>OW121856.1:70982266-75982266 GCA_933228895.1 Platycnemis pennipes | reverse complement strand
GAAAGTGCTCGGTTTTGTTCACAGTCCCTCTCTTCTCGTATCGTGGGAGCTTAATTTCGTTATTCTTGGAAGCTGAAATTTTCTCTTTCATATATTCCTCGTACGAAACGCGATGTCATTATTTCTGCACAGTCTAACAAGCGCCTCAAACTCGTCATACTTTTTTTGTCCTTGATAAAAGGCATCCCAGAGGCAAGCCCAGAACCAACTGCAAATCTTGGCAATTTACTGTATTGTATAGGGTCAATGACCTAAGCAAACTAGGTTCTAGTATCTCGTAATGGGTGTACAATTTTAGATTTTTTAATGATGCATTATTGAATATTAATGGGACATAAATAGTCGGTGAACATTATTTAAACGAAACTAACGTTTCAATATAACTGATATATTGTTCAAAAGCTGAAAACCTACAGGATCTCACTTAGTATGTGTTCTGATAAATAAACCACATCAATATATTTTGGCACTTTGTATGTTACTTAAAGAATTGGAGCCTCATATCCTTGGGTACCCACTTCTTCCAAGGAATACATGGTGGGTGACTGGTTTCGAAGCTAAATCTGTAATCATTCTTGAGGATGATAGAATAATGAAACAGAACTGTAAGCAATGATCATTAGCTTTCGAAATAATTTTATCTTATTCTTTGAATATTGCAATTAACATGACGTTTCAGGCCTGCAAAGGTTACGATTATTCCAGACATAACACTTATATATTGAACCTTCCATCAGACAGACTCCGGCTACCGTAAGGAAAAAATTATCTTGGTTGTTTTGAGTTATATTTTTAACAAAAGTTTAATATAAATTGGCTTACAAAAGAGTTGGTTCGGACTGTATTTTGTCTATCTGTTTCATACCATTTTTATGTATGTTTATTGGTATACACGCGGTATCGAAAGGGAACTTGAAATTATTTTAATAACATCCACTTGTTGGTTATTTTTCAAGTAAAATATTTAAATTGAGTGGATAGCTATTGCTTCCGTCCAGTTAGTTGAACTTGAGAGCCTATTATCGTTTAAATCTAGGCCTAGATGCCTGATGCATCTAGAGGCGTATGAATGCATCCCATATAACCTCTTAGTTTCTTATTTTTTGTCTTTTGTGTCCCTTTGTCTACTTCCATTGTGTTAGGCATATTTTCCTAGATCCAGGAAATTTATTTTCATAGCAATATTATGCAAGTTAACTCTGTGTAATGTCAACATCACTAAAAAATAAAATAAACACTGTTAATCCTATAGAATATAACAAAGTTTATTTTATTTTTGAGTGCTAATCTGTAGTGTTGTTGATCACCATTAAATGTTCTTTTTCAAGTTTTCGAATCGAGAAACTCAAGACTGCTGGTAAATGACGATCTTATTGATGTCTCAATGCTCCGTACTCGTTGATCCCGAGAATCATGAGTTTTAAGACCCTCACTCTTTAGAACGGAGTACATTTAGCCTTCAATCGGGACAATGTTGACTTTTCGATGAGCACGAGCAGAATTCCCTGCACGGCTTTACAGTTTGTGAATCCTTAGCTTGATACCAACGAAACGTGTATTCCTGGTTGAGATTATAATTCTGTCTGTTTCTTTCCGAAGGCCTCTTTGATTCAAATTAGTCTCGTCGTAAATTCAATTGCTGCGCATTTTTTGTTTGCTGTAATATTCATTATAATGAACGATTATAATCGTCCCGCTCTTCGTCAAATTCGATCCGAACGCGGACGAAAATGGCGGCTATTGAAGCGGTGCCTTTCTCGCTCGCAAATAATTCACGGAGCGGATTGGGGGAGGTTCCCCGAAAGGATATTTCACTCGGCCTTACCAGTCCGCGGTGGGCACGAATTCCGTCGGGAATTACGGCCGATCGTAAAAATAATACCGGCGTAAACGTGAATTGATGACATTTTTGATCGGTAGCCCGGTTGAGGAGAGTGTCGCAGGCAGTTTGGGGCGGGCGAGGACCCCTGTTTAATGGTCCGCGGAGCTGCGAGCGGGAGAGAATGACAAAGAATCCCGAGGGCTGGAAGCGAGTGTCGGAATGGATTCACTCAAGAGGCACTCATTAGGCGCCATGATGAATACGGGAGTGCGTGAGAAAGGTGGAGCTAAGTGGGAAGAGGTATGTGACGCGGAGGGGCGGGATTATAGCGTGGGAGATGAAAGAGAAGGGGGTGGAGCGGGGAGTGTTAACGTTATGAGGGTGAGGGAGGGTGGCTTCCAATATTCCCTTTCGCTCCATCTCCCCAACAACCGCCCCTCCCCTCTCTCCCCTCCCCATCAAACCAGGCGATTCCCTTTGAGACGGTTCACGCGCCGCGGCAAACTAACGCTCTCATAGTAATAGACGGGAGATATGATGAGCTTTTGATGTCCCGCTAAAGATGCTAATATACCCCTTCTCCCTTCCCACCCCGTAGCCGGACTGGTAAGTTTGGATAGAGGGTGGGGAGGTACAGGTTTGCGGTGTGGGGAGGTTGGAGGCGCGATGAAGTCAGGGAGCTTATTAAGTCCCGTGGTCCCAGGCATGGGCGATCAAATGAAATTAACGGTACAGCGGCATCGATTCATCAGAAAGTTATCAATACGGTAACCGATTATTATCGGTGTGGACTTGTTGCTGAAGTAAAGTATCAGAAATGAAGTAGTTGCCAAAGTGGAAAATAACTTATATTGTTTAATCCAATGCTGTATCTATAAAGGTAATTTGTAGGGTGAGTGAAAAATAAATTGATTTTATAGCATTCTTTATGTACCAAAACTTCGTTGTTTTAATTCCTGATGGGAATTCCTTTAATCCTGATGGGAATTCCTTTAATCCTGATGGGAATCGTCAGCACGAAGAATATTCTTATATAGCCTTAAGAATATATATAGCCTTATGCCCGATGATGGAGTTTAACTGTTTATCAGCTGAGATGCACATAGGTTATGAATTACCATGAGCAATGTAAAAAAGCCTTGAAATGTTCAATTCGGCTGCCCAAGAGAAAAATGTTATTCACTATTCCTTTATCCGATGTACAATAATGATGAATGGAATAATTTCTGTTAGAGGAATGAGAAGTAACCAGGTTACTATAAAATTAATGCATACAGATTTTAATTCATTGTATGTGCTACGATACATTATTCCATTACCACTAAAATAGGTAATAAAGAATTACTGGTATTGAATGGAAATTAAGGAAAAAATGTAGGATTCTTGCCTAGAGCTCTCATTTGGGGTAAGTGTCCATGCAACATGGATGAAGAGTCCAAATCAGAATTTCTATATGTAATTCTTCTCTTTCCTTTAAAAGTGTAAGTTTCCTTCCACCATCCCATATAATCATGGCATGTTACCCAATCAACTTTTGGGGTGGTCTAATAAAATTTTCTTCAACCTTCAAAGTGATTGACAGTCTTCATTGTAAATTTGATGGAGTTACCTTAAATTGGCAGCATGCCTTATTTGATGCAAAACAAGCCAAGTTCAGACTAAAGCTCATTTTTATCATTAATTAAATAAAAATAAAGGTATTTATCATTAAAAGAGCTGGTAAAGTGGTCAAAGCCATGGTGGTTAATATAAAGCAGTTTAGTTGACTGGCTTCATGTGTTAATGTGGCTGAGCTCGCTAAGTGGTCTTAGCTAACATTTGCAGCCACCTAATTTCCTAACCTGCCAACTTATAAATGTTATCTAATTCCTATAAAATTATTATCTAATTCCTATAAAAAATATGTTATTGAGATTGCAACACTTCAATTTGTTCAAAAAAACTGTTATCATTGCATATCTAATATTTTCTCTATAAAAAATTTTTAAGGCCTGAAAGTAACTTAAAAATTGTTTGACTAAAGCATGTCATGCCACTCTGGCATTAAATTGATCATTTTGGGATTACTTACCCTGTGAATTAAGACAGTGAATGGAAGTATATACATCATTTTACCATTTACGGATTACCATTATCTGAGTAATCTTAATGGTATCTGAGCTATTGAATAGTTTTGAAAAACTGCATTTTCAAATAACTCTGATGAACCTGAAAAATATGATATTTTTTAATAGGAAGGTATTCATTAAATAAATGTTATGTTTTATGTAATTTGCATTTTCGTCTCATTAGGTAGTCATAAATCTTGCATGAAGTTTCTTGAATCGATGTGGTAAAGGTCTGCAGCATTTTCATTACTTTTCTCTCTTTTACTCTTCCAGTTCCCAAGATAGAGATCATGGGAGAATCAGACATATATGTGAAGACAGGTAGTACAGTCAACCTTAAATGCGTTATCACTCAGAGCCTTGAGGAACCAGCCTACATATTCTGGTACCATGATGGGGAAAGAGTGCTCAACTATGACCGAGATGCCAAGGATATAAGGGTGGAAAGGGTGTCTGCTGACACGACCATTGGCACCCTGATCATTTACAGTGGTCGCCGTGAAGATTCTGGCAACTACACCTGTGCACCATCTAACTTAGACTCAGCCAGTGTCCTGTTGCACGTGCTAAATGGTGAGTAATATTTAATACTAGAGATGTGCGAATATTACCTGCGAATACTCAAGTGCCTCGAATATTACAAAGTATGCAGTATTCGAGATCTCATATAATTACATTCAAAGATAAGGTTCAAATACCTCGAAATAAACATTGAAATAGGTTTTTAACTATTATAATTATTATAAACATATACAAATAGATGTAATAAGAGTGAAAATAAATTACACTTTTGTTCATGTTAGGAATAAAAATTTCTTGAATTTGGTTTCTACTACAAAAAATATATTGTTGAAAAAAAATTTTTGGGATGTCCTGTGAAAGTGTTTTCGATTCTGGTATATGCACAGTTGTATACATGACGACGTACAGTATAGGAAATGAGTGGTGCAAAAGACCTAGACGTCGATTCACCCCTAACACTTACTACTACTACTATGACATACAATACAATACTTTTTTTACATAATATCACATAAGATATATACTTTTGTAACTTTGAATGTGAATTTTCACTAAAATTTTTTTAACAAGGAATCATGCAAAAAAAGTAATTTTGCAATATATTAATACATATTTCAAAATTACTCATCTTTAGTTACAAAATCCATTTTCCTAAGCAAGAATCGGTGCAATAGGTCATTATGTTAGAGATTATGTTAGAGAGAATTGAAGGTGATGCTGTGCCTGCTCCTTTTCAAATGATGCATTTGCTATCAGTGCAACACTTTCTTATCTTATCTAAAGGAGCAGGTACAGCGATTAACACTTAGGTGAGATGGTTTTGAATTCGTCTATTATTGGTGTGTCCAGTATTTACACACAAAAACCCTGTATAGAAAGTTTTTCTAGACTTATAAACACCTATTATTAGGGACCTTGCATCTGGGACGGTGGCATGTGGTGGAGATGATGGAGATACGAGTCTGTTGATGGGTTTCACCACGAATTTAATGGTATAATTCAACAGTTCAGTGAACGCAATTCCAGCAAAACTGTTGTCTTATCACCATAAATAACACATACAAATTAGTCACCGCTAGTCATGATTTAAAATCTAAGAAAGTTCATAATTATCGTCCACGGTTGCCACTCAGTTCGAGTTTCGCTTTCTCCCTTTATGTCAGAGTTATTGAGAACTCATGCCTCTACTCAGCTATCACTACAAGCTAGTTTCCATTTTCCGACACTATTTTCCATCAAGACATGTCTCAAACGATTCAAGCACACACCCATATGTGTCTTTATAGTCGACAATGAGTCCATTCGACAATATGCCGAGACGCCTGAGTTTGATAAACTGTCTTCCGGAAGAGGAAGCCAATTTTAATGCATTAAAATATATCTTAGAATGTTCAGTTCTATGTTAATTTATGCAAATAATTTTTTGTCACCTTAGTTAAGCTTTTGCAAAGGTTTATTTGGATTAAAAATTGTTTTCGTGACTTAAAATCCAATGACCCAGAATTACGTGCTTTTTATTCTGTTAGCTGTCATCATGTTTAATTTAAGTTTCAAATAAATAAAGCCAACAATGAATTTTTATTTATTTCATATTCAACTGTCATTATAAAATTTGTAAAACCCTACTATGAAACTGGTGACTTGACTGAAACTTGGAGGGACCATTGCAGTTGCAAGTTTTTCAGGATGAAGAGTATAGAGTTGAAGAGAAATAATAATTACCAATGTTGCCTAACTGCATTAAAATTGGTTTTCTATCTTGGAAACAAGAGCTTCTCAAACTCAGAGGATTTGACAAACTATACTTGATAGTAAATCCTTACAGAATTGTGCATCAATTGCACTCAAAATATTTACTTTGTCTTCGTAATACCATAGTTGATTTTGTCAAATATATGAGGTTAATATTTCCAAGTTTAACTTACTCCATACGTTTTCAATTTACTTTGACAATTATGCAATTGTGAGGTCAATTCAAAACTGGACAGAATGTTAAGCTGAATTAACACTTCCTGCTCACTTATTAATGCTTATAAAAGTAACTGTGTTCAACGGTCCATAATGGGGGACTTTACTCAGAACCGAATTAAATGCTCTTTTAAACACAAATTCATTTTTAAAATTAATGTTCTAACCAGAGCCATTTGCTCATAAATCAAACATTAAAATAAGCAAAAGGTGATGCCTACTGAATGAGTTGCGTAAAGGATATCTATTTCATCCTCCTGCCATCTTTGACTGTTTTGAGGAAGAACGGGAGGGAATCAGGTGGTCTGCCAGGAGGGGAGGTCTGCCTGAAGAGATCCTGTCATCCTGCAAATAACCCAAAACAACTGAGCAACAAAATATTTTCATGTAAATTTTGGTGTGACTAAAAGTGTGCTGAAGTTTATTTGCTTATTCAGAAATTACAATGTAATCAAATATGCAATGGCTTTCGAAATATGCCTAATGGAGTCTAACAACCACTTCCATTGACAAGGTCAGCTGTGTGTCCCCCATTGTGATTGAGCAAAGGTGCTGCGCAGTGTCAGTTGTAATTGGATGAAGTGGATTACGTACGAGTCCCTTGCATACCCACTTTTCCGAAAGGATAAACAAATATCTGTTTTTACTGCTTATAACTCAAGATCAATTCGATGGATCGAAGAATAGAAAAATATGGGTCTTTTTATTTAACAAACTCTGTTAGACTCGGCAATAAAAAATATGTCAACGACCCCATTGCTAGTAAAGTGATTTTATTATGTGCTTGACATTTTAAAACCAGAACTATTTTTTTTTTATTTAATCAAAGTGTAGCTTTTTACTTCAACATGCTACAAATAAATTTGCAGAATATGATTTAACATAGAAGTTGCAAATTTAGTATTTGAGGTACATATTTGAAATTCGAGCTATTCGAGTATTTGAATCATGATTTAATATTCGAATTTGATATTTGAATTCAATAAATCTCTTATTCAACCCATCTATACTTTGTACAATATGACTATTTATTGTTTCATAGAATATTTCTAACTCGTATTTCCCCTAAAGATGTTGTGATGCTCTGATTACCTCAGATCAGAGAGAGAACAATGGCTTCCATCTCATCATTTCATTGGAGATGCTTGCAAGTAATCTTGGAATGAACATTCTAATCTTCTAAAATATATGATAACTTCAGGCTTGACTATGTGATACCTTTCCATAATGTAAAATAAAAGAGTTGAACTTTGTTAGGTTCACTTTATATTTAAAAGTGCCTTGTAAAACATAATGTGCCCCCGCTAATCTTTCTTTCCCCTCCTTCACCCACCTTACCTCTATTGTTGCTTTTCCCATATTTAGCTTTTCTTCTTTTTTTGTCTTGAAAACTAGGTGAATGGTGTGTGTTTTTTTACATGCTTGAAAATTCACTTTGATTAAAAAAAAAATAAAGTGTGCATTAACAGCAATCCAATGATGTTGCTAAACATTTGCTGGAGGAAGGATATGGTTAAGACTTTGAACCTGAATTTTTGCGTTTTATGATCAAAGGTTTTTAATTGAACTTCCTACAGTATATGAAATTGTAAGTTATCCTGTTAAAAACCAGCTGTGTAAGGACCATGCATTTGGTTCTCATTCACCACTTTTAAAGGTTCCTTTAGTCTGTTTCTGTTTAACTCCTATGACATAAATTCTGGTATTATTCTTCTATTATCAGTCATAAAAAAATATTTAATGTGCTACTATGACCTCTATTGTTCTCATTTCTCATCATGTTGCTGCAAATCCCCACTTTCAGTAGAATTCATGACTCATTTCCTCCACCTTTTAACCTGTTCCCTCTCCCTAAATTGATCGTACTTTCTTCCTCAGCTTTCCTTAGAGACCATAACGACCTTCCTGATCATTTTGCAAGCATTGTACCAATATTTATTTTCTAATAGAAAGAGGTGCCCTAGATGCATAAATGTTTCTAGTAACTCAAAACATTTTTTTTAAATCTGGAAACACCAGGCCGCCGGGCGCCAGGTATTACTGCAAGGTGCAACTAGAGCAATGAAGTAAATCTAGTGAAATTATCAGAGCCCTGAAGGGGAAAATTTCCAAACAGGGCCCATGACTTTTGTTGTTGACATTGTTATTATTTATTTTGTTAAGTTTTGTAAATATGTTTTGTACCTGGTCACAAGAAACACCTTGAAACTGAAACAACTAAAAACATATATTTCTCGATTATGGCATATAGTATCATGCCATTGGCATCTTAAGGGCTTGAGTAACTGATTGAAGGAGACTTTATATATCATATAGGACAAAACAAATGTTTCTATGCTATGATACACAGTGCTCCTTTCAACCAGTTACTGAAGCCCTGAATATTCCAGTAAAACTTAGCAAAACACAGGCTACGGAAATCAAAGTTAAAAATTTGACCAAAGTTTCCAGATCCAAAGAAGATTTATTTAAGATAAAGTTTAATGGTGCAGTATAACCTAATTAAGTGATTGGACCACTTCAAAACCTAATACATGCTACTAGTTCTACCTATGTCAAAGCCATGCAGGTCTGACTGCACAGTGTTTCTTTTCTTTTCCGATTCTAGGTGAGCATCCGGCAGCCATGCAAAGGGGAAAGAACCATGCTGCTGCTGCCCTTCTCTCACCCTGTCGTCCCATCGTCCTACTGGCCCTTGGAGGAGCTGCCACTGCACTTCTTGCCCTACTGTTCCTGCCACGAACAGCATCGGAAGCAGAACTGGCCCCGCCGTTGGCCCTCGTTGGTACCCCTCCACCATCCACACTGCTATTGGCTCTTCTGGTGGCGCTAGCATCGTCCTCAGCTGATGCCATGCTCGTGCTGCCACTGTTTGTCGCATGGGCAGGGACGTAGAGGTCCCGCTGAATGGAGAAGTAAACCATCGGCCCCCCCTCAAAACCCAATATCACCCCCACCTTAAAGAAAACGATTCTCCATTTCGCCAACCTTCCCTCCCCTTTGAAAAAAGCAAAACCGCTCCTCTCCCAAGAAATAAAAACCTTGTATGTGGAGACACGAAAAGTGTTTGGCAGATGAGAATGCTCAAAAAAAGATGCAAGTGAGGACTTGTTGAAAAATTAAAGTTGTTGTCGGTGATGGCAGGGGGCGTCAAAAGAATGAGCAGAAAATTGCGCCTACCTCAACCCATTACCATGGAACCAAACCCAGTATGGATGGACTTTGTCAAAAAAAGCGTTATCGTGCTGTGGTTTCATAAAATGAGGAGGAGAGGTTTTAGTAAAACAGAAATAAGCTTTGCCCAGAGTTTTAAGAAAAGTAAATGTGAGCAAAGTATAGGTTTTGTTTCATCTGTTTTTATTTGAGGTATGAATGAATTTCAGAGAGTAAAAGATGAAAAATGGTTTTAAGAGAGTGTGCACTTATGTTGAGGGTGGAGGTGTTAGAGTGACTGATTTTAAGAACAACTTAAAAAAATGATGCTTAGAATTTAGATATGTGAACTACAAAATCCATTTAAAAAAGAAAAATGAGCCAATAAACTACTTTTTCCAGGACCCAAAAATAGAAAATGAAAAAATATAGGTTAATGGCAAAAAATGAAGTGGATAACTTAACAGCATCGCTTTGTCTCCTCCAAAATGTCCTTTTCTTTGTTCAGAATGGAATTTTAAGGATGAAAGAATGCAAGGCATCCTCTTATATATTATATCTCTGTATAATCTTATAAAAATTCCCATGGTCCCTATCCTTCCTCCACCCTCATTCCTTGGGATAAAAAAGCTCATTGTAATGTTTTTGCTTTGCCGGACAGACAATGTTGTTAATCGTCATTCCTTTTTTGGAGTCACTCATTATTTGTATTGTCTATATAAAATATATATAATACATATATATATGTACATAACATGCATACGTACCTACTTCTTCCTCAAAAAAGTGTTCTAGTTAGTGTATGGAGTGAATTTTTATGCAAATTGCTCCTAACGATGGGGACTGAGGGCAGAAAACCTTTTGATCCCATCCAGTTAGCCCTCTTTCTTTTCTTCTCCTACACATCCTACTGTTACTTACCAAACCCCTTCATCTCCTTACCCTAGTCCAACCTTCTTACCCTCTGTACCAACCCACATCTTCTCCTTGTTGTTTTGCTGCCATTTTCAAGGCATGACTTAATTGGTGATGCGAAAAAAAATGTGAAACCGATTGGCAAAGTTCAGTTTTAGGATGAAGTGAACTCGTTCGAGAGAAGAATTTCTCAAAGGATTAAAAATAGGGTGAAAGTGAGAAAGGTATATGGAAATGTGTACATAAAAATTTAAAGTGATTAAATCGACAAAAATATGTGTGACATAATTTGTCTGTGTATGTGTGGAAATAAAGGACAAGAAAAATATCAAAATTTGTGTGGGGCATGATTATAAACTGCACAATGTGCATACGCAACTGCATATTCTTTGACAACTATAAGCTCTTAGAGAATAAGTGTATATATGCATTAATATATTTACATGGGGATGTAGGAGTGTATATATTTTATGCATATATATAATGATGATGTATTAAATGGAATAGGTAATATCCTCCTGTTCCCTCCAGTCCCAAACTTTGATATATCATAACTAACCTCCTTTGTTGGTTGCCCATTTAAGCAAGTGTGCAGGTTCTGTAGTTTGATTGGAGCATGAATAATAATCTCATCTTAGTTCCTTACACCCCTGAAAGTGACAAGATTGTTTCAAAAGGGCCTCACTTTTTTATAAAATTGAATTTACAAGCTAAATTTGAGTGAAAAATGTTTAGATTTCTCATTGCAATGTGACCTTTTCCTGGGTTATAACTTTTTTGCCTGTAAGGAAAATGTCTGAAAGTCTGAAAGCTTTGATGGAATTTGGGTGTTTAATGAAACACAACTACTTGGGATGGGTTTGAAAATTGTCTGTTGTTGGTGAACTGCTTCTCAAAGAGAGCAAGCAGAGGACATTCACTTCAATGAACAGTTTCCTCTAGTATGTAGAATGAATGATGATTTTGTCGTAAAATAAAATGTTATGTGTCCTTCCATTCTGTTTTCAAATTAGACACTCGATTCTGTTTCTCAGTGATGAGAAATTCATTCTTTCTGTACTTGTAACACAGTTATTATGGTAGAAAGAAGATGCATTTTTCATTGGTTGAAATTTAATTTTGTTTTTTTTGCTCTTCCTTGATGCTAATGTGAAACTGGATACGAAGATGAAATTTTCTCAATGATGTAATAAAAATGTTGTTGATATTGGTGCCCTAATTGAAAGAACCCCTTGAATGATTGTTTCCTGAAGAATGGTAATCTATACTTTATGGTATACTACATAATTGCTCTACCATTGACACAGAGTGAAAGCTTTTCTCAAACATCTTGATACTAGTTACCACCATACATAAAATACCAGCAGTTTTATGGCATTTAATAAGTTTATTAATAACAATCACTTTTTTAGTTTTCTGATGTTACTTGGTTTCTTTTGTGAGATAATTGAGAATGTAAAAATTATACAGAGTGAAAGCTTTTCTTAAACTTCTGGACACTATAATTACCACCACATATAATATATCAACAGTTGTATGACATAGAATAATTTCATTCATAACAATTAATCTCCCTTTTCATTTTCAGGCATTCTTTGATTTATTTTGTAAATTAATTGAGAAAGTAAAAATCATGCTTTTTGTGATTATTCATCCAGCCAAATGAATTCTAAGGTTGGATGTCCATCCCATCAACAAAACCTTCCAAATGTCAGTTTTTCAAATGTGTTCTTGTTTTGCCACACTTTAACCCTTCAGCTGCAACAGACTTGATTTTTCACTACAACTATAGAGAGGGAAAAAGAAGAGAGACAACTCTCCCTGTGTAGCTAGGGCAAGGGAGTATCAGGGACCCACATATACCAAGCTGACCTTTTTCCTTATGGTGGGGCAAGTGGTTACTGTTGAGCATTTATGAATGACTCTTCAATGGAGATGCATTTGACAAGAATTAATTCACTTTATATAGATTTCTAATTAAATTACGATTGCATAGTTATATCCCTGGCTCTTTTCTAATTAATTTGATATCAAAAAGTTCCTAAATATTAAGGTCATATACTTACCAACTATTTGTGTAAAGACATTTATTTGAATTAGGATACAATTTACAGGATAACAAGAACTCGTTTCTTTAAAATTAGTTCAGACCCACTATTTTGAATTAAATTTTGTTTAACCCATTTGCATCCATAAGCGTACTGGTACGCGCATTGGAACTGGCCTTGATCACCGCAAGCGTACTGGTGCGCATGATGTATAGTGTTAGTTTTCAGTGGGTCCTGCTGCTCTCTGGTGGTGTTTTTGTTAACTTTGTTGCCCGTTATCAGCGCCTGTTTGCCGCTGCCATCTTGACGGCTTTTTTGGCAAGTTTTTCCATACATAACCATAGAGTGTAACTTTTCTTTCTTATACATAAAAGCCGGTGGTGTTTTAGGGTTGATTTAAATACCAGGGTGAGGATGCGAATGGGTTAAGTGATAGAATTGGCCAATTTCAATTACAACTGTGGAGGTGCACTACACAAATTCTAGAATTCACTCCATGTAGACACCTAATCACATTGAAGACTGCAGAAGTTACATGCTTAGCAATAACTGAGATCTGTGGCCTTTTTTATTACCTGAGAACAGTATGAGTCATGAATTAGCCTGCATGGAATAAATATGGACTGTTAAATGACAGGAAGCTCAACAAGCAAGAAAATTTTCATTTCAGAAAAAGCAGATGTTTACCGCCTCACCATTTACTCTCAATATGGCACTAGAAAAGAATGATTTCCTTAAGTAGGTTAACTTTTTCAAAACACCTGTACTAGACATGAGAATCAAAAGGGCAAGATTAAACTTATATTCAAGAGGTCAGGAGCTAGGATGGATTAATTTAGCTTCCTGGTTAGCATCTTAAAGGAAAAGGGGCATATCAGCAATGAATTCCAAATGAGAATTGTAATGGCGAAAGAGGTATTTGCTCACAGAAGAGAATTAATGACTGAGTCATAGTGTGGATTTAAAGAATAAATGTCTGCAATAGGTACTTACCTATTATTATTATTGGTTTTCTAATGGTGAAGGTAGGTCTAAATGGACATTTAATTCTTCCCACCCCCTAAATTTTACATGATGCCCCTCTTCAGCCCCTCATACCTTTCGCCTCCCATCATATTCTTTCCAAGTTACCCAATCTTCTCCGCCTTCTTTCCACTTACCTAAAGTTCATTCCTCGATCATGTCTTCCAAAACACCATACCCTCTATTACCTTTTTCATCCACACCTTCTGCCTTCTTCTAACTTCATCTATCAAATTTCTTTCCTCTCCTACCGATTCTAGCACTCCATTGTTCATCCTCATTTTGAAGCACTTTACTTGATCCATCCATTTCTACATCCACATCTCAAAAGCCCCAAGTCTATTTTCATCTTCTTTCCACAAAGCCCATGTTTCCGCCCCATATAGTGCAATGCTCCATATTAAACTTTTCACTAGTCTTTTCTTTACTTCCGTACCCAACACCCCTGTCTTTAGTTCACCCCCACCAGTAAAAGCTTCTTTTGCCAATGCGATTCTCCTTCTCACTTCAACACTGCTATACCCTTTTTCCTCCACCACACTACCTAGATAAGTTAACCTACTTTAGGAAACGTAACTTAATTGTTCTACCTGCTCTAGCTTCTGACCTACTTTCATAGTTAAACTCGCCTTTTTTGTTCTTGAAAAATACATGACTTTCGTTTTCTTCTGATTTATCTTCATGCCGTATATTTCACTCTGTCCCTGTGAATCATCCAGTATATTTTGCAGGCCACAGGCTGACTGGGTGACTAGCGCTTGGTCATCCGCAAACCTCATGGATTTTATCAATTTCCCCCCGGCCTTTACTCCAGTCTCCAGCACATCCCAAGCCTCTCTTACCATTTCATCCAAGTATATGTTAAAAAGTACCAGTGATAACGGACAGCCCTGCCTAACTCCCCTCTCTATTGTGGCCCAATCTGATTCTCCATCGATAACTCTCATCTGTGTCTTCTGTGCCAGGTATAAATTCCGGATCAGTCTCCTGTCTCTCCAGTCTACTCCCACCTTCCATTCCCATGTTCCGATTCTCAGCATTGTTGCTCTCTTCTCTAGTTTCTTCTTCGCCACTGCTGTAGTCTTTCTTTTTGTTCAAGGATTTTGTGAGATGACGGCCGCAGAGTCCTTACTTACCCTGCTGTCGGGCATGACCCACCCCACTCATTTGGTCCCAGGCCCCATAGTTTCCAGGATTCAATTCTCTATTGTTTAAGTCCATTGTGTTCTTGGAAGAGTTTAATTGAGGTGGTTTCCCGTTTCCTGCCTCAATAGTGTTTTCAACGTGACAACATCACATGATAGGCCACCCCACTGGGGTCAGATGCCTTCTCACAGCCTCTCTGCACACAGCCATAGCAACATGCAAGCCCCAATCCCACCATGACAAGGCATAGTCCATGGGGAAGGGACTAATCTATTGCAGGCAACAAATTCCTAACCACTGAGATCCTGTCACTGAACATCTGGGTGCAGTATTTCACCTTCGTCATTAGAATCTTCTCAGGGACAGCACATTAGTATCTAAGCTTTGGAACATAGATACTGATTCTCTCTACAATACTTGGAATACACTTGTAGCACATGATGCCAATAAACAATGCCAGAGACACCACCCAAAGTAAATTTCAAATCCTTAATGAGGAGGCCTTTTCTAATCCTCAAACTGATGAGGTGGGTCATATATAAAGGGATAATTTTCATGCCATTGACAAATATATAATCACTTATGTATTCCTCTCCACACCTGAGGATATATCCCACATAGCATAAGTACATCTCAAATGTCTCATGTTATCTCTCAGAGGGATCTCCAAATGACACCGAGAAACCTCATAAACGTCTCAGAGAGAGTTCTATATCTTTTTAGATTAGATGTAACTGAGACATCTCAGAGAGATCTCAAAATATCTCAGAGAGCTTTATGTACCCTATTTAGATGTATCAGAGATACCCTGGCGAAAATATTTAGAGAGAAGCAAACCAAGTAGCCAAACAAATTTGGCTAATACAAAAAAATCACTATAATGCATGGGTGCAACTAGCACTAAGATAGAAAAAATAAATGATAGCAGTAAGAGTTGAATAATAACTAAAAAATATGAATACACAAGAGTTGTACCTCAGACTTTCAACATGATTACATACGCATCTCCGAAAATTCCTACTGTATGGCTTTTTACGACCAGACTGACCAATCTACAACCTGTTCCTTAAGGCAACTGAGTACTACTTTCTTGTGAAGTGATGACAGTTGGGAATCCATATATATACAACCGCTGATGGGCATTAATTCAACTGTGATAATTAACTTCACTAAAAGTTTCACAGTGAGGTATTTTGCACCCTTAAAACATTTCGCCAATTACCATTTTGGAAATATCACATTGAGATAGTTTGCACCCTTAAAACATTTCGCTAATTACCATTTTGTAAATAAAAATAAGCATATTCTTTATGAATATACATAGCTGATATTCTTTCAACTCCAGGATGGATAAATAAGAGTTTCCTCAATAATGTGCTAATTGCTGAGAACCAATGTGCAATAAAGCAGAGGAGAGCGGCTCAAACTGTGCTGCTAAACATGAAAACAACTTCGCTTGTTGAGAATTTTTTTTATTTGATCTGATGATCCGAAAAATGTTGTATTCAAGAAAGAAGTCATAATTCTAAATAAAGCTGACAGAGCAGAAGCGGAGAGCACCACTTCCATATGCCTTGCTATGCCTATAAGGTTTATAGATTTACATAGTGTCACTTGAAACATCACAAGCCATCATATTCCACTTAAATGATGCATTTGTCTTCAACAATTCAACTATTTGTAAAGAGGACCTAGCACCGACGATCTTTCTGGCAAGAATTTAGCATATGCCATAATATTTTGGTTTACTACATATATAATATCCCAATAAATGCCTTCACTTCCGATGATCAGTTACTCAACCATAGCCCTGAGACACGTCTCTGAGACATGAGTTGCGGTGTGGGGATGCCCATGTGTTACTGCAAGAAACGTTTGTACTTGGTTGCATGCACCTTGAGTCTGAGTCATCCCAATCCTCCCCCCAAAGCTTTGGAGTCAAAGTCCCGCCTTACCCCCCCAAAGCCTTGGAGAACTGAACTAGATAGACTGTCTTTACATTTTAGGGGTGGAGGTTAGGAGGACAAGACTGGAGACCACCCCTCACCCCCCAAAAAACCTGACGTCTGGGTCCGCCCCTGCCTTGTGTCCACATTCAGGCATTCAGCCTGACTACTCAGGCATTCACCCAACCAGAATGGAAAACAAAAAGCCAAAAGCTATTTGTACTTCCTTTTCAATTTCTTCTCACCATGTAAAGCAAGGCCATATCAGCGAATGTCCTATACCTCTTCCTACCACCTAAATCCACAAACCCCTTGTCATAATCATATTGCTCATTAAAATCTCAATGGGAAGTCAAGTTCATCATATCAAACATTAAAATACAACGCCAATCAATGGCTTTCGCCTTCTCCACTGTAACAGGAAAACATTTGAACGTTCCATCATTAATGCCAGTAGAGAAGGACAAGCGTGATAGAAGCCTAGAAGATAGAAAATAATTATACCCTCCCTCTGACACCTAAAACTCCTCCGGTTATACCGTTAGAAATAAAACCTAAAAATAACCGGTTATTTTCCTCAGGTTTTAATACTCAAATACTTGTTCTGTTTAAAATACCCGGGGTCATCTAAAAAACTTGATTAAAAAATCTATAAATAAAATTCACTTCTCTTTCCCCCTACTCGTGCTACCGCGTTCTACCGAACTAGCATATCGCTACTCAATTGTTTTCATCGGTGGTTGTCCTTCTTTACGTTAGATGGCGGTACTGCAGAAGTAGCGCCGTTTTCAGTGCCGGAACCCCAGTTGTCCCAATTATAATAATTGTCTGCTACTTTCGGATGGAAAAAAATAGCACCCGGAACTGCAGGTATTTGTAGTATTTTGCACTTCTTCACTTTTGCTTACACTTCTTGATTTCGTAATCTCCGCGTTCCATATCTCGTGTAACCCAAGGCATTTCACGTCATTTGACTACTCACTGTTTTGGGTTGAGGAATGTGAGGTCTCGTACTGTGCAAAATTGCTCGTGTGGTTGTGTCGTGAATGCAATTTGTGAATAATGGACGCAGCAAGTGGATGACGTCGGCGTAGAATATTTAAGCGATCAGTATACTGAGAGTGATAAAATATTTTTAAGATTCTCCGTCAGTACCATCAGCTATAAATTTGAGGATCTTGTTTTTTGTCGCTGTCAAAGGTGCTGTTTCGACAAATCAAAGTGGTGAAAATTTAGGATGGTTAAGTGGGCTCGTAAGTAGAACTAAAAAAGTGTTAAGCGTTTGCGATCCTCAAAGACACATTCCCCTGGTGAAAATAAACCGTGACGGACAGTGTGACAACAATGTGTATCACACTGTGCAAGTGTATTAGTCACAGTGTATGTACACTGTGTGCACAGTGTGCTCCTTCAAAGTGTGATGGACAGTGTGACCACAATGTGCTGCACACTGTACAAGGCTATTAGCCACAGTGTACGCACACTGTGCTCCCTTCAAAGCGTAATGGACAGTGTGACCACAATGTGCAGCACACTGTACATGGGTATAAGTCACAGTGTCCTCACAATGTGTGCACGGTGTCCTCACACTGTGTGCACGGTGTCTTCACACTGTGTGCACGGTGTCCTCACACTGTGAACACACTGTACCGTCACAGTGTCTATCACGCTTTCTGCACGCTTTTGAGTCCCAATTTACGCTTTTGTCACGGCGTATGCACACTCTTGTCACATTCTAAGCACACTGTGTTCACGCTTCTGTCACATTGTCTGTCACGATTTATTTTCACCAGGGTCGCCGGTGAAGACAGTGGTTTTCTCGCCCCCGGTTATACCTCCCGTATGCTATGTTGCGACTAAGATAATTTCATTCCCTTCCACATTTGTTTGTATCACTTGGAAAAGTACATATTGTAGCATTCGAATGTAATACTTCTTTATAGTAAGATAGCGTTGAAAAACATTATTTTCAGGTAGAAAATGGTGATTTTCGGAGTGTTGTATCTCATGAAATAATGGTATTGGAGCAATGTAAGTTATGTCATCATAAATCTCCATCCTTCCTCTACATAACACATAATGAAAGCGCTAATGAACACCGTTTTTGCAGGATAAATGTTTGAAGTTCGTGACCCTTAAGGACACATCTACCCTTCTTTATGTTTGTATATTCATGTCTAATGCACTGGAGAGATCTGATTTCTGAGTGGCTTGTACGGGTGGTGTCACGTTCTTGAAGGTTTATCATAAAATTCTATTTGTTTATGATTCTTCTGGTGATTTACTTTTATCTACCACGGTTGGATGTCCATATGGACCGGATTTGGGAGATAAAGATGCTCTAAAAACATGTCGTACTCCACTCAAGAGAAATATTAGGAGTCCAACGTCACATTAAGCTATGCCTCTTCAAATCAGTAACTTCATTATTGGAGTACGTCTGTAGTTATCCATGTCTTAACAACTGGAAGTAATGCAGCCAACCCTTTGGGATGTTAAAGCCATGTATCACAAGTGAAAAGAAATATATATAGTGCCTCGAGGCACTAACAAAGATCTTTGTTAGTGTATTGCCCTCTCTTCACTACCGTTTAAGCTACTGATTATCCCTCATAAAGGTAAGTACTTTTATTATTTTACTTTACTTTAACTACTTAAAGGTAACTTTTTGTTGTAGTTCTATAGCATCTTAATTAATTAGAGAATTTTTTTCTTTTCAAACTTCATAAGTGAAGCAAATCTTGCCGTTTTTAAACATTTTGATGAAGCATATAGGTACCATTTCTTTTGTTTGCTTATAAGTTTCTATGGGTGTTAACCTGGTTTTTCATGACCAGACTGCAAAATTTATTCTTTGTCATTTAAATTTTGTATTCATGTGACATACTTCTATCACTAAGGGTAGGTTTTGCTATGTTGCCCCAACTCTTCTTTGCATTTCTATCACCTCAAGTTTGCATGTTTCTTACCCCCTTCATTCTAATCATTTTACGTATTCTTTCCTTTCTTACCCTCACCCAGCTTTTCGATGCTTTTGTCAGTAACTTTCATGGTGTCACCGTGTTTGAGGTGACAACCTGAGGTGTCACGTAGAATAATGGTACCTACTGTTGTAATGATGGTCAGTAATTCATACAATGTGAAAATAGTACTATGTGTTTTTTCTCTTAATCATGAAAAAACAATTTTCACGAGTGATGCCTTATGCCATGAATTAACCTTCTCTCCTCCCCAATTTTGTTCCGACACCTCTTTCATTCATCTACCTTTCCATCCATTCTACCCTCTCTATTCTTCTCTGCACCCACATTTGAAGACTTCCAATCTTCTATTGCCTCCTTCAATAGTGTTCAAGATACAGACCCATAGGAAGCTTTGCTCCACATTAAGCTCTTCACTATCCTTCTTTTTATATCTGTTCTCAAGGCTCTCATCAAGAGTTCTCTCATGTTGGCAAACACCTGCTTAGATTAAGCCATTCTTCTAATATCATTTTACTATGCCCACTTATGTTCAATATCCTACCCTAGCAACAAAACTGTTTAACCTATTCTAGCTAGTACCCTCATCATCATCATCGGTGATCAATCCTAGGATTGGTTTTATGCAGCCCTCCTCTTGATTCTTCTATTGGCCAACCTCTTCATATCAATGAAATGCTCTCTTTCACATCCTTCATGACCTGTTCCATATATCTCATATGAGGCTTGCCTTTTCCATTCTTCCCATTCACTTTTCCCTTGACGATTGTCTTCATGAGACCATCGTGTCTTAAGATACGGCCGATTTTGATGTCCCATCTTCTTTTTAGTTTTCATCGGGCTTCTCTTTTCTTGGTTTTGGCCTCTTCTCTCTTGCAGCTCACCAATATATTAGTCTTCTTTGTATTAATCCTCAGATGATATCTGGCCAAGTCCTTTCAATGGTTATTAGAATCTTATTCAGATCCCTTTGTCTCTGCCATTAGTGTTTTTTCATCAGTGAATCTCAGCATGGTAATTTATTCTCCATGGATATTCACTCCAGCAGACTTCTCTTTGATTTGATTGTTTTCTCAATGTAAACATTAAAAATTATGGAGACAATGCACAGCCTTTTCTCACTCCTTTCCTTATTCTTGCTTCTTCACAGCTGGGTCCAAAATTTATCACAGCTACTTGGTTTTTATACAAACTGGATAATTCTTAAGTCATTGGCATTTCAAGCATTGAATTCCAATCCACATTGTCAAAAGCCTTCTCTAAATCCACAAATGCAATGAAAGTCAGTTTGTTCTGCTCCGTTCTCTTCTCTGTGAGCAGCCTAAGGGCACTATTGCTTCTCTTATACCCTTACTTTACCTGAATCGGAATTGATCTTCATCCAGGAACTCCTCTGCTTTTCGTTCTATTCTTCTGTAGATGATCCTTGTCAATATCTTTGATGTAGAATGAGAAGAAGCAACCTATGTAAATTTTCTCAGACTTTATTTTGCTGGTTTCGACGCTAAGGCGTCATTCTCAAGTACAAAAGTTTTTTGCAGGATATTCGGATATATTATACTTGGGCTGAGAATAAATGGAGAGGGTGGGTGGGGGGAGGTGGAGTGAGGGTGGGTTGTTTGACTTTGTCGTTTGGGAATTGATTTCAGGTAAGGCAAACCAGCCTTACCTGAAGGGGGGGTAAGGTCACTGTTTGCTGGGGGGTAAATTGTGGAAGGATAGTGCGGCAGTTAGGAGAGGTGAGTGCTTTTTGAAAACAGTGTCATTAACTATCTGTCCCTTACTCAAATTCTTAATCTCCAACTCTTCCAGAAAGTCCATCTTTTTCCCTTACTTGGCATAATGCAAAATTCTGGGTATGAATTCGCTGTTGTATCCAGTTTCCCACAGGTGCTTCGCCAAGTGGGATTGGTTTAACATCCCATTGTGATAGCATATCTTGTGCTCTTCTGCTCTGGTCAGGAACGCCCTAATCATCTGTCCCACATAAATGGCATTACAATCATTGCACGTCATTTTGTAAATCCCACTACCTTCTAACTTATTCATCTTGTCCTTCATCTTATTGAGGAGAGTTTTAAGATTAGTGTGGCTGTAAAAGGCCATTCTGTATTTATCTTTGGGGAACAAGTTAGAAATTTTTTCTTTGAGCTATCCATTGTAAGGTAACTTACACCATTTTGACTCCTTATCCCTCTCTCCAGTATTTATGAATAGGAGATTATTTGCTCTGATGGAGCATTGTTTTCTTTAGCATTTTTTCTAATTACTCCTCCAGAGAGCCATTTTTTGAGGTTAAAAGCTTTATCGTTTTTAGTTGCTTATCAAACTTCATCTGTTACAGAGGGATATCCGACAAATGATTTTGTGAGATGTGGTGATGAGAAGTAGCTGGTATGACATGACCAGTTATGGTGTCTTTCCGAAAAATCTTGAAATCAAATTTTCCATAATTCCTTGACACATTCAAGTCACGGTAATTCATGTTTTCCTTTGTTCTCTCACAGGTGAATTGTATGCACTTAGGTAGGGAATTTAATGTGTTTAGGAAAATATCTAGCTGCTTTTTGATCCTGTCCATATTGCAAAGATGTCATCAATGTACCTAAACCAACAATAAATGTTATTCATATTCATGGAGTCACTGTTAAATAATTTTTCCTCAAAATCATTCATGAACAGATCTATGAGGAGACGCAATAAGTGGGAGCCCTTGGATAATCCTTCATCTTGGTGGTAGTATTAGTCATTGAATTTTAAATAATTTTGCTCTACACAAATGGTCACTAATGTTATGAATTCACTAAGAAAAGGGTTTTTAGCACCAGTGTTTTCTAGTATATTTTTGGCCACCTTCACTCCTTGCAATGCGGGGACATTTGTGAAAAGGTTGGACACATCAAAAGACACTAGGATGCCCTTGCCCGTAGGTAGTCCTTTTTTGGAGAGCTGGTCACAAAAGTCACTTAAGTTTCTCTCTCCGTATTTCGGCTGAAAACCGGATAGGTCCCTGAACTGTGAGTTGATAACAGCAGCAAGCTTCCTCGTTGGGGCGGCTATACTGGAGATCACTGGCCTGACTGGAATCTCCTGCTTGTGAATTTTATGGAGTCCAAAGAATCTGGGTGCACTTGGGTTTAACATTGTGATTTTATAAATTTCATTAGGCTTCACTACGTTAGCTTTCAGGGATGCCTTCACTGATTTTTGAAATTTAGAGGTTGGATCACTGGGTAGTTTCACGATCTGATTGTCTCAATTTTTTTCTATGCATGTACATATTTATATTTTTCTCTCAGCACTACTACATTACCCTTATCTACTTACTCCATGATTAGATTGTAATCATTTATAAATTTCAAAACCATTGAAATGAAAGATAGTTCTTCTACATGAGTTTTTTCACTTTGATAATGTTTGACAACTAAAGAAATTTTTTGGCTACTACGTATTGCTTTTTCACACAGGCTATTAGATGCTAAGGCTTCTCACAGGCTAAGTTTATATATATCCGAATATCCTGCTAAAAACTTTTGTACTTGAGAATGACACCTTAGCGTCGAAATGCATTATACAGTCAAACCCATTTATAACAAAGTTGAAGGGGCCGAATATTTACTTCATAATAGCTGAATTTCTTAACATATAGACCAGTTTTTCAGAGTATCTTTGACGGGGAATAGCCTTCACTTCATTATGACCGGAACTTCGTTGTAAACAGGTTTGATATAAGTGGGCTTGACTGTACCAGCAAAATAAAGTCTGTGAAAATTTACATAGGTCGCTTCTTCTCATTCAAATGAATTTTCACCAAGTTTAAACCAAATTTAATGATTTCATCTTTAATGTGTGTGTCTTAAGGCTTATAGTTCTAAAATGTTCGCATTTCTCTGCTCTCTTCTTTTTGGTTATAGGAATGATGATTTTTTCTCGATATCCCTAGGTATTTCTCCAGTTGAATACATTTTGAAGATGGTATTGTAAAGATTGGTTAATGTATTTTCTCATGCATTTTTAATTAGTTCTGCGGGACTATCATCAAT
Source organism: Platycnemis pennipes (assembly GCA_933228895.1). NCBI lineage: Eukaryota > Metazoa > Arthropoda > Insecta > Odonata > Platycnemididae > Platycnemis > Platycnemis pennipes. The sequence continues at coordinate 75,958,591 of OW121856.1, read as the reverse complement.
TCCAGCAGCCTTATGCATCCACAGGTCCCTCACAGCTGCGTCAAAATACGATCTTAATATTAATACTACCATATCATCCTTTTTGACTTCGTATCCTCTTCAAAAACTTTCATGCTGAGATTGTTTCCGTCGTATAACTCTTCCAGATATTCTTTCCATCTCTTCACTATATCTTCACTTTCAATCAAAAGTTTTAATTCGTGACCCATATGGAATCGCATCTTGTGCTCCGTTCCTTGAAGTGGTTCCTCACTATCCTACAGGTAGCTTCCACCTTTCCAAGTGTGAGGTTGTTTTGTACATCTTCACATAGATTTCTTCATCCAAATTTCTCTAGCTCTCTTGGCTTTGTGACTTACTTTATTCCTCATTCTTTTGTAGCAAAGTTGCTTTTCTTCAGTTTTCACATTCTTGTATTTTTTTTCTTTATTCAATCAGGTTTCTTCCATGATCTATGGCTTCTTGACAAATTTTATTTTTCCAAGAACCTCTTTTGCAACTTTTTGTAGTCCACATTTAATGTTTTCCCAATGCTCTTGTGCTGTTTTCTCAGTCAGGACCTCTCCTATGTTGTTTCCTACTGATTTCTGAAATGCCAGCTGATGTTGAGTCTCCTTCAGTTTTTCTACTTGCCAAATGTTCTTTGTTGTTTTCTTCAAGTTCTTGAATTTTAGATGGCATTTTATCATCACTAAATTATGGTCGCTGTCGATGTCTGCACCCGGGCAGCTTTTGCAGTCCTTCACCTGATCCCTGAACCTCTGCTTCACTAAAATATAGACTATTTGAAATCTTCCTCCGTCTCCTAGCATTTTCCATGTGTGTCTTCTTTGGTTGTGATTTTTAAACAATATGTTTGCAACCACTAACTTATGTTGTGTGCAGAACTCCAGCAGTCTTTCTCCCCTTTCGTTTCAGTTTCCCAATCCATATTTTCCAGTTATTCTTCCATCTTGACCTTCGCCAACAACATCGTTCCAGTCTCCTAAAATAATTGGGTTTTTTTGCCTCTTACCTGTTTTATAACATCCGTGATATCTTCGTACCTATATATCTTCCACTTCATCCTTGTAGTCCGGCGTAGTCATGTAAACTTGCACCACAATGGTATCTGTAGGCTTGGTCTCAATCTTCACTCCTTCAATAATCCTCTCACTGTACTGCAGGAAGGATCTTCACATGCAGTCCTGCACTCTTCCTGAGCAGTGTCTACTCCAGCATTACCATTCAGTGATCTGATGTGAATAATTTTATAACATCCACTCTGAAAGTTCCATCTTTATGCACTCTCATTTCACTGAATATGTAGAGGTCCATTCTTTGCACTTTCACCTTCAGGTTCTCCAATATTACGCAGGTCAGAAGTGACTGTACGTTCCACGTTCCCACCCAAAAATGTCTATCACACTTGACTGATGTCTTCTCTCGGGTATTCCCCACCCGGAGATCAAAATGTGGGACTATATTACCTCCAGGATATTTTACTTGAGAGGGTTCCATCAAGTCTTGATAAGAAGAAAAGAGTGGAGTAGCTGCAACTCCTTGGGATAAATTGTAGTGTTTTCCCTTGCCTTCCACATCGCTGTACTACAGCCATTAAAGTAAATTTTACCGCACCTGTAATGAAATGAGTGTCCCTGTATAGGCCACTTTGAATTCCACCTTCACTCTTATGAAAAAGAGCTGCTGCCCTCTCCTCCAGGTTATGAGCAGCGTAATTTCGCCAGCCTTCCGTTGTCAAGTTACAGCATCTTCACAGATTAAATTAAACTTGATATGAAGTTACCCTCGTAACTTCATATTAAGTTTTGCCTTCTTTTTCATCGACAATTCCATAATTTTCATATGATTTACTTTCATCCAAAATCTATCACACCAGATTTGTTAAGTGTCTAACAATGATTTAAATCCTTAGCTGTCTTGTAATTTAGTGCTTGGTCAATGGCAAACCTAACCAATTGAACTACCACTCCTACCATTTTTATGCAAATATGAATGACATCCTATGGGTGTTTAACAATTTCCTAAATGTATGTATTGAAGAGTACTGGGGACAACAGGCAACCATGCCTATTCTTTCTTTCCCCCTATCCTATTCTTTCCCATCCAGATTCTCCATATGCTATCCTTACCAGAGCACAGTGCTCTATGAATGGGTTTGAAATTAACTTACATATTCCAAATACATCTACAGTTTCTACTGCAAGATAAAACTTATCATTCTATAGTCCTAGTAAATATGTGCTTCCTATTTCAGAGATAGGGATCAACAATTTTATGCAAAGTACCCTGCAAGTTTAAGGTGAGGTCATTGCACTATCAAAATGGGTATCATGTAATCTCATACCTGATGTCTCCCCATCCCCTTCCCCCTCCTGGATTTACCATTCTGGTAAACCCCCTCTCATTTCCCCACCATGCAAAATATTCAAGGGAGGTGACAGTATGACTGATTGTCTTGATTTACAGATTTCTCTTAAATCTGTTGAAAACTGGTGCATTAAATGGCAACAATGCATAAATCCATAGAAGTCTGCTGTGATGTTCTGCTCTTTGAAGCGTAACTCCATATCCTCTGCACAAAGACTTGCCAATCTGCCGATTTCTACCGTCACCTCTTGCACACATGTATACCCTAGTGTTACTATAAGCCAAATATTAACATTCTTTGAACATGTTAAAGCTTTTGCAAAATTTCATTCCATCTTCCTGTAACGGTTGTCTCCTTCACTTCTAGTTTTGAATTGATGGCAGAGGTGAACCTTTCTCTTGCTTCTTTTTCCTCCAGTGTCCTTGTGTTCCATCTTGATTCCTTTGTAATTCTCTTCTTCTTCTTGTATCGCAGGCAGCTGTCCATGATCACCAGGTTATGGTTACTATTTATATCTGCTCCGGGATAGCTCTTGCACTTAACTTGGTTCTTATATCTCGTTCTGACAAGGATGTCATTTCTCATAATGCATTCAAATCCCTGAACCGTCATTTCATTTGATCGTCTCTCTTGTACTATGTATTTTCTGTTTTGTTCTTCTTATATAGTGTTTGTAATTCTATTTATGGTACCTTATGTAAAGACCTTGTTTTTGATGTTCCGTAAGTAAAAAAGAAATAAGTAGGGATGGGTCGGTTCCACTTTTTTTCGGTTCCGGTTCGGTTCTTAACTTCAGCTCTCGGTTCCAATTCAGTTCTTAACTTCGGCTCTCGGTTCCGGTTCTTAATTTACCACTTCCTTTGCATTGCTAAATGGTAAGATAAAGTAATCAATAATCATTTTCAGAGACATACCTACTGCTTGAAAAAGAATACTTCATTATATTTTTGTGTATAGTCATTTTAACGACTGAATTAGAATAATTCGCGACTTTGAAGCATCTAAGTACACTATTTCACCAGGTTTTAATTTGAAGCCTCCACTTTCGGAGTGTGAGTATGTTTCAAACTGGTTTTCGCACCAATTTTTTCGGTACTGATTATTTTTGGCCTCAGTCCGGTTCTAAGCTCAAGAACCGGTGGAACCGAGAACTGAAGAACTCAACCAACCCATCCCTAGAAATAAGTAAATCAATGTAAGTCCTGTACCAGAGGGCTAGTCTCCCAAGTGATTCCTTTTTCTCTCTGTGCTCTAAAGAGTGTTTGTGCTCTACACTTTTGAATTATCTGTGATAACTTTTTAGTTGCACACACATTTAAACAACATATTTGAATATTTAAAATCAAACACTTGATTTCATCATAACTGTTTCATTGTGGTCTCTCATCCAAATGGAGAACATCATAAAAACTTTCCCCCTGATGTCATTGTGAGAATATTGTACTAAAAATTGCATCAATTTTTATTTGAGTAATGAAAAGGCCATAATTTTTATTCATGAAAATGAAAGTACTCTTCATGATGATCATGATAGAAAAGGTGTTAGGATTAACTCAGTCCCTTTTGGTGAAAATGGCATTAGTGGTTAACCATGTTTTAGGCCACAAAAATTTTTAGGGCATTGTATAAGAATTTTTTAAAGACTCATCATCATTGGTCAACAATCCTAGGATTGGTTTGACACAGCTTTCCACTCGATTCTTCTATCGGCCAACCTTTTCATTGTGACGTAATTCTTCTCTTTTACATATGTCACAACCTGTTCCATGTATCTCATACGAGGCCTGCCTTTTCCAATCTTCCCGTTCACTTTTCCCTCGACGATAGTCTTCATCAGGCCATCGTGTCTCAAGATATGGCCGATTAAGTTTTCCCTTCTTCTTTTTAGAGTTGTCAGCAGACTTCTCTTTTCTCCTACTCTTCTTAGCACTTCCTCGTTACTTACTCAGTCGATCCATTTAATCTTCAGCATTCTTCTGTAGCACCACATTACAAATGCTTCTACACTCTTCTTCTCCGCTGCTGTCATCGTCCATGATTCACTGCCGTAAAGAAAAATGCTCCAGATGTATGTGCTGATGAACTGTTTCCTTACTTCTATGCTTGTATTTCCTGTTGTAAGTAGATTCTTCTTTTGAAAGAATGCCTTCTTTGCCTGGGCTATTCTACTCACTATTTCTTTCTTGCTTTGTCCATCGTTGGTTAATCGGCTTCCTAGATAACAGAACTCTTTAACCTATTCAAGTTTTTGTTTTCCTAGTTTGACATTGGTTTTGGCCTCTTCTTTCTTGCTGCACACCAATATCTTAGTCTTCTTCTTATTTATCTTCAGCTGATATCTGGCCATAGTCCTTTCCATGGTTGTTAGCATCTTATTCAGCTCCTTCTCTGTCTCTGCTATGAGAGCTATGTCATCAGCGAATCGTAGCATACTGATTGTTTCTCCATAGATGTTCACTCCAGAACACTTCTCCTTGACTTCATTTATGGCTCTCTCGATGTAAACATTAAAAATTACGGAAGACAGTTCACAACCTTGTCTCACTCCTTTCCTTATTCTTGCTTCTTCACAGCTGGGTCCAGATTTAATCACAGCAACTTGGTTTTTGTACAGACTGTGTATAATTCTTCGGTCATTGTAGGACACTCCAATTCCCTTCAGAATTCCAAGCATTGAATCCCAATCCAGGTTGTCAAAGGCCTTTTCTAAATCCACAAATGCAATGAACGTCGGTTTGTTCTTCTCCATTCTCTTCTCTATGAGTAGCCTAAGGGCCAATATTGCTTCTCTTGTACCCTTACTTTTCCTGAATCCGAATTGATCTTCATCCAGGAACTCCTCTGCTTTTCGTTTTATTCTTCTGTAGATGATCCTGGTTAGTATCTTCGATGCATGTGTCGTCAGGCTTAAAAATGGTCCTAAAATTTTTGCATTTCTCCGCTCTCTTCTTCTTGTGAATAGGAATGATGATGTTTTTCTCGAAGTCCCTTGGAATTTCTCCTGTTGAATACATGTCGCAGATGGTTTTGTAGAGATGGATTAGTGTCTTCTCTCCTGCATTTTTAATTAGTTCTGCAGGAACATCATCAATACCTGAGGCCTTATTCATCCAAAGGTGCCTCACAGCTGCGTCAAAATAAGATATTAATATTAATACTACCATATCATCCTTTTTGACTTCGTACCCTCTTCAAATCCTCTTCAAAAACTTTCATGCTGAGATTTTTTCCATCGCATAGCTCTTCCAGATATTCTTTCCAACTCTTCACTTTGTCCTCGTTTTCAATCAAAATTTCTCCATTCTTGTCCCTTATGGCATTGCATCTTGCACTCCATTCCTTGAAGTGGTTCCTCAGTATCCTGTAGGCCGCTTCCACCTTTCCAAGTGCAAGGTTGCTTTGTACATCTTTGCATAGATTTTTCAACCACGTGTCTCTAGCTTTCCTTGCTTTGCGACGTATTTCATTCCTTATTCTTTTGTAGCAAAGCTGCCCTTCTTCAGTTTTTGCATTCTTGTACTTTCTTCTTTCTTCAATCAATTCTAAGACTTCCTCCGTGATCCATGGCTTCTTCTTGGCAACTTTTCTTCTTCCAAGAACTTCTTTTGTGGCTTCCTGTAGTCCACATTTAATGTTTTCCCAACGCTTTTCCACTGCTTTCTCATTCAGGTTCTCTCCTATGTTGTTTCCCACTGCCTTTTGAAATGCCAGCTGATGTTGAGCCTCCTTTAGTTTTTCTACTGGCCATATATTCTTCTTTGTTTTCTTCAATTTCTTGAATTTTAGATGGCATTTCATCATCACTAAATTATGGTCACTGTCGATGTCTGCCCCAGGGTAGCTTATTGGTTTTTGGTAATAATTGGTTTTTTTTCTCCTCTTACCTGTTTTATTACTTCTGTGATATCTTCGTAGATGTCTTCCACTTCTTCATCCTTGTAGTCCGACGTAGGCATGTAAACTTTCACCACAATGGTATCTAGAGGCTTGGTTTCAATTTTAACCATTATAATCCATTCACTGTACTGCATGAAGCTCTTCACATGCAGTTCTGCACTCTTCCTGAGCATTATAACTACTCTAGAGTTACCATTCAGTGATCTGGTGTGAATAATTCTATGACTTCCACACCAAAAGTCTCCTTCTTTGGGCCATCTCATTTCACTGATTCCTAATACATACAGTCCATTCTCAGAATTTCCTCCTTCAGGTTCTCCAGTCTTCCGCAGGTCTGAAGTGATCGCACCTACCACGTTCCTACCCTAAAATGCTTATCACACTCGACTGATGTACTCTCTCGGGTAGTCCCCACCCGGGGATCCGAATGGAGGACTATTTTACCTCTGGACTATTTTACTCTATAGGGTTCCATCACGTCTTGATTGAAAGAAAAGAGTGGAGCAGCTGCAACTCCTCGATAATAATGTGGTGGTTTCCCCTTGCCTTCCATATCGCAGTACTAGAACCGTTAAAGTAAATGTTACCTCGCCTATAGTGAAATGAGTGTCACTGTACCAACCACTGTGGTTTCCACCTTCACTCATATGAAGAAAAGCTGCTGCCCTGTCCTCCGGGTAATGAGAAGTGTAATTGTTGGCGGCCTCCCGTTGCCAAGTCACGGCATCTTCATAGTTTCTGTATCATTTAAATGCCTATCTTACCCAATGATAGACCAATACCACCTCGGAGTGCCGCCGCTTTTTGTCCACAACTGCTTATTCGACAAGTAAACTCACTTATCTTGCAGCTAACCTCTATATCTAGAGGTCGACCCTTCGTCTGCAACTCGATGGATGCACTCTGTGGCTTTAAGCTCAGCCACGAGCAGCTGTACCTACGTACTCTAAATAATTAACCAATTAGCATAATAATTTTAACAAATATTTATTGAATAAATCTGTTATTCACTTAGTAGCATTCATTATGACTATTCTTCAGAATTTACTCAAGGAAAAAGTCCACCTGAACGTGTACAGAACCCCTAGATTTCTGAGAAGGTACTCTGCCAATTGAGCCACCGAGGATTTCTTTCCCCCTGTGAAAGTCTATAGATCTTAAAGGACAAGATGATAATTGGAGCTGGAATTAGGATCCATACCTCCGCTGATATTGGCCTTGAAGATAAATTGGTTGGTGATGTGACTGGCAAATAGGAGATTTATATTCAAATTCTGGTTAACTCTAAATATTTTTCGTGTCGATGTTCATTCCACTGGTATATGCCCGATCTCAGATCATCTGCGAGTCGTTGCAACGGCATCTCTCATTCATTCATTTCCCTATTATGAAAAAAATCCCATTAAAAGTTATTTTTCTTCGCCAAAATTCGAACCCCGACCTCTCAAATGCTGGTTATATAAGTAGATAACTAATTAAGGGTTAATTATGCAGCTATTACATTTAATCCTAACATTTCTCACCAAACGCAAAAACTACAGAAAAAGTAAATACTTGTTGCTTTTTAAAATATTTTTTACTAGGTCGTCGTAGTCACGGCTACTAAAAATTATATATTCATGTGTCAATGCGATGTTGATTATCGATTGATAACTAATGATAAAAGGTTATTTCAATACTAAAAAATTGTTAAGTGACTTGCACTTGAAATTGCCACAATGTTCAAGTGGTCCCGGATCTCCGTTATTAGATAAAAGACAAATCGGAAAAAGACACCGACCTAATTAGGTATTTATGCGCGTATGCAATTTCGGAAATGGCATCTTCAGGTATCTTCTCATCTTCCCTCTCGACAATCAAAGGATTATTGTTTAATATATCATGATCCATTTAAAAATTTATATGCTTCTTGTATCCGCAGATTGAAACAGGCGAAAAATAGGCGTATGCACAATACTTATTTTAATTTGTGCCTTGTATCTGACAATCAGTATTTGTTCCTGCGACAGTTTTATTTTAAACTTCCCAGTAAAAAAGGCAAGGGGCGCATCATATAAAAAGATCCTTGGAAAGTCAATCACAGTAAATGTCCTTAATTTGACCTAAGCATGTAAAGAAGTCGGCATCTATTAGAGATGTACTGGATAATGATTGCAATTAACCACTCCTTTATTAAATACCGTAAATATAGATTTATAATAGAAATCCCGAAATGAAAACGACGAACACTACGAGAGAACGCGCGAGAGAATTTGACACTGCGAGAGAAATTGAGAGGTTATTTCAAAGAAGGGGTTATTTATTTGTAAGCTTTAGGTTCCAACTTAAGTGACTTGTCTTGTGGATTTCGAACACTCGCGGTTGATGCCTTCTTTTCTCGGAGTTGCCAGTTTTTCACTATTCCTAGAAGTTCCTGCGAATGTCGCATTGGCGCGCAAAAACATTTGCGTTAATTTTTTCCGCCACTGTACATATAGTGAAATTCTAAATCAAAGTATAACTTAACCTAAAACAAGCTAAAACATTTAACAAAGGCACATCAAGGAATAGAGCTAGTCCATTTGAAGGCCCCAACTGTACTGTTAAAAACTTTTACTGGTTAAATTTAGTATAAAATACTGAATCACTCTTCTTTGTGGAAGTGAGGCATGGATGATAACAGCTGCAGAGAAGTTGAGGCTGGAAGCTTTTGAAATGTTGTGATAAAGAAGAATTATGAACAAAATTAGTTTGATTAAATTGATCAATGAATGATTGAACATCAAAAGATTAGATTGATTTGATCAAAATGACTGAATTACTAACAAAATAGTTCTATATTTAGATTAGGGGACAAGAGGTCTACTGAAAACTTTGATAAAAAGATAGAAATTTCTAGTCGGCCACATCTTGTGACAAAATGGTCTGATGAAGACAATGGTCAAGGGACAAGTGATTGGGAAGGAAAGTTTTGTGTGAGATATTTAGCACAAGTAGTGAGGGATGTGAAAGAAGATAATTGTGTAAATATGAAGAGGTTAGCTAATACACAGAAGAAATAAATGAAAAGCTGCATCAAACCAATCTAAGGATTTTTGACTGATGATGAAGAATAGTGCTTATTTTCAACCCCATGTTTACTGTTCATATGTGGAGGAGTGTTATGTGATAGAATATTCACTGGCAAGGTTAAAGTAAGTTCATTGGCAGTAAAAGCACAGTGTGGAAGGAAATCAAAACCACTGCATTGTTTTCCCTTAAATAAAGTAAATACAGTGAACTGTAGGGACAGGTGTGCTGCTGATCATGGTTATCAGGACCCAAAACCTAGCAGGGGGAAGGAACAAATTTTTCAGGTCATTATCGAGTGTAGTACTTGATCTGGAACACCAGTCAATATTCCTTTGTAGAACTCAAGAACAGAACTGAGGATAGAAATATTGGTGTGAATAATGAATGAGATGAACTAGATAGATATTGTAGGTTGATGTAAAAAGGTGGGAAAGTGAGATTTTTATTGTGATATATTTAGAATGAAATTCAGTGTGAGAGAAAGAAGAGGTAGGAATGGTGTGGTCATGTTACAAATATATTATGCAGAAGTATCATTGGTGTGGTTTCAGTTCTCTGAGCTTAATAGGCAATTTGTGTTAGTTACTCTCGTTTTATATTATTCGTCAAAAAAAGATGAATTATAGAAATCAAATGATTTGATCAATTTTGATCGCTGAATGATTGAGCATCAAATGATTTGATCAATTTTGATCGCTGAATGATTTAGCATCAAAAGATTAGATTGATTTGATCAAAATGAGTGAATTTCTTAAAAAAGAGGTTCTACAAAGATTGGGAGAAAAGAGGTCTACTGAAAGCCATGATAAAAAGATGGGGATTTCTAACTGTCCATTTCTTGAGATATAATGATTTGATGAAGACAATGGTTGAGGGACAAGTGAATGGGAAGAAAGACAAAGGAAGGCTTTATATGAGATATTTAGTGCAAGTAGTTCGAGGGATGTGAAAGATAAGAATTGCGTAAACATGAAGAGGTTAGGTAATGCATAGAAGAAATAATTGGAGAGCTGCACCAAACCAATCTTATGATTTTTGACTGATGAACATTGGTGGTATGTGGAGGGGTGTATTATGAAGATAAGATATTCTTCTAATGTGAACCTTGTGTCTAAACATGGGATTGAAAATATGCATCTATATTACAAGAGCCTTGATTATGATTAGTACAGTCATACTTGTTGTGTCTACTTCTCTATCCTTTTCTCAGAAGGTGATACCTTTTCATAGGGCAATGTTAGTCTGCTCATATTCTTATGTGTATTTAAAAAAAATGCTATTTGAATGGGGGGTAAGGGATGGGATGCGTCTCAGAAAGCCTCTCCCATTCAAACGTCAACCTCTCCTGCACGTGGCACCCCCTGCATTTTCTGATGAGGCTCTGGCGACCGAGTTTCCCGGGATAAGGAAACCCCTGCTGTGAAAAGTCATTGGCTTCCACAGAAGGTGGATGAGTGGGTAGTGGTTGGAGCACAGTATGGGGAGCAAGAAATCACCCCTGAAGTCAGAGGAACCATTATTGGTCAGTGGTATCAGGGGAGATTGTAGTCCTTCATAGATGGATGGAGACAAAGAGTCTAAATGGCAGAGAAGGTTAAAAGAAACTTCTCATTAGAGGGAGCAGTGGAATATGTATGATCATGGTGCAAAAGAGATGATTCAAAATAGACTGTGATGGAATATTCACTGGCAAGGTTAAAGTAAGTTCGTTGGCAGTAAAAGCACTGTGTGGAAGGAAATCAAAACCACTGCATCATTTTCCCTTAAATAAAGTAAATACAGAGAACTGTAGGGACAGGTGTGCTGCTGATCATGGTTATCAGGACCCAAAACCTAGCAGGGGGAAGGAACAAATTTTTCAGGTCATTATCGAGTGTAGTACTTGACGTGGAACACCAGTCCATATTCCTTTGTAGAACTCTAGAACAGAACTGAGGACAGAAATATTGGTGTGAATAATGAATGAGATGAACAAGATTGAGATTGTAGGTTGATGTAAAAAGCAGGTGGGGAAGTGAGACTTTTATTGTGATATATTCAGAATGAAATTCAGTGGGGGAGAAAGAAGAGGTAGAAATGGTGTGGTCACATTACAAATATATTATGCAGTAATATTATTGGTTTGATAACAGTTCTCAGAGCTTAATTGGCAATTTTTGTTTGTTACTCACTCCACTTCAACAATAGGAGGATAATGGAGAGAATCAACTCAGAACTATGGGTACTATGTTAGAGCAATCATGTTTCCCAACCTCAATGCAGATGAAGATGAATTCAAGGATTGTGAAGTAGCCATAAAAAACCCCAATGGTTAATCCAAACCCCAAAACCCAAATAGCCATAAAAAAAATATGCTGAGATTGAGGTGGAGTTATCCTATTAGAATCCTGTCAATCTGATTGAGATGGATGGTTTTCCCTGCCAAAATCTACATCTAGGACTCAACAGACATGAGAAGGTAGGTAATTTATTACATTTTGGTCAAATAAAGGTATATTTATATAGCAAAATCTAGCCTTAGTTACCAGGACCAGTTATGGATAGTAATCATAAACTAATTATAGCAAAATTCTGCATTAGAATTAAGAAATTTGATAGAATTTATAGGATTAACTGGAGCTTAGAGCTTTGCCAACAGCTATACATTGTCAAAAAAGATCCAATGAATTGATAAATCTTGGAGAAGGATATGGAGGAGAAAGGAATAATGGAAGACACAAAGATTATTCTTGTAACCAAGTAAAATTTGAAAAAGGAATAAGAAAAGGAAGGAAGAAAATGATGATACTTATAGGCAATCAAAGAAAGAAAATTGTAGTATCTACAGACAAGATAACATCACTATGAAATGCATACTAAAGAAATAAAAGTGGGCTTGGCAAATACCTGAGTAAATTGAAGAAGACACTAAAAGAGGACAACTAGACCAGGCATTTACCATAATAAAAATCTTTCCATTACAGAAAGAAGACAAAAATTTGCAATTTACCACATTAAAAAATTTATTCCAACCCGGGTTTCGTTGGTACTGCAACATCATCAGGTGACAAATAACATCAATGGTGCGCTTATATATGTAATGTGCAGGGATGTGGGGAAGGGGTAGGCGGGAGAAGGGGGGGGCCTATGTGCGGTGGAAAGCCTATTGGTGGACAGAGGAAAGACATGTGAATGGGAGGGCGAGAGTGCGGGGGGTAGGTTATGAGGAGGAAGCTGAGGAGGGGGGTGGGGTCATAAACATATGAACTGGCGGAAACCCAGAATTTTGAAAGTGTCTCATAATGGAAAGGGTTTTCACACTTCGGATCTTGGAAGCATTGTCTCGGCTTCAACTAAGGTGCCACATGATGCAACTTGTTGTCCCTGGGGAAACAAAGGGTCGAGGTCCTGGGGCTGGAAGGGACCTCGTCACTGACCATGGTCAATCTGTGGGTGGATTCCGGAGTGGGCACCGGTCATCTAAGTCCTCAAAGACTGTGGAGGGTGTCTGGGGTGGTGGAGGCCGATTTGGTTACGAAGCATGAAGCGTAGTATACAAAACAGGGGATAGGGACATAGGGGGGTCACTGTAGGAAACTGATGGAGAGAAGGGGAGAACTGGTGTTAAACACATGATCATTGAGGAGGGAAATCTTCTTCCTCTGTCGTATTATTTCAATTTGTTCTGGGGCATCTAACTTAATGTCTAGGGTGTATCCCGCAGAGTCACATAGTTTGTAGATTTTTATCCCAAACCTCTTATGTTTCTTTGGAATATACTGTTTGAAAATAACTCTCCCTTTGAAAAGGACTAATTTCGTCCACTGCAAGGTACTCTGATGGTCTATAAAATTTCACGTAACTTTCATTTATTATATCAAAAAGATCCCTTATCTTCCATAGCCTATCGAAATTTTCATCGTCCCTGTTCAGTTCATTATCATTATTGGTAAAATGTAAAAATCTAAGAATGTGTAGGAATCTATCACGCATCATGATATTGCCATAAAAAGGTGCAAAAAAAACTGTTCTATATGCGTCCAGTAATCTCTGAGAGAGTCTCGGATGTAATGTCCCATTTGAATTGCAATGGCCAGAAATTTACACATTTCAGAATGACGTACATCAGGTTCCGCAGATGAAACACACTTGTTTGTGGAGAAACTGGGCATAGTACCTGTTTGTTTCTTCGACCAATAGATGTATAACTGCTTCAATATACAGAAAAACACAACCATAGGTGAGGAATTTTTTGTAATGTTTGGAGCTTCTGCAGTGTTCAAACCTCTTTCATTCCCAGAAAAACGGAATCTGCGATGGAAAGCGTAGGCCCTGGACTTTTTCACCCACTCCTCCTTGGACACATTGTGCACTGAGTCATCGTCGATGTTGCCGTTCTCTTCCTCGGAGAAGTCACTCTCGTTAGTGACATGTGCATTGGAATTACTGTCTGCTAAAAGTTCTTCCGCAGTTTCTCTCTCTAACAATATCCGCTTGGGATCCATTGAAGAGGGGGAAGTGTTTTTGCCACTAATTTCAAATACAGAAAATAAATATAAAAAATCCATGTCTAAAATTTTTTCAGATAAAAATTTCCTATCAATTAACTTGAACAATGCTTACCACGATCACCAAAAGGCATAAATAAATTCCCACACTCGGAAAAAAACTAGTCAACTCTTACGCCACTAGGACCACTCAGAAGGAACTGCTCACACTGAAAGTAGCCTCTGCGCTAGGGAGACCGAAGAAACTCATGACCTTGCAGCATCTACGAATGAGGGGAGCACAGAGTGATGTTTATACTATAGGATACCTTCGAGATAAGGAATGACCACTCAGTGCCTCGAAGATGCCAGGCGATGGCAAGTAAACAGCCTAGACATTATTAGGCACCCCGGACATCCTCATATAAGAAGCATGCGATAAGCAAAACCAAGTGGTCCCTAAAGTTCCCATTTGGCCAATGGGACCAACTTTTTGCTTGGAACAAAAGTTCCCTTTCGGTCGATAAAGGTTAAAGGTACACAAGAAAGTAAGCTAATAAACAAATAAGTATGTGGTAGATAGAATACTCAGAAGAATTATGTATTGGAAAGGATATCAGGGAAGAAAGGGGATTCACAGAAAAATAAATTAGGAGAAGAGGAGAAACCAGGCCCACCAATGATTAAGAAAAAGTTAGCGATTGGTAACTAAAACAATGGTTTACTGGGATGCCACCTGGCATTCATCAATATTCAATATTCATTTTGTTAGTACTTGTATGATGATAAACGTAGATCCCAACTGTTGAGAGTATCTCATTCATGATATGCCGGTAAAAAAAAGAAGTCTTATAGTTGGGCACTCTGCCTTCAAACAGTGGTGGCAGTGAAATGGAACTCAAGTGGAGAATAGTAATGGCCAAGACTGCTGTTGAAAAGCTGCAAAAAATATGTAAGAAAAGAGGAATCGGCATGCCAAGCAAAAGTAGACTGATTCAATGAATAGTCTTCCCTATCATGGCCTGTGGATCAGAGGTTTGAACAATCACAGTTCATATGCAAGAAGACTGAAGTTTTGAATTTTGTTATTGATGTGCATATCATGGGCTGACTGAAGAACTATCGCCTCCATTCTAGCCCAATTCAAAATTACAGACAGACGGGCTACTGCACAACTGTCTCAAATTCTTTGCTTACATCATGAGGTGTAATGGCATAGAAAAGATAGTACTGAAAGGTAAGGTCCATGGGAAAAAGGCTGCAAGGTCGACCATCGTTAAGATTGACAGATCAAATTAATAACCTCACCAACCTCAAGCTGAGAAAAGCAGTCCACGCAGCCCAAGATAGAGAGAACTGCATCAGATTGTACAAAACTTGAGTACTTAATCCATTTGGGTCACAACAATCGATATCGAGCAAATGAGAAAGAATCATTTGAAAAATTCCTCACCTACCTTTCTTTACTTCCATTCTTACAACATGGCTATTCAGAAACTCCTCAATACAAAATTCCAATTCCCCCAAACCTTGCCTTGCAGAATATTCTTAGCTCTCTTCGATCTCAAGAGTCCGGTATTTTTTTATATTATGTATGTGAAAAGTGCTTGTAATAAAGGATGATCCCTTCTCCTTGCCCTATTGCCATTCACCAAAAAGTGCTTGCATAACTTGTGTTTTCTGTGCCTTCACAGTGAAACTTGCCTCAAGTGGAGTCTGAAGTGATTATGACATTTTTCAACTGAAAAGTCTTCCATGCAAACCCCATATCCTGGAAGAGGTTGCCAGTTATGATTGCAGTTGCCAGTTGTGCCCTCAAAAAATCACTGCTAACTGGCTTTGGGTTACAGGTACTGGTTGGAGGATATGAGCATTTCTATTTTTAATCTCATGGTTTTGAATCATGACCAATATCTTGCTTTGTGATCATGTGCTACCTGTGTTTACATTTTGTGAGATTTTGAATGCTGTCATAAATACAGTGCTAAAAAAACAGATGATAAAAGTGTGCTAAATCCTTATGTTGCCATGAGACTCTCTACTGACTGACTTCATTGACTTTGATGTTTTTTCGATGGTGGTGGGCTCCTGCTTCAGATGGGTAAACAGTAAATTTTATATTAAGGTGAATTGAATAAACTTGAGGACCCTGGGATTTTAACTAAATATTTACGTAGTTAGCAGCAGTATTGAGTGCTCCCATTAAGGTGCTCCCATTGCCGATTATAACGTGATGTTTAACACAATGTAACCCTTATTCTAATGCTCAAAGTGGGATTAGAGCTGGCAACACTTAGGTTACCAAGCTGATGAGTTACTTACATAGTTACCACAGCAAGCTGTATTCTATTTGATTCGTAGGCTTAGAATTAGGTGCTCCAAAAACAGTGATTAGATCATACGTTTTAACACAACTCAAAGATACACAATGTATATGGTGGAGGTGAGATTTGATTACTTGGGTTTTATAGCCAATGCATTCCCAAACTGTCTGCTATGGCTGGTCCTTGTTTATTTAATCAATTTTGATTCTGCTTTATATTCAATGCCATAACTTTCTGATTGAGTGATGTGCCAAATTCATTGTTACTGGAATGAGGTATGGGTCATTTTATTTTCTGTTCTGGTGCGACTCCATAGCTAATTAATTATTGTAGAATGCCACTCCCCAGGGTGTTTTCTTTTGAGAGCTTTGTTTTGTGGTTAATCTAAGCTGCCTATTTTTAATTATGACCTTTTTTCCTAACGTTTTAGTTGCCCTTTCCTTTGAAATGGTGTCATTATTAAAACTATCACTATCCACTATTTTACAACTGAACACTTTTTTGGGTACCTCAATTCAATTAAGAAAAGTATCTGGTTCTCCAAATTAGCGCCACATGTCCATTGTAGCAAAATATGGTGCGGAATCATGAATATTTCTTTCGCAGTGTCTCCATTTTTATAAATTAATCGAACTCATTTAAATGCACACCGCTCACAGTTGCGGTCCTAATTACTTTTCCTGCAACTGGGATAGTTTATTTGAAGTGTTGGACAAAATGTTTTGTAATGATGTCATTTTAGCTTTCCTATGTGCAGTTAAAATGTTAAGATAACACTCAATTGTGTTCATTTTGAAAGTTGATGAATGACCACCAGTTTCTAAGTAAAACACTTTAATGTGTTCATTTCAGAGAATACATACACGGAATGGTTATACCGTATGAGAATAATAGGATGTTCTTCATCATTTTACGATGATTCAGATCCAATTATGAATGACTTCATTGTTGTACATATCATCCTCATCAGTAGTCAATCCTCAGATTGGTTGGATGCAGCTCTCTACTGAGTCCTTCTATTGGCAGATGTCTTCATATTTACGTATTTCTTCTCTTTCACATCCTTCATCACTTATTCCATCGCATGAGGCCTTCCTTTACCATTCTTCCCTTCCACTTTTCCCTCGACGATTGTTCTTCATCAGGCCATCACGTCTAATGCTATCGCTGATTAAGTTCCATCTTTTTCTTCGGGTATTAACTTCTCTTTTCTCCCACTCTTCTTAGGACTTCCTCGTTACTTACTCGATTGATCCATTTAAACTTCATCATTCTTCTGTAGCACTGCATTTCAAATGCTTCCGCCCTTTTCTTTTCCGCTGCTGTCATCGTCCATGCCTCACTGCCGTAAAGAAACATGCTCCAGATGTATGTTTTAATGAATTGTTTTCTTACTTCTACGCTTGTATTTCCAGCTGTCAGTAGATTCTTCATTTGGTAGAATACTCTCTTTGTCTGAGCTATTCTGCTGGCTATTTCTTTCTTGCTCCTTCCATCGTTGGTTACTCGGCTTCCAAGGTAACAGAACTCTTTCACCTCTTCCAGTTTTTGTTTTCCAAGTATAACATTGGTTTTGGCCTCTTCTTTCTTGCTGCACACCAATATTTTAGTTTTCTTCTTATTGATCGTTAGATTATATCATGCTATTGTCCTTTCCATGGTTATTAGAGTCTTATTCAGATTCTTCTGTCTTTGCTAGGATTGCTATGTCATCAGCGAATCACAGCATGCTAATTTTTTCTCCCTTGATATTCACTCCACAAGACTTCTCCTTGATTTCAATCATGGGTTTCTCGATGTAAACATTAAAAATTACGGGAGACAGTGCACAGCCATGTCTTACTCCTTTCCTTATTCTTGCCTATTCACAGCTGGGTCCAGATTTAATCACAGCAACTTGGTTTTTGTACAGACTGTGTATAATTCTTCGATCATTGTAGGACACTCCAATTACCTTCAGAATTCCAAGCTATGAATCACAATCTACGTTGTCAAAGGCCTTCTCTAAATCCACGAATGCAATAAACATCGGTTTTTCCTTCTCGATTCTCTTCTCTATCAGCAGCCTAATAGCCAATATTGCTTCTCTGGTTCCCTTACTTTTACTGAATCCGAATTGATCTTCATATAGGAACTCCTCAGCTTTTCGTTCTATTCTTCTGAAGATTATCCTTGTCATTGTCTTCGATGCGTGTGTCATCAGGCATATTTTCCTAAAATTTTCGTATTTCTCCACTCTCTTCTTTTTGGGAATAAAAATTATGTTTTTTCTCGAAGTCCCTGGGTAAATCTTATGTTGAATACATGTCACAGATGGTTTTATACAGATGGTTTAATGTCTTCTCTCCTGCATTTTTATTAGTTCTGCAGGAATAACATCAATTCCAGAAGCCTTATTCATGTGAAGGTCCCTTATTGCAGTGTCGAATTCTGATCTGAATATTGATGCTCCCATATCATTCACTTCGCCTTCGTCTTCGATTACTTTTGTGCCGAGATTGCTTCTGTTGTACAACTCTTCCAGATATTCTTTCCATCTTTCACTTTGTCTTCATTTTCAATCCAAATTTCTCCATTTTGTCTCTTATGGCATTGCATCTTGCACTCTGTTCTTTGAAGTGGTTCCTCACTATCCTATAGGCAGCTTCCACTTTTCCATTTGCAAGGTTGTTTTGTGCATTTTCGCATGGGTTCTTCATCCACATTTCTCTAGCTTTCCTGGCTTTGCGATTTATTTTCTTCCTTATTCTTTTGTAGCAAAGCTGCCCTTCTTCAGTTTTTGCATTCTTGTACTTTCTTCTTTCTTCAATCAGGTCTACAATTTCTTCCGTGATCCATGGCTTCTTCTTGGCAACTTTTCTTCTTCCAATAGCTTCCTGTAGTCTACATGTAATGTTTTCCTAATGCTCTTCCACTGATTTCTCAGTCAGTTCTTCTCGTATTTTGTTTTCCACTGCTTTTTGAAATGCCTGCTGATATTGAGTCTCTTAAGTTTTTCTACTTGCCATATGTTCTTCACTATCTTCTTCAATTTCTTGAACCTTATATGGCATTTCATCATCACTAAATTATGGTCGCTGTCGATGTCTGCACCTGGGTAGCTTTTGCAGACCTTCACCTGGTTCCCTAATCTCTGCTTCACTAAAATGTAGTCTATTTGAAATCTTCTTCTGTCTCCTGGCATTCTCCGTGTGTATCTTCTTCGGTTATGGTTTTTAAAAATGTGTTGGCAACCACTAATTTATGCTGTGTGCAGAACTCCAGTAGTCTTTCTCCTCTTTCATTTCTGTTACCCAATCCATATTTCCCAGTTAATCTTCCATCTTGGTCTTCGCCAACGACCGCGTTCCAATCTCCTAAAATAATTAGGTTTTCTTCTCCTCTTACATGTTTTATGACTTCCGTGATATCTTCCACTTCTTCATATTCATAGCTGTCATTGGCATATAAACCTGCACCACTACAGTATCTACAGGTTTGGTCTCGATCTTAACC
Organism: Platycnemis pennipes; assembly: GCA_933228895.1. Taxonomy (NCBI): domain Eukaryota; kingdom Metazoa; phylum Arthropoda; class Insecta; order Odonata; family Platycnemididae; genus Platycnemis; species Platycnemis pennipes. Next base: position 75,938,987 of record OW121856.1, on the reverse strand, counting down.
ATTATTATCCTTTCATTGTACTTCAGGAAGCTATTCACATACATTCTGGCACTCTTCCTTAGCATTATGTCTACTCCAACATTACCATTTGAAGATCCCATGTGTATAATCCTGTAGCTTCTGCTCCAGAAGTCTCCTCCTTCGGGCCAATTAATTTCACTGATTACTAATACGTCGAGGTCCATTCTTCGTATTTTCACCTTTAGGTTTTCCAGTTTTCCACAGGTCTGAAGCAATTATATGTTCCATGTTCCTACCCTAACATGTTTGTCACACTTGACAGATGTACTCTCATGGTTAGTCCCTGCCCAGAGATTCGAATGGGGGACTATATTACCTCCGGAATATTTTACTCAAGAGGGTTCCATCACGTCTTGATTGAAAGAAAAGAGTGTAGCAGCTGCTACTCCTTGGGATAATAATTTGGTGGTTTCCCCTTGTCTTCCAAATCACAGTACTACAGCCGTCAAAGTAAATGTTACAATGCCTGTAGTGAAAAGAGTGTCGTTGTACCAACTTCTGTGGTCTCCACCTTCACTCCCATGAAGAAGAGCTGCTGCCCTCTCCTCCGGGTGGTGGAATGCATAGTTGTTGGTGGCCTTATGTCGCCAAGTCATGGCATCTTTATAGGTTGTGTATTATTTAATGGACTATCTTACCCAGGGATAGACCATTACCCTTCCGAATATCGTTACTAAATTCGCTCGCATCATGACGTTAGTTTATTTATACAAATATTTTGACTTTTTTGGTTCCTTCTTACAATCAAGGGGTTATAACGACGTTAATCAAATTGTTATTGGCTTCTGAATTACACTCGTTCCATCCGATTTTGATCCAGTCCAAGAAGTTGGCTTTGATTTGTATGTTTCGCGCAGCTTAGTGATACATCTGCCTGAGTCCGCTAGTAAATTGGCCATTAACTATCCCTTTAATGCCTTTTCAGTAATCTTCAACTTCCCAGAACTACCACGACATGCCACCTCTTCCTTGAAGAATTAGACATTGTCAATTTGTAATTTTATCGAAGGAAACATACAAGGCCACGGAAATACGATACATGGCCGCGAAAAATGTATTAAAAGTGTGTACAATTTGTGAGAGCGCTTAACTTGTGAAGGTTTAATATATTTTTCATTATGGGGGAGGTTCAATATATTTTTTCATTCTTAAAGCTTTTAATGTATTGATTTCAGCTCTTAACATTTTCTGAGTTTTGAAGAAAATTTCAGCAGAAATAAAATACTCCGATAATAGGAGACCTTTTGGCGACCTGTCAGGGAAATTGGTAAAGCCGTCAGGGAAAAGTCAGGGAGTTTGAAAATTGTTTATCAGTAACCACCCTGGTTTTACTCAACCATTCTACCATTGCCTTAAAGAAACTACGTTTCTGAAGCTGCACAGCATTCTTTAAATTCAATTTGAACAATAAGGCTGTTGGGTAAATACTTTTTTGGGTAGCTATTATTTGGCTCATATTTCCACATTCATATTTCCACCTCCACGTCTGAATAATATTTTGGTTTGACTTCTCTCTTGTTATTTTCTTTGGATTTCCCTTCTTAATCTCTAACATTTCTTTATCTTTGTAATCTTACCAATATGATATTGCATTAAATCTCTCAGAGTGTAACCCAAGATAACACATGACTGCATAGCAAGACCCATTTGGCTGTGCTTGATAGCCTGTGATTTGAAAAATAGACATTCCAATCTTTTATCCAGCACCCTTAACAAAGAGATCACAAGAGATGCTTTGTGGTAATTGGATTAGGATGAAACTTGCAACCGCAATTATGACTGGGAACTTCTAGTGTGTTGGGGACTTCAATGTTGTTGCTCATTAATGTTAGGGTGTGGTACTACTGTGGTTGGAAATGGATCTAATGATGGAATATTAAGCTATAGTAATGCACATGAAATTGCTAATAAATGACAGAATAACATTGACACACTATGCATTTAGAATTTGGTAAATTTCAAGCACTACAAGCAAAAATTCACGGTCTTGTATGTGTTCTATGCTTTGCCTGCTCACCTTCCCAGTTCTAAGCAACTTACAAACTTCCCAGTTGTCTCATTGAAATAATATAAAACTCAGAATTTCCTTTGTACAGGATACAATTGTCCTCTTCATTCAACTACCTCAGAATTTTGGTTGGTGAGATTTACCTTCCTCCTGGTGAATTTATATCCTAAATGGCTCCTTCTTAGAAACCAATTTAGTCTTGGGATTCAGCTCAACAAAGAATTATGGCCTCAGAAATCAATTATATGAGGTCATCCATCTAAAAGAAACTGATTTTTCTACTTTCTCCCTCCAAAAAAGGCTCAGTCAAATAGGAAGGGGCAGGGCAACCACAGTCTGTGGATGTCTAACAGCATATGGGCAGCTGAAGGTGAAGGCTTACTTTGCCATTGCCTTCGTAGTTGATATGTTTTACCTTGCAAAGTTACTGAAATGCCACAATATAATAAGCAGCAGCAGTTCAGACAAAGGACTTAGATATTCTCCTCGAATTATTGGGGATCCCATCAATTTCCTTTCAAATTTCAGCCTTCTTATAATATTTTTACTATCTGCAAGGCTAGTATCATATAAAAACGGGAAGCTATGCACAAGATTATTGATTTTTCTCTCCCATCTGCCATGTGTATGATCTGCCTGCTGCGGACTCTGTAGAAAAATACAACGGGATCTGTGCCTGCTTCATTCTGGACCAATTAATGCATCTAGCCACGTTCTGTAAACCAGGATGAGCAAAGCATTGTAATGCAGAGCCCACAGTGGTCAGCCCTGTCTGACTGAGCTTTCATCAACATCGGTTAGCAAACCTAGGATTGGTTTGATGCAGCCCTCCACTCTAATCTTCTGTCAGCCAACCTCTTCATATTGACATAACTCCTCTCTTTTACATCCTTCAAAACTGTTCGATATATCTCATACAAGGCCTGTCTTTTCCATTCTTCCTGTTTACTTTTCCCTCTATGATTGTCTTCATTAGGCCATCGTGTCTTAAGATATGGCCGATTAAGCTGTCCCATCTTTTGTTTAGGGTTTTCAGTAGACATCTTTCTCCCACTCTTCTTAAGACTTCTTCGTTTGTCACTCGGTAGATCCATTTTATCTTCTTCGTTCTTCAGTATCACTACATTACAAATGCTTCCAGCCTTGAATTCTCTGCTGCTGTTATTGTCCATTCTTCGCTGACATATAGCAGAATACTCCAAATGTATGTCCCAATGAAATGTTTCCTCACTTTCACGCTTGTATTTGCAGCTGTAAGCATAATCTTCTTTTGGTTAAATGCCCTTTTCGCTTGGGCTATTCTACTGGCAATTTCTCTTTTACTTCATCCATTGCTGGTTACTCGGCTTCCCAGGTAAGAGAACTCTTCCCCCTCGATTTTTTGGTATCCCAGTTTAACATTGGTTCTGGTTTCTTTTCTTCTATTGCATACCAATACGTTGGTTTCCTTTTAATTGATATTCAGGTGATATCTGGCAATTGCCCTTTACATATTTCATTGTGTCTTCTTTAAATCTACTTCTGTTTCTGCCATGACTGTTATGTCATGGGCGAAATGTAGCATGCTGATGTTCTCCCCATGGATATTCACTCCCAGAGACTTTACTTTGACTTTTTGGATGGTTTTCTCAATGTAGACTTTGAATAATGCAGGAGACAGGGCACAGCCCTGCCTCACTCCTTTCTTTATCCTTGATTCTGTACTGCTGGGTCTGATTTGATTATGGCCACCTGGTTTTTATAGCTATGGTTTCTATACAAGCTGCGGACAACTCTTCGGTGATTGTGGGATCTCCAATTTCTTTCAGAACATTTAGCATCATGTTACAATCCACGCTGTCGAATGCCTTTTCCAAATCTACAAATGCAACAAAAGTCAGCAGAATAATCTCTACTCTCTTCTCTACAAGTAGACTGAGGGCCAAAATCGCTTCTCTCGTGTCCTTGTTTCTTCTGAACCCAAATTGGTCCTCGTGCAGGAACACCTCAGGTTTTCGTTCTATTCTTTTATATATGATTCTCATCAATATCTTCAGGGCATGTGTCGTCAGGCTTATGGTCCTAAAATGATCACAGTTCTCAGCCCTCTTCTTTTTGGCAATAGGGATGATGGCATTCTTAGAGTCCGTGGGTATCTCTCCTGTAGAGTAATTGTCGCAGATGGTTTTGTGCAGCCAGGTAAATGTCTTCTCTCCTGCATTTTTAATTAGTTTGGCGGGAATAAGTCCTATATGAAGCCATATTTTTCCTTAGATCCCTTACAGCTGTGTCAATTTCTGATCTTTAGATTGGGGCTCCAATATCATCCTTATTGACTTCACTTTCCCCTTCCATTACTTCCGATTCATATTACATTATTTCAATTACTTCCGATCAAGCCTTAATGCTCAAAACATTTTATAAGATAACCCTGAAAATTCATTCACTCTGCAATTAAACACAAGGTAAACATAAATTCACCAATTGTTTATATCTTTGCTGTTTGGAGAAAAAATTTGAGATGTAACTTTCTCCTAATATATTGCAATGCTGGATGTGATATATGGAGCACTTATTTGCATATTTGAAGTTTCTGTTAGAGTAAGGTTTGTGTGCGTAAATCAAAAGCCAGTGATGTATGCTCGGAACACATTCTTTTTCAACTGTGAGAAGTTTTTAATTATTACTGGTTCTTCTTAGAGTTCATTCATATGTAATGCTGATTTTCTGCTATTTCATCCTCCTAAAATACTCCTTATCATTCCATGTGTAAACACCTGACGAAATTTTATAATTTAAGCGACAAATCTTTTTTTTTCAATGATAGGACACAGGCTCATTAACCCTCTTATTGCCAAATAAATTTGGTTGTACTAGCGAAAGGTGCCGCTATGAAATAGAGATTTTTATTACTGCTCATGAAAAATATAAACAATATGAAGTTACTTTTTAGATATAAATTTAATGTTTTTTGATTTTAACAAAAATGAATTGAGTGTTGTTTATGAAATTCTGATACATTATATAAATAATAAATGTAATTATTACAACAAAAATAGTTTTAACATGAATTTGGTTATTGGGCCAATATATCGGCTCTTGGCACTAATCACCCATGGAGTAAAAGCCAGTATATCGGTCCTTGGCACTAGGAGGGTTAATTACCTTATTTATTCATGAATTCTCTAATTTTTTCACACATTATGATTAGTTTCATCATTACCACTTGAACTAAGAGTGAATTTACTGTGAATGAAACTCGTTTACATTCCATGTGTCAACACATCACAAAATGGTGTAATTTTGGCGATGAATCTTTTTTTGTGAATGATAGGGCACATAATCTTTTAATACCTTCTTTATTACTGAATGCAAAACATATTCACAAATTAAAATTTGTTTCATCAATACCAATTGAACTAAGAATGAAGTAATATTTCATCCAACGTCACTGGACCCCCTCCTGTCAATGTGAGAGTGCATGGTAACTATTGACCTGACCCATTGCCACTTAAGAATTACATAATATATATGGATGGCCCCTTATGGCAAGTTTCACTGTGCATATTTTGGATGGGTGTTCAATCCTTCCAATTTAATTGTTTTTTTACAGCACCTACCTCACTCTTCATAGAATAAGTACTGGTGAATACCTCCCTAATGTCAATTAAATTTGCTGGTAATATGGTCACAGGTTCCAAATTTTTTCATGCTGGCTGTATAAAGAAGAATGTAGTGAGATACACTTCCAGGTAAGAAGTTTTATTATTTGACGAGTGGACAAGAGATATGTGATATTGGTAACTGAAACTGGTCCTTGCCTCCCATTTTTCCAGTACCCTTATTAATTGAAGTACATATGTGCAATTACAAACCTTGTTTTTTTCACATGGTCACGGCGGTCATGGTACGTTTAAGTGCAATTTTAGCTTACAAAGACACATTTCTCACTTGAACATTTGGAATGTCTGAAACTTTCTTGCATCTTAGGTTGCATGAAAATTGGTACAATTTTATCTGCTGTTAAAGTCATTAAAGGGGTGGAAAGAGGCCCTGAAAAAAAATTTGAATGGGTTGTGATGTCGGCATGCAGTTTTCAACTGGATTTTGGGTGAACACTAGGGAAAGAAGCATACTTTTCAGTACTAAAGTATATACGCGGTTTCCTACAAGAGAAGGTTAGCTGGGTATCAAATATTGCCCATGACACCTGAATTTAATGTATTTTCTTCCATTCCACACATTTTACCTCCTATTATTTTATCCAAACTACCAGTTTTCTTATCCCTCTTCAGTGCTTCCCCTGTATTCTTCCCTCTATTATGTCCTTCAAAACTCCCTTAACCCTTTGCTCCATCCAGTCTCTCTGCCTCCCCTAATTTATTCAGTCAACTTCCTTTCTGCTTCTACTATATGCAGCCATTCCTCATCTATATTCATTTTTGTACAACCCCCTTTACCTCCAACATCCTTCATCATAGACATATCTCTAAAGCTGGCTGTTCTGTCTTCCTCCTAGTTCCTTAAAATATTTTTCTTTTCGTGCCATACAATGCCACGCTCCATATTTAACTCTTTCAATCTCCTCATGTCCCTGCTAACCATCCTGTCATTTCTAATTCTCCTATGAGCCTTTCCAATTTTCCCAATAAATTACAATTTAACTTTGCCACTTTTCCTCCAGCTTATTGCTCAGGTAGCTGTATTGTTGTAGCATATGTGACTTTTAATTTTAACCATTTTCCTCTTACAGTATGTACCTACATTTTTCCATCACGACAAGATTGTATCTACACCTTGAAAATTTTAGCTTCGTGTAAACGATCTTTTTCGAGTAATTGGATATAATTCTTAACTGTGTATTACAAACCTACTTCAGCTTAATTTAAAAAAATGAAATATTGTTTGAAGAAAAAGCAATGTTATCATGAGCTGAAATATCAGCACCTTGAGCATCTAATGTTAGATCTACCCCGTTTTGTTCAGAGAAGTGTAAGTTCTTAAGTATTCTTGCTGTTTATTTTTTTTCTGTATCATTTGCACAGCTCTTCTTTGATATCCTGCAATATTAGGGACATCAGTTGAAATGTAAGGATCATGAGGAGAATCGAATGTCCATTTAGACCTACCATCACCTGTAGAAAACTAATAATAATATTAGTAATCTTTTACACTGCTCTTCTAAGGTACCTAGTAATTTCTGTAATTGTTATAGTTGACTGCGAACCTCCTCCTCTTTCCTTCTATCTCTACCCCTGCATCCATACCTTTCTCTCAATTTCCTTTAGAATGTGTGTGAAACACTGCCGTAATGAATGGCCCTGTCCAACATTTCTCTACATTCCAACGATCACCCTTAACTAATTTTATGCTCTCTCTTGGAGCCATGTGTAAATTGCAGATCAGTCTCATAGCTCTCCATTACATGCACTCTTCCAAATTCACTGTCAAACACCGGTTCCAAATGAACAATACTCGAAAAATCCTGATTATATTCAGGGCTCTTTTTCACTTATATTATCATTCCAGGTTTGCTACTTACACTTTAAAAATCCAAGCTAATATTTTTCCTGACAAAGTTTACTTTCTTTTCCATCTTTTTGTTAATGTTTTGAATAATTCATAGTCCTGTATTCTTGGCATTCACTTTTCATTATATGTAGATATAAATACATTTTTATGGAGTCCTCTGGCCAAACTCTTTATTTTGTTTGCAGTATAGTGTTATTTTAAATTCGAAAGTGAGCCACCGCAATGTAATTTCACAAGTCTAACAGCATGGGATAATTGCTGATGCATGACTTAGCCAACAATTACCTTTTGTCAGATCTGCTTGCATTAATGGAAGTGCAATCTCCAATTACATACATGAATTTTGTTGAAACATGGAAAAACAGCTGTCCTTCATATTATTATTAGTTTTCTATCAGTGAAGGTAGGTCAAGATACACATTTCATTCTTTCCACGATGCCTGCATTTCACATGATGTCCTTCTCCTGCCCATCATACTCACTATCCGTCTATCCAAACTACCAGTTCCTCTTCTCTCACCTCGCTTATCCAACATTCTTCCCTCGGACACATCCTGCAAAGCACCCTCACCATTTATCATCCTATCAAAATGATATATTATCTGATCTTGTATAATGAGTTGTTCATTAAAAATAGATAATACTAAAATTGACTAGGTTTGGTGTCATTATATAGAAGGCAACCAAATAAAATGTATGGTTGGGGATCCTGTCACTCCATAAATAGCTAATGGTAGACGCAAATTGTATAGTCATTAAAATGCTGGTTGTACCTATTAAGTTAGAAAGTTTCAAATAGTTCCACATGTTCAAGTTTGATCAATTTTCCTTGTCAGGTAGTCATTTTGCATAACTCATTCTTCCTAAATACTTTGTTAACGTTACTTGAAATGTCAACATTTTCTCTCATTCTCCATAGGAGTTTTCAATTTAGTCAGTGCAATCAAAACCATATGCCACATGTAGAGGAACTAATATTCTGTGCCAGGTTATATTTTCTGGTATCTCAGCAAAGAAATTTTTATACCAATCCAGGTTTCTATTCACCCTGCTCCTTAGCTATGCTTTTTATGTTGGGATTGGGAACGTTTTCTTATATGGATTTTTCTAAAAAAATTCCTATTGTAGGCAACCAGCAATACATGAGTTTATTATATGTATCATGTAAAAAGATAAGCCCAAACCACCAAAGAAGACTCTTAGAGAGACGAGCTTTTTAATGGTTTAATTATCATAAGTTAAGTTGAAATTTTTATTTTTCCCTTTATAAGTTGAACGATAATATATATTAGCATTACTATGGTGATGTAAATTTTCGGGACATGAGTGGTGATGTTTTTTTCTTGGACTGATGTGTGCTGGTTGTTTTCGGGAGGTTAAATGAGTATTTTCTTGAATTGAAATCACCACTCATCACATTTACAGAGTTACATTCACTTAGGGCATTTCATTCTTCAAGTTTCCTTCAGAGTACAACTTAAATCTCAAATGGTTAAAAGTCATGTTTAAGATCTAATTCTTTATTTTATTTAGATTATTTTTTCCCTCATTGTTTTTAATAGCTCAAGCTTTTCAAAATGCTGGCATACATAGCAATTTTATCCGCTCAGAACTGTTTTATACAAATATTCATGTATTGGTGGTGCCAAGGGATTAAAAATCATCAAGTCACGTTTGGGAATGTTTACATGTTCGTGTTTAAGCGGTCCTATTTCTATCATGCCTCCATTTCGATATTTTAACATTGACTCTCATTAAGTGATTTCTATTCACTTACATAATTATTTTTAAAAATTATATCACTTCTTTAAAACGTATTACAGTAGCATATGTTATTATTCAGCCCACAACAGGATCTTGAATTATATCGGGTTTTCATAATCTGAAAATTTACATATATTAGATAATGACAGATTGGTCCCAATAGTTTGCTAGACCAATGGCATGGTCCTTTTAAGTCCTCTGAGGATGGAATTTTCATGTGAATGAGAAATTAAAGTGGTTCCTAAACATTTTCAATGTAATTCTATCTGAGAATATAAAAATAACTTTTTGTGGCTTATGGTATTGATGGATCATACTATTTTGTCTCATAGGGTGAAATATTACAAATGATGGCCATCTTTTCAGAGCACTGTATTTCAAGGCTGCCATTAGTAGAAATCAGATTCAACTTTTATCTGCTTATTTAGATGAGGCAACTATACTCATATTTTGCTCACGTCGTGGAGAACAGAGCCATACGAATGGAATAATAATCACATTTAGAATAGGGAAAAAAGATTACTATATACTATGGTAGGATCAATAAACGTTTAAAAATGAAAATTAACGACAAATTATTAAACTTTCAACATTTTATTAGTAATGAAGTTACAATTAATAATTATAATTCATGAAATTGTATCTGTAATATTACTAAAAAGACTTTAGGCTATTATCAAAATATTACAATGATAATTGCAAATACATATTCCCCATTCATCAGGATAAGGGAAGGAGACCTACCACTTAGTAAGATAAAAAAACACTCCTTTCCTCCCTCTGAACGGAGGAGGAAAGGAGATTCATACTGGAGGAAGAAACAAACTCCCATATTCCTACCAAGGGGGAGAGAGGGACACTCACCCTTTCTCCCAGGGAAGAGGGAGGGAGATCCTCCCCAAATGGGTAGTCATTCCCCTTGGCAAGAAGGGAGAATTTCCCTCCCCCCTGGGATAAGGAGGGGAGACTCCCTTCCTCCTTGGAGGAGGGGAGAGTCTCCCTCCCTCTACCCTTGGGAGGAGGAAGGGAGATTCTCCCTTCCTCCTCCCAAGGGAGATTCTCCCTTCCTCCTTGGAGGAGGAGGGGAGAGTTTCCCTTTCTCCCTCCCTTTCCCTCCCTTTCTCTCCCTTCCCCCTGGGATGAGAAGGGGAGAGTTTCCCTCCATCTCCCCTTGGGAGGAGGAGGGAGAGTCTCCCTCCCTCACCCCTTGGGAGGAGGAGGGGAGAGTCTCCCTCCCTCTCCCCTTGGGAGGAGGAGGGGAGAGTCCCCCTCCCTCTCCCCTTGGTAGGAGGAGGGGGGAGTCACCCTCCCTCTCCCCTTGGGAGGAGGAGGGGAGAGTCTCCCTCCCTCTTCCCTAGGGAGGAGGAGGGGAGAGACCCCCTCCCTCACCCCTTGGGAGGAGGAGGGGGGAGTCTCCCTCCCTCTCCCCTTGGGAGGAGGAGGGGAAAGTCTCCCTCCCTCTTCCCTTGAGAGGAGGAGGGGGGGAGTCTCCCTCCCTCTTCCCTTGAGAGGAGGAGGGGGGAGTCTCCCTCCCTCTCCCCTTGGGAGGAGGAGGGGAGAGTCCCTCTCCTCTTGGGAGGAGGAGGGGAGAGTCTCCCTCCCTCTCCCCTTGGGAGGAGGAGGGGAGAGTCCCCCTCCCCCGTCGGAGGAGGAGGGGAGAGTCTCCCTCCCTCTTCCCTAGGGAGGAGGAGGGGAGAGACCCCCTCCCTCACCCCTTGGGAGGAGGAGGGGAGAGTCCCCCTCCCTCTCCCCTTGGGAGGAGGAGGGGAAAGTATCCCTCCCTCACCCCTTGGGAGGAGGAGGGGAGAGTCTCCCTCCCTCTTCCCTTAAGAGGAGGAGGGGGGAGTCTCCCTCCCTCTCCCCCTGGGAGGAGGAGGGGAGAGTCCCTCTCCTCTTGGGAGGAGGAGGGGAGAGTCTCCCTCCCTCTCCCCTTGGGAGGAGGAGGGGAGAGTCCCCCTCCCCCGTCGGAGGAGGAGGGGAGAGTCTCCCTCCCTCTTCCCTAGGGAGGAGGAGGGGAGAGACCCCCTCCCTCACCCCTTGGGAGGAGGAGGGGAGAGTCCCCCTCCCTCTCCCCTTGGGAGGAGGAGGGGGGAGTCTCCCTCCCTCTCCCCTTGGGAGGAGGAGGGGAAAGTCTCCCTCCCTCACCCCTTGGGAGGAGGAGGGGAGAGTCTCCCTCCCTCTTCCCTTAAGAGGAGGAGGGGGGAGTCTCCCTCCCTCTCCCCCTGGGAGGAGGAGGGGGGAGTCACCCTCCCTCTCCCCTTGGGAGGAGGAGGGGAGAGTCTCCCTCCCTCTTCCCTTGAGAGGAGGAGGGGGGAGTCTCCCTCCCTCTCCCCTTAGGAGGAGGAGGGGGGAGTCTCCCTCCCTCTCCCCCTGGGAGGAGGAGGGGAGAGTCTCCCTCCCTCTCCCCTTGAGAGGAGGAGGGGGGAGTCTCCCTCCCTCTCCCCTTGGGAGGAGGAGGGGGGAGTCTCCCTCCCTCTCCCCTTGGGAGGAGGAGGGGGGAGTCTCCCTCCCTCTCCCCCTGGGAGGAGGAGGGGAGAGTCTCCCTCCCTCTCCCCTTGGGAGGAGGAGGGGAGAGTCCCCCTCCCTCTCCCCTTGGGAGGAAGAGTCCCCCTCCCTCTCCCCCTGGGAGGAGGAGGGGAGAGTCTCTCTCCCTCTCCCCCTGGGCGGAGGAGGGGAGAGTCTCCCTTCCTCTCCCCCTGGGAGGAGGAGGGAGAGTCTCCCTCCCTCCCCCGTGGGAGGAGGGGAGATTCCCCCTCCCTCCCCCGTGGGAGGAGGAGGGGAGATTACCCCTCCCTCTTTTATCCTCCCAAGAGGAGAGGGAGGGGGACTCTCCCCTCCTCCTCCCAAGGGGAGAGGGAGGGAGACTCTCCCCTCCTCCTCCCAGGGGGAGAGGGAGGGAGACTCTCCCCTCCTCCTCCCAAGGGGTGAGGGAGGGAGACTCTCCCTCCTCCCAAGGGGAGAGGGAGGGAGACTCTCCCCTCCTCCTCCCAAGGGGAGAGGGAGGGAGACTCTCCCTCCCCCCTGGGATGAGGAGGGGAGAGTTTACCTCCCTCCCCCGTGGGAGGAGGAGGGGAGTGTCTCCCTCCCTTCGGCCTGGGAGGAGGAGGGAGAGTCTCCCTCCCCCTTGGAGGAGGAGGGAAGGAGGCATTTTTCTCCTCCCTTCCCCCGTGGGAAGAGGGAGGGAGAGATTATCCGCCCCCCCAGGGGGGGGGCAGAGTAATCTCTTCCTCCACCTGGTTGGAGTCTCCCCTTCTCCCCCCCTCTTGGGAGGAGTAGGGAAGACTATTTCTTCCTCCTTTGCATGAGGAAGACTCCCTCCCAATTTGGCACCAGAAGGAAGTTTCCCTTCCACCTGGATGTATATACCTCCAATTTCCAATATATTTATTTACAATTTATTCTTTGGAGGAGTGAGCAACATTTTCTTTTAAAGTAGGAGGGATATAATTTAATTTGTTCTCAATTTTTTTACTTTGGAATATTGTTTGTGCAAGTTTTTTTTTATCGAATATTAATTTCAATGTATTTTAATCGTATAATTTCAAATTAAGAATCATTTTGTCCAATAATTGTATTGATTTCAAAATATTACAAATAAACCTGAAAATAATTCCTTTTACTCTTTTTAATACTTTCCATTGTTGCCCTTGCTGGATTACCATGTCTTCTTGTTGCATCGATTTTCAATGGGACAATTTTTAACCCATGTTTATTTTATTATTTGAGTAGTGGACAAGGGAGATTTATTACATTGAAGAAACTGGTCTTTGATATCACTTTCACCCATATCACTGAGCAATTATTGTTTTTAATTAAGATATATTTCCTTGTATTAAATCTTCATATCATTATTGCACAAAAAATAGTAGGACCTAAAAAATACAAAAAGCTGCTGGTCAACTATTGTGTATTGATTTGAAGAGTAAATTCTAAAAAAATTACAGCACACGAGAAAAGAGGAAGTATGCAATGTGAGGATATCGTTAGTTTTGAGGATCACTAGGATATCTGCAAGGAAATATTTAAATTCCAAATGTACCTATTGATTTGTGAATACCCTTGGCACCACCAATACATGAAAATTTATTTAAAACTTATGAGCTGGTAAAATCTCTTACTAAGTAAAATACATTAAAAATTTTAAAAACCTAAAACACTATAAAATACTAAGAGGTTAATACCAATCCCAAAATATTGTAGAATTAGATTTCTTCAAACTTGAATAATATGGTGCCCCCTTGTGCTTTATAACATGAAAGCCAATTAATTAATGAACGAAGAAAATTTTTGATAAATAAAGGAACCAAAAAGTACATCTGTTATAGGCAGTATTTTTTCCATGTTTTGATATTGTGCCTAACTGGAGTTGATAGGTGATTATCAATTTCATATAAGCAGGTCCAACAACATATGACCCCTCTCATTTAAGTAACACATTTATGCTTATCTGATGGTGTTTAACACAAAAGCCTTGTTGATTTTTCATGTTTAATTTATCAAGTTGCAGTAGAACATTATTTCAATAGAATTTAAAGTTACTAATGACTTATGTACCTAATTAAAAGTACTTGGTTTATATGAAATATGTTGCTATCTATACTGTGAAATAGGTACTATAGTAATTGGATCAGTAATGCAAAGGCCAAAAGTTTCATCTTGCGTGTGGAAAAGGTTTTGCAGAAACTCATCAACAGAAGGATGGAGAAGAAAGGAAATGAATTTGTTGATGATGTGAGTAGATTGGCAAATTTTTATTTGGCACAATTCCCTGACTGCTTGGTAACAGGTTGGACTGTTACAGAAGAGCTGTTCATACTGGTGCTACTTTACATATATATTCAGAGATTAGCATGCAGTGAATTTTATTCATAAATAAAAGTAGACTGAAAGTTTTTAATAATGACAATCGTGTGATCAAGAAAAAGCCAGCCAAGAAATTGTTAATGTGTAAAAAAAAAAAGCTGTATGAAAGGAAGGAATTAAGATAAGGCATAAGCAAATGAGAGTGAGGAAGTTTTCAAAGTGAAATAGTCAATTTCTTTGGGGAAAAGGCAGTTACATACATTCCCTATGACCAGGTTATTGTTCCTATGCTAAAAGAGGAAATGTGGTCATTGAGAAAAGAGAATCAATAATAGGATGTAAGGTAGTTTTAAAGCAAGAACAATCATGAGTAGGTGAGGAAGAAGTTGAAAGAAGAAATAAAAAAAGCAATGGATCTTAATGGAACAGGTAATAAGGAACAAGGGGGTTTTGAAAAATAATTTTAAAGGAAGAAAAGTCAGTTTGGTCAGAATAATGCAAGCTAGGAAGTACACAGGAATTAAAGAGTAAATGTAAATATTGAGGTCATCGTAAATAATGTACCTATGTCCATCTAAACATACAGGTACATGACTAATAGGAGAAAAGATACAGGTTCTGTTTTGTACAAGTGTGTTTCTCCTTCACTGCTGTTTACCAAGGATTGATTCGTAACAATTTACTAGATTTACATTGATTTTTGTTTTTCTTAAATAGGTATTGGATCATTGTAATACTATAGTATTACAATGATACTATAGTATCTGATGCAAATCAATAACTCCTTAGATAAATTATAATGAATCATTGAAAGAAACCTATCAGCAATGAAAGTTCTTCTTTCGGGTGGTTTTGAATTAAATTTACCAAAAAAGGCAAAGGTTTTCGTTGTAATGGAATAAAAATTTCATTTTCTGTTAAAAAATTAAAAGGCACTTATTTTTCCAATTTTGTCCAGCAAATTGCACGTCCATATCACAAATCATTAAGAATTCATGCCAAACAATTATTCTATAATTTTTGCATGTGTAATTCTTACACCTTAGATGGCAAAAGGCTTTTACAGCAGATATATTTTACACCAATAAATGGGGGACAGGGGGGGGAGGAATGTGGGCAATATGGTATGCTCGATCCTCTCTCATGCCTGCTCTATTTCCCCTTGCATTGCCATTACTTAACCAATATTTCTATATTGCTGGTATGGCGCAAGGGGATTAAAATGTACTGGAGAAGCCAGGGGCCATCTAACTAGATCCAAACATGCTATACACTCTACCTACTGGGACAGATAAATTTATTTTTGCGGACATTGAAACTTAGTAGTGTGATGAATAATAGAATTCAATTTTAAAATGCATCTTAGAAACAGAGGCATGCACTAACAAGAACCAAATATTTAGTTTACATTCAAACCAGTTTTTAATAATAAAATCATCTCCCAGGGTATCCAAATGCATGCCGAAAATCCATTTAAGGATGCATCCTTAGGCAAAATTATAAAAAGTACAAAGGTTCGAACGATGAGGTGAATAACAAGTTTTCTATACTCTGTGAGATGAAAACATTTCACGATTTACCAATTCTCAAGCTTGTACAACTTAGGGTTCTAAAATACTGAGTTACGTACAAATCCTGTACAAAACTGCATGGGTTTTGGCTTATCTTTTTTACATGATAGGATAAACTCATGTATTGCTGGTGCCTAAAATAGGCAAACATTTTAGAAAAATCCATATAAGGAGACATTCCCAATCCCAACATAAAAAGCATAGCTAAGGAGCAGGGTGAATAGAAACCTGGATTGGTATAAAAATTTCTTTGCTGAGATACCAGAAAATATAACCTGGCACAGAATATTAGTTCCTCTACATGTGGCATATGGTTTTGATTGCACTGACTAAATTGAAAACTCCTATGGAGAATGAGAGAAAATGTTGACATTTCAAGTAACGTTAACAAAGTATTTAGGAAGAATGAGTTATGCAAAATGACTACCTGACAAGGAAAATTGATCAAACTTGAACATGTGGAACTATTTGAAACTTTCTAACTTAATAGGTACAACCAGCATTTTAATGACTATACAATTTGCGTCTACCATTAGCTATTTATGGAGTGACAGGATCCCCAACCATACATTTTATTTGGTTGCCTTCTATATAATGACACCAAACCTAGTCAATTTTAGTATTATCTATTTTTAATGAACAACTCATTATACAAGATCAGATAATATATCATTTTGATAGGATGATAAATGGTGAGGGTGCTTTGCAGGATGTGTCCGAGGGAAGAATGTTGGATAAGCGAGGTGAGAGAAGAGGAACTGGTAGTTTGGATAGACGGATAGTGAGTATGATGGGCAGGAGAAGGACATCATGTGAAAGGCAGGCATCGTGGAAAGAATGAAATGTGTATCTTGACCTACCTTCACTGATAGAAAACTAATAATAATATGAAGGACAGCTGTTTTTCCATGTTTCAACAAAATTCATGTATGTAATTGGAGATTGCACTTCCATTAATGCAAGCAGATCTGACAAAAGGTAATTGTTGGCTAAGTCATGCATCAGCAATTATCCCATGCTGTTAGACTTGTGAAATTACATTGCGGTGGCTCACTTTCGAATTTAAAATAACACTATACTGCAAACAAAATAAAGAGTTTGGCCAGAGGACTCCATAAAAATGTATTTATATCTACATATAATGAAAAGTGAATGCCAAGAATACAGGACTATGAATTATTCAAAACATTAACAAAAAGATGGAAAAGAAAGTAAACTTTGTCAGGAAAAATATTAGCTTGGATTTTGAAAGCGTAAGTAGCAAACCTGGAATGATAATATAAGTGAAAAAGAGCCCTGAATATAATCAGGATTTTTCGAGTATTGTTCATTTGGAACCGGTGTTTGACAGTGAATTTGGAAGAGTGCGTGATAATATCAAAGATTATTTGCATGTAATGGAGAGCTATGAGACTGATCTGCAATTTACACATGGCTCCAAGAGAGAGCTTAAAATTAGTTAAGGGTGATCGTTGGAATGTAGAGAAATGTTGGACAGGGCCATTCATTATGGCAGTGTTTCACACACATTCTAAAGGAAATTGAGAGAAAGGTATGGATGCAGGGGTAGAGATAGAAGGAAAGAGGAGGAGGTTCGCAGTCAACTATAAGAATTACAGAAATTACTAGGTACCTTAGAAGAGCAGTGTAAAAGATTACTAATATTATTATTAGTTTTCTACAGGTGATGGTAGGTCTAAATGGACATTCGATTCTCCTCATGATCCTTACATTTCAACTGATGTCCCTAATATTGCAGGATATCAAAGAAGAGCTGTGCAAATGATACAGAAAAAAAATAAACAGCAAGAATACTTAAGAACTTACACTTCTCTGAACAAAAGGGGGTAGATCTAACATTAGATGCTCAAGGTGCTGATATTTCAGCTCATGATAACATTGCTTTTTCTTCAAACAATATTTCATTTTTTTAAATTAAGCTGAAGTAGGTTTGTAATACATAGTTAAGAATTACATCCAATTACTCGAAAAAGATCGTTTACACGAAGCTAAAATTTTCAAGGTGTAGATACAATCTTGCCGTGATGGAAAAATGTAGGTATATACTGTAAGAGGAAAATGGTTAAAATTAAAAGTCACATATGCTACAGCAATACAGCTACCTGAGCAATAAGCTGGAGGAAAAGTGGCAAAGTTAAATTGTAATTTATTGGGAAAATTGGAAAGGCTCATAGGAGAATTAGAAATGACAGGATGGTTAGCAGGGACATGAGGAGATTGAAAGAGTTAAATATGGAGTGTGGCATTGTATGGCACGAAAAGAAAAATATTTTAAGGAACTAGGAGGAAGACAGAACTTTAGAGATATGTCTATGATGAAGGATGTTGGAGGTAAAGGGGATTGTACAAAAATGAATATAGATGAGGAATGGCTGCATATAGTAGAAGCAGAAAGGAAGTTGACTGAATAAATTAGGGGAGGCAGAGAGACTGGATGGAGCAAAGGGTTAAGGGAGTTTTGAAGGACATAATAGAGGGAAGAATACAGGGGAAGCACTGAAGAGGGATAAGAAAACTGGTAGTTTGGATAAAATAATAGGAGGTAAAATGTGTGGAATGGAAGAAAATACATTAAATTCAGGTGTCATGGGCAATATTTGATACCCAGCTAACCTTCTCTTGTAGGAAACCGCGTATATACTTTAGTACTGAAAAGTATGCTTCTTTCCCTAGTGTTCACCCAAAATCCAGTTGAAAACTGCATGCCGACATCACAACCCATTCAAATTTTTTTTCAGGGCCTCTTTCCACCCCTTTAATGACTTTAACAGCAGATAAAATTGTACCAATTTTCATGCAACCTAAGATGCAAGAAAGTTTCAGACATTCCAAATGTTCAAGTGAGAAATGTGTCTTTGTAAGCTAAAATTGCACTTAAACGTACCATGACCGCCGTGACCATGTGAAAAAAACAAGGTTTGTAATTGCACATATGTACTTCAATTAATAAGGGTACTGGAAAAATGGGAGGCAAGGACCAGTTTCAGTTACCAATATCACATATCTCTTGTCCACTCGTCAAATAATAAAACTTCTTACCTGGAAGTGTATCTCACTACATTCTTCTTTATACAGCCAGCATGAAAAAATTTGGAACCTGTGACCATATTACCAGCAAATTTAATTGACATTAGGGAGGTATTCACCAGTACTTATTCTATGAAGAGTGAGGTAGGTGCTGTAAAAAAACAATTAAATTGGAAGGATTGAACACCCATCCAAAATATGCACAGTGAAACTTGCCATAAGGGGCCATCCATATATATTATGTAATTCTTAAGTGGCAATGGGTCAGGTCAATAGTTACCATGCACTCTCACATTGACAGGAGGGGGTCCAGTGACGTTGGATGAAATATTACTTCATTCTTAGTTCAATTGGTATTGATGAAACAAATTTTAATTTGTGAATATGTTTTGCATTCAGTAATAAAGAAGGTATTAAAAGATTATGTGCCCTATCATTCACAAAAAAAGATTCATCGCCAAAATTACACCATTTTGTGATGTGTTGACACATGGAATGTAAATGAGTTTCATTCAGAGTAAATTCACTCTTAGTTCAAGTGGTAATGATGAAACTAATCATAATGTGTGAAAAAATTAGAGAATTCATGAATAAATAAGGTAATTAACCCTCCTAGTGCCAAGGACCGATATATTGGCCCAATAACCAAATTCATGTTAAAACTATTTTTGTTGTAATAATTACATTTATTATTTATATTATGTATCAGAATTTCATAAACAACACTCAATTCATTTTTGTTAAATAAAAAAACATTAAATTTATATCTAAAAAGTAACTTCATATTGTTTATATTTTTCATGAGCATTAATAAAAATCTCTATTTCATAGCGGCACCTTTTGCTAGTACAACCAAAATTACGAGGCAATAAGAGGGTTAATGAGCCTGCGTCCTATCATTGAAAAAAAAAGATTTGATTTTTAAATTACAAAATTTCGTCAGGTATTTACACATGGAATGTAAAGGAGTATTTTAGGAGGGTGAAATAGCAGAAAATCAACATTTCGTATGAATGAACTCTAAGAAGAACCAGTACTAATCAATTACTTCTCATACTTGAAAAAGAATTTGGTCCATGTATTCATCACTGGCTTTTGATTTACGGACACAATCCTTACTCTAACAAAAACTATCAAATATGCAAATAAGGGCTCCATATATCACATCCAGCATTGCAATATATTAGGAGAAAGTTACATCCCAAATTTTTTCTCCAAGTAGCAAAGATAAAAACAATTGGTGAATTAATGTTTACCACGTGTTTAATTGCAGAATATGAATTTTCCGGATTATCTTATAAAATTTTTTGAGCATTAAGGCTTGATCGGAAGTAATTGAAGTAATGTAATATGAATCTGAATTAAATGAAGGGGAAAGTGAAGTCGATAAGGATGATATTGGAGCCCCAACCTTAAGATCAGAAATTGACGCAGCTGTAAGGGATCTATATAAGAATATATAGAATCATATATAGAAGAATAGAATGAAAACCTGAGGTGTTCCTGCTCGAGGACCAATTTGGGTTTAGAAGAAACAAGGACACGAGAGAAGCGATTTTGGCCCTCAGTCTACTTATAGAGAAGAGAATATTCTGCTGACGTTTGTTGCATTTGTAGATTTGGAAAGGCATTTAACAGCGTGGATTGTAACATGATTCTAAAGGTTCTGAAAGAAATTGGAGATCACACAATCACCGAAGAGTTGTCCGCAGCTTGTATAGAAACCATAGCTATAAAAACCAGGTGGCCATAATCAAATCAGACCCAGCAGTAAAAAATAAAGGATAAAGAAAGGAGTGAGGCAGGGCTGTGCCCTGTCTCCTGCATTATTCATAGTCTACATTGAGAAAACCATCCAAAAAGTCAAAGTAATGTCTCTGGGAGTGAATATCCATGGGGAGAACATCAGCATGCTACATTTCGCCCATGACATAACAGTCATGGCAGAAACTGAAGAAGATTTAAAGAAGACACAATGAAATATGTAAAGGGCAATTGCCAGATATCACCTGAATATCAATTAAAAGGAAACCAAGGTATTGGTATGCAATAGAGGTAAAGAAACCAGGACCAAAGTTAAACTGGGATTCCAAAAAATCGAGGTGGAAGAGTTCTCTTACCTGGGAAGCCGAGTAACCAGCGATGGACGAAGTAAAAGACAAATTGCCAGTAGAATTGCTCAAGCGAAAAGGGCATTTTACCAGAAGAAGATTATGCTTACCGCTGCAAATACATGCGTGAAAGTGAGGAAACATTTCATTGGAACATACATTTGGAGTATTCTGCTATATGTCAGCGAAGAATGGACAATAACAGCAGCAGAGAATTCAAGGCTGGAAGCATTTGAAATGTAGTGATACTGAAGAATGAAGAAGATAAAATGAATCTACTGAGTGACAAACGAAGAAGTCTTAAGAAGAGTGGGAGAAAGATGTCTACTGAAAACCCTAAACAAAAGACGGGACAACTTAATCGGCCATATCTTGAGACACCATTGCCTAATGAAGACAATCATAGAGGGAAAAGTAAACAGGAAGAATGGAAAAGACAGGCCTTGTATGAGATATATGGAACAGTTTTGAAGGATGCAAAAGAGAGGAGTTATGTCAATATGTAGAGGTTGACTGACAGAAGATTAGAGTGGAGGGCTGCATCAAACTAACCTAGGTTTGCTGACCGATGTTGATGAAAGCTTGGTCAGACAGGGCTGACCGCTAGGAGCATTGGCTAGAATGGCTAGAAGCATTAATTGGTCCAGAATGAAGCAGGCACAGATCCAGTTGTATTTTTCTAAAGAGTCTGCAGCAGGCAGATCATACATTTGGCAGATGGGAGAAAAAATCAATAATCTTGTGAATAGCTTCCCATTTTTATATGACACTAGCCTTGCAGATAGTAAAAATATTATAAGAAGGCTGAAAAATGGTAGGAATTTGATGGGATCCTCAACAATTCGAGGAGAATATGTACAAGTCCTTTGTCTGAACTGCTGCTGCTTATTATATTGTGGCATTTCAGTAACTTTGCACGGTGAAACATATCAACTACGAAGGCAATGGCAAAGTAAGCCTTCACCTTCAGCTGCCCACATGCTGTTAGACATCCACAGACTGTGGTTGCCCTGCCCATTCCTATTTGACTGAGCCTTTTTAGGGGGGAGAAAGTAGAAAAATCAGTTTCTTTTACATCGATGACCTCATATAATTGATTTCTCAAGCCATAATTCTTTGTTGAGCTGAATCCCAAGACTAAATCGGTTTCTAAAAAGGAGCCATTTAGGATAAAATTCACCAGGAGGAAGGAAAATCTCACCAACCAAAATTCTGAGGTAGTTGAACAAAGAGGACAATTGTATCCTGTACAAAGGAAATTCTGAGTTTTATATTATTTCAATGAGACAACTGGGAAGTTTGTAAGTTGCTTAGAACTGGGAAGGTGAGCAGGCAAAGCATAGAACACATACAAGACCGTGAATTTTTGCTTGTAGTGCTTGAAATTTACCAAATTCTAAATGCATAGTGTGTCAATGTTATTCTGTCATTTATTAGCAATTTCATGTGCATTACTATAGCTTAATATTCCATCATTAGATCCATTTCCAACCACAGTAGTACCACACCCTAACATTAATGAGCAACAACATTGAAGTCCCCAACACACTAGAAGTTCCCAGTTATAATTGTTGTTGCAAGTTTCATCCTAATCCAATAACCACAAAGCATCTCTTGTGATCTCTTTGTTATGAATGCTGGATAAAAGATTGGAATGTCTATTTTTCAAATCACAGGCTATCAAGCACAGCCAAATGGGTCTTGCTATGCAGTCATGTGTTATCTTGGGTTACACTCTGAGATTTAATGCAATATCATATTGGTAAGATAACAGGCAAAGATAAAGAAATGTTAGAGATTAATAAGGAAATCCAAAGAAAATAACAAGAGAGAAGACAAACCAAAATATTATTCAGATTAATAAAATTCTTTTTTAGACATGAATGACTTTTGGCAAGCTAGCATTACACGTCAATGTGGAATATGAGTTAAATAATAGCTACCTAAAAAAGTATTTACCCAACAGCCTTATTGTTTTAATTAAAATTGAGGGACGCTGGGCAGCTACAGAAACATAGTTTCTTTAGGGCAATGGTATAATTGTTGAGTAAAACTCCAAACTGATGGTAAAATTAGCTCTGTAATCATAGCTACCATTAACCCACTGAAAAATCCCCACAACACAATAGCAACCACAGCAATGGAAGCCATTACGTAAACCCCATTTGATCCCATTAGAGCATGTTTCATTGGGCATAATTATTAAGGTTTTTTAGTTTAGTTAGACTCATTGGTAATTGTTCAAGATTTTCCAAACTTATGCCAAACGTGATCTTGACCTCAAGTAAAAAAGAAGAAACTAATCTTTTCCAACCACAAATAATATGAAAATGATGAGAAGAGCTTTTTCCTTTTAAAGAGCACTACTGAATAGATTATTATTAGAGTAAAACAAAAATTACGAGTTGACATCTCAATTCTTGTATGTTCTTCCATCATCATCGTCGGTCAACAATCCTATGTTGGTTTGACTCAGCCCTCCACTTGATTCTTCTATTGGCTAACCTCTTCATATTAACGTAGTTCCTCTCTTTCACGTCCTTCACAACTTGCTCCATATACCTCATACGAGGCCTGCCTTTTCCATTCTTCCTGTTCAATTTTCCCTCTACGATTGTCTTCATCAGGCCATCATGTCTCAAGATGTGGCCCATTAAGTCGTCCCATCTTCTTTTTAATGTTTTCAGTAAACATCTCTTCTCTCCCACTCTTCTTAACACTTCTTCGTTTGTCACTCGATCGATCCATTTTATCTTCATCATTCTTCGGTAGCATCACATTTCAAATGCTTCCAGCCTTGACTTCTCTGCTATTGTTATTGTCCATGCTTCGATGCCATATAGTAGAATGCTCCAAATGTAAATTCTATAGAAATGTTTCCTCACTTCAACGCTTGTATTTGCAGCTGTATGCAGAATCTTCTCCTGGTAAAATGCCCTTTTCGCATGGGCAATTCTACTGGCAATTTCACTTTTACTTCGTCCATCATTGGTTACTCGGCTTTCCAGGTAGCAGAACTTTCCACCTCCTCGATATTTTGTTTTCCTAGTTTAACATTGGTCCTGGCTTCCTTTCTTCTACTGCACACCAATACCTTAGTTTTCTTTTTATTGGTATTCAGATGATATCTGGTCATTGTTCTTTTCATATTTCCCAGTGTCATCTTTAAATCTCCCTCTGTTTCTGCCATGACTGCTATGTCATCGGCAGTTCGTAGCATGCTGATTTCCTCCCCGTGGATATTCACTCCTGGAGACTTTTCTTTGACTTCTTGGATGGCTTTCTCGATGTAGACATTGAATAATACGACAGGGCACAGTCTTGCCTCACTCCTTTCTTTATGCTTGCTTCTGTACCGCTGGGTCCTGATTTGATTATGGCCACCTTGCTTTCATACAAGCTGTGGATAACTCTTCAGTCATTGTATGATACTCCAATTTCTTTCAGAACCTTTCATCATGTTCCAACCCATGTTGTCAAATTCCTTCTCCAAATCTACAAATGCAGCAAACGTCGGTAGATACTTCTTTATTCTCTTCTCTATTAAGTAGCCTGAGGGCCAAAATAGCTTCTCTTGCGCCCTTGTTTCTTCTGAACCCGAATCGGTCCTCATCCAGGAACTCCTCAGCTTTTCGCTCTATTCTTCCATAGCTGATTCTCATCAATATTATTGAGGCATGTGTCGTCAGGTTCAAGGTCCTAAAATGTTCACAGTTCTCAACCCTCTTTTTTTGGCAATAGAGATGATGATGTACTTCACAAAGTCCGTGGGTTCTCTCCTGTTGAGTACATATCGCATATGGTCTTGTGCAACTGAGTAAATGTCTGCCTTCTGGAAGGCCAGCCGTTGTTGAGGTTCCCTTAGTTTCTCTATCTGCCATAGGTTCTTCATGGATGTCTTCAATTTCTTGAGTTTTAAGTGGCATTTCATCATCACTAAGTTGTGGTCACCGTCGATATCTGCACTCGGGTAACTTTTGCAGTTCTTCACCTGGTTTCTGAACCTCTGCTTCACTAAAATGTAGTCAACTTGAAATCTTCTTCTGTCTCCGGGCATTTTCCAGGTTTCTCCTCCGTTGGTGGTTTTGAAACAATGTGTTTGCCACCACCAACTTGTGTTGTGTGCAGAATCCTATAAGTCTTTCTCCTCTGTCATTTCAATTTCCCAAGTCATATTTTCCAGTTATTCTTCCATCTTTACCTTTTCCAAAGACAGCGTTCCAATCTCCTAAAATAATTAAGTTTTCTTTTCCTTTTATGTACTTTATTACTTCTGCGATATCCTCATAGACGTCTTCCACTTCTTCATCTTCGTAGTCCGACGTAGGCATGTGAACCTGTACCACAATGGTATCTGTAGGCTTGGTCTCAATCTTCACCATAATCATCCTCTCACTGTACTGCATGAAGCTCTTCACGTGCAGTCCTGCATTCTTCCCGAGCATTATGCCTACTCCAGCATTACCATTCATTCAATAATTCTGCAACTTCCACTCCAAAAGTCTCCTTCTTCAGGCCATCACTTTTCACTGATTCCTAATACATCGAGGTCATTCTTCGCATTTCCACCTTAAGGTTCTCCAGTCTCCCACAGGTTCGAAGTCATCGCACGTTCCACGATCCTACCCTAAAATGATTATCACACTTGACTGATGTACTCTCTGTTGGTAATTCACAGCAAAATTTGGATATTGGTTGCCGGGTAAACTTAAATGAACCACACCATTTTCAGACATTTCTGGTTGATCCGAGAACAAACGAATTACTTTATTCGAACAAAAAAAACAAAACAAAATCAAATCTTGCACAAAAATTCAAAACCACATATCAAAATAAAAAATCGAATTGAGAGCGTACATCCAACACACTTCTCAGGTACTCCCCACCTGGAGATACGAATGGGGGACTATTTTACCTCCAGAATATTTTACTCGAGAGGGTTCCATCATGTCATGATAAGAAAGAAAGGATTGGAGTAGCTGCGACTCCTCGGGATAATAATGTGGTGGTTTCCCCTTGCCTTCCACATTGCAGTTCCACAGCCGTTAAAGTAAATGTTACCACGCCTGTAGTGAAATGAGTGTCGCTGTACCGACCACTGTGGTCTCCACTTTCACTCATGTGAAGAAGAGCTGCTGCCCGAGATAAAAAAAATATTTAGAATGTTATTCGTGTAGCCTAAATTCGCCGGCAACAGGCTGACAACAAGAGCTACGTGAATTTCAATCACTATCGCAGTTTAATTTTTGCTTCAGTCATTGCATTGAAAATTTTATCATCTTCAATTTCAAACCCTTACACCTGAATGCTCACATTTTTATACTTACATTGTGTAAATTAGATTTACGAACGCATCACTCAAAAATTAGGGATGGTTGGGTCAGATCTTAAGATTCACCTATCTTTCATTTCATTCACTACTGAAATCAAATCCGAAGTTCGATTCTGAAAATCAAATCATAAATTTAGATCCCAATCAGAGATTTTTAAATTGCGCAGATTAGTGATCGATGCACCGCGCGAATGGAATACAGTAGATAATGACAAAGAGAGGATTTCTAAATCCGGTCACAAATTGAGATTAAAAAATTTTCCATTTCACTAAAACAAAATAAATAAATACATGTCTTGGCTTTTTTCACCATAGGCCTAGATACATGAGAAAAAAATATAACAGAGTGTCATGCGGGTCGCCTACATTCGCCAGACTCTCATGAACCGATCATAGCTTAGTTGTTAAAAATGAGAGCTAGTGTACTGAAGGTGACAAGTTCATTCCTTAACACTGCCTAGGAATACAGTCCATGCTGTAACCCTATGGTAATGCAAGCAGAAATTTAAAAAAAGTAGATTTATCAGGAAATGCATGTCAGTGTCAATATATTAAACATAAAATTTGGCATTAGTGAAAGTGATTGGAAAAATATTTTATTACAGAATTAAAATCTTGGAAACATTATGCTAACTTTATAATGTATTTTTGAGTAATGCATTTGTAAATCTAATTTAAGCGGTAAAAGTACAAAAAGATAGTACCCACATACAAGGGTTGAAAATTAAGGATGATAAAATTTTTGATTCAATGACTAAAAGAAAAATTTTAAACAGCGATAAGAATTGAACTTCATTACCTGCAGTACACTACCCCACTCTGCTATTGCCAGCTTACCTGAGTTCAGAGAATGCAGGCTCCCCACATACCAATCTACTTTTTTTCTTGTGAACCCAGGCCAATGGTGAAAATACCAAGACACATATTTTCTAAATTTTGCTTCTAGTAGCATGAAAAAAGGCCAATCTCATTTCTAGAGTCTAGTTATACGACCTCTCCTTATGAGTAAAAAACTCAAATTTGATTTTAAAGGTTTTTATTAATAAGACATTGCAACATTACTAGTTTAGCGGCTGGAAATATTCTATAATAAGTTTTTCATCTTAAAAATGGAATCTTCTGGCCGCATTAAAATTGTTTTTGTTTCTCTAAAAAGGAATTTGAATGCATTGAAAGATTTGATTAACATCAGCAACCCAAGTTAATGTGAACTCATCGTGTACTGAATTAATTTTAGATTTTTTATTTTGTTTATTATTTAATAATCTATATTATATTATTCTATGCATGTGATACGCTTGGAAGTCTTTTTTCCATAATTAATTTTAAACCTTCCTGGACAGAGGGTGATTCAATACAGCATCACTAGGATCTTATATTTTGGAAAATACTTAAAATATTAATGAAAATGAACTTATAATGTTTCTTTTAACTGCAGTCTGAAGAATAATTGATAGAAGAATAGGTTTAAAAAATGTATTGTTTCATGATTATGTGATAAGAAAAGTGAACTTTATATTAGAAGTAATAAGATATAGTTATTGCATTGGTAAATCTTGAGCCAGGAAAATATTATCCACATAGAAGATAGGAAGTTGATTTTTTTCTACAATAAATTTGCTTGTTTTTTTGGAAATACTATAGTTGCTGTTTTCCTATACATACATAAAATCTAAGATCAGAAATGGAAAAAAATTTCAGAATCCAGTATCTGAAACTAAGGATCTGAAACCAAGATAAAGATCCTAAACCCAGGCAAGGGTCCGGTTCCGAATCCAGATCCGAAAAAAAAACCTGGATCCATCCATCACTAGTTAAAATGTATGATCTAATCACTGTATTTTGAGCACCTACTTCTAAGCCTACGAATCAAATAGAATAGCCTGCTGTGGTAACTAGGTTAGTAACGGACCAGCTTGGTAACCTAAGGGTTGCCAGCTCTAATTCCACCTTGAGCATTAGAATAGGGGTTACATTATGTTAAACAGCACGTTATAATCATCAATGGAAGCAACTTAAAATTTAACACTGCTGCTACTACATAAAAATGACTTAGTTAAAATCCCAGGGATCAGGGATCTCAAGATTATTCATTTTAATATAAAATTTACTGTTTGCCAATTTGAAGCAGAAGCCCACCACCATCGAAAAAACAAAGTCAATGAAGTCTGTAAGTAGAGAGTCTCTTGGCAACATAAGGATTTAGCACACTTTTATCATTGTTTTTTTAGCACTGTATTTATGACAGCATTCAAAATCTCACAAAATGTAAACACAGGTAGCACATGATCACAAAGCAAGATATTGGTCATGATTCAAAACCATGAGATTAAAAATAGAAATGCTCATATCCTCCAACCAGTACCTGTAACCCAAAGCCAGTTAGCAGTGATTTTTTGAGGGCACAACTGGCAACTGCAATCATAACTGGCAACCTCTTCCAGGATATGGGGTTTGCATGGAAGACTTTTCAGTTGAAAAATGTATTATCACTTCAGACTCCACTCGAGGCAAGTTTCACTGTGAAGGCACAGAAAACACAAGTTATGCAAGCACTTTTTGGTGAATGGCAATAGGGCAAGCATTAGGGATCATCCTTTATTACAAGCACTTTTCACATAATATAAAAAAATACCAGACTCTGGATCAGATCTTCAATGAGAACTGCATGCGGCATAGGGAAGAGAACCAAGCCCCTATCCTGATGTACACCACAACCTTTCATGGTAGGAACTTGGTGACTGCTAACCAGACCTAAATTCAGATTCAGCCCAAATACTGGAAATACTGGTCAGGTTGATGAGGGGAGAGCCTCGATACCCAGAAAATCACATAGGCAGAGTTTACTAGAGGATTATAGGGCTCCCATTCATCCCATTTTTTCCCGAAACAATCCTGTTCCTTTTTTTTTAATGTCCGACGTTAATTCTAAGTCCCCACCTTTTAAAAGCGTTCTGCAGGAAAAATTATCAAATAGATATGATCTCATGTTTAGTTCTAACACTAATGAATATGCTGATAATTATTATTATTATTGATATTATAAATAGGGACACCGAAAAATAGTAAATAAAAATCATCAAAAGCGGTTTTTAAAATGACAAATATGTTAAATAAAACAGTTTTAAAAAGGTGAAAGCTGTGTTTAATGTTGGGAAAAAGGAGTCTCAAAGGAAGGGTTTTTTTTAAATATAATTAATAAAGACTTAATACCAATGTGAACAAACAGGTAATAGTACACACATTTGAGATCCAATACAGAAGTTATGGCTACCCTACGCAACATAAAAAAAACAGTAGGCAAAATTAAGTTAAAGGCAAATTAATGAGATAATGGTAATAACAATAGCAGAGTGGAGTAGTGGACTGCAGGTAATGAAGTTCGATTCTTACGCTGCTTAAAATTTTTCTTTCAACCATTGAATAAAAAACTTTATCATCCTTCATTTCCAACCTTTGTGTGTGGATACTGACTTTTTTGTACTTCTATCGCTTCAACTTAATTTACAAATGCGTCACTTAAAAATACACTGTAAAGTTAACGTAATGATTCCACGATTTAATTCTGTAATATACATTTTTTCCAATCATTTCCTTTCGCCTAATTTAATTATTTTTTTTACTTATAATTTGACATGAAATTTCTGATAATCTACTTTTTTTAACTGCCTACTAGCATTACCCTAGGAATACAGCACGGCTGTATTCTTAGGTAGTGTTAAGGATCGAACTCGCGACTGGCAGTACACTAGCCCTCATTTTTAACAACTACGCTCTCATAGGTTCACGGGAAATATGGCGAATGTAGGCGACCCGCATGACATTCGGCTTAATTTTTTTCTCGCACATCCGGGCCTATGGAGAAAAATGTCAATACGAGTATTTTTTATTTAGTTTTCCTCGTTTGTGGCACGGAAAAAATCTTCTTCTCATTTCGTGACCCGAGTTACTTAACCTCTCCTTGTTGGTATCTACAATACGTACATTCCATTCGCGGGGCGCATCGATCACGAGGCCGCGAGATGTTAAAATCTCCGATCCGGATCTGAATTTTTACTGTCCCTGGATATGATTTCAGTAGCTAATGAAATGAAAGACCCGTGGATCATTGGATCCGACCCGACCATCCTTAATTTATGAGTGGTACATTTGTAAATCTAATTTAAACAACAAAGTATAATAAAGTGAGTATTCAGATGTAATGGTTTGAAATTGAATATGATAGCATTTTCGATGCAGTGACTGAAAGAAAAAATTAAACTCGATTGGGATCGAACTTCGCACAGTACACTAGGCTCTCGTTGTACGCCTGATCCCGGCGAATGTAGGCTACCCGCATGACATACTACGTATTTTTTTTCCCCGCGATACCGGGGTAATGGGGGATGGGGGAAAAAAGTCATATTTCCTTATTTTGCTTCTAGTTGCACGGGAACGTTTTCATCTAAGTACGTGACCAAACTTACACATCCTCTTCTTGTCAATATCTATCGCACCTACATTCCATTCACGGGGCACTTCGATCGCTAAGCCGCGAAAATTTAAAATCTACGATCCGGATCCGATTTTACTCCGTGTCTTTGGATCCGAATCCGGAACCGAGAAAAATGAAAGATCCGCACCGGCCATCACTAAAGAAAATATTTCATGCTACAAAAATTCGGCATTTGCAAAATATCTCAAATTTCGTTAGAAAAATCGCGTTTCAAAGAAGACACGGTTAATTTCGTGATTAAACCCAAAAGTCGCTTATTTCGTGAATCCTGTCGCAAAAAACGTTTCGCGAAAATGTCATGTCCCTAATTATAAATGATAAATAACTAATGGCTGTTTTTTTTCCATTTCCATTTCAGAATTTTGATTTTCCATTTTATAATAGAATCAATATGGTGCTATCGAAGAATGATGAAGATAAAATGGATCGACCGAGTGACAAATGAAGAAGTCCTAAGAAGAGTGGGAGAAAAGAGAAGTCTGCTGAAAACTATAAAAAGAAGACGGGACAACCTAATTGGCCATATCTTAAGACACGATGGCCTGATGAAGACAATCGTCGAGGGAAAAATGAACGGGAAAAAGGGAAGAGGCAGGCCGTGTATGAGTTACATGGAGCAGGTTGTAAAGGACGTGAAAGAGAGGAACTACGTTGGTATGAAGAGGTTGGCCGATAGAAGAATCTAGTGGAGGGCTGCGTCAAACCAATCCTAGGATTGTTGACCCTTGATGATGAATAGAATCAGTAAATATGTTTATTCAAAGCAGTTTTATATTGCAGATTACTTTACACAATCCATTTTTTTTAATGTCTCGAGTTTGATTGAAAATTTTATAATATCCCAGATTTAAGGAAAATAATATGGGATCCTACCTCTGGAATATCTCAGGGAACCTGATAGCACGGGTTAAAATCATATTTTAGTAAAGTATTATATTGCAGATTTATCAAATGGTGAGAACTGATGCAACAAATTGTCCAACATTACAATCATTAACCCCGCACAGGAGGAACTCACTAATTTGGCTTTGAAAATCTTCACTGAATAGCATTGAAGTAATGTTAAAGGGTTGACAAGCATGGAGGAAAAAAGGATCTCATTGGATTTATATTTCTCTAAAAGCACCAGTTGCCATAAACATGTTCCTGTTAATATGTACCAACTTATCTAGACAACATTATTATTATTATTATTGTGTCAGAAAAATTAGAATGAGCAACAACAATTTTAGGCACAAGAGAAAGTAAAAAATTATTGGACTATAAACCAGCAAACTTGTTCTAATGCAATGAGATGTTCCTTACCACTTCGTCAGTCCCATCAATTTCGTAATACATATTGAGTTTCCACTGTACATATTCAGAATGCAGAACCCTAAGGCAAAAGAATGAGCTTCATCATACAAAATCTTAAAGATTAGGATTTCAATTAAGCTGTTTTGCATCAAAGTCTAAGCCCATTCTGTAATTTAAATGTTAACAGAAATACCTGCTTAAAATCATTCAGGTGAATATTTTTAAAAAATTAAAAAGAAATTGTGAGTGATGTAACTGAATATAGGCACAAAGAGGCAAACGAAGTTACATATTGCAATTAGTTGAAATTATCTAATAGTATCAAATTGCTCAAGATATAAAAGAAGTAGATGATATAATTAAAAATCACTCATGTATAAATTCATAAATATTGCGATTGACCTGCGTTGATAACAGGCAAAGTTTGCATTCTGACAGGAAGGAAAACATAGTTGAAATGTAAAAGGAATGAGGAGGAGATGAGGAATAGATATATAATGGGCAATGGGTAGAGTTGAGTCTTCTCAAGATAGGACTGGTTTTACACATAATCAAATGCGAAGATCCTCACTTTGTTATCATTGGATGTATGAACACCTCTAGGTGAATTTCCACACAATTTATTGAATACTAGGACTGTAATATCCTAATATTAAAAAAATGGAGTGATTATTATCCAAGACTAGTTTTACAGCATTGTCAATTGGAAAGGTGGTTGGTTTTGGCAATTCCGGAGAGAGGTTTAGTAGATTTAAAGAGGTTGGACAAGTTAGCAGAACATTTTTTGGGGGATAGAGAACATATTGGAGAAATATTGGTGGTGGTTGTGCAGCTTAGAGAAATAAGGTATTTCAAAATTAATATCAGGGACTCGATACCTGAAGAGTAGATCTAAGAATTCTAAGAATTAAGGTATTTTTGGCAAGACAAGGTTTGGGGGAATTGGATTTTTTAAAAGACTTTTGTATTGAGGAGAGATCTGAATACCCAGATTGTAGGAGGTAGTAAAGAAAGAGGTGAGGAATTTTTCAAATGATTCTCTCTCTCCGTCATTAGCTCAATATCAAGAGTTACGACCCAAATGGACTAAGTAATCACATAGTGTACAATCTGATGCAGTTTTCTCTATCTCGGGCCGCGTGGACTGCTTTGCTCAGCTTGAGGTTGATGAGGGTCTTAATTTGATCTGTCAATCATAATGGTGGCTGACATAATGGCCTTTTGCCCCATGGAGCCTGCCTTTCAATTCTTCAGTACTACCTTCTCTAACTCATTATGCCTTATGATAAGAGCAAAGAATTTGAATTGTTGGTAGTAGTCAGTCTGACTGCAATTTTCAATTGGGCTAGAACGGAGTCGTAAGTTCTTCAGTCCGACCATGCTATGCACATCATTCTTTGATATAAATACAATTCAAAATCCTGTTTTCTTGCATATAGCAGCTGTGAGCCAAGTCTCCGATCCATAGGTCATAACAGGGAAGACGAATGACTGAATTAGTCTACTATTGCTTGACATGCTGATTCCTATGTTCTTCCATATTTTTTGCAGCTTTTCAATTGCAGTCTTGATCATTGCTATTCTCCGCTCGAGTTCCTTTTCACTGCCACCAATGTTTGATAGCAGGGTGCCCAGGCATAGGACTTCTTTTTTAACTGGTATATCAAGGAGATTCTCTCGACAGTTGGGATCTCTGTTAATCACCATATAGGTATTAAAAAAAAACGAATATTAAATATTGATGAATGCCAGGTGGCATCCCAGTAAACCATCGGTTTATTTATGAATCGTTAACTTTTTCCCTAATTATTGACGGGCCTGGTCTCTATGTGCCACAGACTTATTTGGTGTATATTAGCATGCTTCTGTGTGTACCTTTCATGAATGTATATTTTGCTCCTGTACTGTAATGAAAAGATTTTATTTTGGTCAGGGGAAAAGATTTTCCCCATCGTTCCCATCCCAGAAACCTTGAATTTTCTACAACATTGTCTCTCCTCCAATAATATTCCACAAGACATCACCATAGAATTCATTCTATTATCAACCCTTGTCATGAACCATAACTATTTCTGTTTTAATAATTCCTTTTACAAGCAAGATTTCGGCACAACAATGGGAAATCCCCTTTCACCCTTCCTGGCTGACTTTTTCATGACTAATTTCGAACTATAATGCTGGGAAAAATTCCAATATTTCCCCAAAACCTGGTACAGATATATTTGCTATCTTCGACACTAATGCTTGTTCCATCGACAGTTTCCTCCAGGATCTCAACAGCCAATACCCCACCATCAACTTCACCTATGAAGTTGAGAGTAATAAATCCCTCCCCTTCCTTGACCTCATAATTAAACGGTCCAACAACGAAATTGAATTTGGCATTTACAGGAAGCCAACGCACATAAACAACTATATTCATAGGTCCTCCTTTGACCACCACACTCACAAACATGCTGCATTCCATTCCCTAATCAACTGACTTCTGAATATACCCATGCGCAGTTCAGGATTTCATAAAGAACTCAAATACATTAAAAAGATTGCTACATCCAATGGTTACACTGAAGAACTTATAGATAGAATCCTCAGTAGACAAAAGAAAAGAGGACTACTTAGAGAAAACACCACTCTCATCCCTTTTAAAGTGAGAAATATGTAAAACTCCCTTTTCAGCGCAAATTAACGAAAGGCCTTGGATATATTTTCAAAAAACATACTTTCAAACCCACATTTGTGTCAACCAATAAACTTAAATATAACCTTCATAACCCCAAAGATCCCATAGAACCCCTTCACAAGTCAGGTATATACCAAATCTCTTGCCCGGAATGCAGTGCATCTTGGCCAAACCCGCAGGAACGTCAACATTAGATTCAAGGAGCATGCAGACTGCTTTAGGCTAGACCATTTCTAACAATCATCAGTAGCCCAATATATGTATTCAGAAGCACACTGCATCACTATTGACAATGTAAAACTCTTGAAACAAGTCCCAGACCATTTGTTAGATACATACGAAAGTATCCATATACAGAAGAGTTGCAGCAACACCATGAATAGCGACCAAGGGCCAATTTCCTCCTGCTTAATTTCTCTTGGTGCACAAAGTAACCAAATGCCCCCCCCCTCCTCCCTCCCCCCTCACCTAATCCCCCCACACCTCTATCATCAGCCTCCTGATCACCCAACCAATCACAACATACTACCCCCTCCTCCTAGCTTCCCCTCTTGACTCTACGTATTTCCTATTCCTCTCCCGGATTGACATTCTCCTCTGACGAGGCCTGCTTGGAAGGCGACACACCCAGTGTCAGTTTTTTGACACTGGGCATCCTTTCCCTGTGTGTGTTACGGGTCACTGGCGAAGGAGTTTCCTCATAAACCCTGATTGTGCGTGTGAATGTGATTCACGAGGGTGACTACGTTTTGACTGTACAAACCCGAGTGCGTGCTTGTGAAATAAGTCCCTGAACCCTGCATGTATGTGTATGTGTGAATGAGAATCACGAGGGTGACTGTGTATTATATGCAAACCCACGTGAATGAGTGCTTGAAAGTTACTATCAATTTACTGAAGGGTCACTGTTATTGGAGAAATCCTTGTAAACCCTACTTGTGTGTGTGATTGAACTCACGAAGGTGACTGTATTTTGTATACAAACCTGAGAGAGTGAGTGATTGTGTGAGTCACTATTCATTTTTATTTTTACCTTGATTCCCTTAATTTTGAGTATGATGGTTGTTTGTAACATGTGAGTGAGCGAATGTATCATTTACTACCACTTAAGTTTCTCCATATGCTTGATTTTGTACATGTGATTGAGAGCTCCCTTACTTTGTATATACTCCTTCCTTCCCCACCCTCCCCATCTTTTTTATTCCTATGTCCCCTTATGGTTACGGCTTTGTGGATTTTAATATTAATTTGTTATTTATTACAGCCTTAGATACGTTCTTTTCATTGTTGTGGCATAGTTTCCTTCCTTCCTTTAATCCCTTTTCAAATATTTCTTCACCCAACCCAATGTTTATTTGGCTACAGTGTTCTCTCTCCAAGATTTTTCTTTGTGGCTTCAATTAATCTTTCTTAACATCTCCCATCCAAATCCTCCTCCACGATTCATCAATTGATTGGATCTTTCTTGATAACATATATCTGTTGGCAAATCCATGGAGTTCTCCAAGCTCCAGTTTCTCCTAGAAATTCCATCAATTTTCTTTTCTAATGTTGAATTTTGCCGTGGTTAGTTTACGATGACTTGCCATATCCAGTCCTGGATAACTATGGCTAGATTTTGCTACGTGTATGTACCATGTTTGATCAGAATGTAATAAATTACCTTCTTACATCTGGTGACCCCAAAATTACAAGATTTCCTTAGAAAAATAATCCATCTCAATTATCAAAGGAAAGGATTATCATCGATAACTCCACCTTAATCTCAGCAGGTAACTCCATTGGGTTTTTTTAAGGCTACTTCACAATCCTTGAATTCACCTTCATCTGCATTGAGGTTGGGAAACATGATTATTCTACCATAGTATCTGACAGTTCTGAGTTGATTCTCTCCATTATTCTCCTATTGTTAAGTGGAGTGAGTAACTATCACAAATTGCCTATTAAGCTCAGAGAACTGAAACCACAACAATGATACTTCTGCATAATATATTTGTAACATGACCACACCATTCCTACCTCTTCTTTCTCTCACACTGAATTTCATTCTAAATATATCACAATAAAAATCTCACTTTCCCACCTTTTTACATCAACCTGATATATCTATCTAGTTCATCTCATTCATTATTCACACCAATATTCCTATCCTCAGTTCTGTTCTTGAGTTCTACAAAGGAATATTGACTGGTGTTCCACAACAAGTACTACACTTGATGACCTGAAAAATTTGTTCCTTCCCCCTGCTAGGTTTTGGGTCTTGATAACCATGATCAGCAGCACACCTATCCCTACAGTTCTCTGTATTTACTTTATTTAAGGGAAAACGATGCAGTGGTTTTGATTTCCTTCCACACAGTGCTTTTACTGCCAACGAACTTACTTTAACCTTGCCAGTGAATATTCCATCACAGTCTATTTTGAATCATCTCTTTTGCACTATGCTCATACATATTCTACTGCTTCCTCTAATGAGAAGAGTTTCTTTTAACCTTCTCTGCCATTTAGACTCTTGTCTCCATCCATCTACGAAGGACTACAATCTCCTTTGATGCCACTGACCAATAATGGTTCCTCTGACTTCAGGGGTGATTTCTTGCTCCCCATACTGTGCTCCAACCACTACCCACTCATCCACCTTCTGTGGAAGCCAATGACTTTTCACAGCAGGGGTTTCCTTATCCCGGGAAACTCGGTCGCCAGAGCCTCATCAGAAAATGCAGGGGGTGCCACGTGCAGGAGAGGTTGACGTTTGAATGGGAGAGGCTTTCTGAGACGCATCCCATCCCTTACCCCCCATTCAAATAGCATTTTTTTAAATACACATAAGAATATGAGCAGACTAACATTGCCCTATGAAAAGGTATCACCTTCTGAGAAGAGGATACAGAAGTAGACACAACAAGTATGACTGTACTAATCATAATCAAGGCTCTTGTAATATAGATGCATATTTTCAATCCCATGTTTAGACACAAGGTTCACATTAGAAGAATATCTTATCTTCATAATACACCCCTCCACATACACCAATGTTCATCAGTCAAATATCATAAGATTGGTTTGGTGCAGCTCTCCAATTATTTCATCTATGCATTACCTAACCTCTTCATGTTTACGCAATTCTTATCTTTCACATCCCTCGAACTACTTGCACTAAATATCTCATATAAAGCCTTCCTTTGTCTTTCTTCCCATTCACTTGTCCCTCAACCATTGTCTTCATCAAATCATTACATCGCAAGAAGTGGACAATTAGAAATCCCCATCTTTTTATCAAGGCTTTCAGTAGACCTCTTTTGTCCCAATCTTTGTAGAACCTCTTTTTTAAAAAATTCAGTCATTTTGATCAAATCAATCTAATCTTTTGATGCTAAATCATTCAGCAATCAAAATTGATCGAATCATTTGATGCTCAATCATTCAGCGATCAAAATTGATCAAATCATTTGATTTCTATAATTCATCTTTTTTTGACGAATAATATAAAACGAGAGTTGAGAGAAAATCATCAATATCATCATGGGTCAACAATCCTAGGATTGGTTTCACTCAGCCATCCACTCTATTAAGGCCAGCCTCTTCATATAAACTTAATTCCTCTCTTTCATACCTGTCACGACCTGTTCCATATATGTATCTCATATGACGTCTTTCTTTGCCATTCTTCCCGTTCACTTTCCCCTTGACGATTATCTTCATCAGACCATCACGAGAGAAAATCATACATCAAATTTGCAGGTGGTGACCTACCTCCCTTGTGCCCTTGTAGCAACTCGCAAGGTAAAATGGAGATGTAGATGCATGATCTAGTGCTGCTGAATTTGTAATAAGGTTAAACTAAACTGAAAAAAAACTCAAATAACTTTAACATCAACACGTAAATACCAACTTTACACCAAGTTTCACATTCTTTAGGTTATACATTAGTTCAGAACATTCATGTTGAAAGATTATGCTTGGAATTGTACACTGCATTACATACACAATCATGTTCCTCCACAATACTGTATCCTTAGATATGTGTATTAAAATTGTATATTTTCTAATTTAAAATATTTAGTACTTATGTATCAATGCCATCAACACCAGTACATACCACAGCAGAGAGAGCAAATGATGGTTGATATCCTCATAACACAAGGGTTGAAATCTACAGCAAATGCAGTGTTATCAGTAGCCAAGGGCTGAATTTGTGGCCACTGAAAATCAACACATTTTCTAGGACTACGTATTCTTTTCCCTTTCAAGTAACATTTGATATTTTCTACACAAGTTTATTAGAATACATCACTAAGAGTTGAAAATTTTCATTTAAATTTCATGCTCAATTTATGAACTTTTCACTCCAGTGCATTCTTTGGCACACAAATGAGACTAATTCTTAATGCTATGTGAGGGAAATTACACTGTTTAACAATAAAGTCTGTCAGGACGACAAGATTATATCTCACCAAATACTAAGCTATAAGGCAAGTTAAATTTGCACACCATTGTAATGGGGGGCACAGTTCCTTAGTCATGAGCTCACTGTAGTTCCTCAGAAAGATCTGCTGCCCATAAAATCACTCTTAAGCCTTGAATTTTAGCTGTACATATTCAGAGGCATCTCCCAGATTCAAATAATCAATTGTCAGTTGCTCAGCACTACAAAGCTGTTGCGATTTGACATAATGCATCACAATTGTGGAATGTATCCTCAAGGTTAGGTGAAATTCCATTTTAATGGGTATAAACTTATACAATAACCATTAACTATTGGGTCATTCCATGTCAGTTCAACCCCACCATGCCACCCACCGACTCGGATTTTGGTGAAACTTGGTACATATAATCCCTTCACCAATTTAAGAAAAAAGCCCAAATTTTTTTTTACCTAGTCCAAGTAGTTTTTCAGTTACAGCCTCTCAAACTTTAGGAGACTCTCTATTCACGATGCCCACTTCTCAAGGTGCACTGTTTTACTCAAAAAATGATATCTCACCCATTTCTTACTTATTTCCAATGAAAATTTTCAAC
Source organism: Platycnemis pennipes (assembly GCA_933228895.1). Lineage (NCBI taxonomy): Eukaryota > Metazoa > Arthropoda > Insecta > Odonata > Platycnemididae > Platycnemis > Platycnemis pennipes. The sequence goes on along the minus strand of OW121856.1, from coordinate 75,899,328 downwards.
TATGACCACAAGGTTATGAGGACTTTGGAAAAAAATAATATGAGCCCTAGACTTCTCCTTTTAGCCTTAAAAAAATTCTTAAACATTGTCCTTGCAACATTTTTCAGTTAAAAACATGGTTAACAATTAATGCCATTATCACAAAAAGGGCCTTCATTAATCTTAATAAATTTTGGATCATACTTATCCTAAAGGTATGTACTTTCATCCTCAGAAATAAAAATAATGGCTTTTTCATTCCTTCAATAAAAATTTATACCACTTTAGTGCAATTTTCTCAAAATGGCTGCCGGCACTCTGTTACTTTGACATTATCCATCAAAGTTGAGACCCTTATGAAACAATTGTGATGAAAAATAATATTTATATGAGTGCTTGGATGCATAACATTAGATCTGTGATTAGCCATATTAGAAAAGCTTCATGAAATACTCATGGTAAAAATTGAGCTAGAGCTTGAAGTAGACATTCCATAAAAAGAGGCTGAAGCAGTGAAGCTTATGGGAGAGAAAGCTGCTGATAGTGGCAGTCTTACAGAAATGATCAGAGAAAATTTAAGCATTGTTGAAAAGAAAAAGCAAGTACAACTATAGTCAAGCCTATTTATATCGAATTAGAGGAGGCCAAATATTTACTTCGTAATAACCAAATTTTGTTATATGTGGACCAGTTTCCCTAGCCTCTCTTTGATGGAGAAATAGCCTTTACTTCGTTATAACTGGAACTTCGTTATAAACTGGTTTGATATAAGTGGGCTAGACTGTACTAACAATCCCAGCATCCTTGGGGTGGAGTAGGAAAATAATAAAAGAAACATTCAATGTGTCAGACTATTCTGTTCGTCAAGCTCAGAGAATTTATTCTGACAAAGCAATTTTGGCAGAATCAAATACTAGGTGTGGGAATAAACTTAACCCTGAGATTATGATTTGGTGAGGACGTTTTATGAGAACGACAAACAATCAAGAATAATGCTGGGGATGAAAGATGTAGTAAGCATAGGAAGAAAACAGTATGAAAGGAAGCGAATGATATTGGGTAACCTACGTGAATTGCATTCAAATTTTATATAGGATCACCCCTATGTTAAGTTGGGTATTTCAAAATTTTGTGCCTTACGACCCAAATGGTGCATACTAGCATATGGCTGTGGCACAGTATGTGTGTGTACCATTTATCAGAATGTCATTTTAATGACTCATGCATTACCAATATTGGAATCATACACGGAACTTGATAAATTGCTCTTTTGTGAGGAGGTAAAAAAAACAGTGTATGCTAAGACACGGTGATGAATGTCCTCCAGGGAAAAGTTAAGAATATTTCTTGAAATCAAAATTTGAAGATTAATATGATAGTGATAATGTTGAGTTTTCTCAATGGGCCTCGACTGAGAGGATGCTGATGATAAAAATTTCAAGTATAGACGATGATTTCATTGGAGAACTGCCCAACAAGATGGAGAAACTGATCCCTCACTCCTTCGAAGCAAAATCATAGTCTTCCTATTTTCAAAAAATAAAAGAAAATATGTCATCAGATAGGGATATAGTTTCGATGGACTTCAGCGACAACTATTCCTTTATAATTCAAGATGAGGCTCAAGGATATTATTGGACTTCAGACGCATGTACTGTTCATCCTGTCGTGATACAGTTTAAGAACAGTAAAGGTAAAAAAAATTGTATCACACTTTATAATATCAGATGATAACTCATGACGTGAGCATGATTTTTAAAATCCAGGAAACAATTACTAAATTTCTCAAAAGCTTTGATAACATTAAAATTTCATTATTTTAGTGATGGCTGTGCAGCACAGCATAAAAATAGAACAATTTTTTCAGCCTTTGTCTCCATGAGGAAGATTTTCAGTTAAATGCAGAGTGGTCATTCTTTACCACAAGCCATGGAAAAACAGAATGTGTTGGAGTTAGGGGCTTTGCTGTTAATTGACTGGTTCAAAAAGAGGCTCCATAGACCACTAGACAGGCAGATAAAAACACTAATTGAATTTTTCAACTTTTAAAAAGTTAACACTGACAAAATTAACTTCCACCATATTTCAAAGGACTGTGTGAATGTAACTTTTATGACACTCAAAGAATGTTTTACGGATGTCCATGTACTTCCACGAACTAGAGGTTTCCACAACTTTTATCCTCGGGATAGCATGGGTACTGTGGAGGCTAGGAAAACTAGTGCCATGCATTTTCTCATAAGCAAACACCATTGGGTCTAAAACTGGCTAATATGAATCCATAGTGTTATGTAGCTTGCAAGGTTGAAAACCAGTGTTCCATGGACTGAAATGAATAAGGATAAAATGTGACCATCAAATTTCCTTCATTTTTCTGGCCAGTGCAAGAAGATTCTTGCCCAGTTCCAATTCCTCTTATACTTGCTGCTGTTGAACCCCCAGATACTAAAACTGGAAGAATGTACCACTTCCCCACTGAATGCAAGGCTTTAAAAAAAAACCAAATTGAAGAAACTGTACGAACCCACGCAGCACATGAACGTTTGCTGGCCGTCCTTTACATTTAGTTGCATGTATGTTGCAATAGAACGTTTGGGGAAGGTTGCGATTCGAATATTTGGTACTCGGTATATGATGTAAGAACTGAACTTTTGAGACATGAAAAATAAATATGTATTTAATTAACACAGCTGACTGGGAAGGAAAAACCTCAAATGTAATAGCAAGTCATTTGTTAAGAGATTGTAATGAACACACGTCTTTGGATTTTTTTACAAATGGCATAATTTTAATAAACAATGGCAATAAAAAGTAATATCTGCAATAAAATGTAGAATTTACCTATAAAAAGTAACCTGCAACCTTGTAAGTCACTGAGAAGGCAGTTTACCTCTACCTGCATAGGTTGACCTTTTTGCGTTTCATTCATTAATAAGTAATCACAGATCTAATTTTATGCATCCAAGCACTCATATAAATATTATTTTTCATCACAATTGTTTCATAAGGGTCTCAACTTTGATTTGTTTTTCAAATTTTTCATTTGGGTCTCAACTTGAAAAATGTTGCAAGGACAATGTTTAAGAATTTTTTTAAGGCTAAAAGGAGAAGTCTAGGGCTCATATTATTTTTTTCCAAAGTTCTCATAACCTTGTGGTCATAGTTGAAAATTTTCATTGGAAATAATTAAGAAATGGGTGAGATAGCATTTTTTGAGTAAAACAGTGCACCTTGACAAGTGGGCATTGTGAATGGAGAGTCTCCTAAAGTTTGAGAGGCTGTAACTGAAAAACTACTTGGACTAGGTAAAAAAAATTTGGGCTTTTTTCTTACATTGGTGAAGGAATTATATGTACCAAGTTTCCCCAAAATCCGAGTCAGTGGGTGGCAAAACCTCATTTCTGTGGTTGAATTGACATGGAATGATCCTATTGGTAACTAAAACATACAGACCACTTGCCAATGCCAATGGAGATGCACAACCTTGAGCCTAACCACAGCTGCCCAGTTTGATTGGATCATGCTGATGAAATTTCCATAAACTACATAAATCTATGCTATTTTCCTAAATTCTCAAGGCTCCCTCCCCTCCCCTCGCACAATACTAACTGGTATAGCATATTTTCCTTTAAGGTCTATTGAATTCCACAGGGGGGAAAGAAAGCCTCAGTGGATCAATTGGCAGAGTGCCTTTCCAGAAATTTAGGGATTCTGTGCATGAGTACACGTTGAGGTGGATTTTTTCTGAGAGTAAATTAAGAAGAATAGTCATGATTAACGAGAGTAAGTTAATAACTGATTTATTTAATAAATATTTCTGTTAAACTTATTATCCTAATTGGTTAATGATTTTAAAGTAGGTAGGTATTGCTGGCAGTAAATTCAGAAGTGATGGGCGTAAAAGTTAAATATCCTTCACAAAAGAAAGCACTTACTATTACTTAGGATGATTATATTATTTTCTATCAGAGCCACTGGGTTGAAGAGAAATATTTAAACTATAAAATTTTCTTTCACCATGCAGTATAATACCTATCTTAGTGCTTGGCACAAACAGCACACCCGCACTCAGTAGCCCTGTTCCTTATCCTTTCTAAATCTCTCTATGCATTGTACAATCATTGCTGCATGGGTATAAAATAATTGCCAAGTTTATGAATTTCCTTCATGGTTTGCACTTAAGGAATGATAGGCAGGCAGAACGTATAGCTAAGGGAAGTGAAAGATGCTTTGTGAGAGAATACAAAGACGTGCTCAGCAGAGGAGTGGCCACATGCATTGCAGATGCCTCATGTGGGAGGCAACAGTGTACATTCTGGCTCCCATTAACTAAGAAGATTGGGTGCAGGAGAAGGGGTCACATGAAATGAAGTTCATGAAATGAATGAACATGAAATGACATTAAAATGAAATTCATGAAAATACTGTTCCTATGGAGGAACTTCATATCAGAAAGTCATCTAACAGCCCTCTCAGGCCTTTGACACATCAACTCTGAGACACACAGACGTCTATAATTATCAAATGATGAAAAATTTTTAAAAACATGGATGTAAACTTCTACAGTATTTGCAAATTCACAATTAAGAATGCCTCTTGAAGAGATTTTATGAGCAACCAACAATGGTTTCCCATAAATCTTATTCAATCCATTATGGAATGGTGAAAACAGACTGTTGCTCCTGGTAAGGGTGTCCATATTAGATAGGTTTAAGTGAAGTCAAAACAGAATTTATTCATCTGGGGGGGGAGTGTGCTTGAATTTTTCAGATCATTTCTGGCACAGAATAATTTGGAACACCTTGTGAAATCATACCAGTGAGTCCTTAGTTACCTACCACAATCAATTGAACAATTCAAGCACATCCCTCTGGTCCCAAAATGGCATTGGAGTGTAGTGGCCCACAAAGAGAATGTGCCACATTAAAATTTAACGTGCGGAAAGCAATGGGAAGTCATCAAATATTTTTCCCATGAACAAATACAGATATTTACACCAAGTAGAGATCAAATATGGGGGGGAAGGAATAAAGAGGAAAAGAGATGGGAGTGTGTACAGGAATGGAGAGGATAGAATAGTTCGGTAACTAGAGTATAGGTCTATTGCTTCACTGGTGGAAGAGGGGGCATAGAACAACATCAATGGTGAAGAAGGTGGTAGAGCCAACCCCAGCTGCCTTGCATCTAGGGATGGGGGCCCAAAGGCTAGAGGAGAAAATGATGAAACAAATCTGGCAGCCCCAAACAATCTAATTACATATTTGAGTCAGATAAGTTTTCTTATGCAGTCAATTGCATGAAATGGACAATTCTGGAACATCCTCAATTAGTGATATTTGGGATAGCTATTATACTGAACCTATGACTAAATTGCATAATTTCACTGAGAAACTGTTGCACTGTGTATTCAAGTCTGTTTCCTCACTAATATGTATTGAAAGTTTATTTAACGTAACAAACAATTTTGTTTATATAGTTTTTTGTTGTGTTGTTTATATGTAGTCAAGTGAGACGTATGTAATAAAATGAAGTGTTGAGTGTGTATAGACTGTGAAAGTATAGATTAATTACGAGTTATTTAAGTGAAACAACGACAATATGTACTTCAGACCAGGAGGAAAGGCATAAGGATGGGAATGGAAATAAAAGGAGGGAGGGTGGGGAGAAACTCAGCGTAGACATTAGCCTGTACTTCTTGAAAAGGTGTCAAGGGGAACATAGCTTAACATCCCATTTGACTGACATAGTAATCATGGTGTCTACTAATATATGAAAAAGAAATTCAAGACTTTTTCAAGCCTTTTCAAGACAAAAATTTTAAAATTCCAGACCAAAAAGGCTAACTTCTTAATGTGTCATCGTGACGGTCACTAGTTCAATGCCCAGTCCTGTCCAATTTTTTTACTTGGAATTGGCCATCTTATTTTGTATATCCACATTATTGAAAGTACAAGCACAGCACCTTATCTACTTCATTCATGATTAAACTCCTACTAGAAATTAAAATGCCGTATACTCGAAATGGACTGTACCGTGACATTAACGGCTGTTTTTTAGGAATGCACGGCAGCACGCTGCAGGATCCCTAATAATTGGTATTTTGGATTAAAAAATGTTCAATTCATATGAAATTTGGTCAATATTGGTTTTTGAGGTCGCTGAATATGAATTTAGATTCAAAACTTTTGTAAACTAATTTTTTCTCAAAAAGTTTTGTAATTTTTTTACTTAAATTACCTCTTATTTAAAACATCACAATTAATGTGATCAAATAAACATTTTCTCAGTCACTGAATGCTAATTTGATCTTCATATTTTCGCTAATTACTTTTTTCACAAAAGTGTTTGCAATATTTTTATTACTTGGATTTACACAAACTCAAAATTCTCGTTTCATTCCAAATTATAGCACAAATGTTTTCGCGGTCTCTGAACACAAATTTGATGTTAATATTTTCACAAATTAAGTATTTTGCAAAAATATAAAAGTGAATTTTCAAAAAAAATTTCCTTATTTTTGAACAAGAAATTATGTAAAAAATAATTTTGCAAATTTTATTTGCAAAAAAAGGAGCATCAAATAAATTGTGCATCATATGAAAAGGAGCATGCTCCTTTTCATATGATGCACAATTGTTACCAGTGCAACATTTTATCTTATCTACTAGAGGAGTAGCAACCGCGATATGTCCTTACTTAAGATGGATTTGAATTCGTCAATCAATGCATCCAACCTTTATGCACAAGAACCCTGTATAGAAAGTTTTTCTAGACTCATAAATACCAAGTATTAGGGATCCTGAACCACTGTGCGCCGTATACGGCGGTCGGGTTCGCGCCGTCCCGTTTGAAAGGAGCCTTTGAATGAAATGATGTCCGTCGCCAGTCCAACCAAAGACACCCCTTGAGCACACACCAACTCAAAGACTGACGAACCAACTAAACTCGAGCTGGCGAATGCCGAGTTCTCCAGTAAAAACGAGCGAATTTGTTGCAAACTCGCACATGCCGACAGATGAACTAGACTTTCCGGCGGCTTTCGAGCTAGCGAGCTCGCCATCAGATGAATAACAATGACATTCCACCGCACTAGCTGGCAAATGGCGAGTTCTCCAGTAGGATATCATCCAGGAGCCAACGACATATTCGTCGTCGGCGGCACGTATGGCGTCGTCGGCGACAACTTAATATAATGAGTGAAAGTTTCTCGGGTCTTCCACCGGGTCAAAGGCACCATCTCTGCCTCAGTTTCCGAAAACGACTCGTTTTCCGAAACTGAGGCAGAGATGGTGCCTTTGACCCGGTGGAAGACCCGAGAAACTTTCACTCACATAATCCGCCGGGAAAACACCAAAACGTAATGCCAATAAAACACCATAATGTTTTTACTTTCCAGGGGCTGATCTCCGTTCTTCCACGAAGACATTATGCTTTCGTATAAAAGCAACACAATTCAATAGGAAATGCTAATAACAAAATGGCAAACCATTAGCTCTACTGAATGGATGAGAGAAAGAATGCATTCCAATTCCACAGTACAGTTAATTAATCCCACCAGATTATGATGATGCGCAGCATAGAAACTTAGGACGCGATGGTTTAAATATAATATTTCTAGTGGATTTTAATCGAGTTACACCCTCAGAGGCATGGCAAAACGCAAAATGTCACAATCGTAATAGGGTACGATCTATGTAGAGATGGGTATATTACCGTAATTTTCAACTGAGGTAAATGATTTTCAACACCCTTTACCAGTCATTAGCATAGAAAAGCAGGAGTTTACTGTAATAATAAATAACTTGTACTTTTATTTCCATCTTCTATCTCATATTCAATTAACCAGCGTCTCACATTGTTCTGTTTTAATATGGCAGTGTGCTCACATGCAGAGATGGGTAAATTACCGTAATTTTCAATTGAGGTAAATTACCGTGGTAAATTATGATAAATTTCGAAAATTACCGCAAGTTTCCAGTAATTTTAAGTTTTGAGCTGCAAATCCTTATCAGAGGACTCCAAACGAAATCAAATAGCATTGAGATATAAATGCCGACGCTTATATCAAACATATCACGATGTTTATCTATTATAACTCATTAAAAAAGTTAAGACGAAGTTGGCGGCAACACGCAATGTGCCTCTCTTTTGTCACAATATGAGAAATTTTCGTTCCAAAGACATACCTCTGCGCAATGTGCATTTGTTATTTTACTCTGAATGAATTGAAATTAATCATGGACACAGTGCAAACAAAATCGTTTTAGCTTCTTAATCTATAATATTACCCATTCCAATGGTTTCTTCGTGAGGAAGAAATTTTCTGAAAAAGAACTTTTCTGAAAATTACCATTTATTACAGTAATTTTCAGGGGTGTTGGTAATTTACGAAAAATACCACGGTAATTTTCGTCGGTAATTTACCGAGTTGCCCATCTCTAGATCTATGGATCGCCTGAATCTTTGGGAGCGTTGTAATAACCACGGTCAAGGTCATTCTTTCGAAATAACATTCATGGGCAGGAGGGAAGTATACGATCTTCAACCTGCAACCGACCAAGCCGATTTGCCACGCGGCGGCATGCAGGAAACGGTGCCCATGTCTAGTGCAATCGAACGACGAATGTAACGAACTCACAAATACTGACCAGAGAGGTTTAAAATAACACCTGTTTGATAATGACAAATAAAGAAAATGAGAAACAATATATCATTTGGTAATGCTATGTCTGCTGTTCCAATTTTTATCCTGACGATTTGCAAGCAACCATTTTTCCCGATTTTTGATTATTTTTCAGCGAATTCCCGACCTTTTCCAGATTTTTTCCCGACGTAAATAAATTCCCGACTTTTTCCCGGATTCTCGACTGGTAGACACCCTGGTAATGCACTCGACTGTTCTCCACAAAACACTCAAGTAAGTTTACATATGAAAAATATGTTCTACTGCCAGGATTTGAACCCGAGCCCTCCTGGTGAGAGGCCAGTACTCTAACCACTATGTGAGAAATTGAGATTTAATTCTTAGAATACTTGATTAAAGGTAATGGGGTTACATCTGAAGGGGATAATTAGAATGTATGCTCACTGGTAATTATAGTTAATTATAGTTTTTGAGCAAAATGGATATTTACAGTGATGCGCTTTATACACTCATAATTCTGTAGGATGCTCTTTGCCTCTATCAACTGACTGCTGTTCACTCTCCATGTCTCTGTGTAGAATTGTCTTTCTCACGTGCCTTTCACCCTGGCACCACCTGTGCTGACCTTGACCTCTGGTAGCTGGTGCACAGGAAGGATTGCTGGTCATGACATGACGGTCTTTTAGGCTGAACAATAACTGTGAGTAAAATGCATCACTGTAAATGATCCAGTGCTCAATAAACCGCAATTTAGTGAACATATATTCTAACTATCACCTTCAGAAGTAATCCCTTCAAAAGTAAACATTCCATTTAAGTTCAACCACACCATGATACCCCCAACTTGGATTTTGGCAAAACTTGCTACATATCATCCTTGTAAGGAACAAATCTAAAGTTTATTTATCTAGGTCTGGTAATTTTTCATTTAAAGCTTCTCAAACTTTAAGCAAATTCTCAATTTTTTTCATTCCCAAGGCTTGCTTCTAAAGGTGAACTATTTTACTTAAAAAATATTATCTCACTCATTTGAGAACTCACTCATTTCTAAAGAAATTTTTCAGCAATGACCACAAGGTTATGAGAATTTCAGAAAAATTGCATGAGCCCTAAAATTGCATTATTTAGTCTTTAAAAATTCTTATGCAATGCCTTAACTACATTTTTTGACCTAAAACATGGTTAACTACTAATGCTATTATCACCAAAAGGGACTGAGCTAATCCTAACATCTTTTCAATCATAATCATCATAACGATGCATGCTTTCATTGTCATGAATAAAAATCATTGCTTTTTCATTCCTTCAATAAAATTATATGGCATTTTTGATTTAATTTTCTCAAAATGAAGCTGGAGGAAAGTTTTTATGATGCTCTCCATTAGGATGAGAAACCACAATGAAACAATTGTGATAAAACCAAGTGTTTGATGTTAAACATTCAAAATATATTGTTTAAATGTGTGTGTAACATCATAGCTGTGATAACTCTTGGTTTCAATCACTTGGTAGACTAGCCTTCTGGTTCAGGACTTACATTGATTTATACATTGGACATCAAAAACAGGGCCTTTACATTGGGTACCAATACTATAATAAATTGCAAACACTATATAAAAAGAACAAAACAGATAAAATAGTACAAAAGAGACAAATGAAATGAAGGTGCTGTAATCCGGATTTGAACACATTACGTGATAGGAAGAGATGAAGGGAAGGGTCATTGACAGGGAGGTATTGAATAAAGAAGGTAACTGGTCAAATAATTTTTGTTAAGAAATTTACAGCCAGAATTGGGACATATGTAACATTCCACATTTGTGAGTGTTGCCAGCAGGACTATGGAGAGGAGTTTTTTGGAGCCGGAGGACCCATTCATGACTGACTGAAGTAATTTGAGGTTAGAGGTCAGCCACCACAGGGTTAGGCAATAAAGTCCAAGCGAAATTAAATTTCTTTAAATGTGGGGGACATGATTATGAGCAACAGCTGAAAAGAAATAAAGGGGACAGAAATTATAGTGTGTTGCAGAGGCAGTTGGCCAAGGTGGGAGAGCAATATTCAAGTATGGGTTGTACACATCCAGAGAACATGGAATTCAATGCAAAAGGGTCGGTGATTTCGTTCAGATGGTAGAGGATACCTACAGTTGACACTGCCTACTAGAAATAGTTTTAATATATTCAAAGAATGCTAATAGGTATTTGGTCAAAAGAGACTCCTCAATATGTGTGCAAGAGTTGACGTAGGATTGGGCTGATTGGAAAGTCTTTGTGCAGAGGATATGAAGTTATACTTCAAAGAGAACAGCACAGCAGACTTCTATGGATTCATGCGTAGTTGCCATTTACTGCACCAGTTTTCAGCACATTTAAGAACAGGCTGTAACTCAAGATAATCAGTCATGCTGTCACGTCTCTTGAATATTTTGCATAGTGGGTGGAAAGAGGGGGGTTAACCGGAGTGGTAAAACCAGGAGGAGTTAGTGGAAGGGGAGAGATCAGGTATGAGAATACATGATACCCATTTTGTAGGTATAATGACCTCACCTTAAACTTGCAGGGAAATGATATTTACTTTCTCAAGGTAAAATCTGAGGCGTACATAACTGTGTTTCATTCAAAATGAAATACATACATTCAAACACAATATAGGTAGCTGCAAACTACGCCAATTTTCCTCACTAGAAAAAGTAAAAGAGGAAGCTGGGATATGGGATTATGATCTTTTATGGCCATTTGTATGTGGTGCTTAAAGATATGGTCAAAGGATTTCATTTTGGAAGAGACTCCAGATTAGGTAATGATTCCATTTTTGGATATTGAAGAAGGTGGGTCATTAGAAGAACTTATTGAAATACAAAATGATAGTGAACTTACACCAAATTTTAAGAAAATTTATGGGCCTGAATATGATAAATAGAGAAAGTGACAATTGAAGCATTCTGGGTAGATTTGGAGATGAGAGGAAAATGAAGAAAGCTTTAAAAAGGAGAAAGGACCAACTAATAATTCATATCTTGTGGCATGGTGGTCTTGAGACATTGTGGTAGGAAAAGTGAAGGGAAAGAATGGGAAATGAAAGCCTAGTATGAAATGGATCAAGTTGTGACAGATGTGATACAAAAGACTTATGTAAATATGAAGATCCATAGTAAAAAGAATAATTGTAATGTTCCCCAGAAATGTGTAATAGAAATACCTTTCACCAACTATGCAGCATTGTCAGGTACAATCTACATCACGGACTTGAAGACAAAGTCTATTGCCGCCAATGATGGCCAGAGTCCCAATTTAGTTAGAGAGACAGATGAGAAAATGAATCTCACCCCAGGGGTGTGGCCTTCCAAGGGTAGTAACATGTTAAAAACACAATTTGGTAGGCAATAGGGAACCATACAACATTTATGATACAGTCAATGAGACCGTTGAATCCTGTGAACAGCAGGATCAGTCCTAGCCCAATTGTGTGGGTGTCAGGCTGAGTTGTAGCTCCGGAGATAAAGACAAGGAAGAGGACAGAAATAACAAAATTGGGACATTGAAGGCAAGGATGATGCTGAGAACAGTGGAATTAGAAAACACTAATCAGTGAATGACTAGGGGAAATTAGACCTGAATAGCCTCTGAAAGGTTAGGTAGGAAGACAATGAAGATACCTGGAGTGAAGGATATAGAAAAAGTATATAGAGGGTGATTAAAGTAAAATAGGAACAGGAATATTAAATTAAAATTAAGAATAATGATTGAGAAAGCATAATGTGAAATGAAAGTGAGAAAAGCAGTAATAATATGTAGCATCCCAGTAGAATTGTTAAAGGATCAAGGGAAGACTAGAAGACAAAGATTTTATGGACTGATAGGTAGGATATATGAAGCTAAAGTCTGGAGGAGTACTTCGTGAAGACTGTTGATCCCTATCCCTAAAATAGGAAGCAGATGTTTACATGGACTATAGAATGATTAGTTTGATCTTGCATATGCATAAGTTTTTCTTACAATAATAAACAGGAAGCTGTAGAATATGTAATCAGAATATGTAAGTGTAATTTCAAACCTAACCATTGAGCACTGTGCTCAGGTAAGGAAGGAATTGGATGGGGAATTGGAAAGAATATGATGGGGAAAGGCAAGGTTACATGTAGTCCCCAGCACCCATCAATACATACATTGAAGAAATTGTTGAGTACCCACAGGGTGACATTCATATTTACATAAAAATTGTAGGAGTGGTAGTTCAATTGGTTAAGCCTGAATCACACGATCATTTTTTACGTCCCTTTTCAGGGATAGCTCAAATGATAGCTTAAAAATGATCATCTGACTTGATCACTTCATGGATAGCGGCAATGATAGGGATCGCTATCCCTTTTTTCATCATTTGAGCACGTCCTTTTTTCCGTCCCTCGGCCTGTCATTTAGCCAATCACAGCACACGTTCTGAAAGTATCGTTTAGCTGCAGCCAAAAGCTGTCGACGACGGTGTAAATAATCCATAGTTATGAAGTTGTTTACCGTATCTCGCGAACAGAAATGATACGAGAAGGGACGGTAAAAATGATCGTGTGAGCGGCGAAATGATAGCTTGAGCTATCATTTTTGCAGTCCCTGAAAGCTATAGCTTAAATGATCCCTTTAAACGGACGAGAAAAATGATCGTGTGATTCGGGCTTTAGATTTGCAATTGAACAAGCACTAAATTACAAGACAGCTAAGGATTTAAATCATTGTTAGACACTAACAAATCTGGTGTGATAGATTTTGGATGAAAGTAAATCATATGAAAATTATGGAATTGTCGTGGAAAAAAAGGCAAAACTTAATATGAAGTTACGAGGGTATCATTCTTGGCTGAGCTCAATGCCACTTAGTGTAGACACCGGGTTGCAGATAGTAGGTCGACCTCTAGATATAGAGGATAGCTGCGAGAAAAGGGAGTTTACCCGTTGAATAAGAAGTCGTGGACAAAAAGCGATGGCACTTCTCGGGGGTAATGGTCTAGCCCTGGGAAAGGTAGACCTTATAATAATTTAACCTGTGAAGATGCTGTAACTTGGCAACAGGAGGCCGGAAAAATTACGCTGCTCATCACCCAGAGGAGAGGGCAGCAGCTACTTTTCATAAGAGTGAAGGTGGAGTTCACATTGTTCCATACAGCAACACTCATTTCACTACAGGTGTGGTAAAATTTACGTTAATGGCTGCAGTACTGTGATGAGGAAGGCAAGCGGAAACCACCACATATTATCCTGAGGAGTCGCAGCTACTCCACTCTTCTTTTTATCGAGATGTGATGGAACCCTCTCGAGTAAAATATTCTTGAGGTAATATAGTCCCCCATTTTGATCTACGGGTAGGGAATACCCGAGAGAAGACATCAGTCAAGTGTGACAGACATTTTTGGGGAGGGAAAGTGGAACGTGCGGTCACTTCTGACCTGTGTAATATTGGAGAACCTGAAGGTGGAAATGCAAAGAATGGACCTCTACATATTAGTAATCAGTGAAATGAGATTGCCCAAAGAAAGAGGTTTTCAGAGTGGAAGTTATAAAATTATTCACATCGGATCACTGAATGGTAACGCTGGAATAGGCATAGTGCTCAGGAAGAGTGTAGGACTGCATGTGAAGATCTTTCCTGCAGTACATTGAGAGGATTATAATGGTGAAGATTGAGATCAAGCCTACAGATACCTTTGTGGTACAACTTTACATGCCTACGTCAGACTACAAGGATGAAGAAGTGGAAGACATCTATGAAGATATCACGGAAGTTATATGACAGGTAAGAGGAGAAAAAAACCCAATTATTTTAGGAGACTGGAATGTTGCAATTGGTGAAGGCCAAGTAGAAAAACTGAAGGAGGCTCAACAACAGCTGGCATTTTCAAAAGCAGCAAGAAATGACATAGGGGAGGACATGACTGAGAAATCAGTTGAAGAGCGTTGGGAAAACATTAAATGGGGACTACAGGAAGCTGCAAAAGAGGTTCTTGGAAAAGGATAAGTTGCCAAGAAGAAGCCAAGGATCACAAAAGAAGTCTTAGACCTAATTGAAGAAAGAAGAAAGTACAAGAATGCAAAAACTGAGGAAGGGCAGCTTTGCTACAAAGTAATAAGGAACGAAATAAGTTGAAAAGCCAGGGAACCTAGAGAAATGTGGATGAAAAACCTATGCAAAAATGTACAAAATAACCTTGCACTAGGAAAGGTGGTAGCTGCCTATATGATAGTGAGGAACCACTTCAAGGAATGGAGCTCAAGATTCAATGCCATAACAGACAAAACTAGGGAACTTTTGATTGAAAATGAAGACAAAGTGAAGTGATGAAAAAAATACTTTTCTGGAAGAGTTATACTACAGAAACAATCTCAGCACAAAGGTTTTTGAAGAGGAAACAAAGTCAAAAAGGATGATATGGGAGCATCAATGCCAGCCCTTTAAGTGCCAATGTAGTTCCAATGGCGACGTTGGAAAATTTTCGTTTAAGTGCCAGCATTCCTATGAGTGACTTTTTCCGAAAGCTGTAAATGTAAATAAAAATTAAATGAATCATAATTTTTTATTTACTCTATTTTTACAAACCTCAGGTTACATTCCATTTAACTATTTCGCATATTGAATTTATTTTCAAATTTATAAGCTTAATTTTATATTGTCATTTTCTTTCTGGCGATATTTTTCTGAAAAAGAGCGAGGCAATTTTAGCACGCAATTAGGCAATTCTGCATGGCACTCAAAGGGCTAACAATAAGATCGGAATTTGACGCAGCTGTAAGGGACCTTTGGATGACCAAGGCTTCTGGAATTTATGATAATCCAGCAGAACTAATTAAAAATGCAAGAGAGAATACATTAACCCATCTTTACAAAACCATCTGCAACATGTATTCAGCAGTAGGAATACCCAGGGACTTGGAGAAAAATATCATCATTCCTATTCCCAAAAAGAAGAGAGCGGAGAAATGCAAAAATTACAGGACTAAAAGCCTGAAGACATATGCATTGAAGATATTGACATGGATCACCTAGATAAGAATAGAATGAAAAGCAGAAGAGTTCCTGGATGAAGATCAAAAGAGTTCGGATTCAGGTAAAGTAAGAGTACAAGAGAAGCAATATTGGCCCTACGGCTGCTCAAAGAGAAGAGAATGGAGAAGAACAGACTGACTTTCATTGGATTTGTGGATTTAGAGAAGGCTTTTGACAACATGGATTGGAATTCAATGCTTGGAATTCTGAAAGCAATAGGAGTGTCATGACCGAAGAATTATCTACAGTTAGCATAAAAACCAAGTAGCTGTGATAAAATCTGGACCCAGCTGTGAAGAAGCAAGAATAACGAAAGAAGTGAGACAAGGCCGAGCATTGTCTCCGTAAATTTTAATGTTTACATCGAGAAAGCCATCAATGAAATCCAAGTCTGCTGGAGTGAATACCCACGTAAGAAAATTACATAGTATGCTGCAATTTGTTGATGACATAGCACTCATAGCAGGGACAGAGGGATCTGAATAAGATTCTAATAATGATGGAAAGGACAGTGTCCAGATATCAGTTGAAAATCAAGAAGAAGACTAAGATATTGGTGGGCAGCAAGAGAGAAGAGAAGGCACGAAAGCCTGATGAAGACAATCGTCAAGGGAAAAGTGAACGGAGGAATGGAAAAGGCAGTCCTCATATGATATATATGGAACAGATTGTGAAGGATGTGAAGAAGATGAATTACATTAATATGAAGAGGTTGGCTGATAGAAGAATTGAGTGGAGGGCTGCATCAAACCAATCCTAGGATTGATGACCAATGATGATGATGAGGGTATTAGCTAGAGCAGGTAAAACAGTTTTGTTGCCTGGGTAGGATATTGAACACAAGTAGGCAAAGTAATATGATATTAGGACTTAATCCAAGCAGGTATTTGCCAACAAGAGAGAACTCATGATGAGTGCCTTAAGCACAGATATAAAAAGGTTAGTTAAGAGCTTAATGTGTGGCATTGCTTCCTATGGGTCTGTATCCTGGACACTATTGGAGGAGTACAAGAGAAGATTGGAAGTCTTCAAAATGTGGGTGCAGAGAATAATAGAGAGGGTAGAATGGATGGCAAGGCAGATGAATGAAAGAATTGTCGAACACAATTGGGGAGGAGAGAATGTTGATTCACTCACTTGTGAAAATGAGATTTTCATGGTGAGGAGAAAAAAAAACGTAGTATTGTTTTCACATTGCATTAATTACTGACCATCATTACAACAGTGTCATTATTCAACCTGATACCTCAGGTGTCACCTTGAATACGGTGACACCATACTAAGTATTTAATACAGAACAAAAAAAAGTACTACATTGTTTTTCCTCATCGTTAAAGAGATAAGGTTGCTGTCAGTAACTAATACAAAGCAGAGTAGGTTGACGACATGGGTACTTAATGGCATTGGATTGCTAAAGGTCACTGACAAAAGCATCGAAAAGCTGGGTGATTTTAAGGAAGGAAAGAACAGGTAAAATGATTAGAATGAAGGGGGTAAGAAACATGCACACTTGAAGAGACAATTAATTGCTTACGGATGGAAATAATAGATTATTGAAATGCAAAGAAGAGTTGGGGCAACACAGCAAAACCTACCCTTAGTGATAGAAGTACTTACGTCATATGAATACAATATTTAAATGACAAAGAATAAATTTTGCAGTCTGGTCGTGAAACACCAGGTTAACATCCATAAAAACTTATAAGTAAACAAAGGAAATGGCAAATACTTCGTCAAAATGCTTAAAAAATGTTTAAACATTTTGATGGAGAAAATCTGATTTTCAAGCAAAATGATTTGCTTCACTCATGAAAATTTGAAAAGAAACAAATTCTCTAAATTAATTGATTAAGAAAGTATAGAACTACAACAAAAAGTTACCTGGAAATAGTTAAAGTAAGTAAAGTAAAATAATAAAAGCACTGACCATTAGGAGGGATAATCAGCAGCTCAAACGGTAGTAAAAAGAGGGCAATACACTAACAAAGAGGCACTAATGTTTCTTTTCACTTTCGATGCATCATGGTATTAACATCCTAAGGGTTGGCTGCATAACATCTGGTTGTCCTCCAAATCCGGTCCTTAAGGATATCCAACTGTGGTCGACGAAGGGTAATCGCCAGAGAAATCATAAACAAATAGGATATTATGATCAACCTTCTTGAACGTAACATCACCTGTCAAGCCACCCAGAAATCTGATATCTCGAGTGCATTAGTCATGAATATGCAAGCATACATACAAAGTATTACATCCGAATGCTACATTATAAAATTTAGAGGGGAATGTCTTTACCTTAATTGTAACATGGTTAACGTGAGGTAATCGGGTGCGGGATAACCGCCATATCTTCACCGGTAAATGTCTTTGAAGATCGCAAAAACTTAAATAACTTTTTTTAGTTCTACTTACGTACGCACTTAACCTTCCCAAATGTTCACCCCTTTGATTTACCGATTTATCGAAACAGCACCTTTGACAGCGACAAACGACAAGCTCCTCAAATATACACAAAATTACCTGATGGTATTGACGGAGAATCTTAAAAATATTTCATCATCTCAGTAGGTATACTTAGTAGACTTAAGTATTCTTCGCCGATGTCATCTCAGCTGCTGCGTCTATTATTCGCAAATTGCATTCACGACACAACAACACGAGCAATTTTGCACTGCACGAGACCTCACATCCCTCAACCCAAAACGGTGAGAAGTCAAATGACGTGAAGGACATTTGCCTTTGATCGCGCGAGATATGGAACGTGGAGGGCAGTGATTGGGGAGATTACGAAGTCAAGGAGTGTAAGCAAGAGCAAAAATGGGCACCTTCAGAGCCGGGTGCTATTTATCTCACTCTGAAAGTAGCAGACATAATTTAAATTGGGACAACTGAGGTTTCGGCACTGAAAACACTGAAAATGCCGCTACTTTTGCAATACTGCCATCTAACATGAAAGAGGACAACCACATATGAAAATAATTGAGTAGTGATAACTGATAATGCGCTCTGAATGAAGTCCGTAATCAGGGATACTATAGTAATATTATGTATGTTTACACACTCCCTGTCCGTAAATTATAATTGATGCGTTCTTTTTCCTTTTGGACATGTTATTTTAACTCCTTAAAGGAATCTAAAAAGCTCTTTTCTAAGCTTATAGCGCTGTAGGTAACCTCCTTGAGAGAGTATACTCTTGGAGGATATTAATTAAAATTAACTTATTTTTTTCAGTTATATTAATACTGTTTAACCTCACAATCCAAACTAGTAATTCAAGTTAAATAAAAATAATATCGTGTCCTGCAAAAACCTTTATGTAAGTTTTGAGAGAGAGAATTCACTGCTAGCGAAGAAAGGGTGGGGATACTCAGGATGTGATAGCAGTGATGAGAATACTTGTGGAAATGAATCTAGAATCAGGATGTATTCGTGTGCTTTGTTGATTTTGAAAAGGCATTCAGCAGACGTGGGAAAAGCTTATGGGAATTTTGCGGAAGATAGGAGTAGAGAGGAAAGGAGACCGAAATGGAATTTTTACATGGCACAATAGGTGCAAGTGAGAGTAGCTGGTAGCAAAATCATCAAACTTGGTGACTTTGACTGATCATTTTTGGACTGAATTGCCTTCAATGAAATTTTTTAAGGTCTTTATGGGAGGGTTGCTTTGCCAACATGGGGTCTTATTGAGTCTCCCGTAGTGGGGCCATCCCCAAAATACCAGCCCATCTCAACCTGAAATGAAAGAAGATGAAAATTGGTTAGTATGCTCTTATGCTTAGCCAGTCATTGGCATCCCAAATGTAATTTTTGGATTTTGCAGTCCAAGAATAAAACTAAACTTCCCAACAGCAAAAAGTGGGAGTTCTTCAAAAGCATCTGCTTCTGATGAGCTGCAGATGAATAAAATTCTGCAATGACAATAAAATGACCTTAAATGTTCATGCCCTACAATCTCTATTCAAGAACCCCATGGTTCTTGGGGTTGTTAGTCAGGGTAATATGAAGGTTGCGCCTTGAGTTGCAGGCTGTGACCATGTGTTCCATTTCTTTTACACAATAAGGCTTTTCTTAAAACCTACAGCATTATTTTTTAGGTTTTTCCAAATAATGTTGGGGATGACTCAACTCATAGGAACAAATGCCTCATGAGCAGTACACTAGAAAACCTTCCAAATTGTCGCAGGGTAAGATCCCTCATCCTGAGCATAACTATGCACATCCATCTAATGAAATCATACAGATTTTTACAGGGATGCATGATCCAGAAGCCACACTTGTCACTGCAGCTATTTCCAGTATGTAGCACTTATTTTCACCTTATGACAATAATCATTCATTGAAACCTTAGTCGTGATTGTGTCATTTTGTAAATTTTGGATTGTTCAATAAATACTTTTTCAATCATCCTGAATCTAAAAAAATTCTCAAATTCGAAAAATAGGGTAGTGCTTTTGAGAAAGTAAAATGTTATAGTTTTATTTCCTAACCCAAAACTCCCTCCTTTCCACAATTCCTCTCTTGATCACTGGAAACCAAAACACTGACCTTTGGATGTGGCGTTGCAAAATGGTCACGTTTAAGCAAGTTTTCTTAAGTAGCAGCAAGGTTCTCTGGGATGTCCATATGAGCCCTTTCTGTTATTACACAGGAAGCACAATGAACTCAATCCCCAAGCTCTATACTTTGTTACTTCAACAATTTTAAATGCAATCCAGCTCTTCTTTACTCGAACGTAAAATATCAACCCATTTCAAGCATAAACAAAAGCTTTACTTGGGTTTGTCATTGAAAAATTATAACCATCAGCACACTTCTGCTGTTTGTTCTCGTTCCTCTCACTACTCCCAACCCAAAGTAAAATGTTATAGTTTTATTTCCTAACCCAAAACTCCCTCCTTTCCACAATTCCTCTCTTGATCACTGGAAACCAAAACACTGACCTTTGGATGTGGCGTTGCAAAATGGTCACGTTTAAGCAAGTTTTCTTAAGTAGCAGCAAGGTTCTCTGGGATGTCCATATGAGCCCTTTCTGTTATTACACAGGAAGCACAATGAACTCAATCCCCAAGCTCTATACTTTGTTACTTCAACAATTTTAAATGCAATCCAGCTCTTCTTTACTCGAACGTAAAATATCAACCCATTTCAAGCATAAACAAAAGCTTTACTTGGGTTTGTCATTGAAAAATTATAACCATCAGCACACTTCTGCTGTTTGTTCTCGTTCCTCTCACTACTCCCAACCCTACCATTCCAAATGCATTAAATATTACTCAAGGACAATTTGGTTCAGTCCCATTAAATATAATCACAATAAGATTTTAAGAGAAAAGTGAGCTGTACTGCTAAAGGGAAATGTGTGCTGCAGCCAACAAATCCATAATACTTTCCCAGAAGTAAGTTCATTTTCTTCAGTTATGAATATTAAAATTAATCACCACTTGAAATAGACTGGAATTTAGAAGGCTTGAAGGTATGTTCTGCACATTCCACACTATTTAAAGAAAATGAGCCGACCACCCTCCATGCATTCAGCATTTTCCCAGGGATATCTATTGACAACATATAAAATGATAAAGGACCTTGAAACCAGTCAAGGTCATGTCCCTTACAATAGTGTGAAATAAACAATATCCTTATTTCTTCAAGTGTAAATCAACATTTTTAAATGTTCTGAGATGTATTAATCACAGCAGTTTCTAACGATTCTAGACCTTGGAATGCATTAATAATTATAAAACTTAATTAAGAACAGTCACATATTTGCATTGTGATATTTAGTGATTTCCACTGAAGTAAACATTCAAGGAGTCACCAAATTGTTCACTCTCAAACCAATACGCTTCCTCTTCACTTTTCCAGGATCACTGTAGAGGGTGATCATATAACAAGCACTTTTTGACAATGACAAATTACATCAAGTTTTATGGAAATCTATTCTTTTTATTGAAAATTAATTACTGGTGCAAACATTACATACGCATGAGCACTGCCCCAGCAAAAAACAAATAGGACTATGCCATGTGTGTGTCATTGATGTCACCAAATAACAATTAATTGCTAAATGAACCTTTTGATATCACTTGGCTAAAATTGATAATTCCATACTCTTTTTCATCCTTGAGTTTTTCCATCGGCTCCTTCCAATTGTACATTTTATACATATCCTTGAAAAATATACTACTTACTGTATTTACAAAATTTAAAGCATCTGTGGTTTACATTTGGCAACAGGACATCTACAATCACATCAGCCAAGTTTAACCTATTAGATGTCTCCCAATGAGACTGAATTTTAATCTTCCAAGGCCCAGTAAGTTTAATCCCACAATCAGGTATCATCAGTATTTCACCACATGAGAAATCATGATAACTCATAACACATTCCATAAAAAAGCAAGAGAAAGGGAAATACTTAACAGGATTAATTTGGCTGTATTTTTTAGAGCTTGCATTTGGTAAACACACATTAAATAACATTCAAATAGTGTAACATTCTTTTACTTTTTGTGTGTGCACATTAGTTTCCATACACTTTGACTCAATTATAACACAACTATTTACACATTCAACTTGTCACACAAATCAAGAAATAAAAACACTTGCGGTGGTAATAATCCATGTTCTCTTCAATCATCTGCCACTTTCACAAGGTGGGACATAAAGGACTGGCCAATTTTATTTAAATATTATAGTCTATCGAGCGATCAACAATTGCAAATTCACAAAGAGAGACCTACTTTGGACACAATTGGCCACTAATACTGCTCTTTGACACCTCAAGAACTACAAGTTTGTAGAGTGACAAGAAACTCAACAATTTCTGTGAATTGATGGGCCATCTACAAAATCTGCTGCAGGAGGCTAACTCCTCCATTCTTTTTCCATGATATGCAACTCAGGCGGGGCAAGGAACATTCTCTCTTCTTGTCACAGAAGAAACTAAAGGGGACAGGAAAAATGAAGCCAATGCAACCTATTAGTGCAGCTGGGTCTCAATTCCCACTCATCCGCAAGCGCACTCCAAAATAATTACACACGCTGACACTATGTTTGTTCACTGCTCTTCTTAATAAATTAGAATTTGATTGTCGACTAACACTTTAGCTTGAGTAGCCGTTATGTTAATGGAAAGATTACAGCATTTTTTTAAAAAGCTCGCTAGAAGAAAAAGTACAACAAAAATACTTCTTATTTTTTAAGATCTTTAAAACTGTTAAAACAACAGCGATGAAAATAAATACAGGCTCATCTGAAACCTTCAACTTCCTGCCTAGTACTCTTAGCTTCCAAGAGTACACCTTCAGCGTTTGACAAAATGCAAAGGATAATGTAGTGAGAGGGCATTCCCATCAAGAGTAAGCAGACTGAAAACACAAAGATCATTGTGTCAATGGCTGGCGACGCAACACCGATGAAAAAAGATTTAATCCCACTCCAGCCAAAAGTAATTCACAAAAATACCTTTTTGGTTTCGCAAATGCCATCGCAACAATGCACTTGCATCACCAAATGCCTTAAATGGAATGGAATCACAATGACCAGGAATAGCCCCAAAACACCACATAGCTGTCAAAAAGACACAAAAATCACCAATTCTCGAGGAGCAGACGATGACACAAACTGGATGGCTATATAATGCCATGCCCACAGAGGACATGGCTAACTGCTCACAGCAAACAATGGATGGTAATCATATTTACGGTTGGAGCAACTGCCACACAAATGGATATACCGCTGTGGATGAAGGATGCTGCACAGAATACCCAACCATAGCAGGTGCAATCCAATTCATGTGCAACATGCTACAAACCATTGGGGTCAGTCAGACCAATATCCGACTTTCAACTTGAATCCCTTAATTGTTCAACGAAGAGGGCATTTTGCACCACTTCTGACTTTACAGGACTGCTGAATCCTCCACCAAGGGAGAATGTGGCCCAATGTCATGCTTCTTGTGATCCAGCTCATAATGAACTTCAACTGATAGTCCTGAAAAAAGAAGGAAAACATACATATCAATTCTTTAAAAAATTACTCGAAACATGGCCTTAAAATAAAAGACATATACTTCAAGTTTGAACTGGGTCTTTGTGCAAAGATTATGAGAATAGATGACGTATACAACCAGGTTTTTGACTTGGTGGGGCTGACTGGTTTTACGGACAGGTGAATAGCCACTACAGCTGGTTATATACAGTAAAACCCCTCTTTTACACTTTTGAGGGGAACTAGAGAAAAAAGTGTAAATCGCGGGAAAGTGTAATTTGAGGGTATGGAATTTTATATGAAAGTTATGCCTGAAAGAATAACTCCTTGCTTCTTGATTTTGCCTGCCTAATTCTTGCTTTCATTGAACGACAAGTTTAAAATTGAAATATAGTTCCAACAAAACATCTTTAATAATGCCAAAATCTCTTATTTGAAGTGCATGGGGACACTAGGAGATATATTAACTAGATTACATATGGTTGTGCCAAGATTAGGAAGCGTGAAAAATTGTATAGTTGTAAATTGGAGGGAATATCAGGAATTAGTTTACAGGTGTATGAGGGAAGATGCAGAACAGCAAGCAGTTGAGAAAGGATGGAGGGGGAGAGAGGAATGGTGCAGTAGACACTAGAGTGGTCAAGACACTGTTCATTACTGTTAAGTCAGGAGAGCTGCTGATAGAACTTACAAGAGATTCAGCATAGGGGTAAGGAAAATGTGAAAAGAATTGCATGGCATTAATGATAGGCAAGGGAACTTGGGAATAGAAGAGGAGAATGACATAGATAAGGATGAACTGAGGCCAGGAGTCTTGATCCAACCATGCTAGTAAGTTAGGGTAAATATTATGAGAAAAGAAGGTGTGGAGACTATAGTGATATCCTATCAAAGCTACTTAAGAATCGAGCTAGAGAAGAACGAGATGATTTTACAGGTGTGTTCGTAGGATATATGAGGATGAAGTTTGGCTGGAGGATTTTTTAAAATCTGTATTAATGCCTCCAAAAATGAAAGACAAGACCGCAAATGCTGAAAAGCATACACTTCTTAAATAAATGAAAAATTTCATCACCTATGCGATAGCATCAGCCAACCTGCGAGTTATGCAACCTGAACAACAATCGCGAGAAAAACGACGTACGTGTACTGTAATCCCTCGCGGCATTACAATTGCACAGGTGAGCGAGGTCACGATAACTGGTGGTATATCTGGGCAAATTTTATTTCTCTTTCATAGTGTTAACTTACTGCATGAGTTTTTACTTTGTCTTTCACGAAGCGTTGAGTCCAACCACCAGTTCTGCAACCAGGATGACAATCACGGCAAAATCTTCTCGTAAAACGTAAATGGCGAACCATTCAAAAATTTGCTAGCGTACATAAAGGGAAGACGTTACATTGCGGATATATGGACATTATTAGGACATGAAGAAAAAGTCGTTAATGGCGGGAAAACGTAAATTGCGGGGACGTAAAAGCGAGGTTTTACTGTAAGGGGGAATGAGGGGCAGGTGGCATAGGGAGAAAACGAATGTCTCAAAATACAGTTCAAAATTAAAAACTAAACATGTACATCTTTTTCACAGGGAATATAGGACTGTGAAGTCCTCTCTTATCTGAATTTAAGAGAGAGAGAAAAACCCTTAGCCAGAGCTTGCCTTCTCTATGTTTCAACCATTGCGGGGAAAGTATCGCGGATTCTCAAAAAAAGAAGTCACAAGCCACACAGTTCACAATAAAAGACAATCCACAAATCTCCGAGAAAGCTCAGGAGCCAACTCATCAGGGTCAAGGACGAATTGGGCCTCAAAACTCCCAGAATTCACAACATTCCCTGCGAATGCGGGGAGGTGTGCATTGGAGAAACCAGCTGCACCATTGAAACCCGCATCAAGGAGCACAAGAGGTGCATCAGATTGGGATAACTGCCGTCCGCCGTCACCTAGCACAGCCTCAGAAAGGACCATCTCATTGCTTCCGACTATGTCAAATTACTTAGCAGATCTGATGGGTATTGGGACCAATTAACCAAGGTGGCAATTGAAATCAGATTACAGGCGAAGAATTTCAACCGCGACACAGGATATGCCCTTAGCAATGCATGGAAGGCGGTGCTCCGGAAAATACAAAAAGAAAAAGGATTGGAAACAGCCAATCAGGAGTGACCTGAGCACAGCCAATCAGGAGAGACCTGAGCCAAGACCAGAGGGTATATATACCTGACATTTTTCTCCGACCCGACACTCGACGCCCTGAGGATGATGGCATAGTTAGCCATTGAAACGTCAGCATTAGCCGTTTCCCTCACCCCGTGAAGAACCCATGAAGACTTCACCAGCATGTAAGTGTTAGCCATCAAGTGACTGACATACTTTTGCTTTTAGCAGCAACTCTCTTACTGTGCTTACCTATTATCGGAATGTTTATTCTGAAATACTCTTGCCTTGTAGGCAACGAATCAGTATCCTTGACAACCTTTTTGGTTGCACTTGCTGATGTGAGAGTAAATTATGGATGAGCTGTAGGCTAAACCTCTTACTGTTCCTTTTTTGTGGGTAGAGGGTAGATTCTTGAGCTTCTCAGTATTACAGGGCAAATAGCAGGGATTGTTTTGTGCCATAAAGCCAGGTTCAAGGACAAGGATTCCCTGAGGACAATGGCAGAGTTAGCCATCGAAATGTCGGCATTAGCCGTTTCCCTGACCCGGTGGAGAACTCGTGAAGAATTCACCAGCATTACACGCCGGGAAAACACCAGATCATTCAACACTTACATAGCTCGACAAAAATATTATGATAAAACATATTGAAAATATAAATATTTTTTTATGTAAACCAACATCCTCCCCTACTTTTAACATCCAGAAAAAAACCAGCAGGGGTCACCAAATATCAGACTGATAACAGACAAAATGTGGCATATACTGGAAAATTCTTTCACCTCATTCAACCAAAAAATCTAATTAGCTGCACAAGGAATCAAAGAGATCAATGTTGATGCATAAATGGAAAAAGTCATGTCACCACTTAAAATAATAAAAAACAAATTCTTACAGCAAGTTCTCCAATTTTACGAAAGTTTTATTAAGTCTGAGCTGAGTTTGACAGAGCACAAGGTACACAATTCTAAATAACCAGTTATTTGGCAAGTTATTTCACGTGCATAGGAAAATTAAACTTAAATCATGGGAAAGAACAGTAACTCTGTTCCTACTAATGATACATGGCAAAATGCATCAACTATAACATCCACCAACCAAGCTTACATATCAAAGTTATTTCAATAGAAATTTCATTAAAAGAATCTATGGTAAAACCTCCCATTAACGAAATTCAAGAGACCCAAATTTTCTAGTGCTCGTTAACTGGTAGTTCATTAATCAGGAAGGGATGGGGGGGTTGCATACCCCCATTTTTGTCAGGGGATTTTCTTGTCGTATCCAAGAAGCAGGAGTAATCAAATGAAAATACCTTGTGTTTTAAACGGTATTCGCTAAGTGACATCATGAATGTATGCAGTAGTTTCTTGTATTACTTACTGAAGAATTGCATTGCAAATAACTAGGTAGGTGAAGTACAAATGGAATAGTTGTTCATTTTACCTGCTGAATTCTTTTAAAATTAAATTTAATTCTTTCTATGACATCGCTTGAGTTAAACACAGCTGCCTAACGAACTTTATGGATTATTTAATATTATACATTGTGAAACTATTATTTCATTATTTTTTATGGTCAAAATTCATAATGAATACTATTTGTAAAGGTGACAATAACTAAATAAATCAAAGCTTGCTGGCGAAACTGTATTTAGATAGGGGAAATAGAAATCGAGTTTTTGCAATTGTCATTGTTCGGTGTTGAAAATCCACTGAACTTTTTATTAAAAAAATAAATTCACAACTCCGTAACTATTCAATATTTGTGATATTTAACATTTTCCGTACCATTTATATTCTTATCTCCATTGCCTATACATATGCCTATATATCCCATTTAATGTTAATCACCGCTCTTGAAGAAGATATTTTTTAAACATAATGATATGTTGCAATGACCTTGGAATATGCGGCAATTTTAATGTTCCTGATGTTCAATAGCAGAGGTTCCACAGAGAAAAAATCATTCAACTTGACTCAAATGATTCTGATGAACTTGACTCGGGACTTGAACCCGGATCCCCTGATATAGATAGTAAGCACCTTAGTGCTTCTCTAAATTCAGCCTTAACCTCTTGGACAGTGGCGCCATGTACACGGCATCCACTGCTTTCTGACATGATAAGTCTAGCAGTTTGAGTACATCTTATTCCTTTAACCCTCCAGGTGTGTATTTTCTTATTTCTGAACAAAAAAATGTATTTTTTTCTTCACATATGCGAAGGAAAAGTATTTCACAAGTTATTTTAGAATAAAAAAATAATTCTTAAATAGGTTTTAAACAATTTTTGACTAAAAATAAGCATTTTAAAATATCTATAATTTATTATGTATTTTTCTTATTAAATGTCATGATGG
Organism: Platycnemis pennipes; assembly: GCA_933228895.1. Classification (NCBI taxonomy): domain Eukaryota; kingdom Metazoa; phylum Arthropoda; class Insecta; order Odonata; family Platycnemididae; genus Platycnemis; species Platycnemis pennipes. The sequence continues at coordinate 75,871,167 of OW121856.1, read as the reverse complement.
TAGAGCATCTGTGAGATACTAGGGCCACGGTGCCCAGAGTTGTCATTGGGATTGAAAATACGGAGACACGTTCTCGAGCAAAAAGGATACGTTATTCGGCGAGCTTCCGTGCGTTCGTGAGTCAAGAGATCGCGTCCACACGCCAGCAGACCCGCAAACCACAACTGGAGAAACCGAAAAATGCACAACCATGCAGCGGCACTCCTTGCCGCTAAATGGGGCAGAGACCGCCTTTCGAACCGTCCGCTCAAGGCTCCCCAAGGCTGGTAAGAAACCCATTTCGGTGGGCAAGTGCACGACCTTATCACTGAGTGTCTAGGGGGAGGGTTCGGAGCTCGGCCAAAACGACCCCAACCCCTTCCTGTGCACGCCTTTAATTCGCCTAACTTGGAAAATCAGATAGAGATGTCGAAGTACCGGATCTCTTGAATAAGCATAGTGATGTAAAGAGGGGACCCTCTGTCTAAAGTATGCTGCCATAGGAGTGGCCGATTTTCGGTTCACGCCGGGTCAATCCAAATCCAAAACGTTACTAGTTAAAATACACTCATAAAAGTTAAAATTACTGAACACATTGGCAAAATTAGTTTTACTTAAAGGACACTAGTAATACCTAATGCTGTGGAAAATGGCACTTCTCGAGTGAAAAAGTGAATATTTAAAAATAGCATTGGCATGTATTAATACGCAATAATTTTTTTTGATCCCCACATATGTTGTTTTATGATCAACTATTACCTCTATTTCCAAAATAAGAAGAAAAATTGATTTGGATACGCGCATAGCATACGTATATCTCACTGAAAATCTAGAAAATAACGCTGAAAAACTAAAACCAGAATGAATAACGATTTCAAGAGTCTTTCTTTTTTATTTGGGTCCTTCACTCTGGCCAGTAATCGATATTAAATTCGCAAATATGGCAGATGGACCCGAAAGCTGAATTATAGTGAAATAGCTTTCTTCTGCTCTGCACATAACATACATGAAAAATCAGGATAGTGCATTAAATCGAGTGATAAAGGCCATCAGAGATACGGTCAACTACCTGCTTTCAAAAATAGGAGTTCACTGAATGAGCAAGTCAGTCGACATGAACATCAGTCGACGGGCAGGAATTGAGAAGCAAGTGGGGCAGAAAACCTAAGTCAAATATCACATTCAGCGAGCAACCCAATGGCTGGGTTTAGAGGTGAAGTAAATGACCTATTAATTTTATAATCCCTACCATGTATTAAATTTACGCATGTAGGGTATTTTATTCTTTGAGAAGTTTTCATGACAGAACAATCGCATCACAAATATTTAGTTTGGAGTTAAAAGAGGTGTCACCCAGATTTGAACTCAGGACCCTTCAGTTCGTCGACGAATGCTCTTACCACTGGGCTACTACGACCATTACGATCGGCAGTGTTATGTTGGGCTTCATATTCACAGAAAAAGTAAAATTAAACGATCCATTTGTAGCCTTTACTAAATGAGGACTCCTGATTTATTGAAGGAAATCAGCTTTTCAGCATCATTAAAAACTTGGCAAATACGTAAGCTTGAACTAAGAAGTCAAAATATTTGTAAATCCTTTCTTTCGACCAAGGTTCCAATTTGGGTATCGTCAATATTTCTGAAGAAAAGTTTTACTCGCTTTTGATAGATGGATTCTTTTGGTGAGAATAATTTTCCACGTCTTTAGATTCCTATTATCCAGTTTCCTGTATTTACATGTAAGATTTGTCAGGTAATACGCAAAAATTTTAATTTGAATGTTTGATATTCCTCCACATAAACGATCTAGCTAGTCAACCTAGCCTCCAGCAGTAGAATAATAACGTAATAAAAACGACATTCATCAATAACCCTTTGGATATTTTAGTTTGATAATATCTAGAGCAAACAAACAAGCTGCATTCTTACGATAAAATCACTTATCGTGTAAATTCATTAATTTTAAACTGAGAAAAATATTTCAAAGGGGTCAATGCATGAAATAAATATCAAGTAGCATTATATAAATTATAATAACTTTGGAACATGAACTGGCTACTGGGTGAGAGTGGTGGAGATCCATCATATTAACTCCAGGGATCTCTTGCGAATGTAGACCTTAAATGTATGCCTATTGCGTCAATGTGTAAAAACTATTGGCATCCTTATGAGGTTTGAATATTCCCGGTGTTGAACTCACTTTCTCAATGTTGCCAAGTTGGCGGATTTCATTTAGTTCCCACATAGGCCGCATTTAGACGCCAAACACCTTTGCGTTAATTATTTCCGCCACTGTACAAGAGCCAATTTAGGAGTGCTTTCAAGTCCCCTTTATGAACTCGAAAGTTGTCAATTGAAGCATAGCATGCGATATTTAGCTCAACATATCTATGTCCGGCTTCTAGGCAGCATATCCATTTGCCGTACGTCTACGTAAAAATATTGCACATTACATTTTGATAGCTGACGTTCCGTGTGCAGCAAACCTAGCGATATGTTCAACCTCCCCCCGCCAATACCAATTCAGTCTTTGTGACTACGCTATTTACAGCAGACCTATAAAAAAGCAACAGTATATCACAACAAAAACGAAAGGAAACAATAATAATGACATGTGTACTGGTTCAAGGCTTATTTTCTTATGTCACAAAAATTTGCGAAAAACAATCATGTCAATGCATAAAATTCCACGAAAGACACACACTCGATTTTTAACAGATGTTTAGGAAAACAAGGAACACTGGTTTCAAGATTAAATACCAGTTCACGTACTTCTGGAAAAAAAACGGTGTTTGACGAGAAAAAATCATCCTAAAGAGGTCAACAAGTGCCCACGGGACTGGCTCTCCACCTCGTTGTTGGGAGGTTCTCGGTGTATGGGAGTTCGTTGTAAGGGAGCCAAAATGCGTGCTTTTTAATGTCAGCATGGTGGAACCAACTCCATTTGCTCTAATTGGAGGTGCTCGTTGTAAGGGAGTTCACTAACGGGAGGTTTTACTGTACATGCATGGATATCACATTCATGAAGACACCACCTTTAATTTGAAAACTTCTAATTTTTTTAATATGCTAGGATATGTTTTATGAGTACTTCTTTCTAACTTTTAAATGCCACCTAAAAACAAAAGGAAGCAACATACCAGAGTGCCTACGCGTTGAGCTTGGTCTTCCAAGCCCAGCTCCAATTGCAGAACTATTGTCTGGAATGAAGACAGCAACCAGTAGGGCACAAATGACCAAAAAAGCACCAAATACAAAGGGCGGACCAGGCACCATCTGAAAAATATATCACATCATATAAATAACTAACACTTCACCATACTCTTTAGAAAATTATCTGTACATTTAAACTATAACCCTACATTTTTCTACAGAAGCTGCTATAACCACAGTAAATGTAGTCAGTAGCAAGATATATTATGGCCATATAAATTTTAAATACATCCACAGCATGGAATTCTGAGGAGTTACTCCAATTTAGTTTTTTTCTTGCAAAATTGTTTATAATAAGGACTTCCTTAAGGAAAAACTGAAGTAAACTACTCCTCAATTTTGTAGACTAAAGTTGCCCACTCTAAACATTGGCATTCATAGAAGATCAAACAAGATAGAATTTTTATAGAACAGTAGAAGCATATATAAAGAGATCTCTAGGGAATCGAAAAATCACTCCCTATATCGGACTTCCTTTATAACTGATGTTTAAATAATCATTCCTCAGATAATTCAGATGACTTTATGCTAGTTAAACAATAGGGTGTTTAAAGTTGCTGACCAAAAGATTCCTTAAAGATGGATATTAAAAATGAAATTTTCGCACACTTAATTCACCCATGGTTGTATATGCTTTCAATGACATTAAATTTCATGTTATACGTAATCATTTGGAATATAAAGCGGACTTTTGACACTTAGGACATGCACATTACCATACTTTTGAGTTCTGAATAGCAACATGTAATGCGATGGACTATAAAGGGCAAAAACTTGAAGAAAGAAAAAAATTGTCATACCTATCACACTGCCTCTCTAAGAGGCGTAAATAAACTATGAATGGTAGAGAAAGTTTTATTCATTATAACTTGCAAGAATACTAATTAATAGCATGCCCAAGATATTTCCAAACAGGATTTAGTTCCATACAACCACTAGGATAGAGGCAAAAATGAAAGAGGCCAATTTCAATTGCTATAAATACACTTGAGAAAATAGATAACTAAAAGTTTTCAGAATCATACGGCATATATATTGTCAGAACCATAGAGTCCAATATCATCAGCATTTACAGGTTTACAGTAATCAATGATAATTGACAGCAATTGTACCTGGAACATTCTCTTTATTAATCGAAAGGCCACACACAAACAGTTTTAAGTTTCAAATTTAAATTTATCGAGACACATGTAATATGGCCTGCCATCTAATTACTTGTAAATTCAGCTGTACTACCTTTTTCACAATAATTCCCTCCCTCCCTGCCACTTTCGCATTCATTAATTGAACAAAATTTTGCTTTCAAATCAAATGACTTATGTTTCCCAGCCATGAAGTTCTCTTTTGGAGTGAACTAGTAACAGAAGTGGGAGAATAACAAAAAGCAAAGAAAAGTATATGAACTATCGAGAAACCTCACGGGCTTATACAGGTATGCCTGTAATGTTGTAACTGTTCACTTAACCATTGGGCAGAATATTCAGCAGAAAATTGTTCATTTTCATGCAAATTATAGATGTCATGAGCACAAACTCATGCACACGTAATATCAAATGACCCCCGTGAAAGCAATTTGTTGCTCCTGTTATTGCTAATTAATTTTACATGTTAATGTTAGGGTAATACATGGTCCCTGGGCCATGCTTCACTACTGTTATTGTTGTATGCCATATCCATTGTATGGGACTTGCACTGTATAATTACTTGTTCCAGTTTTCAGCATAACCACTGCACTTAAATTATAACAAGTTTTCAACAATAAAATTTAACTACAATAATTCTTACAGCATTATGCCATTAACTGATATGAAGTAATAAGACAATTCTTAATTCTGTGTTATTCAACAGGTCTTTTGTTAATAATTTAAAACATGTAATGTCTCCGATAGCTTTCACTCTCAAGTTCTTAACAATAAATCTTTTTTCCTCATGGATTGGAAGGCCACCAGATATTTAAAAACTAAATTATGCCATAAATTACCAAATTAACCTACAATCACCAAGAAATCAGGGATAGGACCATACAAGAGTAGGACAGCAATCAAGATTACCTGTGGGACCAAGTCAGCTCGGCCAATGCCAGAGGCTATCCCTATGGCAGACCCATTTACACCAGCCATTTCCCACCGCGGAGAGTGGTGGAAGTGTGGTGGCTGGCGAGGTGGGGGAGGCACCACCACCTGTGGGTGATGCAAGTGCGGTGAGGGGGCAGGAGGCAGACCAACAGCCTCATCATTGAGGTCTACATGGAAGAGGTAGAATATGAGTCCAAACATAGCAGGGCCCAATCCATTGCAAAGTCCTCTCATGCCCGTCACCATGCCCTGTACGAGACCTGGAGCAAAAGGAACAAAAGGAAAATGAATGCCAGGCATCAGTGTGATTAAAAAACAAAACAAATCCTTGCAGATATAGAGCAGCAAGACATTAACCATTACAAAATTTATCAGGTTTCCCTTAAGGAAGCTTTTCAGATCAAATATGAACACTAAACCTCAATAGAAAGAATACAGTAGAAACTCGAAATAACAAAGTCAATGGGACAGGAAATATCGACATTTCATAATATCAAATATCACATAAACGAGTATTCTTCACCAACATCATGATGAAACTATTTTTTCCTAGAATATATGCACTCTCACAATGCACTTACATGATTTACGAGGTTATAATTCATGAATGTATCTATAAATATGTATTCATGTCAACTCAGTTCATCAAGTTAAACACAGCTAATTTGTTCCTTTTTTCCAATAAGTCAGAGGCAATCAAGCATCTTTGCAAAATTTTCGTGCAGTTTGGACTAGACCTACGAAGCTTCATACAGCGAATTTTTTTAAATTAGTTTTATCTCTACTGAAAAACCTGTAACATATGCTAGGGCAATGTATTTATATTTTTAAGCTAGTATTGACACATGCATACACTATGGAAGTGTGCGATTTGCGGGATCATTTACAACTAGATGCTGCTCCGCATATACGATTTAGAGGAATAAATTTCCACTAAAAGAAAATCATATGCTCTGCGTCAGGCATTATAGATTAGACCTAAATTTAGTAAAAACAGTGAAAAGATTCTCTCACTTATGCAATGTCAATCATGTATTTTGTACAATTAATGATATGCCCATTAATATCACGAAATAACAGCCATAACCATCTTTACGTGGTTATTTCTGAGATGAAGGCTCTGAAAGAAGACCTTAAAAAAGGAGATCATCTTTATGTTTACCTCCTTCCAAAAGTAGATTGTACAAGCCATACACTTTAACCGTGAAGGCGTGATTTCCTTTACACTTCTTCAGCTACTAACGATGGTAACATAAATCCATAGTTTACTTTTTTCACTATACTCTGCGAAAGCTTCAGTTGTGGCTCTACGTCCCTGACCGTGATAACACAGTGAGCTCCTTGCATCAACATCGTCCGATAATGCAAGGGAGAGATGAAATTGCCTCCGATTGGACTAGGTTCTGACAAGGCTTTCTGCTCCCTGTCCGACGGCATGAATTAAGACTCTCAGAATGGTTCTACTTATCATCTAGTCTTACGTGTATCTTTAACAAGGATTAGACTACAAAACCCTTATCAGATTCTTTATCACTTCACAGGAACGCAGCTGAGAAGCTCTCTTTTAGGATATTTTTTCGATCGCTGGGTTGGAGCAAAAGGCGAGAAAGGTTACCTACTAAGCAACATAACCATATATGGATGAATGAACATTTTCTACCGATAATTATTAGTGATGGACGGATCCAGGTTTTTTGTCGGATCCGGAACCGGATCCTTGCCTGGGTTTTGGATCTTTATCTTGGTTTCGGATCCTTAGTTTCACATACTCGATTCCGATTTTCAAAACCTAGATTTTAAAAAAATATGTAAATACATCAACAATAGAATTACCAAAAAAAGTGAATTTATTGTCGAAAAAATCAACTTCCTATCACCTATGTGGATAATATTTTCCTGGATCAAGATTTACGGATGCAATAACTATATCTTATTACTTCTAATATAAAGATTAACTTCCTTATCACATACTCATCATGCAATACATTTTTGAAACCTGTACAACTATTCTTTAGAGTCCAGTTAAAAGAAACATTGTGAGTTTATTTTCATTAATAAAGGAATTATTTTCCAATTATTAATCAAATCCTAGAATGCTTTGAAAATCTTTTTTAGAAAAAAAAATTTTAATGCGGCCAAGAGATCCCATTTATGGAATATCCGGAGATTACATTTTTAAGATGAAAAAATATTAAAGGAATATTTCAAGTTGTAAACTAGTAATTTTGCAATGTCTCATTAATAATAACCTTTAAAATGAAATTTGAGAATTTTATACTCCTAAGGAGAGGTTGTGTAACTCTGATCTTGAAATGAGATTAGCCTTTTTTATGCTACTAGAAGCAAAAATTTTTAAAAACTCTGATTTTTTCTCCATTGGCTAGGGTTTGCAAGAAAAAGTCGAATGACATGTGGGGAGCATGTATTCTCCAAAATCAGGTAAGCCGACAATAGCAGAGTGGGGTAGTGGGCTGCAGGTAATGAAGTTTGGATCTTATCGCTGTTTAAAATTTTTCTTTCAGCCATTGAATCAAAAAAATTATCATCCTTCATTTCCAACCTTTGTGTGTGGATACCAACTTTTTTGTACTTCTATCGTTTAAACTAGATTTATAAATGCGTTGCTAAAAATACATGGGAAAGTTAACGTAATGATTACACGATTTAATTCTGCAATAAAAATTTTTTCCAATCATTTCAATAACGCCAAATTTTTTTTTTTTTTACTTATAAATTGACATGAAATTTCTGATAATTCACTTTTTTTAACTGCCTACTCGCATCACCCTAAGAATACAGCATAGCCTATATTCCTAGGCAGTGTTAAGGATCGAACTCACGACCGGCAGTACACTAGCCCTCATTTTTAACAACTACGCTATCATAGGTTCACGGGAATCTGGCGAATGTAGGCGACCCACGTGACATTCGGCTTTATTTTTTTTCTCGCGCATCCGGGCGTATGGAGAAAAAGGTCACGACGAGTATTTTTTTATTTTGTTTTTGTGGCACGAACAAAATCTTCTTCTCATTTCGTGACTGAGTTACACACCCTCTCCTTGTCAGTTTCTACCATACTTACATTCCATTCGCGGGGCTCATCGATCACTAAGCCGCGAAATTTTAAAATCTCCGATCCGGATCTGAATTTTTACTGTCTTCGGATATGATTTCAGTAGCGAATGAAATGAAAGACCCGTGGATCCGACCCGATCATCCTTTATTTATTAATGGCACATTTGTAAATATAATTTAAACAACAAAAATATAATCAAGTTAGTATTCAGAATTGATGGTTTGAAATTTAAGATGAATACATTTTCGATGCAATGACTGAAAGAAAAAAATTAAACTGCGATAGGGATCGAACTTCGCACAGTACACTAGCTCTCATTGCCCGCCTGATCCTGGCGAATGTAGGCTACCCACGTGACATCCTACGTAATTTTTCCCGCAATACCGGGGTAATGGGGAAAAAAGTCATATTTCCTTATTTTGCTTCTAGTTGCACGGGAACATTTTCATCTAATTTCGTGACTTGAGTTACACATCTTCTTCTTGTCAATATCTACCGCACCTACATTCCATTCACGGGGCGCTTCGATCGCTAAGCCGCGAAAATTTAAAATCTAGGATCCGGATCCGATTTTGCTCCGCGTCTTTGGATCCGAATCCGGAACCGAAAAAATGAAAGATCCGCGGATCTTTGGATCCGACGGATCCGATCCGGCCATCACTAATAATTATACATGCGTCCATAACAAAACATCATTTAGAATAAATGTGAGACAAAGTGATCGTATGAATGATGCGAACTCATATTTTCTCTGATTTTCTTGGCTGTAGGTGACGGAAGAGCAATGCTTACTTACAAATAGGATATCTTTCCTCAATGCCTACATTGAAATGGTCCATGAGGAGGGTAAATGAAACTTGATTCTTTCGAACATAACTATCGTTAGCCAGAATAAATAGGCAATGGAGTAAGGTTGAGTAATCAGTCTGAAAAAATGATGGAGAAAAAAGCTTTCTTGTGTGATATGCATTAAAGAATTTACCACTCAAACAATATAGCATCCCTTCCTATGCCTGTGAAAATGTTTTTGAGTGCACGCGTGCAGTTCTGGTTATGGAAATTAGTTTCTCGCAGGTGGGTATATCCGTACTTGACAAATTTACATTTTTGTTGACTCATTTTTGGTAAAGTCGAATCTATTTTTAGTCGTATCGGTGCCATAGTTTATGTTCTACTTCACCTATGATTCCAAGCCATCCTAATGCATAATGTGTATGCCAATGATGAATGATTAGGAGCTTTACTCTGGAAAGGAGTGTCTGAAAATCGCTGCTGTGATCCGTAATTATTCATAAAAACGAGTAAATTTTTCACATTGGGACCGAGACCAGAGGTTGATAATTTCAAAACAGCGTTATTTCATGATATTGAGTACCGTTACATGTACATATTTAGATACCCTTTTGGCCAGGACCAAAGATTTTGCCTCGTAAAATCAAAATATCATAATTTCGAAGATCGTAATTTGGAGTTCCTACTGTAGTTCATTCAAACTGTGAATTGTTTCCTAGCAAACACTGACATTAATCAGAGACTGACTTTCGTAGGAGCAATGTTACATTTAACATTTAATTCTGTTCAAGAAAAGGCTTAATGGTATTTTCTGAAAAATTCATTGGTGATGTAACAAAAAAAAACTTAGGAGAACGTAGCAAATCAATTGACCCAAAAATGCAAACGATGATACACCTTATAAATTTGACAATGAACTTCCAAGAACTAAAGGCAACATGTTTTGAAAACTGGATATACATAGTACAAAAACCTTAAAACACAGGCTATTTCTATTTGCCAATAGAAACTGGCTAAACTCTTCAGTGCATAATAATTACATTTATTTGGCAATATTTGTTTTTTGTATGATTTATTGCGATTGTGAATTTTTGACAATATTGTGACAGTGTTCCAGCTGGCTTCCTCAGGTATGCTCAAGTATTGATACCTAAATCATCTCACATGCTATACAAGTCATTAAAAGTACTCAAGGAATAAATCCAGACAAAATAAATATTGCACAAGAACATTACCACAGATGCCTTAGTATAAATTCCCATTTGTCTGAGATGGCACTGCCCACTTTAAGAAACATAAAACAAAAAAATGTTCCAACTGATGAATGTACCCTATTCATAACTTTTACCAGAAACTCAGCCCTTTTCACTCTTGACATTTTAGTGGCATTTAAAGCATCATAAATGTTTCTACACTATTCTGAAGTTTATGACAAACTATCATGTATTGAAGAACACACAACATTCATTCTATTGCTCTGAAGCTGCAAAATGCAATGCTTGCCATGGTCTGTGGTTTGCATTTAAATTTAAAGCCCAAATACTCTTCTTCATCCAAGTCCATAAACACTTGTGATCATCACCAAGATTACATTTTGATACAGAATACTAGCGAGAGGAATATAAACAATTCACCATAAACAGTTCTGACATGATATACTACAGTATTTACTTGTGTAAGCCATGCACCTTTTTTCCCGAAATGATGGTGAAATAATAGGGGTGCATGTCTTACACAAATCCTCCAGATTTTCGTGTAAGCCGTGCACCATTTTTCCTCAAATTCCTGTTGTTTTTTTCTCCTAAGTTTCACATTTTGTGAACATATCGACGTTAATTGGTAAGTATGGTCTAGTAGTAAATCGTACATTGTAAAAAAATACTGAAATTTCGAAGAAATCAGCAATAAAAATTCGCGTTTAACAAAGTCTGAGTGTACAACGGTACTTGAAGAAACGCTAGATCAGAAACACCACTTGACAAAGCAATAGATTTATCATGTATAGATCGTACGTAGGACAATACATTGTAGCACTGATATGTATTTAAATCTATATTGTACCCTGTAAGCTACCACAAGGGGGACAGCATCTTTACATCTATTCAAAATAGTAAGCGGAGTTTGTTTCGGTATCACGTATCTGCAGCAACATTTTTGCGCAATAGATAGCTCCTTCTGCATACACATTAAAGCTACATTGCAAAGAGACAACAAAGAATTTGTTACACAGTGGCAAAAGTCGTATGCTCAGAGATTATACCTTATTATTATCCGTGCTATTCTCTCCCTGCATGAGAGTAGTAAACGAGTTCGAATCGATTGATAGCATTTTAAAATAATTTGCAATTATCACCCTAAAAATGAATTATGATGTGAAATTGCGATCGTTTCCTGTAAGTACAAAACTGCGTACTACAAGCAATGCTGAAAAAATAGGAAATTGAGCAGCAGGAAGGAAATATGGTGTATCTGAATCTAGTAGAGACGAAAACTAAAAATGAGAACTGTTATGATATGAATATTCATTAGTGATTTATGATACTATTTCCGCAAATAAGTTTTTCCCGTGTGTTCCCAAGACTTTCCGGTGTTGTTAAATCGTCCCAGTCCACAGCTACTGCACAGAGAGCAGACGATACCACCGCTAAAGAGGTATGGATGGCATTCTTCTTTTATTTTTTGATATGACAACAGGTTTCTGAAATAATAGAGTAATTGCAGGTTGAAATTGTATATATTTCTGCAATTATTTCAGTTGGATGTTATTTTGAACAGATGCTATTTTTATAGCTGGATGATGTGATCATATGTAACTGTGATTGCTGTGAGATGCTACGAGAAAAAAATGCACAGTAAAAGAGGCCATGCATGGATGCACGATGTGGATACGATCGTGGCAATATTAACACGTAATTTAATCAACTAATGAGAAAGGCGTACTCGTAATTTAGGCACAGCATTTCTACCAAATGATGTGCATTCATGTTATGACAAAATGATTCAGATTCAGGGGCAAAAAAATAATTTTTTGATAGAAATAATTATTTTCCTCACGAGCCTGCCCAAAAATAGGGGGTGCGTGGGATACACGAGGGCACGGCTTACACGAGTAAATATGGTATATCAAAATTGACTGTCCTTACTGAGACAAGAGTATTAGAAACTTTTTCAAACAGTCAAAGCCCATTTTAACAATTTTAGTTACCTCTAAAAAAGGTAGTACCAACTACCATTACAACTGTCATACATACCTTGCTTATCAACATCTGAGTGCATTGACACAAATGCACTGATAGCTGGGTAAGTGATGCTTGAAACGGATGCTAAAATACCAGCAGCCCACATCATCCTAAATATAAAACAAAGAGATACAAAGAAATTCATAAACATAATTAGGCATACTGTGCACCCTGGAGATGAAAAGATAGTGAATTAAGAAATGAGGCACTTAATCGCTTCATAATATATTTTTATGTTGTTATAAGGGGAGGTAATCATCAACGAAGATCATGAGCAATAATAAGGCCAGGAGGGCACCTGGGAAGAGCTGGGGATTTTTCAAGGAATGGAGAATGGTGGAGGGGTACCCAGCATTGATATTAGCCTACTCTTAACAAAAGTTATCTAAGGGATGCACTGTTTTACACCCCACCTGGCACATGCTCTCCACTACATATTGCACAGTGCTCAAGCATGGATCAGAGGTCCACTGTAAAACCTCCTGATTTTGAACCCAGGGAGTCAAGATATGAGAACAGCACTGAAGTCACAACAGCAAATGACAATATATTCATATTTATTCAAATGCTCACAAGAAAAAACTCAAACATATTTTCCCTGAAAAAAGGACAATATAATATCAATTGATTGGCCTAGAAAAAAATCAGGAAGAAAAGAGACCAGCCCTATCATATAGGGTACCTCAGAAAACCCTAGGGGAACATTACCAATAGTATTTTCTTTTAATTGGAGGACTTGAGCAGACTAAAATGAAAACATGATTCTTTGAAATTAAATCAGGAATTTCAGCATGATTCGCCATAATTAGAAGAATTCAAAGGGAAGGGATTGCCAGCACTAGGTTTAAGTTTGGGATATGTGTATGTATCTCTTATCTTATAAAATTCAAGTATACACTGCTACTACATATTTATGTAGTGCCACTGCTACTACATATTCATGACTTTCCCAACTGATAGATCCATCTCTCAATACACTTATTATTCAGTGGAGTTTTTGGCATTGGCATTAATATAATCATTAGAAAGAAACTAATATTCAGATTTCAATCCATTCCCAACTAGCATCAGCTTGTCTGCTTCTATTAAATAGTGCAGGGCATAAATAAAGTATTTTTTTCAATTTTAAAAGACAATTGAATATAATTTCCAAAAAATAATTAATCTATCCTTTATAATCCTTTCATACTCACAATAATTAAGGCAAACATCAAGAGAAAATCTCCAAAAAGCAAAATAATTCTAGACAAGTGGTTAATCTTTAAAATACAGCAAGCATGGGCAGTATTTCATCAGTAGATGAAATCCAATTTTCATCATTTACAAAAGCTATCCATCAGCTAATCATGACACGTAATTCCAACCAATGTCGATGGGGAAAAATATTACAAAAAAGTAAAATTTTTGCATCTCAAAAACAATGTTGCAAACTGGAACTTTAAGAGCAAAATTCATGCAAAACCTATAAACTCACAAAAACCACTGACATACAAACAATCTGTCCTACATCAATGCCACCTACCCATCCATTAAACTACTATTCCTCTATAAGCATCCTTTTTACTGAACTGGGTCATTTTGAATTCTCAACAGATAATAATGATTTCTGGCAGATCTGGCATTGATGACCTATTTAAAGGCAAATTTGCCCAATCAACCCAAGAGATTTTCTTCGCTCAAATGACAAAAAGTTACATTTTTCATTTTTTATGTGACAAAAATAATATAAAATTAATTTCCCTCTATGAACCAGCTCATGTAATGTCAAGATGGGATCATTCACATCAAATTCATCACAAGGGAATACTTCTTAAATGCTTTTGGTACCAATGATTTATATTTAATAAAGCTTGAACTTTTGCCAACCCTTCTGCCAGCTTTTTCAGGCAACAGTCTGACGACAAAAAATGCAACATCACACTAAAAATACTTAAAACCACGGAAGAGATGGCTATTTCTGAGCTAGGATGTACTAGCACTACCCTGATAGGCTGGGTTAAAGGTTGGCAAAAGTATGGTAGGCCTGTCCCTAGAATGAGGCATTTAAAAGGCAACATGTGAAAAATCTTTAGACAAACATGATAAAAATCACTCATTACACTTGTGCCAGGTATATACATATTATTCAGACACTCAACACTCATCTCACACTCCTTCAATTACATCTGACCTTAGCCAGGTTTCAATGAATAAACTGCACACTGTTGGATAGTTTACGTGGTACCTATGTGCCCCAATTAATTCCCCTTCCATGCAAAAATTGTTTATTCTCTTGTTGATTTATTAAAATGAAAGAGTCTAGGAAGTGATTACAAATGAAAAGGCAATGACAGTTCTTTAATGTGAAAGTATTTACAATTTACAATACCTCTCATTTATTGCTGATTAGCACTATTACGGTAAAACCTCAATAATTCGAAATTTGAGGGACCAAAAAAATTGGACTTCAAATCATACAGGTTTGAACTAAACATACTTTCGGAAAATTAACGAAAAATATCCCGTATTTTCTGAGATAATCACCATACTCAGGGTTCATACCAACTTTCCATTTTTAATTTCCTTGACTTTTCCCTGATTTCCAGTCCCAATTTTCGAAATTTTCCTGACTTTGACTACCGAATGATAAAAGTGCATTAAAAGGGAAAATGGATAGAGGACATCACATCACCCGGAAACTTTTACTCCACCTTGCCTACAGCAGATGAAGGCCACAAAAAATTTCAGCATGCCCAAAAGCAATATGATATTGGTGAACAATGCCAGCGAGATACCATGGTGTTCAATTTTAAATTCTCAAAAAAAAAAACCACTGCATTTAAATTTTCTGAAAACTGTTCATTGTATTTCCTGATAATTTTTAACTAATCGTTAAATCGTAATCGCACCATGCCAGAAAATTATTGGCCTTCCTTCCCTGCACAAGAGCGCTCCTTGGTGTCAGCATGTCCTCATGGTTTCGGTTTGAGTTTCCCCATTCCTATTGCCGATTTTGCGCCTTTGCCTTTTTCCGTTTCACCCTGCTCACCTTCTCTTCCCTCTAACTGAAATTGCAGCCTGTTGCATTATTTTCTCGCTGTGCACCTCGGGCCCCACCGGTAACTATCCACGGAGCGTGATCAACAATGGACTGTGACCTGAGTGACGACGCAGGTGAGGTACTGAATGGCCAATTAGCAAGGGCCATGGGGTATCACGTGGGGTATGCCACTGAGGAGACGCCACGAAGCAGGTGCTGCCTTGTGACAGTTGGTGCAGGGACATGTAGAGGAAAACACGAAATAAAGAATCTCCTGATGAAAGTCTGGCCTTGTCTTTTCCGTTCCCTGGTCACCTGCTGATGAACCCCAGATACTCGAGCTTTTTTCCATCTTTGACTTGAGACTTACACTACGGTAGTTAAAACATAATAAAATTACCTTCATCGCTGAGGGGTAGGAAAGGCAACTGAAACACTGAATTCATTAAATTTCATCAAAGATAAATTAGCTGCATAACTTACATCATGTTCTGTAAACGTAATAGAAAAAGTCATTTCTTGCTAAAAAAAATGAATACAAAGTAGTTTGTTTACTTTTCTTTTTGTATAGTTCATAAATGTATTAACATACAATGCCCGCATTCAGTCTTTCATGTAACGCCATTTCCTTATTTGAAATCGCAGCAAATGCCTCCTTACAAGCTGCTCACATATTTTCAAGTTGCTTTTCTTCCTCCTCTTCCCCATCTAAATCATTCACGTCTTCCCTGCATTCAGAGCCATCAAGGTTTGCTTTCTTCCCAGAAGTGCTCTCATAAGTATTGCATTCTTCAAAAGTGGCGCTTCCGAAAAAAAGGTTGGAGACACTATTTCACCATGAATTTCAGGTCAGTCAAAGTCTTCACTGAAGTCACTGTCATTGGACACAATAGGGTAGTTTCCTTCATCAAAGAAAACGGACTTCATTAATTGCGATTTGTGCCCTGCCATAAATGTATTTAATTTACGCAAAAAGTTTGTATTGAGAAATCCCAGTTTACTAGAGAATTATATGTTAATTTTAAGGCCATTTGAAAAGGCTCTGAAATGGCGGGGTGCGCTGCCTTCTTGCTGACGTAACAGGGAGGTAGTTTACGTTGCGAAGCATAGGAAAATTCGTCTCCTGAACTTACCGTTGTATTTCAGGGTCCCTCAGCTCTAGTGAATATTTAATAGTATTAACCTATAAAAACTATCAATGTTAGAAAAGAATTCTCAGTTAAACATGGTATTATTAGTCATTTTATAGGCCCAAGGACGTCCTGCTCGCTGTGTCTTCTGCTACGACGAAGCATGGCGTGAAGGTCGTGCGGCGATAGGCGAACTACATGATATGCTTGTGAAAGGAATACTGACTGATTTTAAATGAATCAACTGCATAAGTCATGTTAAATAAATAAATAAATGTTAATTATAATTAATTAACGGAATAAATATGCCTCCAATACTTGTTCATAAGCTTTAACGGAGTGCGGCGTCTATTTGGAAGCGTCCGCAGCACCACCTGGTGGCAGGTAGAGGAAATAGTTTGACGTCAAACGTAGGATTAACCGGCATGCAATAGTTTGCCGTCGCGTTTTCGCGCCATTGATTTTTTTCAGTTTTTAATTAATGAGGAAAAATACTTAACGTCATTTAAAAATCGAACGGCTTAAAACACGTACTCCAGAGGTTATAAACTTTCGATCAAGACAATAAAAAAATAATAGGAAACTACCCTATTCCTTCACCAAAACCAGCTTTTTGGAAGCAGTTTTCTTTAACTGAGGAAGTAACTTCATCTCAAGAAGCAGCTATGTTCCTCATCGCATCCAGCGCATTCCATTTTTCAATTTCATGGGCAAGAATATTTTTTGAGGTTTCTCTAACCAAATACCTCAACAGTTTCTTCCTATATGAGCCCTTCAAGTGATAAATTATACCCTATCTAGGGGCTACATGTAACTAGTGGTATTGGCCGGAAGGAAAAGAACTCTAATATTGCTTAGAGTGAGCCCTCCAACGTTGTGCGCAGCACACCGAATGTTTTGATCCCAACCAGCCATCTTTCGTTCAAAAATTAAGAGCCAGTCACGAATAAATTAAGTAGTAATCCAAGCTTTCTTCTTAGCCCTATAAACACAGGGAAGGGTTTGGATTCCTTTGAAGCATATAGGATTGCTGTATTTTCCGATCACCAGTGGCAGTAACTTCTCGCGGCCATTGGAATTGCAACATAGCACAACGTTTAGTCTCTCCATACTTCTTTTTCCTCCATGGTAAAAGGTTGTAAAATATTCCTCTTTCATCCATGTTAAAAATATCTCTAGGAGCATAGTCCACAAAAATGTGTTTGGCATTCGATCTCCATCTCTCAGCTGCCTCTACGTCAACTGATGATCCTTCTCCACTCATGTGCAAAGACACAATACCAAGCCTCTTTTGAAATCTCTGTAACCACCCATTGTAGTGTTTAAATTGTTGGCCTATTTTAAGTGCCATCATGTCAGCCTTTTCTTTCACCAAAGGCCCTGATAGAGGAATGTTATTTGACCTGCAATGGAAGAACCACTCCAAAAACTCAACTCTCTACCTCTACAAATTTCGCTCCCCGTATCCTCTTCTTCCCATCATTGTCCTTCCCACTAGTTGTGATTCAATTGCATCATGATTTTTCAGGTATGTCGACAGTGCCGAAAGCGGAATATCATAATGCTTTGTGATTTCCGTTTTTGTTTTTACCCCATGATCTTCTCACAAATTACAATGAATTTCTCCTTAATTGTCAGTTCCTTGTGTTTTCACTTTTGGAGGCATCTCAAATCCTACCTTCCATCTATGGATGTAATGACTAAACAGATTTGACCTATAACAAAGGAATAAATTGTTATAGGTAAAAAATGAAGCTCAGGCATTGCACCAGGAGCACAAAACAGCAGGCAAAGAGAAACAGTACTGAGCTAAATCATAGTTATGAAGTTATTCGCTTGAATATTAAACCACAATGCTTAATGAACATGAAACGCATGACTATGGTTAAAATAACAATAAAAATACCCGGGCAATTTTTCTCAGAAGATGGTTCTTTATGATTCATTTTACCCTCCAAATGTTGTGAGAAGGGCTTCGTGTATCAAGAGGTTACGGTAACCTTTCCTGGCGATGGTCAAAAGCTGAATCGTACAGTCATCGCTCGAGGAGGGGAGGCTTGGAAGGAAGAAAGGGGAAGGCATTAGTCATGGTGCAAATGCCCTGGAAAAAAAGCTAGGGACGGAGCAGCCGATAGCGTGTGCCCTCGAGAGATATTTGATCAGGGGTAAACAGCTGCTGGTGCACAGAGCACCATAAGCATAAGCAAATGTTCAAAACAGCCTGGCAAAACTTAAAAGTAACTTAAGCTCAAGGAAGTGGTACTGAAATCACAATGACTTTGAAATAGTCACTAACTAACCATCGAAGTGCGCTACCCCGGGTGAATAGTTTCGAAATAAAAGATTCGTTGATAAAATTTGAAATAAATGATTCCTATGGTAAACATTGGGGCGTACCGGGACGAAATTCGACTTTGAGTTATATATTATTATTAGTATATGAGTGTATTTCGAATTATCCGTACTATCAAGTATGCAATTTCCTATTCCATTTGTCGGGGACTGTTCACAACTTCGAATTAATTGATATTTTGAATCGAAGAGGGTTCGAACTACTTTACTGTAAATGCAATATACATTTATCCTCCCTACAATAATCTTTAATATACATTGTTTACTTACAACAATGGGAACGTTCTTTTTTTGCAGCACTAAAATATTTTTATTTTAACTTAAATCATAAACAAGCTGTGTTTTCACATAAACAGAACACGATGTCAAAGTCGGACAAAAATACTATCCACTAATAACTTATTCATTGCTTTAGGCTTTATAGTAGTCAAGAAAAAGGTATGTAGACAACAGCAATAATATACACCATATTTCCACAAATTTAAGTTTCTCCCCCTTTCAGACTTCCGAAAAAAGTGGCTTCATCTTTAAAATTCAACTGTAAACAAATTCATTTGGATTGCATTATCAAGAGATTTCCACCAATTAAAGAGATTCAACTACAATTTGCTATTACCGTATGTACTTCACCAAAGTCAGTGCATTGTATTCAGAGTAACACAACGAACACACCTTAGTTTTCCACCAAATAGAGAGATTCAGATTCAATCCGCCATCACCCAAATAAACTGCACCATGTCGCATTGGACTCTGAGCATGTTACGAACGCATCTTAATTTTTGCAGATTAGAAAGATAAATTCAGTTATAAAAAAGTGTGCTTTCATGTAGCAGTCGACTGTGAGACTGATTCACATTTGTAAACACATACCGCAACTTCAGGTCAATACTAGACATTCATTGAACACTTTCAGTTTTCGTTTGAGCTACTAACAAAGTATCAGCTTCAATATTAAAGTTTTTCCCTTCCCGAGTTCTAAAAAAGGGGATCGTCTTAGAACTGGGTCCCACTCACATATGTGTAAATATGGTATGATTAGCATTAGTCAATACTTGATTAGTCAACTTCAAACCAAAACTAGTGCAAATAGCTTAGACCTCTTTCCTTTAACCACTGTTAACCCAACTTAACATTTCCCTATAATTTTTCCCAGTGGCCCATCCTCCTCACCTCACTCCCCGACAACAAAACATGTTGCCATTCACCTCAGAATGAGTGGTGATAGATGCAGAGAGACTTAAGCATATTTAGACTGAAAAATCCATGAAAATATATCTAGGGAAACCAATTAGCTCACCATGTTTGTGATCCAAATCCATACCACGTCAACTGCAGCATCTCAAATAGGAGTCCTAGAAGAATGGTATGCTTTGATCCCAGGGATCGCATGAGGAAACCTAGCACCACTTGGGCACCAACTGACAGCATTCCCACAACAGCTATGTACACAGCAACCATCACCACACTGAACCCCATCACCTGGTAATACCAGTATTGACCAAATCAAAGACAGCACCAAAAATATTTCAGTGCATAGCTTATTAACCAAGGAAAATGCCAGCATATACTATACAAACCAATTAGTGGCAATAAAATAAGACAGCACCTTACTGTGAAAAAATATATTTCTAGAAAATAATTACAAATATAAATAAACCACTCCAGCTGCATATAATGCGATGCTGGAAATACGAAGTTATTTATTAATTCAATAAAAATCACTCACTCAACTTCTTGCATGACTTGAAATACAACATTCAAGTTTACCTTCAATTAATCCTATTTAAAAGCCTGCCTTCAAGATAACGAGAGGTGGTGAAATCTATTAGTCAAAGGCCTTTCACCAAAAGATATATTTGTAACTATATAGACAAGAACCATCCAATTTAAACATTCAATATATAATTTAAACTTTCAAATTTTAGACTGTATTCATAGAAAACATCACTGTGGATGCTTATTAACAAACTGCACATCATTTATAAACACGCAGCAATCCATTTTCAAAATAAGACAACTGCGAGAATACATGGAAGAACTATATGAAAGACCTAGGAGCTTGGGCATAGAAGAGAAAGTAGATTAAGGAGAGCCTAGGACTAGAGAATAAAAGGTCTGAGCCTGGGACTAAAAATTTTGTATATGTACATTGGGCAATTGGGTGGAACATAAAATGGAAAAATTTGTTTTCATTTTCATACAAAGGTCAAAAGCACAAGCTTGTGCCCACGCAATGCTCTGTGTATTGCCCATAATACCGTATTTACCCAAGCATCAAATAACCTGTTTTGACAAATTTTAAATGCAAATACGACTAGTCTTAGATTCAAATACAAATATACCTATGTGTCGAAAGATTGTGAACACAGAATATGTCATTCATGATTAAGTAATTTACAAGAATGCATGTCACAAGACAACAAAGCAAAATATAAATAATAACAATTGAAACATTATTATAGCAGGTAATAACAATTGTTTCAACTAATAGCAATCATCACAGTATTTCAATCTAGTGCACAATATACCATACTTAAAAATAAATGAATGCTGAAATAATTTTATGGTTACGATAATAATCAAAAATTCACTTGTTATAACCAAAATGAATTTCTGTTTCCCTATCATCATGCATCATAGCAAGTAAGTTTCAACATCACCACAACTCACAAAATTTTTGTACAACATGTTAAAATTGACCTAAAATTGATTGTTAAAAGAGTCAACGTTGCCATAGTATAAACTGAAACAATGCCAGTGCATTGTATTCTCAGTAACATCACAAACGCGACTTAGTTCTCTACTGATAAGAGAGATTCAGTTATGATCTGTCATCATTGTATAAACTGCAACAAAGTAGGCATTTTTTAGATTTATGTAACTAGTGAGTCTTAGTTTTCTGCCAATTAGAGAAATCAATTCTGTCATGATCCGCCATCGCTGTATCAACAATAACAATCTACAAAGGCATCTAAGTTCTCTACTAATTAGAGACATTCAGTTATAATCCAATGCAACAATGTCAGTATTTTGGATTCAGAGCAATGTTATAAATGCATCTAAGTGTTCCACCAATGAGAGACATACATTCAGTTACAATCAAACCTTTAAAGGTGTGTTTACATACAGCAATAGACTGCAATGAGAGTTCAGGTTGCTACTGGATTTTTTTTTAACATGTGCAAATCACATTCAAGCTATTAGAAATGTAGAAGCTACATGATCAAATATTTTCCCTTGTGGAGTTCCAAAAATAGGTTCTTAGAATTGGGTTTGCCTAAGATTCATTTTAATACGGTAATAGATTTCAGTTCTCATTGAGAAAATGACAATATACAGAAGATTTTTTTATAACTAGTAACAGGCATGAATATCCTTCCACTCCAGGAGTTATATCTACTACCTTAAAGAGATACAACCAGATTAGACTACATAAACTTTTCTCCCAAATTTTAAGAATTATTATTAAGTGTTCAACATGCAACCAAGTTCTACATCAAAAGAACCACATTTTTTAAATTTAAAGCAGAGCTTCAGGAAAATTAAAGCATTTACTGTAATGTAACTTCTTCATTTATTAACACAGTCTTTGTGGGCAGAATTTTTACAGAATTTTCCTGCTGAGCAATAGCTTTGTACTCAAGAGGATTAGCCTACCGGCACCAAACATCTATTATCATCACCCAGTTCACAGCACAAGACAAAAATGACATACGGACTTAGGCCATTCTTCAAATGAAATTCAAACAATTAATTTTGCCACCATGCCAACACATGTTTTGAGAACAAATTCATCCGCTAGAACACTCATTTTAAATAAAATTTTCCACATATACAGTGGACTCTCGTAGGCATGTTTTGTACGAACCCAAAATCTTGAACGTAGTAAAGAGGAAAACTTACTAACAGGTTAGACCTTCCCGGGTAAATTGTAAACCTACGTGTGGGTTGTCTAACTACCAGGGGACAATAACCAGGCCATCGCGTTAGTTCTTTCTGCCGATCGCTGGCGTTCATTTATTGCAACCAACTTCCATTTGCAATTATTACAGTTCTCAAGAAAATATGCACAATACCTTGCGTTGATGTGCACTTAATAATTAATTATGGCCAATAATGATCAAACAGCACATTTTGCATAAAGAGTCCATGCAAAATGACTTGAGTTTAATGCTTGATACTTCAAAAATGAAGAAACAATGTTCATACAGAGCATATCAGCATGTACATATTTTAGCCTTCTGTTTAATGCAGGTAACAGACTTTTTTAATAGTTATTTCTGGCAAGTTTTTGCAGTTAGGTTGAAAAACAGCACATTTCTTTAGAGCCACAGAGGGTAGCATCACTTTGACAATTGTCGACAATGATCAAGAAAATATGAAATTCACAAATCACAGGGAATTTTGATAAAATATGAATTGTACTTTTGTTATGATGTCCTTTACATTTCAAATGATTTACTTATATTCGTTTAAGTTATTCTAGTCAATTTACGAAACCAGGTTTCTCCCAAAGTAAGCAACATTGGAGGCATGTTAACACCTTTGTCTTAATTTTAAAATTTCTAATGTGAATCCATTAACATCATAACACTTGACCGCACCACAGTACTTTATTTTAATTTTATATTTTTTGAAAACTAGTTCGGAATGAAGGCAGAAATGCCAAACAATGCATGCACTGAGTAGAATGAACTTGAGTTAAGCATTGACCGTAGAACTTTAACTTTTTGCCACCATTTCAACACGCTTCTCACCTGGTGTTTCGTCTACTTTTTAGGGGATATTGAGCTTTAAAAATCGTACTTGTAAGAGAGCAAGACCCTTCCTCCTTCTTTCACCATGCACTTAACCCTCAAATACCTATAGTTGCAATTTTCCCACCTATTCCCCCCCCACCAGCCACATTCTTCCTGTTTCCGGTCGACTCGTTTTCTCGTTCTCCCCCTGTGTCAGTATGTTGTCAGCAGTGACCTGTGTAACATCGTCTGACTGCCATGACTACATTACCAACCAATGGGATGGCCCTATGGAGTCAAGAGGGGAAGCCAACGAGGTGCAACTGCAGGAGTAAGGTGTTGGCTTGGTGTCAGTCAGCCATGAGATGTAAAGGGAGCAACACAATAAATCTCGAAGTCTGGTCCTACCAATTGTAACATCATTTTTGTTATCCGTACTCCCTCTGACGGACCTCAGTTCGATCGAAAGCTAACATACTTTTCTTTTCACCACAGACTTTCCCATGACTACTCTAAGCACTTGTCTCACTTTAACTTTCACAGTATTGATACTTGCATAGTTTTGATGTCCAATCGACATTTGTAAAACAAACAAACATCGTGATGAAAAGAGGAGCCATTGGGTACCCTTATAATTCTTCATTGACATTTTTTTTAACCATATTATACCTAATTCAACATTTTTGTAAGCAATAACAATCTTTTTAATGCAAGATTTAAACCTCTTGCAAGATATCCATCGTCAAATCAATGTATGCTGTGATTATTTTCCTGGGACATTTGGTTTCGTCCTCCTCTGAATGTGCTAAAGAGGTAACCAAAACGTGCTAACCAGTATTATTTACATGCCCTGTGATGTGGAGCTGAGGAAACGAATGTGCAAATGAGGAAAACATGCTATCAAGGAATGTCATAACAAGAGTCTACTGTAGATGATATGCAGTTGCGGGCATCCATTTGAAGGGTACCAAAGCTGTGTACACGATAGTAAGTAAGAAATCAAGAAAAGTAAAATTTTAAAGAAAAAATTGCAAATAATCAAAACACACAAACAATTTAACATAAGGTTATATTAAGTACTAACATTACACACCATGATTATTTGCCACATTAATCCTAAAAATAAAGATATAGTTAAAACACATACAGCACAATTTTAGAAAGTGCTTCAAAAAAGATAAAAATTCTTTACATACCAGTTTCAAATATACAAAGATGCACGAGTATTGACCAGCTTCTGGTAAGTAGGACAGAAATACTGTCATGCATAACATCAGGATGGTGTGATCTTTACCAACTTTCCTTAAGGCCTATGAAAAATGAAAAACATTTACATATATATGAGCTTATGATACCGATGAAAGTAATGACAAGGGTTCCAAACTCATATTGAGAGGCTAAGTTTCATTCAGTTATAAAAGCAATACTATTCAGTTCCATGATGTGCAAACTAATTCCAATAAACCATTAAGCTAAATAGTCTAGTAACAAAACTTTCAATTAACAAAGCCATATTGAATGGATCATGATTGGATTCCATGAAAAAAATTATACATAATTTTAATGAAATGAGTCAAAGTTTCACCACATAATAAATTCATAGTTCTCACCGCAAAGGGGTCAGCTTGTTCCCAAGAAATTGGGGCACCCCATGATGATGGACGAACTTTCTCAGGAAGAGATTCTGGAACTGCAACCAGAATGAAGAATACATCCAGGAGAGCTATTGCTGTGGCCAATGCCACGACTAGAGATTCCGAGTAGGTGTCAAGCATGTAGGCTCCCAAAGCTGGAGATATCACTAAACTAGCTGCAAATGTGGCTGATACCTGGATAATTAAAACAAAGTCATGATTTACTACATAACAATATTTAAACAAACAATGGGCCTTTACTTTCAAAAACATAATTGTACCTGCCTCAACTGCAAATCAGAAACAACTATTTTTACCCTTGTTAACGCGATGACAATTACCATAAAAATCGGTAAACCAATCCACCAAGCTTAAATGTAATTTTCACAAAAATATTCACATCACCATTCAATTGATAAAAAAACCAATGAGAAATACAATGCTATGAGCAAAAATATCTCAACTTTAGGCCTCAGAATAAAAACATAGTTCAAGATGAGGTACATAGTTGAAGAGGTCTGCTGCAGAAATGTTTAATTAAGGGGACAAGTTTAGATTCAGCAAACATCATATTCAGTCATTTTTAACCAGTGAAAGTTCAATAAGTACGCACAAAATAGAATAAGGCAGTTATGTATCCTAACTTGACTCTGATCCTGATTTGATATGCATCAATTTATAAATGTCGACACCATAAGATGAGATTACATATACATATTAATTTTTTTCGGCAAATAAAAATATTCCATAAATCTTAAACACAGATTGCGAAGCTGAACATAAAAGCAGGGGTATATAATAGAACATAGGAGGAACCATGTAACAATTTTGACAGTGTTTTGCACAAAGGTAAGAATTGAGTTACAGACAGTAAGGAAGATGATCCCAATACGTTCACGTCGACATGGCGGACATCATGTGTTCGCTTGCAAAATCTCACTGAAAACGATCGGAAAAGTTGTGTGCTGCGACTCATGCCTATGTATTTTTCACCCTGAATGTACTGGCATACATATCGCTAAAACGCTTACATGAAAATCGTGATATATACTGGAAGTATATAAAATGTCGGTCGTTCAAGTTCAAAATCGCCAATATGGCGGCGGACATAAGAGTGCCTGAAAAACGAAATAAACAAGATCAAAAACGATAAGAGTCCAGGAAATGGTGTAAAAAGAGTGACGTGTGCTGATTGTGTAAAAAGCTCGGAAACTAAACTCTCGGGAATAAATCCAAGATGGTTGAGGACGGTAACCAGATAGCTGAGCACTCATAAAATGATCTGACAAATCCAGATAAAACCAGCTTTATGCAAGAATCAGCGGATACATCAGTGAGCAGCAATATAGTGATCCGTGACACGAAGATCAGGAATCCGAAACGAAGGAAAATGCAGAGGCAGAAATGCCCTTCATTGAAGTGATCAATAAAAAAAAGCGAAGAGCAGCAGTATAGGAAAGCAAATAACAAATGGCATCAAAGCCCCTTGGTCGTTGGTAATGACACGGGCAGTAGTACCTTTGCTGGCGTGCCTAAGCAAACATGGTTGTTTGTGAGCCGTGAGCTACCTCAAACGAAACCCGAGGACATTAAAAGTCATTTAGAAAAAATGTTTCACGATAAGGTGTTTACTTGTGAACAGCTGTTTTTTTCTCAGGAAATGGCTTCGTTTAAAGTTGGAGCGGATTCTACCATTATGGACGAGATAACAAAAGAAACACTGCCCGTAGGCCCATAGGAGTCACAGGGTCCCGATTCAATCTTGCCATCTGGAAAAAGGCAAGATTTCACAGTAGCGATTCAGAAACGGCAGCCTCCAAACATCGATAGGAAATCACGATCCAAGAACCGCAATTCGTTCCAACTGAAAATGCCATATCCGAGCAGCCGAGGAGGACATGAAAATTAAGACGAGGTCCACATTGCACATGAAAACGAGGTCCACAAAAAACTCTAATGCGAAGAGTAGTTGACTAGGAAAGCCGACTGAAGGTAAAAAACAAGCAGTGTATACTATTCTACATCAAAACGTAATAAAATGACTGAAATAAGCACAATTGTGTTGGACTACAACATATCAATTTTGTATATTAGTGAACACTGGTGCAAAGATGAGGAAATACATGCATTTAGCTTATAGGGTTACTCACTGGCCGATTTTTACTGTCGACCAGCATTAAAAAACGGGGGGTATGCATACTTGTAAAAAATGAGTGTTCCTTTAAGCTAATTGGTTTAAGCAAACCGATTTCCAAAGAGAGATGTATAGAGCTCGCGGCAACTGAGGTGAAAAATACTAAAAAATTTGGTAATTATTTGTTTGTATAAACCTCCAACTGGAGATGTCGATGAATTCTTTCAAAGATTCGAGTACATGTTGCATGTGGCCACTGGCAAGTATGGCAAAGTTTTTATCTGTAGCGATTTTCACATTGACATGAACTCCCAGTATGACTTATCCACCAAATTACGTGAGGTTATGAATCTGTATGGGCTGTTCTTTCTTGTAAACTCACCTACTAGAGAGACTGAAACTACTTCGAAGGTTATTGTTCTGATTATAACAAATATCGACTTGAGGGACAGTGATAATAAGTACCCATGTAATGTGATCAACCTAGGCATCTCCGATCACTATGCTCAATTGGTGTACATCCTAAATACTAAGGACATACTATACAAGGCATATCGTAGGTATTACTCAAGTGACAGAGTAAATCTCTTTCATGAAAAGTTATGCGAAATGCCTTGGGATTTGCTATATGAGCTAAATGATGCTCAAGAAATGTATTCCTATTTTACACTAAATTTTAAGCTTATATCTGAAGAGTGCTTCCCAAGGAAAAAAATTCCCATGAATCCTAACTAAGGAAGTAAAAGCTGGGTGACTGATGACGTAAAACAGAACTTCAAACCAACATTAATTGCCTTCATGGATTGGAGAAGGCTTTAGACAATGAGGATTAGAATTCAATGATTGGTATGCTGAAAGAGAATGGAGTATCCTACAATGACCAAAGAATTACCCACAGTTTATACGAAACAAATTAGCTGTGATTAAATCTGGGCCCAGCCGTGACGAAGCAAGAATAAGGAAAGGAGTGAGACAAGATTCTACACTATCTCCCTTTATTTACAATGTTTACATTGAGAAAACTATCAATGAAATCAAAGATAAAGCTTCAGGAGTGATATTCACAGGGGAAAAATAGCATGCAGTGATTTGCCAATAGCATAGCAGTCAAAGCAGAGAAAGAGAGGCATTTGAAGAAGATTCTAGTAACAACGGAAAGGACAATGGTTGGATGTCAGCTGAAGATCAATAAAAAGAAAACTAAGACATTGATATACAGCAGGAGAGAAGACAAACACCAACATTAAAATAGGAAAACAAAAACTTGAGGAGGTGAAAGATTACTGTTACTTGTGAAGCCAACTAATCAGTGATAGACAAAGCAAGAAAGAAATAGTTAGTAGCCTAGACCAAGCGAAAAAGGCATTCTACAAGAAAAAGAATCTACTTATGGCCAGTACTACAAGTGCAGAAGTAAGGAAATAATTCATCAGAACTTGCAGATGGAGCATGTTTCTTTATTGCAGTGAGGCATGGACGACAACAGCAGCAGAGAAGCTAAGGGTGGAAACTAGGGTTGGGGCAGGAATTCGAACATTCGATCGAATCAAAGGATTAAATATTAGAATACCAGTCAGACGGATTCTATGTACCAGTGGCGGAAAACTACAGTAAGTCCACAACTTACGCAGATCCGAGATACACGGATCCGGAGTTACGCATATGTTCAGCTAGGCCGGTGACATGCTTGCATTCCTCCGCATTTCCGTTGCCGTGACAGATTTAACCGTATGACGACCCGCGACTCATTGCCAAGCACGTAAGAGTTGATGCCAAACTACGGGTGTTCGGAATGCCAACTCTAGTTTAAGACATTACATAGTTCGATAGGTGATATTTGATCATCGTGATGGTGAAAAAGTCTGATGTGATCAGGCATCAATGTCTTTTTTCGGCATAGTTTGACCTTCCCGCGTAAGTCAACGCATTGTTAATTATCTACTAATTAATTCTCTAATTATTAAATAATTATAACTCTAATTATTTGATGGTGTATCTGGGGAGGGATCATAATCATTTTTCCTGTTTTTGTTATTGTTATCAATGACGCAAACTTATCTGCCAGCACACTGCTCACAATAAGTGTTCTAATGAATTACTTTACAAGCCGAGACTGGTAATTGGATAAAATTTGATGAATTGGTCATCAAGTATCTCATTTATATTTAATGTTATCAAATATTTATAACTTTAAAATAGCTCTAATTTAATTCAAAACAAGTCAAGCAAGAAAAAGGATTCTCACAAAGGATTATATAATTAGAAATATTTCATTTAATATGAAGATATCACAAACTTACCAGTCCATATGCAAGACTTCTCTCATGCTCTTCAGTTACATCTGCCACATAGGCAAACACAACAGAGAAAGTTACAGCAAACACACCAGAAAGAGATATCATGGCAAAAAACCACCTGTAAAGCAGAAACCAAACACAAGATATTACCAACACAAATGGCTGTGTCACGCAAGAGATAAACCTTTCACTTAATAACAATGAGTGCATTAAGTCAATGAGAAAAGTGCATAAAATTCAAGAATAAGTATTTCCAGAGTATACAAAAAATATACTTTAATACAACATAATTACCATGTATTAATTGTCATCAGTGGAATCGGGGCACAGGTAAAAAACACTGTTATAAGTAGAAAGAATTTCCGCCCCCACACATCTGAAAGTGCACCAATCAGTGGAGCACTGAGAAAGGATAGGAAACCCTGCGAGGAAACAGAACACAATATTTATGCAACTGTACTCACACACATGCCATTAACTACAATTTATTTCAAGCACAAAAAAGTATCGATTTTATAAAGAATTAATTCATTAAAACTTCCAAAATGCACACAATATTAAAACTACATGCACCTAGTAGAGATCACTTAATAAGTCAAAAGGAAACTTTAATAACATTTGATCATGCACCCTTAATCTGATGTACTTGATAGATAGAAGATAATTACAGCCAGAACTCAGTATGTGTCCCAAGAATATTTAATGCTGCCTTTTAACAAACTTAGGAATGGCTTGGAGAAAAAAAAGAAAATGTCTCAATTTTTACCATTTGCTATTATAAGAAGGCAACAGACAGCTTACATCATTTTTGTCATTTCATAATGATAATATTAGGCTGCTGCCTTTGAAGTAGTTACTCAATAATCAAGTTGCCATAATAGTTATAATCATGTAATTTTTAATTACAGAGTATATCTTAAAAGGGGAATTCAGGGGTAGGAAAATAAAAATATAAACAATAATAAATTCTGAAGTTGTACCCTCTAGGATGGGAGGGTGATTGGGCACAGCTGGGGAATACCATAAGAGTTTAGAGAAACCTTGATTTGACATTAGCCTGATATGCATAAACATATTATGTATATTATCGATGGCTTTAGTGTCACTGTATTTATATATCATGGGTATTTCACTCTGCACATATCTCATTTTGAACTTGAGCAATAATTT
Organism: Platycnemis pennipes; assembly: GCA_933228895.1. Lineage (NCBI taxonomy): Eukaryota > Metazoa > Arthropoda > Insecta > Odonata > Platycnemididae > Platycnemis > Platycnemis pennipes. The sequence continues at coordinate 75,840,315 of OW121856.1, read as the reverse complement.
TCTAGCAAGCTAATAATTAAATCAGAATATTATGGGTGATAGTAACTGACATAAATATTCAGCACTTGTTAGGGCTAGCACCTTTCGCTAAATTTAGCGCTTTGATATCATACTTCCATTCATCAATTAACGATTGCAAATACATTGAGGCTCTAGTGAACCCAGGCATAAAACAATAATTTAATTCTGAAATGAAATTAACTTGTAATAAATGTTTACTTGACCCGCCATTTTAAGTTCATTTCAACAATTAATCTTGGGCTAGTGTGTTTAGAGCTCAAGATCTATAACATTATTATGATCGTGATACAAGGAAATTCCATATCAAGTGGAATTCCTTAGTCATAGGCTCTGCAAAGATATCCTTTGATTTACATTGTACTTTCTGTGAATGTTGTGTTGCTGGATCAATTCATATTGATATTTAACTCACAAGGAGAGACTACATATTGAATCCCTTGAATTGAATCGAATCCCTTTTGAATTCCCTATTTCTTTATCATTTGCAGAATAGTAATTGATCAATTTTATGGTGTGGTTGAAAGAGCTTAAGTTTCTACTCATTTCATTTGTGGACAATTAAATCAATATCATGAAACTGTAACAATGAAACACAAGTAATAAATTTCAATACCTCAGTAGAACATTAGTTATTTTAATACCATATTTTAATGTCATAACTAACTAGCTTGTTGCCACACACAAAATTTAACTACTTTCAGGTAATAGCCAAAAACAATAAAACAGAAATAGTGCCTGCATGGAACTTTTTGCAATTCTATGTAATTAAGAATGAAATTTAATGGCATTAGATGGAATTTATGGTACATCTACATAATACCCTGCAAGCCACCACAAAGGTGATTGCATGGGGTGATATCTCACCAAATATGCACTACATGGTATGGTACATTAAACCTATAGAAAGATTTAAAATTGAAAATATAAATTGAAGTCCATCAAAATTAGAATTATTAATAGCCAATGAAGCCAATAGCTTCAATGAGTGAAAATTCAGAATGGCTTGCAACACTTGAGATGAACTCTGTACAGTCATGCACTGAACACCTTGCACATTACAAACCTTAAGGATTAAGAAAAATATTTTATACCGAAAATCAGAAAAAGAAGGGTCCAGTCCCATGTGCAGTGGCTCCTACAACCACATTTGAAGTGGATATTAATGTGTCAAGTGACCAATAAAATAAAATCAGAATAGAACAAAACACAAAATTTTAATTGACTCAGAACTTGACAAGCAACAGAACTTTTAAATTAAATTATCAAAATACATTATAATGAAGTACTACTTAATTCACTTACTTTGATGCCCATGATTAGTCCATTCATCAGGAATGTATGGTCCGGAAATGTTTCATTGAGAACCTAAACCAAACAACATGAAAAATTAAGATCACATTTCAACAAATAATTTTCCATTCATTTGTCATGAATTTGTGAGACACTAAGTACACTAAAAATGGTGCACAATCACTTTTCAGTCGAGATGGGAGAAAGAAATCAAATTAAGCAACAGAGAGGAGAAAGGAAGAAGGCTTTTCTCAAACTTATCTTCCATAAATACTCAAAAATTACCACAACTTTTAAGCTAAAAATAAAGCTGATACTTGTGTAACTTCAACCTGTTTGATATGGCTTCAGGTAAAGTAGAATCATCATGAACTCCATGGTTTTAAGAAAATGTTAATATTTCATATTATGGCATGTTTCACAAAAGCACAAATTACACAACACCGAGTTTCGGTTTCAACCTATTCCAATGCTGCTTCCTCATCCTAATCGAGCCTTAGTAACAACGAAAAACTATTCCAAAAACTATTACATGGTGCTTGTACATTTTAAAAGCAAGGTGTTAGCAGTTAACAGCAAGGCTAGCTTCATATATCTGTTATCTGCCAAAATCAATTTGAATAATAAGTCATCAAAAAACTCAAATACCACTTTACAATGAACCATCATCAACCCCAACACCATTAAGTGTAGACCTGAATTAACACATAATTAAACATATGATAATCTGGCTAGCATTATTGGAATCAGTTTCCATTCTCTTTTTAAAGATAGGGTTAGTAGTGCTACTCATTTATTTTATGAAATAATAATACAACCTTGTATTTGACAAGTTATGACTTTTAAAGTTCAATGTTGATTTTAATTTGAACGTAAACAACATCCATTTTTCTCATAATAACAATTTAAACGTTAATTCCAAACAAGCAAAGAGGAAGCCATATTGCATCACTTTATTTCAAAGAAAAATTTTTTGTTTGGCCTTGTAATTTCCTGCGTTAATGCTCCATTAAATAACACCCAAAGAAAATTTTGGGGATTTAAAATTAGTGATTTTAATACAAGTGACATGACAAAAGAATGCCACAGTGAACCAAAAAAATTTTAAGACAGATTTGCTAACACTTCTCAATGAAGATCCATGTAACGCTAATGACCTTAGGCATCTGCGCACACAATATATCTAAATATAAAAGATTCATGTCAAATAATTGAAGCCCGTCAACTGAATTAAATATTGACAATAATAATTATTTATTCCATAGACATTACATGAAATGTATAGGACATGTCATAATTTAAAGAATATAAAATACATATTTCTAGATTCAAAATAAAGAAATAGGTAAATTTTTTTCCCAATTAAATCCGGCATCGCGAAAAAAATATGTAGAATTACACGCAGGTGGCCTACATTCACCGGGATCAGGGGGACATCGAGAGCTAGTGTACTAAAGGAAGTTCGATCCCTATCTCAGTTTAATATTTTCTCTCAGTTATTGCACCATAAATTTTAACATTCAATTAAAAACCCTTACATCTGAATATTCACTTTTTTATACTTTTATTGTTTATATTAGATTTACGAAGGTATATCTCAAAAATTAGGGATGGTTGGGTTGGATCCAAAGACCCATGGGTCTTTCATTTCATTCGCTACTGAAATCATATCCGAATACTATAATATCGTATCCGGATCGAAAATTTTTAAATTTTGCAGCTTAGTGATCAATGCACCCCACGAATGGAATGTAGGTACGGTAGATACTGACAAGGAGAGGATTTGTAACTCGGGTCACAAAATGTGATGAAATTTTTCCCGTGCTACTAGAGCAAAAGAAAGAAATACATGTCTTGGCTTTTTTTCTCCTCCACAGGCAAGGATGCGCAAGAAAAAAATGAAGCAGAATGTCACTCGGGTCGCCTACATTCACCAGACTTGCATGAACCGACGTTAATGAAGTTTTTAAAAATGTGAGCTCTAGTGTTCTGCCGTTCGTGCGTTCCATCCTTAACACTGCCTGGTAATACCATCATTCTGTCTGTGTCCACACACAAGGGTTGGAAATTAAGGATGATAAAATTTTTGATTCAACGGCTGAAAGAAAACTTTTAAACATCAACAAAAATCGAACTTCATCACCTGCAGTACACTACCCTACTCTATTATTGCCGGCATACCCCAGTTCAGAGAATGCAGGCTTCCTGCATGTCATTCTACTTTTTTCTTGGTATCCCGGGCCAATAGAGAAAAAAAGCTGAGACACATATTTCTTTATTTTCCTTCTAGTAGCATGAAAAAAGGTTCCTCTCATTTCATGATCCGAGTGACACAACCTCTCCCTACAAGTATAAAACTCACAAACTCCATTTTAAGGGTTATTATTAATAAGACATTGCAAAATTACTAGTTTATCAGCTTGGAATATTCAATGATAATTTTTTCATCTTAAAAATAGAATCCCCAGATATTCCATAAATGGATATCCTGACCGCATTAAACTTTTTTTTGTGTTTCTAAAAAAATAATTTGAAAGTATTCAAGGATTTGATTTACAACAGCAACCCAAGTTAATGTAAACCAATTGTGCACTGAATTAATTTTAGGTTTTTGATTTTATTATTTAATATTCTATATTATATTATTCTTGGCATGTGACATGCTCGGAAGTCTTTTTTGCATAATTACATTTATACCTTTCTGGTTAGAGGGCGATACAAAAGTTGCACTCGTAGAAGACTCTGAACTCTGCTTAGATAAGGTGTTGTGTTACACCATTGCCTTAACACGCTTTTCCTGTTGAACTCAGCATTGCCATTATTTGATTTTGGTCACAAACGTTTTTCACAAACATCCATAGTCACAAACATTTTTCCACCATACACAACTGTTACATTTATTTTGGAAATCCTTTTATTTTCTCACCACCAGATATTCCTACACTGAATTCAGCTATTATTTTTCCTTCATTTGATCATATAGTATGTATGTTGACTCCTTTATCTCGTGTTTTCCCCCTAAGGATGAGGTTTTTTGGCCTGATATCAGTTTGTCTAAAATTTTCTGGACCAGCATAATGGCTTCACAGATGTACGTCATTCCTCCATGGTGCTATCATTGCTCTTGAAGATTGTCTCAAGTTCCATGCATATAATCTTTGGTCTCGAGGACCAATGTGGTAGCATTGTTTTGCAGCTGCGACTATATCACAAAACTAATCTGTTGTTTACAATAACTATTTGATTCAGTTGGCAGACAGAAATAGTTGCAGCTTCAGTCATTTTGCTTGGGCAACACTTTATTTCACTGCTAATTCCTAATCGCGAAATGGAAGGAAAAGGGAACCAAGGCTTGGAGAACATATACATGGTAACGTCGAAGACATGCAATGCCGATGAAGTCACCAATACCTAGTAATGGGTAGAAAGTTACATGTATCGTCATGAATTGATGAATGCGGAGTAAATGTCATGAATTATGATGTTATTTACTCACAATGTGGTTTGATTTGACAAGCGCACTACCTTGAAACTTACTCCTAATCCTTGAACAAATGTATAGAATCATGATGGAGCGTGATTCCCAGGTTTGCTCCAATCGAAACATCAGAAACCGCATCTTACCAAAATAAAGATCGCGTCTTGTGAAATTGGGTACATATCTATGACAGAGTCTAGATGAAATCGCATCTTTTAGAACTGTGCTATGTGAGGGTTTACTGTATATAATGAAAAACCTGGACACAAGCGGTGAACCACACATGCTTGAGACATGGATTATAGTAGATGAAAACTCTATGTCGCACACAATGAGGGATTAAATGCCTCCATTTAAAGTCATGCTTGAGAGGTTATGGCAGAAGAAGGTTGTGGCTGCCTATGGAAAATGCTTTGAGAATATTTCACTTATATATATTCCAATAAAGACTACCTACATTTTTAACAAAAAGGGTGGAAACTAATTTACAAGCTAACAATGAAGGCTTCACTTGGAATTGTTTTAGATCCATCATTGAATAAACTCACAGGGCATAATCCACACAATTTATTGAGAGACAACGACCTATATTTCAATACCTTGGGTCATTTTCAATCTCCTCAAGCAATATAATTCTTCCCATTTCAATTTCAATATCTCCAAAATTCTTCCCATTTAAGATTTACTCCTAATACCCTAATCCATGCTTTCCTTTTCAGCTTTTCCCATTCATTTTTCTCTCCACGTCGAGGAATGCCCTTATCAATGAAAGCCATTATTAATGATAATTACCATGGAAGCCTTGGATTTAATTTACTCCTAATTTTATATACTGTAGCATTGATAAAATCTGGTAATCTGACACTGTTATAAGGTATCTTTACAACCTCATGACTATCATTCTCTTAGTACACACTACTGCATGTTTAGTCTAATAACATCTAACATATGGTGAATAATCATTTCATACATCAATAACAACCATGATCCTTGCAAAGAAAATCTCCTGGTTTTTCAAGTTTGAAATATGTATATCCATGTCAAATATGTATTTGACAGCAAATAAGACACACCCCCATTTCTGGAGGGGTTGAACATTCACACAACCTGATAGTGATTTTTGAACCATAATTTTGGAAAATGTGTCTTATATGCTGTCAAATATAGCTTGCTGTATCAAATTTCACCCTTTAACATGCTTCCAACACATCTATAGCATTTTACCAATCATCATTAATGATATTCAACCCTAAAACTGATTTGTTGCAGCCATCCATTTAAGGCTTCCATACAACAATTTCTTCGTGCAATGACATGATTTCTCTTTCAAATAGTCCACGACTCACAACTAATACTTAATTACAGGCTTTTCTTTGCAGTTTTCCTACTCATTTCTCTCTCCGTGGATGCTTTCATGAGGGTTTCCAGTGAAAATGTATCCCATAAGAATTCAACTCATTTTTTTTCATCCTTCTTTCAGGCCTTTTCTTACTTCCAAGCTTGTATTTCCAGCTGAAGGAAGATTCTTTATTACAACATCCTGCACACAAGGTTTATTCTAACAACTCCTCATGATTATTTGCAGGGCTGGAAAATTCTTCTTATGGATACTTTCCTTCACAACATTGAGGATTTTTGATTACTTATCTTCCTTCTTCCACACTAAAGGAATAGAATTATACTTTGACTTGTCCTGGGAATTTCACATTGATGAGTGTGCAGTAAAATAGCTTCCATTTTTCTTCTGAAACAATTTTTAAATAATGGTAACAATGTGTAAACTGTTTTTTTCAGTTTAACTTTTCCCTGCTTGAACTACGGTACACTCCTATGGGGCAGAGCAGCAAAAGTTAATATAGGATGGTTTTCCACCTCCATTAAAAGGGCCAAGCATATACTAAATCTCTGGCCTCAAGAATCTTACGTAAAGGCCTGGTTACACTATACATTAACATGTACAAGTTCATGTACATTTGTGTGAAGGGTTTCATGTACGTTTGCGTGAACGGATTCATGTGCGTTTTTGCATGAATGGATTCATGTACGTTTGTGTGAACAAATCGATGAATCAGTGGTTACATGGTGCATGGAACCGCATGTGCATTCGCACAATTTTCTGGGTACTCATTTGTGATTGTTGCTGTTTTCATCTTTACTAAGTGCAACATTCAAATTGCCAATGATGACAATTCATGATTACTACCATTACCACTATTTAACAGACCAATCTTTCTCAAATTGAGCTTTCGATTTTCAGCTGTAATTTTCCGTGGGGACATTTAGTGGCATAGTGGTATAAAACGTAATCAAGATACTCACATTCAGTTTTTTGGTAGTTGGATGAGGGATTGTGTTTGCGAGCGACAGATTTTTATATTAATATTTTGACTGACATTTGCACCTCCTGGATTACCCCGTCAGACCCTCAATTGACCTCTCGCTTTCACTGAACATTTCTCTCCCATTTTCAACCTTGGCAGCTCTTGGACAACCTGAATGGAACATTGTTGACCAACCGTTTAACTTTTGCCTGTTTGGACACTGAGATGGATTCAGACAAAGTGAAAAAAGCGGCTGCTGCCGCAGTTATTTGTATTATGATTTTATAATTGCTACCTTGCAGCACACATCTCCTCCGCTACCTCTTGCATGGTAACTTCCCTCCACCCCTTGTTCTTGTAAAAGATAATCTGGGAATCAAACAAATACAGTCTCTCGCTAAGTAGAAAAATTTGCCTGCCTATCTGCTCCCAGGTCCAAGTCATTACCAGCTTCGAAATTGGGTAGTCCAAATGGTGCGAAGGTTGATTACAGGAGAGAAATGTCCGAAGAAGGCGATAGGTCTAAATAGCTCCTTGAGGTTCGTCCAGGAGTTTCAAAGTCAAATGGTAAAGCCAGGTAGAGAGTGTCAAAACAAAGCAAAGGTCAAAAATATACGAAAAGGCAGTCACGCACGAACAATCCAAATTCCACAAAAGGTAAACAAACAGCTAGTGCGTTGTTTCCATGTACTGCCACCAGATGTCCCTGAATCACGAACATGTACATCCGTCCACAATAAAAAGTAACCACCTCGGAGGCCAAATTTTTCTAAGTCCCGAGTTGAAGGAGATTTCACAACACTGTCCCTTGGCGCAGAGTTTAAATGCCCAGAGCTCTCGCCATTTATTGGGGGTACCCTTCCCTTGACAATAATTCCCTTTTCCCCCTTTCTCAAGTGAACAACAGACCGCCTTGACCCACGATCATGATATTTGCTAGAAGACGAGTTGCCCGAGACACATAAGTACCCATGGCCACAGAACGGGAGAAGAGTTCCAATCACTTTTCACCACATTTCTAGTAGAAACATGATAGACAATGACACTCGCTTTATAACCTCTTTCGAAAATACCTATCATTTATTCCGAGACCGCTTTGGAGTCCTATGACAACTGGACGATTTTCCGAGGGTAATGATTAACGTGCTAAAAGGTCTCTTTTCTATACATCGATTGATGATTCTAAGCACCAAAGTAGCAGTATGAGAGATTCAGCAGTTTTCGCATTCCCTTGTTACTCTCATTTTCGTTTTAGATGGCAATACAGTTTTTTCGAATACTCCGACAGTATATTCTCCTTGCATATCCTACAAGCGAGCCCATTAAAATCCTCCGACCTCTCTGCACAGTAGTTCAGTAATTCCAAGTATTCCGTATAATTACGTTGAATTTGTTCTGGTCACATTGTAGAATTACACGTCCTGTCCTTTTTTTATATTTCAAGTAGCATATACTGCGATATGAATTGCCGAGTATTCATTCTAAGAAATAACCAGGCGAGTATGTGAGAGTGCGAGGATTGTGTGTAATTTGAAAGAAATTCTAAATATATCCGCAATAATTTTTCCTCATTTATTATGCAATTAAGCTTGGAACTTAACACTTATATTTCGTAAAGACGTCCAATAAGTCTTCTCTTTTCTTGTTGAAATCTGTATGTGTCAGTTGTAGCGCAAGTATTTTTGCCATTTACTATACAAGCGCAGTTTTCGAGCTCGTCGCGCAGTCAAATAAAAGTTTTTCTTTCTGTGTTATCATGTTTCGCTTCCACTCCATATCGCCTGAATCTTCAGAATTTGTTCTAGTTGGAATTCGTTGCCAGTAAGAGATCATCAGAAAATCACAAATACTTAAATAATGAACTGGAGCATGCACAGCGAAGATTAGCAAGATTTTTGAAAAGACTTTATGGTAATTACATTAGCGTAAACAGTATGTTAGATACACTAAAATGGGAATCATCAAATCGTAGGCTGAAATTTAGACTTAATCTCTTAAATAAATTCGAAGATTATATTCATTGATAACGTTAAAATATTTAGCCAACTCCAGCTTACATAGGCAGACTGGACTATAATCATAAAGTTATAGGAAATGATTACGGAATTGACAGATACAAAATGTCCTTTTTTCCTCGTACAATTAGGTGTTGGTGTGTTATTTTACGATGTCATCATCAGTTTGAATTTATAGTAAAACATGACACTTGGTCACACGAGTAATGGTTTTACCCATGATGCTTTCTTTTCTTCCTTCTGTCCAAGCATGCAATGTACGTAGATATGCCTGTGCAAGCTTTACTGAAATTTAGCTGAATATAACATGTTTTCCGAAAGAAGATGTGTTTTACATTGCGTGAACAACCTCTGTGCAACATTAGGGATATGAATAGCTGTAAATATATCCAATAGTATAAATACATGTGTATCAATGAACAGCATAGGCAGTTGTATGTAGGTAGAAGGAGTTTAATCTAACCCTACTAATAGCGTTTTATTGCATGCTTGCTTTTCTATTTTTATCTTTTTTTAAATTTACAAAGACTTAAATATAATTACTAATTTTTTTATGGATGATATGTAATGCATGTTTGTTGTGAATTCATCCCTGCCACACACCTTTATGGTGGCTTGCAGTGAACTGTATAGATGAATCTTTGCAACCACTAACAACTGATGGAGACCCAAATTGACAGTACATACTGCCATTAAAGTTAATTTTTATTTTAAATTTATGATACTGCTGCCTTCAAGACCCCATTCTAGTAGTAAAAACATGGCAAAAATGTAAAAGTGTGATAAAAAAATTAGCCATGATTTGCTTTTATTACGTAAGATTCAAACAGACGAACGTCAGTAATGTTACAGACCTCTTTAAATTAGAATCACCATACATCAATTGTTTAATCAAATATGTTGACATTAAATCAACCAACCTAAGCTAACCATTAACTTATTTAAACAAGGACTTTCCGCAAAACCCCCCATACTTTCGTGAATCAGCACACACACCAGGAGAAGGCATTGCCACAGTTTATCATTTTTGCCACTTCATTACCAATAGAATACATTTGAAAACCATAACATCAAGTTCATGAATTACCCCAGCATTTACCATCTTACTCAGTGATTCAACCTGAAGGTTGGTTTTGATAGGTGAGAGTAGAGCTCACCCTTTACTAAGCCTATTGCACGTGAAATTCACACATTCAGGGCAGGGGGGCCAGTTCCTTTCCCTGGGACACCTGCAATTTCCTACGTTTCCTAAGTTCTGATAAGGAGAAAATCGAATCGCGAGGATTTTCGATGGGGGTATCTAGAAAGGCTCTTGCCCGGGATTTGAACCCGGGACCCTCCAGTCAGTTCCCACCACCCAGCTCTACCCACTAGGCCACCACTACTATGTATACCACTAATTGAATGGCAAAAAATCAAATTCCTTGGTTGATACTACAACGCGTTAATCAAGAAAAAGCAAGGAAAGAAGGAAGGCCATCTTGACATATAAGAGCTAAAATGAAATTTTTATAACGATAGCAAACCACTAAACCAGAAAAACCACATAATGCAGCATAATTTCTAAGGATGAAATGCAACATCTGAGAAAATGATTGTCAAACTGATTCTCAACAAAATCCTGCATCAAAACGCTCTCCTACACTGACAATTGCTGTGCATAGCATAAAAGCTGACACAATCAAGAAAAAATATGAGTCACATAAATCAATTCGGTATTTTACTCAAATCACTTCTACCAGGAAGGGATGATCTGAACTATAAACAACTACACTCAATGGGACATTATTTTGTGCATGCTAACAAAAATTAATTAATACTCACAGCAATGACAGGCATGGTAAGAAGACCCCAGGCGAAAAATTCCAGGAATATAACAACCAACGCATGATAGACACTGGGCTCCCCGATTCCCGACGACTGAAATAAAAATATAGTATTTGGTTAAAATCAATTTGTATTGGTTGAAGGTACTTAAAATTACCACAGCATCGAATGGAAATGAGGACATCAGTTTCACGAACCTTGAATCTCAAACAATTCCAAAAAACATTCACCCGAGCGACCGACGGCTCGGTCGTCTCCACCTCGTCGGGCATACGGACTAAAGCTGATACTATGTGGTTAAACTTAAAATAACGAAACCATGGTAGCTGCTCCGCAGCACGCGAGTGGCATTACTTCAAAAAAATTAACATTTGGTGACACGTCAACCATCACATCAATTTACAGATCTTGAAGAAATGCGAGACACAAGATCCTGGTAGCTCTTATCAACACAGAATCCATTCGAAGGCACGTAACACTTTGACCCATTGCCACCGGTAGAATCACTGACTCCCCAATACAAACGTTGACAAAAACTTAGACGTTTATCACCATGCATATTGATAAAGTTTTCAAACATCCAAGTAGAATTCGGTGTATCTGACAGCTTCTAACGCATCCCTTTCCTACTGTGACCTTCATCTTCACACTTAGTAGGTCAAGGTTTGCTTCACAGACGAATAGAGGCAAGATACTGGATGAAATTACTTCACAGCAAAAACTAATCAGTAGCCTAAATCCTAAATGCGAAACGCTACGCAGCTCTATGCTAAGAAACAACAGTTTAAACGACAGATGTTTTGGACTGCACTAGGACGGAGTCTTCAGCCATTCGCACGAACGTCACTTCCGGCCTATATCAATTTCCGCAATGGCGTAATTCTGTTTCCCAAAAATTAAACAAGTGGAAGTTAAAACACGATCCAGCAATAAAAATGAGCCCAGAAAATATTAATTACTGATAATCACATTATACCTTTTAAATTATCACAGAGAAACCCTAATAAACTCGTGAAATGCTCACCGTCGAGAGATTTATGTATTTACATACAGATCTTTCACTGCACCGCAATGGTATCTAATTTGTTTGGTCTAATTTGTTGACATTGTGTAAAAATATTTTCTCCGATAGCATAATGATATACTATTTCAATTTTTTCGTCACGAGCCAATATCCGTATTTTCAACGCGAGGAACTTCATTAACTCCGAACATAGATTATCTCAAGGAGGCATGACTTCTATTGACAGACTACATGAGCTAAACTGTCTTTACACAGATAATAGATATTAAAAAGGATATACCATTTACAAGGAATTACCTTTCCAATTGCGGTTTGACACTTCTAGACGGACACCCGACAATAAGAACACACGACTGACGAACAAGGTCGCATTGTTAAAAATACGTGTTTCAATGACTTCAGCGCAATTATCGAAGCCTACAATAAAATCTGCTGTAATATGCACCGATCAATCATATCAAGGAATGAATTTAGGATGAAAAAGAATAGCAAACCACGGGAGTGAGTCATCGTGTGGGTGTTCGTCGAACACACCGCATTTCTTAATGTATTTTCAGATGGCTTGGTGCTTGCTGAGCAAACGTAAGAAGGCATACATCTTTGAAAGGTTATCACTTACCGTAACCACCCCATCCTTCATGATGGTCTTTCGGCTTCGTATTATCATACCCACAACTTTCTTGGACACCTTAGTTGGCATATTCACCACACATAGGAAGACCGTCAAAACACAATTACTATTTCAACTCGGAATACACAGAACACTCACAACCACCGCCATGATGTGCACTAAATAATTCAATGCATAGGAGGGCTAGCATTATTTATGCGACCACAGATATTACATTCCCCATGAAAGGAAACACACATAATGTGAGTACCGTGAGTACATTAATGCAGAAACATTAGGTGTCGATCTCAGCGCCTCGAACGTCATGTGTAGAAACCTGTACACCACGTGACTTTAGGCGGCTTTTTCGAAACGTATTCTAAAATGAATATTACTAACAACAATTTATATGCTAGGTCATATCATTCCACAGTTATTATGGTTTTCGAGTTTAAAATATTTTTAAGGTTTTTATAATATATCAGTGCTCGATACAAAATATAACGCTCTTCACAGCACATCTTGTGGTAAATATCACAATTGAATTGGTCGGCAAGAAATAAATTTTAATGTTCTTCTACTGCCAAAGCCACACTACAGTATTTATTATGTAGTGAGTATTAATCCTTCAATAGACTTGACGCCTATGCTTGAGGCGGCATTTGAACCTGTAGCCTTTAGGTTGTGCGGTCAAAAAAGGTACTTCTGTGAGAAAATATGATGAGTACATCGTGTCTATAAATGTTTTCTTTCTCCATCAATCGCTTTTCCCACTTAATTTTTATGTGGAATTGAGAGACTTAATGGAGTATCCATAAAGACGCAACAGATGTTTTTAATTAGTTAAGATGAGGATTATAAGAAACAAACATTTTCCACTCATTGCTATCACGCTATTTAACACTAACTTTCTTTTGAAGATTCACATACAGATCTCAACGAAAAATCGTTCATCAAAAGATTACATTGTGAACTATTGCCACAGAGAGCTTTACGATAGAACGTAAATACACTAAGATTGCAAATTTTGCTGAGGTCCAGAATGTAGTAATTATATTAATCAATTACAAGAATTCATATATGTTTTTTCTTAACTTTTAGGTACTTAATCACAATACATTCACTGCGAAGGTAGCTAAAATTTTTAAAAAAATATTACGTAAATCGTACCTTAATGCATTAAAATCTGTTTATTAGAGGTAGAACATATGCACACAAGTAGGGTTCGCCCGGGGGAGAGTTATTCAGAGTTTAGTGTAGCACAGTAGTGGAGGCTGGCCATATTCAGTGACTGCACAAGGTGGAAAATATACAGAAGAAGAAAAAACAACAAATGTCTACACTTGTCAAACTTTGCTGAGGAAATTGATTAACGATCACAAGCGCTGTATAGCAATAGGCGACGTGAACGGGAGGGTCAAATAGGCGAGAGCCGAATACACATTCATTGGCACTCCCTGTATCGAGGCTCCAGCGGATCCGATTTCATAAAATAATAGGATACAAAAATGTAAGCCAGCTATCGAGTAAAATGATAGAAATTCTTTCTCAAGCGGACCAGAAGTATCATACCTTCCATTTTTCCGCACTAAGAGAGAAAATAAAATTCGAGTTAACTATTTCATTTTTAATTAAAAATGTGAAAGTCGCATCGCACTTTCCTGTCTCAGTCAAGAATTTCTGTGCATCGTCCAGCTGAAGACTGAGCAAAACGTTAAGCCGTCAATAGAAGGTTAGCTCTATCTCAGGATCTTCTGTGGATGCCTCAGAGAATAGGAGCAGACAGTTTGAATTTTTATGAGAAGACCCCATTGGAGGCTTTAGAATAATTATCGTCGGCAGTCAGTTTGCTACTCCCAATTTCAGCATTTTCATATTCATGAATTTGGAGGATTGCGGCGATATTGCGTGGTATTTGAACATATTTATCAAAAGTGAGTAAACAAAAATTGTGTTTCATGTTAAACTGCGGCAAATTGCAAATTTGTGTCGATATAAAATATTTTTAATTTCTTTTCAATTTTATTTTTCATAAGATATTTAATATTCAGTCGCAAATATTGCTTTATTTAAAATTACTATTAATTTATCTTTTAATTAATGCTTTTATTTAACCTCTTCACCTCAGTATTATGTGAATGGTAGGAAAAGTAACCATGTTAAAGACAGTTACATTTTTGTTTCGAAAGGATTCCACTTAACTATTTGAAATTTATTGTAGGTACGTCTTGTGAAGCTTCTAAAATCACATCGTTTAAAGAGGTGAGTGGAATCAATGTATTTTAACACATCGAAAAGATAAGCAGTAAATTTTACATCCTATGATATGATGAATAACATATGGTCAAAGATTTTTGCGAAGTGGTTGAATTTGAGCCATTCTGTGGGTAAATATAAAACAGAACAATGATTGTACTCTTCCCCACTGTAACGGGTCTGATGACCACCTCGCTCGCCGCTGCTTTAGGATTGTATTTAGTGACGTACGAATAGAGTGGTATTTCCTAAATTTCCTAAATTCCCAAGGACACATATTCAAATTTTAACATTAGCTTGCAGTCTGCGCACGGCCCGTTCTGATCAAGTGGTATCATAATGTATAAATCTCATCTTGGATTTGATGATAAGCTGGTTTTATGATACGTTTTCCATATGGTTTAATTTTTTCTTAGCGTGATGAGAAATGGTCAAATTAATTGGTATAAATGGGCATACACCTCATCTATCATACGTTAATGTGTGAAAATGCTCAACATTTGTCATTTAGAATGCATACCAAGAACTATGTACATTCACACATACGGAGTGAAAACACTTCTTGGTTTATTTTCTTAATCATGAAAACCACTAGTAATCGAAGTGTGGGACAAATCACGAGTCTTCACTCGTGTTATTTACACCATTGAGAGCTCTTAGGGGAGTGGAAATATGATCGCAATTCTTTAAATTTATTCTGATGCTTCAAATTACTAAACTCAGTGGGTACATCGAATGAACGGGAGGGGTACAGCGGGTGGTTTGCTTATGGAAGGGTTTGCGCTATCGATAACAATAGCGATAACTCCGTGAAAGAAGGATTCATGATCCTTCCCCATGGCAATTGCCAAACGATCTGCACGTGAGGTCCTCTCCGCCTTCGTTGGACTTGAATATTCATCGTGGAATTATGCTTGCTTAGTGCTCGCTTTCACAAGAGAGAAAATTTGAAGTGTAAGGAAATTTTGGTCAACTGTGAAGGAAATTATTTTTTAATATCTAGATGAAGTCTCTCAAATTAGTGTAGTGGCTATCGCGCTAGCTCACTATCGGCAAATGGGTGGATTTGCTTCCGTCCTTGAACAGAGGTGCTGAGAATATCAACCGGCATTCTCGCCACCAGGAAATAGCCGCATATCGATAACCAGGATCTGGAGGCGATTGGATGACAAGAATGAGCTATAGTCGAATTCAGAGTTGAAACTTTTCTGTCAAAGGATGGTAAAAAATAAGTGTTTACAATAAACCTTTTACAAGTTTACACTGTAGTCCGTGCGATTAATCTCAAGATACATTAAAACTAAGAGATAAAACATTCCACTCTCTATGATGGCATTTCCTGTCATAAAATCTATATCTGACGATTGAGGAAGGACAAATTTATCCTTAGCACAATGTGTAGCAGAACTGTCCTTCTTCAGTTTTCGCATTCTTGTACTTTCTTCTTTCTTCAGTCAGGTTTAAAACTTCTTCCATGATCCATGTCTTTTTATAGACAACTTTCCTTTTTCTAAGAACTCCTTTTGCGGCTTCCTGTAGTCCATATTTAATGTTTTCCCAAAGCTCTTCTACTGATTTCTCAGTCAGGTCTTCCCCTATGTTGTTTTCTACTGCTTTTGATGCCAACTGATGTCGAGCCTCCTTCAGTTTTTCGACTTGCCATCTGTTCTTCACTGCTTTTGAATTTTAGATGGCATTTCATCATCACTAAATTATGGTCACTGTCGATGTCTGCCCCAGGGAGCCTTTTGCAGTCCTTCACCTGGTTCCTAAATCCCTGCTTCACGAAAATGTAGTTAATCGAAAATTTTTCTGTCTCCTGTCATTATCCACGTGTATCTTCTTCGGCTGTGATTTTTAAACAATGTGTTGGTAACCACTAACTTAGGTTATGTGAAGACTTCTTTTTCGGTTTCGCAATCCATATTTTCCAGTTATTCTTCCATCTTGACCTTAGCCGACATCATTGTTCCAGTCTCCTAAAATAATTAGGTTTTCTTCTCCTCTTGCATGTATAACTTTGTATAACCTGTTGTATAATTTCCGTGATATCTTCGTAGGTGTCTTCCACCCATTCATCTTCGTAGTCCGTCGTAGGCATGTAAACTTGAACCACTATAGTATCCACAGACCTCGATCTTCACATTACTATCCCTTCCTTGTACTGTTGGAAGCTCTTCACACGCATTCCGGCGCTCTTTCTGAGTAGGTATTATTCCTACTCCAGCAGTACAATTTAATGATCCAGTGTGTATAATCCTGCAGTTTCCACTTCAAAAGTCTCCTTCGAACCACTTCATTTCGCTGATTCTTAGGTCGTCGAGATCAATTCTTCGCATTTCCACCTTCGAACTCTTCCGCCTCCTCGATTTTTTGTTTTCCTAGTTTAACATTGGTCCTGGCTTCCTTTCTTTTACTGCACACCAATATCTTAGTTTTCTTTTTATTGATATTCAGATGATATCTGGTCATTGTTCTTTCCATATTTCCCAGTGTCTTCTTTATATCTCCCTCTGTTTCTGCCATGACTGCTATGTCATCGGCGAATCGTAGCATGCTGGTTTTCTCCCCGTGGATATTCACTCCCGGAGACTTTTCTTTGACTTCTTGGATAGCTTTCTCGATGCAGACATTGAATAATACGGGAGACAGTGCACAGCCTTGTCTCACTCCTTTCTTTATGCTTGCTTCTGTATTGCTGGGTCCTGATTTGATTATGGCCACCTGGTTTTTATACAAGCTGTGAATAACTTCTTCAGTCATTGTATGATACTTCAATTTCTTTCAGAATCTTTAGCATCATGTTCCAACCCACGTTGTCAAATGCCTTTTCCAAATCTACAAATGCAACAAACGTCGGTAGATTCTTCTTTATTCTCTTCTCTATAAGTAGCCTGAGGGTCAAAATCGCTTCTCTTGTTCCCTTGTTTCTTCTGAACCCGAATTGGTCCTTGTCCAGGAGCTCCTCAGCTTTTTGCTCTATTCTTCGATAGATGATTCTCGTCAATATTATCGAGGCATGTGTCGTCAGGCTTATGGTCCTAAAATGTTCA
This sequence comes from Platycnemis pennipes, assembly GCA_933228895.1. NCBI lineage: Eukaryota > Metazoa > Arthropoda > Insecta > Odonata > Platycnemididae > Platycnemis > Platycnemis pennipes. The sequence continues at coordinate 75,822,420 of OW121856.1, read as the reverse complement.
CAATTCTCAACCCTCTTTTTTTGGCAATAGGGATGATGATGTTCTTCTCAAAGTCCCTGTGTATCCTTCCTGTAGAGTACATATTGCATATGGTCTTGTGCAGCTGAGTAAATGTCTTCTCCCCGGCATTTAATTAGTTTGACAGGAATATCATCTATTCCCGAAGCCTTATTTATTCTCAGATCCCTTACAGCTGCGTCAAATTCTGATCTTAAGATTGGGGCTGCCAAATCTTCCTTATCGACTTCATTACCTCTTCAATTACTTCCGCTCTAAGATAGCTTCCATTGTACAACTCTTCCAAGTATTCCTTCCATCCCTTCACTTTATCCTCATGTTCAATTAAGAGTTCTCCATTCTTGTCCCTGATGCTGTTACATCTTACAGCCCGTTCCTTGAAGTGATTTCTCACCATCCTGTAGGAAACTTCCTCATTTCCCTTTGCGAGGTTGCTTTGTACATCTTCGCATAGATCCTTCATCCACATTTCCCTTGCTTTTCTCGCTTTACGGTTTATTTCATTCCTGATTATTTTGTAGCGAAGTTGCCATTCTTCAGTTTCCACATTTTTATATTTTCTTCTTTCTTCAATGAATTCTAAGACTTCTTCTGTAATCCATGGCTTCTTCTTGACAACTTTTCTTCTCCTCAGAGCTTGTTTTTCTGCTTCTTGTAGCCCGATTTTGATGTTCTCCCACCTCTTTTCCACTGATTTCACATTCAAATCCTCTTCTATTTTGTTTTCTACTGCCTTCTGAAAGGCTATCCGTTTTTGAGGTTCCATTAGTTTATCTACTTGCCATACGTTCTTCATCGATTTCTTCAATTTCTTGAGTTTTAAATGGCATTTCATCATCACTAATTTTTGGTCATCGTCGGTATCTGCACCCGGGTAGCTTTTACAGTTCTCCACCTGGTTTTTGAACCTCTACTTCACTAAAACGTAGTCAATTTGAAATCTTCTTCTGTCTCCGGGTATTTTCCAGGTATATCTTCTCCGTTGGTGGTTTTTAAGCAATGTGTTTGCCACCACCAACTTGTGTTGCGTGCGGAATTCTATAAGTTTTTCTCCTCTCTCATTTCGATTCCCAAGCAATCGGAATGAGAGAGGAGAAAGTCTTATAGTATTCTGCACACAATACAAGTTGATGATGGCAAACACCATGTTTAAAAACCACCATCATACATTGTGAAGTCAAAATGAGGAAACTCTAAGGGAAATAAGACATTTTCAAGCTATTCCTATTCATACGTTTTCTTCATCATTAATGAATAAAATATAGATTTCATAGTAAATATAAATGGGTGAGAAATAGCAGGCATGAACTATCCACTGTTAACTTACCAATCTTGGAAGCATACCTACTTATTTAAGTCTTACTGAAAATAAGTCTAATACCACTGAATAATTTTTCAATGAAATAAAATAACAAACCGTATGAAAAGAGATTGGTTCAGAAACGTTGCATTCAGAAACTTAATTTGTAGGACATCCCAACCTTCATTCTTTAATCTTGAAATTTGAAAATGAATGTGGCAAACCCAGCGATTATTCAAAGAGCATACTTTAATCCACTGTGAGTAAGAGACTTGGCAGCATCTTAGAAGACAGCTGTCTTTATATTCTTGAAGCCATTCCTACTATTTTGTTGAAGGACACATATTTTGAAATTTAAATTTTTTGAAACCACGGTGGTCGGGACAGCGACACTCATTTCACTACAGGCGTGGTAACATTTACAGTAACGGCTGCAGGTCTGAGATGTGGAAAGCAAGGGGAAACCACCACATTATTATCCCGAGGAGTCGCAGCTAGTACTCCACTCCTTTCTTTGTTATCATGACGTGATGGAACCCTCTCGAGTAAAATATTCCGGAGGTTAAATAGTCCCCCATTCGGATCTCCGGTCGGGGACTACCCGAGAGAGTACATCCGACAAGTGTGATAGACATTGTAGGGTAGGAACGTGCGATCACTTCGGACCTGCGGAATCCTGGAGAAGCCGAGTAACCAGCGATGGCCGAAGTAAATGAGAAATCGCCAGTAGAATTACCCTAGCAAAAAGGGCATTTTACCATAAGAAGATTCTGCTTACAGATGCAAAGACAAGAGTGGAGGTGAGAAAACATTTCATTAGAACATACGTCTGGAGCATTCTACAATATGGCAGTGAGGCATGGCCAATAACAGCAGCAGAGAAGTCCAGGCTGGAAGCATTTGAAATGTGGTGTACCGAAGAATGATGAAGATAAAATGGACATATCGAGTGACTAACGAAGAATTCTTAAGAAGAGTGGGAGAGAAGAGATGCCTACTGAAGACATCTTAAGACATGTTGGCCTGATAAAGACAATCGTCGAGGGAAAAGCTCATCTCCCTTCTTCGCTTGAAGTTCTGACTTTATATAACAGTGGAATAAAAATTTCTCTGGGCGTTATTATTAGGGGGGAGGGTAGATTCTGATCAGGAGATATTTCCTCAAAGGTCTGCTCTGCAAGATGTTTCCTAGATCTCTGAGGTGGGCGGCTTGAGGTTAATTTCTTAGTATTTTTGCAATTCATTAAACAGACCAAAAGCTTTCACAGATAAATCTCTTACTTGAGGAAACATGCGAGTATTGCTATTTTTATCACAAGGATTGACGCGGACATCGAATTTTTTTTCGGGAAAGCGCAGGAAGAGTATAAGTTTTCTGAAGAACTTGTATTCGCTTAAATATCACTGACGTAAATCTCACTAAAATCTCACTGGTTTTACATTACATTGAAATGAACCACAATGACGTTTTTATGTTTATCCCACTATCAAGATGTTTTTTATCCTTTGGGGATTTTAGAGCTCTCATTGCGTCTTTTATAAGTCAAAGCGAGTTGTTGGAAATCATAAGGAAACTGAATATCTGACATTCATTGTTTAAAACATAGGTAATTATATGGATGAATCTCTTGAAATGCTATTATACACGTTGAAATGTTATTTATTGCCCATGTAATAATTCGTAAGCCATGTTTATACACATGGATATGTCATTGATTCGCTTATTTGTCAAAATTGCATGTTGCGATAAATTTAATCATAAATAAAGTGTCGTTGAAGGCGCTGCGACTTATAATCAATTTCTTAATGTTATTATTTTCAAGGATTTCGGTAACGTTTTTTATTTTTCCGACGACATATCCCCTCATCCCGGAAATCCACGAAAATTAAGAAATAAACAAAGTCATTCACGCATAAATTAATATTTAATCAATATAAAAATATGGGGAAGAGATATAGTCTTTAAATACCACCATTGATTTTCCGAACCCTGCAGGTTTTAATAATGGACGACATTAGGGTGAGGTGAACAATTATTGAACAGTATTGGAATAGTAGTCAGATGATCCTTAATTGGAAAACATGGGTATAGGTCGTGATAAAAATTACGAAATTCTATTATGCTCAGTAACAATGTCATACATTTATCCCCATTTAAATACCGCCGATTCGCTCCCCTCGTGTCCAAACTGAGGTCGTTCAACCAAACAGAGTATTTGACCGCAGTTCTGTAATATATGAATGCAGATATCCATTTAAGAACGGAAATGGTAAGAGTCTGATGAAGGAGGCTAAGACGTTTATTTATTGCTCCCGTAACGTGATAAATAAGGATGTTTTTTTTCTAAAATACTACCAATTAAAATTTATCTATCCGCCCATATTTCTTCTATCTCTCTTCTAGCGAATTTCGCAGATACCCTCGGGGCATCGTTATGAAGTAAATCTCCCTTCTATTTTTATAAATAGGAAGTCCGAAAATAAGACCGCCGCGAAAATCTCTCAACAGCCGCTTGCATACCAGCCCGGCCAAGGAGAACTTTAGAGCTGAAATGAATGGGAAACATCTCGTGGTTTTATTGCAACCGCTGAATATTCAGCGCTTCCTTTGTTTTTTCTCCCGAAAGTGGTAAGTTCTCCATTTCGATTTCCGTCCTCACTTCCTCCAGAATCTGCGCATCTCACCAAGTAGACGGTCCACTTTAAATTCTTTCCGAAAGTCTTTCTTATGGGATAAGTGCGGAAGCTTAAAGAAATAGCTTGAGAATCTTCATGAAGCCATGTTAGTTAGGAAATACAATTCTTATACCATACGAGGTGGATGCCAGCGTTCTTCACCTGCGAATCAAAATTTAACTGTCCATCATAAATTTCATTAGATTACATTATTATTAATTACATTAGATTTCATCATCATAATGAGCCGACCGGCTTAAGACAAAATTTTACCCGGGCGAGAGAGTATTACGGCGTCCCCACTCTCCGCTTATCAAACCCTGTTGCAACAAATATTCTCCAGTTAAACGTAGAAGTAAAACATGGTGAATTAGCTTGTTGGACATGAAGTAAGATGTCAATCCCGCAATAAATAAAAAGTTTTTTCCATTTTCCTGGGCAGTTGCCCGGGTCACCTGGGCCTTAAGCCGGGCCTGATCGTGAGTCAATAATCCTGTAATTGGTTTAACGCCACTCTCCACTCGATTCTTCTGTCGGCTAAGCTATTCATATTTACGTACCTAATTCTTCTCCTTCACATCCTTTACTACTTACTTGATTTATCTCTCCATTTCCATTCTTATGGATAACAATTCCAAATGTATTTCTAACGATATTCAAGTGACAGAGCGTTTATTTATAGTTATACACAATACAAAATATATAAGTACATACACAGAGATTACCAATGTAAATGTGTCAAAATTGATCCCTGTTTTAGACAGAATTTCTTCTTCAGGTGTGTCTAAATAAAAGAACTAAATATATTTTATAATCTATTTGCTCATTTATCATCAAAGTAAACTTCACGCCCATTCTAAAGTCCAAACTTCGACACATTGGGAAATATTAAATGATAAGGGAAGTGACATAACGTGTATAGCCTTGAAAATTGCGTGATTGAAATCGAATATTAGGGGTTACTCTCCACTAGAGAATTTACATGAAGTATAATAACTTCGTGAGAATGAAATTCTTTACAGTGTAAAGTGATCCAAACCCGATGCGTACCAAACTTTGGCTATCTCGAAAATAGTATCCTGGTTTAGCAACGTTTTTTTTCACATGAGTCACTAGTTTTATTCTGAAGGAAAAATGAATACTGAGAAACGCACGGGAAAACTCAACCAAGAAGAAATATGTATGCTGGATATCACTTTCTGTTGCCGCGCTCAGAAATCCTACACATGGGAAATATTTCCTCGAAAGATAAAGAACGACATAATTTACCAGATTACGAGAAGAAACTCAAAAGTGTTATAGCCAAATTATGCACAATATTTTCCTTGAAATCAGTTCCTTCAATCCCTTTTATTCTCGGATAGGCAATCGAAAAACAATACCCCTGAGACATCTGAAATGCCGCAAATTATTCGGAACTATTGAGTCTTCAAGCAACCGAGTTCTGCCTTCCACAGAAAATGCTGTAAAAGAATGAAGCACAGTTACCTCTTACGGAAGAGAAAAAAATATAAAGAGTATGAATTTTAAGCAAGAAAAAGGCCTGTGGGATGATACCAATACGCTACATCTGCATGTACTGAATTGAGTGGAAGTCGGCGTTCAATAAAAGATCAAAAATGTGCTCCTCACTGCGTGTGGGCTTTTCTCGATAGAAATAGAAAAGGGGGTAATTGTAATTTCCTCTTGAAATCCTCAACAATCCTAAAGAGGCAACTTGAGTCTTTTAGTTATTCGCGTTATTATTTAGTTATCGTTGATGACTTGCTTTCTCGGTGCTTTGGCAGTCCTAGTTTGAAAGAAATTGTGAAAACCGTCACATTTCCCTGAGAATTAATAGACTTCCCTGACAAAAGGGATACGAGGTTTGGCGATAGTTCTATAAACATCATCACTGGTGATTAATTTGACGCAGCTTTCCGATAGATATTGGTTCACATTAGCACAATACCTCTATTCTATACTAGTTTCATATTTCTCCCTGGCATTATTCCTTTCGGTTATTTTCGTTCATTTACGCTCTAGGAATGTCTCACGAGGGCATCACATCCCATGATGTGCCCGATATGGTCGTCCTATTTACGTCTCAGAAATCTTTTATTTTTGTTTGCTCCTGCTCTCCATCGAACCTCTTCTTTAGCTACTCATTCTATCCATTTCGTCATCTTTCTCCTAGCACCATCTTTTCGAGCGCTTCCAGCGTGGAATTAACTGCGGTCGCTATCATCCTATCTCACTACTTTAAGGAACATGCTTCTGATGCTCGCTCTGATGAAGAGCTTCCTTACTTCCAGGCTTGCGTTTGCTCAGAAAAGTAGGTTTTCTTTATTGTGGATTGTAGTGTCCGGCCTGGCTATACTAGCAACGATTTCCTTCTTGCTTCGTCCATCACTAATAACTCTGCTTTTCAATTAACAAAACTCTTCCCATCTATAATTAATTTTTTATCTTGTTTAATATCAGTCTTTATCCTCTACTCAACTTCCACATTTATCCATACTAATCTTCGACTTATTTTCACAAACTTTCAGCTGACACCTCGTTAGTAGTTCCCTTAGTCATCCAGCGTCTTCAATATATTTCCCTCTATCGCTGCCATAGTATATACGTCCACAGTAAAAAACAAAGAGAAAATTCTATGATATAGCGTTAAATCCACAGTCCTGGTGCGACATTCATGAGTCGCAAAGCCAAACGCAAGTGAAAATTTAGACAAATTCCACCACATCATTGCCGCACACACACTTCAGAACAAAAATCCGTTCATAGTTCACAGTTATCAATTACGATTTCCCGTATAATATTTATGATAAGTACCAACGAAATTAAACAGAATTCTCTTTCTCGAATGTTAATAAACCGTTCAGCGACTCAAGGAAAATTGTTGGATCAAATAATTTGCTTTCAAGTTACCCGGATTAGTAATAAAGGCCACACGTAATAGCGTTCACGTGGTTTTATGTTAAGAAGGCTCTGCGCCAAAAACGAGAGATGAAGTTGTGATTCCTGCAAGGGATAGTCAAATTATAGGTTCCGTAGACATTTCTTTCGAATTATAATTAAATAAAAACAATGTATTTACATGAATATTTTATCTATATCAGAGGGTGGTGCTTGTCAAACTTTCAGGTTTGTTAAAATTAACCCTTTAAAATGTCTTTTACTGCTTATTCCACACTAATCCAATCCCAACTATTGCAGATAATGGGGATTGGATTGTTGTGACGGCAAGAGAACCGGATTTCCATCCAGACCGCCTGGGTTCGAGTTCTGGCGGTGGTGGAGATTTTACAGTGGAGTCCCAATCCCGATATTTGGGTGGCATGTAAATAACCTCTTCTCTTTTTCTAGAGGAAAAGAGGCCAAGATCAATGTTAAAACAGATAGCTAGAGGAGGTGAACGAGTATTGCTATCCAGAAGCTTGATAACAAGCGATGGGCGATACGAGAAGGAAATCGTCACTCGAATAGCCGAGGCGAAGTGAGCATTTCACCAAAATTAAGAATCTATTTACGAGTAGCTTTCACTTCTGCTTCCATTGAAAATTTCGTCGACTGAGTTTTGGCGCAAAACATAGAAAATGCTTTTCTTGACCTTTGTCAGTGAACTCCCGCTCAGACGGGCGTCTCAAGTGACACAGCTTTTTTTTTACTTCCTGGTTCTCCAAGTAGGCACGCAGAAAGAGGCGTGTCGCACAGAATTGGAGCGAATCTTCAGTGTGTGAGTGACGCAATAAATGGTGATGAGATCACCAAAAATTAGCGCGGACTACTTCTCCTTTTCCTTGCACAGCAGCCCTTTCTTTCTCGAAGTCCAAGCTTCGGTCTCATACTCAAAAGATTCCGGAGACGGCGCGGCACGGAGTATTAGTTTGGCGTGGTCGGCTTCATTACGTTATACGGTCGAATGATTCAAAACGTGTATAAATATTTTATTTGTGGAACCTGTAGTTAGAAAAGTTAATGAAAAATAATTCTTAGTTTTTGAAGAAGTTTTGAATATTGTTGGGGAGAATATTGTCGGCAGAAATTGGTTGAAGGTACAGTCATTGGATGGATCAGGTACTTAGGGATGATAGAATGCTGAGGGTTGTTATTAAAAGTAGAAAGCTTGATAAGAGAGGACAGGGAAACAAGAAATGGCATTATGTAAGGTATAAAAAGGGGCAGAAAATATGCCGATTTAAAAGAGAAATATCCATCCTTGGAGAGAAATATCACAAGAATTCTCTCACTCGGTAGATGAAGTCCGAGAGACAGCGTTGTTTCTTGGGTAGCACATTGGACGAAGGTTGGCATGGTAGTAATGACTGTTAGTTATTAGTAGCATGGTAGTTACCTACAGAAGAGAACTTGTGATTAGAACCTTGAACATGCATGTAAAGAGAACGTTAATGAAAAGCTCAATATGGAGATATGGAGTGTGGCTTTAAATGGATCTGAGATTAGACTTGTACTTTTGGGGAGGACGGCTAGTAAAGATTATAAGCTTTAGAAATGTGGGTTCCGAGGAGGATGAAGAAACAGTGTTGGACGAAAATTTGGGCGAATGGAGAGATTTTGAACATGGTTGGGGAGGAAATAAGATCGTCGGAGGAAATAAGGAGAAGGTAGAGTATTATAGGTGAATGAAACCGGTACTTAGGGAGGATGGAATGCTGAAGTTATCGGAGTTAGAATGATGGTTAAGCGAGGAAGAAAGAGGAAAGGCATTATGAATAGCACGAGGGGCACTGATCTGATTGGAGAAATAGCGTAGGGAAAGGTCTGTTAGGGAAATGAGATGAAAAGAAGTGTTGAGATGCACAATCACCATAAAATCTATTTTAAGAAGCCTAACGCGAGTTGCATTGGTGATAGTGGGGATTGGATTGGTTTGGTGGGAAGAGAACCGGATTTCCATCCATAGCGCCTGGGTTCGAGTCCTGGCAGTCGTAGAGATTTTACAGTTGAGTCCCGGTCCCGATATTGGGGTGGCATGTGTATAACATCTTCCCTTTTTCTATAGGAAAAGATGCCAAGACCAATGCAAAATCAGATAACTAAAGGTGAACGAGTATTGCTATCCGGAAGCTTAATAACAAGCGATGGGCAATACGAGAAGGATATAGTCACTTGAATAGCCGAGGCGAAGCGAGCATTCGACCAAAAGAATCTACTTACAGCTGGAAATACAAACGTGGAAGGAAGGAAACAATTCATCAAAACATACATCTGAAGGATGCTAATTTATGATAGTGTGGCATGGTTGACAAAAGCAGCAGAGAAGCCAAGACTGGAGGAGTTCGAAATGTGGCGCTACAGAAGAATGATGAAGATATACTTCATTGACTGATGGACAAACAAAGAGGTCCTAAGAAGAGTGGAAGGAAAGGGGTCTTCTGAAAACTTTGAAATGAAGGCCGGACAACGTAATCGGCTATATATTGAGACATGATGGTCTGATGAAAACAATCGTCGTGAGAAAATAGGGGAAAATGGAAAAAGAAGTTCTCACATGAGATAGGTATATGGAGCGAGTTGTTAAGGATGTAAAAGAGATAGTTATGCGAGTATGAAAAGGTAAGGCGATAATAGAACCGAGTGGAGAGTTGCGTCAAACCAATCTTAGGATTGTTGAATCATGATGATGTAAATAGTACTTTAAAGTCTGTCCGTCGGATGGGACGTTAAACCTAGGATCTCTTGGAAATTTTCGCAAAGTGGAGGCTGATGCCACGCCGCGTTTCTGTCCACCTTTCCTCCGTTCCCCGAAAAATACCTCACTCTACCCAATAACCCACCATTCCTAATTGACCAAAAATGACCTCAGCTGTCGGCCACCTCCCCTAATACAACTATATTGGGTGATGATATTTGCATAAAACAAACTTTGTGTACTCTTTATTGTTAACTTCATATGATGACAATTCCTATTCCAATGCAAATTAATCGTCTTATTTAAAGCAAATCACATGCTAAAATCTAATGCGTAAAAACTGATCTTGAGGAGCAAGTGTTCACATTTTTTATTCACTAAAGGACAATATATTGGTTGAGTGTTGGGTAACTTTCCTAAGGTTCCTTGTTGAGATTCTGGGAGAGGCCTGTCAGACACGTCCAGCTTAACCCAAGATGCGTGATTTTAATGGGTCCAAGGTCTTACTGAAGAGTCCTACTAAAAAATCAAAGGCAGCGCAGGGAAAAGAATACATTATGCGTGAATTTTAGGCGTATATGTGCTAAACACTTGGTACTCTTTACCATAGCCAATCCTTCGAGTTGAAAACTGGTGGTATTCTTCATGTGTATCTACACGAGAGTTGAATTGATTAAAGAATCCGTTCGCTCAAAAATGTCTTTGCGCAGTAACTCATTTCGGGCTGCGGCAGAAATTCTCATTTGTGTTCCGGGCTTCAATTGAATGCTGTTTGGAGAGCAATACAAGTTCAGTAATTCGCCTGTCGGATGGCATGTTAAACCTTGCACCCCTAGGTGCCTTTCATTTAAAGTAGGCTTATGCTGACGTCGGGATTCTCTCCACCCTTTCTCAATTTCCTGAAAATCCTTCCAATATCCAATTACCCACCAATTCCCGATCGTACAGATGACTTAAGTTGTCCATCACATTACCTGGATAAGGTGATTCAACTAGATTTACGTAAATTTTTTACTACCAGAAACACATTCACGTAAATATATTTTTCAACTTTTATGAATTGGGTGGCCTGAACTTGGTTTTAGGGACCTTGAAAATTAAAAAAAAAACACGCTTTATGATGCCAAATGCAAAAAAAAGATTCCCTAGAAGAGGGTTTCATGGGGAAAAAAAGAAATTGGGAGACGACTGCTCGGATAAAAAGTCGGTTGCCATAAATACCGCCTTTTCTTGAACTCGACGCGAAGGAGTAGGTTAAAAGGAAGACAGTGGCCGAAACTACCGGACCTTAACATCGTTAAGTTTACTACGCCGCGTTTTTTTGTGAATGACGTGAACCACATTCGTGCTAGAATTACGATTCTGCCTACTAAATCTCAACTACAAGTCCTCGCGAGAATTTAGGGCATCACAAATGCGACATTTGAAAAAATAACGATGACATGATTGTGTTACGCTGGTTATGCTCGATGTTTCATTCCTCGTAACTCTGTTCGCGTTTCTTTGCTTGTCAGTATCATCTAGTGAGTAAAGACACGAGTACTACCATGCCCACCAAGCATCTAAAGCTAGGTCGTGTTTCAGAAATTATGAGCTGCGTGTAAAATTTAAAAGTTGCTGTGTTCTGTCGTCGCGAAAGAGTCCCATAAAGTTTCACCGTAATAATAAGATTTATGAATGTAATCCTAAGTCACTAAGTCAGCTTAATAGAAGCGCGTTGATATTTGGAGTTTCCTAGGAGTTGTCGTACAATTGAAGTGACATGTCTAATGAAAATAAATTTACAGTACACCTGCTCAATTTAACAATCGAGGAATTAACCACCAGAAAGTAAAATGAAGTTTATTTTTAACATGGATAAAACAATTCCAGCATGTGAGCATATTGCGTAAACATTATCTTACGCCCTGCACACTCAAAAATTTCATGCAATGATCATTATTTTAGGAATTCTTTAAGTAGATACTAATATTACCTTTCCGAAATTAATGGATGCCGTTTGAAATAAATTTAGACGTAATTCAAGTTTCTACTGAAGAGGTTTTTAATGATTTTTTTCACCAAATTTATGGACAAGTTTTTTTTACATCCGATTTACGACGTTCATTTGAATTTCTATGGAACTAGTTAATCTCCTTGACCTAAGCATTTGCTACTTTCGTGGAGATAAGCCATTTAAATTTCAGAACTGAATTAACAGAAGCGGAATAAGTTGAATAATAAGAAGAAGTGAAGCCTGTTCATCGTGAGATATTCATCAATTTTAATTGTTAACAAAAAATCAATGTAAATTTTCGGAAAATTTGTATAATTTTGTAATTTTTTGTTAAACATGAATATCCACAAAGTTAAAACCGTATCATAACCCAAAATTATTAAGCAATGCTTTAATTAACCCATTATTTAAGTAATATTTGCTAACAGTATTTCCTTTCTCTCACCCTTTATATTGTAAAATTATAGTATTGTATCGCTTGTCTTGACAGCTATCTTGACAGCAATCCTAAAATACTTTACATTCACCATTATTTGCACTCCGTCATTGTGAATGTTTTTCTTTGAGGGACAACGCTGTCGGGAATTATTCCGTCTTGTAATCTCATGTTTTCCCTTCCAGTTCCACAATTGTCATTATACTAAGGTGATTCATAGCATGTATCATTGAATCTCACCATTTAATTTCTCGGAGGAATGTAACTAATTATGCGAATCTTCAGAGTACTGAAGCTGTTTTCACCATTCACTGCCTCCTCATTCACAACCGCCTAAGACTGTTTGCCAGGGTAAGCTGCCAAGTAATAAATTAACAGGCGACCCCTCAGAACTAAATGCACGCAGCCGAAATGAGCGTGGAATAAATGAGGCGTTAGTCCAAGATTGACTGCCATCTTCCTCCATTTGCTAACAACCTCGTTCTTGTAAGTACCATCCCATCAGAGGTATTCATCACTGACATGTTCAGGGTACTCAATGTCCTATTCGTCACCATGGAGATCTTTCTAGTGGGTCACGTCTACACCAGTGATGTATTCAACTCTTCCCCAGCAAGTTCCTGTTTAGTCCTGCGATGTCAATAGTTTCTAATGCTTATACGTGATAATCCAACGACCTGTTCAACAAGTCACAGAAAACAGCCCAATAGGTGGCCGCATAATGTTTATAGATTGCTTATTAATGCATTACTAGCTGGAGGCGCCAGTTGAAGTTCAACGGGAGTGAGACAAATCGAATGTGCACACAGTATTAAGAAAATTTAACATATCTCGTGAATGTGCGATATATAACTTGTATATTGGATAATTACGTATCTGTAGGAAATGAAATTTCACAAAGTTGAGTCTAAAACCATTAAGTATATCACTATGAGTAATAACTATGGCTCAAGGTCTATAACGAAAGCATAATTCGAATTTAAACCAAAGTAAACAGAATTACTGCCAGTAATCGAATCTGAGTCTACAAAAATAGGCCCCAGGCCAGCAGAAACCAAGGAGATCAGAAGAAGTATTAGGGGGCATACGAATGCTAACCTACTGGTGACAATGAGGTCACAATGGGGGTACTTGGGATGAATAGGACTCGCTTCCTTGGAAAAATACTTTATTTTCTCTGGCCTTTTATGTAGATTACGAGTGCATTAATTCTCGAGCTTCATTGCAGTTGCATCAATAAACTTCATACGGATGTACTTAATGGTTTTAGGCTCAACTTTGTGAAATTTCATTTCCTACAGATACGTAATTATGCCTTTATTCCACTTAGAGTACATTCTATTCTTATAATCTAGTTAAGGTTCCTCACCATCTTTGTCCATCTCAATGGACGACAATTTCGCCAACGTTCCAGCTCTCTCCCTCATATCCCATTTCGGTTCCGTTGGACAAATTCGGAAATAAATCCGAAAAACATACACAATTTGAATCCAGTGGAAGCTTTTAATTAAATACTATTATTTTTACCGGATGCAAACAAACTTGATCCGTGAGTAGCGCTAGTGGTAAGCCAGTATGACTGTGCCGAATGAAATGGCTCTATCTAGCTTCACGATTAGCTGCAGTGCCTCCTTTAGCACCTTCTTATATTCTCGCGAAAAGCACAATGCTATTTACGACATCTCTCTTGGACGCGGTTTAAAAATCATCAGGAGGTAACAATGCAAATGGCCTCAGTAACGCTAAGAAAATAACCGAAAAGCACTATAAATTTCAACGTAAATTACACTATTTAAGTACCAAATCCTCAATGGAAAATTGTAAATAGGTAAGAAGAATAAGAAAGTTTAAAATTTTTTCAGTTAAATATAGAATGAACGGAAGGAAGAATCACATTAAGTAATTTTACTAAATGGAAGGTAAAAGTCTTACACTTTCATAAATTGAAAAGGTGAATTTAAAACCATATAAAAACATAATTGTCGCCAGGAATCGAACCCGGGTCTTTACAAAAATGGAAACAGTATTCCCAAGTCTTTCAGGATGCTAGAAACACAACGCAGTTTTACGGCGTCTCTCTAGGATGAACCGTTTCCGAGATAAGAGGGGGGGGGGGCAGACAGACGGACACTGTGCAAATTATATGTAAAATAGATGGCCAATTGAAGTGAATAGTATATGATTCCTAGATGTAATTTAAAATGCATATTTTCATTCTGCGTATTTCAACTTATAGTGCCTTTCGCAAATCTAGTCCATAGTATAAAAAGATTACTCAAAACCGGGACGTTTTCGTGAAAGGTTTTTAGCTATAAACTAGATTATTAAGAGAATCAGAAGTTGCACAAACTTGAAATTTGGTAAACCATGAAATACCTTCAGCCTACAGAATACGGGTTACTTTTTTATGCATCTGAATATCCCGGATTTTACTTTACACAATTTTAAATTTACCCATAAAAATACACTTAAATGCATGCGGAATTATTTTCATTTCCAAAATAAAATAACAATTTATTGGCCAAAAAACACCGGTCACGAACCCAATAAAAACTTAGTAATATGTAGTAAAATGAATATTAATAAATTTAGTGAGAGTAATAAGATGAATAACGGGATGCACCTTTTAAATTCGTCAAAGAAACAGAGGTAAGTGTGCAAGCACGCAAAAAAGTGGAAAAATATGTAGTTTAATTTGATTAAAGTCGAACTTTAATAATTATAAGATTAACTTCCAGGGGAATCAAATGCGTCAATAACTCCATTAAATAGCCGCATGAAGATTATCTGAAGTCGCTGAGATAAAAATTGTGTGCAATTTCATTGTTATCAATGTTTTACGTTTTACACGGAGTAAGTGGGGCCTAATCTTTCCCAGTCACCCCCATTGCTTCATTGTCAGGCTAGTATGCCAAAGCCTCATCCACTACATTCTGATCTCCTTGAAATATACGATATCTGGTAAAATTTTGCTGCTTTGAAAGCCTTCAGCATGACGACCAATGACATTGCTAAAGTTGTATCTAATAAGAATCTCTGGAGAAGAAATTTCTATAAGAATTCAGGGGAAAATTGCTCCGAAATAGCACCAAGCGAAAAAAATTTCTGAATATTAGTAAATCAATGGCGGAGCGAGCGAATCAAAGATTTTTAGAATGAAGAGTTTTAGGTTTCGGACGCCAGAGGCGGCTTGGGGGGCAAAAACCGTTTTATATTAGCAATAAAAATTCTAAGACGTAAAACTAGTGCGGTATCTCACTCAGACTTCCTGAATTCAGCCAGGGTGATGACAAATCGCTTGAAGCCTTTGAAATTGGGAATGAATAGCTATGAAGACTGTGTTATTTTACAGTGCATTGATTGTTAATGATCTGAGGCCGATCAAACTGTAAAATGTTCAAAAAAATAGTTTTTAAATTAAAAGAAACAATATGACTTTTTATGCAGGTTCTCAGGGTTTTGTTAATGCATCTATGATAGGAATCACCAAGTCAGTGTTTTTTTATTTCTTAGGTGAATAGATTCCATAAAGTTAAGCCCAAAACCATTGATTACTTTATTTTTTAACTGTTTGGCTTTTTGTCAAAAGACGCGATTAAGTTGCGGTGGTCTAGATAATGATACAGTAGGTACACCGACCGGTCCACACTTGAGTGCTGATTGGAAAGCCTTTCTAGGGCAGTACTCCGTCTGTCGGATGGGACGAAGGGAGGCTGATTAAAAAATTGAATTGCTTAGATTTTCTTGAAACTTAACCAGTGACGAGTATTGAGTGCCGTCAGTAGAGCACTTCAAGTTCACTACTCCGTCCGTCGATTTGGACGTTAAACTGTGCACCCCTTCGGGCCTTTTCAATATAAGTAGACTTAGTATAGTATAATACCAATGACGGTGTTCCGCCCTTCCTCCGTTCTCTGACAAATCTGAACCATATCTTACTACCCACCTATCCTTAAAAGAATGGCATCAATCACCTTAGTTATCAGTCATTTCCCCACGAATACCTATTACAACTACTACTAAAAGGAAGAGATAACGTAGGTGAGGAGCCCGGAAAATTCACAGAAGAGTATGGTTACTCCTTTAAAATCTGCCCTTAAATATGTGGAAGATTTATGATAGTAAACATTGCTGGTTTAACATTTAAGTAGGTCAGATGAAACGATGCATTTTTAGAGTCAATGCCCAACATATAAGGATCGTCATATGAGAGGAAGACTTCGAAATTTAACTTGCCCTAGAAAAATAAAGATAACGAAAGTAAAAGTCATGAGTAAACACTCCCGAGTTCCGCTAAGTCTGCATGTTTGAGACCGCTAAGTTTACGCACGCTCGAAGCAATGCGGGAGAGATGACTTCGCTATGAAAAACTGAATCACCTGGCGACCCGTATGTATAGCAAAATAAATGACGACGCTCGGAAATTCGTGCCACAAAGGACAGCAAGTGACCCACATTCTCGAGACTCGATAATTCACTGCGATGTCTTCTTGACTCGCCTTTCTGGTTATCTGCATTCGGACTCCTTGCGAACGCACGAATAAAGACGATTTCCTAATACTTCCCCAAGCAGCCACGACAACCAAAGAAAATCTGAACTGTCTTTCTACACATTATGATGAAAATATTTTTTTCGCGACATTACAAGCGTGAACACAAGATTTATGTTTGAACTCAAAGAATTTCGATATTTTCCCAGCTTCAAATTTAAATCTTAACAATGTTTAGGTTGCAAACATAAACTCGATCACTTAGAGAATTCCAGGAGAAATAATTTGTTGTATGTACGATCCGAGTTTCGACACTCTCATGTCATCGTCAGGTCAAAGAGTACAACACCCGTGTACCCGGGTCGTATAATAACATATGTATTTCTGGCGAAATTTATAAAGTGAATAACATATGTATTTCTGGCGAAATTTATAAATACCCGTGTACCCGGGTCGTATAATAACATATGTATATCTGGTGAAATTTATAAAGTGACCGAGTTTCTTTTTACAATTCCACAAAGTGAATCCCGAAATCGGATCATCATTCGGAAAATCATTAATTTTATCAGCAAAGTTTGTTTTTTTCTTCTCTTTGAACGAAAAAATCCTAAATTTGTAATTATTATTAATTTATATTATTAATTTATTTAGTTATAAGAACTTAGGTGATCGACACGTTAGAGCAGGCTAAATTGGAAAAAGAAGTTTAAACCAAACTAAATAGGTATTAGTAAGGAATGTCTCTTTTATGGTTTGAATATTTTCTACGTACTTAATTTCAAATGAAAAGCCAATTTTCTTTTTCTCTCTTCCACTATCCTATAATTTCCCCTTTATTTTATTCTTCAAAATATACGCCCAGCACCTGATACACTCACTTTTACTTTACCTTTTCCAGGAGCTTGTTCCCCTCTTCCAATAAGCAAAAAACTTCATTGTTCGCCCTCAATCCTATCCATCACTTTCCATACCCACATCTGAAACACCACCATTCAATTTTCATCCTCTCCCCACAACTACCATATTTCGTCACATTACAATGCAACAGTCTAAATAATGCTCTCTCAACAGTAGTTTCTCACTCATAAATACCAACGATAAGTTCTCTCGTACAACAGTATTATGTCCGTGTTCCTACAAGACACTATCCAAGAGACTAATTTGCCACGACTTTACTAGTTCATGACCTACTACTTTCATGTGTATCCATGCCTCCCTTAATGCAAAAAATCTCATAAATTTTGTTTTCTTTTGATTGATCCTCGTACCCCCTATTCTACACTGAGTCTGAAACGCCCCATATTAGCATCTACCATTTGTTAGCCCATTGCCTGACCTAAATAGGTAATATGGGAGTTCTTTAATTCGAAGTTTATAAAGAAAATAAAATCATATCCTTTGTTGGAACTTCGCGAGCTTCAAACGCGCGTAACTTTGGTTTCCATTTAGTTTGTTCAAGTATCTCAACTCGATTGCAAGCACAAGCTAAAATATTTAGTCCTTGGTTAATGAAGTGAATACTACATCCTTTATGGCGGAACTAACGTTTTGTTAATATTTCCAAGCCTCTCACGCTTGGGCGTGGCCAGACATTTAAGCTCTCAAGGCTAACTGCTGTTTTGGCGCCCACACCCAAAATAAATTTTGTGAGACCATCTAGTTAAGTGAAATAATATCTTCGGTAGTTAACATAGCGTGCTGTTTCAATTCAATCATATTTCAGAATGATTTTTACTTTTTACCATGCAGTGATCATTGAGGCAGCCGAACTTCTCTCCCCATTGAATACTCTGGATCGCAGAAACAAGGTTTTTCTTTCATGCAACGTAGAAGTACTTCATCGATTTGACACCAATGTGAGTAACGTGCTGTATATTTTAGGTAGCATTCGTCTTGATATTAAAAGAACGTAGTTTTCAGCATGGCTTTGAAGATCGTAATATCTCCTATTACATGCAGAAAACCGATACATGTTGTCCACTTGAGCTGGTTTGAACACCATTAAAGGAATAATTTCTTATTCGTTTAACATCATTAAGAAGAAAATAACCGGTAAGTGCTTCTTGGGCTCGTCAACCGATTAGGAAATTTGCTGCCATTTTTTTTATGGCCGTATTCGCTAGAGAAACGACGGCAGCGGATTTTTCAATCCCGAGAAAACTCCACCAATATCTCTAAAACTGACATTACTTCGGTGCTAATCTTTATGGATTTCTGTATTATGAATTCTGCAATGACTGTTACCACCCTTACAGACTTAAGGTGCTTTTAGTGACCCGGGAGACAAGAGATGTGTCTCTGGTTGAACTGGAAGTTGAGGATTAAATAATCAAAGTCCTTTAAAATGAGAATAAGAAGGAAAGGATCGTTTCTTCTCTTACAAAATACGCTTCATATGTGACCTCGTATACCTTTGGGAGCCATATTCTCCTCTGGTACAGCCGGGGGGAATAATTTTTCACCTTCACTCCCTAAGCCGAAAGTAATTTATCGTTTCCAGGTTGCGGTGGGGTAAAAAACAACTTCCGATTAACAAAGAACGTTCTTCTATCTATTTATGCCTTAGCCGCTCAAATAATCAGATTACAATTTAGCTGTTCCCATAATAATTCCCACTATTTTATGGTTTGAGGGTTTAGCCAGAATTTGCCTCCAATAAAAGGAACAGGTAATGATCATGATGATAATTAGCTCATAATTTAAAAACTTATCTGTCCTTCATTTTTTGATAAGGCAGGTAAAACCGTAATGTGTTGATTGGATTCCTTTTTTTTTGTTTTTGAGCACGTGAGTCAAGGTAATTCCTACTTGATAGGTGACATTCGGGCTATTTCTTTGAAAATCGATAAATACTTCTACATTTAGGGTTCTTTATGATTATGAGACATGGACGATATCAGATGCGGAAAAGACAGAATCGAAAGTATTTGAAATGTAGTATCTTAGAAGAATGACGAGTAATAAATGGACATATCGGGTAAATAACGAAGGATTACTAATCATAATGGTAGAAAAGGAAGGTCTAATGAATATTCCGAAAATAAGACGGGAAAACCTTATCGGACATATATAAAGATAGATAGATGGTCTGATGAGGGCATTTCTCGGGGGAAAAGAAAATGGAAAGATTAGTTAAAGAAGATTTCGTTGAGACATGTGAAGCACGTTGTTAAGGATTTTCAAGAGAATTATTACGGAACAATGAAGAGGTTAGACATTAGGAGAATCGAATCACACCAATCTTAGGATTATTGACTCATTATGATGAATATTTATTCATTAATGCCACTTATATTGATATTAAATATCGATGTAAAGAGGTTATTCAATAAAATTCCATTAGTACAGCGTCGAACCAATCTTAGAATTATTTATGGTCAGTGGTGATGATGAGGAGTTCAAAAGATGCCACGTAATAGGTATCATTTCGAATGCAAATGACTCAAAGAATCTGAGTAAAATATGACTCGACCATGTGTCTCTGTATGCTAGCAAACCGGGGAATTAAATTGCACCTATACAGGTAAAAAAAAGATGCCTTTGAAAGTTAACAAAATTGCAAGTATGCGGCAAGACTATCTGCTCTCGGGAGGGTCATGCAGTCGGCCGTGGAAATGACATCCCCCCGCCACTAAAGTAAGTCTCCCTTCCTCCCCACCTCTACCCCCGCCGCCCAAGAAACACCAAGCTCTTCCGACCCAACGTCTCACGCAAATCGGCAATTTAGACGATTCCTATGCCCTATGCCGACCGCATCGATCTCTGGAATGCAAGCACTGCGGTACAACTCCGTCGATCAGCGTCCATCATCTGATGCTATATCGCCTGATATCGACCCTTTGGTGGAGTCACCAAGATTAACTTTTTTGTAACGTCGGTGGCTGGTGTCCAACTATGATATCCGCAGTCTAACCGCGCGGAGTTTTGAACGAGGAATTCGGATTTAGGTCGACGTAACAAAGAAAATGTGGTGCTAGCAGTGGTATTGAGATTTGCACACATGCAGTAGAGTATAGTACCAAACCCTCATTCGATCATGTCTGGAGCTCGCATTTTGTATCCAACTATCAAAATTTAATTTTGAAACTGAATAAGATACTGATGGAGGCATTTTGTTTCTTAAAAAGAACGGTGACTAATGTACTGCAATGTATTTATACGTCAAATAAATTTATTTTACTATTATCATCGCAAAGAAAGTATCACTCGACATTTGTGAGGACGTGATTGGAAACTTTCAAGATTGAATGTCAGTTTAAAGTCACTAGATCCATTCAAATTGTACGAGTTCAGGCTGGTGATGCAAACTTGTTCCTACCCCCACAGTACACGAGACAGCGACAACTTAAAAGAGCAATCGACTGTCGAACAGAAAGATTCGAGAATTCTTCCACTGCTTTCCCATACACATCCAAAAACAACTTGATGCTAGCCACAAAATCAAAAAATCTCTTCGTCCATTTTTTTCCGTCTCCTTTCTCCTCTTATAGCTTGACTTGACTTGAGCAATTGACCATAAAACTGAAAGATTCGAGAATTCTTTCTGTTTTCCCACGCACGTCCAAACCATAACTGAAACACAACTTGACGGTAGCCACAGAATAAAAAATCTTTTCATCTATTTTTCTCTGGCTTCTTTCTCCTCTTGTAGCTTTATTCGCGACTGAAGTCCTAAAATCCACAGCCACATCCCATTGCTACGCCCAGCTGTGCAATATGTGAATGAAAATATGGTATGATACTCCCAAAGCTAGCCGAGAAAAATATCTATCTGCCGATTTTTATTGAGAAAATTAGATTTAAGTGGTTTCATCAATGGTATTTTTGTTGGTGCATAACCCTTCTTTTATTACTCTAGTTTACACATCATCGTCCAAAAAAGACCGAATGGGGTCGTTTACCATATTTTTTTAAAATCCGAATCTGATAGAGTTTGTAAAATAATTAGACCCGTATTTTTCCGTTTTTTGATCCACCAATTATTTCTCGAGTTATAAGCGGCGAAATGTTTTTAACCCTTTCGGAAAGTGGGCGTGATGCAACCTCTGATGTATATCGACTTCGTCCAATCACAACTGAGCCCGCGAAGCTACTTTGCCTTATTGCAATGGGGGGGGGGGGGGAGGGGCTGTCTCTACTGACTCTGCCAATACGAGCAGTTGCGAAAGCATCTCTGTGAGCAGACCATCCGAGAACCCCCCTCCACTCCCTTCCCTTCCTCGAAAAGCAGTCAAGGACGGGAGGAAAATGACGTCAATGTTATCAAAGCAGCTTTTTCGCTGGGCGTTACATTTTGCTTATTTTAATTTTTGATTCATGAGTGAATAGTTGTGGTTAGAAGATTAATTTTTTCACTAAAATTGTTTTTTTCGTTTTCATCTAACGATTTCGTGTACAAAATTGCGATTTCGGTTCCGAGTAAACGCCCCCATTGTCTTTTTCCCTTTTCATCAAGGCACCTTTCATGATATTTTTCGCACAACAAACTATTATTGACATTAAGAAAGATCCAAAACATAGCAAGTACTCAGACAACAACCATTCTATAAAAAATTTCGAAGAGGAATACAAGACGGCGATACGTTCTTCTTGTAAAATGATTAAATAAAAATTGTAGATGCCCATGATACAAAATAGTGGCATATTTCCTACAATCACGATGAGGTTATTACTCAAAGCCCCCACACACAAAATCATCACAAGTTTCGATCCGCTCCTGCGAGAGTCCAATCGTCATCGAATCATTCATCCAACTCAGCTGACACTTTAGATGCGCACCACTTTCTGTAATTGGAGGTATCGACCGGCACTTGACGGGAGCGATTCGTGATGCGAAACGGAAGTACTTTGTTTATTTCGCATTAAAAAAACATATAAGCGGGGGAAAACAAATGTTTCTCTGTCGCCTTGCCACTCCCATTAAGAAAGAACACTCTTTGGGTTCAAGTTCGTGACGATTCCCCATATTTTATTCAAGCCGCCAGATTATGCATAAGTAATTTTCAGTCTGGAAAACTCAGAAAACAAGGCTGGGGAAGAGGATAATAGGGAGAAACAGTATGGGCATTTAAGATTGACATTGAACTGAGAAAAAAACTAGCGTTGGAAAAGAAACTTAAATAGATGGAAAAAGGGATAAAAAATGGACCAAGTAAGCCTAACCCGAATAGTACAACACAAGAAATCTTATCTAATCTCAAATATAGAATCGATAACACCGATGTGTATCCCCACCTCTGAGCAGCTGTACCTATACATAGCTCATTTTCAGAGGCACGCTTCTTGTTTGAGGTACGACCATTGATCTTTTGTGCCATGGATTCTCAAGCGTACGTTCACGAGCTCATCATCCTCAAGCACCGCAAGAATACATTCGAAGCGTAGCCTTGAGAAGAATAGCATTGCCACCGTCTTCGAAACAATAGCCGGGCGTGTGGAAGCTCTCAAGGTGCATTGAGCTCTGGGCTAGCCATCGACCTCGTACCTCTCGGCAAAGGAGGGCGGGATAACAGGAGGGGAAGTGGAAAGCGGTGATTGAGTTTTTAGAAAAAAACTCTCTTGCAGTGGATAGATATCCGTTCTTTGGTTCAGTGCTGTGAATAAAAATCCCAGACAGTAGGTGGATATGGGGAAAAATCGTTTCCTATTTTCATAACCGGTCATTAGACGTCAATCTGTTGGTAAATTTCAATTCCTAACACGCCGATGGATTTTTAAAAATTAAAATTTTAAAGCTAATCCAATAACTATCTACAGTGGTCTGATTGGCAGTTCTACGGATAGGCAACCCGGAGGTCGTAGGCTTGAATGTCTCTTAGACACGGATATCGTGTTCGTAATAGGGTTAAGTTTAGGCTAGACATTGCAATTTAAGGTTAGTACTTAGAGCTCCTTTAACCTACATGGATCACTAATATTGATTAAATTAACGTCTCTCCTCTCTTAGGTTATGATGTCGCGGTTAAATATCCGCATCTAATGTCCCGTATAGAAGTATCAAAAGGCGTCGAATGGAGCTGAAATTTTTATTTTTACGGTTTTTCAGGAGAAATCCGACTTTATGAATTCTTGTGCGACAACGTGAATCCCTTTCCCGTGAGTTTAGAAACGTCAATCAAATACTTGACGATGATAGAAGCCTCAGTAGCGCCAGAGCGCGCAGTGTCAACATATTGACGAGTGCAATGATAACAGAAAGCGGCTGACACCTGATCAAACAAGTCAATCGGCCAGGTTGATGCAACATAACCCAATCGTGAACTGGCCTGATATTAACAGGTAATTGATCAAATGAACAGTTTTAACTAATGAGGCCTTTGAACTATTCATTCCCAACAATTTTCTATTGTATGTTCAAGCGCAATTGAAAAAAATAAGACATGAACGAAAGCTTCAAATTATTATTTAGTTTGTTGAGTCACCTATATAGAAAAGAATACTTAAAATCGGCTACAGTTTCCATTTTATAATTTATTGGCAGCAATAAAGCATAACGGCGTGAAAATGAATTCTAGGAGAGGAAAGTTTATCATTTATTGCATAGATATTTCCGTAAAATACACAGCACGTCTTCTTATGAAACACATTACATAATTACGAAAAAACTTATCCAATAATAATATTACTCGTAGAAATATGGAAGGTTTATATAGTTCAAAAATGCCACTCAAAGTGAAACCGAGTAGTAGGTACTTGAAGAATACTAATTTTGAAACACGCCAATAAACAACACAATATTTTTCAAAAAGACGCTAGCAGGTGAGAAGTTTTAAATCAAATGTTTGAGCTTTTGCATTCGTCATATGTATTTGACATTTTGCTGCCTCGAACAACTCTTATTGAATAGTGGCAGTCAAAGGGTCACAGACGTGGACAATCGATCGGGAAAGAATGGTAACCTTCATCACTTAGGGTAGGATGCTGAGGATTAAGTGGGGGGATAAAAGAGAAAGAGAAAAGTATATCTACAGAAGACCCGAGGAAGAAAAGTTTGAAGAAGAGTGCGTCAGAGGAGAACTAGGTGGATTAGAAAAACCCTAAGACATGATAGACCCCCTGTCACATGCCCTTGCAGTGCCTTGCAGGGTATTGTATAGATTAGGATTCTCTTTATGTTTTCTTTTGGAGCATTCTAAAATGTTTACAAAAAGCTCCTGGGAATTTGTGAAAAAAACGGGACACATAAAAAGTAAAACTCTTAGATATTTGCGCTTTAAATACAGCTATAAATTAAATTAACAATAATTTTACTTCAAAATAGAAAAGGGACGTAGTCATTAGTTATTTGTATTACTTAATCTTAATGATTATTACTATCAACAATATTGCATAAATTAGAACTTAAGACGAGATGAAATCCTGGTTGAAGATTTCGCGGGTGTATCCCGCATATTTATTCAGGTGTGTTACCCGATGTTTCGTGGCCGTTGCTGGTCACATTATCTAAGGGCATTAAGTAACTGTCGAGTTGTGGGGTTTACACAGTGATTCATGGGCAGAGTGGGGACTTTTTGGATTATAAAGACCCTATGACATGATAGACCCCATACCATCTATCCTCGTTGTGGCTGCGAAAGGGGAGGGCTTCATTCCCTTAGATAAAGTTACCAGCAACGGCCACGAAACGCCGGGTAACACATCTGAATAAGTACGCGGGGTACAACCGAACAACAAACATACAGCGAGATGAAATCCATTTATTAATTTTTTCTGAAGGACACTTAAAAATGTGGGACAAAGAGAATGAAATCAGTATATTTTTATTGAAATCGGGATATATTTTTTTTAAAACGAGACTGATGGGACCCTTAATGTCGATGAATAGTTGATTTTCCAATGGAAGTGAGGGAAAAAAGTAGGAAAGACCCTACAAATAAGACGAAGGGATTAGACCAAATGTAATTGGCCAAGGCCAATTTGGCCTTAATAGGCCAAATTAAAAGGGATTTAGGAAAAAGAGCCTGGATGTATCTGAGCAAGCAATGATTAGGAAAGAATGGGAGGTGCTGATAATCGATCAATAAATAAAAAACAAATGATGAACGTCAAGTTTAAAGAAAAAAAAAGAGGAATCGGATTGGTGTGATGGCTAGAATACTGGCATCCCACTCTGAGGGCCCAGATTCGAATACCGGTAGAGGTAGAGATTTTTCATTGATATGGTGGTTCTGGTGGAGAGCATTTCAGTGCTGTGTACGCTGGAAGGGACGGTGAACCATGGACCAGTCGGTGTTTTTCATTAACAACAAGCTATTGCTGACACAGGGTTTCTCTCCACCCTTACTCCATCCCCTGAATATTCCTGCCTCTACCCAACTACCCATCTATTCTATAGGACGTAAATTACTATATTTCCTGGCCGTCGCTCCCGAATAACTACTACTTTAGTGAATAGCTAGTATGTACAACGCCATATGCTTATCTACCGGTTTCTGCCTCTCGCGTAGATAATGATGAGGTAATGGGACGATCATGAACGAGAAAATAACTACTTTTCCTTAGTTAGACCCCATTTCAATACGCTGCTGGTGTATAGGATCCTTACGAAATAGGGTTAAATAACGAACTGGAGCGTGCGCAGGGAAGATCGACAAATTTGCAAAGGGACGGTACGATAGCCACAGAAGCGTAATCAACCCATACGTAAAACTTAAATGGAATCATTACCAGACCGTAGGTAAAAATATAGACTAAGACGATATGTTTACTGATTATATTAAAATATTTGCGAACTCTGGCTTGCTTTGGTAGGTTGGATCATGAACATAAAATTAGGGAAGTAGATCGCAGAAAAGACAAATTTAAGATATCTTTATATCCTCGCACAATTAGGGATCTGAATAGCTGTGAATATATTCAATAATATATAGGTACACAAGTTTATCAATAGGTAACCCATGTAGTTGCATGTCGGTATGAAGGCTTTCAGCTAACCCTACTAACAGTACATTTATACATGCTTGCTTTGGTTTTAAAAGCTTTTTAAATAGTTAACATTAGGCAAAAATATACATACTTATCCTCTTCAAGCATTGTAGTAGTGTACGTTTAGTGAAGATTCGCCTCCTGCCAAACACCACACTGGTGGCTTGCAGGGTATTATGTAGATGTCACGAGGAATACCGATATTATGGAATCTGTTTCCCTCGCTTCGATTTCTCATCGAAGAGACTCCCACCCATGGTAGCCATGCCCCCACCCAAACCTTCATGCGCCAGTCGATTCATGCTATCAAACCGCCACCGGTCGACACCAGTCGCGACGCATTGGCGTCCTTCGTTCGGAATTCGATCTCCGATGCCGAGCCGCCCTCCTTCCCGTGATCGAGGAAGGTACCGGTTGCGCGGAAAACTGTGACGTAGCGGAGCAGCGATTAGCGCGGGTTTAATCTTGCCAGCCAGCCCTTTCGAGCGGGCGTAGGGGAGACCGGACGGGGAAATGGGGGGGAGGGGGAAGGGAAAGGGTGAAGGGGTACAAATACACCGGCAGACGAACCGCGATTGGTCCGCGAGGCTCGTGTGTGTTCGCCAGCGACGGTAAAAAAAACCAAAAGTCGACGGAAGTGCGCATCTTGAAAGACGGGAGTCAGGTGTCGGGACTTATCGTTTTCACATCAAGTTCCCGTTTCCCTGCGGCATATCGGGGGAAGGTAGCGAAATATTCCGTGGCGAGTTCCTTATGTCTCGGGAGCTTCCGTCGATTGTTCATGCGGGTAGTCGAGGGTGGGAGTCAACTGACATGGGATCACCAACATGGGGATGGCAAAGAATGTTCAGGCTACAAAAGAAAAGCATTTCCGTTCCTTTTTATTGGTTACAGCTAATGATGCCTGGGGTATAACTGTTTACAGACGCGGGTAAGTAACGACGGGTGATCGAACGAGTCATCGCGAAGTAAAATATGGCTTTCGGTCTAACACGATTTCTCCTCATTCGTTTCCGCTTAAACTTGGTATTTAGTGTCTACTTAAATTTCACATCCGGGAAAATATTTCTCGACCCCTTGCTGATGGTATTTTCTCTACAAAAAGTAGAAAAACATTTTGTGGCAAGTGGCTGGAAAGGAGTGAAATTTCCAAAATCTGTTACTTAGGTGACATATACCAATCTCATTCCTAATCAGTCATGTCGCGCTCATGAAATGAATCATCAGTGCGGCATGTCAACTCCAAAAAGAATCTTTGGGAAGCCAACGTGATTATTTCCGATCGAAAGAATTTTTATCGTCTTGCAATGTCAAAACCAATAGAAATTCCTCGCACTGATTTAAGCTTATCGCATCGTATCTTTCTGCGCCTTATACAAATAAGAGGATTTCTTTGGATGAAATGTGACCGTTGATTCCACTTCCACCTTCATGCGAAGTAGATATCTATGATATTTGAATTAGCGAGGTGAGATATCGTGCATTAGGTGACGCAAAGAAAATCTTGAGTCACGTCTCATCTACTCGCAACCCTACGAATAAGCCGCATATTTTTGAAATCTCTCTTCCTGGAATTATCTACTGTAGTCTCTACACTTCTGATAAATCAATCGAAATCCGACACAAGAAAACCTTAGCAAAACAAAATCGTCCCATGCTCGTTGGAAGTGTATATGGGAGCGGACACCTGCGAAATAAATTTATCGAGCCGCCGCCGGCCCGAGTTTACAAGGTCAAAGCCAAACGACGTTTTCATGCCTAAGGTGAGCCAGACGGCTTCGAACCACTTCCAACCGTGCTTGGGATCACAAGGACCCGCGAAAATGTGCCCGCAGCGCTTTCACCTTGGCTGGAGTGGGAAAAGGCCAAGGTAAAAAGGCGGGAATAAAAACTTCGACGCTTTTCTCGCGTAAAACGATTTTTTCCCAAGATAAAATTAGCAATTGAACGGTGAAAATGACATGACACATCCCGAATCAATACTCCATAATCTATTGAGTCTATTAGTTTCTGCACATTTAATCCGTGCATAAATACGAAGAACTCTAATCAAGAAATAATTCGAGGAAGCCTACAGTATGTATTGCCTAGGGAACTCTGAACCTACTCACGTTGTATAAGCAAAAGCAAGCTAATGAAGTTGGAATAAAATTTGTATTTCAATCGATTTGTATTCACTAACAAAAACTAAGGAAGAGTTTCAAACTACATATAAGGATTGACCATTACTGTTTTAATATCACTCGTGGTGGTCTCAATCTCGGTTTTTGCGGGACGCTTCCGGGAAGAATCTTCTTGCCATGAAAGTGCATTTTATAAACACCGCGAGGTCGTTTTCATGAATCGGCAATCACTCCTCGGGAATTAGTTGTACGAATGGAACTGAAATTAGTTACGGATAACATGAAAATCCTGCCAAAAAGCGTAACCGACTCCTAACTGGGGCACATTTATACAATGAAAAACGAATCCGAAAGCGAATATTGTGATTCTTGAGAAGCACAGATAACCTCTATCAGTCTCTGAAAATGTCATGCTGTTTCGCTGGAAAGAGACAACAACGCGGAGCGGTTAACAAAACTTAACACCATGGATACATCGGTGGTAAGAGACAGTTTCTCAGAAACGTAAGCATGTCGCTGATTGAAAAAAAAAACAGTCCACGCCATCGGTTAA
This sequence comes from Platycnemis pennipes, assembly GCA_933228895.1. Taxonomy (NCBI): domain Eukaryota; kingdom Metazoa; phylum Arthropoda; class Insecta; order Odonata; family Platycnemididae; genus Platycnemis; species Platycnemis pennipes. The sequence goes on along the minus strand of OW121856.1, from coordinate 75,793,263 downwards.
CCTGTCATCTTGGTTTGACGCATCTCTCCACTTCACTTTTTAATTACGTAATCTTTTCACATTCACGTAATTATTCTCTTTTACACCGTTTGCTATTTGCACAATAAATGTCATACAGGGTTTTCCTTTGCCATTCCTCCCTTTTCACTTTTACCTCAACGACTGTCTCCATCATTGTCTCCAGATATGGTCAATTAGGTCTAGTATTAGATATCTCCTTAATCATCGTTTTCAGCATACTCCTCTTTTCCCCCACTCTTCTAAGAACTTCTTTGTTTGTTATTCGGTCTATCCATTTTATGCTCATCATTATTGGTTTACACGACATTTCGAATGCTTCCAGTCATGACTGCTGCTGTGCTGTTTCTGCTGCTATGACCGTGTAAAGAGTGACCCTCACCGGGGCCCTGCCATGCGGAAATATTAATTAGCTAGTTCCCACAAAGATAGGAGGAGATGTTCAGTTTTTTCGACTTTGTAAGTACATATATGCTAGTAAATGTTGACCTTTGACGTTGTAGACCTACGAATTCAAGACATCCCCGTTGGAGTTAAAAGTGGGGAGCGTATACAGCTGGCTCGAGTCCCACCCAGATGGTTTTGAAGTCCCAGTAGTGGGACAAGTCCCGCCGGTTGGGAAACGTTGATCTAGCCAGTCATGAAACGATGGCTCGCCCACCAAGTAAATTGTTCCAGGAAACCCTTAATCGTACCTCCAGATGGATTAGATTTTAAATTTTACCGCCACGTGTGCGTGTGTAGGTCACAAGCCGTGGAGTTGAGTTCACTTGATGCAGTGGAAGGTATCCATAAATGAAAAACTTTAAGCACTTTTCATTACTTTTTTTAAATGTATTAAATCTGCGGAAAAGCGTTTACATTTTTTCATTTGTGAGGTGAGTTCAATTGAAAATAAAGTTTGCTCATAAACAATGAAGTACCTTTGGAGTGCAGTGTTTCTAAAAGAATCATTCCTTGTTTACGATGTAGTCGTTTATTGTGCGTGGGAGAAACGAATTCTTATATAGCCCGGTCCGAGAGTTGATTTCTCCTAATTTGTCGCTTCTGTCAGTCCCTCTGATGTAGTGTGGGTGTAGAAATGAGAAATATGTCTGAAAAGTTAGATTCAAATTCGAGTGATTTAAAATGCCAACTCTAATCTTGCGAAGTACCTCCTGATCTTCCAATCGCCGAGTTACACTTTATGCATAAACGTACGTTTATGCATACATGTACGTTCATTAGAATACTATTAGAGTAACACCGGTCAATACGACAGAAAACATGAAGAGGAAATAAGGGATAAGAAATTCTTAATTGAGCGAGATTTTTTAAGAAAGGGAAGCAGGTGAATGACGTTAAAGAAAGATAGTGAAGCTAGAGCCGAAATATTTAAAAGTCAACGTAATGATATGCACTGAGGAGAGTGAGTTTTGAAACATCGGGTGTAGAATTATCAGATAAGAACCAGAATGTAGGTGGAATCCTGTAGGAGATCGAGTCGAGAGGGAGAGTGTATAGCTTCTGGCAGTTCTTTCCTGTCAATGTCCACTTCCAAAGATAGCAGGGACAAAATTTTAACGCTTTTTTAAATCTTGTGCCTGGATTCCGTTTCAATTTGTCTAAATCTCAAATATGATGGTAGTTGCTGGAGGCCTGCCCACGGTCGCAAAATACGGGCGAGGGTCGCCGCCTGTGTGCGAGAGATAAAGAGAGAGGCACGACCCGAAGAAATTTGACGGACTTTTTGGAAGTGTCACGACTGTGGCCTAACGGAGAACATGCCGAGAAGAGGCGGTCACCCGTCGGCTGAGCGGGCGCCCGCCTCCCTCCAGGCCGGGCGACCGCCCTAAGATCGTCACCGCCGCGTATCTTTCTCAAGTGTCCTTGCCGTTCGCAATATTTTTCGCAATATTACCTCTAGTAGTTACTAGAGGTGAGCCAGAGGCTTCAAAGAGCTGAGGTTATTGAGCCTCTAAGAGCAGATAGGATGTGGGATGTTGATAGGATTTACAGGTACATAACGATGAAGGGTGAAAGGAATCTGGCGTCGGCATTTGTCTACTCCTTATTATATTCGTAGAGTTTTCCGCAGTTGAACAGTGTACATTTGACGAAAAAGCCCTGAAGTTCCTTCATACAGCAGTGAAGTAGGGGCTGGAATTGAACTTTAAAACCCAGGCCAATGCCGGGATTCAAACCAGACCCTTTCGCTGAGAAGACAGCACGGGAGTCGCTGAACGTAAATATATAACAGAAACCAAGGATTTAAAGAACCATTGAAATCTTAAAAGTTAACGATAACATAGGTACATACTTGTGTATCGTAAGGCGGAAAAACGAATTAACTAAAGTTCTTAGGAATATTATAAATGAACTCTTCGCTTTTTTAAACATATAACATCGTAGATTCCATATTCCAGAGTATTTTGAAAATATTGCATGGCATTGGAAAATTTGATGGCATTGGAATGTTTCAAGTGTGTAGAGTTTGGAAAAGTAAGGTAGGAGACTAAAATTTTCTTTCCTTCCTCAATGCAGTTTGCAGTCACCCAACCAGTCGGAAAACTATGATGCATCGAGTGAAAGCTATTCAATCCTCCCAGGGCTGCTTACAATTAGAGTACTAGGAAGGAAATGTGGTTGTATGTGCGATAGGCGATTAACCGCGAAGAGATATGAGGGCATGTGATGCAAGCTGCAAATTCCGCTTCCTCCGTTAGGAATGGAATCGCATATATTGAAACGCATTTGAATGCCTTATACTTTCCACATAAATATCTTCGTGTATTTTAATGCCGGGCAAATCTCACATCTACCTTTACCCGTATGGCTCGCTTATTTTCGTTTTGAAATGAATATAGGCCACGAAATACATTCAAGGATATTAACCCGGATGAAATTAAAATATGTGGCTATCGAACAAACTTTCATGAAACTGGCTGATTGCGTCAGAAAATTACGGAGAAAGACTCATTTTATGATATATCTACTATAAAATAATGTACATAACATTTTTCATTCACTCATAACCATTATATATAAAGGAGTGAAATTATACAATTTAAATTAAATTAATTCAAATTTAGTCTACTTCTTCGAATTTTAGCAGTACCTACATTTAATAATATAAGTAAAGAATATTTTTTCCGATAAATGTCATTTACATCATGTCAAGATAGTAATAAAATGTTCACTGGTGAAATATAGGTAGTACTGAACTATAGATGATGGGCCTTCAAGTTTTATAACGCTGACCTGAATTGGATCTAAAAGGATTTACTTGAATGAGATTGAAAATGATACTTATATTTGTATCGTCAAATTATATGGGAAGCAGTTCGTTTCCTCCATAATTTAGTTGGCACCTAAATTCCATAACCATATTGGCTATGGAGCTTGAATAATAAGTACCAACATGTATTCGGGTTGTGTAAGCACATTTCATTGTAATATATTGATACAAAATGACAATGTACGTTTTGTTAAATCTTTAGAAGAAATTACACAGGCCCTATAACTAAATTGTAGTTGGTTGGTTATCAGCGTAGTATTCAGCCGAGACCTTTTTGTTTAACTCTACTTGTTAATACAATTCAGCCTCCATGCTTGTTAAAAAAGTAATTCTCGGCATGGTTCGTGTGAAGTATTAAATGTCCATCTAAACATACCTTCATCGGTATAAAACTAATTATTATTATAAAGGTACAGTCATGGTCGGTGGCCTGATGAAGACAATCGTCGAAGGAAAAGTAAACGGGAAGAATGTAAAAGGTAGGCTTCTTATTAGTTATATGGAACAGGCCGTGAAGGACGTGAAAGAGAGGAATTACGTTCATATGGAGAGGTTGGCCAATAGAAGAATCGATTGGAGGGCTGCATCAAACCAATCCTAGGATTGTTGACCCATGATGATGATGCCAGTCATGGTAAACTATTTTTAAGTCGTGCCTGTATTTTTAAGGAATTTAGCGGCAAAAGGTAGTATATAAATGATCACTAAAAGGTTTATTTCAGCTATTCTGGCAAAAGAGAAAAAGTAAAATTTGAAATTGTTGATTGTGCCAAAAATTGCGAGTAATATCTGAGACGGCTAAAAAGGCCAAAAAAGCAAGAAATGACGTGCAAAACAAGCAAAACAACCAATTAGTGATGCCGCAACTGAAACGTTATTTCTTGGAAACCTACATTTTATGAAGGCATTTCCCACGTAAAGAGCATTTCTTACTTTTTTATGGGCGCAACGCTTCAAAATCGGTGCGCGGCGATGAATCATAATGACAAACAGGATGTCCTTATCAGAAAACGAAAGACTGCCACGGAATCTAACACAATGCTCACCTGGAAGTCGTCCGAGACTGAATATCTCCGAAACTTTCCGGTGATAATGTCACAACGTTCCAATGCCACCACCTGCTTATGCGGACAACCTTCTCCCATTCTATGCAGAAAAAGTAGCGTAATCGTGTGTGGTTTATCACTGGGATATCCCGTCGCCAGCAGAAACACTTTTAAAAAACAATTCTGAACGCGAGTCTCTTCAAGTAGTAGGAGAAGTAGCATTACGTTTCTAAGTCCTCCGACTGCTAAGGGTACCTTGCATCGTCTAACCAAACAAAATTCTAAGAAAACTAATTCCGAAGGTGGGATTCGAACCTGTGACCTTTGGCGCGTTACCGCGGAAGGCAAGTCTCTTTGACATAGCACAATAACTTCCTATCTACGTGAAATTTATTCCCAAAGATACCAGAAGCATTAAAAGTCAGTTCCCACCTAAGTTCCATCACCCGCATTTACCTGAGAGTGTAATATGCCATAGACAAACTGAAACTGAGTTTTGGCCGTGAGTATCCAACGACTTCATTTACAAAAAATCGCTCGAGGTTCGTGGAATCAGTGATCCATTCACTTTTAATGACTGTTGGTGAACAACCGATTTAGGAAAGTAATCCAAGCTTATTAATAGTGTCTATTTACTGGATGTGAATGAGGGCTGAAAGAGCCAATGCTAGATGGTGGCTATTTGTATGTATCGTTGGCTATGTGATGTTTAGCAGGCTCCCCGAGGTTTTTCTTCACTTTTCCGTTGCATCGTTATCCTTCTTCATATTCAAATAACTTTCTTTGACCATATTGTAGATCATCATCATTTCCATTCATATTCACTAGAACATGGATAGAGTTTTTTTATCTCTACCAACTCTCTTCTCCAACACGCTCCATCGCAATCTTTTCCTCTTGCGCAACTTGAAAACATCTTTTCGTATCAATATGATACTTTCTTCTCCTCACTATTATCTCCTCTTCCGCCTCGCTTCCACGCGTGCACATTTTTAAGTCCCACATACCATGTTTACATTTTTCTATTTCATCTCCAAGTACCATCACCTCCTGTTCTTATTCATGATAAGTGGACGTGTATCACGCCATCTTTAATGCAGCAAGTTCATTAGTTCATCGCGCCGTTATAAAAATTCAAAGCATGCATCGTCATTCTTAAAGCCTAAACATTCGATTTCCGGAAAACTTTGAAATAAACAAGGATAGAGAACTCACTCCGCGTAAATCTATGTCTAAGGTTGCAACCGTTGGCAGAGGAAGATTAATGTGTCTTTCAATTGCCTTCTATCTTACCGCAATATTTCTTGGAGTGAAGAATTACCTTACGAAGTAAAAACTATAGCAGAATATTTCGAGGTCGTTAAACTACCATGCTCACGAGTAAAATGTCTTGCTACTGCCCCTTTTCTATCGCAAGTAATTTTACGTAAATGGCATCGCTGTTAATCCGAATTGCCAACAAGAATAGATCAAAACCGAGTCAATATTTAATGCATTTCGAAGAATGCTATAAATACAATTTTGATGAAAATCCCATAAAAAGTTTCCTTTCTTTCTTAAAGAACCATAACTAACACAAATTCGCCATTACAGTGCCTGTGGTATTATCATTGCTATCACACATGAACGTCTGAAACTTCGATTGAGAATAATGCTGTCCACGTGCGTAAACAGAATATGCACGGAATGGGGTCGTTGGTTACGGCACGAAATCTCAATATTATTTACAAAATCGGTTGAAGGACGCAAAAAAATTACGTTCGATCAAAACATGGCTACTGAAATAGGTCACTCGCCCATCAAAGTGATTTAAAAATAGTAAGGAATTTTCCACTATTGAATGGAGTTATTGCGTTGTGAATAGGGGCTAGAACTAAGGAAGAAGGGGATCGTACTAGGAGCTGACTGCTGTAGACAGATCGGTAACACGGTGGCTTGGTAACCGAAAGGTAGCGTGTTCGAATCCCGTCTCACCCCCGAGCAGGGAAATCATGTTTTTCGCAGGAATATGCGTTTGGTATGAAAGTAAAAACTTACTTGGTGTTATTGTTATCACCGGAGGTGATAGCAACATAGGTCATTTGGATTAGTAGGCAATGGGAAGGAGATGTGAATTCAAGAAGAGGAGATAGTGTGGAAGGATATCCGCGGTCGGCATTAGTCTACTCTTAACGAAAGGCACCAAGGGGTCCACGGTTTAATGTCCCATTCGTCGAACGGAGTACTGAAATTACTACGTAGTCACCTCACATAATTCAATCCGGAACCGGAAGACCAATTAAATAATCTCTACCACTGCTGAGATCCAAACCGGAACGCTCGAGGTGAGAAGAAAATACTCTTGCTATCACACCACCACGATCCCATTTTCCATGTGATGCATGTGATGGCTAATGATTTTTTAAAAATTGTTATTCCGTTCAGAGCTCAGATCAGACAGTTCCATATGGACCAGGTAGTTGGGGAACCTTAAAAATTACTTTTACCTTACTATTTGCACGAAATTATTTGGGATCGATGGAATGCTATTTCTGCTGCAATTAGGATTGCCGCCTTTAGCAGCATTGGACTTATTTTGCCACGTCTCTACAGGGTCCTGGCTGGAGACAGAATCTCCCGGAATTCAGAAATTTGTGAATTCGTAGTATTTAGGCTGGCTCTATCCTTTGTTTTAAATGGCAAATCAAAAGAGTTTCATTGATATGCACATGTCAAAGTTTCACTTGATATGCATATAACAATTTTATTTGAACACCTTCCTGATCGCTGAGTAAGAGGTGAACTGGTAGGTGTAGTCTCTCTAGCACAGTTATATCAATTGAGTAGTATTGTAACCATTAGTGCATCTTTGGAGATTTTTCACCCCCTGCAACAAACTCTCGAGATGGCTTGCAGGGCACTAAGTAAGTATATGTAGATGAAGTCACCCTTTTATTTTAATTTAATAGCGGTTCCATCAATATCTGTCGTTGATAACGCCAGCTCCAAACCTAATTGCACTAACATCACTATCGAAGCACATTACCCTTGATTCTATGGTTAAAATAAATTGGGATTTCCTTTACGGGCCTCGTGAAGAACATATACACGGATCATAAAAAGCGAAGTAGGCAAAATTTTCGAAGACCGCTACTTTAGGGATTGTGTGGGAAGTACAACATGGCAACTTCTTCCAACAATTCTGAGCCGATTATTCTGAGACAAAGCATTGCCCGCTCTGTTAGGGGCAGATAACGCTACGGGACAGACCGCTGATATATTTTTTGGGCATATCTCCCGTGCTGTCGCGAGTACCCGAAGCCTTCCCTCGAACATATCGTCACGAAGCGCCACGGTGTGCCAAACCCACCCACCTCCCTAAAAAAATGCGTGAGGTAAATTACGAGCGATGACTTTTTATTGGTGGGCTGACAGACGATTGCTTTGTCGAAAGCTTCCATTGTGTCTTCCATTGCGTCAATTTTATCGTGGTCTAGCCGCACGGGTTAACCTTTTGTACTTTATAGTATTGTGCTGTATTAGGTGTTGCGAGGGCTGGATCAACCAAAAATGAAAATAAGCACGTCTTAGGGCATCAAGGGAAGGAAGCACCACAGGATTTATAATTAACTACCTGTTCTGCATGCGGTTAGCTTTTATGTTTGAAAATGATAACATAGATTGAATATTTAATAGGGATTTCACTTTTTTAAGTGGATTTATCCATAAATAGTGAATTTCACTTTATTATGGGGCATTTTAAACAAAGTGAGTGGATGAAACAAGTCAAATGATCAAATAAAGCTTCGATGTTGATACATAAAACTAGTAGCTGCACATATATCTATAAACTTCACACATTCATCCATAGCTTCATTCGTGTTCCCTAATCATGGACATGCTAATTGCGAGTCTATAATGGAGTAATACGTGCAATTTAATTTTTCATTCCTAAAAGAATACAGAGAAAAGCCAAAGTACCTATTTAATCAAGTGTACAACTAACTACGTTCTTATCTCGTATATTCAGATCCTCTACGATATTTCTTCATGCAAGGACATCGTGACATTTCTTGCGGATTGGCAAATTTTTAAAACCAAATGAGACAAGTCAATCCTCCATCTTAATTGAAGCTGAAACTCGATTTTAAACATTATAAACTCAGATAAGTTAAGCATACATCAAGTTACTAGGGGATGAAGTAAAAAGTTAATTTTTAGGAAATAACTCTGTACTTCATGCGCAGCATATTATTAATGAGTATATAAATACTTCACATGGAGAGCACGTGCCGAGAACGCTAGAGCAATAATGTAATTTACTGATTTAGTACTCGCGAACTATCAATACGAATGGTAATAGATCTGAAAGCGATACCCGAGGGGTGAGAGAAATAAGTTGAAAGGTTTCTCTCACTAAGAGATTATCCTTGGCGGTGACACATAATAGAGAACGGAAACGTGACATCGATAGGGATAAGGTGGGTTCAGGAGTACAAGATTGCAAAATTGGAAGATCACCTCGAGAACGAAAAGCAGGGTATCGGAATTGATGACATTTCAACAAAACTGCGCAAGGCTTTAGGAAAAAAAGAATCATATTTTCTCGGGATTTACTCCCAGGACCTATTAAAAGGACAACGACCGAAATTTGAAATTGTAAAATCATTTATTTCTCATTCCCAATGTGAGAAAATCACAATTATGTGTAGGATGGTGAAGTTATAATGTTTATTTCTCTCGCGATGAAAATATTGAGTTGTTGAGAAATTTCTTTGTGTTTTTGAAAAAATGTTTGTGAATACGCCAAACTACTTCTTAAGTGAGGAATGGTTTGAGTCTAGGACTAGGAGGGGAACACGTAATGCTATACGTTTATGGAGAATGTCAACGGATGGCCCTTAGATCGTTAGTAACATATTTTTGTTAGCCCCATTGACTGAAGAAAGATTTTTATTGAGCAAAGATGAAGTTAATAACAGTATAGTTGCAGAAAAAATATTTTAAAGAACAGACGTGTGATTAGGAAAATTCACTTGATTCACACGGTACTGATGAAGACATCCGAGGGCGGGTATGGGCTCTTCGTAGGTACTCTTATCTATGATTTATATTTCCACATGTTCTTGCATGGTCTATTGTTTCAAGTATATTAAATTTTATTTCCCAGGTGACAGAATTATTAAGGCTGTATTATGTACTTTCAATATCATTTTATTCTTATTAGGGCTGTTCATACAGCTCTTGAGATGCGGAAAATAGTGTATTTTGTATGGCTGGGCGAGACTCGCGAATAGTCCACTGTAACTGTTTCATGGGTTTTTCACGAAAGAGAAAATGCTTTTGTCTCCACACGGTACTCTGAATTAACAATATTTGCTTATTTTTCAAGGCTCCCAAACCTTGGAAAAACCTTTCAAAATCTTATATGCGCGGTCAAAACATACTGATCTTATGGGACTCATCATCATCAATCAACAGTCGTAAGATTGGTTTGACGTGACTCTTAACTCTCTTCTCCAATCGATTGACTTCTTCCTATTTTTGTGGGACTAAGTAGAGTTGTTTTCAACGAATAATTCATATTTTTGATTTAGTGAAAAGTAACAACTAAGTGAATAATTCGCAGAGAATCAAGTAATGCCCCATAGAAAAAGTAAATGACGATTAGCTCGTGGATATACGGATATCTTTAGTGTCCTGTGTATGAATTCTGTGAATATTTCAACGTATTATAATTATTTTTAGTAAGCCAGGGGTGCCTCCGGTGCCTTTTGAACCAAAATGCCCAGTTCATCTCTTTCAATGCTGAACCAGATCTCATTAGCTAAATTTACTTCGGTAACATTACCCTACGGTATAGGGAATAATTCAGTACTAAAACTTGAGTGATATGCACACATTTAATCATAACCATTACAGTTAAAATCTTAATGTATGTGCATAATCTCAAATCTGAATAAGTGTTAACGGCCTTATAAGCTATAAAATTGTTACTACATGACAATCAAATAATTTACAAATGGGAGCTGACACAATAGATACAATACGTTTCATAAAAATAAATACATATACTTAACTTAAGCTGTTAACATTATAACCTTTCATTACGGTTGAATTCTCGGAGATCAGTCACCTAAAAGAAGATAACTAAATACCAGAAATCAATAATCTTCACAACGAGGGAAAATTTTCAAAGGCAATAGGGATATTTTTGTTAAAATATACGTGAATGACTTTAGGCTGTATTTTTTTCTAGATCTAAATGTCTTTTGAGGCTATTATAACAAGGGAGAATGAACGAGGTTAGTAGAAGTAGTTATCAGCAGAAGTCGAACGGCTATTGAGATAATTGGCGCCATTAAAAGTACGAGTTTATTTAGGGATAGGTAGAAGTTTTAGGAGCGGAAAACTGGTGGAGGAAACTCGGCTCTGGTATTCGTCTGTTCTTCACAGAAGGCGCCAAAGGATCCATGAATTATTGTCCCAATCATCGGACGGACTACGTACACTTGCAGCATACTTCACATCTCTCAGTGGAGACCGAAAAATATCTACTAAAGCAGGTATTCGAACCTGAGTCCTCGAGACGAGGAGTAAACATCCTTCTCCAATCATACACTTCAACCCGATTACCTAAAAGTTGATAAAATCTCAGCAATATATGCGCATGAGAAGATGAACTAAAATACCTCAAGCGCAACAATATAAAATTTTATTAAAGTCAAGTGTTGGGTGCATGTTCGCAAGTTTTGGTCGTTTGGAAACCATGAAATTCATATCGTTCGATCGGTCACGCGAGAAATTTAATGATGATGTATCATGTCACCGAGATGTGGCGAAAATAGTGATGTGAATGTGAGCGGTTGCGCACACGCAAAGGATATGCATAATTAAATGTTTCGAGAGCGCCGCGCCTTTTCCCATCACACATGCGCGACTCTTCGCGAAACTAACCGAAAAATGTCAAGGTGAAACTCACATCGAGCATCATAAAAATATGTTACTTGCGTATTTAGTATACTTTATACATGCCGTTCAAAAGATTCCAAGAAGTTCTTCCACTTGAAATATGAGGAAGATCTCGGAAAACTGTGTTTGTATACTTTTCTAGCGCGTGGGATTTAACTTTCAAATTGTAGCAGAAACAAAAAGTTCCTTGCATGAAGGGTAAGAATAAAATAAATACCCATTTCATCTGGACATGGCATATCCTGCCGACCTAAAGTAAAAAAAAACAGCAGAAATATAGAGACACTGTGAGCAGGTGCTGCCTTTATAATCTTCATACGAGGCCAGGAATAATGGGAACGGGTCTTCTTAAAGATAAATTGAAACATATTGAGATGAACCCACATACTGACGACTTATTTTGAAGAATGTCACCAAGAACCACACCTATAGGTCCGCAGCTTCGAGGCAATAATCCAGTCGCGCACAGCAAATAAGCATCTTCCTTAAACGGCAGCACTCCGCCGATGGTGGAGTAGGGTAATTAACCTCGAAGCGAAGGGATGGTAATGCTGGAAGAGTAGAGAAGGGAATAAAAAAGAAAAAATGGAGGAAAATATGAGTGATGCGCCCGTAAAAACGGGTACATTATTGCTTCAAGACGAAGAAGGCGACAGTGCAGATTGCTGGTCTAGCGCTGAATCTCATCCTCACAGGCGCTATTGCTCCGTATGATACTGACTCGAGGATTATCGTTGTCATTGGTTTTCTGACTATACCAAATTAAATGTCGGAGGGGCATAAAAATAGCTTCTAGCTTTGTGTTTAATCTGTAATATTTTCTTACTAACTCTATTATTTTGTTCTACTCAGCATACAGCCGCACGTTTTCCTATCCAAAGGTCATCTCATTGCTTCTCCGCTTAAGTAACGCTCCACATATTATCACGACCTGCAATAACCCATTACTTTACTCCTTACTCGTCTCCGTTTTACATTTAAATAATTGCTGTCAGCAAAAATCTATTTTAAAAAGATCGACCAAATGAAATAATCATGAAACGGGATTGTAAACAATCCATTGTTAGCCTGCCCTTTCGTTAGAATTAATATCGTGTCCTTATGAATAATTCCAATGTAGAAATACGTAAGGCAACCAGATACACTTGCGAGCAAAGTGGTACTGAAAAAAATTCATGATTTGGATCGCCGTGCGATTGAAGCACGACATCTAACGAAAGCACGAAGGGATACAACACTAGTAGTAGCTAATGGCAACAATGAATTATATTCTCTCAATTTTACTGTTACGGTTCCAAATAATTTACCACAAGGCACTTATTACCGTGTTCGACGCTCCCCAAAACTCACAGAAATTTGCACTCAACGACTCAGACTCAAAAACAAGATTAAACTGAAATTTACATCATAGCATAATATTGGACTCAATAAAACGATTTACAAAATCGATAAGAATGATAGTCCTGAAATTAAAATAATATAACTGAATGTAAAATTTGGAATATTATTACAAAAAAGAATAAAAACTATTGACATTCAAGCATGCCAATGTCAGACGAGCAAAAGCAAGTGTTTCGTCTCAGTCCTCTTGAAGCCGCGACGCATTCTAAGAAGGCCAGGACACTGGTCCACATTACAAATTAATGGCGAAATAAAATCGATAGCACGATCAATGTACAGTCTGAAAGATTTGTTGGTAGTCGGGGAAACATGAAATTTGAAGGAGCTCTAAGCCAAAAATAACTATAATAGGCTATACCATACACTTAAATCACGAAATATTCGATCATTTTCCCTGTGCTCAGGAGACATAAAAGTCTCAAGTAGCCAATAAAAATATCGGCTTGAATTGGGAGAACAGTCAATATCAGGACACGGAGGACTGAAAAAAGATACGAAAATTCTACCGCCCATAACCCGACTTCATTGAATCGGAGCATTAGAAAGCCCTAAAAAAATCGATGATTGTGGGCCTTAAAGGTTCCGATGTTTTCGACAGGAAGTTTTCCAATCCGCTAAGTGTCACTATTGAGTAGAGAGCCTATCTTCCTATCTATCTATCCTTTCTATCTTCGTTTCATTTTACGGCCATTTACACCGAACAAATGTGCATGCGAATAATGTGTGATAGAAGAATACATCTGTTTTGAATGGTCAACATTTTACAGCTAATACCAAAAGTCGCAATCGGTCATTTATCTATGAAGATCATTCTCTCTTGAAAGAATAGAAACAAAAAATATATGTATTTCTTTTAACTTCAATAAAACCGGCATAAGGAAATATGTGTGATAAATAATCACATTATATGCCATTTCAAGGGTATTGAACATCTACATCCCCCCAAAGTTGCAAAAAAAACAGATTGGCATTTAATAACTACGATTTAACTCATACTTTAAGGGTTAAAGCAAATTTACTTCTATGGAAAATTGGTTGGTTGGTTATTTAGGGGAGATGACTGACAGCTGAGGTCATTTGCACCATTTAGGATAGGTGGGTAATTGGGTAATCGTAGGAGTTTTCAGGGAAAGGAGGAAGGGTGGAGAAAAACCCGGCATTGGCATTAGCCTACTCTTAACGAAAGGCGCCAAGGGGACCACGGCTTAACGTCCCATCTGACGGACGGAGTACTGAACTTGAAATGCCCTCCACTAGGCACTCAAGTGGGGACCGGTTTTCCACTGAAAAATCCGCCACTGCCGGGAATCGAACCTGGGCCCTCGGGATGGGAGGCCAGTACTCTAGCCACCACACCAACCCGATCCCCCTATGGAAAATTTCTCCTGCAGATGAGAGTCTAATAATTACACAACTAAGGGCAAACATAATAAAATGATCACACTTTGAAGAAATATTATTTCGATAGTCTCTTTATACCCCTTTAATCTTCTGTGGCTGTAATTATTCGCCACTTTATGCAGTCAGCGCCCAAATGTGAGAGGTTACCCATGGGACCACTTTTAAAAATGCATATATTCATTCCATATAACGTATTTTATGCGATTAATTGGGAAAAAATATTCAAGAAAACTTGAAAATCCTAGAGCTAACAGTTAACTACTCATTCCCTGAATTTTTTTGGTTTTACATTTCCGAAGTATGGGCCTTCATACAGTAAAAAGGTGCATTTGTTTCGGAGATGAGGCCATTTACTGTCATACGGCTACTACCCTTTTTCTGACTGATAATGGGCAAATAATAAGAAAGTACCAATTTTAACGTTTTAGAGCTCATATTGGACCACTACTCCGCCACCAATTATGGCTGCTTCTGTAAGGTATTAAATCAGCGTCAGCCAATTTAGGATTTAAAAATGTTTTGGGAAGACGCTTGGAAGACGCTTCCGTGTTTGGCATATAATTGCATAACATTCTCTGAGCTCCATCGATTAAGGTTTAAATTAATACGAAATTTGACTTTGGCACCACAAGCAATGGAAAAAAATGCTGCCTTAGATGCCACTATCGTAGATGTTTGGATTATATACGCACGAAAACCGGTATTTCTACCGAAAATACTCTAGAACGGTCAGGGTAAAAAACTTTTGGGATTTCCTCAAAGTATTTTTGCATTATAGTTTGACGTCGACGCTATTTTCCTGAATCGGAATCGTGAATGAGAGACCATAGAAAGACGCCGAAGGCTCAACGTCCCTTCCACGAAAGTAATTCAATCATTCTTCGAAACAGCCGTTAATTCTAAGGCTGAGGGGCCGAGGGTCGGAATCGGAGAAATATCACGGAAAATTGTGTCTGAACTTTTTTGCACAAAAACAGCATGAGTTGTCCACATGAAGTTCGTAATCGCGTCAACAATAAAGTGGCATGTTTCAAACGTGTCAGGAAGGATGGGGTGCATTTCATAACAATAATATTATTCGATGTTACAAATTCTACTTTTCTGGATCTTAAGTTGTAGAACAGAAGAATAAAAGAAAAACATATTTCTAATGAAGTTTGGCCTGCTGATTATGCTTAGACATTGGAACATACTGTTATTTACATTAACCCATTGGATAGAGTATAAATATACAGTATAAATGTGTTATTCTTTTAAAGTCAGACTTTTTATGAATGAAAGTCCCGTGTCTATAGCACATAAGTTTATTCAGACTGAGCAGCTAACTTATAAAATTGGACCATAATTTTGTCCGTAATCCCTCAAATCTTGGAAAATTTCAGTCAATCTACACCGATCTTCGGCAGCCGGTCCAAATTTCAGTATCCATACCTAATTTTTTTTTAAACTTTGCCAACTTCGTAACTCGAATGGCCAGTCACCGAACAGTTCGTTGCTACTATAATTACTTTAAAAATATTTATTCGACTATCGCGGTAGGGCCATTTCGGCCTTCCCTACATAAAGAACCTATTTTCCAAAGTCTAAGGCCATCTTCTCTTCTAAGAAGAGCAACAAAAGACCCTATTTGAGATATGCACAGTCTAAGTCTAAATATATAAGTTTAGACTGTTTACATATATATATTTAAACTGTGAAATATGGATCAAGTACAGAAGGGTGTAAAAGAGAAGAATTAAATTAATGCATGAGGTTAAAAAGTTAGCCGATAGGATAATCTAGTTGAAAGCATCGAAAAATTAATCTTAATACTAATGATTTGTGTTGAAGTCCCTCTTTGCTTACAGTATTCATTTTCCTTCAAGTTATCTTAAAACCAAGTTCTCCCCCCACTCTTCTGTACTTGGGATTCTCCCTCATATTCACCCTCTCCAGCACTGCGATCAATCAATGTCTCCTCCATCCATTTACAGCCTGCTTTAAATTTCGTATCCCGATTTTCTTTCATCTTACACAACACGTAACACTTATTAGTTTGTCCTCGACCACATACCAGGCTTGCCCTCACCACTTTCCTTCACACTAAAATTTAGAAGCCTTCAATATACCTCGTCGACTCAAAGACAGTGAAATCAATTACCGCAGCCGGCCGCGGAAGCCAGGTCAGTAACACGCCGGCCAGGCAACCCAAAGGTTGCGGGTTCGAATCCAGCCCTGGGCTGTTGTGTTCTTCTACTATGGCAAATACTGCAATTAGTACATTTATTACAACGGCTGAGTTGAATCGACTCTTGCTCCCTTGCATAGAGTGATCTCACTTCAGTGATTCTCAAGAACACCCGACTCGAATCGAGAAGTCGAATCAAATGCGGCATTTCAATTTTGCTGGATAGGGCCAGGAATTTTTGGGGATAGTTAGTAGGTCATTAGGTAATACCCATTACCAGTAGCGTAGCCAGGATGTTTTCCAGGGGGGGGGGGGGGCAAAAATAAGTTAACGTTCCAAAACACAAGTTTGTTTTTTCCCCTTCATGAAAAATATTAAGATTTCTTAACACAATTTGTATTTATTATATTTCTCCCTCTCGTTGAATGTCATCGGGCACCTTCAGCTAGTTGACCTGCAATTTTTCATTTGGCTAATGAGCCAGGGGGGGGGGGGGCACTTTGCCCCACCGTGGCTACGCCCATGTCCATTACCGATGGTAATGATACAATAACCTCAGCTAAGTCTCGAAGTTTATTTCCTAAGCTATCGAAAATGCGAATATTTTAACATCAGATATAAAGTTCCCACATTTTGCTATTGTAGCACTGCTCCATTACTATTTTTTTAAATTTAATCCCTCTATAAGAGGCAATATTTATCACCAAGTAGGCTAGAACATACTAATCTCCTTGGTTATCACCTCCCCACCATAAATGCCGAATATGACTCAGAAGTATTCATTCCGGAAGAAACCGACTTTATCCGACAACAACGACGTGATTCCGTTTTCATTTCCTGGACCAAAACAGATTGTGGAATTTAAGAGGTATTTTGTGTGCCGTCAAAACCCCAAGTTTGGCGAGTTCAACGAATTAGTCCTCCCTAAACTCCAACTGTTAAGCATGTGAGTCGACAGGAACCATACGGGAAAAGATGGGCTGCGCGCTTGAATTACCTTCAAAGGCTTACAAACACTTTCATAATTTTTAAATTTTGTCAATGAAAAAATCCTCAGCATATAAATATGGTTTGCAGGATGTGTAACTGCTTGCGAATGAATAGTAACTCATTCTTAATAGTTATGTCTATGGCAAAACAGCCGTAAACAAGAATGAATTTTTGTCTTAGGATTAAGCTTAGGATAAAGTCGATGCAATATAATCATAGCAGTTAGAACACCTTAAATTATAATTCTACGACTTTACATCCGCCACATAGTACGTAGACCATGTATTTACGATGTACTATCGAGAGGGAGAGGGGATACATACACGTATGTTCCATTGAGTTGAGAGAAAAATATATGCGATGATATAAGTGTATTTGTATGCAGTGGGGACTTCAATCGCTACAGGAGCAAAAACTGTTCACAGGATATTACATAATGTCTGTGGAAAATTTGAGGTTGATTTTTTCATTATCACAATGGTGTTTCTACTATAAATGAGGTGAAAGTAATAAGAGATTCCATCTGCATTCATGTTGGTCAATAGAGGTAAGGGCAGGAAGGCAACTTCCTGCAGCTATGTCCGCGTAAATAACCGTTAGGCAAGAGGTTCGACACGACAGGACACGTTAAAGAGTTAAGCTGACTCACGGTAATTAGCATGGTCCAGCATCAAATGTCGTTATATTAAAAAACGTCAAGAGTAATGTACCAAAATTCAAGAGGTCGTATGAGAGAGAGGCATGACCTCTGCTTAATCTCACGCTGTAAGCTGTATAGTTTTACGGAATCCAGCCGCTCAATATAATTGGAGGATTTCTTCATCACCCAATACACGCATTTTTAAATACATCTGCTCCCAATACATGTATTCCCAGAACTGAGAAACTGGTTTTCCAAGGGTAGTTAGTCTGAATGGTCTCAGCCAATGCCTTTCGATCTCTTCATTTTTTGTCACAGTTAACTCCATACTTAAATCTTAGCCAACAGCTTGAGCATGCAACTAAAGGAATATTGACTTTGCTATAACCAACATGTCCTTGATAAGCAGTATATGAGCTCTAGGATTCCCATACACATTACTTTAGCTTGAATCTTGATACTAAGCGCTTTGGAAAATGAAGAGGAATCAGATTGTTCGAATAAATAATGGCCGCGTAAGGTTGCTCAAGATTTAAAAAAAAAATTAAGCATAAATTTTCATTAAACTGTTCCGAAAGATCTATGAAGAAATTTACGGCCAACCTCAGTATAATCAGAATGTTTTTATTCATGCTTTTCGTTTGGGGTAAAGCACTATACATGATAACGGGATTCTTTCTGGACATCATTTTAGCATTATCTGGTTAAATCGCAAAAGTTCATTTTTTTTAGGGATGGGCCGGTTCCACATTTTTTCGGTTCCGGTTCCGGTTCGGTTCTTAACTTCGGTTCTCGGTTCCGATTCTCGGTTCCGGTTCTTAATTTACCACTTGCTTTGCATTTCTCAATGGTAAGATAAGGTAATCAATAATCATTTTCAGAGACTGAATTCGAATAATTCGCGACTTTGAAGCATCTAAGTACACTATTTCACCAGGTTTTAATGTGAAACCTCCACTTTCGGAGTGTGAGTAGGTTTCAAACTGGTTTTCGCGCCAATTATTTCGGTACCGATTATTTTTGGCCTCGGTTCCGGTTCTAAGCTCAAGAACCGGTGGAACCGAGAACCGAACCGACCCATCCCTAATTTTTTTAAGTGTTAACATTAAAGTAACCTTGAAATCAGTGTAGGTAACACATTCAGCCCCCCCTTAGAACTTAAAGGTCCTTTAAAGTCCCAGTTCTTGAGTCGCAGAGATGTACAGTCATAACAGCACCCTGAGCAACCTGATAATTTCCCACCTATTTATTCGGAGCCCCGTTGCAAAATACTCTCTTGGAAAGACTTGAATGATCACGATACGTTGAATCGTAATTTAAGTCGGAAGTAATTACTGGCGACGAGATATCGGAGCAAGAAACGCATTCGCCAACGTGGCAAGTTTTACTAATTTATGCGATAAAGCTTCTTTGGACCCAGAACAATTTCAGCAAAGCTATTTTCTGGTTACCGGAACTTCGAAGAAAACTGCGATTGGCATCAGGCATTCTTCTATCCTTACCTTGATGAGGGCATTTCATTCGCTTTTGGGAGCTTTTAGATGTAAGCTCTCCGCAAAGCAATCATCACCAACTTCCGGCCTGACTGATAGCAATTGCCAATTTAATTCATCGTATATTTTTTTCTCTCTATGGCCCTAATATGACAAATATTTCATCTCGCTTGAATGTCTCCATTCTGCTATCATCGCTTCGTTTCTCGACACTTTCCTAAATCCTTAATTGCCTTGATTTCAATGCGTAAAATTCCGTTCCTAACTTTGCTTAGCTTCTTGCCAGATAATTTTAATTCAATGGTTATCTCACTTGCCGTGGAGCATCAGCGTATAGATATATCTATCTCTACTCCTATATAGGAGTTAACATCACAAAAAAAAGCTTCTCTGAACTACGCCTCACCCACTCTCGTTTCACTACAACTTCCGAATGCATGTCACACAGCACGAGGATTAACACTGCAGCCAATCACAGCCCACCCAAAATCGATCATTCTTATCTTAGCTTTCCACTGCCAAAAGGATTATAAATGTGACGCTTCGCCCTTGTTTTTTAGTGCCAGTGAAATTCCTTCATGAAGTATGCGACGATGGTGTAGGTAACACAACGGATGAATCAAAGCTCTCGAACGCATAATGACTAACCAAATTTTTTCTTGCTTGCGGAGGCTTGCACGGTCATAGAAATGACCATGAATATGTATACATATTACTTAGCGGTCGGGTTCCTGGGTATATTCATATTGATGGACAAGCTACGGCAGCATTTCAATCGGTATCTTTACGTCCGAAGCGACACGTTGGCATGTTGTTTTCTTAACATATCGCTTCGGACCTGAAGATGCGGACTTCACCACCAGGGAAACTGTCGTCTATCAAGAGGAATAGGTACCTAATTAAAAAAAGTAGGTATATGCGGGAAATACCTGACAAACTTTTACTCATACCTGATCGTAATGTATAAAGACAATAGTGTACAAGTATTTAGCGATTTTGAAGCAAGGGAAATGCTCTGAGACTGGGATGGCATTAAAACAAATCCATTAATGAAATTAGTTTTGAAATAAGTCCATGTCCCCTGCGATCCTTTGAAAAACAAATTTAATCAAGCGAACTAAAGCCACTATCCAAGAAACTTCCAACCATAGGTACCCATTCCGCAACACTAGGCATACAAGCGCAGTGAGATGTGAAATCATTGCTTTCGTTTGTTATTCGGGATAGACGACCGACAGCGTAGGTCATTTGTGCCATATAGGGCAGGTGTGCTATAGGGTGGAGGAAGGAATTTTACAGGGAGCGGGGGAAGATTGGAGAGACCCGGCGTCGGCAATAGCCTAGGTACTCCAAAGGAATGGCACGAAGGGGTCCACAGTTTATCCGATGTAATCAATACTGAACCTTTAGTTCTTCCCTCGCAATACTCCAATGGAGATATTTTTGCCACTGAAAAATATCTGCTAACGCCGGGATCCGAACCCGGGCCATCTGGATGGGAGGTCAGAACTTCATTATTTTCTAAAGGTAGTTGTTTCAGGCTTGATTTGTTGGAATATCATAGCGAAAGAAAACGACTGGCAATTTTCCACAAGAATAAGGATTTTACTAAAATTGCCAGGCTTTTTCTTTCGTTCATTATTTTCGTTCCAATTTTCAAAACTTAATTCCAAGTTTTCACGCGTAAACTCTAGTCCGGGACAAGATTTATGAAATAAAAACCTGAAAGGGCCACCTCTGAGCCTTCAATTCCGTCACCCGTTACACTTGTTTTGTTTTAGTGTACCACTTCCACCATCTTTTGCGACTATTAAATGTTCATCAATGGACTAATTCTATCATCAGTTCGTAATATCTCCTACCTACCTGCAACTCATCAAAAATGCCTATCCTTTTTTTCCGCGGTCCACGCTTTCCCTGCAGTCTATCACCTTTAATTACGTCATTCATCATTTGGCGATATTACCTACGTGTCCAGTGTCACAAAGCCTCACAGCCTAATGCTTTACTTCAGGCATCTCGTGATAATAAGGGCAGAGTTGTAGCTTCGAGAGAAAACTGTCGTGGGACAAAATTTTCATAATATAACTCGCAACGATATCTATAAGATCTACGTCTTTCTATAAGATCTATCTAGGAGATCATCAATGGCGATAAAAAAGTATGCTTACATTCTTTCCGTCAAAAAGCAACAAAATATCGAGAAAGATTTGATTCCACGTTAATGCAGTTTAGACCAGACAATTCAGATGATACGAGTATTCGAAACTCAATGAGAATAAATGAAAGGAATGGGACAGTAGCTACGATTGATAAAATTGAAGAGACACGTCACAGGAATTCGTATACGGACGTGTGGTATACGATATTTCCCGCCGCAATACACTGTGGTCTATCGGATAGAGTACACCATATTCCCCTCTGTAAAAAACTATCGACAGCAACTGAAACTAAAAATGGCACATGGAAGCGAGAAATGTTTGTAAGACGACGAATATTTTATCTGCACTCAACCACTTCCACGAGAATCGAAAATAGCAACGCGCATGTGGTGCGCCGATGACGTTATCGTAGAGGTTCGTCGTCCAACTGGTCGTGAGCAGCGTGCGTAAAAGGCACGCAGCCAGCGAGTCTGGAGAGGACGGGTTGCATGACGAAAGAGGTGTGGTCCGCTTCCACATTTAAACAAAACATAAACATCATATACCTACCTTTTCTCCTTGAAATCGGAAAGCAATATTCGTATTCCGGTGGGAGAAAATTAAGTACCTACTCTAGAACCGGGTACATGTATTTCGGAAAATTTTGAGAAGAAATACATGTAATTTCGGACAAATTTGACCCCAATATACGGGTGTGAACTATGAATGGTAGCTTTCTACCGGTTCGGATAGGTTTTTATCAGGTCTCCTCCCTATATTTTGGACGTTATTCATCCACAGATCCTGTATTTTTTCTCTCTTCAAATCGGCGTAATTCCTACCCCTCTTCACAAAACTACTATCCATAATACATTTTCTCTTTCTTCCTCGCTTACTCAGTATTCTACCCCAGATGACTCCAGCATTCCATCCTCCCTAAGTACCGGTTCCATCTATATACTCTGCCTTCCACTAATTACCCCTGACATTCTTCTTTCCTCCCCACTTATGTTCAAAACCTCTTCATTCGCCCACCTTTCCGACCATTGTAAATTCTTCATTCTCCTCCAAACCCACATTTCTGAAGCTTCTAATCTTTTCTCACCGTCCTTCCCAAGAGTATGCAGGTCTAATAACACATCCATATAAAGTTACGCTCCATACTGAGCTTTTCAATAACCGTCTATTTGCATACCTGTCCATGGCTCTTGTTATACGTTCTCTGGTGTAGGTTAACGTCTACTTGGCCAAAGCAATTCTTTTCCTAACATCATTACTACTACGCCAGCCTCATTAATTGCGCTATCCAAGCAACAAAACTATTCTATGAACTTCATATTTACCTAAATGACGACATAGTATTTCGGGTTTGAGAAATAGATAGGATTAATACAATATGATTACCTTAGGTAAATAGACACCAATTTAACAAATACCTAAACTAGTAAAAAAAAAATGTGGATCAATGGATTGACTCCCTATAAATAAAAGGCTTTAGTTAAATTTGATATGGCAGTGGTGCCACAAATATTCTGGCCTAGACAGAACTACCAGACCTAAGGAAATAGATTCTTCAATACTACGCTTAGAGATGGGTAAATTACCGTAATTTTCAATTGAGGTAAATTACGGTAATTTTCGAAAATTACCGTAATTTTAAGTTTTGAGCTGCAAATCCTTATCAGAGGACTCCAAACGAAATCAAATAGCATTGAGATATATTTGCCGACGCTTATATCAAACATATCATGACGTTTATCCATTATAACTCATTAAAAAAAATAAAACAAAGTTGGAAGCTACACCCAATTTGCCTCTCTTTTGTCACACTATAAGAAATTTTCATTCCAAAGACATACCTCTGCGCAATGTGCATTTGATATTTGACTCTGAATTAATTGGAATTAATCATGGACACAATGTAAACAAAATCGTTTTAGCTTCATTATTTATAATATTACCCATTCCAATGGTTTTTCGTGAGGAAGAAATTTTTTGAAAAATAACTTTTCTGAAAATTACCGTTTATTACGTGAAATTTTCAGGGGTGTTGGTAATTTACGAAAGATACCACGGTAATTTACGAAAATTACCGCGGTAATTTACCAAGTTGCCCATCTCTAACTACGCTAGACAGAATACAAAATTCCACATATCCAAAAATGGCGAAGTAATAGGATTGGATAATAAAGAAAGCATACATATTCCCTTCTCTTAATTGGTTGATACCCATATGGGTATATTAACACATATATATGTTAATATATGTGTTACCTACCTACAAGGAAGTCATTGGTCCTCAAAAATAGCACCCTTCAGCTAAGTAACAAGGCCAATCACTAAGAAAATAGATCAAATGTAGCTTACAGGCTACTGAAGGGACGATAACCTCAATGCTCGATTTTAAGATTTATCGGTTATTGTATGGCAAACAACCTATACACACACTCATGGTGGCAAAGCCAGTTTCTCTCACTTCGAGGCCTCTGGGGAATGGATCTGATTTCAATAATATCACACATCCCGGGTTATGCTGAGCTGTCCCAAGTTATCTTGACTAAGTTGTAAAACCACCAGCATGAGGCTACAATACTACAACTGATTTACACAGGAATAGCACAGTCCAGAATAAAACAATATATGTACAATGATACAGAATGCATTGAGTTAAGTTACTTTCTTGGGACCAAATCAGGTAGTGGCCAAGGGATGATATTAGGGTAATAGTGTTACCATTAGAGTGTTACTCTCTAGGACGTTGAGTATATACGTACCACTTGAATGGCATCTCAGAGATACAGGGTCCATGACACTTCTCACTCATTATAGCGAAGTAAGGAGAGTAATATGCGTAATGAAAATCATCACAGCGACAGCCATCAGTTCTTAATAGTTTTTGAGGATATGTTTCTATAAACAAACAATTTCCTTAATAATTATCACTCCCTTTATTCAATTCCATGACCTTGCAGAGAGTTGATTTCTCAATTCCCTGGGACAACTTAGGCCATGATCGAATGCCATATGTATACAAGTTGTGTATGTTGTAGGGGTTTAAAAATTTTTTTAATAGTTTTTCTCGACGCTGTCAAGGGCTGCACACTATAGCTTAGCTGATTTTTACTATGTACCTTACCGTACTTATGAGGCAAAAATGAGCCTAGTCAGTGCCACTCGTGTCATGCATTCCCTTTGTGATTGGATTGACCCTTCTGGATTAATATTGATGATCATGACAATTGCTCATGAGATATTTTAGTAGATTGACACCAGAGGCAGACAGCCTTACAATAAAAGCCAGGAGGTAAACCATATTTTCACATCCTTCGGGCACTAAACCCCTAAAAATGAATATTTTGTACACACTTAAAGTGACTGAAATTTTGCTTATTCTTGGCCACTGGATTGTGGACAATACTGTTTAGGCATCGGGACAAAAATAGAGAACAAGACAGCAAGTGAAATAAATGACCCTTTATTAAACACTGTTCATTTAATGAACCACATGATATTTAAAAAAACATAATCATTGAGAGACATGAATATGGCTTAAACAATGCACACTGACTACAATGACAAAACATTGGTGGAATCACAAATTCACATAACTTTAAACAGCAAAGAAAATGAAAAGGAACATTAAGACTGCTTAAACATGATTAACATCAACATCAAAAATGTCACGGAACTTTAGCTTGACACTAAGGAGGGAACTAACTTTCATAGTTCAGAAGCAATGCCAGATAAGTTCACATCACTTCAGGAGGATGGATGACAGTAAACAGCAAAATATTAGTAACATTTTTTAATTATCACATTGACATTCAAATAACAGTCAGAAATTATAGTAGGTAGTAACATTGGTGCAGAATTATGGGAGTGTTACAGGCATTAGGAAATGGAACTATTAAAATATTGCTGACACCAAAAATGAAAATTTAACTCATTATCTAGAACGTTATATGGATGGTGTAACATTAGAGGGCAGATTGCATCAAACTTCAGTATTCTATGAAATACGTATCAAGGAATCACACAGCTACATACCAATGTACTTCATTGGGGTAATGGTAAAGCAGTTATATTTAATATCGCAAAATAAAAATATAAGGGCATCAAAATGTTTTGAAAAAGAGAATTTCATCAACTCACCACATAGGAAGCACATCTGGCCAATAAGAATTATTATTAAATAATTTAGTATAGCTTGATTCGATAAAATTATAGATTTGTAAGCAAGAACTTTTAATCAGAAGATATGCATTTATGCACTCAGATTCTTTCAAATTATGATTTCACTAAACTTACTACTTATCTCCTGATGCTGGATTACAAATTTATACTACATGGCACAATGAAAAAGTTTAACATGCTGACGTTCCATTTTATGATGTCTGGTTAATGTAAACCATATATTCATGTAGATATTAATTTGTCTTCTGAAGCATCTAGTAACAAAAAGTATATGAGACAGTTGGTCAGTTAAAATAAACATCAACAGCAGAAGAGCAATTGCGAATCCACATTCATTTTTGAACCCTAAAAAATATTTAACCAGACATTATAAAACTGAGTTTAACAGTTTCAAAGCAAAACATTCCACAATCCAAACACTACGACACGAAGAACATTTTCCGGCTAGTATGTACTCAGGCATAAGTTCCTAATCTTTCTCCATAAATGCCTTGACAACTCATTTTTTATGAATGTTTTTCATGAATGCAGGTAAGTACCTACAACATTACCTTCACTTCGGCTAATCTTGAGCAACCTATATGCTACAAAATTCACAACTCCCACTAGAAAGCTCAGATTGGCACAAAACAAAATAGATGATTCATTTACAAGGCAAAATAGTCTTCATTTAAATAGCGGAAGAATAGAAAATAGAGGATATGCTAAGAAATGTAGGATTTGCACATTAAATTCTAATAAATTAAAGGCTATATTTACATAAACATTCTTACAATGATGGACTTTTAATATATGCAACAAAATTATTGGAAGACTGGCATTGCAATATAAATGTTAGAAAATACAGGGATTATTCCAGATTTGCTAAAATTCCATTATGATTAGTGTAATTACCACAGAAATAGACTGTAACAACACCACGATCAAACAACAATCAAACATAACACATTCACAAATACAAAGCATTTACGTACTGTAGTTATTGAATGCTAATAGGTGAAATGTAAACATTAGGAAAATGGCAACCATTTGGATGCAGTATAGGGTGCGTGAAAAGCCACATAACACAGCTAACTTTCCAGTATATTCGATGAAAAGTTATTAACAAGCTGACATAACTCAGTTGCACTTGGTAAGGAGCAAAACGAAAAAGTATGTACCTAATGAGATACAAATCTCTGCTTTAGTAGATCATTTCTTACCACAAATTATCTTTTGCATACCAATCTATACAAATGTTCCCTTGGCATGGGATTATAGAAATATAGCTGCAAACATCAAAGATAGCTAAATGAGGAATGAATAACTTTCACTGATATCACAAAACTTTGTCCCAAGGAAAACGATACATATCTAAGGCAAACTATGATATGGAACTTCTCTTGCTGTAAACTTCACTTCTACCTGAACCACAATATAAAAATTTAAGGAGGGAAGCAATCTCAAATATATACCCTCTCCTCCAAGGGAATAACTTGAATGACTATATCACATAAATATCCATATAAATATCAAATCATAAGTCCAACATTACCAATAATACGTATTTAGTAAATGTATGTAAGCATTGATTTTTGAGCCAGGTTTGTGTCACACTGTCCATGTAATGTATCTAAAGCTATTTAATAGCTCCAAGATAAATTTAAAATAAGATTTAAGATATAAAATCTATGTTCACAAGCAGTTTATGACCAAATGAGGCAGTTAGGACCAGGCAATTTAGGAGGATAGAGAAGCACAAGCCCACCAGGTCAAAGAGCTCTGTTTCGACAAATTTTTTGCTCAAAAAAATACTTTATTTTTATCACTACTCAGCATACTGACTTCATCAAATTATATTTCTCTTAAGAGTTAAAATCTTACTCAAAAGGTTAAAAACTATACAAGGAAAGAATATTTATGGCAGTATCAACAGCTCCTTCATGCAGTATATAGTAGAGTCATTAATTGAAAATTTATGAAGAGGAATTTGTTACAAAAAAAGTGCAGGTAATTTGTTGAAAATATGCTCTAAGTTTCTAAATATAGGAACAATTACTGCAGCACCTGAATGAGATTTAAAAATTGTATTCAAATCTACCATAAAAGGTACAAGAAGGAATGATGGTCCATCACATATACCCATAATCAAACAGAAAAGTTGAACAGGCATTACCAAGGATAGTGAATTATGCATGGATGAATTTGTGCAAAATAGTTTCTATGAGTAATGAACAATCCGACAATTACAAAACTGAAGCAACCTAACAATGATTCACAAAAATGTCAAACAATTACACTCTACACAGTGTAATATATGCATAGAATTCTATTTCTTACACTGTAAAAGTCTTTGAATATCATCTCCAAATGTTTATCAGTCAATTTTCAAAGGGTACTATTGGACAAAAATAATACCTTAACATCATATGAAATCTGAAGAGCATGATAACAGGAAAAAAAACAATATGAGAATGAATGGTGCTATGTTCAATGCTCCTCCATCGATAAACTTTTTTTTAAGCCCAAATTCACATATGATGAATAGGTAGTAAAATATCTATAAATTCTCCTACTGCAAAAATTTAAGACTTTATTCACAGAAATGCCAACCTGAGGTTTTCAATTAATACAAAAAATAATATACATGCTATTATTTTCAGCAAGATGAACCAAATTGGAGTAAAAAAATGTTGTTCTGGGACTAGTTCCCACAAAAAAAAGATCAGTCTTCTGAAGGTACTTGGAAACAAGACTGTCAAAAAGGAACATTAGGACATGACCTAAATAAAATACTTCACAACTAATGACAATAGAGCCAATAAGGCTAGTCTGATGATTAACATGCCTGACCTTCAACCATAATGTCATGTGCTAAATACCACGTCTAAAAGGAATGTAGTATAAGTTTTCTTGGCTCAATCTTTGAGTAGCTTAAACAACTATAAGTGGCTTAGTTTTAGACCCCTGGGGCTCAGAAGCCACCAGGGATATCAGCCTAGCAAAAGAAATTACATGGATTAATCAATAATTACACCACAAGTACCTGTAATTATGCCATTCAATTTCCATTATTTTTTTATATATGATAGATGCATTATAATCTTAATGTCACCAATTCTAAACCCAGATCCAGAAGCTATAAAGGAACATTGAAATAACTTTCACTCATTGTGAAGGTATTTAAATCTACACAACCTAACACTTCTTATGCTATTATTGAATAACCTGATGTAAGAATGCTAAAATAGGAAGAGATATTCCTAAAATAAGCAATCAAAAGCTGATTATACTCAAAATCTCTTCATATTTGGAAACCCATCACCTTTCTCAAAAATGATCATTTCTCAAAGAGCCACTATCTGTAAATTTTATGTACTCAAAAAATGCCTCATTACATGCAGCACCAACCTATAAGAATGCACGTTAAAACTATTTTGAAAAATAAAATATAAATAGCCTCATTTTATCTTTGGTTCTAGAAGAAGGCCAGAACCTATTCATACCATGCATGCACAACAATATAGCAGAGAGATTTAAATTTTCCCAGTAGACAGGACTCGGGCAGATTTTTACAAGTAACCTAGCCACATGAGTTGTGCAATATTATTATTGGTTAAGGAACTAGGCAGTGAACTTGCACATCACCTAAGTCAAGTAACAAATCCTGTCATTCACATCATTGGTTTCATTGTATGATGGGCCATAAGTCGGCATGGTTAAATGACAATGCTATATGAAGAACCATAAATACAGCTATTGTTAATAACTCCAGCAAAGGTGTAATACTTTTCATAGCAAGGCACAACAAATTTGATGAAAAAAGATATCTCAT
Organism: Platycnemis pennipes; assembly: GCA_933228895.1. Taxonomy (NCBI): domain Eukaryota; kingdom Metazoa; phylum Arthropoda; class Insecta; order Odonata; family Platycnemididae; genus Platycnemis; species Platycnemis pennipes. Next base: position 75,763,730 of record OW121856.1, on the reverse strand, counting down.
GGGGAAATGTAATACTGACTCACAGTAGCCAACAGGCTTTCAATTTGGCAATTTGTGGATCTCTCCATATTTCCAGGTTTTTGCTATGCTAGTAGTCTGGCGTGATGGCAATTTCACCTAAATTCTGGAAATAAACACTGGACATCATCAGGTGGAAGTTGAAGTCACTTCAACCTAAAGATGGCTGGCGGAATCCAGGTGAAACTGTCATCACCTCTGACTACCAACATGGCAAAACTGGAGAGATTCATGAATCTAGAACACCACAGCAACCAACGTACTAACAGGATTCAGCAACCCTGTTTCACTTTCTCAGATCCAATTTAGAGCTTTGAATGTACACTCGGCAATAGTGCCTATGCAAGATCATCTATCTGTCCCACAAACCATCTTGACACCACCTTAGTAGAGGTAGAAAATGTGGTGAGGTTTGGATGGGATAAAAGAGAAAATAGATTCTCAAAAACTAACTGACATGTTCCTGCTTTATTTTTGGCCTCATTACAGTTTGAATGCATACATTTCATTAGTTATGGAAAGGATTTTCAGAAAATGTTTTGATTTAACTACGTAGAAAGCAATGAATTATTTCCATAAAATTTCTTAGTAACTAGGATGTAGTTAAAGAGAATTATTCAAATTTTATTCCATTGAATTGTTCATGAATGTCTTCCAGTCCAAGCTATTTTGATTTTAAACTAGAAAGTTATTTGAAAATCTTTTCCTTTAAATGTGTTTCCATACTGTTGTCCACAACTATCTTGGCACTGACTTAAATAAAAAAAAAGGTTGAAAACTACGATAAAAGTGATTCAAAGCTCATTTTACTTGAAGTTGCTTCAGCCTTAACCTTGTCAAGTTTCAGTTTAACCACTTGATTTAACAAATGTACTTTCAAATATGTATTGGATACTTAGGATTTTAATGAGTGGAAGTGTGATGGGAACATGATTTTCAAGAAGTGAGAGCAAACACATTTAAAAGTCATAAATGGACCAAACACTTTAGACCACAAGAAGCTTTATGAATTTAAGTTGCACTGGCATACTAGGTTATCATCTTGTAGATGAGCAAAAATCAAATTGCAGCCACAGCTGATTTCTTAAGCACCAATGTTTTGAGTTGCTGGTGGCATTTTGAGTTTCTTCTGCAATGTTTATTTTTCTCACTTTGCTTTCACCACATTCCAAGTAATAAAATTTCAGAATTTAAATAATAGAGGCTTTAAAAGTAAAACAAGTTGATTAATTGCAATATTATCACGAGTAACATCCTTACCCTCACAGTTTTTGAAAACCAAAGGAAATAAGCAAAATAAGCTAAAATCATTTGTGTAATAGTTGCCATCTAGAATTAATTATCTTCCAAATGCACTTCTCTGGATGTTTTGAGTTGGATAAGAAACCTGATGCCTGGGGTTCATGTTTCAAGAAAGTTAAACATAGGACTAAAATCAGTTGTAAAAGAATTTTCCTATCCTGTGTTAGTCACCATGTTAAGAAACATGTCTCACTTTTCATCAACTGTGAAAAGAATCCTGATATCCAATTGGTCCAGAGAAAAATTCAGATGCATCACAAACCTGAATACAACCAATAGTTCATTGCAATTTTGGGGTACACTAGTGATCATTATAATTACATTTAATAATTTTGTACCAAATTGTTGTTTCTAAGGATTGCATCAAAAACACAACCACCATGGTTCCTTATTACTAAGCAATTAGTTTAAAGATTTCCCATGAAACATGGACTCCATAACTTTGGAAAAAGGCTCATTGGAAGGTTGAATAAAATTTCATTAGCCCCTTGTCTTCAAAGGGTCTGATGCCAGCTACATTACCTATACCATTAAAATATTATTTGGCCCTTAACTATGTTCTTCCCTTTTTACTGTACCAGCTTAAGTCCAGAAAGTAAAAAATTGCAAATGATGGCATGAAGTGTTACCTCCACTCCTTCACCCCAGCCTCTAATATCATTAGACTTCCCGTTATTCTCTTCCAAGTTCAATAGCAAAACCATAAACCTAGATGTAGACTACTCACGGTAAAAAGATCCTGAACTAGGTCTAGTTGATTGGAGGAAAGATGTGAACAACAATCAATTAAATGCTCCATTTAGTTCCTGCCAAATTTAGACAACAATACATTTTCAAGTACATTGCCATTTTGTCTTATTAACTTTATCTCTCACCTACTGACTTCATTGAAGTCCATTAAAAACCTGTCTGCAACTGGTAAAATATAAATGAATACACAGGTAAAATATATTTTATACACTGATGCCTTAGTGATATTCCTCAGCAAACGTTTTGGATTGAGTCATCAAAAATTCAGTAAGCAGTACAAAGAGAATGCAGGTTCACATACCAACTGAAGAAGGATAATGCATAGTTAACAAACATTACATGTTGTCCCCAAGCTAAATGATCAGTTTTAATCCCAGAACCAAATCTTGCCACTGATATGGATATATATTTCTAAGCTATCAAGCTCGTTATCAAAAAAACAACATGGGTTGACAAAATACTGAAATTCAGACAAATACACTCAGCAACCCTGATTTCTGAGATGTGCACCATCTATTTCATATACTCAATGAGACATGTTTTCATCAAAACCTACATCATGCATGAAACGAAATGCACAAATAGCAGAAATGACTGAAATATTTTCAGGTGCAGCCAGAGAAATGATGACAATACTCACATTCCAATTGAGCCTAGGGAAGAGAATTAATTCATTGACATTAGATGTTAATTTGTGGAACGACTTGATTTTAAAATAACAAGAGGTGACTTGGTTTTTCCACGTATAATTTATCATCCACAACCTAGGTTTTATTTTCAAACCAAATGCTGCAAAAAAAACTGATGATGTTGCTGTTGGATGTAGTAATCTAGATTTGAACTCGTTCCAACTCGTTTTTAGCATAATGTGTTTCAACTGTTTGTCTGATTTGTGTACTTCTTTTGTTTGGTTGTGAATCTCACCAATTCCGGTTTTTCAAATGAAAAGTTTACACTTAAAAGGCACCTCAAGTTGATTTATTTTTAATCCAACCAAATCGTAAGTTGCTCGACAACAAAACCTAGGCCATGTATAGTAAATTATATGCAGAAAATCAAGTCACCTCCTGATATTGCATAGAAAAAAGATGCATTTTGCAAGATTTCCCAACAGCAGATCAGTCCAACACTCCTACATCTTTTGACCTGGCAACCTAAAAGCCACTGATTCTCATCTGACCTGAGGCACTGGTGCGCTGTTTGTCATCAAGTTTAAGTTACACGGTATGATATAATCCAAGCAGTTGCAGGACCCTGTCACTCTCCTAAATGAACCTAGAACTTCAACATGAAAAGCCAGCAGACCATCCACAATTCTTAGCTACACATTTTAAGTAATATTCCTAGAGATAGGTTGGTGTTCATCACTTGCTACCAATGGTCCTAAAAACTTGTGCCATTCCAAAATCCAAATACCAAAACCTTGATAATATCTGGCTATTTATTGTATCAACATATGATAGTAACATAGTAAATCGAAAAAACAAAAAATGATATCACGTAAATACAAGCTCTACATACTTATTTATGCCTATTACATCCATTATACTTTTAAAATGTGAACAAAATACCACGTGATGTGCAAAAATAGTACCACAACCACTAATACACTAGCAAAGTGCAAAAAAATAAAAACAATTCAACTATCACATTACTGGACGGCAGAATGGGTGTATTCTATCAATACAATACTCTATCGTCCTTTAATGACTCAACCATAAGCATGAGCTTAGTAATTTTACTTCAATGAAAATATGAGTATTACTTCAGGTTATCTTCATGTGAGAGGGTACTAAGACAGCTCATTTCATCTTGCGAAGAATTATTTAAAATTGGTTCCACATTTCGTCATATGTCATGGTATAACATTTTATTTAACAGCTCAGAATCCCACCAAAACCATTTCAAAGAGCAAAAAATTAATATTAGTATCCATTCAAAGTATATGGGTCACAGGATTTCTGTTCTCGTTGAATTAGCATCTTTAAATTGCATCTTTCACTATGACCAAGAAACTTGATTTATCCACAAGTCCAGAAATATTTCAAAGTAATTCACCATCTGTAATCAGCTTTTTCCTTATGGCACAAAAATGTATACACAAAAATAATTACCCATTCACAGATGATTCTAGTAAATCAAAGATTTTCCAAGTCAGCATTTACCTAATAGTTGAGGAAAAGGAGAAATAACACAGCTTCTTTTCATGATAAAGCCATTTTTGCTGTAATTTTAAGATTTCCACAGCTCCAATACTATTTGCTGCATCTTCTTAAAGCATTTGTAGGGGTTATGTGCTTAAGCATATATTACTACCAAAAATATAAACTTATGAGCCAAATGTTCTTCAAGGTTGAATGCCATTAGAGGATTTTTAAAATTGACCTAAAAATTATGAATGAATATTGGTCGGAAGCTACACAGTGGAAATACACAGTTAAAAGTACATAAACTATTTCTTTCAAATTGATAAGTGATCTCCATGACATAAAATACCAGCAATATCCCAAACTTTTGAACAGCCGGCATGAGCTTGGGTGAGCATATTTTCCAAATGAGAGCTGTGTATCATAATATTTTGTATTAAAAAAGAGCAACATTAAATATTATCAAGTAGCTGGGCTGCACACTATCAGGATGGCACTACTGACACATGGCTACAATTTCATTAGAAACTCAATTTCAGCTCTCAGGTAATAACTCACCCATTTCCTGATAATTAAATGGAGAACAAAATGAATACTGATTTCACCGACAAACATTTGAATGGAAATCTGTAAGTGCAACAGCAACGAGTGCTCAAAGACTGGTTCCTGTGGAGAGAGTAAAAGTGAAAAAAAGACAAGTTTAATCTTTTCGAAAGCCTAATAAATAGGTTTTAGCTTTGAAAATATTGTAGTGCTGTAAACAACAGTATTGTAATACAGTTAACAGAAAGAATTTTAGCATTGGCCACCAGACATATTTGACTAATAACAGGTGTTTACAATACAAACAATTTCATTTTGACATGAAAGAAGTCTGAGAAATGAGATCATTTTTCTCATCAATTCCCACTCCTTACTGTGCCAACAAAGCATACAAGTGCACTAGTTTGTCCAAAGGGAGAACAAATGGTACATATAGAGAAAAAATTGTTAGCTTTTTTTATCATTACAAGAAGCATACACTAATTGCATTGTAATAATTGCATAATACTGAAAGTAACTTGAAAAGAAACACATTCAATTACTCTCAAATGCAATACTATTAACACTTTTACTGCCAGCCTCTTGCAGGCAGAGTGCCAAGCCCATTTGGCATGTAGTTTGAAAGACTTAAGAACTTAATTCCAGTTAATGAACTTCACATTTACCTGAATGATGACAAAACACATTTTGGGTTTGGCGAAATGATAGATAGGATTTAAATATCTGGGGCAGAGACCCAACATTAAGAAAAATATCCTAAAGTTATACAAATTGGCTGATAGATCAGTCTCCAGCAATTTTCTCCTGACCTGAGAGAGCCGAAAGATTGGTCAACTGGCAGTAATAGTATTATGAAAGCTTGCTCACAAAACCAAAATTTGCATTTATAGCTGAAAAGTTCAATATGACTTACGATAATATCACAGTCAATCCAAGAAATTAGTACTTGCAATTAACTCCTTAAAATAGAGACAAAAAGATTTGCTTGAAAGATCTAAGGCGATGTTTTGTGAACAATAATGGAGCAATTTGAATGGACTTCTACATGGCAATTAAAAAATACACTAACTTAAGAATTACAGCCTAAATAAACAATGTATAAAAGCTTATAGTGGAACAATCATCAACGAATTACACAAATTCCTAGAACATGACATTCAGTCATTTAAAAATTGTAGGCAGTTTTGAATGTACTGACAATAGGATGTAACTCCAGAATTTGTTAAACCATAGAACTATTGGGATGGGATTTATGCAATGAATATACAATAGAACTCCTGATCTCACAGTTTCAGTTTTCTGGTCAGAAAAACTACAAGTGTATTACCTAGCATAATTTAACCTGAAATTCATGTATATGCCACTCTGAGTGGACAAACTCCCCTTACACCTTTCCACTTAATTCACATCACTCTGCTTAAACCCATTTAGCTAATTTCTTTTCTGACTGTCCCACAAATCCAATTTATTTTCATCCATCACCAATTTAGGAAAAAGCTTAGTTAATTATATTTCAGAAACTGTTATCCATAATTTATTCGTAAGTACTATATAATCATATGTCAAATTACTTGAATAATAAATTTACAAAGGCTTTTGAATGTAATCAGATTACCATGGTTTAGGCTATTAAGTAAACATTAAACCAACTTCACGATTCATGGGCTATCAAGGGCCACATTAAACTGCCTCCGAATCTTGATCTAAACATGTTAATTAAGCATTTTTACTTGCAATGATCGATCATTCCTCCTAAAAGAGTTACGTCACAGAAGCAACATTCTCAAAGTCAATATTCAACAATAACTGACAACTCAGTTACATAATCACTCTGGAAAAAAGCATTCAAGGCTCAAAACGAAAGAAAACATTCCAAAATTCAGAAGTTGAAGGTTTGGCCAGCAGCGCCCTTCACAAAGATTTTTGAAGAGAGTGGGATGGTTTAGAAGTGTGCTGTGGATTGCATGCCAATAGATAGGCTCTAAGGAAATAGCACGAGGCACAGGCATCAGCTAACATTGAGGAGGACTTCAGTAGTAGTTATTCAGGGGAGGCGAGCAATGGCTATGGCCATTTTACAATAGGCAGGTAATGGGGAAAATGCATGAAATTATTTATCTTGTATTAATTATGCACTTAATGTGAAATTTTTTCCCAAATTTAAATTATAAACCGACGGGTTAAGCGCCACGGGTTGGCAGCACCCGCGGCGTAAATAGCGATGAATTATTAGATAAACACGGGGAGTTTGGCATTACGCCCGGCGTAATAATGGGTTACAAAACAAAAGTAAGGAAGGGCAACAATTAGAAAAACAGCGTGGTTAGTTACGTGGCGAGGAAAGAAAAAGGTCATAGTGAGAAAGACGAGAGGAGAAAAAGAAAAAACGAGGACCCAGAGAGAGATTAAAAAGATAAGGTGTACGCGTCAGCGGAGCAGTCCCGGGGCCCGTGATAAGGCAGATATTGGCAGGAGACACAGATAATTCCAGCAGACTCCCAAGAGAAAAGAGAGAATCGAGGAGAGAGCGGGAAGGAAGGGTCATCGTGGGAAAATCCTACGGGAAGGCGGTCCAGCAGATCACGGGAACCAGTGGCCACGATAAGTCTATGAACATTGGAATAATTATTTAAAAGGAGAAAGCCCACTACAAAGTTAATCATAAAGATTGAATTAAGATTACTGATTAGATTAAAATTTGATATGAAATTGTAAATTGGGCCCAATTAAGGTTAAAAGAAACTGAATACAGAGATATTGTGCATGAAAATATAAATGTATTCCTTGTCTGATTTCCTTGATCCCAATAGCAAATTAAGGGTATTGATATATACATATGTGTGAAATATTTAACTGTATAAGGGTGTGTGTGGAATCTAACGAGCTAGCCGGAAGATAGAAAGCAAAGGTAAGGTACCCTAAGGTTGAAAAGGGGGTAGGGGTACAAAATATAAGTATAAGCCAAAAATTTTATTTAACAAAAATTATTTTAAGACAAATATTTCACATAGATTATTATATTGCATTAAAGTGTTCCCGAAAATAGACCAAATTCACATGACTGGAAATGCCTTCTGATGTCACTGCCCAGGTAAAAATATTTGGTCTGTAACTAATCTGGATCTGGCCTGCAACTGGTCTGAAAGGCTGAATTTTGTTCTGTAAGTGGTCTGTAACAGGACTGGACTGGTCTGGATTTCAAAGAGGCAAAGGAAAATGGTCTGTAACTGGTCTGGAATTCTGGCCTGTAACAGAACTGTAACATTCGATAGTGTGTAACTGTTCTGGATCCATTGCCTGTAACTGTACTGCAATATTCGATGGTCTGCACCTGGTCTGGATCTATTCTGTAACTGTGCTGAAATTTTCTATGGATTTTAACTGGTCTGGATTCTGACATGACGCAGAGCTCTGATATTTTATTCGGTGATCTACAATTGATCTGAAATTCATATGTAACTGTTCAATGATTAGAATATATTTTAGGCATTAATGCTTAATGGGATAAGGAATCCTGAGCTATATAGCTCAGGACTCCATATGGAGGATTCACTTTTTAAGTTATCTGAGTTTTTTCTAGAAGAGTTGCAATTTATATTTGCTGTCACATAGATGAATTGCACATGGGTTTAAGGGTACCCACTACCCATCACTATGCCTTATGGAGAGTTGCTTTACTTGGATAGCATTACAAAAGGCTGTGTCATAAATGTACTCTCGGATATTAGAAGTTTCAATTTCCTTTGCTAAATTTGCTAAAATAAATAACCGTAGTTGTGAAATTTTACCGTAAATAATTTCTAAATGTTTATTAAGATTTAATAATTGTTTCCCGAATTATCTTCGATTCAGTTTCTACTGCATATTTGAAAATGGATTATATCTTATTTACTTTGCTATTTTGCATTATTAATAATATTTTTATTGCCTGGCGCATTATTATTAGTAAAGAATTTTATTAGTATTCGGACTTATGTAAGCGCTACGTTTACGCTTTCAAGCCTCCACGTACGTTTTCATTACCCTTCCTTTCCTTCCTAAGAACTTGCCGATCCTACCCGGGAAAGCAGTCTGCAGCTTGCTTCTCAGATTTATCTGTTTAGGCTGTTTCCTTTTCCATATTGGCTGAGCTGAACCAGCCAGATCAATGAGATTGACTGGTCAACAAGTTATCCTATCTCAGGTTAAGTTAAAAATTACAAACCAGCTAGTCACTAGAACAGATTAGCTCCTGACCTGATAGATCCTCAGAGAACAGACCAGTTACAGAAAAGATAAACCCTCTAAATCCAGCCCAATTCCAGAGCAGCAGCTCAAGCGGTACAGACCAGTTACAGACAAGACTGGTCTGGAGCCATGTTTCAATTTCTTCCCAGTTTCAGACCACCTACAGACCTCGTGCTCCACCCCGGTTCCAGACCTGTTCCAGTTTAGTTACAGACCAAATATTTTTACCTGGGTGCACAGTATGGTTTCCATATTGCTATGGAAACATGTTTCTTTTAGAAGAAAACAAAGCCAGCATATTATTTTGAGGTTTATAGCCATTTCTTTATCCTAACCATAACTGAAAAGGGATTTAAAAAAGCACAATCTGACAACCTTTGGTTGATTTCCTTACAGTGGCATCCTTAAAAAACAGTGATTGCTTTGTCATAGCAAAGATTATTGGAATGAAAAAACCAGGGCACCATACAGTTATTATTTAATTTATGGACGATTTGCTCATTATGATTTATACTACTTAAATAAAAAATCGAAATACATTTGTTTATTGCATTAAAAAATGAGACAAATATAAGCATTTACGCCAAGTACTCATTAAATAACCTAACTTCACGTACAACAGATAAACAATGCCCATTGTGATACCGTGCTGTTACGTCATGCAATGATGTCATGTTTTTAAGCTGCTGAAAAAGTACAATTTTTAAAGAGTGATATCTTTGTAACACAACTTTATTATTCAGCAAAATTTTTGCCAAGCACATTATAGCTAATAAACTTCACATTCAAAGAGTTATAAAAAATATAGTGATGATGGATCCAGGTTTTTTGTCGGATCTGGATCCGGAACCGGATCCTTGCCTGGGTTTCGGATCTTTATCTCGTATCCTTAGTTTCATATACTCGAATCTGAATTTCATTCATTTTCTAATCCTAGATTTTTAATAAATATATAAATACAGCAACATTTGTATTTCCAAAAAACAAATAAATTTAAAGCAGAAAAAATAACTTCCTATGTGGATAATATTTTCCTGGATCAAGATTTATGGATTCAATGACTATATCTTAATACTTCTAATATAAAGATCACCTTCCTTATCACATATTCATCAAGCAATAAATTTTTGAAACCTGTACAACTATTCTTTACAGTGCAGTTAAAAGAAACATTAGAAGCTCATTTTCATTAATAAAAGAATTATTTTCCAATTAATAATCAAATCCTTGAATGCTTTCAAATTCTTTTTTATAAACACAAAAAAATGTTAATGTGGCCAAGAGATCCCATTTATGGAATATCCAGGGATTCCATTTTTAAGACAAAAAAATTATTATAGAATATTTCAAGCTGCTTAACTAGTTATTTTGCAATGTCTTATTAATAATAACCTTTAAAATGAAATTTGAGAATTTTTTCCTCCTAAGTTGTGTAACTCTGATCTTGAAATGAGATTAGCCTTTTTTCATGCTACTAGGAGCAAAATTTAAAAAAGTCTCGGATTTTTTCTCCATTGGGTTTGGGTTTGCAAGAAAAAAGTAGAATGACATGTGGGGAGCATGTATTCTCCAAAATCAGGTAAGCGGACAATAGCAGAGTGGGGCAGTGGACTGCAGGTAATGAAGTTTGATTCTTATCCCCATTTAAAATTTTTCTTTCAGCCATTGAATCAAAAACTTTATCATCCTTCATTTCCAACCTTTCTCTGTGGATACTGACTTTTTGTACTTTTAGCCCTTAAACTAGTTTTACAAATGCATCACTCAAATATACATTGTAAAGTTAACGTAATGATTCCACGATTTAATTCTGCAATAAAAAATTTTTCCAATCATTTCACTATACCAAATGTTATTAATTTTTTGACTTATAAATTGACATGAAATTTCTGATAATCTACTTTTTTAACTGCCTACTTGCATTATCCTAGGAGTACAGTATGGCCTGTATTCCTAGGCAGTGTTATTGATGAACTCATGACCGGCAGTACACTAGCCCTCATTTTTTAACAACTACACTATCATAGGTTCACAGGAATCTGGCGAATGTAGGCGACCCGCGTGACATTCGACTTTTATTTTCTCGTGCATCTATGGAGAAAAAAGTCATGAGTATTTTTTTATTTTGTTTTTGCAGCACGGAAAAAAATCTTCTTCTCATTTCGTGACCAAGTTACACAAGCTCTTCTCGTCAGTATCTACCGTACGTACATTCCAATCGTGGGGCGCATCGATCACTAAGCCACCAAATCTTAGAATTTCCAATCCAGATCTGAATTTTTACTGTCTTCGGATATGATTTCAGTAGCGAATGAAATGAAAGACCCGTGGATCCGACCCGACCATCCTTAATTTATTAATAGTTCATTTGTAAATCTAATTTAAAAAATAAAAGTATAATAAAGTGAGTATTAAGATGTAACGGTTAGAAATTGAAGATAACATTTTCGATGCAATGACTGAAAGAAAAAATTAAACTGTGATAGGGATCGAACTTCGCACAGTACTACCTCTCGTTGTCAGCCTGATCCCGGCAAATGTAGGCTACCCGTTTGACAACAGACGTATTTTTTTCTCGCGGTGCCGGGGTTATGGGGAAAAAAAGGCATATTTCTTTATTTTGCTTCTAGTAGCACGGGAACATTTTCATCTAATTTTGTGACCTGGATACACATTCTCTTCTTGTCAATATCTACAGCACCTATATTCCATTCACAGGGCGCTTCGATCGCTAAGCCACGAAAATTTATAATCTACGATCCGGATCCGATTTTACTCTGTCTTTGGATCCGAATCTCGAACCGAGTAAAATGAAAGATCCGCGGATCTTTGGATCTGATCTGGCCATCACTAAAAAACTATTTGAAAGATGGGCAGAGGAACATCAGGAGGAAGGAAGGGAAAATCTCCCAATGCCCATGCTTATGTCCCATATTGTACTAATAAATGGCTCTGTTTATAACTTTGCCTCACTAATTTGTGAAAATTGGAATTTTTCTTCATTAAAATAATAATTATGTGCCAAAACCATTGAATAGCACAGAGAAAACCTGTAATGAGAATAATAAGAAAATAGCCTGCTTTCCTATAGATAAAGAAAAAGTTAACAGTATATAACCTCACTACTATTCAGTTTCTGTTAATCACTGACAGTCTCGGATTGTATCTTTTGTGAATACAGGTGTTCTACTGTATATATGCATGACCCCCAAAAAAAAACAAAGACATCTAGGTATCATTGTATTATAAAAGTACTTGTCCATAAGAATTGATCTTATGTGACCACTTCATTTGCAGTACAACAAAAATGAATTGCACATAAAAGATTGACTGGACTTAAAAAATATTATATACCTTATACAGATGACAATAAAGATTTCTTGTCCTCCCTCCTCTCTCTCAGTTTCACTGAGCACTATGATTACCAAAGTGTCACATGATGCTGTCACAGAAATATGGCACACTTATTTTCTAGTGCATATCACAATTTTATACAAATGAAGTCATATCAGATGGTACAAGACAAATGCAGACAGACTAATTTATTACATAAATTTTTAGAAAAAATCTCATTATATTTTACCACTAAGGGGAAAAAATCCAACAGATGAACTGGAAATGAATGAAAGTTTAACCTTGAGATAATATTCAATTACAACTTGATATATTTAAACACAGATGAACCAGAAAAATTTAATGGACTTCAAACATTCTTACATGTATGTCAGTTTCATGGTGAATCAAGTGATATTAATAAATTAGTGGCTTGTGGTTTTATGGCGCTGTGAAATCAAATCCTCACAGAATGGAACAAAAAATTATCTAACAAGCTACCCATGCCAAAATATCATCATGAAACATATTTACTTAGACTTTAAAAGAAAACGAAGAGCCAAGATCTTTACACTGGAGGCTTAATGCTAGCGATTATATATGGTGAATCATCTGAAAGCACACTACCACAAAAAGGATTATGAATACTCGAAGAGCATTAATAATTCAACTTCAAGTACTTTTAGAAATGAACTGATCTGATTGAAAACTGCAGAACTAGTAAAGATATGGACTTTATAGACTCAATGGCATAAGAGACATTACAAACAAGGGGTATTTAGAACTTCCTAGCAGAATAAGCAGTGGTTGAATACAGTGCAGCATTAGGTTTAAAAAATATTTTATGAAGTATATAAATTGGCTCACCTTTAAAAATAGGTGGATTTTATATTTACTAAAGCATTGCACTCAAGAGTAGCATTTGAGTTCCATTCATTACGAGAGATTTTAAAAGCAGAAAGCGAGCAACTAAAATAGGTAGAATGAGTTCAAAAGTGATAATAAGCTTTGGTTATTTTTTGGGGTAAACCAAATCATGGACCACTCATACTTTGACAATAAGCAAATAAGAGTGTCATAAATAAAAAAATCATTTTTAATTAGCAATAGGCAATAACAGGAGAAAATTTTGGGTCCCTTTTTCATTAAAAAAGACCATTAAGTCAAGTTCATCTGAACAGACAGCAAAGATAAATTCTGACTAAAAAATCAGGCAACAGCCATTAACTGTAAAATGTCAATTAAAAAGTTAAGTTTAAAAGGCTTTGAGCAACTGAAAAATTAGATAACAACCTGTATGAAGTATTGAAAGTCACGTTGAACAGATTTAGTGCTAATTAAAGAGGGCCTAAACCTCAACAAAAATCTTTAAAAAATTTCAACAATAAAATTCTCTAAAATATCACCACATAAAACTTGAACACATTAGGTAAGAGCAAAATAAATAAAGAATGCACCCAAGAACAGCAGTGAATTACTTGGGCCATAGATATCAAAGGCGCTTAATTCCAAACTATAATGGAAAACAAGAAAATATGAGCACTGACATGAAATTGTTTCATCAGTTTTACACAAAATTGTACTTGCACCCCACATAGGAAAGATGAACACATGCACTAACTGCATGTAGATATGAAAGACATTCATCGATAAAAATACAAGGGGTGTACACTAAGAAGAGTTCTGTTATAAAAGTTAAAACCTTTACCTTGGTTATAAGCTAGTTTTAACAGTAGCTCCAGCATTCTGTGCATAGAGGAGACATGATTAATACTATGGAGTCTTTTCAAAGCCATGGGAACAAAAATAAGGCTCTAAACTTTGTATATCTGAAGCTAGAAACCACATCAGGGTTTAATTCTTACCCATCTAGATAAAAATAATTATTCTGAGGGCAGTAACTCATTCATTCCAACACTGTACTCACTAGGCAGAGAAATATGACCCTAGGGTCAGAGACCCGTTTCATACAGTTCTGCCTCCTCAAGTTCCTCTATACTGGCTGGTTTGCTCATTTTGGGTGCATCCGCTTTACTTGGCTCCCCATTCACCTCAATCTCACTCTTCCTTTCATTCACAACGCAATGTTCTTTCTTCTCGCCCAACAACTTACTCACTCCTTGACTAATGTCATGTGCATGATGTGTATGGTGATTCCTCTTTGGCACACCAGGGGGACCATGATTGTGTTTTCTTCCACCCACTGCCTCACCTCGATGTGAATGTGCCTTACCCCTGTGCGATTCATCCCCATGACTCCCATGACTGCTGCTGGTACTACCATCAATCGGCTCCTCATCCGGATACTCCCCCACCACATACGCTACAACTGAGGCATGATCTAACTTGCCTGGAACCGATGCCAGCCTCTCACATACCTTCCTTCGGCGGCCACGCTGCTCCGCCCTCCCAAGGGGGACGCTGGCGGAGCCATCCCCTTCGTCCATATACAGCTCGGGATCCTCCAAGATGTGTCGTTTGGCTGCCGTGAGGCGGGTCGCAAAGTCCACCAAGCGGTGGCACAGTTCAACGGCATCGGGACCATCGTCTGGCGTCCCCTCCCCAGAGACTCCATTCACAAGGAGGTCTTCCATTCGCAACAGAGTGAGGGCATGCCTTTGGTGTGCCTCCACCATTGGCAGCTTGGGTCGGCCAGGACCTGTCTCACCAACAACGTTCCCTGTGGACTTCGACGTGGGGATAGATCCTTCCCCATGTCCTCTGGAGCCTCCCCTATTGCTCCTTTTCACACCATCCAATTTGCCCCCAAGACCTAAGGGAATGGAAATTACTGGAGTGTATATGATGAGGAAGAAAGAAGAATTATGAAGATAAAATGGATTGACCAAATGACAAACAAATAGGTCCTAGGAAAAGTGGGAGAAAAGAAAGGTCTTCCAAGAAATTTACAAAGAAAACGAGAAAATTTAATCAGTCATGTCTTGAGACATGATGGTCTGGTGAAGACAATTTTTGAGGGAAAAGTTAATGACAAGAATAGCAAAGGAAGGACTGGTAGTATGAGATATTTAGCGCAATTTGTTAAGAATGTGAAAGGAAGAATTACGTAAATATGAAGAGGTTGGCTAACAGAAGAATCAAGGAGAGCAATGTCAAAACAGTCAGGATTTATGACATGATGATGACGAACAACATGAATTTTAGAATAAAAAAAAGTTCAACCCTGCAAGTGGCTGGAAATACAAGCGTGGATGTTAGGTAGCACTTTATTAGAACATCTTGAGCATACTTCATTATGGCAGTAAGACATGGACAGCAGCAGAGAAGCCAAGGCTGGAAACATTCTAAATGTGGTGCTAGAGATGTATGATGATGTTAAATGGCTTGTCTGAGCGACTAAGGAAGAATCCGTTAGTCACTCAGTAAGTCGGTTATGAAAAAGTGTCACTGTCAAAGATGAAATACAGTAAAAACTTGATATTATGAAATCCACAAGATCAACAAAATCAGCATTTTGTAGCATCAAATTTCATAGGAATGAGTTTTTTTAACACAGACATTTCACTTTTAATTTTTGACAAGGATTAGAAATTTAATTATCTTACTATGAGATTTTTGCTGCTGACTATTGGTGAAACATCTTGGCTAGAATGTACGTATGGCAAGTGGAAGATAAAGAGAAATAAAAACCATATTGTTTTGTGTTTGATTGAAGACAATCATTGCGGGAAAAGTGAACGGGAAGAATAGAAAAGGCACGCCTCATATGAGATATATGGAGCAAGTTGTGAAGGATGTAAAAGAGAGGAGTTATGTCAATATGAAGAGGTTGGCTGATAGAAGAATTGAGTGGAGGCCTGCGTCAAACCAATCCTAGGATTGTTGACCGATGATGATGACGATGATTGTTTTGTCTGAGGCTTACCAAGTTTTAACAATCGATCTCTTATTATAACAGGGTTTATAGGTGTTTTCATTTTCATTTTCCCTGACTTTTCCAGGAATTCCAGACCATTATTAGTGATTTTCCCTGACTTTTGAGCACCTGAAAACTCCAAGATTTCGGTCATTTATGGAGATAAAAGTGGTAGTGAGGAAGCAAAGAAGTCTAAACTTATGAAAAATTGTAGGTTTATTATCATATTAATCATATGAACTTCCAGTAATAAGAGATCAACAACTTTAAGTCAACAAAATAAAAATTATCATTCCTTACATTGATATGCCTTCAGAAAGGGTTTTAATTGCAGAAAAATATATGCAAAGAAGACTAACCTGGTTTTTCCTTTAAACCTAATGTCATGTTAAAGTAGCTCTTTGAATCAATCTTGATTTTTTCTTCCTCACATCCTTCTACAAATTTGGCTAAGTGACTTCAAATTTGACTGAGAATAACTTTTTCCTCGCCAGAGGGACAAAGCGAAGCATTCCTGGCGAAATTGCTAGCGAAAGAAAATGAAAATATGAATGCGCACACCTTTTGCCAATCTATTCACCAAATTGTGCAGCTATAGCCAGAAAGAACCAGAATAGGGCCCCTGGGTTGCCTCCACAGCAAAGCTGGCCCGAGACCAGTCATCCCCTCCTTCATCCTCCTCCTCCTCTCCTATGTGCAGTTTTTTATCTCTTGGCATTTTCAGATGATAAATTTAAACATTTTGTGATTTTTCCCTGACCACAAATTAAATTCCCTAACTTTTCCAGGATTTCCATGACCGTTTTCTTTTTCCCTGACTTATCCAGGTTTTCCAGGATTTCCAGGTGCCTATAAACCATGTATAATTGCTGCCTTGTTCAGTGACAATCAGCGAAGCCAAATTTACTAATTATTACGTGACTAGTGAAGATTCTTTGGCCGAGGAGTCATGGATTTCAGAACCCATGATCAAGATTCTCTGTTGAATTTTTACCTTTTTAGAATTCATGATCGTGTGTGATTTGGAAGCTAAATTGTTACAAGCATGAAAAAATTAGGGGAATTATACATCGTCATATGCTACTAGGGGGAAAGACATGATCATTAATGTTGAAAAAATATCAAGTAGCTGCCCGACACCTCCCCAGCTTCACTACTACTACTGTAACACAAGGTTACACTAAAATTACAAGCCTTATATACTAGTTAGTCATCTCCCCATTGTCACTGAAATGGTCACTAATGTTACTCTAACAAAAAGCATACCCTCATTGGCAAAGAGTGAGATTAGGAAGCCAGGGAATAAAGACAGCCAAAGTGAGATAACGCTGCACCCTTTATATGTTATATTTTGTCCTCGGATGACATGCTACTACTTTACTGACTACATGCTACTGGCTTTATCCAAACCTCTCCTAGATCATGTGTTCAGATTAGAATCTTGCTCATTACGGCCATTTCTTAATTTCACTCATAAGAAAAGAAGAAACAACATTTAAGTTGAAAGATAGTTTCATCACAAAAGACAGAAAAAAAATTGACCTTCACATTCATATTCATTATGATTCCACCCCACTAAGATTGAGGTGAATGATGTCAATGAGAAGTTGACTCTTTACTAACAATACTTGCAGTTTCAGGAATGAATTGTAACTTCAAAATCCATTATGGTTGTCCTCAGATAAATAATATTCCTAATGAATGAAGCTGGCATGGATGATTACCTAGTATCAAAAACAAAATAACTGACCTTTTGATGGGGATGAACTAGCAACTGGATGAGGTGCTTCAACTTTAGGAATAGCAAATTTCCCCACAACAGGATCAAAGTTATCTGACACTCCATCAGATGTGAGGAACACAACATCACCAGCAGAGGCAATTGTCATGGAGCAAGTCAAATTGTTGAGCTCTGGGTTGAGTCCATCAGCAGGGCCTAAGGCACCTAATGCATCACGCATGTCCCGCATGCAGTTGATATCATGAGAGCCTGAAAAATATTTGGAAAAGTTGGAAATCTTACAAATACCAGCCTGCACCATTACTCAGCTTCCTAGTAACAAAAATATATGATACCATTGATGTAATATTAACTGAACTTAAATATGCAAAAAATAAATCAATATATACCAATGATTACTTCTAGGACATACCCATAGTGATTTCTCTCACACCATATGTCTTGCTGTATACGTATGCCAAGGAATCACCAACATTTACGACACAAACTGCCCACCTCTGTTGACCAGAATCACCCCCCCAGTTCACAATATTCCCCTCCCTCCCCTCCCCATACATTATTGGCAGAACGGCAGCCACTGTGAGTGTGGTAAGCATTCCCTCTTCCTGAAGTATCATACTGTGTGCTTCATGGAACGACCTCAGAAGAGCAACAAAAACATCCTGGAAGATATGCATAATTCAATCAGAAATATTGTAAACAGTATTGGTTAAAATGGAATTGGCAGCATAATATTCATAATAAGCTTTGGGTTTAATTTTTAACACTAATGTTACATTTAAAAAATAAACTTAAAAGGTGGCATATAAGGCTGATTTTCCAGTTTTTACATTCTTTCCAATTTTCCTAAAATGCTCTGTAACATTCTCTAAAACATCCCTCCTTTAACACATTCAGACAAATCTAAAAATAAAATCATGCACTTCCAACATTTCCTATTTTGCATAAACCGTAGTACCATGGTAATCTGATTACAACCAACAGGGTTTCTCAGTTAGTATTCAAGAAATGGAACAGACTGTAATGTTTTTCTGAAAAGTAAATTATGAAAACCTGTTTCTGAAATAATTTTCATTTAGATCCTGTAACTAAATTTACAACAATTGAAAACAAATAGGGTTTTAGGATAATTAACAAAAAAATTGAAATAGTGGAATGATTCAATTATGTAATGCTGCCCAAAAAACCCATTGTGGTAAAGGATAAAATATATGTGCTTAACAAAAGCTAATTTACTACCTCATTCTATTATTTATTCATAAATTACTATTTGTATCATGATCATTATTTGTACAAGATTAATTAAATAATTTTCTCCCAATTCATTGCTAGGCTGTCCTCCTCTCTCCCTCCCTACTACTAGACATCACCATAGTTTACCAGACACCTCTCCCCCCTTCACAATTACGTAATATGTGAACACCCATTAAGATTGAACTCCTATTGGCCATTGCTACACACAGATTCAATGAAAAGATAACTGAAGACCCTGCCAGAAACAAAAAAAATAGCCCGGCACAACAGTGTCTGACCACATTTAATTTTTGTAAGCAACCAAGGTTTTCCCTAAACATAGCATCAAACCCACTTTTTATAATAATTGTAACCTGAAAAATCTATTTTCCAAATCCAAAGACTTTATTCTCTATATAAGTTGGAAAGGAGTGGTGTGTACTAACGTAAGTGTGAGAGCTCAGCGATTTATATCAGCCAAACGGGAAGGAAGTTCGAGGAGAGGGTGAAAGAGCACATTGAATGTTTCAAACACCAAAATTTAAACTTCGAACTTTGCAAAGCATCGTTTGGACAATGGTCATGAAAGTTATTTTTCCCCAGACTTATTACATTTTGAAAGGAAAGGCCCCCGGCTAGATGCTCTAAGGGCCAGTTTCACCAACGATGGTAAAATTTCCCATTATCGCAGTTTACATTATCTCCGTTAATATTATTATCTCGATAATCTCTTGCTTGCGTTCCACCACTGTTATTATTACCTCAGTTTTATAAACCGAGATTTCTCTGAGAAATTTTAGGATAGTAAATTTCTCATAATCCTGATGTCAACAAACAAATAAAAGCACCTAACCGATTTGTAATTCAGCTGATTTAACTTCGTGCTTATTGTAACTAAAGGCATTTCCAATGGGCCCATGAAGGACAAAATATTAACTAAACGTCCATGAAACATCTATATTATCTTCTACTTATATCTAGAAAACATCTATAATCACTTTCAAAAATCGTCTATATGTTTATAAGATATTTCAAACCCCGCTTTTCCCAATTCTACAAAACATCTCCCCTAAGATATCACTTATTGCCTTCACTATTACGTTTAGGAGATACAGAAATGAAATACTGGAATGAACTTAAATTACATTGCCTTTATTTACAACGTCTCGAAAACGTAAAGTAACGGCTATTATAGGTACCTTTCGATCACTTAAAACTTAGCATTTCCTTCGTCGTTGTCATTGGTGTCAAGGTGAATTATCATGCGAATGAATTCATTCGCGAATGAATTTAAGTGATGATCTGAAATTGCTTCCACTTAGGGCATTTTACACAGCGAATGATCTTTCGAATTAATTCCTTGAATGTTACATGCAGAAAAGATGTGCAATGGTAGGCCTATCAATAGTACATATCAATTCACGGGAGATTTCCAACCAATGCAGCTGTATTGATTGTCGGAATGGTTTGTTTACGTCTTCTGCCTTGTTTAGAAGTGATAGGTGAAATAAAGTATGGTGTATATTTAGTAATCATAATATTAATTATACAAAGCTTTCTAGATATTGAGGTTTGAGTTTATCTGAAGTGAAGTAGAGCTATAAATAATGAATCAATATGATTTAATTTTCGCATCTACTGCTAGTGTCCATTACAACGGTGGCAGCCACAATTTTTCCGGAGAAAGCTACGAGAGAGGAGAAGTAGAGGTCGAGTTACGTTAGGCCTTATACAAAATAAACCGTTTTTATAGGAATGTGAGGCCTATCGTAGTTTATTAAGAAAGATGCTGAAGCAATTTCATACTACATTAAATCTCACCAGACGTGATTATGAAAGATCGGACACGACGACGAGAGAAGCAATTTTGTTGACAAGAGATACTTGATCAATCTTAGGTATACATGTTTATTATTATGTTGACATTTTTACAATTCAATTCTGGCTGGCTGTCGCGCTAAGATTTTATAGTGACGGGCGAATCGTTTCCATGACCGTTTGCGACTATGACATTCCCTGATTACTCAGCAAGAATTCATCAGGGTTATAAAATATGTTTAATTATGGTTGAAGTGTGTAGGAGTATCTATTGTGAGAAGTGTACAATTAACATAAGATAGAGTTTAGAGGTTAGATACCTGCTATTTGTTTTTATTTATCCTTTATATAACACCAACGTTTCCACGGACGACTCATCCATCGTATTCAGATTGAGTGAAGTCCTAGTAATTGCCTTAACCCTTTAACGCCGAGCGTGACCATATGGTTACGGTAAGAAGTTAATTTTTAATCACGAAACAATAAAATGTCGCAGGGTAGCCGTCTTGCCTTCACGCTTTTACATCATCGAGAAGAGTTTTTGGAAGCATGACAAGCAGTTTTCAGACCACTATCATAACTTTTGGTGCTGTCAAGCTCGTGAGATCTTTCTCGTGCCATTGAAGTTCCTCCTAAGGGATTTTCGTCTTGTGTAAGTATGGTTTTACTGAAATACTATGGTAAATGTATGTATTTTATCTAACAATATTAGCATTTTTAGGTTCATTTTAATGTATTTATATATTATTTTATTTGTTTGCTATAGAAGATATATTATGAGTAGTTTTTCACAGGTGTGACCATATGGTCACGCTAGGCACATATGGGGTCAATTCTTTTGAAATTCAGGGGTCACTTTTTTCTTATGTTTTTCTGCATATGAAAATATAATCTATCCTAATTTGAATGTATCTATGTATTTGTGCAAAAATCAACCTTATTTTTAATTAAATAAGTTTATATTTTTATACGGACTTGATATTGCTAGTAGTTCTTGACATTTTGGAGTATGACGATGTTGATAAAATATACATCGAGCCTCCAGATGTAAATGACCTCAAGGACGAAATCTTTTCCGATGAGGATGATGGTAGTTTGTTTGATAATATAAGCGGTCAACAGCTCCGGCGCCCTGCGGAAGTTGTACTGTCCAAAGCATCAACGATAGAAGCTATCCCAGATCACAAGGGGGTCACAAAAAATATTTTCATGGCGAAGAAGAGAAAGAAAACATTGGTGCATCGCGAGTGGAATACTGTGGGACTGCAGAAAACTATCCCTTTTTTCCTTATCCAGAGTACACCAAAGAATGCAATTTGATTCCAGTAGAATTATTTGAATCAATCGTTGACGATAATATGAAATTTTCTTTGTGCCGCATCAAATAAGTACGCCCATCGAAAAAAATGTCCACACCCGAATATGAGCATAGAAGAGATGAAAACTTTCATCACTATATTGCCCTTGTTTGGATACAACAACGCTCCTTCTAAAAGATCGTTTTGGGAAGCAAAAAGAGAAACTCACAATGTAATGCTATGCGCAGAGATATATTTATCAAAATGTGCTGTTTTGCTCACTGCCAAGACAGTATGATATCGGATCCAAATGACGAAATGTAATGAGGCCCTTCTCTGATATTTTGCCGGACAAATTTGTCTAAGTTTAGAAGTGAACAGCATTTAAGTCATGGTGCCGTAATTTGGCCGTCATGTATGTAAATAATTCATCCGAGGATCCGATTTAGCTATAAGATTTGGTGCATAAAACCTCCAGTAGGTTATCTAATGTCATTGATTTTTACCATGGAAAGTATCTATTCTAATCCTAACACTTAGCATAAGAGTGATTTTGGTAAGGCTGCCACACCCATGATCAAGATTTTTGATAAGTTTCCTAAACAATGAAATTACTGCCATTTCAGCTATACTTAGACATTTTTTTACTGGATTTTCTCTCCTCACTTGCCTGAAAGAGCTAGGATATGGAGGTACAGGAACGATTCACGAAAACCGAATGCCTAGTGATGTCCCAATTACTCCGGTAAAAACTATGAAGGAGATGAAAAGGGGGTCTCTTCATAAGATTACAAACAGCGACAAAATCTCAATGGTATGCTGGGTTGACAACTCAGTTGTTGCAATCACATCGACGCCGTATGGAGAAAATTTTGCGGTTGATGTGAAACGATATTCAAAGGAACAGAGAAAAAGGATTCTTATTCCCCATCATCGCACATTTGCAGAGTACAACAAATTTACGCGAGGTAATGATCGAATGGATCAGAACATAAATTACTGCAGGATTGGCATTAGGAGAAAAAAGTGGTGGTGGCCTCTCTTTACGTAGACGATCGACGCTACCACACACAATGCATGGATCCTCGCCAAAAAAAGCTGGAAATAAAAATGTCTCAACTAGAATTGAGAAGAGAAATTGTTGAGTCATGCCATACAAGGTACCAAAATGCTCCTAAGAGTAGAGGAAGGAAGCCAGTCACTAACAGTTCAATCCAAGCCAAGTTGTAGACAGTGTGCGATTGGATGGTCCGTCCATCGTATAGTCCATCCATCCGCTCCTTCAGTCTGTCGATGCGGGAGTGGAAAAAGGTGATTGTGTGCGTTATGTGAGTCCTCGATGTGCTCATAATGTGTTAAGTGCAACGTTGGATTGTGCAATGAGTGCTTTACTGAATTTCACACAAAATAACACCACGATAAGAGCTAAGTCATTCAGTAATTTAGAAGGTTTTTCAATGAATTTCCCATGCTGTTTTTAAACTTGTATTTTGCTTAATTGTTTTCATAATTTCATTTTTCCATAGTTTTTTTCATATTCAGTGACTTCATAATGCGCACCGAGTTTTATTGGGTACTTTCTTGCATTTCGAAATGTTCGAATTGAATTAAAAATGAAAATATTTAAGCAGTTGTTGAAAAAATGTTTATAATTATTAATAAATCACTTATGATTTAAAATAATGTTGTTTCTCGGTGTTTTTGTGTAAGATGAATAACCCTCCATATAATAAAATAAAACTTTTTCATTTGGAAATAAATTGACCTTGACGCCTAGCATGACCATATGGTCACACCCCATAACTCAGCCATTTTGAATCCTATTAAGCTAAAACTTTGTGATATATATATTTAGGTGCTGTAAATAGTTATATGTAAAAATCAAGAAAATCGGACAAAAAAAATTTCCTCGGCATTAAAGGGTTAAATAACGATAATTGAGCTCAAATGTCTCGACTAATATCTAAAAGTAGCTGACGAAATCGCCTACGAGCCATGTTGCTTTTACAGAATTATCTCGGATAATAACCTTTCACCTAGTGAAAACCTCCAGTAAAAATATTAACCGAGATAATGCCCCAAAACAGAGTTAATAGTACTGGTGGAACAGAATAGTCACATTAACTCGGTTAATCCCTAAATTAACCGAGTTAAAAGGTTATCTTCGTGGCCCTAAGGCAAGCGGAAATTCTAAAATGTGTACATGCTGATTGCAACATTGTAAATGACTTTTTGTATGCCTCCCGCTCCCCCCTCCTCAACACCTCTGTTCCATTAGCCCCCCACCTCAATACCTCTGTGTTCCACTATCTTCAACTGCTGAGTCCTTTCCCACCACCCACTGGTAATTGCACTGAAGGCTTTACTTCCTCCGCCCCCCCCCCCTATCTTCCCCCTCTCCCTCCCCTCACCCAAGCACCTTCTTTTCCACATCCCCCTCACACCTATACAAGCAGAAAACCTCTTCCCCCCCCACCAACCTCTGTATATAAGTGACAACATTTCTGTAATTTGTACCTGATGATGACATTAATCGTCGAAACCATGGTCATAGTAGGGCGAGATAAATAACTGTGGACATACAAAGTTTATTCTATCAATCATTATATTTGTAAATGTCCTTGAGGAGGTTTCCATCTTCCTTAATCAATACATTTTCTAATTATAGATTAACGGAAGAGTAAAAATGTAATTTCCAATCTAAAAAAAGAGCATTTTACCTTAGTGTTCTTCACTGCAGTTATGGAGACTGGTGGATTATAGAGGGCCACATGCAGATGTCTTAATGACCCATGAAGAGATGCTCTTGCTGCAGTGGCAGCCTTAGGACCCCAGTTGACTCCATCAGCCAGGGCCAGAAGGGCAGAGTCTCTGCAACACATCAATTCTCATTCTAATTTCATGTTATGAAAATCTACTGGGAAACCGATTCATCGGTATTAGGTTTATGCTCAAATCACAATGCAAAGAAAAATGTAAAATAACATAATTTCCACAAGGAGAAAAAATCCACCATGACCAGGACTGAAACCCTGACCCCATAGGATGGGTTTGAGTCCTGGTGGAGGTGGATTTTTTCCTTGCAGAAATTCTGCTATTGTGCACTTCAGCAGGTACTCTGCTAAGGTATTTGTGGCTCGTACGCAATCCTTGAATCAATTTAAATACTTCACTAAGCCAGAAAACTCTATAAACAATATTTGTATTGTGGCAAACATTAAGATACATAAAGTTAAGAAGCCAGAAAGGATGCAACCTACCCATGATTTACACAATTAAAAAGAAGTCCTAAGGCTAGTATTCATGGATAGCTCAATTAAGTATCATAAGAGTACCTTTCATACTCTTATAAACAAATATACCTCACATTGTCATTTAAACATCCAGTAATCAGATTTCTGGCACTGAACTACAAGCAACATTCTTTAACTGAACTTCCAAAGAAATATAGCAGATAAATATTATAATCGATCACCATAAATGAAAACTCCACAAAATTCAGTTACTTAGGCTTGCTTTAGCTGATTATGCTTTTTTTCTTTTATTTCTTATGGATTAAATTTGTGCCAAAGACGATAATATTGATAAATACACATAATATTTAATGTATTAATAAAGCACTGAGTTTTAGAGATTTCTATTAGCAAAGCATGGCCAGACCAACACTTTTTGTGCTATTTAGTAGAAAATGCATCCAAGAAAGCTCAAATGTAAAACTTTCAGTAAAATCTCTACTTGACCTTCTGACAGTGGACATCTACATCTACATATTACTCTGCTAACTGCCACGAGAGCATGGGAGGGAATGATAGGTCACCCCCTGCCACATCCATGCCCTAAAACTCAGATTTACCCTGCTGTGAATTTGAGTTTTAGCTGAAAAAACTTAATTAATCAATAATGAAATATGTTGTACAGTGTTTGAAATAGGCTTGTGCAATGACCGATTTTGGCCATCGATTTTCGATGAAAAAATTTCATCGAAATGCTTCGATGACGATGGCTGTCATCGATCATCGAATAGAGTGCACACGATGATCGATGACTATCGATGAATATCGATAATCGATGAATGTTGATGATCAATGACTGTCGATGATTGATGAATTACGATGATCGATGACTATCGATGAATATTGATGATCGGTGCGGATGTCTTGGTTGGCAGTTTAGTGTGGCTATTAAGTGTATATTGAATTGGGTCATACTTATTTGAGAAGGACATGACATATTTAGTAAAGAGCGAAACAAGCACCATGTTAAAAATTAAGAAACAGCTCTTTGTTGTGGTGCAATACAATTCTCATATCCGCATTTTCATCGCACAAGTGAGTCGTCACTTGTCACACATGAG
Organism: Platycnemis pennipes; assembly: GCA_933228895.1. Classification (NCBI taxonomy): domain Eukaryota; kingdom Metazoa; phylum Arthropoda; class Insecta; order Odonata; family Platycnemididae; genus Platycnemis; species Platycnemis pennipes. The sequence continues at coordinate 75,737,089 of OW121856.1, read as the reverse complement.
CACAAGTCGGTCGTCCAACACAACGTTGCTTGCATCGCTGAAGAACCCCTCTGATGACGCTGAAGTGGCAGGACTACAGAGGTAGTTCCTCGCGTACTTCTGAAGGCGGGGATCCTTCCTGTTGCTATACCAATGTAAGACGTCCGAAGATTTGAATAAAGCTTGGACATCCTCGTACTTGTGGAGCTCCTTTCTGGAAGGGGTCGTCAGCAGAGGTAGCGTTTCTCGTGTCAGCAGCACATCATGACTCATCGACATCGATGATTCTCATCGACTCATCGCATTCGATGGTCGATGACATTCATCGTCATCGATTTCAGTCATCGCACCGTGATGACTGAAATCATTGTCGATGACTTCGATTAATCAACTCATCGCACAAGCCTAGTTTGAAATAAGTATACCCAGTTTGTGTTGTACATAGTCATGTATTGTGAGCTGGAAAAATAAATTCTTGTCTTACTCGGTCCAACAGTTGATTTGTTTTGGTTTATTGCTTCCCTCTATCCCAATGATCTAGTCAGATTCAAATTTGTGTAATTTGAAATTTTCAAGTAACTTGTCATTTCTAGTTTCCAGAGTTTCCCAACCAAGCTCTTCAAATAGCCGAGTGACACTTTCAGTAGATCCATATGAATTTGTTAAAAAATGCGTTACTTTCCTTTGTATCTATTTACTCCCCGAATCATATTGTTATTAAAAGGATTTCAAAATACTTCTTACATACTTCAGGTGAAACCTTAAAAGTGAAAATTAACATCTTTCTTTTAATAGTCCACTTGAACACTTCCACAATTCATTTAATAAACCTCTTTGTCTTTTCAGTACTGTGCTCCAGACATTTTGAATATGATTCCTCCATGATAGATCTGAATTAAGAGTGATGACCATATATTTAACTTCAATATCTACATTTATGTCTACTCTGCCAACAATACGATTTTGTGGAGTTTGACTTCTTCTGCCAGAAGTTCATTATGGTACTTTTTTAAAAATTTAGTTCTAGCCCCTGCTCTTGAGACCAAGAATTGACAGAATTAAGATTGGTTATGAGAGACTGCTAGTCTTTCATTAAGGTTATTTCTTTATAAACCACAACATCAGCAAATAATCTTAGGCTACTGGAAATTTAGTCGGTGATTGCATTAATGTAAATGAAAAATAAAATGTGACTAATAACACTTACTTGTGACTATCATCAATTAATGATTATCATTACTTGATGATGCCCACTATTGGATGAAACTAGTAGTTAGTCTTCTAATGATGCCTGGAATTTTATTACATTTATTGATGACAAGAGCAAAGTTGAGACAAACCATATTGCATTCAGAGAGCTCAAAATTTGACATTCTATATAGATTATGGACACAATAGGTCCAGATACCTAAAATTTGTATTACAAAGTAATAAAAATAAATTTAATACTACTTACATAGTAATGCTATACCTCATTAACGAGAAGTAATGTTTTATTTCTGCAACATAATTAACATATGTTAGGCAGTCCTCAAAAGGTTAACAACAATCTGATTTAACTTGATGGCCATTTACCTTCGAGCCACAACTGCAAATGCATCAGCGACAGGGCTCCCTGCTACTCGACCAGATACAGGATGACGTTCATACAGTGAGCGAGCCACACCAAATGCTCTTTTGTTCCACCGGTTCCAACCTCCTCGAATTCCAGCAATTTCACGGTCGGCATCTATAGCCTCATCTACACCATCCAAGGACTGGTCAGCATCTGAAGAACTTTTCTCGGTTTTCTCTTCAGAGCTTTTTTCAGGCTGCTCTTCTGAACTTTTCTCAAGTTTTTGCGAAGGGGTTACATCATGTTTCTGTGAGTTGCTCTTTTCAGGTTTTTGAGATGATTCTATGCATAAGATGGTCGATTAAAAAATAAATTAATTCATTTCTGAGATAACTAAAAAGGTAATAGTAAGAATTTTAAAAGATATACATGTAAACCATTTTAGCCTTCATTGTGATAGAAAATCAATATTCTGTAAGACCTTTACCATCCAAGAAGAATCCACCACTTTATCAAAAACAGAAGTGCAATAATTGAACACTGTTATCTCTGAGATCACGGTCATACAATTTAGCATGCACAAACACATTTATAGTAATCTGACAGCAATAATTTCAATTTCCATAGTAATTTTGAAGGTGTTCATTTCGGATCATAAGGCTCTTACAGTATTATCACAATTCAGAGCAAGCCATTCAAGTTAGTTGCCAGAATTACTGTATTCTAAGGCAGTGGTTCTCATGACAAGCATTTCTTTAGGCTGCTGTGACAACCACAGCTTACTGCTGGCATTTGCTATACCTTATGCCGTCTAATTAAAAGTATTTTTGTATGTTGTGTGGCATATCTGAGACTTTTTAGTTCATTATTATTCTGATGAAGATGCCATAACTATTACTAACCAATAGTGGTATGGCACAGTTCATATTGAATTGATATTAAATATTTACACAGTGATGATCTTAATGTGACATTTTTTTGTCTGCATGAAGTCACAGTGTTAACACATGAGAACCACCACTTCATCTATGGTATTAATATAGGATCATATGCTAACCATCAACAATCGCAGGATATGCACAGCATGTTAAAGCATTTCTTTGTCAATGCAAGTTTCATCTCAATATGAAACAGTTATTGAAAAATGAAGATTTCACACTTAGGTTACGGCTCTTAAATAGCAGATTATAAACCTTCATTACACAATTAAGCATATATAGTAAGCAAGCCATTAATGCACTAATAAAAATTACTCAAATTCAACATTCATTATATTTATAATATTAAAAACAAGCAAAAACAATAGATAATCTACTTAAGATGTTTAAGTTAATATGAAAACCCAAAATAGCATGGCATCATTATTAGATATCATACATCAGGATGAAAATGCAATAACCAAAAGGATTTTTGAAGATTTACATTTGAAGCAAATTTTTTACACATCTTGAGGTAGAAAAACACAAACATCACGGTAGAAATATACATTCTCACTTTGAAAATATTTCATAATTTTTTATCAATAAAAGCTTTGAAGTTCACCCTGAAGGTTTATTCACAAAATAAAATTCCTAAATAATCTCCAATATCACACACGTCTACGTTGTGCATCCACTAAGGCTTATCAGTAGATTCTTGAAAACCACCCATCTAAAATTCATCAAATATATTTCACAGGAGATGTTGTACTCCACCTTGTTCTAAAATATCTCCGAAGAGAGGTTCATTCAGTAGTTAGCAAATCTATATAAAAAGATGAGTAATCGATATAGCATTTGGGGTAGGCATTAACTGGGTAGTACATAATGTGAAACTTTCACAAATTCAAGAATTATGAACTAGCTGCAAAAACCCTTGTTGTGGTTGCCCGCTGATGTGAACACAAGCATGATTTCCATGGAGAAAAAGGCATGTACCATGGCTCCCTTGTAACCAGGATCCCCCTGATTTATGGCCAGGTGCTTTAGCCAATTTAGCTCATTCTTCTTCTCTGCAGAATCCTAGCGGCTTTAAGGCCCTTCATACACAGAGCTACTCAAAAGAAACTAATTGGTGATGAGAATTACTAGTCAATCAATTATGAGTCACATCCTGTGTAGTGTAATCGGGTGTTGTAGACAACACTACAGGCTAGTGCCCCGTAACCTACCAATCACCAACCAATACATAATCAGTGACTTAGCTACAGAGTCACCAGTGTTAGTTACCAGTAACTAACCCTTCCAGGGGCTGTTTTTTTCATTTTTATTATTATGAAAGTTGATACCAATGTGAACAGGTCCTTGAAGCACCAATTTCACCTACAGTAACAGGAAAGAAAACGAACCATCTGACTGATCTAGCTGTTTTGCATCTATGAAAATCCTACAATGTATATTCCTTTGTATGCATAGTTGTATTCAGAAACACCTTTTTTCCCATCTTTTCATTTTAGTATATGTACTATTAAAATAACATGTTTATCCTCACTTGAATCAAAAGTCATAATATTATCAAAAAAAAGTAGCGGAGAGCAAAAACAAACAAACTAACGCATATTTGATCACTTTTCAGTAGCATCATGTGCCAGCCCAGATCAGTAACCAGTAGAGGGACACTCACGCGGCAGGCTTGAAATATCCTACAAAAAGTACAGGGACAGCTTATGGACAGAGCCAAAAACAGAAACAAAAGAGAAAACTCTCGTAGAGATATTCTTTTTGGTGGCTTTTACATTGACTGTAAATAACATGCCACAAAAGGTGAAATCCATCAAATAACCAAGATTAAAATTTACAATGGAAACGTTCACATACTATTGTGAGGACGAGACAGCAAAAATGCATCGTTAAATTGAATAGATTTCACATAAAAAATATGATACTGGGTTTTATAAAAATAAGCCATTTCAGATAAAACATAACAAACCCAGCAATAATCTACATTTTGAAATTCCTCAAAGAAACAGAATAAAGTGCACAAACATGCCAATAATCAACAAATATGCAGTTTAATTAGGTTAAATTCAAACCAGTTTTAGTAATAAATTAACTCCCAGGGGAACCAAATGCATTAATACTTCCCTTAAATCATGCTGGTGTGATGAAATTTTGGTACGATTTCATTGCTATTTATGTTTTAGTTTCATTTCAAACACACACAATCACCATGAGAGGCCATATAAAATGCAATGCTCTATATGGAGTAGGTGGGGCCATCACTGGCACTACCAATCAGGTGTCACTGTCACCCATAGGCCAGCATGCCAATGTCTCCTACAGTACATTATAACCACCTTGGTCTACACCCTTTCAGTAACTTATTGATTAGTGATTGACATATCTACCAGTTTAGTTTATTTTCAGTGGCTCACGTACAAATGGCTTTAGACCATCCAGCTCTTTTAACACCTCTAAAGATCTACAGGGAAGGAGGTATTGGTGGCTTAACTCGCTGAAGCACCTGTCAGGAAATCAGGGGTTCCAGTTCCGAATCTCAGTCAAGATAGATGATTTATTCTCAGCATAAATCTTGTTATTAACACTCTCACATGAATTTGTTTGAAGAGAACTGGCACAACTAAAAAGATTGTAAACAAAACCTGTTGCAAAACAAGAAGTAATTTGCAGGCAAGGTGCCCCAACTTAACAAACAACCAGCTCCAACTGAATTGAAGAATATTCTAGATAGGATGAGCCTTTGCACCAGCATGACATTGGTTCCTCTACTTGCCCCTCACAAGACTTGTAATTATTGATGAACTTTAGATCTGCTGAATGCATTCTCAAGCTCTTCAAGGTCAATTATGTGCACATATTCATACAGTACAGATGGAAATGAAAATTTTACACAGACTTAGGGGAAATTGTAACAGCAGTGAATTGTTCAAAATCAGCGACAAGTCATAGAATTAAAATAAATAATTAATCAAAATCAAAAGTGCCTTAAAATAAATAACTCATAAAAATAATGACAGACGATGTCGGCTAGGATTATTTCACACAATTGAATCAAATGTATTTCAATGAGCCTTCCTCAACAAACAAAATGTATTTTAACAAGCCTTCCTCAACAAACAAACACATGCTTGGAAAAAGCATGAGTTAATTACTTATCACCTGAAGAATTAAAATTCCAATACACACGATAAGGGAATAAATTATTTTGCAGTGAGAGAGGGCAATCAGTGGATTCCAGAGAACTTCCTTTTGCTAAATGACTAATAGAGTAAAAAATTATAAATAGAAATATTCAGTGAAGAGACACCCGAAAGGTTTTAATTTTCAGATTTAATTCCCTTAAAATAATTGAAAAATCTCCTGGAAGGCATTATCATTTCAGGATTTCCAGTTAAAATTTTCCGAGTTAATCAATATACTGACAACATCGCAGACTTTGGGATCAACAGACAGAAACATATGCACCTTGAGATGGTTTTAAATTAAAAAAGAAGTATCACTCATTGAGGCAAAGAATATTCCTCTAACTTCTAAAGAGGGTTTTAGTGCCAATGATTATGACTGAAAGAGAATGGAAATTTCCAGCAGCTGCTAGCATCTTTTCATGGTAATAAGGCTTCTGAAATCTTATTTCAAAGAATTATGGTGATACTGTAATTAACCCTTTTAATGCCAGCCCCTTTAAGGTCGACTGGTCAAAAACAGCCAAGCTCATTTCCGTGAATATCATAAGATTATGAATTTCAGGAATATTTGAAGCACTTAATTTTAATATATAAATTATGTATTTTCCTCCATGTTGATGGTATAAACCAATTTTTATGAGGATGAAAAAACCATTCTTGCTGTCTCTGATTTGAGGCAAATATATTTCAAATATGTAATGTAGGTGATTTCAGCCCTTGGCAGTTTTCGTACAATCATAGACAGCCAATATATCGGCCCATTGGTAGTAAAAGGGTTAATTCACAGCTGGCTGGGAAAATATTCAGAGAACTTGGGTGCTGAGAAATGCAAAGAAATCAAAATGAAAATCCAGTATTGTATCCTTGTAGATTATACAACTCTGCGTAGCTATTGTGTATCAAATGGTTGCACACCATCAAGGGTGCACCATTACACCTCATAATTTCCATCATGCATGTTTGTTTCAAATCGTAGGCACAAAGAGCAGGAAGATAATTAGAAAATTAAATATCCCATAACCATACTGGGAATGCACAATAAAATTTTCGAGAGATTCTGTCTCCACCGGTTCAGCTGTTCACACCATTCTGAAAGGACAAACTAAGAACAAACATGCATGTGACTTGCATAACCTACCTATTTTAAGTTCAATAAAATATGAATGCATAAGTGTTTGAATAATTATCACTGGTGGTCAAAGCAGTGAGAATTTTTATCCTGTAGAATACTCACTCCATGAAATTTTTTTATATAAATACAGATGACAAAATCACATTTTATGGTCACCCAACTATTGTTTATTTTAAACCAACCATAACTGCAAATGCCAAGGAAACTATTTTCCCAAAAAATACTATGAAAATTTATTGTCTCTGTCAGTGAAGTTTAACACTCTCCCTAGTCTTTATCAACCCAAGAAAAATATTAGCACTATATTTGCCGGTGCATAGGTCACATCGGTGCATAAGAAGAACATACACATTTTTAGGAAGAAAAATTATTCACCACTCCCTTTTTCTAGTGGCAAAGTTTTCCTTTTGAAAATAAGATGTGGCAATTTTGTTCCATCAGCACATCAAGACAACACAAATATGTAGTAGGACTTCTCATGTCACCTATAATATTAATTAGAATACAATGGTATCTTTCAAATCTACTACATATTTCGTTTGAGGGTACATCAACCATCAATTGCACCTCAACCATGTTTACTATTTGTGACAGTCAAAATTTTCCCTCATTGTTGCATTGTTAACCTATATTTCTCTCTGTGTTGTTCATGCTTGTTTTATGTAACTTGGTGAGATTATTGTATTTATAATACTGAAATTGACAATTAATCATCAAATTATTATTACTAATATGCTCAGTTACTTTGTCTTCACTTCTCTAGGCATCTTTTATGTAATTTTTGTTTCAGCCAACATGAGTAGGTCACGGAGAGTTGTTTTCTGGAAACCTGGGGCATTATCACATATCTCAATAAAGCCAGCAACCATATTAATGTCTATTTATTAATTCATGGTATTTTACTAATTCTGAAGATTCAGGCAATATGGAGTGGAAGTGAAACATGATAACACAGAAAAGATGGACACATTTTAGGCATATTTTTATTATCATCAACTGATCGGAAAGTGTAAATATTTAAGCATGAAAAAATGTTATTTTCCCTATCTTTTAGCATGGGGAATGAGTTGCTAAGCAAATTTGTTTATGTTGCTACAGTAGAACCTCTATTTTACGAAGTTGAAGGGACCCAAAAATTTGAGCTTTGTAAATCAGAGGGTTTGTAAATTGGAGGTTATCTTCCATTAACTCCTCTGCCTCCGGAACTGATGTTTCACCAAAACCAGCTGATCTCTAACAGTTGGAAATAGTTTTTGGGGTGACACTGTCCCATGCTCTGGCAACACCTCGCACAGCATGGAGCAATGTCCATGGAGGCACATCATGCACATGAGAGGCTTAATCTGCGACAAATGTATGTCTACTAAAATTCTGCTGACAGGAATGCAAGTATACTTTCAATACAATTAAAAACTATACAGTATTAAACTTGTCAAATATTTATGTTAGGGTTGAAATCAAACTAATTACTATAACAAATAATAGTCATCTGCTCATTCTGGGAAAAAAACAGATGAAATTCTCTGTGTGCAGTGTATTTGCAAGAAATTGAAAGAATTTAAAAATTACACCTCAATTGTATTGATTTGCTGTATAGCATAGGCGTTATTCCTAAGGCTAGGAGACTCACTTTAGTAAAAGAGAATGAAACAGCCATGAATTTAAAAAAACAGGTGAATATTTTTCTATAAATTTATGATGGTATGAACTTGGCTGCTGCAACTGAATTAAGTTCTTGTAGCTGTTCAGTTGGTAGATCTCAAAATAAGGGGAATAAGAGAATTAACTCATCCCGCAGAGTATTTTAAGCATATGCAGTTATGTATTAATTAACGAAAGGGGCATATTTAGTGGTAGTCGATTTGTGTTTAAAGAAGCGATTTTAACATGGGAAAGCCAGGGATGCATTTTAACTACGAAATTTCAAAACAAAGCTCCAACTGACCCAGTATATTTCAGTTAAAAGACCAGGAAATAACTTTTTTGAAGAAAGTGTATCGTTTGAAATACATTTAATAATATTTCGCAGATGATGAAAGTCAATTTTAGAAATTCACTCAGTTAATTTGAAATTCCCTCTTTTTAATATGCATTATACAGTGCTGACATCTAGCGGTGATTTGTGAGAACTATTTACTCGCGGCTACAGAATGGGATCGCGATCGCTAAGTTGCGATCGCCAATTCTTACCTAACGTTGTAAAACAATTCTAATGAAAAATTAAATAATCAAATTGCATCAAGATTTGAATATAAGTTATTTATTATTACAAAATTAGTATTTTTTAATGAAACTAAGCTCCACGACAGCTGCAGCAAACAACTTTCTATGGGAATGCTATTTTCAAGTGAAAGGCTAAACAAAGTTCTGAATTGGGGTTGCAGCGGCTATCTTAAATGTAATTTTAAATAATTCCAGAGAAAATATGGATCCAACGAGTTAGGTTACCGCAATACACAATATGATAAAAAAGAATCCGATTATTTTACGAACTGGAGCATTGTTTTCGAGAAGTAGGCATCGTGCCATGCATCTTTGAACATTTTTTCCTTGGATCATATAATTAGGATTGAATTGCGATTTGGATGATCAGTCTCTGGGATTTTTGCTACAGTTTAAGCACTTCAAAAAGCACTATGCTCACATTCGATTTTTTCACATTTCCCCATATGAGATACTTGGACTGAGGGCCCTCTCAACATGACCGATCTGGCTTCAGCTGCTCCTGTCGCGGTATATGGCGATCGTTATTCCATTGTACTGAGTTCAGTGCAACAGAATCATTTCAAAAACTTCGTAAAACAGGGGTCAATCACTCCTAGGGACCGGCCTCTCACTTCGTAAATCAGTAAAATGGAGGTTTCATAAAATAGAGGTCATTACATGGTTTTCCTATTACAAAGATCGGGACCGGCGGAATGGTTCATAATTGGTGTCATTTCGTAAATTAGAGGTTCGTAAAAAAGAGGTTCTACTGTAAGTAAATGTGTTTATGTTTTTGGTAAAGGGACAAAAAGTGCATTGATAAAGTGGAAGAAGTTGAACAAAGTGGAATTAGTTTTATCAATCAACTGTGTTAGCATGAAAATATTGATCGACAGTTTCTCTGTGCTGATAGTGAAAGAAAAGTATTTTTGCCGACCGGCGGCTCCGATCTTGTGAATGAAATGTGAGCTAGGCTTCGTAGCTAGGCATTTTGAAATACTTTTCTGAAACTTGAGACATCATTTTTAAAAAATTTATTTTTCCAATGTTTAATATGTACTGTGCATTGTAATTTATTTTGTTTTTTTATTTTATACTATTTAGATATTAATTTATTTGCAGTGTAATGTATTGTACATTGCTAAATCATCACATTAATTTGAAAATGAACCCACTGTTATAAAATCAACTATAGCTATCCTACACCCAAACCATTCCTCCCAGATCATTCCGGAATCATCGCTAAGTGGTGCCCTTAGAGTTTCAATGCACACAGTATGTGCTGAACCTCATAAGTTTCTAAATGAGCTTATGAAAGAAAAATTATGTCACCAATTCTTCAAATTAAGTCCTGCACTTCAAATTGCCAATCTCTGTTAGTATAGTAATTTATTTGAACACTTATTCTGTGCAATTAGCTTCTGGATTAATTTTTGTCATTGATAATGATAGAAAAATGTGAAAGCATCTTAATTTCCTAGTATGTTAGGGAATGTGTGCAGATTGCTCAACCTAAGAGTGAGTGCAATCGTTTTTTAATGGTGCTAAATCATGCACTGTTTCTTCCCCAAGCTATGAAGCAACTGTTTTTTGGCGTAAACTGAGTAAAGTTTTCACTGAAAAGCAATGCTTGTGTTGGAGTGAAACTGATGCCAGTATATTAATGTAAACAAAATAATGGGCATCCAAATCTTTCAGTGAGAGGGGACTTACTACTAATAATTACTAATCTAGGCTCAGTATTATCCATTGCCCTAATAAAGACACTAAAAAATATACGAATTATCAATCAACAACACCTAGACCAAAACTACCAATATCTGGAATTTGAAAAAATGATCAATGAATTATTGATCTTTTCTTATCATAATCTTATTAATAATTGTGGTGCCTTGCAGTGGTAATCAGCAACACAAAATTCATTTAAATCTTATTTGTTCATTTATAGAAGCTAGTAAGTTACAAAAAAACAGTACACACATTACTTGAAATTTTCACATGTTATTCAACAGTCTACTCATTTCAACAATATGAAAGATTATTTTTACACTTCAGTGATTTTGCCTGTGCCAGCATGCCTGAATCTGAATTTTTTGTGTCCAGCTCCTTCTGGTTACATGGTTACATTGCTGACACCTCTCAGCGAGGACTGAGGCCGGTAGGCTTTGCATTGCGGAATTTGAAACAGTTAGGGCTGGTGAAGTATATCAGTGATGTCCATCACCAGAGATGAACAATACCCAAGTTACAGAATACAACCCCTGGAATTCAGGAAAAAACTGAGCATAGGTTTGGCTGGAAGCCTCTCCCAGGATTTGAACCAGGGACCTCTGGTCTGCAGCCCAACACACTACCCACTGGGCTACCAGAATGGTATGAAAATATAGCACAAGGATGCCTACAAATTTTCCACTTAAAAGAAGGTCAGCCTTTTGTGGTATACTACAAGCCAAAAAACTGGCTGAAAAATGGACAAAGACAAAATGGATAAAAATCAGTAGAATCAAAGATTAATCCATGAATGCCTAGCATTATACTACGCCCCATAACTTCACAATTAATATAGACTGTCCCATTGATCACATGTCAATTTTGACCTCTAATTTGAGACACTTCTGTTAGTGCCATGTTGATGAAATTTGGCATACGGATAGAAAAAGGTTGTATGGTTTGTTGAGTGTAAAACAAGATTTTAGAAATTTTACCTTTTGACCCCAGAATGGAATGGGGGTCCAAATCAAAACCAAATTATGCCTTATTGAGTTTCAATATCAAGCAATTCAAGATATAAAAAAGTCCAAATTGTTTGCAACAATTTTAAACAATGGGTTTATGATCACGAGGAACATGATGGAATCACTTTCATTTAATTAAAAAAAACTGTGACCCCTGAAGGACACAGTAAAGATCACTGGGGTGGTAAGCTATTCGGGGCGACAAACATGTCGAACCATAGTTTTAAATGGTTGCCAATGTTCATGATAAGGTCCTTAGATCTCTCTTGTCATCTCTTGACCTTCAAAGACTGTCAAATGTCACTAGGTATAGGCATGCAAATCAGGGCAAAAAAGTGCTGTATCATTGGTTTAAAAGGAAGAGCCATAGAAGTCTATAATATACTCATCAGCTTGTTTACCAATCCTAGCTATTGTTGGGGTTGTTTATTAGACAGACAGAATTACTTATCCATCCAATTAGCGAGTATAGGTTAATGGTGAATAAAATATCATTCTTTGCCAATGTTGCGTAGTTTAATATTTCCATCCTCAGGGCTACATAATAATAATTTGAAGGTACATCAGCACTTTTTATAGAACATTAACATCAATGACAACAATGACAATTAAGTAATTGACAAATTGATAAATTACCTTAGAATTTTAATGGTCATCTTTAATGTAGTATGTAGAGATCAAACATGCTACAAACATAGCATTTTAAGTAAAAACAAGATATAAAAAATGTCATCATCATGGTGTGCATGTCATAGTGTATAATAAAGGAGACCTCTACAGGAGGATAATACAAATTTTTACTTAAGGTTATATTATCCACCAGTAGAATATGTCTCCTTTATTGTACACTATGACATGAACACCATGATAATGAAGTTTTTTATATTTTGTTTTTACTTAAAGTGCAATGTTTGTAGCATGTTTACTCTCTACATGCTACATTAACCCCAATGGGTTGTTTTCGACCAACGGGATAAAAAATATCCTATCTCTCTAATTTGAAGTATTTGTCTGCATTGTTGTTATTTTCGTCTTACAGGGAAGCATGTGATTCATTCTTGAAGTAATATTTCCAAGGATACATTTTTAAATCATTGTAATGTGGACACAAATAATGACTTCTCTTTACCGTGATTTTCAAATAACTTTGACGTACAATGTAACCAATATTTTCCAGCTCAATCAAAACGATACGACTATTTACAAGACTTTGTATACTCAATTTTATTATTCCACATTCAATTACCAAATTTCATGTCGCCTGTGTCTACCATGAGTCATGATATTGGTGTGGGTCGTTTTCGACCCACTGGGCAGATAAGGCTAGTTTGTTGGGCAAGTCCAGACGTGTTAGGATGACCAGAAGTCAAACGTTCTCTCTGCTGAACTGTGCTAAGATTCTTTTGGAGTGCATTAGTCGAAATAACTTTTGGCATGGCAAGGTTAGTATATCATTTCCTAAAGGGAAACATTTTTTTCGTGAGCTCATCAACTAATTTATTTCTCTAATTTAGTCACAAACTGCTGACTACAACTGAAATCCGTCACGGGCCAGAAGAATTGGATGAAAAAGGTGTAAGGGATGAAATAAATATTTACATAACTCCTCCAGAAGATGGAAACAAAACATGTGAGGATTCTGGGGACAATTAATGTAACGATCCTGATCATCTTTGTGGCCGGCAGCTGCAAGCGGAAGGTGAATTCAACATTGACAGTGAAGATGACCCTGGTGAAGTTGATGAGGAAATCAAATTCGTTGAAGAATCATCCCATTCTAAAAGGAGAAGGAAATCAACCAAAACCCAAAACATGAGATGGAGATGGGTGAGTTGTGATCTAACTACCCCTGTTTGTGATTCTTGGAGTACATGTTTCGCACCTCCACTGACTTTATCCTCGTCCAGTCACCCATTAGAGTTTTTTGAACTTTTTATTGATGAAAACATCATTACGAAACTTATTGAGTTTACAAATCAATATGCAGCATCGAGGAATAGGTGTGTTCAGGTTTCGAAGGAAGATATTTATACATTTTTAGGCATGCTGCTTTTGTCCGGATATAACTGGTTCCCAAGAAGAAGAATGTACTGGGAAGAAAAGGAAGATGTCTACAATTCACTGGTGTGTAGATGCATTAGAAGAAACAAGTTAGAGGATATATTTACAAACGTCCATTGTGCAGATAATAGTAAATTAGACATATCTGATCGTCTCGCAAAATTGTGTCCAGTCATTTTTGAACTGAATAAAAACTTTTGTAGATTGGCACCTTTAGAAGAATCTATTTCTTTTGATGAGGCTATGATTCCATACTTAGGAAGGCATGGATGCAAACAGTTTATTCGAGGAAAACCAGTGAGATTCGGTTACAAGGCCTTGGTAGCTGCCCTCCACCTAGGGTACTGCATTCAATTTGATATATACCAAGGGAAAGTAAAGGACAAAAGGATTTCCGCTTCATCAAGAGGGTGAATGTGGTGATGGGGTTTGCTGAAAACCTAAAAAAATAATTATCCACTCCTGAATTTCTACCTATATTTTGATAATTTTTTCACTTCTGTGAATCTAATACACAAACTAACAAATTTTGGCTATGGTGGAAAGGGAACTGCTAGAGTGAACCGAGTTGATAACTGCCCCTTGCAGGATGTTAAAGTATTTAAAAGAAATGAGAGAGATAAATGTGACTGTCGTGTATTCCGGGAGGACATTATCAGTGCAGTTAGATGGATGGACAATAACGTCGTCACAATACTATATAATCAGTTTGGCATCAAACCTCAGCAGAAGGCGACGAGATACTCAGCATTCGTAAAAGGAAGAAATGAAATTCCACAACCCCACGTTGTTGCCATTTACAATCGAAACATGGGTGGTGTAGACCAAACAATAATATCTCTAATTACCATATTGGTATTCGTGGGAAAAAGTGGTACATTCCCATATTTCTCTGGATGATGGATGTATGCATGAGCAATGCATGGTGTCTCAGCAGGACTTATGGCATGAAACTGGACAGTTTAGCATTCAGAAGAGAAATTGTAATCTCAATATTGAAGAAATATGGTATTCCACCACAACGAGCAGGACCAACAAGCAAGTTTTCAACTCCAGAGATAATCCGAACGAGTGGACCCCAGCATATCATTCTCACAAATCAGCAAAGAAGAAGATGTGTTTTGTGCCGTAGTAAAACAGTAAAATCATGCCATAGATGTTGCATTCCTTTGCACGATAAGTGCATTGAGGAGTACCATAAAAATATCTCTGACTGTTAAAACTTTGAAGGAAATAAACAATTATTTTATATGAATGGTAATGATATTTTATTTATTTTAACAACTTAAAATAACGCAAGTTAAATTAAATTTCACTTTAAAAACAAATAACAACAAATTGGAAATCATAATTGCACAATTGCAACACAATAACTCCAGAGAACCTATTAGAAAACGATCTAAAAATGAATATCCTAAATGTGCTCACCAATGTCCAGTGGGTCGAAAACAACCCATGTCATAATTTATAAACAAATACTTCAGGAATTTTTTCAATATTTTTTCTATTGTCCAGAGGATAATAAGTTTGAAAAATGTAAAAATAGTGAAATTTTCACGCAAAAAAATTAGTGGGCATAAATGGGTTAATGATGACCATTAAAATTCTAAGGTAATTTATCAATTTGTCAATTACTTGATGTAAATGTTCTATAAAAAGTGTTGATGTACAGTCACTTCCAAAAAAAAGTTAACACTTCAGAGCCGAAATTTTTCAAAGTCCCGAGTTGACGGTGATTTGACAACGCTGCGTCACGGCTACGTCAGGACGGGGGAGGAGGGAAGGGAGCTTGTTTTCGGTTGGAACTTCGCGAGGCTCCGCTAGAGGGAAGCCATGACGCAGCGTTGTCAAATCACCGTCAACT
This sequence comes from Platycnemis pennipes, assembly GCA_933228895.1. Taxonomy (NCBI): domain Eukaryota; kingdom Metazoa; phylum Arthropoda; class Insecta; order Odonata; family Platycnemididae; genus Platycnemis; species Platycnemis pennipes. The sequence continues at coordinate 75,721,435 of OW121856.1, read as the reverse complement.
CGGGACTTAGAAATTTCGGCTCTGAAGTGTTAACTTTTTTTTGGAAGTGACTGTACCTTCAAATTCTTATGTAGCCCTGAGGATGGAAATATTAAACTCCACAACATTGGCAAAGAATGATATTTTCTTCACCATTGACCTATGCTCACTAATTGGATGGCTTTGCAATAGAGGTCGATAAGAGCAGCACTTGAAGAATTACTTATTCCCATGTGCTCACAGTTAACTGCGGCATGTATATGTTTTATGGGAAACTCATTTCAGGATATCTTGTCATAGTCGAGTTATACTCCATCATGAATCTGTTTAAGGACTGACTTTGATGATTGGCATTTTCTTCTCCAGAGCTCATCATATCCCTATTTCAAAACTAAATGTCAAATAGCTCACAAAAATTTTTTTTAATCTAAAACTTCTTACTAATTTCAGGCTGCAGTATACTGAACATTACAAGATCCACAACATGATGTAAAACTACCGAGTTAAACCCAAAGACCAAGGAAAATTCTTTTAATTATAATCATTATGATTAAATTCTACTCTGAACAGTTAAGTGAATGGAATAATTGATCACGTTTCCAGCGAAACAAAGAAAAGTGCTAATAATGTGACACACACTGTAAAATTAAAAAAACTACTCAAACTTCAACTATGGAAAATACTGAGCAAACTACAAATTCCTAATTGATCATCATAGCCAACTGATTTCTCTAAACAAACTAATATAATGACTTCAATCTCTTTCTATTCTCTACACTCATCTAACCCCAAAAGTATCTCCAAAACCCATACTTTTCTGAGATCCTAACTAGTTGAAACCAAGGCAGTACTATAACCACCATTCTCTTGTGGATTATTCCTTTCAAGAACTTGAATTTATACAGCACACTTAAAGGAAATCCTCCTCCACATTTTTTGGGAAGAACATCAATAAAATTTTCAAGATGTCCATTATTACAGAAGTAAAGGAACACTAGGGTATTTCCACAAATATATATTAACTCATTAGAAGGTTTCCACTTATAATATGGTAGTTTCCTGTCATTTTTTCATTGTCTTGAAGAAAAGCTTATAGCCTCTGGAGTATATATATTTCAAGCAGTTTGATTCTAAATCGACGTTAAGTATTATTTCTCAATTAAAAAGTGAAAAATTCAACAGTGCAAATATGTAACAGCAACTACTGCATGCCAATAAGTTAAATATGTGGCATCATAGGTATTTCCTCTCCCTGCTGCTAGGTGGTGCTGTGGATGCTTCCAAGCAGACTGTGCACTCCTCTGTGTAAGATTATTAACTAGTATCTGAGGTACATTTATTAAGTTTTCTAAATATGATTTTCTTTCATTTATTTTATTGAATATTATTTATTCCGTTTATTCATTTAAAAACAGTAAGTATTCGTTTTACTAAGCGTACTGTGAAGTTGGTCCATAGTCGCAAGAAGTTTACACCATTCTTCACAGTAGCAAAGGAATCCACAAGCAGGAAGCATAGGACCCTATAAAACAACTATTAATACCATGTTCAATAAAGGAGACTTTTAGAGCTTTAATAGTTTTCATAGACCATCATTAATACATGTTTACTAGAGCTTACGTGCTCTAAAATTCAGTGGTAAGTTCAGGAGATGAATATTCCCTATGCCTAGCAATGTAAATGATATACCTGTTACGTAAGCAACAAGACTATGCAGTCCCGTCATCATGAGCTTTTTCTAATGAACTTAATATAAAAATTTAATTTTTTTGTAAACTGGGATTTTTCAATCCAAATTCTTTTCGTATAATGATTAAAATTAGGGAGGGGCACAAATCACAATGAATGAATTCCATTTCCTTTCATGAAGGAAACTACCCTATTCATCTATAGGTGCCACAAAGTCATCTTCATGTAAACCACCAGAAAACAACTGTAGGAGTAAAAACTTGGCAGTGAATAAATAAATCACCACGGACACACAAACATTTTCTTTCCTTTTTTTTTTAATATTTCCACCACATGATGGCCAATACCATCAGGTAAGTCTGTTCTTATTTCACCTGCTAAAAGCACATCGCTCCTTTAAATTTGTAAAATAGCTATGCATTTCAAAATGGAATATTGAAGAGCATAAAAGAGGGGAGAATGTGGGGTGAAAAGAATAGGTGTTCAGTATAGCATGATAGCAGGCAGAAGATATGACTATTAATAGGGGGGTTTAATATTGGAAACATGGATTGGTTATACAGGACGAGACAATGTTTTAGGGAATTGCATGCAGTGACTATAGATAAGCCTACTAATGCTGGCAGGAAACTTTTGATGTATTATACATCCTATACATAATTATATCTCATTTTTCTAATGGCACATATACAAAAATATTTCTTTTTTAAAGAGTTTCTGATCAGGAAAAGAAGTTAATGAAGTTGGCAATGAAGAACTTACAGAAATGAATAAACATTCAAATAATAGATACCAGTGAGATGTCACATTTTTTAACTTATTTTTTTTTTAAAGGCTTTAATGGTGCTTGAACAGTTAAAATTTTCAGTGGTGTAGCCAGGTAGTCTTCACACCGATTCAATTTTGATGCCATGAGATAACAGAGATTTAATTCACAAACAGGGAGAATGACAGGGAGAAGTTCTGGGGATGGTGGGGCAGGAAAGGAGGCTGGTGGTGGTAGTTAGGAGACAGTGGATCAAACAAATAATTGGGGAGATAGATTTCTGAAGGTGGTTAAGAAGGGAGTAAAGCTATGAGGGCATTTAGGTAGAATGGAAAGAGGTAGAAGGTGAGCTAGTCTAAGGAGATGTATGGTGATGGGAAGAAACCATTCAAGAAATGTGAAGGAAAAGTGTAAAAGTGAGAAAACTCCAAAACCTACTCTAACAGCTAAAAACAAGATAAAATGGTGCACTAAGTGTGACTATAATAAGTCGTCCGCAGAATGGGAACCACAAAATTCCAATTCATTTCCTCTTATACTTCCCACATGGATCACAAATATTCTAGTACGTGATGGAAAATATGCATAACGTGCACAAATTAAGTTAAATCCTCCTCCTCCTCCTAGAAATTTAGGTTTACCTACTGAAGTGACTACAGATATAAATAAGAAAATTTATTACAATACGCAGCACCTGTAAATTTCACTACAAATATGTATCAATTACAACTGGTCTTGCACTGAATACACTTTTAATATTCTTGGTGAAATTTGACCTTCTTGACAAAGCTATTAACCAGTCAATAGTATTTTTCACAGGCATTTATTCACCAATTTGACATATGCCTATGCAATCAAAAACATAAGAGAATATTTTTTTGGAACTTTGAAAATTTTCACATCCTCAAAAAATGGTATTGTTTACGATATTTTTTAACTGCCGAATCTGATAAGAGTTTGTAGAATAAAAATACCCGTATTTTTCCATTTTTTGATCCATCAATTAGTTTTTGAGTTATAAGTGGTGAAAAACTGATGTTTTTAACTCTTTCGGAAAAGTGGGTGTGCATGTGACCTCTTACATCATCCACTTCATCCAATCACAACTGAGCATTTCCATTGAGTTTCATGGCATGTAAATTACAAGTAAGAAAAATAGTATGGAATCTTAAGTATTAGTTCAACAGTATTTGTGTGTCTTTCCATGTGATTAACTTTAAGAAAAGGCCAAAGAACAAACTTTTGAAGTTTGGTTGGATAGTTAAAACAAACACATGCAACCACAAGCTCATGGTTGGTTACCAGTCTTTGGAATGGATGCTTCAACAAGCCTAAAATCACAAATAGTTAGGAAAGGCTGATCTTTTTAAAGTGAAACAGAATGGGAAAAAATAAATTCACATGCAGTTACAAAACACAATGAAGAGTAGAGTCCGATTGAAAGCTCGTGGCATCTGTGCAGAAGCTCAAATTCAACCTGGGCGAGTCCATTGTGACGGACTCGAGCTCGGAGGGGTGCAGGTGGAAGTGGTCATTCTCTCCCGGGCTTTGTCTCAGACCACGTGCATTCGCTGCCAACCAAACTGCTTTTGCTTCATCTTCATTTTCAGTATTTAGTTATTTTAGTTATAATAGGACGTAGATAGCTTAGGTAGGTTATAGTAAGGTTAGTTATTTTATATTTTGTCATTCTTAGTGTAGGCATAGGATTGATTATTATAATTTACACGTGTTATTTCCAATTTGTTCATTAGTTTCTTAGTTCGATCTTTCATTCATAATATCATTTCTTGGTGTAGATTCGTAGTTATCTTAGCTGTTTTGTTTTCAGTAGTTCGTACTTCAAGTTTAATATTGCATAATTTATTTCTTTCAATTTTAACCATTTCTTGAATACTTAAATTAGCTTTACATTTTTCTACTTTTAGTCATATATTTTATTAGTTTATCATTCTAGATTAAATAGTAGGTTAGAACAGATATAGCATAGGTAGTTAGATAGATTTACTGTTTATAGCATAGGGTCATCGTTTATCGTAAGGTCATCGTTGCTTTGTTTCGAGGGTATTTTGTTTTTCGTGATGGAAAACGCGAAATCCAAAGTAGGGGGTGGGAAGATTCTCCACAGTCAGGCGCGAGAAATTATTCATAGTGTGCTGAATTTTATGAAGAGCGAAGCAGAAGAGGGGTTGCAAATCCCTCTGAAAAGCATTTATAATCGTGTGGACGCCGCAACCGGCGTTTCTAAACGCAGCTTGATACGGATTGCTAACGAGGGAGCAGCAATTGCCAGTGGTTCTAAGGCAGAGTTTGTCTCTCCGAAAAAGAAGAAGCCTCAAAAGAGCCCAAAGTCTACTGTGGACGATTTTGATGTTCAGATGATAAGAAGAATGGTGCATAATTTCCATACTGTGGAAAAAAGGCATCCCACACTCCAGGCTTTGTTACCGGTTATTACAGAACAGACCGGTTTCAATGGAAAATTGAGTTCTCTCCGTGTACTCATGAAAAGTATTGGCTTCAAACACGTAACATTATCAGAAATGATTTTTCAAATGCATGTTTACTTGGTCTAACTTTTTAATGGTCATGTTTTCCCCACAGATGGAAAAAAACATCTAATAACAAGGCAATTTTAAGTGAAAAGTATGATATTCGCTTGAAGAGGATGGCATATCTGCGGAAAATCATTAAATTCAGAGAAGAAGGTAGTATTTACCGGTCCATAGTATTTACCGATGAAACTTACGTCCACTCATCCCACACCACGCCCTTCCAGTGGACGAGTGGAGATGCACATGGGCTGAGAGCACCTGTATCTAAGGGACAGAGATTAATTATAATTCATGCTGGTTAGTATAAGAAGTAATTTTTAAACTGACATAGATGACTCATTACTGACCCTGAAATATGCTTCGTAGAGTTTATGTTTATAAAAAGCTATCATTTTTACTGGTGGAGAAATGGGATTAATTTCAGGAGCTCTACTAGTATTTAAATCAGGCCTGAAAACAGGAGATTATCACAGTGACATGAATCATGAAAATTATTTTAAGTAGCTAAGAAATCATCTCATCCCAAACCTGCCGTATAATTCTGTGGTTGTGTTGGACAATGCGTCGTATCACAATATACAACAGAATCGCAGTCCGAGCATGAGTGCTAAGGATGCCATGAAGGCGTGGCTGGACACCAGAGGGGTGGAATACTCAGCGAAGGATACAAAGATTGAGTTATTTGAAAAAATTAAAAAATAAATGTTACTATGAAAGTAAAATTGCGGGCTGAGAGCGTGCTTGCTACTGGGTAAAAATTCTCTGTGTTGGCTACACTGAGACCATGCCTTCCCCTACGCTCCCAAGCGGAGGGGTATATACTTGCCTTCCCCTCCAAACTATCACCCCCAAAGGCACCTTCCCCTCCACTCGCTGTCGTTCCGCGCATTTAGGTGCTATGAGCTTTCAATCGGACTCTACCCTATGAAACATTTTCACAAAATCTTTCCTGTTTATCACAATGAACTTATCGATCAGTCAACATTTTTGGAAGGGAAGAATGCCAATAAATGGCTTAACTGCCTGTGTGAATCGGACTAAATAGCAGCATTTACCTGGAGATATCTTAGTACATATATTGTTTTTACATGATCCATCAAGATTTCTACGGAGAGGAAATCTGTCCTTTCAAATTTTAAAAAATGAGAGAAATTTTAATCATGACCATATGATCACAGTAGAGTGGAAAAACCTCGAGTCTTTCATTCATATAATACACATCAGCGGCATTATGAACACCCATAGAGCATGACTAACAATCTCCTAGTGAGAGCATCCCCAGATCAAGCACTGACATGCATAAGATGCAGCTTTTACATTGATGATAGAATTTCACATCCTTCAGCTTGAAAACAATCGAGAAAAAAAAGGTTACACCTTGCATTCTTTTCTCATATCAGTTAGGCAAAAAGGGGAAGTGGCCGGGTGATAGAAGCAGATGTAATGCCAAATTCCATTCACAGATTGCACTACTGGATAGAGAGAGAGTGAGAGATAGAGAGAGACATAAACAACTGAGCCAGTGGGTGTGGAGCAGGTACCGTAACCTCTCCCCAACTTACCACCTGCCCCACCATCTCCCATTTTGGCACCCACAGTCCAGTGTCCTCGTTGTAGGGGAGCACTGCATGACTTCCTCATCCCAAGCCCTCCCTCCCCCACCTCCCAAACGCAAGCTACCGGGGAGCTTGACGTAGTCCTTTCTGCCCTTTCCCCACACTCCCACACCTTGGCCTCATCATCCTTCTCCCAACCCCGGCCGTTGCCCTTGCAAAGGAAAACGGTACCCATGGCACGAATTTTAACACGAGAGTTGTCAACCGGTGCTGAACACGCTGACTTCCGCAGGCGGAAGCACGTGCCATAGCTCCTGCCGAAGAACACACCATCATCTTCCTGCTTACTTGACTCCGTTGGCTTGGGGACCCCTTCCTCCTTTCCATCATCGATGAAATTTACGTCAGGATCATCCGTCGAAAGGTGCCTCTCCGGCCCTCCTCGTTGTCCGCCACGGTCACTACCGTTGGCCACACCACGATTCACTGTGGTAAGGCCACCATCTGGTCCCGTATAGGCAGCAAAAACGGCAGGATGAGGGATCTCAAGCCTCAGGTTGGGCAGGGTTGCACCATCCTTACCTCCATGGAAGACTATGGGTGAACCTCTTTCTGACTCTGAGAGTGATCCAAGGCCACCCTTATGTTCACTAGCAAAAAGAAATGCATTTTAGTAAAAAATAATATTAGTAGGGATGTGTCGATTGTCAATACCACCGATTCTCGAAGGTTGGTATCGGTATCAAGAATCGATCACCTAAAGTGGATACCGATACCATCAATACTAGGGATGGTCAGATCATATTATTAAATTTTCGTGGCTTAGCGATTGAAGCATCCCATGAATGAAATATAGGTGCATTAGATATTGACAAGGAGAGTTAGTGTAAAAATGGTCATGAAATTATATAAAACATTTTCTGTGCAAATAGAAGCAAAATAAAGATAAATTTTTTCACCCATTACCCCGGTATCATGAGAAAAAAATGCCACGTGGGTAGCCTACATTCGCTGGTATCAGGCGGAAATCGAGATTTAGTGCCCTAAAGGAACTATGATCCCCATCTCAGTTTCATATTTTCTTTCAGTCATTGCATCAAAAATTTTATCATTCAATTAAAAACCCTCCATCTAAATACACACTGCTTTATACTTTTATTGTTTAAATTAGATTTACGAATGTATCACTAAAAAATTAGGGATGGTCAGGACAGAACCAAAGACCCATGGATCTTTCATTTCATTTGCTAATGAAATCAGATCTGTAGGCTATAAATTCGTATCCGGATCGGAGATTTTTAAATTTCACGGCCTAGTGATCAATGCGCCCCACGAACGGAGTACTGACGGTAGATACTGACAAGGAGAGGATCAGTAACTCGGGTCACGAAGTGAGTTGAAAATTTTTTCTGGGCAACATGAGTGAAATAAAGAAATACAGGTCTTGTCTTTTTTCTCCTCAGGTCGGGATGCACGGGAAGAAAATTAAGCAGAATATCATGCGGGTAGCCTACATTACCCGGACTCGCATGAACCGATGAGTTTTTAAAAATGAGAGCTAGTGTACTGCCAGTTGCAAGTTCGTTCCTTAACACTGCCTAGGAATACAGTCCATGCTGTATTCGTAGGGTAAGACAAGCAGGCAGTTAAAAAAAGTAGATCATCAGAAATTTCATGTCAATATATGTCAACAAAGTAAACAAAAATAATTAAATTTGGCATTAGTAAAAATGATTGGAAAAATATTTTATTACAGAATTAAAACTTTGGAAACAATACGTTAACTTTACAATGTATTTTTAAGTCATGCATAAGTAAATCTAGTTTAAGCGATAAAAATACAAAAAAGACTGTATCCACATACCTACAAGGGTTGAAAATTAAGGATGATAAAATTTTTGATTTAATGGCTGAAAGAAAAATTTTAAACAGCCATAAGAATCAAACTTTGTTATCTGCAGTACACTACCCCACTCAGATTTGTCAGCTTACCTGAGTTCAGAGAATGCATGCAACCCACATGTCATTCAACCAATTTTCTTGTGAATAATAGAGAAAAAAGCCAATACACATATTTCTTTATTTTTCTTCCAGTAGCATGAAAAAAGGCTCATCTCATTTCATGATCCAAGTTACACAACCTCTCCTTATGAGTATAAAACTCATAAATATCATTTTAAAGGTTATTATTAATAAGACATTGCAAAATTACTATTTTCCAGCTTGAAATATTCTATTCTTGAAATATTCTATAATAATTTTATTGTCTTAAAAATTGAATCCCCAGATATTTCATGATTGGAATTTCCTACCGGATTAAAAAGTTTTTGTTTCTAAAAAAGAATTTGAAAGCATCCAAGGCCTTGGTTTACAACAGCAACCCAAGTTAATTTAAACCCATTTGCAATGAATTAATTTTAGGTTTTTGATTTTTTTTATTATTTGATATTCTATGTTATATTATTCTTGGCAAGTGCAATGCTCGGAAGTCTTTTTTCTATAATTACATTTATACCATTCTGGATAGAGGATGATACAATATGGTATCACTAGGATCTTATATTTTGGAAAATAATTCAAATATTAATAATATGAACTTGAAATAAATGAATGATTCTCTAACTACACTCTAAAGAATAGTTGTACAAGTTTCAAAAATGTATTGTTTGATGATTATGTGATAAGGAAAGTGACCTTTATGTTAGAAGTAATAACATATAGTTATTGCTTCCATATATCTTGATCAAGGAAAATGTTATGCACACAGATGATAGGATGTTGATTTTTTCTAATATAAATTTCCTTTTTTTTAAAAATACTATTGTTGCTGTTTTTCTGTGTAGATTAAACATGTAGGATTAGAAAAGAAATGAAATTCAGAACCATTTTCGGAAACTAAGGATATGAAACTAAGACAAAGATCCAAAACCAAGACAAGGATCTGGTTCCTGATCGGAAAAAAACCTGGATCCGTCCATCACTAGCTGATACCTATATGAAACATCAAAAATGAGAAACATATTTAGCAGAGCAGGAAACATTAGTGACCAAAAACGAAATTGCCTTGATCCAGAGAGACTACAAATTTTTAGTTTTTTGAACAAAAACCTAAAGTAGGCTCAAGGGTTTGTGTCATGACCTTTTATTTTGATCTCTTAATATTGAATTTTGAATTATAATTTAGGTTAGTGTTTTTATTACTCTAATAACTAATTTTTAATCTTATTAAAATTAAACTTATGACATGACAGCCATATTATTTTGAATCTGTTATGACATTTTTTACCTAATACTAAACATGTTTTGTCATTGAACATGCTTTTATAAGAAAAAATATAAAACTGTATTATCAAACAGTTTTATTTTCAGAATGTCCTCGCAGTGCAATATCAGCAGTTTTTTCCCAAAGTAAATATGTAGTATATTCAAATTTTGTTTTGTAATATTGTATTTTTAGATTTCATTGAACATTTTTAAAATAATGTATAGGAAAACTAGGCAAAAATAGGTATACATTTATAGGTCAGTGGTATCGGTATCAAGAATCGATTTTTCAGGGATCAGTACCGAGAATCGATAAATTTGGTATCGACTCATCTCTAATAATTAGTATTCTATCGGTTAAGGTAAATTTTGATGGTGAATTCCTCCCACAAATTCTAACTCTAAAACGATGTACTTTCTCAATACAGTAGAACCACACTTATATCATCAACGGGACTCAGAACATGGTCGGAACACAAAAAAGATCGGATTATCAGAGGAACACATTTACATAAAAACGTGATAAAACTGTAGTTTAAACAGAAAATATTGCTATATATACGGTTTTACCGATGTAATATTACTGGAAACCGTAAATAAAAGTATACTGCGATAAAAATACGGTAAATATAGAGAAACATACTTCGTAGACTCATGAAACACCGTTTCACTAAGATACACTATGAACGACATGATACACTATTCTGTAGATTTAATCATAAACATTCTGTAACGTTCTTTTGCTTAGCAGACAGCCTTGAAAAGGGTGGATTCCATTCATGCTAAGTTTTTGTTTCGGTAAAGAACTGGTAAAAATGCCACATTAATATTTTTAATCTTGTAGTTCAATCCAAATTCATCAATGCCATACACTTGGTCAGGTGTCAACTTATGTTACTTTAATTACTTTAATTAAACTTTAATACTACATTTTTGAATCTTGGAATAAATGCTCTAGAAGATACTTCATCAGCACACAGCTTCTCACTGGAAACAATCACATTCTGAATCCTGTGTCGCATTTTCCAGCGACGCAGCCAGCCTAAACACCATAATTTAATTCAAACTACTCATTTTTCTGCTCCCTCTACACTGATTATCCAACATTCTTCCCTTTAGCACGCCCCTCAAAACACCCTGGCCCCTTACAACGTGCTTTATTAAATGCCTCTGCCTTCTTGTGTTTTCCTCAATCAATTGCCTTTCCTACCCCAATATCTCCAGCACTTCCACATCTGTCTTCCTTTCTACCCATCAGACTTGTCAGCTGTCTTTCTTTACATCCCTGCTTAATAACTGCATTTATTTCTTGCCTGTGAGTAAATGTTTCTTTTGCCAGTGTTAGTAAACATATTATGAGAATAACGTACAATTATCAAATGATTTTAAAAATGTAAATCTAACTGTAGTACATTATGCCAGAACAGCCCAAATACTCGATGGTCATTTTCAAGATGAAAGGATTTATATTTTAGGCAGATGAAAATGAAACTTAAGGCCATGTAAAGATAATACAAACAACAGCTATGCCATTTTGGCGTAAAAAAATAAAGATTCACTTGAAACACTTTCATGTCACCGAAGCATTTCAGTACATACACAATGTCCAATTGAATACTTGAGCTATTACATCTGCATTCTCTAAGACACATAAAAGGAGAAAAACTCACAAAATATGTTTTTACTTATTCCATTGTGCTTCCATTTAATTTTCTACATGCTTACATCTTAAGAGGATATGGCACATGATTATTTTCCTCCTGTGAAGGTGAAGATAGTTTTCCTGTCAACTGGTAGAATTACCCGCATCAGTGCCCTTTCAATGGGCACATTTGTGTTATGTCTTCTATATTGTTTTTATCTTATGTTACAGAAGGAAGGAGGCAACATCTCCCAGTGCCTCTATTGACCCATAAGGGGGCCCTGGCCCTCCCCTTCCATTATATAATCCTTCTCCACCAGGGAAGTTTTTGTTACACATTAATAGCACGGTTGTCAATTCAGAGTGCATGATGCTGACCAGGAAGAGATCTCATGGCAACAACTCACACACATTGTACCCTTAGTTGATTGCACATCACAAAATTTCGTAGAAAAAAGCAGCACAATAACATATGGCTTATCCAGTTCAAAAGTCTAGTTTCTATAAGTATATAACCTGTTGTGCTAGATAATTCATATGGTTAATTTGTAACCCTATCCGGTTTCTATTACAATTATTTCATGAGAATTAAATTTATTGAAATACTAGAAATGAGGCCAAAGAGCATATCTGCTTCAAGAATTGGAGCTATTATAGCTGTTTATCATCATATTTACTAACACTCTGCTAGCTCGTCATTCACCCAGCCTTACTTTGAACGTTACCAATTATTGGGTTGATTCCTACGATGCGTATGTTACCAAACTTATTGGTGGTAAGAGGGTGAATTTGCCACTGCACTGTAAACTAGCAGCTACCACTTACAATTTTGGATTGCAGGTGCACTCCCTTTTGCAAAAGGCATTGAAAGGTAGGAGTGAGGGAGCATTTACAAAGATGTATTTGGCCACCACCGAGAGGAAGGCCCACTAAGGTACACGGGTATATTAGAATTGCCTCAGACTTCAAGAACCAAACTATTATGCTGGGCTGGTATTATCCGTAGGTATTACCAGGAATTGTGTAAAAAATTCACCATAAATAATTTGTTTATGCATAAAAATAGTTAAACCAGAGAGCATTATTGGCTAGTGAAGGCACTTCATCATGGACAGTCGGCAGAAGAAGTGGAGAAAAAAAGGGATACCTTCCTACAATCTTTAAAAGGAGAAAAAGCTACTTCAGTATTTTGAAATCAAAGAGGGCAAAATGATTTTAAAGCGATCATCTGACAAATGTTGTCAAGTGCCACAGCAATAACTGACAGAGATTATTGTCTGCTTGTCGTAAGGAGTCCCTACGGAATCCTCGTTGAAAAAATTGTTAGAGATGACAAGTTTTGGGAAAATTAAACAAAGCTCAGGGATATTTACATGGATTGCCTTTTGCCAGGAATTTTATGTTAACTTCCCGAAAAATAAAATATTTACAGAAGAAACAGTGTTATTATTTCATTGAATTACTCATACTTAGTTTTCTTCTTTCATAGTGCTTCCCTTGGGCTTTTCATCGGCAGAATAAATATATTCTACCAATTCTTGTACCAGTATACAGTTGCAATGATGAATTACATTTATTTTTTCTTGGTCCTATTTATTTAATTTCTGGACCTACTTTAGATGGTGTTGCATTCATATTGGAAAAATCTTGGAATAAAGGAATGAGGTCACAGTCACAAGAAGCATTTTACTTCTGTACTGAAAATAAATAGCCGCTAATATTTTGTTTTGTAGCGGGGGTGGACTAAATCAAATCCCACATGTAGACATGTTACGTTTGTGTGAGGTGAGTATCAAAGATAGTGGATGGCTAACATGAGAAAGACGAATCACTCATAAACAAAGATTCCCTCGGTTCTTCGTTCAAGGGGTCGAGTGATGACGTGTGATGCAATAAGAGATAAGCAACATCTGGACTGGCAGTCACTTACTGGTGACTGACTAAATAAGCCACACCCCAGATACCCCTCAAAGATAATCCCCTCCTCCCAGTAAAGTTACCCTTACCACTGAAACTGAAGTGGCGGCTCTTGGAACTAAAACCCTTGACGGTTACCCTGAGATTGTTTTAAAGATATAGAACAGCCTTAACTTTAGATTCAGAAATTTTTTAAAAGACAGCACCCTAGTTTCACTTATTTTGTTGAATTAACCAAAACTTTAAATTCATAATGAAACAATGGCAATACTCCACATTTAATTTTAATAGCGACCTGGGTTTCGGCAACTCAGTGCCATTTTCTAGGTCAAGGTTCTGAGTTGCTGAAGCCCGGGTCGGCTATTAAAATTAAGTGTAGAGTATTATGTAGGTACCATTGTATTTCATTATGAATATCACAAACTTCCACAAAGTCACGCAAGAAATGATTTCTTAAGGCCTGGTTACACGATACATTAACACGTATGGGTTTATGTACATTTGTGTGAATGGTTTCATCGCAACTCGTGCAAATGCATGAACCAAATTAGAAGACGTTCTATTTTCTTTTCACGCATTCATACATTTGAGCATTTTCGATGTTGTTACACAGTGAATATTCCCGTTCATTCTCACATTCATGCATTCACACATTAACTTGTATGAGTTAATTTATCGTGTAACCAGGCCTTTATATCCGCAAAACTTTTAAGTTGATACAAGCAAATTTGACTGAGTGATAACAGATCACAGAAGATACTGTGAAATAGAAGGGCACCGCATCCTCTTGAGGGCTGAAAGCCATTCTCACTCTCTTTCTGTTAAATCAAGGTTTGATAATCACACAATGTCACATTCCATACTAGATTCCTAAATTATCTTTTATTAACTCTAGAACCCTGCTAAAAATGCATCCATTATGGTGAAACCATTTCCCTCCAAATAAATGTCTCATGTTGCTGTCACTAACATCTCATACACCACCTTAGTAAGAGAAGCAATCCACTCTATCAGAATTAATGCACCCCATTTTATTTTTGCCCTCCTCAAAAACATGGGTTAGCTGTTTCTATTTTCTAGAATCTCTTTATGTCTGTTTTACATTCACCTCCTCAAAATCATTCTCTAGTATTTGATACACAAGGATTCAGTAGCACTGATGGTGCAGGTAATGGAATGATTAAGCTTTGTAAAGACACGTTAGCAACATTTGTCACACATAGTACCCACATAAAGTATGTAGTGATTTCAAACTTAGACCAATAGTAAAGACTAAAACATATTCAAGTGGTTGCTCATGTAAACATACTAGCCTAAGATGACATTAGTTCTCTACCGGTTGAGGAAGGTTTTGATGGAGTGTCCCAACTCCTTTATGCATTTCATTCATCCATTGGCCCTTTATACCTACCACGCACACCTCCTCCATCTTCCTTGTCCTCGCTTACTAATCATCCTACCTTCTATACCGACCTTTTTCACTATCATAGTGGTAATTGATATCTGACCAAGCCAACTATGAATTAATAGTTTTAGTCAACCAGCAATACGAGGTAAGAGGGAGAAAAATAAGGGAAAGTTGCACTTTTATACAAGTCTATAGGCAAAAAAATCAATCCTGAATTCACTGATGTGAACGTCATACTAACATTTTCGGAATTATCTTCATTTAGCAGGTATATGGTGATTTTTCCTAACTTCCAGTGCTTGTGGGAACTTCATTTTTCGATAAGTTAGGAAACTCTCCCTCGATAGGCTGATAATTTTCACCCTTGGCTGAAAATAACCCAAACTTCATCGATGATTGATCAATTACCTAATACCTTTCCGCTGAAGACGACAATTTTCCTCCCGAGCACCACATATGATAAATTGGAGGACAGTTCCAAGAACAGACTTGGATTTTTGTTGCTGTCATTTCATTTGTAGAAATAGCGATATGATACTGCATTGCACAACAAAATACGCAGATAAGCGGTCGAAGTCCATGAGTGATGACTAGAAGGTATACATAGGGTCACTAACTTCAAAAGATTTTATGAGCAATAAGAAACCTTCCAAAAGCCTTCATGCCAAAGAAAAACCTTAAACACATAATACGTTTCTAATTGATACTGATTCCATTAATACTGACAGCTTACGCGATATCACTCTTCTTCAAATCGAGTATCTCAAAACTTAAATTAGGAAAAATAAACCCTGTGAAGTTGATGTATTAATCTGCTTCAAATGACTTACCCATTAAGGTAACGTTGAATGAAGCACCCCGGATTCTTGTCATCCTTCGATACAGCAGTTTCCGGATCAAAATGAACATTACTGTTGGCAGACAACTGCCTAAGAAACTCGGTGACCTTTTTCCTTAAAGAAGGCATATTTTTCAAAATTCCCTACGATATATTAGTCCGATGCGCAGGAAGCGACCTCGTACATCCTGCCTTTGACTATAGTGTCAATAAACCCTAAATCAAGATTATTATTGATCATTATTATGTAAAACAACCTGAACGGGACAATACCAATGATTCACATTGCCAATATGAAACAGCACAACAAATGTAGGCGCCAACTGAGAATTGTCAAAGCGACCTCAACACCATAATAATAACAAATAAACGATTGGAATAGGGTGTCAACTTCAACCTTGAAAGTAATACACTAAATTGCCTCGAGGTGTTGCCAGTGCTGCTTGGTGCTGGCAGTGTTGGTGCTGCTGGGCCTCTCCTTCTTCTGATTCGTCACCTTATGATGGAACGCCGAGCGCCATATTTTTACCTTTGGTTCATGAAAGATTTTTAAATTTATGATTAAATTACTACAAGTACAGTGTTACCAAATCCTTGGTCATCATACTCGTCACATTATTAATAAATTTTATCCACTGGTACAATCACACAGTAAAAATAATTTGAAACCCACCTATTTTCCTATAAAATCTCGGTATATAGTCTGAGGACCTCGGTTCGGGTATTTTTCAATTCGTCCGACGAATAAAATCCACCTTTAGAGTTTACCAAGAAGGCTAGAGTGAAAATTTTTTTTAGAATGGAACAGATGATCTAAAAACTACTGTAGATAAGCTATTGTTTGTGTAATTTTAGGATTATGAAATATTTTAGGAATGAAAAATAAGTGGGCTTTCAGTGGAAATAGCCAATGAGACGAAATATCTTTGATCTCCTCCTCTTTCTCTTTTCTTTCACTTTTAACTGCTCTGCTCTTCTTTTCTCACATTCCTCTTCCCTTCATCTCAAGTCCACACTACCTCAATTTGCTTTCTTAGGTCTTTTTTCAGTGTTCTGACCTTGTCCGTCCCGCGAGGGATGTCTTGACTGCATCAGATCTGACGTAGTCATTCCTAATGGTGTTCTTCCTTGTGACACCACATATTCACCGCTGCATCCTCATTTCTGCTACTTCCATTTTTTTCCCTGGACCCGGCCGGTTTCAGCGCCTTAGAGCATTGTGTGTCTTACCACCACCTTGTAGAATTTGCCTTATATACTGCAGCTTGCCTTGTTAAGACACAGTACTCCACTCATTTCTCTCCAATTCAGCTACATTTTACTCTATGCCTAATTTCAGCGACACTTAAACTTCTCAACTGCTGGTACCTTTTGTCTTAAGACAGCAATTGCAGCAATAAGTCCCCCTATCTCTGATGTTGTTAATACTCCATATTCATCCTACCAAGTCTCAGTCCGCTATAAACCCTTAGATTAGATTAGAATTTGTCAGTGGAGTTACTAGAGGCATTTGAGTTTACTTGAATTGGAGTTTACTTGTTTACAGTGGAGTTTATTTGAGGCATTAGCCACATATTCAAGAGATTACCCATTAGAGGCCTATAGCCCATCTTAAAGCCAACAAGTCCCCTATGAGGATATCCCTAACTTTATTGGGTTCCAAGATATTTGTTCCGAGTCCTCATTAAAGCAGGTCACACTCGGAGAATGTGATACGTTGGTTCATCTCTTAACCTCACACCACCTTTATCTGGCTGAATCATTTATCTTCCGGAGATGAAGGTGCCTCATCACTTGATAGTGTCCGGTCAGTAGTCCCTGTTCGTAACTGGCTCCTACTCAAGGAGCAGTCTTTTGGCAAGGCTAGGTCTAGGGATCCCTCCATGTGTGATTAAGCCTGCCTTAGCCTCGGTGTATTCCTCCAGATCTCATGTGCATAGTCCCCACATTCTAATCTCAGTTTTCCCCACTGAATAAGCGATAGGTATGAATGGTTCTGGGCCAAACAGAATTCGGTTGGTTCCTGCTTTTGCAAGTTCTGCCATTTCATTTCAAGCAATACCAGCATAACCTGGTACCCAGAAGAGTTATATTTTGCTGCATCTGCCTAGCATATTTAGTGCATTGCGAAACTACAGCAGCAGCCATGATTTGCACCATGGGGATATTAGACCTTTCAAAACAGCTTGACTATCAGTGCAGAATGAGTTGGTCTGTCATGCAGTCCCACCGATCTTTAACAGCATATGCACAGGTCAGAAGAGCATATACTTCTGCCTGGAATACTGTGTCATATTCTGCTAAAGGGATTTATATCTTCCTAGAAAGGCTGCAGCTGTATATGCCAGCGCCTTCTCTATTCTCTTTCTTAAAGCCGTCCGTAAACCATACATAGGCCCCTTTGTGTAGTTATTCCCCTCCTTTCTCAGCCCACTGTTCCCTGGCTGGGAAGTGGATTTTAAAAAGAAGGGGTGACTGGTAGAACATAGCAATCATTGCATCAGAGCACATTTCAATAACTGGGCTCAACTTCCTGGGATCTGTCGATATAATTCTGTAACGGAAAAAAATTTCCTTTGCTGTACCACTGTCCTAAGCTTTTAAGACGATATGCTGCTGCCCTTGCCTGAACTTCAGCCTCCACATAAAGTGAAGTGATGTTCAAGAGAGACTCAAGTGCCAGCGTTGGGGTTGTGTTCATTGCCCCTGAAGGCCATTCTCTGAAATGGTTTAACTTGTCCCTGGCATCATTTTGCCGGGTGCTTGTCCACCAGACAAGTGACCAGTGCAGAAAACTAGGTTTCACTCCTACCATGTATAGCCAATTCATGGCTTAATTCGGTTCGAGTCCCAGGTTTTGCATAGGGCTTTCCTACAAGACCATTAAGAGGCACAAGCTTTCATATAAAGGTAGTTGTTTCAGGCTTGATTTGGTGGAATATCATAGTGAAAGAAAAAGACTGGCAATTTTCCACAAAAATATATTTTTGTGAAAAATTGCCAGTCTTTTTCTTTTACACAAGCTTTCCATACTTTCGCCTCTAGATGTTCTCCCCAGTAGCTTGGAGTCTAGAATGACTCCAAAGTACTTGACTGTTGACGAAGGCTGTAGAATCTTTCCTTGTAAAGAGGGAAGTCATAAGCCTTCTCTTTTTCTCCTATTGGTAAACAATAGGAGTTTGGTCTTTTCTGGGCACACTGTCAGCCCTTTTTCAGAGCACCACCTTGTTGTTCTGTCCGGGGCTTTCTGCATGAGTCCAAAGATAGTATCAAGGTATTTTCCACTGATGACCATCGCTAGATCATCCGCATACCCTTGTGTGTAAACGCTTGTCTTATTCAGGCTTGACAGAAGGCTGTCGACCACTAGGTTCCACAAGAGTGAAGATAAAACTTCACCCTGAGGACAGCCACATGTCATGGACACCTATGACAAGTGGCTGTTTCATATCTATGTCTTTCACCCTCCTGAACTAGCCTTGAGGTGCCCTCTTTTGCACTGCTTCCTCAAGCTCGGTGGCAGAGTAGTCATTACCACAGGCAATTTCCACAGCCCCATTTGTTAGCCGAGTGCGTTCAAATATTGGTAACTCCTGGCCCTCTGGAATTTCATCCCAGAGTTCCTCGAGTCGTCTCTCAATTTTGGCATGCATCTACTCCTTTACCAACACTTCCGGATATTCAATAGGCACTATGGCCATCTTTTTGAGGTCCTTTGTTGCATGAGCATAAGCTGGCTTTGGGGGCAACGTCTTGGCCCTCTTGGTGTCTCGCACCTCATTGGTGGAGGTGTCCCTGGAGTCCTCCCCCTCTTTTGTTGTGCTACACTTTGGGTCCTAGCAATGTCCCCACCCTGCCTAGAACTTTTGCTGGTTACTTTGTCCCCAGCACTGCCCTTGGCAGGGGGGTGTGCAGAGACCCCAGTGGTACCTTTAGCCTGTGGCCTCTACAGCTTCCTCCTATCTGCGCCACTCAGCTTGGGTTTTGTAGAGAGCCTCTTCAATTTTGATGAGATGATCCCCAAGACGATGATTGAGGGCCCCGAGTCCAACTTCACGCCCATGGATGAACCCAGTGCCTCTTTATAGTACTCTCCGAAGAGTCAGAAGGGATGCACCCTCCTCCTCCCCCAGGCAGTTGGATGGGTGGCCAAAGAGTGTGGGGTTCCCAGAAGGACCCCCTGAGAATAGGGATAGGGTGGAAGAGGAGCTCCCGCTGAGATCTCTAACAGTGCAGCCTCCTCCATAAAGGAAATTGGACTACTAGAGTCCTTAGTAGGAGTTCACTCAGCACCCTCCAAGGAAATTATTCATTTACTGTTAAGGTCCATATGTGATCCCACATGTAGCTAGGGAATTAGATTTCAGATTAAGCTTTTGTTACTGACATGTATATGAACGTTGTTGGGTGCCATTCTCACGTAAAGGGACTGATTGGCAGGTGGAGAGTAAATACACACATGATGGAAGTGAACTTGGTTTTATCACGAAAATGATAAAAAAATATTCAGCACTGCTCTGCGGAGAGCAGGGGAGGCAAAGGCGTACTCTGGTGTGTCCTGCCCCACGCGCTCATAGTGAAGACAGGTGCAGGGGGGGTCACATACGGAAAAGGTGGGCCCGGGAATGGATCCATGGTGACCGCCGGGGTTCCTGGGTGGCTGAGGCGTTGATGGACGAGGTGCCACATATAAACCACCATCCAACCTAATGTTAAATCCCAATACTTGCTTCATGTTAAAATTGATCATTTATAAGAATGAATTTGAAGACAAACTACTCTTTTATGAATAAAACTATAGGCTGTAATTTCCTTATCATGATCAAAAATGACTTTGTAACCAGGTCACAATTCACCCCCTCCAGACACTTTCACACTTATAGTCAGGACTTATCATCATGTATGAAGTTCCTTCACTTTGAAGTGAAAGAATCATTCTGTATATTTTAATTCTCTCTCCAACATCAAAAGGAGGAGACTGAAAATGGCATATTGAACAGTTGAAATAAATCCTGACAACATTAATGGCACCAACGTGGGACACAATTAGGTCAGCGTGTGCAGGGAAAGTTAATCATAGGCCACACTGAGTTTACATACCACAAGGTTAACCTGAGAGAGTCACATAGGGAGTTATGAGAGAAATTTATGCACGGGAACATGAGCTAGAATCACATCATATGCTTACACACACTCCGCATGAATTCAATGTTGTAGTGCCCGAAATAGATAATAAAATGGCAACAGTGCTGAAGAAAATAGACGAGTTGAAAAAGGTGGAGTCAGAGGGGGAATTGAAAAACTTGGGTTTATGTACCGCAGGGGTGAAGGAGGAATTAAAGGACAGACTACGATCTGCTTTTGAGAAAAAGGGAATAGACATAAACACATACCAATTCAAAGTTATGGGCAAGGCATTGGATGAACTGAATATCATAAGGTTGCTAAAAGAATTTACTGAGAAACAGGAGTAGAAGAAAATGAGGGTACAGCAAGAGGAAAGAAGATTGAGGGAACAGGAGAAAATGAGGGAAGAGTGAGAGGAAAGAAGATTGAGGGAGCAGGAGGATAGAGAGAAAAGGCAAGAAGCGCTGTTAAGAACAATACTACAGGATCAAGTAGAGCAATGGGAAAGTTTAGATAAGAGGTTAATTACCTGTATAAAGGGAAGTGTGAATGATGCGAAAATTGAATGGAGTGAGAATCTTATGGCCTGCAGGGAAACCATTGAGAAAGGGCAGAGTGAAGTTTGCGTAGAAGTGGGGGAGTTGTGTGTTAATCAGTGGTGTGGAGATGCAGAAGTGATGCGTGCTTAAGAAAGGGCATTATTTGTGAGCTAGTTGGTGTCTGTGTGGGTGAATAAACCTCTGTGAGGAAAGAGATATTTTTGGAGTGGTTGTGTTGTGTCTTATTTGAATTGAGAAGTGGCTCAAAAGAAAGGAAAGTGAAAAGGTGTATGGCCTGATAAGTACCAGCCTGAAGAGAGGAGTATATTTGTTTGTTTGTGTTTGATTAATTTTGAGTGCATTGTGCGAGGGAAATTTTTTTTTCTGTCTATGTTTTATGTAATAAATGTGATATAGTGAATATGTAACTTTAATGGCACATCATACATACATCAGCTCTTTTCTACACCCCTTGAGGTGGAGACGATAATGTAAATTAGCTCCTCTTAAACAATTCTCCTGCACTCAATGATACATGCATTAACTCCTTATGACAATCCATTCACCTCTTCAGTATTTTATCCAATATTTAAGCCAAATGGCACAAGCTGATAACATTCATTGTCAAAACTTGCCTAGCTTTGAGTACAACTTTTTGGTAAAAATATAAGAGGGAGAGAAATAAAATTAATCAAAGTGGATGTCATGCAGAATTATCATTCTTAATCAGTTCAAAATTAAATCAAATGTCAATAATGATATCAACTTCAAGCATTAATACTTCCTTTCATTTTAATAAAATACCTTATTTAATAAAATCTTTAGTGAGGTCCAAGGTCTTTTGGTTCAGTTGAGGTGCCTTAATCACCGAGTGACGAGATATCTCATCAAACAAAATAGGCATACTATTTGGGCATGACAAAATATGCCACTAGAAGTATCTTTCACTTCTTCCTTTGAGTACACTTTTTAGCCAATTAGATGGCTGATGTTGAGAAGTCTTTACATAGAGGACATGTCTCAGTGAAACTCTTTATCTGTATGCATGGTTTGTCTATCCTTATTGAATAAATTAAAATTTTAATACAGTACTCTTTAGTTAAGTGATCAACAATGATTTGAGGTCCCCATTCTCTGTCATCTCTTTCAAATCCTGGCAGTTGTAGAATAAGGATTGGCAGTTTTCCATAACTGTTCCTAAGCACAAATTTATCTCATATTTCTCACAGGTTTCTTAATATTTCATGGTGGAGATATTGAATTAAGTTTGGTAACCAAGTCACTTTTTTATTAATTGCCATGGCTGACAAAAAAGTGCCCTTTTCCACGGGTAAAAAGAAAGTAAAGAACTTCACAACGTTTCAAAATATTACAATATATAGCCATTCTATGAAAATAAACTTCAAAGTAATAAAATCCTTAAGTTTTTGAGTTCATCAGTTTTTAGTTTTAATGCCAAGAACGGATCATTAAGCAAGAAAATGTAAAAATGGTTTAGGCAAGATATTCCTCTTCTAATAAAAACTTTCTCTGAAGAAAAGCTATTTTACAAATTCAGATTTCTAGAGGAATAAACAAGGGGAATTCACTTAAGCAGCCCAAAACTTGACATTTCAAAACAGCTGATGATAAATAAAAGAAAACTAGTAGGTCATTTTTAAGGTATTTATATAATGGCCCAGTTCACTGGTGCATTTTATACAATTCAACAACACTCCTGCTATGCAAAGAAGTGAAAAAATAACAATACTCCATTAGATATATACAGTCATCAACTGAAACTATAAAATTACTCTTTATTTTCTTTGAAAACATCATAAAAATAAGCTAAAGCTGCAATGATTCTTTTGATTGCCACGTTTTTATAACAATTTCATGACAGTTAGGATTTTTCAGGCCCAGGGGGAAAGAGGTAAGTATGCATATCTTTTACAAAGGCCTGTGAAAAAATATTTTAGTAGTAACAGCATTTCAGCAATAAAATATAAACAGTATCTACAAAGCTATGAAAATAGCTAGTATTAAAATAAAACAGCCAACAATAAACTTGAACGTGTTAAAAGCTATTTACATAACAAGAAAAAGTAGATAATAGAACAACTGGTCAGATGCAATTTGTCAAGCATTCCATAAAATTTTTATTTCATCATTTAGATAAAATAAGTTCATTGATGTTTCACAATGCTCCACTATGAATGCTTTGTTTATGTAATCTCCAATAAACTCATAATACTCATCAGTAACACATAGACATTTGACTCTTAAGCAATCACAAGCACTAATAATCCTATCAAATGTGACAGTATTATTTAAACCAAACATCATTACACTTTATGTCAATAAATAAACAGTGTACACTCTTTTTAATCAATAACTTTATCTAGCAAAATAAATTTTTATATCTGCATCATCTTGGCATCCCAAAATATGTTACTTTTAAATTTACATGGAAGCATAACAACCATCACACAAAGTACACAGGATATTATTGTGTGATCTGCCATTTCTAGCAGGGGCTACTACAATACTATTGAAAAAAAATTAAAAGACAGATAAATAAGAAGTTTCCATTTTAACCCTGATGATCACAAATTATATATATTGTATTTATAAGCTGAAAAAAGAATACTGCTTCATTCATGATAATGCTATGCACATTTCCACAAAGAGAAAAATTTCCACATTGAGGACTTGTGTATGTTTGAGGCAATGAAATGATGATGAATTTGAAGGGGACATACGCAATGGTGCATTCCTTTACAATTTTCCTAGAGAATGATTATGTGGATCAAGTAATAGTCATGGAAGGTATTTGATGAAGACTCACTTGATATAAGGAAAACTCAGGGTATTGACATCTTGAGGATGTAATCATAACTAATTCATCCATATATACCATCCAATCAAGAAATCAATACAGCTGCATAGTTCACATAAACAAGATTGCCAAATGAATAGTCTTTTATGCCTTAAGCTCATATAAAATTATTTGCTCAACCTCAGGCTTGGCACATAACAAATTTTATAAATATATAAAGTTATGCAAAAACTCGATGAAAAAAGTTTTCCCTGATCGAAGAATTTCCACATAAGTATACCATTTAGTAAAATTATTCATTCAGATTCAGAATTCTGTTCCTCTTTTGATCAAAATAAAATAAGATGTAACACAATATTGAAGGAAATAAAACAGAAAATTATTTTTTAAAAGCCTGAGAAACTCCTAGAGTATGTCATTAAAATATTCACATCATCAAGTATTACTTAGTAACAATCCCACAATTATGCATCATGGAAATGTATTGCTCAAAGTGAAGGAAAGAGTAATAGAGGGAAGATTTTTAAAAATTATGATTCAAAAATTTTTTATCCTTAGAGGTAAGTAAATACTTTTAAAATTGATCTTGATAAAATTACCAGCACATACCCATTTATAGAATGAACTGGATTTATAAATCACAAAATCAAATAACATTCTAGATGAAACAATCAATGCATCTCTTCATTATTTTACAATGAAAGTTTCTCTTTCCTGAAATAACTTACCAAAGCTAAATATCAGATGTTCGAGCAGACATACTTCCACAGATAGGCATATCTTTATAGCACTTAGAACAATAGAAATTAGTATCTGAATTTCCAAAGAATCTACAATTTAGATTCCGGCACTGTTGAGCTCCAGATATAGGTAATTGTATTCCACCAGGAATCTTAATATTTGTATCACATTTAATAGCCCTCCCATAATTCAACCCCCTGGATGAGTCATACGGCACATAGGACAAGCTATCATCTCCCCACCCACTTTCCGCAGAATTTGCAACACCACCAATGAAAACTTTGGATACATTTTTAGAAGAAGCACCACTTAGAGGAACAGAAGTGGAACAAGAATCGGTAGATTGCATCTCTGTCGGATGAACCGATTCTTTTTCAACAGGAAGATCTCTTGAATTTGCATCAATAGCTAAATTATCTCTAACCAAAATACTCCTAGTCACACCCGTAGGCTGAAACTGGCTTTCCATAACTTTTCTCCTTTGATCCTGAAACACCACAGGAATACCAGGAGGACAAGCTGCATCATTGTAAAACGTAGACTTTGAGAGATACAGGGTATGGTCAAGATTACTACCAGCACGGCTCAACGGCAACTTTCCAACACTATTGTGTGAGCAGCAGTCAGCTTCAGCATAAAATTTTGACTTACCAGTCCCGTAGCGGGGGGCCAATTCATTTGCCCTATTCATGAGGGGCGAATTTATGTTCGGGCTCTTCGTCATTTCTGTCTCTCTTTCTTTCTGCTTCTGATAGCACACTGTACACATATAACTTGTAAGTGATGTTCCATACAATCCACAACCAGCATTTATACACATAGAGGGCACCTCCAATTCAGCACTATCTTTAGCATTCCAATCCTCTTTCAATTTTTTCTCCTCAACCTGACGTGATCTCAACTCTCTCTCTTTCTCGAATCTCATTCGAGCTGACTGCAAATAGTTCCGTATCATTTCCTCCTGATATTCATGTCTCTTATCTGTATGGAGAATGGCACCCAGGATATATTCAGGACTCTGTGAGACTAAGCTCCCATTGACTTTTGGAGCCTGATGCAGGGGACTAGTTTGGTTGGCAGAATATTTCTTTTTCAAAGAATTATTCCGTGCTATC
Source organism: Platycnemis pennipes (assembly GCA_933228895.1). NCBI lineage: Eukaryota > Metazoa > Arthropoda > Insecta > Odonata > Platycnemididae > Platycnemis > Platycnemis pennipes. The sequence continues at coordinate 75,695,481 of OW121856.1, read as the reverse complement.
TTGGTGATTGAACCAAAGTTTTTCTTAAATTTTTTGCTCATGGATTTACCAATGCTTCCAAACTGTTTTGCCACTGATTGCAGTTGTTTCGCTGCCTTGCTACGATTAGTAACTGCCACACCTTCGGTAGAATTCAACATATTTTCATCATTATCTAGATCTACTTCTGAGAACCTTTTATCTATGGTATCCTCTTCATACGGTATAATATTTACATCAGTCTCAACAGCATCAAATTCAGAAGAGTCACCATTGTTCGGAAATTTAATGGGAATTTTCTTGATATCTAGGTATTCCCTAAGCAGTAACAACTTTTCTTCTGGTGACAAAGTAAGTCTTTGCATTGCCTCCATATCATTTTCATCTTGATTTTTGTACAGCAGTTCCCCAGGATCAATGGAAAACTGAACTGGAAGAAGCTCGTGGTCTGCATCAGTAATAGGAATGACCGCTGAAATGAAAAAAACAGTGACTTCTCAGTAAAAATTAAGGATGTAAGAGGGAAAGCAAATTCTGAATAATACTAAGGATGACATAGTTAACAGAAAAAGAAAGAATATTTATCTGTACGTAGACTGAATTGCAATTTAACAATCCAACTGCCAATCTACAGTATAATCTGCTTGAATTTTGGTTCAAAAAGATTCAAAAAAGTAACCCAGTTTGTCTTATGATCATAAGTATATCATGTATACCTTAAGGTTCATTTTCATGGACTCCGACCGATAGAGGTAGTGATACTTTCGAGTATTCATTTTTTATGGATATATTTACTCGAAAGTATTCGTTTGGTGAAAATCATCTAAAAAACACATAGTTTTGAAATCCCACATTCTTCAACTGACTTAACAACGTGTTGCGTATTTGTTTACTTAGCTGCGATCTTCGTGACAGTAAAAGTGAGACAAGTGCTTAGAATTGGCTATGGGAAAGCCTGATGCGAAAAGCTCGACCTCCTCCAAAAAATAAACGAAAATCCACATAAGAAGAAAGTTTGCTGAAATAGCAACAAAATTTAAAGTTCTGCCGTCAACTCAAGTTCGTTCTGCTCAATGCATACGTTTTTCCACGTTTCCACTTACATTCCAAACTCGATTATAAAAGATATGAAAAGCAAATGAAGTATTGTGGCATAGTTTAGTGTTATGGCGTTAATGAATTCAAATTAGAAATTTTAAAATGAAGACGAAGGTGTTTGTCGCGTGCCTCTAATGTTGCGTATCTACGGAGAAAACCCAGTTTCTTAAATTGACTAGAAAAACTTAAACGAACATAAGTAAATATTTGAAACTTATCGGACGTCATGGCAAAAGTACGATTCATATTCTATCAAAATTTCCTTTCATTTGTGCATTTCTATTGTTATGACAATCTCCAAAATAACACTGGCTGCTGCGACTGTAAAAAGTGCTCTATTTTTCATCCTCACTGCAAATATGCCTCAAAAGTAATTATGAAAAAGAAGTCTGGTACCCGCATTAAACAAAAGGCTAAATTATCTACACACTGATATGCTCTATATGAATTTCACTTCTTCCTTTTTTGGGATAACAAGCCTCAAAGTCGAGTTCATATATACCCTTTTGCGTGAACAGTATGCACAAAACGTGCTATTTGGTCATATAATCATCATTAATTATTGAGTGCACATCAATGCAAGGTATTGTACGTATCATTTGGGAGGTGTAATAATTGAAAATGAAACTCTGTTACAATGAGTTAACGCCAGCAATGAACTAACTTGAGGGAGCACGTATTTGGCGTTATGCAAGTTATGCAACCCGCACGTTCGTCTTCAACATAACCCGAGAAGGCCTAACCTGTTCAGCAAGTTTTCCTCGTTACCATTTTCAGGATTTTGGGTCCCTACAAAAACGTGCTAACGAGAGTCTGCTGTACGCTTGTGTGCCTGCAGGTTTAGAGTTTGCTGAGCAAATGTTTTAAGCAACTAGTGCTATGGTTCAAATGGAAAAACCCTATTAACTGCTGAGCATGTTCAGCAGCCATGTCAATAATATGTCAATGAGCAATAAGAGCTGCTGAACATGCTCAGCATGCTCTTATTTCTTAAAAGAATTTTCAGTATTTACAAATGCAAGAGGGCTTAATGTATAAAATCCAATTTCAGTGATAAATGTAAGAGTAGCAACATAAAAGAGTTGTCTCAATATCATTTCTCTCAATAATTAGGTGCTCTTTTAAAACACTTTTCATTACTGAGTTGACTTCATGAGAAGGAAAGCACTAATAAAATTTTTTTAGAAAAATAAGTAAGGTATCGGCAATTAATACTATCGGTATTGGCCACTGGTATTGAGGTATCGGTTTGGTATCGGAAAAAGTGGTATCAGTACAAGTCTAATTTTCACCTTTGATTTAAAAACACACATGAGACTGAAAGATTAAAAACAAAAAATCATGAATCCAACCTCAAACTAGAGCCAAAGTTCAAGTAAATGGAAAATTTCTGGAAAAGATAAAACATGGTAGTATTAACCTCAGATATGACAGAATGAACTATGATATTACTATGACAAGGTATATATTTTGCTTTCATTGATGGCTCTCTCGATGTAAACTTTAAAAATTTCAGGAGACAGTGCACAGCCTTGTCTCACTCCTTTCCTTATTCTACCTTCTTCACAGCTGGGTCCAGATTTTATCACAGCTACTTGGTTTTTATACAAACAGTGGATAATTCTTCGGTCATTGTACGACACTCCAATTCCTTTCAGAGTTCCAAGTATTAAATACCAATCCACATTGCTCCTGATGCTAACAAAATTTTATTTGGCGCATTGTTAAGAGTGGTTGCCTACATTACCAGGAGGGAGTCTCACCTTGCATAGGTTTGGCAACAGCGTCCTCCATTAGGCCCATACTGTCAACTAAATGTGGAAGGAGTAGTTGCTTTTTATCAGTGAATTCGTGTTTGCTGCGTTATTGTGACATTTTGTAGATACATAAGTATTTTATCCCTTCCGTAATGGATAGTGATGTGGGAAGTGACGTTCCTACCGATGAATTAGAGGACATTGAAATCTCCAGTTCAGAATCCAGCAACTCCGAGCATACGGATGCCGATTCCGAGGAGACCGATGATGAAGAGCCAAAAACAAATAGGGAATTGCAGGATGTGAATATGTTCAGGCCCTCCCTCTCCTCCACCGCCTAGGCTCAACTTTGAAGGTAATTCAACAGTGAATTTTGAGGTTGATGCAAATGGAGAAATGCAACAATTTTTTGAATGGTTTTTTGATAATCAAACGATAAAATTTATTACTAATGAGACAAATATATATGCAGGCCAATTTTACGCCAAAATCAGTCCACTTCAAGGGACCAATGGCGTGCTGTGAGAACTTCTGAAATGTGTATGTTTTTCACACTAATAATGCTGCAAAGCATTGTGCAAAAACCTGAGCAGGAAGATTTTTGGTCTATGAGGAGGATTTTGAATACCCCATTTTTGGGCAAGACGATGTCATACCATCATTTTGCAAAAATTCGTCAGTTTTTGCACTGATAATGATAAGTACGATGCTGAAACTCATCCCAATCCAAAGCTGAATAAAATCTGGCCAATTTTTAGAATTTTGATCGATAAATTCAGTAAGTTTTACACTCCGGAAAGGGATGTGACTATTGATTAGCCTTTTACTCTACAAAGGATGATTAGTGTGGTGTCAGTATATTCCCCAAAAAAGAGCCAGATTTTGCATTAAAACTTTTGTCCTTTGTTTGTACTGTTACAAGTAATCAACTACTGGTAATGTATGGTCTACCATAATTTATACCGGGACAGGTAATGCTCTTGATAAAAGATTTTGAAAGCACGCCTATGCCTTCGCAAGTAGTGATGACACCTATGAAACCGTTGTTCGATGAAGGTTATTGCATAACTACAGACAATTTCTATGCCTCTCCACAACTGGCCGAGGCAATAATTCATCACTCCTGTGATATGTACGGCACTGTGCGTGGAACACGATAGGGGAAGCCAGAGGGGGTGAAGAAAATTAAAATGAAGAAAGGTGATGTGGCAACCTTTCAAAAGGAAAAGTGATGGTTCTAAGGTGGAAAGATAAGAAAGATGTAATGCTACTCTCTACGGTCCACAATAGTGAAATGATTGAAGTGCAGAAAAGGGGGCTGGTGTTTATGAAACCCATGGTGGTTATTGACGGTAATGAGACAATGGGGGGTGTAGACAGGGTGGATCAGCATTTGGCTATCCTATCCCACGGAAGAGGGGAAAGAAGTATTATAAAAAAATATTTTTTCATTTGATGGAAATTTGTTTGTGGAACTCATTTGCATTATATCGGAAAACAGGTGGAAGAAATACTCATTTAGGTTATAGGCTGGACCTCATTGATAGAATGATAGAGTTATACTTCCCTAGTGTTCCCTCCCCTAAGGTAGGTAGGCCACCAACAAAATTCCAACCCCGTAGGGTTACTGAGAGGCATTTCCCACAACAAATCCCACTCACAGAAAAGAAGGCAAACCAGACACGGAAGTGTGTTGTGTGCTCCCGAAAGCGAGACATGTGTGGAAGGGTAGTACAGAGAGAGAGAGCCGATACTTTTGCCCAGAGAGCAATGTGGTTCTTTGCGTTGCCCCATACTTCAAGGTGTACCACACTAAAGTCAACTTCTAGTTTTTGAATGTGCTATGGTTATTTGACTTAAAGAGTTGGCATAGTTATTAATAAAGCCCTATAGCCCATTAAAATATTTTTATTGTTAACAAATTAATATAAATTTGTATAAATACTACCAAAAATTAAAAATTCACCAAAAATGGCTATACAGTGGAACCTCTAAAAACGAAGTTGAAGGGACCCAAAAATTTGAGCTTTGTAAATCAGAGGGTTTGTAAATTGGAGGTTATCTTCCATTAACTCCTCTGCCTCCGGAACTGATGTTTCACCAAAACCAGCTGATCTCCAACAGTTGGAAATAGTTTTTGGGGTGACATTGTCCCATGCTCTGGCAACACCTCGCACAGCATGGAGCAATGTCCATGGAGGCACATCATGCACATAAGAGGCTTGATCTGTGACAAATGTACGTTTACTCAAACTCTGCTGACAGTAATGTGAGTATACTTTCAATGCAATTAAATACAATGCTGTACTAAACTTGGTTAAGTTAAGTCAAATGGTTATGTCAGAGTTGAAATCAAACTAATTTCTTTGACAAATAGTAGTCATCTGCTCATTCTGGGTAAAAACAACAGATATTATCTGAGTGCAGTGTATCTGCATCAAATTGAAAGTATTTAAAAATTAGACCTCAATTGTATTGATTCGCTGTATAGCATAGGTGTTAGTCCTAAGGCTAGGAGACTCACTTTAGTCAAAGTGAATGAAACTCACAGCCATGAATTCCAAAAAAACTGGTAAATATTTTTCTACAAATTTATAAAGGTAAGAACTTGGCTGCTGCAACTGAATTAAATTCTTGTAACTTCAAGATGGTAGATCTCATAATAAGGGGAATAAGTGAATTAATTCATCCCACGGAGTATTTTAAGCATATGCAGTTTGACATTAATTATCGAAAGGAGTATATTTAGTGCTTGTTGATTTGTGTTTAAAGAGGCCATTTTAACATGGGAAAGCCAATGATGCATTCTAACTAGGAAATTTAAAATACAAGGTTCCAACTGACCCAGTATATTTCAGTGAAAAGACCAGGAAATGACTTTTTTGAAGAAAGTGTATCGTTTGAAATACATTCAATAATATTTAGCAGCTGATGAAAGTCAATTCTAGAACTTTGCTCAAGTTAATTTGAAATTCCCTCTTTTTTAATATGCGTTATACAGTGATGACATCTAGAGGTGATTTACGAGAACTATTTACTCGGGGGTACAGAAAGCTAAAGTTGCGATCGCAAATTCTTAAATAGCTAGGTAAAACATTTCTAATGAAAAATTATATGTTCAAAATGCATCAAGATTTGAACATAAGTAATTTATTATTATAAAATTAGTATTCTTTAATGAAACTATGTTCCACCACAGCTGCAGCGAAGAACTTCCTACGGGAATGCTACTTTCAAGTGAAAGGCTGAACAAAGTTCTGAGTTGAGGTTGCGGTGGCTATCTTAAAGCTAATTTTAAATAATTCCAGAGAAAATATGGACCTTTGTGATGGCGAGTTAGGTATTCGAAATACACAAAATTATAGAAAAGGAATAGAAATTACCAAGCACTAGTCCGCTATTTTATGAACTGGAGCATTGTTTACGAGAAGTAGACGTCGTGCCATGTGTCTTCGAACATTTTTTCCTTGGATCATGTAATCAGGATTGAATTGCGATTTGGATGATCAGTCTCTGGGATTTTTGCTTCAGTTACAGCACGTCAAAAGCACTATGCTCACATTCAATTTTTCCACATTTTCCATATAAAATTCTTGGGCCGAGGGTCACCTCAACATGATCAATCTGGCTTCAGCTACTCCTGTCACAGTATACAGCAATTGTTATTCCATTGTACTGAGTTCAGTGCAACAAAATCATTAAAAGACTTGGTAAAATAGGGGTCTGTCACTCCTAGGGACCGGCCTCTAACTTCGTAAATCAGTAAAATAGAGGTTTCGTAAAATGAGGTTCATTTTACACGGTTTTCCTATACACAAAGATCGGGACCGGCAGAATGGTTCATAAATTAGTGTCATTTCGTAAATTAGAGGTTCATAAAAAAGAGGTTCTACTGTAATAAGATAAGATTTCAAGGTAAATAAAATTGTAAAACCTATTACTGAATATATTTTATTTCATATCTACCTGTAGGTAATTAAAAAATGCAAAAAATAATGACATTTTTTGTCATACTTGTTGAAAAATATCCATCAGTTAAGGGGTTAAATCTGACAACTTGAATTACAATGGCTGCCATCATCAAAATTAATATGAAAAGCAGACCCAAAACAACTGGTCAAATAAACAAATGGAGTGTATGTCAGGTATTATTCCAATTTATAAATAAATTACTGGAGGTACATTCCTAAAGTTACTTTTATCACCAAGTGATGTATCACAACTCAGCAATTCATTAAAGCTTCAAGTAGCTCAATCCTATAATGTTATCAGGTCAGACAAAGATAAGATCAAAATTAATGTGGTGTTATAGAAAGTGTCATTGTGGAATTAGTCACATAGTAATATCCCCTTAGCCATTTATAGAAATTCTGGTCAACACTAATGATTTGGTCACTACACTGAGTAGAAATTTATTCTGCTTGTGATTTCAAATGAGCCATGAAGCTTAATTTTGGACAATTTCACCTCATAAAAATTGAGGAAAAATTATTAATCACTGATTGAAATAACATAATATAGGAGTCCTGTCAACATGATGACAAACCAAATGAGATACTAGCAATTAAAAAAATCAAGTTAAATTTTGCCTTACCTGGTGGCCGAGGAACACCATCTGCATAAGTTTCTTTATCCATAACAACAAGGGCAGAAAAATGAGCAGCATCGTATGTTAAAACCAATGGGGAACGATGACATTCAGCGGGTGAACACTCAAAAGGAAGATATATTCCACCAAATGGGATAGGAGCCAGGGCTTCCCCATTCACATCCTACCATTATGGCAAATAAATACACATTAATTTTCTTTCCACTTGATATAAGATGCAGTAACAAGTAACAACAGTAAGCCAAATATGAGTATTAAATTATATTAAACATGGCAATAAGAATGGCAAATATCATGAGTAGAGACTAACAAAAGTAACTAACAAGACAAACAAGTGAAACAAAGTATAACGTGAGGAGGAAATTTAGTATAGTGCCAAGAGTAAAATACAAATAAGGTGAAAGACTTAATTATTACACTCTTCCAAATCCCTAGAGTTATCATGGAATATATTTTGATAATATTTAGGACTTTAAGGCAGTTTAAGAAACTTAAAAAAAAAATCCCAAATCTGATCAGACTGATTCTTTTACAGGCATCAAGTATGAAATATACTAAATCTGATATCACTCATACTTAATATAATTTGATTATCTAAATACAAATGAAATAAAGTTACCTTAAGCATTAAATCTGCTATAACAATAATTGGTCTTCTGAGGACGTGAGCCAAAGCGAGTACATGGATTTCTTCTAAGCTCTCGTATGTTGCATTCTCCCATGATTCATCTCTGAAATGTCAAAATAAAAAATATTTGACTTGATTTTTTAAGGCATATGAATTATAATACAGATATGTATACAGAAAAGATTCACTATAACAAAACAAAGTTGGACAATGTAAAAAACATGAATGGTTCAAATCCAAAGTGTTCACAAGTAAAAAAAACTTATTCAACTCAGAAAATCAATATGTCAAAAATGTAAATATTCACTTTCCTTTTACTGTCACTTTCAAAAATCTTATCATTGTTGGGGACTTCAATGCTGATTTGTTTCATGATAGTTATCATTGTACATTTCTGAGAAACTTCATTTATTGTAATGACTTGTACTTGATCCCAATGAATGCAACTCGTGATACCGAAAACTGTCCTACACTTCTTAATCTATGTATAGTTGATTCCCATGACAAAGTTCTATCCCGCTGTCAGTCACCTGTTATGTCTCAGCCCACAACAAAATTGTTGTAATGAATAAATTCCATGCTGCCATTACTCAGTCACCAGCTATTATTTCCTGACAGGCTAATAACATGGATGTCGGAAGATTTCAGACAGAATTGGCTGAGACCGATTGGGAAAAGCTGACTACCTCTCCAAATGTTGATGAAAAAGTGCATTGTTTTCAACTACAATTTCATTAGCTGTCTCGATCGGGGGTAAGACACGGTGCGTCTCTGTGCTAAGGGTGACCACATCTGCAGGGCGGAGGGTAAGAAGTCACTAACAGAGAGACTACGGATACTGGGCGACCTCCGGTTTTATTTAGCCTTACCCATGCTACGGGGCTCTGCATGGGCGGACACCATATTTCCCTAGCTACTCGTGGGACCAAACTTGGAACCCTCAAACAAAACTATGGAGGGTGCTGAGAGGTGCACTCTTTACATGGACTCTTTTAGTCTGTCTTCTTCCTTGGGGGATGCGATACCGCTGGAGAGCCCCGATGGGGATCCCAGTCGGGACGCACCCTCTACTACCTTAACCTTGCCTGTGGGGGTTCCTTCTGGGAGACTCACACATCCCAGTTGCCCCTCATACCCTTCGTGGGGAAAGGAGGACGACATCCTTTTCAACCTCTCTGGGCCCACCTTCAAGGAGGCACCAAGCCTGGTCTCCCCCATGGGGGTAGAGTCTGACTCGGGAGCCCCTGTGGGTAGTGGCCTAAGGGAAGGCTCCATACCCCCTCGAAGAGAAGGAGACAAGGGAGGAAGAAGATGTGGGTGGGGCCGAACCATGGCTGGCATAGCCATGCTTCAGGCCAACCTACAACACAGTAAGGCTGCCTCAGGGGTTCTGCAAAGGATACTCTCTGAAGGTATGGTCAAAATAGCTCTGATTCAGGAACCCTGGGCTTTCCAGGGAAGAATCAGGGGCCTGAGCATGACAGGGGGAAAAATATATTACTGTACCACTGTTGATAGGCCTAGATCTTGTATCTATGTGAATGGGATAAGTGCTTTGCATCTATCGGAATTTACCACTAAGGATCAGACAGTAGTTCTGCTGACCCTGGGGGAAGGTGAGAACAGGAAGAGGGTGGTCATCTGCTCCTCCTACCTGCCATATGATGCACCGGCTCCTGTACCATCAAATGAGATGGAGAGGCTGGTGAGTCACTGTAAGACCAACAAGTGGGATCTTCTGATCGGTTGCCATGCTAACTCGCACCACATTGTGTGGGGGAGTGGAAGCACCAATGGAAGGGGAGAGGAACTGTTGGAGTACCTTATGTCTACGGAGTTACAAATACTCAATAAAGGATCACAACCTACCTTTGCAAACAGCATTAGGCAGGAGGTGATAGATATTACAATGTGCACCAGTTCTCTGCTGCACAGGATTGATGGGTGGAGAGTGTCAGGGGAGATAACTTTGTCCGACCACACACACATACTCTTCACTCTTTTAGAATCCAATCACAGGGAAATAACATATAGGAACCCCAAGACTACCAACTGGGGACTATATCAAGAAAGGCTGGGAGATGCCCTAGAGGGAGCACCTCAGTACCTCACCAAGTTTAGAAATGTGGATGAGGTAGATGCTGCTGTTGATTATCTACAGAGAAGCATCATCACATCCTACGAAGACAGCTGCCCCCTAAGGACCAGGAAGGAAGGGTGTAAATTACTCTGGTGGGGAGCAGAATTAAATGGTCTCCGTAGAGAGACTAGGAAACTCTTTAATAAAGCAAAGAGGACAAGAATGCCTCGTGATTGGGAAAACTTTAAGATTGCCCAACGGAGGTACAAAGCAGCAATCAAGCGCTGTAAAAGGGACTCATGGAGGAGCTTCTGTCAGAGCGTAGAGACTGTTCCACAGATGTCAAGACTTATAAAGATCCTATCGAAAGACTCAGAAGCGTGGGGGGGTTTTCTGCTGCTTCCCTCGGGAGACTTCATGTCTTCTGACAAGGAAGCACTAAAGCTAATGCTGGAGACCCACTTTCTCAGGCTCCAGGGAGTTGATGCATCATGGGAGGAATCACATCCATCCGGCTCGGACGGAATGGAGACTTTCCTCCAGCATTGTGACGTGCACAGTTACAAAATGGGCAATCATGAGTTTTAGCCCCTGTAGGCTGCTGAGGAGGATGGGGTATTTCCTGCACTCCTTCAGGAAGGGCAGGATCTGCTCCTCCTTCCAATGGTAAGAATATTTCACTCCTGCCTCGCTTATGGATTTTAGCAATCCTGGTTTTCTTTGATTTTAGCAAAGCATTTGATCATGTAAATCATGCACTATTACTGCAAACATTGAAAATCTGAATTTTTCCTGTTCCTTACTAAATTGGTTCTTTCCCTACTTACATAGGCAATGAGTGAAAGCTTCTCATGGAAACCGGTCACAATGGGTTCTTATTTCATGCAGTGTACCACAAGGATCGGTACTTGGTCTACTATTGTTATTGTTATCTGTTCATGATCTCCCAAATTGTATCTCAAATAGTACGTATATGATGTATGCTGATGATTATTTGCAAATCTTTTGCCATTGTTACCTAAGTGACCTCATGGAAAAAATTAATAAGATGAATGATGATTTCTCTGCCGTCAGTTTGTGGGCCCAGCAAAATTATTTTGTATTAAATAGTAGCAAATCAAAAGCTATGATCATTGGCAATTCCAGGGTCATTGCTAAACTTAACCTTGTAATGCTGCCCATGATAAAGGTGCATAACACCAGAGTTCCCTACTCCAAAAGTGTAAAAAATTTTGGTGTTATGAAAACAAATAATTTGCCATGGAAAGGAAACATAATGATTGTAGCCAATAGGGTAAACGCAAAGCTCCATCAGCTGAAAATACAAAAGTCTGCTGCCCATCCATCTGAGGACACAGATTTGTTATTTCATAATTTAACGGGAGAACTCAATATATGGCTCCAGCGACTCTTAAACTTTTGTGTCAGATACATCTTCAATCTGTGGATGGAGGATCATATTTCTCCCTACCTCTATGAGTTCTCTTGGCTTGATTTAAAAACAAGATGCAAATTCATAGATGGCCTGTTTCATGTACTACATTTTTAACACAATGAACCCAATTATTTAGTTGAATTTTATCCAATTATCGCAAAGTCCCTAAATGTTGTTTCTAGGATGGATCCTGATTATGTCTATGGGTCCAAAATCCAATTCACAACTTATAAGAAATGTCACATATATGGAACAAACTGCCCAAACATATCAGACTCTCCATCCTTGAAGATATTCAAGAGAAAGCTTTTTGAACTCTTTTTGAAAACTTTTTGAAAAAATCTGTTTGTTTGTAATATTTGAATGATTATCTCTTGTTGTTGCCTAATCTACCTAATGATGCTATGTACCGTATTTACTCATGTAAGCCGTGCCCTTGTGTATCCAGCGCACCCCTATTTTCAAGAAGTCTCGTGAGGAAAAAATTATTTCTATCAAAAAATTATTTTTTTGCCCTTGAGTCTGCATCATTTTGTCATACCATGAATGCATGTTCTTTGATATAAATGCTGTGCCTAAATTACGAGTACATCTTTCTCATTAGCTGATTAAATTACGTGTTAATATCGTCACGATCATCATTTTGTCATGCATCCACACACGGCCTCTTTTACTGTGCATCTTTTTCTTGTAGCATCTCATGGTAATCACAGTTACATATGGTCACGTCATCCAGCTATAAAAACCGCATTAGCTGATTAAATTACGTGTTAATATCATCACGATCATCATTTCGTCATGCATCCACGCACGGCCTCTTTTACTGTGCATCTTTTTCTCGTAGCATCTCACGGTAATCACAGTTACGTACGGTCACATCATCCAGCTATAAAAATGGCATCTGTTCAAAATAACATCCAGCTGAAATAATTGCAGAAATATATACAATTTCAACCCGTGATTACTCTAATATTATGGAAATCTGTTGGTATATCAACAAATACAAGCAGAATGCCATCCATACATGATAGTGGTGGTCTCGTCTGCTATCTGCACAGTAGCTGTGGACTGGGATGATTTAACAACACCGAAAAGCCTTGGGAACTCACGGAAAAAGTAAGCTGAATGTAATAACAATTATAATTCTTATAAAACTAAAGAAAAACACATTCCCAGAAATAGAATCATTAATCACTAATGAATATTCATATCATAATAGTTCTCATTTTTAGTTTTCATCACTACTAGATTCAGATCCACCATATTTCCTTCCTGCTGCGATTTCCTATTTTTTCAGCATCACTTATAGTACGCAGTTTTGTACTCACAGGAAACGATTGCAATTTAACATCATAATTCATTTTTAGGGTGATAATTGCAAATTATTTTAAAATGCTAAATGATCAATTAGAACTCGTTTACTACACTCACGCACGGAGCGGATAGAACGGATAGTAAGAAGGTATAATCTCTTACCACTGTAAAAAAAATTCTTTATCGTGTCTTTGCAATGTAGCCTTAATGTGCATGCAAAAGGAGCTATCTATTGTGCAAAAATGTTGCTACAGATACGTGATACCAAAACAAACTCAGCTTACGATTTTGAAAAGACATAAAGACGTCATACCCCTTGCGGCAGCTTGCAGGATACAATATAATTTAAATACATATTAGTGCTACAATGTGTTGTCCTACGTACGATATATACACAATAAATCTATTGCTTTTTCAAGTGGTGTTTCTGATCTAGCGTTTCTCCAAGTACCGTTGTACTCTCAAACTTTGTTAAACACGGATTTTTATTACTGATTACTTCAAAATTTCTGAATTATTTAGTATGTACGATTTACTACTAGACCATACTTACCAAATAACGCCAATATGTTCTCGAAATGTAAAACTTAGGAGAAAAAACAACAGGAATTTGAGAAAAAATGGTGCGCGACTTCCACGAAAATCTGGAGGATTTGTGTAAGCCGTGCACCCACATTTTTTCAACGGCCTTTTGGGAAAAAGGTGCGTAGCTTACATGAGTAAATACGGTATTATGTGTAGACTTGTACCGATACCATCTTTTCAGATACCAAACCGATACCTCGATACCAGATGCCGATAGTATTATTTGCCGATACCTTACTTATTTTTCTAAAAAAATTTTATAAGTGCTTTCCTTCTCATGAAGTCAACTCAGTAATGAAAAGAGTTTTAAAAGAGCACCTAATTATTGAGAGAAAAGATATTGAGACAACTCTTTTATTTTGCTACTCTTACAATTATCACCGGAATTGGATTTTATACAATAAGCCCTCTTGAATTTGTAAATACTGAAAATTCTTTTAAGAAATAAGAGCTTTTGAACATGCTCAGCAGCTCATATTTGAATGTTTTGCTCATTGACATATTATTGACATGGCTGCTGAACATGCTCAGCAGTTAAGAGGGTTCTTTTATTTGGACCGTAGCACTACTTTCTGAAAACATTTGCTCAGGAATCTCCAAACCTGCAGGTAAACCCAAATACAATGTACTATCGTTAGCACGTTTTTGTAGGGACCCAAAATCCTGAAAATGGTAATGAGGAAAACTTGCCGAACAGGTTAGGCCTTCTCGGGTTATGTTGAAGACGAACATGCGGGTTGCATAACTTGCATAACGACAAATACGTGTTCCATCAAGTTAGTTCATTGCTGACTTTAATTCATTGTAACAAAGTTTCATTTTCAATTATTACACCTCCCAAATGATACGTACAATATCTTGCATTGATGTGCACTCAATAATTATTGATGACTATATGACCAAATAACACGTTTTGTGCATAATGTTGACGCAAAAAATTATATATGGACTCGACTTTGAGGCTTGTTATCCCAAAAAAGGAAGAAGTGAAATTCATAAAGAGCATATCAGCGTGTAGATAATTTAGCCTTTCGTTTAATGCGGGTAATAGACTTCTTTTTTATAATTACTTTCGAGGCATATTTTTGCAGTGAGGATGAAAAATAGAGCATTTTTTATAGTCGCAGCAACCATTGTTATTTTGGAGATTGTCATAACAATAGAACTTCACAAATGAAAGGAAATTTTGATAAAATATGAATCGTACTTTTGGCATGACGTCCGATAAGTTTCAAATATTTACTTATATTCTTTTAAGTTTTTCTAGTCAATTTACAAAACTGGGTTTTCTCCATAAGTATGGAACATTGGAGGCATGTGAGCACCTTCGTCTTCATTTAAAATTTTCTAATGTGGATTCATTATAGTCATAACACTTGACTATGCCACAATACTTTATTTGCTCTTCATATCTTTTGAAATCGAGTTCGGAACATAAGTGGAAACGCAGAAAAATGTATGCATTGAGCAGAACAAACTTAAGTTGACGATAGAACTTTAAATTTTGTTGCTATTTCAGCAAACTTTATTCTTATTGGATTTTCGTTTATTTTTTGGAGGAGGCTGAGCTTTTCGCCTCAGGCTTTCCCATAGCCATTCTAAGCACATGTCTCACTTTTACTGTCACGAAGATCGCAGCTAAGTAAACAAATATGTAACACATAGGTAAGTCAGTTGAAGAAGGCGGGATTTAAAAAATTATAGGATTTTAGATGATTTTTCACCAAAAGAATACTTTCGAGTAAAATTATCCGAAAAAAAAAGGAAATACTCAAAAGTATCGAAGTATCGGGAAAATGACCGATACCAGATACTCGCTATCGGTACCGTCTAATTATGTGTAATCAATTTTTTTGTTTTTAGTTTGTTTTTAGTTCTTATTTATTAATATTTATTACACTGTGTTTTCCCACTGACCTAAACACAAAAATTGTAATACTGTAAACTAAATGTCATATGTATCCAATGTTTCTGTAATGTCTAATTTTTATATACTCTCAAAACTACTGTGAGCTCTACTATTACATTTTTATGTAATCCTGTTCCTGTTCTGATGTAATTTCCTGATCATTTATAAACAATATTTTTTGGTAGTTACTATAAAATAATATCCACCTCTAAGGGCCAGTTTCACCAACGACAGTTAAATTTCCCATTATCGCCGTTTACATTATCTCCGTTAATATTATTATTTCGATAATCTTTCGTTTGCGTTCCACCACTGTCATTATTATCTCGGTTTTATATAACCGAGATTTCTCTGAAAACATTTAGGTTAGTAAATTTCTCATACTCCTGACGTCAACAAACAAATAAAAGCATCTAACCGATTTGTAATGCAGCTGATTTAACTTCGTGCTTATTGTAACTAAAGGCATTTCCAATGCACCCATGAAGGACAAAATATTGAATAAACGTCCATGAAACATCTACATTATCTTCTACATATATCTAGAAAACTTCTATAACCACTTCCAAAAATCATCTATATGTTTATAAGATATTTCAATGCCCCCTTTTCCTAATTCTTCTAAACATCTCCCCTAATATCACTTATTGTCTTCACTGTTACGTTTAGGAGATGGAGAAATAAAATACTGGAATGAACTTAAATTACAGTGCCTTTATTTACAGCATTTCGAAAACGTACAGACACAATGAATGATCATGCGAATGAATTCATTCTCGAATGAATTTAAGTGATTGAAAATGCTTCCGCTTAGGGTGTATTACACGGTGAATGATCATTCGAATTAATTCCTTGAAATGTTATGTGCAAAAAGGATGCGCAGTGGTAGGTCTATCGATTCACGGGAGATTTCCGACCAAAGCAGCTGTATCGATGTTCGAAATTGGTAGGAATGGTATGTTTACGTCGCCTGCGTCATCAAATATATGTGATAGGTTAACAGTATGGTGTATACTTAGCAATTATAATATTCTTTAAATGAAGATTTCTAGATACTGAGGTTAAAGTTGATCTGAAGAAAAGTAGAGCTCTAAATGATAGGTTGGTATGGTTTAATTTTCGCATCTACTGCTTGCTACAAGTGCCCATTACAATGGTGGGGGCCACAATTTTACCGGAGAAAGCTAGAAGGAGAGAGGAGAAATAAGAGGTTAAGGTATGCTAGGCCTGATTCAAAATGAACCGTTATTATAGGACTGTGAGGCATATCGTAATTTATTAAGAAAGACGCTGGAGCAATTTCATACTACATTAAATCTCACCAGACGTGATTATGAAAGATCGGACACGACAAGAAAAGCAATTTCTGTGACAAGAGATACTTGATCAATTTTAGGTATACATGTTTATAATTATATTGACATTTTGCAATTCGTTTCTGGCTGGCCATCACGCTAAGATTTTTTAGCAACGGGTGAATCGTATCCATGACCATATGCGGCTATAGCGTTCCCTGATTACTCAGCAAGAATTCATGAGGGTTATAAAATATGTTTAATTATGGTTGAAGTTTGTAGTCGAGTATCTATCGTGAGAAGTTTACCTTTTACATAAGATT
Source organism: Platycnemis pennipes (assembly GCA_933228895.1). Classification (NCBI taxonomy): domain Eukaryota; kingdom Metazoa; phylum Arthropoda; class Insecta; order Odonata; family Platycnemididae; genus Platycnemis; species Platycnemis pennipes. Next base: position 75,678,469 of record OW121856.1, on the reverse strand, counting down.
GTGTTTTAGAGGTTAGATGCGTTAAAATTTGTTTTTATTTATCCTTTATTTAACACCAACGTTTCCACAGATGACTCGTCCATCTATTTGCTATATAAATATTTAACCCGGTGGAAATCCCAAGAAGACTTCACCTGAATTGTTGCTAAGTGCTATTCGTAGCGTTTATTAACTCAGGATAAATATAATCTCAGATTTTGTGTTCAAATCAATTAGCGCGTTCCTTAATTCACGTAGTAATTGCCTTAAATAATGATAATTGAGCTCGATTATGTCACTAATATCTAAAAGTAGCTCACGTAATCGCCTGCGCACCATGTTGCTTCTACAGAATTATCTCGGATAATAACTTTTCGCCTGGCGAAAACTACCGGTAAAAATATTAATCGAGATAATGCCCTAAAACTGAGTTAATAGTACTGGTGAAACAGAAAAGTCACATTAACTCGGTTAATTCCAAAATTAACTGCGTTAAAATGATTATCTTTGTTGATGAAACTGGTCCTAAATCTCCAGCTAGCATCAGGTTTGCCGTCATAATGACCGGAGACTCAATAAACACAATTATTATTATAATTATTAAATCCCTTTAACAATGAACAACACCCACTACGTGTTTTGCATGCACACCTGAATTGAGTGTTCAAAAGATATTTTGTACTTGATAATGCAACAAAACTGTGAAACATGCCATACCTGTAAATTCAGAAGAAAAGTATAGGTATACAGATGGTTTCAGGATTCACTTTGTGAAACTCTAAAATATTGAAAAAAAATTTTTTTAATCAAGTAAAATAAATTATCCACATAAATTGTGGTAAATTGGGGTACATTAGAAGCTCTATATAATGAGAACTTTTGGGAGCAAAAAAATCACTCATTACATCAAACTCTAGTTATTATCAAGATGATTAAATAATCATGCCACAGCCTATTCCTATGACTTTAACACTAGTTTAAACCATATTGCGGGTGATTTGAGTTCCAAGATGTTTCCATGTAGTAGCCTAGTTGCATGCCAATAGAGCATGTTAGGATATCTTCACCCCCTGCCACACACCCTCATGGTGGCAGGCAGGGTATTGCATAGATGTAGTTGTAGATGAAGATTCCATTAAGATAACTATTAAAAATATTTCTGCACGCTGCACTGAACCATGGTAGTACCTACTATCAATTGTATTAAATTTCATGTTATAGGTAAGTAATTATTTGGAATGTAAAACTTCGACTTCTGACTTTTAGGACCACTCACATCACTGTATTTTCTTGAGTTCCAAATACATCCTATCATCAAGTAACGTAGCAACGCAATGGACTATTATTGGCTAAACCTTAGTAAACCGGAAGAACTGTCATGCCACTTTTATTACCTCTATAAAAGGTGTAAAAAATATATAAATGGCTCAGAGAACATTCTATTTATTATAATTTGCAAGAAAGCTAGGTAATGACTTGCCCAAGATATTTCCCTGCAGGATTTAGTTCCATACAAGCACCAGGGAAGTAAACTTCTTCAAGAAAGACGCCACTTTAAATTGTTATAAATTCACCTCAGAAACAGCAGACATAAATTTGTGGAATTATGCGGCTATAAGTAGCATATAGATGATCGGAGAGTCCAATATCATCAGCATTATAGGTTTACGTGTAATAGTAATCAATTGTCATTAACAGCAATAATTATACGTGTAACGTTCTCTTCATTGTTCGAAATCATAATTGTTGCAACCAAGGCCAATCATAAACAATTGTAAGATCCAAATAAAGTTTCATCGAGCTATGCATAATATCTTCTGCTGTAGTGACTTCCAGCACCAGCAACACGATCTTTTTGACAATGATGCCCTTCCACCCCACAACTTTCACATTCATTTACTAAAGAAAGTTTTCCTTCAGATCTAATGTCCTAAGTTTCTCAGTCATGAAATTGGCCCTCTGAATGAACTGGTAACAGAAGTGGTTGAAGAAAAAACAATGAAAAGGGCATGAACTATCAAGAAATCTGTAAGTGTGGAACTGGGCATGTCTGAAATTTTGTAAATGTACACTTAACCATTGGGCCAAAAAATTTTTTTTCATAATCATGCAAATGATAGATGTCACGAGCACAAACTTGTGCACTCGAATGTGCTGTGTAATAATTGTAATATCTAATGACACCTTAAAATCAACTTGTAGTTCTCGTTATCTCAGATTTATTTTTCATGCAAATCATTGGGTAATAAGTGGTCCCTAGGCTGTTCCTTGCTATTTCAATCTTCTCATCGTATGCCATACTCATTATATGGGGCTTCCACTGTAATAAATACCAAATAGTGGTGGTAATACATTGAACTGATAATACTATTTCATGTTTTTCTTTCTTTTTCAAAAGTGTAAGTGTTGTCTATCAGAGCAGATCCAATAAGTATCCCAAAAACCAAAAAAATTAATTCAACGTACAAATGCTTAGTTACACCATCCAATGCTGTACTCCTGCGCCGCGATGTATGACTTCTGGGAGCAGTGGAAGCCATATTGACCACTGCATCCCACTCTTTGGACCATTCCTCTTCTCCATACACAAACCCAGCTTCAGCATTGAGCCGTGTCTGTTGCCACCGCCACCTGCGCCAAATTGCCTCCTTGCATTCACTGCCAGACATAAAAGCATGCAGTGCTTTTCTGAGGGTTAAAAGACGGTCATGGAACCCCCACATACCTGAAATTAAAAAAATATCATTGCTTAGAAAATTTAACAAGCATGAAAAACAAATGCAAAGAAAAAAGGTAAGGAAAATGATAATATTTTACAGACTAAAAAAATGGTACCATGAAGCGAAAAAGACATTTTAAAGCAATTTAAAATAATAGCGGAAATTTATCAATACCACTGAGTAAAGAGTAACATTAGTAAAGATAAGCCCTACTCATGTATTATGGATCAGCACTCAAGGAAAAATCATAGGACTTGTAACAAATATCCAAATACCAACCGAGGGAGGTTTCAAAAGAAACATTTGCCATTATCTTCTTCAGGTAGTCCAATAACTATCTAAGATTTATTTCTGTCTCTGCCAAGACAGCTGCAATATCATCAAAATTCCATACAGTAAAACCATTATTGACACTTAAAGCCTGAAGGAGTTGGAAATAGATTTTAACCTAACTGCTGGTGGAGATTTAAAGTTTGCTACCATTATAGACTGTCTTTATTTTGTAAATTATACTTCAGCCTTCCATTAATTATCTTGACATTACTCAACCTTCCATTTGCACAGAGGACACAGCAGCTAGTAATTCAACCCTCATATTATACCAATAAAATGAAAACATTATGGTTTTAAAGAAAGTAGGGAAGTACTCATTTTACATGGAAAATTGGGAAAATGCTAGATATTTCACAGAGGAAAAAAATCATTCGTCATGACGGCTCTGGAACCCGAACCCCCTGATTTCCAGCCAGGTGCTCTACCAGTTGAGCTACCAAGGCATCCTCTTTCTCTGTGGAAATTATAGTGGGTAATGCCGCTGAAGTTTTCACGGCCAGTTCGCGGTCTTTGAATTCTGGGAAAATGCAGATTGAATTTGATCTGAATTTATTCTATCATATAAAAAGACCACTAAAGCTTTGCAAAACATCCATGGATTCAACCTTACATACCCCCAAATATGACTTAGTCTAGCCTTGTTGGATTGTTTAAAAGAAAGAGCAAGGAAAGTGTACATACAAAGTAACAAAGACAGTTTATTATTGTGAACTTATTTATAATTTACATAAATGCTTCCAAGTTATTTATTTGCATTATTAAAAGCAACATATACTTCTCCTGCATACAATAATCTTTTCTTCTTTGATGTTATTTTACCAAGCCTCCATGTGGGTGTTCTTGTTTCATTACGAGTTTTCCGAACTTATTATTCCACAAAAAATTATACAGTACAAACTCCATACAACGAATTTGTTGCGACCGGAAAAATCATGACTTCGCTGTAGGGAGTTTCGTTGTATGAATGTGATATGTGGGTTGCGTCATTGCAGGGGCGCCCAAGTGTTCCGTGTGCTTTACGATGCAAGTCGTGTAAATTTCTTAATCTTGCTTTAATCACCTTTCCTATAGTGATGATAAACAATTGTTATTATTTACCATCAAATACCGTGGCTATCACCACGTGATTTTCAATCTGCATATTTCTAATTTAAATTATTGTTTTTCTCGTCCATTCTGCTCTACGCCTCATCGCTTACTTTAGTTATGTTCTGAATTTAAAGGAATGCCAAAATTAATGCCTGTGGATTACGTATTTTTAAAGTGCTTCATAATTTTTCTGAGTATCTAGTCGATATTATTCTTGGAGTGCAATAATTTAAGTTAATATCAATTGGCAGTTTTATGCAGCAATTTTGCTTGAAAGAGCACATATTGCCATTTAGACTTACGAAATAAAATGCACTGTTGGAATTGAAATCCCATTGAAATACTGGTAAATATCTATGTTCGTGACCGGTATATATTAGATATCGATAAACAATGATGGAAGTAAGGTGGGGTGAGTTAGATACCACGAGTAAAAACGTGGCAGTCGGCAATGCCCTGAGGTCACAATGGCAATCTCAGATGATAATGCATTGATGATGCCTTCATAGAAGCTGGAAATGATCGGTATTCTGTTGGCACACCCATTCTTTGGTGCCAAAACACAGCACCATCCTCGAGTATACCAGGTAATATTTGAATCCACTCCTTGTTGCCATTCATCCAGTAATGGGGTCGTTTACCATATTTTTTTATTTCCGAATCTGATAGAGTTTGTAAAATAAAAACACCCGTATTTTTCCGTTTTTGATCCATCAATTATTTCTTGAGTTATAAGCGGCGAAAAACTGATGTTTTTAACCCTTTCGGAAAAGAGGGTGTGGTGCAACCTCTGACGTATAATGACTTCGTCTAATCACAACTGAGCCCGCGAAGCTACTTTGTCTTATCGCAATGGGGGAGACACAGCTGACTCTGCCAATAGGACAGTTGCGACAGAATCTGTGCGACCTTCCGAGAAGCCCCCTCCATTCCCTTTGCTTCCACGAAAAGCAGTCAAGGACGGGAGGAAAATGACGTCAATGTTATCACAGTAGTTTTTTCGGTGGGCGTCACCTTTTGCTTATTTTAATTTTGGATTTATGAGTGAATGGTTGTGGTTAGAAGATTAATTTTTTCACTAAAATTCTTTCATTGTTTCCATCCAACGATTTCGTGTACAAAATTGCGATTTCGGTTCCGAGTAAACGCCCCCATTACCTCTTCATTCTTGAAGAAAATTTAAAACCAGGTTTGCCCTTTTTCAGTACTTTGCAGAATGTCTTAGCTGAGAGATTCATTGAGCCTAACTACTTTTTTGTTGTTTATTTATTCATTCATACCAACAGCAAATCAATTACATCTTGTACAGTTATCAAATAATATATATGTATCTTAAAGAATTGTTGATCCTATTTCTAAAATAAGGATTTTTTGTCTTTAATTAAGAATTTTTAAAATTCCCAACTCAGACCAGAAAATCATGAATAATCCACGAACATTTCCCTGCATTGAAAATTCACAAATGATTCCCGATTTTCCAGGTTTTCCCGGTCAGTGGACATCCTGATAAGGGATGCTCAATGGGATATTATTGAAATTTAATTTAAAAAGAGCTGCTCCGTGGATTTTGTCAAACCAGTTCGATTTGTAAACCGCCTAGGCGGTTCAGAGAGTAGTGCAAAATTGCCAAGCGCTCCTGCTTGAAGCGGCACAAAGGTCAGAGCGGAGCAACAGAAGGAGCCACGTGGAGTGGAGCTTTGGCTTCCCTTACACATTTCTTATGGTGGGAACCATCAGAGTTGACTATGGCCTTCACCGAGCTAGTGTGTCAAGTTTCCTTCATGCCCTTCGCTCTGTACGTCTCGGATTTGAACCCCTTCGAAGCTCGGAGCAGAACGGTTAAGATGCGGTACACTCCTCTGCGGTTCTACATCCTGCTTATTACGTAAATATCAATGGAAAAAATTACCTGCAAATGGAAAATACTGTATTTGTTCTCAATAATTCGTTCTAGAGGGGCACTTTTCATTAATTGGGCCCATTCTCAGACTTCGTTGCAGGGAGTTTTCGTAATTATAGAGGTTTGTTACGGGAGGTTTTTTGCGTGCATTGTCCATTGGAAGGGTCTGGGACCGGGCGAATGACTTCGTAATAGGGAGGTTTCCTTAGAATTTTGCTGTATGGGGGTTCGTTGTATAGAGGTTTTACTGTACATTATAAGTGGCATATCCTTGAAACTTGGTAAATCGTTAAATACCATCAACTTGCACTGTGTACGCTAGTTTTTATTCACCTGATAGTCCCAGGTTTGACTCTATGTACTCTTACATTGGATTTTACATCGACTGGCTTTGTTTATCATTTCATTTTACACTATCCGAAAGGGTGATCAATTCAACTACATTTATCCTATCCATATAATTTATCTTTAGGCTCAACAAGAGTTGTTTAGTAATTGATCGATGCCACATGGTATCCTCGTCCGTGGGCCCGGAGTGCTACACCACACTATGGAGTGATAGTTGCACAGGACTTCATGAGGGTTTGGAGAGGAGAGGTGAGTACCAGAGTCTCTGATCTGACAGCGCTTCGACAATTGTTCCACTTTGACCTTTGCTCCACTCCAAATCGGAGTGCTTTACAGTTTTTTTCACCTTGAACTACTGCGGAGGTATGCCATTTGAACTGGTTCAGAAAAAACCTCTGAAGCTGTTTGTTTTTTCACCAGTTCAGTTCCAGTTCGATTACCTACCATTGATTATGTAAAGTTATGCTGTTTCAGAACACCTACACCTTGACAGTCAGAGTCATTGTTAAAGTTGACTCTCATAAGAATGGAAGAAGATAGGCAAGAAATTAATGGGAAAAGAGTGCCAGCATAACACCAAAAGTAAAAAAAATTGCCAAACATTGGTAAAGTAATGGCAGAGCGAGAGAAGTGAGGAGGGTATGGCTATCATAGGTGAACAGAGGGACATAGCCTCCTTAGTAAGAATACATTTTAAAAACGGGAAGAGGGACACAAGGTACAAGTAAATCAAATCAAAACAGGACAAAAATAAGGATACAGTCATGAATTAATTAAAAGATGAGGCTTTTGGTAGAAGTATCTTGAATATTCATTTTGTAATCAGAGCTGAAATGAAAATGATGGGGAAGTGAAGGTTAGAGATGCAATGAATGCAATAAAAATCTTGAAAAAAAGGGGGAAGATAACACTGTAAACTGTAACACGTTTTGGAGATATTTGAGCTTATTTGTTGTAAACAATAATGGCAAACCACATTTTAATTACTTTGACGAATGAATATGATTGTTGAAAACACATTGGGTGAATGAACGCTCGAGCGCTAATGCGATTATTCTTTGCTATTATTGACTAGTTTTTGTTCATTCAGGCGTTTGGTAATATTATTTACATTATTTGATGACAATTTCTCTTGTTAAGTACAGTTTGGTGCTTTCCCGGTGGTCCCGGATCTGGTGCACATAAAATTCACAAAGTTTTCACAGTTGCTCCACAAGGGTCAAGACTTTCATTCTCTCTTGATGTGGATATATCTTTTAATACGCTCTTGATCTTGGCTTCGCTTAGCACAGGTAAGAAATTGTTCTGCTGGCATTGGACGACGATTAAAATCAGCTTCATTTTTGTATCTCTCCTGTTTTCTTATATTTTCTGAGTCGGACATCCTCGAATTTCATTCTTGGTGAAGTGATTTTTATTCTATATGGCTAACGGTCAGCATTTTGTACCATGATTTAGGAAATTGATGGCCTTTTTGGATGAAGAGAGAGTACCAAAGCGATATATTAGGGACAATGAGAACCCCATGGAATATTATTCGAATGAGAAATTTTACAGACGGCACCTATTTTCTGAAGACACCGTTAGAAATGGTATTTATCCCATTATGGATATCAAAGAGAGCCAGTGAAACAGGGGTCTTCCAGTTCCAGAAATGCTGCAACTGCTAGTTGCTCTAAGATTTTATGCAACATGAGACTTTCTGCAGGTGAGTATCAATATATTTATGCTGTCTGTTTCACTTTATATATTAGCACTATTCTGATGCCAATATTGATCATTTTCCCTATGGTAACTTTTAGGTTTTGTGTTTGTAGTCAATGTACGGAATGAATGATATAATTGCATACAACACACACAGCCAATGCCAATATCATAATTGGAAGTAATGGCATCGGCAATGAGTCAGCATTCATAAATTATGCAAAAAATGCAGTAGAAAGACAGTTATTAACGAGTGATTGAGGATATTTGGCATTATACGAATATACTATCTACGACAGGTGAAATAAATAGAAATACCTATACAATTAAATTCTCTAAGAGAAAGTGAATTTATTGAGAGCAATACAGTGGCAATACTTTGTTCGTGAAGCAGGAAAACTTTATGTTGCAACATTTCTGCTTGTTTCTCCTGCCAATGGTAGTAAGTTCCAAATACCTTGTATCAAAGGTACCTTGTATCCAAGTACCAAATACTAAAATTCAAAACTACCCTGCATAAATAGCATAATGAGAGAACACTGCTGATATTTAATATGTTGGGGTAATTAGTAATTTACAAATTATGTGGGATTTGCACATTGGCTAGAGTCAAAACAGGCTTAAACATTAATAAGCTATGGGAATTAGAAACAATAGCAAAGAAAATTAAACAGAGCCTATAGGTTATTATATATAATCGTTCATTATTTTATTATAAATAATAGGTTAATTATTTGGAGAGGTGCCGATACAAATGCATCAATTATCTATTAATTACCATAAGAAGATAAAGTGAAATGTCTCACCAAATACTACTTATCATTCTTTAGTTAATATGTGACTTACTTTCTTGAGTGTAAGGAAAACTAAACAGAGTGCAGCTCAAATGCATGTGGTATTCCACTATATATAAAGTAGTTTTAATTCTCGAATGACAAAAACGCTCTTTGATAACAAAAAACTTATTTTCCAGGTGCAATTTAGATAACAGAAGGACAAGGAATATCATTGAAATGGAGTTCTGAAACAAAAGTTCCAGTGCCTTTGAAGAAAACTTTTAACAAAAATGAGGACAACACAAGTTTGTTGCTTGTACTGTATTTTTAATTGTACTGCACAATGTTGGGGCACACTATCAAGATCTATCAAATGCAATGGATGACAAATGAAACCCAGTACCTGTGCCCAATGCAGCCCAAAACCACCAGCCATTACCCATCTAAAATCAATATCACCATGTGGAAATGTTATTAGGCAGTAGTTTATTAAAATCATTTTTCATTATAGGGTTGTACATTTTAAGTTGAGTTGCTTTCGTAATATTGCAATTTGAAGCCTATGGAGTTCCCCTTTTCTCCTCTCCTCAACCTCAAATGCCACTCTCTTTCTTTCCTCCTCCTCAAGCAGTCTCATCTTCTCCTTAGCCAACTCCACCATATATTTATGCTTGTTGGTTACTCGGCTCCCTAGGTAGCAGAACTCTTTCATCTCTTCCAGTTTTTTCTTCCCTAGTTTAATGTGGTTTTCGCCTCTTCTCTCTTGATGCACACCGATATCTTAGTTTTATTCTTATTTTATTCTTATTGATCTTCAGATGATATCATCAATTTTTATCAGCAATTAATTTAAATATCATAATCTCATCGCAAAAGAAAACTGAGGCAGTTACATTGAATGCTTACTAAAAAGACATCACATTGCTCTAATTCTTATGAACGTAATGATGAACTAATAGTGAATTAATGTTGTGACTTTCAGTGAATTCCCAACTTCTTTCAAGAGCTGAAAGCCCACTTTTTTTTGTATCTACACTATATATGCAATAAATGTTTGGTAATTTGATATCCAGGGAACTCATGAATATCGCTAATTATAACCAGTTTATCATTATGTCCATTGGTGCTATTATACATTATAGGTATTTGTTATAAAGGCTATACAATGTGCATGCTAGGCATTAAGGTCATGCAATATTTTGAGTTATATATGGATATTTAATTTATCACACATAGGTACTTTTCCTCCCGTTAAGAAAAATGATAATTATGTAGTCACCAGGTCATTACAACTCTAGCAATAACCCAATTCTCCTAAATTTTCTTTTACAAGTTTTTTTCAATCAGAATTGATATTAATTAATATGAAAGGCTATTTGTACACTAATAATTAAAGCAACAAATAAACGCGCTGTATTCTAATAGATTGATATGCTCACAATTGAATTGAAGTTTTTCTTCTACAAAAAAGAGCTTGTTTACTCCCACCAAAATTTTTAGTTTACTCTCGCCGTTCTTGCAAAGTGCCGATGGTCACTTATTCCGGTATGAGAAAAATGATATCCAAAATCACTGCACATCACTGTTCTCAAGCTGATCTCAGTCTTGAGATCATGCTGAGAATCAACTATGAATACGGATGGCGGTCTCAGTCTCATCTCAGTCTTGAGCTGAGATCGACTCAAGATCTGACGATGAATACGGGCCCTAGTGTTCATTTATTATGACAAAGTTTCATTTACACTTATTAAGCCTCCCAAGAAAATAGGTTTAATACCATAAGTTAATGCACACTCAATAATTAATTATGACCATAATGACCAAACAGCACATTTTGTATATGTACAGTTCATGAAAAAAACTCAAGTTTAAGGCTTTATAACACAAAAACAGAAGAAGCGATATTCATACAGAGCATATCAGCGTGTAGATACTTTAGTCATAATGCAGGTAATGGACTTTTTAATAACTTTTTTTTAGGCATCTTTTAACAGTGAGGATGAAAAATAGCACAATTTCTTTAGAGTCGCAGAGGTTTAACATCACTTTGGCAGTTGTCATATCAATATGAAACACAGAAATGAAATGGAATTTTGACAATACGAGATTTACTTTTTCCATCATGTCCTTCAAGTTTCAAATGATTTTCTTTATTCCTTAAAGTTATTCTAGCTATGCATAATGAAACTCAATAGTAATACTCCACACTATTTTAATGATGCTCGACCCGGGTTTCGGCAACTCAGTGCCATTTTCAAGGTACATGTTCATGTGGCGGTTAGGTATATATAGGTTCAAGGTGGAGAGGGGGGAGGGGGAGATGAAAGTGACCCCCTATTGGGATTAACCTATTAGTTAAGGTTATGCTATCTTATTATTGACTTTAAACATTTAAAAATTTTGTTTTAAATTTTACATCACTTCATTAAAATATGTAATAAAAAAAGAAAGGTAATAAAAAGAAATATAATGAAAAAAGGTAGTCATGATCACAATTAAAACAAACAGGAATCAATCGTGTCATATACTTGCCTAAAGAAGCAGCATGAAGCAAACAGTTACCATCTCCAGTAGTAGCCAGAGGCCAAAGCCTCTGACAAGTTCCAGCCCACCAGTTCAATCTTCCAGCTTGTTCAAGTGATGCAAGGCTGGATATCTCTATCAAATCCTTTTCTAAATACTCACGAAAATCATCTGAAACAAATAAAAGAATCTTCTGAAAAAAATTGCAGCTTACAACTGTACCTTACGTGAAAATTCCTCTTAAATGCGATATATCCCAGTAGTTGAATGGACACTATCAACAGGTACCGTATAATTTGATGACATAGAGAGAATCACTGTAACTTTTTTTCATCCAAAAAGCACTTTCAATACTATGTAAAATATATACTGAGACCTCTTTCTGCAATCCCTCTACCATATCACAGAGCCCATTTGCAACATGATTATTACTTACTCAGTACCTACCTCAATGTAATTTATTAACAAAGTTCCTCGTACATACAGTATTTAACCTGTGGTATTGTTGATTTCTTTTACTTCCTTAATCTACCTCTGAATGTCATCAGTAGTCATACAATTCATAAACATTAATAAAGATACTTCCGCCTTTTTCCTTAGCCAATTTCTGGTTTAAGATCTCCCACACAACACTCAAATTGTTCCCATCCCTTAATCCTCATTCTAATGAGTTTTGTTAACTAATAAACACATTCCTTTCTTGTGCTCTAGGCAGATTTTCAAGCACCCTCTTTCCACTTACAACCCTCTTTAAATCCTCAAAGACCTCATCTGACATTCTGATTTTCCCACTCCATTGCCAAGGAAATAAGACAAATTTTTCTTTAACACATTTGTTTGCTTGCACTGCTGTTTACACTTCTGTTCACACTTCCTACAAAACTTACCTCACATACTTGAGTAAAAAAATCACGCAAATTATGATTTCTCATTTTGATACCATAAGATAATCACAGGTAATGACCACCCTACTTTCCAAAATAAATAAGAGCTGGTGAAAATGCAGGTGGCATTCTAATTGGATTGGAAAGTGTTAATATATTTGAATCAGTCTGATCATCCACTGGATGCGACAATGTTCAGCTACACCCTAATGTAACTTGAATATCAACAGGCAGCTACAAGACAAGCAACTGCGAGCATCATGGGTGCTGTACAGCTACATTACACAGCAGGTAACTTCGCGCTTTTCAGTTTGTAGTTAACTGTAGGTTCCATCTGGTTAGAGGGTGTTTTAAAATGGATGCAGAGGGTACATATTTTCTGGAATACACCTATATGTTGAAAAGTAGGATGGCCTAAAATAGAGCCTGTTGGATGAGCATAATCTGGAAAAAGAGGAATTATTTGGGGGTATTTACCCATCTACACATCAAGTTATAGGAAGACCTTAATAAATATCCCACAAAGGGGAATATGAATGCATTACACCTATGAATTTATCAGTTTCCTCATCCATTGCAACAAGCAGAACACATATGAAGCAAACACACAACAAGGACTGAAGGTGATGCAAAACAAACTGCTCTGATGTAGCTACAGGCAGCAGATCTCATCCTGTTGGGGTCTTAGCTGCACTCCTTCTTAATTCCAAACTTAATTAATTAAATCCTTTTGGCAAGGTGACAAAGATTCGACTTATCAACTTACGAAATGGTTTCAGCACAAGGACAGAGGAAAAATTACCTACTTCACAGCCCTTACTTCACAAATCACTACCCTCTGAACTTGCCTCGTGAACCCCTCCCATGATGAAAATTAAAAAAATTGAGAAAATTGTGATTCCTAGATAATCGAACACACGCAGGAGCCAGATAAATTCCAAGAGAAAATTGTATGCTTGTTTTTATAACCTTGCGACTTTAGGAAAACTATTATTAGATTCCAAAGACAAACTACACCCCACAAAACACACATTGGTATCTATAAATCACATTCAGGTATGCTTTTCTCAAAATTCCTCCTATGAATAAACCACTTGCTTTATCCGCTATTTTTGAAGGAAATTGCATCCCATTTTTCAACTCTGGGTATGCTTTTTGTATCTACATTCCACCTGTGAATCGGCTAGGTCATTAGATCTACCCTTTTCGATAATGGTCCGTGGTGTAGGCCGAGATGGAAATGGAAAGAATGGCCCAAGAATGGAAAGAATGCATTGATCACCCTCGGCTCAGTTTCTCGACTTCGGCGAATACCGAGCGAAACGTGCTGCGACAATGGTCAACACGTCCCATGGCCCTACTCACTGTGCATCCCACATATTTCACGGATGAAGGAGTAAGGGGCAATGACATCGGCAACCTCAAACTCAAGCCTCCCCTCTCAGAGGCAGTTCCCCACCCCCTGGCAGCGAGGACATTCGAACAGCTCCTGACCCTCCCAATTCACACCCACCCCCAAAAATTTAAGGCCTGCCTCCCAGTCACAAAGATACAGTGGAATACCGGTATAATGAGTGCCCATAATCCCTCGGAAATCACTCGCTAAATTGAGCACTCATTATATCGTAATGTGTTGAAAAAACCCACCTAATTCTGATAGTCATTCGTATTTACAGTTTTTCATTTGTTTCCATGGTATTTGACGAAGGTAAACAGCAAAAATGTCATTTCAGGCACAATCTGGTAGAATATCAACATATTTCTAGAAAAAAACAGGACATTTTCCATTATATAAAATATTAATTCCCCCAGTTTCGGTGTTTTTCTTCCAGTTCGTCTATTTTTCAATCCCCGAAGAAAGCTGTAAAGACAGCGTAACTAGTTGGCATTAAAATATTAGGAAAACTGTGGAAGATTTTGGATAATTTTGCAAATATGTCATGATGATAATATCAGCTTTGTTGAGTTTTCGAATGTTAACCAGTGCCTCCATCAGTACACTGGGAAAATTGGCCTGAAGGTTCACTGAAATACTGCATGTTTCTGTGGTCGAAGATATTTCTCACATAGTCACCTATTCCTAGCAGTTTCTATGATTCATATTCAATTATCTCCCACAAATTAGTATCACTGAGTATTTATTTACCCTAGCAAATACCTCAGTCGATTGGGCAGCACATCATATTTTGTGCAAGTACTGCCATCTCCAGGATATAGAACGAAAGCAGGTATTTTTCTTGGAAATTTACCCACGCAATTTGAATAATGATAATAACCTGTGAAATTAGGAATCACAAAAGAAAACAAAAACATGGTGAATGGCATTAATTTTAATTATTAGTGCAGCATAAGGCTTGGTTATATTTTAAAAATAACAAAAATATGCAAAAATTATCACAGCCAGTAACAAAAATATAATTCCTTTTTTAATGTACGAGAAAATAAATAATTCTTTTGCAAATGAAAACCTTGTTGACTTCATTGGGAAAGTAAGAGTATAACAAGAAAAAATGGGGACCTTCTTTATCACAAACACATCACAGGTACTTAACATCAATAATATAAATCACAAAATAGTTTCAATGCCTACTCAGTGGCGAAAAATGAATCAAGCATCGTTTGCTTCAATTTAGTGGCAGTGACGGAAAGCACAAATCCTTCTACTTCACTGAATGTTTTTAGTTCGTCAAGGGAAGCATTACTGGCCCTATAGACGTCGCTAATTAATTTTATGGCCTGCTGTGCTTCGGCTCTCGAGGGCATAGGCACCATTTCTTCTTCGGAATCGGAACTAATTTCGTCGTCAACTTTGTTTCTGACTGAGTCAATCAATTCGTCTTCTGTAAACTCCTCCCTCACAGGAAAACTGTCATCGGCATAATCACGAAACTCCACCCCTCCTACCGAGTAAACTCTGCCTTTTACCCACACCACACCTCTCTGCTGCCGTGTGATTGGGCGCATCCAGTCAACGGAATGGTTGGGAGTTTTTCAATAGCTCCGACAGATCGCTCTCATTCTGCTGAATGTTGAGGCCCCATGCTACGGATCGTGCTCTAAGCATCGGGGATACATTGCCACAAGCTGAATGAGAAGTGATGAGAGGACTGGCTGCTGCAATTCGGAGCGGAATATTATTTTTGACATAGGAATCAGTAATATAGGAGCTTTTAATCAATGCCACAAGATTCAAAGGAGCTGATGTAGGAATCCACATTTTATTAATCGTGCTCACATAGTACATAGCCCTCGAGGGTAACCAGCACCTTATATTGCCATTCATTTAAACACACATTTAAGGGACTGCACGGGAGTGTGTTGCAGTTTTGCTGATATGGCGCAAAACTTTGAATCGTACAGAATTTTGGAGAGCATCAAGAAGAGATAATGAAGATTCACTATGATTGGTTGTTAAGCAAGACAATTTCTGCTATCAGTACAGTAATTCTGCTGTTACAACATTTTTTACCACTGTTTGCTCGACCTTGGTGGGGGAGGTGTTGAGTCCTCGCTCGCTAACCTAAGGTTGATGGTTACTGTACCACCTTAGTCATAACTGTAAGAGATTTTCCTGCATGGCAATAGCTGGCGAGATCTTGATCGATCTACATTCCCATGCATGAATGAAAAAGCGACAAGTAACATGGCTCTAGATTTCCTTAAGTCAAAAATCTATTTTAAGGCACCGATCTAACTATGACAGTGTTGTGCTTTCCACTTTCATCGCTACCATCCCTAACACAGGAAAAGATGAAGGGGGTTTCACCAGAATGTATCAGTGTCCGCGCTAAGACATCGCCTAGCGACGGAGCCAGCCATAGGGTAGGGGAGACCTAACTCCCTCTCCTACTCTCATCTTGCTCGTCGTCCGCCCACTCCCCTCCCACTGATGACTGGGCCTAACAAAAAAAGAATGTAAAATGGGAGTGCGCCGAGCATACTGAAGGCCATAAATCGCTAATGTTTGGACATAACTGGCTTTATGTGTTGTAGATATGGCACACATCTTGTATTTTTAGTTTAATTAGCAGATAATACAAAACACAATAGTTTATTTTTGCTAGGCGGTGCATTGCCCTCGAGAGAAATGTCGTAATACTGAGTGTATACCATTGAAGGAACTTTTTAGCCTCGCTGTATCCGCTTTATTTTACACGTAAAACATAGGCCTTTTGGCGGTACAAACACAATCACTCACTATAACGCGATTCAAGGAATAAGCCGTACTCACTATACCAGGCTTCCACTGAATTTGAAACTGATAATAGAGTACTGGCCTCCTATCCCAAGGGCCTGGGTCCAATTCCCAGAAGTGGCGGATTTTTAAGTGGTAAATCATTCCATACTTGATTGCCCAAGGGAGGAAATTTCAGGTACTTAGTCTTTCGGATGAGACATTAAGCCGTGCTCCCCATGGTGCCTATAGTAAAGATTAGGCTAACGCCGATTCTGGTTTCTTACCACCCATCCTCCATTAACTGGAATTGCCAGCCATTATCCAATTACCCACCTATCCTAAATGGGGCAGATAACCTCAGCTGTCAGTGGTCTCCCTGAATAACTGACTAACCAACAATTCTTATAAATAATTTAAAAGCTCACCTTTTGCCTCCTGCCTCACCACAATACCTAACCGTACCCATCCCTGAGCCCTTCCTCAAAGGTGAATACCAAATGAGCCAATTCCCTCCCCAATCTGTATTGTACAGGGTGCGGCAACATAACTTCCTTTTTTATATGGATATGTCCATGTAAAAAAGGAAGTTATGTTGCCCATTTAAGGCTGATTACATTGTTTGCTCTGATATCCCTAGAAAATGATGCACAGACAATGTACCTATGGTTGGGTTTTATTAAAACTTATTGGTGGGAGAGTACTAAAAGTTTTATTTGTCTTTCTAAGGTGAACAAGTATTAAATGATATTTCTACCTGGAAACAGAAGGCTCTTCTACAGTAACTTCCAGGGTAAATCATTAAAAACTAAGTTTAAGGATTTTATTAAATAATATTAAATGAAAAAAACATCAAGTCCATTCCACCAATACTAAACTTCAACCTTTTGAGAGAGGACTACAATTAATGGGGATCACAAAATATATAATTAGCCATGAGACTTTAATCAAGGGCTTGGAATGTGATTGAAAATAAGATTTTGAATCCCAGTGTCATTGGTTGTAATTAGAACATATTATCATCCTTTAAAGAAGACACTACGAAATATGGAAAGGATAGTGGCCAGATATCATCTGAAGATCAATAAAAAGAAAACTAAGGAATTGGTATGCAGTAGGAGAAAGGAAACCAGGACCAATGCTAAAGTAGGAAAACAAAAAATCGAGGAGGTGGAAGAGTTTTGTTATCTGGGAAGCTGAGTAACCAGCAATGGACGAAGTAAAAGAGAAATTGCCATTAGAATTGCCCAAGCGGAAGGGCATTCTACCAGAAGAAGATTCTGCTAACAGCTGGAAATACAAGCTTGGAAGTGAGGAAACATTTCATTAGAACATACATCTGGAGCATGTTTCTTTACAGCAGTGAGGCATGGACGATGACAGCAGCGGGGAAGAAAAGGGTGGAAACATTCGAAATATGGTCCCACCGAAGAAATATGAAGGTAAAATGGATCGACCGAGTGACAAACGAAGAAATCTTAAGAAGAATGGGAGAAAAGAGATGTATACTGAAAACCATAAAAAGAAGACGGGACAACTCAATAGGCCACATCTTAAGACACGATGCGAAGACGCATCTGAAGACACGAAGACAATCGTCGAAGGAAAAGTGAACAGGAAGAATGGAAAAGGCAGGCCTCACATGAGATGTATGGAATAAGGATGTAAAAGGGAGTGGAGGATGTAAAAGAGAGGAGTTATGTCAATATGAAGAGGTTGGTCGATAGAAGAATTGAGTAGAGTGCTGTCAAAACAATCCTAGGATTGTTGACCGATGATGATGATTATCATCCTCTTTAAATGGTAATGCTGGAGTTGGTATAATGCTCAGAAAGAGCATCGGAATACAAGTCATACGGAGAAGTCAAGGGTGGAAGCTTCTGTTATAATCTACAGAAGAATAGGAGAAAAGAGAAGTCTTCTGAATACCCTAAGAAGAAGACAAGATCAGCAACATAATAAGACATGATTGTCTGATAAAGACAATCGTCAAAGTGCAGTGACAAGTGAACAGGAAGAGCAGCAATGGAATGCCTCATATGAGATATATTGCAGAAGTGCTGAAGAATGTGAAAGAGAAGAAATACATAAATATGAAGGGATTAATAATAGGTGTATCGAGTCAAAAGCTACGTCAAACCAATCTCCAGATTGTTGACTGATGATGATTATTATCCTCCCTGATCACATAAATCAAAATTTTAAACATAGGTGAGCTTTTCTTCTCAAAAGTTGTAAAAACTTCCAAACCAAATTTAAAATATTTTTATATTTAAAAATCTAGTCAAACTTTTGCAGGGCTTGACAAGATGTAAATGTTTTCAAAAATGTAAACAAACTGGCAACAATAATAATCAATTCATAAGTTTCTGATATTAAAGCTCTTCAGCAACTGCTCACCAGCTATTCGAGCAATAAAAGAGAAGTATAATCACATAGAAATAAATTGTATTGAGCTTGTAATTAAAGTACATTTATCACTGATTGAAAAAATATTGACTCACCTGGATAAATTGACAAGTCAGGAAGTGTAAAAGTAAAAATTGGTGTCTCTATAAAATACTGATTCAAGTTACAAACACTATTTTCTTTGAAATCCATGGCAAATTCATTTCTTGCTCTTGACACTAAAGTCACATTGTCAGTAGCTCTGGATATTCCCCTTGAAAGTTTTTTACCTAAAACAGAAAATGAATAATAAGCTTAACTCATTTTAACACACAGGAGTGTTTATTGCAAAAATATAGGAGAATGAATAATATAAATACAATCACAATAAATGTCAAACAATATACTCCAAGGAGAATTATTATGAAAAAATTATAACCTATCTCATTTATTCAAATTGTGCTACCTAGGTATACATGATCTTCAATTAACCTCTATTATGTAGGCACACACATATCAGTTAACATAGGAATATTGGCTCATTAGATCACAAGTCATCTCTAGACACAAAAGAGTGAAAACAAAGCTAACATCAATTATGATTAATGGAATAAGAGTATACATTTATCAAATAAAATAAACATCATCATCTGAATCGGGAAAGGCATATTTCAGCTAATAGCTTTCACGGTGGTGATATTAATGTGGTTCTTGGTTTGCCTTTGATTATTATTCGGGACATGACATTTTCGCAAAATGTTTTTTTGCGACAGGATTCATGAAATAAGCGACTTTAGGGTGAAATCACGAAATTAACCATGTCTTCTTTGCAACGTGATTTTTATAACGAAATTTGAGACATTTTGCAAATGCCGAATTTTTGTAGCATGACATATTTTCTTTAGTGATGGCCAGATAGGATCCGTCGGATCCAAAGATCCGCGGATCTTTCATTTTTCTCGGTTCTGGATTCGGATCCAAAGACACGGAGTAAAATCAGATCCGGATCGTAGATTTTAAATTTTCACGACTAAGCGATCGAAGTGCCCTGTGAATGTAATGTAGGTGCGGTAGATATTGACAAGAAGAGGATGTGTAACTAAGGTCACGTAATGAGATGAAAATGTTCCTGTGCAACTAGAAGCAAAATAAAGAAATATGACTTTTTTCCCCCATTACCACGGTATCGCGGGAAAAAATACATAGGATGTCATGCGGGTAGCCTACATTCGCCGGGATCAGGTGTACAACGAGAGCTAGTGTACTGTGCGAAGTTCGATCCCAATCGCAGTTTAATTTTTTCTTTCAGTCACTGCATCGAAAATGCTATCATATTCAATTTCAAACCATCTGAAACATCTGAATACTCACTTTATTATACTTTTGTTGTTTAAATTAGATTTACAAATGTACCACTCATAGATACCAACAAGATAGATACCAACAAGGAGAGGTTAAGTAACTCGGGTCACGAAATGAGAAGAAGATTTTTTCTGTGCCACAAACGAGGAAAACAAAATAAAAAATACCGTCTTGACCTTTTTCTCCCGGTTGTGCGAAAAAAAAATTAAGCTGGATGTCATGCGGGTCGCCTACAGTCATCATATTCCCATGAACCTGTGAGAGCGTAGTTGTTAAAAATGAGGGCTAGTGTACTGCCAGTCGCGAGTTCGATCCTTACCACTACCTAAGAATACAGCCGTGTTGTATTCCTAGGATAATGCTAGTAGGCAGTAAAAAAAAGTAGATTAACAGAAATTTTAATGCCAGATTATAAGTAAAAAAAATAATTCAATTTGGCGAAAGGAAATGATTGGAAAAAATTTATATTACAGAATTAAATCGTGGAATCATTACATTAACTTTACAGTGTATTTTTGAACGATGCATTTGTAAATCTAGTTGAAGCGATAGAAGTACAAAAAAGTCAGTATCCACACACAAAGGTTGGAAATGAAGGATGATAAAGTTTTTTATTCAATGGTTGAAAGAAAAATTTTAAACAGCGTAAGAATCGAACTTCATTACCTGCAGTCCACTACTCCACTCTGTTATTGTCGGCTTACCCGAGTTTGGAGAATGTAGGCTACCCACATGTCATTCTACTTTTTTCTTGCAAACCCAATGGAGGCCAATGGAGAAAAAATCCGAAACATTTTTTTAAAATTTTACTTCTAGTAGCATGAAAAAGGCTAATCTCATTTCAAGATCAGAGTTTCACAACCTCCCCTTAGGAATACATAATGCTCAAATTCTATTTTAAAGGTTATTATTAATAAGACAATGCAAAATTGTTAGTTAAGTGATATTCTATAATAATTTTTTCGTCTTAAAAATGGAATCCCCAGATATTCCATAAATGGGATCTCTTGGCCACATTAAAAATTTTTTTGTGTTTCTAAAAAATAATTTGAAAACGTTCAAGGATTTGATTAATAATTGGTAAATACATCCTTCATTAATGAAAATGAACTTATAAGGTTTCTTTTAACTGCACTCTAAAGAATAGTTGTACGGGTTTCAAGAATGTAATGCTTGATGAGTATGTGATAAGGAAAGTGAACTTTACATTAGAAGTATCAAGATATAGGTAGTTATTGCATCCAAATATCTTGATCCAGGAAAATATAATCCTCATAGATGATAGGAAGTTGATATTTCTACAATAAATTTACTTGTTTTTGGTAATTCTATTGTTCCTGTTTTTATATACACCTATATTAAAAATCAAGGATTAGAAAAGCCTGAATGAAATTCAGAATTGAGTATCTGAAACTAAGGATCCAAAACTGAGATAAAGATCCGAAACCCGGCAAGGATCCGGATCCGACAAAAAACCTGGATCCGTCCATCATTATTTGCAATTGTTTTACTTTTTGGGGCCTATTCTGTAAACACCGCCCCGTTATGTTCTGCCAATTTCGGGGACGTTAATAACGCTATCGCGACATCATAGAACAGCATGAGAAATTCTAAGGGCAAATACCAAAACGTTTTTTAAATTTTAAAAGCTCTATTATTTGGCAGGAATATATTGGTTTTGTCCATTTTTTTTATTTATTCTTAATTTATATTTATTTGGATCAAAAAAACAAAGATATAATTAAATTTTAACTTTGTGGAAGTTAATATCGAAAAACAAAAGTGTGGTGAAACGGCGTGACAGCTCGCTGGGCTCGCCGCCAAGCCAATTCTTTATAAAATAAAGATTGGTAGTAATGGTTGTAATCTGAATTACGTTCACATAGGCTTGGTTAAATTAATTCTCTCCATGTAATAACACTGTATTTAAAAAAGCTAATTTCTTTTTTCAAAGCTAAGCAATGGTAATGGACACATTTAACAACTGTTTGTTCACATTGGTATGAAGTCTTTATTAATAATATTTAAAAGAACCCTTCCTTTAAGACTCCTTTTTCCCAACATTAAACACAGCTTTCACCTTTTTAAAACGATATTATTTACCGTATTTGTCATTTTAAAACACCGCTTTTGATGATTTTTATTTACCATTTTTCGGTGTCCCTAAGTATTATTATTATTGGCATGTTTCACATCCGTTTCAGGATACATCCTCAGATCAATCAATTATCTGATTAGGTTTATTGGTCTGAGGATGTATACAACAGTGGTTGTGAAATGTTATCATACAAATAATATTACACAGAATGAGAGGATATACAAATTTAATCAAATCATAAATATTTCTTTATTTCGCTCAATGTAACAACACAATGTTAATAGCATTCGTGGATATCATGAAAGCTTTTTATAGTACTGATTCAATAAAATTGGACTGGAATAAAAATTATACAGGTCAGCGTATCACATTTTGACAAAATCTTGTTACCTGTGGTCTATACATATAGGGACTGGGTGGATGTGATTAACCATCCAGCAGTGAAGATGCGATGTGATAGAATGGATTAAAGCAAGTACTTGCACTCCTAAGTACTTGACCGGTATATTCAGAAAACCAACAAGGAATGTATGTAAATGGAGCAAAAATTAGCACAATGCCAGCAATAGTTTACATGATAGAAACTGTATGGAATTTAGGGTATGATGGTTAACCAACACAGAAACTAAGAACAGTGCAGAAAACAGACCCCTATGCATAGTTGCCGGCACATTCCCTAAGCATGTCCTCACTAGGGTCCATCAAGCACGAAACACACAGTAAAATAAGCTATTTACATTATAAAGTTACCATACTCAAATGTGAATTTCCTGAGGTTCATTTAAATTGGTGAATGGAAAATCCTAAGTTCACTGTGCCTATACTGAGCCAAATAACTTGCTGCAAATTACCATGCATCTGTTAATGGATACACACTCCATTATGGAAATTTAAGATCAGGTCTGATCTCAACCTGATCAGGTCTGATCTCAACCTGATCAGGTCTGATCTGAACCACTCGAGGTCTGATCTGAGCCAGATCAGGTCTGATCTGAACCACTTCAGGTCTCATAAGAGGATCGGTCAGATCCCCAATAGTGTGCTTAGGGGTAAAGATCACTCTTTGAATAAATATTTGGGAATTCAGCCCTGGTTTTCTTGGATATTTTTGTCAAATGACAATAATACCTGAGTATAATGTTGTCAAGTCACTTTTGACCTTGTTGTAGACTATGAAGAAATATTTCACCATAGTCTACAAAAAAACATGTATTTCTTCAATGTCTACATAAGGGATGAATATTATGATGAATAATGCATACACACTGATGGGAGTTTCACTCTGGGAACAACTGTGCCAGAAGGATCCCGGATTTTTCGGGCGAAAGTGTAACAAATGGATATTATATTAATACGAGGGTTGTTTTTTAAGTAAGGGCCGTTTTTATTTTAAAAAAAATATGCAAATATTTTTGTAAAAAAAATTTTATTTTCTGATTCTACACACTTTTACCTACTTTTCTACATAGTTACCTTGTTTATTTAAACACTTGTCATACCGTACAACTAAGTTTTTAAATCCCTCTTCAAAGAATTTGGCCGCCTGTTCTGATAGCCAAGAGCTCACGGCCGCTTTCACTTCATCGTCGTCATTGAAGCGCTGCCCGCCAAGATGGTGTTTGAGGTACCGGAAAAGGTGGAAATCGCTAGGAGCAAGGTCGGGGCTGTATGGTGCATGGTCCAAAACTTCCCAGCCGAAAGAATCAATCAAGTCCCGAGTCTTTTGAGAGGTGTGAGGCCTAGCGTTATCGTGGAGGAGCAGAACTCCTTTTGACAGCATGCCACGCCTTTTGTTTTGAATTGCTCTTTGGAGCTTCTTTAGAGTAACGCAGTAGGCATCCGAGTTGATTGTCGTTCCTCGTGGCATAAAGTCCACTAGCAAAACACCGCGCCGGTCCCAGAACACAGTTGCCATAATCTTTCGCATTGACAGCGTCTGTTTCGCTTTGACCTTGACGGGTGAGGTTGTGTGTCGCCATTCCATCGATTGTTGCTTGCTTTCGGGAGTGATATGGGATACCCATGTTTCATCTCCAGTAACGATTTGACTCCACATGTCATCCCCTTCTTCCTCGTATCGAATCAAAAAGTCCAATGAAGTGGCAAATCTCTTCCCTTTGTGGTCCTCCGTGAGGAGTCTGGGTACCCACCGAGAACACAATTTCTTAAAGTTTAGATTTTCAGACACAATTTTGTACACAACCGATCTTGAAACTTGGGGAAATTCCAAAGAAAGAGTGGATATTGTGAATCTTCTGTCCTCACGAATCTTTGTTTCGACTGCAGCCACCAAATCATCAGTGATCAGAGAGGGCCGGCCAGAGCATTCTTCGTCATGGACGTCTTCACGGCCATTTTTCAACTCTCTAACCCATTTATGCACTTTACCTTCACTCATTGCATTTAAGCCATAAACTTCTGTTAACTGACGATGAATGTCTGCAGCTGACAGGTTTCTCGCAGTCAAAAAACGTATCACTGACCGTATCTCACACGCGGCGGGCGATTCAATAATCTTAAACATTTTAAAGAAGCACAGCGATGCGTACACGTTATCTACAGAGCTGCAACTGGTATCAATGTGTTCGCAAAGGATGCCGGTAATTGGCGCGGCGGCTTGTTGCGGCGTCCGCACGAACTACGGGACTATACGCGCCGACGGCCCTTACTTTAAAAACAGCCCTCGTAGTTTAAATCCAATGGATGACTCAAGGCCATTATATACGGTACATTTTTTGTACAATTTCATGTACAAACGCATGTATGAGAAAATAGTTCCGATTGCCGGCAGTACTGGCCGTGAATTTCGGAACGTGCCCAAAGTTAAATGCTGGGAAACAACAGAACATCAATTGACGCGTTTCACATTGAAAGGCGTGTGATCATCATATAATTGGTGATAATTGTATAATTAATTGTATTATAATTATTAGTCTTTTACTCCGATGGAAGGCGTAGGTTGAATCGTCAATTAGAGATATTTACACCGCTATTCTCGGAGCATCAATTAGTAAGGTAAGTTTCATTCATTCTCTTATTAATTAATGTGCTTGCTGAATATCGTTGACGGCAACTCCTTTCACACTGATAATATATTTCAAGCATTCGCTATGTGCTGCATTTAGTAGCCATACTTGTAAAACAGTGCATGATATTGCGTTACGTTATAATCGTGAATATGTATAAGCTAATCAGTTGGAAGAAAGATTTGGTGTTTCCCCGGTGCATAGAATTAAAGAGGTTTTGGGTTTCCAATCGGGTTAATTGCCATAGAGCCTTTTAAGGCAAGCAACCCTTTCATTCAGTTTGATTCCAGAGTTATTCTTTAATTAGTCAGAAACTGCTTAAGTTTGCGACATTTATTCTTTACATGAATGGTATTTTTATCTACTTATTAACATAACTTTTATGCTTTGCAGCGCGAAAGAAAACAACATTGTGCAGTGAAGTGAGTGACACTACCAAAATAAAGAATTGTAATCATACTAAAGAGGATATTTAGGGATGAACCCGCACTTTCTTGGTGGAAGTGAACAAGAAATAATTACTAATTGTAAATCTAGTATATAATTGTGGGTCAGTAGTTATTCCTGAAATTTAGGTAGTTTTGGACTTGTTGGCCTAATTTTATGATTCATAATTCTGAAAATTCTAAGGAAAGCCTCAAGATTACTTATGAAATGCAATGTTTGTAGATTCCTGTACTTTATAACTTGTATCTAAGTAATACACATTACTATTAAGTAATATAGCCCAGGCAAAAGCTTTGCAATAGTCTATAATTGCCATAAATGCTCATACCCCAAGATAAAAAGAATTAATAGGTTTTACCTAAGTGCTTTCTATATTATTGTAATCAGATACTTTTTCTATTCCTACAGATGTTCTTGGGCATTATTAGTGGAAAGGCTTTTAAAGACTTGAAAAATATAAAATGGAGCAGCGGTTCCATATGTGGGCAAGAAAAGGGCTTTCAATGGAATATGCGAGTGTAAATTGATGTCTATTATATTTTCATAATTGTTCTTTTTTTTAAGTATTTTAGTGGCCGATAAAATGTTATTTTTAACATCAAAGAGGTAGTATTCATTTCGCCATCAGTATAATGTTTTTGAAGTATTTACTGAGCTAAAATAGATTAAAATCCTGATCAGGATTGCCAGATCAGAATTTAGATCAGCTCATTTCCTGATCTGGAATTACCAGATCAGACCTGATCTGAAATTTCCATAAGGGCTTTGGTGCACTGATGATGATTATCTCTCCTATAAGATTTTCTATGATATAAGTTTACTAGTGAATAGAAAAGTACAGAAATCATCAGCTGTAATGGATGCAAAAGCTTCCAGTAGTGTAATAGATTTCCACTAAGATTTTAATAAGAAATAAAAGCAATAAATTCTGATAACTCCATTTAGGATAGTGTATGTCCTGAATAAAACATACGAAAAATTTACTAAATTTTACCAGGATACATACTTAATATAGCATATTCTAGCATAAAAATTACTCACATTCAACATAATCTATAGCTGCAGCTTTTTCTAGCAGAGGCCTATTAGGAGGGGCGGCAGATTTATGAAGCTTACTCTCATCTTCTTTAGCCATGGAAGACGATTCATTGTGATTCAAAGGCACAGTGGACACCGTGGAAACAGGCCAATCCGATGTAACGCCGCCCAAGGCACTCGGTGATGAGCCAACAAAAGGTGAGGCTCTGTTTTGCTGATAAAAGCTCGTAGGTGGGCATGGGAAGAGGTTGTGAGCCTTTAACGCAAGACTCATGTCCCACCCTTTCGCTAAAAAGGAATATCAATAACATGCATGAAAATAACTTTAAATGCCATATAAAACAATTATGGAATTCATTTCAAGGCTAAAGTAAAATATCGTTAAGTGATACGGGTCCGAGTTGCTGAAAACATTAACTATCTAATATTTAAGCAAACAGTTTTCTTTTTCCAAAGTGATACAACACATACCTCTTAATAACTCCTCAGCGACAGCAGTATCTACTCCAGTTTTTGAAACAAATTCCGCTACAAGGTTAGCCTCCATTCCCCATCTGAATGAATTAAAAATGAAATACAAAAACATTATTTAAACAGTCAATCATTCATTAGGGTCAAGACATTGAAACAAAATTACAATCGACTATTCCTAAACGTAATAGACCGCATATATGTTAGCGGGGTACGAATACTTTCCAATTAAGGGAATCTGTGTCATCAACTTAAAATGAGGAATTAGAAACGATTCAGTTAAAACCGCAATGCTTGTTTACCACTACGTCCAATGAAGGTGATGATGAAGAATTTACTTACCTATTCTTGCATGATATTCGATTCTATTCCATCAAATGTCAAGGATTTCAAAACAAAGTAGATATGCCAACTTACCTATCCGAGTAGTAATTCCTCTCGGCTTTGATCATCTTGAGATAGTTTTCGGCAGGGTATTGTAATCTTCTAACATGAACACACAACAGAAATTACCCATTGTAATCACTGGAACACATAACTTGAAGTCAACAAATATTCGGAATCTAGCTAGTAAATATACTACAGCGAAGGCATGTAACTATGATAATGTGTCCACTTATACACTCAAGGTTGAATAACACTTACTATCGTTATTAAATCATTACAAATTGCTAATTTCGGATGTTCAAAGTAACCATTTCCAACTATCCCACGCCCACTACCATATCACGCGTAGTCACTTGCAACAGCTGTGCGCAACAACAATAATTTCTCCCTGCCAAAAACGTTCGACGGTGTTGTTTCAAAATTGGCCAGCAGAGGGAAATGCTATTTTTCAAGACCTGCGGGGCCGTGACATTTTGCGAAATTAGGCAGTGAGCTTTTAATTGTTGTCATAATAAAAAAGCATTAAATGTCGTTTAAGAGTGGAACACGGTATTTCAAATTTTCTCATTCATCATCAGGGGTATTGCACTGTTAATACTAGTCTTTATATCTGACGCGATATTTTCCCATCACGAATCTGTTTCAAGGACTCAAAATCCATAATTGAATACAAGGGAAGGCTTATAATGCTATCGATACGTCATTTATACCGGAGTCCCTTGTGAACACTTGTGAAGCTAGCCTGTTTAAAATTTGCCTCACACGTTTATATCAGAAGAGTATATTAATCGGTAGATTTCACATTTATCAAGAATTTCGAAGTATATGGAATATGTTATTCTTTACAATGTCGATCGTGTTTACAATTGATATTTGGGTATTTTTTAATAGTCGACTCATTGTAATATGAATAAGATTTTGAGCGTCGCGCACTAAAGTAACACTCGTAGAGCATGGGTCTGTCTCTCGGAAAGATCTTTCCGAGAGATCCTTACTCGAGTACTGGTATGACATCGAGCAAATTAGGACGGAAGATAAACAAGAGGGGGAAAAAGAAAGTTGCTTAGTAAGATAGTAATATTTTATCATTGTTTATAGCCATGTGAAGGCGTGCCATCAAAAATCAGAACTCAAAACTATAATAATTATGTCTGAAGTGCCGGTACATCATCATCAAAAATCACTTTCCATTTCTTGAGCGAGTTCGCATCTCGGTCGTTACAACCTGACAATCATGGAAAAGGATCCCGTTAACCCTGGCGGCTGTCATTCATTATATATGGTACATGTTCTGTTCGGCGGCGCTAAGGTATTCGCGGCTAGTTTGCAATCCTTGAACAACTGTTCTGTGCTTGGAGTAGTGAATTTTGAAAGGTAGCGGATTTTGTTCGCACTAATTATCTTCACAGCAGGAAATATCTGTTACGATCACTAATCCTAGTTGAATATACAATGTAGATCCCTGCAGTGCCCTGTTGAATCCCCTGATGGAAGCGGTGTCGGAAGTGGGGGGCAGGAGGAGCCGAAGGCCCCCTCCCCCCAGAATTTACCCCGAGCCCTTTCTGACACACATTCTCCTTAATATGCTATTTTATCGAAATTATAGTCTCTAACCCCTCCTATTCGCAAAAAATGCGAGCCCTTTTCAAGGTCCTCCTAGTGAAAATTATAGCTCCGACTAGTACTAGTCCCCGCAGGCAGGGGCGTACGCTAGTGAAGTTTTAGGTGGCTCTTTTGTAAATTTTTCAAATGATGCATTCATTGCAATTTGACCTTCCCAAAATTGCAATACTCAAACAGTATGCAAGCAATGGGCTTGCTCCTGGGACTCTTCCCTCAGTTATTTGCTTTTGGCCCATATGTAAGGTAGCCTCCTGCATGTGTCAGACATTGCTGCTGTGTCACTGATTTCCATTAAAGACTGCAAGTAATAGCAATGAAACCCAAGGCTGCCTTGTTAACAGGAATTTTTTTAAATAAAAAATAAGTCAGCAGTGTGTGATCATTATGTACATGTAAACACATCTATTACCTATTTTTTTAAATTTCTTAGTCCGCAGTAAATATGCATGCAGCAAGGGCATGAGTAGAGATGGGCAACTTGGTAAATTACCGCGGTAATTTTCGTAAATTACCAGCACCCCTGAAAATTACCGTAACAAACGGTAATTTTCAGAAAAGTTCTTTTTCAGAAAATTTCTTCCCCACGAAGAAAACATTGGAATGGATAATATTATATATTAAGAAGCTAAAACGATTTTGTTTACATTGCGTCCATGATTAATTCCAATTAATTTAGAGTAAAATAACAAATGCACATTGCGCCGAGGTATGTCTTTGGAACTAAAATTTATCATAAGGTGACAAAAGAGAGGCAAATTGCGTGTTGCTGCCAACTTCGTTTTAATGAGTTATAATAGATAAACGTCGTGATATGTTTGATGTAAGCGTCGGCATTTATATCTCAATGCTATTTGATTTCGCATGGAGTCCTCTGATAAGGATTTGCAGCTTAAAATTACCGGAAAATTACGGTAATTTTCGGGAATTACCGTAGTTTACCATGGTAATTTACCTCAATTGAAAATTACGGTAATTTACCCATCTCTAGGCATGAGACATGTTGAATAAAATTGTAAATACATACCATTGTGGGATAAAAATTCAATTTTATCATTATTTTATGGTAAACATCTGCATCCATGTCTATGAAAAGAGAACCTCATCTATGGCATATGACATCTTTATCTTAATGATGCCTTGTTCCCTAAGAAAGGTGAAGTAATTAACTCATTGAGCACAGTTTTAGGTTTTGTCCTTCTGAAGTTTCCTTGTTTAAACCTCAGATTGCTTTTTCACTTTTGATGGCAACATGGGATTTTCTACGTTGGACACATGGGCCGTGACTTTTCAGCCAGAATGCAGGAACACTAAAGATGCACAGAGGTGGGATATACAACCTCCATTGTGACGAATCACCTCATCGAGTTGTGGCAGAAGTGTAATTTTGAAGCACAAGTCATTAACACAGGCAGCAAAGAAAAGAAGTTGGATGCACTGGAGCAGATAGAAATAAGCCAGTGAGACAGGAATAATATTCCCCTCCTAAACGAATTTCTTTATGAGAGCAATTCTCCTCTCTATCCCTCAAATTTGCTCAGCCCCCATTTCTCCCTTCCCCCTAGCTTACATTCCCTCTCCCTCTTTCGTCATCCTTTCAGTATTACAGGACATTCTTTCACAGGACCCTCAACATGAGAACCCACTGAGGCCAGCCATTCCACAGTAGAATCCCTCACGGGGAGTCTTGTTCTTCCTCCCCCCTCTTCCAAGCTGTCCAGAAATGGGACAGCAGTAGCTGAAAGACACCATTAGCAAGTCACCACCAGGAGGTAGGGAGGTTGTGATGGAGAGGAAGATATGATGACATTTTTACTTTATGTTACTACCAACTATGTCAACTAAAAATCAATACTTTCGAGTGTCACTTGGTGTAACCACTGCATAATTAAATAATAAATATAACTTTGTTCGTACCACAGTATAACCCATTTACTGCTGAACGAAATTTCGGTGTTTCTCTAAAATTGTGGTGCCATTTTGAGAAATGGTGCAACAGCAAAGGTCTCTACCCTTTAAAAATAAATAACACTTGTAGTATTTTTCCACCAAATTATCTCATATGTACATATAAATTGCATAGTGTCTGTCCATCCCCCCCTATATAGGTATGAGGTATATACCTCAGACATGGTACATCCTAGAAAGATGCTGTAAACTTCATTGTGCTTCAAGCATCCTAAAGCCCCAGGAAAACTTCCCATTTTTGTAAAGACCCAGATTCAATTCCTGATGTAAATTATACATCTACATTGATTTAAATAGATGTTTTCAAATTATGAAAGTGCAAGGCATTTTTCTTTTGCTAATTAAAATAACTTAATGTTAATCAATTTACTTCAATCTTTGTATACTTAATGGACAAAACTTTAAAATTTCTTATTTTTTTAACTGATTTACTCTTTGCTCTCAAGGTTTCTGTCAATTGCGTAATTTATGTTGAAGTTTATTGTTTTTTTTTGGTTCTTTTCCAAGTGTTGCTAAGGCTATTGCCATTGTATCCAAAGTGAAAACATCATTGATGTTTAGCAGTTTGTCGTATAGGGATGTCATAACCTGCACTGCACTTTTCACAAGGACATTAGAAGGCAATAAAGGAGGTATAACAGCTTATTTGTGAAGCAAGATCAGCTATTTCATTTTGCACAATATAACGGACAAACTGCTAGTGCTACTCTCTATTCACGTAGGTAGGGAAGCATTAGGAAAAACCAAAGGTATTTAATTGAAGTCTTCAGCAGAGTTCAAATTGTGAATGTTTTTCGGATTTCTTTTCGGGTTTGTCTATTTGAACCAAACTGTGACTTGAGGAAGAGTTTGGAATGCTGCAAAAATGGTATTAACTGAGATAAACATCATTAGCAAAACCCTGAATGAAGTTTGGCAAAAACTTCAGCAGTAAGGCAAAAAATAAATTGTACGATGAATGTACGTAAAATAGGAAAACTCAAGCATACACAAAGGAACAATACGTATACAGTTTTAATAGGTTACATTTGTCCCAGCTTTTGGGCATAGAATACAAGAGACCCAGCAGAAAAAAATGTAGTTTGTATTACGTATTTTTGTAAGAAGTTCATTGATGCTATTGCAATGAAGTTTGGGAATGAATACACAAGGTCATAGAAAAAACTTTTTCTTTTGGTATTCCATGGCAAAACTTTAAATTTTACTATTCTTTCAACCAATTTAGTATTTCCTCTCAATGTTACTCTAAATTGTAGAAATACCTTAAACTCTACTAGTTTTTGAATCTTATGGCTTTGATATAGACCTTGAGACTTAGTTAGCTCCAATACACAAGTGAGGTGTTGCGCATTAATCAAAAATGTTAATTTTTTTAATATAATTGTAAATTTGATTTTTCTATCTCCAGTTGAATTTTAATGGGCACCTCAGCTAGTATGCTTTAATACAACTAATCCATGGTCCTAAACCTATGGGCCCGAAGATGGTTTGCCTCCAGAGGTGAAAAATGAGAGGAGAACTTCGGTCTTTAAGAAGAAACTACTGAAGTTTCTGAACAAAAATCTATTTTATTCCGTTAATGATTTCCTGCACTTGTAGCACATAATTTATATATTCCAATTCAATTTTTATTGAATATGTATCTATACTGACGTGTCCTATATTTGTATTTTGTGTACAAGCTACAGATCTTTGGACAAATAAAAAATATTATTATTAATACAGGAATTTCTTTCAAGGGTCTCTCCCTTGACCCCTGTAAATGATATACAGGTGTTGAAACCATGGTTAGGTTGTATTAAAAATATTTGGCAGAAAAGTATTCAAGGTGTTCTTCACTCTTCTAAGATTTATTTCCACAAAGTAACACCAGAAGGAATAGACCATTGATATCAATACTAATAAACAGTAGATCATTGATATCCATTGAGTTGAGTATGTGCTCAATAATGCAAAACCTATTGGGTATGGGTCATCAATAAGTAACAAAGACTTAAACACCAAAGGAATTGGTGCAGAGAGAAACTTTTTACCTTTGATCATTTCGTCAAACATATACCTATTTATTAGAATTCCAAGCATTTTGGAACTAGAATAGGTACTGAGATGAAAATTGCATCTCTATATGAATTAAAACAGTTATACATATTCATGTTTCAACTCATACAATCATCTTAGGCACAAAACCAGTATTCACTCAGTGATGACCCTATCAGTTGATACACATCATCAATAAATCTGCTTTGTTGTGTAAAAATGCAATGTGTTGTTGCTCTTACAATACATAATGTACTGTACTGTACTTCATGAGTAGAATATGTATTATTTTGATGCCGTTTTCATAACTCATGATTACCACAATATGAAACATGTACATTATTAGGTATATTTAAAGGCAAAGTTTTATTCATATATGCTATAGAATAAAGAAGCAAGAATGTAATTAAAAGCCCAGACAAACAAATTCTTTCTCATTAAGGATTGTATTCAAAAAGAAAAAAAACAGATTAGGTTAATAATGTATTTTATTGCTCATAGATGATTAATAAAACACCATAAATACAAGCAGGTTAACATAAAAAGAGTAAAATTAAAAATAACATTTTAACAGCTTAGCTGTTCAACACTTACATAGATTTCACAATCACAAGAAAATAGCAGAAGCATAAAAATGACTGGAAATGATGGGATTTACATAAATGGGGAGTCAGAAAAAAACCATTGTAAATAACAGGGGCAACAATTTTTCAACAATACATTTAACAAGAAGAAAAGAATAACACCATATACGTAATTACATAACAGAGAAAAAATTAATATCATAAACAAAAAGCAAAGCAAAAACAATAGAAAGTATTACCCCATATTTGTTTAACAAATGCACCCAGAAACATCTTGTTGAGATGTCATTATTGTACTAAAAATGCATATAATACAAAAACTCAGAACTATTTATTGCAATGTATCATAATTTTAACAGGGTTACCTTGTCCTGTTCTGGCTGTGTCATAGGCCTGGAGTGTCTCTTCGAGTGTATAATGATGAGTAATCATTTTTCTTATATCTATCTTTCCAGTTGACAATAACTCCAAAGCCAAGGGGTAACTAGAAAAAAAAGAAAGAACAGCTTTTGATTAGTAATAGAGAGCAAAATAAAACATGTAATACAAAGACATAGTCTAGCAAAATTAGTCGAGTGACAAACAAAGGAATAACAGTCATAATTAACAACATAGGTGTGGGTGTGTGTATGTGTATGTATATATTTTTTTTGGATGTGGTCTATGTATTGTATGAATACTTTTGACCACTAAAACTTATTATTATCATACTAATTGAAGAAATACGTAGACGCGAAGAGATTAATAGGTAGAAGAATTCATGGAGAACTGCGTCAAACCAATCCCAGGATTACAGCCTAATGATAATGATGATTCAGAATGATGATGATACTAATTGAAAGTGCCAATTGTATGTTTAACTGGGAGATGAAAATTCACCAAAATTTAGAGCCACAATACTCAGGGCAGTTATGTTCTGAGACCATCCAGGCATAGACAACACTTTTAAATTTTGTGGGACTAACATGTTTTGCCTCAAGAGCCAAACTATTAAATTGGTGCAACTTTATTATATGAAATCATTTGAAGGTTTTGGATAGCCGGCAATAGGGAACATTAACCCTTTGAGTGCCACCGATTTTTAGGTGGGTATTCCCAGAAGTGCCACGGGTATTTTGCTAATTTTGTAGGCCTTTATTCAAAAAATCATTACAGTAAAACCTCTCTATATCGAAATGGAAGGGACCAATTTTTTAGTCATTTTGATAAGTGGAGGTTCATTATAAAGAGGTTTTAGCAAAATGAACACATATTTCCGCCTTATGAAGCTTTTTGGTAGTAAAATGTGCTGCTTTCTCTTTGATTACTATATTTGTATATTTAAATATATGAAATTTGCTTTTTTATAGTTTTAATGTTTATAATAATAAAAAAGGGTACAAAAAATTTACTTATGCACTCTCCGCCGAAAAAAATTTGTAATTTCTGTTTGTTTCATTTTTTTTCAAATTCTTTTGAGATGATAACTTCTATCTTATTTAATAGTAGTAGATTTTCACTGCTGCAGTCCTCCATATCAAAAAAAATCTTTCCATCACACCCAAAGCATCCTGCACCTCTTTTTTGGTTGGCTTTGGCATAAAATCCTCACCATCACTCTCTTCTTCTTCCATGTTATGGACTACTACTGGAGATTCCCTGCCAGCTTCTTCCTCCATATCTTCGAACACCTCTCCCTCATTTGGGGCACATGTTAGCAAGACATTGTCAACATTAACAAAGTCATCAAATGATGCCTGAACATTAATTATTTTGTTTATTTCAAGCCATTCTGTCGGTTCGTCCTCATACAAAATATCTTCTCACTTCCCCCATAAATCCAGCCTTTTTAAAACATTTTTCAATAACTTCTGCCTTCAAACAAGTCCACGAAAGACAGAGCCTGTGCATGGCCTGAATTATGTTCCAAGAACACTTTTTCAAATCATTTTCCTCCTCAACTTTTCACAATGTATGACACCAGTTACTGCCTGTAATGTCTCTTCACAATGGAAATTATTCCTTGATCAAGTGGTTGCAATTTGCTGGTGGTGTTTGGAGGAAAATATACTACTTTGACGTGTCGTAATGCAATCCCCTCAACTTTATGTGCTGTGCACTGATCAATGAAGAGAACTATTTTCTAGTTTCTCACTCCCATCTTTGAGTCCAGCATGGTCAACCACTCGCAGAATAAAAATGCTGTCATCCAAGAGTTTTTTGAGTTTTTGTATGAGCAAGGAAGTTTTTTAATATTTTTAAAGCATCTACGCATTTATATTTTCCAATCACAAGAGGCTTCAATTTCTCTGAGCCATCAAAATTAGCACAGAAAAGCACTGTGAATCTTTCTTTGCTTTTTTTTCCTCCATGGCATGAGGCATCCTCCTAACTGCTAAAGTTCTGTCTGGAAGCAAGTTATAAAAAAATTCTGCCTCATCCTAATTAAAAATGTCTCGTGGTTTATACCTGGCTAAAATCGTCTGCATAGTTTTTTCCACTCTTCTACCACTGTGTCACTTACAGAAGCTTCTTTCCCACTCATCTTCAGAGTTTTGAGATTCCACCGCATTTTAAACTTTTGAAGCCACCCATTCGATGCATGAAAATTCTCAATGCCCATTTTTACTGCCACTTCACTTGACTTTTGCTGTAGAATAGGTACAGAAACAGGAATATTTCTGGATCTACCTTCCATCAACCAATCAGATATGTGTCTAATTGTTCACTTTACACCGCCCGCAATTTTTAATTTATGCATCCTCGATGTGCTGCCTCTTCAGTTTTTTTTTAATTAAAAAAAAATAGACTGTAAACTTTCACAGAAGTTAGGCGTATTTCACGGACCGATGTCTTAAACTACAAAATTGTGGCTTAAATAACTAACATTGTTATATGTGGGGGGACGGTAATGCACCATTGTTACGGGTTGAAAGATAATGGAATGGTCGAGTTATAATTCGCGGCGACAATATCCAAAAGTAAAAGACGACTGCCACGAGGGGCAAGCATGAAAAAATGCGATCATTCTGGTACGGCCATAATAGTATCGAGTGTTCATAGTGAATTAAACTTCAAATGAATAGTTCAAAAATGAAACAGAATAGGCTAAATTCTCCTTAAAAGATCATTTGAACGCTAAAATATAACAAGTCTTCCGATACGGTACAATAGTCGCATCAGATGTTAATCTCGTACGTGGGTATGGGTCTTTCATAGCTCGGCGTTGCGTTGAACGCTAAAATATAACAAATCTTCCGAAACGGTACAATAGTTGCATCAGATGTTAATCTCGTACGTGGGTATGGGCTCTTTCATAGCTCGGCATTGCGTTATCGCGAGCAGCAGGCTTTCATAACTCCGCGTTGCGGAAACAAACGAAAAGCGATAAGCGTTTCGATAAATCAGCCGCAAACTCACTGCAATTCTGTAATAACGCATTAGTATTTGATTATAACTGTGTTAAATCATGTCTACATACAGTTAAATAAATATACAAGTATTATGAGTCGCCACCAGAATTTTTACAATTCCATCTGCACACTCGCTGACTTGGAACACTATTATTTTATTAAGTAACCTCAATGATTCAAATAATATGAACTCAGTCGCCAAATCCTGTTATTGTTAATATTAAGACAGTGTGGAAGGAGAATCGTATATATGTTTAACTAAACTATCTATATTAAGATATTATTCAGACACTTGCGCTCGAACAACTCAATTGCAAATGTGTATAGTATGCGATAGCATCGGAGTTAAGTTTTCTGTGCATTAAGGATTGGTAAGGGTAAATGCGAATAGAATATGCAGTGGTGTCATTCGTGATTATTTAAAACTAAGAATTAAACCATTTTACAGCATAAATCAATCTGGGAGTTGTAAAAACTATTAGGACTCCGGGTCTAAATCCAGCAGGACATTTGTCGTAAATATTTATATATGGACGTTTTAATGATGAATATACAAAACACGGCAATGCAAATCGATCAAAATAAGTCTTTGACGCATATGATTAATAACAAACACACTAACGACTGCCCAGCTAAGCTTCACTTTTCAAGCGCTGCGGGTTTTCGCGCTCCCAACGTAGAAAAGTCGGAACGGCCGGACGGAACTTTCTGCGGCTGGCGCCGGCTGAATATTTCATTCCATGGAGGTAGTTGGCTCGTCATGGGGGTGTATTCTCATTACGAAAAGCAGAGGTTTTTCGAAAACATAGAGGTGCGATATAGAGAGGTTTCTCTATATAATTACATACAAATTTTGGCGGGACCAAGAAGTTATTACGAAAAACGGAGGTTTACGATATGAAGAGGTTCACTAGATAGAGGTTTTACTGTATTTGTCTATTTGTTGCTATTTTTACATGATTTCTTCTGCATTTGAAAGTAAATACTTTCTTTCAAATTAATATGAAAAAAAATCAGCTGATTGTTTTCAATGACACGCAATTGTTATAGTTTAATTTGGAATTTACAGATGATTTATTTTATTTCTCAATTTTGACCAATAAATCGAGATATAATATCAACTTTAAAGAAATAAACCATCGATCAATATAAAAGATTATTATTTTTCTAGGAATTGATCATATAATATCCAAGGAATTTGCACGAATTTTCAATATACATTCGATTGAGTGACACAATGCAAATTGCATAAAATTCAGGGGAAATTATCAAAATGATTGGAGGTATATAATGTGAATATTTTCGCAGACAAGAGAATATTTGGATGTGAAAACGTTATGAAACATGGTATCTGAATAATAATAACAAGAATTTAAGTCTGTTATTGCTTACAAAATGATAACAATTGCATTACAAATTATTGAAAATATATACTCATACATACTTAGAAAACGATGACAACATTACAAACCCTATTCCAAATCAAATAACTAATTTTCATATTATTCATAAATGTGATGAGAGACACAAATTCCATGTAGACCTTATTTACATTTCATGCAGTTCTAGATCTGTGGACAGGACCACGGCCTTTCCTACTGCATACAGCACACACTTTTTCCCTCCGCCCTGAAAGTTTCCTTATCCCATATATTTCTGGCGATACTGTCCTAGGAGTTGACAGACTGGGATTATTCCATCTAAGTAACCATTCACTCACAATGCTATCTATTATTTATGAAAAAACTGCACTATTGATATTTTTTTCAGGATTGTTTGATTTGTAAGTATTATAAGCATGTTTAGCACCATTTTAGAAATTACATTGCAGACCATTTTCTTCCAGTATGTCAAATAATCTTCTCTAATCTAAATACACGTACAACATAATATCCGAAGAATAAATGCCTCCCATGTATCATTGTACTCATTGTACTGCTCAATGATTTGTGGACTTTCCTTTGGAAATTCTTGACCCTTGCGAATGACTGAATTGCTTTTGGCTATCGAGTTGGTGGAAAGTAATAAAACTGGATTTTTTCGTGATTTCTTTTCTCGATACCCAAGAATAAGAAGCTCTTCACTTCTAAAACACTTTTTCTTACCAACACTAAAGTTTTATTTGAGAGGTTGAGGTACCATGGTCCAGAATGCATTGGTAAAAAGAGGTTGAAGTACAGGATTGGAGAAGATTTTGGTGGCGGAAGATGTTTGGGACCAGGAGTTTCCAGGAATTCAAAATCTGGAGGAGGGAGTGAATCACAATTGTCCTGAACCTCAATGAATTCTGCAGAATGATCACGGCTTCCACTTTCACGTTCATCAGAACTGACGCTATCATTGCTACACCCAATAATTGCCGGTCTCTTCTTAGGAAGGATTATCACGCTTTCATCTGAGTCTGATAACACTTCCCCTTCACTAGTGTCTCGACGAAAATGGGTGCTGTCTTCACTATCCACAGATTCGTCGTCATTACTTAGTGAATTTATGTATTCAGCTGATCTGTCATCGTCAACACCAGGTGAAAATTCATTTCTAGAA
Source organism: Platycnemis pennipes (assembly GCA_933228895.1). NCBI lineage: Eukaryota > Metazoa > Arthropoda > Insecta > Odonata > Platycnemididae > Platycnemis > Platycnemis pennipes. The sequence continues at coordinate 75,638,677 of OW121856.1, read as the reverse complement.
GTTGACACCATTTATTAGGTAAAAGATTTCACTTTCAAAAAGCCACTAGTGAAATTTCAATGTGTAAACAATAACAAGAGATGCACACATTGAATTTTTTATGCATAGCATCATCTTTCTATTACTACTGCCGCATCTACTATGATAACGAGGTTGACAATCGGAGCCACATTGCTGACTCAACACCCCAGCTGACTCAACGCGAGAGATAGCATGATAGGAGTTACGTAGTATCTTTTCGTCTGCCTTTCATAGCTAAAAATCAACGACTTGATCGCAGTGAAACAGCAACAAATTATCTCATCAGAAGCGACATAGCAGAGATGTTTGAAGCCTCAAGTCTTTTTGCTATGTCATGAATCGTTCGCAAAACGAACGAGAATGCGATGTACTTCGCAGAGAATAAAATGTTTCTAAGCATACAAAAAAAATAAGAGCACGCCAATTATAATATCTCCGACATAAATACAAAGTTCAAAATATTAGAAGAAAGTCAATTGGTTTTAGGCTAACAAACAATGTAGTTTCCAAAGTGTCGCACCAGAAGCAGTTTCGTAAGAACCAAATGTGGCGCTCGGAAAATTCAATCCGACATACAGTAATTTAAATTACCAAAGCTGTTGATCATTTCCATTAACAATCAAAATTATTGTTCCACGTAGTTATTAAAAGATCATTCTTGTATTATATACAATTTACAAGAGTTAAAGATTGAGAAAAACATTGTTTTAACAGGTCTCCTCATAGACGACGATATATCGTCGTTGGCACTTCTGGCACATTCTGCAAACGACGATATATCGTCGTGTGGCACTCAAAGGGTTAAGAATATCCCTGTTTTTTGTGAAATGGAAGTGCAAATTTCCTCTTATCTCAAGGGAGTTTAAATTAGCCTTTACATAAGAAAGACACTTCATTATATGTATATATACTTGTCAAGGGTCAAAATACCGAGCTTGGTAAAAAGAGGCTTACAATGACTAGGGTGGGAGATAGAAACAACTGTAACTGCCTTTTTTTGCATTTTAAATAGACATATATATGTATATCCATCCTCCATATTGTAACCGTTGCCGTTTGGCCGGTCACATTACGTAAGTAATTTGGGTGCTCGAGGGAAGGAAATTTGGATTTTCTTTTGCTCTGTTCGACTTAGAGTATGTTTTTCTTTCGTGTGCAGTTGTGTGCGAATGAAATGTGGTGTGGGTCAGTTATTGTTGGCTCTGCATGCCTGGAATTCCTTAAGTACTGGTTTGAGTGAGTGATTCATCCGTCCCCGTCCCACTTTACCCCGATTCCACATGTTTTCGACCCCTCCGGCGTGTGCCCTTGAATGCCCCGAGAGTGGCCCAGAGAAGAGAGAAGAGAGTTCCCCCCCCCTCCCCCTCCTCACATCCCCCCGCCCCCCACAGAGAGCTTGGACATGACCCCGCGGCCTCCAGGATTGGAGTCCACCCCCTCCCCCAATTGCAGGAGTCCCTTTCCCCCCATTTGCAGGAGAAACCCCCTCCCCCTTCCCAGCAACGTGTATATAAGACGGGAGAGACGAGAGAGCGAGAGGAAGACAGTGGCTGGCCGTGCTGCGAGGCCGCGATGCGGAGAGTCCGTCGTCTAGGCCGCAAGCACCAACATACCGCCCGATACGAAGTAATCCCGCCCCCGAGACTGAGAGGAGAATTGCTGAGGTGATAGAGGAAAAGAGATTGTGCCCGTTCTCCGACTCAGCATACAAGGGATTGGCTTCCGGCGAAGTTGAAGAAGGTGCATTTGCAGTCCGGTACTGTGCCCGGAGGAGCAGCCGCCAGCGAGATTTCAGCCATAGGCGCGACGGAGGCTCGATAAGTAACAAGCCCCGCCAACCCTTTGACCCAAAACCGCCCGCCCCGACCCCTTTAAGTGAAGCGCCCGACGAAGGAGCCGTCAGGGAGGTGTCAGCCCTCGGCGCGACAGCGGCCCGGTGAGGAGTCCCGCCGAGCCCCCCCTCTTCCCTGACAACTGCCACCCACCCAGCGAAGAAGATCCCATTTCCCCCCTCTTTTCCCCCCCCCCCCCCCCTAGTCCCGCCGAGCCCCCCCTCTTCCCTGAGAACTGCCACCCACCCAGCGAAGAAGATCCCATTTCCCCCCTCCCCCGACGTGTGATTGTGCGTGTACTTTGCACTGTATGGTTTCAATTTCTTTTCGTTGGTGTCCTCCTCAAGGATACCTGAATTTTGTGGACTAAAAATCAGTTCCATCGAGGTTTGTGCGTGTATTTTTCATTGCATTGTTTCAATTTCTCTTCTTTGTTGTCCCCTTCAAGGACACCGGAATATTGTGGACTAAAGACTAGGTTCACCGAGGTTATTTTGTTGTTCACTGTTCTTTTCATTGTATTTTGCGTGACTAGTCACATCGTCAATTATTGTTTCATTCTTGCTTTTTTTTGTTTTATGTGTGTGATCTCATTAAATGCAATTCACGAAACTCTAGTCAAAGCTTTCCTTCTCTCGGCATCCACTCCAGTCATCGGCGGACCTCCCCCACATCTTCTCCCTTCTCCCCACCCTCCTCCCCGTCCCTCTCCACCTCCCAGCCCAGGTGCCCGGGGTCACTCGCACGTCCCCCCAACCCGTCCCGCATTTCGGCCCGTGCACCTCGAAACCCCTCCCCACATCCCCCCACCCCCCACGTGACCGAGGTCACAATATGGAGGATGAAGAATGGCCCCATAGCTCAATTCCATAGTTTATGTGGCAGTGAAATAAGGCAAAGTATGCAGGGGTAAGGTATTTTTTTGGGGTCATTATTTTAAGTTTGCGTAACATGTACACTGCCTTCGACAGTTTAACTAGAGTGGCTGATACATGAGGTTCCCAGCTTAATTTGTGGTCCAGTTCAAAGCCAAGCAGCTTGATGGTGTCATTTGAACTTGATGTAGTACTTAAGAAGAAAGCAAGTGAACACGTTTTGTTGTTGTTTAAAACCAGCCCATTGGCAGGGAAACATTTAGATGCTTCAGACATAATTGACTAAGATGTGGTGCTGCTGTTGAGCAGAGTAATTGAATTATGGATGAAGGTTGTGTCTTCAGCGTAAAGTAAGAATTACAAGAAATATTTGATTTTAGGTCATTTATCATGGTGAGAAATAAAAGAGGCCCAAGAACTGGGCCTTGGGGGACACCATGAGAAATGCTTAGGGGTGAAGATAGATTACTATTGATGTAAACACATTAGGAATGATCCAAAAGATATGATTCCATGAGCTGAAGCTCGAGATTACAGATACCATAGAAGTGAAGTTTTTGAAGAAGAGTTGGATGTGAAACAATGAAAAGCTTTGGTGAGGTCACAGGCAGTTATGGCAATGGGCAATTTTTCTTGGAATGCATCTGGTATTGATTTAACAGCAGACTCTATGCTGAAGTGGTGGAATGGCCTTTACAGAAACCAAATTGGTAAGAAGAAAATAAATTATGAGTTTCAAAATGATTATACAACTGATCCTCGATTGCCTTTTCAAAAATTTTTCCGAAGACAGGAATTATAGAGATAGGCCTGTAGTTGGAAGGCAAGGCTGTATCCCTCTTTTTATAGATTGGGATGGTTTTAGATATCTTCTGTGATCTGGGGAAAATGCCTGACTGGAAGCAACAGTTCAAAATTAAAGCAAGGGGATCATCAATTACATTACGTAGTTTTTTAATTAAGTAGACTGATAACCCATATGCATCTGCACTATTAGAGCATTTTAAAGAGTTGATGATGATTCTGATCTCGGGAGGTGTAACCCATTTCCATTTAAAGGGAGCGGTGGTACCTGGAAAATTCTTAAGAAAATCCATAGCAGTGTTGTGGGTTGAGTCAACATTGGAGACAAGGTCAGAGATCGAATTTATGAAAAACTTGTTTAGGCAATCAGATGGATGGGGAGGTCAGAAACACATCTTGAATGACCTGTTTCCTTATTGATTACTTGCAATTTTATTATGCTCTTTTATGGACACGGCACATATTTCACAGCGAAATTCCACACAAAATTGACTACCATCAATTTTCTTACAAACTAAATTTGCCATTGTATAAATGGCCGTCCCACCATTTTTTGCAAGTGACCTTGAAAAGGATTAAGCAGTCTAGTGAGTCCAGATTAAGTCTAGTGAGAGATGACACTTACTAATAGCAAACCATTTCAATATGACAAGCGCCACCTATTTGACTACTCCACTAAGGACTTGTAGAAGGACCCTCATAATTAAAAATTTCACTTTATAGAGGTTTGATTGTTGGAAAAGGGGACTATTTTTAATTTATAAATGAGAGCTTTCATTAATGTCAGAGGTTTGTTTTATGGAGGTATCCAGGGAGGAGGAGATATTTTATTCTGCCATTAGTATAGTCAGGCCCTGAGGAACAGTTCATTATTGGAAGGTTTTCGTTATAAAGGAGTAACTAGAGGTTATACTGTAACAATAAATTGAATCACAAGTGATACCAGTTCTGTTGTGATCTAGCACTGTGGCAAGATTTCAACTGAGAGTGATATGAATTTAAATATAAAGTGGCTAATACATAATACTATATAAGATAGTTCAATGAAGGCAAATCGCCATTACAATTCAAAATGGCGTCTCGTGAAGTAAACATAGAATGTTACGAGTGTAAAATCCACCTTAAGGCTAGTGATAAAGCCCTTCCTTGTGAAAATTGTAAACAATTATATCATCATAAATGTACGGGCTTGAAAGAAATTGCCTTGAAAGCTCTGGAGGAGTTTTCCGGTTTATTCTGGAAGTGTCTTTCATGTCGCGTCAAAGAAGGAAACCATTTTTACAAAATGGCGGATGACATTGAATTATTAAAAGAAGAGATTCGCAACATAAAGGATAACGCTAAGCTTTATAATGCAGGGAATGAAAATCGAGTGAAAAAAGTGAGTTTTACTGATGATGCAGCTAAAATAAGGCCTGTTTCTGATAGTGACGCAAATCACGAAATCGAGGCCTCACGAGATGCCGCTAAGCATCGTAAGAATGATAAAGAGGGTGGATCTGGAGAAGCCACTGTTTCTGGCACAAAAGTGTTGGTAAAAAATAAAAAAGAAAAAGCGTCCCATGTAGAACAAACCAGCTCCGGGATATTGCGTCCAAACCCTGAACAAACGAAAGGTGAAATGGATGACGACGGTTTTACCCGTGTACAGCATAGAAGAAAGAAACGAAACTTCTTCAGTATCGGAAGAGGTGGGTCGGAAAGCAACGGTGCAGGTCTCAGAGCTGCGAAAAGGACATCGTATGTGTACGTGGGCCGCTTGGCCAGTGATTCCACTGAAGATGAAGTGGTTAAATATGTTAAAAATAAGTTTGACGTCACTTGTGATACCTGTGAAAAAATAGAAGGTAAAAGTTTCCATGGTGCATTCAAAATTGGTGTTGATTACAGTGATTTCAAAAAGGTGATTAACCCACTTCACTGGCCTTCTGGTGTGATTATCAACAAATTTTCAAGACCAAGACATGATACTACTGTTGAACCTAAGGGTAAGTCATCCTGACTAGTTTGCAAGGACTCAAATCAACGAAAGACATACTCAGAGTTCAAACTACTGGTTTTAAACATTCAGTGCCTGAGTAATAAGATAACGGAACTAGAAGCACTAGCAGAGTCAGAGAAACCTGAATTTATCTGTTTAAGTGAACATTGGATGAAAGAAATAGTGATAACAATACCAGGCTATGTCATTGGCGATTCCTTTTGTCGGAAGAATCACCGCAATGGAGGTGTTGTCATTTTTGTAAAAAGTACATTAGTGTTTAGTAACATGTCGCATCTGGTGCATAGCCTAAATTCTGAACTGTTATTTGAATGTGCAGCTGTGAAGTACACTATTGCCAGTAATGATTTTATTGTTTTATCAGTATATAGATCCCCTGTTAGCTGCTTTAATAGTTTCTTGGAGAACTTAGATAATTTGTTGTACACTTTGACGAATCAGTTGTCAAGGCCAACTGTTATATTGGCTGGAGACTTCAATTGCAATCTGTTGAAGGATGGGCATGATAAAAGACGGTTTTTGCAAATGTTACAGTCCTATCAAATGAAACCATTGGTAAATACTCCAACAAGGATAACAGCTGGCACAGAAACACTTCTGGACAACGTTTTCTCTGACTATAATGAATCAAATATTAACACTTCAGTATTTGACCCAGCAATATCTGATCATTCAGCTATAGTATCCATCTTCCAGATGCAAGAGGAGTATCCTCAGTCAAAAACCCTAAGTCGATGTAGGTTCTTTAGTGAGAATAATATGAATTATTTACGTGTCTTGTTGAATCAAGAAGACTGGAATGACATATATGAAAGTAGATCTCTGAATGATAACTTTGATGAATATCTCTGTAGATTTAAGTACTATTTTGAGTTAGCTTTTCCACTGCAGGCAGTGGATCACAGGAGGGATAACAGAAAAAATTGGGTCACAAAAGAAATTCAAAACTTATCTAGGATACTAAAAGATATGTTTTTGCAAATTCAGTATTCTAGTGATGATGGGTTGCGTCAGCAGTACTCTCACCTTAAGAAAGAATATAAGATATTGATTAAAAAAACAAAAAGGGAGTATAATGACCAAAGGTTTAGGAATGACTCAAATCATTCTAAAATAGCCTGGGACATCATAAAAAACAATAGTAATACCAACCCTATAGTATTGCCTGATCTTGTTACAAATGAACATGGGAAAACTACAACAAACCCTATTGAAGTGTCCAATGCACTAAACCACTCATTCTTGCACCTTCCCAAGACAGCACTTTCCACCCAAGGTGGAGCTACTCAAGAAAACTATAAAATATGTAGCTCAATGTATCTTAAGCCCTGCTCGGAGAGTGAGCTGTGCTCTTATATAACCAAGATAGGCAGAAAAAAGTCTGCTGACATTGAGGGAATAACGGGAAAAGTAATTAAAGAATGTGGGTCTATCATACTGAGACCTTTACTCTCATTAGTAAACCAGTCCTTGTTAGAAGGTATATATCCTGACTCCTTGAAAGTTTCCAAGGTAGTCCCGGTATATAAGAACAAAGGTGATAGAAATAGTCTACAAAACTACAGGCCAGTATCTATAGTGCCACAATTTGGTAAATTATTTGAGTATGTATTCTGTAAAAGGCTCATTGACTATCTTGATAAGCAAAACATAATATCACTCCATCAATATGGCTTTCAGCAGGGAAAATCGACAGAACTAGCTCTATTTAATGCAATTGACAATGTTACTCAGGAAATTAATAACAAAAACAAGGTAATGGGAATATTCTTTGACATGAGTAGAGCATTTGATGTTGTGGATCATGCCATATTACTTAAAAAATGTGAATCAATAGGTATAAGGGGCATTCCTCTAAATTGGCTTAAGACATATCTTCATGAAAGAAAACAGAGAGTTGCCTACCGGAAAGATGGGACAACTTATTTCTCCTCCAAATTAGAAGTTAAAAAGGGTGTACCACAGGGGTCAGTGTTGGGTCCTTTTCTCTTTCTGATATTCATCAATGATCTACCCAATAAAATTGTAACCTCTAATAATAAGTGTGTCTTGTATGCAGACGATGTAACCATCTTATCAAAAAGTAAAAATCCATCCACATTAATTGATTCCAGTCAATATATAATAAAATACATGCAAAGTTGGTGTGATGACAATGAACTAATGTTAAATGATGATAAAACCAAAGTGATATTGTTTTCTGCTAGGCACTGCCCAAAGGACAATGATTTGTCGCAATGCAAAAATAATGATCTAAATGTTGTGGAGTGTATTAAGTTTCTTGGAATTTATGTAGACAGTAATCTGAAGTGGGATACACATATAGTACACTTGTGTAAAAAACTGAATACGGTATTTTATCTAATATCTGTGCTAAAGCATAGTGTAAGCCAGTATGTTCTGAAAACCCTCTACTATGGCTTATTCTACTCTAGAATGTCATATGGGATTGTAATATGGGGATCTTCTTCCCTACTTAATGATGTGTTCATTATTCAAAAAAAGTTAGTGAGAAGTATGTGTAAACTAAAGTGTCGTGCTCATTGTCGCCCCGTTTTCAAAAGTCTTGAATTACTTACTGTACCTTGTGTATATATATATCAGTGTGTCATATATGTAAAAAGGTATAAGGCAAATTTTACTATGAATAATAGCATACATACCCATGAAACCAGGAGGTGTAATGACATCCATGTCAAGCAATCAAACCTATCACTGGCGTCCAGAGGGCCTGAGTTCATGTGTACTAAAATGTATAATAACTTACCTGTTTATATTAAAAATATAGAAAATTTTAATGTTTTTAAAAAGAGAGTCTCAGGGTACTTACTAGAGAAATGTTTTTATAGCATAAAAGAGTACCTGCAATGTGAAGTGTAACATTCTTTTTTTTTTTTTATTATGAATATTGTCTTAATTTTTGACGTGCCCTATATACATGTATTATGATTGTATCGTGATATACTGTGTCCTTTGGGCAAATAAAGAATATTATTATTATTATTATTATTATATTTAATATAGATTAAGACCAAATATAACTTACATTTACCTCATGCTCAACCGTATCATATGTTAAACTATGAATACTAAAATAAGAATCAAAACAAAGAGCTTACTCATTGGCATAACGGAAGACACCCTTAATAACTACTTCACGACAGCAGGCATTGATTAATGGCACCTTAACTTCTTGGGGTCCCATTCCAACCATAACAACTGTTCCTCCTGATTTCACAGCCTGAGAATAAAGCAAAATAATCCATATAATTCAGATATTTTGTGAACCTGACTTCTTTGTATTTCTTATCACCACATTTTAATTACGGCTTTTTTTTTAACATGTCCAAAAATAAATTTAAGAGAAAAACAATACCAGCGTGTTTCTGTAAATTATTTTACAGCTTTGGGGTACATATTTACAATAAGTTTGAACTGTATGACTGAGTGTGATCACACCCAATTTGATTTTCAACCAATAATTTCTTCACAATTACTTTGCCAATTATTTCAAATTTAAGGGTGAAAAAATGTCAATGATCACTTACATTATTATTACATTCTGTCAATAAAATAAGTAAAAAATCAGAAAAAGTTCTAGACATGAAATAATTTCCTTGAATATAAGTGAAAACAATGAAGAATTACTCTATCTGCTGGCGTACATGATGCAGCATCAAATAGACATCCCTTTTTTACACACATTTTTAAGAAAAAGATCATTCTCTATTCTTTACTACAAATTTACCTTGGACAGGTTTCCTTTGACAAATCAAAAGGCAGCAATTTTGTTATCTCATAACAGCAAGGCATCACAAATATGTTGTGTGTTTATTTATGAATTAAGAATAGAATGTTTGAGTCTTCAAGAATCCACCGTTTTGTTTGAGGGTAAATCAAACCTCATTGAGACCTCATTCACTTTTACCATTGGAGAAGGCTAAAAATTTTCCCTTTTTCTTGCATTACAGACAGGAGAAATTAGGAGGAAGTGATCCCACACCTGGGATATCAAAGAATATTAAGTAGAGAAATACTGGGTGACGTGGACTATTTTCCATTGTTAAACATGTCTTTAATGTTCAAAACAATTAATGTGTGGGTAAAATGACAAAATATGATGAGAAGTTGGTCATAACATCATGATTGAACTACGTACATGACCACTAGTCCAACATCATACTTGCCAGATTTTCTGTCTTGGATGAACTGTAACCTTGAAATGTTAGTGGATCTTAATTCTATTTTACTGGAATTCTCCCTCTTTCAGTGATGAAACAAACTATATATATCATACTACTTACTATTTTTATTATTATTACTACAGAATAGAAAAACTATGGAAAATATTTACACAAAACCACTATTATTATTAGCATCATCATACATATACATGTAAACGTAATATCATTAAGCACTAATGAAATTAAATGTTTGTCATATAACCTTAAGTACTAAAGAATTTTCTTATTTTTCATGGCATAATATGCAATTTTTTCAAATAATTTTTTTTGTATTGTGAATGCATGTGCTATCAAGGGGAAAATATGGTAATTGTTTCCGCATAAAAAGCTAAACAGTCAAGCTCACTTATATCAAAACCATTTATAATGAAGTTCTGGTTGTAACGAAGTGAAGGCCATTCCCCGTCAAAGAGAGGCTCTGAAAAACTGGTCCACATATAACGACGTTCAGTTATTACGAAGTAAATATTCGGCCCCTTCAACTTTATTATAAACAGGCCTGACAGTATCTTGTAGGTTTTAATAGACTTTATGCTGTCCAATGTTAACAATATCTGATGAGAATTCAAAGACCACGAACTGGCCACGAAAACTTAAGCGGCATTACCCGCTGAAATTGCACAATAGCAAGATATTCCACAAAGAAAAAATAATTCCGGGGCCGGGTCCCGGTCAAGACGAATTTCTCTGTGGAATATCTTGCTATTATACATGATGAGCTTATAATTTCAAAAAAAAAAATACCCTAACTGCGAACATGTGAAAACTGCAGAAATCAATATGTAGTCACTTATTTCTGCTCCTTTCAATTCATTGAATATTATTGGGGATAAACTTGTTTGACACAAAATTGTTTTCTTTAACCCTTATCTGGGCAAGGTGGGTCCAATGGACCAATTGCCATATATTAAAACTCATTAAATGAGAGCATTTCATTCAAAATCTTTGAATTTCCATGAATTTGTTAACACTAAATTGTTTTATCAGAAAAACTCAAAAATTTTGAAAAATAAATCTTTGTTGGCGTTTTATAATAAATTGAAACTTTTCCAAACTTAACCGGGCAAGACAGGACTGTTAGACCCTGTTTGTGCTGAACTTATTCTATTACATGTTCCTTCATCATTTATGAAGTTTTTCATCAACAGAACTTTTAATTGTAGCCACTATAGATGAGGCATGCGTCCTTTGAATTCTAGTTCGACACTATGTAGACATTATAATTCCATGTAAATACAATTGACATAAGGTCACCCTGTTCATCTTCAGTTTGTAATAGGGATGTGCGAGTACTCGAAAATTCGAGTTGAGTCGAGTAGTTGGTACTCAACTCGAGTACTTAGGGTATTTTTACGAAAGTCGAGTCGAGTCCAGGAGTTTTTGTCGACGGAGCCGCCAAGGCCAATAGGTTCAGGAATCTGCCGACAGGAAGTGCTATCATCAAAATCGTGTAATGTTCTGGTTACTTGATAGATTAGCACGTACTAACACGTATGTACGTTCATTTACTTTGCATGAATGGTTTCATGCACGTTTGCGTGAACGGATTCATGCACGTTTGCGTGAACGAATGGATGAATCGGTGGTTACACGGTGCATGAAACCGCATATCTACGGTATTCCTCCGAATATAGCAGCCGAGTGCCGATCAGCCAGAACATTATACGATTTTGATGATAGCACTTCCTGTCGGCAGATTCCTGAACCTATTGGCCTTGGCGGCTCCGTCGACAAAAACTACTCCACTCGACCTTTTTTGGCCGAAATCTTTGCGGAAAAAGTCTAGGGGGGACTATATTGAAGCTCAAGGCACCTAATGTCCATTGTAAAATTCCATCCCATGAGTTTGAAGGTCAATATCTTAAATATGGGTAGTTCAATTGTAAAATAAAGTATATTGAACTAAATCTTGTTTATTTATCCGTTTAATATGTCAAAAATATATTTTTTAGTTGGTTATATTAATTAATTTTTCGACCGAGATATAAAAAACTTTGACGCCCACTTGAAGATGCACAAAAAAAGCCACTTCTTTCTTCGCATAAGATATGGAACATATATTTATCTTAGACTAAACAAAGTTTAAAATAGATTATTCAGTTACCAATTATGTTACAACAAATTTTAAAAACATGCGCTATCTCAGCTTACGGAATCGGATATTTAGTTCATTTTGACAGTATTCTTTGTGTTTGAAAACTAAGCACATGCAAAATGACTTAACAAATTGGGAGAATTAGATATGCTTTCAACGTGTATATATTTAATTCAGAAACGAAGTTCCATGGGACAGGACTTTTGGCCAGGAGAGATAAGCTGCTCAAGGTTGCCAAGTTATAAGCGACCGTAGATACTGCATGCACCAAACGCCACGTGAGAAAATTTCTCTAGTATGCACAGGAAAAATGTCCTTGCCTATGCTTGAATAAAAGCTTAAAAGTTGCAGTATTCACCAAAAAAAATCAGCAATAAGAGGGATAGCTTTTGTCCCCACATTTACGGCTTCTCGACGAAAGAAACAAATTGCATTTTAAATTATTCTCAACTCCATCTCCAAAAACTTTGCACGTGGAGGTATAGTGACGGTATGCTTCCAAAGATATAGTCAGTTCTTAAACTGACACTGACTTGCATTCTTAAAGACAATACTTTTTTTTTGCTTTTGTCGAGTCCTCCTGACTCATTCACAGCGATAGGCGAGCTGCTTGCAGCAGAAGATTCCACACACACCCTACCTTTCTCTTTCAGGCATTCTCTAGGCAGTTGAGGGTGCTTTTACAGCCTAAAATAAATATATATATCGATGTCAAATAACCAAGGAATTCTACTGAGATTTCATTCGTGGATTCATATTAATAACTCAAGAGCAAGAGAAAGGTCCAACCGGTGATTTCCAGAATGGAAAGCGTGCGGGATGGAAAATAACGCAGTCTACCATAGGACCAATTCATCAATAGCAAAAATATTGTTGAACATAATTCAGGGTGGCTACTGATAACCAACTTTCAAATTCCCCGACTTTTCCATGATGGCTTTACCAATTTCCCTGACCGATCAACAAAAGGTCTCTTATTATCGGAATATTTAATTTCTGCAGCTAAATTTTCGTCAAAACTCATAAAATGTTAAAAGCTGAAATCAATACATTAAAAGCTATAAGAATGAAAAAATATATTAAACCTTCACTAGTTAAGCCCTCACACAAATTTTACACACTTTTAATACATTTTGTTATCCGTGTATCCATGTTTCGTATTTCCGTGCATGTTTCCTTCGGTAAAATTACAAATTGACAATGTCTAAATTTCAAGGAATAGGTGGCGTGTCCTGGTAGTTCTGGGAAGTTGATGATTACGGAAAAGGCATTGAAGGGAAAGTTAATGGTCAAATTACTGGCAGACTCCAGCACGGGTATCACTAAGCTGCACAAAAAATACAAACCAAAGCCAAGTTGTTGCACTGGATCAAAATCGAATGGCACGAGTGACCTTTAGAAGCGAATAACATTTTGATGAACGTGGTCATAACCCCTTGATTGTAAGAGGGAAGCAAAAATGTAAAAATATTTGTACAAACAAACAAAAGGTTGTCGCACCACTGCGAGCGAAAACAGGAGGGAATTAGCAACGGCAGTGTCATATTTAGAAATATCATATTTTAGGTGGTTTGTGACCTGACTAAATTGTTTCGAGAGGGAGCTAAGGGATTCAATAATTACATCGAGCGTGAAAGGTGGGGAGGGGAGGAGGGCACTTCTTATGGTCTCGCGAAGGGGGGTACAGAAATCGAAGATGATCTTACGTAAGATTTTGTTATCACGTGTGATCATACTTGTATTACCGTTTTAATAATCTTCGTCTCATATTTTTATAACTACAAGCACGTATTTACTACGAGCTAGTGTGCTCCAACTGCCTCTCGACCTGAGTCTCGGAAGTTAAAAAAAAAAACGCATTGTAAAATCTTCCGAACAGCATAGCCTCGGATTCCTTGTGATGAGCGGAATACATAGTGATCATGAGTTTTAACACTACTAGGCAAATATTGCATTAAGGATATATACAAAAGGGATATATTGTAAACTGATTCATAACTAAATAACTAAGATTCACGACTGAATGTTCAACGATTTGACGGGGTTTATTCTATGCACTTCCGCAACGGACATTAGTTTTAGTTGGTGAAATAATTCAGTGAAATAAAGGGCGGGAAAGACTGATAGCCCGGTGAACGTAATGGTAGAAAAATAACGATAATTTCCTATCCCAGTTTCTCCCTGACTGTTACGAGAATTCCCTGACTATTCCCTGACTTTTCCAGATTTCCAAAATTCCCTGACAATTCCAGGTTTTCCCGGTTTTCCCTGATGATCGCCACCCTGTAATAGTATGTAGACTATTAACAAAGCCCTTAGTTACAACATGTGAAAAGGAAAGTTCAATAGCTCGATCTGTGTTGTTCTTACGAAGCCCCAATTCGATGGATCCATCCAGTACCCAAAAACAAGTTCGATAAAAATCCGTTCTTAAACACTAACTTGAGTAAAAAATTTTAATACCATCAGTAAAGGTAGAAATAAACAGCTCTCATTTGATATACTTTAATTCACAATTGCATGAGCCATCTTGGAGATATTGGTCTTCAAACTCACGGGTGACGGAAATTTGGTAACAAAAGGTAGGCATCCTACTAAGGACGTTACGGATGATATAGGTATTGTATAAAACTTATAACTTTTACTTTTCCATCATTTATTTCCTATTTAGGATTATTAATTACATCATTAATAACCAAGTTCCTAGTCACATCTGATCTATAATAAATTTTTGTCCAAATGTATTTCCTTAGAAATCGAAAACTTAAATCCACAGGACTATGCAAAATTCATATACCTGCTCGCATTCATTCGCAAATGAAAATTCATTGTTCAAACATTATTAACTTGTGTTAATGGATATTGGGAATTACCCGTGCCAATAACAGGTGTTCATGCATCACGCAAATGAGGGTGATTGACCAAGGTCCTTTTTACGATTCTAAGTTCTATCATGTTTAGGCAGAAATCTATCGATTTTGAAGAGATGGTGTCAATAATTGGAAGAGGAAGAAAAGTAGATGTTAAAAAACTATGTATGTAATTAATGGCCAATCATAAATTTGTGGCAATAGCTTATCAAATATTTACCGCACAAACAAGGCATTTTGTATGAAATTCATTGTACTGCTGGACTAACCCTCCCAGCAAATAAGACATTGCTGAAAAAGCATTTAGCTCTGAAAAGAAATAGATAGGAATGCGAAATGCAAGGAATGCTCTTCTAATAAGGCTTATGTATTCCTTACGAAAAAATATTTTGCTTCCTGGCTTACTTTCATTACAAGTCAATAGGGCATGTCACTCACGTAGGCCTCATATTATGCCTAAGTACACTCTAGGTACCATACTGCACGCTAATTTACACATTTGAGTAATCCTAGGAATGAAGGTAATTTTCTTATTTCGTGTGTTACCGGAAAATTTCCATTAGGTCTTTTGTACTGCACTACTGCCATATTTTAGTTTTTTTAATTATGCATTACGTAGGTAGACCTGCCGATTTGATAGTCGGATTGCTGGCTAACTTTAATTGCGATGACTTAAGTAAAAACTGGGTCTCTTCATTCATGTACAATAATGTACATACAAACTTGACTCGAGGTCAAAAAGTACTACTTGCACATCCCTAGTTTGTAAAGTAAGTGGTAAGCCAAAACGAGAGAACAATCGACACATCTGATGAATTCCTACAATCTATCCACAGAAATCAAGTAACGTTTACAAAGTAATAGTGAGAAATTTTCATGACGATGGATTTTATGAATTTTACAATATTGTGTTTTGGATTTGCTTCGTCTCTGAAGCCACTGTTATAATGAATAAGACTTCTGAAACAATTTAGTCGAAAAAAATATAGCGAGTATAATTTGGCTCTTCTCCTAGTGTGATGACATAATGTCTGAGGTCTCCTGCTTGATGGGATTATCAGAAAGTATGTGAAGACATTCACCAGTGCTGAGTCCTCATGACTGACACTCTTTGTTGACAATTAATTGCTAATTAACAGCCACAACTGAATTCAGTTGTGGCTGACATTGTGCAGTTCACAAATCATGAAGCTGAAGTGGTGAGTGCAAGCAAAAAAGCAACGAATAGTTGGAAACCCTGCAATTCTATTGAAATTATAGCATTTTTTGGTTTTCTACTCACTGCAGGTCATCTCCATATTCAAACCATTCAAATTATGAAATACTCTGGAGTACATTGTATGATCCTCCAATATTTGGAGCCACCATGAGACTAAGGCGATTCAAATGTTTACTTGAGTTCATTTGGTTTGAAGATAAAACTATGCAAACCGTGAGTTGCCAGAAAGACAAATTTGCACCATTTCGGGAAGTCTGGGAAAAGGTCAATTCCAACATTAGAAAATATTACTTACCGGGACCTAATATCACTTTAGATGAGCAGCTCATTCCGGGGTGAATCCCCTTTCAAACAGTACATGCCATCAAAGTCAGGCAAATATGGAATGAAAGCGTGGTGGGCTTGTGATTCAAAAACTTTTTATCCTCTCAACTCTCTGCCTTACTTGGGAAAAGAGGGAGGAGAAAGAGCACTGCCAGGATTGGGTCATAGAGTTGTGCTGCAGCTTACTGATCCATACCAACTAACCAATAGGTATGTAATGTAAAATTATTTCATGGATATGGAGCTTGCCCAGAATCTTATACACAATGGACTCACCCTGGTTGGAACTGTTAGAAAAAATAAACGATTTATTCCAAATAATTTCCAAGCAAGTAAATATCATGCAGTTGGTTCCTCACTGTTTGGCTTTACCAGGAATAGCACGTTAGTTTCATACGTACCTAAGATAAGGAGATCAGTTGTACTTCTATCTACAATGCATTATACGAACAGAATCAATGAGGCCGGTAATAAACTGGAAATAATTGTTCACTAGAACAGCACCATAGGTGGAGTGGATTTACTAGATCAGTTAGTGCATGCTTAAATGTGTAAAAGGCACACAAATTGATGGCCTTTTGCATTTTTTATGAATAGCCTAGATGTAAGTGGGGTTGCAGCATTTGTAGTTTGGAAAGAAACTAATCAAAATTGAAATACTGGTAAACATAATGCCAGAAGATTATTTCTGGTATCCATGGCTGAAAGTCTTGTTCAGCCCCACATTACAACAAGGCCTTCCTTTGGTTTATCAAGGAATATAAAATCAGTGAAGAGCTTTATGATGGAGGAAAAAGTGGAACATCGCAAGCATCTAATTCGAGAGCAATATCAAAAGAGTGATGCTACATTTGCCCACCTTCAAAAAATCATAAGCAAGGACAAAGGTGCAACACATGTGAAAAATCGGTGTTCAATGAACATAGTGAAGTGAACCGTGTCTGCAAGAAGAGTAAAAAGTACAAGTGAGCCACAGAATGTATAGAGGTTTGCTGAACTCTCATTAGTTTTACGGTTGTAATTCCATTGTTTACGTTCAATATCTTTCTTGATTACAATTCAAAGGATTTTGTGTGTTACAATTATATGTTTTAGTTAAATTTTCTATATACAGTGGAATCCCGGTATAGCGAGTGCTCATAATCTCTCGGAAATCACTCGCTAAATCGAGCACTCGTTATATCCGATGGTGTTGAAAAAACCCACCTAATTCTCATAGTCGTCGTTATTTACAGTTTTTCTTTTGTTTCCATGGTATTTGACGAAGATAAACAGCAAAAAAGTCATTTCAGGCACAATCTGGTAGAATATCAACATATTTCAAGAAAGAATTTTATAAAACATTAATTCCCCAGTTTCAGTGTTTTTCTTCCAGTTCTTCTATTTTTCGATAGCCGAAGAAAGCTGTAAAGACAGCGTAACTAGTCGGAATGAAAATATTGATATACTGTGGAAGTTTTTGGATAATTTTGCGAATATGTCATGACGATTATATCAGCTTTGTCGAGTTTTCGAATGTTAACCGGTACGTCCATCAGTTGATTTTGAGTTTTTAAAATTGACGATATATCGTTGCTCGATAAATATCGTCTTATCATGCCCCGATAAAATATCGGGGCACGATAAGATATCGGGAAACGATAAATATCGTGATAAAATACCATGATATCACGTCCCGATAAAATATCAAGATATCGCGCCCCGATAAAACATCACGATAAATATCACGATAAAAGAACGTGATATTGCGCTCGTTCAAATGTAGTGCAATCACCCCCGATGAATTATCGTGATATTGCGCCGGCTAATCGTGTTGGAAAAAGACAGCCGTTGGGTTGGCCTTCGCTTAAGCTGGAGCAAGTACGTCACCTATCTGTCCACGCAAGTACGTCAACTATCAGACCACTGAAATTGAAAGAGAGAGTGTGAGAGAACTGCTGAGAATTTGAATTAGCAGATAGCAGAATAGTAGGTTTTCAAACGTACTAGCTCCAGCTTAAGCGAAGGCCAACTCAATGGCTGTCTTTTTCCGACACGATTAACCGGCGCAATATCACGATAATTCATCGGGCGCGATTACGCTACGTTTGAACGAGCGCAACATCACAATCTTTTATCGTGATATTTTATCGGGGCGCGATATCGTGATATTTTATTGGGACGCGATATCATGTTATTTTATCATGATGTTTATCGTGATATTTATAGCGATATTTATCGTACCCCAATATCTTATCGTGCCCCGAAGTCTTATCGTGCTCCGATATCTTATCATGGCCCGATTATCAATATCGCCCATGCCTAGACCTAACTCCCTCTCCTACTCTCATCTTGCTCTTCGTCTGCCCACTCCCCTCCCACTGATGACTGTGCCTAACAAAAGAAGAACGTAAAATGGGAGCGCGCAGAGCGTACTGAAGGTCGTAAATCGCTAATGTTTGGACATAATTGGCTTTAGGTGTTGTAGATATGGCACACATCTTGTATTTTTAGTTTAATTAGCAGATAATACAAAACACAATAGTTTATTTTTGCTAGGCGGTGCATTGCCCTCGAGAGATATCTGTCGTAATACCGAGCGTATACCGTGGAAGGAACTTTTTGGCCTCGCTATATCCGCTTTATTTTACATGTAAAACATAAGGGTTAAAATAATCAAATTATGATGTTTCTTCAAAGTAGAGATCGGTTGAACCCAGCTTAACTCGAATCCATATCTTAAATTCACCTTGGAATCTCATTTGGAGTCCGAATCTTATTTTTACTATTAATCCCAAATTTTAACTAGAATCTAAATGTTACAATTTCCATGAATCTCCAGTATAATTTCAAAGCCAAATCTGTATTTTCTCTAATCATATATTTTATTGTGAATTTTAATATAAATTTTACACATGCAATCGAATTAAACACTACATCAACTGATTTATTTTTTTACTTCAACTTTTTAATTTAAAAAACTAATATTTTAACACATTCCAGATCAAGTCGATTTCTCATTTTACCACAAATATGCCAGCCATGCTGAACCAGTGATGTCCTGGTCCTGATGATGCTCTGAGTCCAGTGATGCCGGTGGTGCTCGAAGGAACTTCCTAGCCAGTTTTAGTAGTACCTACAGTAGAGCCTCTATGTAGCCATAGTTCTCAGGAACAATTAAACCACTCGCTATATCAAACTCACATTACTACTGCAGATATTTAAATAATCATTCCACAGCCAGTTCCTAAAAATTTAACTCTAGTTTAACCAATACTGTGTGTGTTTTGGGTGAATGACGAAAAGATATTATCAAGATAGCTATTAAAATGATATTTCTACTTACTTCATTGACCCATAGTTGTATTTATTCTCTGTGACAGTAAATTTCATGTTAAATGTAATTATTTGGAATAAAAAAACATTGATTTTGAACACTCAACCCCGCAAATTACCAAACTTTTTGAATGCCTAATGCATTGCAGCAATAAGTAACATAGCAATAAGATGGACTATCATCGGAAATCAGAAAATTTCATACCTCTTGTAAAATATTCTCTTGATATTCAAATAAAATCATTATTGTTTCATGCAAGGCCACACATAAGCAGTTCCAAATTGAATTTCATCTCTCACGGGTCATATCTTCTGCCGCAATGACTTCTAATGCTAGCTGCACTTTGATAATTATGCCCTTCCGCCCTGCTACTTTTGTATTCATTCATTAAATGAAGTTTGGTTTTAGTTTTAATGACATACTTTTCCCATCCATGAAGTTGACTCTCTAGGTGAACTAAACTCGGAGTAACAGACGCGAGAGAAAAAAAAAGCAATGGAAAGTGCACCAACTATGGTGAAATCTACAGGCCCACATAAGGTAATGCCCAGAATGTTGACAATGTGAACTTGACCGATTGGGTGGAAAATGCTGCAGAAATTTTTTATGGCAATGCAAATAACAGACATCATGAGCACAATCTTGTGCACATAAAATGCCCTGTATATGTTTTAATTTGTCTCTTTCGGGACCCGTTGTGTATGGAGATTGGTTATCCAAAGTTCTGCATCCATCACAGGCCACATCAGGGTTAAAATAATGTGGACGAAGTCTCGGTTATTTATGGCTAGAAATGCCCCCTCCCTAGCCGTTCTTAGCCTTATTTCGTATTGTTTCTCGCTGACCATTTCCCCGCTCACATCAGAAGGTGATGAGTCAGCCTGGACCCCGGCTGTTTTGGAGGACTTCCCTCGGATAGCAGACAAAAGAATTTATTTCGAGCAGAGATGAGTTTAATGCTGTCGTTACGGTAGAAATTCCATGGATGATTCTCTATTTCGAGCACCTCCCGTATCAATCTTGGGTGGTAGCAAGGTTCCTTTGCTATTACCCATGTCTTATCCAGAAAAATATTATGTACTCTTGGTGCTTTTCAGCCTGCATGACACAGAGTGCCCTGTCATGCCACAAAGAGCTATCAGGCAAATAGGGCTCTTGAATCCATGCTTCCCATTTATGATCACGGGTGGTGGCGGTAAAGAATTGGAAGGAATGCTAGGATTTTAGTCTACTACTAGTAAGTGAATCGGAGTTTTAAGGATTCATTCGAGGTGAAACTCAATTGATTCAAATATTCGAGAAGAACTACATTATTAGAGGGATTTGAGGATTTGAAGATTAGAATCTCTCATCCCTACTCTAAAGCTGAGATTTTGGTGACAGTGAATACATATATATGTACAGATGCAAAACTCACCATAATGGCCAGTCGAATACTTGATTCCACCCCAGAGCATTCAATGCACACTGTTGGATATGATCCTATAGCCTCCTTCACTTTTTCAGCAAGCATTGATTCTGTATCATATTTGCGAACAGATAAAACACCATCTGCCCCCATGCTTTTCGCCAAATTCAAACGCTGAGTGACAACATCTGTGGAGAAAAAATTCCACTATTAACCATCTAATAAATGAAATTATCAAAGGCAAAAATAACATAATGCAAAAGGCTACTTGGTACAAATGGATGGTACTTGGAAAATGTGTCAGGACGTATATCAAAGGATGATAGGATATACAGGTCTTAATTGAAGGTTGTTAGGTAGGTGTATCTGTAGAATGTGAGGTACAACTAGTGATCATTCGTTAAGTGAGAACCGCGATTGTTTTCCTTTATTTTTTTCAATTTTGGTGATAGGTGCACCCATGTAAGGTATTTAAGAATGATTTTTTGTATTAGTTAATACATTTGGGTACATTGTTATAGCTTCTCTGTAAAGTGCACACTCTAGTTAACCTTCATTGTGCACGGCACGTGGTTGATTACATCCTCATGTGTATTCAATAGGCATTGAATGTGTATGAGTGGATATCCAGTGGATGTCCAAAAAGAGGACATTTGGATATCCATTGGATATGCAAAAAGAGTACATTTGGATATCCATGTGTGTGGGTAGTGACTAATGATTCTACAGTCGGGACCGAGGATGATCATAAGGTGACAATTGGCTGATGTCTCATACTCCAATTGCATCCACAGGCTCACGGAATCAACCCTCAAAAGGGTTAAGGAATAAGGGATTGTTTCAGCATATGCCTACATAAGTACACATTTCATTGCCTTAAAACATTTGTAACATTTATCATTGAGGATGATACCTCTTTTTCCAATTGCAGAAAGCTGGTGAAAGGAATTTTGGGAGGGGAACTCTTCCAGGGAGAAACTGTTCTGATGGGAAAAGTAATCTGGGTGATTCTAGTGAGAATCAATTTGAGCCAAAAAGGGTTTTCCTTGGGAACTACCAGCAACCCAATTCCATAGTTCTAACAACACAGTGAAGTACAGCTACAAGAGAAAAAATAACTAGAACGTGTCTAAATATACAAGGAATGGATCATTAACAAAAAAATCAAAGAAATAAATCCATGGTAAAGTTATATTAACTTACTCTAACATAAAGTGTTCTTACCAGTAACAAGGACTTTACTAGCACCCATTGCTTTGGCTGCAATTAGACTGACCAGACCAATAGGCCCTGAACCAGTGATTAGAACTGTGGACCCCAGGGTGACATTTGCTTTCCTACATGCATGAACACCAACAGCTAGAGGTTCCAGCAAAGCTCCTTCTTCCATGGATAAATAATCTGGCAGCCTAAATCATTAAAACAGGGACATTATAGAGTGAACTCAGAATAAATCCTATCCATGACATTAAAGTATGAACACATAATGAAAATCATTGCAGACCACAGCACAGTAGTAAAAACAATGATACCGAGTTAACAAGTAAATGAATAAGATATTTGCAATTGCATGAAATGCAAGTGAAGTCTGTTATAGCAAATGGTGAAGATGCATGCTTTGCTTTCCACACAAACAAAACATTTTGGCACTCAATTATAAAAAATTATGTGGAATTAAAGCTTTTATTATGGCAAAAAAATAAAAGCCGATTTACTTGCTATTCTTTCTATAACTATTTCATAAATGAATGCACTGTAACGTGACATTCCTGCTGGCAAAAAGCAATGCCACAGAACTAATTTGTTCTGATTGAAAATCACTATGATTAAACCAGACCCATTTAAAAGCTACATAGCAAATATTTTGTTCTATCACCAATTCAGGAGCTAAAGTCAAGAAGTCTAATGGTTAACTATTAGATACTCCAGAGATTGGCTTTGGTTCTCTAATTCTTCATGATTTAGATTTACTTTCGAAATTATTTTAAATTATGAAGTATTACTAATTAGCAGACTTGGAATAGAGAAATACATATTTTAAATTATTTAAGGCCCACATTTACCACCATAAAAACTTAAATTCATTAAAATAAAAAGTAGCTTTAGCGGAGCATTAATAATTCATTTTAAAAGGTACATGGTAATATTTAGCAAAAAAAAATGCAAATTTACTTTTAACAGCTAATTGATACGTATCAATTGACTATTATAAATTGAAGTTTTGATGCGGTCAACTGTAGTTAAATTTAGAGCATTAATTGAGCATTTTATTCCATTTCACTGTTCCACTTGCCTTATAAGACAGATTGACTCTTCTAAAAGAGAAGAGAATGCATGATTCTCCACTTTGGTATAAAAGAAAATGAAAAATAATTATAACTACCAATCTTCTGAATATCAGGTATGAACAGCTATCACTTATGTAAAGGGAATACTGCTTTGTACATCATCACTGAATGTCAAGAACTAATAAAGTACTGATGGCATCAGCGGTGAAAAAAGGAAAGAACACATAATAGTTCCCTCCTAGGTCCTCTTGCCGTAACTCACTGAAGTGCAACAAACAGAGGCAGAAAATCAGGAAGTCTAAGATGATTTTAATTATGATTTTTGATTCACTATCATCCACAATGCAATGAGCAACCAAGACAGATGTATTTCCTCTTCTCAGCTTATCTCATTTTTGTCTAAAATAACATCTCTAATCATCAGGCTAATAAATAATTCTTGCCCTCCACTGACAATCTCCCATTTTCTCTTCATCCTTATATACCTATGTAAGACAGAAAACGAGAAATTCAGGCATGATGTTGTGAAAATCAAACAATGTTAAAAAAAGGATGCAATATTCCTCTAGATAAGTTACTGATGACCTAGATTACAAATAAATTAACTATTGGAAAATTGCATCCCTTTTATTCATTATGTAAGATAGCTACTATGCCGGGGTTTACGTCAAACAGGTCTATCTTCAAATCCATTCTTCTTAAGAGACTTCATTCTTCCCTTATTTTAATAAATAACCTATTCATATCCATTCCTTTATTAGTTTTCTGCAACACTATCACCAACTTGGTGGCACCTTTACTAGCTATTACGCCAGAAGCAATGACAAGTGTTTTATATAACGAGTAAACAAATTTTATAGGAGTGAATTAACAAAAGTTTTTATATCAATTGTAGCAGTAGTTTCATGCTAGACAAATTATTTAAAAGAAAATTTTATCAATCCACAGCATTAAAAATAAAAAAATGGTTTAAATTAAATTATAACATTCAATAAAAGAGAAGAATAAAATAATTTCTGCCAGGATGGCAAGAGTAAAGTTCACAGGAATTCTGGGACACTAGATAAGGAGAAATTATGCCATTATAATGTGACTATGATATTTCAAATTAAACAAGACAAAAAAATTTTATACAGCTGGGAGTTAACATCAGTTGAAAATGCTCATTAAAGAATAACTGCCTTTAAATTGTTTATTGTAGCTTAGCTACCTTCACTTTTTTTAATTTGTGGACTTCACAAATTCTATGCACCTGCCTTAGCATAGACCAGAGCCAAGATATTTTTAGCAATATTTAAACACCACAGAGTCTGAATATTCAATGGTCCCTAAAGATAGCAAAATTGTGCTTTAGCTACAGTGCCATTCCACCTATTCTGTGTGTTGAGGAATACTGCATAAATCTCAAAGTCTATATGTCTTTCCTCCATGTACAGCTACTTACAAAAAATTCGTACCACTTCCCTACGCAACCCACTCAACAGACTCTTTAATTCCTCGATGTGACAACACTGTCACCGATTCGACTGCCGAACACCTATCGCGTCTGGTTGACGATCTCAGAAGCAGGAGCACCCGAATGAAACATGACCTGGCAAAGCAAGGCCCCGTGATACAGGGGGTTGGAAGCTCACCGGCGGCGAGTAAGGTTTTCTTTTCCGAAACAACTGACGAATGCAATGCGGACCACTGTCGTGCCTCTCCATCTCGCTCACTGACCATGCAAGCACAGAATTTAGGGACCCCAGTTTTCCAAATTACTAAGAGTTTATATGGCTGAACTGCTTTTCAAGGAACACTCGTGGACCATCCATTTCCGATTCGGCGTCATCGAACTGTCGTTCGCGGAAGTCGGGAAACCCCGCGGATTAATGTGTCGACTAAACCAAGCCTCATAGATCTACCATGCAAGCCACCACGAAGGTGCGTGGCAGGAGGTGTTGCTGAGGAGTGGAATCTCACGGGCGAGGAGAGAGAGGGGACGGTTTTTTTATTCCTAAGGTAAGTTTCCATTGCCTTCCAGCAGTGAAAACTGACATTTTCTCACTTAAGTAATGCTACTTGCTGTTATTGGAAAATTATGCTTTAGTATTAAATACTATTATTAGCTAAAATTCACTTAGTTTGAAGGCGGCGAAGAGTCCTCGAAACAGTTTCAATGAAAGTAATCTCGACACATCAGCGATACTTTTCTATTCTACCTGAATAATATGATTATGTTTTTCAACTTTATAAAAACAAACATTTTCTATCGAGAATAAAAAATATTTTTTTTCTATGGAAGCCACATGCAATGCCACACATCGAGAAATTTATATTCCTAGATCTGAATCATACACATTTCCCTTAAGGAGCTTTCATTGACACTGATATTGATTGACACAAAATATTATGTGCACTCGAGTTTGAAGGGTGTTCACAAAGTTACCTAATAACAGAAAATTTAAAAATATTAATTTTTGTCGTTCAATTCTGCGCTAATGAATGTAAAAATGCATTTCTCAAAAACCCTTCAGATTATTAAACCCAAATTATAACTCCATATAAAGAAGAATGTTTTATACATTTTCTATAAAGTTTAGAATTTTAGCTGAAAAAGAAATGATACTGTAATCATATTTAATCAGAAGGATTTTTCTCCGCTCTAGGTGATCGAAAATACAATTTTAATTGCGTCACAATCCTTAGTTATCCTAATGCTATAATACATCGATGTTAATAACGTAATTTAATCAACTAATTTATTAGTTTAAATTTATGGCTTAGAATGAGATGGTTCAGCGTTTATTTGTTGCTGGGAAAGCCGTGCGACGTTGCCGCAACAAATAGTCGCAGACTTGTCTCACTCTGGCCCGTACAAATATAAACTGATATAAAATTAGTTGATTAAATTACGTTCTTAACAAAGATGTATTATAACATTAGGATATCTAAGGATTGAAACGCAATTCAAATAGCATTTTTTCGACCACCCAGAGCCCAGAAAAACGTTTATGATAAAAATTATTTCAGTATCATTTCTTGACAGATAAAATTCTGAAAGTAATAGAAAACGCATAAAACATTCTTGTTTATATGGAAAATTTGTATCAAATTTGAACTGTTTTTGAGATATGTATAAGCTTTTATACTCGGTGTAATAGTTGAACACGTAAAAACCCGTCACTTTTTCCAATCAAACTTTAATAAGATATACAAAAATATAAGAAAGAAAATTAAAGTGCCCAATTAATGTAGAATTCAATGACAAAAAATTAAATATGATTAAATTTTCTTTAGTTATTTTGGTTACTCGTAAACACCGTTCAAACTCGAGTGCACATAATATTTTGGTCGACGGTAGGTGTCGACGGTAGGTGTCAACTGCGGCATTCCTCTAGCGTAACTAGCGCGCACCGTCAATGTGAATTATCGTCTTACTTTTCCTCCTAAAAACACACACTTTGCCGCTAACACCACATGCTGAATTGGGAACGAGATTAAAAAATGGCAAGGCAGGTTCTCGCTCAAATCGGAACAGAGCATTTTAAACGCATAGCTACATCATTGCTCCGCTTTTGTTTCGAGGTAAGAAAACCCTCCTCGCCTGTGAGCTTCCAGTATCAAGTATGACGGGGCTTTGGTTTCGCCAGCTCATCTTTCGCTCGGGCGCGTCACATACCGAGATCTCCAGTCCGACGTAACTGTGTTCGGCCAACACCCGGCAGTCGAATACAGCGACAGTGTTGTCTCATCGCTGATTTTAAAGGTCTGTTGGCCGGGTTGCGTCGGGAAGTGGTAAGAATTTTTTGTAAGTAGCTGTACACAAGTGTGATTTATAATCATTATCACTTGTTACTGTGATCATTCTTAGAAAGAAGATGTGTTATTACTCTCAGCAGGTGGTCACTAGGAACTTATGAATGTTATTAGAGCATATTAAAAAGTTTTCCCAGTTAAATTAAGGAATAAATATTATTAATTCTTGACAAATAAAACTATTAAATATATGAAATCTTGAATTTCCACCTTAATATTAAACTGAGTGGAAACAGCATAAAACTTGAATATATTGAATCTGTCAGTTTTCAGAATCGGGCACATTACACTCTTAATTTGAAGGCTTTTTGGAATATTCACGAAAAATCTGAAAATGTTTAGTAATTAATTACACAACAAGATTATCATAAATAACATATCATTACAATACCATGAAGTATAGAAATAATGGACCACCTGAGGTAGCATCAATGAACTGATGGGAATTTAAAAAAATTGTTTCAGGTAAGAATTTATGAAAATCCACGATCACAAAATAATAGGTAGGTTCTTCGTTCTTCCACTCAATTATAATGAATTAATTTATATTAAACTTCATCCATCATATGATTATTATTGAATACATGACAACAGAAATATCAAAATGCATGATGTTAAATGAGCATAACTATTAAGAAAATTCAAAAAGGAGGTTTCGAATGGAGAGATAGATTTCCTATGATTCTGATTTCGTACAGAGCAATGTTTCATTTTTTCATTAAAAGGCATTATGTACTTGGCACAATTAATAATTTTGGCCCAAATAACACATTATGGATTAATTTAAAATGCAATAATGACTAACCCCAATGAACTGTGTATAAGGAAAAAATGAATGCTGATAAAAAAAATTGATGAAGCAACTTCCAAGAATCCCCAACTTTGGAAACTACATTTAATTTAACAAGTGTGCACTTAATTTAGGATTTCAGCCATTGAGAAATCACCAGAGAAATTCCATGCAAATTCTCCCACCACAAGACAAGTTAATAAGAATAACTGAGATATTTTTCTTTACCACTTAAAAAGCAAAGACCAACCAAAAAAATCCCAGAATCTGAATAAGAATCATAAACTAGAATCTATTGATAAGAAAACAAAAGCAGGTTAATCACGGGAAATAATAAAACTCATGTCTTGTGTTTAAACTATGCTTGAATTTACCAAGGCATTAAGATGTTCAAAGGCAAATTGAAAATTCACATAAGCCCTTAAGCCCAATATAAATTGAAAATGAGAATAATTTTCAAGGGAATCTAAGGGTAGCAAATGTTATACAGAAAGGTTTACGCCAATAATATTATGATCATATTTATATGGCATTTCTTTTCACATTAATAATAATATAAACAAGAAATTTTAAAAAGCTTCACACTGTACCATAATTTTAAACAACCTTGAAAATAATTTACAATGAAATAGAGGTTTTAAAACAGGATTGGTGAATTCAAAAATGGCTATGAGTGAACAATTTCACCTGAACATATAATGATTTATTCAATCAAGCACAGCTTTTAGCATATAAATATCCAATAAACACAGAATTAAGGCATTAAAAAATGAAAAATTCTGTACATCCAAGAAATGTGTAACAAAAACTCTGTAAGTTATCATGGCTCACCAGAAGGAGAATAGGTATGCATTTTCAATAAGGCCATACCAAAGTTTGTACGATGGCTGCAACACAGATACGACGGTCAAGACCGTAAAAACCCTCAAACTTCAGCACTTTGATGAAAAAAAATCTGAAAACAGGGAAATGTGGTCTGCCTGGATGAATTATAACCATCTGACAAGCAGGTTTCAGTCACGGCTGCAAAGATGAAATTGTAAAATTCATTGTGTATGTTTTAGATTGTTAAAAATTCTTATGCTCAATTACTTGATATCATCACCTACTGTTAATAGTAAACTACAGAAAAATGCAAAGTAAAAAATAAGACATGGCATAAGGAGCTCATTTGGTCTTACACAAATACGTACATAAATTCCTTAGGGATAAGAAGTTTCTGAGGGAGTATTTGCTGCTATAAAACCTCCATATAAAAACACTATTGCACCAAAACTATATCTTAAGTCCATGATTTTTCTTTAATCATTAAACAATAAAAAAAAGGCAATTAAATTAACTGCTTGACTGGGCTGCTCAGAATTTCAGATTGTGGAATAATCCAGGATCAAAATTCCAAGGGTTATACACACATATAAACACAGGTATGGAGGCTGAATGACTTACACATGTCATATTTTTGGAATGGCACAACCTGAGTTTCTGCCATTCATTTGACATTCAGAAAATGAAATAAGGCATAACAGCACTGTATGCAATACTGATAGGCAAGGGGAAGGATGGTAAACTGAAGAAGCCCATTTATGGAGGTCTTCTAAGACCTGAATAATATAAATCATCTGGGTAAGGGAAAAGAGGAAAATCATAGATATACACCAGGAAAAGAAATTCTGGCATCCAGAAACATTGTGACAAAATCAATGATAGACAAAGTCACTGCCAAGGGACAGAAAAATAAGGACGTGGAAGATATTTGAAAAAAAGGCTAGGAGCACATTTAAAAATTGAATTCAGGTACACCATCAATTTTCTGGAATGTTTAATCCCTAGGCCATTGCAGATTATCAATTTTTCTGGACCAGCAATGTTCAGGGCAGCTGCCTTTACAGTGCATTTACTTTTACAGTGTCATCAATGAACACTAAATGTAAATTATCATAGTTACTGTACTTCCCATCATTATAGCAAGATATTATAATTTTAGTCGAAAAAATTGTTAACTTTAAAGTTTATCATATAGCTTCAATTTAAACAGCGAAATATGCAATGCAATTAAATTTACATGTAACGTAACAATAACTTCTGAAATACATTGCATAAAAATTCGGAAGAATTATCAATAGTACAGAAACACAATGAGTGTCAAAATACTCTATGTCATTTATTGGTTGCAATGTGATCTAGTTTCACGGTGGCAGGTAATAAATTTCAGATAGTAATTTTCTCTGCATTAAGAGAGATTCCAGACCAGCTATGCATTTTCAGAAAATTGATAGCAATCTGTATAGAAAAGGCGAAGACCAGCATGAAGGAAGTACATGGTGAGAGAGAGAGTAGTGGAAGATTTTCCGCAGCAAGAACAATAATGGCAAAGCAGGTTTTAAAATGGCATGGGTGAGGTGAAAGGGAGTAATGACTGTTTTGGGAGATGCTCACTGAGGAACCTTTCAGTAGCTGTTCCCCAATGAGCAGACGAATGGTCAGAGAACACTTCCTGAACAGTCCAATGTGAACTGTTCATGATTCTTAAATTGGGCCAAAATATATTTTTTGAATGATTCACCAACAGTTCATAAACACTTGAGCAAGAGCATACAAAAAACTTAAGAGAGATATTTTTGAGTTTATATGAACCCCAATCCATTATGATATCATTCAAAAACACAAAATATTTCTCATAGCATAAGAATAATTTTTTTTCTGCACCAAATAAATGTCCAATAACGTTTCATTCTCTAACCATTCATCATGAACACGGATGGCATGAAACAGACCTGAACAGCAGTCAAAGTGGATAAATTTCTGATGATTACAACTCTTTACACCTTTAAAAGTATCTCAAATGATGAAATGAATAAAATGCAATAAAATGTCCTTAACTTGTTTAACATGATCCAAGTAAGATTGGATATTAGCAAGATTTCCTCATGAGATTACCATATCACTGAGAAAGCAATTCAACAGTGCCACCAACACCCAGCCCATAGTGAATGTGATAATAAATGTGAAATAATTAATGTGAAATAATAATGTGAAATGATCCAACACAGACATGAAAAGTTCACTAAAGAAATCACTGGAACTGAGACCCAGCATTATTACTGCAAAATAACACCATCAAACTGGAAACAAATTCTTGTTCTATTCTTGTACAACTCAAACTTCAAAAAAACAGAGAAAAGAGGATTAAAATTATACTTATTATGTAAGTAAAATAACCTTACATAGCTGGGTCTCTGCCACTCTTTATGAGATTAGTAACTTAAGATAGTGATAAAGAAGCTGTGGCACTGAGAAAAATGTAGAACATTAATTCAGAATTAGGAAAGGAAAATACAGAAATAATCCTTAAGATTTCAAATGTTTAAAATAATGGAACAAATACTATGTCATTTATAAGAGAGGAAAAGGGAAAATGATTATTGATACAACTTTCTAAAATGTTATTGGGTGCACTAAGAAGACAGCATAGAAGGCCTATTTAGTAGCTTCAGATGACAGTACAGGCATATCAAGAATTGATATACATAATATCAGTTTCCTCATGCTGGATTTAATGATAACAATGTCCGGAAAACATTAAGGATAAACTCATTCACCATCCTCATCTGAATAAAATAATCAACATGTTGCTGTTTTGCACTCCTTTCAATCAACCCTATGTCAAAATGTTTGCTTATTAACCCTTTTACTGCCAGTGGGTCGATATATCGGCCCCTTTACAGTACATATTTGTAATATTATATTTCCTTCAAATCAGAGACATCATAAATGACTTTTTCATTTTTATAAAAAGTGAAAATGTCATCAACATTGAGACAAATGCGTAATTCATATAATAAAATTTAGTGTTTCAAATATATATAATTCATAATCTGTTGACTTTCATGGAAATGTGCTTAGCAGTTTTCGCACAGTCTACCTAAAAGGGGCTGGCAGTAAAAGGGTTAATGGGCTGTACTTATTTGAATGGCCTAAACTGGCATTGAACCTCATATATACATTTTACATTTACATCCAATCAACATACTGAATTTTATTAGCAACAATACTAGTTTCCCATCATTTCCTTCGTATATAAAAAGCAGATACATATAAAAGTTACAGAAGTGGATGATTTAAATTGGTAGGAGTTCTACTTGAGATTCAACCTGAGCACGGCTATCTATGAAACCAGTTTTACTATTAAAGGTCACACATCAATTATGTAATCACACAGAATACTTAACACATGAAAATAAAGTAAAAGGGACTGAGAATATTAAATTTCTACTGATTCCCTACACTGTGGTGCTAATTCCAAAACTGTCTCCCCTTATTCCTACAGCAGCAAATATAAATCCCTTCAAATGGATAATCCCTTTGTTTCTTTCAGACTTTAGAATCATATAGGTTTCATCTGACTGCCACCTCCATCAGAATCAAGGTAAAAATCCACACTAAAAAGGAGACAAATGAGTGCCAATATCACAAAAATTTCAGCATGGGCTGTGTGATTTACCTCACAAATCTGGGAAGGACATGAAGATTATTCTAACAGTTAACATTTGCAGAGATCACTGAATCATTAACCTTTTCAGGAGACTAATAAGTTGCACTTCAAAAACTACTAGCAATAGGTAAAGACAGCACTTCATAACTGCATTAATTTTTATTTTTCACCAAATTTTAATACCCGAAGAACGTAAACAAACATGAAAAACATATGCTAATTTCACTAATAAGCTCAAAAAAGAGATACCACCAAATATATCAAATTTTAAACAAACACTGGTGCTGATTCACAGATACTTTTTCTTCATGTGTATCAATTACATTAAAACCAAATTTCATAAGTATAAAACTTCACTTGAAAAAAGGCCATTAGGTGTGAATTTTAATTTACAGAAGACAAACCTTGATCAAGGCAGCCATAATCCGCTAGTTGTTATCAATAAGTATGCAGACTTGGGGATCAAGAGTTTTTTTTACAAAGTACACCCCTCTTTTATTGATTGATTTATCAAGTTTACTTAATAAGTGCATACTTATATAATTACCATAATTATTTACATTTGACATTTTACAAAATTTACACATTACTTTGGTATTAAAAATGAAAATATCAAAAATCTTATTTACACAGGCACACTCGCAAATAAACGCACATATTTAAGATCACTCAAATACTTGTCAGCGCCATGCTTGAGTTATGAAGTTATATTTTACATTTCCCTAGGCTTTAAGGTTTCCATCATCAAGTTTCATCTGGGATACAACCGTCCAATTTTTATGCATGAATGTACTGCAGAGTATGCAGTATAGTATCACTTTAAAAGCTAAGATACCAGAAAATCTAAGAAAAAGTTATTCTAAGAACATAATGAAATCCACAAGATAGCATCCAGCAGTGATGTACAAGGCAATGCCCTGCTGCATCCACTAATGCATGGTCAATTCTATTATTCCTTACCCTTGCTCACTGACAACAAAGCTCAATGATTATAAAAAATACATTTAAGGTCATTGAAGCATTTTTATACTATGACCAAGATTTCTTCAATGCTATTACAGCTTAAATCAATAATGTGGGTTAGGGTTATATGCATTTAGCACAATAAAATTAATAGTAGTTTATACCAATAATAAGCCTCTAATTAAAAGTTTTTTAGAAGAGAATAAAAAGAATTTCATAAATGTAGTTCAATTATAATGATTTCAATTTAAAAAAAATTCTTTCCATGATTTATTGGTTTTAGGCAGGATTCTGAGGGTCAGATTAAATACTGAAGATGAAAAAACATAAGGTATTGCCCGAGTAAATTTAGTTTCACCCTGCATATAAACACTAATTCATTATTTAGCAAGTGATTTTGAGTAAATGCAACAACATCAAGAGAATCATATAAAGCCTAGAAATGTATGGTGAAAATAATTAAATTTCATACAGCATAGCTGTTGTTTTATACAGCAAATATTTAAGGTAACTTTTAACTCCAAGTGGAAGAACACCCAAGTCTGCTAGAATACTTCTGGGAGAGTAATATATTTATAACTTTTATAATATTAATATGGAAAATTGTTTCAATGCACCAAAAATGCAAAAGAGCACATAATGAGATGCAAAATAAAACAATAACCAGATGTCCAACCTTTATAAGAATGCAGTAAATTGAAAAATGAATTTTCAGACCATGTAGGTACAGTTTCTCTAATATTTTCTCCAAAATTTAATTTAATTGTATTTTTTTTGCATGATTTTAATGTAAAATTAAAATTAAATTGAGATTTTTAATTCAAATGAAAAATAGAACAGAAAGAAGGGTGGCTTTTCTTAAAAGTTCAAAATCATAGCTTTAATTGTAAAAATCTACTGCACTCACCTTTGCTTCAAGTCTTATGAATAACCACTGAATATTTTTGCTGAGACAATATCATGCTTCAACAAACACGACATGACAAAAATACTTGCAGTCAACTTGAGTGGACAGTTACCTCTAGCTAGATCTCTAATTTACTCTCTCTCAGCCCATGAATTAATGCCCTCAATCTAGTAGTTTCCTCCCATTCAATCTTATCATTTTACTTCCTTAACAACAAAGGAGAAACTCCACACACAAACACATGCCCCATCACATATTGGCTCCAACTCCAAAACTTTTTGTTTGCACCCAACATTCCAAGCTGCCAAGCTGAAGGACATACACCATTATCTAAAAATACAGCTACAGTTCAACAACAAAGTTGCTAGAAACAGAGTTTATGGCTCTGGCTTTTGCTAAAGTACTACTTTTTAATGTAAATGGGCAATTCATGAGGGTTAAGAAACACAAAAAATATTGTTAATTTACCATATTTTCTCATTGATAACACACACCTTATGTACACTGTGCACCCTGTACTTTTTAGTCATTGTGAAATGTAACAACACAAATAATTATGACCTAAGGATTTTAATAAATTTTACAAACAGCTGCCTACGATGGTTGTTTAACTACAAGAATTAGTATTCACAAAGGTAGAAACAGAAAAGATGCAGCCTAACTTCAAGTTATGTTAACAACATCAAGTTAAGGTACACACCATGATGAGCATGACAGAACTAATTGACAATATGCCTTTCAAATCAGTTCTATGACGATATCTTTACCATCCATGCAACCACTAAATAAGTTGGGAAAAAATGATACCCCATCAGAGGAACAGCATCACCACTTATCAAGAAATAATACACTAACAATAAAATTATACCATGTATATATTGAAAAGCTTACGGATGTGAAAACTATCTTTAATGCCAAAAAATTCCTAAAAGATGTAGAACCAAAACTATTAATCAAATGATATGCAAACACTAGTGGCTAGCATGGCAAGCCTTCCAGTTTTCCAGGGGCAAAATCATATTACAAAACAAACAAATTAAATGAACCAACATCATATGGTTCTTGCGGTAACTATAAAAAACTAACAAAGGAATACAACAAAATTGTTTCTCATATTCTAACATGTATCTACTGACCATTTCCTCCGGAATATTTTTTCTTTCATCTTTCCTCTACTAGTTGGAAAAAAAACAGTTTCCTGGAATGAGACCTCACAAGCTTACCAATTTAAAGTTAGACTGCAAATGACATAAAGGCCCAATGCAAACATACTATTGGGATAACTACTTATAGAATGACCAAATACATATGGAGTTGAATGCAAAGAGCAGATCATCTTTCCAGATGGCAAATTAAAGACCTAAATGAAATGACACTGGAGGGTCCCACAGACGATGTTGGTCTGATTCAATTATATTGGTAAAAAGACCTGAGGGCTGCTGTACTTACTGGTAAGGATTAAGTTTTAAAAATTGATAAAAATAAGTAAAATTGCTCTTGGCAAAAGCTAAAAATCCTAATGTTTATTCATTAAGTTTTTGTACAGATCAAGTGCATGTTTTCAATGGGAAAATACAATGCTACTGAAATGTAATATTAAAAAAAGGCAATCATGGAATTGATTTCATGAGAAATACTAGAACACCTAACACATTAGCGAACTAAAGAGAGAGAAAAAAACAATGATTCACATTACTTTTACATACATATTGCCTGCTTCATAGCTTAGAAGCACAATCCAATAGCCATAACGCTAGTATTCATGGGATAAAACCTGGTAAACAACAATACTTATAAAGAAACACCTGGTGAGTATTGGAAAAAAAATAATTTAAGGAAAGGAGTCCTCCTCATAGAATATTAAAATATAACCAGTAACAAAAGAAATTTGGCATCTGAGGTTAATTATGCATGTTTAGTAAGTAAGAGCATCTTTAGTTATTAGGTATTTTTGCACCAAATTTGAAAAGTACTTCAAATGGAGAACTGACCTCAATGCCAAAAGATCAATAATTCGAAGTCCTCCACATATGGCATTTGCCATGAAATAAACTGGTATATGGGTGACGTTTTCTCCATCATCAATGTGCTGAATGCCCATACTTTTAAACCATGACAATACCCACTACATATCTTCCAGCAACTCTCTTTCTAATCTCTTTTCATCAACTTGGTAGCCATTTGATAAATGGCAAATGTTGCAATTTTCAAAGCCACCTACAGATCAGACATATGGACATGACTTACAATGGAAAAAATTGGAAAAGGATGGTGATATGTAAACAAATACATACAAATCATAAGCTCGGCTGACTATCTTATGCATGTAAGTTCATAGGAAACCTCTGAGACTGCTATTATAACAATTACACTAATTTGAAGGCATCAAATCTATATCCCACAGGTTAACCACTGTTCTCCATCATTTGGCATTTTGGATGGATGAGAACAAAAAGAGAGCATGATGTACCTTGGAAAACAGGGAAAATCAGAAAAAAAACATGGAATAATTTAACCAAAAAAATAACCTGATATATGTATCATCATACTTCGGCACCTTACTCTTGACTTCTAAGAAAATCCTGGAAGAGGAAGCAACAAAAGGGAGATATTGGAAACTTTTGAGGAATGAATAAGAGTTACGGAAAGTCAGCAAGAGATGGCACAGTACAAGATGTCATACGTGAAAATGAGAAGAAACAAGTTCTGCCAATCCATTAAACTGAAGACAATAAATGATTTGATGGTCTCTAGGAAAGAAGTCCTCTGTAGACCTATCCCAGCAGCTTAACCAGCATCCTTTTTTTAATAGTAATAGTGAAACTGTGGTGAGAATGTTGCCCAATTCCCCTAGTTTTACCATCGTGTACGCTGCTTAACATTCCAATGAATAAACTGAACCATAATACTGGTCATTATGGGATGAGAGAAAAATAGTTATTCTACAATTACACATACGCCATTGGTCCAGTAAGTCATGGGCTCTCTACACAAGAATCTAAACATTTCCTCTTCAGTCCATCAAGAAATTGCTTAAAACTCTGTATGGAAGGGCTTAATTTTTATACACCCTGAGTTTAAGTTAGCTGCAAAACTTTATGAATAGGAATAATAATATTTGAGTGATTCATATTGTTCTCATTTGCCAACCTTTATGTTCAAGGAGAGGATCCACATGACTTGGTCCTACAGCATCTGAGATAGCATGCCTCAAGCAACACAGGAGTGGTGCCCTTGTGCTCATACACTGACTCTAGTCTAGGACTGAATTCAATGGATTAATGGTTGGAAGCCAAAAAGTCACAATGGTAGTACAATCAGTCAGGAAGGAATTGGTGAGGCTCTGATCCAGAAATATTGGGTGAAATTCATACATCAGCTATTTGGGGTAGTTCCTTCTGCTGGGATGCCATTAGTTTTCCTTCAGACTTCTAGTAGCTGAACGATCTAACCAGTGGACTATTAACTTATCTCCTAATCATAAATGATCACTGAATGAAGATCAAACTCAAAACAGCTTGATGAACAAAATACAGCAAAGAAAGTTTTCAACATAAAAATCACTGCCCGTCAACAATCCTAAGACTGATTTGACCCAGCTTTCCACTGTAATTTCCTATCAGCTAACCTCTCCATATTTGCATAGTTCTCCTCTTTCACATCCTTCACTGCTTGCTCTATATATCATGCATATAAAAATATCCCAAAGGAAATTTTAATACAGCAATTATTGCTACCGGTTTTCCAGCTACCAATTGTTAACAGCTCTCTGCAATGGCAACAGCCCATTCTAAATATTTTAAGCAATGATGCTGGCTTCTGTCACACCATGCAATAAAAGTCAACATTAAAATACCCTAAAAAACTTATTTCACTTATGATAAGGAGAAACTAAAAAAATTACACAAATTTTTGGCGAATGGGGAATCTTGATTAAAAAAATATCCCAATTTCTAGCATGCTTGTCGACAAACAAGATTCATGCAATTGTAAGTAGAGAACAGTTTGGAAATTCAGTGCCATCTAACATATGCAGATTTTTTTTTCAATATTTAAGAATACTAGGAATAAAGAAAACAATAATGCACTGCTTTTCAGAATGAATAATTAAGAAACTATTTGTTTTATCGTATTAACTAAGCTAACACTCAACTGCCAACTGAAGAGAATTCTTACTTATAGCAAAAATCAGCCGCATGTGTGTAGTAACGACAAAGATTTCCATGATGTGGAGGTGTGGCACAGAATATGATGTCAGGGCACAAGTTGTAGTTCCCTTCTTTACAAAAGCTGCACCGTCGGCAAGGTACACCTGGTTCAATTGCTACTCGATCCCCTAGTCACACAAAATAATTAGGAAAAAAAATTTCAATAAAAATGATTCTTAACACACAGCATCAACCCAACTTCATTGGAGGCATATATAATAAGGGCAAGTTTGACAATATTAACGAAATTCTGGCACATGATAACCCACTAATAAGTAGAATATAGTGCATATACCAATTACAAACTCTAATACAATAGGGATAGAACATAATGAGCTAGAAAACACATTGAAATTCTTATTGAACCATTAAATGTACACCAAGTTACAAGGGATCGAAAATGGAGTTCACAACTATTGATGCTACACAATCAAAGCTGATGATTAAATGGAGAAAATACCATGCCAAATTCAATGAATGGAACACGCTTTCATCTTCAATTGATTTCAAAATATGTGATCAGGTCAAAGGGCTATTAACTTTTAAGAAAATTTTGTATTAATTCACGAGTTCATATCCTGTACACAATAACTGAAGTTCAGGAAAAATCTTCAGCTATATCCTTATACGCTAATGAGATGACAATCCTTCAATACTGCTGCCCAGTCACAGCAAGTAACTATCATCGGATAAGTCTTAGCACATGTGACGTTCACTTGGCAAGATCCATTAAATATCTAGACTTGTAGCAGGGTAACTAACAATC
Organism: Platycnemis pennipes; assembly: GCA_933228895.1. Classification (NCBI taxonomy): domain Eukaryota; kingdom Metazoa; phylum Arthropoda; class Insecta; order Odonata; family Platycnemididae; genus Platycnemis; species Platycnemis pennipes. The sequence goes on along the minus strand of OW121856.1, from coordinate 75,599,455 downwards.
CACTGATTAGTTTAAGGACAATGAGCTTACATGATTAGCACACTTTAAGTAGGAAGCTTAGCAACTTATAACTTACATGATAACTACTAGTCATAATGGTATTTCAACTCTATCAAATCATTACATGATTTAACTATCTTAATTTATCAATTCATGTTTTCAAGTCTGTACTGGCACTTCCAGGGACTTCAGACAGGAATGAAAGGTACAAGGATGGGAAGGGTATGGAGTGAGGGTTGAGAGTAACCCGGCATCAATATTAGCCTGCTCTTAACGAAAGGCACTAAGGAGACTATTGCATAATGTCCCACCCAACAGATGCATTATTGAACTTGAACAAAAAGCACTCAAAGATGGGGTGGTTTTCAAAACAAAAATATCTGCTACGGCCCTCAGCGTAAAAGGCCAGTACTCTAACCATCACACCACCAAATCCCCTTATTCAATTCTACCATTTTTATTTTTCACCTGAGTTTTCGTTAATATTTCAATTTACTAGACTGCTGGAGTTCTGCACACAACACAAGTTAGTGGTTGTCAACACACTGTTTAAAAATCACAACCAAAGAAGGTAAATGTGGAAAATGCCAGGAGACAGAGGAAGATTTCAAATAGACAACATCTTAGTGAAGCAGAGATTTAGGAATCAGGTGAAGGACTGCAAAAGCTACCCTGGAGATGAAATCCACAGTGACCGTAATTTAGTAATGATGAAATGCCATGTAAAATTCAAGAAATGGAAGAAAACAATCAAGAACATACTGCAAGTAGAAAAGCTGATGGAGGTTCAACATCAGCTGGTATTTTAAAAAAACAGTGGGAAACAACATAAGAGAGGACCTGACTGAGAAATCAGTGGGAGAGCGTTGGGAAAACATAAAATGTGGACAACAGGAAGTCGCAAAAGAAGTTCTTGGAAGAAGAAAAGTTGTCAAGAAGAAGGCATGGATCACGGAAGAAGTCTTAGTGCTGATTGAAGAAGGAGGAAAGCACAAGAATGCGAAAAGTGAAGAAGGGCAGCTTTGCTACAAAAGAATAAGGAACAAAATAAGTCATAAAGCAAGGAAACCTAGAGAAATGTGGATGAAAAATCTATGCAAAGTTGTGCAAGACAACCTTCCACTTGGAAAGGTTGAAGCTGACTACAGGATTGTGAGGAACCACTTCAAGGAATGGAGTGCAAGATGCAATGCCATATTGGACATGACAGGGAAACTTTTGATTGAAAATGAAGACAAAGCGAATAAAATTGTCCGAAGACTGGGAAATCCAAATGCCAAATTAATGATGGAAAAGGATGACTCCGAAACCAGTTTTTCGATTGTCTAGGCAATCATCAATGGGGAGAGCAAGGTAAAACAGATCAGCACCTGTTGAAAGCCAAGCGAGGAGTGAGTGTGGAACGAGAGTGTCATTTGACGGTCGGTGACGTCACGCGCTAGGGGGGTCGTGTGTATTGGAGGAGGGTGGGGGCGCTGACGTCAGAGTCCTCGTGATGATGAGTGTTCCTGGGTGATGAGTCATTGTGCCTAACCTTGAGGGGAAGATTCCCGAGAATTGGACATTTATGCTTAAAGTTACATGTTTCGTGAAGTTTATCAACGGTGTGAAAGAGTTTACTACTAATGATCCCTGGTTCATTATTTAATATTTTATTCCTGTTCAGGTGGATGAATAGGCTTTCGTAAGCGTCTAACTTGTGATTTTCTGTGGCTTTTAATAAAGTGAGATCTGTGGAAGTGATTTGGTGGCCTGATTCAAATATGTGTTTCGCGACGGCGGATCGAGTGAATCTTCCATTTTTATAGTGTGCCATGTGTTCCTTGAATCTAACAGTGGGATTACGTTTCGTTTGCCCTATGTACGTGTGATCACATTTGCTACATTTAATTTGGTAGATTCCTGACCGTTGTAATCGAGGGGTCTTGTCCTTTGGATTGCCTAGTAAGTTTTTGAGTCTGTTTTGGTTGGTGAATACTACTTTTGTGTCGACTTGTTTAAATATCTTTTGTAAGCCTTTCGTGAGTCGTGGATAATACGGCAGAGCGATGTGTTTAAATTCAGAGCTGTTTTCCATGGGACTTAAGGTGGTGTGTGTAGAATTTTGTTTTCTACGTTTATTCAATATTAATTTGTCAATTATTCCTGGGTTGTAACCGTGACTATTGGCTATTTGTTTAATTCGCCTTAGTTCATTGTCATAACGTTCTTTGTTAAGTGGAACCGAGAGTAGCCTGTTAACTAAAAAGTGAAACGTGGCCATTTTCTGCTGATGCGGATGATGCGAGTCTGATTTAATGTAGTTATCAGTATGTGTACTTTTACGGAATATATCAAATTCTAAGTTGCCTCGGTTCTTTATTACTTTAATATCTAAAAACGGGAGTGAACCATTTTGTTCTGTTTCGTAAGTGAAATTAATTGAGGCATGGACTTCGTTTAGCCTGTTAATGAAGTCGTTTATGTCGGACTTTTGTGTGTCAAAGACAGCAAAGATGTCGTCAACGTATCTCAACCATACCCTGGGGAAGTAACTGAAAGTGCTTTTGCAATGATTTTCGAAGTAGTGTAAGAAAGTATTGGCGACGAAGCAAGATAGCGGGTTTCCCATCGAGGTTCCATGTAACTGCTTATACCATTTGTCATTGAACTGGAAGTATGTGGTGTCCATGCAAAGTTTCGTGAGTGTAACGTATTCTTTAATCTGCGTGGTTTCTACTTGTTTAGATTCTAACCATTGAGCGATGTTTTCTAGGGCTGTTTGGATGGGAACGCTGGGGAATAGTTGCTCGACATCAAATGAAACTAAAATTTCGTGAGGGAGGACATTGAGATTTCGTATGTTTTCTATGAAGTTTTTGCTGTTTTTAATACCGTACATTTCATCGGATCCTAGGGCTTTAAACTCATTAGTGAGCCACTTGGCCAACTTATATGTCGGGGAGTTGATGGTCGAAACTATTGGTCGAAAGCCTATTCATCCACCTGAACAGGAATAAAATATTAAATAATGAACCAGGGATCATTAGTAGTAAACTCTTTCACACCGTTGATAAACTTCACGAAACATGTAACTTTAAGCATAAATGTCCAATTCTCGGGAATCTTCCCCTCAAGGTTAGGCACAATGACTCATCACCCAGGAACACTCATCATCACGAGGACTCTGACGTCAGCGCCCCCACCCTCCTCCAATACACACGACCCCCCTAGCGCGTGACGTCACCGACCGTCAAATGACACTCTCGTTCCACACTCACTCCTCGCTTGGCTTTCAACAGGTGCTGATCTGTTTTACCTTGCTCTCCCCGTTGATGATTGCCTAGACAATCGAAAAACTGGTTTCGGAGTCATCCTTTTCCATCATTAATTTGGCATTTGGATTTCCCAGTCTTCGGACAATTTCATTCTAGCCAAATTAAAAGCTCGCATTATTTCATCTAACAAAGCGAATAGATGGAAAGAAAATCTGTAAGAGTTATACAATGGAAATATTCTCAGCAGAAAAGTGATCAGAGAGGAAAGCGAAGTCGAAAAGGATGATATGGAAGCATCAATATTAAGATGCAGCAGTTAGGGACCCTCAGACGAATAAGGCTACTGGAATTGATGATATCCCTAAAGAACTAATTAAAAATGCAGAAGAGAATATATTAACCTTATTTACAAAACCATCTACAACATGTATTCAACAGGAGAAATATCCAGGGACTTTGGGAAAAACACCATCATTCCTATTCCTGAAAAGAAGAGACCGGAGAAATGCAAATATTTTAGAACTACACATAATCCTGACAACACATACATCGAAGATACTGACAAGGATCATCTACAGAAGAATAGAATGAAAAGCAGAGGAGTTCCTGGATGAAGATCAATTTGGATTCAGGCAAAGTAAGAGAACAAGAGAAGCAACATTGGGAGAATGGAGAAGAATAAACCAACGTTCATTGCATTTGTGGATTTAGAGAAGGCTTTTGACAATGTGGATTGGTATTTCAATGCTTGGAATTCTGAAAGGAATTGGAGTGTCCTACAATGACTGAAGAATTATCCACAGTTTGTATAAAAAACAAGTAGCAGTGATTGAATCCAGGCCCAACTGTGAAGAAGCAAGAATAAGGAAAGGAGTGAGACAAGGCTGTGCACTGTCTCCCATAATAAATCTCATGCTGTGATTTGCTGATCACATAGCAGTATTAACAGAAACAGAGAGGGATCTGAATAATATTCTATAACCATGGAAAGGACAATGGCTGGATATCAGCTGAAGATCAATAAGAAGAAGGCTAAGATATTGGTGTGCAGTAAGAGAGAAGAGGCCAAAACCAACGTTAAACTAGGGAAACAAAAACTGGAAGAGGTGAAAGAGGTCTGTTGCCTGGGAAGCAGAGTAACCAACAACCGACAAAGCAAGAAATTAATATTCAGTAGAATAGATCAGGCTAAGAGGGCATTCTATCAAAAGAAGAAACAACTTACATCTGGAAATACAAGCGTAGAAGTAAGGAAACAATTGAAGACCTGAGTGCAAGAACAAGATAATAACCAAAAGTGAAGTTTCGAGAAAACTCCGGCTTGCTGGAGCATTATTATTAATTATCTGGTTCCTGCACTCAGAGAGCAGAACGTAAAATTCCAACAATGTCTGCTGAACTTATTTAGAACTTACCATCGAAAATGACTATGTCTACTGGTAAAGGGCTTCATGTCTTTGTGGATATCTCATTTTCGCAAAAAGTGGTCATTATCTGGTTCTTGCACTCAGGTCTTCAATTGGATCTGGAGCACGTTTCTTCACGGCAGTCAGGCATGGACAATGACAGCAGTGGAGAAGAAAAGTGTGGAAGCATTTGAAATGTTGTTCTACAGAAGAATGATGAAGATAAAATGATTCGACCAAGTGACAAATGAAGAAGTCTTGAGAAGAGTGGGAGAAAAGATAAGTCTGCTGAAAACTCTTAGAAGATGGGAGAACCTAATCGGCCATATCTTAAGACACAATGGCCTGATGAATAATAGGAAAATAGCACAGATAAAGAAACATAGAGATGTGCTGAAAGAGAGAAGTGGCCCATGATAACCTACCATTACTGGTAGAACAGTGCTAAGTTTTAAAAACCTCTCTCTTTCATTGAGCTTGACCCATTCCTCTTATAACATCTCTTCTGCATTTTTGCAGATGACTATTGTTGTATTGGATAATCGGCAACCCTAATTCTCTATCAATTATCACTACCAACCCAGGCTATCCTTATCCACTTAATTAGCCATCTTTCTAGTGCTTTGTAGCCATACAATGGCTTTAAATGGATCACCTATCCCTGCAGTCCATTCCTTGTTCCACAGCGGTTGCATTTGCTTTCCCTTTAACTCAATAATTGTATACAGTGAAATCCAAGTCCAAAAACATCCTTGTAGCTTTCTACCAATATTATTATAAAAATGATACATTATGAAAATAATTAAATGTTCTCAATCATTTGTTGTTCAATACTTACACATGTACATGCTGAACAAAGTCCTCTCCTCTACTTTCTACAACACTATGATTACACACTTTTATTCACTGCCGCATAAATGATTATGCATCAAATTATTGGTATGACTGTAAATTGGAAACTGGAATTTCAAATGAAACTTCTTCTGGATACTGGAATTACTGACACACTATACCAATCAATGAAAAACATCACAAAGACAAAGTTTTGGATGCATTATTAGGAGGAAATAGTGTGATGAATTTGTCAAATTCCTGCGGTGAAAAGGAAAATGGGGAAAAAATGGGAAAAATGCTGATGAAGGCTGTTAGTTTCAATGAATCAGCAGCTGAATTAGACAGCAAGGCAACAAATGGTTTGAGGATTACATTCAATTAATTACAATAAAAGAATAAAATGAAGATTATCATTATAGAATGAAGGCAAGGAAAGACAAAGGAAAGCAGTAGACCTATTGCTCATCATTAAGTATGATTGTTGGACACATTCAAGAAATTCAAGGGCCTAATAGTATTTTATACAAAAATGGGCAGTGTGTGAATATTATAGGAAAATGGTTAAATCGGGGAAGAATACTATATAACAAGGAGAGAACATATGATAGCTGCCTAGAGTAAATGAGTGAAGAGGAGGTATGTGAAGCTTCAATATAAAGTGAGGCACAACAGGCTTGTGAAATTTAGGATTCTCAGGAAGGATTGGGAGTACAATCCCATACAGCACAATGTGTTCAGAGTTGGTGTAAATACAGAATAATAACTAGTTTTTACACTGTGTAAAAACAGTTCATACACGTGTCAGAAAGGTGTAAAGTGAGTGTAAAATCGGCTCTATGTCCGCTAAGAACCCGATAACACTCGTGTATGGTCAAATTAGGTATTAATTGAAGAAAAACTTATGTATTAATTACGTAATTTACGCAATTAGTACGTACGATAGATAAATGTATCCTGGCTAAACACGTTAAAAATATTTGTAACCAGGGACAGTAGTACAACAAAAATGTTGATAAGTATTTTTGAACTATGGCCGTTCACATTGAGAACCGTACACTTTACCCCTAGCCCAACTCTCCTTGTTGACGTAGGATTAATTTTAAGCACTTAATACTAATAAAATGCTTACTTTACCCCTGACCCAACTTGCTATGATGGATACATAAATTTTAGCATTATGAATGTAACAAAATATTTCAAGCTTTTCTGTTGAAGTTATTAGATTTATAATCCAATAATTAAGGGGCGTGAATCGTATGTCATTAATCAGGGACTACCTGAGTGCCAATTTTCATCAACATCATAACATCATGGACTAGCACCGGACGCCCGGGAGTCCGGTGCTAGTCCATGGCCCAAGGGGCCCCTTCGTAAATTTTTACACTGCTTTGAAAAAATATTTCCGTCGACATGAAATTCAAGGAACTATAATCTTATTAATCAGACGTCTACATAAGGCAACCTTATCATACCTATATAGAAAACTATATGTTTCTACAGAAAAATACAATATATGAATGCATAACTTGTTCATCGCCATTCATATTCAGAAATTAAAATTTGCGTTTTGGCTAGGAAGTAAGTATATGAAGGGACATTCATAACTCAAGTGTTCGATCAGAAAATCCTCATTAAAAGTTGATTTTGAAATCGGTGTAATATTGGGGTAATTTGAGTGGAACCTGTTCAACTCAATTTACCCCGAACAACCACGAGTATTGTTTAGATAAATATGGTGATGCACCTTAGTCTATATTTCGACCCAACCTACATGAATAATCACATAACATGTGCTGTATGGGATGTTGAATTTTGCAGTATGATAATGCTTCTATCACGTTTACTCTGGCACTGCTGAGACCAAAAATCACATAAATATCATAATAATTCAAAACAAATTTGAACAAGCCTTATATTATATATCCATTATCACACTCAATATTAAACTCTCTGGCATAAATTCAAATTATCAATTGTATGTACTTGTTGGTGCTTTAGGTATATTGAAGGTAGGTTAAAAGTGTTTACTTTAGCCAAGCTGATTTTTTTAAATTTTATTTACTCCTTTTGGTTTGTATCCATTCATGTACAGCATCAGGAGAGCATTTGTAATTCCTCGGGCACAGAGGAGAACTTAAAAACATGGCCTTGGAGTGCAAAATTGTTAGTTTATAAAAATGTCTCTAATTTAGGCACCCAAAAACTTCAAGCTCACAATGAGATGAGAAGAGTATTCAGAATATTAAGGTGATAAGGAACAATGTATGAATATAAACAGCCTCTATTCATACACAGCCTCTCTGGAGAAATATACTTCTCCTACTCTTGGGAATGCTACCTGCTTAGTACTGGGAGGGTTCTCACATACACCATATGGTGTAGAAGCTTAATTTTAATTCTAATGGACAGTTAAGTTACGGTGAGTACCTAAATGATTGTTATGACCAGTGATTGCGTTGATTATTTACGAATTCGTCATTGTTTACATCAGCCTTCCATGTTGATTTTTTTAATTGCTGCCAATTGACTCTATTTATCATGTTTCAGGCACATACAGTCTTTAACAAATTGGGACATTAGGAATGATCCAGCGATAATTCAAATCATCATTCAACTATTTGATAAACGTGAAAAGTTTTGCGTGTGTTATGATAGTGCAGTGACTTTCGGTGATATTTGAATGAACCAACTGTTGAAAAAATATAGTTTCAATTTTTAGAAGAGCGTTGTTTTTTTAAAAGACAGCAGGTTTTTGTGTACCCAGATAAAACATTTGGTAGATGTGAGCTTAAGTGTATCGAACTTCAAACACTTGTCCCGCCAAAACGGTGTTCACATGCAATGTAGTTTGATATTGGTGATCTTGGTGATTGTCGCACTGGCTGTTCTTGAGGTCATGCCTTATGTATTGGAATATTATGTGTTACAATGTCTAGTGAATGCAATGATTGAAAATGGAAATAGTGTCAATAAATGTAATTAATTTTATTAAGAAACAGATGTTTTCGTTTGTAATCGTCTTAACTCGTATAAATGTGTTATTGAAATTGTGAATTCTCTATGTGATATCAAGAAACGGCAGACGTGCACAAATTTTGCACGGTATAAGTCTGTGTATAGTTAACGTGTGCCAAATCATGCCGTATCAAATTACGTGATCTGCCTTATCCAATCCGAGATCGTGCCAGTTCAACTTTTTCAGTGCCTATTCTGCAAAGAAGTATGTCCTTAGTTTTCTGTAAATTGTTTGACATGGATCCATGGTCTAACTAGATATATAATGGACCTAATAAAATGTGCAATAGATTAAATAATATGCGATTACAGTACTATGCACGCGATATATAATATTAAATAATATGGACAAAATATTGAAGTATTATGAAACGTACTATTTCAGTCACCGTCTAGATTCAGCATATTATGCACATAAAAGTGGTCGCTATGCGGACATTAGCCCATCTATATAGACAGTTCATGTAAATTTTATGCACACATTATACCACTGCCATGGTATATTTGGTGCATGATATTTGAACATAATGTGCGTATTATTCCCTTTGTGCTGTGTGGGATAGTTCGCTACAATACGAACATTGCAAAAATCACTATTTGTGCAAAAAATATAATGCCTAAAATTTCTTCGATAGTGAAAAGTAGAATAAAAATAAAATAAATTGCAACCTATAAGGCCTTTTTCCTCAGAATACTAAAAAAATCGTTCAATACATTGAATTCACTAGTTACAATGATAAGTCCAACAGTGAATTGTGAATTACGTGAAAAGTGCAATACCAACTCCCCATTTCAAAGTATAGCCTCCGCAGAGGCCGAAATATATGAATTCACTATAATTTATCATCCCATCAACACTAAACATTGCCATCCAAAAACAATATCCCGCGGGGGAGACTGAAGAATCAACCTCAATTAGAATGCTTACCTGGTTTTAAGTTCTTTACATTTTTTCCGATTTCTACCACTACTCCGCTGGCCTCATGCCCCATTACCATTGGATCTTTCAGGACAAAATCTCCGATGCATCCCTTCACATAGTAATGTACATCAGAACCGCAAATTCCGACGCAATGCATTTCCAAAAGAACCTCTGCAAAATAAAGTTCATGAGGAAAACAGGGCAGGTTTAGAAAGATAATCGCCAAGGAATACTTAAGGAAATGCCAACAGATCTTACCATCATCTTTGGGAACTGGTACAGGGCGATTTTCCTAAAAAGAATGGCAAATAGAAACGTTCAAAAATAAGTTACGGAGCAAATCTGGAAGTTGCACTGTAGTAACCAAACTTACAAGTCGAAGGTCATTCACGGCATGAAGAACTGCGGTCAAATTGTCTTCCATATTAGACATGTTGTGTTGAATTTCAGGAATACAGAGCTTCTATTTCTATAACTATACAACGGGCACAGAACACGCACACAACCACCTCCGATCCAACGGCTTTTACTACGCAAACTACTGACTTGAACCAACCACTCGTCCCTCGCTCCGAGTGAGACTGAATGAAGGTCCGCGCATGCGTGAAAGGTGAAAAAATCCCACCAATCCTGGTACTCCTCGCATGGCATCAGGATCAAATTGCTGTAAAATTAGATAAATGCCATCAAATTCAAAAGTCAATGAAACGGCTTAACTTTTAAAATAATATCTATCATTCAATACAAATATATGTTTCAACGATCATTCGATAAACAGAAATTTGTCAACAGTGGAATAAGCGCGACGTACTGAAGCAAACGACTTATAGCACTTTAAGGTAGCTGCGTGCAATCGCGTGGGCTTAATTCTTTATCGCCCAGACAGGTAATAAATTACGCACGAAATATGACTGTTCTAAACTGCTACAATTAAGTCACAAATAAAGTTTCAAGGTCTTGAAATTATGGGAACAAAACTCCACTCTATTTCTGTATTCACTCTGTGGTTTTGAATTGTGCGCAAAACTCAACAATTTTATTTTTTCGAATTTCAGACTAGACTGGGTTGGAAACTATGCATGCTAAGAAATACTAAAAATAAATAATGCTGAATATTAAGGTAAAATATAAATAATAATTTTTCGTTTTGATTAATACCATGACCTGATTCCACCGTGTAGCGTAAAAAGTACACATTGAACTTATTATTATTTTATTCCCAATCCAATAGGGTCATACCAGCAATACTGTAATAGCATAATATATTGGAAGAAGAGGGAATAACATTTTTGATGAATTATGAGTGTGCAATATAATGTACGGCCAGGAGCTTATAAATCGCGAAACGGGCACGATCAAAGCGATTCATAAGTTTTACCACAGCATTTGAAAAATAAAGACCATTGTCATAATCATAAAAATAGGCGAGAATGTATCTTTTTATTGGTTGGCTCTATAATAAAACCCTCCATTTACAGCCATTTTGCGTCCACTGTAAAATAGAAGAGAGCTTGTTAATCCCTAAAGAGGAACAGAACGAATGGATCTTGTAGGAAATCGCCGTTTGAAATGTGATATTTAGTCATTTTTAGATCATTGGGCCCACTCGGAAGCGGAAAAGAGCCCAAGGGCGCAAAACATTTTGACAGGCAGGGCGCCTTGAGGGAGGAGTAGCAAAGGGAAGCATTTGCCCAAGAGAGCTCGTTTTAGAGTTCAGCAAAATTTCTAATGAGTAAGTACATGAGTGTGCAAAAAGACTACTAGAGCAAAACTATTGTTGAATGCTCGGTAAAAGCATATCCGCTTTCACCGAGTGACAATTTACCAGTAAAAATATGTTTAGTTTTTTAAGCGTATGACTGCTACAACAGCAAAATGTTCAATATAATTTCATTAAAATATATCCATAACCGAGTACCAAGACAATTGTATGATTTATTTTTGAAGTGATGAAATTACGATTGGGGACACAGTGACTATGCTGGCTACAGTTTGAAAGATACCGGGCTCGAACTCATATGGTGTATTTAGTGATCCCATTCCTTCCCTCGCCTGGTCCAATATCTCGCTTTCTCCGTTGTGAAAAGTTTGTAATTACTCAACAGACCCCAAAAGAAAACGATAATGAAGACCAAAGCTCTGTCGTTCCCATAGCAATATTTCTCGGGTAATGCGTACTCAGTATGGCCCCTACTATACGGTACTATGGCACAATTAGAAGACAGCAGTTCCTATGATTCAAATAAATATGAAGCCCGAATTCTGCGGATTCGGAGTGGTTGAAAAAATGTATTTGACCGCCAAATGACATAGCTAATTTCCAAATCAACATTATCAGACAAGACTGAGGAAGCTTGTAGAAATATTAAAATGTAACTCTTGGTGTGGTCCACTGGCAATTAATCGTAAGCACAATGAGTTTCAAGGCTCCTGAGTTATGCTTAGGAATAAATATGTAATAGGGAAGTGAATAACACATTCATCATTTTGGGTGTAGGTAGCAAAAAAGTCGTCAGAGGATGTCATCACAAAGAGATCTATTTCAACGTTAGGTACATCTTGTTCTTTCGGCTAAATTAAAAGCCATAACTTCCTCTCTGCAAGAGCAGTGTAGATATTGAGAAGACAAAAGGACACCCTTAGCCTGCATTTCACTTAGATGCTATTTAGCGGTAGTTTTTACCGTCATACTATCCGCATGGAGATTTCAACGGACATTTGAAGGTAATATTTAACTCACAGTGCCTGTTTTTTTTTCGTATGTCGTGTTTTTGTGTCTCACTCTACTTTTCCGGCCATGAAGATATGATACCAAGAAGTTCACTTACCTCGAAAAGTACAAGGGATGGTTATACTCTACAAGGGATGGTTATAAAAATATGGTGAAATTACTTGCTAAAATACAACTTATTTACAGAATAATTTTCAGATATTTATAGCATATAAATCCTTAATATATAATGGATACGTGGGAAATTAGACATTATTTTTCGCATTTGTTTTTACAACTATTTATTTTAATACAGAAGCACTGAAATTTGAAATTCCATTCGTTTCATTTTGAAGACGCAGAGCAAGGCTTTAGCATATGGAAACAAAGTTTACAAACAGACCCAATACACATAAACAAAGTTTTATTTAAAAAAAGAGGATCATATCATGATGAAATCGGGAGTCTTTTTTGAAGCATAAGTAAATAAATCCGCCAAAATCTAGAGGACAAAAATGTTTGCAAACAAAAGGCAGATCCCCATTGTGTGGTCATTATCTATGGATCAGCGCTTCCGCATCTGCGTGATTCCTTAATCCTTTGAACGTTGATGTAAACTCCGATCCTTTAACCCCTTTGTGTGACACCATAAGGCATTTTTCTTTCGTCATTCTTGACATTCTATTAAAAAGAATTGCCACGTCACTGCGGCCACCCAACCGTTGCCAAAGCCTTTCCACGGTCTAAAAAATTCATATATTTGAACCAGCCAGTGGCGCACCCAGAAATTTATTAGTGGAGTGGGGGGGGACGCAATTTTTTGCAAAGTGTAACCAAAACGTTATTTTAATCAGTATATTTTGCATGTTATATGCAAATGTATATATATGTAGGTCATATTAGTTATTGAATGAATGCATCCTATAAGTAGCCATATTAGATTTACAGGCAAAAATAGTCATAAACTTTTGGGACAATGGTATGGTGTTATTATCATGAACATTACCTATTTTTCCAATTGCTGCTACCATGTGGCTGTGACTTGTCAATTAAACATTAATTTGGGTTTTGTAGATAATTAAGGGGGTGGGGGAAGTGTCCCTTTACCCTCCTCCACCGTGGGTGTGCCTTTCTTAATTCTTAAAATCTTAATTTCCATATACCTAAATCATGAATTTGGCTACTGTAAAGCCAATAAAACTGCGTGCCCGTGGGGAAAGTAACGCTTCTTGCCTGACATTCAAGAGGCGGTTGAAATAACAGTTGACTCTTGAAATTTTAAGGTCCTTTCCTAAACGCCGTTTTAATACAGACGAGGATAAGAGATCTGGCCCCACAAATATTTCTCAAGCAGTCATTTCGGAAGAGATATAAGTTTACTTCATTCTTTTTTCCGTGCCAACAAATAGACATACTAAAATTCCTTTATTATTCAATTCTTTTCGTCGAGTCTTATAACGATTTTCCAGTCTCACTATGCGTTCCCGCTTCATGTTCGTCTGATCCAACCTCTTTCGCGAACGTGTCTCAAAGGGTGAAAAAAAAATCGAAAATGGGTCGTGGGACACAAAAAAGATGAGCGATCCACATCCAGACACGCTTTGGGAACTCCTGATCTATAAAGATATAGCCACCGCGAAAGGCGCCGTAGGTTGGAATGAGGCCAGGGCCTCAAGGGGTAATTTGTCATCATACACCCCTGTGCCTTTGACACCCTTGGCTCGGAAGAAAGAAGATGGGCGTCTGGAACCTCGTGGAAAGGAGAAACTCCGTGACGGACAAGCACAGCAGACCCGTGGGTGAGTAGACGGCTTCACGTGCCCTGTGGCTGTCGCTTCTAGCTCAATGCCTCGAGAATTCACCCCCTCCACTTAGGGACATACCACAAGCTCTGGGTGACATAACGGGGACATCACGAAGGACAGACACCCGTATCGGTTCCTCTTAAAGGGTCGACACTCGTCGATCGAAGATTAAAAGCACGGTTTTAAGCAGTTTTTTTTTCATTCATTTCAAGAAAAAAGAGTGGAAAATAGCTGCGAAAGTTCGCAGAGCCTCTAACTACCTCACTCCCACGTCCCCTTATTTGCTACAACTTTCCAATGCATTAGGTAGGTGCTTGGGGGTATCCTGATACAATCCGATGATACGCTATTGATAATTCTTTTCACATAATGGTTTTTATATGAAGACATAAGTTTAAATATTTAAGTTTATGATCAATTGTTTTTCATGTTGGATTTCGATTCCTAGTTTTTATATCGTCGAAATGTTTCTTCTGAATTAATGGAAACAATCATGTGTGTGGTAGATGACAGACATTTCTGCTTTAACTTCCTATTGAAGACTTCCTCGACAGTTAAAAAGCACTAACCTAACTGATTTCTATGGGCGTAATGTAATAATTCATTAAATTTAATTTCCACGGGTCAGTGCAGCCTGAGATACCCACAAGGGATCAAGAGGGATGGTCGCGGGAACGAGACAGCTATCATGAATGCGACAGAAGCAGTTCCTTAAGCCTTTGCTCTTTTACGCCGAAAAGAAGAGCAAATGTTTATGCAATATTATCGAGTTAATTACTGGTCAGAGCTATATATACATTATTTCGGTTTCAATCTTAGAATTTTGCTACAAAAATTGCACTCCACGAAATAAATTGCGTTGGATTTCAACACAAACTGTCCACAAAATATTTCATCCTACTGCGGTCACCGGCAATGGCCCACGCTCTTCACAAGGGCATTCCAATGTGCTCCATTTTCAAAATATTCCGAGAGGAATTTCATTCTTTTGTAGAGTGCCAGGCATTATGTTCTTTTTTTAAGACCCAGAATGTCGCCAAGACAGAGGCGTCGCAGCTGGAGAAAGGGATAACGGCAGTAGGACTACTTGGAGGAGGGAGGTGGAGCGATGCACCTGCCCCCATCAAACTACAAGCTCGGAAACATCAAAATTAGTTTTCAGGAATAACATAGCGATATATATTAATAAACGGGTGAGTCACGGAGCCCGCCGAACAAATGTGAGCGGAGAGTATTTCGTGTTTACGATGACATAAACCAAAGGTGTCCAAGCGTTTCGGTCGCGCGAAGGGTTTTCACAAAACGCAAGCCTGACCCGTTTCCCTCCCCACCACACACCTTGGTGATATGTTACGTGTATCCTGTGGAGCAGAAATATAAAATTAGCTCCACGGGTGCCTGAAAAAAGCTTCCGAGGCCCACCGTCTGGATATCACCGATTTAAAAGAATCAAAATCGTCGTGGTGGGGGTTGTGCAACCCCGTTAGAACGCATGCGTGGGATGTGGGGTGGTGAGAACTCGAATTTTTATTTCTCCCTCTCTCCTTTGCCCCCACTCCGGGACGGAACTGGAGCGGGGTGCCAAACTTGAGGGTGGACGTGGAGGGTGTCGTGCTGCAGGGCGAGAGGTGGAAAGGGGGATTGCGTTGAGATCAGCTTCAAGACTCCTCTCGCGAATTCCGAGCGAGAAATTCTCACATCAAAGCGTTCGCACGCGAGTGAAGGGGCGGGTGCTGCAGAACCCGTCGAGGATTCTTGGGCAAAGGCGGAACCGGAAGCTTCCGGGAGGTTTTTAGAGGTCGTAGACCACTCCCCACGCAGCGTTTCAACGCCCACATTCTTTTTCAGCCAAATAGTTTTCCAAACCTAATTAATGTCTCTACTTTTTATTCAACCTCTAGAATTTGGTGGAACAATTCAACTATAGTACTTATAGTCAGTCGGATGGGGAGTTTGGTACGGAAGGGAGAGACGTTAACCTTTTTGCGCCTTTCGTTAAGAGTAGGCTAATACTGACGCCAGTTCTCACTCCACCTTTCCCCGTTCGCCGAAAAATTCCTACCATATCCAATTACCGATCTATAAAAAGGCTCGGTCATGAAGGCTATTAAAAGAGTCTGGCTTGACATTCCAAAAGTGTTGCATCCGTTGCAATAAGCAGTGTATCTTCGTAGTAAAAATCAACACAATTAATTTGTATGGTACACAGATTTTAATTGGAACAACGCATTAAGTCAGCTAAAATCAAGTTTGTGGGACCTGTGAAATTAGGGTGTGTTTTTTTAACCATATAATTATCTACCTTGCGAAGTTGACGGTATAAGAATCGACTCGGCGGAAATCCTTCATAATGATGGCAAAGAAAACTAGCTATACAATTTCACGGAATAAATTCATTCTTTGTAATTGTATAGTTTCCTTTACCCTCATAATCTTCCTAAGAATCGGAACGGAGCTGTGGCTAGAGTACTGGCTTCCTGTCCTGAGGAACCGGATTCAAATCCCGACTGTGGCAGAGCGTTCTCATGCTCCTTGGTTGATGTGCGGAGAGGATCACCTGGTCTTTCAAGTTCAGTACTTCGTCCGTTGGTTGGGATGTCAGACCGATACCCTTACACTTTACGTTTAGAGCAGGTTAATTCCGACGCTGGGTTCCTCTTCACTCTTCCTCCGTTCTATGAAAAACCTCATCATCGGTCAATAATCCTAGGATTGGTTTGACGCAGCCTTCCACTCGATTCTTCTACCGGCCAACCTCTTCATATTGACGTAGCTCCACTCTTTTACATCCTTCACAACTTGCTTCATATTCCTCATACGAGGCCTGCCTTTTTCATTCTTCCCGTTCACTTTTCCCTCTACGATTATGAAAAAACCTACCTATCCTAGATGACGTAAATGACCGAAGCTGTCGGTCGCTGCCCCAGATTAACGACTATTCAATAGAACAATTACATTCTGAACATCTTTGTACGTCCCTTCTGCAACTCAGCACACTTCACTTCATTCTATCTCGCGTGCCTAGCCACCTCCCTCTTCCTCGCTTACGTCGCATTTTGCCTTGGAAAGAGATTTTCGGTGTTCCCTCGTCTCTAATTACTTGTACCATCTATCCACTTAATCCATGAAGGAAACTCACAAAGTATGATCCACACTACTTATTAAGAGAGAAACCGACCTAGGTTTCACATAGATTTAATAGATTTTCATTTGGATTTTGTCATCTCGTTTTTTTCACTGGTTGAGAGTTTCGATGTTGGCCAATACTTCGATGTCCGACTCGTTCTTCATCATCAGGGTAGCTGGTGATGAAGAACGCATCTGTTGCCCTGACTATAAGGAACGAGTCGGATGACCTGGCAGCCCAAAGGTCGTGGCATCGAATCCCACCCTGGACTTGGAAGTAGTAGTTGCAAGGTTGGTGACCGACAGCTTGGGTCATTTGTGTCCTTGTTGGATGAAGCCGATACATTCCATGTGGAATTTAAGTGAAAGTCCATTGGAGGAGCAAGTAAAAGACTTTAGCTTCCCACTCTTTTTGGAAGTAATTATTTACCATTATTTTCGCTACACTGTAGCATCGATTTACCTTATGATTCTACAGTGTAGCGAGACTTGTCGAAAATATATAGCTTCAAAAAGAGAAGAAAGCTTAAGCCTTTTACCAATTTCTCAACGGTGTCATTCATGAGTGTGCGATTGGATAGAGATGGGGATTTTTCAGAGAACGGGGGAAAATAAGAGTGAAACTTGTCGTTCGTTGTAAGCCTATCCAAAACGAGATACGCTAAGAGGTATACGATTTAACGTCCCATACGACTGACTAAGTGTTGTACTTGAATTGCCCTCCACACAGCACTCAAGTAGGGGTGGTTTTCCAATGAAAAATGTTGAGATATGAAATTTACAATTGTTTTAATTGATGTAATTAATAAAGAACAACAATAGAGCAAGTTGTTGCTGCGTTGCCATGCCCTAGAACAAATGTAAATTGAAGTCGCTACCTTTTATTTGATTCTCCCGAGACAGAAAGTAAGGTTTAATTAACCACTAAAAAATCACTGTCGGAATTCGTACTTTCTCCCCAACACTCTGCATGGGAAGGATATATCCAAGAAACGCACTCATTTGGTACCCACTTTGTAATTGTTCTAAGTTTGAGATTAGGTTTGGCTTACATTTGGAAAATAACCTAAGCAGTTGGGAGTTGCTCAAACCTCATTATACTGCTATTCTACTACTTTGGGTTGGAACACACAGCACCAGCAAAAGTGGAGTTTCTCACCTTGCGGAAATCTTGAGAAGACTTCCACACGACTGACTGTAATTCTATTAAGCCTCAAAACTACAAACTATTCACATGCACAAAAAGTTTTTTGTCCAGATATTACGCTGGGATAGCACTAAATTCTTCTTTAGTTCATTTGTTTTCTCTCAATTCTTCTTCAGTTCTCTGACCGTTCCAAACACTTATCTCAAACGCTTTTGCTTATTCAAACCTTAAAAAAAAACTACAATCCGCGAAAGACGAAATTCAATATTTTGACTAAATCCCTCTCCTTGAATCCTGGATGAAAAATAGTCCCGAAACAATGTTAATAAAACCTTATGACGTCGGTTTACTGAGAATTTTAAGAACGTCGAGACAAGGATGAAACCAAGCTAACCTCCTTGGATAAAACAATAGAAAACATTGTCAAAATCTCCTGTTTCATTTCCTTGCGATATCATCAGGATCTCCATTGTTGATTTATGCCATCAATTAATTTCCAACTCATCAGGTTCCCTGCAAAACACGGGTTCTTCTGTCACAGTAGGGCTCCATAATCGCGCGATGCTTTTGTGACAAATTCTGATCCCCCGACCCTCGCACGTGTGATGCTCTGAGACCCCCCTCCCCGTCCTCTACCTCCTTCCAGACATATCACGTGACTTCTTTTCACTTTTTGTAGCGTAAGTTTTGCGTATCCTTTATTTTGTTGGTTGGAAAAGAAGGGGAAGAGCCTCGTGACACCTTCTCCCTCTTATGTCGCCTGCTGTGATTCCGGGACGTTCCCCCCAGCATCCAAATAGAACTGCCCGATTAATGGACTCTGCTTTAGTACGTGTTTGTCGAGCCACATCGTAAAGGTTTTTTTTCGTTTTTTTTACTCCCAGAGAGTAGGAAGCCAGGCCTCAGTGGACGTGGGTAACATTTGGATGGCAAGATAGCATTTAATTTGAAGCCAAAGGGTTGTGGCTAGCGGTAAACCGAGGCTTGCAAGATTTATCATAATGTGGAGGCTAAAAATTATTTCCACTCTGAATCATAAATACTACACGCCAACGAGAACTATCCTAAATCTATACATCCTATATTTATTGATATCAATAACAAAATTTAGTTATAATTATTTCCTCTAATGTTGTTCTTAGGAGTACTACAAATTGTACGGCTCATCAACTTATTTTTCTTTCATATTATTATACGCACTTCGCCCTCTCTCTTGGTATGTTTTCATGAGAAGTTTTTGCGCAAACCCTCGTTATCTTAAGAGTGGAGTTTGAATCTTTGAGGAAGTTATTAGGGTGAGTGAAATGCAACTTTCTCAAAGCTAAATGCATACGAGAAAAATATCTGACTGAGATGGTCAGTCTAAAATTCTGTCAACTAAAAATAAGATGAATAAAAAGATTTGCAAAAATAATTTAATTATTGGCTCATTTTTGCACATACCAAAGGGAATAATAAAGAACGTTAATTTTTTCGAAGAGTGACCGGACCCAGTCGATTTTGGGAAAGTTCTTGGTTTTTTAATAGAAGTTATTGTCACATAACGGAGATAATTATTATAACTCAGGAACATATTTGGTAGACTGCAATTCCAATGGACATATAGGTTAGTATAAAGATGCCTAATAACGGAACAATTTTCTGTCGGAATAAAATAAAGCAGCTCGTATCCTTTTTCAATCTTGAAATCCTATGCAAGAAACTCAGCATTCTCACGCGGGCATGGTGCTGAATAATATATAGGTCACAGAAGTCCCATTTAAGTCAAAAATAATACTATGACATTTACCTCTGTAATTCCGTTTACTCTCTGCCCTTCAACTGATTATTTCAAGTTAATTACATTACTTTTTCTTGAATAGGTAACCTTGTCAATATTTAAATGCTAATTCTCAACTTTTAACCATAAATATTTCGATGATAATCAATTTGTAATTTTAAACAATCAGTCAAATTTTACATATTTACAAGAATATTTACCACAACGAGAATTAAATATTACTTTCGATAACACCGGTTAATTCACCTACGAATGAACTGCAAGTACGCCTGATAAATAGGCTGCCCAGTGTTTCTTCCAGGGCAGGTGTTTCAATAACTATCAGGGGTAGAAAAAATTATAGGTGCATAGACACAGTTATCACCAGGATTGCCACTTCAAAATTATTTTTGCTGATAAATCCACCTTAGAAGTTGTTAGAAAGTTGTTCAGAAAAATAAAAGGTGCTACAATTCCTATCTGTAATAATTAGACATTAGGAATCTTTTTTATTTTTCTGTTAAGTTAATAATATCTGCGCATTTTGATAGTAGTATAACCATATGTCAGCCCCTTGGTATAACAATATTATAGTGCTCGTATACAGATTCGATAAAACATCTTTGGTGTAAATACTGTCAGTTTAAGGATATTTTACATTTATTCGTAAAAATTTAATTCCTAATAGCAGTATTTTTCTTTATAATAAATTTTTCTACCCTAATATTGCATTATTACGAAATGCGTTGACTACGCTCCCTATATGTATAGATTTTTTGGAAATATTTATTACAAGATTTGCTTAAATAGCAACTATGTTTACCATGCTTAATATCAGCCTTGTTTTTTTTTCGGTTAAACTCATATTTAAATCTGGAAGTTAATTATTTCACCGAACCACACTCATGGTGCAAGTTATCTCTTATTGGTTGCTCACCACACTTTGCAGTAGATTTTCGGATATATCATCAGGGGGTTGCTTCTTTGAAGTCCACTTTTGCCTCATTAGTGCCATCCCTGATGGATCGTAATGGCGAATGAGAGCAAGCTCGTGTACATCCTACTAAAATTGCCTTCGGGATCAAAAATCCTGGGCAGTGTGGAAATCTGTGGTTACCCGGCAAGCCAAAGGACCATAGTTGCATTTCCAGTTTAGTAAATGTTTCTTCTGACAATTTTCGACGCACCAGCCGTGCATACCGGTATCCAACCGTATTACTTACTGTTGTAATGGACATATTACACATTCCACAGCATCTGGGCATGTGTTCTTCTTCAATTATACGCTAATAGGAACTAAGAATAAGATAACTTCCTCCTCTGCTTCGTTCAAATCTCAGAAAACCCAATTTTTATAAAGGATGATTGCTATTGACTACCATCTATTTCAGTCCATTTTTAGGAATTTTTGGTTTGGTTCGCGGATATCGCATTCCTTCCTGTGTTTTACTCTGTTTCCCGCATCTTTTTAAGTGCTTTCTTGTGAAATTATTTTTTACTAAAAAAAATCATTAAAAATTTTAGTGACTTCCGTGTTTTTAGTGGCAATTTGCCAGTTCTCGCCCTTTTCTTCGTTTACTCACAATTGATTAAGTATTATGACCTCGTTCATTCAGCAAGAGTTTCATCCTTGTGCCAAAATTTAACCACCATCAGAGTGAAAAATTCCTCTGTCAAACAGATTTCAAACCGCGCTCAGTCAGAAATCAGCAAACGAGGCGTTCAAAACATCTTTCGGCTGGTAGAAAAAATGATAATACCGTGGTGATTCAACGGAAAACTTCGTGTCCACGGTGTTCACTATTTTTTGCAAATCCGATCCATTGCTAGTCTAAATTAACCGAGGAACTACGATGAAACGTTCACACGCCTTAAATAATATTGTCATCATCGCCAATTATCCACTAAAATGTTACGTAGAGGACTGAATGCATTATTCCATGAGCGATTCGGAAGAGCTGAAGAAATAATTATTTCTGCAGTATTAATACGAGTGTTTACGCGCGCAGCAAAGCATGAAGAAATAGGGGGGGTACTTCGAAAGAAAACTATCCCCAATCTTTCTTGCAAGAACTATCACTCACATGCCTCCTATAGACATAAAATGCCATAACGGCCATGGCTTACGAAAAATACTTAATCAGCTGCAATCACTCGGCTTGAGGCCATGCGAATAGCTTAGTGCAATGAAGTGAGCAGAAATTGCAAGGTCAAATATGAGAAGAGCCAACAGAGTCTTAACGTTACATTGCCTTCACGGGAGGCGCCTGAGGACTTGGATAGAACCTTCAGAATAAAAAGAACACATCCATTTTTTTATTTCCTTTAAATACTTAGGGACAGTTTAATAGTGTTTGACCAAGGTCAACCCAACATTAGTTATGTGGACATTATCTTAACGTCATATTTACTAAAAAAATTACATTTGTAAAGCACATCAGACACTCGGTTAGTCGCAACTAGTATTGACTGAGGGAAAATATTAACGACTATCCTCGTGGGATGAAAATGTTTAACCGAACATTTTAAAACCGAGCATTAAAATTCTATTGCATCCCGCTAACCCTGAAAATAACCAACTAACTTGCAACGAAAGTGAGACGGAGTGGAACTCTCTTAGCCAATTAGCGAAATCCCCCGGCCGATTACAAGAACACAATGAAAGCGATTTAATGGCGACAGAAAATGGGAAGTAAAATTCACAGCATATTCCTGATTTTTAGTCATTCCCCTTATTTCCATATTTCCTATAGTTTTTATGCATGCAACGTGTCACAAGTAACATAGTCCAAGACAGAGAAAATCGGTTCGCAGCGGATTGCTTCAGGAGAGCAATAGAAAATTAGTGAATGAGCTCAGTATTTTCCAAGCTTCTTACGCGTAACTTTGCGCTTGTATAAGCGCAACAAAAACAGCTTCCCGATTCCTTCTACAAAGATGTTGGCAGGACAGCCAGCAAAACTGTTGTCAGTAACGCAAACTTAGCCGGAAAAACCTGGAAAATGCGGAGATACCTAATTATCCCAACACCGAGGTAAGATACGAGCGAGCATTATGCGTGAACTTTTATTTTTAGCCTATGAGTTTTCTCTAAATATCCCAGATTTTCTGTACCAGCAAACGATTCAAACCTTTTTTCTCTTGAATTTTTATTTTATGCCTCTTGACGTAAGATCTTTGCATTAATGGTGACATTTAAGTCATGAATGAAATTTAGAACGTTCGTGAGTAGAGATGATAGAGCGGCGATATCCCATCGTTTCGCAGCTTTCGAGGTTGGGTGGATAATTCACTTGAAATAACCAAAGTCATGGTTAATTTAAGCATTTTCAAGTTTCTCATAGTTTAAGAGCTTTAAAATCCCCTCATAAGCTTTTGATTTTCCGGTCCGGTTGATATTCTATAGTTTTAATTCAGGCCGCGATCGTGGCAGTACGGCTTCCCCACTGTCGCTAAGTTCCGCCGTGTAAAGTAGATTAATGCAAGACGGCTACGGGATTTTAACTTTAAGAGAAAAATAGACTATTTGCTCTTCAATTGAGAATATATGGTGGCGAATTGAAACCTATAGCTTTCATGATTATCGAGAAGAATTCTTTTTCAATCTTCCGGCTTAAGCCGGCCACGGTAGCCAGGCCTGTAAGCCAAAGGTTGAGGATACGATTCCCACTGAGCTGCCGATGAGAGCTTTCAAAATCCAAGTCTTCTATCCCTCGAGAAGAAGTCTGCGAGGATAGTAAATTTAACAATCAGATATGTAATATTTCAAAGTCCTATTCCGTTTGCAAGGACATCAGAAGCGAGTAAACCTCAGTTGGCGAGTTGCATATAACATTCAACGAGTGTTATATGCAACTCGTCCTCGAGTGTTCTATGCCTTTGTGCGTCACAGATCTGCATTAGGACAGCTTGCGTAAATTTGATAACCTTTGATCAACGTAGACCATCATTCAATGTCGACACCAGAAGAAAATTCGAGCGAAGCAATTGCACGCTGGACGAGGCACGACTCGTGAAGATTTCTACCAAGTCTCGCATCAAACTTTTGACCTTCACGCATCCCCAGGAATGTTTTTATATTCGCTTCGTCTAAGTGGCCTTCGTCGCATCCGAACTAAGGTCGTTCCGAACAAATCGACCGCAACGAGACAGGCGATTTAGATTGCCCTTCCCACGCTATCATAATGTTATCATTCCGAAAAAGCTTTAGCGCGCACGATATTATTAGATATACTAAACTTGCAATTAGCCTCAAAGCCCTTATGACCTCGGAAGACGATAAAGTGCTAGGCATTTGGGAAATGGACGCAAAAGACAAAAACAAACAAGATTGGCGCGTTTTATCGCTTTGGTCGCGATAGCTGTTGATTCGTTACGGCCGCTACCAAAAAAGCGTCGTCTAAAATACACTAGAGCGAAAAAATAAAAACGATAAAAACCCAGACATCTAAACGAGTGTCCTATTTCAGTCAATTGTCGAGCGAGCTGGCGCTAATTGGTGACTACGCACTTCCTGTATGATACAATTCACATTACGGTGGAAGGACGAGTACATATGAAACATGCCAAAGCATGGCACAGAATACGTCAGGCGTTAAGTAGGCAGTAATGATTTCTCTATTATCTTAATTTCTTTGTCACCGTGTACTCAAATAGCTCTTTGAGTGCCGATAGAAAAGAGCTGAATACTGTCTCCAACATTTATTTTTAGTAGCGTAAAAGATAAACTATTTTTTCTTTGCCATGCTAAAAATTAGGATATTACTTGAAAAATGAAATCCTATCTGGGAGAAGTCATTTCATATTTACGACAGGTGCTGAATATAAATGAATGAATCATTCATTATTTAGAAGTATGCACTCTAAGTTCATAAACTTACGCATAAAATTAATTTAGTGAATGCGGAATAATCATACCACAACCACAAAAAATAGGATAAGCATGGATTGCTCCGAGACCGAGAGCCCGGCATATTGAGACGTTAGTGCATTGATTTTTTTTCCTAAGATCGTGTCGACAAATACTTCCAGATAATATTCCATGGAACTAATTTATTCATTGGATGTATGCAGAGTACAAAATGGTGCAATATGACACTATCTACTGGGACAATATCACGCAACGGTGATCCTGAATCATTTTCCCACGCGTATTATAAAACATAACATAACTATATTTCCATTTTCCGCGATATTCCGTACCCCGCGAAAAACACATCTCCAGGTTCCTCGCGTGTCCAGGCACCCTGTCTTTTAGGGGAAGAAAGGAAATGATAACATGAGCGATCAGGTGTGGCCATGGAAGATTCCATGGAATTGGCGACTGGAGGAGGGGGAAGGATGAGGCCGCCCCACATTAATTTTAGGGCGCCAAAAAGGCGCCTTAAACTCCTCTGGAACACCACCAAACGAGACGAGGTAGCAGGCTGAAGCGTCGTAGAAGCGCACATACCAGTTAAGTTCTCGATACCAAAAAAAAACAAAGATTACCCCACTAATGGATGCTGATGGCAACTAAGCTTACTCGAACTCTGAGATATTTTTTCCAACGCTTTTAGCACAAATGGGAAGCATTTAATGTCTCTACCAGTTGTTTGGACAAAAAATCCTGGAATACGCGTCCAACTAAAAAATATTCAATTAACCCGTCGATTATGGAATATTATAACTCAACAAGCCCGTTTAACGCATAGTACGAGTTTTTTAAAATTAAAATAAAGTGGAGACTTTCGGTGTGGGTACCCAAAAATGCGGATCCAGAAGTGATTTCATTTTTTTGACTCGTATATCTGGGGTTTGACCCAGACAGCCTCGGGTTGGGAGTCCAGGTGAAGCGTCTTGTGATACCTCTTCAAATTCCTTGCAATGCGATATTCTTAGATTGAGAACTGTTGAGAGAATAGAAAATGTAAGTGGACGAAGAAATGGAGCTATTGTCGTATCCCCAAAAGTGTGAATTACTCAGACCTTTATGCTTGGAATGGTTCAAGCTTTACCTTCACCCATTAACCCAAACTATCACTTAATCGTTAAATGATAGGGGCCTCGTATGCACATATCAAACGGCCCCTACTTGAAGTAGGGTCTTAAAGTACTTGTGGTAGAGGCTGGTTAGCCAAAGTAAAATATCTTCCTCTACTGTAATTTGAACCCGGGTCCTCTTCTTGAGTGCCATGCGAAGAGCATTTTAGAGAGTTCAGTACTCAGTCCATTGGATGAGATGTTAAACTGTGGTCCTCTTGGTGCCTTTTAAAGTGATTCATCCTTCATTTCACATCCTTGTACCTTTCCTCATGGTCTAAGTACCTTTAAATGCTGGGTAGACTTGTAACCACAGATGATCCATTTTCAAATTAGGAAATAATTTATATTGATATTTAATTTATATTTAACTGTGGAATTTAACGTATGTATACTTTCTTGGGTGCTGAAGGATTATTTATATTCCATTTGAAAATTCAGGGGAGCTACTAAAAATCTAAGATTAATTTGATGAAATAAAGAAAGGAGATACTTTGAGGCTCTCATTGAGTTGAACACTAGGCAAATGAAAAAATCCAAGTATTACTCAGTTGGTACTTATTCAAATTTTTCTTTCATAAATAAGCCCTCAAGATGATCTTTATTATTCTCTGGTGCTCCAAAGTCACAGTGTGGTTTATGGATATTAATTTTTGACCTTCATTCTTTATGAATGAAATTTCAGAAGTTCCCCCCCTTCCCGACCTGGGTATCTTCCTACCTTCACTCTAACACACAGCTGTAGCCATGATCCAAAAATATCTATTGGCCATGATGACCGACAAATGAATGACTGTGCCATCTCTCACAAAGCTTGGAATCCCTTGGTATTCTCCACCTCTTCTGCAACAAAATTTTTTTGGCATTCCATTCCCTCACCAATTTATATATAAACCTGTGAGTCTATCTCTAACCTCTACAACTGCTCTATCAGTACAGTGCACTGCACTGAACGACAATACCAAATTAAAAAATTTCCTCTCCCCTCATTATGGGCAAATAGATCTCAGAATTATACTGAAATAGCCTACAAAACATGACTTGTAGCATTTTATAAATAACACTAACATAAATTTTAATTTTATTAATGACCATTTTTAATTATCTTCCTATTTGTGCCCTACAACTGAATTGACAGCTCTTTTTAGATAATAACTAACCTTTATGCTTATCACACCAGAAAATGTTTTAAAACACTCCTAAAGGTTACATTCTCTTATATGTGATTTTTAATGTACATACCTACCAACAACAATTTGTCCACATATGTACGTTTATAGAGGTTAATCAATTTAAAGTTTTCTAGAATATTTCTTACTCTACTGCTTAACTTTGTAACCTTATGACAGTAAGCCAAATAAACTAGAACAAGCACTTAATTGCCATTTAATTAGGATTTCTCCCATACAAGAGCAAGCTTTTTACAACAGGGTAAAAGGCCTTATGCCATGATGGGTCAATCCATATATTACTTTGATATAATAATAGAGCCTCTGCCTCAGATAATGGGGAATATGCATGAAATTTGTTTCTCGAAGATTAAAGATGTACTTGATGCAAAATGTTCTCACCAATTAAAATATAAAAGCCAACATTTTCTATGTCAAAGATTATAAAATGATATTAAAACATTCCTGAAAATTGATAACAGTCACATGACCTAAAACGCCTTCTGACGTCATTGCACGGTATAGGTTCCATATTGCTATGGAGATAGACATTTAATTTTCAAAAGATAACGAAGTGAATATATTGATTTGAAGTTTTTTAGCCGTTTCTTGAACAAAACGATGATTGAAATAATACTTAAAAAAAGCACATGCCGACAATATCTTCTGGTTGACACCCTTAGGGCAGCGTTCTTCTTAAAAAAACCAGCGATTGCATAGACGTAGCAGAAATTCTTGGGCACTATACGGGCATTATAAAATTTATGGATGATTGTTTCGTTACCATCCATACTATATAAATAAAAAATCGAAATACAATCATTTATTGCATTAAAGAAATGAGATAAATACATATATTATCGCCAAGTATTCATTTAGCAACTTACCTCCGCGCATAAACAGATAAACAATGCCCATGGTGATACCGTGCCGTGACGTCATGGGATGACGTGTTTTTAAGCTTCCGAAAAGGTACAATTTTCAAAGAGTAATATTTTTGTAACACAGCTTTGTTCTTCAGCAAAATTTTCGCCAAAAACATTTTAGCTAATAAACTTCACATTCAAAGAGTTATAAAAATAATGCATTATCCCCATTATAAATCAAGTACTGATACTATCATTTTCAAAAACCCAAAATGTATAATCATCGCTGAGATAAATATGAAGTGCGCTAAATGAAATTAAGTATCTATTGAAAGAATATAAGATGCACCTTTTTATCAATATCGCATCTCAAAAAATGGCCCCCAGGTCTTATATGCAAAGGTTTATTTAATGATTAATATGAATAATATGCAGTTGTAATTGCTATTATTGTGTCTCTACCCTATGATTGGCACCAGGGTGTATATTGTTTGGCTTGCCTCTCTGATAACAAAGTAGGCAAAAATGAGATATGAATGAATTTGATCGGCACAAGTGCAAGCTAGACAAAAATTAAAATTTTACAAAATGTTTCCTTAGAAATATGCCCTATTGAAGTGAGGGTGTATCTTACATGTTGATGTATATACCATCAAATGACATGTTGATGCATACCATCAAATATGACATTTAACAATATGGAACATTTAATGTAAAATCAAAAGTCTCGCAAACTTCAAGAAAAATGGGCTCATCAGTTGTCATATCTACTAGCAATATTGTGGTAAGTCGGAATTGTTTATTTTTATTAACAATTTATATTAGGTTAAACTTTTCTCTACAGAAATCAAGAAAATTATTATAACACCATGTAAGTAAAAGACTAGCTGGACTAGCCTCGACTCTATGCACTTTTTTGTCAAATCATCAACAGCAGGGAATGTAAGAATAATATTATAGTATCATCTGCATATAACACAATATTGATAGCATATAACACATTATTGATAGCATATATAACATGATATTGATAGCATATAACACGATATTGATTAACATATTGATAGCAGACAATATAATAATGTAATAATAAGAGAAAATATTTGCACCCATTAATCGAGACGAGGGATTAGCAATTGTGGTTAAGTGATTGTGCGCCGTGGACTGCGTAAATAAGGTCACTCATCTCCCTCGAGTAACGTTTTTGTATTCCTAAATCTGTGACCCGTTGACACTGAGTCGCCTGGAGATATTTCCGTGAATCAATCCATAAATCCTCAATGATGTATCATAATTACCCAAATTATCGCTCCGCAAAATTTACTGAATAAGTCATAGTCCTCACCTTTTGCAGATAACGATTAATTATAGCTAATGTGCTCACAAAACACATGATGCGAGAAGCAGCAATCTTCACGGAGCAAGTATAATGCAATGGTTGTCGTCATTTTGGCGTCAACCTCTGCGCAACGGCCGAGCACCAACTGTTGCTCCACCATTGACCCGGACGTTTACGTAAACCGATTTGAGTGTGCTAGCTGAGAAGGGACAACAGTAAGAGGGTTGAAGTCATAGATTGACAGTCTCAATCTCATTTCCATTTCAATTCACACTTTATATAATGGATTTGGAATAGAGTCAGTAAGGTACACTACTGATGCTCGACTGGAGGAAGAGTGGGAGGATAAGATGGCTAAATATGGATATTATTTGACTCCAGTTCCAAGTACTGTAAAACTAAGGAAAAAAACTACTGTTTGAATATTTTGACCTTAAGAATGGAACTATGTGACACTAAGCATGGAACCATATGGTTTTTTATTTTCCATACAGTGCCCACAAAAACATGTACAGTTAACCCTGTCCCAGAGGAATGATGGTCGCTTATACAGGTGACTGCTTGATGGAGGTAAACCATATGAATCCAATTTTATGCAACCTGCATATCCCCAAATTCTTATTTATTTTGAGAGAGAAAATGTTCAGTGGATTTCTATTACCATTTTACAGTTTGAAAAGAGAAAAACATGTACATAAACTTAAATGGTTGTTTACTTTCTATTTATGATAATAATAAATTGCATTTTTTACCCTTGTTTATATTTTTTTTAAAGTATGCGTAGGACATCCTCTGACATTAAAGTGGAGAAGGAAAATTAAAATGTCAACTGAGGGCCAACATTGGACAGGAATGGGAGAAGATGTAACGTTAGAAGTTGCGAGTAGATACCAATCATATTAGCATTTATAACTTAATCACTATGACAACAATGTGACACTGACTTTGCTTTCATTATTTTTAAATGTATCCAATGGTAACTGATCCACTGTCATTATGTCTTGTAATATCATCTATCTATTGATTTAGATACCAATAATAATTTTTAATTGTAAATATAATTTAATTATAAAAAATTAGATTTGTTTAATTTAACTTCTAACAAAACCAGTCTTTCATATTTTTTTGTTTTAAATTCATACATTTTTCTTGGATGAACAATGTATTCCAATTTGTCAAGTTCTTCAATGTATTAGAAGTTCTCTCTCCAAATCTCTCGCCCAAATCCATGCAAACAAACAACATCTACCAAAGATTCTGCAGTCCTTTTATCAAGTTTTATCAGCAGATTGTCATCTGATTCCCCCTCACTTTCATCATCGGCTGAATTTATTTCAATAAAAAATAAGACATACTCCTCTTAGTTTTATGCCAAATAGGCATTCAGTTCAAATGCTTACTATACCAACAATTGGTAAAAAGTTCATTTATTATTCACAACCGTACAACTTGTAGGCAATATAAATTATTGGATTGAATTGAATGCTATTTAGAAAATTAAAAGACCTACCATCTTGATTATCAAGTACCTATTCTCTTTTTCCAATCACCGTTGCGGACATTAAATCATCCAATATTCTATAAATCCTCCTTCATATTAATTGTACTACCGAGAACTATGGAAAAGGACTGAACTTCTTCTGCAGCTTTAGATCGATTGGGTTTGTCCTTCTCCTCTTCCAAATTAATCAAGCCACATTTCTGAACGTGCCTTTTCCTACTGCATTCCAAGATGTTTTAGCCATGATACTGCATCTCCCAACTAACAGACTTCAAAAAATCTGAATCACCATCTTTTTTGTCCATTCTTGACACAATAGACCTGAGAATCCTTATTCTCTTGTTTAGTTTTATGGACTGTATTATTCCCTGGTCTAGAGGCTGTAATCTTGCAGACATGTTCAGAGGCAGAAAAACTAGCCTGTACTAAATTATTACACAGTAACATTTTTCGAAGGCAGGGCACATTGTACAGTAATATATCGTCCTTTCTTTTCACTCTTCATTTTTCAGTGGAAATCTTTGAGCCAAGATTAGAAAATGTCAAATGTCATCCAAGCTGGCTTTCCATGTAATGCCTAAAAGGTTGAAATCAAGGTTTTTAAAATACTTGGGGTTTTATTGCTTTCCCAAATATCAACGCAGACTCCTTTTCCCCCAAAGTATTCCAGCAAAACATTCCAGTAAGTCTCTCCTTAGCCATCTCTACCCCTTTGCACGCCTCATTTCTGAAGTACAGATATTTTTTGGGAATTAATCAATACTTCATTTTAATTAATCATATAAACGGGATTCTACTTTCATCAGTATTAAAAATATCACTAGGGTGGAGACCTTCCAATATAGATGGCAATCATGACAACCAATCATCTGCATCCTTCTGAATAATTTCACATCCTTCCCCACAAAATAAATGGTAAGATGAATTGAGGCATTTCCTGAAACACTCCAACCACCCATTGCTTGCCACAAAGTTTTCTACACTTAAATATTCTGCCATTTTCTGAGTCTTCTCCTCTGGAATTGGTTGAATTACTGGTAGCATTTTTGCATGAGCCCACTTAAACCATTTGAAAACAAATTCAAAGCTCATGAGCTAGCCGGGAAAATTTTAGCAGAGTTACCCACTGAATTGCTTGATAGCAAGATATTCCACAGAGAAAAAATCATTTGCCTGTCCTGGTCAAGGCGAATGATTTTTTCTCTGTGGAATATCTTGCATTTGAAAACAGCATCAATCACCTCCCAAACCTTTGACTCTCTCTTCCTTTTCATTCCAAAGTTCTTATTTTCCTAACAATCTCTAAAAATGTTTTTTTTTTGTTTTAAATGGTATTGACTTGCATTCTATCACATTAAAAAATGTCTACTATTTTTCTCGCCAATATTCCCATCCAACTCTCCATGATAATGCTCCTTCTTTCCTTGATATTCAGCACAACCTTGCTACCATACCATACCATTACTCATTTTAGTCACAACTCTCTTTAACCCTTTTGCGCCCGAGTCCTATGCAGGAAAAAGCTTTCCTTTCCATGGGTTCCTCTATGATTTTTTTCACTCCCTGTACGAAGCTCTATTGAAGCAAGGTTTCGAGCAGGTATATCTTTCCGCCGCTTTGGGGCCGACCCAGCGGGGTTCCCTACCATTTTCTCGGCCACTGAGCAGAGATTGTCTTCACCCTTTTGCAAATGAGAACCCACCATGGCCTGTATCCGCGGTCAATTATTTTTAACAGTGATTTTTCTTAAATAAATAATAATAAGACTCTAAGTGCAAGTTAATACAGAAATGAATTTCTGTTGTTATAAATACAATTACAAGCTTTTAAACGAAATTCTACCATTATTATTAAGATATCTAGCACAATAACATCATATCAATGGTTACAATAATATTTTGTGGTGTTACGCACTACGAGACAATTCTGCACATAATCCAACCATACCCGTGTTTTGTATAAAATACTTTTTTGGTGCTATACCTTCCTCAGGAATCATCTTTAAGGAAATATATTCGCAATGGTAGTGCAAGATAGATTTTTTCACAGAGCAATTATTTCTTGAACCTGGACTGGACTAGATTTCTAGAACCTAGAACTATGTTAATAATAACATAAGAGCTCTAATTAAAATTTCTAAAGACTCAAAACAAAACATAAGGAATAAACTTCTGATATTAAATATCATGTGAATTAAACACATATTTTTCTGGTTGTTCCATTGTATAAACAAGCAAGTGACCGCGAACAACTGACTAGAGTGAGGAGCTCTTTTCGGCCTACCTGGCCTTGCAACATTTTAAGATGCCATTCGTTCTCTAGCGTAGAAAAATCTGCGGTGTTTATAAATGGCATTCATAGCAAAAGGGTTAAATCCAAATGCACCAACTCACTAACAATGTCCAGCAATTTGGAACTAATATTTTTGGAGGGAAGGGGCCCTTGCCTAGAGATTCTCTAGCACTATGCTACCAAGAAGGTCCCCTTACATTTTAATATTCCTCTCCAATGTTGGACAACATGCAACAATTACTTTTTATAACTTTTCTTAACCTATTACATTGTTGGAGCCTGTTGGGCATTAACCTATTTTAGTATGTATGTACCCATATGCCCAAGTCATCTCATTGCACACTTTGTACTCTTTCTTGAACCACCATGTGTTTTGAGGCATACAGTTGAGCAACTGGACTCTTTCACATTCAAAATGTTTGGTTATGTAGGTTGCATAAAAGTTAATTGGAAAGGGAAAAAAATGTATTTATGGCACCCTAGGATGGGGAATTAGAACTCATAATGAGCTTCACGTAATCTGTCCTTCAATTTTCTATGTTGATTAATATCTCAGGCTGCCAAATGGTTCATTCTTGACACAAGAGCCCTGAGAACCCTCATTCAGTTGTGTAATTTTATGGTCTGTATTATTCCCTGTTCCAGATGCTGTGATCTCATGGTTGTGTTCACTGTCAGAAAAACTGATTTCACATAAGACAGTGTGATGCCTGTGGCTGCAGGACATTATAGGACACAGAAATACCCCCTGAGTACAGCACGTGCTGTGAAGCAGTTAAATTTTAGCATTAGCATGAGAGTAGAACACATGCTCCGTGAAGCGGTTAAATTCAATAATAGCAAGAGAGGAGAGCATTGGTAAAGAGACATTCACTGCTATAGCACCAGTGTACAGTTCAGGATCATGTACAACTGTGGTGAATGTTACGTGATCTTTGTGTGCTGGTCTGATGCGGTACAGTACACAACTGTACCACAGATATGTGCACAAAGATTTGTACCATGGTAATTATGGTGGTGTGAATTAAATTTGTTCCGGCCAGTGGAATGGGTGCAACAGTATGTTTCCGTCTCTTCAGTCAGTGGCATTGGGTAAATCCCTAGCATTCCAAGTGGTTTCACTGGTTTGAACCAGTTTGAACCCTGCTCGGGTGGGAACTTCTCTGCTGTAAGTAACTGATAACTACTAGGAAATAACAATTTTGCCTACCCCTAGTAATAATTAGGTTGGATGTAACCAGTTGGTTATAACTTATAACCAATGGGTGATGTACAATATGCTCAGAAAAAATATTAGATCAGTTGTGAGAATGAAAAATTGTACTCACTAATAACCAATACATAGTTACAAGTCCCTTAAATAGAAATGAAATGAATATTTTTCATTAACTTAATTCCATTATTCATTTATAAATGCATGTTTATGTATTTCCAAACAATTGCCTTGCACTGCACAGGATAATTTTTTTACTCCACACCTTACAGATTTAAGCACTCAATAATATCAATTTGAAATCAAGAAATGTTATTTGATCATAAACTGAAATTCATATTTTCAGTATGTACACTTTTTCACTGTTATAGCAGGAACTGAAATATGAAAACTAATTGAATGATACATGCAGTTATGTTTCTGCATATGAGAACATTTTCTTAAAATGTTGTTATTGTATTATAAGTATTTAAGGTGGTCAGCTGATAAATCCAACGGATTTGGTCATAAACTTAAAATTTCTCATCATGACTTACAAAGAGATTTGCCAAGAATTTATTAGAATGTTGATCAGAACCATGAAAAATGAACACCAATCCTATTTCACTAGTCTTCACTCCATCTCCTCTTGTTCATCAATTTCCATTCTTGCCACCACATTTTGACACAACCTTTGGGCAATCTTCTTCCTGTGGTTCACAGCGGTCCTCTTCAATTACCCTGCACTCCATTTTCCGGTTATCTGGTGGATCAACATTCCTACTTTTTTTTCCACACATCTTGCTTGCATCTCTTTCAGGTGGTGGCTCCAAAGTACACACTTCAGATTTTCTTTTATCCTTTCAAAACAATAAATTCATTTACAACTATGGAGTAACGATGAGAAAACCTGGTTAGCATTACTAATTGGCTGAGAGTGTAGTTGAAGATCCAACAGAAATAATATTCCATGTTTCCTAGATTATTTCACATTGAAAACAATGTGCAATAACAGGACCCAATCCTTCTGTATAAACTTATTCCCATGAATGGTTTGGCTATCAGCCATTTGATGTGACTCATGAAGGATACCCAAAAATTAAGGGTTGATTTACTGAAAACCAGGAGTTGGTTCAAAATCACAGGTATCTTTAAATGCTATTTCTTATTTTGACTATTAAGAGTGTAAATTTTACAATGAAAATTCATGCTGAGACAATTTCATTTATACAAGGGCTATCCTAAGCCATATGGACAATTATTTACTGCATAATGCATTACTTTTGGCATAACAATGTGGAATAAACTCATTTTGAAATTAAACACTTAACTTCTGTGATTCATGTTCGACTTCTATCAGTTTGCATGGGTTTTAATGGAGTGTCCTTAACCTTGTTTGAATATCTTTTCCTAATGCCTCCTTCCCTAAGCTATTTCTCCTGTCGAGTAATTTAATTTCCCACCCTTCTACTTATTTTCCAAAATATGATTTATCTTCTATCTCTTCCATGCTTAACCAGAATTCTACCTTCATTTCAATTCATTCAACCAGTATTCCATTGTTCACTAGTGCCTGTTCCATCCACCTACTCTGCCTTTTCCTAATTTCCAACAAAAATCTTATCTCCTTCCCTGCCATGCTCAGCATTTATACAGTTCTATCAATCCATCACCCTTTTTCCATTCTCCAGCACATTCACATTTCTTAAGTGTCTACTTCTATGTGATACCCTGCAAGCCACCGCGAGGGTGTGTGGCAGGGGGTGAAGATCACCAAGCATGCACTATTGACAAAAAATCTTTTCTTGCAATCATTATGAAGAATCGAGAGGGGGGAATGCTTGACTCGTTTAAGATATATTCTAGCATGAAATAATCCCAAATAAAGCATAAATCATGAGAGTTAGTCCTTAGTTACATAACTCAATTAATCTTGAAGGATTCAAGCCCCCCCCCCTGCCAGGTCTCAGATCCATACAAGCCATGTTTCATATCAGGCTCTTCACATGTATGCTTAGCCAAAGCCATTCTTAACCTGGCATCATAACAACATATTTATCACACCTGATTTATTTGAAAAGGATAAAAGAGTGATTGCAATCCTTATAAGGATAACCTATAGGTTGCCCCACTTCATACTGCTTACCCTACTACACATTTGCCAATGGCAGACCTAACCAACTACAGTACTATTCATCCCACTTTTATACTTTCATCAAGTGACTCCCATACTTCTTCGATCATTTCCTCTACATTCACATCAAAAATCACAGGGGGGAGGGGGGAACCCTGCCTAGCTAACTTACTTCTTCTCGCTCTTACATGTGTAGGTCACCAATGTGACTCCTAACTCACCAGTTCATCACTAGTCAACAATCCTAAGATAGGTTTGATGAAGTTCTTAATTCTATTCTCCTACTGGCTAACCACATCATATTCACATAATTCTTCTCTTTCAAATCCTTCCCTGCCTGCTCCATATATCAAATCCCAGTGCTTCTTTTCCATTCTTCCCATTCACTTCTTTCGCCAACTGTCTTTGTCGGGCTATCATGCCTCAAAATATAGCCAATAATGTTGTCCCACCTTTTTTTTTTAA
Organism: Platycnemis pennipes; assembly: GCA_933228895.1. Lineage (NCBI taxonomy): Eukaryota > Metazoa > Arthropoda > Insecta > Odonata > Platycnemididae > Platycnemis > Platycnemis pennipes. The sequence continues at coordinate 75,562,495 of OW121856.1, read as the reverse complement.
CATTTTCAACAGACTTCTCTTTTCTCCTACATATCTTCGTTTGTCACTTGGTCCATCCATTTGATCATCATCATTCTTCTGAAGCACCTTTAGTATAATGCCCTCTTCATCTGGGCTATTCTACAGACTATTTCTTTCTTGTTCCATCTATTGCTGGTTACTTGACTTCCTTAATAATAGTACTTACTCTTTCACTCCCCTCATGCATTTGTTTTCATAGTTTAACATTGATCTTGACTTCTTCTCTCCTACTGCATACTGTTACTTGGCTCCCTTAATAATAGTATGTACCTACTCTTTCACCCCTCTCACGCTTTTGTTTTCATATTTTTTGATCTTGACTTCTTCTCTCCTACTTCATACTATGTATTCGCATAGGTTTCTTTTTAGTGATCTATAGGTGATATCTGGCCATTTTCCTTCCCATGTTTGAAAGAGTCATCTTTAAGCTTTTTTCTGTCCCTGCCATGACCGCAATATCATCAGCCAATTGCAGCATGCTGATTATTTTCTCCCCGTGGATATTTACTGATGAATTTCTTTTACATCTTGCATGGCTTTCTCAATGTGGGCAACAAATAGCATGTGAACCACCATTATTTCTCAGTGCTTTCATTAGCTTTTCTTAATCTACTGTATCAAATGCCTTTTCAAAGGATACAAAACTAGCAAAATAAACTTGATCACACTCAATAGATATTCATTTTCACTAACATTCTCACTAATTCTGTGATATCACGGGCATGTTTTCTTCTCCTTTCTTCAATGAAAATCCACTTCTCCTCTACCATTTCCTTTTTTGTCTTCCTCTCCACCCACTTAACCTCCTCTATGCTTTCCTACAACCGCTACCAAAATGTTGTAACTCTATATTCATCCTTCCTCCTTAAAGTTCACATTTGGGACCATGCAATGCTACATTCAATAACTTTTTATCAATTCAACAAGCCTCTGTCATTGATTCTCTCTTATAAATAAATACCTATCTCACCAAGGGAATTCCACATTGAACTTTGCATGTGTTACACCCTTTTTCCTCCAAAGTATTACGTATCCAAGTAGCTAATCTAATCCACCTACTCAAGCATGTGGTCTCCGACTTCAACCCTTTTAGGATCAACCTCCATTACAGAGTATATTTTCCAAAAGAGCTAGAATTTTTGTATAATATATACATGTTAGGTCAAAAATTTATGCAAAATCTAATATAAGTGTCGAAACCATGGTAGTAGTGTGAGAGAATAAATTGTGGAAATACAAAGGTTATTTTGTCATTCATAATGAATATAAGTAATTATTCCAAAGCAATTCTTTATCTATGATGTTTAGGCTTACAGGATCTAAAGATATGTTGATAGATTTTAGTTTCTGCGGAGTTCCTTGTGAGGAGGTCCTGAGGCACTTAGACTTATTGGCCCTTAATGACCCCCTTACAGTTGAATCACCCATAAAGGTCCATTGCCTTCATAAATGCCAGCAGGTTCTTATCGGAATTACTCTAAATTCACTGGGCTCCATGAATAGTGTGCCTAGAACCTATTCTGAGTCCTCTCCATAGCAGGACATTCGCATAGTTAACGTGGGATGTGGTTTCACCCTCTTCCTCACATCACCAGTATTTAGCTGCATCTGCTAAGTTGAGGTGTCTCATAACTGAACGTGTCCAGTAAAGAGTCCTACTATCGCTCATAGTAGACCCCTGTTTGGTGAGAGATTCTTTTTGCTAGCCCTGGTCTTCATGTAGATTGTAGTTTCCTTGGAATTCCTGTTGAGGGTACCCTAAGGCACTTAGATCTATTCTTACACCCTTCTGGTGGTTGGCAAAATGGACCCATAGAGGCCCTTACTGAAAGACTAAAGGTCCCCTATGGGGATTTCCCAAACCTCCCTGGGATCCATTAATGGTGCACCCAGGAACCTATGCCGAGTTCTCATCAAAGCAGGACACTCACATAATATGTGGGATGTGGTTTCATCCTATTCTTCACACCACCTGCCCTGGCCTTGGTTATCCCATGCATAATGAGACTGGTCCTAGCCTTGATGTGGTTTGCCAGATATCAGAATGCTGAGCTGAACCACACCTTCTTACCTCTAACAAGGCTTACAGGATATAAAAATACAATTTAATGATCTTGATTTCACGCCATGTAAATTCATGAAAATATTTTCATTCATTACTCAAGTGCTGATAGATTGGCTCACTTTAACTATTAAGTTTAAATTCAGTATGGCTCTGTTCACTAAAGAAAATCTCCATACTTTCATTATCTTATGGTTTATCTTCATTCTGAACCTTTTTCACTACATTAAATCCATCTATATATATTATACTGTCATTTGTAAGCCATTATGTGGCCGGTTAAATATCACTTGTTCATACACAAATCTTACCAACTTTAATAACATTCCTCTTACCTTTATTCTTGTATCATGACAAAAAACACATGAATAACTTTAGTTTAGCAACAAAATATTCCTCAATTATTAGGTAACTTAAGCCTGTTTCACATGATACTTGATCCAGCACCAGACCTAGTGTGTGGCCACTACTTGATATTGAGGACAGAATCTAGCATGATTGGAACCATCCTGGAAGGTTTCACATAATCATTGACCTTGTGCTTGCCATGAAGTGATTGTTCCATATGATTCCACACTAATTAAAAAAAAAGTTAGCACAGTGTCTGCAACGTGAGTTGATTGGTGGATGTACTGGGTCCTACTGGGAGCTACTAGAAATCTAGTGCCGCATCAAGTCTGAAATCCAGTAGCTCAGCGAGTATAGCCAGCATACTGGTTCTATTCACACGAAAGAAACTGGAAAGCTAGCATACTTGCTAGTAGGTACACTTGACCTTGTGCTGGATCAAGTACCGTGTGAAACGGGCTTTATCATTAAGACTACCTTACCTGAACTTGAGAATTGTGTAAACAATGTCTTGCCTGTTCACACCCTCCAGCAAGTTCTACAGGCTCATTAATAGGTTCGGCTTCAATTTCCTTATAAAAATAAGACCATTATATTAGAATAAAGGTTTCTTGTGGCATTGGCTAAATGCTCTCTGCATGGTTCCGGGTTTCCTGCTGTGTAGGTTGGGAAACAAGATAGTCAGCAAAACTGTTGTCATCTTCCCAGCCTACGCAGAAGGATACCCGGAACTATGAAGAGAACATAGGACCATTATGATATTATTTATATTTTCTGTTTTTCGTGGGCCCATAAACAGCACAGATACTTATACTTATACTTGAGTTTTATTTTACCTGGGCGGGATAGGACGTTGCCGTCCTCTCCACCCCCCGCCCAGGGCTTTTAATTGGGCTTTTTAACCAAAAACAAGTGCACAACACACAAACCCTTGCCCTAAGTGGTGAATATCCTACACATGCTGGACTCGAACCCACAACTCCAGGAATAGCAGGCAAGGACTTAAACTCATCACCACAGAGGTCATGTTATTGGCCTGTTATCCACTACTTTATTTACTACATTTTATTTAATACAAAGTTTATTTCACTTAAGGGAATTTAAGTCTATATTAATGCTGGATGTTCAAACCAGGGCTCTCAAACACACGAAGAGCCAAGATAAACGCCAACTCCCAGGTGCAGACCTTTGTTCTGCTATCATGTTCTGGTAGGGATTCAAGTATCGATAGGGAAAAGCACTTATCAAAAGGGAGGCTGAGAGAAATAGTGTGTGTAGGGATCGGAAAGGATGAAAATGAGATATTTAGTGGAAGCTCGATGATTGTTCATACAGATTGCTAAGGGTGTTGTGCATTCACCTATGCAAAATGCAGGACATGAATTGCAGGTCAGAAGGTACACAATATTTTTGGACTGGCAAGTAGCTTGGTAGGGGGGGGAGGGAAATGATATGAGGGGGTGTGGAGATGTAAGCAAGGACCGCATTAAAGGACAGGTTTTACATCTGGGACAATTGCAAGGAGAAGGCCAGGTGGAGGAGAATCAGTAGTGCGATTGAGAGGGTTCGTGAATTCCAGAATATTTTTTAAGTTTGATGGCCGTCTGTAGGAAATGCATTGATTTTCAAATTCAAGGATTGAAAGAAAGCAGCAAATACAAGTTGCAAAGTGGAAGAGGAAAGATAAAATTTTATAAAAATACAAGATTTAACCATGGTATATACTCAGTAAGGTATCTGAAGAGTGAGTTATCAATGGGTGAAACCCAAAACCTTGTCGCTAATATTACCATTTAAACAAGGGCATTTTACAAAACACAGATGTTTATATCCTGCTCTTATTTACTTATTAAGTGAGCTTGTTTAACTGATGATCATGATATCATAAATGTGTAGCAATAGCTTCTGAGGTTAGCTACCCTGGAGTATGAACCCCTAGGTTGCCAAGCATGTAACCGGATATCCGGGCTGCTCTCCCCGTGATATGTTGTGTAGTGGGGCTTGTATTAGTGTGACTGATATCTTAATAAATCATGTCATATAAAAGTTATTGGTGTCAACTTTATAGTATTTATAAGAGAAGTATAACATGGCGCAGTTGTGTGGAGCAATTAAAATGAACAGAAGTGTAAAATACGAACTGTAGTCAAGAGATAGTGTGACCACGTATCTCTGTCACGACGGGTGAATACGTTAAATTACCCCCCATGGTGGATTTTGAAGGTGCCACTGCCTAGATAGACTGGCTTAATTTTGTCAGAGAATTAGAAAATTTTTTGACCGCCACCAAGCGTGACAATGAGCTGGTTAAAGTCAAAGTAGCTCTGCTGCTTAATATGTTAGGAGGGGTGGCACTGCAGTTATTCTCAACTTTTGCCCTGAATGACTCAGATAAAGCGAATTATTCAGCGGTGAAGAAAGCGTTTGAGGCCTAATATGTATCACCTAAATTCAATGAAATGGTCCACTCAATCAGTAAATATCTTCCAATGACAAGAGAGAGGCAAGAAGAATTTCAATCAAAGACTAGTAAAGATTTTGTGCTAGGTAAAGTGATGAAACTGGTGCGTGAAGGATGGGGTACCCCGAGCAAGGTTGCATCTGAAGTGAGGCCATGCCATTAAATTAAGGATGATTTTTACGTAGAGGGTAATCTTCTTTTCTTGGGTGATAAAATTGTGGTTCCATCAGCTCTGAGACCATATATTCTCAATCTACTACATGAAGGTCATATAGGAATTGAGAAAATGTGAGCAAAAGCTAGGCAATTATTTCCTGGCCAGGGATGTCACATGATATTGAAGTAAGTGTTAAAGTCAATGTGCTATAAGTGATAAGATGGGACCAGCCAATTGTAAACAACCCATGAAACCCCATGAGGTACCTAGTCTTCCCTTTGAAAAGGTTGGCTGTGACATTCTTGCTTTTCAAGGCATCCATATCTTGTCTTGGTAGACTACTACTCAAAATGACTACAGTTTATTCCCTTATGCAGCATGAGTGCTAAATCTATTATTGATTCCTTGAAAAATGTTTTAGCTACTCATGGGTTACCCCGAGTTCTAATTGCAGATAATGTTCCATTTGCCTCATATGAATGCAATAAATTCTTCAAAAAGAATGAGATTGAACTGAGAACTAGTAGTCCTCACTACCCTCAGAGCAATGGCTTAGCTGTTAAAGGAGTTCATATGGGAAACAAATTCTGCTGATGAGCAGGGAAGCTGGAGTTGATTTTATAGATTTTCCAAGGGAGTACAGAAGTTCTCCAGTTAAAGGGTTAAATCTATTTCCAGCCCAAATATTGTTTACTCGTCAGCTGCCAACAAAGTTACCCACAACAGCTGACACATTAATTCTAAAGCAGCTGAGGGAGTTTACGAAGCTTTTATATGCGCAAAGCAGAGGAAAATGAAAGAATTTTACAATAGGTCAGCAAGGGGTAGAATAAAAGAATTTAAGACTGGTGAGAAAGTTATGGTACCATAACTTACCATATGGTATGGTACCACGTGAAGACAACAAAAAATGAGCAGTGGGAATCAAGTATAGTTGTTCAAAAACACAGCTTACCAAGATCCTACTTGGTACGGAATAGCAAGGGAAACATTGTGAGATGCAGTGATAGTCATTTGCGTCATAAAAAATCCAAAAGTTAACCAAAACATGAAGAACTGTTAATACTTGAAGTGACAAAGGATAAAAATGTTGAGGTGAATGACCATTCATTTAGGGCACAGGGACTAGAAAAAGAAACTACCTTGGACTGTGGAGAAAAACAAGGGTGCAAAGAAGGTGTTAGAACAAAGTGTGATAAACCTACTACGCAGAGTGGCATATTTGTTGAAGCCCCAGTTCGAATGAACCTGTAAATAGAGACTGAAGTATACTCTTACATCCATGATGACTGCATGTTCGAACTCGAGGGGGAAGGTGTAGCAATAGCGTCTGAGGTTGGTTACCCTGGCATATGAACCCGTAGGTTGACAAGAATGTCATCGGATTTCCGGGCTGCTCTCCTCGTGATATGTTGTGTAGTAGGGCTTGTGACTGACATCTTAATAAATCATGTCATATAAAAGTTATTGGTGTCAAGTTTATACCATTTAGCAGAAAAGTTTAACAAAATGATCATATCATGATAATCATAAATCGATTTATGAATAGCTGCTACTATACATGGAACACTGATTTTATTTGAGATAGGTATCTTTGATATCACTATAAATATACATACATTAATTTTTTTGCTATCCGCTAGATATAGATAAATGATTAATTTTAATATTTTTCACAAAGGAAAAATATAACTATAGATTCTCAATTGTTTAATCATGTCTGCGAAAACAATGGTATTATCATTATACTATTTAAAATATCACAGTTAAAACAAAACCCAACTTCGACGAGCAAAAGATAAATCTATGTTTGGTATTTAATATAATCCCAATAGCTATATTAATAAAATTTATGTTTCGTCAATGGACGAAACGTAATTTGATGCCTAAACATATTTTCTCATTGTTACACACAAATTCCGTTTTTACGTGTCAAACCGAGTGAAAAACAAACCATTCTAAAATTAATAGATTTTCGGATAGAAAAATAGCAATTTATCTACCTGTGAATCCTGTGAATTGTTTCCGCAACCACACTTTGGCTTTGACATTCTGTTGAGTATGTAGAAATCTGTAGTTCAAATCCTTCGAATTAGGTCCCCAGTATATTATGTGTAGGCTTTTGTTTTCATATCGTATCCTCGTTATCATTCGACCGTTGATTGGCCAATAGTCGATTGCTGTAGTTTTCCCACAAACCATCACTATATTTTCGGCAGTGATAATGGTTATCGATGACAGTAACTAAGAATGGCAGAAAATTTAGGGAAAAGACCTTCTAAGGGCATACTTAAAACTTCATCAAGTTTTGAAAAGTCGGATGTACCGAAGCCGTGAGTGATTTCATTTGGATTAATAATTTCTCTCCCATCCTGATCCTGTCAGTTTTTGTTTGCTCAGTGACTCGGATGCATTTACAACTGAGTCGCAGCAACTTGTTATAATTATGCTGTTTTGATATTTGACTTTGTTTAGAGTATTTTGTAATCTTAGCGTCGTAACGGTCACACCATATATCATATTGACCAATCTTTGTGAACACCTCTTTGTTTACATTAGCAAATACAAGGAGACAAAATGGGACGAAATTAATATCTTAGCTACTTTACATCCAGCGGATAAAGACTACGGTCACACGAAAATCGATGAACCAAAGACACCGTACAATTATTGGGATGATGGAGAAACTCATTCGGGTGATGAAGCTGATGCTTTGGATGCAGATGTTTTAGCTGAACGGTAGGAATCGCTTTGTGCATCTACGTATCATCAGGAAACTACATATGCCTGTGGGGAGAGAAGTAAACTTTCATTCATTCTTTTATTTTATCCGATTTTCTCATTTAATACATACTTATCCTAGAATCCAACGCGGTGCAAACATGCCACCCAAAATCATGATGCAGGAAGAGATAGACGAAGAAGAAGAGGAGGAGGAGGAAGAAGAACTTGATGAGGAAGAAAGAGGTAGCTTGTTCATGATAATTTTATTCTTTAATGTGATTATTTTGTGGTGACTAACCATGTGTTCGTTATCTAGGTATATGGTAGTGCTTCATTTACAGCGTTTGCTAGTGTTACCTTAGTGGGATTAGTAAATTTTACTGGTGGTGTGATTCATTTAAAATAATATAATTGGTGTTAATACAGTTAGTATAATCGACCTTTTTGTGATTATTGTTGTTGTTTGTATTTAAAGTTAATTTGACATCCCACGTTGTGATCGTTGTAAATTATCCATTAGTTCGATGCTTTATCACCAGCTTGTTAATAACTTTTTTCTTTGAATAGCCTAATGTAAGTATCCGCAAACTTCCCTTGCTAGGCACCATATCCTTCACCTAATTGCAGTTGAATTTGTACACCCAGTTGCTTTATTGTAGATGTTGGCAGTAAAATTACTGTAAGGACCTTAATGTTTCATCTGCAGTGCTGTTTTATTCATAGATTGATTATCAGAGTTGAAATTATAAATTGAATATGTATAAAATACCTTGACTGTGGAATGTTTGTTTTAAGATTTTTTTGAGTCAGGTAACTTAAATGGTGTAGTAGTAATTGATTTGGGCAGGGGAAGGTGGAAATATCATTTTAAAAATCATTAGGGGGATAAGTTACGCTAATTTATAGTGAAAATGATAGACATGATACTACTGTGTCACCTCACCTAGGTTCAGTACTACTCATGTAGCTCCTTGGCCTAATTAAATAAAATTATTATTTGTCCGAAGAAAACCACAATATCAGATTTGAGAAAGATTGTCAGTGCATTTTTAACATTTATATAGGTACAGTGGAAGCTCAGTATGACAAGTATTCTCAATGGCTGGGAAATCACTCGCTATAGCAAGCGCATGTTATATCCGAAGGTGATGTATTAAGCCTCTCAATTCCCACAGTTGTTCTTACCCAGCCATTGCACTGACGTCCATTGGACATCCTATGGATGTCCAAATGTCCCACTTGTGGACATCCAATGGATTCCATTTAAGGACATCCTATGGATGTCCAAATTTCTTACTTGTGGACATCCAATAGATGTCCATTTAAGGGTTTGGAAAGGATGTAGGCAAGTTTTTCAGTTTCTTGGGATCTACAGATGCAACCCATATGCAGTGTGATCATAAGAGAGAATAATTAGGTAATTAAAAAATTTATTCAGTAAATTATCCAGAACCCTTAAGTAGGCACACCTCACTTTGTGACGTAAGTGGGCGCGTGGGGTCTTTTAATACCCCATGTGGAATTGTTTATAACTTCGCCAAATTTGTTTATTTTACATTGCTATATTTTTACACTAAATATTCAAAGATGTATAATTCAACATACATACTTTAATTTTTTCCAATTAGTTGAACTATGAGGTTTCATAGCTTCGAAAGTGATTTATGAGATAAAATATTTCGTTTGCAAACCCTTGGGGTCTTAAAAGACCCCACCCGCCTACTTAAGGGTTAAACAACATGTACAGCTGCAGCTTGGACAGTTTTTTTTTCTTCCTTTTGCTACTGTGCCTCAGCCAATCCCTTGTCACTCTATCCTCTTCTATTTTTGTGGCCGCAGGGAATTTCTTGACACCTGTCAGTATAAGCAAATTATCAGAATACGACATTTTCAAATCCTTGATATATGTAACAGGTTTAACATGGCACTTGTCACCCAGGCTAAAGCCCACAAATCTGGATTATCTAAGGCAGTAAGTGACTAAGTACATGACAAAACAATAAAAACTCACCTGCGAGGTCGGCTAACAAGGAGACATCGCGAGATTGATGTTCGGGATCCGAATGCCGATGTTATTTTCTGAAACTATAAAGGAAATGTAGAAAAAGTGTCACGGCTTTCTTCCCCATAGGCCCGGGTTCGAGAGATATTAGCAAGTAAAGATTTGGCGCAGAATCAGTATCTTTAAGTAAGGGTGTAATTCCAACAACCGGCGTGGCCACGTGCGTTAAGGCGCACGGCCGATGGCTTTTGCCCCGGGCGACCTGGGTTCGAGTCCCGGTGAAGTCAATTTTTTTTTCTTTCTTATAATTTAAGGAATCAATGCTACAACCCATCCCCATTCATTTAAGTCAGTTTCGTTAGTATTTATTCTATTTTCAACTCATTTTCTGGATTTTCAATGGACCGAGGACTTACGACGCGAATTAGGGGATTTTATTTTCCCATTACAGGCTCACATGCTGCCCGACGCATTAGGTTTGGATTTCAAAGATCCGTGAATACTTCTATGAATACCAAGGGCTTCAATTGTTCGCTGGACCTCCTGAAGATAGTATAGAATGAACTAAATGCTTATTACACTGCTTACTATCAAAATCACTACTTTACACACCTTCAAAGCTATGCACAGCACCAGTGATGTCATCTTGGTATGATGGCAACACCGATGGAGAAGTGTCATTTACATTATCTGACAATGAGGAGCCGTCACTGGACGAAGGACAGATTTCTCGAACACTCTTCATTTAGCTTCCGAGAACTCCCGACACAACGCCGCAGATAGGTGAAAACTAAATAATGCACAAGACTTGCTGCAGGAAACTTGAGCTACGCTTCACTTTACCTTCACTGATCAAGAGCTGGATTGAAACTGGCGAAATAGACGGCCCAATACAGCTGCCACGCGTTGCTGTATGTAGAGAACACCCCTTCCCATTACTAAAACGTTGTCTCAAACCGGGATTTTCCGACTCCTACATTCTTTTATTCATAATATCATTTCCACTGGGTTTTCCCTCCGTTAGATTTTCTCCACAGCCCACCCACTGTCTTTCGAACAAATTCTCCCTCCTTACTACAGAATGTCCTTCCGTCCACCCTGTCTCCTTTATGACATGCCTTCTTGCGCCCTTCAAAGAGTTCCGCCCCCAGCAACCCTTCCTCCACAGCTGACCCTCGCTAATCTCTCAATGAGGCACCGAGGCCCAACCGTGTGAAGACGGGTGCGAAAGATAGACAAAGAAGACTTTGAGACCGCTTTGAGCAGACTACTGGAACGCAGGGTCATTGCACTTGACCTAATGGGTAAAAGGGGGAAGCTGGCTAGGGTTAGTAACTGAATGTGAGGATAGCCAGTAGAGTTTATTTGGTGACAAGAAAGAGTTGAGATCAAAAATATATGAAGGGGTTGAGGGAGCAATGGCTGGGGCGTAGAAGAACGCATTACCTGGAATTTCACGTGTCGTTATATACGTCCCCAAATTCGCGTGGTAAGTCACCATTCGGAGGTCCGTTTAAAAATCAATAAAATACGCTGAAGATAGAAAAATACTATTGTAACTGACATTAAATACTATTTAATTTGTATGGGATTGGGTATGTAAAAACGATGAAGGAATATACCTTACTTCAAAAGTTTTATCAATGCCTATAATCAAATAATGGGCAATTACATGCCACGAATGAAAATTTAAATTCATTCATTGAACCGAAAGAAAACAGGAGGTGGGAAGAAAAATAGTGTTATCCCTACATCATGTTTTATGTGTAGGAATTCAAAATCTTCCCTTCGTCCACGATAAGGGTTCACTGCAATAAAATACGTTGTACTTTGAGAAAATTATTTTAAATATGTTTCACATACCCTTCTATTTACCGCCGATATCATGCTCACTATTTAAGGAAAAATTAAGTGATAAAAGTGAAAATTCCAGGGCGGTTCCGAGGAATTTACGAGGGCAACCGTCGCAGTGTAATAAGCATTCAGTTCATTCTTTACTATCTTCAGGTAGTCCAGTGAACAATTGAAGCCCTTGGTATTCATAGAAGTATTCACGGATCCTCGAAATCCATCCAAACCTAATGCGTCGGGCAGCATGTGAGCCTGTAATGGGAAAATAAAATCCCCTAATTCGCGTCGTAAGTCCTCGGTCCATTGAAAATCCAGAAAATGAGTTGAAAATAGAAAAAATACTAACGAAACTGACTTAACTGAATGGGGATGGGTTGTAGCATTGATTCCTTAAATTGTAAGAAAGAAAAAAAATTGACTTCACCGGGACTCGAACCCAGGTCGCCCGGGGCAAAAGCCATCGGCCGTGCGCCTTAACGCACGCGGCTACGGCGGTTGTTGGAGTCGCACCCTTACTTAAAGATACTGATTCTGCGCCAAATCTTTACTTGCTAATATCTCTCGAACCCGGGCCTATGGGGAAGAAAGCCGTGACACTTTTTCTACGTTTCCTTTATAGTTTCAGAAAATAACATCGGCATTCGGATCCAGAACATCACTCTCGCGATGTCTCCTTGTAAGTTGTGCCATTTTTTAAACTGGTGTCATTACTATTAATGCATGAGATATTTTAATGATTGTGATGATTTATTTGCCCACATTATCCTTATGATACGATTTTATTTTCCCACATTATCCATTAGGTAATAAATTTAAGGCTCATCACGCCGCGAAGCCAAGTCAACGTCTTCCATTTATTTCACTTTTCGAGTCTTCTGAGCACATATGTAACACAACTCACGAGCAATAACAAGACCGTCTCAACATACAGGCTGACACTCACTTCTATGACGTCATGAGAGTGATCCAACGAAAACACGTAGTGCGGAGAAATGGGAGAAGTGTTTTGAATACGTTGACTCATTTAACGTTTTTACTCGATGTTGTTCTAATTCAACTAATAATATTCCATTGCCTACCTGCTATACACTTACCACCACAGTTCGAATGAAACAATCTAAATATGATTATAATTTAGGCACGGAACACAACTTTTGCCACGCTTTGTAACATTTTGCCGTTTCGTTGCATCATTTTTATTTTTACATTAATTATTCAAAAGCGTACGCTTTTGGGACAATGAGTAACTCGTGCTACTCACTGTCCCAATATTTTTCTTATCAGCATTGTAATTGTGACACTCAAATATAAACCGCTCAGAGAAAAAAAAATACCTACATCACACATGTTTTTGATTAATCTAATTTTTCTGTGTATTTTTCTTTTTTAAACTTGCTCTGCTAAAATGCGTAATGCTATACAATATACCTTATTCATACACATGCTTGGATAGATAAATTTCTCACCAGGGCAGCTTTCGCCGACCCTTATGCACCAGCTTCGTCACATAAAACTTAAGCTCTAAATTTAATTAGTCACCGAAGAGCAGAACAAGTGTGAGACATGAAAATTGTCGTCACTAAAATTTACCTATATGTTCAATTAAGTTGGGAACTTCATTTGGTTCTAAGTGCGCAGCACTGCATACTAATAACGCTACTGAGGTTTTCTTAATTCAAAATGTTCTCAGCCATTAAACCACGAATACAAAGTGAATCACAATGAAACTAAAAGAAATACAGCTTTCAAGTTTTCCCGAAGGTAAAGAATGCTGGCGAAATACATATACAAATCCAAAGAAAATATATAAAGTATATATTATAAAGTATATATATATATTATATTATAAAGTATATATTCCTCGTAGGAAATGGGAAGGGATTTAACTTGAAACCTAGTACGCCAAGGTAAAGAATGAAATAGGCATGTTATTTACCTGTCTAATTTTGTATAACCACCGGGCACTTCACCGTTGTAGGATTCCAAACCCACAACGAAACATATAAAATAGTAATATTGCACAAATAATGCAAATAAATGCAAGTACATGTACAATTAAAACAGCATGTTTCAGACTCCCAACCATGAACATACAAATATCAACAATAAAAATCTTATAAACAAGCCGGAGAAACAATTGAGCAACACCTTTCGTTCACATTTCTTCTTTGACGTAACAGAGTAGTTTTCGTCCCATGCAGCATGCCTGTGTACATCGAGATTACCCTTCAATGCTCATTTACAACTAAAACTTTGGACATCATTTCCTGGCCTGCATATTGATGTTACTGCATGGACGTTTTTAGGATGCCATTTTCATGGCATTGGATGGACATCCAAAGGGTGTCCTTTTCCTGGCATCCAAAGGATGTCCCGCATGTGACCTTTTAGGGATGTCCTTTTCCTGACGTCCAATGGATGTCCATAAGGGACTTCTGGATGTCAGGATGTTAAATGGATGTATATTGGACGTCATGCAGTGGCTGGATATTTTCTGTTTTTCTTTCATTACAATGCTATTAGAAACAGGTAGAAAGGCCATTTTTGTGCACAATTGCATATTTATCGTTTATTTTGAGAATTAAATTTTCCAAATCAGTAATATACGCTTTGCTGAAGTATTCGAGTGTTAACCAGTACATCCATTGGTTAGGAAAGTTGCCTTAATGATTCGCAGAAATACAGCATTTTTTGGTGGTCGAAAATATTTCTTGCGTGATTACCTCTTCCAAGCCATTCCTAAAATTCACATTCAGTTATCTCTCAAAAATTAGTTGCAGCAAGTATTTATTCACACAAGCAAATGCCTCCATCGGTTGCGATGCACATCTTGTGTTGTACTGGTGCTGCCATCTGGAGGATCTAGAGCGAACGGAGGTAACTGCCGTGAAATACTAGTGCTGAGAATTATCGATGCATTCACTCAAAATTGTACGTATCTGGAAGTCAGGAATCATAAAATAAAAACTTGTTGAACGGGATAATTTGAATTATTCGCATAACATCGGTCCTGGCAATATTTATGAAAATATCAAAAGATATGTACCTACTAACTAGCAAATGTACCAGAAAACATAAGTAGGTATTCCCATTACTTCTGCTAACAGAAAAAAATAATCGAAACCAGGATGAATCTTAAAATTTTAAGGTTACAAATAATTCTTTGGCAACGGGAAACTTTGGTGACTTCGTCGCGTCGCGTCATCAACTCCTCGTACGTCAACTACTCCTGCACTGGCAAACAAAGACAGGTAGGCTGAACTCCGCCCCTTACCCACACAACTGCTCTTCGCTGTTGTGTGACTGACTAGATGCTTTTCCGCTTGTCCATCTTCCGCCCATTCCGCTCCCATGCTTCCATTTAAACTTGGATTAACGAAAGAAGGTACCCCAGGACCGGCCATAAATCATCAGTGCGTGGACTTGATTGGACATTTAAATATTGTAGAGATGGAACAAATATTGTATTCTAAGTTGTAGTTGACAAATAATGCTACTAAAGATAAATACCATACGTTTATTCGTACTTTGCAGTGCATCACCCTCAAGAAATATCGCTCATAATAGCGAGCGTACACCGTGGCAGGAGCTTTTTGGCCTCACTATATCAATTTTCTTTTACATGTTAATCATCGGCCTTTCAATGGTACATTGCCAATCACTCGTTATTGCGAGATTCTTGCTATATGTTTTGTATAAGTTAGCCATGTTTTATAAATTTTAATGTAGTCCTTTGAATATAAGTGCTTGGAAGGTTATGGATGGTCTATTTAACATTTCATTCAGCTCCAATGGTATTTGTTTTCATTATGTATTATGATGAATAGGGTGTTTAAGTACTTAACTATTGGTAAATTTCTCTCTCATGTGTGATTCTCCCTATTGCGGATGGTATTGAACCCAGTGTTTCAGTGAACCTTCAGGCCAATTTTCCCAACTGATGGATGTACTGGTTAACATTCGAAAACTCAACAAAGCTGATATTAAAAAGGAAGTCCTCAGGCTGCACTTGGTGAAACCGAATGATAGTAAATAGAATAATCACTTGGTAAGATTCCACAAATTTATTTTACCACCGACCTAGGTTTCGATTGGTTAACAATCATTATCAAGGTAATCGCGGAGAGTCCACAAGCTCATATACCTGCAAGGTGTTTACATAATCCATGGGTTGGGGCAACAATGGGGGGAGGGGTGGGAGCAGTAACTAGTTGTGACTTGGCCGGATGAGGGGGAAGGGTTAAGGAGATGGGTCAAGTTAGGGAGGAGAGAAAAGGTAAGGTCAGGAAGGGAGAGTTGGAAGGGAACATATATTAACAGGTGTACATTATTCTGGTAGCAGACGTTATCTCCAACTCTTTGAGGAAGGTACTCGAATACAGTTCGCAGATCGAAATATCATGATAAACATATTTGTGTATCGATCATTGCAGTTACACGTCTTCTTTGCTTGACTTCTTGCATGATTTACTTGTTGACAGATAAAAAACTAATGCAACAAAATATATGAACAACCCTCGGTGGCACGAACAAGCTAAAAGATTCTTATCCTAGTGCTGCATCTTCTGTTTTCACATGAATGGAATATGGAGAAAGAGGGTCATCTATTATGCCCCACCTAGGCGTGGTAACAAACTCAACTATTTCGGAATGGGAGACTGAACTCAAGGATGATGATACAACAGCACACTACGTGTGAACCAATACCCATAAGCAAAGCCACCTTAGTGGCCAACTTTTTTGCTCGCACAAAATCCAGTTAGCTCACACACTCGGAAAACTGCATGCACTGTATGAACAGGGTTTTAGTTGGCTCTCCCTGCATTTATAAGACTAGAAGACATTAGTCCTTAAATTTTATGAGTGATTTAATTATCATTAAAGGTGTTTTAAATTCTTGCTTAAAATGCTTCAAATCAGCTGAAATCAAGTGTGACCTTGAAATTTATAGTGATTTTTGGAGGTATCCTTCTCATTTGCTGGGGTCCACAAAAGTTAACATCATTGCCATTTTCTAACCTTATTCACAAATGCATCTTCACTCACAATTTTCAGGAGTAGAATGTCAAAAATGAGTCTAAAAGTTGATAATGATATTGTTTATTTATAGTAGAATGGACTATATATATAGGTATATTTAGAATTTCAATGCCTGAGTTGAGTTGCTTCATTTTTCTTTACTAGATAAGTAGTGATGGCCAGATCCGATCGGTCGGATCCTAGAGCTAGTTTACTGTGCAAAGTTCTATATCGCAGTTAAATTTTTTCTTTTAGTCATTGCATCGAAAATGTTACCATCTTCAATTTCAAACCATTAAATCTGAATACTCACTTTATTATACTTTTATTGTTTAAATTAGATTCACAAATGTACCATTAATAAATTAAGGATGGTCAGGTCGGATCCACAGGTCTTTCATTTCATTCGCTACTGAAGTCATATTCGAAGACAGTAAAAATTCAGATCCGGATCGGAGATTTTAAAATTTCACGGCTTAGTGATCGATGCACCCTGTGAATGGAATGTACGTATGGTAGATACTGACAAGGAGAGGTAGTGTAACTTGGTCACGAAATAAGAAAAAGATTTTTTTCCGTGCCACAAAAACAAAATAAAAAAATACTCGTCGTGACTTATTTCTCCATAGGCCCGGATGCGCGAGAAAAAAAATAAAGCTGAATTGCACGCGGGTCGCCTACATTTCCGTGAACCTATGATAGCGTAGTTGTTAAAAATGAGGGCTAGTGTAGCGAGTGTGATCCTTAACACTGCTTGGGAATACAGGCTATGCTGTATTCCTAGGGTAATGCTAGTAGGCAGTTAAAAAAAGTAGATTATCAGAAATTTCATGTCAATTTATAATTCAAAAAAATAATAAAATTTGGCGTTAGTGAAATGATTGGAAAAAATTTTTATTGCAGAATCAAATCGTGTCATTACGTTAACTTTACAATGTGTTTTTAAGTGATGAATTTGTAAATCTAGTTTAAACGATAGGAGTACAAAAAAGTCAGTATCCACACACAAAGGTTGGAAATGAAGGATGATAAAGTTTTTGATTCAATGGCTGAAAGAAAAATTTTAAACAGCGATAAGAATCGAACTTCATTATCTGCAGTCCACTACCCCTCTCTGCTATTGTCGGCTTACCTGATTTTGGAGAATACATGCTCCCCTATGTCATTCTGCTTTTTTCTTGCTAACCCAAACCCGGCAAATGGAGAAAAAATCCGAGACTTTTTTAAATTTTGCTTCTAGTAGCATGAAAAAAGGCTAATCTCATTTCAAGATCAGAGTTACACAACCTGTCCTTAGGATTAGAAGATTCTCAAATTTCACTTTAAAGGTTATTATTAATAAGACATATCAAAATAACTAGTTAAGCAGCTTGAAATATTCTATAATAATTTTTTTGTCTTAAAAATGGAATCCATATATGGATATTCCATAAATGGGATCTCTTGGCCACTTAAAAAAAATTTTGTGTTTATAAAAAAGAATTAGAAAGCATTCAAGGATTTGAGTAATAATTGGAAAATAATTCATTTATTAATGAAAATGAACTTATAATGTTTCTTTTAACTGCACTCTAAGAATAATTGTACAGGTTTCTCAAATGTATTGCTTGATGAGTATGTGATAAGGAAGGTGATATTTATGTTAGAAGTAATAAGATGTAGTTGTTGCATCCATAAATCTTAATCCAGGAAAATATTATTCACATAGGTGATAGGAAGTTGATTTTTTCTACAGTTAATTTACTTGTCTTTTGGTAATTCTATTGTTGCTCGGGGTGGCGTTCATCAGGGAAAACCTGGAATTGTCAGGGAATTTTGCATTTCTGGAAAAGTCAGGGAATTATCGTGACAGTCAGGGAGAAACGTCGAAATTCTCGCATTTTTCTACCATTACGTTTATTGGCCAGTTTTTCCCACCCCTTATTTCACCAACTAAAACTAATATCCATTGCTGACGTGCATGAAATAAGCCCCATCAATTTGTGGAACATTCAGTTGTGAATCTTATTAGTAGTGTCTCTTAGTTACTTAGTTGTGAATCAGACGTACAGTGTATCCCTTGTATACATGCTTAATGCGATATTTGCCTAGTAGTATTAAAATTCATGATCACTTGCATTCCGCTCATCACAAGGAATCTGAGGCTATGTTGTTCGGAAAATTTTACCTCTTGTTTTTTTAACTTCTGAGACTCAGATCTAGAGGCAGGTGGAGCACAATAGCTCATAGTAAATACGTGCTTGAAGTTATAAAAATACGATACAATGATTATTAGAATGGTAATACAAGTACGATCATTCATTTGAACAAAATATTACGTAAGATCATCTTCGATTCCCATGCCCCCGTTCGTGAGACAGTAAGAGGAGTCATCCTCCCGTCCCCGCCTTTCACGCTCAACGTAATTATTGAATGGTCCCCTTAGCTCCCTCTCGAAGCAATTTAGTCATGTTACAAACCACCTCAAATATCATGGTACTACTAACTCAAATATGATGTTCCTGAATACGATGCTACCGTTGCTAATTCGCATTGGCGCGATTACGTTTTGTTTGTTTATAAAAGTATTTGTACATTTTTGGTTCCCTCTCACAATCTAGGGGTTATAACCACATCATCAATTTGTTATTCGCTTCTGAATGTCACTCGTGCTATCCGAGTTTGATCCAGTCCAACAACTTGGCTTTGGTTTGTATTTTTCGCGCACCTTAGTGATACCTGTACCAGAGTCCGCCAGTAAATCGGCCATTAACTTTCTCTTCGATGCCTTTTCAGTAATCCTCAACTTTCCAGAACTACCGCAACACGCTACTTCTTTCTTGAAGGATTAGACAACGTCATTGTAATTGTAATTTTACCGAAGGAAACATATACAGCCACGGAAATACGATACACGGCCACGTATCCGTGGCCGTGTATCGTATTGCGGAATGTGTATGAAAAGTGCGTAGAGTTTGCATGAGGGTTTAACTTATGAAGGTTTAATATACTTTTTCATTAGGATATACTTGTAGCTTTTAATGTATTGATTTCAGCTTTTAACATTTTCTGAGTTTTAACGGAAATTTAATTCAGCAGAAATAAAATATTCAGATAATAGGAGCCCTTTTGGCGATTGGTCAGGGAAATTTATGAGTCCGTCAGGGAAAAGTCAGGGAATTTAAAAATTGGGTCTCAGTAGCCACCCTGGTTGCTGTATTTATATATTTATTAAAAATGTAGGATTAGAAAATGAATGAAATTCACAATTGAGTATCTGAAACTAAGGATCCGAAATTGAGATAAAGATCTGAAACCCAGGCAAGGATCCAGTTCCGGATCTAACAAAAAATCTGGATCCGTCCATCACTGCAGATAAGACTATCCTGAGAAATAAGGATAAAGAAATGATCCCATGCACGCAGAATTAATGAATGTGACCTAGATTTCATGTGAACCATCATCGGGTTATCTGTTGAGGCTGCATTGACATGAAACTTGGTGGTACTTATTCATTTGTCCATGTGCAATTGCAGTGTTTTACCCTTATTCCTCTAAATAAATAAATCAAGTTAAGCAGGGAAAAGTTGGCTGATTTCACTACTTTTATTTTCAGCCAAACGAATGCTTTTTGATATAAAGCGGAAAGCTCATTATAATGAATTCCATGCCATCAAGCTTGCACGGAAGCTGATGGAAAGGGATGAGTCGGAAGAAGATGATGAAGATAGTGATGCAAACCAGGAGCAGGGTGGAGAGGTGAATGAACAGAAAAATGAAAAACCTTCATCTTCGTCATCAACAGACTGACTCATGTCACAGGGTAGTGCACCATGAACAATGATGATCATCAAAGTGACTTCAATTTTCAAGACTGAAGTGATGAAGCAAGACTTGCTCATTTCTCTTTTTTGTTCTAAGCTATTGACACAGCATGCCTGAGTGATAAGAAGTTAAGGAGGGTATCCAAATCGGCAAGAGGAAAATAATGAACAGCCTCGTGTCTGCTGTTACCTTGGCATTTGTTTCCCATCCCCATTTTGGCTACTAAATGGAGTATTTAGAGTTGCAGCTTAAAATCCTTATCATGTCTAAAGCCATAGTAATAATCTAGTATTAATTTGCCTAAAACTAGCTGGAGTTGTGTAATGAACATTTTTAGAAGGGCATTATTTATGTAAATATTCTTGTACAGTATCTATGCAGGAATTTTTGCAGGCTTGTGTACTGTCATTGGTATGTTCTTATTTCTAGCTGTACATTACAGCATTTTCTTTCTAAATTCAATAAATGTCCCTGTTATTTTATTAACAATATTGTATTTAGTCAAATATTTTGTTGTAACATCGATATTTATTTTCTGAATATAGAAATAAAATGATTAAGTGATTGTAAAGCATTTATTTTGTTAGTACTTATTCATGTTTAATTATCAAATTCATGTGTAAATGGCTTAAAATTTGTAGTCAGATAGTTCAGAATTGTTACTCCTTGATAGTTACTACTAATGATGCTTTGAGGCCTTGTATTTCCTAGGTTTCCTGAAAGCATGCATGGCAGTTTCATTCAAATCCATCTTTAGCTGGAAGAACTATTACTTCCTATTACTGTTGGACAAGTACATACAGTCAAGCCCGTTTATAACGAAGTTGAGGGGGCCGAATATTCACTTCATAATAACCGAACTTCGTTATATGTGGACCAGTTTTTCTCAGCCTCTCCTTGATGGGGAATAGCCTTTACTTCGTTATAACCAGGACTGTTATAAACAGGTTTAATATAAATGGGCTTGACTGTATATGGTTTTTAAATATACCCATCATTATTTTGTTTGGACATGTGGATGTGGCAATTCTTGAAGTTTTGTCTGTCCCTGGAGCAGCTTTTATTGATACCTAGTTCTATTATGAATCGTGTAAGTTACCATTTTTATGCTGAAAAATTGATACATATTTCAAGGGTCCCCAAAAATGATTGCTGATTGGCAATGGTCTAGTGAACATATCCCTATGCAGAGTTTAGAGTGGAATTAATTCATAAAGTCTACCATTTGTGTAAAAGATATACTATCTTATTTAAATTTTGGTGATAAGACATGAACTGTTAACAGCAGAATGCTTGTGATGACCTCTACCTCATTATATTTTGTTTTTATTATCATAGAAAAAATAATAAGTTAATCTGGATTGAATACTTAACCAAACTGTTAAATGAAAGAATTTCCTGGTATAGCTGAGAGGAACTAAATGTAAAAGCAGTGAAAATGTGCTCTTAAATCAATGGCTATTTATGGAAGAGGGTAGGTTTTCTTGTATCACTTCGTCTCTCTTTTACCCCTTTGCATGTAATCACCGTAATCAACTTCAGTTGCAGTTCTGTTTCAAATATCTATACTTATCTTCTCCTTCCTCTAATCTACCTTCTGCCAAAACCTAAGCATCTTATCTCACTACTTGAACTATCAACCTTTAATGATTATCGATTAAAGTTGTTTTATATAACTTAATTTTGGACAACTTGGACCTTGATCAGTCAGCAAAATCAGCTGACATCTGTATAATTAATTTTGACTATAAATATCTCATTACAGAGTTAACTTCATGGAATTTTGTTGCAAAAAGAAGTGAAGTGCTTGCTAATAGGTACATATATCTACTATTTTTCAGTAACTCCTTCCAGGTATGTTGACTTTGCCTCATCTTCAAGAGGAGGTAACATAAAGAGTAGTGAATTTTTGTCAACTATTACTGTCAGAATATATGAAAATATCCAATTTCATAATAAGTATATCTACTTATCATTCCATTAACAATTATTACTCATAATTCCATGATGTAATTTAACCCCCTGCCTCACACCCTCGGGGTGACTTGCAGGGTATTGCGTAGATGTAACAATATTGGGCTAATTTCAGTTCTGTGATTTTTAGATCAGCTGGTAACTATTTCATTGAAATCTTAATTAAAATACGAATTTTGTTAAGTTTTATGCGAACTTTATCATGTTTCCCTCGTTGATGACTATGAACAGGTTATTGGAACCTTCGGAACTTCTCATTTCTTGACCGTGATAGTACATGGCTGTGTTTAACTCAAGAGCATGCTTGTAATATCCGTCATCCTCCAGATCAAAGTAAATATATGGTTGCATTTATAATTGTAATGGCTGTAGCCAAATGCAAAACAAGGTTACTTGTTTATCCAAAATTTTGAGGCTTGGATGGTTAACGTTTAGTATCCTCCCATTTTTTCCTTATATTCAAGAAAAATGATACCTCATTTAAAAATTCCTAATGTTATATATAGAGGTGCAGATGGGTAATGTGCTGTAATTGAAAGAATAATGTGCCATTATTTGAAATTTATAGATGAGAGATATATGCATCTATTTGGTAAACTTTTGTGAAATGTCATGTATAGGCAGCATTATTAGTGAGTGTTTTATTTGAACCTTGTATGTGCAACTAATTAATATGCTACTTTTGCATGTTTTCAAGTGGCAAAGGAGCAGTGTACTCACCTGTTGGAACAATGGAGTGTTAAAGTATGATATGGGCCAATCTCTAGGTGTACAACTTTATCCCTTCTGTAGTGTGATGTTTCCGATTAGGTGTAACCGAATTTAAAATGAAAACTGAGAAAGGAAAAGTCTTGAATTTTCAACCCTTTTACTGCAAGCCTCTTGCAGGTAAACTGTCCCGAAACTGCCAACCAAATTTCTATGAAGTTTATGAGATTATTCATTTTGCATTATTGTAATTAATGGAATACATACATATTTATCTCAATGTTGAAGATATATTTTAGGTTTCATAAGGCGAAGAAATCATTCCTGTCCCATCCCTGATTTGAGCTAAGTAAAAAAATAATACATTGTAGATACTGCCAATGGGACTGAGGACAGTTAAATGATTAATAGATGTGGTTAATAGGAGTATGAATAATGACCCAATATGATCCTTACAGTGCCTTTTAAGCTGTGTTTGTATTTCTGAAAAATTGTTCCATACCTGGCAAGTTGACAAACATTCATGTCGCAAAAAAACTACAGAATATTGCACGATATAGTAAAATACATTCTTTCCTCAGGTTATAATCTACGTGTACTTAATGTGGGCGTTTACTCAGAACTGAAATCGCAATTTTGTGCACGAAATTCTTAGATTGAAATGAAAAAAGAATTTTAGTGAAAAAATTAATCTTCTAACCACAACCATTCACTCATAAATAAAAAAATAAAATAAGCAAAAGGCGACTCCGACCGAAAAAGCTACTGCGATAACATTGATGTCATTTTCCTCCTGTCCTTGACTGCTCTTATGGGAAGAGTGGAGGGGGATTTTCAGAAGGTCTGCTCACACAGATGCTGTTGCAACTGTCCTATTGGCAGAGTCAGCTGTGTCTCCCTCCATTGTGATAAGGCAAAGTAGCTTCGCGGGCTCAGTTGTGATTAGACAAAGTCGATATACGTCAGAGGTTGCACCATGCCCACTTTTCTGAAAGGGTTAAAAACAACAGTTTTTCACCACTTATAACTCGAGAAATAATTGATGGATCAAAAAATGGAAAAATACAGGTCTTTTTATTTTTAAAACTATCAGATTCGGCAATAAAAAAATATGGTAAACAACCCCATTTACCAATTTAAAAATGTCACTGATGTCATTCTGATAGCTCTGACAAGTCCTCTCTGTGAAATTTGAAGCCATAATCAGCATCTAGTAAGTTTATGAGAAGCTTCTCAGAAACTGTTCTCAATCTATAACTTCATACACTTTTCACCCGGGCCTCACATTTCCTCAAGGGTTCTTTCCCTTATTTTATGAGGTGGTAGACATGGAACATATCAGGTGGGTAATGGTTTTATCTTGAAATCTAAGATAATTTCAGTTTAGTGGAAGAGTTTGGCATCAACAGAGCAAGCAAGAGAGAAGAGAAACATGATAGATGGTATACACAATGTAGGACAAAGCTAATGAAAATAGCTCAAAGTACTTATCTCAAAGGAATCAAGCCTGAAGGACTACAGTTTTTTTCACCTAATGCTTAACTCCCAAAATACAAGTGCCATACATGCCACATTAGGTTTGCTCCTAGTTTAGTTATTACAGTAGAAACTCTAAATACGATATTTTGATTTTCCTAAGAAAAATATTCGATCCTGACCAAAAGGGTATCGAAATACATGTTCTTAACGGTACTTGATATTATGAAATTACGAACCTCCGGTCTCGGTCCCCACATGAAAAATTTACTCATTTTTATGAATAATGACAGATCATAGCAGTGATTTCAGAGGCTCCTTGACAGAGTAAGGCTCCAATCAATCATAGTTGGCATGCACGAAATGTGAATTGCTTGAATGATAATATATTTTTCAATGCTAAAATACTAATGACGTCTTGGAATCATGGGCTAAGTAGTACATAAAATATGGCACCTATACGACTAAAAATGCATTCGGCTTCGTTGCCAAAAGTCCAGAGTTAGGTACCAACAACGACTCATAAAAAAGTAAATCTGTCAAAAACAGATACTCTCCCCCATGAGAAACTAATTGTTATCACCAGCATTTTCCTCACATGATCCCTGGCATATTTTGCTATCCTTTTCCCCAAACATAAATCTATGAGGAGTATTCCTAGTACAGATATCGTTTACTGCACACATACACTCATAAAAGTTGTGACAGGCATCGGAAGAGATGCTATATTGTTTGAGTGTTAATTCAGTAATGTATATCACACAAGAAAGCTTTTTTCTCCATAATTCTTTCAGACATTACCCAACCTTACTCCATGGCCTAATTATTCTCACTGACAATTAGTTATGATCAAAAGAATCAAGTTTCATTTACTGTCCTCATTGAGCATTTTGATGTAGTAAGTAAGTAATTTTTAAGTAAGTAATTTGTAAGTAAGTAATTTGTAAGTAAGTAATTTGTAAGTAAGCATTGCTCTTCTGTCACCAACAGTCAAAAAAATACAGGTTCGCTTCGTTCATACAAGCACTTTGTTTGTCTCACATTCATTCTAAATGATGTTTTGTTATGGGTGCATGCATAATCATCGGTAAAAGATGTTCATTTGCCCACATATAGTTATGTTGCTTAGTAGGTAACCTTTCTCGCCTTTCGCTCCAACCAAGCAATCGAAAAAATATCCTAAAAGTGCTTCTCAGCTGTGTTCCTGTGGAGTGATAAAGAATAAGATAAGGGTTTTTTAGCCTAATCCTTGTTAAACATACACATGACTAGATGATAAGTAGAACCATCCTAAGAGAAACCTTAATTCTCACCATTGGAGAGGGAGCAGAAAGCCTAGTCAGAATCCTAGTCCAATCGGAGGCACTTTCATCTCTCCCTTGTGTTTTCGGATGATACACCCCAGAGGACTTCAGGGGTGGGAGTTAGTTGGTACCCAAGGTCCTTAAAGTAAAAGGTTGTCTCACTCACGAATTGGGCTTCCATTGGCTTGATGTCACCGAGGACTCTTATTGCCGCGGTGTTTGAATTTTTCCGATCCGTTGCTCATGATCCTACAGGTGTGGAGCTAATTTATCATGAAGTCCTTCACTTTTTGTGAAATTCATAACCCTTAAATGTTTGTTCAATGATAACATGGGTGGTAACGGCATAAAACTCAGTGGGATTAAGGTTGGCAGATATAAATGGAGGAAAAGACATGATGTATTTATGCATGAAAATATAATGTATTTATACATCTTGGAGTGCTATGTTCTTCTATAAAGCATTGTCTTCCACATCCAGAGGCAGAATATTATTGAAAACGACTGAGGAAAAGAAATGGCATTAATCTACTGAAGTTTTCTAATTTTAGTTTTAAAATGCTCTTGTTAATTACAAATCAATCCCCCATAAACTTTTCAGTCTGCACCTTGGACTGATTTGTAAACTGGCCAGAACTTATAACCTAATTTTTGATGCAAGAAAAATAATTTTTGAATACTAGAATCATCATCCCAGAAAAGCTTTCACCCCTAGATAATTGACCGCAAAGGGAGAAATAAATTGGGAAGAAGTTATGCTTGGCAAATAAAAGAATAGTAATTAATAAGAATATGCTTCATTCTAGACATCTAAATAAACATTTACACATTTCTTTCACATGTTCAAAAAATATAGTACATTCAATCTTAATTACAAAGTATATATTTCATTCAGGATTAGAACTCTGTAAAACTATGACTTGAATGATTTGAGCAAAATTCACCTCGCTCGGCCCCTTCCGCGGAACGATTTTTTGCCTTTGCGATTCAAAGTTGATGCATTTTTTTCAGGCTGAAGTAGATTGTGCAAAGCCCTCCACAGAGCCTCGCCATTTTTTGTGTTTCCTAACATATCACTCAGCTCAGTCTGTAAAAGATAAACAAAAATAACTTAATAGTCAATTATAAAGTAGTATTTATAATACATACCTAATAAGCAGTCCAACAAAAGAGCCAACAAAACCTGCATAGTTAATAACATTATGGTCAAATTCATAATTATCAATAACAATCACCATGGAAGAGAAGCAAAAAATGCAAAACAAAGGACACAAATTACTGGTAAATTGATAATCAATTCATGAACATGAATTCATGACCATGAATTAGGCTATGTTCAGATGAATTCACGAATTCAACTGAACATAGTCTAATAATGGTCTAAATATTTTGGGTGACTTAGATGAAATAACTGCATATCAATAACTGTTTAGCCAAAATTATACAAGCAGAGGTGTTAAATACGTGATGGTGAATGTGTGCAGTAAGCATTTCATTTAGACTATCAGGACAGTCTTTTACAATAACTGATTACATAAAGACTGAAGATGATACTTAGACAAGATACATGCCCAGTAATGCAGTTATAAATTATCAGATGACCTTGAATCGCAAACAAATGTGAATATGTTGAAAGTCTTCCAACAGGTCACAAAATGAGAAAAGCCAGGGAAGCTTATACAGAGCACTCCTGATGCAGGATTGGTCGCCAAGGATCCTTCACACCATGGCCAATCATGTGGCACCTGACCTCCCGGAAGGATACTTAAGATAGCCAAAGCATGAAATCAATGCTCAAACTACCCAAAAGACGATGCCTGAGTCAGCATTTAAAAGGCCAGCATGGACAATCTGAACTGGTGGAAAACCCGAGAAGAATTTCTTCAATCTGTCTGCTGATAAAGCAGGCAGATTGCATAGCCTAGTAATTTCTCAGTTAGTGAAATTATTACTAAGTTTCATAGAATTTGGCAAACGTTCAGGATAATAAGAGAAGGATAAACAGGAAAACATGATATGCAATCACTGGGAAAGTGTCAGGAGCACACTGGCATGAGCACGGAAATTTTAGAAATATTTCCAGGCCTGCAAATTTTAATAACCCATTGCAAAGATTGTTTTTAATCTTTGAGCTTCTAATGTAACAAAGACTCTTGCGAGAGCTTTATCAACCTGGCACAATGCAATACAGTTGAGCATCTTAATCCGGCATAGTTGGGACTGAAGTGATGCCGGATTAGGGATTTTAATGGACCATGGGTCAGGCAAGGCAAATGGTCTATTTTTGACGTCCGGGATGTTTTCATTGAAAGGAGTCAATTATTTATAACAAACTATATTCGTTACGCCATTTACTGAACATTATTTTTAAAAAAGTCACTGAGAATAATCAAGAAGAAATGATTTCTTAATTTGCAAAGTTATTACTTAAAAGTATTGAAGCTGCACAGTGAGTGAAAATAATGGAAGCTAAGCATCGTGTTCATCATATTGCTGCACATCTAAAAGTGTAATATTATTGTTGGAAAAGAGAATAAAAAATTTGATATTTCTTATGCTGTGCTTTGCGCAGAAAATTACCTAACCCCCTTGGTTTGTTATCAACTGATTCCGCATGATGTCAATGCATGGGTATCTTCTACACGGCCACGCATCACTATGTCATGGGCGATCGGACGGGATGATTGCTTAAAGACAACCGTCAATTGTATTCTCCCTTCAACAATTTCAGGCTCATCATCTTCATCCCCACTCAGATATAATGTTATTAATTACCATTTCAATGATTTCATCATCTGTGAAATGTTGTGTGGTGAGAGTATCGTAACTATCCTTTCCTCTAAATTTATCAATTCCATTTTAATTCAAGGTTACAGATGCTGTTTGTAAACTCTATCATCATACTTTTTTCCTCATAAACAATACATTTTTTTAAATTCCCACTTATTTATTCTACATCAAACCTTAATGCAGGCCACAATTTAAACCAGGCGTGTTTTAGAACTGACTGTAAAATACTATTCCATGCACGCAAAATTTCCCACATCACGTCTTTTAGATTGATCACGTCTGTTTCTGAAATAGTTTATCCTGCTCCATTAACATTTGGCCAGAAATACTAACTAAGGCCTTCACTGCGATGCAGTGGAAACCACACAATCTAAATGAGCACTTAAATCTTCTTTCACAGTTTTTCTCTCTGTCACCTATTTCTTTGTGTCACTTCAACAGTAAAATTTTGAGGATTTTCTCTTTCAGCTTCTTAATGTGTTTTATTGTCGAAGTTCCCATGCAGTGTGTCTCAAACAAGCGCTTTACTGAGGCAATGGCCTCAAGCTTTTTCACGAATTGCACTTTTTCTGCGATTGTTAACGTTTAGTGCTGATGCCTCATTCCTCTGCTGTTGCAACAACTGTATAGATTAGAAATGATTAGGGAGAGACAAAAGCAGATAACAAATGATTTTATCAAATTACATCTAGTGGTCAATGAAAAATGCACACGCCATTGTAAGTGGCCGATCTGAAAACTAGTTGTACTCCGTCTCGGAGTCTTCAATTTTGTATGTTTAGTTCAAGTTGCAGAATAATTCCAGTATAAACAAAATACCAGAAATTAATATGTTTAAATTACTCAGATTGTCGGAATGGGATTGTCATTTTCTATAAAGTACAGTTGAGCACCCTTAATCCGGGAATCCCTAATCCGGGTACACCCATAATCCGGCAATTTTGCCACGATCACCTACCCGGTACTTTGTGGAAAATGCCGAAAAATTTTTACCGAAACATTGCTTCATAACCTGCTGAGATATTACCCATTCTTAACGTTAATTTTCCAATTCCGAGAATCAGAATAATTTCATCATCATCACACAATTACACACCCCCACAAAACCTATTTATGCGGAATACAATATCTTACCAGTACCTTGCATATACATTCTAGAAACAGTCAATATCATCCACAAAAACTTACATTCCTTTGAAAAAAATTCTGACTACCATAGCTATAACAGTAGAAAAAATGATTCTTTACACATGAACTGCCACAGAACCTCAAAAAGACTCCATAGTATCACTCACACAGGATTCAATTTATACAATAAAATTCCATTATCAATTAGATCCCTGGACATTAAAAAATTGAACACCAAGGTAAAAGATTTGCTTCATGACAACTTGTTTTATAGCACTAAAGAATACATGGAGCATGTATTTTTGTAAAATATTGTAAATTTATCTTCATCTGTATTTCTATGTATGTAATGAGTTAAATGCGATGTACTACTTGTTTTGTATTCATTTCAATGTTTTTATCTATTCCTTATTGCCTGTTTTATGCTTCACAAAATTGTGTATTGTTATTCATTTTTTATGTTTTTTATATGACGACTCCAGGCAAATGTCTACGGACAATAAAGTTCGAATCTAAATGATTTACTCTGAGAAATAAGATTCAGCTTCGATTGGATTTAATTAGAGAATTCACGATAAAGGAAGTACTATTTAACAATTTGCAGACAAAAGGAAGATTTAAATTTAATGAAATTGAGGAGAATTAGGGTTTGGAATTAGGATTCGAGATTCAGATTTGGATTCGATAAAAAACAGGATTCGGATTTGATCAAATTTTTGGAATCGCCCCATCACTAATTATTAACTCAGATACTTAAAACACATTAGCACTAAACACATCAGCTACATAGGGGATCAAGATGGAAATATTAGAGCTGATGGCTATCATTTCTTGTGCGCAAAATAAAGACATTGTCACTCATGACCATTTGTTCCTATTCCACTCCACCATACAAACCATCCCATGGTGGTACTCTAAACTTCTAAGAGGAATGCCTCCTTCCCCAGCTCCCCCAATGCCGTTGGTCTATACATTGCGGAACAAATTTCATAAGCTTGCACATGTTCCTGAAGATGCTACAGTGTAGTGAAACATGTTGTTATTAAAACAGTGTCAAATGTGGAAGTCGTACTTTTTGGTTATTTCCATTCAACATGAAATTCCACAAAGTCTCGGCCTCAACAGTCTACTTCACATCAGTTACATGGTTTATGACAATGGTTTACTGCCTCTATCCCACAAACCACCTTGTTTGTTCACACCTTATATTATGCTTACCCATTCATTGATCACTAAGGATAATGGTTAAATACTAATGTGATCTTTTTACAGTACTTTTGGCATAATTACAAAAGACATGCACCCATTGGATGCAACGATAAAATTGATGCATGTCAAATGTATGACTGGATAATTCAGTGATAATCAATAATCACTTTTATGTGTTTTCTTATTTATTCATTTGTCAAATATGTAGTGAACACCTTCAAAGCTCGCGACCGGGCCGGAAATCAGGGGGTCCGGGTTCGAGTCCCGGTCAAGGCGAATTATTTTTTTCTCTGTGGAATATCTTGCATATGTAGTGAATATAATTTTGTCTTTTAATTGCTTGTTTGCTAACATGTTTTCATTATTTTGGATGGATTGTGATTATGATATAAAAACAAATAAGGGGGATCGTGAGGAGGGAGACCATCTAGCATGAAGGTAGATGTGTATGAAATGAATTGAACTTTTGAATTAGATTTTAAATGCAGAAAAATAAAAAGTGCAAAGGAATATAAGTAGGTAATCCAATTTTAATCACTTTGGCATGCTAACATATACATGCAAATAAGGCCATATGCAACCATTTAAATGTTTTAAGAAATAATAATAAAAAAACAATATTAAGCCAACTTAGTACCTGAGGAAGAGTGAGAAGGTGATCCAATGATTTGCCTTTACTGAGCACGTACTGAATATTCTTGGTGGATATTCCAGGAAGCTTTGCCACAAAATCCTGAAGAAAATTTGATACACGGACATCAGAAAACATTTGAGGAAAATTATTCTCATACCACTGTGCATATTTATGGTATATTTAGGTCAGTGAATTCAAAATTCAATAGGAGACTTTAAGAGTGATATGGTATGTGTCAAAGACTAAAGAAAGGAGGGACACCTATTTTTAAAGAATACCTTTCTGTCTACATCACAGAACAAAATCCAAGCCAAGAAAAACAAACACTTGAAAATTTTTATGCACCCAGGTTAACTGAAGTTTACTTTAAATTTTACACAATTAATATGTCAAATAAAATAATTTTCTTAATAATTTCTTTTTCTCAACAATTTTTCCCCAAATAGACATCTTAAATGTGATATATATTCTGCACTACTGGACAATTTAAAATTTCAGGGAATATGGTATATTGATGCTCAGTAAGTTGTGTATGAATACAAGACGTAAAGCTCTATCTGGTAAGTAGGAACCTACCTTTTCACCGAAATCTATGACATAACAACAGTATAAATCCAAAATAACCTGAGGTGACCCACCACTACTTATTGATCCAATAGCATTTTAGTCACAGCAATGAAACATCAACATTACATTAATAAAAAAGTGCTCATCTTAAAAAAAATCATTTTAACCCATTGGGGTGAAGTGACGGCGATTCGTCGGTCTACCTTATTTTGCCTTAAGGTAAAGAGCCGGCGATTCACCGGTCACCTTATAAACGTATTTATTGTTGCTTCTGTGATGATGTCCAAGTGTTCTAAAGTTATTCTTTTCTATTCTGATGATATGTACCACAAGCCTTTTTAATTGGGTGAAAATAAGTTTTGTAATATTTTATGTATAATTAATTTATATTTCCAAAAAATTAAATAATTTCCAATTGAAAAAAAATGGTTAGAAAATTAAATGGGGCTTCTAAGGGCAGAAAATCCATGGAAAATTAAGAGGCGAATGGGTTTAAGTTCACCTCTATCCCAGAGTTGAACTTGACGGGGGCTGAACTGGAAGTCATCTTTGAAGCACCATCATCCAGACCAATAACAGCAGCTTCTTCTGCATCGGGTTCTTCCCTTCCTTGCTGGAGGACAGTACATAGCAAAAAAAGGTGTTTCACAATATTTGATGGGTGGCCAACAATATCAATGAAAATATTTAATCTATTTAAGCCGAGGATGAAAGAATTATTCACATGTTATTAGATAATCAGGGGGTCGTGGTGGCCTAGTGGGTAGAGCACTTGGCTACTGACTGGAGGGTCCTGGTGTCAAATCCTTTCTGGATACCCCCATCTAAAATCCTCGCAATTCGATTTTCTGCGTGTCTGAACTGCGTAGGAAATCGCAGTTGGCCCAGGGGAAGGAACTGGCCCCCCCTACCCCGAATGTGTGAATTTCACATGCCATTGGCTTAGTACGGGGTGAGCTCTCCTCTCACCTACCAGAGACCAACCTTTGGGTTGAATCACTAAGTGGGTGATTAGATAATCAGAGACTGCTATGGGAGGCCCTAACAGAAACAAGATGACACAAAAGGCATGCAGCAGGAAATTTCATTTATGCATCCCAGGAGAGGTTAAATCCTCATAACTGTCTCTTTACCAATGCTTAACTTAGTAGCTGAAATAAATATAATGGAATATTGTTTTAAATGAAGCTTTTTAATTCATAAGTTTGATTTTTCTGGACAAAATATTGTTTCTAAAGATAGTTCAAAATTTGTCTTTATTAATTAATATCAAAAATGAGGGATGTCCATCATTAAACATATAAACAGTAGCACAATATGTTGAAGATCACTAACTTCATTTGAAAATGGATGCAATGATATTTTTACATTATAATAGTTATATATGATAAAAACTTTAAATCATACTTGGTATTTATTCATGCATGAACATACAGTGAACTAATGAGTTAAAACCCAAAAGACCTAAAGGGAAACAAACCTTGAGTTCCTCAAATAATTCTGCAGTGGCATATGGAGAAGGGGACCACACAAGACGTAGCCGTGGAAAGTGGAGAGTAAGGAGTTGGAGCTTAGAAGCAACATCTGTGTTACGGCCATCAGTAGACACATAAAATTTACCCTGTGAAAGAACAAATTCATTGCCGATCAATCTCATCTCGAGTTTCTCTGATTTTTTTAATACCTTAAACCACAAAATATTTGCAACACATTAGGCCACACTACAAAAATAGCCTTAGCACATTCATATCAGAATAGTCCGTATGACCATATCAAAAGATTACCACTGATACTTTGAGTTCCTTCTTTGACAGAATTCAGAATAATGTGATGACGAAATTCAAAGAAGTAAATTAACCACACATAGAGGCGGAATGAATCAGAGACTGGGTACATAGCGGTAATACTTATGATCTAGATTTAATCAGGCTACCTACTAATTACTGTAAGATACGGAGATCATTTATGGGAAGTAATCCTACATTGTGGAACTTTGATTTTCAAGATGAGCCAATTTGTATGCAATAACTCAGAAGAAGGCAGGTCAAATACAGTTAACTACTGATACCTCTGTATCAACATTTTCACTGAATGAAAATCAAAATAACTGGAGATCAACTCATTTATCTTACCTGAAGTACAAAAGGCTTATCTTTATCAAACTCGATGAGTAAAATTGGTCGTGCATAATGACGAGTCATAGCAGTGGCTTGGTTATAGAGACGACCAGATTGAAGTGATCCAATCAAATCACTAACGCTCTTTCTTTCCACACAAATATCCTTTGTGAGAATGTAATCGCCAACCTGTGAAAACAAAATGTTAAAAACTCAATAAAAGCAATATGGTTTTAGTAAATATAGGCCAAAAAATTAAACTAATTGTGAAAAAAAAACTGATTTTATGATAGGGCAATGGTTCCCCATGGTCAAAACACAAGAAAAATTCATGAAAGAACTGAATTTTCACTTGGTCTTGAAAAAAGGAAAGAAGGAAATTCATCAAAACTGAAGGAATTATGTAGGTATTTGTTTTTCACGATAACTGGTAATCTTTCATACAAAATTAATTTTCCTCTAACTCAGTTTCGAGAATCATCGTATCTTGATGAAGAGCCTGTAAATAAAAATGATACCAGAAAAAAACATGATGAGGTGTTTGTAACACATACATGAACAGTCTGGAAAATAAATAGTTTAGGTAAGGAGAAAAGAGAACACCTACATGAGTAGAGAAGAGCAGGTAGCTATTGATAGACTTACAAATATTTGTAAAATACTTAAAGTGATGATTAGATTAATTGAAAATTTTATCAATTCATTACTTAATGAATTCGAGAATTCAGGTGTTATTTTGTGGGATTCCATCATAAATACCATGATGATGATCATGTAGTACAACATCAAAATCTAGGTCGTAATTAAAATTTTTATCTTAGATGGAAATTGCAAAGTTTATCCTATGTTATCACAAATAGGAGTACACAGAAACTTACCTGGAGAGTCACTGGTTCCACATCCATTCCCCGACGATGAATGATTGATGGAAGCTCACTGGAGAATTCCCTCATATCCACAATCACCTTGCTCCTTTTCCTTGGGTCTGTTGACACTTCCACCCTCCCACCACCCATTCGACCAGATTGTCCACCTTTATCTCCAAGGCCACAAGCTTCCAATGCACTCTTCCCCAAGTCCCGGTCCAATTCAGGGTGGGAAACATCTTCAACACGACCTTCTCGTTCCTCAGGAACCACCATGGACTATAACAAATAATGAACTTCATCAAATTGGAAAGCTCAAGAGAAATGGAGGAGGCCAGTCAATAAAAATCCAAACAAAATCAGCACAAGCACACTAGATCCAATATAATAAGTTAAGGGCCAGTGCCAGATAAATTTTTAGCAATGATTCTTGATGACTTCTACCGACTACTTTATACTTTTTATTTTGCATAAAAAACTAACACAGAGAATACTGGTCTTCATATGTATATTGTACCATTGCATATTGTATTTCATATATAATGTATATAATTGTACAATGTACCATTTATGATTTCCTTCTACTCACTGCTTTCTCCTGGATAAGATGCTCAAAAGATTCTTTCTCTTTCCTCAAAGATGTTAGATATGCTTGCTCCTCCACAGACCCACCATACATCAAAAAATACACACGAAGGGAGAATTCTGGATGATATGCCTGATGCACCTGAAAATGAAAACAATGACAGAAAGAAGCTCAAGTAACTAGGGTAACCAGGAGGATGGTAAACAATTTATACCATATAAACTCGTGTACCACGCACACCCATGAAAGATGCTCACCCAGCTTTTATAAGCGTAGAAATAAAAAAAAATTGGAGGATTCCTTCATTCACGTAATGTGAGGTTTTGGGGACCCAAGAACTTTCGTCTTGTACCAAAACTTTCCGTTTCATAGTATGCCACTGATAGCAGTGGCATACGATGTGACACATGCAGTGAATACAGCCACTGTTCCTTTTTTGAGCCGCATATAACTTTTACAAGTTGCATTTAAGTATGAACAATACTGAGGAAGTTCTTGTTGAATGCCTTGGTGTAACACGTAATTTTTAAGGGTAAGCTATGTAAAAATGGTCAAAACTTTTCGCCGACAAAACACCTTTAAGCGTAAAACTGCATAAAAATGTATCCCTCATGTACTTGGACATCCGTTGTTCTAAGATCGGATAACTGGCAGATTTTCCCCTGAAGACTATTCTGTTCCTATTATTATGGAGTTCTGCAGTCATGTTCTTTCTCCAATTCCATATGCAAGATTCTGGCACATTGTAATTTAGTCCTGCAACACAATTTTCTATTTCTTCAATCTTTAATCACTTTTAGTTTTTCACTTGCGGTAAAAGACCACAACTTTTTTCACTTATTCATTTTAGAAATGACAAAGAGATATATTCAGACTTCGGAAGGAAACTCAAAAATTAACAATGTAGCCTCCTGAAAAACAGACTTATCGGGTATTTTAATTTATGAGTGAATGGCTCTGGTTAAAAGATTAATTTTTCCACTTAAGTTAAATTTTTTCCATCTAATGATTTCATTCTGAGTA
Source organism: Platycnemis pennipes (assembly GCA_933228895.1). Taxonomy (NCBI): domain Eukaryota; kingdom Metazoa; phylum Arthropoda; class Insecta; order Odonata; family Platycnemididae; genus Platycnemis; species Platycnemis pennipes. The sequence continues at coordinate 75,525,664 of OW121856.1, read as the reverse complement.
AACACCCCCATTATGTAAGATTTGAAGATGACCAAGTATGCTAACTACTCAGCCAATGATGGATACTTAGGAAGCACAACATGAAAGGTCAGAAATGAATACTAATCATAGAGAATCATGATAATAAAATTAGAATCTGTAGGGATAAAATGGATAAAAAAACATAGGGAGGAAGAAAAAATCTGGAACAAGACGAATAATTTTTGTACCTGGATAGACAAAAACGTAAGAGAGTAACGCAAGTTTAACGTAAAAGTTTATTTCCAGGTCCTAGTCATGTTATAAAGGGGTTATGCGAGATGTATTCCAAATTCCTTTTGAAAAAGATAAAAATTAAATTAAGGCATTTGTCGTCATCTGTTGAAGAATTTGATTTCTTTGGAGAAAATTCGGATATTGTATGTAAAGATTATGTTAATAAATTGGCTAGTGCTAAAGCAAAGTAAAAAGAGTAACATCGTAAGTTAAAATATTCCACTAGTTCATAACACAGCAGAATATGATGGTGATGTGCAATCACCTAAATTCCAGATATCATCCAAGTGAAACATAATAATCCTCTCCATTCACATACCAAGTATGGAAAATAAACACCTAGATTCTATCCTCTTTATTTTAGGGCTATAAATCAGGGCTTTAATAGTGTGAAATGTATCATCATTACTTCAAATTCCGACAAGAAATTTTCATACTCAATGATATAGGTTGTTACTTCGTAGAAACAATTCATTATAAATAAAAAAAAACAAGTTATTATAAAACTTGTGGAAAAACCAAGTGTTTGCAAATTTATATAACAATTTTCATTTGATGATTTATAACTCACAACCACCATCTAACATGAATAGAATTCACATCTTAGACACACAGACTTACCTCAATCTGTCTGACAGCAGAAATATCGGCATCATATATTATTACATAATGTGGCTCAAGGCTTGCCAGTGTCCTTCCCAATACGTAAGGATCTCTGCCTTTGGTAGGTAGTATGACTAGCTCAACATCTCTCTCATTAATATCTTCATTCTTCACCTTGCTATCTGGACTCTCTTCTTTCAGTTCCTCTTGACTAAATCTGTTCTGCTGAGTGAGTGTAAGAGTAACAGTTCCATTCAGATCATCTGGCTCCTCCTGAACATTTTCAGCACTAACTTTAGCATTAATATCCCCATCTTCTTCCTCTAACACTTGCTCCACTTCCAATTCACAAGCTCGTTCCTTCAACATTTCACTACTGTCCTTCCCTTCATCAATTCCTATTGCCCCACCAGAATGCTTAGGCCCACTTAACTTGTTTTCTTTCAAAGCCTTCCGGTATAATCTGGTCAGTAACACTTCGGAGCCGACAGTAAGGTACTGAAATGAACGTAAAAAAAATTCTCAACAATAAATCGAGTGACCCAAATTAAGATCATCATGCACTGAGCACCAGCTTAATCAGTGAATTACTTACTAAAAGAGTGATTGAAAGCATTACCTGCTTACGTTATTTTCATCAAAATATTATGATACACACAAAAATAGAAATAATTTGCCTAAAAGAAATCCCAAGTTATGAGAAAACCTGTCTTATCAGGCAGAATGTTTGACATGTTATACATAGGTATATATTGTAACGAAAAGAATGTCGTTACAAGTATTTTTCTTTGGTTTTTTTTAATTTCCCGAGTGTGATGCTTAAATTGCGAGGCTTGAGTGCAGCAACGTGGTGTATATAGTTACCCAAGTCCCCGATGTGGGCGCATGTGTTTTGTGTGTGAGGCAGATGTTTTTGGAAGAGGGAAGAACGACGCGAGCAAAGGAGAAGAGAAGAGGCAGTCGGTCGAGGCGGACCGAAGCGAGCACGGCTGGACAGACGGTATTGGACCTGGAGAGACGTCCGGTGTGCTATTCGAGAGGAAGAGTGCCTGCCACTGAGTGAGTGACGATATTATTTTTTGTTGTAAATTGTACTGTCGCCTTTCGAGAAGAAACTGTGTTCTATGTAGGGAGGTGGAGAGTTAGGAACTGCTACATAATTTGGTGCCGTGACCAGAATGAGAACAGGAATGCTATATGATCACCCCGTGTACCCTTTAGTTGCGTCAAAATTCTTTACGCTGGGTCTGAAGTTGATCTTTTTGTTGTTAGGAATTTGTTTAAAAGAAATGGAGGGACAGAACGATTCATTGACTAAATATATGGAAAGAAAGTTAACCGCAGATTCTGACCATGGGTCAGGTGAGTTTAATACTCCAACGTGACCGGAACCACCCGTCGATTCAAATGAGGGCAGATCGCCGATTGGACTTGAACTTTCGGAACGAATGCAATCATTATCCATGACTGATTCAAATCCTAAGCAAATTCTGACGTCGATTGAGACGTTGCTCCTGTTCATGCAGCAGGAGAAATTGGAACGCGAGGAGAAGGAAAAGTTAGAAAAGGTGGAAAGAGATGAAATTAAGCGGCTACTTTTGGTGGAAGTCACAGATCACAAGGCGCGAATTGAGAATATGGAACTCAATGCCCAGCAATTGCGACATTATACGGACGAGACCAAGGTTACAATAGATCGTAGCATTCAATCATTTAAGCACAAAGTAGGTGTCATTCAAGCGAAAGTCGCAGAAGTATTGGCTCAAGGACTAGAAACCCAGGACAGTTACCAAATGGCCCTTGGTCGCATTGAGCATTTAGAAGGTAAAGTGCAAAGCCTTATTTTGGGACAGTCACACTTGCAACGAATAGGACCGTTATTGAAGGGGTGGTTAAACCCAGATTCAGAGACAATCAGTCTCATAGCCCAGTACAATTTAGGGAAGTTGAGAACTATTTTTTGTTGGTCGGGGTCACTCCGAACATTCAACCAAACGTATTTGTGACCATGTTGGATGGCTATGCAAAAATTTTAGTAGAAACTTTTCTGCTTCCCGAAGAATTTGGCGAATTGAAAATCAAATTTTTGGCCCATTTTTGGAACGATACAGCTAAATATGAACAGAGAGTGAAGGTAATGACCGGTGTCTATCCGGGTCATCGAAATGACAAAATGCGTAATTACGCACTCGAAAAGATAGCGGCGGGGAGGATTTGCGAACCACCGATTCCTGACGAGGAACTTCTCTCAATGCTAATTCGGCAATTTCCGCCCGACACCCAGTTCATGCCACAAAGCGCAGGAAGGCTAACCATAAATAGATTAATTGAGCTGTTGGGATACTATGACGAGATTAATGACCTTAGTTTTAAGAACGGGCCATCATCGAACTCGACACCCGCTACGCGAGAACAATCAAGATGACACGGGGGTTATGGAATGTCCAATTTACCCGCCTGCCAACGAGATCAGACCTCACCCCATTCGAACCCTAGTCCTTTTCGCAGCCCACCCACTCTTTTCTCTAACTGACCTCAGAACAGCTTTGGGCTTGAATCCCATCCCACATTCCCTTAAAACCCCATGACTCAATTTGGTTGGCCGCAGCCAGAACAGCGAGAGTTGTCCGACGCGAATTTAAACTAGGAGAGTTGGAGATGAGTGACTCCCGCATCTCCTACACACGTAGCGGAGTCTCAGAAATCGTCGCCACATATTCGGTAGATGGTGACCCTTTAATTGATTTATTTGACGAAGACTTAACGGAGGAAAAATTCCCAATACGACGAACCGTGCCTGAGATAAAGTTGCTATGTAATAAGGTGCCTTCCGGTGCGCTGTTAGATTCAGGCAGTCCATTTTCCACAATTGATGAAAAATTGTATCTCTTAATCAAACATCAGCTCGGAGAAATTCCAACGCTACTTTTAAATAAATCGTATCTAATATGCGCGAATAAAAAAAATCACACCCTATTACTAAACAGGCATTAATGACGCTTGATATAGGTGAGCACCATTTCGACGTGCCTTTGTTGGTTGTTAAAAACCTAATCAAACCTAATATCTTGGGTATTGATTGGCTAACTAGATTTAAAGTGACGTTGGATTTTAAGGAGAATACTGTGAAAATAGGTGACGTTTGTTTGCTGCAAGGTGACGAGGTACCTGCTGTAAGTGCAGCCCTTACTCCAAACTCCACTACTACTTACTTACTCCAAACGTTGGAGTCGGCGAGTCTGATGAGAGAGTCCCAACCAATGGAAAACGAAGTAAGGGATGCTGTCCAAGCATCTGTATCTCTTGATGATGAAGAAAAGGAAAGCCTATTTCACCTTTTATTAAAATATCGTAATGGCTTTTCTAATGAACCCGGATTGGCTAATAATTTCTTGTTCCGTATTCAAGTATACGATCATGCTCCTTTCCAGAGCAAATGGTACCCGGTTCCCTTTGCTTGGAAAGAGGAAGTTGACGAACAAATTCGTTCCATGTTAGACACGGGTGTAATTGAGAAGGCATCTAGCCCATATATAAACCCATTGGTGGTAGTGAAGAAACAGGACGGGTGGCCTAGGATTTGTCTTGATGCCAGGAAATTGAATAGTATAACGATCCCTGAAAGAAATGAACCCCCCCTTATTGATGAGATATTGATGAAATTTCATGGTTCGAAATATTTTTCTAGTACAGACCTCACATCCGCATTTTGGCAGTTAGCAATACACCCACACGATAAAAAGTACACTGCTTTCCGGTATGAATTCCGGTTATGTGTTTAATCGCGTTCCGTTTGGGTTACGTAACAGTGGAGCAACTCTAATTCGCTGTATTAACGATGTTCTGGGCCCTGAAGTGATGACGTTCATGACTAATTACGTAGATGATTTGATTTAGGTCACCTTGAGATTATTTTTAAAAAATTAACCCTTGCTAATTTGAAACTTACATTGTCAAAGTCTGCCTTTTGCCGGCCTAATGTTATATTTTTAGGATATAATTTTACTCCTCAGGGGATCAAACCTGACCTTGATCGTCTTCGAGCCATTCAAGATAAAAAAAGCCCCATCTAATGCGAAACAACTACATGGATTTTTGGGAGTGTGCAATTTCTACTCGCGATTCTGTCGGGGCTATTCCGCAGTAATCCAACCATTGCTTGCCTTGCTTAAGAAAGATGCTAAATGGTTATGGGATGCAAATAAGCAGTCTGTTTACGAAAAAGTAAAAGAAACCTTCATTAATGCGGTTATGTTATGGTATCCGGATTTTAGTAAACCTTTATATCTCCAAATGGATAGCTCAGAGTGTGGTTTGGGTGTGGTTTTATTCCAACGAGATGACAACAATGACGAGAGGGTCATCGCATTAGTAAGTCGTACCTTGAGAGTAGCCGAGTTGACTTACACCACTACCAAGGAGGAGGCCTTAGCTATAGTGTGGGCTCTGCAGAAACTCCGGACTATTACGCTTGACCAAGAGTTAATAATTATTTTGGCAAAGCTCTTACCTTTTTGAAGACTTGCCAGTTAAACCATGGTAGGCTGTCACGGTGGGTTTTGTTCCTTCAAGGATTCAATTTTTCTATCCAACACTGTTCATGTAAACAAAATATTGTCACCGATTGGTTGAGTTGTAACCCGGTAGAAGAAACTATGGAAGAGTATTCGCTGAATAATTTTCGGGTAGCTCTAATAGGCTTAAAATAAGTGAGTTTCCTGAGAAAGCCATGAAAAATTTAGCGGCGTGCAGCGACAGGACCCTTATTTAGGAAAAATATGATTAAAATACATGGGGGAATTGTGTGACGCCGATGAAGAGTATAGGAAAATTTCCTGCCAGTCTCTTCGTTTTCGGATACTGGATCGTATTTTGCTATTTATCGCAGGATGTCGATCGGCGGCCCAATTTCAAATTCCCGTATGTTTCCCGTATTTCCTGGACGATTATTTGCTAAATTCCCGTATAGGAGTAGTCCGTGTAATTTGAACCGGCGTGTAATTCGGACCGATAGCTTTACTTTGTATTCATTAAGGGTAGCAACATATTTAGGGTGTAGACGTTTGGGTGTATCTTTGGAATGTCTTCTCTCCAAATTGCAACAATCAAGCCCAGGTGATTGAGGCATAAAGGCTAAGTGAGCGTAATCGTGAAATTCCCTTCCCCCACACAAAGCATAAACAACGAAGACACACTCTAGACAAAAACACCCATTGGAATGGCTCTGACTCCTAAGGCGACAGCAAAATATAAAGTTACTTTTGCTAGTTGAAATTCAGGAATTACTCCACTCTTATCATAATTCGTGTAGAAAAGTGCCAAATAATTCTCCTTAATGTATCTAAGGATGTTTCTGTGAAATTCAGTCTCATTTTATTTTGATCCTCATAGTGTATTTCGGACCACCGAAGAGCGTTAATTTTGGACCGGTCCAAATTACACTGATAGAGTTACAAAATAATTCGCCATATGCATTATCTAGTACAACAGGTAAAATAAAGTTATTAAATTTTCTATCTTATAAAATTAGACTTTCGAACCGTATAAGTCACATTATCACGCAGCATTTTTCGACAAAATCGTGCGACGCGAAACCTACTACTGTGGCAAGGGCGAAAGACGTGTGTGTGCTGTTGCCACACTTGCCGAGTAGGCCTCACGTGCACTGAAATGACAACCTTGCGCTCAGTGGGTTACGAAATCTTCATGGGCTAAACACTGCGACTCCCGCACTGCTAAGGTCCCACTAACCGAAAATATGGGGATCTTCTGGATCTGTTCATTACAGAGCATTTCTTGAAATTTCCCGGACACTATGCGAAATTCCCGTATATTTCCCGTATTTTCCAGGGTAATGTTAATTTCCCGTATCTCCAGTATCGATCGACATCCTGTTAACGTCAGTCGGACCGGAACTCTGTTTAAAATATATGTTCCTGCCTGTTTGCATTCGAAATTAATTTTATTTGCACACACTAGTAATGGGCATTGTGGTGTTTTCAAAACATATTGCTGTTTAGTTGATAGATATTATTAGAAAGGAATTTTCCTTTATTTTGTTTCAACGTTATTACATGTATGTGGGAATACCTTATTTAAGTCGGGGCCATGTAACGAAAAGAATGTCGTTACAAGTATTTTTCTTTGGTTTTTTTTAATTTCCCGAGTGTGACGCTTAAATTGCGAGGCTCGAGTGCAGCAACGTGGTGTATATAGTTACCCAAGTCCCCGATGTGGGCGCATGTGTTTTGAGTGTGAGGCGGATGTTTTTGGAAGAGGGAAGAACGGCGCGAGCAAAGGAGAAGAGAAGAGGCAGTCGGTCGAGGCGGACCGAAGCGAGCACGGCTGGACAGACGTTAATGGACCTGGAGAGACGTACAGTGTGCTCTTCGAGAGGAAGAGTGCCTGCCACTGAGTGAGTGATGATATTATTTTTGGTGGTAAATTGTACTGTCGCCTTTTGAGGAGAAACTGTGTTCTATGTAGCGAGGTGGAGAGTTAGGAACTGCTACAATATGCATACAAAATTGTTTCCGCATCATCCACAGAAAAATAGAATGTAAAGCAGAAAGACAGATAAGGACATTAAAGAGAAGAATTATGCAAATATAAAGGGGCTAGCTGATAAGGGAATCAAGTAGATAGCTGCGTCAAACCAATACGTTAATGGACCTGGAGAGACGTACAGTGTGCTCTTCGAGAGGAAGAGTGCCTGCCACTGAGTGAGTGATGATATTATTTTTGGTGGTAAATTGTACTGTCGCCTTTTGAGGAGAAACTGTGTTCTATGTAGCGAGGTGGAGAGTTAGGAACTGCTACAATATGCATACAAAATTGTTTCCGCATCATCCACAGAAAAATAGAATGTAAAGCAGAAAGACAGATAAGGACATTAAAGAGAAGAATTATGCAAATATAAAGGGGCTAGCTGATAAGGGAATCAAGTAGATAGCTGCGTCAAACCAATTTCAGGATTGCTGACCCATGATGAAGATGAAAGAAAAGTAGACCATTGTTTCAGCCATTTTCAAGGTTAAAAAGTACTGAAATCATGGTCTATTATTCATAAAAAGTGTAATCAGCATCATTTCATTTCAAAATGAAAAATATATTTTTTTTGAGACCACAACTAGAAAATGAGTTAAATATAAAGTAAATGCAGGAAAGAGGCAATGGCATATCCAGCAGTCTTTGTGAACAAATCTTCCCTGCATTTATCATGATAAAAATACTACTCCAGTTAGAAAAGACATTTAACCACAAAAAGTATAAAAACAAATAAATGTTGTAAATAATAATAAAAATAAATCACCCATTTTTAGACTTGTAGACACTTGAACATATAGCTCAACAGTATAAGGGATTCTTCCCTGAGGTTATTCATGAGGTTAATGAGTATGGACAGAATTAAAACTCTCATGAAATTGTACTACTTTACTCAATTTTGTCACCTACCTCTTTCAATACTCTGCTGGTTCGCATATCTGCAACACGAATCAGAACTTTGGTAACTTCAGGATCAGAGGTTTCTGGACTACTTGGGGCTGTACGGATCTCTTTCAGGGCTTCCGAGAGAGCTTGCCACTTTGGATTAGGTTCCAACACAGGAATACCTAAGTCAATAAGTTTTGGTCAGTAATGAAACATAAATGTTCATCTAATTTACCTTTCATGCAAATGAAAAGCAGTGATGTTTAGCTCAAAAAAACATGAGGTTCTTCTTTACACTGCTTTCAATGAATCAACATAATTCTAATAACTTAAGCATTACCAAAAGATAAAGGGCGAGCCTGAATTCAAAAACACTAAATGCAAGTAAGATTTCACACTTTCCCGGCGAATTGCATTGATGAACTCTTCTTGGGCTCTACACCGGGTCCCAAAATCGAATATTTCAAGGGAAGAGAGGTCCGCACTTCGAGCCCTGCGTGACAACAAGGCGATTAAAATTTTACCCGCAGATAAGGGAAACACTACTGTCATTTTGAGATCTTCAGATTACCACCATAAGATCTGTGAAATACTTAAGGAACGGGCGTACCGGAAGTTAAATTGTGATCCCACGGAGACTATAGTGAGGAAGACGGTTTCTTTAATTAAAAAGTCAGGCGTCCGGGAAGAAACGTTTAAGAATATCTACCCACAGGCACCAGCACCTTCTAGACTCTACGGGCTTCCGAAAATACACAAGGAAGGTGTTCCTTTACGTCCCATTGTGAGTGCCATCGGATCTCCTACTTACAGCTTAGCCAAATACCTTACAGGAATTTTGTCACCTTATGTGGGTGTCTGTGAACACCATATTAAGAACTCTTCTGAATTCGTGGGTATTTTGGCTAACCTTCGGGTGGAACCAACAGACATTTTGGTTAGTTTTGACGTTGTTTCCCTTTTTAACTGTGTTCCACTCTCCAATACCTTCAAGCTGCTGGAAGAAAAATTCGACAGCGGATCGTTGAAGCTATTCAACCATGCATTAACGTCCACATTCTTCAAGTATGACGGTGGATTCTATGAAATGGCCGACGGAGTTGCAATCGGATCCCCTTTGTCACCGGCCATTGCGAATTTTTACATGCAGGATTTCGAGGAAAGAGCCCTTACTACTGCTCCGTTAAGACCCAATTGCTTTTACAGATACGCGGATGACACGTTCATCATATGGCCTCATGGACCGGATGCTCTTGCATTGTTCTTGGAGCATATGAACAACCAGCATCCCAATATCCAATTTACAATGGAAACGGAGAAGAATAATATGATAGCCTTTCTCGATGTCCTTAACCACCGGAAGGAAAATGGGAAACTTGGACACAGCGTTTACCGTAAACCGACGCATACGGATCTCTACCTGAACGGCCTTAGTCATCATCACCCCTCTCAATGCAGCGCGGTCCTCTCCACACTAATACATCATGCAAAGGCTATTTCCGACGAAGAAAATCTTCTTATGGAATTAGACCACCTCAGAAAAACCTTCCGACAGAATGGATATGGTGAGCTGCAAATTTCCTTGGCTTTCAAGAGGTCCTTTAACTTTTCAAGGATTTCAGTTTCAGAGAATGAACACACTAAACCGAAAGCCAGAGCCGTTTTGCCATATGTTTCTATGATATCTGGAAAAATTTTGAGGGTTTTGAAGAGGTTTAACATCGAAACCATTCACAGACCAATGCCCAATTTAAGGGATCGTCTCGTGAGAGCGAAGGACCCAGTGGGCCTCATGACTCCGGGGGTCTATAAAATACCCTGTGAATGTGGCGAGGTCTATGTGGGAGAGACAGGTCGAACGATTTCCACTCGACTGAAGGAACACCGAAGACATTTTCGACTCGGACAGCCGGAGAAATCAGCGGTATTGAACATAGCCTCAGTCTAGACCATCACATTAAATGGGACGATACGAGGGTTATCAGGCGCTCGGACAAATTTTGGGATCGCTTGACAAAGGAAGTGATAGAAATAAGAATGGAGAAGAGGAACATAAATCGGGATTCGGGCTATACCATCAGCAGCTCATGGAACAGAATCCTGAAAAGAATACAGGTTAACAGAGCGAGGCCAATGATCAACGGCCAAAGTTCAACGGTCAACGGTCCTCCAGCTCAACAATCGTGACTCGACCAATCCCCCACCGCCAGCGTCCGGATAAAACCAACGGACGGTTTAGTTACATGACATTTGCCTTGAGGATGGGTAACGAGTCGCTACCCAAAACGTCGGCAGCATTACATTCACTCACCCGGTGTAGAGCCCGAGAAGAGTTCATCAACTAAATGCAAGTTTCAACAATCACAAACACCTTCCACTTTTTAATAAGCATATCCATGGGTAAAAGCCCACTAAAAATTTTAGTGGATGTCCACAAATTATAGTGGATTTTCACATAAAATATAGTGGATGTCCACCAATAATGTGGATATCCACTATGAATGGTGGATATCGACAAAGCATTAATGGATCCACTTATGCAGAATGTGGATGTCTACTAAGAATGATGAATATCCACTAAGCTGTAGTCAGGGTTCATACCAACTTTCCATTTTCAATTTCCCTGACTTTTACCTGATTGCCAGTCCCAATTTTCGAAATTTCCCTGACTTTATATCAATGGCAAAGCAGTCTTATACAGAGTGTCCCATTGATCGTGTGTCATTTCTGACTTGTAATTTTAGACACTTCCTTTCGAGCCACATGGATGAAATTTGGTACCTGGCTAGAAAAAGGTCGTAAGTTTTGTTGAGTTTACTCAAAATATTAAAAATATGACCTTTTGACCCCAAAAATAGGGTCCAACCTAAAATCCAAATTTTGCCTTATGGGCTTTCAATGTTAAAATATTCGAAGTACAAAAAAGACAGAATTATCTAGCGAAACTTTCGACTAAAGGGTTTTTGGACACGAAGAACACGATGGAAGAACAATTGAGGTCGAAAATTGCAACTGTGACCCCTGAAAGGTCAGTCAAGGTCACAGGGGTTACAAAAAATGAATCACCACTTCAAACCTGTCGAATTATAGGTTTAAAAAGGTGCCAAGGTCGATTTTAAGGTCTTCAGATCCCTCATTTCATCCCTTGACCTTCAAGGGTTACTCAGGGGTCAAGGGTCAAAGGGTGACAAAAGGTGAAATTATGCTAAAAACGTATCGAATCATAGGTTTAAAAAGGTGCCAATGTCGATGGTAAGGTCTCCAGATCCCTCTTTTCATCCCTTGACCTTCAAGGGTAACTCAGGGGTCAAAGGTCACAGGGATGGAAAAGGTGAATCACAAACAATTGGAAAATTATCCTAGAGATAGCACTGATCACAGATTTGAAAATGTAGTGAAATATTTACTGTCTGATGGAAAGATAATAAATGTGTTGCAATGGCTAAGAATTTCGATTCCTTAGAGCCTTGAGTACAAGAGTTGGGATGGCGTAAGGAAAAAAGAGCCAAAGCTTACGTGCCACAACCTGCCCTTAAAAAAATTTACAGTAAATTTATGGATGGTGTGGACCAACTTGACTGGTTATTTGAAAAGCATGCGATCGTAATAAAGGGCAAGAAATGGCATTAGTGAATAATTACCAGAATTATTGACATGTCAATTGTCAATGCATATTTGATGTACCGTGATATTCATGGTAAGAAATCTATATCCATTAAAGAATTCAAGACAGCCATCACCGTTCATTATTTAAAAATATGGCATGGAAGAAAACTACCATTGAGCCTGCCATCAACTTCCAGAGTCAGCGTTTCTGATGACGTAAGATGATAGAAAAGATCGTATTATAGATAAAAGGGACAAATAGAGGTGTTGTCAATACAAATGTTGTACTGGCAAACCTCTACCATACTGCAGAAAGTGTGGAGTCTCGTTGTGTATTAGATGTTTCCCATTGTATAACGAGATGTAGGTGGAATATACCAAATTTTATGAATATAAAAAGGGATTGTTGTAAGAATATATAGTGGCAATTATACAAAAAAAGTGGTTATTGTGTGAATGTTAAGGTGTATTTTCTCATTGGGTCTAGTTTTGTGAACTTTCTAAATACCTAAAAAAAAGGACTCATCATCATTTCCAAGAAATTAAATCTGAAAGGCATAGACCTAGTTGTGCAAAGTTGTAATCGCTCTTTGAGTTTTACTGACAGTATTTATACTGAAAATGAATTTTTTTGTTAAAAGCCTAATATCATTTTATACGTAATACAATGTTTTATGAAAACTGGCTATACGGATGTAATCAATATTTCCACTGATAAAATTTTTTTTTTGCTGTTAGCACCCAGCGTCCTATAAATAGGACAGCTGATTTTACAAAAACTGTAAAAGATATAGTAAAACCTCCTGTTAGCGAACTCCCTAACAACGAGCACCTCCGATTAACGAGCAAATGGAGTTGGTCCCGTCAAGCTGCCATCAAAAAGCATGCATTTTGACTCCCTTACAACGAACTCCCATACAACGAGAACTTCCCGACAACGAGGTGAAGAGCCAGCCCCGTGAGTACTGGCTGACCTCTTTAGGACGAATTTTTTCTCGTCGAATGCCATTTTTTTTTAAAGTACGTGAGCTGTCATTTACTCTTGAAATCCGAGTTTGCTGTTTTCCTAAACGTTCATTAAAAATCGGGTGCGTGTCTTTCGTGGAAATTTATGCATTAACATGATTGTTTCTCGCAAATTTTCGTGACATAACCAAATAAGTCTTGAACCAGTACGCATGTCATTATTAATCATTTATGATTAATAAATCATTTATTAATCATATTAATAAATCATTTTTTTGCAAAAAACTAAACACATAAGACCCAAACAAAAATTAGGGCCACAAATTAGGAATGATTAAGCTTATTACTGAGGATTGTTTACACAAAAAACCTTACAGGTTGCATGCACACAACTCATTTAGGAAAGGATCATTGGAAAACCAAGTTGAAATGCAATGATCATTATGCTAAGTAAGATTAGAATTAGCTTTAATATCTTACGTCTATTCTCCTTAGCTTCATTGTCCAGCTTGGCCTTTTTACTCCCATCTTCTTTTGATGGAGAAACAAGCTTATCAACTCGAGCTCGGGATGACACAAAAAATGTTTCTGCAGCCTCCAAGAGGGGCCATCCTGAAGAGCGCATTGCATATTCCATTGTGCGTAAAGGAGTGACAAGAGTTTCATAGGTTACACAATCGTACTGTGTCAAAGCCCTGAAAAAATATTCGAGACAAGTTAGAACAGACTCTCAGCAATGATAAATATTTACCATAATTATAACAATACAAAAAATGATTGCCTAATTGAAATGATTGGAAGCAAGAGATTGAGCAGATTATGAAAATTCCCTTAGGGTTGGAAGGAAATAGATCACTGCCTGATTAGAAATAACAAATTCCTCATAATTTCAATTACAAAGAAGGACCTACATTTTACTGCAACCACAAGCAAGACCTAACACAGAATGAAAGAGGAATGAGCCCAACCTATTTCAATTTTCAATCAATACTTGGTAGAGAACTTTCACCTGCCTGCCGGACGTACGGTATTTACCCGATTCTAAGACGACCTTTTTTGGCTAATTTTCAACTAAAGATATCCAGACTCGTCTTAGATTCGAGTACAACTTATAAGTGTGTTTACACGGTGCTATGCTATGAATGCACGATTGTGTGTGACTAAGTGATTAATAGAGATCCTTTCCACAAGAATCCATTGCAATAATTACGTAAATAAACAATACTAACGGTGAAATTTAATACAATGATGTGCATGATAATTTTGCCAGTAATAATGATTATTATCTATGGCCACAGTGATGTATTTCACACTAGCGCTTCGGGCATACTGGGCATACACACAAAAACAAACTAAGGCAGGAATTCAATTTCGGCGGTTTTTACACTTATCTGAAGTTTTGAATTCGTGACTGAATTGTACCTTACGTGTGTAGCGATTAAAGATGACAGATCATGTATAAATACATGGCGTGAGTGCGAAGGGAAAGTTAACCAAATATATTAGACGTAGTTTTGACGCAAATTTTAAGCTACTTGTCGTACAACATGCCGATAAAAAAAATAACTGTGATGCAAGTAGAAAGTTTGGAGTTCCTGAGGCAAATGTGCGAAGATGGGGATCTGCAAAACACAAAATGCATGGACGTCAAATCTACCAGGAAGTCATTTAGAGGACCCAAAGCAGGCCGATTCCCTAACGTCGAAGAAGAAGTGGTGGAGTTCGTACGCACTCAGTGGCAGAATGGCATGCCTGTTTCAACGGTAGATATCATTCTTAAAGCTCACAAAGTTGCTAGAAGACTTAACATACCAGCATGAGAATTTAAAGCAAGCAGAGGTTGGTGCACCAGACTCATGCGACGAAATAATTTTTCTTTACAGCGCAGGACTTCACTGTGCCAGAAATTGCCCGAATACTACGGCGAACTTAGCTTCTGAAGAACTTAGCAATGGGTCTTATGAGGGGACATTTAGTGAGCAGGTCAACCATCTTCACTTTGCAGACAGATTTATACACATATTTGAAGCGCTACCGCCCGCAAGAAGAAGAAAGGGTTACCTTGAGCGGTGTGAAACGGGGTAGATGTAAACTGTGTGCTAACAGTACAACAACGCTAAAATGTGGCATGTGCAACAGATTTATTTGCAAAAAGCACTCTCAAACCACCGTAACTTGCCTCCCGTGCCACGAGGACGCCGAGGAGCACGACTCTTCGGCAAGCTAGCCAGTCCTATGTAAAAAAATATAATCGAATGTAATAAAATTTGGCATGAATTTGTTTATAAATAAATGATATTGATATTCAAGAATTAAAATATTTATTATTTAACAAAATACCATATTTTTTACAACTTTAAGTCGTGGTGTACTACGTACACGACGCGCCCACTCGTGTGACAGAAAATAGCACGCCTGCCGGAAGGTTAAACAACCTTTTCTGAACATAAACATATGGAAACATAAAAATAGAGACTTTTCTTAAGAGCATAAAATAAATACATATTAATCACCATCACTTTCCCACAGGATGTCATCTTCACACCCATCCAGAGCATTGGACAAGCAGCACATCTTTAACCCATTCACTATTGTGTTTGGATTTACTTGTGGCCAGGATGTCTTAATTCACTGACAGAGTAGTGCAACTTCAGGCTTCCTAAGTTTTCCTGTTGCTGTTAAATTATGAGTGCCACTCTGCAAACACTCAGAATACAAAGTCTTTATATTCTGTTTAAAACACCTATTGACAGCAAAATCCAGTACTTGCAGTTGTGATGTCATTCCTCCAGGTATCACAATAAGATCAGTTTTCATTTCACTGATTTCCTTTTTAACTCCAGGTGCTAGGTGCCCTTTGAATGAATCCAGTGAAAGCATAGCTCTTTGTTTCAGTATTATTCGTCTATTCAACACCACAAGTAGCCAATATTTCATTAATTCTTCTGTCATCCATCCCTTTTCATGGCATCTTACTATTATTCCACTCGGTATTTGTCCCTTGAGCATAGTTTTCTATTTTAGAATCACATCCAGCACTAATTTAGTACCATCTACTAATACTCCCAATGTAACATTCACTCGCATTTTTTCGTTACCGGTAGTTTTAATAGGAAGGACTTGGCTCCTTTCTCGTTCACAATGTAATTTGATGGCATGTCCAAAAAAAACTGGAGTTTCGTCCGAATTTCCTATTTAGCTCAAAAGATAATTATTTTTTTTATAAGTCCAATTACATATTTTTGGTAAGCGATCAATTCTTCGCCGTAGTCTTCGGGCAATTTCTGGCACAGTGAAGTCCTGCGCCGTAAAGAAAAATTATTTCGTCTACCACTGAAAGTCTCTAAATGACATCCTGGTAGATTTTACGTCCTGCATTTTGTTTTGCAGATCTCCATCTTTACACATTTGTCTCAGTAACTCCAAACTTTCTACTTGGCATCACAGTTATTTGTTTTATCGGCATGTTGTACGACAAGAAGCTTAAAATTTGCATCGTAACTATGTCTAATATATTTGGTAAACTTTCCCTATGCACTCACGTATTTCTACATGCTCTGTCAGTTTTAAGTGCTACGTACGCGAGGTACAATTCAGTCTCGAATTCAAAACTTCTGATAAATGTGAAAGCCACTGAGAGTGAATTCCAGCCTTCATTTTTTTTTGTGCATATGCCCGAAGCGCTTGTTTGAAATACATCGCTCTGGCTATAGATAATTATTAATGCTGGAAAAAATTATCATACACGCCATTGTAATAAAATTTCTCTTCAAGTATTGTTGATTTAAGTAATTATGGCAATGGATTCTCGTGGAATGGATCCCTGGAAATCACTTAGTCACACCCATTCATGCATTCATAGCGTAGCGCCACATAAAACAGTTATAAGTTGTACTCGAATCTAAGACGAGTCTAGATATCTTTAGATGAAAATTAGGCAAAAAAGGTCGACTTTGTGGCAAATCTACTATGGTTACATGTTACCATGGCATGAGAAAAATAGCGGATACCTTCTACTAGCTTTAGTGTTACTAAATAAGGACCATCTGCCTGATGTGCTTTTTATTACCAGAAGGGTCAGGAAAACTTTTAGAAACTTGATGAAAAATCAACTGGAGGTTAGCATTAACCAAACAGTATCAAGCAGGTCCTTAAATTACAATTACATTGGTTATAAGATTTAATTTGTTTAATTAGTTACCTTTGAAGAAATGACAATGTCTTTAGGTCGGACACCAACTGACGACTCTTCACACTGAGCTGGTGCCATATTGGATCAATATTGATTTTCACATGCCGAGTAAAGTTATGTGAGACAGCATTCTCCACAGTCAATTCATCAGCATCCATCTATTTCATTAATA
Organism: Platycnemis pennipes; assembly: GCA_933228895.1. Lineage (NCBI taxonomy): Eukaryota > Metazoa > Arthropoda > Insecta > Odonata > Platycnemididae > Platycnemis > Platycnemis pennipes. The sequence goes on along the minus strand of OW121856.1, from coordinate 75,508,439 downwards.
AAAAACAGATATTAATTGCTGATAGATAAGAGGACTACCCATTCTCAAATTGTTTCAATAACATTTTTAAAAAAAGCTGAAGATCACAGTAACATTTTTCCCTTGAGGTTTACAACATATTCTGGTGAAAAGACTGATACGAAGGTTGCACTATATGGTGAGGAGGCATGGACTTAGAGAAAAGAGGAAGAAAATAGTGCTTTTGAGATTTGGATATTAAAGAGGATGGAGGAGTGGTGGGTAGAAAGGAAGACAAATGTGGAAATGCTGGAGAAGCAGGGATACGATAAGAAGTTTAGAGAGGAAATTGGGAGCAGACAAAGGGAGTGGATGAGGCAGATTTTGAGGCAGACTCGTAGTTTTGATATAATGATGAGGGGTATGAGGAAGAAGTATGAGGAACAGAAAAAGTACATAATTTGAGATATAGGAGCAATGGGAAGGTTTAATTATCCATCAAAACCTACCTAACTGACAGAATATTACTAATATGTAATAATAATACCACATTTTGTCATGCAAAATGCATGAGAACACAAAATGTGCATTGTAGTTTAAGCAAAATGTTTAAGAGAAGTAAATAGCCCTCCTATTGGAAAATATCAAATTAAGCTAATTCCTAAGAGAAAATACTTGGAATTTAGTTTATCAGCATCATGTGTTAGATATCAATATTGACTCAATGAGAGTGTGATTTTCAACAGCTTTTTATTAAGAACACATACCTCATATGCTAGAGAGTACGGTAATGAAGGATAATGCAATATATAATATTTTTCAGTACAGCTATTATCCTCCAAAATTTAAACTGATGTCCGTCTCTGCCTGAAGTAGTCTCTTAATAATGATTAAGGATTGAAATGATCACCATATTTTGGTAAAAAAAATTCAATGACTGACCGTAAGTAAGCACCATTCATACTTTATCCAGGCACATAATCAGAATATTTGCATATATTAAATGACAACAGCAAACTTAAAAAATAGATTGGACAACCAGATAGTTGACACAAAGTAATGCAAATATACCAGCAGATTGTCCACACCCATTTGAGGACTATGTATTTAGCACCAAGTATTATGCATCAATAAGATGGCTACACAAATCTGGAGCAGAAATTCCAGGGAATTTATTCATTTTCTCAATTAACTTTTGCAGTTTTCTGGGACAAACATGCCCAACTTATAAGTGAAAATCACCACACACAACATTAACTTAACATAAATGAGCTCTATAGTCCACTGTATCCAACGCAACTTTGTGGAACTGCTTCATAATTAAAATCCTCGACGAAACCTGGATCGTGTAATAACTAATTTTTATGTGGAACAACCAAGTTAGGTTTCTATTTCAATTAAAAATTAAATCATAAAATAGCATCTAACCTCCTCGTATTCAATAGGCACAAATTGTAACACAATGGTCTTTTCTGAAAGACAAGAGGCAATAGGCTTCTTTAAGCACTATGACTTCAAGATAAGTTGAAAACAGTTAGGGCTTAAAAGAAAAGATCATCTTTGCAGGCAAAGATGAGAATGTATAATGGCTAGCCAGGAAAACTAAGCATGATTGGTCAACAATTAGTAGAAAAACTTCAGGTGGTAAAATATACCACTCAAATAACTATGATGATGAATGTATGAACATACATGACTGAATTCAGGTTTTTAAAAATTCAACAAATTTTCCTCATGGATTGTTACAAGATCCAGCAGGAAGTCTTAATAACTCAAAAATAAGTGGACACATAGAAAATCAATTGAAGAGTCCCAGCCAGTACCATGGAGATACAATTTCCACACTCGTGTGCATGCAACACCTTGCAGATTTTAATACGGTGAAACCTGCCCAAACAACCACCTCCATTCAGTGGCCACTTTTGCCTGGAACCGAATATATTCCCCAAATAACCATTGTAAATCTCCCCTATTTTCATCAGGCAGCAGTCACACAGTTCCCATCCAGCAGCCATTCCTTACACAGCCAGTCGCAAGCATATTTTGGAATATACTTCGGGAATTATTCTTTTCTATTCCTAAAACAGTACATTATACCAAGAGCATAGTTATTACCAGAGCCTTGTTAGTGGTCCATCTAACCCTTTTTGACAGATAAATTACTGCTATATTTTACGGAAGTGGCCACTACTCTGTGGCCAGCGACCACTTTTATTTTCATTCATATCACTGACCCTACAAATTTAATCCTATAGGTGATCATAAGGGACCCTGAAATTTCCTAATGGGTTTTTTTGTGAATTTATTTTTAAGAGCATAAAAGTTATTTTTATGTTTAAAGCCTTAATAAGTAAAATTTGCCATTTTAACGCTAGCAAAATTCACCACAATTTCGTGAATAGCTTTTTATTCGTGAAATTTAGCAGTATTTGGCTGTTAATGCAATATTTTGCGCGAAATTTGGCATTTTTCAAACCTATAGTACGATATTTTGCGAAAAAAACATTATATGCTTTAAGTTTCAAATTGATATGTATGTGAAGATGTGTAATGAAAGACGTCCCATTTAGTGAAAAAATGTTTGCAAACTCATAGTGTGAAATGAGTACATAATTATTATTTACGTGACCATGCCACTATCATCAGTCTGATGATGCTCGCGACCATGATATATGCATATGTATCCCTAGATCGAATTTATGGTGGCCGGGTTGGGGCGTTGCGCCACCGAAATAACTTGCGTAATATTTATCTCGAAAGATTCTTCAGAGAAGTTGCCATCAAAGCAATTGCATTTGTGAAAGATGATATCAGTAAGTCTGCACATAGCATTAATGGGAGCAATATCTACGCTGAACAAGAGTATCTTAAATGTATTAGCTGTTGGGCGAAAAGGTAAAGTTGTCAAATGGACGTAATAATTTCTTTCAAGGAGTGCTCCACCTAAGCTGTGACTGACGGGTTGCAATTACTGCTCGGGTAGACATAAAGACTTATTTAAGGATTAACTATTAAATTCACTGACTGACGTTGAGTATATGTTGCAGACTTTATGTAATGACTCCGACACATAGTTGGGATTAACGATTAAAAAAATTAACAATTAAAATTAATCATTAAAAATGTGGTTAACTATTTAATTTAATCGTTACTTTTTAGAAGAGTTAACTTTTAATCATTAAATTTATGCATTAACTGATACAAAATTAACTTCAGTTAATTTTTTTCGTTAAATTTTGGCGAATGCCCAACTGTCCGAATTTGGGTGCAAAGGATGCCCAACAGATAAATGGGAAAATAAAATAGTATCTAGGAATTAAAGGGTATAAGTGCAAGAATGCAGTGAATATGTACATCCAAACCCAGACGAATATGTACATCCAAACAAAAGCGGGATTGATGGGAGTGACCGCCAAAGTTGAAGAACAACATCTGGGTTTTTAAGTCTGTTCCCGCACCTATAGGTGCTTAAGACTGGGAAGAAAGGTACAATTTTGTAAATCCAATGGTAAGAGGGTGGAGAGAAACCCAGTGTCGACATCAGCCTGCTCTTAATGGAAGTCACCAAGGTGATCAAGGCTTAACATTCCATCTGATGGACAAAAGACGGTCACTAGTGCCCCAGGAGAGGACCATTTGCTACATTGATATGGTAATCAGCATAGAAAATTGACAGAAACATTGGGTGAAACTAAATCCTTGCCCTAGGGAGCCTTATTTTCATCTTTTTCTCACTTTACAACACCTATTTATGCAACCCACAAAGCCCTAACTCATTTATTTTGGGTCGGAAAGAAGATGGACACTCAACCATGTTTACACCAAAACACATAATGATCTAAGAAGAAATATACCTAACAAAAAGTACCTGTCGGATGTTGTCCAATATCGGAGTGGAAGAAGAATATTTAAGCGTTTGGAAACCTTCTTGGTAGCGCAGCGAATGCAAGGATTATCTTTTGGCCGAGGTCAATTGCTTCTGAGAAATTTTAGTTTCAAATTAAAAGTCTGTGCCATACTGTCCACTGGTGCTTTTGTGTATTTTGATTTATTAATTTTGATTTTACAATTCACTGCAACTACAGTCTTGGGAACTAAGAGATACATGTGCACAAACTAGCGTTCAGATGAGGAAAAAGACCTTCGTGCGTAAGGATGCAGGTAAAAACTGGCGTAATCTGAACGGAGCATAAGCGGCCACCTTTCTATTGGCCAAACAGTGCCTGCTGAAGACAGATTTTACTTATATGTCCACCATATTTATATATTTATACCCATTACCATATTTACAATAATTTTATAATGAATAAAATGAATCTCTGAAAATGGATGAATGAAAAAAAGTCTCACCATGGGATTGATGCGTTTGAGCTCCTTCACAGTGAAGTTCATGAGGTCCAGGAGAGAACATTGCACTTGCTGCATTAATGGACTTAGCTCCAAATGTAGTTCAACCAAGAGAGGCTGTAAATAGGGTAACATTTTACTCTTGTGACATATGTTCTATGAGTATTTTAGTCATGTTGAGGAAACAAGGCAACTCAAGTATAGCAACTATAGCGCGTTCCACATTTAGTTGACAGTATGGATCTTATGGGGAACGCTGTTGCCAAGCTTCCGCTCCATGGGCGGCATCCTGACAAAATAGGCAACCACCCATAACTCCGCGGCAACATTATTTAGTTTCAAAAAAGTGTTAAATTTTGCACATAATAAGGCGTGCGGGGATGGCATTTTGCGATGTAAAGGTTACATGAATTACCGGAATATAAAGTAAACATTTTGTTTACAAATACCATATTTTTTTAATGGTAAGTGACTGCTGAGCTGAGCTGAATAATAAATGGAATTTTTTTTATTGCTTAATGCTTCATTATAAGTTTCATTCACCTCCCTTGACGATAATTTACAGCATTATTAATGCAATGGGTTTCAAAAGTAAAGTCGTTTACGTAAATATGAAGGTTATGGCTCGATTTTCTTCGAGAATGCCAAGAAAAGGTGGGGCATTGCCATTCCTGGACAAGGAAAAATTTTCCGATAGTGCCACGAGAGATTTGTAGGTGAGAAAAACTTATGTCAAAGGTCGCCAGGAGGGATGGCCAATTTACTCTCCCCTATTTGCTTGAGGCACTGAATGATGAGAAGGGGTTTCCTCGTCACTTTAGGGAACTTTAAGGGCCAGTGCTTTTGGAGCTCTTGAGTAAGAGAAATAAAAATTTTAATTTCTTTTTGCGGCTTGATCACCATATTTTGTAGAGAAATTTCTACCTTATCATTTGAGTGAATCCGTTTTTCTTATTATAATAAATTTTTAAAGTGATGATAAAATATACCACATCCCATAAACTTCCCGTTCCCTTGCCACAACCGCTATGCAAATCACACTTTGTTATTTATCCAGACTGGATCACTGGGTGCCGTCTCTCCCTCCTTCTTTCGAGGTTCCCCTTCTGCTTGCACCCCCCGTAAGCTCTCCCCCCTGAGTCCCATCCCCGTTCATTGTCCCACGAGTACCCGGGCTTGACGCCAATTGCCAATGACCTTTACGTATCTTGCCTGAGGCTAAACCCACCCATCTTTCAGAGCCTGGGTGGGGAACCGAGGAAACGAACGTTGTGGGTGACCTGAGGCAGAAGCTTAAATCCCTTTTGGCTACCCCAGACCCAACCTTCCTCCCAAACATTTGATGGTGCAATAATACTGGGAAGTAGGATATGACGCCAAGCGATTCAAACGAAGAATTGTCAAAATATCCCACTACCCACCTTTGAAATTCCATTTTTGAAATGATTCCAGCAGGAAACATTTTCGGGTTTGCTCAATAACCTATTACTTTTTGTGATTGGCTTTCGATTCTGTGATTTACCAACAAAATTTTAACTTCTTCTTCTATCGTTGTTTTACTTCAATAACTCGCAATTAAACTATACTTTCAGTCTATACACACTCAACACTTCGTTTTATTACATTCGTCTCACTTGACTACACATAAACAAAATTGTTTGTTACATAAACTTTCAATAATGTATTCTTGTAAAATATAACTTTCAACACTCCCCCTTAACAAATCAATTTTTGAACCTTTAAATTGACACACAACAATTAATAACCTTTTTACAAAAAACACAGTCAAATACAACTCAATCCTAATTCATTAATAAAATTTGAAGTTTTTACTCCCCCTAAATTTTAACTTTTCAAAAACTATCCCCAGCCAAAGAACCTCCTAACAACTTCCTCTCTTGCTCTAAACGCAACCGCTCCAGCCGCGTTTGCTCAGCCATCTCCAGCCTCTTGAGGCGCTCCTCCTCTCGTATCAACCGCTCCTCCTCCTCCTTCATCTTCTTCAGAGCCTCCTGCATGGCTGCTATCGTCTTCTTTCCAGGCCCCTTCTTCTTGTCATCCTCTTTCGCCTCCTTGGCACCCTTTTTCTTCTTCTTGCCGTCCCCGTCGCCATCCTCTTTGGCCGCATCTTCCTTCTCCTCTTCGTCCACGGCAGCATCCCCAGCCTTCACTTTCTCCTCTGCTGCCTTGGCACCTCAGCCTTCCCTTTCTCCTCTGCTGCCTTGGCGCTCTGCTCCTCTGTCTCGAGGGCGCCTTCCCCTTCTCCGCTGCAGCCTTCTCCACAGAAGCCTTGGACTCTGGTGCTCCAGCTGTTGCAGCTGCTGCACCCTCTTCCACCATGCTCTTTCCATCTTCCTGACCCTCTTCTGCAGGTTTCTTGACCCCTTGCTGCTTCTTCACGGCCAACTTCTTCTGCTTTACTCGATCTTTCTTCTCCTTCTTCTGCACAGCCGTCTTGACGGTCCCCTCGGCACCCTTAGCCCATTCCTCCTTTGGTGGTGCCGCGGCATCCGCCCCCTCCTTCCCCTTCTTCTTTGGCACTTCCTTCTCCTCAGCCTCCCCCTCATCCTTCCTCACGCCCGTGTACTCAAACTCCAGCTCTGCCAGCATCTTCTCTACGTCCTCCTCACTACTACTTGCACTACTTAACGCTACTGCATTGTAAATTCCATTTTTGTCACTATCATATTTCGATTCTACACACCCTGTCGACATCATGGCCTTGTTCGACATTGCTTCTAGTATGTAAAGTCCCTCTCTCTCTGGAGCTTTAAAAATATCTTCTCCCTTGAACCTTCCCACACAGAAATCAGCAAAAGTTTCGCATGAAATTCCCTTTTTCGCCAACTTTGAGCAAGATATAAGGTTATAATTGAAATCAGGTACATATAAAACAGCCGTAAGTTCCAAAATTACGTTACCACACTTAGATGCTAACTCTACTCGTACCGTTCCCGTTCCTTCCACTTCAACACTGCCCCTTCCCATATGTACGTAGCCTTTTATTGGTTTTAATGAAATAAATGCCGATTTGTCCTTGCAAATGTAGTCAGTCGATGCGTTGTCCAATATCCACTCATTGTCTTTCATTCTCATAGTCGTCAAATTCACTGCGTTTATACATGATATCGTCTTCATGCCGCTACATACCGATTTAGGTTCATAATCTTCTTCCCCCTTTTTCTTAATATCTAAATCTCTATTTTCCGCGCAATCTCTCGCGAAATGACCACTCTCTCCGCAATTGAAACATTTTCGATTTCGAGGGCAATCTCTGGAAATGTGTCCCCACTTATTACAATTATAACACTTTCTATCATCATTGCTTCCATTTTTCTGCTCCATCGGTGGCCTGGTTTGGGTTGGGTGATAACCGCGATAGCTTTCCCGTTGTCCTCTCCATCCTTGGTTGAAATTAGACGTCAGCGCTCCGTGTATCGCCTTTTTTTCGTCACAGGCCATCTCGTCTTCTTGCAATAATACAGCTTTAACTTTTCTTGTTGATAGCTCCCTGTCGCCGCCCAGAATTGCAATGGTGACTCTGTGGGTATCGGGAAGACCTGCCAGGAATAGGCCTGCCAGCTGCTTGTCGTTGAGCTCTAATCCGTATCCTGCACTTTGGACCACTCTGTTCAAACCTTGTATCTCAGCCATATATTGATGCATCGTTTTCTCCGGCGTTTTCAGTACGTTCATCATTTGCTTCATGAGCTTCAGGCATTTGGTCAATGTAAAAGATGTATGGATTTCCTTTAAAATGTCCCAAGCGTCCTTTGCAAAGTCGTTATCACCAATATCTTCAACATATTCCTTAGATACGTGTTTCAGTAGGAATGCTAGGGCCTTGCGATTCAGTCGTGCTTGATCGATATTTAAATCATCAACTCGTTCTTCATCAAAACCGGGGTCTATGGCATTCCAACAGTTCTTTTCTATTAATTCAGCTTTCGCTACTTTGGACCAAGAATAATAATTTGTAGTATTTAGCTTTTCAATTCCATATTTCGTTGTGTCTCCGTCCGCCATCTTGATCTTTCCTTTATATTTTTCGCCGGCCGTCTATTCTTTCGTTTCCGCACTTTCTAACAAATTTTTTCTCTTCTCAATTCTTTTCTACTTTTCACTGAGCGCCCTGGGCCCATAACCTATCGTTGTTTTACTTCAATAACTCGCAATTAAACTATACTTTCAGTCTATACACACTCAACACTTCGTTTTATTACATTCGTCTCACTTGACTACACATAAACAAAATTGTTTGTTACATAAACTTTCAATAATGTATTCTTGTAAAATATAACTTTCAACATCTTCAAGTAGAGACGCAATTAAAATACCAACAAGGAAATGATAATAAATATGCAGAAAAATGCTTGCTTCGTGCTCCGAGACTGCGATGAGTATTTAATTAATCATTTTCTGACAACAGCAGCAAGGAAATTTTATATTCACTTTAACGGAAAGACTCCAGGTAATCGTTCTGGTGATTTTTGAATTTGTTTGAACGTTTTAAAAATTTACCGATCCAATAATATATGCGTGCGGTCATCTATTTAGTAGTACCCTGCGAGCCATCTCAAGAGCGTATGGCAGGGGGTGATTTCTCGCCGACAAAGTTCTTGAGCTTGTTGATTCTCATTTGGGAAGAGGTTTATTGAAACGCTAGATGCCGTAAATACATTTACAAAAATAATAAATATACCTTATGGAGTACAAGTCAGCATGTTCAATGCCAAAATATAGTTTTTCCGAGCAGTAAAATCATATGAACGTTCCAATTCGTGGAAAAATTTTCCTCAAAATAATATTGAACTATAAAATAATTTAATTCCTCCATACCTTTCCACTCATGAATCCGATAGACTTTCAACTCCCTCCATGTAACACGATGTGCTCGGCTGTGGCTCTGGTTCGTCTTCGACTGAGGGTGATGTCGATTGAGATGATGACGACGACGTCAGGCGAATTATCAACTCTTCGATGTCATCCTTCAAATTGTCTGCATGCCACATGTCTTCTTCCACTTCCTTGACGTGCTCAACATAGTTTTTCCAATTTTCTGGGGTGACGGTATCAAAACTTTCGGCTATGAGTCTTTCCACCTCCTTCTTCTTAAACGTCGAATTCTTCATTCCCACGTAGTGCTTTACTTGAGCTCAAACCATTTCAATCGGATTCAACTCACAATGATATGGCGGTAGTCTTAGAACTGTGCAACCGTATGTCTTTGCCATTTCCTCAAATCGAAATTTTTCAAAATTTTCCTGTACTTGATTAACCAAAAATAAAAGGTCTCTTTTCAAGCTGTCCTCATTGAAGTTAATTCTTTTACTTATCAACCACTCTTTGATGCAATCTTTTCTCCAACTTGTAGAAGGCAAGGATTCTAATTTCCTGGAATGATAAGACGCATTATCGACAACTATCACAGAGCCTTTGGGTACATTCGAGAGAAATGAGTTTTGAAACCAACTCTCATAACACTCTCCATCAACTTCATCATGCTCATCCATAGTGTTCTTCTTGCAAAGAAAGAAGCGCGCAGCACCTTTTATGAACCCATTTTCGGTTCCTGCATGAATTATGGCAAAACGTACTCAGACCAGCAAGGAAAGCCTGACGAGGTGTTTTTATTTCTCTATCGCGCCAAGCTATGTTTATCGTCTGTCCAACATTGATCCACGTCTCGTCTGTGTACACAATTTCCCTTTGCTCACGGCGATATTTTTTCAGCAGTCTCAAATAATTATGACGCCAACGAATAATATCGTCTCTTTCAATAAGTTTGCTTCGTCTGCCCCTGCGTTCATATACGAAGCCCATGTCAAGAAGAAGACGGTATAACGTGGTCCTCTTGAAATTAGGAAGATCTTTATCTAAATTAACAGAATTTAGAATAGTTTTTAGAGTCGGATAAATATTTTTCGTGAATGATTCATGAACTTTCCTTCGAACTCCCGATCTTACGAAACCATTATACATCACTGATCTCGCATTCTTATACGGTTGATTAATTTTTTTCATTTTCGAAGGAGTAACCAGTGCACCGCGGGATGCTTCCTTTCTTACCCTATAGATAGTAGACTGTGAGCACCCAGTGGCTTTCGAAGTTTCTTTGCAGGATTCAGCAACATTGAGCGATTGGTTGAAATATTTAAACACATTAAACACCATCTCTCTTTCACGGCTTCTCAACTTCTCCCCTTTCCTCCTCCTCTTCGTTTCGGACATTGAGATAGCACACTATTGGAAACAAATTGATCTGGAGGACACTCCACAGCACTGTTGAAATATTTTGCACACCACTTGTTCACACACAGAAACCTGACGAGACACTAAATCCCCCCACCCTTTCTATCCCTGGTCCCTAACACCGAAGAGTCGCTTCTAAAGCAGATGTTTTTTGGCACCTTCTTAACGGAACTTCTGGAAATACCCAATATACAGTCAAAGGATGAGAATAGGATAAGAATATCCCTCGTACCAATCCATTCGCATTTTCTTCCGAAAGGCACGTAAGACTTTTACCTCTTCTTCCTTCACTGTCAAAATTTTTGCTGAATACTTCAGTGTTTATGCATTTTCATCAGGCAAGTTCTTGAAACTAATATATTTCGAATGAAATATATGAATTACTATTGCTTTTACTAAATGCTAAAAACAAAAAACGATATCTTTTTTATCAAAGAGGCACGAGTAATTAAAGTATCAAGCTCATTCTCCGACGGAGAATCTTCCTTCCACGCGATAGGTTAGCTGGCGGGACAGAGCAAGCGGTGGAATTACGGCGCGTGGAAAATATTTGGCGAAATCAAAAATTCATAACTCCCTTTGTAATCAAGATAGAGTTACGATTCTTTCACCAAAAACAAATATAAAGTTTTGATAGGTTAGCTGGCGGGACAGAGCAAGCGGTGGAATTACGGCGCGTGGAAAATATTTGGCGAAATCAAAAATTCATAACTCCCTTTGTAATGAAGATAGAGTTACGATTCTTTCACCAAAAACAGATATAAAGTTTTATCTAAATAACATACGTAGCATGTATGGATCTATATCATGAAATACGAAAGTTAGTAGGCGACCGCTTTTTACATCGCAAAATTCAAAATATTTTGTCCAAAAGATATTATAATCAATATAACAACGTTGAAACTAAGTTAAAAACAAATAAAAGCTCATCGATATGGAGGGAAACGTATAAAAAACTTATATTAAAAGTTTTAACTTAATACTGTGAACCGTTTGTCTGCAACTGGGTAAGGAACATGAAATCAGAAGTGCGCCGTTATTAACGGAAATTCAAGGAAATATTTTTTATAATAATTATTTTAAAACACATCGATTAACTATTGCCACCACTAAATGTAGCATCTTTTTCTGCTTCAGGAAATGTCTTTTTCTATTCCATAGCATCATATTAATTTTCCTGCTGTTATTGGCAACGTTGCACCTCCGGTCTTATGGAAATTTACATGGGAATCGAATCTCCATAATAGCCCATACTGTCAACTAAATGTGGAACGCTCTATTAAAAAAAATTGTACCACTTTCCGATGCAACCTGGCCAACGGGCCTTTAAAATCAGCGATGTGACAACCAAGAACCCTATAAGAGGACGTTAATCTCCTATTCCGATCGTGTTATCGATAGCCGCGCAAGAAATAAAGTTTCTACTTCGGCCGCTAGAGGAGCTGCAACCGAGGGGTAGGCTCTTAGCAGACGTTACACGGGATATTTCCCAATTGTTTTCCACCTATTTACGGCGAACAATGACGAGTTTTACTGAAAGTTATGACTGAATGCGTCAGATAATAGTCATATCTATATCCGATGGGATGGAATTGACGCAGATGTCTCCGACAGTATAGCTAAGGGAAATAATATTCACATCGGCGCACTTCGCAAGAAACCGCTGTGACTTTCCAAAAAAAATGAATATCCGCCGATTAACCTCCGGTGCACATTAATAATCAGGAAGACAATCGAAAAATGAATGATTATTCAAGACATTTGCAGCATTCAACTTTATTTACCATAATTCCTTGCAAGAGTATTCCGAAAACAGATATCAGTGATGTTCTTGGCAGTGTAACACACTTCTTACCCAGGGATGTGACTTGGCACGAAAATGGCATTTTCGGCAACTTTTCGCTCCAGAAGTACAAAGTTACCCGTCTACTTGGGACCAGAGGCACAAAATGGCCCGTTTCCTCATTTTGTCCGAAATACATTATTAATTGTTCCGATAGAACTCTGATTTTCCTACTACTGATTCACACCCGCACCCACGGTTTGTAATCACACTAACTCGCGTCCACACCCAAGTTACAAATAAATATCCTGTAAGGTTAGGTACATTACATCAGCATACAGTCATGCACATCCCCATAAATGATGAAGGCGCATTCCTCCAAAACTACGATGTGACTATATTGTAATCACTCGCTTAAGGGCTTCAAACAGGACCAGGGTGGCTACTGAGATTCAATTTTTAAATTCCCTGACGGGCTCACCAATTTCATTGACCGATCGCCAACAGGGCTCCTATTATCTGAATATTTTATTTCTGCTGAATTAAATTTTCGTTAAAACTCAGAAAATGTTAAAAGCTGAAATCAATACATTAAAAGCTAAAAGTATATCCTTATGAAAAAGTATTAAACCTTCATAAGTTAAACCCTCATGCAAATCATACGCCCTTTTCATACACATTTCGCAATCGCGTATCCGCGGCCGTGTATCGTATTTCCTCGGCCGTATATGTTTCCTTCGGCAAAATTACAATGACGATGTCTATTCCTTCAAGAAAGAGGTAGCGTGCCGTGGTAGTCGTGGATTACTGAAAAGGCATCGAAGTGAAAGTCAATGGCCGATTTACTCTTAGACTCCGGTACAGGCTAAGGTGCGCGAAAAATAGAAACTAAAGCCAAGTTGTTGGACTGAATCAAAATCGGATGGCACGAGTGATATTCAGAAGCGAATAACAATTTTATTAACGTGGTTATAATCTCTTGATTGTAAGAGGGAATCAAAAGTGTACAAATATTTGTATATACAAACAAAACTTAATCGCGCCACTGCAAACGAGGCAATTAGCAACGTGTAGCAATTTGGAACATATGTATCCCAAATATAAGAACAATATTTGAACACCACACCTGCGGGTCAATTAAGTAAATGTCATTGCCATCAAAGGGACCAAGCCATCATATGGGAGCCATATAAATCCTATAGGCAATCGCGTCAATCATCAATTGGTTTGACAGATGTGCCAATGTAACAATAGATTTGATGCCTTTGATATTTCCATTATTGACCTGCTGCAACATAAACCAGGTTCTCCCACCTTCATCTGGCATTTTATAAGCAAATATTCACCATTCATTCCTTACGTAGGCTTCCATAGCTTAATGGATATGAAGATACAGGTCTTCAGGGCCTTCCTCCACATTGTTCAAAAAAAAGATGGACCAATGAGGAGGAAACCCTTTTTTTATCTTCATTTGCCTCGCATCCCTGCCCATATCCACATAAGCCTAACACAAAAAAGTATACCTATGCCAATGTGAAACTTCTTCACCCAGCACTAACATTCCGAGTCTGACATTCGCACCATGCAAAAACATAACCAAACTGATACCTACACCCATAGCCGTGTTAACAGCATGCTTCCCTCATCCATGTCTAGCTCCAACTCACATCGAGCATCCCACACTTGACTCCATAATTGAAATTTTGGCACAATTCAAACCTGCAAAACCTTATTGCATTATGCTTCACGTTGCGACAGGTTCTCCGTACTGGAAGAACTTAGTGCCAAATAATGCCAATGCCATTTTGTTCCAGGCCACATCCTTATTTCTGTGCCTGGATATAAGCCATTTACAATTAGATGAGAGAAAATACATATATTTCATAACATGTTTCACATAGATTAGAGAAGCAAAGTATATTTCTGACAATATTACTATTAGAAAAAAACTGGAATTGGAGATTATCAAAAGTGAAGTAAATAACTTGTAAAGGCAATAACAAAGAATAGTTGTCCAATTTACTAACGATTTAAGCATATGGGGTGCTTAACTAATGCTCTATTTATGTAAAAAAAAACCACATACAAGGAGCATCACTTAATTATAATGGGAGTTCACAATTATAAAATTATAATAAAGTGAATATTTGAGACCACCGTCATCAAATTCAAAATGTGCCGTAGAATTAACAAACATGTGTATGACGGAAAACTTCCAGTAGCTCCTCAGAAGTATTGGTAGAGCAAGAGATGTATTGGTTGTTCCTCTTCGTACGTGCGTTACCAGTAGAGCACCCTGGCACAAAACAGTTGCGTAAACCCATCTTTTCCTAAATATTCATCTATTTTCCAAGACACGCTCAACTCACCACCATTGCAGCTAACGGCGAAATGACAATGAAGAGGCCTACTTCGCGACACCAGCGCTATATATCGGCAAGTTTAGAAACCATATTAACTGGCGACCCGTAATTTGAGCAAATGACGATCGGAAGCACACCAAGATTTCCGTCCTCATTGTAAGTTCATGGTGACAACACCCCCTGTATTCGCCTGCCGAATGCAGTGGCGTCAGGCTGGTGATATTGGTAGGAGAGCTGGCGAAACCAAAGCCCCATCATACTTCATACTGGCGACTGGAAGCTCACAGGCAAGGAGGGTTTCTTTACCCTTGAAACAAAAGTGGGGAATTGATGTTACCATGCGTTTAAAATGTACCGTTCTGATTTGAGCGAGTGCCTCACTTGCCATTTATTAATCTCGTTCCCAGTTGATCGTGTGGTAATATCAGTGAAGTGCATGTTTTTGGGAGGAAAAGTAAGCTGATAATTCACATTGACGGTTCGTGCTAGTTACGCTAGAGGAGTGCCACAGATGACACATGTCGACCAAAATACAGTGGAATCCCGGTATAACGAGTGCTCATAATCCCTCGGAAATCACTCGCTAAATCGGGCGCTCGTTATATCCGATGGTGTTGAAAAAACCCACCTAATTCTCATAGTCGTTCGTATTTACAGTTTTTCTTTTGTTTCCGTGGTATTTGACGAAGGTAAAGAGCAAAAAAAGTCATTTCAGGAACAATCTGGTAGAATATCGACATATTTCATGAAAGAAACAGGACATTTTCCATTATATAAAATATTAATTCCCCTAGTTTCGATGTTTTTCTTCCAGTTCTTCTATTTTTCGATCGCCGAAGAAAGCTGTAAAGACAGCGTAACTAGTCGGAATTAAAATATTAGGTGTACTGTGGAAGTTTTTGGATAATTTTGCGAATATGTCATGACGATAATATCAGCTTTGTCGAGTTTTCGAATGTTAACCAGTACGTCCATCAGTTAGGAAAATTGGCCTGAAGGTTCACTGAAATACGGCATGTATCGGGGGTCGTAGATATTTTTCAAGCTTAAGCGAAGGCCAACTTACGGCTGTCTTTTTCCGACTGGATTAACTGGAGCAATATCACGATAATTCATCGGGCGCGAACACGCTATGTTTGAACGAGCGCAATATCACGATCTTTTATCGCGATATTTATCGTGATAATATATAGTGATATTTTATCGGGGCGCAATATCGTGATATTTTATCGCGATATTTATCATGGTCACGATATTTATCGTGATAGTTATCGCGATACCTATTTATAACGATATTTATCGCACCCTGATATCTTATCGTGCCCCGACATCTTATCGTCCCCCGACATCTTATCGTGCCCCGATATCTTATCGCGTCCCGATATCTTATCGGGCCCCGATAACATATCGGGGCACGATAGGACGATGTTTATCGTCACGCTGAGTTATCGTTATCGCCACCTTATGATATGCTAAAATTATCGTATCCCGATATTGAATTATCAATATCGCCCATGCCTAGACCTAACTCCCTCTCCTACTCTCATCTTGCTCGTCGTCTGCCCACTCCCACTGATGACTGGGCCTAACAAAAGAAGAACGTAAAATGGGAGCGCGCAGAGCGAACTGAAGGCTGTAAATCGTTAATGTTTGCACATAACTGGCTTTAGGTTTTGTAGATATGGCACTCATCTTGTATTTTTAGTTTAATTAGCAGATAATACAAAACCCAATAGTTTATTTTTGCTAGGCGATGCATCGCTCTTGAGAGATATCTGTCGTAATACCGAGCGTGTACCGTGGAAGGAACTTTTTGGCCTCGCTATATCCGCTTTATTTTACATGTAAAACATAGGCCTTTTGGCGGTACAAAGACAATCACTCGCTATAACGCGATTCTCGCTATAAGCCGTACTCACTATACCGGGCTTCTACTGTATTATGTGCACTCGAGTTTGAAGGGTGTTTAAGAAGTTACCAAAAGAACTACAGAAAATTTAATGTAATCATATTTTTTGTCATTTCATTCTACGGTAATTGTTGAGCACTTAGTTTTCTTTATTATATTGTTTTATTTCTTATTTCTGTTAAAATGGAAAAGTGATAGTTTTTTACATGTTCAACTATCACGCTGATTTTGGAAGCTTATTTTTCAAAAACCCTTCAAATTATTTGATCCAAATTTTAACAATAGAAACAAGAATGCTAAATGTGTTTTCTATAACTTTCAAAATTTTATCTGTAAAAGAAATGATACTGTAATCATTTTTATCAGAAATGTTTTTCTCGGCTCTGGGTGGTCAAACAAATTGATTTTAATTGCGTTGCATTTATTGAAACTGATTTGAGGACTCTCCTCCCGCCTTAAAACTAAGTCGATTTTAGTTTATAATAGTATTTAATACTAAGGCATAATTTTCCAATAATGGGAAGTAGCGTTAATGAAATGAAACAATGTCAGTTTTCATTGCTGGAAGGCAATCGAAACTTATCTCAGGAATAAAAAACCATATGGATGGTCCAAGAGTGTTCCTTGAAAAGCGGTTGTCATATTTTCTCTAAGCCATTTGGAAAACTGGGGTTCCCTAAATTCTGTGCTTGCATGGTCAGCGAGCAAGATGGAGATGCATGATGGTAGTCCGTATTGCGAAAGGCATTCGTAAGTTGTTTCAGGAAAGAAAACCTTACTCACCGCCGGTGAGCTTCCAGCCCCCTGTATCACGGGGCCTACACTTTGCCAAGTCATGTTTCATTTGGGTGCTCCTGCTTCTGAGATCGTCAACCCGATGCGATAGTGTTTGGCAGTTGAATACGGTGACAGTGTAGTCTAATTGAGGATTTATGGAGCCTGTTGAGAGGGTTGCATTGGGAAGTGGTATAATTTTTTGTAAGTAGCTGTACAACGTCCATTAAGCTATCGATCTAAGCAATCAAAGCACCCTGTGAATGGAATGCAGGTAAGGTAAATTGCCAAGGAGAGGTTGTGTAACTATTGTCACGAAATTGGATGAAAAATTTTTCATGCAACTAAAATCATATAAAAATATGAGCCTTTTACCCTTAGCCCCGGTATCACAAGAAAAAAAACCCAGTAAATGTCACGCGGGTAGCCTACATTCATCACGATCATGCTGACAACAAGACCTAGTGTACTCCGTGAAATTCAATCACTATCACAGTTTAAATTTTTCCTTCCGTCATCAAATCAAAAATTTTATCAACATCAATTTCCAACCCTTTAATCTGAATACTCACTTTATTTTACTTTTATTGTTTAAATTAATTTACAAATGTATCACTCAAATATTAGGGATGATCGGGTCGGATCCAAAGATCCACGGATCTTTCATTTCATTCGCTAGTGAAATCATATCTGAAGACAGTATAAATTTTGATCTGGAAATGAGATTTTAATATTCGTGGCTTAGTGATCGATACGGCCCACGAATGGAATGTACGTACGGTTATACTGACAAGGAGAGGTTGCGAAACTCAGGTGATGAAATGAGATGAAGATGAGACTAAAACAAAATCTTTCATTTCATTCGCTAGTGAAATCATATCTGAAGACAGTATAAATTTTGATCTGGATATGAGATTTTAATATTCGTGGCTTAGTGATCGATACGGCCCACGAATGGAATGTACGTACGGTTATACTGACAAGGAGAGGTTGCGAAACTCAGGTGATGAAATGAGATGAAGATGAGACTAAAACAAAATAAAGAAATACTCGTCTTGATTTTTTTCTCCATAGGGCCGGATCGCAAGAAAAAAATGAAGCCGAATGCCTCATGGATCGCCTACATTCATGTGACCCTATGATAGCATAGTTGTTAAAAATGAGAGCTGGTGTACTGCCGGTCGCGAGTCGATCAATAACCTGGTTATAATTTTTCTTTCAGAGATTATATCATAAATTTTATCATCTTCAACTTCTTTCTAGGAGCAAAGGAACTTTAAAAAGTATAGTTTCGTTTACTGATAAGGTATTTTCTTCCGAAGTTCAGCAACTTTGGGCCCGGACAGAGGTTGGATGGGTGACCCTCCTCCATAGCTCTACAGTGGTGCTCTTGTCCCCTGTCTGCGAGTGGCGGGCAGGTTAAATGTGGGTTGGCACAATGGATCTAAAGAGGACTAAGTGCCAGGGGGGCTCCAGAAGGCCCCCGCCCACCCCTCCAATTTACAATTTTGCACAACCTCTCCATATGAGTATAAAACTCACAAATTTCCTTTGAAAGGTTATTATTAATAAGAGTTGATACGAAGTTGATTTTTTCTACAGTAAATTTACTTGTTTTTGTAGAAATACTAGGATTTGAAAGGAAATGAAATTAAGATTCCAGTATTTGAAATTAAGGATCCGAAACTGAGACAAAGATCCGAAACCAAAGCAAGGATCCGGTTCTGGATCCGAAGAAAATCCTGGATCCATCCATCACTAATAGATTCACCATGTAAATGCAAAGAATGATAATATCCTTCAATGATCATACATAAAAAATATGATACAGATTGGGGCCTTAAATGATTGACCTCAAGGAATTTTTATAATTCATTTCAGAAATGACAGACTATTAATCTTCCACAGGTTTATCTTAGGTAATTTCCCACACTGCAGCATAATCATGTTCAAGAGGGACGGGTGTTGATTGGGTTGCCAAAGATTTAGCAACACCTTTGGCTAGCATCAAAGAACAAGAAAACAAGTAACGCAGGGAGTGTGGTTTGCAATCAAGGCATAAAAGATACTATTGGGAAATGATGCATTAGCATATTTGCTGAAATACCCTTCCCTTGACATGATTAGGTGATTAAATATAGTAGGCTGCCTAAATAAACCCATAAAAGACTAGAGTTTGCTATTAATTAAATGGATACCAATAGAAGACTAGTAACTTATTTCTTGAAGCTATTCATAGGGAAATGTTTTCATTAATATTTTTAACTTCATTAACTTTATTTAAAAAGTTCAATATACCAAGCCTATTAACACTGTTCTATAAAATTATGAACATATAAGTCATTTTGTGTGTTCTACGCTATTACTACATTTATGCTACGATGTTTCACTCAGGAATTTCTTACCTTAAGCATATATTGACTGCAAATCTTAGGAAAAGTAGTACAACACAACTAATCAGAGCAGCAAATAGTCATCACTGACTTTATACCACATTAAAATACCTTAAACTAGTACCCTTCTTCCTACCCCATCATGTCATAAGTTATCCCTGAACTCCTTACTCCCCTTAATCGTCCTCAAACTCAGATTCACTTCCACAATTACCCTTCCCATTTGTTTTTTCTGAATACTAGTACATATTATTTGAATCTATGTACATGCGAATACATGTCCGTGGTGGCTCAGGCTGAACTAAACAGTATGGCTTCTTGATGTATTGAGAACAGAATGTCTCTAAACAGCATGAAACCTACCTGCATGCTCTTTAATCCATATCAGAAGAAAATCTTGTCTTCTCCTCTTTTGAGATTAGGGAACAAATCACTCATTACCTCCTCTTCTTCTAAATTCTTGGGTGTTTATATTGATGAATCTCTAATTTGGGATAAACATATTGATTTCTTATGTTCACGTGTAGCCTCAGGATGTTACTTACTTAGGAGGACCTTCCCGATTACCAACATTAATACTGATTTGTGTGTTTATAGCACAATATTTATTTATTTATTTCCCATTACCACCGAAAACAGCACTTGTGGCCTTTACATCCGGGTATGAACAATAATCAACAACTGACGAGCACACACAACCATGTCCTGAGTGATGAAAAATCCACTCAGGCAGGACTCGAACCCGCGACCCTCAGGTTAGCAGACAAGGACTTAACCACGCTGCCACCGGGGCCGACAAATTACTGAAGATTATAAAATAATCTTCAGTATTAACGAGAGTTCATTGCAGTGAGTAATATTTCAGTTCCTAAGGTCTGAGAGTTCTCGTTATATAGAGCTTTTCTGTGCATATCTTTCTTTTCCCATTGGTGATTACTTGGCCTCCCTGATACAGGGTTTCCACAAATTTTCCCTTGGCATTTTCCATGACTTTCCAGACCAAAATTTAGAAATTTCTATGACTTTAGCCAAATGGTTTAATATGATCAGTATGGCTTAAATCAATAGCAAAACATGCATAATTAAACCCTAGCCCACCGCCGAGGGCAGCACAAGCAGTGGTCGAGCCCATGGAAGGAAAGAATGACAAGTGAGTGGGGATTGCCCCCTACAGCTGGTAGATGAAACGAGAACACTTCTAATTTTTCCAGGATTGGCCAAAAATTTCCATGACCACTTTTTCCCTCCTGAATTTCCAGGTTTTCCAGGCTTGTGGAAACGCTGAGATAGCAATACTCTTTCATCCCCACAGGCTTTTGTTTTCCTAGTTTAATGTTGATTGTGGCCTCTTTTCTCCTACTGCATACCAATACCTTAGTTTGCTTTTTATTGATCTTCAGCTAATATCTGACCACTGTTCTTTCCAAAGTGTAGACTAGAGTCTCTTTTAGACATCTTTCTGTTTCTGCCATGGCTTCTATATCATCGGAAAATCACAGCATGCTGATTTTCTCCCCATGGATATTTACTCCCATAGAATTTTCTTTGACCTTTTTGATGACTTCCTCAACGTAGACATTGAATAGTATGGGGGACAGGGCACAACCTTGTCTCACTCCTTTCCTTATAGAAATAGAAATTCATTGCCCCGTAAAAAAGAAAACATTTAAAAATGTTTTATTCCAGCTTCTTTACTACGGGGTTCTGAATGGATCACAGCCACCTGGATTTTATATAAATATACAGGGAATAATTTTTCAGTCATTGTATGATACACCAATTTCTTCAGAGTCCTCAGCATTAAATTCACTGTCAACATTGTCAAATGGCCTCTCTAAATCTACAAATTCAACAAAAGTCAGATAGTTCTTCTCCATTATCCTCTCTATAAGCAACCTGAGGGCCAAAATCCCAGAACAAAACGAAAGGAGCTCAGTTTCAGGACCAAAAGCTGAGAAAGAGAAAAGGAAAAGAGATTGGGACAAATTAGGTTTCAGAAAAAACGAGGGTACCAGAGGTGCAATTTTGGCCATCACGCTGCTTATAGAGAAAAGAATGGAGAAGAAGCTTGGGTTAGTAGATGTCATTCAAAGAAAAGCAATACGACTAAACCTACTTCATTTCAATGTAGTGCTCTTAATGACTGCATACCATTTTCTAGGGTATCAGCAATGATGCACCTTTCTTCTTGATTGACTTTTTTTCTAGTTTCTTACTATATTATCTGTATTAACAATAATATTGAGAGTTGAAAAATTTTGAGCAGTGCCTGAACTCTCAAGAAATATTACAGATCTAATGCAAATTCATCAATATCTCACACATAAAACCCATGGAAAAAACTCAATATTCTGACATGCCAAATGAAATTTTCTTGCCTTTTTAGTTGTCTCTACCTAAGAAGCAACTTCTTACAATTACCCTGTGTATAGTTATTCTGATTGATGGCTTCATTTTTTTAAACGATGAACATACACAGTACCACTCAATAGTAAAAAATAAATAAAAAGAAAAACCTACAAAAATGTGGTTACCTTTTTCAGATTTAGTGAAGAAGCCACAGTTGCATGGAAGCGGGGCCACAATAGCAGGTTGCGAGCAAACAAGGCCCTCATCACCCTTTCAACTCTTGCAAAGCCGATAGTGAATGCCTCAGGACAGTTGGAGAATGACTTGACAAAACCTGTCTGGAATACATCATAATTCTAATTGTATTACATTATAGGTGCCACTAGCTTCTAACAAGTCATTGACAGTAAGGGAAACACAAAAATCACAACATTCGCATCTCTACTGATGCTGATAATAACAGGGGTACAACATATTATAATCAATGACATATGAATACATCTCCAAAGAAAACTATTCTATTATTTTTTGGTGGTAAACTATGGATTGAAGACAATTTTATCCCCAAAAGAATATGGCTTTCCATTTCTTTACTTCAAGATCAGTAAATGTGCCCCTGCCTAAATATGATTTCAACTAAGAAGTGATAATAGTAAAACATAGCTCTGGAAAATGGCTATCCAATATTTTTAATAGAGAAAATAATAACAATACCACAAAAGAAATTGGCACTCTTCATGACGCCTAATTTATGCAGGGACCAAAGGAAAGTGTTTTTTGCCTTGTATTTTGCTTTTAGGAGATATTTATGTAGATTGACCAAAAAATGACCACAGAAACTTACGTAAATGTATAACTACAAAAACATTTATCCACACAGCGTGCAATCCCCACAATCAGGCACTTAATGAATTATACAGTTCAAAGGGAATTGTTCAATGAGGAGAGATGCAGCACTTCTCATGCTTGATACTTTGCCTTGAATTTGCATTGTTATCTTCTAAGATTAGCACAATTCAAATACTAGGGATAGGGTTGCCTGCATTGGGTCAAGTAGGATATGAAATGGAAAGAGGGTCTTAAGCACTGCCTGGAAACGGAGAAGCAACAAATTTGACACTGAAAATCTTAATCTTTAATTTCATGATCATATCCTACAAAATCCTGTAAATCAACAATGGAAATGCAGCATGCAAACCTCTACCACCAAAGACTGAAAAATAAAAAAGCAAAACAATTTCCTCTGACCTTATTTCCTTGCCTATACAGACGCAATGCAAATGCTTCTTGGCAGGACTCCAATATGCGGTGAGCACGACACACCAAGAAGCCAGTTACATGATCCAAAGGGACCCTGCCTTTCAGCAAATCAACCACTAAGATACGAGCTGATACAAAAATAACACCACCACCCATGTAGAAGCTCTCCCTGGATGGAAGAAAATGCATTGAAATGTGTTACAGAAGATACTAAGGTTCAACAGATTCACATGACAGTAATACTATTTGAAGGAAAATTGTGATACAAAATTTCAAGGAATTGTGAATTACTTACAGCATCTCTACTTGAGGTACTCACAAACTTTAAAATAATCACATTTAATGGATGACACCATGCTGGATACCATTCCCCTTTACAGATTAAGTCTCAGAAAAGCAAATCGTGAGTACTTGGAAAGACATTGTGATTTCTTCAGTTATTGAATGGGTGGTAAATAAAATAGTACAGGGTCAGGGTCGAATAGTGAAGAGCATTTAGTGAAGTGGTGGTAAATATTGAAAATATGAGAAAATGGGAAGCGTGTGTGATGACAAACACACGGCATTGTAAAGGGGTGGATTGAGCAGCTTCTTTTTACATAACCATTAATAAATGCTTGCTTTTTATCACCTTGGTGAAATGTATATTTATTTTTAGTTTGTTTAAATAAAACGAAGCATATTTTTGATTTCCTACTATTGTGAATGGAGCAGAGCAGAGGTTAGCCGACATGGAAGCAGGACATGAGCCAACGTTCACATGTATGAACTACAATACTTGGACTGTTGAAGCCAGAGGGTATTAGATAATAAAAATTCCTGAGAAGCAGGAAGCAAACCTGTTTATGATGATACTTCCAAGTCATCCAGACTTGATATTCCTGCAACAAATCAAGTGGTGTTCCCTGTGATTCATATGGTATTTTATTTGCTCAGATAAAATTCCTGAATAAATTATAGACATATTCACTTTTATTTTGTAGCTGCCTTTCTTCTAAAATATTTTCAGCATTATTTCATATTGCTCAAAAAACAGTTTTGTGGTGTTACAGCCAGTGTCTTCAAGTCAAAGTGCTATGATGGTGATATTGCCTTTCATATACAGGCCTCCCATCCAAGCAGTGGGTCTTATAATTCAAGGGTCCAGTTTTATTGCTGAACACATTTTCAAATGCTCAAAAATTCATAGCAGTATTCTCTGTAAATGTTAGCAGGTCTTTTGTTGATTTCCCAGATGAATAGTGAGAAGTAACGGCTTTCATAAGCAACCATTCTTGTACAGTGTACAGATATTGCAGTGTTTCTAATTCACCTGTCTTTCCAAACATAAAATATTTCCGTAACACCTAAGATTGTTTGCTCATTTGTCAGCAGTTACCAATGTTACCACAAGTTCAGCATTATTTAGTTTCTTCATACCCATAACATTAGATATTGTGCAGTCTCTGAATAGGAATGTGTCCGAATATTCCCAATGTTAATTATGTTGACCTCAAATTGGTGCCCAGAAGAATGCTGGCCCAAAAAGAAGATGAAACTAAATATAATTTTATCATCGATTTAATTTTATCATCAATTTAAAGAACAACTATTAGATGGTCTGATGCAATGAAACTAACCATGAAAGAGAGTAATTTTTTATTGTAAACTGTCATTTCTACAAATTAAATCTGGGTTTCTCCCGAGTTAAGCTGGGACAGTTTCATACCTTTTCATGTCCACAGTTTTTTATTCCAAGTTCTAGTAGTCTGGCCCAAATTAATTTAACTCACTACTTTTCCAATGTGTGTGCTACAGATTTCATTTTTTTTCTTACATTTCAGTAAAAAATGCTTTTTATTTAAGAAACAACACAAGATAGTATGCTAAATTAGACTAGGATCATCTGGACTAAGGGTACTGAAAATAACCAGAAGTAGCAATTGCATATGAATTCTGGCAGATGCTATATGAATACCGTAAAATCTCGATAATATGAAGTCAGCTGGACCGGAAAATTGGCACTTCGTAATTTCGAACTACGTAATCTTTGTTTTCTCTAACTTTTGTTGTCTTCGGTGACATTGTATAAGTTTTTGGTTGTTGTTCGTGAAAGCATTCTTAAAAGATACCTTTGTATACACTGTATTGCATGCATTAAAAATCGTAAAATAAATACCTACTAGTATTTCCTAAGTAAATGGTTTAAAGTCGGCGATCGTCATATTGGCAAAATTTCGTCCCAGCATGGAAAACACATATCAAAACGCAAAACAAAAGTTGAACATTTTGTAATAAGAATTTTATTTTCGGAATCCACAGTCAGTAGAGACGAGCAACTCGTATGGACGCTAAAAATAGACATTTGCTTCCAACATCTACTCAGTTATGATGGCAGTTGGCACAACCGGGCTTTAGTTGCCCTCTATCGCCCAATCATAGCTAAAAAAAGCATGGAACTAAGCCCGTTTCCAGAAAAAAATCATTCACAGGTTATCATTTGTGGTGCCTTCGGTATCGTGAGCTGAATAAATGATCTCGGGGGTAATATTGTTTCATTTCTATTACTAACAAGGGGAGACCACGAACCTTGCTACGCCTTTTTGAATGACATATTTTTTATGATATTCGGAATGCCGAAGGCTGCTAGGAACACGTCGTAGTTTGGTTGAATAGGCTTTAGTTTGGCTGTAATAAATTATTTAAAATTCATTATTTTCAGCACGCTGATCATAAACTCTAGACAACGCATCCTCATCAATTAGCCCAATTGGTGCAGTGGTTACGGTCGTCGACTCCCGTGCCGAATTTCGTAGGATCGATTCCTACTATAGGAAATTTTTTTTTCGTCTCGATTTCATTAATTTTCATTTTTTCTATTCTTTTCTATTGCAGCAGGTCTCACCGGACGAAGGAACATTTTTTGACCCTTATCTTCGACATATTTTCTTTACGTCTTATTCCGAACGCGGAAGCATGACATATAGTAGCAACCCTGGGGTTCGCTCACTAATTTACGTGTCCATTGATTATACTGATTAACTTCCTAATCACCGTGGAACGCAACGATTTCATATGGCTGTATTCACATTCATGCTTGCGGTCTTAAGGCAGTGAACACCAGCATGCGTAAATTAGATAAAGGAGAACGCGTAGAGAATAATAATTACCTTATTATCAACCGCTCTCATTATAATATAACCGAAAAAGAAATAAAATTACTTGGTATGTAAGTATTGAAATAAATGTAAATCTTATATATCTTATCCACAAAAAAGTTATCACACGACAGTGTCTGAAGGAATAAAAATGACATTTATTTGGGAAGATTCCGGCGATTTTGTGTCATTTGAATATATGGAAAAGAAACAAGAATTGAAAATTACCTTTCCTTGATATTAAGGAAATACACGCTCTAGAGATCATAGAAACTATACCTTCACCGAGGACGAGGTTCCGTTAGTGACCAACCCCCGCGGCTGCCGCCCTCCGCCACTTTCCACCGTTCACCAAGCGACCAAAGGACCGCCGCCCACTTTGTCCCAAACTCCGGATGTTGGGGTTTTCCTAAACCCTCCAACCGTCTCCGCCTTCTCCTAATCCTTGACACCCTGGAATTTCATTGTCTTTCCTCCGTTTCCACGGCTTTAGATGGATTCACTTCGGCTACGCATTCGCTCCAGTGAACGCTGTTTCTATTTTTTTGGCGACGTGCATAGACAAGTAGTTTTCTTTTTCTAGTTAGCATAGTGTTTTTTCGGGAGTGAAAAGGTGTCCGAGTGACTTATACTAACGAACCTCGACCTGGTGTTAATTTCCTGCCCTCCTAGATAATCAACAGTAAAGTGTACTCTAATTCGTGACCTATGGATAAAGCAAGCACATCCAGTGGATAAGATATATAAGATTTACATTTATTTCACTACTTACATACCAAGTAATTTTATTTCTTTTTCGGTTATATTATAATGAGAGCGGTTGATAATAAGGTAATTATTATTCTCTACGCGTTCTCCTTTATCTAATTTACGCATGCTGGTGTTCACTGCCTTAAGACCGCAAGCATGAATGTGAATACAGCCATATGAAATCGTTGCGTTCCACGGTGATTAGGAAGTTAATCAGTATAATCAATGGACACGTAAATTAGTGAGCGAACCCCAGGGTTGCTACTATATGTCATGCTTCCGCGTTCGGAATAAGACGTAAAGAAAATATGTCGAAGATAAGGGTCAAAAAATGTTCCTTCGTCCGGTGAGACCTGCTGCAATAGAAAAGAATAGAAAAAATGAAAATTAATGAAATCGAGACGAAAAAAAAACCTCCTATAGTAGGAATCGATCCTACGAAATTCGGCACGGGAGTCGACGACCGTAACCACTGCACCAATTGGGCTCATTGTTGAGGACGCGTTGTCTAGAGTTTATGATCAGCGTGCTGAAAATAATGAATTTTAAATAATTTATTACAGCCAAACTAAAGCCTATTCAACCAAACTACGACGTGTTCCTAGCAGCCTTCGGCATTCCGAACATCATAAAAAATATGTCATTCAAAAAGGCGTAGCAAGGTTCGTGGTCTCCCCTTGTAAGATGTTGATGACAAATTGGGCGTGATTGGGAATATTTTTCGAATAGTCTCCTCAAGGATTATATGACGGCCGGGGAGTTTGGGTTTACTGTGTGTGGGGGGGAAAAGGGTCTGATTGTGGAGAGGGCAGATCCCAGTTGTGGTCATATATTTATCTGTCTTGCCGAGCTTGGAGGGGGGGAGGGGAAAAGTAGAGAGGAGGTGGGGAAATGGCATCGCGATACATCTCTGACGTTCCTTCCTCTTCTTCTGGGGCAACCCTGGGGGTCTCGTGCAGGTGGTTAACTGGAACTGCTTCGAGTGCTGAGTGGGATGGGAAGTGTCAGGGATGCATCGTCCTTCACTTATGGGTAAGTCTTCGAGGGATATGGGAGGGGAAGGGATGGTCTAGAGGTGTCAGAGTGTGAGAGGAAGGGTCGAAGACCCTCCCAAAAAGAAAGGATGCCGCATCCCTGACCCTCCCCATTCCACTCAGCACCCGAAGTGGTTCCAATCAGCCACCGGCATGTGCCCCCAGGGTTGCCCTGAAGAAGAAGGAACGTTCAAGACGTTCCACGATGCCATCCACCCACCCCTCCCACATTTTCCCCCTTCACTCAGCAAGACAGATAAAGATATGCCCACAACTGGGACCTTCCCTCTCCCCAACCGGACCCTTTTCCCCCCCACGCACTGTAAACCCAAATTCCCCAGCCGTCATAATCCTTACCCCCACCAACACAACCCACCCAAATTTCCTAATGGCATCACCCACCTACACTCACCCTGTCCACGCTCACAATATAAACGCTGGTAAAACCCATTTCCGTACACTTGAAAATGTTCTGGTAACAACGAAACAAGTAATTTCCGACAAATAAAGTTCTTAGTGGAAACGTTGCAATGTCTTCTATTGTTAATTCTTCACAATTCCACCACGTCACGCCTGGAACAATACTTTACATCCCTTAAGTTTACGAGGACTGCTGCCCAGGAAATGCCTTTGCTTTCAGTGACGGCAATTGGCCCATCAAATTTTGTGAAAATCACAATTCACAGAACAGGACTCAACACTTCACCCTAAGATGTCGCGACGAGACAAAATGCGGGTCGTAGCAAAGAAAATCAATGCGGAAAACCTAGTTTCTTTTTCTATTCCCCCGAAAATGAAATATACTTCTCCAGCTGGAAACTTGCTCCTCTTCCAGGGATTAGGAAGCCATGTGTTTCTCAACCAAAAGTGCGTAGGAAAGGAAGAAAAAAGATAAACTTCATTCAAGTAACAGCAATAAAAAGGCATTCAGAGGTAACGCTGCAAAATATCCTGGCATAGAGAAACAACTTTCAGCATGCATTTGAGACAGATGCCAACTTGCGTTTTCATTGCAGATGGAAATGTGCCAGATGAAAACCTTATAGCAAGACTGTGATGACTGAAACAATAGCATTGTAGCATTGACGAAAATTGAAAGTTAGTATCAAATCTTTCTTATTTTCTCTATATTCTATCCCTTATTGTTTTTAAAAATTAGTATCCCCATTGGTAGAATAGAAAACAATATTATCTAAATGAGGTTACAACAATGTGAAATTCAAATGAATGATTTCAGAGTTATTAATGTTTAAAATCGAGTCTACAAAAGTTTGGTACAGAGTGCCCCTTAACGGAGAGCTGAGCTAGGAGGGCTCGTCTTGTAACGTGTCATTTTATAGCCATGTCATGCATGGGATTTATGGAGCCGCCATGTTGGGTTTTGTCAAGGAAGTTCATACAGAGTCATAGGGAAAACTGGCATCGGGCTCGACAATGGCTAATTTAGCAATGAGCTTGGTGATTCAGGGCATCCGCGAGTTGCAGTCCCCAATAATAGAAATTGTATCCATGGCTATTGTTGAACTCGTGGCATGCTACGCAGGGAAAGTAATTGATGGCCGAGCATAAACAATGAGGGAGTTTTACTATATAAAGAGGGACGTAGAGCGAGACGAGGCTTCTAGTCTAACAATACTCCCGATCGGAGGAGAACCCTCGTTGGGGTTTTGTATGATATAAGAGAGTGCTAAGCCAAGAATACTCCCGATCGGAGGTGAACCCAGGTTGGATGTGACCTAGGAAAAGCCATTGAGGTCTAGGAATTGGCCCGTGGGAAGCTGAGTCCACGTCGTGGAATCATCTGTCGGGATTGGACCTAATTGGAGACAGGCGACGGATCTTCTGCCAAGACGGAGAAGTCAGGGTGCCTGAGAAGGCAGGGATCGCAGATTGGAGGACACAGCCGGGAACTCCATAGCGTACTAGAGGGATAAAGTGGTCCACTCCCCACTACTTTGTATGTACATAATTTTAAGAGAGTACTTGATAATTTGTATGTGCAAAGTGAAAAGTGAAGTGGCTCGTAATCATTTGTGAAGTGATTTATGGCCTGTCAATTTGAGCCTGAAGAAAGAAAATGAAAGTGAATATGATATTGTTAACGAATAGGAGGAATATTATGTTGTTTATATTTATGTGTGTTGTGAGTCAATATTAGTGTGATCAACAACAGATAGGTAAGTGGCATAACAAATAAAGATTGTTCAAAGTAAATAGTATATTATATTAATGACTCCCAACGTTATGTTACGTGTGGTTCAGAGTAAATGGAGAATAAATAGCGTTATAAATTAATAAATTACAGTCTTAAAGGACGAGGTAGGATTCGTGGAGAATTTGAACTGCCATAATTCCAGGCACACGGTAGCGAGCATGGTATGTGCCGTCACACATAAGCTTTAATCAAAAGAGAACGGTAGAAATTATGAAAATGCTGGTAATAGGTAAAACAAAAAATAGCCAGGACGAATAATGGCATTAACTGCGATTTCCACATTACTAAAGGTCTTAATGATATGCGGAGTTGCATGTGGAAATGGTGGGGAGAGTCTGGCATATGTGGGAGATGAATGCACAACTAATTCACACATTTCTTGTTTTATGCCCCATAATCGGCAACACTAATTTGCTATCTTTGTCTATGCTATGTTAGATTTGCTATGTCTATGCCGGCAAAAATAGTTTTGCTGAAGCAGTTTTTCACCAAGGTTCGTAAAAACGAATTCCAATTCTACCTGGGTAGTTCAGAAATACAGATTTATAAAATTTGTATTTTCAAAACTTCATATTTTTGATATTTCCATGTATTTACAATAGGCTTTTCGTTGGCACTGGCTGTTTTGCTTCATTTGATCGTGATAAATTTCGTATTATCGAGATTTTACAGTAATGCATGTCAAGTGACACTTAATGTTGGACTTTATACAAGGAAATGCAACTTTGAGAGGAGCTTGAAATTAGAATAAATAGAGTAAATAGAAATAAAATATGGCCATAAAAAAAAACAATTTTTCAACTCTTGGGACTAACTTCCTTTGGTTAAAGGCAGACATTGATCAGTTATTCATCAGCAACCATACCAAATACAAAGATTTCATTTAAAGATCATACCTTACAGAAACTTGTACTTCTGATGTGATAACTCTAGGCATAGGTGAGACACCACTCAAAGCCATCTGAGCAAGACAGTGTTCCTCTTCTGAGGGTGAAGCTCCAATCACAATAACAAGATTTCCTTCATCACTATAAACTTTAACTAGAGACTGAAACACTTGATCCAAGCCCAAACCACTGAAACAAATTGAGAAAAATCTTGAACTGCCAGGCGATTCAAAATAACTGCAAGCAATCTGTTTTGGATCACTTCTAAAGATAAATGCATCAGATGTGATACATACCGAGCAGCTACCAATAATCCATCTTCATTTAGAATATCAAGAAGCATTTGATTCTCAAATTCCAGCATGATGGCAGAATAATTCTTCAGGTGCTTAGAGATAAATATTTTCCAAAAGACCAGTGGTAAAGAATAATTTCAGTTTTCCAATCAATGGCACATGATTCCTGTTTTAAAAATGGATACCATAGCCATAAAAATGTCATTGGTTATACATAATCTGAGGCAAAATAAGCTAAAATAGCTCATTCTTACCAAATTTTATAAGTTCATTCGGCTACAACTCAGCTCCAATCAATTTAACAACCCCACAAAAAATACAGAGAAAAACAGGTCATGCAGCCACAAAAATACAATATGTTTTACACCAATACAAAAAAATGAACAAGGAAGACATCTTGCACCGCAGATGGTGCATTCACAAGTTTCTAGGAGATGACCTAATCACATAAACTGACTGTTAGTATCACTCTTAACCACAAAATATTACAAAAACTTTTTTCAAAAGTCCAAGGGCCAACCCAAGGTCAAAGAAAAAACAGCTCAAAAATCAATTCTAGCAAGGACCAGATAACACTCCATAAAAATGGTTCCTCTTCTTGCTTCGCTTCCTCTTCTATATCCTGAAAATTGATTGTTTGCATTACTAACCAGATGAGAAACAGAAGGAGATAAGCACAAAAACAAAAAAATTTCACTCAAGGAGAAAAATCTAAATAATGTAACACCAGTTCATATGCCATACTCTGTAAGCATTATGGATTTAAGTACATTATAAAAAATGTAATTAGACAAACATTTATGAAAATTCATTTACAGAAAAATTAAAACTGAGCCATTTCCCCAATTTTTATTTCAAGTAATCAGTTGACATGAAGTAGTGATGTTGAAGATTGAAACTGGCGTGCCAAATAATAATTGGTTTAAAATGTCATAGTTGGCTTACTTCACTTTATTACATTACAAGGTAATGCCATGGCAAACAATTCAAGAAATCATATTTCTGATACTTCCTTCTCAGTTGAATTCGAGAAAATGCATGCAATGAGTATTAAACAATCAAAGTTTAATATTGCCATTGAATTTATTGAGAATATAGCATCTTACAGTCATCACTTCAAAAGTCTACATACAACTTGATACATGTGTTTAGATTAGCAGGAAAGGTGATATCACATTTTATTCATAAGGGATTGGACAAAGTAAAATAGAAATTCTGTGGAAGTGACTAAAAGTTCTTATTAGTAGACATCATGACAACCTTCCACCACGTCAATGCTTTGGACTTTGATTTTAAAATAGAAATGGCTTTAACCAATAGGTATGGATGCACAAGTGATGACAACATGATATTTTTTGCTAGAATACATGATTTAAACCATGCTAAAAAAATTGAGCATTGAGTTATGCAACAAATGATTTATAATATCATCACGGTTCTCATACAAGGTCATGACTTTTATAGGAAGAAGGGAGATCCTGACATCTACAGGAAATAGTGAAAATCTAACGACAGCAGATTATTTGAGTACACCAATCAGCAGCTTTACTTAAGTACTCAGGAACTTTTCCTACTCTAATGCCTACACCCAACCTTCTATCATCCTCATGGGCTGGGCTGGGCAACACTTGCTATATGACTATGAACCCTGAATTGAATCAGGGGGAGGGGGGAGAAAATCTGTATAAGCAGGGAAGGGGAAAGAGTCTGCACATCAAATTTAACTCAAACCTTTAAAAAACACTCCAAATCTACTGCAATAAATAATAACTAAAAGACAGTACCAATGATACAGGAAATGTTTTAATTATTTCTCGAAAAATAAGGAAAATATTTACTTTATATATGTACAGACACTGTTATCTTACCATTTTCGAATTTTATATATCATATAAACGGGGAAAAAAAATCTGTCCAGAGCTCTATTCTACATAAGCAAGTGGAGGGGTAAGTTTCATCTTCTCCACATAAAATTTTGTGTAGCATTCAAAATCAGAGTGGAGTTGCTAGTGATGAAGGCGCAAATAATTTTTACAAAAAGGGCATTCCATTAAAAGTTAGCCACCACCTCTGATTTCTGGGAGGGGGGCAATGGCTCCCCCTCCCCCCGTTGCTGTGCCTGACTCTGACCTCCTGCACAAGCTCACAACTCAGCTCAAAGACACAACACAGAAGAACCATGGCACGGTTTGTACATGTGCTATGGTATACTGGCTAAGGGCTTGATATATAGGTATTGTATCTCTTGTTGAATATACTCTGAAGTAACTCTATGAAAAAGGTCTGTGTTATTATTTCAGGGTTTATAGGGGTTTTAATTTTCATTTTCCCTGACTTTTCCAGGATTTTCAGACCATTATTAGTGATTTTCCCTGACTTTTGAGAACCTGAAAACTCCAGATTTCGGTCATTTATAGAGATAAAAGTGGTAGTGAGGAAGCAGAGAAGTCTAAACTTATGAAAAATTGTAGGTTTATTTTCATATTAATCATATGAACTTCAAATAATAAGAGATCAACAACTTTAAGTCAACAAAATAAAAATTATCATTACTTACATTGATACGCCTTCAGAAAGGGTTGAAATTGCAGAAAAATATATGCAAAGAAGGCTAACCTGGCTTTTCCTTCAAACCTGATGTCATATTAAAGTAGCTCTTTGAATCAATCTTGATTTTCTTCTTCCTCAAATCCTTCTACAAATTTGGCTAAGTGACCAATTTTGACTGAGAATAACTTTTCCGTCAACAGAGGGACAAATCGAAGCATTCCTGGCAAAATCGCTAACGAATGAAAATGAGATGCGTACACCTTTCGCCAATCTTTTCACCAAATAGTGCAGGCTATAACCAGAAAGAACCAGAATAGGGCTGCCACCACAGCGAAGCCAGCCAGAGGCCAGTCGTCCCCTCCTTCACACCGCCCTCCGCTCCTATGCGCAGTTTTGGATTTCTTGGCATTTTCAGGTGATAAAATCCGAAATTTGAATGTTTTGCGAATTTTCCCTAACTTTTCCAGGATTTCCATGACAGTTTTCATTTTCCCTGACTTTTCCAGGTTCCTATAAACCCTGTATTTGGTCTCATTGACATCCCTCCTTGACTTAGACCCTATCATTTTATGCATGACAGGAAAGGACTGATTTGCCTTGTAAAAGGCAACCTAATTAAAAGACATGAGGGAACACATGTACCAACGGTGAAGACATGAGGTTCACCTCTCCAAAAATATATTCAAGATAGGAAATGCACTATGCAAAGACAGGAATGGCAACATAATATTATCGATGATATTATGAGAAAAAGAAATAAATAACAGTCACTAGAAAAAAATCTATCTTAGCTACTGTAAAGTGGTAGGG
The DNA here is from genome assembly GCA_933228895.1 of Platycnemis pennipes. Taxonomy (NCBI): domain Eukaryota; kingdom Metazoa; phylum Arthropoda; class Insecta; order Odonata; family Platycnemididae; genus Platycnemis; species Platycnemis pennipes. Next base: position 75,473,372 of record OW121856.1, on the reverse strand, counting down.
ACCCAAGGTTGTGGTAACTAGCCCCTTCAGTACTCCCTCCCAATGCTTTCTCATGAACAGTAATAATAATCACAGAAATCTACGAAAGAATAAGATGGTGACATAAATAAAAGAGCGGGCGATGAGAGCATAAGCCTATGATCCTTACCATAACTAGATAGCAGTACTATCCACTAATATGACAGGGATGTGAGCACTAGTAAATTCACCATAGGCAAAAAAATGATTATTTAAACTGCATCAAAAAGTACACTAATGGGGACTCAACACAAATACAAAATATTGTACCAAAAACTTGGACATTAAATGCTTCACTAGAACCATCCAGAAACATAAGATGGTCACCAACCAGAAAGATAAAAATCAAAAAATGTATGCTATGAATGTTGAATGACATACTATGCAAAAAAATTCTTTCAAACAAGTACAACAATAACAGTTTATAATGGAGACAATATGCCAGGTAATGACTGATACTTCATATTGAAAATTAAAGTGAATGGAATGTGTGTTTCAGACAATAGCAAGGAAGAATAAAACTGAAGCCTATTTGACATGGTCCAATTTATTGGCCAATAAATCGCCACAATATCATGAGAAAAATTGGATAATACGTTCGGCATGATAGTCACCAATATTAGTCATAACTGTTGATATTAAAAATAAAAATATGAATATGCCACCGGCGTGTAACTGTTTAGAAACCAAATGGTAAATAAGTTGTAATGTCATCATTGTAAGTAACTGAAATAAAAAGAGTACTTGGATGTGCTGAACAACTAGTTTCTTACATTTTAATAAGATTGCAACAAAATTGAAAAGAAACGAAAAAGGAAGCGTGAAAAGAAGAAACCAGAATGGATGACCAGTGGAGATGTGTGCATGGCTGGACCTTAGGGTGTTGCTTATTTTTTCTCGGTTGGAACTGAAGGCCTATGGTTTATTTCCATCCCGTATGTACATGACGACATAACAATATACTGAAGCACTGCAGTCCAATAATTAAAGTCAGTGGCTGAAGGTAATTCATGAAGAGTCACTGAAAGAGTATACTAAGTACCTGTGTATTAGTTGAGCATTCAAATGTTGTACAAGTTTTGAAAAATCTATTTTAAGTCAGAAAATTGCAGATACCAGGGAAGTTTGCTTAAAGGGTCAACTGGTGGTCAAAGGATACATGCAAAAACAAAGAATTGACTATGGGGAAACATTCAGCCTTGCTGCACGTTATGATACTATCAGGACCTTGTTAACAGTGGGTGCTGCAGAGAAAATGAAGCTCGACCAATTTGTCATAAAACAGCTTTCCTGAATGGTGTGCTGAAAAAGGATGAGCATGGAACAACCAGAAGGTTTTGAAGATGGTACTGGTCGAGTATGTCTAGTGAAGAAATTATGTATGGTCTCAAACAGGCTCCGCATTTTCGGAACAAACATTTAGTGGAATTCATGAAGAAAACGATTAAAAAACAGTGATGCTGATCTCTTCTACCATAGGAACAATGAGAAAGTTTTATAATTCGCAATCTACGTAGATGGTGGTCTAGTTGTGGGCAGTGATAGAGCAGAAACTGAAGAATTCGTGGAAATGTTGCAACTGAAATTTCATTCAACTAGAGGGTCTCTCAAAAATTTCTTGGGTATGAGGGTAGATCAAAATGAAAACGGATCGATAGCAGTGAATCAAGAAGACTATGCAAGGAAAATTCTGGAGAGATTTAGAATTCTACCCCAATTGGGCATGAAGAGAGTGATGTGAAAGAGAAGAGCACAGTCAAAATTCCTTATCATGAAGCAGTGGGTGGCCAGCTGTATTTGGCTACAGTCTTACGTCCGGACATAGCTTTTGCAGTGAATAAATTAGCTTGAGTCATGGAAGATCCTACGATCAAGATTGGAATCAAGTAAAATGCATTTTTAGGTATTTGAAGAATACAATAGATTACGGAATTATTTAAAAGAACAAAGAGGTTTTAAAGGTCTACAGTGATGCCGACTATGCTGGTGACAAGGAAACAAGATGTTTAACGACAGGTGTCATCACAACACTCACTCATGGGGCTGTATCGTGGATCAGTCAGTTGCAAAAGTTAGTGGCAACATCAACCACAGAAGCGGAAATAGCATCAGCAAGTGAAGGAGTAAAAGAGCTGATCTGGTTGAAAAGATTGCTAACTGAAATAAGTGGAACTAGCAACCAAAACTAATCTCCTGCACTCTGCATTGACAATGCTGGCACAGTGAAGTTATTTAAAAATCCAGCGTTTCATCAAAAATCAAAGCACATGGAGGACATCAGTGAAAGATTCCTGAATGGAGAACTTGAATTAGAGCACATCAATGGGATTAACAAGCTAGCTGACCTGCTAACCAAGCCATTGGAAAGGGACAGATTCGAGAATGCTGCATGAAAGGATTGGGGTGCAGAAGATTAAATCTGAGATTATTTTATTTTTCTTTTGGAGGAAGTGTTGATATTAAAAAGAAAAATATGGATATTCCATCGGCATTTATCAGTTTAGAAATTAAATGGTAGACAAGTTGTTGTGGCATCATCGTAAGTAACTAAAATAAAAAGATGTACTTGGATGTACTGAACATCTAGTTTCTTACATTTTAAGAGGATTTCAACAATAACAATGCTCATATATCCCACATGAGCAGGCCAAATCATGTTTAAAGAGGACATCACCAGATGCTGGTTTATTAAACATAGATATGATAGAAGACGGCAATAAAAGTCTATCTAATGTTACTCCTATGACCTTTGGACAAATAAAAAGTATTATTATAATTAATTATTATTATAAGCATTGGAAGTCTGTAACATAAACTTTAAAGTTTTATCTGAATAGAAATTACCTAATGCTAAATAAGCAGTTTTGATATCTGTTGTTTTCTTCACCAAGATACCACAAAGCTAACCTCAATTGGAGATTGGTCAGAAGAAAATTGGGTATTATTCTAGATCTTGGCGGCACGCAATCTACAGGTGATAGGAAGTAACTGTTGCTATTAAAAAATACTTGATACCCGCCTGAAAGACGCTATCAATGCAAGAATGCTCACATATTGTCTATTTCCTAAATAATTGATGTGTTTGTATGGACTATTTCGAGTCGTCTTCCGCTGATTCTCGGCGTAATTTAGTTATACTCGCGGCCGAACAGATGGCGCCACATTGCCGAGAGCTTCACATCTTGGAGGAGACAGCAGGAAAGGACGATTTTAGAGCCTTCGGCACCGGGTTTCCCTCATTGACATCCCGATTGCAGTGGTTTTAGCACTCGTTTCCCTCAAAATAAATAGAAATTTTCGCCCTTTTCTGCGAGCGCGCCGCGCGGCGCGCTCGCAGAAAAGGGCGAAAATTTCGCTCGCTGCGCTCGCGAACTTAGAAAAGGTGAAGATTTCGCTCGCTGCGCTCGCGACTCAGAGAAAGGGGGGTTTCGCTCGCGATCTCCGAAATCGGGAAAAAAAACTTCGCTCGCTACGCTCGCCATTCACTTCCCTCCAAACGTTAGTAATCATTATAAATAGTGATTGAGGAGGGAAACCCGGCGCAGAGTACATGATACGTGTCCTTCGTAAAAACTTTTCCTATGCTGTCCCACCTTTCAAGCAAATTTGTCGCCTTTAACCGGTCGAAATGACCCCTTCCCCCTCAAAATGACCTCTTTATATGCCCAGGTCACCTATTCTACTTGATGGCGGCACGGGATTTTCGGGTATTTTTCCACGTAAATATCTTCTCTTCACTCTACTATTCACGAATATGTAACTCTCATCTTGCAGAAATGACCCCTTCCCCCTCAAAATGACCTCTTTATATGCCCAGGTCACCTATTCTACTTGATGGCGGCACGGGATTTTCGGGTATTTTTCCACGGAAATATCTTCTCTACACTCTACCATTCACGAATATGTGACTCTCATCTTGCAGAAATGACCCCTTCCCCCTCAAAATGACCTCTTTATATGCCTAGGTCACCTATTCTACTTGATGGCGGCACGGGATTTTCGGGTATTTTTCCACGGAAATATCTTCTCTACACTCTACCATTCACGAATATGTGACTCTCATCTTGCAGAAATGACCCCTTCCCCCTCAAAATGACCTCTTTATATGCCCAGGTCACCTATTCTACTTGATGGCGGCACGGGATTTTCGGGTATTTTTCCACGGAAATATCTTCTCTACACTCTACCATTCACGAATATGTGACTCTCATCTTGCAGAAATGACCCCTTCCCCCTCAAAATGACCTCTTTATATGCCCAGGTCACCTATTCTACTTGATGGCGGCACGGGATTTTCGGGTATTTTTCCACGGAAATATCTTCTCTACACTCTACCATTCACGAATATGTGACTCTCATCTTGCAGAAATGACCCCTTCCCCCTCAAAATGACCTCTTTATATGCCCAGGTCACCTATTCTACTTGATGGCGGCACGGGATTTTCGGGTATTTTTCCACGGAAATATCTTCTCTACACTCTACCATTCACGAATATGTGACTCTCATCTTGCAGAAATGACCCCTTCCCCCTCAAAATGACCTCTTTATATGCCCAGGTCACCTATTCTACTTGATGGCGGCACGGGATTTTCGGGTATTTTTCCACGGAAATATCTTCTCTACACTCTACCATTCACGAATATGTAACTCTCATCTTGCAGAAATGACCCCTTCCCCCTCAAAATGACCTCTTTATATACCCAGGTCACCTATTCTACTTGATGGCGGCACGGGATTTTCGGGTATTTCTCCACGTAAATATCTTCTCTACACTCTACCATTCACGAATATGTGACTCTCATCTTGCAGAAATGACCCCTTCCCCCTCAAAATGACCTCTTTATATGCCCAGGTCACCTATTCTACTTGATGGCGGCACGGGATTTTCGGGTATTTCTCCACGTAAATATCTTCTCTACACTCTACCATTCACGAATATGTAACTCTCATCTTGCAGAAATGACCCCTTCCCCCTCAAAATGACCTCTTTATATGCCCAGGTCACCTATTCTACTTGATGGCGGCACGGGATTTTCGGGTATTTCTCCACGTAAATATCTTCTCTACACTCTACCATTCACGAATATGTAACTCTCATCTTGCAGAAATGACCCCTTCCCCCTCAAAATGACCTCTTTATATGCCCAGGTCACCTATTCTACTTGATGGCGGCACGGGATTTTCGGGTATTTCTCCACGTAAATATATTCTCTACACTCTACCATTCACTACTATGTAACTCTCATCTTGCAGAAATTACCCCTTCCCCCTCAAAATGACTTCTTTATATGCCCAGGTCACCTATTCTACTTGATGGCGGCACGGGATTTTCGGGTATTTCTCCACGTAAATGTCTTCTCTACACTCTACTATTCACGAATATGTAACTCTCATCTTGCAGAAATGACCCCTTCCCCCTCAAAATGACCTCTTTATATGCCCAGGTCACCTATTCTACTTGATGGCGGCACGGGATTTTCGGGTATTTCTCCACGTAAATATATTCTCTACACTCTACCATTCACGAATATGTAACTCTGATCTTGCAGAAATTACCCCTTCCCCCTCAAAATGACCTCTTTATATGCCCAGGTCACCTATTCTACTTGATGGCGGCACGGGATTTTCGGGTATTTTTCCACGGAAATATCTTCTCTACACTCTACCATTCACGAATATGTGACTCTCATCTTGCAGAAATGACCCCTTCCCCCTCAAAATGACCTCTTTATATGCCCAGGTCACCTATTCTACTTGATGGCGGCACGGGATTTTCGGGTATTTTTCCACGTAAATATCTTCTCTTCACTCTACTATTCACGAATATGTAACTCTCATCTTGCAGAAATGACCCCTTCCCCCTCAAAATGACCTCTTTATATGCCCAGGTCACCTATTCTACTTGATGGCGGCACGGGATTTTCGGGTATTTTTCCACGGAAATATCTTCTCTACACTCTACCATTCACGAATATGTGACTCTCATCTTGCAGAAATGACCCCTTCCCCCTCAAAATGACCTCTTTATATGCCCAGGTCACCTATTCTACTTGATGGCGGCACGGGATTTTCGGGTATTTTTCCACGGAAATATCTTCTCTACACTCTACCATTCACGAATATGTAACTCTCATCTTGCAGAAATGACCCCTTCCCCCTCAAAATGACCTCTTTATATACCCAGGTCACCTATTCTACTTGATGGCGGCACGGGATTTTCGGGTATTTCTCCACGTAAATATCTTCTCTACACTCTACCATTCACGAATATGTAACTCTCATCTTGCAGAAATGACCCCTTCCCCCTCAAAATGACCTCTTTATATGCCCAGGTCACCTATTCTACTTGATGGCGGCACGGGATTTTCGGGTATTTCTCCACGTAAATATATTCTCTACACTCTACCATTCACTACTATGTAACTCTCATCTTGCAGAAATTACCCCTTCCCCCTCAAAATGACTTCTTTATATGCCCAGGTCACCTATTCTACTTGATGGCGGCACGGGATTTTCGGGTATTTCTCCACGTAAATGTCTTCTCTACACTCTACTATTCACGAATATGTAACTCTCATCTTGCAGAAATGACCCCTTCCCCCTCAAAATGACCTCTTTATATGCCCAGGTCACCTATTCTACTTGATGGCGGCACGGGATTTTCGGGTATTTCTCCACGTAAATATATTCTCTACACTCTACCATTCACGAATATGTAACTCTGATCTTGCAGAAATTACCCCTTCCCCCTCAAAATGACCTCTTTATATGCCCAGGTCACCTATTCTACTTGATGGCGGCACGGGATTTTCGGGTATTTCTCCACGTAAATGTCTTCTCTACACTCTACTATTCACGAATATGTAACTCTCATCTTGCAGAAATGACCCCTTCCCCCTCAAAATGACCTCTTTATATGCCCAGGTCACCTATTCTACTTGATGGCGGCACGGGATTTTCGGGTATTTTTCCACGTAAATATGATCTCTACACTCTACCATTCACGAATATGTAACTCTCATCTTGCAGAAATGACCCCTTCCCCCTCAAAATGACCTCTTTATATGCCCAGGTCACCTATTCTACTTGATGGCGGCACGGGATTTTCGGGTATTTTTCCACGTAAATAGCTTCTCTTCACTCTACCATTCACGAATATGTGACTCTCATCTTGCAGAAATGACCCCTTCCCCCTCAAAATGACCTCTTTATATGCCTAGGTCACCTATTCTACTTGATGGCGGCACGGGATTTTCCGGTATTTTCCCACGTCAACATCTTCTCCACAGTCTACCATTCACGAATATGTCTCTCTTATCCGGGAGAAACCACCCCTTCCCCCTCAAAATGACCCCATAATATGCCGATGACACCCCTTTTCAAATCACCCGCTCCACACACAAAGGATGTCTAGAACATAATGAAGTTTCATTGACATCCACATTGTGCTGCCACGTAGTGATCAGCCGCGGTACTTCACCTTGGTGAATTCCTACGCATTCCCACCTCGCATATTTTTAACACGTTCTTTTCGGTAAGTACGGTCCTAATTTTTTTTTAACAATTTCATCGAATTCTCCCAACTTGAGCACCGGGTTTCCCTCCCAAAAATCGCGATTTTAGGGGTTTTTGGAGGGGGGGGGGAGGGGGAGGGGGTGCCGCCAGGATCTAGAAAATTACCGAAAATTGAATGTGTTCTACAATCCAAGATTTGGTTAGAACTTGTAAATGAATTTAGGAGTGGGAGAGAAATTGGTATGTGTCGAGCAGTACACTATCCAATTTCCAATGGAATGGCCAATAAATTGCACAGAAACAAACAGGCTTAACATGAAGCACCTGAATGGAATAAAAATGAAGTGAATATCTGCCATGCATGTTCAGATGTTCCTTAAGTGATTCACACTACAAAACAATTTCACTTTGCACTCTAAAAGTAACCTACCTCAATTCTATCTTTGTTCTCCACACTTTCCGGATATCTGAAGCTTATTTTTCTCCTGCCTGTATCTCTAAACTTATGCCTATCTTCAGCATTCAAACTCACATGGGGTTCTTTAAATGGCACCTCAAACTCATCTTCATTTTCCAAGTCCTCTTCTTCCCCAATAATCGCTTCGCCAGTACCTGCACTTTCTTCTGCACTTTCACGCAGTATCACATCTAAGGTATACCGACTTATTTCATGGGATGAGTGACCATATACACCGATACCTATAGGACGTTTGAAACTGAAACAGTTTAGAGTGTGAATTAAGGAATGGTATGTTCATAAAGCAGATGAATGCATGCTATTTTATTATTAGCATTTACCTACGAACGACGACAAATTCAAACAAAACGAATACAACATTAAGTAAACTAAACACTAACCTTTTCGGTAAGTTAACTACATCAACCCCACAGGTCGCTGAATGAAGGCAATATGCAAGGTGATCATAAGCCGGTTTGCTTATGAACTGTGAGACATAAAGATCAGCATCACCTTGACTGAATAGCCAGAGGGCGAGATTAGCTTTTATGACAGGATAAAATACAATATAATTCAACACAAAACGTATGATAAGAAATTTTTGAACCAATTTGTGTCACACTTTAAATGTGAATGATAAAATGCTTATAAAAACTCACATTGTTACGAGACTCAAAGTAATGGGACCCTCGTACGTCAAAGTGTAATACGAATAATTTCCACCGCTAACTTGACCGGATAAAGTGTGCAATAAAAGATCTCCATAACCAGGCAGAATGATACTCTACAATAGATTTGTTCTTATTAATGTTGCGACCAGCCAATGCAATTCCACTTAAAACGAAAACATCAAAACCAAATGGATTACTTACGAAAAAAAGTAAAATCACAAACAATGCCATTCTCTAAAAAGTTTCGATGATTTACGTGCCATCACCTGGTTATTCAACCACAGCTGTTACATTAAAAGAAGCGTCCAAGGTATATAATTCAGTTACCGGGCACTTTAGTTTCTTTTACTAGGAGACCTGGCCTGAAGTTGACTAAACTGTCAAAAATACAAGAGATAGGTTAAGTTGTGGCCACTGGTATGCAAGTAAAAAATACAACAGCACATAAGTACAACAGTTAATGCTTTTGAATGTTAAAGTCAGTTGCAGCTTATACAGGGAAATTCAGTTAATGGTATAATTGCTCTTATACATATTTTGTCGTACCACTACCGCATTCTTTCATAACATATCTAAAATCTGGTCATGTTTACTTTACACAAATGGATTCTTTCAGCAATTTATCATCGCCAAGGATAAAGATTTGAAGGAGGAGATAAAACAAAAAATTGGCTAAGAAGGCCTTATTTAAATATAAAATACACTACAGGGACCAATTTGAAACCATGAATTGGAGGTTATAGTTAAGTACCTCAAGGGTTGAGTTCAATATAGTTCAAGTTTTTAAATAGTCTGAATTTTACGCAAGGATACTAAAATTAAATCAGTACGTATCTCTCAATATTTCATCGATCCAATAATTAATGACATGGAATATACTACACACCTTCCCCAGCTCCTACAGATGTTTCACAGGTTTCAGAGCTACCATTGATATAACATCACACCATCCAACCTGCTGCTTTTGAACCAACCCTATTCGTGTGGTGACACTGGCAAATTTATAACTATCGATACAGCGGCACAATCGATTGGATCGAAATCTACCCAATTCGTTCCATGAGTTGTGAGTTGATTTTTGAGTTATAGTTCATTGAACCGGGTGAACCGCTGAAACTAACATATTTTCTTTCTGATAACTAGTACCCGCGTCAATTTAATGCAGTCCGCATATCTTTATTAATATATGCATTAAAATTTTTATCTAGCTCACACCTACTTAATGCTTTATCTATATTTAGTTCCCTCTGGAAATGAACGATTCATTCATAAACGAATGGTGACATTTTACGATGGCGGAGGGGGTGGTGATGTTTTTTGAAGGGTCTCGATTAGACTAATAAATGTGATTTAATTCACTATAGTTGTGAGTGACACCGTATATTTACGGTAATGAATTCCCAATCATTTAATATCAATGGGTCATTGTGTAACGTATCATAGTGGGGTATAGGAGAGCGTTCTGACATGAGAAATGGCCACAGGAAGCGAAGAAATTTTGGAAGGTTTTATTTGTCCTATTTGTAAAAGGGATTTGGTGACGGCATTTTTGCTTAGTACACATTTTCAAGAAGAGCATAATGACGACCAGGACGTGCTTCGGTCCTTAAAAGGTTTGTGCCAGTCTTGGTAATATTCTTTTAAGGCCGCTTATACACGATATAATTTCTCGTCCAAACGCTTGTATGAGAAAATTGTACCGTGTAAAGCGGCAAATTGTACGAGCGCTTGTGCGATTGTCTGAATGAATGAACGGAAAATAGAAACTGTTCTAATTCCATTCAGACGAACATACAATTTCGTTCAGTTTACAAGCGTTTGTACAAGAAATTGTATCGTGTAAAGCGGCTTAACAATAAATCTAAAATGTCAGTCCGTAATTGAAGAGTTTGTGCCGCGGAATGTTTCTTGGAAGTAGTTCGCGCTATAGCTACTTGTGCTGGGAATGCCATTTGAACTGGATTCCGGAATTTACATTTTTTTAATCGGTGAAAATAAAGCTTGCGTAAAGTATGATCGTACCTTTGATTTATTTTTTGTACAATTTTCATTGTTGACTCTGAACTGTTTACGTCCAGAATCATAAGATTATATACACATCATACGTTTCCATACATAATATATGTATGGAAACGTATTATGTGAATGAAAATATAGTAATGCATTTAGTGTAAAATACAATTAACGATTTGTATGTATATTCATTAATGAAGGCGAATAATGTGCCCAACTGTCCAAAGAGTGTGCCCACAGTTTATGCAACCCTGGTAAAAATTTAGCAGGAAAATTTAGAAGGAACCAGCAGAGTTAGCAGGAATTTGAACAGGATTAGCAAGATTACCAGGAACTTTAGCAGGGATTTAGCTGGGCCCAGCAGGATTAGAAGGAATATCTGCAGGATCTAGTGAGAATTTTAGCAGAGCTCAACTTCAATTGGACTGATGATTTAATATCCAGCAGGATTCTGCAAACAATACTGTTGGGTTTATAATGGGTAAATTTTTTGTCGTACTGTTGTTAACAATGATAAAACACATGCATGTTCATTAAAGTGTACTGCGTATACTCATTTTAGCTTTAGATATGTGACATCAGACACATATGTGACTTTCCCCTAAACCTCTCTGTTCAGACTCATTATTGGCTCAGGAAGTATCAAGTGATACTTCCTGTGACAAACATGCATTCTATTGTGGTAAGGGTGTTCACCATCTTCCTGCACATTTATATGCATCTTTCATAACATGGCACATCATTAAACATTTTGTATTTGGTTGATAAGGTTTCTAAAAGTAACCTGCGGTTAGACATCTAGGCTACAAAGTTTTCACATTCTGATAGGATAGACCCTAAAGTTTTAATGTTTGAAAAGAAGGTTTCCTTAGTTGAAAATTTTCACTTTTTTCTTCCTCCCTCTCCTCTACTTATCACATCACCATCATCAGGGGTTGACAAAACTAGGATTGGCAGCCGTCCACTCATTTCTTCTATCGGCCAACCTCTTCATATTGATGTTCCACATTATGATAAGATAACATAAGATTTAATGTTTGAAATGAACTTTTCCTCTGTAGAAAATTTTCACTTTTTTTACCCTCCCTCTACTCTACTTATCACATCCCACATCATCATCATCAGCGGTCAACAAACCTAGGATTGGTTTGATGCAGCCCTCCACTTGATTCTTCTATCAGCCAAACTCTTCACATTGACATCCCATGCAGTGAAGCCAATTGAAATCCAGCTGGATTCCAGCTGTGCTTTTTACATGATTCTTGTTGGATAACAGGTTAGATTCCTGTTGGAATCCAACCTGTTATCCAACTAGATTTCAAGCTAATAATTCTGTTTCAATTAGCTGCTTTTCAGCTACATAGTCTAGCTGGATGCAGACTTGACTAGTCCAGATGGATTTAAGCTACATATTCCAGCTGGATTCCAGGTAATTTATCCAACTGGGTTCATCCAGCCAAAATCCATGCTGAAATCCAGCTGGTTTGCCATCTGGGATTTATATGAACTTTATTCTTTGTATGACTGGTAAGGAGCAAGTGTCTTCTTGGTTTTTATAATCTCATTCATATTTTATAATAATAATATTTATTTATGGGTAATAAATAACCCATTACAAAGTTACATAGTTAAGCAGCATATATAGTAACAGTGACCATAATTATAATCACATTGAAAAAGAAAAAAATTATAATTGCATCACAAAGAATATTCATCACAATAATAAAGATTACACAGTATAAAAAATTCCACAAAAATACACTTCTGACTCTACGAGTAGCAAACATATTAATCTCACTGCTATACATATTTATACATAAGTTGAAAACGGCTAGTTTACACAGTTTTTTTGTGACCAACCCTTCCTCTTTTATTTTGACCTACAATATTTATTCACTATATAATTGCATTGACAAGATTTATGTCGTCAGATTTTCAGCATATTGTGTTTTTTTCTGAAAGCATCAAAACAACATTTCATTCGATAATAATTTGAATACTTAAGCCCGTTTGACATGGTCGATTTATTGGCCTATAAATTGCCACTGTTATTGGACTCAATATTAGGTTGAAATTTTTGGTACGTCTATATGACACCATCAACATTGGTAACATTATTGGTCATAATCATCATCATCAAGGGTCAACAATCCTAGGATTGGTTTGACGCAGCCCTCCACTCGATTCTTCTATCGGCCAACCTCTTCATAGTAACGTAGTTCTTCCCTTTCACGTCCTTTACGACCTGTCGTATGTAACTCATACGAGGCATGCCTTTTCCATTCTTCCCATTCACTTTTCCTTAGATGATTTTCTTCATCAGGCCATCGTGTCTTAAGATGTGGCCGATTAAGTTGTCCCGTCTTCTTTTTATAGTTTTCAGCAGACTTCTCTTTTCTACCACTCTTCTCAGGACTTCTTCATTTGTCACTCGGTCGATCCATTTTATCTTCATCATTCTTCGATAGCAACATATTTCTAATGCTTCCACTCGTTTCTTCTCCGCTGCTGTCATCGTCCATGCCTCACTGCCGTAAAGAAACATGCTCTAGATGTACGTTTTGATGAATTGCTTCCTTACTTCCAAGATTGAATTTCCAGCTGTAAGTAGATTCTTCTTTTGATAGAATGCCCTCTTTTCCTGGGCTATTCTACTCACTATTTCTTTCTTTGCATCGTCCATCGTTGGTTACTCTGCTTCCCAGGTAAGAGAACTCTTTCACCTCTTCCAGTTTCTGTTTTCCTAGTATAACGTTGGTTTTGGCCTCCTCTCTCTTGCTGCACACCAATATCTTAGTTTTCTTCTTATTGATCTTCAGATGATAACTGGCCATTGTCCTTTCCGTGGTTGCTAGCATCTTATTCAGCTCCTTCTCTGTCTCTGCTATGAGAGCTATGTCATCAGCGAATTGTTGCATACTGATTGTTTCTCCGTGGATGTTCACTCCAGAACACTTCTCCTTGACTTCATTGATGGCTATCTCAATGTAAACATTAAAAATTACGGGAGACAGTGCACAGCCTTGTCTCACTCCTTTCCTCATTCTTGCTTCTTCACAGCTGGGTCCAGATTTTATCACAGCTTCTTGGTTTTTATACAAAGTCTGGATAATTCTTCGGTCATTGTGCGACACCCCAATTCCTTTCAGAATTCCAAGCATTAAATTCCAATCCACGTTGTTAAAAGCCTTCTCTAGATCCACAAATGCAATGAAAGTCGGTATGTTCTTCTCCATTCTCTTCTCTATAAGAAGCCTAAGGGCCAATATTTCTTCTCTTGTGCCCTATCTTTTCCTGAATCTGAATTGATCTTCATCTAGGAACTCCTCTGCTTTTCGTTCTATTCTTCTGTAGATTATCCTTGTCCATATCTTCAATGCATGTGTTGTCAGACTTATAGTCCTAAAATTTTCACATTTCTCCACTCTCTTCTTTTTGGGAATAGGAATTATGTTGTTTTTCTCGAAGTCCCTGGGTATTTCTCCTGTTGAGTACATGTTGCAGATGGCCTTGTAGAGATGGGCCAATGTCCTCTCTCCCGCATTCCTTATCAGTTCTGCAGGGATATCATCAATTCCAGGAGCCTTATTCATCCGAAGGTCTCTTACTGCTGCGTCGAATTCCGATCTCAATATTGATGCTCCCATATCATTCTTATCGACTTCGCTTTCCTCTTCAACAACTTTCATGCTGAGATTGTTCCCGTTGTATAACCCCTTCAGATATTTCCATCTCTTCACTTTGTCTTCATTTTAAATCAAAAGTTCTCCATTCTTGTCTCTTATAGCATTGCATCTTGCGCTCCGTTCCTTGAAGTGGTTCCTCAATATCCTATAGGCAGCTTCCACCATTCCAAGGGAAAGGTTGTTTTGTACATCTTTGCATAGATTGTTCATCCACATTTCTCTAGCTTTCCTGGCTTTGCAACTTCGTTCCTTATTCTTTTGTAGCAAAGCTGCCCTTCTTCAGTTTTCGCATTCTTGCACTTTCTTCAATCAGCACCTTAATCTCCTTAAATTTTTTAAATTAGCAGAGCACACATGGTCGGGCCCCAACCACAACATCGATTTCGAACACGCAAACATCAATGCCCAAGAGAAACTATATTTTCCACGTATGATACGAGAGGCCAACGAGATAAGCAAAAATGAAGACAACTTCAATAGGGAAGACAGCTACTCGCTAGCAAACGCCTGGAAGCGAGTTCTACGAGAAAAAACTCAACGGCCAATCACAGAAGCCAATGCAACAGCCAATCATGGGAGACCAAAACAGCCAATTACGGACATCAATGCTACAACCAATCACAACGGACCTATCCCCTATGGATGAGTATATAAGGCGGCCAAAAAACTCTGCACATCACTTCAGTGACCTGAAGAAGCCGACTGCAATGCTGGCAAAACTGTCGTCCCAGGAACTATGGACCAATGCGGAGGGAATCCTGAAAGACCAGCATCTTCAAGTAAGACAACCCGCGGAAGCCTACACAAGGATTTCATACGCCTTTATGGGGAAGAAATTGCCAGGAAATCCAGGAAGTTCGAGAAGCTGCGAAGGAAGAAAGTCAAACTCCTCTCTTTGCTGGCGTTTCTAGAATGATGCAGAGACACCGACACTATTCCACCCTGTGTCACGGTAAAACACAACATTCATACGGAGAAGGCCAAGAGGATAATGTTCTAGTCAAGTAAAGCACTTCTTAGAGAACGCATCCAGTACACACGAATATTACAGTACACAGGAACTCCATCGCTGCTCCCTTCAACTCTACAGCCTACACCTGGAATTAGGCGGCTGCCTGAAGGCAGACGACTGGACCACATTGGACCGAATCACTTGGGTGTCCACCCTAAACACCCTGGCCATGACAAAAGACAGACAAATAAAGAAGTTTGACAACCTCCACAGCAAGCAACACCGAGGACCCAAAGGCAAAGGCCCTTCTGAGGACCATCAGGTATTCAACCTTAGTGACCATGAGTTAAGTGGAGCGGCTATCGGTATACCCCTGTCTAAAACCACATACCCATATCATAATTCCCCTATGACTTCTTGTAGGGTATGGTGCATTTGCAGAAATATTTGTGGAATGTAATGTGATTGGTAATGAGGTATCACCTCATGGAGTGTGATTTTGAACCATCATCCTCTCTTCTCTTTTTTCTTTATCTGGTTCCTTTTGGAGTTTCTGACCATTCACTAGTGATTTATGTTACAGATCTTTTTGGGAAAGCAAAAAAGAAGATTTTAAAGCAAGATGTCCCTGAGCACGAGAGCAGCTCCAGCCCTTCACAAACTCCCAGTCAAAACAAAGGCAACGCCTCTGTCCTGTATTCAAGTTACCAAACTTTTGGTAAGTATATGAAACAAGGGGTTATTATGAATGCCAATACCATCAATTTTAATAGTTCTGTGTTGTGGACTGTACATTATATTTGTTTTAATTTGTGCAATTCTGAAATGCCGAGTCATTTTTCTAAAGTCACAGTGTCATAATTGCCACTGATTTAACCTTTATCAAGTTCAGGAGATGCCATTAGAAGTCACTTAATAATTCTGAACACCTCCTCTGAGAATTGGAGATCACGTGGCCGTTAACCTTTTTCATTTAATTACTTATTAGAATTAATGCTTTGCTCATATCTCTTTATGAGATATTCAAAGAGAAAAATTTTCTTTGTGCATTAAAATTTTTCATGTATAATTTTTTCAATTTATGGTGTATTTGTCTTGTGCAGGTGCTACCAGAAGTCATATGGGATATTTTCGTCACATACGCAGTACCAGAGTGGAACGATATGCTGCTGAAACCAACAAACTTTTAATAAGGCTAGACAAATTACTCATTGATATGCCATCTGATCCTGTGAAACGAAAAGGTATGCCAGTTTCTTATAGGAAATTTAATGTGGCTCATTAGTGTATCTTATATATCTTTGGTTCCTAATGTGGATCTATTAATTTTTTGGGTTTTGTTGTGTTGTTTGTGCGAGGCAACAACAGTTTCACCTCAGACAAGCAACATGGCAAAAGTGGAAAAATGTTGAGATCCTCAAAATCTACAATGCCGTGGAACCCTATGATCTAAGATATTTAGTTCTTTCTGGTCTTACGTGTAGTGCCATCACCCATTTTGTTTTCTTTCCAGTATAAAGTGAATCAATAATTTTACTCAGCTGAAATCACTTTTTAAGTTGAAAGCCTCTGTGATTAAGTCTCAGAACTCCCATAATTTCCTTTTCCCTGGATTTTAACGTAATATGTACTTCAATTTTCAACCACAGTTGTCTTCAAACAAATGTACCTTCATAGCCGGCTGTGACAGAAGGATAAATCCTCATTTCAGCTTTGAATAGGAATATGGGAATCCTATCAGTTATGAAGCAGTATTCATTCTAGTAGTTGATCTACAAATTTATCTGGTACTTAGTTTATTTCCTATTTATCTGCTCTAACAAGTGTTTGTAATCATCCCAATTTTTTGTGACTTCATTTGTGAAGTGAAATTCACAGTCATTGAACTGGCTGGAAAAGATTTTAAGAGAAAATAAGTAATTGTTCCCCTCGCCTAATATAAGTGAGTGGTCTACTTTGTTTAAACATACCTTCTGTGGCTTAATGTTATTTCTGGGAATTTTTGTTGTGCTCGTAGTTTTGTTGATGAACCCTCCTCCTGGAGGCATCATCATGTTCAAAACATATTTTGTGATTATATCTGTGAACACAACGAAAATTTCTAGGAGTATAACTACTAAGCGAATAATTGCATGTCATGGAAGACTTAAAAGTAATCCACTTCTGTGTTTGACCAGTTAAAGTTGGATTGATGTTTCTCATAAGCTCAGGTCATGGTGAAATGTAATTGAACTTGTGGCACTTGTTGAATACAGGATGAATAAATATTAATCCACGAAAGGCCTCAAGTTTAGCCATGCACAAAAAAACCAAAATACTATTATTTTATGTTTGAAATGAGGCGTACTTTTATTTTTGTTAAAGTTATTAGCAATATTTTTTAAAAGACTTGTTATAATTTTTCAGCCCACGAACAGCAGGTGGTACCATGGGTGGATGATGCAGCTGTTCCCCTCTGCCCAAACTGTGCCAGACCATTCCATGTCTTAACTCGTCGGAAACACCACTGCCGTCTTTGTGGTGCCATAATGTGCCATGATTGCTCCGATTTCATCAATCTGGCCACAGCTCGTGAGTCATATCTTTAGACTTAAAGCTTTTCAGGCTTTGTCTCCTTAGGCCTTATGTGGCTATTTTAGGTGTTGAAATCAAATGCATGTTTGCTTGTTGAGGATTAGGTTGGTATGGTGAATAGAGTACTGGCCTCCTACCTCAAGACCAAGATGACTTTATCATAGGTATACTTGTCCCTACTTCAGTTCCTTGTGGAAACACTTTGAGTGCAGTATTCCATTTGTTACATAGGACATCAAGCCGTGCCTTTTGTGAAGAGAAGCCTAATGCAGATGCTGGGTTTCTCTCCAACCTTCCTCCGTTTCCTAAAAAATTACTACCCCTATCCTGTAAACTATCTCTTATCATTGATCTATTGCTTGTGCTCACGTGGGAAATGAGTTTCCATCCTCTGCATATTCACTATATTTATTTCACATCATCTCCAGAGGGCTATATTATTTCACTTGTGAGAGTTACTGTTTCCCCATTTGTGGTGTAAAAATTGGTGGTTCATAATATCAAATTTTATGAAGTTAGTAAAGTTTTGTGTAACCTGAAGGGTGAAGATAGAGCTCACCTAATACTGACTTATCACAATGGCAAGTGAAATTCACACATTGGTTCTAACAAATGCTAATTACGTGTAGGGTAACCAGTTCCTTTTTCTGTGCTGCTCGTGATTTCCCCAAAGGATCAGGTTCCCAGAAAATAGCCCCGCTTGGGTTTTTCTGAAAGGCATCCCTAAGGATTAGAACCCTGGACTTCTGGTTTGCAGCTCATTGCTTTGCCACTGTGCTTCCACTGTCCCCAAATTTCATAAGGAAGATTTTTTTATTGTGATAATGTTTTATTTTTTCTTTTATTTTAAATTAGTTTGGCTCCATCTAACTTTATCTGATAAGATTTCATTAATAATAGGTGAAACATTTTTAACAGAAATATACATGTGACCACTCGGCCAGTCAGTAAAGCACAAATCCAATTAAATGCTTTTTCATGGGCATGGTCTTTACTGTCAACCTTATAGCATAATATGTGTGAAGATCTCTCGGGTTTCACACCGGGTCAGGTTCTCCATATCTCCCTCCGACGTTTCACAACCTGACCCGGTGTGAAACCCGAGAGATCTTCACACATATTATTCGCCAGGAAAACACCAGATCTTGTAGCATAATTTCTGCAATTTGGTAACTGTCCATGCCATCAGATTAGTGACTTTCTTTCATGGAGATTGATGATTCTTGTTTTGGAAAGTTGTTAACTTCAGTGTTTACGACAAGATAAATCAGCAAAATACCCTAGACTGAGGGAAAATGCAGACCTACCTCCAACAGATTTCCAAAGGAATGGTTATTGACTTTGCACAGGGTAAGCAGTGTTCACCTGTTATTTGATTCTGAATTCTTGATTCATAGGCTGAAATATGAAAGTATTTAAGATTGTTTTCAGTGAGGAGAGATAATTGACTAACTGTAGCACTGGTTTTAAGTGAAAAATGAACTTGGTAAAAAATTTTTACATAAAACTAAAATTTAAATTTTATAATTTTTATCCTAATTTTAAAATTTTAACCAAACTAGGCACACCAAGAATGTATTGCTTGTATTTTCTGATCATAGCCTATTTCCTATGTTACGCAGTAGTATGATGAGGTCAGTTTCTTTTGAATAAGACAATGATTGCATCACCAGATTATTGTGTCATAAAAATCAATAAAACCTATAGATTTGTCAGTTTATGAATAGCATTCTGTAAAACCCTGTAACCCCTTGGATAATGGGCAATAGCGTTATGCCAGCAAGGAAAATACAATAGAAACTCGATATTACGATCCTTGAAATTACGATATTTTGATATTATGAAGCAAATTCTTCGGTCCTGACCGAAAGGGTATCTAAATACATGTAACAGTACTTGATATTATGAAATAATGACGTTTTAAAATTACAAACCTCGGTTACCGGTCCCAATGTGAAAAAGATACTCATTTTAACGAATAATGATTAATCATGGCAGCATATTTCAGACGCTCCTTGCCAGAGTAAGGCTCCTAATCATTCATCATTGGCGTACTCAGTATGCATTAGGACGACTTTGACTCATAGGCTAAGTAGTACATCAAATATGGCACCAATATAACTATAAACATTCGGCTTTGTTGCCACAAATCCAGAGTTACCAATAACAAGTCAAAAAAATGTAAATTAGTCAAGTGTGGATACACTCACCTGTGAAAAACTATGTGCTGCAACCTGCATTTTCCTCTTTAAGATCCCTGTCATTTTTACTACCAGTTTTCCCCAAACATAAATCCATAAGGGTTATTCATAGTACAGTAATCGTTTACTGCATGCGTGCGCTCAAAAAGTGTTGACAGGCATGGGAAGGGATGCTATGGCGTTCGAGCGGTATTCATGGGACAACATTAGACTCACTACAAACTAGATTACATAACACTATGGAATCACTCAAAAGTTGGTTACAGGAAAATCTCTTAGCCATAAATGTTCAAAAAACAGTATGTGTAAATTTTAGTAAAGAACAGATGCCTCCTGTACAATTTAACAATGTAAACTTGGCAGTTGTTAATGATGTCAAATTCCTTGGAGTAATGATTGAGCCATCGTTAAAATGGTCCTATCACATCAATTTATTAATAACTAAATTGAGTAAAATTCTTTATCAGCTAAGACATCTTCGTCTTAGTACAAGCTTTAACATTCTAAAAATGTTCTATTTTTATAACTTTCACTCAATATTAGCTTATGGCCTTATATTATGGGGAGGATCTAACCACTGTGGAAAAATTTTTCGATTACAAAAACAAGCCATTCGCATTCTTTATAACTTGCCATACAGGGAGTCCTGTAGACCTTATTTCTGTAAGGCAAAAATCATGCCTCTTCCTGCTCTATACATGTATGAAGTGATATTATTTGTGAAAAGAAATATGAATATATATGAGTAAAACTGTGACATCCACCATCATAACACCAGGTCTAAGTTGGATATACACATAGAAACAAGGTGTTCTACATTGAATGCTGATGGACCCTATCACAAAGGAGCCAAATTATACAACACACTCCCTCACAATGTTAAGGTAATGAGTTCACTGAAAAAATTCAAAACTGCCCTGAAACGTTTTATGCTTCAGAAACCACTGTATTCTGTTGAAGAATATTTTGCTTTGTAAGGAAAGTCCACTGTAAGGCAAGGTCTGAATTATCATATTTGTTGTGTTATGTATGTATTGTGTGATTTTGTTCTGTAATCTTTTTATGTAGATGTTTATATGCACATATATTGAGTGTTTTATCTGATTGTATATGACTGATTATTTGTGATTGATTCGATTTGACGAAACTATGCAAGTATTCTTGCCGAAAGTGAATAAATTATTATTATTATTATTTTGCGAATTCCCCTAGATTTAATTGTGAGAACTGCTTATAGAATAAAATTCAATACTTACTTACTCCTGTGGCCATTGAAAACCTAAATGGTCTCTGGCCTTGCCAACCACTCGCCTCCATGCCCTTCTGTCCTCTGCTGTGTCGAGTTGAGCTCCCATTTTTTTGAGGTCCTTCTTCACTTCTTCGCTCCAGCGCATTCTTGGTCTCCCTGGTGGTCTGGTGCCTTCCAGTTTTCCTTTCCATATCATTTTTAACATGGTGTTGTCACTTCTTCTGAGGACATGGCCTAGCCATCTTAGTCGTCTGCTTCTGGCTATACCCACAATATCTGCTCCTTTGTATAGTTCCCTCAACTCTTTATTCTTCCTTAATCTCCATGTCTCTCCCTCTTTAATGAGGCCGAATATTCATCTCAACACTTTGTTTTCAAACGTTAACAGTTTTTTTTGTGATCTTTTGTTAGCGACCATATTTCGGAACCATACAGTAGTACTGGTTGGACAATTTTATTTGGTTTTATAGATACGAATTTTTGTGTTTCGTGAAAGGAATTTGCTCTTCAAAAGTGTTACTAGGCTCCAGTAGGTTCTCTCAGCTGTCACAAGTCGGGTGAGAATTTCTGTCTCCTCTTTGTTGTTGCTTGTTATTGTTACCCCTAAGTACTTGGACTGATTTGTTTTTCTGAACTTATAATTGAGTACTTCTAAATAATCCTCTTCCTCTTCATATCTGCTTATTTTCATGTAGTTGGTTTTGCCTTCATTTACTTGTAGGCCCACTTTCTTGGCTTCCATTAAAAGTATTGTAGTTAGTTCTTTAAGCTCTTCTTTATTTTCGGCCACAATCACTACATCGTCTGCAAAGGCTAACAGATTAATTTTTTAAAATTCAATAGCTTCCAAAATTAAAGCATTTACCTATTGGTAATCTTTGGTTTTCAGATATACTGTAAAACTATAAATTTGCAATAAACTCTAAATGTTCAAAATCAATCATAGTTTTGTGTGTTAAATGTGCATCTTGAGTGTAGGTACTGAGCTAAACTGTATTGAGTGTCACTTTACACCCAAGTGGAAGGGGTTGAAGAAATTGTGGCATTTGGTTTCCCCCCCCCCCCCCCCCCTCGTTGGACATTACCCCTCGGCGGACTAATTACCCTCCGGACTTAGCCGCAGGACTTGCTCGACAGGCGTAGCTAACGACAGGCGGAGCCAACGACGCCGACAATGCCTACGATTCCAAAATGCATCGATTTCGTCTGCTTCGTTTCGTCTGCTCGTTCAGCGGCTCCTTCAGCCGCTCCTTTCCCTCTCCAGAAGCTCTACCACTTATATAGCCCCCAAAGTGCGGATGAAGACCAGAAGTTAGGCCATCGTACGAGCCGTTATTTAGTGTTCGCCCGCCATAGTGAAAAAAGAGTCCCGGATCACCCAATCCTAAACTTCCACCTCGCCCCCTTCACATCATGCCACCTTTTCCTCCCCTCAATTTGCACCAATGGAATTCCACGTAAAACCCCATTGCACTTTGACCTTCCAGAATGTACCCCCTCTTTACCCCAGAGTTTACCTCCCCTCTCACGCCCTCTGTTCCAGTCGAGACGGCAAAGAGACGATATCGAGGCGAGGTGAGAGGAGAGTTAAGTGTTAGTCGATTCTCCTTTGTGCGCCATGGACTTTCGGTGCAAGTTATTAGTTTTCCCGAAATGGTGAAGAGTATTTCAATTTTGTTGGTTTGTACCTTGTTGTTTAAATACAGTGTTTGATTAGTTAGATTGTCTTACTTTTGTGGTTTTTTCTATTTCTGACCTCATCTTGCTCACCCGTCTTGGAAAGAATATTTGTCCTTTGGACAAGCGTTTCTCGTGAACTGCTGTTTTTCTTTCGAGAAACGCTGCAAAATAATTTTTTTTTTAAATATTATTTCCCCCGAAAACAGCCCCTATGGCCTTTACATCGGGGTATTTAACAATTAACAACAACAGACGAGCACACACATCCATGTCCTGAGTGGTGAAAAATCCAATTAGGCGGGACTCAAACCCGCGACCCCAAGGTTAGTAGGCAAGGACTTAACCATGCCGCCACCAGGGCCGACAAATGAATGAAATTATGAATCAATCTCAACTCTAAATGTTTCTAATCAATGATAATTTTGTGTGTCAAATGTGCATCTTGATTGCTCAGTACCTACCCAGTGTAGGTACTGAGCTAAACTTTATTGAGTGTCACTTTACACCAAGTGGAAGGGGTTGAAGAAATAATATTTATGAATCAATCTCAACAAATTTATTTTGTAATTATCCTAATTTTTCTATTTTAATCACTTTTTTCTGTGTAATTTTCTCAAAGGCAAGTTGACCAATCCAGCCTTTGGACTCCATAGACCTCCTACATCATTGCCATCATCAGACCTTTCAAAGGATTCCGTTCAGCAGCAAATGTCTTCGCCGTCCTCATCACCTGCCCTGAACTCATCATCTGCACTTCGTCGGTCAGCCTCCAATTCAAGTCTTGGTTCAGCTCTTTCCGCACCTCTTCCTGGACTTGGTCATTCTTCTGAACCATCTCGCTTGCGCCTGTGCCAGTATTGCCGTGGTGTGAGTTTTCCTTTTTTTGATATAGGCTTTTGGTATTTTTTTACAATGGTGATAATACTAACTACCCCAAAAAGTATTAGTTTATTGAAATAGGATTACATGACAAGAAATATAGGTTACCTCAGTGTCCTTTTGTTAGTTTCAACTCTCATTTAATGCTGTATTTCATTAAAGAATTTTTAAACTTTCAAATTACAGAAAAACCCCTAATTTACACTTTTCTAGGGAGCGCTAAAAAATTTGTAAATTGCAGGAAAATGCAAATGGCGGGAAAAGGTGAATTTTCTGTGCTTCAGCTGGCATTTGGTAAAAGTATTTCTAATAGTAATAAGCAGGGTGCAGGAGGAGAGGGAAAATTAGTTCTTAGAGGAGGGACAATGAGTTATTAGGGGAAGAACAATTTGGTTTTTAGAAAAGATGGATTTACCCATTGTGTGATAGCAGTAACGAGGAAGTTAGTGGAAAGGAATATACAGTTCAGTCAGGATGTTGGTAGTACTAGTAGTCTTGGGTGTTGGGTGCTCCAACAGCTGAGGTATATCACACCATCTAATCTGATATCTGAATCCAAAAACAGACAAAATCCCTGCCCTGGGTGGAATTTGAACCTGCAACCTCTTGGTTGTCAGGTCAGTACATTAACGACCTGCTACCATGGCAATCAGGATGTTTTTGTTTGTTTTTTATACCTTAAAAAGGATTTTGATAGAGTCATTTGGGGTAAACTAATGAATGTGCTAAGGAATCAAGGAGTGGACTGGAAGGATATATATGTCATACTGGGAAACTATACTTGGAGCAGAGGGCTTAAATTAGGATAGCTGATAGGGATTCTGGATGAGCAAGAATAGGTTGGGAAAATATTAGACTTGTACGGATACCATTTTTACCAATACCAAACCAATATCTCAATACAAGTGGCCGATACCGATAGTATTACAGTGGAATCCCGGTATAACGAGTGCTCATAATCCCTCTGGAATCACTCGCTAAATCGAGCGCTCGTTATATCTGAAGGTGTTGAAAAAACCCGCCTAATTCTCGTAGTCGTTCGTATTTACAGTTTTTCTTTTGTTTCCGTGGTATTTGACAAAGGTAAACAGCAAAAAAGTCATTTCAGGCACAATCTGGTTCATATCAACATATTTCATGAAAGAAACAGGACATTTTCCATTATATAAAATATTAATTCCTCTAGTTTCGGTTTTTTTCTTCCAGTTCTTCTATTTTTCGATCGCCGAAGAAAGCTGTAAAGACAGCGTAACTAGTCGGAAATAATATGTTAGGTATAGTGTGGAACCTATCACCTATCTGTCCATGCAAGTACGTCAACTATCAGACCACTGAAATTGAAAGAGAGAGAGTGAGAGATCTGCTGAGAATTTGAATTAGCAGATAGCAGAATACATAGTAAGTTTTCAAAAGTACTTGCTCCAGCTAAGCAAAGGCCAACTCAACGGCTGTCTTTTTCCGACACGATTACGTTTTATTTGAACGAGCGCAATATCACGATCTTTTATCGCGATATTTATCGTGATAATATATAGTGATATTTTATCAGGGCGCGATATCGTGATATTTTATCGGGACGCGATATCATGATATTTTATCGCAATATTTATCATGGTCACGATATATGACGTGATGTTTATCGTGATATCTATCGCGATACCTATTTATAGCGATATTCATCGTACCCCCGATATCTTATTGTGTCCCGATATCTTATCGTGCCCCGATATTTTATCTGGGCCACGATAAGACGATATTTATCGTCACGATATGAGTTATCGTTATCGCCACCTTACGATATGCTAAAATTATCATATCCCGATATTGAATTATCAATATAGCCCATGCCTAGACCTAACTCCCTCTCCTACTCTCATCTTGCTCGTCATCCGCCCACTCCCCTCCCACTGATGACTGGGCCTAACAAAAGAAGAACGTAAAATGGGAGCGTGCAGAGCGTACTGAAGGCCATAAATCGCTAATGTTTAGACATAACTGGCTTTAGGTGTTGTAGATATGGCACACATCTTGTATTGTTAGTTTAATTAGCAAATAATACAAAACACAATAGTTTATTTTTGCTAGGCGGTGCATCGTCCTTGAGAGATATCTGTCGTAATACTGAGCGTATACCGTGGAAGGAACTTTTTGGCCTCGCTATATCCGCTTTATTTTACATGCAAAACATAGGCCTTTTGGCGGTACAAAGACAATCACTTGCTATAACGCGATTTTCGCAATAAGCCATACTCACTATACCGGGCTTCTACTGTATTTGCTGATACCTTACATATTTAAAAAAAAATTGATAAGTGCTTTCCTTCTCGTGAAGTCAACTCAGTAATCAAAAGTGTGATAAAAGAGCTCCTAATTATTGAGAGAAATGACAATATTGTGACAACTCTTTTATTTTGCTACTCTTACAATGATCACTGGAATTCGATTTTATACTCTCTTGCATTTGTAAATTCTGTACATTCTTTGTAAGAAATAAGAGCTGCTGAACATGCTCAGCAGCTCATATTTGAATGTATTGCTCATTGACATATTATTGACATGGCTGCTAAACATGCTCAGAAGTTAAGAGGGTTCTTCTATCTGGACCATCGTACCAGTTTCGGAAAACATTTGCTCAGGAAACTCTAAAGAGTGTTGTCCGTTAAATTCTCTAGTTGGCACCTGAAAATTGTCCAATCGCGAAAAAGAGTATTTTTGTTCTTGAGTGCCATCAAGTTAGTTCATTGCTGGCATTAATTTATTGTTACAAAGTTTCACTTTCAATTATTATGCCTCCCAAAAAAATTCGTACGATACCTTGCGTTGATGCACACTCAGTAATTAATGATGACTATATGACCAAATAGCATGTTTTGTGTATGCTATTCAGGCAAAAAGTACATAATAAGACTCGACATTGAGGCTTGATATGACAAAAAAGGAAGAAGCAAAATTCATAGAGAGCATATCAGCGTGTACATAATTTAGCCTTTTATTTAATGCAGGTACCAGACTTTTATTAATAATTACTTTTGAGGCATGTTTTTGCAGTGACGATGACAAATGGCACATTTCTTAGAGTCGCAGAGGCCAACGTCACTTAGGAGATTGTCATAACAATATGAAAAGGGCAAATGTAAGGAAATTTTGATAGAATATGAATCATACCTTTGCAATGATGTCCGATAAGTTTCAAATATTTACTTATATTAATTTAAGTTTTTCTAGTCAATTTAGGAAAGCGGGTCTTCTCCATAAGTATGGAACATTGGAGGCTCGCAATAAACACCTTCATCTTCATTTTAAAATTTCTAATGCGAATCTATTTATGTCATAACACTTGACCATGCCATGATATTTGAATTTTATAGTTTTGGAAAACGAGCTTGGAATGTAGGCGGAAATGCCAAGCAACGTACCGTATTTACTCGCGTAAGCCGCGCCCTCGTGTATCCCGCGCACCCCTATTTTCAGGCAGGCTCGTGAGAAAGAAATTATTTCTATCGAAAAAAAAAAATTTTTCCCTTGAGTCTGCATCATTTTGTCATAACATGAATGCACGTTCTTTAATTGAAATGCTGTGCCTAAATTACGTGTACGTCTTTCTCATTAATTGATTAAATTACGTGTTATTATCGTCATTGCTTCGTGCATCAATGCACGGCCCGCACAGCCTCTTTTACGGTGCATCTGTTTCTCGTAGCATCTCACAGTTACATACGATCACATCATCCAGCTATAAAAATGGCATCTGTTCAAAATAAAATCCAACTGAAATAATTACAAATATATATACAATTTGAACCCGTGATTACTCTATTATTACGGAAATCCGTTGGCATATCAACAAATAAAAGCCAAATGCCATCCGTATCTGATAGTGGTGATCTCGTCTGCTCTCTGCG
Source organism: Platycnemis pennipes (assembly GCA_933228895.1). Classification (NCBI taxonomy): domain Eukaryota; kingdom Metazoa; phylum Arthropoda; class Insecta; order Odonata; family Platycnemididae; genus Platycnemis; species Platycnemis pennipes. Next base: position 75,445,574 of record OW121856.1, on the reverse strand, counting down.
TAGTAGCTGTGGACTGGGACGATTTAACAACACCGAAAAGTCTTGGGAATACACGGAAAAAACTAAGCTCAATGTAATAACAATTATAATTCTTATAAAACTAAAGAAAAACACATTCCCGGAAATATAATCATAAATCGCTAATGAATATTCAAATCATAACAGTTCTCATTCCTAGTTTTCGTCACTGCTAGATTCAGACACACCATATTTCCCTCATGGAGCTCGATTTCCTATTTTTTCGGCATTGCTTATAATATGTAGTTTTATGCTCACAAGAAACTATCGAAATTTCACATCAGAATTCATTTTAGGGTGATAATAGCAAATTATTTTAAAATGCTGAATGATCGATTCTAACGCGTTTACTACTCTCACACTTGGAGCGGATAGTAAGAAGGCATAATCTCTGAGCATACGACTATTGCCACCACGTAACAAATTTTTTGTCGCGTCTTTGCAATGTAGCTTTAATGTGTACGCAAAAAGAGCTATATATTACGTAAAAATGTTGCTACAGATACGTGATACTGAATCAAACTCCGCTTACGATTTTGAAAAAACATAAAGCCCCTTGCGGCAGCTTACAGGATACAGTATATTTAAATACATATCAGTGCTACAATGTGTTGTTCTACTTACAATCTATACACGTTAAATCTATTGCTTTGACAAATGGTGTTTCTGATCTTGCGCTTCTTCCAGTACCGTTGTACGCTCAGACTTTGTTAAACGCGGATTTTTATTATTAATTACGTACTTCGAAATTTCAGAATACTTACAATGTACGATTTACTACTAGACCATGCTGCGAAGACTAGTATATCATTACTACTAGACTACTTACCATACTACTAGACAGAATGCGAAACTTGGGAGAAAAAACAACAGGAATCTGAGGAAAAATGTTGTGCGGCTTACCCAAAAACCTGGAGGATTCGGGTAAGCCGCGCACCCCCATTTTTTCTCCGGCGTTTCGGGAAAAAAGGTGCGTGGCTTACACGCGTAAATACGGTATGCGTTGAGAAGAATGAACCTGAGTTGACAGCAGAACTTTAATTTTTGCTGCTATTTCAGCAAACTTTCTTTATATGTAGATTTTCGTTTACTTTTTGGAGGAGGTTGAGCTTGAGGTGAACCTCAAAACCACTCACCTCCCTCACCCCCCCCCCCCTTTTTTTAACTGACCTCTCCACATATATAAGCTGTGTTATTCATGGCTTTTTTTCACACTAATCTTGAGAATGGCCTGAGAAGGCTGAAACCGGTAGATTTGTTTTAAATATATTTGTGGAAAAGAACTAAGTTTTTTCTTTTTTTTAATATCAAAACATACTTAACCTGTAGAAAATAATGAGTCAAATTCCTACTCATAAACTTCCTTAACTGATTCAATTTGACTTGTACAATCATATAACTTATTTTTTTCAACTTTTCTTGTCTATTCCCAGTTTATTATCAGCAGTTCTTAAATCACATTTACCCACTGTTGCCTCTTATGAATATCACGTTCACCTAGGAAGAAACTTCACTGTCCATTTGCAGTACAGTTGTCAGTGATGAAGGAAGTTTTCTGTTATGTTTTCATCCAGTGTATATATCATCCCTATTAAAGAGTATGCCATTGGCATTGATTTTACAGGCCCATTCAATGGCATATCCATGTAGCTTTAAGAACGTTCTTACAGTGAAGCTATTTATTCTAGAGGTCCATCAAATTGAAAAAGATCCTGAAAATTATTTTTTTTTTAATTTACATCTTTTTTTTAAAGAGAGAATTTTCTTGGTTTTCTTACAGTTACTTCGAAGGAAAGAAGCATTATGGGCATGGAAACCTGTTATTGCAATGATGTATGAGCAGCTGAGGGATTGCATAAGTAATGGAGAACAGCTGATCTCAGTTTTTCATACTATGGGCAATTCCTTAAAGTAAGTGTTCAGAATGGTAATTTAACTTATAAGTTGGATTAAATAGGTTTTGTTTGAAAATGATGTTCATATTCAGTGATTTTTTTTTACTTTGTCCTAGGGTTTTGTTTGTTGTTATAATTTACTTTAATTTTAAATTAGCAGTTAATACTGCCTACTTTATTGAAACATTTATTTTTCTTAATTCTGTTAAGTTTCTGAATGCCTGGTTTTATCTTTATGCTCTCTGATACTTTAAAAGAAGTAAATCAGGCATTAGTGTGTGTATGCATTTGTGTCAGCAAAAAAAGTAAATTTTGAGGAGTGGGTGGGGGCCTTCTGTAACCCCCTTGGAATTTAGACCTCTTTAGATCCATTGTGCCAACCCACATTTAACCTGCCTTCGACCCACAGACAGGGGACAAGAGCACCACAGTCGAGGTATGGATGAGGGTCACCCATCTAACCTCCGTTCTGGCCCAGCGTTGCTTAACTTCAGTGATCTGATGGGAACCAGTGATTCAACGTGGCTAGGCCCTTGCCTGTGCATGTGTGTCAATGAAATCTCAGGGAAATGTATACTACATTAGGCTCTCATTTATCTGGAATGGAAGAAAAATTATTTTTCCAATTCCAATTTATCCACTTCCCATGTGAAAAATGTTGGCATGGATTGCATTGTGGTGCTATTTTTTTTAATGACCTGTTAAATGCAATTCTTTCATGTAAATTCATGATTTAATAATAATAATAATAATGTTTTTATTTCTGTTGGTTACCAGGTAACATAGAAATCGTCAGAAGAGATAACATTATGGAGTGTCATATATACATATATCAAGACAAGGAATAGTAATATCACAAGCAAACATAAAAGTGCTAGTAAAAAAGTAAAAAAAAATATATATATAGTTTTAGGCATCACAACAATCATTTTTAGATGCCATGAATTCTGAAATGCAGTAATATGCTTTGTGAAGAAGTAGATTCTTTACACGACGCTTGAACAGTAGCAGAGAAGAAAGTGACTTGATATCAGATGGTAGGTTGTTGTAGATTTTTGAGGCTGTGTGATGGGGACCTTGTAGAGAAAGCAAAGTGGAGCTCTGGGATAAGTGAATGTTTGTACTATTGCGCGTGTGGTAGGGGTGCACATCATGGTGAAAGGAGAAAATTTGGGGGTTTTGTTTAACAAACAAGGCACAGCTGAGTATGTAGAGGGATGGAAGTGTAAGGATGGCGTGGCTCCTGAATAAAGGTCTGCCAGGAGTACGGAGGGGGAGGTTTAGCATTGCCTTAATAGCTTGCTTTTGTAGGGAAAAAATCTTGCAGGAGAGGTTGTCCTTTCCCCAAAATAAAATACCATACGATATGTGAGCTTGGATTTTTGAGTGAAATAGGAGTTTCAGCGTATTGAGGGCGACAGTTGGGACTAGTTTCCTGATCATGAAGATGCCTAGAGTAATTTTTTTCATGATGTGCTTTATGTGGTCAGACCAGTCCAGGTTTTCATTGATTACTAGACCAAGAAACTTGACAAAGTGTGATCTGATTAGGGTGTTACCATTTAAACGAAGTAAGAAGCTGGAGGTAGGTGGGTACCTTTTATGGTGAAATTGCAGGTGAAGACATTTATGGGAATTGATGGTGAGTCTGTTAGATTGGCACCAATTATTCATGTCCGAGATGGAGGTTCGAGAAATATCCCCAAGTTCAGTTGAATTTTTTGACTGTAAAAGACAGGAAGTGTCATCAGCGTAAAGAAGTACCTTGCCAACTGAAATTGAATTTGGAAGGTCGTTTATGAAGATTAAAAAGAGCAAAGGTCCAAGTATTGAGCCTTGGGGGACACCTTTGTGTACTTGAAGTGGCTTGGATAGGATTGTGTTGGAGCCAGTGTCTGATTGGTAGCAATATTTTACTTGCTGCTGCCGGTTGGAGAGGAAAGATTTTAACCAAAGCAGGGCACTTCCATTAATCCCTAGACTTGAAAGCTTGGAGAAGAGTATATTATGATCGATGCTATCAAAGGCCTTACTGAGATCATAAAAGATCCCTAATGTGGCGTTTCTACTGTCGAGGGCCTTGTGGATGTGGTTAAGTAGCTGAAAAGTGGCAGTGGAGGTAGATTTGCCAGCTAAGAAGCCATGCTGGGCTTTGTCCAGGAGCTGGAACGAATGTAGAAAATTTGTGAGACGATTGAGGAAAATTTTTTCAAACATTTTGGAAAGACTAGGAAGCACTGATATTGGTCGATAGTTATTTGGGTCAGTGTAAGAACCTTTTTTGTGGATAGGGTTTACATGGGCTAATTTTAGGTAGTTAGGGAAGTATCCTTCATCAAATGTAGCATTTATTATGTCAGCTAGGGGGTCGCATAAATAATCTTTGGCTGCCTTCAAGATGGGGATGGGGATTTCGTCAAAACCCGAAGACCATTTGCTAGAGAGAGTGCTCAAGGTTTTGTTGACCTCTTGTGGGTCAGTTGGAAAGAGAAAGAAGGTCTTAGGCGGCAAGGAACTTCTAGGTAGGTCGGAATAAGTAGGGTGATTGTGATTCGTGTTGCAAAACAAGAGGTTGAAACTGTCAGCAGTTTGCAAGGGATCTGAGACATGTGTGCCACCAAAGTTGAATTCTTTATGCGAGTTACTTGATTGAGTTGCCCTTGTATTGCACTTAATGACATCCCATGCAGATTTGATGGGATTAGTGGAAGAGAGGATGTAACTCTCATTGACAGTTTTCCTATGGTTCCTAACTTGTTGCTTGAAGGCCACAAGGGATTTTTTGTAATGTACCATAAGACCATTGTCTACATACTTGGCTTGCTGATGGAGTTCACGCAATCGTTGGCTTTCAACAATTAGGTCGTGGGAGTAGAACCTTCTTCTAGAATCTTTTGGCCGACAACGATTAGTCTTCTTAGGAAAAGCAGCATTAAAATGCAAAGTAAATGTATTAACAAACTTTTTAAATTTATCATCAGCATGTTTAGCAGCATAAACATCGTCCCAATTAACAAGTGATATTGAGTTGACAAAATTAAGAATTGAGTCTGCATCAAAAAATCTTTTACAGACAGTATGAGGGATTTTATAAGAACGAATGCTGCAAGACTTAAGTCAAAAGCGAAGAGCATGATGGTCAGACAAGAAGGTGGCTAGGGTATTACAGACTAAGTTAGAGGAGGATATGTTTGAGATGAGTAGATCAATTAATGTTGAAGAAGATTTTGTTACTCTAGTAGGCAGATTGTTTATGATCGTGAAACCATGACAATCAAACAAGTTGCTAAGATCGAACCTGTAGTGCGAGTCAGTCAAGATATCAACATTTAAATCACCACACAAAATTAAATAGTCAGAATTCTTAGAGGGAGCAAACAGGATTGCATCATTTAGTCCTTCAATAAAATTCTTAAAATTGCCACTCGGAGAGCGATATATACAGTCACAGCATATGTCACTGATTTGATTGTTAGTTTAGCTATGCAACACTCAAAATCCATCTCCAAGCAATCACTAAAGTTTATGCACGAAATGTCTATGTGAGCCTTAGAATATATGGCAACTCCACCTCCTTTTTGATGGAAGCGACAAAAGTAGGAGATGAGGTTATAACCTAAAATACAAAATGAAGTAACCTCGGATTCGCTTAACCAATGCTCGCAGAGCAAAAGAATGTCAACATTAAGAGACTGAAGGGTTACTTCAAGTTCACTGCACTTGCTCCTAATGGCCTGGATGTTTAAGAACAAAAAGCTGGTATCGTGCTTCGGGTTACTGAGGTGGGGAGAGTCACCAACAGATGATACACAATGAGCAGAACTGGCCGAACTAATTTTTAGGCCAAGGTTTGAGCATTTGGGAGTTGGTTTACACTGAGAAGGGCATTTCACTTGATGATCGTTTGCATATTGGGGAGTTGCATTGGGCACGTCTTCTAGTCACAAAGAACTTGGGGGTGGGGAGGTCGTGGTGTTGCGAGTAGCATTTTTGGGAAAGAAGAAGGAGTTAACGACGGCGCCAACCGGCCACAATGCAGGATTAAGGACATCCTTTCCTCTTGTGCGAGTGATGCCGATTTTGAAAGCGCCAAAGGCACTTTTCCCGATAACTTTTTCGCACGTAAGGTTGTCAGTCGTCGGATTTAACTGGAGATGTTTGTTGAGGTGATCGACGACTTCTTTAGTGGTGGTGTCTTGGTGAAGGCGACCAACATAGATATAAGTAACAAGATTCGCAGGGCGCAAAGAAATTTCAGTGACAGGACACACGCCGATGATCCGGGCTTGTTTTCGCTTACGGTTTCTGACGTCCTAAAGAACGATTTCGATAGGTCAGCCATCTTGGATCCAAAAAAAAACACAATACATTTACTAATATGACACCCTTTCAAACACACAAAACATTGTAAACATACTTAAAGGTAAAACTATAAGGTAGTTTTGGAAGGTACTAGTTTTTTAGGACATCCCAATTTATCCAATCTTTATTAAATGGTATTCTACTGTAGTTGGATTTATTTGAAACGATGTTTCATATTCTTACTTTTAAAGTCATTCAGTTCTAATAAGAATATTCTTCATACTTGAATTCAATCAATTCTTGATACATATTTATAGATTTTGTCCCAAATGACTTATGGAAATCATGCAGTTATGTAATTTTTGATTAATAATAAAATTAATTTTTGCTGATAATTATGAAATTTTTAGGGTCCTCACAACGTATTTGTGGTTGGTTTTGTGTGAATTGTATTCTGTGAATTTTACAAGAGGTAATCACTTTTGCTAATGTTTTCAACTCGTGTGTCAGGGCAGCCTGGAAATGGCAGTCTTTTTCTTGTTCACTGAAATGTTTTGGCAAACCCCATCAAAGTTTCTTTTTCATATTTTTAATTCCATTATTGATAATGTGGTACATCCTTCATATTTGAAACCACAAATGGTTTGGGTATTTTGTGGGGTAACATTCTCACTTATCCTGAGTGTGATGTTCCCAATGTCTGCAGTACAGTTTGATATAAAAGGTGAAAAAGTGCTAATTTGATTCTGACCAGTAGGGGAAGTATAAAATGTTTCTAGTCGAAAGGAGTGAAGACGATGATTTGATTTATAGGAAAAGTAAGCTTTTTTAAGTTCACACTTAAATTGTAGCATATTTCTAGTCTTTCTTCTCACTCTTCAATAAACATGATTTAATTTTCATATCTAAGGGAATTGTTTTTGTTTTATATAGTGTAAATCTTTCTTACATGTAAACATAGTGCTGGAGAGTCCACATATACTTTAATTGAAGCGCAGATGGCTAGAGTTCAACTATTGAAATGGGCTGAAACTGTTGATAATCTTAGGTGAGTCGAATTTATATACTTGTATCGTTGTCTACTCAAGCTTCTGCTCCTTAAATGATTTACATATGTTGGTAAATTTAATGTTGTGATGTAGATCTTTTTATCGCAGTATCAATTCCTCTAACTATAGTTTAACAAAAGTATTGTATAAGAAAATTAGGAACCTTCTGAAACATAAAATTGTGATTAATATTGTTTTTTTGTGCATCAATTTTGTAGGAGAAAGTTTTTCATTTCGTAAGCATCTTATTTTCTCAGAAAAAAAAATGCCTATTGCATTACTTTTCCATCCTACTCCCAGGAAGAAAATATCATTTGTAAATAATTATAGGCTATCATCATTACTTTGATGAAATTGTATCAGCTTGTGGTCACAAGTGATGTGGGTTATGTAACTAGATAAATCCGGTCTAATCATTCATTAGGTGAAAACGGTGCATTATGGGAGAGAAAAGAATGTGGATAACAGTATGTGTCTGGACTGTTAGGGTGCTCCTTGATAGCATGTATTCCTTATTTGTACACTCATTTCCTGAGGTCCATGTCACAGTGTATATAAATAATTCTGGTAGGAACATTTTGGTTTCCTCTTTAGCACATTTGGAGGACAAAATTAAATTGGTTTCAGGAAAATAACCACCTTTCAGGCCAATTTGAAGATGAATATTTCTCAAGAGGTTTAATTCTCACATTTAAAAAAGATAATTTTGATAGGTATGTGATGGCAAACAATTGATTCTGAAGAAGTAAAAGGGCACCCACTAGCCACACATTTTATTGCATGTTTGCTTGCTGTATAATTGTCATGGACATCAAAACGGTGTGAGCACCAGAATGTTGTGACATTAAAATTGAGATGTGCCTTGAATTAGCTTTGGAAAAGTATGGGGTGAAAATAAAAATTTAGATTGAAAAGCTCAGCCTCCTCCAAGGAGTAGACTAAAATCCACATTAGAAGTGTGTTGAAATAGAAGGAAAAATGAAAGTTCTACCTAGACTTGGGCCGATACCGATGGCAAGTATCGGGTAGCAACCATTTTCGCGATGCTTCGATACTTTCGAGTATTCGTTTTTTTTTCGGATACTTTTATTCAAAAGTAGTCATTAGGTGAAAATCATCTAAAAGCATGATTTTGAAATCCCTCCTTCTTCAACTGACTTACCAACGTGTCGCGTATTTCTTTATTTAGCTGCGATCTTCGTGACAGTAAAAGTGAGACAAGTGCTTAGAATTGGCTATAGGAAAGCCTGAGCAAAAACCTCAACCTCCTCTGAAAAGTAACAAAAGTCTACGTTCGAAGAAAGTTTGTTGAAATAGTGGCAAAAATTAAAGTTCTGCTGTCAACTCAAGTTCATTCTACTCAATGCATACATTGTTTGGCGTTTCCGCCTGCATTTCAAGCTCGTTTTCTAAAAATATAAAATTCAAATATCATGGCATAGTCAAGTGTTATAATGTTAATGGATTTGCATTAGAAATTTTAAAACGAAGACGAAGGTGTTTATCTAGTGCCTCCAATGTTGCAAGCTTACGGAGAAAGCTTATAGTTTCGTAAATTGACTAGAATAACTTAAACGAATATAAGCAAATATTTGAAACTTAAAGGACGTCATGGCCAAAGTAGATTCATATTCTATCAAAATTTTCTTTTATTTGTGCTTTTCATATTGTTATGACAATCTCCAAAGTGACGCTGGCCTCTGCGATTCTAAGAAATGTGAAATTTTTCATCCTCACTGTAAAAACATGCCTCAATAGTCAATATTAAAAAAAGCCTGGTACCTGCATTAAATGAAAGGTTAACTTATCTACACGCTGATGTGCTCTCTATGAATTTCGCTTCTTCCTTTTTTGGGATATCAAGCCTCAAAGTCGAGCCTATATATACCTACTTTTTTGCGTGATCACTATACACAAAACATACTATGTGGTCATACAGTCATCATTAATTATTGAGTGCGCATCAACACAAGGTATCGTACATATTTCTTTGAGAGGCATAATAATTGAAAATGAAACTTTGTTACTATAAATTAACGCCAGCAATGAACTAACTTGAGGGAATGCGTATTTGTCCCCTGGAATTAATGCAACCCGCGCAAGCATTTTCAACATAACCTGAGAAGGCTTAACCTGTTCAGCAAGTTTTCCTCGTTACCATGTTCAGGATTTCGGGTCCCTACAAAAACATTCTAACGAGAGACCACTGTATTTGGGTGTACCTGCAGGTTTAGAGTTTCCTGAGCAAATGTTTTCCGAAACTGGTGCTATGGACCAGATAGAAGAACCCTCTTAACTTCTGAGCATGTTTAGCAGCGGTGTCAATAATATGTCAATGAGCAATACATTCAAATATGAGCTGCTGAGCATGTTCAGCAGCTCTTATTTCTTACAAAGAATTTTCAGTATTTACAAATTCAAGAGAGTATAAAATCGAATTCCAGTGATCATTGTAAGAGTAGCAAAATAAAAGAGTTGTCACAATATTGTCATTTCTCTCAATTATTAGGTACTCTTGTATAACACTTTTGATTACTGAGTTGACTTCACGAGAAGGAAAGCACTTATCAAATTTTTTAGAAAAACAAGTAAGGTATCGGCAAACAATGCTATTGGTATCGGCCACTGGTATCGAGGTATTGGTTTGGTATTGGAAAAAGTGGTAGTGGTCCAATTGTAGTTCTACCATCAATATTATGCTCAAATTTAGTGTAAAACCTGCTTACTCGGCACTTACTTGATTCTGCCTTCACTCCAAACTGCAAAAAAATATTATATTCAGGTAAAATATTGCAGCATCTTAAGTGTTATAATGGTAATTGATTCATGAGAGAAATTTAAAAAGGAAGAGGAAGGTTTTTGTCACATGCCTCAGGTGCATACTTAAGAAGAAAACATGCTTTTGTTAATTGGATAGAATAATGTAAACAAATAGAGTAAAACATTTTAAACCTAAAGAATATCGTGAAGGAAGTACTCAATCAAAGTCCCTTTCAGTTGTGTATTTCATATTGTTATGATAAACCACTGAAGTGATGGTACCCTCCACAACTCTCTATAAATGCGGCTATTTTGTATCTCACTTTAAAAACATACTGCAAAGTAATTATTAAAAAAATGTCCATTACCTGTATTAAACATAACACTAAATTATCTACACCCTGATATTCTATGTATGAATATCACTTTTTCTGGTTTGGAGGTAAAAAGCCTGAAACTTAAATCTATATTTTTTTGCACAGACTTTACATGTATACAAAACTTGATATTTGGTCAACCATTCGTGATAATACAAGAACACCAGCTAACTACAGAATGAACTAAAATAAAATAAAAGCAAAGCATATCACTCTCCTTAAAATTATGCAACTCATAAATATGTCTAAGCCTAACCCGTTTAGCACATTTTCCTCGTTACCAATATAATATTAATAATATTATTATAATGGTAAGAATAAAACTGGCCCTTCTCAGATGAGCGCCCTAGCAAAGTTGGGCGTGGCAAACCTATGCCATCAAAAAAAGGAGCTCGCATGGAGTGGACGGAGACCCTGAGGGGAGACCTTCTAGCTTGCCATGCTGCCAGTGAGCCAAGTCGCAGGGGATACATGGCGAGGATGCACTCTTTGTGGTGTGAGATGCATCCTGAATATAACCATCTGTCGCAGCAGAATCTGCACGACTACGCCAATCACCTGCACAAGAAAATGACACCCCAACCGCAAGATCAGAGTAAAACACGATGGCCAAGGCTCTATCTCCTACAAAGGCATATGTACCTCCTACTGCCGGTGCTTCTGCCGAACTTTCGGTGAAGGGAGACGAGCCGAAGGCCAATTCCGATCTACTTCAGCGGTTGGAAAGCACGATAAACTTCGATGAGGCGACTACCAGGCAGAGAAATATTTATAATAAAATTTCTCTGTGGGACCAACAGCTGTCCCAGTTGAATGGCATCGTAGATATGACCCTGGCCGAAATGAGTAGACTCTGGGAAATAGTCGCGTGGTATATGCTGCCACCACACTGTTGGCCTCTCCCCGAGTGCCTGCCACTTGGGAGACTAAAGCAGCAAACAGGCTTAAACAGCTTAATGCCAAAATCACGGTGGCAAGACAACAGATGTCGATATTTCAGTGTGTGATGGATTACCTTTCCTCCGGTTGGGCCTTTACGCCGAAGGTCAAGCGCATTGCGCATGCAATCCGGAGAGACCACAGCACGCTGAACAAAAGAGTGCTGCTTATTCTCAAGAAGCACGAGGTGGATAGAGTGTGGGCACTTACAATGGCGAGGAAGATCTTGACCAATGCCAGGAAGGAGAACTCCACCTTCTCCTTTCAGCCGTCCCGTCTCTTCTGACCCCCTCCACCTGTTGTCCAAACACCACCAACTGTGCCGGAGGTGGAACATTTCTGGAAGAACATCTACGAGACTAGGAAGCCATTCAACGAAGGTACTCCAGCTATTGCCCACCCTAAAGAGTTTTGTGACCGCCACCTAGTGGATATGGATCATCCCATCTCAGTGACGGAAAGTGATGTGAAGAAGGCCTTCTCTGGCAAGAAGAACTTCACTGCTCCAGGAATGGACGCAGTGAATAACTTCTGGTGGAAAAAGTTCTCTCCCACGTACAAACACCTTGCCAGAATCTTTACATCCTTCCTGTCAGGGACGGAGCCAATTCCATCCTGGCTGACTGAGGGGTGAACGGTCCTAATACCAAAAAAGGGAGACTTGTCTGATCCGAAGAATTACCGCCCTATAACCTGTCTCAACACTGTATACAAGGTGTTCACTTCCATCTTGAACGACCTTATCCTCCGCCATGTCCAACCGGTATGGGAGGAAGTGTACGAGCAGAGGGGCTCGAAGAAAGGCATCGCGGGATGCAAGGACAACCTGCTCATTGATAGGTGTGTGAGCCAGGATGCTTGTCAATACAAGCGTAACCTGTCAATGGGCTGGGTGGACTACAAGAAGGCTTTTGATACCACCTCTCATGAGCTGATTATAGCCATGCTGAGGTACATGAAAGTCCACCCAGAGGTTGTGTCCTGCATCGAACGCCTGTTACCACTGTGGAAGATGTGCTTCGCCATACCTTCTGGCAAGAAGACCGTGTACACAGATTTGGTAACATACCACTGTGGTATTTTTCAAGGTGATAGCCTCAGTCCCCTCCTGTTCTGTTTATCTCTCCTCCCACTGTCTGTTCAGTTGAGACGAGGTAGGGGATATATGGGCGGTGTTCCATCAAAAAGGTAGCATAAGGTCACCCACCTTTTCTATATGGATGACCTGAAGCTTTATGCTTCAAGTGCGAAAGACCTGTACCTGGCGTTGGACACCATATGCAGATACAGTGAAGATATAGGGATGGAATTCGGATTGGACAAGTTTGCAACCATCCATCTGACTAAAGGAAAGATTTCGGAAGACCAGGAAGACGTGCAGCTCATTGACGGAAACGCTATTCGTCATCTTGATGACGACGAAGCGAATGAATATCTTGGCGTCCCCCAGCGCCGGCTGCAGGAGGTGAGAACAGTGAAGGAAAGGCTTGCAGCGAAATACAGGCAGACTCTCAAGCAAATCTGGAGCTCTGATCTGTCAGGCAAGAACAAGGTTCTTGCGACCAACACCTTCGCGGTTCCAACACTGCTCTGCACCTTCAGTTGCATCAAATGGAATGTCAACGAGCTGCAAAACCTCGACAGGGGAATGAAGAAAATGATGACCATGTATCGTAGTCTTCATTCGAAGTCTTCCGTCGCCAGATTGTATCTCCCGAGAAGGCTAGGTGGTAGAGGACTGATAAGCCTGGAGTGCCTTCATGACAGAGTAGTCCTTAATACGGCTTGCCGCGTGTTCCACAGCACGGACCCCCTTATGCTGCTCGTGAAGAAACACGAGAGTATCGGCAAAGGGGCGTTCCTATTCCAGGCGGCGAAAAGGGCAGCAGACGGCCTTGGTTGGACTTGGACCTTACTTCCAGTGGAGAAGCGTGCGACAAATCAATCTTGTCGCTGAAGGCGGACGTGTTAAAGCTCGAAATAAAGAATGCGGAGCAAAAGATCCTGCTCCGCAAGCATACCGAGAAGCCCATGCATGGAAGTTTCTATCGAAACTTGGAAACGCATGGGCTATCGAAGGAGATCACGTTCGCCTTCCTGCGCTCCTCAGGTCTGAAGTCCGAGACCGAGGGATTCGTGCTTGCGTGCCAGGATGGTGTCATCAACACCCTCGTGTACCGTCACCTCATCTTTGGGGCAAACGTGACGGACACGAGATGCAGAGCGTGCCGAAGGCAGCCGGAGACTTTAGATCATCTACCCTCCGGCTGCAGCTTTTATGCGAAGAACGCATATATAAACTGGCACAACTCAGCTCTGCGGGTGTTGTATTACCATCTAAGACACCATTACGGTATAGATGCTGCCTTACGTCCCTGGAGACATCAAGTCCGTCGTGGAGAACGATAAGTGTAAGATCTGGTGGAATTATTCCTTCTCCACCTCCAGGCAATTGGAGGCGACGAAGCCTGATATTGTTCTCCTCGATAATCTCTCTCATGCCCTGTTCGTGATCCAGTTTTCGGCACCGGCCAAAACAAACATGGCAGCGAAGAAGATTGAAAAAAGGACTAAATATCAAGATCTGCTATGTGAACTCCGGCAAATGTATGCGGGCTACTTTGTGAAACTGGTAGTCCTCATCGTGGGCGTGCTTGGTGGTGTCAAGACCTCACTGGTCGAAAATCACAAGTGCATCCCGGCATGCAGGGTGCGAGCGGATGCACTTGCAAGTGCAATGCAGAAGGCTGTCCTACTCGGGTCTCTCCGCCTGCTTCGTGCGCATGACCCTAATGCCGGGTAGCCACCAATCCACCGGTGGCGGACGTGGTTACCCTTAGGCACGACCCCTCTCGAGCCTCCGGCAATTTTGACGGCAACGAAACCTGATGCTAGCCGGAGACTCAGAGGTGGAAGTTACAAATACATAGTAACATATTAAATTAAACATGTTAAACCAATAAGGTTCCCATAAGACATGTCTTATCCATGTATGGAACAGGTCACAACTAAAATACCAACATCATATTATCAGAATAAAATACAAAAAATATTATGAAAAAGGGGAATCATCATCATACCACATTCAGGATTTTGGGTCCCTTCAAAAACGTGCTAACGAGTGTCCACTGTAGTTCATAAAAACATTCAGAATACTTTCAGTATCATTATAATATCTCATCATATTATTATTTGTTCATCATATTGCATCCATTAGGTTATATATAAATTATCCAGAGGAGTAGTGTTCCTTGCGATTTACTAAATTTACCTAAAATTAATGATCCTTAAAAAGAAGATAAATCATGGTCATGATATCATTCCTAATATTTATTTTGCTTTTATCTTATTGAATATCTGAAAAAAATTGTTACTAAGCTACAGTAGTGTAGTTTATTAGTTTTGTTCTATAACCATTTACATTAATGTAGCTTATCAACCATTGAATGTAATGAACTAGACCTGGCAGTTATTTGTTTCAATTCAAGCCTTATATGGTCATCTTTCCTATGTTTCTTGTTTTAGTTTTAAGGGATAGTAGTGTTTTGGTAGGATCATTGACTTATGCCTTTGTCCAGCTCTGCAAATATTAAATCAAGTATGTTCATTATATTGGTAGTTAATGTTTTGCCATATCTGATTGCATTCATTTTAATTTATGGTGAACTTTTTATCTCATCCTCTAACAGCTTTTTTCAATATTTTTTGCAGCAAGAATATAGCTTTACATAGAACTTCAAATGAAAGTGAGCTGCCTCCAACAGGACGAGTACTGAAGCTGCAGCAGTCAGTCAGAACAGCAGCAGCAAATTTCCTTAGGCAAACAATATACAATCTTCCTTCTCTTCCGTCTGAAAAAAGGTTGAAAGAGCTGCAGGAGAATAAAAAGTAACTACCACTATGTACAACAGCTTCTGATTTCTCAATCAGTTATCTATCTTTTATTATGCAATCCTTATCATCCCTTCATTGCTATGGCTCTTAATTTTTAAGGTAAAGTCCTATGGCCGTATTCATAGATTTCTTGTAAAACCCGGGGTTAGGAGGTTTATCTTAGTCCAGTCTAAGTGTGGTTTAGAATGGAACTAAAAGTTGGTATTTATAGCTGCGGTCGAGGGAGATAGCCTCTGGGACTAACGGAGTCCGAGACTTGCCTACTGCACAAGGATGGAATGTCTGGCAACACCACTATACGTTAAGTAACTTCCAAAATTTTGAACTGGCTTTTTATTTTGGTCTTTTGCTCAGTTAAAACATGGAATGTACTAGAATTTGCTCCATTATCAATACCTCTAAATCGTCTAATATATACTCATAATTTAATCCTGCCATTCTTAAAGCAAAATACACTAACAAGGAAGGTATCTCAGGTGTGTCTCACTGATTTCATTCAAATAGCCCTCATTTTATAGTCAATGAGAAATTAAGGGACATATTATTTTATCTGTGGAGAAGCCAGTTTAAGGGATGAAAAATACCCCTTAAGGCCCCCGGATACCTCGGAGCTGTCGCTCGGTGTGAAGGCTGGCAGAGGGAGAGGCAAGCCTAGCGGAGTGATAGGCGATTGTGGGAGAAGTCCAGAGAGGGGAAGGGAATGGGAAACCGAGGGTATGGGAAGTCGACTGTGGGGCCATAGAGTTTTCGGAGGGCTAGACTACAATGCGGAAGCTGCAACATACATATTCTATTGTCCTAGAGTTCTTTTTCAGAAAATTTCTTCCTCACAAATAAACCATTCTAATGGGTAATATTATAAATTAAGAAGCTAAAACGGTTTTGTTTACATTGTGTCCATGATTAATTCCAATTAATTCAGAGTCAAATAACAAATGCACATTGCGCAGAGATATGTCTTTGGAACGAAAATTTCTCATAGTGTGACAAAAGAGAGGCAAATTGCGTGTTGCTGCCAACTTCGTTTTAATTTTTTTAATGAGTTATAATAGATAAACGTCGTGATATGTTTGATATAAGCGTCGGCATTTATATCTCAATCCTATTTGATTTCGTTTGGAGTCATTTTATAGTCATTGAGAAATTAAGGGACATTATTTTATCTGTGGAGAAGCCAGTTTAAGGGATGAAAAATACCCCTTAAGGCCCCCGGATACCTCGGAGCCGTCGCTCGGTGTGAAGGCTGGCAGAGGGAGAGGCAAGCCTAGCTGAGTGATAGGCGATTGTGGGAGAAGTCCAGAGAGGGGAAGGGAATGGGAAACCGAGGGTATGGGAAGTCGACTGTGGGGCCATAGAGTTTTCGGAGGGCTAGACTACAATGCGGAAGCTGCAACATACATATTCTATTGTCCTACCTAATGGTTGCTAAGACATGTACAACGGCTGTAGTCGACTGACGGCTCATCATCTTGGTGGCTAATGCTGGTAGCAGCATCCCTAGGCAGGTGTCATTGTTTGCGATGGAGGTTTCCGTGGGGCATAGAGAGTAGTTGACTCAACTGCTTAATGAATTTTCCACCAATTTGATTCACGTCAGGGCTTTACCTGCTACCCTGCAGTTGTCTTCAGGTCCTGAAGAAGCCTGCTGGATATCCATCAAAATACTGCCCTGAGCATGGATCGACACTGCATAAAGCATGTAAATCAGTTGAGTCAACCTCTTGTGATTTAGGCACTCATGAAGATTCATATTTATTTGAGGTCCTAAAAATGGATATATAATGGCCCGGACTGTATTTTGCCGAGGTGCTGAGCTGCAATTTGCACACACGGCCGAAAGTGGAGGCAGTCAGTCTCTTCAATCTCTCCATCATCCATATCTTGGAGTGCCGCTGTTCCTTTGTCTTCTCCTCCAGCCTCTCTCTCTTCTGCACTGAGAGTGATGGATTTTATAAAAGCATCAGCGGCTTGTGTGTCCATCTCCCTGGTATCATCCTCGACAAGTGCATAATCTTCATCTGGACCCTCCATACGGGTCTTCTTTTGGGCTGTTTCAGGCATTTTCAGCTTCCGCTTTGCTCGGCATTTAGCCTCTCTCACTTTTCGGGCAGTGCACAATTTGGTAAACTACCCAGGACTCTTTTCCACTAATCTTTTATGCAGTACGGAGTGGAATTTGGGTCCAATGCAGGCTACATGCGGTAGGCATCTCTTTCATTCCCTTGGATCAGCATAACTGGTGGGGTCCGCGACTCGGGCCGCTTCTCAAGTCCTTCCGGTTTCGTGGTGGATGCACCGATGCCGTTCACTGATTGTACTTCCGTGGTGACGTGTTGGGTTGGAAGGGTTAGCGGAGATGGAAAGGATTGTAAAACGGTGAAATTATTGGAAAAACCTTGCACCCTAGAATTTCGGTAGTCTGTGGTGTAGGGTTGAGGGCAAATCCTTGTTTTGACCGGCGTTGATTAGTGGGAAACAGGGTCGGTTCTACCGTGGTGTCAGTCTTTATATATATTTTTTTTTTGAGGTGCATTGACAACTACGGTCATTTTACACAGGCGTCAGTCTTCCTGCTGCACTCATCAACCCCTAAGAGATTCCACCAGCTGGGAAAAGACCAGAGAAGACTGATGCCTTCTCTGGTCTTTTCCCAGCTGGTGGAATCTCTTAGGGGCTGATGAGTGCAGCAGGAATTCGGGCACGATAGAGTTACGCAGGTCAGAGATTATGAAATTTTATTTTACTATGGGTTTACGGAGAATATGCAAACTTAGCTCAAGGATACAGTATTAAAAAACTTAAGTAAACTCTAATTCCGCAGTTACGATGCACAAATAATGGGCCATTCCATGTCAAGTGTTTTATAGTGCCCGTGACCTTCACAGTTTTCGTTGAAATTTTGTTTGGATATTTGTTTGCATGTCAATAAAAATTGGTGATGTTTTACACTCATCGATGCTGAGATATAGCAACTTGTTTCACACCATTATGTAGCCTTCTGATGTACGACTAATGGCAAATTCAAGAGGTGGGTTCCCAGGTAATATTTCGTGGAACGACATGAAACTTGGTCACCATTTACAGCTGTGTGCCCTCTATGAAATAAGTAAGAAAAAATTAATCTGATATACGATAAAAAAATGACATATTTCCTCGTAGAAAATTTAGCGTGCAATGTAAAAATAACTTTTCTGTCAGAGAAAATCTGTTTGACATTTTATATCTCCGGAATTTACAGTATCCTAAAAGTGAACCCTTGCACACAATAGTGCAATAAAACCAGATATTCAAATACAATATCGATTTGCATTAGTTAACAAAAGTCTAAAACTTAAGGATTTTTAACGACTCGATAACGATCAAAACGCCGAAAAATGGCATTTTTGAACCAAGTCTATTTATTACCAATTCTCATATCGCCAAGAATGCATAATTCTTGCAATAGAATTGTTTTATTTCAACTTTTCAATTAAATTTCAAGGTAAGAAGTCCGAATTCTTCGGATGCTGATTCTGTATACAGGGCTTGTTTACTAAGCCTACCTTGGCCTAGAAATGGTATTGTATCAAACAATTACAACTGTAGGCTTGGTCTGAAATGTTAGGTAATGAAAGTCATTAGGGGTCCAAATATTTTTCACTTAAAAAAATTTCTCACTTGCATTCAAAATTATTAGTTTTTAAAATAACAAGCGATTCGTAAAATACTCTATATTCATGGTATAACATATTCTAGTTAGTAAATTGTGAAATACCATTTTGTATTGTGAAAAGCATTTTGCATTCTACGCTTCGACTTTGCATCGGTCCCCAACTGCGAGCGTGTTGTCAAACTCGAACAAACTAATATCTAAGAACCAATCCACAGATAAGCCGCTAACATCTGAAGTTGTAGTACATCTGGGCCGGTGTCCGAGGTGCGGTCCCCTCTTCCCTCCCTCATTGGTCACCCCTTCCCTAGTGCATGCTGGGACTCACTCTCTGGCTAGGGAAAAATCCTTGCCCCGTGAAGAAAAGTGGAAATTGAGTTGCAGTGGTTCGGGATTACGGTCACTGTGTTGTTGTTATAAACAGTATACAAAAGCATGATGGTCTCACCTAGAGATGAAGGATTCCTACTTTTTATTGAAGAGTGTTATAATGAGTCATTATGTTTGGAATTTAACGCCATACACACCTTGACAATCTGCTTATTTTCGCCAAAATTTGCATTTTCTGAGGTCAACAGAATAATGAGAAAAGGAACGAGCAAAAAATTACTAAACTTAATTACTAGATCAATTCTTATTCTTGAAGTTTACGCAGAAAACTTTTGTTTAAGTAGTGAAGCAGAGTCTTCAAGTCAAGAGGCGTAGACGACTGCGGAAGTGTTTTTGGCCATGGTATCCGACAGCCTTAAGTTCACCCCATAAGCAGTTTTTTCGACATATCATCACCTTCATACGTGGTAAAATTTAAAATCAAAGTGTGGATCATTTCTCTTCACTATACGCTTTGATACTGCCATTATGATGCCCACTTTGATTTTTAATTTTATCGCTTATGCAAGCGAAAGCATCTCGAATGAACTGTTTCTGGGGGTGGTTTTCACCCCTAAAGCATAGTACCAAGGTATGTGTTGCAAACTGTGTTGTACATATAGTATGGTACAGTACCATGCAAAATTATTTATGCAAATAAAATAAGTGAATTATCTACATTCTCCAATGCAGAAATAACATAGATTGTTGAGGGGTGGTTTAACCTGTTAAAATACAGTAAGTTCTCGACTTATGCGGTTAATTTGTTCCAAAAATTTCCGCGTAAGTAGAAACCCACGTAAGTCGAAACACAACAACATGCCTATCATTTTTGAACCATTAGCGGTGCCGCTTTTACTGCGATTGGTGGCATTCGGCGACGATTACAGAAAATGCCATCTTTTGAGAGACCGGTAAGTTAACAGAATATGACAATTCCAAGAGTAGCACAAGTTCAATCTTTATTTCACTGGATATTTAAATCTAAAATAAGTATAATTACACAAAACATGAATAAATAGCAAATGTTGAAATTATCATACTCATGTGAATGCCTGTTCATAATAGAATGAGTTCTTACTAAATACGTAGGTATTATGCTGAAACGTTTCTGTTTATGCAGATTCAGCTGCGGACGATTGCATGCCATTCGCTTCTATTTTACGTAGGTACTTGTCCATTGTTGTTTGTGTAGTAGCCCTTTTTTTCTCATCGTAAATAATTTTGTAACAAGATAGAGAGTCTTTTACTGCCTTGGAAACATTTCTGAAAAGTTCGGGGTTTGGGTCCTGCGCCTCAAAACCTTCCCTTCCTTTCTCAATCAGATGAAAACATTCCACCATCTTTTTTAACACGAATGTTTTCGGTGACTCCGCTTCCAGTTTTACTTCGAAAATTTCGGCTTTCTCTCTTTGATCCTCCAATTCCAGTAAATCCTCATTGAGCAATTCTTTTGCGTCATATTGCAAGAGTTCTTGAAAATCATCTTCTTCGATGTTTAATTCTAAAGTTCTGCCCATGTCCACAAGTTCACCCACTACATTTTCCTCTTCAAATCCCTTAAAATCATGAATAAATTGGGGTGAGCTTCCTCCAAACAGCATTCATTGTGCATGACGTAATTTCACGCCAGGCAGCATCAATGTTCTTCAAAGCTTCATACACATTATATTCTTTCCAGAACTGCTTTAAAGATATTCCATCGCCTTCTGTAGCCTTCACCGCTTGCCTGAAGGTTCTCCGTAAATAATATTTTTTTAACATCTGTATGAGCCCTTGATCCATCGGCTACAAGAGAGAAGTCATGTTTGGTGGCAAGTGCATCACTTTGATATTTTCATGGTAATCACTAAGAAATGGCGGGTGAGCTGGGGCATTGTCTAGCAACAACAATACTTTAAATGGAATGGAAGTGGATGTAAATCACCACTCCACAAAAGCTGATGAGAAAATGGCTACTCGATGCCCTTAAACTCATTGTTAAACAATGGTGCCATAGGTTTAACTTTCTCCTGACTATAGCTACCTGGGTTAAGGTCGGTTAGCACTAAAACAGCAGTATGAATACGGCCGCTAGTATCTGCAGCCCTATTCTTGAAGTTCTAATTATTCATTTTGTTAGTTTTCCATAATGTTAAAAGTTTTTAGTAAAATTACTAAAAACTGGGACAAAAAAATGGGTCAATGTAAAAATTAAGAAAACTAAAGATATGTTAATATTTATGTTGAATTTTAAATTTTTTATTTAAAAAACAAATAATTATTGGCATTCTGTTCATAAGAAGGTTATTAATCACAAAGAGATGTAATTAGAAAAATATCTCTCAGATTTATGGACTTATCCAAGGATTTCTTATGGATTCAAGGAACATTATGAAATTATGAACATTTATCAAAAAAGTAGTTCATGGAGTGAAGTTCTTGACACTGTATGTTGCATTTATGGTGGAAAAACTATGGTGAAATCAACTAGCAGTGATTTGGACTAAGTATTTTTTGAAGTAAATGAGGACTATGTATCCTAGTTTAAGGAGCAGTTTGTGCCATGAGAGCAAAATATTTTTTCATGGGTATTGAACATTATGTTTCTTCCTGTTGAGGCCACCTATGGTCCTCCCTTTCTGTAATTGTAATTTACTATGTGCTTGGTTTGTTTCCCTGAACAAGGAATTTTTTTTTCAGGAGGGAATTGGAACTTGAGATTTTAAGAGAGAGAAGAATGCTACAGGAAACTCAGTTACGAGAATCTGCGTCCAACCTTGGGTTAGGATCCAAGTGGGATGCTCCTGGTGGTAGCCGAGGGAGTTCTCCAAGGCTACAATCCTCCCCATGGCCAAGTAACAGTAGACTAGATGGCATGGTAAGTGAACTCTTTATTGTATCACAGAAACGTATTTCAATACCATGAAATCACATTTCAACTTTTGGAGTAGTTCCTCCCTTAAACCTCTTGATTGGGAAACAAGGAACATATTTTAAATTACAGCTAAGACACTATAGCTTGTAGGTATCAGACTCAATGCTGTGGAAATTAATTTATGAATGAGGAGGTAAAAATTTGTATCTTTCCATGAATTTCCACTCAACTCATCCCTCCCTCCTCCCACTCTCCTCCTTTTCCATCCTCTCCCCTATACCCACTTATATCTCCATCCCCCCTTTTGAACTTGGTATTTATATGTCTTGCTTTTTGTTTAAATCTTTGTACCTGAAGATGATGTGGAATCATTGAAACTAGTACCCATTGTATCATCTTCATGGAAGTTGTTGTGTTAAGGTAGATTATACAACTAATGATTTACCTGGATAAAAGGACTCAGGACTTACTTGGTGAAAGTCCTTTATGATAAATAGTGTGGGAATTCCTACTTAAAAAGGAAATGTGTGAAGAATTAGGACTGAAGAAGTTTTCCTGCTAAAGATAAAAATAAAACCAAATGCTCTATCAATCATGTAATCTATGGCCTTGATAATGACTGTGTAAGTCGAAACCTAGGTCGGTTTTAATAAAAATCTGTGGAATTTCACAAAGTGAATTCATTTACGTTATTAATCTATGGCAGTTGACAGGAAAATCAATTCCTCACAAGAGCAATTCCTCACTGCTGGTAATATTCACTCAGCCCAAAAAATTTTTTTTGGTATTTTTTGGGACCCAGCATTGTTTGGCATGGGTTATGAACATCCAGGCACTCACTCTGTAATTATTTTCTGGAACAGGGCAATAAGAAAGAAATAGGGATGGGACCGACAAATCCTTGAATCCCTCAAATAATGCCTTTTTCCTTGAATCTTTGAATCCTCTAATCTATTGAGTTTCACCTCGAATCTGAATCCTTAAAAATCAGAGTCACTTACATATTCATCAGATGAAAATCATTGCATTTCTTTCGATTCAACTTTACCACCACCACCCTTGATAAAAAATTGAAGGCATTACATTATCACAGATAACATGAGCACGAATACTGGTAGTGCATATGAGCAAATTTCATTTCTCTTTCATAGTGGTAACCTGCCACATGCGTTGTAACGTTTGTAAATTTGTCTTTCATGGAGCATTGAGTCCCACAAGGTACACAATCAGGATGGAAATCACCGCAAAATCGTCTCATAAAACGTAATTGTCCGATCATTCTAAATTTTGCTAGTGTAAATGAAGGGAAGAATAGGGGAATTGTGGAGATATTGAAATCATTGTGATTTGAAGAAAAAGTTATAAATGGTGGGAAAACATATTGCAATGACAAAACTGAGGTTTTACTATATTTCAAATAAATATCAGGTTGTTTTTACTCCTTCTTTTTGGCAGTGCATAATAATAATAAAACTTGTTGTACTTTTTTACACACAATAATATTTTGCTTCACAAAAACAGTAGCAGAGAACAAGGAAGTGGTAGGATACATGGTTTTTTTTAAAGAGACCGTATCATGGATCTCTGAGTGGTGTATTACACCTAAGCCATAGAGTCTTCTTTTGAATATTAAATATAATGTGAGCTCTGCGCCAAGGGCCTCAAAAGAGATTACTGAAAATAACACAAGAACTACTATACTTAATTACTACTGCTTGAATAAATATTCTTGTGGAATTGCAGTTTTCTTCCCCTATTATAATTTACCCTAAAGACATGTGTTTTAATTTTACCTCATTCCAGGATTCCTCAGTGAATAAAATAATATTTCAGCTTAAAGTGTAATAATTTTACTTTTTGCTGATGATATGGTCCATTATCCCTGTGCTTATTTATCTGTCCTGGGTAAAAATAAAAGGAATTGTTATGATCGTTATAGCTCTTAATATCTATGATAAATAGTGGCTAATGAAACTGTTTTCAGGGTGACCATTGCATTTGTTTATTGTGTACAAAATTTTCCTTTAGTCACAAATCCTGAATGGGATTGAATATGATAAAATTTTGGGTGTGAGCCATTTGAAGTTTCTTCTCATCAATTCTGAGTCAGTTTTGAGAAGCTGAGGTCCAATGTATATGCATTAGATTTATATATGTATTACGTTTTTACATGATTAAAATTATATTGCATTGCATGGTTGCATTACATGCATGAATTTTGAAAGTGTTGTATTAGGCAATTTTAACTCCTTGAAAAGCTGGAAATCACAGCCTGAAATTTGGGAACTAATTTCAGGTCATACTATGAAATGTGTAATTCTGTATCTGGAAGTTGTGGGAACATGCCAGATACTGCCTCTTTTCAAAATAACAAGATTTTTTCCGCAGGTAATCTCAAGTAAAATTGGTGTTGATATTTCTGTCATTTTTACAGAGTAACAGCCAAGGTGAAGTTGATGGGCTTGGTTGGGGTCCTGAAAATCAGCAACAACTTTTAAATATTCAAGATGATGATGATCCAATGGTCCAGCAAATCAACATCATACGTAATTATATTAAACAAGCAAAGGAGGCTCATAAATATGATGAAGTAGCCACATTGGAGACAAACTTGAAAGAACTTTTGGAAGAATTTTATAAACAACTGCAAGAACAATGAATACTGGTTTGTGTTTGAAAATAATGTAAAAAAAAACTCTTTAAGTGGAGTAAAGTTGATGAGAGGTACTTGGAAGGTGTGTTAAAAATGAATTTTAATTCATTGTCCTTTTTTAATAATATATTCTGTTATGAAGAAGAACATTGGGGGTATAACATTTATTTTTATTTCTTCAAAGTATTGTGCCACTGCATTTTGTCATCAACTCTTGAATGATTGTACATTATGCTAGTTTATAGATATGTAAATATTTTTACATGAGAAACATACGTATATTATTTACCTCATTCCATTGAATTCTATTGTGATATGTATTTTTAAGTGCAAGGCACTGAGAAACACTTAAAATAAATTAACTTTACATATATAATTCAAGTTTCCTACTTAAAGCTTCTTCCATCTATTTTATGACAATATTATTTATTAAGATACTCAGCTTTAATGATGCTAATTTACTTTGTTGATGCATCTGTATATTAATTATACTTAGCATGGAAAATATCATCTTTTGAGGAGTTCCATACGATTGTCTATGTTGACTACATTACTGTCCCATAATTAAAGCCATGCCTTGGCATTTAACCCATGTGGACCAATTATTATACACTTCTCTAGTCATCAATATTTTTCATTCATGTGTGTTTAAAGAAGTAACATCCATTGTTTTTGTTCTAAAACCATAAAGTGAGCATGAATCTTTCTCTGAGTAGTAGAAGATGCTAGAGAGCATTTTATTGGTTTTGGGGTTTGAAAATTTTGGTGCAAATGGTTAACAGCTAAGAGCTCTAGCCCCTTGAGAAGAATTGAACATTTGTCATCTGCACTCAAATGTGTTGCAATGGCAATCTTTATGGCATGTATTCATGTATGCTTCAACTGTCAGATTCCATGTCTACTAATTATGGGAGAAAAACAATTGTCTTATTAATATGCATTAAGGCCGGCACATAAATTATATTGGCATAAAGATGGCTCAAGGTGTAGAATTCTGCAAGATGAGTCATTCATCATTCAACTTCTGTGAAGGACTAAGATTTTTTATCAAAAGAATGGGCAATACTCATTGTATATGTGACATTCATGAAACAATGCATCTTTAAATTGTATACTACTCTTCACTGATGCTGAATCAGCTGCTTGAAATCATGTCATTTGTGAAATACTTATCTATCATTTTGACATTTTTAAGGAGCAATTTGTAACTGGTTCAAGGCCGCTTTTCTTTAAATAAATTCATTGTGTAAACTTGTTAATTATTACATTAATTTTGTGTTATTGTATTAATGTCATCAAAACAACGACCTTAATTATAATCCTTTACATCATTTCATAATATTAATATCATGGACTTTATATACAGGAAAAAGGTTTTTCACTGAAAAATCTCTCCTTTAAATCTAATGGAAGAAAGAGTGCAACCATGTAACACATCAAGAAGAAATACTAATTTTTTTTTCAATTTTTGCACCCAATAATTGTGCCAATTTATTGGTTGCAATATTGGGTTGATAATAGCCTAATTGTTCCGCAAGAAACCCCAATATTTCCCATAACAATGCTTATCCCATGTGAGTAGAGATGGGCAACTTGGTAAATTACCGCGGTAATTTTCGTAAATTATCGTGGTATTTTTTTATGAGCGTAATAAACGGTAATTTTCAGAAAATTTCTTCCTCACGAATAAACCATTCTAATGGGTAATATTATAAATTAAGAAGCTAAAACGGTTTTGTTTACATTGTGTCTATGATTAATTCCAATTAATTCAGAGTCAAATAACAAATGCACATTGCGCAGAGATATGTCTTTGGAATGAAAATTTCTCATAGTGTGACAAAAGAGAGGCAAATTGCGTGTTGCTGCCAACTTCGTTTTAATTTTTTTAATGAGTTATAATAGATAAACGTCATGATATGTTTGATATAAGCGTCGGCATTTATATCTCAATCCTATTTGATTTCGTTTGGAGTCCTCTGATAAGGATTTGCAGCTCAAAACTTAAAATTACTGGAAACTTACGGTAATTTTCGAAATTTACCGTAATTACCACGGTAATTTACCTCAATTGAAAATTACGGTAATTTACCCATCTCTACATGTGAGCACACTGCCATATTAAAACAGAACAATGTGAGACGCTGGTTAATTGAATATGAGATAGAAGATGGAAATAAAAGTACAAGTTATTTATTATTACAGTAAACTCCTGCTTTTCTATGCTAATGACTGGTAAAGGGTGCACAGATAATCATGAAACATGGATAATCTGCTGTTTGGTCTTTCCAGCATCATTTCTCTACGATGCACGGCCAAAAAATTACAGTAAAACCCCTTATTTACGCTTTTCTAAGGAGCTTTTCTAGCAAAAAGTATAAAATGTGGGAAAATAAAAATAACGGGAAAAGGTCAATTTTCAGTTTCACATGCATACTTTAACATTATAAAGTAAATATATGCAGTGGAAACGTGGTAGTACGAGTATGGCCTGTTGCGAGACCCCCGCCATTACGAGAGATTGCAGGGGCACCGTCAATTGATCCTATGATTTCCATATAAAAAAATCAGTTTTTATGAGACCCTTTTGGTATTGCCCCCCGCCATTTCAAGAGTTTCCGTCACCGGTAAACAAACACCAAAAGTGGCCAACATCTGCCATAGCTTGCAATCTGTTAGCAATGCAATTAATATAAAGTGTTATGTATCAACTACATGTTATAAATCACCATCCGATTAATTTATTGTTAATATTGATAGAAATACTGCAGCATTATCAGTTAAAAATATGTCAAGAGCACACTCACACATCTGTGAGTTGAGCGCATTTCCAAGATAGATGCCATGGCCCAAAAACGCAAAACACTTAAGTGTCGGAAGGGAAAAACAGCATGCTACTCAATTGTCTCTCCTAAATTTGTTTTCATATTGTCTTTCACTCTATATTTATCAATGTTGAACATTTTCATGAGTTAGTTTTATAATCATCAGTTTTTATTTATCAGTTATGGATTAAATTTTTGGCGAAACTAATCAAAATTATGGAATAAATATTAGAAAATGGAACGAGCCTTATAAACGAGTAGCTCAGTCAGTTGTACATTTAGGAAAATGGTCTGCAATTCCAGGCTTTTTGATTTTTTGGAGCATGTATGGTGCTTTTTGATCTAATGGTTAGTTGGTAAATTAAGTAGGGATATGAATTACTGCAAAAACTTTCCCAATCTTTCGGGATTTGTGCTCAGACTCTCCGGATGGAAATACTTCCACCACCACACCAACCCGATTCCTAGAAAATTGTTGACATTAGGTTTAATGGCTATTATTTATATCAACCTCTGTAAAACAATACTTCACTCTAGCAAGGGTTTTCTTGGGCACCGTGAGGTCTCCTTTTAAACAGGCTGTAGATAAGAAACACCGATAAACTGATTTAAAGCAGTATTATTAATTATTTCTTAGAGTATAGAGTTGTACTGATTTATTTTTGTACAATATATTTCTACCAATGTTTCAACCAACCCAATCAACCATTGGAGATTGTGAAATCCATAATTCCCAAACTTATACATTATGCAATACTGTTCCTCTTATGATGAAGCCATTCACGGTGATATAGTAGGATGTAGAACTTAAAAACCACTTTTTAAGTTAGTATTCCTTCATACCATGATTTCTTGACTTTTCTCTTTTTTCACAGATGTCTGCACTAGCTAGCATGTTTTGGAATAACATCGCAATTTATCATAATTGCATCCATTGTGGAGACCGGTAATCATATGTTTCGGTACATCAGTGCGAGTTTCATCGTGAGAATCCACAATTTTTACTTGCGCCTAAGTTGAAAATATTCTAGTTGCTGCGAATGCTCCCGCAGTGATTAGAAGATTACTCGAGGGTTTCTGTTTTTTTTCCGCGTTGGTTCATCTTACTGCACGACATTTTCGCCGGCATTCCAGACGGCATCTTCAGGTCCGAAGTATAGGAAATATTTGGTACGAAGATATGGGAAATATATAGAACGAAGATATAGGAAATTTGATGGGACGCGATCTTCGGACATGAAGATGGCATCTAGAATGCCGACAAAACTGTTGTCCAGAGCGGAAACCAACGCGGAAGAAACCTGAAGACCCTCAATTGAAAATATTGTAATTCACATCCATATCCAAGTAAAATAAAATATAGGTTCCGGAGTAGTTAAGGATAACATAAACAACACATGAGATTATTGAGCTACCTTGCTGGTCGGCCAGCGCAAGCAGTTATCCAACGTCAAAAAATTTCCCAACAAAATAATTTTATTTATTTAATGCAGTTTTCACACAATAAAACTAGTGTCAATAAGTTTTGTTTTGTAGTAATGTGTAGTAAAAGTGTTGAATTAATGCAAGTCGATGGTCGGATGAATGATCCCCTGTTATTGTCCTCCAGTTCAGTTCATGAATTTTTAACATTTTATAATGTCTCGGTAAAAATTCATTTTCATTATTCACAATATGAACTTTAGTACTGCTTAAATATACTCCCGCGGAGGTTCCTAAATTATAAATCGCGTCCTATAAGCATTCATTTCATAGTAGGAATCGTTTCTCGGCAAAATGATAGCGAGTGTCTATCTCAGTCGAAACTCGCGATCTTGTGATATTTCATCTTTCCTTCACTAGTGGCTCTGTGTATTGCACCACTAAGTTCAAATTCATCCATAAAATGGAGCAAATAACTTCTCTTTCTTGTTTTAGAAGTGTATAGGCACAAAACGAGGTAACACAGTGTTTTATATAGACTGGATCTGCATTTAATGCAAACAGTGGGAAAACGGAAAAGTCGTGGTGTAAACACGGGGTTCTAATTACGTTGGAGATATAGGAAATTGGATGGGACCCGATAAAAACATTGTATATTGTGGGAAAACGTAAATTCCGATAACATAAATACGAGGTTTTACTGTAACTCCCTAAGAAATTGGCACAATCTACCAATGAAAAGATCCTCGCTGCACAAAATAGCATTTCATGACAAAAAAGTCCAGTAGTGCTGTGCTGACCGCAATTAAATGTTTGCAAGTCTTGGGTGGCGGCAAGAAACCTTGCGTTAAGACATCCGACCAGTCGTTAGGGCCATAGTGAAAGTCATGGTTGGAGGAAAATAACAAAAGTTTACTTACTGTTGAGACCACTGCCAATACACTAAATAGATTGGCAATGCACAGATAATCTGCAGCCCTGATAATGGTTGCTCGGATAATCAGGAGTTTACGGTATAAGAATTATAAATGTCTGTAAAATAAATTTTAAGCTTAAAACTGTAAAGAAATGAATACCAAAGAAGCAGCATCGATACATGTTGTTGGTTTGGTCACTTGGATATGGTAAAGCTAACTTGAGATTGGCCGGCAGAAAATAGAACATGTTCTACAATCGTTGGGTTAGAGATTATCTATGAGATATTGGGAACGGAGGAATGTTGGCATGTGTCAAGCGGCAAACAATCTTATTTCCAATTGATTGGCCAATGAATTGGACCGTGTCATACTGGCTTAAGGGCAGTTGAAAGAAAATTCAAAATGGCAACTGGTATTAAACTGATTTTTAATCTCTCATTTCTTACTGGTTCAAAAGAATGCCATCGTATTCATAAGAATTCTAAAGAAGATAACTTTGATGTGATGTAACATTATTTATACAGAAAGCTTGATATATATTCTGAAATGTATTCATATTGGAAAAGTTTATATCTTAAGGGAATAATGTGAGTATTAATACCATATTTACCAGCATAAAAAAAGTCTTTTTTTCATAAAAGCATACTGAAAATTTTCCCACATCTTATTTGGTAATACATACAATCTGAAGACTGCCACTATTTAGTCTGTATACTGTCATTCTTGCAAACTTTATTATAAATATAAGTATACTTTTAAAATTTGCATTTCACATTATAGGCATTTCTGTAATTGTTTATGCTACATATTTGGTTAAATAATGCTCTGTTACTGGAGGCACAACTGGGGATAATAGAAGGCTTATTCTTTTTAAGCATTCATAACTTGGCTCATGATAAATAAAGAAAAATCAAAATTATTTTGAATGTTTTTAAAATTTTCTATTTTAAAATTATTTTATACCCTTCGTCATTCATGGGCAGCAATTGATGGCATTATCTAGCTGATCAGCACTATTCATGCTGCTGTTGGTCTTAAATCGAACTGTCATGAAAAAGTGAACTGTGCCGAAAAGGTTGTAAGTCGACAACTGAATCTGAAGGCGAGTTATCTACCTCTATATACCTCTGTATGTATACACGCAAGGAAAGTCAGCAAATGGGGTTTTGAAGTTAGGATGTTGGTCAGTATCATACATGGTGACATTCTTCAAAGAAAAGTATATTTACTGATGAAAATACAGAAGAAATCTTAAAATGTTTCATAGAAATGTCATGTCATTATAGTCACAGCTGTATTGAGAAACTAATGTAATCATAGTGAACAGTTTTGTCTCAGACAAAGAAATAATTTGCCTTCAAATACTAGACAGATTTGTACTGATGTACTTTTGTACTGATTTATACCTTGGATTTGCTCAACTGCCCAGTCAACTTCTTTCTCACCATAGCCCACCATCGAATCCCCACCTTCAGAAACTCCACCCGTGATTTCATCCTTTCCTCCCTTGGCATATCAAGCATAATTCACTTCTGTGTCCCATCGGATATGATATTCCTACACAGAACATTCTGTGGATCTCTACGGACAAGTGAAATTCTCCCTCTCTTTCGTCTTCATGATCTCCTCGTCCCTTACGTAGTAACAGTGTGCTTCACATTCCCTGTTTCCATCTTACCATTTCCCAGTGCTCTCTTTTCCACTGAATCCCCTCCTTGTTTAACTCCTTGGCCTCAAAATATCCTTCCTTGGACCTCATCTCCCCTGCCACCGTTTTCCTGAAACGCCACTGTTATAACTCACCCCTCTCCAATCCCTAAGTCCCTTTCTTGTGATTACCTCGTTACTGTTTATGCCTACTTTGTTTGTGATTATTTTTTATTTATTTGTTGATTATGTCAGCCAACGTAATGGCCTTTGTGCCGTTTTTGGTGATGAAATAAATAAATAAATGGAGATACTATAAAGCGCATTTAAAGACTGCAATTAAATACACAAATCCGAAACTAACACAGCATGTGGCAGTGCATATGTAATTCAGGGTGACAAAAAAGCTAATTGTATGCCAAACTCACTCTGCAGTATTTATATGGTTAAACTACTTTAAGTTAAGGCTGCCTTAGGTGTCATAGTTTCAACGAATGGTGGAGTGGGGAGGTGGGGGGAAACGATTGGAGGAGTTTGACATGCTATTAATAGCATGTGTGAGTACAAGGGGGAATGAAATTGCATGATGGAGTGCCTGGGGCCAGGTGTGCAGGAGACTGTGGGTGGTTGGGAGACATGTAGATCCTTCATCAGAACAAACTACCTGCTGAGTGGTGGGAGAGGTTGCATGGGTCAGGTTGAAGGTGGGGGTAAGATAAAATTTGGGGGTAGGAAATCTGAGAAACTATGGGAGTATCTGAAAGTGGGGATTAGTGAAAAGTAGAGAGATTGATGAGAGGAGAACAGGAAGTATGCAGCCATTTAAGATTTCACAATTGGCAGGAAAGCATTTCAAAATTCCTATTTGTTCTAGAGCATCCAGCCGTAATCCCTTCTTGAAGAATACATAGGCTTTCTCAGCAAGGATGATCTACATCTGTCATTGTTGGGAGCAGTTTCGTATGGCACCCTGTTGTTCTAGCTATCGTGTCCTTTCCTGGGCGTCCTAGAACAGATCGAGATAATAGAACGCCAGAGGAATAAGATTTCCCTCCTCAACGACCATGTGTTCAACACCAGTTCTCCCCTTCTCTCCATCAGTTTCCCACAGTGACCCCCCTATGCCACTACCCCCCCCCCCTGTTTTGTATACTACGCTTCACGCTTCGAGACCTAATCAGCCTCTGCCACCCCAGCCACCCTCCATCGTCTTCGAGGACTCAGATGACCAGCGCCCACTCCGGATTCCGCCCACACGGAGACCATATGCAGCAACAGATCGACCATGGTCAGTGATGAGGTCCCTTCCAGCCCCGGGACCTCGACCCTTTGTTTCCCCTGTGACAACAAGTCGCACCACGTGGCACCTTAGTTGAAGCCGTGACAATGTTTCCAGGATCCGAAGTGTGGAAACCCTTTCCACTATGAGACTTCTCAAAATTCTGTGTTTCCACCAGTTGATGTTTTTATGACCCCCCTTCCCTCAGCTCCGCCTCATAACCTAACCCCGGCATCCTTGCCCTCCCATTCACGTGTCTTTCCTCTGCCTGCCAATTGGATTTCCACCAATAAAGTTTTTATGTGGTAAATTGCAAATTTTGTCTTCTTTCTGATATGTTCGAATACCACGCAATATCGCCAGAATCTACGGATTTCATTCTTCCCAGTATTTATTGCGGAGGAAATTATCCCTCCTCTGTCTCAGTCCGGTGATGTCAATCACTGGGGAGAGTTAAGGTTGGCCAATTCCCTCCACCCCCTCCTTTGGTCGCTTAAGGGTGTCTGCTGAGAGGGTCATCATGGTCCAACCATGAAAATTGTCTGAGAACTGCTGAGAAGGTTAACCTTCTCAGCAGAAAACCCTCATTGTTGAAAAATTCGGCAGTACCTACCTTCTAATTTAATTAACTAATAATTTCTATTTTGTTTCATTCAGTGGAAATTTAAGAAAATAACTCATGTACCTTATGAGGATGATAAGTAATGCAGTATATATTTCTAAATTAAATGCTTTCTCAGCAATTAATTCAATGTGTATGCACACAATTTCTTGGCTTCATTTACTGTAATAGTATATTTTAACAATATTACTTGTTATAGACTTCTTTACTTGACATTAGTTAAAGATCATTTCTCGAATATTGCTCAATTATTTGGTTACCATACTGTCATAAGTAGGTACATATAATGGCATAGCCCTTGAGAGAGTCCAAAATAAATATCTTATATTGTGGCTTTGAAATTTAATTAACATAGACAGGGAACATGTGGAGCATCCCTGCAGAAAATATCCTGTGCAGGAAGTGTGCAATACCGTGCAGGAAGTGTGCAATACCATGCAGGAAGTGTGCAATACCGTGCAGGAAGTGTGCAATACCATGCAGGAAGTGTGCAATACCGTGCAGGAAGTATGCAATACCGTGCAGGAAGCGTGCAATACCGTGCAGGGAGCGTGCAATACCGTGAAGGGAGCGTGCAATACCGTGCAGGAAGCGTGCGCACGCTTCATGCACGCTAACTGGAAGCTGGAATCCAGTTTGATTCCAGCTTTATACTGGATTAATCCAGCTGGATTTACGCTTGCACACTGGTAAATTCCAAACCAACTTCCAACTGGCTTCAGTTGGCTAAATCCAACTTGATTCCAACTGGCTTTGCTATCAGGGATGTATTCAAAATTTTTATCATACAAAATGTTTAAATATTCATACTTCAGAAAATCATATCTAGCCGCCTCTTGTAATGCTGGTGTAAGGACAACAGCCCGTATAATTAATATTATTATTATCAATGGCATAATGCTGAAATATTAGCGGCACCAGGGGGTCAATAGGTAATGCACCTAATCAAGCCGACAATCCAGACACAACACCATGCTTTGGCAGACGAGAACCGGCGTGAACTATGAGATAAATATTGTTATAGGGATTGAAACTGCAATAATTAAAAATTAAACTTTTATTGTTATTTAATAAAATAATGTTTTACTATAAATGGCCCTATATTGTAAATATTGGTAATTTGCGACACAAATTAAAAATAACAGTATTATTCGAAGACAAAATCAATTATTCGTAGAAATGCGCAAAAAAGAAATAGCGTAAAAATGCAGAAATATTGCTTACAACACCCATTACCTTTGTTATGGGGCGAATACCACATGAATTCACCTTTCGGTTCATTAAATCAAGGCCGTCTCGATTTAAATGTACCGCAGAATGGCGGGCCAACTGTACGGTGTTTGTGTAATGTTTATGGTGTGATTTTTCAGGGATGCCTAACATGTTCCCCTTAAATGATGCAACCCAAATGTAATTTTGATGAGTTGATTGTGGTGTCGACACACCTGTTTTTGTTATCATATGACATCGGTGGCGTTTTTTTTTTTTTAATAGTAAGTAGGCGATTGTTTTGATTTCGCCTTTTGACTGTGAGTCATTCACGGGAAGATGGATTCAGCGATGGACGAATTGACAGAAGAAGGAGACGTGAGTGATTAATCAGTTTTCTTGTTTTACGAAAAATCCCAAATTGTTGTGCAATAGTAATGCAACGCTTTCGATGTTATTTTTCCAGATTCATTATAGTCACCATGGTGTAATCATTCGGGATCTTAATCAAAACAGAGATGATGATTCTTACTGCTCAGGAACATTATACTTGAAAAAATACGTGAGTATATGAGAATGCAAATGTTTGAGTAGAAGAGATTTCATGGTCTTATTGGACACGAATTTTAGGAAGGCCCTCTGACAATTTTTCTCTGTGGTAAATGTGGGATTGAGGATCACGAAGAATTTAATTTACTCTTTCGTCCAGAGGAAAGCTCATATTTACCTACCCTATTTTCTATTTGATGTAGTGCGTCAATCTTGGTTCCTTTACTGTCATAAACCCAAATGACATTGTTTCACTTCACTTTTATTACCTTGTGCTTATTTTTTTTACTTACAGTCCTATGGGATATTCATTGAGTGGATTCAAACCGAGGAAAAGCCATTATCTGTTGTACCCCAAGATCAAGGATGGGCTATGGTGACACCCGTTAAGGAACAACCCCGAAGCTCTGTCGGTAATATCATGGGTTGCTGCACTAATTTTGGATATTTCAAAACTGTGGGTCGTATTCCCAATAGTGCAAGACAACTAATTAATTCCGTAACAGCTGTCTTACTGCGAACGTATTGTTCCTAAATGTTTTACAAATACGGCAAACATGTCTTAAGAAATTCAGAGAGGTGCATGATTCTTTCGGCATTGCATGATGGTATCCCACTGTCTTAGTTAAAAGTCAGTTAAGGATTAGAGCTTTGGAAATTAACTTCTAAAAATGCTGAAGGTTTGCTTGGGTTTTTATTGCCTCTACTAGTAAGTGACCTTCGTATAAGATACCTGTAAATCATAATGGTGAGATAGTTGTGTGTGAAGTGTGCACAATGTTGAGATATCTGTCATCATGTGAAATTGATGAAACGTAAATAGCTGGGATTAGAGACCTCGAGGACATAATCTTGTTCAAATAACCCTAAACTTGAGTCACTGGATCATTTTTCGTGTAGGTGTTCAGGGATCATTTAAACTATTGCTTTATGGGGGAAAATGATAGCTCGAGTCATTCATTTTTGCTCAGGTGATGAAACAACTCAGGTAAAAATATCTCTTTTGCTATTCATTTTAAACTGATTTTCAACAGATTTTCTATACTCATTTGCAATTCATCTGTAATTGCTTTGCAATTTGAAACACGAAGCATATCAGTTGAAAATCAGTTGCAGATGACCTCAAGAAAAGGTGGAAAATGAGTTGCAAGCCAGATGAAAATTAGTTGGAAATCAATTACAATTGATTTAAAAAATAGTGGAAAATGAGTTGCAATGCAGCTGCAAATCTGTTGCAAAATAGTTTGTAGTAAAAAGCAGTTGCATCAACGTTTAATTTAATATGACCCTGAGAGCACAAAGTTTGCAGTTTCATGGTAGTGCGATAATCAACACAAAAATGTAACAAGACAGTAAACTTTGGTTTTCCCCAGAAAATATTAATATACCTAACAAATACGTAGTTTAATATTTAATATACTAACTACGTAACGTACGTTTCTACGACACTTCATCATCAGGCAAACTAATAATTACGCTGCGTACTAGTCGAAACTTATAGTGGTACAGTACTATTCTGTGCATAAAAACAATTTAGTTGACTATTACAAAAAAATGACTTCGACAAAAATGCCTGAAAAACACCAAACCCAACCGCTTCTACAGGAATTACGCCAGAAACCATGTTGTTTTATTAAACGCAGATTTATTGGAAACTCTCCCGGCTATTGGATTCTTTAATCTTTAGGTCAAACTTGAGAACTTTCAACACAGAACAGCTGACAATACAAACAACATATTTATATAGGGTTGCTCAAGCGACAAAACAAGTTCGCTCCACCGGCACAGATGGCACTACTGGTGCACAGCTGTGATCTCAAACATCAAAGTCCCCTTAGCATGCACAGTTATTAATTGTCTCACTGTTGGAATCATCCCAATGGACAGCAATAAACTACACTTCCCCTTGATTCCATACAGTGGGCACCTCCCATACAAGTAAGCTCTTACATGAAACATAATTGTCACAATAATATCATGGGACATAAACATAACTCTTGAAAAGTCACACACCAGCATCAAACCAAATAAATATTCTAAATAATATAGCAACTACAAAACAACATATTGATAATGAAGTAATCAGGAATGCAAAAGTCCCATTATTGTACATAGTTCTTGAATTCTTTGGTGGTTTTTCCATTTTTCCCCCCTCTTCCTGGAGCCCTTCGTACTTGGTCTTCTCTGTCTTGGCAAGCAGGGTGTGCAGTTCCTTTAGTACCTTCCTTTCCTTCTTGGCCTTTCCTTCCTTTTCCCGGTATAACTTTGTTTTAGGTACGAGTATCTTTGTATCCTGCTGGTCACCCCCTTCCTCCTTGGCATGCTCATTAATGGTCATTTGTCTACGGAATTTTCGAAAACCTTCCAGAAAGGGTTTACTTTTATCATTTGCGACTGCTCTCTTGAGTTTTACACTTCGCTTAGTTCGGTTGAGCAGCTGATTGTGAATGTTCTTTTTCTCAGTCTCATGAATAAATCTCTTGTAGTGAGGTCTTGGTACCTGGCCCCTAGTTCCATTCTCCTTCAAATCTGTGAGTTCCTCCTTCATGTTAGTTACCCAATTTGCTAGAAGGGGACGATGCTTAGCTTCCTCAACAGATGTAGGTCCAGAGGGGATGTCTTCTGACAGTGACACCAGGACTGAGTAGAAGTTCGAGCAGTCACACAATCCAGGTTTGTGTAAATTTCCCAAACGCCTTGGAATAACATGTACCTTTTCATTCCCATCAGTTTTGGCGTCATCTTCGGGCAGACAGATGTCTAGGGTATTGGTCAATTCCTTAAGGTCATTCAGTTCTTTCATTTGTTTGTGAAGCGCCAACTCTTCACCTTTTTCTGGTTCATCTAGAATGTTTACATGACCATCGTCATCTATAAAATTATCATTTGCGGATAACTCATGCTTCCCCTGGTCAGCCGATTTCAGTTTCATTCCCTTGGTTGACACCGCATGCAGGGCCATAGCATGACTTCTCAGCCCTTGCTTGTTGGGGTTATCGGTGCATAACTCATACATATTTCCAGCCTTCTTTGCGGTAAATATTACCTTACCATTCAGTATGCCTAGGGCATTGTCATAGTTGAACGTGACAACCACACCTTTTCCGGTCAGTTGGGGAACGGAGATTAAGTGGCAGTGTAGTCCAGGTACATATTTAACTCTCTGTAATCGTAGCTTCATGCCTTCCCCTCCTTCCGTTCTTGCATCTAAATGGACGATTCCCTCTCCTTTAATGGGCAGTTTTACGCCGTTTCCTAATTTCACTGCTCCTTCTTCAATTTTCTTAATGTTTTTGAAAGTTTTAGCATTGTGGCACATATGTTCAGTGGCCCCCGAGTCCAAGTACCACTTGTCTTCACGTCTTATGCACGGTGACGAGTCAGATAATAGTGAAACATCGTTCTCGCCCTCCGAGTCTTCATTGCTCTCGATATTAGTCTTGGGTCCGCACACCATTCGTTGCTTCGTCCTTCTTTCCTTGAATTCCGCCCAAATAGGACATTCCCTAGCCATGTGACCTGGTTCGTCGCAGGTATAGCACTTGAAGGTTGAGGGAGAACCCTTCGTCAGCTCTCTTCCCCTGGCCATAGGGTCGTTAACCTTCTTGCGCCTGGGAGTGCGTCGCGTTCCTCTCAAGTCTTTTGACGCACTTAGAGCGACTGAGTCCTCGTCCATCAACTTGCTGTTCCTTTCCATTCTTTTTTCTTCCAGCATCAATTTCGACTTGACCATCAATGACGTGACTCTAATTTCTCCATCTTCTAGTGATCTAACAAGACCCTCATACATCGGCATGGGGAGGCCGAGAAGCAAGAAATATGCGAATGCCTGGTCGCTGAATGACACACCCCCCTTTCGTACCTTCTGCATTGTTTCCTGCATTTTACTTACATACTCTTGCATCGGTGTTCCAGGCTCCTTTGTCGTAGTAGTTAGCTCCCTGAGGTGAACAACGGTATGTAGCATGCTGAATGTGCCGTACATTTCTTCCAGCGTGGTCCAAATTCTCTTAGCCAGCACAAACTCTCCAACGTCATGCAGCATTGAGTCGTGCAGGGCATTATAGAAAATAGCTCTCGCCCGGCGATTTGTTCTTGCTTGTTCCGAATTAAGATTAATTAAGGTTGGTTCGTCATCTTTAACACTGTTGATTTCGTCGCCAAATCCGGGATCTATCGCGGTCCAGCAGTTCTTATCGATCATCAGCGCTTCAATCCTCTTGCTCCAGGCATAATAATTCGATCCGTCTGCCTTCAGTATCGAGCGCCTGAATTCCTCCCTTTCGTCCGTATTCATAGTCAAGCTTACTTTCTTGACGATTAAGTCAAACTTTCCCTCTTAACGTTCGTCGAACTTACTTTCTTTGCGACTTCGTCAAACTTACTTTCTTGACGACTTCAAACTTGCTTTCTTGACGGCTTCGTCAAACTTACTTTCGACGACTGTCTAATTTGCGTCGCTCATCGCGTAAATTTGTCTGCGTCGTTGACCTGCGTTTACGTATATCCACCAGGATCCTGGGCCCATAACCTGTTGTTTTATTAAACGCAGATTTATTGGAAACTCTCCCGGCTATTGGATTCTTTAATCTTTAGGTCAAACTTGAGAACTTTCAACACAGAACAGCTGACAATACAAACAACATATTTATATAGGGTTGCTCAAGCGACAAAACAAGTTCGCTCCACCGGCACAGATGGCACTACTGGTGCACAGCTGTGATCTCAAACATCAAAGTCCCCTTAGCATGCACAGTTATTAATTGTCTCACTGTTGGAATCATCCCAATGGACAGCAATAAACTACACTATTCTGTGCATAAAAACAATTTAGTTGACTATTACAAAAAAATGACTTCGACAAAAATGCCTGAAAAACACCAAACCCAACCGCTTCTACAGGAATTACGCCAGAAACCATCAACATATAACAAAAATATAATAATAATTACCTTTATTTACCAGAAGTCCAGTTCAAATGAATTATACAAAATTTACACAACAGCACCTCAACACACAATCAATCGATTCCTCAGCGTTTCCGAAGACACTGTCTATGCATTACCAAAATTTTAAACGAAAAGAAAGAGTTCATTGATATCACTTCATTTTGTTGCCAAACACAGTTATTCACTCGGCAATATAATGCAAACCAAACAAAAGGGAACCTCACTTGGCATCAATTACAGGAAAAAGGTCCAAATACCCCACTACAGTACCATATCTGCTAGCAGTAAAGTAACACACGTTGAAATTTCAAGGATCCTTCGTTCAACGACGTATTTTTTTAACAACTTCGTGACGTTACTGGTAACTTCGGAGAACAAGTATTCTACGGTTGAGAAAATCTGTAAAGACAATAAAACGCAGACGCTACAGAAAAAAAACGATTTCTAAGCAGACATTATTCCATTGCCTTTAATTTCAAAGTACACTTACCACTACGATACAGCCTCAGTACACAAGTCCCTAGCGGATGAACCGGAGCCTATTTATTATTTAGAATACAAGAATGCATAAGACAACTGAATATTATGTAACTAGAGTGTGAAAAAACACTGAGATGATAAATTTCAACTACACTCCAATAAGATTCGGCACATGTTTACGTGT
Source organism: Platycnemis pennipes (assembly GCA_933228895.1). Classification (NCBI taxonomy): domain Eukaryota; kingdom Metazoa; phylum Arthropoda; class Insecta; order Odonata; family Platycnemididae; genus Platycnemis; species Platycnemis pennipes. The sequence goes on along the minus strand of OW121856.1, from coordinate 75,404,729 downwards.
GTTTATTGCGTTTCCATACGCGGGCACGATTTAACAAGAGAAAACTGCCGAAGCAAGTGCAGCCAACTTGGCCATATGAGCGGAATTTCTACCGGATGATATTGTTTAAGCTCAGTAATGGGCTAATAATGACGAAAGAATGTTTGCCGATGTACGAGTAATTCCGTTTTCTATAAATATTTAAACGGGTATCATGGTGAACTATTGAAAACATATAATGTTAAATTTGTTTGTTTTCAAATTTGGTCGACAGCATCCGTCATAGGACTTTATTATCGTGTCTTGGTCTACAGCAAACTTCAATCAGTGAAGTTATCTGTAGACGTTAAATTGATCAAATTTAGAAGTCTACAATTTTTAGTGTGCTCTCAGGGGAGTTGTAAAACAGTTTTAAATCGGTAGCAAAATTGAGTGAAAATCAGTTGCATAAGAATTAAAGAATAAAAATCAGTTGCATAACAGTTTAGCAGAAAATCAGTTGAAAAATAGTTTGAAAATGTGTTGCAAAATTGAGGGAAAATGGGTTCCAAATGAGCATGACACTAAAAATTGGGATACAAACCAGTGCAAATCAGTTCAAAATCAGTTGAAGATGAGTTTAATGTGTTTAAAAGAGTTTCAAACCAGTTTCAAATGAATTGCAAAAGAGATATTTTTACCTGAGAAGGGATAGGAGTCCTTATCATTTGAGCTATCCTGGAAAATGATAATTTTGGATGTTAATTTTTCAGCTTTCATTTGAGCTATCATTGACGCTGTCCCTGAACATGTCTGTGAAAAATGATTGTGTGGTTCAGGTTTTAGGTTTGTGGAGAACATGGCTCATCCCAACATATGATAATCAAGGTAGACATAGACTTGGGCTACCTTACAAATAATATACATTATTTTCCGTCCCCTTGGCTGAAACTCTCTCCTATGGAACAAAGTATGATGTAGGATTTGTGCTGTGGATTTTAGTTTTTAATAGGAATGATGATAACAGGATCAACAGGATTTCCATTTTACATTGTTTTTTATTATTCAGATTTTTTATTTCCATACCATTCTGATACTACCCTGCCTTATGCCAGACAGATTGCACCCTGATTATCAGAAAAAATCATATAAGGTTTGGTGCAATACTTAGTTTGGTTCAATTCACTCAAAATATCCATCGACCACAAAACCTCCCATGCACCCTCACACATTGACACATAGGTATATTCTGCCTCCATAGTTGACAATGCAACCATTGTTTGTTTCTTTGATTTCCAACAAATGAGACCACCTGCTAAGGTTGTCTCATATATACTAACTGACCTTCTGTCTCTTTATCATTCCCCCAGCCCTGGGCTGGGGGAAGAGAGGGCTGGTATGTGGCCTCACCCTGCCCTGGTATTATAAATCCAACGTCAGAGTCAAAGTCTGAATTACAAGACATGCGAGTACTCAAATTATTTTTCACATAGGTCAATCTAGTTTCTTGGGTCTGCTTCAGGTACTTCAAAACAGATAGTACATCCTGCCAATCTCTCTTCCTAGGGTTATTGCATCTTTGGCTGAATTCTGATACTGAAAAACTTATGTCAGGCCTAGTTGTATTTGCCAGATACAACAAGCTTCGTACATATTTCCTGTATTCTGTTTGATCATAATTCTCTTCCCCTACATCATTGCCATCATCCCTGGTTATGTCAAGTGGTGACACTCACCCTTTGCGGTCTAAATTTTTATCGCATCCCATCACATTCATAATTTGTCAAACGTATGTAGAAACTTGTATTTACACAATGTCATATTCCATTTTCTCGTTATTTGCATCACAATGTTATACATAGAGATGGGTGGGCAACTCGGTAAATTACCAACACCCCTGAAAATTACCGTAATAAGCGATAATTTTCAGAATAGTTATTCTTCAGAAAATTTCTTCCTCCCGAAGAAACCATTGGAATGGGTGATATGATAAATTAAGTAGCTAAAACGATTTTGTTTACATCGTTTACATAGTGTCCGTGATTAATTCAGAGTAAAATAACGAATGCACATTGCGCAGACGTGTCTTTGGAAGGAAAATTTCTCATAGTGTGACAAAAGAGAGGCGAATTGTGTGATGCTGCTAACTTCGTTATAATTTTTTGAATGAGTTACAATAGATAAACGTCGTGATATGTTTGATATAAGCGTCTGCATTTGTATCTGAATGCTATTTGATATCGTTTTGAGTCCTCGGATAAGGATTTGCAGCTCAAAATTTAAAATTACTGGAAAATTACGGTAATTTTCGAAAATTACCATAATTTACCGTGGTAAATTACCTCAACTGAAAATTACGGTAATTTACCCATCTCTAGTTATACATGAAAAACTTACTTCCTATAAAATTAGCCATTAGTACCAGAGTAAATACAACACTCTTTCACCTCATTTCTTGCATATACTCTTCAAAAAAATAAAAGAGAACAGTAAAGTTCTCTGCTTTATGGAAAAATTTGAATGTAGCAGGGCAGTACACAGTGCCAGTAGTGATGGAAAGATGAAATAAATTTGTAACATTACATTTGTAGTCTTTTTGCTGGGAAAAGATTTATGCTATGAAATGAAGACTATTAGGACACAGTTTATACAATTTAGGAACACCTGCGGGAGTGTACCAAAGTTGATATAATGAAGAATGAAAATGACGTTAGACATGATGAAATATGAAAAAACAAAAACTGAACTGGTGGTCCATAACTGGAATCATTTGTGCTACATTGATGCAACAGTTTTTTTCTTTGACAGGTTACTACCTACCAAACAAAACTTATTGAAACCTTAAACTTCCGTTAACGGTGCCTATTGCTAAATCTACACCACAAAATTAGGTGTGGTCATATTTATCCTAATTCTATGCACATACATAGTAAAATGATTAGCCACTGAAGTTTGCTAGTCACTCCACTAGAGTGAGCAAGTGTGACATCATGTTGTGACACTTGAGAATTTCAAAATCGAGGAGATAAGAAAATAATCAAGGAGATTTGTTTATGAATTGAAATCAGTCCATCCTTAGTTTCAGCCAACCATTGGGTGTTTTCAAGTCCTTGATTCTAAAACTTGAGGGGATGTGTAATGTTTTTTCTCTTATGAAAATGTCATTTATGGTGATATTTGATGATCTAGAACTTGAAAATTACTCTTTTATTAACTATTGGAGTGATATATCTGTAATTTAGGATTTAATGGTGATTAACATCTATTAAAAACTGGAGTAAAATAGATTTACAAGACAATAGTTGCAATGCTTGAGCATCATTATTAGCCCTTTTGCTCCCAAACTTTCCCCGTGTACGTGTCCAAAAATACCAGCTCTTTTTTAAAGAAATTTTCTCTTTTAAAATATTCCGTTGTCTTTATTTTACAACATATTAACATGAAAAAAAGTATACTTCTGAAGTAGGGATGTGCGAGTACTCGAAAATTCGAGTCAAGTCGAGTAGTTGGTACTCGACTCGAGCACTCGAGTATTTTTACGAAAGTCGAGTCGAGTCGAGTAGTTTTTGTCGACGGAGCCGCCAAGGTCAATAGGTTTAGAAATCTGCCGACAGGAAGCGCTATAATCAAAATCGAGTAAATCTCTGGTTACACGGTAGATAACACGTACGAACATGTACTTACGTACGTTCATTTACATTTGCGTGAATGGTTTCATGTACGTTTACGTGAACGGATTTATGTACGTTTGCGTGAACGAATGGATGAATCGGTGGTTACACGGTCCATGATACCGCATATGTACCGTATTCCTCAGAATGTAGCTAGCCCCCCCCCCTTTTTGGCCGAAATATTCGCGGAAAAAGTCTGGGGTGGGGGACGATATTCGAGCTCAAAGCACCAAATGTCCGTTGTAAAATTCCATCCCCTGAGTTTGAAGGCTTAGATCACAAAAATGAGTAGTTCAATTTTAAAATAAAGTATATCGAACTAAATCTTGTTTATTTATACGTTTAATTATGTCAAAAATATATTTTTAGTTGGTTATATTAATTAATTTTTCGACTGAGACAGATAAAAACGCCGGATATTATTTAAGTTCCGGGAAGCAAGTTTGACGCCCACTTGAAGATACACATGAAAAGCCACTTCTCTTTTCTTCGCATAAGATATGGAACATATATTTATCTTAGACTAAACAAAGTTTAAAATAGATTACTCAGTTACTAATTACGTAACGAATAATATATAAAAATGCGCTATCTCAACATGCGGAAGTCGGAAATTTAGTTCGTTTTGATGGTATTCTTTGTGTTTGAAAACTAAGAACGTGTAAAATGACTTAACAAATTGGGAGAATTAGATATGCTTTCAACGTGTATATATTTATTTCCGAAAGCGAGCTCCACGCGACAGGACTTTTGGCCTGGAGAGATAATTATCTTAAGCTGCTCGAGGTTGTCAAGTTGTAAGCTACCGTAGGTACCGCGCGCACCAAACACCACGCGAGAAAATTTCTCTAGTTATCACAGGAGAAATATCCTTGCCCATGCTTGAATAAAAGTTTATAAGTTGCAGTATTCACCAAAATAAAATCAGCGATAAGAGAGATAGCTTTTGTCCCCACATTTCTCGGCTTCTCGACGAAAGAAACAAATTGCATTTTAAATTATCTTCAACTCCGTCTCCAAAATCTTTGCGCGAGGAGGCATAATGACGGTATGCTTCCAAAGATACCGTCAGTTCTTAAAATGACACTGACTTGCGTTCTTAAAGGCGATACTTTTTTCCGCTATTGTCGAATCCTCATGATTCATTCACAGCGATAGGCGATCTGCTTGCAGCAGATGATTCCACGCGCACGCTACCTTTCCAGGCATACTCTGGACATTTGAGCGTGCTTTTATAGCTGAAAATAAATATATATCGATGTCAAACAAACAACGAATTTTACTGAGATTTCATAAGTGGATTCATATTAATGACTCGAGAGCAAGAGAAAGGTCCAAAGGGTGATTTCCGGTACGGAAAGCGTGCGGGACGGCAAATAACGCAGTCTGACAAATTCATCAATAACAAAAATATTGATGAACGTAATAGTATGAAATTTCCTATAACTATTAATAAAGCCCTTAGCTACAATATGTGAGAAGGAAGTTTGATATCTCGATCTGTGTTGTTCTTACGATGCCCGAATTCGATGGATCCATCCGGTATCAAAAAAAAAATTAGCTAAAAATCCGTTCTTAAACACGAACTTCGATAAAAAAATTGTAAAAATATTTTAATACTACCAGTAAACGTGGAAATAAACAAGCTTTAATTTAATATATTTTATTTTAGAATCGCTTTAGCCATCTTGGAGATATTGGTCTTCAAACTGGGGTGAAGGAAATTTTGTAACGGATGGTAGGCATCCTATTATAAGGGCATTATGGATGATATAGGTATCATATAAAACTTATAAGTTTTACTATTCCATTTTTTATTCGCTATTTAGGATTATTAATTACATCATTAATTTCAAGTTCCTAGTCATATCTTAAGGTAGATAATTATAAATAAGTATCTATAGATAATTATCTATAATAAATTTTTGTTCTAATATATTTCCTTAGAAATCGAAAACTTTAATCCACAGGACTCTATACAAAATTCATGTACCTGCTCACATTCATCCGTGAATGAAAATTCATTGTTCAAACATTATTAACTTGCATTAAGGATATTGGAAATAACCCGTGCTGATATTGGGTGTTCATGCATCGTGCAAATGGGGGTGATTGACACAGATCATTTTTATGATTCTAAGTTCTATCATGTTTAGGCAGAAATCACCGATTTTGAAGAGATGGTGCCATTAATTGGAAGAGGAAGAAAAGTTATGTTAAAAAACTAACTATGTAATTAACGGCCAATCATAAATTTGAGGCACGAGCTTATCAAATATTTACTGCACAAATAGGGCATATTGTATGAAATTCACTGTACTGTTGGACTAACCCCGGCATACACGACATCACTGAGAAAGCGTTTAGCTCTGAAAAGAAATATGTACATAGGAATGCGAAATACAAGGAATGCTCTTCTAATTAGGCTTATGTATTCCTTAAGAAAAAATATTTTGCTTCCTGGCTTACTTTCAAGTTAATAGGGCATGTCACTCATATAGGCCTCATATTATGCCTAAGTACACTCTAGGTACCGTACTGTAAGCTAATTTACACATTTTTGAGTAATCCTAGGAATGAAGGTTATTTTCTTATTTCGAGAGCTACCAGGAAATTTCCATTATGTCTTTTGGCCTGCGCTACGTGCCATATTAATTTGACTGTTTATAACTATGCATTAGGTAGGTAGACCTGCCATTTGATAGTCAGATTGCTGGCTAACTTTAATTGCGATGACTTAAGGGTGTTCAACACCTCGCCAAATAATGCCGCTGCAGACTATTTTTATTTTAAATGCCATGCTCGTATTATGATAGATACGTCCATTTTGTTTTCATTATATTATGCGCAAAGGTTGAGTATTTGGTCCTATCCAGGAAATATCTTCTCTAAGCCTTGCAAATCAAGAAATCGCATGTTAAACTTTACTGTTTTTATGCGTTTTTGAACGCCTATCGCAGCGGTGTATGAACGTAAATGGAAAATTCCTTCGACACAGCCAATCTATAATTCTACATATTAAAGAAGAGACTAATGCCATGTGCTCGTTTTACGACCCATTCCTGCAGCATCTAAAATTGCGAGACGATGCATCGCGTTCACCGAACTAAACGCAAGCTGAGGCGTTCCCCTCATATTTTTCCCGCCCAATCTTCCCCTCCTCTCCCCATTCCACAGCTTCATCTCGCCTCCGAGACGCTCCGAGAGGGAGAGGCGGAGGGGGGAGGGCTTCCTTATCTCTAAGCGATCAAGTTTCATCCTCGCTCGAAGAGCAGTGTGGAAGGTTGACGGAGGGTCTGAGCGATCTTGGCGAGATATTTCACTGTGTGTCTGGGCGTCGAGAAAAGGATCAACCTATTTCTTTCAAAACCTCCACAAACTAATTTTTATGCTATTTATTCACACCAATTTGTTTATTTAATATGAAATATCGTGTCGTTAGTTTCATATTTTGACATTGCTATTTAGAACAATTGCAAAATATTGAGTTTTCGTATTGTTGGGCGATAATTGAAACTGATAATTAATTGAAATTGGATAATTAAAATGAGACTATTACAATACTTCGAACGATTTTTATTTAGTTTTCAACTGCCAAATAACAATGACTTTATAGTTTGAAGTTCATTCAAAAAATTTAAATTAAATGTTAGTCTCATTAACAGTAATAATTGAAAAACAATCCTACATTTTTGCAGGAAAATTTGTGGACTTAACTCACGCGTTCACATATTAAAACCAAGAAATAACGATAATGCAAGGAGAGATTGTACTTCTTGCACATAAATATCTCTTGTGAGCCACATTTTAAATCTATTATAGAAATTTAAAACGGATAGCTTTACTGAAGATATGTTAGGCACATACCTATTAAAAACAAGCGTATTGGTTTAGATTCAACCGGATTAATAAGATTAGAAAGAGAGAGATTGTCGTACTGATAGATTCAAAATGTAATTTTTCCCCGTACTATAAGAAAACACAATACGCATCATTGCAAAGGGATAGTAAGGTGAAATATTGTAGAGTTGTCTGGAGTGCATAATGCATGTATTAACAACCAATCCCTTTATTACTAAGTAGTTAATAACAGTCAAACTCTATGTAGCATGTTTCCATGTAGTAGCCTATTGCATGTCAATAGTTCCATGCAGTAGTCTTGTGCATGTTTGGTGATCTCCACCCCCTGCCGCACACCCTCGCGGTGGCTTGCAGGGAATCACATAGATGTAGATTTGTTATACCATTTTCTACCGTCACCTGCTACAATAGTATGAGAAGCAATATCCTGCCTCATGGAATCTGATAGACTCCCTTTCCTGTGTACGGCCCTATTTCGTGATTCTTGTTCCTTTGCTACCGCATCCAACCGTGATGTCCTCCGCTCGCAGTAGACCTAACGTCATGCATGATTGAAAATTTAGTAATGTAATGTTACTATAATTTACGATCCTGTGCAATTTCCAATTGTTGACTACGCACTTATCAAGCGCACTGTTAAAAAGTAGCCACGAACATCCTTCCCTCCTGGCTTTTATTTCGTAGTTGCCAACTCCGTTTTCATGGACATCCACCCCACCCACATTGTACACCCCTGTTATATAATGATATGCTATTTGGTTAGGGCATATTCTCTATGTTTTTCGTGATATTGCCTTAGCTTTTTGCCTTGGGAAGAGGAGATAAGGGGCCCACATATGTTACAACGGCGAACACTAAATTATCTTACCAATGCACTATGAGGATTTAATTATTTTCGTCATTTTGGCAATAGCAAGTTCCTATCTTTCTCTCACTTAACGTGCGATTGATGGTCAGAGATACTGAAGTATAATATTTGTTTCTTGAACCTTGGAATGCTTTCTCAAATGATTTTTTACTCTTTGTCAGGATATTAGCTCCAATACATTTTGTTTATGGTTCAGAATGGTACCCCGTAAAAAATATATATTTGCCAAAAACCTTTCCGAGATTATCGTGGATTATTTGGTGACTGTGATTCTTTTTTTATCGCGAGTATATTTTCACTGAAAATGAAAATATAGCCTACGTCACGATCAAAAATTAAGAGAAAATGTCAAGAGGTGTCACACTTTCGTGAGTATTTTTAGCACTTCTTGAGAAATAGCCACGTAGCATGATGGTAAAGCATATATTTGTGTACCTGTAACCCAATGAGGAACTGACACACTTTTCTTCGTTTTTATCTTTATATATGTCTTATAAGATCTCATGAGCATTTGTTCGTGGGTCACTTAGCATGGGTTACAATGCGAACTGAGTCCAAATGAGACTCAGACCCATACGTAGTCATTATTTACAATTACACGTTAAATTAAATTTTTTCATAATAGCATTTACTTAGTTGACTAAATTAAATATTATTACATGAGTCACAATCAACTTGTACGACATGATATGAGGATTTGAACCTTTACCGTACCATATCCACACTTATTGAACAACATATCCCGCTGTAAGGCGCTGCCCTTATCAATGTAGACAAAAAAGCATTACGAAATTTGCTCACACTATCGCCTGCATTGCATTTCAATAATAACATGGTTAGTATGATTAGGGGGCTACACTTCAAATCGTTAGGGGGAAAAATCAAGTAGCGTGCAGGATTTGGCACGAATTGAACAGTATGAGACGGAAGGTAGATTTTCCCACGAGGAATCATAATTTGTTTCCACAAGGCAGCAACCGCATCTTAGACTAGTGACTGCTCGTAATTAGGGTAACTTTTGCTCTTGCAGAACAGAGCCACCGACCTTACTACATATTGATGGTGTAGCAACTGAGACTCTTTTAACGATAACGTACTTATACCTGACGATGACTGAAAATGATAAAACTCGGTCATTCATGATTTGGAATGCTATTAATTCACTCTACTCCATGGGCCCTTCGGCATTTATGACATGTACAACGCCAGTAACCGCAGGCTAGTTACTCGGAGGATCATTTGTACAGCATTTGACAGTTGAGCTCACCGCTTATGCACAAAGAAATTCGCTCTGACGTCGCTTGAACGTGAACTAGTTCAGCGGCGTCGGAAGTGAGGGGCAGGGGGGGCATTCGGCCCCCCCCCCCAGAATTTGCCCCGGGCCCTTGAAAAATTAGTCTTCATTATTAAAAATCAAATTTCACTTGTTTCCATCTTGCCTTTTCCCTTTTGACGCATATTCTACCATCTTCATATGCACTTTTAGGGGAATTCTAGTCTCTACCCCCTCCTATCCGCAAAAAATGCGGGCCCTTTTCAAGGTAGGCCCCTCCTAGCGAAAATAGTTCCGACGCCCCTGAACTTGTTCCTTTGAAAGAAACAAATAGACGATTAGTTGCATATTCATTCAATTGCAAATAGCTGAGGCGTATTGATGGAAACACTGATGTCTCTATCAAACCATTTTTTTGTTTCTTTACCGACATTTTTTTTAATTCTCTAGTTCCTTGTAGCCACTTGGTTATGAAATTTACAAGAAAATGTTTCATTTCCAAAAATAAAATATAGGAATTTCCCCGGAGTATTTTCATGAGGACGAAAAAGTGGACACGTTATGCCCCAAAAGTGGCTACTATTAACTCATTCACAAATTTTTATCTCTTTCGTGTTATATGATCACACTTAGAACTTTCAATTATACCGTTCCTAATATTAAAACTCGGATATTGGACAAGATATGCGAAACAGCAAAAAAGTTTCTGTTAAAAATGAGCGCAACCTCTGATTTTGAAAAGTTCATTTATTTCTTGGTAAAGTAATTTCGACAAATTATAAAATACTGGGCTGTAACGTCATCCAATCAGATGACTTAACACTGCTTAATTAATAACTTATGTCTGCTCAAAGTTTTGGAAAATGCTCCATTTAATGCAATATTTCAGTTTTTTAGTTACAAAATTTTCATCATCATCATCGGTCAGCAATTCTAGGATTGGTTTGACACATTCTTCCACTCGGATCTTCTATCGGCCAACGTTTTCATATCAGCGTAATGGCTCTTTTTTACATCCTTTACAACCTGTTCCATGTATCACATACGAGGCCTACCTACAATCTTCCCGTTCAATTTTCCTTCGACGATTGTCTTCATCAGGCCATTGTGTCGATGGCCGATTAAGTTGTCCCGTTTCTTTTTAGTTTTCAGGATACTCCTCTTTTGTCCCACTCTTCTTAGCACTTCCTCGTTACTTACTCAGTCGATCCATTAAATCTTCATCATTCTTCTGTAACACCACATTTCGAATGCTTACACTCTTTTCTTCTCCGCTGCTGTCATCGTCCATGCTGCCGCTAAGAAACACGCTCCAGACGTACGTCCTGATGAATTGTTTCCTTACTTCTACACTTGTATTTCTAGCTGTTAGTAGATTCTTCTCTTGATAGAATGCCCTCTTTGCTTGGGCTATTTTACTGATCTTTCGTGCTTCAACCATCTTTAGTTGCTTCGTTTGTGACTCTTACTACGGCGGTTGTGATTTTTAAACAATGTGTTGACAACCGCTACTTAAATTATGTTGTCTGCAGAACTCCAGTATTCTCTCTCCTCTTTCCTTTCGATTTTCCAAACCATATTTCCAGATATTCTTCCATATTAACTTTCGTCAACGACAGCGTTCCAGTCGCCTAAAATAATTAGGTTTTCTTTTCGTTTTACCAGTTTTATAACTGCCGTGATATCTTCCGAGGCGTCATCCACTCATTCATCTTCGTAGACCGACGTAGGCATGTAAACGTGCACCACAATGGTATCCGTAGGCTTGTTCTCAATCTTCAAATTATAATCCTGTCACTGAAGTGCAGGAAGCTCTTCACGCGCAGTCCTGCACTCTTCCTGAGCATTATGCCTACTCCAGTGTTACCATTCAGTGATCCGGTTTGAATAATTCTGTAACTTCCGCTCCAGAAGTCTCCTTCGGGCCATCTCATTTCACTGATTCCTAATACATCGAGGTCCACTCTCTGCATATCCACCTTCAGGTTCAATAGGTATTCCGTATGTCCAAAGTGATCACACGTTCCAATTTCCTACCCTAAAATGTTTATCACACTTGACTGATGTAGTGTCTCGGGTAGTCCCCGCCCAGAAATCCGAATTGGGACTATTTTCCCTCCGGAATATTTTACTCTAGAGGGTTCCATCACGTCTTGATAGAAAGAAAAGAGTGGAGTAGCTTCGACTCCTCGGGATAATAATGTGGTGGTTTCTCCTTGCCTTCCACATCGCAGCACTATAGCCGCTAAAGTAAATGTTACCACGCCTGTAATGAAATGGGTGTCGGTCTACCGACTACTGTGGTCTCCACCTTCATTCATAAGAATAAGAGCTGCTGCTCTCCCCTCCGGGTGCTGAGAAGGGTAATTGTTGGCGGTATCTTCACAGGATCTGTATTAATTGAAGGCCTACCTTACCCAGGGATAGCTTTTCGTCCACGACTGCTTATTTAACGAGTAAACTCGATTATCTCGTAGCTAACCTCTATATCTAGAGAACGACCAGTCATCCGCAACGCGGCGAACGCACTTGGTGGCTTTAAGCTCAGCCGCGAGTATAAAATATTGCATGCTGATAAATAAAACTTCGTATAATTAAATTAAAATATTCTCAATGCACATCTTCCGCAGTAATTTTGCTTCATGGGTGCCCGATATGCACCGAAAAAGCATACATGAAGTAGTTTTTGGTATTTCAGTGTCATATGCGACTAGTGAAACTCTCCGGAAAAGACAGCAGCAGCAAGGCCAATGAGTAGGGAAAGGGTACGGAAGGAAACGATTTTCCACAAACCTGTATCCCTGTAGATACTCACATAATTTAGCTAACGGTTGCAAACATCCGGAACCCTTCAAACGAAATTTCAATTTTATGGCTTTGTTAAGGAATTCTCAAAAATTCGCCACTGTACGACGGGTGGATTTTTTTTTAGTTTTGATTATCTCTTGAGGAAGGGTATGTGTGGCTGTGTTCTCCAGCGTCCAGAAGTGACGGCGTTATGGAAGAGTCCACGAAGCCTTATAGAAAAGCGCAGTATCGTAAAGGATACAACAAAACGAAGAGGAGAGATTGCAACGTGCAGAATTCGATTCGCAGGGAAAAAACCGAAAAAGGCATTTATTTCGCAATATTAAATTTACGAGATAATTAAATGTAAGGGCTCCTTCGTACGCTCCTTCGTAAAAAAATTCGTAAACCAATCGTGGATCCTTGTTATCCGAAGGGTGTGAAGATCCGGTAAACAGCTATGCAGTAATGGTGAATATAATCAGTGAACTTTAATAATTTGTTGTTACACTCTTTCTAAGAGTGATGTTAATATATTGATTTTATGTGCTCATAAACTGTATTTTCATTGTATTACTGCTTTATATAACCTTTTTGATTTCCTGTGCTAATGTTAGTTGGTAATTTGTATACGAATTTCTACTGCAGGCTGTTATTTATGCCATTTATGTTTCTGTTTTCTCAACTTTTAATTTTGTGTACCAATGCACAGAATGGAAGATATACCTTATTTACGAATGGTTAAGTTAATTTTCAGGGTGATCATACTTAACTTGCTCATTATAATTACTAATTGTAACTAGTGAGTGCATAGTAGCCCAGTGGGTAGAGCGTTCAGTAACAGATTCAATTCCGGACGAAGCACTTTGGCATGATGTCGCGGTTTGAATTTCAGTATCAGAGTTGTGTAAGTCGGAAAACTGGCCTCTTTACCCTGAATGTGTGAATTTCACTCGCCTTCCGCCTTAGTACGGCGGAACTCAACCCTGTCAAACCAGTCATTGGGTTTAATTGAGGGAATTATTGTAAATATGGTGAATTACCTGCGAAGAAAAAAGTTTTTTCACTAATAATCTCAATTTAAGGGGGCTGTATACTCCGGGCGAAAAGCGTCTTTTAGTTCTCGAATCCGCCACGACCTTGGAGATCCCCTCGGTTCTCCGCCAGCCTTTGGCGAGCCTATCCACCTTCTCCTCCATTCCCCACCCCACAGAAAAACGTGCTCTGCTGATAAGGTGACGAGAGTAGGGGAAAGTCAGTGGCGGTCTGGCTAGTTCGGTGATAGACGAGGGCCTCCGGCGCGAGGCGGCTTAGAGGGGCCCCTGACTGGGGGTGACAACAATATTAGCAAAGACAGTGGTTAGTCTACCATCGCGCCTCACGACAACTGACTCACTCGACAGCTAATTGCCCTCCAACCAGGCTATACCCAACATGTCGTTCATTTTTTTATTCGCCGTAACTTTCACAAAACGTGAAATACAGAAATCTAATTTAATGTAAATTCCTTTTTACATCTTAGGAACTGACTATTGCTTGCGATGCAGTAATTACAATGCTTGGTGCTTCATGAAAAAATATTGAAAATGGTCTGCGGTCCGCTGGACCCCAATGTGTATTTCATGGTAAATTTTGAGACATATCGAATTAATCATATAGCATTGTGTATCTCCTTTTTTACTGTTAATGTATTTGTAGATATAGTATTTAATCATTTTAATTATTTAAAAACAATATTTATAATTTTTTAAACTATTATAGGATATTTGGTACCATCGAAGATATTTCGGGAATTATCCAATTTTCCTGCATTCTCATTTGAAATTTAGAAGTGAAATGTGAATAGAAAAACTTCACGTGCATGAAGCGTAGTTTAGCAGCATTGAAGATTATTTCTTGGTTTTTCGATCCTAAATATTGCCTTATAATAATTTGGCGTTCGTCATCATTTGGATATTTTATGTATTGGAAACTGTAAAGGGGATTATATACACAGCTATAGACTGCAACCTTTTCGGGACTTGCACTTGTCACAGAATGGCAATGAGTTGGCGCCTCGGAGAGCACAAGGGAATTCACAACTAGGGCCCGGGAATTTGCTGGGAAGGGAATGTCCTCAAAATTCATGAAGGGAGTAGGCATTTCTTACAAGTAGTGGCTGGCGACCCGAAGCCCATATACGTCAAAATCTGTGGAAAAAAAGAGGATAAGTCAATTGCTGGTCATTTCAGCTCGAGACCAATTGGTAGCCTGCACATTTCTATAGCGAGTCGGTGCTGCGTTAGAGATGTCTTCCTCGTCGCGATTCTACATGAGGCGTGATGAAGATATTCGTCAGGCATTGCTGGTGTTAAAAGAGGAGGAGCAGGAAGGGATGGGGGTAATTCGTCAGGCAGTGATGTAGATTCCGCCCATGAGCAATCGGATTCGGAGAGTGAGGAAGATTGCGCGGATGCAGATAGAGACAGCGGTAGTAGCGGAGAACCTTTATAAGACGAAAGTGTACCAGCGACAAAGCGACCAAGAGGGAGCCAGGCGAATAGAGGCAGAAAGGCAACCTACAAACCTGCGAGGGAAAGACGGTTCTTGTTGCCGGGAAAAAGAGACCAAAAGACGATGAACTATTTTCCACCTAATGTTTTCAGAACTAAAGACTTTATTTATTTATCGCTAGATTTCGCTCTGTAAATGAATTTCCCGGTCGGTTCATAACGATTGTTTTCGATGCGTGCTTCCGAATACCTCTAACTAAATTAGCACCTACTTTTTCTCATGAACTTTAATTCTGATTTTAGCATCTTTACCTAAACCTTAAATGGTAAAATTACCGTGCAATGATTATTTTTTATTATGTCACGATTTTGAATACTGTCCGAAGACCCTGAAAGTCGATGGATATTATTGATATTACACTTATTTTATTTTTCTTTCTTTTTTGTATTTTGGAGAAGGAAACAGTAAAATTTGATTTCAGAACAACCCGGACCAAAAGGCGCAACGAGTGATATCAAAACTCCTCACCAAATTCGACAGTTATTATTTGATAGAGCTTTGCGAAATTTAATATCGATGTACAGAAATGAGGAAATACAACGACAGCGCTTAGAGATTTAAGTTCCCAATCGTATCATAGTGATGTAGATATTGAGGAGATGGAGGCATTTTTTTGGACTTTAGTATTTTTCTGGGGTGCAGAAGACGTGCAACATTATGCTGTATGAGCTGTTATAAACTGAGTTTGCATACACTATATCAATGTACCACTCCGCTACAGTGTCTCCGGTTTCTGTTGTCAACACTGCGTTTTGATTACTTCAAGATTGCAGGGCAGGGTGATCGATCAATGTTCACCAATTCGTGAAATTTGAGAAGACATGGTGGATAATTGTAGGAATTATTACACAGCCCATGAATACCGCACGGTTGACGAACAACGCTAAAAATTCTACAGATTGATGGGCATGCAGTGCAGCAACGAGAAGGAAGGTTCGACGTAACTTATGCCCGAGTGAAAGGGAAATAAAAATGAGACATCTATGCTCATTGTGCAGCACTCCCATGTGCATAGAAGTTATCTGCGTACTGCCTGTACTGGAGTGAAAAATCAACTTCTTTCCAGTACAATGTGAATATTTATTACGCAAAGGACTATAAATTTATAAGCATTTTAATTGACATTATAAGTGTTTATGAAATTTTCGAAAAAATCACCGAAAAATTAAACTTGAAAAATACGCTTCTTTCATATGTTGTAATAAACATATTTTTGGAGAAAAACTATTAAAAACGATAGTCTTCATACACTTCAAAGTCTTATCCTTAAGTAACTAACGGCATTTCTCGGTATTGTCAAAACATGAGCAACAGAAAATAAATTTCGATTTGATGTATTTCTGAGAGATTTTCTAAGTTTTCAAATTAAAAAGGTATTTTTTACTGCGTTATATATTTTTTTAAATAAAATATTTCAACTCATTGATATTAAAAAGGCTTCACATGAATGATATTTGCCATCTTCCTCAATGAAATATAGCAAAAATCTGAAATAAAAAAAATTATAACTCATGGGGTCCGCAGGACACCAGTGTGCACTTTATGATTCTCTTAGTAAGTGTGCATTTCTAAGGTTAAAAGTGGTGATAGGGAGCACCCACATAACTACCGACCTATATCCCTCACATCCATTTCGTGCAAAGTCTTGGAACATATAATTGTCAGTTCAGTCATGGGGCATCTAGATAACCAGAATTTATTGTCCTATGTTCAGTATGGTTTCCGGAAGATAAGATCATGTGAAACTCAACTTGCTCTCTTTTCCCACGATATTTTAGTTTCTGGAGAAAGTAATATCCAGTGGATGCAATATTTTTCGATTTCAAGAAAGCTTTTGACAAGGTGTCTCATAGCAAACTAATTTTGATATTAAAATCTTATGGGATAGACAGTAATATTATATCATGGATAAATGATTTCCCGCATGATCGGGTGCAAAGGGTTGTTTTGGACGGTGTTACCTCTCCGGCAATTGAAGTCACTTCAGGTGTCCCACAAAGTAGTGTGATAGGTCCACTCCTGTTCCTACTGTACAAGAATGACATCAATAAGGTGGTGAAAACTAAGCTTCGTCTATTTGCCGAATGACGCGGTACTGTGCAGGGAAAGTCTATGCCCAAATGATAAAGAATATTTAAATATTGACCTACAAGCAATTGAAAAATGGTGTCATACGTCGCAGTTAGAATTAATTTTTTTTTTTAATTTGTAGTAATGAATTTTTGGAAAAAGAATTTTTCTCCTCCAATCACTTACAAAATATGTAATAATGAAACAAACTTGGAATCCATTAAATATCTTGGGATAAGACTGACACATGATCTTTCCTGGGGTGAATACATACGTGAAATAATGGGTCAAGGTAATCGTAAACTGGGATTCGTCAAAAGAGTATTGGTAAATGAGACGATCATGTACGAGAAATCGGCTACTTTTTCCTTGTTAGACCTCATTTGGAATATGTAGCCAGTATAGTTAAAATTACTAATTTTTAAATAAAGAAATCTACTTGAGGTTTACGCTCTCAATTTTTATATAAAATTGACGGTTGAAGAAATTGCTGTTGCTGTTTTCACGGGAAATTGATAAAAAAATTTGGAAAAGGTACTAAGCGCTACGAAAATCAGTGACTATCACCAATATGCAAGATTTTGTTGTGTGAAATGAGCCGTACTGTTCTGTGGATTCCGAAAATTACCTTCAAATTCCTACATCACCTCCGGTTTTTCCACAAATCACGAAAACATGAATATTAGAACAGGCAATTTTTTAATGTTATTGCGTGTTACTTGTGTTAGTTACACATCATTTGATTGGCCCAGAATCTGTCAACCCTCTTAAATTTTCATATAAAATGCCCCGTGGGGCCCAAAAAATAAAAATGCAATACTCCTTATTACAATGCAGTTGTTCTTGAACTTGATAATAATATTGATGATCTCTTTTTTGTTTTAATTTCCCTTCAAGAATATGGCAAAACTTGGTTATTTTTAATGCGTTCAATAGGAGTGACCTCCCTACAAGATCAAGGGCGTTTTATTTCCAGAACACCTCTACCATCAGGTATTAGCCCATTGGGGGAGCCGCCAGAAATGGCAATTCCTGGTCTACAAACATTCCCTGTGCATCCGCTTTCCCCCGCGTAGGCCTCAATGGCTCTTCGTTCCATAGCCTTACTGTATTCTGTGGATTTGCTTCCCGAGAAGGATGGGCGTAAAATGGACTTCACAGTATTTGTCCTGGTTGCTTTGGGCCTCAATTTGCACACACGGCCGAATGTGGATGCTGTCAGTCTTTTTAGGCTTTCAGGCATCAACGGCCTTGAGTACCGCTGATTCCTGGTTAGTGCCTCTAATTCCTCTGTCTCTTTCTCATTCAATGAGAGCGATTTCAGGAGGCTGGTCTTGGAGTGCTCCTCTACTTCCCGATTGTCACTCTCAATGCACGCAGAGTTCTGATCTGCACCCATAGGATCTTTCTCTCTCTCCGCGCATGTCCTACCCTTCTTCATCCCGTCCATAAAACCTATTCTCATCCTTCCCCTGCCCTGCTTGCCAAACATTATTCCCTCTATCACGACTCTGAGCAACCCATCGCCCTTCATTACCTGTTCAAGCCACCTACTCTGCCTTCCCCTAATCCCATCCAGCAGCTTCTCCTCCTCCTCCCAAACGAAGTCAAGTACTCCTGCATTTGCGTTTCTCTCCGTCCAAAGCTCATTTTCCTTCTTCCTCCACACCCACATCTCGAACGCCTTCAATCTATTTCCAATTTTTCCTTTAGTCTCCATTTTTATATAGCTCCTACTTTTTCAATACTCTCCCTCTGTGTCGCACTGCCGTTATCTATCACACGTAAAAGGGTTTTGATATAATTGGATATATGCATTTTAAATAAGGTAAAATCGTACCAATCAAGATATAATGATATCTTTGTAAAACTGTCCTAAGCTAGTTGTGATGTGAATGGTGAAAAGAGTTTTACGCAAATATACATATAAATACCAATCTACATAGGGACGAGAGCTTCGTCTACAGCGAGATCGTAAAACCAACAGTGACAACTATGAACCAACCTCACTCTCCTCATATGAGTTATGAAAAATTATGATCTCCGGCAACACCGGGTAATTCAGCTATCTAAAATATTTAAAAATAATATGCAAGGATTTTTGGAGAAATGGCTTTTAAAGGCAATGCATTGATTTTGATATTTTCCATGCTGTTGAAATTCAACGCCCCCCCCCCCCCTCCCCCCCGCTAGTTCATTACAATTAAAAAAAGTAAGTAGAAATAGCTTCGCGTACCACTCCGGAAAGTGAGTTGTAGTTAGTCCAATACGATCTTTTCCTTAAAGACCCATTGGCAGCCACTGCTATCAAGGGTATACCATCGGTATCCACGTCTCCAGCCTGCACGGCGAGATCATATTCCTACTTCCCGGCACGCCTCATCACCTCCCACGCAGCATCATGCATTCCTAGGATGCAGTATTATTGCATTTTTCGGTACGTTCTAGGAGTAATACACGGCATATCGAGAACTGCACTAAGCTCCGCTAGTTGTGAATATCCTTGGTCAGTTCATATCGTATTTGCAACCTATAATTAAACCCTTGTCATTATCCCACAGTTTATGGCACCCGCTTCGCATATATATTTCCAAAGCACATTAGCAGAATTTTGATGGTGGCATGTCTCGAGAGAGAATGCCATGAAGTTATTTACTTGAGAAGATGATATTTATCTATGATATCCCAAGGTATTTTAGAAATGTGGTTATTAAATTGGATTTCCAATACATAATTTTAGTCTGAGTAGATTAGGGTAGTACTTGAAAACTTTAACAGTACGATCTCTACTTAATATCATTGTATTTGGGATATTTTACAAACTCGTTGGTAGCAATGTGCGCGGGGTCAGATCATCCCGTAATGCTATCAAAAAAGGAGTCAACTATTGAAGACCGAATTCAGAATTTCAAAGAAATGCACATCTTAGAGGCGATATACAAGATATGACAAGGAATTTACAGTATAACCATGCCTTGTTAACTGATACGATTTTTTTCATTAGGGTTTTCAGTATTTAAAAATATTTCCATGTTACACATCTGACGAAATTTGCTGAAAAACCCTTTCCTTTTCTCCTCTATCACTTCCATGTCTGATATTATGCAAGAAAGCATGTTTTCCCATAGTTTTTAGGGAGGAAAAAAATGTTTTTTCCTCCCTAGAAGAAAAAGTTTTATATCGAAGATTCGTCTTCCGGTTGGATCGTAAGCTTTTGTCACCGATTTTTAGATTCCGGCAAAATTATGGCATCACCGTAACGTAGACATAAAGTACTTTCATTATGTTGAGAGCAATGGATGATCATTTGATCAATAAGGAACAGACCGTTTAAGCAAATTTGCAAAGGAAAAAAAATAAATAATCTCCAGAAACGTTTCCTGGACAAGCAATGATAGATTCATTAACGCGATTGAGGCAACAGACACACCTACAATTTATCGTAATATAGTAATAACTTACAGGTGCTCGGATGATCACCCCCCTCCACTCTCCACTGTCTACGCCAATCACTACGACAAAGTATTTGACAAATCCGAGTACAAAAGGACTGGTTGAAGAGTGAATATGATCCTTTACTAAGGATCGATCGGTATCGAGCGATCCACATTGGGAGTAAGCGCGAGCAGCAAAGACAGCTGTGAAATCTTATCCCTCATGGTATTTTCATGGGGGCCTCGTACCATGTTGAAATACAAGGTCGAGGGGCGTCCCAAAAAGCTACACCTCCCCTCATCTCTCACCCCGACCCTACCCGCTCTTCCCCCCTCCTAAGCGCTGCCACTCGCTCTCAGGCTGACAGCGGAAATCGCAGCGCCGCCGATGGAACACGTAATTTAGATCGAGGAGTCGTGAAAAATGCGTTGCATAGGTCCACGAGAATGTTCACTGTGACGCTAAAATACGCTTTATGGAACATTACCACGTTCCAACATGGAGATGAAGGTTGGTTATATAGCCTGAATGAAAAGATTTTAAAGAAATATACGTCCAAGGCTTCATGGCGAGCTCCTGATTTTGGACAAATTTACGTTTTTCAGCTTTCGATCTATTTATATAGAAAGTGAAACGCCCATAGCTGCAATACTTATGCTAAGTATTAATCCTTATTCTAGAGTCCTGCTCAATCAGATTTGCAATAACTAGTATATTTAAGTCGTAAATCAAGAACACGTAGACGTCTGCGGACGCGTTTTTTTCAGTGGTATAGAGCCCCCTTAAGGCTGTTCTATACCTGCCTTTAAAAGGCCGTTGCAGATGCTTATGCCTGACGCGACTACGACTTTATCGTAGCAGCTGGCATCTTGGGAATTTTTCCCATTATAGAAAAAGGATTGGTTTTAGTCTTTAGTAAAATAGATTTTTTGTAGGTTTATTTGTTAGTTTATAAAAAATAGCCAAACTTTCCATTTTTTGTCTATTTTCAGCAGCTATTTGTTAAGCCTAGAATACGATACGAAGATTTTGCTTCAACTCGTTACAAAGGTTGATCCTTCATCTACCCATTCAAATAACAACTGCTGATGCTGTTTCTATAGCTAGGCCATAAACCCATTAGCCATGGAGCATGTATCGCGTTTTTAAACTGGTGATGCCCGTGAGTTTCTAGCAAAGATTTCTTCCTTTGGCAGCCTACCCCCACTCCTGCTCTAAGGCGTTCCACCCCTCTTGTTTACAAAACGCCCCATGGGTTCTGTCTCTGAGCGAGCCTGTGGTTCCCACAGCAGTGGCAGGTTACACCTCGGAGATAACACCCCTCTTCTCCCCCCCCCCCCCTCGTCCCCCGGGCTGGATGGACGAAACCGAAAATGTTCTTTCCAAGCTTTACGGAGAGTATCTGAGGAGTCGGATATGAAGGCCGTTTACACGGCGAATGATCTTGCAAATGAAATCATGCGCATGAAGTTCATGCGTCGTGTAATACGGAAATCTCCTCGCATGAAATTCATTCGCATGATCATGCGATCAAAATTAGCACATGTTCTAATTTAGATCGCATGATTCCTTGAATGATCATATGATACGAGCGCACGACGTTCGTCTTTGTTTTATGAGCGACTGGAAGAGGATTCAAATTAAACAAGTGCAGGAAGAAATGCAATTATAATTGTTTTTCAGAGCTTTCCCGTATACAATTAACTGGCGTGCCCATGTAGTATACACTATAATCATACGTAATTCTTATAGGTATTTTTATATAGGCATTCACCTAGTGAAGTTCTTCAATTAATCACGTTTTGGCGAAGGTTGAGTTGAAAGTAATATATTATGTAGGTATTCTATGATTTTGATAATTCTTGTGACCAGTAGGTATAGAGCAATAAAGTATTAGAACAGAACATGAAAATTATAACTGAAAACAATGCATTGAAATATCTCCATCGGCACTTGTCCGTTGTCTCTCATGCCATTCATGAGGATGTCAACTGTCGTAATTGTTATCACAGCTATCACGAACTGGGATAAATTAGAACAAATAGCACGTATCTAACCTTTAAATAGTACACTATCTATTATGATAGATATTCCTACACACTTCATGCATAATTTAACTTATTTTACCCTCATGAATTCTTGCTGAGTAATCAGGGAACGCTATATCCGTATACGGTTATGAATGACCGTAATCGTATCTATATGGATACGATTCGCCCGTCGAAAAAAGTCTTAGCGTAACAGCAAGCCAGAAACGAATTGAAAAATGTCAATATAATGATAAACATCTATATCAAAGGTTGAATTAGGATCTCTTGTCACAGTAATTGCTTCTATCGTCGTCGTGTCCGACGTTTCATAATCATGTCTGGTGAGATTTTATATAGTATGAAATTTCTCCAGCGTCCTTCTTAATGAATTACGATAGGCCTCACAGTGCTATAATAACAGTTCATTTTGAATCAGGCCTAGCATGCCTTGACCTCTATCTCTCCTCTCTTCTTCTAGCTTTCTCCGGCAAAATTTCATGTCATTTTCGTGAGCCATATCTAAAGCAGAGATGAAGTGGTTTGTTTGAGACAATGACCGCAGAAATCGATTGACGATTACCAAAGAACTATATCAGGGAAAATGTTGCCAGAAATATGCGATCATGGATAAAAGAATAGAATTTATATAAGGTACACTAAATAGTAAAGCAGAGGAGCGGAGATACTTTTAATAAGCCGGCCAACCACTATGGAAAAGCACTTTGATTGGACATGGGAACTATATTAGCAAAGTAGCCTTCGTAAAAACCCAATTGGAATTTTCAGGAAGAACACATTTACGTAAACTTGTTTGCAGTGTATCTGAAAAGATCCAAAACCATGTTAATTGGCATATTGCATGAGCAATAGAAAAATTACTTTGTGAATAAAACACTTATTCTGTTAGTATCGTAGATTCATCCTTCGACGTGGATTTAAATAATTCACACACTAGAACTTGGTGGATACGGAACTTATACGTTTGTTTATAGTGCAGTAATATGTAATTTAAAATCAAACAGAACGGGATACAGATTCTAGCTAATTCTCTGGCACAAAGGTGACGGCGTGATGATTCATGGAACTTTTATATTTTTCCATCCCTGTACTTCCCTTATTTTCTTGCATGTTGAAAAATAGGTAAGATTTTTAGTGTACCTGCGTCCCGCGAGATATTAGTAATAATCTCTGATTCACTAGAATTGCGATTATTAGCACATATTCGGTGAATATTAATGCCCTGCCCACACCCTGGGAGTGGCTTGCACGGCGCTACATACATATAGACTCTCCTCAGGCCATGCCTTCAAGGTGGCTTGCAGGGTGCACTGTAAATGCACACAATTTCAGAAGCATGAATTGTACCACGTTTTAAATCATTCACCAAAACATATACATTTCCTTTAACAAAATATCATAAGCAAATTATAAAGTCTAGCTCTAGGAAAAAAGGTGTAGGTATTCATGACTGATAGGGTTGATTTGAGAAGTTAGGTGATCGCAAGCGATCGATGCGGGGCCCAAAAAGAATACAATTATTTTTTTCTTTTTTTATAGATTTTGTTGTTATTACCCTTAAAAATGTTCGTGGCCTATTTCTATCATAGGTTTATTAAGTAGGATAGTAGTAAGTATTCTCCTTGTTTGATAATGGTGAATGGCCGCCACTGCCACACACCATTGCGGTGGCTTGCAGGATATTGTGTAAATGTAGGCGTTTTATGAATACTAAACTTCTGTAGGGTAATCACGTAACTCATAACGTCCCCATTTCGACGTTACAGAACGCCAGTTGAGAACCTCTGCGCCCGTCGCGATTATGTATCGGATGTTTTCACTTCGCCGTCGCTGCATAACGTCCGCCGTGAAGTGCAACGCCCGGAGCGATCACGGAACCACAAGAGACGCTGTAGAACGTCAAAACCGGGGCGCTCCATAACATCCGTTCAAAAGTCGGTCTTTCATAGCGCCTGCTGTATTTATAGTATTTTATACTAATAATTCAAGATGCTGAGTATACTCTATAGGGTGTTGGGCCCTTGGAATAGAAAATTGAAGTGGTTACGAAAGGCAGAAATTTCTTTGGATTTAAATTAATGTTTGTCACAGTTGTCGGCTCGGCTTGTCAGAGTTGTCGGCTGGGTGGCTCGGAATTAATATCGTCAGCCCTAACTCTATGAGTATATAATATTATGCTGATTCCATGCAATGCACAAGTCATACTTCTCATTCTTGTACACGATATAATTACCTACACACACTATAGTCCTCACTACAACCTATAACCACCTACTTAATGAACGCCCTAACATCTAACTGATTTAGATATGATGACTACAGTTCATTCACAGTTGAAAAGCCCTGTAGAAATAATGTTTCCAGCCTTTATAACGAAATCATGTTAAACCTTGAAACAAAAATACCGCTGCAGCGTGATAGCAATGAGGATTATTGCATTTTCATGTCATGTGTAGATAGCTCTAGTAGCCGACTACGATCGTACATCGATGTATTAAGGGACGAGATTATGCTGTGTTACATTGCATATGAATTTATTTGATAGAGATGCCGATATTTTTATGCAAGCTTACTTCTTAAAGGAATGAATGCGTTTTGGCTTTCACATATTGGATTGTTGGGTGATTGGACGTTATATATAGAATAAGTATGCAACATCTAGTATTCGCATTTATATTTTTTTCAATTTTGGTACGAGGTTCACCCATTCACGTATTCTAGAATGTTTTTTGTTGTTGTCACCTAGTTCGTTTGCCTACGTGGGTACGGCTCCTCTGTAGTGAGCTCTTGTCAACGTTTTTACGTACGGAATGGTTGAATACATTCCCATTAAGACTCAACTGCAGTTGTGTTAAATCATTTAATACGTATTCAAATACATACTGAATTTATCCTCGTGTATTCAATTCGTATTAATTAGGTATGAGAGCCTACCTAGGTATCGAATACGTATCCTAATATGTATTGTATACACCCTAGGTCCACTGGTATTCAAGGTAGGACGTAAAGCAGTATCCAATAGGAACATAATAAACATTGAATACTTCGTGTAATCCTTTCACAATATGCAGGCATAGAATTCACATTGTGCTGGCCACCATTTATTTAATATCACGCATTCTTTAACCATTAATGAATTCTTCATCATCGTTAGCCCTTCTGTTCGTCTGCTACCGAAAATCGATCACGTGACCGCATTCTGGCCTTGGATTGGATGGAAAGATTAGTGCAGGGAACGGACGGGACGGACTGCAGAGAAACAGAATGGAATAATGACGCGTGCATAAATTTCTCATACTCTCGGTAGCGCCTCGATTTCGCCGACGTTGAGAACTTCGCCTAGAGATACGTAATCGCTGGGGGCGAAGTTTTTGGACGTTACAGAGCGCGACGTTATGAAGCACGGGATTTTACGTAATAACCCTCCTGAACTGTATTGAACTGGCATTTTTTTGACTCGATTAGATGATACCCTATTGATTTAGAGAGTGGAAATACATACTGTTCTATGTTTGTAATAATCTTAAGTCTTCCATTCCTCTACTCATTCCACTCCGTCAACTCATTCTCTGTACTGATGAAAGAGGCACAGTTGATGTCGTTGAGTTATCTACGAAATGAGTTTACAATATGTTTCACCATTTCAGTTCCTGAAAAGGAGCATTCTTCGGATTCTGAAAGTTGAAACCAGGGCATATTGTACAAGGGATTAGCATTCACAAAAGAGTTCTCGTAAAATCTAACCTGCCTAAGTGATTCATCAGTTAGGATCTGGCGGAGAAAGACACGCTTCTACGCAATGACTGTTCGCTGTCAAGCTTACATAAGGAGGGCTCGGCATAATTCATAGGGTCCTAGGAAATGAAAAATTTTATTTGTTAATTTTAGCTGCCATAAGCTTGTTATAATACGCCAAAAATTTTCTGAAATCCGAATAACATAATTTTATTAAATAGAGAAATGAAATAGGAATGTAATTAAATACGAAGAAACGTATCCACTCAACATTCTGTTAATGTTATTTGCGACAATTCACACCATGCTGGAAAAAATACATGCACACCGTGTTCATTTAATAAAAACGCCCAATAAAATTTCCCTTGACTTTCGAGTTTCATTGAGTTAAGAAATTAGAAGCCAAATCGTCATGAGCGCAATTTTTAGCTGCGTTTTGACCTAAGTGCACATTTGGTATGTATGATACTTTGTTTTTCACATGGTTCATTGCATTACCTATCGTAAACTCAACTCCGTGATACCGAACAACTACTGCTTGTAATCGCGTTCTAAATATCTGTACAATATTTACCATCATTGCAAATTCAAAGTGGGACGAATCATTATTTCGTAATAGAAAGTGAAACGATGCCAAAGCAAGAAACAGGAAGATTTGAGACCCCGTCATTTGGTAATAGATAAGAAAGGGTCGGGTTCTAAGAATCTCGAGTGACCGCGCTCGAGATATCTCCCGAGAGGAGATTCTCGGACCGCTACCATGTTACATCTAGAGGAGGGGGAGAAGAGGTGGAGAAGGCCCCCCATTCCACTTTTTTATACCGCCACCTATGCGGGGAATCGTAGAACTAATCCCAAAAATCCGTTACATCTGAGAAAGGGTGGAAGTATAGAGCAGCCTTAAAACGGCGTGTTAATAAATGTGGAGCATTGACCATTAATACCGTTTAGTCCGTTTCGTTTCTGGTGTGTATAAAAGCGTATTCAATTTAACCGTAAAATCATAATGATAACCGAAAAACGTAAATGCACAACGTTCATAAACGAAATTTTTTGTTGCCTCCGCCATTGATATTCAAGTAAAAGTACTCTGGTAACAGTTAGAGGAAAATATGTGAGCGCTTTGGCCCTGTAAATAGATGGAAACTGTAGAGAAATAACATTGAACTTTCACATTAATGAAAGACAAGAGTCGGAGTTAGGCGCATATGCTAGAGGGAAAGACGATATTTTAATTAACCTCATAAAAAATGCTCACAATTACTTCACGAGGGCAACGTGCATCCCGCTAAAATAAATCATGGATGACTAATTTAATTACTTCAGTCCATAACATTTGACAACCACTAAAAACTGCACTACAAATCCAAGGCAACGCCGACAATCCCAGAACCCTTTAGGTGTTTTCAATTTTAGGTAATTGCTGACCTTTCTTACTCTCGACCACAACGAAGACGAGGAAAACAATTCACACTCGGCTCCGAAAAGAGAGCTCTCGACCTTATCTGTGTTCTGAGAAACTTGATCGCCGCCGCGATCCTGTCGCCGCCCCCGAAAAATCCCAGCTGCGACATATCAGGTCCCTCCCCTCAACTCCCCATTCCACTTTCCACGGTGGCGACGCTGATGGCAACTCACAAGAACTACTAGAGCCGCGAGATCATGGTGAGATGAGAAGCCGTTAAATCGGACTATTCAAAATGCGTTGAACACCCTTAAGTAAGAACTGGGTCTCTTCACTCATGTACAATAATGTACAAACTCGACTCGACTCGACTCGATACTCGCGAGTACTTAACAACTCGACTCGATACTCGACTCGAGGTCAAAAAGTGCTACTCGCACATCCCTATTCTGAAGAAATTTTGGTTGTTTAATGTACAATTTTATTTTCCTTCATGTTTGTTTAGTTTTGTTGTAAAAAAATAAAAAGCAAATTATTTTTTTATTTTTTTTATCAATAAATTTATTTAAAACTTATTTAGTAAACCTTGGTTATTAGTTGTGAATTTCAAGTATGTGTTAATATAGTACACTTTATTTTTAATAAGTTGGTTTAATTTTGTTCAAATTATTCCGTAGGTTATGGTATAAAAAATATATATAGTATTCCTCTACACTAGCGCTATTGAGGCCTACTCTCACTGTGTAACTTATGAAATTGTCCAAATGTTTAATGTTGTGAATGGCAAAATGAATATGATAAACATATAATACATGGTAAATCCAACAAAATACATCTTTTGTAGTTAACATATTAGTTATATAACCATAAATAATTGGATTGCAAGAGCATATGTATTGAAATTTGTAAAATGTTGAAGGATAACATACAGCATGAAAACAACTGCTTTTACTGCACATTTCTCGGAAGTATTTTCCATGTCAATTAGGAGCTTAGTTGCACTTATGATCTTCACATATCACATATAAATGAAAATTCGAGAGCTACTCACGGTCACTTGGGCTAGCACTTACGCTTAGATAAGCACTCGCCATGCAATACCCGTTTGCATTGGATGCACACTGTCCTGGATCTTCTCCTCTGTTCCTTCATGCTGCAGACACAGCATCTGTACTCTTTACGGCCTGCCAATTTCCTAATTCCTGGTGAACCACGTCCACTACCTCTGGACTCATCACTACTCCTCAACCATTCTTCCCCTAACACTTCTATCATATTTTTTGTGCACCAAAGTCTCGAACGGGGTTTTCCAGGTTCACTAAAATTTTCTTTGTATAATATGTAGCTTTTCAACACCATCCTTCCAATAATATTGAATGTGGCCTTTTTCCCATATTTTAATTTTTTCCTTTCATCTAAATATGTGTACAGCATCATGTCCGATGTGTCCACTCCTCCAATGAATTTGTTGTACTCTAATATTATTCCTGGCTTTACATTTTTTTCTCCCGGCCTTGCCTCACTCTCGTAACATCTCTATCCTCAGCTATTGAGCTCAGACTTGCTCGGAAGGAGCATCACCGGTCCTTTTTGGGAACTTTTTCCCCTAAGTGCACATCCTAAGACACACCTAACATGGCAATAAACCTTCTCACCGACTGAAAATTTCTTCTTGAAAAGATCTGGTCGATATGTCTGGTTTTTCCTGACAGTGCCTGTAATATATGTGCCCATTTGATAAAGTTGTCCACAAAAAAATTGTCCACAAAAACATGGTAGCCCTTGTGCAAGTAATTATTCACTCCAAGAAGTTTCATCACCACCGTGTATCCCAGTCCTTGTTCCTTTATCTCCTTTCTTTCTTCCTCGCTTTCCCTACCATTATATGTAAAGAATCCCTTGCAATAATTGGACGCCGCATCGCAAAGCATCCAAAATTTGATTCCCCAGTGGTGATGATGCTTATTTGGAAGGTACTGCCGCAAACTTGAACGGTTTTTAGTCCCTACTAGACTTTCATCCACACTTAGTTTCTCGTGAGGGGTATAATGGTATCTAAATACTTTATTGGCATGATCTAAAAGGGGTTGGTACTGGATACATGGGTCATAACTGGGTTCATTGGGTGTTTTACACTTCTCAGAATCTAGCAAATGAAAAAATCTCAAAATTTGCTGAAAACGACTCCTCCAAAACATTTTTCCGAACCAAGGGATACTTTGGGATGTCGATTGCGACCAGTACGAAGCAATGGTAGGTTTCCGGATTATTCCCATATTCAAAATGCATGCCAAGAATCCTTTCATTTCTGCAGATGAAATGTTTTTCCACTTCACTGATGGTGATGATCTTCCAGACTGAGGGGAGATGTACCGTTGGGCATAGCGATTAGTTTCAGTAACAAAGAGACTAATGAGAAAATCTGTGGAAAATAGTTGAAAATATTGAATCGGAGAAGAGTTACAGGGAGGCGCACGCTTGGGGCCGGTCATTTCCTGGAAATGGTAACGTGTGGGAGTTGATTCTTCAGGTGGCACTACTTTTTTCCATTTTCTCCATTAGAACTTTCTTCATCACTGCACTTTTCATCAAAAGGCTGTGATGAATGCTGATCTTCATCACCGTCATTCCCCTCTTCTTGTGTCACTGTCACTTTCAAAGAAATCAGGCACACTTTCATTGGATGAATCATCTAATATATTCAAAATATCTTTTTCTCCTATATGTGATGGTACAGCCACTGTGTGGTTATATTTTTACAAAAATATAACCACACAGTATTCATTTCATAGTGCATTGATACAAGAATTTAAACTTAAGCATTCTTTTACAGTGGTACAGACACTGTGTGGTTATATTTTTACAAAAATATAACCACACAGTGTCTGTACCACTGTAAAAGAATGCTTAAGTTTAAATTCTTGTATCAATGCACTATGAAATGAATACCCTCAGCGATACAAAACGAAATAGAAGGTATGCAAACAGCACTCACACGTGCATGTGATTGCGAATTAAGCCATTAGAACTCCACAGGAAAGCACGTAGTCAGAGACTGAAGACCATTTGAAAAGGCATTCACTCAAAGGAAGCGAAGTCACCAAGGATAAGATGATTCAATTACGAAGACAACAAGTATTATTTGATGATAGAAAACTGTGGACACAACGCTTCTCCGGCGATTCATCGTAGCATTAGTCAGCAGTATGCTGTGAAAAAAATCATTTACTATGACAGATGATATTACATGATATCTTCAATGTAAATGAAAAGCCGCATTGTATTTTACTGACATTTATATTACTAGTCTCCTGTATTACATTTCAAATGCAGTTTATTTTTATGCATACCTTTATTTCAGGACTAGAAAATTAGGTAGATTCATGAATGTATTAGAGAGAAAGATATAAACTGTAAGGAGTAGTTGGTAGCATAGAATCTTGTAGGGAAAAATCTGGTTCACTGCGAACATCAAGGGCAAATTAGTCACCCACGGTGACATTTTCCGCTTGCAATGACAATGCTATAGATCAGAAATATTGATATAATGTTAGTAGTAATGAACAAAAATAATAGCTTTCGATAATATATCATTTCCAGTTCTTTTTTCCAAAAGATTTTTATGGAGAATATATAGGGTTCAGATTTGCATGCGTTTATCGAATAATCTACTCTTCACTGCAGCACGTAAAATATTCATGCAAGATGCTGAAATAAAAGCCTTTAAAAAATACTAAGAATGCTGTAAATATTTTTACAATTACCACCAAATGACGAAATAAAATGTTTAATTTTTCATACAAAAGACATTTAAAGTGGATAAACATCTTTGTTAATGATCAATAGTCTCCAAAACAAGCGGCTGATATATCGGCCGCTTGGGAGTTTAAGGGTTAGGTGAGGTATAAAGAAAAACATGGGAAGTTTAAGCTTCGTGGAAAGTCATTGAGCTTGAAGGATTCCAGTACAGTAGCAAGGTTTCCCCTGAATTTTGGCCCCACAATTTTCACAATCAAGTGATAAACTGTCTCATCTCCAATTTAAAGGTGAAGATATGAATCTCCTAAACAAAGGATGAAAACATGCTCCTCCTGTTCCCGTCTCCCTTTGCTATCTGGAGGTTTTTGGCAATTGATTGTAATGTGATCCTCAAACCATGGCATCAGCACTCCCCTCACACTACATGAGGGTAAGCTCCAGCATTATGCATTGGACCCAGCTGAGCACTTTTGAGGCTAAGGAATAAAACTTCCCTCCCCCCTGCACCTAGCAAAAAGTGACAATGCACAACGGCTATTCTGAGAAGTTTCTGAAAGTACTGTATCTCTAATACATGAATGGGAGTGAGGAAAAGATGATCAATGAAGATGTTGAAAGAAAACCCATTGACATCTGCTGTAGCAGTCTTATGTTAATCTTAGTTTATTAAAATCTAAGTCACACAAGATTTCTTCCACCACAGGGTGCAAAGGGATTATGCTGCTTCAAGTTTTTTTCTTTATGAAAATGTATGAAAATATGAAAGTTGACATGAAAAAGTTCCACAAAGTAAAGCCTGTAACAATCTCCTTTAGTGTGCAAAGAGTTCTTTAGTGGATCAAACTGCATCATTGCATTTTCTTGTCATCTACCATTTTTAGTGCTATTAAGTCAAATATCCAGACTCGCTTATAAATTAAACAATTCTTTCAACCTATGACACATTTTAGATAAACCTTCATTACCACCAAACATTCACATTTTTTTGTCCATATTTAAATTTTTTTCCTTTGCTGTTCAGAATTTGGGAATGTCTAAGAAATTTGGGAATGTCTAATTTCTTTTAGGAGTTACACCCAGTCAATGTGTTTATTTTGTATCTCATTGTTTTGGAAGATCTAGTGATTCTTTTGTCAATATTGACTGGTGTATTAAATTTATTGAAACCTGGTATATGGTCCTTGCTTTGGGCTCTCCAGGAATTCAGTCCAATGTTGAGAGCAATGTTATAATTGCTATGCCTCCACTTCTCATTTATTGAGAGCTTACCGAAGAAGTTTTGAAATATATTCTGCCCCAGTTGTTAGACTCCATGTCCAGATATACATCAAAATATTTAGATTTAATATTTTTAATTCCTGGAGGAGTTCAGGATGTGTTTCTTGACAGCTGTTATATGTATACTAAGTCAGTAAATAGCCTCTTTTTCCTCATACAGCCATGATATCTGCTGTCATAGTCCCCATTCGATCCTCTTAATTGACATACATAGCTCAATTGCTTGCTGTAGTCATTAGTCCTCCAAAATGATTGCCCTCTTGGCATAAACTCATTCATTGCAGAATGTACTTATTTGCATGCTCATGCGGACACAATAAGCGCAACAATAACAAATAAGCACAAAAGCCAGTTTCTCACCCAGAAAAAAAATTCTGTAAAGTATTTGTGTAACCCACAGCTTCAGTGTTCAGTGAAAGACTACTTAGCTCTGCTGGAAATTTAATAGATGCTAAAAGAAATAGGTTTGATCCAGATGGCCAAATAATTTTGTTTAAAAAACTTGACAAATTGACTACTTGAACAGAGTTCTATTTGCTGAATAACTCCTAATTGCTTTGATTTTATAAACAAGTCAGCTTATATGAAACTCCATATTGTCATCTACAGACTACCAATTATAAATTCTTCACCTAAATATTTTCTATAATATTTAGAAGAAAAAATAATAATTTTCACTACTCCTGGTTGTTTTAAAATTTCAAAACAAAACCAAACTAATACTTTATTGTCTTTTGTAGCTAAATATAAGTCATCTAGTTTCCTCATATAATTAATGAAATGGTACTGTAAGTAAATTTGTATTCACAGTATTACATCAGGATCAAGAATCGATAGCACAGGAATCTAGATTGGGATTGCAATCAACCCATCCATAGTTAAAACTTCGATAGAAATATAACAAAGAAATATAAATTTGGAAAGCTATATAGTTTGAGAAATAATTAATGTTTATTGCTGTTTGTTTCAGTTTATCAGTGTTTCTTTTTTATTATAATCTATAGTGCATAAATATGCATGTAAAACTGCAAATTCTCCTTTTCCCACTATTTGCATTATCCTGAAATTTACATTTTTCTAGCGGTTCCCGCTAAGTGTAAATAAGGGGTTTTACTGTATTTGGGATTTGCTGTAGCATTGGAACTTGACCCAAATAATGTGTGGTATCTGGGAACACCAGTTCTGGGACTCTAGCCAAACATTTTGGGTCTAAGAACTGTGATTTCAGAACCCATGTCACGTAAGTGTAATTCCTTATGGGTTTTCAGGAACTAATTGGTTGTGGTATACTGTGGATTTTAGAGGCAGTCTTTTGGAATCAGCATTATGTATCTCTCTTCTTTTTTCAGATGGAACCAGAGATGCTTCTCCAGTTGCTAAGATTAGGCCAATGAAAATTGATATCACAGACCTGAAGTCATATAAGATAAGAAACAATAGCCATGAGTTAATATTGACCCTCAAAGACGGCAGCCGTCCAAGCCCATTGTTATTCCAAAATGACAATGCTGATAAATTTACTTCTGCATTGCGGGAATACATATATTTTGATAGGTAAGGCATACATTTCGGAAATGCATGAATAATTTTTTAGGCATAAAGATAGTAGAAGTACAGGTATGTCAGTTTTGTAACCTCTAGTTCAATATTATGTGCTTCTGAATGTTATAAACAGGGTTTATAAGGTGAATATGTGGTGTTGAGGCCTTATAGTACCTTAAAAATAAACCGGGGTAAAATTTGCAGTCTTCTTATTCTCAAATTAATGGTTATTACAATTTTGCCTCTAAAAATTTCTTTATATAATGGAAATTAAATAGATGTATCTGATTGTGACTTGTGATTTGACTTGGTTTTGTATTTAGCACCATCATCTGTTATATCAATACTTTTTTTACTCACTCTAAGTAAGCAAGAATGGTACAATAAAGTGATTAGGTTGCATTTTTCTAAAAAAATACTGTAGTGTCTTGCAGTTGCCCATACCCATGAAATATTCTTTATCAAGCAGCTACCATGCTTCATAAATTGATTATTAGTGCCCTTGTCCCTCTGATTTTATTTAAGTATGAAGATAACGTGGGGTCAGAAATGTTAGATTGTGGGATAGAGAAAGCATGAGGTGAAAGGAAATTGAGAATGCAGTATGATTAGATAACACCCTAGTCGAATTTTTAAAGATTAAAGGGAAAACAGGAAGGCAAAGTTTTTATGGATTGATTCGTTCAATATATGAAGTAGGAGTGTGGCTAGATGAGTTTGTGTAAACCATCTCATGAACGAAAAGAAATTAAAGTACAAAATATATCTTATTCATATGTTAAAGTTAGTTTTATTTGTTTATTATTTTGATTCCAACAAACTTTCACATACATTTACCTCCACGAGCAATGGCCTAGATCTTTTTAATATCAATTCCCAAGTTTCTGCCATTTTCTCTTGCACCTTAATGAGTGAAATAATTGGGTGATTCAATCCTCTCTCCCGTCAAAAATACCGTTATACGTAGTGTACTATTGTTCTTTGCTCAGCTGTGGAAGAGTTTCACCTTCTTCTGATTGATGATGCTGTCAAAAACACCAAATGGCGAATGAATATCTGCGTGAGCAGGGAATAAAACCAAAGATGTTGGTTTCTATGACAAGAATTATGGGAAAGCCAATTCATGGAAAGGAATATGAATTTCAGTATAAAAGAAGGGGGATAAACTCATTTGTTTCAGGTTCAACTTTGTGAAACTTCATGGTCACTGAATAATAGCAAACTTTGTAAAATTTTTGCTAAATTTATTATTAGGTGACATCATCAGGTACCTGGTGATGTTGCCTATGCACTGAAACTGGTTGTGTCATAATAAACTTATGAAAATTCTACAAAGTTTGCTGCCATTCTGTGAAGGAAGGAAGAGTTTAAACAAAAGGAGTAATGGGTTGATTGGGAAAGATAGAAACATGGGAGCAAGGAAGAGCATCAATCAAGCAAAGGAAGCAGAGGTTTGGCAATACAGCAAGCATATTCACAAAGTTCACATAAAATGGAGTTCTGTTAACGATTGAATTTTAGAGAGGTTAGCCACTCCTACTTCATCCTAAATGTCTCTGAGAAAGTCATGTGGTGATTGACTTTATCTTTGCTCACCCACACAAATTTAGCCCCGCCTCTCAGCCCCACATTATTGGAAAATAATTATAACTGAGTGCTACTTTAAGGTTTTTTTATAGCTAATTTTACTGATGATACTATGCTACAATTACTAAAATATAAGAGTGCTGATTTTTCAACTTGATGCCAATGAGCACTTTGTTTTCTTTTTTCCAGGTCTGATAGGGAGGCCAATCTGTATTGTGCCAAGAGTGTATCAAAGCTGAGCAGATCTTTTGCTGAATTAAATCTGCCTATTGAAGATAATACCCTCTCTAAATGGGGACTCTTAGGACATTCGTATGAAAAAACAATGACGATATTTTCCAAAGTGGCAAATGCTGTATGTAAGTCACTGAAAATTATATATCGTTTTCATAACAATAGTATAGCTCTCTAGTCTCTGGTGACAATTTCATTATTAACTTGGAAATAGTGAAAAGCAATGAATATCATCATGTAAACTGATACAAGCTAATAGATCAGTGTGTAAGAATTTTTTGTATGCTTCCCGTGAAAATGTCATGATTATGAAATAAAGCACTCGGTCTGTAATGGAATTGGGATGCTTTCGGTATAACATTGTAGGTTTATTGCTTTCAAATTATGCACCTGGGGAATTCCTGATTAATTCTAGCTCTTAAGCTCCCTATCCCTTCTTTCGGCACTGTCTTACTTTTATACTCTTTTCATCCCAGTCACATTCATGTATACTCTCCAATATCTCATACTTGTCATACCTCTCATTTTGAGAGTATCGTAGATAACAGTCAGCAGTGACTTTCTTGATTTTCCTCTGCCTCAGACACGGCATGTCATAGTTTTCATAAGTGATTCAAATCATTAGGAAAACTATTAAGATAATGATCACGTTTAAAATTTTTCCTCATCCATTATTGAAGCTTCAAATTCAGTAAACATTTACTTATTCCACAGCCCACCTCACAATCTCAACCACACACATTTTTGAATTATTCTCTATGAGGTAGGTATTTATGCTCATTTCTCCTCCATATTCAGATGGTCTCCTACTTTCATAATTTATAATAATAAAAAATGCCTAGAGACTATGAAGACAAAGTTATCGGGCTTCATACGTGTCATTGAAGTGAGAAAAAAAAATTTTTGAACTTTTACAAATACATACATAGCAGACATGGATCCCATTGACTTTCTATGTACCCCCAAACAAAACAGTAGATTCTTAAAAATTTTAATATGTTATCGTCGCTATTTGGCCGCATGAGAAAGCACGACAAATTTGTGTTGCCTTGTTGTGATGATGAAACAACATTGCCACGTCTTTTGATTTTCAAAAGGAAGACTTTGCACAAGGGAAAACTGAAGAAAAATATAGAGAATTTTTCTTAAAAATGTCTAAGCTGCGTCTTTTAATAAATATATGCCGGTGCATCCTATTTGTTGGAAAATACAGTGACCCCAGTAGTTTGTGGTGTTTTCATTCATTAACTATGTGAGTAGTGGATGCAGATATGCTCTTATAGTGAAATTTGATTTAATCAATGATGCACCAACAATTTAATCAGAGGTGTTCTTAGGTTCTTCTAAATTCCAGAAAGAGTTAAGGATATCATTTTTAGATATTTTGTTTAATAACAGTTTTACATTTTGATAATAATAATGAATTTTGAAACAGCGTATTTCAATATACTGAATGGATGCCATCAATGAGTTAAGCTCTGTTTTATAACATATGCTGTTAAATTTTAGGGCTTTCCCTATCTAATTAGGCTTAACGGAGTTCTTGCTCTATTTTTTTACATATTGTTTTTTTTTCAATTCACTTTAATTAGAGCATGAATTTATTTTATTTTTCCTTAGTGCACCAAAGTAGTGTTTTGAACCCAGACGATACTGTGGAAGATGTGATTAAGCAGTACTTCCAGATGGGTAACATTACTCCTGCAGTGACAGCACCAGAGGATGAGTATGAAGTCATAACTTCTGGGCCTGTTATAAATCTTCCTCCCAGACCTGTTGTCAAGCGTGGACCTCCTCTTACAACTGAGGAGTGGACAAGACATTTAGATGAAAAAGGAAGGATTATCAACCTGCCACAACTCAAAGAGAAGATATTCCGTGGTGTAAGTTGAATAATGAGTTAGTATGATGGGGCTGATGCAGGTTATATTAGTGGAATGGGGGGAATATTCATTCATCTTGAATTTTGGGTGTGCACTAATTTGTAGGAAACTTTTCAGACATATTATGGGTATTTGGTTCATTGGATTTTTGCATTGAAATGCATTTAATGATGACCCAATTATTTGATGATTTGAGGCAAAATAACTTCTTTTGTTTGCTCATGTTAAGAATGACTTAGGGTTCTTTGGGTGACGCTATTTTTGAAAGTATGGTGATGTATCAATCATAGTGTGTAGGAAGAAAAAAAATGGCATTTAAATTTATTAAAAAAAATAAAATTAAACTTTTATGTCTGAGTATAGTTGAAAATTGTTTCTTTGTTCCATTCAGTTTGAAAAATTAGGTTTTTAAGTGCTCCAACTGCTAAGGATCATCTAACCTAGACCTACTTCAATACTATCTGATCTCTCTTGGACAAAAAGTCTTGAATGCTTAAGATGCATCAAAGAGCATTCATTGGAGTCTTTCAAGAAAGATTGTTCAAAGTAATTCAAAAGATCTTTCACAACTTCATGGGAAAATTATAAGGACTTGAATGGTGATTTCCATAGTAAATATATGGCTCTCAAAAGTATTCAGTAAACTACAGTTATGTTCTCTGCATGCAAATGAAAGTTTAGAGATATATGTCATCTTAATTTCACGAACCAATGACAATGGTGTAAAGGCTCTGAGAAAGGTAATTTTTATGCCAACAAAAATGCTTGACTATGTCATTATTGATTATACTAACCACTAACACTATCAAGGTGGGAAATTGTTTCACCAGCATCACATTATAGGTATCACTTGCTTAACCCAAATTTAACATGGTATTTGCTATAATGCAATGGATCCTCTAAGATTTCTTTTTCGCAGTACACCAAATTTCCCGCTGTAAAATGACTGCATATGCCCTTAATACTCTCAAATAACCTTTTGCTTGAGTTATTCATAGTTATAGGAAAAATAAGGAGAAGAGAGGTCCAAAACCATTGACTTTTTGAGAAACTTTTTGAGCAAAAATGGGCTATGAGTCACACAAAACCACTCTTAATTCCATCAATTCTCGGTGTCAAGAGTGGGGGCAAGAACTAAGTATTATTTATGTAAGGTATCTAAGCATTTCTGAAAATTAAAGTGATCATAATATTGTGGTCATAAAAGCTGAAAATGATAACATTTATTTTGTAATGCTAATCGTAAAATAAAATTAAACTTGTCAGCAGTTTTTACCAGGTTCAAATTAATACTCATGTATGTAAGTACATTAGAGCGGATCGGAAAAATCGATTTTTCGCGGAGAAACTTGACCCTCTGGAAAAAGTTGTCAAAGTGACTCAAAATGAGGCCAGGAAAATTTGGGACCTCTAGGTCAACCGTAGACCCTCGCGCCGTGGCCATTTATGGGGAGGGGGGCTGAAAATCAAAAAGTCATTTTTTTACAGCGGTTTCCCATAGATTTTGCCGAGTTGTGATCCATTAGGGCAAATATTTTGTCCATTTGGACGTATCTGCAACTGTTAAGCCACAATTTGCCTATTTTGAGTCGCATAATTACGCGTGGACGCGCGAAATTATGCGACACCCACGCAGCGTCGCGGCGCAATGGTCAGAAGGCCGCTCACCCCTCCTGCCCTCTCGCGCCTCCTGCCCGGTCGCCGCGAACGCAGCAAAACTCATCACCGATGCGTCTTCCGTCGTTGGTCTCATTAATATTAGATAATTAACCATAATTTCCGGGGAATAACAATTACTGAGGAATTATGTGAAATTAATAGAATAGTTCTAAATATCCTCAGCTGGCTTTTGGCGTGTACTAGACGCTGACAATATATACATATTTTGGAGATGGCAGGTGAAGGAAGGGGGAAAAGGAGAGGCGATGAGTGGGAAAACCAAAGAATGACTGAGAGGAGGGGTTGAAAGAGAGGGTGTTGGGGGTTTTACCAGGGTTAACAAACTCAGGCAACAAATACAATGCAGTGGAAAACAAAAACGGGCAATTGAGGCAGTCTTTTTCTCTTTACTCAGCTCAGAATTTCGGAGTGTTGCTTTCAAAGGGCAATGGTGAATTTTCGGTGAATGGTGGTGGAGAGAGTCCTCAGGGTAACCGTACCACCGCAGATTAGCGGGCGAGGGCAACTAAAGGAAGGGTTCTTCTTTGGGTGGGTGGAGGGGCGGTGAATGGTCGCAGTAGGGTTCCATGCGTGGCACTTAGTAAGATGGAACCCTATTGAGACCATTCATTGCCCTTCTGCCCACCCCTAAAAGAACCCTTTCTTTAGTAGCCGACGCTCGCTAATCCGCAGCCACAATTATACCAAGCACGTTTTATTTGCCACTGCATTGTATTTGTTGCCTGAGCTTGTTAACACTGGTAAAACCCCCCAATACCCTAACTTTCCACCCCTTCTCCTCCCTGTCATCTTTGGTTTTCCCACTCATTGCCTCTCCTTTCTGCCTTCCTTCCCCTACGGCCTCCAAAATATGTATACATTGTCAGCGCTTAGCACCATTTCGTTTAGTGGAACATTGCAACTTGCTATTTCAGTGCCTGCAGTTCGCTACCAGCATTCAGTGAAGTCGTACTTTTCTCTACGCGTTCTTCCGGTTAGTCAGTGCTGTGGTAGTCATTTTTGGTGAGAATTCGGAAATAAGTGCACCGCTTTTCAAGTCAAATCCTTTAGTGATTTAAATATTTTAACAGTGCCATAATTTGGACTTGAAAAATGCCAAAGAAAAGGATGCGTAGTGAGGACAATTGCCCCTTTTTTGGTTTCTCGTCGACATTAAACGAATCGACGTTACCGACTTTTAAAGAAGTGATAAAATATTTTTTTTATGTTCGCGACGTATTGAGATCCGAAAACGCAGGCAGGGAGCCTACGGTTTATCAAGTGGCTAGTCTAGTTGCAAAAAAAGTGTCCGAACTTTGGAGACGCGCCTCTATTCCAGTCATTCCGGAGCGTGGTGTGATAAAAATAATTTTACGGTACCATAAGTCGTACTACGCCTTAAGAAAAAGTGCAAGTAAGCCTACGAAAGGTGTCAAATTGAAAAAAAAAATTAATACATTTATGACTGAATCTCAGAAACTATGTGATATTTGTGCATGTAAGTGCAAAAGCATCAACGAGTGTAAATGTAAGAAGGAGGATAAAGTTCCTCCAAATGAAGTGGCATTTTTGAGGGATCAAAGAACAAAACGAAAGATGATATCCGGTGGATTAGATGCCTCAGAAACTCTACGATTGAAGAAAAAACTCAGAAGAAGATTGCCGGAGAGCGTCACGTCAAAATCATTCATTCTTGAAGAGAAAACAAGTGAACATCAAGAGTTTTCTTCCTCAACATCACGAGAAAATTCAACCGACGAGGAACCAGCCGACTTGGACCTCAATGTTCCACAAACGATTAGGGATGAAAACCAACCTGGACCTTCTTCGGGGCAAATGCGTCTTCAATTGCTAACTGTGGCGGAGGTATGTGCAAGAACCGGCATGCCCCTCAGAGCAGCAGCAATGATTGTCAGTGCAACTTTAGCTGACGCAAAGCTCATAACTCCGGAAGACACATTAAAGGTAGTGGACCGGAATTACTTACGGAGTCAAAAAAAGAAGATGCTAGATTTAGTAAAAACAAAGAGAGAAAAATCAAAAAGTGCAATTGAAGGGCTGTATTTTGACGGCAGAAAGGACGAAACAATCAAAATGGAGAAAATAGGTAAGAGGACATATCAAACTAAGGTTAGGGAGGAACATGTCGTATTAGTTGAAGAGCCAGGCTCCCATTTTTTGGGGTTTGTCTCCCCCGCAGGAGGATCTGCAAGAAATATCAAATCTGCGATTCTTGATTTTTTTGCGAAAGAAAATATTGAACTTACAAATTAAAAGTGATTGGATGCGACGGAACTAAAGTGAATACAGGCCAGAAAGGAGGCATCATCGGTTTACTGGAAGCACAGCTCCGATGTCCCTTACAGTGGGCTATTTGCCAATTGCACTTGATTGACTTGACGCTGCGGCATTTGGTAGAAAAATTAGACGGGCAAACGAAGGGTCCAAATTTATTTGCCGGACCTATTGGCTCCGCCCTTCAAGACTGCCACACTCTTGATATTATGCAATTCAAACCAATTCCAACAAACTTGTCCCACAAAGTAGACTTGACATTGCTGAACACTGACCAACAGTATCTTTTGGAAATTTCCAATGCTGTGTCGAAAGGATTTTGCTCGGAGAATTTGGCCAGAAAAACTCCAGGAAAAGTGGCTCATTCTCACTGGCTCACTACGGCCAACCGACTACTGAGGCTATACCTGTCCACTGATAATCCCAGCGTTAATGTACTAAATCTAGTGTCATTCATCCAAAAAGTATACGCACCTGTCTGGTTTTCAGCGAAGGAGAACCACTGTATACACGACGGTGCTGTAAATTTATGGAAACTAATGAATTGGTCGAGATATCTACCGGAAGATCTTAAAAAAATTATTGATCCTGTTATTCAGAGAAACGGGTTTTTCGGGCACCCAGAAAATTTACTCCTCTCAATGATTGCTGACCATCGAGAGGAAGTACGAAGAAATGCGTGGAGAAAAATCTTAGAGGCCCGGAAAAATACGCGTGCGACCGAAAATCGAAATATTTGTCCTAAAGGGTCGCAACTCGGCAAAATCTATGGGAAACCGCTGTAAAAAAATGACTTTTTTGATTTTCAGCCCCTCTTCCAATAAATGGCCATGGCGCGAGGGTCTACGGTTGACCTAGAGGTACCAAATTTTCCTGGCCTCATTTTGAGTCACTTTGACAACTTTTTCCAGAGGGCCAAGTTTCTCCGCGAAAAATCGATTTTTCCGATCCGCCTTAATGTACATACAGTAAAACCTCTATCTAGTTAACCTCTTCATATCATAAACCTCCGTTTTTCGTAATAACTTCTTGGTCCCGCCAAAATTTGTATGTAATTATATAGAGAAACCTCTCTATATCGCACCTCTATGTTTTTGAAAAACCTCTGCTCTTCGTACTGAGAATACACCCCCATGACGAGCCAACTACCTCCATGGAATGAAATATTCAGCCGGCACCAGCCGCAGAAAGTTCCGTCCGGCCGTTTCGACTTTTCTACGTTGGGAGCGCGAAAACCCGCAGCGCTTGAAAAGTAAAGCTTAGCTGGGCAGATGTTAGTGTGTTTGTTATTAATCATATTCGTCAAAGACTTATTTTCATCGATTTGCATTGCTTGCGTTTTGTATATTCATCATTAAAACATCCATATATAAATATTTACGACAAATGTCCTGCTGGATTTAGACCCGGGGTCCTAATAGTTTTTACAACTCCCAGACTGATTTATGCGGTAAAATGGTTTAATTCTTAGGTTCAAATAATCACGAATGACACCACTGCATATTCTATTTGCATTTACCCTCACCAATCCTTAATGACATGGAAAACTTAACTCCGATGCTATAGCATATATGCGATATATCGCATACTATACACATTTGCAATTGAGTTGTTCAAGCGCAAGTGACTGAATAATATCTTAATCTAGATAGTTTAGTTAAACATATATACGATTCTTCTTCCACAATGACTTAATATTAACAAATAACAGGATTCGACGACTGAGTTCATATTTTGAGTCATTGAGGTTACTTATTAAAATAATGGTGTTCCAGGTCAGCGAGTGTGCAGATGGAATTGTAAAAATGCTAGTGGTGACTCATAATACATGTATATTTATTTTGCTGTATGTAGACATGATTTAACACAGTTATAATTAAATACTAATGCGATATGTGCAGAATTGTAGTGAGTTTGCGGCTGATTTATCGAAACGCTTATCGCTTTTCGTTTTTTTCCGCAACGCGGAGCTATGAAAGCCTGCTGCTCGCGGTAACGTAACGCTGAGCTATGAAAGAGCCCATACCCACATACGAGATTAACATCTGATGCGACTATTGTACCGTTTCGGAAGATTTGTTATATTTTAGCGTTCAACGCAACGCCGAGCTATGAAAGACCCATGCCCACGTACGAGATTAACATCTGATGCGACTAATGCACCGTATCGGAAGATTTGTTATATTTTCGCGTTCAAATGATCTGTTAAGCAGAATTTAGCCTATTCTGTTTCATTTTTGAGCTATTCGTTTGAAGTTTAATTCACTATGAACACTCGATATTATTGCGGCCGTACCAGAATGATCGCATTTTTTTCATGCTTACGCCTCGTGGCAGTCGTCTTTTACTTTTGGATATTGTCGCCGCGAATTGTAGCTCTACCATTCTATTATCTTTCAATCCGTAACAATGGTGCATTACCGTCCCCCCACACACAACATTGTTAGTTATTTGAGC
Source organism: Platycnemis pennipes (assembly GCA_933228895.1). NCBI lineage: Eukaryota > Metazoa > Arthropoda > Insecta > Odonata > Platycnemididae > Platycnemis > Platycnemis pennipes. Next base: position 75,360,371 of record OW121856.1, on the reverse strand, counting down.
CATAATTTTGTAGTTTAAGACATCGATCAGTGAAATACGCCTAACTTCTGTGTAAGTTTACCGTCTATTTAAAAAAAAATTTAAAGAAACGTAAAGAAACTGAAGAGGCAGCACACCGAGGATGCATAAATAAAACATTGTGGGCGGTGAAAAGTGAACAATTAGACAGACACACATTTGATTGGTTGATGGAAGGTAGAGCCAGAAATATTCCTGTTTCTGGACCTATTCTACAGCAAAAGGCAAGAAAAATAGCAGTGAAAATGGGCGTTGAAAATTTTAATGCATCGAATGGGTGGCTTCAAAAGTTTAAAGTGCGGTGGAATCTCAAAACTTTGAAGATGAGTGGGGAAGAAGCCTCTGTAAGTGACACAGTGGTAGAAGAGTGGAAAAAAACTTTGCAGACGATTTTAGCCAGGTATAAACCACGAGACATTTTTAATGAGGATGAGGCAGGGTTTTTTTATAACTTGCTTCCAGACAGAACTTTAGCAGCTAGAGGCCAATCATGCCATGGAGCGAAAAAAAGCAAAGAAAGATTCACAATGCTATTCTGTGCTAATTTTGATGGCTCAGAGAAATTGAAGCCTCTTGTGATTGGAAAATATAAAAAGCCTAGATGCTTTAAAAATATTAAGAAACTTCCTTGCTCATACAAAAACTCAAAACTCTTGGATGATAGCATCTTTATTCTGTGAGTGGTTGACCATGCTGGACTCAAAGATGGGAGTGAGAAACTGGAAAATAGTTCTCTTCATTGATCAGTGCACAGCACATGAAGTTGAGGGGATTGTGTTACGACACGTCAAAGTAGTATATTTTCCTCCAAACACCACCAGCAAATTGCAACCACTTGATCAAGGAATAATTTCCATTGTGAAGAGACATTACAGGCAGCAACTGGTGTCACACATTTTGCGAACAGTTGAGGAGAAAAATGATTTCAAAAAGTGTTCTTGGAACATAATTCAGGCCATGCACAGGCTCTGTCTTTCGTGGACTTGTTTGAAGTCAGACGTTATTGAAAAATGTTTAAAAAGGCTGGATTTATGGGGAACAGCAGTGAGGAAGATATTTTGTATGAGGGCGAACCGACAGAATGGCTTGAAATTAACAAAATAATTAATGTTCAGTCATCATTTGACGACTTTATTAATGTTGACAATGACTTGCTAACATGTGCCACAAATGAGGGAGAGGTGTTCAAAGAAATGGAGGAAGAAGCTGGTGGGGAATCTCCAGTAGTAGTCCATAACATGGAAGAAGAGAGTGATGGTGAGGATTTTATGCCAAAGCCAACCAAAAAAGAGGTGCAAGATGCTTTGGGTGTGATGGAAAGATTTTTTTAAATATGGAGGACTGCAGCAGTGAAAATCTACTATTATTAAATAAGATAGAAGATATCATCTCAAAAGAAGTTGAAAAAGAATGAAACAAACAGAAATTACAATTTTTTTCAGCGGAGAGTGCTTAAGTAGTTTTTGTACCCTTGTTTTTATTATTATAAACATTAAAACTATTTAAAAGCATAATTGCATATATTTAAATATACAAATATAGTAAACAAAGAGAAAGCAGCACATTTTACTACCAAAAAGTTTCATAAGGCGGAAATATGTGTTCATTTTGCTAAAACCTCTTTATAATGAACCTTCACTTATCAAAATGACTAAAAAATTGGTCCCTTCCATTTCGATATAAAGAGGTTTTACTGTACATATCACTCATGAATTACATCCCTAGGGATCCCTACACATCCCTAAGGATTTTCAATATTAGCTTAATTGAACAGTTTTTTTGGATGGGATAATATGACCGTTTAATGCCCTCTGACCCCCATTTAACAAGTGTTAAGTGGTGGTTACCTGTAATGAGTTAATTCAGTGTGTACATAGTTAATTTGATAGTGATGTTTCAGGTTTTTCTTTAGTGATCAGGAATTATTTATGTCTTAAAACTGAATGATTTCATGTTTCATGTGGTTTTATCATGCAATACTAATAGAGGATATTTTTTGTGTTCTGCAGGGAATTTCACCAAACCTGCGCTATGATGTTTGGAAGGTACTCCTTGACTACATGCCATGTGATAAGACATCTGAAGAATGGCAATCAGTAAGGAAGCAAAAGTTGGAAGAGTATGCTCGTATGAAATTACAGTGGTCGAGCATATCAGCTGGTCAGGAGTCACGCTTCTTTCAGTTCCACAAAAAGAAAAGTATAATTGGTTAGTAGCTATACTGTAATAGAAGTTGAATAATGAATTTGGGTCAATTTTCTCACTTTTTAAATCATAATACAGAATGAACTAACTTGTGCTGCCAAATGAAAAAAAAAATATTTTCTCATTACAGAAAAAGATGTTAATCGGACAGACCGTACAATACCTTACTTCGAAGGAAATGATAATCCAAACTTAAAGATAATGTACAATATTTTGATGACCTATGTAATGTATAATTTTGACCTTGGCTATGTACAAGGGATGAGTGATTTGCTGAGTCCTATTTTGTACCTAATGGAGAAAGAAGAGGATGCTTTTTGGTGTTTTGTTGGATTTATGAACAAAGTGGTATGTGAGAAATGGACTGTCTAAACAATTAGTGGTATGCAAGTAACTTACTTTATTTTTTGAGCATTATTATTATTAGTTTTATGCCAATTAGGGTAAGTCCTGAATGAGTATCCTCACTCTACTTTGCATCGTATTCTCTATATGGTTCCATACTTAAGCCGTTTCTCACTTAATATCTGCATATTTTCTAGCAGCTCTCTTTGAACTACCCAACATATCTTTTTTCCTCCTCACCTTACTTTTAATATGCCCTCAATATATTCAATATTCCATTGTCCCTAATAGAGTAGTTTCCTATTTTTTTTATTGTCTTGATGCAAAGTTTATAACCCTGGAGTTCGTACTTAAATTGGTTCGACTTAAAAGTAATGTTAAATATATTTCCCTATAAATTAGAAAGTGAACATTTTCAATGGCATTACTAGAGATGAGTTGATATCAAAATTTATCAATACCGATACTGATTCCTGGAAAATATATTCTCGATTCTCAATACTGATACCATCAACCTATACGTATATACATTTTTTTACCTAGTTTTCCTATACATTATTATTAAATGTTCCATGAAATCTAAAAATACAATTTTATGAACAAAAATTGGAATATACTATTTACTTGGGGAAAAAACTTCTGATATTCCACTGTGAGGACATTATGAAAATAAAAACTGCTTGATAACACAGCAGTTTTATACTTTTTCACATGAGCATGTTTAATAACAAATGCCATGTTAATATCAAAACATGTTTGGTATCAGATAAAAAAATGTCATAACAGATGCAAAATAATATGACTGTCATGTCATAAGTTGATTTTAATATGATTAATAATTAGTTATAAGAGTAATAAAAACACTAAGCTAAATTATAATTCAAACTTTAAATATTAATAAATAAGAATAAAAGGTCATGACACTAGCCCTTGAGCCTACTTAAGGTTTTTGATCAAAAAACCAACATTTTTAGCCTCTCTGGATCAAGGCGATTTCGTTTCTGGTCACAAATGTGTCCTGCTGTGCTAAATATGTTTCTCATTTTTGACAAGAAACTCTCATGTTTCATGCTCTTTTAGAATCTTTAATCTATTCAGAAAAACAGCAACAATTGTATTTCCAAAAAGAAGTAAATTCATAGTAGGAAAAATCAACTTCCCATCATCTGTGTGGATATTTTCCGGGATCAAGATTAAATGATGCAAAGCTATATGTTATTACTTCTAACATAAATTTCACTGTCCTTATCACATACTCATCAGACAATACTTTTTTTAGCGTGTAAAACCATTCTTTAAAGTGTAGTTAAAAGAAGCATTATAAGTTCATTTTCATTAATATTTGAATTATTTTCCAAAATATAAGATCCTAGTGATGCCATACTGTATCACCCTTTATCCAGAAAGGTATAAATGTAATTATGCAAAAAAGACTTCCGAGCGTGTCACATGCCAAGACTAATATGTAGAGATCCGTGAAATTTGCGAGACGCGGCATCGCGAAATAACGTGAAATACCGCAAAATCGGAAAATAAAACTAAATTTTGCCTTTTTCGCAAATTTTACGTGAATTAGCGAAAAAATCACATGTGAAGAGTCATAATCGATTAAAGCCTAAGCCTTCATTGTTTAACACTGATGACGTTCATTCGCTCTATCTCATTATGATTCAAAGGTCAATTGGCTTGTTTTGTCTCGCGCATATCGCATTCGCGTAATATTGCACACTGTAGCGATGTCTCCGCCGGAATTTGCCGTTAAATTAATCACCGCCTCTCTCTTCGATTCACATTTATCAATCCTGAAATTCTCAGAAATATCTAGAATGATGCAGTTTCTCCCCTGAAGAATTAGATATTCTGAATCAATAATGTGCTGAACACGGCCGCGGAAGAGCGGAAATATAAGCTCATGCGCCCGGCATGCGTCAATGCCGAGCAGTAATTCCGGTGACTCACCGCGATGCAGTAGACAGCGTAATTGGATAACTTGTTGCAGGAAAACCTTTAGTGTGGGCCTAATGTAACAATTTTGTAGACTTAAACACGGCCGCTGGCTGGGAACGGAAGCGCTAGCAGTTGAGGCAAGGGGGGAAGTAACAGAAAAGATAGGAGGGGAGGGGGTGCTACTTATTAGCGGTTGATCGTCGAATATTCGGCGCTCCACTGAGCTTCAATGCAAAAAAATATCATTTCGACACACCCCCAGTTCAAGTTTCTTTGTTTCTGATTGTGTTTAGTTATGTGTGCTTCTTTCACTGCCTTTCTTGTTATGTAAAATGCTTAATAAAAGTATAAGCATTCACAAAATGTGTACCAAAAATAATAAAACGCCTAGAAATGCGCAAAAATTGTAACATTATAATAACACCGCCAAGATTTTCTATAACACCGAAATCACATAGTTTTAAAATGAATATTAGCAAAAAATAAAACCACTTTCATGGACCTCTACTAATATGATATAGAATATTAAATAATAAACAAAATCTGAAACCTAATATTAATTCAGCGCACAATCGGTTTGCATTAACTTGGGTTGCTGTTGTAAATCAAATCCTTGAATGCTTTCAAATTCTTTTTTTAGAAACACAAAAAGAAGTTTAATGCGGTCAGGATATTCCATCTACAGAATATCTGGGGATTCCATTTTTTAGATGAAAAAATTATCATAGAATATTCTAAGCTGCTTACTAGTAATTTTGCAATGTCTTATTAATAATAACCCCTTAAATGGAATTTGTGAGTTTTATACTCATAAGGAGAGGTTGTGTAACTTGGATCATGAAATGAGATGAGCCTTTTTTCATGCTGCTAGGAGGAAAATAAAGAAATATGTGTCTCGACTTTTTTCTCCATTGGCCCGGATCCCAAGAAAAAAGTAGAAAGACATGCAGGGAACCTGCATTCTCTGAGATGGGGTAACCCGACAATAGTAGAATGGGGTAGTGTACTGCAGGTAATGAAGTCTGATTCCTATCAATGTTTAAAAGTTTTCTTTCAGCCATTGAATCAAAAATTTTATCATCCTTAATTTCCAACCCTTGTAAGCGAATACTGACTTTTTTGTACTCTTATCCCTTAAACTATTTTTACAAATGCATCACTGAAAAATACATTGTAAAGTTAACGTACTGTTTCCATGGTTTTAATTCTGTAATAAAATATTATTCCAATCACTTTCACTAACGCCAAATTTTATTATTTTGTTTTACTTTGTTGGCTAATATATTGACATGATATTTCTGAAAATCTTCTTTTTTTAGCTGCCTGCTTGCCCTACTCTATCAATACAGCATAGCAGTATTAACAGGCAGTGTTAAGGATCAAACACGCGAACAGCAGAACACTAGCTCACATTTTTATATACATCATTGTCACCAGTTCATGTGAGTCTGGAAAATGTAGGCGACCCGCGTGACATTCTGCTTTATTTTTGCCTGTGCATCCTGGCCTGTGGAAGAGAAAAAAGGGCCAATACATAGATTTTTTTATTTTGCTCTAGTAGCATGTAAAAATTTTCATCTCATCTCATGACCCGAGTTACAAATCCTCTCCTTGTCAGTATCTATGATACCTATCATTCCATTCAATCAATCACTAAGCTGAAAATTAAAACATTTTTGATCCGGATACGATTATATAGCATTCGGATATAATTTCAGTTGTGAATGAAATGAAAGATCCATGGGTCTTTGGATCCAACTCAACCAATCCCTAATTTTTACATTTGAGTGATACATTCGTAAATCTAATTTAAATAATAAAAGTATAAAAAAGTGAGTATTCAAATGTAAGGGTTTTAAATTGAATGGTAAAATTTTTGATGCAATAACTGAAAGAAAATATTAAACTGAGATAGGGATCGAACTTCCTTTATTACACCAGCTCTCAATGTCAGTATGATCCCGGTGAATGTAGGCTAACCGCGTGACATTCTAGGTATTTTTTTCTCGTGATGCCGAGGTAATGGGGAAAAAGTCATATTTCTTTATTTTGCTTCTAGTTGCACAGGAAAATTTTCATCTAATTTCGTTATCTGAATTACATGAACTCTCCTTGTCAATATCTCCCGCACCTAGTACCACAAGGGGATGCTTCGATTGCTAAGCTGTGAAAATTAAAAATCCACGATCCAGATCCGATATTACTCTGCGTCTTTGGATCCGAATCCGAGTAAAATGATAGATCCACGGATCCTTGGACCCAACGGATCCGATCCGACCATCCCTAGTATCAACGGCATTGGTATCGACTTTAGGAGATCGATTCTCGATACCGATACCTAGGGACATGACATTTTCGCAAAACGTTTTTTGCGACAGGATTCACGAAATAAGCGACTTTAGGGTTTTATCACGAAATTAACCTTGTCTTCTTTGAAAAGAGAATTTTTTAACAAAATTTGATATGTTTTGCAAATGCCGAATTTTTGTAGCATGAAATATTTTCTTGCTTATCACAATTTATGTACCATCATCATTCATTTGCAATTGTTTTACTTTTTGGGGCCTATTCAGTAAACATTTCCCCGTTATGTTCTGCCGATTTCGGGGATGTTAATAATGCATTCGCGACGTCGGAGAACAGCATGAGAAATTCTAAGGTCAAATACCAAAACGTTTTTTTTTTTAATATTTTAAAAGCTCTATTATTTGGCAGGAATATAATGGTTTTGCCCATATTTTTTTATTTATTCTTAATTTATATTTATTTGCGTCAAAAAAACAAAGATATTATTAAATTTTAACTTTGTGGAAGTTAATATCGAAAAACAAATGTGTGGCGAAATGGCGTGACGGCTATCTGGGCTCGCCGCCGAGCCAATTCTTTATAAAACAAAGATTTTTAGTAATGATTGTAATCTGAATTACGTTCACATAGGCTTGGTTAAATTAATTCTAACCGTGTAATAACATTGTATTTAAAAAAAGCTCATTTCTTTGTTCATTGATACGAAAGCTACCTAATGGTGATGGGCACATTTTACACATTTAAAATAGATTTTAATAGCAATAGCAGGCCGGCAATGGAAAATTGGGATTAATCTGTCAAGTAGAATACAGAAACATAATTTAGGAAAAGTACGCTGCCCAGATGTCGACTGGCTAGTCGAGGATGTGGTAACATTTAGTTACATTTACTCCATCAACCGCACCGGTCGCAGGTGGCCCGGCAGGTTTTTCTGGGTCGTACCCATTGACGTAAGATTATCTTTTGAAAAGATTGATTTCATCCATGTCCATTCACTGGTGTTGCTGGTAACTTTGTTAGTGGTCGTATTCAATGCGACACAAAAAGTCAGCGGAATGCACACATTCGCTCCCGGTTACATTAGCAGCCCAGTTTGTTATGATAAAAGTAAAGACAAGGTTGCAATTTTTTAATACATGGCGCTCAAAATGTAACTTCTGGAGTGCCGAAATTATTCAGCAAGTTCTGGGTGGGACTTACAATTGCAAAACCTAACAACTGAAAACCTGGAAATAATGTTATCATTATATCTTTCAATGTGAATTTAACTTAATAAAATCAAAATATTGCTAGAGTGAAATGGAATTTCATTTATATTTAATTTGAATTGGAAATTGGTGTAAAATTAGCATAGTCTTTGGAAATGACAGAACTTCATATGCTACTTCAGACAATATTTTTATTAATTACAGATATAGTCACAATTTACCGATGTATTCTTCTGTTATTAAGCACCGAAATCTGCTAATTTTAATTACCATTATCTCATTAATTTGCCTTTGACTTAATTTTGCCTCCCATTTTGCCTTTTATGTTGCGTAGGGTAGCCATAACTTCTGTATTGGATCTCAAATGTACTATTAACTGTTTTCCACATTGGTATGAAGTCTTTATTAATAATACTTTTAAAAATCCTTACTTTAAGGCTCCTTTTTCCCAACATTAGACATAGCTTTTACCTTTTTAAAACGATTTTATTTACTGTAATTGTCATTTTTAAACACTGCTTTTGATGATTTATATTTACCATTTTTTGGTGTCCCTGCGATACCATTCTTCAAGAATCGATGGTATTGAGAATCAACACATCCCTAGGCATAACAATGCACCAGTAAACTATTACATGCCAGTCAATTCTTTGTTGATGACAACAATACATACACTTTTGCTTCCTGCCATTAGGTTCCACTGTGAATACCACATCACGTAGCTCTGTGCAAGCGTATCAACAATGTATCTAAGGAGCATTTACTCGGTTAATGCATTATTACTTATTTTTATTTATTTATGATAATTTATTCATGTACAACAGTTATTCATTTTACTACACAGAATATTATATAGGGTTGGGGCAGGGATTCATAGATTCGGTCAAATCCTATTGAATCTGTGGATTCGAGATTCGATCGAATCAATGGATTAAAGATTTGAATACCAGTCGTGCAGATTCTATGTACCATAGTGGAGGACTACAGTAAGTCCTCGAGTTACGCAGATCCGAGTTACACAGCTCCGGGGTTAAGCGGATGTTCAGTTAGGCCGGTGACATGCTTGCGTTTCTCAGCATTTGTGTTGCCACAACAGATTGAACCGCATGATGACCCGTGATTCATTGCCTAGAGAGTTGATACCAAACTACGGGTGTTTGGAATGCCAACTCTAGTTTAAGACATTACAAAATTCGGTAGGTGATATTTGATCATCATGAAGGGGAAAAAGTCTGCTGTGATCAGGCATCAACGTCTTTTTTTGGTATAGCTGGGACTTTCCCACATAAATCTATGCGTAGTTAATTATCTATTCCTTAGATGATGCCCGTTGTCCATTACAGCAAAAAAAGAAGTTTTGGGTAATTATACTTATTTTAGATTTAAATATCCAGTGAAAGAAAGATTTGAGTTACTCTCTTTGCTTTGTTTGCTCTTGGCTTTGTCATAAAATGTAAACTAAACGGCCTCTCAAAAGATGGCGTTTTCTGTAATTGTTGCCGATTGCCGCCGTGAAAGTGGCACCGCTAATCTTCCAAAAATGACAAAAAAAGACGTTAATGCCTGATCACATCAGACTTTTTCACCATCACGATGATCAAATATCACCTGTTGAACTATTTAATGTCTTAAACTAGAGTTGTTTTTCCGAACGCCCGTAGTTTGGGGTCAACTCTTGCGAGCTTGGCAATTAGTCGCGGGTCGTCACCCAGTTCAATCTGTCGCGGCAACAGAATCGCGGAGAAATGCAAGCATGTACCGGCCTAAATGAACATCCATGTAACGTGGATCTGCGTAAGTCGAGGCCTTACTGTGATTGCTCGTTTTTAGCATTTAAATTGTAAATACCATGGTTGGAAATGTTTACTCAGCATATTGTAAGGTATTAATTCTTTTCCACACATGAATTCTTTGAAATTCCCCAATTTGAAAATTATAAAAAAAAAGTTCCTCTACCATCTTGCAGAAAGAGCCTTCAGTACTGCTGGAAAATTGGTTGATAAAAAATGAAATTGATTAGATTGTGACAGAGTGAAAATGCTGCATTTTCTAAACAAAAACTTGTAGTCTGTTTTCATTGAATTTTCAATTTTATTTAAGAAAAATTAAACTTCGATTTACTTTTGAAATTACGCATTCTTTATATTTGCCCTCGAACATGTCATTAATTTCAGTGAGTGGGGACTATATGGCCATTATTAATTTATCATTTTCTTTAAGAAATAAGATTCAGCTTTAATTGGATTTAATTAGAGAATGCACGAGAAAGGCAGAATTATTTAACAATTTACAGATAAAAGGAAGACTTGAATTTAATAAAATTGAGGAGGATTAGGATTTCGGATTAGATTTCGGATCAAATTAGACAAAGATTTGGATTCGATAAAAAAACAGGATTCGAATTTGATCAAATTTTGGATTTGCCCCATCACTAATATTATATAATACATTTTACACATATTGCAAACTTTAACCATGAAGAACAGCTCTGCTTTGTGGTATCAGAAGTCTACTAGCTGGGAGTTAGGAGTTCAGAAAATTATTCTTAATACCATCTTCAACGGTGGAGACTTTCCAAACTTTTAGAAATTCATCAGGCGATTATTGACAGTTCGATAGATGTTTACCAGAACTTTGGGACTCTGAAATGCAATTGTAAGTTAAGGCGATGAATATGTATCTTATGTCTTCCTTTCTATCCAATCTACATTTCCTACATTAAATTACCCTATAAATCTTCCTATCTTCTGACCTACTACATGTTATCTAGCCCACCTATTATTTTTCTCCCTCTTTCATACTTAAAGTTATCTCTTCTTTCATCCTCTTCAGCTCTCCCCATGCCTCACCCTCTTTACTCTTCATATTTTTCCCTTCTCCTAATCTCTCTGACTTGTCTTCTCCTACCATTCCTCATTAGTATTTCTCTCCATCCAGTTATTTTTCATATATAATTTCAGGTTGATGTGCAACATTTACCAACAATAGTTTCATGCTTACATTAGTTTTAATTTACTTTTCAACCAGAAAACTTCCTGAGATATACTCATGCCCTCAAAATGATTTTGTTGTCAAATTCAGGTGACAGTCAATTTTTTTAAAAAGGTTTACAGTGGAGGAGGCTATCACAGCAATTCTGATCGCAGTGCTAATTTAATAAATCCACTGATTCACTCAATAAATCTTTTCCTTGATTCTCTAAAATACGGGATGTCCTCCTAAGAGAAAATGGTGAAATGTAAGGTATTCCTGAAAACCATCACTTTTTCATTGTGTCCAGCATTTCAATTTAATTCCTAATGTTATCACAAAATCACATTAATGTTATCTATGATCCTCTACAAGTGAACTTGAGTGTTACATTTTTGAGCATGCATTTGATTTTTTTTCAGAGTGACAACTTTGCTAAAAACCAATTGGGAATGAAGCTTCAATTGAGAAACCTAAATTTCTTGATCAAAATTGTTGATCCAGAGTTGGGGGAATACTTGGAAAAAAATGAGTCGGATAATTTATTCTTCTGCTTTCGTTGGCTTTTGATTCTTTTCAAGAGGGAATTTTCTTATCAAGACATCATGGCACTTTGGGAGGTAAGCACATTACTTCTCTGTTGCTTGTTTCTCTATCATCTCTTGACTAATTATGCTGAGCTCCTTAATCTAAGCTGAACAATCTGCTGGTAGTTGTAGTATTTTGGGGAAGGCGACTGACAACTGAGTTCATTTGCAATAGAGAGGATAGGTGAGTAACTGAGTAAAGGTAGGAGTTTTCAGGGAAGGAGTTCTTAGGGCACATGGCTCCATTCAGGCTGCCACATAAGTTCTGAGGTCTTGCTATAATAATCAGTCATATAGGAAATTAAATGTTTTAGATTGGCAGCAATGAAAGAAATAATTATTTCTCTTAATTGTGCTGCTAAAAATAGGGTGTGTATATCATGTCAGTGTATATTATATGCCATAAAATATAGTAATCGATTAATGAATCCAACACATTTTTGGATTCAATCCTCTCTGTCATGTGGCTTGTTCAACTATGGGTAGGGTAAAGGTAGTTGTTTCAGGCTTGATTTGGTGGAATATCATAGCGAAAGAAAAAATGGCAATTTTCCACAAGAATAAAGATATTTAATTTGACCGGTTTCGGTGTACAACACCATCGTCAGGTGAAAATTAAATCTCAAACATCGGTATATATACAATTTGCAGTGAGGGAAGGGAAAGGTTGAAAGGGGGGGGGGGGTAGGTGGAGGGGAAGTATGGAGGGGTTGGAGGGAACAAGGGTTGAGAATTGAGAAGGGGGTGAAAGGAGGTGGGTGTTGATGGGTAAAACCAAGCAAGATGGCGACCTGGGGATGGCCCAGGTCGTAAAGGGTCTTCGGGAAGTCCGTGCCCAGAGATCCCGTGAAGTCCACTTTTGGAAGGGGTGAAGCGGTCCGGGCGTTGGCATCCCCCTTAATTTTCACCTGACGATGGTGTTGTACACCGAAACCGGTCAAATTAAATATCTTTATTCTTGTGGAAAATTGCCATTTTTTCTTTCGGTATGGGTAGGGTGTCCAGTTGTTCAGGTTTTCCAGCATTTTTGAGATGCTGAAATTTCCTGGTAATTTTTGAATACTTGACTTAAGCTTTTTTTAGTTCTGATAATTGGACTGAGGATTTTTATTAATGAACTCAATGTTCATCAAGGAACATGAAATAAGCAGTAGTGTGACTCATTTTATCAGAATAAGGAGGAATTTTAGTATACATATCATCACACTAAAGGATGTCTTCGCATTCCAAATGGTGAACACTATGCAATATCACTACCTGCCAAGTGGTTGGACCAGACAGTCCCCAATCACAAGAATATTCATGTAGTTTGCAGCATGCAAGTGAATTGGTCTGAAATATATAAAATCTGCCTAACATTTAAATAGTATGATGTTGATGGCTATGTTATATTGAAGTATTTAATGGCAGTCTAGTTACTAAACCTTTGTGAAAACTTCATCTCCTTCCTTTTCTTCTAAAAAGGTGTATATTTTACTGCCCCTGACTACAACAATGACTGAGCATGTATTTGTCCTAGTAAATTGTCATTAATGTCATGATTCTCCTTAATTTTCATCCTCAAAGTAGAAAATGTTTTTTTTATTAAAAAATGTGGTTTTTGCACCATCTGTCTCCTGATACTCTTGCTATGGGCAGAGGAGGTTTTCATCTTGCGTCAAATCATACATTTTTGTGTGAAATGAAAAATTAATATTAAATAGAGCTAGGATATGTGGATTTATTTGGTTTCAGATAACATGATATCGTCAGCTAACATATGAATGGCGAGAATGTTATGCAATCAGGGAGTTGGAAATGTATTATGAGTTATTTGGTTTAAAAAAGAAGATTGATCCTTGGGTTGAATGTGCGATGAATAACAACGTAACCACTCTTCTTATTTCATCATCATCATCAGTCAACGATCCTGGGATTGGTTTGACACAGCCCTCCACTCGATTCTTCTATCGGCCAACCTTTTCATTGTAAAATAATTCCCCTCTTTCACATCCTTCATGACTTGTTCCATGCATCTCATATAAGGACTTCCTTTGCCGTTCTTCCTGATCACTTATCAGGAATTATCAGGTATTATCTTCATCAGGTTGTTGTGTCTTTAGATTTTTCAGCAGACTTCTCTTTTCTCCCACTCTTCTTAAGACTTCTCTTCTTATTTAGGTTTTTTTATTCCCTCTGACTTGTAAAGAACAGTGTAAATATTTGACACAGCACGAAGTGCAAATGGAACCATTGTAACTGCTTTGATGAACTGGACTGCTGTTCTCACGCTGCCTTGCCCATGATCCTTATATATCGGTGGCTGAAGTTTCTGGAACCTTCACAAAGTAGGCACCTCCTGGATGGGGGTGCATGCAATGTAGGTGGGAGGTAGTAAGACCTTTTGGCAAAGTATAGTAAGGGGCACAAAATAACTCTTCTGTCATGATGAATCTTTTAGAACACTCATGTCTCAGGCTAACAAATATTCTCAACAGATCCAAAAAGCCAGTTAGAAAAAAAAGGGGATGAGATGTGATTGAAGTTGTTTAGGGAGGTGGAATCTTGGTTGTTTATTCTTTTTTTAAATTAGCTCTTTTGGATCTTCTTTTTGAAAACTCTCCTTAGCCAGTTTGCTTCATATTGAGATGGATATTTGTAATAAAATGTGGGAAGAAGTATTCTTAGCTGAAAGGCAAATATAAATTTATGCATGTTATTGCCAAATGTGAACACTAGCTTGGTGAATATTCCTTTCAAGTGTATGCTACCCTATGTTTCAGTGGTGGAATAACAATTTTGAAAAACCTGTTGAAATAACAGTGCCAATTTAAACTTAATTATTATGAGTGCTTATAAGCATATATATAATATATTTTCTGACTCTCTTTGTAGCTAAAATATATTTTTTTTTAATTTTAGGACAGCCTTGTTTGCCTTTGGCTTTATGATTTAATGAAAACTTTTCTTGAAAAACGGTTGTAGCCTTTATTGGCTACACTTATTTTAACAGTAAAATGTTCATATGATGATTATTTACATCAAAAATAAATTATTTAGCTACATCACATCGTTGTAATCTAAATTTCAGGTTCTTTGGACTGATTTACCTGGCCCAAACTTTCACCTGTTCATTTGTATGGCAGTCTTGGAATCTGAGAGAGATACACTGATGAGCAATGAGTATGGCTTTACAGAAATATTAAAGGTAAACATTCTGTGATTAAAGCTACTCTTAGCTTGTGGATGCAGTTCTGTTAAGAGTGATCTAACTGTACGTGATTGTGTAAAGAAACTTTCCTAGTTGTATCTCTTGTGTTTGTCTAGCTTTAAAAATAGGAGGACAGTGGATATCAGGTTTACCTTGTAAGTATGGTGTATGAGGTACTCAGCAATTTCCACAATAAACAAAAATAAAACGTGCATATATATACACACAGTAAAACCCCTTATCTACACTTTTCTATGGACCACTAGAAAAAAGTGTAAATTGCGGGAAAGTGCAAAAAGCAGGAAAAGGACAATTTTCAGTTTCACATTCATACTTTAACACGTTCACTGCGGAGCTGTTAAAAGCTACTATGCAAGTGAAGACCCTGTACTTCAGGATTATGAACATTTGAATGTACATAGAATATGCCTTAAATGAAGTAAATGATTAATCACACTTAGACCATTAGGTATAGAATTGTTTTCACTTTATTGCAAATTTAATGTTTTTTGAATATTTTTTCAATTATTTTGTTCATATAGAAAGTATAATAAACAAATTGGCTCTGATGGATCTGTCAATGATGTTATAAGCAGTAACTTACACAGAAATATTTATATCTCTTGAGGAAATGAATTGTTCTAGTAGCAAAAAAACTATCACTTTGTACTTTAAGAAGTTAGGTAACATAAAATTTCAATACCTTGCATGCTGAACCTAAATAGTTAAAAGGCCTACACTGAGTGAAATCAGAAATACATGAATATGAAGTCAACATTAGGCATAAATCTTCTTGGAGAGTCCAAAGTGTATATGTCTATACCTACTGAATGGAAATTCAAGTTGGGAGTTCTCTGTGTATCAACAGAGTATAAATGCTCAATAATATGCAGTAGATCATGGGTATGTGCTAGTTTCTTAAGAACAATTCTCACAAATGGTGCATTCTTTGTATAGATACATGTTAGCTCAACCATTCATGCCAAGCCTTTCTATTGTCACTATAATGTTGTTTTATTCACAATGGATTGATTAACACGTTCACTGCGGAGCTGTTTAAAGCCCTACTCCTCACAGCGCGGCGTGACCCACTGGTGGGTCACACTCAGCCTTTTGCATGGGTGGTGTGACCCACCGGTGGGTCACAGTCCTTCCGAGCTTCTGGCCACTGCCGAGGGATGGTGGTTGAAGCGGCAACACTCAGCTGTTTCCTGAGATTAGAGGAAGGCTGGGGGAGGCTACTCCCAGCTTCGCCCCCAGCCCACCCCTCCACCGGCCACGTGGGGCACACTATGTTCTAGACCCTGGCGTGGGATGGGGGAAGAGAGGGGCAACAATACAATGCATGTGGTAAAGATTTGCTGACGTTCGGAAAACCCAGGAGACTCCCACCCGTCTCTGTTTATTGCGCCTGCCCTTGTTCGCGCCCATCTGTGAGACGTAGACGCCCGTCCGTGCGTACCGATTCCCCAGCCCTGCTCACACTATGAGAAAAGGGAAGGGGGATCCTTTGGAAAGAGTACATAGTGGTTTGTCTCACTCAGAAAAAAGTAGTGTCTGCAATTCGGAAGACGTTCACCCGGCAAGGGCACGGTCATTCATCCACCATTGAGGGATTGGCTCAAGAACGCTACGCGACTCTTTCCCAATTGCCCTCCCGTAGAGGGGGGGGGGGAGGGTGAAGGGAAGAGAGAGAGTCAATCTCTCACACAGCCGGGCGAGTGCAGTTCGGACTGTTTAGTTTACGAACAACTGACAGACAGCCAAGAGGTTGAGGAGAAAAAATTGTCCTAAACATTTTCATTATTTTTAATAAGTTGATATGTTTTACTATATCGAGTATTGTTCATCCTTATGTATAAAAATCGCATAAACATGAAAAAAAACAAAAAGAAAGCAAAAAATAAACGTATTTTGGATATAATACGCTAATATGTAAATTTGTTCGTGACCCACCGGTGGGTCACACCGCTCACGCTGAAAAAAGTTTCAGGAGGGGCGGCGTGACCCACCGGTGGTTCACACTAAGTGACACATAGCAGTCTGTTATTTGAACTGTGACTAACCTCTGGGTGAAGTCACTCGAGAAGATCTCGATTCCTACTCTCACAATACTCCTCGCAAGTTGAGACAATTCAAAGAATTAAAAGGCCGCGGCGCTAGAAGGATTAGCGTGACCCACCGGTGGGTCACGCCGCAGCGAACGTGTTAACAATAAAAGTAAATACAGTAGAACCTCTTTTACGAACCTCTAGTTTACGAAATGACACCAATTTATGAACCATTCCACCGGTCCCGATCTTTGTATATAGGAAAACCATGTAAAATGACCTCTATTTTACGAAACCTCGATTTTACTGATTTACGAAGTGAGAGGCCGGTCCCCAGGAGTGATTCACCTCTGTTTTACGAAGTTTTTGAAATGATTTTGTAGCACTGAACTCAGTACAATGGAATAACGATCGCTGTATACCGCGACAGGAGCAGCTGAAGGTCATGTTGAGATGGCCCTCGGTCCAAGTATTTCATATGGGAAAATTTGGAAAAATCGAATGTGAGCATAGTGCTTTTTGAAGTGCTTAAACTGTAGCAAAAATCCCAGAGACTGATCATCCAAATTGCAATTTAATCCTAATTATATGATCCGAGGAAAAACTGTTCATGAGGAAAAACTTGCATGGCACGATTCCTAATTCTCGAAAACAATGCCCCAGTTCATAAAATAATCGGACTAGTGCTTGGTAATTTCTATTCCTTTTCTATCATTTTGTGTATTGCTAATACCTAACTCTTCGTCACAAAGGATCCATATTTTCTCTGGAATTATTTAAAATTAGCTTTAAGATAGCTGCCGCAACCCCAGTTCAGAACTTTGTTCAGCCTTTCACTTGAAAATAGCATTCCCGTAGGAAGTTCTTTGCTGCAGCTGTCGTGGAGCTTAGTTTCATCAAAAAACTCTAATTTTGCAATAATAAATTACTTATATTCAAATCTTGATGCTTAATTTTTCATTAGAAGTGTTTTACGTCGTTAGGTAATAATTTGCGATCGCGATCGCTTTCTGTAGCAGCGAGTAAATAGTTCTCGTAAATCACCGCTAGATGTCAGCACTATAGAACGCATCTTAAAAAAGAGGGAATTTCAAATTAACTGAGTGAATTTCTTAGATTGACTTTCATCAGCTGCGAATTATTATTAAATGTATTTCAAATGATACGCTTTCTTCATAAAAGGCATTTTCTGGTCTTTTCACTGAAATACTAGGTTAGTTGGAACTTAGTTTTGAAATTTCCTAGTTAAAATGCAGCCCTGGCTTTCTCATGTTAAAATGGCTTTAATAAAATAAAGTGGTTAAATTTATTATTTAAAATAAATATTAAAATATTTAAAAATAAGTGGTTTAAACACTAATCGACAAGCACTAAATATACCCCTTCCGTTAATTAATATTAGGTCTTGGATGTGCTTTTGTAGGTTTGATTCTAAAAGACTAAATTTTGGGGCATGCGGGCTCTTTAGAAAGGATAAGATATCTGGAATTTTATGTGTACACCATAATATTGTTAATGCTCATGTGAGATGCTGAATATAATTGCTTTTTAATTAGTTCTTTATTCTAATATTGTAACGTAAGAGTTTGCACCATTTTGACCCAAAAGTTTGTGGGCTACTCCAGATTTCAAGGACCTTCAAGAGTAACATGCTGGAAAGATGCATGATTGAACCTTTGTTCTATTTTGGCAAAAATCATTTCAGAGTTGTTAGTTTGGGTGGTTCATTAACTTATATTTTATTTTATCCCATCTCAAGAATAGATCAGAAGGTAGGGATTATAATGTACCGCAGTGTCTTGTATAAGCTATGGCCATGAAGATACTTTTCAGCAGCTTAATATTATTTTCGGGAATTTCCATCCTGTTCACAGTGTTTTTGATGACAGTTTCACAATGTGACAATTTGCAATTATTGCAGTGTCTTTTCTTCTAAAATGTTAAACCATTGATTATAAGTTGCAGAAGACATATAAGTAGACTTGGGTCGATACTAATAGCAAGTATCGGCCATTTTCCTGATACTTTAAAGTATTAGTTTTTTTGGGTACTTTGATTCAAAAGTATTCGTTCGGTGAAAATCATCTAAAAACATATAATTTTGAAATCCCACCTTCTTCAACTGACCTACCAATGTGTCGCATATTTGTTAACTTAACTGCAATCTTTGTGACAGTAAAAGTGAGACAAGTGCTTTAAATTGGCTATGGGAAAGCCTGAGGTGAAAAGCTCAACCTCCTCTGAAAAGTAGACAAAAATCCACATATGAAGAAAGTTTGCTGAAATAACGGCAAAAATTAAAGTTCAGCCATCAACTGAAGTTTATTCTGCTCAACACATACACTGTTCAGCGTTTCCGCCTACATTCCAAGCTTGTTTCCAAAAATATAAAATTCAAATATTGTGGCATGGTCAATTGTTATGATGTTAATGGATTCCCATTTGAAATTTTAAAATGAAGACGAAGGTGTTTGTCGCGTGCCTCCATGTTCCATACTTACGGAGAAAACCCAGTTTCGTAAATTGAATAGAAAAACTCAAACGAATATAAGTAAATATTTGAAACTTGAAGGACACCATGCCAAAAGTACGATTCATATTCTATCAAAATTTCCTTTCATTTGTGCTTTTCATATTGTTAATGCAATCTCTGAGGTGGTGCTGGCCTCTGCGACTCTAAAAAAATATGCCATATTTCATTCTCACTGCAAAAGCATGCCTCAAAAGTAATTATTAAAAAAAGTCTGGTACCTGCATTAAACGTAAGGCTAAATTATCTACACGCTGAAATGCTCACTATGAATTTCACTTCTTCCTTTTTTGGAATGTCAAGCCTCAAAGTCTATATGTATATACTTTTTGTGTGAAGAGTATACACAAAACTTGCTATTTGGTCATAATATCATCATTAATTATTGAGTGTGCATCAACACAAAGTATCGTACATAGTGTTTTGGGAGACAATGATTGAAAATAAAACTTTGTTGCCAGTACCCAGCCACTGCATGACGTCCAATGGACGTCCATTTAACATCATGACATCCAGAAGTCCCTTATGGACATCCATTGGATGTCAGGAAAAGTACACCCTTTGGATGTCCATTCAATGCCATGAAAATGACATCCTAAAAACGTCCATGTAGTTACATCAATATGCAGGCCAGGAAATGATCATTTGTTCATCGATGTTCAAAGTTTTAGTTGTAAATGAGCATTGAAGGGTAATCTCGATATACACAGGTCTGCTACATGGGACGAAAACTACTCTTATTACGTCAAGAAAGATATAAGAACGAAAGGTGTTGCTCAATTGTTTCCCCGGCTTGTTTATAAGATTTTTATTGTTGATATTTGTATGTTCAAGGTTAGGAGTGTGAAACGTGCTGTTTTAATCGTACTTGCATTTATTTGCATTATTTGTACAATATTACTATTTTATATGTTTTGTTGTGGTTTTGGAATCCTACGATGGTGAAGTGCACGGTGGTAAAACAAAATTAGACAGGTAAATAACATGCCTATTTCATTCTTTACCTTGGCGTACTAGGTTTCAAGTTAAATCCCTTCTCATTTCCTCGTAACTGTTATCAAATACTTCATATTTCCTTTGGGTTTATACATGTATTTCGCCAGCAATCTTTACCTTCGGGAAAACTTGAAAGGTGTATTTATTTTAGTTTCTGTATCTCTTTTAGTTTCATTGTGATTCACTTTGTATTCGCGTAGTTTAATGACTGCCGAGAACATTTTGATTTAAGAAAACCTAGGTAGCATTATTATTATGCAGTGCTGCTGTAATTACAAAGTTAACTTGGATCCATTGGATGTCCACAAGTGGCAAATTTGGACATCCATAGGACGTCCTTAAATGGACATCCATTGGATGTCCACAA
Organism: Platycnemis pennipes; assembly: GCA_933228895.1. NCBI lineage: Eukaryota > Metazoa > Arthropoda > Insecta > Odonata > Platycnemididae > Platycnemis > Platycnemis pennipes. The sequence continues at coordinate 75,339,650 of OW121856.1, read as the reverse complement.
GTGGGACATTTGGACATGCATAGGATGTCCATTGGACGTCAAATGGATGTCCATGGATGTCTGTAACATCCATGCGGGACATCCAATGGATGTCAGTGCAATGGCTGGGTAATGAACTAATTTGATGACAGGCATAATGTTCCCCTGGAAGTTTTGCAATTCACACATACTTTGCAACATTATCCGAGAAGGCCTTACCTCTTCAGCAAGTTTTCCTCGTTACCATGTTCAGGATTTCGAGTCCCTACAAAAACGTGCTAACAAGAGTCCACTGTATTTGGGTGTACCTGCAGGTTTAGAGTTTCCTGAGCAAATTTTTTAGAGACTGGTGCTATGGTCCTGATAGAAGAACCCTCTTAACTGCTGAGCATGTTCAGCAGCTATTATTTCTTAAAAAGAATTTTCAGTATTTACAATGCAAGATGGCTCAGAGTCTGAGATCTAATTCCAGTGATAAATTCAAGAGTAGCAAAATAAAAGAGTTGTCATGTCATTTCTCTCAATAATTAGGTACTATTTTATTACACTTTTGTTTACTGAGTTCACTTTAGGAGAAGGAAAGCCTTTATCAAATTTTTTAAGAAAAATAAGTAAGGTATCAGCAAATAATACTATCGGTATTGGCCACTGGTATCAAGGTATCGTTTTGGTATCGGAAAAAGTGGTATCAGTACAAGTCTACTTATGAGAAATGCTTTTCATTATTTCATTGCCATTTATCTTTTCTTTGTAATTAATGGTGGCAAACTGTATTTTGTAGGGTAATAATATCTTGTCCATAATGTACTCCCTGCTTGAAATTTCTTCTTTTTCACTTATGTATTAGAATTTGAAAGATTAAATTTTTAACTTCATTAGATTGCCTTATTGAATTCACAGATTGTAATAATCACTCTAATGCAACTGTATCAGATTGAGTGTGGTGGTTTTGAGTATCTAATTAACAGGTCTAACTCTTCAATTGTTTTTACCTATGTTATTTGGTACCTAATTATCAAATGTGTTTTTGGATCTAATTCTTTGGGCCTAAAGCTTTCTTTTGGATCTTTATTTTTATGTAATCATTGCATAAACTTAAACTGCAATGTTAAAATGTGAAGGAAGACATGATTCTGAACTTACAATGGTAGAATTGTTTTGAGCCTAAGGTCATGCAAAAGTATTAATTCTTGTGTGTTGGATTGTGGGTTTGATATTGTCCATAAACTACATACATACCTTCTTATGATGCCAAAGCATGATCAAACCTTTAGTTGGGATTCTTTTGTGAAATTATTTAATGAATTATTCACGTGGGTTTTAGGTTTTGAAAATTTCTATTTCATATCACAATCAATTGATTTTTTTCTCCTAAACAGCATATCAATGACCTATCCCTTCACATACACCTTGAAGATACCCTTACCAGGGCTGAGGCTATATATTTGCAACTCTCTGCTGCCGAGAACTTGCCTGATTGTGTTCGTGTTATCTTGGGAAAGCCCCCTTTGAATCCAGAAAACAATGATGAAAGTGATGAAGAATTCAGTAATGCATTAAATGGTCAAAATGCTGAACAGAGTGATGTGCGTGTTGGCTCTACTTCTGCAAGAGCATCAGATCTCACCGAGCAGGTGTATGAGAACTCTCTGAGTTTTCAGTTTTGAACACTTTTTCGTGGTAATATGAGCCTGTGAAAGCCCTCTTATGTGCCTAAAATTGCTGTCTTGGTTTTATTCATCATATTGTTGATGATTACTTCAAAGTGACATTTATTATTTGTTTTGCTGTTGTGATAGCAATTTATAGATCATGTTATAAATAACTCCATTGAGTTTGTCACTGTATTCTCAAGCAATTTTGGACATTGTATGAATCAATTCCTACAAAAATGTACAGATTATTTAAGGGGTACCGTGAATTTGGAAGGCATCCTTGTTCCTAGCAGTATGACTGCTGTGAAAAGGGATAAAAACAACTTTTATACCAATTCTTTTCAGACTAACATTTGTAAATAAACTGAATGGAAAAATGAACTGTATTAATTCATTTGTGCACACCACTATTGTTGATAGGTATGCCTCAAAATACAGATGGTGTGGAGGTGAAATATTCCTTCAAATACTTTTAATTTTTTCCTATCTTGCTGGATGACTGCCACTCACTGGGCCATTTTTCAAGGGAAGATGTGTCTGAAAAGCCAAGTAAAGATAAATAAAAAACTTTAATAATAGTAGAATTTCCACAGAGAAAAAAGTTGCATTGACCAGGACTCAAACCTGGAACCCCTGGATTTCGAGCCAGGTATTCTACTTATATCACAGAGTACCTGGCTGGATTAAATTCTTCTATTGGGCATCTCAATAGGTGACTCCACTACAGTATTTGTGGCTTGTTCGCAATCCTTGAATTTCAATAGTGGTATTTTGGTCAATTGGAAGACCATCTGTGGGTAAAAGAACTAGTAAAAGAGACTTGTTGACAGACAAGACATTTAATAAGACATGTAATCTTATGACAGGGCAACATTATCTAGTGCCCTGTCTACTATCCCCTTCCAAGTTGTACAGCCTACTAGTCTTCTACCCTTATGTCTTCTCCCAGTTGATGGTAGTGCTTCTTAACCTTTTTCTTGTCAAGGCACACCTTAACAAGAAAAATGTTTACCGTGGCACTCTTACGCCACACGTTTCTATTGATATCAATAAATTTTTGTTTCACAAAAACGTCCAGGTAGACACTTGTGTCCAGTAAGTCTTTCATTGACATCATTAGTGCAAAATAAGCAAAAATGTAATTTAACTACATAATGCATGCATCTTCAATGAGTGATGTAGGATATTTACAGTCCAGCCCTCTGGTAGTCATCTGTATCAGGATTTCATTGTTAAACATTTCAAAGCACACCTCTAGTCCTTTCATGGCACACTACGTCTTTTTGCAGCACACTGGTGTACTGCAGCATGTCAGTTGGGAAGAAATGACTCGGACTACCGAAATACCAGGATTGGAGTTCTTCCCTTTAATTGGCTTTTTGGGCACACCTTCTTTTGAAGAACTCTCTTCAACCAATTAACTCTCCAGCAATATGCTCCCTCAACCCTTCTCTTCCTCCCAGTGGGCACCCTCTTTCCCTCAAGGTAATTGTTTGTAGTGGACCTTTCAGTAATGTGCTATTGAGTCGAGTGAGGTAGAATATCTTGTTCACAACAATTCCCTCCGTAATCCACTAGGATAGGAATATGAATCCAATTGAATGGGTTCAGAGTTAAAAATAATTAATATGCAGAAAGTATACAGAGAGGTATGCATGGAAAAGCAAAGGAATTAACAAATATTGCGGAAATATTTAATGAAGCAATTTACACTTATAATTGGTTCATTCATAAAATTCCCCGGAAGATGATATGGTTGAACGAGATTACAATTGAATGGCAGTGCTTAGTTTTACAGTAGATGATTCATTTGAATGTACAGAATTAGTAGAAGGCATTAATTATTGAGGCAGAATTTGACCAGGTCTGTTAAATACTTGGGGAAAAGCATCCCCGTTAAGAAATCCATGGAAGCCATCTGACAAATTACTGGTGACAGCTTAACTCAAGAGGCTCCATCAAGGAACCTTACCTCTGACTGAGATGCATGGCTGATCAGGCTAAGTCATTGACCACCTGAATGATGCACAACCCATCATAAAATTCACAAAGGAGATAAAAGAGAAAGGCCAAATTCCATTCCTGGATGGTGAAAAGTGTTAGAGTTGTAATCTAATACATAAATATGGGTTGGCAACATATGTTGCTATTTATGTCAGTAACTATTTATCTATATTGTTGTTGTCAACTCTCTGTCAGTCGTTCAATTTGTAAACTGGAATTTGGATGTGTCTGTGACTCGTTATTAAAACATCTTAGTTTAAAGCCGATATCTCAAGATATTATTTAACCTCTAACAAAAAGGAAGGATGATGGAAGCCAAGGGTGCCCAGTATATAGGTATGTAAGAAGACACAAATGGAGCAATACATACATGCTTCATCCTACCACCACAGCTCACAGAGCGGGCCAGTGAAGACCCTAATACCACAGCAAGATTGCTATCCAAGAAATCTAGCAGTAATATCGCTATTCAAGAAACTCTCTTGGAGAAAAAAGGACACCTCATCAAGGCTATCTACAGAAATGGTTACAGGAAGGATACTGTCTGTAAAAGAACCTTTTGGAGAGACAAAAAGGAGAGTGCAGAAGAAACATCTTCACAGAAGAAACACACAGCATACGCAGTGGTAACCATTTAGAGAATTTACAGAGTTCTCTCAAAACATGACTTGAAGAAGACATTCATTGGCCACAGAAAAATGGGTGCTCACCTTCCCAAACCCAATTTCTTGTTCACTTGATGACGGCTTCTAAAAGCTGTCATGTTCCAGTGGCAAATCTTACATAGGGTATGGGTAGATCCATCAAATGCAGAGGTTGCAAACAAGATCATGCCACTACCTAGCATTCATGGGAAAGAAAGAAACAATTTTGACTTTACTCAGTCCCAGGACATGTATGGCCAGAATGCAGCCATTCAGTGGACTTTGTGGAAGAAATAATGCGTAGCAAGAACTGCTACAATTAAAGGCTGATTAAGGAGGCAATATATACCTATAGTAAAAAATCCTGATTTTTTGCAACCAAGGAGATGAGTAAACTCTGGCAAACACCTGGAAAAGTTTTCTAGTCAGATGATTTGATGAACAGCTCAGCCAATCTGAGTCAACTATACCCTTAATAAGACATAAAATAACAATATATCGTTACTTCTTCTATATGGCAGCAAATCATGGACAGTAACAGCAGCAGAGTCCAGGCTGGAAGCATTTGAAATGTGGTGCTACCGAAGAATGATGAAGATAAAATGGATTGATTGAGTGACAAAAAAATAAGTCTTAAAAAGAGTGGGAGAAAAGAGATGTCTACTGAAAACGTTAAAAAGAAGACAATCGTCAAGGGAAAAGTGAACAGGAAGAATGGAAAAGGCAGGCCTCATATGAGGTATATGTAGCAAGTTGTGAAGGATGTAAAAGAGAGGAGCTACGTCAAAATGAAGAGGTTGGCCGATAGAAGAATCGAGTCGAGGGCTACATCAAACTAATCCTAAGATTGTTGACCGATGATGATGATGATCATTAATTCTCCGCTAAAGATGCTACCTGGATGCTGGAGAAACTACCATTGCCAAAAGACAACTAGACATGGAGGAATGCTTGAAAGCCTTGACCGATGAGAATAAATGCCATGAAAACCTCAGATCCCCATCTTTGCGAGCCTCAAAAATCTAGATCAAATATATTTTCAGTGATAAAAAAATCCTTAATCAAAGAAACCCACAGGGGATATGTATGAGAAAAATGTGGAGGTTTGTGAAGGATCCTAAGAGTACAAATCATGCAACTAGGCAAAAAAGCAGAAGAAGATCGATTGGATGACCAAACCTACATCAGGTCCTTGCAATCAGCTGGAAATATAATTACACGTTAAAATTAATGCAACAGGTTCTCGCACTTTGTTCTAAGTCATTGTAAAATTTTGATTGATTTTCGCTTAACGTGTGACTGAATCATATCAGCAATAAAAAATGTGAGTTATTAGGAACAATGCAGGAACAGACAACACTGAAAAATGATCAACTAATTTTTGTTTATGAATTTATAATACAATTTTATTTTTTGGACAACATATTCAAGCAAAATAAAAAATTAATGTTACAATGAAATTCATGATTCACTCAGTGATGATATTCATAGGTGTAATCAAAGGCAGCATTTTCAAATATATATTCTCTATTACAAGTAACAACTAATTATCAAGGAAGATAAAAATAATTACAAGGACTACTGTCATCTGTATAACATATGTACAACTTTGGATCAACCAAATCTCAGGAGCCATTATTGAAGGTATAAATACCAACAAAATGAGTTAAAGGATTACAAATCACTGCAAACTCAATTAACAAAGACGCACATAAAAGTAAAATTAGCAGTGACACAAAACTGAGATGCCTATGGCAATTTTATACAAAATATATTCCCTTTCTGAGATCATAACATGATTGGCTAGCAGTGAGGCATGAAAATAATACTTCCAGCAATCTAATGTAAACATTTAAGTTGATGACATGGCTTCAACATATCAGTATACATAATTAAATTACATTTCAGTCAATTTTATTATACAAAATTACAAATCACTAATATTTCTCATTCTTTGTACATTTCAGTTGATAAAGTAAATCAATTAAAATTTGTGCAATATTGACATTTTGGACAAAAAATCAACTCAACATGAACAGTCTCACAATAAAAAAGAACATAATGGCCTTTCAATAATTCAAATAAATTCAAATTCATAACCAATAGCAGTTACTAATTACATTCCAGGAATCACATACTGAAAACAGTACACAAATAAGCAACAAAATAGGCAAATATCATTTGTAAGGTACTTAGTTTCACTCACACCACAATACATCTCTCCGCATCTATTAACTGGGGTCAAAACATTACAGGAAACATTTTATTTAACAGTGCACCATGTGAAAAAAATCATGGAGTCTTGTCCACTTTAGGATTCACTTTGAGCACAGAATTGCACTAAGAAAATATAGAATTCCTTTTCATACATTTGCAAATAACACTCTTTTGTCACGACACCGTAAAAAACTCCTGCAATTTCTTAACAGTACTTTTATCCAATGCACACAGGTCCACATCAAAGCTTTTATTGTTTATTTCATACTTTCCACTTTGTGCCAATACCTGAACCACTCTCTGTAACTCAGAATCATCTTTTATGGTCATTATTTTTTTCTGAAGATCCAGCAACTCACTCAAATACTCTTTCGAAAACTTTGGTTTGTTACTGCCAGCACTGTCAGCAGGTGGTTTTAAAGCACTGTCATTTAGCTTTTCTATTTTCATCTTAGGAACCTCATCTTCTTCTTCTTTAACTTCCTTCACTAATGTAGTATCAGCTGCCTCCTCCTCTCTGTTCCGCTTGCTTCTCTTCTTTTTCTTCTTTTCCACTTCCTTGGTCTCATCTGCAACTGACTCAACCATTTCCCTATCTTTCTTTTTCAAGCTTTTATCCTTTGACTTACTTTTAGAACCACTGCCCCCAGAGCTGCTTTTATCACGGTGAGATGACTGTTTGTGCTTACTCGATTTCGCATCTTCCACCACTAATTCTGGAGTATCCACGTGTTCCACCCGGGTGCTCTCAGGCTTCTCCTCAACCCTCAACACCTCCTTCACTGGCTCAGGTTTTGTTTCCTTTGGGGAAAATGTTTTTGCTTTTGATTTTGGCAGCTCGATAACATCTTCATCTCCAGAAAGGGGGGATGACAAAGAGTCACTCATGTGATCTTCCAATTCGGCAAAGAGAGTGGAGAGTGGATGCTTGGAGGGTTTATCTTTGAGCACGGGAGCTGGTCTCTCAGGCTCCTTTTCAGGGGAAGGGGGTAATATAGGAGAAGGCTCAGGGGATGGACTAGGTGAGTGGCTCTCGGATCGTTTTCGCTTCTCGCCATGGTGATCCCCTCCAACACCACTATTCTCCTTCTCCTCCACTTTCTTGACCTTCTCCCTATCTCTAGACTCCTCCTTCTTCTTGTACTTCTCCTTCTCCCGTTTCTTGTGCCTATGCTTAAGTCTTTCCTTCTCCGAATCTTTATGCTTCTCTTTGTCCTTCACCTTCTCAATTTCCTTACTTGAGTGCTTTGGGGATTTCTTCAGATCCTTATCTTTGCTTTCTTTGGCATGTTTCTCACTCTTCTCAGGTCTCTCACTGGAAGCCTTTTCCGAGTCTTTGTGCTTATCTTTCTTGGTCTTCTCATCTTTAGATTTCTTCTCTTTCTTCCTCTCACTCTTTACCTCAGAGCTTTTGGATTCCACTTTCTCCTTGTGTTCATTGCTGGTAGATTTCTTCGGCTCCTCCTTGGACAGCTTTGGAGGGGAGGAAGAATGCTTACTACTACTTTTCTCTTTTGATCGATCACGCTCCTTATTCTTGTCTTTCCTTTCACTCTTTTCATCCCTAGAACTTCCATCTTTATCCTTTTTAATTTCCTTTTGAGGGATATGTTTCGGCTTGATGGCACTATACTGTTTTTCACTGTTGAGCTTATCAGATTTATCAACTGGCTTGCTGTTTTTACTGATGGGTGATACTTTACTCTGAGATGATTTCTTGGGATCTGGAGATACCTTGGCAGTTTTAATTGGCGGGCCAAACAGGTCAGCAAATGGGTTACTTGATCTTGGTTCTTCACCTTTGACTTCCTAAAATGAAAGGATTTTGATGGAAACAAGATCAAATCTGGACTTAATAGGAGGACTTGAATATTTTAAGCCTAAGTATTACTTTTGAAAACAAGCATTTGAAACATATCCAAAGCACAATGATGCTTTGAAATGAATGAAAAGGAAGTGTAATGATTTTTTTTCAAGCACCCATTTTTTTCTATCTTTAGAATGAATGCTAAAAACAAAAGTACACACAGTATACCTTTATTTTAGCTTTCTTTGAAGGGTCGCTAGTTAATTTAGGCTTCCCTGCAAGTGTAGGAGTTGAATGTTTAACTGTGGGTTGAACAGAGGGAGTTCCTTCTTCTCCACTAGTCTTTTCAGTTGATACTGAGTTACCACCTGCCTCAGAGCCCAGTACGCCAACCTAAAATTATTGCATGCAAAATATATTGGTTGGGTGCAATCTGAATCATATCGGCGGATGATTTTTGTTCGAATGGGGCATTTTTTTTTTAGAGATTAGTGTGTTGCACAACCACCAATTTATATTATGTTAATAGTAAAAGGCATCTTCAAGTTGCACATACCCCACCACCTCGTATCAGCTTCCTCCTGAAGTCTTCGGAAGGGTTGGAAAACGTATATTTTTCCCTTTTAATATTGCTGATAGGCGGTCCACTATTCTGCAGATGCAGGTCATAATGATATCTGACCTTCTTAGGGTCATCCTTATTTTTGAAGTAAACTTCAATTGGCAGGGTAAAACCTGCATACCCTGACTCCTTTAAGCTGTATGGGGGCTCCTTTATCACTGTAAACAAGAATCGTCGTCTATCAATAAGCGAAATATACATGTTATGCTTAGAAAAAAAAACGAAGTAATATTTGTACCTCTTTTCGGCTTCGGGAACGTCTCATGCAGATGGAACACAACTTTGTCCACAAAGTAATTAATGTCAGCATTGTCTACTCCTCGAACAAATACTTCCCAATCATGGGTGAATCCTTCGGGTGTTCGCTTGGTTCTCACTGACGCTTCGTGTCCTATTTCAAACCAAACCTCCACGCACTAATACGAGCACATAAAAAATAAACACTAGACATTAATATTGATGTTAATAAATGAAATTTAATTCATATTTATTCACAAGTTTTCCGGAGAAAGCATGATGCTGTAATTGAGTACAAGCGCCGATAATGATGATTCACATTCCTCTCAAATATGAAACAGAGCATTGCAATACAGCACGATTAACTTCATTAAGTTTAAGAGAATAAATTTAAAGAGGAATGATGCGTTAACTTTACTCAACTTACCGAATAAGCCATAACCTTATTACATTGGCGTGGACGCGTGTATTCTTGATGGATTCATAGTAGCAGATATTTCAGAATGAAATCGAGGGCGAAAATTTTCTTTGTTATACGGTGGCTTAATTGCTTTAAATGGTAATGTTACCATCTCCACCAGGGTGAAAATTCTACGAACGCCATTCAAGCAATTGCTAGTTTATGCCGTTTATACACAACATTGCATTTCGTACTGCTTTTGTTTTCGAGCGTATATTCTGTTTGATTTCATGGACTGGGGCAGATCTCAAAAACATTGGTGATAATTTTGTTCTTATATTGTCTTCTTCCAAAACTTATGGTAAATGTTTATCGACTTCACACATATGATGTATAGGCACAATACTTTCGAGATGCCATGCAGTTGCTGTTGAATACTGGTGCATTTCATTGATACCGCCGTGAACCCGAAGTTTTTGAATCTCTAAGTGAAGTTTCATTGAATAGTCAAGATGAGATTGGTATCTAAAGAAAAATTACAAGAGCTGCAAAAATGCCCTCGTACAATCAGGAATATTTGTATAATGGCTCATGTGGATCACGGGAAAACGACATTAGCTGATTCTTTAGTAGCAAGTAATGGAATTATATCGCCAAGATTGGCCGGGAAACTGAGGTAAGCAATGGAGAATATTTCCAGTGCTTGATTATACTCTTCTGACACTTATTTACCCCTTTTTGCCGGACAGATACATGGACAGCCGTAAAGATGAGCAAGAGCGAGGAATAACCATGAAGAGCAGTTCCATTGCCTTATTTCATAATTTGGGTAATTTCTTTTTTTATGCTCCTTGAATTATGGTCCTTGGAAGTTTGGTGACATAATCGTACATCCATTGGGTTTTAGATCAATCAAAGGATTTCCTGATAAATTTGATCGACTCACCTGGGCATGTTGACTTCTCATCTGAAGTGTCGACCGCTGTCCGGCTATGTGATGGTGCGATTGTCTTAGTCGATGTCGTCGAAGGTGTATGCCCCCAGACTAAAGTAAGTTACGCGATTGTTTCGGCTCAGTAAATAATACCACGTAAATTAATTCTTTATCCGTTATAAGTAGACTACCTTGCGGTGTTATTGTCGTAGGGGTGCCCTATGGGGGTCACAATCATACGTAAGAAATGTTAGTAACGGGGCATAATTGAATTGGGATTTTTGATGAATGGGAAGTGTCTTGGTTTAAAATTAAAAAAATAATATTTTGAAATACATTGATGCATTATGTGTACATAATCCTTTATAGGTTTCACTGAAGCAGGCCTGGGAAGAGAAGATCAAAATGGTCCTAGTGCTGAATAAAATGGATAGATTAATTGTTGAAATGAAGCTCACTCCATTAGATGCATATATCCACCTAGCCCAAATAATGGAACAGGTAATGCTTTTGGCTTGTGAAAAAGCTGCAAGTCAATTATCAAATTAAATTAGTCTTTAAGTGTGTTCATTATGTATCATAATAATCAAAACAGTGCATTTGTCATTTCATCTCTGATGAATTTGAGTGGCTCAGCCCGGTATGGGAACTACAACGGGCTGGCCAGATCTATATAAGAAGCGAGCCGAGTCAGTCCACTTACCCTAACTGATCTATGATTTCACATTGATACGAAGTGATAGGTCTGTGGTCCCCTCTACTCTTCTTTTGTTTCTCAATGTCCATGTTGGTGCTCGCAGTCAAAAACTAGTGCTCTCAGTGAGCTGGCTTCCAGATTGGTCAGAGTTCAGATTGAGCTGAGAACGATTGGTACACATACTGAAAGGCTGCTTTTATTCTTGCTGATTATTAATTATATTTTCTGTATCATTGCACTTATATTAGAGTTCAGAGTGACTGTTAGACATGAGCTGTTAACAGGCTGGAATAAAAAGTAGTATAATTAGGTGTTCTCTCTGTTCGGGTAGGCTTTGGTAGACAGTAAACATAATACCCTTATGCCAAAGATGAAATTCCTATTATACCCTTCTTTTGCATGATTCCTTAAATGTCCAGTTCTATGCAGGCAGCTCTCTCTTCATTTTTCTACTTATTTAATAAGCTCCGTGCCTTGGAGGAGCGAGGGAGCTTACTATGTAAGTAATAAATATATATTAGAGGGAAGATTGCCTCTAAACAACTTCTCTGTCCACTAAAGTTGATATACATATATTTGCTAAAAAATCGTATACTTTTGGTATAAGGTATTACTTATATTTTGCTTTACAAATTCCAATCTTGCTGCTATGTCAAAAGGTGGCACTGAATGGGCATATACATAGTAGAATTCAAAGCTTCGAGCATTACATGTTTTAAGCTCAATTAGAGAAGTGAGGAGAAACCACCTAAATTATTCTTTCCTATGGTTAATCATGAACATCATTAGGTCCAGGACTATATAAGTCTGTCAGCTGTTTGTGGCATTCATCATCATCATGGGTCAACAACCCTAGGATTGGTTTGACACAGCCCCCCACTCAATTTTTCTATTGGTCAACCTCTTCATACTAGCGTATTTCAATTATTTCACATCCTTCACGACCTGTTCCCTATATGTCATATGAGGCCTTCCTATGTTGTTCTTTCTGTTCACTTTTCCCTCGACGATTGTCTTTGTCAGGCCATCGTGCCTTAAAATTTGACTGATTAGGTTATCACCTTTTCTTCTTAGAGTTTTCAGCAGACTTCTCTTTTCTACCACTTTTCTTTAGACTCCTTCGTTTTTCACTTGGTCGATCCATTTTATCTTCATCGTTCTTCTGTAGCACCGCATTCTGAATGCTTCCACCCTTTTCTTCTCTGCTGCTGTTATCGTCCACGCCTCTCTGCCATATAGAAACATGCTCCAGATGTATGTTCTGATGAATTGTTTCCTTACTTCCAAGCTTGTATTTCCAGCTGTAAGTAGATTCTTCTTTTGATAGAATGCCCTCTTTGCCTGGGCTATTCTACTTACTGTTTCTTTCTTACTTAGTCCATCGTTGGTTATTCGGCTTCCTAGGTAACAAAACTCTTTCACCTCTTCAAGCTTTTGCTTTCCTAGTTTGACCTCTTCTTTCTTGCTGCGCACCAATATCTTAGTCTTCTTCTTCTTGATTTTCAGCTGATATCTGGCCATTGTCCTTTCCATGGTTATTAGAATCTTATTCAGATCCCTCTCTGTCTCTGCTATGAGTGCTATGTCATCAGTGAATGGCAGCTTGCTAATTTTTCCTCCGTGGATATTCACTCCAGAAGACTTCTCTTTCATTTCCTTGATGCTCTCTTGAACCGTAAACATTAAAAATTATGGGAGATAGTGCCCAGCTTTGTCTCACCCCTTTCCTTATTCAATTGCTTCTTCACAGATGGATCCAAGATTTGATCACAGCTACTTTTTTATGTTCTTGGGTTAATGTACAATGCTCCAATTCCTTTCAGAATTTTAAGCATTGAATTCCAATCCATGTTGTCAAAAGCCCTCTCTAAATCCACAAATGCAATGAACATTGCTTTGTTCTTCTCCATTCTCTTTTCTATGAACAGCCTAAGGGCCAATATTGCTTCTGTTGTACTCTTACTTTTCCTGAATCTGAATTGATCTTCATTCAGGAACTTCTCAGCTTTTCGATTTATTCTGCTGTAGATGATCCATGTCAATATATTCGATGCATGTGTCGTCCAGCTTATAGTCCTAAAATTTCTCCACTCTCTTCTTTTTGGGAATAGGAATGATGATGTTTTTCTCAAAGCCCTGTGTATTTCTCCTGTTGACTACATTTTGTAGATGGATTTACGAAGATGTGTTAATGTCTTCCCTCCTGCATTTTTAATTAGTTCTGCAGGAATATCATCAATTCCAGAGGCCTTATTCATATGAAGGTTCCTTACTTTTGCATCAAATTTTGATCTTAATATTGATGCTCCCATATCATCCTTTACAAATTTGCTTTCCTCTGAGATCATTTTGATTGCTGGGGTGTGAATCGGTAGCCGTAGCTACCGATTCACACCCCAGAGCTACCAATTCACAGCCTTGGTTGCTTGAAAACAAATATGTGTAATGCTAGATAGCATTACTCTGAAGCCTTGGCTCGTTCCTTTTAATTTATAAATAAGTCTTAAAATGAAGTATGCATAAAGTTTTCAGCCCTGTTGCTGAAACTAGCAGAATGATGTTGTACACATTGCACTTTGCATGTAACCTTACTTTATATTATTTCATTCACAAAAAAATTGCAAAATTATCTTTGTTTAACTTTAAATGAGGAATAAAATTTATTCATATTATTTCTCTTATCACTAAACATTTTATATGTTTACCCTTTCTATTATACGATCTCTGTAAAAATTTTTTAAATGTGAATAAGGCCAGTAATTATTAGAGTTATTCAATTACATTGCCAGTAGTGAAATGTGTTAAACACTTAGGAACATGGCTTTTCCCTGTGCAAGGTCAAACTAATTGTACACCCTACCTTTATATCAGATATACTCCTTTTCTGTTTCTGGAATGGGTAGACTAAAGCAAGCACTGCTGTTGCAGATTACTGAGAGATAATCATGAAATTCCTGGGCACTGATTCCATCTTCATCTACCGGCATTTTTCATGAATTTTCAGTTTGTTTTTAGTGAAAACAAACTCTTCTTCTGGAGGAAAGATGTGGAACTTCAAATTGAGATTTTGCCACTTCACAGACTAGCATTCAGTTGCGTTTTGAGGTATATTACCTCAGTGAAAACTGTCTACTCATCAGCCATGATTGGTAAATAGTCTTGATGTGGATACTCTGAAAATAAATTTCATGCAGTGAATGTGTGGGTTAAAGGATGAAGGAACTTATTAAAAAAGAAATGAATGAAAAACAAAGAAATTAGAAAATTTATGAGAAAATGGTATGGGAGCCAGGATGAGTGAGGGATAATGAGGTAGGAGAAAGGTAGTTAGGGAAAGGTAAAAAAATATTGGAAATTATAAGAAAGATGAGAAAGTGAATAAAATATAAAAAGAATGATACAGTGGAAGCCCATATAATGAGCACAGCATATAAAAAGAAGCTCGAAATAACAAGGGATGGCCTTGGGACCATTTAATACCCTATGAGTTGATACCTATGTAAGCAAGGCCACACACAAACAGTTGTAAGTTCCAAAGATAATTCCACCACATTCATATTCTTTTATTAAGAAAAGTTTTGCTTTCTGATGTTATAACTTCAGTTTCTCAGCTTTGACATTGCTTCTTGGAGTAAACTGGTAACAGAAGCAGGAGAATAACAAAAAAACAATCAAAAGCACCCAAACATCAAGAAATCTGTAAGTGCACATATCATCATGCCTGGAATGTTGTAAATGCACTCTTGACCATTCGGCAGAACATTAAGTAGAAAATTTAATTTTATTTAATGCAAATGATACAACATCTTAGGCACAAGCTTGTGCACAATGTGCTCTAATTACTTGTAATATCGAACAACCCCTGTGAAAGTAACTTGTCGTTCATCTTATCGACGATTTATTTAACATGCAAATCATAGGGTAATAAATGTTTCCTAGGCTGTCCCTTGCTATTTCAAGCTGATTGTTAAATGGGACTTCCATTGTATGGTAAGTCCTCACAGGAAATGTTTTCATCAAAATAAACACTTGAAATAAACTCACAAAAGTAGGTAACAACCACAAGCATAAGTGCCATGAGCACGTTGTAGTTGATGGAAGCGGTTGGCTCATCGTGGAAGTCCATTGCTAGAAGGTGAAAAAAAGACTTTGCAATTGCACTGTTAAAAAAAGGAATTTATTGGCGACTAGTTTTTCTTCACAATAGCATCTTCAGGTATAAATACCACGTTCATACAGTAGAATATCGATTTTACATAACCTGATTTTACATAAAATTTGATTTTACAAAAGTGAATGAGCGGTCCCGGCCGACTCCTGTAGTATTCTTATGGAAGCATTATTTGATTTTATGTAAATTCGATTTAACGATTTTACATAATGCTATTTTGGTCCCCAGTGAAGATAATAATTCGATTTTACAAAATGAAACAAGAGAACTTAAAGAAACTTGAACAAAATCCAGCAGATTCTTGCCCATCTTCAAAGGAAATCTTCAATATAATGCTGTACTACTGTGAAATTCAACTGTAACGAATCAATACATTGCATTTTAATGGTATATATATATTATTATTTTATTTTTCCATCTTTCAGAACGAAAAGTTATGGGTTCAAGGTGTTTACTTGTTTACGCTATGATAATTGCACCGGAATCCCGGTATGCTCGCACAAAGCTGCTTTATGACCTTGAGATAGCAACCCTGTCAGCTGTTCCGAGTGATGAGATGAAGCTCGCTTTGGGGTCACCTAAGCACACGTGTCTTGACACTTGCGTGTGTTGTTAAGCGGAATAATGTATGGACAGTGTTTGTCCTCAACTGATGCCAACAACCAAGGCAATTGGGAAGATATGTGACATTGTAGTATTACACAAAACATCACAATTGATGGAATCAGATGGCTAAAACTTGCTTAAATGCTTGGCAACAAATTTTTCCGGTATGCACAGATATACTTCTCGTCTATCTTGTATCACAAGCCAGGGAAGCTGGACCCTTTCCTCGATCATTGGGCAGAGGTGATAACGACCCTCTTCTCAGTCCCCCACTCAGCCAACTATTTGTTTACTCATTTACTAAAAATATTTGCTGCCCACTATGAAAATACAGGCCCAGCAGTTCATACCGAATGTTTCATTCTGCAGTTATTAATTTTAAAAGGAACTTATGGTTATTATTAACAAACTTCTTGTAAAATGAACCCTCGACAATTTTGTTTATAATAAAGTTCCGTTTAAAGTGTGGAAATGCACTGAAAAAAACTTAATAAATGTAACTCTGAGCTTATATTTTCCCAGCATGCTACAAATATCGTAATACTTATTGTTATATATCCACCGAGCATGTAAACAAATGCTTGACCACGGAGACACAGTAAAGGAATCTACCATGCTAACACGAAAGATTGGAGATTACCCCAGCCCGCAGGCCACGGAAGGGTCAAGCAAAGAGTGGGGTGGGGAACGATAAAGTTGTCATTTTTAGGGTCGATCCCTCAGTCTGTATCTGTAATTGTCTACCCCCACCTAGCTTCGCTTCAGGTTCGACCGTTCGCTTCGACCCAGGTGGCCTCCACTAGTGGGGGAGGAGATGAGCCACCTTTTAGGGGTTTCCACAGCCAACACTTTTTGTTTGCTTGCATCTCGCTTAGTAGCACAGCCATGTTGACATGCCCATGGACATGCCATTAGTTCCCTTGCATGGAAAAATCTACCTTATGCCTCAATTGAAAAATTTACATGTGAGAATGGTTAAGTTTGCTGCGAAACGGCGGAATATGAAATTTTACCGTTCATGATGTCGCTTGGATTTATTAGTTATCCCTTCTCACAGACGAAATTTAATATGAGAATAGTGAATCTTCCTCATCAAAACGGATAAACTGACAGCTTTCTAACAAGTGCGAAAAAGTGTTACAAGTTTACGACATTTCTATGCATTGGTGCGATGCGTAGCGATTTTGAGGATAGATTTTAGTGGGCTCTCATGATTTTTCAGAAACACACTTGATATTTAAATGAAGTACTGAGTGACGATGAAGAAGATGAAAGTGATGAGGTCAT
This sequence comes from Platycnemis pennipes, assembly GCA_933228895.1. Lineage (NCBI taxonomy): Eukaryota > Metazoa > Arthropoda > Insecta > Odonata > Platycnemididae > Platycnemis > Platycnemis pennipes. The sequence continues at coordinate 75,322,390 of OW121856.1, read as the reverse complement.
CCTTGAACACAAAAAAGAAGACATCCTCCAGGCATTAAATACCTTGCATCTTTTCTCATTACTTCACGAAGTTGATGATGATTTTAAAGATAATTTAAGAGAAATTGAAAAAGTAATCCACTCAAAAATGCAATGGTTAAAAATCCAGAAAACATCACAAAATATTTTTAAAAGGCATAATTCTATAAATGAAATTTTACTTTCAGAGGGGTTTTTCTTCATTTTCATTTTTTATTTGTTTGCTATGCAATGCTATTTAACTTTCATTGAGTGATGTACTTTTCTATTTAATTATCTTGGATAAATTTTTTAAACCGCTTTAATTTCAAATGTTATCTCTCAGTTCAATTCATACTCTTCCACAGGAATGATTTTCTAATTATGTACACACTTGATTGCTACATGTTTAAATGCTAAATCTGTACTTTTGCCTTAGTAGCCAAAAAGCTATGATTCTGTACTGAAATTCTATTTCATGTTTTGATTTAAAATATAATTATCTCTCCACCATAATTAAAATAGTTTTAATTTCTACAGTTTAATATGTATGCAATAATGATCTCTTTGTAGTGAAAATAGTTTCAATGTCATTGCGTTCTCATACGTTGTGAAATCTTAGCATATTTTTCAAAATCCGCTAATATCTTGATTTTACATAACACCCCATTTTTGGGTCCCAAGGTGTTACGTAAAATCAAGACTCTACTGTAGTAAGTTCTCTTCCTTTTATATTGCACTGGGAATGGGGTTGGGTTGGTTTTTTTAACAGTGGAATTGCAGTCTTTTTTTCATCTACTGTCATGAGCACCATAGGCAAACCAGTAGGAGCAACATTCTGATGTTGTGCACTTTTGCCACTTGGTGGTTTCTCATTATGTGGAAGTCATAGTATCGGAAACAAACCAGAACATGAGGAAATTGCAATTTCATTTGAGGTAGAAATGGCTGTGCCTAATGAGAATGTGAAAAATTAATCAGGTGGTAGGAATGGAAAGGGATACCATTGGTTAGAGATAAGAGAGGGGAATTAATTTTTAAGCTGAAAGACATTCAGGGTGAAAGAAGTAAATGCATTAAATCTTTCTAATTGAAACAATGGACCAGTCCACTCAAAAATGTGGCATATGCAATGATAAACTCTCCCAAATTAGAGAAAAACTTTGTTTTGGAAAGATTGTAGTAAAATAATTTACATATTTCATTATATGAAAATTTAACTCTTAAATTATAATATGAGGAGAAGATGTAAAACAAAAGTTTGTTTTTCAGGAGTGGATGGAACATTATCATACCATTGTATTAATGACAACCTTGTTAAGAAAAGGTATGGATTAAGGATGGGTCGATTCCATTTTGAGATTCCACCAATTCTTAGAGGAATCGAGAATCAAAGAAATGAAGCCTTCACAGTCGATTCTGAAGAAATAAAAACCAATCTTCATGGTAATGCTGTAAAATTTAATCTCCATGGTTTTAAATTTACCGGGCACAAGAGCATAATTTTGCACTCGCTCAATCCAATGGATCGACCAGCAAATCGTGTTTCTTTTCTTTAATGCATGATGGTAAGCAAGGGAAGTACGGGGCTAGTTTGGACACTTTTTATGTTCAGTAGAGCATCGATTATCCAACGTTCTATTAACGGACTGTCGTATTATCCATCTATCGGCCCCTTAATAAGTCCCTCCCCCCCTAGTGCTCCTACTGTCACGTCCTTACCCTCGCCTATCACTTCTTTTCACTCACACAGACAGTGGCCGGCCGTGTTTAAGTCTTTTAAGTCTACAATATTGCTAACTTTTGCCCACACGAAAGGTTATCCTGCTGTGCAGAATCTAATTACCCACGTGACGTTGTTGTATTGTGGTGAGTGTCCTGAATCACTGTTCAGTATTTGCGCACCCCAGCGGGTGAGGTTATATTACTTCTGCGGCCGTTTTATTATTGACAAGTTTCAGTCGAAAATGTAATTGATTTGAAATATCTAATTCTTTGTTAAATAGCAGGGCTTGCAGCGAAGGTGAACTATCCTTATTCCCAAAATTATTGTCCCATCCCGTAAATATTTTGCCCCAAAATTTTCTTCTCGTCTTGTCCTGAAAATTTTTTCGTCTCGTTCTGTACCCGAAAATTTTGCTTCCCCCAGTTTACTCATACCTCTACGTCCAGCACATTTTTTAAAATTTTAGAATGATTGTTTTGATTTCGGTATTCATCAAGTTTTTTTTTACCGACTGACGTTTTTAAATTTTACAATAAAAACGCTAATAAATTCCTCTTTACATCAGGCGCCTTTGATGTTTCTTCTGGGTTATTCTCTTTTTCTCATTATAGGCACAAAAATTTAAATGGACGTTGTACCTACAGCTTTTTTCTTGTTAAAATATTTCTTCCTCCTGAAATTTTCATTTTCTCTCATTCCGCAACGTATTTCGTCCCATTATTGTCATCTCCTCTCATCCTGCACAATTACTTCGTTCCAGGATTTGTGTTCAGTCTCATCTCAACATTTTTTTTGTTCTGAAAATTTCATCCTATAATTTCTCTACATCCTAAATTTCCATTCCATTTTGTCTAAGGAAACTTTGTCTTTGAGGCCACTTTTTTTGTCTCGTCCCAAATCATTCAGAACCCTGCTAAGTAGGAAGTAGGTATTAGACATTTCCGAGAAGTTAACTTATGATGCCACACACGCTGCCATGCTTAAATGCGAGATGCGCTAATGCTATAGCATCTGTGGGATCTTGTGTGGGAATTAGGCTGGTCTGCAACTTTGACTTGTTTACTTGGAGAGCGGGCTGAGTGAGCAATAGAGTTTGGGAACTTGGAAACTACAAGAAGTGATCTCTTATCGCTGCTGAAGAGACGTATGCTTAGGTCAGCGATATCTTGTGGTGTAGGCATTGGATTCAGACTACTCACACAAATGGTAGGAAACAGTAGGTAACTTATTCATGCATCAACTACCTTGGTATGGGACTAGGATGTAAGAAAATTTGAGGCAAATTTTTCCGATCGGCATAGCCTCATATTACTCGCGACAAGCGTAATACTTAGCGATCATGACTTATAACACTTACTGCTAGGCAAATATCATTAGCAGGCATATAAAAAAGGGGCTAATTGCATGTCTGAGATTAAGATTCACCACCTAACATCCGCGAATTGATGGAGCATATTCAATGTACGTAACCGACAGACATTAATAATAATAATGTGATGGACACTCGTTCCCACGTATGGGTAGGTTGGGTTCGAGTGCTTCTCAGGGTGTAGGCGACGTCAGGCGGGCAAGTTTTGGCTGGACGACTAGAGGGGGAAAAGGGGAAGGGTCAAGTGAGGGAAATTCTCGGTGCTGGAAGAGGAAAACAGGAGCTCTTTTTTTGGAATGGCAAATCTTATTAGTCAGTAATTGAAGGCATTCAAAAGAAAATGACAATTCAAACCAAAATCCTTGCTGAGGGTGGTCTATATCACGGGGCAAAACTCTCCTTCGGAGATCGGGATTAGTGGGATCATAAACTTAACCCGCGGTAGCACGCGCTTTTCTTGTAACGCGGTAGCACGCGGGGCGGGGAAAAGACCGACGGGTTGTACATGGCTAAATAAACACTAATAAGTACTACAAAGAACATTTATTTGGCAATTTCGGTTTAAAAAATATTCAACAAAGGAATGATATTTATTTTTAAGCCATGAACATGGAGAACAGAAGAGAATATCTTCTTATTACAAGACAAATATTACTATTTACAGCTCACAATCAATCACCATCTCCGCAGGCATTTTGGTAACATGATGTGCAGTTGAACACAGTGTTCACGGCAAATGGGCTTTTTACAGGTATTGCATGCTGTCTTTGTTTTTCTATTTTTTTAGAAGGGCAATAAGCACATCGGCCATCAGCATAGCGGCTCACGTTATCGCCTCTCTCAGGTATACTCAATATTTCCCGCAACCGGAGTCGCAGAGATAATTGGATATTTTGCTGTTTCTCCCTTTTCAGCATGTAATCTCTGGTCAAAAGTTTAACAAGGTTATTCAAATACTCCCTACGACTAACAGATTTACCTCAGTTTTCCCTGTAAATAACAATGCTATTGATCGCGCCAATGTTCAACAAGGTAAAAAAAAAAGTGTTAGCGGCCATCGGCATGATATGCGAGAGACACTATAAGTGGACTGTAAACGATCTGAAACGTCCACACCACCTTTTGTGGAGTTGTAATACATTACAATTTCAGGTTTATTCGTTTGAGGATCCACAGTGTCATCTCGAAGCATTGTTGATAAGAGCAATGCAACTTTGTTAGCTTTAGGTTTGTATAACTCTTCACTTCTTTTTGAAAACCAAAAATACTGTTTCCGACTACTCTATCTTTGGACTTAGCGATAAAACTGAGTGGAATCTCACACTTTATTTTTTCTTATCGTTTCTACTGTTGTTAGACCATTTTTTAGAAGATCAAGTGCTAACGGGTAGGACATGAACCAGTTATCAAGGGTGACATTTCTTCCAGTATTATAAATGTACTGAACCAGTCTTTTTACCACTGAGTCTGGCTTGTAATCAATTTGATATGGGCCCTGATTTTGTCTTCCAACGTACACTTCCATATTACCGGTGTAAAATGTTTTACATCACAACACGCAAATATTTTGATCCCATACTTAGACGGCTGCTCGGCATGTAAACACGGAAACTGCATCTACCCCGGAATCGTGGAAGCATCTCATCAACTGTAACTGCTTCACTCATGCTATAATTATTCCTGCAATTACTGACAAAAGTTTCGAAAATGTCCCTAATTGGGGAAAATTTGTCTTTTTTCTTCAATTCGTTTCTTACGTGAATGTTATCAAATCTCATCATTCTTAGCATAAATTTGAACCTATTTACACCCATTACAAGTCTAAAATATTCAGTTCCTGTTCCATCTGCTCTCCAAAGATCAAAAATATTTTTATGGTTCGACTTTTGCACCCCAGCTTAATACAGTAATCCCAAAAGGGCCTTCAGTTCAATGAGGTCTGTTTCCCTTGCATCTCTTTGACGCAGAAAACTACCCTGCACACTTCGAAATTTTGTATTTGTGAATGATACAATATCTGATAATATATCATCTGGAAAAAAAATTTGCCAAGAATCCAAAATATCCGATACATTTCGTGCGTTACCCAGAGGTCCAGGTAGACGTTTCAGCAAATTGCATCTCTCAATCCTGGGTCTTTTTGCTGGCTTCACAGCAGACCACTCTGTCACTCCGTTTTTTCCCACGAAGGAAGAAGCTCTTGTTCCGGGCAATTGCTCATCTCCACTTTCCTCAGAAAATGATTCATGGTCCGAACGGTAAATAGTGTTGTCACATTCCTCATCGTCACTCTCACTCAAATCTGCATATTCCCCTTCACTCTCACTGTCAAGCATTCTCAGTATGTTATGTTTTCAGGCTCACTCATGGTCGGGATGTGTATGCTCGGCTTTTTGATTCCTTATTGAAAAAAAGAGAGCTACTTATGGCAAATTTAAGAACATATTTCAATAGAAATGAAACTACAATTGTGACATTCTCTACGAATGTAAATTTACAATAACTTACAGTTATAATTTATTTCGCAAGGTGCACTGGTTGAATACAAGGTAGCGATCACCAAATGGAACTAGCGTATGCTTCCCTGACGAGTTCTTTTCAGACTGAATTGGAGAGAAATATCTACGTCCTAGCGTCGAAACTAATTGTTCTACTCACCCATACCTAATTTGTTCTCTCCTAGGACAATGTAACGGGCAAAAAATGTAGCGAAATAGGAACGTAAACTGCGACATTGATCGAGTCAAGTGTCAAAAACTCCGCAAGCAGACACTGTAACGCAATAGCACGCGCCGGCGGGGATTCGACCATTACGAAATAAAATGTGATACAAAGATTCTTATTCCTTTTTACGGACTTTAACTTGAAAAGTGCTCAGAAATAGTAGATTAGAAGAAGTGTCGAACAGAAGAGGCCGCAGTGTGCTGAGTAGGAATTTTTTTTTCGATCGGGCGGGGAATCCCCGCCCACGCGTGCCATCGCGGGTTAAACGCAAAAATGAAATATTATAAAATTTAGTACACTTGTCCAAAACAATGATTAGGTTGAAATTATTTAACCATAACGATTATACAAGAAACAGTGCAATTTGGATTGAATGGCATCCAATTGGCGGAAGTTAACAAATCTTTTAAGCAAACTATCTACGACACACCATGCTCCTTTCTGGAGGCTGAAAAATTAATCGTTGTACTCAATGGGCAGTGCGGGGTGAGACATCACCACAGGGGATTCTTTCCCTGAGAAAGGGGGGGGAAGGACCACGTGGCCTGGTTGACGGCTGCGGGAGGCATTCTTGGCCTGTTGCATCTTACGCGTTTTCTGGGGTTTCTGGATAGCGGCTGGCTGGATGGGCGTATGACTCACCGGTGGGGAGACGCTTGGCACTCGACTGTGACTCAGGAGTCTGCAGGCTTGTCCTCCGATGTTGAAGTTCCTGGGATCCTCACTAAGGAAGATCCCTTTCTCAGATCGTTTTGTCACGACAAACGAGCGCAGCAGTGGCTTCCTTGTTCCTCGCTGGTTCCCTGTGCAAGTTCAGAAACTCCTGACACAGAAGCGGGAGGGGAGAGATATTGCCCCGATCAGGTTTTCGGCCCTAATCCCCCTCTCCGTCAGGAAGTCCTGTCAACTGACCTGCACTGCCGCGCCACCTAGCTAAAAAGTGACAAGTGGAAATACCACCCCTCTGCACAATACTCACGTGGAATCAAATGCCCACAAGGTGAGCCACGTTCTCCTTTTCATACTGAGGATTGATATCTCAACTGAAGTCACAATTTTCACACAAACACAACATGACACCAATATAAACAAAGCGAATCTTACACAAAAAATTAAACAAAGGGCAGTTTCGCCTCTGTGATCGCAATCATTGATACGGTTTGTCAAGTGATGAAAGACACTGCTGCCACAATAAATGTTTTGGAGAAATAAATTCAATAAATTATTTGCCGATGAGTGAAATTGTATGAATTCAACGAGTACTTCAATGGAGTAGATGCAATAGATGAAGAGAAAGCATGGCACTGATACCAAGGTCAAAACTACTTGGAAAATGATCATGAACGGATTATTCGTCACTTTCAATTAACCGATTGAGCTTCCCCCTCTTACCATGTATAATCAGCGCTATACTGTATAATTGTTATTTATGCACTGATATATTTACCGATGTGCATGTAATCGAAACTAAAAATCTATAAACCTTCAGAAATATCGTGAAGAGGAAGAAATGATGTCGCTTTATTTTAAACTACGGAAAATATTGGTTGGTTGGATATTTAGGGGAGGCGACCGACAGCTGAGGTCATTTGCGCCGTATAGGATAGGTGGATAATTGGGTAATGGTAGGAGTTTTCAGGGAACAGAGGAAGGGTGGAGAAAAACCCGGTGACGGCATTAGCCTACTCTTAACGAAAGGCACCAAGGGGACCATGGCTTAACGTCCCATCTGACGGACAGAGTACTGAACTTGAAATGCTCTCCACTAGGCACTCAAGTGGGGACCGGTGTTCCACTGAAAAATCCACCACTGCCGAGAATCGAACCCAGGCCCTTGGGATGGGAGGCCAGTACTCTAGCCACCACACCATCCCAATCCCCCTGGAAAATATTCAATAAACAACACTCCTTACTTATTAATTGTTAATTCATCATGAATTTTCACCAAGTTACGCCGAACTGTATCCAATTATTTAAAAATATTTACCTTTTTGTCCAGAGTAATCACTTTCCTGACAACAGTAGAACATATATTTATTTAAATATAATTGTATATTAAAAACAAGAATTTATTAATACTTTCGTTATGTTCAAAGATCAAAAGATACTCTTAGTTTCTTGTTTTAATCGGTAAACTACTGAAATGGAAAAATATTAAAGTGTGTATGCCATGCAACGTTGCATTGATGGATGTGACTTTTCATTTAGTATTTTACATTGTAACTGTAGATATTAAATGGTGAAAGTGAATGTGCTTTATTGTTAAACACCAAAGACATTTTTTGAGTGGTTAATATTTCTTAATAATATTATTTTAACCTCTACTTTAGACTTATAGGAGCGTAAAATGTTGCAGGTTAGATAAAACTTCATGAAAATGGGAATGATAATATTAGTCTAGAACTTAAATAAAATTAATGATTTAAAATTAAAATTTCAGGAAAAGAGTTTTTTTAGTTTAGTTTTTCAGGGTAGGCGACCGACTGCTGAGGTCATTTGCGCCATATAGGATATGTGAGTAATTGGGTAATGGTAGGAACATTTCAGGTAATGGAGGAAGGGTGGAGAGAAACCCAGCATCAGCATTAGCCTACTCTTAATGACAGGCACCAAGGGGACCGTAGCTTAACGTCCCATCTGACGGATAGAGTACTGAACCTGAAATGCCCTCCACTAGGCACTCAAGTGGGGACCAGTTTGACACTGAAAAATCTGCCACTGCAGGGAATCAAACCCAGGTCCTCGGAATGAGAGGCCAGTACTCTAGCCACCATGCCAACCCGATCCCTTTCAGGAAAAGAGTCAGGAATTACAAAATCACTTTTAGTTTCATCAACAGATAAGCTTTTCTGCCCACATAATGTGTATTGCCCATGTAATTTTTCTTTTAGTAAAATTGAAAGGTAAATTACAATAATGCCTAAAAGTATTAAAAATGCTAATTTAATTAGTTAAGTTAATTTTCAGTGTTCTATTTATTTTTTTGTGTTTTGCTCTTAAGTTTTTCTGCTTGCTTTATTCAAAAGTGAAAAAAATAAATACTTATTTTAATTGTTCCTATTTGTTTTGAATTGTATACAATTCAGTTAATATGGAAATATGCCTTCTTTGCCAAATTGTTTCAGAAGAAAAATCACAAACATTATTTTCATTAACCGGTTTGTTTTAAGATTTTAAAACAAAACCAAAGCTTGTAGCTCATTATAATTTATAGCTTGGCTTAATATTTAGTAGCTTATTGCAAGATGTAAATATTCAAAATTTGCAATTAGAGTACAATTTAATGGAAATCATTCAGAATCGACAATCGAGAATCAAAAACACAGGAATTGTGATCAGGTTTAGGATCGAAAAAAAAACTGGAATCAACCCATCCTTAGTATGGATTTAATCAGTTTTTATTGGTGTTCTTCTTATTTTGAGGGCTGATTGGAAAATTTTAATATGTATGTTGCTAAGGGAAAGAGGAAGAAGAAACATCTGAAATATGTCTTATACTGTCACCATTCAGTAGAGGGTGGTGAATGGAGGATCTAAGTAGTCAGTGTTATGGTAGGGTGTATTGGTTGTGGCACTTGAAATCACCATGCATATTTGTATAGCAATAATTTCCTATTTACATTCTCAGGTGAATGCTGTCATGGGAGAACTGTTTGCGTCATCAGTTTTAGGAAAAAACGAGACTGCTGAAGAACCAGAAAAGCATAGGGGTGCAGCTGAAGAACCAGAAAAGAATAGGGGTGCCTCATCAGATGTGTATGACTGGAGTTCTGGATTGGAGGATGTGGACGATTCAAATCTCTACTTCTCTCCTGATCAAGGAAATGTGATATTTGCAAGTGCTGTTGATGGCTGGGGATTTGAGTAAGAAAATAAGAATTCATGCAATTTCCATTTTTAAGGATGCTTTTGGTAAATTTGCAGTTAAAGTATTGGTGTACATCAACTATTTTAGCTACTTTTCTTTTTTGAATGTGTCCCCACCTTCAGGCCGATTGCCTTGGGGGACACTTAGCTCCAAACTAACTTCAATGTGTGAGTTTGTTATAAAAAATATTCTTTGTTACGGAGCAATAAATTTCTATTTCTATTACTTGGCAGTAGAGTATTAAGCTCCTTGCCTTGTTCATCTGCAATTTGACATTATTTTATTATGAATTTGTTGAAGATACCTTGTTGCCCTGTAAGTTACCAACTCTAAATATGTATGAATTAATTTTCAGAGTGAAACATTTTGCCAAGCTCTTTTCTAAAAAAATGGATGTGGATGAAAGTTTGCTTGAAAAGACTTTATGGGGAGATTATTATTTCAATTCTAAAACCAAACAGATAACAAAAGGAGCTCAAATGAAAGCAAAAAAGCCATTATTTGTGCAGCTAATCTTGGAAAGTTTATGGTCTTTGTATGATACAGTCGTCATTAGAAAGGTATGGTTGATTATAGTTTATTATAGAAGAGCTTTACTGAAGTTTATATCATCATTTTTAAACTCTTATCATAGATTGTTAATGTTTAGGAGATGTAAAAGCTCTTTTTAACTTCTAGTATTCTTTGACAGGACAAGGATAAAATACCTAAAATTGCAGAAAGTTTGGGAATAAAATTATCAGCTCGTGACCTACGCCACACAGATTGCAAAGTTCAACTTCAGGCGTTGTTTAATCAGTGGTTGCCTCTTGCAAAAGCTGTTTTGGGTAATGGAAAATGGTTAAAAAAATTTATATGTTATCCTGATTGGGATTTGATTTTTTGGGGCTCTAATTATTTCAAATATCAATTTCAGACATGGTTTGTGAAAAATTGCCGTCTCCCTTGGATATGACAGATGAGAAAGTGGATAAGTTATTTTTTGTACCATCCACCTCAATGGATGACCTTCCTGAAGAGACAAGAAACCTTAAGTCTGCCTTTAAGCAGTGCTCTAATGATGATGAAGCTCCTGCTATTGTTTTTATCTCAAAGATGTTTCCAGTAAGTTGATTGGGTTACATCCAACCTGACTTGATTCTCAGGAAACTCACTTGTTAGCCAATTTCAAAATAATTGGAAAAATATGCCCAATCTGCTGGAATTGCTGAAAAAAACTTTTTATGCTGTTTGCTAGGACAAGGATAAAATACCTAAAATTGCTGATGGCTTGAAAATTGGTTTTCCTTTCCAAAGGCCCTGGTTTGAATCCTGGCAATGCCAGAGATTTCTCACAAATATTTGTCCCTAGTGTTTTGTAGAGGGCACTTCAGATTCCTATGAGTCGAATGGGACAAAATATTGTGGACCCCTTGATGCTTTCACATAAAATAGGCTATGTAAATGATGAGTTTCTCTCCACCCTTAATCCTTTGCAAAAAAAATCCTTCCTCTATCAAATACCCACCAACTCTAAATGGCGCAAATGACCTCAACTATAATTTTCCTCCCCCTAATATGAATCCACTCCTTCTAGGTGTTTTTATTAGGGGCAGCCTATTTTGTTCAAATGTGGTGAATGCAACCGTGGGTACTTTATTTGGCTGTATTTTGTTTTAAATAGTTCATCTCAATTTTAAATAGTTCATTCAATATTTCCTCTCCTATCTCTTCAATCAGATTATTTTATTAATTTTACTCCAAGTATAAATCTCAAGAGAGTGTAACTATTAGAGCTGGTGAAAAATAGTGACTAAAATTCCTGAATTTTGGTGAATAAAATAGTAGATTTCATCACAAAAAAGGAGCAAATAAATGAAATTTCGGTGAAAAAAATGTTTATTCGGAAATATTTTAAAACAATAAAATGTTCACAGCAAGTGATATTTATGCAAATTTTTATGTAATATCAAAGAAAAAGGTCATCAAGGTTTGTTTGAGTAATACAACAATAGAAAGGAAAATAAATTATTGGTTCCTTAACCACATTTCTGCCAATAAATAAAATTGAGTTCATTCACAAAAATAGAGTTCCATTAGTGTCTCCATATTCTCTGGCTTTATCGATGTCCTTTTGTCAGACATAGTGTTACTGTATACATATGCTCTATTTCTCTTATTACTATTACAGGCTAGTTTTGGATCTCAATATAATAAAAATTAAATCTGTATTTACTAATTTGGATTTCCCGTAAATACTTTGTTCTGGTAAATATGCAGCATTATCCTTTTTGTGATACTATGGAGAATAGGTTGCCTGAAATGGCTTTTTTAAACATTATAGATAGGTACTCGTAGTCAGTATGTAATATAATATTTACTTGTACTGATACCAAACCGATACCTCGATACCTGGCTGATACCAATAGTATTATTTGCCGGTACCTTACTTATTTTTCTAACAACATTTGATAAGTGCTTTCCTTCCCATGAAGTCAACTCAGTAATCAAGTGTTATAAAAGACCACCTAATTATTGAGAGAAATGACATTGTGACAACTCTTTTATTTTGCTATTCTTACAATTATCACAGGAATTAGATTTCAGACTCTAAGCCCTCTTGCATTTGTAAATACTGAAAATTCTTTTTAAAAAATAAGAGCTGCTGAACATGCTCAGCTGCTCATATTTGAATTTATTGCTTATTGACATGGCTGCTGAACATGCTCAGCAGTTAAAAGGGTTCTTCTATCAGGGCCACAGCACTAGTTTCTGAAAATATTTGCTCAGGAAATTCTAAACCTGCAGGTACATCCAAATACCCAGGACTCTAGTTAGCATGTTTTTGTAGTAACCAGGAATCCTGGACATGGTAATGAGGAAATATTGTTGAACAGATTTGGCCTTCTCAGGTTATGTTGAAGACATGTGCGAAGAGCTCCAGATTCATCTGAGAGTCTGCCTGTATTATTTGGCTCTAAGCCATTCCTTCACTGCTCTCATCTCCTGCTTCCGGTGCTGGGGAAGCCAAGATATTCGTATGCTGAGTCATCATCAAGATGACGAATAGCGTTTCCATCAACGAGCTGCACGTCTTCCTGGTCTTCCAAAATCTTTCCTTTCGCCAGATGGATGGTCGTGCACTTATCCTATCTGAATTCCATCCCTATATCATCTCTGTATCTGCATACGGTGTCCAATGCCAAGCGCAGGTCTTTTGCACTTGAAGCATAAAACTTCAGGTCATCCATGTAAAAAAGATGGGTGATCTTATGCTCCCTTTTTTACGGGACACCGCACATATACCCCTTACCTCGTCTCAACTGAATGGACAGTGGGAGGGGAGATAAGCAGAACAAGAGGGGACTAAGTCTATCACCTTGGTAAACGCCACAGCGGTATGTTACCAAATCCGTGTAGACGGTCTTCTTGCCAGATGGTATGGCATAGCGCGTCTTCCACAGTGGTAACAGGTATTCGATGCAGGACACAACCTCTGGGTCGACTTTCATGTACCTCAGCATGGCTATAATCAGCTCATGAGAGGTGGTATAAAAAGTCTTCTTGTAGTCCACTCAGCCCATTGACAGGTTACGCTTGTATTGACAAGCGTCCTGGCTCACACACCTATCAATGAGCAATGTTGTGTGAGCGGTGTTGTACACCGAAACCGGTCAAATTAAATATCCTTATTCTTGTGGAAAATTGCCAGTTTTTCTTTCGCTATGATATTCCACCAAATTAAGCCTAAAACAACTACCTTTATCAATGAGCAGGTTGTCCTTGCATCCCACAATGCCTTTCTTCGTGCCCCTCTGCTCGTACACTTCCTCCCATACCGGTTGGACATGGCGGAGGATAAGGTCGTTCAAGATGGAAGTGAACGCCTTGTATACAGTGTTGAGACAGGTTATAGGGCGGTAATTCTTCGGATTGGACAAGTCTCCCTTTTTCGGTATTAGGACTGATCGCCCCTCAGTCAGCCAGGACAGTATTGGCTCCGTCCCTGACAGGAAGGATGTGAAGATTCTGGCAAGGTGTTTGTGCGTGGAAGAGAACTTTTTCCACCAGAAGTTATTCACTGTGTCCATTCCTGGAGCAGTGAAGTTCTTCATGCCAGAAAAGGCCTTCACATCACTTTCCGTGACTGAGATGGGACGATCCATATCCACTGGGTGGCGGTCACAAAACTCTTTAAAGTGGGCAATAGCTGGAGTACCTTCGTTGAATGGCTTCCTAGTCTCGTAGATGTCCTTCCAGAAACGTTCCACCTCTGGGACAGTTGGTGGTGTTTGGGCAACAGGTGGAGGGGGTCGGAAGAGGTGGGATGGCTGAAAGGAGAAGGTGGAGTTCTCTTTCCTAGCGTTGGTCCTTTTGACCAACTTCTTCCTCGCCGTTGTAAGTGCCCACACTCTATCCACATCATGCTGCTTAAGGATAAGCAGCACTCTTTTGTTTAGTGTGTGGTGGTCTCTCCGGATTGCATGCCCAATGCGCTTGACCTTCGGCGTAAAGGCCCAACTGGAGGAAAGGTAATCCATCACACACTGAAATCTCGACACCTGTTGTCTTGCCACCGTGATTTTGGCATTAAGCTGTTTAAGCCTATTTGCTGCTTTAGTCTCCCAAGTGGCAGACACACGGGGAGAGGCCAATAGTGTGGAGGCAGCATATACCACGCGTCTATTTCCCAGAGGCTACTCATTTCGGCCAGGATCATATCTATGATGCGATTCAACTGGGACAGCTGTTGGTCCCGCAGAGAAATTTTATGATGAATATTTCTCTGCCTGGTAGTCGTCTCACCGAAGTTTATCGTGCTTTCCAACTCCTGAAGTAGATCAGAATTGGCCTTCGGCTCGTCTCCCTTCACCGAAAGTTCGGCAGAAGCACCGGCAGTAGGAGGTACATCTGCCTTTGTAGGAGATAGAGCCTTGGCCATCGTGTTCTACTCTGATCTTTCGGTTGGGGTGTCGTTTTCTTGTGCAGTTGATTGGCGTAGTCGTGCAGATTCTGCTGCGACAGATGGTCATATTCAGGATGCATCTCACACCACAAAGAGTGCATCCTCGCCATGTATCCCCTGCGACTTGGCTCACTGGCAGTATGGCAAGCTAGAAGGTCTCCCCTCAGGGTCTCCGTCCACTCCATGCGAGCTCCCTTTTTTGATGGCATAGATTATTATTATTATAATGATACCACCCCAAAATATAGGCTGACTGTTTACAATACTAATTCTTATTGCTGAGGTTTCAAGCCTTAGAAAATATTACTCTAGGATAGTTCAGCCCTCAACTTTCTGGTGAAAAATTTGGTCTAAAAACACAAACAATATTAAAATATATTCTATAATTTTTTTCGTCTGCTAGACTTTGTATATGCTGCCTAGGAATACAAATGCTCTTTCTGTTCATAAATCTTCTTGTTACCTTTTGTGTTTATTGAAATCGAATGTGATACAGTGCACCGGTAATCATTTCCTCCCTCACCAGTATTTAATTGTCCACTTTTACTTTAGGTGGATAGGAGAAACTTGCCTGTGAATAAGCAAAGGCCTTTAACTGCTGAAGAAATCGCTCTGAGGAGGGAAATGGCCCGGCAGCGTCATGCTGACAAACTTCTGAGCCTTGCGAATAAAGCTCCTGATGAATCAGGTACAAATATTTTCTATTTTCAGTGCATTTAATACATTGGCTTGTATGATGCATTATGATTTTGCCACCTTGCTTGGAAAATTCATAGCCCTTCCATAACTACTGATAATGCTTAAGGTTTAATGGAGAAGCAATGTTTTATAGAATGATGCAAATTATTATGACAAATTTTTCATAACTCAGTTTATCATCTGAATCACTGAAATCTAATTGGAATGAGCCTTTAGGCCAAGTCTGACATTGACCAGAGCATTTGACACTCCATTTCCATGATTTCCATTTAAAAAATTGGGAAATACATAAAAGGGAAAAATCATATCCAATCTCTTTGGATATAGGGCTATTTATACGAGTGTTGATTTATGTACGTCCAGGCTTTTGTAACTCAGGGTCTGCCTATATTTCAAGGTTCAACATTGTTGTGTAATACCCTTCATAACTTTGGCTCTTTCCTTGTTTCATCTGTAGTATTATGAAAAACTGTAATGCATAATATAATAATGATGTCATTGTAGTTGATGACCTGCATTTTATTTTCAAAAAAGTATAATAATCTTAAAATATTTTTTAATGGTGGCACCCTATCATCTGTATTGCCTGTCCTTTGTGTCCTGTGGAGAGTTAATTTAGGCGGTTTCCCATAGCCGTCCATATGTGGGTAAGGAGGAGGATTGAGAAAGTAAGGTGGGAAAACAGACCAATAAATTATACACTGATAGTCAGGCTGCTTTGAAATTCCTGACATCGCCATAGTGCAAATTACAGCTGCTGCAATAGTGTCATGAGGCACTCAATGTGATAGGTGAGTGTTGTTATAGGTTGTTTACTGTGATCATTAAGCAAGGTTGGTATGCCTCACTAGAAGTGTGTAATGATTATGATGGTAAAGTGTGCAGTTGTTAAGGAGCTCAATAAAAGGAATTGAACCACTAGTCATCATTGGAATTTTTATGACTACCTCATTGACTTAATGTTGAAATTAGTTAAAATATGGTGCAGTAATGTGAACTAGTATTTTGTGCCTACTACTGGTATTACATTTTCTATTGCGGTTATTTTTAATGCTATACTGGTCAATGGAGTGAAAGTTTAATCCTCACTTTCCATTTACATGCTTGGAAAAAATGGCCGTAAATTTAGTTAAATTTCCAGTGTCCGTAGATTTGGAGGGTCCATCGGTGTTAAAAGGTTGCCAGATATTTATTGGGGACTTTGAGAACTACCTTACTGCTAATGGCCAGGGCGAGGTGCCAGACAAAGGGAAAGTAGCCTTGCTAAAGAATATCCTGGGCTCCAAAGGAAGGGAGTTGTTTAATACATTTAATATAACTGAGGCCGATGCAGAAATGTATAGTAAAGTGAAGTCAGCTTATGACTCCTATGTGTAGCCCAATAGGAATAACATATACAATAGTTTCTGTTTTGGCATGAGGGCTCAAAAGGAAGGAGAGACGTTTGACCAGTTTCTGACGGATCATAACGATTGGTTAGGTATTGTGGATATGATAAGGCAGAAGCCCAAAAAGACCATCGAATGATCGTCAGGATTGTATGTGGCATTTGCGATGATTCTGCCCATGAAAGTCTGTTGTGGACAGAAGAACTTAGTTTAGAAAAGGTGGAGCGGTACTGCTGTATGGTTGAAGTTAGCCATCTACAGGCCCAAGAAATTAACACCCACCTTGACGATGGACAGCACTCAGACCAAACCTTCAAGTCTAAGAAGGTACCTTATCATAAGGGGGGTGAGGAAGTTTTTCAGTGCACGAGGTGTAATACATCACACAAATTGAGAGTGCCTTGCTTACAGGAAAAAGTGTAAGAGATGTGGTAATTTTAATCACTGTGCAGTGTTGTGTAGAGTGAAGCAGGCTCATGCAGTCAGTGAAAGTGCTACAAATTCATCTTATTAGTCTGTAGTTATTGATAGTGTTAAAGGCCTGTCAGTTAAATCTTCAAATGCTAAATTTAAAGAGAGAAATGACTGGCTGGAAATTATGAGAATTGGAGGAAAGCTGGTGAATGTAAAGCTTGACCCAGGCACTGGTGCACTGTGGGCTGAATCGAAAAAACTTGACAAAAATAATTTTTTTACTTTTTATTCAGGTAAAAACGATAATATTTTCTGAATGTGCTATAATAATTTTACAAAATACTGAAAGAATTTTATTTCTATGTTCTTTCTTTAGATGCAGGCATCTGTGAATTTCATAAAAAAATGATCGTAAAATTAATTTTCCTTTTCTTGTGGAAACTAAAGGAATAATTTTGGTACTGTTGCGTTATAATTTAAGATACGTAGTTCTCGAGCATACCAACATAAAAATGTGTATTTTTTTAAATCAGCTATAGTGAAACTTAGATTTTATTGATATTTTTTAAAAATTTTATAAAAAAAATACAAGTATGCATTTTTTCACGTATTTTTATCATGAAGTAGAAAAAAACTTAATGTTAGCGGTCTTTAGCGATAAAAATTTTTACACCAAGTTATAAAGTAAAATGACAACTCTAATATTCAAAAGAAAAATCCTGTGTCAATCTGCCCCCCCACCGTTCCGATCAAGTAATGAGTGCAGAGGTCCAACCTCGCGATGCGGAGCTGATATGTGGAAATCCATTCAGAATTTGTTACAGTTGAGGATTCCTTGACAAATTTGAGACGACACTTGTGTTTTCCATACAAGTATAAATTATGCACTCTGTGTTAGCCTTATTGTTCCATTTTTTTCAACAAGCACATTACGATTTTATTTAGAAAGATAACATTTGCAAGGTTCAATGCGTGCGCCGGCAAGTCGTTAGCCTGTCTCATGAAGTGGGTGGCTGCAGGGGAATATTGTCTTGTATCGGGTATTGAGTAGTGGGTATCGACCATTTCCCAATACTTCAACTTTCGAGTATTCATTTTTTTTCGGATACTTTTATTCGAAAGAATCCAAAAAAATGAAAATGTAGAGGCAAAACTAGATGATACTACGGATCAATAAAAAGGTAAGTTTCCCTAGACAAATGTCTCGGTGATTATGTATGTATTAACGCAGGGAATTTTATTCTGATTTTGATTTGTTTCTCTGGTGATTCAGATTATTGACATTCCACATTAGAAAGAAATGGACCCTGCGAAAGTAACCCGAAAACAAATGCATGAGGTGATTTTCAATGGAAGTGGAAATTAACAAGGAACTTGCTGCAAGGTTTCCCAGAATTTTGAAAGCACTATCTTCTGGGCTTGAAATAAATTACAGTACTTTCAGCGATTCCTGCTCTAAGACCGCTTCCCTATATGTAAAATTGTATTCGTGGTATTTCATGCCCCCCATGGAGCCCAAGTTGCTATTTCATGGAGTATCAATTGCAAAGGAAGCAGTGCTTCTCATTGGCCAGCTATCGGAGGTAGCTTTTGAATCCCGGCATAAAGATATTAGGAGGTACCGATCACACCATACGAGAAAATTTTTCCGTTTGGCTGACATGGAGAATTTTTTTCCTTAGGATCCTACTAACTTTGGATCCCCTAATATATGATAGTTTTATTTCAAGAAATGTAAAAGGAAATGTTTCGAAAGAAACACAAGATTTGCTTGTGATGGAGGAGCCAAATTTGGATGAGGACAGTGATGATTTGGAATCTGATGAAAATTATAATGATTGTTAAATTAATTTTTTGGGTTATATCACTTGTAATAAATAATTTTATGTGTTTTATTTTTTATACCATCTGTTTCAAGATTTAAAATGTTTTTGAAGTAGTTTCTTCGTGTATGTAATGACAGTTCAATAAAAGATGCCTGTTGATAATTAATTATTTCATTAATATTGTTTATAAAAAAGATTTCATGTATTTAATTTGAAATATTTTGTTTAAAAAAATTAAAATATATTTGGAAAGGCTTGCTTATTTTTCATTGAAAAACCATTTAGTAAAATAAAATACAGTAAAACCTCTTATTTACGTAATCGGAATTTACGTTTTCCCACAATTTACAATGTTTTTATTGGGTCCCATCCAATTTTTTATATGTCCAACGTATGCAGAACCCCGTATTTGCAACGAGTTTTCCATTTTCCTGCTGTTTGCGTTAGATGCGGGTAAGAATGTGATAGATTAAAATAACAAAATTCCCTTCTATGACATTTAGCCATACATACCAGTCTAAATAAAACAATTTTTTGCCTCGTTTCGTGCATATATACATCAAAAACAAGAGAGAGAGCAGTAATTTGCTCTGCTTTATGGAAGAATTTGAACTTAGTGGCGTAGAGGTGCAGTACACAGCGACACTAGTGATGGAAATGCAAAATATTTTTGACCGCGATAGACTATCCTTTTACCGGGAAAATATTGTTACTGTGAAATGAATGCGTATAGGACATGATTTATAATTTAGGAACCACTGCGGGAGTATATTTAAGCTGTACCGAAGTTCATGTGGTGAAGAATGAAAATGAATGTTTACCGAGACATTATGAAATGTTAAACATACATTAACTGAACTGGTGGATGATAACAGGGGATCATTCGTCTGACCATCACCCTGCATTAATTCAGTAGTTTTACTACACATTACTACAAAACAAACCTTATTAAAATTAGTTTTATCGAGTGAAAACAGCATTAAATAATTAAAATATTTTTGTTGAGAAATCTTTTGCCATTGGATAACTGCTTGCGCTGGCTGACCAGCGAGGTGGCTCAATATTCTCATGTGTTGTTTATGTTATCCTTAATTACTCCGGAACGTAAATTTTATTTCACATGGAAATGGGAATTGGGTGTGAATTACTATATTTTCAGATGACCGAGGGTTTTCAGGTTTCTTCCGCCTTGGTTCATCCGTCTGTATGACAGTTTCGTCGGCATTCTAGACGCCATCTTCATGTCCGAAGATCGCATCCCATCAAATTTTCTATATCTTCCTTCTTTATATTTCCCATATCTTCGTACTATATATTTCCTATACTTAGTACCTGTAGATGCTGTCTGGAATGCTGGCGAAACTGTCGTGCTGTAAGATGAACCAATGCGGAAAAAAACGGAAACCCTAGAGTAATCTTCTAATCACCAAGGGAGCCTTCGCAGCAACCAGAATATTTTCAATTTAGGCATAAATAAAAATTGTGGATTCTCATGATGCAACTCGCAATATAGCGTAACATGTAAGATTACCGGTCTCCACAATGGATGCAATTATGAAAACTCGCGATGTGATTATGAAACATGCTAGCTAGTGCAGACACCTGTCGAAAAAGAGAAAAGTCAAGAAACCATGGTATGAAGGAATACCAACTTAAAAAGCAGTTTTAGTTCTAGATCGTCTAATATCACCGTGAATGGCTCTGTCATAAGAGAAAAGGCATTGCATAATGTACAAGTTTGGGAATTATGGATTTGACAACCTCCAATGGTTGGGTGGCATAGAAATATATTGTACAAAAATAAATCAGGATAATTCTATACTTTAAGAAATAGTTAATAATTAGCTTTAGTGCAGTTTATCAGTGTTTCTTATTTATAATTTACCTTATATTGTTAAAGTATGCATGTGAAACTGAAAATTGGCCTTTTCCCACTCTTTGCATTTTCCCGCATTTTACATTTTTTTCTAGTGGTCCCTAGAAAAGCGTAAATAATGGGTTTTACTGTAATTCCTCTATACTTACTGCAGTGGTATGGCTAGTCATTTTTTGGATTTTATCAGTCTCCACTAATTTGTTTAAAAAAAGGCCCCGGATCATTTTTTTTGGCAAAATATCATAATATTCATGTTAAGAAGCCTAAACAAAAATATTTGCGAAGATTTCATCGTTCTATCTATAAAAATAGAAAAGATATGATTTTTTTCATATTTTCCATTTCAGCCCACAGTGTGGTGTGAATTTGTTTAAGGTAGAATTTGTAAAAGGTTAAACTTGAAGTCTCCATTAAAACCCACTTAATTGAAGCTTTTGGCATGCGAAGTTGGCTCAATTATCAGTGTTGTTAAATTGTCATTGAATGTAAGAAACGTTATATTTGATGTACCTACTGTTTGTCATTTTTAATACAAATGTCCTGGCTTTATTAGGAAATAAGTTTTGTGAGAAGTTAAAATTAGTTCAAAGTGTAAATAATGTGTCTGAGCTTGGAAAAGATTTTATAAAGGACCTCCAAGAGAATTTTAAAGGTTTAGGATCTTTTCCCCAAGGTACTCTACAAAATGTTGATCCTGTAAATAAACCTCCTCGCAGAGTAGCCAGGGCTCTGTGATAACCACTTTTAAATGAGTTAAGTGGTTGGAGGGAATGATGGTCATTAATAAGCACCTAGGTAAAAGATTTTGGTTGAGTAATCTTGTGACATTGGAGAAACCATCAGGCAAACTTCATTTGTGTTTAGATCCATAGGATCTAAACAATGCCATCGTTATAAATTTCTGTAAAATTCCAACCCTGGAACAGTTGTCTGAAAAACTGAATGGTAAAAGCTTTCATATTGTTGTAGAATGAAAGGAGGCTTTTCACCAGGTAAAATTGGATTAAGGTTCATCATACACTATAGTTTCTCGACCCCATTTGGTCATTATCGCCATCTAAGATGGTGTTTCCTGTACAGGAGAACTTTTAAAAAAATATATGGACAAAATTTTGGGGACATAACAGGTGTAGTATTATCCCTTGATGATCTTCTCTGTTCTGGGGTGACGAAGAGAGAGCATGATGAATGTGTGACTGAGGTTATGGCAAGGGCTAATTCACTAAGAGTAAAGTTTAACCCTGAGAAATTACAATTTAAAGTCTCTGAATTGAAGTATATAGAGCAGTCTTTTCAAAAGAATCATGACCCCTGATCAGGAAAGGGTATGAGCTCTGAATAGTTTGCCCCTGACAATAAATGTGAAAGAATCCCAGTGAAATTTATGTATGTTTTATTATTTTATGACCTATGTACCAAATATGGCATCGGTAAGTGCACCATTAAGAGAGCCTTGAAATCATCAGTCTTGTAAGAATAGTTGCCTCAAAAGGTATTTGATCATTTGAAGTATCTTAAAGCTAATGCCCCTGTGTGGACCTCTTTAAATCCTAGTTTTAAACTTGTAATTCATTGTGATGCCTCTCAAAGTAGGCTTCATTGTGCTTTACTTCAAGAAGGAATCCATGGCCTTCAACTGGTTCATATTGCAATAAGGTCATTGACTTGTTCTATGAAAAACTACTTTCAGAATGAAAAAGAGTTATTGGCAGTTCAATTTGCCACAATCAAATTTCATATTACCTATATTTATGGTAGAACTGTTTAAAAGTTCGAACTGCCTTCGAGGGTCATCAAGGGATGTGTGGGGGAGTGAGAAGGGGAGAGAGGGGATGGGATAGAGGTGTCAGAGTGTGAGGAAAAGGTACAAAGACATGCCCATAAACAAAGGACCATCCCTGACCCTCCCCATTCCACTCAGCACTATTTCTAAATTGACACAGTGTATCCTATGGCCTGCAATGGGTCACTTATTTTTTTAAAGCAAATTATGGAGGTAAATTTTTTAATGTCGGCAATTAGTTTTTAGTTATGTTATTGACAGTAAGGCTATTAACACGTTGCGTATGGATGGCTAGAATCCTCGTCATTTAAATCCCATCCATTGTGGATGGATGACGAGAATTCTCATCCTTAAGGCACATCATGGTAAAGTTTTACATTGTGTTATTTATGTATATGGTAAATATTTTTCAATTGGCTTCTGTTATTTATTAAGAATAATTTTAACATAATTTTTGATAACCCGAGGTAATTTTGTTAATTTTAGCTATTTAACTCTGTTTAACCCTTTCGCGCCAAACGTCAGTCATGGCCGACGCAGATTTTTGTGCCCTAAAGACCGAACGTCGGTCATGACCGACGTGGATTTTTCGACCCAAAAGACCGAACGTCGGCTATGGCCGATGAGGAGGAGGAAAAGTGACCGCCGCGGAAGCAATAACTTCAGGTATACTGCGACCCCTCGAGACCCGGCTTAGCGTGAGCTAAGACCCTTTCCCGGGCAACTGGGCTCGACCCTCTGCCTCATTTGTAACCCCCCTCGCTGCATGACTTCGCGGTTAACTAGTAGTCTAGGCACTGGTTTTTCTAAACCATTTTTTTGTTATACATTCCTTTAATTTAATCTTTAAAGTGAAATATGCGTTTTTGCTGAGTTTGTGAAAATTTTGAACGATATTCTAGCGTTAATATTAACGGAGTTATAGTGCAGAACTCTACATAACTTGTAGGTACTACATATGTTCACGGCAAAAAATACACTTTTGCATAAAGTTTTCTTTAAGCTTGGGGTAATCGTGATTCGTTCCTTCTCACTTAAATTTTTATTTTTTCTCATATTTGAATTCATACCTATTCAACTATCACATATTTTTATATTTCCGTATTTTTCCTCATCGAAAAGTAGATTTTCTGGTTTTCTTAAGAACTGGATCTTTAGTAACCATTGATTCTCCTTATACGTTGGTGTTCTATTTGAACTATTGGTAGTTTTATACTTTAATACCCTTATGCGTAAACGCATACGTATTCTCTGGGGCATTTCTTCAATAACGCACTTGAGCCGGATGACTAGTTTCCCACGCTGTTTCAGGTAGCAGACTTTGGAAAAACCATAGATCCCATTCGTATGGTGCTGCTCTTTGTGTATGCATGGTCTTAATGGGTTAATAGCATTTTCGCCGAATTTCTAGGTCCCCTTTCACTTTCTTCGAAAACCGACTCTGAAGAATTATCATCTACCCACCTATGGTGGTATCTCTTGTGTTTTCATGCTGTGCTTCTCTTCTCAATGCCTTTTCACTGAATTGCTGGATTCCCCATCCTTTTCGTAGAATTTCTCATTAGGAATCCATTTCTACACCCATGTGCCCATCCATAGGAATATTTGTTTTTCCTTGCTTCTCACTTCAGTCTTGGCTCTAAAGCAAGCAGTGCTCTCTCTGTTCGCCCGAGTTTTAGTCATTTCTTAGTTCAGATAAATTCTCTCTTTGTGGTGGCGTTGCAAAACTTTTGTTCGAGTGTAGTCATGTCAAAGGAACATTCTATGCTTGAGGACTCAATATTGGAGTTATTGACTAAAAGTGTAGTGAGGATGAAGACGTCTATTCGGACTCAGATGAGGAGACTTCGGATTATGATCCAGAGACTTCGACTGCTGAAGCAACAGGCGCAATGGATCCCTCAGTTTCATCTTCGGGCGATGCATCAGATACGAGGAAAAGATTGTTACCAAAAGAAGAAAGCTTTCTCCGAAAGGTATTGTTTTTTTTTCTGATGGTATTTCTCCAAAAACCCACGAATTTGATTCCTCTTCTTCCGGGTCTAAGGCTGCTGCGTCCGCGAGTTCTCCAATCAGATTATTTTATGAATTTTTTTTCTCCATTGATTTGCTTATGCTAATGTCAGAAGAAACCTATCGGTTCAAATTCGTTAATATCAACGCTAGAATTTCATTTAAAATTTTGAAGCGCTCAGCAAAACACGTGGAATCCATTTAATAAGTTTAAATTTTTGGAATATACGTAAGGGCTTTTTTAAAAAAAAACACTGCTAATTCAATCAATTTACCGCGGACTCTTGCTGCGAAAAAGGCTGCTAAAGGGTTGGTTGGTCGAGCCCAGTGGACGGGGAAAGGGTCCGGAGTTGGGTCCCAAAACGGTGGGTGGGGCATACCTGCCTACTTCCTCGCCACGAGAGAGCTCCGGACGGGAGAGTCAAGAAATATCTCTTGCTCCTCATACGACGGGAAAAATTCTCTTCCTATGGCTCCGGCGCGAAAGGGTTAAATCTCAGTCCGGTGTTCTGTGAAGGCGCTTAACTTCAATTTCATTAACTTGAAACTTATTCGTCTTCCCTCTTATTTTGGGAGGTTATATTTCTTTCACAGCTTCCTCGGTCATCCCACCTCCTTACCTCATTGTTTACAGAATGTTTCTCCGCATGGCCCCAGCTTAGCCAGCGGCAAGGAACCGTATCTCTATCACCTCAAGGACCATATTTGTATTGCTTCACCTACAAGTTCCTCTCACAGCAGATGGAATGCACTCTCAGCTCTGCTCCATCAACGTAAACATTCATTATGAAAAGAATGAGGGAGCAAATAATGAATTGCTCATTGTTCTTTTATGGCTGTGGTTAGTTCCTTCTCTCAATGGGTCTTGAGCTGCTCGTTTCCTTGAGTCCCAGTGAATAGTGATTTTAGTTTCGTGTTTGTCTTGTGAGAGGTTTTCCTCAACCCGTATTAATGGAAATATTCAATGCAATGGCATCTCATAGGAAAGACATTGCTTTGCGCAAGGAAGAAATTTTGTTAGATCTGTGCGCCGATAATTTATCAGATGTACCATTACAGTATGATGAAGATAGTGACGAGAGTGGAAGTGATTCCGATATTGTAGTGAATGTCAGAAATAGAAAATCCACTCCTCTCTTGATAAGTGAAAGTGACTCCGATAAGAGTGCAAATGAAGACATTACTTCACCAGGAATCTCTACTAAATGGGAAAAAATAGATTCTTAGGGGGATTTAGAGCAATTTTTGGGCCAACCTGGAGTAAAACGTGTACCAGAAAATTTACCAGTGTCCTTGATGTAGTCTCACTCTTTATTGTCGATGACTTGTTAGAAATGATGTGCATTCAGTCAAATCTGTATTACCGTCAAAACCAACATAGATACACAGATTCACTAAAAAGAGGAAAGTGGTCTGACATAACCATTATTGAAATGAAAAAATTCTTTGTTACTTTGATTCTCATGGGCCAGGTGAGGAAAGATTCACTGAAGGAGTATTGCAGCACTGATCCTTTTATAACAACGAACATATGTAGAGAAGTACTGACGAGAAACAGATTTGAACAGATTCTGAAAGCGTGGCACTTCAGTAATAATGAGAAAATTTTGGATGCGAAGGACAGACTATACAAAATAAGACCAGTCTTGGAATACTTAATTGAAAAATTTCAAAATGTATGCTACCAAAGCAGGAGCTATCTCTTGATGAAACAATGATTCCATGGAGAGGAAGACTAAAAATGATGACCTACAATCCAGCAAAAAATCATAAAGTATGGCTTACTAGTTCATATGGTTTGTGAAAGTGATTCTGGCTACATTAGTAATTTAGAAATATATTCGGCTGGGGGAAAAAAATTAGAACAAACCATCCTTCTCTTTTGAAGCCTCATATCAATCTTTGGCATCACGTATGTGAAGATAATTATTTGAATGGTGTAAAAATAGCAGAACTGCTCTTTGATAATTAAATTAGAGTTTGTGGAACCATCAGACCAAATAGAGGGCTCCCTGCCACATTGAAGAGTGAGGCGGAAACATTGAAAAAAGCCAGTGCACGTTTTCTCGCAAAGGTGAAGTGTTACTTGTAGTGTGGAAAAACAAAAGAGAGGTGAATATGATTAGTACTATTCACAGCGCTAAGATGGGTAATACAAAGCTGAAAGATAGGATCACAGGACTTCTGATCAAAAACCATACTCTTATTTTGAAATACAATGAGTGAGTGAAAGACGTAGTCAAGAAGACAGGGCGGATATGTATTTATCGTACATATTATACAATCATAAGAAAAACAGTGAAATGGTCGAAGAAAGTAGTCCTGTGGATAAAAAACTGTGCTCTTTTTAATGCTTATAGAGTTTATAAAAGACTAAATGAATCAAATAGCATTACATAGATTCAAAGGCTATCTGCTCCAGACAGGCAAAGAGTGGGCAGAGAGTAGAGTGGAGCCAGATGAGCCATCCTCGGACGAGGACTGAGATAGTTAGCCGAAGGAGCGTGCTCCTTCGAGAGATCACCCACAGCGTCTCTCGAGAGACCTGGGTTGACATCATCTCGACCCTAATGTGGGAAAGGGGAAGAAGAAATACCACACCAGAAGATGCAGTGTGTGTGTTTACAGAAAAATTAGGATGGAGATGAGGTATGTGTGCTCAACTTGCGATGTTCCACTCCAAAAGGGAAAATGTTTTATGGAGTATCACACA
The DNA here is from genome assembly GCA_933228895.1 of Platycnemis pennipes. Taxonomy (NCBI): domain Eukaryota; kingdom Metazoa; phylum Arthropoda; class Insecta; order Odonata; family Platycnemididae; genus Platycnemis; species Platycnemis pennipes. The sequence goes on along the minus strand of OW121856.1, from coordinate 75,295,049 downwards.
AAGAGGAAATACTGAGACTTTCTGTGTGTATTATTTTCCAAATCCTATAAAAAAAATTTCGCTTTTAAATAAGTAACAGCATTTTTACTGATGCAATGCATTTTCAAACGGTGAAGTTTAAAAACCTGTCAGAACAGAGGGTTTAAAGGAACTTAAATACCCCGGTACGCAACATGTTTAAAATAAAACTACTTAAAAAATAAAAATCAAATACTGAAAATTGACCCATTGTGCCCCACTCTTCCCTATTCTTGATAAAGGGTGCTTTCCAATGCCCATCTGCGCTGATCTGCTTCAATCTGATTAGTGGAGAATGTGTTCCAATTGTATGCATGTGCAAACTTTGTATAAAGGCAGGAAATATGTAACAACAGAAAAAGAAATTCCTTAATGTCAAAGATAATTAGGATGATTACTTGAGAAAAACAAATAATAAGTTTGTGTTTTTTTCTTTCAAGAGGTAATTTTGACCACTTTTGCAAAGAAATGGAATATCTTCTTCGCTATACACTATGGAATAAAGCATGCGAAGCCTAAGCGAAGAGCTTCAGATAAAGTTAAGTTTTAACTTTGATCATTGGCAAATGAATAGGAGCCAGAGACTTGTCAAAATAAGCTTATTCTGAGGTCTACTCAAGCGAAGTCTATATTTTTCATTTCAGTCGGATATTTATGACCTCCATGAACCAATTATTCAAGAGATTTCTATCACCCACCATAACGGAAATGGAAAATCTGAGAATTTTTATATTCACAGAAAAAAATCATGATGTCATCTTTTAAATTCAAAATTGATTTATTTTATTTACTTTAACAAATATATTTTTGTGCTAGTTCATGTGCTTGACATGAATTTATGTTGTATCTGCCTTTACATGCAGAAAAGCAAAATTGAGTATACCTGCCAGCAATGCGGAATGAAGGGAGAAATTGGTGTATTGATTGGGCACCCATGCTTCTTGGGAAGAAAGGAAATTTTCCTTGAAGAAAGTACAAATATTGTGTGTCATGTTTCACATGAAACAAATGTGGATAATGAAAAGACTGGCACTGCTGAGGGATCTCAGACACCTCAAAATTTTCTTGATAGTGAGTTTTCTTCATGGTGTTTCTATTGTAGGATGCAATTTTTTAACATTTCAGTGACTTTTTAGTCTATGCATTGTAAGATAAAATAATAGCAAAAAATTGCATTTCCTCACAGCGTGGTGGAAGACCACGATCTCTCTGAATGAACTACCTATTTTGTGAAAATCACGAAATGATAATGGATAATGAACATTTTCATGAACACTGTACTGCCGGCGTTCTTCCGATTTTTCAAATTTACCCCTATTGTTCTGCCATCTTGGAAACACATTACTGCAGGTGCGTTCCAGTTGTCTGTTTCAATGTGTGCTCATGTTTCCATCTGTTACGATGTGTGCTAATCTGAGCAAGGCGATTGGAAAGCACCCAAAAATGGAAAATATAAACTCATCATTTTCATTATTGCGTTTTATGTAAAGTGCTTATTTTTTCAACTTTTTTGGAACATGAGCCTTGCAATTATTAATTTTTATGTTCTTTTATGTATTCTAAGAAGCAGGCAGTTTCTTTGCTGTTTTCATTGTGCAATTACTCTCAGTGAAGTTTGGTTCTGATGAGAAAAATACTTCCGTCACATCAGTGTTTTGAACCAACCCTTGCTAGCTGTAAATTCTTCTGTTGATGTATTTAGTGCCCTAGTAACTTCATGAGCTTTCAGAGTCATTACGTTCATTGGAACAGACATGCCATTCTGCCTCTGAGTAGACACAAACTTCACCAATTCTTTTACATCTTACATTAGAACTGTCTGATTTTGGACCACTGAATGACTATTTGGTAGATTTATTTTCCCACTTTAAGTGTTTTTCAAAGTTTTGCTAGCGCACATTTGCCGTCGGTACACCGCACATCCTACTTGCGTTAAATTTATTGCTATTTTCTGCATGACGTATGATAAGACACTAAGTAAGCTTAAAATATGCGTCGTAATTACGCCTATTTCGTATTGATAAATTGCCATTTTCACTTGAGCTATATTTTTCAACATGTTCTGACATTTTCTTGAGGGCTACGGTCGTAAGTTGTAATTCACCCGCGAATTCACTATTTTTCGATGTGTGGCAAAGCACCAAAAGAACCGCCTAACGATTTCAGCTGTCATTTGTTTTTGAATGGATGCGAAGCGAATATTGCGCGCTCGATTGAAATATCGCGCTGTGGCCGTTAATTATCGTATTGGAAGAAATAATTATTATTACCGGAATTGTAAAAATCTTCCACAGTTGTCATTGGTTGTTTATTTGTGTAGTTTATGCATTGGATTTTTCGTGGAGAGCATTCTTATGAACTATTTAATCATAGGTACGTATGATTTAGTAGGTACCTAATTCTAAGGTCCGTTGTACATTGATTCTACGACATCGCTTGTGCACGTGATTCAAATTTATCTTTGAATCAAGAGCGTATCATAATGTTAGCACCAGAAATTTTGTTTAAAAAAGTCCTCATAGATTCTGATGAATGCTGTAGATATACTAATTTTCACTCATTCATTATTTTCAAGTATGTTTTCACCCACAAGGTGGTAATGACCGTATCTAATAACTGTAGAGGTAAATATCATCACGCCACATTGTAGTGGTATAAATGATAGTTACTGAGGATGGAGTTGGATGAAATTAGTTGGTCTAATTTCATCCAACTTCAACCAAAATTGAAAATTATTCTTCATTCTTAACCCTCCAGCGGGCGCGCTGTGGCACAAAGTGCAACATTGTGCCGTTTCGTTCTCACGTTATTAATATTAGAAGGTCAGTGAACCAAACGCACCAATTATTCCTTCTTTGTATCATTATGAAGATTTCTATTTGTAATTCAAGCGCAAGGCTTCTCGTATTTCGTAATAAAACGAATAAGTAGCTGAACTGGTCGTCTTTGTTGCACTCTGTGCAACGCGCGCCTGGTGATGAAATTCGATTCCATAGTGGCACTTATTGATCAACATTGTTTATTTCTGTACGATGTAGTGTGAGGTGAGTAGGTAGGAACACATGAGTTTTCACCATTCCTTCTCTGAATCAGGTTGAGCTAACAGCTAAACGTATGGTGTGTAGAAGCAGCTGTATGTGGAGAGAAAAACTTTTGGAAATTGACCTGTGGCATTCTTTCCGACGCGAGCCCTATGATGTATATTTTTAGGAATAATTTCCATTGCATATTTTGTTGTCCTTTTTATGGGTTTACTATGATCTAGAAAAATTCAGAAGCTAATCATCATACTGCTTAGGGCACGAAGATCATTACCGACGAAGACTATCTGAGGGTACTACAACAGCTGTCAGACGAGGAACAGGAAGTTGAGGAAAGTGATGATACGGATGTGGAGGAAAATATTTCCCTTGGTGATCACGGCAGAGACTGATGAAACTACGTCTATTGGTGACATGGAAGTACCTACTATTGCTGAAGATTGTGATGGTGAGAACAATAATTTTTTTGGAAAAGTGGATAAATCTTGCTAGTGGAAAAAACTTCTTTTTCCGGTGCTACAAACATAAAGCGCAAAAACATTATAAAATCACTCCCAGTGAAAAAACTCTGGGCAAGAAATACACCTGATTAGGCTGCGGCTTTCCTAAAATGTATAGATATAGACATGATTGATGAAATTGTGATGCAAACAAACAAGTACATTCAAACTAAAATTGCTGATGTCCACTATTCAAGGGATAGGGATTGTACCGAAACAACAAGAACAGAATTTTTGGCTGTACTGGGTATACTTTTTCTAATTGGCATAAAAAAAGGTCATCATGCAAATGCTTTAGAATTGTGGAGTGCAGATGGATCAGGAATGCAAATTCTAAGGGCTGCTATGAGTTACAAACGATTTTTGTTTACTCTGCGATCAATAAGATTTGACGATAGGACGTGTAGGGATTTCCGAAAACAAACAGATAAATTAGCTGCAATCCGAACAATAATAGACTCTTTCATAGGAAATTGTCAAAAAACATATGAGTGAATTTGTGACAATTGACGAAATGTTGCAACCATTTAGAGGCCGTTGCAGTTTCATTCAATATATACCGAGCATACCCGCGAAATACGGGATAAAGTTATATGCTATGTGTGATGCCAAAACATTCTTCACCAATATTCTCGAAGTGTATTGCGGGAAGCAGATGAATGGTCCATATTTAGTTTCAAACTCACCAGTAGACGTTGTCAAGAGGCTTATAAGATCAATAGAGGCATCTAATCGTAATCTAACAACAGATAACTGGTATACTAGTTATCCTCTTGCCAAGCACCTCCTTACAAAAAACATTACAACCATTGGCACGCTGAAAAAAAATAAAAGAGAGATTCCGCCTGAATTTTTGCCAAACAAGACGCGCGCTGTAGGGTCATCTCTCTACGGGTTTCAGAAAGACATTACACTCCTTTCATATGTTACGAAGAACAAGGCGGTGTTTTTGATTTCAAAAATGCATGATGAGGGGATTACAGATGAAGGTTCAAATAAACCATGTATTGTATTAGATTATAATGCAACGAAAACAGGTGTCGACACAGTTGACCAAATGTGTAGTTTGTATCCTGTGTCCAGAATTACGAAAAGGTGGCCATTAGTTTTATTTATTAGATTTTTGGACATCGCAGGAATCAATGCTCACATATTATATAGGGCAAACCATCCTACGGATAAACATTGCAGGAGAACATTCCTGAAAACCTGAAAAATCTGTATTTTATGTCTAAACTATGTAAAGTTCTATTAATAAAATAAGGAAAGGAATGTACGCTTCTTAATTCGAGTTTTTGTTATTAATATCAGCGGAAAACCAAGTGTTGCACTGAGTGCCACGCGCGCCCGCTAGTGTCAGAGAATAGGGCGCGCCTGCTGGAGGGTTAAGGGCATACCATAGTATAGTCATTGCCAAGTAACCATTGATCATAAAACTTCATTTTGGTTTAAGTGGGCTCCTATGCAGTAGTAGAGGGCCTAATTGGGAACACTTAATCATACATTTCATGTTTAAATATGACTACAGAAGTTTTCATTCTCTATAATTAAGCCTGGTTCATGATTATTTCAACTATCGTCAACTTCAGTGGCAGTTCAACGCATGCACGTAAATGCCATCCGTGATGATAGCGGCAGTGCCAACGCAGTGCTTCAAAGGCCATCTTCGGTCGCCAAAGCAATTGGTTAGACAAGGTACAACAATGGCATCTGGTGACTGATGCTTGATGCTTGAAGTTGGCATACAATCGTGGACCAGGCATTACAGAGCTGTTGTTACAGGAAAGACATGATCACTAGTACAATCTATTTTTTTGGAGAAGAAGATTGAAGGAGAGCACCAAAAATAGGAGTGCCTAAATTAGTGCATAGATTGCAGTTTTGCAGTTCACTTAAATTGACACAGTTGCAAACAAAAATGGTTGTAATACTATAAAAATCAAAAAGTATAGTGAACACAAGGGAAAAAAATACTTTGCTGGTCCACAGGATATGATTTATTGGGACCGGTTTCGATACAGCGTATCATCATCTGGCAAATTTTACAGGATAGTACATGGCATTTATACACTTGAAGCGGGCGAAAAGGCAGGGGGGGGAGAAAAGGGTGGCGGGATCCGGAAGGGATTCGGGGGGGGGGAGAAAGGAAAGGGAAGGTCAGTTTGAGGAAGTATGAACCGCTGATGGATCTTCACTGCATGAGGTAAATGAGGGTGGTGGAGTGCGGCAGGAATGAGCTGAAGGGACACATTAAGGAGAGGTGAGTGGTGTATGTGATGGTTTCGTGGAAAACACATTAAACAGGGGTGAGTGGTGAGAATACAATTGCTCATTAACTAGTGTGACATCGGGTAAGGTTTGGCCCACAAAAATTTCCAACTGCTCGAGTGCGTCAAGCCTTGGGCCGTTATTTTCTCTGTGAAGGATTATTGGTTTGAATTCGCTGGTGTGGTTGGAATCCAAGAGGTGCTTGGCAAAGTGTGAGGTGTGGTTGTTGTTAGTAAAACATGAATGATGTTCCTTGGCCCTGATGTTGAAATTCCGTCCAGTTTTCCCTATGTAACAAGAATTGCAGTCATTACATTGAAGTTTATATACTCCGCTGTGTTTTCCAGCACTTATTTTGTCTTTAGTACTCCCTAACAGTTTGCCTAATGTGTTTTTACTATAGAAGGCTGCTTTCATTTTGTCTTTCGGTAAGAGGTTTTCGGTTATGGTAGATATACGGCCGAGATACGGGATTCTGTGCCATTTCTTATTGTCATCTTTCACTCTTTGGGTGTAAATAAGGTTGACTGCGAGTCGGTTGAGTTTTTTGTGATACAGTTTAGTGATAAGTTCTTCGGGGTACCCGTTGTTGGATGCAATTTGCTTGATCGTGTTTAACTCCTCCATCCTGTTGGAATTTGACATCGGGATCATACATAGCCTGTGAAGCATGCAATGTATTGCAGATAGTTTGTGGGAGATATGGTGTCGTGAATTGTGGTGTAGTATTTGGTCTGTGTAACAATTTTTCCTGAAAATGGAGAATTCAAATTTCCGGTTGACATTCCGAATGGTTAAATCTAGATAATTTAACTTCCCTTCAAATTCCACTTCACTAGTTATTTTGATGTTTTGGTCAAAAGAATTCAGGAGTGACACGAAGTTGTCCAACTGTCTTAGCGAGCCGGTCCATACACAGAAAATGTCGTCGACGTATCGATACCACCGAAAAACATTTTTCACAAGGGTGTTTTTGGAATTGAAAACACATTCTTCGTAAAATAGGATTTACCAGTAGTTGTCCATATAAATGTCAGCAAGAAGTGGTGACAGTGGGGATCCCATTGCGAGGCCTTCAGGTTGCTCATATATTGTGTTTTTGAATTGGAAGTAGTTTTGGTTAACACACACTTCCAAAAGGTGGCACAATTCGGTGATTACAGGGGGTGGTGATTTGGCTTTCACTAAGGCAATTTCGGCTAGTTGTAAGGCTGTGGATTTGGGAACACTGGTGAACAAATTCACTACATCAAAGGACACTAAAATACATTTTTGCGGCAATATTTCACTTGAAAGAGCCCTCGCGAGCTCCACTGAATTCTTCACGCCATATTTGGGAGTGAATTTTGAGAACTGGTGGAAAATGGTGTTTAACTTGCGAGCCAAGAGATGATTGGGACTACACACACTGGAAACTATGGGTCTTACAGGAATTCCGGACTTGTGCATTTTGGGAAGACCGAAGAATCTGGGAGCCATGGGATTCATCTGGATGAGACGCTGTTTTTCCCGGGAGTGGAGCACGGTGGTGCATTCTGCTATAGCCCTCTTGCATTCTTTTTGGTGATCGGTGGTTGGATCTCTGGATAATTTTACTATTTTATTGGCATTGATGAACTCCTCACATTTAAGGACGTATGTGGATCGGTCCATAATGATGACTGCATTGCCCTTGTCAGCTTTCGTGAGAATTAGGTTGTTGTTTGAAAGGGACTTCCTAATGGATAAGACTGTCTTCTGTTCACCAATACATTGGTTAATTGGGTTTCTTCTGGTGACGTTGTCCATACACCGCTGTAGTTCTAGGGAGATGCGTTGCGATGAACCTGAATGGTCATTGTTGAGAGCAAGGCTGCAGTCTACAGCTAGGTTTTTCAAGTCATTCTCGGAGATGGGTAGTTTGGGGGCGTATTTTAACCCTTTCTCCAACATTTCCAATTGATCTTTTGAGAAGGTGTGATTTGAAAGATTAACCACTCTGTTAGCAAATGGGGTAATTACATTGGACGGACTTGAGTCACTATGTTCGTCCGTAGTCACTTTAGTCAATAACTTCAACTTATTCTTCATTATGATTTGTTTTTGGTATGCAATTTCACTTGCCCTTTGGCGGACAGAATCATCTAACCAAAGCCATTCGGCCCAATGAAGAACTGCGGTTAACTCAATATGTAGGAGAAGTAAGTAATGGGAGATGGAGTCTCTTTTCACATACCACTCGTGTAGCTCTCTCTTGATCCAGGTCCTTTGTGTGCATTTGAGGGTGAATTTGGCGGCCGAAGAGTCCGATGAACACTTCACGTTCACGTATTTTGGGATGACACCAAGGGAGAGGCACTGGCTGTTGAAATAGATGTTCAAAGCGGCAATCCTGTACTTGATGGTCAATTTCCTGTAAATGCTTGCCTTTGCAGCGTTGCTGGCGCTCTTGATAAATGCAATGGTGGGTGGCATTACTTTGTGGAACTCCTTCATGGTTCACCATGAAGGAGTTCCACAAAGTAACGCCACCCACCATTGCATTTATTAAAAAGTATAGTTGCAAAAGAAGAATTTACTATTAAGAAGTGAATTATGCTCAGTATTTTGATGGACATGTGAGTAAAATATTAATGAACACTTTGATGTAGAGCTTGAAAAATATGTTTAATTAATATTGTTATTAAGTGGAGAGGTTATGAATAAATGATAAACATAATTCATGGGTAAGACTGAATAAGAATGAGTAAATAGATCATGTACATATTTGTAGGGGGAGTAAGAAAGCAGATGGAGAAAAATCAGTGGAGGCAGAATTGGTGAATGTTGTGAATTGATAGTATTAATTAGATTTGAAGTCCATGATAGAATGGAAAATATTGAGTACACAGGGAAAATAATGGAGAAAGATAGGTACAGAAGTAGGAATGAAATGAGAAATGTGGTATGCTGAACTGGAAAATAAAATGCTTAAGGGAATGAGTGGTTTAATATGTATAAAGCAGATAGTGTGCTTTGTGCTATTGTGCATGGTACAAGCGGTGAGGAACCACGTTTTTGCTAATATTTCATAATCATTTGTTGAATTTTTACATATAATCTAACATTTTCATCCTCTAAGGCATAGCTTTTTATCAATATCAAATTGTAGAAGGAGTTATTTCCTCAGAATTGAAGCGTTATGAGCATTTGAATAATTAACTTACCTAATTGGCTGATATTTTTGTCCAAAAGCTTTCCTGGAAATTATTCATTTATAATTATTTTTCTTGTATCTGTCATTAAGATAACAAAGTTAGTACTCATTGTAGCTGTCCTTTTTTATCATTTCAGGGGAAACTTCTCCGTTGGTCCTCCAGGAGAATCAAGAGACTGTCAAAGAAGCACCTAATGTTGTTACAGATGAGGATGTTTTTATAGCATTTGCTCGTGTTTTCAGTGGGAACCTCAAAAGAGGGAAGCAGTTATATGTTTTAGGCCCCAAGCATGACCCTTGTAAAGCATTGGAAAAGGTGCGAATATAATTAGAATTTGGGTAAATAAGCTTGGTTTATTTCATTGAATGCTTACTGTGAGTTGTGACTTGTATTTTTTTACAGTTCAAGGATGGAAATGTGGTAGATCCATCATTGACACTGAAGGATCTAAAGTCAGGGCAGCATATTTCAATCGCAACAATTGAAGATTTATTTCTTTTGATGGGAAGAGAACTTGAAGTACTAGAAGAAGCTCCAGCTGGAAACATAATAGGTACATGTTCTATTTTTGTTGCAGTAGTATTTCAACTGCATTCCTTTGGTAATTGTAGCTTATAATAACGGTCATTATATTTAGAATAGGCTGTTTGTACTTGGTGCACTGAAACTGATATTTAATCTAGCATAGCCTAGAAAATGTATTTTTGGTATGAAATGGCCCCTGAAATATCTATCAAAATGTATTATGGTTTTACATTATCGTTTAGTCATAATGCATGATTTTAATATCTCAGCAAACCAAATTTTGTCTATTTTCAAATTGTTCTTCTGCTCAGTGAGGCATTTAGTGACTTGGATCTATATTCTGGGAAGATAAATTTTGGGAGTCTGCGACTGTTAATTGTATTTCACTCTTTGAATTTTCGTAATGCTGTATTTACATCAAGCTATATATAACTACACACATATAAACTATAGTTAATATGTGGGTCATTCCACGTCAATTCGAACAGAAAATCGGCGAAAATGACTCTTAGGGTATCTGATTTTGACCAAACTTGCAAAACGTCTCCATTCAATAGAAAAATAAAAATCCCAAAGCTGTTTTGCAAAACATGCTACCGTTTACAAGAAATTGCAACGTTGCAAAATAGGTAGATATTTTGCAAAAGTTACTGCACATTTTAAGGTATATCTCTGGCTAGTAAAGCTACAGATGTGCAAAAGGACTTATTTTAAAGGTCTTGAATTGGAAAACTATAATAAAGGATTATATTATAAAAATAAACAATTTTATAAAGTTTATAACAACTTTAAATTTTCAAATCGATTTTTGACGAAATACCTATACCCTCGATTTTGCTAATTTTTTATATGTTGTAGATAAAACCCTCCTCTACAGATTAAAAACATTTGCCAGAGGTAATATTTCATTTAAGAAAGAAAAACATTTGGAGGTAGGTGTGACGCCCGCCAGTGGCTGTGGCGTCAGGCTCACGGTCGACGGTACGATACTCTGGCATCTTCAAATCTCACCACACCATCTCTTTCATCTTCTTCTCACAAATTTCAACCGTATACATACTCTTAAATCCCTTTGCATGTGCCATTCACCATTGGCTTCTGGTATATGTGACCCCACTGCCTTAGAAAACACGAGAGTGGCAGAAGGTCTTACAGCAGTCGGCCTCTGAGAGCAACAGACAGGCAGTCATCGTGTCTTCAGCTTTCGGTGTTACTTTGCTCAGCCCCTATCCTTCTTTACTAGTATAAGCTTTTGGCATGATCTCCGAAAACTCTTCCACAATTCTCTTTTCAAGGAAATGGTGGTGCTCATCCATCACCTACCACCACCAATTCATATTTTACACTCAGGGTAAACAACAGGGAAGGCAAAACTCTATCACAACTCAACAGATATTTTGTTTTTCTTCGCATACGGTAGCAATCCAGGCCCTATGAGCACCCTATCATTCCTTACTTTTCCTTCCATTCTTGTTAATTAACTTGGTAACCTCTTTGTAACTAATGTTTGTAATCATTTTTTCAACAGTAGTTCACACATATAAATGATGTAAGTCTTTGGATGAACAGTCAAATTATAAATTATGCCTTGCGAGGCAATAGAATTAATTTTTCTTTTCGTATTAGATGTGTTAAAATATTATTTATATCTCCATGTGTTTATGAAAATAAAAATTTGTCACATCTTAAAATGCAACAAACATTCCCAAGTCTTGAAATCGTAGTTACACCTTTATAATATAGTCTACTTGAACAGAATCAGAAGGTAAGCATCCTAAAATGCTTACAAAATATTCTGCACCCTATTCATGCTCATTATATGTTACCACGTGTTATCCATTCTCTTATCCAGCACAATATGAATTTTGTAAATGATTACAACAATGATTAGTGCAGCAAAAATCACTTCTGTATTCTGTATTTTCAATCACTTCTGTATTCTCCTCCAAACTATCCAAACTGTACCACAGAAGTGAAATTTGTTACTTTGGATACCTGGGAACGGCTTTTCATCATTAAATCTTTGAATTGTGGGATAGGCAAACGGTAGAGACATATATACTCCATTCCAGGGTCATCCCTGAATCTTATCGCTAGCCTCTTCCTTATTTGCTTGTCCGCAACTAACTCGTAGTTCATTTCTTTCATGCTCCATTGGGTTCATTTCTTAAGTTCCACAAGTCTGAATTTGTTTCTTATAATTGAAGTGCATATTGGCACATGTAGTTGATCTTTCTGTGTACTTCCAACACACACCAACTGTGTACTTGGACCCTTTCCTTGAGATGTGGTATAGAAATGCCATTCAGCATCAGTCCAGTAGTCATGCCATTGTACTCATGTAATATCCTCAGCAGAGGGCACGCAGAAAATATCTACATACTTGTTCTGAGTTTTTAGGTACAGCAATTTTCCTATGATCATTGTTTGAAACGTATTACATCATGTAGACTGGGTTTGGGAAAATTCAACAAGTTGGAAAAGATGGCTGAGGTAAGAGGTCATTTATAGTATCAATCAGTATATGCCTCCAAGGACGACTACCAGATGACTGCTTATGATTCAGCTGGACTTTTATAAGGTATCACATGAGCAAACACCTGTGAAGGGTCACATTCAGAGGCATATGTTAGTACTGTGAAAGAGAGCGGAGCTTAAGAAACCAAGAGAAGAAAACTGGGAGTCAGTACTCCATAGAAAAAAAGCAATTTCGAGCAATGAGACTTTGAAATAACAGGATCAACCACCTGCTATTGATAAATAAATTCCATAAATTAAGTAAGTATCAGTTTAAAAAAATTAAAACTTCCAGTTGCATTGTAAACCTAAGTTGAGATGACATCTATCTATTGCTCTCATAGGCCAACTGTTGTAAGACCTTCTGCCACCCTTGTGTTTTCTAAGGTGGTAGTCACATATACCAGAAGCCATTGGAATGGCACAGGCAAAGGGATTTAAGAGTATGTATACAGTTGAAATTAGTGAGAAAAAGATGAAACAGACGGTGTAATGAGATCTGAAGACACTAGAGTACCGTACCGTCGACCATGAGCCTGACGCCACAGCCACCATTGGGCGTCACGCCTACACTAAAATTTTTTTTCTTTTATAAATTCTTTTCTTTCTTATCAAGACGTGATAGAACCCTCTCGAGTAAAATATTCCGGAGGTTAAATAGTCCCCGATTCGGATCTCCGAGAGTACATCAGTCAAAGGTGACAAACATTTTAGGGTAGGAACATGGAACGTGAGATTGCTTCGGACCTGTGGAAGACTGGAGAACCTGAAGGTAGAAATGCGAAGAATGGACCTGGACATATTAGGAATCAGCGAAATGAAGTGGCCCGAATATGGAGACTTTTGGAGTGGAAGCTACAGGATTACACATATGGGATCATTAAATGGTAATGCTGGAGGAGAGATCATACCAAGAAAGAGTGCCAGAATGCATGTGAATAGCTTCCTACAGTACAATGAAAGGATTATAATGGTGAAGATCGAGTCCAAACCTGTAGATACCGTAGTGGTGCAGGTTTACATGCCTACGATGGTCAATGAAGATGCAGAAGTGGAAGACGTCTATGAAGATATCGAGGAAGTTATAAAACAGGTAAGAGGAGAAGAAAACCTAATTATTTTAGGAGATTGGAACGCCATTGCCGGCGAAGGTCAAGATGGAAGAATAACTGGAAAATACGGATTGGGAATCCGAAACGAAAGAGGAGAAAGACGGATGGAGTTCTGCACACAACATAAGTTAGTAGTCGCTAACACATTGTTTAAAAATCACAACCGAAGAAGATACACATGGAAAATGCCGGGAGACAGAAGAAGATGTCAAATAGACTACATTTTAGTGAAGCAGAGATTTATAAACCAAGGACTGCAAAAGCTACCCTGGGGCAGACATTGACAGTGACCATAATTTAGTGATGATAAAACCATCTAAAATTCAAGAAATTGAAGAAAACAAACAAAAATATATGGCAAGTAGAAAAAACTAAAGGAGGCTCAACATCAGCTGGCATTTCAAAAAGCAGTGGGAAACAACATAGAAGAGGACCTGAATAAGAAATCAGTGGAAAAGTGTTGGGAAAACATTAAATGTGGACTACAGGAAGCCGCAAAAGAAGTTCTTGGAAGAGGAAAAGTTGTCAAAAAGAAGCCATGGATCACAGAGGAAGTCTTAGACTTGATTGAAGAAAGAAAAAAGTACAGGAATGCGAAAACTAAAGAAGGGCAGCTTTGCTACAAAAGAATAAGGAATGAAATAAATCACAAACCAAGGAAAGCTAGAGAGATGTGGATGAAGAATCTATGCGAAGATGTACTAAGCAATCTTGCTCTTGGAAAGGTGGAAGCTGCCTACTGGATAGTGAGGAACCACTTCAAGGAACGGAGCGCAAGATGCAATGCCATAAGAGACAGGAATGGAGAACTTTTGATTGAAAATGAAGACAAAGTGAAGAGATAGAAAGAATATCGGGAAGAGTTATACAACGGGAACAATCTCAGCACAAAAGATGTTGAGGAGGAAAGTGAAGTCAAGAAGGATGATATGGGAGCATCAATATTAAGATCAGAATTCGATGCAGCAGTAAGGGACCTTTGGATGAATAAGGCTTCTGGAATTGATGATATCCCCGCAGAACTGATGAGAAATGTGAGAGAGAGGACATTGGCCTATCTCTACAAGGCCATCTGCGAATTGTACCTACTCAACAGAAGAAATACCCAGGGGCTTTGAGAAAAACATCATAATTCCTATTCCCAAATGGAATAGAGCGGAGAAATGCCAAAGTTTTAGGACTATAAGCCTGACGACACATGCATCAAAGATATTAACAAGGATAATCTACAGAAGAATAGAACGAAAAGCAGAGGAGTTCCTGGATGAAGATCAATTTGGATTCATGTAAAGTAAGGGCACAAGAGAAGCAATATTGGCCTATAGGCTGCAAATAGAGAAGAGAATGGAGAAGAACAAGCCGACTTTCATTGCATTTCTGGATTTAGAGAAGGCTTTTGACAATGTGGATTGGGATTTAATGCTTGGAATTCTGAAGGGAATTGGAGTGTCCTACAATGACTGAAGAATTATCCACAGTCTGTATAAAAACCAGGTTGCTGTGATTAAATCTGGACCCAGCGGTGAAGAGGAAAGAATAAAGAAAGGAGTGAGACAATATAATAAATAAGTTTGGCAACGAATGAGAGACAACTAATATACAGAGTGAGACAAGGCTGTGCACTGTCTCCCGTAATTTTTAATGTTTACATCGAGAGAGCCATCAATGAAATCAAAGAGAAGTCTTCTGGAGTGACTATCCACGGAGAAAAAATAAGCATTCTGCGATTCGCTGATGGCATAGCACTCATAGAAGAGACAGAGAGTGAGATGGCCCCCTATTCTCGATGTTCCCGTTACTTAGGTTACCAAGTATTCAGCATAACCGAGGTTGCGTTTGCCACGTATTCCCATTTTGTGTGATCACCCAAGTGATAAGCTTCGGCATCTCTCCGCTGATCATGACGACATACCAACTACATCATTTGGCCAACCCGGCAATGGCAAGAAAGGGGGAGGGAACAGATGAGCAGTGAAATGTGGTGTGCGTCGTTTTGTTTACTGACATTATTTCCACTTAGTCATCATCCATAATGCTGTTTTAAAGAATTTGCCACTGTTTTTATTTTCGAAATATGAATATCTTAAATTGCATCACTATGAGTTGTTGAGTAATAATCAAATCAATCGTCTACAGATGAGGTAGGGTGAATATATCTTCGGAGTTTTAGTGTGCAGTAATTGTTTTTATCTCACTACAGCCGAGAAGTTGTGATCAACCCAATCTAAGGAATACCGTGCCGCATAAAGATATAATTCTTTACCTACCCTCGCCGATATACTTCTTGTTAACAGAAAGCAATACATATTGCATTGGTGTATAAGATGTTCATTGTACTAATGACGAGGATTAAGTTAATTGAACCTCATATGAAGCAATAAGTAGGGACACCGAAAAATGGTAAATAAAAATCATCAAAAGCGGTGTTTAAAATGACAAACGCGGTAAATAAAATCGTTTTAAAAAGGTGAAAGCTGTGTTTAATGTTGGGAAAAGGAGTCTTAAGGAAGGGTTTTTTTTAAATATTATTAATAAATACTTCATACCAATGTGAACAAACAGTTAATTACATACATTTGAGATCAATACAGAAGTTATGGCTACCCTACGCAACATAAAAAACACAGTAGGCAAAATTAAGTTAAAGGCAAATTAATGAGATAATGGTAATAACAATAACAGAGTGGAGTAGTGGACTGCAGGTAATGAAGTTCGATTCTTACGCTGTTTAAAATTTTTCTTTCAACCATCGAATAAAAAACTTTATCATCCTTCATTTCCAACCTTTGTGTGTGGATACTGACTTTTTTGTACTTCTATCGCTTCAACTAGATTTACAAATGCGTCACTCAAAAATACACTATAAAGTTAACGTAATGATTCCACGATTAAATTCTGTAATATACATTTTTTCCAATCATTTCCTTTCACCTAATTTAATTATTTTTTTACTTATAATTTGGCATGAAATTTCTGATAACTTACTTTTTTTTAACAGCCTACTAGCATTACCCTAAGAATACAGCACGGCTGTATTCTTAGGTAGTGTTAAGGATCGAACTCGCGACTGGCAGTACACTAGCCCACATTTTTAACAACTACGCTCTCATAGGTTCACGGGAATCTGGCGAATGTAGGCGACTCGCATGACATTCGGCTTAATTTTTTTTCTCGCACATCCGAGCCTATGGAGAAAAAGGTCAATACGAGTATTTTTTATTTTGTTTTCCTCATTTGTGGCACGGAAAAAAATCTTCTTCTCATTTCGTGACCCGAGTTACTTAACTCTCCTTGTTGGTATCTACCATACGTGCATTCCATTCGCGGGGCGCATCGATCACGAGGCCGCGAGATGTTAAAATCTCCGATCCGGATCTGAATTTTTACTGTCTCTGGATATGATTTCAGTAGCGAATGAAATGAAAGATCCATGGTTCTTTGTATCCGATCCGACCATCCTCAATTTATGAGTGGTTCATTTGTAAATCTAATTTAAACAACAAAGTCTAATAAAGTGAGTGTTCAGATGAAATAGTTTGAAATTGAATATGATAACATTTTCGATGCAGTGACTGAAAGAAAAAATTAAACTGCGATTGGGATCGAACTTCGCACAGTACACTAGCTCTCGTTCATGGCTCTCGTTATATGCCTGATCCCTGCGAATGTAGGCTACCCTCATGACATCCTACGTATTTTTTTTCCCCGCGATACCGGGGTAATGGGGGAAAAAGTCATATATCTTTATTTTGCTTCTAGTTGCACGGGAACGTTTTCATCTAATTACGTGACCTTAGTTACACATCCTCTTCTTGTCAATATCTACCGCACCTACATTCCATTCACGGGGCACTTCGATCGCTAAACCGCGAAAATTTAAAATCTACGATCCGGATCCGATTTTACTCCGTGTCTTTGGATCCGAATCCGGAACCGAGAAAAATGAAAGATCCGATCCGGTCATCACTAAAGAAAATATTTCATGCTACAAAATTTCGGCATTTGCAAAATATCTCAAATTTCATTTTAAAAAATCGCGTTTCAAAGAAGACACGGTTATTTCGCGATTAAACCCAAAAAGTCGCTTATTTCGTGAATCCTGTCGCAAAAAACGTTTCGCGAAAATTTCATGTCCCTAGCAATAAGTAAAGAGATGTATTTGTTCAATAGCGGTTAACATATTGAAAGAACTCATCGAATGATGTGCTAATGTAGGAATATTTCTTTAATATTGGATTCCAGCTCTTGTTGGACTTGTTAACTCTTGAAATTGTAGGATACAGGTCAACACAGTATTCAACATTGCAGAAAAAGAGATTAATTATGACTGGACGCAAATAAATTCATGCCAGGGATTTTCTGTGCCAAGCTACTATGCAAGTGAAGACCCTGTACTTCAGGATTATGAACATTTGAATGTACATAGAATATGCCTTGAATGAAGTAAATGATTAATCACACTTAGACCATTAGGTATAGAATTGTTTTCACTTTATTGCAAATTTAATGTTTTTTGAATATTTTGTCAATTATTTTGTTCATATAGAAAGTATAAAAAACAAATTGGCTCTGATGGATCTGTCAATGATGTTATAAGCAGTAACTTACACAGAAATATTTATATCTCTCGAGGAAATGAATTGTTCTAGTAGCAAAAAACTATCACTTTGTAATTTAAGAAGTTAGGTTACATAAAATTTCAATACCTTGCATGCTGAACCTAAGTAGTTAAAAGACCTACACTGAGTGAAATCAGAAATACATGAATATGAAGTCAACATTAGGCATAAATCTTCTTGGAGAGTCCATAGTGTATATGTCTATACCTACTGAATGGAAATTCAAGTTGGGAGTTCTCTGTGTATCAGCAGAGTATAAATGCTCAATAATATGCAGTAGATCATGGGTATGTGCTAGTTTCTTAAGAACAATTCTCACAAATGGTGCATTCTTTGTATAGGTACATGTTAGCTCAACCATTCATGCCAAGCCTTTCTATTGTCACTATAATGTTGTTTTATTCACAATGGATTGATTAAATTGTCTAAGATAAAGAGAACTAAGAGGGTGGGTTAAGAAGGACAAAGCTTAAATATAAATGAGGGTATGATGCTTTGTGAAGGAGTTGATGCAATGACGTGTGATGTTGGAGTACAAGAAACCAAATTTTAATTCCATTTGGGAGAGCTCTGATGTCATAATAGAATATTACTGCGATTACTGTCAACTGAGTTAGGGTAAATTCCGACAACACCCATACTGATATGATAACAAGTACTGGCACACGTCACAGGTTAACCATTAATTTCAAGCCAATGTAACTCAAGACTAATGGCATTTTCAATATTCTGGAAAGTAATATGCTTTGGGGAAGTAGGGCTAGGAGGTGATCAATCAATCCATGAAAATGATTTTATTGAAGTTGGATGGGTGAAAATCCTTAGGAAAAATAAAAGTTCTAGGAATTCTGCTACATGCAGGTTCTCATGGATTGAAAGCATTTTGCACAGGAAGATAAAAAAGTGCTTATACTCTTAGTGTGAATTACTTAGTGGAGTAAACAGTCAAGCTAATATTTCATGTTGAGTAACATGGATAAGAATATGATGTTATTACATCAACAAAATACAGATACATGCCAAATTCTGAGACTAGTCTAATTCGTTCTAATTATAACAATTAGATATCTAAGGATTACAACGCAAGTAAGATAGCATTTGTTCAACTACCCAGAGCTGAGAAAAGCACTTCTTATAAAAATGATAACAGTTTAATTTTTTGGGCAGATAAAATTTTGAAATTTATAAAAAAATGCATAAATCATTATTAAATATATTGTGTTGAAATTTGGGTTTGACTGGCGGATCCAATTTTTAGAAATAATTATTTAAGTCTGTGCAGTTCTACATGTAAAAAACCTACACATTTACAATCAAACTATAATAAAAATACAAAAATATAATCAAAAATTTTCAAATTACAAGCATTAGCTTATAATCAAATGAGAATAATACGTTAGAATTGAATTTACTAATTAACTTCATAAACACCCTTCAAACTTGAGTTCCCATAATATTTAGGTTGACAGTTCCAGTATCCACTCTCTCTCTAAGCTCTAGTGAAGTTTTTCAATGACTTACTTTTTTTAAATTTATTTAATTTATTTCTCTGCCTCAGGGATTGGTGGACTGGAAGAGCATGTTCTTAAGTCTGCAACCTTGTCATCAAGCATAGGTTGCCCATCATTTAGAGAGTCCCGGTCATATTTGGTTGGTGATATGGCCATTTTTCGTGTGGCTGTTGAACCCTGTAATCCATCTGAAATGCCAGCTTTGGTGAAAGGCCTTCGTTTGTTAAATCAGGCAGATGCTGCAGTCCAGGTATTTGTGCAGGAGACTGGTGAACATGTACTGGCTACTGCTGGTGAAGTGCACTTACAGAGATGTCTACAGGATTTGAAGGAAAGGTATTTTTCTTTATCAATTGTTTCCCTTATAGCATAGTTAAAATTAAATCTGCCATTCTACATCTACAAATTACCTTGCGAGCCACTTCTAAGATGTGTGGCAGGGGGTCAATGAACACCAATCATGCACTATATCAATATCATCTTTCATTATGTTCTGCTGCTCCCCTGGGAAAGCATGTGAGAAGGTGGTTTCCATATCTATTTACCTACTGACTACCCTGAAAGCCACCTACTGTCTGTAAAAAAAAAGCAAGACACCTGAGTTTAAGGAGCTCTATCGTCTAAACGAAGCGATCAATTTCAATGCAACAAAAGGATACGAGAGAGAGTTTATTTCTACGTTGGATCATTTACTTCAAAAAATCTTCGGTTCCATAGTATTTCCTGTACTTAATTTTTTCTCAAAAAAGTACCAGTTTTTTGCGCGTAAAATCAAGTTACCCAACTTTGAGCGCTTGGTATTCCCGTAGTTTTTGTTCCAAGAACTTGCGATTTTGTTATAAGGAAGCCAGATCTATTAGTAACAGTTTGCAGAAAACGAATTGTTTATACCACTAAAATTGATGGATTTGTTGTAAACAACGCAAACCCCTGCTAACTTCGAAACCAATCGGTCAATTGAAAATTGATTGGTACTGTTGTATGCTGTACGATGAATGAAATGCTGGTACTAATAACATTCACATTAAATATCACTAATAAGAACAATATCGCTTATTATTTATCTAGATGTTTCTATACGCGTACCGGCAGCTCCGTCGTGGGAGAGGGAGGAGAAAAGAGGCGCGTAGTTGCCACCGACTCGGCAGTTGGCGCGCTTCCTTTAAATGACCGGCACGTACGGTAAAAGTATCTGTGTTGCTCCCTTCAGGTAAACTTAAGGATGTTAGGTTGGGGTGAGCTTTCATCAACATGCTTTTCTGCGGCGTAACTTCTAAGCCATAATAGAGTATTCTTTCGGAAGATAATTGCCAGTAACTATTTGAATCAATTCCCATCAGCATTTCTCATGTGGGCTTTGGACCACCACCTTTGGTGACGGATTCCATCATCACTGGCTACTTGCTCAACTTTTTATACTTAAATCTCATGTCTAACAGAATGGACCGTAACTTTGGGAGAGAGAAACGTGGGCAATCGGGTACATTCTGTAACAAGTGATCCATCAACCTGCGTAATGCAGGAAACATATTCCTCAAATAGAACCCGTGCACTGTCCCCCTTATTATACCAATCGTGAAATCTTCTATGAAGATCTTCGGCCTTCCCAACACACGAAGCCTCTTCTGTGCCGTAGGATGGTCACTACTTGAATACTCATTGACACAATCCTTTTGTTTGACGGCGACTCTTTTCACCGATGTCAAGCTGATACCAAGGGAATCAGACACAGTTGGATACACGGGATAACGTTTGTCCATACTTTTTTCTGCTTCGCAGCGAAAAAAGCAAATGGCATTCAAAACCATTTGGACTTCTGTCTCCGAAAAACCTGTTCTTGGACGCATGGTGCACCGAAGGAATCTGCACTCACAATAGTCTAATCATGCCTAAAAGCAAACGTTTTGAAGCAACCAGTGGATGATTCATAAACTGCCAGGGTACTGTTCGTCACGATGTACGATGTGGCAACTGCGCACGGCTTCGAGAGACTTTCTCTTTTCTGTTGCTTTGTTTTGGCCTGCCTTGCTAGGCAGAGAAAAAGCGACAAACAAAAATAATTATCAAACGATATTTAATATACTGCTGACATTTAACGTGTATGCTCTACGTACCTGCATTACTTACATTCTACGGCATATAACAGTACCAATCAATTTTCAATTGACCGATTGGTTTCGAAGTTAGCAGGGGTTTGCGTTGTTTATAACAAATCCATCAATTTTAGTGGTATAAACAATTCGTTTTCTGCAAACTGTTACTAATAGATCTGGCTTCCTTATAACAAAATCGCAAGTTCTTGGAACAAAAACTATGGGAATACCAAGCGCTCAAAGTTGGGTAACTTGATTTTACGCGCAAAAAATGGGTACTTTTTTGAGAAAAAATTAAGTACAGGAAATACTATGGAACCGAAGATTTTTTGAAGTAAATGATCCAACGTAGAAATAAACTCTCTCTCGTATCCTTTTGTTGCATTGAAATTGATCGTTTCGTTTAGACGATAGAGCTCCTCAAACTCGGGTGTCTTGCTTTTTTTTACAGACAGTAGAGGGTGTGTGGCTGGAGATGTGTGGCTTGGGTCAATATTTGGAATTTTCTTGTAAAGAGCCGGGTTGTCATTTTAATACAAATAGTGCCTTACTAACAAATAAATTACCTATTCTGTAATTTTACAAATTTCTCTTCCAAGAAGTACCTTCTGATAAATTAATATGACTGCATATGACTGGGGTTAACCCGCCTACAGAAGCAGCTTCCGATAGCTATTTGGGACATTCTTTCACATGAAAGGAGATTTATTTGATATTTTAATAGTCATAGCTGGGATTAACGATAAAAAATCACTGATTAAAATTAATCGTTAAAAATGTGATTAACCCTTTCACTGCTCCCATCATCTTTAAGCGATCGACATAGTAGACTGCTTCCATCGTCTATTGGCTATTTGAAGAGTTGTTCTACTCCCAGATGCCATGAGTGCCTCAAATTTCTTCCTTTGACGAATAGATGTCATGCAAACATCTTTTTACCCTCCTTCCCCATTTATTACCCTTCACCAGCTGCCAGGAATCCTAGGTCATCCTTGTCGAGAGAAAATCGTGCTTGTTCGTAACACGGCATCCGCCCCAGGAAGAGACCATTTTCCTCACGGGATATTGTGTCTGTTCTTGATGAACTCAGAGATTAAGAAGAAGTGTTTTCTTCAGAGTTGGAAGAGTGTGATGAAAATGTAGAAGATCCTGTTGAGTCATACAGTGAAGATAAGACAAGAGGAGAGAGCCCCGATCCAGTCTTTGAGTGGGAGAGTGGACGAAATTTTGTGCCACCGTTTTGGAATTTGGACTCAACAAGTGCAGGAATTAGTAATGATTTTGTAATTTGTGATGAAAACATTGTGTTGGAATATATTGAGGCTTTCTTTGACACTGCCATTGTGGAACACACAGTGAAGGAGACTAATCGCTACGCAAATAATGTGTTGAGTCGCAGCCATTGTCGCAATTTTCCAGAATGCGCCTTTGGAATGATTGCACTGTTAATGATTTGTATATGTTTTTAGGCTTGACAATGTTGATGCCACATACGAAGAAGCATTCTATTGATGAGTACTGGTCAAAGGACCCCCTTATAGAAACGGCAGTTTATGGGAAATACATGTCAAGAGACAGATTTTTGGGAATTTTACGATTTTTACATTTCAGCGATAATGATGTTGCAAACCCAGAAGATCCCTTGCACAAAATTGATAACATTTTTTGTATGCTAAAGGAAAAATTTAGTGGTTTCTTCAATCCGTTTCAAAAGCTCGAGATAGACGAATCGCTTATGCTATTCAAAGGTAGGCTGTCATTCAAGCAGTATATTCCATCAAAGTGGCACAGATTTGGAATCAAGTTCTTTGTTTTGTGCGATTGTGAGACAGGAATCATATTAGACATGATTCCATACATGGGGAAGACAACAAAAATTCGCAAAAGTGACTTAGGCATATCTGGTGCTGTTGTCATGAAGATGATGGAATTGGTACACTAGTCCAAGTCTACGTAAATATTTACTTGACAATGGAACATGTGGGACATTGAGGATGAATAGAAAAAGCATGCCATCGTTCCCAGCAAAGTGTAATCCAGCAGACTATCATGTGAAAAAATCAAATAAAATATTAGCTCTCAAATGGCATGATAAGCGCAATGTAACCATGCCTACTACTGTTCACCAAGGGAAATTAGTGGCGAGTAATAAGAGAGATTGGAGAGATAATGTATTTTATAAAAAAACTTGACGTTGTTCTAGATTACACTAAGAACATGAGATTAGTAGATAATTCGGACATGCAAAACAGTTCAATGGAATGCATGAGGAAATCTATAAAATGGTATAAGAAAATGTTTTTCCTTATTATAGATGTTGCCCTACTCAATGCAGACCACTTTCATTCCGTCAAAACCGGAAGCAATATGTCACTGAAGGACCTCAGTCGTACTGTTGTGCGACAAATATTCACAAAATATGGTACCCTGTCCCAACCCCACCCTGGCCATTCGACACCCACTAACCTTGCACCAGACCACGTCTGCATGAATACGCAGCGTGCGGAGAGGTGCAGGAAACTAGTAAACACTTGATGTAAGGAATGTGGAGTGGGATTGTGTATTGGTCAGTGTTTCCGTAATTTTCACAGTAAGAAAAAATTTTAACAAACATAACTATCATAATAAATAATTGTATTTTCAATATACTGACCATAATTACAAATGAATTGATGTTCGAAAATAAATTTTGAAAAAAAATTTCATCTTTTAGTAAAAAAACACTTACTGCAATACGACATTCAGAATGAAAGAATTAGAAAATTATGCACTATAAAATTTTTTAACAATTTTTTCCTTGAATATAAAATGATAATTGATAATATTACGCAAAAATAAGAAAAAAGAAAAATACATTTCTTTTGCGCCTGTGGAGAGCTATATTTAAGATTAATTGCACAGAGGGTTAATTGTTTAATTTAATCATTACTTTTTAGAGATTTAACTTGTATTCGTTAAAATTATGCATTAATTTATATAAAACTAACTGCAGTTAATTTTTCGTTAATTTTTGGCGAATGTTGACCTATCCCAATTTGGACGCAAAGGTTGCTCAACAGATGAATGGGAAAATAAAACGGTATCTAAGAATGCAAGGGTAGTTGTGTAAGAATGCAATGAATAGGCCCAGACGAATTCATCCAAACAAAAGTGGGACTGAGGGGAGTGACCGCCAAAGTTTAGGAACACAACCTCAACCGAGAAAACACAAAACCATGCGAAGACAATGTCCTGGAGGGCTCATATGCCTTACTTGGTGACATCATGTTGTCAATTCCTATTAGTTGAAGCCGAGAAAAAAGGGTCGTCTAAAATCTATGATGGATAACAAGGGGGAGGGGTTTATAAAAAAATTGAGGTATACCTCAATGATTCAAACTAACGTATTTGTTACAATGCTCCAGTCTACGTATGCCTTAGATAGATAGATAGATGTATATTTAATGTGGTGGAGTTCCTCAAAGGAGGCCCTAAGGCACTTAGACCTATTGGTCCATTGTGCCAACCACCCTTGTGGAGAAATCACCCATAGTGGGTGATTTCTCCAGAAGAAAATACGCCTCATTCTACTGGATTACCAACCTTTAATGTTGGCAGCAACTTCAGACTGAGGTTACAACTAGACTTGGGCCGATACCGATAGCGAGTATTGGGTATCGGCCATTTCCCTGATACTTCGATACTTTTGTGTATTCGTTATTTTTCCGATAGTTTCACTCGAATGTTTTCGTTCGGTGAAAATCATCTAAAAACCTATAATTTCGAAATCCCGCCTTCTTCAACTGACTTACCAACGTGTCGCATATTTGTTTACTTTGCTGCGATCTTCATGACAGTAAAAGTGAGACAAGTGCTTAGAATTGGCTATGGGAAAGCCTGAGATGAAAATCCACGTACAAAGAAAGTTTGCTAAAATAGCGGCGAAAGTTAAACTTCTGCCGTCAACTCAAGTTCGTTCTGCTCAATGCATACGTTGCCCCACATTTCCGTCTACGTTCCGAACTCGATTTCAAAAAATATGAAATGCAAATAAAGTATTGTAGCATAGTCAAGTGTTATGACATCAATGAATTTGCATTAGAAAATTTAAAATGAAGACAAAGGTGCTTGTGTGCCTCCAATGTTCCTTACTTACGGAGAAAACCCGGTTTCGTAAATTGACTAGAAAAACTTAAATAAATATAAGTAAATATTTGAAACTTATTGGACATCATGGCAAAAGTACAATTCATATTCTATCAAAATTTTCTTTCCTTTGTGCATTTCGTATTGTTATGACAATCTCCAAAGTGGCACTGGCCTCTGCGACTTGAAATGTTCCATTTTTCATCCTCACTGTAAAAACATGCCTCAAAAGTAATTATTAAAAAAAGTCTGGTACCTGCATTAAACGTAAGGCTAAATTATCTTTTTGGGATTTTATTTTGGGGAATTTTATTTGCAATATGCTCGATAATACTACTGCAGGGAATGAGCTATTAAATGTCCTTGCAAATTTCAATTTGCATATTAATAATTCCAATCCTACTAGAGTTACCTCTAATTCTCAAACTTTGATTGACTTGATAATAACTAAAATCTATCCTAAGTCCATTAACACATTCAATCCGGAATATTTTTAGTGTGCAATCATGAAAAACCGAAAGCGTTTTCTGCCACATTAATTTGGCCAGTCACTCAAATGTAATTTAAAATGAGTAAAAAAGTTTTTTGAATAACAAAACTCGATGATTTGTTAAAGACGCGAATTCACGTACTAAGAGCAGGGCTGCTACCAGGTCACTTTTTGTCACCTTTAGTCACTTTTTTAAAATAGGGTCACTTAAATTTACTCTTTTACTGCTGAGGTCACTAATAGTCACTTTTTCATTGTAAATATCAGTTATTGTATTTTAATTCCGCTGCGATTGCACAAAACAACTCTGCGACCCTATTGTATGGTATTCATTTTGAGCACTCTCAGTGCAGCAAGGGAAGAGGGATAGGCCCGTTACACACTAGGCGAATTTTTCGGACGTGGCTTTTTTGCCGTCAGTGTCGATCCAGTAATGGTGTGAAGAAAACAATGCAAGCCTTCATGCTAGGCTGTAGAAAAATCAATCGGTAGATTTGCTGCAAAGTTGGGTCGCACTGCCACTACTTGAGTGGTAGTTTTACTGCCACGAGTCAGTCAGTGGCTCAAGTTACCAAACGGAGACTTGCACATTAGGGCGAATTTCTATCATGTGGAAGCATCCTAGACATCCTTGAGAGTTTTTTGTGGTGTGCCTAATTTTGGAAGATAATTGAAATCATCGATAATGATTTACTCATTTCTTTGGTGGAAGCAAGACCCGACCTTTGACAATGACAAAATAGACATTCGATAATAATTGAAAAACTTTGTGTTGTCATTCCTCAAATCTTCAAATAAGAGTGCAAAATGCTCAACCTCTGCTCTTCTCTGATTTATTGGATGGGTCCAAATAAGGAAATTGTTTCTTTTCCTATTCCTCCAGCGATGATATAGAAACAGAGCAAGAAGTTTTTGTTGGTCATTTTATGCTTGAAAAATAAAATTATTTTAGAATACTAGGAAGATCAATGCAGTAATAAAAAATAATTAAAAAAGCAATTAAGGTCAGCTTTATCACAAACTTGACACTGTGAAATTTCTGTAAATTACTGCAGTACTATTAACAGGTATTCTCTAGAACCTTCCAACTCGAGTTTACTCTCTGGCTATAAAGAGGCACATCTGGTATCCATTACACTTGGTACCCTGATTACAATGTAAAAGAGACTCTTTTTACTCAAATTGACCTGGCTATGCCAACTTGAGAGGTTGCATGGTGATTTACAGCTCAAGTGTGTAAGCACAATTTGGTCAAAGTGCCGCCTTGGTAAATTCACCTAGTATGTGACGAGCCATATGGCCAGTAAACATTATGCAGTGAGCTAGCAACACACACTGCCATCTCATCCTAGGGGTAGTTGTTGCACCATCCTTCTGCACTATTGTTTTGGTCAGCGAAGACTATTGTTTCTCTGTATTTTTCTGCTGTCTCCGATAGAAGGTATGCATCCTATATTTTGTGACTGTCAGTGTTGCAGTGCGAGTGTGTCATTATGACAGTTATTTTTCTCTGCTCCTTTTGTAGTTTTATAAGATTTTCGGTTTGGTTATCGTTGCTTCCCAACTGTGTCAGCATAGAGTTCATGCCACGTTGCAAGGTTAACAACAAGCTCCTATCCAGGGACAATGGGCAGGTGCATAATGGGGCACAGAGGAGGCTGATGATGTGCACTTTTGCTGGGTGTGCATAAGTCGCACCAATGTCAATAAGAAGGGTTTCCAAGCTGTGCAGCAGCACGTCAAAACATGAGAGCACATTCAGCAGGTAGCAGCCAAACTTAGCATAGGCCAGCTACATCTGAAATCTTCATCCAACAACAATGCAGACAGCATCGAACCTTGCAATGATGCTCCATTGGTTGTTGGTCCGCACAGCTTTCGTGATGATGTCACCAATCTTTGGAGTTAGAAGAGGTCTTCAAACCTGAGAATCTTCTTCCAGCTGATGATGTCCTTGTGGGAGAAGACATTCGCGTGGCCCTGAACCAATCAATATTCAGCAAAAAGCAGAAATTATTACTCCTAGACCATGCTTGCAAGTACTGTGTGGAGGCATGCAAGCATATCCTGGAACAAAGTTCCTTTAAATCTATGGACTCTTTCTTGAAGAGCTGTGGATGTCTGCATCCAGAGGAGAGAACTTCAGAGAACAGCGTAGGGGACATTGTGTGGGTGGCTTGCATCAGACTAACTAGTTGATGAGTGGAAGCTCTTGCAGCTAGAGAAGGATGAAGATGACTCTAGAAATAACCGTATTAATCAGTATTGGTTCAGTTTTTATCTACTTGCACTGCTTCCGGTGAATTAAAGAACCCAGCTGTCTCGAAGTTGGTGACATATGACAGAACTGCTATGTCTGATCGCACTCGAAAACAATATTTTGTAAAAAGAGGATTGCGAGGGGAAGAGGAGCGTGCTTCTGCTAGGGTGAACAGACTATTTGATGAAGCCAATACGATCCTTAAGAATGCCATTGCTAAGAAGAAAATTGAAGATATTGCCCTTGCCCAAGTGATGTTTGAAGGCATGGCTGCCATTCGCAGAGATACAGCAACTTCTTATAAGCACACCAATGCTGTTGAAAAAGCAGTACAAAAAAGAAAATCTGACCTCATATCAGAATTCTAGGAAAAGAAAATATGGAACAACTATCCGTAATGTTGAATATTTCCTTCCTCATGCTAAGGCTGACAATCTTTGTTTTTGGAAAAGAATTTTTTTATGCAATGTATCATTTCATTTAATTTTATTTTCAAAATTGAAAATTTGTATTTTTTCTCTTTTTTTATGTTAATATGCTCAAAAAACGTATTTAACCCAAGTTGTCCTGTTTGTGTTCCTCCTATTACTCTCATCTCCTAAGTCCGAAGGTAGGAAATGTTTATTCATGCTTGTTGGCCAATATTCTCGAATTTTGGTCACTTTTAGGTCAATTGTTGGTCGTTTTTTGGTCACTATTTGGTCGCTAGCTGGTCACTACTTGGTCACTATTTCACCAAGGAAAAGTCACTAAAGTTACTATTATTTAGGTCACAGGCTGGTAGCAGCCCTGACTAAGAGAGGTATTCAGAGAAGTCTTCAGTTAGGTCATCAGAGAGGTCATTAAGAGATGCGAATGCGCATCCTTCGGTTTCCTGGCAATGCAATGCATGTCGGACGAGCATTCGCATCCATCGGGTTGAACGTGTTAATACCAGAGAGTTAAAAGATGATATTTCAGATCACGTACCTCTCTTAGCATCGATAAAATTGATTCCCATCCCAAAAGTAAATACCTATTATACCAGAAACTTCTCCGATGAAGCTATCAATATATTTAGGTCCTTATTCCTGGAGGCAAATTGGGATAGTATTTACTCAGAAATTTCTTTTGAACAAGGTTTCTCTAACTTTTATTATATATATCTTCATAACTTTAACATTGCTTTTCCTCTGATATTGAAAAAGAAAGGGAATAATGTTAATCATAAATCTTGGGTAACAAGTGATATTCGATATATGTCTAGGATTCTTAAAAACTGGTCACAATCACTGAAATACTCCAATGATAATGCTTTGCGGGCAAGATACTGGGAGTTCAAAAATCACTATCGTAAAGTCCTTAGTACTGCTAAAAGAACCTGTAATGATAAGAAATTGCTGAACTCAAATAACAAAACTAAAGCTGCATGGGAGATCATAAAGTTACAAGAAATCAACCACAAAAAGGTACCTTCCAAATATAACTGATTCCAGCAATTTATGTTCTCTGGCCAACCTATTTAATTCTCATTTTACACAACAAAAATCATCCTCTGTCACTGACTTCAAATTACTTCAAACTCCCATTCACTCATCCTTCTTCTGTAATCCCTGCTCCACCTCTGAACTTCTTACCATAATAAATAAATTGCATAGGAACTTGGGAAGTGGGCTGGATGAAGTACCAGATAAAGTGATATTTTCTAGTTATGATCTGATTAAAACACCTTTATTATTTCTCATTAATGAATCTTTGTTACAAGGCATTTTCCCATCTCAATTAAAAACATCTAAGGTTGTACCTGCTTTTAAAAACAAGGACTGTTCCAATGACCTAAATAATTATAGACCAATAGCCATCCAAAACACTTTTTCTAAAATATTCGAAAAGGTTATGTATACTAAGTTAGTTTTTTACCTTGAAAAGTATAATATTCTTTCCCCTTCTCAACATGGTTTTCGAAGGGGACGATCAACTTCTACTGCTATTTATGAAGCAGTCCACACTATATTGAACTCTTTAGACAAAAAGCATGAAACAGTGGGTCTCCTTTTTGACTTATCTAAGACCTTTGACTAAGTGAATCACCACATTCTGCTACTAAAACTAGAAAGATTAGGTATAAGAGGAGTGCCTAATGACTGGATTTGCTCCTATCTAAGAGACCGTATGCAGGTTGTGTCGCTATCGATGAATGGACAAAAATATTTCTCATCATCCCAACCAATGTTTTTAGGTGTCCCACAAGGATCAATTCTTGGGCCCCTCTTGTTCTTATTGTATATAAATGACCTACATCTTGTTTTAAAGGGAATAGATATGATTACCCATCTTATATATGCTGATGACACAAATGTTATTATCTCTGATTCATCTTATTCTAATCTTATCAAGAATTGTAAATATGTAGCAAACTCAGTTAATGATTGGTGTACTGATAATCATTTGAGTCTAAATGTGAACAAAACTCAAATGAATTGGTTCTCATAATCTGGTAGTCTTAAGGAAAGCTGTCTTGTAAGAATAGAAAGAAAGTCTATCGAACAGGTTTCTGTGCGTAAGTTCCTTGGAATATGTATTTCTTTTAACATGTCCTGGGAGCAACAGGTAATAGAGCTACAGCAGAAGCTGAACTCCAATTGTTATTTATTGAGACAATTAAGGCATACAACAAGTATCAAAGTCTTGTTAAAACTCTATTTTGGTGAATTCTATTCAAAGGTGGTGTGCAGTATCATGTTCTGGGGGTCCTCCCACTTCATAAATATGATATTCAAAATTCAGAAAAAATAGTTAGAATACGAACATTACAACATTACTGTTCACCTTCTAAGCCAATATTTAATTCTTTAAAAATTCTCCCCCTTCCTTTATTTATATATTTTCTCTAATATCCTATGTAAGAACTAATATACATAAATATATTCCAAACTCAGATTACCATACACACATAACAAGAACAGAAAGAATGAAAATGGGACCCCAGGAAATGGGAATTCGCTTGTATAATTAACCCCCTTAAATATGGAAGATAACTTAAAATATGAAAGATAAGTCCATTAATTCTATCTAAAGATTCACGGTGTCTGTTGCTTAATGCTCATTGTATGTAATTACCCTATGACTACCCTAAGACATTTTTTATTAATATGTTTTATCTATATTTTGACGTGCCTTATATCATGTATAGTACTTCTGTATTGTGATCTAATGGCCAAATAAATAAATAATAATAATAATCTACACGCTGATATGCTCTCTATGAATTTCGCTTCTTCCTTTTTTGGGATATCAAGCCTCAAAGTCGAGTCTATAAATACTTTTTAACGTGAACATTATACACAAAAGTGCTATTTGGTCATATAGTCATCATTTATTATTGAGCGCACATCAATGCAAGATATCGTACGTATCTTTTGGGAGGCATAATAATTAAAAATTAAACTTTGTTACAATAAATGAATGCTAGCAATGAACTAATAATGGGTAATGGTCCCATGGAAGTTATGCAACCCTCACATACGTCTTCAGCATAACCCGAGAAGGCCTAACTTGATCAGCAAGTTTTCCTCGTTGCCAAGTTCAGGATTTCGGGTCCCTACAAAAATGTGCTAACAAGAGCCCACTGTATTTGGGTGTACCTGCAGGTTTAGAGTTTCTTGAGCAAATGTTTTTGGGAACTATAGTGCTATGGTCCAGATAGAAGAACCCACTTAACTCCTGAGCATGTTCAGCAGCCGTGTCAATAATATGTCAGCGAGCAATGCATTCAAATATGATTCAAACTGAGCATGTTCAGCAGCTCTTATTTCTTATAAAGAATTTTCAGTATTTACAAATGCAAGAGGCCTTAGTGTATAAAATCCAATTCCAGTGATAATTGTAAGAGTAGCAAAACAAAGAGTTGTCAAAATGTCATTTCTCTCAATAATTAGGTGTTCTTTTGAAACACTTTTGATTACTGAGTTGATTTCATGAGAAGGAAAGCACTTATCAAATTTTTTAGGTAAATAAGTAAGGTATCGACAAATAATACTATCGGTATCAGTCATTGGTATCGTGGTATTGGTTTGGTATCGGGAAAAGTGGTATCAGTACAAGTATAATTTTAACTTATTTGCTTCATTCTGTTAGCTAGAATATATGCTGCAAGAAAAATATCATCTTTAATTTATGTAATATTGTATTTAAGAGCAATAATTTTTGTCTTTTGACTCTTTTCTTATGCTATGTTATCTTACGGATGTGATAGAGCCTGCTAAACTTTAAAACTAATTGAAAATTGTGTTTTCCAATGAGAATTGAAGTTACTTCCTGGAGAATTTGGTGCTTTCCCAGCATTATTATTAGTAGCAGTATGATTAGTTTTCTCAGGCTCTCCACCAGGTCAGGTATTTTGTCAACACCTCAAGGATGATGGCTGAGATAGCCACTACAATGCCTGGCCACCTGACATGGTGTGGAGCCAAGAAAACCTCACATAAAGTTACTTCTTTTTAGAATCTTATTTCTTGTCTTGTTTTTGAGTTTAATGTTGCAATGGAATTACTTTGCTTTTCAGATATGCCAGGGTTGAAATAAATGCCTCTGAACCAATAGTGCCTTTTAGGGAGACCATTGTACAACCACCAAAAGTGGATATGGTTAATGAAGTAATCCAAGAGCAGAGTACTTCAGTGAAAAAGGTTAGAATTTTCTCTTCTTCTGCTTTATCATCAATAAATGAAGTGTATGTACATACATATGTTCGGTTTTGAAAGCATGTGGTTTGAGTATGTACTCAACATTTTCCCCATCCCTCACTTAGCACATGCACATATGGTGGGTATAATAATCTTGTCCAGCACAGACTAATGACTTTTATCCAGTTTATCCTTGTACGGCAAATTCAATAAATATGCGAAAGTAGAATAAATGCCCAGTATCAGCGGCTACTTTGTTTGTCCAAGATCAAGCCCCAGTTTTCCAGACTACAACCTCCATTGACCTACTTATGCAAAATAAGACAAAAATTGTATAAAAAATGAATTCTCTTCTCTGGGTGCCGTGCCAGGTCCCCCTGACGTTGGCGATCACTGTTGCGAATGCTTCTCTGTCCTGTGCCGCCCGGAATAGCTCCTCCACACCTTTAATACCAGTCCATTCTTTTACATTTTGCAGCCAGGACATTTGCCTTCTGCCAGGCCCTTGGCAGCCTTTATCTTACCCATCAGTACCAACTGAAGCACATGGTATTTACTTCCACGTAGAACATGACCCAAGTATGATAATTTATGGACCTTTACCAATGTCAAAAGTTCACGGTCTGCTCTAGCATGATTCAGGACTTCGGTGTTGGTGACCATGTCAGTCCATGAAATTTTGAGCATTTTTCGGTGAAGCCACATTTCAAATGCTTGTAACCTGTTCATGATATTCACCTTTAAGGTCCACGTCCCACATCCTTACAGTAGAACAGACCACACATAGCATTTTATCATCCTTTATCTCAGTTTTAGGTTAAGGGCATCATCACAGAAGAGATTTTTCATCTTATTGAATGCCGATCTAGCCATCTTGATTATGCACTTTATTTCTAGGTCCGGGTCAAGAGTTTCTGTAAGAAGGCTGCCAAGATATTTAAACTTATCCACCCTTTCAACTCTGCACCCATTTAGCTGTATCATTGCACCAGTGTAATCCAGTCTTCCAAATGCCATCCATTATGTTTTATTAGCATTGATGGTTAGCCCCAACTGTTTACCAGAATCATCGACCATGTTTAACAAATTCTGAAGATCCTTAATACTGTCAGCCAGTAGTACAGTATCATCTGCGTACCTTATGTTGTTAATTATTGCGCCATTGATCTTCACACCATTCTCGGTAGTTCTAAGAGCTCTTTTGAAAACATGATCAGAATAGAGATTGAACAGTAGAGGTGACAGGATGCAACCTTGTCATACACCTCGCTGAATATCAATTAAATTTGAAGTCTCTCTCCCATGTCTGATCTCAGCTGATTGGAACCAGTAAAGATTTTGGATAAAATTCTGGTCTTTGGTGTCAATATCACATTCTTTCAGCGTTTGCATCAAATATTTGTGTTTCACTCTGTCGAACGCTTTTTCATAGTCAATGAAGCATGCAAAGACTTCCTTCCTTTGATCACGACAACTTTGCAGTACATTGATCACCACTAATGCTTGTCGTGTTCCAAATGCATTTCTGAAGCCAAACTGAGTATCGTCCAAGTCACGTTCGCATTTGCTACGTATCTTAGCATGTTAAATTTTCTGTGAAGTGTCCGAGAAGTGTCTTGTAGTCAGCTCCATCTGCTCCTTGTAGCAGTGGATTATGTGTTTTTAATGAAATAACAAGGAATTCCTTCTGTGACAAGATATATTTGCTTTAACCCTTTCTTTCACTGCTGTGAACATACCTAGTATGATGGCATGGTAGGCTGCTGTGAACGTACCTTTTCGTTGTCACTGTAGCGCTTTCACTTTTCTGCTGCATGTGACGAGTAGGTTTCTGGAGAGTGAGCCGCAGCAAAAGGGTTAATAGTGAGAGAAATATTAACTTTTCCATATGACTGTTGATGTTAGATAAAGGCATATCTCATCATTCTAATAAATTAACAAAATTACAACAGTAGCATATGTTATGTGCCGCTTAAGTCGGTTAGAAAAACAAAAGCAATGGAAGCGATATACAGTAAAACCTCGTATTTACTTTATCAGAATTTTTGTTTTCCTGCAATTTACAATGCTCATATCTGGTCCCATCCAATTTCCTATATCTCCAATGTATGTAGAACCCCGTATTTACACCACAACTTTTCCGTTTTCCTGCTTGGAGAGAATGATGGTGTGTGTTGGCACATTGCATTGTTGGATTGATGACGTGCATGATGTGATGTGAGTGACTGTGAGTAATGACAATGCTACTTTATTCCATATTGTAATAGCATTCACAAAAATAGTTCATATTTGTGATGGGAATTGTGAAATTCAGTTTGTTATGTGTGTAAGATGAAAAGTGTTTGATAGCTGCTAAGTAATTGATGATTTTGTGCCTGCGTAGGGAAATGACTGTATGTCGGAATACATTGGCTAAATTAATGGTTCATGAGCTGATGAGTGGATGTGACTGAGGAAATTGTAAAGAATGATGGGTGTGCCTGTATTGTGAATGTCTGAAGATGGCCTTATATTGGTTGATTTTCGTTTATAGTGGATAAAGTAACGTTTTTAAAAGGAAGTTGAAAACCTTTTGTTATCAAATGCCCTTTGTTCTGCTGATCTGCAGCTAATACTTTTTCAGTGTTCCTCTCTTTGGCCAATCATTTATGTGTATCTATTGATGTCCTGGGACTAATAAAATTATTAGTAGTTAGTGGATGAATTGATATGTTCATGATAATATATTAGTGTGTGTATATTGTTTTGTGAATTGTGTTTGACTGTGTAATTGACGCTGAATCATAGTTGTGTGTTGTGCAATCATGTGGCTGTGGTGTTCAGTAAATTGAATGAGCTCAGAATGAATGCAGAGAATTTGATGTTTTTGTTAATTTGCATGAAATATGATAGGTGATAATTTTACAGACTCGGTGTTTTATGAATGATATGCAGTTACATGTGTGGTTGAACCATTATGAGTGGGAGACGTATTTGTTCCATTATTAGTTGAAGTTGACAGGTTGATGAGTGAATTTGGTCAATGCTAGATTTTCATGTAACTATTAACTCTGATACAAGATAACACTAAGTTATAAAAATAAGCACCTGCTAAACAGCCTTTTAGGCTTGGCAGGATCTGAACTGTTACGTATGACACACGAGGACAATGGAAGGATTGATGGATGAATATGTATTCTCTAAGGTTATGGTACCCAACTGCTTTATCGGAGACTAATCTTGCTCTGCCTCTCTAGTACCTCATAATAATATAATGACATAACAATAACAATCCAATATTATCTTTTTGATTTATAATGTATACCAAACTTTTTCAATTTAAATTCAATATTGTTCCATACAACTACAAATTGTTCTTTATTTGGTGCATGCATAGCAATAGTTATGTTGATATGAACTCAAATCTTTATGTATAATGCATGTATGTTTGTAAACAATATAATTATATTAAATAAAATATATATTTTTAAAAAAAATTGTGCATGTCAATTTTATAATTGAAAAATCCCTTGGGTATCTGTTCATGTGTGACAGGTTTCTTAAGATAGTTGCTGAAGATAGTTGTGATGTTGTTGTCTGTTTTTTTTAATATTTGGTTTTAAATCCTTCATCAGGTGAAAGAAGATAGTTCTGCTGATGATGGTCTCATTACTGTTATAACTCCCAACAAACGATCCATAATAAAAATCCGAGCAGTGCCTTTACCAGAACCTGTGACTGATTTACTTTTGAAGAATGGGGATGTTATCAGGGTGCTGGATCGATATAATGACCAGCAGAATACACTAAAGAATGAAACCAGGTTTAGGATGGAAATGCTTAAGTTAGGAGAGGATGTGCAAAGTTCTACCCACAAAGCTACCAGCTCTATTCCTGAAGGGATTTTGAATGCCGTTGAAGAACTTAGAATGAAATTGAAGAGTGAGTTCAGTAATGCAGGCAAAAATTGGGAAGGAGCAGAAAATGACATATGGTATTTTGGCCCTAAGCGATGTGGCCCTAATATATTGCTGAATAAAATTCAAAATGCCCCAAACCTGAACTTTTGGAATGAGATCAATACATCCAAGAGACTTGCAGATGAGAAAAGTGAACAGTTGCATAAATATAGTGGCAGTTTTGTGAATGGCTTTCAACTAGCAACCTTGGCTGGTCCACTGTGTGAAGAGCCTATGATGGGCGTTTGCTTTGTTGTTGAGGATTGGACAATTGTGGAAGTGACAGAAGATGAAATTAAGTAAGTAAATATTTTTTATCAGTTTATTCGACAAGGATTAGTTAACCTAGATGTGGATTTACCAGGCTGCCTATGGTTAAACCTCTCTGAAACTCATATTTTGCTCTATATGAGATTATGGTCTTTTAGAAATTGAGTGACCAGAAGACATTTCCCCAAAACTGGACCCCAATTTTCAGTTTATTATATCAATGAATAAATTAAATGGTAATACACCATAAAATTATTATGCATATGGTAACATCTCAAACATTCTCCACAATTGAAGTTGATTTGAGTCACTGATTTGTGTGTACTCTTTGTGTAAATATATATGTACATATGTCGTTCAGAGTCTCTGCCAACCTTGAAAACTAGGGGTAAGATGTGAATTCTATTTGGGCCTTGAAAATCAGGAATTATTTGATATGTTATTTTAAATTTTTGGTATGAACCTTGAATTTTAAAGAATTTCATGGAATTCTCTGTCTCTGAGCAAAGAAGAGGAAATTAAAACTTATTTATTAGAATTTTTTGAACTATTTCATTATGAAAATTTGGCTATGATTATTTGAAATGCATTAACGAAACCTTAAGAGCAATAAATAAAACACTGTAACTGAAAATGAGGTCATGTTTTTGGTTATAGCAGGAAGAGTCAAGTGGTTGAACAGCATGGTGATACAATGTTGTCTACAAGGTAGGCTTCTACAAGGTAGGCTTAACAAACACACAACTTTTTTCTTACACACATTTACTATGGTACCCAAATATACTATAACAAAAATATAGACCTTGTGATCACAACCCTTCTATAAGAAAATAAATAGCAAAAGTTGTAAAAAACAGCATTTTGTATCAAAACTTTGTACTTGTCATTGTCATAGATTTTACGTAGTTAGGTTATTAAAAAATATTTCAAATAAAAGCTCAATTTATGACCATCAAAATGGTATTTGAACCATTCTACTACAACCTGTAGTTTCCGAGTTACTCTAATTACCGATACTCGCTGAAAGTGTCATTTTTACAGTGCGCTGTGACCTTTGCGGCCCTGTAAGTCCTTGAGGTCATGGAAAAAAAATTAACAAAAATTGGTTTTGAGCCTTACAGACATGTAGTAGTAAGTGTGTTAAATTTGAATTTTTTCTGAAATGGTGCTGCAACAAGTATTCGGTGAATTGGCATGGTATGACCCCCTTGCAATCCATAGAACAAATATTTGTAAAATCTCTCTCCAAATTTTCTGAATTATTATGGATTATCATGTTTTATATGAAATGGATTAGCCCATTTATTAAAGCCCCAATTTCATTTGATAAAAAATTTATTAAATGCAATTTTGTAGTCTCACCATCATCAATAGCACACAGAGCACCTAGAATAGTACATAGCACATAGAATACTAGCTATCGAAATCAAAGCAAAGCCGGCAAATATAGTCGTAGTACAGGTTTAAATGCCGACAGGGGGACATAGAGAAGAAGAAGTAGACGAAGTATATGACAAGTGGAAGAATTAATCGGGAAAGTAAAGGGCAGGAAGAACCTAATAGTTATGGGAGATTGGAATGCTGTAGTAGGGGAAGGGAGGGACTGAAGTGAAGTAGGGGAGTATGGTCTGGGTGTAAGGAATGACCGGGGCGAGAAAGCAGTGGAGATCTGTAGGAAGAATGATGTCGTGGTTAAAACATCACCAATGTGGTTTAAACACCACCATAGGCGTAGGTACACATGGAAAATGCCGGGGGATACAGGAAGGTACCAACTAGACTACATCATGATTAAAAATGTCTGAAGACTGGGAAATCCAAATGCCGAATTAATTATGGAAAAAAAACCATAAAACCATAAAAAAGTAGGTATATATAGACTCGACTTTGAGGCTTGATATCCCAAAAAAGGAAGAAGCGAAATTCATAGAGAGCATATCAGCGTGTAGATAATTTAGCCTTCCGTTTAATACAGGTACCAGACTTTTTTTAATAATTACTTTTGAGGCATTTTTTTGCAGTGAAGATAAAAAATAGCATTTCTTAGAGTCGCAGAGGCCAGCGTCACTTTGGAGATTGTCATAGCAATATGAAATGCGCAAATGAAAGGAAATTGTGATAGAATATGAATCGTACCTTTGCCATGACGTCCGATAAGTTTCAAATATTTACTTATATTCGTTTAAGTAATTCTAGTCAATTTACGAAACCGGGTTTTCTCCATAAGTCTGGAACATTGGAAGCACGCAAGCACCTTCGTCTTCATTTTAAATTTTCTAATGCGAATTCATGGACGTCATAACACGTGACTATGCCACAATACTTTATTTGCATTTCATATTTTTTGAAATCAAGTTCGGAACGTTAGTGGAAACGCGGAACAACGTATGCATTGAGTAGAACGAACTTGAGTTGACGGCAGAAGTTTAACTTTTGCCGCTATTTCAGCAAACATTTTTCGTACGTGGATTTTCATCTACTTTTCGGAGGAGGTCTTTTCGCCTCAGGCTTTCCCATAGCCAATTCTAAGCACTCGTCTCACTTTTACTGTCACGAAGATTGCAGCTAAGTAAACAAATACGCGACATGTTGGTAAGTCAGTTGAAGAAGGCGGTATTTCAAAATCATGTTTTTCGATGATTTTCACGGAACGAATACTTTCGAGTAAAACTATCAGAAAAATAACAAATACTCGAAAGTTTCGCAGTATTGGGCAAATGGCCGATACCCAATACTCGCTATTGGAATCGGCCAAAATCTAGTTATAACCTCAGAGGGACCATGAACGTCAGTCTGAGGGTGCTGCCAACATTAAGGTTGGGAATTACTGGTTTAATGGTATCCTTAGGCATAAATATGGATAGCATTCCTTGTCTTAAGGCCGCTTTACATGATGCAATTTTTTGTACAATTTCTTGTACAAACTCTTGTATGAGGAAATTGTACTGTGTAAAGCGGCAAATTGTACGAAAGCTTGTGCGATTGTCTGAATGACTGAACAGGAAATAGAGCCTTTTCTAATTCCATTCAGACAAACATACAATTTCGTTCAGTTTATACAAGCGTTTGTACAAGAAATTGTACAAAAAATTGTATTGTGTAAAGTGGCCTTTAGCAACTTACTTTAGTGGCATGAAGGAAGGAATGCTGAATTGTTTTTTATCTATTGTAAGATTTTATACAAATGTTATTATGAACTATTGTTGCAGTGAAAGTGGAGCCACTAGTCTACCATATGGACCATTCACTGGCCAAATCATGTCAGGAGTGAAAGAAGCATGCCGAAAAGCTTTTCAAGCTCAGCCTCAGCGCCTCATGGCTGCCATGTACAGCTGTTCCATTCAAGTGAATGCTGAAGTTTTAGGTGAGTTAATCATCCTTGTATTTGTGAAGTAATGCGGAGGGATGAGAAAGTG
This sequence comes from Platycnemis pennipes, assembly GCA_933228895.1. Taxonomy (NCBI): domain Eukaryota; kingdom Metazoa; phylum Arthropoda; class Insecta; order Odonata; family Platycnemididae; genus Platycnemis; species Platycnemis pennipes. Next base: position 75,254,506 of record OW121856.1, on the reverse strand, counting down.
TATGAATAACCCTTATTTCAAGGTGATTATTTCGTAATCCTTCCGAACAATAACTACATATTGTGTAGGCTTGTGCAATGACCGATTTTGGTCATCGATTTTCGATGAAAACATTTCATCAAAATGCTTCGATGATAATGGGAGTCATTGATCACCAAATATAGTGTACAATAATTGATGAATATTAATGATCGATGAATATCGATGATCGATGAATGTCGATGATGGATGAATGTTGATGATCGATGACTCTCGATGATCGGTGTAGATGTCTCAGTTGGCAGTTTGGTGAGGCTATTGAATAGGGTCAAACTTAACTGAGAAGGACAAGGCCTATTTATTAAAGCGGTGCGATGACAAATCATCATCAATTACTTCGATTAATTGATTCATCGCACATGCCTAGTTCGGCCTGTCATAGGTGGTGTGGTTGGTGAGAATAGAACTGACATACTGTCTCCATCAATATAGTATATACTGGACTTTGATGCATTCCTCAGTAACATTAGACAAGTTTGGTCGAACAGGTAACAGGAAACGGAAGAAATGTGGAGAGAAACCCAGTGAAGGAATGCTGAACTTGAATGCGCTCCTCAAAACACTTAAGTAGGAATTGGTATGCCAAAGAAAAATCTGCCAGTGCCGGGATTTGAACCTGGCCCTCACGATGGGAGGCCAGTACTCTAGCCACCACACCAACCTGATCCCCCAGTCTGAATAATCACGTCCAGATGTTTCAGTGCATAGTTACTCTCTAAAGCCATATTTTTTTAAAACAATGATCTTTGTAAATATAATATAATAATAGTGTGTTCATCCCGAAGATTGGTTTTTGATAGCTTAATAAGGGGCTCTCCCGGTACTGTGCTCAGTGCTCTACCCACTAGTCTACCATGACCATGGTTTACAAACATGTAATACAATATACAGTAAAACCTCCATACAACGAATTTGTTGGGACCGTAAAAATCATGACTTCGATGTAGGGGGTTTCGTTGTACGGAGGTGATATGCGGGTCGCGTCATCGCAGGGGCATCCAAGTGTCCCGTGATGTTTACGATGCAAGTCATGTAAATTTCTTAACCTTGATTTATTCACCTTTCCTATAGTGATGATAAACAATTGTTATTATTTACCATCAAATACTGTGGCTATCACCTCGAGATTTTCAATCTGCGTATTTCTAATTGAAATTATCGTTTTTCTCGTCCATTCTGCTCTACGCCTCATTGCTTACTTTATTTATGTTCTGATATTAAAGGAATGCCAAAATTAATGCCTGTGGATTATGTATTTTTAAAGTGCTCCATAATTTTTCTCAGTATCTACTCGATATTATTCTTGGAGTGCAATAATTTAAATCGATATCAAATGGCAGTTTTATACAGCAATTTTGCTTGAAAGAGCACATATTGCCATTTAGACTTACGAAATAAAATGCATTGTTGGAATTGAAATTGAAATCCCATTGAAATATTGGTAAATATCAATGTTCGTGACCGGTACATATTAGATATCGATAAACAACGATGGAAGCTAGGTGGGGTGAGTTAGTTACCACGAATAAAAACGTGGCAGTCGGCAATGCCCTGAGGTCACAATGGCAATCTCAAATGATAATGCATTGATGATGCCTTCATAGAAGCTGGATACGATCGGTATTCTGTTGGCACACCCGCTCTTCGGTGCCAAAACGCAGTACCATCCTCGAGTACGCCAGGTAATATTTGAATCCACGCCCAGTGTCGCCGTTCATCCAGTAATTACCTCTTCATACTTGAAGAAAATTTAAAACCAGGTTTGCCCTTTTTGAGTCCTTTGCAGAACGTCTCTCATTTTAAAATGTGCGCCGTTTGCACGCTAAAACTATTAAACTGGAATAATTAGTCACTAAAGCAGAATCACATGAGTTAAATATGTCTTATGTAAGCAATTAAGAGAAAAAAACACGTAAAAGAACCTGAGCCCACTCTTTTCGCGTCTTTTATGACATTAGAAGGACCTCTTTCTAAACCAAGTAGACGAGCGAAGATCGCTGTTCTGAAAACTCTAGTTGCACCAGTAATATTGCATGCTAACAATTTGGAATGGAGACGTTTTGAGTTGGACGCAGAAAGAAATCTAACCTAGCGCACGCACTGAAATGAGTAAGAGGAAGGAGTGCATTGCCAACTAACCCCTCCCAAACATTCCATACCAAAATGCCTATTATTCAATAACCTTCCCCCTCCGAAAGAAAGAATAACTACGCCCTTACTCGCCTCTTTCTCTACAATGCTGCTGTTATCTTCCCTCCCCTTCCCACGTTCCTTCGGGGAGACCTCCCTCGCCCATTCCACTCCTCAATGACTCCCCTTACCCTTAACCGAAAGCTCATGTGTTTCCGATATATCGTGACCCAGTGGTCTGCCGCTCTTCAAATAGCCCAACTGGTTAGGCACACAGACAGAAGAAGTACAATAGTTCCTGTAATAACTAATCCGGTTTTCGATTTATCTCTCCTTCACTTACCTCCTCACAAATATTATTACAGGACCATCTACTACCCTCGCCGTACATAGCTCTCGTGCGACTTACCTGGGGTGAAACATTCCATATTGCTTGAAAATGAGTATATTTCAGGAAGTTAAATACAAATTTCGAAAAATTACATAGGTTTAAAGCAATTTTTTATTTATAAATACGAAGCAGTAGCTGTTTTTAAGTTATATTAATTCAAAATTATTCTATTTACAATAGTTTTCTAAAGTCGTCTGTCTCATCTCTTTCCTCATTTCTTTGCTGGCTGCTTGCTCAACCTGCCGCAGAATCTTCAAATTCTCTACTCAATCTTCTGACATTAAAAAAACTCACTCCAAAACATCTATTGCGTCCACCACTTCCTTCCAACCGGGGCGCACTGCGCTATTGTTGGGCTCCTCTCTCTTCATCGCTCACATCCTGCGTCTCCGCCAAAATTTCGGGATCCTCATTGTCGGCAAATACAGCGAAATCATTATCAATACTCGCATACTTTTCGAAAGATACCCCTTCAATGTTTAATAATTGAACGACTTCACCCCATTCCTCCCTCTCTTCCGGCTGTGGGTCGTCTTGGGCGTCCATCTCTCCGGGAAAGCCTGCCCTCCTGAAGCAATTCGAGATCGCGCTTCTCTCTACTCCATCCCAAGCAACACACAGACACTGAATGGTTTGCAGGATGTTCCACTTCAATGACTTGATGTCTTCAGTGTTTCCTAGTCTAGTTAGAAGATATTCGACTAGTTGCCATCTATATGCGCAATGAGTGAGAACAAAGGACACTTGACGTGACGCTGAAGGCATCTGTTCGACGACATTCATCAGTTGACGTCTCCGATGCATACAGCGCTGAAGATTCATTGAGCCTAACTACTTTTTCGTCATTTATTTATTCATTCATACCAACTTCAAATCCATTACATCTTGTACAGTTATCAAATAATATATATGTATCTTAAAGACATCATTGTTGATCCTATTTCTAAAATAAGGATTTTTTGTCTTGAATTAAGAATTTTAAAATCCCTGACTCAGACCAGAAAATCATGAATAATCCACGAACATTTCCCTGCATTGAAAATTCACGAATAATTCCCGATTTTCCAGGTTTTTCCGGTCAGTGGACACCCTGATAAGGGATGCTCAATGGGATATTGTCGAAATTTAATTTAAAAAGAGCTGCTCCACGGATTTTCTGTCAAACCAGTTCGACTTGTAAACCGCCTATGCGGTTCAGAGAGGAGCGCAAAATTGCCAAGCGCTCCTGCTTGGAGTGGCACAAAGGTCGGTGCAATAGACGGAGCCACGCGGAGCGGAGCTTTGGCTTCCCTTACATGTTTCTTATGGTGGGAACCATCAGAGTTGAGCCAGAGCGTCAAGTTTCCTTCATGACCTCCGCTCTGTAGGTCTCGGATTTGAACCCCTTCGAAGCTCGGAGCAGAACGGTTAAGACGCAGTACACTCCGCTGCGGTTCTACTTCCTGCTTATTACGCAAATATCGATGGAAAAAATTACCTGCAAATGCAAAATACTGCATTTGTTCTCAATAATTCGTTCTAGAGGGGCACTTTTCATGTCTTGGGCCCATTATCAGACTTCGTTGTAGGAGTTTTCGTAATTAGAGAGGTTCGTTACGGGAGGTTTTTTTGCGTGCATTGTCCATTGGAAGGGTCCGGGACCAGGCCAATGACTTCGAAATAGGGAGGTTTCCTTAAAATTTTGCTGTATGGGGGTTCGTTGTAAAGAGGTTTTACTGTACATCATTATCAATACAGCTGGTAAATACTGCTTCTTTTTTGATCAGTTATGTTTGTTATGGCATCATTTACTTATTCTACCAATATTGGCCAGTCTTCAAACAGTTCCTGCATTTATTTTCTGCATCTAGGGTCATCTCTTACCTTTTCTCTTTGCGGCATGCAATTTACACTTTGATAAGTTCCTTTTGAGCTTTTCTGTCCTCTGCCTACTCTCCTTCTGACCACAATTTCTATTCCTTTCCTTACTCTTCCCTTTTGATTAAACTGGATTATAATTAATTAATAATAAAATTAATGGGATTATAGTAACCTACCACAATTCTGGTTCCAAATTCCTTTATTTTTACTTAAGAGTAAAGCTATCTTTTTTTTAGTGCATGTAGGCGTGATAATTGTTTGATGTGTGGCATTGCTCTATTTTTTTGGACTACATGTATGTGGTAGTATTGAATAGGTTCTCACAGTTTGAAATATCATGAAATAATCTATTGCGGATAAATAAGAGGTTTTATTTACAATTTTCTTTCAATAATTTACATATGATGCTTGAAGCAAAATAGCTTTAACAGAATAACTCCTTGTGAATCACTTTGGTGGTTGATAACCTTGGCAACACACTCATATTTTTTCTTATGGAACAAAATGCAGTGTTTAGAGTGGTAGGGTGATCTGGTGACTTCATATGATGCCATTTATCATCTTTACTTGTAACCATTACTTTTAAACTCAGCTCTAATCATTTTGGTTTTGGTAATTTTTCCAAACCTCTGCATTATTTATATGATGGAATACCCCATATTTATGCATGGAGTTTCTGAAGGAAATTTCCTCTGAGAACATAATTTAGTGGGTCTTGCAATGGAGAATTTATCTGTGAGGGATTTCATTCAGGCCAACAACATTGGCCCAAAATATGATTAAATAGGGCAAGCCCATGTGTCCTGCGATGGGGGTTCCTTGATGTGTACTCAACTTTGATTGGACATGACCTGTCCTGATCAGAAAATGTCCCATGTTCACAATCTCCTCAAGTTACACCTCTGGTTGAAAACTGTTCATCTCACATGTAAAAAAAGTCTTTGGACCACGTGTAAGTCACATGCGTACGATTAATGAAAATAGTTTAGTGATTGTTGAACTTCAACTGTAATCAACCCACTGGTCTCTGCTCGAAGCACCATTATTTGCTACCTTGTGCAGAAACACTTAAAGGTGATGAATGGCTTGTGCCTTGAATAACTGTCTGCATCACTAAACTTGATGGTGCCAAAGCTCACTAATTTTGAAGTTCTTCACTGATAGTTGTCCTTAGAGTGATGAGTCCGCTTGCATCTTTTGTGCCAGTAGTTGGGCTGAATCCCATGGGAAAGGGGTTGCTGGATCTGTAAATAAAGTGAGAGCTGTCAGATTTTCCATCTTAATTTAAAACCAGATATCATGTAGTTGTTGTAAGATATCGTTGAAAGGCACTCATAAATGGTTTGATGTCTTATGGATTTAAAAAACAATTTCTATTGCTAATCATTACCTTGAAAGTTCCTTAAAGTATGTCTGAAATTGTTAATTGCCAAAGAATTAAGCACGTGGATAATTTAATTTTTCACAATATATATACATATTTTCATCATACAACTGCTTGTGAACCAAGAAGGCACTTCAACTTTCTCCATAAATGTTCCCATTTCAATTTTTAATTCCAGTATGGTATTATTTTTTTGCAAGATGTAAGTAATAACCTCTGAGAAAATGTGCCAGGTATCTATTACTGCATGGTCAGGAAAAAATTTGTTTCAGACAGCCACCCTTTATTTCTTTGACATTTACTTAACTTTTATCTCATTCAGGACAATATTTTCATGCTGTATTACTTATGCCATGAAAAAAATTGCAACATGATGAAATGATGAAATGCAAATGGATGTCAGGAAGAGTTGAGGGAATTATGAGGGGAGGTAATTGATGGCTAGGGTCATTTACACCAAGAATTGGTGGGTGGCTGTGCATAAGTTTGATTTATAGGTTAATGCAGTAGAGTGCAAAGAAATCCAGCATTAGTGTTGGCCTATTTGTAGTGATAGGTGAAAAGTGATTGACATTTTAATGCCTTATCAGACAGATAAAATACTGAGCCTGATACTCTCCACATGATACTATAATAGGTATATTCCTGTAATTTCCACCACTATTTGGATTTAAACTCGGGCCCTTGTAATGGAAAGCAAATACTTAAGCCATCATTGAAACCTGATTCCTTGGAACTCTTGAGAATTTTAGTTCAGACCTTAGATTTAGAAACAACTAAAATGTCAGAGCAATGAAGCGAAAGAAAGATTGCTTAAGGACTCTTTCTTCCCTTGATAAAAATAATGGAATAATGAGCATAAGGTTTGTTTAATGTATTTTATGAGCATTACCTTGGAAAGAACCAAAATCTTGACTACTGTGGGCATAATGCCAGCTGTTTTCTGCAAACAATGGCATTGGTGTTCTTCTTAAGCGCATTGGTCTTGAAGATCTTCCTCTTGTTGGAATTGAAGGTGTTTTTCTATATGTTGATCGGACACACATCATTCCATAAACTCGTATCCCAGGAACACTGGCATAGGTTGGCTGATCATGCGTCATTGGCCCTTCTGTGAAGAAATCCAATTTTTGCAAATTAAAAGATTTAATATTTGCTAGTAATATTGTAGTACCATCATTTTCTTTATATCTACAAATGATGGAGAGTGTTTTCATTTGTATCTATAAATATTCAGCCTACTTGCCAAAGAAAATTAATATTTATGAGAAAGATAGTCATGAAACAGGTGTACATAAATGATTCAAATATGGAGCCCTAAGGAAGTTATTTTCCTTATTGAGGCCACAGAAAAAACCAATTTATGTAGTATACGAAAAGCATGAATTAGTGATAAAGTTAATTTATGCATGATTCCCACAGCTGAAATTACCATTCCCAGGGATTTTTTCACATTTGGTTGTGACAGCTAAATCCATTGTTTTTTATATTATCCTATTTCATTTCTTTTCTATCCTAGTTTTATTTTCCTATTTTCTATCCTATCTTCTATTATATCCTATTTTCTATCCTAGTTCATTTATTTTGAACCAATATATTACACCATGAGAAACACCACATTTGTTTCATCCAAAATACAGATAGAATGCATTTGAATTAAAATTCTGGACCAAATAATGGCATCAAAATTTTACTATGGGACATAGTCTTTAGAAGTTTCTCACAAATTAAAAAATATATATTTGAAGACTTTTATTTTGCCATCCAGCAAGGACATGGCTACATATTCGTATATTTAGCAATACTAAATCAATATGCATAACTTGTAAAACGGCATGTAAACAATAACAAATAAACAAAACATTGTTATCAAATTTACTAATATCATAATTAAAATCATAATTTGACTAAATCATGATAATAAATTTTGAATAAGAAGGCATTTATTAGTCATTTTAAAGTGTAGTGAAGTGAATTTGCAATTATGGGACATTACTTTTGAAGAATCTAGAATTAGAAAAAAAATTATTCAACCTAAGGCCAAGGCTTGTCATAAGGTTACAAATCTGTTTTTATACAAGTTAAATTAAAAATGGGCATTACAATGTTATTCATAGGGACATGGTGAATGTATGAATTTCATGTCCAAAGTGGTACACAGAGCTAGGACGGCTCTAATGGCAATACCAAGGGGAGGTTAGATTGAAGGGTAAAAATTATGATTGAAATTGATTTGATGTGATTTGCAGATAGAGGATGAAGATGAGCACCATATACTCTGCTGTATATGCTACATACTGGCCTTGACATCGTATAAAAATTTTCTATGATATTATATTTGTATTATTATCTTACGGTAATTTACCCATATATATGTAGCCCATTGGGTAGAGCAGGTATGGCAAAACTTTTTTCCAAAGTTTATTACAAAAGACCGTTATTTTCCAGTAATTTTAAGTATTGAGCTGCAAATCCTTATCAGAGGACTCAAAACAAAATCAAATAGTATTGAGATATAAATGTCGATGCTTATAGCAAACATATCACGACGTTTATCCATTATAACTCATTAAAAAAATTAAAACGAAGTTGGCAGCAACATGCAATTTGCCTCTCTTTTGTCACACCATGAGAAATTTTCGTTCCAAAGACATACCTCTGTGCAATGTGCATTTGTTATTTACTCTGATTTAATTGGAATTAATCATGGACACAATGTAAACAAAATCATTATAGCTTCTTAATTTATAATATCACCCATCCCAATGGTTTCTTCGTGAGGAAGAAATTTCCTGAAAAAGAACTTTTCTGAATATTACCGTTTATTAAGGTAATTTTCAGGGGTGTTGGTAATTTACAAAGAATACCATGGTAATTTACGAAAATTACCATGGTAATTTACCAAGTTGCCCATCTCTAGCTACATATCACTAATTGGATGCTCAGTCAGATAGGTAGATAGATAGATTTGTGTTTTAGGGGTGCTTCGACGGCAGTGGTCATTTCGCACCTCCTACATACCCTTTAAAACATTAATTAGAAAAGTAATTAGAATGCTGAGTAGGTATCTTATATTTTTTCGAATTTTTATATTTTTGATACTACTTATCTTCATAGTAATTACATTAAGTCGCTTTCATTCAGGAATTTAATTAAATTATTCATTCTCTCTAAACCACGGGGATGCAACACCCGGCTTAACAGCAAGGCTCAGCAGTGGTGCTGCCATCGCAGCGGTGCAGACAGCTCACTACATACTACGCGAACGGCACCAGCGGCGAGTGTTGGTACTACATCAATCTCCATTAGTGTACTGGCGCTTATTTCAAATATATTCCATTCATTAATAAAGTTTTAAGGTTGCATTTCACTGAATTATACTCCGACCGTTGTTATCGTCGATGCTGCGCTGGAAGGCGTTGAAAGTATTGACTCCACCAGACAATTGCAGTGCCCTCCTTAAAAATATATGCATGCAATGACAAACATATGCATACGTATGTAGCCTTCAGAGAAATCTGTGCTAAGTTTCTTTTTCTCAGCATAATTCAATAATTAATATTAACGTACTTACACTTTGAAATATAATTGCACAAATGTATGAATAAGGATAGTCGCGAATTTTATAATGAACAAATATCACTTTATTTATCAAAAAATCACCTACAAAGCTGGGGAACCATTATTTGAGCTACAATTTTAACCAGGAGGGAAATGATGTCAAAACTTATAAACATCTAATACACTAATGCATATACTAGAATATCTGTAAATGCAGGTCTGAACAGTCAATGGAAAACAAGGTCATCAATATATAAGCTTCATATGTGTACAATATATTGAGAAATACTCCACGATAAGACTTCATAGACTACACATATAAGTTACAAATGATTCCAACACTCTTTGATGGAGGCAGGTATGCCCGCAAAGGTACATTAATACAAATTAAATAAAAATATTAACAATTCATGAAAATTTTCGCGGTCCATGTTTATGGTAATGTGGTTTAGAATTAAGGATTAGGCAAACAAAGATCAGGAATATCGTTGTGATTTAGTTTAATACCAGAAGGGCGGTGCTGATTAATGCTGAAGTGAACACATTCGGGAGCCAGATTTGAAAATATTTCCAATGGGAAGTGCTGACAGCTTATCATTTCAGGCTGCCCTAATCCATTGTTTAGATCTGAAAATGAGAAATAAATAAAATTAGACAAAAACGTTTATTTTACTATCATTTCTATTGACATATTACGTTAAAATATTAATTCGGACTTTAAAAAAACACATTAAACTTGACAGTAGCTTTTTCGCCAGCTGATATCTAAGATAGGACCAAGTCATTTTCGTCTCCGATGAACGAAAGGAAACGAAGAAGGGAAAGCAAAATTAAATCACCTCCTACGAAGTCTTCACCTCCCTATCCAAATTTCCATTCCCTTTACTTCTCTAAGAATACTGCATTCGGTAAGAATTTGAGTGTGGATGGATGAAATCGAGTGCGCAACTCTTATTATTCCGTAATATTCCAGCCCGCAAGTTACAAATGGATATTATATCAAATTGAGTGGAAATCGATATCTTAGATACAGCTGTATCTAAGATATCGATTCAGCTATTCAGCTCTCTAGAGAGCTGAAAGTTGCTTCAAGCTTTATTTCCATTCAAGACCAGAGATCCCCTGTACTACCTCATGTAGGAACGGAACAATGATTGCTAACGTTGCCACATGTCCAACCCAATTACTTTGTTTATTCAAAAAATTTCGAAGACGATAAAGGAAATCACTATGCGATAAACATAATCGATAAGTAACGATCCATCTACCTGCCCACCTACTGTGTCCGGAGAGTACCGTCATGATTGAAACGTTTATGTAATATCTTTACGCGACATAGTGTAATCGCGATGCAGCGATTCCTCCGCGAGGAATTTCTCTGGGAGAAAACTGGTTATCTTTCGCTTTAATATCATTTCGCGGTGTAGTATCATGTAATATCTTTTCGCAAAAGATTATCTGGTTATCTGTCACTGAGGGATCGTATCTTTGGGATGTCATAGTACCCTTAGGGAAAGATTACCTTTAGTTGCTCAGCGAAAGACTGGTTATCTTTCGGTGACGGATCGCTACTTCGTGATTTCACTATGTAGCGTAATGATAACACATAAACGCTTTGAATGCTACATTTGTGCCTTTCTCTGCCTCTCTGGTATCATATTAACCAAAATCGCAGCACCCACTGGACCCAGTAGGTGAGAGATCGAAGGTTTCCTCCCGAATACATATTATCGCATAGTTACTTCCTTTATCGTCTCTGCAATTCTTCGTGTCAGCAGAGAATTCTATTAGTGGCAACGTTAGCGATGAAACCGCAGGAAAGTAGCTGCAGCTGAGGGATCGCTTATTTGGGATGCCAAAACATTAGCGATATGAAACCTCGGCGAGATCTCCCGTGGAAGGCAGCGGATGGCAGTAATGTAAAAATTAATACACCGTCAGCGACAGCTTTAATACTATCTCAGATTCCGTCAAAAATTTTTATTATAAAAGTATTCAAAAGGACAGCCAAAAATGATGACCAAACTTGAATTTTTTATGTCAACCAAGTAACTTGATCTATAAGACTGCGCGAAATCTTAGGGGTTAATAGAATTCATCGGAATATTTCAATAGATGACGGCGAAAGATGAATGAGATCGATAACACTATAACTGTTGACACAGCCAGCAATCAATAACCCAATAAGATAGCGGAATTTAAGGCCGATTTCAGCATGAAAACATTGAATTATATACAGCTACTTGTACCAAGGGAAGGAAATCAATTCATCAATTGGAACAACGTAGCATTCATGCGAAACGCGTCGTTGAGATTAACCCCAGAACTGATGAATTTGTTCAGCATTGTCCATAAAGGATATGACAATGGTTGATGGATAGTAATTGTAAATAAGGAAGGGTTGTTCTTTCCCATCTGGTGGATATAAATTATACATCTTGGATTTGCTGTCCTCAACAGTTTGTTGCCAGTGAAATGGAAAAGGAGGAATGAATAGGATAATTATAAGCGGTCCAGCTGCCGTGCTCCATATTAACAGGAGGAAAACATCACTCACTGGATCATTAAATTTTATACATAGCAGATTCATTGCTACAAAACAGGTTTGACAATCTCCGTTTCCACATAATAATTTCGTTTTGAATTGATCTTACGCCTTTTTGTGAATTATATGTTTCAATTCTGGGGGCGATTCAATTCTGTGAACTAGCTACAGTGGCACTCGATGACACTAACCACAGAACATATTTCGTGTCGTCTAATTCAAATTCATTAACGACCGTTAAATGTAATTGCAAGATATAACAGGCATGTAGTGTAACTCACCAAAACGGGATGTAATAGCTCCATCTTAAACAGTACGCAAATATAAATCATTAGGAATAACAGTACTCACCTGTCAAGAGATCTGGGCAAATGATGAAACTGCAATTTGGGATTCTTCTTTTCCGTGTTGGCACACCCTTTCACGCAGCAGGATCTCGTTGATTCCCCCATGACAGCAACACATTTGTCACCTGCACACTTCTTGTTCACTTAGTTTCACTTTTCAACAACTCTGTGACATTCACCATTCGTCAAAACGATCACAATAGACAATTTCTGCTGTTGAGGCAGACAAGATGCCGCGAGTTGCCGGGTCCCATGGACCGTTTTGAAACGTGTGGAAGGGAGGGAGGTGGGGAGAACGGAACCCGCCACTCGACCAATCAGGTGGCTCACACGCATTAACACCGGGGCATAGACGTACAGACAAGGCAGAATATTTCCATCTATAGTGAGCTGTCTGCACCGCTGCGATGGCAGCACCATACGTGCCATTCTCTCCCATAAGGCTTGCATCCCCGTGCTCTAAACAGTTGCCTAAAATGTCAGGCAGTTCTCCTCTTAAGTTGAAGATTTCCCGCAATTCCCGATATTTGTTACACTCCGTCAGGAGGTGCTTTACGCTCAGGGGACGGTCGCAATCATCGCAGAACGGGGGATTTTTTCCTCTGTAAAAAGGAACGAGTGTCAGGGTACAGTGCCCTATCCTCAAGCGTGCGATTGCAACCTCCTCTCGTGCTGAGTCGGTATTAATATTACTTACCTAGAATGCTCCCCTTAGGACACCTGCATATGACCAGGTAGTGGGACTTCCCTGTCCTCACATTCTGTAGTGCCAATAAGGACCAGTCTCGTGGTGGCCTGCATTCTCGCATCTCTGAAGTGAGCTCACATGTCTTCACCATTGTCAGGGGCTGCGGATAGGGATAGCAATTTGCTTGGTTATTATCATCATTAATCATTTTTACAGTTTGTTGGATTTTTTTACTTTAGTTTCATCTTGCACATTTTGTCAAATCTTAGCATGATCAGTGTAGCTGAAAACATTTCTGTAGGTTGTCATATAAATATTAGCGAAAGCTGAATACTCCTAAGCTGGCTGTGTACAATTATCTTCGAAAATACTATGCAAGATTATTCAAGGATTTGATTTTATAGGTAACAAAAAAATTGTGGTTGGTGTGTTTTTATAAATTGATAGTCATGATTTAACTCTAATTCATCATTTATCATTGATAAGGAACTATAATTCCTAATCACTGATGAGTGAGTGTACTTAGTTCATGTATAGGTTTTTATTTGATAAGAACATTTCCAGACTAATTTTGAGAAAATGTCGTGAAAATGTTTTATTTTGATCAGAAAAAAGAAATTGGAATATATAGTGCTTATTTTCATATTCATAATATTTAATATGATCAACAAACTTGGATGGAAATAAATTATTTTTGAAGGGTAGTAACCTTCCTTGGGAATAGTTTTGAGTCGGTTACATGTAGAAACATTCAAATTCGCTACACCATAAATGAAGACCTATTTCATCCCACTCTATTTTTGGACTCATACTTGTGGACATCAATTATGTCAAAAGAATTCTTTTTTTCCATTCATTTTACACCAAAATCATTAATTTTTTGCTTTTTTGTGCAAATTTATGTAGTCTCTGTGTTGATTTGTTTTGCCATTATCGCTGCAAACAGTTTTCTCGTCATGTGGTTTTGTCATGGAAAGAGTGATGTCTTTGATTTTAGACGTTGTAAATATTTTCGGAGTTTCTCGACGTTCTTTATATTTAGTGTACATAATTTGCCATTTCCTAACTTACAATCTTACTATGGAGTTCTAAGGATCTCATATCCGTGCTACAAGGTTACTAGCATTTTGAAATGTTAGCTTTGAAATTCTTTGGTGCGTAATAAAGTACCCTATTGTGGTGATTACAGAGAAGAAATCTATCTAGCTAAGCCATAATCTCATTTATGACCAATGAACATTAGCTATTCATTATTGGAAACTCATTTTCCATGACTAACTTGCATTCCGCTGCCACTTAGAGAGTTGGGTGCCAAATTAAATGATTGTATGCCTAATTTGTGGCTGAATTCATTCTGTAACATAGTGTTGACTCAAATATTGATTAGTTTTCCACCTTAGGACATGTCAACAGTGCATATCTTCATTCTTCAACATAGCTTTATTTGTCAGTAGATTTTCATCACTAAATCATTCTTCAATATATTTTTTCGCGAGTAAGCGGTGATATCTGATTATTGTGACTGTCAATGACAAAAAAATGGGGTTTCACTGTATTTTTGTGAGAAATGCATTATTATGGGAAATTTCATAACTTGAATTTGCTACTTTTATCTTCCTCAGCCTTTGACTAACCTTTTTCTTGATGTCAGTCATCAGCTCCATACTGTGTTGGTCATCTGAATTCAGACTTGCTGAGCATGGGTCCTTGTTACGTGCTGGACACGCACACAGTGGCTGCGTGTGATTCAGGCGAACGTATACAGCGTTGCATACCTGTACGAAAGAATAATTATTTCAGTTTTTAGTGAAATTTCCTTTTCAGATGTGGCCTTTAATTTTATATTAATATTTAAAAAATACTTTTTGTTGGATTATTGTAATTAAGGACCAAAAAGCACGGAAGTTTATTATCTCAATTGGGATGTTGCGGTCTCATTGTCTCTGTGGTTCACGATAGATGGTAATCCAGTGCACTTTGTTTTGTTTTGTGTAGAAATATGTGCATACCTTCATTGGTGATCACTGTTCTCGAGTTAACAAAAATATGTAGTATTTTTCGGATCAAGGTGCCAAAGGTTCCACGGTTTAACATCTCACCCAAGGGAATATGTACTGCACTCTAAGTTCTCTCCGCTAAATAATCACACTGGGATTTGTATGCCATTGAAAAATTTACCCAACTACAAGATTAAAACCCGGACCCTCGTAATGTAAAGCCAGTACTCCAGCAACCATACCAATGCGATCCGTGGGAATGAAGGTAATGGGAGAGAAAAGATACGATCATTGGGTGGGATAAAGGGAGTTAGGATGCATGCTGAACTAAATAGGGCAATGGCATAACAAAGTAATTGTTCAGAATACACGAAAAGGAATAGAATTAGCCTATGAAAACTTACTTTTACCAATAGAATAAATGGCAAACATTCTATCGGCATGAATCTTTCCCTTCCAGTAGATTTTTAAACTATGTATCTCTCATCCACTAATTAATTTGCATCATAATTTGTTAGATCAGTGTTTGTTATATTATGGGGTTTTGAACATAGCCATGTAGGGACATAAGTTTGCTTGTCCGATTTTATTGACAACCCTCATAATAATGATGCTAGTATCCTGGCTAAATTTTGCTCAAAATCACCTGAAATTGTAAAGTGACTATACCCTCAGAGTATCTAATACAAAAAATTGATTTTATATGCTTGTGTGAAATCAACAAAGCTTAATTTTTCTATAAAAAAATGAAGTTTCACAAAATCGAACCTTGGGATCTATTGGAAATTGCATCACCTGCGTACCCATTTGGAGTTACCTAGACAGTGAATTGCCTTCAGCGGTGCAACAACGCCCCGAATCGTGGGGGGAGGAGGGAACTCCTTGAAAAATCTATATAAATGGTGATGGGGTGAGGAAGGTTAGGCCTTCACAGGCAAGATGAAGACTTGTGCGTGAATCGCATAATTTCCAGGGAAACAATTGTTATGATATATTACGATATTAATGTGCTGGCAGTCAAGTTAGTTCATTTCGTATATTGCTGTTGTTCATTTATTGTAACAAAGTTTCGTTTGCAATTGTTACGCCTCTCAAGAAAATACGTACGATACCTTGCGTTGGTGTGCACTCAGTAATTAATTACAACGATAATGACCAAAGAGCACGTTTTGTGTATATTTACAGCCCACGCGAAAAGACCCAAGTTGAAAGCTTTATATCTCAAAAACGGATGAAGCTACATTCATACAGAATTAATCAGCGTGTAGAAAATTCAGTCTTTGTTTAATGCAGGCAGCAGACTTTTTTTTAATGAGTACTTTTGTGGCATCTTTTTGCATTGAGGATGAAAAATTGCGCGATTTTTTCGAGTCGCAGAGGGCAGCGTCACTTTGGCGGTTTCCATAACAATATGAAATGAACATAGGAATGGAATTTCGGTTGAATATGAATTGTACTTTTGTCATGATGTCCTTTGAGTTTCAAATGATTTACTTATATTCGTTTTAGTTATTCTAGCAAATTTACGAAACCGGGTTTTCTCCGTAAGTATGCAACAGTGGAAGCACACGAACACCTTCGTCTTCAATTTCAAATTTCTAATGAGAATCCATTAACGTCATAACACTTGACCATACCGCAGTACTTTATTTGTATTTTATATTTTTTGAAAACGACTTCGGAGCGAAGGCGGAAACGCCGAACAACGTATGCGTTGAGTTTAATGACCTCGAGTTCAGTATTGATGGCAGAAATTCAATTTTTTCCGCTATTTCCTCACGCTTCATACCTGGATTTTTGTCTACTTTTCTAAGAAGTATGAGCTTTTCAAGTAACAATTTTTTTTACCTCAAACCTTCCCAAGGCTAATGCTAAGCAGTTGTCTCCCATTTATGTCGGGAAGTATTGGTACTCGCGTAGTTTTGATATCTATCGACCCTTGTAAAACAAACGAACATCGCGATAAAATGTGGGGCTTTTGGGTGCCCTTTTAATTCTTCATAAATTTTTTTATGAAGAATCGTATTATCCCTATGTAAATATTTTTGTAAGCAATTATTAATGCAAGATTAAAACTTTTGCGCGATATCCGTAGTCAAATCAACCAATAAGGTGATTATTTTCCAGGGACAAATTTGATTTGGTCCTCCTTTGAACGTGCTAAAGAGGTAACCAGAACGTGCTAACCAGTATTATTTACATGCACTGTGATGAGGACCTGAGGAAACGAACGTGCTTACGAAGAAAACGTGCTATCAAGGAACGTACTAACGTGAGTTCACTGTAGACAGTACCAATTTTACGCAGCGTTAAAAAAAAGAGCGAAGTAGATAGAAGTGAAGGCGCAAATAATTTTACAAATCGGGCTGAGTCCATTAAAAAGTGAGCCACAACCTCTGATTTCAGGGGGGGGGGGAGGCTTGCCCCCCCCCCCCTCCCCTTTCCCCCTCCACAATCGTGCTGGGGGGGGGGGGGGAGGGAGTAGGCCCTCCCCCCGTTATTGCGCCCCTGATTGCCTCATACGGCGACGTCGCATCGCTATTTTATATTTTAGCGCTATTTCCCTATAAATCTTAGATTTTCCACCATTTTTATGTGCTTTCGTGTCTCGCTTTCGTCATATGAAATGAAATAAGTGATAGAAACGCTAAGATGCATGGCATTCCAGTTTACTTATCGCATTCGCCGATTAAACCATTATAGTGGTGGAAAGGTTATTAATTTTTCTCCCGTGAGCCTTCGCGGTGGATATGCAAAAAAACTGATGTATCGAGTTCGGAGCGAATTCATTCGAGGTATGAAGTAAGAATTTTTTCCGAAGAATCTGATTTTTTATTTGCTTTTATGAAGTAAATGGTCCCTTTCTAATGTGGGAGAAGAGATTGCATTATAAATAGTAGTTTCGGTGGGCCACACCGTCAAGAAATCACTATAATATAATCTGAAATCGCAGAAATTCTTTTGGAAAATCATGTAAGAGTTAGTAATAAGATCCACAGCAGAGAATATGATGATTTTTTTCAAGCTTTGTTCGTAGTGCGTTATCACAGGCTTTGGTTATTGGTGAGCATTTTAAGAGGCGATTTTAAATTTTGAGTTATTTTCCTTAGTTTTTTGTTTTTTCCTTGTATTTGTCCTTGTAGAACACTCCTTTTCTATATCTGACGGGTGGAAATTATCCTAGTCGCTTTTGCGGTCATCACTGCTTTTTCCACGATCTGCACAGAAAAGATTTGGCGTGAATTGTGTTTACACATTCTTAAATATAGTGGAGTCACTTTCCCAACGAATTTTGCATCAGACAGTGTTTGAACTTTTGTGAAAAAGATTCATATACTAGCCACAAATAGTGCCACCGAAGCAAAATATTTCAGACCAATCGTACGGGACGAGAGAAACAGGAGCAAAAATAACTTCGTCGTGTCCGCTTCCTTGTAAGAATGTGAGACCAATGTGGCGGGAAGGGATCTGAAGCTTCAGAAATGTGAGTCTGGAGAAGAATGGAAGTAGATGGAATGGCGATCTGATGAAGAAGTGGTGAATATGGTTGGGAAGGAAAGAAGATTACTGGAGGAATTAGGAGGAGGCAGAGTAGACAAGTGGAACAGGTAGTTTGGGGCAATGTTATGTTGAAGGCCGTTATCGAGGGTATAATGCAGGGCAAGATATTAAGAGGAAGAAAAAGAGAAGTTATTACGGATAGAATAAATAGGGGTGAGAAAATGCCGGTATGAAGAGAGAAGTACCGTGGTGATAAAGACAATGGATACATGAAATGCATAATAAAGTAGGGAAACTCCATCAGAATCTACCCTAGCTGGTAGAAAAGTATCAATCAATATCCCCTTTAAAAATTCTCTATATTTACGTACCGTGTTTCGATTGTTAATGTCACCTTCGAAAGAAAATGTCGAAACCGGAGTAAAGAATATAAACGTGGAATATACCATGTAATTGTTATCCTAGTTTGTTTTTTGCAGGAATACCACCACGTAATGCCCAACATAATGGATATTGTCTCTCAAATATCCTCCTGTAGTGATGTCAATGTTATGTATGAGGGAATATTTGAAAGAGAAGAAATATGGTGATGTGGAGAGTTGATTTTAAAGATGAGCCGAGTACAGAGTTGCGTCGACCCAGTCGGTACATCGATGACGATAACGAGGGTGATACTTCCTTGTTTTGAGTGAAATAATTTCTCGGCGATTAACAAGGATAATAGTGGGAAAAAGACGAGAATTTCACTGGGAAAATTAGTAAAATTTCGGTGAACGAAATATTCAGTAATTGTGGTCACCATGGTTACCTGGTTGTCATTTTATCTTACACCTCTGTTTTTGCTGGGTGGAATTGATCTTACCTGCTGAATGGCGCATTCTGGTAAGAGGTAGATGTGCTGGTTGTGAGGGTAGTAGTGGTACTTAGTTATCTTGTTGTATCCTTCCGACGGCTTTGATCCAGACGATTGACCCTGAAAGGAACGAAAGAGGCACTTAATGAGAAAAGCGGTGAATAGCAGCGAATTACATGTACTATTATTAGAAGAATGCAGCTTATCGATCGGTATTGTTTTGATCTTAGCCTTGGTTCTTTTAGACTTCCTGTCATTTGTCGTTTGCATGGTATTATCATATGCAATAGCTGTTTGTAACTGCAGTATTGGATTGTGTTACCTTTTTCCTGTGATTCAAGTTAAAAATGCATTGAAATTAAGCTTAATATACCCATGGAATTATTCATTTCGACATTTTTACAACGGGCAACAAAATTTCCATATTACCATAGAAAACTCCGAAAATCGAATTCTAGCAACTTCAAAGCTGCAACACACGTAAGATAGTTTTAGTACAAACACGTTGAAACATTAATGTAGTATACAATAGCATGAAACTAAATCAGGAAGTTTTGCTTCCGTGAGGTTGCAGTGATGTCGAACTCCTATTATAGAGGTAATGATTCCGTTGGCGAAAGTGCGATACTTATATTATCTAGGCATAACGACTGGATTTGCTTAATCCCGAAAATTGGCTCTAATTTTTTGTAAAATGAGCTCATCTATCCTGATTTCTTTCGAGTCTCATCAATGCATATTTATCGTTTTAAATACTTTATGCAATGTTTTGAGATGTATATAATATATTATATAATAAATAACATGATCCAGGATGCTGTATGACTTGCATATCACGCAAATTATTTTGTTCGCGATGTCACATTTGAGGTATTTTTGGGAACGTATACATATTTTCGATATCAGTCTCTAAAGTAATATTACTTTTCTTAATTCTTTTTTGATATATTTGGTTTAATGGAAAAGGATTGCATTTCGTTCTTACATACGTATTGGTTCTCAGGAGTTTTAGTTTTAAGCATTTAATTTCATGGTCCTATCAGAGCAAACTGGATTCCCAAAACATTCATGTAGTTGAACACACTGTCGTTCTTGTATCGCGTGTGATCGGGCGGTTAACGCGATGGCTGTTCCCGGGGAACGAATGCATCCTCTGACAACCGCTGTCGGCTCGCCTGTTATCGGGGAAGGCCTCGCCTCGTCTTGCCCTCCGTCCTGGCCACCGCGCCCTTATGATCTCTTCCCCTCGCCCTTCTGCGAGTGACTCGCGGCGCCCGCCCTTCGCAATCCAATTCAATTGTCGAAACTCTGAGCTCATCCGACTCGTGCGGGTTTTTAACGCGAACTCATTCCCACTTCCTCATTCCTTTCCTCTCCCTCCTCCGCTTCCACCCTCGCATTCTCCGCGGACTTCCTTTTTCTTTCTTCCCCCCTTCCTTCTCCATACACATCATCACGAGTAATCGACCGAGTGGAGGTGGGTCTTTGAGTAGGCACTACCCGACGGAAAACATTATCGGGGCACCCGTATCATTTCCTCCTCCGCTATATCATTTCCCTCTTAAGCTCTTTCCCTCATCACAATTTTCGTTTCCCTTCACGATGTTCAAAATACCGTTTCTTTTCTTCCATTTTTCGCTCTTACCCCAAATTGTTCCGTCCACCGCAACCTTCAGTATTTTACCCTTTACCCGTCAATATTTATCGTGTTACATATGTGTCATTCAGAAATTGTGCTCCTCATACGGTAAAAATACGTAGATATCTCGATTCTTACTGTATAGGAGAGCCCAGTTGGGAGATCTAAAAAAAAATCACGTTTGTAACTTCAAGGTTTGAGATATTTTACGACTGGAATTGGAATAGATACCTTACAGCAGTTCTTTCACAGATGGCGTGGCTTTAAGTAGTTTCCCCAAGCGTAATGGCTGAAATAGCTGTGCAAAAGTTCAGCTACGGTGTTTTTCCTCGCGCTGTTTGAAATCAGGAAATGACAGTGAAATCTAGGTATCAGATTTCACTGTCATTAGTACTCTTCGTAATGTTTTTAAGAGTGTAAAACGCAGGTATATGTTGCCAGTTGTGCAGAAAAAAATTCAGTTATTGGAAATCTTCCTTTCTATCTGGATTCGGTTGGATTTTACGCACACGAATAGCCACTTATGCTATGGATAAACTTGGAAGGTAATCATCATGTGTAAGTTCGTCTAAATTGAAAGTTTCATCGTGTTTGATAATGTTGTTTGAGAAAAGTTTCACTTTCAGTGCAAATTCCACTGTGCGAATATATATCTAAGAAGCACAATTTTCTTCGAAGAAAATCACTTCTACGACTGCGAAGTTGAATTTTATTTCTTCGATTTTCAGCATTTGAAAATGCAATCAAAAGAGCTTTTCTTCTTTTTGGCTGTAATTTCAACGTTACTCTGTCATATGCCTTATTGAAGTCAACCAAACTAACCAAAAGATCCTGAATGAGCCTTATGATCCTTTCTACGCTGGTCCTCAGTAATGGAATGGTATTTACAGTGAGGAATTGAGTTAGGATGGTTGGTAAACTCTAGAGAGAAATGGCTTTAGAATGAGGTATTCGTTGATGGCTAAAGATGAGTGAAAGTGGTCCATGAAAACCTACCTTGACCGGCGAAATGTCACTGATCTAATTAAATAGATCATTGTTAAATTCTTGTGCGGTTTGGTTTGATGAAATATATTTCAACCGTAGTTGAAGTGTTGCAACGAATAGTTACACGTCACGTATGAATAGTATGTTGTGTTTCGCTTTGGATTTCGTGTTGTTTTTCCGGGAATTATCGATTGACTTACGACATGCAGAGATTGGCCTCAACCATTATTCGTCAGCCAGTTTTACCGAAGAATATTTTCGTGACCGATGACTACTTGTTTTTAACTGTTCACCGAGGGCGTATTTGTGGAATAAATCATGCCGTACCCTCATTTTTTTTTCGTTTGACACCAAGTGCATCTGCACATCACTCCCTAAATTCCCGGTTTCGCCATCCACGGGATGGAGGGTAGCGATAGACCGGGAAAACCAGTAGAATATTCGGGGAACCGGACTGGTAAGGTTGTTAGGTTCTTGTTAATCAATTCGAGCCCCCATCGCGCGTATGGATGTTGTTTTATGATGCTCGTAAGTGGGAACTGATCAGTTTGGACGCGGTGGCGTGACGTCGATGCGAAAGGAACATAAAAAAGAACTAAACTTTTGGCGTTGGAATATGCCTTGGTTGAGCCGTTGTAACATGAATTCTGTGCAAGAGTCAGAGACATGAATTATGAGGTCATTTGATTTGTTTTGTGTTGCCGAGTAGGTATGCCATAGTGGAAATAAACACACTTAACAAACATAACCACGAAGCCGAAAATTCGCAGGGCATCGTAATTAGTGTGCTTCATTTATTTAATTTAAGGTGCGAGTAATATCGTTGAAGTATTTGTAACCGCGGTCCTCGGACCGCGAGTCACGAATACTCACCGTACCGCGGTCTGGTTTAGTAGAATATGGATTAAATTACTCCACCTGCTGATATTGTATCGCATCATATACTTAATATAACTAATGACACCTTGTAGGTACTTCTGACTAAATTATCGCAATCCTGAACAAGCATGACATGACCGAGGCCAAATTCGAATCCATGACCTTTTATAGCCAGGCCGACGCGTTCTCGACCTGGCGATTAAATTCCGACCCTGTAGTAATTGGGGTGAATCCGATTGTAATCGTATGTTCATTAGTTACTGGGTCATATCATATTTTTTTGTTTCTTCGATAATGTGGCAAGTGCTAATTGACAAACTTCTTTAGGGAACGTTAAATGCAAATTTAAGGTTCCACTAATCGATTCGTTATCTAACCGGAAAATCTTTATTTATCTGAATCGTAATCAGATACGATATTTGCACTGATTTACCGAGAAAAATCATGGGAACTTTATTTAATCAGCCAGGAAGGATGTGGTAAAAATAGGTATTTTCTTGTGAAGACTGTTGGTACTTAGGTTTTAGGTGTTCCAACGGATAAGGTTACATCGCACTGTCTAACCCAGATCTTAATCCTAGGACAAAAACAACATCCATTTTCTGCACGACATTTGAACCCACGGCCTTTGGGTCTTAAGGGCAGCGCGCTATCGACCTTGAGGACACTAGATTCGAAACGCAAAAGGTGAGTCGATCGTTCCAAATATTATGTTCAGGTAGTTGATTACTGCTGAGTATGCTGACACTCCTTTGTCTGCTTGTAATCGTTTTTAGGTTCGGAGTTATCGACGTACTACATATTTATGTCTCAGGGGATAGCGAGGGTTGACGTTTGTCGACAAAGGGTCTGGGGTTGCAGATTAAATTTGATATAGATTGGTGCGGAATAGCATCGTGTCAGAAACGATAGAATCGAAATAAAAACTGGACGAATCGGTTCGTGAAGTGGCATTCGCTTCCGAAACAATCGGGAATAACATTTTGCGGGAAATCAATATCCTACAGTTGATGGAACCGTAGGAGCCCATATTATTTTCATACGAGTGTGCCCAAGGTCGTTAGGTATTCATGGTCACGTCTCCGCGCAAGGCCGGCTGCGCCATCCTCAGAAGCACCTCCGCTGGCGCGGGATTGCTCGAGCCACACGAATCTATTATCATTATTTTTCCTCTTCTTTTATTCGAGGAAGTCTGCAGTCGGTGTTCGAGATGCCCTCGTAGCGTGCCGCGAGTCAATCCCATCTCCGCGTCAATTTCTCTTTCATCTCTTTCTCTCTCTTTCGCCCCGCGACCTCCCCCCTATCCATCTCTCTCTCTCCTCCCCTTATGTAGCAGCCCCGTCGTCCTTCCGCCTTTCTCTCCATTCCCAAGTCGTCCGAGGGATGGGATAGCCAGAGCTAGCTTAGCTAGCTGCTGACCCCTCGGGGCCACGGATGCCCCGGAATGGCGCGTACGGGTGCCGCTCTCCGAATGGGGCGTTGTTGGAGGGGGGGGAAGGGGGGGGAGGAACTGCTCAGCGGAACGGTCCTGTTTGTCCGGGAGCGCACTTCCCTGCGACTCTTTTGTTTCCGTGCTGCCCTCGGCATGTCCCGGGTTCCGAGGCGGAGTTTTTGTGGACGATACGAGTTAGTTATTCCGGAATCTCACGATGATTTTTCACGTATCTATTCAGGGATCGTTTAAGCTACAGCTCTCAAGAATAAGGAAAATGTTAGCTCAAAGCCATCATTTTTGTCACTCATAGAGTTATTTTTGTAGTTCCTTGCCGTATTATTTTTCTCCCCGGATAATCATTTCAGCAAAATATAATTATTGTAGTATTCCGAAGATCTATTATAAAGGTGCTCCTATTTTTGCTTATTTCTCCGTTGAAGCCTTTTCGCAAGAGCCGGAAATATTGCGAGATATTTTGAATTCAAAGCGTACCCAAGTAGTTGCCGGTGATATTCACTGTGCTAGTTCGATTAGTATCCGCATTTGGCACCGCATTCATTTGCTGTCATGGGCTTGATTGGCTGAGGGATGTCTTCAGGGACGGAGAAAGGACTAACTCAAGTGACGTCGAAAGAGAAGGGTAGTCCCTATCACTTGAGCTATTCCTGAAAGTAGGGGGAAGCGAATGGTAGCTGAGGACATTTGCACCATTGAACAAAGGCACTTTTACCAGATGAAGAATAACTTTGCTGCTCCGCAAGTAAATTCATTTATTTATCCGCGACCGGTTGCGATATTGAGTATCATTTTCTGGTAGAGGATGACAATTTTTAAAAGGATATATAGAGGGTCACAAAAGAACACTAAAATGTTCAGATTATCGAGGAAAAAGAAGGCAAATGGTAATATTAAATGGAGAGGGGATAGGCAAGAGCTGGTGGAAAAGTGTTTTTGTTTGGGTAGCACACGGGACGAGAGTGGTAGCGGTATTAATGTTGTAAAGAAAAGAATTAATTTGGCTGAACATGCGTTTGCTAACATAAAAAAGTTGATGACGAGAACCTTAGGCAGAGGTGTAAAGAAGTTTCGTGAAGAGATTGATACGAAGCATTGTGGCTTTGTATGGATCTGAGACCCGGAAATTAGGGAGGGGGATGGGAAAAGATTAGAAGCCTTAGAAATGTGGGTGTGGGCAGGATGGAAAAAGTGCGATGGGGAATGAAGAGGTGGTGAATATAATTGGGGAGGAAAGAAGATTGCTGTCAGAATGTAGAAGATGGCAGAGTAGGTGTATGGGAATGGTACTTAGGAACTATAGAATTCTGGGGGCCGTCGCTGAAGGTATGATGCTGGGTATGCAAGGAAGAAAAAGAAAAGTGTCTGGTGTAGTATGTAAAGGGGCAGGAAATAAGCCGGTATGAAAGGCGAAAAAGGGTAGGGGTGGGGTTGATAGATAAATGAAATGAAAAGTAGAGTAGAGGCACTATCAAAACACACTAATGGTAGAAAACTATCAATAAAATTTATATAGGTGTAACTGGGAGGATTCATTGGATTGGGGAGGTCCAGGAAAGAATGGTTTGGGTTGACGTTTGGGGCAGGGAATTTTGGGGGGTGCATTAGTTCTCCTGGGACGCGGTGGGGGTTAACTGGGTTGTTGGTAAATTATTCTTAATTTTTTCTTGTGAAACGTCATAAAGGAATTCCATCAATGGAAGCCTCAAACCTTGTCATTTATGATAGATGGATAAAAATTCTCTACTATACCCTATTGCCTAATTAGATGGGGGTGGGAATTTTGCGAGGAACGGAGAAAGGGTTGCGAAGAACGGAGAAAGGTTTGCGAGAAAACATAGTCGTTGGCGTTAGTCTGCCCTTAACGAGAGGCGCCAAGGGGTTCTCGATTTAACGTCACATTTGACGGATGGAGTAGTGAACTTGAAGTGCTCCCCACTCCGCAGGTAGGGACCGGTGTATCAACCAATCAAGCCGTTATTCGGTCCCGGGCATTGGGGATGGAACTCAGTACTAGCCAACTTTCCTACTCAATTCCTCCCATGGACGTTATTGAAGAACCGCAAAAAAATCATCATATCACCACAGCTGTCGGTTTCCTCTCTTTGCAACAATAGCTACAGTAAGGAGACAAACGTTAAAAATCCCTCGGTCCATGCATCAGATGTTCATTCTGTGTGACCTTACATATCTTATTCGCATCTTATTTTAATATTTGCTTTTCTGTTACGATACGTTGGGTTCTGACCAAACTATTCCCAAGGTATATAGGAAGTTGTCATCCAGGATTGCCGCCATCTCGCAATCGATTTTATGGATTCAGATTCATATTCAAATCGCGGTATTTAATCTTGCGTAACTAGGACGCTATCCGAGCTTCCTCTCCGAAGTTAAGCGTCTGTGAAGTTGGCATCGGGCGGAAATGTGCGAATAAGTATGAAATTTCTGTCGTTTACCGTGCAGCAGGGAGTATTTTTTGTCACCCGCTGATTTATTCAGCGTCATCTGGTTCGCTGGAGGCAGTGATTCATTAAATTATTCCTCCTGGCAGTCATGAGTTTACATTCAAGCATTCCAACCTGTACGCTTTTTCGCTTATCCTCTCGCTAAATGCACTCCTTTAATTAATCATCGCTCACCCTGCTTTCGTTTGCTGACACGTGGAGTTAGCCGTTCGCGGTTTTTTTTCTTCCCCTCCAGTTGATTTCCGGTTTATTCTCCGAGCCTTTCCAATGATCCCCATCTGCCGCGTTCGTTCCTTATCTTGGCACGGCCCATTCCGGCATGCCCCAGTCTCACGTTCTCTAATAAGCCGGTTATTCCGTTATTTGTGCGTTTGTGTGTACGAGTGTATGTGAGAGCGTGCGGCTTTTTTTTTCATTGTTCTCCCTTATCTGCCCTTGTCCCTTTCTCTCGTCCGTTTTGTTGTCTTTACCTACATTCAACCCCTACGTTCCTTCCCTAGTTTCTGGCCTCGCGAAAGAAGCCTCCGTAAGGCTGAGGTGTCACAGGGGGATTACAAATTCCCGTCGCGGTTTTGTCATATTATTTTTTCGATATTTTTTCCCTTTTTTTAGAGTCAATCCATCGTATTGTCGGGTGATGTAAAATTTCCTTTCTCTTTTAATCATTGTCATTGGAATGTAATTTTCTTGCTGTTAGTGTCTGATACTTCTTTCTGTGTGCCGGAAGCGGTGACAGTGAAGTTAAAGTTCGTGCCCTGAAAAACTAATTTAAGATTTTAAAACTCTAACGTGGTTCATATTTAGTTTCTTGTTATTTTACTTTTACAGCCAGCTTATAAAATCTATAAGCTGATTTAAAATCCCTCTAAAGATACATTTTTGTGCTCTTTGAATCTTCGAAATTTATTCATTGCAAAATAGAGACAAGTAACCTTAGTTTCACGGGTGCTTTACACGTTATCATTTAACATAATAAACTAAATGTTAAGCTGGGATTGGTGAATTAGAACTTTTGTAAATTTTTGCTAATCCAGGAATGATTTTGAAAGAAGCTATCTGTTGTTATCTTCATTGTACGAGATTATTGTGATGACTTCTCAATCATTACAATTTTTCCTGAAGCGTGAGGCGAATGAGTGATTGCTTCGTAACGCCTAGCTAGGTCAGCTGACGTTTTATTTATAAGGCAGCTGTTCATTGCTCAGCAGGGAATGGCGCTTCGATCTGATATGTCAGTTAGAATTGTTGCTCTCCATCGCTAATTGTGTATTTTTGATTAATAACCCTTCGCAGTTGTAATCTGAGGGTCACTGAATTATAACCTCATTCATAACTGCGCTTTAAGTACCAATGCAGCATGAGATCCTATCTGCAATGCAGTTCGTGCCTGGTGAGTGCATCTTTCCTGGAGATATTAACAGATCAGTCGGTCTTAAAACCAGCGATTGAACGTTGTGAAAATTTTGGAATGAGATCCTCTGATACTGTAATCTCGCATTATTAACAGCATTTTCGGCAGGCAATCTTCCCTACGTATAGGGGAATGGTCAATTAAGTTGCTGTAATTCCATGAATATTTTTATATGCACCCTATATAAGCTTAAATTTTCTTGTTCGGAAAATCCTAGACTAGAAGGTTGTTCGTTAAATTCAAGTTCATTGAAAAAATAAATCACAAAAATTCTAGTCTGACCCTGTAGATATATTTCAACGCCCACCTTACTTCACCAGTATAAATAAAAGCGACAGTTTGAGAGAAACCAACTGTCGGACCGATTTCGACCGATAATTTGTTTTTTCCACGTACAATATATAGGAATACAACGCAAAGAAAATCACAACAAAAACCTGAGGGATTCAAAAAGAGACGTGCTAAAAGATGTCTTTTTGATCCACATTCTCTCGTGACTAACAGTGCCATCCAAGCATTAGGTTGACACTTCACTGGTTAGGCTGAGTAAACGAAAGTATATTCGACAAAAAAATAAAACGAATAATCTAAATACATTCTCGTAATTTACTTCCTGAAGAAAAGAACATCGGTAATCAATTGCTGATTCATAACAATCCTGAAAGAATTCAACTTAGTCTATTTTCCCGGTGACTTAAAATTCCATTCAAGGATTCCCAATGAAAATAATGACACTGTCATCAATGATATTGAGCAAGAGATTGCGATGCCTAGAGGATAAATAAATTTACAGATCTTAAAATTTTAACTATGACAACTAAATACTTTTAAACTCCATCGGCTTAAACCGACCAAGTTCCAGTACCCATGTGATACACTCTGTTCGTTTATAGGAATTTTTTGCCAAACCCGATGCTTTCCTTCGTAATTGGCGAGAGATTCGCTCGCACGCAGGTTTACTCAGCCTAACCTTTAAGCTATCAATGTAATTCTAGCATGGCACAGTTAGCCGCAAGTTGGTTGTGGATCAAGTGCCTGGCTTTGACTTTTTAACTTTAATTCTTCTCGGGCGTCTGCACGGCGACTCGGCGTTACGCTCACCTCTTTTAGATCTTGGCGTTCCGGGTACCGGAATACACCCTTTTCCTCATTACCATACCGCCGGCCGCTCCTTTTGAGATGAACCGCCTTGACATCGGGGATCTCACCTTTATTAAATTTTCCGCGCATAAATCGCTGCCTCGACGCGGCTCGCCCCGTTCATGATGATGATGATGATCCGAGCGGAATTCCCGGTCCTACCCACTTTGGCACGGCGTCAAAATGGCCGCGGCTCAGTAATTCACGCGCCTCTTTATCGTCGACGGAGTTCGGTCGAGATTCGGATCTTCAATTAAGCGCTGAAAGGCAAACTTGGCCTCCCTCAACTATCCGCCTCGGGTCCGTGGGCGGAGGGCATGGATTGCGAGCCGAGAAGCGAGCCAAGCGTGGACCGCAGAGATGGAGAGATCTTGCGTCCTCACTCCAGCTCCACCTGCTCCCATTCCACGATGCAATTTAAACGCGCTCTTCGAATTGAAGTGAAAATTTTGGCATCTATCGATATGTGGACTTAACGGAGGTTCCGCTACGACTCCGCGCGTCAAAATCCCGCTTTGTTATTTCATGCTTAAATAATCATTCAGAAAAAATGTGTTTTTATTAATTGTCTGTGATAATGTACATAACCATTTATATATTTACTAGTAGGTATCACGTTGGAATAACATTTTTTTTGTTTACTCTTTTAGTTTATATTAATCTCATAAAGTGGATGATAATTGGTTACTACGTTTAATTTCCCCAGTGGAAAAATATGCCTTCCTGGCATTCTGTGTGTTCTACTATGATTTGACATTTTTTTATTCAGTTAAAACTACATATTCGCTTGCAACTTTTATTTATTTTAAATATTCTTGGTAACACTGTATCCCGAAAACGAATTGGCAACACTGACATTGCTACCATATGGCAGCATTATTCAATAGCTCCCTTCGTTTATCTCCCACATATAATCGTGTTGTGGTTCGGTACTTGGTGCTTTTGGAAAGTGATTGAAAGAAAAATCCTTCTCTTCAATGTTTCAGTTAATTTAATTGGATTACGTATATATGTAATCCAATGTAATAGAGCCATGTATATTTACATATTACATAATTATCAGTCATCAATCCTAATATTGGAATGACGCAGCTCTCCGCTCAATTCTCCTTCCGATTAGCATCTTCATATTTAGATATGCCCGTATTATTTTATCGCTGTCCGATTGATCGTCCAAAAAATATGTCGATTCTGAAATTTTCACAAAAACGGCATTTACTTCATATTCCGTTGGGTTCTCCTTTACGGAAAGATGATTGTAATAGACTAGGCTTTTGGGATGTGTGTTGTGAAGGATATAGGAGGTAGCCTGGGTGAAAAGGAAGACCAGGGAGGAAGTGCTAGAAATGGTAGGGGAAGAGAGAGGCTGAAAAAAATACGAAGAAAGAAGGGTGAGAGGATGGAGCGTGTAACGAGAGGCGAGAGTGTTTAGAAGGACGTGATAAGGGGAATAATGTTGGGTAAGCGGGGTAGAGGGAGGAGAAGAACGGGTAGTGAAAATAGAATGAAAGCGTGCGCTACTAAAGAAGGGCATAATGTGGAAGATAGGTGATGTATTTTTTGTCCGTTTAAACAGTAATTACTTGTTATAACACTGAAGATAGTAATAATAATCATGTATCGATGTATAAGATAGTTTTTCTGAAAAAATAGTTTTACTCTTGATGCTATTCCCAGATGCGGTTAATCTCTGCTCCCTGACAGCAGGTTTCTCGATACGATTAGATTTATCGGCAAATATAAAATTTTCGCCATTCCATCAATGGTGGTGTTGTGGTTTTAAGGATGAAGAGTGGTAGGAAATAATCTTAGTTGATGAAAGCAGTAATGTAACGGATTTCATCAAAACCCACTATAACCGGTTGTTCGGTTGATGGTGTTGTCTAGGGTAGGCAACTGGCAACTAAGGACAATTGCGTAATTTTGGATTTGGGGATATTTGGGAAGAGTTAGGAATTTATGGTGTATGTGTTGGTAACGGCTGATCATTACTAAAAGCGCCAAAGAGTACAAGGTTTTACGTCCCATCCGACTGACAGTGTTCAGTGCAGGAAGTACTCCCTACTAATCTCTCAAGTAGGGCAATACCACTAAAATTGCCTCTCCCGGGATCCGAACGTGGGCTCTCGGGATGGAAGTCCAGGATTTAATCCACAACAACAACCCAATCCCACCCCATCAGGTACGAAACTAATTAATTAAACCGTTTTCTTAGCGAACCCGGGTGTCCCAGCCGGCGTCATGATCTCAATTCCGTCCGACTTCGTTCCCACCCTCCCTTATTTCCTCCCCATGCGGCCTCCCACCTCATCCCTGATGGTGAGTCCGTTCCTCTTCGCCTCTTGACGAAGAGAGGCGTAGGTTGAAAAAAAGGGAAGTGGTGTCGGCGGGTGGGGTGGCGGATACAGGAGGGCCCGTCACCTCGAGGTATTCCGTTCCACGCGCTTCAGCTTACGGTCCTCACCCGCCCCCTCCTCTCCACGTCACCTCCCCCCCGCCCTCACGCCACCGCCCCCTAACGATCCCTCCTCCCACGCTCCCACCCTTCCCCATTCCCCTGACCCCTTACGTCCCAACCCTTTTCCATCCCCGCCCCCATCCACCCGATTGTTCGAGTCGAGCCGCAGGTGTGTCCTCACGCTCATGGAAGAATCGTTCCCGCGTCCGGCACGCGACCGAATGGAAAGAGGTGTATGTCCCGTGTCCGTACTTTTTAGGAATCAAATGCCTTGTGTTCGGGATGTTATCTTAATTGTAATTATTCGGGGGAGTAGACCAATGGCTGCGGTTAAGCTTGATCTGACTTTTCTTCTCCGATCCGCGAGGATGATACCGGTTTAAGAAGAAATCTCATCATTGCAGGGGAAATATTATTTTCATAAATGACGTGGATTTCATAAATTCATTGTTTGGAAAATGAAAGTTTTGATTAGTTGTCGAAGTTAATTTTATTCGCTTGCTCCTGAATTTCAGGTGTGAGCGGTGAAGTCGTTTTCGTGCCAGGCAGATTCTCTACGGTACTCTGCCACATAGTAGGCTATGCAGCTAATTATAATTATGTAATTATCATCACTAGTCGTCAATTTTTAACTGGTTTGACGTAGCTGTCCGCTTGACTGAACTACCTCCGCACATTTCCATAATGCTTCTGTTTTACATTCTTCTCTGCTTGTTCCATATATCTCAAACGACGCCTTTCCTTCCCATCCCTCCCATTCACTTTTCCCTTGACGACTGTCTTCACCATGCCTCTAGATATGTCCGATAAGATTTTACCGTATACTTTTTGAGCTTCTCAACTTATTTTTTTTCTCCATCTCTTCTGAGGACTTCTTTGTAGGAAAAATTTGTGTGAGGTGAATTTATCAGCCAGAAACTTATAATTAACCTTACTTAAAATGGGGAAATTGATAGGTGGGTAATTGAGTGGAGATAGGCCTGTTTCTGGGAACCGAGTACCTAGGGGTGGAGAGAAACCCGTCGCCGAGACCATTTGCGTATCCGATGAGAGGTGTATATTTGGATTTAAGTACATATACATCCATTGAGTACCCTGCATGCAGTCTTGAGGGGATGAATAGTGACTAAATATGTACGCCGTACATGCAACTAATAGGATTGTTGGCAGTGGAGTTAGGTGTGGAAAGAAACCCGGTGCCAACCCTAACCTATTCTTAAATAAATCCTTCAAGGTGTTCACGGTTCAAGGTCCCATCCGTCTGGTGAAATGCAGAACTAGCAGCGCTCTAAGAAGTTTTCTCGGGTTGTCCACCGGGTAAGGGCGTCCATTTTGGCCGACGTTTCGATCCTCGACTCGAGGGTCATCTTCAGGGTGAGATGATGACCCTCGAGTCGGGGATCGACGTCGGCCGAAATGGACGCCCTTACCCGGTGGACAACCCGAGAAAACATCTTGAAGCAGATACGCCGGTAAAGCACCAATTCCTATAAGCGCTCTCTATGTAGCACTCAAGTAGAGGTCGGTACACCAATAATAAATCTCTGCCTCAGCTGGGATTCGAACCCGGACTCTCGGGATGCGATGTAGTACTCTATCCACTATAATTGCATGAAGTAGTTCCTGATTTTTTTGCATAAAGACCCATGGGTCTGATTGTAGGTTTTACATTTTTGATTTTCCCACGATTTCCCCATATGGAATCCCATTGGCTACCGTATGGAAATTGGAATTTCAGTCTGATTACATATTGGAAATTTATTTAATAGTAGCTACATGTGTACTGTTGCGGAGACCTTTGCTTACCCTTAATGAATTTTTCTGTGCAAAAGGTTTTACTCGTGCCATTTAGATTATTCCTAACAAATACTAATACATTTTTTCCTTTAACGCCATTTACGTTTTTTTATAACTTTTGTTTTTATTTTCTGAGTTCTTTTTCAATGTAAGTGTATGCACTTTAACATGTAACAATTGCAATATTCAGTAATTACTCTAATTTAGTAATAAATTTTCAGTGCGAAAATGTTTCGATTATTTCAAAAACAAGTT
Organism: Platycnemis pennipes; assembly: GCA_933228895.1. Classification (NCBI taxonomy): domain Eukaryota; kingdom Metazoa; phylum Arthropoda; class Insecta; order Odonata; family Platycnemididae; genus Platycnemis; species Platycnemis pennipes. The sequence continues at coordinate 75,220,729 of OW121856.1, read as the reverse complement.
AAAATCGTCAGCCAACATTTCCAGTATTTTCGCAAGATATAGGTTCAGATATATATGGGGTTTCATTCGAAGACCATTCGACCAAAAGAAAATTCCCAGTCAATTCTTCATTTGAGAGGCATCAGTACGGAAAAAGCCGGCGTCTTAGTGTTCCCATGCGGTACACCGAATATCAATTATTGCATCTAAAAATGTGTCCTATTTTAATGTTCAGCCACTCCAGTCCCAGTCAATTCTTCATTTGAGAGGCATCAGTACGGAAAAAGCCGGCGTCTTAGTGTTCCCATGCGGTACACCGAATATCAATTATTGCATCTAAAAATGTGTCCTATTTTAATGTTCAGCCACTCGATGAATATGAGTGGACATTCTAAGCGTACCCCTTTCTTACCCGTCCGTTACCGGAGCCTCCAATCCGTATTAATCCTCGACCCACTTATTTTTCACCCCGTATCTCCTATTTTTTTCACAAATACCCCTCTGGTACCCCACTCCTACCGCATTTGTCCGACTTGGAAGGAGTTGGGTTCTAGTAAACCGCTATCTTTGCTTCCCTAGACGAGCATCATTTCTTTGTTTTGCTCCACGTTTGCTCGGCTGTCTTTGTATCGTATTTCTCGCGACTTCTAATCTCTCAATCTCTTCGTAATGTGGAGTACTTATTCTTAATGAGGGATCCTGAGGCCCGGTTTAATGAAGTCTGGTTAAATGTCTCTCACCATCTGATTCCCCTTTCGTTGTTAAACTCGTCATCTTACCTGCTGCCTAAAGTGCTGTATAAGATCCGGACTTTCGGTAACCACCGTATTAGCATAAAATCCGCGCCGACTAACGGTTGAAGATAATGAGCGATAATAAAACCGGGCCTAAAAGTGGAGGCCGGGTCTAAATATGGAATAAAATCTCGCCTTTCTAATGTGTAACCTTCTGTTTGCGCTGGCCATAGTAGATGTGTCGGTAACACACCTGGATGGTACCCCTAAGGACGCGGGCTCGAATCTTACCTGCGACATGAATTTTCGTATATCTTAGTATTGAGCTTAGGTTGGACATTACGATATAATCCTATCGAAGTGAGTACCTAATAAATGTGTGGACATTGTACCTAGTGTAATTCTATTTCTCTTGAATAAGGACATTATCCTTGCAGTTGAAGTTCTACAAACAAGCATGTACTACTCAAGCCGGTGACATGCCTGCCTGGTTATCCAAAGCTCGCGGTTTCGAATCTCACCGAGAACATTTATGTTATGGTTCTTCGAGGATCGAGTGAACATTAGATATTACGATCTAACCTTTGCATTTGGGGCACGTGAAACACAATTCCTTGATTACCACTCTCATTCAGCTTCTCATTGTATTTTTTGACGTGCGCATCGAATGATGACCTTTCTTATGCTAGTTAGTTATTCGGGGGAGATGATACATCTGCCATTTATGATAGGTAGATACTTTTATAGGAATCAGAGTTCTTTTGGGTACGGGAGAGCACATAGGGAAACCTGGCGTCGGTGATAGTCTAATTGTAACGAAAGGTGCCAATGAGACCACGGTTTAACGTCCCATCCGACGGACGGAGTACTGTACTGTTCTTCTATGTGTTCTTCATAAAGAACCCAAGTGGGGACCAATATAATGATAAAAATCTCTACCTCTACCGTGATGGGAGGCTCTACAAAAAAACTTATTAAAAAACTCGGCCTTATTATACTCTTAACGAAAGTTGCCAAAGGACCACAGTTAAGCATCCCATTCAACGGGCAGATTACTGAACCATAAGTGCTCTCCATACCGTAAGTACGGACTGGTACACCAATGTAAAATTCTATCTCCGACGGGATACAAACCGGGGTCGACGGAATGTGAAGTCAGTACTATAACCAAAGTACCTGCCATATACCCTGTTTTTTTGTTTAGGAGAGACCGGTTCAGTGGGGGATTTGTTCTTTCGATTTGTGTCGCGTGAATGGATCACCGGAGAAACCGCTCTGAATCCTCCCACCCCCGTGTCTCGTCTCCCCCGTCCTTTCGCTCCGACGGCGTCTTCATCATCTCGGCGGCCTTATATCGGGAGACGGGTGCCCCCTCGGGATGATGCTTCCACCGGTGATTTGTTCGACGGATTCATCGACCTCTTAAGGTGTTGCTTTTTTGTCTCTCCCCGCAGTGATGTTTTCTGGTGCGGCTGCCGGGACGAGGCGAAGGGAATCTGCGCAAATTTTGCCCGCAGTAGTTGTAAAAAAAAAGGTGGCGAGTGACTGGTTGCGAGCGACGTCGGGAATACAATCCCTTCCTAACCTCCGAACATTTCTTATCCGCTTCTGTATTTAATACTTTTAGCTTGTGTCCCTACTTTTTTGGCGTCGTACTGGTGCAGGGGTATAAATTGCCTAAACAGTGTGACCGAGTTGTTCGGGAGAGGCGACCGACCGGTAGAGAATTTGAGCCATTTAGGATTGATAGGTAATTAGATGGGGGTAAGAATTTGTGAGGGAAAAGAGGAAGGATGGAAAGAAATCCGGCGTTAGCATCAGCCTGCTTTTATCGAAAGGTGCCTAGGGTACCATGTTTTTGCATCCCGTCCGACTGGCGCAGTACTAAGCTTGAAGTGCTCTCCGCACAGTATTCAAGTAGGAACTGGTAAACCATTAAAAAACCTCATATACTGCAGGGATTCGAATCCGGACCTTGGGGATGGGAAGCCAGAACTCTTACCACCACTCCAACCCTATTCCCTGGAGTTTCTGAAATTAATTCTCTAATCTCAGTGGGAATCGGGCTTTTGTTGTCAATAAAATGTGGGTTTGCCATCAGGATGACCTGGACTCGTGTATCGTCAACTTTTTCAGTATGTAACTATGGACCCATTATTGCCTTGCCTTTCGTTACGAGTAGGCTAAGGGCGACGCTGAGTTTCCTTCAATCTCGCCCCTTTTTCATGTAAATTATAACACTACTTTTAACTTTTTAGCAAAACTTTTCTTTTAAGAAGATCATGACCTTCATAATTTTTTGCCTTGATATTTTTTTCTGGTGGGGTGGATTTTGATGAGGTGTCCCAGCTCTTCTTTGGAATGATTTTACCAAACGGATCCTTCATTACACTTTTTCTTTCTTCGGATCAGCATATTACCTGCCACTCTTCATACTATCCAAATAGTTTTGAATTCGTGCATTAATATCTGTCATGTAAGGAAGGAAAGAAATCCGCATGTATGCTAATTTACTTGGAAGCAGAACGTACCTATGACTCTCGTTTGGTAGGAAACGCGGTAGGAGTATTTGTCACTCCCGTTACGACGGGCCTGCTCGGTATGCAATATTTTCGTTTATCGCAATACTTTTATAAGTTTTTGACGGATGCGCGCCATATTTCAATCCAGCTCGCATCGGCACCTGCGGATTTATCTGTCACCCGTACCAATAGCCTTCCGTTAGCCGGGAGCTCTAGGTTCGCCCAGCACCCTCATCTAATATACCGTTCCCCGTGAGAGCGTCATCATCGTCATCAATATAGCCACACCGTGCTACGCTAGGTCTTCCCACCGCGGCGCCATTTCATTGTTCCACGCATCCATTTTCCTCCCCGGCCGTCGCCTCCTCCTCGCGGTTTCCCATCAATATTTATGCCCATCTCGCGTCTTCCCCTCGGTTCCTCGGCAGTTTATAGTTCGTGCATTCGCTCGTCTCACGAGCAACGGGGTTTCCTTAAAGGTCGTAGCAAAGCCGCGAAGGTCGGTGGGCTTCGAAACCATAATTTTTCCCCGGTGGAGTGTCAGGTCGTCGGTTTTTGAAGTGTGTATGCTGCCGCCCTTGGCTCCTCCTTGCCGTGGTGCGTTTCATCATATTTTTTATCCGCGATCTTTTTGTACGGTCCGGGTTCAGGACCTCAAAAACATTAGTGGTGCTAGAAATAGGTTGCTACCACTTCATAGATTATATCGCACCGTTGTGGCTAACTTAATGATAACCTTAATTATAAGACAACAACGGCATCCATGCCCGTTATGGGGTCTGAAACCCTCATGATAGCAAGCCCATTTACCGATCTATCATATCGAGAGCGTAATCTATATGGCTACCTCGGCCAGCTCTCAAAAATCGTAAAGTACGTATAATTCGGTCTTTAAGTGCTCCAGTTGCTTTGGTTTTATCCCAGTTGCTTTGGTTTTATCATTTAAAGTGAAACCTAAAGATAAGCACAACATCGATGTTCCTGTCGGGATTCGAACTCACCAAATTTTGAGTTAAGAGGCTGGCATATGAACAACCTGGCTTCAACGGCCGACAGGTTCCCATGGAGTTAGAAGGACATGGAGGAAAAGAGAAGTGGGATATTCCCTTGAAATCCTAATTATTTGAAGCGTGATTTGTACTTGCTAGCACCCTGCTCCGACGAGGGGTTGAAATTCTGCAAAAAGACAGAAGCTGGAACAAATTGAGAGAGATCAACGGTTGAATCGAAAGATTCAAAAATTCATTTTTCCCACGCACTATCCAAGGCCACAAAACAAACTTAATAAGTACTGTGTTCAATACTTTAGATTATCGCTCCCTTTTTACTGTTTTTGCCCTTTTTCATTTGAACCGTATTGTCAGGACTGGTGACCTACTAGCCCATGCCGCCCGCATTTGGAATATAGATGTAGATGAACAATGCTTAACGCAACTTTCCGAACTTTGTCGTGTTCTTATCTGAATACTGTTCTTTGTTTTATACACATATCATTGTGTTGGTGCAATTTAATTTTTGGTGCTATAGCTCCAAGATATGTAGCTTTGTTCGTGAGGGAAAACGTCTTTGAGAGAGTTAGCTAATTGGTGCTAATGTAAGTTAAGCATGCGAGGAAGCAACTACACACGGGAACCTTGATTGATGATAGTTAATCATGGAATTTCGGTTTTTATGCTTCACTGTCTTCATACCGTCGCACTTATTCATTGCATTGTCCTGATTTTAGATTCAGGGAGGTTACTTGGGAAATGTTATCATGGGAAATTGTTTGAGGAAGCAAATTCAAAAATAATTGCAGGCAGTTGAGTCCTTGATTTCTCGCACGGATGGTAATTTAAAAGTGTTTCTTGGAAACCCGGCAGTGGTGATGCAGAATGTGACGTTTTGAGTATTAATCGATGTAAATTAGCTCGGAATAGGGGAGAATTGGCGTGTTGGGTATACCGGTGTTCGCTAATGTATCGGAGGGTCCCAGATTAGAATACAGATAACACCTAAAGATGTTCATTGTACAGATTCAAGTGACGCGATGTTATGGATGCTAAAATATATGGTTCACCTCCTGTGATACATTAGAGAAATTGGCTTATATGTGTGAAGATTGTTTAATGTGCGAATTTCATGAATTAAATCTACCTTCTACTATCAAGTCAAACCTTCTGGCTGATTAATATGTAAAAATCGGAGCCTTTTAATCCTTGAAAGAGCTTAATTATTATCTTCAATTTACTGAATATACAATGGGTATAGTTTTTGGGGTGTATTTTTTGAGAATATGCTGACTTTTCAGCCCTCCAGACCAAAACACTAGAAGGCCTCCTGTGATCAGTAGATTATTGGTAGTCAGGTTAAGTTGTTATGAATCACATTTTTACCATTTTTGGATGTTTTTTTCGTTATTTGTATATTCTTTATCCTTTTTTCTAAGCTTAAATATTTCACTAATCAAGAACGCCTTAAATTACTGATCTGAGTCGATATTTCTGGGTTTCAAAGGTGATGTCTGATACTGAGTAAGAAAGATTGTATTATTCCATTAGTAAGTTAGCGAATTATTCGTCGTCGCTTCTTCAATTAAAGAGTTGTTTTGGCTACTGTTGTTGTAGGTTGATATTTAGAGCCGTTAAATCCCAGAATCCACCCTATTGTTGGCTTAAATTTCCTTCAGGAAATACGTGTCTAGAGCTACAGTTTAATTTTCCTCGTGATGGGTCGATATCGACTGTTAATGCAAATTATTTAGCTTTCGTAGTGTACAAAACTTTCTCTCCGTTGCAAATTTTTTAGTTTTCGTTGGACTTTGAACAAATGAATATATATCCGGCATTTACTCAGTCTCGTTGGTCTCGTTAGACATATGAGCCCGGTGCCAGTAGGTATAATGGACACCGCCGAGTAAACTACCTATCTATTCACGGTGCAGGTTCAACGTATGACAGTTCAATACATTGAGACTGCCACGGTTGATAAGATTGCAGAGTCACTCTGCGTCACTTAAGATGTAGGTTGAGATTCATAAGAGAAGTTAACTCTTGATTGAAATCGTAGAAAAAATTTAAGCAGGTGGTTTCAACCTTGAATAGTAATATACCAAAGGAAATGCCTTCATGTAAGTTGCTCTTAATCACGCCAAGGGCGTTATTTAATGGAAACTATAACGAAACCTGTATTTGACTTGTTCGGTATTCTATCTCGGACCTATCAACGTCCTTTCAGGCGTGTATGTATGGCTCCGCTGGTGCTACGATGTAAACTGAAATCGCTTAAGTGTCGTTTACTGACGGAAATGATTGTGGTAGAATAGTAGTAACTCATGACCATTCGATCGTGAAAATTTCTTTCGATAGATTAATGGTTAGCTATTAAAGCGTCCTGGTGCTTACTCTATAATTTAACTCGTAATCATATGCAGTATTTTTTCCTTCCGTCAGTCACGATGAGCGGAGGTCGCACACCATTTATGGAGAACGAGATTAAGGGAAACATTCCATCCAGGTAGGCTCCTTGTTTCACTGCTAAGTGACTCAAAACAGGAAGGCAACTCTGTCGTGGTTAAGCATGAATGAAAACCGGTGGCTTTATCCATTTCTCCGCGTGCCGAGAAATGGTGCGAGTCATTGCACTCCGCAATCGCGGTCAGATTATCTCACATGGCGCGACGGTGCTAACTGCTCACCGGTGGCCGTTTTAGGCGCCATCAACGCGGAAGCGCTTATTAACCCATCTCCGTTCGCTCGCACGCACCTCCGTTTCGGTCTAACGGATATTTATTGCGTCCGAATCGAGGTGGAATTTGACACGAATTTTCGGTATGAAACCATCAATGATGGTCCATCATTTGGTGGACGAATCGAAGAAACGCATCCGTTGCGAGGGTAAATTTTTATCTGCGCCCACGAGTGAACACGGAGAGGACAGTCGGTCTGATGTTTGTCGTTCCATACTTTACGTACCGCTGATATTCCACTGTTTTCACCACCCATCTCGGTGGGTTCGTGCATGAGTCCTTTTTATTTTTATTTCATAACATGATTAAAAATATTTATTAAAATATGCAAACATAATTTTCCAAGACTGTAAGTAGGAAACATTCCGTCCGAAAAATAGCACATTTTAAATTCCTCACAAATGCCGCCAGTTTGTTATAACAATACTTTGACGAATTCAACCGTGTCAGGCGAGAATTGGTGGAACAGCATGATCGTAAATAAATAAAGTAAAACTTTTTCAGATATAGTAGGTACTGTCTACAAATTTATTTTAATCTAGACTACGCATTAAGTGTTGAAACACGTGGTCTTGTTTAATATAAATTTGTGGACAGTACTATGTCTGGAAAAGTTTTACTTTAGTTATTTACAGGTACTTTGAGGCCAGTTTCCTGGCATCTCGCCCGTGAATTAAACTAGGCAAGGGGAAATGATACGAATTTTGTGTGCAATTCTTCGTCGTGCAAAGATGTACTAATGTAGGATATAGAACACCAGGAAAGCCGTTTTTCAAATTACCAATAGGTTCTAAAATTAGGAATATCGAACGATACAGAAAATCCTTTGTTCAAATTTTCGTGATACTGCAAGAAAATTGTTTTTTTTAATATTAAAAACATGATTTTGCGCTAATATTTCAACAAGAAACCCGTTCCGCGATCTACGCTCATTTCTACGCAAAAGTGGAATGTTTTCTTCAAAATAAAAATGTCATGCTCTTACCCTATTCATTCAAATTATTGTTACGTATGTTCCGTGGTATCCGGGTCGGTAACGCTTGACTCTGGTGCCCCAAAGATCTCAGGTTCGAGTCCCGCGTGGTAGTTGGGTTCGCAGTTACTTTCAAACCTCGGTTAGGTTGGGTGATATAAGTTTAGGCATCCACGTATCACGTTAAGGTGATTTTCCCCTTTCCACCCCTCTCCCACCTTTCCTATAGTGCTTCGTAATGTTCTCTTAGACCCCCATCCTCTAAATTACATAGTGCTGTCAATGAACATGCCATGGATGACAATTAAACTTTTTCGTGAATGATAGAATATGCATGCTTTATAAATATATAATTTATTTCTCAATACAATATATATCTACTATCTAAATGTATTCACTAATTATTATCTGCATTATTATCGTTGTTATTTAAACAAAGAATGAACTATTATGACATAACTGTCGCCCAATGAAACAGAAGGAACCTTTGATAGAATTGATATTCCTGTTTTCCTGTTGATAGTGCATCGTAACAGTTGGGTCGACCGCCTGCACCCCCCTCCCTCTCCCCTTTAGCGTTACGTAATATATTGAAGGCCGCTCATAGCTATCCGTGGGATGGTGCCTGATAATCAAGCGCGGTTTTCGGGGAAATAAATCTCTCTCTACCGCTGACGCTCTTTATATTCAGATTAAAGACATTTGGTTGCCGATAACAATTTCGTTTTCATGGGTCCTGAAAGAATAGTAGTGCCCATGTTTTTATCGCCCGAATGCTAATGTTAGTAGTGATGATTGTTTAATATTGCATGTGGTCACGAACTCGCTCGAAGTGATGTGATCAACGGGTCTTGCATTTCCCATGCCTCGCGGCAAGTAGAATCACGAAAGCGAAGAAGCTATTGCCTTCCGGAGTGCTGATATTTATTGGAACATCTGAAAGGGGGGTGTTGTTCACAGTAGCTTTTAAGTCGAAGGGAAGAATTTAGTGTTTGGAATTTTGACGTCCCTTCTTTTGAAAAATAATGTTTACCATTGTCGATCGAGGTGTGTTCATAGAATCCGATTGGCATCACGAAGTCCGGGTTTCCGTGGCCTCAAGGCAAATGTTGTCCGTAAAAACAACGCCATTAACGTTCTCTCGTCACCTTCTTCAGTTGTATTGCAGACACCAATCCCTTTTAAGTACAGAGGTCAGTAACTATAGAAAAGGCTCGAACGAATAGTAGCAGCAGCTCTTTTAAAAGACGAGAAGGTAATTTGTTTCAGGGTCTGTCCGCGATTATGGAGGAGGGAAACACTACTGCCCCAGGGACGTCATCGGAGGGTATCGAGTCCAGCTCTTCGTATCGCCTTACGGTCCGCGTTTACGGATTTGCGGGGAATTAATGACCCGCGCGGTTCAAAAATCGGTGTTTGAAGGTCGTGTCGTACCGCTACTCGGATGCTGCCCCCCATATGGTCCACTGCATCCTCTAAGCATCCAAACACTCCCTCCGGGTATATTCTTCGGCGTTTTTTTTGTTGAACTCATCGCTACTTGCTACCTCTCCCATTCAAGATTGTTCGCACGTGAGAGGGATTTGATCTTTCGTAATCTAGTCTTTATAGTGCCCACCGCAGGATCGGAAATCGTCAGCCGAGGCTTGTTTATTTCGGAAAATGAATATAGTAGGTTTTTAAATTGTTTTCGATTTATGTCAACTAGAAACTCGCGGGAATACAAATGTTTTTCGCTGAGAGTTAGCGGGCCGATGGTAAACTTTGGCAGCTTTTCAACACATGGTTATTTGCTCTTCCTAATTAAATTTTGGACTTCTTGTCCTTAATGTCTCATCCGTTATCGATGGTAGGGTGGGGTAGGTTGGGCTTTGCCCAAAGAAATAGTGAGGGTTTGATTTGAGTAAGAGAGGTTAAAAGTGTTGCCTTCTTCAGGATTTTTGCTTGGAATGTCGATACATCGATGCCTAATTTCCGTGTAAGTATATCGTTAGACATTTCTTTCGTTCTCGAAAACCTGGCAGTGTCTTCGCTCCTTCAGTTGTTAAAGTAAATACGGTTAACAGTTTATTCCTCGTATTTATATAAATCGAAAATTTTATCCGTAACACGAAGGTATTGACGTTGATTTCCCTGAGTTGGTAATTTGCCGTGCTTTACCTTTCTTCATCAAGGAATATCTCGTGTACGATCCTTTAGACTTTTCATAATATGGTTATTAAAGATTTGAAGGAAGAACTTGTGTGATCAATTTTAGACTAGGTAACGAGGTTTTGCAATTGTGTTCTTCGAGTCATTGGGACGAATATAGTTGCAGAGACATGTTCATAAAAGGTAGTTTTCATGATAACAAAAGTTCATTGTTCGTTCCATTTCGGTCATTATTTTGTTTACAAAATACTAACCAACTTTACTACTATAATTCAAATTATTCATGTCCTTGCTTCAAAGGAATGGTAGGTGAAGTGTATGAAAATGCTCTAATCTAAATGCTAAAAATGCTTAAAAAAATGCTATCTTCCTGGCATTTAGGGAATGGCGGAATTACCAAGCTTTTTTGGCATGACACCTGTCACTTGGTATGATCATCATACAAAATATTTCGAGCAGTTATAGATTTTTATATGACTATGCATTGAATGTATCATAATTAGTGTGGAGAGGAAAATCCAAGGTGGCGGTTTTCTGAATCGGTCTGAATCTTCTTGCAGCAATGCATTTTCCCTTTTCACATCTCAATCGTGTTTATTTTCGCGGACTTGAGTAAGTTAAGTTTAATCCCATGTAATCGTAGAATCCGTGAATCATCAATTTTGTTGTGATCGCTCAGTAATTGCGTCATCATCATTGGTCAACAATCCTAGGATTGGTTTGACGCAGCTTTCCACTCGATTCTTCTATCGGCCAACCTTTTCATTATGACGTAATTCTTCTCTTTTACATCCTTCACAACCTGTTCCATGTATCTCATACGAGGCCTGCCTTTTCCAATCTTCCCGTTCACTTTTCCCTCGACGATAGTCTTCATCAGGCCATCGTGTCTCAAGATATGGCGGATCAAGTTGTCCCTTCTTCTTTTTAGAGTTTTCAGCAGACTTCTCTTTTCTCCCACTCTTCTTAGGACTTCCTCGTTACTTACTCGGTCGATCCATTTAATCTTCATCATTCTTCTGTAGCACCACATTTCGAATGCTTCTGCGCTTTTCTTCTCCGCTGCTGTCATCGTCCATGCCTCACTGCCGTAAAGAAACATGCTCCAGATGTATGTTCTGATGAATTGTTACCTTACTTCTACGCTTGTATTTCCAGTTGTAAGTAGAATCTTCTTTTGATAGAATGCCCTCTTTTCCTGGGCTATTCTTCTGTTTCTTTTTTGCTTCGTCCATCGTTGGTTACTCGGCTTCCTAGGTAACAAAACTTTTTCACCTCATCAAGTTTTTGTTTTCCTAGTTTGATATTGGTTTTGGCCTCTTCTCTTTTGCTGCACACCAATATCGTCTTCCTCTTATTTATCTTCAGCTGATATCTGGCCATTGTCATTTCCATGGTACTAGAATCTTTTTCAGATCCCCCTTTGTCTCTGCTATGCGTGCTATGAGTGCTATGTCATCAGCGAATCGCAGCATGCTTATTTTTTCTCGGTGTATAGTCACTCCAGAAGACTTCTCTTTTATTTCATTGATGGCACTCTCGTAGTAAACATTAAAAATTACGGGAGACAGTGCACAGCCTTGTCTCACTCCTTTCCTTATTCTTGCCTCTTCTCAGCTGGGTCCAGATTTAATCACAGCTACTTGGTTTTTGTACACTCTGTGTATAATTCTTCGGTCATTGTAGGACACTCCAATTCCTTTCAGAATTCCATTGAATCCCAATCCACGTTGTCAAAAGCCTTCTCTAAATCCACAAATGCAATAAACGTCTGCTTGTTCTTCTCCATTCTCTTCTCTAGTAATTGCGTACTCGGTAATAATATCCACGCGCAACACTATATTTGTGACGTACATGGGTATTGTACATCATGAAAGGTTTCGGGGATTGAGGATATATTGTCGCCTGTGTGTTGTCGACCACGAAGGACATCGGTTTTGGTGGTTTCTGGTGGAGTATTAAAAAAGTGCAGACAATGAGTCGGATCAGGAGTCGTCGAAAAGATGATGGATGCCTGGACGAGAACGAGGCAGCAAATATGGGAGGGGTTGTTGGACCTCGTGATTATAGTCTGCAGGTGGAAAAAAGGTGGATGGTTAGTTGAAAGGAGTGTAAGGAGTTGGTGATCGTGATGGAGTTATGTGGGAAAGTGGGTGGGTTTGATGGGGACTGGGAGGGGGACTGGCATTCTTCTTGGTGGCCTCAAAGAGGGAAATCCTCTCTCTCTTTTCTCGGTCCTCCCTCTTCTACTTCACCTCCTCCTTATTGATTCCCGTAAGAAGCTTTCAGCCCTACCTCGTTACCCCCGTCCACGGCGCGTCCTGGCTTATCTGCTACTTCCCATCTGAAAGCCGCACTCTCCCGCCTATCTCCTCCCGTCATCTGATAATTTGGAGCGAGATGAAATTTGTGGTTTATCAGCTGCAGTTCTTGTCATTAGGTGGAACTCTTGTGACGAGGGTGTGAGAGGTTGAGGGAAAACGTGGTCTTTTCGTATCCTTCGTGAGAAGTACAGAAAAAAACTAGCACTTCAAAGAATGTTTTATTCTGTTGAGCCAAAGGTATTCGCGCGCTAAAATATCAGGTGTGCTTCCTACCAGTGCCAGAATGTCTCCATCAATTTATTTTCTTAAGTTTGCGCAGATATATGTAGATACCATTGTACCAATTCTGTCTACGTGATAAAAGTGAAATAAAAGACAAATGACGTGTGAGGGTTGAAATCCGTTGTAATATTTTGAATAAATTCAGTGAAGAGTAAAACAATTTTTAATTGTCATTGTGATTGATCTGAACCGCAGTCTCCCTGGAATCAGATGTTTTCAAACGGCATTTCTATGACTATGCAGAAAAAATTCTGTTTTATCTATCAACGTGTATGCCGAAGTTAAAGTTTTTATGTTATTTTTACCTCTCAGTGTGTGTTTAGAAGTTTCGGAGGATGTTCCATCGAACATTCAATTCATATTTCTCCTCGAGAATGTACACTGTGCGCTCGTTGCATGGGATACTATGTGGAGCTGAATATTTTTCTTTTTGGAGGCCATTATTGACCGCACACTTGTCTGTTAAAATGCATGGTTATTTCTTCGACATTTTTCGTTTTATGTTTGGCGTAGGATGCTTTTCTAATCCTCTTTCACGCCAGTAAACAATCAATTTACAGAACGGTGAATATAAATCGTAATTGGATTACTTCGTTCTGATTTAAAAAAATATAAATGTATTTGATTCAGTGTAATTACAATTTTATGAATTGCGTTTGAGATTTTGCATTCGGATTTTGGACGGATGAAAATTAAGTGAACAGCAATATATTTAGTGACTCAATTGGTTTTCGATCTTCGACGGCTGTTAATCGCTCCCATGTAATTTGTGTTCGATCGCTATCGGTGATACATACCTATATCATTTCTCGAACGTGACCGTTAACCCGTTGCCCAGGTTTTGTCACTAGCCGTGTTTTGGAAAATAACTCAGATCCATCAGCTCACGTACATATCAAGTTGGAAATTAATACGTCTGAACGAACTTGTTTTGGAAATTTCTTGGAGGGGTAACCAAATGAAAGAGGTGATAAATCTTCGAGATGTTGGAAGAATATTTATTATTTTGTCTTTGGTATCTAGCCATGAATCTTCTTAAGACCTCTTGCATCATCCCTTCCTCAGAGATTCGGTTGTTCAAATTATTGCTCCTAAAAGAGAGGCTACGAAAACACTTCGCCTCTCCTCGAATGAGCATACAGCCAAGTACGGCCATTTATTCTGTTCCCGTGAGTAATAATTTTTCCCGTATTAGCTCCACTGTTTGACACAGGCTGTCGGAATATTTTTTGAGGTTTGGGTGTTCCGGGATTTGTAAAGGTTGTTTATTTTTATCATAGTGTGTCAGACGAATGCATTTTTGGTACGGATAGCGCTATCTTGAAAACCCATGGGAGAATTTTTCTAGCGCTGCACCGTATTGCTTTTTTATTTTGTGTTTTGAGGCCTGTATTATGGCCTAACGTTATGGATCTTTCATCATTGTTGAGTTGAGCGAGATAAGTTTTCAATCTCAGTTGTATTCTTGAAGGATAGTGAGTGTCGAGGACGATCTAATAGATTTACGCCCGTCTGCCCTCATAAGATCAACACTTTTTATGGTATTGAAACCTTTTGTTATACCATCCCTGGAAAGAAATTATTTTTTAGAAATAAAACGTGAAAATTAATTATATACGGTCAGAACAAGAAACTTTAAAAGAACGTTCTTCGTATTCCATAGTGGTTTGAATCATTTTAGCTCCATGCTCCTATGGATTCGATTTTATTAAGCTTAGTCTATCCAATCTTACTTATCCAAGTTTTTCCACGTGCTTTGAAAGTGCCATCATCACGGAAGTAGCTGTTTTGTTTGTTAAGAATGAATTGATTAGCTTGTGTCTTCCCTCAAGGTGTATAATGAAGAAGCTATTGGGCAACTATTGGAGATTGGAGACCTCTGTTGGTTATTTATGTGTTAAGACGTGAAGAAGATTTTCCCTTCTTTTCCTCCCTATTGACATCGGTGTCGTAAAACTGGCCGTGATGGTAAATGGACGTGGGGTCAAAGCGGGCGGTGTGTCGGTCATACGGTAAAATTTTCTGGCGCACTGTCGAAACAGATTCATCAGAGGCAACATGTTTATTGGAAACATGTTAATTACTGATATTAAATGCTTTGGGCTAAGATTAATCATCTGCAAACAAGGCGTTGATATTTATGAATTGTGATGGTAAATATAAAATATCAGGCTTGTAAATAAACTCCGCCAGGAACGTGAATGGCGTGGGCTGTAAAATATAACAATATTGTTTTTTGTTCGGTGTTATACCATTTATCCATTCCTACCATAAATATATTCATTTCGTAACTATTTCAATAGAAATTACTATCAAATATGGCTGGATGATAAGAAGAATAACTAAGCTCATTAAGTAAAAACATTTTATGTAACCTCTATTCATGAGAGTAAATGGCTGAAACTAAAGTTAGTTGAGTTTGTGTAATTTACATCATTAACAAATTTTATTATATCACGGAGTACATCTATAAGGTAGTGTAATTATAAGTAATATATAAGGAATTTTTATTCTCAAAGTTTAGGCTCCTTGGAATTCCCCTTTAATTGCATGATCTGACCGCCGATGATTTTAATTCAATGCCGTAGTAATTGATGCCAATTGAGTTTCAAGATTCCAGATAATGTGTTGGCATTTTTAACCAAGTTTTGCCGTGCTAGCCACCACAAGGGCGTGTGGAAGGAAAAAAATGCTACTGATTAGTGATGAAGAATTTTAACATTATATCAAACCTATTTTTTATCAAGGGAGAGAGTCTGTCACCGGGAAGGTGGGTAAATTGTACTTAATATTTCATGACAGAAATGGATTAAATATGTGACTTTGGTACCGGGGCATCCAGGGCTCTATATGGGAAAAAAGGGTAATATTCCGTGCTGAATAGGGAAGAGGGAGTAAGAGTGGTCAACGAATTAGATTATGGCTCAGCCTTTAATATCATTCGGCTGATTCCGTTCTGGCGGCTGTGATCTCCATGGCCTGTACCAATCTTCAAAATTTTGCAGGACTTTCAAAATATCAGGGACAAAAAGGAAGCAAGCATGAAAAGATACGTTTATAACATTGCTATAAATTGTTATACTGGAGTAAAAATGGTACTGCTTTATTGAGAAAGTTCGTATTTATCTGCAGGAATAGTAGTTATAGTAGATGAACCACGAAATTTATAGGTGAAACCAGGTAAATAATGCAGTGCCCTGGCAGCATGGAGATCGCAGGGTCGGATCTAAGATCGGGTATGGATGTCTTAGGATTAACATTAAGCTAGATGGCGCTGTTTCATTTTAACGGTTGTAGCATTTTCTACTGCGACCATTTTTTCAATTCATAGCATACCTCTGCTATCCTCCTCTACGATTATACGCATTCTACTTACTTCATTCTTTACTTCCTTCGGTAAAAACCCATTTCAGAGGCCTCCATCCAATGCGTTATTATCTTCCTCTACTTCTAGGTGTCATAGCTATGCAACGCCATATCAGAGGTAACCTTTTCTCCGATTCTTTATCCATAGTCCCTGTTATTACTTCGCTCACAGCTTAAGTTTTAAATGTCTAAGCAAAATCTGCCTCCCATTATGCTGCCCATTTTTGCTGAAAATATTCTTTTTACTGTGACGATTCGTTCTCCTTCATTGAGGTCCCGTCGTAAAACCAAAGT
Organism: Platycnemis pennipes; assembly: GCA_933228895.1. Classification (NCBI taxonomy): domain Eukaryota; kingdom Metazoa; phylum Arthropoda; class Insecta; order Odonata; family Platycnemididae; genus Platycnemis; species Platycnemis pennipes. The sequence goes on along the minus strand of OW121856.1, from coordinate 75,204,377 downwards.
TATGTCATATTTTTTCATACTCGATGGTGAGTAATAAAAAGCTCTACCTATGTGCATTGATGAGATGGGGCCTTGCGTTTCGGGATATTACACTTTAATTTAAATATTCTCAAGGGATGGTTGGTTCTAGCATTGGGAGATACACTTTTTATTATTAGAACAAACGCTGTGATGGTGAAAAAAAAACTTATTTAAAGTACTCACTGTTGAGTTACTGACGGAAAACAGTGATTTTTTCGGAAAAACGTGTTGTTCGACAGGATTAGGCATTAAATTATGCTCACTGGGCCAGGAAAAGTTCTTATTAAAATTATTTTCGTTGAAATATCCGCGTATTTTGTTCCGTGGTGCATGTTCTTTATGGAGCCTTGGGCATATTTTCGGTGGTATTACTGGAAAGGAGACGTGAAGAAGTTGGAAACGAGAGATAGCTGCCGGAGAAGATTAGTTGGAGGCAGAGCATGTTGTAAGGCCAAGCATTTAAAGGGGATGATTTATGTATGGATTTTATAGAGGGTTGAATGCCTAGAAAGAGGATGGGATTTATAGATAGCATGAGGAGTATGTGGAATGTAGTATGTGGAAATAAAGAGGGAATTGGAGTCTGGAGAGGTACGTTCATAAGTGTCGAAAAATAGTAGAAATGGTCAAATTACCCTGTCGATAAAACAGCACTAATTATTAAGTTATTATTAGGTAGTATTGATGAAATGGTGGCATTTCTCATTGGTTTTGACTCGTGCAATCGCTATCTAACCTCTGTGAGAAGCGCTCCTGTGAAAGCTTCAAGTGGCGCCTATCGCATTCAGCCGGAATAATGGGTACGAAGGCCCCATTTAAGAGCGGGCGAGGAAAAGAGACGGGGGTTGGTTGGGAATCTTCTTTCGGTTTGCTTCATTGCCATCCACCCTTTACATCCCCGTAACGGTTCTGTGCTCGGACGCATTCGTGAAAGTGAAGAGTCCCATCCCTTTTCGTGTCTCCTCCGCCAAAGCTCGCGAAGCGATCATTCCTTCATTCTCATCATCTCTCGCGACTTACATCTCCAATCCGGCATTTGTTTGCGGGTGATGTATCGGCCGGTCGTGCTTTATCGCTTCTCGCATTTGGTGTCTCTGTGCGTCCGGAGGTCCACCGCGTGGCGAAAAAAAATTCCGGATTTCCCGCCCACCTGGTGCTTATTAATTGCTAAAATAACTTGAGTTTTACCGTTCGGAACCTTCGGGTATAGGAGCGTAATCCCTTAATTTCACGGCTGCACGTGAGATATGCCGAGACAATTGCCTCAACATATTTTACGGCCAGGAAGCGATCATATTCCCGAGTTCGTGCTGTCGTTTCGACTTGGAGAGGGAATTCCTTTCCTCTATCCTTCTTTTTATTGCCGTGCCGGGCAGCTTTTCATGACCAGGATCCGTAGGGGTCGGGTTGGTGCTTCAATCTACCATATCCGTTGGCTGAGTCCTTGACAATTTTCTTTCCATCAGTTCTTAATTCCTGGAAGGTGGTCTGGTTTTGCTGTACTGAGCGCATTTTGAGATCAGTCTTGAGTCAGTGGCTCAAGTATTTGGCACTGAAGGAAGAAATAGAGCGGAGGATAGAAATTCCATTGTCGTGGAAAGGAATAAATGAGCTTTTCGACATTGAATGATAGACATTCTCCAAGGGGATTATTACCTTCAGGATTATTATGGCCAGGTCTATTTCGACTGGTGAGATGTTAATGAATTGGATTTTTTGTGGTGCTTCACAGACTTGAATTACGTCGTTTCCAGAGACAATTGAAATTTATCTACTGCTGAATGTGTATTATTGCCATTTCCCACTGCCTTTAGACTTCAGTTTCTGAATTGTATTTACGAATTGCTGACCCTGAATTCTCTTTGAATTACGATACTCGGTATGAATTCAGAGGTAAATGGTAACTATTCAGTTCACCCTACTCATTTTTCAAGCCTGTATAAATACGTATTAATGAGCTTCGTATCTTGGAAATTTAATTACTGATTATCAGATTACTCGAGCATCGTTGTACTTCATTTGGTACATTTGTGTTTTTCCTCTTCTGCGTATGACGTAAATCCGGTAATGGGCATTCCTTCTTCAGTATTTGAAAAGTAATTTCTTAGTAAGATTGATTGAAATAAATCTAATTGTCCGGAGAAATCTATTTCTTGCGGCTTTTGTAGTTTGATGAGTTCTCTTGTTACAACTGCGTCGCGAGCTTCAGTGCTTTCTATATAGAATAGCTTTCCATATTTTTTGAACTTTTTTTACACTCTCGGGTACGTTTTTAATAAGTTGTCTTGTAACTTTGCTATTGAATCCCCTTGGATGTGCTCGGGCTGATTTATTTCCTTCCAAGCGCTCTGGTTCATGTTGTCCCAGATATATTTTTTCCTCGCGGATGAAGGAATCAGAAAAAAAACCCGTAGGTCGTTATTGCGCATTGTATCCTTTCGCTTTTTTGAAAGACAAGTGAGACTCATATCCCCCCTTCCACCCCCGTGAATTGCCACTTTTCCGAGAGAGCTAAAGGGCATACCTCCTTTTTTTCCACAGAATCAAGGTTTCTGGGGAGAAAATGTTTGGCCTAGTTTTGGGTACCTACGTCGTGACGGAAAATCCGGAAGTAATTAGTCTTGTGAGGGGAAGAACAATTTCGCGCAAGAATTTCATTGTATCCCGGTTTGTAACGAAGATTTTTATCATGGGAGGAGAGCATGTCTCCGTTGCAATTACAATAGGATTCATCCTCATAAATCAAAGAGGGACCTCACTTACGTGCAGTCATTTATTTTTTTTCGCAAAGACTGCGATCTGAAATCGGAAATGGAATTCGCATTTCTTCTCATTTGTCGAAGTTTTATTTAGGAGGCGATCGACAACTAAGTTTATTACATCCATTTAGGAAAGGTGGTTGACAGGGAAGATGTGGGAATTTTCTCAGGAAACGGAGGAAAGATGGATTGAAACCCGGCAACGACATTGACCTGCTCTTAACGAAAGGCGCCAGGGGTTCCGCGATTAGATATATCCCAGCCGAAGGAGGGAGTACTGAACTTAAAAAGCTCTCCACAAAGCTCTGAAGTAGGGACCGGTAAAACACTGACATATCTCTGCAACTGTTCAGATTCGAACTCGGGCCCTCGGTATGGGAAGCTTGTACTCTAGCCCAGTGTTTACCAACCGATGGGACGCGTACAACTAGTGGAACTTTAATGCCTACTGGTTCGGACCCAAGCTTTGCGCCCTCCGTCCTTAAATTCTGCGAGAATATCGGTATAATATGCGTCTAAAACGTACGTATTTATCTACATAGGTGCTCTAAGTCGAAAGGCGAAAAAACTTCTCACATTACCGTGGTAAGACTTCGTTTTTCTGTGGATGAGAAGTGGATCTCATAACTAAAAAGATTGGAATGTTTTTGGATCTCATGTTGTCAGTATTACATCTAGGTTTCGGTGCTCTAATTTTCATGATTTTTCGCCAAGCTGTGCGAAGAATCTATGTGAAATTAAGTGTATTTTAGTCTTGTGGTGAGCGTTCATTTATACCGAACGGAGTGGCCAGGGAGTTTGTTTCGGATCATATCAATCGGATGGGTGAAGTGGTCATCATTACTGTCCCGATTCAAACGCATAAGATGCGGCTAAACGCCATGAAAATAGGAATCGGACGTATTTTATATGCTACTTGCGTATACAAATCAATACCTATCGATAGAAAAAATTATTATATAATAATTATGGACGCTATAAGACTCCTATTAAACATTAGTCGATCGATAGTTATCAAGAGTTATGGTGTCTATTGATGCTAAATTTCGCACCCCTTGGTATGTATCGGTAGAATGCTCGCGACAGTGACCTCATAAAATCGATACGTATGGATCGATGTGTCAGTGTACTGGTTAGTCAAGTGTGTTTTTTTTACCTAATAGGCGACTCGCCAATCGCGATTCATATCCCGCCTTCGGCGTGGATGTGAGTTTATCTTGTTATCAACGATCGAGGTATAACAACAGCATTTAGATTATCTGTGACCTCAGTGCTGGATAACCTGAGTAGATGGAGCACCTAAATTGAAATTCTATTGCTACTACAGCTTATAATGTGAACCAATAGGTCACTGAGTCCTGAATACTAGCTGAGTGGTCCTCTTGTGCTGCCAGTCGGTTTTATTTTGAGGAAATAGCTCATCTCCTTTGACAGAGTGATTGATATCCCGCATATATTTTGAAAATTCCCTAGATTTCCGCGCTGGTGACGGGCTGGACCTGATTCTTAGTAGGACGATCACTGCCGCTTTCAATTCGTTCACTTATGCTTTGAAGTCTGATTTAAATTGAATTTATTTTTCTATCGTTACTTTAAACCCTTAAAACGTAAGTTCTACGTGTAACCTTACGCGAGTTTCATACCCAAAGTATTCTTATCGGGTCTCGAAAGTGGATCTGATTTTATTTTTCATGTTTTTCTTAGAATGGAAGTTTAAAAAAATTGAAAGATTGGTTTGACCATATTTGCCTTCTGCTTATCTGCTAAGGCTCTTTATTCTCTTTAATTTTTTTAAATTTTACTACTTCTCACTTGCCTTGCAGTAAATTCCCTATCAAAGCTTTCAACCCCTCATTGCCTCCTGTCTAATACTTCTGCCTGATTATAATTTACTCTTAAAACTTCCTTAGCTTTCCTCAACCCTGAAGGGATATATTTCTCGTTTGTTTCTTTTCGTCCATTACACGATTTACTCAAAATTGAATGCGCATGCCATGGACAGTAATTCATTTTGATAAAAGTAAAACCGCTCAACGAAACATCGCCATCGCATAACAGGAAATTGCCTACTGAATTGCCATTGCAAAATCTCTTGGGATAATGAGTCATAAAACCACTCTAATGTTGTCCCAAATCGATAAAAACTACTGCATAATTTTATCCACGAGGGTTATACGCAGTTCCCGTTAAAATAATGTTTGAGCTAGAGACATTTCTTCCATTATGTTGGTCTATTGGGAATCAACTACCTTGCAATATCCTACCTTCGGTATCGAATGGTTTTTTAGCCGACTTTACAGTCGTATGTGTTAAGACTATGACTAATCTTCATCATCTCAGAAGTCTAAAATAGTTCCTGTTACGTGCTAATTTTTATTTGCCTATTTACATTCATTCAGCTCTGGTATTTAATTCTATTTGCATCAGCTTGCATTAAACATTCAACTTTCTGCGGCAATTTGAACGTGACTTAAAAGCAAAAAAAGCCATAATTTCAGCTCCGCTTGTATCACTTTTTGTCTCATTATTATATCTTGTTGCCACGAGCGTATTCAGGTACGACGAATTGAAGCTCATCTCTACCTGAAACTCCTCTGCGTTTATTTGCGATCGCTTCCGTTCACTTCGCCTTCTAGGAAGTTACTCTGCAGCGAAGGTTAGTAAATGAGTTAACCTCCTTTGGTTAAACTTCAACTTTCTCACGCTATCTGTCAAAGTTTTCTTCGTTGACTCTTCGGTTCGTTTGCGTAGTCTTCGTGTATCTTGGTACCTATTTTATAGTATGTCTGTGTACTGTTTGTTTAGAGTTCCTTACGTTCACAAAACTATCAACTTTTGTCCTCTTGATCGGTAGATCTTCTGAATTATCAGAAGAAATGTACATAGTTCATTTAATTAGTGCTTGAAATAGGATAATGCATTTACCATTCTTATAATCTAAATCTCTTCGTTCTCTGTTCAATCATAGTGGTTTTTTAATTTTTCGCTATCACTGTTAGATTTACTTTTTGTTTGCATTGAGTTATTTCCTCTAATATGCTAAATGTTTGTCAGCGGCAGGTATGGATCGAAACCGTGCGTACACATTTTCAAAGGTAGTTCGGAATCTTTCGACTCGTTCATAAGTTTCGCAAGAAACTCTAGTATATAACATCGTTCGGAATTGTTATGGTGGTTTCTACCCCGTGTAAACTGACTCATTTTTAGGTGTACTCAACCGTTAGTCCTAAGAACTATTGTTGACTCCCTGTGGCTTCAAGTCTGCCCCGCACTGAATGACCAGAATGAAAGGTACAGGGATGGGAATGGGTGGTGAGAAATCCGGTATAAGCCTGCTCTTAACGAAGAAGCAATTGGGACCACGGTTTTGTGTCCCATTCAACTGACGAAGTAATGAGCTAGAATACTTTCCACAAAGCATTATAGTAGGGACTGGTTAACCAACGAAAAAATATTTGTCTGCCGGGATTAGATCCCGGGCCTTACGAACGAAAGGCTTTTACTCTAGCCACTAAACCAAATGGATTTTTACCTTTAGTATCAGCAGCTTTTTCTCGGCGGAATCAATTCCTCGACATCGCTGTTATGTGTATGGAACTGAACGCGGCCAACTCGATGGATGGCTGCCAAAAGTGAGCTTGGTACGTTCTGTATTTTTTGCCTTGAAATGGTCGTAGCTACGGCGCTTTCCAATTTTTTTATCACCGTCGAACCAGTAATTGAGGCTTGTGCTTGGCTGACCGGAAATTCGATTATAATTTTCCCACCACAGTACGATAAAGTTCTAGAAAACCTCTGTCCTAATGTGTCTTTTCAGTAATAGAGTGTAAATTATACGATTCAGTGCTAACGACGTTCAATCTACCTGCACCATTTCACAAATTGATCTTCATGAAAGATGGTAATTTTCTGGTGGGTGTCTTGCTTTCTGTGTAAATTATTGTCTGAATCGATTCGGTTACCGGGAAAAGTAACGCAGTTTTCGGGATGAATATATATCGCAATCAGTCGTCATTTCCTGCTGATGAGGTATTTTTCAATTTATATTATTGCATCTTTTTTAAGAAAACCAAACCTTGGAATGTAATGTATTTTCCTCCATTTCCTTCCATTTAGCTTCGGCCCTTCGATCTGTATGGCGCTAAGCCATTTTTTGTCATGTCCATTCGTACAGCTTGTAGTTTTCTGTATTTCGTTATTTTGCTCATAATGGATACCGAAAAATTTGCACCATTCGTGGAGACGGGATAGATGATTAGCATTTGACGCTTGACTTTTTATCAAAGTTTTTCTAACAGTTCACCCAGTCACCCACGAACTGAAATCAAGACTAGGCAAAGGTATGAAATGAAGTCATTGATACTTTTTTGTCATCAGACAATCACGTTAATGACGGGCTCAGAAATTCAGAAAGACCTGACTCACTCTTATGTCGCCAATAGATAATGCAGAATCTTTCTCGTGTTGATTCATGACCTCTATTCATTATTAATTTTTTATCTGTTTGAAAAATATTGTATTACCAAATGTTAAAAGTACTGCTGAATCCTTCAACTGCGATAGTCCTTCCAATTAATTAGTATTTTGCCCCCGTTTCAGGTATTGGGTAACTATTTGTACTTATTTTCCCTTTTCGTTTCTACCCTCGCCGTAATTTTATTTTCATTTGGTTAATGTATTCATAATTCCTTCTAATTGAGTCCCTATCATGTCAAAGTTATTTATTCTGTCATTGATTTCGCCACTATATTTTACTACTTTGTGCAGCTTATTTATATTCCTAATTAATCCAAAACCATGCATCTGATTTTCTCCCTTCCACGATCAGACTCTCCAAATACCTATTTCCATTGTGTCCTCAACAGCCACTTCTCTATAACATGCATTGAGCTTTAAAGTCTACATGCAAAATTGAGAACCACCTCGTTACTTATGCCACGATTCTTATACAGAGTAAGTGCTGCTTAGGTAATGAATGTCGTGTTTTTTTTCTGTAGTACTTCCAAAGACTCCTGTGTCGTCAATATCTGAAGTCATCGACTAGTTTGAGCTCATGCATTTCCGATTTATTGATGACTTAACTATAAATGTTACAGTTTTTCTCCTGTGTTGCTGTTAGTTATTTTCAGTTTTTGTTTTTTATTTGAAATTCGGCGCATTTTAGTAATGATTATTAATCAAATTACGTAATTAACATATCGTCAGCGGTGAACGAGCTTTAAATTCCGTCACAAGTTTGCCGCAACGAACTAGTAACCCAAAAGTTTTGGGTTCGAATCCTGATTCTGGCATAAATGTTGTGATGCCATAGGCTCAGGCTTGGATTAAATTTGGTTAAATGGTGCGGTATATCCTTAGCAGTTGGGTTATCTTAAAGCCTAATGATGCCACTTACGTTGACGCAGTCGAAAATAGAAAAATGCCATTTACTATCATCATTTTCATCCCTGAAAACTTTTTCCTCAAGTATTAGAATTTTTATGCCGTAATTTTAACCTTAGGCTTTTCTCAAGTTTTCATTACCTTTACCCGATTCTCACATTTTGATTCCAACGAATCAACTTGGAAATGTAGGTTGCCCGTGCTATCAAGTAAATTTCTGTTCTGTTCACTTATATCGGCGACCCAATTTTTCGTTGCGGGAGTGCGAGAAATGGTACACGTCGCACCGTAAGCCCCTTTCTCCGTACAATCACCGGAAGCTTCGTGTCGTCTGTGTTGTTTAGAACATCAGTGCAAGAAAAAAAACCGATGTCAGGTTTACCCAAATGTTGTTGTCATTCTTCTTGATGAGGATAATGGGAGTAGCGTGGCATGGTATTTTGTCGGAGGAAGAATGCTGCTTTTAAAAAAATGGTCCTGGCTGCCATTTATTCGACAGGTTTACTCGGGTTGGAAAACTATGGCCCATTTCTCTCTAATTTGACTGTGCTTTTATCCCTGTGCCGAATCAGGCCGAGATGCGAGGAAATAACTCGTGAATATATGACAGCTCAAGGTTAACAGTTATTGCGCTATGTGAAAATATTTTTGATGCTATGCACAAATGTTGCCTCAAAATTCGTCTCGCTTTAAATTATTAAAAATTTCTCTGTCCCTCAGTGATAGTTTTTACATTTTTTGAGTTTGCAAGATGTCAAGTTGAAGTTAAACACCCGAACTGAATGAAGTTTCTGAATATGTAATCTCATTCAGTAAAATAATAATAATATTGTCAAGGTAGGTATCTATGAATAAGAATTGCATCGATTCCAGTTGATCATTCTATGCATCTCCGAATATTTTGCGAATCTGAGTTTTTGTTCCAGACAATTTCATTAATTAGGCCATGAAGTACCGTTTCCAGTAGCCAGTCGGGTTGAAGTATATTTTTGACGATTTACGAAAACATTTGCTTCTTGAATCTATTGGAATTATTAATTACGTAGACAGTACCTAAATTGCTTAAGACATTTAATATTCTTTGTTAAAGCTCTTCAAATGTCCTTCCTTCATATGTTCGAATTTCTCACACTTAGGGGTTACTCCTTTCCCTTACTTATTCTACCAAATCTGTCATTTTTTAGTTTTCCTCTCCATCCAGCTTAGGTTTTAAAGCCATGCGTGCAATTTTGAAAGTGATTGGATTTTTTTCTAGATGTGAGTTCATTTTATTCATTTTGGGGAAACCTTTGGAATTGCATTTTTTGCAGTACTCACCCAGACTTGATCTTTTTAGTTGTTCATTTATCTTTACTGTAATCGTAGGCATTAACGACTTGGCGAGTTCTGTAATCAGCGTCCTCGCTAGCACTCAAAAGATTCTAATTCTCCTGTCTCAGTTCATCCGAGCTCATTTTCCAGCACGTGAACGAACGTAGTTCGTGTGCTTTAAGTTTCCGGCAACTTAAATCAGAACACTCTGTAAATTTTTCTGGAAGCTGGACAGATTTACGCGTATAAAACCTGTCCTATTTATTCCTCGCAATTTTTTTCGGTTCCGTGCTGGTTGATGCGTGAAAGTATTTGATTGCCCGCAGTAGGGAGATTGAGATCTATTTTCCGCGAGTCGTGTCTTCCTCATCAGTGATACTAAAGAGTTATTTGCCTTTTTCTTGCACCTTTCTTCCGTCCTGGACTAAAAAATGATTGTAAAAGCATTCACAGAATGTACTATTTTCCTTAGATAATTCAAACATGAAATTGGATTATATCTTTTTATGAATCCAGAGTTAAAAGTTAGAACAGGTCCAGGATCGCGGGAAATTGGAGCCTATGGATTTTTGTGCATCTTGGTTTATCCTGCTATTCACCTCGAGTGCACTAGTTAGGCTTATTTTCGACAGCATGTTCTCGATAACATTTAAGGATTAGGAACTGCATACTATTTACTTCACAATGCTGTACGTGTTTCAGCATCTAGTAAGATAAGTTAATCCCAAAAAATACAACATTTAGGTACGTTATACAACCGCAAATTAACATTTTGTTAGCAAGAACACGAGGCTATCCTTTTAAAGATAATTTTGAACGTTCTCAACAGTATTTATATCAACCTGAAAGATATTTCTGAACTCTTCACTATCCTTTTCCTGAGTTTAAACTTGAGCATAGACAAAACGGTAACGGAATCGATGTCCTGCTTCAGCGCACTGGAGGTCTCAGACTTTGCTCACATCTTTCGGGTGTTTCTTTTGGTGAACAGTATAGTTTAACCGCTATTGAATCGTTAATGTTCTGGAACAGGTGATTGATTTTTTTGCTCGGGATTTTTATGTTTTTGAGCATTTTTTCCGTCTGCAGTGATACGGCGTCGGTGAAGGACCTCTTGATTTTTTAATATTTTTTCATTTTTTCTCCACCAACAAAATCTTTCGTTCTCTGGTATTTTTTTTGACATTTTTTTCGGGCGCAAATGCCATGTTTCCTTTTGAACCAAGCGTGGTTCGGCGATTCTAGGTGAATACGTGAATGGAAGTGTATTACTGCGTAAGAGTCGATAAGTGAATGAAATGTATTTCTGCCAATGAGTCGAGTATTTTGACGATGAATTTAGAATTTTCATCGCGTGTTGAATTCAAATTTGGATTTGATTTTGCGTGGTCCAGTAGGAGGTCACAAGATAGAGCAGGTAGATCAATTTAGATATTGTTTGATATGTTGGAGGAAAATGGTATAGTAGTATTGAAAAGTCTAAATGCATGGTAGCAATGTATGGTTCGGAAACATGGTTATTAAAGAAATAAGAGGAAAGTAGACTTAGGGATGTGGGGATTTTGAGATGTGGGTGTGGTGGTGAAAGGAAAAATGAAGAGAGGGTGGAAAGGAAGGCGAACGAAGAAGCTAAGGAGATGGTGGGGTAGGAAAGAAAGTTGATAGAGGAAATGAGGAGGATACAGGTCTGGATGGAGCAGGTAATAAAAGGCGTGTATGTATTGAACGGCGTAATGAAAGGATGTTGTGTAATTGGGGTTGTGGGATGAGAATAAAGTGTAGTTAGGACGAATTAATGGGAGGTAGGGAGTATGTGGAGCTTAAGAGGGACGTCGTGTGAAATTTGGGGACCGTGGGAAGAATTCAATGTCCATTTAGATCTATCTTCACCGATAGAAAACTAATAAAAATAATAAATATTTTATGACCATAGGTCAACTCCTTCCCTTTGTCCTTGTGGATGCTATGTTTTTGGAATAAATTGATATTTTCTGTAGAGTCCGTTTCACACGATAGTTGATCTAGCACAAGGTCGAGGATAGTCACTAGTATGCTAGCTTTCCAGTATGGTGTGAATAGAACCAGTATACTGGCTAACAAACATGATCGCTATCATGCTCACTGAGCTACTTGATTTCATACTTGATGCGGTACTAGTTTGCTACTAGGTCCCAGTATCCGTCGACCAATCACATCGCGTTTCAGCCGCTCTGCGATCTTCTTTAGTATGAAACACTGCTTCGTAGTAAGCTTAATGATCGTGTGAAACCTTCTAGAACGTTTCCAATCATACTAGAATCAGTCCTCAATATCAATTAGCCGCTAGAGTACTAGGTCTTATGCTGAATCAAGCGTCATGTAAAATAAGCTTATCAGTATGCCTCGGGTACGTATTTAACATCCCAGTCGCTCTAATATGAATTGTCGAATCCATCAAGAGGGTACCATGAATGTGTGAAATAAATCTTTTACTTGCAGTGATCTTGCCACGTTTTAGGCCATCGTCGAGTCTCAAAACGTCGATACACTGCTCTGTCAGGTATTGGACCGAAGGCAGTGACGCTCTTCTCTGAGTGGAATCATGCACAATTTGTTAACGGTGTTGGTACCAAGACGCACCCTAAAATCCTGTCCTAGTTTTCCGCCTCCGTAAAAAAGCATTGTATTTCGGAAACCAGTGGAGCTGCAAGAAAACGTCGGCTTCCAAAATCTTCCCACTTGGTCGTGTGAAAGATGTGGCCTTATACAATCTCGGCGTGTACGCGGAGAATGCGTTGTGGCCCTTCGTCGTCTTCATATCATTCCCAAGTGTCCCATTCCTGGCCTGTTTTAGATGCTTTTCATTCAATTTGAATGCTGATTACTTGGCTTTATTTTTTTCTTCCGTCCTTTTAGTCATCCTATAATTATTCCAAATTATCAATGCATTATTTTCTGTTTGCCAGCTTTTCTCATTGCCAGTCATTCTTGGCAGTTTTTAATTTCTTATTATCGTTCAATCTTCGACCTTCCTACATTACATTCCTTTTATATTTCTTCCTGCTGTACCCTTTTACTATCAGTGAGGTTAATTAGTTGGTGGATCGAGGGAGGCGAAAGACATCTAAGGTCATTTGCGATATTTAGGAGGGGTGGGTTATTGAATCTGGTTAAGATTTTTTTTCAAAGAACGGAAGATTGGTTTCATTCCACGTGGAGAGTACTGCTAACGAAAGGTACCAAAGGGTCTATGACTTAACGCTCAATCTAACGGACGAAGTGCAGCACCTATCCAAATAGGACCGCCACAACCGTGATAAATTTGCCACCTTCGGGATTCGAACCCGCGCCCTCGTGATGGGAAGTCAGTAATTTAGCCACATCACCAACATGATCCCCATGAATGGCGTAGATATAATTTGAATTGTGATTTTAATCATGTCTTTCTTGTTTATTTCCATTTTAGAGTATCTGTACTTATTATATTAGATTATCTGTAGTTTTTCCGAGTCAAAGTCATAGCAGTACATGGTTTTTTGAAAAAAAAATCAAATGCTCATTTGGGTAGGATGTTTAGAATCCATTTGGGAAGAAATTGACTGTATTCATTCCATGGTTTTAGAGACAAGAAGAGAAAAGCCTTCCTTTTGAGGCCAAAGTTTTCGGCCGAGGAACACTTATGTGTGGAACCCGCCAGCCCGTCCCCTTGTGCAAGGACCTCGACGTCACGTCGGAGTTAATGGATTTAGGGGGCGACGAATCCGGAATGACACGCGTTCCTCGTTCGTGGGAGGAATATGAGGCCACGCTCCGCCCGCTAAGCAAATGCACTGTGTGTACGGGTCCCGCATGTATTCGTTACGGGCATTTTGTTTCCTGGGTCCCCCCTATGGGTAGGACTCGTGAAGGAATCGTGACGTATTCCTTTGCCGCCAGAGCTGCCAACGAGCTCGCCTCCGCCGAAGGAAAGGGTGGAGGGTTTTCGCCGCTTCGATCGAGGTCTTTTTTTTTTCTCCCTCGCCTCCTCTCTCTTTTTCGGGGTTCGTGATGTCGAATTTTGAACGGGAACTGGTCGGTTGCAGGGCGTAAGCGCGTTCGGCCCTCGGAGGCGAGGATGAGCCGGGCTGGTCCTCTCATTTTTTTGTTTCCTCCCAAGAGAGCCTTCGCTTCTCGCGTTCCCTCTATCATTTTTTATTCGTGGGGTCGCGATTTGCGATAGCCGGGAAGGGAATGGGAAGCGTTGCTTATTGACGCCGGAGTTTCGTCCCTTTTAATGGGGTCTAATGTTAATTCGGCAGTGGTAATGGTCCGGTCGTGGCGTTTGGGAAGTCGGTGTGGGAGGGAGATATACGTCACAACTCGTATTATTCACGCTCGTTAAGGACGGATCCGAGTGAAACTCGCGGGTTTGCTGGTTTCTCGGGCGATTTTGTGGAGAAAGATGAGGATTATTTCTCCTCTGAATCGCACGGACATTTCGCATACTCTCCTTGAAAGTTTGTAAAAATAACTCTTTGGAGTTCCTTCATGATGAATGGTTAAGCAAACACTATTTTCATAATAATATTTATTTCAGTAGATGGCCAGAATATGATGCTCTGTATCTAAAATGGTCCTGATTGAATAAACTAAATCTCGATATTACGTCAGATTATATGGTGGCTAGAGCACTGGTCGCATATCTCGATGGATCGAGTTCGAATCCATGCAGTGTCAGAGATTTTGATTGTACCGGTCTTTACTTAATTGTAAATGCAGAGAGCCTCGAGTGCAGTAGTCCGTGCGCCGGATGGGACGTTAACTCCTGGACCATCTGGCGTCATGAATTTCAGTAGGCTAGCGCCGATGCTGGGTTTCACTCTATACTTCCTCCGTTCTATAAAAAATTCCTTCCCTTGCTCAAATCTGTCCTGGATAGCGCAAATGACCTCAGCTGTCGCTTCCCCTACCCGAACTACTGCAGCTACGTAATAAGTATAGTATATTTGTGGGACAAATAAAGGTTTTCTTCTCTCATGAATCATCATAAAAGCGTTCCGCTTAGTGACACCGCAAACTTTAGCATATTAATTTCAAATGGGACTGTTGTTTATGCTATAGTTGTCTTCATTATGGACTTTTGATATTGAAATATATGAAATGAATGAAAACATTATCTAATGATTTATCAGCATTTTTTTGCCAGTTATATCTTCAAACTTGAGAAATACTGAGTATCAAGGTGGGGACATTATATAGAGAATTAGCCGAACTCGTGTACGATCGGGGAAGAAATTATGACCAGAATATTGAACGAATATTCCTAGGGAATGATAGTAAAGAGTGAGTTGTAGATTTGCGTTTTATTGTGCCATAGAGGATTGATGGGTATGTACTTGTATATGTGTAGGATTTTTATTGAGATGGAGGAAGACTGGATAGTAACCAGCCACCGTAATCGCCCACTGTTAACAAAAGGCGCTCAGGAGTCCACTGATAAATGTCCCATCCGACGGACGGGCGCTCTAAACACAGCCCTCTCATAGGACCGTTATTTCAATGAAAAATCTTTAAAACTGCCAGGACTCGAACTCGGAGCCTTTGAATGGCATATAAGAACTCAAGCCATCCCACTCTCTAATCCTTATGTCTAGGACTTTGGTAAATGAAAATGAAGTCCGGGACCAAACTTTTCTTAGTTTTTGTATAAATTTGGATTTTTAATTGAGATAAAAATACTATGGAGAAAATTTATCCCCGTAATTTTAGCGTTGGCCTTAGCTTTTGGCACTTAAGCATGTCTGAAGATGGCGTCCAGGCTCAATAATGATTTTGGAATCAACCTCTTTGTACAGAAAATTTTATTATATGTATATGTCCCATTTTTAGTATTCGTCTTCCATTCTTTTTAGATACTATTTTTGCGTTATTCTTCCCCCATGTTTCCAGCCCTCGTTAATCAGAATTTTAGCTGGTCTCATGCTCTTGGAGTTAAGTAGCGATAGCCTCTTGAATCTATAGTCCCTTGAAAGAAGAAAGCACCTTAAGTCAGTATTTTCCAAAATCGGCCTCGGGCATCACACGCTTTGTGCTTTAAAAATGTAATTTCAAGTGAATTATCAGGCTGTGTTGATGCTAAACGCCGCAAGTAAATGATGAGTCAAATGAGTATACCTTCTCTTAAATTCCAGGACAACCGCGTGTTTTTTTGCAGTTATAATGTAGCGCTCAGCTGTGTTTGCTGCTTCGGCACATTTCAGCTATGGTAATTAGTTCCCAAGTATCAGATGCGTGTGTGAATCACTAATTGCCTAATTAACGCAATTATGTTATTTGTCTCTTGTTGCTATTATAGTTTCGCAATGTTTTATTGACGAGGATGAGTGGCTTCTTGTTAAACGCCAGGAATTGCGGAAATAGTCGTAGGTATTGAGTCGTTCTAACCTCTGTTATCGGCTACGCTCGAATACCTGCTGTAATCAGATTAGGGGCTGCTTGTTTTGAAGGTTTGGATCATTTCACAACATGCCATTTCTGTATCGTTTGCAATGGTCAGAAGGATAACTTCTCTTTGATACTTTGTTCCGTAACTGCAATTGAGCGCTTTTCGTGGACTGAATTTCTAACTAATATCTGGAGATTGAAAATAGCGGTGTAAATCCTCGCCAAATGTTAGTAAATATTTAGGTATCTGAGGTTATTATTTCATGGAATGTTTTTATAGAACTTACTTTGAATACCGTACTGACTTCTGTGATGTGTTAGGATTTTTAAATGTCATTAAGTTTAGTAAAATTTGAGGGATTGTTAAAGGTGAAGTTATTATGCTTAAGTCCTTAAATATTACATGAAATACCCAAAACAATAATAATTCGTGCTTAGAATTGAATCCAGTGTTTGCTTGCATTAATTGATAGTCTTTCACCGATTAGGATAGGTTTGTGATGGAGTTGCATACTGTACTTTGTATTCCATTTATCTATCGGCTCTTTCCCTACGCTATTTCTCTCTTCAAGGTATATTTCCTACCCCTCCTCATAATATCCACAGTATATTTTTTCTTTCTTCCTCGTCCTCACCCAGAACCGTACCATCGGTAACGACCTTCAGCATGCCTATGTCTTTACTTGTTCCTTCCACCTGCTCTGCTATATTCTAATTTCTACCAGTAATCTTCTTTTTTTCCAACCATATTCATCGCTTCTGCATTCGTCCACCTTTCCGTTTATCGTACTTTCTTCAATCTCCATACCTACCATTCCTAGTGTCTATTTTTCATTAGTATAGGCAATAAGGATGATTCATAATTGTCTCTGGGAGTTTAAAACTATATTATTTAATCTTTATAGCAGATACAGTAAAAAGTAGCGTATCAGTAAATTAAGAGTCTATCCAAGTTTTAAAGGTACATCAATGCATGTGCTCCCTTGGTGACACAATCAACCACACATCAGTCCTGAATTAAAGGCGCATTCATCGAACATAATCACGATCGATAGTAGTGACTACATGTTCTATCCGTTCATGAACATTTTTCCTAAATCTGCGAATTGCTGATGCCTCTTATTAGGAATGCAACCTTGGATAGAGCCTTAATGCATTAATTCGCTACTTTTTACTGTATCTGCTTTAATTATTAAATAATATACCTTCAAAATCCCACAGAAAAATTAGTTATTGTCCTGTATTGACTAATTGTATTCTTCTCGCATTTAATCCTTCTGCATGCTACCAAGGTATTTGGATCTGTTTGAAGCTGTTACCACGGTCCACTGTTGGATTGTAGTTTCTTGGAATGGGGCAGAACTGTTTGAAATTCTCACAGTTGGGATGGTTCTTTTCTTATACGAAGAAAAAACGAATTCTCGCCATTTGGATAGTTCGGTGAGTTGCAGTTCCCGAGGGTTCGCAGTGCATCGCGCTGCCGAAGGGACCGTGGCGACGACGCAGCCGCTCGAAATGGAGCAAGCAGTCAGTGCCTTCTTCCAACCCGCGCTCAAATTCAGAGGGGGCGGTATTTTTTTGCCCCGGTGTGTCCGTCACGGTCGACTCGTTCTCATCTTCGCGCGAAGACAAGGGGTACACAGTTTTCCATTGGAGCGTTCCAAGTCGCCACGGTTCTATTCCGATGAAGGCTTTGGTCGATCGTAAATTGATCAGTCAATAGCAGCTATCTTTCGATAAGTCCCCGGTTAACCCATTCTACCGCGTCACTTCCACCGCTCCGCAACCATTCCCATTCATTCCTTCACGATTCTCCCTCGCCCCCTTTACTCAGGTGCCCTCCTCTTCCTCCCACTCTTCCCTTGGGGAATCCGTCGAGTCATCGTTTTTCCGTACGCTCGGTGGGAAACTCTTCATCCAGCCTCGTTGGTGTATGTCGGTCCTCATGATTACAGTGCCGGTCCGACACGTTTCCTCTTCGATTTTTGGTTGTGTGTATACTATTGGTTACTTTTCAATATATAGGCGGAGGAATTGATTACAGAGGCATGGGAGCACCTTGATGCAGGCATTAAAATGGGAGGAGTGGAAATTGAATCGATAGGTTTACTCATAACCAAGTGTTAGTTAACCAGGCAATGGATTTAAAGCCTGTTAGACACTTTTCTCCACTCCAGCGTGATGTTTTCGATGAAAAAAACTACAATTAAACCTGGGTAATTTGAACTTCTATAATTCAAAATCTTCATTATTGGTTTATGATTAAAATCCCATCTCCCTACCATTCCGGGCTGGAATAATTCAGATTCATAGAAGTATACATTACGTGTGTGAGAAATAGATTAAGGAAGCAAGCCATGGTCTTTGAATTTTATGACAAACATCAAAAACCATTTTTTATGAGATGTGTTCTAATAATGTCTAAAAGAATTCGAAGAATATCTAATGTTAAAAGATTATAAGATATTCATGTACCGATAATGTCTAAAAATGGTGTATTTTTTAAACATTATTTGTACTTTAGTACTTGCACTTTTTAAAAGCAATGCTGTTTTATTTATTAAATCCTGAAGTTAGAGTACTTTTATTAACATTTTTGTTTGATTCGAATTTTTTAATGGTCTCCAAAAGTTCTAACTCCACCGTACATGGAAATTAAAATTACGAAATCCTCGGGAAAAGAGAAAGCAAAATTTAATATGAAATTTGGAAGGCATCAGCGAGAACAGGAGGAACAGTTTTGTTGCTCGGGTATCATATTAGACGAAGGTGAGCCTAATAGTACTGTTGCAAGGAGAAGCTTGGTTTCGCAATGGAGGCGTTAACCAACAATAGAGAATTTATGGCGAGAGCCTTCTTCAGGAATGTAAAGAAGAGGCGAGTGAAGAGCATAAGGCCTTGTATACCCTTGCATAGGTCTGAGACCTGTTCTCTAGCTATGAGTGACGGGAAAAGATAATAAGTTTTCGAAAATTGAGCGTGGAGGAGAATGGAGACATTTAGATGGATGAAAAACGAATGAAGAATTGTTAGTTGAGTAGGGTAGCTTATTATGGACAATGGAATGCTGAAGGAATTTGTATAGGCAAAAGTGGGTAAGCTAGAGCGAGGAAGAACATTTAAAGGTATTATTGGTAACATGGATATGGGTAGGAAATACACCGATCCAAAGAAAGAAATAGAATAGGAAGCAGCCCAAAGAAAATGAAATGCAAAAAGGGGCATTCCATCAAGTCCTGTCACGACATGTCGTAGATAGTAGAGTACACTGTCAAATCAAATTTAAATATTATTGGTGTGTAGGGTACCCTGGAATTAATATCTTCGTCGATGCAAGTCTTCGAGGATCATGCGCGTAAAAATATTGAAAAAAACTGAAGAGCCTGCCTACCTTCTTAGATAGGCTGAGGAGTCAGTCGCTGGTTACAGTTGTATTCCGGCAGTATTATTGCTATTATTTTTGATGAGTTGTATCTTATGTCTTATTCTTTTTTTTTCGTGTGGGGTTAAATGAAGGAAGTGTCTCGAAGCTTTCTGCATTTTACGGGAATGACAGTGTCAGCAATTAGCTATTTAGGGAACCAGGTTTGAGTCCAGGTTTAGGCAGATGATTTTTTCTCCGGGTTTGGTTATGTTTTCATTAAGATTAAGTTTCGTATTACGTTATGTATCGTTGGCATTAGGGTGCGTTAGATTAGAGAATAGGTACGAAAGATCCTTAGCCTTAGAGTATTGTTGCTATACTTTTGTATTTTTTATTCTCTTTCATATCTAATTCCCGTAATTAATGCTAATGATCTGTTCATTTTAATACATTGTCAGTTTAAATGGTTATTTTTTCCCCTTTTGCGATCAGTTCCTTTTCTGGTCAATTTCCGTTACAAAATTAATGAGAGGCTTTTTTAATCTGAGACCCTGAGGAATCTAGGTATAACTGCAGAAATTGAAGTAAAATGCAACAGCATAATTTTGCATACCTATTTATCAACTCTACTGCTCCTTCGCTTGTGCTTTCTCATAGTATTTTACCATCTGTTAAATTGCACTTTTCGGCTGGTCTTAGCTGGTATAATTGGTGTCAAGAATGTTATTGTGGTTGAATATTTTTCTACTTGTGAGTCGTGCATCTAATGAAAATCACGTTAACCTCTCTGGCGTCGTGAATATCCGTCGTGCTCTGATGATCTCCCATAGTTGATGAGCCCATCTATCAGTCGTAGTAATATATAAGAACTAGAACCGGTTAATAGTGCCTAGGCAAAGATGATGCAATTTGATGGCATGCGCTTCTTCGGAGCTCGGTAATAACTCCCTCACCACTAATCCGATGCAATGCACGACCATTCCTGGGGACAAAAAATCGAAATAAAAAATTGATTGGCTCCTTCGTTATCTTGGCCACACATCCTCCCCTACGCCAACCGATCGTCCTTGATCGTCCTTGCACATCCTCTTCCTCACGTACGTCTTCTTCCCGACGCTCTTCCCTTCTCCCTGTAACCGTCTTTCACTTAGTAAGTCATGGGGAGCCCGAGGGTGAGTTGAGTGGGGCGGGGAGATGGAAGGAAAACTTGCGGAAGTGCAGGAGAGCAGTGAGCGGCTTTCCGACGATGTTCCCGAGAAACGGGGACGGCTGATTGGACGCTGGTGAAGGGGGCTTCGAAACAGGGATTGTGGGAGGGGGAGAAGATGTTTTCAGGATTGGTAGAGCGAAGGTGATCGGTCGGTCGTGATCGGATCGCCAACCTCTCTGAACGACTCATACTGTCGAGCCGTGAGCCAGCCGTTCATCCGACGCGAGATGAATCACGCCCTAGTTTTGGCTCGAGACTCCTGACAGTCACCTTAGGATCTCCCTTTACTTATTCGGCAATTGTGGTGCAAATCACTTGTCAGAGACGATTAAGGAATCAATTGTTAGTATTGCATGTAACATTTTCTCTCGGGCTTGAAATTCAGGGAACAATGCCATTAATTATTCTTGACGTCTGGCTTCATAAGTCCGAATCGATTACCTCTCGTTTAAAGTACCCATTTTATGATAGGATTGCCTTCCGTGACATTGAATTTGCGTGATAGCTACTTTCCGAAGGAGAACTTTGAAGAGTTCCGAGGAATCACTATGTTGGAATATATCATCCAAGGAAATTATATCTCCTTGGATGAAATTTATAATAAATTTTACGTGCCTAATATGATTATTTTAAACCTACTCCTTTCTCCTTACAAGTCCTTATCACCAGGAGAATCGTTTTTTTATGACTATCCATTGTTTTCTTCGTTCGTAAGTATCCTCATCATTCATACTTTTAGGATTGCAATGCTGACACCGAGGTCTTACATATATTGTTTGGTGAGATGTTGCATAGTTGTACGAGTGGGGTGTTGCAAAATGTATTGCATCATTCGAGAATTTTGATGAGTTGAGGTTGGTTCGATGTACGCATAATTGATTGTATTCATCATCTCTCCGTTTTACTCACCAACATCTTTTTATTGTGGTGTTTCCTTTATCAGTTCTTTATACTCCTTGATTTACTTCATACGTCAAAAGAGAAAGTTTTGTTCTTGATACGCGAGGATGTTTCGATTACTGCCATCAGTATTTCATGTTTAATAAGTTGATACGTCCACATAACTCCCGACATACTCCAGCGTATATTCACTTCCATTCCCTGCAATGTCTCTTTCGTTATCGTCCTCTCCTTTCTCACTACCTTTACCAATCCTTTTCCGAAAACGCATCTCAAACGCTCGATGTCTACCCATGTCTGCTCTGAATCTTACTGCTTTCGTACCGTAGAACATACTTTCAGAGAAATAAGACTTCGCATTAAACTCGTCACTAGTGTTTTAGTGACTTGAATGCTAAGATTTCCGGCTGTAATATCTTTCATACTTGTGAATGTTTCTATGGACAATACGATTTTCCTCGTAAAACCAATCGCTCTATGGTTTTTATCACTCAAAATATGGACTAAAATTTCCATCTATTCTCGCTTCTTTTTCTTTAAATTTATAGTCTTTTATGGAAGGCTCTTTCTGCTCAATAGCAGAAATTCCACAAAAATATCATTCGTCTTGACCGGAACTCGTACTCGCACCCCCTGATTTCCGGCCAGGTGTTCTACCAAGACGTCCTTATTCACTGTAGAAATTATTGAGGCTTTAAAGGAACACAATGTTGGTTTATTACATTCAATCTACCAACTGTTAACAAAATAATTTTCTCACTTAAATTTCGTAATTAGGTAATTTATAGACAAGTTGACTCGCTAGTTATAATAGCTTTAATTTAATAATATGACTTAATTGCATTTCAAATACCCGTTGATACAAGGTGACATAACACTCGTACATGCCATATGCGGGTCCGCAATCGGAGGCTATTTCATGCAACATTCGATTCGGAATGAAAGTCACAATAGCAGTTAATGGATTTCCCTATCCACATTGTCTGAAGGAATCTACTTCCTGAATGGGTACTAGCTGATATTAAATCACCTCGTGGCGTTCTCTCAGCTAGTCATACTTTTGATCTGAAATTCTCACCTCGGGAAATAAATTCGGATTCCCTTGTTACTGGCTCTAAAAATAAAAAGTCACAAAGAGTCTGGTACCCTTGATTGGTTCCGTTAGCTGTGACGAAACCCACTATAAAGACGTTCTTCTGGAGCTTAGCGTTTTATGATTCCGAATGATGATCTTTGAGGACAAAGGTTGCGCAGTTTGAAGGATTCTTAAGACTTGGGCGTGAAGTAGATTGGAAAAAATCATTTTGGATAGAAAGGATGGGAGTTAGATGCCGTAGGAAAAGAGCTAAGTTATTCAGGAAATAAGAAAAGGGTAGGCAAAGTGAAAAAGGTATTATAAACAGGTTAGTGTTCGTAAGTCTACATTCGATGAGACGCTATTTAATTAGTGGGGACTGGTAAGAAAAGAGTTGGCATATTGCACTGAACGGGTAAAATAGAAAGTATGAACACTTCAGATGGAAATAATGTTGTACCTGCGGAAATGGCATGATAGAAGAATTCACTCCCGTTTTCTAAGTACTGGCTGCTTAGAGAAGATGCTAACATTACTACACCTCGTAATAGGGAGTTCTGGGAAAAACATAGGGCAAATAACTTCCCTATGATGCATTAACTTTGATGTTCTCGACCAGTATGTCTTTATATGTAAATATATGATGTTGCGGAACGTACTTTACTATATAATATTATGCGTGACCTATTTTCGCTATTCTATGTTTAAACTTAAAAGAGAAGTCGGCTGAAAACTCTAAAATGAAGAATGAAAAGGAAGACTGGAAAAGGCAGGCCTCGTATGAAATGTGAAGGATGTAAAAAAGAAGAATTACGTCACTATAAATAGGTTGGCCGAGAAGAGATTTGAGTGGAGGACTGTGTCAAACCAATCTTAGAATTGTTGACCAATGATGATGATGTTCCAAATATATCCAAGTGGTTGGGGTAGCTTTTAATGAAGAATGAGTGAATGAACTGCTGAGAAGCTGTTTATAGCAACAAGTGTTAGCCGCGAAATCTAATTATATTCATCTGCTCGGGATACTCCCATCTTCCTTTTATGTCATCTACATTGTCTTTCCTTTTGCTATATACCCTTGTCCCTTTTTAACTTAAAACTCGTTGTTAAAGCAGAAATTCCACAGAAAACAATCATTCGCCTTGACCGGGATTCAAACCCGGATCCCCTGATTTCCGGCCAGGTCTTTTAACCAGTTAAACTATCTAGGCGTCGTTTTCGCGGCCAGTTCACGATCCTTCAACCCCATATATACTCAGAGGGATACTGCTTTTAAAGGGCTCTAATTTGATGAAATGAAAACAGCTACCTAAGTAAATAATCTAATTATTAAAAAAATAGAAATTGAGAATACATGCCCATAAATATATATTGTATGGCCATAAGCAAAACCAATCCTGTAAGAGGATTATCATAACAGGAAACAGTGAAATAGACTGAGTAAAAAAATCAAAAAGACAAAAATTTGCTATTTACCAGAGATTAAAAAACATTATTCCGACCCGGGTTTCGTTGGCACTGCAACATCGTCAAGTCACCTGACGATGTTGCAGTGCCAACGTAACCCTGGTCGGAATAAAGTATTTTAATCTGTGGTAAATTGCAAATTTTTGTCTTCTTTTTAATATGTTCGAATACCACGCAATATCGCCAGAATCTACTGAATTTATGAGTAAAAAAAGTTTTCTTCTTTCTTAATGTCCTCCAAATTAAATAGAATCTCCTGAGGCAGTCGCATAAATCTAGTACTTCGTAATACTTCACAAAACCCGTCATCAGGAATACGTTTTTTGCGTGATTATGAGATAAGGGGACCATTCATTACCATTAGATATGTGGATGGAGAGTCTGATGGTGAATATAATTTTGGATGGAGAGAAACATTGAAAACATTATTTAAAAAATTAGCCAGAGCAGAAAATAATTGGAATAATAGAAATTGATAGATTAATAGAATTTTAGGGACGCGTTTAGACATAATAAGTTAATTCTTGTATTTGTGGTGGAAAACATGCTGGTAAAGAACCCCAGAAGGCGAGTAGGGGTGACGTTTTTTGAACAGCATGAGGGAATCGATGGAAATGAAGAATAATTTGAAACGTGATAGAGATACGAGGGTTGTCCGCAAAATAAGGTCTCCAAGGTGCTGGTGTCGCGAGAAACCATTAAACGCAAGATTCTACAGCACTGGCGTGTAGCTTGATTCCTTGCCTACAAATCCCCACCACTCTGAGTTGGTTTGGTAGCCGTTCGCGATAGAGCTTCCACCCACCTCTACCGCCATGTGTGAGTTACGTTCTGTGGTTCATTTTTTATGTGCTAACGACTCTACGCCTTTAGAAATATATCGACAGTTATGTGAAGTGTATGGTCATAAAAAACGTGTGAAAATGGTGCAGAGAGTTTAAAAACGGATGTACAGACGTCCATGATAAACAGCGTGCCGGACGGCCATCGGTTTCGGACGAAACGATTGCAAAAGTGGAGAGGGTAATGCTTGAAGATTGACTGGTGACGATTCGGGAGCTATGCAAATTGATCCATGATGTCTGTAGCACTAATACAGAAAACCTTGAAGAGCCTTCGCTGTACTGGCCGTACTATTCAAAACAAAAGAAGGGACATGCTGACGAAGGTAGTGGGTTTTCATCAGAATAACGCTCGTCCCCACACGGCCCGTGTAACAACCGAACTCATCAACCAATTTGGATGGGATAACGTCACACATATCCCCTACAGCCCGGACCTAGAACCAAGCGATTATCTTCTCTTTCCTGCGTTGAAGTCATACCTGGGTGGGACAAATTTTAGGACCGACGAGGAGTTGAAAGAAGAGGCCGTACGCTACTTGCACACCGTGGCGGGAGTGTTCTATGACATGGGTATACGAAAAATGCTACGTCTCGTGCAAAAATGCATCGATCGCAACGAAAATTATGTAGAAAAATAGTAGAATGTCCAGGATTTCCGACAATTTATAATTCATTGCAGATAAATCTGTTTTTCTTTTTGGAAAAAAAAATTGGAGACCTTAATTTTCGGAAAACCCTCGTAATTAAAATAGGACGAAGTGCTTGCGGCAACAAACCCTTGCTTAGAAAAGAATAGTATTACATTTTATATGTTACTCTGTCACCATTAGTCGACATATGACTCATAATCTCATATTTTAATGGCTGTATATGGAAAACTTAGCAGTGCAGGATGTGTTTACGAATTCGAGGACGCGACCGTAATTCAGCATGCTGAGAAATCAAGGGATTAGACGGAGTGTGACTTCTGAAAGGGGGATGCATTCTTTTTATTTCGGCTAAGCGTGAAGGTTTAGCGTGGACCTGTTGACACTTTGGCCAACTTCTTCCCTTCGGTGGACATTTCCGTTCCATTCTCTCGCCGATTATAAACGTGGTTTGGTATCGCTGTGATGAATGAAATCGGTCGAACCATTGATCTCTCGGTGCGGGCGAAATAAAAGGGTGAGAGGAGCATTTTATCTGGGTCATTCGTGGGAAGGGTTGAACACCCGTGTAGATCCCAAACGCTGCCAAGTCTGTCGTCTCGGTCGTTTGGATGAGTAGCGAGATCCGAGCCGTAGCCAAGAAATATAGCGAACGAGAAGGAAGTAGGAGACTGGCCAACTATCCCAAATCCTTCGCGGCACTTCTCTCCTTCACTTAAAAAAATTACCACTCTTTTATTCTTCTCCCGCCTGGGTTCCTTGTTTATTTTCAGAGAACTGTATGTTCTGCAAATTCACTATCACGGCAGAAGTAGTATTTTGAGAAATATGCGCATAGATGTTGATAATCGGAAGGATTTTTTGATTGATATGCTTAAATCCACCCAGCGACGAATTACTGTGGACAAACGAAGGAACAAAGGCTATCAATTGCTCAGCATAATCACGCCATTGCATTGACCAGGAGTGAGGCGCGCGTCAAAATTAGTATGCATCTGGACTCCGATGTGATAGAACGTTGGGTGAAGTCTCGTTGAAATTGCCTAATCAAGTACTATCTATGCAGTGTACGATAATAGCGATGATATTGTTAAAATAACTGAATAATGGTAATTAAAATGGTATGTTTATGACGAAACTTCGCTGTATATGGGTGCTAAACGTGTTCAAAAGAATTGCAAATTCCCACGGAACACTGGGGCTGCTCATGGCAAAACTAAACATTAAATTCGTATTCCTTCATGTTATTTCAAAGTATATTAGAAACCCAACAGCAAGCGTGACAGAACTATACGATCAAAAAGTTTGCTGCCATGGCTCCAGTATCGCCGTCGATAGTAGCCCTCGCCGATTTTGTGGTGCTTTTTTACTGGTGAAGAGCTGGTTTTCATGGACCACATACCTCTTGGTAACTCTGAATATCGCTCCTATTTCCTTTTTAATTCAGGTCATTTAAATATATATCCCCTTCATTCTGTGTAAAAGAACTTTCCCTGTATACCCTCTCGATCACCCAGTACCTATACTTCCGTCACGACTCTCAGTATCCTATCTCCTACGATTGCTTTCTTCATCCGCCCCCTAATTTTCCCCAGCAATTTTCTTTCCTTACCTTCCATAACTAGTACTAACGTTTACTAAGAAAAAAAATTCATTTCCTCTCGTAAGAGCAGCGTGACGTGTTCTAAAAATCGATTGAAAAAAATTCTAGAAAAGTTTCCGCGGAGTAAGATCCATGTTCTAGGAATCCTGGCACTCATAACGGTTTTCCCGTGAGCAGGCCTTGTCTTTCGTAAAATGGGTGACGTGGAATATCTAGGGCGGTGGAGAAGGGGGGTGATTGTGTTCTAAAATATTTGAAGAGGGGTGGAGAGCAGTTGGTTTATGATAGTTGTGAGAGAAAACGATGAAAGGAGGCTTTGGTGAAGGCGAAATAAGTGGGAAGTGTGACATGGTATAGTTCCTTATACACGTTGGATTAAAAGGAGTAAATACCCCGCAAACATTCTTGAATATTATCTTAATTTAAAATGAAATTGAATGTCTCGGGCGTCTTTTTGTGGAAATACTCCATTACGTGATGAAATAAAACTCAGCCACTTTGTAAATTCCGCTAGAATTACGTATTTTATTGTATGACCATGTCATCGTCAGGAGAGACAAATATCATGTACTCTGCTAGGAATAGGTTCAGTGACATGCATTTTATTTCAAAAGCTAGACTCAACAGTTCGGGGAACATTAAATTGAGTGAAGTTCCATCCGAGCCAACGAGGTATCCAGGAATACACACTCCTGCGAAAATTAGCAATGCTGTTTCTTCCACAAGATTTTTTTAAGGATAAATTCCGAACAAACAATGCTTAATCCTCAATAGAGGTATCCTAACAATAAGTTAGGATTTCTCTGGCCGTGTCTGACTGACATGTATCGAAAGCCGGGCCGTAAAATAAAATATTTTTAATGTAATTTAAAACGTGACTGAGTTTATTTTTAAACGTTTCTTTTAGAAGATGCTGAACCGACAAGAGGGTATGAAAATTGGTAGTGCATCTAGTTCAGTGCTTTTTAGATAGTTACTATACTAATTCCATCATTCCGTCTGGTTTGCAAGTTATAATTTGATCCGTTTGGACTATGTACTTGACCTGGTAGAAAGAGATTACGTTTTCCGAAGGATTGAGCTACATTGGCGAAGCGGAAAATCCTGGGGTTAGTTCATCCACCCAAACCAAAGGAATAAGATCCAGGCAAAAGATGGTCCATGCAGCTTCTCCTGTCTTATTAGGCATAAAAAGGCATTTGCCTCCAGTGAGGTGACTATTGAAGTGATGGTGTCACGTTAAAACAATTGATGGAGTTGGCTATAGGAATCCAGTAACTTATATTTCCTTCATCCAATGATGGATGTGATAGTGACAGAGTACTTAAGTTTTCTGTATTATTGACCTGTGCCTGCAATACGTGTGTTCGTGCAGCTTGTTAGCGTGATAAAGAATCCTTTCCTGAGCATGCCATCTCTTTTTATTGCCACTCTCCTCTGCTTTACGCCCCGCGTTTTTCTTTATTTCTGCAGTACCTAAATATGAGGATTGCGTATATGAAAACTCGTACGCTTTGACAAGAACTCGAGATGACCATTCTAGATATCGCGGGAAGCTATCTATCCGAGCCAACGAGGTGTCTTCTTCCACTCTGAGGTTGTAATAGTGCGATATCTTGTAGCCTGTGTTCGAATCGGATTCCTTGATATCTGAGCGCCAATGATATCTGAGCGTGAAATCATGGCATTTAAATCCTCCTCAGCGGTTGATTCCGCTTAAGTTTTTCTCGCAGAGTTCTGTATGCTATCTTTGAATCATACCATATATTCTCTTATCAAATATGAATGGCATTGATGAAGTATGTGATAAATGAAATGCCTAGAGAATTGTTTCACTCTACATATATCTTCCATTTTGATGAAGTGATGGCATCCAATTGGTGGCTGACAGTACGGACCACGATTTAGAACGTGTGTGAAGTGCATGAAGAAAATCAGTCGAGCGTAAATGGGGAAAGTAGGGCGTGTTGCAGCATTAGATGCATGTGGTTATGGTGATGACTTGATAAGGAATAAAAAGACTTATTCTCAAGGTGCATTCCCTCCCTCGCATTATCTCTTCTTAATTCTGCCATTTATTCTAATCTGGATGAATTACCCTTGTCCTCTCGTCGATCCTCATCAGCTGGGTAGGTTATTACGTTCGTTCTCGCTTCGGCTGACCCGACGTGTGTTGTGATCCGTTGCGGGGAAACCAACGGCGTGCCATAAATGCCATCCACCACTCTTTGCCGCGGCTGAGGATTCGGTGGCCGTGATGCCAACTCCAACAAAAAATTGCCCGCTGTGGAAAGCTCAGCGATAACCGGAATGGCGTCTGAGTCAAGAATAAAAAAAGAAGATCCGGTAACAATCGATGGCTTAAGTGCTCCTTTGAGTATTCGATAGCCGTCTTGACGCGCGGGACGATAATCCCGCTCATGGAAGGAGCAGAGATGCAAGTCATTCCCAGGATTACGTTCGCAAAAAAGCTCTAGAAATTTATTCCGTGTTGGAGAACCGGATTGAAAATGGCACTATGTCAAGAGTTTTACGACGAAGCGACTCGTTTGCACTTCGTCCATACTCGCAATCGTTGCTGGGGAATAAAATTAGATTGAACGCCGGCGGAACTAATTTCCCGTACGTTTAGCATGTTTGCTCTCGAGAAGTCGTCCTTATGCAGTTAGTTTTGTGTTTTATTAAACTCAATGAAAGGAGATTCTAACAGCAGGTAGTATTTCAGGCGTCGTTTTCCAAATTGATATTTGTATTCTATTGAATGTGGACTTAGATCCGGAATATGGTGTGGGTGCATGGGGTCGTTTACCTTATTTTTTATTGCCAAATATGATAGAGTTTGTAAAATAAAAAGACCCGTATTTTTCCGTTTTTTGATCCGTCAATTATTTCTCGAGTTATAAGCGGCGGAAAACTGATGTTTTTAACCCTTTCGGAAAAGTAGGCGTGGTGCAACCTCTGACATCATCGACTTCGTCCAATCACGACTGAGCCCGCGAAGTTACTTCGCCTTATCGTAATGGGGGGACACAGCTGACTCTGCCAATAGGAGCTGTTGCGACAGGATCTGCGCGAGCAGACCTTCCGAAAACCCCCTCCACTCCCTTCCCTTTCCCTCAAAGTAGTCAAGGACGAGAGGAAAATTACGCCAATGATATCAAAGCAGCTTTTTCGGTGGGCGTCACCTTTTGCTTATTTTAATTTTTGATTTATGAGTGAATGGTTATGGATAGAAGATTAATTCTTTCACTAAAATTTGTTTTTCGTTTCCATCTAATTTTTCGTGTACAAAATTGCGATTTCGGTTCCGAGTAAACGCCCCCATTAATTTTTTTTCAATTTATTTATTTCGATATCTATATTTTATGTTACGTCTTTCTATAACTCTTTTTCCATGCAATAGATGATGTAGTGGAAGTTTTCGCAAGCCCAATTAAAAAAGAGTCTTTGCTTTACCGAGCATAGAAATAATTTTTTCGCCGTTTGTCAGTCCCTGCCATAGGCCATCGCGGAAGTTTGCTGAGTAATGTGTAGCTATAGATCAGCTAAATGATTATTCCGTGACTTAAACCTGGGTAATTAAAATAGTGTTTCCATATATTTTAATAATAACGCGGTTGTCCTAAACTCCCAAGTGATGTTAAGTGATGTTATGTCAAGTGCGTGACAGACCTCTTGTGTCACTGAGCTCATGATTTGGAAATGTGGTTTCTTGACGAAGCCTTGCGAGATCTCCCACATTTATAGATCCTTTCAATAGATTTTCCCCTATTTCACTGTCTTCTTTCATCTCATTCACCAGACATGAATTATAATCTACCCTCTTCAATTGTAATTGATTGTATTCTATTTCCCATTTTTACTCTTCCGCATGGACATTTTCCCATAAAATGCTTGCCGCAATACTCAAAGGTCGTCAACCAAAGTATACGTTTCGCGCAAGACTCCGCAAGAAATCTTGAATCACACCTCAGCGTCAATCCCCCCATCAATATCTGCATCAAACGCAGCTAATGGGGACGTTTTCTGCGTGACTTCTGAGCGGATGACGGCTTTGGCTGGCGAATGTTGTATGCTTTGCATGTTAATCGCCAAACCCTTTGCCGAGCACGAGAGTGAGTGGACGGGTGAAGAATGGGTTTAAATGCGATAACAGTTGGAAGGGGGATCGGGTTCATCCTTATCCCCGTGGCAATTTTCTGCTTCCCCATAGGGCGAGCCAGGAAGAATACATTAAGCAGTCATCCCCCATTGTTCCGTTGAAAAACACCTTAAGAAATGCGGATGGAATCATGCTGAAGTAAATAGGATATTTTTAACATACCGCCTCACTAATGGCTAGGAAATTGTATATTATTAAGTCAATGGTGATGTAATGTAGTGTGAGTGAGAACGAATAACAGTAGGCTGCAATGATGTATGAATACTGAAGGAGGCTATTGTTGATCATACACCAGGAATCGTTGTTCTTGGTGACTAATTCCTGGGTAGCCTTTGCCATAAAAGCCCGGCTGCTTTTCTGCGATGGAATTTCAGAATTATTAGCTCTCTCTTGTCCATCTATACGCCTCTACTTTCGTGTAAAGCACCGTAATTTAAAGCTTTAGTAAAAGTGTAGGCTATGGGAAACATTTTTATTCGAAGGATCATTATATGAGTCTTTCACTAGCGAGTGTTGGATGTGCGTGTTATTGTGAGTGTATCCATTGAAGGAATTCCTGCAAAGCTTCTGCGTTAACAGACTGTCTTATTAAAACAGTATTTAAAATGGAAGTCGTCGACCTGATTGGTGGTAGTAGAGCTCACCTTATTACGAGCCATACGGTGTGTGAAATCTACGCATCACGGTAGGAGGTACAGTCCTTTTCCTTTTTCTACGTGAAGTTTTCCAGAAATATCTGGTTCCCAGAAAATAACTCAGCTTGGGTTTAGCTGGTCGTGTCTTAAGTTTACTCTTTGGATTTGAACCCGGGACCTGTGGTCAGTAGCCCGCCGCTCCATCATCTGGACTAATACGCTTAGTTACATATTTTCCCTTTTATATTGTTTTGTGGTGATTTTTTTCGAAATAACTTAGCCAACAATTATTTCGAGATAAATTTCCGAACAAATATTGCGAGTTCAATCTTTAAATTTGGAGGAGAAATTTGGTAGAAATATTTTATCACGAATATCAACAGGACGTAGTTAAAAGATCATTTGTTAGTCCTTTTGTTCACGGCAGAAAGGGATGAACTTACTCGGCGGCAAAATTTATGCCTAACGGATTCGGACATCCTTCAAGAAAGCCTTGCGTGGTCTCTATTGCACAGTTAAATTGCTGCTTGAGATTTCGTGCGAATCATTATTTATAAACCCTGCGTTCTCCACTGTTGAAGGTTTTTTTCGGTATGGATCTCCGGGCGAAACATCCGGTGATGGAGAAGAAATAGGGTTTTGATCACTAATGATGTGGGTGAGATGCCAAAAAAATATTTCCTAACATATTCAATGATTCCGAACTAGCCGCGAAAAACCTTAACGGAGTTACCCTCTAATATGAACGACAGCAGAATTCCACTGAGCAATAGTCATTCACTTTAACCGGGACTGAAACCAGGGACCTTCGAATTTTCGGTTAGGTACTTAACTAGTTAAATCTTCCAAGGTTTCCTTATCAATCCGCGAAGAACCTTAACGTTACCCGCTGATATGCACGATCATTACGAGACACTTAATTGTAGTTTTCATTATTAGACTATTTCGTGACATCCCTGTGAAGGCCGGAGTGACTAGTTCCTCTGGCCGTAGCCCACCCGCGGGCCATTGTCTCTCCGCTTCTTGGTTTAGGGGAATTTTTCTTTTCAGTTTCACGCGGGAGGTCCCGAATGGGGTAAATTCATTAAAAATGCAGAGTATTCGGTCGTACAGGCGTAGATTTTATCATTGGTTTCTCAAATAATTGGAATGATACTTATCTGGATGTTCGTGACTGTAGGAAAAAGGCAGAAATGTGATCCCATTGAGTGTTCTTATTCCCTTAATTTTTTTTTATTATATCTTTTTCATTCTTGCCCCTCAGGTGTAGCTACTGGTTTAATCGATGTAATCGGAGTCAACGATTGGAGGTATGGACTACTGAGAAGATATGGGTGTAACGAAGGAAATTTGTTGTTTCTTTAGTGGAATTAGGGATTATGAAGCTGCTCTTGGATATTCATTGAAATTATATATAGTTAAATTGTCTCAACTCCTCGAAAAATGTTTGCAGCTCGATTGCAGATGATTAAATACGTGTCATGTATTTTGATTGTTAAAGTCGGTTATCGACTCGGAATTGTGGTTTCCCGTCCCGAGGTACCGGGTTCGAAAACCAGCGGTGTCGAAGATTTTTTTTTCGGAATACGGGACTTTACTTGATAACTATGTGGAAAACGCGTCAAGTTGATTCTCATCCTATTGCAAGAGACATTAAACAGTGGACCCCTAGACTTCTTAGGAATATGCTAGTGCCGTCGCTGAGTTTCCCCATTCTTTTCTCAACTTATTCTTCCGATACCCTACCACAATCCATCTATCATTGATGAAAATGACATCATATCTTGATCACCTCCTTCTAATAGTTACTAATACTACTGATTTAAATATTATCATGTAAAAATGAAGTGATTTAATCGTAGATATTTAGATCTCTTACATTATTTTGCGGCCGAGCTCTGGGAATGCAAAATAACGTTTTCCTCTGCCTATTGGCTATAAGGATAGTGATGGAGATCTGTCCTTCCTCGCCGCACTTGGCGCTTCGATACAAAAAACCAGTTTTCGACCCGAAGGTCAGCATGATACGTGGTGGTGTAGCTCACCTACTTTTACACCTTGTGGTGTGTAAAATTCACACTTCAAAGGGCAGTGGGCCCTGTTACTTTTCTTCTTCCGTCTTTGTTTCCCGTAAATATCTGATACCCGGAAATTGTATAGCCAGTAGTATATTCTTATATTGTCAAACCTTACTGAGCCACTTTTTAGGGCTCTACATTGGTAGGAAACCATAATGGGGTACGTGAGATAGTAATTTTCCGTAATAAGCGAAAGGGGTTTATGAAATACATAGTATAGTTAAGAAAGTCGTTTATATCCATCATGGCTCATTTTGCTGCATGCAAATTGAATAGCTTAGCATGAAATCATATTTATTTAGTGGAAAAATACTTTTATTTCGTGTGTTATTCATTGTTCACCAGGTAACCAGTTGAACAAATGTGCGTGTATTTAATTATAATTCATAGTTTTCTTAAACTGCCCGCATTTCGAATTTTATGCCATGTATCGTTTAATTCAACACGAATGTTTGTTTTTTCGGCGGCATTTAAAGTCATTTAGTATCAAAGCTTCTGCGTGTGAAGTACGCAGGTCTGTGTAGGTGGGTCAGTTCCTTACTCTTATGGCACTTGTTTTCTCTCATGAACATATTGCATCCACAGTATCACGCAGCTTGGGTTTACCTGGAGGAGTCTAAAGAGGCTTCTCACGGATTCGAACCCGGACCTTGCCCATTAGTTCTACGCTCTACCCACTGGATTACCCCTCCGACTCATTTTGAGACAACGATTAATGATAGAATGAATCATGTCCCTTCCTATGCTGGATAAGATTTACCGCGGCTATATGGCAGGCATGTAACCAGTGCCGTGCTTGATGCTTAGCCTCTATGGGAAACTTGGAGGCGGATATGAAAACCATGACATTCACGCCGTTGATTGCCAGGGAAAATGTGACTGCATCGAGGCGATGTGTGTGCTATATCCAGTTCACCTTTGTTGGCAATCGTAGTTCCCTAAATGATACATTTCGACGGTGAATTGAACGAAAAATAAAGAACCAAAAGAGAATGCCGCTTTTAAAATTTAAATTGGGCAAAGGAGAAACGGTGATTCTGGTATCGACATGCACCACGTTCAGGTCTATCTCTCAAATCCGTCGCGTGAAAATTTTACGTGGCAACGTGTATTTTAAAATGCAATCTGACGTTCGTGAGAGTTTCTCCTTAGCTTCCAGGGTTATGGATTAATTTGGAGCGATAGATACCTACTTTCCCTTATGTTGACATGTTAACCCAATTTATAGAGTCGTGACTTGGTCCAAAATTTCAAGGTTAGCAGCTGTATGAATATTTTCACTTATAATACATTCCGAATCCTCGTGCGTTATCTGATCTTCGCCAGATGTCGGGTCATGCGAGGGCTGCTTCATTAAGAGTCCCGAATTATCAGGCCTTTTTCGAGGCTGGTGTATCGCTAAATAGTATCTATAATGTGGTGGGGTATTTTTCGGGGAATGTATTATAAGGGTTGGTAATTGGCACTTTGGTGCATCCTTCGTTTGCTTTTCCTAACACCCTAACTCCTTTTTCTTTAAAAAATCTTTTAAAAAATCGACGCGTGTTAGTGATCCTCTGATAAAAAAATTCTCTGACAGAAAAAGAAGATAACGATGATGATAAGACTTAAAAATCTTGATTTTCAAGGGTTAATAGCCAAAATGTTGGCTTTTCACCCTCTGGGTCCAGGTTCGAATCGTAGCCCATTTTATTGTTTTTATTGGAAGTAATACAAGGAAGTGACCGACAGTCGAGGCAACTCTCGCCATTTAGGATGGGTGGGCAATTTATAGGGTATTGTTTTTAGGTAACGGAGGAAGGGTGGAGAGAGAACCGGTGTCCACGATAGCCTACCCTTTACTATGGGTGCCAAGAGGTCTACGGTTTAATATTTTATCCAACGGACGGAATACTGAACTTGAAGTGCTCAACACACAAGTAGGGACTGGTATTCCTCCGAAAAATAACTGCGATTTCCTGGGACTAGAACCTGGACCCTCAGAATTGAAAGCCAGTGCTAAAGCCATCACAGGAAGCTGGTCACCTGGATTAAGCTTTCGCGGAAACGTTGGAGTGTAAGGTTTGTTTATTACTGCATCCTGAGCGGTATTTCTGTTAAATCACTCGGCGTGATTAAGAAATTCGGTTATCCATTTCGATTAATTGCCTTCGCACCGATTGATTATCCCTCCTAAGCTTC
This sequence comes from Platycnemis pennipes, assembly GCA_933228895.1. Taxonomy (NCBI): domain Eukaryota; kingdom Metazoa; phylum Arthropoda; class Insecta; order Odonata; family Platycnemididae; genus Platycnemis; species Platycnemis pennipes. The sequence goes on along the minus strand of OW121856.1, from coordinate 75,168,335 downwards.
TTCGCCCTCGGATCGTGAAGTTCATTATTCTTATTGCCCTCAGCAATGAATTGTTTCTGACGAGGCCCCGAGAGTGAAGCCTAGCCCCGCGACGGAGTCTTCGGGATGGGTGAGAGAACCCTCCGCTATTTCAGCGAGAGGTGCCTGTCGTGTCTCCATGCTTCCACCCCTTCCTGCCACCTCCCACACTTCATCCCACCCCCAGGAGTGTTGCGGGTTGTGTGGGAGGGGGAAAGAGTGGGTGGGAGTCGGGCCCACCTAACACGCACCGTTTGAACTCCGCGTGCGTGACGGAGTTCCGTGACCCTGGCCATCACGGGCGGGGAGACGGCGTTGGGCTTGCTGTTGTGGGGGAGAGGGATGGGGAAGATTGTTGGGGGGGTGGGGGTGGGAGAGAGGAAAGGTAAGAAATGGAGTGCCCTTCTGATGGGCCACGGGGCGGGGGGCTTCGTGACGTTCCCTTACCCCACTCCCATCCTTTTTCTACCTCCACCCTCGCCGTCCTTTCGCCCATCTGCCGCGTTGCTCCCATTCCGCCGAACACCCGCTCGCTTCTCGCCTCATAGTAGGCAGTGAGTGAGGCAGGTTTAGGGAATCGCTAATGTGAACGTGACTGGAAGCCCATGGAAACGTAGTTGCCCGCCAAAATAAATCCTAATCTCCTATAGCAGCGGTTACTTAGGGTACACGTACCCCTTAAGCCGGTGTCCCACGTTCGAATTTGGATACAATTTTTGTATTTGTATGGAATACAACTAATTTGAACCATGTGACATGGTGGAATTGTATCAAAATGGCTTTTGGTCCAAAATCTTTGCATACAAATTTTTGGGACCTAAAGTAGAACTTGCTTTAAGTTACCATCCAAATGTACGAAATCAATCAATCAGAGATGTCCAAAAAGTGACCATCGCTATCTGCTCTTTTGAGAGTGATTACAATGTAGCGTCATGGATTTGGCGATGTAGCGAACATTGCACTGATTTAACTGACGTAATTATGAAGGCCTGACGCAGTTACTCTTCTTATTGAAAAGACGAATATATATTCGATACCTAATGCTTGATTTTTTTACGTGAAGTGAATTCAATTTATGCAATATTTACATGCCTATAGATGAAATTTCCGTGATTTATTCACTTTCCTTGTGATAGCCATTTTCATTGTATACTATTTCCACGTATTCAATTGGCTGGTCTATTTTTGACCAAAACACTGCTTCGTGGGACGCACCACTTCTGTTTCATCCATATTTTGGACAATTGCGTTTGGACCAAAAAATTAGATGAAAATTTTACCGTGGGACTTCGGCTTTAGGGTTACGCGTCTGATGATCTTGGGTTGGAAAACTGCGGCTCACGAGCTACATGCGGCTCTTTGGGATACGTACATACATGTGTATTTAGAGTAAAATTGTAAAAGATAATGTGACAATCCCAGTTTCATTAGTAAATCATATATCGACATCTGAACAAAGAGAATGGCAAAGGAAAGGCATGAGATATATAGTGTGAGTCGTGAAGGATGTGATAGAGAAGAACTATGAGAATATGAAGGAGTTAGCCGAAAGGACTATCCAGCGTAGAGCTGCGTCAAACCAATTTTAGGATTGTTGAATGATGATGGCATCATCATTATCATCATCATTGGTCATGACAATCCTAGGATTGGTTTGACGCCGCTTTCCACTCGATTCTTCTATCGGCCAACCTTTTCATTGTGACGTTATTCTTCTCTTTTACATCCCTCACAACCTGTTCCATGTATCTCATACGAGGCCTGCCTTTTCCAATCTTCCCGTTCACTTTTCCCTCGACGTTAGTCTTCATCAGGCCATCGTGTCTCAAGATATGGCGGATCAAGTTGTCTCTTCTTCTTTTTAGAGTTTTCAGCAGACTTCTCTTTTCTCCCACTCTTCTTAGGACTTCCTCGTTACTTACTCGGTCGATCCATTTAATCTTCATCATTCTTCTGTAGCACCACATTTCGAATGCTTCTACGCTTTTCTTCTCCGCTGCTGTCGTCATCCATGCCTCACTGCCGTAAAGAAACATGCTCCTGATGTATGTTCTGATGAACTGTTGATGATGACATCAGCATCTCTAAATGAAGCTATCAAGTTTCTGATAACATGGAATCCTATTTTAATAAAAAAAACTTATGGGTACAAACTCGACTCACTGAAACGTTATACGAAAATGCAAGCTCATTTGTCAAGCTTATTGAAATCAATGAGAGCAAATTTTGTGTAAACTATTGCAAATAAAAAATAGAAAGTAATACTATTACTTATACTCAGGTCTCTCAATATTTTTCATATTTGCCTAAATGTACGATATTTATGGTTCGTACGCGAAGAACCTTTATAGTGGCGGATGAGACAGTAAGAACTTTCACTCGTGTGAAATTTTACATCTAGCTGTGGGTGAATAGCCAGAATTGCATTATCGACAAGTTAATAATCATATTGTTAGTGATCATACCGATTCAACTATAAATGAACATCAGGTGCGTAAGTTACAAATATTTTTATGAGTAGGAATGACTCATTGAAAAGGGTTACAAGTTAGGAAAATGGGCTGCCGAGAGGTACGCAAGAGGTACCAGCAGGTGGAACCGCGATAGGTGGGAACTGATGCTTTAGTGGTTTAAAGGAAAAACTTCACGGGCATGGCAGAAAAATTGATTTTGAAGTTCAAACAAAAGTAATAAAGCATAATATTATTTTGAAGCATTATGTTTTAAGACATTCCGACTGCTAAAGTTATATCGCATCGTCTAACCTAACGTAATACTTAGCTTAATCCTAAGAAAAATAGTCTCTCTATTCACTCCAGGATGTGGGATTAGAACCCATGACCTTTGGGTCCCCATCTGGCCGTATACCGGCTTGGCTTACTATGCTGATGAACCTAGGATGTTGATAGAAGAAAGAATGTAAGCGCGGAAGAATGTTAGCGCGGAAGAGGAAGAAAAACAATAGAAACTGGCTGAGTGGAGTGGCAAGAATGAAGGCGGTTGAAAAAAGAAACACTTAATGCATGAAATGTGAATTGGAAAGGAAGTAGGTGAGGCAGGTGGGTGAGGATGAGGCAGGAGTGTTCTCAAACATATTGGTGTTTGTAGAAAACTTTGATTTCTAATTAAGAAGCCCAGTTTATATATTTGCCCAAGGTATGGAGTATTTAATTACTTAGTATGTTTTATTTATTATTCTGAACTCTATAACTGGAAACTTTGTCTGAAGGAAGTTAGAGAATCTTTTAATTCGTTGGAAGAAACCTTTGTCTTTAAGAGGGTAAGCGTCAGTTATTAAATAAAGATTGACGTGACTAATTTCCATGAAAGTAATTGTATTTGGCTCTTTCTAAAATAAAAGTATGTAAGAACCGTAGTACATTTGTATCTAAAGCCAATTTAATCTTTTTTTCTAATCACAAAAAATGTTTGATAAATATTCGGAGGAGAGTATTCTTTCTCTTCCACTTTAGGGTGGTGGACGTGGCATATTTTGCGTTACCTTGGTCTAAACATAAAACGAATTTACAATGCGTTTTTATTTAAATCTTTTATATTTAAATATAATTTGGCTTTAATTCTAAAGGATTTACTTTTTTGATAACACTAAATTGCTTGTGTGAATAACTTTAATTCTGAGTTGAAATTGATGAAAAAAAACTGAAATTTCGAACACCGGTCATAGTTGAGAATTCCCGACGGAATAACTTTTGACCAATGATTAGGGCCGTCCTATCACTCATTTATAATATTCTTTTTCCTATTTCCTTAAAAATAGCGGAACTATTTTTTTCAATGAGACATGTGTATTCATTTCGTTTACACAGGATACAATGACTGAATATACTACTATAAAAACTATGCTCTAACTTACAACTGAACATAGTAATTATTTGGAAGAAAATTTTTAAGGGAGCAATTTCAGAGAATTTCGATAAAAAATGACATGAAATTTGAAGTAGAAATGTCGAAGCAGTCATCTTTTCTGGCTGAGAAACGTATCGGCAAAATGTATTGTTGTTTGTGAAGGCTACTTACCGGGTTTGACCACGAATATTTACTGTAGCCGACAAATGTTTCGCCTACGTTCAGACAGGCGAAACTGTTAGTTTCAGTGAATAACCGTGGTAAATTCAAGTAATGAAGCTTTGTCTTTCAGCTCGTCTCAGTAGCCTAAGATAATGAAATTCGTATATTCGTCAATTAACATTTTAAATTGAAGCCATGTAAAATATGCTATGCATAATTGATGCCTTACATATTTCAGGGATAATATTAGTCTAATCTGTAATTTTTAATAGGCTTTGTTGAAACTCTCTGATTTCTCATTTGATTTGCCAATCAATTTCACAACACCACATGCTTAAAATAAAATTAGACCTAAAAAAAATTTTTCATGAAATAAATCGGACTTTTTTTAATTTTAGCTCTGTGAGTATCGGGGTGTCCCATTTCTTCTCTCCATCGGATCGGGTACATTTTCTACGGCTTCGCACATAAGTTTACAATGTCGCCAAGATCCCCAAGGAGAGCTCGTAACTTCCCACCGATCCTCCCCGTGGATAACGCCGCGCGCGACGGTGATATTTCAATCGATTGCGCGCCGGAGATGGACGAGGGTACTCGCGCGGATTCGGACGTCTCAGCCGCGCGAATAGTCGAAGCGATCGCTTTATCGCCCCTTGTACCACGTAGCTCTGCGAGATTACGATTTTCAGGGCGTGTTGTTGTTGAAGTGGTAGGTGGAGATCTTAACCTTCCCTCCCCTTCGCCGTCGCACCTTCCCTCCTTTAAAACTAACGCCTTCCCGGGTTAGGATCCCGTTTCGGGCGTGGACAGCGTGTGTTTGTGCTCGTGTGTTCACAGTCGAAAAAGAGGGCTTGGCGAGAGATACGGCCATTGTTTCGACCCGGCATTGTCACCCTTTTACTTAAGAAAATCGCTCCTATTGGGTCGTAAATTTTCGCCATCCTATCGCCCTTACACAGCCATTAATTTAGTGGCTCTTAAAATGTCCCGGGACCTGCCCATACAAGGTACAAAACGGAAAGGGTGTCCGTAGGAGTTTCCTACTTTTGATTGCTTCTTAATTATCGGGCATTTCAAAGGCCATGAAACGTTTCAGGGGCGTCTACGTTATTTCTCCTTTCACACAGCGAGTCAAGCGTGGGGACTGTGGTTTTCACGTGAATATATCTTTGATCTACATTTACCCACGTGGGACGTGAAGTATTTGGACGAAAAACGGTAAAGAAGGTGTGGAAAGAAAAGATATCCGTGCAATGGGAATATAATACCCTCTGAGCCTCCCTGTGAACTTGTTATGAATAGTGCGTTCGAAAATGTAATCACCGGCAGTAAAACTTATTTTCACTCGTAGGTCTGCTCAGGCAGCTCAGTGGGGATCTAGAGCTGTTCACTCGTGGTAATTGGATAGCGTGTTTTAACATCTTGCGAGATGTACGGTTTGAAGTATACGTATGCATTAGTATTCCGTGAAGGTTTCATCCATTTTTCGAGTTAGAGCTTTTTCCATAGTTAGTATTTTCAAAGTGGTGAGTAGTCCATGGAAATCAAACTTAACTCACCAGAAGTGTTATCGACGTAAAAATTGGTCGTCTAGCGTATGGGTTAATTATATTACAGTAAGTAATGGCTTCATTTGATTTAGCGCTAATCAAAAGATAGAGTGGAAAGTAAAATATTTTTAAGAAAGTTTCCTGGCCTCGTTTGTGATAGGTTAATACTGATAGCGAATCAGTTCATTTGGGTACAGGTGAACGAGAGTATTTTTGGTTTTATCACTACTAGGGGTGAATTTATGGCAGTTTTTCCATTTTGTTTTTAAAATAATAACGTAAAAACGCATGTTACACAACCACGAAAGTGTTATCAAGTGGTTCTTCATAATGGGCACCTTTAAGTGAAAACGGATGCCTATGTAATATAGTGATCAGAAGAGTTAAAGTTTTGGGACTTTTTTGAAGGGATAATCTACATCTACATCTACATAATACCCTGCAAGCCACCACAAGGGTGTGTGGCAGGGGGTGATTGCTCTCCAAACATGCACTACATATCATGCATAAAAAAAGGAATAGTATTAATATAGTAGTCAGAACTACACTATTTAAAAAAGATAGAAATTGCTAAGAAAACATGCAAAAACATTCTGTTAGTAGGGTTAGCTTTAAGTACTCATACCAACATGCAGCTACCAATGCTGTTCATTGCTACTCTCCGATAGGACATATTTACCGTTATTCGTATCTCTTATTGTGCGAGGGAAAAAGGACATTTTGAATCGGTCAGTTCGGCAATCAATTTCTCTAACTTTATGATTATGGTCCAGTCTGCCGTAGTAAGTTGGGGTTCGTAAAATATTTTTAACATCATCACTGAAAATATTGCCTTGGAATTTGTGGAAGAGATTAAGTCTAAATTTCAACCTGCGATCTGACAATGATTCCCATTTCAATTCATTTAATAGACTGGTTACGCTAATATAATTATCGTATCGTCCCTTTACAAATCTTGCCGATCTTCGCTGCACACGTTCAAGTTCATTACTTAGACCGATTTCGTAGGGATCCCATACACTGGCAGCATATTCCAAATGAGGTCTAACAAGGGAAAAGTAGCTGATTTCTCGTACATGATCGTCACATTTACCCAATACTCTTTTAATGAAACCCAGTTTGCGATTCGCTTGACCCATTATTTCACGAATGTGTTTACCCCAGGAAAGATTAAGTAGGATAAGTAGTAACTTAAAACAGTGTCGGAAGGAAACATCGACCAGAGGACCTATTAAGGTAGAGTATTATTATATGCAGGTATTAGACGTCAACGAGAGTAACTCTGAAGTGACCTAAATCAAATCGGCAGTACTGGGTACCTGCTTTTGTCTTATTCTCTGATCTCATCCTTCTTCTTTGAACTCCAGGTGAACCAGTGTTTTTCTTGATACAGGTTGGGAGTTTTTTGGTCCATATTTACATATCGTATCGTAACAGCAAAATGCCATACATGAGCTCTATCGCGGCCATTCTTCACTGCTTATTGGTGATTCCGCAATTTTTAGGCATGAAAGGTTTCAAGCGCTAGGGGTTTCCTATCCAAAGCTATTCCTTGTCACATAAATTTTAGTTTTGACCACCTCTCTGCTCCACAATCCAGTTAAATATTATTTCAGTGAAGAGAATCCTCTTTTAAGTCGTGCTTAAGGTAAGGTTATGGACTCGCACGCACTTGCCATAGAGAAAACGAAATAGCCAGAATGTAGTTTTTTCCACCCCGAATGTGAATTCTTCAGGAAAACTTTGTGTTACCCATTCAGATCATTCATTTACACTTTACAATAGCACTGAATATAGCATAAGGATGAACACAGCGGGCCATTAACGTCGGGGAAAAAAATTCCAATTGGTTTTCTAATAGTAAATTTGGTGCGTGAACTTGCTATAAATAGAATACTATAGGTACTTTTGTTCAATTGTTGCGCCTCTTGCATTTGAGACAGAGACATAAATTTCATTTGTGGCTGAGCGGTTATGTTTCGCTCTTTGAGCTCGCCTTTCGTATCGTGCTCTTTGCGTAGCCACGTTATTTCATCCGCGCAATGGTATTTTTAACGACTTGTTTATTAGAAGCGTGTGCGTTGCAGTCGGCGATAAAATGTGTCAGCTTGACGGTTAATTTGCATTTACAGCTCGTGAATTCAGAGTTCTTAATAACTGTCTCCGTGCTATATATTAAGCGGCTGCGTTCGGTCTGGCTCACAAGAAACCCGTATTGTCCCATACGTTATTACGGACGCGAGAGGGAAACTGGTGTAAAGAATCGTAAGTCCTCTCGACGGGACCCCTGATGATTTGAAGGGATGAATCCAAGGTCGAGGGGATCTACGGTAAATGGCTGGCTAGAGTATCTTAACCCTTTGAAAAGGAAATCGAGGAATTCCTGAGACTCATAGGTTGGAATTTACTCTGGAGCGAATCATCGTCATCGCTAACTTGGAAGCGTAATTTTGGACATCATGCAGTTGATACTAATTCTCCGTTCTGTTTCAAATTTATCATCAACTGCCAATATTGCACCGAGCCTTGAGTTTTCATATCTTATTCAGTCAGTCATAATGAAGTATGCCGTCAGTGGGAAGTTGCTTCTCTTGAAGAGAACCTGGCTTATTTTCCGTCTTTAATATGCACACTTTGTCTTTCATGTGTCATAGCTGTAATTGGCAAAAAAACATTCACATCAACTACAATGATCGATTAGTTTAAGAAATATCTGTTTATCATTACCTATTCAAATAAAAGGAGCGACTTTCATGTTTCTCATAAAAAGATCCTTAAAAGTTAAATAAGATAATTACGAAAGCCTTTGATTTATTCTTATGGAATGGAAGCCATGATATACCTAAAAAAGAAACTCTATCCGCAAGTATTTTCACAATCTCCGTAAAAATCCATAGTTTCACGAAAAGGTAGTTTGAATTTTTCAATTAATCTATTATCACCCGAGATATATGCATTGGTCATATTTTAACGATGCACCTACTCATTATAGTGCAATCTAGATGAGTAATGTACTAAATATTATGCATGATGAGTAGAGATACTAAATAAATATAATAAGTAGAGGTAGAGATTTACTAAAAGTTCGATGTTGGGTGTTATACATCGGGGAGGGTTAAGAGGCCAGCGTCGCTACATTAAAGCCTGCCGTCGACCATCACCGCCACGCGCCGGCACAAATGCTCTGGACGTCTGGGATCGAGTGGCGTAATTAGACGCGGACGTCTCATGTGAATACCCTTCGTGCCGGCCCTGGGCAGCGCGGATGTGCAATAAAACACTCCTCTCGGTCGCTAGTCCGAAGGGAGCGGTGCGGGGATAAACCTCCCTTTTTTCTTCCCTTGTTCCTCGGGGGAGGAAACGTTTAAGTGCCCGTCCGCGGGAAGGAGACGTGAATTTGTTTAGATTGATGGTTAAATCGTTTGATTTTGCTCCGGGCTTCAAAGTCTCCCGAGCGGAAGACTGATGGGACTTGACAGCTCTGGTTTTGGCGCGCGAGTGCCCCAGGCGTTATGCTCGCGCCGGTTCTCTGCTTGCGTCCTTTTTTGTACGCGGTGCGATGTGCTGTTGTTGGTCGGGGAGGATGAAAGGGTGGGTGGGAAGGGATGTGGAGGAGTGTCCGCCACTCTGTTCTATCTAGTACCCTCCACCAAAAGCCCTCTTTAACTTGACAATTCCCTCCCATTTACTCCTTTCCCCGACTTCTTACCGGAACCCTTTTACTGGACGAATATTCTCCTCCTTCTCCCCATGACACTTCCCTGCATGAGGCAAATCGGTCCGGAGAAGTGTGGCGAATCCACGCGGCTTCATGCGAGCGCGAGCATCACTTTTTCTTCCTTTTTTGTTTAACCGTCTTGGCGAACGCCTTCATTTTTTTCTCCCTCTCTCGTAACGCATCTCGCGCCTTTTGAAAAATGTTTTCCGGCACTCGGGGCGCGCGGGTGAGCGACGGTGTGGTGCATAAATACTTAAAGAAGCTTTTCTTTTATTTTTTCTTTGCCCTTCCTCTAAACTTATCCTAACGTTCGCAACGGCCGTTATCTGATCTCCACCATCCCAGCGGCGTGGAGTGGACGGTGTAATGTTTCGTCTTATTTTTGGTTCGCCTCCTTGGGCGTGCGCCGAATAAATTCTAGCTCAGCGGAAGCGTTCGATCGGCTGCTAAGATCGTGAGTGAAGTGTGCCAATGGCACGAAAAGAAATTAGGGGCGTCAGCGTCCATTTTTTTTCCACTTTCTTGGTAACTAATCTCGCTGCACCCGACTTACCACTTTAGCGTGCTCTTGAGCGTTAGCTTCATGTGAACGAGAGGAGTTTACAGAATGGAAGAGAAGTGCTGAGTTCTGCGGAGATGACGACCGCAGCCGCTAAGTCGGAATTTTCGCCGGCTTAATAGCCGGCGAAATCGGTCAGATAATAGGTCGTGGGCCCATTTCCCGCGTCTGGCCTGGGTGTTTTGCCTCTTAGGATCAAGATTATGTTACACCCTACTACTAATTCTGAGGAATTTAGTAAAGTCTACTGCTACTACTACTACTACTACTACTACTACTACTACTACTACTACTACTACTTCTGCTACTTTAGCTACTGGGTGGGTTAAGCGCCAGATATAAGAGTCGCGGGTTCGAATCACTACGCGGGAATGGATGATTTGTTTTCTTATTTTCTCCTATCTTTTTAAACTCGTTTAAATAATTCTAAACAGGTGTCGATGCAAATAGAGCCCCCGGAGGAATAAAATATGAGTACCAAAGTGAATCGTGTGTCGTATTCTCATGGTAGTTTGGATTTGATGAGAATATTCTCATTGTTGTCTGTCTATTACCGTTTAAAAATTTGTGCGCTTGTTTTAATGCCTCAGTCATGATGCATTTCCATATCAAAAGTATCTTGGTATCGAACGAACCATTGCTGGGTGTAAATTTTGTGTGCTATTTTCTGGATGTTTTGGTTGTGTTCCGTCGTGATATCTGTGAGCTTTAAGAGAAAGAGGGCATTTTTTGACTGGTCTTCGAAAACGGTATCGTTAATGCGAAGATTTACTCGCAAATGGTAGTCACTAAAGGCATATAATATCCGCATCCCTATGAAATTACGGTGTTCTTTCCTAGTTTGAAGTAGCAGCTTCTCGTGGGACGTGAGGCGGAAAATATTCTTTGCATTTTTTCCTCACTGAAGCAGCGGGCGGAACCGTAATATATCAAAATCGTTGAACGGGTGCATGAATTCTTCTTCACAGTTCCTTGGTTACGTGCGGAAAATATCTCTATGTACTGCCCTCTGCGGGGTTCTCCGTCTATCTCTTTCTCCTGTTCGTGTTGTGATGCGTTTGGTGAAGTGCTGAGGTAATTTGTTTTGAGGGACAGGTTGGTCGATAGGCGGAAGAAAGGTTTGGCTCAAATTAAAGCGAAGAGAACTGGAAATACATAGTTTTAATGCGCCCCTCTGAGGAAAAATAGTTCCTAGAGGCTTTCAGATGCGATGGCACTTTTTCCGACGCCTGAAGAATAATGGCGTTGATGGTGGAATTCGAAGAATGTAGATGAGGGAACAGTGCTCACTTCCTCAATTTCATCATTGTTATTCTCTTGACGTGTACGTATTTCTTTCCTCCATTCTCCAAAATGATCTGATCATAAGTTTCCAGTGTGCAGCACTATGTACGATAAGCTTTGGTAATTGTCAATGAAAGCGTGTTCAGTCTGACTTGAGGATGATGTGAGTGACTTTTGTTAATAACTCCTTGTGAATCAACTTTATGGGAGACTTCCATTGTTAAAAAATAATAAATACCGTATTTTTCGCGTATTTTTATTGAAACTCAAGCTTTTTAATGTTAAAACATCTTTATCTTGGTTTACTGAAGATGAAAAGCGTAAGATGTCCTTAAAATATCGGAAAAAATATCCTTAATTTCATATCATCGTTTGGTAAAGCTTGAAGGTTGAGCGGACCCGCGCACATAGTGATTTATTTTAGGATACGTATTACTTTTGTGTAGACCATTATGATCACAATATTAGGGTACTATGTGTTGCAATCCGATTTGCTAGTGTATAAACTCTTCTTAGCGAGAGGAGTCAAATTTTTTGGATCTTTTTTCTTCTAAATTTTACCTATGCATAATGATTGGGTGAAATATTTTCTGGAACCAATTAAACCTAACAATATGTCGTCTGCATGTTTATTCTTCATTACTCAGTGAAAATTTTATGTAGTTTGGTATTTTATAAATTACCTGGTGACGCCGGATACTGATGAACGTAGTATCTTACTACCAATGTAATTTCAATTCTCACCTACTCTAGTTTTTATCGGTAACGGTCCTTTAAATGAAGAATATCTCATGATATTGTCATCTTTTTTGTTCCACTGTTCATCAGTGCATACAACCACTTACTCCAGATTTTCTTACCCTTCAGAAAATCCTATCTCATTATCGTAACTACCGTTATCTTCTGCCTATAATGCTCTACGTCACTCATCATGTCTCGTATCTTTTGTACTGCTGTTCAACAACCCTATCCATTTCGTACGAATGGAATTAATGTTTCGCATACTTTGCTGCCATAAAATTCCTTTCAAGAATGCATGAGGACCTAAGTATGCTTACTTGTAAATATCAACGATACTCTGCGTTATTGATGTCTCAGATTTTGTCCCAATTTCGAAGCATAAGTAGGGCATTAAAAAAAATCACTCCGTTGCGTCTCCTGCCAACTTCCTGGTCCTGTTCACCCATATGCCACCCCTCTTATGTTCCCTAGCTACCGCCCCTACGCTATCATTCATTTTCCCTCTACATTGTCCCGCATACAGGTCACTGTCTTTATCTTTTCCCTTCACCCACCCAGACACGATAATTCTACTAAGGCCTAACTGGAATAAATTACCGTTTCTTCCGTCAGTCACGATACGATATTTTCATTTGAAGTCATACATTTCAAACGGGCCCCGGTTACGTATGTGGAATCACAGTTTGCAGCAGTGCTTGGTAAATTAATCGTGCTTGAAGGAATGATGCCAGCATCTTTTTATACTCTGATGTACTCCACGCAAGGATGCGTCATAATTTAAACATGGGCTGAATCAATAGTTGTACAAAAAATACTTAAAAAGACTCAGAATACACTTTCTGGAATCCAATCATGATAAAAAAAGAACAAAGATAAAGTTGCACGAAACCTAATTCTACGCTTGTGATCTGTGTGATGAAGTTGTATATCATAACATCATTGTTGTAATTTATTAAATGTTCTATCTATTAACTTCTCGTAGCTTTTTGGGATTGGGTGGGCGTGGTGTTTTGGGTACTGGATTCTCATCCCGAAGGTTCGAATTCGAATCCCGGATGTGACAGATTTTTCAGAGGTCCGTAGAGTGTTGTGTGAAGAACCCTTGAAGTTTAAAAAGGTTCAGTACTCCCTCTGTTGGATGGGATTTTAAACCATGCACTCCTTGGTACCTTTCTTTGAGAGAAGACTAAAGCCGATGCCAGGTTTCTCTCCACCCTTCCTTCGTTAACTGAAATATTCCTAACTCTATCCAATCACCCACCTTTCCTAAATGTCGCCTTAGACCTTAGCTGTTGGTCTCCTCCCTCAAATATCTACTGAGTCCACTTATGATTTCTAGGATAATGCTTCTTATTGTCTCTTCTAATTGTTAATGCTACTTTTTGCAATCACCGTTATTTTAGTAGCTTAATTTATATAATTTGGTGCAGAAACAATAAACAATATATTTTCATTTTTCAGGTGAGTTCCTGCGAATGCAGTATATGTAAGTTCGCTTTTTTAAAGTAGCGGTAGATTTCAGCTTTAAGGTTCTCTAACGGCTTGGTTACATTGAACAGTCTTTCCTAATCTTAAGCATAGCATTTAAACTTCTACAATCGAAACATCATACCCAAGGCAGGATTCGACTCTGCGACATTTATTTTGCCTGGCCGGCTCGTTATCGACTTGGCTACCGTGGATTTGTACGGAATCTGGATGAGGATCAGGTTGGCGTGGTGAAAATGGTAGTTCTCCTATCCCGAGGACCCGGGTTCGAATCCCGGAAGAGGAAGACCGTTTACAGTAGCATACATATCAAAGGTGAATACTAATTATTGTAAAAATTCGCCAATGGAAAGGATGTATTTCTTATAACAAGCATTGTAACGAACTGGAAAGGATGGTAAGACAGCTTTTTAAAAGAAGTAAAAAATTGGTTTGCGGAGTGACTAAGGAAGTTAAATTATTTTTTATTATGGCTGTGACCAGTTTATTTGGTATTTTCAGTAATTATTATTTTTATTGTTATTATTTTTGTGGCTGCGACCAGTTTATTCTTTATTTTTGTACTATTATTTTTGGATTTTTCACCCTATAATTATGTATATGTTGGGTGAAAATGAAACACAATAGATAAAATAAATACCGGTTACTACGCGAGTCCTGAGTGAAGAGAAAATCAGTCCAATACTTCATTTTTCGGTTTGGACGTTAAATCTCTTGGCGTATTTCGTAAGAGCAGGATAATGCCGACGCCGGGATGATCTCCACCAGTCATCCGCTCCATGAAAAATTCCTAACCACACATAAGTACGCACCTCTTATGAAAGGCTTAAATTGCTTTAGCCGTCTGTCGCCCCCCCCCCCCCCTAGTAACAGCCACTACTCGTAGCCCTTCGTTAAAAGTGGTTTTCCCGGAAATGAGGTACGGCCTGGAAAAACAGCATTTATCATGAACATAACAGTATGTCATGAGCGACTCAAAATACTGGAATTTTTATGTATGGGAGGCCATAACACGTGATCAATCATGCCTTTTTAAATGCAAGTTGATAATTTTCATTGATGTGATGCTAAATGTTTTTTCTTCTGTGGATTTCATTATGTCGAATCCTTACTGAAGAATGACCCTAGTTAAGGCGGATAAGGCTAGGCCTATTGAACTATTACCCAATCTATTACGTATCAGCTCCGATTAATTACAGCTATTTTTAGATGTATGTAGTAATATCTACAGTGGTTCTATTTTTTGCTGCTCGAAACGTCAATAGGCCCAAAAATCTAGGCCAGAGTCCTCTGGATTGCCAAATAATAACTATAAGATGAGTAGTTTTGAGAATGCCATCTAGAGAACCCTGAATCTAGGCATACTTAATATTATGTGTGGAGTGTTGCCTGTGTATAAGGGGATAATGAATACTTGCTGCTGAGACCCTAGGAATAGCACCTATGCGTCTACTTTATTTTGCTCCTCGTGTGCTTCCTTAAAAACATGCAACGGATATATTTGTATAAAGATTGCCTTGTCAATTAGTGAAAAAATATGTCAAATGTATTGCCAAAATAAGAGCAATTCATTGAAAAATGTGTTCGGTATACATTTACGGAATTTTATAAAAATTTCGATTCATATCCTTTTTTCTCTCCTATCATAAATTTTAACTGGATAAATTGATATATTCAGTTTTCTGATAGGTATTCAGATGCAATAATGAAAATAGAGTTTTAATGTAGCGTAATAATCCGATAAGATGCCTGTGTACTCTTCGTTTAGGATTTATAATTCTTATAAAGTATGGAATGGGCCATGAATATGGGTTTCGGTTGGTTTTATTTGTGTTTTAGTGGAGGCGTTAGCCCAATTTATCCGCTAAACGAGTGGGCGTATCTCCGGATCCTCTGAATTTTCAAGCCAGACAAACGGGGAGGGCGAGAAATCCCAGATTGGACATCATTTCTTTCCCTCGAGTTTTTGGCCGCTCCACGTAGGATATTTCGTGTTTCGATTGGATCACGCCACGTATTTACACACGTTGCACCGCTCGCCGGAAGGGGCGTCGAACGGTGTTGCCCATTGATGTTCTTTTGTTCGCAGCTTGCCCACTTCCTCCTCCCTGCGAGAGAGTTTCCCACCCCTTCAGTCCCTATCCTTGCGTCCGTCTTCAGCCTTGAAAGGTAGTTGTTTTCGCGGACAGAGACGGACGCACAGGAAATTGGGATCGCTAGCATGATCCGTACGGTTCTAGGCTAGCAGGTCACGTTTCGGACGCATCCAGTCGGACCTTCGCGCGTGAACCTTTTGATTTTTTGTGCGTCGAATGAATTTCTGGGTGTTTTCTTGCTCCCAAGTTCCGGGTTTGAATAAAGGTGGCGGTAGAGAAAGGGATTTCACATTTGCAGGTCGGCGCCCTTGTAGATTCTTGTGGTGAAATAAGAGCACATCTACCGTATGCCGACTTAAGAGGGGGATCTTCAACATGGGCGCACATCACCGCTTCTCTTTTTGATTTGGTATTCATGTCATGTTTACCCCTGATCTCCTCCCCTCGCCTTCAATTTTTAAGAGATATGCCGAATGACAATTTTGAGGTCATTTATCTCATTCAAGGAAGTAGTAGTTGCTCTTCGATCCTGAATTTTCATAAAAAAACGAGCATGAATCAACTTGATAGTCCCAGGCATCACTTAGTGAAACTTAAATTTAATAAACCAATAAAAACTTCATTAATTACACACATAAATAAAAGTTTTTTTTCCGACCCCGGTTTCGACCCAGGTAATGGCTTTAGAGCAGACGAATCCCGAGTGGGCATTAAAGTTTTAGGTATCTGTGGACCTTATGAATTTTTATTGATTTATCGGGCATAACTCGCCAAATCCAGCCTTGAGCGCCTGATTTTTTAATGTTTGGACATTACTACTGACCTCCCTAATTTCCCTAGTAGTAGAACTGGGTTTTAGGCGCCTCAACTGCTATAGATCTGTCACACCGGTTAACCTAAGCTTAAACCTAAGTTAAATCAGCCAACATCCCAAGATGGTTTTCTTATCCGATACCTGTGGGTTACCAGAACCTCGCGTAATCGACCTGAAACCGTTAGAAGCATGCCGATCTGAAGAGTGAATTAGCGTAGGGGCAGGGAGGAAAGAAAATGAAATGCAAACACGAGTAGGGCATTTATCAACCTACCTTAATCGGTAGAAAACTATTGGTAAACGTAGTATGTTGGACACATTTTATCTATTTTAAGCGTCATTATATGGAAGATGATTGTTTTGCATTATAAAGCGGTTTATTGTTTTTCCTTAACAAAGTTTTTAAAATTTTATTTCCTGCTTATGGCAATCGTTGTTTATGCCGCACCATTCCCTTCATTTTTCACCTGCCCGGAGAGAAACCGGAGATGTTTTGAACGTGCCTTTCCCTGCTACGGAAACACGAGATCCCCGTCGATACTTCCCTCTTGCGTTTCTCTCCCGCCCGCTTCTCAGAGATTTTGTCCTGCCACCCCTACGTACCACTCTCCCTTCGCCCTAGTCCTCCATAGCCATCCTTCAAACCTCTCAGGCTAGCCTCCGGTACGTCCCCCGGAGGCGGAGTCGTCTCTGCAGGGTGTTAACCTTCCGCCCGCCTTGGGGCTCCCCTCCTTGGGATGCGCTCGGAGTCAGTTTCGCCTTATGGCTCCGCGATCCCAGAGCAGGCGGTGCTTACTTGCCTCGCCAGCTTTTGCTCGCATGCAACGCCAGAGCGACGTCATTCATCAACCGCATGCCTGGGGATGCCGTCAACGATCTTACCCATCATCACAGCTACCCGATTACCGTACGGGCGTGTAAAAATGTCAGGGACGATATCGAAGGAGATTTCATCACATCTCCGTCAATCCAGTAGATTCCTCATTTGCTCACGCCTATACCTGTCATTCAACCCTGTCTAATGTGAAAAATTCGAAATTGACTGATCACATAGTCTTGATGGGCTACGGTTAGGTGGTGAGTCATTACAAGGGTCAGACTTACCATCCATTAAGTCCATCTCGGAGATGCAAAAGTCGTATTATAATTGGATGTAGTTTGTAGTTGTGATCTTACAAACTTATTTTCCGGAGCAGCTGGCTTGCAATGATTTATATTATTATATGATTATTCAAAATGTCAGACATGAAATAATTTTCTGTAAATATACCTTTAGCCATTATTTTACCGATTCATAGCTTCGAAACAGGTAAGGAGAGCTTATTACGACTCGTGCTGCAATTATTTTAGTATGTTACTTCTTGGTGTTCGAGGCTGACGTTCCTGCTATCCTCTCTGCATTTAACAGGGTATTCATTGTCAAAATTTTCAATTATCCTTCAGTAGGAATGAAGGTGACGCACGGAATTCCTAGGCCAAGAGGTTGTGGATTCTAGCAGTAGGTCATATCTTCCTTCTCCAGCATCGTTGGGATCTTTATTTCCCCATTATAAACCATGTCCTCGCACTGTTACGTCGTTGATAACGAGTTCATTGCCAGCTTACATTGCGCATTATAAAGGAGCTATATGCCTGTAATTGATTGAGTGGATTTATAGGGGTGAGTAGACTATCGTTTCGGATTCTGCGTGGTTTTTACCGATGAAGTAAAGCGTGAAAATCCATTGTAATGACTCTTTATAGGTTTTATCGAATCACACGAAAATAGATACTGGGCTACGAGCGTTACATATGCATTTCCGCTCCAATAGATAGCTAATATGCTAAATATTGAGAAGATCCTGGGCATGCTCCTTTAACCTCAAAGGCAAAAAAAGGGACTCATGGACAGGAAGAAGTCACTTACGGTTCTTGGTACACCCATTTAGTTGAGCTACAGCTTGATGAGTGTCTAAGTTAAGTATGTATTTGAAAACTGTATAATAATTACCTCGCATGGCTGTATTTTCCCGAATATTCATTTACGTATGAGGAGCATTGTAATATCTGAAGTGGTAATTGTAATTGGACTGATGAGTTATTAGTAAAGGACAATATTTTGTAATGGAAATACATGGTAGAATGTGTTGATCGCTATATCGCTTTGCTAAAATATGTGTTAGTTTGTTATGTTTGAGTATGAGTATACCGTTTGCATATTATGATATATTTTTCTACTGAATAAGGTTCATCTCTCTGTATATCCGCAGTGTTGACAACTATATGTCCTCAACTTCTCATGAAGCGTTTTGCCGGGAAAACACTAGACAATGAAATGCCCTTTTATTTTACTGTTCTTGATGTCCTGGGCATGCTCCTTTAACGTATATATAATTGGCAGTTTGTGCTGTTACTGTTGTGCAAAAAAATTATATATCTGCTCAAAAATTCATGCATTCTTAATGGAACCTTTATCTCTCGCTCGCGTACCCCGACGATGACAGTAACAACAGTTTAAAACTCTTGCTCAAAAACTAATTTGACGTTTGACTCCCGGTATTACGCAGTGCCGGTTCTTGGGTCATATTTGAGAATCCCTCAGTGCTACCATACGTTAACTTGCTGAGATCTTTTATCCTAAACTCCTTAAGGCCGTACGTGCTCATGTTATTCGGTTCAAGATCCTTTGAAGTGAACGCCGCTTTTAATATTATACGTTGCGAAATAATAAAATGCACAGGCATTTTTATTTTCGTCGCTTGGGTGCAAACACGTTTCGAGCCTGATGTCGTGGGAGGGTTAAGATTTCCGGGCGGCGGCGACACGACGGCCTTCCCGTGATCCCACGGCGTGCTCCCTGGCGGGAGATCTCCCTCATCTCATTCCGCGTGGGGAAATGAGGCTCTTCTCTCTCTTCGAATAAGATATGCGGGAAGTCGTACGAGGGCGCGCGTGCATGTAAGGGGAGAGATTTCAAGGCCACGCTCGGTTCACCCCCTCTTTCTCTTTCCCTATCCCTCGGCGAACCCGTACACGTACTACAATCTTCTTCTTCTTCCTAGATTCACTCTGGACGCTGCAGTCTTGTTTTTTTCCCTCATCACCATCCCTCCCCTCTGAAGGGCATACCGAAGTGAAATCGTTTCGCGTGCGTGAGGGCACCAAAGACGAGGGGGTGTGGGGGAGGGTTGTCGAGCGCTCCGGGAAGTTTTTCCATTTCCTGCGACGGCGGTGTGGATGGAAACGTAAAATTCGTCGGTTTTTCTCGAAGGGTTCGAGCGCCGGAGATCTTTGCGATGGGCCGACGATGGTCTCTCGAGTCCGCCGTTAAAAAAGAGGGTCCTGTTTCTTTAGTTACGTTCGGTTTTATGGCCGGATTACCTTCGGGCGACTGCTGCTCGTATCGCCCAATATTGTGGTCATTTTCTTTTAGAAATTTTGACTTCAATCGTTTCATAGCACGTAGTTCTGTTGGAAAACGATTAATATTTTGCGTTTTAATAACCAAAGTTTAAATATGTCGAGGGGTACCCAGCGGTAATACTTTGCTGGAAATGGACCAACAATTCGGAAAAAAACACATTTTAACACTTGAGAGGAATGGAGTCTCGAGTGGCTTATATCTTTGTCCTACACGTGCTTAAGTTGTGGAAGATAAAATCGCCTGTGGTTCAACAGAATAATCTTCTTAAAGTGCCCATGCGTCAAAATGATCTGGCCGTGACCTCAAGAAATGATGTAAAGTCAATATCTTGGTATAAAAAATGGCATCATTGCTCGGAAATAATATATAAAGATTTCAACGTTTTTGAAAACTAGAATAAAATCAAACGGATCCCTAAACAAGCGAATTTAATTAGCCAGGAAACAGCTATGTGGGGTGAATATTCATGTTTATGTTAAATACTGAAGCTTAAAGCTTGGGGACAATCTGGTTTTATATTTGAAAGACGTGTTTAATTGGGTTGATGCTGGTGTATTTTCGGCGTCTCAGCTCCAGCAGTAACTCTTACGCCGTCGTATCATTTTGGAAGAATTCCAACAGTTTTCGCGGTTAAGTACTTCTCTCTATTGCAAATTCAACGTTTATTTGCATTAATAGTAGTGGACATTATACACAATGCTCAAATGCGTGCAAAGTTAAATGTTTTTCTATATAACAAAGTGAATACTTCGAATGCTAGGCACTGCTGCACTTGCGGTAGCCTGGTCGGTCACGTGCCGGTTTGACAGCGCAAAGGTCACGGGTTTGTATCCGGCCATAACCTGGGCGAGATTCTAACCCGCAACATGTATATTGTGTATGTCTTGGTTTATGCTAAATAGAATATACGGTGTGATGTAACCCAAGTGCTTAGTTCATGAATTGAATTTAATTGAATTAATGTAATGAATACTACCAAATGAAAACTGAAGCACGCGAATTAATCCATGAAGTTCGATCAATCGTTTTTTGTTTTTGTTGGTTTAAATTGACGCAGCAAGTTAGAGAGACAGCTGCTAACCCTGTGTCGCCGTTTGATTTTCAAGTTGTATCCAATTCCTAGAAAACGTTATAGCTAGGTGAAACTGAATGACTGAGCTTCTTTCCTGCTCTAAATAATTCTTTTGCCAATGCAATTCTACGTCTTTGGTAGTAGTCGGATTGTTGTAATGGCTTGAGTACGTACTGACTGCCCACCCAGGGGGCCCGGGTTCGAATCCCGGCCGAGGTAGAGGTTTTTTTCATAGCTATACTGATCCCCGCTTTGGTTCTTTGTAGAGAGCACTTCGAGTCGAATTCTCTGTCCGTCGGATGGGATGTTAAACCATGGATCTCTTGGCGCCTTTTGTTAAATAATAGCGTAATACCGACGCCGGGTTTCTCTCCACCCTTCCTTCTTTTCTTGTAAAACTCCTATCCTCATCCAATAACGCACCTATCCTTAAATGGCGCAGATACCTTACCTGTCGCGCTGAGTTGAACGGTCGCCTCTCCTAGTAACTAACTAAAACACAATAAACCAGGAATTTCCAACTTCGCCCCCATCTCTCCTAGCCTGCCTAACTCTTTATAAACCTGCTCTTTGATTGTTTAACTTTTATATGGCTGCGCTTTGGCTATATCGCTTGCTTTATCTAGTAGAAGTCAACTTTTTATAGAGATGCTGGGCACAGCAGAGCTTCAGCCATTAGAGAAATATTGGCGTGGATTCCCAAGTTGCACCCCAGGATCCTCCCGTCGAACAGCTGCCCGTCCTTAGCGTACCCGGCCGGCGAGGGTGCACGCGATCTTAGTCAAGCCGGCCTCCGTCCCCTTCCTCTGCGGCTTGGGCTTATCGCCGTTGCGATCTAGAGATTTCAATCGTTGGTGGAGGCTTGAGGGAAGAGTCGGACGTCCATTTCCCTCTCCCACCCTCTGCGCCATCTCCACCGGAAGAAGCGGGCAGATAAACGCCGAGCGGGGAGGGGTAGGGAACAGGCGTGGCCGGCTCCATGCAATTAAGTCTCCCCTCCAGGACGATAATCATAATAATGATGCGTGCCGAGGATTGAGGTCGATGGCGCGGGGGCCGTATTTTGGTTTGTTTTGTCCCCCTAACCTCCCTCCCGTTCCTTTCTCTCCTCTCCGACCAGATGCGCAGGATCCGAAACGGGGTAACGTTCAATTCGTACATCGCGCTGCTCTTATAAAAACGTGAATCAATTATTCTATGAGTTAAGCTAAGTTTCGATTGCCCGCTGAAGAGCTGTAAAATAACATTATGGAGTTCTATCTGTAAATACTCATTTACACTGCAGCTTGTAGTAATTCGCGTTTCATTTCGTGATATCACGTACATATTCCTTTTTCTTCACCTCTTCCCCTATTATCTAGCATTTTACCCTAAATTACGCCCTTTAATATCTCATTTGCAACCATTACTTTCTCCATCTGCGTACTCGGCGGAATTAAAATTACGTTCAATAGTTTCCTCTTTTCATTGACATTGCCTAGCTAACACATTTTCACCTTTTTTATGTCCACTGGCCGTACAATTTGGGTATGGAGTAATAGAATTAGTTCCTTAAGGGTGGTCTAACTACTAAAGTTATGTTGCGACGTCTTACCTGAGGTTAAATCTGAAACAAATATGGTACCTACTTCTATCGGAGGTAAGGTTCGAAGGCAAGACCTTTGGGATGCCAGACTGACGAATTACCGACCTTGCGAACACGGCTGACGAATTGGGTAATAAAAAATGTTTTACTGCCTCAAATCCAAATTTGAGGCAGTAGTGTGTTATTGGAACATTTTATTATTTTAAATGAATCTAGTTGATAAATAATAATAATTATCATGTTTGTGAAGTGAGACTGTCATTCTTGACTTGTGACCTGTTGATATTTCTGTTACTATTTCTCGGTATCCTCTTGGCAAACCGCTCTTTAAATACACATATGGTTGATTGGCTCTCAGATCGTGTTTATTGAGTCAGTCTTTGAAGCATAGAAGATTCTTGGTATATTTTCATGCTGTGCCATACTCCATCTACATCAACGATTTCACGTCAGGACTGCTGTTGGCTAATCCAGCTGTAGTGGAACTAGATCTAAATTTTCACGAATTTTGGTGATGGCCGTGATGTCGAAGCATCCATTAATAACATAGACTACGTACCTGCTTGTTTTTTAATATTAATTGAAACCGATACCCTTTGCTCAGGATGAGTCTTTTACAATGCAGTAATGGTCTTGGTACTGTTGGTCAAAAGTGATTCTAGCCAAATTTTGATCACATGAAAATATTTATTGCGTCACTGAGTTTTTACGTGCTTAATTTTAGAAAAAGTCTTACTCCTAGAAAGTATTTCATTAACCATTTCCGCAATAATTCGCCGAATAGCAATATTTTTGCTCGATCTTTCTCTTCGTGATCTATTTCGTCTTTTCAGTAAAAGGCGGAGGCTACGCCTTAAAATATCAGATTCGGCACTGAGCCATTTGCGTGAGAAACGGGTAGCATTTGTCAAATGTCTCTTGATCTGAATTACCTTGTTCTAAATTAACGTCGAATGAAAATGAGATTGACATGTTTGTGGAGATTGGGTTGTTGTGGTGGTCAGAATACAGGTCTCTCATCCGGAGGACCCAAGTTTGAATCCCGGCAGCGGCAGAGATTTTTCATTGGTATGCCTGTTCCCACTTGAGAACTGTATGGAGAGCGCTTCACGTACAGTACTCCGTCCGTCGGACGGAACGTAAAAATCGTGATCTCTTTCACGCATTTCATAAGCGTAGGCTAATGCCGAAGCAGAGTTTCTCTCAACCCTTCCTCCGTTTCCTGAAAAATCCCTTCTTCTAGCCAATAACCCAACTATCCTGAATGGTGCAAATAACCTCAGCTGTCGGTCACCTCCATCGAATAACAACGACCCCATTTATGTTCGCTATAACATAGGGCGCTTTTTTCAGGACGCGCCATTCGCTTTCCGAAAAAAGAATTCGTTTCCCGCTTCGATGTGCCGGACAGTGCGTCGATGAAGACAGCGGAATCCGCCGCTTTCATCGAATCCCTCGATTGCCACCTCCTCAAGTGGAACGGCTCATCTCCCCTTACCGTTCGATGTCGACTCCTTCCCTCCCTCCCCATCTCTCACTCCCCCCCGTACTCAACGCCCCCGTCTCCCGTCGCTTCAGGGAGTCCCCGCATCTCATTTCTGGGATGGCCTGTTCGGCGCTTGCTCGAAAGTAGTGGGAAAGGTAAGGGGCTTAATTGTCTCACTCCGGTTTTTGTGGAAAATAGTTTATTTCCGTTACGTTCGGGAGCTCTGTTTTTATAGTCCCCGGGGCGTCCAGACTTCCACGTCCGTTCCCCACGGCGTTCGTGTTAATTACGCTGGAATTAACTTCCGTAGCCACGTCCATTAAGCATTTAAGATAAAAATTACACCTTTTCGGTGTCAGAAATCTTTTGCATCACAATGCCCGCTTAACGGTTGACTTCGGGGTCAATCGAATGTGAATCGAAGCCCTGACGCGTGAAAAGATCGATCATTCTGATTTCTAATGACTGCGCGCATTAAAGATACGTAATCCTTACTGTTCCGTGACTCGTCATCTCTTATCTTAATGGCTGCGGTGTCCGTCAATGTATTGTAGGCGTCGAAAGCTAGTTATGCTCTTAATGATCTGCTTACCTGCCTTCTGGGCTTTTTATAAAATCGGCCATGGAAATGAAATGGGGTTAAGCCCATGAAAAATGATAGTAATGGCAGTTATTTGTTGGCCTTAGTTATCTGGAACCTTATTATAGAGACGTCGTGTATTCATATGAGAGTTTATTTATTGTCTATTATAGTTATTATCGGGATGGGACTTTCTATATGCTGCCGTCAAAGATCATCGATAATTATTGAGTTTGAAGACAGTCATCGATATAAAAGTGAATGGGAAGAACGGCTAAGGAAGGGTGGATCAGTTAGTGAAAGATCTAAATAAGTAGATTTACGTAAATACGTGTGAAGAGATTAGTGGATTGAAGAATCAAGTGGATAGCTGCTTCAAACCAATCCCAAGATTATGGACTAATGATGATGATGAGTAATTAAGTTCGCGTCTGTAGTGTTCTTTTTACTTACTTCCATGATGCATAACGAAACGACGTGCATTCTCCCTAACTTAAAATCAGTCGTGCCTGTGCTCTCATCAAATCTCCTGAGCGCTTAAGATTTTTAACCTCATTAACCAGTCCACTCTGCGTTTGGATGCGAAAGTGGCAGCTCTTATTATAAATGGATGGTGACCCTGAATTCTCCCGAGAGTTGCTTTCATCTTTCTCTTTCTGGAAATGGTTAGAGCGCGACGTAACGTTGGAGAGTTGACTCGTCAGATATGGCGATCTGAATTCCTGTTTCCTTTTCTCGATAGGCCGCACACTTTGCGCGCAGTAGCATTCCCGCTGTTACGTTTTCATTGGGATTATGTATGTTGTGATCATAGATCGTGTGGAGGCTGGTTTTAGACTTCCTAGAACGCTGTCGCGTATCCGCGTTGGCTAATGACTCATCATTGACTTCTTGAATAAAAATAGTGTAAATAGCGTGAAGCACTTTTTTCTACGCTCAATGACCATATTTATTTGACCTTGATGTGAGAAGTCCAGTGGCGCAGTTTATGACGCTCTGTTTAGCGAATGAATTCATTTGCATACAAGCTTTGGAGGTGAAATAACCGTTGGGCCTTCACAATTTTTAAGTAATAATTCTTCTATTGACATATTCATCGTACGTGCTGGGTCAGAAGCTAGATATATAAGGGGCATAAGCTTATTTTAAACCGAGTGAATCATATAAACGGCATTGATAATATCCGGGAATTCCATAAAAGGCCATTGCTCGCACGTCAGTGTAGAATATGTTTTCATGTGCCTTTAAAATGAATGGAGTGATTTGCCGAAGTCGAACTGCTTGCCATTCTACTTTTTCAATTTTTCATTGCATATCGGCTGTACAAATCTGGATTAGGTTACTTGCGGTGATGGAATGCCTTTGATATATAACTATGAGGAAAAGTGCACGGTTATCCTTACCGTTTATGTCTGCATAGTTGTAAATTTTTTTCTAAAATGTTCATGGAAGTTAATCAATTGCGTAATAACTATTTTATGTGTGGTCGTATAACAAAATGTATTTATGTAATAGCTTATTTTTCATTCGTATTTAATTCTCCCAAATCAATTACATGCCATGGAAAAGAACCAGTTAGAATGATTGATAAAAATATTGGTTAAATTCATTATGAATCTGGAAGAGTTATAATCTCATTAGTATGACGGAAATGAGGCTTTTGCCAACTTTTTGTCATCGGTAAAGATAACTCACTAGTTATGTACAGATTTCGTTTTATAAGAATAATCCATAGTTAGTCCTAAATGATTCTGCTCTGTGTTTTTACGGAGCTTCCTATTTTGTTGGGATTTTATTGCTCCTAATGCGCGTTAAACCGCTATTTACTTCGAAATATTTCGTTTTTATTCACAAAATTTTTAATCTTTCTTAGTTGCCGTTGCCACTAAAATTCCTGGAACACGTTCATGCCACAATTTGGTGTACGTTGACATCTGTTTCGCGAAACCAACTGTGAATAATTTTATTCAATTTTAGGTCTGCGCTGCGTGTAATTGCTTTCGCCGTCGCGCTCCCACGGCATGAAGAAATCACATCCTTTCACTGATTTATCGTTCCGTAATGAGTTAATGTCGCTACAGGATCTCCAATACGCCTTGCTGAGGTTGTTTCAAATTATGTTATTTCCTCTTTATCGCGGATCACTTAATTGTGTAATTGCGACACTCTCCGGGTGGGTAGCGTCCGCTTTGCAGCGTTTTAGTCGCTCTCCCCGAACAGTTGTGCCGCTTTGAAAAATCCCATTATTCCATAAATACCTGGCCTGTTCGAGCGCTCTCCATAAGTAATTGCTGCGGAAGCGGAGCCATAACTTAGCATCAGGCACCGCTTTTGCTGGCTCACATCTCACCCGTCGTCTTCCACCAATGCATCAACCACCGTCCCCTTCAACCTAGATTCCTCGCTATTATTCTTCCTAAACTTGTTAAGAAAAAAGATGGGAGGGATGTTTTGAAGTTGCCATGTTCTTCTTCGCCCTTCCTCGGGAGCGTTTTTTTCCTTGCAGACTCTAGTGCTTCCGCATGCCGATAAATCATTTCCATCGAGGCTAGTCTATGAATAGCATTCGGTTCCTCATCCTTGCCACGCCGAGTGAGCTATCAAAAATTATAAATTTTAAGACGAAACAAAAAATGTACGAGTCCGTTTCGAAAGCGATATTTTTTTGCGAAGAGCCTAAAGAACTCCAATACATCATGATTCTGCTTTCTCGTGCGAGGGACCCTCGTCTACGGTACTCTTCAGTCGACTATTAACGTGGCCGTGCGGAAGGTCTAATCGTATAAATCTGGAATATTTAATGTACCCCGTCGTGGTGCTATCGACTAATGGCACAATGGCCCGGAAAAAGAGCAACGGTACCCTAGCTAGAAAGGAATGCAAAATGGCACTGGAATAAGAGAAGCAATGGAACAAAAACTTATCATTTAACCCATACCAGCTGATTGTAAATTTCTGGTGCACGCATTTCAATAGTATTTTGCTGAGAGGGACGACATCTCGATGTAATAAAAATCGGAAAGACTCGAATCATCTCCATAATAGTAGAACATTTTAAGATAAAGAAATTGAAGTAAAAGATCGCAATTGTAACATAGTAGTGAATTTGGCAACATTATAAAAAAATCCGCTTTACGTGGCCCTCAGCTCCTCAATGAAATGTTGACATAATTTATGTACTCAGAAAATACTTGCATTTTTGTGCAGTTAAATTTAACGTGCGTAAAGACAATAACATCAGGTGTTATGTGGTAACTTGTTGATCGATGTGATTATGAAGAGTATTTTATAAGCCTACTCAGTTTTTATCTACATAGGATGGCGTGCGTAATAGACTGTATTTATTTAACATTAATATAAACAATTAATATAGATTTTATGCAAGTTTGCCGTATCTCAGATCATCGCACCAAAGACGCTATTACTATCGGCTGGAAAAATATGCTTTGACGTTATCTGTACATGAGATGAGAAAATTTCCAACTTCACCCTTTAAGGAATAGGTATTTGTTATACTCGTTATTCTAGCTGTTACAGACAGTTACTTCCGGGCACTAGTCACCTTTCTGGTTTCACAATTGCGATGAAAATGTACTTGGACTGTGTATAATCGCGGAACACAGTCAGTAAACTTGTCCTCTACCTTTGAAGCCTAGCTAACACTCATTGAAGTCACTGTAGAATTTTTAGGTCCAATAATTACGCGAGTGCTGTTTAAGGACTTTCTGAAGGAGCTATCACGCCCCTGTTAGCTCCCGCCTCAAGTCAAGCTGAGCCATTAATGAATGGCTCATTGTCGTCCATGTTTGAATATTTGGTATGACATTTTTTGGATTCTGCTCAGTACTGAGCTATCAATTGCAAGTCTAGTTACTTGGAAATTGCAAGCTGTGTTGGTATTAGGTGAATGATGTTGAAACTTAAACGCTGTGGTATGATCTTAGTACTTGAAACTCGAGTTTAAAAGAAATAATTACTTCGTAATACTCCACAGCTTTTTATTAATAACTCGACCAATTTCAACTTTCTAAAAAACTGACGCTTGTTTCTGAGTTCTCATCCTCGAGGGTGCCCAGACAAGCATTCTTAGTTTAGGGGAAAGAAAATGATTCACAGCTTGGGGCGGACGAAGAGGTGACGTTGATTTTCGTGGAAGGGGTGGGTGTTGGCAAATAATAGACTGTTAAGACAAGGACCTTGTGTAAAGTGATTTTGGAAGGAGAGCGGTTAACATCATGAAGATGATTTTAAAATAATTTTGTTGGGTGAACACTGTCGTTTAACTAGAAGTACAATGGTACAATAAAGTATATCCATTACACCAAACACCAACACCATTACATGACTATAACTGTAATGTCTATAAGCTGATTTATAACTTTATATGTAATTTTCTGCAATAAAGTTTTATTTGTCCAACTGGAGACATTTATTACACGAGAATGTACGCTAGTATTGCTGTAGGTATACTTTGAAGGTGTCCCCGCCGACAAGCAAGTGCCTTATGGTTCGCGTAAAGCTCCAGATCGTCATTATTTTCTTGTGTTGTGTATAACCTATTGGAGATATAAACATATTATTATTATTAAACAATTTTCTGTTTAGCTTTGATAATGACGCTGTAGTGTTGAAACTGGCCAGGTAATTAACGAAAAGTTTTAAGTATTCTTGGACACTAAAACTCTGAAGGTCGTTATCAAAGGCAGATGTAAAACCGCGGAAGAGGAAGGATATTACGGATAGTATAAAGGCGAGTAAAATATATGCCGACTAGAAGAAAGAAATATTTCTTAATTTCGATTTCAAATTTGTCAATTTAAATTGCTAACAAATGGTGCCGATGGATAAATGAAATGAAAAGTTGAGTAGGGCACAACATCAAAACCCAGCTTATATAAAACTATCAGTCAAATATGAATTTATTTTACAAGGTGTGGTCAGTAGCAGTTGACTTAAAACTCTTCCTAGGAGTCCTCTCTAGAGGTCTGCATACGGTCGCAAAATACGGGCGAGGGCCGCCCGCCCTTGTGCGAGAGATAAAGAGAGAGGAACAACCCGAAGACATTTGACGGACTTTTCCGATGTGTCACGAATGTGGCCTAACGGAGAACTTGCTGAGAAGAGGCGGTCACCCGTCGGCTGAGCGGGCGCCCGCCTCCAGGCCGGGCGACCGCCCTAATCGTCACCGCCGCGTCTCTTTCTCAAGGGTCTTTGCCGTTTGCAATATTTTTCGCTCACTATTTTACCACCCCTCCTCTCCCCTCAGTTTGGGCGAGCAACCCGGGCACCCGCCAAGGACCCGGGCACCCGCCTAGGATGCGGGCACCCGGGTCGAACGGGCACGGTCGGGCGTCAACGTCACACGGGCGGAGGCGAACACGGGTGGGGGCGCCCGGCACGGGCGGGCGAGGGTCGCCCGGATATCGCGCCCGTTTGCAGGCCTCTATACCTCTCTGCTCCTCGAAGGAGAAAAAATAAGAGAATAGGACAGAAAAGACATCGATCTCGTATGGACGAGGCTTTATTTCCTTTCCCACTGAATTCCCGGCCGTAATCGAATCGGAATCTCTCCCGCGATCCTCTTCCCCGGGAGAAGCGGATTCGCCTGTTAAAGGGGTCGGCCCACTTGGCAGCGGGAGCCGCTGCTGTGAGTGAACTGGTGCGCGGAATATTCAGTCCCTCTCCCTCGCTCCAACATCTCCCTCCTCTCGCCAGCCGGTCACAGGTCGCGGCCTCGCATTCCCAACCAAGTGGGCCGCCTGCTCGCGCTTCCCCACCCCGTCCCTTCGCCGCCGCATTCTTCCCGCGCCTCCACCCGAGCGGCCGTATCTGCATCTCCGATCCGCAACGAAGCGTGTGCGTACACGCCCGATCCAGGGGGGGAGGGGCCAAGGGCACGCCCACAGCCCCTCGCGGTGGGTGAACCATCCCCGAGGTCCTCCGGAGCTCGCGCGTAATTAAAAAAATTGCGAGCCCTATCGGGTTTGTTATTTTACCCGCCAACCCTCCGAGGTTCTCGTTTTAAACGTGACGGGGGTGATTGTGAGGCTGAAAGGGAAAGCGGGGTGGACACTTGCTATTTGCAGCATAGTGAGACAAATTTATGACTCATCGATGAGCTCTGCCCATAACGTTCCAATTATCTGTGATTTTGGATTTTCATGTCGATCCGTGCCTTTTAAATGAAGATGGAAATGCCGTTAATATTTCCTTCAGCATAGTTAAACTTGACTAGGGTCATCTGATGGTCAATTTAGGTTTGGATTGGCCACAAGGAGGATATATATCATCAATGCGTTACAATTTTTGAGGCTTCACTTTGTGGAACCACGACATTGGGGAAGAAAATTCACTTTGTACATTCCACACTAAAGTTTTATTTACTTCGACCATTAACAAGGTAATGATAATGACGTAAAAGTATCGAAACCTTGGTCGAAGTAAATAAAACTTAGTGTGGAATGTACAAAGTGAATTTTCTTTTCCAATCAATGCGTTAGCCTAGAAGAAAATTTTCGTACTGTTTCTCTCATCAGATTCGTATCCTTCCCGCGTCCTTTCCCTGCATCTAAAAATACTCATACATTTCCTCCATCTTCTATTCTTGCCCCACGTTCTATTACCCTCTATACTCCCCAAGGCCTCTTTATTCCTCCATATTTCTCCTACTCAGCCGCCGTTGTCACTTTTCTTCCAATAACTTCATTCCATCTCATAAAATGCCTTGCCTAACGCCTGTAAACGAAGCATTGGTAATTATTGTTTTGGGTATCAGTTACTAAAATTCAGACCGAAGTTGTTTGTTTAAAGAATGCTTATAATTATTCTTCCAAATGTTTTGTTGGTTGTTATAAAGCAGCGTGACACGCATAAAAAAGTGAATAATATTTTATTTACCAAATATTTTTGATAAATCTGGTAGTTATATCCTCTTCGGTCCCCTTGTCCACACATTTGGCCAACCGGCTATACGTCCCTCAGAGGGTAGCTTTTTCCGATAGAGAATTTTACTCATATACTCATCTGTGAACGTACTGATTTTGAATTTTTCGCCTTGATAGCTCCAATTTCATGCACTATAATCTCATTTAGCTTTCTTTTTCCAGAAATCAATATGGCGGCCAATAATGAAGTGAACTATATTTCATCTATTTATATCTTCCCCATGTTGCATTTCTTTCCGTTCATGTACAGAATATAAATACTTAAGGTTGTACTTCATTATTATTCATGCGATCATCAATTTTTTTATGTCACAAATAAAAACGTTGCACATGTGTGGGCTATTAATATTTCAACAAAATAATAATAATAATAGTTTTTTCGACGTATAATTTCAGTAGTTCCATATGTGTACACAAGAGAAAAAATATTTTTTCTTAGGTCAGGTATTTTTCAGGACCGAAGAGTATAAAGTTAGCTGATGACTTTTTATTTATTTTTTCTTATAGTACCTACTTCAAATGATGTTGGACCGGACGTTAACTTTTTTTAGAGATTGTGTTTAATCATATTATTTTAAGTGCACTTGAGTACTTTCCAGATCGTTTTTTTGCTTTTATACATTTACAAATTTTTCTTCCGTCAGTCACATAGTTTTAGCCGGTGTAAGGAAAACAGTGTGTATGATGCAGGTTTACCATTCACAACCCAACGGAAATGACACCTACACGTACGCCCCTGACCCAGTGGCAACTACGAGTTGCTGGCTAACCCCAAGACCCAGTGACATCATATAACTGACCCTCTGTGAGCCCTTTGCTGCACATCACTAGCTCCTAGCTCCTTGACGCAGTTATTCACCGACAACCTTAAGTGGTTGTGCCAAATAACATTTTTCGCGTGTGATTTGAAAGAACAATCACGCAGGATACGTCCCGAAGAAGAACTTAACCTGTGATCCCAGTAGATTTATTCAGCAATACTCATCGCTCCGATGACTGCCTCATTCCATGATGGCTTTGTAACAGTCACTTCTGTAGATGAAGAGTTGTTATTAAAACCATACTTAATTTGTGGCAACAATAATAATGGCGATAATTATTTCTTTCGTTTGGAAACTTAATTGGGCCATTTGCGTTTAATGAAATGGCAAGGAAAAAATTATTCGTTCTCTCAAGTAGGTATTTCCCGAGTTTGGCATGCTATATGATTAATGTAATGGTCATCCGCGTGACTTTTCGCTAACTTTAATCTTATGTATTGTAATCTTTCGGACCAACTATTTTCTGGTAATTCCTCAAACTTCTCTTACAATGTATATGTACCCGTAAAGTTTCTATAAAAATCAGCCGAGATTTTCATTACTGCTGAAATCATTGTTCATTCCTCATTGTTTTTTTTTACGACTGAGTAAATTAATGTGTAGTTTATGTCTGAGGTAGTGGAAAATGGAATCGCCATTGTCCGTCGTCCGCGTCGTGATTAACAGAATGACCCTGTTTGCGATACTACGGAAGAGCGGCGTGAAACCCACCATCGGTGGCTGCCTGCTCATACTGAATGAAGCCAAAAACCTCGCATTCGTGCCGGAGAACGGTTTATGTTGACCTGAAGAGCGTTCTTCCCTCGATAACCATATATGAGGGCCCGGAAAACTCTGGAATGTTATTGTTCATTGCCGTGTTTGAACCTGGACCTGCGGAGTGGAAGTTGATACGCAATCTATACTCTTTGGAAAGGAATTTTTAACGTGGCCGTTCGCTGTGGCCTTATTTGAGTGCAGATCCTTTAGAGAAATTAATCTCACGTTCGTATTGGATTCGGGTTTCTAACATGCGATTTTAGAGTTCAGCCTTGCAAACATCTGACTCACCAGGATTTGTCTTAGCAATATGTTCTCAGAAAAGCTTTTTTTTTTAAATCTAAGTTAATACTGATTTTAACTATGCCTCCTAAGGACTTGTTAATATTATTTTGCTTCAGTACTCTTCCTTCTCTCCGGACGGCCACCATTTTTATGATCCAAATATCTTAGGCTCCTTTGCAATTTTGATGCTACATGAAGTAGTGTCCATAATTGCTACGAAATCTTAGTTTCTTCTTCCCTGTTTTTTGGTATGGTGCATTTCACTTCTTTTTATTTGTTAACTAATACAAACTATTATCCATGTGCAATAACATAAATTTTTATTATTTATCGAATGAATCGGGTGCATATTTTAATGGTGGCAAAAAGCTGTATTCGTGAACAAAAACATTATTTCCGATAGAAGAGTGGTGTATTCACATTAATGAGCCAATTATGTTCATGCCTGTGGAAATTCTACCATAGCGTCAGAAACCGCTTTAGTCATAGTGGAGTTAGTATTCTCTGCGATTTGCAAACGAGGATGAAAAGTCGGAGGCGTGTACGTGGTGCGGTGGTGTGCGTGCTATATTTTCTCCCCCCGGACACTAATGATCTCGGACCGATGCTTCAACCCTTTATCGTGTCCACAAACGTTCACTGCTAGATTTATGATAAGTGCATATGCGCTCGATTTCCTTTTCTTCCTATTCCCACAAGTCCTTCTCATTGTTCTAAACCCTACGGCGCATGTGTTGTTATGCCCGTGCCGAAAGTGACTCCTCTCTTACACTTGCTTCAAACCGATTTATCAATTGAACACCGCAATAGACGTTACCTGTATTTAGTATGGACAACATGATGAACAATTTAATCTTTAGAAGTGAATACGTGCGTTTCATGTAGTGTCATTTTTATACATTGCAGAGGAGAGTGTTGTTCAGTAGTGTAACTTCCCTTATTCCCCTATTTTGGAGGAATGATATCGTTGCAATATCTCAAAACCTGAACATATGTAGATACTTTATTCATGTGTCAAACGTGTATCTAGTTGTTGGGGGTTAAGGTGTTTGCATGTTTAATTTCACCAATTTACCTACTTTAAAACCATTTGCGTGTTTGAACACTTTTTTGTATTTCATATTTTTCTTTCATTACGATGCTTTCGTATATCGTTTGCGATAGAACAATGTATGTAATAACTGTTAACACCTTGCGGAAATTAACGTGAAAAAAACTTGATGACATTTTCCTATTCGTTTTAGTTTCAGGGGAAATATACTATGGAGGCTAGTTTTTAGTTCATGTACATGAAGTAAATTGATCAGTAACCCGTTTCTATTTGCAGTAGTCCCATGTAAATTATTGATTTGCCTCCAAATTCCGTAAAAATGTCAATAATTCCTGTAATAGTATATACTCTATTAAACTAATGATATGTAACCGAAATGCGTGTTCTGCTGCTGGGGATTTTTTTCTTTTGCCTATTAATATCTCTCCGCCACTTCGATTGATGATCTTCTCATGAATCATTGATGGCTTTATCTGAATACTGAGCATGAATCTATCAAAATAACTGATCGCCTTTCTATCGCAAAAAAAGTGTATACGGCTTTGAATTGATGGGATTTCCAATTTGAACTCGTCGGTCCCAAGACTTCATTATAGTTTGCCTGAGACCCAACCGCATTGTCGGTCGATGATCACTATCCATTGATGTTTATTAGCCATTGGTCTTTGTAATGCGGCCTTGTTCCCAAAAGCTGAATAATGAATAAGCAAATTGGTTGTCGCCTTATATTTAGTTGTTGGAAAAGCGAACATACTTGGAACGGAGCGTCCTTGGTTCAGATCTGGACATACACTCTTAAACCAAAGTGGTGAGATTTTCTGAATGCAAGAAGTTCGTTGGAAATTGTTTTCGAGAAATTGGCTGTAAGCCATAATACGGAAGTTCATATAGTTTAAGAATGAGTGTGGAGTAAACTCTGTAAAAGGGCAAGGGCCTAGCCACGTTGATACACCGGTTCCCGTCAGATCACCGAAGTTAAGCAACGTTGGACCCGGACGGAGGTTGGATGGGTGTCCCCCTTCCATACCTCTACCGTGGTGTTCTTGTCCCCTGTCTGCGTGTGGCGGGCAGGTTAAGTGTGGGTTGGCACAATGGATATAAAGAGGTCTAAGTGCCAGGGGGCTCCAGAAGGCCTCCGCCCACCCCTCCAATTTAATTTTAATTTTAAGCTCTGTAAAATGTTTTTTCTCCATTCTTAGATAGTTCACGTATTAAGTGGTCGTTACATTAATTTTATTTTCATTTTGATGAAAGTTGTCTAATTGCCTCCCATAGTGTGTAATGAGTGGACGTGTTGGCCTAGTGGGTAGAGCACTGAGCTACTGACCGGAGCGTCTCGGGTTCAAATCCCGGGCAAGAGCCTTTCTGGACACCCCCGTGTAAAATCCTCGCAATTCGATTTCCTGAGTGCCAGAACTTCGTAGGAAATCGCAGGTGGCCCAGGGAAAGGAAATGGCCCCTCTACTCTAAATGTGTGAATTTAACACGCCATTGGCTTAGTAAGGGTTGAGCTCTACTCCCCTATCAAAACCAACCTTCGGGTTGAATCACTGAGTGAGTGTGTAATGGAATAAATGGTATTTTTATAGTATTCAGGCTGTAGGTATGACAACGGTGCCCTATAAATTTCAGACTAGTCACGGTAGTCAGTTAGATGAAGGACTGGTCTGGCAACTGAAAGGTCGCGGGTTCAAATTCCAACGTCGACACGGATGTCGAGCTCGCCTTAGGATAAGTCATTAAAACATAACTCTACTGCTTCTTAATTTGTTCCCTATCAGTTCGCTTGGTTGTACATGAAACAGTGAGGTTTAAACACCTTCGCTGAGGCGGCGGGCATTCCTCACTTGTCTGCTGCATCTCCGTGAAATGCCAGCTCCCCGTTTTCTTTCTCAGGGGACACAAGGGTATCCAGACTTGGCTCTCCGTATTTCGAGGAGATGGTTATCGTTCTACGAACGCATCCACGTTTCCCGGATGGTATCAAATGAGAAAATAAAGAAAAGTTTGTGCTAAAAACTTGGCGGCCAAGGAAGAAGAAAAAAAAACATACTCTCGTCACGTCTACTCCGACTTCGACGGGTCGTAAGTAGGGTTGCCAACTAGTGATAACTTGATTCCCGGAGTTGTACCTTTCATGAGTGAGATATTTCGGGAGATTTTAGGGTATTCACAACAACTTAAGATTGTATTCTACGTTCCAGAACACAATAAATATTTAGATCTGTAATGTATTAATTTTATCGTCTTCATTCTTCTGTGCCCCGCATTTAAAATACACCCAGCCTTGACTTATCTGCTGAGGTTACGATCTATGTCTCATTGACTTAAATAAACATGCTTCGGATGTTTGTTCTACAGAATTGTTTCCATTCATCCATTCTTAAGTTGACTTTTCTTAGGGTAGAATGCCCTCATCGCCTGGGCTGTTTTACTGAATATTTATTTTTTGCTTCATCCATCGTTGATTATTCGGATTCCCAGATAACAATACTATTTCACCTCCGCAAGGTTGTATTTCCCTAGTTTAACATTGGTCTTTGCTTCTCTTCCATTGAATACCAATATCTTAGTTTTCTTTTTATTGATGTTCAGGTGACCATAGTTCTTTCTATGATTACTAGGGACTACTTTAAATCCCTTCCTATCTCAGCCAACTATCTAATATACGGTCTGGTAAATGACGTTTTTGCTGAGTGAAAGCGGGAGGAATATTCCTACCGCGGAGGGACTGGAGATTTTAAAAACCAAATCCGGGATGTCCCATAAAGTGTCCCATTCCGGGAGACTCTTGTAGAAGGGGGAGAGTTGGCAACCCTAGTCGTAAACCGCGGGAAGGTTGGGGAGGATGAGAGACTCTGGCGTTCCACAATCCCACATAGCGCCGCATCACTTTGTACGGGCCCTGTCGCACTGGTGCCCGGGAACACCTCCCCAAAGAATTCGGGCGCGTTTGTTTTTCGAATGGGACCCCACCTTTTTTTTGAGATACTTGGCCGCCGCGCCATACAGAGTGCCGCTCTTCCGCGAGTGGAGATTTCGGGCGGGTTTGGTTGGGGGCGGAAGGCATAGAGGTGGGGGATAGGAAACGTAACAAAAGCGAGTCGGCACTCGTGGGGGGCGAGGCAGAGGGAAATCGGACGTGCTTCGGTTGGTTACCCGCCTACGCGCGACCTTAAGGCGGCTCCACCTTAACCTCCTCCTTCCTCCAACTCCACGGCCGCAACATCCCCTTGGTCACGCCTCGTAAGCGGAGCGTCTGGTCGCGATGTGTACTACCGCACGACTGGTGCGTCTTGAAAGTTTCATTTGTTCTCGAAATAATGTGCTATTAGAAGAAGTTACTCGTCGGAGGTGTACTCATTGGTCCTCATGTTCTTACATATGATTCAGACGTTCCTAAAGGTGCAGATTTTTGTTACAGAATAGTGCACCGGTATGCTCATCCATTGATTTAATTAGTTTTTGAATGTCCCCCCCTGACGTGCCATTCCTTGAAGTACGAAACTATTTTTCTCCGCTTTTGTTCGTCTGAATTTAACATGGTAGCTACATATAAGAAAGAGTCAGTTATATTGTTACATTGAGAGTCCGGTATATTTCGCTTATTATCACCTGTTTACTTTGGAATGTTTTATGTGAACCGAGAAGTATCTTTTTATCATTAATTATACATGTTCATTTACTTGTATCTTCTAGTTAATCGTTGCCGCTGATGTGCATGACGTTCTCGTGTGATATTGGGCTTAAGAACAGTTATCATAAAAAAGCACTTTAACATTTCATTGCAATATTTTTGTGGCCGATAGCAAGCAAAAAAGGGTACATTTTAAGGCAATTTAGTTTTCGGAACCGAATATTGCTGCAATTACTGAGGTTACCAACGAGTGTTGACATACTTTTATCCTTCTTTCTAGGATTGATTAATCCTATATCGAGCATAGGTAGACATTCTTACCCAAAACCCCTTGTTACAAGGCCGCCCCGTTACTGACTACACTTATGATAAATATTTATAGTATTAATTGTCCATTGGCCATTATTGCGCCCTCTAAATTTCAATGTTCTTTAATAGAATTCTTAAGGGAACCTTGGACTTTTAAAAATGTCATTTTCTCTTGGGACAACTTCACCACTGTTTTCCTGAAACTTAATTACAATACAGCTTGAAAAGTTGTTTGTAAATGCTACTTGAGAAATTCTGTTTTCCCAGTACACTCTTCCGCAGTGAACCATTAAGTCACCATAATTAGTAAAAGAGACTGATTTCATTAATACTTAGTTTGAGCTTGTGTTAAATGAGGCTCTGAGAGGCAAAATACAACTTCCGCTTGGTTATCGTCATGCTAACATACCGTGATGTGTGAGATTATGGCTATCTGTCTTGAAATAACGTTTTTCTTTTTCGTATGTTTGAATGGACAGTAAAAACGTTATAAAATTTCCAGAAGAATGCTAATTGGTGACAGGAAAATACAAATGTCCCTTGTGTAGCCCAATTGTGTAGCCCAACACACCGATGTTGACAGGAATGAAAGCAGTGAAACTTTGGTGAACTTTTTCGGAAAATTAACTTCATAGGCGTCGCAGGGTGGTCATTTCTTACATTATTACGCGTGGTTGATCATTTTTCCAAAGATTGGATGATTCCGAAGACTAATTCAGTGTCTATTATATGTTTCCGAGGTGCTGATGTGCTAAAGTTTGCTTTGTGACTGGTTTCGTCGTTTTAGTTTTCATAGTTTGACAACAGTCAAGATATCGGATCAAATTCGACGAAAGAGTTCTCAATATTTAGCACTCATAATATTAATTATTCACTATCACTATACTTCACTTCTATCTATTCTAATGGCTGTGGAATAGTTATTTCTTTTCTGCGTATGTACATTGTTTGATTTTTAAGAACAAGAGCGTTTCCAAGTGATTTTCGTAGCATTCAATCGAATGACGCATAGCATTTCGGAGGGGGAATGATGGCAATAATCATTGCGAGTGAGAGGAGTCGTGAATTTACGATCCCTACCCTAATTGAAAACCAACTAACTGTTTCACCGACCGTACTCGGCCGAGTTATTTGAGGTATGAATCCCGAGCGGTCGGGAACGCCGCTGGTCGGCGTGAATGGATAAATATGCGAAGGAATCGTCCTCTGTTGAGGGGAATCGATGCATCGGGAGAGAGAGAGGATTTAAAACCAGTCGGAATGCATTGGAGAGGTGGAGTCTCGCGGAACCCCCGCGCCATCTATTCAGGTGGTATCAAAGTCGGAATGGCTGCACCGACATTTCCATAAATTGATGATAATTTAAGATTCAAGGCGGATAGCCAAGTAGCGTCCCTCCGCCTCCCAGTCGAATGCTCTTTTGCATGCCGTCTGCTTAACCTATTTCGTTCCTTTTGCCGCCTCCCCTTCCCGCCCGTAATATACACATCAACGACCGCCCGCGCGGGATTCTCGGCGAGCTTGGAAGACTTCCGCAGGAATTTTATTATTCCAACGAATGGGAGCGGCGAGGTGTGTATACCTGTGTGGGTACGTACGCGGGACGGAGAAATCTTCTTCTCCCTCCTCCCTCGAGCGGAACCGCTTGCATTGCGGGCGAGTGTGACGTTCTTTTCTCCTTGATTTCCTGCCGCGCGCGTCGATACGTCGATTGAGCCGATCGGTAGGCAGCGAGCGACGATGTCTTTAGCGTCGGGAGGAGCTCATATTTATGAATCACGGTGGAAAACCTTTCACATTAGCAGCCGGTTTTAGCTGGTGAGTTTAAATGCGTGTGGATATACGTAAAAAGAGGCTCTGGTTCAAGACGGGTGTTTATTTTCTCACCGCACGGTGACCCTGAGCGAAACATCTTATTGCCTCATAGCCGGTGCCTACAAATTGCGGATACTATCTCTTGAAGGCAAAATAACTAACCATCGACGTTTGCCCTTTATGAAATGCTGATTTTATTACTATTTTCCTGAAATTGGTTGCTCTCACATGCCACCGTTTCATTTCATTCCTTGAATATTACTTATCATAACTTAACATCATATAACATATAGTTTATCTGCATAATGTATGCAAATTGAGCTTTTGTGTTGTTTAAAATCGTGAATTTTGTTCTAAAGTATGCCTTGTAATAGGTGGTACGTATCGTTAAGAAATGTGCCTCAGAATACGTGGGTGGGTACATATCGTATTGAGTTTAATCTTAAAATTTACATTAGCTGGTGGTGGTCCATTATTCCTGTGCTTCAGCTTCAACGTTTACATTTTCGAGTCATGACCGATGTAACTCTCTGAAATCACACCTGATAATCTGGTCACGTCTCCACAACTGCTCAAAAAATTTATCACAACCGAGCGGAAATGATACGCATCTTGTCCATGACAACGTTCCGCTCGGCGGAAACACCTTTTGACAGCAAAAAATTATATTTGGGGATATCGTGGAATTTAAATTTCGTTTCAAGCACGCGTTGAAGGTCATTGTTTACTTTTCACATTTCATCGCGCAAGCTGTTATTTTGGCCCGACGGTCTCACGAAAGTTTTTGGGATGTAAAATTCGACGTCGCTAACTGTAAACGACTCTGCTCCTTTGACCCCCGCTTTGACGTGCTCTCCTCCTTTTCCTCCGGCTCCTACATGAAAGCGGACTTCTTGGAATTTTATGATAGAAAATGGGAATTCTGAGAATGCTAATGGCATACCTGAGCAAAGAAAGGAGCAAGCAATGGGAACGAGTGATATCTCAATTACATAAGTGCCGTGGATTACGTGATAAAATGAGTCTTGGTTATGATTAATTTTACTTCTGCTTTCATTGAGCCACGTTCTCGTAAGCACGAAAACTTTCCTCTCAGTTCCTCTGTTATAAATAATAGATTTAAGTTTTTATTCGCAAGCCTAATGCATGAGTGTGGTCTTCCCGTAATGTTTAACGGGTTAATATTTCATAGTTTACGGAAAATAGAATCCAAATTTTTTTCTCTCCCTGAAGTGTATTATGCAACTGATACGTCATTGAAATGCTTAAAATATTATTGTTTATGACTCCTTAGTGTGTGTTCACTTTATTTAATAAAGGAATCCGGTTTTGTTATCCGTACTGCTATTCATTTTGCGTTTTCCCTTGTATAAAACGAATAGTAAATCTCCATTTTTATCTCAGAACTTAAGTAATCATTTCCTGATTTCCTATTCAGTAGATTGCGATATTTTTGAATTTCTTATAAGCACTCATCGCATTGGGATTTCATCGAAAGGAAATCGATTGTTTCAAGGGATAGAAACTCTTAGTCTTTCGATGACATTTCAGGTGAGGAATGAAAGAAATGTACCGCTAAGGATTTGTAGCGTTCTGTAAATTCCAATGAAAATATATCGCCTTAGCAAATCGGAGTCGAGGAGTTATTTTTAAGCATGAGAACTCTCCTAAATGAGACGGGGTACATTAAAGAAAATTGGGGCCTTTTTTATAATATTCCCCTCCGTTTTTATTGCTGGAGAACGTTGAAACCGGTATTTAACTGAACCGGTGACAATTATTGTGATTTTCTTTTCCGTTAATCTTATTTTTCTCAAGAAGAATTATTCTTGCCTTCTTTGATCATCCCGAAAATTAAAATGTTCACGTCCTCATCCCTATTTATTAGTGAAAAATTATGTTTTGCTACCATTTGACGTAAAAATATCTTCGTTATCGTGGGTCAATAATTTTAGTTATCTTTAAAAATACTTTTAAACGTTTTTAAAAAATTATAAAAAAGAGCCGTCAACAACTTCTATGACAATGGATAGGCAGAAGACGTCGCCGTTCGCCTTGAAGATTGGTTGATAT
This sequence comes from Platycnemis pennipes, assembly GCA_933228895.1. NCBI lineage: Eukaryota > Metazoa > Arthropoda > Insecta > Odonata > Platycnemididae > Platycnemis > Platycnemis pennipes. Next base: position 75,126,218 of record OW121856.1, on the reverse strand, counting down.
TTAAATGTAGGGAAGAAAACATCGATCTAGCTCTTCGTCGATGTGTGTAATAGCTCACCACCACCTGGTGTGGGTAATAATATTTCTGTTTTGACTGTCTTCCACCCCAAACTGACCATGTATCATTTTCGTACGAAAGTTAACTGTCTAGGATTCGACCCCTGATCGTATCGGATTTTTTTCTCTGACGTTGTACCGTAAGGTAACTCAACCCGTGCAATACCGATTTAATGTTTTGTATAAATTGGTGTTAGTTATTCTGGGGTGTCTATAGCCGCAAGTGACCTATAGCTGAGGTCACTTGCGGCATTAAAACGTGGGTAATTAGACAGATGTCGGAAGTTACGATGCAGGAGAGGAAGGGTGTAGTTGAGCCCTGCATCGGAATTGACCAACTGTTCACGGAAAGAATCTAAGACCCACGGTTTAGCGTCCCATAATACGGAAGGAGTACTGAACTTGAGGCGCTCTACACACGTTTGTAAAGTAGGGACCGGTATGTTCCTGATAACCTGACAGTGCCGGGATACTTGCTCGGGCCCTCAGGATGGGGAGCCGATACCTTAGCCGCCACATAACCACACCGTTTCGTTTGATTATCTTGGAATATCACGATGATCATTGGAGTGAAGCATTCATTCCTAAGAAGGCTGTGTACCCCTCCCCAGCCCATATTTTCCTCAAGAAAATAAACGTAGCCTCTCCAACGTATTAATAATGTCGCTGGTTAGCACCGCTGGCGCTCTCACTGGCGTCCACATCTTTCCCTCACGTTCCTTCTCCTTCCACCTTACCCCCTTCACCTGACGGCCGTTCCTCACACTCGCTTCGCACACTCCCGCCCAGTGCCCATTAATATCCCGTCCCGCTGTTATTTTTTTCAGCGTCTCCAGGAGGTGTCGACCTGTAAACAAACACGCTAATGGCCCCCGGGGTCCTTGTTATTTCTTAGGCGGAAGTCGTATGCATGCTTCGGCGCCTGCACTCTTGAAAGAGTTTTAGAACCTTCTCTAATCGGCAATTCACACACTCGCTCATTTGTTGCATAGATAATGGCGTCCCAAAATGAACGAGTCTAAGCTCTCGTGCTTCGGGCTTTCCCTTTAACTGTGGCATTTTTCTCACTCCGATCCCGTTTATAGTTTGTCCTCTGATCTTATCGTTTTATTATCCTGGCTGCTGAAGGGTGAGCAGTATTCCATTCTAGTGGTGACTCCTTAATTGATGTGCAATGCTTAACACTTCTTTTGCGGTAAAGGTGTTTCTCAGCCATATTTAGTACAGTGCTTGACAAAGTTAACGTAGCACTTGCGTCGGACTCCGCGCAAACATTTCCGTGATTTTTTTTTAACCACGCCGTCTGAACTAGTGCTAAGGAAAGTGGAGTTTGGCATCTGGGACAGCTTTCGTGATTCATACCCTGTACGACCTCACGTTTTAACTGTAGGAAGTTGGCGCAAAAGTCACGGTGTTTCGCGTTCGATTTGTCCAGAAATGTGATAATAACATTAGACATACTTTGGTGTATCATCCGCGATAATTATGATACGCTGATGCGTAACGGTATCATACCCTCTGTCAGTTTAATCGTTAATATTTGGAGATGGATTTTATCGTAGATCGTGCATGGTCGCCGTTGGCAAACATGCGCCAACGGCGACCACGCCACCGGGTCAAACAGAAGCACTTTGAATCACGCGACGGCCTTCACTTGAATACATACTTGTGCCTTCCCTCGTTGGTCATTCCGCGTTGGTATTTCGAAGCCGTCGGAAAAATTCTCGGAGAGAGAGAAAGAGGGAGAAAAAAATTACGTTCATACGAACTATGACGATGTTGAAGCCACGCTTGTCTTTCTTCTCCAAACATAAGTTTTCCCAGTCGCAATGAAGAGGGGCAATCATGTATGAAAAGGAAACCAAAGGGGTTATAGGATACGACGTTTTTCCGAACAAATAAGACGGATGCCGCGTAGAAATGGTCCGTACAATCGAGGACAAACTTTTCCGTCCATTTCTCTCACGTCTCGTCGATAAGAGGCGTAACCAGCCTGAAGGGACGATCGCGGAGGATCCATAAAGCTCGAATGGAGCGGTCCGACTGATGCTTTATGGGTTTCATGAGAAGGAAAAGAGGATGAGGTTCGGCGAAGAACAGAAGTGGGGATTGGAAGGAGAGCAACGGATTACCAGGAATACGAAACCCGCTGGTTTGAATTTCAAAAGGAAAGGCGTTTCGTGAGCACTAAATACTGAGTGGAGTATTCAGATTATCTCCAAAACCTTAGGAAATTTTTATTGCGCTAGCGACCTCAGTGCCCTTTGAAGTGTTTGTTTGATCGTCATCACGTAATAAATATTCAGCCAATTTCTTCGTGAGAAATTGCTTCTTCGTTCGTCTTCTACTACATTCAGATTTTTAGAACTTATTGGTAGTTTTTTCAGTGCGTACACCGATAGGTAACAGTGAATGATAAATGACGAGATATTTTATAATGCATAATACTCATTTCATGTAGTAATTAATTTTTGACTTTTTTAAGGAGGACAGTTACTTTAAGTTTAGAATATTCCATTGTATAATGTGCGTAATGGGATATGTAGCTTTATTACTATCGACACAGTTTTTGATTCATCGCAATTATGACGTTTAAAGTTTATGTAGCGTCACCAGCCGAATCCAGCTAACGACGCGATTACCGTGATTTGAACGATAGGAAAAAAGAACCTAGAATATTATCTGGAAGTTTTTGAGTGTTTTTTTTTGTCAAGAAGAATTTACTTAGAGGAATGTGTATGAAAATATTTCGGTGTTTACAGGTAGATAGGAGGGACAGGAGACTGCTCCGATATGTTTACATATCGTGGAGATTGGTGCTGGGTACGGCTAATGCCGGTCGTGGTGCGTTAGGAAAGGAAGCAACGTATTGACCTAACAATCCGAAGGTCCTGGGCTCGAGTCTTCCCGGATATTGTTTGTCTTAGGTTTAAGGGAAAAGATATAATCATAGGAGTTCGAGCTGCTAAAGAGAAGGCCTCAATTATGAAGCCTATTTTGAGTACCTTTTCAGATCGAATCATCTTTCTTTACTACCGTGTCCTCCTGAAAAGAAGCCCCAGTGTCATTTTTTAAGGTGCAAATAATGTAAGCCCAAATGAGACATTCAGTCCGACACAGATTGAATAATAATTTATACATGAATATTTAATTGAATTGTATTACTGACATTAATATTTAAAGCAAATAATAATTGATATTATATTTAATTATATATCAATACCATCCGACGAACGAGAGGTATGCACCTTAGTATAGCACCGCAAAACTAGGTAGCACTTTCACAATACTCTTTTTTCTCAGGGCGATTTTCTGCTCAGCAAAAAATAGATATCCCCTGAAAATTAGCTCTCATGGGTTTTTTCGGGGACAAATAAATCATTTAATAAGTGATTAAAAGAACCGAGCTTTTTTTTCATGAAACCAGACTCGGGTACGTTACTTATCGTATACCTTATCGTTATTCTGTATTACTCAATAACCCGATTACATAAAAACGCTTCTTTGCATTGAAAGCAGTAACCAATACGGTAAAAAGCAAAATCCAAATAAACGAATACATATTATGGCCCGAATTAGTTCGTGGCATGTTACTGGAGAAATTCCCGTACGTTTCCGTCCCGGCCGAATTTGTTATGCGCGCCAAGCCTTGGGTCTCTGACTTCGTGGCATAATTAAGTGCACACCTCTCGGCGTGGGCGGTGATGGCCCACGTTGCTGTCCACCTTAAGGCCACGATAATAACAGTAATTTCGTTATTTGTTGTCTTGGACAGAGCACGAGCTGACTATTAAGTTTGGGCCAATTCGTGTCCGTTGGCAAACAAGTCACTAAAAATAAGGTATATCTGAGAGGAGCACAATGAACACTAACACCAGCGTTGGTCACTAATGGAAAAAATGGTATATTAGTTGATTTTGAATATGAGTAATAACATTTTACGTTGGATTCATATCATAGGCTTACCTACTTACGCCCACGACTGAAATAGATTCTCTTGGAAACCGAGTCAGCGTAATGCTGATATTTTTTTATTTATCCTCCCAAGTCGTCTTCCTGAATGGTACCGAGTTGGCAGCAGTGCCCAGTCTTTTAGAGAATGATATTATTGGCGATTCCTATCTCTTGTTTCTCCAATATTCGCGCACAGTTCTCGGTTATATTGTCGTGTGACGAAATTTTTACCTATCCTCTTTAAATGTCATAGTTTGAACTGTCATGAAATTTCGTAGGATACCTACGTATTTTACTTGAATCTTATTTGTTATCAATTTATTTTTATTATTGTATTTTTATTTTACATTTCAAATGAATCGCGATTATTTCCTTTACATTTAATTGACGCTAAAATGGCTAGTTTTGTTTTGCAAAAGTCCTGTGTAAATTTACCTGCCGATATTCCCGTTGCTATTTTTAGGATAGGCAACCGGTAATTTGACCCATTTGAAATGGGTGGTTGATTGGAATAGGGAGAAATGCATCTAGGGATTTGAAAAAGGGCGGAGAGATACCTAGCGACAGCATTTGCCTGCTGCAGACGAAAGACGCCAAGGAGTCCTCTGTTTAACGTCTCATTTGCCGGACGAGGTACTGAATTTGAAGTGCGATCTGCACATCCCTCAAGCGTGGTCTGGAATGTCACTAAACAATTTGCCACTGCTGGAAAGAGAACCTGGATCCCTGGGAAGGGAAGCAATTAAAAGAAGGTTACAGAGTGGCGAGAAACACATGTTGACAATGGCTTGCTCTAAACGTAAGGCGCCAAGAGGTCCACGGTTGAAAGTCCCATCGGACGGACGTAGCATTGAACGTGAAGTGCTCTACCCATCATCTCACTCATGCTAGGAACTGTGTATCAGAAACATCTGCCGCTGTCGGGATTGGAACCTGGAACCTTGGGTTTGGAAGACAGTTCTTGTGCCGCTAAATCTTGCGTACTCTTTATCATCCTTGTTCCCGGGAGAGAAGCGTTTTGGATAAGATTGCGTGGAGGTCTGGGCGTGGAAGCGAAATCCGCGGATTTGTCTCTAAAAAAAATGTCAAACCCTGTCACATTATCGATTCTCGTCCCTTTCCAGCGCAGGAATTCTCATTCACGCTTTGCGTCACGCCCGCTTTGTCCGTGACGATGCTCACATCGGCCCTTCCTTCTCGGTCCTCGGTGATCGAGCCGCAGTTAGTGTCGGTGGTGGAAACTTGTAGGTTTGCGGATTAAAGGGCTAATGGTGTGGGAATTGATAGGGAAAAGTTGGGGGTGGATGGAGAGGGAAGAAACGAAAGGAGCGGGTTGGTCAGTAGGATGGCCGCTCGAGCGGCCGCGGGAGTATGAGGATGGATGATTGTGCTTTTGCCGACCGTTGGCCTTGTTCTTCCGAATCGGGTTGGAGAAACGGCCGACCTCTCCTGGACTTCGTCCTTTCATTCCCACAACCACCATTCTTTTCAGTGTCATGGACCTTTCTCTCCCGCCATCCATTACTCCGTTAACCCTCAAGGTGTTTGTTTATTTAGGGCCGGGGGCTGAGACAGACCATGAATTCTTAACGATGGTGTTATTTCGATTGCCTCAGGATCGATGTTCAATTCGCCGAATGATGAATCGTTCTTTGTGCGTCTTTTTCCATCCCAGGACCCTTCGATTTTGTTCTCCTCTTCAGGAAAGAGTAGTGTACTCGGTGGTTTTCCAATCGACTGACCGTAAGTGGTTCAATCGAGCATGAAAATTTGACACATCCAGTTTTATTATCCAAGTTGTGTATTTTTATTGCGTATGCGTAATATGATTAAATTTCATTGCTTTACAAGTTGCTTCTACTTCGATGGGGTAATATGAAAAGTTTGGACTAGGTCAGTTTGAGCTCTATCCTAATATTATCCCGATTATATATTTAAAATATTTTTGTGCTTTTTCCATTATCTCAACTGATGAAAAATGAAAATAACATGCTACTGGAAATATTTGCGTCCAGCACGTAGTCCCGCTTTGTTCTCCGAAACGATTGAATGCAAATGAGAAGGCCATTAAACCTGGTGATAATTTATTGGCCATTATCGACCCAAGAAGCCAAAAATAGTCGAATGGGAAACGATACCCGAGAGTATGGATGTAATTTAATTGAAACATTCATCAGGTAGACTAATATTAACTTCTAGCAGGCGTTTTTCAGAAGTTTAACTACCAAGTTTCGTGAGCTCTGTGTTTCCTTACGGTGAAACAGAGATCTATAGCATGACTTGTCTATTCGTCTTATTGTTTAGAAACAAAACCTTGAAACACCTGTCCCAAACGGAACAAAGAATTCATACAAAGTGCATGGTATTTTGATTGGTTAAATGACTCTTCGGTTGGAAGCAGAGTGTTATAGTGCCGGTTGATAGCTATTTTGCACGTTTAGGAGTGCAGAAATAGCATAATGAGTGATGAGAAATTCAGGCAAATATAACGCTTGGTTTTGAAACAAGTTACCTTTAGTTTGCTTACGAAAATTCTAGGCTGTAACGGAAAAAAGATTCCCAATTATGTATTTTGCATCCCTAACCGTTCACTAATAGTTAGTACATTAAAGATTGTGGAAAAATTAAACCGTATGAGTTAAGGCTCTTGACGCATTCAGTTTTCCTTGTTTTTAATTACTAGCAGGCAGTTCAGTAACGCGCCCGAAGGTCGCGAGTTCGAATATCTTCCACGGCAAGGATGTTGAGTGTTTATCTTAGGATTATGATCTTACACTGTGAGAAATAGCCATTGGAGCACTTAAAACCGTATTCTACTGCAACCTACTTTTTTCTAAATTTAAAAAATAACTCTCTTATGCTATTCTGTTGGCTTCGGTTAAACTACTATATCATGAACTCGCGTTCATTATCGAAAATGATTCCCTGTATGAATGCAGTTTGGCTGCGTTCATCCTGCGGCCTTTATGCTGGGATCAGACTTCCAGTTGATACATGCTTATTTTAATGCTACCCTTCTATTTCTCCGGAGAGGTTCTTTAGTTATTTTGATTGCCCCATAAATCACCGCTTTGCCCCGTAAGTTCTATTAATCAGCTCTGTCGGATAAAATCTCTATTCTGGATGCAACGATGTCGATCCTGTGTACGTATTTAGACAAGTCCACCTCGCCACGGGCTGGAACCACATTGGTTCACTTGAATACACATAAAACAAAATAAATGAGTTTCCCAGTCGTTCTTATTTCATATCCGAAGGCAATTGCCAGAAAATTTTGTGTTGTCCAAAGTAGGAAATACTACGTCCCTTTGTTTGTCATGGATAGTGGTTGGAATGTTTTTGTGTACGTAGATGTTGCCCTGAAGTGTGATTTCTAGCTGTGAAAAGTATATGCTTCCTTCCATTACCCAACAACCATCAAGTGCTCCCTACTAAGTAGGATTCTAATAGCATGTAGTAATCTCTTTCAAGTGGTCATTTGGATGTATATTCCCTGATTTTTGCAGCTTATTTGTTTCATCCTCATCATCTCGCTGTCTAGCATTTGTTAAAGCAGACGGACATGTCTTTACGCTGTACGTTAGGTTATCGCTTCTAAAAATAACTTCATTTTATCGATAATTCATTAAATGATGATACATAAAGAGAGCTTTTCGGCTAGGTAATCGCGGAAATTTCTTATTGTTGTAGGCTCGAAAACCAGTTAGCGGAGTTTCCATAGACAAAAAATGGTAGCATAATTTCCACAGAGTGGATTGCCGGTTTGTGTCCCTGGCGAGGCGAATCTTTTTTTTCTGTGTGGAAATTCTGCTGTTGTGCCTATCAGTGAGTAACTCCGTTAACGTTTTTCACGCCTATTTCGCAATTCTTGCGTTATTTGACTTTAAGTAAATGACTATCATGGCTCGTATATGATTACGTTTTTGTATAACATCTCCCTATCTGTACTTATGGTGTTCCCTGATGGCGTCATGAAAGCTTTCCCGCTTGTTATGAATAACATTTTTGTTGATTAGGTAGTGTGAGCCATTGCTTACAACTTTAGGTTTCCGTTAAATACCATCTTCTCTGCACTACCACCATTTATATAGCCTATGGTATAAATTGGGACATATTAAAATAATTAGCGTGACTTTTTACTCAAGACAATTTTCGTTCGATTTTTGTCCGTAGATTAATCCATCCGTCGGATTCAAAATCAATAACTACGCACACTAAAATTAAATTTTCACTGGTACCTTAATATTTCGTAATTTTGTCGTTGGAGGCATTGAAATTGTTTTATATGCCAATGTTTTGAAAATAGTCTTATTTATAATTATGTGTTCACTTTAAAATATGGTGTAGGTCACTGTAGTCAGGTCAGCAACGCGAGGGCTCAGCTAAACAGAGGTCTTGGGTTCTAATTCCACTTCGGTTGTTTATTTTAGTATTTAGCTTAGTATTAAGTTAGTTTGGACAGTGTGAACACCTTCGCAGTTGGAGCACCTTAAAAACTAATACTATTGCTCTATCTAGGCAAAGGGTTCTCAAAACAATCTTTTAGGTGGCCGCATGTGAGGTCACCGAAAATTACCCGAGGCCGAAATTCCATTTTTCGAGTTTTTTATTTTGAAATATTGAAGAACTATTCATTCGATGGGTTTAGACGTAACTCTTCTTTCGAGGTCAGATCCAGAAAACCTTCATCGAACCATTATTTTTACCGAGTTGGAGAAAGGCACTGAACTGATGTTGCAGCCGCGTCTGAGTACAGCTGATCTAGGCTGTGAAGACGTAGAATATTGGCGTCAGCCGTGTTTGCTTAATTTACCATTTGTCACGTCACTAATACCAGAGCATCAGCCAACCCGTTTGCCTCGGGTTGTCATATTCCTTATTTTTTACTTAAATGTATGACGTCATTTGAGTCAAGAGCTATGGATATTGACCAGGTTTATCACGGCCTGCCCTCGTTTCACCGGCGCCATCGATTTGAAGCCGAGTCATTAATGAAATGATGAGGATTTACAGAAAAAAATAACGGGCAAAATGAACGGGAATTCACGCATTCAATATCACTCTGGACTTGCCCCGATCTCGTGGATATTAATGAGCGGAAAAGCTGTGTCTCGGAATCGAGGTAATACTGGCCCTGTATTTATTGCGTCATTAGCGTCGCTTGACCCGAAGCACGTCGCCAGAAAATCGGTTGTGGGGAGGGGAGGGGGGTGGGAGGTGAGAGGTAAAGGGGCTCTTTGCGCGGGCCACAGCAGGCAAGCAGTTCATCCCTCCGACTCCACCGGATCTCCCCGTCCCCTCTCCACCCCATCGAATGCCGGTTTCTGGTCCTCGGACTCGTACTCCTTCTCTTCCTCCTCTCCTGCCACCAAAAGGAAGGACGGAAGGGGGTGTTGAGCCCTTCCAAGGGTGCGCGATCCGTTAGACGCGCGCCCTTGCGTCGTGTCGTTGAATTGCCGGTCGCCTGCCTCACACCCACATACCGCAGCCGACAGGTGGCGGCGGCCTCGGTGGCTCGTCCCCCGCGACGTCACGCGCAAATGGGGCTCGTCTTTGCAATCGTCGTCTGCAGCTCCCCGGGGGAGGTAATGCCTCGGGTCCACTACCTGAGAGTCGGCCGACGCGGGTCCTACCGTAGGCGCAAAAATGCTGCTGGAAAGCGAGTTCTTAACATCATAAATTCTTGTTCCGAAAGATACTAGTTTACCGCGGTACTCGATAGTTGTGAAGTGGAATTCAGAATAAAATGTAGTATCGAAGGAGGCAAACAAAATAAATGAACGTTGGACGTTTACTTTCGCTGAGGTTGTGAAGATTATAATTTCATTTCGAAGACAGAAAAGAGTGCATTATGATTAATTTGTTTTGTTATCGTTATCATGTTCTGTAGTCAAAACTTCTGTGAAGTCAACCGTGATAGCCAGGTCGGTAAGGTGCCGGCCGCGGGTCGCGGATTCAAATGCCGTTTCGCGCATGGATTTTGTGTTTGCTTTAGATCTAAGAACTTAAATTAGACAATCGGAAATAACCAGAGATATCGGCATCTAAAAACCTATTCTACTACTACTACACATTCTGTGGATGGTAAGATTCGTCTCTCTTAACAGTTCTTGTATTCTTTGCGTTTCAAAACTTGTTCCTTGTATCTCTCAAAGTTATCCTTGGCCATCGTTCCGATTCACTTTTCCCTCGACAACTGTCGTCACATCACATCTCAAGATATGATTCGTGATGTTGCCCCCTTTTTGTTTCAGCATTTTATTATATCTCTTTTCTCTCCTTCCTTACTCACGGTTACGTAGTTACTTCCTTTGTCTATTAGAAGTTATCAGTTTTGTATTGTTGAATATCAACTGCCTCTTCGTCTATCAGTGTCCTTCCCTAATTTCACGAAGGAGCATGTTACAGATGTGTTTTTTTAAAAGTGTTTTCTTACTTCCAACATGTATTTTTAGCTTTTAATTGGTTTTATTTTGATTAAATTTCTCAGGTAGGTATAGCTAATTCTGCCATTATTTCTGCCTTGATATGTCTCTGGTTGTTTCCTAAATGGGAGTATTTTTTCCTCTTGTTCAAAGTTTTGTTTTCCATCTTATTGTTGGCTACACTGTAAGAATCGTTTTTCGCTCGGTCTCACACGCACCAGTTTTTCACTTAGTTAGTACAATGACACATGGTGTACAACACTGAGTTATAACGGTAAAATATGAATTATTGGTTTCGTGTATTTATTATTTTCGTTGGTACTGTTGGTACGGGGGAGATAATGAAGAAAGGTTGAATGCGCCTGAGATCCAGCACGTTTCAATTTTTGCCTTTCCTTTTCTCCTTTAAGACGTTGCCACTGTTCCCTTCCCTCTTCAAGTATTTCCCTCACGATGGTATCGCATGCCAACTTGTACGTGAAGGAATCTCTACCTGCTAATCCGTATTTGGGGATGTCCATATTTCGCGTTAGGCATTGTTTACCTCCCCTCTTTCCTAAGATGTCGTGTACATTTCTTCCCCTACGTATATTAGGTCACACCTGCGTTTCAAGCATCTTTAACAGTATCTCTGTCAAGGTTTTGTGTCCAGTGAAGCAGCTGTAGCTTTTATGGCTTCACAGTAGTGAGAGACACATGTGAATACTATTTTTAGAGTCTACATTTCAAACTCGTAGCCATCACCCTCGGTGACATCACCCTCCACACTGCCATGCGTCACATAATACCTGGCCCTATCAGTGCTTTTTTACTTCGGCGTAAGAGGTAGACGGCTCCATTGCAAGAAATCTGTAGTTGGGGCTCATTATGTTCATTTATTGAAGCCAACACACTTTGGAGAAATTTGTTACCGAGATTAAAAAGAATAGATCGACGTAAAAAGGCGCGCCGAAGTATTCAGGTTTGTAGCTCGCCGACTCTGTTATTTTGATATTCAACGGTCACGTTTTCGAATCGGGCCTATGACATGTGATTGTCATATGAATAGGCTAGGAGGAAGTTTGATTAGACGGTGCGATATACTTTGGCTGTTGGAGAACCTTAAACAACTCTAGTACTACTTCTCGACCTGAAGAATCATACAGATATCCTCTGCTTTATAGCATTATACTATTCCGTGGCTCGGTATTTTCCAACATGATGATTACGGAATTTTATTACGAAGTAAATACTCCTTTCTGCTAGGTAAATTTGTTGGGGTTATTTCTGCGGAACAGACTTCTTGTAATCCTGAGTGTACCACAAATTAGGATTGGTTATTGGGGATTCACATAACATCCACTCCCCGAATCCACCCCATGTCTCAGGACATCAATAGCCATTATTGCATTTCAGTAATAGATTTCCTCCCTCATAGTTCCTCTAAATCTAAAATAAAACGCAAACCTCAAACGCCATCCAAAATCATCATTTTTTTCCAGCTTCACCTTCTGAGCATTATCCTCTCCAACGTAACGTGTAAGATTGCCTTTCGGTACCTCCTTCGTCAACTTTTTTCTGCTTTCTTCGGTTTCATCTCATAAACTTCCTTTCACTCCTTCCTTCCTTCACTCATCAGAACTATTATTTCCTCGTTCGTATTCCCCTGTAAGCAACCTTTAGATTGGATTTGGTGGTGAATACGAGTGGCTCTCATCCAACTGAGTTTACACTTATGTTTGTGTAAATATCTGTTGCACACCGAGGCATCGATGGTCATGAATTCGTTTCCGATCTTCCAACTTCCTCTTTTTCAGTTACCTCCGAGAGTTGAATTACACCCCAAATAAATCTTAAATCTGATTTGATGACCCACTCTCCTCTAAACTTCAAATTCGGCGATTTGTTTATTATACATCCATATAACTCGGACTACCTTGCTCTTCATGTGATCATTTGTTGTGATAAGAAGTCGTTTTGACGACGGTAACTCTCCCATTCTCAATAATTTCCTCTTTCCCTCCCGTAAATCGACGAAGTTGCATCTTGGAGTTCTGATCCAGCGAGATAAGGATGCGAGAACTTTAAATTATGGTCTGCTGTTCTCTAGATATACCACGTAATATAGAAAATTGTATACATTCCACCTGGGACGACGAAGCGGGCCGAATCAGGTCGCGAAAGAAATCCGAAATGTCTCAAAGTCATGTTGGTAAATGGAGTGAGCTATTACTCTTCCCTCGACATTATTTTCAAATGGCATGTAATGAGCCCAATTTAACTCCATCAATTTGGTATCATTACTAGGCATCTGAAATGCGTTAGCAGGCAAAGTGTGAGTTGGAGAATGTGGTCAAGCGCGGGAAAAGTAAGCTGCAGAAAATTTGAAATTAGAGCGAGCGGAAGAAAGAAAGTATTTTTTTGCAAACCGCCACGTATTCATGGCCTATCCGTAGTCATTTAAAAGGCTTTTTATCATATGTAGGTAAACTACAAAATTGTGTAAGTTTGATTATCCTATTCTCTCCTGCATCATCAATAAATTTCCTTGCCGTGAGTTAACATTTGAGACGTGAATTGGTAATTTCTTGTCGCCTTTAGTCATGTTTGGAACGCGTTATGTGACGAGGTTTGCGACTTTTCTACGGCTCCAATCTACGACGCTTGTTTTGGCTGGCTGTTCTGTTCCCTCCAATAATGATGTGACTAGTCGGATTCCCTCGCGAGCAGTTTGATGGATGAATGGAGGTAAGGCAGTGATTACTCACGTGCTTGTACCCGCGGACAGCTTTGAGAGGATTTATCGCGGAAAATGCCCTATCGATCTCTTAAGACGATCGATAGAGAAGCATCACCATTGGATCTGTATAAATGAAATGCCGTGAAGACATGGCGTGGTGCTCGTGTCGTGGGGTAACCGTAAACATTATTTCAACCCCTGCTGTCTTCTTGCTGTCCGAAGGTGGAAGAGTGAGGAAGTCTATACAATTTTTTTCATGGAATTCCTTCTCGCCAGCTCTGCTTCATAATCGATTGAGTGATAGTGGAAGAACCGTGATACTCTTTGCGTTCTGTCAATAAACTGGTTTACCTCCTTGTCAAAGTCTCTGCGCTGAGAATTGGATTTCACGAAGGTAGAATCACTCGCTGTTGCAGATAGACCGATTTTTAGTCTCATCTCTATGGGTTTTGTTAAATTCCTTCAGTTTGGGATGCACCGGCCGATTTATTGTATTTTTTAGACAGGTACAATGGATTTTGTGCATAAATCTTCTTCATTGTATTTTATTTTAAGGGATAGAGCACGCATCGTATCGAGCGTATTAGGGAGCAAATTCGTACACTTCCGATAAATGAGTGGACGCGGACAAGATGATAGGAATGGGAAGTATTCATAGAACAAAAATAATTTATTTTGCATCCGGACTATTCTGTTGGTCCATATATCCCAGGCATTTGCCTGTCATCAGGTTTCCCAGGTGCTGAACCAACAGAGCTTGACAAACACCCATGCCCTGGGAGAAAAACCCACCCAGATGGGACTCGAACCCGCGACCCTATGATTAGCAGGCGAGGACTTTACCTCGCCGGCTCCTGGGCCGGTGGTAAATGAGGGTAGAATTGTAAGAACCGCAAGAATCAAGATATATGCAGGAAAGGGATCACAAGACATGCCTGAAAGAATATGGAGAGACTCACTTTGCTTTGGAGTTACAGGTGGCAGCCTACATTTTAAATGCAAGAAGAGAATAATAAGTATTGTATAGTCAATCCATTTATTATCTGGCAGCATTGGTTAGGAGCGAAATACTGCGAGTGCGGTTCGTTAGGGTTATAGTAATAATACAAATATTCCCTAATGACACGCATTTCAGGGCTATTTTTCTTCTTCAACTTTGATTGAGTTATAAAAATACAAATGAACCGTTTCCATCCCTTTCTTTTTGAACAATTATAGAACGATAAAATAGGGAGTATCAGTAAAACCCAAGTGAAATCTGATGCTGATAACTTTATGGCCTTTTAGTGTTGATCCCATTTTGGCTCTTATTTATTTACTTATAAAATACTGACTAGAATCACATGATCAATTTAAAGTAGTTTCAATTAAAACTTATTACACGGCTTCTTATTTGCTTAACAGCACTGCAAATAATTATGTCTTGCAGTAAATTCCTTCGCCAGTGCGGTTAGTAACAATAATGTTAGATGGGAAGTGGATTGCTATTATGTATGCCATGACTGATGGAAGCCGTTTTTAATACGACAGTTCCAGGGAAGAAAGAAGAAAATTCTCCTGTAAGATATCTCCTGGACTTGCACGCTATCGTTTAAGTAATACCGTTAAGTCGCTGGATTAAGTTTAAGAATATTGTTTTAGGCTGCTCCATTGTGATTTTGAATTGAAAAAAATCAAAACTTGGGACGTCCTACAGTATGTTTACTGACCGTGGTTTCGACATTCAATTTCATTATCAAGGGCCTTGTTAGTGGCATTGAATGTGCCTGATCGATCATGTTCTTCATTTTCGAATGCTGCTCCGCAGTGTCCTACCTTCTTCAGTTTTATAAAACCCAAATAAAACACGTTTCGGATCGCGGGAACATATTTTGTGCGGTTGGCATGCTCATCCGCTATTTTGCGACGTGTGACACGACCGTGGCTTGAGAACACGTTGGTCACGCCGTAGTGAGCTGACCTTCCACTGCGGCGGTCCATGGCTTTAATCCTCCCGGAGCTTGTTCCCGAGGGCAAGGGACCACCTCTCTCCGAGCCCATCCTCTCAAAGGAGGGCGCATGCGAAGCGCATTACTCCGAGAGACCTTGCAAGGAGTTTGCACTGCTCCACGCATAATTTCCCCTCTCTCATCCGCGCTCTCTTGAATAGCGCAGTTCCCCCGGCTGTACAAGCCGTTCGCTCTGTGATACACGTCGCCTTCATTTGGTCTCCCCGCGTCCTGGATTAGGTATCTTTGTACTCGCTGACGAATATTTCGCCCAGTAATGGCTTCTGACGATCTGTTCTTTCAATCTCCCAGAGTGAATTGCATACATTTACCGATTTCCGGTTAATTGAGATTCCTATGAAGTTTGAAACATCCTGAGAAAAATTAATCAGGTAGAGTATTTGTGTTATTACAGGTAACGGCTAAATGATAGTGAATTTTAAATTAGCGTTTTTTTGCGTGATTCTAACGTTTAGACTCTTTTTCAGGACAGCGTAATTGCACTCCTGATTCGATATAAATGGCATATTTGCGACATGCGACTCTCTCGAGTGAACAGTTAAATTTGCTGGTTTAATTTTTAGCTAAGTATGAAATATAGCATAAAATGTAAGTAGTTGGAAATTGGTATACAGTTAGATAATCATATCATACTAATTGTATATACTTAGCTCATAAAAGTGCACAAACTAAAGAATTGGCTGTTTTTCGAAGGAAGTGTGGTAGAGAAGTTTTTAAAAACAGTAGGGCCGTAATTTCCATCATTGGAAATTATCATAGTTATTGTAGCAGTAGAATTAGATTTTGGGGGCTACAACTGATAAGGATAACTTAATCGCAGCGTGTACACTTAAAGTGTTCATGTGACCAACACAGCATTTATGTTTCAGTCGAAACCCGAACTCGCGACATTTTCACTAACAATCCGACGTGCCACTGAGGGTGTAATCGCGGTCGGCGTACTCACATACAGCGGAATGTATTTTGTGGATTCAGAGGAATTTAATTTACTTCAAAAGATGCATAATGAAATTTATATTCGATGTTTATTCGTTTTACGTTGACTAAAGACTTCAGTGGAGTTAAAGATATCGACAGGGTCCATTATTTCGTCAAATAAATTATTTTTAGCAAAGGAATAAGGTTCAATTTTCCCTCGTTACAGCCGAAGAGAAGGGAAACTGCTATTGTTGGTGAGCACCAGTAATATTTGAAATTTTCACCTAATTAAAGATTAGTGAAAGCAGATGGCTAACCTGTTAAAGGTCAGAAGTGATTACGAGAATTAATAATGAGTTATTTCAGTTTTTCTCTTACTTATTTTACTCGAAAAATTCAGGTTACTCTGCAGCTGTCCCTTTTGTTAAAACCCCCACTGTCGGTGGAATGGTTTGAGAACGCATTAGTAAGCGCAAGGAATCGGCTGCATTGGCATGCTACAAAACCCGATTGTAAAGGCCGTTTTACACGGTCATTGATACTGCGCAGGCTCTTGCGAGAACACTTGCGCAAGAAATCTTGCACCGTGTAAAGCGACAACTTGCGAGGACAGGCAGTGCCACTGCGCGAACGCTTGCGAGCAAATTAGAACATGTTCTAATATCTGATACATGTGTTCGCGCAAGTTTGAAGTTAATTTCTCTCACTAGATGGTGCTGATGTAGCGGCAACGAACGGCCTGGGGAATTCTAGCAATTAAATAGGTTGTTGATGATTGAGTTGGGTGTTTTTGTTTGCACTCAACTCCTTAGGTAGTGAATAAAGTGCAATAATGATGAGCTGGGCGATTAATCACGTGGAAGCTTAAATTTCATGCGTAAAGGAAGAACCTGTTACCTTGGCCCACATCCGTTCGTTCGTGGTGCAAATTTTGGGCTAAGTATGCGGGACTAGGGTCTCCACTATTATGTTTAGACTATGGCTTAAAACATATTTTAAAGTGGTGGTAATTTATCGCATCTTTCACGTCCAATTAATTGTTACTTCACAGATCTTGACGTTATGCGATATATTGACGGTATTACCGCTACTGAATGGTATATTGTCACTGACATCATGCACCGACGATTGCACCGTGTAAAGCTGTCAAGCAAGTGTCCTCGCAATTCTCTACGTCACGGACTTTCACAGACGACTGCTCATGCCCAATCAACATCAACTTGTGCAGTTTCAATTACCGTGTAAAACGGCCTTAAGACTTGTGTGCGTTCGTAAGATTTGGAGGACGAGAGTGCGGGATTCTTGCTTTTCGAAAGCTGCAACTCTTCTTCCGCGAAGTCGCCGAGTCGGCAATAATGCACTCAACCGTCGTCGTCGGGTGGGAAAAAACGTGAATGGCTCTATTTGCGGAAAATTCGCTCGTCAAAACGGCTCTTCATATTTCATTCCCGCCCGCCTCATTCACGGCTATCTACGTATCATCAGAGTCGATTCATCTCTATTTCACGGGCTACCTTTCGGGCCCGTGCCCGTAAGATGTGAGCGACGTTTCTCGTGCCTGGAAAAAAAGGGAGGAAGACGTCTGTTTTGATAATCCTCTGTGAAAAAAGGAAAGGGCTCGGCAGCCAAAAAAATGAAGGAAAATCTCCGATGATGGGATATGCCGGCCCGAGGGTGGGACGGTAAAAAAAAACTTTTTAATGCCGACAGACGCTGCTTCCTTATAAGAACGTGGTAACCATCTTCCGGTCGCATTTTCTCCAACTTTGCCCTCCGCCCGCGGTCCTACTCACGTTCGGAAACTCGTGTCGGGCTCTCTGTAGGTCGCGGGAAAGATATTCCGGTGCGTGATTTGGCCATTTTATTGCCGCCGGGATAACTGGAAATTCAGGCTGTGGGGATTTTTTTTTGCTCAAGCGACACAGAAGCAGGACAGGCCGTGTCCTACCGTCTGTAGGACGCTTCTGTGTTCCCTTTCCCAAACTGGCGTTTTTTGAGAATATCAGCAGTTACCTTGTGTGCTGATTGCCAATTTATTTAGGGAAAAAATTGTATAATGCTTCTTATGAAATGTCATGCAGGCTCAGCCTGATGAAATAAGTTTAGGTACACTCGCTTCTTTTTTTTTGTTGTCTTAACAGCTAGAGGTTGAGTTCTCCGCTTTCTTTATATCTTTTAACCATTTTCCGAAGTACAGACGGCTATGCATTGACGGATTTTTACTTTCGACTAGAAGGAACGTTGCTAATTTACCATTCATAATCAAAACAAGTCATCAATAAAAATCAATTAGTTTCACACTTGTCTCCACTGTATTCTCCTATCTGCCACCCTCTTTAGATATTTTATTTATATGCGTTACTACTTGCCCTATATATTGCGTGCGAGACATTCCTGTACCTAGTACTACTTTTATTCTTTTTTTCACTGTTTACGGGTGTATGTTTACTTTTTTACATTCCACGAAATGCAATTGTGTCACTTTGGCTCGATTAACTCTTGATGCTAAAAAAAAAGGGTTCCATAAAGTGGAAACATTTCCCATTTAAAATAATTTAAATGAGAGTGTGTACATGATATTTTTTGTCAAAGTATCTTTTAATTTAATATGATGTTATTAGGTTTATACTTGTGATTTGATATAATTGGAATTCTTGTGTAATTTATGCAGGTAATTTGATCCTACCTTATGAGAGCAACTAATCGACGCAGTTTTGTTTATCAAATCACGTTTTTCCTTGTCATTCGTGTCTATTCCGCGTACGATAAAAAAATGTGCCTACCATTTGTATTCCCATTAAGGTTATTACTCATAATATCCTGGTACTTAAGGCTAATTCTACTTTAAAGCGATGGAGATGGTTGCGTAGTAAATACTTTATGATAGGTTATATAAACAACTTATGTTTTTCAAGGTGCTATAAAATTACTCGCTTTCTACATTTGAGGCCGATTTTCTTCCACCATCTCACTGTAAAAGTGAAATATTAGTCCTGTTATCTTCACATCTCAATTCAAATAACCACACGTTGATTTTCAAAAATGATGCTGAATAGGTATCGGATAATAATTGTTTTGTGGGAGGGAAAGTTAAAGGATGAGAAAATAGATAACAGACATTCTTGCCGTTTTTTTGTTAAAGAACGGTTATAGAGTCCCGTATGCTGTTTCGTTCTCTTGCGGAACCTCCGTGTTAATGAAGTTATTCATGAAGATCCGTAGTCGTTGTACTGGAGGAACTGAGGGAAATCAGAGTTGAAGAGTGTTTAATTTTAAGTATTCAGGGTACGTTATAATTTCAGTCGCCGTTAAACGTTGACATGCGTTTACTTCCTATTCGCTCTGAAGATGTTCTATTTTATTCAAAAAATTATAACCTCTTTCTCATCTCTCCACTATCCTAAACTCTTAAAAAGATTCAAAAAGATTTCTATTTCCCCTCTGATTCTCAGGAAATGAGTAGAAGTTCTGGATGGACAATAGTAAGGTGAAAGATACAAGGATAGACGGATTTGAGTATGGTAACTTGGATTGGATACGAATGGTAGGAGACAACTTACACTGGTTTTAAACAGCAGAGTGGAACTATCCACGAATCTATCAGTAGTAATAGAATGTTTATGTTGATTATATTGAAGTTTTATTTATGAAAACGACTATATTACTTCCTTGAGCCATCTCTTATCGTAATTGTAAAATGTAAATTGTAATATCCAGCGTTACGAGGAATTAAATTTTTAATTAAGATTTTGCTGAAAAACGTGTTTGATACAGGTTAACAATTATTCTCCTGATTAATACGTTTAAACCGTAGAATAGAGTTTCTGCTACTTGAATTATTCTGTTGTAATAATTTCTGGAATTTATTGCCTAGATATGTAAAGTTTACACCTTTTAACCGCCTGATACCTCAGAATGAAATTGATTTTCTCGCCATTTTCATGTGCTTGAAACGCTTTATTGGGTTATCTTGTAATTTTCCCATTAAATATTTTAGCATCGGCAGTTCATTATCGTAAATATGTAGGACCGCTACTTACCAATTGAACATCCACTTAGGATTGAAAAAAATCGCCCTGGTTCGAATTCTAAGGATACTGAGTTTTCATGTGTATATAATTTTTTACTTATTTTTTCTCTTTTTTATTTAATAATTTTTATTTACCAATACACTGCGCCGGATAAATCTTTCTTGAATTATTATGAAATTGATTAAGAATAGGCTCCGTACATATTTTGTGATATTAAGCCAAACGACATCGGCTTAAATATCTACGTTTTGTGTCAGATGTTGAATTCGCGTCATCCTTCACGATGGTGAACTCCGCAGATTTTCGCCAATTTCAATTTAACTACCTCCTCTAATAGAAATCAGCGAGCAGTGGCCCAGCCGACCGATAGAAGGATCTCGCGTTCGATAATCGCAGAACGTGCGGTTTGAGGAAAGGGTGTGCCCTTCAGTTCTGATTGCTTCTTGTACGAGGAAATAACTATGCTTTGAAAGAAACCCTTCCCTTTATTACCGGTAAGATCTGTCTGGATTTCGGCGATCAATGTCGTGCCGGTAGTGGAAGAGAGGTCATTGAGTTGAGTAGATCTTGGATCTTTCAAATTTGCATCAGCGGTCCGGGCATCCCTCTTATGGTAGATTGTTTCTGGATTGAGAGTCCGTTACCATTCTATTTGGGACAGGGATGATCCCTCCTTCGTCGAAAGTGTGTGGTTTTTGGGTCGTCTGCGAAATAATCAGTGAGGATAGTCCTTAAAAGGAGCAAATGTGTTTGCTTTCTCCTTTCGTCTGAGAAAATGATGTTTTCATTCCGTCTTCGTGTGCTTATTTTTATCGTTCAACCTTTCGTCACGACATTGGTTTTTTTCCGGCGCGAATTGGAAATCAATGGTTCTGTTTTAGAAATACAAGTTTAATGCTGCAGACTCACTTTGACCCATTTCTTTCTAATGCATGGTGTGTAATGTATCCATTATCCCTTAATTACTCGATGTATTAGTTGATCAAACGCGTCACTTGTCAAAAATAAAACAAACCGTTGATAGTGTTATCTTGTTGTTGAAAGTAGTTTTAAAAGGCATCTTGTGAAATCATAACCTTTTTAGTTTTTCTCATTCTGGAAAAACAATGGTTCTAAGTAAAATTTCAGATTGCTTAATTAATCGGGATTGACCATGTTTTATTATTTTGTTCGTTAAATATTTTTTCATGATGCTTTTATGGTTAGCGTAATAAGATGGCCTTCGTGATTTTCTGAGTAAATCAGTGATGCTGAAAAATTGTGAAAAGGCAAGAACGATTCTTCGCTATTTTGTCTTTGTTTGAGTTCACTTGTGTCATTTCAGCCAATTTTATAATTTAGTATAAACTATACAAATGAATTACTCACGTTGCATCCATGTTAAAAATATTCCGAAGTGAGCCAATAATGCATGTCTTTAATTTTTTTTGTAAAGAGCTTAGCAGCAAAATACCTGATGGGGTTACGTTATAGTTGAAGAACTAAGTGGGCTCGTTGGGTAGTGTCCCATGTTTGTGACCAAAGGAAATAAATCATCAGAAAAGGGGATTGGTTAGAAAAGAACAACTTATGTCCTTCTCTATTTACCGTAAAAGATTCTCCATCAATATATAAATTACATAAGTCGTACAAATTGGGTGGTATTACGGGAAAAACTTGAACCATCTGGATAACTATCGCTGTTTTCCATTCTGTGTTATTAATTTATCATTTATTTTGTCAGTGCTTGTTTGTTTAGCTTTTCGCTTCTGAGATGTGGCTCAAAGCATTCCAGTTGAGCTCTTGGGATATTGATGTTTACTTATGGAGAGGACGTGAACGTTTATCGCTGAAGACGTCCTTGTGGTCATGCCTTGCTAAATGCTCGCATGGACGCGTAGGTTTCCACTTGACGTAGGTCAATGGGAGACCAGTCCTGTTAACAACCCTCAAAATAGTCACTCGTACCTCAACACGTGTTCGTGGAACGCTGGGTTTGATTAGAGGCGCTGGAATCGTTTTCTAGGCGGGTGGACAAACTCGAAGTGACAGAAAGGGATATCGTAACCGTCGAAGTATAAGCTGCATGTCTGTCAGCTTCCACAGTGGACCAGAAGTTAAACACGCGCCATTTTCAAGAAGGGCTGTAACTTGAACTACCGTGTTATTTTTTGTTCTCCGCCAGGGCCTAGGATATTTGCCAAATTCTGAGTATGCGTGCATTCCTTGGAGGCGTCGTGACTGATTGTGTATAGTATTCGACTGCTGAACAGAGAGCTCGGGTTCAAATCCTGGTGTATGCCTTTGGGATATTTATTTACTGTTTTACCAGGCTGGTTTGTAGTTAGTCCATTCCTGCTACCCCAACTTATTATTTAAATTGTGTCATACCTTATTGATCAGTCTACTTTTTCAACATTATATCTCTGAATCTTCTACCTGCCTTGATGTCATCCAGAACCACTATTCGTTACCTAACTCTTCCCTACTTAACCAAAATTTTCCCCTCTATAACTCTCTTCAATATTCGATTGCAATACAAAATGCCTTATACCACTTTTGTTCTCGTCTTACAATTCTCCTATCCTCTCTTGCAAGCTTTAATTCGCCCTAATTTGTTTCCCTCTTCATCCAGCTAACCCTCTTCCCTAAATCTATTTCTCCACCCCCATATCACAAAAGCCTTTATTTCCGCCCATCCTTATCTGCAAGGACCAAGGTTCAAGAGCGTACAACGCCTCCTTCCGTATTAGACATGTCTCCTGTACGTATATTTTTTTAGGTTTTGTTCTGAAAATGATTTCCTATTATTAATTGGAGAGGATGATATTTTGGTTGAAAGTAGAGTGTCAAGAATCTAAAAGAGAAAAATCTTAACCCTAATCCAAGAATCATAAGGTTAGCGGGTAGAAAAAATATAGCTGCGTCCAAACAGTTTAAGTAGTAGTAGTTGTAATCGTAGTCATTGGAGGGAGGTGACCGACATCTTAGGTCATTCACGCCATTTAGCATAGGTGGGTTATTGGGTTGAGTTAGGAATTTTCACGGAATGGTGGAAGGATGGCATGAAACCTGGCTTAGACATTTGTCTACTATTTACGAAAGGCTCCAAAGGGACTACGTATAACGTCCCATTTGACGGACAGAGTTCCGAACTTGAAGATCTCTTCACAGAGCACTCATTTAGATATCGACATTGCAATGACAAATCTCTACTTCTTCAGGGATTCGAACCCTAGCTTTCGGAGTAGTAAGCCAATACTCCTGCCACCACACCTACCAACCAATATTAGGAATGATGATTAATGATGAATATCCAACGTTTATTTGAGACCCTTTTCTAGATATCCAGTGTTAGTTGAGTGTCACTCTTAATGTTATATTCCCTGCGTATGCGAGGGGGTGCTCCACGGTCGATCAAAGATCGAGGTGCGCTGGTCCACGCTCGCCCTTCCCCGCCGCGTCGAAGTCACGTCTGGTGGGCTGGGCACCGTTCATAGCGACCGCTCTCGGTAACACACCGAAATCGAGCGTGACACGGCGAGTGGCAAAAACAACAGACGGATCCGATGCGATGGAGTTCGCCTCCTCGCTCTTTTATTGCGTCATAACGGGACGCTTCCATGGCGTCCTGCATTGTTGGAATTCGGTGTCGCACTCCATTTACGCCCGTTTTGCGCTCAAAACTCTCCCGAGGATGCTTCATGAGCCGGGGCGGACTCGGGGATTAATATCTTCGATCCTTGTTTTTTTTACGTCGTGACACGGCGCTCAAAATCGCGTCAGCCCCACGCTCCAACGCGCTGGTCTTCTGAATGTCCTCTGAATGCCGTAATGTAGCTTTTTTTTGGGTGATCCATTTCCAGAAAAAAGGAAGACGACCTACGGGTACCTTCCGGGACGATTTAACATTAGGATTATTCAAATGTTTTTAGCCGCACTATAAAATGTGCCGAGAGATCATGGTGTGATAGGTGTCTTACTAGAATTGGATTTCAAAAGAAGACTGGTGAAAAGTCTAATATGGAACGTTTCACGTGTATGGAACGGAAACATGGACTTCAAAACGAAATGAAAAGAAGATGAAAATAAACTTAGGGCTTTCTAGATGTTGGAATGGAGAAGGATGGAGAAAGAAAGGTGGGTCGAAAGGAGGACAAACAAAGTAGTACCAGAGATTGTAGGAGAGGAAAGGGAGATTATTGAAGGAATTAGGAAGAGGTAGAAGATCTGAATGGAGCAGGAAATAAATACGAGGCTGTTTTGATAGACGTGATGGAGGGAATAATGTTGGGTAGGTGGGGTAGAGGTATGTGAAGAACGGGTTGTTAGGATAGATGCATAGGAGGTAAGAAGTATACGGGCTGAAGAGGGATTTCGTTTAGAGGTTGTTGGCAGAAAAACTGCCCATTTACCTTCATCGCTAGAAAACTGATAATAATTTAATCGCTTCAATTAATTATAATGCGCATGAACTCATAGGTATGTAATTATTAATGATGGATTGTTGACTTTGTTTATGTTTGGGAAGGAAAAACGTGCCGGAGAACTGTGTGAAAATTGTTTATATTCGTTATTTTATTGTGTTGCCTCTTTTTAAGTGTTTACGAGTTGGCAGCTGTCAAGGAAAATGATTAAACAGGATTCTTCTATTAAGTTTATTTGAATCTGATTTGTATGGAGGTATTGTGAACCAAATCCTATTCACATCTT
The DNA here is from genome assembly GCA_933228895.1 of Platycnemis pennipes. Lineage (NCBI taxonomy): Eukaryota > Metazoa > Arthropoda > Insecta > Odonata > Platycnemididae > Platycnemis > Platycnemis pennipes. The sequence goes on along the minus strand of OW121856.1, from coordinate 75,101,413 downwards.
ATGTACGAACTTAAGGGTTATCATTGTTATGTTTCTGACGGAAAAATCTTGATATTTCTATTTTTTACTGTATACCTTAGCTGCTTAATATAAAAATTGGTGAATAAGTGTATGAATTGTGTGTTGCTGACAAAAATGCCACGTTTTTTTAAATTTAGAAAGGATTGATGCCTTACGTAACCCAATATTCCCATGTGATTTTTTTTGCATTTCACATTGAAGGCAGCTCTTGATAATAAATGCGATCAGCCGCTTCTGTAATTGCAAGAGTGAATGAGATTGATACATTCAAATGGTCCATAAGGTTTCTGTTTCCCCAGCCCGCACACGGTGAGTGACCCACATTTCCGATGCAACGATGTGCAGAAATGGATGAAATTAAGGCGAAAGAAATCAAGTTTTCGAAGATTTCGGGAAAATTCAAAAAATGCTCACGACTTTTGACGGGAGTTCCGTGCGCTCTCCTTTCCACCGTGAGTGGAAAAGGGTTCCGGCGAAATTATTGTCCGCGGGACATGATGCTCTCCACTCTGTTTCCTCCACTTTCTTACTTTCCTCGCGACTCCCTTTTCCTCAGCCCACTTTCCCTGCATCTGCATCGCGGCGTCACCCACGAGACACGACTGACAAAACTTCATGCTCCAACCGACCGTGAGCCCCCTCTCATTGTCCCCCACGTTTCTCTCTCTTGCTCCCGATTTCACCTCAAATTCAGCGTAAAATACACAGGGTTTGTGTCCGCGACGAGAGGAATACATTAGCGGGAGACTATGTGTAGGCCCTGTCTCTCTTTCCTCCCCTCGTGGCGTCGTTGAGTGCTCGTTTTGTCCTATAATTCGCCATCGTCAACTGGGTTATCACCGGCCAGAAGCGGGAAACTCAGGTCACCATCCGGATGAAAGCCAGCACGTACCGTAGCTTCGAAACTAGCCAACCTAATCTAGTGATTATAGTTTTGGAGCGAATTTAGCAGCTCTATTTCCACCCGAGAACTGACTTCACGCTCTTTCAATCACATCGTGGCCATTACACTGTCGCTCCTCCTGCTGCAGTGGCTAGTTCCTAGATTGCGTCAATTTACGAGAGCCTTGAAAGACGACTTTAAAACTATAATTTATGTACTAATGTGCCACGTTTTCAAGAAATTTTTTTTCGGAAAAATATTTGGGGTTATCGAATATTGTAACCGACAAGTCTGTCGAATTCTTGCGTGAGGTAGCACCGGACTTTTTTGTTTAAAGGTAAATATTCTTATAGGAGGTATTTCCATCTTCTTAAACATGCAATGAAAATTCTGTGATAAAATACTAAGTACCCTGTAAGTCATGCTAAGGAAGGAAATTAGAAGAGACTATCTCCTTCCTTAGAAAATGTGTCTAGTATATTTTATAGTTAAAATTTGTCGAAGAGTAAGTTGAAGATGTGCATTGTAAGTATTTAACAGTGCATTAAAAATACAAATGGAAATTCACTACGAAATCCTGACGCGGAGACATTTTCTCCTGCAAGATAGTACGAGACTTTGGACGGGAAGTGCCGAATCAGGCGGCGAATTCCTGAGTGAAAGCTGCTGTTAATAGCTAGCGCTATTTAGCTCTTCCACGGACGAGAGGTGAGCGAATAATGGGGTGAGACGAAAAAAGTCTATAACCTGACGGGGACTCAAGTTGTCTGTGGATTTGATGATGGACGAGCACTGGCATTTGTTATTTGTTATTTTTACATGATTCAACGGAAAATCAAATGCTTTGGAATTTGATCGGCATGAGTGAAATGATCGTTATGAATACTGAAATGATCATAACTTAAAATTCAGAAATTTAGCTTAGCTACGCAAATGAAGATACAAATGTTATAAAACCAATCACTCATTATTCGTGGCTTATTTAGCGAAATGTTTTGTAGTGCCATTCTCTAAATTTATAAAAGTGTTTCTTGCAGCGAATAATGTAGAATTGTGTCCCAGTTATCCCGTTTGTCTTTGAGTGTTTTGTTTTTAATGTAGTAGTACTGAGTACCTGTTAAGTATTCATTTAACGTTTTTTTTGCGTACAAATTGATTATCATTTTGTTCACCAGGCTTCAACATGATTAATATAGCGTAAAATGCGCTTTAGGCTCACGATTAGTCATCCTGTTATGGTTAATTACCAGTTTCCTTCAGAATCTTCGTGGGAGACTTGAGTTTTAAAAATGAGGCAGTTTTTTTTCTACGAATTTAATTTATTCCCAATTCCTCCTTTCGTAACCGTACATAATGATGCCTGAGAAATGGACTTTCCCAATTCTTCATCATGTGAGTGGCTTTTGTTCCTGTTCGCGGAAGGATGTAACTGATCGCTATGCCTAAGGTTAAAGGTGCCAGCTTTAATTAATTGGCTTGTAGCCTGAGGTGCGGAGAGTCCATTCCGAAGAGTGGCTATTTTTGAAGGAGTAATTATCACCGGATTAACCTTATCTCATCAAGGTCTTGGCTGTCACACATGCTGGCTTAAAATGGCTGGTGAAGTTATTAAATACCTTTCCGTGAGAATTATTCGCTTGGAGGTCCATCTTTTAAAATTAGCTTCGAAACATCAAACACGTTATCCTGGCGTCACCCAAACTCTTCCTAGAATATCTGAACCGGTATGTGTTTTATAAAACGCCATTTTTCTCTTTTACGCGGGTTTTCAACCATTCACGAGATAGGCCCCGCGTTTGAGACGCGAGCTTAGTTTTTGAATGAATAATATTACATATAATATCGTAGTTGCCCTGCCTCGCTGAAATTCATTCATAAATAAGTTTCGTTCGCTTGAAGCCAATGTACGACCGTTATGATTTAAATTCCCATACGAATGTATTCAGGTGGAACTATTGGGAAATACCTTCACGCTTCGCGGCACAACGTTTTGTTTCCAACCGCTGCATGGATGGTAATGGTTTTGCGCGACAGCGGCGTAATGGCAACACGGCTGTTTGTTCTAAATGGAATGCTTACGTGTATGTTTTTGTTTGCCCTTTCCTTTGTGGAATGAGATGGCAAACTTATTGGTGCCGAATACTAATATCAACCTAGCGGCAAGTTTTTACCCGCGATTTGTTATTGTTATTCACAGTCATTTCTATCATCGGTGTAAAAAAAGTTCATATTCCGAAAAATATTATTAAAATGTTGTGGGGTGCCATAGAATTTAATCTCAAATCCTCGAGCGTATTCCAATCTCGCTTCACCTTATATTAGAAGCTTTTTTGATTTACAGCGTAAGAATTGCGGTCTTTAATTTTGTTAGGAGAGATTTTTCCTAGGTAGGTAGATGCACATTGACTCTGGTTATATAAAAGCTCCGTTGTCCGTTATCTAAATCTTCGGTCACAAGATATGAAATGGGTAATTCGGTGGGTTTCTTATGTAATCCTCGACTTAGGTTGAAAATTTATATGGTGTCATTGATATCGCTGGGACTAGCACCTCCAGTAGAATTTATTGATTTTTTTAAATTAATTTTGTAAAGTGGGGAAAACTGGGAAAATTCGTATCTAAGGACTCATTTTCTTGTTAATGAAGAGTTGGGATCGTCCGTGTGTATGGTATCCTTAGAGTTTTCCTCTGTATATGTTTGTCTTGCACTCTTGGAGGCTCATAAAATGATCCCTGGGTCGCGTTACCGCCTCGGAGGATTGAGGAATCAATACTTTCCAACATTTTCAAGTAATGGAAGGTCATAAATGCAGAATTGGGAGACAAAAGGAGGATGAGCTGAGGGGAATGTTTAACATACTGACAGTGAACGATGTACGATTAACGACCCGTGGGGCTTCAATTCCTCTTGCGAAATACTCCTGCGATTCATCGCTCCCAATGAATCCCAAGGGCGTTTTCGTGCCAAGTTTAGTGTTTTTTTAACGATTGACCTCTTTAAATTAGCTCGAAAAAAAAAACAAATTCGTCATGAACCCTCGAATTTCCGCTCCTGTCGCGCCAACTTTACCGTGCTGAATTAACTTTCTCCAGCTGGAATTATCTCTTTAGGTGTTTTAGCTGCTAAGTTCATATGCCATCGTCTAACCAACACCTATCGAAGTCGTCTCGACCTCCAGTGATTGATATGACATTATTAGGCGTTGAATCGTTCGTTCGTTAGGCGATGGTTTAATGGAAAAAAAGTGAATGAAAACTACTAGTACAATAAAAAAACTATTTTTTTAAATAGTGAAAAAATATTGGAATAAAGTATCTTCACAAACAGTAAAACAAAATATGTAACATTTTGTACAAAACGAAAACTAAATTTTGAAAAGAAAATATACAACCTAAATTGTGAATCTTTTTTATGTATTACTTTAAAAATGTTATGCATATTTAAGAAATTCTAATAGCAACCTAATGTCTCTGTATTCCTTACTGCCCTTTGACACGATACATAAAAAGTAATTTTCTCAGATCAAGATGCATGATCCCGACTCGGATGTGGAGGATTTTTGATAGAAAGTCGAGAGAGTCTTGAAGGGTGTAACAGCCAAAATCATTTGGGAACTCCTGGTTTAACCTTACTTAACACTAAGCCTAAGATAGACAAAAATATGTCTGAGGCAAGGTTCGAACCCCCAATCATAAGGTAGTCAGGCCGGGGCTCTACTAACGCGACTGCTGCGGCCGGTTTAAACTTCTGATTTCCGTCATAGCTTTAGTAGAATTTCAGTAATATAAAACCTTTAAGCGTAAACTCTAATCTAAAACGTGTGCCTTTTTTACTATGCAGGAAACTTTTGTCGCCAGCATTTAGACAACCGGTTTAACATTTCTAATGCTTCTGGAGGCTCCTGTGCTGTCGTGATGAAACAAGCTCAGTATATCTCTCGTGTGCGCTGATGACGAAAGTAGATAGTGAGCCGGTTAAATACTTTATGTGCGTTTTATCTTTGTCCTATTCTTATCAATTGTATGGTCTCCTAGTTTATCTTGAAACTAATACCATAATAGAACCCATTACTTTTAAAACGTTAGCCTGTCCTCTTAGGCATCCATCCCACCTTTTAATTCCCACTTTTCATAAGTTTCCCCCTAGTAGTTGGAGAATTCCGCGATGAATACTTGAAATTTCATTTTCCCTTCGTCCACCTTCATTGGCAAATATAGACTGCATGTATCCGTCTCATGTTCCTTGAGAGAGCGTATTCTAGCTTATCTCCGCGAAGGAAAGGTTGCCTGCTTAATGGTGGCAGTGGATGTTGGAAATTTTCGAGGTCATGCAGCCCAATCATAAGCGGCCCATTACGCGGGTGATTTAGTTTCGGTTTCAGTGACATGCAGGCATCCATTCCCTTCCCTTTATCGAATCGGCATCTCTCTCGACTGAAGGCTTTGCCCCGCCACCGTTTCCTACCTCTCTTATATCGTGCACCCCGTTACCTACTTAAAGGAGAGTCAAGTCTTGTTGGTGGTGTCGCGTCTCTGTGGATGGTTGAGGCGGCGCGGCGATGTTGGTCGGAGGATAGTGGTTTGGGTACTTGTTGCCACAAAAAAAGCGCATTCTTCGCCGTCAGCCTTCCTCACACACTTAGTTTTATTGATGGGCATGGTCTTTTCAGGGTATCCGTGTTCATTTAGCGTATCTACAAACGTTGGTGAGCATGCATATATAAATTGCTCCTCAGGCCTTGCACTGGCATTGGTCTCGATTCAGCCACATTCTCTTATCAAAAGAAATGTCCTCATTTTTTGTGCACATTAAAGTAATTCCTTTCTTATATTCGTATTGACGTTAGTATTTCATAAATATGGGTGTGGTTATTGAGCAATTATGTCCTTTTTTATGTTCAAAGTAGAGAAAGAATAGAAATAAGAGTGCCCGATTTTTTCATATTTTATCATACATTGCAGTTTTCCACAATTAAGATTATTAAACATTTTTAATATCGATGAAGTAAATATATCCGTCGATGTAAAGTTCATAAAGTATTATACTGTCACCCTTCGTTATTCGAAAACTGTGAAGACGGGTAAAATATGGCTGCTAATTTACAGCGAATGAAGTGACCCGGAGAACGAGGAAGGCATTTAACTGTTCCCATATTAATATCTCATGATAATTACGAATAAAAGCTGTTAACGAGGTTTACATATAAGAGGCGAAAGTCAGTCGCTGGCACTGTGAAATAAGTTTTGTGGTCTAGTAAGAAAAGAAAACCATTTAAAAATATCATCTTCTGGCGTGTAAACCAACTCATCGACTTTTATCAAGCAACTTCATTAAGTCGAGAACGTTTTTATTTCCATTCATGTCCCAATCTGAGCAGAGAATAACTTACTGGTTATTATATGCATTTATTGTTATTATAATGACGAAAATGGTGTTTTGCAATACTTTTTTCAAGGAAACCGTTGCATATTGTAAGAGAATTAAGAGTCAGTTAAATGGGAAGACTTATGTTTTACGTTGGTATTATGTGTAGTACATATTTTTGCTGTTTTTCACCCTAAAATATTTATTGTTATGTGCTTTGTCAAAATTGTGTAAGCCCATACTATATGTCAGTTTCTACTTAGTTAGATACGCATAGATGTTCTGTGTATGGACGAAAAGTTTATCGAAAGTGACTATTGTGCGGAAATTAATCGTCTTCTGAATTTAAAAGTGTTTCAGTATGTGTTTCCTTTTATTCTTTTACTTTCGTCTTTTCTTCATTTACTTTCAATCATTTTCTAATGGGATTTGGAAATGCTACGTTTTGTAATAGTGGCGTCTAAATTTAGAAATTATTCACGATCTCAGCCGAAGAAATCCTAAATAATCGTGGAGTTTGGTTCAGGATAATTGCTGACTCACCCTCATCATCTTCAAGACGTGCGTGTGGCTTGGGAATAAAATTAAACGATATGGTTTTCTTAAAAATTTCATGAGTATTTTTTCAAACGCGTCAGTTAGCACCGCCTTCCCACCCAAATGTGGGCTAGCATCGCCATCTGTTATTCCCAACTATAGGTGTGTGGTGAGGTGTCCCACAGTTATAAATATTTTCCACGGTGCACAAGGCTCAAAAGGAAGGTGATATTTTATAAGCCGTTCACCCTTTATTTATAATTAATTTTAGCTCGCTAACATCGTTAATGTTGATTAAGTCATCGTTAATTTATGATTAGTGAAGATAATGATAAACCTCAAAATCCTCGAAATACTTATTATCGCGCAAATGTTGGGTCGAACTTTTTTTTGGGGTTGATTAATTGACCGTAATAAAAAAATCTCGTAAAATAATGCTGAAGTGGCATCAAATTTGAACGAACAAAACCTTTGCCCTTCGAATGTCGTCTGGCTTCCCAAAATATTGAAAGTCTGGTCGTTTCGTCTACTATGCCGTAATTTTTACTGAATGGCTTCCAATAAGATAAATTTAATGCGCAGTAAATACCAGTTATCACTCAGCTCACGTGAAATTTCGCGAGCATGAAAAATATAATTTCACAGCCAAAATTGAAATAAGTGCTTTTCATGATTTTTTTTCAATAAGTAATTTCGTGGTTACGAGAAAGAGAAGACTTGGCTGTTTAAAATACAAAAAGAAATTCGTTTCAGCACATTAACGCGAGCAGCTATGCGAAGTAATGCCTTCTTTGGTGACACAAGTCTAGAGTCATAAGATATAAAAAAAAGACAACTGAGATTAAATAAGTAAAAAAAGAGTAGCATTTGTGAATTCGTGTTCGTATTAAATTTCGCCGATGATGACTGAACAAGAAAGATTTTGTGGAGATTGGCTTGTATTTCCTTTTACATTTAAACCTCTGTGACCCTGAATTAGGACATTTTGTCGCGACAAATGCAGACGCAAGGTCATGGTACATGTTGCAACCCGTTAGACGAACATTTTTTCCGAGGGAAAAGTGGGGAACAAGGCCACAGTCGGGAGAATTCCAGGGTTATCTTTGAATCGCGGGAGTCTCCCTGCGGATCGAGGATTCGCGTTACTTAACGTGCTACTGCCGAATTCCCTCAAAAGGCCGTAGTGAAAACTCATCCTATTATTCTGAAATCAGTATATATAAACATAGTTAAAATAATATAAAGGGTACCGGTACGTGACTTATTTCAGTTTTTTGCGTAGGTTTAATAACCGCTGTAAAGTAAGGCCATTTTAAGAGGATAGCAGAGGATTGATGCGATGGGTAGAGTTATGACCTCCAATCCCGGGAAACCACGATCAAATACCGGCAGTGGCAGCGATTTTTTATCGATATACCGGTCCCTTCATAAGTTATCTGTGGAGAGCAGTTTCAGTCCCGCACTCCGTCCGTCGAATTTGACATTAAACCGTGGGTTTAGGCGACTTGAGAGTAATTCCGACGGCAGGTTCTTTCTCCATTTACGAAAGAATGCCTACTTATAACAAATTACCAAACAATCCGAAAAAAAACGCATATGACTTCAGTTGTCGGTCGCCTCTCCAGAATAAGTAAATATTTTTTTTCCCGATATAGCATCAGATATTGGGGTACCTTTAAACTAATTCACTAATTTCTTAGTGCCCTACTGCTAAGTGCTTATTTAAAATATAGAGATCCACTGCCTTAGAGATATATTTTATTGTCTTCATCCCTAAACAATAAGTGAGCATTGGGATTTTAATATGCTACAGTGTAATGTAGATCTTACATCTGAAAGGTATTTAATTCAACTAACCCTATTAACTAATTTCACTGCGCGATTATATGCCAATTTAGGAGATTAAATCTAATCCATTTGAACGTATAAATGATTCACTCATAAAATCAATAATTTTTGTTGATATTATTCGCATAGTTGCACTTTCTTGGTGCATGGGTTGTTAAGTTTATATTGTAAAGCAATATTTAACTTAACGAGCGTGCATTTATTGCCTGTATGGTGATTTGTCATGTCCTGCCTCTCACGTTTGAGGTAACTTGCAGGGTATTTAGTGGATGCCGCTGTATTTCTATTAATCAAGGAGGTTATAATGTAATGGAAGAGGCATCACACCTGATTTGACCTGAAGCCAGCGGCCATCTTCGTAGGTACATTCGTATATAACGGGCTTGCCACTAGCGATACTCGTATGGGTGAAGTTTTATTTGTACGCAGTAAAACTTAGAGTAGTGAGATGAATAATGAAATGCATTTTTAAAATTCGTAAAATTAACAGAGTCGAGTGCAAGCGCGTAAGCAAGCGGCAAATATGTAGTAATTCAAATAGGCTGAATTCGAACCAGTTTTAGTTAGAAAATGAATTCCCATGGGAATAAAATTCATTGGTACCGCTCTTAAATTGTCTTGGGAAGATTAGTTGACGCCGCTGCGATGAAAGATGGGTAGGATTTCATTGTTATTTATATTTATAGTTTAATACACATGCGGTCTCCATAAGATCCCGTATAAGAAGCAATGTTTTGCATCGAGTTGGGGGCCTAATCGTTCTCAACCATCCCATTACTGACTTCATTGACCCATAGGCTAGCATGCCAACGCCTCGTCCAGTACATTCTAACCTCCTTGCTATCAATTCAGTGCCGACTTCATTAACGGAAGAGGGAAGAGTATGACTCGGCTTTAAGCCTCCTGCGCTACCCTCTCCCGCAGTGCCGTCACCAGCTGTGCGCAACACCTCTCTCTATCCTGGAATATAACGGGGCGAACTCGTGGGAAATCTTGCTCCGTTTGAATTCAAAACGGCGGGTCGGTGACAGACTTGCGCTAGTGTGCGTGCCGTGCGCCGCTGCTCCTATCTCTGGAGCCGTCTTTGACGCACCGCTATAAACTTCCCTCCCGAGCCCTCCCGCCGTTTCCCATTGCTTCTCATTTGCCTCTTATTTAATTTCTGTCGCGTGAATGGCAATGCGGACGATCACAACCTCGAATTGTGGGTCTTGGCTCCCGTGATCTTGATTGTGTGCGATCGCCGAGACTCGTAAGGGAATATCCGTTGGTTAATAGACTTTCATTGACGATTGTGTCGATCCAAAACGTTGTAAGAAAAAAAATGTTAGCCGTTTCTTATCGGCCGAGTGACGAAGCATTTTGTGTATGAAGTTTTTCTTCACTTGAAATGGTCCTCTGCGTTTTTTTGGCACGGAATTGGTTTTCGTAATCCTGTTCCCAGTAGTAGTAGTAATTCTGAGGTGACTGAAACCGCCTGCTGAAGTATGTTACGTTATTAAGGGGGTGATCGGTTCGGATCACGCATATGGAGGACTTAATTTTGGAAACGGAAGTAGGGTGGGGAGAAACCCGACGTCAGGGTTTAACGGAAAGGAGTAAGCTGCTTTTAACTACCGTTAAATGCAGCTTTTCTGTGCGAGAATCCGTCAGTTTTCATATCTATCTTCCATGTACATACATTCTACTCTTTCGACATGGATGAATCTTTCTTCAACGGATTACTTGAATTCAGTGTTTTCTATATTGACTTACTATGCATTTCGTACTCTTTTCATCTAAAAACCTCGTGAAATCTACAGATTTTCTCTCAAGATGATCACTCCTTTTAATAGTGCTCTATTTTTTGCATGGGTTGCATATTTTTATCTTGTTGTACTGTGGTTACAGGCTTCAATAACTGCATTGTTGAACTACTTAAACCTGCCGTGATGCGAAAACGCTCCACATTGATACACTTTTTATGGCCACATTTCTTTAATTTTTTTAAACATCCATTGGCATATAAGTTGTTATTGCCTTTCTGTAGTATCGTGGGTTAAGACCTTCGTGTTATGATCGGTGCCTGAAAGTGATCTAATCGGAAAAAATTCTTTTTTGACGCGACAATCGCCACCAAAAACATGCGATATGTGATATTTTTTACGAGTAACTTAGAAATTCCAAACGCAGTTTTCGATTTATTTCTGAAACGAAGCCGAGTGTGAGAAATAAAGGAGTTAGGTGAAAAGCTGAGCGTAGATATCATAGCCTTTATTGTCTCTCTATTTATTCTTTCGAATGTGATTCTGTAAAATTCTTATGTTGATTTTACATCATCCGCCGAATCGTATATCATGCATGCGGGAACGTAAATTGTGACAGAGTTTTACGTATTGTAGAAGGGTAAGTATATTCCCATGTGGACAGCTTATTTCTTATTTTTTTCATACCAGTCTTTGTATAGATTTATCTTTTTAACCTAGTATTGAAAATGTTGATAAGTTATCGGTTTTATAAAATGTCTTCTATACTCCGTATAAAAACGCTTATTACAATGTACCTCTGCTCAAGGTGTTAACATTTTAGTTTTAAGTACTCAAATTTACATCTTAGTCATGCTTTTCCACAAGTTTGGGCCGGGGAGACCTCTGTGTACGGGGATAAGATATCATAGGCTTACAACACCGGACTAGACCAAGACCAGCTTCTTTCTCTTCATCAGCGCTCCCCTTTCGTTTTCCATGATGCGCAATGATTACAGTTTTTCCCGGTTACTCTATGAGGCATCACTTTAGGTGCATGAAGCAAAGCCTACCCTCTTGCTCATCCGTGCGAATTTATTTCTGATCGTGATTTTTTCGTGGAAGCCGCGAATCAAAATCTTTCCTCTTTCTAATACATTTATTTGCTTCATTTTCCAGGCTGTATGAAATTATCTTGTCTTTCTGAGAAGGTGACTAATTTTTTAATGTGGCTATATTTCATCTCTGTGCAGAAAAGGCTTTACTGAAAAAATTTAATTTTTAGTCGTACCAACCTGAAAAGCTATTATGTTTTTGGGCTGACATTTTCACTCGCCCTCTTGTAATCAGCCTGATGTTTTTTTTATTTTCCTCTTTCCGCGCATTTGCAATAAAGTTTGGCATAATTACTTCCATAAATTTTGTTGTTCCCATCGGTTTTTTATGCTACTACAAGTTAATGATTTAATCTGTTAAGAATCATTATGAGTTATTCTTTCAATAAATTTTTTTCCGATTTTCCCACTTTCATTAGGCAGCAGCAATTATGTCCACACCTTAAATTCCTCTCCTTTTTCACCGCCGCCTTCGGTGACCCGCTACCAACTTCCGCCGTGGGAAACTCTTACTGTGCCAAATGCACGATCTTAGAATACAGGTCTGGACACATAGCACTAATTCCCTATGGAGCGCGCGGTCTCTTCCTGAGGCTCTAGTTCGTCGCTTTTCCGCTAGGTGTGCTTACATCTTTAGGCTTAAATTTACATTGAGCCAGTTCAGGTAAGATTAGTTTTTGTGATATTTGACCAAGCTGCTTGTGGAATTTTTTTTCTACTATCGTAGGGTACGATAAATCATTGTAACTTACAATTACGTGTCGTGAATAATCCATGAAATTGCTGAATAGTAATTGCATTTCTCCTGGGTGTAAGAGTGGATACGATACGTGTGTCGAAAAAGTTTCGATATTTGACATGCCTGAAAATGAAGGATTACGGCTGAAATGGAAGTGAGTCTTTAAGATTTTGTCCTTTTGCCGAAGCATTTTGTTTGTGAGAAACATTCTCACGTGTGCTACATTCTACGCGGCAATGAGTTACGGACAGAGAGGATAACATTGTAACTAGGGCCGATGAAACTCGTATTAAGCCATTATTATATATTCCTTATTGCCCATCCTTGGTTTTTCGCACTTCTAAGGCCAACAATGTGTTTCTACCAGAATCCTCAATTGTTTTAAAACAAGTTGCGTAACGAAACTTAAGCTTAGGGATCATCCTGTGCAATCTGTTTTCCCCAATTACCCTTAGTATATAATATTCGAAGACGCCCACCAGAAAATTTCCGCCTTGAAGATAAGTAACGAAAGAAAATGAAGGCGATGTAATTTTAGTTTATCCGCTGTGATCAATGAATTTCTGATGATCGGCGATAAAATTCAGAGTGTACTTGACATGCTAAACGAGAAAGTTGTTTATAGTAGTTGAGTTGGTATTTCTTTATTTTATGTGCTGCTAAAATTATTCATTTTCCTTATGTATGTGAAAATATTCTACCAACTGATGCATCTTGTACGTTTTACTGTAGCTGATGCCGTACATTTCTATACTAAATTATAGAGCTTGCCTGATTAAACCCAAAATATTAGATGTCGTAAGAATTCCGTCTGGTTCATGGATTTGTTTCCTCAGAGGCATTGAAGCGGGTGGGATATTGTACCTTTGTTACCAAGACTGAAGGAAATATTACATTCTTATGATAAGTTTTCGGAAGTATCGCAATATCTAAATCCTTAGCCTTAATAATGTAGTCGGCATTACAGCTTTGGTTGGTCACTAAGAAATTCTTGACGTCTTGGATATGGAAGAGGTGATCGAAATATTAAATAACGTGAGGGCTCTAATTGAAGATTCACTGGCTGCTTCGCATATAGATACCATCTCGAAATATGACATCGGCCTGAGACGTTTCAAAAACTGCAGCCTTTTCCTAATAGTACCCGTATATGGCCCTTGTGCTCGGTTCAAGTGATACAGAGGAATCTGCACCCAAAAGGAAAACCCTTGTTCACAGGGTAACTCTGACGGTGAATGAGAGTAAACCAGGGAAAGTTGCCCTACTCCAGGAAAGGAATATCATCTTAATCCTATTCCTTCGACGGTTTATGAATGCCAAAAAAAAGTTGGAATACAATTAGAAAAGGATGCCATCGCAGCGAAAGAATAAATGGAAATGAAATAGAGGAAAAACTCCTAAAATTGAATTCCTCTTAAGCTCAGATAACTTTGTCACTGAGATAATTGCTGCATCAAAGGGGCAAAATACTATAACCATATATGCATAGATAATTGTTGTTATACTAAAGTATATCCGGTCTCCAGGGCACCACCAAATCCTAAAAGGTAATGAAATCCTCTAATTTACATCACTCCGAAATATTAGGAGGAATCTGGTGAACAGCAAGAATTGGACATGATGACAAGTTTTTTTGAAGTTCATGAAAATCATTTTAGCTCCAAAAGTGGCAGGAAAGTTCATGGTATGCTACAATTAGATGAAATTGGTTCGAAAGAGGCTTTGTCAGTGTTCATGAACACTGACTGGAAATTGACCCCTTACCTTCAAGCTATAAATCAAAGAGTCTCCTCCATAGAAGCAATGTGTCGTTTAATTCGATTATTTTTGTTACAGAATTTAAAATATATTATGTAACTTACGGGTAATATTTTTAGACAATTACATCAATGCTAAACCTTCCTCGTAATCTTTTTCAACTCTATCACTTTAAATAAATAATTTTTTATTTCTTATGCATAATTTATCATTCAAGTCCTCTTAACTCTTAGACCTATGAAGTGTATAATTTGAAATTTGAACATATAATCTGTTTTCTATATAGCTATTAGTTGCATTCAGAATTGACCCTACGATAGTAGTTGCACAGTTATTTCGCGATAGTGGGTCATGGTTAAAAGTCTTGAGACCCCTGATCGCGCGCGCATTCTGCGCTGGTGGTAATTTGTGGCGCACAAACCCTATAGGGTAAAATATCGAAAAGAGAGCGCAAAAGTAGTAAACACCACGATTTCCTAAATTTTGCTTACACAATAGAAGGAAGAGGAGGGACAGTTTAAGCAAAATAATGTATATCTTTTGCTAGTCGGACGTATAATTGTTAACTGTTAGAGCAACTTCATCCGATTCAGTTCAGAATTGAAAGCTACTTCAATCGCATTGTACGGAAATTATCCGCCTATGATTGCAATTTATGATTGGTAAAAAAAGTATGTCACCCGAAAACATCATTTAAGTGTAAACCGTGAATCTGTTTTCTCGAGTTATTCAGTCTAAAGGACTACTAGTACCTCTAGCGCCCAACCGAGAAAGAACAGCCTCATTAAGGGAACGGCCACAACAACAGAGTTGCCAGACCTGTATTCTAAGATCGTGGCCAAATATGTCACTTCTTGATTTCTTGGACGCTCAAATTTAGTTCGAATAGTTTTGTAAATTTTAAACTAATTGTTTGGATGTAACGATTAGCCTTTTTTCTAATCGTGCCAAGGATGATGATGTCTACCATTGTAAATGTTGTTTAATTTCGGGGGATTGAGGTTTTTATCTGCGCAACTAACTGAACGAATGTTAATAGAGGGATGGTTTGAAAAACTTAAAATACTTCTATTCATTTCAATAAATAGGTATCAGTAGTAATCACATGCATCCGTAATGTGTTGGAGTAATGGGTAATGTTAAGGACTGCCAGTACAGTGAAGTAAGTATGCATGTTAATAATGGTTAACTGGTTACCACAGGTACTAAATGCCACAGCATAGATTTTTGAACCTATTAATGAAGTTATTCAGCATTCTATTCATGAAAGCCATCATACTCGGTGGATACGCATGGAATTCTAGGGCAAGAATTTACTTGATTCACATAGAGTACGCTAGACTGCATGTTTAAATGTAAGGATAGTTTGTGGTGTTTATTGTATATTTCACGTAACTATCAGGTAGAAACAAAAACATTCTTCAAATCTAGGAATGGAAGAAAGGCCCCAAGATGTGTCCTGAACAGCTACCATCAGAACCATTTCTCTAGTGCTACTCCTCTTAAAGTTTTTATTAGGCAGATAAAAAAAGACGAGATAAAAAGTGAATTTTCCACCGTAAAGAGTTCTCATTGCTCATGTGTTGAGCAGTGATTCTTGGAGTAAGGATTCTTGAAGCTTTGACTCGTGAATAAGTGAAGTTATGTTCCCATTTGAGCGTATTCCTAGTTAAAAAGCTTACCATAGCTTAAGTTTCCGTGAGTGATGTTTGGTATTCTGTTGTTAATAATGTGCCTTTTTTTATTTTTACCTATTCCCGGCAGAAATTAAGGACGTTGTGTTCACAATTTAGACAAAGAGGAAATTATGTTTTGTCACACAGTTGGACAAGGTTTCTGCCAAATCGGTTAGATTTTGAAGATTGTTTTATGGAGTGAAATCTTTCTCTGAGAGGAATTTCTTTGCTCCAATTATAATGAAATGATAATAGTTGTTCATTATTGCAGTCGCTTACTATTCGTTGATATCTAGCTATAAACTGCTATTGTTTCTCTCTTGTGCATTTAACGAATACATTATGTGCGATCACTGTCTTTTAATAACGTATTGACACTTCTTATTTGTATTTGGAATTATTAAATCTTCTGCTTTTAAAATATAGCCAAAAGCTCATATTTACACTTTATGTAAAGCAGTGTATACATTTAAAGATTGAAAGACTCGTTATCACGAGGGTGAACGTAAAGTTTTGGGACAGTTGTCTGTGTCCTAACGGTTTCAGCCCAAGGCCATTATCTGGTACATGTTATATTATGATGGAGGCTTAAAACCAGTTGTGGCCAGCCAATTTATTGGGGAATCCGTAGTGTTAGTAGTTTTAATCGTGCACACGTTCCACAGTTTTTTTTAACTTCTTTCAGTTTAATAGCGTCCAGAGGCTGGCTCGAAATTGTGTGACATTAGTGTTACTCTCGTATATGGTAAGTTATTCCCCTTTTAAATTTCATCCTAAAGCACGTTTATTTTTTTAAGCACTTCGTACAAACGGGTTGGAAGGTTCAGTATTTATTCCTTTGGAAGGTGTTTCCAAAAATATACTGGTTCGGAGACGTGTTTCAGAATTACTAGTTTTACAGTTCCCACCCATTGAATTTAGTCTTGGGGAAAAGACGTAGTTTTTTTGTAGGACGTCATTGCTTATATGTTATGAGGTTTTAAAAAGTGCTATAAGTATAGTAAATGCTGTCCACGCTACAGTTTCCGCGTATTTTAAATCAATCTCTTCGTTTAATGTGGGAGCCTATATTTTATTGTTGTAATACTTGGGCGACTCCACCTCAGGAGTAATGCTGTGGAGAATAATTAGAATAATTCTAGGGTTTATAATTGATAAGTACTTCCAAATTCTTGCGACAAATTTTACCATCCGGGATATGTATATTTGAAGTATACTGACCATTTTTTGTATAATTTTTCAATAATATTACGGATTTTGGAAGGGTTACGCATGGGTAAAATGCTGAATTAAAAATCGTTCTTTGTTTGAACGTAACAGGTCATTCACTGTTGCTGAGTAATTTTTGCCTCACTTTCCTTGTAGAGCGTGACTTTGGAGGTGCACTACTCATTTGCTAAAAGGGCGATATCTCATACTCGTGCTGTAGTGTAATGCCGGCGAAATGTTTTACACGATTCGGAGAAAAATATTCCACTTTCGCGCTCTCAAAGAACTCGATGGCGAGGATAATGATTGAAACAGTCCGAGGTTCTTTGCGATGCACGCAAACGAACCCCTCCATAGGTCCCTGGAACCGAGATTTCTCACACATCCTTGCAGTCAAAGAGCGGTGAGCACCGCTCTGGGAGAAAAGGGTTGTCCACCTGGACGTAAACACTTCCTACGTGAAGTCAACACCCCGGCAACCTTGGTCGATTTTCAATCGCTCGTGGAGAGGGAATGGAGTTCATGGTCTTCTCCTACACTTACCCCATACTGCCCGTGCACCCTCCTGCGTCCGCTCTCCAGACTAGCGTAATCCACCGTTGGACTCGGGACGACGCCCCCGTCTGTCGACGACGTCCTCATCGTCGCGCCGCCTTCCCGGTCGGTTGATGCCCCCGCGAGGGCCGCCGACAAGAGCACCACGGCCACCGCACAAACAGCCGCCCACCTCGTCGCCATGGTAACGAATCAACAAACTCGGACAATAACAAAAACGGCAGTGGCGGCGGCAAGGTCCTTTCCCGAAGCGAATTCCGCACCCGTTCGGCACTCCCCCTTTCGTACCCTCCGCAACTCCAAACACGAAGACTCTCCTCGGAACTGTGGAAGGACTCCTTATTTCACTCTTCCGACGTGATCTTGAACGCCGCGGGGCACTGCCGTGAGGCACTGTACAACCACCTCTGCTGGGGCCGCTCAGGAAGGTCTCCACTACTATGCGGGCCCCGTCTTTCGCGCCCCACTTTGAAGCCGGCCAATGGCAAGAGACGTGGCCGTTCCCCTCACTGTCTCCCCCCTCACAGCGATGGTAGTAGGGGGGAGGAGACTAGAGTGGGTGGTCGGTATGGGGTTGGGGGTTGTAGGATGGGATAGCCCCTCTCTCATACCATCTTCTCCACCCTCCCCACTCCCTCCTTCCGCGATGACGTCGCCTCCTTCGAGGAGACTCCTCTTTGGTTCGCGGGAGGAGGCGGAAGTGGTTCAGCGGAGATGGCGGGTTGGATGGAAGAGACGAGCCTGCGTCGCTTTCCTCGGTCACTAGTTTCGGATTCGTTATGTCGATTCATTTGTCACTTTTGAGGAGGGAAAGGGTTGCGTTGCGGGGAAGATCTAGATCAGGGATTCAAAACCGCGCTCCCAACTGGCGGTGTTCGCCTCTCCCCCGTGAAAGCATACCATTTGCGTCCCGACTTGGGGCTTTCTCCGGTAAATCGTTTCTTCTTCTCTTTCCCTCCTTTTAATTTTGACGAAAGTGTATCATTTTTCGGGATTTCCTGCTGGCTCCGGCTCAAATAATTTCCTTTTCCTATTTAGAAAGCACCGTCGGGCGTTGGTTGCTTCAATTTTCGCCATGAGTGGAATGCGGGAGCAATTATAGTGTGTCATTTTTTCGCCGTATTCCACGGGGAAAAATTTTAAGATGGAACTCGAGAAATAAATTTCTATGAGAAAGTTGGAGACATTACCACGCTCTCTTAACATGCGAGAGTTCACTTTTTGGTACATATTTTCCTTGATATTTTTCATTTCACAGTAGGAGGGTGGTGAGATCTAGGTTTGAATCTGCATTCTCGACCTTACTAGCTAACCATCTATAGTATCCAGTGCTTTCTAGGGGTCCAGGATTTAGAAAGCGTGTGCAACGTTTCTCTACGAATTAGGTATGCATTTCATATGCTTGGGACTTCATCCATTTGTTAAAAATATCTCTGCGCGCTCTATTACGCTGTCCTTCCATATCGCGATACCCTCTCATGGTTGAGAAGTAGCGGTTCCCGGCTCGGGATACGCGGACTCCTAGGGGTCATGCGCTCAAAGACTTAAGGGTACGCAAAGAAAAATGAATAATGGCGGATGTAGCAGTAAGCACATTGGTCCGTCTGAATATTTACATTTCGCTATGGGAAACCGTTGCCATTCAATCATGTGCGAGTGTTCAAAAACATTGTTTGTGGCTACACCACAAATTCAAATGTAAATGAAAGGGAGCTACATATGTTTCAAGAATTGCTCTTTTATAAGGGGGACAGATTAGGGAAATTGACTGCCGAGGGGCGAGCAAAAAAAAGGTTGGGACCGCTGCCCTAAAACATTGAATTATAAGAAGTCATAGAAATGTAATTTGATGGTGGTTGTTGCTGTAGAGGTTATAGCTTAAATTTTCAACGTGGATAATATCTTTGCAATTTTTCTTTTCGTTTCTTACGATCTTAATAAGAAGAAAATTATCCCAAGTATTTTTGTATTCATATCATACCTTCTAAGAAGTCTAAAGAAATGCAATTGTTCTTTGAGTTGTAGTAATAAATCTGACATAGTATGAATTGATTGGATTCAATTCCCCTATCGTTTGTAAAATTGGTTATAAAATTTTGATTAGGCATCATGGTTCCGTTCAAAAATCCATTTTCGTTGATTTGTAGCCATTTGTCCTCTTTGGTATGTTTGGAAGTGAAGGAAGGGTATTTCACAGGTCGAGGGATCAAAATTCCCCATATTTCCTTTAATGTTTAGCAAATTTTTCATCCATTATCTTCCTTAATTCACTTTAAATTCCCCTCCATGAATAGCGCTTTACCTGCTCAGTTCTTATCTGTTTTCGGTAATGGCGGCAAATGCCCTTTCACGGTTCTTTCAGGAAAGAATGGTTATTGAAAACTTTTCGACGCCGATCTGAGAAAATAGCTGGGTGGCTTGCCATTTTTGTGCGATTTTCTCCCACCATTATATGTCGTGAGGTGAGTATCATCGCACGTGTACCAAATATGGCCTCAGCCTTATATTTTCGGTTTACACCTTTCCGCTTCATGATAAAATTTCGGGTGCTTGAGGGTAACTGAAGAGCGTGCGCTTCATCTTCGTTTTTGCGGAAATTTCTACCAAATTGTAACATTAAGAAGCATAGAAGTAATTTATTTGGAAGGGCGTTTATTCATCTCAATTTCAGCGGGAGCTTTTATGAAATCAGCGGGGTTTACTCGACTTCTTGTGTATTCGAGTTTAAAGGTCATTGTCTTCTATATGTGCGGGATGTGAATGCGGAAATACAGCACGATTCCTTTCTGCGCATACTTATCCTTCAAGAGGTGACGACCTCTTGCCATCTCGTGGAGTTCCTCGTTGTATGCATTATACTCTATTATGGTCCAATTATCCTTTCAGCTTTCACTCTTCACATTCTGATCGCATGAGAGGAATGCATGCGTTCGTGATCTAACTCTAGTAGAGAGTGGAAAAATGATCACGGAAAAGTGATGAAATCGAAGTTTCGCAGATGAAGCGTCGGAGCGTTATTCAACTATCCTTATGTATTTAGATTTTGAAATTTCCAGGGTAATATTAATTTTTGCACCATTCGTTTTTTTACCTATATGAAGGTAAGTATTCTTTGAAAGGCTTGCTTCAATCCAAAGCAAGTAAAATTTTTAATTGAATGGAGCTAAAAAAAAAAGGGTCACTTATTTTTAGCTCCAGAATGTAAGAAGTTTCGTCATTTATAATTTTTTATGCAATGGAAATTATAGTTCATATTCTTGGTGTAGGATAAAATAATTTTACGTATGAGTAGCATCTGGCATATCTTTGTGCAAGCACTTCATAATGAAACAGAATACTTTGTTTTTCCACACACACAATGTATTGTAAGTTCTATCTAGGTCATTATCAGGCATGATACCTTTTGATGATTCATTGTACGGTAGAAATATTGGTAATACGTTAAATATTCTGTGTTGAAATACAAAGTATTCTGTTACTTTATAACGAATTTTGAAAATGAATATTATAATTTATAAAGGAAGATCAATTTTGGTTTCTTGATTTTCGTTACTTAATTATGTCACTTGTTATAAAAATTTTCCTTGCAGATTTTTGACGTTATCATGAATCAAACCTAGAATCTTAAGGTTAATGAACTATAAAATTCTTCAAACGTGCGAGATTCAGGAATTGGTGTATTATTTTGTGGACGTTGTTACTCCAACGTTGAATTTATTAATACGGTTCGGGTTATGGGAGATTTCAACGTCAGTCGTTGAAATCTCTCTCTTCAACCCCTCCGCCAGTCCCTGTTTGCAAACATTCTGCTAATCTTTTGCTTCATTTCGCGTTCCTACTTCCTTTGGTTTGACAAGAGTGATTAGTTCGTTTCGTTGTAGCTTAGTTCATTGAAATCGCAAGCCCCGGAAGCTAAATTTGAACTATCCGTGAGACAACTACGTTTTTTTAGGGTAATACGAATTTAACAATTTTTTGGCGTTCGAAACATGGGCAGAGGCTCGATCCAGAAACGTCGCTCAATCGCATGTGGGCAGATTAATCTCGTTTGTCCGCGGGATCCGGTGTTGGTTGTTGGGCGATCGAAACATAACAGAGATTGGAGTGGGGTCTGACGGATGTGGGGAAAAAAGTTGGTTCCATCCGTTGCCGCTGGGGTTGGAAAGTCGGCACGCTATGCACGTCTGTGCCCCTCCCTCCGAAGATTTCTAAACGTGACATCTCTGTGAGTGGTGCGTACTCACTCCTCCCGGATGACTTCCTCTCGCTTTTCCTCAATACCGTAAGGCTCTCCGGGACACTTTCAGTAGCAAATGATTCATAGTGTGGATTTACATTTTCCTTCGCGATAAGTTCTGGATTTAATACGGCATTTATAACACTTAGGCTTAAGGAGTCGTAGCAGACCTTTATTGATCTTGATTCACGAAATTGCGCATTTTTATTTTTTAACCTTGGAAAACTTAATTTAAAATTTAGGTCGTTGCCATCGTAGAAAAGACGTAATTTTTCTCCTTTACGAAAGAAATAAGGTTATCGAAATTTAAGCTCCTCTTAAGCCTAACCGGAAAGAAGGTGAAAATAGACAGTTCTTTTAAGTTGGTGTGGCGAAGAATGGAAAAAATAATATGTGTGATAGGATGATGAACGAAGAAGAGGAAAGGAAGTTGATTAAGGAAATTGGATGGCAGAATATCTGGAATGATCAAGTGAGGGAGAGGGTGTTTTAATGGACGTAATAAAGAGAAGAATATGTTGGTTTCAGGTTGGTGGGACTTGATGTTTACTTGAAAACGCAAGCTGTGAATTCCACAAGATTTATAGAAAACACGACTGATTTAATCGAAAGCCTACGTCCTTAGGTCCTGAGTATTCTATGAAACAAGTCGTGTTTTCAATAAATCTAGTGAAATTTACAAAGTTTGTGTTTTACAAAATTTTCAAAATTGTGTCTATTAAAGAGGGAAGACTTTCGGGTAGAATGAGTAGAGGGAGGAGGAGGAGGATGGAGTTTGAATAGATTAATGGTGGTAGGAAGCGTTCTCGTTGAAGAAGAGCATCGCATGAAATATTAGGGCATGGGAAGAACTTAATATTCATTTAGACCAACTCTCACCGGTGGCTGGTAGTAGTAATAATTGCTGTAACCACCATAGCAAAATTTATTCTCCGTGTTTCATTATTCTTGTGGCAAGTCATTAGTTTTTAATGCATCAAACTACTCCATCAAAGCCGTGAGATTCGATTGCAGTTATTGTTAGATAGTTAAAGAGCGAATTTCGATCGTTCATTGGAAATTCCGCAGGCATCAGTGAATGCTTTTCATTGAGTAAATTGCACTGAGCTGGAATTAAAATGAGTTTATAAAACTTAGTTTTTGATATTTATTTAATTTTGCATTTGTTGCCCTATAGAACTGATAAGGAAGCAACATAAAAAATGAACGGAAGTGTGGTGAGAAATATTTTTGGAGATTCGCTGTATGGATTTACTAATAAAGCAACCCCGTACACTTAAGTGTTTTTATTAAAACCAGTATTCTCTAATGGATAAATATGTTTTTGCTTAATTAAATTTTGTTTCTGAATTTCTCCCTATAGTATTTTATTCTGACTTAAACCTTGCCTAAGACATTAGAATGCCATCAGTAATACAGTCGCTTCCTAAATATTTTTCCCTATTTTAATGATACAAGAATGGTAATGTCTCTTATTTTAATCATCGATAATTTCTCTGCCTTTATGTACAAAATTCGCTGAAATAAAAACTAATCTGCTTATTCTCATTTTTCAGGTAAGTTCCTGCGATGCAGTAAGATGTAAGTTCGTTTTTTGCCTCTTAAATTTCCATACTTTTGGCATATCTTGGATAGCATTTTAGGTAAGGTGGAGAGTATGTATATCGCAGAAATTTGGAAGGAGGCAAAATGCTTAGAAATTAGTGTACATCGGGCCCTAAAATACGGCCTTATTCAGGCCTGACCAGGATAAAGTTGCACTCAAAACCTTAGGTAGAACTAGGTTATCCTTTGGATATGGAGTTATCTGCTATCTACTTACGATTCTTCAAGAAAATCGTTCTTTCGATCTTCTGTGGCTGGTAGAAAACGGTGTTCGTAAATTTCGATTGCTTGCTTGGAAAAATTCTGATGTGTTTGAATATTATCCTTGATTTGAAGGGGAACTGTTCAGTTACTACATCATTCTTTGATATAGTCCTGTGGGAATCAATATCCTTATCTAGAAATCGTACGTCTGAACCTATTTTTGTGAAACAAGTTCTAGAATAATTGTTACTATAACTATTAATTAGCATACATGGCCTCTCCGTTGTATTTATGGCGTTGAAAAGTATTGTGTAGTCCACACTGCATTGAAGCCTGTCATTTTGACTTGCATGTTATGTATTGTTGCCCAAAATATTAATTCTCGATCCAATCTTGAATTATGAATATGCTAACGTTCATGTGTTCCCGGCATTATTTCACAATATACATTTGTACGTTTTTAAAGCCATTTTATGAATGACGAGAATTGAAAGAAGAGAGACACTGAAGCGATGCCTTTGAAGTCAAGGATTTTATAAAAGCTGTAACATTTATACCAGGAGAGCCAAATGGATAAAGTTGTTAAAGTAAGTAATAAAGTTGATTCAGTAAAGAAATGTTAAATACCGTTCTACCATCTTTGGATCTTATTATGATCTCTCATTATTGCGTTATCGCTAAGTTTTTGATAAATAGATAGTTTTATCAACACAATCAAGGGTATGTTATTTGAGCTACAATTCATATAATTTGGGACCATCTCGGAAAGGTTGAACGTTAGATCTCTCCCATTTATTGGCATCATTTGCCGCTTTCAGCGTGTCAGTGACGCTCAGCGATTCCCCTGGAGGTATCTTTTAACGATGTACGTTTACTTTTCCACTGGCGAGACCGTCGTTTGACCTAGAGAGGACGACGTATTTCGCCGGACGAAAATCGCACGGCGGACGTGTCGATGGTTTCACATCCGCTCTGTCTTCTGTTGTCCTTGGCTTTGGGTGGCGGTGAAGGTCGGTGAGCTGCCGGGATTCAGGGCCTGCAGTCGGATGTATTGTAGGTCGGGAAAAGGGCTGAGAGGCATTCTGTAACCCATACCCCGGGCTGCGGATCGGTAGAGGGAAAAGGTTCAGTCTTGCGTAGCGGGAAGCGCCAGCAAGATCGGTATCACCTGTTTGAGCGCTCAACTGGGCCAGTAAATAGTTCAGAGCGGACCTACGCGCGAGCTTGCTCACGTTCATTCCCGTTGTCGGAGACCCCCTTCCAGCGCGTCTCTCCGAGTCTTTTGTTTTCTTATTACCATCCGGTGCACACACGGATACAGAGCTGTCTTCTATTCTATTTAAGCACTTCAACAAATCTGTCCCTTTTTGCTCATAGTTTTTCAAATTCTGAAAAGACTCTTGATTACAATTGTTTATTCTAATCTGTTTTCTTGAATCCCAGAGTTATATTCTTCGCTAATGTGCTAAGGGGGACTTAATTTCTTATCGTTCTCTTATCATTTGGGATGAGGAAACATTCGTTTTGTGGTAAAAATTCATTTGACCAATCACAGTTAATTTATGGTATCCCCACTCTGCTTTAGCCACTCAGTCGGTGTCCAATGGGAATTAATATATGTGGTGTCATATTTAAATTTTCTCGCCACGTGACTACTGGAATAATCTCGACTCGTGAGTAATCGACGAATGTTTGATACCCAAGTGTACTAGTTCGTCGATACTCCTCTTGCAATAATATTTCATCAAAAGGTTTCAATAATTTATATAAAATTTCGTAGATTGTATAACGTTTAGAATGATGATTTTGAATATTGTAAAAATATTCAAAAATTTCGCAGAGTTGAGTTCGCAGGCCAATATTGTGATCTGAATCGTGGAAGATTTTGTCTTCTTATTCAAAGAATTCGTAATAATTACATATCGCTTGGTATTAGTGTAAATAGTTTTCAAATCATCTTTATTCATCACAACGAGAGGGGGAGAGGTGACTCATTTAAAAATTTCTCTTGTATAAACTTTTCTTATCCCTGAAAAACTTGGTCAAGGTGTGGTAGAAACTGATGTCAATGATTTGTGTCAAAGGTTTAACACCCACACCTTAATATTGCTAGCGGTGGAGGTATTTGCCTGACTTCCATGAATGGATATATTGATACTCTCTCGTCAGGATTAGGTATCTACCAAGGACCCTATTAATCATTGAATACATGCCAGCAAACCGATTCAGCTTTTGATTACACATAGTTCACGAAATTTGGAATTTATAGTCTTTCGTTGATTACATATAAACTTTTTCTCCCTCACGATTTCATCACCATTGTACTCCTTTCTTGTTTATCCGAATTGAGACCACCTTTTCCCGAGCATTTCTCTTAACGTTCATGAATTATTCATAAAGAAATGCGTTTTCCTCTGGGCAGCATAAATAATGTGACTGTTCCTCTCGGTAGCGTTTTAAACAAGACTAATATTACGGTAGGTAAAGGTAGCTATTTGGATCTCTCTTGACCTGAAATTTAGGATGGGGAAGCGTTTAAACCTTATTTCTCTCTTTCGCTAAATTATACCCGAAATAAATTGCCCCGTGCGTGAAAAACTGAAGCGGAAGATTCAGCCCATGAGGAATTTCAAGGAAAGTCGCGAAATTAATGGTATTTCAGTTCCTACATTCAAGACATGGAGTACATATTGAGGTACATACCATTTGCATTGTATGTCAAAGTTAACAGAATTATCATAAACCCGACATATTGCTGATCCTTATCGTGGAAAATGAATCAGTTTTTAACTATGTACCCGATTAAAGAAATCATTACAACCTTTACTTTCATTAGACAGATTTCCTTTATCTTTTCGCCCAATTTCATTCAGTGTTTCCTTTTGTTAGGCATCTTCTCGTTTTTCCTTCTTGCTAACTCAGAATCCAATGCATCATAAAGTTTTCCCGGAACACATCAATTACTTCCAGGTGATTCATCGTAGAAAACCATTATTTTACCTAGGCATAAGACTAAAAGCTTACTCTTCAGATCAATATTCTTCCCTTTATGTATAAGACATAATGCTTATTATTTGAATTAATGCGATTTCTATAGAATCCATTGCACTGTAAGAAAAAAAGTCATTTCTACTTTTAGTTTTAGTTAAGTTTCACGGCAGTTAGAATATTTCATTTGTTGTGTGGTGTACAAGAAGCAAGCGGAGTTTATGCTAATAATAATATTTTTGCCAAGTGTTTGTTTTTTTCAATAATTAAATCGTGTATTCATTTAATTAGGATTTCGTCGCGTACATTCATGCCTGATTTCTTTAATCCTAATTGAATTATACGATTGCCTGGTATCTTATAAGTCGATTTTACCGAATAATTTGGATGACGCCAGTGCTAATGTTTGTAAAATCGATGAATTTATTGCTGCGGATAAATTAAGTCTGGATATGTTGCGTGTAAACACGGTAGTTACTGACGACTTACGGTGATTCGTTTGAAAAATAATCCTTCTTGAGACCTAGATGACATACCCCGACATTCTTTTCCCGCCAGTTGTGATTTTAATGAGCTCCCCGAGTAGAAATCTATTATATGGATTGAATGGAAAAAATAATAATGTTATCGGTGAAGTCAGAATAATCAAATTATTGTTGGTCATAGAAATAGTATCGCTCTATGTTAGTGCTTTGCATTTCTGTTATGGTATCTTTTCTGAATATAAATTAATGTCATTGTCTCTGGCGATTAATTTTTGGATTTGAAATATTTTCATTTCAATTTTTTAATTGAGTTAGTGCGTCGACGCTCATTCTACAAAAAGTTTATTACGTGCGGAGTTTCTTACGTTAGAGCGGGGACAGAGAAATGTTAGATGCAGTCTCATTCATGTTAACTTTGCCGTAGAACTTTGTTATTGTTGGAATATGTGCAGTTTTTAAAAAATCAAATGTACAAAATTGAATATTTTTTCAATTAATATTTTGGCTTAACGAAACTGTGTATTTAGAAATTAATCTAAGTATCAATCCCGCTACTTGAACGGCTAGTTGGCTGACGCCAAATTGACATTCTTTTGTTGTGATGTTATCAAGATTTTACGTTATTTAATTTATTTCACTCCCAAGTGATCACTTCGAAGAAGATCATTGCGCAGAGATTTTAGGGCGATGTCCTATCAATAAAACGCGTTGAAGTATGGTGGAAAGCTCACCGAAGTGACCTTTGTGATGGACGCGTTCACGAGCGAGTTCTTTCTCCTCCCTCTTTTCATGAAAAACTCCCCTTACATCAACAAACCCAAGAGGTTATTTGTTGGTATGCTTTACGTGACCTACTTGCGCTCTCATGAGAACTATTCGAGAAAAACGTCTAACGTTACGGCAGGGACAGAAAAAGTGTTAGCAGTAGTCTCATTCTCGTTAAACTTGCCGTAGGACTTTGATGTTGTTGGAACGACTTGTTTTTTGTGGGGGTGGCGAGGGAAAGATGGATTTTTCTTTGGAAGCTGCGGTCGCCTGAGATCCGACTCTTCTTCCAGTATCCTTACTCTGGGTACATGCGTTCCTAAATGTGGTATTTCACGCTACTTTCCCTCTTTTGCTTGACCCAGACGTGAATACTTGGACATCATCCTTTCATCCTTGTAATCTATGAGCGACATTTTATAGCCTAAGGATTTATTAGATGTATCACTCCTTTGAAAGAGACAGCTGCCCTTTGAACGCTACGAAGAATGAATGAAGAATTAATCTCAAGGTGTCCAGTTGCATAAAATCACTCATACGAAACTCCCATGAGACAGTTTTAGGCCATAATTTTTAAACTGTTTTTACACATAACCCTTGTTTTGCGTAGCGACTCTTCTTTAAAGAACTCTTCTTTAAAATGATATCGCATTTATAGTCCCCTTAATGAGCAGGTGTGCCTTACCGTCATTAGAAGTTTATCATTGATTCCCCAAGCTGTGTGTACCGTTTGAAGTGGGGATCGGGTTGGTGTGGTGGCTAGAGTACTGGCCTACCATCCCGAGGGCCCGGGTTCGATTCCCGGCAGTGGAGGATTTTTCAGTGTAAAACCGGTCCCCACTTGAGTGCCTAGTGGAGGGCATTTCAAGTTCAGTACTCCGTCCGTCGGATGGGACGTTAAGCCGTGGTCCCCTTGGCGCCTTTCGTTAAGAGTAGGTTAATGCCGACGCCGGGTTTCTCTCCACCCTTCCTTCGTTCCCTAAAAACTCCTACCATTACCCAATTACCCATCTATCCTATATGGCGCAAATGACCTCAGCCGTCGGTCGCCTCCCCTAAATAACCAACCAACCAACCGTTTGAAGTTACTCATTACCTCGGTGTATTATTACCATTACTCGGTGTACTGTTTCATGGCATAAGCCCGATGCGCTTATCAGCATTTCCTGTCGAAAGCTAGGAATCAATGTCTTGGAGGTATCTTATGTTCACCGGTCCCGTTTATTCTTCACTGCCGCGGGCGTAGCCGGGCGGAAAGGGCGTCGTAATGCGGCTCGACCGCATGTCACCTTTATCTTTGAAGAATGCGGACGTTTTGTTTCCTTTCTATGTCAACCTTCCTCGATTTTCTGGGTTTGTTTGCTAAAAGATGCATGGATATATTAAACTTATGCAGGTAGAGGTTTAAGGGTTTAGATCCATGAAAAAGTTTGCGTTCTTATTAATTTTGTTGAAACTAGAGATATTCAAGCTAGTAAAAATATACTGATGGACGTATAATGGTTTTTACATTACGTTCTTACCCTTAACGCAATTTTATATGGATAGGGTTCGTCATGAAAAGGCTACCTATATTACCTTTAGGCCGAGAATAACTCATTCAAGCTGTTATATTGCTTTATCTTCTCCTGCCTTTACAATCATCCCTTTTTATCGATTTAAATTTTTTCTCTGTTTTTATAGATTTAGGTTTCTTCTAGGTACTAAGATTGCCGTAGATGAGTGTTATAGATATTACTCTAATATTTACCGGAAATACTTCACGTGTTGCGAGATCTCATACTCTCAGGCTTGATGTGCTGACAAAAACAGTAAAGGTTTTTATTGCTCGGTATACATTTCTTCCTTATGTATGTAGCTGTTATATTGATTTATCTTCTCCTGCCTTTACAATCATCCCTTTTTCTCGATTTAAATTTTTCTTGGTTTTTATATATTTAGATTTCTTCTAGTTACTAAGATTGCCGTAGGTGAGTGTTATGGATATTACTCTAATATTTACCGGAAATAATTCACGTGTTGCGAGATCTCATACTCTCAGGCTTGATGTGCTGACAAAAACTGTAAAGGTTTTTATTGCTCGGTATACATTTTTTCCTTATCATGTGAATATTTGGCTTGAAAGGAAATTTTTCGACTTAAATTTAATTCGAGCTAATGTATTCCTATGCAGGTCAAATGTATTCGGGCATTAAGCCTACGTTAACACTAATTTCTGAGTTAACTCCTCGATAATTTGTCCACTCTTAATAGGTGAATGTCCTGGAGATGTCATGGACGGCAACGCTGAATTCGTTCGGTAGCTCTAGCTAGATTCCTATCCCGGTTCATTAGTATTATCCTTGCATCGACGCAATAGCGCATTAACTTATTCCCATTCAAATCTCCTCGTGTGGTGTTCTTCGTATGATATTCCCTATGATTTATAATCTGAGGGATTATCTGTTAGAAATAGAACGAGAAGAAATCCATTGGTGCTGATCCAATCATTTCGTTCCCCTCAGAGAGGAAAGTTCGAATAAATAAATAAAATGATGTTTTGAGGGATAACGGAATATTGAAGAGAATAAAAGGGTATAGAATATTCAGAAAACGCAGATTTAAGATAAGATAAGATCATATAAGTTAAGGGTATACAGTCGGCCGGTAAAAGATATTTAAAGAGATATTTAGCGTAGGAAATGTTGATCGGTGTGGAAGGATTCTTTGGCGATTAATTTCAGATGGGGATAATCCCTAAACCAACCTACCGATGATTATTATTAGCCTGCCAGCTAAGGCAGCTTTTGTTGAACAATATATTCTTCCCACTACTCCTCTCACTTAAATTTTGTCCTAGTTTGGTTCCGCTCACCCAATGACGTTTTTCAAAGTACCCTCGCTCCTTCAAATCAGCCTATTCACTTCCTGGACCTTCTCTTTCCCCAATCAACTTCCTTTCCTACCATCTCCTGCACTTCCATGTCCGGTTTTCTTTGTAGATATCTGTAAACCATTTGTAATGAATAAGCTGAATCATGAGGTTGTGGTGGCCTAGTAGGTAGAGCACTGGAATTATGGCCCGAAGGATCCCGGGTTCAAATCCGGTTGAAGGCTTTCTAAATACGTCCCACCTAAAATCCTCGCGGTGCGGCGCGATCCAAAGGTAATGAAACTGGTCCCCTTACAGTGAATGTTTTAATTTCACACGCCAATGGAATAGTACGGAGTTAGCTCTACCCTCACCTATCAAACAGACTTCTGTGTCGAACGATAGGTGATTGAAGCTGAACCTAGTCCCCATGCGTTGTATAAAAGTGTGAATCCCGCAATTTTCATTATGTTTCAAATCTCTGGCGATTTTATTGCGTTGAGTTCCCCACAAAATTCATGGGAATAGCTCATATTTAAATATATGCTCACAAATATGCACAAACCAATTGATAGGAGAACGTTCAGCCTGAGTCAGAATGTGGAAAAAGCGAATATGATAATTTTCTTGGAGATTCCCAATATTTGCGTGGGTCCCTGCGTAGTGAATTGGCGAGGGCGATGAACGTCGTGGCAGGAAGAAGCTGCGGCGGCCGACGTGAAAATGAAGGGCACGGATGTGTTTGCCGATGGATCGCAAGCTGTAATTTGTTTTCCAAACTTCTTCTCTTCTCGATGACCATTTCTGAACTTGGCGCATCCTCTCCTCGAGCATAACCGCAAACATCTTAACGAAATGGCGCATTTGAACGGCAGATGGGGTCCTTCGAGTTGGGACACATACTGGCGGTCTAAATAAACCATTAAAAATGCCTTCACCACCCTCTTCTCCAGATTGCCGAAAAAAATAACGCGTGCGTCCTCACAGCGTGCAAACATTTTAGCCACCCATATCAATCTCAGTGGGACAGTTGTCCTTTCCTCGCTTGCCCTTGCGTCGCAAATAGGCTGCCTTCTCATGGTTTCTGCCATGTAAAATCCTGTCCCCCAAGTGGTACGGCTTGGTTGCGTTAAGATTAGCGAATTGAGGCGTTTATCCCGAGCAAACACCGCGGCCAGTGCGGTCGATAATGGAGGTAAGTGGGTCTCCTCGTTTTTCATTCAGGCCTGATGGGAGAATCATACATTCCTCTCCCTAGTGCCGTTAAGTAAATTTCTGTCGTCGACAAATGTTTCTCTGTTTACGTGATTTTCCAAAATGGCAAGATTGACATGTTTTGAGCTCTCTGTTTTTCGGATGGAACTTCGCGGAAATAATTCTCCTTGGCCTTACTACGGAGCTCTCCTAAATTGAGGTCAAGGGTCCGCATAGTTAACGCAGCGATCGTCTTACCGGATATCTTTCGAGCTCCTAGGAAGTGTCATGGTTCGGGTATCGGCAACTTTGTTACCCATACATTTGCATAGGAGCATTTGTGTCATCGGAAACAGATGAACATCCTGTGGTGGGAAGACAGGAGGGAGAGAAATGAGCCATTGAATGTGCTATATAGTGATTTGTCTATTTTCATTCTTCAAATATTCCTTACGTTGGGAAAAATCGATCAGTCTGTTTTTCATCGAGAAAATTGGTATTTTGCATTGTTCATATTCTGTAATGGGTTATATTTTCATAGAGTATCCCTTTTTAACAACAACAATAAGCTTTTACTACAAGTTTGTAACAAGCTTTTGACTTTCCTGTTTTTTTATTATTGTATTTTTAATATTCAATCTGCTTCTTACCTTGCCTAGCAATCCAAATATCGCGGGTTATAATCCCTCCCAGGGTGTGGCTGTTGTTTCTGTTCTTGGATTAAGTTTAAGGTTAGAGGGTGCGATATAACCTTAGCCGTTGGAGCACCTAAAACTAAAGACTGCCCCTACTATTCTTCCCTGCACCATTTCTGTCTTCATATCAGCATATATTCTACTTCTTCATGCTGTCGTTTCTTCCATCAAGTTCGGTTCCTTACATCAAAAGTGGGCCAATACCAACATCGGCTTTTTCGCCGCCCTTTCTACTTCCAGTTAAAATTCTGCCTTAAACTTAGATCCACGTATTCTTAATGACACAGATATCCTAAGCTCTTGGTGGCCTCTCTTTAACAACGAAAGCGACCTTTGAATCTGTAGAAACTGATGCACTACGTCCAACTCTATACCTAAGTAGAGAATACTCTGACTGATTTATGGTCAGTGACCCCAGGAAGTTTCTGTGTTTTTATGTTGTCTGTGGTGTTTTAACCACCCATTGTTCCTTTTAACTAATCCAATCCTGCAAATAAAGTTTTTCGCCTCCTCCAATTCTTGTTCCCGGCTCGTAATCCTCATCCTCATCTCCGTTCCTGCCTTCACCGACCGCCACATTTCTTCCCCCATTGCTATGATGCGCTTTCTTCCAAGGACATTACTCCTCGTTTATTCAAGCAGATCATACATGTCATCTACTTCCTTTTCCAGTATGTCAATCGTCGGTATTTAGGTAGACCTGAATACTGATTACGTTGGTTGTAACTGCCTTGATTATCACTTGTTGCATCATATTACTCATCTGATCAATATTTATTACGCCAATTTTCCTGCATCTATAGACATTTAAAATTATTTCCACTCATATTTTCCTATGAACCCCTACACCTAATTCTCAAACAGTCGTATTATAACGTTTTAAGGCGCTACAATTTCTGAGGTTATATCGCATCCTATGACCATACTTAATAATGAGCTTAATCCTAAAGCGAGCTCGGCACGCCGGACGTGGTAGGTCGATTATGTGCGTGCCTCGCTCCTAGAAGTTCTTGGATTTGAATAATGCCAAGGCTCGCCTTGGCTTTTGTGCCAATCCTTGCCTTCGAATTAAGATTACGTGAGATGGTTCGATATAACCCTATCAGTTGGGCCATCTGAAAAAACCTTGTTCCTTCTAAATTTCATTGCTACTACCCAGCCGGTACTCGAACCGACGATCTTTAGGTTGCCAGGGCGGCGCTTTACGTAAAGGTCTCCCGCGGTTTGCCTTAATTTTCAGGAGCTGTCTGAATAAATCGGATTCCTGATGAGGTTCATTAATCAGTTGGGAGTGAGGATGTATTTAGCTGGAAAATGGCAATTATTCTATTGTTTTATTTTTGGTGCCTCAAAAATATCTCAATTATTACTTTAGAACTTCCTTTTTTTTCGTGGCATTCTTTGCTAGTGCGAGTTTACTTCAGTTAACCCGGCCGTCCTCTTTTTTTCATTTTTTTCCCGAACGATTGTGCTCCTCTTCTATGCTTAATCACTGAGGCCAGTGAACATGGAAAAGCTTTCAACGAACTTGAAAGGTATTGAGGAAATTGCACTGGGTGTGCCTCTCGAAGTGCCTGCGCCTTGTGCTTACTTCGTCTTGCGCATTTCAGATATTGGTTTTACTCGTAGTTTGCTTTCTTATGGCGAGTAATAAGTCCTGTATGTAATAAGTGTTGAGGTTCTGGTAGTCAACACACCTTATACGGCCAACTCCCAGTACAGCAGCATGTTTATTACTAATTTTTGTTACCTTCGTTTTCAACTCGAAATGTCTTTTTTATTCTTTCATGCATGATTGTTTGACTAATGATCTTTCATACAGCGTCTATTAGAGGCTGATTGACGAAAATATTTGCATTGAACATGGTTACCCCTGTCGTTCCATTTCTATGCTAAGAGAGTCAATTTCAGTAGGTTTTTTTAAATATTCATTTATTATATTTCGTTTTAATATATATATTTAGACATTGGTTTTCGTGTCTAGCCCATTACATCGTGGTTTAGTATGATTGTCTATAACTTGTATTTGGTAAGGAATTTACGGATAAGAGTACTTTTTAGGTGTTTCTCTTTCCAAGCGTGAATTTGAAGTTATTTCCAGAAGAAAAGTATTTCACTGTCTTAGTCGATCTATCATGTTATTAATACTTTTGAGATCACAAGTAGTGTAAAATATATAATTTTCAATTCAATGACGCTTTAAGCTCTTATTTACATAATATTATCATAAATAAATTCTCTTCTAAATGAACCTACCCGTATTCATTTCTTATTCTGCACGCGAAATAATTTATTAAAGATTGAGAAATGGATCGAATTCGGTTTGTGTAGAGTTGCTGTAGTAACGATTTTAGTTTGGCCGCGCCGAATGAATTTAAGTTTCCCTTGAGAAAGTTGCCATAACATCTCTTAATCTAAGAGCTGTAGCTTCTTGAAATGTATTGATATTTTATAGGCTAAAATTAACCTGACAAGTTGGTGAATCGTGCCGCAAAGCAAGTGCTCTAGGAATGTTCCATCAATCCCAATGTGTCTTCTCTCGTGGGTATGATTTAAATTCATCAGTAAAAGGTAGGAATGTAAGTAATGAACGACTCTGAAATGCAAGCGGCGGTTTTTGAGAATCCGATAGCCGTATTTGTTGCCATGGACTTTTCAAATGTCTCACCTGCAAGCGTTTGAGGAACCTTCTATTTTCAATAGCAGGTTCCTCAAAGCTCACAGAAGTGGCTGGAAAAATATCTAGA
Source organism: Platycnemis pennipes (assembly GCA_933228895.1). Lineage (NCBI taxonomy): Eukaryota > Metazoa > Arthropoda > Insecta > Odonata > Platycnemididae > Platycnemis > Platycnemis pennipes. The sequence continues at coordinate 75,066,212 of OW121856.1, read as the reverse complement.
AGTTTTCAAAAATGTCGTTATATTATGAATATAGGCATGAATAGATCTGGCAGATAATATTATGTATGTAGATTCAGAGCTGGTGAAATAATTTCTTATTTTCTGATTCGTGGACTCTCAGAAAACGTAACTGTCGACTAAATTATGTCAATTTTTATTTCAAAATATTACCTCATTCGTATTCCTGAATGCGAAGCAAAAATTTAAGACGCGAATCCATCTTTACGGAACAATCCAACTTTATGATACGGATAGGGAATTTACTTCGTTCCATTTACCCCGATGATAAGCAATTTTCCCATGAAGGTGAACATAAGTTTGGCAAAAAAATTCCATTCAAGATAATAATATCGCAGCCTAAATTAAGACTTCAACTGATCACATAAACCGTCGAGGCATTCGGCATTTATTGGAAGACTGTATCGTAACAATTCACTGTCATTCAATGGGGAAACAATCCAAAATCACATGGCCTTTCTCCTCTATATCTCCTTTTCCCCATCGTCCGGACTATAACAATCACAGTATTTCTATCGCTTCAAAATCCCATCTCATTTTAGAGCTTGCGCGTTTCGACGATTCTGAGAGCTGTGGAACGGGCCTGATGAATGAATATTCCCCTCGGTAGATACTCTTTTGTCCGATAGAACGAAGGGTTGGAGCTAGGCAAATGGAAGTCAAGCGTCTGTTTCTCGTTGAGGCTGGGGATACCAGAAAATGCTATTGTGCTAGTGGGGTGGTCATTGAAATGATGGTATCTCTGTAAATTTTTTTTTCGGAAAGGCAATGGGATTCCATGTCACTTTTCCCTTGATGGTTTCAATCGACATAATTTATCAGAATTACCTATCAGGATCATCACCGAAATTGCTAAAATGGGTAATACGAAATAAATAAGGATACGAAAAAAACTGAAATCCTCTGATAACTTGTGCACTGGTTCACTTGCTCTTGTTCTCGCTCATGGTTGTGATCAAGCCTTGCTTTTTCGAAGGCCTTATCTGCGAATGTTAATGGGGATAACTCTCATTCCTCATTAATAGCTATTCAGAAATAGCGAGAAAAATTGATTTACCGTAAGGTAAACCAATTAATGTATTACCCTTTGCTCAACGTCGACTATTTTACTGAAAGTTACCCGCTTCGAATGGTGGTGGTCGTGATAATTTTAAATAATGCCATTGAAGCGTAAGAAAGTGAAAGATTTTATCCGTTGAAAAAGTCGAAACACTCTTTGAGGATTATTAAATGTCAGGGTGGAATGAAAAGTTGGTCATAGTATATTATGTAAGAATTGAGTAATAAATATTTGTAATTTTCACCGTAATTCATTTTATTACGACAGGTTTCATCGTCAGGGTTTTTGCGAGATCAGGCCATGTCGCCATAGTGACAAAACTGGTTATAAAATAATAAATTATTTTGATAATTACAAAAATCTTCTTGTCTAGTGATCTTGAATTCTCATATCGCTAATCTTGCAAGAATAGAGGTCATTATGTGAGAAGATAGCAATCTTTTTGCGGTGACGAATGGAAGCGCTTTTCTGTATCCCGAATTATCCTCCTGTATTCCTGTTCTTTTAATGACTCTATGGTTTACAAATGACGTACTATCGTTCCGGCCACTGTACATTTGCCTCAACTTATGGCTTAGGTCATTACTTTAAATCCTGCAACATTCTTTTGCGAGTAGTTTCCTTTTCAGTTGCATGGAGTACCGGGATCGTTCCTTCTCCGCAGTTGATTTCACGAGCAGATTCCGAAAAAAAAGTCTTAACACGCCTGGTCCTTGCTGGGAGAGGGGTTCGAGCCCTCGACGGTGGGAGGTACACGCCCTTCCATATCATGTAGTCGGCCAAGCGTTGGAATTTTCGCTTCGGGGCTTTAATCAGCCGGAAAAGACGTTCGAAGCATTACGGTTTGCATGTTATACATAGCCGATTCCCAGCCTCGCGGCCCCTAACGTTTACTTTCTCGAGCGAACACCGCTTTCGTACTACCCGAGCGCCAGTTCTCTTTGCGTGTTTAGTGAGGCAAAACCAAACCGGAAGGGTTATCACGTTTTCCACGATAGCTTGTCCTCCTCACATTTCACTCGCCCACGCAGCGTATCGTGTTGTTGACCATAAATAACCGGAGGAGGCGATGTTCCAGACCTCCTCAGCCTCGGGAGAAATTCATTTTAAAACCATCCTTCGCGTATAAAACGGTAGGTCTGAGCTCATTTACTTCTAACTCTCGTTGGAGTAGGCAATTCATTTTACTTCGAGTGGGGATTTCATTACGTTTAGTTGACCATCTAGACAGCTAGGGTTCCCGACTCCCGAAGAGTTTATTCCGGCACTTCACCTTACACGAGGAAGAAATTCCGGGTGATTTTAGGGTTCATCATTACTAAGACAACCGTATAATATGCATTTTTCTTTATTAAAGTAATAAATGTAAAAATCGATGGCATGGGCTGTTGAATGTCAAGTAGATGGCACAGAACATCCTGGATATCGCTCCGGTAGTATTATGCTCTGTATTAGTAGTATTATCCCGTAGTATTATCTTGCAGTATTTTTTTCAATAATAACGCTTTGAGAAGTTACCATGCAAACCGATGGATTTTCGTGTATATGAAAAACTGCGGGAGGAAAATGCCTGTCCGGGTGACGGGAGATTCGAAAAATATTGTTGTCCAATTCCAGCAGGCTTCCGGCGAAACCGGGTTGGCAAACAAACATGAATTCCGCTACGGAGAAGTTTCCCTGCGTTCAATCCATTGTTTTAAACCTAGGGAAATACCTAAAATTCTGCAGTTTGAAATGTCATTTCACCGCCCTGATGGGTTTTAAATGAAATTTGGAGGCTCTTAATATTTTGAATTTATATTTATGCGTAATATAATTTGTATCATAGGCTATAAATTTTGCCCGGAAAAATCTGTTTTTACCATTTATTCTTAGCAACCGAGAAATATTCCTTTTAAACATTTAGAAAACAATTAATTTCATGTTGGTGAAATGTAGAACAGTGAGTACACTTCTCTGCATCTCTCTGTAATGACAATTTTCTTCCTCTCTCTTCCTTACTTTTCGAGCGTTGCCCTTTCTATAGCCACTTTTATTATGCCATCTAATGACTTATTCTTCCCACTAACTTTTCGTTTTATCTACGTGTTTCTCCTTAATTTCTCCATCGTTTTCTCTTCTTCTTCCCTTGTTTCCAGAACTTCCTTAAGGTAAAAAAAACGTCCGAACTTAATTTGTGTCTGATGTGCCATTCGTAGCTGATGACTCGGTGATGTATAGAGAAATTATTAGTGAGTGTAATAGGCAGTCCCTTGAAAAGGATCTAGAAACGATTACTATTGGTGTGTTAGTGGGCAGCATGAATTCAATTTGAAGAAATGAGCGAAAGTAAAAAAAGAGTAAGTCCCTCCAAAATGCTTATTGAATCGGACAAATTGAAATACTAAAGGTATCCACAATTGAACATTTGGATATCATAATTGCAAAAGACATCTCTTAAGGAAGCATATCGAGGAAATAATCGGACTAGTCATTCGATGATAAATATTCGTCAAAAAAGGCAACTGCTATTGTAACTTTAAGGTGCTGACGATAACCAGCCGTTATAATACCGGGCATAAGATGATATGATGATGACGTTGATTTTCTCATCCGTCAGAGGGCTTTTCACGAAGCGGTTCTCATTTTATTTTTCTTCTCATCGATTCCTTAACGCCCAGGCATGGCGTGACTCGTCACTCCAACCATTTTGGCGAAAGGAAGTCCACATGGGATGTGGGCCCGATGTCAGTCTAAGGTTTCTTCTCTGAGAGGGAAAAAGCATTGGTCTCTGCCAAGGTAGGGACTTCGGTTCGCTTCACAAAGATGTTTAGTCATCCCTTGCTCTCAGATTATTTTTGGGATATCAGTTAGTGCCCGCCTTTCCACCAGATTCCCAAAGTGTCGCCCCGTCATGGTTTTGTGTGCGGACCGGATGTGGTCGTCCGGCCCATATCGTTCCAGCCTAGTTATTCGAACTCGGTCTTTGTTTGGAGGTAGTGGGTTGGTCGAAAAGCTGTCGCTTACGTTTCTTGCGGCTTTGGAGTTAATTTTATGAGCGAGATATCAATTCAAGATTCTTGAAGAAAAATATGGCAAAACTTAATATTTAAGAGCTGATTTAGAATTGTGGGTGTGGAAGATAATGAAGGAATGCGATTGGCGGAAAGGCGGATGAATGATGTGTTGAACATGAAAGATGGTTACCTTTCCCGATGGATTGATTGGATATAACTTTACACTGGGTTAGGCTTTCCATGGCCGATGTTTCGAGGAGATAGTCGCTCATCTTCCTCAGGGCAAAAAACTGTGCCAAGAGGAAAGCCTAATCCAGTGCAGAGCCAGAGAAGACAACGTCCAGGTGTTGAACATGTTAGGGGAGAAAAATGTAGGAAAAAATTGGGAGAAGGCAGAATAGGTGAATGGATCAGGTACTTGGCATGACACAGGCGAGGTAAAGGAAGGATGGCATGGTTGAGGTCGCTATCCAAGGTAGACTGATGGCTTAGCCAGGGAGAGGAAGAAAAGGTACTGTAGAAGCATGAAGAGGTACCTACAGGAATTATGCACTCTGAAGAGAGAAATGTCGCATGGGAGGAACCGTTAGATGAATGAAATGAAGTCTTCACAAAAAAAAGTCTGAGGATTAAAAATAGGCACACGAAAAAAGGGGAAACTCACATGAGGGAGATATTTCACTCATATAGGAGATGTTTCGGAGCTCATGGCACCTTTTTTCGTGTGTTGGTGTTTGATGTTCAGATTTTATTTTTTGAACATCCGCCTAGTGCTTCATTTCTTCAAGTATGTATGTATGAAATTAAATATAAATATATAGGTACACTCAGTCATTGCCTACCCTAACCGATAAAAGTCCATCAGTTCAATCAATATCAAATCACTGGGTGGCTGCAGAGCCTTGAGGGATTTTTTCGTCACTTTCGCAAAGGGAGTTCATGGAAAAAGTCTTTAAAACAATGAAATGCTTTGTAATTTCGATACTTTGTAATCACGTGGAGGAGTTGACTGACCACAAATATGACATTGGTGCCTATCACCATCTGAAGTCATCTCTTCTCATTTTTTTGACGAAAAGTAATAATTAGCGCCATAATTATTCAGTGCGATACCTTTGATGGTGTGTATGAAAGATTTAAGGTATCGAAATGCAAAGAAATTTGAAGAAAAAATACGCTGGGTATGAGAAAAGTCTGGAATAGTCATTTCGCTGATAATTGGATTTGGATGACTCCACGTTAATTTAAGCTTCCTTCTTTTCTTTCCTCTTTCTTTGGGATCATTCGACTTCCCCAAACACCCCAATTTCCCTTGAAAGTGAGGGAATCTTCTTTGAATACTATTTTAGTCGTAGTTCTTTGCTTAGAGGTGACCGTGTTCGGCATGGGAATTCCGTTGTTCTTAGGGTGTTGCCCTCGAATCCTTTTAACAATGCGTCGTTTTCTACTATTCCTGGAGAGTCGGGCTCTTTGGGATGCCTATCGGTGGGAAATTGCTTCCGCGTTATCCCTATTTCTCCATCGATGGGATTCCACGGGTATCTACTCAGATTGGTACGATTACAGTCTTTTCGGAGAGGAATATTGTGCGGGGAAGTTGTGGGGAGACGTCATTTCTCAAAATGGTGCATTATTGCTTCCCCTATAATTTCATTGTTGAATTCGATTTCATCAAAGTAATAGATTCGGTAGGATAGTGGTACGTTGTTGCCTAGCCTACTAGTAATGTTTTGTCCTAATGAATATACCTCTTACTCTTTCACAATGTGACGTGGAAGATTATTTTATCACTGACTGAATGGAGGTGAAAGTTAGTTTGTCATTTCAGTCGTGGGAGATGCAGCACCAAAGGTTTTGAGTATTTGGAGCTAGTAATGAAATATAAAAAAAGATAGAAACTATGGTAATATATGTAGTCCATCAAATTAGAAAACTTGTGTAGAGATTTTATAATTGTTGAGTTGGTTCGATAAATTGTTTGCACCTATTAGTTTGTGTATTAATATTAGGATAAATAGTAACATCTATTTATTTATTGAAAGCAGTTATATTGTATTCATAATTAGGCATTTTCGGCACGTGAATCACAGAAAAGAGAGAATGAAGCTCGAGAGTCTAAGTACACCTTTACATTTCAATTTTCGTGGGCATATAGCCACATTCCTCAGCTCACTTCTCCCTCCCTGGAGAGGTGAAGAGAATGGAATAAATATATGTATATGTCTGTATCTTCCTCTGCTCCTTTCGTTTCTCCACCGCCTTTCTTTTTTTCCATCTCGGTCGACGTGAAACAGTTGTTTCCCTTCGACAGAGCCGCGCGGAGAGCGCTTAACGGTAGGGCGGCATTCGAGTTTCTCCGCTCGGAAATTCTCAAAAAATCGAAGGTGGTGTGGGAGTGCATCGCCGGGCGGGATTCGGAAACGGATGGAGGAAGGCCGGAGGGGCCCGAAGGCGGGGAACCGAATGAAGCGGAGGGTGTCAAAGGATTCCCGGGGAGGGAGGGAAAGAGGTTTTTTTGGCTTTTCGCGGCCTCACTTCAACGCGCCAATGCCGCACAGTTGGGTCCATGTCGAATGGGAGAGGAATGGATTAAGCCCTTTCTCCGTTTGTTAAGCCAAGGATTCAGCTTGATTGATCCGGGGACAAGAGCGCGTTGGCGCATCGTAATCATTTTATAGTGTCCATTGTCACTGGGAATGGTTTTTCGTAGGATTTGGGTTAGACAGGGTTTAAGGCTGTTCCTTGAATGTGAAACCGATTTTGTTAATTTTTACGTGAGGTGATACTCCTTATAAAGTCTTAATCTTTGCGAAGGGAATTAATTTTTTTTTCCTGAGCCGTTTTATTTCTTTCTAGCCTGTGCCCAAGGTGGTAATTGTTAATACGAATTCAAAGGCATTAATGCTGGCAAGCTGGAAGAGCTAACATGATATAAAAATGGGGGGATCGGGTTGTTGTGGTGGCTAGAGTACTGGCCTCCCATTCCGAGGGCCCGGGTTCGATTCGTGGCAGTGGCGGATTTTTTCAGTGTAAATACGGTCCCCATTTGAGTGCCTAGTGGAGGGCATTTCAAGTTCAGTACTCCGTCCGCAGGATGGGACGTTAAGCCATGGTCTCCTTGGTGCCTTTTGTTAAGAGCAGGCTAATGCCTACGCAGGGTTTCTCTCCACCCTTCCTCCGTCCCCTGAAAACTCCTACCATTACCCAATTACCCACCTTTCCTACATGGCGCGAATGACTTCAGCTGTCGGTCGCCCCATCATCATCATCATCGGTCAACAATCCTAGGATTGGTTTGACACAGCCCTCCACTCGATTCTATCGGCTAGCATCTTCATATTGACGTAGCTCCTCTCTTTTACATCCTTCATAGCCTGCTTCATATACCTCATACGAGGCCTGCCTTTTCCATTCTTCCCGTTTACTTTTCCATCGACGATTGTCTTCATCAGGCCATCGTGTCTCAAGATGTGGCCCATTAAGTTTTCCCATATTCTTTTAGTGTTTTCAATAGACATCTCTTCTCTCCCACTCTTCTTAACACTTCCTCGGTGACACTCGATCGATCCATTTTATCTTCATCATTCTTCGGTAGCTCCACATTTCAAATGCTTCCAGCCTGGACTTCTCTGCTGCTGTTATTGTCCATGTTTCGCTGCCATATAGTAAAATGCTTGAGATATGCTCTAATGAAATGTTTCCTCACTTCAACGCTTTTATTTGCAGTCTGTTTCCTAACATGATACATGAACATTGAGCATGATACTTTTTGTCTGATTCACTGCTCGTCAGGTTTAATCTTATGTCAGAGAAAATTATGCAGTTACCTCGGAGAAACAAATATTAAGAACGCCGTCTGAAATACGATTCAATTAATGGTGATATGTACGTCAGCGTTACTTTCAAGCAATATAATAGAACTGATCGCGCTGGTGTTGAATGTAGGTCTTTGCGATGGAAACTTACTTAATTTTTTATATTTATTGTTTCTCTCAATGGGAATGGAATATATATTCAAATTATAACTTGTCCCAAATTTTATCTAAGCGTGTCTTGTGTTTAGTTTTCGCTCCCGCTCTTTCCGTAAATATTGAAATAAATTTGTGGTTGCTAGTTTGACGGCTCTTCCCAATAGTTTATCATACTATTTTTACTCAGTTGTGCGAGGATTTAAGGTCAAGAGCATGGGAAAATTTTTTGCCACATTCCCGTTTCTGCATTCTTACTTGAGAAACCCGATTTTATTAAACTCGCTGTTCGTGTTGTGCAGAAATTCTATTTTATAATCGACTCGATGGCTTATTCTCCGCTTAAGATAAAGGTTCCCTAAATAAATTGGCCTGCCGTCTTCTTTACTTACCGAAAAACGCCTTTCGTGAAAAACACGTTTTTAACACGAGCAAACGGAATTTTTCCCTATCATATTTTGGCTCTTTTATGTTCCTTCATTTTCGCCGAAGTTCTCTAATACCTGTGAAGAAAGATATCATTAAAAACCTTGAGCCTTAAAATTATGGAATGGTTCACGAAATGTCGGAGGTAAATAATCGGATAAAAATTACGAGTGATGTTGAAAAAATGCTATGGTGGGAGAGAAATAAGAACCTGTTGCACTGCTTTATCAGTCCCTCTATATTTAACTAAGTTTTTGTCGGTGTAAATCTCAATCAAGTGCTTAAATTTAGGATGTAGGAGATTTAAATTGATGTGAAGTGTTTAAATTGTTTGCAGTTCATTTCGTTTTTAACTCAATAGAGTTTTGAATCCCTTGAACCTAAGTTTTTAGATGGGTCAGTAGGCAATTAAGATAATCTGTTATAGAGCTCATATGTCTGTAAAAGTCTGGTAATAGTACGCCATTGTTTACCTTTGCCAGTTCATCACGTAATATTGGAATTTTATTATCCTTGCTATCCCGTCTATTTGTAATCGAAAAAAAGTACCGTTCCATTGGGTGAATTTTGAACTTCAGTATTAGACAGCGTTGAATTTTGAATTCGCCGTCATATTCAGATAATTTGTTTGACCAATTTTTTCATTCAAGAAATTGAGTCTGAATTTGTTAATGGTCTCAATGAGGTACGTTTATGCTAATGTTATTTTAATCTTCACTCTCTTTTATAATGCGCAAAGAATTTTTAATTGCCCAGGAACGGGTTACTCCGTATTGACTTAGCGCTTTTTATCTTCCTTGGTCGACATTATAATTATTTCCTCGCCTGCTGTATGCAGATTATCAATGACTATACCTACCATATACTGGGCAATAGGGAAGGAAAGGTTTGAAAGGTTTTCGTAAATTATCTTCTCTTCTACCTCTGTGCCGTCGCCATACTTATTTAGCGAACTTCCAAAAAATATACTCAATGTTACTATCCTAGGATGATTCTAGGTACGTTAAATAGTCGGTTTAAAATATTCAAGTGGTAAAGGAATGAAGAGTAATCAGAAGAATAATAAGGTAGGCACTTTTTTGACAAAGATGTAAGAATAACCATAAGATGAGGAAACCTAAACCATAGAGGATTGAACTAGTTTACTGGGCAACTATGTTGGTGGAAAACGTTGGTTGTTCCCGCGATACTTGGAGAGTATCCTTAATTCAAGAGAAGTCTGGTCGTAGCATAGAATTCAATAGAGAGGCCGTAGTTGGGGACGTTAGAATGGAGTAATTAAAGAGCTGATTTTTAGGCTAAAAAAGAGATTGGAGGGGAGCTTCACCCCCTCTCCACTCTTCCTGATTTTTTTCATGGTACAGCACGCATAGAATTTCCTTTAAAAACTCCACCCCCTAGATTTTACTCAAGTAAATGCATTTAAAACATTCATAAATATGTATTAATCATTCGTTTGCTTTGATGTCTTATCCTGCCAATTTTCACTTTTTAGGCAACGAATTGATTCAATATAAATAATAAAGATAATTATTCTATAACTTCAACTAAGAAAACGAAATCTTCACACAATGAATAGAGAAGCTAATGTGGGTTATCGCATTTTATAGTGCCGAAAATTGTACATAAAGGAGAGAGAATTGAAATACTCCGTTAGCGTGTGAAATGTGAGCTCAGATAAGGAGCGAAGGATGGATAATGTAAGTTGACTAGGAAAGAGTGTGAACAAGGAGTTTAAGGAATGATACGGGAGGAAAGGAAATAGCTGGAGGGAACTAGGGGATACAGTAACTGAAGGTAACTGGTGATAAGGAGCGTTGGCGTTTGAAGTCCGTGAAAGTAGGGCGAATTTTAGTAACGCGGAGATAGGGGATAAGAGAAAAGTGTTTGGATGGGATGAAGAAGCGTGCGGAGCAGAATGACATCATTAGAAAAACATGAATTCATTCTTCTGTAGCTTAATATTTATATACGTTTAGGCCTAACTTATTCGGTAGAAACGTATTGTGGTACTGTAGTGACAGTGCAAAATATTTCTGTGCATATTCCTTCACCAGTATGCAAATGAAGGAATTTCTCCCCCATTACGAAATCCAAACCTACCCTATCTAACTTAAATACAAATTTAGATCTTAGTATACTACAGTGCCCTTCACCTTTCGAATGAAATTATATGCGTGTGTATTTAAAAATGGAAATTTGTTATAGAGCATTGACGCCAGATCACTTCTTCAAGAAACTTGATGGGAAAATGGTCATATTCCCTCATTTATAGTTTATAGAAAGCCACCGAGAGATGCTTTTCAATGCGCTGTATAATGCGTTTGTTCATTCTTTGACTTCCCATTTTTCATTGTTTTCATGTCATTACGCTGCGTAGCGCATGGCTACTTCCCTCGCGTACATTCTCCCGCTGGTGCGCTTTCATGAGAAGTGGTCACGCGAGGACCCTACAGTTTTGCCTCTGATTTGTACGTGAAAAGTCAGCTTAGGGAGGCCACGAAATCAAGGGCCAGAAAAGATCTACTCTCTTCTACCAAATGCCACAAAACTCCTTCCAATTCTATTTATAAGAATCAGTTGTAAGGACTTTTTTGATATTCTAATTTCTTGCCTTGCTTTCGGTACCGCTGATTTATATTTAATGAAGGTCGTATTTTCATAAATTATAAATCAGTGGTACCGGAAGCAAATCGAGAATTTTAAATGCCACAACACGCAGAAAAGCTTAAATCATAACAGTCTTTTGATAGTTTTCTGTCGGTTAGGGTAGTTTATAATGGAGAGCTCCTACTTTTAATTGCATTTAATTCATGCATACTACCCATCCCTACGCTGTTTCTTTCTTCAAGTCTGCATATTTCCTACCGTCTTCATGCTATCCATAGTATATTTTCTCCTTCCTCGTCCCCGCTTTCTTAGCATTCTATCTTCGATAGAAACCTTAAGCGTTGCGTTGCCTCTGTCTGTTCCGTCTACCTACTCTGCCTTCTCCTAATCTTTCCTCCCTAACCACACTTAAAACCTCTTCCTTCGTACGCCTTTACTTCCATCGTACTTTCTCCATTAGCTCCTCACTTACACTTCTAAGGCTCAATTTGTTAGAAGAGTAGTAGTAAATGAAATATTTGCAATCGGTTTGATGAGAATCGTTTCTTATTCTATTATCTATCACTTTCTCTATAATTTTGTCTATTATCTATTTATTCGTAAGCATCCCTTCTAATATCTATTCATTCTTCGATTTATCCTATATTCGAGACTCAAGTACCTTCAGTGACGGCTAAACAACGTTGTCCGTCGGTTATAACTGAGAATCCCCTCTTTTCCCAACGCTATCCCAATCCTTTCCCTTAAACTTCCTCTCTAGTACGATGCGCGATCACTTCCTTTTTCCCTGTCTTTTCCTGACATCCTGCCTCCTCCTCCCTTTCCCCCCCGGGGCACATTTTTTCCCTCTCCCCGTGAATTACAGTTAACGGAAATTTTTTATTCCAACGCTACCGAAGCTCATCTCTGTGTGCAACACGTCATATTTTTTCCCTGCTTTTGGAAATTGTAGTCATCACCAATGCGTTAGGAGACCGTGTAATTTGTGTCCTTCTTTTCACTTTATACGTATCTTTTTTCTGGGCCACTGGACGAAAATCTCAATCGGCCTGACGTACAATTTGCCGTAATGTTTTGAGAGGTTGTCGATACATTAGGGAATACGCAACGTGTGTGCTCTCTCGAACAGTGTTGACATATTACGCTGATGCCAGGGAGGCCATTGGTTTACCGATATGATGCAAATTAAAAGGGGTGATTTTTGTCTCCTATGGTTAGAGAGTAGGGTAATTTGAACATTGTTGGTCTACCCAAGATTCTATTACGAAATTCCGTAGTGGAATACGTTTGCATATTGGAGACTCAGGAATAATTTTGGGCTGATCATCCGACCGTGCGTTTGTCCTCTATTATTAATTAGCTGAGGTAATTTGTGCTTTTTAAGATAGGTGGGCATATGAGAAGATGTAGAAATGTTACGGAGTGAAGGAAGGGGGTAGAAGCTCGGCGTCTGCCTTTGCCTGCTCTTAACAAGATCTGCTGTTTTGCGTCCCATCTGGTGGGTTGAGGACTATACTTAAAATGCTCACTACAACACATTCAACTAGGCAGCGGTATGCCACTGAGACATCTGCCCCTGCCGGGAATCGAGCCCGCGCCCTCGGTATGGGAGGCCTGAGTGCTCTGGCCGTCACAACAATCCGAACCTCTCCGCCCTCGCATTCGCTCTCAGATTAGGTAGAGAAGCCTTGAGATATTGGTAAACTGAAGATGCTAGTTTCCTATAAAATGTTCATTCTAGTAAATACCGTGGTTTGAATTCCAGAGACGGCTGTATGCTACCGTAGCATCATGTGCAGTTTTCTATTTTTAGAACGCAAGTAATTTTTCTTCCATTCGCAGAGCTATAATTTCCAACATCTCTATTATGCTCCTATGAAACACTTTCTTTTTTACTATTTTTACGGCATCTTTACGTGATATTTTCGGTGATTTTTGAAAACTTATTAGAAAATAATCATAACTTCCTTTTTCATTCTTTGCTAAGGTATCTGTTATCCTTATCTTCTGCTCAGAAACTGCCAAAAATAATTGTTGAATTGTCCATTTTGAATTCCACACATGCCATATGCCCATAAAAGTAACTCAGCGATTTGCAGCTCTAATTATTGATCATCTCCTGGTTGATTGCTAACCGTTTACCACTATGGTTACCATAGTAGTATCCTTGGGCGAGGACCTATAAATGGAATTTAGCGAATTGAGACTGACAACTATGCATGCAGTAGGATTTCATTTCTGAATTATAACTCTCCTTAGATCAGTGTATTTATTCCCTCTATTAATGCTATCAAAAATAAATGTTCTTTTCCTTCCTCGTTTATCCAGAGTTTTACGTTCAATAACGGTGTGTTCTAGTTGATTCCTTACTATTAGTACGACCGCTGCCCACCACCTTTTACTTTTTTTAAGAGGTCGTGCATGCAGTTCGGCCTAATTTTCTTTCTGGGTAAAGGTTCTACAAAGTTTTGAGCTATAATGAAGGTAAATATCATGAAAGTTTTTTTTAATTCGCTGTTTTAGTTACGGTATCTGCAAAAATGCTCGTGGGAACTTTTCAACTCCTCAAGCTCCATCATCTAATGTGTGGAGCCCGCGCAAATCATTCTGCTGGCTCTTGCTGAAATATGGAAATTTTCTCTTTGAAATTCAAAATGATTTTTTTATTTTCCTTCATCTCCTTGTATGGAAGGCGTAGTTAAATTAATCCTTCTCTCATGAAATATTTTTGCCCATATCTTGAAAATCTTTCCGTGTGTATCGGGGAGGAGAACGTTAAGTGGCCACAAAGGTGACCGTGATGGTTATGATGCATTAATTTTTGCATGTATTCCATCATGTAGGTCCTGAACGTTATGCTGAAACTCGCGTTCGTAAAATATAGAATGGCGCTTGTTCGATTAGAATCTCTTTACAAAGCCGCTGCGTGACGCATTCTTTCGCATCTTTTTCAATGGAGAGTAGCTCGTTATCGCGGAAAAAATTGGCGTTCTATGGAAAATTCCGTGTTGCGTACCATATACATTTTATGCATTCAGATAAGTGGCGTGATTTCCCGAATGTGTGTCGCAAATTTTTGGGAAAGTTTGCAATTAGTGTTGCTTAGTTATCACAGCAATTGAAGCAAAATGATTGGGTAAAATTCCACTCTTGTGTGATCCATTACGATAGAGACATATGATGGGGATTTCATCGCGTTTCGTAGCAAAGCATGTTAATCTTATGATTTAGTTTCTATTGCCTTTTCTCCCATTCCAAGACACTCAGGTATTTGCCTGATGTCTTTCATATTTTATTTTCGTTTTTTTCTGAATGTATAGAAAGGGCAGAACATGTGCATTTTTATTAGTAAATATGTACACTAATTCAAAATCTTTACGAGTCTCTGATTTAGAGTCGCAGAGATGTTATCATCTCGTGTACTCGAATACAAACAGTTCTCGAATGGTAGTTAATTTTCCCTCACGGTTATACCTACGTGGGGTTTCATGAAAAATCTTTACTATGATGATATTCCACCCAAAAAATTGGTTTAGCCATGTTCCAACGTTAGATTTATGATAGATGTATTTCAGAGATTTATAATTTTTGAGGTTAAATCACCAGATTAATTTAAATATCTAGAGTAGTTCGACAAAAAACGATCAGTTGACTTTGTTTTATATGTTGATTAGCTATCAATCAATCTAAAATTATTTTCTTGATGATTTTGACGCATTATTATTATTTTTTTTACTCCTTATTTTTGATTTTGGAATAGATAATTACAATTTTTTTAATGCGCAGCGCTTGTAGCTGCGTGACCCCTTTACCTGAATAAATCTCATCTCCTGACACTTATTAATTATTTGAGAGAATAGTTCTGCGCATCGGTTCCTCGGGAGAAACGAAAAACGTAATTCTTTTATGTTGACATCCACCGGATCAGATCGCCGATAATTGAATCAAATGATCCACGCGTAGCGGGTCAGATCGTATCGGCGCTCTTCGTTTGCACAGAAAGGGGTTATCTATTCTGAAAAGTGGAAATCCGTGTTCGGGACGAAACGAAGTCGTTCTACATTCCGAGCCCTGCCGTCCTAAATAGGTAGATACGTGAAAAATGTACGTTCGCGGGAAACGTTTTCATCTCCCACCCCCTCAGCGATTACGCCTCTTTCCTTTCTCTCCCGCCTCGTCCTCCGAGCGGTGGAATCGGCGAGATCTAGACACCGCTCGAAACAATCTCGCTGCGCTCCCGAGATGATCTATGCACGACGGGTAGTAACAAACAGAATAGGGATCGGTGTTCGGGCGTTTCCGCCCCCGGTGTTCGTGCTCCGTATTCCTCGGCTGCGGGGGCTGCGTGCGTCACGTGATGGGCCCCCGAGCTGTTCCGTTCCGATCCGTTCGTGCGATGGGGGTGGTGAGCCTCGGAGGGAAAAAGATCCGTTCCCTGCCTTCAGCTCGTTCACGGTACGGCGGTCGTCTCAGACTTTCCGGGGAGATCGGAATTAATGGAAAATGGTCGGGGGCGGGAGGGGGGTATTGGTACCTGGGGTGGTCGAATCCTCTTTATACGGGCTCCCACCCATCTGAATCAGAGGCCGTAAATTTTGATCGTAATAAAATGAGACAATACAAGCGCTCAAACAAATTGGCCTTGGACCTACTAACTTTGGACTCGCTGAATGAAGACATTCCATGAATATCAAATTCTCATTACAGTAGTCTGAGTTTAGAGCAGCCCAGGTTTAGCCAGGTTTAGAGGTAGGTACTCCTAGAGTCTCATCACTATATCCTATCTTGATGCTAAGATCAAAACGACATTGATAGACTAATCTAAGAAATAAAATAGCTAACGCGGCCATCTCGAACCACCATCTCACATGAATAAGCTGGAGTATGTAGTTTTGAGTGGTAATCGAGTATCGTTGGACTGATATCTATATTTTTGTTAGCGAAGCAAGTAACCATAGTGATGTCGAACAAAAAATCACAATTGCCTTATACCCGTCCACTTGGTGGTGTTGATAATGTTTTGGATAAAGCGGGTGACAGTATTTCTCTGATTCTGTAGCCGCTTTGGTGAGTCCATATCACATGAGATTTGATCTTGTTAAGTTTTGACATTCGTACAGTGAGATTGATGAGGAATTCGGCCAAATATGATGGTGAGAGTCAAAATTAGTGATGTCATCACACTAACTATGCCACTCGCTGACAATTATTAAGGGTCAGGGATTTAGGGATTAATGAAATAAGGGTTTAAGGAATTTTTAGGGAACAGTGAATGGTTAAAGATATAACCTGCGTCGGCATTAGGTTATTCAAGAGTAAATGCGACGGGTGTCCACGGTTTGGTGTCCTATCCGACGGACGGAGTACTGAATTTGAATCTCGGGATTTGATGCTACTACTCTATCCAGCACACCAATCTAACATCATCCTCTTTATTTACGGTTGCCGTGGTGATGTGCATATTAGATGAACATTGAATGATGGCCCGTGTTATTTTTATAATTACCTTTTGTAGGGCGTGAAGCCAAGATGGCGGAATCAAATTTGAAGTGCTCTCCGCACGGTACTCAGCTACGGCAAGGGTCCAGTTTGCTACTACCCCTGCTACTGCCGGGATTTGAATCAAGACCTTTGCGATAGGAATCCGGTAATCAAGTAATCACACCAACCCGATCCCCTGGAAAATATGCGGCACTGGGAAATTGAAGAGTGCCGAGGCGTATGGTGTCATTTGTGCGAAATATTACGGGTACCCTATCTATTACGAGCGATTCAAATCCGCCGAGATTGCGTGATTTGCGTCACTTTGAGAATCCTTCCTCCGTTCTTCCTTGTCCGTTGCCGCAAACCTATGTTTCGTGCTTGTTCATCCACCCACGCTATTTCCCCTGCGGTGGTCCGCCTCGAAGCACACTATGGGCGATCGCACGATCTGACTTACCAGTTATTTTCCCTCGGCGACTGGTTTGGAATAAGCGTCAGATCCAAGCCGTTGCGTTGTTAGGTATTTTGTGAAAGGATCGGGGAGGGAAAAAGAAGAAAAGGAGGTAGAGTGGGGAGGATCTTTCTTAACTTCACCTCACCTTATTCATTCTTCCATATTTATATCACAAAATATACTCATGCAAACTACATATACATCAGTGTATTATCCTGTAATCAATCGCAAGGGTGTATTGCTGGGAGTAAACCACTACCAGGTATGAATTTAAATTAAGAGCTCAAACCTTATATTAGTTACTGCAATCTGTTACTACTATTTTTTTCGTGCAAATATGTAGAATTAAATGAAATTCTCCTAGGGCCCTAGGAATGGCGTAAACGTTTAATTTTAACATACTATGTTATCCAAGTAGTATTCTCGTAATTTATTTTACATTTTACGACAAAATATCACATAATTAGAAAAAGATAAAAATATAACAGCAACTTGGGAAATACTCACCATCATCATCACCAGTCATTAATCCTGAGATTGGTTTTCGCTGCTTTCCACTCACCCCTCGTATTGGCTGTTATCTTCTTTTTATTTCTTTTCGTTTCATAAGTCTTTTTGTCACCCTTCACTATTTGCTCCATAAAATTCATACGAGACCTTCAAATCCCATTCTTCGTGCTTGATTTTCTTTCGACGATTGGCTTCATCAGACCATCATGTTGTCAATATATGACTGAATTAGTTGTCCCGTCCTCTTTTAACGTTTTCAGAAGACTCTTCTTCGACTCTTCTTAGGACTTCGTCGTTCCATCTTCGTCTTAACACTTGGTCAATCCATTTATCTTCATATTTATGCCACTTATCATCTTATCATTCTCTTCATCATGCCATCTTATTCTTCTACATCCCAAATTTACCGGAATGCCTCCTGTCTTGACTTCTTTGTTGCTATTATCGCCCATGCTTATTACCGATATTATTTTGTTTTTCTTATTATTGACCGTCAACCCAAAATAAGACAAATTAGAGGAATGAGAATGAGGAGATTACTGTAGATATTGCGTAGGACTTGTCATTCAGCACTTCCCAGAAATCCTTGCGTTACCACATATTTAATGTTAAATAAAATAAAGGACATGGAATATATCAAGCACAAATTGAAATAGCAACTACATCCATAATGTTACGTAACAGGAAAGATTCACAGTATATTTCCAACGTCCCCTTCAACCTGTTGTTCATCTTGGTGTTCCCTGTCATAATTATGTGTCCGTCCCTCTCTCATCGCTCTTGATCATATTTCCAAGTTGAGGCAGGAAATCGGGAAGAGATAGCAGCTTATGAGGCTCTGTCTATCACTGTCCCACGCGTCGATTTTTTTGAAAGATTACAAGTCAAGGAACGCGCATCTTTTTCTACTCACGAGACACGTCTACGGCTCTTGCCGTTTAGCGTTGTTTTCGTGACGCTTGCGTTATTTTCGGTGACTTGAAGTGGGAGGTTTGGGGATAGCTTACATCTATCGGTGGTGTTCGAATGATGTTCCTCATTTCCGTTCACAGGCCATCTAATTTATTGATTTCCTTGATCAATATTCTCAACCTCACTTGCCTATGTCTTCTTTGTTTGTTTTGTCACTGTGCCTTCTTTGTAATCACGTTGGATTTTCATCGTTTAACTCGGTCCCTACATCAGTATGTCAGATTTATGGAAATTTCTTCTGTGATTACTTCGGTAGTTACTTCAGTATCGTCGTTTTCTGACATCTCTCTCGGTGAAAACGTAAGGGTTTTGAATGTCGCCTATGGAAATTTCTTTATTTATGCGTAAAATAGAAAAAGGATTGATCACTGAGAAATATAAATGTACGTAAGTAGTATGCTTTACTATAACATAAGTCACATAAATTAAACACCAGATTTCATTTTCGTTGTCTACGAAGGAGAATTGCATTGGGAAAAGAAGCTTTTACTCGTAGGCGTGAACTAATGACAGGGGCGTTGAGTAGGGAAGTGAAGAAAAGACTAGTGAAAAGTTTAATATGGAGCGTTGCACTATATGGGGCGGAAACGTGGGCTTTGCGAAAAGAAGATGAAAATAGACTTAGGGCTTTTGAAATGTGGGTGTGGAGAAGGATGGAGAAAATAAAGTGGGTCGAAAGGAAAACGAACGACGAAGTGCTGGAATTGGTAGGAGAGGAAAGAAATTTGATAGATGAAATTAGGAGAAGGCAGAAGGTGTGGATGGAAAATGTAATAAAAGGAGATGGTTAATTGAAGGAGGTGATTGAGGGAAGAGCGTTGGGTAAGCGGGGAAGAGGGAGAAAAAGAACGGGTAGCTTGGATGGAATGATGGGTGGCAGGAGGTATGAGGGGCTGAAGAGGGACATCGTGTGAAATTTAGGGGGAGGGAAGAATTAAATGTCCATTCAAACCTACCTTCACCGGTAGAATACTTATAATATAATACAGAGATGAAAACATGGAAAACTTCTACCTTCCAGATAGTAAATTAATTTTTCACTTCATTAGTATATTGTTGGGCGTCATCCGGTTATAATTGAAGTTTTTGACTCTCAAATGGGGTTGAAATGTGTTCAGTGACTGAAAAGCCATTATCATCATAGTGTTTTATCAAACATGTTTTCCGAAATTCCCTGCCTGAACTCTGTTCTTTATTGTGCTTTGATCCTATTCGTGGTGGTGATACATAGTTCTGTTGTTGAATTCCACATTCCTTCCTCGAGAGGTTGTTTTAACGTTATGCCTTGAGAAGTTAACAACGATTTACACAGATAATGTAGCGGAGGGAGATTCCTTGGAGGCAGTGATGAAGAGGGGGGTTTGACAGGACGGGAATAGTAAGAGAAGCGTAAAAGGGTACTTAATGATTTCAAAACCAGTGGTCTACCTCTAACGGTCTACCTTCTTCTAATTTCTGACAGCAATCTTCCTTCCTCCCGAACCAACACTTCTTCTCTTGTCCGCCTTTTGGTCCATCACACTTACTTAACATATCTTTTCCCAAACGCACGTTTCGAAATCTTCCAATATTTTCTCTTAATTTTTCCTTAGTATCCATGTCTCAAGTACATACAAAACCTCAATCTGTATCAAACTCCTCACCTACTTTCTCTTTGCATCCCCACTCATTATTCTCGTCATAAATTTTCTCCTGTCGGTAAATGCTTATTCGATATTCTCCATTATATCTCTCCATCTATGAATTTTCTTCATAAATTTAATTCCCCTTCTGCATTTAATACTCCTTTATCCACCTACCTGTAAGAGGGCTGAAAAATATTCAAAGGAAATGGCTTCCCTACTTAATGCTACTATTATTAGGTGTGATGTCGTACAATCATATATAAACTTGTTATATACCGGAAAACGGTGGTGCCTCGCATCACTGAGGAGATAACCTTGCCTCTTGTCACACTCGGGGCTTCTTCTCCTGTGGACCATGAAAGGCATACGTGCAATTCCTACGTCGAGCCTTGTGCACGGACTTCGCATCTCCTCAGTCCCTCCTTTCACTTCCCGTAGCCGCGAGAAGTGCTCCGTGATCATGTCCGAGACACGGAGGAGGCTTCCGATTCCATTGCGCCTCTGAAAGCTATCTTAGCTCCTCTTTTCCCCATCCCAATCGTTCATGATCCAGGACGTCGTTGTGGTGTCTCCTATTCCTGTCGACCACAGTTATTTTTCGTCGCGCCTCGTTTTGGTCGCTCGCCGAAGTGATCACTTGCGCTCCCACGCCCGTGATGCTCCTTTGTCCATTGTTCTAACCCTGCGGATTCGGACGTGATCGCGATTTAGAGTCCGCAGGGTTGGGAATACGGTCAATAGAACCCGGACGGGAATGTGCGAGTTGCGTGTTCTTGCCTCTTTTGATTCTCCAATGAACTTGAATAATACGTTCGAATTTGAGGTAGATTTTTCGCTTCAGTCAGTAACCAGGTTAGTAACGCTTCATCAGCTCAGCTACCCAAAGGTACAAATACCACCTCGGGCATGGCTGTTGTATTTGTAGTAATAATCTTCGATTTTGAGGTCTCCAACGGCTAAGGCTATATCCCTATGTCTAACCTAAGAACAGAAACTTAATTCAAACTTAGAGCAAATACAAACACCCTTCCTCAGGACGGAATTCGAACCTGCGACTTTTGGGTTGCCATGTCGGTTCCTTACAGAAAACTTAGCATTTGAAGGAAGGAAAGCATTTGATTTGGCGAATGTTTGTTTTTGGAGAATAAGAGAAAATGTTTAGTAATATTGTTGGTAAATATCCTTTTACAACGTGTATTTTTGTTACGTGTTCCTCACCACTTCTTTTCATGCATTACCAACTCAATTTAAAGCAACTTCACATCACATCGATGCAACTTCAAAGCACATAGATGTAGTGTTGTGATTTAATTATTCCCTGAAATAGGTGTAACATGGTTTTTAATCATTGGATCTGCATACAAATCAAAATTTTACAATTACCATTGAGTAAACTTACTCTGTGCCAGCTAAATATCCATGAAATATGTATATCACCTCTTATTTGCGTAAATAACTTGGAAACTTTTTTAAACAAGAAATGGATAATACCATTGTCGCATATACCTTATTTCTGAAACCCGGTCCATTGGAATAAAAGTCAGTCGATTCAGCCCTTACGTGTACTCTATTCCCTGGACAGGGGCATTGCCTCCTCAGTTCCAGTAATCGTTATATAAAACATAGTTTGGAATTATCTCTTCTTTTTTTCAATTTTCATTCAGCGAGAGTTCCAAACCTTGGTGTAAATTATTCCTCCAATGAAATTGGAACGCCTACAGGGAAGAAGATACATAATTAAAGTAAGCTGATGGCATTCCTATCAGACCCCAGGTCAAAGGATGACCCGAGTTTGAACAATCGTGACACAGATTTTCCATCAAAACTGTTCACCATTTGAGTTCCGTCCGGGGATATGTGTGGTTTGATGGTTAAGAGTACTGCCGTCCCATACCGAGGGCCCAGATTCAGATACCGACTGTGGCAGAGATTTTTCGGTAGAATATCCCTATTGGGTACTATTTAGAGCTCTCAGTTTACAACTCCGTCCGTATAACGGGACGTTAAACCGTGGAACCCTGGCACCTTTCATTAAATGTAGACAAACTCCTACGAGTTTTACTCTTCCGTCGTCCCCTGAAAATTGCTTCTCTGTCGATTTCCCACTTCACAAATGGCACAAATGACCTTGGTGTGTCACTCCCCCCCAGTAACTAATTTATTTGCATGCTCTGCTCTAAGCATGCCAGTTCAAAACTCCGTCCGTCAAATGGGATGTTAAAATATGCCTTGACGCCTTTTATGTGGAGTGGTTCGACATCTCCTTCGGGTTTCTCTCCATTCCTCCTCCATACCAGGTTCATCTTCCTTATACCCCAAACCCTCCTACCCTAAATACAGCAAATGACCATAAATAAGAGTCTATTCCTCCCAATAACACCATCATCTCATTTATTCAACCGATTTTTTCTAAGTTATGGAAGGAGACGCTAGATAGTGTATGATTTAGCTTTCCTACTATACTAGTGTAGCCACATTTTTCTATCCGAAAATATGGGAATTCTCTTCCCTGATTTCTCTTGAGTTTAATGGAGAAATATGTTCGCCCATGCAGTCGTGGCACAGTTTCTCCATGACCTCTCGAACGCTGATTCTCCTCGCATCCTGGTGCATTTTTACGTAATATATGGTCCATTGATCATTTGCTTGTTTCGTTCAGTTCTCTTTCAGCCCTTTTTCGAATCGCTGAGCATTTCGGGCACGAATTTTTTTCCTTTCCTAGTTCGGAGACGGTAACGGGCGCTCTGTGACTGAGGAAGATCGAACGGGACATATTGGTGCCGAAAGCTCCGCGTTTTACGTCAAGGCTGCATCGCGGGGGATCTTCGTGCTAGTTCACTTGCTATTTCGATTCCTTACATCTTTTTCTACGGTCCGGTTGGTGTTGAGGTCACCTTACCTGCTCTCATCATGAGGGTCCGGGTTCAGATCCGATATGTTATTCATTGATATACCGGCCACTACTTAAATACTTCGTGGAGATCATTTGAGTTCAGCACCTCTCTCGTCGGAAGGGACGTTAACCTGTGGTTCTACATAATACCCTGCTAGGTACCATAGAGGTGTGTGGCACAGGATTAATTCACACCAAACATGCATTACAGATCATGCATGAAAAGGATTAGTAATAATTTCCTAGTGTAAACTGAGAAATTTAAAAAAAAAACATAAAAATAGCAAAGCAAGCATGGAAAAACGTGCTGTTGGTTGGGCTAGTTTAAAGTCCTTGTAACAACTTGCAACTAACTATGCTATCGATTGATATACTTGTATTTATACTATTGGATATATTTACAGCTATTCGTATCCCGAATCGTGCGAGGAAAGAAGGACATTTTGAATTTGTCGGTTCGGCAATCAATTTCTCTAATGTTACGATTATCGTCCAGTCTACCATAGTAAGTTAGAGTTCGCAAAATATTTTTAACTTCACCAGTAAAAATATTGAGTTGAACTTTAGTGTAGAGATTGTGTGTAAATTTCAACCTACTAACTGTCGTTAAGAGTAAGCGAAAGCCGACGGTGGTTTTCTCTCATCTTA
The DNA here is from genome assembly GCA_933228895.1 of Platycnemis pennipes. Taxonomy (NCBI): domain Eukaryota; kingdom Metazoa; phylum Arthropoda; class Insecta; order Odonata; family Platycnemididae; genus Platycnemis; species Platycnemis pennipes. The sequence continues at coordinate 75,042,548 of OW121856.1, read as the reverse complement.
ACATTCCCATTTTGGTACCTTTTTTCCCGGTCCGATTTGCCGTTAAGTGCGGGAAGACTTAAAAAGGCAAATGAGATGAGCATTTTGTATCATGAATAACAGATTATGCTCACTCTGCTGGTCATAATGAACCTCTTTTTTCAAATTCAAGGATTGCGAACTAGCCGCAAAAAACCTTTTCAGAATTACCCGCCCAAAAGCACAAGAGCAAGTTTCACTGAGGATATATCATTTACCTACACTGGGCTCCAGCTCCTTGTAAGTCCTTAGAAATTCAGAGGCAAAACGTTATCTTCAGTGCCGAGGAACATGACGCGAATTTGAGGGATCCATGATCGCATCCCGGTCTAGGTGAATGATTTTTTTTCTCTTCGAATCTTTTTTTCTCTACATTAACGAACGTCCTTATAATTCTTTTGTCGTTATTAAATGGTCGCACACATTATAGAGATATGGTCATTGTGCATTTTAAATAATTTCAGGCTTGATTTTGTGAAACTCCTTTTTTACAAAAAAAGAGACAATATTTCACTCATTCATATGTGTAATGACAGGATACTACGAGTGTGCACCTTAGAAATCTACATTTAGTTTTCACGTTGTGAATCTTATTTATCTTTCCTTATAAACTTAACACTTGTTTAATCGTTTATCGATTTTTCTCTTCCTGACTTTTCGGCTATTATTTTGTGATTTAATTTCGTTTCAAATAAGGTGTTAACCACTTCCGAATAAATGAAACGTATTCTGTTTAACTTTCTGAGGAGTCAGAGTAACTTGTTGTTAAGCGATTTTTTTCATTTCTGACCGATGAATAGGTACTGGTAATTAAAGAAGAAAATCTTATTATGCGAAACGGCCTCCTATCCAACATATCGTTTTTCACTAATGCCTTGGATACTGCATGCTGATTCTTTGAAAAGGGCAGATTGTTTGATGGAATTTAGTAATAAATGACTCATCTTTTTCTCAAAAACTTTGTTTTCACTTGGTTGGCATGACGGCTTACTAATGAAAATAGTAGTAGCTGGGAGAACTTATCATGATTTTTTTTCAAAGTGTGCCGCATGAATGCCCATGCATTATGTGAGTTCGCCAATGAAGCGAGTTGCTTTTCGGACGTAGGTGTTCAAATTTCATTCAGCCCCGAAACTTCCATTTCGTGGCGGAAATAATTTCGTGGGAAAATGCTCGAGCCCAAGAAAGGGGTAGAATGGTATTTTATGGCTTTAAAAATCAAATACTCGTTCGTTTTCTTCCGTAATTTGAGTTCTTTATGCGTTATTGTACCTATTGCAATGTATTTATTTGAACATAACAAAAATTGGTAGTCTAACTCCATTCATTTTATAAGTAATGTATTTCAATTTTTTGAGTTTAAGATTATTTTGAGGTTAAAATATTTTCTTCAGATGAATTGTCCTGTATTGTTAATTAAAAAAATAACTGAGACTCCATTTGCTGTCGGCATGTGGTGCGGTTGATGAGAAGCTAAATGTCTAAGTAACAGGGTAAATGTCTAAGTACCTATAGATAGAGTTTCTGGACCACTTTTATTGTTGTCATCAGTTCATTTAGCGTGGCGGGTTGTTAACTCTATGCTAAATAGTTGAAAATTGGTGTGGATTTTGTTGAGACCCGTTCAATTAGTAGCCAGGAGTCATTGTGGTAAACCACAATGTAATTGTAACCTTAATGGAGAGACGCGGGTGGGATGTTGAAATATGAGAGGAAGGACAATCCTTGATTATCTTACCTTGTAGGAGGGAGGAATAAACATTACAGGCGAGATGGGTCAAGGAAAGAGTGAAGTCCTTTCTTTCTCCTCCTCTTCAAGCTAGAAAGTTTGAAGAGGAGGAGAAAGAAGTAGGTAGTTAAAGAAATAGGTGATTGCGGGTGGAAAGTTCAGAAAAGGCTGAATTTTATGCCACCAAAGCTTCCTTAAATTGGTGGAGCATTCCGAATTAATACGTAGCGGGATCTCACTTTCCCAAGAAAGCTTTTCAACTTATATTTGATGGGCTTATCATCATTATCAGTCAACAATCCTCAGATTGGTTGGACGCAGCTCTCCACTTGATTCTCCTATCAGGTAACCTCCCCATATATGCGTAATTCTACTCTTTCACATCCTTCGCTACTTGCTCTATATCTGTCATGCGAGGCCTCCTTTACCATTCTTCCCATTCACTTATCCCGCGACGATTATTTTCATCAGGCCATCATGCCTCAAGAGGTGGCCGATTAGATTGTCTCGTCTTCGTTTTAAAGTCTTCATCATATTTCTCTTTTTCTCCCACTCTTCTTAAGAGTTCATCAATTATCACACGGGAGATCCATTTTATATCATTTCATCTTACTGCAGCACCACATTTTAAATGGTACTAAAATTGACTGAGTAAAAGCGGTGTTACGTGACGAGAAAAACTACGAATGAGCGTAGTTTTGGGTGAGAGCTATTTCAGAACAGAGGTAGGGACCGTTCGAATGCTTTCCTTTATTGTCTTAATTTATGTGGCGATTGTGATGGCTTTTGAAAGCGTAAAACCTAAGCTCTCGGAAAAGGGGGCGTGTATTTAAAGGCTCACAAAAAAACCCTTCTGTAATTTAAAATGCATGACAGAGAGGTCTTCCTTTCCTTTGAGTTTCCATTTCAACCAACCTGCGTTCAATTCCCTAGCCGTAACGTTCATTTTCGAGAGCTGGATGCCCTTCGGCCGTAAAGGGAATCACATTTCAAGCCCTCCCCGCCGAGACGTGATTTCTCTCCGCGGGGGTCGACCGTGAGTGGTTCTCAACCGTCCGTCTGTCCTTCGGCGGCGAATTTCCCGCAGATGAGAGAGTTCCTCTCGAGATAACCGCTCGCGCGCGATAATGGCGGGAACACGGGTGCGGAACTTTTTAACGCTTCCCGGGGAATCGGACTGGAAACTGTCCCGGAGGTGCATTTTAAGCCGTTTCGGCGTCTCCGGTTCCTCGATGCGTGTAAATGAAACGTTTTTCCTTTCCTGCCCGGCCTTCAGGCCCGTGAACGCGGGTGCATGTGACCGTCGATCGCCGGGTGTTATATTTTTCTATGACCGTGAAAATACCTGCGTGCGCATGGTTTTCAGTGCGTGCAACTGGACCGATTTTCGTTTTCGTCTTGCTTTCTTGCGAAATAGTTTCGAGCTCGGAGGTTTTTGTGCGCAGCGATGCGAACGATAAGGATATCGTTATTAGCGTACGGTGGTATATATTTGACTGAATGGATAGTAGTTACGTAAGGAAGGCTAAGCTATTATCATCTTCGTCATTTAGCAATAGCAGATATTTGGGTAGTAATAGTTGTAGTATTCTGCCGAATAAGGCAGATTTGAGTTCTTTCCACAAATTTTATCTCTCAAATTATGTCCTTGGTGCAAATGATCGAGCCGTCGAAGCACCTTATAAACCTAATCCAAATACGTCCTTTTCTAGTTATCCATGCTTCCCACCTGACATTATTTTATCCAATTTCGTTCCTCTCCTCTCTCTACCCCGTTTACCCAACACACTTCCCTCTGCAATGTCATTCAAAACATCCTCGACCGTTAAAGCCGACTTCATCCACTTCCTCTGCTTTTCCTAATTTCCTTGAATAAATTAATTTCCTCCTCCGCCTTCTCCAGCACTTCCACGTTCGTCTTCCTCCTTATCCATCTTACCTTCTCCATCCTCCGCACCACATCTCAAAGTCTATTTTCTTTATCTTTTCTCAAAGTCCATGTCTCAGTGTCATTGGTCCTATGCTCCGTATGTCTTTTCACCTGTCTTTACTTTATGTCCTTCTTCAACGACCCTATCATTAGTTCTCTCCTGTGAGTAAACTCCTCTTTTGCCAAAGTTGTTAAACATATTATCAAATGATTTTACGCATGTCAATCAAAAACTGCATAATGATAGCATAGCTCAAATAGTGTCATTTCAATACATCTATTAGAGGTAGGAATCTTTCAGGGATCGGAGGAAGGGTAGAGAGAAACACGTAGTCGGCTATAGCTTACTCTAAATGGAAAATGGCAAGGGATTTGTGGTTTAGCATCCATTCTGACGGACGGAGTACCGTAAATGAATTGCTTTCCATTCGGCACTCAAGTGGACATCCGTATGCCTATGAAAAATTTCTTCTACTGCCGAGATTTGAACCTAGGTCTTGAGGGATGCCCAGAATGTATGGGCTGTAGTGAATGCTATCTTCTTTGTGGTTTTCCAATTACGTAACCAAGATTTTTCACTTTTTCTCCTCCCACTTCTCACCATATGGTACCCTGTACCACTCTGTACATATCTGAGGTAGGTAGTCATGATTAATCAAGTTATCAGCACTCTAATAGTATAAGGAGCATATGCACAGTCGAATTTTGATAATTTGTAGTACATCAGTAACTAAAGACACCGGAAATTTCGCTTCAAGGTCTCTAAGATGGTCAAACACTTACTTTGGAGCTATCGAAAATTCAGCTTATCGACTTTCGTGTAGCGGGCGTACAGCTATATATTATTATTCCATTTATATGGAGTTTGGGGAGGTTCATATCTTACGTAAGCCGAGTAGAAGTACCAGTGTTCTGGTATTAAGTAGCACCAAGAGGGGTGGGGGTTGTCAGACTTACTGCTATGGCAAGAAGGACGAGCCGTAATAGAGACATAGGGGGGGTCCAACTTTACGTCTAGTTGGGAGTGAGTTACATTACGAATTCAATTCTTTGTTCTAATGATAATTATAATTCAAATGATAATCGGTGGATAAATAGTATTATTGAGAAATCAACAAGGCAATAGATGGAATGTCTTATTTTATCAAGCACTAAAAAGGTAGGGTCGATTGCAGCGTTCCGTAATGAGGGATTTTGTGAAAGAAAGTTACGGAGTGTTATTTGAGGGGATCGAATAGTAGAAATTCAGCGTTAATGTATGGATGGAACCTTGACCGTGGTCATTCTTGCTATCGCTGATAGTCACGCATCGTGATCCAGCCACTGGCGGCACTTATATGGTATTGCGTTCTCCTTGACTGGGACGACATATCATGGCAAACTCCGTTACACAATAGTGTTACCGCATGTTCTGCTTGGGCCTTTAACACCGTCATAAGTGAGTCTTGATGAAGATTAGTTCGGGACGAAACCATATACGTATGTTGTTTGCGTGCAACCACACGGCCTGAGTCTTATTATACGAAATCCAGTTTGGAAAGAATATAAAAACCTCGATTGAGTTCAGTGCTATATATTAGCGGAAACTTAATGTGACTACGAGCACCCATTGTCTTTCTGACTTGGACCAAGCTCTTAAAATCCCTAAACGTTTTTTTGTACTCCTGCGGCGGCCAGGTAAAAAACTTCCTTTCACCCCATGTGGTCAGATTAACTGTTTTGAGGTCTTGTCGGTGCACCGCAGTCGATATGCACTAATAAAGGTGCCTATGATAATGAACCCGTTCGTCCAGACTCCCCGTCTAGTGGAAATCGTAGATCAAATCTAGCTTTAACTGTTACTTTTCGGTGCATGAATATAGATCGGTACTGAGCCTTTTTCTCAATGTTGAAATTATTTTCAACCAACCGACCTCAGGGTTAAAGATACTCGCTTTTCTCCTACTTTCCTTTTGTTAAAGACGGAAGAAAACTTTATTGCCCCAAATTCTGTGATTGTGTGGAGCAGTCCAACCTAGTATTAATTCTTAGGTTAACGTGACGTATCTACGAGTTAGTGTCATCAGTTTTCTCAGTGGTTTCGCACATTGTGTACGTAAAAGTGTCCTTCAAGAAAAATGTACCGTTTCGCACTAGTTCAGCCGCAGCGTTGCGATCAACATCCTGCGCGCAGGCATATATTTTCTGACACCTAGGTTTTTCATAGTGTCAAAATAGGCCTGAAATATCTCTTTAGGCTTTATTTTTTATTTTTATTAAAGTTTAAGTTAATAGTAGACCCTGCCGACTGAGAAAAACTGTCTGTTATTCGATTTCGGCTTGTAAGAAACTTCAAACACTCTGGAATTCAGCGGCCAATCTTATAGGTTTATGACAGTACAGCTAGTCAAGTTATTAATAAAAAGGAAGTCCTCAGGCTTTACTTGGTGGAACAGCATAATTGTAGCAATTACAAAAACCACTTCGTAAGATTCCACAAACTTTTGTGTAATCTTACAAAGTGGTTTTTCTATTTGCTAGTAAAGTTATGGTTTTGAGATGGGTAAGGCAACTCATCGAATACAGAACGGATATGGCAACCAAGTAGAGACAGCCTTCTGTTTCCTATTAAGATTTAGTCACGCGATTGAATGAGAAAATTCGTTACAATCGGTGTTCACGGTTTCCTTTCTATGCAATGAATTTTCAAAGTTCAAAGTGCTCGTACTGAGTTCCTGAGTTCAAAGGGTGCTCGTGTACACGAGGCTTTGACAAATCAGGTCGGTCATCAAAAGTTGTGTTCCATTTGGGTTCATGCCGTGAGGCCAGTGAAGCGATGTTTAATACCATTAGCAACGCCGTTTTTATAGTAGTAATAAACATACGCTTTTAGTTAGTGCTAGTGCCAACAACATTTTCAGCGCACGTAAAAAACGGTTTGATCCTCTTAACCAGAAATCTAGTGCCCCCAACCGAACATAGCGGTTGCCTATGGACTGACCGAATCGGCCGTTTGCCTTAACCGAACTGGATTAGGTTGAAAAGAGTCCAGTAATGGAACTGATCAGTTTGGTACCGTGAACCGCTTATAGTTTGTTTCGTGTAACTAAGCTGTTCTTTACCATTGACTGTTTGGAGCTCATCAGTTGGGTTTCGTGGACCTCGTACAGTTTGCTTCGTGGAACTAAATATTTGTTTCCTGGAACATTTTAAAAAATAACGAGTGGCCACCCAGCCTACATTATCAAATTCGACTAGGAGCAAACATGGTTCAATGAAACCATGAAATTACGATTCGTAAAATACTGACGGAAACCTACTGAACACAAATTACGAACGCCGTTTTTATAGTAGTAATAAACATAGACGCTTTCAGTTAATACTAGTGCCAACAACATTTTAAGCGCACGCAAAAACCTGTTGGATCCTCTTAACCAGAAATCACAATTAGCAACATTAGCATTATCAATTTATATTATATTAAAAAATAAAAGAGAATTTATATTTATTTATTATAAGTATAAATATTTATATTGTAATTAAAATATTATATAATAATTTAATATTTATATATAACTATTATATGATAGAGTTATTAAAGTCAAGTCGCAAAAATCCGATTCATGTAGCACAAAATATTTTCTAAATGTCTAAAAATTCCATTAAATATCTTGGAATACGACTGACACATGATCTTTCCTGGGGTAAACACATGCATGAAATAATGAGTCAAGCTAATCGTAAACTGGGATTCATCAATAGAGTATTGGGTAAATGTGACGATCATGTACGAGAAATCAGCTACTTTTCCCTTGTTAGACCTCATTTGGAATATGCTGCCAGTGTATGGGATCCCTACGAAATCGGTCTAAATAGTGAACTTGAACGTGTGCATCGAAGATCGGAAAGATTTGTAAAGGGACGATACGATAATTATATTAGCGTAACCAGTCTATTAAATGAATTAAAATGGGAATCATTGTCAGATCGCAGGTTGAAATTTAGACTTAATCTCTTAAATAAATTCCAAGACAATATTTTCAGTGATGATGTTAAAAATATTTTGCGAACCTCTACTTACTATGGCAGACTGGACCATAATCATAAAATTTGAGAAATTGGTTGCCGAACTGATAGATTCTAAATGTCCTTTTTCCCTCGTACAATTAGAGATACGAATAACGGTAAATATGTCCAATCGGAGAGTAGTAATGGATAGTATTGGTAGCTGCATGTTGGAAAGAGTACCTAAAGCTAACCTTACTAACAGAAGGTTTTTGCATGTTTGCTTTGCAATTTCTATCTTTTTTTAATAGTGAAGTTCTGACTAGTATATTAATACTATTCCTTTTTTAAGCATGATATGTGGTGCATGTTTGGTGAGAAATCACCCCCTGCCACACACCTTTGTGGTGGCTTGCAGGGTATTATGTAGATGTAGATGAAAATAATATAATTTCTTCAACCTATACCTAGAAAATGTGTACAAATTTCTTGTATCTTCCATAAGATATATTCTATATTTTACGTGCCTAATATATTCAGTGCTTTTTAGGATAACATTACAATAAATAAACCCATTACATTCAAAGGAACTCTTTTAGTTGTCCTATTCATACGTGCAATGCTTCTTACACATTCTTATTTGTTCATTTATCAGCCGAACATTCATAATACCTTATTTGTCACTTCCAGTAGTCTCTGAGTTCCCCACCTTAACAGCATCTACAAAAAAGAAAAATATATGTAAATATTTTTAACAGTCAAGTAATTTATAATTTTCTCTTCAAACAGAATACTGTCAGAATTAAGCATTTGTATTGCCCGCACTTGTAGGCGCTTCAGACTAGGATGGAAGGTAAAATAATTAAGCAATTCTTGAGATTAAGCAATAAAAAACTCCAAATCGCGCAGAATAATTTGCGATTTCCTGCAAAGACTTCTTTCCTCTCACCGCGTCAAATGTTTCTGCAACTTTTCTATGTATTCCTAGTAGTACATTCTCTGGAATTAAAAGTTTTGTATTCCTTTAGGCTGAAAAACAAATGACCTAAGCTATATTTATCTAATAACCTATATTAAAAGTGACTGAGGCAGGCGAGTTGTAGTGGAAAGTGTACATATTTATAATCAAACAAGATTATCAAGATTGTTTGATTATCAATAACCTCAGATTGTTAGACTATCAATAACATATATTAATCGTAAAATAATAAATGTAGCTAGGAGTTCATGTTCCCTCTTCCTAGTTGATTCAACAATATATGTTCACAAAGTAATTCCATTTCCTGCATTGCTTATAAAAGTGAGGCTAAAAACTGCATTACAGTTAATAATTGAAAATAATTCGTGATTCCCTTTCAACAAGGTGGAAAATTAATTTATAAAAGTCACGTATCATAGGTACAGTACATTCTAAGGATGTACACACCATTATTATAATTAAGTGCGTGAAGGTTCGTGACTCACCAAAACAATTTTTTTAAGGAGACAAATTTATTGATTTTAATATATGTCATAGGATATAGCAAAAATATTGAATTCTACAAAAGAATAATTTATCAACATTGAATATACTAATAATTAGTACAATTACTAAGAATCACGGAAACATATAAAAACCGTAAAATATAAGGAGATACGCAAGCTCAATAATAATAATATGTATCTGCTTTTGTAGCCAAAGCAACTATGGCAAAGAAAAGTTGTGCATCTTTTTATGTAATAAATAGCCTTTTTCAAATCTCTTATGAAATTTTTCCTTCATAATCGACGCATCCAAATGACTACATGATAGAGAAATTATTATTTGCTCATAAATTCTGATGCAGTAAAGACAAATTATGTCACGATCTTCTGAGTCAAAAGACTCGTCAGAAGGTTCTTGGTCAACAAATGTCAAATATCCCACATTCAGATGCCAATGTGATTTAAGTAGTATATTAAAAACCGTGCACAACTCTTTCATATAACATACCATACAATAATTATCTACATAAATAATACAAACTGTGCAACACCCCTGGTGTAGCACACACTATACAATTGTGATATACCAAAAATGCATGTATATATATGATATAGACACAACTTTTGGCGACAAATTACATTCACATTATATTCTATTAGTTTCACGGTTCCAATAATTTTGCACATTTCTTTTCAACTCCTACAGTGATATCTCAGCAGGCATAAACATCCTCATCCAATTCAACAATTTTGGTTCAAGTACGTAGTGTCCTCTGTTTCGGTACCTTGCACTTGTCCCCTAAAATCCGTTTTAAGGCAGTTTTATTGTAGGTTCTCTCTGATCTCCAATGTATGCTTGGTGACGTCTCACCCTCCGCCACACACCCTTTCGGTGGCTTTCAAGATTTGATATAGATGTAGTTGAATTTATTGGGGGTTCTTAGAGAATATTTCAAACCGTTATGTAGGGGACGGTCAAAACAGTGTAAACTCAGCTTTACCTACATAAAATATAAGTGACAACGGTGACAACTGACAGAGAATATAGAAGTAGGTACTCGGGGGAGACAACCATTTTCTCCGTTGTAGTTACTTGGTCGTTTTCTCCTTGGAGGGGATGATAAATAGGTACGGTAGAACTTTTACAGGGAACGGAAGAGGGATGGAGGGAAACCCGGTGCACTGCGTCCAAATCAGTCTACTCTCAACGAAAAGTGCTAAGGGGTCCTAAGTTTGACACCTTTATCAATGGACGGCGAACTTAACTTTTTAATTGAAGTAGTTAGAATCTATAAATCTATATAAAATTAATTAGTAATACTATGCCTAGAGATGTTTATACAAAAGTGGAGGAGAAAGATAACCAGCACCTCGGATAGCGTTCATTGAATGGCCTCGTGAGCATGAAGTGCCTTATTTTTCTTTTCATCTCACGTAACCTTAGCAAGATTTTCAAAATGATGCCAAAGAAACAGTCTCGCCTTAAAATTAATTTACATGAGCAAAAATAGAAGTATAAAACCCTACGTTATAATAAGTGTGTCCTTGGAAAAATGTAAGGCGTTAGGTGAGACTACATTCCGCGGCGTTTTCGATTCTAGTGCCCGGCTATCGTGCCCATTCTTCCGGGCTTCATTCCCAATAAATCAACGGTGAACTTGACTTTTAACTGAAAATACTCTTCATATAATACTCAAGTATGGACCGGTCTACCGATGAAAAAATACCTGCCACAACCGGCATTCGAACCTAAGTCCTCGGAATGAGATGCCACAACTCTATCCATTACAATAACTTTGATCCTCATCCTCGCCTAAAACACTTAGAGGGCTATACCTTAGAAAAGTAATACTAGGCTTAGAGCTGTTTGTAAAGAAAATTGAGGGGAAAAAGATGACCAAGACCTCGGATTATAATGTAGTGTTTTATACTTCCTATTTTGCAAATTTGAATTACTTTCAAGGTAAGACTGCTTCTTTGGCTACAATCGGCAAAACTTGTTAAGGATACGTGTGATGAAAAAAATCCCACGATCTTAATTAACTACGCAAAAAAATGGCGACCTGGAATCGTGGACAGTTACTCGCCAATAAACTTCGTCTTGACAGGCATCTCGGCGATTTTTGCGGCGCGGAGTTGAATGACTTCAGAATATCTCGATATCCCCTCATTCTGAGGGAGAATTAACCTGAGAAAAATACTCGTTTCTTCCGCACTCCAATAATGTTCCCTCGGGAACGAACGACGGTAATTGAGTTTAGCACTTTCCGAAGGCTCTTATAGTGGCTCCCGAGAACGGTAATGAACGGAAAAATGAAATAATGGGTAGCATTCACTTTTGATTAAAATTGACCTCCCACACATGGTTGGGGCCTTGGATTTTGAAATTGAGCAGAAGAAATTAAGCAGAGGGAGACAAAGTCACTCGATGAAGGTTTCCCATAAAATTTTATCGCTAGGTCTTCACCCCGGAAGATTTCTAATGGAATCACATTTACGCACCTTGAACGATTACTAGGGAAATACCAATATATATTTTTAGTGAAAATTATTCTAAACTGTAATCACTTCGTTACTATGAAGACACTAATCATCTAGTTGCATGTGACTTCTATACCTAAATTGTTTCCATGCATCATTATGGCTCTTAGTTGCGCATCAGTAGTACACGTATGGTGATTTCACCCCCCGCCACACACCCTCGCGGTGGTTCGCGGGGTATTATGTAGAATTAGATTAGGTATCTTTAAATGTGAATGTAAACGTGTTGTAGCGAAATGTAAATATGTGAAAGATGTTTTTGGCTTGTAAATACTCCACTTACAATAATGCTCATTAATATTAAAATTGTTATAAAGATTGCATTTTGAGCGGAAAATCTCGAAAAAAAAATCTGGGAATAAGACCTGTGTCCACATGTAGGTCGCGAATACCCCTTTTGTGTAATGGGGGCGTTTACTCGGAACCGAAATCGCAATTTTGTACACGAAATCGTTATATGGAAACGGAAATTTAGTGAAAAAATTAATCTTCTAACCACAACCATTTACTCATGCATCAAAAATTTAAATAAGCGAAAGGTGGCGCCCACCGAAAAAGCTGCTTTAATATCATTGACGTCATTTTCCTCCCGTCCTTGACTGCTTTTGGGGGAAGGAAAGGGAGTGGGGGGGGGGGTCTCGGAAGGTCTGCTCGCACAGATGCTGTCGCAACTGCTCCTATTTGCAGAGTCAGCTGTGTCCCATTCATTGCGATAAGGCAAAGTAGCTTCGCGGGCTCAGTTGTGATTAGACGAAGTCGATATACGTCAGAGGGTGCACCACGTCGACTTCTCCGAATGGGTTAAAAATATCAGTTTTTCGCCGCTTATAACCCGAGAAATATTTTGACGGATCAAAAAACGAAAAAATACGGTCTTTTTATTTTACAAACTATCGGATTCGGCAGTAAAAAAATATGGTAAACGAATCCTTTGGACCAATTTCCTGGGTTTTTGCGTACTACACGCCTTAAGTAGGTACTCTTTATCATCTTGACCAAATTAATTTTTTTCTGCATAATTCTTAGCTCTTGAAGGAGTTATCCTTTAAAACATCATCCTCTGATGATCTGATAAATCGACGGTCTAAAATGATCTCATTGAAATATTCTTTGCATGGATTGAATGACTTTCATTCATATTTTTTAAAATTTTAATTCCTTGCGTTATGGGCATTGCAGTGCTCCTTTTAAAAATCGCTCCATACTTTTCCAGCATCATTAACGTTGTACGGCGTTGTTGGCGTAGTAAATTAACGTTAATGTTATGACTTCTTCCAATTTTGTCTCAGCATAATACCTTCCTTTCGTTAATGGAAATGAACGTGATGATAGATAAAAATTTTAATTGACTAAGCGTAGAAGTTATTTCGTGGTTAGAGGGCATCACTCTTCACACATATTAAATGTAATCGTTTTCAAAGATTCGTTTAGCGAGCCAGTATCAGTTATTATGTACGGTTCGAATTGGGTGCGGTATTTTATCTCACGATTCTAAGGCGCCAATTGCCTTGAATATAAAATTTGCTTTGACCGAATGTCAGTTTACTTTATACTCACGGGACATGGCTCTGTGGTAGTCGCCTCTCATTAGCGTTTATGTGATTTTAAATGCGCCAGTCTGACTGGAAGTTAAGTTTCATATCACTCCACGGTGCTTTTTTCTCGTTACCATATCCTCTCATCTGTACTTTGCTTCCCGTGTCGTGTTAGCCATCAAAAGAGTTTGTAACTGACTCATTTAGAGCCATCTGACTTTTTCTTTCACTTCCCATATTCCATCGGTAGTGTTTAACTGAGGATATAATCTCATTCCATTGTCCGGTTGGAGTTGAAAGAGCCTGAGAACTCAAATTCCCAGCATTAACAACACTGTAAAAAGTTGATCTGATTTTCAGTGCGATCTGAATTTAAGCGCTGTCTGGTTGTAAGGCAGGAGCTCGGATTTAAGGTACGGAAGAGGCAGGAACATGGATGGTTGGTACAGGAGCAGTTGAGCAGGAAGCAGAGGAAGCAGGATTCTGGATGGTCTGATTTTCAGCCGTTCACCTGCCTTATTTTTAGACAAGATATTACTGCTCAAATTCAACATACCCTGTCTTAAAATTGTTGCATCTGAAATTCAGATCGCTTTTGTACCTTAAAATCAGATCTACTTTTTACAGTGAAGATGGCATCGTTGAAGAAAAAAAAAGGTGAATATTAAGGAAGGGGCGGTGATCCCTCATGCAGTTGAATTAGATTTTTGTGTTTTGGTGATACAATTGTCCAGGTTATAATGCTCCGTCGTACCTAAACTTAATCCTAAGACAGGACGCCACATCTACGCCTCATCTCTGGATGTCGCTTTGTACAATTTTAGTGCGAGGGTTTTGATATTTTGGTTAATCGCAGTTAAGCAAATTATCGAAATTCTCTAGGCAAAGGGAGGCAGAGTTGACCAACAGAAGACAGTTTTACTTCATATTTTGAATGAACGGGTCTAGCAGTGATGTTGCTTCAACAATGTTGGCTCAAGGTATGGAATAGTATTTCCGACGATGACTTTGAGTAAAATTATAAAAAAAATTTATTAATGTATTGATGTTGACGGTTACATTTTAGGTTTTTGAGGCCTACGCTCCATTGAGATCTCCTGTCGGAAATAGGTTTGGGTGTGGAGACGAGATTTGGATGTGGAGGAGGAAGGATAAACTTTCATGAACGGATAGGAGGTCTAATGTTGAAGTGTTGAGCAATTTTGGGGAAGAAATAAAGTTGATGACGGGAATTAGGAGGCATAGTAGGTGGAAGGAACAGGTATGCAGAGCAGTATAGCTACATGGAATCCTAATGGGTCGCACGTAGTAGGTAGAATGTTTGGTAAGCGAGAGAGGGTGAGGGTAAGAAAAGGGATTTTGGGAATTTTGCAGAGAGGTTTGAAATATAGTTGAAAAAGGAATAGTTTAGGTAGAAACATTTTTGGTATTGAAAAGAAGGTTAGTAATATTACTCCTTCAAATCCTACTATAAACTGAGGATAAATCTTAATAAAATCCAAGGTATTACTGCTATCGAAGAAAAACCAGTTTTCTTTGTCTTTGACTTTGGTTCTTTTCCTCACTTCGTTAATAATTTAATTCAAGTTCAAAGATAGGGCTCACAGTGTGTACTGTATTGTTGCTTTAGTAAATACAGTAGTAAATACAGTAGCTCAGTAGTAAATACAGTACCGGGAAGAGGTCAATTGTCAATCAATGGGCGAATGCCAGAAGAATACTAATGTATTAGATCATGATGATTCCATGATGCTTCTTCTCGAGTATTACGTACTGTATGACATCTCACGGTATCATCATTTTAGCTCCTTAATTTTGCTCAACTCTTGAGACTATATTACCTCACACACTTTACCGAGCTAGTGCACTACGTGCAAGCCCTATTACGCAGGTCGGAATCCGAATATTCAGGTCCGTGTCGTCAGTAGCTCCTTTTAGGTCACCTTCACCTTCTTCGAGTGATTTCAGTTCGAAGGTCGTCTGTGGGTCACCTTCACTTCCTAATTGGAGGTGAAGGTCTCCTCCTAAAAAAAGGATGTTTCACCCTTACTCAAAGATAATAATCAAACGATAGAAATTATATAGGTAATTGCAATGACATGTATTAAAAATAAATTATGGAACGATTGATTGTAAAACAATTAGATGATTAACTTATTTACGAGGGAATTCACATCGAATTCAGCTTCTATTTTCGTCCAGTATCGTACCTTATCCGCAAGTTTCACCTAGTCTGTCTTTTTATTTTCAGCAGTGCCCCTATATTTAACCATCAAGCCAACCAGTAATTTTTTCAAGTTTCTTCACCCTCTCCAAATTCACATTACTTGCCATGCGAAAAAATTCACCTGGACCGGGAATCGAACCACGGCACTTTGGCTTTCCGGGCCACTGTGCAGACCACTACGCTACTCAGGATCCCTAATTTGCACGGCAATTTTACCGAGGCTCAAAGTACTAGATGTTGAGCCCAACAGTACCTTGAACCTCGGTAAAATTGCCATGCAAGTTAGGGATCCTGAGTAGCGTAGTGGTTTGCGCAGTGGCCCGGAAAGCCAAAGGTCCGTGGTTCGATTCCCGGTCCAGGTGAAATTTTTCTCATGGCAATTAATGTGAATTGCCGCCGTTCACGCGGCAGGATTGAAATATCCTACACCCTCTCCAAAGTTGAAATTGTTAATCTCGATGCTAAATGCGCTTCAGGCGATTGAAGGATTCTGGGAACGAATCAGTCCGTGAACAAGGAGACCATCTCCTTCATGAAGGCCTGACTCTCGATCATAAACACCTCCTTCAAGGTGGAGGACACCATCATGAAGGAGCCTCCATGAGGGAGCGACTGACGATACGGGCCATGGATTTTTCATTAGCTGTTTTTGATTGTATTGCTCAGGTATTTAATTGGAATTTTCATGGTCACTGAACTTCTCCTGATATTCCTAGTCTTATGTATGTATTCTTATCTTGTGCATATTTATTTATTCGCGTTTTATATTACATACCAGATCGGTGGTAGGACTATTTTTCGTCTTGAAATCTTTCATTATTTTTTGCTTGAATCATCTAGCATTCCGGAGTTGGGTGGATGGTTTGAGCCATGGCTGAGAAATAGTCCAAATACAGCCAATAGAGCAGAGATATCCAGCCTTATATTCTGGTACGATCTGTTGCCCAGTGATTCCATGCTAGTTGCTCGTGAATGTCAGTTTACCTATCCATCCGTAAAATAGTGCTGCCTCATGACGGATTTTGTTGATCCTATCGCTGGTTTTGCACTCTGTACCAATTTTATTTCTGCACCGTCATCGCATTGAAAAAAAAAACGCGCGTATTCTTTGATAATATGCTCCAATATTCTGTGGTTAATCGCTTCGGAGATAGGTTCGCTTCATTTTGGGCGCGTTCTTTTCATTGCTCCCAGGATGAATTTTTTTTCGATTAAAGTTGTTTTGTATCTACCTTTGGATTTACTAACTTCCACTGTTTAGGTACTTTCGTTATTAAACTGCTTATGCTTCAGCCGCGAATGAAATGTTTTTTTTGTTTTGAGAAAATAGTGGATTCAGATCACTAAAATGTCTGAGGTCACCTTATTGGGTTCAAACACTGTAGCGCGTGAAAGTAGTTCATTTAGTCTATGGGGGTCAGATCCATTTCCTCTTCCGTCCATTGTATTTCAAGCGATCGGTAAAATCACACCCCCTTTGTCTGTGTCTGTTGTTCTAATACTCTGTGCCTCCTAAGAGACTTAAATCGGGCACTTTCCGAGCGTTGGTTAGGTAAAAAGTTTGAAACCTTTGATTATTTCTACTCAGTTATTTTTTTACCCGAAAACTTGCTAGAATAAAGTTTGAAGTTACGACCCATTCAAAGTTATATCATTATTTAGAACTCTTAACTCTCAGCGGAAAGCTTGTGCTTTGTAATTTGTCACCCAAGCCATTTCCAGTGTCTCTCAGTGCCCTTGAATGAGGTCACCTAGACTATCCTTATTATGTGGTTTCGATAAAATAGTAAACATTCGACCTAATAGTTGCTCTCTTTTGGGCCCCCGTTTTCTTTGTCTGCAGCGTACTGATTTGCGAATATCTATGCTCGTTGCACGTTAGTTGCGCCATGCATTCCAGAAACCCAAACGAAAACGTTGTCCGGAAGTTTTTTCGCAATTCGAAACATGGAGTTTACTGAGGGAGCTCATTACGTGCGATAAACATATCGTTTCCTGCGTTATGCCTGGTCCAATCTGTTGAAATGCATACACACGTACTGCCAATAAGTTTTTCGGCTCTCATCTTTAACACGAGAAATCGTGTAACCCATAAAGGGTATTTATGAATGGATTTGTGCATGGAAAGAAGAGTTTAAAGAGGGAAAAGGAAAGCATTTAGAATATTCTGTCAATTGGCTCAATCAATCAATTTATCAATTCTAAGGCCAAAACGTCATCCATGACCCTAACGGAATTCGAACCCGCCGCCTTTGGGTTACCAGACTGGTTGTTTACCGACCTAACCACAAAGGCCGTCTTTTCTGTGCATTTTGAGGACTTTTGAACTTACCTTGCCGTCTTTTTTAATTTGGCGTTTATCGATTGAGCTTTGGTCACATAAAATCAGGATACTATTTTTTTAACAATATTGTAGATTCCCTTCACCTGGCTGCATACCACTTGTTTTCTCCCAGGACGGTTTCCGCTTAGTGGTATGTATCGTTATCCCTCTTGACTTCCTCCTTACTACCGTAAGTTATTGCCGTCTTCAATCCCGGTTTTAGAGGGAATAGCGGTAAAATACCGACATGCAAACCTTTCCTTTCCGTTGGTCATTGCAGGCTTTGGTCATTGCAGCTCACCCTGTGCATCTGTTCAAATTTCGAATGGTGAGGAATGACATAAGTATGAATTATTATTTGACTCTACAGAACAAGAATCATAAATGGTCATTGAATGATCTTATCTTCCTCTCAGTCATGGAAGTGCTATGCTAGTGGATGATAGGATTTGTTTTTTTGATTAGCTCAGATTTCTCTAAAATGCAAAACTGTGTTAGTATCTCCTTCGTATCAAATGAAATGATATTTGCATAAATGACGCAATTTTCGGGGTGTAGAACAAAAATAGGATCTCAAAGGTGCTTTAAAGTATTGGAGGGTTTATCTTGGTGTCGATCAGGACAATGACCTTTTAAAATATAAGTAGTGATACAATTACTTTTATAAAAAACCGAACAGTAGGAACACAGTAAAATTTATTATAACTTTTCATTGCGTTCCAACTGCTGAGGTTATGTTGCAGCATTAAAGCTACCTTTATTTCTAAGCTAAATATGAGATAAATCTTTGAAGCAGGATTCAGAACTGTGACCTTAGTATAGCTGGACCTTTACCGATCAGTTTACTGCGACTCTAAAATTTACCTCTGGAAATTAGTTATTTTTTACCAAGGTATTAAATTCGCGAACTTAACGCATTTGCCTAGTTGAATATTTCATCATCATCATTGGTGAACAATCCTAGGATTGGTTTGAGGCAGCTTTCCACTCAATTCTTCTATCGGCCAACCTTTTCATTGTGACGTAATTCTTCTCTTTTACATCCTTCACTGCCTGTTCCATGTATCTCATACGAGGCCTGCCTTTCCGACCGTCCAGTTTTCCCTAGACGATTGTCTTCATCAGGCCATCGTGTGTCAATATTTGTCTATTAAGTTGCCCCTTCTTCTTCTTTTTAGTTGTCAGCAGACTTCTCTTTCCTCCCACCCTTCTTAGGACTTCCTCGTTACTTACTCGGTCGATCCATTTAACCTTCATCATTCTTCTGTAGCACCACATTTCGAACGCTTCTACCCTTTTCTTCTCCGCTGCTGTCATCGTCCATGCCTCACTGCCGTTAAGAAACATGCTCCAGATGTATGTTCTGCTGAATTGTTTCCTTACTTCTACGCTTGTATTTCCAGTTGTAAGTAGATTCTTCTTTTGGAAGAATGCCCTTTTTTCCTGGGCTATTCTACTTACTATTTCTTTCTTGCTTCGTCCATCGTTGGTTTTTCGGTTTCCTAGGTAACAGAACTCTTTCACCTCATCAAATCTTTGTTTTCCTGGTTTGACATTGGTTTTGGCCTCTTCTTTCTTGCTGCACACCAATATCTTAGTCTTCTTCTTATATGTCTTCAGTTGATATCTGGCCATGGTTACTAGAATCTTGTTCAGATCCCTCTCTGTCTCTGCTATGAGTGCTATGTCATCAGCAAATCGCAGCATGCTGATTTTTTCTCCGTGGATGTTCTCTCCAGAACACTTCTCCTTGATTTCGTTGACGGCTCTCTGTAAACTGTAAATGTAAACATTAAAAATTGCGGGAGACAGTGCACAGTCTTTTCTCACTTCTTTCCTTATTCTTGCCTCTTCACAGCTGGGTCCAGATTTAATCACAGCTACCTGGTTTTTATACCGACTGGATAATTCTTCGGTCATTGTAGGACACTCCAATTCCCTTCAGAATTCCAAGAATCGAATCCCAATCCACCTTTTCAAAAGCCTTCTCTAAATCCACTTTGTATATTTAATTAAATTAATAATTGAACAATTGGAAACATCCCCCGCGAATTAGTAGTAATTTTATATGTACTGAGATGCAGAAACCATGGCTGTGTCCCAATTAATTTGTTTCGATTTTAAAAACGATGATGAAAATTTGTTTGGCCCAAAGTAAAGTATGTATGACGAGGACAGTGCTCGCCAAATTGTAACCATAACGTCCTGTGAACTTCACGTATCAGGGAAGGGGAATAATTTCTTTCCCTGTGCCTATTGCGGTCCCAGAAATATTTAAAAGGTCCTGAATATAGCACAGCTCCGTTAGTATTAAGCAAAGACCTTTGCTGGGATTCTAACCCGGTACCTCCGGTCAGCAGATCAACACACTACCCACTGGGCTGCCACGCTCAATTTTCCAAGCAACCTTAAATATTTATCCTATGGGGTAAATACGAAAAAGTAGACAGCAAATTTTGTTATCGATAATATGAGCATATTGTGTCGGTCGAAATCATTTTTGCTGAAAAACCCCGTAGTGTTTTGTCCCATTTGGGTAATAGGATTCGTGATTAATAATTATTTTAGTGCAACGTACATAGGGTAGGTAAACTAGAGACGAATCTTCGGGCGTACTGTTAATTGCGTTGGCATTCCAAGCGTCTTTAGTTTTTGAGATCTCCTCCTTGTAGGAGCATTATAAAAGCTGGACTGAAACCAATGAAATCGAGTTCTTTAAATACCAAGTGCGGTAAAATGGGGAAATGTCTCATTTTCCCCCTCCCCATGTGAGAGAATTCAGAATGACGTGCCTCATCATGATATTGTTAAGCGAGTTTCAACTAATGATAGGTTGCTGACGTAAAACCCCACCATCATCACCATGCGGTCCTGTTCATCGGAAATTTTCTGATGAGTGGCTCGGCATTTTTATTTCCGTTCCTGTGGTAGAAGAGATACGATTAAATCTGAAAGGCTAACGTGGGAAAACCCGGCGGCTTCAACGAGAGTAAGTGGCTCCATCCCTACAGCTCTTTAATGAAAGTTCTAATCGCACCTTCCCGTCCGGAATACAAATAATCTCGCAGAATGAAATAACTGTGCTCACTCTATGCAGTAATCTCTTAGAAGTTGTGTTTACGTTTCTTATCAAATGGATCCAAAGATTTAAATATGCGTAAACGGTCCTTTTTTGAACGTGAAGCATTTATGTTTGTGGACAAATCTCTTGAGGTTTTTATCACAGAATTGTTGTGCGTTGGTGTTCAAATAGCAATTACTGTATTACACAGAGCCCTTGATCGCTGCCCCCATGGAGCTTGTACTTAATTATGTTTCTTAAGCCGCAAAACATGTCATGTTTTAGTTTTTTCTGTAGTTATATGTGTAGTTTTCAGTGCTTATTTTGATATTTGTTGCTTTATGAGTGTATTTAATTTCAGGATTTTAAATTAATACATCTATGTGATAGCTATTTCAAGGTTTTATGTACAGGTGTAAAATTTTTATAGCGTGTTATTTCGTAATCAGTATTTAAATTCAAGCATGAGATATTTGATTGAGCTCCCACGATTATTGCTGGGCTTTGACTCAAATAGATTGGCAGATCCTTTTTCTTTTCCGGGATTGGTGAATCTCCGAACCCAAATAATGATGGTAGCAGAGCGTGATGATGCTCAGCACGGGACTAGCGCTAACAGCCCGTCAGCTGCCATTTTGTTGATGAGTTCATTGACAGATTCTAAAGAAACTACTTCCTTCAGCATAACGCAAAAATTGATTGGGTTGAGATTGTTGATTGACTAGCGTAAATACTGTTTTTTGTGATCGGACGCATTTTAAATTTTTGTAATGAAATTGCAAGCGTCAAGCGCATCTCCGCGCCACGTAACTGGTTTTAGTTTCGATGTCGTAATGGCAAGTTTGCTCCTCTAAACCGGTTGCATAACAGTGCTGTGCTTGGTATAAAATTGAGGATTTTCCACATTGCTTTCCTTACGAGGCGTTCGTCAGACCCACGAAGCGAGCGAGTCATCCGGTGAAGTTGGAATGGCAGAAAATAAAGTCCGGCTGGGCAAATTCGCTTGGTATTTAATCTCCCCTTTCTTCATTTTTGCAGCGACGAAAATTGGAAATCCGTCGGAAAGTGTGCAATTCGAGGAGGGGGAAGAAATGTATCGCGTCATCTCTTTAATTCGCTCTCTCGCGGAAAGGGTATTATCCCCACAGAGCGAACGGAGTAACCCAGCACTGGCGAGTGCATCGTGTGGACTCGAGTATGTAGTGAGGTCGTGGGACCCGACCAGAGAAACAAGGGGAGAAAAAGAAATCCCCTGGGAGATGTCAAGCGGAATTACTGCTTTCGAGTCAGAAGCGTGACACTCGAGGGAAGGGGAGGAAAAAAAGTGGAAGTTGAGCTTTTTGAAGGAGGAACGTCATGCCTGTGGACTGCGAATGAAAAAACGGCAATGCTGTTCCTTAATTTGAGGTTTATACCGGCATGAAAATGTCTGGGAATCCTTTAAGCGTGTGAGAAGGGATTTAATGGCGCGAGAAAACTTGGGGAATTGGAGATAGTATAAAGTCATTCTTGTTTGACAAGAGGTTTTGGATCATTATCATGATTTATAAAAACAATATTGCTCCTATCCTCAATTTATTTCGACGCAAAGGCATCATATTTTGGTGAATTTTTTCGGTTGGTATCCCGGAAGTGGAAGAGAATTACGTTGGATTTCCGGCCACTTATTACTCTATATGCGTATTATATGCGCTGCGAACTTCAAAGTTAATATTTGCTTCTTCGAATACGGTATTATATCAAGGGACTCGTAGCCTGTTACCTGTTAATCCTATTTATGATCTATCATCAGTTGCGGTAATACTCTTATTTAACCTGTTATTACTCAAATATACAGCATCAGTCGTTAAATGGTGGAACAACATAGTAAGAAAATAGAAGATTGGCACCAGTCTTCTATTTTCGTACTGATTAAAGTTGTTTTTCTTAGTAGCCTAAATTTTAGACAAAGGTGAACATTGTGGTAAATATGTGGCTGAAGAGACGCTGTTGGCTGTTACACGTTCCACAGTGAGACATTTGAGATCTATAATTAGCGAAGTAAAGCTAAAATAATAAGAATGTTGTAAAAAAAGAAGAAGAAGCTGAGGTTAAGAGGTGATTGTCCATTGCTGCTACTAAGGAAACTGTGTTGTTGCTAGGGTAGTGTTTCGGATAAAGGGGATGCTGGCTTATGATGTTTGGAGAAAGATTCTTTGGTTATGCAGGCTTTACCTTCATAAGAGAATTACTGGCAGCCTTGAGCGAAGAAAATGTTAGCTAGAGATTGTTGTATGGTGTGAGTTTTCATTGTTCTGAGTCCTGATATCAAGGGAAGAGCTATGACCCGAGTGTTTTAGAAACTTTGCAGTTGCGGGGGTGGAGGTATTTGGAAAAAATACGATGGACGCAAAATGAGGACGAAATATAAGATTTGAGCTTGGTGTCGGAAGAAAGAAAGTTGTGGTGGCTAAAATTAGGAGAGAGCTGGGTAGGGGAAGAAATAAGTAATTAGGGACAATGAGATACTGGAGGCAGATGTTGGAAGTAGGATGCTGGGTAAGAGAGGAAGAGGGAGGTTATGGGTATTTTGGGTTCTGGGGTAATGTGAAAGAGACAGGAAATATGATCATCTAATGAAAGGTAGAGATGGGAATCGCGGGGAATGAGAGAGCAGACGCAGCTGCGAAAGAAGCTCTTCACATCCGTGAGCAGACGACGACTATGGTACCTTATCAGGACCTGCAGGCTCACCTACGGAAAGTAGACCTAGAGCAGTGGAACAAATGTTGGGCAGATGTGACCAACAACAATCTGCGTTGCATAAAACCGGTAACGTTCGTGTGGCCCACCTCCGTCAGGAGCAGTCGCAGAGAGGAAGTAGTCATCACGCGGCTGAGAGTTGGGCATTGCACCCTGACCCACTCATACCTCTTCACAGAAGAGAAGAACCCACCTCGGTATGATGATTGCGACTGTCCTCTTAGCGTTCGACACGTCCTGACGGAGTGCGACAAGCACGCGAACAACTAGACTTCAGAGGAGGCCTAGAACAAATCGTAGGTAATGACTCCGAATGTCTATCCCGAGTTACATCTTTTATGAAAGCAACTGGCCTTTTTAATAAAATATAAGTTACCACTGTCTATGTACATATTTAGTCTTTTAATTCATGTAAGTATAATAATATTAGCATTCCACTCTTACTGACATTAAACTTAGGACAGTATAGATTAGATTGTGGGTGGTGCAAACTGACCTCAGCCGTCGACGCACCCAATAAACATCCAAAACTACTACTACTATGAAAGGTAAAGTGAAATAGCCTTTTGGAAAAGTAAAACAGGGTAGGGATCCCCCATTAAAAACCGTACCCGGAAAAAAATGATACCGTGTTTTTCGGTAGAGAACATGTACCTGATGTATGATCCGCATGCTAAAGTTTAACGATCTTATTTCACCCTAGTTTCCTCATTGCGTTGCAATCACTTTTCATGCCTTAAAGTTGACAGAGCAAGTTCATTTTTATTTTTACAAATTTATGCTTTTTTGTTTCATCCTAAATTTATAAAGCATTGTGTTGGGATAAAGATTTTGGACCAAAATATTGCACCAAAATTTGGCTGTAAGACCTCTGCTTATCATTTATTTGAAAATAATACTCTACCATAAAATGTGGAACCCGTTATTTGTTCTAATGAAAGATGACTTCCATCGCCACAGCTGTCGCTGTTGGCATTTTTAGTCATCGAGGAATACTATAGTACTCCTGCACGTATATGTATGAGGACTAGAGGATCCGATTATCAAATTTCGGTGGAACCTTGAATACTCGAATGCCGAGTGGTGAGCATTCCAAGTTCAGTTCTCCGTCCATATGATGGGGCGTAAACCTATTGTTGACTGTTTTGCTTTACAAGCAGTATGATTCCGACGCCGTGTTTCTCTTCCCCCTTTCCTTTTCCTTCTTTGTGTCTTTCATAATGCGCCTTGATCTTGTTTATCATGTACCTTTCCTCCCAATCTGAGGAGCCTTTAAGTTCGGGGCAGTCGTGAAACCACTGGTTATGCTGGTTACATCAGCCATCAAGGACCTTCGATGGCTAACGGAGCGTTAATTTTTAATAGAAGTGGCCCAAGTCTTGAATCTTTCGTTATGCTCTAACGAATGAAGTTTGTCCCTATGATAACGTTATTCGTTTCAATTCGTTTATCCACAAGCGCAAGTCTCGAAAACATTCGTTGCTAACGAATGTTTTTCAACGATTGTTTTCCTTCGTTTACACAACGAGCAACAATGAGCATTCGTTAAGCAACAATGAGCATTCATTAACAGCTCAACGAAGGAAATATTTATCATTTTCGCTGGTTTTGATTCACAAATGTGGCAACCCTAAGGCATTTGCTGTACTTTTTGAATGTAAATGCGACTGTACAGGAGAGAGGGATTTTTAAGAGACCGACAAATTTCGTATGAGCTTCTCGGAGAGTATATTACTCAAATATTTCCCCTTAATCAAGAAACCGCCTTGGGTTTTGCGGAAGAGCTAAATGCCCTACATAAAATCTGCTAGGTGATCATCAATTACAGCTGAAATAAGGTAACTATAACCTAGCTTTGAAAATATTTATGGCAGTTTTTAATTACATTTACGTGCAATATATTTGAAGTCTCCGGAAAGATACCCAGCCAGCACACGGTATCATGTTTACGTAATAAGCCCGTAAACTGAAGGTGCGTGTGCGTACGTAATCAGAATCTCACTGTTGTATTTCATGTTTACGCAAATTCTAGGTAAGTATTTTATGGAAACGAACATTAGCGTACATGCTTCATGTCTATGTAATCGTCTCGTAAACGGATTTTAATACGCACACGTAAACTCGTTTACGTGGTTATAACGAGTGTGGGCCGATAATAAAAGTAAATGTACAGCATTATGTCACAGATTATACTCTATGCGTATGATTAATGAAAATATTTCGCCTATGAAGTGCACGTGCGGTTACATGAAGTAGTTTCAAGTACCTTTTTCGTTAAATGTGGAGTACATGTTTCAGGCGGATCAACGGTATGAGATAGTATTTGATACATTTAAATTCCACAATTCACGCCTGAGCTCCCTTGCAGTAAGTAATCTCTGAATGTTAGTAATTAATCATCATTCACAAGTAGTTAATCGGTGCTCACCAGTAATCAAAACCATTGGTGAACAGAAATTAATTATTAATCTTCAAAGATTTTTCTGTAGGGGGGTTGTCACTCCAGCACAATAAACGATGGATTCACGTGTTCGACTATTTAGAAAAGTAAATTCGATCGAAAATTAACACTTCAGTCCCTTTGATAGCCTTTACTTATAGCCATGTAATGAAATATATGTACTTATAATCCACTATTAAAACTATACTTCATATTCATGAACCGGTGCAAATTCATGTATGAACCGAGTCATACTAATTAACCATTTGACAACATTGTAATCAATGTGGCGTTTGTCCGGGTCGCGGGTTCCGTTCCTGGAACGGAAGCTGTGGCGATCTGTGATGCAAGTGGAATTTGTTTTGGCTTTTTTATTCGCGTAAATTTTTGAAGGTGGCCGCGATTTTTACTAGTTGCATCTTAGAAGTTCACGTAAGCAACTTTTAACCAAGTTGGTTTACTACGTAGTTACGTAAATTTAAAATTAATTGAAGGTAAAATGTTTATTGTGCTGGCTGGGTAGTGGACTCGATATTATTGCAAAATGGCGAGCCCTATGGAACTTGTTATACTTTTTGTTTACTGCAGTTATGGTGTATGAGAATTAAAGCAAAATATGTATAAGTATTTTTTCCCGATTATAGGTTGTTACGGTATTGCGTTTTTTTGCCCGTGGAAGCTATGAGAGACCAGTGGGTTTGAATTTATTCTTTAGTGTAAGCCAAAAGAGTGTGAGATGCATCATTCGGGAAATTACCAAGGCTGCAAATAAGCATATTCTTCATAAATGTATTGAATTACCGATGAACAGTCGCAAACAAAGAAGAATGGGGAACTTGCATGATTTTTTTTTATTTAACAGGCGGACAGAAAATTATTTTCTCGATTCAACAAAGAAAACTGCATGTAAATCTGAGTTTTCCTTCGCGAGATATTGAATGCTAAATATAGCGAAATTTTAAAGCGCGCCGAAAACTCCCTCCCCCCCCAAGCCACTGCTGAAGAATACCCGATGACGTCAACAGTGCCTAAACAATCGCCCGAAGCAGTCTACCGCTGGGCTAATTGTAAGAGCGCACCAACACGGGTGATTCAAGCGAGCCTATTCAACCCAAAAGTGAGCCCACCTCTGATTTTAATTGAGTAGGTAATCACTTAATGGTATACAGTTGATATTTCACGTCAATAATGAGTAATATGTAGGCAAGATAGTTTAAATCTCGAAAGTTCATCTTACTTTTGCAGTGCCCGCTCCATACATCGACCCAACTCCCTAGCATTGTAATTAGCCAGCGATATGAGTTCGAGGCATAAGTATTGTTTAACACTTGGCTGTAAAAATACCTCAACCAAGGAGCCTAATAAGCTATTTATTAGGTTGCCTACAAACGCAAGAAGAAACGTATGTATGTACAATGTCAATAAGTGACTGACTAACCCACACTTCTATCAAAGGTGAGGTGTAAGTGTCCAACTCAAGAGCCCGACGTATCTCTTTCTCCCGTGGAGAAAGTGCGCATCTCGACAGTGATTTGTTGATTACTTCCAAAACATTCATTGCTCTGCGAATCGTCAGAAACAATTTTTCGGCCCTGAGTGGTGTTTTAGTAATTTTATTGGCAAATTAGGTGACAGATAGTATTGTTACTCGATACGAGTTACAAGTTAGAGTCAAGATAGTTTAATTTCCGAATCCTTTTACGTGCCAGATGAGTTGAAATGTACTCACTGTGCGATGTGTTTCTTTGAGAACGCGTTTATTAGGTCTGATGCTCTCAAGTTAATAAAACAATGCCTTTACAAGGTAGATATATTTTGCTATTGATTTGGTGCCGAAGTTTTTTTTATCTTAATGCAATTACATCGATCTGTAACGTTACGTAGCGGCGTAGTGCAGTGCTCATCATAATCTCTTTAGCATGACATGAGGCAAGTATAAGACCCAGGGTCATTGTGTCTTTTTATATGTATGTAATCGAGACTTGAGAATGGTTTTATGTTTCGGTGGTGTAGTTATAGTGTTGATGTTCATGAGAATTACATTCAGGTAATGCTATACTATACTCTGCCACAAATGTTGTTTGTGGCCGACATAGGTATTTAATTAAAGGGCTACAAAGTACATTTGAAAAAATTCAGGTCTTTGAATTATTATAGCCATTTACAAACTTTATGCTGGAATGTGATATGGTGATGATTAAAGAACACTGTTTAGCTTATACTAATGCCTTTCCATATATTGGGGTGTCGGACGGTAATGATTTTTTAAATCAATAAGCGGGTTCATTTGTGTTGAGTGTTTTGAATAGCAGGTGCTACTTTTCCTTATTCCACTACCATTTAATGTATGGGATAGAATTATGGGAGCATGCCCCAATGCATTTATTCAGCAAAGAAGGACGATCAAGATCAGGTTTTATGTTTTAAAATTGCACTTTAAATTCCTAAATGAATTTACTGAAGGTAAAAATATTGACATTTCCTTCTGATATTGATGTTAGTGTTGTTTTTCTTGACAAAGACTATTACAATGTATTTTGCTGAATGTCCGATGATAATAACTAAATCATAGCACTTAAACCGGTGAATGTTGGTAGAGAGGTAAATGTGAGCATAAGGGTTATGCCTTTCAAAATTCAGTGATACTTCTGGCGAAAATAAAGATATGTAATAAGATAAGTAATGCTTCAACTTCCTTTTACCTGACATCCAACAGCATGACGTGGATAAACGTGCTTCGTACTATTGGTTTTAAAAACAAGACAACTATTCTTGTTATAACGTAATTAATTATTACCGGTATACTATTTAGTTTCATTGAAGAAAATAAATCGTACGCTGGGAAGTCCATTCCCTATAATGAACTTCATACGGACTATTAAATCAAGGGTAAGTCATTCCCGATAAGGCCAATCCTCTACATTTGTGCCTCGCTCCGATAAACTAACCTTCATTCTCCGCATTAATAAGTATTATAAACAAAGGATTCAAAGTAAATATCTCTCATTTATTCTCGTTGTATTCATAAAAATCGAAACTTTGAGGCAAACGACGGTAACATCATGCCGCTGGCTTTAAATGTACACATGTCCACGATGTCACACAAGTATTATCGAAAGCAAATAACGAAAAAATCACTCGCATAACCTCATTGAGCTACATCACTTCTTGTCCAAAGGTTTGTTTGCAAAATTACCGAAGCAAAACAGCTGTAGCCATCATCATTTTAAGGTACGAGACTTTCCATTGGTCCTTACGAAGTTCATCAGCTTCGCCTTACAAATTTTTCATAACGAGAATTTTCTCCCATCCGGTCAGGAGAAAAAGTTTTCTTTTTTTTCCGCCGACGTATAGCAATCATTTGTCATAACAAATGCCATGAGGGTCATGGCATCAGTTTCAGGAATATTGTCCGAACGAGCGGCAACGTAATCATCCATTTTTTTTACCTGAAATATTCGAGGTAAAAAGTCTATTTTATCATCCCGAAAGTGCATTTTTAATATCCCAAGTAATAATCGGGGCACAATAACAATAGGAAAACTTACCCAACAATAACAGCACACGAACAAGTGACGGTGAGCGACTAAATCCTCCACCAAAGCAATGTTTACAGCATGCGTTGGTGTTTTTCCCGACTCAGACGGCAGATTAGGCACGGATGACGTCACACCTAGCTTCGGCAGAGCTCGGGTGTCTTCGCGCAGTGGTCGGCTCAGAGAAATTTTGCTTGATCTTTTAAGTCAATTTTTTATTTCTTTTGATGATGAATGGAGATAATTTAGGTATTTTTGTGAGCTAATATTTCCGTTTTACCTGTTCAAAATAGTTTTTATAGCAATCGTCGACCCATGCAAGTTCCCCATTAAAGTACGGGAAACAAATCATCTATTTGAGATACCTACCAGCTTTTATAAGCATTGGATTACATATTTATTGTTAACATTACCAGTTTGTGTGAATTCTTAGGTTTTTGAAGGAAAAGAATTTTCCAACTGTTCTTGGCGCGATAGATTACACCCTTCTTAACTTATTGTCTATCAAATTAAAAAACACGAAATAAATAAAACAATCCTAAAAGTTTTTGCATTTACGTAGTCATTTGTTGTATATTTGGTTGCCGTCACGTATGTCGCTCGAGAACAAGCGAGATGAACGAAACTACGATTTCACGGTGCATTGTTAACGAATAATTTAAAGACTCGCTTCATGATTCGTTGAGCTCGAACTTCGTTACAAGGTTAACGAAGTTTTCGTTGGTAACGAAAACGTCAATATTTATTCGGTGTGTAACGAGCGATTCAAGACTCGGGCCAAAGGTATAAACTGACACTTTAGATATATTATCCCCTCACTACATCAGCAGGATAGACGGAAAGATGCTAGATTTCGTTTTCACCCTTACAGTACACGAATATTACGCAAACAAAGGATATTTATAAGAAGGTACGAGTCTCATCTAATAATAATTTTTGCAGTGTTTTCCTTTATTTTCCAGCTAAAGAAAGTCATCATAATGGACGGAGGCGTACCACCTCCTGCCACATGCTCTTGCCGCTGCTCACAGGGTACATTTAGATGAAAGAATTCAGACTCGGGTATAGACTTCATTTCTTAGTGAGTGATTTGAGAAACCACTTGGGTGATTTCATTACCTGTGAGACCCGAAAAAGACCCGTTCCGTGTCGATAAAATCATTGATAAATGAAATCGGACCCGGCTATAGGCTTCATTTCTTCATGGTTATAATGAGAAATCTACTGGTTAATTCCACTACCTGAAGGACCTGAAGATGACCCGATCCGTGTCAGTAAAATCATTAGTGTAGTTAATTAAGTGCTTTTTCATTTAATTCATTATAGATATGTTCTACAAAGTTAAGTATAACACCGTTTCCTCAGTTCATTTTTTTTCAGTGTCGCTGCTCCCTTAACCATTCCGGCATCATCGCTTGGCTCTCCGGAAACCCTTGCCCTTTCTTCGTCGGTCGCGCGTCTTCCCAGCATACGGCATCCGTTTCTCTCTCTTCTACTCTCCTTCTCTCGTGCCATTTCTCTCCACTTTCTCCCACCTTCCTTCTCTCGCATCTGCTTCGGCCGCTAACGGCCCGCGGACGAACGTTGCACGCGCCTGCATTCGTTATGCACGCACGCGGAAATCGTTAAAAAAAAAAACGCCGACTCCGTGCGGTTGAAAGGGAAGTGCCACCATTAAAAGGATGGCCGCCGGATACTGTGGGACGCTAGAGATCGGGACCGTCGCGTCTTCGGAGGATGGTTGAAATACGAGCCCTTGCGGGAGCGGATGTAATTTAGGGGTTGGAGTCCAGTTCCTTTCCTCTCGGCTCCAGAGCTTCACTAGTCTAGTCGGTCGACTTCAATTTCCTGGCTCCATCCTCACCATTCGCCGGTTAGTCGTTAATCATGCCCGTGCAAATTGGTTTTCAAGGTAGCGACTTTGCATCGGTTCTGAAAACTATAAACTGAGTTCGCCAATGATGCATTTAAATTCTACTCCCTCCTCTCCCCGCACCCAACCCCCAAAGAGCGGCAATTTGAAGTGAGACGGAATTCCTTCGGCAATAATTTAGCTCCAGGGTTCCGTGATCTAGATTCACTTTAAGCTGAGTTTCGCTGTCAGCATTTTTAAAAACTCCATATTTTAAATGTACGTCAATGCTACTGCTAATTTTTACTCCTTTTTAAAGAGAAAATACTGCAAACGGTCTACAAATTAAGAAGGGCTAGAATCAACCTATGGGGATAGGGGACATAATTTGAATGTCATAATTAGGGATGGGTCGGTTCCACTTTTTTTCGGTTCCGGCTCCGGTTCGGTTCTTAACTTCGGTTCTCGGTTCCGATTCTCGGTTCCGGTTCTTCATTTACCACTTACTTTGCATTGCTCAATGGTAAGATAAGGTAATCAATAATCATTTTCGGAGACTGAATTAGAATAATTCGCGACTTTGAAGCATCTAAGTACACTATTTCACCAGGTTTTAATGTGAAGCCTCCACTTTCGGAGTGTGAGTAGGTTTCAAACTGGTTTTCGCGCCAATTATTTCGGTACCGATTATTTTTGGCCTCGGTTCCGGTTCCGGTTCTAAGCTCAAGAACCGGTGGAACCGAGAACCGAAGAACCGAACCGACCCATCCCTAGTCATAATGCATAGGGTGGAGCCGTTACGTTGATGAAATAAAAAGGTAGGGTAGGGACACTCCATCAAAATCTACTCTAACTAATAGGAGATTATTAATCAATTATGCAACCGCCAAATGTGGATATTATCCATATGAATGTTAATTATTATCACTGTCGCACTTGCCACCAGGTTTATTGTAATCAATAATGATTTTTGGGACTTAAATCCTTCTGGTGAAAGTAGCAAGCTATCTTGATTAGTACCTCTATTCGTCAGGAACCAGTTTCTTTTCCGGTTATAGTTGTCTAATATTGCCGTTTCCGGCGGGAGACTTGATTGTGCGCTTTCGTTATCGTAATTAGTCGTAAAATACTATTATTTTCATTCCAATTTCTCTGTTATTCAATACTCTTCAAAGGTGAAATTAGAGCACGTCAAGTACTATAGCAAGCGGTGTGTGGAGTGCCCATGTCAGGGTACCAGATTCTTTCCCTGTGCCGCTTGTGGATTTTCTGAAAGATCTATTTCCAGAAAAGCACAAAAACCGGGAAAACTCGACATTCCCCTATCCCTTTTGGACTTCCCGGAATCGAAACCCGGATCTCAAGTCTGTGATACTTTGTTCTACCCTCTAGGTTACCACACAGTCAAGTCATAGTTTATCGTCTGCAAAATATCAACGTTGCCTCGAGATGATGGAAGCATGAAATAGTTTGAATGGTGTAATGCGACCTTACAATGTGGATGTCCTGTGTATTTGACCTCTGAAAGTCAAGTATCATCGCTATAGTTGTCCCCATAAGTCCATTTCTTGTCAACGATGGTTTTAGTTTCCTTTGATAGTTTGTGGAGCACGACTAATTCGACGTGCAAATAGGTTTAGGCTCAATTCTAATGCTCTGGAAAGGTGTGGCAGATGGGAGATGATCATACATACTAACTGCTGGTCGATGCAAAGGAAAGTGACAATTGATGGTTTGGCAACTGCTGCGTAAATAGCGAGGTTACGAAGAAGGCATCGGGCCCTTAATTCCATGGCATAATTTCAATCACTCAAATGTGTGTGACTATTAAGTTAGATCGGCTTATGTGATATATTGGTTTCACCGAATATTATTGCTCTAGGAAAGAATGCGTCTAGGCATATATATTTTATTAATTTCCTGCAGTTTACTGTTGCTAAAACGGTATAGTATGTAACACTCGGGAAAATCAGGAAGTTCAATGGAGCTCTTGGAGATTGTTCGACTTCATTTGGCGTAAAATCCTCACGTGAAACACCATTCTTCCGTCGATTCCAAGCATGCTATTGTTGTACCACTTTCAATGCTGCTCGTGCTCTTGCATTATGACTGTTTTTTCTGTCATATGCATTCAGCCGCCTTATTGTTTGAGCATTTCTATGTATCTTTCATTCTACCACTGTATTGTTTGTGGGTATATTAACGGGATGGTGGTAGTTCTAACCCTCCAGGTAAAATTTTGGATTTCACCCTGAAGGTATAAGGGTAATAAAAAAAATCCGAACAATCTTAACGTTGGCCACGGTTTTGTCCTCGTTAAGGTGTGGAGCCAAATCATCATTATCAGAGCGTAGGTTAAAGTACAGGTTAAATCTATTAAAGAAATTTCAATCGGATAGCTTTACTGAAGATGTTGGGCACATGTTAAAAACACCAACGTATTATGCTAGATTCGACCAGATAAATAAGATTAGAGAGATAGATTGTCGTACTGATAGATTCAAAATGGCATTTTTCCCCCGCACTATTAGGGAACAGAATAGACAGCATAGCAAAGGGTTAGGTAGGGGAAATATTTTAGAGTAGTCTGTAGTGCGTGATGCATTTATTAATCCCTTAAATACTATAGATACTAACAATCTAGTTGCATGATACCCTATAGTTGCTAGTTTGCATGTGAATAGTGCATGCTTGGTGATCTTCACCCCCTGCCACACACCCTCGCGGTGGCTTGCAGGGTATTGTGTAGATGTAGATGAAGGGTTTCAAAGCGACTGTGACGGCAGACGCTAACCGAGCTTCTTCGATATCTCGGTTTTTATGACTTTACTTAATGACCGTCGTAAACGAGTGACCCAAAATAAATACGGCTTAGGCTTGTGGGAGATTCCCCTCTGTTTTACTGACCGTCCTTTTGGTTAAGTGGAATTTTATAATGAGTTTCTTAGTTTACGGATTGTTGAATGAATATGGCAATGCGTCCTCGTTACCTCGAAAAACGATCCGTTTAATTCTTTTATCCAGGCTAACGGCTTATTACATAATGCTGAATTAGTGCTAATAATGTTTTATTGCCCCCCTTATCCCCACAGCTGACTTCATGCCTCACAATGCGTAGTTGCCTCTTGTTTCCGCTGGTTAAGCATTTAAGAAGCTCTTTCCTTGGTGTTTCAACTGCCGTTAGCTCCCTCCACTTAGTTTTATGACGAACTCTCACGCTTATATGAAGCAGCTTTCTTCATTCATTTTGTCTGTAGCCTAAATCTGTGAACAATAAATGACCATACTTAATAATTCCTCACATAGTAATGCATTAACCTTCCCGTAATTTAAAACCTTGGGCTGTAAGTGTTATTATTCTTACAATTGGTGTTTTACGTATTAAGGACGTTTTGGATTGATCTTAAACACTTTCAACGCAACCTGCCTTTAAAATATGGTTCTTCTTTAGATGATATACTTCCTACCACTCTTCATTCCATCTAATCTGCCTGTTTTTCTCCTTTTCGTCGACACTAGCTCAACATCTTCCTCCCCATCATGTCCTTTCTTTTATCCTGGCTCATTATTACCCCTTGTATCTACTCCTAATTTTTTCTGTCAACGCAATCTCCACCTTTCCATTTCCAGCACCGTCTCACTCGTTTATTTTTGTCCTCTTTCCTTGTAGTCCACGTTTCGGCGCCATACAATCTCACGCTCTATATAAGGCTCTTCGCCAATCTTTTCTAAACGTCTGTATTCTCATTGGAATAAACTCCTCCTTTGCGTTGGCGATTTCGCTAACGCTATAGTCATTCTCCTCCATGAACTTTCTTCAGTCATTCTCCTCCATGAACTTTCTTCCTTCTCTTTCATCACAGCTTCCAATAATGTTTCCGTACTTTATGAGCGATGTCGCCAAGAATTAAATGCTTTGCTTAGTTGCACAGCTGAGTTTTGAACTTAATCAAGACTTTGTCATCATTTTATAATGCTTTTGCTGTTTTGCTGAGGTTTTCGCTAGATGTTCGTCATTATTGTCCTTAGTCCTCTTCCTGATTTCCGCGTAGTGTATTTTTTCTATTTGAAATAATTTCATTAGTGTTTGCTATTTCTTTTAGTGATCAATCTACTTCTGTGATCAGTCCTTTCCGTTGCGTCTTTCTTAGCGCTGTAAATACCTCAGTATTTTTTTTTGTTTTTCTTCCTTTTTCATGGTAACGTTTTCAGTTAACTAGTGTAGTTAGTCTTCTCTTTGATGTCTCTTCATCTAAAATCATCGTTCTGTCTCCTAGTTACTTTTAATTATTCTTCTCTTATATCTTGCATGTTTTGTTTCATTGTAAACACATTCCTTGTTTTTATTGTAATCGAACCGTGTTTTATTTACTCAATTAACCAAAATTGCGACTGACTTTGGCTTTCCTATGTCTCCCCCGAATACCACCTTCATAGTTTAATTTTTTTCTAGCAGTTTAATGGTAATTTGAGATGGTTTTAATGCTATGGTTATTTAATTTCTTGCTCATATTAAGCCCCCCGGCTTAAGTGCAATAAATACCTTTTTCATAACGATCGCATGGAGAAATTACCGAAAAGCAGAGTCACGTATAGAATTGTGGCAAACATAAGAATGATCGCTATTAAGCACAGTGGAAGAGATGATTTGGCGAATCATGATTAGTTTTTTTTTGTTTAAAACAGACAACCATTTCGTTCCGAAGGGGGGAATCAAAATTAAATCCCTGGAGGTAATTGCTGCTCTCCCACAAAAGCGTTTTCATTTGAGCGGGAGAGCCGTTTTGCCACGAATTAACCCTCCACCGCTCTCGGACTACAACGGCGCCCCCGGGGTCCGTCCACGGGAGGCCGGGCTACTGTGAATTACGCTCCCAGCGGACGGATTCCGGATTGCGCGATGACGGCGCAGAGCAGGAAACAAAAGAAGTCGAGGGAGACGATTAAAGTGGCTTCTCTTGAAGTTGAAGTGTAGTGGGGTGAAGGTATAATCTGAGCGCTTGTCTTGGAGTTGGGGAGGAAGGAGCGGAGGGACAAAAGCGATCGAATCGGCAAAGGATCTCATCGAGGAACTCATTTAATCTTATGAGATGAACATGATTACTTAATCTTCTCAGGATACTTAACAGTAAATTTCTTCTCTTTTGCCGACGAAACCGTAGGGCGTAAAGGAATTAGTTGCGACAATTATAAGGAAGAGTTGACCGAGGACCTCGAAGCAATTTGTAATTGGTGCGCGACCTTTTTGTACTTATTCCACCCCCGCACTACATTAGTAAAACAGGCTGAAGCAATAAATAAATAGAGAATATCTGTCAGGCCAAGGTGTAAGAGCATTAGTTTTTCCCACGCACAATACGAACGGCACAAACATTTTTTATTTCTTTCAGAAACGTACGTATCATTCATCATTTTTAGTTTTTTCTTCCATTTTGCCATAAAAATTTCATTTTCACCTCTGGTGACTCACCACTTCCTTCTGTATGCTCTTGCGGTGACTCTCTGACTTATATGTAAACAGGAACAAAATTTGAATAGATTAGGGAAAAATATAGTTATCTATCAAATATTCTATCTGGCAAAAGTGTAGCAAACGCTGTATCGGATTAAGTCATCTGGAAGAAAATTAGTCTAACAAACTGTCAATTAGGTTTAGGGAAAAGTGTTCGGGTTCAGTGTCGTAATTAAGCAAGGGAACCATGGTAAAGTTCGGTAGATACAGCGATTTATCAGTTTTTAGTATGTCTTTCAGTATCTTTTTATTTGACTTAAGTGTAAAAGTGATGATCTGCGGTGAAGGGTAGTTGATGATTGATAAATTTAGTGAAAGGAAATGTGCAGTTTTTCCAAAATTTCAAATCATGTCGACTGCATTGTGTTAACAGATCATATGTCATGCCTACTTTACGTAATCAATGTGGTATTGAATGCGAACTAATACGTGAATTATGAAAGATTCATGTTTTGTCTTAGTTTCTAAAAACATTATTAGCTTGCTCCTAGTTCATGTAATGTATGTTTGATTTTTCATCTAAATCACCAATCATTGCTTCCATTTTTTTTTCTCAAAATATGGCCGTTTAGGTTGCTCTGTCTTCCCTTCATAATTTTCATCTCACTTCTCATTTCTTTCACACTTCTTAGGACTTCTTCGTGTATTATTCAGTCTGCCCATTTTATCTTCATCGTTATTTTATAACACCACCAATGCAAAGATTTTTTTACTGCGAAGAAATATTGTTTTGGCGGAACCCACGTAGTTTATGTTTGATGATTAACTTCCTGACGTTCATTCTCAACATGACTTGTTTTGTACCCTGCAGATGAAGATATCAGGGTAACGGTTTGAGTTCGTATGTGATTCATGTCTAAGAATATCCACGGAGGAAAGAATCATCATCCAGGCGAAACCGAAATTTCGCTCAGAGCTCTCAAAGTTCAGGAATTGAATTCAGTTTCTTTGTAACGGAATGTGGTTGTGACATTTATGGTGGCAAATCTTGTTTGTATCTCGTATAAAAATGTGTAGTGTGTTGTGATTATTCCTCTTGATAGTTATGTTATATCGGATGCCTTGGTGAGCTTTGATTATCTCTACCGCGAGTCAGGTACATACTATTCAAGTAGGAAAATGGCGGACTTCCTTATGAATTCTTCAAGTATCATAGATGCGTACATGTGGAATTGAAAATGGTGTCTCCTCATCATATTTCTTCCTCATGAGCATTTTTTATTCAAACTTTGCTCTATTTGTTTCGTGCAAACCACCACAAAGGTGTTTGGCAGGAGGCAACTCAACTATTGACATTGCTTGTATTTTTTTCTACACCAGTTAGAATATGTAGGCTGTGCAAGCATGGTGGCTGTTGGGATATACCATTGAGAGGTAAAGAGGATATACCATCTTGATTGATACTGTATCTGCTGACTACTCTGAAAGCTACCTCGAGGGTTTGTGGCAGGGGGTGAGTTGTCATCGAACATGCAGTAATCACATGCACAATTACGTATGCTACCAACCTTAGGAGAGATTTCAATGAATACCATGCGGGATACAGATTACAAGTTCTTTTTCACAAGTGCTTTTCATCGATCTACAATCTACAAGTGCTTTTCATCGAAAATGCAAAGAAACATTCGAGAACGATACCTATATAGCCTTGTAATTAATGGAGAATTTTTGAAACTTCTAAAGAAATGAATTGATAAATATATAATCATGTTAGAAAAGACAATATCACCTAAATATTGCACTTAGATAATACTACATTCGCAATAAGATAAACTAACAGCACATAAAACTGTCTGTCAACCATATTGCGTTCGTTTACGAAACACTGAATCGATGAGTTGCTACGATGGAAACACGATCGTTATAATCTGAATAAGATTTTCCGCGCGCCATACATTTAGTTTAAGCACGGCGAGAAACGAATTCTTCTACCTGCACTCGCAGAGGAAGGTCGCGTGGTGAGAGCTCCCGTCTTGAGTTGTGACTTTCACTTTTTTACCTGGTCGCCAGTAGCAGCTTTAACGTTGCCTAGCTGGGTCCGTAGTTTTAGCTCTAAAATTGTGTCGTCCTAGGCTATCCCCTATTTCATAGTGTAGTGGTGTATTTAGTAGTGAGTGTTTAGTTAGTTAGTAAGTGAGTGTGTTAGTGTGTGAGTTTTCTGTGCCTGCTGTGGCTGTAGTCCCTGCCATCCCGCGAGCGTCTGCCGAGAGTGTGTGCCGATAGCGATAAGTAGAACTAAACCAGTATCTTTATTACTTTTATATACTGAGATAAATACAAATCTTCCACTATTGTTTAACATCGTTGTGGCTATTCCATAGTTAGCGTATTTACGTTTCTTATTTATATTTTATCATCACCATAGTTTTGTTTTTCTAAGTATTTCTCAGTTATAGAACCGTTCATTATAATCTATTGTTAACAATATATTTCTAGACTTCACTCGGCTTTAATTTAACTTTATTCGTTATAGCTACACTGCATTAGTTATTGTTTCATAATATCCGTGCTTCCGTACCGCTGTTTAATCTCCGTGATATATATAGACTTGTTCTCCTACAAGTGAATTTCTAATTTAATATTATCTTATTGTTATTTATTCATAGTCCTGTGTAGAACCGTATAATCCATCCTAACGTGTAAGGTGTAATTTGCACTTGTGTTATTATTCATATACAGTTTATAGTAACTCTGTAGTTTGCGTAACTTATTTTAACCTAGTAGATTCATATAGTTGATCTTTTTTATCGCTTATTGTTATTGAACTTAGTTGATAATAGTTTTTTTTAGACATATTTATATTTCCTTGACTAGTGCTTAATCTAGTTCGTCTTTCGTTGATTTTTAGTAGTAGATATTTAATACATTTACTTTAGCTTTATACACATAAATTTTATTTATACATATATAGTTTATACTAACTCTGTAGTTTGCGTAACTTATTTTAACCTAGTAGATTCATATAGTTGATTTTTTTTATCGCTTATTGTTATTGAAGTTAGTTGGTGATAGTTTTTTTTTAGATATATTTATATTTCCTTGACTAGTGCTTAATCTAGTTCGTCTTTTTCGTTGCTCCTTTAGTAGTAGATATTTAATACATTTACTTTAGCTTTATACACATAAAGTTTTATTTATACATTTATAGTTTATACTATCTCTGCAGTTTGCGTAACTTATTTTTTAACCTAGTAGATTACACAGTTTTTTTTAATCGCTTATTGTCATTGAAATAATTCGGTAATAGTGTTTTTTTTTTATAGATATATTTATATTTCCTAGATTAGTGCTTAATTTAGCTCGTCTTTTTCGTTGCTTCTTTTAGTAGTAGATTTTTAATACATTTACTTTAGCTTTACTGTTGACACTTTTTGCTTCATCTCTTCGTAATCGCTGGTCTTGCGCATCCTACAGCCTACATTCCTCTCGTATACCTCTCCCAGTCACTTCGGGTGTCCCACAAGGTAGTGTGATAGGTCCACTCCTATTCCTTTTGTATATTAATGATATCCAAAAGGTGGTAAAAAGTAAGCTTCGTCTATTTGCCGATGACGCAGTAATGTACAGGGAAATTCTATGCCCGAACGATAAAGAATATTTAAATATTGACCTACAAGCAATTGAAACTTGGTGTGATACATGGCAGTTAGAATTAAACTTTAAGAAATGTCTTGTAATGAATTTTTGGAAAAAGAATAGCTCTCCTCCTACCACTTACAAAATAAGTAATAATGAATTAACTAACGTGGAATCCATTAAATATCTTGGAATAAGACTGACAAATGATCTTTCCTGGGGTAAACACATTCGTGAAATAATTGGTCAAGCGAATCGCAAACTGGGTTTCATTAAAAGAGTATTGGGTAAATGTGACGATCATGTACGAGAAATCAGCTACTTTTCCCTTGTTAGACCTCATTTGGAATATGCTGCCAGTGTATGGGATCCCTACGAAATCGGTCTAAGTAATGAACTTGAACGTGTGCAGCGAAGATCGGCAAGATTTGTAAAGGGACGATACGATAATGATATTAGCGTAACCAGTCTATTAAATGAATTGAAATGGGAATCATTGTCAGATCGCAGGTTGAAATTTAGACTTAATCTCTTCCACAAATTCCAAGGCAATATTTTCAGTGATGATGTTAAAAATATTTTACGAACCCCAACTTACTATGGCAGACTGGACCATAATCATAAAGTTAGAGAAATTGATTGCCGAACTGACCGATTCAAAATGTCCTTTTTCCCTCGCACAATAAGAGATACGAATAACGGTAAATATGTCCTATCGGAGAGTAGCAATGAATAGCATTGGTAGCTGCATGTTGGTATGAGTACTTAAAGCTAACCCTACTAACAGAATGTTTTTGCATGTTTGCTTTGCAATTTCTATCATTTTTAAATAGTGTAGTTCTGACTACTATATTAATACTATTCCTTTTTTATGCATGATATGTAGTGCATGTTTGGTGAGAAATCACCCCCTGCCACACACCCTTGTGGTGGCTTGCAGGGTATTATGTAGATGTAGATGTAGACGTATACATTCCAGAGCTCCCCCCCCTCTCCTCCCCCGTGGTTCCCTTCCCAAACCTCAGCCTAACCAAGGTCAACCGTGACCCACCTCCCATCGCGACTCCCTACCGAGCGCTACCCTTGCAACCACTCACCCGTGTAGTTTTTCTACCTGTGTAGTTTACTCCTAGTCCCTGTCCCCTTTGGGTTAATTGTTTTCTGGTGATAATCTGTGGTCTGTATTTGCTTGCTTGCTCGTTTCTTCAAGAGCCTTGTTAGTTATTTATTAGTGTGTAGTAAATAGTAGATTCTTTTACCAGATAGCTCCGCTGCGAGTCTAAGGGAGAGAGATAGTTAGAGTTAGATTAGGATGACTCCCATTAGGTCAATTGTCAACCTCTTCCGTGACTCACCCGATAGCGAGCCCTTGCGGGCTCGAGTCGATGAGCTCGAGAAGACGGTGGATAGTCTTCGCTCTCTCGTGAAACGGCTGGTGACTACGTTACATCCCTTCCACTGGATCCCGCTGCCCTCCACTGGAGGGCCTCCAGCGTGTTGGCAACGGGCTTGAGTGGTACCACACCTCAGGCCACGCCCCCCTGCCTCCCGGCGAGCCTCGTACCTCGACTCTCACTTCCTCTCTTGAGTATCCTCGGATCCCGTTCTCACTTCCAACTGGCCTCCCCACCTCCTAGTACTCTCACTCCCTCAACCAAGCGGGGGTAGTCGTCGAGGTGGGCGAGAGGAGAGCTGGTGGGGAGTTAAGGAATTCCTCCCCCCCACCAGAGGCCCTTTTGATCCCATTCCCGATATAAAAGTTTTAGGAGCGTAGCGCTCGGAATATTTCTCCAGTGATCTCATCTCCATCCAACCTTGAAGGACCCGGAGAGGTCCGAAGGAGGCGCCGGGCCACCCCAATACCCCCCCCCCCCCCCCCCGCCTCACTCAATGGCACAAGCATTGCTCCTTCCCGTCTGCTCTCCTCACCCCCGCAATAGTCCGCGAGAGATGTGCCGTTTCCCGCCTGAGCCCCTCCCTTTAGCCCTCTACTCGCTCACCTTCCCCTTCCGCCCACGCATCCGGGGCCCGATTGAGG
The DNA here is from genome assembly GCA_933228895.1 of Platycnemis pennipes. Classification (NCBI taxonomy): domain Eukaryota; kingdom Metazoa; phylum Arthropoda; class Insecta; order Odonata; family Platycnemididae; genus Platycnemis; species Platycnemis pennipes. Next base: position 75,000,040 of record OW121856.1, on the reverse strand, counting down.
CGCATTTTTTATTTCCACCCGCTCGCGGGCTTCGGAACCGACCACGTTCCAATACCACCTCCACGCTTTGACGGATTCGTTCGAGGGTCATCATTGCAGACCTACTTCTTTTTTTAAAAAACTAGAAACAATAGCTGTTGTCTGGAATAATCCCTGGGAAAAATGGGTTACTCTTGTCCATGATGTCGCCGAAAGGCCATATTCCACCATGCAGTAGAAGTCCTTATGATTCTATTTCCCTCATTTATTAAAAAAATTGACAGTTTTCCTCAGCGTTTTTTTTACATATTTTGCACGAATGATTTTCGATATAACTACAATATCTTCAGGTGGTTTAGTATCATCGACCCCTGGTCGTGCAAAATATGTAATAAAAACAGTGGAAAATATATCATTTATTTAATTAATTAGGTACAACTTCCGCAATATTTAACTGTAAATTCAGACGTAACTTTTTGTTCTCTCGAATATGCACGGTGGGATGAAATTGATTGACTCTGAGTCTTACGGATTGGCACAAGTGGTTAGGAAACTCTTGGGTTGCAACTGAGAGATTAGGAATTATTTTAATGTGCGAATTAAGTTTCAGAATTAGCTCGCGAGCCTTGACGTGCCTTCGTTTTTCTCCCCAGAGTTCCCTGCTTTTCCCACTTCCTTGCTTCAACAAGCTCTCTTTCTTTCAATACTTCTGTTTACTTTGAGCTTCTCGTAAAACGCCATCGGTACATCTACATCTACATAATACCCTGCAAGCCACCACAAGGGTGTGTGGCAGGGGGTGATTTCTCACCAAACATGCACTACATATCATGCATAAAAAAGGAATAGTATTAATATAGTAGTCAGAACTACACTATTTAAAAATGATAGAAATTGCAAAGAAAACATGCAAAAACATTCTGTTAGTAGGGTTAGCTTTAAGTACTCATACCAACATGCAGCTACCAATGCTATTCATTGCTACTCTCCGATAGGACATATTTACCGTTATTCGTATCTCTTATTGTGCGAGGGAAAAAGGACATTTTGAATCGGTCAGTTCGGCAATCAATTTCTCTAACTTTATGATTATGGTCCAGTCTGCCATAGTAAGTTGGGGTTCGTAAAATATTTTTAACATCATCACTGAAAATATTGCCTTGGAATTTGTGGAAGAGATTAAGTCTAAATTTCAACCTGCGATCTGACAATGATTCCCATTTCAATTCATTTAATAGACTGGTTACGCTAATATAATTATCGTATCGTCCCTTTACAAATCTTGCCGATCTTCGCTGCACACGTTCAAGTTCATTACTTAGACCGATTTCGTAGGGATCCCATACACTGGCAGCATATTCCAAATGAGGTCTAACAAGGGAAAAGTAGCTGATTTCTCGTACATGATCGTCACATTTACCCAATACTCTTTTAATGAAACCCAGTTTTCGATTCGCTTGACCAATTATTTCACGAATGTGTTTACCGGTAATCGCCTCTCACACTTATATGTATACTATTTGCCTTGGTTTGTGGGGAACTCCCTTTTTTTGGGAGCAGATCATTACTTTCTGTTTCAATCCTCCGTGTTTCTCTCCTTTTGCGGAACATAGCAATTGTTGTGAGCCTTCGAATCACTGTGAGCTATTTGAAGCAATTGTAAGGATTGCAGTAGCAATGTGGATAATGGCATTAACGCATTTTGCTTTTTTCTTCCACCATTCACATATCATTTCTCCCAATTCTTCCTCCTCTAATCCGTAGAAGTCAGGATGGCAAAGCTCTAGTCGGGCAACAAAGAGGTCACGAGTTCTAATTCCTCATGGAGCATATATTTTGTTTTTCTTGATGTTTAGCTTTTGAAGTTTGTACATTTGAAATTATTCTACTCATCAAAATGCGTGCCCATTTTCAGTTAATTTTTGATTTTCCTCATTTGATCAAGATGCTCGGCTGGTGTTTTCTGATGTTCTTGCCGATTTATTATATTCCTCTTCATCTAAATGCCCTTACACCTCATAAACCCTTGAAGTGACCCAAGGAAACGTGTGCGAATTTATAGTATTTAAAACGTTTCTCCCATTAAATTGTGGATATTGGTTGATAATGTTCAGAAACTCTTGGTATTTAACATGATTGCCCGCTCATGTAATCACCATCGGGAAGCTATGCTGCTGATATGCCCCTCTATTGGAAATTTTTCCAATCTCCACTTTCATTAACCTTTCTCTAGGCGCGCTCCTTCTTATCCGTTTCATCACTCGGTTACGCAATCTGACCTGCAATCAGTTCTGAATTATCCTGTTAAACGCTAGTTTTTACTACCTCACAAAAACATATTTAAATTCCACATGAACGAGTTCCTTTTTTTATTAATTTTGCGTTTTAATCCTTGCCAATTGTAAAGTATTGCCCCTGCCACTTGTTGTATACTCACTCTAATTCGCTGTTTAATTTTTTACACTTAATTCTCAAATTATAAATAAAGTAGTTGTAGTTATTCGGATCAGGTTATCGACACCTACTGTTATTTTCCATGGATAGAAAAGGTGGATTTATGGGTAAAGATAACTTTTCCCTGAAAAAGTCACCTTTTTCTGGGAAAGTAGGAAGGGTGAAGAGAAACCCGGCGTATCAGCAAAGTCTCAACAAAAAGGCGCAAGGGGCCATGGTGTATCGTCCCATCCGACGGGCGGAGTGCTGACCATGCTTGAAAATGCTCTCCGGAAATAAATCTAGGAGGGAACGTGCAATGCACGTCGTGCATGTCAATGAAAACCGTTGCCACAGTCGGAATTCGATCGAATTTTTCAGGAAAGTGGACCCAACCGCAGGTACGTGACAAAACTATCGGAACCAGCTTTTGGAATGAGGTGAGCAAACTTAATATGCAGCCTATTATACCATAATTTCCGTGATATCCCCTGTAGCAATTTGGCCGTAATGGTAAAATGGGCAAAATGCCATAATTATATGGAATACTCTACCATAAGCTTCTTCAATATAGGGAAATTACCTCTAGATTCGCATAAATTCCTTGTTCACACTGATCATTCACCCAATAAAGATTTGAGAATTTTCATTGGAAACATTTTACCGGACAAGATGTTGTGATCGCAACAGTAGTAGGTGGACCAAAGCCACGATTTCCTTGCCAGAAGTTTTTGAGTTCAATACTATGAGGCTATGAGACCTGTAGTTTTGACCGTGGCACAGTGGGACCAAATCCCCAAATGTGGCCAAAAGTCCAAAAATAAAGTATTTCAAGCATCTTTTTTCTCTTTGAAACCCAGAAGAGAGGTGTTTATGGCGTATTATAATACCATCGTTTATCAATTTTAGTGCACATTTTATATTGGAATTGCATCTATAATTGACTGTTCTGTCCTCGCTCTGTGCCAGCAGTTTTTTGAACTAATATTCATCTACCGCTTATTTCTAAAAATTAGAATAATTTATTCACTTAGCATAAATAAATGTATGCTTTGAGGTTTGATCTTTGAGTTCAGGTGACTAATATTTCATTTGCTTATATTAATTAGTATTAGGGAACGTATTGTGAAACTAAAGCATTTTTAACGTGTTTGGTGAATTAATGGAGACCGACAAAAAATCTTGAAAGATCCTGCGTTCTTTCCATTATTGTATTGAAGTAAACACTTCTTAGTTGTATCTCTAAAAAAATGTTGTGCTACTTTGTGCTACCTTAGAAGATATTGTACATCAAAGAAGAAACTGCGAGTAGCTGACTGCGAATTTATTGAGCAAGGGCGCCGCTGCTGACAATGAGAAACTTAGTTAGGGCTTTGAGGGAGTATTGGTGGCTATTGAGACAGACTTTTTATAACATTGTAACTAACGAAAATATACACTGGAATGGAGTGGCTTTGAGTAACGTGGGTAAATCTACGTTCAGCTGAAGTCTGGGACTGGATCTCGCTTCGAGTGCAGTTGAGTGAATTTTGTTGTGAAACGTTTTCTTGAGTCTGTTTCAACTTCACAATTGTTTGTGACATTTTAAGCATGTCATTTTTGACTTACTTATCGTCAATTGTATCATTTGTTGTTGGAGAAGTCTCCTAACCCCTGGAATATACGGTACTTGCATGCTGATGATTCTGTCAGGCAGAATTTGCCGCAGGGCATATCAGAGGATGATTGGAATTCAGTAAAATTACGTTCCCCCAAAATGTACTCCCCGATGAAGAAGTGGGATAACTCAAGGAGAGTTGAGGAAAAGTTATTCGTGGAATGCAACTCGTGGCTTGATACAAGTGTTACCTTATACATTCCCAGCGTAGAACTGCCAAATGGTAAAGGAACAGATAAGTAAGCAAATTGGTGCTTATTATCAATCTTATTGAATGGGCGAATACTGTTTATATTTACATTAGTTTTGTTATGTGCAGCTATGGGTAGACCTGAGAAGGGTTTCTCTTCTTCTTTTGAAAGGAGTAAAAGAAGAAAGGTTCAGGAACTAAGAAAGGGTGCATCTTCGAAAGTTCTTGCGTACGCTACCCAAATGAGCCTTCGTTCTGCAAGAAAGCAGAATGAGTCTAAGCTGGTAAAAGAAGCCGTTTTGACGACCCCATCTATCTGCAGAAATCACCGGTGTTAGCGAAGAACTCATCAAGAGATCCAGATCAATCCTAAGGGTCCTTCGAGTAGTTTCGCGGTTGACACTGAAGATTTCCGTGCCTATGACATAGAAACATCGCGTTTGTACGTCAATGAGTATAGTTGGTATCCCATGCCTACATCACTGCACAAGATCCTTATTCATGGAGCAACCGTGATATCTGTCACCGTTCTGCCAATAGGGATGCTTAGTAAAGAAGCTCAAGAGGCCAGAAACAACGATTTCCGACGTTTTCTGGAACATCGATGAAGAAAAACGTAGGGAGTGGAGACGAACTTGGATTTGTTGCATATTCTTTTAACGTCCTCAGATCCAATTATCTCATCACTTCGTTCACTTCCTGCAACAACCTTCCGTAGCATTACGGCTGAAATGCCAACTCTTTCAAAGGAACCTGATGTTTACGGACTCCTGGAACATTAGGATCAGATTGCCTAGGTTCAAATTACATTTAAGTGTCGTTTTTACAGATTTTTCAAAGTGCGTTTTATGTGGTGTTTTTCAAGGAAATGTGTTCTTATTTGCTTAGTTTTCCATTATAAACATACAAAAAGTCTCTTTTCATGTGTATTTTAAGTGTAACTTTCAAAATAATAGTCAAGATATCATCTTGTAGATTACGCGCGAAACCAAATCCCATGGACGAAGGACGTATGCATACAACATCCTTGACAACCGCATGAAAAGTTATGCTAATAGTAGATTTAAGATCTCCATAATTATTACGGGACCATGTAGATAGATTTGGTGCCATTTCCGTGAAAACAATGGCTTTTAAGAGCGAAATATACTTTTGGCAACGATTTAGGGATTTGGTCCCACTGTGCGTGGCCCAGTTGTTGTGCAAATCTGGAAATTAAATGAACCTCCATGCATGACTTACCAAAGATATCTCAAGGAAATCTTCGGATATTCCCTTTTAATGTGCCATTGATATTTTTTGGAGCATTATGTATGCACTGAATCCCATGTTATTTTAATAGACCTTCTTTTCATGAGAGTAGGCCTTAGATTTGCTCTAATCCTGCGGGGAAACGTGGCTCGTTTAACCTCTTCAGGATATAAATCCTAAATTTCCATGCTCTATACATCCGTTATCATCCTGATAACCGCCCATAAATATTAATAATATCCTCCTCTGGAGCATTTTATTCATTCGTCTTTAATGGGAATCGGGGTCGACCAAAATCTAATAGTTCTTTTTCTGTGACGGTGAATATGCTCCCTTGACTGGGTGGAAGAGTTATAGTGGTCGCGTGTTTGTCTCGGGGGAAAGAGATAAATGACGTCTTCTCCCCTCGGAGGCGTTACGCTATCACTTCATACCGTTGAGTGGAGCGTTGAAAGTTGGAACTATATGTACTTGTCACATTACGTGTCGGGTGAAGAACTGAGAAAAACGGTGCTATGGTGGAATTTGCTTCGCCACCCCTTATTTCTAGCGGTAGCGTCGCGAACTTGTTCTTTTGCTGCGCTAAAACACAAGCGGGCAAACATGCCTTTCGGATGCAAATGCAATGCTTTCGCGCATTAGCGCTATTTTGCTCAGGAATGAGGAAAGGAATGTGCTTGTGGTACCGGTTATGGTTTTACGTGTTGGCCAACTCACGCGATCCTCGTTGAATGGAAGCGAGTGTGATGTTTGTTGATGTATGAATCAATTCTTCGAAATGGATATAGATGCCTAATGTGTACTTTGCAAAATTTGCTATCCGTCACATGTCGTTGATTTTTTAACCAAGATTGGCAGTGAGCAGGTAGATGAATACCAATCTTGTTGAAGAAATTAGACTAGAATCCATGGTATTTGGAGTGATTGGTTGATTTTTCTACCGGTTAGGATTGGTTTTGATGGAGTTTTACTACTATCTTTTGGATTTTACTCACATCTACATATTACTCTGCGATCCGCCCAACTACCTTTGGTAGGGGGTGGCAGATCATCAGCTGTTAGGATGTTATATTACTGAAAAAATTGTTAATCAATAATGGATTGTACTACTGCTGTATTGTGGGGTAGATATGCATGTAATGTCAGGTTTCTTTTGTCTGTAAGCTCCATTTCTAAACTATTTCTTCCTTCAAGACCTCATAATTTCTACCCCTTTTCATACAATGGTGAATAGATAAAATTTGTAAATTACAATTGCATTCACAAATATAAGAAAATCAATAAGAGGGACCTAAATTAAAATTAGGAAAAGATTCCTGAGGAATTTAGTAGGCGAATGGTGATTTATAATGATTGATAATGATTGTCAAACCAATCGAAACCTAGGTCGGGGAAAAATAAAATTTGTGGAATCTTACCAAGTGATTATTTTAATAGTGATTTATTCAAATTAATAGACCCATCAAGATGTATTATTTTACATGGATCTAAATCTTTTGCTCTCTTTCCTCTTTATATTATGTGCTCTAAAGCGATAGGTATTTTTGCCCCGCATATAGACCAGTGCCATCCTGGAAATTTATGGGTGGCTGGTTATCCTTGTGTTGGTGAGGATTGTGTTATTATCTTAGGTTAGAAGATTCGATAAAACGTCGGCTGATGATGTTCCTTAGTCCCAAAGTTCCCGCTTTTTTCAACTCTCACATATATTGCCCGGCGGTGATAGCGAAAATGTGATCTCCGTCCCTCTTATTTCGCCTCTTTCTCCAGATCGCTTTATCCAATTTGTAGAGCGAGTCGTAAGAGCTGTGGCTGCGAACGATGCCCTATGGGGAAATTTCCCATGGATAACGATGACCCTGCGGTAAATTCACTAAATCCAACCTCAGTTATCCGAGGAACTTGAGATATAATTTTGAAAACGATTGAGAAAATTATTAGGACCGGAAAGAAGACGTAAAAAGTGATTGATTGAAGTGGTTGAAAAGCAGTGGAAACCTTGGGAAGGAATTTTAAATAGTACTTCTGAAACTGATAAGGAGAGAAAATAGAATGTCGATGGGCCTTTCAAAATGTAGAATTTAAGGCAATCGATATTTCTGACTATAAATATTGACATATAGCATCAACAATACTCTGTAGGAGTTCGTCATTATTTGAAAACACTTCCTGATAGCGTCGTGACATTATATTGGAAGGTAACACTAGAGAAGTGTCTTGCTCTGTTATGATTTTTTCCGAGTATACTACGCTGACGTCACGTCCCAAGGAGTGCAAGCTTTAAAAAAAGAGTGTCTCAAAGTAATTTTAATTCCGTTACGCGAGGAGTTGTGAAATGGCAGAAAATTCAGTGATATAAAATCTTGTAAATATAAAGAGGTTGTACAATATAAAGCCCATGTTTTATCATATCGGCGATCGCGTTAGAAGCAAGTGTTCTCTTCCTCTTTCTGTTTGGAGAGTCTTGCCTCTTCGTGCTATATTTCCTGCAAATTACTCCTGAAACTGAGTTAGAAAAACGGCGAAATTGGGCGTAGTGTTAGTGGTGGTAATTTTCAGCGGCTCAATGTCACGTCATTTTTGTTAAAAAAAAGGCTGATTTAACGGGAAAGAAAATTGTAATGAATAGTTGAAGCCCTTCTTCTCCCGTGTACTCGCTCCGGTCTAGGCTTGGCTAATGCAGCTCAATAATGGAATCCTCTTTCAGCACTCCCCCCTCCCGTAATATTCGTGATCCTTTGCCACCCTCTTCCCGTTCCACGTCCAACCCTCACGCTCCGATGCTCTGGAATCCGCTCCCTCCTTCCCTCGCCCTTCTACCTACCCCGCCCTTAGTCCCACCAAGCGACCTTTCATCAGCCACCGTTGCTTTCGGAAACCATAGTTGCGTCACATCCGGAAGGCGTTTTGTTTACCTGGATCATGTCGTTCTCTTTCATCTCGCGTCTCGGCGAGAAAAGTTTTTTCGCCGCCTCAATCCCCGCTCTCGTTTTGTCGTTTCGGGATCGGTGACTGTCGGCAGATGTGCAGACTACCTTACTCTTCAAAAGGCTATCCCTAAATCTTGGTGTCTTTTAGTTAGCTGGATATTAAATCACGCTTCCGCAAAAATAATGCGTATTTGTTACTCCTCTCGTTGCATTTGGCTTCAAATTGTCATCCCTCCCTGGTTAGTGGCCGATTAAATATGTTTATATGTTTTGATTAAATATGTTTTCACCGCTTAGTGTTTTGTGGTAAATGCTCGTTAAGCGAAGTATACACTCCTTAGAGAAGAGTGCGTTACGATATTTGAAGCCATGATATATGGTTTATTACCAAGAAATTTACTCGTTTATGAATTCATTTAATTATCTTCTTTCAGTTATGGTAGATTTTGATGGAGAGTCCTTTGTCTTCTATGCATTACAATTATCTAACGACTCATTCCTTACACCGAAGCACGGCAAAAGTTTGCGACGGAAGGGCCAAAACTCTCTTTCACAACAATCTTAAAATTATTCAAATGCATAAATATATTTTTACAAAAAAGTTAAAAATAAAGTAATATTGTAACAAGTAGTAGTATCCATTGTAAATTACTAATATCCGAACAATTTACTCTTAGGGTTTTTATTCATTGTGAGTAGGTATTAAGCTAGTATTTGGTGAAAAACTGTGTGTATGTCGGGTTCGCTGCTAATTAAACTTTAATAGTTTCATTTACTGTTTCCAGTGTATAATTTTTCGAATGAACCATAGTTTTATTTTTAGTTTTGATTTTACTCCAGAGCCACTTGTGACTCGCGAACAGCCCTTTGCTGACCCCTGCTGTGCTATTCCTCTCACCATATACCTGCACCTCCTAATAGTATGCAAAATATTTTTTTCTCCCTTCTCTTTCCGGACCAGTCTAGTCCTACATAAAGTAATGTGAACACAAATTAGAAAACAAAAATATTATTATTATTCCATGGCTAGGCTTTCTTTTAGATTATAAATGGAAAGAGTGACTTCGTAATTCCACATAATATTTTTTTATTAAATACCTTTGATATCTTAATAAATGTATGCATATAAATTCATTTAAAAATAAATTAATTTTATTATAATGTGTTTAGTAAAAAACTTGATGTGGAATTACGAAGTCACTCTTTTCATTTATAAGGTCAAGCAAATTCCACGAATTCGTGCCTCATACTACTGAGCTTCTTTTAGATGCTATTTTCCTGACCATTCAGGATGTATTTCTAGTATTCCATGCCCTTGTGTTTTCTTTTTATTTTTATCGATTTTTAAATTGAATGTTTTGTTTCGGATTTTGGCTCCATTTCATTGCCAAAATGAGGACGCATTATTATTGCGGTGGATATTTTGCGTTCAACTCAAAATAGTGTGACCGCAGCGTTATTTCTCGTAGATTTTTTTTAACATCTATGGGTAGAAGTTATTGCATCAAACTGATTTTATGTTACCTATAAATTACTCGGGTAGTCAGTTATAATTGAATAGCATGTATGAATTTTTGTGCCGAGTATATTTCATGCCATACATTGATCATTGAAAAGCATGCGGCAGATGTGGACGACCTGCCTGTAGAAATGCCTTTAAACTTGCTTACAGTAGTCCTGTGGCCTCCTAACTTAAATATTTCTTACACATGGCATGTTATTGTTGACAGGCTGGGATGTGACAGGTGTAGATGCCTGAAAATTCTTGGAATGATGGATAAGTTAGGTTGCCTATGTCAGCGAAGTTATTTGATCGACCCCTCATGATTCTGTCAGAGGCATCATGACATGAGAGGAATTTCAAAGCCACTTACCGGAAATATCCCTCTACGGACGTTATAAAAGTTCGCGTCATGCTTGTTTGAAACGTGGTTCTCGAGAATGTAGTGTTCCTCATTCACTTCGCGAAAATGGTCCTCATGTTGTAGAAGTTGATGTCTTAGAGCACTTAACATCGTGGGTCACGGCCTCTTCTTTATACAGTTCTTGAGATAGTCTTTTGTAATTGTTTTGCGCAGTAGTGTGCGTCTTGTATCTTTGATTTGGACCACAGTTTTATAATTTCCCAATCTTACAAATGAGTGAACTGAAAACTTTCTTATTCCACACGAACGTTTTATTAGTATTATCATGTTGTATCCGATGATACCTTAAAGGGTGGAACCGTTCATGCTAATAAAAGTTTCGTGTGGAATCACATGGTTTTTAGTTTGCATACCATTTTATTCATACCAATCTTCCGTAATGTTACACCAGAGAACACTAATTCTTTTTCGGCCTTATCGCTATTGAATTTTATCGTAAATTTAGGGTATTTTGAACGGAGTTCGTATGGGCCTAGCCTAAAGAATCTGATGGCTTTATCTCGAGCTCTAGAGACGAAAGTAGCTGAAGGTAAATGAAAATGTGTGAAATTGAAGAAAGTATTAATTTTATTTCTTAGCATTTCGACCAAAATAAAGAGATTGGATAATCAAAACTAATGAAATATTTCACTTTTTTGTAAAAAAAAGTGTAAAAATATCAATTTGTGGTATGATATACGTAATCATCAAAACGTCGGAGTTGGATACCAGAAATTCAAGCTTCGGGGTTGTTTATTTTAGTGACTACTCTTTTCACCCCTAGAAGCTGACTGCGTTGCCTGTTCTACCATGTTAGCACACATTGCGTGCAATACTTAGAATAATAGGCTAATAAATCAATATTGAAGGCGATTTGGTGCTCCATTTTGTTTCCACTTCATTTGTTGGAAAAACGCGCTTATTATTTTTCAGCAAAAAGTTATTATATACTATTTCATAGCCTGATTCAAAATCCTTAAGTTTCAGTGGTCTAATGCAATTCTGATCTTGTTTGAGTGCTACGTGGAGAGTACCTGAAGTGCAGTACTCCGTCCGTCTGATTGTACGTTAAACCGTGAACCCCCTGCATATCTTCCACTGAGGGGAAGCGAAATTTTGTCTTCACCCTTCCTGCAGTCTCTTAATTCGTGTATCTGTGTAATGGCCCACCTCTTATTAATATATCAAATGATGTTAGTTATCGGTCCCCTACGCTAATAATTAGAACGTCATAATTTCATTCGTGATCTGTGAAAAAGTAGCGGGCACACTTGAGACTTGGTTAAGAGCCTATAAGGCTGAGTATATTTTGCTCAATAATTACTTCAAAAAAGTAAAATAATCTTTGATTCACTATCCATATCCCCTAGTGCTTGAAATGTGCTCGTGTATGAAATATCCCTTTGCTGATGGTAGGAATTTTACCGTCAGGCAGAATTGATTGGCATCAATGGCATTCTCGTTTTAGAGGCTCACCGTAGTGGCTAGGAAATCTGAATCGAGCTGCGTCGCTTCAAAGCCCTTAATTTCGTGTTTCTTCCATGAAACATACATGCTTTTGAAGTTGAACACATCCAGTTAACTCTTTAATTGGCTCTGGCCAATTTGTTTGGCCTGTCCATTAGTCTTAATAGCTCATAAATTGGGAAAATATTTCCCGCGAATCGATTATATTTCTCAGGTTGCTCGGCCGGTTTAATGGGTCCATTTTTTGATCCCGTGCTTTCGACCAAACAAACAACGTGATGGAAGTCCGTTAGCTTCTTGTTAAGGTGAATTGGTTTCAGTTTTTTGGGTTTTTTGAAGCTTTCACAAAAGGGGGGGTAAACGTTTCTCCTCCCTGCTCTTGCTTGCGTTTGGAATCAAGGAGCATCGTCCGGGTGGACAGTTATTGTATTATTTATCTAACTGTGTTCTTAGCTAGCGTTATGACGCGATGAAATTGAGCCTGTTATATGTTTTGTTTAGCCCTTTTTTTCTTTCAATTCTTTTCCTACCATATATCTTTTGTTAAAAAATTCTAGGTATTAATTTGTCTATCGATGTTGTACCTATAGGAAAAGTTGTAAGGTCCGTATTTTTGTGTTCCCAATAAGGTCATTCATGCCCATAAATTTTTTCAATGTTAGGTATTTCACAGTATAGGTCGTTCGTTTGTTTGCTATTTAAGGGAGAATAATATGGGCCGTGAGTTATCTATGATTAATCCTGCTGAATGGTAAATTGAAGTGGATTTATGTGATTTGATGTTGTCGTTTGCTCTGTTAGGCTGATTTAAATATTTTTTATTTTCTAAGGATATTTAATCGCTCACTTTCCTTTATTTTATTGGAGATTTTCCAGTGATAGATGATGTTACTCTCCTATGCATCAGAGTTTATTTAAATGAATAGGGGCTTTGTCAAACAATTATTTCTCATTCGTTAAGTTTCTGAGGCACGAAAATAGATTAAAAACTGTGTATGATAATTATCTGTTTTCAATTATATCCTTTTTAAGAGCGAATCAGTATTCTCTCTTTTAAATTGTGAGGTTTAGACTAGAATATAATTACTAATCCTTTTTATGCATGATATGTAATGCACGTTAGGTGTGAATTCACCCTCTGCCACCTTTATGGTGGCTTGTAGTGTATTATAGAGATTTATATGTAAAACCTCTGCTCTGCCTGCAAAGTTCACTTCTATGTTATAGATTACTATGAAAGCCCGATTGTTGACATATCAGTTTGTCTCTAAGTGCACACCTTTCATTTAGTATGTTCTTGAATTAATTTGAAGATTTTACATTCAGTAGAGCTGATATCTCAAGCTAGAAATCTCCCTTGATGCATTTTAATTGCATAGGATTTATATGTAGGGTTGGAATAATCTTTTTGGGTGATTTTTGAGAAATAGAACCATGGGTTTAATAAGAAGAGGCAATTTTTATCAATTTTTTCTCATGAAATCTTCATTTAAAGATGTGTGCCTCAGTCTATTTTCAGTTCCATCACTGTTCTATAGTAGAATAAACTGGAAAGGGCTTGGCCTTTTGGAGTTGTTCCGAGTATCGGAAATTGACCAGTAATTCGTAATACCAATCATTATTTTTATTTAACGACCCGGCTGTTGACACTTCACCTACACATCTACATCTACGTGATACCCTGCGAGCCACCATGAGGGTGTGTGGCAGGGGGTGTAGATCACAAACATGCACTATTGACATGTAACTAGGCTACTAAATGGAGACATGCTAGATAATAGGGTCATATGCAGCTAGATGGCAGTGTCTACGAACCTGTGATCTTCGATTCTCTATCAAAGACTCGCGGTGGCTCCCATGGTATTACGTAGACGTAGCGATTTTTGTTGTAATGATGCTCTGTGATAGCTGTAAGGAATTATTCATTTTCCTATAATGAACAAAGAATCACCACGTGTGGAAAAGAGATCAGCAAGATTTGTTAAGGTCTTTCAAAAACGTGTACCTATTAGTGTGAAGAGTTTAATAGAAGAACTTGGATGTAGTTCACTTGAGTGAAGTGTTCAAATTTTCATAGTTGGAAAGTGTCATGGGTTAACTGATAGTTGACGTACGGTTTCAACTGTTGGTGACTGCGACTACTCGTAAATTTGCTATTCTTTCTATTAAATCGTTGATTATATGGTGGTCTCGTCATTGGCGATAGCTTTGAGGTCAGGCTGCAGTGTTGCTACGATTCCACTCTCCCGCCGTAGCGATGCTCTCCATCGCAGTCGTTAAAGAAGTATCGGAGAGCAAGGCTGGAGGCGATCGTGGGATGGTGGCATTATGTTTTAACCGTCAGCAGGTCGCCGCCTCACAAATTACAGGCGGACGGCAAATTTCCTATTTGGTCTCGGCAGGGGTTCCTCGTTTACAAGCCCCATAGTTCGGGCGGGATCCATTATAACCTCTAATTCGTGGCCTTCCCCTCTTCGTGGACTCTGGGAAGAAGGGTGTTGGAGCCCAGTGTTGCGTGTGGGGTTTGGAGTTGGGGGGGTACACTAAATCAATCAGTCCCCTCCCTTCTTCGTTGCCCCACGCCTCTCAACCTCCCGGAGCCACGAGAGAGGAGGCACTGGTCTTTCTCCACTCCCCCACCGCGACCTCTCTCTCCTTTTCTCTCCCTTCCTCCAGGAAGAGATGAAAAACAGTCCGTGACGGTTATGCTCAGTCGCCTCGCCCTTCCCCCTCCCTTGCACATTCCCCTCAAAGTCCCCCCCTCTTGCAGAAGCGGCGGAGTCGCTTAGGATGGGCACAAAGGAGTATGGAAGTTAAGATGAGGCAAAAAAATGATGGCGCTCCTTCCACCTTTTTTCCCTTCCTCCTCTCTTTCTATTTCCTCTCGAGGGGATCTTCGCTTCTGGGTTTATCCCCGAGAATCCCCACCCCCTCAGATCGTCCAACACCTTTGAGGCCTTCCTCTAAGGCCGTTCTGATTCTACCCTCCTGCCCCCCTCCCCTTTTGTGGTCGCTGCCTGGTTTTGTGGTCCATTGTTACCGGGAGGGATGGCGGAAGTATAAAACTCCTTAAACTGGATGTATATGGCGCAGCGGTCTTCGGGTATCCAAGGGTCAGTCCGGAGTCGGCCGGCGCTTGATGGCCGTGCGATAAAAGCTTACAAGGTTTGTGATCATCCCGACGCGAAGGGCTGCATCATTTATCGTCTGTAATGTTGCTCAGCCTTCTATACATTAGTGAGCGCCGAATAAAATGGATACTCATCTGTCGAGGGCTTGAAAGTCACGCAGCATCTTCAGGAGAACGAACTACTGATTCAATCTTTCGGTGGGGACGACGCGGAGACAAAGGGGTCCTTGACGAAGTTTGGTTTCATCTACATCTACATAATACCCTGCAAGCCACCACAAGGGTGTGTGGCAGGGGGTGATTGCTCACCAAACATGCACTACATATCATGCATAAAAAAGGAATAGTATTAATATAGTAGTCAGAACTACACTATTTAAAAAAGATAGAAATTGCAAAGAAAACATGCAAAAACATTCTGTTAGTAGGGTTAGCTTTAAGTACTCATACCAACATGCAGCTACCAATGCTATTCATTGCTACTCTCCGATAGGACATATTTACCGTTATTCGTATCTCTTATTGTGCGAGGGAAAAAGGACATTTTGAATCGGTCAGTTCGGCAATCAATTTCTCTAACTTTATGATTATGGTCCAGTCTGCCATAGTAAGTTGGGGTTCGTAAAATATTTTTAACATCATCACTGAAAATATTGCCTTGGAATTTGTGGAAGAGATTAAGTCTAAATTTCAACCTGCGATCTGACAATGATTCCCATTTCAATTCATTTAATAGACTGGTTAAGCTAATATAATTATCGTATCGTCCCTTTACAAATCTTGCCGATCTTCGCTGCACACGTTCAAGTTCATTACTTAGACCGATTTCGTAGGGATCCCATACACTGGCAGCATATTCCAAATGAGGTCTAACAAGGGAAAGCTGATTTCTCGTACATGATCGTCACATTTACCCAATACTCTTTTAATGAAACCCAGTTTGCGATTCGCTTGACCCATTATTTCACGAATGTGTTTACCCCAGGAAAGATCATTTGTCAGTCTCATTCCAAGATATTTAATGGATTCCACGTTTGTTAATTCATTATTATTTATTTTGTAAGTGGTAGGAGGAGAGCTATTCTTTTTCCAAAAATTCATTACAAGACATTTCTTAAAGTTTAATTGTAACTGCCATGTATCACACCAAGTTTCAATTGCTTGTAGGTCAATATTTAAATATTCTTTATCGTTCGGGCATAGAATTTCCCTGTACACTACTACGTCATCGGCAAATAGACGAAGTTACTTTTTACCACCTTTTGGATATCATTAATATACAAAAGGAATAGGAGTGGACCTATCACACTACCTTGTGGGACACCCGAAGTGACTTTAATTGCCGGTGAGGAAACACCGTCCAAAACAACCCTTTGAACCCGGAACCCGTTTCATGTCGTCTCAGCTTCGAGCTCCAAAAGTTATTCTCTGGAGCACCTCTACTTAGGGTTGCCTGGTGCGTGAAGTCGTAAGGGAAAATTCTAAAGGTCAATTCTGGTGGTAACATACATCAAGGGGAACTCCTATAATTTTGTCAGGGTGGGGAATTATATCTAATGGAAAGCAACATAATGGATGGGAAAAATAAACATTGACCTCTGTAGGAAATCAATGCAGAAGAAATCTAATCTAGAGGAAACTTTGATATGAATATAGATACATAGTGGAGAATCTAGTCATTTGATTGATTGTAGGACATTTATTCGTTTGTCAGAATATTTCTGGACCGAATCAAAATCTCTACTGGTTGCTGTAACCGATTACAATCAGCTTATATGACTGCATTGACCGGAATGTATTATTTGAGATCGATTTAATTAAATTTTATCGAGAAATGTTTTTCTTGACTCGGTTTTGTGATGAGACTTTAAATTTCTTGTGGTTGAATTTTTTCGATGCATATTGTCAGCTTAGTCAATATGAAAGAAAAAAAATCTATATGTGTAAATTGTGCAGTAAACAAGTGCTCTGTCGTCAGCTGCTTGCTTCGTTAGCTACCGGCATTCGAATTTATTTAGAATATCATGGTGTTAGTTAGATGAGACGAGAATGAAGGCACAAGCGAAGCTGGCATATTTTTCACGGAATGTATATTTGTCGTGATTGAAGCGACAGATTAAATTCTTGCAGTCAGGTCTACTTCAATGAAAGTAATTCTCAACCTCCTCTGTGTGAATCCTCACGTCTTCCTAGATGACGCAGGTATCACTTGCTGGTTTGCGTGAAATGTAACGGTCTTAGACGACTGCCAAAGATTTATACCACGCTTAGGTGAAAACGGGGGCAATGCTAAGGAGGGAAAGGGCTTAAGGAGGATTTATGACTGTTGGCTCTGCTTTAAAAGGAATTAAAGTGCTCCCATGTGCATACTTAATGGCCATGTCCGATCCAGTAAACACAGAAGCATGTAATAGCGCGAATGAGGTCAAGCATGGATTTTATTTCCTTGGCAGCAGTATTTGGGGTAAGTGGGGACGAGGGGCAGATTTTTATATTCATGCATGCCTACTTCTGTGAAAGTCTTTACAATATTCATGCCCGCAATATGGCTGGGTTTCATGCACCAGCAAGGCGTTCGAATGTTTACGCCTTATCAAATTCGGGACTCACGCGGATCTGGAGTTGTTCCAGGGTTAATTTAGTCCCATTCACTGATCTCACTGACATATGGTGGAGAGGTTCGTCAGTAGAATTCCAAAATCTGAACGGATACAGTCCGCTTTCTTTTTTGAAGATCGGCTGTGATTCCGGAAGCATAGGTTGGCCTCCACTATTTTCAATGTCAAGTAACAAAATCGATTTCTTAAATTTGTCATAAATTGTCCTCAGTTGTTTGCGACAATTGAGCATAATAATTATTGAGCGTCTTCATTAAAAATCAAGAGAAACTATTTTTTTTCATTTTTTGTGATCGATTAAACGGTTTTCGCACTTATTTTATTCATTGTGGGTCAAAAATCATTTCATTGTTTATACCTGGTAATATAGTTTCTGGGGTTAACACGAACTGCAACGGCATCAGTTATTTTTATTCCTCTAAAAATTGTTTAAGGTTACAGGGGTGCTGTAAATATCCCTTATTTTTTTCTTTGGAGAAATCGAACAGACATATAATGATCTATTTTCATTCTAATAAATTTTAAAATATTATGCTAGTAAAAAGAGGCTTTAATGCGACCTATATGGCATTAAAGACCTAAGCCTCTTTTTATGTGTTGAATTACGGTTTTGTTCTATTGCTATTCATCATGAAACAAATTCACAAATTCACACCTGATAATATCAATTATTTTCCTTGCCGATTTAAATCCGTGTATAGAGGCATGTATGCGATGTAAATAGTGATTGACTTTTGTATTTATGTCTGTTTATAGAAACTTTTCTTATTTGCTGATGTTAACGGTGTTTACCTTGATTGCCGTCTAACGAGGTGATTGTGGAAGTACGATTTAAACTTTTTTGTTTCTTATTACCGTAGTTATGCACCGTGTCGCAGTGTACCTCACATATTAATGCCAAGAATACAGTAGCGTAATGCCAAGGTAGTACATACTACTTATGATTTTTCACTTTTTTATGAGTTCAAAATATTTAATTTTATGATGGACGTAATACGCATAGAATATATCTTTTCGTAAGAACTCGTAAAATTTACATGTCACACGACGAAAGCTGAAAACTGATTACCTTTATTTAAAATTGTAATATCTGTATAATGGGTGAAATCGTCGTGATTATAGACAAAAGCTTGTTAAAATAATAAATTCCATCCTGATGTTATGCCCGGATTTCCGTTGGTGTAAAATAGGGCTTCCTAGGGAATGTTCAGATTAGTTCCCTTTCAGCGGTAGGTAAGATAGTGTTCGTTGCTTCTTCGGACTTCAATAAATATTATTTAACATTGTAAGAGATAAAAAGTAAATCATCCCAATGACGTGGAAACCGACGAGAAAACCTGAAAGACATAATTGGAGCTGGTAGAAAAGTATGTGGCGGAGAAGGTTTTTTTTATAATTTAAGGAAGTTAGTTCATAACAGAATCGAGTGGAGAGCTGTGTCAAACCGATCGTTGGGCTGATAACTATCGATTTTGACGAACCTCATTTCTTGCCTTAATTTGAGACTTCTTGCCTCAAGATGTGTTCCAATCGGTGATTAAGAGGTGATTATTCAATGCTTTTATAAAATTTCCTTTTCCACTCACTGTCATGAGAGCCTCTTGATGGAATCTGCCGATGGACATTCCCTGAAACGAAATGGATTCATCGATAAAATAATTGATGGAATAATATAATGGAAGACCCTATTAGTAAGACGAAGGGAGAAGTACAAGGGCCAAGCAAATAAGGATTTAAGGAGGATTGTACCAGGATTTCACTTAGATATCAACGAATAGGGAAGAAGGTTTGGAGGGATAGAATGTTTTCAGGGGCCCCCAAAGTGCTCGATATCGACCCCTAGGTGTCCATATGACCGTAAGGACATTAATGGTTAATGTAGTGGTTAGAGTACTGAACTCTGACCCGAACTCTGAAATCGAATCTAGGCGGTGGAAGATACCATTGGTATGCCGACTCCTACTAAAATAATTTGTGGAGAGCTTACGAGTTTCGAACTCCATCCATCGGAAGGGACGTTAAACCATGGTCTCCTTGGCGCCTTTCGTTAAGAGTAGGCAAATGCCAACGCTTGGTTTTTCTCTACCCTTCCTCCCTGTCCATCGATTCCGTACTTGTATCTGTCCTCCCAGTCTAAATCGTTTTTAAGTGCAAGGACCGACATGAAAACCTCAGATGATGAGGTTGATTAGGTTTGATCGAAAAGAGCTAATTATAAATTATTAATAAATTGCATACGTAAACGGAAGGTAATAAATTCTCGGGCCGCAATATTAAGAGGCATAAGAAACGTTGAGAGGAAATAAGAGATGGAATAGATAATGAAGTAAAATAAAGATTTATGCGTAAAAAAAAACAAACGCTTAAAAATAAAACCAAGAACTTCTTCACTCAGGATCGCAAATACAGTGGCCCTCATAATCTCGCACATATTCAGAGTTTACGGGGAAAGGATCCCATACCAGCGACTCAACATTCATGCAGTACAATTCTTTTTAAATTAATAGCATAATCAAGCACAACGAGAAGCCCTCTCTCACTTAGGTTTGCGACGTACGTGTTTAGTGTAAGAATGAAAGTATTGTGGAGAAAATCAATGGAAGACGACGTATATAAGGTGTGATTTCGCTCAAAAGAAGATGTAAAATACCAACTCGAAAGTAGAGGGGGTCGCTCTTCTATAAAAAATTGACTTTTCTTCATCGAAGAATGACCCTCTTGAAGTGGTCAATATCAAAAATGTTAGGGCATCCCCGAGTTAGATGAATCTTGAGATTGAAAAAGAATGAATGAATGAATTTAACCTGATTTTGTCTCCGTCATTTCAAAGTGTCGCCATTGCCAAAAACAAAATATGAAACCGCCCAATCCATCACGTTATTGGCCCCTGGAAACGCGACCACTGCATTTTTCTTATCCTCAGAATAGAGCCGTGGAGGAAAAAGAAAGTCTTGTCACCGAACTGCATGTGCCGCTTCTCCTTTTCTCCTTATTCCGCTCGCTCTCTCCAACCCCGATTTTTACGCATATGATGCGTCGAGTGAGTTTCTGAGACACGCGCTGTCAACGATCGTAGATGCGTGACAGCGGCGCTACAATGCGTCCGCCTCTCGCGCCGGTGTCTTGGCACGATTTTCGCTGAATGATGTCTTAAAATGTGCCACACTCGGGAGCCAAAAATCACGAGTGAAACCCGATCATCTCCGAAATGGCACCCGAGTCATAAATCGGTGTCACATATGTGCTGGAATAGCAACCGGCAAGGGACATTGTTATGGCTCAGATTTCATCCCATGAATAGAATAATTTCGAAATTCCGTTTCACCAAAATGTATTTTCTAAGACTGACATCCATTCTTACAAATACTAGCTGCAACAAAGGAAATACTTCTTAAACCAATGTGTGCGAAACGAAAGAGTGGTAGAAGTCTTTGGTTTTAAGTGATCCAACGGCTTAGGTTGTATCGCACCGTCTTGTGGTAAGTCTTAATCGTAGGGCTAACGGAATATCTTTGCCCTAGATGGGATTAGAACCCGCGATCTTTGGGTTATAAGGCCAGTATATTACATAGTTGGGGAGGAGACAAGATTGGTGGTATAAATTAGTATAAGGCATAGTAGGTGGATGGAATACATACTTTGGGACAATGGATGCTAATGGTCGCAATCGAAGGCAGAATGAAGTGAACATTAGGAAGGCAGAAAGAAAGAGTATGAAGGGGATAAGAAATATGCGGACATGAAAAAAGAAATTGCGTTGGGAATGTAATGGAAATAAAAATTGTGCGGTTTCTGCATGTTTTAAGTGTTCATAATGCTGCGGTAATGTTCTTGTATCATATATGTCCATGTTAATGTCTCCACTAGGTTACTACTCCACTAATGCTAGGAGTAGATGGGGCCATCGGGCCTAATCTATCCCAGGTTAAATAAAACAAAAGCCAAAGTCCACTTTTGGTAGTCGTGGCGTAATTATTATGGCCCTGTCATGGCATAGCCGTTAAATAATATTTTGATTAGTCAAACATTAGGTTTACTTTTTAATTTTTCATCTAGTTTGAACAATTTTTGAATGACGTGTTTAAAAAATATAAACGCCAATATCGGATAGAATTTTTCTTGAACTTATTCATGTCCATCTCATCACCCTAAAAATTGCGAAGTGATCCTCATTTTAGGTCCTCATCATTAGTAGTACTCTACTATAATTGGCATATGTCTGAATTTTCCTTGCCTTTTATTCCCCATCTATGCATGCCTTATCTTCTTTCCTTAGCCACTTCACATATCGTAGTTTATATCTCTGTTTAAATCTTCATATCTGCTGCCTGCCTCAATCTCAAACCGAAATCCTGTTCTCTTTGTTAGATCGTAGGTTTCCGTGGCGTTGTAGATTTGTGGATTTTTCCATTTACCGGGTTTCTCCGCGTTGTTTGTCTTAGGTGAGGACAGTTTTATGTGGATTCCACCGAGCGTCTTCAGGTCGAAGTACCTTTACCGGAATTTTGGTCGGGTTTATATTCCCCACGCTCACTCAAGTTACTTTGACCTGAAGACCCCCTGTGGAGTACAGGCAAATCTGTCATCACCTCAGACAAACAACGCGACGAAACCCGAAAAATGGAAAGAGTAATAATTGGAGTATTCTCTTCCTCCATCTTCCATGCTTGCCTTGCCTTCTTCCATTTCTTTTATGGGTAATTGATTCACCCTCTTCAGTAGGAAAGGCTGTTAATAGATATACCCCCTCTTCAATATTCCATCCCATCTCAAATGTCCTTCATACAAAATTATTACCTGCTAGTGTCTGCGACTGTTTGACTTTCCTACGATGTTTTTAAACGGCTATTTGATGTAGTTTTTTAATATCGGTTTGTTTTGAATCATATAAGATGTTTCATTCTCCATTTTATGTTTTAATATTTCAAATTCAATTTTTACGACGTTCTAAGAGGAGACACCATGTAAGAAAATACGCCGTATTTAGTTCTATTTTTCTACTTCGCCAAGTGATTTGGCCAAGCTGTTACGTCTGTTCTCTCTTGATACGCTAAATTCTATAGACGACACTGTCTTGTGATGTCATCATACATTAAGTAAATTGTTACGACTTCTCAGCATAACTCAATTCACTGAAACTCGTAATGCATTGTGAGGCTGGTACTTCGGTTTAGACTTTGGCCTAAATTTGAATGCTCGGATGAAAGTGTGGTACAGGACATTATCACACAACTAATTATTAACTATACGACTCGTTTATCTCTTCTTTTTATAGTTCGTTTATGCGTGTCAATATTTTCAAACTCCAAAGTTCTTGATCGCCGTGGAAAATTTAATTCCGCCGATGACATAGGGCCAAGGGCATGAATTTGGCTGGTGTCGTGCCGATTGGCAACTGTTGGGGCTGAGTCCTCCCCATGCCCAAGTTTTGAGTTCACCGGAGGCGGTGGACGTTAACCTAAAAGGGTACGAGGCCATTGAGACGTTTTGATTTCCACCAATTGTATCGGATCTCGCTTTGGCTTTCTTTCCGGATGGGCGGATATTTAACTTCATATACATCTACATCTACACGATACCCTGCCATCCACCGCGAGTGTGTGTGGCAGGGGGTGAAGATCAACAAGCATGCTCTATTCACATGCAAACAAGCAGCTATAGGGTCTCATGCAACTAGATTGTTAGTATCTATAGTATTAAGGGATTAATACATGCACCATACACTACAGACTACTCTAAAATATTTCCCCTACCTATCCCTTGGTATGCTGCCTATTCTGTTCTCTTATAGTACGGGGGAAAAATGCCATTTTGAATCTATCAGTACGACTTTTAACGAACCTAGCTGCTCTACGCTGCACACTGTCTAGTTCTCTGATCAAACCTAATTCATTCGGATCCCATACACTGGCTGCATACTCAAGGTGGGGCCCAACTAGAGAAAAGTAACATCGCTCTTTTGTCTTCTCATCACATTTCCCAAGTACTCTTTTTATAAATCCTACCTTTTTCTTCGCTTGGCCGCATATTTCCCGGATGTGTCTTCCCCACGATAAATCTTAAGTGATTGTTACACCTAAATACATTATGGTTTCAACGCTTTCGATATTTGTGTTACTAATTTTATAGGATCGCTCTATTGAATTATTCCTCCTCCAAAAATTGATAGCTACACACTTTTCAAGTTTAAGTTCTAATTGCCATTTGTCGCACCACTCTTGAATTGCATCTAAATCCTTGCCTAGCAATAACCTATATTCTTCTTTTGATATACCCCTATACACTACCGCATCGTCTGCAAAAAGTCTAAGCTTACTAATAACTACGGTACACAAATAGTTTATGTGTAAAAGAAATAGAAGCGGACCTACTACGCTACCCTGGGGAACTCCCGATGTGACTGATTGTGTCCGACATGATACCATCTATGACAACCGTCTGCTCTCGCCAATTTAAGAATTCTTTTGCCCAACATACTACGTCTTTATTTATACCAAAACTCTCTAACTTCAAGATTGATTTATCATGAGGAACTTTATCGAATGCCTTTTTAAAATCTAACAATATCGCATCAACTTCAGCACTGTTTTCGCCGTAGACTAAAATATCGTGTACGAAAAAAGCTAATTGTGTCTCGCAAGATCTACCTTTCCGGAACCCATGTTGGCTGTTTATGAGCAATCCCTCTTTACCCAAATTCCCCATGATCGAACTGATTACAGTGTGCTCAAATACCTTACAACAGATTGACTTCAGTGAAATGGGTCTGTAGTTACTTGGTTCTTCCCTATCACCGATTTTAAAAATAGGTGTTCTGTTAGCTACTTTCCAATCCTTGGGTACTCTGTGATTCTTTAGTGTTTTATTGAATACTATTTCTAGATAGGGGGCTATTTCAGAAGCTAATGTTTTATATACTGTGGAAGGAATTTGATGGGGACCTGGTGATTTGTTTTTACTAATGTTTTTAAATGCTCCTCAATTCCGCGAAATGAAATTTTTATTTCGGTCATTTATTCACTGAATGTGTTCGGAGGTGGTTCCACTGCGTTGTGTGACGATGAGTTGAATACGCTTTGGAAGAAGGTGTTTAAAGTATTGGCTTTTTCTACTCTGCTGGTGACTCTAATTCTAATTTCTTCTAATCACTCTAACTTGTTGGAATGTAATTAATTGTTTTATTCCTTATTATTTTAAAATACTGACATTTCAATATCAGCATTTTTTAATGTCCAATACCCGATATTGATATCACCCTTGGTTCATTGATACTTTCCTATTGGTAAGAACCGTATTTAAAATCTCAACTAGATCCTCGATGCTTTAGTCACAAAATCTCTATTACGATTTTGAAACGTTATGCAGATTTTGCCTGCAGTGGTGGTGTTACTTCTCAGTGTCACGGTCCGTAGTAGAGATGTTATGGCATTAAAATTTGAAGTGAAACTAGTTAAAGCTCTAAATACGGTCTTAGGGTGGATTTTGATAGAGAGTCCGTACATTCTGTCGATTTCATTAACCTATCGACTCCATCCTTGAACATTTTCTCTAGTGTAATCGACATATTTCTTCATCGTCATCATTGGTCATCAATCCTCAGATTGGTTTGACGCTACTCCCCACTGAGTTCTTCTATCGGCTTCATATTTACATATTTCATCTCTTTCACATCCTTCATCACTTGATCCATGCATCTCATACGAGTCCTCCCTTTGCCGTTCTTCCCGTCCACTTGTCCTTCAACGTTTATCTTCATCAGGCCATCATATCTCATGATGTGGCCGATTAAGTTGTCCCGTCTTTTTCTTAGGGTTTTCAGAAGACTTCTCTTTTCTCTCGATCTTCTAAGGACGTCCTCGTGGTCGATCCATTTAATATTCATCATTCTTTACATTAAAAAAAAAACATTACATTGCTTTGCAGTATATTTCTTACGACTTATAAACGTCCGTAGTCGTATTGGTAGCACGCATGCAGTAATATATTACTACTGGGAAATGATTCTATAGAATTCTATAGAATCATTTCCCAGTTCGATTTCCGCTCAGATCGTAGCGGAAATCGGTTGTTAAATATCGGCTTGAAATAACTTCCAGCTTTAGTTCGAATGTCTCCATTTCCTTCAACTGCGGCGAATATTCTTTTAGTCGTCTTTTCGAATGGGTAGATGAATTGCAACGGTCGCCCCCCTCAATGACTCCTGCACCCCTGCAACTTGGTACCACCATTATGTCCCACCTGCTTTCGTTTTGCTCTTGGCCTTTCTAATCACGGCTCCAGCTTCCAAGGTCACTCTGCGATTCCCTTCACTTCCGATCGCCCGCAACTCCGCTCCCCGACAAAATTACCCCAGGGTCACGTCTTATCTGTGTCAGCTTATCTCGCAAGAAACAAGTGGATGCTTTATAGTCTTTCTGGGGAAAATTTAAAGCGTCAGGTACAACCGTTTTATCGTTTTATGTGCATTATCTTTTTTCCCCCATCTCGAGCATTTCTCAGGTTCAGTCTTGACAGCACAATGCAAGCAAAGGACGTTTTCTCATGAAAACAAACACTGGTGACCTTGATTGAGGACCAGCGCGTAAAGCGACCCAAACGGCTGAAGGGCGGGGTTGGGGGAGCATTTCCGTTGTTTATCCTGAAAATGAGATTGTCATGACGGCGCATGTGAATGACTTTGTCGTGGATGGTGAGCTTGTAAACGTGACGTGGATGCAAAGCGAATGCATTCCGACCTAAAACTGCGTTCTGCCAAAAGCGGAGAGTCTCCGTGAGGACATATTCTGCGGTCGGTAACGAGGTAAGCTGGTGAAGTGTAGGCGAACAATACGGGTCCACGAAATCTCTACAGGAATATTGGGAACATGGTTCCTCGGGCCCACGTTTTGCCTGCTTTTGGGGTAATTTCGTGCCCTTGAGCCGATGTCCTACGGTCGATTCTCAACAATTTTTTTGGTTTAAAATTTCCATGCAAGTGCATTTCTTCCAAAATTTGGATGAAACAGAAGTGTTTCCCACTGCCTCAATGTATTGGTCCAAAAGAGACGAGCCAATTAAGTACGAGAAAATAAATTAACGAGTAAACGATGACAATGGCTGCCGCAACCGAATGTGAAGAAGCCGTGGTCTTGGAAATTTTAGCTGTGAGAAGCATGCATAAAGGTTATAAAGATAGAGAAAACAAATCGTGCTTTTGGTATCGTATATAATTTCTATGCAATCATCAATTACATTAACTGCATCAACACTCCATAATTAAGTCAATTCCACCTCTGCCGTGATCACAACACTCCTATCCGAAAAGCCCCAATGAAATCACCCTCACAAAGTAAATAGCGAAGCTCTATTTTTTTTAAGTCTCTGATTGGTTGTTTTCATTCATTGAAATGAACGCAACCAATGCATTGGTTGGAATTTTAGAGCAAGTTCTATGGCAGGTCAAACCCAGACTGTGTTATTTTATAGGTCAGACCTTTCTGATAAACCGTAGTTCCACAGGTAAGGAAACTTTACCCTGTCATCCAGGGCCCCTTTACCCTGATGTAAGGATTCCACACGCCGTTGTTCTTAGTACTTGGTGAGCTCTACCCACTAGTGAGACCTACCTAACAGTTGAACAGAACTTTACAAAGGGACAATTGGGGCTAAATAATATGACCATACTTAAAACAAAAATTATATGGGTACCAGAGGTACAAATACTTTAACTTATGCAGGAGTAGTTGTCCATGGGAGGTGACCCATAGATATGGCCATTTGTGCCACGAAGGATCGGTGGGTCATTAGGATTTTTTTTGGGAAACGGAGGAAGTGTGGAATGGATCTCTGCGTCGGCAGTTTCATTCTCTTAGCGAAAGGCGCCCAGGGTCCTACGGCTTAACGGTCCATCCGATGGACGGAACTCTGTTGTGTAAGTGCCCTCCTCAATGATCTCAAGGAGGCCCCGGAAGATTATTATTAGTGTTCTGTCAATATGTTAATGAAAATCTCTGCAACTGCCAGGACTCGAAACCGGGCCCTCAGAACGGGCCACTACACGCAACAGCCTCTCTTTTTCACGTATTTTACCAGCTGAAATCATTACTGCCTGGGGAAAATTCAGCAAAACTATTAGTTTTAGGCCTTAGAAGTACTAGAAATCAACCCACTCGTTTAGCCTGAGCCAGTCGTGGTAGTCCCCACTACCCAAAGGTTGCTGATTCGAATCTTACCTCGGACGTTGAGTTTGATTTTGGACCGAGCTTACGTTAGACGGTGGTATATAAAATTGACAGCTGGAGCTCCTTAATATCTGAATTTACTGCTACTTGTTCGGTCTGATCAGTCTTGTTTATAGTAATCCGCACACTCCTTGTTTGTTTCACTTACGATACCGTTCCCTGTTATATTCCTGCTTGGCGCTTTAAGCGGAGTGATTTATTGTGCGATGTGACCTTTCATTTGGCAAAAGAAAGGCACGTATATTAAAACCATTCAGGAATTCAGACTTAGGAATCTCTATGTGTCACCAGTTATTTTTCATTTTTAATTGCTTCTCTTGGGAGTTTGATTGCATTCCATTGCCGATTAGTGTAGTGTGCTCATGTGAAACTGGGATCAAGATAGGTTTTCGCTTGCCATGTGGTTTCTCAGTGGTCAAACCTCCAGAAATACGACATCCTGCTCGTTAGGCGACTAGAAAGAAATCGGAGGTTCAAATCTGGGATTGAACCCAAGACCTCCGGTCAGGAGCACAACGATCTATCCATTGAGGATCCTTAGCTGGGTTTTTATCAAGGTTGCGTTTTGGTCTGAGCATCGGTCCGTCAAATCAGTCGAACCACGGACAGTCCAGGAGATATTTTGCCGTCGGATTTTTTCAGCAGACTCGGAACCTTTTGTCTCGGCGCGGCTTCCGAAAGCAGTCGGTTCTTTTGTGTCTCGCATTTACGGTCCCGCACGAAGAACGGTTTTTCGGAGCCTTACGCCGTATATGATATCGTATAACTTTTGCTTCCTATCCCACACGCTCGCCTTAATCATTTCGTCCACTCCCACGCGGGATGATCTCCCGTCCAGTCAAGTATTCTCACGAGCCTCCCACCGCCCTCCGCCTTCACGAAAATCTCATATTGTTAAGTCCATCCCTCCCATGCAGTCGAGAAGAACTGCTTGCCCAGAAACGAGTAATTCTTTCGGCTGCGTTTTTTCTCGGAAAGGGCGTATTCCTCGGGGTGAAGGAAGAGGAAACCACTTAGGCCGACCGAAAAAATCAGCTCGGGTCGCAGGGAAAGGGGCCCGAATCGCCCTCTTCCCCGTTCTCTTCACTTTTCAACGGTAAAAACCCGTTCGACGTCCGAAAGTGCAGACTTCCACCCGAAATAGGCAGAGAGGAACCGCAAGAGACATAACGCGTCCTCACTTTCCGAAAAGGGAATGGCTAATTGAAGGGAAATGTATTAATTACCCGCGAGGTTGCTCCCCTGAGTGCTGTGGAGTGAGGGAACGATGATATTCCATTCATCCCGTTCCTCTTTCCCAGCAATTTGCGTTAACGCCTCCTATATTAAAATTTTTACATGTTTTTCGGCGGCGCGCGTGATCCCAGAGTATTGCGCCTCTAATGGTGCCCCATCGTTTTTCTCTGGATTCTTTGGGTGTACCGTAAGTAGGAGCGAGGAAAAAATCTCTCAAGATTCACGTCGTGACTCGTGGAAATTGTAAAGACGGTGGCATGATGGTCAGTGTACATCTCTATCTCTATAAGCCATGTAATCCAACACAAGGGTGTGTGGCACTGAGTACTTCCCATCAAGCACGTGTTATGACCGAGAAAGCCATCATATTGGTAGTGAATACACTTTCAATTTAACTGATGAAAGATAATATACCAAAGGAACACATCCAATTCTCACGAAAAACACCTTCCTACCCCAGCAAACATCATCATGACGGATACTGAGAAAACATTACATTATTTTTTTCTTTATAGTACATAAATTAATTCAAGTACAGGATATCATTAGATAAGTACAGCAAAGTCGTCCTGAGCCACTGGCTCGTCAGGAGATTTTTATGTAGGCAAAAAAATAGTACAGAGCATTAGTGGAGTTAATTTTCATCATTCCCTCAAGTCAGCACAATTTTATGGGGAAATTACGTATGTTAATCAAGTACACTCTACTACCCACACTGCACGATATCAATATTGCATCACCCTTTATCAATAATGCATGTTTCCAGGAGAAATACAATCCGTTACATTCTGCTATCATTGATTTTCCATCAACAGGCTTTTACAATCTATTTTTAAATCTGATATGGTGGCTATGTTAGGCATACCAACATATAAAAAGTTGAATAATTTAGGTATAGTTATTCTTAGCAATCTATCTCCATAATTTGTGTATGGCTTTCGAATATCATATACCTAATTCAGCATGCCTTAACTGCATAAATATATTATATATTATAAAAGTATTTTTGGTGGCGTGTCAATTTCTTCGCAAGGCGATATTAAAAATAATTATAATTATAAGTGTATACACTTATGTCAGAAGTTCATGTAGGTATGCAAAAAAAACTGAAATATACTCTACCTATCTTAATTTTTTTCGTAGTTACATCTCTATAAGTTGTCGCTCTGATATTATTTTGTTAAAAGGAAGGGAATGGAGAAGCCTATCAGCCACAAACAAAGATGAAGCTTTAAATGACGTGATTGTCTTCCCTACTCTGATGTTTGATACTCTCACACCGTTAGTGCTTGATACCCTCTATCCTCACCGACGTTTAAGAACTTAAGAGTTGAACATAGGTTATATGAAGTTATAGCTGTGATAATTGTTCCTATTATTCAGAGGCCTACATTGTATTTCCCTGATCATCTGGAATCTTTCATTCTCTTCCTCTAAACGATTGGTTGTAGTTTTCAATCTGTCCAGTTCCACGTCATCCTTAAATGCGGAGTCATGTCAGGATCTTCTTCTTTAGTTTTCAACCCTGGAGTTGGTTTGTGGCTCTTCTCGATGCCATGTGGTCTTCTCCTCTCTATGTGAATGAAAACTTAGGTCCTCTATGACTTGTGCAATATATTTCATTCTTGGTCTTGCCATTACATTTTACTAGCACTGAGCGTGATAGCATGGATGTCAGGTTTGGTGTCAGAAGAATGTGAAAATAAATGTTGAGGAATAATCCTAGAAATAATATTTGTTTCATCTCAGCTCTCTCGATGCACCTCATGATTTATATGTGGTGGTGTTGACCGTTTTTTATGATGATGTTTTTTACGATCATCATTTGTTTTTTAGATTAATACTGTCCATGTTTTTCGCTGTGCTAGTAAAATTAGTTCGTGGAATTGAAATAAATTCGTGATAAAATTTCTAGTTTTTATGATACTTGATTTTCGGGAAATGCCTAAAGATAATGCCGAGGACGCTTTTATGAAAAGTGTTTCAGAGTTTTTTTTAACACACTTAAACCTATTTATTTTTTAGTTCATTCAGTATTAAAATTTTTATTTTAATAATTTGGCGCTTTCAGTTCGTTAAGTATATGAAGTCTCGGGCATGATATTTTGGATTTAACTTTGTTGTCCGTTGATGAGTGCATTTTTTCAATTGTCCCCTATCGATGGACTGCGTAGCCGAGCCGAACGTGATGGACGTTACAATGAAATTCCCTTGGTCATTTGGTTAAAACTTTCGCGGTCCATGTCTTCTGAGTGAAATGGTTTTTTGGGGATTTCTCCACTAATACGTGGTTGTCTACCTACGTTTCCACTCCGCTGCTGGAGGCCTCTGCAGGGTAAATGATTACATTTGATAAGGGTAAATGAGGCTGTTATACGCGTTTATGAGTTTGAGACTTTTGATAGAGATTACGTAGTAGCTGTCTAGAAGATTGCTGTGAATCGTCTTTCTTCTGTCGATTGTACCGTTTGGTTTCCTGGAAGTGTCAGGATTCCGGAGTTGTTTCAGTGACTCCTGCGGTGTCGAATTGAGATCACTTTCGAGTTCGATAAACCTACGTGGACGGAATAATAAAACTATTCATGCATAGGTAGAGCCAGACTGGCAGCACCAGTTTTTATAGTTTATCACCGCTATCACTTTCTTGCCCCAGGGCAGAAATGCGATCCTTCAACTGGACCGTAATAGCTATGGCTTAACCCTGGCGTATTTAATGATTTAGTCATGTCAATGTAGCCCGATTGGTGTCAAAATTTTTCCAAGCTTTTTTTTGTGCCCATAATAGGAATACCTGTAAACTTATTATAAAATAATTTTTTCAGAAGACTAGAAAATTATTTTCTGGTGCCAGAGAAATTCGTCCTCAAATGTAACAAAAAAGTAAATAGGTGTCATATCTGTTCGGAATAATAATCAGTTCGGAAATTGTGTTGTTGAGTCAATAGTCGACCTTTTATCAGGAACTCATATTCATAAATAACTCAAGTCATTTGCACTATGTAGAGGGCGATTTACTAACGAGGGTTGTGCCTTGGCGCTTTCCGAGCTGTTCTTTGGTCAAGATACCAATCAATTTTTGAGCCGAAACCGTCACTTCTTTATTTCTTTTTGTACAGACACCCGTTGCTCCCGAAGAAAATTATACAGATGAGATTTTTCCGCAAATTGGTACGTTAAAAACAAGCATGATCTCATGCATCGTTACTGGAACGGGTCGTTTCCTTTTCCTTCACGCCCGCATTACATTGAGAATCGACTTTTTAAATTTTATCACACTTGCTATCTTCATGAGCATAGAATTAACAAAATATCACGTCCCGCTTTCACGCGTAAATGTCATCGGAGGGAGGCCTTAAGGCCTCTGCTATCATCAAATCCACTGTTGTTTTTCCTTTTAAACCAGTAGCCTGAATGTACTTGTCTACCCTGGAAGTCTCGGTATATCATCACATCAATTTAAACTCACGATTTCCTCTGCGTAACCGTCCTCGTTTGGGAAATATTGACACAAGCCGTTAATTTTTCCCAGATCCTGAATGCTATGTTTACTTTCGTATTTTCTGTAGATCCTTAGCGGATGATGAGATCCTACGTCGAAACCTAGGTTATTTTCTATCCTAATGCGATAGCGTAGTGATCATGATTGTTAATCAAGAGGCTATAGGAGATATAAGAATCAACCGTATAAATGTCACTATCCTTTTTAGTCCCATGTATGTGCTTCTCTGCGGTCCACATTTGGCTTAATCTCTAAGGAAATCATCATCACCAATGCCGATCTTCAATCTCAAGATTGGTTTGACTCAGGTTTCCACTAGATTCTTTCATCAGCTACCTTTATATTTGTTTTTTTATATTTGTTACATCCTGTATTACTTAATGTATATATATTAAAAATTCCCTTCCTTTGCTATTTTCCCCTGGTGATTGTTTTCAACAGTCCGCCGTGTATCAAACTATGGCGTGTCTTCTTTTACCTTTTCTTAATGGCTTGTACTTATGATGACACTTCGTTCGTGTAACCGGTACATTAATTATTACAATTATTTAAAAACATTATTTAATTGTGAACTGCAATAAAGAATGACTACGATGGCAATTTCAGCATACGAAGGAAAATTAAGAAAGATTAGATTGTTTTAAAAATACATTGTCTTTTAGTCGCATTGTCGCATTGTTCTCTGCAGCCTCCGTGCTCTTGAAAGTTCAGGAAGAAATACTGGTCCGAATGCAAATTAATTGAAGGAAAAATATCTCCGATATCAATATTTCGATCACACATGTGACCCTATACCGGGGGAATTGGGAATTCTCCATGTAGATGGTCACCTGATTGATCGAAATTTCCTATCGGAAATAGTTTTTCTTCAATCAATTATATTTTGGGCTTTATTTCTTCCAGAATTTTAAACTTCAGGCGATTTCTCGTCTTCAACATTCTTCAACACACTTCGCGCTCGTACGTAACCCCGGGGCATCAGCGATGCTAACATCAGAAAGGGTTCCTGTGTGCTACCAGTGTCTCAGTGTGCTGACATCTGCTCGGTTTTCTAACTTCCTGCATGATCTCGCGAGTTGAGCTCCGGAGCGGCGGCGAGGCGTGCCTCCATGCCCGTGAGGGGGCGTAGTACAAGACTGGGAACCACGCCGGTCGTCGAACCCCGTCCACCTCCGCCCCGATCCCCCCTTGAATTCCCTCTCTCCCCAACTTCCTCCTCCTCCCAACTGTCCTTCTCTCCAACGTTGCCGTTTTGGCCCTTTTTGCGCTGCATTTGTAACGCTCTTCGGTTACGCTCGCTGCATTCTTAATATCCGAATCTCGATGGTGCTTTATTTGCGGCGTATGAAATTGAATTATCGAGAGTTCCATAGTAAAAGTTAGATCATGTCCTACTTTTTCTCTTACGTGTAGATTTAGTGCTCTCTCTGTTCGTAATTAATCCAACGTAATTTCATCGTCAAGAACCACTCGTATACAAATCACTTGTGAAATTATAAAGACCTAAGAGTGAGAATGAGCGCAACGTAGGGCAAAACAAATGTTTTACACATTGAATAAATGATGATTTTTTTTAAAACCTGCGTGATAAGCGTATTCCACTTGGAAATGTGAAGGTTACAATCTGAGTCAATCTCATTGTCTTACACCCCTGGAGTCGAGAATGGGTTTGTGTATTTGAATCTGAAACCTTCCCGGCAGTAGTTCCAACGTGCTGTACTATCTCCGATTGAAATATTTCTTTAAAGATTTCCTGAGTTATCTTATTCCCACAAATGAGTTCTATGACATTGCTATTTTTACGGGTAGAATTGAAAGGTTTTCTGCCCCGACGATAACTTTTCACTGCACGCTGTTTTGCAAATATGCATATATGTTTATGCACGCATAATTCTGTTTCTTTTTGAGGTAGGCTTAGTCACAATAGCGTGATTATTTATAGCAGCCCTAAGTAACTGGATTTGTTTTTCTAGTTTCTTCCATATACTCTTCTTGTCCCTTTGACCTCCTTTACCTTCTACGACATTCATGCATTGTTGAATTCAATATAAACGGTGTGTTAATTTATAGCCTACTCTTAACTTCTTCATTAAGGAATCCATTTTAGTGCCGTAGTTTTCTTATTAGTTGATTTCGGCTAATGCCTAGGAAATGTACTGCTTATACTCTTCCTTCCTCCAAAAACCTCTCTTTTCAATTTCTCTTGTGTTTCAGAGAATTCTTATATCTTTTTCTAACGTAAAATTCATACTTTTTCTTCCGCACCATGCTTTTGTTACGGGTACTTTTTTCAGTTTCTCCGATCTATTTGAGTTGAAAGCAGTCATATTTTTCCATAGAATGAATGATTTAATATCCATCGACATCTCTTACCATGCCACGCCTTATGGCACTATGCACCTCAACACTTGTTCTCATGTTTTGTATTCCATTTAATGTAGTTACCTTTATTTAGTTTTCCTATTTATCTCCAAATAAAAAGGAATTAAAAGAACATGTAAACTTCAATGCACGGCCATGGTAAAAAAAACAAAACTTTTTTCTAGATTTCACTGACTTTATTTTAAATGGCACTTTATGTTTCGCCATTTAAATTAAAAACAGTGAAATTTGAAAAGAGCTTCATTTATCATGGAGATACTAGCCTCCTGGTTTCTAGTAGCAACCTTTCTGTTAACTCTTAGCTATTCAGACTCTGTGGATGCGTCAGAATTTTATAACATCGTGCGCCATTATAATATCTACACGAAACTATTATTTTTCAGTCGTCTGAACGAGCAACGTAAAATCGTGCCTTGTGGTTAATCCCTCCACTTACCCTGAAGTTGATGATCTATTCGTTCATCGAAACGTCCCCATAGACGGTGAGCCTAATCCGGATGAAGGCCTGTTAAGAATTCACTTAAAAGATACGCCGGGAAGGCACTTGAACTCTCTTCCACCCTTTAGTCTCTGCCCAAATCGGCGCTATGGATGCGCACGCGGTTTTAAAATAAGTAATGATAACATTTATTCTTCCTGGCTCATTTTAAATCTTGCTTTCTTACATCATGATTGTCTGTATAAATGGGGGAATATAGGTACCCCATTGGAACAATCTATTTGGGTTTACAATTATCTTCCATTTTTTGGCACCTGCTATGAACCTGTTTTGATTTTAATTTGTCCTCTTGGTATAATTATGCGCTCTACTCAAGGATAATGTTGACGTTTAGATATCCACAATAATTATATGCAATAAACCGTCAGATACAATTAATCAACAATGATGGAAAAAACGTGTTTAGAAATTCATTACAAAATTAACAAGAGCATTGCATGTGCAAACAGAAAATTCAGAGTTATTCCGACAGGAGTAGTTATCAAAATAATTAATTTTAAATAGTTTGGATTGCGGTTGTGGTGGGTAATTTGTCTTCTGGCACTGACGAATGAGAAAGTATACAACAGCTTCCAAATTATATTCGTCAATTGGCTGTGATAGTAGCTATTTTTTTAGTTCATTTGTAAATTTAGTGACTCAAGTTGGTTCCATCAATTCGTCTTGTGAGAAGAAGAAGAGTCATGGCGCCAGTTAACATTTTGTGTTTTAATTCCTCAATTGCTGGTTAAGGTATTGGCAAAATATGTTTTCGTATTAATTTAATCATGTGTTTATACGGCTCTGTTCGTTTTCCTTGACGGCAGAAGAGAATTTTTAGTGTCGTGATTGTATTCCTCGCGTGACGTTTAAGCCGGTTGATTCAATTAGATCATCGCTCAAGCGGGGAGCGCGGGTGGAGTCGGTCTGTCTCTGCGAGTCGTTCGCGAGCCTCACTAACCTGCGGGCGGGGGCAAGAGAACGGTGGCCGCCCCGGGAGAGGGTGCCGTTGGCTCATTTGCATTCCGGGGGAGGCGGGAAACATATGGGAAGCAGAGGCGGCCGCATCGTCCTCCCCCTCCCTACCCCCCTCCTCTACCTGCATTTCCACCCGTCCGCTGATTGTCCTTTGTGGCGGCGGCGCTCGCTTTAATGGCCGACGCTGGTGCGGTGGGGGCGGCGGCGGCCGACGGGGATGACCCACTCACTCCGGCTGGTGGTGGCGCTGGTGTTCGGACGCACCGGCGGGCGGGGGAAGGTGTAAGGGTGTATGTGTGGCCGGCAGCATTGCCGACTGGTAAATAGATGCCGTGCCGAATAGAGCTATCTTGCAGAAACAAAATCTTCCTCTGGAAGCTGGTTAAACGGAACGAAATAGTATCGCTTTCCTTTTATTTTGGAGACACCCGGGAGACAAGCACCTTCAAGCTATCAGTTCCGCGAAAGCCTTCATTCATGGATTCCTTTTATTTTGCTGTATCTAGTGTTATGGTGGGATAGGAGAGGAAGGTTTTTCAGAGAAATTCTAAGAAGGTAGAGAAGGTGAAACGAAACACGGCTCGAGTGCAGGTCAAGCTCTAGATTGTCTGGAAGAGTTTCTTTACATGGGGAGCAAAATAACATCCGATGGTCGCCGCCAAAAAGAGCTCAAGAGCCGAATAAATCAGGCAAAGGCAGCGTTTCACGTGAAGACCCAGCTCCTTACCTCCAGCAATATTAATTTAGAGCTATGAAAACATCTGGTTAGGAAATTTGTATGGCGTGTTATGCCGTAGGTGGTGAGGCCTGGGCACTTAGAGGAGAAGGTCGATTAAAGGAGAAGGTTAGAAGCATTTGAAATGTGGTACCTACTACCGAAGAATGTGGGAAGTACCCTGGGTGGACAGAGTCACAAATGAAGAGGTGCTATGGTAAGTGCGAGTTGAAGTTGAAGAAACGTAAAACAACATTACTGAACATATACTGAGACACGAATTTTTAGTAAGGACGGTAAGGTCCATTCTGGAGGGCTCGGTGGATGGGACGAACTGCAGTGGTAGATCTAGTCCGTCGTACGTGGGGCAGATTTTGGAAGGGCTTGGCTGCTACTCATGTGCAGAAATGAAGTGGCTGGCCCATGAGTGGAACAGATTGAAGACTGCTGCTAACCAATCCTAGGATTCTAATCAGAGTAGGAGAGAAGAAGATTGGAGGAAATATTTGAAAGGTAATGGACTCTAAATAAGCGACTAAGCGACTCTAAATACCTGCCTGCTAAGCATGGCAGGTATGAAAGGAAGAGTAATGGAACTATGGAGATAATGAACTTTCTGAGGCAAGGGAAGATATCAAGAGTTTGGGACTGAGGTTTTAGGTTAGGACGTGTTAGAAAGAACTTATGTGGTAGAGAGGGGATAGAGCGGTCACCAACTCTCCAAATACCTACTGTCTTGAAGTGGTGATGAATGGTAATTTTTTATTGAACTGTTGATTCATCTTAGAAATAGCAGAAATGAAATTGGGTCCAGTAGTTGGGACACTGATAGAAAGAGCTTCATTATCAAGACCATGGAGTGGTCTCTAAGAAAAAGGAATTACTAAGGTTGACTTTTGGTGAAGATATGACAGGTTTGGTCAAAGGTCTAACGTGGAGGGTTGCGTTGCGTGGTTAAAAATTCTTTGTTTTGAGGGAGGATCATGAGTTTTGAGGGAGGATCATTGGATGCTTTAAGATTTAGGTTTGGAGAAGATGAACTAAATGAGTATGAAGGCGAGTGAGCAATTGGTTAATATGCTAAGAGAGGACAGGAATTTGGACGGGCTGAGAGTTGACACTGTGAAGAGGGATTTAAGATAGGAAATTTTGTATACCCGCGTGATAGAAGCTGGTAAGACATGTCACAAGGGATGGAATATTCACACGCTTATCATTAATATTGATGGTTCTTAAAATACGTTGAATCTGAAATTCTTAATATTTGCGGTCAATATTGATGGACTTGATACTGGTTATAAGAACTGGATTTTCAAGGTAAAGATTGAAGTGAGCGAATTACTTGGTATTGTGCTTCTTTGCCGAAAGAATGATTAATGGATTTAATGGCGATTTGAATGCTGGTTTTATTTAGCAGATTTTGGGTTGCAAGTGTGGCATGCGAAAGAGTGATTATTTTCCCGAGGAACAAGTGAATATAAACGTACTCTACCCTATACTATGAAGAGAATATACTTTCATAATACGGAGTAATCATAAATTTCCGATAAATGCGGTTAGCGTGAAGTACCTCACAAGTACTGGATAGGGAGCGATAGAAAAGGGAGTTGCTTTAGGGGATCGAGCTGGTGTGGTGGATAGAGTACTGGCCTCCCATCCCTGGGGCTGGGATTTGAGCCCAGGCAGTAGAGATTTTTCATTGGTATACTTCTTCCTGCTAGAGTGACGTGTGCTGAGCATGAGCTAGTTCAATTCCGTCCGTCTAATGGGACTTCCGCGGGAACCCTTTGCATTTTTCGTTTATAGCACGCTAATTCCGACATCGGGTTTCTCTCCAGCCTTCTTCCACTCCATCAACTCCTGCCTCATTCCAAATTCCCACTTAAACTTAATGAGCATATGACCTAGGTTTTTGGTCGCCTTCCCTAGTACCAATAACAGGGAGTTGCATAAGGAATCCTGAAGGGGCAATGTAGGTGGATCGAGATGGTAATTAGACGACTGTGCATTGTAGTTAATATATATTGGATAAATTACTGCTATGGAAGGAAATCCCTTGCGTTCTTTGTGAAATAAAGAGAGGTTTGAAGTATTCAAATGTGTGTAAAAAGGTAATGGGAAAAAAGAGATGGTTGGAGAGGGAGAAGAGTTTAAGAGCAGTGCAAAGGAATTTATTATCATTTGAATTTCCTCAATTTAATTCATCAGTTTAAGGATTACGAAACGAAACGTATGCTGAGAATATATCATGTTATAAAGCTATAAATATGACATCACATCTAATTTTCAATTTATGCTGTGTTTTTGT
Organism: Platycnemis pennipes; assembly: GCA_933228895.1. Classification (NCBI taxonomy): domain Eukaryota; kingdom Metazoa; phylum Arthropoda; class Insecta; order Odonata; family Platycnemididae; genus Platycnemis; species Platycnemis pennipes. The sequence goes on along the minus strand of OW121856.1, from coordinate 74,960,665 downwards.
CTACATTGCTAAAATCTAGAGACTGAAATCTTTGCAAAAATGTATTATCACTGATTTTATTATTAATTGTTACTTGCCATTTGTAAAGGTTCAATTTTCTATCTTTATTTCGTTTCATTCCAGGTGAGTGTTCAACTTTTATATTGCTGTATTCTTCTCTTAACCAGGACAATTTGTAAGTAAAAGCTATAATTTAGTTTTCATTTAAGCATGTTAATACTCAATATTTTTATCGTTGAGGAGTGATGTGGGGGATTCATTTAGTTTTAAAGAAGTTTTATTTCTGCTCGAAACTATGTTGATGTGTATGGTATGATGTATCAAGGGTAATTTATGTAAGAATATAATTAAGTAATTTTGTATTTTTAGGATCAATATCAACGGCATAATCAGGTTCCAATCTTGAGTATTCTCCTTTTTCTAGGAGATAACAGAGAAACTGGAGAAAAACGAAAACCTTTTTGAGTTAGGCGGCCGAGTTTGTAATCAGAACAAACAATTAGGTCTCAGAAATTGTGATGATATGACTTTAACGTGTCGAAAAATCAGAACGCTCCCATTTTGATGTGATTGCCCAAATATCGTTTAACTTTCTCTATGTGGATTAATATTAAGTGAAAGCTGTTGCCGCATAAACACTTAAGCTGAAATTTGTTCCATCTCTGCGTCAAAATTGCACCTGTCTCCTCAGCTTCGGCTAGGAGTTAATTCCCTATAGTTGATGCGACTGAAACCTTAACGATCTCCATCCGTCCGAATCCAAAAATGATAAATTACAATAATGGATTTTTTTGACGTCCCAATTAAGACAGTAATTTCGGACGATAGCATTTTCACACACAATGAATTCTCACGGTTAAACTAATCCTTTCAATTTCTCGTATAGGCCTCCTTTCAATATTCTTAAGTAACCCGTGGGACTTCTTGCATGAAAATGGCCTTTCCTGTTTGGATTCAACTACTTGATCCATCATTAATTTCGTATTTTGGTGCTGAATTGTATAGTTTAAACGATTTGTACTTCATAAACACAGTTTATGTACCTTTGTACTCCTTCTAGGGAAATTTCACGACTATATTTGCCCGTATTAATTCAATTTTCTTCAGTTTATCTACTTTAGGTAATAACGCTTTGAAATATCGCCATTCAGATTTTTTCCCGTAAGCAAAAAAGAAATATATCGTATTTGTAACCTCTATTATGAAATTTTTATTTCTTAGATAACTTTTTAGGTTATTTTCAATTCCCTTTCCTCAATCGTTTTCAGTTTCAGAAAATCATAAATTATCAGGTTGATTTAATTTCTTTTAATTTTTTGGCTCTTAAGGCGTGTCATACTCCACTAAGACATCCTTGGTGTGTTACAGCGCGAATTCAGCTTCTCTTACTGCAGGATTTAGCATCTTCCTCCGATGTGTTCATCTCCCAAGGGGTGTACTCATGTTCTGGAGACGTTTGGGATATCACTTGGGGTGTATGACAGGTTTTGTTCGTTCTTGTCGTGGATCATAAACCTTAGTGTGACGCTCATCGAGAGTTTGCCTTTTGCCTGGGGAATGCTGGATTTTTCTTCCCTCAAAGATGATAACGTTCATAAAACGAAGGATAAATTAGAGTGAATACGAACTCCAAATTTTAGGCTCGATATTTTTACAAATTAATGTTTATAGACAAACTAAACTGAGAACGCTACACATATGTATACAATTTACATGTACATAAGTGTGGATAACTTATCCGAAGAATGTTAATTTGGTCTGGGGAATGAACAATGGAGATGGTTTAGCAGGGCAAACCTATATATTTATGTATGTCAGGTGAAGCGCTCCGCGGACTACCCTTCGTTTGTTTCCATCCATTTGTGTCATCCAGGAGCCAGTCAATGTTGCGAATGTCATCTCCTCTAAAGGTCAAATAAGCTCGGTAACCCTTTTGCCACGTCTTGATTTTAGTCCTTGGAGAGGATCATGATCCCTAAACAATGCGTAATGGCACTGGTGGAATAAACGGCATTAATGGTACAGAAATCTGTCGCACCTCCTGCTAACCTTTTCTGAAATGGATATTGTTCCGAATCGAACCGAAGTGGTGGTATGATGTATCACGCCCGGGCTAATACCCTTTCATTTGGGGTTTGTTGAAATAAAGCTCTGACTATGGGAGAGACTGAAGGATGAGGAATGGGGGATTATGTTTCGTTATATTGTTTTTATTTCTTTTTTAAGTTTTTTAAATTGTATATTTTAATTTGGGTTTTGGAAATGCAATACTTATGTTCTCTTTTTTTTAAGGAAGGAAATGATTAGACTGTTAGGAATTTGAGTATCTTGTAAGAATGTGGAATAGGGTTAGGGAATGCAGTAAAGACGACGGAGTATTAAAAAAAAATAATGTGCTGAAAAAATAATATCAAACAATTCGCACTTAAGTATGCGACGTTCCTCCACCGATTCGGGCGCGGTCCTAGATGATGAATGCGTCCTTCAGAACTGAATTTTGTACCGAGACCGCACGTTAACGGTAAAGATTTGTCACTGTGTACAGTTAGAGTCATTCAAAACGAGGGCCTCGCCGTAGTTCGAATTTTGAAGTGGCGGGGGTGTGTGGGGGGGGGGGGGGGGAGTTGGCAGGGGCGTTTGTGTGTGTGTGGAGGAATTGGCACGCGTCCATACAAGGTACGGCCGGATTCGGCGCGCTATGAGGAACTCAACGGCGTGTGCCGGACCGCGCGGGCATTATAACGTGGCGCACGTAGCCTTTTGATTGTTTCTGCTTATCGTTTCGTCATTCTGATGGTTCTCAAGTCTTCCTCACCTTCCCCGATGCTCGCTAATGACCGTCGCTTCGCGACGACCCGCGGCGGTGCAAGAAAAGGGATTTTTTTTTCAATTTCCTACTCATCAATTTCTCCCTCTGGGTTATTTGTGGCGTTGACGACACCTCGGTGGCTCGCCTCCGTGACCTCGTGCCGAGGTAACAATGAGGGTCGAGCCTTCGCGTCCGAGATGGGTCGCTAAAGGGATTCTCTTAAGAAACGATCTTGCCTCATTTCCGTGGGCCGTTCGTTTGATTTTGGGGGTACTAATTATTTTTCGCCCGTGGCAACTCGCTGGTATTTCTAAAAATGTTTCTCTCGAACGTTAATTTATGCATGATTATTACCCTGCGAGTTAATGAAAGCACTGAGAAGTGTGGGAGTAGACTAAAGAAATTATCGTCTTATTGGTAATATATACATGGAATGGTGGTCACATGTGGTCATGTAAGCATATTCTGAATAGGAAATCTTAGGGCGAGGAGTGATGTAGAGTTGCCCGCTGTTGCCAGTACTTTTTACTATATATGAAGAGGAAACTTTTGGAGAGGAATGGGAAAAATTATATGCAGGCATGCAGTGGGAGAAGTGGTAGTTGAATCAGTGAGGTATACCAATAACGAAGCATTAGTAAGACAGCGAAATGATTGTTAGCGCCGTGAGACATTATACTAGTACAGTCGGATGGCTTTAGGATAAAAATCTATTACAACAAATCTAAAATAATGAGATTCTCGCCGAAGAACAAGTTGAAACTGATTGTAAAAGTGAGAGAGTAATGGATAGATAGATAGATACATTTATGTATGTTCTAGGGCACGCCCTATGAGAAAAAATACATTATTATTGAAAAACAGCTCGGACTTTTGCATAATAATAACGCATATTCAGCATAGCATACATTTTGCACAGATAGATGTACCTAACATAGCATAGATTTCCTGCTTTTATGTAACCCACAAATATTGTTAAATAGTTTTTTTTGATGGAACAATTGAAACAGTTTTTTTTTTACTTGAATAGCGTATTGGACGAAACTGGGCGTAGCAGTAATAATGTTAGGAGAAAAGTTGCTCTGGCCAAGCCGGCGATTACTAATAGAAGGGAAATTATGAAGGGAACCTCAAGTAAGAATGTAAAGAGAAGGTTAAGTAAGAGCTTGATACGGAGTGTGGCTTTATATGGATCTGAGAAATCGGATGGACATGGACTTGAAGAGAGATCGAGAAAAACTTTGAAGCTTTAGAAATGTGACTATGGAGGAGAACGGCGAAAGTGCCCTGGACGGGAAGGAGGACGAATAAAGAGGTGTTAAAAATTGTTGCGGAGGATAGATGATTGCTGGTAGAAATTAAGAGAAGTCAATGACGGTGGATTGAACGGGTCCATAGGGACAATTGAATATTTAAGGTCGCCATCAAAGGCTTAATTGTGGGTAAGCGAGAATGAGGAAGCAAAAGAAAAGATAATGAATAGCATGAAGAGGGGTTGGAAGAACGCCAATTTGACTTGAGAAATAGCCCAGGGAAGGAGCCACTAGATAAATTAAATGCAAAGGAGAGTAGAGATTCTCCATCAAAACCTACCCTATCCGTTAGGAGACTATCAATCAGTGAATTCGTTTGCACTGCTATTGTGTTTGGTGCCTGGAGGAAAGAGCGCATTGTTGATCTTTTGTGTGAGCAATTGATCTCTTTCAATTTGTCGCTTATATTCCCTTGTTTAAGGAGCTGGGGGGTAGAAATATATTTGCATTGTTAATCTCTGAATCTGGTATTAATAAATTATTATCTGGCACAAACCTCTTGCCAACCACGGGTTCCCGTACGAGTATTTCAATTTATCTAATGAATACATATGAGTTTGTTTTACGAAAGGAGCTATTACGTGTTAAGGCCTCGGGGAATTTTTAACTGGAAATCCTACTCTAACCCCAAATATTAGACGACTGCCGATTATACTTTCGAATGCTCTCGACTTAGTAATCGAAGCTTTGCTCCCTGTTAATGTTTTTTATGTTAAAACATAGCCCACCACCAGCGTGTTGTCTATGCAGTTTTCTTCTTATAACCTAATCTGTCGAATCTGGCCTTACTACAGATTAAAGTATTGATATAGAGGGGAAATAATGTAGTTCGATTAACAACTCTCAGTATAAGTAAAACTTTGTCCATATTCGTTTGGTGGTATTTCATCGTCAACTTGTTTATTGCGTAAACTGTTACAAATATCAAAAATAAGAAAACCACTACACGACCCGGGTTTAGACGATCAATCGTCGAAACCCGAGTCGTGTAGTGGTTTTCTTATTTTGTAGTATTTGTAACAGTTTACGCAATAAACAGGTTAACTCTCATTATGTTTGATATGTCATTTATGATTTCACTTTGTAAAAGATATCGGTCATGCTTCAGAATTTTAAACGCAAATACCATGCTATGAGCATGTAGCAAGAATAATACTCGTTTTTTGGGCATAAATTCAGTCTTCTAACATCTGTACATTGTTTTTGTGGCACTGTTGAACGTTTTGGGGACATCATTTTAAGTGTGCTTATTATGCGGTTCACATGTGAATACTAACTTAGCATATTTGGAGTAAAATTGCGAATAATTGAATTTTGTGTAGAGGTGCTTGTCCCTGCAAAATAATTTCAAAATAACCCCCATGTTGCCAGCTTTATTATTTATTCCTCGTAGGGACCTAGCAAAGGTGTAACCTAACGGTATTTTTGTTTTGTGTTGAATTTGCAACGGAGTCCGTCACATTTCAGCGTAACTTGGCAGCTGTTTAAAAAATGTTCTTTGAAAGCCCTTCCATTGTTTTCGTGATCCTCTCCCCTGTTGATTAATGGTGAGTCGTGAAGAGAAACGTTACCTCGTTTAATAGTGCGTTCAGCTACTTTTGGGTGCAGAATTATGCTTCACTGAGATAATTGTGATGTATTGGATGCAGGATTTAGTGGCTTTCACTTTCAGGTATCTGACGCGTTTCAATTATCGTGAGATATAAGTTCGGTATAGTAGATTTCTTAGCGATAAAATTCTGTTTTTAGGTACTTCAATTTAAGTACTTTCTGCTGTGTCGCTCTGGCTAACCTGGATTTAATCTAAAGACAATGACACCCGAGACCTTTAATTTGCAAAATCCTTTACCAGTATGGATGCTGCGGTCGGCAGGAATTTCTTATCATTCATTTCATTATGTTTTTGGTTGTATAGCATGACATTAGGCTGCATTTTATCAAGAACATTTTCTTTTAATAAGTAAAATTTCATTTTTCTACATTTAGCTGAGACTCTTCTTACAAGTTTATCCTGAAATTTCTAATTCCTAATCCCATGAACTTCATCTTACTCAATTTATATCGAGCCTTTATTATTCTAATGCATTTAAAACAATCTTCCATATTTTTGCTGGTCTGATTTCATGGCACTTATGGTTTTACTGAAGAAAGCGTGCTATTTATCGGTTTCAATTCCCACTCAAAGATTAACATGATTAATTAGTGAATACCCAACCAACAAAGCTAATAACTGAATACAAAACTAATTATTCAACGTTATCCAGTCATCAATACCCACCCTTGATCTTAAATGATATGCCCATGTGTAAACTTAGCAATTTTTACTAAATAATATTTTTTCTAGTTACACTTCAATATTTTATATACCCCTGAAGTTCTTGTCCGTAGAAGGGAGAAACTGTATTACAATGTATCCATTTGTTTCTAATTATTATTATTAGTATTCTGCCGGTGAAGGTAGGTTTAAATGGACATTTAATTCTTCCCACCCCCTAAATTTCACACGATGTCTCTCTTCAGCCCCTAATAGCTCCTGCTACTCATCATTCCATCCAAGCTAACCGTTCTTCTCCTCCCTCTTCCCCGCTTACCCAACGCTCTTCCCTCAATCACCTCCTTCAAAAACCATCCTCTTTTATTACCTTTTCCTTCCACACTTGATTCAGGCTATAGCTATCTTAATCGTTGCCTAATTACCATTTGCGGAAGCAATTGTACGATCCTACATGTTTAACTTGTCCATTTTGATCCTCTCTGTTATAAGTCAAGTTTATGCTGCTTTTTACATCTACCTCACTAATGATATGGGATGACCAGGTGTCACTTAAAGTTTCCAGGTCTGACTTAAACCAAGGTGCAGTGAATGTAATTAATTTCCTTCTCAGGGTATGAAAACTGTTTGTTTCATTTACAAGTTTTCTCTTGTTTTGTTTATGCTATGGTATTCACCTTTCGAAGACAGACAAGTTGGCTTATCTTAATTTATCTTTTTTTAAATTCAATTCACAACCCAAGCCTTTCTTACAATCAGCCATCACTTGGACGCATGCGTTTGTGGGTAAGAGAAGAGAACTTGAGATGGGAAACATGAGCAGGCATGAAAATAAAATGGTTTGCTTAAAGCTCGATATGGAGCATGCTTTCGTATGGATCGGAAATCTGGTGAATGATGAAGGGAAAGGATTGGAGTGATCCCTCGAAACGTGCGTTAGTAGAATAAAAAAGACTGTTGGACGAAAAGGAGAATGAAGAAGTGGTCAGCATGTAGGGGATGAAGGTTGTTAAGAAAAATTAAGATTAAGAGTATGTGGATGGACGAGGTAATCCAGGACAATGAATCAGCTGAAGGTCATTAAAGAAGGTAGAATGCTTGATAGGGAGAACGAACAAGAAAGAGAAGATGCAATGTCGATAGTATGAAGCGGGATAGGAACTATGTCGACTTGAAGAGAGTAGTAGTGCAGACAAGGCTTCGCTAGGTGAAAGTAATGTGAAGAAGAGTCGATATACCACATCCAACCGGATCCAATACGGATAGTGAAAACTATCTGTAAAAATAAAAACTTCTAGCTACCTTAGATTATGAGATTCAGTTTCTAGTGCTTACGGCCTTGCTACTCGCGATTCTTGTACGGATGAAGTTGTTTTTGCACGGAGTAAGATACATAACAGAAACTGGAATTCCTCATTTGAATTGGCTGTATTTAGTTTTTCTTGATTCTAACATTACTCACGTTCAAAGTACTCCCTATTTGAGTGAATGCATTTGACCAACCTTTTATTCCAGTTTTCAAAACATTTTTTAAACTCACCTTCTCCGATGCTTTTCGGGGCCTCCAGCGTTGTGTGTTGCACCATGCCAATAATAATATATTTATTTATTTATCTATGAAACAACATTACAAGCACATATTACAATTCTTTTAAATAAGGATAAATTAGGAATCCCTTTTAGGCATAGCCTGTACTTGGGATACCTCAAAATCAAATTACAATAAGACTAATTGAGCGAAGATAAGTGAACTGAGACTAGATACGTAACAAAACATGAACAGAAAAAGATAACAGTTTTATTTCAATCTGTCGTGCATACAGGTTATCATGAGTATTAACTATAGTATTAACAAAAAAACACATCTGGATTTTCTACATCAAATAACAATTGTTTTGCTCTTTTTAAAAATAATGTTAAACTAATTGTACCTCTTAGATTATCTGACAGTCTAAGAAATAGTTTTGGCCCTATATAGATAAATGAACGTTTGAACAGGGACAAATTGGGCTTGGGAAAAATATACATTGTTGTAGTTCTTAGGTTGTATACATTGATTTTTGGTTCTTTCTTAAGTTTATTACCACTTCTGAGGTAGAACAATTTCAGTACTTTGTAAACGTAAAGATGACGTAAAGGGAGTAACTGTAAATCCACAAAAATGGGAAAGGACGGTTCAAATTGACATTTTCTAGCAATCAGTCTCACTATTGCTTTATGGAGAATTAGCAATGGGTTGAGCGAATTTTTATAGGCACCCCAGCATATTTTCCCGTATTTTAGTTTAGACTGCACCAGCCCCCTGCAACTTCCCAAAAAAACTGGGCCCCTTAATGTCCGTTTACTTCCAGTACTGGCCGTCGAGCGCTAGTGGTACTTTCGTCCTACTTTTACAAGGGACCTTATGGGAAGGTCTCCTATTTATCTGCCGAGAGACGTATTAAGTGTGATTTATGTTTTAATTCCTGCTCTCATCGAAGAAAAACCATTATTGCTGAAGCAAGCACCTGAATATTTACCGAATTTAGGAATCTTTTGTCCTGTCAGTGCATACTTACCAACATAACTTTACACAAATCAAGTACAATTTCTTTCCATCAAACATGTTAAATACGACCTGGTTCTAGTCCACAATTGTAAAAGTGTGGAATATAATAAAGTTCCTCATTCAAAATGCATAAAGCTATAGTATTCCACACCGTGACGCGTGTGACATTCTCAAATATTTTTCCATGATGAGACCGAAAGGGAATTACCAACTCCATGATACGTATAATCAACTATCGGCAACGTAACTTTGTGATGCACACTAATCGCGATGATAAAATTTGCGTAATAATTTTCTACTTCTCTTCGATATCGCTTTCTTAAGTCTAATGTTTTGGAATCTTGATTACCTCTTACAATGATATTGAAACCGGTCAGGCCAGAAAAAAGGAAATATTGTGTTCTTGGGAGAATTTAATTAAAGGGGTTTCCCGTTGCCTGCCACAATAGTGTTTTTAACATGACACCATAACTTGATAGGACTGGTGCCAGACGCCTTCTCACAGCCGCCTCAGTGAGGAACAGAAGCTGCGAGTAATGTTACCGGGCATGAGGAAAGAGAAATCGGTCCCGTGCATAAAAGACAGAAGGGTAAATTTTGCAATTGAACCAGAGGAGATCCAGCGTCGATGGAGGAAATGTGTTGAGGAACTGTACAATAGCGAAAATAGGCTTAGGAACTAGGATATAGAAGAGGAAAAGGACGTAGATCAGGATGACGTGGGCCCTGGAATACTGAATAGTGAGATAGAGAAAGCCTTGCGAGAAATGAAGGTGGGCAAAGCGGTGGGGGTTGATAGCATCCCAGCTGAGCTTCTGAAAAACGTAGGAAAACAGGGAAGGGAGAGATTTTATGAACTCGTTCCTAGAATATACGAGGAGGGCACTTGACCGGAGGATTTTGTAAAAACCGTGCTGATACCTAAACCGAAAAAAGGGGTGAAGACTAGAAGAATGTGAAAACTATAGAACGATAGGTTTGATTCATCATGCGGCTGATGTAGTGCTTACAATCATCAATAGAAGAATGGAAAAGAGAGCAAACGAATTCATAGGCTAGGAACAGTTTGGATTTCGGAAAGTGAGGGCCACTCGGGATGCGATTGCAGTGATGAGAGTACTAGTGGAAAGGAAACTAGAATACAATCTGGGTGTATTCGCGTGCTTCGTGGATTTCGAAAAGGCGTTCGACAGAGTGAGGTGGGAAAAGTTAATGGAAATATTGCGGAATATGGTAGTAGACGGGAGAGACAGTGTATATGTACAGCTTTATTAAGCCCCCCAAAACAGACAATTGCACAATATTTCAGGATAAGCCTTCGGAGCCCTTGATTATACTGCATGAAATCAAAGAAATAGGTAAAAAAAAGAAGACTCGAGGAAATTTCTCAAGGAAAAACTGAGGGCTGTGGCTGGAAACGGGTAAAGAGATGTCGAAGCTGTCATCATTGAACATGACTACATCTACATCTACAAAATACCCTGCAAGCCACCATAAATGTTTGTGGCAGGGGGTGAATTCCCACCAAACATGTATTACATATCATGCATAAAAAAAGAATTAGTATTTATATACGGTTCTAAACTACACTATTTAAAAAAAGATAAAAATAGCTAAGCAAACATGCAAAAACATGCTGTTAGTTGCGTAAGCTTCAAGTCCTTATACCAACATGCAGCTACCAATGTTATCCATTGCTACACTCGTACTGGATATATTTACCGTTATTCATATGTTAGAAGATATTTTTTCCTAGATTTCCTAGATAGAGATTTTCGTAATTGTACGAGGAAAAAAGGACATTTTGAATCTGCCAGTTCGGCAATTAATTTCTCTAATTTTGTAATTATGGTCCAGTCTACCATAGTAAGTTGGGGTTCGTAAAATATTTTTAACATCATCACTGAAAATATGGTCTTGGAATTTGTTTAAGAGATTAAATCTAAATTTCAACCTGCGATCTGACAATGATTCACAATTTAGTTCATTTAATAGATTGGATACGCTAATAAGGTTATCATACCGGCCCCTTACAAATCTTGCCGATCTTCGCTGCACACGTTCAAGTTCATTATTTAGACCGATTTCGTAGGGATCCCATACACTGGAAGCACATTCTAAATGAGGTCTAACAAGGGAAAAGTAGCTGATTTCTCGTACATGATCGTCACATTTACCCAGTACTCTTGTGACGAATCCCAGTTTACGATTCGCTTGACCCATTATTTCACGTATGTGTTTACCCCAGGAAAGATCATGTGTTAGTCTTATTCCAAGATATTTAATGGATTCCACGTTTGTTAATTCAATATTACTTATTTATGTAAGTGCTAGGAGGAGAGCTATTCTTTTTCCATAAAATCAATACAAGACATTTTTTAAAGTTTAATTCAAACTGCCATTATTCACACCAATTTTCAATTGCTTGTAGGTCATCATTTAAATATTCTTTATCGTTTGGGAATAGAATTTCCCTGTACAGTATTGCGTCAAATAGAAGAAGCTTACTTTTTACCACTTTATTGATATCATTAACTAAGCGCTCCCTAAAGTCGTTCAATGTGTAATTTATGACGTAAGCCATTATGTTTCAAAGCAAATGTTTAAGTATTCACGTTGTGCAGTTTGCCGCTCGTAATTTATAAATCCACTGGCAAATTCGGTGCAACCAGTGGGTAAATTATTTGAGCTAAAAACTAAAGGCGCTCTTTTGCACCAAAATTTAAATTTATTTCGTTTCATACTTTCTGCGGAACACGTTTTAATTTTACGTTGTATGAAAGTAAATGATTTTGAACTTGCTATAAGTGATACCCTCCAAAACTCATTCGTTTTTTTCTTGCTCAAAACATTGTGAAGAAGTTATGGCATTCATAATCGATTATTATGTTAGCATGCGAATGAGGCAATTTGCAATAACGTAATTTTGAGGCTAACATAGAGTATTCAATGAAGAAAAAAATGTCCAAATTTTCTATGACGTAAATTTTTGTGAGAATCAATGTACAAAGTGCTTGATTTACTAATATTTATTCAATTCTGCAACCCAATATTCAGTCCCTCGAGAGGAAATCCACAAAGAAACTCTAAGGTTATCTCCCAGGAAATAATGTTTCACTGACTACGAGTGGTGGGATTTTGATTGTAATTTTTATACAGCAAGAGGGAAATTGTTTGATGTGGTTTTGCTGAGCCATAATCGTAATAAAGAGGTTACTAGGGGAAAAACACTTTGTTATTTTATTCATTTTTTCTTGTTACTGGCCTGACGGGTTACAATATCATTGTAAGAGGTAATCAAGATTCCAAAACATTAGACTTAAGAAAGCGATATCGAAGAGAAGTAGAAAATTATTACGCAAATTTTATCATCGCGATTAGTGTGCATCACAAAGTTACGTTGCCGATAGTTGATTATACGTATCATGGAGTTGGTAATTCCCTTTCGGTCTCATCATGGAAAAATATTTGAGAATGTCACACGCGTCACGGTGTGGAATACTATAGCTTTATGCATTTTGAATGAGGAACTTTATTATATTCCACACTTTTACAATTGTGGACTAGAACCAGGTCGTATTTAACATGTTTGATGGAAAGAAATTGTACTTGATTTGTGTAAAGTTATGTTGGTAAGTATGCACTGACAGGACAAAAGATTCCTAAATTCGGTAAATATTCAGGTGCTTGCTTCAGCAATAATGGTTTTTCTTCGATGAGAGCAGGAATTAAAACATAAATCACACTTAATACGTCTCTCGGCAGATAAATAGGAGACCTTCCCATAAGGTCCCTTGTAAAAGTAGGACGAAAGTACCACTAGCGCTCGACGGCCAGTACTGGAAGTAAACGGACATTAAGGGGCCAAATATTTTCTATTGACGGCATAGGAAGATGCAGGGGGCTGGACTGCACTAAAGCATTATAAATTGATTTAATGAACTGCTGAGGACATTTGTTTCGAAGGAAATAAAACTTCGCGTGGATAAATTTAAGTCCCCTGTAAATCGGTTAATATCTGATAAACGTTTTCTCTTCAAGTACCTTTTCATTCGGTGAACAGAAAAAATTCACAAGGTGCCAAATCAGGTGGGTAAGGAGGGTGGGGCAATTGAATCATGCTCCTTCAGTTCACGGCAGGTTTCCAAGCGAATCTCCGTTCGCTCCGACGTCAAGAAACGCGGCACAAATTTGGCTGGCACTCTTCTCATTTTCTAATCTTCAGTCAAAATTCACTGATTTGAACTCTAAAACATCCCAGACATCTCAGCTAGTTCATCAGTGGTCCGTCGTCAATCTTCGTGCACAAGTTTGTCAATTTTTCCGACATTTTCTTCAGTCCATGAGGTTGATGAATGCCTGGTGCGAGGAAGATACTCAATTGATATTTTTCCTCTTTTGAAACCAATAAGCCACTCATGGGTTTTTCCTGAAGCATCCTCTTTGTAAGCTGTTTTGAGCATAGCAACAGTTTCCGTAGCGTTTTCCCCGAGCAGGAAGCTGTCACGACCGCGCTTGTTCACGAAAATCCTCCATGCTAAAAAACAGCTCTCACTACAAAATTCACAGGCTCAACGCAGGATCTCTCCCAGCGTTGCCGCATATCTTAATGACTGCAAAAGTGTTCAAACTGCATACTCCTAGCAGCCGAAGTCTGCATTACAAATGGACCGCGATCTGAAAAACGATTCCTATTTCTTTTGGGTCCCCCCTTGTATAACTTAAGTAATATATAAATAATGGAATTCACTTTTAAAATTCTTCAAAGAAACCGAGGAAAGTGCGCAAGCTCGCAAACAAGTTGCAAATTTGCAGTAGTAGGCTAAATTTGAATCAGTTTTAGTAATAAATTTAACTCCCATGGGAATAAAAAGCATTACTACCTCCCTTAAATAACCTTAGGAAGACTTAACTGACGCCGCTGTAATGAAATTTGGGCTCTAATGCGTTGTAATTTATGTTTTAATGTACATACAGTCTCCATACAAGGCCGTGGAAAACGCTACACTGTGCAGGATGAGGTGGGGTCCCAAGCACCCTCATTCGGATTTCAGTTTCACCCATAGGCTAGATAGAATACCAATACTTCTTCCAGTACATTCTTGGGTTAACTCTTAAGTGCATACGGCCGGAACGTCAGCATGGCAGCTAGCAGCTAGTTTTTTTAAGCCATCGTTGCTGATTTTTTCAGTTTTCTGAGCATTTGATTGATTTTGATAATTACTTTTTATTTTACTTGATATTGTGTAGTAATTTTGAAACTAGTCGATATAAATCTTACTTCTGTGGAAAATTGTAATATCTTTCTGTTAATATGGAACGTTTCCACCACATCACACCTGAATCTGGTTTGTTTACTCCCTTCTCTTCATTCTTTGCACCAATGGCCTGCACCAACGCTGTTTTCTAATTTCCACTAACCTTCTCTCCTCCCTCATTATGCTTAACAATTCGTCCTTGGCGTCTAGCGAACTTTTTCCACTCTCCAGTATTGTTCATATCCTTGGGTGAAGTATTAAGGATAAAGATATATTTTTGAATACACATATTCAATCCCTTCCTCCGTGAACTCAGTAAATAGCCTTATAATTGGTTTCTAGCCTACGAGCCCATTCTGTCTTTGGTTTCTTCCATTTCAAGACATATTGTGAAATTTTTTTTGTGTCTTGTCATTGAAGAAATTGTCCCTGGCACACGCATAGGTCATAATAATGCTCATTATAATGTTACTTATCACGACTATCTTTTTCAACATGCATAACCATTACTTAATTTGCTAGCATTTAGTAAGTGTTAGTTTATTGTGGTCATTGTTATCGTCTCCCGCCCTTAGGGCCTGGATTCAAACTCAAGATCTTAGGCCACTACTTTGGACACCACATAAACACGTTTCCTCAGTTAATAAACCATTGGATAGCTTCTTCTAATAGTCAACTAGCAGACCTTTTCGAGGATAACATTGTAGCTAGGGTCGATGAAACTCGTATTAAGCCATTATTAAATGTTCCTTATTGCCCATTCTTAGTTATTCGCACTTCTAAGGCCAACAATGTGTTTCTACCTAAATCCTCAATTGTTTTAAAACAAGTTGCGTAGCGAAACATTAGCTTAGGGATCACCGTGTGCAATCTGTTTTCCCCAATAACCCTTGGTATCTTTATCGGAAGACGCCCACCAGAAAATCTCCGCCTCGAAGATAAGTTACGAAAAAAAATGTAGGCGATGTAATTTTAGTATTGCCGCTGTGATCAATGAATTTCTATTGATCAGGGATAAATTTCAGAGAAAACTTGACATGCTAAACGAGAATGTTGTTTACAGTAGTTCAGTTGATATTTCTTTATTTTATGTGCTGCTAAAAGTATTCATTTTCCTTATCCATGCGAAAATATTCTACCAACCGATGCATTTTGTACGTTTTACTGTAGCTGTTTCCGTACATATCTATATTAAATTATAGAGCTTACCTGGATATCCCAAATATTGGATATAGCATTCAGCCATCCTGATGTCCTAACAATTCCGTCTGGTTGGCACAGATTTGTTTACTCATTGTCAGATGCATTGAAACGGGTGGGATATTATAACTTTGCTACCAAGACTGAAGGAAAAACTACATTCTTATGATAAAAATGCTTAAGTTTTCGGAAGTATCGCAATATGTAAACCCTTATCCTTAATAACGTAGTCGGCAATACGGCTTTGATTGGTCACTAAGAAATTCTTGACGTCTTGGATATGGAAGAGGTGATCAAAATATAAAATAACGTGAGGGTTTGCAGTGGGGCTCTGCTTGAAGACTCACTAGCTGTTTCGCATGTATATACCATCTGGAAAGATGACATCAGCCTGAGGCATCTTAAAAACTGCAGTCTTTTCCTAATAGTATCCGTCTACGGCTCTTGTGCTCGGTCCAAGTGCAGCATTATATAGAGGAATCTGCACCCAAAAGGAAAACCCTTGTTCACAGGGTAACTCTGACGGTGAATGAGAGTAAACCAGGGAAAGGTGCCCTACTCCAGGAAAGGAATATCATCTTGAACCTATTCCTTCGACGGTTTATGAATGCCAAAAAAAAAGTTAGAGCACAATTAGAAAAGGTTGCCATTGCAGCGAAAGAATAAAGGGAAATGAAATAGAGGAAAAACTCCTAAAATTGAATTCCTATTAAGCTCAGATAACTTTGCCACTGAGATAATTGCTGCATCAAAGGGGCAAAATATATATGAATATGAATGGATAATTGTTGTTATACTAAAGCATATCCAGTCTCCAGGGCACCACCAAACTCTAAAAGGTAATGAAATCCACTAATTTAAATCACTCCGAACTTAGGAGGAATCTTGTGATGTTGAACAGCAAGAATGGACATGATGAGTTTTTTTGAAGTTCATGAAAATCATTTTACGTACAAAAGTGGTAGGAAAGTTCATGGTATGCTACAATTATATGAGATTGGCTCGAGAGAGGTTTTGTCGGTGTGTTCATCAACATTGACTGATAAAGTGACCCCTTACCTTCAAGCTATAAATCAAAGAATCTCCTCCATAGAAGCACAGTGTTAATCAATTGGAATGTTTTTTTATATTACATAATTTAAAATATATTATATAACTTACGGGTAATATTTTCTTTGATAATGACATTGATGCTAAACCTTCATTATAATGTTTTTCAACTCGATCTCTTTAAATAAATAATTGTTTATTTCATACATATTCATATATATTATATCATTCAAGTCCTCTCAACTCTTAGGCTTATGAAATGTATAATTTGAAATTTAAACATGTAATCTATTTTCTTTATAGCTATTTGTTGGATTCAGAAATGAGCCTACGATAGTAGTTGCACATTTATTTCGTAATAGTGGGTCATGGTTAAAAAATTCTTGAGACTCCTGATTGCAAGTTGTACGCTGGTAGTAATTTGTGGGGTACTAACCCCCTAGGGTAAAATATCGGAAAGAGAGCAATCAAAAGGAGTAAACATTACGATTTCTCACGTTTTGCTCACACAATATAAGGATGAGGAGGTACAGTTTAAGCAAAACAATGTATATCTTTTGCTAGTTGAGCGTACAATTGTTAACTGTTAGAGCGATACGATTTAGTTCAGTATTGAAAGCTCCTGCATTCGCATGGTACGGAAATTATCCGACTATGATTGCAATTTATGCGAGGTAAACAAAGTATGACACCCGAAAACATCATTTAAAGGTAAGCCGTGAATCTGTTTTCTCAAGTTATTCAGCCCAAAGGACTAGCACCTCTAGGGGCCAACCGAGAAACAACAGCCTCATTAAGGGAACAGCCAAAACAGCAGAGTTGCCAGACCTGTATTCTAAGATCGTGGTTGAATCAATCTCACCCTCCTAGATAAATAACTACCGATTAGAATAGGTTTTGACGGCGTGTTCTTTTTCCTCTTTTTGCTGTTCTTTTTCCTCTTTTGCCTCTCATTCATATTTCTCTCTATAATTTGGCATATTCTTACCCAACTTCCTAATGTCTATGATACTATTTTCTTTCTCCCTTACCCTCGCTTCCCCAGTATTCTATCTTCGATAACGACCTTCGGCATTTCATTTTCCCTGAGCACCTGTTCTATCCACCTACTTTGCCTTCTAATTTCCCCCAACACTCTTCTCTTTTCCCCCCACCATATTCAACACCTCCTCGTTCGTCCACCTGTCCGTCCATTGCACTTCCTCCAATCTCCTCCACACTCACATTTCTAAGGCCTCTTATCCTTCTATCGTCATCTTCTCTTCGTCCTAATCTCAGACCCATGCTTAGCCATGCTCATTCTCCTGCTCTTCGCTGCCCATCTCTTCACATTCCTGCACCAGGTTCTCGGCATAAGTTCTCTTCTGTCACCCGCTGCTTAGACAAAGAAATTATTCTTCTGCTCGTATTATCATAACTACTGCAACAGCTACCTTGAACACAATATTATCTCCTTCTGTTCTTGGCCATATTTTCCAATGAGATGATTGTGGCTGTCGTTTTGTTAATGCGGTGGAATTCTCCATATTTTCTTACATAGTAAATGTCTATGATTAAGTAAATGGGGATTCCTACGCCTAACAGGAATGAAAATAATGTTTTTTTTTAACAGTGAATTAGGATTTTAGGTGGATTTTTTACGGTATTTCGTAATTTCTTCGACAATTTAAGTTTAGCACAAGTCGGTTTTTTAGGTGTTATACTTTTTATAGAATTAGCACTTGGAATTTTGCTTCTGCTACATTAATCTGGAAAGATATTGATAAAATCTGAATGTAATCCTTACTTTCTATCTGTGATTCCATGATGGATTTCCTTTCGTAATGATTATACGCATTCATTTTACATTTTTGTGCTAATTAAATGCTAGTTTTTTAAATTAATCTTAGAGTAATGCATTTCATTAATTTGAAAATAGTCCCACATTAATGCTTCCCAAGCTGGAGCGCCATTTAGTTCTCTTTCTGTGCGGTAGGTGGCAAAGAAACAGCGTATCTCTATTCGGGGAAGGAAATTCTGGACTTGGCGTGGAGGTCTCCTCCATCTATAGTGCAGTTTTGAAACTCCTTGTTCCCACCTTCAAGCAGGGATTTTTGAATTTTGATATTGTTTTGCATGTGTGTCAGTTCCTTGTATAATACAATTTCCTCAATGAGGAACGGACGTTTTCTTTTGGTAGAGGGTATCCATATCATTAGTATGAACCTCTTAGCTAAAATTTTGCTCAGCGTTACTGTCATAATAGCGACCCAAATGAGATTGAACTGATCTCTTCATATTTTATCCGTACCTATGTATTGTTATGCATGGCCCCATGTTTTGTTACGAATTTCCATAAACGTACAGAAATTTTCACATGTTTATTTGGAGAGCTTGGTCGGAAAACCGTAGTGACCAGAAGGTTGTTTGAAATATTAGTTACTTGAAAAACTGTATAATACGAATTTGATTCTGACACTGCAGACATATTTATACCCCCTCACTACAACAGCAGGACAGCCAGAAGCAACAAATGAAGAGACCTTCGGGCCGAGTGTTAAAAGAATTCTTTTTTCCCATGCACAAAAACGACTACGATGCAAAAAAGTATAATTATTATAAACACATTACTCTCCATACTTCATAATTAATTGACAAAGTTTTTTCTGCTAATACGTAACTTCACGATTGGTGGCTTAACTCTAATTTAATTTTTGCAAGTCCCCTATTAAGAAAAGGCAATAGGCTTCTGAAATATTACCGTTGGCACACTTTCATGTATGAATATAGTAGTGGACGTCAATATTCCACTTTTTTGTTTAAAAAGTGATATTATTGGAAACATTATAATTTTCGACTTCGTGAAGACTGCATTACACTCAATTTTTGATAATATATTTGTAAACCTAAATTCTGTGGTTACCCATAGGCCGAATACGTTTGGATTTATTGGAAGAAATTTACTATGAAAAGTGGTGGATCAGTTTTAATCCGTATAGTCCTTTCTTTTAGTTCCAAAATCAATACAATAGGTTTTCGGTTGCTGCTTATTGGTGCTTATTCTCAATTCTCGCACTATTACGTTTATTTTAGACTTAGTGTATGAGATGAAATTCTACGCACAAATGACATAAAAACTTTAGAGTTTGGAACATACCATTATTTTTAAAACGTTTA
Organism: Platycnemis pennipes; assembly: GCA_933228895.1. NCBI lineage: Eukaryota > Metazoa > Arthropoda > Insecta > Odonata > Platycnemididae > Platycnemis > Platycnemis pennipes. The sequence goes on along the minus strand of OW121856.1, from coordinate 74,941,059 downwards.
ATTGAGGGTAATTACCGCGAGGCAATTTTTAGCTCATAAAGGCCAATTTAGTAAAACTGCTCTGTAATCCGGTCATTGTCTGAGTAATTGAACAGGGAAAATTCTTTATCTATTCCCTCGATTGACATAACCTTCCTTAATAAGTACTATATGAGCTCTTGCCATTGTGCATTAAATTGTTTGCATAATATTTTTTATATAGTTGTAGTTCTCTCACCAAAATTGCTACAGAAATTGTTTGCATCTTTAAATAATATTTTGGAGATACGTTTTTGACGAAATCATTATTCTCGCAGTTGTTGCTCGGGGGTACAACAACTCATTTGCGCCATTCGGGAGAAGTGATAGTCAGTAAGGGGAGAAACGGAGTTTTTTTTTCAGGAAATGGAGATAAGGCTGGGAGAAACCCTGCGTCGGTATTGTTGTGATCTTAATGAAAGACGCCAAGTGGTTCAGGGTTTAACGTCCCATCCGACGGACGGAGCACCGAATTTGAAAATGCTCCCGACACATAGGGGCCGATATGCCAGCAAAACATCTCTGCCACTGCCGTTGCTCGAAGTCGGTCCCTTGGGATGGAGTTCAGTGCATTAGTCGCTATGCCAACACGGTTCAATTGTATCTTCAAAATTCAAATCTCATATTCAATTCTCCCGTCTTTGTTTTTGTCGCTTTAGTATCTAATAAAAATCTCCCTTAGGACAGTTATATAGGAAAACATGTATTCGCATCTGTTGGCAGCGCAGATGTTAAGGGCACTGATTTTCTTTGCTGATATTTTTATTGATTCCTTGTAAAGAACTTCAAGCCCAGGCCGTCCATGAAGGACGGCTATTGAGGATGCATAATATTACTATGAAAAAATTATTGTTCCCAAATTTTTATGTGATTACGTGCCCTGAATGACCGCCACCATGGGTCAACAATCTAAGATAGGTTTGATGCAGCCCTTCACTCCTTTCTTCTATCGGGCAAACATTAAATGCTCACATAATTCTTCTCTTTCACAATTTGCTTCATCTATCGCACGCGAGGCCTTCCTTTTCCATTCTTCTTATTCACATTTTTGTGTTAATCTTTATCAGGGTATCATGTCTCAAATAATTGCCAGTTAGGTTGTCCCGTTCAAAGGTTCCAGTAGACATCCCTTTTCTCTCACTCTTCTTTAAACTTCTTCGTCATTCGCTCGGTCAATCGCTTTTATCTTCATAATTTTTCTTTATCAGTACATTTTGAATACTTCCAGCCTTGATTTTTCTGCTGCAGTTTTTGTCCAGATATAATTTCCCAATAAGTGTTTCCTTCTATGCTTGTATTTTTAGGTAAGTAGTCTTCCTTTGATAGAATGTCTTCTTTGCCTGGACTTTTCTCCTATTTCTTTCTTGTTCCATCCATCGCTGGTAACTCGGGTTCCTAAATAACAATAGTCTCTCTCCTCTTACCTTATCTTTTCTTAGTTTAACGCCGATCTTGAGCTCTATTCTCATACTGTATACCATTGCCTTGTTTTCTTTTAATTGATTTTTTTGATCTGCTGGTGATACTGGCCATTGTATTCACCATGTTTACTAGAGTCATCTTTAAACATCTATCTTCCTTATCCATCAACGCTTTTGTTGATGGATGAGAAAGGCGTTCATAGGCGTATCGCAACATGCTAACTATCTCCCCGTGGATATTCCCTCCCAAAGATTTTTCTTTGGCTTCTTTGATTGCTTTCTCGGTGTAGACATGGAAAAGTACTTGAAACTGTACTCATCCTTGTCTCACTCCTTTCCATATTCTTGCGTCTCTTATGCAGAGTGCTGATTTGGCAAAAGCCACTTCGATTGTATACAAAGTGTGGATAATTCTTCGGTACTGGATGACATGACATTCTTCTGAATAATGAGCATTGATTTCGAATTCAAATGGTCAAGAACTTTCTCCAGCTCCACAAATGGAGAACACGTTGGTTTTTTCCTCTTCATTTTCTTCTATTTTATTAGGTCTAAATCGCTTTCCTTGTATCCTTCCAGAATCCAAATTGATCTTCATCCAGGAACTCCTCTGTTTTTCGTGCTTTTCTTCTGTAGATCATGTTTGTCAATATCATCGATGTATATGGGGTTGTATTCGGGCTATATATATTTATATACACACACACATGCATATATATATTCCTATAATTTTCACAGTTCCATCTTTTCCTTTTTGGGAATAGGGATGGTTATCTTTTCGAAGTACGTTGGTATTACTCCTGTAGAGCACATGTCGCAGAGGGTATTGTAAAACTGATTGAGAGTCTTTTCCCCTGTTATTTAACAAAACCCGATTTGTATTTATGTAATTATAAATTTTTTATTCATATAGTTTTTGGTGGAGAAGTGCCTCAGTTTTATGTGACTAGTATGACTCATTTCTACCACGTGAGGCCTGTTCTTGTCAACTCAATAGTAGTTTTCATTGGAATTGAAATCAAAATCAGTATCCGTATATATGTTTCGTGTTGTTGTTACAACTATCTCAACAATAATATATTTCAGTGGTAAGACCATCATAGTAAATCGTTGCTCACATTTCTGCTTTGGCTAACATAGTGGTATCCGTATCGGTGCCAATCCTCCATGAGGCATAATTCCCTTAATTCTTCCAGAGCGTTAACTGCCACTCATCCTCCCTTCGGCTAGAAGAAGCTGGTCAGCTTCATCTCCCCCATTTTCGATACGTGGGATTAAAAGAGTGTGTGTTGGTCACGGACTGGATTTGTTGTTTGTACATCATATCCTTTTTCTCGCCGGTCCATCGTTTTTTTTTCAGACCGCTTTTTCACCCCTGCTATGTCGTGGCACATGCCAGATAGCCCGGCTTCTCGCATAAAATCTTCAGATTCCAACGGGAGACGTAATCGCAATGGCATTTCCTTCGAGGGGAAGCCTCTTGGACCTCGGGTAGTTTTTCAAGATTTCGTCAGCAGTTTCGTCTTGTGTTTTTCTCTCGCGTCGAGCTCTTAAAGACTCGTATTTCACTTAGATCCTCCTTTGAACGTTAGCTTCTTTATTGGTCGACTGGATTTATCATACTTTTCGTGGTTTCAATCGTCATTTCTTTTGCTGAAGTCTGCTCCACTGCTACTTGTAGCGATTGTGCTTCAAGTTAATGGACTCAATGAATTTTAATAACGCACATAGCGTGATTTAACAGTTGGTCAATCATAGTTATCATCATCGGTCTTTGATCGTATTTTTCGCTTGACACAGCGCCCAATACGATTCACGCATTGGATAATCAATCATATTTACATTAGTTTTCTATTTTTCATCTTTCGCCTCTTTTTCCGTCTATCTCTCCTCAAATTCCTTCTTTCCATTGGGATCAATCATGTCCTGGTTTTTAATGCACCACGACTAAAATATTAACCCGCGTTACTAAAACATTTCACATTCTCAAATGCTACACGACAAAATGTGAATAATCATCGTACATCTCGTCCTGTAAACTATGGAACTCCTTACCAAATTATGTTAAATTATGTAGGAACATCTCACAATCCTAAAGGGCGTGGTTGCTTATTTGTTTCCTTCTGGCTCCTAATTTTTCATCCGAGTAAATTGAAACTTTTTATTAGTTATTATGATTATTAGCTTTTATTTGTTATTGTTATTATTAGCTGGCTTTTTGTGCAATCATCATATTTTTTTCATTTTTTCCCAAGATATTTTTGCTGTTGTTTTAATTTACCACACTTTGTGTCATATTCTTTTATGCATTGTGTTAGTTGTCCAATGGTGGCATGTATTTGATTGATGTTCTAAAGGACTTTGTTCCCAGAACAATAAAATGTACTTCTATTTCCAGGGGGTTCTCCCTATTAACTTTTCTCTTGACTTACCATTACGACATGATAACTAGGATAGTAAGGATGTCCCATTTTAGATTTAATATTATCTTGAGATTTCTTGTTTTTCCAGCACTTAGTACAACCTCACTTTCTTCCTTTTCCAGATATTATTAACCCTTTTCATCTCTCCCTTGAGCAGTAGCGCGTGTGCAGATAGATTTTTGATTGATGATTTTTTTGCATAGATAACTTTTCTTTTTGTGGTTCTTTTGTCTTCTTTAAGTCCGCCGTTGTGGATCTCTTCTTGTTTCCTCTTACTCTCCAGAACGCCAGATCAGCTGATCAGACGTAGAAAGCACGTGTCAGTCGATTGTCTGGCCATGGAAAGTCCTGTTATACGCTCTGTACATCTGAGACGTTTATGACTTTGATGGAGAGAATTTGATGCAAGCATGAATTTCCCCTCCTTGTGAGTCATGGGATGTTTTGTTGTTTTTTATTGAATCACTTCAAGCTATGACACAGTCATTTGTCTCTGATAGTAATATTAGTCGATTCGGATCCCTGATGTTTTAGCATGAAAAAGAGTTAATGAGTATGGACCAATTTTTCATAGTTTGTGCGCCAATGTGTCCATTTTTAGTTAGGATGCGCCTTATAATCATACAGACCTTTACAACCCCTTAAAAATATGCTTGAAATAATATGTTGGTACAAGAACTGTTGAGTAATAAATGATCGATTTGCTAGTTGCTGTAAGCTTTTGGCAATAAAAAAATTAATTTCTTGCAAGTTAAGGTAAATGTTAATTACTTAAATGAGGCTTTGGAAATGGCTTTGTTAAGTTTGCAGTGTTGAGTTATATCGACGATGGTAACTAGCGGTTTTTCAGCTTTGATTTAGGCAGTCACAACTTCATTTTCTTCTTAATTAGTTTTGTGAATGTTTGTTTGCATCTGTATGCTATTCCTTAACGACAGACATATGGTTCTGAAAATTGTATCATTCGTGAATATGTTCGCTGAGCAACGATCACCTGAATTTTATTACCTTACACTAAGGCGTAATGCAAAGCATGATCTGCCATCTGACATCCGATTCAATGTTTTTTACATCGCGAAATAGTTTTATTTTCGTGTTTTAATTGCTACAGCTGTCTCCAGCAGTGAGTCGACGGTGTGTCAACTGATATATTTTGTTCGCTCAAGATATTGGGCATCGACAATCCTGGGGCTTCAAAGGAACATCGCTCGTGAGACTATGTGGGGTCATGAAAGTCACTTGATAAGTTTCTGGGAATATATCTGGTGGCCTTGTGCGTAAAGCTGTTAGTTAGCGCTTTGTGACTCCCACGCCATAAATTTATCATCACGATTGTTAAATTTGTGACATGACTACCCGGATATCAGTATTGTGTGAAAAACCAAGTCGGTTTATGTAACTTTTAAACGCTGACTCAATCGGGAGCATTTCTGAAATTTATTTTCAGCTCATGACATATTCGTCATCGCTCTGTATTCCCGAATATTCTCATGAGGTCTCAGAGGAGTCACGTCCTTCACTTCAAAGATATTACGATGGAGCGAATTTTTTTCGATAAAGTGCTGGACTTTCATCTCCTTCACCCCTTCTGGGTCATAATTTCCCTTGAAATTGAAGGCAATTTTTAAGGATTACCTTTATCTGAGAAGCGGAGAAACTAGCGATTGACGAAGCAAAAAATAAATCGTCAGTATAATATCCTAGTCAGCAGGGTATTCTGTCAAAAGAAGAATCTACTTAAAGCTGGAAATACGAGCTTAGAAGTAACGAAACTCTTTATCAGAATTTGCAACTGGAACATGGTTCTTAACCAGTGAAGCATGGACGATATCAGTAACAGAGCCGTCAAGGATGGAAACATTCGAAATATGATGTGAAGGCCTTCTCAAAATATGGCCAATTAGATTTTCTTTTTAAATATAGGATTTCGTTCTAACTCGGCGAGTCATATTAATAAATGACTCTCGGGTTTCAAGCCGAGTAAGATTTTGGGTTGCTGACGTTTCGATGGAACACTCCTCCATCGTCCTCAGAGTAATAAAGCTTGCAGGGCATTCTGCCTGCGCTGCCTTCTTTTTAAAGTTTTCAGCAGACTTCTTCGTATGTTACTTGGTCTACGTAAAAGTAAAATAAAATACTATGTATATTCCACACTATTTTAATTCACCGACCCGGGTTTCGTCTACTCCGTAGACATTTAAGGCTGAAACTGTGCAGTTTATTACTTGGCCTATCCAGGGGTTAGGTGTAAGAATGGACTATTTAATCCCAATCTCACCCCAAATAAAGACTACTATTATTTATTCTTATGCATTTATCTTCTTAGTATTTCGTTGTACCACATTTTGAATGTTCCCAGGACTTGTTCAAATGGCCATTTTCAATCGTCCCAGGGAATTCAACGATTAAATTTCAGAACTGCCACCGATATGCTTGTATGTTGTTATTTCCATTATACCGCAAACTTAATGCGTGGTATTCTGTGCCAATGTGAGGTCCATTCTCGTTGCAATGGAAAGCTTCCTTGGGTAAATATCCGCGACTGTGGATTTAGCGAGTAATCGGTTTGCATCGTATTCTGTTTCTTTTACAACGAATTGGTCTGTGTTAGAACAAATTGGCTCCTGGAAATGTTTAGTTTCCCGTTCTATTTTTGCCCTGAACTCTGTGGGTTAATAGTGTGATGAATTTCCATGATGGAAGGGTCGGAAGTGTGCTGTTGAGTTGTGTTGAATTATTGAACTCTGACGAAGATCTTTGACCATTGGTCGCTTGAAAAATGGGTCAGTGGATTTTGAACGTTCGGGATCGAGAACGATACCCAACCGTGTGTTGACTTCCGAGTCCTTTAGATACATTAAACATTGTTATGTGGTGTGCATGTCATGGGGATTTGTGGAAATGTCGAAATATCCTCTCCTACTGGACGGTAGCCATCACGTAGTCTCGGCTCGAAAGAGTGCTGTTGCATAATACACTGCTGTATCGGAAATAGCTAAAATATTCCACGATAATTAAAATTTCTCAGTAGAGTTCATCGCTTTCCATTCAAATTCCGCATGATGTGAGCCAAATGGAAGGAAAATATAACTTGTGTTTGTTGCCTCCGTAAGTGAAAATGTAACATTTCCTTAATGTATTTTGCATATGTTTTGTTGTACGAATTTTGGCTTTATTTTGCTATGAGGAAAACAAATGTATTTTGTGTCAAAGTGAATTCCAAAATAGTGGCATTTTAAATAAAATCATACGAATAGCGGATCGTATAAACTGTATTGTTTCCAAAGAGTTTTCTGCGTTTTAAATTCGGTAGCTCAATATGCCAAATTTTTGTAATTCACGTTCACGTGTCAGTGCATGCACAAGTTTCTTCATATTGCATAGAAGTCACAGCAGCGCTGGCCAAGTAGTAAGATTAATGACCTAGCTTTCATTGTCTCTTATAGAAATGTTTATGGCTTATCGAAATTGTCTTTCAATAAATTTGTTCGTCTGTCCTCACTCTTATCTAGTATAGTCAGTGGCTGCTGAATAATATCTTGTTTATTCAAAGCACCCTTTGAATAGTACCAGCTCGCAGTAACATGGTGGTGAAAATGTTTACGCATAAATTATTGTAAAATACTGTAATTTATGTAATCAGTTAACAAAATCTTGTTCGTCCTCAGGCATTACGGTTAAGCAGCTACCCAGGCATTTAAACTATTTTCATTTCATAATTACAAATAATTTCAGCGTTACCACGCTGCCTTTTATTTAAATCTGATGACTTAATTACTGAATGTTTAAGAAGATATCTTCTCCTCCAGACGTCAATCCATCAAGATTGGTTGGTTGCTAGTCAGCCAGTCATCCTAGGGCCTAGAAAAATTAGTAGATGCGTTAAAAAAACAGTGTGAATAGTATGGAATTAAAGTAAATCATTAGAAAACTTAAGTAATGAAATCTTCCAGAGCAAATCGGGAGAAAATAAATGTAGGAGGTCAGAGGCCAGAGCAGGTGGAGCAATTTAACTATCGGTGTATTATGTTAGAACAAAAGGGGTACAGTAGTATTGAAGCCATAAGGAGAATCACGTTGACAAAAGGCTTTTAATCGTCGAAAAGAATTCAGTACAGAGTAGTTGAACAGGGACGTATAGAAAAGGCTAGTGAACATTTTAATATGGGGCGTGGCATTTAACCGCGCGAAAACATGAACTTTAAGGAAAGAAAATTAAAATGGACTGAGGAGTTGTGGATATGAAGTGGATACACGTGAGGTTGGTAGAGAGGAAGACGAACATGGAAGATATTGTGATGGAGGAGAAGAAAGGAAGTTTAGGTAGATACAGCTGGTTTTAAGGGATGAAGGTGTTTTGAATGACGTGATAGATTGAATAATGTTGGGTAAGTGGGATAAAGGCAGTAGAATAACGGGTAATTTGAATAGAATGAAGGGTGGTAGGAAGTATGCGGAACTATAGAGGGCATCAGATGAGAGGAAGGAGTCATGAGAAGAATTTGTTGGCCAACAAAACCTGCCTTAATCTGCAGAATGTCGCAGGGTATCGCGTAGATTAATACTAATTATAACAATACTATTCTTGTCTACTACCTCTGTTAAAATGCTCCATGTATCCCCTCCGAAGTCTTGTTTTCGTATAAGCCATTGACTGTTTCCCCTCGTATGGTATCTTGAGAACGTTAATCCTAAAGATTGACCGATATGTTTTTTCCTTCTTCCTTTCAAGATATGTCTCGAATACTCATCAATTAAACGCGTTATTAGATATTTTAAATGGAAAGTAGCGTTTGAATACTATTTCTATGTCAGTGGTGATGTTCCTAAGTTTTGGGTATTAGAGGGGGTCTCGGCTTATCATAAAAATAGCCATAGAAAGTGGCTATGTTTTTATGGTATGCAGTGCATATCATAAATTCCATATCGTCCTTCCAATCCTAGGAAAAATACATTATCCATGCCCTGGTCTGGATTCAAACCCGCGATCTTTGGTTTGCCAGGCCAGCTCGTTTCAAACAAGGCTACCACAGCTGGCGCCACCAAAATTTAGTCTCGCCCTTTATGTTCTGGCGCATGTCATTACTTCAGTTTTATTATGTTAGTTTAGGTATTTATTTATCTTCATACCATACTTTACACGCTACTTTTGCAACGTATCTAATTCGATAATTTCCCAAAAATATTGCTAACGCCTCTAGATTCGCCAATGAACATTATTGTGCATTTTTATTTCATCCGCATTACCTAGTGAAAAAAGGGCCCAAGTTGTGAAAGTTCACATATATACACCGAGAAGAATTTTTTTTGTTAAGAAGAGTATTTTTGGTCGCCACAATTCCTCGGTGTTGCAGTCGCGAGAGCCCAGTTTCAGATATGACGCAATTGCGTGGGACCCGTTCGATCGCCAGACGGCCGCTGGCCTTCAATTACCGAAATCAGTGTTCCGGCGTGGGCAAACTGCATGCTGTCACGTTCCGGTTGCATTGCCGCCTCGTGCTTGGGACTTAAAAGGCCGCTTCGCTGCTTGCCCAATTCCCCTCTCCGGCCGGAGGTGAATCGGAGAGCAGAACTTTGAAGAGCCCACAGGTTTGTTTCGATTGGAACGCGGTCCATTCACCCGAAAATTTCTCGGAGTGGTCATCTGCAGTCAAATATTTCATTCTGTTCTGGCGGCCTATCTTTGTGGCTAATCTCAGTAGACTTTTAATTATAGTTGCGTTCTCGGACAGTCCAATCGGAATTTCACCCTACTTAACCCGTAGCCATTCTTTTCACCTGACAAACCGATACTCTTTTTCATGCGCCTCTTTAACTCCTCTTGCCTTGCAGTGTTACGCTTGGGTTTATATGTGATTCAACGACTGAAGTTGTATCGCACCATCTGACCTAAAGTTCTAATCCTATGTGGGACACAATATCCATTCCCTGGGCGGGATTCGAACCCGCGGCGTTTGGTTTTCCAGGCCGGCGAGCTGCCGACCTCCTCATACTCAATACTTTTCACGTCCCTCCAAATTCCGTCCTTTCGAGTTGTAGTAATTTGGGGAATGCGACCGACATCATAGGTCATTTGCACCGTAAAAGATGCTGGGTGAAACACAGGAGTTTTTTCTGGTAACGGAAGGCTTCAAGAGGTCCGCGGTTTAACGTCCCATCCGACGGACGGAGTACTGAACAGAAAATTCTCATCACTTAGCAATCAAGTGGGGTCTGATATACCAATGAAAAGTACGTTCAGCTGATGGGACTCTAACACGGACCCTCGAGATGCGAGGGTACTTCAGCCACCACACCAACCCGATCCCCACTTTCAGTCATTCAGGATCAATTCTTACCATACAAAACATTGCATTTCAAGGAATCATTAAACATTGCCGCTCGAGGCTCATACGTCCCTATAACATGTTCATGTCGGGACAGCACGTCGATATACGAGTGGAAAGGGGTAAAAATTTAAGCCGATGCTTTTGTGAATGGCCGGCTAACTCTTAGAAGGTTATGGGACACAGACTTCGCTATCCCTTCCGTGCTGATGCATGTTAATGGCATGCAGAGATATGCTGCAAGCGACTCGCCTCGAGGAACTTAAATATTTATTACTCCGGGTCGAAGTTATATTTTTACGCACTCATGCATTACGAATGAACGAATTAATTTTGCCGATATTTTTTCCCACAATGACACGGGGCCAAACGGATGGGGGATGGAGGTTAAGAGGCGGATGTTAGCCGGGGCAAAAGGCGCACCTGCCACTGGAAAAATCTGTTTCGAGGCTGAGGTTAAGCAAGCAAAATCAGTGTCTGTTTTCGCACGGAACGTGACACAGCCTGGGCGACTGTCTCGCGAAGTTATTGGATTCCCCAATGATGTCGTTATATCTTCCAATTGCAAAAAAGACTTATCTTAGGCAAACTCATTGGAAACTGGCCATGTTATCAATGTGTTCTGTACCTCTGAAGTGCCTAAAATTATACATTTGCATCGGAAAAAACATCAAAAACTTTAATTTAAAAAGCAAACTTGGTACGTTAAAGCCTAAATGAATTTGTATCCCCAATTACCTGCGTACCTAAGTGATATTAAGGTATTGGTTGGCTTTTATATCATAATCATCAGTAGTCATCCATCCTAAGATTCGTTTGACGTAGTAATCCACTCAATTCTCCGGAAACATCTTTATATTTAAATAAATCTTTCTTTTAAATCCTTCACTACTCGCTATAAGTATGTATAGGTACGAGACCTTCATCTAAAGTACTCTACTCTTCCCATTCACTTGTCCCTGGACGATTGTCTTCATCAGACCATGATGTCTCAAGATATGGCCGATACGTTGTCTCTTCTTCGTTTTCTTTTCTTGTATTTTTACATATATTTTATTATTTTTTTGTTTTGGGCTGTAAGTCTAAGGTTTGAAACCCTATGCACGCGACCGGCAATTAATTAGTCTGCTTGCATCCATCGCTTTGAATTGGAGAAGATATCAAGTCTTGAAGTTATAATAATCTCGAATTGTTTGGGGAAAGAAAGAATATCATTAACATTATTAAATAAAAATGAATTCATTTTTGGAATACGCCCTCGATTTTACTGATATTTATTATTTCATCCGTTTCCTTATAATTTTCTCATATTTAATAACTTTCTCGTTTTTCATGAGATATCTGGTTGAATTTGTTCAATTTTTCGTGTAAAACAATTCTATATCGCAGAAACTAAGTCAGTTCATGTTTTCGGGCCGAAATTCCTTCCATTGTCTCCTCATGCATATCCCAAGTTTATTTGCATGCTTATTATTCACAACGATGTTCATGAAAGCCTTTCCTTGGAGCCAGTCTTACGTTTCGCTTACATTTTGCGTGTATTTTCCCAATCGCACATGGTACGGAGGAAAACTGAGTCCCCTCAGGTCACATTTTCGAACCCTCCCTGCTATGCTCTCCTTATCAAACTTTTTATCTTGTTATTAATGATTTTCCAGTAAAAGTAGGTTTAGATGAACATAAACCTCTTACCTGGTGCTCTAGATTTCATATGATGGCCTTATTCACTTTTTCAATTCACTCCTACTATTTTTTTATTCCTACTATTTCCCATATTTCACTCCTACCTCCCATTATACCTTCCAAACTATCTTTATTTCCTCCTCCTACCAGCACTCTCTTCTTCGTCCTCCTTTTTACCCGCCTGATCTTCTCCATCCTTTTGTGTACACATGCAATAGTCTTCTGTTTATTTCCATCTTCTTACCTAAATTTCCACTTCTCCGCCCCGTACAATACCACGCTTCATATTAGACATTTCACCAAACCCTTTTGTACGTCCCGACTCAACGACCCTGCCATTAGTTCTCGCCCAACGAGCAAACGCCCCTTTTGCCAACGCAATGCTTTCAACTTCGAAGTTTATATACACTACATAGAGGTATAAATTTCTAGGCGTCTCAAAATCCCGATCAGGCTATTTACCAGCCTTTTATTTTCCTCCTGGCCGAGATCTACTCTCAGGAAACATCTATTGCAGATGCGAAGCAAACGTGTGTGATTGGATTTGCAGCATGCTTTCAAGCGCCTGTTTTAAGAGCCTTGATCGAAATCGCCTGTTATGTTTCAAGTGCGTTCGTTCTCGCTTCGCATCACGTATCTCAGCGGGAGGCGAGGGAGACATTAGTCATTCGCGTCCGCGTTCGTCATTTTTTTCTCTCTGCCGGCTACTCAGCGACGGCTACCGTGTCTAGCGACCTTTGTCGCCCCCTCCCCCCACCTCTGTCGGCGAATTATTCTTCCCCCAAGATATTTTCCTCTGCTCTGACATCACTTCGCAGAGCTATCGACCAGGGAATGTTCTGCGATTGTTTCTGCGATTAAGGATGGTTGGTCGAGAGAAATTAGCTCCGGAATCTAATTCTATCAGAATTCTTTGTAAAAACTCATACAACTCGTAAATGTATTGGTGTATCTTTTAATTGTATATTTAATTTTTAAATCATATGAAGTGTTGAACAATATATTGGGGTGTTTTCTTTGATAAAGAGTGTTAAAAACCTGTGGTAGTTACCCTGTTCTGTTTTTAATCTATATTATCTGTTAATGGTTGACATCATTGTATAGCCATATATAATTATACATCCTAGCCAAAGGTAGGTTGTATAATTTGCTACTACCTATATTTCTTCGATTTTGTGTGATTAGGAATTCTGATTGGTAATTGAAAACATGTTTTACTATTACAATAAATGAAAAACTATAAGCACTTTTCCTCAGATTTAATTATCACACTACGCGTTTCAACTCACACAGTCATCATAAGGTGCAAGACTACTGTCTTGATGATGATTCTGAGTTTTATTGCGACTAGTTCGTCAAATTGCTTAAAAGTAATTTTAAGTCAGATTTTACATGTTTGGTGGCATTTTTAAATAGGTTTTCATGACCAGTTCTTGGGAAGTATTCACAGTGGCCTTGATCAGGTTTCTTGCTTTTGGGCGTCGTAGTTTTTGTACCATTATTCTTCTTGATATCATGGTTTGATTTTCGTGAACGTGGGATAGATAAAAATATCTCCGATTAAACATTGCATAAGTTTATTCCTATTCGTTCTTGCGAAGGATTGCCTCTTCCATTCGTCGTGTATTTCATTTGTTTATATTCTACAGATGAAGTAGGTTCTTCCCTCGACCCCCATGTTTCACACGATGTCCCTCTTTAGCCCCGCATACTTCTTACCCTTCATTATTGCATCAAACTACCCGTTCTGCTACTCCCTCTTACCCACTTACTCTGCATTCTTCCCTCGTCCCTTATTCCCTCATCACGTCCTTAAAACATCCTCACCCCTGAAAACCTGCTACGTCCACTCCCTCTCCCATCTCCTAATTTCCTCAATCATTTTCCTCTCCTCCATCTCCAGTACTTCCTGACCGCCAAATAATTTATTATTTTGTTATTTGTGTGAAGGAAATAACTCTGCCATCTGCTCGTGATAAGTGTAGGCTATGTGAATATTTATTTTTATCTAAATCCTCTGATTGCTGTTCGTCTTTTTCCTCGCTGTCAACTTGTACTTCCTTCATTCTCATCATCTATATTTGTCGGTCGCCTATCCCGGATTACTTCTAATGCTACGAATGCTGTTTCTGAAGGGATTATACTCCACGGAGTTTTTTCCCCTCTAAATCGCCTTGGATCTCTCTGTGGTGGAAGTAACCACCTGCCCTCCCTCGCTTGCGAAATTTATCCAAATGAAGTAAGTTTCTTTTTCGATCTCTCCGCCCCCCGCCTCCTATCCCCTGGGGCGATGCTCCGAGGGACCGGAAGCCTCGTGCAACCGGGCACCTGTGGGCTCTCGAACGTGGAATATTTAGGAATGAAATCCGGGAGAAAGAATATGCTACATTAAACTACAATAAAGTTTTATGGGGCCTTAAAAATGAGATGATGTTTTTCCTGCGGAGTAGGACTACCACAATTTATGCCCATTTAGTCCTTTATTCAAAGACGAAATTGAAACGGCCTAAATTTTTTTCACCCGTTCCCGTGACTCGGCATTAATTTAGCCCCAGTAACCGCTAAAAAAATTTTTGAGAAGTTAACTGCGTTAAATGTTGTCTAATTCTTTTAGAGTTGGAAAATCATGAAAGGGAGCGTTTCCTCTCACATTATTCCAGAGCCACAATCCTGTTTGGCCCTGAATGATGTTTCGTCGAAAAAAATGCTTGCATTAAACCTTGCTCGTGCAGTACTCCGGTCATTTTTTGTACAGGCTGTTATCAGGTGTTACGTTATTGAGCCACCGAGAATACTCTTCTATGCGCCCTTCCCTGTTTTCTTAATTTCCCCTGTTATTTCGTCGCCTAAAAATTTGGTTTCATCTTTCTCGTGAAATGCCAGCCGTCTCATTATTTTTCAATGGCTAGCCTTACCGAAGATCATGGTATAGAGCATAGAGCTAGGACGGTATCGGTTACATACAGTGTTTCCTTAAGAACGCGAAGTACGCAGCATCGAGTCTCGATTGGTGCATTTGAATTTGTAGTCCGCGTAGTACTTATTCGGGGGAGTTGATTTGTAACTTAGAGGTTGGGTGGAAAGTTGGTTAGAGGAAGGAGTTTTTTGGGGAGTGGAGGAAGAATGGAGTGCAACCCGGCATTGCCCCCTGCCCAAGCCAAGGATAGACAGTAAGATTAATCTTGGTAGTTCACCCTATATCTCACTCTAACTCTATCATGCTTCTATTGAAAATGTCTACGTTCCGCATGTAAGTAACTAGCTTTTACTGTTTCGGTGTCTTGTGGATTCCTTCTGTGTAATTTATTTATGCCGTAAGTACTCACGTTCCTGGGTTTTCGTATTCCACTAAACCATAGGTGAGGGTCTTTTTTGAATCGGAAGAAAACACTGTAAAAGACCACGAAGGGGGCCACAAAAGTCCCAATGATGACTTGAGGCCGCAGGTTCCCCACCCCTGCGTAAAAACTTTTTTCTTCGTGGAAGCTCAATGGATCGAGCATTCGGTTATGAATGGAGCGTCGTGGGTTTAAATCTGTTTACCATCTCTTTGGTCACCACCGAAAGTTTCGTGGATTGATTTTCCTGGACAGCAGAACCTGGCAGGTTAAAAACCTTGGGAGATAAAATGATAGGGCCTTTTCCTCCTCCGCTGAATAAAATAATTCCATACGTCATTGGGCTCAATACGAGGGGAGCTTCACCCTCGCCCAAAATTCGGGGTGAATACAAAGTGACGTGATCGTCCGATTGTGCCATAGAGCAGGATTTCGGGGTTGTTGCACTGTGGTCATATGCGACGGGGTTGTTTGCTACCCTCTCCCCCATTCCCAGCCTGCAGTGATTTTTTTGTGTGCATCACATGCACCTCGCTATCTCCCATGTTATCGTGTCCGGGGCCGAAAGTTTGGCCGGGCGTTATTTGGCCGTTGCCCCCGCGTGGAGCTTGAACGTTGCTCTCTCGTCAGTCAGCAGCCACGCTCACGGCAGAGCCTTCTTGTTGCCCTCTACGCGATATCTGCATCCCAAACGGAGAACTGTACTCGTCCCAGTTCGCCCGGAAGCCACGATGAAAAATTGAATTGCCTAATTTCTCTCTGACCTGCTAGACTTAATGGGATGCCTACATTACTATTTGGGTCGACTTTGATGGAATCCTACTCAGCGTTAGATTTTCTCCCAATTTTTCTCGAATACTTCCTACCAGGGCTCTCTATTCAGTAATTCTGGGGAGACGACAGACGGCTGTAGTCATTTGCGTCGTAGAGGACAAGTGAGTCATTTGGGTAGAAGTAGGAATTTTTTAGAGAAGAGAGGAAGGTTGGAGTGAAGCCCGACGTCGGCGTTAAATAGCATAGTTTACTTTCTCAACTTCAACGAAAGTTGGCCAAGGGCTCCGCTGTTTAACTTCTAATGCGACGGCCTGATAATTTATTGGGGAAGTAGCTCTGATTAGGGAACGGTTTAGTATAAAAAATACCTCCCACTGAAGTTGAAATGCTCTCCACACAGCCCAGGGTCTCTCTTCATATGACTACATATTTTTTTCCGTTTTATCCCATCTGAAATGCGTAATCTAAAATTTAAATTCTCTTTCTCATTATTCCTCACTTTTCCAGAAAATCTTATTTGATAGCCCTCCGAATCCCTCCTTTACTAATTGCATGTTCTGTACGTGTACTCATCCTCCTCTTTATTTCCTCCAGCAACTTCTCCTCTTAACCCGTCACGGCATTTCGCTCTACTACTAAAAGTACTAAAATTAAGATGAAGGCGCTCCAACTGCGAATGCTATACAGTATCAAATTACTTAAGCTCATAATCCCAAAACTGGCACAACAGTCATGCCCAAGTTGTAATTATAACCTGTAATTTTTAGCCATTTTAGGTTATGCCATCTTTAGCCACTTAAGGTTATGCCATTTAATATCTTCTACCTTAGGTTTTTACCCTATGTTTTCAAATCTAGATCACAATAAAACTAAAATTATGAGCCACTTGAGGAAAAAGAAGATAAAACTTACTATTCGGGTAGGAAGGTATCAACCAGAACGGATGGATCAGTTATGTCAATAGTAGCATGTCATTGGACGAAGGTGGGCGTAGTAGAATTTGATGTTTGGAGAGAAAATGTTATGGCTATGAAGGCGGTTACCTGAAGACGAAAACTTTTGTTGAGAAACTTAAGTAAGGATGTAAAGAGGAGGCTAGTGAAGAGCTTGATATGGGGCGTGGTTTTGGGTGCATCTGAGACGTAGGCTGTAGGAAAGAACGAGAAAAGATTCACAAAGTTAAAATGTGGGTATAGAGGATATTGGAGAAAGGCCATGGACGGAAAGACAGAGGAATGAAGAGGTGTTAATCAGGGTTTGGAAGGAATTGGGATTGCTGGTAGAAATTAGGAGAAGGCAGAGTAGGTGGATGGAGCATGTACTTAGAAGCAATGGAATGCTGAATGTTGCTATTGAAGGTAGAATTCTGGGTAAAAGAGGGTGAGGAAGCAAGATAAAAAGTACAATGCAGAGGGGTAGAATGTATAGTATCTTGAAGAAAGAAGTAGAGTATAGATGGAGCCAATGAATTAATGAAATGTTGAGTATGGATTTCAGCCATGGACACCGGGGAAAGATGCCCTTTAAAGAATGGAAGCCATGGAAATGTGGGTGTGGGGCTGTGGAGGAGAATGTAGAAAGCGAGATGGATGGGCAGGCGGACCAAGGAAGATCCGTAATTTTGTTAGTTAGGAATGGAGATTTCTGGCAGAAATTTGGTGAAGGGAATAGGATGGGGCAGTTTCCTGGGGACTATGGAATGACAAAGATGGCTATCGAAGGTAGAAGATTGCTGAGTAAGCGTAGTCGAGGAAGGAAGAGAAAAGCATTATTGATAGCATGAAGAGGGATGGGATTTATGCACACTTGAAGAGAGAAATAGCATATGGATGGAACCAATAAATGTATGAAGTACAAATTATAGTTGGGATATTGCAATAAAACCTAACTTGTGCAAAAGAGAAATCACTGGTAGAAGAGTAAATCAATCAATGTCAGGAGCAACACGGAATCCATACCTGAGATGGCATTCGAACCCACGCGTAGTCGTAATGACGAATGGAAATTATGCCACCTCAGTCAGCGAAGGAATCTTTTAATTTTTTTTCTTTCCTCGCCCTTATTTTTTATCATCCGCCGCACTCTGGGTGACTTAAGTGCTTTTTCCTTGGATATCATGCGCAGAGAGAAACGATCATTCAATTTCTTTTACATTTATGATGGCCTTGAGTCGTTTAATTCGTACTGGGCTCTTAAATCTCTGTCTGGAGCATCTCCAAGTGTTTTATCTTCTTTATAATGGCACGTTAAATGCCCCTCACGAAAAGAGGGTGTAGCCAATGATGATGACTGTGACCAATTCAGTAACTTATGGGAAATGACTAGTTGGATATATTAATTGAAAATATCTTATTTGATTGAGCGTTTCGTTTCAGAAACTGGGAAACCTTCTCAGTAAAGTCGTTCAGTTCAGTAAAGTTCTTGGCACGTCAAAAATGTATACCATTGCCAGTTGAAGCATTTTTTTATGTTACTTAAAAAAAAGGACGAATATGAGCTACGTCAAAAGCACTTAAGGCGTCGAAGTAGAAAAAAGTGAGAGACAAACTTTCTGGAAATTAGAAAGTAATAAGGGAGATTACTATCTATTTGTGTTGTTAATATCTTTAGTGTCTTTCGCAAACTTTAGTTAGAACCCATTTATTGTGAAATTGTTATGCGTTCTTTTAACCTATAGCTCCTCTTGGATGCCTGATGGTTGAAGTTCCATGATTTTTCAACATTTTTGGTTAAACTGAAAATATATGTTGGGAAATATACCTCGTCACTTCCAGTTTTAAGAGGTTTGTTTTATAGCCTCACATTTATTTTGCAGTGTAGAGCTTGATTACAATTAACTAGAACTAGGAGCTGGAGTAGTTATGGTGTTTAAGCTTCTGTTACTTGGAGAAGTCCTAAGAAGAGTGGGAGGAAAGATAAGTATGCTGACTATTTTAAAAAGGAGTCGGGACAGCCTAATTGGCCATATTTGAGACATGATGGTCTGATGAAGGCAATCATCGAGGGAAAAGTGAACGGCAAAGAAGAATGGCGAGTGAAAGAAGTGAACGGCGAGAGAATGGCAAAGAAGAAAGGTTTCGTGAAATAAATGAATCAAGTAGTGAAGGATATAAAATAAAAGAATTACATTAATTTCTTGAGGTTAGCTGATAGGAAAGCAGTATGGATAGTAGCGTCGCAGTATTCTTAGGATTGATGACTCGTGATGACTGTGCTGTTTCTTGTAGTGAAGAACTGTAGCAATATAGGCACATGCCTCTTTTAATGGCTACTCGCGATGCCATCTGGGTAAGTCTTTCTTTACTCGCCAGGAACTCTTAGGCGATATTACATGTGGAACACATCTGCCTTGCTTCACCTTTCCCACTCCAGCAAGGGCAGCAGATTAGGGTCGCAAGCCTTTCAAAGAAATGTTCTCAAAGAGACATGCATGGAGGTTAGCCAAAAATGTAGTTATATTTGCTCAGCTCTATTCTTCATGTGCCAGATTTCGGATGCACCCACATGGAGTCTCAGTACTAAGGACAGTGAAATGGCATCCCCATTACTTGTTCATCCAATTAAATTGCCATGCCTTAGCTATGAGATCTAAAATATAAGGAGCATGGAAACACGAAGCTATTTCGAGCATCTCTCTGCAACGTGTCACCTTAGTGGAAATTCCATAGAAGATGCACACATTTCCAAAGTATAACTACTTACATGGTTCATGTGCCGACCCTCGTACATTTGTGGTCAGTAGCGCATTACGTAAGATATTTAGTGCAAAATGCATTTCTTCAATCGGAATAACATTGTAGTTACTCGAGGAGAGAGTAAATTCCAAAAGTACTCGTCTACCAGTTTGTATCATACATAAGCCATTCATTTTATTTCTTATTTCTATCCTTCGCTTACTTTATTTCGGAACTGTGTTTTCTTACCAGAAGTAAATTTATGAAGCTTAGTACCTATCTTGAACAGAGCAGTCTCGATCCCACGTTGCTATTCCATTACAATTATTAAATTAGTCCAAGTAGATCAAATGCAGAGGAAATACGCTGAGTGTAGAGATTACGTGTACTACGGTGTAATGTGAGGTGAACGTCTTATATTATTTCTCAGAGTGTTGTCATGAGACTCGAGACGTGACAGCCACCGCTGATTGACTCTTAATAAGTTTACGAAGAAAACAGATAGAGTAAGTCGATTATGCGTAAAATGATTATCGGGTTATCATTATTAACCATATCTTACGCTGATAGTTCACTTAATTTCATAATAAACTATGTTTATAAGCTACTTATAATTTGTCTATAGATAGGGCAAAGCTTCTACGAGAGTAAAATTCTTTGCAGGTGGTATTTATGCTGTGTAACTTAAGGGCTTATGACATTTTGTCCTTAAAAAGTCCTATATAATTCGTATTCGGCCGTGAAAGAATGCATTAATCGTCTGTTAATCTTGAGGTGTCTCCCTATCGTATCGTCGCGGAGTAAGTTTCTTTAAGCGTGTGTGTACGGTGGGAAAACCGTAAATGTCCGCTTAGTAGCCACGGATTCCTAGGGTGGAATTGATGTTAGTGGCTTTGACATTAGTTGTTGTTGTTTGCTTTCTGCTTGAGAATTCCTACAAGTAGAGTACCAAAAGTAGCGCACTCTATGCTGTTAGGGAAGCCCGTAAATATGTGGAAAAACTAACTTTCTATTTTCATTTAGCGTGACTAATCTTCATATCTATGCTTTAATTTCTCTGTGGGCGGGGTTAAATTTATTGACTTGAAAATAAAAACCCAATGAGCTGCACAAAGTGTTTTTTCTTGCAATAAAAAGTGAAAATAACATCTTTAATGCCACTTTCGTAGAATCATATCTAAAGCTTGAATACACGAGACGAGTTTTCGCATTATCAGCCGAAGGCGTTAATAGCAGCTACAAAATTTTTTCTTGTAAAATTGTACGAGCCAGTTGAATTGCCAGCTATAAATGGTGCGGGCGATAAAAATATGAGACGATTGAACTCTCCACTCCGTGGTAGTCGTGGCGAATGTTTCAATGAATGACTTAATGCCTTGTGTGCTCCAATTCCGTTTGAAGACGTATCGTCAATGAATTGTGTGTCATACGATGCTTATGTGCATGCTGTGTGCAACAATATGACATGCTACGTTTATAGTATTTTCTCGCTTATCGCCTGCTACTATCCGTATTTTCTGCTAGCCCGTGAATTAGTTCCTTGTTGTCGGATATTTATCTGGTTCAAAATAGAGAATTTTAATATGACGTGCTCTCTTATAGTTTCATGAAACAAGTTCTATAGTTTCAGTGTGGTCTTACTGAAGAGCTACTGCAGTTCCTCCCTTTCTTCAGCACATTTTACTATTGTGAATTCTCCAAGGCTGGGTTTTCAGGTCATATTGCGAATATCTCTTTCCAATGATGTTATGAAGTGACGATGCCGACCAAGTAATTATTCGTTTTATATTACTTATGTTAACTCCATTTAAGGTTTAATCTTTGGCGTATTTTTCGATTTTTCATTTTAAGGAGTATCATGTGGTACTTTTTTTTAATTCAGTCATATGTTGAATAGACCATATTTTGTAAACCATTTGTTGATTTTCTGAAAGTAGATCGGGAGAATTGAAGTGTGTGCCTTTCTCTTATCGAACTTTAAATTACAAGAACGAGTATTTTGCGTCCTACCATTAAAGACGTAATGTAAGCTAAAACATTTATGTCTTGGATCAGCTAACCCATAATAAAAACATGCGCACGGTATTATCCAACATCTGTATGTAATGCATTTTATTAAACAACCCGTATTATCTAATATGCACAACTTTATTATGGCAACTGGTGCAACCATATAAGAAGACAGTTCTCTTGAAACATTAATTTATTGATGTCTCTTATCATCCATATGCCCTTTAGTCTTAAAAATAGTGTATTTCCTACACTTCTTCATACTATCCAGTTTATTTTCTTTTCTTTCAAATCATCTTCATCTGATTACGTTTTCTTATTTTCCTTGTTCTTGATAACCCAGCATTCTACCCTCTGAATAAAAAACTATTATTTTAGTATAAGTTCACCATAGACGTTACGTTTACAGAAAGTCATCAGCGTTTTCAATATCTACTGATGCTCTTAATATTACTATGAACAAATCAATATTTAGTGACGAAGTTATATTAATAATCTTGACTCTCTAAATAAATCGTAATCAATAAATATTGTTGCATATTTCTTCGAGCGTTCAATCTGAATAAAAGTCAAAACACTTGGGTGAAAGGGGAATATTGGTAATGCTGAAGATCTTCCAGGCTTGTAGAGCCATGAATTTTGACATCAACCTCTTAATTTGTATTCGAGATGCATTATATCTTCAGAGGCAGTGAGGGCAATAAGCATGAAGAGCAAACAATAATCCTAACATCATTACCTCGTGTGCATATAATAGACTGCAAGTCCATTATGTTCCATCAGTAATTGATTGTCCTTGGTTTTTCTGTCGAGCATGTGATGAATTATACCACCCTGCGCTTGAGGAAATCGTTTATCTTCCCTCACTATCAATATTCATGAGCTCTAATTTTAGTTCTAACCTCCTTCGGTGCCGCAGTCCCTTTGCGTGGATTTTTAGGGCGAGTTTGTGCGGGCAATGGTCCAACTCTGGCGCAAACATAGAAGTGAGCGTTCGCTCGCATGTGGCATTCTTTCCTTCGTTTTCTCGTTGCAGTGAGGTCGGAAATCCTTACGAAACGTGCTAAAATGAGATGGAAATTTTAGTCACACACTCGCGAGACGTGCCTGTATTTCAGAGTCGGAAGTAGGCCAACCTCGTTGTTCGTTGGTGTCTCATTGGTCATTGATTTCATGCATACTCTGTATGCAGTGCCCTTTATGGGATAGGTGAGGTCGATAAAGTTCTAACTCGATTTCAGGCTTCGGCACCTGGCTCCTATTTTTTTGATTTCTCATAACATATTACCCTTTTCCATACATTCTTTCGTTTCTGTCGGTGTTGAAGTATTGATTCACGCATGTTTTCCCATTTCTGATATTATGGGGGCTCGGGCAGCTATAGTGGCTAGAGTACTGACATCCCATCTCCGGGCCCGGGTTCGAATCTTGACTGCAATAGAGATTTTTTTATCGTTAAACCAGTCCTCACTTGGGTGCTTCGTGGAGAGCACTTCGAGTGCAGTTCTGCGTCCGTCGGATGAGACGTTAAACCCTAGTGGAGGTTGGGAGGGACCCCTTGGCGCCTTACTTAAGAGTGGGCTGAATCCGATGCCGGGTTTCTCTACATCCTTCCTCCATTTCCTAGTAAATCTTACCCTTATCCAATAACTCAACCATCCTAAATGCGAAAATAACCTAAGCTCTCCGTCTCCTCCCCCGAATAGCTGAATGAGGAAATGGTGATAGGTTTTACGTTGTGGTACAAATCCATTTTGGATTAAATTATAAATCATGTAGTAGGTTCAACTAATCATTTGGAAAATTCACTAGGCCTAGTGTTTTCAATTCAGAATACTACCATCCTCTATTGTCATATTCTCTTGGTTGGGCGGACGCAGGATGTTGTGTGGACAAATGCCGAAGGAGGGAATATACCGGTTCGAAATTACTGTAGTGGCAAAGAAAATGGTTTTAGATCCTGCTTGGTATAACTCCCTTCCTTCGAATACAAGTCTTCATGTGCATTTTACGGGATGGTACTAGTGGGGAATGAATGCAGCTGCCATATTTACTGGGCAGGTGAATTATTATTATGGTCTGAGATCAGCATCTTCTTTGTGAGAAAAGTTATTAAGGTTCAGTTTTACAATGTCTGTTTTAATGTTTTGTGCGCTGTGAGATCCATAGTGGGCACGCCCATATATCATTAACACCCATCCACATCAGAGTCTGCCTGATTTTTTTGTAAAATGTTAAATATCGTCAACAATCAAATAAACGTTCTCCTCAAAGAGCTGTTAAAGTTATCCATCCACATAAAACTGTTAACGGGGGATATTTTGTGTTCAGAAATACTAAAACGGGCGATTCCCTCTCACTTCGGTTTAAAATATAGCTATGTGGCCTCATATTTATTGCGCAGGGAAATAAAAAGGTGTATTTCCTGTTATCTTTTCACTGATCATTCCCTCGGGATTCTTTTAACTGCTGATACGAGTTGAAAATTGTTGCGAAGATCCATGAAAGTCTAAAAAAAGTGGGTTTCATTTGCTTCGGATGCTCTAGAATTGCTCCAATTTGACCACATGATATTTCTCTCTGAAAAACCTTCTTTGTACTCAGTTAGGTTGTGTCACGGGTAGAAACAAGTGAATTTAAGTGCTGAATATGCAGGAGGAAGTACTATGCATTTACGATGCTATCATCACATCTGCTTGCCATTTCAGTTACGCATGTTGTTAAATCGAAATATTACTCTGTTCAAATTATCGTAACTCCAATTCTTTTCTTCTCATCTCAGATAACTTTTTCTCTTTCTTCCTCGCTTACCGAGCATTTTGCTGCCAGTTACGGTCATCAATGTTCCATTTTATGCAATTGCAAATATCATCCATTTGCTCCGCCTCCTCATGTCCGCGAATAATTTTTCGCTCACCGCCGCCCGTCCGACCTTTAATCATTCTGCCTGTTTTCCATCCATTGTATGTAATTTCTCCATCATCGTACACACCCTCACCTCAAGTTTTCTATCGTATACATTACAAACACATAATCTTGGTGGTATTGTGCCAGTTGTAAATGGCTTTCGTGGAAGTGGTTGTGCATGAATGATAGTCATGTTGGTATTTTGACTGTAGGCATGAGTAAAGGCCTGTCTGACAGGAGTTTGCCTAGAACATGCATACGTACATTTAATGGTGGGTGAGAATAATAGGTTTAATATCATAGTTAACTATGTTATAATCTATAGGTTATATAATATATATTGTTGGAGGTAAGAGTAAGTTTCTCAGCAATGAGTGCACATAATGGGGTGACGGTTATGGATTCTAAAATTGGATTACGATTATATGTGATGGTTATTCCCCGAATATTTGTAGTTTTGCGTAGTTTTTTGTAGCTTGCTACCTGAAAATTGTGCCAACCGAGTCAAAAGCGTAATTATGTCATTTAGCCTCATTTAGGATGTTGTCATATAATGCTTTACCGGATGACTTAGTGGCAGCTTGAAACATAATAGGTAATATATGGATGGTTTTTCGTGAGTTTAGGTCTTTTATTAAAAATGAAAACTATTCAACTTATGGCCGACGTTTCGGAAATTTTATTTTTCCTTCTTCAAGGTTTAAGTTCAATAATTTAAATTGTTTACAATAGTAATAGTTTTCATTTTTAATAAAAGACCTAAACTCACGAAAAACCATCCATATATTAATAATAAAGAGGTCTGGATTTCAACTTACCAATAATAGGTAATAACATCGCAGTAATGAAGTAGGTTTGTTCCTTTAAAAACTTTTCACCAAAATCTCAGATCTTTGATCATAAAAAATCAAATACTCCTTATAAGCATGTATAATGTTTTTTTCCATTTATGAAGCCCAATTTCGCCATATACCGTTCTAATTTATTTTATTCTATTCGCCGCATATCTTTCGAGAGCAACTAATAACTGTCCCTCCTTTAGTAGATGTACGCACGTTTAATACAGTAATATTTTCTATCAGCCGCCATTATTGGATTGGATTGAATCATTAATTTAATTTGTAAATGATATTAATATGTCCCACTTCAATGTCAATCTTTAAGATATGCATCCAGAAAATCAGTACTTGCCCTCTGAAGTGACGAATGACGATTTTCATCGGTTTTTCCTTCCTATCTCTCGAACCCGCATTTGAAAAGTTATGATATCAGTAAGGGCATAGACTACTTGATGTATGTCCCTTCGTAGGTACTTTCCGATTTGCATTGTTCTCCTTCTCATATAAATTAGGCTTTCATTTGCTTTCATTAAAACCCATCGCTATTGTTTTCGCGCGTAAACAACAAATTTTCTCGCACCGTTACAAGTTGAGTAGTCATTCATAGATTTCAATTCCATAAATTCGTGAATTGACATCTTGGAGAAAATGGATTTATCATTTTCATTCCATTCTCGCGTCATTTTTTATGCATTTCACCCAGATTTTGCGTTAATTTACATTTCGAATCTATTCTAGTAAGAAAATTCTCTTGAACAGAAATGACGCGTTTTCTCCTCTCTTTCATCTACTATTTCCAAAGAGGCTATTCACAAGAGTTAGTTTCATAAAAGTAGCGACTTACCGGAGGTCTATCTGTTCCACTCCCGAGTTAAGGAATGTTCTCCGGGGGAATATGATTTTTTTCTGGGCTCCTATTCAAAGGGACACTCGCTCTCGCCAGCAACCCATCTCTCCCGATTCGATAGACTCTTGGAACAATTCGTTCGAAAATGGTTGGTCTACCTTTCATCCTTCCCCCATACCTCATCCTTTCCCTTCACTCCCCCAATCTCATTCCCTTTCTCCTTATTTTTTTATATCAACTTCCCCCCCTTCCCCACTCCACCCACTCTTTTCCTCTGCTAGCAGGAAGCTGTACCATTAGACCTTTCCGCCGCAGTCCCCTGCCTCCGGCTCTCTCTACCGGTTGGTCCTCCTTTCCCCCCCGTTCTCCAAACCCTCACCCCTCCCAATGTGCCTCTACCCATTCCCTCCCAAGCCTTCCTCTTAGCGCCATCTCTCTTGCCCCACCCTTTTTTCCCTCTACTTCTCCACTGTCCTCACCTACCCACACTTTCCCCTTCCTTTTTTCCCCCAATCCTCGCGTTCCCTCCTCCTCCCCTTCTCCCTCGTCCCCTTCCCCACGGCCTCTTCCTGTCCCCCATCCCCACGAGAGCTCATCTCCTCCCCTTTCGACCGTTAAATGTTCCCTCTCCGCCCTCCGTCCCCCTGGCGGGTGCTGTAAATAATTCTTCCGCGCATCGCGTGAGTGCGATCGGGAAAAATCCATGCCACCAACCCCCCGCCGGTACCGATGCATTATTTCGCATTTTTTGATCATCCCGTGGGCGTCCTGGCTCCGTTTCCGTCTCCGTTTCGTTTGTCTTCACAGTTGTCGGGATGAAAAAGTCGTCATCCTTCCCGCAGCCCACCTTGCCAACTTCCTCGTTTCCCGGCCCGCGATGCGTGCCTGGCAATGACAGCTGCGCAAATGATTCAAAACATATTAACGGAAGCACTGCGATGCTAACCGAGTACCTACCTTCCTCGTCTTGCGTCTAAGATACCTCATCTTGCTAGTGACACGGATGACGAAGAACTTTTTCGATGTTTTTCGCGTTCACCTAACGAATGTTTGGCTTAGGTACGCAGTAACATGATGATTTGACTTGTAATTCTGCGAGCATTTTTGCATTGAAACTGTGTTCATTTTCAGTTTTGTGGCGTAGAACATAATATTTTTTCAGTCATCATCATCATGGGTTAACAATCCTAAAATTGGTTTGATGCAGCTCTCCAAACATTTCGCCTATCAGCTAACCTCTTTGTATTTACGTAATTATTCTCCTTCTCATCTTTCACCACTTGTTCTCTATATCTCATACGAGGCTTCCATTGCCATTTTTCAGTTCACTTGTCCTTCAACAATTGTCTTGTTAGTAACTCGGTCTATCCATTTAGTCTTCATAATTTTTCTCTAGCACCATTTTTCGAATGTTTCCGCCCTTGACTTCTCTGCTGCTGTCATCATCCATGTCTCACTGCCATGAAGAAACACGCTCCAGATATAAGTTCTGATGCATTGTTTCCTTCTACGCTTGTCCTCCCAGTTAGTAGTTTCTTCTTTTGATGTACTGCCCTCCTCGCCCGATCTTTCTTCTGAATATTTTCCTTCTTGCTTCGTCCACTTTTCCAGTTTAATATTAAATTAAGTAAAGACAATTTTCATTCTACTTTCCATTCTCCTCCACCCTATGGGATAGCTGCTCTAGTCAGCTTTTAGTGAATTTTTGTTATTTTTACCATACTTTTTACTATTTTATGGAAGTGATCTTTGAATAGTGGGAATAATCCAGAAGTTAAACGTTTGTATTTAGAAACCTACGAGGAATCACGCTGAGGTAAGGAACATTTTAGCTACGAGTGGGACTCCGGAACGAATTATCTTTAGGCACAACTGAGAACCCAGTCGGATGGGGTCTTGGATTTAAGTGTACGTCATACGTATGTTGTCCTTGATCCAGGATTCTATTTTCGTCTACGAGTGCACAAGTTAGTTCCGCTAGGTTAGACACCATCTTGTTGGCTATGTTACAGGAAATTATACTGTAGCTACTCATTTACCGGGAGCTGTACCGATTTTTTTATTGAATTACTAATCTGTCTAAATCGTCTTAACTGATGCATTCCCATATTTAAATCTTCTCCTTGCTTCTACGGCGTGTTCAATTTTCGCCTAAAATTTACTTGATGGCGAAATTCAATATTAGGTCGTTAAAATAGTGACATTACATCAAGAATGATTATGAATCGCTCTAAAATTGCGTCATTAGAAGTTTGTGTTACAAATGATAGCGTATTTATTAGGTAAATATATATCCAATATTGAGTGTTTCATATATTCGTTGTCTGTAGAAAACAGTATTCTTTGAGTACTTTGTTGCGTCAGGCAAGAAACGCGCTAGTTTGGCTGCTCACTGCTCGTGAGTGCGACACCCACCTCGGGCAAGGACGTTGTATAGGATAAGTTAAATGCGCTGTAACATAGCACAATAATACTAATTTACCGTTATTATATGTATGCGTACGTAATTTAAGTGCTGCATTTCCTCATAATTTTAGCCAAAAATCGTGTTTATAATTACATGAACCCTGTGATCTGAGTGGTCGGAGCGTTTAAAAATACTCAACTTGAAAAAAGTTCTCTTTCTTCCGGCAGAAAAACTATATAAGATGCTTTTATCCAAGGAAAATATCATGAATTGGATGCAACTAAATGTTTTATATTATTATTTTGGGCATTCGCAATCCTGAATACAAAGTTTAGAGCATGCATACAAATCGCAGTTTTCAGATGGAAATGGCGCTATAGTCTCCTCTTCCTACTGAAAAAAAGAACGAAAAAATTCATCTGACATTAAGAATTAACAAGGCTTCATTAACCATTGAGAATTCTTAACATCTAATGTGACGATATAAAAGTGATAACTATAGCTTTGAAAGTTAGCTTTCACCAGGACGAATAGCTAGGTACGCGCACACTTGGCGGAGGTATTACGTCGCCCGAATTTTTTTCTACTTCCATTTTCGTGTAGTATTTTCTTGGATTTTGTTTGGAAGGAACACTGAATTTGTTCATTAAAGATAATCGGAAAAAATTGCAATTACTTTATTCATTATCATCGGTCAGCAATCCTAGGATTGGTTTGACGCAGCTTCTTCTATCGACCAACCTCTTCTTACTAACGTAATGCTTCTCCAATTATTTTATTACTAATCCATATAACGTCCATATGGTGTCCATTAACGTCAACAGTCAATGAATAATCTCGGCGGCTAAATTGATGCCTTACGAATTAGAAAACCCTTCAACGTGGCCCCTCTTTTTGTGTGGAGCATTTAGGCAACTAATTCGCGATTTCAGATCAAATTGATAAATATTTGTCAGATAATCTGTATCTTTAGTTCCCGGCCTTCTTTTCTCGTTAAACAGTTATGCTTACCGCAAGGTTAAACAAAATAAATGAATTAGAGTTATTTCTTATTTCTTATCGTAAATGCTTTTGTGATCAAACACCAATGTTTAAAATAGTGCCTGCTTAGATCTTAACTGTGAACGCTTATCTATTTTAATCTTATTATGGCCGTAGTCTGTTATAAGAGTTGCTGGTTTATAATCTAGTATTAAGTAGGAGTGTGCAGGAGTCTTCTTGGGACTTCCACCTAGATTAATATTCAATGGTTGCCGACGTTTCGGAGACCGACTCGAAGTCCATCCTCAAGGCAAATGATGAAGTTCAAGTCGGGCTCTGTAACGTCAACAACCATTAAATATTTATCCTTGGGGAGTACCCAGGAAGACTCCCTGCGCATTATCCGGAAAAAGTTAAATATTTAGTAGGAGTGTATTTTTGTCTGATTACCTACAAGGACTATTTCCTTAAATTGAAATATCGTCATAGGTATAAGGTCATTGACAATGGACAATGAAGAAGTGCAAACAATGTATTGAAATATTTAATCTTAGACAGTGTAAGAACATTGCGATTTTAATGTAAACCATAACGCTGGGAAGCTTTGTTTTATTTTGAGAAACGCTCAGAAAGTCAATGACAGTAAGTGAAAAGTTAATTATCAATCGTTCAAGTTTGTTTTCTATCTTCTGTTCTATCGTATTCGAGCGACTTTTTAATTACAGCACGATTGTTGCCTATCAAGCTGTACTGACCGTTCACATGTTTTTTATAAACCTTTTATGTGGCTTCACCATGTTTTCAACTTATCCTGTGGACTTCGCCTCATCAATGGGGTCAGCTATTTTTATTCAGCATGCGCTCAAAATCAATTAATTTTTCGTCCCGCCTGTAGTTTTGATCTCTCCCCTGTCCGAAAAAAAACATCCTCGGAGTTGGAATCAATGAATGAAATTCATGAAAGGCCAGATCCCTCCAAAGTTTTTTTTTTCACTCTGACGTCTCCGAGTTCATGACTCGGGGTCCTGTTGAAGAATGAGGGTGAAGTCGAGGGAGGAAGGGCCAGAGGAATAAATGTCCGTTTCGGAGAAAACAACGCGACTCTGTCCTTCGTCCTCCCCCCTCACCCCACCTCCTCATCTTCATCTCGTTTTTTTCCCCCGGCGACCTCACTCCCTTACCCTTTTCTCGTCCTTTTCTCTCCCTCCACCCCTCCCTACGTCTTCCGTTGCAAACGGAAGTGGCCGTGCGGAGCGAGGTGGGGAGGATGCGTGCTTGGCAGAGGGAGTTCGGGAGTGGGGAGGGAAGATCTCGGAGGAAGAGGCCAGTTCGTAAAGGGCGTGTTTGATTGATTGATGTTGTTTCCCCGTCATCCTCTCTTCCAACCCGCCACGCTCCCCGGGTCGTCTGCCTTGAATGAGTTTCTCTGGAAGCGTAGGCCTCTCCTACCTCCGTCCGTGATATCATCCTCCTTACCGTGCCCCCGAGGAAAGGGGCACCGATCCACGCTCGCCCGACCTCATCTTGCCCTTCCTTTTTGCGTCGGAATGCGCTCATGAAAGGGGCGAAGGGTCATTAAAACGAGACGAAAGTAATGAGGTTCTGGGGAAATTCACGGCACTGTGGATTGTGATTACTCTTGGACTTCTAAAGGTATTAAATGGACGAGATGTTGACGAAAGTGACCGTAGTCATGCACGTAGCGACATCATGTACATTTTCATAATATCGTGCAAGCCACCTGGAGGGGATGTGGCAGGGGGTGAATCACGCAAAATAAACGTTAGTGCTGCTTAAAAATTAGGTTTTAGTAAAACATTAACGTCTTATCGTTGTTATATTACCTAAATTCAAAAAAATTAATATGCAATGAGCTTACATTGAACGCATCAGCACTAATTTGCGTCACTACGATATGTACTGTAATAAGCATGCAAGATGCAAGGTGCTGGCTGTATACGAACCGGTTTTTTCAGTTACTCTGCAAGGTAGCCTGCCTAAAATATTTTTTATCGAATAGTTTCTCGCGTTTTTTAAACCTCTTCTCTTAATACGTTGTATTTTACAGTCTTTTACGTGCCGGAATCTCATGAGTCTAATCATCGGGACGGTACAGTTATTCATAACCGGACCAGTCATTTCCATGCTTAGTGGTTATCACTTGATTAACCTAAAGTTTTTTAGTCTTTTCGCAAAAGACTTACTCCAAAATTTTCCTCTACTTGAATTTTATTCTGTATTCGTTTGCATGACTTTCTAAATTAACCTGGACCTGTTCGGTTTTCTGAAATAGCCTGTCCTTAAGAAAAATGTCAGTTGCACTTGTTCTCGTGTGTTCAATTCGTGTCTCTTGAGTTTCAACCGCAGTTGCAGACCAGCTTCTTCGAATATTTTTCTTGGTTTTTTACTCGCTTTTTGTGGGTGATTTTGACGAATGGTGGTCGCCTACCGAAAGTAAGAGAAAAAAGTTAACAGACGTTGTGGAGATCATCTCACTCCGGGAGTCCTGGGGATTTCCAAGGCGCACTAGTGGTAACTTTTTTGGGAGACTCGTAGTAAAGAATGGATTGGAAAGATAGATGACATATTAGAGACCTGTACCTAAAATGGAGAATGAGGGTAATGTTAGCAGATGGAGGTCGGAGTGGAGAATTTGACTGGGGATTGAGGCAAGGTTGTCATTTACTACCTCTACCTTTTATCTTCAGTGCCCATTCGGAGGAAACGGTTAGACAGGAGTGGGGTGGGATAAAAGTGGGAATAAAGTTATTCAATCACTTAGTTTTGCGGATAATAAAACATTAGTAAGTCCCCGATCGAAAGAACTGCAGGAAATTATTAGTGCGCTAGATGTGCAGTGTGAAAGAAATAGAATAAAGAGGAGTTGCTATTTGTTCCTATTCGCGGGAGGCTACCGACAGCAGAGGTCATTTGTGCCATTAAGGATAGGTTGGCATTTTGTCGTAGGTAGGAGCATTTCTGGTAGGTAACGAACAAAGGAAGAGTGGAGGGAAACACGGCCTTGGCACTACCCTGCTCTTAACGTTTGGTGCCTAGGGTTCCACGGCTTAATGTCCCATGGGACGGGCAGAGTACTGAACTCCCAAGTACTCTCCACTCAGCACTCAAGTTGAGACCGATATATCAATGAATTATCTCTGCCAATTCCGGTGTTCGAACCCGGCTTCTCGAAATGGGAGGCCAGTGCCCTAACTTCCACGCTAACCCGATACCCATCAAATGAAGGCCAATCTCAAGATGGCGAATGTAAATGGTAGGTATTCTTATAGTGACATTAAAAGCTAGAGGTTGCATCAAGATTGGCGAACATGAATTAGAACAAGTAGAATAAGTGGTTGAAATCGGTATTATATAAAAAAAAATGAGTGCAGCAGTGGGGATATCTGCAGAAAATTAGCTCGCGAAGAAACCGAGTGTGTATTTTTTGGCATACTTATTCATTTGATTAACTCCGAAGAGTCTGTAATCCTGTCTGACGAGTCATGTATAAATGTCTGTCCACTAACATTTTCAAATTTTGTGTATTGATGTTGATGTGGAAAATGATCAGATTCATGGACGGGTAGCATAGATGGGTTTGTCGATTTCTCCGTCGGAGAGTAAAGGCTCGGACCTGCATAACACGAGGGCGCGAGTAGAAGGATAATGGGGCTCCGAGCGCAGTTTATTTTTCAACAATTACTCCTAAACTAAGCGTCATACAACCCAAGTGAGACATGATTAATGATACCTAACCCAACCCCTATCGCATGAGCATACAAACCCAAGGTCAACGGCATCTCATCACGAAAAACGGACATGCATCTCCGCTAATATCAACATTACGAGAAAATAGACCATCCTGTGCGAAAGAGGAGACAATTTAATGTTAAAACGATACATTACATCTTAATAAACAATTATATTTAAGTATAAACAATAGCAATTAGATTTTATCCCAATGAGTCCTGCACGCGCGTGACCTCGCTATATACCCGGCGACAGTCACATGCTTGTCAAGGACTTTCACTTCCTTACGCGAGCGCAACGGACTTCCCCGTTCTCAAATGCTTCTGATTGCCAAATAGCAAGTGCTCGATTTTACTTCAAGGGAAATGTACAAATATAAATAAAAACACACATAGCATATAGGGATGACAATTTATTGTTTCAGTAATAAACTTATTTGATTATTAACACAGCAATGAACTAGCTTGTAACAATAATATTTCTGGCACAAGTTTTTGAGAATATAACTTAATTAAACAGCCTTCATTTATCCCTTAAGCGAATGACAGTCATCCATTTCCAAATTACCCACGCAGATACCTTTGGGAAGAAGACTAGTCAAGAACGACTTTTTAACATCTTTTGTGAATAAAAACTGATATTTATTTGTGTATTTAAAAAATATGCTCTCCAATTCCGAATAATCAACATCCAAAGAATATTCGAACAAGCCATAACAGTTGTTCCTGGCTATGAGGCTATTCTCGCATACAGCAACGTTGCTGGTGATTTAGGGAGTAAGTAGCAATGAACCCGCCGTGGACAAATGTAACCATAACTTGAAAACTATCATCCGGAACAAGTCCAACCTTTCTATTTTTCTAATTTTTAGAGGATACTGAACCTATGGGCCAAATTTAAATGAAATCTATACGTAAATAAGAAGTTATTTTATTTGATTAAAACATCGCGAAATCTCAATAAATCAGAAACTACTAGGCCTATCAAGCTCATATTTAATGGACGGACTTCTTAGGACCTCGCACAGCTCCATACCAAATTTCAGCAAAATCCATCTACAATTTAAAAAAAAACCTTCTAAAAATAACTTGCCATAATAACTAGAAACAACGCACCTAGCAACTCCAGATATTCATAAAAAACGTCTTAAAACCTCACACACCTGTAGTGGAAGTGCAATATTCTTTAGGTAAGATAGCTTGTATAGCACTTCAATCCAATTATCCGTTACCGAGATACAGCTTATATCAGACCGAGCGGAGAAGAAAAAAAAACAAGGTCAACCACTTTAAACAGCGGCGCAAGAAAAACACAACGCTTGACATTGCCACTGAATGAATCCAAACTGGATCACAGGCCTTCTCTCTTAAATTCACAAATATTTGGATCCATCCCAGCGAAATTCCCACACTAAAACGCCATATATGGACATGTATTCGCCATGTATGATCTATATATCGACTCATGATATGCTACACTGCCAATTAATGTGACATACATGTATAGGGTAAGATATGGGTTCAACGTATATGTTTAACCAACATATTTTTCATAGAATGTGTTACATATGGCATTAAAATTTAATTTTAAATCATATTTTAAGCCTCTCTCACATACACACACGGAAAATGGATTGCTAGCACATTAAGGACAAAGACAAAGCAGCTGGTAAAATTTAATCAAGACAGATCAGAAAAGAAAAGTTCTGACTCAGCCGGGGCTTGAACCACGGACCTCCTAATTTAAAGTTTTATTTTTAAAGGAATATAATTTGTTATATTATTTAATACTCTACTAAAATGATGGTTTAAATGTAAACAGTAACAAGCATTCGGTGGGGAGAGATCAAATTTCGCTGCTAGATACAAAAATAGCTGATCAATTGCATTCCAGAAATTAGTAATTACCATAAATAAGGATAATGATATAATGGAAACTGGTAGAACAATACATTTTAATAGCTTCAACAACCTTTTTTTCCGTCGTGAAACAGTTCTCCTGGGTACAGATGAAGACGATTCACCGTAAAGTACTTTCTATACCCAATATCACGGATAAAGGTAGGACTGAATAAAGGAGATTAATACTATTTCTCTTAGACTTCACTGAAACATTGAGATACATCCTTGGTCATATTTAGCCTTTTCTGAAAAACAATCCTTTGAATGAGTGCAAATTAATGCTTAATATCGGTCGTCAGTCAAGTGGCTTCTTGGTTTCTGTAGTAGACGACAGTGTTTTTGGTGTTTCTTGACCTTTATACAGAAATAATGCCACTTTGTTTCACTATCACATTCATTCTAAATACACACACATTTACTTTATTACATATCATCGAAATGAAAATGTTAAACCATGCCTATAAGTCTATAGAGAAAGCTAGATATTTCAACCATTCACCGAGTTCGTACGCGGCAAACGTCGAAAACCTCAAAAAATATACTTAGATGCAAGACTAGGATCCAAATTTTCCTACACGAATGTTCGTGACCCTAATCAAAATTTATATGATCGTTAGTTGGGAAAATGCTCTTCTTTTAGCTTAAAAGTGCAGGAAAATATGCTTAAATTTTCAACATATAATGCATTGCATTGCATCCAATTTCAACATATAATGTTTAAACCATGGTGATATCCAGTCGAAACTTTGTTTCACACATAATACCATCGCGATACGCTATTGAACCTTGTATACCAACCAGCACATTGTAAGCCATTTCTGTAAGTTGAAGGGAATAAGGTATGTAGGTTTACAATGGAAGTATCATACCCTATTCTTACGGTAAAGTTATTGGCATTGTCCGAAGACAAACATAGTGAATTCAAAGGACATCAATTGATAAATCATTAAAAGTACTGAAGAAATATTTTTATTAAGTTTGGTCAAATTCTATGAATAAAGTAGAGTCATGTCCAAAAATCTTAATGGAGCATGCATTCAGAAGTGAATGATCCTGGCAACTTAGTCTTTAAAGGGTCTAGTCTTACA
Source organism: Platycnemis pennipes (assembly GCA_933228895.1). NCBI lineage: Eukaryota > Metazoa > Arthropoda > Insecta > Odonata > Platycnemididae > Platycnemis > Platycnemis pennipes. Next base: position 74,904,672 of record OW121856.1, on the reverse strand, counting down.
GCCCCCTCAGCAGTCATGCATCAGAATATGTTAAGTAGAGTCATAAAGGTCATCTAGGTCTAATAAATCAAAAAAAACTTAGTCCGCGGTGTCATGTACTGGCCAAATATCAACTCAGATGTATAAAATTTAATGAGCCAGTGTGACATGTGTTAAGTACAGACCCTATAATCAACATGAACCTATTATTAACTATCCCATATCCTTATTTCTCTGGGAACGAGTTGGATCAGATTAATTTTCCTTTAAAGGATTAACATATTTAATAGTCAATGATTATTATTTCAAATATTTTGGGTTAGCCCTGCTACCATCTGTAGTCACTTTGCCACTTTGTGTAACACCTAAATTATATATACATTTATAGTGTTTCTTTTTTTCTTCTTTTTGCAGTCTCTGCTTATTGCATTCCAATATTGTTGTACTATAATATAGGATTTAATATTGTTACCTTTCTTTTATATTAATGTGCTGTCATCCTGTTATGGAATTAATGTCATGACTCTGGATATGTATTAATTATGTACAATCATTTGTGTTCCTAAGGGACGAAATCGTCCCGGAATAATAATAAAATTCTATTTTATTCTAGTCACTCAACTGAAGTCCATCTTTGTCTGGCATGGAATACTAGTCTTTCTCGTTAGTGACAATGGTCCTCCCTTTAACTCATCGCAATTTAAAACATTAGTCAATCAATGGGAAATTAAACATTTCACTACAAGTCCATGCGTTCCTCAATCAATGGACAGGCTGAAAGTGGTGAAAAACTAGCAGAAAATATTCTTTTTAAAAGTTGGAAGAGGACAATAACCCTTATCTAGCATTACCTATTCCATTATAGCATTACTCCTAAGGCAAATTAACGGTCATCATCATTAGCAGTCATTTAAGATCTAATGTAACAATATAAGTTAAGAAAGTACAACCTAAAACAGTCACATTCTCAGAATAAAAAAAACAGTCGTAACGAAACAAAAAAATAAACATGCAATTAGATGTGAATCAAGGAAGTAAAGAATTTCCACCATTAATAGCTGATGATCATGTTTATTTTACGAAACCCCCCAATGTGCATTAGTAACCATTCGTTGTCACAGCCAAAATAAAAGATTCTTTTAGATCATACTACCTTAGAAGAGAAAATGGAAAGGTCTACCAACAAAATAGACAACATTTAAAATTAAAATGTGGGTTGAAATATCCACCCATTCATGTCTTAACACAACTTCTAGAGGCTTATGAACCCCCAAACCTCTAAGGCGACGCCCTAATGAATCTCTGACATGGAAAAAAAGAGAAAACACAATGTGAAACAAATAAGGTCACTATCCCAGTCAGCACTAAATAATGTCGACTAATAAAACCCCCATTATAGGTATTCGGGTGCAAGCTTTCCTTGAGAGTAAAAATATATGTATATTAATTACATAAATGTAAAAAATATTTTACTAATCCACTTATATTGTATTGTAGTCACTTATGATTTGTTATGTTCACAAAGTTGGTTATTTCATGCTTGGAAAGGGAGATGCTATCTACCAATGTGATGTCATTGAAGTTTCTAGCCGCAGAATTCTGCAAGCATTGCTATTAATGCTCCATATGCTGCTGTGGTTATGTCAGGGGATTACTCCTTCGTTTCACCTATGGAAAACAAAATGATGCACCAAAATTGCAAAAGACTATTGCAAAATCTCACCAAATAACAAATATCTCACCAAATAACAAAATATCTCACCAAACTACAATCTTAAACTTATCCAAAAAATCGCTTAGTTTCCTTATAATTCAGCATCACACTATGAAGATATCTATATTACTTCTGCTAAAGTAGTCAAATGGTAAAAAACAATGAAAGATTTGTGGTGTTTATGTTTCAATTTAATTTTTTCCAATTGCGCCTAAACACACACATAGCAGATGGCATCTAAGAGATCTTTTGTCATGAGTGGCAGGTGACCTCTTAATAGCCTGCAATGTTTGAGACAAAATGAAGTACCCTTCATCAAAAACCAGGCAAAAAATATTTACCACATTGAATGTGCTAAGCATGAGGTTTTTCGTGAAATTTTGACTGAATCGATTTATCTTATTTTATTCATATATTTGTATTAAACTACCTTCATATTAAGATGCTCTATCGTCAGCTCATCAGTGAGACCTCCCCATGCTTCACATTTTAATTGGTAAAATATCCTGTCAGAAGCTAATTAATGAATAATACAGCATTAAATGAAACTGGCAAATTAGATATACTGGATTTTTTCAACCTTTTTAACACCAAATTATTTAAATAGATACTTATTATCTTGGAGTTTAAAATAAAAAGCTGTTGACAACAACAAATATGTATGGATTGGGTGCTGAAATGGTTTACATTGTGTAAGATACGCTACATTAACGCTATTATTATGGTAGGTATCGGCAATGACCACAATTTAGTGATCACGTAATGCCATCTACAATTGAAGAAACTGAAGAAAACTGTGAAGACCATATGTAAGTAGAGAAATTGGAGGGGGTTTAACATCAACCGGTGTTTCAAAAAAGCAGCGGGAAACAACATAGGGGAGGATCAGACTGAGAAATCAGTGGAAGAGAGACGGGAATACACTGAATGTGGACTACATTCGAATTGTGGTGCTACAAAAGAATGATGAAGATTAAATGGATCGACTGAGGGAGTAAATGTTCGTCACATATTTAGAAAGATCATAGAAGAAAACTTGAATTCAAGGTTGGTGGTAAAAGACCGTAAGAAGTTAAGAACTACATAGAAAATATGTTACTTTTTATTCTTGTTATAATATTAATCTTTAAATTTTACCTTTACAGGAGATAAGGCAGCAACCGTTATGCATCGGGTTTGCACAATTGGAAAGTACCCGTATAGTATACAACAGTTTTATTACAATGTCACACTAAATCTCGATTAAATCAGAACTTTCCTTTCTTAGTCTTTTTCTTTATTACGTCATCGTCATCAACTCGTTTTCATTGTATTACCTAACATAACAGAGATATTTTTATATTTCAATAATACATTTCTGTCATATGATCGACACAATGCGTAAAAATGGTTTCATAGAGAGACATAGAATCATTAACAGTTATATACATCTACGTTTGTACTAGTTTGCATGTTGGTGTCGCCCCATGTGATGATATCACCCGGTGCTGATGTAGTGATGCCACCGATTACCTACCCAACCTAACCATATACGTACATATTTCTTAAGGAATTAATGGGTTACGTTTTAATATCAGCAAGTATTGACCCATTGGTGGCATCACTACAGAGATGCGGGTAGCACCGGGTGATATCATCACATGGGGCGACACCAACATGCAAACTAGTACAAACGTAGATGTATATAACTGTTAATGATTCTATGTCTCTCTATGAAACCATTTTTACGCATTGTGTCGATCATATGACAGAAATGTATTATTGAAATATAAAAATATCTCTGTTATGTTAGGTAATACAATGAAAACGAGTTGATGACGATGACGTAATAAAGAAAAAGACTAAGAAAGGAAAGTTCTGATTTAATCGAGATTTAGTGTGACATTGTAATAAAACTGTTGTATACTATACGGGTACTTTCCAATTGTGCAAACCCGATGCATAACGGTTGCTGCCTTATCTCCTGTAAAGGTAAAATTTAAAGATTAATATTATAACAAGAATAAAAAGTAACATATTTTCTATGTAGTTCTTAACTTCTTACGGTCTTTTACCACCAACCTTGAATTCAAGTTTTCTTCTATGATCTTTCTAAATATGTGACGAACATTTACTCCCTCAGTCGATCCATTTAATCTTCATCATTCTTTTGTAGCACCACAATTCGAATGTAGTCCACATTCAGTGTATTCCCGTCTCTCTTCCACTGATTTCTCAGTCTGATCCTCCCCTATGTTGTTTCCCGCTGCTTTTTTGAAACACCGGTTGATGTTAAACCCCCTCCAATTTCTCTACTTACATATGGTCTTCACAGTTTTCTTCAGTTTCTTCAATTGTAGATGGCATTACGTGATCACTAAATTGTGGTCATTGCCGATACCTACCATAATAATAGCGTTAATGTAGCGTATCTTACACAATGTAAACCATTTCAGCACCCAATCCATACATATTTGTTGTTGTCAACAGCTTTTTATTTTAAACTCCAAGATAATAAGTATCTATTTAAATAATTTGGTGTTAAAAAGGTTGAAAAAATCCAGTATATCTAATTTGCCAGTTTCATTTAATGCTGTATTATTCATTAATTAGCTTCTGACAGGATATTTTACCAATTAAAATGTGAAGCATGGGGAGGTCTCACTGATGAGCTGACGATAGAGCATCTTAATATGAAGGTAGTTTAATACAAATATATGAATAAAATAAGATAAATCGATTCAGTCAAAATTTCACGAAAAACCTCATGCTTAGCACATTCAATGTGGTAAATATTTTTTGCCTGGTTTTTGATGAAGGGTACTTCATTTTGTCTCAAACATTGCAGGCTATTAAGAGGTCACCTGCCACTCATGACAAAAGATCTCTTAGATGCCATCTGCTATGTGTGTGTTTAGGCGCAATTGGAAAAAATTAAATTGAAACATAAACACCACAAATCTTTCATTGTTTTTTACCATTTGACTACTTTAGCAGAAGTAATATAGATATCTTCATAGTGTGATGCTGAATTATAAGGAAACTAAGCGATTTTTTGGATAAGTTTAAGATTGTAGTTTGGTGAGATATTTTGTTATTTGGTGAGATATTTGTTATTTGGTGAGATTTTGCAATAGTCTTTTGCAATTTTGGTGCATCATTTTGTTTTCCATAGGTGAAACGAAGGAGTAATCCCCTGACATAACCACAGCAGCATATGGAGCATTAATAGCAATGCTTGCAGAATTCTGCGGCTAGAAACTTCAATGACATCACATTGGTAGATAGCATCTCCCTTTCCAAGCATGAAATAACCAACTTTGTGAACATAACAAATCATAAGTGACTACAATACAATATAAGTGGATTAGTAAAATATTTTTTACATTTATGTAATTAATATACATATATTTTTACTCTCAAGGAAAGCTTGCACCCGAATACCTATAATGGGGGTTTTATTAGTCGACATTATTTAGTGCTGACTGGGATAGTGACCTTATTTGTTTCACATTGTGTTTTCTCTTTTTTTCCATGTCAGAGATTCATTAGGGCGTCGCCTTAGAGGTTTGGGGGTTCATAAGCCTCTAGAAGTTGTGTTAAGACATGAATGGGTGGATATTTCAACCCACATTTTAATTTTAAATGTTGTCTATTTTGTTGGTAGACCTTTCCATTTTCTCTTCTAAGGTAGTATGATCTAAAAGAATCTTTTATTTTGGCTGTGACAACGAATGGTTACTAATGCACATTGGGGGGTTTCGTAAAATAAACATGATCATCAGCTATTAATGGTGGAAATTCTTTACTTCCTTGATTCACATCTAATTGCATGTTTATTTTTTTGTTTCGTTACGACTGTTTTTTTTATTCTGAGAATGTGACTGTTTTAGGTTGTACTTTCTTAACTTATATTGTTACATTAGATCTTAAATGACTGCTAATGATGATGACCGTTAATTTGCCTTAGGAGTAATGCTATAATGGAATAGGTAATGCTAGATAAGGGTTATTGTCCTCTTCCAACTTTTAAAAAGAATATTTTCTGCTAGTTTTTCACCACTTTCAGCCTGTCCATTGATTGAGGAACGCATGGACTTGTAGTGAAATGTTTAATTTCCCATTGATTGACTAATGTTTTAAATTGCGATGAGTTAAAGGGAGGACCATTGTCACTAACGAGAAAGACTAGTATTCCATGCCAGACAAAGATGGACTTCAGTTGAGTGACTAGAATAAAATAGAATTTTATTATTATTCCGGGACGATTTCGTCCCTTAGGAACACAAATGATTGTACATAATTAATACATATCCAGAGTCATGACATTAATTCCATAACAGGATGACAGCACATTAATATAAAAGAAAGGTAACAATATTAAATCCTATATTATAGTACAACAATATTGGAATGCAATAAGCAGAGACTGCAAAAAGAAGAAAAAAAGAAACACTATAAATGTATATATAATTTAGGTGTTACACAAAGTGGCAAAGTGACTACAGATGGTAGCAGGGCTAACCCAAAATATTTGAAATAATAATCATTGACTATTAAATATGTTAATCCTTTAAAGGAAAATTAATCTGATCCAACTCGTTCCCAGAGAAATAAGGATATGGGATAGTTAATAATAGGTTCATGTTGATTATAGGGTCTGTACTTAACACATGTCACACTGGCTCATTAAATTTTATACATCTGAGTTGATATTTGGCCAGTACATGACACCGCGGACTAAGTTTTTTTTGATTTATTAGACCTAGATGACCTTTATGACTCTACTTAACATATTCTGATGCATGACTGCTGAGGGGGCTGTAAGACTAGACCCTTTAAAGACTAAGTTGCCAGGATCATTCACTTCTGAATGCATGCTCCATTAAGATTTTTGGACATGACTCTACTTTATTCATAGAATTTGACCAAACTTAATAAAAATATTTCTTCAGTACTTTTAATGATTTATCAATTGATGTCCTTTGAATTCACTATGTTTGTCTTCGGACAATGCCAATAACTTTACCGTAAGAATAGGGTATGATACTTCCATTGTAAACCTACATACCTTATTCCCTTCAACTTACAGAAATGGCTTACAATGTGCTGGTTGGTATACAAGGTTCAATAGCGTATCGCGATGGTATTATGTGTGAAACAAAGTTTCGACTGGATATCACCATGGTTTAAACATTATATGTTGAAATTGGATGCAATGCAATGCATTATATGTTGAAAATTTAAGCATATTTTCCTGCACTTTTAAGCTAAAAGAAGAGCATTTTCCCAACTAACGATCATATAAATTTTGATTAGGGTCACGAACATTCGTGTAGGAAAATTTGGATCCTAGTCTTGCATCTAAGTATATTTTTTGAGGTTTTCGACGTTTGCCGCGTACGAACTCGGTGAATGGTTGAAATATCTAGCTTTCTCTATAGACTTATAGGCATGGTTTAACATTTTCATTTCGATGATATGTAATAAAGTAAATGTGTGTGTATTTAGAATGAATGTGATAGTGAAACAAAGTGGCATTATTTCTGTATAAAGGTCAAGAAACACCAAAAACACTGTCGTCTACTACAGAAACCAAGAAGCCACTTGACTGACGACCGATATTAAGCATTAATTTGCACTCATTCAAAGGATTGTTTTTCAGAAAAGGCTAAATATGACCAAGGATGTATCTCAATGTTTCAGTGAAGTCTAAGAGAAATAGTATTAATCTCCTTTATTCAGTCCTACCTTTATCCGTGATATTGGGTATAGAAAGTACTTTACGGTGAATCGTCTTCATCTGTACCCAGGAGAACTGTTTCACGACGGAAAAAAAGGTTGTTGAAGCTATTAAAATGTATTGTTCTACCAGTTTCCATTATATCATTATCCTTATTTATGGTAATTACTAATTTCTGGAATGCAATTGATCAGCTATTTTTGTATCTAGCAGCGAAATTTGATCTCTCCCCACCGAATGCTTGTTACTGTTTACATTTAAACCATCATTTTAGTAGAGTATTAAATAATATAACAAATTATATTCCTTTAAAAATAAAACTTTAAATTAGGAGGTCCGTGGTTCAAGCCCCGGCTGAGTCAGAACTTTTCTTTTCTGATCTGTCTTGATTAAATTTTACCAGCTGCTTTGTCTTTGTCCTTAATGTGCTAGCAATCCATTTTCCGTGTGTGTATGTGAGAGAGGCTTAAAATATGATTTAAAATTAAATTTTAATGCCATATGTAACACATTCTATGAAAAATATGTTGGTTAAACATATACGTTGAACCCATATCTTACCCTATACATGTATGTCACATTAATTGGCAGTGTAGCATATCATGAGTCGATATATAGATCATACATGGCGAATACATGTCCATATATGGCGTTTTAGTGTGGGAATTTCGCTGGGATGGATCCAAATATTTGTGAATTTAAGAGAGAAGGCCTGTGATCCAGTTTGGATTCATTCAGTGGCAATGTCAAGCGTTGTGTTTTTCTTGCGCCGCTGTTTAAAGTGGTTGACCTTGTTTTTTTTTCTTCTCCGCTCGGTCTGATATAAGCTGTATCTCGGTAACGGATAATTGGATTGAAGTGCTATACAAGCTATCTTACCTAAAGAATATTGCACTTCCACTACAGGTGTGTGAGGTTTTAAGACGTTTTTTATGAATATCTGGAGTTGCTAGGTGCGTTGTTTCTAGTTATTATGGCAAGTTATTTTTAGAAGGTTTTTTTTTAAATTGTAGATGGATTTTGCTGAAATTTGGTATGGAGCTGTGCGAGGTCCTAAGAAGTCCGTCCATTAAATATGAGCTTGATAGGCCTAGTAGTTTCTGATTTATTGAGATTTCGCGATGTTTTAATCAAATAAAATAACTTCTTATTTACGTATAGATTTCATTTAAATTTGGCCCATAGGTTCAGTATCCTCTAAAAATTAGAAAAATAGAAAGGTTGGACTTGTTCCGGATGATAGTTTTCAAGTTATGGTTACATTTGTCCACGGCGGGTTCATTGCTACTTACTCCCTAAATCACCAGCAACGTTGCTGTATGCGAGAATAGCCTCATAGCCAGGAACAACTGTTATGGCTTGTTCGAATATTCTTTGGATGTTGATTATTCGGAATTGGAGAGCATATTTTTTAAATACACAAATAAATATCAGTTTTTATTCACAAAAGATGTTAAAAAGTCGTTCTTGACTAGTCTTCTTCCCAAAGGTATCTGCGTGGGTAATTTGGAAATGGATGACTGTCATTCGCTTAAGGGATAAATGAAGGCTGTTTAATTAAGTTATATTCTCAAAAACTTGTGCCAGAAATATTATTGTTACAAGCTAGTTCATTGCTGTGTTAATAATCAAATAAGTTTATTACTGAAACAATAAATTGTCATCCCTATATGCTATGTGTGTTTTTATTTATATTTGTACATTTCCCTTGAAGTAAAATCGAGCACTTGCTATTTGGCAATCAGAAGCATTTGAGAACGGGGAAGTCCGTTGCGCTCGCGTAAGGAAGTGAAAGTCCTTGACAAGCATGTGACTGTCGCCGGGTATATAGCGAGGTCACGCGCGTGCAGGACTCATTGGGATAAAATCTAATTGCTATTGTTTATACTTAAATATAATTGTTTATTAAGATGTAATGTATCGTTTTAACATTAAATTGTCTCCTCTTTCGCACAGGATGGTCTATTTTCTCGTAATGTTGATATTAGCGGAGATGCATGTCCGTTTTTCGTGATGAGATGCCGTTGACCTTGGGTTTGTATGCTCATGCGATAGGGGTTGGGTTAGGTATCATTAATCATGTCTCACTTGGGTTGTATGACGCTTAGTTTAGGAGTAATTGTTGAAAAATAAACTGCGCTCGGAGCCCCATTATCCTTCTACTGGCGCGGAAGGGTTTTAGAAAAAATGATAGCCCGTGGAAAACCCCAGCTGAGCAAGGTAAATGAGGAAAATGTGTGGGAATTAATACATTCTAATCCTATGTTGCAGAAGGACCCATTACCTCTTGAATATTTAGCTGCTTTAAAAATTGGTGTGAAAATAATGAGCATATGATAAACTTCGGTGAAGAGATTAGAGATTCAGGGCATACTTTGATGTTTAGTATAGAAGAAAGTGGTCTGTAGACACTGAGAACATGTTGTAAATGAATATATAATTAACATCGATTTAGATCTTCGGTTTTTTCTGTGTGCTTTTCTTTGACCTCGTCATTTATTACTATTAGTTTTCTCCAATTTTGGGTGTGTTTTGACGTAAATTCCGTAATCTCCTATTAAAAATTTCGAAAGACTTTTTCTTACACTGTTTTCCTTGGCAGTTTATGTGCAGACTACCACTCTTATTACTATTTGTGCTCATTTTTTACCTCCCTCTTCATCGCTTACCCTGCATTCTACCTTCATTGTCTTTTTGTGTCGTATTTCCTCTAATTACTGGCTCTCCCCTTCATTATCCTTCCAATAAATATTTTCATTTGCTTAACTGAGCGAGGCCGTGTTCCACTGCGCTATTAGCTCTATGAGTGTTGTCATTTGTCTTTTTTTCCTGACAAAGCGTCACAGAAGTGGTATTTAGCGACTTAAATACTTTATATGCTCGATGTTTTCATGATGCAAAGTGTCCGTCAACTAAGTGATTGTGTCCATCGTACGGAAAACAAATCATTGTGGATTCGGTTAAATGCGTGCTTGGCTAAGTTGAAAACAGTCAATATATAATTATGGAAACATATCTTATGTATTTATGTGTGATTTTTTCCTCGGTCAGTTATTCTGCCCTCGCCGAGCCGCAAATTCAAAGGTAAACACTCCCTTCCTCTTCCGTAGATCTCCCTTCAATTAATGTGATCTTTTTTGAGAACCCTAGTTATTCATTAGGCGGAATTTACGTGGCGTAGTACTGTCATTTCCGTACATGCGAGCCATGCAATATTTTTCCAGGTGAAGCATTGGGCGTAAAAATTGAAAAAAAATTGTAATCCTGATTTAAGTGCTTATTTTGTATCTAGCACTCACGAATGTGAACTAAGTCCTACTTGTCTTCGAGACCTCGTTAAGATTCCGTGCTCTTCTGTCCTCGCTCCTTGAAGCTATTTGACGGTTAACATCCCAAGAATATGTTAAATTTAAGACCTTAGGAAAGTATATATTACTCTACTCCGAAATCTAAGGGAATATGTGGAAACATTTGTGGCCCTAATGATTAAGGGTCTCTCTGACTGAACCAGGTTTATCAGATATTATGTTATAAAGTGTAAAACAGGGAAATAAAATCGTGAATTAAGAAGTCACTCCGTAGAAATACTCGTATGCAGTGGTGTAGCCAGGATGTTCTCCAGGGGGAGGGGGGGGGCAAAAATAAGTTAACATTACATAACTCAAGTTTGTTTTTGCCCCATCATTAAAAATGTTAAAATTTCTTAATACAATTTGTATGTATTATGTTTTTCCCTCTCATTAAATTTCAACGGGCACCTTCAGCTAGTTGACATGTAATTTTTCATTTGACTAATGAGCCTGAGTGGGGGGGGGGGGGGGGGTTAAGCACCCCACCCTGCCCCACCGTGGCTACGCCCATGCTCGTATGTTGGATGAAATTACTCTAGATCTAAACGTTTGATTAAAGAAATTGATAATAAGCCATTTGGGCATGTCGCATAATCATGCCTTTCCGGATCGTACTATGGGAGGAATACCTTAGGGATGTCACGCATTTAATGATGTTATTCCGGGGAGAAAATGCTAGACATCAATTCTCTTTAGAGATATGACCTTAAAGAACGGGTGGGAATCAGAGTGAAATTTAATCAGAGAAAAGTTACCTACATGCATTAATAATTGCTTATAAATAACTCCTTACTTTTATGGGAGTTTTGTTGTGCCATCTCAATCTTATTTTCTTGTTTTGTCATCAAAACAAATTTTACTGTCAAAGTGTCAGTTTTTTTCTCATTTTACATTTCTTCATTAGTGATATGCATGGCATGCTACAAGGTTTTTCTACCTCTCAATCATCTCTTGAAAGGTATTTTCCGATCAATCCATCTTCACCTGCCCAGAGGTGTCTCTAGAGCTGAAGCAGACTCGCGATATTCAGGCCAGAGTTTGATCCATGGTGTTAAAGATGGCAGACTTTCATATGACTACTGCAGTTGGCAACCCTATTTGCGCTATTGTGGGGAAATATTTAACATGGGGAAAGGAAAACACTTTTTACAACTTTGTGCTCCTGAATAGCCCTTGAAAATAACGCTTGTGTGTTGAAATCGATGGGGTGTTAAAATATTGCTTCGGAATTCATGCAGTGCAGTTTCTTTCCGCCATGTGGAACATTTCAAAGTATCACCTACGTCAGTTAATTTAATTTGTTGCGAGATGATGGTGTGTGAATCTCAGCCGGGTAGTCTTCCACATAAATGTACTAGGCACACGTTCCATTGTTCTCGAAACCACGGGGAAGCGTCTCTCATGATGTCTTCCTGGCCAGTTACTGATAGACATAAAGTTTCTCCCGTGGGTTATGTATTTTTTTGTATTTGATGGCTCTCTTTCTGCGGGGGAACCTTTTCAGCGATTTATATTATGTAGGTAATAATATCTCGACGGATCCAAAGGATTACATTCGTAATTTCTATAATTATATCACCCTCGTTCATAGTAATTCAAGCATGAATTATAACTCTGACTCCGAAATGTTAACAATTTTGGTACATTTTGCCTTCAATCTCCCAAAAAGTAAAATAAAAATATCATGGTAACTCAGATATCAGCATTTTAAAATCTATTTGTGACGTGGCGACCCTTAGCAAGGTAGCTGAGAGAGAACACAATCGTTAGGCATCTCCTAATTATTTTTGTTCTTATAATACGATTATATCTAAATGTATCTTACTATTTTCTTACTTACCGGTCGTAGGAAATTGGACAAAAGTGGAAATAGGCTTAGAAGTAGGAAAATTCTATCAGAAGAATAATTAACCCGGCTAAGCAGGCGTTAATTTTAACTTTCAGGGAAAAATAATGATGAGACTCATGGGCAGGGTTGCACATAGATAAACGTCTTAGATAGATAGATGAACGTCTTTATTGAGGCTAGATTGTGACTCTAAAAGGCCCTTCTTCCCTCCAATCCCTGTAGAAAGATCTTAACTCATTCCATGTAAAGTGATATTTAGATTAGAGCTTGATGTGGAGCGTAGTTTTTTATGGACATGGTGTATAAATCTTAGGGAGAAATTGCGGGAAATGAATGAAGCCCTTGAATTGTAGGCATGGAGGAGATAAGAGAAACTGCGATGGACGGAAATTTTGATAAACGTAGAGGCCTTGAACATGGCTGGGGAAAAAAAAGATTAAGAGTACAAAATTAGAAGGCAGATTAGGTGGATGGAGCAGGTACTTAAAGAGTAATGGAATGATGAGGGACATTGTGGAGGATTTTACGCTGCGTAAGCAAGGGTGGGGAAGAAAGAGATAGATTGAAGAGGGTTAGAAAATATGCCGACTTAAATTGAGTAATTGTGTATAGATGGAACCAATAGATTTTCGAAACTCGAAGTAGAGTTGGGACACTCCATCAAAACCTACCGTTACTGGTAGAGAACTGACAATCAATTTTACTACGAAAACTGATCATAAAGCCTCATGGGTTGAACTTCGCCCTTTAAACTCCTCAATGATTCATGAGGATTGCGTGATATGTGTCTCATAGATCGCTAAAAGGATGAATAACCTAGCTGATATTGCAGTAGTCGCAGTGACGTGTGATGTGCCTGTCGGTAATTGTCGCACTCATTAAAAAGGATCGTGGCCGCGAGTCTCATGCGCCGACAGTCTACGTCCTCCACATCGACATCAAGTTGATTGAAAAGTGCCGTCGCCTCTCGGTTTCTTCCGAGCCAGTGGTTTTTTGCCCTCCCGTCCGTCTCGCCGGCACACTCGGGATTCATGGCGGCATCCGAGATATGCTTAATATGTCTCCCGGATGGCTGTTTAGGGTGTTGAAAAACGCAATCGGCGCCAGTTTGCCGTTCGTGATAAATCATAATCGGAGGGGGGAAGGAGGATCGCGAGCGAAGGTCTGAAAAACTGATCGGAATGTGCATCCTGCCCGCTTTCCCATTTGTCGGACGAAGCGACCCTTTTATCGACTTGTTTGAAAGAAATTTGCAGGCCGTGTGCGCGGTATCATTTTCCCGAGGGTCATTAAGGGAAAGGCATGCTTCTGAGGAAAATGTGATTGCATTCGTTGTAAGATGTTCTTCACTCGTTCATAATAGCTCGTTATGTATCGTGCATGAATCATTTAATTATTACTATTTTTTCACGTCAGGGTTTTGTTAGAACCCGCGAAGTGCAAATGTCTTGAAATTTTGTTGTTACTGCCTTTCTTTTTATCTTTGTGTCCATATCTCTATCATTTTTTCTGAATTGGCTCTCTCCCTTTCTTGCGATCATGCCTTTTCGGTGTTCTTGTGTTTTCCGATTAATTTTAATCATTTTATTACTTATAAATGTATTTACGTCTGAATAGTACTCATTAAGTGACATTAAGGGTTTGTGTTGAAGGTAACTTTACCCCATGGATTATCGATTAGTGAACAATCATAGATTCATTGCCTATGTTAGGTACTTCTTGCATTGTCAACAATTAAATTACCAAGGAACACGACAATTTCACAAGCAGTACAGTTAGTTTTGTGCCTGATAGTGAGGCTGAATGTGTGTTTAGGACAGATGGGTAATTGGGTAGAAGTACGGATTTATTAGGTGATGTAGAGTGTGTGGAGTGAAACCCAGCGTCGGTATTAGCGTACTATTAACGAAAGGCGCCGAGTGGTCCGCAGTTTGGTGCCCCATCAGACGGACGGAGTACTTCATTTGAAGTGCTCTCCGCAAGGTATTCAAGTAGTTTTCATTAGTATTCAATCCCCGACATACAAATATCCTCAGCCACGGTTATGATACGAACCCGTGCCCTCAGGATGACGCTGTGTGGCCAGTACTCTGGCCAGCGCGTCAACCCCCGTTCATTAAAATCCGTGTAATTATCGTGCGAAAGTTCAAAACGTACGAAATTCTCTTTTTCTTTTTTTTATAATCTTTTAGTTCACCCAACATGAAAATATAATAATATGGTAAACTAATTTCACAGTTGAATCATAATTACAATCATAATACAATTAATTACAAAACAGTCAAGGCCGGCTGAATGTTACATGCATATTCTGGACCAATTTTCAATGTCACTAACATCGACAATATATCTTTACAAAAGATTTCCTTGATATGTTTATATTTAATTCTTTCGAAAGTGTATTGAATGAAATACATATTCTATTTATCGGTGCATTTATACAATAATTATTATTCACATTTCTGACATAGAAAGCCCTTTTTAGCCTCCCTTTTTTTTATTGGGACTAAAAAGTTTAATTTCCCAACTAATTCTACGCAATTACCTTCATTAATTATATCGTATAGGAAGAGTAAATCGTTCATGATTCTTTTTTCTCTAAATGTTTGCAATTTGAACTTTTCCAGCATAACTTTTTATTCTACATAATTCTCAAACTTAGGGTAGACATTGTGGCGTACATAATACATTAGTCTCACAAATAGTTTTTGGACTCTCTCGATCATCGCATCATATTTCATTAAATAAGGGATCCAAATTACTGAACAATATTCCACTTTGTTTCTAACATATGAGAAATACAGAATTTTTAACACATTCTCATCCGAAAAATATTTTGAGACGCGGTAAAAAAATCCTATTAATATATAATCAGACATGATGTTGAATAAAATATGGTTATTAAAAGCCATGTTCGAGTCGAAATGAGCACCAAGATCTTTTACTTCAGTTTTTCTCAATATAGTTTGCTCCTTCATCACATAATTATATTTTATTACATTTTTTCTTCCTGAATACGATATAACATACATTTATCAAAATTGAAGTAAGGAAGATTTCTCTATGACCACAAAAATAAAATTATCAACATCCATTTATACTAAAGAACAATCTCTTAAAATTTTGTACATTATGATATATCTTAATATCATCAGCGAGTATTTAACACTTCGTATTGCACAGCCACTGAGGTAGATCATCGATAAATATAAGAAAAAGAAGTGGACCAAGATTTGAGCCTTGCGGTACTACAGGTAATGCAGTGTACCTACACATAAGATTTTGAGTGCCTGTATATCACGTACTGTTTTTTTTATCTTCTATATATATAAAAATGAATGTATGTGTGTGTGTGTGTGTGTATGTGTGTATGTCCTTTATGCATTACTACACCATTCATCGGATCTCCATGAAACTTTGGGAAGTTGTTGAGTACATTCCCGAAAAGAGGACTACGGAATCGATATTTCAATATCGATACTTTATCGATATAATATCGATAAAGTATCGATAAATTGATACATTATTGATACAAAATTGAGGTGAAATTATTTAGTTTTTTAAAAGGAATGTATCGTTGCAATATCGAATGTATATAATGTGTTTGTCCTTTATGCATTACTATTCATCGGATCGCCATGAAACTTTGGAAAGTTATTGAGTACGCTCCGCGAAGGTTTCTACAAAATCGATAATTCAATGTCGATACTGTATCGATATAATATCGATAAAATATGGATACATCGATACATTGCTGATACAAAAATGAGGTGAAATTATTTAGGTGTTTTTTTATCAAAGTTTTATAAAGTATCATTACAATATCGATACTGCATCGATACAATATTGATAACTTCATGGATTACCACAACATTCATCCAATTTCCATGAAGCTTTGGTTAGTTGTTTTGTTCACTCCATGAAGGTTTGTACAATATCGAGAATACAATATCGACACTGGAGACGGGATGTGCATGCCATTGAACTTGCAATTCATTGAAACACTCACGTGCAACATATTCAAATCATCCGGCATGGGACAAATATTTCAGAAATGCCAACTTATTGCTTGGGATGAATGCACAATGGTGCACAAAGCATCGCTCGAGGCTCTGGATCGATCATTGCAAGATTTTCGTGGAATCCTGAGACCATTTGAAAACGCATTAATATTGCTTGCACGACATTTCAGGCAAACATTACCTGTAATTCCTCGATTGACACTAGCGGATGAAATAAATGCTTGCCTGAAATATTCTACTTTGTGACGACATGTGAAGACGGTTAAATTATATACAAATATGCGTGTCCAGCTGCAAAACAATCGATCAGCTGAGATATATTGTATACCCATAAGAATTGTGAAATTAAACATACTATAAACGTGCGCTTTCCATTTAACCAGATTGAGCCACAGCAACGCGTGGCCGGGTCAGCTTGTCCTTTATAAATGAACACAATAATCTGTGAAGAGACCCCGAGATCCCCACAGCTTGAAGCTTCTTAATTAAAATTGTGTGATTTACAGTATCAAATGCCTTCTTAAAATGGAAGTAAATAGTATCAATCTGATATCCCATATCCATTTCAGTAATCTAGTAATATGTGAATACCAATAAATTTGTAACTATTGATCTATTAGCCATAAATCCAATGTGGACATCGCTTATATGGCTTTTTAACTAAAATCTGATATGGTTACATACTATTGATTCAAAGAACTCAAATAACAAAAGATAGACAAAATGGTCACTGGGCGGTAATTTTTAATGTCATCGCGTTCTCGTTAAACATTGGCCATTTTCTATTTTGTTGGAAAGATACCATTTTTCAACGATACATTAAGTAGTTGACATAAGATGGGAGCTAAGATATCATTACACCCTTTTACAATATACGACAGTATTTCATCAGCCATTTTAAACCTTATTATCTAGGTAGTCCCCTTGTAGTAGCTAGTGTTGAGTTTCCTCGGGTCAAGCATTCAGAGCAGTCCGAACTGCCTGTGGTGCTAAAGGAAAAAAGCTTTGCTCGTCATTGCCGATTCACTTAAATAAAATTTGAATTTGAATTCTCAAAGTTTTCTGCTAGCTTTAAAAAAAAAACAAACCAGCAAACCTTCATTTTGCAAATGTTCAGGTGCAGGAAAAAAATCTTTGCATATTAATGTGATGCAAAGTCTTCTACGTTTCGTGTCAATTTTTTGTTTTAAAAGTCTTATTATTTTACAATGTCGGCGTTTGCGGTATAGACCAGGTGAGCCTTGAACCTCGGAGGGCACCATATATAAATTTCTTTTCCTGCCAAGACACAATGCCCTCCCAGGAATATTCAAACGTTCGTTGAAATGTAGGAAATCTTTCTCGGAAGAGCACGCATCTTTAAAGATTAAAACATGGGACCCCTCATTAAAAGCTCGGCAGGCTGTTGATATTCGACGCCGGACGTTTAAATCTGAATCCGCGACAAGATCTGTCCGACCTTACCCCATTACTCTCCATCTCCCTAGTTGTTTTAGTTATTCGGGGTGGGACAGCTAAGGTCATTTGCGCCATTTACGAAAGGGGTTATTAAATAGGGGTATGAATTTTTCAAGGAACGGAGGAAGGATGGAGAGAAACCCGGAGTCGGAATTAGTCTACTGCCAACGAAAGGCTCAAAGGGACAAAGGGTTTAACACACAATCCAACGAACGGAATACTGAAGTTTAGGGCACCCCTCAGAGTAATGAAAACGGAGACCGGTATACTAATGGAAATCTCTGCCATTGTAGCGATACAAACGGATTTTTAAAACCTTGCACCTATCCGTAGGTGTATAATCAAACCATAATTACAGATTTATTCAATTAAGTAACTCAGAAATGTGGCTTCAAACTTACACAGGACTGAGGTCTTAAACAGGGCTGAGGTCTTAAACAGGGCTGAGAAAAAACCACTGGAAGTGTATTGCATGACCTTTTGTGCACAGGAATTGGAACTGTATTGGTAGTAGGTACTCCCCCCCTCCATTGTTTATTAGTTGTTCAGGAGAGGTGTCCAACAGCTAAGGTCATTAGAGCCATTTTCGATGGGGAGTTACTGGGCAAGGGTGAATTTCAGTTCAGTTCTTCAATTTAAGTGTAATCCACGTAGCGCTCAAGTTCCTACAGAATATCCTGACATCCATTTCGAGGGATGGATGCAAACTTATTTAATGTACATTATATTGTACAAGTAACGAAACATGTACATACATGCCCTTGGGGGAGAAAATCCCACCCGTGCCAGATTCGACCTCGCGATTTTAGGCTTAGCAGGGGAGGGGTTTACCTCGATTGGAGGGCGTATGGTGGGGGGTGCGTATTCACCAAACATTTTCCCAAGGTACAATAAGATTCAATTATAGATTGCTATTAGCATCATGCTGGACTGTTACTACAAAACTCAGCCTCTTTACAATATCCGAGGATATATCCAAGAAAAAGCACTCGTGCATAGTGCATTTAATGGTTCATGCAGGATGGCTTAGATATCTGCTTTACCTATCGCAGCTATTTCCCCGGTAACCGCTGAACAGTCTATTACTGTCCCCTATTGTACGCGAAAAAGTAGTATGACGAGGAGCTATGTTCGGTATACGGTTGAAAACTGTCAGCCACTGACGTGATTCGAACCCGGGCCCTCGGGTTGGGAAATAGGTACTCCAGCCACAACACCAATCCAACCCATCATTGTGTAAGCGTAATGTCTTATGTTTTTTTCCATTCCGCATCATAGGCTCAAATCTCTCGTTATTGGGGATAATGTTGGTTTTATAGTTCAAGCAATGGCTTCCCATTCCGAGGGCCTGTGTTCGATTCCCAGCTGTGGCTGAGTATTTTGATCGGTATACTGGCCCTACATGCTTTGTGGAGTTCGACGTCCGTCGAATGGGATGTTCAGCCATGGACCCCTTGGCATCTTGAGAGCAGGTAATACCGACGCTGGGTTTCTCTCCACCCTTCCTCCGTTCTCTGAAAAATTCCTTCCTCAATAATATTACCCAACTATCCTAATTGGCACAAGTTTGGTAACCTCCCCTGAATAACTGCTGCGTACCATCAACCCGATCCGCTCCTCGCTTGAATCTTGAACTCTCAATCTTTGAACCTCCCCTCCACCCTTCCCCTAGACTGGGAGAGTCATCGGCCAAGGAATATCGGATGGTGGAAAACGCGTCGCCAGTAGCATGTGCGGAGTTTTCCAAAGCCGCGGGAGACCTAGCTAACTAAGTACGGGCCGCGAAAAAATGTAAGACCTGCGTCCATTATATATTATCCTCCTCCTCCCCCTCTTTCCTTTCCCTTGCTGCATCCACCGTCGGGGTATTCTCTGCAAATACCCCGTCCCCTTGCCATCGGAGTGCTTGACGAGTATATTTAGCCCTTGTCGAGGAACAATGGGATGGGACGTACGATTCGTGGCGTGGCTTTGTCGGGAAGTTTCCTTAGAAGGAGGAAAGATTCGCCTGAGACTGTGTTTAGTTTTTTCTTCATCTTCAACCTTAACAAAAGTCCGCAGAATGTAGGTATTTAGTGCGTTCGGACCGTCTTTGGGTTGATGAGTATTTTGGAGGGTGATTTTTAATTTATTTTTGGTAGTCTACCGATTGGATTCGTTTGAACTATAAGTAACTTCATGCTCATCTTTTTACACCCACCTTTGTAATCATGGCACCATCTTTAATACTTCGCAGTTATTTTTGTAGCTGACGAGGGACTTTCCATCGTTTCATTTGTAAGTTCTCACAGTACATATTTTTGGGCGTATTAATTCCAAATTCCATTCTCGGGTTATTTGAAACGTGACTCATAAATATATTTAATATTTCCGTATAATATCGGTGTGATCAGCATAGGAAGGGTTAAAAGTTGGTTTGGATGAGGTTAATAGCTGAGGCGTCAGTCACACCCGTAATTCGGGTTGTCAGACCGTCACTTTACCTACCTGCCTACTGCGGTTGGCAAACATTAGTTTTCTCTTATAACTAAACTATCGCTCTTTTTTTATATTTCTCTCTTCATTGCTTGCTCCTTCCTTGCTCATATTTCTCTCTTCCTCCTGTCTTGCTCCTCTATTTGCCGTTCAAATATTTTCCGACCTGAATATTTGAATACCTCACAACTTAAAAATATATAGGAGTATTGCCATTTTATCGATTAATCTAAAACTATTTAAAAACCTTCGTACACTCACCAATAAAGTTTTCACTTATTTATTTCTCAGTGATTCTCGTCGCGTTTCTTTTTCGTTTTTATTCCCTCTAAGAATTTTCGGGCGAATGATTTGTCTTCGAGAACTTCAAGCACAATCTTTAACTCACTATAAAAATTAATTCGTCCCACTTCTTAAACTTTGTCCCTCATAGCATTTTTCATTAATTTAGGCCAAGGGACATAAGTGTAACCTCAGTTGTTTATAATCTTCTAAAATATCTTATCGGACATTATGAAAATGGCCATAAATCATTTATATCTCCCTGACAATTAAAATATGACGCGTCGGTCATATCATTAGATTTCTTCTATTAACTTCGCTGGGGAACCATTCCAGGAAAAGTTGCCGCAAGGAAATCGTGCGTGAATATAATGCGTCGTTGTGATAAACAAACTCGTGATTTTATGACTCAGCCCTAGCGCACTTTTTATTTCAGATCAAATCGTTTTTTACTTGCCTTCGTTCTTTTTCCGAGAAATTAGTAATACTTGGTTTTATTTCTTCATAAATATCTACGTTAATGAGAATTGTAAAACAATTGGTGATTCGAAATTTTTGAAAGCATGCTCGTCGGTAATTTCGTTTCCTGTCACCAACTCCCTATCCCTTCGTTGAATTAATTTTCTTTGGTCGTAAAAGTTTAGAAGTTGGAATATGACCGTGCCTCGGCTCAACCAGAAAACTAAATAATCATTGATACATAATTCAAGTTTCATTCACCCATTAACGCTTCCTGCTGTGATTGCCAAGATCATTATATGAAACCGCTTGCACGGATAGTGGTGGCGATAAAAAAATCGTAAAACTGTCAATAACAACTAGCTATTTGCCGTACAATTTACAGTCACCAAAACTGCTATAATTTTCTGCCAGGCCGATTGGAATAAAGCGAATAAAAATCGCGTGACGGACCATGTCCATTATTTTTATGAGGGCTTAATGAAACCAAGTTGAGACATGCCCTCGGACGGCAGTTTCAGGGACTTGGCCTTCAACGGTCATTGGCGATGAGATCAGTGCTATTGTTTTGTGGTACTATACCATTTAAGTAAGGTTTTAGTAGAATACGAGTTTTCAACTCTACTCCCTAACTTCTTTTGGGAGACTTCTCCCCTGTGATATTTTCTATTCAGATAAGCTTTTTTTCCTTTCGTTTTTCGTGCCATTTAAAATGTTTCTTCTCTTTTTCCCTTTCGTGAGCTTTCTTGATTTTTCCTACACTCAGTGGCCTACTGTAGAATACCATCTTTCCAAATAACTTTTTCCATCCACTTACTCTGCTCCGTAATAATTTACCGAGACAACTTCCGTTTCCCTCCGTGTCAATAACTCTATTATTTTTCTTCCCGGCCGTCACACATTCCCTAACTTTCTCGTAACTCATTGCCGAAATACCTCCAAACTATTTTTATTCTTTCTCCCTATCCAGTACCAGGCTGGCAACCATATAACGCCACGCAGCATATCAATCTCTTTATTATCCTTTCATTGGTGCTTTTGCTCAGGTTCCGGATCCTCAGTTGACATGAACATGAAGTTTGATTACGTTGTTGAGCTTGTGAAGAATTATTATTGTAAGTTTATCACTCTGAGTATACTCCCTGAGAAGAATTTTTCTAGTTGTAATATAAACAAGCAATGGATCTTCTAAAACAGGTTTGGTCTGTTTGTGGTATATGTGTCTTGATCGAACCAGTATTTCACATGATCTTGATTGTAGAACCCCTGTTATCATACAATTTACTTGGGAATTTGTGACGTAATAAGAATAAGGTAAGTATAATAAAGTAAGGTAATAAGAAGAAATCTTTGTACTGCTTTAGGAGGAAGGAATTTTTACCGTATACTCAAATGAAAAGAATTATCACCGTTACCGGGATTAGAACCCGAATCTCCCGATTTGTTTCTTAGAAACCGGAATCCGAAAGAAAAAGGTGTTTCAACGTGGCTAGGCTTTATCAGTGGATAACTCCGTTGAGATTTTTCGTGGCCAGTTCACAGCATTGCATTTTCATCGTTTGCCAGTAAGGATATGCCAAACGAAACCCCCTTATCGTAATATCCACCTATCATCATTATCATCAATATTTCAATCCTAGTATTGGTTTACTGCAGCCCTCCATTGTGCCCCATTTAGTGTTAATTCCCTCACGCCATGGTATGTTTTCTCTTTCATGTCCTTTTTTATTTGCCCTATATATTTGTCCCTTGGTCTTCCTCGCGGGTCCTCCCCTTCAATCTTCCCTTCTATTATATTTCTAACTAATTCAGTGTGCCTCAAGGTATGTCCAATCCATCTGGTTCTTTTTTGCCGTAGGGTTTTCCATATTGTCCTTTCTTTATCTGCTCTTCTGTACACCTCTTCGTTCCTCACTTTATCTGTCCATTTAATCTTCAACATTATCCTCCGGCACCATGTTTCGAAGGCTTCAATTCTTCGTTGGTCTGCTTTCCCGATGTTCCATGTCTCTGATCCATAGAGTGCCTCGCTCCATAAGAATGATTTGATGAAGTGCTTCCTTGTTTGCAGCCGTAGATTCTTTGAGCACAGTAGTTGTCTCTTCTTCATAAATGCCTCTTTCCTTTTGCTTCTTCGCTTGATATCCATCAAGCTTCTTCCTTCTCAAGTTATAGTGCTGCCGAGGTAGGTGAATTTCTCCACTTGTTCCAATTTCACTCCTCGAATTGTTGTATTTTCCCTAAGCTTCTCTCTTTCGCACACTAGGATTTTAGTTCTCTTCTTGTCGATGCTCATATTATATTCTTGAAGTACTTGGTCCATTGTGGTCAGGGATGCTTGCAGGTCATCTCGACTTCCTGCTACAACTGCTATGTCATCAGCAAACCTTAGCATTTTTATTTCTTCGCCATTCACCTTGATGCTAATTTACTCTGCGTCTCTTATTCCTTCTTCCAGGTATATATTGAACAACGCAGGGGAGAGGTTGCATCCTTGTCTGACTCCTTTATTTATTTTGGCTTCTACCTTCCTTCCGTCTTTTATTCGCACTGTGGTGACCTGGTTCTTGTGGAGGCTATACATTATTCTTCTATCCTTGTAGTCTGTTCCAAGTGCTTCCTGAATCTTGAACATCTTGTTCAATTTGACGTTGTCGAAGGCCTTTTCCAAGTCCACGAATGCCACATACAACGGCTTATTTACGTGTATCATTTTTTCGGCCAGTATCCTCAGGCTGAGTATTGCCTCCCTAGCTCCTCGGTTTTTCCTGAATCCGAATTGATTTTCCGAAAGATTCCCTTCGATATTTCCTTCCATTCTTCTGTTAATTATCCTAGTAAGTATTTTCGATGTCTGTTACCCCAGGCTCAATGTTCTGTGTTCTTCGCATTTCTCTGCCCTTGTCTTCTTCGGGATTGCGATCATTTCACTCTTCTGGATGTCCTCTGGTAGTTCTCCACTGTCATAGCTATCTTTGTTTACTCCAAAGAGGGTATCTTTTGCTTTGACTCCGAGTGGCTTGATGATTTCTCCATTTATTTTGTCCACTCTTCGTGCCTTGTTGTTCCTTAGGTCTTTCACGGCCCTGTCAAATTCGCTTTTCAGTATCTCGGGCCCCCATTCATCTTCATCCTCCCTGATTTCTTCTTCCGTTAACTCAGCTTCCAGTGGTTTTGGTGCTTAATAGAGCTCTTCGATGCATTGCTTGCATCTCTTTCCTATGTCCTCCTGTTCTATGAGTATCTTTCCGTTCGAGTCTCTTATGTTGTGGGGTCTTGTTTTCCTTTCTCCAAATTGTCTCTTCACCAGTTTGTAAGCCATTTCTGCCTTTTCTTTCATTATGTTGTTGTTTATCTCTTTGCACCAGTTTTCTATCCATTCTTCCTTGGCTTTCTTGCACTCTCTATTAACTTGGTTTCTCAACTTCTTATATTGGGCCTCCTCAGTTTCATTTATTGGATTCTTGTATTTTCTTCTTTCCTCTCTGAGGTCTCTTATTTGGGTCGTTATCCATGACAGTTTTGTTTCTATCTCTTTACTCACAAGTTGCTCATCTGCTACCTCTGTAATGATCGTCTTTATTTCATTCCATCTTCCCGTATCGGTTGTCTCCTTCACTTATAGTTTTGCATCGATGGCTGAGGTGAACCTTTCTCTTCCGTCTTTTTCCTCCAGTGTCTTTGTGTTACATCTTGGTTCCTTCGTAATTCTTTTCACCCTCTTTTATCGCAGTCAGCTGTCCATGAGCGCCAGGTTATGGTCACTATTTATATCTGCTCCGGGGTAGCTCTTACACTACTTAACTGGGTTCTTATATCTCGTTCTGACAAGGATGTAGTCTATCTGGTATCTTCCTCTGTCCCTCGATATCTCCCATGAATATCTTCTTCGTCGAATTTGCTGGAAGAGGGTGTTTGCTATTACCAAGTTCTTTTCTTTACAGAACTCTACTAGCCTTTCTCCCGTGGAATTACTTTTTCCCAAACCGAAATCACCCACGCTACTACCTTCTCGGCCCTCTCCGACCACTGCATTCCAATCTCCCATTACTATTAGGTTTTCCTTTCCTTTTACTGTGTCTAGGACCTCTTCCAGTGGCTCATACATTCTTCTATTTCCTCTTCAGAGTGGCTCGACGTCGGCATATGCACCTGCACTATCACTGTGTCCGTATGTTCTCCTTCTAACTTCATCGTCAGAATCCTTTCGTTATATTGCCAATAGGACTTCATTCTTCTTGACCAGTATTTCTTCAGTATGAATCCCACTCCCGCTATCTTCTGGTCGTCTCCTGAGTAAATCATCCTGTAATCATCGCTCCAGAAGTTGTCGGCCCCAGCCCACTATATTTCGCTCATTCCCATTATGTCTATCCCTAGTTTTTCCATCTTAACGTTTTCCAACTTCCCACACACTCCTACTAGTGATCGTACGTTCCACGTCCCAATTCTGCATTTGTCTCTCTTGGCTGATGTTCCCCTCCCAGTAGTCCCCACCCGTAGATCCAATTGGGGGACTATTTTACCTCCTGAATATTTTACCGGGAGGAATGCCATCACGTCATGTTGAATTCAAGGCTGCTTTTTCTAGGGAGAATAATGTGGTGGTTTCCCGTTCCCTTCGACATCGCAGTACTGCAGCCGATACCGTGAACTACACTCTCGGCTGCAGCTCTGGTATCTGATGCCGGACCGATCCACTTGATGTGCGCCATCAGGGCCTCATGGTGAAACTGCTACCTTTCACCATTGGGGCATTGAGGTGTTTTAGGGTAGGAGCCGATGTCCGTGTTATTTCCACCTAAATCCTATGCATTTCTTTGCCAAGTCATTAAAATCAACTCATATTTCTTCAATGGAATATATGGAGATTCTAGAGAGCCTCAGCTTGACAAATTGCTGGCAACATGGCGCATATCTGTGGGATTTTCTCTCACGTTACACTTGCATTGCGGTATTTCTTTCTTCGGTTCCTTTCCCGTACTTCCTTTCTTGGTTCATCTAGCAAGGGTCAATGAATAGCACCTCTCAATGGTATGAGAGAGCAAAATATTTCATGGTAGGATTTAAGGTGACAGATAATTGAGCCATTGGCATATAACTATTCCTGTTGTTACGGTGTGTCAAGAATTATGGAGCCGAATGGTGTCAGTAAAATATTGCTTACATATCCTTAAATTTATTGAGAAAAACATTTACAATAGTATAATATTGAGTTATGTGTGGTGCAAAATGACCTTAGAAGTCAACGCACCCTATAAAACGAAGTACAACTACTAGTAATACAATACTTTTGCATTGGAAAACTTTCTTTCCTTCATCATTCATACTGAGCAAGATTTTTCTCCCTTTTCCATGCATGACCACAAGATATATTTAAACTTTTTCAAGTTTGAATATATCGTGTGGTTTGTGAAAGTTTTCACTTAAAAATAAATTTAGTGGTGGAATACCACCAAGTTTCTGAAGAACCTTTTATTTTTGACAATTTTCCTAACTCTTTCAGTATCGTGTTCGAATAACAATGATGTTCTAAAATCACGAGGGTCGTTCGATAAGTCCTTAGAAAATATTAGAAAAAAATATTTTCTTGGGTAGATTTTTTTTAATTTTTCAACATAATCTCCCTTCAGCTCTATACATTTTGCTAAACGTTTTTCCAAATTTTTAAGCCGTCCAAAAAGTAGGATTTCGGAAGCTCCTAAAAATAGACATTGGTTTGGGCGATTACCTCTTCGTTAGACGTAAACCTTTGTCCACCAAGCCATTTCTTCAAGTTAGGAAATAAGAAAACGTCACTGGGGGCCAAATCTGGTGAATACGGTGGATTCTGTAATAATTGGAACTTTAATTCCGTAATTTTGGCCATCGTAACTGCGCAGGTATGCACCCGTGCATTGCCTTGATGAAAGAGGATCTTTTTCCGTTTCAAATGAGGATTTTTTCCTTGATTTTTTCGCTCAGCCGGTTCAATAACAACGCATTATACTCTCCTGTTATCGTTTTTCCCTTGTCCAAGTAATGGATGTAGATGAGTCCGCGTGCATCCCAAAAGACAGTGGCCATAACCTTGCTGCACGATTTCACCGTCTTTGCCTTCTTCGGAGCCCGTTCGCCATTGAAAATCCATTGTTTTGACTGCTCTTTTGTCTCTGGAGTGTAGTATTGTATCCATGTTTCATCATCAGTTATGTATTGACGCAGAAACTCCTCGGGATTGCGATGGAAAAGCTCTAAAATACCGTGAGAGTCGATTGCGTTTATTCACCGCTGTGCGCAAACGCGACACTCATCTTGCCGAGATTTTTTTCACACCTAATTTTTCGTGCAAAATGAAGCGACTGTGCCTTGCGATATGCCTGTGGCCTCAACTATTTCACGCACTTTGATTCTTGTATCACTTAAAACCATATCGTGGATTTTGTCAATCATTATGGGGGTAGACACTTGCACAGAGCGTGTGGAACGATTTTCATATGTTGCGCATGTACGGCCACGTTTAAACTAATTTACCCAATTGTAAACAGTTGCAAACACAGGAGCAGATGTGCCAACAACTTCGTCCAACTCAGCTTTGATTTCTTTCGGCGTTAACCCTTTGAAATAAAAATATTTTATCACCGCGCGAGACTCTCTTCTTTTCATTTTTATAAATAAACAAAAGTTGTTGACTACAATCGACAACAACAATGAAACTATGTGATGGATACAGCTGACTAGTAAGGAGTGCTGCTTCCTGGGAATTTTCGATACTACGAGCGCAATCTCTTGGATTTTCTAAGGACTTATTGAACGAACCTCGTATTAAATTATTGCGATTAAATTATGAATCATTCTAAATCAGGAGCACCAGTGATAAATGAAGTGGATGAATATGCAATGTAAGAAACCCACGAAACGTAACCACGGCTCTTTTTGATATTTGTAGTTGTAATTCAGTATCAGGTGCCCTACAAAGCTCTACGAAGATCCAAACAATTATAATTGCAGTTATTATTGTTAGGGGTATCCATATATTACGTAAAGCTTACTTCACCCTTTTTATTTTGGTCCCCGTATTCTCATATAACGCCTCAAAACTTTCTCTAAGACCCCCTAATTGACGTAGCGATGTCGGTGACCCCTATCTTTTGTATAAGTGATAAAACAGGCATTCTTTGAAAATCATTTATTTATTTCTTAATACTATGATGTATTCCGTAATTATAATCTTTATCATTACTATCATGTGAACGTGGAATTAATTTAATGTATATCTATCGTACTCCTATACGGAATACTGAATCCCTGTTAACAGTTCATCATAACAGTTGGCCATACCTTTTATCATTAAGTAATTTATGGTCGGTCTCTCTAGCTTTCTAGAATGTCCTGAAACCAGCCATTCCTCCTCTTTTATGCTAACAAACTCGGACAACTTTGTGTCCCTCAGTGGTGAGGTCGGAATAAAGCTGATTTGGAGAACGGGTTCCTCGCAGCTCACGTTGTAATTAGTACCTGATTCTTTTAATATGAATTCTTAAACATGTATCTTTTTATCACGGCCTTCGTCTTTACTCTTCATTGCCTCATCCGGTCTCCTGTTGTGCCACCTCTTGAATTCATCCAGATTCTTCTATTTTTCCCTCTTATTGTCTACTATGTTAGTCTCTCACACGTCGCACGGTAATTATCATCTGGGTGATGTGGAGGGTGTTATGGACGACGCTCGGTAGGCCTGAAATTTATCGTCACGTGAATATATTTTCCCTTTTCGATGGATTTCCCCTGCCACACACCTTTGTGGTGGCTTGCAGGATATTATGTAGATGTAGATATATTGCCCGGGAAGCAAAAGCAAAAAGAGTAGGGGAAATACTGGGTGTTGTTATCTTGTGACTAGAGTAGCAGGAGGTGTAGGACGCAAGAAGGAAGTAGTTGGTAGGTTAGAACAGGCGAAGAGGGGATTCTTCCAATAGAAAAATCTAATTAAAGCGGGAAATACAAACTTTGAAGCATTTAAACACTTAAATGGAGTGTTAAATCTGGAGTATCCCTCTGGTAGTGATGATGATATATCGTCGCAACCTCGATATTTTTATATCGACTTTTGAAGTAAATATCCCACAGGCATGCTGCGGGGGTGTATGAATGAATGCGTTTATGTCCCTCCACGACTCTTCGCGCGATGCTTGAGAATCCCGCTGGGGGCGCTCGCTTTCGGGGCGGCCCTGAAAAAAAAACCCACGACGGGAAGCAAGGAGCGAAAGAGAGAGAGAGGGGAAAAGAAACGACCGGTCCGATCATTACATGCGTATCGATTCCTTTAATGGCGACCATTTTTTTCGATCTTCTCATCAGGCCACTGCCTCCTTATAGGCGTACAACAATACCAGGGAGGGGTTTGCGGTCCATGGCCCGTATAGTGTGAGGGCGGGAACAATGTGGGAACGGGGAAAAGGGAAGTTTGGGGACAGAAAAGACTGAGGATCCCACGGTGAGGAAGAATGAGAATAGATACCATTTCTTTGGAAATATCGATATTGCCCTGAACGATATATGTTTTCAGTCGATCTTTTGCTGCCTAAGTTTTAGTTTTCCGTTCCATTTTTACAATTGTTCTCCCCTCATCCCTTTTGCTGTTTCTCAGTGTTACAAGCAATTACCACGTACAAATATAAGTTTTACATACTAATTTATGCGTACTTCACCTATAGCGTTTGCATAACAGTTGGGGAAATTTTTGTAACGATATAGTATATGTGATCGTTGGCAAGATCTAATGAAGTTCTACGAACTTTCTTAATGTTTATTTTGTAGGTATATGTCAATTATCGTTTTTCAATAGGATGTATCTAGATTGTTTTGTGTTTGTGCACTATTAATTAATTATTTCAGCAAAATACTGAATGAGAGGACTGACCTTGGTTTTCTTTTGTAGGCCGGTAATCGACTTTCGCTGTTAGTTTACCCGTGAAAAACCTGTTTTGATAGTGCACTTTTTTAAATTGAATTGTAGTTTTGGCTGTAAAGTGTTTAAGGCTGGTGCGAGCGACTTTGGTAGGAAAATACCGTTCTACTCTGTCTCCGTTTTCAGATTGTTATCTAGCATTTTCCATTGAAATATGTTATCTTGTAACACCCATTCTTTAAGTCACTGCACATTTGGCGTCGCCATTAGCCTACTATTGATTAAAGGCACATATGTATTTCCTGTTTAACGTCTCATTTAACGGACAGAGTACTGAGCGTGAAGTGCTCTCCGCACCTAATTTAAGTAGTGGCCGTTGTACCAATAAAAAATCTCTGCAAGTCCAGCGATTCGAATCCGGTCCCTCGGGATGGGAGGCTAGTACGCCAGCTGCAGTGTGCTCTACTGCTCTATCCCTATCTCTAAACGCCACGCTCCGGAAGCCTTACGTATGCTTCAACCCACGAAATATCAGTGATAAGATAACTTTGATGTTTTTCCGATGTTTTTCATCGATATTTTTATTTCGATGTTTATCCTTGCCGGATGAGGAGAACTGCTGCCGGAAGATCCTCCTCCCTTCCACGGGTTGGAGGCGGAGAAGACGTCGGGGTCTCCAAAGCGTCGGTGCGCGACCCCCCCTTTCGGTCCCCCACCCCAGCAGTCATGCGTCCAACCCCCGTGTCATCGTGTGTGTATCAACGACGGGATAACGGAAGCGATTAAAACAGACTGCCGCCCGTGGTTTCCATCCTCTTGAGACCCCTCCACTCACTCCCACCCCCCTGAGGTCTCCTTTCCTCCCTCAACCAATTCATCACCCCTTCTTTAGGGCGGAGGAAGTTGCTGGAAGAAAGCGAGGCTCCAATGCCGTGCTCTGTGGGACGCCAGCGTGTCTGTTTACGCTCGCTCTTGGCTGCTCTCGGCGCGATTTGGTTCCGGAAAATTGAACCCGTGACCGAAATCTCGTCCGAATGGAACTCAAACGAGTGCTCTGCATGGATACCTTTTTTTCTCCTGATTTTGACCTCAGGTTCTCTGTGCACCCCTATTGAAGGGGTGAAAGTGTCGGAAAGAGGCGTACTTTATTTTTTGTTTAACGTTGATCAATTATTTAAATCATAATATTTTTGTTCCATCAAAACCTACCTCAACCACTAGAATACCCTCGTATTGAATCAATACCTCTTTTGCCGTTGTTATGCGTAATGTATTAGCTACAGTGATAGTGATGAGTGAATCAGGAGTGTCGATTCCCACTCCCATCGTAGGAAAATATTGAAATGCAGTACTTTCAGTTGACGGTATTAGAATGAAGATGCAGCACAGTGGTTGGAGTTCTAGATACATTTCGGTTAGTGAAGATATGAGTTTGCTCATTGTATTGATGCCCTCTGATGCACATACGTTAAGTAGAAACAGCCCTTAACACAGTGTGGAAGTATTTATGCATGCATAATCATGGGACGTGAACCAGCCTTGTGATTCTAGCATATAACGAGAGTTAAATGCTTGTGAAAATATTTTCAGAGTATTGTTTTCCACTTTATCTTGGACTTTTTCAGATTATTCCATTGAACGAAGTTTCCCCCAACTAACACTTATGCACATTTATTACTGTTTTCCTTGAATTTGTGTTTTTTCAAACTCATTTCTATACTTTTTCCCGATATCGCATTAAATAAA
Organism: Platycnemis pennipes; assembly: GCA_933228895.1. Taxonomy (NCBI): domain Eukaryota; kingdom Metazoa; phylum Arthropoda; class Insecta; order Odonata; family Platycnemididae; genus Platycnemis; species Platycnemis pennipes. The sequence goes on along the minus strand of OW121856.1, from coordinate 74,872,726 downwards.
CGTGTTTTTATGTTGAAGTAAAATTTTCTTTTTATCTGGAAGGATGAAGGAGAAAGTTGCTGTAGTAGTTACCTGGAGGAGGGGATCGACAGCTTAGGTCATTCTCGCCATTTATGATGGTTGGGTAATCGAGTCGAGATAGGAATTGTTCAATAAATTGAGAAAGAGGTGTGCGAAGCCCGGTGTCTGCAGTGGCCTACTCTTAAATAAAGGCGCCAAGTGATCCACGGTTTAATGTCCCGTCCGACGGACGGAGTAATAAACATTAAGTGTTCTCCTCATATCACGCAAGTAGAGGCGGGTCATCATCATAAGTCATCAATCCTCAGATTGGTTTGACACAGCTCTCCACTGAGTTCTTCTATCGGCTAATCTCTTCATATTTACGTAATTCTTCTCATTCACATTATATATCACTTGTTCCGTATATCTTGCTCGAGGTCTTCCTTTGCCATTCTTCCCTTCCACTTGTCCCTTGACGATTGTCTTCATCAGGCCATCATGTCTCATTATGTGGCTGATCAAGTTGTCCCGTCTTCTTCTTAGGGTATTCAGAAGACTTCTCTTTTCTCCCACTCTTCATAGAACTTCCTCGTTACTTATTCGGTCGATCCATTTGATCTTCATAATTTTTCTGTAGCACCACATTTCGAATGCTCCCACCCTTTTCTTTTCCGCTGCTGTCATTGTCCATGCCTCGCTGCCATAAAGAAACACGCTCCAGATTTACGTTCTGATGAATTGTTTCCTTACTTCTACGCTTGCATTTCCGGCGGTAAGTAGATTCTTCTTTCGATAGAATGCCCTCTTCGCCTGGGCTATTCTGCTATTTCTTTCTTGCTTCATCCGTCGTTGGTTACTCGGCTTCCAAGGTAACAGAACTCTTTCACCTCTTCCAGCTTTTGTTTTCCTAGTTTAGCGTTGGTTTTGGCCTCTTCTTTCTTGCTAGACATGAGTATCTTAATCCTCTTCTTACTGGTCTTCAGCTGATATCTGGCCATTGTCCTTTCCATGGTTATCAGCAACTTATTCAGATCTGAGTGCTATGTCATCAGCGAATCTCAGCATTCTAATTTCTTCTCCATGGATATTCACCCCAGAAGACTTCTCATTTCATCACGGCTACTTGGTTTGTATACAAACTGTGAATAATTCTTCGATCATTGTAGGACATTCCAATTCCTTTCAGAAGTCCAAGCATTGAATTCCAATCCACGTTTTCAAAAGCCTTCTCAGTCCACGAATGCAATGAACGTCGGTTTGTTCTTTCCCATACTCTTCTCTATGAGTAGCCTAAGGCCGATATTGCCTCTCTTGTACCCTTACTTTTTTCTGAATCCATATTGATCTTCATCCAGGAACTCCTCTGCTTTTCTTTCTATTCTTCTGCAGATGATCTATGTCAATATCTTCGTGCTGATGTGTTGTCAGGCTTATAGTTTCTAAAATATTCACATTTTTCCGCTCTTTTCTTTTTGGGAATAGGAATGATGATATTTTTCTCGAAGTCCCTGAGTATTTCTCCTGTTGAGTACATGTCGCAGATGGTCTTGTAAAGATGGGTTAATGTCTTCTTCCTTGTATTTTTAATTAGTTCTGCAGGAATATCATCAATTCCAGAAGCCTTATTCATGCGGAGGTCCTTTACTGCAGCCTCAAATTCCGATCTTAATATGGATGCTCCCATATCATCCTCTTCGACTTAGCTTTCCTCTTCGATCACTTTCGTGCTGAGGTTTATAATAGCTCTCTTTAAAATCCGGTGTTTGAATCTGAGTTCTCGGTATGGGTAGCCAGTAATTTCCTCACCATACCAACCTGTGATCCTGTGGGAATGTTGTCATTCCTTCCCTTCGCCATTGATCGTTGTACTCCTATCTCCGGCAGGCGGCCTATAGCCCTTCCGGAGCCCTATTAACAGAATGCAGGTTAAAAGGTAGGTTAAGTATGCAACATAAACTTTAAAACAATGTGGTGAGGAATTTTGATTGGGCATCAAAGTGTAAGTGACCTTATCAGTATATTATCCTTTACTCATAAATTGGCGTATTACAATAATTATTTGCTGTGTTCTGTGTTTTAGTGGTAGAGGATTGATTGCCAGTGAGTACCTTGGATTACTTATTCAATAGATGAAGGCGATTAAATTTTAATGGCCGTTGAATCCTTAAGCTATATTTATCATCGTTCACATTAGCTGGATGTTACATGCGCATTTATATTCTTCAGTATTGTTACCCTGATGTCGGGACTAATATGTTAATAATCGGGACTAATATGAATAATATGATTCACGGAATGCAGGCATCAGTCTCATAAACTATTAAAGAAATAGATGATATTAAAAAGAAAAATTTGCAATGAGATTTGATTAGGGGTTGAATGGTAATGAGGGAAGTGTCTCCTCGCCAACCCGATTTATTTCCAAGAGTGCTTTCTGTGTATTCCCCCCTGCATTCCTTCCCCCCTACTGCAGGAAAAGCACCAATAGTAGAGAGGGAGGGACTAAAGGAGGCTAGGTAATTTAATAAGGGGCTCAGAATGCGGAGGATTTCATGGTGGCAATCATCGATATTGATAGTCTGGAAACATCGATATGTTGACTCTGTTATTCGATAGGTATAGCCAATTCAATAAAGTTTAGGGGCACTCATTTTCAAGCTAAACACACTTTAACCTGTAGAAAACTATCATAAGGTTTCTTTATCACTGCAAGCTCCACTCACATCGCCCATTTTTTTCTAGCTGTCGGAGCCATTCTGTTTTGGTTTCACCCATTTTTACTTACATTTCTTGCTGTGAGTGTGAAAACCAATTGATATTTAACTCCTTATCGGTGACATATGTTTCGCAAATTAGCCACCGTCCGCACTCTGATGATTTTTATTAGTCATTGTGTAATTGTTATCCAGTGTCACCTGTAACGCTCGCAAAATCACAAGAGTATTTTAATTTTTATATCAAGTGTGTGGTTTTTAGAGGTTGATTACCAATGCAAACTGTCATTTCAATATTCAGAGATACGCAGAAAATGTCGTGCTAGTTGCGAATCCTCATGGGTTAGCTTGCGAACGAGAGATTATCGCTGGAAAAAAATGATTCGCATCCTCTCATATTATTTTAGGCTCAAAATCAGATCCCTTGAGGTCACTCCGGTTGATTTAGTCAGCTTAGCTACTGAGATAATCAGCTCCCAAATACTGGTAGAATCGAGGTGTCCGAATAAAAATCCCGGCCAAGACGAATGATTTTCCGGTCGTAAAACTTTCGCGTTCGGCTTTTTTTAGCTCAGTGGTGTTTACCTCGACCGTGCCATAGCGATTGCTATGGCAAGTGGAGTCCCGAATTCGATGATTGTTTGATGTGTATATACCTAGATAAGTGACCTAAATAAATATGTTAAATATGTATCGCTCTCACACCTTTAGGTAAATATGAGGAGAAAAGATTGTGAGCTTTAGAGGTGTGAGTGTTGAGGAGAAGGAAAAGTGCAATGAGCGGATAAGGGGACAAATGAAGATATGTTGAGCTGTTGGGGAAAGAAACAAGTCTGGAGGAAATTATGCGAAGATAGAGGAGGTGGAAGGAACATGTACATAGGGACAATGAAATGCGAAAGGTCGCTTCGAAGATGGAATGCTTGGTAGGAAGAGGAAGTAAAAGGAGATGTGTTTTAGACTTTCTAAGGCAGTTGGAAATAAGCTGATTTGAAGAGAATGCAAGGAAGCTTCGTGGAAAGAAATAGACTTAGTTCCACGCAAGCATTTAATGATCAGTGGGATGGTGAGATCATTCACTCTATCAAAAAATTCCCTTACTGGTTGGCGATCAACAATCAATTAAACGTGAAGAATTGATTTACAATCCAAATACAGCCGATCAATCATACGATTTGGTCGTAATCGATCAGTCCAGAGTCAATTACGTCGTGTACCTGGCTCGTCGGAACCATCGATGAGTTAACATCGATGGTTGGGTTACTTCGATAATATTGGGCCCTCGGTGTTTATTGCGGGAAACGGGGGAGTGTCTCCTTTCCTCTCTCCCCCACATTTCCACGAGAGTTCTCCTCGTTTTTTACTCCTTCTCCACACCCTCTTTCCTCCCCCCTCACTCTTAGACGACCGCGGGGGTGGGTAGGGAAGGGAGTGTGGAGGTCTTGGGGGAGGATGGGTAGGCCATCCGGATTGGATTGGCAGATGTCTCTTTCCTCTCTCTCTCCACCTCCTATCCCTTCCCTCCTCTCCTCACCCTTCCATAACCCCACTCCCCTTCTCTCCTCCCCGAGTCTCCTCACCGTCTTCTTCCTTCCACCCAGCCGAGCCTCAAGAGAAGAGGTTTTTGTAGCGCTCCTCCCGCCTCTCACGAAAGGTTTCTCGGTTGACCAAGACAGGAAACGCATCCACTCTTCTCCACGCTGTTCCTTTTTTTCCTCTCTCTTTCCCCCCTCACCTTCTCACACTCTTCTTTCTTTTTAATATTATTTTTTTTATTTTCGCCGCCGTTCAGCCGGGAGTTGATGGGGAAGGGTGTGAGGGAAGGGTTTCGTGCCCCGACGGGGGCAGGAGTGGGGAGGTCATAGCGGAGAATTTGGCACTGGAGGGAAGAGGGGTGGTTTGGGGAACATTCGACAGAATATGCGGAGAACTATTGCGGGTCCATATCCGAGAAAAAAATAGATTGGAAAATCTAGTGAGATAAGATCCCAACTTTGGGTCATCTTCCATTGACTACCCCAAGGGTTTGCAAAATTGTAGATATAAATCATGTATGTACCCCTTACTCTGCATTTTGTGTGTAGCAGGGGGTGATACCTACATTTAGGGATACTCGTAAAGGTTGTGTGGCAGGATAGAATTTAATAGGATTCCTCTGCATCAAGCTCCTGAAGGATTATGAAGTAGAAGAAAAGTAATATTCTCCTTTTTACAAGCCATAGCAGGGATATGTTTTAGTGAGCTGTAACGACTTTTGAGAAATGTTCTCGTCAAGACTAATGACCTCACATTAATTGAGTTACATTAGTTTTTTCTAAGAAATATTTTTAGCTATGAATGTGGGGAAGGAGTTGTTGGATAAATGAAATGCAAAAGACAGTATGAACACTCCTACCAAACCTACCCTTGCGGAAGAAGAATATCAATCCAAAAAAGGTTATGCTGACCTTCAACATACTAAGGTCCTACGGGGTCATGCATATCATTTCCTCGCCTATTTGGCCCCTTTGCAATAGTGATACATATTATTGTTTTTTAGTTATTTGTATGGTGCTCTAGGATTCCCTTTAAAGACTCAAGTAGCCGTTCCTCTCCACTCTCGCAAACTCAGATTCACCAGAATCTCCTCTAAATTTGACGCCGTCATCCCAGTAGCTCATATTACCTGACACAAACATTTTTTTTCCTTCTTAGAATTTCTATCAACAATTTACTTACCTTCCGTGTCAATCTAACACATTCACCTTAATTCTTCACTCATGACTGAATGGCTTCTTGTTTTAGGTAGTCCCCTCTCCTCAATGACGCTTCCTCTAACGAAAAACGCGGAAGGTCATTGGGTAAAGCTGGGAAGACAAATTTGTGTCCCCTTCCGTTCACGGTTTTTGCATGGAAATTATTTATTAAATGTTATTCCTATGAGAAGGCGTATGGCAAGGGACCATGGACTTTGAGGAAAGAAGATGAAAATAGACGTACGCATTTGAGATGTGGATGTGAAGTAGGATGGAGAAAGTAAGATGAGCAGATTAGTAGACGAACGTGAAAGTGCTGGAGGTGGTGATGAATGAGAGGACGTTGATTGAGGAAAATAAAAGAAGGCAAAGAAACTGAATGTGGAACTTAGAACTGAATCCATGAAAGAAATTTTAAAAAATTATGCTGCATCGGGTAAAATAGGGCTGCGTTATTAGAGGTCGATCATTGGACAGATTGTCTGCTTATTTATCATGCATCGAAGAAAATCACAGTACTTCCATCTTCATCATAAGTAAGCTGAGGACATTTAGGCACTAAAAATGAATAAATAGGCAGCCTAAATAGGCACTAAAATTTCAAAATAGGCGCTTAAAATATTTTTTACATTTAGAACAATTCTGTCGGTCCTGGAATTCCAAAAGGTTAAAACTTTAATCAGGTATTCCGGGGACTAGACAAAAAGAACTTGATATACATCTACGCCATGGGTGGTGAAATACCCACCCAGGCAGGAATCCCTGGATTAGCAGGAGAAGACTTCACCTGCTGCCAGCTAAAAACATAATGTGGCTTGATGCCACAAAGAAGCATATGAAATCTAAAGTTTGGGCTGAAATACACGATTACTTTTTGGTATAACTGTTGGAGAGCAAAGAGGATAAAACTCCAAATAAAATTGGCTTATAAATTGAAGAAACATAAAACACAAAAGTTATTTCAAGTTACATTACAATAATTACAATATGTCTCTCTAAATGTTTTCCTGTAAACTGATGCCGAGAGTCAGTCAGGATTTTTTTAAGAATGAAAATGACTTCTCAACCTCACGCGAGGTGATAGGGCATTGCTTAAATGATGCAAGCTCTTCTGCTGTCACTTTGGTCCTGGAGCAACCGTAGTCCCTAATAATTAATTTAATAACGGCAATGCGGAGTAGTGCCTTCAAAAATACTTTTATTACGCTTGAAATCACCGCATTTACATAGGGAAACTTGGATCTTATCTCCTATACTAATCTGTGTAGAGCATGTGCGACGCATGTGACGTGCACCATCTTGGGGTAAAAGACTCAATCCCTGCCCAGCTTTTAGCATATAAGAAACGCTATCCGTTATTAGCTATAAAAACTTCTCATCATTATTTTCTGTTGGCCACAAGAATCTTGAAGAAAGGAAATTCGAAATAGTTATAGAAAATAAAAAATATGCGTAATGCAGAAAACAGTAGAGAACCGATTATCGGTGCTCTACTGTATAAATATGCATAAAAATCTGTGAGCTCAATTCTTATTCAAAGCTTCTTTCTCTATTCTATCGCTCGTGCTATAGTTGGTGTATGCAATTTTCCTGGACAGTACTGGATGAGGTGGCATCACTTCATCTGGAAACATCTTATATTATTGTAGGATATTGTTGTAACTTACCATTATTTGGGAACGAGGCACTAGTAACTGAAATTCGTGATATACCGGGTGGTGTTAATGCAGGGTACAAGAATAGGATGAGGCCCATAGTGAAATTGAAGAGCCCGGCGTTTACCCCTCAGCTTCATTTAGCTGTTCATTTGGAAGTAAAAAAATACATTTGAGATCTCTTTTGCGCCGGTCAGAAAGAAAAACGGGCAACATAGCGAAGAATTAACAAAGTTAAATAACTTTTGTAGGCGCGGAAATAAAAATTCTGGACGATAAGCGATTCTTCCTTAATTTATTCACTCAACTGTCCACCAAAAATAGCAGTAATCTTACCTTCACAATCAATAAATAGTGACAATAATTGTGATTTTCGACTCACAAAAACTAACTAAATTCTTGATGGGCTTATAGGTTTCAAGCCTATTTTATACATCATTTTAGTTTCAACTTGTCTTTCACGCGCTGGCCCTTTTTCAGATATGAACCGGCTATAATCATTATTTTTCAATTTGTTTTTAAATAACCATTTTCAATTGGTTACTGATATTTTTCAACGAGTTCAGGTCAGGACCTCCGGAAGCAACTCAACCTCCGGGCAACGGTTCATCCATTAATAAAAATCTGTCCGTACTACAAAGTGTCAGTGCCACTATTCATACTTTTTATCGGTGTAAATAAGATAATGAAGGTTACAAAATGGTATTGTAGAAATGCCTATGTGTGATGTGCGCATTGCCTGTGAAAAATGAACACTGTTTTTACATCGACTATACCTCCCAAACCCCTCATTAAACCGAAACATTTCTCTTTGTACCTGATTCAGCAACATTTAGACTTTCTAACCCAATGATTTTCTAATTGTTAAACCCAAACCCACGGGGATTAATGATGGTTAAAATATAGTTGTCAAAATATTGTTGGAATGCGACTTGGAGTGTAGGCCCATTGCCTGTGGGTATTCAAAATTATTTCTTGGTGTAATTTTATGCTAAACTTGTGAAAGAAATGAATATTGGAAGTTGAATTTACAGTGACGAAAAGACACTTATTTTGGCGAAAAGTACATTTAAAACTCCTCTGAAAACATGTAGACTTAATATGCTTTCTATTGACACCTTTTACATGTGTAGGTCACGTAAAACCAGTCTGCTGCAGCCTTTAGAAAAATAGTGTAAAAAGACGATTTTCAGGCATTAACGCAATGCATGACTGCCTATAATTCAGGGGCGAAATTTTTTTCTGCTAAAAAAGGGAACGGCCTTGGGCTCAGGAAGGTTGACAGTATATATGCACCAATTTTAGTTGAAATCTGAGGTGGTGAAGCAAGATATTTCTGAAAAATTTGTCGTTTTAAAATGGAATGACCCTTTTGCCTCCAGCGATGACAGTTAACCATGGTAGTTGACCAAAACTGCATCTGATAAACGTAGGATATGCATCGACACAGAGATATAACTCTAGGGCTTTGGATTCGAGAATGCAGGTTGCTTCTTCATCCAGATATTTTGTTGCCTATAGAAAACCTACTCATGCGCCACGATGACTTAAACGTTTCTTATAGACAGAATTGACACTAGTATAAAATATGAGCATAATCGGTTGCAATAATGTACATTTTAGTGGGTGAAAATGACCTTCGAAGTGATGTATCGTAGGCGCACATTATTCCTGTCACATGCCTCACATAGTTCAATTATTTTATCTGCAGAGTGTAATGCAGTATTTAGCCATATTCCCCATGACTATCAATACTGGCTGTAAAGGCTGAGCAACTTCGGGCAGTATCTTTTTAAAGTAAAGCTTAAAATTCTCTAAATAAAGCTTCAAATACATGTTTTTGGCAATTGTAACCATAGCATGTACGGATCACGTAAAATTACCATAGTTATTTTCCTACTCTTTACATAATAATACTTTGGATGATTTTTCTCTATGCATGTTTAATGACATTATTTCAGCCTTGATAGATTAAAAAAATATGAAGAAAGAAACTGAAATAACAGACTAGCTCCGAACTAAAGATAAATTTGGTGACGTTGAGAAGAATATTGCTTTTTAGGCCCTTAAATAGGTGATATCATCAGAAAAGGCATAAACAGGTAAAGTACGCATTTTTAGGTAGTAAAAATTGCATTAATTTCGCCATAAATGATCCTAAATGAACTTATAGCTTCATAAAAATGGTTTCCTGAGTAAAAGAAAAAATGGGCATTTTAGGCGATGTCCTCAGCTTAATCATAAGCCAAAAATCCATAGATTAAAGCTAAATAAAGGTTAAATGAGATTAAACACAGCCCTCCACTCGATTCCCCTAGCAGCTACCTTCTTTATGTGTACTTAATCCTCCTCTTTCACATCCTTCACTACTTGCTCTATGCATCTCGTACGAGGCCTTCCTCTTCCATTCTTCTCATTCACTATTCCCTCGACATTTTCTTCATCCTACTGTTATACCTTAAGATGTGCCGGTTAAACCCAAGGTGACTGCAATAGGAGGTAGTCTAAGCTGAGGGAGTGTGTGACGTCACAGGGTCCCTTGTTGTTGTTCGTGTGAAAACCATTGCATTAATTCGCTTGAGTAGTCGGTGTGAACGTTTTGGCCTGGTGTTGGTTGTGGAATTAGTATGTCTCTTAATGGTTTACATTCAGGTTCGAATTAACTATACATATAAGAGGGCCGTGGTGGGTAGAGCACTGAGCTACTGACCGGAGAGTCCCGGGTTCAAATCCCGGGCAAGAGCCTTTCTGGACACCCCCATCTAAAATCCTCGCGATTCGATTTTCTGAGTGTCAGAACTTCGTAGGAAATCGCAGGTGGCCCAGGGAAAGAAACTGCCCCTCCTACCCTGAATGTGTGAATTTCACACGCCATTGGCTTAGTACGGGGGTGAGCTCTACTTCCACCAATCAAAACCAACCTTCGGGTTGAATCACTGAGTGAGAGGGATACATATAAGCGCTTGGTAAAAGGTGCTGTTGTTGTGTGCTCGAATATCTGTTATAAATCGGGAGCCTCGAGTGGGGAGAACTACATCGGATATTTCCGGTTTCCAAAAGATCTTGGTACAAAAAAGTTGTGGGTGTAGCCACGTTACAAATATGAGCCTGTGACATCAATACTGCTCAAGGCATACCGAAAGATGTTTTGAAAGTAATGGAAGAAGCTTCTCTAAAGATGTCACCCTTAAAAAAATTAGTCCGTTTAATCATTTTGACGGAATGAAAGTCGATAAAGTTATGAGATGGATAAAACAGCTTTGTGTTGTTAGATATTGGTACACAGCGCTGCCTTAGGAACCCTAGTACGTCACGCCCAACGACCGTGCCAACTGAGACCACCTCCTATTATACTCACCTTGGGTTAAACCATTCCGTTTTCTTTTCATTTTCTTATGCAGACTACTCTTTTCTCTCACTCTCCTTAAGACTTCTTCATGTGGCTACTCGGATTCGTAAATAATAATTCTCCTTCAGCCCCTCAAGCTTTGGTTCTCCTAGTTTAATTCTTGTATTTGCCTCTTCTCTCTACTGTATATCATTACCTTAGCTTTCTTTTTATCGATCTTCAGGTTGTATTCGGCCATCATCTTCTCCATGTTTACTAGATTTCTTTAAGCCCCTTTCTGTCTCTGCCACGACCGCTATGTTAGGGGTAGTGGCAATATGCTAATTTTCCTCCCGTGGATATTCACCCTCGAAGCCATTTATTTGACTTCTTTCTGTGTCTTTCTCTCTGTAAGTGATAGAGGACACGAGGAGGCTCCCTGAAAAACGTTGTCTGGGAATTTAATCGAATTTTTCAGAGCCTTGTCTAATTTCTAGCTTTTTAATATTTTCTGGAGAGGTATCAAAACGAAATAATGAAGCCCTCTGGCTAAACGTCCTCACCATTCATTTACGAGTATAATGAATTTAAAATCAGAACCTACTCTCTTTCCCTCCTTGATTTCTCATGAACCCTACCATGTTTGTTGCTAGTCCTGATTCCTATTTGTGTCACCCTGTATGGCTGTTTCAGTATTGCAACCATAATTTATTTCTAATTTCATTCCTGTATCTGAGCTGCCTACTAATTTTTAGCTATTAAAAATTTTCTACTAGTATTAGCAGAAGTTCCACAAGGAAAAAATCCACTTCGGCCGGGACTCGAACCAGGGCCCCCCCCCTGATTTCCGGCCAGGTACTCTACAAGTTCTCCTAGCCTTCCCTGAATTTCTTGCATTTCCATCAACAATTTCCCTGGCTTCTTAAAAAATGAGGTTATATCCCCCCCTTTCTTCCTGGTTACCAGTGTGTCTGCTCGTCTAAGGCACTCCATACCACCTTGGCATACCTCCCCTCTCCATCTCATGTAACTCTATTTCATAGCGTTCTCCTTCCACAGCGTATTGTTTTGCTCAATTAGTTTCCATCCGAATTTTATTGCTCACTTTATTGTGAATTCTTCCATCCCACACAGTGTTTATATTCATCCATTTATATGTTTACGTCTTCTCCTGAAAATTGAGATCTCTTGTTCCGAAATTTTGAGTATCAGGTGACGTGGAGCGTGCCTAGAGTTAAGAATCACGAATTTTGATGCCTTCGCTGACTCCCTGAGCTTTATGTGGATGTAATGGCACTTTTGACTCTTTGTTGCTCTTTTTACCGTTCATATATCCCCATATCAAGCTCTCGTCCACTAAAATAAACTATTGTCATTAAATATTTCTTCGTTTGTTTTCCGAACTTAGGATACCATCATCGGTTATTATTATAAGTTGATAAATATATTATTATTATTCTAATTTATTCTTGCTGTACATGATTTCAAAGCATCCACGTTAGCATTTTAAAATTGGTCTTTTGTAAAAAGGAGAAAGACATGGTTCGATTAACAAAATTCAAGGTTGCTGTCAGAACTTGATATTCGTATTCATCCTTTTCCTAGCGTTTGCTGAAGCTATGGTATTGTTCACAAAGTTCTTTTTACCAATCAAAAATTTCCACTTTCCCACGCTCGTACGGTGTAATTCAATGCTAAAGTTTTATATGCGGGAGCATTGATTGGAATTCTGTTCACGCATATCAAATTGAAACGTATACCGAGAATGATCCTCTCTCACGTCCTTTAGTCTCTGACCATCCCTTGTATTTATTATTCCGAGTTGCTTATTTCTAAGAAACACTGGTTTTTCCACCGGCACAATCAGCGAAATTTTTATGAATGCATTCAAATCCTATTGTTTGTGACGTAGTGCAATTACTCCTCTCACGTAGGTCTGTTGTCGAAGCTCGACAGTAATCGTCCGTGATTGGAAAACTCGACTAGACTTTCTTGCTTGTGGCGGGGCAAATTAACGGTTTGAATTTAAAATATGAACATGATCCTCTGTTCTCGTTAATTGGCGTTCTCAAAACGCCTCTCCCAATGTAGGTATGTGCCTCCATCCGTATACCGAGAGAGCTGCGCTATGAGTTAGGTTTCCTAAGTCACGTTCCTAAGTTCTTAGCATTCCACGTGAACCAGGTTTTACGAAAGAAGTTCCGGGAATAGAGGAGAGGAGGTGGAGTGAGATCTTCGTCGCGTTTGCCACTGACAGACTTATCGGACACGTTTCGAGTCTCGATGGCCTGCCGATGGAGGCCGAATGAGCTGTGATGACAGTGGAGGGAGACCCCGGATGTGACACATTAAGCAAATAGAAACAGGCGTGAAGACGGAATGAGAGGACGCTAAGAGGTCGACTGACCCTAGAGCTGCGTCAGATCGATTCCAGAATTAATGACCAGCCAGCTGATGATGATGATGAAGTTTGCAACACATCGCATGACGTTACGGGACAGCAAGTTTGAAAAGCGCTGATTGAAGAATTACTTATGATGGACAGTTTCCCTTCGCCCACGATCTAATCTAAGGAATGGCTATTTAATATTTTATGTCAGTGAGAAATGACTCGCCGACGCTGAGATATCTGCTGGAATTCCTTCTGTCTATGCATCGAAATTGCTTGGCGACCATCAGTGAGGTTGTTATGCGATAAACGGCGATTCTCTCGAAGGAAATTCATTTTTAATGTACCGCATAACTTGAGTTTTTTCTCTCATTCAATGCTTCATTTTCTCCTTTTTCTGAGGGCTTTCTCGTCCTACGTGAACAATTAGTTTTTTTCCCGAAATATTTCCATTATTGCTTACAGCGGACGAAGTACTTCACCTAGTGTAACGATTGTGAATACTACAATTTTTCTATCCAACGCTTATTCATTACTTCAGGAGCTGGTTGCGCCGTTCCTCGGTTGAGCAAATCGGAGGAAGAGCGACTGCCTTGGTGTTTGTCTCAAAGATTCATTGTCTATCAGACAACGAAATAAGGGACGGACAGACTATGGCGCCGCTTAAAAGGCGAGGCAATTAATAATATTCGTCGTGGGTGTGTTGCTCGCTTGAAACGTACTTGTGATAAAAGTGTTTCGGGTACCTTATTTCTTCTTGGGAACGAAGACGAACTCGAAGAATTTCGTCTCCAAAATCATGGCGTCTTGGTTACCGAAAAGGTCGAAATTTGCTAACCAGTATGTCTTAAATATGTGAGAATGGATTCGTTCCACTTTTATCGACTTTGAAAATACTGCATATTCTTGGGATTGCATATCAAGTATTCGACTAGAGAAGCGGTTGCCAACCTTTTGCGTACTACTTTTCACTCTCAGTCATCAGGAAAACGTCCCACCGTGGTACAAAGAAAATTCAGTTATGTTTTCGAATGTTCACAGGCATGTAGGTGAATACATGCATTGGTCGTGTGCTTATTTACGATATTTTCACAGAAATTAAGGTTCGGGAGCTTATTCAGTCGGGTGAAGTCCCATTCAGTAAACTTCGAAGTTCCAGCAGTGGGATACGTTCCTCCGGTTGTGAAATACTGGACTAGATCATGCTTTTAAATGGAGCAAAACTGAGTATATCAAGTGGCCTTATGAAATGACGATTTTAAAATATTATCGTTTTCTCCGGGATTTTAAAACTCATTTGGTGAATGTGGTTGTCTTAAGGCAGGATGCCTTTTAAAATATGTCTGTGAGCTTCATTTTTATTGTATATAAGCAGTGCTTAACCATAAGCCTGAATTTATTAAATTTCAGAGTTGTAAGAGAGAGCTGTTAGAACTGAAAGTCCATATTGTCTTCCATGATATCATTCTTTAGCTCAGGTAACTCTTTATATCCATTCATTCCATCGATTAGTACACATCTCTTCTCTCCCTATTCCTCTTATACTTGATATATTCCATTTTAAATTGGCCTCGAACGTTGCTCTACCTCTTACTACTTTATTCGTCGCCTATCTTCCCTCTCAGTTTCTTTCAGCTATTTACTTGCTTCTTATTCAGCTTTGTATTTTATTTTATCGATTATTTTCTATTCGTATGTTTTCTTTCGTCTCTCTCGGAGCCCGTGTCTCAAATATCTAGTGTTTATTCTGTCCATATTTTTCCCGAAATCCACATCGAAGTATGTCAGGTTCTACCTCATTTATGAAGTGGGGCGGCAGGTAAACCTTTTTATCAAATTCCCTCCAAATATTCCATAGCTGTTTATATGTACTGGATACCTTGCCCCTTGAGTGTGTGTGGCAGGGTGTGCGTTGTCGCCAGTCACAAGCTCTACGCACCTGCAATTATACAGCATACCTAATTAGAGATTACTATAAATCTCATGCCGGACACAAAATACACATTCAATTTATAATTAAATTCCATTTTTAATGCATATTGTTTCATCGCGATTGTATTTTGTCTACGTTGTTAGGTCTTAGTAAACCCTTGATAAACACCTTATCAAGCCTATCACCTATTTTACATGATTTGTCCCCGGTGTTGTGAAATCCGATGATTCGTTTGCTCGGTATTAGGGTAGTAAATACCTCTTCCGCCCTCATATAATTCACGCTCACGTCTTTAAACAAACATGTCTCAATATAACCTGAACTGTTAATAACCACCCATTAAAACTATCTTTCGTTTCTACCGCTAGTTAAGGTTAACAAGACGTCATAAATATGGCCCGTAGTAACGGTTCTTTTGCTGCGTTTCTCATTGGTTATCTGTTCTCAACACGAGAAATGCATTCACAGCAAGATTAAGGATTGCTAAGAGCAGCGGTTTGATAATTCTTGCAGACTGAAGCGCCTTGTAAGAAAACGATAAGATCACCGAGTGTGTGATGTTTAATCCGGTAGAAATTTCCTCCGCGAGCAGAATATTAAAGGACTCAGTTAAAACATCGGAGAGCAATTTTTTTAGTTCCCATGTTTTTTATTATTTCAAATGAATTAGAACTAGAATTAATTACGAAGTTTTGGGTGGTTTCATATTACGTCAGGAACCATACCTAAATGTCATAATAAGCATCCTGGAAAATGTCTAGTGAATTAATTGTAAGGACTATTTTTGGCCTGTTAGTCCTCAGACAATCATTATTAACCTGCTCACCTAATTTAGAATACATACGTAATTGGCTAAAACGACATTGAAACATGGAAGAGTATATTCACGCTTTGACAGCTGGCGGAAAAGTGGTATTGCCTTAAAATATATTGACTGCTTTTGTGGATCGTGATTAAATTGTATCTCAATTCTAAATTTTATTGCTTTTCATGATACTGTTTATTTGTCTGATGGAATACGATTTGATTGAGAGAGAAAGTTTTCGAACGCTGCAATGGTAAAGGGTAAAGGAGTAAACGAAACATTTGGCGTGTTGTATGCGTTGATGTGTCTGAAAGATAATGGCGCTATACCTGTAGAATAGAAGTTTGTTTAATGACCCGTAAGTTTTTGGTGTTTTGAGAGAGTAATTTACATTGTAAAATAAGTTTTTAAAGGATTATGTGAAATTTCAAGTCAATTTATTCAGAGAATAGATGAGTGGGATTGCATTTTATAGGCTATATACAAGGATGCTGAAAATATATTATTTATGCCGATAGGTAAGAGTCGGGGGAAAAATTTGCGTGGTAAATTGTTTAAATTGAATTATAGAAGTATAGCAATTAAAGAGTGTAAAAGTAGTCAGACTCCAGAGCAGAAGTGTGCTAGTAATCCTGTAATCACCATTCCGAGCTTTTGGCTCTTGCTGGTCGTGGCTGGAGATTTGGTGAGTGATGATAACGTAGAGTTGGTGTGATGAACAATGGTGGGTGATGTGGTGAAGAAACTTCAATTCAATAATGACTGGAAGCTATTTTTTTTAAATATTATTTTCATTTTTTTATATTATTTTCATTTTTTTTAAATTAGTAGAAGGGTTATTTTGTTGAGGTTAGGACAGGTTATTTTGTTAGGGTAGAATAATTGCAGACAGGGAGAGAATTTTGCCAGGGTAAAAAAGGATGATGTATGGTAGGATGCTCAGTTAAGGTCAGAGAGAATGATGAGGGATTAATCTGGGAATGGCGGGAGTAGGTTTTCCAGAGAAGCTCAGACTTATTCGAAATATTGTTTTATATAATATCTTGCGTCCAGTCACCTGCCCATGTTGTTGTTAGAAACGTATAAAAAAGTAGATGCGTGCCCCCTCATATTATTGAGAATTACAGGAAGGACTATATATTTTAAAGTAGAGACAGGTTCATTCTCATTTGAAAAGTGCGCTGACCTCAGCTATCGGTCACCTCCATTAAAATAATAACATAAATAAAATGTCTTTTCCTTCGCATCTAAAATAGCGTAAATGCGGACGTTTACATTATACGAACCATTACTCACGCCGCGGCGCACAGCAACTGAGCATACCCTCGGCTATCGCCTATCGCCACGGTAACTTTGCAACAAACTGCGATCCAAGATAAATATTCACTACTTTAATTGCCGTATAAACTATCATTTATATTATATAGCGACGCGATATCGTACGATATGTGATATCACGCATTACGAAATGTTGCATTTGTATCGTAAAGCCGAATTTTCATCGTGAAGTCGACCTATCGACGAATATGCCATCATGTGATATAGCCAATTTTCATCCTAGAGTTGACGAAATCGACGCTTTTTCGCTATGAATTCAATATCGCTGTGTTATAATGAAAAACGAAATTCGAACAGCCCTCCCCG
Organism: Platycnemis pennipes; assembly: GCA_933228895.1. Taxonomy (NCBI): domain Eukaryota; kingdom Metazoa; phylum Arthropoda; class Insecta; order Odonata; family Platycnemididae; genus Platycnemis; species Platycnemis pennipes. The sequence goes on along the minus strand of OW121856.1, from coordinate 74,855,520 downwards.
CAAACCACAAAAAGGGTGGATAGGGTGCCCATTGTGCGCCTGGTGTGGGCACTGTGAATTATCGTCGAGTGTACAAGTATAATATTAGTGACTGTTGATTTCACTGTTAATAAATGATTTATAAAGGGATAAAAGAAACAATAAAAACCAGTATACAAGTCCTTTTTCCCGTTCTCTCCCCATGGTCCATCTTTCCGCGCTATGCATTTCCACTTCCCATATCAGACTTTTCACTTGTCTATTTATTGGTTAATTAAACCTTTTAGAGGTACTTTCTGGCTCTGGAGAATGAAAGAAAAGGCAACGACTTCGGTTAACGTCCGTTCTTGGACATGACAACCGAACAACAACTTGGTCTAATATTGATCTTTATGAGTTTCGATAACATTGATACATACCAATGTTGAAGAGGAACATTTAAAATTGCGTATCTCAACACTATTCTTTACGTCCCTACTCCACGACCCTTAGGAACCGGTATACCGCTGATAAATCTCTGCCACCGCCGGGACTCTTAGCTACCGCACCATTTCGGTCCCCGTCACCCGAGCGAAAGTTCTAGGGGGAGAAGGTTGGAGGGGGTACTGCATATAGGCGCGGCAGCGTCGTCGTGGGACGTCGTCGGGGCGCGCGAGGAAGGGACGGAGGGAGGAAGTTGAAATGTGTAGCAGCCCTTGATGCGGGTCCGAGGAGGGGAGTAGTGTTAAGAGGCGGAGGTGTGGAGTGGAAGGGGAGGAGGCGTGCTTGAATGGGAGGGTTTGGAGGGGAGGGGGAGGAGGTGAGCCGCACTCCTCTCTCTCTCTCTTTCTGATTCATTCTGCAGGAAGACGTGACCTAAATCCTTATTTCTCGTACCATTCATTGGAACTGCTCTCGCCCCTCGCGCTTCGTCTCTTGCACGCTAGCTTGCTTTCTTCCTCCTCTCGTCTCTCTGTCCCGCCTTTATTTTCCCCTCCCTTACCCCCGCAGGGGCGTCCGTTTCAAAGGGGGAGGACGGAGGGGGAGAGTTTTAATCCGATTTCAGGGCGAACGTTGCTCATAGCTGGAGGGGCTGTGACCAGAGCTTCCGTCTCCGCTAAGCCCTGTTTTTTTTCTCTCTCGCTCACCCCATCTTGCTTTCTCAAAAGGCTTCGTTTGATAGCGATTTAAGCCCCCCCCCCCTCTTTCCTCAGGGTCCCCGTTCCTTGCTTACTTTCCCATCCTCTCACCGTTCCTGATTCTACGACCCCCTACCGTCCCCTCTCCGTGTCGAGTAAACCCTTCTGGAATTCGTGGCCACTTGGTTGGACGAAGTGGGCTGGATGCTTCGTGTCCAGAGCTGAGTAAGACGGTAGCGCGAATCAAAACTGTGTTGAGCAGGCATGTAACTGATGCGATGGACATGCACGTTGCCAGAAATTTGATTCGTGGGGGGAAATACATACATATCAGATTGAAAATAGCAATTGTTAACCACACACATGCATCAAAATGGCGATCATTTTTCAAGACACTTAACACTTGAATTATACGCAGTGTAATGCGGATTACCATGCCCAGTCAAAATTAGAACTGCAAAATTATTGGGAAAAATTTAGAGAGGGATCTGAAGCCTCAGAATCCAGATAATTATTAATGTAACAGTATCGACGTTTGATTTGCGACAAGTAGCGTGTGACTTGACGATTTTAATTTCTTAGATACGCCCTGAAGTTAGGCAGCGAGCAATATTTTCTTCAACTTGAATCTTATCCTTCATGGTGTCTCTTGCGCTAGGCACGAATGCATGGTACGCAGGTCCTTTCTGCTGCTTACAAAATGTTTATTTTTGATGTCGAGATGATGCAGTCTAGGAACTTCTGAATGTGAAAGAGTAACAATCATAAGAATAATTTGATTTGTTGAGATGAGGCATTCATTGGTATATGGGATATTTGTATGTGATTAAAAACGCATTTAATCTTGGAATTTAAAATTAAATACTCCTTAAGCGTATTTTGTGGGCGTCCCAAAAGGAATCTTACGGATGTGGCTATGTGTAGGTATCTCAAGAAGGTGGCGCGAGATTCCTCGACAGCCTGAACCGTTAGCGATCGAATCGAGGACGGTAGGTCTGGGGTTGCGGAACGCACAGATGCGAGCTCTAATGCGTTTCATTTCCCCGAATATTCAGAAATGAATCTCAGTACTGAAGTGGCGTTCCAATACCTTAACGGAATATGGTCTCAGCAGGTGCTGGGACGTGGTAGCTTTAACCTTTTCGGTGAAATGCATGTTGCAATGTTAGACCATGGCCGGAGTAGTGGTCGTTGAGCTCAAGACGCTATGAGATCTGATGTAAAAGGCAGCGACTCGTAACCACAAACGGAGTGGAGAGTTTCACAGTCAGAGGCGAAGTTTCGAGTACTCTGGACGTATCAGCGCTCCAAACTGGAAGAATAGATGCATGGGTGAAATAAGAAGAGCAATGAAGATGGGGATATTTATTTGTTATGGTCCTCACCCGAGGGTCCTGGATTTTAATGTCTCAATCTATTTGCGAATGCACATCTATACCCAGGCTGTGTGAGTTTCTAGGTACTAATTCTCTGAGGGAAGTCACATACATGGGTGTTTTGAAGTCTGTTCCCGCAGTAATAGGCGCTTCAGACCGGGAGGATATGTGTAAGGATGGGAATGGAAGAGTAATCAGATATCAGGGAAGTCACGGCGGTCACATGGGTGTTTTCAAGTCTGTTTTCGCACTAATAGGGGCTTCAGACCGGGAGGAAAGGTATAAGGATAGGAATGGAAGGGATGATCTTCACGACGGTCACGACTAGTAACTAGCCTTCTTTTTTATTATTAGTGTTCTACCGATTAAGTAAGGTTTATATCAGTGATTTCTACCTTTTACGTTGGTGGTTTACACCCGTTGGTGGTTGGTGGTGGTTGGTTTACACCTTTCAGACTGAGATTATAATCTTGGGGCACCCTTCTTAGATTTTTTATCCATTCGGGCTTGCTTATTCATTACCATTGGCGCTTGGCAAAATTAATCGATAGCTAGGAAGAAGTTCTTCCATTCTTTCATCATCTGTCAGATGTGAGAGTAACCAATTCAGAAGTTGGTCTTGCTTAACTTTTTTTTTGTTTTCCCGCAGTATAAACTCGCGGCACCCCTAAATATTTTAGATGCACTATGTAGCGCCGCAGCACACCGGTTGGTAACTGCTAGTTTAGATGGTCATTCTTCTCACCACAAACTCTGTATTCCATAAGATATAATCCCTCAGGGTTTATATATTATGGAATGCGATCTTTCGCCTCCTGCCACACACCCTCACGGTGGCTCGCAAGTTACTATGTAGATGTAAGATATCCTTCTTAAGTTCCACATACTTTCTACTTTCCATTATTTAATCAGCTTCCCGTTTTTCTCTTTCGTCCAACCCGTTTAGTCAACGTTTTCCCTAGATCACGTCCTTCAAAACCCTCCAATTACCTTCTGTATCCTGACCTTCTGCCTTAATTTCTTGAGCAATCCTAGTTTCTTCGAGCGACTTCCTCTCCTCACTTGCTAACACTATCCTCCCTCGTTCGTCTTCCATTTATCAACTTTGCCTTCCCCATCCTTCTCTTTATCCACCTAAATCCATCTCAATCTCAAATCCCCAAGCCTATATTCAACATAATTCTCTTAATTTCTATGTTTTGGTTCCATACGGTGTTATATTATATTACGTACAAGTTTTTATCGTTACGTACCCTGTTAATGACCCTGTTATTAGTTCTCTTTTACGGGTAAACACGATTCACCTTAGGATTTTAATGCCGCAATACCCCTTTTCCTCCACCATTCAACCCAGTTATCTAGATAGCTGGGTTATCAGAACCTGCTCTATCCTGAGAACTCAATTTCACTAACTCTAATGGGCTTCTTGGTGAGCTCTACCTTCTCCTACAATACTGACCTAAGGATTGAACCCTGATTTTTGCACAATTTTCGAGTAGTGACTGGAATGTTCTTAATGTTTTTTTCACAACTGCCTGGGTTCGAACACTATGCTAATAAATGATGCTATCCTACTGAGTCGTTCTGTTATGTGCAAAGGACATTTAGAGCCAGAGAAGCGATCAAACCGGAAAAAGTATTTGAAAGGCCAAACGAGTTTGAAAATACTTTCTTATCCTTTCGTTTTAATCGTGCCTTCAAAAGCTCTTTTTATTTGAATAATGTGTGTAGTGCCTAATTGTAACTGATTGTACATGGGGCAAACTGTTAGGAAATCTAACGTAAGGATAAGGACAAGCGAACAAATCATTGCTTTCTATTGAAAATATATCTGTGTTTACCAAGTAATTGATTGATGGCACGTTTAAGTACTCTGGTTTTAAGTCTACCATGTTATGTACCGAGATGTGGAAAATGTGTGAAGTTATATTTTAATGATTTTTTAATAGAAGTATTTTTATATCGTGGTTCGCAGATTTGTTAAATGATGTCGTTCCCGTGAACCCAGACCAAATTCTCCCATTCCACTATCACCTTTCCACGGCCTGGTCATGCTGCCTCTCCTTCCTTAATTTCATAATCATATCTCCACTACTTCACTTATGTGTCCACAACCTGAACTCCCTTCTTCCCGTCATTTTATGAGACTGACTGCTTCAGGAATCCTTGAATAACGGCCATAATTACACCAGTGCTGGAAACAGTTGAACATAACTTGCGTAGTCGATATTTGGACGACATTATTTACATGTAAACATCACACTGCTATCCACCGTCAGGGCGTGCCAGAGGGTGAACTAACACCAGGCACGAATTACTGTTAAGAAATCAAAAGTTATGTTTATTACTTCATTATTGGTTTATTACGATGACTGCTGATCTCATTTGCATACGCTCTAAATCCTTGATCATGCCTTCATTATATGGATCCCTTATACTAGCGAAATATTCTAAAGGTAATATCTAAAATCTAAGTGTGTCCAATCTCCATCCTCTTAACCCGATAGCCTGTTCATTGCGGTCCGATTAAGGCATGACCGTGACTCAACCCTCACCGGGGGATAGCTGAATTCTCCAGCGAGATGATCGCCCGCTATCAAGCGGAAGTTGTGTCTGGGGGATGACTAATATTCCTTCGCCCGCGCTCGGCCATCTTCATTTTTTTTGCTTTGTGCAAGATTTTGCCGCTGCCATTCCTATCAGATGGGTGGCATTCTTTTGTGATTACACCATATATTTCTAAGGGTGAGATCATTGATGATATTAGAACATTCTCAAGCGTGTGAAAGCCCCGAACGTTGTCGGCGTCGGAAATTCCCTATCCTTCAGTAAGTGCATGGTTGTGAAAATTCTAGTTAAAAGTGCGAAGAGATGCTAAAATGAAGTTGTAATCTACGGACAATGGGCTCTTCTCTGCCCTGAGTCAACCCGCCTACCAACAGCTCTCCTCCAGATTATAAATGTAGCATTGTGCTAGGCCCACAGTAATAACCTGCATTACACCCCGTTCCGTTTTCGAATCATTTGGATTTATAAATGTGTCGTCTTACACTGGAAATTAAGATGGGTAATTGCTTTTGCCAGATTGAATGCATGTTCTATATTTGCCGTTCCTAATAGATCATCCTTATTTTCTCCTGTTTTTATTTGAAGTTATTTCTAGTTAAAGAGGCAGTTAAATCGTTCAGCGTATGGATACAACCTTTGTGCCTTATTTTCAAGTGTATTCAATTTTTAAAGAGACAATTCATCGGGTAATAGTCTTTGCGTCTCCCAAATTCCGACCCTCAAAAATGATATATGTTTACCATTTAGTTCTATTAGTTTGTATATACACATTTGACACGGTACGCGAATAAGTCGCATATTAGCCCTGCATTTAATGTGCTTTGCATTTCTCATCGGTAAAAGTGACAAAGCTATTATTTCCCTTTTAATAACGTCATAAAAGCTGTACAAACATTTCCATCGCTTCATTTCTACAATATATTAATGTATTATTAGTGGCCATCAGACCGAAGAATGGTTCAATGCAGCTTTCCTTTCGATTCTTCTATCGGCTTACATTTTTTTATTTGCGTACTTCTTCCCGTTTTCATTCTTTATTTTTAGCTCTGTTTATCCCATCTCTTGCCTTCCTTTTCTGTACTTCCTATTCACTTTTCCATCAACGACTGTCTTCATGAGACAATCGTGTATCGAGATGTGTCTGATAAGGCATTTCCTTCTTTGCAGAATGTTCATGAGATTTTTTCCTTCCTCCTTGAGAACCCTTTCTTTAGTTACCGGTCTATCTTTGATCTTAGTCCTCCTTCCATTGGAACGCACTTCAAATGATTCCATTCCTGTCTTTTCTGACTTTTCTAATGTTCATGAAACACTGCAATTAATGAGAATGCATGAGATGCAAAGCAATATTTATTCTTAGCAAATTATTCTCTCTCGAGGACGCAGTTTTCCCGATAGATGCATAAATTGGAATTTCTTTTGCTCGACCTTTTTACCTGGCATGTGTTTTGCCGAGAGCTAGGTATATCCTTAACATTCACCATCATGTAATGCATAAATGCATTTGCCGCGATTGGAGACCGTGGAAAATTAGAGATACGTATATTGCCTTACTATCTTAGAGTGTTGCCAATGGATATCTCTAGGACGATTTCCTTACCGTTTACCCTCCTTAAGGTTTGATGATCGTTATCTGTATTAGGTAGTGTAAATATCAAACTAGAGTTCAATGTACGTATCTAAGAATATTTGCATATTTCAAGCCATATTTTTTAGGCGTCTGAGTAGACATCAAGGGGTACAAGTTAATTAGTTTAGATATCAGTAATTATAATTTTCATCATAAATATCCTCAGTACTATTTATAATGAAGTGTTTGTTATAATAATGCAGGCGGACGTCATCAATGGAAGTTCAACAATGTTAGCGCTACACCGAGCAATTACCTAAATGGCTTGTCCTATCCGTAATATGCTTTCCAATATAATTTGTCGGAACGTTAATTATACTCGAAAGCAATTTATTTCGTACGAATGTTAATGTTGACTGTGACGCTAGGTATTAGTGTAGGAACTCTCCGAAGGCGCTTATTCCTTGGTGGGACATATTTCATGATGAGCTTATATCAAGTCTTAAAGGTGTTCATTGTTCACATCAAGTGTACATGATGCAAAATTAAAAAAATGCAGTGCCTCCCTGGGCAGTACATATGAAAGTAAATAAGTTGACCTCATCAACTGAGAGTTTCTGGAATTGCTTACACCTTTGTTGATAAAATTATGTATAGCTGTTTTTGCTCAAAAATATTTCCATCAAGTTCGCGAATTATTAATCTAGAAATGTAAACATTAATGAAGGGATTTTGGTAATTGTATTGTTCATTTTAGTTACAAACATGCTATTGTCATGGTTGTCATGAATAGTCGATGCATTTTAGCGCCTTTTTGCATAACCGCATCCATTGCTCAAATAATGACAGAGTATTTTATTCCTAATCTCCTACGCTTTCTGGTATGTGCTGAGGCTTTGGTCATACAGTCAGTTTAGCATTTATCTACGTTTTTTCGTACTCAGCAAATATTTTAACCTCAGCTTTCCATCCATATGAATAAGATATCGAATCCCGCTGTTCACATGGCGACCTCTTTCCCTTAAATTTCGAGTCACCCCACTTGCCTGAACGAGGATAGGAAGTTTGAACCTTTCAGGTTGTACGTGCCTCGCGACGGTGAGATCTTGTGCTGGTCTGGGGTCGGCTTTGGCAGTGAGCGATTAGATCCGAGCGGTGGGCAGGGATGGATTGATTCGGTGGGAGGAGGTTGGCAGAGATTAGTTTGACAAGGTAGCCGCAAGCAGCGGAAAGGAAAAGTTGGCCGAGGTTGGTATTGGAGGGAAGCGTTGGCACGAGATAGTTTGAGAATTGAGGGCGTGTGTCGGGTTGGACGGAGCTGGGAGTGGGCTGTGAGAACGGCTCAAGAGGTGAGGCCGTCGAAGAGTAATGACCAGATCATGAGCGTAGAAAAAAATAGAATGTAAATGCGTTTTCATACGCGAAAGGGGGCGTGGTCATCAGCGTGTCGCGTGATCCGTATTTATTTCCGTTCATGAAAAAAATCAGAAGCATATTTACCGGATCGAGTGACCTCGCAGTGATGAATAGTTAATGACGTTTCAATATGTTGACTCAAGTTTAACTGCCCTCATCAAAGCGTAACTTAATACCATTTCTCATTGCCATGACTTTCAGATCTTTTAATACACCGTGGAATGAATGCGAGGTAGCCACGCAGTAGGGAGTTATTATGAGGACCGCTCTGGTTCGCCCATGTTCTGTTTATTTCCTCAAGCAGCCGTGTGATTCATGGGAATCCAGAACTATATTTTGATTTGGTTGAGTAAGAGTAGGGGCATTGCCTTTGCAGTCGTGTGGCATTATCTGATTTGTCACCTTGACTATCGACATCGCAATCAATAAGCGCAGATAAATAGTCATTCATTGCTATTAAAGCCAAGTAATAGTGAGTGGAAAGCATAGACTATTTTCCGTCTCGTACTTTCCTTGACGGATCTATCGATTTCTTTAACCGGCAGAATACTAGAAGTAATAACAATGTAGATGTTATTATTTCCACCTTTAATCTACACCCACGTCATACCCAGGGTGTGCTACAGGGGTGAATGACCCCGATATGCATGTTCTACTTAAATGTAAATAAGAGATACATTCAAAGGTCCACGAACTAGCCGTGAAATGATTTTTTCTCTGTGGAAAATTTGCTATTGTGTAAGAGATACATTGCTACGATCTAACGAATACATGTAAAATATAATAATAAATTGTGAAATTGTTAAAATAAATTGTTAAAAATAAAAAATTGTAAAAATAATAATAAATTGTGAAGTTTAGACTACAATATAATGACTACTCCTTTTTATGTATGATATATAATGCATGGTTGATATGAATTCACCTCCTGCCACACACCTTTATGGAGGCTTGCAGGGTATTATGTCGATGTAGATTCATAAGAATCACGTGCTACACTATTGTTAGTATCTACATAATAATAAGGTGATTACTGATTAGAAAGGTATTTCCTAGAATGTATTAATCTATATTTCCCCATAATGCATGAGTTAGTAATGGTTAAATTTGCTCTGTGCACCACATACTACTCTATCAATATTTCACATATCTTTACCATTTACTCCTTTGCCAATTATGTTCTCTCTTGGTACGCGGGAAAAAAATACTATAGACGTAGCCTTTCATTGCCTAGGCATAGTCAGTGGTGCATTTTCAAGGTCATTCGTATCCCGAATCGTGTCGCTGACCTCTCCAGGGGTTGGCCTGGCGAAGTTATTCGCTCCTGTGAAGCTTTTTATTAGTTTGCGCATGCGTGCTTAGTGGAATAGAACTTGGTGTTGCAAAGTGAAAAAGGCAGGCAAAGGTGAATAGGGGTCTATCGCTAGAGGGTATTTTGGAGTGCTTAGCAAATATTTCAATGCTGGCGGAGCTAAAGTTGGCCGGTAAATATTGTCTCTGGCAGGAGATGGACGCTAGAAAGAGTGTATCGTTTCCTCATGGAATGTGTTTGCTGCATTCGTAACGTTCTGAGAGGTACGAGTCATGTTTTCTATCAATTGAAAATCCTATCCCTTCAGTTCTACTCATTCACTCCTCATTAAACTTGCTCTCGATTATTTTTCACTGGCAAATGCTGAGCAATTTTTATTCCGTCACCAAATGAAGGGTAAAAATGCGCAAATGTGCCATTTAATAAAATACAACGGGCTACATTTTGATTCGCATGAAATAGTTATACGCTAATCTATGGTCAGAATGGCTATGGCATACTCCTAGATGCTAGACTACAATGCTTTTGAAAAGTCAACGGCCATCCAGGTTAAATTACTCCATATAAGTTGCTTCGCTGTATTTTATTATTTAACTAAATATATCAACATTTCCCCTAACTGCGCATTGACTACCACTTATGTGTCTTTGTTTTACTATAAATGAGTTGGGGATCGGGAGGTGTGTTAGTTAGAGTGTCTGCCGAATTTACACTCTTAGCACCCAGTTCTAATCCCAGCAGTGATTTCTGTAGAATATCAGTCCCCATTTAAATGCCGTGTGAAGGGAAGTTCAAGTTAATTAATCCGTCCGTCAGATGGGGCGTTAGATTGACGAGCAAAGTGGTTTTTCCTACTGTATTAATTAATGTTCTAAGGTTAAATAATCTAATATCATGGTGACATAAATGCGTAGAACTGATGTAAATGTGGTTTTGGAATTGAATGGCTACAAAAGTTGCGAAGAAACAAATTACGCATGATGGCAACGGCATTATAAAAGGACAGGGATAAAGCCTTCGTTGGCCGTACAATTTAGCGTTTACCGTTAAGAAATAGTGAGTGGAAATGAAAATGTTTCCACTCCTACTAAAGAGATATTTCCGATGGCACACTTACCCCTGTGATCACTCTAAAAGGTTGATTTTGAGGTCTGATCTGATTATATGTATCTAACAAATTCCAATTTTTAATTCTTTTGGAGGCTTTCGTGGTGTGATAAACTCGAAGATCCATGTCTTCCGAGCCCTCCTCCGTATTATACCATTGATTGACGGTAGTTCCGCCAGCGTTGCAGTCAGCGTCTTCAGATCAGTAAAGCGACCTCTTTTGAACGCCAACAAAACTGTCTATCATAGTGATTCCTAAAAGTTTTCAGCCACTGAAGCATGTGTTTCTCGAAGAGCCCCAGAATATATTTGGTGCTTAGTTCTACATATGCTCTATGAAGCATTAGTACTGGAGTGAACAGTTCAAGGGTTAATAATACTATAAAAATCCCATATTTGAACCTAATTTGTATTTACTATCATCGTCTGTGTTTTCAAGTCTGTTCTGGCCCTTGTAGGCGCTCCATATCGGAAAGAAAGTTACTAGGATGGAAATGGAACGGTAAGAAGGAAGGGTGAAAAGAAACCCGGCGTCGGCATCGGTACCCTGCTCTTAAAAAAAGGCGCCAAGGGGACCACGGCTTAGCGTTCTATCCTACGGACGGAATACTGAACTCGAATAGACTCCATAAAGCACACAAGTAGGGGCCAGCGTACCTGTGAACAATATCTGCCACTTCCGGGATTTTCACGCGGGTTCTTGGGATAGGAGAGCAGAACTCTAACCAACCCTCTCTATAGATGTTTTTTTTCCCGGTGGTATTCTAGGCATATGGATTACGAATATGTGCGCTCGTCAATCTCTCGAAGCAGTGTGACCTCCGTTCGAATTGCGACATCATTACGAGGTAATTTGTAAATATGGCTTCACATACTAGCAATATTGCTAACTGGCATCGTTAAGTGTAGAAAAAATTGAATTCGAGTTTGTTAGGGTATTTTTTTATAAAGCCTCTGAGGGATTATTTTCAAAGTGCGTATGATGACCCCATATATACTTCGTATCAAGCATTTTGTATTTATGTTGGGTTAATCTTAAACTATTTGTCTTTTCAGGTGAGTTTCGAGTGTATCCTCTTCACGCTGTTTCGTGTTTGTTGCCTATTGGAGTAAGTATAAGGCCTAATTAGAAGGTTATTTAATTTCGCTTTAGTGTGAGCATTGGTGGAGGTGAATATTTTATGGTATTCCTCAGTGAATGGTAATTATATGTCATTTTTATTGGGTGTGAGGTTTAGGCTAAATATTCCCTTTTATAGCCGCACGTCCATAATAATTGCAAAGTTCTTTAAAACAAAAAAGGACTAAATAAGAAACTAAATGCGAAAATAAATATAAAAAGCGTTTCAATTTTCGGCAACATTTGAGAGATAGGAAATGAATAAATATGTAGCCGAAAATAACATTATTCGATTTTTATTGTATACAGAAGCAGTAAAAAGACAAAAAAATAGTATGAAAATATACATACAAATGTCATATAAACGTAAGGATACATCGCAATGAACGAGCGTTAGCGAATAATCCTCTCCACTAAGTAGGTACTCAAGTAGTATCCCGCTTACCCAAAAAAAAATCTTCTGCCGGTATTTGAACCCAGGGCCTCGAGGCCATTACGGCTATTACTTTCTATCTGTGGTTTTCAAGCCTTCGCCCGAACGTATAGGCGGTTCAGACCTAAAAGAAAGGTGCAAGGATGGGAATGAAAGGGTAAAGAGTAGGGTGGAAAGAAAGCCGACGTCGGCATTAGCCTGCTCTTAACCAAAGGCGACAAGGGGACCACGGCTTAACGTCCCCTCCGACGGACGGAGTACAGAACTCGAATGCTTTCCTCATAACACTTAAGTAGGAGCCCTTTTACCAATGAAAAAAATCCTCCACTACTGAAATAACTGAATAATTAACCCTGCCTGCCCGGTGTATAGAACAAAATAATTTCAATTATCGACTAAATTGTACTAGGCAAACGGGAAGATCGAGACGGTTCCAGTGATAAGTAGATCTGTCTGAGAAAGTACTTTTCGCTTGATGGTAGTAGTTTCGTTTTCCCCTCTGTATGGAAAGGCCATTAATTTTTGCCTTGTTCATAACTGCCGCGGTTGGAGCCCCTGAGAATCGCTCGTGGAGTCTCTGGCTTTGCGGAGCACGGTTTGGGAAACACTGGTTTATCACCATTGACGAACGCCGATGAGCACCCGGAAGATCTGGTTCTTCAAGCTTCAGCCAACTTCAAGCTGGTTTTAGGCCCGTATTCATAGTCACTATCTCAAGATCGCCTTGAGATCGCGTAGAGCCATATGTTGATATATTGTAATGTTAATAGCCATTGTTCAGTATTTTGTGTTAAAATGTATTGACTATATCTAATAGGTACTCGAGATTGTATATAGAAATTTCAATATTCTGTTTCTGAACTTAATTTTAAAATGCTGAATTAAAAAGTAATGTATTAAAAAACCGCTCAGATCTAGTAGGTACAGGCAACATTTGAATTATGTGCCTATTTCAACTCCTCTTTTATTGTTTGCTTTTCTTCCAAGCCGGCCGTGGTAGCGAGGTCGGTAACGCGCTGGCCTGGTAACCCAATGGTCACGGGTTCGACTTCTCTAGTATTTAGATCTTAGGTTAAACGGTGCGATGTGTATTCTCAGCCGTTGATCCTAAAATCTAAGATTACTGATACTTTTTCTCCAATGTTCTCTCATTTTATTTTTAAATTCAAATTTTCTCAAATTTAGATTCGTACATAGAAAAAAAAATAGCTATAAGGTATTTTTTCTGCCTTTTGTGAGTTAACATCAAGCATTTTCTATGTTTTAGAATAACTTTGGCGCATTCAAATCATCGATGAAATCGCAATACCCTCAATTATTACTCCTGAAAATAGATTTATAGTTGATAATTCGCAATTTTAGTAGAGAAATATTCATGTAATGTATACTTCTAATTTTTTCCGTAAGAATTTTGATTTTTGTCGCTTTGGAAGTTTCCTTGTTTACCATCCAGTGGAGTTGCGTAAGCACAATTTCCTCTCTTGAGTTTCCGCTCCAGTGTGCCGTTGCTGTCCTTGGGATTTTGATTTTTAAAATTGTAACTTGTGGGATCGTTGGTCAATATGGCGTCCGTCCGCACGTGCCTGTTGCCTCGGGGTAAGGGAAGAGCCTTCAACCGCCCACAGCCGTCAATTTATCCACTTTCGTGGTTTCGCCTCAGATGCTGGCCAAAAATTTTGAAAACGACCCCCTACCTATATGGACGGAACGGGAAGGAAGATAAAAAACGGATCGTGTGGGTTTCTGCAAGGTATTATTTTAAGTTTTTTTTCGAAAATGATCGATGACGCGCATGCTTTGGGATCTGTGTAGGTATTCAGGTTTCGGGTTTTTTTCCCTTTTGTGTCATCCTCATAATGAAAGGCGTAATACTCTGGTTTTGCTGTGTTGACGCATACGTCGAGGGGGAAAACTCATTCAAATAGCTGTATTAAATTCTCCATAATGTTCAAATTACAATGCTTAAATTTTAAAACATAACCGTTGTAGTTTTCCCTGCGAAAGTTTCAGGAGTAGCAACTTGTCTCGGGGTGTTAATAAGGAACTGTATTTTTCATCGCTGCATGTGACGATTTTCATATTGCATTCATCATTCACTTTATTTACTGCGCCTTTTACTGTTTCCTGTACTTTTCCATATACCTCTAAGTAATTCTTGAGCAGTGAATGAATTCAGGCGTGGTGTTATGTGTTTGATCAGTTTCAAAATTTATTGTCCACTATGGATAGGAATTTATCTTTGCATAAAGGAATCAATATATCTGTAATTTTTCAATCGTAAATGGATCTTTTAAAATTAGTGTAGGGTTTCAATAAATTATTAAGTTCCTCGTCCTAGTTCCTGCTTTGAGACTTTTACTTGGAAGAAAGCTGCTGTTATTTCTGATTCAGCTGGATCACCATTTAAAATTGTCAGCACTTTTTAAGAGGGATTCTAAATATCTCTAAAGTCATCAGTAAAAGTCATTACGTTTTTCTTAATGATATCATTAATTGATAGAGTAATTTAAAGCGTAGGAGATAGGGTTGGTGTGGCAAATAGAGTAATGGATTCCAATCCCCATGACTCGGGTTTGAATCCCGGCAGTGGCAGAGATTTTTCATTTGCATACCGGTCCCCACTTGGGTGTTATGTGGAGAACACTTCGATTTCAGTACTCCGTCCGTCGGAGCGAAGTTAAACCGTAGTCCCCTAGGCGCCTTTCGTTAAGAGCCGGGTCCGACACCGGACTTCACTCCACCTTTCCGCCTTTCCTTAAAAATTGCCTTCCCACAGCTAATCACCCACCAATCCAAAATGGCACCTTTGACCTTAGCCTTCCTCGAATAATCACTGCTTGAAGGTGTAACAGATGGAAATTAAATATGTAGTTTAATAATTTTCTGAGCGTCTTGCCTAATAAAACGGAAAATAGTTATGTGACATCTCCACTGAAACACAGTATTTCTGAGACTAAAAACATAATCTCAAGGAGATGAATTGTGCCATTAATCCATTGTATTACTTACCAAAATAACTTTAATCATAAAACAGCTTCGTTTTTGGGTACATTTACTGCCGCTTGCCGCCTTTACTTTTGCTGCTTTATTAGCCAAAATCACTGCAACCGACCTTATTCCTATGAATAGAGGAATGATAGGAGTGCATAGCCAAGTGTTTCCTCCTATCAGTCGGCACTGACCTCTTCGTCTAGAAAATTTTATCAGAATAAACTAGAAAATGATGTTTTACTAAATGACGTTGATTGAAAATGATATTTTGTTATCCTGCCTACAGCTGTGATCATATTATGCCAGCTCATACGCTTTTTTAGTATTGTGAGTCACCAATTTGTCCACAACGCTTCCAGAATTTGCAAAACACTCCACCTCTCGAGTACTAACGGATTTCTCCCCGTGGAATTTCGATTGCGTATTTAGTATCAAAATTTCGATCTGTACACATTTTAATAGTTATACTTAGCTGCATTTAAGTACTTAATATAATACTTAGTTACATGTAAATGATGCATGTTTGGTGATCTTCACCCGCTGCCACACATCCTCGCGGTGTCTCGCAGGGTATTATGGTGTTGTAGATGAAATCATCTAGGGAAGAAAGTCCATATTGTGGGACAATCGGCCCTACATCATGTATGCCCAATGATTATCGTGCCTCGAGGACGAATACGCATTAGCGGCCTTCGATCCCAAACGCCTCGGCTTTGTCCTTTCGACTCCAATCCCTTGAAGAAACCGTTTCCAACATACTCAAAAGCGAAGGGAGATGCGCTATGCTGATTCCCCCGTGTGACGCATGGGTGTCTATTTCGATCGTCTTGTTTTTCTCGGCTGTCAGTCCCCTTAAATACGTCCACCGCGTTACTGACCTTTTCTTTCCCCCGTACTACTTACTCCCTCGCTCCAGTGAGGACCACGGGCAGTTTTTGCGGCAATTGACCGAATATCCCCAGTGCCGCCTCGCCCCCTCTTTCAGAACTCCCTCTTTTCCATCGACGTCACGTCCGTTGCTATACGTTAGATAGCAGCAGCGTCATTTTGCGGTTTCGGTAGTAATCGAGCGAGAAAAGTTTTACGAATGCCTTTTGTGGAGAAATGAACAGGGTGTAAAGGAATGACCGCATTTTTTAATGCGCAGGAATTACGCCCAAACCTGGATAAAATTGTTTGATTAATGTTGGGTGCAGTTCGGGGCAGTATATTATGCGCCGTACCTGCTTCAATTACCCACTCTGGAACCTTATTTTCTTACAGCGTTTAACGCTTCATCTAAGCATAAACATTACCTTTACTCCATTTAAAATACATTATCCTTCCTTTAGTTTTTATGACTAGATGTCCACAAATGTATCCTCAATTTGTCCGTATCGTTACAAAAATTTGGAAAACGCTTAATCTGTTTGCCACTAACGCAGTTTTCCTTATCTCTTAAAGTAACGGCTTTCAATATCCCTTTTCTGCTAATGGCTATCTTCAGCTCATTGCTCCAAAACACCTAATTTCCTTCATTAACTTCCCTGGACGATTTCTGATGCTTGGCATTTTGTTTTCTTTCCGTCCGTTGTGCATTCTATACCGTTCTTCAAATCTACATAACAAACCTCTTTGACCTATTCCATCCCATTTCCTTTAGGCCCAGGTATCGGATCTATGAAGTTCAAATCGATTAACAGTAAGTGGTGGAATCCTTAAAATGTAGAGTAAAAGGTAGAAGAGGTACCAGGTACTGACAACTCAAATTTTTGCTTTGAAGTGAAATGGGATGAAGTGGTGAATTTGATTATTAAACTCAAATGTAAGGTTGTTTCGTATTGATAAATGTTTTTTGAACTAAATAATTCCAAATATTGCCGTTTATACTGTATATTACGAGCGTCATTTTGCTTGAACTGACTTAGAAGTTTACTTCAACTGTCGGCTATATTAATGTTATAGATCATTTATTCGTATTTATGTGCTTGCCCATTAAATAGTACATAGCCTAACGACAGACTTTATAATTAACCATTAAGGCTAAGTAAAGAAAAGATTAAAATTAAATTGATGAAAAGACTGAAATAAAAAATAAATAAAAATTATTTTAATCGATGGTCGCCAAAGAGGTGGAGAATTATCGTATATTCCATTTTATCTCTATACTCGTGTTCCGAGGCTGAGAATAAAAGTACAATATTTCTGAACTATTTTCGTGTTTCAAGTTTTATTGCGTTCGTGTCGTTTCCGTGTTAAATTAGGCGACTGTTGCAAAAAAAAACCTAGTCGCACCATTCGCTCGACACATATTCGTGTGGTGATTATACTGCTCACAAACGGCTTCTGGCTCTGAATATTATATCGCAATTCTTGGAAGTCGTTCTTACCTGCAGGAAGAAAAGTTTCTGCAACGGTTTTCCCGAGATTATTTTGACGCATTGTTTTTACTTTTGGTTCCTGTGACTTTAACCGGCAGTAAAGTCCAAGCAATAGTTATGCATGCAAAATAAGTAGCTATAATTGGCTCAACACTATAATGCCAGCTGGGCGCGGTGCCAAGTCGATGACGTGCCTATCTGTCAATCCAATGGTCACGGGTTCGAATCTCGCTCTAAATCTCTCTTGCTTTAAAAGTGTCGCTTCGTTCTAAAAGTTTCATTGAAAACTTTTTTTTCGTTTGTACTCAGAGCACATGAACATGCATTTCTTGTTCTTAACTACAGTTTGCATGCAAATCATTCTTTTCGGGTATACTATCTAGCCCCTTTCCATCAATTTCGGCCGAAATAATCTATGGAGGTACACTTTTTACTAACGTAGGATTGGATCATTACCCTTGCCAAACTCAATCATCTTGACCTTAGGTTACAAGGAGGCGGAGCACGGCTTGAACAGGAAAGGAGAAGTTGGGATTTATTTCTCTCATAACTGAAGTACACCTCTCCTTTCAGGCGCTTTCCCCGCAAGTCGCGATAAAAATCCCATTTTCTCCTTTCTCTGCTCCAAGTCAGAATGGACGAAATCCTAGCCATGATGAGATGAGGACTGGAGGACAGTCGGTTCCCCGTAGGAAGGCTTATAGCTGAGGATTTTTGATGAAGGTTGAATTTTTACTCTACACTAGAAATTCTCCTTAAATATGAATACATCACATTTATATAATTTTAGTTATTTTCAATAGCATTTTCGGCCCAATCATGGAAGATTATAAGTTAGTATATAAAATGGTGTTCTACAAGCCAGTGTATATTTTCATCTCTTTTCATCTCTGTCGTCATTTTTGAACGTCTCTTTTCTGTCGCTATCTCTTACTTCAATATAGAAGGTGTTCCATTCTTAAGGAAATATGTCCTGCTCAATCATGATCCCTTCCTCAGCGATCAACCCTCTGTAACAGGCTTCAAAAAATCATCGTCTTTCTTTAATTGGTCCGACCACCTACTCCGCCTGTCGTAATTTCTTTCCTCGTCATTATCACCATCTGCCAATAATCCTTGGATTGGTTTAACGCATCTCTCCACTTGATTTTTGTATCTGCTAATCATATTTGGGTAGTTGTTCTCTTTCGCATCCTTTGCCATTCTGTTTGAATTTTTATCGAACATTGTCTTCATCAGACCATCGTGTCTCAAAATAAGGTCAGTTAAGTTGCCCCACCATCTTCCTAAGTTTTTCATTAGACTTCTTTTTTCTCTGTCTCGTCTTAGGACTTCTTCGTGTGTCACTCGGTCATTTGATCGTCTTCATGTTTCTATAGCAGCACATTTCGAATGCTTCCAGCCTTGACTTCTCTTCTTCTGTTATCGTCCATTCCTCACGTTCATAAAGAAGAGTGTTCTAGGTATATTTTATGATAAATTTTTTCATTCCTACCCATCCTATTTATTCCCAGCAGCCATCTCTTATCTCTAATTAGTTTTTTTCAGACTTTCTTCAAGTGTCTTACTTTTTGTCTAGCATAACTTCAATTGGTTAAAACTTTCGCGGTCCATGTCTTCTGAGTGATGTGGTTTTTTGGGGATTTCTCCGCGAATACGTGGTCGTCTACCAACGTTTCCCCTCCGCTGCTGGAGGCCTGGAGGCGTGGTAATGGTGTCTCAGCGAAGCTCGCGGGTTTATATTGGTTGGGTAGGTGGGGTGAAGGGTGGTAGGGGGTGGGATTATTACTCTCGAACATTAAATACTTGATATGGTGCCGGAGAATGAGAAATTTAGGGATGGTATCTCTGCGTCTCAAAAGGTAAGCTAGTTGATTCAGTGAGGAAATCTTCCTGTTCGTACAATAAATATTTTAACCGTGGAATTTACGAAGGTTTTTCCTTACTGCTAAATCTATAATTATTTGGTCCCTCTTTGAATACGTTCTGGGAATATTTCAACTTCAGCACTCCTCCCGCCGGATGTGATGTGAATCCTTGGATCGTTTGGCGACTCTTTTTGATAGGAAGCAAATACATACTTACACTGGGTTTCTCTCCGTTCCACCACCTCTTCCTTCAAATCCCTCACGAACAACTTCCCCGTCGGTCTGAGGCCACTTAAAGTGCGTGACAGACTTGTAACTCCGCTATTGAAACCCTCACGGCGCCTGCCTACTGACGTCCCTCCACTCCGGTGCTCTTCCGTCGAAAAGGACGGCGCCACTCGGGAGGTAGAGTGGGGGATAAGAGCGAGAGGGAAGAGGGGTGCAATTAAGACGGGCGAGGGTTTCCGAGAAGACGGCTTAAACGTTGGCGGGAGGGGCGAGGGAGTCGCAGCGGGGCTGTAAGACTCCCACGGTTGGCGCCCCAGTTTCCCGTCCGTCCTTCAAATCACGTACTCTCCGTCGGGGAGGGATGAGGAATCCGTGGGTGGATTATTTGCGAGGCGGGGACACTTCTCCCTGCTGCCCCTCTTTCGCTTTCGGCACGAGAGTGCTAAAAGGTCTCTCTTTCTCTCGCTGGGAAGCTCGGTCCTTTCAGGACTGGAGAATTCGCGGGAGCCGCCACGACAGGCTGAATGACCCGGTGAGAATCGCACGTTGCTCCCCACCTGCTGAGATCGGCGCGAAAAGTGAGTGAGTTATCTCGAGACGGGTAAAACTGGCATGGTTCGTGGGAATTTGCCCCACAGGACGAACAGCAGTAGAGCACGTAGCAGTAGTTGACTTGGGCTTTTAGCTACTCAGATGTCCAAGGTTGTATTGCACATTTTGACCTTTCTATTAATACCGAGGAGAACGAAAGCCCATTCCCTTTTTATCTCAAATATTCTGCCATTGTTAGCTAGGGGATAGCCCCTGCCTGCTATTTCTCTTCTATGCAGCTCGTTTTTTAATATCATTTTATCCATCAACCACATTTCCCACATTGAATTCTTGTCTTATTCTTATCTACTATATGTCTTCCGGTCAATGAGAATTTTAAGAGTTAACTAAAATTTAAATGAGTCGGTTATCGAGAGTTAAAAGAGAATCGATTACTGATTTCAAGAGCTCGTCTCGGATTCCTTCACCACTTCTCAAAGTTGAATATTGATCTTATCACAATTATAACGGAGTAGGTACTAGTAAGAATTATGCTTAACGGAGATGAAATCTTCAGTCAATTTGAAAGGAAACTGACAAACTATGCTCTGAGCAAATCACTCAAGATCCTGAATGGTCCAAACGGATTTGAAAATACATTTGCTGCGATACGCAGAAATTGACTTGTGGCCGAGATTTTTTGCAAGGAAATCTAGAACAAAGAAAAATAGAAATGCGTTTGAAAGAGAAATCATGAATGCTAAGAAGGATATAATGGAGATGTTGGAAGGAAGAAGATAAATATGCCTCGGGCATGTTTCGTGGATGAGTGATGAGAGAATCCCAAAGACTGTTCTAAAATGGGCACCAAACGGTTGAGTAAGAAGAAGCCTTGGCGGGATGGAGCGAGGAAAGACATGGACAGGAGGGGATAAGATGCGGAAGCTTTATTAGTTTGAGATGGAAGGGGAACGAAAATTGGATGATGAACTTGTGGTGTCGATGTGAGTGGTAAACTTGTTGCGTTTGTTGAGGGAAACAGCTCTAAGTGTAATTCCCTAAAAAAATCATCCTATATATTCTACCAACATTGATAGATACATTAGGGTAATCCCTGCGTACTATTTCCTAGTCATGAATCACATCTTCTCTTCTTTGTAACTCATCCACGTTTCCTGCATTAAATCCTTGAAATGTTGATATCTTGTCTACTATCACGCAATTCAGAACTCATTTTCCTCCCTCTCCCGCAATAACCTTTCTCCTTTCTATAATAATAATTATTATTATTGCATCACCTCTCAATTCGTTTATTTATCCTATATTCTTCTCATCTCTCCCACAGCCGATATTTCCTTCCTACCATCCAGCTAACCTTCCTCATTCTTCTTCACGACCATGTATCAAAATCATTCAATCTCTGTTCATCGTTTTTAAGTGAAGGTCAAATTTTGTAACTATGCAACGGAATGCTCCATTTTATATATTTCACATTTTTTCTTTAACCCCACCTGTATAGGCTTCACCTAGAATAATTTCCTAGTGCGTAATTCAAAAACGTACCCTCCGTCAGGGAACGATTGAGATTCCGTGAGTGGATTATTCTTAGTCCGTGTTCATATCATAATGCCAACCTTATCGCAAATGAATTAGGATTTATCACGTAATAAGTCAGATCACAGTGGAGAGAAGTTATGTTTATGAAAGGGTGATACGATAGGTTAAGTAGTGTTTTAAATTATTAGAAGAATTCGGTTGGGAATCATAATCAGAGAGCAGGTTTAAATACAGACTAAATCTCTTGCATGTTTTCGAGGCAGAGAGATTATCTGAATATGTTAAACGAATATCAAAACTCCAAATGGCAAGTATATGACGATAGCATTAGAGAGATACATGGAATTTCAGAGGGGTTCAGAAAATCATTTTTTCCTCGCACAGTCAGTGACAATAGTAGATTTAAGCTAAGATACCAGGGGAAATTAGAATATATTTTGTACTTATTCTGTAGTAGTTTTGCATGCTTGCATGGTTGTAGGTCTAAATTTATTTCTCTTTTGTTTTAATATCATGCCTGGTGATAGTTCACCTCCTAGCACACACCCTTGTGGTGTGTATTACAGGGTATCATATATATGCGTACTCATGTTCATCGTATATGCACCAGGGGTGAGCTGTTCCACCTGTTTTAGTTTGTCTTTGCCACCCCTAATATTTTCTCTACTTTGTATATAACTATCCGAAGTCTTTATTAAATAATGATTTATTTTTCTTACAATATGTTCGACATTATCCATGCTTGGGAATCATTTCTTATCATCATCTTACGTAGGTAAATAGTACATTTTAATGGTGTTATTCTATTGGTGGTAATCCAGAGTCTACCAACAGTGATATATTTGTATATAATCCTCCCTTGCAATTCCGCTTTGGTATAGTTCGTCGCTTACCCTCCAACCAAAGAATTTTATTGTCCTAGCAGAGATCCTACTTAAAATCATTTTAGAAAAATTCTTTCTTAGAAAGTTCTCGACGCATTTGGCGGTTTAAATGAACCGGATTTGGCTCAATAGATTTTCAGGTGAATTTGTACTACTGCCTAACGCGCAAAATATAATTCATGACGAAGAAGTGGGGATACGATAGGATTTTGAACTAATCGTTGAATGGAATTGAACGGAAAAATATGTATCTACTCAGTCATGTTATCGAAGTTCCCATTTGTGAATAGGATGGTAAAAAGTAGTCATCATTCGTTTGAGATGGCGAGCTTCGTCAACCGAGCTCGTTAGGATACGACTCTTCGATTTAGTTTCCCTTTCCGAATGATTCAGACACTCTTTACCTCTATAATTTTTTGTAAACGCGCCTGCGTAATGCGGGAGCGCTTTTTAATGCGCAATAAATTTCAATATTTTTTCTGCTGATAAGTGCGCATGATTCCCCGTCAGACTCGATCCCATCACGCTCCCCGCATCGGATGGACGGAGCAAAGAAAAAAAAAACATCGGTCTCAGTCTCGGGAAAATTTATGAGCAAGCTGACAAACTTTAGTACGAGTCCCGCAGAAAGCTTAGTTTCCCGCGTCATACGTCACTGTTCCATTCGGCATCTCCCCGTCTTCCACGGTCCCTAGTGTTGCAAAAGGAAGGAAACGCCGGGCTAGCTGCATAAAAAAGACGACAGGTGCGCGGTAATCAGCATTTTCCGTGGAAAAAAGGCAGTAGCAGGAAGTGGACCCGTGGGTATTTTCTGGATCACGTCACCCGGCTCCCGTCAGGTTTCAGGAAAGCAAGATGAGCAAAAAAATAAAAAGGCCAGCCGTCAATTAGGAATCCTCTGGTTTATTTCTCTTAAACATTGGACAAAAGGCTCGCGGGGTTCATTTTTTCTGACTCCCCTGCCCACTCACTGTACACACTTGAGTATTCTTCTACCCCAAATCATGCAAATTTACAAGTATTCATTATAATAATATTTACATAGTGAGATAAATGAGGTATACAATAATTTACAGCTACATGTTTTGTACATGATAAATCCGATACACTTATCATCGCAGTGCATGTTAAACGCCGTTCTGTCTTCCACATTGTTTGGTTGAGCAATGGAATAGAATTCAGTTCGTGCACACTTATTCGTCACATACCCTGTACGTATAACTAGCCTTCTGGTACTCCTCTAGTTTCTCTAATTTCATTTCCTCACATCGTATGGTCCCAGATCTCTTATAACCAATTAGTGAATGGTAGTTGAATAAATATTCGATGTGGCTTTAACTTTCGGGGGCATATTTTACTTTTATGTATGAAATCCTTCCAGTTAAAAATTGGACAAAGAGTATATACGTAAAGAGGTTAACAGTTACGTAGTTTTGTGAGTTTAATAATTTCCTGTTATCGTGTTGGATAATAAATCTGCATCCAAGGGCTCCGCAGTCGCAGTATCCTAGTACAGCAGATCATCATTCTTTTTTAAATGATTTTAATCAGGTGTTGTAATTAAATAAAACGAAAGAATATTATATTAATACTGATAAATGTGACAATGTTGTCTCCACATGCAAAAATTATTCAATTTCTCTGTTTGCAGGCTAAATTTGTGTCAAAATCATTGACCATCATACTTCAAGTTCTTTTATCGTCCGAAATGTTAAAAAAAGGCTTTGTAACCCCTCCTGCCCTTGGATGCAGATTCATGGAATGAATGAACGACTCTCACGGCGAAAATGACAATTATCAGGTCTTTTAAAGTATTGAAATGATGAGGATGGTGTGAATTGCCGGGCTGTTTCTTGTGTCCATTAGATCTCAATTCCTATTTGATCACGGACTGGTCTCTGCTGGAAGTGAATCTAGTTCTTTAGATACTACCTTTGACACTGCCAGGCTGTGTAGACCTGCCGAGTTTGAAATGTTCCTCCGCTGGGGCGAGAAAGACGAAGAATCCGTGCCGACTTTAGAGGGTATATTGGTAGTAAAAAAAAACGCTGCTCTTGTAAGGAGGTTATTGTGTTACTTAGTTAAAACCCCATATAACACCCACGTCATAAAGCGGCAGATATAATTAACAAAGATTTTTTCTCCACGTTTTTCATTCGTGGTTGCAATAAAAATAATAATAATAGTAAAACAAGTAAAATAGTAAAAATAGAGGCATTTGATCCGAACGACAAATATATAAAATATATAGCTATGTATATAATAAAATCTATATCGATCAGGTACGCTTTTTTTGGGGCAAGTATTTCACCAACTTCGGCAAACAGCGGTGAGAAATCGAGGGGGAGGAACGGAGGCAGTGCGATGGCCCACTCTCCGCCTCGACTTCGAAAACAAACATTCAAGTCAGCTTTTTTCCACAGGTTTTATCGTCCGAAACCACTTGGTCCATTTCCTTTCCACTCGCCCATTCACTCCCATACGTATAATCTCCTTCACCGTCACACGGTCCTCGATTCACGTCCCTCGTGAAGAGGTGTTGGTGTCTCATGTGCGTATATATATGATTTAATTTGGTTCCACACACGCGATTCACACGACACAAGCCGACCGTCGTTAATTTATTCCGGGCCACGCCGCCGAAAGTGGGACTCGAGGGACTCCCGCGCAAAATTTGGCGCGCGCGAAAAATGCTTTGTTAGCGATTTCACACGTAGCTTTCGCCCCTCCCGCGCGAACGGCGCTAGTGTTTTGTATCTGGCGGGAGGTCCACGTTTGCCGGTCAGGGATAATATCCCCACGGCAGTGGATGAGCACATACGGGTGACGACAGCGGGTCACCTCACTGCTGCACCAGGTCGTAGCCAGAGGTTCGACTTTTCCCTGCAATAAGCTCGGCTCGCTTTCGTTGTCACGAGGTGTCACAATCCACGTCCGTGCACACCTAACAACTTCCACCCGCGTTTTTTATGTTCGCTTTCATTTGCAGAATCCGAGATAAATGAACGCCGCGCGCACAACACTATCGGTCCGTGTTCAGCGTTTGGGAGGGTCTCCGACGTTGGGAATGCGTTGGGCGGATTTGGGATTAGCTGCCATCTGCCGGGTTATTCCAGAGGGAGTGTCCTTCCCTCCCCCGTTCTCCTCGCCATCCCCTCAGATGCAATAGCCGCTGTACGTCCTGATCGCCTCGTCCGTGTAGCTCTTGCCCGCTATGACCCCCGCGTGGGTGTGGTGCCTGGGGCAGTGGTGGTTGTGGGGGCACTGGCAGAGCGTGTTGGTGTTCACCTCGTCCACCTCGGGCCTCTTCCTCACGGTGAAGAGTCGGCAGGGCTCCTTCCTTTGGCACCGCAGCCTCTGTAGATGAAATAAACAATAGGACTGAGTCATATAAAGAGAAGAAAATTGTCTTTCCATGAAAAACTTGAGCTGCTCGAAATACCCATATCCAATTCCGTCTAGGACCATATAAACATTAGGAATACAGCATTAAACTTATGCGATTTTGTAGCGTATTAATTACGGAAAAAATTAAAACGAGACTCTTTTAAGTTTTTCCACGGATGAATGGAACTGGATTCTTACGTTTCACTCAACCTGATGAATTCTCTAGAGTATTGAATCTTGATAAGTCCGTGCGTTTATTGTTAGGTTTTTCTTTTAAGGCAAGACAAGTGTTTTGTGTATTTTTCTTTTAATGTCGTAATTTCAGCGTGTCTCTTGCAACATAAGGTAGAAAATCTCAAGAAAAACTGTGGAAAGGATGAAATTATGGTACCAATCCATGTAAATCTAAACAAAGGAGTCGTGTTGTCGAAATTCTTTCAGTGTGAAGCAGAGGTTCATTGTTAATTATACTATCCGTGGGAAAATCATCGTTTTTTATGTGTTGGGAACAAAAGCGAAGGAGGCTCAAATTTGACCTTAACGAGTGGTTGTGTACTACATATTATGTCCACTTCAACCTATTCTCTAGTAGGGATTTTATTGGATGGAATAATTCCCGATTTAACTGTCTCCGAACTTGGTCCCGCGGAAGAAAGCCGTTCTAGGTCTGCTAGTTGCACCAATTAGATCCCTCCAACTTTTACTATGCCATATAAATTGCAGGTATAACATATGCACTTTCTCCAAAAATACACCGCTTGTTCTCTTTAACTTTCCTTTTATCCTCCATCGGCAGATTGGCGTAAAAGTCAATTCAAGAAATGACATGGAAAGTGACAGAGGGAGAGAGTAATTTACAGGCATATCATATTTTGCTACTAAATATTGCAACGTGGTAATAAAAGCTTAACTGAGACAATAATTCGCATTCATTAAGATATTAAATAATAAAACTACAACAGTCATCCGCTGTTTTGTGGAATTACTGTTTTTTTATGGTTATTCCACTAGTCTTCTTCTATGCATACTCTAGTATTATCTGAACTCTAATAATTATTTAAAAAAATCCTAATATTGAGACAAGCGGCTGCAAGATTTAAGTGTATACATGCGTTAACCAATCTCAGGAATGATGACGTGTGTCGATGATGGTGGAGTGTATAATGCCCTGTGTATGATATTAAATCCTCCGTTCAGTAGTACTGAAAGCGCAGGGTTTTTAAATACTCACGCTCTGTGGAGAACAGGCGAAGGAGTACTGGTAGCCGACGCCGTGCCTCGTCTCATACACTTGCCGCTGGATCAAGTACGCGACCGACGTCTTGGGGCAGTGGCAGTGTACGACCTGCTCGGTGACATTGTCGGGGTAACTTCGAAGTGTCCATGTTATGTCTCGGAAGAATCGGCACTTGGGGAGCTTCTTGATGGGTTCGCAGAGCTGCAAGAAGGAGAGAGTAAACATTATAATATAGCAGATTACAAAGACTTTTGATGGGCATGGGCAACCTGGGGCAAAGTCATGTCTAACTTCACCCATGGGAGCTTTGACGGGAGAAAAGTTAGAGAAATCATTGTTTCAAATTAACTTAAATCGTTAGTTTTGTAGAGCATTACCATTTTTATGTGTATAAGAAGTCTGGAATCATTTGGGCTTTTTCTTATAGACTTTGAGGCTTTCAGACATTCAACTAGGTATGTTATTGTTAATTAAACATGTTTGCTCGAGTTAGGTATTTAGTCCGAATAAATATCTATGCTCTCGGAGGATTAAATGTTGTATTCATTTATTTATTATGATCGTCCATACTGGTTAATGACATTAATTTCAATGGATATTAAAATTTGCAGTGCTATTCCAAGGAAATATACTTCGTATTGAACATTTTTACGCTCAAAACTGACCATGTGGAAAAGTTGTTCCCGTCAACATTGGTGGTAAAATAAGTAGTTACGTTAGTAGTTTTAAGGTATGCAGGTAAGTTTTTCCAAAATGGTCTCTAAATTATAATTACTCTATCAATGTTGTAAGGTCTTGAATATTTCCGGTCTTCATGTATCAATTTCCGTTTTTACATCCTCCTTCCAATGGATGGAATTTTTACAACCGCCAATGAATATTTCCCTACAATTTCTTTTCTTTACCCACGATATCATAAATACTTGTATTTCAATATCTTTCAGTTTTCTTCGACTTTTATATTTTGTTACATGATTCGCATAATATTTCCCGATAATTAATGCCGAATGAAATGTTACGATGTTTTTCTTAGCCTTCTTATTCAATTTTGTTATATTCTTTGGGATCTAAATGTTGTTGGATTGTGATTGACTTGTGTCCCGTTCGCCAACAACATACGTAATGAGGCTTCAAAGACGTGTCGTCATCTTACCTTGTATTGCCTCGTTTTGTCGGTGAGGGTGTGTCCGTCGGAGGCGTCGAGGGCCTTGGAGCAGTGTGACGGCCCCTTGCACCTGCACTGTCGCTCCACCCACGGCGCGTCGTATCGGTCCACTTTGCTGCACACGGCCCAAGGGGCGCACTCAGGAAGATCCTCCTCCGAGTTCTGTCGGGGAGAATGGAGAATAGGCGTGAATTGACATTTTCCAAACTTGACTACACGTAATGCCATCACATCACTTGCATAAACCTTTAAATAAAACTTTTGGTGTATAAAACTTGCTTTTAACTGTGTGGTAGAC
The DNA here is from genome assembly GCA_933228895.1 of Platycnemis pennipes. Lineage (NCBI taxonomy): Eukaryota > Metazoa > Arthropoda > Insecta > Odonata > Platycnemididae > Platycnemis > Platycnemis pennipes. The sequence continues at coordinate 74,827,015 of OW121856.1, read as the reverse complement.
CACGGGGTAATAGTTGGGGCTACTGACCAGGGTTTGATCCCGGAAGAGGCTATTTTACATTTTCAGTTGAATCCAATCAGGAATCCAACAGGCAATTCAGTTGAATCCAAACCTGGTCATTCTGGGAAACCAATGGCAGCTCACGCAACATATAAATAATATATTATTAGAAATAAAAACCATGAGCTTAGTGATTGATATACTCTAACCTTATCAACCAGACCGATATTTTGGTTGAAATTTGAGTTTATAACTGTTTTGATTTTTATTACGTATAGGTACCGTAGAGGTACCTCATTTTCATGCTGAGTCAATTTCGTCGCCTTCGTAGTTTGGTGCTCTGTTCACTCTCTCAGAGTCGGGAGTAATCTCGATTGGCGAGGCAATTCTGATATATTCGTCATATACCAAGTATTACTTAATATAACTATTGCACTCCGTTCCATCCTAACTTTATCCTTACGCTCTCTCACTCACGAAATGGTTTTCACTTTAAATACATCGAACGGAAATCACTTGCGCGTGTGTGTACATTTTATTACTTTGCATTAAACAGAGTTCGTGTCACTAAGGTAAAGCAAGCAATGAAAGTCTTGCATGTATATCGCTTAAATTTGCCTTCGCGCGATTGATAACGGCCTCATCCCCATGGGTTGTTTAGCCGTCAACTATTTCGTTCTGTTCATAGAGACAATGAATACGACGGAGGTCGTAAAGTCATTCAGGATGTGTTGTTGATGAGACTGGGGGGAAAAATATTACCGCGGAGCCTTTGTGGATTCCGACACGCAGTTGAGACTTGGGTTAGCAGAGAAGAGACATCCGGGTGGGTTTTCTGCTAATTGGAAACGAAAGAGGGGCAATTCCGGTGGCGTATCGTCAGACAGATCTCGGAGATCCGGGATCATTTTACGATGCTTGGGCGCAGGATCTGCGTCGCCAAGACCGAAAGTAATGGTCGCAGGTGTTTCCCCGTCAACTTCTGTATCTATAAAACACGTATTTGCCGTTTTTAAGGCATGAAAAGGGTTATGGACAAGCATTGTCCCTATGTTATTTTCGGATCGCTGTTGGTATTCGAAAGTAATTGCCAACAATGCCGTTTTTAGACTACTTTGGTAGACTTACTGGCTTTTCCGTGATGCTAACAAGCTTCTCACGCTAAAGCCATCCCCGTATAGAGGGCGCGTTGTAACTTTTTATATTTGCGTTTATGGATGCGAATTGATGTTCTTAGGCAGAATATACCAGAAATTCCTCGCCATTCGAGATAATTCACGACTCTGTGAAAGTGTTTCATTTATGGACGAACTAAGTGCCCCGCGTACTTAAGTTATATTTGTGGTAAAACTTGACTTAGTCAACCTCGTCAACTGGTCTTTCATTGAACATATCTATAAAGTTTTAATTTTTTTGTTAGTTCCCTTCAAACCCTCCGAGTAAAGATTGCATTTAATTCCCTCCGTATCTCGATCAGTTTCGCTCTTTAAGCATTCCTGAACATTTGCCGCAGTTTTCTTGGAGGAAAATTCGATTCATTCTGACAATGCGACATGCAACATCATTGTATATATTTTTGTTTCCTGCTCTATTCATTTCCCAGGTTTGAGTCGCTTGTTTCCCATTTAAATTTATTCTGCGGAAAATAGTGCAGCGGAAGTTAGAAAACGACGCATTTCCTGACTGTTCAAATCTCGGTAGATACTCTTTGTAAGGTCAAAGGGTCTAATTATCTAGAATGCTTTAAACGGCCTTCGCGTGGGTGAAATGGAGCCCCAATCTGATTTCAAATCTGAGCCCTAATTAATTACGCCGTATCTTCCTTGCCCTTTGACACATCCGTTTAAGCCTTGATTAATCCTTGGGAAATTCCAATTCTCTACGTTTAAATCCAATTATACAAACTAGAATGGGAGGTTCCTTCCTCCTGTATCTGTTCAATTTCGCTTAGGTTCCCAAAGGAGAGTAGCTATAACAGTATATTCATATCTTAGGCAATAAATTGATGCTATGGCTTTTTCATTTCCGAAGGCTGTATCAACAATGATGAAATTATGTAGTAACATCTTCTATATTCTAAATGTAGCAAGGAAAAAAAAACATTTTGTAAGATTCCACAAGTTTCCACCAAGTTTCTTCAATTTCTTCATAAATGATGTTCACTTCGTGATAGCTATGCATTAGGGCTGTCGAATTACTGAATTGCTGAAATAGTACGAGAGTTGCTTGTTGACTCGTAAGTTTAGCGTGTTAGACTTGAGCTATCTTGTTATCTTGCGTTATCGGTAATTTCGGTTTAGTGTTTTCCTTGTGTATTCATAATAAGTCAGAATGCATTTATTGTTGATTGGTTTACGAGGCTTTCTTCATACAGCTCAATGAAGTAATTTATCGCCGTAAAATGTTCAGTTCAGTGTCATCCCGTTCGCAAATATTCTGAACTTGCAATCGACTTAATGAACTTTTCCGTTTGCCGAGTAGATTTCACGGTAAAATCGAATTGTCAGCAACAGTGTAGGAAGACAATGAGAAAAAGACCGGCATACCACCTGCAGTAAAACAATGCCAAACATATGTAAATAAATGACGGAGCGAGGACAAAACTATCTTCAAAATTAGTAAAATGTTTTGTAAATTGCGGTTTAAATTTTTGAAAGAAAATATGCAACATTAATTGCGGAATATGTCTGTTAAATTGTATAAATATTTTATGTGTGTGTGCCAAAGTTTGTTTAATTCCCTCTGCCTAAGTATCCGTTTCGGCATTTCGACTCGACGGGTAAAAGGTGTGATTCGCTCGAAACAAGATGCATGATCCCAACTCGGAAGTTGAGGAGATCGATCAAAAGTTGAGAAATTCTCGAAGCGTTCGACGGTTAAAAAAAATGAATGGGGACCCCTCGGTCTACAGTGTCGCGGCATTGAATTGCGGGTCGACCGACAAAACTTTCGCGAGTGGAGTAGCGACTTTTTTTGCGCGAGCACAGTCGCGCGCGCCGAGCCACAAAAAGTACACCGGCGTCCTTGCTCTCGCTTTGGGTAGCAGCATTTCGACTTGCGCGCCGTAACTCGATCTCCCCAAGGGAGGAGGGGGGAAGGAGTTCGGTTCGGTTGGCCGCAGGCACCACGTGACGACTAAAAACGCATCCGTCAGATCAACTCATCTCTCGCCACCAATCCGGGGGTCTCCGCGGTGGGCGGGGATGGGAGGAGGGAGGCTGTGGTGGTGCTCCTCGAGACGTAGTCTTGAGAATCGGGTTTGAGGTGACGTGTGCCCGAGATGGCCGCGGTGAGGGCATCGCGAGAACGGGGGCGAGCGGGTCATCCAGACATGGCGCGCTTGTTCGACGGCATAATGGAGCGTGGACGAGAGGGAGAGTGAGACCGGAAGGGAATGATGCCAATCAGGATTCGGGGATCCGCGCGCCTTTTTTCTTGTCGTAAATACATAATTAACTCTTGATCTAAGTAAGATACGAAGGAAAGCAGCGCATTTTGCAACAAATTCCTATGAACGTACAGAACGTATAATTCAGTGGAAGAGCTTGGTTGGAGACCTTAGATACTAGATGATTGTTCACAAGATCGAAAAATTCAAATTACACAAATTCGAATCTGGTACTGAAGACATTTCTACCTCCTCACTGCAACCACAGAGCAGATGACATAGTGGAAAAAGTATGTTTAACGTGCTCTGGTGTGATGTGCATCGCAAAATCCAACTTAATGGCGATTCTCGACATCCTTGCCCGATCCGGGATTCGAACTCGCGACCTTCGGGTTGCAAGGACGGCGAGTTACCGACCTGGCTTTCAGGGACAGCCACGCATGATTTCACTTACAAATGCCAAAGTATTGGCTGGCGTCCAAACAATTCCCGCCACACACCTTTGTGGCGGGTGGCAGAATGTATGCAGTGTGAATGTTGGCGTAATCCCTTCTTTCCCTCTCCAGGAAGCCAGTTGAGTTTTGATTTTTTATGCTGCTGATAAATTTTTGTCTGGTTTTTAGATTGAAGCTTTACTTTGCTTATTCTTATCTACTGCAGTATTACTATCCGAGCGTTGTGTGAAACTGACTGTGTCATGGAAATTGGAACGCCATGGCTCCGAATTCCATCACTCTGCGATAGAATTGAACAAATGATCAGATCACGTCAGAGGGATAAACTGAGTAATAAAATATCTTTCTTTCTTCTCACGAAGAGAATCAGATCAGGAAAGACATCAACCGCTACCAGATTTACGTTTCTTTCCATCCCTGTAAATAACTCTATCGTGGTAACCAGTACTAAAAGCACGTCTCTAATACTCATATACCGTTTATAGCCTATTATTGTTCATAATTCTGTTTTATTTTGTGGTGTACTTCTTGGTGAGTGAATAATCTATTGAATACGCTGTAGGTGTCACTGGTGTCTATCAAAACGTATTTATAGGTATACCTCAACACCATTTGTTTTTACTGTGAACCTTTTAATTCAGAACCGGCTTCTTCTCAATTGCTTTCAGTGCATTTATGATGGTCTATTCGATGTATATTAGACGCTCAATGATGTCACCAGATATTGATACCCGTTGCCCATATTTTCGCTCAATCGCAGTCTACCGGACAAGGGGATTGTGCCTGTATTCTTTCCGCCAGTCGACACTCCCGTGGAGTTGTCCCGTTGTTGCGAAGCGAGCAGATTTTTTTGCCCCGAGACGAGCTATCGGTCGCCGTGAGAGCATCCCCGTACCACGGCCGCTGCGGGCACGCTTCGCTCTCCCGACCAATCGGCTGCCTCGCCCAGCGGTCTGGCGACCACGCCCGTATCGCGTGCGCGCCGCGCGGGTCTTTTTTATCTCTTTCACTTTTCAAGGCATTGCTAATATTTGGTCTCCTGAATGTGAAATAAGCACGATAATTACCCGCAGTTACCACAACCACTACCACCTCTCGAGGCCTCCTCCAGGGCTTCCTCAGCATTGCAAAGTGTTGGACCAGTGTTCAGGTTCGTCATGTTTTTGAAAGATGCTACAACTGAATATCTAATGATCGGGAAGGTTGGTTTGCTGAATTTTTCTAGGTTCCCTTGATATTCTTTCTTCTTGCCATTCGAGTACTTAAAACGCGTGGTATTCCAGATGCCTGGAGAGTAGCTAGCGAACGCTAAATTAGGGACCTATTTTTTCATTAACTTTCGTTGCCTAATGTGCAACATGGTTAGCTACGCTATTGCTGAATTAGTGTGAGATTTCAGTGCAGAACAAGATTTCAATATTTTCGCTTTGTCCAGGAAGTTCATTACAACATCACGACCATTTTGTACACCATAATATATGCACCGTGTAAACTGTGTCTGTTACACTCAATTTAAGTGTCTGTGAGAAATTTTGGCACGTTTCAGGATAATTTTTGGGGATTGTTGAATTATGATTCACCAAAAAATCATAGCTGTAGCTAGCAGTAGTCGTATTTAACTAAAAGCATTGCTAAACGGTTGCGTGATTATTACAAAATCGCAATTTTAAAGCGAATTCGATTCTACGAACTGGTGGCAAGAATTCCAGAGGGAAAATTTGTCCGTATAGACCGAAATTTTAACCTGCAGCCACCGATATGGGCATAGAAAAATGTCGCTAGAAATATACTAGGAAGAAATACTCCTCTTCGAGAGTAGTAGGCTGAAGCTCGCGGCGCAATATTGCGGCCTCGAGTCCCGATTTACGCAGTTAATGTTTCTTTGGGATGTTGCGCTGAATTTGGAAGCATTTTCACCCTTGGGGTGTGCAAAGTGGGTATTCTTCTGGAAAAAATTGACGTCGCCTCCATGGCAGTAGTAGATGGGCGGTGGGATAGAGATGTAGGTTTGGTAGAAGATGTTTGGCCGCACGTGTGTAGTTTCTTTGACGGAGATCGGGGGCGACAGTCAGATTGGAGTGGCGAGGGGTGGGGAGACTTCGTAGGTGGGTCGGCGGGAGGAATGCGTGCCTGGCAGCCATTCCTCCGCCGGGGGCTGGGGTGGCGAGGGCACTGTGCCTAGCACGGGGCCGTGGCGGTCACCCGCGTAAACCGAAACCACGCTCGCGAGCCCGACCCCACCGGTAGGCGCAGGGGAAGGCGGTGGTCGAAGGCGGCGGTGGCGGAGGAGGTGATGATGGTGTAGGCGGTGCGGTGAGGCCCTGCTCCCCGCCCCTCGCTGAAAACCATCCCAACCCCCGCTTCTTTCCCTGCCTCCCGCCCTTGTGGTCACGAGGACACGGGGCAGCCCGGAGCGTGCTGCGTCCAGTCTGCGATCCATCGAAACCCTCCTCCTCCCCCCGTGTCTCTGATTAGTTTTTCGAGCTCAGGAAGGATTCCAGGTGTTTTCTCGTCTATTTTTGTCCCTTCCGATCGCATGTCTCGCCCTTGCACTTTCCCGAAAATCGAGCCAAAGTTGTCAAGCGGGGTCGAGGCTGTGTGGAACGTTGACGTTATGGAAGGTGGAGAAGGGTGAAGGGTGACGTTCCGTGCCGGTTTCGTTATTAGTTTCCAGTTTCGACGCTGTCATCATTGCCAAGGTAGTACTCGCTCCCAAGACCTCAAATCCCCGAAAATGAGGTTTATTTCGTCTTGACGATGACGATGCGCTTGACGATGGAGGGATAGCCTGTTATGTACTGAAGTAAGAATCTGAACGATGATCTTTACGCCGTCTACAGTTGCTAGCAACTATTTTGCGTTTTTTTTGCAGTTTGTTTATGGTATGTAGGAGTCCGATATAAATTTATATGCACAAAGGTTTTTCTGTTAACATTCATTTCGTGTTCGAGACAACATTCTGTTACAGTCAAATTTGTTTCATACCATGGCCATTCTAATTAGCTCATATTAGAAATTACTAACATTTGGAGTAAAATACATTCAATCCATATAGTGATTCTTTAAAACTCTGTTGGACTATTTTGTTAAAGCTATTCTTCATTTATATATTCCAGGCATACGATGATCATACATGAAAACTATGTACTACTTCAGCGGTAGAATCTGTTTCTTATTTTTTATATGACTCTCCGAAATCTCCGATATGAATCTCCGATTCAATTTCATTTTATCGATTAACTTTTCTGTTAGCCAAAATTGTTAATCGTGAAATAATCATGTTTTGAGCGCCCTATACTTCTCTTTTGGTGTATTGTTCTCGTAAATTAAAACCTAGGAAGAGATGTTCATCAATTTGTATTTTTGAGAAAGTCCCCTGCTGCTCAATAGAATCAAATGAAAACTTAACCACATCCTGGATCTTAGTCACTGGACTGATATTGGTTTCCCTCAGTATGGAAAATTATGGCCTACGCGTGAACTACTCCGAAGCGATAGCCACCAACCATCTACTTCCCGAAGGATATCAATAACGATTTCGTTCTTGAATATACGACTTCTTATCCCACCTTGGATTGGCCGGTCCACTCCGTCCGGGAACCGAGTGAGGTAAATACCACCATATCCTCATTGAGGTGGGCGAATAATTGCGTAGATTTGAGGGTACCACGACGAGCTCCACCCGGAAGTTGGACATTTTTCTGAGGTCCAATGGTCGGATTGATGGAGGAAGCGGTGCCTTGGCCTATTACATGGTTGGCAAGACACGACCTTCGCGAGTCAAGAATGTTATATGGCAAATAACTACCCGTAATAATCAGCTTTTTTGTGCTGCCCAGATTTCGAGATCATCGGGCGAGAGCGCCCAAAATTTGTACTGACCGGACGTCCACATCCTCCCTAGACTACCTGGAGTTTAGATGAGGAAATGTTGTGCCGAATTTCCTGTGTACCGTGATTATTGTTCCTCATCCATTCTCTTTCACTGATATCATCCTTTTCGGGATTTTAACCGGCGAGCAAAGGATTTGGGCATGTGAGCGAAGTTCGGAAGATCATAGGTTACACGGTGCAATATAAACTTAGGTGTTGGAGTTAAAACTCAAGAATACTGCTATGCGAAGCTCGGAATGTTTTGAAATTTCGTCCTAACATAATTCGTTCTTCTGTTGTTGAATTCCCTAATAAGATACTTGGTTATGCTTGTTACACTGCGCGGTATACATTTTAGATGAGTATGATCATTATTATGAAGTTTTTTATTATAAACGGTCCCATTATCGATCACATGGCGTAGTTTACACCACATATAAATGCCTGCTTGAGAGGCAAGCCGATGAACAAGTTCTTTTACTGTAGTTCCCTTTACATCCTAATGGTATTCTTCTCTTCATAATGGCATATTTTCTTCCACTCTTCATGCCTGTCATCTTTTCTTTCACATTTTCTAGTTCTTTCCTCGTCCTAGGTTATCCAGTCTATTACCTTCGATTATGGCTTTCAGTATGTTAGCTTTCAGTATATGTTGTCCCTTATCACCTCTTCCATTCATCAACTCTGCCTTCTCACAATTTCCACCATCAATCTTATTTCCTCCTTACCATGGTCGAAATTTCACTTTTCGTCCCCGTCTCCGTTGATGGCACTTTTTCATTCTTTCACACAGCCATATTTATAAATTCTTCCATCTTTTATCATTATCTTTAAGATGAATAAAATGCACATATATGTGGAGACACTACTAAAATCTAGCCTAACCGCTTGAAGGCTATTAATTCCTGTACTTCGCTACGTCATGGGGTGAGAATTTGAAATGAACCTTGATAGATGTAATGGATGTTGCTGATCGTGAACCATTCTCCGTATCTCTATCTATTGCAAGGGTCCTGGAATAGTGGAACAGGAGGAGCGCCAAGAAAAACGAGGCAGTCGCTTACGAAAAATTGGTATCACCCCGAGATAACCGCTGGCGTACCCGCGGACTCGTTCGGGTCTCGGAATGAGAGAGAGCCATTGACTCATCAAGTGAAATAACGACTGCGCACTATGGTCGGTAACTTAACTTAACACCCGTACGTGCCCTGGATCGTTGCCCCTTTGGATACGATCGGGATTTTTATACTTTCTTGTTCACAGGAAGTTGGCATAAGAGTTGAAGCACGGAAGACGTTGGGAGTATCGTCCTGGCGGAAGCCGTGGACTCTGTGCCAGAGGTCGAACCGAACAGGGTTGGAGGTTCAGTGACTCCAGAACAAACCAGCTCAGATGGAGACTATCCGTCCCCTTTGACGACGTTTCTATTTGTCCCCTGTCGGAATTGTCATCGGTTTAACTCAAAGGGAAGCATCCGCGCCTTTCTCGTTTGCCACTCCTCGCATATCCAAGAAGGCATTCCCCTTTGCGGAAAAAAATAACGTTTTTCATCTTCCGGTGGGGCAAAATGAGGCCAATTTGTCGGTTTTCTCGGTGAGATTTTAGTATCAGATCAAGGAAACCCTCCCTGTTTCCGCCACTTTAGTAGGACCATAATGATAGACTTATCAAATTTTGTGGACACTGTTCGATGCGTGAGTTGACTGCAGTCCTTCCACCTCGGTAAAAATCCTCAGCCTATTCTTTGAATAGCTGATGAAGCCTCTTTTCAAATGAATTAGCTTTTTTATTTGGAAAGCCTTGATTCCTCTGTAAAAAAAGAGGTCAATTAAAATGGTTATGTCCATTATTTTCCGCATGATATAATTCTTAATGTAGGAAGACTCTGAGGGGTAATTAATGTTAATGAATGGGTTTTAGCTGCTGGCATCTTTGTGAATTACTGGAATTCTTTGGCTGGAGTATTCTGGATTATTTTGAATTTGTACATTTTTATCTGTTCACTCACTGGGGTAGTTGCTTTTTCTTGAGGGGAACTGGGGTAAACCTTGACTAATAGACGTTCGCTTATTCCATTATTGACGCCTCTCTTTTTGTGTCGCCAATAGTACAGTCAACTGTTATTCCGAATAGTTCTGAGTGTAGCGCGCATTTTTTAGCACTGACGATGAGAACTCATACACGGCAATACACGACAGACTTTATTGGGCATGGGTAATGGAATGTAGATGGTTGGCTTCAAAAATGGAGTAAACTATTTGTTAGCAGTTATGTCCAATATATCTGAGGTGGCCAAGCAAGTTTTTGAATATACGTCCCGATTAGAACTCTCGCTCGACAGACTTCCGCGGGCATGAGTGATGGAATGGCGCTGAAAATGGTGCGTAGGATGAATGGAGATGAAAATATAGGGACAGGACGCAGTGATGGACTTGTGGAAGGTGGTTGGACTGTCGGAGTCCGTTGATGGTGGAGGGCGGATGTAAGTCGAAGTGGAATAATGATCGGACCGCGGTCATCAGAGGCTGTTACACGGACTCACGTCTTGTGATCTCTCCGCCCCAGAGGCCACCACGTCTCGCCGTTTAGGTCCTAGAAGGCTGTAATTCCACGCGCTGGTGACTGTCCTCTCCAAGCGTGGTGAAATGCGTGCGAGGCGAGTGGGAATATCGTCGTGGACGGGAATGAATTTGTCTTCCCATGACGGTGGACTACCGCCGTGAATCCCGAAGTGCCATTCATCGTGAGACGACCATAAGGCGATCCCTCCCCCGAATGTTTTTTTCAATCAAACGCGTCCGGTTCGTGGTTCATCGATTTGTTTTCGTTCGGTTGCGACAGCAAATATTCAGATGTGCGAGGTGTACACGAGGTGTTGTACAGCGGTTACTTTGCTATATTATTTTCTCATTAAGTATTAGTAATTCAGGAAAGGTGACCGACAACTAATGTCATTTGCGCCATTTAGGATAGGCGGGTGATTGGGTGAAAGAAGAAATGTTTCATAGTACGGTGGAGAGAAACCCGGCGTCGACATTAGCCTGCTCCTAAAAAAAAGGCGTCAATATGTCTACTGTTTGACGTCCCATCCTATGGACACTGTACTGAACTTGATGTATCTCAGTATAGAACGTATGTAAGGACCGATATACCGCTGAAAAATCTCGGCAACTCCCGGGAATCGAACCAGAGCCTTCGGGATGGGAGGCCAGTACTCAAGCTAGCTCACCAAACAAATCCTTATCTCGTTGAAATTTGTGTAATTAACGCGCGAAAGTGCGGGTAAAGCATATATGCAGAAATTAATCCGTAATACTCTAGGTTCATCACTCTTGCCCTATCCCCTTCCGTTACGGGTAAATGAACCCTCAGAAACTTCCTAGATCCGATGCCACTTCTTATGTATTAGGAGGAAGACCTCATTAGATCTTGCTTAAGGAACGAGGTTGCTAAATATAAGTGGCATCGAGTGAGTGTAGCTGTGCCCCAGTTTCTTGTTTTCATCTTCGCTACACTCCTCAAGTCGACGCAAGCCTGAGTTGCGGAGTACGTTGATTAGTCTGTTGCAAAAAGAGGGATAGTGCTGAGAGATGCAATCTTAACCTTTTCCTGTTTGCCTCGTTTACATTGCGCATCACATATTAATCAACTTTAATCCCATTAATCCTCATTAGCCAACCACCCTATATTTGATCAGAACTACAAAATTATTCGTTGCATTGATATATTTAAAATATCATTCTTCACGCGAACCAGACTAAATAACTATAAGTAACACGTACAGGTAAATTACAGGAAGGTAGTACGCCTTAAACATGTTCTTAATATCAATAACTTATTACTTTAATGCATCTATATATATTAATTTTGTAGTGTCAGTCATTCATTCAGTCCGTCCGTCATTCTGTATCCGTTTTGTTTTGTTCTCTCCCAATTTTTGAGCTAAAAGAGTGAGGTTTGGTGCGTTGAGTGTGGATTCTCTGTCTGTGTGATTTGGTAGTAGTTTTGGATTTTTAGCAGTTTATGGTGCAGAGAAAAATGCAAAAAACGTTGTTTTTGAGAGTGGGAGACAACGTATAATAAAAATATGGCGTAGAAAAAAGTACAAAAACATATAGGACAATTAGAGTGGACACATTTCTCTATTTATAAAGTAGCCATTTCCTTCTCTCTGCATGCGAAATGCTTATGAAAAGTTGGTGCACAAAAATAAAAAAATGCAAAGACTACTTTAGAGTAGTGAAGCAGTAACTGCCTGCCAGAAGCACAAGCATTACTGCCACCTATTGGTAATGGGTCATCAGTAGTTTCCACACACTTTGTAAGTGCTCTTTTGACACTAGAACACGAAGTTCACCTCAAGAGCGCACCAGACAGAGACTGCCTGCAAAGCAGGTCGCAGGTCTGCTAGTATATGATAAATCGTGTGTGAAAATTTCCTTCTCTCGATGTCGACTTCATAATGCGATGAATTGGTTACTTGCGATTTAATTCAATCGAACCTCAGCCCTGAGCGTGCCGGAATGCACAGCTGATCGCCTAACCCTTGTGACCTCCCCTTGTGCCTCAAAATAGCCGCGTTTGTATTTTTTGTCGTTATTAATAGTTCCTCGAATTGTTATCGGGTAAGGGTTATCGAGAGAAATATAGGGAAGAAGCCAGTACTCAAAGGGTCACCGTGGACGAGGAATGCCATGAATGTGGGGAATGCCGACGGAGGAATGAGCGCACGAATATGGGGAAAAGTTCTCCGAGATAAAAGCGGTCTTCCTTTTTTTTAAGAGGCACGGACGCGGAAATTCCTTTCCGTTGGCGTGGACCAGAGATCGAGCGCCTCATCCGATAAGAATGCCAAAGGCCGAGAGCGGTCATCGGGCGGTATGGTGCAACACTCCGCGGCCTTATTCCTCTTTCTCATCTGGGATCGAGGACGATGCTCGCCCCGTATTGACGCCAATGCCGCCACCCACGATGAGTATTCCCCCAAAAAAATCACCTAGTATGTTCGAGGGTGTTTGGCGATGACGAAGGGATAGTGGTCTCTTTATAGGCAATTTGCCGTTTCCCCAAAACAGTGGTTGTTTTCGTTCAGGCGTCATTTGACGCACTTCGGAATCTCAGGAGTTGCGTAGGCTGAGTTTATCGGGTGTTTTGCGGGGTTTCCGCGACACGTTCCCCAATGAATCCCCTGCGTAAATTTCCCCCAAGTCAACGATTCGCAAGCTCTTATCATCTGCGCGTCCCTCGCCTGCCCAGTTCTCTGATGTGTCGATTTCTTGGAATCGAACGACTTCGGTTTAATCAAGGGTGCTTTGATGTACTTTTTTTCGTTACGTACGCATGTCCAGTTGTTTTTGGGGTTTGTTCATCATGCATACTTCGGTTAAGCAGTTGTGCGTCCACAGTAATTTATTTTATTTTGGACATAACTTCTCATTTTCTATGGTTAAATAAAATTTTAAAAGCCAGCCCAAAGAGCTCTTTTTTATCATGTTAGATCAATAGTTAGCAATGGCTTGAAATAAAATCATGTCGTACTCATCACTATGCCGTGACCAATTCATGTGTGCCCAGTATTCCTCTCTCTAAAAACATTGCCTTTATTTATCTATCCTAAATCGTTGTTGGTCAACTGTTTATAATTATCGAAATCGATAGCAGTCTTATGGTATCAAACATATGAAAACAGAAGTGCTAAGTATATAATAGTAATACTCTTTCCGAAGTCCTTATTTTTTTTGTCTATACAAATGCAATTTCTATTAAAATTTTGACTCATGGTGTAAAGTTCATTGAGCGACTGTTTACGCGTGGCATTTTTAGTTCTATCCGGTAAATAATACGAAAAAAACATATCTTCATGACGGCTATCACACAACTCTAGCCTTGGACGAGAAATGAACATAACAAGACTCGGTATGAATGCTTCGCCATCCCATCGGAAGTGAAATGACTGTAACTTGCGGTAGCGATATTATCGTATGTTCTAAATACATTTATAAACGTATGTGTGTAAAAAATCATTTAAAACATTTTTTTTTAAATTTTATTCAACTCCATAATATACTTGTTCCATTGAGTAAAATGTCCATTTTCCGAGTTTTAGCTATTCATTGCGTGGACATTGATATTAATGCGCCTTGAAGTTTGCATACGTCTCAGGATAGTAAAGAATTTTATTTTATGCTGTTAAAAATAGCTACGCCTTATTTTGTGAAGTAAACTTTGATTTAGGCGGTGTATTTCACGTAGCAGGAGAGTTTCTTTTCCAAATATTCTACGAATTAAGGTATTTTGAAAATCAAAACTCTCGCAATGTTTCAAAACATGAATAGGTACTTAATATCAGAATCATTCTTGTATTTTTCAATATGGTTCTAGTCTTAAGGTTGGTATATACTCTTGGGCTCAACCATGAGGTTGGAATAAAAGTTACCCCAAATCTATGGAGTAGATACTTTGATTCATTGCAGCTAAAAAGGTTTCATATTATTAGGATTTTTTCGTTCTAATTCTGTCTGCTACATTACATCTATATAATACCTGTGAGACACAAAAAGGGCATATGGCAGGGGGTGAGTGATCACTATATGTACACTGCTTGCGAATAAATGGTTAATACCTACATTGTAATGTAATAATTATTGATTATTCAGGCCTTTATTTAGAAGTTAAATTGTGTTTCCTAAGTTTTATTGTTTCTTTCATTTCACCTGCTCTGTGAATGTCTGCTATTTATTCTATCATGTTATGGCTTTGACGCGAATGGGAGAAAGATGAACCCAAACGTCGTCGACGAAATAGGTCGAAACATTTATTGAAGTCGACTCAGACAGTTGGTTCCGAGCGCACAGTAACGCAAGAATCGTGTTCGAAGGACTGAATTAGACCTTCAAAAGCCTGCAGCATTTTTATTGTGGACATTGGTATTTGACCTCAAGATGCCGATGTCTTTGCGGTGTAACGGAAGGGGAAACATGAGCCCATCCCTTCTCGTTTCCGATGCAAGGTACGACCGGGAGCCCAAGAGGAAAAACGCGAGCGCGTAAGACCCACCGACCTGCGCTGAGGTTACGTTCAGTTCGAGTTCTTCAAGTGAGTGGGTTGGCTCAGACGGGAAGGCCCGTGGCATCGGGTTGTAGGTATTAAGGGGTTTTCTCCGTGGAAGGGAGTCTCGTGGAGGGAGGATGGAAAATGGAGCAGAATGTTTGCTGTCATTTATTCTGGACGCCCTGGGCTTGATTTTTAGGGAGATGTGGATGTGTTTGGTTTCGGTAGGGCCCTTCAGATTTCTTCCTGTTTAAAGTACGTCTGAGAAAAATTCGTGTGCTGGTTGCCCGCAACTCTATTCGAGTGTTCCGAATTTTCATGCAATTCAATTTTTTGGCTTCCAGAGGTATTCGATTTACCCCAGGCATCTATGCTGCTGCGTCTTCGCTATGATTAATCTTGGGTTTTAGGTGCTCCTAAAGGCTGAAGTATATCGCACCGTCATGCATAAGAAAATCCTAGGAAGAGAGAATTAACACAACATTCATTCCCCAAGCGGGACTCGACCTCGTGACCTTTGGGTTGTCAGGCCTGCCCGTTCCTGACCTTACTATGGTTATCCGTATGCTACAAGTGTTTATGTTCGTAATGGAACGATATTTAACGGATATTGTGTGTTTATAGAGTTCCGCTTCCCGTCCTTTCGGCTAGGTGCGAGCCATGTACTTACTTGTAAACGATTCGATTGATCTTTCCCATATTAGTTCTTTGTTGGAGTTCTTGGCTCAGATACATTCGCAATTACGCGTTGTTCTCATCAGTACCTATAATGAATCGAGTTTTTTCCTCTTTCTTACTTTTTGGTCAGCTGTTGAGGGTAACTTTTCTGAGCAGTAGATTAATTATCACAAAATCCCCATGACTTTTGATTAGAGGTAAATATTATTTCTCCTTTGCAGCAGTCCATTGAAGATACTCCCGTCTTCGCTAGATTAGTTATTCCGGATCAAATGTACTTTAGGAGCATTTCATAGGGTGGGTATAAATCGTGTTGCTCGCATTCCCAAGTCTTTTTAAGTGACGGGCCGACTAAGAGATCCCCGGCATCAAAAGCAAAGCAGGGTACATGCCAGGGAGTGGGGATAAAAATTTCGAAACAAGCACTTAAACCCTTTAAGTGGGGAGGAGGAGTGGTGGTAAGGGAAGGGAGGGATATATCATTCGTCTTAAGACGTCCTTCTCAACCGAGGAGAGACCCCCACTCCTTCGAGAGCTCACGTGTATTTATGTTTTCTCATGATTTTTTTCTCTCCTTCTTGTGCCTCCCATATCACAATCGGAGAGGGCACCACACAGTAGCTGAGCCGGCCTTGTTGTCACATCCCCCCTTTCCCTCTCGGTCGCGTCCGAGGAATTCCCATTGTGCGGTCCCCGTGTCCGAGGGGCGGCCCGAAGATTATACTTCATCGTCGCCCGCAGCCCAAGGGAGATGGGTACGAGAACGGTCTTTATTGTGTCCGCGTCCGTGAGCGTATCTAAGGATTTGTTTCGTGCGGCAAGGAAGGCCGGGGGAAGTCATGATGGTGAGAGGGATGTAGTCAGGGAGAGCGTGAAAGTAGGGTTGCCAACTCCTGAAGAGTTGATTCCGAGAGTTGCCCGTTCATGAGTTATACATTCCGGGAGATTTTAGGGCGGAGCATTATTGATAATTGTAGTAGTTTTTCGTTTCCTAGGGCACCCAACTCCTCAGGTCATTTAGTCATTTAGAATAGGTGAGTAACTGAACTGAGCAGAGTTAAGAATATTTCAAGAAACGAGTAAGGATGAAGAGAAACCCGGCGTCGATATTAGTCCGCTCCTATAGAAAGGCGCCAAGGGTACCACTGATAACCTTCAACCCGACGGACGTAGTACTGAACATTATATACTTTCCACATAGCAATTAAGAAGGGTATTCATATTTAAAATCTGTAGCACTGCTGGGATTCGAACCTGTCCCTCGGGATGGAAGCCCATTACTCTAGCCACCCCACCAACTAGATAATCCTAGAACATAATTTCAACTTCCCTAGAATATACGTCCTTCAATTATGAATACCGTAATTTTTTATTACAATTGTTATACGTCTACCTAGGGATGTAGCGTTGAATTTAATCCAATTTTCTCTAAAGAATTATAGAAATAAATCGGGTGGAAGGAGTCATTTGAATGTTTAAATAATAGTTCAGAACCTCCAGTGTCGCTGCTGCAGTATTGAGCTTTCTCTTCAGGAACAAACCCCTTTACAGATTAACGCTGTAATAACCCTTTAGATAATTTGTTTTGCTTAGTGAGAACGGGTGGAATACCGCCTCAGTCCAAGAGGCCGGCACGTTTAACCCTTATTCACTTCTCCGATTCCGGTAGACTCCCAGTGAAAGTCTTTTTCCTCCACGATCAATTAGGGAACCGTAACTTATTAGATCGGAACTTGATTGAGGAGAAATGGGATGGATATTTTAGATTTTTTCCTGCTTTTTCTCATTTATTGTAATTTTAGACACAATAGAACCAGTAATATTGTATTATTGTATGTTTTGAGATATTGACAGAATATGCCTGGTGTTGGCTCAATCCCTGCCATACACCCTTGTGGGGCTCATAGGGTATTTTGTAGATGTATATGAAGCCGGGAGAGTTGGCAAGCCTACGTGAAAGGGAAAGACAGGGTGAGAAGATGGGGAGAGACAGAGGGAGAGAGAGAGGGCATTCTTCCTATTACTCCACTACGCGAGACACATTATGCGTTCATCCCCGCCCATCCTCTCCGTCGACCTTTTCCGTTCATGGTTGCATCGCAAGCCGTCCCCGTAGAAGTAGTTTTTATTCAAGCGTGACTTTGGTAGGCTGGCCTGGAGCCATCTCCGACGTCTGTCTTAAGGAGAGTCTCCCTCACTCTCAACCTCTCTCTCTCTCGTTTTTTCCTCTCCCACGAGAGAGTAAGGGGAGAGAGGTAGTGGTTCCCTTCCCTTTTTGCCCCCTTTCGAGGGGGGGAAAAAAGGAGGAAAATGAACTCTAACAGCTGCCCTGTGCCGGGAATATTTATCCGTTTTTCCCGCTAAAAAATCTCGGGCGTAAAGAGGAGTTAGTGTCACAGGCGAGGAGGTTGGGACGAGGAGGAGGGCTTGATGACCTCCCTCTCGACATCCCCCCGCCTCTTGTCTACCAATGGGCAGCCCGCGAAGTCTGGACGACGTCCTAACGTTTGAAGGTTGACAAATAATTGTGGTGTTGTGTGCCGGAGGTGGTGGAATGGGCGAGGAAAGAGTTGAGGTCGGTTGGGGAAGGAGGTGGAGGAAGGGGTTGGGTGGAGATCTGAGAGGGAGGGAGGGGCTAGAGAGAGTCAAGGAGGAAAAGGGGATAGGCTCGGTAAGAATGGCCCGAACGGAAATGGAATGATGAGGTGCTGAACTCGTCGGGGCAAAAAAAAAATAACAGGAGAGGCGGATGGAAGAAAAACTCACCACTCGTAAGCATTGGGGAAAAAACTGGAAATGTTGTCCGGAGCACATACTAATACATCACGACGTGGCCGAGGAAATGGTTAAGAGTTGGGGAGGGGAGAGGTGGGGAAACGGGTTGGTTAGAAGATGATGATCCAACGAAGTCTAAAAATCAGTTCTAGGTAGGACGAACGAGTCGGATATAGTTTCCAGTCCAGTTACACCTTAGGGGAGGGAGAGTCATTGAAATTATTGATTAGAAATTTAAAAAATTCACTGCAGCCCACAGGATGAGAAGAAAAATTCAATGTTACGAGATAATAAAGCATTGAAGCACCTTAAAACTCAAGCTTACTTTTACGAAAGGAATTAAATGTCAACTCTTTGATAAATGACATCAACTTCTACAATTCTCATTTATTTTTGTTCATAGGCACCGATTGTTGGGATATTTTCGCATTCGAGTAAGGTATGTACTACGTATTTTGCTACTCTTCGTACCCGAGAATTGTATGCATTACCTTCTAATCCCAGTCGTGAAATCAGAGATAATTCTATGCATGCTCAAGGAGACTAATTATAAAGCCACTTTAATAGAATGAGTGTTTTGTCGCCGTTTTCCATTCTGCAGTTTTCTGTGCAATGAGATAAAGATATATGCACCCTCTATGCTCGTGCCTGAAGCAAAGGATTGCGACGACGAATCCTCGATAGTTAAAAACTCTAGTATTTCGCAGTCTCCTCGTATTGCTCTTAAAATACACCTTAAAATGAATATTAGTGGAAATTCCCATCGACAATTTAAAGAATTCCAATTAACCTTTAAATTCTTATTGTAGTGAGGAGAAATATTTCCGTTTCCTATGGAGGGTCAGTTTCTTTTATACGTTGTGTTATGCTTTACATGGGTGTGATGAAAAGTGATTTTCATGAAGAGTCAGCGGAATTACTATACAATCTCAATGTATCGTAAGTATCTTTACGATAGCCAAGCAACAAACTGGAAATATATTTTCCTTTCTCATTGTCTCTTGAATTTCATCATGGAATAGCTTCAATCCCCAGTATGAATAACACAGTTGTATTTTTATTGTCTTTATTTATTTAAGAATTAATGCTTTTAGTGCTTCAAATATGTGTACCTGAACATACTATGCGTGCGAGTGTACTCTCGAGGTTTTTTCGTAATTTAATCCTTTCTTGTGTGTCCAAACATTCCTTTGTGCGTAAGGAATAGACTCAGAAGTTGAAGGTACTGTGTTCAGTAATGGCCAGACGCCGGAGATAGAATCTTATTATTGAATGGAACGTAATTATGGGGACGAAAATGATTATACACTACACGACGGAAGTGAATTCCGGTTCGTTCTTCTGGCCAGCTTTCCTCTGCGTTCCGGTCATCCGATGGACAAGTCGTTCAATTTTAATCGTGGCGCAGTCGGAATAATGCCGTTCAACGCGCCGGACTGGAGCTCTTCAATTGTCTGGTTACGAGTCGTCCCCTTCTTGTACCAGAGGGTACCCAGATTCTCAATCGCAGCCACGATGGCCATCGGGGTATTTCGTGTGAACGCGGTACGGTCAAACCGGCCGTGTAAACCATTGTTCCACCTCCCCCCGCCTCCCCAAGTAATGCGAACGAGGCGATGTAGTTATGCTCAGCGACTGGTTTTTTTTTTTGATTCGCTTCGAGTCCAGTTCCGCGCGCATGCGGGAGCGTTGCCGGAAGTCGCGCTCCTAAGAGACGTCTTCCGACGCAACGGGTTTGAGTCGTCGCTCGAATTATTTCAGGCCGCGGCGGTGGCCGGTCGGAATTTTCAACGAGGGAAGGTCGGGGGCGTGGCGTGTGAACCGCTGCACGCGGAGTTAACAGTAAAGACGTGCGCGGCGACGATGGGTGGGGATGCGCCGCGTCTGCTTGCATCCGGCTCCCCGGACACTTCCATGGGCGGCGTCGGCGAGCGCACTGTCAATTTGCGGACTCCCTTCATTCCCTCCACAACGCGTGCAATCGTAGCACTTTGAGAACCCCTCGCTTTTTTCTCATTTTCTCCCACTTTTTCTCTCTCCCTCCCGCCCCGGCTCGGATGGGCCATAAAGAGTTCCTAAGAGGAGGATTCACGTGTGACTAGGAGAATCGTTTGGCGCCAGCCTACGCGCGGGACGACTGGTTTGCCCTTCCTATCCCATACGTTTTCGTCCCGTCTCCCTCTCCCTTCACCTCGGGGGAAAAAGTACGAATTTGTGTCCTCTTCTTTCTCCTCTCGACTCCGTCTTCAGTCGAGTTTATTATCCTCTCGGAGAAGGGGGCAACTCCTATCTGTGGAAGGCGCCTCTCGAGCACCCTCGGCTCGGAAGGAAGTCTCCACCGTCTGGAGACGCTGTTCTTCTCGTCGGGGATCCAATCCCCTTCTTATTGCGTTATTCCATGCCCGGAAGGCAGTCCGAATCATTTTATTGTGCGTAGTGCGGTTTGAATTCATCCCCTTTCAATTTAGAAGCGTCTGAGTTTCTCCAGATAATAGTAGAATGGCACTGGTAGTCCCTTTTGTGTTCGTTTCGATTGGACTTTAAAAACGAAATGGGAAGCAGTAAAATTTAAGTGGTGAAATCACAATCGTTCGGCCATAAAAAGTGGAAATTCGACCGAAGCTGTTTTTTCGATCGCGCATATTGCTATTTTTTTATTACGGTTGTGACATTTCTCCATAAATATGCAGTGTTTAATCATGTCAGTTTGTTGCTATTTTCTGTTTTTTTGTATGGAATTGAGAGTCCTAACAGTCCAAGTTTACTACATATTCTTCTCTCTGTTGGCAAAGATTGAAATCGGCCTTGTTATTAGCGTGATAGAGGTGTATAGTGAAGCAATTTAAAAAAATGTGGAATTTACCGTTTACCGCGTGGCATCGTAAAAGTGAAACATGAATTATTCATGGCTTATGCTACTCGACTAATAGGCTGGGAAGATGTTTTATCGGCTATTTTATCCAGGTCGATCACTCGCTGTCAAAGCAGTCAAAAGGTTGCGGGTTCGATTCCCGTCTCGGGCATGGGTGTTGTGTTTTGTCGAGATTAAAGTTAGATTAGATTAGATGGTGTGCAGACCGTAGCTGTTGGATATTCTTGAAACATAATTCTACTAGCACCATAGAATGCTAATGCAGTAATGATCTTCATCGTAATTTTGTTCTGTAAAAGAGAAAGCTGAGCAGCTTTTGTATTTAATAACAAGTTACCAAGTCTTAGAAATTTAGCGTAAAATTTGTTAGCATACTACCTGTATACCCACGATAATTTTGAGACAGTTGTTGTGATCAGTTATGTTGTTATAATTATGATAAAATGGAACTGTGAGGGAAACTAAAGGTGTCTACATCGAGAAGCTACGACGAATATCTCCAAGAAAATTCCTCATCCCTGCCACCGACTCAGTTTTACCTCAACAACGTTTTCCCTTTCCTTTTAAAGCTTCGCGGCTACTCCGGGTTTAACGAAATACTATCCATCCTCCGCCCCCCTCCCTAGTGTTTCAGACCTCGTCCTGAATCGCGCTAGATCTTAATGGAAGCCCGATAGAAAAAGAGGCGGGGTCATGTGAGATCTTTTCTGCGTCTTAAGAGAGGCGGGGACATACGTGTCGCAAACAAAACTTGCAAAGAATGCTCCCGCATGCTCCGAGAGCTCGAAGCTCTTCACGCTTCTCGATACTCGGCTGCTAAGCAAATACCCCGCGGTGCGAAGTGGAGAGCCAGCCCTGCCCCCTTTATCTCCTAGAACATGAGACAAGCCGCTTGAATGGGGAAAAGGATATGTATAAGGGAAAATGAGAGGGGTACGCAATAGGCGTGGTCTTTTCAAGGGGCATGTTTGAGCGCATTTGTGGTTGTAATCCAAGATAGAGGATTTTTAATTAGTATCCCGCCGCAGAATACTGTGCACCTGGGCTCAATTAAGGCTTTTATTCCGAGGGAAATCGGAACCCCTAGGTGATGAAATCTAATTGTCCGTTTGTCGAAATCGAAATTCCGTGTCACCCCATTCATTTTTAAAAGCGGCTACCTAGAATTGATGGAGCACAATGGACGGAAAAGTCTCGCGATGAAGGCCAAGACATATGCTCCATGTAAAGAGAAATGTTGAAAAGAATTTATAGCGTCCAAGGGTTTTGATGAATGAAGGGAGCAGGGCCAGTCTTAAGATTGAACCTCTATTTTGTTCGTATAGAATTTTACGCTTTTATAATCATAGTAATGTATGTCTTAAATAGAACGAATGAGTTATAAGTATTTAAATCTAATCCATAGAATACCGTCCTCCTAATTTTGGGAGTATTTAGTGTGTTTGGAAAGTTATCCGTATATCATATAATTTCATAATTCTATAGCTCTTAATGTCTTACGAATTCGCGTCTTACATATGAGAATCTTATGTATGTGCAGGGATTTTTTTGTGGCGTTGATTTCTGTGTGATGATTAAACGACCCGGATTCTCTTACGATCTCAATCTGCCTCCAGTGACGTTTTGTTACATTTCACATGCCCTCCCAATGATACTTGACCAGTCGATGACTCTGCAATCTCTAAGAGACAAAGGGAAGTCATCTACAAGACTTCCGTGCTCTCTGAGTCATTCAGTTCGATTCCGGAGAAGACGGTGTCCCCCTCTATTTCCCCCCCCTCACCCTCTCTGGTGCACCAGAGGGCAGTTTTTGAATGGTGCGAGTGTGCTTGGTGCTGAATCAAGCTTTTTCGGAGAAAACCGAGGGATCCTGTTATAGCTTCTTGGGTTACGGCCTTTGAGATCGGGGAGAGACACCTGTTTGGAGAATCACGGCCACAGAAAGTGGGAGAGGGTGGGGGGTGTCGGGAAGGGATGATGGTTTTCGGGGGCGGGTGTCTGTGCTCTCGGCTGGTTTTATTTTATTTTTTTGTGTAGATGCTCGTGAGAGGTTGGGAAGGGTGGGCTGGGCAGTTTCAAGGGGGAGGGGGGGGGTGGTTCGAAATGAAGTCCCGTGCATTCGGGACGGGGATGTTGGGAGTACCTCTATCAGATGGAACTCAGCGTGTGGACCTTTTTTTAACAGGGGTGTTAAATCAGCGCTTAGCTCACCTGGTAGCGATCGCGTCTTTGAAAACAGTCTCCCGCTCCTTTCTTAGCTCTCCTAAGGACGTGGAGATGTCATCAATCACCCCAAGTCCTCAAGTGTAAAGTATACGTCGTGAATGAGGTGATTTGTAATGAAATTAGTGAACTAGACAGTCTACCTGATAGAGCGTAAGGTAACACAGAGATGAATCCCACTTTCAGCATGAAATTTGTAGCGTCTTTAGTTGAAATCTGCGTGTTATATTTTTGAGGAAAGCCGTTCGGGAATGAAACACACGGAACTGGGTAATTCAACTCACCGTATTTAACTGACTCTTTCTTGTAATTTTGCTTCCAACTTTGTTTGGTGGAATGATAATCGCGAGATGCTACTGGTGTGAATGAGTTGGATAAAGACAACTGCATATGTTATTTATACGAAGTAAAATCCAAAGTTTATGTTCCAGTGGTTTGTGCCGACACTACCCGAATATACAGATAAATATTGCTCTTAATTTGGCTGGTTTTGTTTAAATCATATTTGGGTAGGAGTTCCCCATTTTCCCTCCCTTTTTGGGTAGAAGGAGCATTAAAAAAAGGAAGAAATTAGTTTCTAATTATTGAGAAGGGACTCTCTTCCGCTATTTTACCACTGTATGGCTTATTCTAACACACATATTCTGCACTCTGGAATATTTGTGCTTATTCCTCTTTGAACGAATTAGGATACATCTTTTATGGACATTCACTCTTATCATTTAATTTACTTAATTTAGCTCCACCTACTTTATGCCATTTGGTGATTTGACACGTCCATTATTTCGTAAATAAAATTGTAAATTTAACGCTGTCATCCTCTGACCTCTCCTTTCAAACAATGCTACAAATTTTTAAAGCGTTTGAAAGGTCGGATAGAAACTTGGATAGGTTGGATGGAAAAAATGAGTGAATACGGTGCATCATTAGTTAGCACACAAATAACTAAATTATTCCATGTATCTCATCCTTTACCAACATTTCAAATTAAATATTTGAAGTTCCTTAGCAAATAGTATGATTTAGAATGATGAATCCGTTCCACATTTAAGGGCATTGTGCATTGCAAACTTTTTCGTTGAGTTGGGTAGAAGGAGCATTAAAAAAGGAAGAAATTAGTTTCTAATTATTGAGAAGGGACTCTCTTCCGCTATTTTACCACTGTATGGCTTATTCTAACACACATGGCCCTGTGTATTTGCATTGAATTTTAGTTCCTAAATTTCGTTCTCAATCTCGAAGAATGTTGATTGGGTTTGTGTGGGAACCAGAGGACTAACTTCTCGTCCATAATGGTTGGTATGATCAAAAGACCGTTTCAGTCGTGATTGAGTCCAACATCGGACCGAGTAAAAGCAGTCACCAAGCATTCACACATTACATGCCTAGTGGTGCTCTTATTTGTGTGTCTAGGTAACTTCCAACTGGGGTCAAAGTAGAATTGTGGCGAGAATATTGGCATTCCACACTGAGGCTCCGGGCTCGAATCCCGGCTGTGGCGGAGGTTTTGTAACGGGATACCAGTCTCTACCCAAGAGTTTTGAGGGTCAATATCAGTGCTCCCTCCCTTGGCTGCGGTTTTTAACCTAGGTCCCTCGGCACCTTTGGTGAAATCCAGACGAAATCAGACACCAGGTTTCTCTCATTTCCTTCCGCTCCCAAAAGATTTACCCATCCCCCGCAAATTAATCTAACCTCATTGGCGCAAATGACCTCAGTTGTCCCTCGCGTACCACTCAATCCAAATTGCTGGAATCGGAAATGGGCTTGGAATAAAACCGTTGGGCTGTCGAGGTAAGCAATAAGAAGCTGTGAAGGGTGAAGTGCGCGACTTGCTCTGCGCTCAAGATTTGGCTTCAAGACGTCGACCACCCTCACCCGCTCCAGCGTTTCCGTAATGGAATAACAGGGTGGATCTTTTTGTGCTCCCGAGGGAAAAAACACAGGGGGGTTAGGCGGAGAAGCTGGGGGAACACCGCTCGCTCCACCACCTGTCGGCGTCCCCGAGCCGCGACTCGTTAATTGCTTTCCGGGAAACCAATTCCTCCGCGTTTGTGACCGGGCTCACGGGGGTCGGGGGGGTAGGGAAAGATTTGAGGGAGTCAAGGGTATGGGAGGAGGGACAGGAACGAAGAAGGCTGGCTGCTAGACGGTGTGTTTTGAGGGGGGCGTGAATGGAGGGGTCGGTGTTAGCCCCTAAGGGGGAGCGGGGGGAGGTTGTAAGGGGGGCACGTCTCGGGGGTTTTCTGGAAGGAGGCGGTGCTCCTCGAAGCAGGGGGGATGGGGAAGAGGAGACAGGTGTGCGAGCGACGATCCACCCTTCCCCTCTCGTGTTACCGAAGGAAGCCCATCTCCTCTTCGCTGGTCGGCCTCAAAAACCCTACGCACCCCTATCCCAATCCTCACCACCCCTCGCCGGCCCTCCCGCCCCCGATCCACTGGCCAGCCGCCTTCCACGCTCCTCCAGAGCCCAGCCGAAGACCCTCTTTAGCCCGCACCCTGACCGGTCGCATCATCTGGACCATTGTATGCTGTAATGTACTCTTTTTCTCTAAGGTTTCCCCTCTCCCATCCCCATTTCCACCCCCTTTCCCTGCCTCCCGCTCTCCACATATCCGTTAATTGAACTTTTTTTTATTTTCAACCGAGCTGAGGTGCGAATGCGAAAATAACGCTAGCGCCTTTGTTATTGTTGTTTTTATCAGGCGGAGCGGAGCAAGAACTTTATACCTCTTCTTCAAAGTTTGTTTTTCCTTCAAAATCCCAGATTCACTTCGCAGAGGCAAGAGCTGTGATCTCATCTGTGTTTTCAAATCTGTGCCCGCACTTATAGGCGCTTCAGACTTGAAAGAGAGCGTCGGTATTAACCTGTTCTTAACGAAAGGCGCCAAGGGGACCAAGGTTTAACGTCTCATTCGACGGACGGGGTACTGTACTCGAATGTTCTCCACAAAACAGCCATTTAGGGGCAGGTTTAATCTGAAAAAATATCTTCTACTGCCGGTATTTGGACCCGGGCTCTCTGCTTGGGAGGATAGCACTGTAACCACTACACCTACCCCAAGAGCTGTAATTGTGGACATGTTGCGTATATAGGGGTTCTTATTTTGAATAATGATAGCGTACGCGGAGGGACCCCACCCTTGTTCTTTCCCGGGTCATTCACTTCCTTAAGTAAGGTAACATGTCAAAAATAGTGTGCCTCAAGGGTCATAATGTCACTAAAAATATTAGTGTACGGACACGTTTATACTGGCTTTTCTCGATGCGAGGATGTAGTCGATGCCGACCGTAACGTCATCGTACCAATCCGTCCGCTGGACTATTGCTGAGATATGTTCATTAATTGAACTCTTATAAAGTTGTCCCTTCATTTTTATTATGAGGAAAATGCGCACCTTATGTCAGTTTGCAATTTTAGCCATGTTACTCCAGAGAATATGTTTTCTTAACATACACCAGTTCTCGAGTATATAAATGTTATTTCAGCCATGGAGTGTTTGATAAATAAATGCAATGATGTAAAATATCACTTATTTATTCCGCTAAAATGATATCGAAATAAAATCATCGAATGCTAGTCCACTCTTTTCGATGCCGTAGAAATTATTATCCCTCTCTCTTTAGTATCAGCTCATGCCGTTCTATTTTTTTCTTCAGTTGAGTATATTTTCTACCTCTGATACTGTCCAAGGTGCCCGTTTCCTTCCTTTACTCAATTTCCTTCCTCTTCCTTACTTACGCTTTCTTCAATTACACGCTGCAACTGCACGCTTTCTTCAATTACAGTGACGATAAGAGCCTCCGAATCATCGCCCTCAATATTTTGTTCCGTCATCCTGCTCTACCTATTAATTTCTGCCAACAACAACTATCTTCTCTCCTTCCCCACCACGCTCCTCACTTCTTCATTCGTCCTCTTTTCCGTCCATTGCACTTTTTCCTTTCTCCTCTTCACTTATGACTCAAAAGCCTCCAATCTATCTTCGTCAGTTCTCCCCTGCTCTCGGATCAATATAACGCAACATTCCATTCATGTTTTTTTATTTATATTGGAAGCAATTAAATTTATTTATTTATTGATTGCTAATATATTCGATCATTGTCATTGCCCATTTTACTGTGTAACTTTGGAACTTCAATAATCCCGTTAAGTTCGAATGTGATTTCACCATGTCTAAAAAGACGAGGAAATGGGAATACTATTTTGACACGGTATATTCTTATTTATTACCATCTCTTGTCCACTTTGTTGGCTTTGAATATTGTTCTGATCGTCTTCAAATAGCCTCTAGCAATGTTTGGCATTCCGTCTTTCTTGTGTTTTTTTTCGGTTTATTCCGGTTACTTGGTGTTTATATGCTTGCCTTCTGAGTTGTGTACTTTGGGTACTAAAGGATTTTCCAAAAGAAAATTGCTTGCCGCGCGATAATGTCGTTGATACTTAGCGCCGTGATATCTAATAAATGAATATATTTATCATTTCCGTGCGTTTGGTTGTTTACGGATATATGTTAACGAATTATAATACAGATTCAAATCAGATAGCATTAGCGAAATTGTAATTGATTTACTTCAAGTTCGAGAGTCATAATTATATTTCCTTTATTTACGTGCCAGTTATAAGTAGGTACTTGTCTTGTTAATATTGCCAGGTGGTCTTTATAAGGCTAAAAAATTGCCGATTGAGGTAGCAGTGGATACCATAGAAGCGTGTGAACCCAGTTCGTCAAATATGCGTGAAAGAGGGTGAAGATGTTGCTGATCACTTACACTCAGTATTCGACACCTGTCCCACCAACCTTAAGGCTTTGGCCCTCTGAGTATTTTTCGTATCACCGGAAACAACACTGGTTTAATCCTGTTTACCAAGGAATTTGGCTTCTCTATATCGCAATGGATACTTATAACACCATAGTAGCAATTTATTTTTTAACCCTGTCAAAATGTGACAAGAATGTAAAGTTTTGGCGATAAAATTGATATTTTATCGGTTAAGAGCTATGGTAGGCGTTTTCCTGGGATTTTATCGCAGACTCATCAGCTCTTTCTTTTGTACGTTTTGATGTTTAACGTTGATATTAGTCGCTTGATTTTTTCCCAAATGGCATTTGAAAAAACTGTACTCTGCATAATTCACCTGAATCAGGCTATTTGTGGAGTTAAACCATCTGTACACTACTGACCAGAACCTGATTAGTTGCCTGTAAATTTGAAGGAGCATAAAATCCTGCAAGATATGCATGCGTGTATCGATAAGTTTATAAGGCTCCTCCACTGTTTTTAACACCATTCATTGATTACTGTTGCCGCGAGTGTATTAATGACAAAAACGTGAATATAGTTGATATCAGTTAGTTTGGACCTTGAAGGAAATTAGTAACTATTTTTGAAGTAGGTTTGTGTAATGGCCGTGACAATGCTTATATACATACCTTATGTGAATAATCGTGAGTAACATTTTAGGAATTTTAGGACGTGATACTAAGGAGTTTGTGATGGAAAGTTTTTAGAAATGAAACTACTTTTCTCAAGCGTAGACCAGACCCGATTTGTAATTCTGAATAATCAGTTCTCATGTTCACCCATTTGCAATTTCTTCGCAAGATCGCCCTGTTCGGATTGAGGCTTCGAATCATTCTGAGCTTGGAATATTTTTTGCCTTGTCTTTCAAGTTTCCTTTCCCACCTGTCGACGCCCCATTTCTTACCTTTCTTTAGAATGCATTTTTTGGAATCTTTTGCCGATTTTTTTTCGGGAACGGACGGACGAAGGAAATTAATAGTCTTCCGGGGAAAGTGTAGGAAATATCATCTGGGCAGTTGAGGTAAATCGAAAGCTTTGTGTGACGAAACTTTCTCCGTGGATAGATGCTCCAGAAATGTTATTTCCAGTGAGAATTTCTTCTTTTCCTTCTGCAACGGTGATGTCATCGCTTCTCTGGTTAGAGAACGTTGGTGCTCAACCAAAATTCAAATATGTTATTCCTCTCTGGGGTGGCAGTATAATACAGTAAGATTTCCCCCATTCCTTTGCGGGTTTCATTCTTCAGTACTTCATAGCGCATTACACTTTTAATCCATTCCAAAATGGTAATCATTTTTATCGTGTCGCTTGCGTAGTTCTTTTTTATTTAAGTGACCATAAACTTACTCAAAGCACGTGTTCTAACTATTCCCGATGAGTTCTTTTTTCGAATGTTGAATTGCCCGACAATATACTATAGCATTAATATAAAAAAGGGTACTTCAGTTGAGTCCCGAAATACACTACCGATATTTTTTTTCTGTGCACGATACGACATCGCAATATAATTCCAATTTTTCCACGTAGTCGCGGATTTGATTTCCTCCGATATAGTGTTTCTCCTAGGATCTTGGAGGATGCGATATAACTTTAGCTGCTGGAGCACTTAAAACCCAAGCCTATTACTACCTGATGTTGTGGCGAATTTGACCATGTAGGTACCC
The DNA here is from genome assembly GCA_933228895.1 of Platycnemis pennipes. NCBI lineage: Eukaryota > Metazoa > Arthropoda > Insecta > Odonata > Platycnemididae > Platycnemis > Platycnemis pennipes. Next base: position 74,797,231 of record OW121856.1, on the reverse strand, counting down.
ATTTGCCACACCTGTGGCACGTATACCAGATAAGGTTGACCTCCAAAACGCTCAACCATTTTTAGTGTCGAAAATTAAGGTTAAAATAAATTGTGATTAAGATTAAATAAACTGTGATCTTGTTACGCATAAAAACATTCTGTGGAGTACCGTACTGCCACCCTTGTTTCCGGCCGACAGCTCGTTACCAGTGAGCCCCTTCTTCATTCATCCTGCCCTCTGCCCTTGGCCTTCGTGAGGCTTCGCGCAAATATTGACTTTGGACGGATACGTTTTCTTCTTACTCCAGGATGTTCCGCAATACAGCTCATCTCCCGTCATCCCTTCCCTGGCCATGTTATAAATCACGGAGGTTGATTTTTGGGGGGGAAGGGGGTTGGTGAGTGAAAGTACACAAATCCCCCCCTAAATAATAGCCCTGGCACTGCTTCTTTGCTTCCGGTATGATTCGGTCCGTCTCGCCGTAAGCCAACCAATTATCCCGGAGACGGCCGACTCCCAGGACCCGCGTCAACCACGTGTGGCGATATCTTTCCTTTTTTTCCTGTCCCACCACAGTCTCGAAGGGAGAATAGCCCAGTGCTCCCACTTCGCCCACACCTTCCGCCTCCCTTTCTCGGCTTCCGTGCCCTTTCTCACCTGATGAGTCCTGGGAACCCAGCTACCTGTTGCCGGACTGGGTTGTTTTAAGCCCCCCGAGTGCCATTAAGAATGGATGCAAGGGAGCGGACTTGTGTCTTCCGACTCCCCATCATTTTTTTTCTCTTTGTCTCCGGTGTGTAGACCTCGGCAGGATTGGCGGGCGCCAAGTATCCTAGGCGCCTTTGAGCTTCCCTCCGGTCATTTCCTGGGCTCCCGTCCTTTGATTTACGGCCTTTGCGTTAGGGTTTCTCGGAGAGCAATTACCCGTGCGGGGTGGGGAAATGAGGGAAGTTCGCGTAAAAAAATACGAGTCACGCTTTGATCGCCTTCATTAATGGCGCGTGAAACTCCCTGCACGCACGCATGATGAGTTTGACGCGTAGGGGCCACTTGTTAGGATGTCTCGATGTTTTGAAATGTAAACCCTTTCTTTGTAGGGATCGGTTGTTAATCAACTTAACCATGTTATTTTTTGACTGGCTGTAGTCACTTAATTTTCATTGGAGGAAATTTAGTGTTTTTTCCCCTTCTTAAGCCTCAGGCTGCCGCTACCATTTTATAATTTTCATTTAGGGTTTCCAAGGGTTCTTTTCCTTCCTCAGAATTATTCATTGACCCGCTCGCTGTTCAGTAGCTCGTCCCCAGATGTTCATTTGAGCAAATTGCTGCCATGAAATCCAAATCATTCTGCTCCAAATGAAGCAGTGCTTTCACGTCGTCTGAAAGTTATTCAGTCTCGCAGCGAGACTTTCCTAATGGCTGCAATACTAGGGCACCTTTTACATGTCCGTACGGTTGATAATTATTTTACGTGAAAGATAAAACATAATTTCAATAGGTGTGTCTCTCTGTCTATTTTCATGTGTAAACATGTTCCTTCCTTAGATATCTTATTTAGTGTTGATCACATTTAAGAGACATTGAAGGAAATAAGCACCTCAATTATTGTGATATTGCTGCTTTTCCCAGAGATGTATTGTGGTAGAAGTAACTGTCTTTCTTCAAAGGAGCATGGCTAGGGAATCCCGAGTGTGTTTCTCGAGAAAATTGTGAAAACTTGTTGGAGACGTACAAATCTTTCCTGTATCTCGGCGTTTTCCGTAAGACCCCAAAACACAGTGTTTCTATAAATGTGTTGCTCCCATGCTAGCGAAAGGCACGTAACATCGCATGCGTCAGAGACGTCGAAAAATGACGAAGAAGAGCTTTCCGACGCCGTCCAAATTGACCTGGAGTTTGAGCCACTGACCTGAAGACAGGAGATAATGACGGTGACCCAGAGGTCAGGAGCGAATTTTTGGTCGATATGAAAGAGTATAATTTTTGTAATAACGACTTTGCCTCGGACGTAGTATGTCAAAAATATGTGATGTATGTGCTTCGAAGCTTGTACTGTTAGACCTGACATATAGAACACCCTGAACAATAATTACCTACTGCCCAAATGTTTACCAATATTTTTAAGGCCCAGGGATTCTCTTTTTATGTAATACATCGCCCCCTATGAGAAGTCTACGCAATGCTAATATAAGTAATAATAAGTCATGATAATGTCATTTTATAGCATTCGTTAAATGGTTTTTCCCTTCTGCATTGTTTAGTTCAAAGAAATATCGAGCCTCGTGTCATTTATTTTAGTATCATTCGCCAAATATTTCGAAGGATGTAGTACTTTACATTTACGTAGAGGCTCTTCTTGTCCCATTGTCTTATTTTACCAGTTGATAAGCTTCGTCAAAGTGGTGTAAGGTTTTAATACTCAGTATCTGGAATGATGATGAGTTCAACCAGTCGCTGTTTAAATTGAATTCACAGTTCTCGTCAATGTATTCAACGGATTGGTTTAGTACGCTTTTCCGGTGGTAGGGGAATGAAGGAAGACTCTCCAGTCATGCACCGTTACGTAAATGCAATTTTGTAACGAATTATTACACTTTGTGAGCCTTATTCATTCGTAACGGGATTTTGCATTTTTCATTCGTTCCTTCCTGCGTTCAATTTTCGATGTATTCATTATAACCCCTCTTACATGAATTCTTAATTCACGTTTGACTGGGGAAGCCACAGGAAATGCATCTTTAAGCCTTATTTTTCGATTTCTTCGACGTGTACCTACATGTTTCCAATTGTATGGACTCGGGGGTAACACCACCGCCAGTGCATTAGTTGTTTTTGCCTCTGGTAAAATTGAATGCGGGTATTTCTACATTTATCATAATTTGGTTTCGGTGACAGCGGAATGGTGACATTAAATGTTTCTGAAAAGCATTAGTCTCTTGCTGTACAACCCGATAAGTTAATCGTATGTAGCTGTATTAGGTAGGAGCATGGATCCAAGGTAGCGGTCTGCCTGCTGAAGGATTTGAACAAACAGGCGGAGAAATACTGTACTTCAACCTCGCAAAACGGCATATATTCTTGTGCCTTGAATTGAAATCTCAATTGAGATCATATCTAGGCCACAAATAAAATGCTAGAACGGAATGAGACTCAACGAAAAGTGTTGCTGACAGCGGAAGTCCTGTAGCTGTCATTTAACTCAGCGGAAACTTTTTTTCTTGTGGAGAGATTTGGACATTTTCTATTTTTTCAAGTCACTGTGTAGGATGGCCGATAGAAGAATCGAGTGGAGGGCTGCGTCAAACCAATCCTAGGATTGTTGACCCATGATGATGATGATGTGTAGGATAATCCCTCCTTTCTCCCCACTAAAATTGATAAAATTGTGACACCCTTCCATCCTCTCTCGTTAACCCTTGAACTTCGCCATATCGGCTTAGCTTTAATGACGTGCCGTGTCTCCGACACACTTCTCACTTCACAAAAGGTGTTGCAACTCCGTCTTAAGGGATTTGTGGCCCCAGAAGCGTGAATCATCCGCTTTGTGAACGTGTTCGTGTGTTATAAAAACCCATTTCCGTCCCAGGAAATGCGTTCGCGGAACGCGGAGTCAGGGTGAAGAAAAAAAACCCCAAGATAAAAGTCTGGCATTAGAGGCAAAACAAAAGAGGGAGCGGGGGAGGATTCCATTGACGCGGCGGGGTGAATAGAAGTCGGGAGGAAAAGGAAGTGAGGAAAGGACGCTAAGTTGAGCAGCGCCCGGGAAGGAAGGAAGTGATATAGATAGCTCCAGTGAATTGCCGGTCTCCGGGGAGGTGGAATTAACGCGCGGATAGCGCCGGCGTTGGAGGAAGCGGGCGCTGAGCCGAGCGCCCCTTCGTCCCCGGAGGGAGTAGTGATGAACGATACGGTCGAATTTAACGCGGGAATGCCTGCTCTTGAACGCGATACTCTTCGATTCGGTGGGATGGATGCACACAATGCCTGGCGTATATTTATGGCCTCCCCTTCCCCCCCCCCCCCCCAAGAATTTCGTTCCCACAGATGGTGTAAGGCGCGATAACCACGTTCCCATAACAACTGACGGAATTCGAAGAAATTCCTCTCTCGGCTTCTTTCCTCCCCATCTGCATCAGTGGGTAGCCAGAATTCGTTATCATTTGGGAGTTCAATCTTATGCGGTAATCAGTGCCTGCTAGTGAAAGTTTTCATTTATCGCTGTAGAGTTGGAGATCCTTCTGACTTATTCCTGCGGCTATATGCCGTTGCTTGTAGTATTGGAATGTCATCACATGGGGGTATTTCGGTACATTATTTCGATTAATTTCTGAATGAAGATCATTTTAACCATGGGGTTCACTTTATAGTTGAATATTTACTCGAATGATATATCTGTAATTGGATTTCAGTAATGGCCATAACGATATAATGAAGCAGATGCTCTTCAAGCGGAGATGAAGTCAAGATCATTTCATTATTTTCCAAGCAGTGGTGGTGCCAAACTTTTTAAATGATGATGATGATTCTTCAATTTTTATTCCTATTTGCTATTTATCCGAATGTATCCTTTTTGGATAGAAATTTATTCTCAGTAATTATTTCATAACTAGTCTGAAAGTTTTGAATCAGGTATATGTTAACCTTGTATCGAAAAGACGTTGAGATATATTTTATTAGATGATACTGTGTGGAGTTGAAAGGGGTTACATGTATTTTCGTGTCCGCAAACTTTATCGCATGCAGCTTTCCATCCAAGAGCTTCCTGGTTTTGCTGAAGTTAACTCATAGAATTGAGTGGAACATGACATTAGTTTACGATTTCATCTCCATAGAAGCCAAATTTAACACTTAGAAATTTTGCGGCATGAGTACATCTCAGATTGAGTTTTTTCATCCAGTGGAAACGGAAAGCGGCTAATATATAGTGGCATAAAAAGCCTCGCGTATTTTCCATTTTATTCCCCCTGAAACTAACCATAACGGAACTTCTTCCGTCGTAGCCGTTTCCTGTTTTGATGCTTCATGTAATTTCGCAAATTTATGATTTGGCATTACAAAGGAATTTAAATTGCATATTTTTTATCTGAACGTGAGCTTAAAGTTCTCATCTAGTTAATCAGTGTGTAGATCAGTGACCCTGAAATTTGGTTGTCCTACTTTGATTTTACTAATTCTTGTAGTTGATTTTTCTTCGTGAATCATCAGAGAATCGTCTTCCTCATCCAAACTCCATATCCGTAAGTTTCAAAACTTCTTGCAATCCCGGATTTAATTTATTAATTTTGTTTTGTGTTTTTGTACTGAGCATAATCGAAAAAGTGTTCCAGGAATACAACATGAAAGTCAATAAGAACAAAACCAAGATACTTGTGTGCGGAAGAGAGAAAAAAGTGGCCGACGTTCGCTTCAAAGGAGAAAGATTGGAGCAAGTGGAATCATTCAACTACCTCGGGAACACCATCACCTGGGATGGAAGAAGCACGACAGACATCAAGCGTCGAATAGCCCAAGCTAAGACGGCATTCGTGGCCAAAAGTCCACTACTCTGCTCGAAGAGCATAAGACTGGAGACGAGAAAACAGTACGTGAAAACATTCGTGTGGCCAGTGGCACTCTACGGATCAGAGGCATGGACCATTGGAATAACTGACCAGAAAAGAATAGAAGCCTTCGAGACCTGGTGCTGGAGGAGGTTGCTGAAGATCAAATGGACGAATAGGGTGAGGAACGAGGAGGTATACAGAAGAATTGGAGGAGAAAGAGCACTGTGGAGCACCATACGCCAAAGAGGAACACGGTGGGTTGGCCAGAGTTGGGTGAGGGAAAAATTGAAGGGAAAGTCCCCAGAGGAAGACCAAGAGACGTACTTGGGGCAAGTCAAGAAGGATACGGGGAAGAAGGACCATAGGGAAATGAAGGAACTGGCATGGGATAGGGAGAAATGGAGGGCTGCAGTATACAAATCCTACGATTATAATACTATGTATGCATATGTATGTTGTTGGGATCACGCTATCAAATTCTTGGAACCTTATGTCAAGAGATAATGCATTTTTAGCGCAGGTCTTAAAAATCATACCGCTTCTTTTCAGTTGGCAAAAGAACAAACTAATCGTTGTCGGTTAGTTGTGATGTGAAAAAATATGTATGCCGTTTCTTTTCAGCGACTCCAAACAATTCATGTTTTAATTGTTTTAGTTGAATACATTTATGTACTGTGGGTTTTCCATTTCGACCACAATGTAAACGGAAATTTAATGCATAAATGCCCAGCTTAAACTTAGGGTACCTATATGTTTTCACTAGAATTTTGATATTCCGTCCCGTGCATTATCCAGCTTCTGCGTTGCAGTAAGTGGCCCGGAAAAGAGAATTAAAGGCACTGCTGCCTCTGTCGGTAATCCCTGAAATAAGTGCAACCAAAGGTCGACTGCTTAATAGGAAGTCAAAAATATTCACTGTATCATCAGAAAACTTTGTCTTTCTTTGTGCCCACGATAACGGTTCATTATATCTGGTACGAGCATTGGAACGGGAGGTCATTAGACTGGGAGGTTGATAACGTATCTGAAAGAAGCACTGCATTTCATTGCTCTCGACTTATGTAAAAATTTCAATAACGTAAAGTTCATCAAACGAACAGTTAGTTTATATGCACCTCCAAAGAAAGATGGCTTAGCTTAAGTACTGTTTGGTGCTCGAATATAATTTAGCAAACATTATTTAATCGGACCTAAAAAAAGTGTACAATACATTTGCATCGCTTTTCTTGAATACCTCCGTGAAAAGGTTTTAAAAGATATAACTTAGATTGTCCCTTATGATAGTTATAACAATTTCTTATTCAGTAGAATTAATTAGTAATACAATTTCGGCGGTTATTCACTCCCGCCACACACCCTCGAGGTAACTTACAGGGTACTCTGTGGATGATGATGTACCTATCCTGCGTAAGTTCACTTTTTTCCGCACACCTTAGTGGTTGCCTGCGTGGTACTCCTGCGTACCTACTTTAATGTATTCCCGTGGGCTCGATAAAAATGTGACGAAAAAATGCGTTTCAAATATACAAGGCGGGGCACCTCGCACGACATCCTTCTCGTAACTGATCCCAGTTCCGGCGGCTCAGAGATGCCCGTGCAAAAATATTTCCCCGCTCGTTTGCTGGAGGAATTTCCCGCGCGCTTTGAAAAAAAAATCTCGTCAACATTTGCTACGGAAGCCTTCCCGTCTCCCTCGCAAGATGGTCGGTCGACGACAGCTGATCCTGGGACTCCCGCTCCGTACTTTCTCACGATATTTCCATTACACCCGCTTGCATTTCCATACAGAATCCGTCATTTCTACCTGACCCTTACCCCTCTTTCCCCCCACGCTCACCTTACTCTGCTACTCTCACCCCACTCATCCCCGCACATAATGTATCACCCACGCTGGAAACACCCGGCTGATCCCTCAAGGAACCCCTCCTCTGCCCGCTTATTTTTTTTAAGGGAAAAGGGCGGGGTTTAAGGGATCCGACCCTTCCTCTTTTTCTTCCCCCGGAGCAACCATCCTGTCGGGCCGGGCCTAGACTAGCACCTGCAGTCTCCTCCTCTCCTAACCAAAACCTTCCCCCCTCCCCTTTCTCTCACACACAAGTCCCAAGTCTACCCCACTCTCGTGCTCCTTACTTCCGTATCCCGCTGGTGAGCGCGTTGTGGGTGAGACTTCTCTCCGACTCTTGGGCCATCGTCCTTTCATCCGCTTCACCCCTCCGGAGTCTTCGATTCCGACTTTTCCTGCCTTCAACCCCCTCCCCTCCCCCTCTTTCCCCTTTGGGGACACCGGACGTCTCCATCGAAAACAAAGTTCTCACCGGCCGCTGTAGCCGTCTGAACCCGGAGTCCCCTCGTCGTAATTCCCTTGACGGGCTTTGTTCGCCCGTAAACAAGTGGCGACACAAGTGGTTGTTTTGAAATGCTTTCGGAACACGCCATCTGTGAAGGCCGTTGTCATGAGAGGGGTTCTCACTTCTAAATGGTCGTGTACATAATGGAAATCTGTCCTGATTTCAAATCCGGTCACTTAGTTTTATTTTGTTCGTGGCTGTAGCAGTTACAATAGGCTGTGCTTAGTAACGTAGGTAGGCTAATACAATAATACCTAGTTAATAAGTCATAAATTGAGGCATGATGATCTAATGAAGATAATAGTCAGGAAACAAGTAAATGGGAAGAATGGCAAAGGAAGGCCTCGCAGGAGATATATGGAACAAATAGTGAAAAGGTGAATGAGAAAAATTATGCAAACATGAAGAAGCTGGCCGATAGTTGAATCGAGTGGAGAACTGCGTTTAACCAATCTTAGGAATGTTGGCTTATGATGATGGGTTAGTAACTGTTGATGAGGATTTGTGTTATTTGTGCTGGGTACGCGAATCTCTTTTAATCTGAATTAGAATGTGATTGCCAAGAGTGTCTTAATGAACAACTGCCGAAAAAAGTGATATGTTGGTATTAGATCATGGAAGCCAAAAGATCTTAGTAGTAAAAGATGTTAGTAGGGCTTACCCTCTACACTGCTCCTTTTCTGGTAGGTACTGTCACTGAAGTGTGATATTTGTTAGCTGAAATAATGAATCATGAAGAATGAGCATGTAAGCTTCCGAAACTGGTTTGACTTTCCTTGCCTTTTTATATCGAGCAATTATTATATATTTTTTCTTTTAACAGGGAATTGTAGTATTTTTCATTTCCAACTTTCAGTTTTTCTTAAAAATACTCCTTTAAAGTATTATGCAAGTTACCTTGCATTAAAACGTAAAATTCTGAATGACCTTGGTTTTGTTCACATCTACATCTACATTGTATCTGAAAGATACCACAAGGATGGGAGAGAGAGGTGGTTCCTTGACAGTTATCGATTGGTGGGGATAGTTAAGAATTGCCCCCATAAATCTGGAAACCAGATCCGAAATTAATGAACGTGTGCGTGCCATCTCAAAACTGAATATTGTTCAGGGTTAATGTTCCCATCATAAGGAACTTCACACCGCAGTGCACATCATTCATTCCTAAACGAAATTCATGGGCCTTCCACTCATTTAATAACAACATCGTTACTTTAGATTCTATGTAAATGCATGTGCCTCCGATGTACAGCTCAGCGATTTGGTATTCATGTCAGAATATTTCTGCAGTATTCCAGCATCATCCATGGGAAATATAATGTATGAAAAGTAATATCAGACTTATTATAGTTATATATTGTGCGCAATACATATATTTTCATTGATCAAATTATTTTGCTGTACTTTTAACCAATGGAAATCATTTACCGAGCTGTTGACTCTATGATAGGAAATTATTCCACATGATAATCATACAGTTAAAATAAGGCAAAGTTCATAAAATTATTTTATGAATAATGTACATAGCGTTTTAGAATTTGCGTGCAATATAACGTGTACCATTAACCAATGAAATGTTTACTGTACTTCCCGCACAGTGATTGATTTTCTTTGTCTTGGTGCCATTTGGATGATCCCACTTGTGAACCACATCACGTATCGTTGTATAGGAGAGGAATAGGTTTAATGACGCAGAACTTTTATATTTTAACTAGAGCATATTGATAGTCCTATTTTTAGATCTAAATTTGGTAGGAATGATTTTTGATCTCTTTATCAAGCAGACCTCATTGGCATACCCCGTTGATTTATCTCACACTGAGGAGAGGTCACTCGTGATCTTATAAAGCTTTGTCGTTTTGCATCACTTCTTTTTTTTTGAACCCTCTACGAATTGATGGCTGTTGGGGGCGTTCTCTGTCCGACTGAATATTGATGATTCCCTCTGAGCCCAAGGCCAAAAGAACGGGATTGATAAGGTATCCAGCTTCCAGAGTGTATTTTGAGAAGAGTACGCATTAGATATGGAAACCCCACGCCAATTATCGTCGGTTCTCTGACATAAATTTGCTGGCGGAACCCCCAACTCAACTTGTATGCACCTAAATTATACCATGAAAGCTAAGGTGTGCGGCATGCGGTCATATTTCACCGTGAATGTTTTACGTTAATAGTCATCAAAAGTTTAGGAACTATTTATGAGCCTGTATTAATGGGATTGGTGTAAGTGTACTTATGGCATATTGTGAACGAAAGAAAAGTAAATCGATACGTGCTATTAGTTATGGTGAGGGCCATAAATAGCATTTTATCAAATACAATTTGTTACCAGTTCAACCATCTTAGTGTCTCGTTTTGAAGACAGATTGTCGTTCATGGATGGATAGTACTATATGTCGGACTATGATAGCTCAATAGTGGATTTTCTTGTTAGTAATCATCTATCTTAAGCTAATGATAATCCTTGTAAAGTTCACGGAATACATTTTATGTATTCTAAAAATGGAGAGACATAATGTTAATATGATTTTGCACGCATTCTCATGTACGTAAGTTTTGATTGCAACTACCACCCAAGATCTTTAGGTTTATGTCATTTCCAAGACGATCAAGCGTCTTTTTACTAATGTCACGAGACTTCACTACTCTTGTTCCATTTTGGCAAGTCACAACTAACTGAGGAAGGTTCCAATATACTAGCAGCGGGGTGTAACATAGCTCTAGCTACGGGGAAGTATTTGGGAGGGAATCGGTTTAGTTAGGTGTCTAGGATATGCGCTTCCCGTCCCTGGTTCGAATTCCGACATCGGCAGAGGTTTTTCTGAGGTATAGAAGGTCCCTACTAGAGTATTTAGTGGAGAGAACCTCAATTTTAGTTGAAGCTGCTCAGCGTACTCCTACTGTTGGATTGGACGTTAAACCATTGGCCGCTTGTCGCCTTTCATTAGAAAAGACTAAAACTAACGTCAGTTTCTCTTAACCATTCCTCCATTCCCTGTTAAACTCCTGCTTCTGCACAATTATCCACCTATCCTAAATGGCGCAAATAGCTGTCGGTCGTATCCTCTGAGTAACTACTACCAGTTGGGAAATCCCCTCTCTCCCGCTATTTAAATTTCCACCATCGTAGCACTTTATTTCCATCGCGGTAATGGCGTTTCACTTCCATGACGCGAAACGTTTTGGCGCGAAACGGCGTCTCCGTTTTGGCGTCCGCCTTAAAGTCACTTCCGAAAACAGTTCGTCCCGCTCGGAAAGGAAGCGATCGGTCTAAATTATTTGAAATTATGATTCGGTTGGCGAAACAAAACCCATAAATTATTCACGTCGGCGTCTCGCCTCCATTATGCGTCGCGAGGACTGCTTAAATTTGGGTCCAAGGCGTTCCCCGTCACCTCTTTTTTTATCCGAAAATACGCGCTTAAATTTCGTGAAACTAGTTCGTCCGCTTCCTACCGAATGAGTGTAGACAGCTCGCTTTTCGCGTGGGATGGGTTTACGGGTCCGACACCTGTATCTCCCGGGAAATATTCCTCACCCGCCGGATTGAAAACTTTTTGGAGATGATGCTGAGCACTGCTTTTCCCTGTGGAAATGGCCACGATTCATTTTATGGACATTATTTCCTCCTCTTCTCAATATTCTCCATCCTTACTTCCCTGGCGAGAATTTTAATTTCAATCGTGTGAAACCAAGGAAAAGATCGTGGCATTTTACACTAAGTAGTGGAGAAATGCTCCATATTTTCCACGATCCCGAAATGGATGCTGGGGTGTCAATATCAGGCTGTCTTAAGCTGCTGAACTATCGTGGAGTCCATATTATATTTTATCGAATTATTGACGTAATTGCGTACGTTAAATCAGTGATTCCCATTTTCCACCCATATCCTAATTTCTTCTTTGTTTTTTTATAACTTTTCACAAGAACTTGAATTTGAAATCAAATTTGGCCATAAGTTCATAAGATAGTGAGTTTTAATAAGCAAATATGAACAATTGTGTTTTCTGATGATGTAAAAATACATTGCAATTTTTTCGCACTTATGTAATAGATCATTAATTTGAGGCATAGGAGGTAAATTGATCAAACCATTAAGTTTTGAACTTCTTCACAGTAAGAAGTAGTCATGGTGTCGAAAAATCTTTGTGGTCATCCAACATCCTGATGACCACAATGATGGTGAAGAATTTCAATTCCGGTGGCGATGAACGGACTTTGTAATCGTTTCCCTCTCATTATAATAGTCACTATCAGGAATTTCTGGTTGGTTCCGACCTTAAAAACGCCTCAAATCAGAAGAAAAGGTATAAATGTGGAATGTGATGGGAAAGGAGAGAAACGTGGTGTCGTCATAAGCTTCCTCCGAGCAAAAGGCGCCAATAAGTCCATAGTTTTACGTCTCCTCCGACGGACAGAGATCTGAACTTGGAATGTTCTCCGCGCGGCATTGAAGTAAAGGTTCCAATTATCGGCACGGAGGAAGACATGCAGATCACGAATGAAGAGTGGTATGGGGTATATAACAATTGGCCAAAAATTGTGAGAAATAATGTATCTGTGAGCACAACCTGAATTATGAAATGACGTTCATTCATGCGCCCGGTTGGTAGTTCTCTGGCTGAGCAAACATCTTTTCTATCCTAGTTTCTACTTCAGCTAGATGAATCATTGCCGTAATCAAATTAAATTGCCGGAAATTATATGAAATTCACTTAATATCACTATTTGCGTCATTTTAAATATTTTGGTTGAAACAAAGTTAATCAGCCCCATGAATTTCTTGTGGATCCTCTTAATTGCAAGAGACGATGACCGGATTGGAGTGAAAGATACTGGATTTCTAACCTAAGGGTCTACGTTCATATCCCGGAAGTGATAGAGAAATTTCATTGCACCCCTGCTCTTGGGTTTAGTTTGGAGTGCATTTTGAGCGTAGAACTACTTTCATTCCATCGCACATTAAACCGTGGACCCCATTCACGCGTTTTGTCTAGAGATGACCACTGCCGACTCCGCAGTTGCCTGCACCCTTTTTATATTTCCTAAATCATTCCTACCCTTATCCAATTTCCTACCTATCCTTAATGGCGAAAAAGCCTCTGATATCAGTCGCATACCCCGAATGACTACTGACTAATTCCACCGAGAATGGTTAGTGCTCAGAATCTCCTCACCACTGTAGTTTCCCGCTGGTCTTCACTTGAGTGTAGTTTATCCAGACTTATTGCTGTCCGTCGTGCATCCTAGACCGTCAGGAGAGTGGGAAGAGTGATGTCGACTGCTCATGTGTCAACGTTGGACTCCGATGCGCTTTCGCGTTCGTCTTCTTCTCGTCCCCCTGAGTTTTTCTTTACTCTCCCTCCCATACTCCCCGTCTTTCGTGTTCTCAAATCACGTCGCCTTTCAAACCCTCCTAACTGGACCCCTATTATACGTGCCGTGGCGTAATTAGCGCCACTTGAAGACCGCGTCCCCAGAATAACGCTCGTCCGCCTGCTCCGACTTCCTCTCGGCGGCCGACCCTCCTGTCTCTCTCTTATGCCTTCTCCTTTTCCCCATGGCACGCCGAGCGGGGGAGCAGGGGGGGCGAAGCGTGTTATTATTTTAATTCCACCTCGTTTGCGTGTCGGTATTCGCGGACGTTCTGCACGTGCTGAGGATGTGTGCCCCCCCTGTTGCCGTAGCTGATGTGCCTTTGTTGGTCTTACCATCAGCGTGATCCTTAACGGCGAGACGCGAGCAAGAATGAACTTCTTGAAAGTTCTTACCCTTTGGTGTGAGTTATTTCACTTAACAGATGTCTGTGAATGGATATCTCTATTCCGATTTTTTTTAGTTTTATTATATCGTTAAAGGGAAGTCAGTGGAAAGGAAGACGAATCAAGAAATGCTAGAGTCGAGGGATAGGAAAAGAAGTCGGTTGAGAAAATTTGGAGAAGGCAGAGAGCATGGTTGAAGTAGGTATTAAGTCACAAAGGTGTTTTGAAGGTCGTCATAGAGGGAAGGATATTGGGCAAGTGGGGTAGAGTCAGGAGAAGAACGGGTAGTTTGTATTAAGAATCAGTAGATTAACTGGAGGTAGGAAGTATGCGGAGCTGAAGAGGGACGTCGTATGAAATGTAGGGGTTGTGGTAAAAAATTAATATCCAGTTAAATCCAGTTAGATTAATATCCCCCTTCGCCAGCAGAGAACGTTATTAATTTATATTTATTGTTAGGGGGCTACGCTCCACTTCTTCCTTTCGCTCTCCTCGCCATTCTTTTTTAATACTAAGTGGCAATTTTCCTACGGTGTATTTTCGACAGGTTTCCTCTTTCATTTAGCATAGGTCTAAGGAAGGAAGGGAAATATGTATCCTGAACCACAGGTGACAATTAAGCCAGAAAGGGGAAGGATTGGGAAGGATTAAGCCTCTTCTGTACAAGGATTAGCTTTTTCTTTGGCCTCCTATGTGGATTTCACGTGTTTTAAAATATGAATTTTAAAACGGGGATCGGGTTGTCTTGATACCTAGCCTCTCACCCTGGTGTTCTGGGTTTGAACCCCGGCAATAGCAAAGATTTTTAAGCGATTAGCGGTCCTTACTTTGTGTTGGTTGGAGATATTTTCATGATCTGTACCCATCAGTCGGATATGACGTTAAATCGTACACCCTCTAGAGCTCTACGTTAACAGCTGTCTAATGCCTACGCTGGGTTTCTCTCTACTCTTCCTCCGTTCCCCGAAATATTCGTATCTCTACGCAACTCCCCGCTTATCCTAATAGGGGCAAATGACCATAGTTAACGATCGCCTGTAAGATTGCTACACTACTACGCAGCAATATATTCGTGCCCGGAGTTAATCGCAGTGGTGTCAAAGATCTTTAAAATTACTATTTTTCGTTAATATAAATTCATTTTATTCGTCTGGAAGTTAATTCTGTTCCTAACTGTTGTTACAATATAGTCTATTTAAACTACGCGTCTTGCTTTCGTTTGCCTGGTTGCACGCTATCCCTTTCTATGTATTCTTTCTATGTATGTATGTATTTCTACAGATATTTGTTTTAAATTTTGTACTACTCATAGCTTAACTGCGTGCATAGATAACATCAATCAATAGTTATTCTGAATGCCCGTGCCTGCCGTTAATGGTCAACCTTGCTCCAGGAATCAGCTACGAAGCCACCTGCAGTACCTTATAACACCCTTGCATCGGCCTGTCTTCCCCATATAGTCCGTGCCTAATATAATGCCAAATGTTGCTTCACGAATCAACTACAATACTGTCTCCAATACCTTCTATCCGCCTTGCTTAGGCTTATACCTCCAATAAATTCTAATGAGAGCCAACTTCAACAATGCCTTTGGTCGTCAACGTGAAGCTTTCCTAAAGCCAGAAAATATGACTGAATTTAGGTATATTTTATGGAATATTTCATGATTCGAAAGAGAAAACTATATATCATGATTACAAAATCATGGTTTCAGCCGTGAATTCGTGGAATTTTGAACTGATAATGAACAGAAAATATACTTGGTATGCCACATAAATTTATTCTTAAATAACGACCCGGACTCCAGCAAGTATATTTTCTTTTCATGATTACAGTTAGATTCTTTAAGGTATCTCCTTTCTTTTGGTTCATATCTTTTGTCGGTAAGTTAATAAATAATTATTTAAATATCGAGAACAAAAATTGTTGCATGCTGAAAAACAGATTTTACCGTGTTTTCTTTTTGGGAGAATAAAGAAGGGTTTAAAGTCGAATATGGGACTATCAGGTAATCAATACGAAAAGTAAAAAAACAGCCTACATTATGCGGATTGGAGACATTGAATGATTGACAAGTTTCATGTCCGTGCAACTCGTTGTCCTCAAAATGATCAAGCGTTACACTTTCGCGTGCCGGTATTTGGCTTATCATTTCATATTATATAATAAATATGGTCGTATTGTGATGTGTTAGTACACCCAGGATGTACATTTATATGTTATAGAAATATTTGTGATGAAATAAGAGAATATCCCGTAGATAAAGTTCGGTATGTGTATACATATTTTATATGTATTTTATGTTCTACGAGTGAGTAATGAAATAACTGAATTGGTGTTGGTGTAGTTATTGTTTTGAACTTTACTTGTTGGAGATAAGTGAGTTTTTAAATATTCCAGTTTCTCTAATTTTATCTCGATGGCCAAATCTGCTCTTTCAGGGATCAGACCGAATATTAAGATAGCGCAAGATGGGCCCAAATCATGTGTTTACAAATCTCGGGACTCTTTCTCTATGTTAGTCATTTGGAATTCCGTTGGAATTCTGGAAGTCAGAAAATATTTGAGGGTTTATACAGCTATGTCCGAAAAGACTTGACTCAAACTGTAACCTAGAAAACTGCGATCAGTAGCCTATCTTATTACTCTCTGGTTCATCATGCAAATGTGACTGAGGATATGGGAGCATATTAGTCTCCTCTTAGCCATTTTGCTGGTACTGTTATAATTTTTATTATATCAGGGACAAATTTAGAATGTATAGGATGAAAAACCTGTGTTAAGACGCCCGTAAAATAATGCATAGCTCATACTTATGCAATTAGAGAAAAATGTGTGTATATTTTTGTTGGAGACGCTCGCCGTGCTATAAATGTTCATGACTGATGTTTCTCTCATTCCGGCTGCGTATTTTTTATTTTCCATACCACGTTTCGTGCCCGTTAGAGGTACTGATAATTGCTAATTGAAGCCGTTGCTCCTTGCAACCTGATCATTGCTCCCATGATTAGGATGAGGGACATTACTTTCCTGAGCTAAAGATTTTTATGGTGTCAAATGTCGGTCGTGGTCTCGACACCGGCCCAGGTTGAGGAGCTCCAGTCTGGCACCCAGGGCCTCGCCATCTTTCGCCCTCACCCTCTTCTTCCCTCTCCCCCCTTCGCCCAGTCACTCCCACCTCTCCCGCCCCCGAGTCCTCGAACTCAAACATCCCATTTCCTGCCCTCTTCATCACTGCCCACTACTTACGTCTACTCGAAAGCCTCCCACCCCCCCGCTGCCCCGCCCCCCTCCTGTCGAATCACACCCTGCTAACGCAGGCACGGTCGCCCCACCTCTCCCGTAACCCCTTCGAACCTCCTGTCCTGCCTCCGCCCTACAACTCCTCGCCCGTCACACTACCAAGTCCCCGAGTTTTACGACTCGACATTCATCTTCCTCTCCGCCTCATCCTTGCCTTCGCGTCCTAAACAGCCTCCTCACGTATCTCCTTCGCTTCGCCTTGGGGTTACGTTACGGTTTAATTTGGGGTAAGATCAACCACCTGATCTGGCGTTATTATCTGTATAGCACCACGCTGAGTAATTTCCGCAAACGTTCGCCCATTGTAATTGGCCTGAGCGGAATAATATGAAAAATTAAAATCGCAACGTATTCTTAAACATAACCCAAGATTCAACTGTAATCATCGTCATAAAGTAGTTGCCCAAGTTTACCGGGTGTTGTATAGTAGGAGTGATTTGGGTTTTAGGTGTTCCAACGGCTAAGGTCTATCTAACCCAGGGGTTGATAAACTACGGCTCGCGAGTCATATGTGGCTCTATGTGTACATACATGTGGATGTTACTTAGAATTGAAAATGGAAATAGAACTATCATAGTTTCAAGTATCAAAGTATGCATAACCATCACTAATGCCAACTTAGAATCGTGCTTTCAATTAAAAATTACTGGTTTACAAACCGACCCTAGAAACTCGGAAAATGATAGCTCATTTGTCACACTAATCAAAACATATAAAAGCAATGATTTATGGATTTTTCGTATTTTTATTAAAATATAATATATATCTTCTAAATACCTGCCTTCGTTTTCTTGCCTCTTGAGCTTTGTCTTTTATATTACTGCCCGTAAGAACTTCATTAACTTGTATTCTTCTGATATCTATACTTGACAGGGTTCAGGTTTCTAAGCTGGTTGATGCATTATATACGAAGTAGGAGTTGTACATTGTCGCTTTTGCTACTTACTGTTAGTTTTACGTTCCAGCAAATACCTTTCATTATTTATGTCACGCAATTCTTAATTGGTCCTCATATCTTAGTTTCGATTCATGGTGATAACTCGTGAATATTGAGCAGGTTAACTCTTGTGTTTTTATTTGCGGTTGTTAGGTTATGATTACATATTTTTTCAATGTATTAATGTGCAATTTTCTCCTCATTAATATACTTTTAATTCTGAAGCTGGATAGTACAACATGCATGCTTAGGGACGTTTTAAACCTCTCTCTCAGGGAATCCATCCAAGTGGAGAACGCTCCGAAGATCTAGATTAATATGTGGGAGTGAACTTAAGGTATGTCTGAGTAGGTATAGACGTAAATTAGGCGAATGAATATTAGTTTATTGAGAAAAGAGTTGTACAATTTGTGGAAATCGGGTGCAAAATAAGTTGATAATGAAAGATGTTGATTAAATTTTGCAGTAATCAACCTGTGTGAGTGTACATGGGATGAACAATGTTAGAGAATGAATGACAGCCTAACAAAATTAATAGATTTTGAAATGAGATTGAATTGTTTGGCAGGTCCTCTCTTATTTATATCGCATATACGTTGTTCCTCTTTTTGAGGAGCGCCACCTTGATACGTGGACGTCGTCGGAGGGCATTAAAATGTTTCCTCGCTGCGGAGGTCATTGTAGGAGGCTTTTGGTTTCCGCGACCATTCACCACCGTTTAAGGGTAAATGGGTTATCGGGGCAAAAGGAGAGAGGGGCTGATTTGATTACGTCCGGCGTTCAGTGACGCCGTGTTCTTCAGAATGTCGCGTTTCAACGTACCGCCATATGCAAGGAGCTTTTTCGGTGGAGGACCTCTCGATATTCCGTGGGTATCGATCTTCATCATCAATGCCACTCTGGCTAAGGCAAACTGCCCACCTTGATGGACCCTTTTGATGAGTAAAACCTAGCTTCTACAGATCCTCCTAAAAATTGCATTTGGGATCAGGTATTCTGGGTAACATGGTGGATTGCGCATTGTCCCGGAAAGCCAAATGCCTGTGGTTATATTCCCGGTCAAGGAAACCTTTTTCGTCGGGCAGTGTTCCACCCACTCGACTGCCTTGTATAACGGGCAGATAAAATCTTATAGCTAAGAGGTCGAATAAAATATATAAGGTAGGAGGATGCGTCGAAGACATACGGAGATCGCCTCCCTGCATTAGCGGATAGGCAAGTTACGTGCCTTTGTACGCATTATGTACAAGAGTACATTCTCTTTCTCTCGCGGCATTTGCGCCCCGCCCCTGCTCCGCGGGTGTCCGTCCGTCCCGTCCGCCTACCTCCTTCTCTGCCGACTTCCATTCATTCACCCTGACCCACTCGCTACCTTTGCGTTGGCGCCTCCATTGCCTGTTATCTCCGTTCTCCTGCTTTCTCTCCTCCCCCTTGCCCGCTCACCTTCTGAGTAACCCCCCCTGAGAAATCTCTCCACGCTCCCCGCTGGGCGAGGTCCCCGAGAACTCCTCACCGTGGTATGAAAGCTTTTATACGAGGATGGGAGAACGTTACGATTTCCTAACGCGCATAACAGCCAAAGGCTTAAAACCGCAAACATGCGTAAGCATCCCTTTAGGTTGGTTGGTTGGTATGACGTTTTGCCCTCCGGATGTGAGGAGCGGAGTAGTCGGATGGTTTTCGAGCAGTTCTTTTTCCAGCCTTCACCGTTCTCCAACTGTCGTGCTCTTTACACTTCGTGCCCTGACATTTGTTGCGAACTCCAAGCATGCTTTAATTTAAAACATCTAGTGAATGTATGTTGTAACCCATTAACAAAGGTTTTTACTGCGTAGTTCCCAACTCCTTATTTTGGTGCGACGATGTGCATGGCCGGTGAATATATTCTCCCAGCCACGCAACATCAAGGTGCCCTGCGATGAGCTGGGAAGTTGAACTCGTTAAAAAAGAATTATTATAAGTGCGCGTAAAATATTTTGCCCTCCTCGGTAGTAAGGTTGGTAAAGCGTTTGCCTGGCAACCCAAATACCGTTCGGTCGAATCTTCTCGCGGGCATGGGCATCGTACTTGTCTTAGAATCAACCGTTAGCTAATTGGATTGATATCCTTAGCAGTTGCAGCGCAATAAATTCCAATTCTTCTTCTGTTAGGGGAGGCCACTATAAGTCTTGCCTCCCCAAAAAAAAGTACCGAGAGATCCACAGTTTGACTTCACATTTGGGTAACAAAGAAGCGGCCTTGACGTGTACTCTACTGAAAGGATAGGGATTACAATGGAAAACATCTGTTCCCCGAATGATTAGATTACACCGTGAAAGTTAAGTCTGTTAGAAGCACAGGCAGATTTGACTGCACCAGTAAACTGAGGATGCGTTTTTGATTCTTGATGAGCCAGATTTGGTGATCTTTTTCCTTCGTTTGGTGTTTGACGAAGTTGACTAAGAACAGTTGTGTTTCAGATGGAACATAATTGCATGTCTTTTATCCCTGAATACTACTTTATTCCAAAATGTGCAAGAAAAGGCCCGGTGCCCCTACTGCCTCTGCTGCTTGCACATGCATTTCAGACGTGATTCATACGTCACTCCAAGTTCGAGATTTCTATGATGAGATTCGATAGTCTCGTTATGAATCTTTCCTGCGCAGAGATCTTCTTAAAAAGTTGGAGCACATTGTTTTTTTTAACATTTGAAATGTTGACATAGTGTGTGGATATTTATTTATTATCTATGCTCCAGTTAGTATTGCAGAAGAGGATAATTTGCTTGGGCCGGTCGTGGTAGCAGGTCGGAAGGGGACAGGTCTGTTAAACCGAAGACAGGTTCGAATCCTCCCTCGGGCATAGATGTTGTCTTTCGTAGGTTGAGTTAAATAAGGTAAGAATGCCTCTTGTGACCGAAGCAGTTGTAGTGACTGAAAATAAAACTGCTCTACTACTCAGAATTTGCTTGTTCTATGCTGAAATTAAATCATTCATGCTTCATAGTTTTTGTTCCTGTACTGTGAAAGGGAGTTTCGTCCAAGAGTTTAAAAATTAGCTCATTTTGAGGTCGTCTACCGTTTTCTGCCCATGGATAGCATTTTAGACTTCTTGCACGCGGTGGAACTCTCAAGATTTTTTGTGGGAGATTTGTTCAATTTTTCCGGTATCTTTTTTCCTCCAATTTCTGTGTCAGGGTCGCCGTGAGACACGCTTGTTTGAAACTTTACTACATGGCAGGGGACTGGGAAATCATGATCTCAAGTTCGGCTCTCTCGTTGAGCAATGACTCTCTTTCCGGCGGAATGATGGGGATTATAAATTTATGCTTTGGGCTTTAGTCCTCAGCGAAAAGTTGGCCCGTAATAAAATGATAGTTTGTCGGCTTTGGGGTACTTGTCTTTTTCTGTTTTAGGTGATTCCAATTTCGTTTATCCCAAATGACTCACTCGAAGAAACTGTACAAAAATGGGGTGCCAAATATTTTTTGCGAAATTCAGCCTCCAATTTAATGACCGAAATTACAAATGAGGATATATCTTATTGTCCTAACTTACAATTTTTCAATTGCTGAAACTTTTTACTCGCAATGTTTTCCCGGGTGTAGAAATAGGATGAAAAATCCATTGCCGTGTTTTTTTTTACTAGTAAAAGCCAATTTTGTTTACATCTACACCTACATAATACCCTGCAAGACACCATAAAGGTGTGTGGCAGGGGGTGAATTCTCACCATACGTGTACTACATATCATGCATAAAATAGGATTAATATTAATCTATTAGTCGAAACTTCACTATTTAAAAAGATAAAAATAGCAAAGTAAGCATGCAAAAACATGCTGTTAGTTGGATTACCTTCAAGTCCTTATACCAACATGCAACTGCCTATGCTATGGATTGATTCACTCTTATTGGACATATTTAAGCATATTCATATCCCTAATTGTACGAGGAAAAAAGAACATTTTGATTCTGTCAGTTCGGCAATCAATTCCTCTAATTTTGTAATCATTGTCCAGTCTACCCTAGTAAGTTTGGGTTCGCAAAATATTTTTAACGTCAACACTAAAAATATAATCTTGGAATTTATTTAAGAGATTGTCTAAATTCCAACCTGCGATCTGACAATGATTCCCATTTTAATTCATTTAATAGACTGGTTACGCCAGTATGGTTATCGTATCGTCCCTTTACAAATCTTGCCGATCTTCGCTGCACTCGTTCAAGTTCATTATTTAGACCGATTTCGCAGGGATCCCATACACTGGCAGCATGTTCCAAATGAGTTCTAATAAGGGAAAAGTAGCTGGTTTCTCGTACATGATCGTCACATTTACCCAATACTCTTGTGCTGAATCCCAGTTTACGATTAGCTTGACCCATTATTTCACGTATGTGTTTACCCCAGGAATCATGTGTCAGTCTTATTCCAAGATATTTAATGGATTACACGTTTGTTAATTCATCATTACTTATTTTGTACGTGCTAGGAGGGGAGCAATTCTTTTTCCAAAAATTCATCACCACACATTTTTTTAAAATTTAATTCTAACTGTATCACACCATTTTTCAATTGCTAGTAGGCCATCATTTAAATATTCTTTATCATTTGGGAATAGAATTTCCTTGTACACTACAGCGTCATCGGCAAATAGACGAAGCTTACTTTTGGCCACCTTATTGATATCATTTATGAACAGAAGGAACAGGAGTGGACCTATCACACTACTTTGTGGGACACCTGAAGTGACTTCAATTGCCGGGGAGGTAACACCGTCCAAAACAACTCTTTGCACCCGATCATGTAGGAAATCATTGATCCATGATATAATATTACTGTCTAACCCATAAGATTTTAATTTAAAGTTTAGTTTGCTATGAGACACCTTGTCAAAAGCTTTCTTGAAATCAAGAAATATTGCATCCACTGGAATATTATTTTCGCCAGAAACTAAAATATCGTGGGAAAAGAGAGCAAATTGAGTTTCACATGATCTACTCTTCCGGAAGCCATGCTGAACATTGGACAATAAATTCTGGCTATCTAGGTTGAACTGACAATTATATGTTCCAGAACTTTGCATTAAATGGATGTGAGGGATATAGGTCTGTAGTTAGATGGCTGCTCCCTATCAACACTTTTAAAAATGGGTGTTATATCGGCTGCTTTCCAGTCCATCGGTACGACGTGTTCGGTCAGGGATTTATTAAATACTATTTCAAGGTAGGGAGAGATTTCGGAAGCTAACTCTCTATATACGCGAGAGGGAATTTCATCAGGGCCAGGAGATTTGTTGGAGCTTACATCTTTATGTAACTTTTCAGTACCATTACAAGAAATTTCAAATGGTTTACTTCTGATTCTTTTATTCGTTGAAATTTTGCGCGACGTAGAACGTATGTAGCAGCATTATTTGTACAATAGGGAGAAGATTATTGTAGTTATATGATTAGAGAGATACTTATGTAAAGGAATATTCATGTAGAAGCAGAAATAAATTGAGGCTCATCTTCTCCTGATCGTATATCGCAAGTTACTCGTACTTTTCGCCCCGGGATATCCCTGGCCAGCGTGGAATTTGAACCCGTGACCTTTTGTCTATCCGACACGTCTCCGCAATCACTACTACCGTGGCCGGCTGATATGGTTGCGTTTTTTTTAATCTTCATATTAAGAAGGAAGTTCAGGAGTTGGCCAGATTTCTTCGGTTTCACGCCCTAGTTTTGTCACTTGCAACATGGTAAATTGTAGCCCTACAAATAGCAATTGGACAAATAGAAATATATTCATTCACATTACACTGTTGTCCTGGGAGCGTGAAGTGTCCTTGGTAGACGTACTTAGTAATTATCATTTCATATTTTAAATTGGTGATGATTGGAGTTGATGAATACAGTCTTGTGATCGCGAAAGTCTTGAGATTCCTTTAATTTTGTCGCCCTCCGTTAAAAAATAAAATCAAGTTTGGCATCTCTGTGTCTTATCTTCTCTAATTAGCGAAGGGGAAGCCAATATTTATTTTTCTCTGGCTCAACCATAGTTCGTCTCGGGGAGTGTTATTGAGGAAGTAGAGGAAATGTGTGATGGAAGAAAACTTGAGAAAATGAATGAGACCAGAGAAGAGGAATAATGGAAGCATATTAAAATCGAACGGAAAAATTAGCAATGAGGTGCGCATTGGCATTCGTGGCGCGGGAAAACTAGAATGAGATGATGGCGATGAAAGAAAGGTATGTCGTCCGGAGATCCCCGGGAGGCGGTCAACACTTCATTAGTCGCTCGGGAGTGAGCAGCGAAACGGAAACTCAACGGTGGCCTAGGGAAAACCCAGCGACCAAGTGTCCTCCGGACATTTGAGGAGGAAGAGCATTCCTGAGGACTTTCCTTCTTGTTTCATCATAAATATTTTTCTTGGAGTCGGAAAAATACATTAATTTTAGAAAATTCTTGGCGGAAATGAGGGAGTCCGCCCCTCTAGCGAATGGTGGCGTGTTCAATTTGTGGCGTTGTCAAAATTATTGCAAACGAGTTTTGCAAGGAAGTGTGAAATCTTAGGGACTGGCGTACATCGTGTTCTGAATTTCCTTCTCTCGTGATTTCAGTATAACGCGAGAATGTAGAACCGTTCAAAGGTTAAATAAAGATTATCACTATTCCGTCCACATATCTGTCTCTCTTCGTATTTCTTTTTTTATTATCGATTACGTAGAGCTTCTTTGTTCCTCAAAGCATTGTACATATTGGTTGAAATGGAATCTCTATATTTTTGTTGTAATCACGAATTTCACGTAAAAAGAACGAGTTTTTAAAGCTTTCTGTCGAGTTGTCTTCCTCTCGTATCTTATTTGAATAATCCGATCGACTAACGTAGCTTTTGATTGTGTCTTGGACGAATTCGATCGTTCTTTTTCCCTAAAAAAATTCATTTTCTCCCATTAGATCATGATAATAATAATAATAATTATTATTATTAGATCGTCATGTCCCGTTTCCCGTCCTGGATTTTCTGATAAATCCTTCATCCTGACATTCCAATTGTAACACTTTCATGAATCTATCAGATTTTCAAGCACTAGATTTAATTTTCTTATCAGACAGATCCCAAATACTCGAAGCGAAATTTTGGCATTCTATCCTTTTCCTATATTCATGCGTAGTATTTCCATTAGAGAAAACTTGGACTCTTGTAAACCTAGGATGTCTGGTGCGTAGGCTTCTCCGTCGGAATAACTCCGTGAAGAAATGCTTCTCCTCCGTAATTGGAGCAGGCTAAGGACCGCACGGACCCGATATTGACGACTCAAGGGCGGCCCGGCTACCATGTCATTGACATGTTTACGTGAATCCACGCACCCTATAAGGTCAACGACACCGTCGGAACGGAAATGTTTGTGATTTCGTCGACGTCACCACGATTACGTTTGAGCGGCGGCCAAGTGCTCGTATGAAAGTAGGGTTCGTTCCGATATGTGCTCAGCGTGGGAAAGATTCACTAGGGATATTATCCAATGTGCGCGCGACCACGAAATCCTTCACGGAGCCGGGCAACCGTAAAAAAGTATTCTCTCTCTTTCTTTCTGTCTTCCCTCTTCTCGAGGCCACCCGAGGTGTTCCTCTCACCACCATTCATTCTTTCCTCCTTCGGCGAAGTTAGGACCCAAACTAATGACAGCCACATTCTTGGTGATGATGTCTGATCGGAATCCTAACAGTTTATGGTTTATATGACGGCGATCCGTTCGGCTGTTGTTGAGTTCTTTAGATTAATGTACCCACCTCTTTTTATGTGCTTTTTAAAGAATTCTACTTCCACGGATAATATGTCTTAGCTTTTGGAATGAAAGTATGCCTTCAAAGGTGCTTAATATTCTATTGAAATGAGATTACCCTTCCCAAACCAATGAGCCGACTCAAGTAGTATTCTCCGTGACGAATTCCGCTAGCAATTCCGCAATTCAATAGCAAAATCCGCTAGGAATAATGCCTCAATAACTAGAAAACTGAGGAGGATTGTTGCTGTTGTTTTTAAACCATTTCATTTTATTATAAGTATGAGCATTACAATATGTAAATTATAAATGAAGCCTAAATATGCTACTCCTAGCATATTTAGATTTCATATCAAATACGTAAATATATAAGGGATGTTACAGGCCTGACGATTGATAACTCCCACCTTGGTCTTTCTCATGCTGACCAAGGTGGTTGTGAACACTGAAATATACCTGCCCACGCGTCTTTTTCATGTGCTATCCATTCTTCTCGCATACGATATATGTGTACGCGCATGCGCATATTTTGAGATTCGTCAATGAGTCGCAGAAGCGGAATACGCTGCGGGAGAAGACGTACCGCTGGAAGATACTTGTGCCCCATTCTTCTTCCCTCCACACCGTAACTCCTTCAGTCACCTCCCCCTACTCCCTTTTTGTGCCCTCCTCCTTAAACACCCTCCACAAACTCACACACGTACACCTCTCCCCCTCGTCCTGCCCCGTCCCCGCCATGTGAATGGAAAAGGGCGCCGTTCATTCACTTGAGGAACTGCCTTCATTCCCTCTCTCTCGTCCGCGTGGCCCTTTCCCAGCCCTTCTCTCGAACCTCCACCAGCCAAAGCTTTCCCGTCTCCCTCTCCCCTGCCAAGGACGACCCGCAGGTGTTCATCCTTTGCTTCTTAGCACTCCCTCCCAACTCTTCCCCGCCCCCCTCCACTACTCCCGCTCGGTTACTCCCTTTCACCCTCAGGGTAGGGGGGGTGGAGGGGTAAGGAGGACCCTCTCCCCCTCATTCTCTCTCCCCCCCGTTTTTCCAATCCCACCCTCTCTTTCACTCCTGGGGAACCCACCTTCGCTCAGCGAGACCTTCTCCTCACAGATATCTCCGATCTCTCCCACCCCTCCCACGCCTCGTGTAACCTCCCCCAACTCCTTCTCTCTCTATCCCCCCCACGTGACCTTCCCCCTTTCCTCCCACTCCTCTCCCCCTCCCCATCCTTCTCCTCCTCCCGTTTCCCCTCTTCCTCATCGCCCTCTCCACCTTCCTACGTCTTCTCTCTGCCAATTTCGTAATATTATGAAACCCGTAGCGCGGGTGTTTTTTTCCTCGAATTCCCCTTTATTGCCGCTCCCCTGTTCCTCCCTCGGGGCCGCTCCAGCCTTACCTTCTGCAGCCTTCATTCATGGCTTTCGACTTCTCACGTGCGTGAAAGCAGCCTCCCCCGTTCCTCTCACCGCCCCCCCTCTCTCTTCTCCCCTCTCCGGGTAAGTCCTACGTGGTCCGCGCCTTGCTTCTCCTCCTCCCATTCCCCCACTCTCTCGCCCTATCCACTCCTCTCCCACCTCCTCCTTCCCGAAGACCGGAGATTGGCGTTACAATGGAAGCGTTACTTTCGGTTTTCCATTCCCTCCGTCACGTGCGCCGCTTTCTGAGACCGTCCGCGGTTCACGCTGTGGGCGAACCCGATCGCGGTCCGCTCTCAAGGAGCGAGAGATCTCTCGCATTATCTTTATTTTTTTAATTGTGCTTAGGAAAGCGAAAATGCGGTGCCAATCCTTCAATTTTTGTCAGCGCTTCATACGATCAGTCTCGGTTGACAGAGCTAATCATTAGGATGCTTACTATCAGTCTGCTCCAAATGAGACCGCTTTATTGCTGACGATGTCGACACCGGAAACACGCGAAAGAATAATCCGAGATCTCGGCCCAGTATCGCTTCTTACGAATTTAATTAATGATGATGAGGCCAAATGCCTAGTTAAAACATTCATCATGGGTTGCATTTTGATAGAAAAGCATTGGCGATAGCAGTCACAGAAATGGCAATACTAGACGTTTAGCTACTATCCTGGCTGAAGAATAATTAATTTCAAGGGCAAATTGGTATCAAGTCACGTGTTCTTAATTAATTATTAGGGTAAACAAATTATTACGGCGTTTATCTTAAGTTGTGTCTTGAAGCATGGACTAAAATATACGCAGTATTAGCAAATCTGGAAGCAATATAAACGGGCTGTAGCTGAAGAATGATCGAGGCATGGATTAACGGATGACCTAATGAGAAGTTATACCTTGTCATACGCATCATGTTAAGATACTATGGCCTCATAATAGTCAGTCATCAAAGGTAATGCCATCATTAGGTGTCTAGCGTCTCATAAGATAAGGTTATAGAGGACTGACGGACGGATGGTCAATTGTCAGGTTATAGGAAATACAGAATGTAATTTAGCAGAATTATAAGGGCGAAAGAGCAGTTTTAACCGGGGGAATTGGCAATGTAGGACGGAAGGAAAGGAAAATGGGTGATAGCTCGTGGTTGGGAGCTCTAGTTGCGTAGAATGGCATTGCTATAGGAAGGTACAGTGAAGATATTTTTCTTTGCTGTTCTACCGGTTCGGGAAGGCTTTGAAGTTGTGATTCTACTCTGCTTTGGGTTATTTTCTTTTCCTGAACGCCCCCTTTCCCTTCGACATAATTTCCCTCTTCATCTCTGCATATTTACCACCGTTCATCATTCTATCCTCACTATCCACCCTGTTACCTAACATACAATGGAGATAAAAGGCAGATTCATTTAAATCGCGCACACCCCCAATCTCTATGTAATTTCCCTATTCATCAAGAAGTGATGAGGGTGGTTTCATTAGTGGAGCTCGTTTCCTGCCAGACCCTGCGGGCTGTGGAGAATTTATGTATGTATGCACATACGTACCGGGTGTAGAACACCTAGTCTTTTTCTCCAGGTTTTGGTTTTCCTGGAACATTCTGATTCGTAAATGAAAGCTCTCTTTATTTTGGTCCAATCAGGATGTGTACGAAGAAATGATTGAATCCGATTTCCCTGGATTTGAACCCCGGAACCTTAAGGTCACTTACACCGGTATGCCACTCATCTTGCTGCTTAATCGTTTGGGATGGAGGAGCCAGAAAATTCATAATCAGTTTTTCTCCCGCGTATCTTATTTCGTCTTGTTGTCCGTTCCGCGCACGAAGGAAATCCCTCATTGGGAAACGTGATTGCCGACACTATGATTTGAACCAGTGTCGTGTGTCTCCATTGTGTGCGCTTGGACATTGGCAGAGGACGACGGGATTACCTCCGGCGGCGGGCGGTCATGATGACCCCAACTGCGCCAGTCCTCCGCATTCCTGTGATGTGCGGTGTCCGTCTTCGGACTTCTTTCCCTTCCACGTGCTTGCGGCATCCTCTCAGTTCAGTCTTTAACGTGATGATGCCGGCGAAGTGTGGACTTCAAACGCGAGTCCACGCGATGGCAATGAACTCGATCTCGCAGGCGGATCACGTGCGGTGCTTTGCGCCGATAGTGCCTCACCCCTCCCGAAAACCCTCGGACCCCCTTCCTGCTGCCCATGCCCACCATCCTCCACCGGAGGACTCGGCGTGGTCAGTGCGTTGGGGCGAGGTCTCGTAGCTTCGTGAAGGTGTTTTGGGCGGTGGGAATCATCCACATTATATTAGCCTGTGAGCCGCCGATACGACGCGCAGCCGAGTTTTCATTTTATTTCTGACATTTATCTCCTATCAACTCAGCAGCGATCTTCATTTTAGTATGTATATCAAGATTCTTACTTTTTGACAGTTTCTACCGGTTAGGGTAGGTTTGATGGGAGTTCTTGCTCTTCTCAGCATTAAGTTTTCTTCAGGTGGTAGTGTTATGACTCTAGATTTCATTTAAGTAGTGTATAAACTGGGTAGTATTTGTTGCATGGCTGGATTACAGAAATCATTACATTATCAATACATTACATTATTTATTACAGACATTTAAAACGGATAAGCTTTACTGAAGATGTTAGATATATATTTTTAAAACACCAGCGTATTATGCCAGATTCGATCAGGTACATAAGATTAGAGAGATAGATTCGTACTGATAGATTTAAAATGTTATTTTTCCCCCGTACCATTAGAGAACACAATAGGCAGCATAGCAATGGGATAGGTGGGCGAAATATTGTAGAATAGTCTGTAGTGCATGATGCATGTATTAATAAACAATCCCTTTATTACTATTTAGATAAATAAATGTAGCTGCATGTGACCCTATTATTAGCAGTTTCCATGTAGTACCCTAGTTGCATGTCAATAATGAATGTTTGGTTATCTTCACCCCATGCTACACACCCTCGCGGTAGTTTGCAGGTTATCGCGAGGATGTAGATGCATGGTAGTAAGTGTTCTCTCTGATTTCATAATGTATGCCTGGATATGGTTTACCCCCTGCCGGTTGTTATGTAGAAGTAGCTGCTTGTGCGTAACGGCTCGTTCCCTACTGTCACTTCAGATCAGCAAATTTCCCACCTCTCTTTGTACCTACTATATAAAATATCTTTCCTCTTTCCTCTCCCTTACTACGCATTCTACCTTTGATAACTACGATGGTTATCTAATAATAATCTTCTTTCCTGCCTCATGCTCCTGCTCATCTTCTTCATTCATTCCGATTTTCATAGATCAGTTTTCTCATTATCCACCACACCTACAACTCTAACGCTTCAAATGTTTTCTCTTCAGCTTTCCATAGGAACCACGTCTCAAGTTCACACAAAGGCACGCTCCAGAATATTTTTTCTTACGACTTAATAAATGTCTTGAACGTCTGGAAACATAAAACAGACTTTTGACTATATCAGAATAAACGAAGTGAGTTTAGCGGGTGTCTTTTTTGAGCCTAGAACCCTGGGGCCGAAAGTTTTTTAATTATTATTGGGTATTTTTTGGTTGAAACTTTCGCGTGTCTGTCTGTACGTATTCGTTGTTCGGGTGTACCCCGCGTACTATTACCGGGTGTGATACCTGACGTTTCGTGGCCGTTGCTGGTCACTTTATCAAAGGGAATGGTATGAATTTCCCTTTGATGAAGGGACCAGCAGCGGTCAAGAAACGTCAGGTATCACACCTGGTAATTGTACGCGGGGTACACAAACAACCACGAATATATGCATCTATTTTTGTGTATGTTTAACACTCAGGTCTAAGTGATTTAGGTAACCTGCTGGGATGGTCATGCGTAGTTAAAGTTATGCCGCGAGTCCTGTAAGAATATAAAAGTATGCTATATGAGATGGAAAATTGCGCAATTAATTGCACGCTCTATAAGTGTATCGCATAAGCGTAAAAAGTCGCGGGAAAACTTTTACCCGTGAAGAAATCCTTTTCTAATCCTGTGCCTTTTGGTTTCGCAAATCTGGTCTAGAATCTGTTTAATACTCTACAATTAAATCCTTCTACCCGCCAATAGCCTGCTTTTATATTAACTGGATTTCAGAGGTACCTCACCAAGGCCTGTTTCCCGAGCGATGCCACGAGTTTTGTGCTGGTGATTCAGTGAAGTTCCTGAAGTGGCTTCATGAGGGCGTGTCCTTCGAGTAAGGAGTGTGGTACTTAATAAGGGAAGAGTTGGCGGCATCACTTCCCGTGGATTCAGTTTAACCGTTCATATTACGCCTCGTGCAGATGCCGATGGAATGGGAAATATGCAGGAAATGCGAATACGACGCAAGCATCGCCGTTTTTAAAAATGTGACAACGGTTAAAACAAGGGTGGACTAAATATTTCAATTAGAGAATTAAAACACGTTGTCCAAGAAGACCTGCGCTCGATTTAAGTATGTCAAATTAGTGATAATGGGTTTTAATACGATATAGTTAAATGTCGCTAAATATGTGACGCTCAGCTGAAGAAATCGGACACATGCATATTTTGGAGGTGTGGTGAGCTCCCAAGAGAAGTGTTCTTGAAAAGACCAATCGTTAGTGGACTAGATGTATGTAGATGTTTGTGCTATTATTTTAGCTAAATTAATGTAGGCGAAAAAAATAGTATAAAATTGTTTAATGGTTAAAGCCTGTCGTTTCAGGGATATGAGAGAATAAAACTATTCGCCGGTATTTGAAGAGCGTGCCGAGAGACTTAAACCTGTCGTTCTCGAGATAATAAAAGTAAAAAAAAGATTGATTTACGTAGCGTATTCTTTTCCAGTGACTGAGCAACCGAACCACTAATCCGGTTCTCTCCGAGGAAGCTAGGCTTCGATTTTCACGGCGAGTAAATTACTCTTTCCCCTTCTTCCTCGGTTTCATCGGCAGGAAATGGAAAAAGCGCAGAGTTTCTGTTATATTTCCTGAGTTTTTCGAAGGGATTTTAAAATTTCGCAACACTTAGGCTTGGCCTCAAATAGTCAAGCATTAAAAACGAATGGGATTAAAAATAAAGTGCCCGTACCCCTGTGATATGGCCACTCATAAAAGCATCTTTCATGATTCATCCGTGGAATATGGTGATTTATCACATAATCATTTCGCTTCGCGAGTTTGAACATTGTAAGTGTCTTGCGTGGCAAAATCCACGGAGCAGAATAGCCAATGTAGCCTCTTGCATTGAAGCTGTTGAAAGAATTTTAATAACTCTGCCGTATCGTACTCAGTGTCATTGCTATAGCAAAATTAGCATCATTGCTCATTTAAAACGGGTCCAGTATAAGTTTCTCCTACCATGATTGGGTTTCACATGAAATCTCCAGATGATCTAATGAACGAATTCAACCATTTCAGGCGAGATTTGGTGGAACAGCATATTAATTAATAAAGTAAAATACCTACCTTAGATGTAGTACTGTCCACAATTTATTTTAAAAAGACCACACGTGTTTCGACGCTTAACGCGTCATCATCAGGTCTGATTTGAAAAACACAAAATTTGAGGCGTATATATACATGAAGAAACAGAGGGGGAGTGAAACAATGCAATGGAGGGGTTGGGAGGTGGGAGAAGTGGGGGTTACCAAGCGAGGATTGGGTGGCATTAAGTCTCATGTCAATGTCTCAAAAAATAGCCGCTTTTAACTCAATAATTCACGGAGTGCTAAATATTCCGCTTTCTAAAGAAAATTTGGACAAGGAAATTAACATTAGGTATGAAACACATTGC
The DNA here is from genome assembly GCA_933228895.1 of Platycnemis pennipes. NCBI lineage: Eukaryota > Metazoa > Arthropoda > Insecta > Odonata > Platycnemididae > Platycnemis > Platycnemis pennipes. The sequence goes on along the minus strand of OW121856.1, from coordinate 74,764,423 downwards.
AACAGCTAACGGCTGTCATACTTCCATGGTGGACAAAATTTTGAAAAGAAAGAGATAAGAGTCAGGGATTAAGCGCATCACCTCCAATTACGAAATAGTAAATAAGAAACAAAAATGGGCTAGATTTACTTTCCTTGGTCGAGGATCTTACCAAGTCACCAAAACTTTCCTCAAGGATACATATAAACCCTCTCTCTATACGCCTGTGACATTAAGAGACTTATTTAGCAGAGCTAAAGATCCCTATGATAAAATTAAGAAATCGGGAGTTTATGAAGTGATGTGTAACACATGTGGTGCGAGCTACATAGGTCAAACAGGTAGAAATTTTGAAACCAGAATAAACGAACACAGAAAGTGCCTGATGAACGGTGATCCCAAATCCCACCTTGCCAAACATCTAATGGAGAAATCTCATTATAGCAACTTCAAGGTAAATATCCTCCATTTCGAGCGCAAGGGACTTCGCCTGGACACCTTGGAAAAATGGGAGATCCTTAAGAGGAAGAAGAAGAATTTGACGCTGCTGAATTATATTGAATTTGACTGTCACTCCCCACTCCTATCCCTATCCCACTAATAGTCCTATCCCACTAATAGTCCTATCCCACTAATAGTCCTATCCCACTAATAGTCCTGTCCTCGCTTGGTAACCCCCACTACTCCCACCTCCCAACCCCTCCATTGCATTGTTTCGCTCCCCCTCCCCCTCTGTTTGTTCGTATATATATACGCCTCAATTTTGTTTTTTTCAAATCAGACCTGATGATGACGCGTTAAGCGTCGAAACACGTGTAGTCTTTTTCAAATAAATTGTGGACAGTACTATATATAAGGAAGGTTTTTTACTTTATGAATTGATCTAATGAAAAGTTGTGTGCAGATAGCCCGACTCTAGAACATAACCATAAAATTCCATAGCCTGCTAGCATATAATTAAAGATAGATACGTCTACTTCATTCTGCTAATGCATGTTGCGATTTCGAAACCTAAAAACCGTAGTGAATGCGATAACTATCAACCAACGTGTTACTCCCTACTCAATAAACCGTACATGAAATACGGTGCACAAAGAGCTTCGGCGCAAATATTAAATAAAGGCTTTTAGGATAATGAGTACACCAACTTCGTGAATGTCCTTTCTCTCTTTATTCTACTACTCTACCGGTTTCAATGCTTATGGATTTTGATTGGAATCAGAATAGCCTCAAATGTAGGATTTTGAGGGGCGTTCATTGTTGTCGGATGATTGAAATTGTGAATGGTGTTAATATGAAGTTATGGGAATTGTGTCGATAAATCGTATTGAACTTCTATAAATTCACCACCTCATCTAGTTCGAACTTAAAAGCCACCTCGAAGGAGTGTGGCAGGAGCATATAAACGGCATATTAATATCTTATGAACAACACATTCCCAGTGGTGAGGTTTTTTTCAAAGCAAATCTCTTTAGCCGCCTCGAGTTCGGTCGAGGGCAAATAATATGAGATAAAATAATGAAAGAAAGCTCACTTCATTTGTTCTCTCTACTCTTTGTTTAATGCTATCAACCTTTATAAAATCTCCGCAGGTACCTATCATCACCGGCATCTAGACGATAAAATCCCTTATTTTTCCGTAAGTTCTTTTGGTTCGGTTGTTCTCGAACGCATAAAAGACTAATCAAGAGAGGTGGGTAGGGCGAGCGGACCGAATTTCCCTGAGAACGTTTCAAAATTCGAAGGCGCCATTTTTTCCGGAAGCCATTCTTTTTTTACTCGTTTCTTTTTTTTCCCTAACGCTAAAGGAGACGTGCCCTCACCCCCTCCCCCTTTGGAAAACCGTGGCCGTTTCCTCTTGTCTAATGAACGGGCTCTTTTTTTCGTTTCCTTCGCAGAAATATTACTGTTGGCGTGATCAAACTTCCATGACATTCCGCGTGCTGCACTACCAATCCGCTGACGCCAGCATCTCTCCGAAGGCGTACAGTTGGTCTGTGCATCGCGACCATATGGCGCTTACTCCGTTGGAATGATGCCCAGCGTCGTCGCGAGGTTCAACCTGCTTCTCTGCGCGTGCTATTTTGCTCTTCCAGGCCCTCGGGTTGCCAGATTTTTTTTTCATCGCGTCCCTGCAGCTATGCACGACATTAGCTTGCTTCGCCTTCCACCCGGATTGTATAAATACTCTTTCGGTTCGGAAGAGACGCCTGGAATTGCGTTGCAGCGGATGTTCTGGCTGTAAGCTGTAGTCTGCGCACAATTGGGGGCAGTTATAGATTACTACGAAGCTGCCATGGGGGAATTACCATAGGTATAGATAGGCATGGCGAATATGTTCTGCGAAGATACTACAAATTTAATAACTACATTGTCCTATAGCAGGTTAGATCATGAATTGAAACAAAGCTACTTGGGGGAAAATTAAGATTAGATATTCTAGACTTTTAACTGGTTATTTTGTATACCTGCATGACGTTGAGGGTAAATTTAATTTTCTTGGCTATTATTGACTAAATATGTTAATATTTGTTCAATGGTGATGTCTAACCAAAACGATGATGACTTTTACTACAGTATTACATGGAAATATTCTTTATTTCTTAGGAGACGTTCATTTGATTCTAGATTTTTTTAATAATAAAAAAACCGTACTGTTGGAATTAATATAGGATTGGACCCCATGATTTTAAGTATACCAAGTGATGGCTTCCCTCCTGCCACACACCCTTGCAGTAACTTCAAGGTATTATGTAGATGCACATACTTACAAAGATGTTAGTGTCTGCTGTTGTTTTCAACAATTCTGTCGTTCTCAAATAATGGAAATATTTTTTTTGTGCTAATATTTTCGAGAGGAAAAATTCCCGCGATTATGCAAATCATATTCATTCAAGCAAACATATATTCTTACGAGGTGGAAAACAATACAAGTGCGGCAATGCAGTACGAATTAATTAATCCAACAATTGCATATAATAAATACCGTGACAAATATGCGTACTTAAAATGAACGAAAAAGCAACGTAGGGGAGAGAGGCATACCAAATATGTTATCAAACAGAGAAATGAGAAGCGGAGCTGACTTCTTCCAAAAAGACGAACTCTGAAAGAGCACACTTGGTTGGTGTTTAATATATTCATTGAAATTAAGTATTAGCGCATATTTCTGCATGGTGAAGGTTTCCTCTCGTTATCCCCATTTAAAGAATTATTATAATTTAAACTACTTCTAATAATAATAATAATCCCGAATCATGAAGAGATTAACATGGTGGGGAGGAATGAAGATCGTTGGCGGAAATTAGAAGGCGGAGTAGATGAATGTATTTGATAATTAGAGAAAACGGGATACCGAGGCCCGTTATTGAATGTAGAATGCTGGGTAATCGAGGAAGAGGAATGAAAAGAAAGCGTAATTAAGGAAGTACGAAGAGGGTAGGAAAGATGCGAATCTGAAGGGATATTGAAGATAAGTAACCGTTAGGCGAATGACAAGGAGAAAAGGGTATGGATACTCTTATCGAAATGCTGCCCTAACTGGAAGCAGACTGTCAATCAATTATTAAAAATACCAATACTCTTAAAGCGTGGATTCCGTGTCAAAATTTTTAAATTGTTCTAGTTTCAAATGAAAAAATCCATTCTCTTATCTACAATTCTCTGCTTGTATTATTATGAATTGGAAATCAATTCTCGGATATATGACTCAAGTACAGAATTAATGTTTTTTTAATGCAAAGCATTGATTGTATTTTCATCATCGTTCGTGCAGGTCACTTTTTTCGCGTTTATTATGGCTAGCAGGCAATCCACACAGTCGTTAACTCATGGCCCCATTCCCCAAGAATGTCATAAAATGTAATCTTAAATTCGATTTTCCTGCGAATGAAATGGAGCCGGATATTAGGGCGAGAGTTCCTGAATGAAAAGCTCTGCCTACCAGCGGAACAGAAAGTGAAGGGAGAAATAACGGTTTGGACTTTTCACATAGAGCGGCCATTTAGCTCTTATGAGTTTTGTGCCTGTGTGCACTGAAGCGGAATACTTGTACTGAAATTCTCTGCTCCACGCCCAGTGAGCAGAAAATCTCTTGAGAGAATGATGAATCAAATTAAGTTCAGGTTGTCTCACACTATCCTATTGATACCGGCTTAAATCGATGCTATCCACGATGCTCCCTGTTCATACCCTAATCTCATGTTTAGTGAAGTGGCACTCAAAAAGTTGCTTAGGAGTAGATTTACGTGAAAAAAATGGGTGATGCGTATAATTTTAAACTCAGTTGCGGAGCCGAAAACATACTGGAAACATAAGATTCCCATTTGAATGAGGTATGCTGAAAGGTTGATTGCTAGATGTGGATCGTAAAATCGTATAGTTTTTTAAAAAGCGTGCTGCTCGTTGATTAGGTCACTCCGATATTTTAATGTAACTTACCTTATAATCTACACTCGTGAAGATATGGATGGACGCTAATCAATTTACTTCCGAGCGCGCACACGTGTGGCTCGGGGACTCACCACTGCGCAGGCGTGTACGAGGGGAGTTTCGTCACCGCCGCGCGCCTAGGAGATGCGCGGATGGTGCGGGGGCGTTCTGAGGCGCCCTTGCGCGCCAACTCTTCCAGCCGACCGCGCCGTGTCACGATTTGCCCGCGCCGGGATGATGGAAGTAACGCCGGAGCTCATTAAGCGGCTGAATGGGGGAGGAAGGCGAATTTAATGTCCCGACCTAACCCACAGTGAGAGTTCACGTACCCACGCCTTCGGCTCAGATCGGGGAATTGAGGCGAAAGTCCACCGCATGCTCGGTTTGCACGTTCACTGCTATGAGTTACGAGAAATAACACACACATATAAATAGTTCAGGAGTATAATTTTCTGCACATCTTTCAACATGATTTCGGAACGATTGTATTAACAAGTCACAAGGATAAGAAATACTTAGTAAAATTTTGAGAATAAATTTTAATGCGGTGCAACCTAGGTTTCACCCGTCAGAGCATGATCAGGTACCATGATGTATTACGATAAAATGAGCTATTGTACCCTAACGGGTGAAACCTGGGTTGTACCTCATTAAATTTTGTGGAATTTTACTGAGTATTTTTTATCGTTGTGTCATGGATCGGCTCCACAGAGTATCGCCTTCCACAGAGAAGATTATATTAAAAATCTTTCATCGTGGTTCGACATTTTATCATTTCACTGACTCTTCACTGAGACTTGTAAGTTTTACTCAGAGAAATAGGACAGTATACAAAGGGAAATGTTAGCGATAATGTAAAAAATAAAGTTGCCTCGTATGGCTTCTGCCATCATTAGTTGGTTCAACATTATTGTGAATATACCAGCGTTCCTTTATTGGGGGAAGGGTAAACTTATTCGTGTATCAGCCAAGGAATAGAGAGCATAAAGCAACTAAGAAAAAAGAAAATTACTGTACCATGTGTATGCATTAATGCTTGCAGTAGGCAACAAGTATCAAAAATAATTTTTGGATGCGATACTTGGTTCAAATTTCTCGCGACCTTCGTCTCCTTCACTTTTATTTCATTTTCACAATCAAGCGATAGTGAGTGAAGTCAGCCAAAGACTCGTTTTCATTGGAATAATGGCATGTGGTGAGTCATCAATTTCCTTAGCAGTCGTTACTCCGAAGAGCCACAACTCGGAGAGAACGCCTTTGTTCACTCTGTTTATTTGTTTACGATAATCGAGCCTCTGGCATACCTCTTGGCCCACAGGTTCCAGAATAAAAAGTTCTCATGCTCACTAAAGGCAAGGTAGGATTCATTTGACATCTCTGAGGTATTTTCCGGTTCTTTCCTCAGAGAGATAGCGCGGTAAAAAATTCGCGCTTATGACAGAAAAGAAGTCATTGCAAACTCTCCACTCACGGATAGATTAATTTTAGTTCTCCTCTTTTAAGCTTCAAGAGAATTTTATATGAGTAAAACTGGCGTTTAGGCTTACAGATGGCTGAACTTAAGTTTTCATATGTGCATTTCAAGATTTGCAGCAAAATAAGGCATCAGTGAAAGTGTTACTCAAGAAATTCAATCAAGTAGTTGAGAGATTCATCATATTTGTTATTAATTGCCAAGACAGGAAAGAAAGTGTAATAATATAACTGGGTAATAGAAGATATTATAATGGAAAATTCTTCGGGAACGAAGCGAGCAAGCTTTGTTCCTTAGCATGGTTCGGAGGACACAATGTCAATCTTGACACCTAGAATTCTACGATTCCCTACCGCTATTGGTTTGACCACCCAGAAATGATAAACCAGACACAATAACTGTCAGAAATATTTCAATCCCTATCGTACAGTTTGGACCGTTGCGTATGACAAACTAAGAAACCTAACTTGTCGTATGCACGTACTTGCATTCACATTGACGAAATTAAATTACTGATTGGAAGACTATTGATCTCACCACCTCTTCCTCTCACGGCGGGATATGGCGTAGAGTGGTAATCGTATTTTCTATCTACATTGAAATTTCTTTCGTGCCTTCCCTGTCTGCATTGCACTATTTTTTTAACGCATTACAAACTTTCCAAAACCAGAGAGTTATTACTGAATTTTTATCTCATTTAACTGGAAAGCGTTTCAGATGTTTGGAGAAGGAAGAAAGTAGCGCGACGTGAACGGAGGTAGCTAGTCATAGAAGTGGAGATAGAGGACGTGGAGTAGAAAAATGGTGGAAGATAGATAAGACGAATAGAGTGGGTAATTAGGCGTAATGGGTCTTTGAAGACCTTGATAGAGGGCAGAGCGTTAGGTGAATACGGAAGGAGATGGAAGTAAATACATAGTCTTCAGAAGTGTACCGCTTGGCCGCGGCAGCCAGGTTGGTAATGCGTCGGTCTGCTACCAAAGGCCTCGAGTTCGAATACTGCCAAGGGCATGAATATTGTGTGTTTGTTTTAGATTTAAATGTGTTCGTTTTTAGGGTGCGACATTATCTGTTGGACCACTTAAAATCGAAATCTTCTCTTTAGATTTGCTCTGGAATCGAGATGGAATCTGGATTTAGCCATAAATGACAAAATTGAAGCAGAGAATGTTTTAATACTCTATGTCCTTCACAACCTGCCTTTATCGGTGGAACACTTGTTGCAAACATCTGATTTCTAGGTTAGTCAGCCCTCTAATTCGACCTCACCCAATTTATAATTACAAGCCCATTCTCCGAGACGGCTCATGACTCCGGGTATGTAATTCTCCACGCGGCCCGACCAATTTAATTCGGCCTCACGAATGCGGAGACGGGGGAGAGGAAAAAAAAGGTCTTGCGAGCGACCCGGCTATCACTGTCCCTCCTCTCTCTCCCACAAGAAGACTTCCCATCTCACTTCGCCGCCTCCCGGACGGGAAGCTGAGGCCAGTTGAGTGAAAGGGGGGTGGGATGTGGAGGGAGGGGTGGGAGGAAGCTCTCTTGCGTGGGGGTTCAGGGAGGAATAAGGGTGGAGTAAAAGGGGAGGGGAGTCGGTGGGAAAGGAAGGAAGGAAATGACTGAGGGCCGAGGGGGTTGGGGGGTTCTGTGGGGGTAAGAAAAGCAGGGCGGACCCCCCTTCCTCTCTCTCCCCCCACACCCCGTCTCGTCCTCACTCTGGACTACGCCTACGAGAATGCAAGAGCGGATGTTTACTAATTCCTTTCCCTTCCTCCCTCCCCATCCTCCTCCGCCTCCACCACCACTCCTTAATGCCCTACCTCCTCTCTAAAGTCCTCTCTACTCTCCTCTCTCTCACCCCATCCTCCACCACACATCCCAGAGGCGTTGTCGGGGGAGCGGCGGTCCAGCTGCGCCACGCGGCTAACGTCATGACTGGAGGACCGGTTTCAGTCTTTCCCGCCAAATAATCCCTCCTCTCCCTCCCTTCCTCTTCCTCCCGCAGCCTCGCCGTGCCTCCCCTGAGGGGGGGAAGGCGGTGTGAGCCGGGCTTAGCCACGCCACTTCCTTTGAAAACTCCCTCGACTTCTATGCCTCCTCCTCGGCTCTTCCGCCTCCATTCTTTCTCTCTCTCTCTCCCCCCGTTCGTCTCCCTCCTCTCTTCCCGCTGGTTTGGTGGGAGGAGGGCGAGGTGGAAAATCGTGAGGTGGAAGGCTTGCTGTCCGTCCGCGGAGGCGTATGCCGTCTCCTCACCTTTCTTTTTCTCTCTCCATCTCTCTCCTGGTCCCGCTGAAAGCCAATTGCGCTGGAGTAGGCGGTGGATTGGTGGGAGAGCTCGGCGAGGGCGCGCGAATCTCTCCCTGGGGGAAAGGGGAGGGTTTGGTGTGGGCACCCCTACGTTCTTTCAAGATCCTCCCCCAATTTGATTCATCGTCATTACCGTCCACCCCCGACAACCCTCTCACCCTCCCACCACGAACAAATCCTTCCATCCCGTCGGGATCGGTGTCATTTTGGGGTTGGTCTCCGACGAGATAGGCCCGCGAAAGGTAGGTGGTCATCTCCGATCCGGCCGTGGGCGTCGCGCGAATTCCTCGTCGGTTGGGCGAGAGGGAGATCGCTGTTCCGCCGGTGTGGTGAAATCCACTCAAGTGCGCGAGCGGGTTTGTTTGTGTTCGCACGCGTATCTGTGTGAGTGCGTGTGTATCTGAGCGCTTGGACGCGTTGGAGTTTTCGGCGCCGCGAAAGTGAAAATCTCCTCGACTCGACACTCGGGCGCCCGGCGCCAGGGAAAATCCGTCTCTTTGGCGCGCGGTTACCGTCTGCTTGGATTTTCCCTTCTCACCCCGCTAACGTTAACGGTAAGAGTTCTCCCCGGGAATGTTGCTTTTGTGTGTCAGTGCTGGCTCACGGCCGCGGGGGTATTTTGCGTCAGATCCGCACGAATTGGTCCACACAGTTCTCTAAGCTCACAGCGCAGCAGGTGAAAAGTGAAACGAAGAACAACGCGTGGACCCTTGTTGTTTTTAATCCTGTAACACCCAAGAATATGTGTGATGTTCAATGATTCTGTCGATAGGCTATAATTCTCATAGTAGTCTAGATTCCGTCGATAGATTTCGATTCTCCCTGCTGGAGATAATAAGTGGGTTGAGATCTGATAAATATAGCTACTCTTCCTTCTAGCTTGGACTGTCTCCCATTTCTCTCGTACGGGGAAAATAAGCATAACTGATGCATTATGTGTTGGTAATGAATCAGGTGTAGACATGCCTATCTTCTTCGACGAAATGAATGATTATATATAGGCAAAGGGGTTTTTATGATATTACATTTATTTGAGTTCAGTGTTTGCCATCGTGTTCTAGGTGAGATAGATACCACTAGATACGAGTGGGAACTATAGGCTTCGATATCGATAGGTGGTAACAATATCCTTTATAATTGGCATTATCTGTTAGTTGTTCATAGGAGTAGGTGGAAGTGGCGCAAAAAATTTCAGGGAGGAGCTTTAGGGAATTAACGTAGGAAATTTCTTAATGCTATATTTGCCCTGTAGTCTGATGATGAAGATAAATCTAAAGCCGCTCTAATTCCTTCTACCGGACGCGCCTGAAGTCGTGTAGATCTTAACTATTTCTTATTATTTTTGATAATCTGAAATAACTTTACCCATTTAATATTTTTTCTTAGTTTTAGCTTTGCTTTTGACGTGATTACGGGAGTAAGGTAATATCGATAATGGTTACCGACTTTTAGGAGTGTTTAAGAGTCTCCTGTGTTGTTCTATGTATTATATTAGTATTGTTGGTTATAACTATATTATTGTAAAGTAGTCGGGCGTTCCGCTGCAGTATCAATTTTGCTTTCGCGCGCAAAATTTCGCTGTGGCCCCTGCACTGAACAGCACAACATTCTTCTGATATCGTTCTTGTGCACGGTCTCATTCACTTTTGAGCGCTGTTGTCGTTGTATTGGTCGCTGCATCTCTGGTACACATGCCCGTAAAAGTGCATAGTGTGTTGTAGTACTGTTGAGATCGTGATTGTCAGTCACGTGAGCGCCGTTCGCCGGTAAATTACTCGAAAAATTTTGCAGATACGTCTGAATGCGCTCTAATAATGGGATGGTTAATGTGCAACGTTCGTGTCATGAACAGTGGCATATGCCCTGCCTCCTTTCCCTCTCTAAGTGTACTGACGCCCACGGAGGCGTGTCCGCGGGTACGCAGTCCTCCCGCCAAGGGGACAAGTGGTCGGGACTCAGCCGGAAGATCGTGTTCAGGTGCACGGTTTGAGCGGCGGGGTTTAGGTGGGGCAACAGGCGTTCCTCTTCCCCAGTCTGCGGTCGCGTCTCCCGTTCCTTGGCTTCACCTCGCCTGGGGTAATCAAGATTCAATCGTGGATGTACGCTAGATCGACTCCGGTCCCGCCGTGACGGAAATGGGAGTATTACTAAGAGGTTATTCCGTTAAAGTGATGTCAGGCATTGCCGCGATTGAAAGCAGACTGTCGAAGCTACAAAAATTCAATGAGTGAACTCGCCGTGATTCGATCAGGTTGTTGTAAATGTGAGGGAGTTAGAGGTTTCCTAACCCGGGTGTTATTATCAAAAATATTTTCCCGCCCGTACTGCATACCTATATACAAATCTAGACACAGATTTGTCGTCGTTTACCATTGAAGTTTTACCCTGGATATTAAGAATGTCCATGCATCCAAATAATTATCAACCCCCCCCCCCTCCTATCTACCCGAAATTATAACCTACAGGTTGCACTTCAGAAGTGTTTTTGCATAGGAGGTTTCTTAATGAGTTTTCCGAAACGTCTGCGGGTCAGCTTCACTGGAGCTTTCTGCGATTCATGTCACTTGAATGTAGAGAAAAGGCTGTCGATGGCTGTTGGGCAGCTCCAAAGCCGTAAAAGTAACCGTTCACGGTGTGATTTTATCAATGGATTTCCCGGAAGTGGCGTCGCGTGAACGATAGAAAATAGTTTCGCGGAATGCAAAACACCTGGCGAAGGCAATCACAACGGCGCGTGGCCGACAAACTTGCTGTATCCCGCGGTCACCTTGCAATGTAAAGAATAATTTCTCCCTGTCGAAGGTCGCAGCGTTGGACGGCAACATGAATCGATCAATCACGACTCCCGCGTGCTTTCACTGACCAATGACGATGGGAAAATACTTCATCGGTCGTAAAATGTGAAAAAAAACTAAAAATCCCTTATGCTATGCAATCACATGATGTGATTCACATCCCCTGAGAGCTCGACTACTTCGAAGCAGCCCCTCACGAGTTTTGTCCTGTTTCTCATCATGAAAATGTTTACGAGTTACAGAACTTATAAATACATAAACATTATGTACTATCGCATGAGTCCGTTTACTAGCATGATTGTTTTAAGTGACAGTGAGAAACGTGGCTTTTTTCGGAAATCAGGATGTAGAAATATAACAACCACTTTATATCTGAACGAAAGGTTGATAAAGGTGCTGAAAATAATTAACTGAGTTATATTCCACACACATTTATTGACCGACCGGTTTCGACCTTCTCAGGTCTTCATCGGGGGTTAACAAGTAAAAGACGGCCAAGGCGGCAGAGATATAAATAACAATATGTGATAAAGGTGCGTCGGACTTCCTGGCAATATTTGTGTGAGCCCTAAAACATATTAAAAAAACAACAAAATTTTGACGATACACTGGCTCAATCGCCGGAAATCGAATAAACAAATTACTGAGTGAATTTTTAAAAAGACAGTTAACTATATCACTGTGATCTGAAATATCACAGAGCCACGAGGCAGAGTAGGTTTATTCGATACCCTCGTGGTTTTCATTACAACTCATTGCGTAAATATTTTCTGAGGAATTTCAGCTTGATTCACGTTCGATTCGAAATCCAAATTTTAACGGGGATATTACTCAGTGCTACCGAGATATCTTGGTTAACATAGCTTTTCAGTTGATCGAAATTTTCTGCGTCAATTCTCAACATTAATGTCTTTAAGATCATTTGCTAATTACTCCATTCTTGTCATTTTGTCGCCATGCCATTTAAGGAAAAGTCAGTGAATATTTACGTTACCATAGTTCTTTAGGAAGAAAAGTATTATGGATCGTTTGGAGATGGATAGGAAATGTGCCAATTTGAAAAGAAAGGGCGTAGCGTACAGCGTAGGGATGGATCAGATAGATTAATGAAATGCAAGTTGAGTAGGGACACTCCATCAAAACCTACCCTAACCGGTGGAAAACAATCGATAAATTTCTTACGTAAGTGATGTTGTTTTCTTATGAACTTTCCGCCGGCGATGAAAATATTGAAGTAACTTTGTCATCGTCTTTCGGTGAGTCTCGCGGCCGGCCTGGGCACTCTTCCGACGAGGGAACTCGCGCCCCGACGCGAACGAGACTCTGCGGGGGTTGTCGGGACGCTTGGGGGCGGTCGGAGGAGGGTGTAAAGGGGGATGAAGAGGGGTGTGGAAGGCGGCGGTGATGGGAGGCCGGCCGCCCCACGTGGTCCGGATGCGTCGTGCCCACAGCGCGAAGATGATCACCTGTGCTCCCCGTCCACGATGAAAAACTCGCGAAAAGGGACACACTTGCGTCGCGGTGCACGTATCGCGTGATGGATGGCGAGCCATTAACGGCACGGCACGTCCAGACGGCAGTCGGTTGGGACTCCTTCTCTCCCTCTCTCTCAAGAAAGCCACCAGCCCTCCCTTGTACAACCCTGTCCCCCATGACCGGCATATGGAATTAAACGTGTGAGGGTGATAAGGATGGATAATGAAGTGATTAGAAGGGGTGGAGTCTCCGTATTCGAGATCCACATCTACGATTTCCCCTCAAGGACGTGTGGCATGGAGTGTTGGACCGCATTCATTTAAAATTACATTAGCAGATAAAGTTGTGTTCCATGGCGAATACATTTATGTAACGTGTAAGTCGTTGCTGTGCTTCGTGTGTGATATTTGATCGCGGATTGATTATAGAATAAGAGTGGTTACTTCAGCTTCTCCTTAAGTGTCTGAACCCCATTTCTGAGTGATCAAAACTTTTGATAATTTTTGACCTTTTAAAAATGTTTGACATATGTGGACTCGTATTCCTTATACGTTTCTTAAAGACATTATCTCGCATGCCTTGATCATGTTCAGAAGGATTCCGATTCTATTTTCTCCAATAACCCAGTTACACTTTCTCCGTGGCAGTTTCTTCTATAAATGTTGCACATCTCTGGCCTTAATGCTGTATCTTAATGAACTCCTCGTGCAATAGGCCCCGAATTCTTACTGCATATCCCGAATGGTGTCCCGCTGATTTGAGAAGCACCTGTTTTTCGCCTTCTCATTGACTTTACCCTTAGTATTGGTAAAGAAGGTAAGTTAATCCCAAGCTGAATGCGATAAATTTTATGAGAACGTGAGGATATGATCTAGTGAAACATCACGAGAAAAGAAAGAAAGAATCGTATCGTCCCGTTTCGTGGACTGAGAAACGGGACATGAGCCTGCGTACCACCGTTCGCAGGTGCAAAACCGCCCGGCTCGGCTGAGTCGTGGCATTTCTGCTTACCCCGACTTGGTAGAAGACCCTCACGGAGTTGACGTGGGACTGGTGGTGTCCGTGGTTGGACGCCTGCGTCGGCGCCGAGTAGTAGTAGTGCGAGAGGTGCTGGACCGGGTGCGGGAGCACTAGCGGCGGGGCCTCGTCGCCGTCCTCCTGGGACTCAGGCGGGAAATGGTGCGGTTGCACCACCATGACCGGGGGGAGGCGGCCGCATAGGGCCGCGGTGCAGGCCAGGAGCACCAGGGGTAGGGGGAACATGGCAGGGGACATCCCGGACACCGCCGCGCGCACCAAAGCACCACTTACTCGCCCCGTCCTGCCTCGTCCTTCGACGACACACGGGTCCGGGGAAAAATCCCGGGGAGCTCGATCGGTTCGCCGCTGACGGAAGAAGGCTTGTTTCTTTTGGGGGGAGGGAAGGAGGGATTGAAGGGGGAGGCACAAGTTTTACGCCGTTCGTTGATGCCGTGGAGCGAAGATCTCGAAAGGTGGCGCGGGAGTCTTGGAGTCGCCACGCAATCGAACGGAGCGGCACAGGTTGGGGAAAAAAACAATCACTAAAAAAAAACACACGAGTCCGACGTGGACGAAGTCCTGCTCCTTCCTCGCGCCTCTGTGCGCTGGAAATCTCTGTCTCCGCGGACTTGAGGGGGCGGGAAGGTGTCTTATTTACGGGAGAAAAAAAATTGAGCAGCAGAAAACGTTATCTGGAGACGCGAAAACGGGAACTAGTGCGAAACGCTTTTTTTCACGTTGGGTACAACCTCACGGGGAGGGATTCAGGGAGAGATATGCGTGAACTAACGCCGCAACACTGCTCCGGGCCTTGCCTCACGACTTATATAGTCGGTACCCCCACCACCACCGTCCTCCTCCTCTTGTAGTGAATGACTGGACGAGTCCATTCCGAGAGACCTCGGGAGGGGAGTAGGGGGCGAGTAGGAGTGCCCGGGAGAGAGAAACTCTTGAGAGGAGAGGAGGGAGGGAGGTGGAGGGGGATGGGCGGGTGAGGGGAAGTGTCCTAACCCTCCCCTCCTCACCCTCCACCTCTCCCTCTTTCGTGGACTGCCAGTGAGAGGAAGAAAGGGGGGGGGGGGGGACTCTCCTTATGGTCGACTTGAAATGGCCTCAAACCCTCTCACTGCACGGCCACAACCGGCACCACACGAACGGAGTTACCTCCTCTCTCTCTCCCTCGCACGCACACCATTCACTCATTCAGTAGTTACAAGAGTCGTAAAATCATTTTCTTCCCCCTCACCACTCCAACCTCTTCCCTTCATCCTTTTTAAGGGTAGGGTTAACAGACGTCCCGGAGGAGCGAGACGGGAGTGGTCTCGGGTGAAAAAATATTTTTTGCCGAATCTTTGCCTTTTTTCACGTTTCTACGGCCGGTTTCTTTTACACACTAGGGCAGTGGCTCCCCAAAAAATTGTGGGTTGTGTTTTGGGGGTGAGGAGGGAATTCAGAAATGTGTCTGGGAAGGGAAAACGCGGAAATAATATGTTTACCTCCAGGTTGTCATAAGTGAAGTACGGTTGGTTGAATCTATAAATCTCTTGGGTGTTATAATCGATAGGAGGTAGTAATTTAATGATCAGATTGATTATACTTTTAAATTGATAGCCATAAATTTGGGTATCGTTTTCAAAATCGTTAAATGTTCAGGACTCTTAATCTTACATTTAATTGAATTATTCAACGTGTTTTATTAATGATTTGTATGCATTATTTAAACTAATATTGTAGAGACAAATATTCAGCAAAACCACAGAGTCGAGTCTAATGTTAACGTGTATCCGATGTACAAAATATTAATCTAAATTATCATATCGTGGTGAATAGATATCACCATTGTGTTGGTATATGCTTACTGGATTCTATCACTCAAGCTTTGGTATACCACGAATGAATATTTAAAACTAAAATAAAAGTACTTTAATGCCCAAATTCCTTGATTTGATTCCACTTTAAATAACGAAGGTGTCTAATTATAATAAGACAAAAATAGTGATAATTTGTTTGCATTTAGTCTTACTAGTTATAACCGATCAAATCTAACCTTGATAACGTTTGGCGTTCCGCATTCCTTACTTGATGGCTCTATTTCCTCATGTGAGAAATTCTCAAATTCCATTCCGCTAAAGCTAGTTTTTTGGAACTTGTTTTCTAATTTTTGATCAAGACAGCTCTGGTTTTGGTAGGTCTCTGGCTTGCAAACCCAATAGCCGAGGGCTGTATTCCTTTTCGATTTTAGGTATTATCCTAGTACTTTCGCCCTAGAAAAATGTATAATCCCCTGCCACACACCCTTGTCGAGACTTGGGTTTTGAATATATGTAGATAAAATATGACAAGAGGTCAAAAATATTTCGTTACTCCGCATTATTCAAACTAAAAAATAACTAATTATGATAAAATGACTTGGTAGGTAGTTATGATCCAAAGATCTCGTTATTGTGTCAATTAAGTATTTTAGTGCCATTTGAAAGATAATTTGTATTCAATTATCCTAAGTTGCCTGTTATTCTGGTAAGAAAGTCGAAAATGAACATAATGTCTGAGATTTTTAAACTTAATCAGTGATTGAAATCATTGCGTAACCTTTTTATCAAGAGTATGCATTATCTTCGTGTAATGCTGTCTAATTCTAGTATGCACTTATTAAATATACCCTTGAACCAATTGCTCGTGTTTTTGTATTTACTTTCTTCAGATTTTTATTTAATGCCGACGAGTATTTCTAGCCATAATGAAGTATACTCTAAATGCTGCTCTGTGCACCATTATACGAGGTACCGTAATAACAATGACATATTGTTATTGTCCGCTGAATTAGTTTAAATCAATTCAGTGGACAGTGCTATATTTTTTATTGTCTGCATGATTGGTCCGTACCACTGGGTTTTTGTTGGCATCTGTTGATTTTATGCGAGGTTCAGTTTATGGCGTCGGGTAATAAACTTTGTCTCTTGTTTACAGTTATGGGTAAGAAGGGATCTCATTCCGGAATCCGATGAATATTGTTCCGTTTTTGTTAATGGACGTGAAAAGCGACCGGTTAAGCTGCTAGTCCATGGGTTAGCATGCCATTATGATAATGCCTGTGGTTAGCCACCTGAAAAAAAGATGAGGAAAGGAAATCATTTTGAAGAAAAAAATAAGGTCATCATAAAACTATTCCACGCCCACGAGGGCGGGCGACCATTCATCATTCCACATCGGACGACCCCCGCAAGCCCGTAGCACTTCACACTGGCACTAAACCACTCACACTAACGTGGACGCGTCGTGACGGCTTCGTAATGGAACGCGGAAGCCTCGTCAAAACTCTCGATGAAATGGCGAAATCTGTAAAAACATTCCCGGGCACCATTACGCGTCTCGGCTCTTCGGGCCAACTCGGTCCGGTTCTCAGGGCTATACGACACAGACTCAAGTCAGGTCAAGAGGAAGGATGCCATTAAGAAGGTGCTACGAGAGACTACGCCGGGAAGTAGAGACTAAATTTAATGCAGAAATTTAAGGCGGACACGGTCTCTCAAGAAGTTAAAAATATATTTAAGACTCTCTCTAAGGATTATGCGTATAATGGTAGATTCGAGCAAAAATATAAAGTAAGAGAGATAGATGGTAAGACCAAAAATTCATTTTTTCCGCACACAGGGACAGTAATAAGTACATCTACAGATTTCCCTGCGTGCAACCTCTTAAGGTGCATGGCAGTGGGTGAATCATCACCGATCATGCACTACATCAGCATCATCATTCTGCATGAACTAGGGAACATATTAAAACTCAGTAAGGAAACGTATCAGTCATGCATGCACGAATTTATTATAATTTACGGTATGATATGTTTCTAATTATTCGGTTAGGCATTTTCGGTTAGGCGGTTAGGCATGCAGTAATTTTCATTCCATTTACGCTGGCAGGGATACTGTTAGTATGGGTTAGTAGAACGATGGTCACACACTTCAAACTACGCTACCTTCATTACTCCTGCCCAACCACTTATTATACCGCCTATTATGATTTCTAATTGTTCACATGAAGAAAGACTTTTAAATCTATCTGTATGTTGATAGAGTATATTGAAGCTCCCAAGGGATATGATAGGTAATATTTTTAGGTTTGTTCTTTCTGCTTGCCTACATGAGACTAAATATATGGTCTTCATTCCATTTTTCGCGCGGTTTTTAGGCCATCAAATATTTGTCGAGCGGTGTACGTTCCGTAGGGTGATGGCTTTTCGTTAACTTGCAGTATTGCATGAGAAGCTACTTTATATAATTCTTTTTTCAAAACATTTTTAAAATGGAACGAAGTTAGCGTTTTTTCCATGAGTGACGCCTTGGCATCTCCTTGGAGAAACTTGTGTACGTTCCTGAAGACTGTAGCACAGTTTTTTTTCGGCGACGTCTAGCAATATGGATGCATTCACTTATTTACTGAATGGATTACGCTTATTATTCTTTCACTGGATCCGAATGCTTCAGAAAAGAACGCGGTAAGCTTCCCATATGCAGGCGTTAACTGCAAGGTACGAGTTCTACCGTCCGGGGCGGTATACTGTCTTTCGTCTCAGGTTTTTTATTTTATCTCAATACAACCCTATCTTCCACCGTCTCTGCCCATCTTTATCTCCCTTCTTCCCTCTTTATCTCTTCCCGCCACCCCCGCGTGTCCCATATCTTGCTACATCTGCCTTCGTTTCCGCGTACTTATCTCGTCCGCTCTCTCTCTCTCGTTACGTGTGGAGCGGGTGAGCTTCGTCGAGGATGGATGGTGAAGTCCTGCCGTCTGTTACCCGATGGAGTACTGGATCTCAGTTGCGGCGCATGTATTCCGTCTCATCACGATCAAACAACTGATTTAGAAGCATCATAAGACACTATTTACGTACATTGCTGTGTGCTCGTGAAGGTGCTTGGCTCATGAAGAGTCGACTTTCCCCTTTTCGCCGGAGTTATATTAAGTTTAACTTCTCTTTGTTTTTATTTTAAGCATATTTTCGTGGATCTTACGATTTTAGGTGATGCCTGAGTGAAATAATTGTCCTCTTATTCTAAATTAGAGCGTTATGCTAGAAAAAAACATTCATCAATTATTGTAAACTATCTTCCATGAAATGTTTCACCTTGGTGGTGTAACTGATAAAACATAAGCCTCGAAAACTAATCCGTGTTTCGAACCCAGACTCGGTGAAATATTTTTTTCAATTGGAATGTAGCTTATTCCTCTCCCCACCAATTTTGTGTTCATTCTTTGTGTTTCCAGTTCGTTTTTGTTTTCCATTCCCTCTACTCTAAAAATTACACATTTGTGCATCATTTTGTTTTTTCGTATAATCTTTTTTATAAAAATACATTTTTAAATTGATCATTCAATTATCATCATCATCAGTCAGGAATCCTGAATTTGGTTTGGCGCAGTTCTCCACTTACATCTCCTATCAGCTAATCTCTTCATAATTTCGTATTTATTCTCTTTCCGTACTGCATAAACGTAATTCGTCATTGTAGAAATATGGAGAGAAGAATCATAGTGACGGAGGTGATTAATAGGAATGATGACCTGCGGAAAGCTACCGAATTTGGTATCATAAACGCGATATACGAAAAAGGATATATGGCGCTTCCAGATCGCAGAATTGATGGCCAGCAGCTGATTTCGTATTATTTATTCTGCGGAAGCCGCGTTAGAAAATGTGGAAGAAATGTTTGAGAATATGAGATAAGAGTATGCGCCGCGTTTTATTTGGTAGTTGGAAAGCTTGACTTTGATAGCTGTTGGTTTATAGAAGAGAAAAAAATGTTGTTATCATCATCAGATCAACGAGTCTAGGATCTATAATTGTGTGTTTATAGAAAAATCTGGACCCGTTAACACCATATGAATCGCCTTAATGAATCATGATTTTATCATTGCAGTTGAATTTTAACAAATAGGTAGTCCGATCTTTTTATTTAATCTTTAGTCTCTACCCAGTCCTCCCTTAGTGGCCATGGGGTGAACTTCTGTACGGCACATCCTGTAACAGAGTGTCTCGGGGGCCCACCGGCCGTGGAAGCCAATTCGGTAACGCGCTGGATTGGCAACCCAATTATCCCGGGTTCGAATCCTGACAAGGCATGGATGACGTATTCATCCTAAGATCAAGATCTTACCTTAGACAGTAGATACAACGTAATCTCTGCCGTTGGATCTCCTAAAACCCAAGATTACCAGTACTACCGATTGACTAGAAACCTAATTTTTGGCTAGAAGAAACTTTTTTGCTACCGATTAGTGCAAATAAGAGCGACATGAGTGAGTTATGTCGCACGGATTTATCGAAGTGAACTGTGATATCTTAAACAGAAAGACCAATTCTTTGGAAGTTATTGGATTAGACGCAGTGGACTGTGATTAGTGTCTAGGAATTAGTAGATTAGTGGACTGGGAATGAGGTTTGCTATGAATTTCACTATAGCAGATATTCCACAGAGAAAAAAATCATTCGCCATGACCGGTACTCGAACCCGGACCCCCGGTTGGAAAAGCATTTCTCTAAATATACTTATCGTTATTTCCCGAGAAGGCATAAGTTAGTTTGGCTAAATCATGCTAGGCTTTTACACGGTACATTTTTTGTACAATTTCTTCTACAAACGCTTGTATGAGGAAAATTGTATCTACCGTGTAAAATAGCAAATTGTGTGAACGCTTGTGCGGATGTCTATATGACTGAACGGAAAATAGAACCTGTTCTAATTCCATTCAGACAAACATACAATTTCGTTCAGTTTCAACATTCGTTCGTACAAAAAATCTCACTGTGTAAAACGGCCTTAATGCCAGTGGGCAGATATATCGGCACGCCATGATTATGCGAAAACTGCCAAGGGCCGATGTATCGGCTGACTTGCATTACAACATTACACATTTGTAATATTATATTTCCTTCAAATCAGAGACAGCATGAATGATTTTTTTCAATCTCATAAAAACTGAAATATAGCGTCAACATTGAGGAAAATACATAATTCATATATTAAAATTATGTTCTTCAAATATATCTAAAATTCATAATCTTACAATTTTAATAGAAATGTGCTTGAAAGTTTTTGCACAGTCTACCTAAAGGGGGCTGGCAGTAAAAGGGTTAATTTTATTATTATCTTGTCTTCTGCTTACTATCACTGATATCGATCGGCAGAGTAAGTCGTAAGGACGGTTCTACGGACGGTGAGCTTCTTAAGAAGTTCCTTAATAACGATACCGACAACGCGAAAGAAGGACCCGTGATCCTTCTCCTGATCTACGCATAGACCGGATATCCAATGATCCGTGTTTCGATTCCCGGTATAGAAAAACTTTTCTCAGAAGCAATTTTCACACGCATTTTAGATCTAGGGTTCATTGATTGCGAGTGAGGGGGTTCACGGTTACTTATTCCCTACGCGTCAGTGCCGAAAAGGTCTCCTTCAAAGTGTTCTGCGAATCCCTTTCGCCCCTCGTACGTGTCCGCGAGACTGGGCGGAGAGAATCTTTCGCGCGATATCCGTCGCGGTCGCACGAAAAGCCACCCAAATCCGAATCCTATCTAAGGAGATCGCTTCGAAGCGAGAGGTGGTTTTCGGCCAGAGGAAAACGTGAGACTGAGACAGGAGACTGGAGAGGAGACGAGGAAGGGAAAAACAGGGAGCTTTGCGGAGACTGGTTTATTTTTTTTTACTCGAATAATTCCAGTCATAAAAATGAACGGCTTTGAGAGCCGCGGAGGGACGAATAAATACGAAAAAAAAGAAGAACAAACACACTCTCTTTCACTTAGCGAGCGTGTCGAAGGGAGGAGAGGAGTGGATGGGAACCCCTTCCCTCATATCTCCTGCTGAATAAAAGATGGACGGGTCTTGCTCGATGATTATTATTGCGAATGCATGCTGATAACATGGAGGTTAACTCGCGCTGGGAATAACAATGGCCTTACGCCGGGGGTCGTGACTGAAGGCTGTGAGCGTTCGCGGGCTTGGCGGTTGATGGCGACCGTGCCACCTGACGAGCATATACTAAAATTGCTGGATGGTGATCCCGAGTGAAACGGAAACGTAACGATCGTTTTCGATTCGACTAAGGACCGCCTTGAGCTGGATTCACATGGGGCGGAAAGTGCGGACGGCGGAAATTGCGGAAACCAATCAGAAACGCCCAACAGAGAGGCAGAATGGAAGGAATAGTGACTGGAACTGGAACCGCGGAACGAAAAAGAGTGGACCAATTCTTACTTGGACGCCGTGACACGATCAACTCTTCTTCCATCGCGATTGAATTTACGATCTTGTATTTACTCTCTAGATGTATTTGTCATGTGACCACTAATTTGATCCTGTATCTGACAGACCCTCGCTTTTGAATTTATATTAATCATCCTTTGATGGATCAAGTCATTCCTTTCATTGATAGGAAATCTTATTTCGTCAAGAAGGCAAGAGAACAAAAAAATTGTATTTTGAAAATAATGGAGTTCCGCTTGATCACTTGATTATGTTTTAACATAATAATGTGTTATATATGGGCATCTTCATCTCAGACTTGGTAGATTCAGCAAAATCATGTCCTAGGTGACCTTCAGCACTTTCCTAAAGTTTACATATGTGAAAGCAGTAGGGATTCCCTTGATGAATATTGATGCCTTTATTTGAGAACCTGGACATAAAACATTAATAGTGGACATTTTCATACATTGGAAGCCATTGATTTATGCAAAATTTAACATTTATTCAGTTACAGGATATATAATGTGATCAACGATTCACTATCCTTCCTAGGAAGGGGAGTGTCCCCTGACTCAAATCAGCTGATTTGAGTTGATATCACCCATTCAGCTGATTTGAGTTGAAATCACCCATATATTACATAAATGACTTCCTTCATGCAGCATGGGAAATTTTGTAATTAGAGCCAACATGACAAAAATAGAAACTACAATAACCTCTGGAATCACTTTTCAAATGCTTAAAAGAGCTGAGGGGCTTTGATTTGCTCTCAAATTTTTCGATTGTTCATGAAATGCTATAATTATCAGCTGAGTGATTGATCATGGGAAAATTTTGATTTCCCTCGTCATGAATAGGTCTTGATCTCATTAATTTGGGGTTCTTCCGTGCGACAGCTATCTAAAATGTGGGCTAGTCACTCGAAAGTGTGCTGACTTGAGATTTTGTTCGGCTTGAAGTTTCCCGCAAGATGCGTCGGGTGTCGCTGTGTCATTCATTGTTTTTTAAATTACTTCGAGCTACTTTTGAGCATACGTCACAATTCTCCTGCGGACTGCGGAAAATATTAGGAATTTCTACCAACACTTTCCGCCCCCTTTTTTCCGCACCCTCTCTTGTGATTGGCTAGGAGCTCTTTGAATTTTCTTTTCCATCTCAATTCCTCCGGTCCGTTCCCATATTAGAGCATGTTGATTGGCTAAACGCCTTTCCGCCTTCCGCACGCATTCCGCTCCCATGTGAATCCGCCTTCAGAGACAGGTAGGCCTGCGGAGTTCAAAGATGAGCGGCGGGGGGGAATAAACAGCAGTTCCCTCCACCCACGCCTTCGGATGGAGAGAGGCGGGCTGAGGGAGAAGGATTTTGGTGAGAAGTGTCCGTTTAGACAATTCCCGAACTTTGTCCTCGGCGATACTGCCGTGAGGGAGCCGGACAGCAATCTATATCTATGTCATACCGAGGTAGCCGTTGCTGTGATGTGTGGCTGGGGATACAATGCTCTATTTTACACCAGTTTGGATAGAATACCGGAATGAATGAATGGAATCAATGGATGAATGGTAGGAAATATGAGGAACTAAACATGGTCATCATTCGATGGAAGTCGTGGAAAGAATATATTCGATAATTTTACAGCGAAAGCAACAACTAAAACCTTTACATTAGGTTAAATGTGTAGAATATCGCAATCAACATCAGGAATATTGGTTTGAATTAGCTCTCCACGTAATTCTTCGGCTCTCTCAACGGCTCACATCTTCATATGTACATACATAAGTTATTTCTTTTCCATTCATCGCTGCTTGCTCCATATATTTCATTAGAGGCCTTCCTTCCCATTCTTCCCGTTCGCTTGTCCTTTGATGACTTCTTCGTTTGATCTTCATTGCATCTTTATATTTCTTCTGATGTCCCACATTTCAAATGCTTCCGGTCTTGGCTTTTTTATGGCTGTAATTATTCATACCTCACTGTCAGGATGAAGTACGTTCCAATTGTAAGTTTTAACGAATCGTTTCCTTACTTCCAAGCATTATTTTCATCTGTAAACTTAGCATTAGGAAAACTAGGAATAACCTGTTCCGCCTGTTCTACCCTTTACAAATACCTGTACTAAACTCCTCATATTCTTCATATTTTATTCCTCCCGCATACTATTCAGAATCCCTATAGATCCTTATCAGAATCCCTCTGCGCTATTGTTGCATGTTTGGTCGTTACTCAGACCCTGCCACACACCCTCGAGTTGGCTATCAGAGTATTCAGTTGATGTTAACTCCCGTTAACTCCCTCTCCCTCCTTCTTCAACCGCTACTTTTAGGAGTCCTTTGCATTTCAATATTTCGTTCTCTTTTCCTGTACCTACCCTTTGAATTTCTCCCAACTAAATTCTGCCCTTGGTTACTTTGTTTAAATCTTCTTCATTAATTTTTCTCTCAATCCATCTGACCCTCTACATCCTCCTCCAAACCGACCACTCAAAAGCCGCAGTATTATTTTGCCCGCCTTTCCTTAGGAGGAAGGCTAAGCTGTCATTTCCTCATGTCATTTATTTTTCTACCTATAATTGTGTTTTTAATCATACAGGGTATTTTTCCGTCTTCGATGAATAGAGCCTGGTAACTGACTGTATGCCCGTATGGATTCTGACAGAGCTTTTATCTCATTTCGAGACGATGGAACTCGCATCCTAGTTTTTCCAATATCACACTTAATTTTTCAGTGAAATTTCTTTATAACCTCGCCTGACCATCTCTAGTTCTTGTGTTAATCCCTTTCTCCTTCTTCATTGAGTCCCAAATGCTAGATATCTCTCATACATGCGTTACATATGCAAAATGGCACGTCTCTCTCTGACAATACCTTTCTCGTTGGAGGCGCTAAAGCTGTAATCTTAAATTAGATCTCTCTTCACGTTGCTGCCTGAAATAAGGCAATAGCAAATGAGTCTCGGGTGTGACCCGAGCATCATATGTTCATGAGGAAAGAATTAAGGCTTCCTTGCTCTTGCATAACACAATCACAGCGGGAACAATGCCCCACAACCTCAGCGAATTTTATCTGAAAAATTATATCGGTTTAATCGGAAAAAGTTTATTCACTGTCCGCCTTCGGAGCAGTAGAACAAGGGGAGGGCTGTTTCTATCAACTGAGCTATCTTACGGCAGGGTATTCATTTGAGAGTGGTTGCATGAACGGATTAGAATGAGTGCAGTGAAGAGTGGTGAGGAATGTGAGAGGGCGTTGTCTTACTGGAATGACTTGGCTGTGCCAGGACTTGGATTGCAATGACTGTTTGACCATGGGAGGAAATATCGTTAATCCTTCATTGCAAAGATTAACTCGTTTAATTTTCTTTACTACCAACCATGACGGTTTTTTAGTAACCAAATAGTTGCCGACAAGTTTCTCCGCCAGTCGTGAACGAAAAAAGTCAGCTAGACGTTTTTCGTGTCCCCCCATCAGTCTATTTTTCACCTCTCCAGCGTTCACCCCCCGGAGATTCCGGTTTTCCTGCTTCATCTCCAGTCTCCGGTTTCGTTCAGCCAATCTCCAGTCTCTGGACTTTTTAGATAATAACTTGAAACGGTACTCTTTTCAATCTGTGGAACGAACTTTGTAAAAATACGCATGCCATATCATACATTATGTGGCACAAATAGCCATTGTGTGGAGATTATATGTTCATGAATATATAGTTCATCATTAATACTTTTTTCAGGATTTTTGTTCTCTGTCTCTCATAAAAGCCTCATGGTTCTTCAAACGCGGCCATTTGAGTTTAATGAAAATGCATTAATGAATGAAGGAGCCAGCCCATCTTTCGTAATATTTTTAACGCAAGAGGTTTAATCCTGGTAGTAAATAAAGCTTTCATTCAAACTGAGTAGTATCTATTTTAATAGTGGATATCATTGGCGGTGTATTTCTGCTGTGCACACTTTTGAAGGCTTTCCGGGTACTGAGTAGAAGTAATTGATATTGCATTTGCTCGGATGCGGAAACATGTATTGTGTCAACACCTATATTTGATCCTTAATGCAGCCCTATATTCAGGCTTCAGTCGTAAAGTTATGGACGAAATTAAGGGATGGATGGTATGATGAATTACACCAGAGCATCTGGTATTGTCGCAGGTTTTTCTTCTGGCATGTATATATTTACCTTCAATCTTAGTGGATAACTGTGGAATTAGAATGTGATCCAAATGATTCGTTGGAGCTAGAAGGAAGAAGTTCTCTGTACTTTTTCAAACTCTTTGATCCCACGTAGGATCGGTGCAATCTGAGGGGGTCTCACATTATCTTTTACAAAAAATGGTGGTCTATGTAGATGAAAAAATCGTTTTTACAAGTTCTGTATCCATTTACCATCTTGTTTTACAACGGTGGGGGATTACAGACTCTCCAAAAACCGACCTGCCTATTTTATCAATGTTGATGTAGTAATTATGATGATAAAATCTTATTTAATCATCGCCATCATTTATTAATCAATTCAATTCTAGGTTTTGGTTACTAAGTAAGAAAAACCAAATTAAACTCTGAAGTTCCAGAACCCTATGCCACTCTTCCTTTTAACCGTGGTAGAGTTAATCCAGTGAAATCAACCTGCTCAATTCCTTAAAATCCATAAGGCCCTAGCTTCTTGGCTGTCTCCTCATTACGTCCCACTTATGAGGTTTTAATACCGTTACGTAGGTACTCTTCTAAACAAGGTGATCCCCTGACCGCAAGTCTTACAGCGAATGTCATCTCACATGTGCCGATCGTAAGTCGAGATTCCTTGAGACGTTCCTGGGGAGTGCTGGCGCTCCACTTATGTTGAACATAAATCCTTCCGCCTTGCTAGGGGGTCGCGATCGGAGGTGTGGGTCTGGCGGCGAACTGACCTCGCACCAACCAACGGGTATAATGCACCCTCGATTGAGAATCGTTGCAGAAATTCTTAGAATTGAACGCGTGGATTGAATTGGTGATTCCATCATCAGAATGATAGGGCTGGGTAATTTTTATAAATTATCATGGAATACAGTTGATTCCCTCGATCGTAACTTTGTGGAATAAATAATAACCAATTTTGATATAAAGTAATCTTGATATGTTTACACAATTATTTGTGTTAATCAAAACACCATAAGTACTTAAGTTATTGCGTACGCTGGCAAAGACAACATCAGTATGAGTTTATTGTGTAAGGTTTCGCCGAATATTGTCTTTGAGGGCCTAATAGTGATATGTGCATCCTGATGACATGCACATATGATAAGTACCGAGTTTCCTTTTGATCCAAGAAGATAATTATGCTCTTATACCACTGATACCGAACCAGATAAAATAAAGGGTAGAGCTGATGGAGCATAATTTCATTTACCGTAAAATCTTCATTGTAGTAAAGATCATTAAGGAAAGGCTGATGTCCTCGACTGTGCCTCAGGCCCTAGTGACTACTCCTCTGGGAGAGTATGGAGTACATACTGTGAGACAATGGAGGATCAATGAATATATTTATATGGTGTTCATAATCTCTGTAGACACCACTCAAAAGCAGCCGTCAAGAATGATTTCGGATGGAGACGAGAGAGAACAGGCCTGATGGGGAATGAAATGAAAGACCGCTAAATGGAAGTTTGCCAAATATTCAAAAATATCATAAATGATTTAATATAACCCCTGCCATACACCCTCGCGGTGGCTTCCAGGGTGTCGTGTATGTGTAGATAAATGTACTTGCGATGCGTATCCTTCTCCATTCACCACCCTATTTATCAAGTAGTCAAGGACTAGGGATCGTTTTTTGTGGTGACTAGAATACTGACATTCCATCCGAGGTTCCGGGTTCGAATCCCTGTTGGGGCAGAGGTTTTTCATCGGCATACCGGTGGTGGATCACAGGGTATGAAGTAGATGTAGAGAAGGAGAATAGGTCTCTGGAGCACTTTTTAAATCGTCTTGAAGATCTATCCTAAACATTGTAAATGATACTAAAATGGCATAGCGACGAAAAGCCATGTACTTATTTAATGTATTTTCCAGACATAAGGAAAATAAATACCAAAAGAACTCGCCCTCTTTCCGTATTGTGTTTGGCCGGCTCCAATATGACGTCTGGTCCTTGACGGTGAGGAAAACGCCGGCAGCTAGAGCTGTGAACGTTGTTTTCAAATTTTGTTGTTGTATGCGGATTCCTTTGATGGGGTTGAGGATGGCTACGAACATTTATAATATTTGTAGATGATATGAGCCTGGGTTTGTTAAAGCTTACACAAAATATTTACTGAAAGTAATTTAGCAATGATTTCATACATATCTAAAACAGCAGCTTCGTATTTCATGCAGGTATGTTTAAAATCTAAAAAATCCATTATCTTAATTTCATTTCTGTTTGTTTCATTAATCCGTATTAATTAACGGGTTCAATTTAATTTCCATGTTAAGGTAAATTTATTTTATAAAATGTGACATTTAATTTATACAATGTGACATTCATCGGTAAAGGTATATCACATTTGCCAAAGGTCGCGGGATCGAATCTCGTACAGGAAATGAATATTGTGTCCTTATCTTCGAATTAAGATCTTAGGTTAGATGGTCAAACATAACTCTAGCCGTCGCGCGTCGGAGCGCCAAAGCAGAAATCTACTACAGCTTATAGCAGTTGCCAATATTAGCAGTGCGTCTTCGACAAATTTTGAGACCACAGTCTTGCGACACACATACGGGTTACTTGGGCGTTACTAGCCTCACATAGTCTTGATAGCATTCTCTGACGTTTCGCCAGAGAACTGCGCATATTTCATCTTTTGCGTTTCAAGCCAAAATAATTCCAGTAATAAAGACGCAGGTTAGCTATGCTTGATTGACTTGATTCGCTTTCCAGACGGATCGACTCGCATTTGGTGTTCGGAATTATTTTGGCTTGAAACGCAGAAGATGAAATATGCGCAGTTGTCGGGCGAATCGTCAGTGAAGGCTATCAGGCTATGTGACGCTTGTAACGCCCACGTAACCCGTTAGTGCGTCGCATGACTGCGGTTTCAAAATTTGTCGAAGACGCACTGCTAACATTGGGAAACGTTTGACGTCCGCCGCAAAGATCTTTTGGAATGTGCTTGAATTCCTCGAATGGTTGAAATTAGTCGCGTAGGAAGTGTCGCGCATTTGTCTGCTCAAAAGAACGACGAAAGGTATGATATGATAGCTATTGCCTCCCTTCTGGAACGTACGACTTACTATATACGGAATTTTTTGGCGTAATCGGGACTTTTTGAAATTCAGCTTCCTATATACAAATATGATCATATTCGGCCTTCTACTGTGGTACAGATATGAGTCATTTTTTCTCGTGTAATAATAATAAAACGTCTGAATTGCTGCGAGTTTGAGACGGAACTGTTCCTTCTACCATCTTACCCCTCGACAAAATATTTACACGCATATTGTAATATGAGAGTCCTTCGTGGGAATCTTCAAAGTCGACCAGAAGATAGATATCCACGTTAGTTTACTTAATAGCATATTTCTATATGTATAAAGGTATTCATTATTGTCACCGATCATCATTTCAAGATATGTTTGACGCAGATCTCCCCTGAATTTTCCTATCGGCTAACCTCTTCCTATTTAGATAATTCTTCTCTTTCTACATCCTAGATTTGCGTATATTTCCATTCCCATCCTTCCCATTCACTTTCCTTTCGACGATTGCCTTCATCAAACCATCATAGCTCAAAATATGGCCGATGAGATTGTCCCATTTTCTTTTTAAAGCTTTCATAAGACCTCTTTTCTCTCATTTTTTTCAGAACTTCGCTATTTGTTACTACATACTTTCCTCTATCCCATACTAAGAATCTCGCTTCCTTGAATCTTTTTGTAACTAGCAAAGATTACTGATAACATCTGCGTTCCAATTGCAATGCATATGTCTTACCCATTGATTCTCTATATCTATCTATATCCACTGACTTACATCACTAGCCACCTCGAGCGTGGGTGGCAGGGGGTGGGTTAGTATCAAACATGCGATACGTACGTACAATTAGGTTTACTTATATTACCTGCTTAATGAAGGATTACTAGGAGTACCATGCAGGACATACCACAAATTACATCACTTATCATCCAACATGCAAGGAAACACCTAATAATTACTACAAACATGTATTACATATATTACGTGGTCATCCGAACATACTCAGATCCTAAAAACCCACCACCTAAATCAATATGCTGTAAAAACCTACATCATAATCAATCAATCTACAGCTACATAATACCTTGCAAGCCACCGCAAGGGATTGTGGCAGGGGGTGAACCATCACCAGGCATGTAATATCAAGTAGGTAGATCACCTACTACCTTGCAGGCATGCAAAAAATAACACCCCGTTTGTGGAATAATTACATGAAACCAAGATTCACAATACTTACCACCCCGAGGAAAAGATTAGGCATGTAGTTACGAGACACTCGAAATTTTAGCCACAAAAGACCCGAAATTGTTAGTTAATACAAATTAATATATTCTTTCTATAAGTAACTTAAATCATGTTCTTATATTTCTTAGAGCATGCATGTTGTTAGTTAATGGATTATATTTTTCTCTAGATGATATGTGAAAGGTGTAAGGAAATGAGTCTGCTCAAGCAGAATTTTCAGAAAAACATCACATTATCACGTATGTGTTGTTGATGTTGATTGAATGGCTTGAAATGAGCGAATCGAAACTTCGTTCGGACTGGTCAGTCTCGTGAAACGTCTCCTCCGTTCCTCCTCGGCACGTCAATCAGACGCGGTGGAGGGCAAAAGCTCTCGTTGATTCGGGGGAATTCGGCGACCCAGCGCTGCGCTCGCGCTAGGGCACGCAGCATACGTCACGTCCAAAACTCGCGCGCGGCGTAGCCTACGAATGCGGTGAGGGGGAAGCGTAGATGGTCACGTGGGTGGGTGGGGTGATGCATCGTATATGGAGCAACGGAAGAGGAAGCAGGAGGAGGAGGTGGGGATGAGGGGAGGTGGAAAAAAAATCTTTTTTTAATTTTCTTCTCGGGGTGATGCGGTTTCGTGGGACAGGGGGCGGGGCTTTGTGGGGGGAGGGAGGAGGGTTGAAGAGGCTTCACGAGGGTGAGAGGGTCGTGGTTGGTGGGTGTGCACCTACTTGAGCTGGGGAAACGGCCGTTGGCTGACGGTAGGGCTGCCAACTAAACCCGGATTCGCGAGGAGAATTTTTCTCGGAATTTCCCTAGCTCCAGGAATGATGATCAATTGCGTTCGATGTTTACGATATTTATTCCCGGTACAATGATTGAGTGCTGAAATTTAATCTAAAGTTGGGAAATTAATGCACCACTAGCTAGAGAGTTTCATAAAACACACATTTATTATAACATAATTATCCTTAGCAGTAGCCTTATGAAAATATGGGTTAAGAGGAGAATGTAGAAAGTGCAACGGACGTAAAGACAGATAAATGATAAAGTATTGTGTATGGTTGGGGAGGAGAGAATGGGGAACGGGTTGGTGCAGTGGTTAGAGTACTGTTCTTTCACCCTGATAGCCCGGGTTCAATACCAGGCCAGTGGAAGATATTTTTGATTGGTAAGTCAGCTCATTCATCTACGTAAATACCCTAAGACCCACCGCGAAGGTGTATTCACCCTCGCAGATAAAGATCACAAAATATTAACTAATTACATGCAACTAAGAGTTACAATGCTAATACTTCATGGAAACTTACTTAGGTGGTTTGTGGAGAGCATACGAGTTCAGTACTCCATCCTTGGGATCGGTCGTAGCCTTGGTCCCCTTGGTGTCATTCGTTAAAAGTAGGATAATAGCGACGCCGGGTTTCTCTTTACCCTTTCTCCTTACCCTTCCATTACTATCCTTTTACCTTTTCTTCCAGTCTGAAGCTCTTGCATATGCGGGTGCATGCTTGAAAAAACAGATGAGAGAAGATTTCTGGTAGAAAGGGAAGAGGGGTTGAACAGGTAATTTGGGTCAATGGAATACTAGTCGGAATACTGTAAGGCCGTTATATGCGTATAGTTCTGGGTAAGCGGAGACGAGGAAGAAAGAAAATATATTATGGCTATTATGAAGAGAGGTAGAGGTGCGCCGAATTGACGAGAAAAGTTGCGTATGGATGAAGCCGACAGGTAAATGGAGTATGAAATCGAGTAGGGACACTCCATCTTAATATATCCTAATCGGTTCAAAACTCTTGAGTGATAGCTAACTATTGACTGTAACGACATCAACGTAATACGATCCGAGCCACCCCTCAAATAATCAATCATGCTCTTCCGCTTTCTCCCTCTTTTCCCAATTAACCCATCAATCTCTCCTGAGCTACAGTCTTCATTGACTATAGTTTTACCTCCAAATACTTTTTTGTCTCATAGGAATATGTTTTGCCCTCTATGCCTAACCCTCCATGTCTAACACTTCACTCGTCTTCCTCTTTAACTCTTTGATCATCACCATCTTTAGCAAATCCACATCTCAAAAGCCTCCAGCCTTCGTTCTTCCTCCTTTCTCAAAGGCCTAGTTTCGCTATCAAGTAATGTCACACTTCTTATTGAAGTCTTAAACCATCGTTTGCTTACGTAATGTAAATTTATATCCTCCCCGGTTAATTAGTGCTGAAAGAGTGTATATGATCGTAGCAAGTAACGTATCTAGGCTTAAATCTCTTACTTCAAACACATCCTGGGGGATTACGTTAGAAATATTTGTGGT
This sequence comes from Platycnemis pennipes, assembly GCA_933228895.1. Classification (NCBI taxonomy): domain Eukaryota; kingdom Metazoa; phylum Arthropoda; class Insecta; order Odonata; family Platycnemididae; genus Platycnemis; species Platycnemis pennipes. Next base: position 74,731,954 of record OW121856.1, on the reverse strand, counting down.
AATACGTTATGGAGGTTAAGAAGACCATGAAATAAATTACGAAATGGTGCTATTGAGACAAAGTAAAAGAGATATGTTACCTCACTCAGATAAATACTTAATCGAGTACGCTGCGAATTCATGAGACCCAAGTAATAAAAATTTAATTCAGGAACTGAATACCATACGGGGAAAACACCGAATTTTGTCAAATAAAACACCTAAGGGGGTGCAGGAAATATCGCTTGGCTGTGGACTTGTTTGAGAGACTCTGAAGAGTAGAAGGTTACTCGCCAGATTTACCTTCTGCATAATTTTAAGTAAAAGTATTTCGTGCCTGATGCAGTATATATATTTTATCATTCACATTATATCAATCGGATAGACATAAGTGGCAGAATATAGGAGATAGAACGTAGAAAATAAATTCGTGAGAAATTGTTTTTATCATGCACCGTACACTTTAACAAACCGTAATGACTTTGACATTTCCATTTTGTTTAATCTATCAACAATTATTTCACGTTTCTGTTATATCTTAGTTTAAGGCCTTATGTTGGTGAGGCTTACCTAGAATCAGGGCCAGCGGCATGTGAAATTCACTCATCAGGTTAGAGGGATTGGAGGGTGGGCACCTTTTTGCCGAGCCGCTGTGGTTTACCGGAAGCATATGGCACCTAGAATCATAAGGCATGGGATTAGTTGGACGGGTCCCAGTTCGTTTTGAGGCCAGAAGCTACTTTCAGTCCTCCTAAGATTTACCCATCTTACTACCATGTCATCACGTTTAATTGTGCCTAGAAAATTTCAGGGAAAATAATAGGTGCAATGCTATGCGGTGTATACGGAATTCCCGTGTTCTCAGCTTTCCTCCTGTGTTTTGAGAGGGAAAAATCAAGTTTCGATGTGTAGATATCATAAGAGCCGTTTTATTATGAGTTTGCTGAATAACGAGAGAAAACTCATTAATTAAAATCAAGAGTTTTCTCAACCCCCAAGTCATGCGGTTAATCATTTGCTCTTTGTTGATGAGCGTTCATATTTTCAGGTTTTATACATTTGTGCTCGTATGATTCCTCGAAACATACACCTTTTACACATCCGTACTTCTCAGGAGATAATTTTGCAAGCAATCTCCGGAGTATGTTTGAACAGGCGAATATTCAACCGGCATTCGTTAAGTTGATCGCTTGTAATAGGTAAGGAACGGCATTGGAAAGCTTTTGCTCATGAGTTGAACAACAAATTACATTCAAATCGCTTTTTGTACTTCATAGAATACGTGGCTACATATCTGATACAGTTGTTTGGCATTATAAAGACCTTATTTAATGATGTGTTAAAAAATAGGTGACGTGTATATCCATCGATCTGATTATTCATTATACTGATCCCTCGTCGTTAGCTAGCAATAAAACATTCTATCTTCGACCAGCAGTTGTAATATGTTCTTAAGTTTATAATCAAATCGCCCGAATTATGGCCCGAATTATCTCAAGAATTTTGTTATGCCCTGACGGGAAAAAGTCTGGATTCGAATTTACCCTTGTTGATCTGGTTATTTTTTAGTCCATTTTGTAAAGGGTTCACGGTATTTAGCTCGAGTTGAGCGATGAAAGTTGTGTGTAATTATAAGGCTGGTTCAGGCCTCATTTTGTGGTGCACAACCATAACGAAAACTCGACTAAGTAGTGTTTTGTCCACACTAATTTATTATCCGGCTATGGATTCAGCAACTGATTGCCATTTTCAAGGTTGAAAATGACGGGTATGTAATCGTACAATGAGCCAGTATGGTTTAAATACTATGATGTTGTTATCAGGCAGAATTATTTCTGAGTTTCGATGTTTGATGGACTTTTGACTTGGTAAATGAAAAGCTGTGGGAGACATTTCCTGTCTTTGACTCTTATTATCGGAACGCAGGTTAAAATTTAAACCAAACCGTTTAAGCAAACTTCAAGCAATGTTTGCAGATGACATTTGAAATATTAAGAACGCCTATATATCGTAACGATAGATTTAAAATGTAATTTTTTCCTCGTACAAGAGAAGGCGTGTAAGAGAGCATAACAAGCAACATTGTGAAGGGATAGGTGAGTGAAACATTGTTAGAATTATCCATAGTTAATGAAGAATATTTTAGCATTACTAACTCATGAATTCTACGGAAATATCGATTATTATAGCTTAAAAATTGCATGTTAGTAATTGTGTACTTCATTACGATGTAGATGATATCATATTGTTTCATTTTAATCTCCTATCTAACATGTTTCCATGAAGTAGTAGCATTGTACCTCTTAGTTACAGGTGAGTAGTATAAGTATAGCAATCTTTCACTCCCTGCCACACACCCTCGCGGTGGGTCACAGGATATTACTTAGATGTAGTTGTACTGTCAACCGTTTTTTTGCTTGTTTTTAAGGTGAGGACATCGGACCCTTCTTAGGTTTGCCATAATTAAGGTGTGTTGTATTACCGTGTGATTTTTTTACCTCACTAAAACCTTACGTGTTTGTCGGAAGCCGAACGTAACCTAATCAAATCATGGCCCTTGGTTACCCTCCCAGGATCAACTCCCGCGGTGTTGGTAACCCTAGTTGGCGGTGGTGTGTATGGCGGGGGTTGGTTCAGCGGAGGAAACGACAGCAAAGACATGAGAGGAGGAAGTGTTTGCGCGAGGGGGAGGGGGAGGTTTTGGGATGGGGGGGATGAAGGCAGGGGGTGCTTGGCGTCACCTGTGGAGCACCTCATAAGAGGGCGGAGAAGGATGGTGGTGGCAGTTGCCGTGAGGGTTGGGTTCAAGAGGAGTGGGCATCCTCCGGGAAGGCGGGGTTTGAGGGAGTGAGGGAGAGTTGGAATGGGAAGCCGTGGGAAATGAGCCATATCTTTTTCATCGACGGACGCAAGGCGAGAGGGGAGCGGGAAGGATTTCCCGTCCCATCCCACGACCCCGTCTCACTTTCCGTCCCTCTTCTCCCTTTTAGCCTTTCCTCCAACCTCCTCTTTCCCTTCACCTCTTCCCTCCCTTGCCGCCATGTTATTTTTGAGTTTGAAAAGTAGCTTTCCGCCCGCGACAAATCGCTGCCAAGCCCTATCCAAGGAGATAACATCATCATAATATTTATATAAATAAAATAAAACTTTGTTGTATTCAACATTATTATTATTATTAAATACAGCTTGATCGGTTTCGACGTCTTCAGGTCATTAACAAGAGCTGAATATCATCTCTCAGTTGTTGAATATCAGCTCTCGTTAATTACATTAAGAGGTCGAAACCGGTCGAAGAGTATTTGATGATAATTGTGCGGAATACAACAAAGTTTTATTTCATTTATATAATGCTTAAATTCCACCAAGATAACCTGCCTGCTATTACTGTTATCATCACATGTATCGTGCGTACATTCATATACTATTCGGAGTATAAGTTAACGTACTATCTCAATTCTTTCATGTATCGTGCGTACATTCATGTACTATTCGGAGTATAAGTTAACGTACTATCTCAATTCTTTCATGGTACTCCTTTTATTCTCCATGCTCACTCAGCCAATATGTTGCCTTCACCATTAATTTCACTCAACTGAGTGATAGTTATTCGGGGGAGGCGATCAGCAAATGAGGTTTTTGCACCATTTAGAATACGTGGGGATTGGTGGTTTCATTTTCAAGGAACGGAGGTAGTGTGGAGTGATACCCTGATAAAATCATATGTAAATATTAAGCACATTACTCTACTAAAACGCTATCAAAGTCTAATTCGTAAAATATAAGGAATAACACACTATAAGCATTTCACAAAGTTGCTTTTCTTCCTTCTTTTTACAGAAAAAGTAATTTTCACGGCTAGTGACATACTACTCCCTGTCACAAGGCGTTGTGGCTCGCAGAATAACATGTAGACGTAGTTGCTCTTAACGACGCAGTTTGTAAATAGTTCTTGCCTTCAATCTCCCACCCTTGTAGGTCATCTTTTGCATTCACATACATCTAATTTCATATGAAACCCTCTTTAAGTCTTCATTCCTTCCGTGTGTTTTCATTCAATCCATTGTCTTCTCCGTCCTTCATCTTCCGCATCCTCTGTAAACGGATACTTCTTCCGAGAGCACTTCCGAGAGAGAATACCATCGGGCTAAGAGCTCAATTTTTTTGCTTAATGATTGCGTTATGGGGTTTCGAAGCCTATATTTAGAGGTTTGAAGTATTGGTACCAAGTGTTTTAAATCCGGTTCTATTAAAATATAGAAAGAAATGAGTGGGCGAAGAAAGTGAAATGAACAGAAAGGAAGACTAAAGTGAAAAGGGCAGGACTGAAGTAGGAAATAATCCTAGCCAAACGAAGATATATTTTTTGTTAATTAAATAAGCACTAGTGACTTATGACGTTCCACTTATTTAATAAAATGGTGTGTATTACACCATTTTATAAATTTGGTGAACTTAACAAGGTCACTGATGTTTATGTATATGATATGCTGTGGTTCCACAAATAACTTCTGAGAAAGTTCAATATATCAAATCTTGTTTGCATTGAAATGTAATTAATGTGCACGAAAATCTGGCTTAATAGGTAGAATTATAAAAAATGCAATGTATATGATCCGTGGAGATTATTTCTACAATCGATTACTTACGGGTATATCATTGTGATTCCACCCCATATGATCAAAGTGCTAAATAAAGAATGAGTTCTTTGGGAAAAATATTTAAATTGATGTTGAAAACAACCTCCTTAGAGAATTGTCATTTCATGGAAGGTATATTGTCGGAAATCGGTACTCAGTAGTGGTTTTTGTGCTAAATACGGTGAAAGTCTCTCCTTCCCCAAAATAAACCATGACAATTATTCTTTTATTCATTCTTTTGGTGTAAAATACTTAGAAAAAAACAGTTTTTTTTAACAAGAGACGTTGCATTTGTGCTAGGAATTTTGGATTTAATTTGTACCCGATGAAGGATTGAGAATTAGTATTAGATTGTAAAATACTCCCTCTGTAACGCTTATATCGCCCCATAGGCATCATAACTTTAACATCTACCAAACATAGGTATATGATATTTCCATGGTAAAGCAAACCTCTCAACACCTTTGTAGGTTTTACAGAATATATTTCTACTAGTGAAACGCGTCGTGATGTGGTTGCGTTTGGTAAAATAGTCTTGGAAACCCTCTTAGTTGTTGTGTGTGTTTTTTATCGTGGACATACACCGATTTTACCTAGTCGAGTTTGAATCGATCCTTTTCACACCAAATTCATGCCCGTGGAACTATTAGCGAACTAGCGACTTCTGAAGTACCAATTTCAAAGATCATTTCAATTTCAAGATCATGAAGCTCAATGATAGCGATCTGGCTGCCGCAACCGGCTTCGATTCAACTGCTGCATATCGTTGCCTCTTATCGTTAGATACGTAACCTGGCGATTCACCGAATAGTGCCCAAAATTTTGTTGTCTTTCTGTTCCTCCTAGTTAAGGAATTAAACACGGGGTTAAAATGTGGTTCGATTGATGACTTAGACATCTGGCCTGAACTTGATATACGACTCGCTAACATTATGCTTTTGAGATGGAGGGGGTTGTGTTTGAAAGCCCTGCACTTTTCAGTCTCGTTATACCCCCTTGAAATATCTAAAATTATCCGCAATTATTTTTTTCTTTTGCTAAGTAAGAACGGATTTTATAGCATAGAGGGATGGATATCCAGTCATTTCTTTAACTCCAGTCCGCGTTGTGTAGTAAAGAGCTGAAAAATTTCTTCAACTTTGATAGAAAAATCTTGGCCTGACAAATTTGTTTTTTAACCTGTGAGAAACCACTGAAATATTTCACATTTCGTAAACTACGATAACATTTAAAATGACAAATGTTGGAAATAATTGAATGGTAACGGTCTGATTAAGGGTAATCCTCCTAATTAAGTTGTGAATGCATTATCAGGAAAAGGTCATGCATGATCCTCTTCAATTAACGTTTCCACTATGCCAATAAAAGGAAGATTATTTTAATCTACTTTTAAATCGCTTTTAGGATTTTTAGGAGGAATTTAAATGTGACGAATGGTCCCTTATACTTGTATTTTGGTTCAGGGAGTATAAAATTTGGTAAATTGATGCCCAAGGCAGGAGCAGGTGAACTTGGTCGCGTTTAATTATAAATTTAGTTAAAATTGTTCATCGATGAAGCATGAAGCTCGAAGGACTTTAATATTATATCATTTACTCCCCAGATTCTTTATATTCATTGTTCCCCTACAGATGACTGTTTTCCCCAGATGCTCTTCTTTTTACATACCCAGTCGCCAATGCTAAGATTGGCTTGATGACCTCTCCACTCAACTCTCCTATTGGCCAAAATTTCTTGTTTATAATAGCCTTCTCTTTCACACTTGTCACTACTCGCTCCATGTATCTCATACGCGTTTATTTCCCATTCACTTTTTCATCGATGATGATCTTCATCAGACCATCTTGTCTCAAAATATGGCCGATCAGGTTGTCCCGTCTTCCCTTTAAAGTCGTCGTCAGGCTCTCTTTTCTCCCATCCTTCGTAGGACATCTTTGATTGTTACGCCGCCCACCCATTTAATTTCCATAATTCTCCTAACATCACATTTTGAATGCTTTAAGTCTTAACTTTTTTGTGGCTGTTAATGTCAGTGGGAGAGAATCTATATCAATGGAAGATAATCATTTTCAAGAAAACTAAAAACAGTGCTTGCTGTTTACGTAAATGGTTTTTCTGCAGCACGTCGATCAGCCCGACAAGCATTTGAATGTGGCATATTTAGTTTTCGAGTACCTTTTAAACTGCAGTTTTACCGAGACTTTCAATGACGGGAGACTCGTGTGACGGATTCCAAGTGAAAGCGCCATTAAAATTGTGGTGATTTGAAGCGTAGCGTATTATGGTTCAATTAAAAGAAATTTAAGGGAGATTGGCTTTTGGAGTATAATTTTCGTTAAGACGAGGAAAATAGTATGGGTGAACGCAAACAAATTGGTGTTATATTCTGTAGGGAGAAGGGAGGATGATCATGTAGATAATGAAGAAGGGCAGTGAAGTGGATGGAGGAAGTACGGCGGGGTTTTAGATTTTGGAGGGAGATAGAAGAGAGGACATCGGCCGAGTGGGACATAAGGAGAGAATTGTCCCTGGTCGAATAAAAGAGTGTGGTGGGTGTAACGAGATAAGAAGAACAAAGGTTGGTGTGTATACAGCAAAGTGCTATTTGGGGTGATTGGAGGGTCGTTGATTCGCCGACCGGTAACAATGCTATGTAACCCTTATTGTTTATCTTTCCGTGGTCATCGTCGTGCTTTGTTTCTAAATTTCGATCGAGAAGTGCTCATTGAGCCTTCGAAGTAGTGTGGGAAATGGCGTGTGAGAAACTTTTGCAGGGTTAGCCTCTGAAGAGAATGGGGGCGTTTACTCGGAACCGAAATCGCAATTTTGTACACGAAATCGTTAGATGGAAACGAAAAACGAATTTTAGTGAAAAAATTAATCTTCTAACCACAACCATTCACTCATAAATAAAAAAATAAAATAAGCAAAAGTTGACGCCCACCGAAAATGCTGCTGTGATAACATTGACGTCATTTTCCTCCCGTCCTTGACTGCTTTCAGGGGAGGGGGAATGGAGTGGAGGGGGGTTCTCGGAGGTCTGCTCGCACAGATGCTGTCGAAATCGCTCCCATTGGCCGAGTCAGCTGTTCCCCCCCTTTGCGATAAGGCAAAGTAGCTTCGCGGGCTCAGTTGTGATTGGAAGAAGTCGATACACGTCAGAGGTTGCACCACACCCACTTTTCCGACCAACATCAGTTTTTCGCCGCTTATAACTCGGGAAATAATTGTCGGATCAGAAAACGGAAAAATACGGGTCCTTTTATTTTACAAACTCGATCAGATTCGGCAATAAAAAAAACATGGTAAACGACCCCATTCTTCCAGAATGGCATATCTGCCTGGGCGAATGATTTTTCCGCTGTGGCATTCTCGCTCTCGTTAAACCTACTTGTATCTGTATGCTGTCTTCATTGATTGAATATCTTTCGAAGGAAAATATTTCTTTCGATGCTTAGTGATAATTATCTCATCAGAGAGAAATTTATCCTAATATAATGGGATTTTGAAAACTATTTTATTTTTGAAGATATGGGGGGTTTCTATAAGGAAGACTCATCCTCAACGTCTGGCTCGCACCGTGGCAACGATTCAGCTTCTGCATTAGTGGCTTAAATTGATCAATTGATAATGCAATTTCTTCTCGTCGCTTTGGTATGAAATTGTATAACTTAGCCTCAATCTTGGTTTGGTACGTAGTTTAATAAACCATATTGCATAAAATATGGCAGTACTTTTGAATTATTTCAGCCGTAAAGCCCCAAAGTCTCCTTGAAGGTGTGCAAAAGGGCAAATAATGCTATTATTGTCAACGGAGTACCGCAAAGGATTTGTTGTATCTGCATAGAAAAAATATTCGTTCCTTTTATTAATTCGGTGTAGTTGCTTTTCGTGTTTAAATCTGCATGCTTGTGTTGAGCACTGAATATATACTGTCGAAGGTAAAATTTAATGCTCCTGCTAAGGTTAAGGTAGAAAGAGAAAGCGTAATATATGATGCTAGTGTGAAGCTAGCCTTCTTCTCTGAGGAGAATATACGGAAAATATTGTAGTAAAATATAATCCTGAGAAACTATATTTATGGCCATTAAAAATTAAATTTTTCATAGTGACGAGTGAAAATACGATAACCAGGTTGTGATTAGTATATCAGAACACATATTAGTGTCTAATAATACCCGTGACCTCCTACAAGGCTTTTCCGTGTTTTTCCTCAATTTCGGGAAACCTTGATAAAAACATAGAACTTAAAATGTCGCCCGTTGATTATGCTACACACACAACACCATTTGTAATGATCGCGGTACCTGCCACCCGGAGCGTTTTGAGTGCCGATAAATTGTATTAATTTATCGACTAATTTCAATCTCAATTCGTTAGCATAAATTAATAGATGCTTTACTTCTCCCAATTTGACTGACGCAAAGTGATTTTAAAAAAATCATCATTACACTCATGCGATCATAACTCTGTTTTTCACTCCCTACAATTATGTAATGAGTCAAGGTTGAAAGATAATAAATGCATGTGGAAGACAAAACTTGGTTTCTCATTGCTTGGTATGTCCTTCTTCCTCTAGAGTTGTGAGGATCCTTATTGAAATACCTAACATCTATCCGTCATGCTCTCTGAAACGTATGATTCCACGCCTTCATGATGTAATTTATAAAATCTTAAGTAGTTTGGTCAGTTTTTCGCCCTTTTAGGTTATAATGGACTATATGCAATGTAGATTCCATATCTAACACTTTGTAGACATATCACACTCACAGCACACGAGATACATTATTGCGATCTAGATTAACGTCATATTCCATCCCATGGGCACTTGGTTGTCGAGTAAATTCTCTTTGGAGTTTAATGGATGTTAGCTATCATGTTATCTCATTTCAGCTATCGTGTTATCTTATTTAAGAAAACAAAATTGTTGATTAAAAAAATTATATTTGATGATGAAAGCTTTCTCTTTCACATCTAGAATTAGCGTTCTTTTTCTATGGCCTTTAATTCTGTCTGCTATGTGCTGTAAGTATTTTAGTTTTTAACTTAATGCTCATTAACTTCTTAACTGCGCATGGGTTTTTGATTCGTGGACCTTATACAGGATAAATCTATTGAACCGTACCGAACAGTAGTAACCGTAAATTCGTCGTATTTTGAGGCATAGCTTATTGCGACGCAAAAGGTGGTAATCATGATAAAATATGTTATCTGAAGGTATTACAGGTTTTAACTCAAAAATGTCTGTATTTCGAAGAAATGAACTCAAAATTAACTGGTATAATTGGCGTTTGATGTTTTTTTGCGGCATAATAATTTTTCTTTTACTTTTCTATGAATTGCTCTTTTAGTTTGAAAAATATAACTTTTGCAAATACTTATTTAATCGTGTAAATTATGATATTCTACATCTACGCAATACCCTGCAAGGTACCGCGGGGGTGTGTGGTAGGGGGTGAAGATCACCAGACATGCACTATTGACATGCCACTAGGCTTCTGCATAGAAACATCTACATCTACATAATACCCTGCAAGCAACATTCCAGCCATTGTCAAGGAATTAATGCATTTTATCAAAACGAAACGATTTGAGATTATGTTGTTGTGGTGCCTGGAGTTCTAGCTTCCTATCCCGAGGTCCCAGGTTCCAATCCCGGCTGAGGCTGGTGTTTTTCATTGCTATACCGGTCTCCACTTGGGCGCTATGAAGAGAGCACTTCGAGCTCAGAATTTTGTGTGTTGTATGAGGCGATAAACGTGGACAGAATGGCGTTTTCAGTGAAGAGCAGGTTAAAACCGATCAGGGTATCACTCCACACTACCTCCGTTCCTTGAAAATGAAACCACCAATCCCCACGTATTCTAAATGGTGCAAAAGCCTCATTTGTTGATCGCCTCCCCCGAATAACTATCACTCAGTTGAGTGAAATTAATGGTGAAGGCAACATATTGGCTGAGTGAGCATGGAGAATAAAAGAAGGAATACTAACTAAAGAAGATGTTAGTAATGTAGAGAGAAGAGGTGAAGCTATTATTATTACTATTTTATTAGTTTTACATGATGTAGTAAAATGGTTTTACTCTACGGGAGTCACTAGTTTTGCTCGCTGTTTTTATTGTTGATGTTAAAAACACTTTGTATATTTATATGGTAGACTGGATCATGGACATAAAATTACGGAAATAGATCGCAGTACCGGCAGATTTAATATGCGTTTCCTATCCTCTTGCTATCAGGGGTCTAAATAGCGGTGAATATAATCAGTAATATATGCAAAAAATAATCGATTGATTGCCTCCATAATTGCATATCGATATTAAGCAAATAAAATAAAACTATCTTCTGTAAGAGAAGTGTATATATTTGTGGTATTTTTGTAATAGTTTGTTTGTAATAAATTTCTTGCCTAAGGAAATTAACTAACGCCATGTTTATTTATGCTTGCTTTGCCTTTTAAATCTTTTGTAAATTGCTCTACTTTGACTAAAATATAGGTACTAATCCACTTTAGGCATGATTAGTAGTGCATGTTTGGTGAATATTCACCCCCTTCCGTGGCTTAAGGTGGTAAGGTGGTTAAGTAGGTACTAAGGAAGATTCGGGATAAATGAGGCGCAGTTGGATGCTACAGGGGGAAAGGCAGAAGTCACGAGCTATTGTGGGATGAGAGGGAAAGACAACGGCTTAGGTTGAATTGAACTGTGCGTGTGTAAATCAAATGAGTAGTACTTTATGGTTCAGATTCAAATTTTAATTTTTTCGCAAGTATTTTTGGTGCTCTATGCTTCAACAACGTGAGAGATTCGGCTCAGCGCCTGGCTCTTGTCGAAATTCTGGTTTGTGTAACAAACAATAAAATGTGTGTACATCTGCAGTGTTCCTCGGAAGCCATCTCGAGGGTGAGCTTCAGGGAGTAATTACGAAAAAAAATGAAAAATAAACGTCTTGAAAACTGCCGCGTTGAACATTTTTCAGATGTTCGCCTTCTCCCCTCTCCCCAGGACTTCGCCACATGCTGCCTTTCCCTCGCAACTCCTTCCTCGCCCGAACCTCATCTCTTTCCTTCACCCTCGGTACCCTCCACGTACACCACATAGACACGCACGCACTCGGACTCGTAATATATTATGTATACGCTTCAATCTGTGGCCCGGCTTGGCTGCTGCCACTCCGCTCTTAAGCGGTTTCCGTCCATGTGCTGTCGCGAGGTATAGGAGAGGGAGGGGGGAGGGGGTTGGAGGGAAGTCTTTGTGGGGGAAGGGCGTGTGCATGTGGGACGTTGGGGGAAGGGATAAGGAAGGCTGTGAGGGCAAAACCGGTAGGGAAAAGAGCGTGGGAAGGGCCTGGCGTAGGTGGGCGGGATGAGGAGGAAAGGGATGGGTCGGGGTGGGAGTCGTAGTTTCCCAGGGGGGGGCGGTAGGGAGGAAGTGGGCGAGTTGGGGAGGGATGGGCAGCTTCTCCCCTCTTCACCATTTCATTCTAGTGCCTTCTGGAGAAGGTCTCTCCCCCCCTGCCTTAAACGACTACACCCCCCTCCCATCAACCCTCCCCGCACGTCCCTCTTCCCCCCCTCCCCCCGTTTTAACTTCAGAGGCCGTTTCATTCATGCCCAGGAGAGATGTGTGCGCTGGTGTGTGTGAGAGATGATTGAGGGGAAGGGAAGGATTTTTTTTAAGGGTGTGGGGCTGTTTTTTTATTTTTATTTTTTTTCCTACGACAAGGAGAGTGAGGGGGGAGGAACAGTTGGGTGGGGGGAGGAGGAGAGGGTGTGGGGGGGAAAGAGCCTTTCTCCCCTCCCCTCTCTCTCTCTCGGGAGGACGTACTGTTGTTTGGGTGATCGTGTGTGTGTGTGCCGTCGTGAGTACGTGTTTGTGTGCGTGAGATTGTTCTTACGTGTCCGGGAAGCGAAGGGGTTTCGGGGGGAGCGGAGACGGGTGGCTTCAGTTCTCCTCCTTCTTCTCCTACGCTGGTGTGGACGGAATCGGGGATGCTCTCATGTTTGCGCGCGCGGCCAAAATACATAAACATGCGCATGCCGGGGCGCGGGCGGTGGAGAAAACGGTGCGCGCGCGGATCGGGGGCGGGTCGCGGCGCTGGGCTGCAGATCTTCGCCCTGGTTCGAAAAAAAATATAGTGGGACGCATTCGTGCTGCGTTTTGTATAACTGCATTAACATTTCACCCTGCATGCCACCATAAGGGTGTTTTGCAGCGGGTGGCTCTACATCAGGTATACATTATCGACGAGAGAACAATCATAATTTACCATATACACAACTAAAAACAATTTTTTCGAAGGAGCTCGGCGAAATCGATGCATTATCGACAAGTAAACAATCACATTTTATTCATTTGAGTGCTGAAACAAATTTTTCGAAGGAACATGGCGAAATCGATGAGTTATGATCATATTTCACTGATAAAAGTAACAATCATAATTTACCATATACAAAGCTAAAAACAATTTTTTCGAAGGAGAACGGCGAAATCGATGCATTATCGACAATTTAACAATCAAATTTTATTCATTTGAGTGCTGAAACAAATTTTTTCGAAGGAACATGGCGAAATCGATGAATTATGATCATATTTCACTGTAATAATATTTCACTGATGAAAGTAATTTTCCCTGGGGAACACGGCGGATTAGCATGCAATATTGTTTTCTACCTCTAACATCTGCATCAAATCGCTTTCCTGCGAGAAATGGATAAATAGGGAGATGGCTATGTTGAAGGAAGATAATAATCTATTAAATGTAGTACATCTAATTTTACCCTGCGAGCTGCCGCAATGGCGTTTGGAAGGGGGTGGTAGGTCACCAGCCTTGAAGTTGATGTTTAGCTGAAAATTTTGGTAGTTAATATTAATAATGGAATGAGTAAATATAGTGTATAACGTGTTTGAAAGAATATTTATTGTTTGCGGTTTATTCGCGTATTGTGCTTGGGAAAAACTAATTATTGTATTGCTCAGTCTGACAGTTGTTCTCTCTTAATTTTTCACTCCTTTATGTTCATCTGATCTGGTGTGGGAGTAATATATGTACTATCGACGAGTAAACAATCATACTGTACTTATTTCACTTCAAAAAATATTTTTTTAAGGAAACACTGTGGTTCCGCCTGAAATACTTCTTCTTACCTCTAACTAGCATCTAGATCCACTCGATTCCCTCCGAATAGATGGATGAAAATGAGATAATACAAGCGTTGAAGAAAGCAATGAAGAACGTTGGTCCTAGAAATGCGAAGAAAGCAACAAATGGAGATAGTGGACGTTTTAAGTTGCTGTATTTAGGAGAAGGTGACCGACAACTTGAGTAATTTTCACCATTTTTAGGATACGTTCACTCCACGCTTATAATGTGGCCTCAGGCCCAAGCTTATTTTATATTTCCTTTCAGTATAGGGAAAAAAATGTATTAGGTACACTACTCGTCAGACTACTCTCTGAAAGAATCTAATAGTATTGTTGAAAATGTCTTGCTCTGCGAACCTTGAACCAGTCGGGAGTAGCCATTCTGTCAAAAATTCGTCCAAATAGTTCAACGTGGGACCCGGTCACTAATGTGGAATTTAATTTTCTCAGCAGTTAAGATAGAAATCATATTTGTACCAGCTTCCACTAACTAATATTGCCCCACTAACTAATTAATCTGAAAGGGAAATTTATAATGTTCTTTCCCACTTATTTCTGTATTTCTGTCAGTATTCATACCTCCTCGTTGTAGGTCCAATTTGAACGGTATATGGAAAGGAATTTTCAGAGAACTGAGGAATGGTGGTGTGAAGCCCAGTGTCGGCACTAGCATACTCCTAACGGAAGGTGCAAAGGGGTCAACGGTTTACAACATCCCATCTAACGGTCGGAGTATTGTACTCGAAGTGCTCTCCTCGCGGCACTCAATAGGGGGTACTCAAAAATCCCTGCCTCTGCCGAAATTCGAATCCGGACCATCGGAATGGAAACTAGTACCCACGGTACCACTTCATCCAAATCCCCTTGGATAAAAAAGGAGACGATAGTAGTATATTAGGAAGGGAAATGAGGAAGTATTTAAGATGGTAAGCGAGGAAAGGAAGTTCGTGGGAGAAATTCGAGGATGGCAACAAATGTGGCTTTTTGAAAGGTAGTGAAATACTGAAAAGATAATAGAGGAGAGAACTTTGGGTAAACGTAGGAGTGGGAGGATAATCAAAGCGTTTCTGAATGGCATGAGTGTAGGCGGAATATTTTATGATTTAAAGGTAGTTTTAGTGCTGGAAACGTGAATTGCTTATGAAATGAGGCAAGAGATGTCATATAGGCTTGAGAAATAACAGTATCAACAAAACTGCCAATGTTGGAGGAATAGCTATGATGACGTTACATTCATTGAGAAGAATTGTCCTTTGTTCGCGTTGTGATCGTGGAGAGTGCGTGGGAAAAATGCATCTTCAACCTTCACATGTTCTTTTTTCATTTGTCTCTCCTCTTCTGTTCGGATCATGTAGCGTAGTGATGGAAATATATCTGCAATGTCAACGTCCTATTCGTGTGATTTGGAGAAATTCTCCAAAGGATCCATGGTTTTACGTCCTATCTGAAGGACGGAGTACTGAACTCTTAAGTGATGTCTGCACAGCATTCAATTAGGATCGACCTGACAGTGAAACATCTCTACCACTGTCCTGATTTGAATCCGGACCTTCAAGAAAGGAAGAGGCAAGAGATGTCTACACAACTCACCAATCCGATTCCGATCTGTTAAATCTCCCTTGAGGTGGCTGACATGGTAATCAGTTATGTAGATGTAAATATTAACAGTTTCAAATTATACTTCTGGAATTGAATTAGTGAGGTGGCTGGAGTGTATGTCTCTCATCCGGAGTGAACGGGTTGGGAACCCTGCAATGGCAGAGATTTTGTACTGGTGAAACAATATCTTCTTGAGTGCTGTTGATGACGAGCTGAAGACGTTGGACGAGCAGTCCCTCGAAACGTCGTCTCTGAGAGACCTGATCTGGTGGAGAACCCGGGAGATTTTCACTCAAGAGTGATGGGTGTCAGATTAGTGATAAAGGCGAATTATGATATTCCTTCTGCAAGTTTCCTAGATGAATTCTGAATTCCGGGATTTCGTCCGCGTACTTCGTTTAGTAGCACTCCCCTTCAGCTACCCAAAAAATGACGCCAAGGCGTTGAAAACTTGGTAGGGTTTCATTAAAAAATCTTGGTGGAAATGTAAAAGTTTATTTATTTATAACCTTTATTTTGACGGCCAAAGCCATTGTTAAAGTTGACTATCTTAAAAACTCATGCATAAGATGGGCGTATAAGAAATAAATGGGGAAATAGCGCTGGCATGCCGCCGAAAGAAAAAAAATATAATAGATTGGTTAATTAATAGCAGAACAAGCGAATGGAGGAGGGGATTTGGGTCACCGTTGGCGGAGAGGGGGTCATAACCCCCCAAAAAATATATAATTACTAATAAAGCAAAAAGATTCGCATGTCTTTCCCCTAAAATAATGTTGCGTGCACCCAATTGTTTGGCTCCGTGCTTTGGGAAACTCGGGGCAAGGTGAGCGGACGATTTGCATGTGTTTACGGCATTCTGAGCTATTTATAGTGTTCTCTTATGTAACGCTGTTTGCGTCGTATCACCCGCTTCGGGAGACAGGTTTTCGTGTCCGAGGAGGGTGTGAGGGGAGTTTCTGGGGGGATTCCCCAAGCAACCATAAGTTCTCCGAGAAACACGATGCGCAGCAGGAAACACTCCAACCTCCCTCCTCGAAATCCTTGGCTCTTTATTTATATTAATCCTGGACTACCCTGGCGTAAAATTATCGTGCTAACCAGTGTCATTCAAATATATCCTTAATAAAAAGACCTTATCTTCATTCGATGATAGTTTCTCATACTAAAGATGAGCATCAGTATAGATTAAACCTAAGTTACCACATTTATTACACTCTCCTCATGAAGGTGGCATTTTTCCTCTCAATTGCATGTAATTTGAGTATGCTCGGAATAGTATTTTTGCATGCCTGCATTATAGTAAGTGTAAACTTATTCTCCCTGATTCATCGTGCATGCATTACCTGCGGAGGTGAGTTTGAAATCGTCGCAGTTATCTCGAATAGGTAACCTAGAAGTCACGTGGTACGAACGCGAAATATTGGCAAATTTGGTATTCTTGAATTGCCTAAAACAATATTTTTCATCTTTTTCACACGAGTTTTATCTCATCAGGGGACTTTATGCATAATGTGAATGAGGACAACTCAAGTAAAAACATTGAATACCTATGATTATAATGAGCGATTCACACACACACCAAATTTGCGAACTATTTGCATTAATTATGAATAAACCTTGTTATTCCTCAATTATTTATTTCACACGACTACTACCATGGGTTTGACGGTTAACGTCATCATCACCTGAAGCTAATTCCATAAAGTTACTCCTGAAACCATTAACCTGAACCATTTGTGTTTGTAACACGTGACTCCTTCGTTACCTATTCGAGATAATCCCGACGATTTCAAACAAAACCCCACTGGCGATGGTTCACACCCTGTCACACACCTTTCCGCAGGCTTGCAGGGTATTATGTAAATGATGTTACCAGAGAGATACCAACTGCGATATGTAATGTGGATAGTGAGGGCCACTTGGGATCTCCGCCAGATCAAATTCTCGATTGCTGCCGACGTATCGATGATCAAGTCGTCCATCACCCTCAGGGCTTAGTGACTCGACCATCAAAAGGTCGGCAGCGATAGAGAATTTGACCCGGTGGATATCTCGAGTAGCCGTCACTGATTGAGTACGCTGGGAAAGCATCAGAAATTTCTTTCCTCATAGGCAATGCAGGTTTTTAGGCTTTGATACATATCTGCACGAACCATCAAATGTACACATGTATGATGTTTTACTTCGATATATCCCTGCATGTTGTGTAAAAAAGTAGACTTTGTACTGTTGGTCCCGCGTGACATTGATGGTAATCTCTAATTGAGTACTATTGTAACTATTAGTGCATGTACGTAATGCACTATAGCAGAATAACTTCAATGAAAAAGTCCACCTTGACCGGTACTCGATCCCGGAACCCCGGTTTTCTTGAATTCTTGAACTATGTAATGCATATTTGGTGATTATTAACCCCCTGCTAACCACCTCCGCGGTGGCATGTAAGGCACTCAGCGGATGTATCGAGAGCTCGCCTCCTTTGCGTGCTACACTTCTCAAAACTAGAATGCTGATGTAATCATCTCAAGTACTGTTATCAACTGTGGTAGGTTTGTGGATGGTTCCTGTCCGAGATCTCACAGTCATGTACCTCGGCTGGTTCTTTCTTCATTCCCAACCACGTTTCCCACTTTAAATCCCTCGTTAAATTTTCATATCTTCTGCCTGGCTTTACGCTGTTCAGAATTCATTTTCCTCCCTCTTCCGCCCTCAGCTAACATTCTCCCCTCTACCACCCTCTTCAACATTCCGTTACCTCCCAAAGCGGTCTCCATCCACCTCTTGCCTTATTCGAATTTCTACGGCCAACTTTTCTTTGCTCTCCTTTGCTCTCTTCACTTCCTCAATCGTCTTCCTCAAAAACCAGCTGACCTCCATTCTTCTCCGCACCCACATATCTGAGGTCTCCAATTTCCGCTCATCTGTTATCTGTGAAGACATTAATGCATTTATATTCTTGCATATCTCATTCAGATAACTTCATTACCCACTCCAAATCCTGCTTTAGCATATGGCGTAGTTCATGTCTTGTGAATAATACCCCCTCATTCTCCTGTGATAGCCTTTATTTCGCCTGCAAATATTTTGTTTCCTACATGCAAATGATTGGATTGAATGTCATCTACTGGTTAGGATAGGTTTTGATGGAGTGTCCCAACCCTTTTTTACTTTTCATTTATATAATGGCTCCGTCCTTAGTCTTGATGCATGGATAATTATTGTTCATAACATGTGGATATACAGCAATTACAGCGTTAGAGAAGTCGAGACAGGAAGCATTCGAAATATAGTGTCACATTAAAATAATAAAAATAAATGGATAAACCGAGTAACAAACGAATAAGGTGTAAGAAGAGTAGCAGTAAAGAGAAGTGTACTGAAAACTTTTATTATGAAGACGGGAAAACTCGATCGCTCGTACTTATCTTGAAACGTAATGGTCTGATGGAGATAATCGTTGAGGGAATAGTAAATAGGAAGAATGGTTAAGGAAAGAATTGTGTGAGATATATGGAGGAAGCAGAATTCAAAAAGTGTGGAGAGGTTGGTTGGTTGGTTATTTAGGGGAGGCGACCGACAGCTGAGGTCATTTGCGCCATATAGGATAGGTGGGTAATAGGGTAATGTAGAGTACTGTACTTGAAATGCCCTCCACTAGGCACTCAAGTGGGGACCGGTTTTCCACTGAAAAATCCGCCACTGCCGGGAATCGAACCCTGGCCCGCGGGATGGGAGGTCAGCACTCTAGCCACCACACCAACCCGATCCCCAGTGTGGAGAGGTGCGCTGTAAGGAGAAACGAGTGGAGAGTTGAATAAAACCAATCTTAAGATTGTTGACTGGTGATGATGACTTTAAATATTGGGTCCTAATGTCCCCTCTCGGTTTCTCTTATTTTTGAACATTTTCCTTGACGTGTGGAGTATGTAATGAACTTGAGGTGATGGTATTTATCGTCATTTTGTTGTGATCCTTACCGAGAGTGTGGCACTTAAGTTTCTGTGTAGCGTGGAAAAACGGAATTAAATTTAAATTAGGGGATAAAATACAAGGGTTCCTCCACGGACCTTGTGGATTGATGAAAACATGAGCATGATTCATGACCCTTCTCAAAAAGTAAGTTCTCTGGGTACTGGTGTATTTATCCCTTATATCTACCAAAATAACAGATTGAGAGGATGGCTTATTATCGGTTTTTATGGTACGCATACTTTGTTACATTATAAAATGTGACGCGCACTACGATCAAATACAACCCTCGATCATTTGGAGATTACATTTCGAAGTGGGTATCAGTCAAGGTTGTTAGAACCTTGTAGCTTAACACAAATTGCAGTTTTTTAAAACTTTTTTATAACAGAGTGTATGATTTAAATCGTTTTAGTCGTGAATTGATGCCGTTGAGTTGCACGAAGCGTCTCTGGTTCAAAGTTCTGTTTCTGGTTTATTGATGAAATGGTGAGAGGTACCGCCTGTAACCTGAGCTTGAAAGTAATGTACGAAATTTGAGTGTACATTTCAGATATTTGACCTTTGTTCTCAACGTAAAACCCTATCCGAGTATTGGTGTGAGAAGTGAGCTTATCTTGAGACATGCTTTCCTGATTAAGACAATTGTTGAGGGAAAAGTGAATGGAAAGAATGGCAAAGGAAGATGAGTTATATGGGGCCAGAAGTAAATGATGTGAAAGAGAAGAGTTCGGTTGATATGAAGAGGGTAGCCGAAAGGAGAATCGAGTGGAAAGTTGCATGAAGCCAATCTTAGGATTGTTACACGATAACGATTATAAAGCGTATTCAACTAATCCTCACATAACACAGTCGAACCACCGCCGAAGACTTTCAATAAACAAATGCCCGAAATTATAATTTCATGTCGGTGAAATATTGTTAGAGTAGTCTGTAGCTCTTGCTGTTTGTAGATTGTAACTGCTGTACATTTGGTGATCTTAACCTTGGTAGTAAGGTAAAATAATTGGTTGATTCCACAATTTATTTCAATTCTACCAGTTTCAATCTATACAGGTCATCATCAGGAGACCCCTGAGGATATCTTGTAAAGGTTGAAACCGATAGAGTCGAAATAAATCGTGGAGTCAACCTAGTATTTTATCTTACAATGTCTAGATTCCACGATGTAAACTTGCCGACCATCGATTTTATTGATCTTAACTTTGCCACACACCCTCGCGGTGGCTCGCAGGGTATTGCGTAGATCTGGATTCATAGATTTAAGATATCCTTTTAACTCCCGCTAACTTAACCCCATCTTTAATCATGTACTCAATGTTATCGGTCGTTACTTGGTAGAAACGATTCATTATAAATCAACAAACACTTGCTTTTTCCACAATTTTTATTAATACTAGACACAATCTGGTAAATATCTGAGAGGTCGAAACCGGTTATGTCAAGTTAAAATAAAAACTTAGAAAAACCAATCGTTTCCTGATTTATATATTGGATCATATGAAAGTCCTGCGCATTCCCTCATTAGGTAGGCCATTCCTCTCCGTGTTTCTGGGCGTTTCTTTTATTATTTTAGCGCTAGAATATTTTCTTCTGGTGTGCAAACCCTATCTTTAATCATGGAAGAGTCGTTGAGACGCTGGTGAGGGGTGGTGAGTGACTGAGTGGGAAGACGTCTCACGTGGTGGGATCGGGTGTGTCGGGACTGGGATGGAACGTGCTCTCGATGGAAGTCTCAGGGTTGACGCCGTCGGTAAGTGGCGAGGGGCACGTAGAATGAGTGGAGGCTGGACAGCATGGGAAAAAATTTCACACGGTACCATCGGCATTCCCGAAGCAAGGCATTACTTAGTGTCTACAGAAACGTATCGCGAAGGAAATAGTTAGAGAGGCATAAGGGAGCTTGATGCAAGTAAAGCGTTGAGAGAGGAGCTGATATGTATGCATAAACCAGGCAGATATGTGGATCATCAAGTGCTGCATAACCAGTATGCTAAGGGATTGCAGTCGATGTTAGCTTCCTTGCAGATTAAGTGCGAGAGATTTTTATTGATTGACAGTTTTCTACCGGTTAGGGTACGTTTTGATGGGGCTGCTTTGCATTTGCATTTCATTCATGTAACTGCTCCATCCCTTGGCATTTCTCTCATCAAGAAGGCATATTTACTACCCTTCTTCTACCATCCATAACCCCTTTTCTTCCCCGCCCTCGCTTGCCCAGCATTCCACTTTCGATAACAACCTTCAATATTGAATGTGGGATTAATTTAGTAGCATGTTAAAGTTGTATGCAAAATGCAAAATTTCTTAATGCAAAATTTGTAAACTTTTAGTAATTTTGTTTTGCTCGTACGCAAATGAATAGCTAGTTAAATCAGACAGAAATGCAAAATTTGTAAACTTACTTATAATTTTGTTTGGCTCATATGGCTTGTGGATAGCTGCTTAAATCACAGATATGAGAATTGCCAAATTCATGATTGATTGGTCTACTCTGGGAATACGGTTACTGTTAAGCTGGACTTACAGATTTTGTGCTAAATATTGAATATTGATAAGGATACACTACGAGTGGCTAACAAAGAAGTCCTAAGAAAAGTGGGAGAAAAGAGAAGTCTTCTGAAAACCTTAAGAAAAAGATGGGACAACTTAATTAGCCATATCTTAAGATATGATGGTCTGATGAAGGTAATCGTCGAAGGACAAGTGAACGGGAAGAATGACAAAGGAAGGCCTCGGATGAGAATTATAGAAGAAGTGTTGAAAGATGTGAAATAGGAGAATTACGTAAATAGGTAGGGATTAGCTGATAGGAGAATCGAGTGAAGATATGCGTTAAACCAATCTTAGGATTGTTGATTGATAATGATTACGGATAAGGCGAATTCAATTATAGGAAAACTAGAGTAGAGGAAAAGGAATTTCACCAAAAACATTTTTTATTCACGACCCGAGTTTTAACTGTATATGTCATCTTCAGGAAAACCGGGTCGTGAATACAATTTTTTTTGTGAAATTCGCTAAGTTTGTTCCTTTTCCTACGTGAAAAAGTTCACATAGTTACCCCTGACAGCGTACTGTTTTTAAAAATTAGAATAATTAAATTTTTCAACAAAATGAGTCTAAGATAAGTATTAACGCGGGAAGGGTGGAGATCGAACTGATAGATCAATTTAATTTCTTGGGCTCTGTTTTGGGCCAATTTCAACGTAGTCCTAACGGAATAAGGTGGGGATTGGTATTGGCCAAAGAAACAACTACCCAGATGAGAGAGCTTATGACCATAACCATTAGCAAATATATCAAGAAAAATTTAGTAGAGAGCAATAAAGAGATAGGAAATTGTGAATTCCACTGGTTTATTGTCAGTACAGTAGACTCTCACTAATCCGGCAGATATCGGACCAGGGTACTGCCGGATTAGTGAAAACGCCGGATTACTGGAAGCTCATTAATAAAAACATTTAAATGCACAAAATACGTGTTTTATTGGACTTGTACAATTCCAAACTATTGTTTAATATATAAAAGAATCAATATAGTTCATAGTCCTAGTTCATTAATGATTTCTTTGAACTTTTCTTTGTATGGGTCGACTGCAGCAACATCACAAGAAAGTTTTTCACCTGTCATACTTAGCAAACGAATTCCAAACAGTTTTTTTAATTTTTCAAGCCATCCTTCACTAGCCTTAAAATCGTCTTTCCCTATTATTTTTTCGTAAAGTATCTTTGCTTTTTCTTTAAGAATTTCCCCTGATATTGGTGTGTGCCTATTCCTTTCCTGAATGAACCAAGCATATAGGCTATCCTCAACCTGAGGGAACTCGCCCTTTTTCAACGTTTTCCGGACACTTTTAACATTGTCACTGCTTTCACAGAAAGACTTAATTTTTGACCCGGTTCTTACGTATGTCATGTATTGTAGCACGGCCGACTCCATATTCATTTGCTAGGTTGGTAAGCTTGTCACCCTTATCAAGTCTATTTAAAATCTCGTTTTTCTGAATCAGTGTTAAAGTTTTGTGCTTCCGTTTACACTGAGACATTTTCACTCATCAATATCTTGAAATATAAATTAATCTAGACTATAAAATGTCACCGCACTCGACACCACACTGGACACCACGAATAAAACTGGTAAATATGTATGCCGGCGGGTAAACCACGAGACGGCGAGGCAACTGAGTGATCGCTAGTTGTTTGTTTACAATAGTTTCAGTAACGTGTCTCAACTTAAAACCCCCACCACGCCCGTAAAAATACGCCGGATTACTGGAGTGCCGGACTGGCGCAGTGCCGGATTATAGAGGGTCTACTGTACTACCGGTTTCAGCCGTTAGGCCGTCATCAGATACATAATAGAATTTTTTTTCGTCAAGTTAGGGAACAGACAGGGGAGGGGAGGGGAGGGGGAAGAAATGTGAGCGTGAATTGTGGGAAAGGGATTAGGGGCAGGTTGAATAGGGCGTGGGTTTTCCGTGGGTAAAACAACTGAAAGTAGGGGTGGGAGGTTAAAAAAAGTTGATGTCGTTCACAGTCCAGGGTCCTTGCAATGGAGGCCAATCTCTCGTTGCTCCTGAGCAACCAGCTTTCGGCCTTTGGGGGCCAAATTGAGGATTTGGGGTTCAAAGGAGCTGTGGTGACCCTCTTCATTTAGATGCCGTGCGAAGCTGGAGGTTAGGTCACCGTTTCGGAAGCAGTTCTTATGCTCGTTCATCCTTTTGGAGAAGCTTCTTCTCGTCTGTCCAATGTACGAGCTCGTAGTAGCTGGAGCAGTCGTCGCACTTCATTTTATATACTCCGCTCTTCCGATTGGGGTCGAAAAGATCTTTGGCGTTGGTCAAGGTACTTAAAATTGTTTTCGGGATGTGAAAACAGATTTTAAAGGCGTCTTTTGGGATCGCGTGTGAAGTAGCATAAGACACATTTACATAGAATGGCAATTTACAATATTTATTGGGGTTGTGATGGCTGGATAACAAGGGAGTAAGTTGCTGGATGGCGCGTTGTCCTAGTTTTTTCGTTAAAATGTTATCCACGATGGCTCCGTTATATCCGTTATTAAAAGCTATCTGTTTTAATATTTGGATTTCCGTGTCAAAGCATTGGGAGGAGAGGGGAATGTTGATTAAGCGGTGGACCATGGAAAACGGCACGTTTGTGAGAGTGCGGGTGGCATGAGTCACTGGGTATAATTGCATCGGTGTTCGTCGGTTTCCTATAAATGGAAAACCTGTGTCTATTGTCCTCCAAATATATGGTCAGGTCTAAAAGGTTTAAAATTGTCCCTCCGATTTCCATGGTCAATTGAACATTAGGACGTATGCTGTTCAAGTGGGATAAAAATTGTTTCAACTGTCGTTTACTACCCGTCCAAAGGCACAAAATATCATCAACATACCTATACCAGTAGAGTATATTTCTAATAAAATTGTCTTGGGTATTGAATAATATATGATTCCAATGGTCCATAAAAACTTCCGCTAGTAAGGGTGAGAGTGGGCAACCCATGGCCAGCCCCTCCATTTGAAGGCAAATTTGTCCGTTGAGAAAAAAGTAATTTTGTGCGGTACACGTATTCATCAGGCGTAAAAGCTCCGCGAAAGAAACATTGTCCTCGAGAAACTGTTGGACAGCTAACAAGGCTTCATCTACTGGGACGCATGTGAACAAGTTATTGACGTCGAAGGACCCCAGTTTTGCTTTGGCTGGAAGAGTCATCGGTGCCAGAGGTTTTGAGAGTTCGATGGAGTTTTTTATTGCATATCTCGGGGTGAAACTGGACATTTGTCGCTATAAGAAGTTTAATTTGTAGGCTAATTTGTTCGTGGGTGCCAAATTATGAGCAAAAACTGGTCTAATCGGTACATTAGGTTTATGAACCATCGGTAATCCGTTCAACCTTGGTGGTAGGGGGTTCATATTCATTAGAGTATATTTTTCTCTCTCACTCAAGAGGGTCTTACAGGTTTTTAAAACTTCTTTAAGGTGTCGCTGATAAGTGGTGGTAGGATCTTTAGTTAGGGGTTCACAGTTATTGCTTAAAATAAACCCTAAACACTCAGACAATAAACCAGTGGAATTCACAATTTTCTACCTCTTTATTACTATGGAAAAATTCCACAAAATAAGTACACAGTCACTAAGTTTTAGTAGAGAGGTTGATATGGAACGTGACGCTGTATTGTCCAGAGATCTTGACCCAGGGAAAAGATGATGAAAAAGGATTGGAGGCTTTTGAAATGTATACTTGAATAATGATGGAGAAAGTGAATCGGGTAAAAAGGAAACAAGCATGCAAATCGTGGGCAAGTTGACAACCGTGGGGGAAGGAAGGAATTCGCTAAATGAAGTAAGAAGAGGAAGTAGGTGAATGGAACTAGTAATTAGGAGAGAATGGTGGAGTAATATAAGGAGAAAGTAAATTTTTGTGTGGAAATGTAATGTAGAGTGGAATGTGTACCTGGGTTGTCGGTAAAACTAAGATGGAGTCCCTATATAAAAAACCTTTAACCATATAACGCCTGAAACGACTCTTTTTATGGAGTCCCTATATTTATGAAGAGAGTAATCCTAATTTATACTTTGGGAAAGATACAAGGGGTGAGATTATTTCTGACCCCAAGAAAATGTGCACCCCTAAGCACTGTATAAGCAGATTTGAATTTACAGATAGAGGAGGGGCGATATATATCAATATCCCCTTTTGTCACATTCCATGCTCGACGATAATGGAGGTTAGTGAGCTGATCGGAGAACTCTTATAGAATTGGAATACTGTGGAAAACTACAAGAAATTTATAATAATTGGCTTTAAATCATTTCCATCGGCCCCATTTAATAATTATTGTCGAATTTATCTTAAAAGTGAAGAAATCTACTCTCGCATCGATAGTCCGAGGTATCTATAGTATAATTATTATTCTAATTAAGTTAGAATAGGGAGTAGGGGATGGAAAAAGTAATTAAGGAAGAATGGTGTACTAATCTGATGAGAAAGTAAATTTATGTGTGGAAAAGAATGTGTAACTGGGTTGTAGGTAAAACTATGATGGAGTTTCCCATATTCACGAAGAGAGTAGTTCTAATCAGAGAAGAGCAAGGTTTTGACGTCCATAAAATACCTGCCATGCAGTATGGTACAACTATGATACTTCTTACTTAAAAGAGGAATTTTTTTACAAAAATTTAGTTTCTAAGCATAAAAAATGTGTAATCAACATACTAGCTGTTCAACGGCCACTGAATACATCAGAAACTAATTAAATGCGGCAAATTTCATGGAATTATATTTTTCAACTTATTTCGTCTCTTCTGGAAGAAAATGGCTAAATATTTCTATATTTAAAAAACATTTTCAAAAAAGTGCGTGTTGCTATCATTGATGCCTCGCCGATATAGGTATGTCTTTATTTAGTCTCTCGGGATTTCTCCTCCATCGTACAATCGCCTTTGACATTCATACGGTTCATCACGGATTAATATGCCAAACTTTCTCTTATTTAATTCCTCCCAATGTCCAATGGGTTTCCAATTGGGTTTATCTGGTGGATCGAGTGCTGGCTTCCAATACCGAGGGTCTTGGTTCGATTCCCGGCCATGGCAGATATTTGTATTGGAATTCCAGTTCCAACTCGAGTTCCATGGAGAGAGCACGTCAAGTTCAGTACTCCGTCTGTTGGATGGAACGTTAAATAGTGGAACCCTTGGCGTCTGCCATTAAAAGTAATGCCAGCGCCGGGTTTCACTCCACCCTTCCTCACTTTCCTGAAAAAATCCTTCTCCTACCAAGTTATCTCCGTTCCCTGAGAAATTCCTTCCTCTAACAAGTTACTCTTCTATCCTGAATGGCGCACATGGTCTACTTCCCAGAATAACTACTACTTTTCTAATTTCCTTCACGAATATCCTTTCCTCTCCTCCCATCTCTCTTATCCGTTTCTTCCTCGTCACCAAGTTCATTTCTTCCATTCTTCTCCGTATATTTCAAAGTCTTCCAACGTGCGCCTCGATAGGCGTGCAAGGTACGGTTTCTGCCAAAGTTTGCATTCATTTTTTCTTAGTCTGTTTGCTATGAATTCCTCCCATAAATTTCGTAATTTTTGTCAACCCCCTCTTGCCATCGGTAATCTCCTTATGACTTCGCTACTTTTTACCCGTTTATTTACTAAAATTTACTATTAAACGTATTCCCAATATCTGAAAATTTTCAACATCATCCGATATCTCTGTGGGATATTGGGATATGATTTTGGTGGTAAACAATGATACTTGCGACAATAAGAGACCGTTCAAAGAGTGGTGCCGTACGTCGATATGGTAACGCGTTTTGAAACATCATGGCGTAAACTACTTATGATGCATAGTGTTTTGATACATGACGCAAATCTCGATGCCGCAGTTAACTTCGCAGCGCTGCATCGAAGTAGACGCTTAATATCTCATCTGGTTTTTTTGTATGTTATTAATTTTAATTTCCTCGACTGAGCATAAAAATAGAAATGTAGGAGTCAATGGAATTTCAAAGTATGTTTGGTGACTTAACGTGTGAAATACGTGCCTATCAGTCTGTTAGCTTTACTTGACAAATGAGAAATGACGATGTGATCTCAGGACCTTTTTTGTCCTCTTGCTCAAGTTCTCAAAACTATCAAGCCTTCATCATTCTTTATAATGTGCAACTATTCACGTGATCCATATACCTATCCAAACCCCCATTTCTCCAGCAAATAACTGCCTTTTCTCCACTGCTATGCCTTGCACGTCCAATTCTTACCTTGGCCTCACTATGTGATCTCAGGCCTAGCTTTTTAAGGGACGTTACGATAACTATATTAGCGTAACCAGCCTATTAGATGAACTAAAATGGAAATAATTATCAGACCATGGGTTGTTATTGACTTATTATATTAAATAAATTCCAAGACAGTATTTTCACTGATGACGTTAAAAATATTTTGCGAACTCCAACTTACTATACAGGATCATGATTATAAAATTAGAGAAATAGATTGTCGAAGCGACAGATTCAAAATGTTCTTCCCTCGTACAATTAGGGATATGAATAGCTGTAAATATGTTCAGTAGGATAAATATACAATTGTATAAACGTATAGTATAGGTAGTTGCGTGTTGGTGTAACGACTTTAAGCGAACCTAATGAACAGCTTTGTTTTGCATGCTTGCTTTGCTATTTAAATCTTTTTTTAAATTGTGAAATTTAGACTATTATATAGTTACTAATCCTTTTTAAGCATGACACATAATGCATGTTTGGTGTGCATTCACCCCCTACCACACACCTTTATGGTGGCTTGCAGGGTATTATGTAGATGTAGATGTTTCCTTTCCCTACTAGAACACGTCAAACCACCCTCCGAATAAACCTTACGATGAGGTTGAAAATGCCTCGCTCATCCACCTGAAATGTTCATGAAAAAATCCACGCGATGAAAGTAGCCATTCCGTCAAAAATAAGTCCTAATAATTCAACGTTGGATCCACCCACTAGTTTTTTTTTTAATTTCCTTGCAGTTAAGAAAGGAATTATATTTGACATCTCCATTGACTAATAATGCCCCATTTAGTAATTATAATATCGTAAAGGGAAAATTCGGATCTTGTTTCACTCTTATATTCGTCAGCATTCATCCCTCCTCGCGGTAGGGCTCGGGTTGGTGTGATAGTCTTATGTATTTTGCCTCCGATGCCCTGAGCCCGTGTTCGAAGGCTGGTAGTGCCAGAGATTTCTGATGCCGGAACTCCTGGATGCTGTGTGTGAATTTAAGTTTAGTTCTCCGTTCGTGGGATGACGCGTAAACCTATGGACCCAAAGGCACCATACGTTTAAATCAGTCTAATGCTGACACTCCTTTTTTCTCCATCCCCTCTCCGTTCATACAGTCGTTGGTTATATTTGGGAGGTGACCGACAACTAAGGGCATTTGAATTATTGAGTCATGGCGTCATTTTTTAGGATGGATGGATAATTGGATTTATTATAACTAATGACTGATATTGTACTGTCCACTTTATTCATTGCGCGTGCAACGCGTGTTTCAGTTGTCACGCAGTCATCATCAGCTACAAGCAACCTTTTTTGTACCTGATAATGGCTGCGTAACAGTTGAAACACGTGTTGTGCGTAGTGAATGAAGTGGACAGTACAATATCAGTCATTAGTTATTAAAAGATGCTGTTCCACCATGCATCGCCCGACACTATCGAATTTTTGTATTTCGGTAGATTTTTTTCTGGGAACGGAGGAAGGATTGAGTGAAATTCGTCATTGGAATTAACCTCCTCTTTACCGAAAGACGCCGAGGGGATTAATATCCTATCCGACGGATGGTGTACTGCACTCGAAGTGCTCTCTACGCAGCATGCAGGACCTGCTGCTTGGGTCGGTATACCAATAAGTAATATTTCCGACGACCGAGGTACGAAACGAGGCACTTCGTGAAGGAAAGCAGCATATCAACTCGATCCTCCCATACGTTCATTCTAGCCAGATTCTCTTCTGAAGCTCCTTTAAGGATGAAACAGTCTTGAAATTCCATCACTGAATTCCTCGTGACAGGAAGTTTACGAAGGTAAAGGAGAATATTATGTGAAAGATAGGTTTGTGAGTCCTTATGTATAAGGGTACATACATTAATGTATCCTAGAAATGAAATACTCCTTAATTTAGGAGTATTCCCTGCCTATATAAAACTACCTTAACGAGTGGAACGGCAATACCAGAACTCGGTGGTGAGCCTTATCCTCATTTCCACCACTTACTCCCTCGTGCTGTCCGTTTCGGATTCTTTCCGAGCCGTCCCTTCGTCCATACTCTTCCTGCAGTCAAACAGAAGACACTAAATATTAATCAAACTACAGAAATATCACTGGCTACTGCGGGGGCGTGTGACGTTTCGATAAGTTTACTGTGCACAACAGTTAACATTAAGCATGCTGAGCACTGCCGGGTTTATTGTTATACACGCCGCTTTGATTGGTCGTTTGTCAGCGAGAATGTGGGCTCGTTACACTCAACGCTTAATTTTTATGGATGATGACTGGGAGGAATAGTTGGCGAGTATTTTGAAGGACAGGAAATCCTGGGGACGTCTACAATTCATTTAAGTTGAACGCAGGGCTGTCATGACTTGTCCCCGCTTCCTTAATCAAGTCTGATACGAGTTCCGCGAATTGCAGATAAACTCTATGTAAGCAGTGGAGTCATCAATATTTTTTTAATTAGTGGTGATAATTGGGAATACGGCTTTGCCTCCTCAGCATTTATTTGTCATCACGTTCAAAATAAACATTTTAACCCCCCAGAGGGCAGAGTTTTATTGGATTTGGAAGGAAAAGAAAAAATGTATGCTTCAGGAAGAGATGAGTCGCTTTTTGTTGACTTCGTCTCGCTGAATCCCTCGCGCCCCAGTTGCGGGAGTAGCATACCTAAAATATGACGGAAACGGTAAAGTCTCTGTTGGTGAAATATTCTTTCAGTACAGCTGCTGCGCAACTTTAAACCTGGTTGGAGGGCTGGTTTCATCAGTTAGCATTGTTCCTCTCCCCCTTATGCCCTCCTCATGGTTATGCTGCCCCCTAACGATTTACTTTCCTCTTATTATTAGTATTCTGCTAGTTAAGGTAGGTTTTGATGGACAATAAATCCTTCTCATGACTACTGTCTGTTAATTTATGTCCTCGTTTAGTTCCACATACTTTTTACTCTCCATTAATCTATCCAAACCACCCGTTTTTCTCCTCCCTCTTCCCTCCATTGCGTATTTCATAAAACCTTGCCCTGTATTATCACCTCCATCCAACCGTTCTGCCCACTAATTTCCTCAATCAACTACCTTCCCTCCTACCATATCTATCACTTCTTTGTACATCTTCCTCTCCTCCCACCTTCTCCATCATTCTCCAAACCTATATCTCAAAAGCCCTTATTCTATTTTCATCGTCTTTCCTTAAATCCCAAGTCTCTGCACCATACAGAGCCTTGCTCCATATTAGACTTTTAGAAATCCTTCAAAACACCCACGCCCCTTAAAATTTACTTCATCAACTCCTGCCTTTTCCTAATTTCCTTTCCTCTTCATCTTTAATCCTCTGAAAGATTCCCTGAAATGAATTGACCATAATGCGAGAGACCTGAATGAGTGTTGTGAATTCAAGTATTTCAAAGTTTTCTTGTGATTGGACTCTTGAAAATTACATAAAACCATGTAATCATGGCCTCCGTTCATGTTACTACAGTTGAGATGAAGTTTATGGAAATACTGCATTAGGGTGGCGAAAGGATTACTACAGTTGAGATGAAGTTTATGGAAATACTGCATTAGGGTGGCGAAAGGATGTAATTATATGGTCATGAATAGTCACCCTTATTATTAAGAATTATTTGTACCAATGGTTTCCCTACATTTTTACTTCGTTTTTGTTTCCCCCCTAATGATATTTTTCTCTTTGAATCTGCAGGAAAGCTGTATGCTGTCCTGGGAAGGAGACATGGTCGCATCCTGGCCGGGGACATGGCCGAGGGCTCGACCACCTTCAGTGTGACGGCAGTACTCCCAGTCGTCGAGAGCTTCGCCTTCGCTCCAGAGATAAGGAAGCAAACATCTGGATTGGCCATCAGCCCTCAGCTGTTTTTCTCACACTGGGAGGTTAGTCACGGATTTGAATTTCATGAAATAATTTTTATGTAATCCAATAATAATATAGTGAAGTATTTGTATCTCATCATCATCAGTCAACAATCCTGAGATTGATTTGACACAGCTCTCCACACTACTCTCCTATCAGCTAATCTCTTTATATTTGCATATTTCTTCTCTTTCACCACCTTCACTTGTTCTATAATCTCATACCATACCGTATATACAACCGTGTCTCATACCGTGTATATACGACCGTGTTTCATATGAGGACTTCCTTTGCTGTTCTTTCCTTTCACTTGTTTTTCGATGATTGTAATCTGGCCATCATGTCTCATGATGCAGCCAATACAGTCTTAGGGTTTTTAGAAGACTTCTTTTTTCTTCCACTGTTCTAGGACTTCTTCTTCCACTCTTCTAGGGCTTCTAGGACTTCTTCTTTAGTCACTCGGTCGATCCATTTAATCTTCATCATTCAGCACCACATTTCCTTTTGTTGAACCAAATTTCTCATTTTATATATAATGCTTCAAGTGACCAATAAGTTTCCACTGGTTAGGTTATGATGGAGGGTCGCTACTGTTCTTTAAATTTCATTTTTTAACAGCTGTGATAGATTTTGTGAGTGATAGATGTGATAGATTTGGTGAGATAGATCTTCGGTGTGATAGATTTGGAGTGAAAATTAATCTCAAGAAAACTGTGGTAGTGTAATTCTTGAGGAAATAGAAGGCAAAATTTATCTTAAAGTGGGAGGGCATAGGCTAGTTTTCAAGGATTGAAAACTAACCATGAGAACTTTTGCTGAATTACCCATTGACATCCACAATAGGTAGATTTCCACAGATTATCCAGTGTTTCCACCTCCTTTTCAATCTCCAAAAAGTTTCTTCCCAAAGTTTTATCTCTTCAAGTCATCATATATTTCTTCCTTCATGCTATCCAAAATACATTTTCTCTTTCTTCCCCTTCCTCTATTACACATCAGTCTACCTTTGATAATAGCCTTCAGCATTTTCCTATCTACCTGTTACATTTGTCTACTATGTCTTCCCCTAATCTTCACCAAAAATCTTCTTCCTTCTCCCACCATGCTCAACACTTCCTCATTCATTGTCTTTTTCTTCCATTGCACTTGATCCATTCTTTTTCTTACTAATATTTCTTAATTGATTCGATTTCATATTCCATATACTTGTGATGAAGTGTGATTTGTATTAATAAAAGTGATTATCACAAGTTGTAATACTGATTATGATTTGTCCTATCACAAAAACATTGCTGCTGCCAGATACTGCTTGTTGCTGCTCATATGTGAGATATGTAAAAAAAAAACAAATTTTAAGTAAACATTTGGCAGGTCAACCCATATAGGAGCATTTACAGTTGTTACATTTGATTATTAAATGTAATTTGTTGCTGCACAGTGGGCATTTAAAGAAAAATAGTGTGAATAACATTGAGCACATTGAATGAATATTAGCAAAGATTACTAATGGCTTTGCAAAAGTGACTTTTTCTATGGGCTTCATTTTCATAGTTTCCTATTTCCTTAAGTGATTATCAAATATATTTAATTGTAAATTCAAATAATTCTCTATTCATGAAGGAAGTGATGAGAACATAAGTATTATGTGCCATTTCTTTCTTAGCTTTCATCATTTTTCCTTTGGATGAATAATTGGAACCCTCCAACAAATCCTATGTTAGCAGTAGAAAATTATCATCATTAGGAATGTGTCAAAAAGCACATTTAAGTCCAAACATTAATAGCCAATCAAGTGTAAGATATTATGTGAACAGTTCTGGGCATGGTAGAAGCCTTCAGAATATGTTCCATATTGTTTTCAGTACCTCTCTCATCGATGAATTGTACACCAAAAGTAGCTAATCTCAGTCGACTTGAATAAGCTATTTATTTTGTATTTCTTTGGTAATCATACAAATATCCAGATTATGTGTTTTTATGTTCATCAGGTGGTTGACATAGATCCATTCTGGGTGCCTTCTACTCAAGAGGAATATCTTCACTTTGGGGACAAGGCCGATGCCGATAACCGAGCACGGAAGTACATGGATGATGTGCGTCGCCGTAAGGGTCTTTCAGTGGAGCGCAAAATAGTTGAGCATGCAGAGAAGCAAAGGACTCTGTCAAAGAAAAAGTGATTCAAGACCATGTCAGTATTAAGGTTGGCAACTTGGCTAACTAGGCGAAAAACGTGGTCAATTGTTGGATGATGAATGGTTAACTATAAAATGCGTTAATAAATTCTCTGGCAATACTTTTTGCCATATGAAACCTGGGAGAAGGTTTCTCTTGATCAAACAAGTTTTCAAAAAATGGCATCTCTTTCTAGAAATCTTAAATAATATAGTAATGACTGTTTTTCACTGAAAAATTATCCTGATGAAATATCTGATTTTTCTTGTCATGAAGCATAGGAATGGAAGAGCTAACTGACAGAATCCTCTTGTAAGAAATATGTCATTATTTGGGAGATATATTTTTTAATTGCGGAGAGTTACTGTTGCTGCAGTATCTATGCTCTATTTACAGTTTAATTCTTTATTAAGTATCCACTATGATGAGTATTTTTTGCTGGCAAATGAATGTGTATACTATAAAAATCCTCATTCCTAAAATTAGTTCAAGTTATTGATCCCACCACTGATATTTTAAAACAATTTTGGTTCTGGGTGAAATAATTGTTGGTATAGTACTTTAGAAATTGGACACCTTTTCTATTGGTGAATAACAGCTTGTTGAGCTTGTATTAGTAAGCTGAATTATTCTTATGCTTTTTTGAGTAATTGCCTTACTGGGTTAATACGTTAAATAGTTGATTGTAAATCACTCATGAGCTTTTATTTAAGAAGGTACATTCACCAGGGTGAGAACAGACCAGAATGCCCACTAAACATGAGGTTTGAATGCCCATGTGCTGATTTTTCTGGAATGTGGCCGGCAATATGTATTTATTTTTATTTAAAGCCAAGGCTGCACTTATATCCTTTTTTGTAAACCGGCATCAATTTAAAATTGTTGTCCCACACAATGTGAGTATCCATTTCATAAAGATTCATGTGAAGTTGAAGTCATGTCGTTTTAATTTGAAAAGTCCATTGTATTCACTTCTAGGCCTGTGGAAATGTAAGAAAATGTGGATTGTGGAGTGAAACAGGCAAGCAAATGTAGTATAAATGCTATTTGTAGCCTTAATGTGAGCTTCTCACTTTATAAGGTTATCTTCAGCATATGGCAGTTTAAAGAGGTAAACAGCTAACCAACATTATCGCTGCCAGTTCTGGCTTTGGAAAATGTAACTTCCTATTATATATTCATAGACATGACATAAGTAGTGGCATTTTACCTGGGCAGTGTGGTGTCACATGATGCTGAGTGTGATAAAAGGATTGAGTATTTTACTTTTTATTGTGGAACATTTTTGAAGAGTGCGAATTTCTGAAGCTTGGTTTCTTTTTTGTGCAGATAAGTGTTTTCCTTGATATTATGTTTTTGGCATCTAATTTCTTGAGAGATGAGTAATAATGGGGATAAAAATGAGGGAAATGGTTTCAAGGTGTATCCTAAATACCTCTCTAGTATCCTAAAAACTTCAACCCCTCCTGTTTCATGGTTAGGATATCTTGTAGATTTTATAAAGCCTTTTTGTATGCCTGACATTTAATATGTATCATGAATAAATTGTGAAAGAGCCATTTTAAGTCATTTAAAGATTTAAAAAAAACCTCTATCTTTTGGAAATAAAACTCAATGGTATGTAAATATTGTCTAAGAGACTAGTTGTCATTTGCAAGTGAATTCTTCTCAGGATTCCAACTGAATCAATAGCTCAAGTGCCGATATTTGGTGACTGACTATGCAAATGGTTGAGTTAATCATAAAAATATCATAACCTGAGCTACTGAACCACTGAGAATCTCAAGAGGAATACACTTGCATCCTCCACTGGAAAAACATCAAATCCTTAGTATAATTTCTATAATTCATACCCTTTTTCCTCCCTTAAGGTAATTTTTGTCTCAGTTTCCAGCATTCATGAAAATGAAGAAAGATCAAAGCAAAAATGCATATAATCATGATCGGATTTATGCTAAAATGTGACCAAAAACATTTGACACCAAGAAGTTTTGTGAAACTATAGAAATGCTAGGAGAGGGTTTGATTCTCTTGGCATATTAATTCAAGATCTGGTAAAATATGTGCCTAACATTTGGGTTATGGGCAATTATCTCTTCAAACAGGAAATTAATCCTCAGGCCAATGTGCAATCTTCCATAATCTTCATATGGCCCACCATATTTCCACTTCTCACTGAGCCAAATAGTTTTGGCTTTATATTTCTTTGAAATATTGCAACTCTGACCCTCAATTGAACCTTCCCTAACATAAGCATTGAGACAAACATGCCAGTCATAGATGTGGTGCATTTTAAATTCATGATTCAGGCCAGCCCATTATTAACTTCAATTCCAAGGCATGATTTTTATTAGGTGAGTGTTTGGCATACACACATTCTTATAAATATTAAAGCATACCATTCCAAATAAGGAATGCATGATAATATTTATTGTTCAATATATGTTAATATTGTCATATTTTATGATAATGCACTAAGTTCAGAAGTGTTTTATTATTATTGGTTAGAATTGACAGAGTCACATTACAATTTTAATGAAATATGAAGACATGGTAAAAGTATGGTGTAAAATTGATAAAAATTATGCATGAATATTAATAAATAGATAAATAAATAAACCTTTATTTATCCAGAGATGAAGCTACAACACCCTAAATTGGGATATTATATGCAAAGTAAGTCATATCACAATCCAAATAAGAAAATACTACAAGAAATATGGTGGAAATGACTCTGAGAGCAGGATAATAGTATATGAGAAACTAAGTATGAACCAATGGATGAATAGGATTCAAGTTAGTGGTACATGTGAAGATAGAGCTGTGAAGACAAAATAATAAGGCTCTCTGTTCACGTAGACAACCAAATAGCATGAGTCAGTGGATGAAGTACCTACCTACGTCCAGTCTTTGGCAGGTAAGAGCGATTTACAAGAAATGCCCGCTGCTGGCCAATTATGATAGCAGTACTATTCTGAAGAACCAGGTAGTCACCCAACTGACCAAATACTTTGACTTTTTTAATTATTATATTTTGCTTTATTTCCAGTCACCCAGAATGTTTTACAAAAGCTGTGTGTTTCAACTTTATTCAAAATGCCATACACATGACATAGATGCATTTTTGAAGGAAATATGAAGAAGTCCAGAGAAACAAGCATAGAGATGAAATCTAGGAATAAAGGTAGAGACATGGTTAATATAATTTGTAGATGCCATCTGAAAGAAGAGAACATATGAGTGAAATTTAAGGGTGATGACCAATACATTTTAATTTGCTCTGTTCTTAGAATTCAGCTGCTGGTCATATTTCTTAACCCAGAAGTTTAGGGCCAAGTATATCCAATTTGTTCATAATAATTTGTGAGAATAGGTTTTGAGTCTGAAATATGGGGTCTATATTAGGTAATTTTGGAGATTTCCATGGAGGAAATATCAGGTTCAGCATATACCATCCACGTCTGTCCATAGTGTACACTATGATGTATATATCCTCATTGGATTAATCAAGAATTCATTTTGGTTTCTATTTGGAAAAAAGGTCTACTTAATGTCACGTCAAATTTCACCATCACAACTTCATTAGCTCTATATTTTTGATTATACATACAAAGCATGTGAAAAAATAAAAAGCATCTTATGACTTGGAAGGTATTATAAAAATTAAGTTCTTTTAATATTTGCATTTTTTCAATTTAAATTAACATATAATTGAAAAGTAATGTAATGCTATTAAGTTTTGGGCTTTTTGTCTTTAAGTTAAGTTTGCTTTACATGTTTAAAAAATTCAAAAGCCTTATATTTTGATTGAGGGCTAACACAATGCTCATTAGGTTGACAGTCTTATACTAAGCACTCTCGTCTAGGACATGGCATCATGAATGAGGTTAAGTCTCAAAGAAGACCTCAGAAAGCTTCTAGTCTCCTTATGACACCTCAAAGAGGCATACTCCATGCTCTTTGCTCATATTTATTTGCCAAAAAATATATTATTTAAAAAAAGTATTTGTTATATTATTAATAGCTGTTAATTAATTGAAAATTAAAGTACTCACAGAGTAATCAATCAAAGGTAGTAAAGTTACTTTAGTTATAATCTTCAGGAACGTCACATATTCCTTCGTGCACCTACTTAGCACTCCTTGTCTATGTGTAACTGTCCCTAATGGAGCCCCCCAACAAAACCTTTGATGCACACAATGATAGGAATTACTTATTAGTGCTTCAGGTGTACTATCAGCAGAGCAAAAGTAAATTTACATTAAATAAATGCCAGTGGTAAGCAAAGAAAAATGACATCAAAACACATAGCACAAGAAAACTCACTGAAAGGTGCAAAAACCAACTCTCAAATTAGTCATTTAACCTGAACTTTAAATACTGCTGGTGTAAATATCCCTTTAAAATCAATGAAATTGGATTGAAATGTTTGTAATGCCTCGTTGCCAATGATATTTTGATTGTTGAAAAGGAAGAAAAATTGATAAATTTGGAACTAATGACACAAGTTTTTGTCAATAATGAAATGTATAAGGAAATTGAATGAAATAATTAAATTCAACATCCTTTTATCCATTTAGTGATTAAAATTTCCATCATATATGTTGAGTGCAACGA
This sequence comes from Platycnemis pennipes, assembly GCA_933228895.1. Classification (NCBI taxonomy): domain Eukaryota; kingdom Metazoa; phylum Arthropoda; class Insecta; order Odonata; family Platycnemididae; genus Platycnemis; species Platycnemis pennipes. Next base: position 74,693,185 of record OW121856.1, on the reverse strand, counting down.
TATTGAAGAATAAAATGAAGAAACATCAACACTGAGTTCATAGCTTTTCTTTAGGGAGTAAAAGTTAACAATAAAGTGGTAAAAACTACCCCAAAAATTTTCTAAAGCAAAAATCCATCCCTACACCAAGATAGGGATATTTTCTCAAAATTTCATGCTTTTTATCATCAATATTTGGGGCTGTCCATTGATGCGTGCATTAATCAGTCATTATCAGTACATTCTGTTTTGTATCTATAGACTAGTGTAAGGTACGTGCTGAATTTCAACAGTGGGTGGAAAACATTGAACATATTAAATTAAATTAAACCTATAAACTAATTGCTGTTCAGATTGTATGACCAGATATTGAGCTACTCAAATTACTGGGAACAGTTATTAAATTGGCCACAGTTTTTCACTCCAGTTGAACAAACTATTCATTTCAACATTCGTATCTGCACAAATAGTTTTAACTTTGTGGACTCTACCTCACATTAGTCCATAGAGTACATTACATACCCTTTGGATTGAATAAGTATTTAGTTCAGTTTCGACCCAGAGCAAACATTTATGCTTGACCCTCTGGAAATTCACCTTCACGGCTACATATGCTATTTTTGATTAAATAATAATTGTGAAAAATTTTTAAAATTAATTAAAGATATTTATAAGGACCAAAATGTACTTTAACAATTGCCAATTTTCAAGAGAAATGCTCCTATTATGAAATTAGACATTTCAACATTTTAAAGTTTTGGGTTTTATGTTTTTAACTTAAGTAGGGTTTTCAAGGTTTAAAAAAATGAAAAATTTTAATATTTTGATTGATGGTTTACGCCTTGTTCATGACGGAGACCGTGTTATCCTTGGCACTTTCGACAGTGTTGAACGTGGCATTAAGAATGAAGTTCATTCTTGAGGAAGACCTTCAGAACATGAAGGGTGTCTTTACAACACCTCAAAGGGGCAGATATTAAGTCTTTCCTCATTTAATAATATTAAGCTAAAAGTTATTATACACTTAATGGTTGTTTATTGATTAAAAATTAAATACTTACCGGGTGACAATCGATAGTAGCAAATTATCTTTTGCCATAATCTTTAATCAACTGACAAATTTCTTTGTGTACTTTGCACTCCTTGTCTATGTACAGCTGTCCATATCATAGCTGCAAAACAAAGCGGTTGACTCTTGTTACAATGAGAGCCATGTATTAGCCTTTAAGGTATATCATTGGAAGTGTTAGGCATATTCAAGCAAAGTGAATCTCAACAATTAGTAATGAATAATGATATTAAAATATGTGGTGCAGGAAAATTCGCTAAAGGAAGTGACGAAAATGAGGTATTTAGTCACATATGTATTAGTGTACTTTGTATCCCTTGTCCAAGCAAAACTGCCACTAATAGAGCTTCCAAAATAATGAATTACTCCTTCCAGCACTCTTTCCTACATTTGTAAGCATTGTTTTTTTTTAAAGGAAATAGGCTCATAGCAGTAAAGGTTTGTCTCCTCTTATTTCATAGAAACTCGACCATTTGAAATCAAAATGTGGAGTTGCAGCAATTACAATGTTATCAAGACATTACTTCATTCTTAGTAGTAATAGTTATTCAGAGGAGATGACTGTTAGCTGAGGTCATTTGTGCCTTTTAGGATAGGTGGGTAATTGGTTAGAGGCAGGTAATTTTTCAAGAAACGGAGTAGTTGTGGAGTGAAATCTGACATCAGCATTAGCTTATAATTTATGAAAGAAACAATGGGAAACCAAACGAAACCTTTTATAATTTAGATGAAGACAGTTTAACGTACCATTCAACAGATGGTGTACTGAAGTCCAAGTCCTTTCCACACCGCACCCTGGTAGGGACCAGCATACCACTGAAAAATCTGCCACTGCCAGGATTGGAACTCAGGGTGGGAAGCCTGTACTCTAGTCATCACTCCAATCCAATCTCCTTACTTCATTTGCGTAATAGTGGAGTACATTGTTTTGTAATCTCCAGTTTTACATCTGACATATAGAATCCCTCCCACAAACAAATAATTTTATAATCATCTAATGAATGTTACCATCGTTTGAGCTTACCCTGTCATATGGAATTTTACATTTTAAGAATTTAATGTTTGACTGATTTTCTTTGCAATGTATGTATTCCTTTCTTACAAGTTATGACACAGTATTAAGGGATAGAATAATTGCCATTTTGATGTATGCACATGAGAATTTTGGAAGAAAAAGATCAAGCTGGAGAGTTAAACAATGTATGTTTACTTGTGGAAATCTTATTTCAAGGTCTATTTGCTAAGCTTGGACATTTAGCCTGGGTTAGATTGGGTGTAGAACATATATGGATCTGGAGCATGCTTCTTTATGGAAGTGAGGCAAAGGTGATAGCAGTAATATGTAGAAAGAAGTTAAGGCTGGTAGCATTTGAAATGTGGAGCTACAGGATAATGATGAAGATAAAATAGATCAACTGAGCAACTAATGAAGAAGTTCTACGGAGAGTGGGAGAAAAAAGAAGTCTTCCAAAAACTTGAAGAAGAGAATAGGACAATCTAATTGCTCACATCTTCAGGAGTGCTGACCCGATGAAGACAATCATCGAGGGAAAGTGAATGAGAAGAATGGTGGAGAATAGCCTTTCATGAGTTGTATGGATTAAATAGTACATGATGTGAGGGAGAACAATTGTGTTAATATGAAGAGAGTGGCGAGTTAATGTGAGAATCAGTGGAGAGTTATGTCGAATGATAAACCAATATAGTATTTTTGTCTTTTGATGATGAGGATGGTGATGAATGTATATTATCACATCAAAATATCAATCAAGCATTCTATAGAATCAGGCTCAACTTTGTGAAATCTCATCGTAATAAAATAAAAACTAGAAATGTAAAAAAAGTTTTTCAACATTTTTATTTTTATTATTGATCAAGCATATTGCAACAATAGACAAACTAAAAAACTTATTTTTTCAATTTTGGTGGCCCCCCCCCCTTTACGGCACACGGGGTGGCCGCCCTGTTTGCACCCCCCTTGTAACGCTATTATTATTAGTATTCTACCGGTGAAGGTAGGTTTAAAGGGACATTTAATTCTTCCCACCCCCTAAATTTTACACGATGACCTCTTCAGCCCCTCATACCTCCTGCCACCCATCATTCCATCCAAGCTATCCATTTTCCTCCTCCCTCTTCCCCACTTACCCAACGCTCTTCCCTCAATCACCTCCTTCAAAACACCATCACCTTTCTTTTCCATCCACACCTTCTGCCTTCTCCTAATTTCATCTATCAAATTTCTTTCCTCTCCTACCAATTCTAGCACTTCATCATTCATCTTCCTTTCAACCCACTTTACTTTCTCCATCCTTCTCCACACCAATATCTCAAAAGCCCTAAGTCTATTTTCATCTTCTTTTCACAAAGCCCACGTTTCTGCCCCATGTAGTGCAACGCTCTATATTAAACTTTTCACTAGTCTTTTCTTCACTTCCCTACTCAACATCATTAGTTCACACCTAAAAGTAAAAGCTTCTTTTGCCAATCTTGGTACGCTACTGATGCTGAAGCCATGCTGTGATGAAAAATGAAAGAAGAACTGATTATATCAGATTCTGGCAACCAAACTTGAGTAGGCCGCTGAACCCAAGCAGCAAGGCTGAGAGCAAGGTTGATACCTACCTGACTCTGTGGCCTTCAGTCTAGTATAGACTATGGTTATTAAAAGGTGTAATACTTAATAGCAAAATCAATTTTAGAAATTTGCCATGAATAAAATTGACTGAGGCAGGCGAGATGTAGTGGAAAGTATACATGTTTGTAATAAAACAGGATATCACTCGTCTTCTATGATTGGGTTAAGGAGCGGGTGTGCGAGATGGGATACCAGAAATCAGAGGCAATCCATAAAAAACTCCAAAAACTGGTGAGTGACCATCTCCCTCCCACCAACCCCCCACCTGACCAGTGAGACCATGTGTTTCAAGACCGTGTCGTGAACCTCACAAGCACCGTGTTCTCATCGGCCGAAATGGCCCTTCTTCACAAAGGCCTTAAGTATGCGCCTCCATCGTCTTCCGTGCATTCCATAAAAAATCTGGCCGTAGATTGTGAAGTGGCCCTTGACCGAGAACATTTGGGTGCTAAACACCTTTGCCCCGATCTCATCACCTCCCACATTCGACGATCCACCGTTGCCAAAACAACTGACCCCACTTGGCAAACCATTAGGTCCCTCTCAAGGAAATTGGAAACAAAAAAACTTAGTCATCAGCAAAGCTGATAAGGGCAGCAGCCTCGTGACAGCATCTTTGACGAGGAAGTTTATGTTAGTAAGTGCGATGACTTCCTAAATGACAATTTGTTTACCATCCTACCCAAAGATCTGACCCCTCATTTTCAGAGGTGTGTCAAGAAGACTGTGGCGGCATGCACGGGACTTTTTAATGAAAGGACAAAATTCAATCTAAATCAAATTCAGCATCAAGAACTTCATTCACCTCACTGAGTGCCTTCGGAATTTCAACGCACCCCAGAGCTGCAGATTAGTTTCCTTTGATGTTGACAACCTTTTCACGTCAGTTCCGATTTACAAATCAATCGAAATGACAAGACTTATGCTTCAAGATTCGCAAATCAATGATGTCCTCATGGAGAAAATTCATTCCCTTTTAGTAACCTGCACCAGCCAAAAATATTTTATTTTTAATGGCAGTTTTTATCACCAAATGGAAGGCCTTGCGATGGGTTCTCCCCTGTCCTCATTGCTGGCTGAAATTTTTATGGCCAATTTTGAATCCAAGCTTTTTAATTCTGGACACCAACTTTTAAAAAATGTGTAGTACTGGTACAGGTATGTTGATGTCATCATCTGTTGCTGGTTGGGGAGTGATCGCCAGTTACACTGTTTTTTAAACCTTTTAAATAATCAACACCAGTGCATCAATTTTAAGTTAGAGAAGGACAAAGGTGGTCGGCTGAACTTTTTAGACCTGGAAATATCAATAATCAATGGCAAATATAAGTTTGGAGTGTTTCGCAGAGAGTGCTACAATGATGCGGTTATCCCCGGTGACTCAGTTCATACAATATCACATAAACTGGTAGCCTTCAATTCGTTGATCCATAGACTGGTGTCCTTACCTCTTCAACCCCCAGAATTCCACAAGGAACTCAGAATAATAAAACACATCGCTTCATCCAATGGTTATAAATACAGTATTATCAACAGGATTTTGAATAAGAAACAACAGAACGTAGCTTTAAGAAATTTGAATACACTCTTAGTGCCCCCAACTAAACCCATAAAGTGGTGCAAATTACAGTTTAATGGTGACGTTTCATATAAAATTGCTAAATTGATCCCGAAAGACAAACTAAGAACTTCTTTTTACAACCCAATCACTTTAGAAAGGTTATTGTGCCAAACTAAAGACTACTTCCCTCCCTCCAATCAGGAGTGTGCAAAATCAAGTGCTGTGTTTGCGACAAAATATATATTGGGCAGACGGGCCGAAGCTTCCCCACCCACATGTCGGAGCACAAGAAATGTTGGGAGAAAGGAGACTCCACCTCTCTGGTAGCGAAACACCTCCTCGAAGAACACCACACTTGTGCATTTGACCCGGAGATACTCCGTGTGGAGATGAAAGGCCAAAGACTGAACATGTTAGAAAGATTGAAAATTGTGCAGGGAGGAAGCAGTACCCTGTTGTATGAACAAACGTTTCCGTGTCACTCCCCACTCCTTGCCATTCCATTTCCCAAGCATCCATCCTTTCAATAACCACTTCATCCCTCCCCCATCCTAATTATTCCTTTCCCCACCCCCCACTTCCCCTTCTTAGTGGTATGTATACGGCTCACAGACCTTTCACAGATGTATGTTCCTGATGATGACCTAACGATTGAAATGTGCTGTACCTACAAAAAAATTGTGGAAAAAGTGCTATCTTGTTTTATTACAAATATGCCATGAATGTCACAGTAAAGTGACATTGATAGCTTTCTCAATGAAAAGAGGCAATTAATTAAACATCCAATTAGGAGGATATAAATTAGAGCATATGGAATCCAAATAGGAAACTTATATGATATCATGCATGAAAAATAGTCACAATTAAAGGCAAGTTGAAGATAATACTGTCAAGGGGAGAAGCATCTATGTATTGATAGGAGGGAATTTAAGGTGGTGATGTGTAAAACAAAGATTAGGGGAGACTATCAACAAAGCAATGCACTTTATATTTGCACACTTGGACCCTGAAAGGAAGAGAATAAGTGTAGATTACACAAGGAAAAGAATGATTGAAGGAGGCACTGTTAGAAGAGGAAAAATGGAGGGAAGGGAAGACAAATGACAAAAAACACCGAAAAGTGTAACAAATGCATTTCTCAGGGACAATTTGAGACAGAATAGAAATATGATTATGGAATATGTCAAGAGGTAGTTGAATTCCTGGAGAGAAGGGATAATATTAAACTAAATATTAAACAGGAGAAAACTAATTTTTCAAACACTAGAATTTTGGGCAGCACAATGCAAGAGAAGAAGAATGTCAAGCTGAGAAATTAGGTAAATTGCAGTAAGAATAACCAATTGGATGAAAACAATTATCACAACATTAATGAGGATGATTTTCTCTCTGCATAAATATTGCTATTGTTTAAGTGATTAAATTAGGCTATTACATAATTCAACTAAATATTAATTCTTATCAACAGATTGTGCATGAGGATAATCAATGATTTCACCACTACCCATATCATTTTCAAATGTGAACATTTATCTAAGCTTTACAATACTCACTGATGCTAATTCCTCATTATTTTGTTGTTTTTCCTAACCAATACTTTACCATCTTCTGCTAATCTGAAGCCCTAAAACTATCAATATTACATCTCCAGGATATACCCACATCAATTGTATGCTGATATGAAAATTAAAGTTGAACTCTACACATCCAAGGCATTTGTAATGCAGAGAGTTCAAATTTAATTTTCCCAGGATGGACATTATATTTTGTGGTGCCCTTATGAAAATTTATATCCTCATGAAAATTTTTTATCATTATTGTAAAACTTCTCTTTTTGACAAGAGAAAATCGAATAAATTAAATTGATAAAAGATCTACCAAAATAATATTCTTCAGCAATTAATGAGTATTGAATGAAAAGATTTGGGTACCAAGAAAAAAGGCTTTTCAAGCAGGTACTGTGAAATAATTTTGCTACCAGGGAGGTACCTATGTTGGAGAATAGGTGTATAACAGCATTCATGGGAAAAGGATAATTGGGTCAGCAACATAGGCATTTATGATAAGAGGACTAATTAAAAGGTCATCCAGTTGAATACAAAGAATATACTTGCAAAAATTCTAATATGGAGTATGACACAGTATGGTGCCAAAATATGGGCTTAAAGGAATGAAAATAAAAATGGAATTTGGACTTTTGAGAAGTGGCTGTGGAGGAGGGTGGAGAAAGGTTTGGGAGGAAAGAAAGAGAAATGAAGAGGTGCCAAAGATGGAAGGAGAGGAAAGGAAATTGATTGAGGAAATTAGGAGAAGGCAGAAGGTGTGGATGAAACAGGTGATAAAACGTGAGGATGTGATTGAGGGAAGAATGTAGGGTAGGCAGGGTAGAGGGAGGAGAAGAATGAATTGCTTGGATAAATTAATGGGAAGTAGGAAGTAAGCAGGGCTGAAGAGGGACAGCATGTGAAATGTGTAGATCATGGAGGGAATTGAACATTTTGACATACTTTAACTAAGTAGTAGGAAACTAATAATAATAATATGAAATAATCAAGTAATGGTTGCAGTAGACTGGTGCCAAATGGCATGTGTTTCAACTGCATTACCTAACACTCTTCATCATTATCATGGGTCAACAATCCTAAGATTGTTCTGATACAGCTATTTATATCTTCACCTTTCCTTCTTAAATATTTATCTTACAATCATTTTCCGAAAAAATTCCATTACATTAGTTTTTTTTATGATCTAGTCTTATCCATCAACATTATCAATCAACAATCTTAAGATTGGCTTGATGCATCTCACAACTGGATTCTCTATCAGCTAACCTCTTTATATTTAATAAACTGCACAGTATCATTGTGTGGATTTTGTGTGGAATATACAACATATTTTATTTTATTTTTACGTCTTTAATTTTAGGTAATTATTCTCTTTCACATCCTTCACCACTTGTTCTATATGATGCATACAAGGCCTTCCTTTGTCATTTTTTCCATTCACTTTTGCTTAACAAATCTCTTCATCAAATCACCATGCCAATTGACATGGCTGATTAAGTTGACCCATCTTCTTTTCAAAGTTTCGGAAGACTTCTCTTTTCTCCTACTTTTCTTAGAATGTTTTTGTTTGTCACTCAATTGTTCCATTATGTCTTCACTGAAGATACATATATTGTTTAAATTATCAAAATAATGATTGATATGTATGCGATTGAAATGCATGAACCAATCATTGCTACAATGACTAGTCTGGACTGGTAGGGAATCATCGGCAGAGTAAAGTATATTGGGAAAGATAGTGGTATGATTCTTTATAGAACTAGTGGTAGTTTTCTTGATAGGTTTTGAAGGAGTACATGGAAGCAAATTATTAACCAGTTATAACCACAAACATATGCATAACATTTACTATGCAGTTTTGTGTATTTGCCACGCATAAACATAACCCGTCATCATCTAATTTCATCCATTAAATCCCTTTCAGGTTTTAAATTTATTACATTTTAGTGAAGCGAAGATCCAGGAACAAGTCAAAGATCTGCAACAGCTACCCAGTTGTATATTGACTGTGACCACAAATTATTAATGATGATATTCCATTTAAATTTTAAGAAACAGAAAACAAGATTGAAGAATAATTGACAAGTAGAAAAATTGAAGGAGACTAAATATCGGCTTCAACAATTGACCTATGTATCTGTTTCCTTATGCATTTCATCTCTTCTGTCTTCTTATAATTAATACCCATTTCCAATCTTGCTCAATGATCCTGAAATGCATCTAATAAGAGCTGCTGTAATTAGCTGAGTGAACCAATGCATGGTTAACTGCCAACTAGTTTTATCAGCTTTCCCCCAGCTTCACTATTGGTGTTTGCGAACCTTATTTAACCCTTCTGCTACGTTGTGCAAAAACTGCCAAGGGCCGATATATCGGCCCACTTACATTAAATCATTACATATTTGTAATATTGTAATTCGCTTCAAATCTGAGACAGCATGAATAATTTTTTCATTCTCGAGTAAACTGAAGTGCTATATCAACCTTGAGAAAAATAAATGTTTCATATTTTAAAATTAAGTGTTTCAAATTTAGATATCTAAAGTTTATAATCCTATGATTTTTCACACAAATGGGTTTGGCAGTTTATGCACAGTCTACCTTAAAGGGCCTGGCAGTAAAAGGGTTAAAGTTTCCTTTGAGTGAATGTTTTTCAAAGTGATCTTAATTAGGGGCAATTTTTCGTGATCCCAAACTGATCATTGCCCATTTTCATTCCCCATTTACTAACTTGTGATGCACTTGTCGAGTATAAGTCTTTACTCTCATTAATCCATGCAGTTTACATCTATATTTTTCAATGGTATTTTCTTACCCTATTCTGTTAAGTGCTTCCTTTATTTCTGGAGAATAAACAAAAATATCATAATAAAACTATCCACATGTAACATTGTAATATAAGGATATATTTTGTACTCAATAGCGTGAATAGAATTAAGTCATATGCTGTCCTTTAGAAAAAAACTATTGGGAGTTTAACCACTGATCTACCATTTGCAGTATCTACTCCACGACTAGTATAAAAAATTATATGATGAATGTTTTAGTGCATCAAGATGTTTTTATCACAATATTAAAGCAAAATGTCCAAATTCACTATGTTTCACTCACAAATGACCCTTGCTGCTTCCATTGATTAAATGAATGAAATGAAATGAATAATTGCATAGGAATCCGAATATTTCTGAATGAAAAATGTTGATTTTTAATACTTTTTTTGTTCAGATTGATATTTTTTTATAGCTTCCTCATTTATGTGTAGCTCATGAGAAAAAATTCTCATAACATATTTCATAATATGCTATATGAAGGTAATAAAACGTACATCATACTAAATGTTGCAGCTTCGTTAAATTTTGAAGACATGCTTGAAGTCAACATTTCCATTCAATGTGTACTATGTTTTTGAACATAAACTGCAAATTAATAAATGAAAGTCATAAAATTCCTCTGGTGTGCAAGGAAAGTATACTATAACCCAATAACTGGCATTAACACCTACCTGTGTACCTAGCGTGTAGCTAACTATCAATGATAAGGAACATATTTTAGAAGATTTGTTCATTGATAATATTTATTGGAATTTTTCCATACTTCTTCATTCACTGTAATTCTAAATTTAATTCCCTATCAGTTTATTGGAAATAAAGTTCCGGAGCATGTAATTAGATATAAACATATTCATTAGGCCTCCTCCCACATTACATTGAACATCAGTATACAGAACCTAACTATGGAAAATGACGAATTTACGCTTGTTTTATCTATTGAAATTTCGCAAATTTGGATGAATTACATAAGGTATTGTCCAATTTTACATAGTCCATATTTTTTTCATGATATCCCTTTCCTCATAGACTGTTCAAGTCGAGCGCTCAAAAGAACAACGTTGATTGGCTCAGTGAGTTAGTGTTAGCGATGGTGTCTTGTTCGTTGATAACCAAGTTGAAGAGCGGGCAAAATTGGACTTCTGTCGGTTATGCACTTTAAAGTGAAAAGTGAAAGTTTAGTTAAAGTTTTGGTAAAGAGGCTGAGGTATTTCGTTAATCATTTATAATTGGAATCTATTATGGTCTTCCCTTCGGCAAAGTGACTGTTGTAGTCTTTATAGTCATACTTTAGCGCTCTCATGCCGCTTCAAAGAAGGATCCGTTATTTAGAGAATTGGTCAACTAAAATGGTGTAGTAAACTGCTTATTATTCATCATGTATATACAAATCATTTTTCTTTGGTTACAGTGTGGGAATAGTGCTTCCTACTTTTCCAAGGAATGAAATGCTCGAAAATGTAACTTCGAACTTGCATTGAATGAAGTATCCTTCACGGGTAATTCACGACATGTCTTTTGAGATTCTGTGAAGGTACGTGTGTTTATAACTCTTTTTTGCGTGTAAAAATCTAACTAACGTCTGTGATATGAGGGAACAGCCTACCAGGGGTAAATAATTGGGTGAATCCGGACCCATATGGGATGGCGTATGCCATCAATGAGTTCAAATGATTCCCCTGAGATTTATAAACATTTTTTCACTTAGGCCTAAAGTTTGTGTATCTTTACCTTCAGGGTATTTAGCCTGCAATGTACTCTATTTTACGCGAGTGATATGCTTCAGGACTCTTATTTAGTGGACAGATAGTTGAAATATTCTCTCGAGAGGATATTTCAACTGGTCTGTGCTCTATTGATTTTAACTGGAGTTCTTGCTTTCGTTTGATATCGTTAGCAATATTATGGATGATTATAGCAGTTTGATTATGTTGTCAAAATATTTTATTATGGAGACGCATTTTTCAGGATAAATGTTTGAAGCCTCTCTATTAACTAATCCCACTAATCCCTTTGGGTTCCCTCTCTAGCCCAACTCTCTCTGGTAGTGTGCTTTTCTGCCAGAAGATGGCAGGAAGTGCGAAGTCCACGACTCGATGATATCCTTGACGGTCCTCTCGTGGGCAAGACGAAAATCTTTCATTCGTTCTTGCTGGTTCAAGCAGTAGTGCCGTAGTTTGTGTGAGTGTGAGACCGTGACTTTGACGTGCCGTGTTCCTACGTTCAGCTGGCCTGGTCCTTCAGCACCTGGTGGTAAGCATTTATTTATGTTTAAAAATTTTCCCTTTGTTGCTGTCAATTACCTTCTACGAATCGATTCCTGACAGATCGCTTATGCTACCTGTTGAATAAATATTGGCCCGTTCGTTGTACGTGCCGACTCAACTTCATGCAACCAAAACAATTCATTATTTACATTTATTTGAACCGTAATGACTACTATCAACTCGTCTTTCTGTGACCGAGGTCGGCAATTTCGGCTTTGTCGAGTGGTGATGTTCCTTTAGTTCGACGGTTGGAATTCCCGAGCGTCAGTTGTTCGTAAGCAGGAGCAGGTGTTCTCTGAAGTTGCACATGGGCTCGGAGGTGTCCCCTACCTTTCTTGAAGTACGCGCCTTCTGTATAATCATGGGATCCGATGCAGCAGTGCGTGCCTGGAGTATCTTTCAGACGGTCCGGCTGCTGGAAGTAAATTTATATCCGTCCGGTTTTCTGCAGGACGAGTGATCAGATTTGTTTTTGTATTTACCTGCGGTGTAGCCGTAAATGAGGTACAATCATCGACATGCCCTTGGGCATGAATCACTCTTGGGTTAACATCTCAGTCTCGTGGACCTCGCTTTATTTTTCCTGATGATCTCATGATCTTGTGTGATGAGTCGTTGAAAATGACAGTAAATACCTTTATTTTCCCCCTCCAATCATGCAAGGTTTTTTATATATATGCAGGGTACAATACATGTATCGTACCGTTTACCTTTTAAAATGGGAAATTCCTAATGTTTTGTATGCTCCATCCTCTCGTGCCCAGACCTCTTCAAACATTTGAAACTTTGGGATTAGTTTTTTCGTTGAGATCTGCCAGAGGGTACTCATCAAATTTTTTCTTCTGTGGAGATTTGCGCTCGACAATCACGGCTTAAACATATGTTCGTGGACAAATATATTGGCACAGAAGAAAATTGGTCGGTGGCAAGTTCTATTGTTATCATTTCCATTTCTTGTTGTTCTGCGGTGAAGTGGTGGGTTGTAAATGTGTCGAGTACATCATCTTTCTAGTCGAGAGTTCCTGTTCAATCCACGTCTCGGGTGAAATTTTCAGCGTTGTGGCGAACCGCAGTTGGATGTGGTTTCGGGGCATCTCCAATGAGTTGCTGTCGTCTGATTTCCCTGGCGCTCTTCCCCGTCAGGCTCGACGACCTGTTTACCACTTTCATCCTCTCCCCCAGTTCCTGTCCTACCCTACTTATCCATCTATCCCGGGTGATTCAAATGACCTCGACAGTCCCATCCCGGTTTGGTAACCGACGATCTAGTGTTTTGCATATCTCTCTCCTGTGTTTTTTTTAGATCCTAGGGCCGCCTCTCCATGCTGTTTTTCCTCCCTTCGCATGTTGTTCGATTTCTAGCAGGAATGCATGCCGTTAGTTGTGTAATTGAGAAGATAATGGAATCTCTCTCTACCCAAGTAATGGTGTGCTGTAGTTATTTCTTTATGACAGTGTTATATTGCAGGGGAAATATAATAGTTGGCAGCTAGTCTAAAGGTTAGCACTAATTCAGTATTATTTTCTGTTTGGGGAAAGTCTCGTTTAGATCCTTATCAGGTATCACCCGGAGCCGCGCCATCCGCTTAAGTTCCGCTTCTTCCTTTGGATATCAGCTGGTGGCTTTTCTATTTCCGCAGTTCTGTGTTGGCGTAAGCCCGCGAGAATGATTCCGTAGCTTCTCTTGTTCTCAGCAGAAGGATTATTATAAACGACATTAATTAAAGGTAGTCTTGGAATCGTAAAACATAAAAATGGCAAGTATCATTTTGAAAAGTTTTATCGAGTCTTAGTGGAGGGAATCAAGAGCTCCACTGGCACTTCCCAGTGGACTCTTACACCTGGACCCAGTGACCCCTGTGACTCTATTTTCGACGTCTAAATGGACATCGACTGAATGATAGAAAATTTTAATTTTCGCCTTGAAATGTTAAGCTGAGTTTTATTTCGTTGTTTTTTTTAAGTCTTTGTTGCCAAAACTTAACGAAACCGGTCGCGTTGATGTCAGTTAGGGAATCAGTACTCTCGGATTGGTCTGTCGTAGAGAGCAATGCCGCATCCGGTATTTTGTGAAAGCGCTATTTTGCATTGTTAACTGAAAGTAATTTTTCAATTTATGTATCAACCGTGCACGTTGTATGATCTCAAGGAGCAAGTTTTTGTTGTGCATAATATCCGTCTTTTCCTTGCGAATGTTCACACAATAATATTATAGTTATTAGATTCGCTCGCATAAATTTAGTTCAATGATGTCGATAAGGTTATTTCGTTCTGGTAGTTGATTGTGGCATGCCTTTCGTGGTGAGAGCTCTTTTCACAAATGAGTTTGAAAAAGTTAGCTGTCTCGTGGTTCATTGGGTTGGTCTCATGTTCAAGGGTTTTTGGATAAGTGAAAGCAGAACATTAAGTAGAATTTATCTGCCTGGAATTGGGAAATTAAAATCCATCGGACACCATGTTGAACTCTTGATTTGCTTTTCCGATCGCCTATCGACCAAATAACCACAGTGGCCATTGTATTTATGTCATGATACTTACTAGTAGCTGATTATAGTCATTAATTGTATAGTTGGTTATAAATGATATGTAATGAGGAAATAAGAAGAAGGCAGAATGCCTGGATGGAGCAGATAATAAAGAGCGAGGGTTTTTTGAAAGACGTTATAGAGGGAAAAGAGGGAAAGAATAATAAAGGCTAAAGAGGGAAGAATATTGGGTAAGCGGGGTAGAGGGAGAAGAACGAGTAGTTTGAATAGAATAATAGCAAATAGGAGGGTTTATAGAGGGACACCGTGGGAAATGTAGGGGTGTTGAGAAGATTCAATGCCTCTTAAAATATACCCTCATTGGTAGAAAACTAATGAATAAATATCTCTGTACGCGAGCTGCGCTCTATCTCGCATCGATAAAACCGTAATGAATTCATAGCCAAACAACTCGCGTGATAGTTGTCTAAAATATGCCAATGTGGTATGTCGTGGAGGTACGCACGAATGACAGAATCCTGAAAAAAAATTTCAATATATTTTTCAGAATTTCAGTCTTATGACGTTAAGTAAAAACATGGGAATTGTGCGAAGTATATTTTCCTTGCTTTTAGACTATCTGACGGTTGTTAGTTGTACTGGTTATACCAGTTTAATCGTTAATTAAAAATTTTACTTTCGATCGACTAATTAAAAATTATAATTTTAGTGAATTTGTCTGTGTTTTATGCTGGGTATAGTCAATTTATTTAACTCCTATCCATTGTATGAGATTAAGTTTGCAGCGAATTGCATCTTAGCTCACTTTACTCTCGTTATGAATTAATATTTTTGATACCAATCAGTATAAGTCGATGCAGATATTTTGATTGCGTTGCATTTACAAAAAAGTGCTTAACGAACTTACTTCCCGTTGGGATTCCTGGTACATAATTACCCTCGAAGCTTTGAATATGATGTTGTGGATTTTTCAGATCTGGTCAATTTCCGATTTAACGTAAGCACCACCATCCATCCTGAAAATTTTCTGCACTGATCGTAAATTAAAAAGTTTTGTAGCTCTGCTGGGGGCCATATGCTGGGTATCCGTTGGAGAACTCGTGAACTCTCTCTCCTTCAGTGGGGCGAGTTACGTTAGTGGGGTCGAAGTTCCGATATGAGTTTTTTCTTCCCATGTTCGAGCTTCGAAACCATTCCGAAAGATGTAAGTAAAAATTCCTTACCTTCGAGCAGATTGAATCGGACTGCCCTTGTTAACTCGAAGTGCTCCTAAATTGCTTGCGAAATTGATTGGGAACTTTAAGAGTAACCTTCGGCATGGCTTGCGTTAACTAATTACCGAACTCTTGGAACTTTCGCTCTCCATAACCTTCGTGCGTTCTTTATTTTTTACGTTTCGGATAACGTCGTGAGCCTGTGTTCGTTCAATCGTTTGAGAATTGATGTAATTGAGTGAATAAGTATAATGTGGAATCACCCTTGTCACGTAATCTTGTTTGCTAGTACGGTACAGATGAAATGCAGCTGTAGATGCATATTATTTAAAAAAAAACTTCCTCTTATAAGCCGTATAAGGCCTGAAAACTACCTCTTATAAGCCGTATATATAGGTGTATGTAATGTTCTCTCTTGTTAGAGCTACTCTAGGAGAAGGCACTTTGCATATTAATCCTCTTATTTTTTCATCTTCCAGTCTTTCAATGCTATTCCATTGTTTTCTATTGGGTTAGGTGTTGTATAAGTGGTTTGCGTGAGTTTTTCAAAATAATCGTATTTTTTCAATATCACGTGTGATTCTTCCTCTTTCATGTTTTTTTTAAATAATTAAGTTCTTTAAGGTTATAAGATTTAACATTTTTTGTACTCCTAAAGGACTTTTAGTTTGTCTTTGACGTACATACCATTCCGAAAGATTCCCAGCCTTCGAGCAGATTGCTGTTAAAGAAATACTGTTTTTGTTCATGTAATGTACCACATTTCCTTTGCAGTCTAATCAAAACGATGTATCCGTTACGTCGCTTTAGATTACGTGAATGTGTGCGTATTACCTACTTCAGACTATCAGGAAATTATCATATCCCGCGTAATATGCATGAATCTGAAAGAGAATGAATTGGTGGGAGCGATTTTATCCAATGACATAGTTTTCACTTGGCACCCGTTATTTGTGGGTACTATTCATAATTTATTAGCGAACTATGAGGCCAGTTCCTAATAAATCAAGACGAAAAGTTATCATATGGTTAAGTTAAAAATTGAAGCAGCGTTGGATGTCTGAGCACTTCTTTTATCCTCAGTGTAATGCAAGGCAGACGCATTCGGCGGTATCAAACATGACTGACATTTATACTATCCCTGATATTCACCTTCGATGTTGCTGAGTTCCCACTTACACTTCCTTGCTCCATTTTGCATTATTTTTATCCCAATCTACTGAAGAAAAACATTTTGATTTAATTATGGAATCCTATCTCAAATCTGCGAGCGCACTTTCTCACTTTAAGATGATTTTGCTTTGTTCTCAATCATTACGGTAATTATTCTTTTATTTTTCAGTATGTGCTTCTAAGACTATGGTAATTATTTAATATATTTCAGTATGCGCTTCTAAGACTATGGTCCTTTGTCTTTCTATTATGCTACCTTCCCTTTCGGGATTAAGTAAGAATGGAATCAATAAAAGCTAAATTTTTAGGTGTCTGTCGTAGCATTAATGATTGAGTTATATATGGACTTCGTCCATTTCGTACGTACTTTATTTCTTTAGCATGGAATATCTATGGGATGGATTCTTCCATCCCGTAGATATTCCATCCAAAATGCCATTTCCTTATTTATCCGCCCCTATTTTTCCCAGCATTCTTATGGCTAGAAATCACTTTAGTAAACCATCGTTTTATTAGAATATCAGCGACGAAGGCTCGTGCCTGCTGTAGAGTCCTGCCACACACCCTTGCCGGGTAGTCTGTAGTTTGATATCACTCGGGGATACAACGTATTCTATCTTCTAATTTCCTACAGCAACTTTCCCTCCTTCCTAACCACGCCTGGCGCGTACTCAATTTTCTTCCTATCCGTACCTTCTCTTTTTTCTTCCGACCAGCATCTCAAATTATCTCGCTCGCAGTCGACGAAACAAGAATTCTGATTGTACTTTGCCTTCTATTCTACGAACCTTCTCAATAACGCGATGACATCCCGAGTAGCCCTCTTCATAAAACCAAACTTATCTTCACCTAAAATGTCGTTTTCCTTCTTTTATAAACTTCTTTTAATCATACGAAGTTCGGCCTTGCCCTCGTGAGGGGTAAAGCTTACCATCCTACCAGGTTAACCTTAACAGGTTCACCAACTTG
Source organism: Platycnemis pennipes (assembly GCA_933228895.1). NCBI lineage: Eukaryota > Metazoa > Arthropoda > Insecta > Odonata > Platycnemididae > Platycnemis > Platycnemis pennipes. The sequence continues at coordinate 74,675,436 of OW121856.1, read as the reverse complement.
TACTTTTCTCTTTTCCTGGATAGGGATAAAAAATTTCCTCATAAACACATAACAATTCATTATTAGTACGGGGATAAGTCTAATGGGCATCTCTGGCGTAAGGAGTCGGTAATAAATGTTAAATTTAGTAAAATATCGTAGTTCCCGAAGTTTTCGTTTAGGATATTTTTTGATTCATGAAAGCCTAAATACCGGGAGTGCAGTGAAAATAGAAAGGGCAGTACTGCAACCGGAATAGCCCCATACACTCAGTTTACCATGCCTTATTGTCTTTTCCATCTCTATATTTACTTTATTTCTGTGTTATCATATGTACTCATTTTTCTATCTGCTGTTTTTGTTATTGTCCCCGTTGCATATCGTTTTCAGTTTACCCTGCTTTTACCGCAACTCAATTCTCATTTCCAGACTACTAAAAACAAGTAATCAGCGATTCCGTGAATGATTTGTTTTGTACTCTCACCATTGGCGTCGCTTCCAGTGCTATATTTCGTCTTTAATAATATGAGGTCGACTTCTGTACTTTGTCCTTGTCACAGGCGAATCGTATGTCGTTACCTCTTGTTCACTATAGTCGATCCCCGCAATTAGTTAACGTTTACGGCTCAGATCGCTCTTTTTTTACTCCTGATGTCCCCCTTTCGCCATTATCACCGGCTATATCAAATTTTTGTCATTGTCACCTGCTTTTTGACTCATCGTCTCATTATTTGTCACCTGACCCATTACCCTCATTTTTTTCTTCTGTCCGTTTCAGTCAATATATTCCATAATATCGTTGTCACCACCTGGAGTGGAATGGCTAGTGACCAGTTTTTGATGTCATTTTTTTCGGTGTCAGTTTTTATCGTGAAAAAATAGGGCAGTGCGGTACTCAGTCGCTTTAACCCCCCTCTCCTAATATCTCACCATTTTTCGTACTCCCGTGTCCATTTCTGTGACGTAATAATCAGCATTGCATTTTATTCTTTTTTACGTCGTGCTGGCTTTTCTTTCTTTTGTCTGGGCATATTTTAGCCCTCTTCAGTTTAATACATTTGCTGTTAACTCTGATGTGCCCTAATTTTTCATGAAGTGAACAGGTGGTTTGGACTAATCGGGAATGCTTTACATTCCAGTTTTCTCTTCATATAAGTTGAATACATCTGCTTTATCCTTAAAACATCCAAAGTACTTTCCCATTGCTGTATATATTTTAAAATATGATGCCATGGTATTTTCAGTTTAAATGACTTTGTCTGTGGAGTCTACCTACCTCAATAGCCGTCTTTAATCTTGAAGAGACTGTGCCAACGTTGTCTGAAGAGTTGTTGTTGTCGTTAGTGCCGGGATTACGTAATGACAGAAAAGAAGTCTCCTTTCTCCCTAAGATTTGCTACTGTGGATTTTTTCTTTTTGTATTTGGTGTACTTGAGTATACAAATTTAATAATTATTCCTTTCTCTTACTTAAAAAACGAAGTAGCTTTCGAAATACGTAGTTTCAGATTTTCCATATTTTTGTTCAATAAAACAATGGCTAGAAAATAAAACGGTGAAACATTGGGAAACGCAAATATCGATGGAATCTTAGTGACTGGTAAAACTTTTGGGCGTGTACATATAATCGATTGATTCTTGTGTGCTAGCTGTGTAGTTTATCATCTCATCTAAGGAATGCAATCAATGGAACATAGGTTCTTTGATACATTTCTAGCTCAGCCTCGTCCCTTATGGTTATGGGACTGTCCCAGTGAATGTAATGTATCGGAATTGAAGTACCGGGATCAATTAATATTTAACAGTCCAGAACCATTTTCAAAATATTCTTCTTTCTATTAATTACTCGCATTTTTTTGTCGTGACTGTACGCTCTATTTGTGGCATTACTACTTAGTTTATAGGTAATACGTTCGTTAAATTATTACCCGTTGTTTTTTTATATACATTGTGAAAAAATATTTTTTCTTTAGAACTCTGGTAGAATATATTTTACGTGTATTTTCTCAGTGTTCCCATTCGTTATTTAAAGGCGAAGCTACGGCATAAATTACTGATTTGAATTTTTTTGTGACAAACTCGCAATCTAATTACCATTATAATACACATTTACCATAAAAAACCATCACTGTTTGATCACCTATACAACTATCGTTGTCATTAATAGACTAGCGTTAATTTCCGTCATCAATGTCTGCCGTTAAGACCGTCTTGTTTAGTGTATTTTAAGTTTTAATTGTGTTTAAGTGTTAGTTTAGCGCACAAAGTCGATAGAATACTTATAGTAATCATAATTGCCAAGGGTTCATAGAATGTTATGATTCAGTAAATGTGTGAAATATTTCTTTGTTATTTTTATTTGTTAGAGTCGCCCATAATTCAACAGTAAGAACATTTCGTCTAATACTACTAATTGGAATGGGTAATGAAGGGCATTAAAGTATAAAATACATGTATGTGGAATGATGTGCGCTGAATGGGCGAAAATTTATTTCTAGGGCAGTTAATATTTTTTATTCTGTTCAGTTAACGTTATTAAAAATAGAAATTTTAATTTCTGAGTTCCAGATGTTAACTGGGATAGTTGTCCTGAACTCTATCACACTCAAAGTTTTCTTGTAATCTGCTTGTGAAGGGTTTTATAAAGCCCCCTTTATTAAGGCTAATGGAATTTCCCGTTTTTGGGAGGCAGTGACAAAATGGAGACTGCTTATAGAATCCGCCTTAATCTGCTCAAAACGAAATTAATCTTGTTTATAGTCGGAAGAGGGAAAAAATCGCATTCCATTCAGTACAGCTGCTTCTCCACCGCCTTCTAGCTGCCGGCAATGTTTCCCCCAATCATTTGGGTTATCCTTAACATCATTGAAACACAGAATCTTCTAATCACGTATTAAGAAAAGGCTATTTTAATCTGTAAAGTTGAATTTTAAATTCAGTGATATTGCTGTTTTCAACTTTTCCTTGATTAGAATTTGGCCATTTTGGGAATGTTTCCTGTATGTTTGGTGATCCGTTTTTCAGCCATTTATCAATCAATGTATTAGGCTGCCAAATATAAATATTTATACACTCCAGTTTTTTATATATTACAAATAATTCATGTCACCGTATTTATTTATACAGTAAACGTAAGGAAAATAAGAGTGACAGCATTTTTGGAATTGATGCAAAATAAGTGGAAAATAAACTCACGAGAATCTAAATGAAACACAGGAACACAAACTCAGTGACACCATATAGTTGTCAACTGGAAAGATTAGTCATCGATTTCATAAAATGGAATGACCACTAAAAGCTCTGATAGCTTATTAAATAGCATTTTAGTTTTTTTTAACGGAAGATTGAATTGGTCAGATGTTGATAAAAATTCGTTCAGCGAAAACGATTCTTAAACATTGGGTGAATTGTTTCTCGATTTTCTCGGTGTTAAATTCAAAATGCGTTGTTCATCCATTTTAAAAAGTATTTGATCAGTAATTAGGCGATAATTCTTTATCGAGGATTTTTATCTCCTTATTGAGTACTATTTTAATCCTTTCTTTATGATTTTTAGCCTGAATAATAATCATCATCATTAGTGTTCTCCTTCCTAAGGTATGCAGGCCTGGGAATGCAATTTTTTTACACGATCCCCGTTTTTCATTTGATGTACTTACTTATGCCTAATGCGTCTCATTATTCTATCCAAATTACCCGTTCTTTTCCTCCCTCTACTTGGATTACTCAGCATTTTTCTCTCTTTCACAATATTCTCCTTCCTCTCTTATTGCTTGTTCCAGCTGCTACTATTTACAGCTCATTCTCAATAGACCCAGAGATCACAGTTCTCCCCATCCGTTTTTTTATTACGGTTTTGATTGCACTACAAGTAATTTTAAACGGGCCAAACTAAAATATAAGTTAAGAGAATTTGGTGCTGCTTCCTAAATTGATGGGTGAAATTACTTTTTATTTGTACCTTCAGTTGCATTATTTACATCCTTTGGCTCCTCATCCAGAGCACCGACCCTTTTTTCGCCATGGCTGGAAGAGGAGATAAAAATTATGTTTATTAGTTCTGTTTTTATTTCTATTGCCTAATTTATCAGATTGGTCTAGCTTTCCCATCTGTTTAGGTTTTTTGTAGCCCCTATAATTGCCGTTACGAACATTAAAAGAAATGAACCGGAATGAAAGAGACCCTGCTAGTTCAGAGAAAAACTGTCACTCCCGTAAGCTCGAAGTAGCTGGTTCGAATCTTGCTCAAAACTTTTAATCACTATACCGCAATGAATTTTTGCTAAATGTACACGTTTCATGTGAGCTCAAATATCAGGACGCACAATGTAAAATTTCGTTTCTTGTGCAGTCGACGTAGGTGGCGAGATCAAATCTCGTGTTCAGACCTTGTCCTATTGGCGCGTATTTAATCTTTATAAACAGGGTTCCGTTACTATATGTCTTAGGCATCAGCAATTGTAAGAGGTAATTTCGAGGACGAAATTTGCCGACATAATCTCATTTTATTTGCATATAGGTATAATTCGATCAACGAAGTGTCAATACCATTTTTTACTTAAAAATATTACTTTTAAGTAATAAAACGTTCGGCCTCAATTGTATGTCTCGCGATACTCTTTGGCGAATTGCATCACCTCTATAGTAGCGCTATTGAACATTCTCATATATGTTCGCAAATAAAATTTTTATTTGATTTTTTCCCGGTTTAAAGATAGCAATATGGTGCTAATTGCAGGTTTGTGTTGCGTTGGGGGACATTACCGTGCAGATAGGAACAAGGTGATCTGTTATACTGAGAGAAGAACTTAAGGTTCTAGGCCGTGTATACAGGGGCAGGGAATCTATAAAATGTTCACTATCAGAGGTGGAATACTATGATACTGTGAGTCTCGTCCTTAACAAAGTTAGCTTTAATTCTTAGAGAGTTTTGGTATTTACAGCGCCTATTGTCACAATGCTAAGAAAAATCCCACCCATGGTATCGTATCAGCTGTGGGTCAGGCGGGATTCTAACTTGTAGCCATCGACAATAAAATCGAGTGTGTTGCCCATTTGTTGAGCCTCTTATATGCAATGCTGTCTTCGGTATGCGCAATATGGTGATAGAAAATCGTCGTTGAAGTCATTGGAGGTGGCTGTGCCCTAGAGAAAATTCTTTGGATGCGCCGAATATGCCGTTCAAAAACGGGATTGAGGGAGTAGTGTATGGACATCGGCGTCGTGCGTGATCTGTATGGGGCTATAGCATAGCAGCGGTGGGATGTTGACTCGGGGAGCTATACCTACTAATTAAGGGAACGAGGGTCAGTGGTCGGGAACGGAAAAGGCCTGGCGGCCGGGATGGCTGAGTGATAAGCCCCCGATAGCCTGCGTCGAGGATGTCACGGGCGAGCGTGGCTTGGTGACGCGTGAAATTCAACCGGTGTGACGCCTAGTCGTAGACCATTGCTGTCGTTCAGTGCCTGCGTCAACAGTGCCGACTCTTTACTGCCGTGTTGACGTCGTGGGTATTGCCGAAAAAGAGCTGTATCGCGTCGTAATCTGTTTCGAACCCCGAGCTTTCTCAACCTTGACGCGGGTCATTCTAGCGAGGAGAATTGGATTTATTGAATGGCCTTGTGCGCGTAAAACGAAGGGTCGATAAGTCGCATATTCAGTGCATCTCCGTGAAGAATTGTATTTTTTTTAAATGAATTCAGATGTTGTTTTTAGAAATAGTGCGTTAAATTCGTGAAATATTATTGTGGCCAGTCTTTGTTATAGGCTTATTGTGCTTAGGTGATACAGATTTGAGTGATGGGAGCCCTAATAAGTCCGGGAATGACATACGAGATATAATGTACCTAATAGGGTGATGCAAGGTGTCTGAGCTTACCTGAAGTACCCAAGGAGTCAGCTGGAACGTACTATATGTCAGTAGATTGTGCCTCCGTTATAATCTATTTAAAATATTTTTTTCTAAATATTGGATTGACTCAGTATTTTGCTAGGAATAGAAACAGAACGTCTGTATTCTGATGAACACCGACGTATTTGATTTCCTGGTAGATCATTTTCGACTAGGAAACTTCAATTGAAATGATCATTTAAATCACGTGGACGGGGAACGTTATTAAAAAAAGCCCCAATTATATTTTAACATGATCTTAATATGAATGAATTTGGGTGAAAGCACATTTACAAAGTCTTAAGAAGTCTTTACGAGAGATTCGAACTCCGCCTACCGGTCAGTCGAAGTGGTAGCTGTCCTCTGTACTAGCAGGGTTGGTTTTTTATTTTATTGCCTGTTGCATCATTTTAAAGTTTATTAAAACCCTTCAAAAATTGGAAAGCTAGACCACTTTGATAAATGAAACAATAGATATAGAAATCGGGCTAGAAAAATCAATGTCGACGCTTCTTTTCATCACGTGGAATTGAAATATGGTCTTTACCCAGAATTAGAAGTCCTGCCGTTCAAGACGACTGAAGACCCATGAACCTAAGCGTTTCGCCGCTTCAGAATTAAACTAGATTCTTGGTAGCTATATCTTGCTCGCTTGATTCAAGTTTGACCGAATTAAAAAGGCTGCTAGTGTACTCAACCAGTCGACTGTTCACTGCGTCAAATTCATACAAGTAATTCTCCGTGCATTAAAATAATTATGAAAATTAAAATTAATAATTCCCCACAGAATTTCGTCTTCGGTTTTGAATTGCTGCATTACTTTAGTTTGCATGCAACTCATGCTAATAATTATCATGTACTTGGTGCCCATATTACCTCATGTCGAATGGTTTGAAGTAGGTATCTAATGTAGCCTTTTAATGTACATACATGTTAGGTTATCTTTCCGAGTTGTTACAATCACAGGATTTTCAAGGAATATTGATCTGTGGCGCTGTATACTAAGTACATTCCTTTTTATTTACCTATATTTTCTTCGATCCCGACAATCATGCTAGATGGGAATCACATTCCTCGTCATATCTTTGGACTGATAGGGGAGATCCTCCAATCCTCTTAAATACAGCTCAATCTTTTATTAAATTACCTCCTTTTATTTCCTTAATGAACTCTTTATTCATTTTATTACAATTTACCATAAACGGGAAAGTATATGCGCGTATGTGAATGGCAGAGCAGTGACGAATTCGGGGTATTTAATTAAATTCCCGTCGATGTTTTCTGACATGATTTTCCCCGTTTGAACTGTATCTCCTTACATTACATCCAAACATTTTGCACGTGGTGGGATTAGCATGGTTATCTGTCATGATATATGCTGGTATTCAGTCGTAAGTGACCGTCAATAAATTACGCTAACTGGGAAGGTGGTGTCCGACAAACGATGTCGTATCGATGTCGTATCGATAACGGAAGGGGGTTGGGGAAGGTCCAGCCTTTCTTTACGTTGAGAAAAATGTACATTATAATTTCTTTCTTTGTTCCAGAAATAATGGCGATACACGAAATAATCAATGCATATTATACTAATATATAAAAATGAAGTGCTGTCTGTCTGTCTGCCAGATTTATGGTACGCATCTCCTCAAAAACTAATGAACCGATTGAGCTGAAATTTTGTGGGATTCTAGCGTGTGCACTAGAAGGTGCTATAGGCTATGTAAAAAAGGCTCAGGGCCCAGGTTGGATTCCTGGTGCCAATTATGTATTTATATTGGTTTAATTTGACTTTTTCAATTGATGGTAGCGCTAGAGTTTTTTCTTTCACTCAGTAAAATAACTAAATATTAATCGATTTCTATCATTCCGTCTGTATTTATCGGGAAAATATATAAACTTTCTTATTCTTTCAACCGAGTTGCACTTTGTCCTCGAGGTTTCTGGGAAATGTGTAATTTACGTTGAAATGTTATGGTTTTTTTCGGTTCTTTTCCGAGCGTTGCTAAGGCCTTTGCCATTGTCGTCTCCAAATTGAAAGCATCGTTGATGCTTAAACAGTTCGTCGTAATGGGATGCCGTAAACGGCATTGTGCTTTTCGAGAGGATATAGGAAGGTACTGAAGGGATTGTAGGCTATTCGTGAAGAAAGATCAGCCATATCTTTCCGCACAAAGATACGTGCTGACTGCTAGTGCTACTCACGGATTTAGAAGGTCTGCATTTAGTTTAAATTAGGAGTATTTAAACGAATGCTTCAGCGGTGTTCAAATTGTGAATGTTTTTTTTCTTTACGGGTTTGTGCATTTGAACTAAACTGGGACATGAAGAGCAGACATGAAACGCTTTCGAAATCGTCGTCGATGAAGATAGCTTGAGATTTGAGATAGTTTAAAAAAAACCAGGGAATAAAATTCAAATCCCAATGGAGCATAATGTCTCATTACGTATCCGTGGGATGCTCATTGATGCCATTGCAATGACGCTAAGAAGTTTGTCCAAAATTGATGCCGTAAACAGCATTGTTTTTTTCGTGAAGATATTGAAAGGTACTAAAAGAGGTATCGCAGCTAATTCTTGAATTAGATCAGCCATTTCACTCGGAAAAATCATACGGACACTTTTCGTGCTACTCCCAGATCAAATAGGTTTGCATTCGGTAAAACTAAAAGTATTTAAATGAAAGTTTCTGCGGGGTTCAAAAGGTGGATATTTTATGGATTTGTATGATAAGAAACTTAAATAAAGTCTAATAAAAAATAAGTGTAGCAACATGAAAAAAATGTAGCATTGTTATAGGCCAAATATACAGTAGAAGGTGTGAATATACGCAACCGAGCGACAAGTGCCTGGTTTAAGTAGGCTAAAACTGTAGGTGATAAGAATAGAATTTACTCTAAGATATTGAAAGATACTAAAAGAGGTATCGCAGCTAATTCTTGAATCTAGATCGGCGATTTCATTTGGAAAAATCATACGGACTTACTTTTCGCGCTATTTCCAGATCAAGTAGGTTTGCATTCGGATAAACTAAAAGTGTATTGTAAAATGCTTATGCGTCAAATATACAGTAGAAGTTGTAAATATATGCAACCGATCGACAAGTACCTGGTTTAAGTAGGGTAAATTTGTACTAGGTAATAAGAAAAGAATTTACTCTAATTGGAATGATATGCATTATTACATAACATGTGCGTGTGAAGTTCATTGACGCCATAGTCATGAAGTTGGAGAATTGAGACAAATATAACAGGTGCATAAAAGGCCAGAGAATCTTTTTTGCCGAAAATGTGGGTGCTACCATTCCCAAAAACCCGAATCTGGACTCAACAATAGACACAATTTGTATGCATCCTCCGTTCTAACCTCCTTTGTTTCTTCTGGCCCGAAAGTTTCTAAATAAAATTCCTATTTTTGTAAAGTCCCAAGTGAGTCCAGGCAGTAATTATATGGTTACATTGGTTTAAATTATATTTATGGTTCCGATAGTGACTTTGAGCCATAGCTAACTCCATAACACAAGTTTTTTTTCTCCCCTTCATGATAAATGTTAAAATTTCTTAATACAATTTGTAATCATTATATTTCTCCCTCCCGTAGAATTTCAACGGGCACCTTCAGCTAGTATAATATAAATGAGAATATATTAGGTGTTTTGTAAGAACGCCTGTTTTATCACACACGAAAAGGAGATTGTACATACATTGGCAGCGTTGCGTATTCTTAGAGAATGTTACGGAGCATTGAAGGGTGTAGAGGGGGTGAAAAAATTGGAAAATCAACGTAATGTAATGTATGACCTATAAAGAAAGTCACTATGTATTGAAAAAGTATGTACTACTAAAATGGTTTATGGAAAATTTAAGGGGAAGAACCTTGGGATATGTTGTGTATTGATATGAATATGAGGGAATTAATCAGTAATAGCCGTTTACATTCGAATCCTGTTCCCAGCGTTTGGAACTCATGGTGCCTCCCAAGGTCCTATTACCCGAAAATGTTTATCGCGTTGACGTTTCTTTGGTTTGTTCGTGTTGTAAGTGGGGCAGGTTTCCACTAAGAAGTCTCGAGGCCTTAAATAGGTTTTCGAGTAGTCTTTCATGCTCGTATCTTCCTGAGTTTTTAATGTTTTATTTGTGTACTTCGATGTTGTCAGTTCAAGGAATTTGGGTCTAGGCTGATTATTCTGTCCAGGTAAAGTTCGCTTGCACTCCCCAAGCGTTACGTGTGACCTAGTTGAATTCCGAGCGTACGTTACTTGCTAAGCGTTAATTGATACTCTAAGAGTATTTGTACTTAACGCGTTTTATTTTTCTGGTGGATAGTATATGATTTGTTTGTATCTGTGATTAGCTGCGCGTGGTTTTAATTCTCTTCTATTGTTGGGTTTTAATTACTGTTGGTTCAATTGTAATAATGTATATTATTTTAGTAGATCTGCCTACACTTATTTAATTGTGAGGTTTAGTGCATTAGAGTTTTCTCAGACTCTCCGAAATGTTTTGTTTTTCCTCATCATCAAAATAAGGAAGGCGAACGAAGAAGTTCCGTAGATGGTTGGAGAGGAAAGGAAGTTGATTGAGGAAATGAGGAGAAGGTAGAAGATCTGGATGACGCAGGTAATATAGAACGAGGATCTTTGAAGTATGTACGTGATAGAGGGAAGAATGTTAGGCAAGCGAGGCAATGAAAGGAGAAGACGGGTTGTTCGGATAGAGAAATGGGAGGTAGGCAGTGTGTGGGGCTGAAGTGGGACATCGTTTGAAATGTAGGGGTCATGGAAGGAAAATATTAAAATATCCATTGAAACGTACCTTCTCTGGTAGAAAACTAATTATTATAATTAGTTTTTTAAAATTATTTTCCTTGGCGTTTTTTTGGCGATATGGAATGGAAGCGAGACATGATAACACAGAAAGAAAGAACACGAGCCAAATCCACAAAAAAATTTGTTTTCGTGGATTTGGCTCGTGTTTTTTCTTTCTGTGTAATTATATAGGTAGTTAACTTTGTCTGATATCATAATCTGACAGAATAGATTTCAAATTGTAGCAATGGCAATTAGAATTGCTCTTTGGAATTCGGATTTGTGCAAATTATTTCACCGATCACATTATTCAGTGAAATATGAGTTGAGTTCATCACAATTAACGTCTTTTTTATGTTTGGAGTTTTAAACGGAATCGCTACTGTGTAGTCACACAGAAAGTGAAAGTTAAAGTTCATAGTTTTTTATTTATTAAGGGTTATACAAAGGGTATTTTTCTTATTGAAATCCTCATTTGTATCCAAGTCATCGGTTGGATTTTAAATAGCTTACTGTAGCAAAAATGAGGTTTATGTGGAATTCTGCATGCGTTTTATCTATCTCAATGTCAAGTGACTTTTCCCATGTGCTCTTAAAATCTTTTCGAACCCTGCTTTGCGCATGCATAGATTTTCTGGACGAAAGTCCTCCATGGATTCCTGTGTCGTCGTGCATGGTATAACTGCTTGGTTTCGTTTTGGTTCTTCATCGAATTGACACACTTTCCTTAAAACGTTTCGTGGTACGTAAACGCCTTTACGTGGGATACGGATGTATTTAGTTTTCTTACGACTTGATTTGTGTATTTTCATGTTTACATGATCTCGTATTCATGATTTTGAATAAGGCGATGGAAAGAGAAATTGCCAGCAATAAATGACACTTTACATTCAGCTTTTTTGTTTATTGTTAGTTGACAGGTTTTGTACGGGTAATGTTGTTGCATGTTTATCTCCGAACGACTGTCTACATCTGCTCACAAGTGAGCATTTGAAAATGATGGAATCCGTGCTGTTCGTATTCTATTTCGTTTCTAAGTTTACGATAACCTGTATGACTCCTTTTGTTCGCCGATCTCAGAGCTGGGAGCTAACTCGGAATCTACTGTACACAAAAGATCACTCTTCCGTTCCTTATTTCAACATGCATATTGAGGCAAACGTGTTTAATGCTCCTATGAGAGGGTGCATTTATATGTAATCACTCACATGTGGTGCTACCGTATATCCTCCGTATTTGAAGGTATGCTAACGATCTCGCCCGATTCGTTTGTTATTACGGGCGCATTTATTCGACGCCGGCCGTTTTGCTGCCTCCCACCCGTCCGCTCGTGTTCTCTTGGCAGTCTGCCCTCCTTATCCGCTGGGGCCATCCCTTCAACCCCCGCCCGAGTCTTTGAATACTTCCGCAGAAGTTCGACAGCGTCCCAGCGCCCATGAGATATTCAACAGTGAGACGGGGCCCGCCCGCTGTGACGCTAGGCGCGTGTCAACAAATCTCTCCGGACACGGGAGGAGGCCTGCGCAAGGCCGCTCGGTTGTGTAGGGTGATGCCCGGGAGTGAGCGGCCGAAGCGTTCGCCCCTTCTCTCGTTGTGATTTTTCCACCGTTCTCCCTCCGGGTTGTCTCGCATTTCTACTCGGGCCTTTAGCGCGTCCCTGACCCCACGTGGATAACGTTTGCTCAAACATAGGCGTTGTTTTCTGTCCTGCCAAAACTTCTTTTCGTGCCTTCATCCGCTCGCTTGGCCAAGGGCGTCCCTCTTATCCCATTGATGTTCATTGTTATTTAAAGAATCAAAGGAGCATTCCTTTCTACTAAGTTACGTGTTAGGCAAGAGGGCTCTCCCATGTTTCCCATAAACTTTCTTTCTTGGTTTATGACTCTTCCCAGGTTTCTTTGCTTAAAATGACTATAAATTTTTTCTCCGATTTAAAGGAAGAAACTAAACATTTTGAATTTAATTTAGTTAACTGTATTTAGCGACATTTATACCCAATCTACTCGTGGATTTTCCTGTGTGAAGCTGTGCACCACTTACTGCATATGAATTTTATGTGAAAAACATTTTATCGAATCCTCACCCGAAGGTTAGTTCTATCGATGAGGATGGATATTAGAACTATGCCTAAATCCTTACAAAATGAGGTTTGAGGGGCCGTTTTCCGCCTTAGTGCCGACTTTTCTAAAAATAATTGAGAAATCTTGACGCCCGAGTTGTGCGGGACTTATCCTAAAAAGGTGGACTCAAATTTAATGCCGGTGCCCCTGTCCACTTGTCGAATGCTCCATTTTTTTGCACCAAGTCGTATTTTAGGGTTAAAAGGAGGTAAAATTAAAGTGTTTTTGGAGGACTATAACCCAGATGTAAGTCGGTAAACCTGGCAGCATGATTATAGAACTGAAGATCGTGGCCAATAAATTGGTTTACCCGAGTACGCTGGCGCTACTAATTTAAAAATTCCAAGTAAGGTTGGTAGCCATCAAGGAATACTGGCGGCTCTCGCTATTAGACGCTTCTGTACCGAAGAAATACCTTCAGGCGTAACTTTGTGGAATTGAATCATCATGAAAAAGTAAAAATAACTTTGTATATTTCCACACTTTTATTAACAATACCGACCGCGGTTTCGACGGCTATAGCGTCATTGTCAAGGCAACCATAGTTGCCTTGACAATGACGCTATAGCCGTCGAAACCGCGGTCGGTATTGTTAATAAAAGTGTGGAATATACAAAGTTATTTTTACTTTTTCACGCTTCTGTACCATAATTGCTTATTCTCTGGTGCGTCAAATAAAACCTTAACCATGTTTTTGCTATTATTATTGACCTAGGGAAGAAAACTTCGACGCTATTTAAGTCCACGGTGAAATGCCTGGACTCTCAGGTCTTGAATCGGATTAAATATGAATGGCATTCCATGTGAATCGCGCACTTCACAGCCATGACACAGGACAGGAAAACTTGACTCGTGAATTCTAGTAGAGTACGAATGCTTCATTTTAGTTTACCTTTCCTAGACGTCATCGCTTATTTAAGCCTTGGTGAGCTGAGTAAGTAACGCGCTCCTCGGCTGACTCGAAATCTCGCATTGGTGTTGTGTTATCTCTTAATGGATTTTCTCGGTTCTGTTTAGGGTGTAACATGATAGCAGCCATAGGAAGGTCACCAACATCCCCAGTCATTTTTTTCATTCTTGTGTTGGTCATCTATGTCGTTGGGAAAAAGAAAATGGAACAATCAGGATGTGACTGAAGTGAGCTGGAAGGGTCTTAAGTAATTGGCGTGGATGGTTGGAGTAGGGGTATTGTTAGCTAGCCATATTGCTCACGCCAAAATCGTGTGTACCTATCAGCATTATTGAAGTCAGAACCTCAGCAAAGATATGGTTGAAATTATTATAAGAGTAATTATTCTCATTCAGCGCCATAAATTTATCAGCCCTTCAATTTTAAATGACTGAATATCTGAGAAGAACACATAGTTCAACAAATAATTCAGGCTAGTATTTTTGATGCTGGGTTTCGTAATTTTAATTCACATAGTTATTTATATGGCTACAAATAGTTCTTCATATGAATGCCTCCATGGTTCTCTTCTTTAGCTTGTAGTTGCAAAGAATCGTAAGTCTTAAAAAAATATGTTAACCTTAACTACCTCACCATTACTTAGGCATTAAACTATTAAAGTAGTTTTTCGAATAATTTTCTTAATGTATAGTGATGGAAATTAATAGCTGTCACTGCAGAAATGCTAAATAAGATTAAAATAAGAATAATTCTCACATTTTAGCTTGTTTGTTAATTAAATGGAATCACGACTCATGTTCATAATCGCAATTGCTTGGTGTTGTTTTGTTATTTTATGATTGATGGATGATTTTTGAAGGACTTTCAAATTATGTTGCAGACAGTGTAAATCTGCTCGTTACAGACTTTACCAGTTAAATAAGAATGGGTCTCAATTTTTTCTTAATCGCACCGGCTTGTTGTAGGCGTAAAAATTGAATGGATCACAGAGGGAGGACACTGTACCCGATTCGGAGCAATTCTATTTCATAGAATTTATAAACTGACATTTCCATTTAGACACTAAAACTAGTCTTGTGAGGTGAAATTCATTAACATTTTTTCTTACATTTACCCATGAAACTTAGCTTTCAGATAAATTATAGCTTGGAGGTGATGTCTGGACTAGAATATTGAATCAGTCTGACTTCACTGAAGACCACCCTGTCCGTGATTGTCAGTAGCGAATGAGTAGCTATACTTTTTTTTTTAGATATTTTTCAGGTTATGCAGCCAAACTAGAAAATAAAGTTTAAGAATGGAATGCACCAAGTCAATGGCTAGTTTGCAAGAACTAAGTGTCAACCGTTAGAAATGTGTGCGTTATCGTTTCGCATTCTTATAGTTAGGGTAGATTTTGATGGAGTAGTAATCTATTTTACTTCTTACTTACTCTCCTTGAACTTTACCTTGTGTCTAATATTTTTATTTTCAGTTTAGCCCAATTTCTATCTTTTTCACGTGATACAATATTCTTACCCCCTCTTTCTTGCTTTCCTACTATTTTTCCTTCTCCAAAGAGGTCCTCAGAATCTCATCGTCCTTAATTTTATGCTTCATCCATGTTAATTTTTTTCCAGAAACTGCGCTCCTTCTTCCACCACCCCATGTTCTTGGAATAGTGGGGATTAAACATGTCCTCATTTTCCTTTCTTGCTAACGATCTTTCTTGGTTCTCATTCAAAACAGCTTATTTTTCCTTCCATTTCTTATCGTCATTCTCCATGGTCCTGCTCTCGAAACCATTCTACGCCATCCTTACTATCAAAACTGTGCTAAGGTTTTCATAACATAATTGTTGAAGGTACTGGTAGTTATTTCCTGTAAATAAACGCCGCTTTTGTATACGTCATTCTCCGCCTAAACGTTACACTCGGCGTATTTTAAAATACTACCCAACTAACCAAATCAATCTTCCCTGTCTACTCTACGTCTATATCTACATAGGGATCTTGCGAACCGATGCTAGGGTTGTGGCAGGGAATGATAGGTCACCAGCGGAGAACATGTTATTTTGCGGGGAAAAACTTTAGTATTTAATAATAATCTGTTGTTCGTAATGTTGTTTGAAAGAAGGCGATGTGCTTGCGTTGTAATTATGTGTTGTGCGTGGAAAAAACTAATTATTTTGTCTTTCGGTCCGAAAGTTAATCTCACTTTTTTTTCTTCCCTCTGTCGGGCTGATCCTGCCCTGTGGGAGTTGAAATATGTCTGCAGTGTTACCCTCGAAGTCACGTGATTTGAATTCTTCAAGTACCTAACTTTAAACTTTCGAACGTACTTCCAACTTTCTTGAATTTCACATAAAAACCCATACATGCTCACCGACTTGAGCTCGTGCCTCTTTTTCCCTCAAAATCTCATCACTTTCGTTTGCTCATGAATGAGAATATGGTGCTGTAGATATATTCATAATCGCCTTTCTCTTCTTAAAAAAGATTCCCTTCAACGCCTGGCGCCTCTCGTGGAAGGCCGCTGTGACGGAATCACGTCCGTCTTGGAATGGCGGTTGGGATTTGGTGGTCATTATTGCATTTGAGGGGGTGTGGGCGCTCCATTTTCTCGCGTCTTTTACCTCTTCTCGGCCCACCTCCCTTTCCGCTGCCGTGTTCCGCGCCGCCACAGCCGAGGAGGAGTGTCACCCCTCCATGGAGATTTCTCGGACGGTCGGTCTCTCTCGTGGCACATGGCCCTGCTCTGGGAAGGGGAGGAGGATGCGGAAAATGGTTTGGAGGGGCAGGGATGGGAGTGGGGGTGGGTAGGCGGGAAGGACTCGGGATACCTCTTCCTCTCTCTCTCTCTCTTCCCGTATTGATTCCTTTTTCCTTCGTAGGAAAGGGGAAGAAGTGGTGGAAGGACGGTCAGGAGGAGTAGGATCAGTCCACAGCCTCTCTCTCCCTGTCTCTCTTTGTGCCCCATGCCCACAGCTGAGCACTACTCCTCTTTCCTCTCTTTCGAGACGTAACCTTCCCCTCCATTCTCTACGCTCCCGCAGTGTACCCTTGTTTATTCTCCAGCGGTCTCCAAAGGGTTAAGTTCCGTGGGTCGCTGAAACCCCGCAACGGGGGAGCGAGTGGAGTTGGATGGGCGTAAGACGAGGCGGTTTTTTTGTCTCCTGTTCACACCTAGAAATGATGAAAAGGTCTGGGGGAGACAGTTGTGTCATGGTCCGTTGTTTGAGCTGTTCAGCAGGGGGTTCCTATGTTTCCGCAATATTAATGGTAACATTAATAACTCTGCGCCGGTGATTAAAACCGGAAACCCGCGTTTTCGTAATTTTTATGGAGATGTTACTGGGGCGTTTACGCCCAGCCTTGCTGTGGATGAAGTAGTGTTCATTTAGGCGGGATTTGAGCCCTCTACTTCCTTCGGCTTGCTGAAATCTGATTTTCGATGCCTGTTGTGACGAGATAACTTCGAATGCCCGATTCTGTTGTATTTTAGTCGTTAATACTTAACATATCCAACTCTTAATCGGAGCATGCTGTCAACAAGATGAATCCCTTGTTTTAACTGTTATTTGCTACTGAATAACCGATATAGTTACATACTTTTATATTTGATCCACATTATGTTCAAATTGCAGCGAAATTTTTGTGCATTTGAGCGATGGAAGCAACCGATAAGAAAGGCATTTATCATAGGACGTATCTTACATATGAATGTATATTGTACACTGAGAATGGTAAAACATATGCGTATGTGAATTTCAATTGCTGAAATTGGCTAACTACAATCCTGTCCTTATTTTCGTTTATGTGGAGAAGCATAGTTCTCTGGAATTATGCCGAAACAGGAAATTCTGGTTCTAATTATCGTGGTATAAAACATTTGTTAAAACGTCCATTCGACTGTATACCGTGTCTGACGCTTTTGTTTAAGTGAAGCTTTTAGAACCGACTGAAGAAGTGAAGCTTTACTCCTCGCCTTTGAGATAGTGAGAATTGTTTGTATCCAAAGTATTTAAGGGCTCGTGTTAGTTCTGATGGTCCTGATTAGTCTACTTCTCCCCCTATTCAGATCTCTCCCAAGTTTTTATCCTCAGCGACAGTAGGCCTCACTGGCTCGGGAAAAGATTGCTCCTCACCGCCATTCTCCCTGGTTCGAAATTTGACACACGTGAACCTGAATCGATAAGTGTGCGGCGTAAGAATATTTTGTTCGTGTAAGTGGATGATATCCCCTCTGGGTTTCTCTTTCTGAATGAAATGGTTTCTGTAAAAATGGTTTCTGGTTCTATACATGCCTCCTCTCCTCAGCGAAACTGGTGTAGGCATCATTATTCACACGATTGCTTTTATTTTACAAATCTATGTATTGAACGCTCTAGAACTTTTTATGGGTTTTTTCAAGTCTGTTTCCGCACTAATAGGCGCTTCTGACCGGGAGGAAAGGAAAACAGGATGGGAATGGAAGGGGGTTCTTTCCAGGATTCTCTACTCAGCCCCACTCGAACTTGCACATTCCTTTTTGCTATATAGGATATGAATATTTTGTTTGTTTGGAGAGGGAATATATTTAGAACTTATACGTACGACTGAGACTTTATTTACTGAAAGATTACAAAATTCATTTCATGCATTGTGTTGAACCTGCCATTGTATATGTATTGCCATTGTGCAGTGAAGGAAATTCATTTTATGATCTGGTATGCATTACCAAGGAATGTTTGTGTCACAGCTGAGTGCTGCCACCATGTGAAAATTTTTAAACTTTGTATGTGCATTTTCTTTGTAATATAATCGATTATTTCAAAGTCATTATTTGCCGTGTGATCCATTTTGATTGCTACCATATTTCTGTGAACTATTTGTCATTTTTATGTTCTTTCTTCAATCAATATTTTTCTTTGAAATCAATATTTTTCAAAAAATACCCTCACATATTTCGTTTGGGTATGTTAAGCGTATCCTTTTATCCCTTGGAACCCATTGAAGAATGTCTTTACGTTACTCACGGTATAGAATATGTCGATTTATTTTCAAGCTGTAAGATGCAGAACAATCAATGTTTCGATCTGCACACGAAGTGGTAATGGTGCAGAATATCATGGTGAATTGTAGGCCATTCCTCGGTTGCGAGAAGAGAACTATGTCGATAACGTATTTGAGGGTTTTCGTCATAGTTGTGCATGAGGAATTCGGTGATACATTTGTGGCAGATCTCTTGTGTGACCTGAGGTTCAATAATATTTCATTTATGAGCTGTCCGGGATAATTTACGGTGTTATGCCACCCTTGCTTTCTTTTCACGTTTCTCCCTTCCTACACGAATAGTTGATTTGTGGAGTTCTACCTGCCAGGTTAGGTTTTCTTGAACCGAATCTACTCTATTTTGAAATTCTTATTGTCTTACGCTATTTTCATCCTTAGTTATGCATGTGTTCTTAATTATGCATCTTCCTTCATTGTTATCGGTTGCCAAATTTGTATTACTAGTAGTTATTCGTGGGAGGCGACTGAGAGCTAAGGTTATTTACGTCATTTTGGGATCGGGCAGTAATTAGAGGTGGGGAGGAGGTTTTGCAAAGAGCGGAGGAAAGGTGGAGTGAAACCCGGCGTCGGAATTTGTTTAGCCAAAGATACCAAGGGCTCCAGGGCTTGACGTCTTATCCGACGGACGGAGTACTGAACTCGAAGAAGTCACTGCACAGCACTCACGTGGGGACCGGTACACCATTAAAAAAATCTGCCCTAGGTAGGATTCGAAGGATTGGATGGGAAAGGCTGGGATGGGAAGCCAGCACTGTAGCCAATAATGAGACTATTCTCAACATTTTTCTCCTGAGGATTTTCTATTAGTCCCTGTCATTCAGTTTAATTTCTTATGCAAAGAAGACGATTGTTTTGTGTGTGTAGTGCCAGAAAACATTTTCCTATATCGCTCTTGGAATCAGGTGTAGGTACGTGTTTCGGAGGAAATGAAAATAAATTGATATTTCATTGCATTGGTGAAGCAAAATTCCTTACCAGGAATTTAGCCTCGCCGAATCTTGCCTTTAGCCTCGGACACTTGTCAATAAAGCGAATGATTCGATCGGTGGAGGCAGAAAGGCCTAGAGATCCCCTTCGTGACACTTTGGGTGTATCCGTCGTGCTGAGTGGGACTGCCTTTAAAAGATCCTCCCTATCCGCATCCGGTACTTCAGCGGTTGGTGCATGTGAATCGTTTACTCCCCATGACGCCGAAAGTTTGCTTTTATAACCGGCTGCGGGAGAAGCATCTGCAAAATAAATAACCATTAGACTTTGGAACGAGGATCGCCTTCCCCTTTTACCAGCCCAGCAATTTTAAGGCTTTCGGTGTGCCCACGTTGGCTCGCGAGAGATGGAACTCGGGGTCTGGCTAACACAAACATTCTCGCGGAGGACCTAGAATCATCTGTTGTATTAATTTTTTATGGTGTTCAATATCTTGGCCCATGAAATTGCATGTCTATTTTTTCGCAGATGAGTGCTTTCAAGTGATGAAGGTGGAATTCTGATGTAAATGGAGGAAAAACTTAGCCTTTTTCGAATGTGTGATGACGGTAGGATATGTGTTTAACTGACGTGGGAAACGGGATAAGAAATTAAGCAGTCAGAATTATAGAAAGAGAGTAAAAGTAGGTCATATAAGTTCATTGCTTTTGTTTTTTTGGATCGAGTAGTGACGATGTTAAAGGGTATATGTGTGTAAACAGCCGTAAATGTGATGAAGATGATTAATTATTATGACTCAACATTAATGCATGAAATAGAATTGGCAAAATATCTACCCAAAATGTATTTTCATGTACGGTGGTTGTTAATATTTTTTTGTCTCTATAACTGCGATTTCTGTGTGTGAAAAATACTCGCTATGCCTGTTGGTACAAGAGGTCTGTTGTCCCCCAAAAGAAACTGTCATCTTCCCACGTTTCAGTACGTTTTTGATATTCGCTTGATTTTTTTGCTTTTTATCGTCTGTATTTACGAAATGTGCCGAATGTGTACTCGCGTGGTAAGGATTACGGTGAAATTTGTGAGGACTCTCGCATTGTCTGGAATTCGAAAAAAATGCAAATGGGATCGTATCTCAGCACTTGTGGAACGAAAAGCGATTTCTTGTTCATGACCTTTAGACCATCGACCTCTGTTATGCTCCTTAAGTTAATGTACTACCCGTCTTTGCATTAATGTTTGAATTATCCCTTCCATGTCGCTGGTATCCACGCGGGCTGTTGCTCTCTCAATCATTTGGCCATAAACAATTGAACAACCACGAACTTGAGGCCGAAGTTAGATATGGTTGGTTCGGGTACTGTTTATTCAGAGGCCGAGTCCGTGTGCGAATGAAATTCGCGTATTGTGTCTGAGGGCAAATCCATCCTATGTGGCCGTATTGACCTCCATAAATATTTGGGGGACATAAAAAAACGCATCTTTTCGGTCGGTCGGTCGGTTCGGTCGGCCGTGTCCTCTGAGGAAACGAATGGGTATAAGGTTTCGATTTCAAATTGGTCGTTATTTCGTAAATACGCTCGGAATGTGTTTTCCGTATCAATCACTGGAGACGCATCCTATAATTATCATGACATCGATCGAAGCCACCTCAATAATATTTCATTGAAACCAAAAGACACTCATATAGAAATATCATCACCATATGCATGCCCCACGAGGCTTAAAGATTTTCCGATTATGGCCGGAACGGCTTGATGGAGTAATGATTCTGTTAGTGGACTTCATGTTGGGGAACGTCATTATTTTTGTCGTCAAGGATAGTTGAGTAGTGTAGACCTGTTAGATGCTAAAGGGAAGGAAAGAGGGTGTTTAAGAAATCCATCATCTATTTTAGCCTGCTTTTCACGAAACACGCCCAAAGGGTACGAAATTGACATTCCATTCTGTGAACGGTACACTGCCCACGAACTAACTCTATTATCTAATTACTTTATCTAATTAGGGGCCGAAATTACTTGCGAAGACTTCTCCTCTTCCTGTACGTGATATCGGACCCTGTTTTTGCTAAATTGGCTTCACCAATCCAATATCCCTGAATCGAATTCTGTTTTACGATTCAAAAAGCGTGGGAACAAGGGGATTTTCTGTTTTAAGATTCTCGGATTGCGCACCTCCAGGGCTCGGGGGTTGATTACGTCGTTTCCGCCCAGGACCGGAGCGCGGACTCACAATCTGTTCTCTCTCTCTCTCTCTCACTCTGGAAATTCGACCGAACATTCGTCCTCATTTTTTTGTTTGCCGTGTGCCATGTGCTGGGATGGGAGGCGCTGCTGTATGCTAGGTGTGTGGTGGGTGAGGTGTCTCTCAGTTCTCGGACGTGATTCGGTGCAGAGGACGGGCTCTTACATTTACGACGGCTGCAACGACCACCTGGGCTCCGTCGTCGAAGAGTCCCGTTTCATCCCCACGGTTGCCGACTAATTCCTCTTTTCTCGTCGCTTCACCACCCTCCTCCCCCTTCTCGCAAGTCCTATTCTCTAAGAGATAAATATCCGCGTTTTTGTACCTTAAGGCCTCTTTGCTCAGCTATATTTCTTGCTATCAAAAAGTTCGATAAGCTAGCGGCGCCCCGAGTGATAGTGTGCACTTTCTATCCATTTAACTTATTAATTATAGTTTTTTTCCGGTGAAGGTAAGTCTTAATTGACATTTAATTCTTCCCACGACGCATATGTGGAGTTGGTTAAGTCAAAAGATCTCCACGTTTCTCAAATTACTTTATTACTGCCTTCGTGCAGTGCACATTACAATCTCTGTTCCACCACCTTAGTTACGTCAACATCTTATTTATATTTACATCTCTGGCCTCCTACGCAACAACATGAAATGATGGCACCGTATCTGGTCGACACACATATATCACACGATGTCCCTCTTCAGTCCCTCATAACTCTTACCTACCATCATTCTATCCAAACTACCCGTTCTTTTCCTCTCTCTACACTGCCTTCCCAACATTTTACGTAATTTCCTCCACCAAATTTCTTTCCCCTCCAACTAACTCTAGCACGTCATCGATTTTTACACTTATTATTATACTGATTATACACCAAGGTACTCCAACTGATCACACCGACTAAGATGACTTAATACTATGGCAAACACAACACCCATATCTGCATGTCTGCAAGGAGAGAATCAATTTTATTATTATATCCGCAGTTTTACTTGATTTCTTTGCAAAACTAGGATAAAATTTGAGTGCAAATAAATTGAAAACGAAAAATAAATGTCAAAAAGTGTTCCAATGCGACCGCTGCGTTAAGTTTCATCGACGCCAAGATGGCCGGAGAAGGCTGTGTGGATCATTTTACTTTTTACAAGCGTGTGCCTAAATAGTAATTTTATCTTAAAAAAAGTTTGAGCTCTAAATCACAATCAGTGATTAAAATGTAATATTACAGAAGATTTTCAAGGGTATTTTTCATCATTAAGAATCCTCCTTGTGTAACGTGAAAACTTCCTATCGTTCTAATTC
Organism: Platycnemis pennipes; assembly: GCA_933228895.1. Taxonomy (NCBI): domain Eukaryota; kingdom Metazoa; phylum Arthropoda; class Insecta; order Odonata; family Platycnemididae; genus Platycnemis; species Platycnemis pennipes. Next base: position 74,652,233 of record OW121856.1, on the reverse strand, counting down.
TTCCCCGCAGAGCCTTTCGCCCTCTAACTGCTCACTGATTCGGCAAACTAAGGATCCGTCTCCTAGCAAGTTTCGTCCAGTCTCCCCCGGCTTCCTCTTCTCCTCCTTCTTAAGCGCTGTCATAATGGGCGAGGAAGGAAATCGTTATCCCTGCGCATTTGCCCGATCGATCACCTTTTGTCTTATTCGTCTCTTCCGTCTATCTCTATTACGCTCCGAATGCCTCATTTTGGATGTTTTTTGTGTGATGTCTCCTATCTGGTAGGATCCGTTACCGCTAAATTATTCTAGTCTGTTCGTGTAGCATATGGTGTACATTCTTGCGACTCACTTTTCACCGCTGCTGCTCTGGCTTAATTTTGTTCCTAACTTGGTGTAGAATATTTTTGTCGAGAATATCTTCCTCCCCGCTACTTTTTGCTAATAAGCTGTTTGAATGCCGACTAATATGAGCTGTGTTTCCATGAACTAGAATAATTTCCCTGATATAAATTAATTAATTTTGCAAGGCAGTATAAACGAAAATGGAAGAGATGCACATGATTTGAGGATGACGAGTAAATTAGGAGGTGATCAGGTTTTTGTTGCACCTGAGTGATGCTTCCATTTCACAGCGCCCGGGTTGTAGTCCCGATAGCTGTGGTTTTACGTATTTCATTAGAATATTGCCACCATCATAAGTGCTCTGTAGAAACCATTTCACGGTAGCGTTCCTTCCGCCGAATACATGGTTTGTAATACTTATAACCTTAATTTACGAGTACTGTAACGCATTGGAATCCCTCCGCCCTCTCCCCGTACCCTATAAATACTTCCCATTACCCACATCCAACCTATCCTCAGTGATGAAAAGGACATCTGTTGTATTTTCTTCAATTAATTTGAGTCACCTAATTGCTAATGCGAATCTCTGCAGAGGATCAGATTCTAGGTTTGATGTTTCCAGTAGACTCTAGCTGCATGTGTTTTTTACTGTGGATCATAAGACTAAAGAATATTCACTTTCGTTTCAATTGAATTCCTTAATCCCGAAGCTATTGACCGAGATGGCGGCTTCCGAAAACAAACAGATATTGGAATAAGTTTTTATTTCATTCCTCCATATTTGAGGTTCATATATTCAAAGATTATTGCATAGCGGTCTGAGAACGCAGCTCGCCTTCATTGGGTGGTGTGGTACATATCTTTCCCTTTAAGTGAGTTTCTATGAATCACATCTATCGAGGAAAAATAGGAGTATTCAGAAGTATATGGTTTCTTCTAATTATTGGAATGGAATTAGTTACTAATATTTTCTGCCCAACCAAAGAATTAGCTTTTGAGTATCTGACTTTTTCGCATAAGACTCGAACAGTCGTTATAAAGGAAGATAGTGAAATTGAACGGTACTCTTTAAATTCATGAGTGTATGTATTATTGCATATTAGATGCAAAAATGAAAACATTAAGTGGCTCAGTATTTTCGAATCTGTCAACTACCTACATCCCGCAAATTTCAGAAAGGACATGTGGATGTCGTGTCAGGTTGTCCGTAAAAAAGCGGAGATGAGAAAAAGAAAGAAAGAAGTAAAAAAGCAGATGAGTTAGGATAAATAATGTTGTGCGCAGTGTTGGTGACAATGAGTTAGCTTTTTGAGTGTGGACGTTTCAGGGGTAACACTCATTCTTGAATATTTTGGTTCTGCAGCCCATCTCCCGTTTTTGTTGTCTATATCTTCCATGCTGATTTATATAGGGCTCAGTAATGAATTTGCGCCGCTTAAAGCATAGAAGACGTGATGTGGGAGGAATGGAAGTTTATGGAGGAAATTAATAGTAATAGTAGGTGATTAGCGTAGGTAAAATGGGGCAGGTTATTGTAAGAAAGGGGAGAATTCATTTAAAGTAAAATAGGAAGGTAGCGAAGACTTTTTATGAGTGGGATTAATTGAGTTTGAAAGTATGTCGAGTTGAAGGACAAAGTCTTGTGAAGGGATGATATTTTTAGCGAGCGAATATGGTTGTTCCTTCGTGGATTAATTCCCTGGACCGTATTTTCCTGAATTTCATCCTGGCACGTAATATATTCATGGAAAATAGCCTTGCATTGACGATTCAGAATCTCCGGACGTAATTATCTGTCTCTCTCTCGCGCGAATCGCGTTCCAAGCCTCTTTGTTTTTATTTTGAATTCCAGCCAGCTGGGAGCTCTTCCACCCATGAATAAGTCATTCGTCTTTCCCAAGGGTTGGGGAGACATGTGAAGCCCCAGCAGTGGGTGAGGCACCTGTTGACATTTTTGAAATAATCCATGCTCACTAGATCATTCGCGAACGAATGGGACTGCTTAGGATTCTATCTGTACCAACTCTGGCACCATTTAGCGGTGATGGACAGTAAGTTAGAACGCATGTCCAAAAATATGTCAAAGAAATATTACTCCTCCATCACGATAAATATTTACACTAACGAGTTTAAATATATTTATGTATTGTACGTGGAACAAAGTGGGAAGAATTTCGCAAAATTGGGTTTGTAATGTCGAAAGTCGACAATTCTAACATCTCTATATTCTCATATCTATAACATTCTAATATCTTTATTTGCATTGATTTCAATCACCACCGGAGAGGTAATTCGGTAAACACGAAGTGAGGTGGGCAGACAATTATTTCGTGTTGGCCAACATTCATGACTAAAAATTCCTTAGTATCAAGCATAGAGGTTTCTTGGACGGGATTATTGCGATAATCGAATACAAGATCCAAACAATCAGTTAAGGACACCGAATTCCCATAAGTCTATCACGACGTAATTTTAGCCCATTGTAAAGTTACGCGTTCTATGATGAACGTAATATAACTAATTGTGCAATTTTAAGTTCATCATAATGATATTCTCTGTTTAAATATGTGGAAAAATCCTTATATTATATACATATATCAGTAATATTTTATACTGTTTAATTGACAATTTCCCCTTACTTGACGAGTTTTCCAAATTTGTTAGCATTTCAACACATTTTCCCCATCACCAAAGTTCCAAGAAAACCAGAAGTCATTTCAGGCGTTACTTCGTGGAAGTTACTGACATTCATAAAAAAATACAATAGTTATGCTCCACACTTAATTTTTAATAATAACCGACCCGGGTTTCGGCAACTCAGTGCCATTTTCTAGTGGCACTGAGTTGCCGAAACCTGGGTCGGTTAATATTATAAATTAAGTTTAGAGTATTACTATCGTATTTTATGAATTCCAAGAAAAAGGCGGTATCCATATTTTTTTGGTCATTGCAGTGTTTCATTTAATATTCATAGACCGTATAGTTTAAACAACTGTGATTAATATGCCCGTAAAATTTTACGGGAGTAATAGTCACTGCCTTGGTGCTTTTCATTGCATCGTATTTCACTGGAATGAAAAATGTGTACATTTCATTCTCATTGAAAATTATGTTGTGGCAGTTTCATTATTCTCTGCCAATTGAACCATAGTGTGATTTTCGTCATTAATCCTGTTATTGAAGACGCGTTGCTTCCTTTATCGAATGAAGCTTATGGTATGACTTCTGTAAAGCGTTTCCCTGATCGATCTTTTCCACAAACCCATCACATTCGTTTGGAGACGAAAATCCAGCGGTATGTGGGATTTGTATACTATGTGCCATATAGATGCAGGTAATGTGGGTTATCTTTAATTTTTCAAGCTCAAATTTCTCTACGAAAAATCCTGAGGAAATGAGTCTTACTTTTTAAACTTTTACTTACGTTTAATTACTTACGTTTTAAACTCACGAACCTTTATCTCATTGGTTACTAGAAAGCATAGAGTTCTTATGAATTACTGAGTTTCAAACACAAAGCACCGTTATTCCAGTTTCGATTTTGATTTCCCAGTCAAAATTTAGATTGCCAAAATAATCCAAACTGCCGCAGGAAATTCCCATCTTTTGATTTTCCCCATTCTGACTAAATTACCGCAGTTGCGGCAGCGAGCAGAAACAGGTCGGTCTTCACGGGTCATTTGTTCATCAAATTTTGTTTTGAATCCAAGAGTACGGGTCAGGGTCGTTTCCTGTTATCACACACCGCTGGTGTAGCATTGTAGACGAGTCATTCGACTGACGACCTCCGCTTCAGTGGCGCAAATCCTCTGCATGAGTGCTTATCTTTAGCGTCAGGACCAATTTTGGAAGATCCAGTGGGAAGTGATGACAGGCCTTGTTACAGACGCCTCTCTTTTGTGAAAAGATAAGAGTTTGCAGAGTTTTTTTCTCCACAGCGAAGAAAATTACCCGTGGCCTCCACTACACTTGGAGGTGCGCGTAATCCCGTGATGTCATGGTTGCATTTATTTGTGGGTCGCAGCAGCTCTGCAGTTCGGACCATTCCGACTACTAGGGCAAAGGGGAGGAGTAAGGCTGTTAGACTCTCCCAACTGTCGTTTCAATTATGATTTAAAGTTGTACGCTTAACTTTATGGAACTCACTCACATGAAATGAATCAAAAGTTTGTACGTTCCACACTGTTTTCTTATGATAGACTGTGGTTTCGACACTATTACTAATTGTCAATTAGTATCTTTATCAAGGTCTTAATAATGATAACCTTGATGAAGATACTAATTGCGTGTAAACCATGATCATTTTTAATAAAACCGTGTGGAACGTACAAGCTTCTAATTCATGTCCTGTCGTTTCAGTGTCATCTTTCGGGAGTTGCGTAGCTTTTGAGGGAGCTAGCCATTAAGAAAAGTTATTATTATTAGTGTTCTGATGGTTAAGGCAAGTTTTGAGGGGCAATAAATTCTTCCCACAGCACCTATCTCGAAAATGATATCCTATTCAGTTCCGCATACTCCCCTCCCGCCATTATTCTATCCTAACTACTCGTTCTTCTTCTTCCTCTACTCCGCTTACCCAACATTTCTCCCTCTATCACATCCTTCATAACATCCTCGCCCCTTCAAACCTACTTCATCCATTCCCTCTGCTTTCTCCTGATTTCCTCAATCGATTTCCTTTCCTTCCCTGCCAACTCTAGCGCTTCCTCATTCGCCTCCCTTTATATATCTATCTATATCGACTGGCTAACCTGCAAGGCACCTCGAGGGTGTGTGACAGGGGGTGACTTGACACCAAACATGCACAACGTACTAGAACTATATTTACTCATACTACTTGCCTAAAGGGATATTTCTATGAATATCAAGAGGGATGAACACTGCAAATTCAACTCTTCTCCCATTATAGAAAGAAGCATTTGAGAAGTACTAAAAATATGCGTAATACGTATTAGTATTTCATGTAAACATGCTTAAATAAAAAAATACGCCATCTTAATATCATCTCTGTATGTTTCATTAACTCGTAAATATGTTGAAGCAGGATCCACCGTTGAAAAAATCCACAATCTTAAATTCATCTCTCTTTGTTTCCATAATATGTATTAATCTAATATGTGAAATTTTTATTTTCACGTAAAGGTAAAGTTATAAGGATTCTAGAAATATTGATGTTGTTATGGTCCCGAACTACTTGATAAAAGAACGAATATTTGAAGATATCCGTGGTTCAGTGTATTTCTCTTGTCTTATCCTTGTGGTCCTGTGTACCAATGCAGTGTGGGGTTCTTAAAATTAACTCAGTTTTGGTGGTAAACCTGTCGACCCTGAACATGAATAAAAGCCTAGTCTGGCTTGCTATCTTCGTGTGTGAAGGGTCTCCCATCCCTTTGTCTCTAGCAACCAATGTACACTTACCCCCTTATCGTAACAACTGTTGTAAAATCTAGCCGATCTCCTCTGAATTTTATCTAATTCTTTTATTTATCCCTTTTTATCCTCTTCTACCCACCTTACTTCCTCCACATCCATCTCTCAAAAACTCTTAGTGTATTTTCATTTTCTTATCTCAAAGTTCATTAAGGAACAGTACACAACATTAATTTTTTACCATGCCAACCATTGCAAATGGGTGTGGCAGAAGGTGTTCGCGCTCCAGTCGCGAGAATAGGGTTTCATGTAAGGGAGCCAAAGCAAAAAATGGATGATAGTAATCGCAATAAGACCATATATTAATCAATAATTGTATATTATTTTATTAAAAAATTGCTATGGATAATTTCCCTTGGACCAAAAAACTTATTCGGGTTTTCTGTTTGTCATTTCGCATTTAGTATCATATATTGAAATTTACGTTAACCGGAACAAAACAAAGTTGCATTTCGTGTCTAGCGGCCTCAGTACCAGTGGGATATAGTTGTCGCCTGCTTTACATTGGGTCGCGGTTTCGAGTCTCGCCTGTATTGAATCTTCACCGCCTAGCTGACTATGTATTTTTAGAATGGACACTGATGTGAATAACCAAGAAGACACGAAGACGTGATACTAGTGGATGTGGATATGAAATTAGGTCATTTCTTTTGCTTCTGCATCGTTGGTAAGGTGCTTGCAACTCTCGCGTTGTAAAGCGTCTTTCCTCTCTGAATTCTGCATTATTAACTTGCAAAACTATTATTTTCCATCTTATTGTAAGATACCTTAGAGTCATTCCATTTTAAATCAACAAATGGTCCGACCTTCACCATCTTATTTTTCAACTAAAATTGGTGCATAGATACTCTCATCCTTCATGAGCCAAAAGCCGTTCCCTATTTTAGCAGAAACAATGGTTATAAATAATTGTAGATTAATTCAAATAGACATATTTGTATCTGCGAATAAATTATTATGAAGTTTTTCCTTTCTAAAACTCTGATTTGGGTTAGAGATGGAAATCAAAATGATATCGAACTAAACCAAAAGGTAATAATATGTAGACCATTTTTCAGTGAAAATTGTTTATATAACGGTGATTTTATTCAATGTGAATGGTATATTAGATTATAAGAAGAAGCGAATCTTGCTGATTCACTCTGTCTATCTTATCACTCTTGGAAGATTCCTGTATATTCTTGTCTACAGGTATCTTCGTCATCTTTGTCCTACTGATGATTTTTTCAGTTCATGTCGCAGATAAGATAAACCTATGTCATGCGAAAACAAGCACATGCTTGAATCCAGAAGTTTGTTCGTGGACATGATCTTTCACTTAGAGTTTCCAAAACATCATCTCGATCTTTTTCTCGTCCTCGGATGCCATTGCCTTCACAATGTGGAAGTCATCCATCATTCTTTGAACAGTGGAAGCCACTATTCTCAGCGAGCACCTCCTAACCACACGCTCTCAACGTGATCTCGCTCTCAATAAATCGGTTTTAGAATTATGAATGAGTTTAGTATATTATCGCTTCGATACAAATTTGTTGCAAAAAATCAATCTCGCTGGGACATTTATGTTGTCCTGTTATTGCGTAGAGGAATATCGTGAAAGTTTACTGGCCTACCGAACCACTGTGCGTGAGTGTTACCTTTAATGCATCATGTATTCTTTACGTTATCCGTAAGCCGTGTGATTGTAACAGGATTTTTAAGCATCAAACATTGATGTTCAATTAGTTGATAACCGTAAGTAGAGCAGATAACGTAATTGGAGGGACGGCTTTTTTGTTGATTCTTTTAATGTTCCAAATGTTGCCAGAAACTATGCGTAAAATATGAAACAACCACGTGAACGAATACTATCCTTATCGATTAAGAACATTTATGCTATTTACTTGTACATAATTTCTCTACAAAACATAACGTAGAGTAATTGATTTTAGGGATTAAATTTTAAAAATATACAGGCTATATCATGGTCCTGTTGGATTTTTGATACTATTATATCCAGTTCACTTTGCACAAAGATTCCTTTCATTATAGTTTGGAAAATTTGTGCTTTTTATTTTCAACAATGTTATAAACTTTTTGTAACGATCTATAATATTGTGCCTTACCTGTTACAAATGCGTTTTGAAACTATTTTCCACATATTAAACTTGCAAAATCGGTGTCATCGAAATCTAGGTTAGGTTGTACAATTTTAAAATTTCTACTTCTTGTGTTTTATCTTGAATTAGTGTACCGTATATGGTTTATTGGCCCCCGATAATGGATTGAATAATTTTATTTTCCATGCCAAACAAATAAATTTAAACTTGATATGTTTTGAAATTGCCCTGATAGCGTGCAGCTCAAGTTATGGTCTTATCGGGAAGCGTAAAGGAAATATCGAAATTTTTTTCTACTGGTAAGGTAGTGCGAGCGTATTCCGGAGCGAATGCATACAATCGCACATTACACATAAACAGACTAAGTAACCTAGGTAACCCATAGTGGGTTGCTTCATTCTATACTCCTGTAGAGGGGAGTACCTGTTAATGGCATCTCCCAGGTCCTCTCACTCAATTGGAAAAGGTGTTTTGAAAACAATTCTATGACTGGGATCCTGCTGTTGTCACGAGAAATTGTTCTGAATCGAGGCGCGGGGCATCTCCCTAATCGATGGCGACCCAGTTTAATATGGATCGTAAAAAAGTGCCTCCTGGCTCAGTTTCCTGTGGGCATAGGGCGTGAAATTCCCCGGACGCGAGGAGTTTATTTTTGCGAGAGTCAAGGACGGAGTGTAAAATATAAAATTCGCACCATGAATACCGTTTACCTTCAGGGCTGGCGAAATAATGGGCACATTCAAGAAGGTGAGAAGATACGGCGGGTGGCATGCGAATGTTAGCCTACGAGCAGCCAGAATCGGGATGCTTGATAAGGAATATGCCCTGCCCACTCGGCTCAAAGATTGCCCTATGCATGCACTCACATGGACATTGCACGCGTATTAAAACATGTATAACAACACATTCGTACCCGAAATTCAGTGCAGTGGTGTCAGTTTATTTTCCCGAGATTATTTTAGAGAAGTGTTAATAACTTTCATCCGCTGGAAGTTAATTCAATCACAAGCAGCTGATATCAATTTAAAATACATATTTGGCATTTGTTTTTGTATTCGAGTACTTTGCTCTGATTATTTGACAAATGTTAAAATTTTATTCCATTATTCGTTCCACACGTCTAAGTCTATCCGCGCGCAACAGCAATTTGATCTATGTGTATTCTTTAGGCCAGTGCCAAGACCACCGAGACATGACCACCAAGAATACGTGGTTGTCATGTCTGTGCCGACTACAGTGATCGACCTTGCTTCACGTATCAGCTGAAATGTCGCCTCCGGTACCTTCTGTCCTCCTTGAGTATATAAAATAATACTAATGAGGGAAATGTTATAAGTCTAACTTAGATTTTGGTTTGTTGTTGGAGAGAATTTTCCCTCTGAAAATCTGATGGGGCCTAAGACACCAGTACAATTCTTTGCGTCCTTCTTAAGACAAACGCTCAGTATACCGAAAACGGAACCTGATGTTGAGGTTATTGAAGTGTTGAGCGGTAATTAGTTATTACGTTAATATCTCCGTTTTAGTTATAATCTGCTGTTGACACCCGAAAAATTTACTTGAAGCAAACAAGTGACGATCCTAGTGGCAAAGGGTCTGAAAAGGCACCCGTTTTAACTTAACCTCATGTCAACTTCGGACTCTACTGGATCCTTCGCCAATTCAATTTTCTAGAATTTTGAAGATAACTTTTCTGTTTTTAAGTTGACGTCGGTAACACCGTAGATGTTTGGGAATGGAAGCACTACGCTAAGTCGAAGTTTGAGTTTGTTTGGTTTGATTTTTTTGCAAACAAGTCTCAGTGATATGCCACAGGTGAAATATGTGGAGGGCGAACGGCATTTATTTGATAAAAGAGAAAAGTTTGAATGCCTTGTATATGCCACTTCAGTCTTCCTGGAGCGAAGTGTTTTTTTCTTTACTTGGAAAATGCAGGTCGATTATGTTGGAATTCTAGCCTTTTTGTTTTTTGCGTTATAATCGTGGATTAAAGAAGTGGCGAAGCCGGGGAAACTTTAGTTCTGTAGTTGTGTGACCTACTTGCATTGAATGTGTTCTTCGTAATTAGGTCTAATCCCAGTCAGATTTCATAATTCTGTGCAGCTGCATGAAGACGTTATTTTTCTAAGAAACTGTTGAATTCATTTTTCGGAGACGTTGTTGATAATTAGTGCATTATTATTTCTGTTCAATTTCCGTTTTTTAAAGTATGCATTAATTCTGATTACGTCCTTTTGAACTCAAAACCTTTGTGCCTTAGTTTAAATATGAGGATAAGGAGTAAATTAACTGTCCGTCATTCTTGTCTTTACCAGAGCGTACTTCGAGACCAAGAGAAGTGAAATGCTAAGGGAGAATTAATAAATTACAAAGAATTTATAAACGTTTCCCGTACATAGTAGCTATAAAATCTTACTTACGTTTTAAAGAAATATACACATTAGATAATACGTACTATAGGATAGGAATATTTTTCCATCGCAAATTCTTGTTTGTGGGATAGGTTAGACGGTATGATAGATATTTATGGGCTGGATATGGATCGCTAAATCGTAAATATTTCTATAAATAACATAAATATTCACAGTATTCTCTGTATCTAAAAAATACTAAAAATGTTATGAATTTTTGTACATTTTGTACTCAGGGGTAAGTTATTGCTCTAGGATATTTTAGAAAATACATGAAAATTGTTTGTAGGCGTCACGTCTTTTGATACCGAATCTTGTACCTTTCGTGAATCGCACTGCTAAATTTTTCATCTGATGGACAAAACCAACAAAGAAAACGAGTTTTTTCATTACACTTTTCAAATTATTGAGAGAGAAATTGTAATATTTTATGATTATTTGAGAATATGTTGCTAGGGACTGAAGGCGAGGGAAGCATGAACCAAATCCAAGTAATGTGACGGCTGATATTAAATTAAGGATGTCCACAAGTAGAAAAACTCAGGGAAGATTGACGCCTTGGTAGATTAGCTGGATAAAGCATCTAGAATTCTGGTTCGAATCGAATCGAAGGTGAATGATTTTTTTCCCTATAGAAATTCTGCCATTTGGCATTAATGGTCGCTGGCCCCAGTAGCCAATCCGGTAACACGGCGGTAACCTGGCAGCCCCAAAGCTCGAATCCATCATTGATCATGGCTTTTTTGCTTGACCTAGCATTGCACTTAAACCTAGATAATACTAAACGGTAATATCTTCGTCATTCAAGCACGTAATTCCAAGGAACCCAATTCTCTCAATTTCGTCGTAGTCTCTATATTTTTGGTGATGCTTAAAAAAGCCCTTTACAAATTTTGTGTTGTAAAAGATAAGCCTAATGAAATGTAATTTGTGCTGTAGGTATTTTCGTAATCATTAGTGGCCCAATAAAAAGGCATTAACGGTGTTCTCCCTCTCCATTTATGAGATAAAAATCATCCTCGGAAATAATGCAAAAATTCGGAGTTAGGAAGATGTTTGCCTGTGGTTTTTATATTTCTTTATGGAAATGCCTCTCCTGAGGTGGATGGTGGTAATTTCCCTCGGAGCAACATGGTCGGACGGGCCATTATTCGGCTCCTCTTTATTCTAAATGGCCTCCTCTCGAGAGGGCCTGAGAGGTGAAGGGAATGAGGCAAGCCGTGCGTGTGATACCTCAGCGTCTGATGCGCGCGACGGCGCCAGGCCGGTCACGCGAGAAAATTCTGTCTCACGACCGCTCCCTTTTCATTCAGAATGAATTCTTACGAAAATATCTCCTCTCCTCTCCTCTCCCTGCTTCTTACGCAATATCTGGATTTGTTTTCAGCGTGCCGGTCCTTCAGTCTGACTGCTTGCCCTTATGCTGCTTTATGCAGTTAATGATGCACTGCTAGCCTTAACCGTTTAATTTCTTATGCACTAAGTACGACTGTGAGCGCAACTCTCATGCAGCAACGCCTTCTACCCATTGGACTTCGAGTCGTAAGGATGAGATGGGATAGTTTTTTTTTAAATTTCTTCATAGGGAGTTATTCCAATTGTTCTAACTGTATCAGTCGTTTCCGAAGCTGAAACAATTGAGAGCAAATACCCGCTAATATTTTGCAACCACATCAAATACGCTCCATAGAGCCAGTGATTGTGGGGAATTAATTAGCTTTATGAACGTTGAAAATGTTTGTAAATTACTGATTATAAAGACTAGCCGTTTTCAGGCATAAATGTATAGAATATTTATCTCTATTTTTTTAGTGAGACTTGCAATTTGGTGTGGAGGTAGAGCTTTGTTGAATGAGATGATGTAAGCTGTTTCCCGATAGGGTATGAATTGTCTTTCGGAAAAATTAATGCTGACTTCGATCGCCTAAAACTTTTTTCTCACCATTAATTAATGTAACCTCGCATCCTCACTCCTTGAAGTCTTTGTTGAGTTCAGTCACCAGTATGTATTCGTTCTGTAGTCACAATTCTAAATCATAGGAATAATCTTTAATCCGTGCCATTGTGTCCTTCAACTAACGATGTCTGTGACTTGATCAAGTCTAGCATGGCAAACATTTAACCGTATAGTGATTGATGCGTTGTCAGAGACTGGAAAGTTGATATTATTTGCCAGCAGTGGTCGGAAAGCATTTTGACATTCGTAATATCGTTGACCTAAGCTTCTTTTCCCAATTTCATTCAACATGCACCTGAAGTTTGTCCCAAAAGTCGTCATAAATACTAACCGATGGATCATATTTGGATCTATTTCTTCTCTTATGGCTCCTCCTCTCGCCTATCTCTCTTGATCGAGTATCACTTATGGTCACCTATGAATTTCAGCCGTTATATTACACGCGCAAGTGTTGTTAAAGAAAGAAAATGCTTCGGTGGTAGACTAGTTCCAATTTAAGAAACCCATAGAGGGAATTATTGAAACATCTTTGCTCAAGAAGGAAGGGAATATACACTGAATGCCTCCGTCGCTGAATCTGTCGCATATATTCTTTTTCTATGTAATTTGTTTTGGTTTAATGATCATCCTTTGTACTTAGATAAATGTTAACCCTTTCACTTCGCGTTTAAAACTCGGTCAGTTTTCCCGCTCCATCGCACAGTGGGGCAGAATGAAAGTATCGGAGGACAAAATTCAGATTTTTGTACTCATTCCCCATACTGGCCTCATATTTATTTTCAAATCAATATAATACGAATCGAAGCACATTGCATTAAATATGGGTAATTATTACAACTTTTTTATGCCACAGGGCCCACCTAAGCAATTTTGGTAAACTTTTCCCCTTGAACTGAAGATACCGAGATCAGTAGCGAGTAGGCGGCTAATTTTGTTGCACTAAATGGATATTTTAAGCATAGGCTGTCAAGACTGGATTTTATGCCTGTAGAACAATTAAAACAAAATATATTCAGAAAATTTTACTTAGAAAAAAAAACAAACTTCCATTCATGTAAAAAATATAATGCCATAATAGGTACTGTTGGATCCCATCTATAATATATACATTTGAATAAAATGATAAATGTAATTTCATAGCAATATTTCTTCCTCTGAATCAGAATCTGAATCTTCTCTCTCCTCATTGCAAAGTATTGAATGGTCTGAATCAGGAGGGTTCAACAGGTTTAAAACATCAGGAGGGATAGATGAAGGTTTCTTCGGAGATGACCTTACTAATTCATTTAAGAGTGGATCGGACGTGATAAGTAATATATGCATTAAATCTTCATTGCAAGCAAATCTAGAAGATTTCCTGGTGTGCATTTCCCTGAACCTCCTAGCATCTTTATTCCGAGCCTCTTGCGCTTCCTCCGAAAATTGTCCGATTGGGAGTGGAAGCGCACTGATTAAGTCTGCTCCATGAATTAGCACTTTATGTAAAGATGGTGGCATGGGGTACCAACCATAAAAGTTGTAATAAAGTAAAGCTACATCCATTGCATAGGTACGCTTTGAATTTAGATGCATTTATTTCAAGTGGGCTGGCCAAAGCCTGCAAGATAGTAGAAAGCTTCTCAATCAAAGCGACTTCGATACCAGTGATTTCTGCGGTACATGCTGGGTTATGAAAAAAACGCCGCGCGGTATTTCCATCGTTGGATGATCCACCCCCTTGTTTTGGTTGGTCAATAATCAGCCCTGTCCTCTCCCTAAAGTCTGTTTGGATGCGAAATTTTCTTTGGGCAACACGTTCCTTGTCGACCTCTGAAGATATTCTCCATTTTTTCACTTCCAATCGGTAGAAAATATGAAGCAGACATTCAAAGCTTCGAATGAGGGAATGCAAAGGCGAAATCCCATATTGCAGAGCATTATGATTTATTTGCTTGCTCTGGGACCGACGAAGATCAGCAAGATCTGACGGCTTTGCTCCGCAAACATTGCATGTTTGAGTGGATTTAGTGTCTGTTAGAGCGTTGCAGACCTTACCGTCAAGCATTGTAAGGTGGAATTGATGTTTAACAAGGAATGTTTGGCCATTGTGGAAGTTAGCTGAATATTTGCTTGAATCTAAGATGGCAATTTGATTCTGAACCCAGTCTTTCAGTGACACAGTTAATGCCGGAGATTCCTTTGAAAACTCAAATTTAAGTGGGCGACAGAGGCGTGCAGAGGACGGGCGACTATTTTGCCAGAGAATTTTCTTCTTTTCCTCGGGAGTTTTGGTGAATAGCTGGAGTGGTACAAGGGATATCATGACTAAGGAATGGTCACTAAACTCGGGGAACGGAACTACTTGCTTGTGCATTGATTGACTGGAGGCTCCATCCAATCCCCACTTCCAGATAAGATGTAGGTTACTATCTGACAAATCCGTCAGCGAATCATTCACCGTTCGCATGAGTCTTGAGACGGTTAGGTCTACCAATCCTTGAAGTCGAACTTCCCCACCTCTTTCGGAAATTTTTATGTCTTCTGGAGGAGGGTAACATTGCTTCTTCGCTTCTTGAATCTCTTTGTAACTTGGCAAAATATCTGCATTGTGGTGTTTCATTGTGTCCCGAATCAGCTGGTATTGAGACCTGGATAGATTCGCGCCTACAATCAAACTCAATGCTTCATCTGTAGAGAGTGGCACAGCCGTTGGATCAGAATTCGTGGATAACTTCCAAGCTTTCTTCATCTTCGTGGCTCTAGTTGGAGTAGAAATGGCTTCCCCAAAAAGTTGCGCGGCATCTCGTTTTCCTTGAGACCGTAGTTCTACTGCGGTGGAATAAGTTAGCTCTTCCACACTTGTATTTCCTAATGCCTTCATTGGCCCTTCTCCTCTTTGACCGCTCGCTAAGTTCCCGAAAGTGGCTTCTGGGTCGACCTGGCCCTATAAGTTGAAATATATTGTCACGATCACTGAAAAAACATAATTTTTTCGAATATTTCTCTTGATAAAAGGGAAAAAATTGCTACCCTACACGTCTGATCCTATGATGAAAAGCTAACTTGCTACAAATGAAGATGAAAGGAGCGGAAAAATAAAAATAAATGTTGCGAATACCTGGGACTCCTGGCGTACTTGAAGACGCAGTTTCTTCGGTGACCTCAGCTGGGGCAGGCCTAGGTGGGAAGATGAAGGCCGTGTTCCAATTCGTCATTATGCACCCTTCAAACTCTTACGTGCTCTTTTCGATTGTCAACTTTCGGATGTGACGTCACGTAGTGTGGTTCCAATCCGTTTCAGAGCGCATCAAGAAGAGCGCCAGGGCCTAGTGCACGTAAGGGTATGTCCATGCTCCCTTTTGCGCACTACGATAATAACAGAGGAGATTCAGGAGACCAAATTTTTAAGAATGGATGAGGAAACGGATTTCTATTATGCAAACCATGCAAACTATTATTATTTGACGTTTGTATGTCATGTGAGCTTCATATATTTCGGGAACACAAGTAAATTTTTAACGAAATAGAATACTTCTAATGAAAGCAAACGACATGGTTGCAGATAAACTTTCTAAGGCGAAGAAAGTTATGAATAGTAATTTGTAATGTATTTAAGAAGTATTTTAGTGTAAAATGACGTTAACGTACGGCAGAAATGGTGCTCACTAAATGAAAGAGTATTTATTACTTTCTATGGTGTGAGGACTACGGCATCGAAGTGGAACTTACGTGTTTTACATGCTGAAATAATTATTAGGTTCTTCTTACTCATTGGTAAATGAATGCCGGACAATCTTAAGAATTGAAAGTTAACTAGCCATACAATTGTATGTCCATGGATTAGTAATTGGCAATACGAAAGAAGAGAAAACTGATGTAAAAAGTCCATATCCAGGCATCAAATTCAATATTACTTACAGGTAGGTACGTACTATTTATACTAATGCTCTGTACTTTATCAAGAGCAGTATAGGGTACAACTAATCATGCTCGTAATTTTCAATGAATGTAAATCTTTATTTACTTAGTTATTATTCAAATTTCATGCATACAATCATTTATGTAAATTTCTCCGGATTTCATAACTGGACAGTATTGATATATTCGCAATGGATCCTACATTGATAAAATTTGTTTAATGAGAAATACACAGCATGTTAAGCTGTTCTTGGATATTTCAATCAATGCCTTGTTAAGTAATAATATGCGTTGTGAATTGCGCCTGTTTATTATTTTGAGCACCAACATTTGTTGACATAATCTTAACACCGTTGCAACTTCGTATCAAAGGATACGAAGAATACCATAAGATTACCAAACATCATGAACAACGCCTCAAAAATAGGGTTTATTATTACATGCAGAAACAGCACAGAAAAGTCGTTTACTTTCATATCACGATTGTGCTTACGAAATCTCTTCCGAAACCACAGATATACACATGTGTCCGAAACTACACGATACATGCTCGTCAACTTTTTTGCAGTAAACACCACTGCCACAAAGTGTCCATGGCGCTAATGTCGGAATAGAGCAAGTAAGTGCAGAAAAGAGTGAAAGTGCAAGAAAGAGCGTAAGGGTGCAAGAGCGTAGTGCACGCCCTTGGGATTGGAACACGGCCGAAGGCCTCCTCGTTGAGCCATTCCTTGTTTTTCGACCGAAAGACGTCATACTTCCTATTGCATTTTTGCCATCTGACATAAATTGTCGAAATCAGCGCACTCATGCGTTTTCTGCTCACTTCTAAGTCTTCCAGCGTGTAGCCAGAGAGATGACTCGTCCTACAATTAGTCAGATGCGTACATATGAGCCATGACGTCCAAAAATGCTAACAAAATCCATAATTCTTATGAATAGTTCGCACACTACACACAAACTCAATCTCTTGCGATTTAAAAAATATATATAAACATACGTGCAACACGAATTATTAGACTCACCGGGAAGATTTAATAATTGAAGATATGGGTGTAATTCAAGAAGGCAACCAATGAAAATGTATAATACTCAAAACTTTGCCCAGAATAGGGTAGCTTTCTTAAGCTAGAATGTTATGTCGTCCATCCTTACCTTTGAAAATGATTCCACAGGTGATGCGTTTGATCCTTCCTAGATGCGGACCACTTCTCGCGCAACACATGAAATATTTCTATCCGCTTCATAGTGGTTGCGATCCACGTCCTCGAATTCCCTTTCAGCTTGTTCCGCTAGCTTTGTCCTCTATACTGAGTCCCTGGATCATAGGGTAATGAAAATGAAGCACAAGTAATGAAAATGAAGTCATCGAGACGATTTTCATTGTCAGCACATTAGCTACAATCTTCCCTCCACGATAAGCACCCGGCTGACGGCTACGCCGAGCTGGCGCCTTTGTATACACTGTTCGGCCAAAATTGCTTAGGCGCAGCTAAGCGCAGCTGTTTTCTTTATTAAAATAAAGATAAGGGTCCATAGAACTTGAAAACGTATGCGTGAGACCAATGAGGAGCAATGAGGATTTTGTAACCCTAACTGTTTCTTTCATGAACTGATACTGATCATGCTTTTTAAAAAAGATGGGAGTTGAGGGAAGTTTATTTTATTTACAGTGTTTTTTCATGGAGATATTAAGTATATGAACCATGAAGACTTTTAACCATAACCAGTTCGGTTTAACACTATTCCACTCTAAAACGGGGATCATCAAATGACTCCCTGAGAAATAGCCATTCCAGGAGTTTGAAAATGGCGCCATTTTTCCTCCTCCTAGCGACGAAATTAATGCTTCTAAAACGTAATTAGCGTTGTTTATATGTGCTTTGGAGTGTTCTACGACAAATGCATTTCGTGAAAAGTGGCCTATGAAATATTCGGAAAATCGAATTTTGTCCTCCTAGAACCGCTTTTTGCCCATCGGTTTGGGCCGTGCCGTACCATTTGTTTCAAAGGGCATCCCTTTTCGTCGGTTGGGTATCCGCGGTATTCATATTCTGAGCGGAACCGAAGGCTGGCAGATTGTCGTGAATTAAGCTGCCTCGGGACAAGGTACAGATTTGCACGGAGTTCCTTACGTCACGTCACTCCATCGGTAAACCCCATTGTGAGCGGAGATTACTGCTGTCCCGCGGATCGGGGTTTAGTGTGTGGTGTGCCTGCCGATTCCGGGCGGCGTGTGGGTGCCCGAGACATGGAAGAGGAGGCCCGGGGGGCGGCCCGGGAGATCGGTCCGGCTCACTGACTGACGGGCTGGACACACATGCAAAATCCGTCGGATCCGTCCCCTCCTCTCCGTGGAGCCCTCCACAATCGAGCGGCGATTGTTTGACCAAGTGCCTCTCATCCTCCTCCGCTCCAGAGGATCCTCCCACGCAGAGCCCTTCATCGGTTGAAAATTCGTTCCGAATGATGGTACGAAAGGGACCCCTGTGTAAAGAACGGAGACATCCGCCTTTTATTATTTTTCCCGTAGAGGAAAGGCACACACCCACGTTTCAATCTCGGCCGCTCTTGTGTACTCCCTGGAGGAGCGCTCATCCGAAGCACCCCCTTCGTGAGAGTGTCGTCATTGCAGTCGTTTTTTTATACTCTCCTTTTCGGGTGATGGATACGCTGGTTTCATTTTTGGGTACACCTAGCAGATCCGGCTCGATCGGGGCTGACGTCCTGACAAGCACGCTGGGTCTCTTTCCGTCCGCTGCTAAGGCTCTGCTCGTTTTTGCAATGTCAATCTTGTGTTTGGGTACCATCTCCTTATCTTTTTTTGTTGAAACGACTTGTGTGCAACGTGTAGCATAAATGAGCCGTATTTGAAATGCCTAACATGAGAGGTGTTCATTGTTGTTTGTGGGGCGGCCAATACCTAACAATGAGATTATATGCGTCGAGGATAGGTAAGTCTTTTGGAGGATGTAGGACATAGGGAGTATGGGAAGTGTGGACGAAAACCCGGCATCTGAATAGAAGTAATTCTAGCTAAAGAAGTCCACAGTTCTACGTCCATCTCATGGACGCAGTATTGACCTGAAAGTGCTATCTTTAAAGTACTCGAACTGTGGTTTAAGAATACGATTTTCCTACGTATTATCCTCGCATCTAGTTGATAGCAGGAATTGGCAAATATGGATCGAAGTGGTACTAAAGTTAAAGAAGTAGCTGTAATTATTCGGGTTAAACGGCGGTTAAGATCTTTTGCGCCATTTAGGATGGGTGGGTATTTGGATACAGTGGAAAGTTTCACCAATAAACTTAATGCACTCTCCTCTCGACCCTTAAATATGTAATGATTGGTATGCCACTAAAAATATTTTAGTTCGAATCCAGAACCTCCAGACCAGAATGAAAAGTCAGTGCCCTAGGTTGGTGTGGGTGTCTTGGGTCCCGAAGACACTTCTAATCAGCGGTGGCGTATATTTTTCAGTTGAATAATGGTACTCACTACAGTAAGGGTTGCAGAACACCTCATGTGCAAGACTCCGTCCGTAGGATGGGGTTTTAAACTGTGGACCTCTTTTTCTTTGTCTAGGACTAGGCACATGCTGACTCCAGTGGTCTCTCCACCCTATATCCGCTCGCGATAATCCATCTTAAGTACGCGCGTATCCTCATTGACGCAAATGACATCAACCTTCGTTCACCCCGCCCCATCTCTACAAATAACAACGAAGTAGTTGCAGAGTTGGGTGGGTAAAGGAGTGAATCATAAAAGAGCCTGCGTGGAATATTACGGTGATATACCTACCAATAGATAAGGAGAGTTCGCTGTAGGTCATGTTTAGGTCGTGCATGAGAGTCTAGAAACCTAGTGTAGGTATGATGGAAGTGTAAGTTTGTTGTGAGGAAGGGGAAGTAATCTTAAGTAAATATTTGCTTTACGTTCTCCGTCTAGTTTTGAAACAGGTCGTAGGCGCTCATTTCTGTGATGAGTTTAAGATATCTGCGTAGTCCTTTTGAGAATGATTATGAAATCAAAACTTATAGAAATTATATTTTCCTCGACATTACTCGAGTTCTAATTATTGAGCGTGGTTGACTGTTTATAAAACGTTTTTTTACTGGATCGAATCAGGTACTTGAATTCTCTCACCGGGTTGAAGGACAAAACATCTAGCACACATTTTCATATGATTTGTCATACCATATGAATCTTTAAGTGCCTGAATGTGCTGCATCCTACACCTGCCATGCGGGTGATTTTTGTGATGGTATTTGATTAAAGATGCAGGGTTTTTTAAAAAGTGAAATCGAGCGATGTCCTGTTGGTTAAATGTTGCTAATAAATCATTTTGCAACGATTTTAGGAGCAAAGATTCGGCCTTCTCAAAATGGCGCCATGCCACGTTTGACAGTTGCAAACGAGCATCTTTTCATGTTTGGCGATTTTCAACGGAGTCCCTTCCCTTTTATAAATTTAATTTATTTTAATTAAATCTCACAAAATTTTAGTAATTGACTTGTGTTATTAGCGTGATTTTCGTTAATTTTCCTAGCAATATCCTTAAAAGCAATTGTCGTGATAAATATATTCATTCGTCGAAAAAGATATCAATTTACAAATGTTATGATTTTTACCTGGTAGAGAGGTTGAGTAAATCATTATATGCCACTCTATTAATTTTTCATAGAGTCGCATCTTTAATCTCACCCATTATTTTTTTGTGGGATCGAAACATTCTTTTCTCGATGCGTAACTTCCATTGATTATTGCCTGCCAAAGCTTATTATCTAAAAGATGACCTTTCGAAAATTCGAAAACCAATTTTTTCGGGGCAAAACGACATCAAAGAGAATATCCCTCCCATATTCCTGATCACGCGGAAACACTAATCCCGGAACCTCTTTCCGCGAAATGTTAAGGTCGTATACATTCATTACCTTCCGACTTGTCATTTGATGCTTTGGTGGACATTCGAACTCCTCTAATTACTAACTGAGATTTCGAGGTGGAGGTCTTTTGATTTTCATGCCATTGAACCGTATGGTAAATGCTTTCCCATTAGTGAAGCGTTATTAAGGCTGTGAGAGGTCGAAATCGTAGCTCGAAATGTTACTTGTATGAATTCATGGTCTTTCCTTGTTGCCCGCGTTGTGAAATGTAATGAATTGGATTACTGAACATTATTCAAAAGCTCGGACCTTAGAATTCGTATATCTTGAGGCGTGACTCAACGTGTGTTGTTCACATTACCAGTCACTTGTTTACAGCCTCCTATGCTTGTGTTAATATTGTTGTACTCATGAGCTAGAATAAAATTTTCAGATGCTGATTTCAAAAACTCTGTGACATGCAATGGTGAGGCTGTATTTCTGAAAGACGAAATAAATGTTTATTCTCTTCTCCAAAATTGCGGCTTAAGTGCTAAAAACATAACATTGAAGTGGAGAGAACTATAAGCAGCACAAATATGTCCTACGACCGTATTCCGGACTATTAAAATTTAAACATTATAGGTTTTTACTGTTTCATTTCGTTATCTCTGTGCAGGTACTTTTAGTTGAGAATTATAATGGTTGCTTTACTATTAAAAGTCACGTATAAGGTTGCTCCACGTGTTAATGTGAAATAGTTTAGTGAATATTTTTTTCAGGTTCTATTCCACGTATGTTCATTTTATTACAATATTTTCCTAGCGCTCCAGCTGGTATCCTCAATTCTGCTGAAGGTCGAAGCCTTGTTTATCTCACGTCTTATTTTGTGTGTCCTTATCGTTGTCCGAATTTTCAAATTTGAAATATCCGTTTCAAAATGTTGAATGAATTCTAGGTGTTTATTACCCGCTGTTTTCGTAGTTCACTGTCTTGTCTTGTCTTGTCTTGTCTTGCGCTTTATTTTACCTCCTACCACTGCTCTAAGGCCTTTGTATTATGTTTCTGCCAAAAATAAAGGCAAAATAAGTAATTGCATTTCTTTCACAACGATGATCGATTCATCGATTCAGATCAATGGAATTTGAGGTGAGCACATTGCTATCCGCTGTGTGAGAATGATTTGATGATCAGATTAATGATGCAAACTCGCATTGTATGCAAATTTTATCGATTTCCTCAGCGTCGCGCAAGCCTTGCGAATTTCCTACCAAAATTCGTAATCCGTAATCAGTAGACGGTTTATAACAATCATCCGTTTTTTATTTTTTATGGTTAAAAATATTTGCTTCGTTTGATAGTATCAGCCTTAAAAAAATGGTGAAGAAAAACTTTTTTTCCTAAAGTGCCCCTACAATATGAAATTTGTATTAAGGGTATGAATATATATGTAAGTTAGCGAGGATTATTTAGAATGTTTTTAATCTGAGAACTGTTTGGTATTTCACTTGGTACGAAGCTTTTCTCCGTGGACTTAAGGCGAATGGTGAGTGGCCTATGGTGTGAATCTTCCCTGCCAAGATGGAACCACAGTCGATGACTGTCAGCGCTCCATGACATTAACTAAGTGACCTGACCATTTCCAAATATGGCCTTCGTCTCCCCTCGGACACCGGCTGCACCCTCCCCTACATCGCCCATACCCCTGCCCCGCTCCTAACATTGCAACATCGCAGCAGTTTTACAATGTCTCGCTCGGACTGCGTCTAGCCAGAATATCTCGCCTCAGCTGCCTCGGGCGTGAACCGGCAACCCACCCACCCTTTTCCTTTTCTGTGGGAACTGGGAAGCCGTCGCAAGCATTGGTCATTATTCTTTATTCATCGTTTTCTGCAATACATTTTTCACTATTTGTATCGGAAGAAGACTGCATGATGACTGGCGAAAAGATAGTCCTAAAAATAGAGCAATGCGGCGAAAGCCTCGAATCCCAAGGATGTTCATCAGAAGCCACTGGGTAGCCTCGAAAACAATCCACATCGCTCTTACTAAATGAAAAATATTCTACAGCACCTGGTAAGGTAGGAAATAAGACGAGTTCAAGAGGTCCGCAGGATAGAAATTAGGAATTTTCTTTCCAGCAGCGCATCACACATCACCATTGCTATGATAACATTTATCATAGTTTTTTAACAGACTAAAGGTAGGATTTCACAAAGCATCTCCATTCACTGTCAACCCCCTCATCTCGGCGTATTTTTTTTGCATCCGCACCACTTTCCAACACCCCTCATCTGACATGCTTCACAACCCTCTTCTCCTTTTTCCAAGCATTCCACCCTCAAGAGCTATCTTCAACATCCTCTCGCCACCTATTACCTATTCGCCCCAGTGACATGCTTTGTCTTATCCTGATTTCCAAATATCTTCCCTCCCCCAATGTCCACTGAATCCGCTTTAATTTTCTTTTCGCTCCGTCCTACGAAGATGACGGCACGAAAGATGTCTGAATCACTTTTCAGGTAGCGAGCCTGAATGGTATGTTATAACATACTAATGTGTGCTAAATACTTGCTTCTATCTTCTATACTGAAGTGTCATACGTTAAGTTACTTCAGGACGGATTTCAAAAAGGAGTCCGTGTTCTGTTCCCTCTGTAAAAGAGCGCAGCTTATTCTAGGCAACATTGGAATAAAATACTAATCAACAGAGTAAAAAAGGCTTCAGGTGGGCATTCCTTGATATCAAATCGGCTGTAACAGAACTCGAGTGACATGCATAATTGTTAAACGGGTAGTAGAGAGTAGAGTGATAGGAGCAAAGTTCTCACGCGGATCATATTCCGGCCAGAATAATTGGACCCGATGGAATATTACGCCCTGCATTCGATGCTTGCAGAAACCCATTGACCTGCTCAGAAGGGGCTGCGGGGCATATGTTCTACTCGTAGCAAAATTCAATAAAAAACTTTCACAACTAATTACTGTCAGGAGTAAAACCTGGATGTTTTCACATAAAAGCTTGGCCAGTAACAGCAGCAGAATAGAGAACATTGGAAGCGATGGAAATGAGTGGTGTTGTAGAAGATTAATGAAGATCAAACGTACAGACTGAAATACGAATAAAGAAGTTGTACGAAGAGTTGGGGAAAGACTTTTTCTGTAGATGATTTGCATTAGGAGATAATCTCATCGGACATACTATAATAATAATAATAATAATAACCGTCGTTATTATTATTATCGTCTGCTTGTGGGGTTAACCTCCCCACTCGCGGAAATATTGGGTTCCTAAGAAATCCAGTGACGCCACCCACAACCGGCTCTTCTCGGATGAGGGCCCTAGCAAAGTTGGGTGTGGCAAACCTATGTCATCAAAAAAGGGAGCTCGCATGGAGTGGACGGAGACCCTGAGGGGAGACCTTCTCGCTTGCCATGCTGCCAGTGAGCCAAGTCGCAGGGGATACATGGCGAGGATGCACTCTTTGTGGTGTGAGATGCATCCTGAACATAACCATCTGTCGCAGCAGAATCTGCGCGACTACGCCAATCACCTGCGCAAGAAAACGACACCCCAACCGCAAGATCAGAGTAGCACACCACCGGCCAAGGCTCCATCTCCTACCAAGGCAGATGTACCTCCTACTGCCGGTGCTCCCGCCGAACTTTCGGCGAAGGGAGACGAACCGAAGGCCGATTCTGATCTGCTTCAGCGGTTGGAAAACACGATAAGCTACGATGAGACGACTACCAGGCAGAGAAATATTCATCATAAAATTTCTCTGCGGGACAAACAGCTGTCCCAGTTGAATGGCATCGTAGATATGATCCTGACCGAAACGAGTAGCCTCTGGGAAATAGACTGCGTGGTATATGCTGCCGCCACACTGTTGGCATCTCCCCGAGTGCCTGCCACTTGGGAGACTAAAGCAGCAAACAGGCTTAAACAGCTTAATGCCAAAATCACGCTGGCAAGACAACAGGTGTCGAGATTTCAGTGTGTGATGGATTACCTTTCCTCCGGTCGGGCCTTTACGCCGAAGGTCAAGCGCATTGCGCGTGCAATCCGGAGAGACCACCACACACTGAACAAAAGAGTACTGCTTATCCTTAAGCAGCACGAGGTGGATAGAGTGCGGGCACTTACAACGGCGAGGAAGAAGTTGGTCAAAAGGACCAAGGCCAGGAAGGAGAACTCCACCTTCTCCTTTCAGCCATCCCGCCTCTTCCGACCCCCTCCACCTGTTGTCCAAACACCACCATCTGTCCCGGAGGTGGAACGTTTCTGGAAGGACATCTACGAGACTAGGAAGCCATTCAACGAAGGTACTCCAGCTATTGCCCACTTTAAAGAGTTTTGTGACCGCCACCTAGACGATATGGATCGTCCCATCTCAGTCACGGAAAGTGATGTGAAGAAGGCCTTCTCTGGCAAGAAGAACTTCACTGCTCCAGGAATGGACGCAGTGAATAACTTCTGGTGGAAAAAGCTCTCTTCCACGCACAAACACCTGGCCAGAATCTTCACATCCTTCCTGTCAGGAACGGAGCCAATACCGTCCTGGCTGACTGAGGGGCGAACGGTCCTAATACCGAAAAAGGGAGACTTGTCCGATCCGAAGAATTACCGCCCTATAACCTGTCTCAACACTGTATACAAGGCGTTCACTTCCATCTTGAACGACCTTATCCTCCGCCTCGTCCAACCGGTATGGGAGGAAGTGTACGAGCAGAGGGGCTCCAAGAAAGGCATCGCGGGATGCAAGGACAACCTGCTCATTGATAGGTGTGTGAGCCAGGACGCTTGTCAATACAAGCGTAACCTGTCAATGGGCTGGGTGGACTACAAGAAGGCTTTTGATACCACCTCTCATGAGCTGATTATAGCCATGCTGAGGTACATGAAAGTCCACCCAGAGGTTGTGTCCTGCATCGAACGCCTGTTACCACTATGGAAGACGCGGTTCGCCATACCATCTGGCAAGAAGACCCTCTACACGGATTTGGTAACATACCACCGTGGCGTTTTTCAAGGCGATAGCCTCAGTCCCCTCCTGTTCTGTTTATCTCTCCTCCCACTGTCCGTTCAGTTGAGACGAGGTAGGGGATATATGTGCGGTGTCCCGTCAAAAAGGGAGCATAAGGTCACCCATCTTTTCTATATGGATGACCTGAAGCTTTATGCTTCAAGCGCGAAAGACCTGCGCCTGGCGTTGGACACCGTACGCAGATACAGTGAGGATATAGGGATGGAATTCGGATTGGACAAGTGCGCGACCATCCATCTGGCGAAAGGAAAGATTTCGGAAGACCAGGAAGACGTGCAGCTCGTTGACGGAAACGCTATTCGTCTTCTTGATGAAGACGAAGCGTATGGATATCTTGGCGTCCCCCAGCGCCGGTTGCAGGAGGTGAGAGCAGTGAAGGAAAGGCTTACAGCGAAATACAGGCAGACTCTCAGGCGAATCTGGAGCTCTGACCTGTCAGGCAAGAACAAAGTTCTTGCGACCAACACCTTCGCGGTTCCAACACTGCTCTACACCTTCGGTTGCATCAAATGGAATGTCAACGAGCTGCAAAACCTCGACAGGGGAACGAGGAAAATGATGACCATATACCGCAGTCTTCATCCGAAGTCTTCCGTCGCCAGATTGTATCTCCCGAGAAGGCTAGGTGGTAGAGGGCTGATAAGCCTGGAGTGCCTTCATGACAGAGTAGTCCTGAATACGGCTTGCCGCGTGTTCCACAGCACGGACCCCCTTATGCTGCTCGTGAAGAAACACGAGAGTGTCGGCAAAGGGGCGTTCCTATTCCAGGCGGCGAAAAGGGCAGCAGATGGCCTCGGTTTGGACTTGGACCTTACTTCCAGCGGAGAAGCGTGCGAAAAATCAATCTTGTCGCTGGAGGCGGACGTGTTAAAGCTCGAAATAAAGAATGCGGAGCAAAAGATCCTGCTCCGCAAGCATACCGAGAAGCCCATGCATGGAAGTTTCTATCGAAACTTGGAAACGCATGGGCTATCGAAGGAGCTCACGTTCGCCTTCCTGCGCTCCGCAGGTCTGAAGTCCGAGACCGAGGGATTCGTGCTTGCGTGCCAGGATGGTGTCATCAACACCCTCGTGTACCGTCGCCTCATCTTTGGGGCAAACGTGACGGACACGAGATGCAGAGCGTGCCGAAGGCAGCCGGAGACATTAGGTCATCTACTCTCCGGCTGCAGCTTCTATGCGAAGAACGCATATATAAACCGGCACAACTCAGCTCTGCGGGTGTTGTATTACCATCTAAGACACCATTACGGCATAGACGCGAATCCGGTGCTGCCTTACGTCCCTGGAGACATCGAGTCCGTCGTGGAGAACGATAAGTGTAAGATCTGGTGGAATTATTCCTTCTCCACCTCCAGGCAATTGGAGGCGACGAAGCCTGATATCGTTCTCCTCGACAATCTCTCTCATGCCATGTTCGTGATCGAGTTTTCGGCACCGGCCGAAATGAACATGGTAGCGAAGGAGATTGAAAAAAGGACTAAATATCAAGATCTGCTGTGCGAACTCCGGCAAATGTACGCGGGCTACTCTGTGAAACTGGTAGTCCTCATCGTGGGCGTGCTTGGTGGTGTCAAGAGCTCACTGGTCGAAAATCTCAAGTGCATCCCAGCGTGCAGGGCGCGAGCGGATGCACTTGCAAGTGCAATGCAGAAGTCTGTCCTTCTCGGGTCTCTCCGCCTGCTTCGTGCGCATGACCCTAATGCCGGGTAGCCACCTATCCACCGGTGGCGGACGTGGCTACCCCTAGGCACGACCCCTCTCGAGTCCCCGGCAATTATGACGGCAACGAAACCTGATGCTAGCCGGAGACTCGGAGGTGGATGTTACAAAAGTAACATCTTAATAATAATAATAATAATAAAAGGTCTTTATTGGGGCGAGATTGAGACAAAACTGTCCCTTCTGCCATCTAACCCCTCGTCAAAATAAATATATAAAAGAAATAGTGGTCAATACTTAAAACAATTACAATCTGAGGTCAAAAAAAAAATGATCTATCCTTGGCCTTCCGTGGTAATTCTATCCGTCTACTATTCCTTCAATGATTGTCATCAGGAGGCTGTTATGCCTCCTACTATGAGGCATAACAGCCTCCTGATGACAATCATTGAAGGAATAGTAGACGGATAGAATTACCACGGAAGGCCAAGGATAGATCATCGTGAGCAAATAAATGGATACGCTAAGGTAAGAAAGATGAGGGAGTAAAGAGGTTCGTTGAGAAGAGTGCAGATTGTAGAGCTACAGCATAGGTACCAATTTTCGGATTGATGGCTGCTAATGACTTAGGAGTAATTCGGTGCATTAACATGAATTTCCTATTCTTGAGCCAACATTGCCGGTTGTATCATGTAATTGAAAGTTTAAACATTTTATAGATGGCAATAATAAATGTACTTTAACACTATTCAAACTTTTATTTCCGGTTCTCTTATTTCCATAGATCGGAAAAGTCGGGGGTCAATTATTTCGGGAAGCAAAGCTTTATTATTTACAATTAAAGAAATTTGTTCTCCATGCGATTCTTCCAGAATTCACCATTACGGAAGATTATTTGGATTTTGCAGTCCATAGGAGTCCACACCATAAAATTACAAAAGGAATATCGGGAAACATGTAATTGTCCCTGAATTTCGTAGTAATAATTATGGTTTAAAACCATTGGTTTTCTTGAGTTTAAGATCCTCATCCAAGCAAAAACACTTTATTTCCTCAGCTGCCTGTTTTAATGTCATATGTTCCGATGATATTGGACATTTTACTTCAATGATGCTGCATCAATTGTTTTTCCATCAGGTGAGGCTGCTAGGAAACAGTGTCCGGGATCAACAAAAAGGCCACATGGAAACTCTGCTACCCGTTAACTCCTCATATTTCTTAATCGCATAAATTCATTTAGGCTACCGTATCTCATTGTATCATTTTCAGATGACTGGGCATAAAACTTTTCTTTTCTTTGTCTTTTCACAAGTGATTTTCCCTTCTCCTACAAATAACACCAAAATTTGATTACGTCAATCTATTCTGTCTTTCATCAAACCATTGCTCACATTCGGTTTGGACCCGCGTCTCTCTCTCTCTCTCTCTCTAGAGCTTCTATTGACCCCTCAACCGTCAATTTCTTTATCAGCTCTTCGATTTCTACATCCATTTCCTATTGGTCCATGTCCAATTTCTGACAGAACTCTCCATAATCCTTAGTTTCTTTTGCCTCATAAATTTCCCTAACTTTCCTCTTAGGCTTTTTTGCAAGACACCTCCTAGTTGACTGTTAGCGTTTAGGCCTTCGCTCGCCAAGTCTGTGTATACTTTTGAAAGGGCTTCTTCCACATATCATTTTCTACGCAGAATAATTCCACCCTGGTCCCAGCTGAAAATCAAGCCCCTGCACCCTGCACACGATGAGCATACAAACTACTTTTTCCGCGGTTCACTTGCTTGCCTCCCATAAACTTAGCCACTAACGACAAAATTCTCCGCCAGATTACTAGTGTCAATCATGGCTAGCATAATTGATTTCCATACCTAGGGTTTTAATAATTCGTTGACTCTTTCCAGGGCACCCATCTCCTTGTCGTTGAAAATGTTTTCCCTCCCCTCCTGATCATTGCAGTTATATACTTTGCAATTCGAGTGCTGTTGAATACGCGAAGCGGCCCGTTTTTTAGATCCTCAACTAGTGAGTTGCAGCCATATTTTTCTTTTACTTTCGTTTGTTAGAAATAGTTTCAATTCAGGGTGTTCATCCAGAATTTTGAAGATGGATTTTGTATAACATGTAACCTCGTGACTAGAACAATCACTTTTCTTAACCAGTTTCCCACATGGAACGGATTCACGCACCTTTTCAAAAGCACTCGAATCACCACTGCCTACGAGGAAATGGTATTGAAAGAAAAGTAATTGCATCTCCTCGCTCTATCGAAATGCCTGAACAGACATGTCAGCTTCCATGCCACGTGTAGATCCACTTAGGGTGACCAACAACTATATTTGAAGAAAATAAGGGAGATTTCCATATTCTTGACCAAAAATAAGGGAGATTTAGAACACGGCAAAATTTCATAACAAAAAAGAAAAAAGCTATGCAGTTCTTGTAAACAAAATTAAAAAGAACTTTATTTTATACTTTGAGAAGGCCTAAATATATTTTGCCGCAGATTTTGCTTCATAAAATAGTTTGCCATCACTTTTTTTTAGTGTTATTAGATTTAAAATTCAATTTACATTTTGTTATGATTACCGGGGGTTTTACTAATTATATAATTAGTAATTACAAAAAAAAATAAAAATAATGCAGGAATATAGGACGTGGCAATTCCAGGCTGAAGATAACTCTCTCAGAAAGTACCACGGTTTACTCATCGGATTTAATTGGAACAAACATTGCGTCTCTTGCAATGTAAAATAATATCGCTAACAATTAAATGACTTTTAGAAAAGTGACGGCTACATTTTCGCATTCGTACGTTAAGATGAAACTGATGAAACCACTGTCTAAACATACTGTGGTGAAACAGTCAAATCAGCCATGGACAACAATTATACTTAAATCTTAAATGTTTAATCTGTTCCGGTGAGGCTAGGTCATTAGCAGAAACACGTATTTTTCTGAGAATCGGTTTGATGAAAACAAAAAAACGTACAAAATCTGAAGAATTGGTTCATTGTAGTCGTCCTCAACCAAATAATTACTTCCTATGGAATTAGACCACCTCAGAAAAACCTTCCGACAGAATGGATATGGTGAGCGGCAAATTTCCTTGGCTCTCAAGAGGTCCTCTAACTTTTCAAGGGTTTCAGTTACAGAGAATGAACACACCAAACCGACAGCCAGAGCCGTTTTGCCATATGTTCTACGATATCTGGAAAAATTTCGAGGGTTTTGAAGAGGTTTAACATCGACACCATTCACAGACCATTGCCCAATTTAAGGGATCGTCTCGTGAGAGCGAAGGACCCAGTCGGCCTCATGACTCCGGGGGTCTATAAAATACCTTGTGAATGTGGCGAGGTCTATGTGGGAGAGACAGGTCGAACGATTTCCACGCGACTGAAGGAACATCGAAGACATTTTCGACTCGGACAGCCGGAGAAATCAGCGATAGTTGAACATAGCCTCAGTCTAGACCATCGCATTAAATGGGACGATACGAGGGTTATCTGGCGCTCGGACAAATTTTGGGATCGCTTGACAAAGGAAGCGGTAGAAATAAGAATGGAGAGGAGGAACGTAAATCGGGATTCGGGCTATACCATCAGCAACTCATGGAATAGAATCCTAAAGAGAATACAGGTTGACAGAGCGATGCCAACGGTCAACGGCCAAAGTTCAACGGTCAACGGTCCTCCAGCTCAACAATCGGGGCTCGACCAATCCCCCACCGCCAGCGTCCGTATAAAACCAACGGACGGTTTAGTTACGTGACATTTGCCTTGAGGATGGGTAACGAGTCGCTACCCGAAACGTCGGCAACATTACATTCACTCACCCGGTGTAGAGCCCGAGAAGAGTTCATCAAATAATTACTTCGCTTGCCATTTCCTGAGACTCCCGGCAGACCTTTTCTTTCGTTTTGCAGATGAGAATAGACCACGTCTTTCTTACTTCGAGGATGGCTCTTTCTGGCAGTTTCCATGATAATCTTTTTTTCAGAGATAATTTAAATCGAAGAAATTAATTGTAAATTATTTCTTGACTCACTGAATGTAGAAAAATTTCTTGAAAGATTTACGCAAATATTAGGCAATTGGAAATAGCTCTCGATACGAAAAGTCGAGACGGACTGAGAGCAACGAAGAGGGACGCATAACCTTGCGACACCCTGCGCGCTGTCCTCTTCTCAGCAAAAACACAAGGTTGCAAGATTTGTCTTTCGTTCGTCCCTCCCGCCTCCAGCAGCATGGCCCTCATCCCTCCAGCGGCATCTCTCCCTCCCCTCCCTCATCGCTCCTCGGGTGCTTCGTAATGGTTCCATGATTTCGCCGCAAGTGACGCTCCTAGCAGCGCGTTTTTAGCGACTTCTAATTATTCTAATTACTAGTTATTACCTTCTCGTAATATTATTTAGAAAATTGGAATTGATTAGTGAAGAAACTCGAAAACTTCGTAGTTTTTCGATTTTTATAAATAACAACGCATTCTGCCATTTTGGTAATTTTTTATCATGTTTTTTAATTTTTTGCAAAATGTAAAAAGCAAAAAAGAATTTCATTGGCCAAAAAAAGTTGATGGTGAAAGATTCATGTCGATAACTTTATTTGCCTAGCTGCGAGAAGAAAAACCGTTTCAGGGGCAGTCACCATTGGCCTTAAGAGTAATGCTAGTATAAGTATATGGGTGCTTATACCCTTATGATCAATGTATAATTTCCATATTTAATTAATGCTAATTTTATACCTCAACATGTATATAACCCAACTAGATTCGCAATCCCAAAGGAAGATTACTCTGAATTGCTCTCTGCATCTGGATATAAGGAGATTATGTTTGTGCCTCTTTAATTTTCTATAAATTCACTTTGCCAAATTAAACAAAATCCCCTTTGTCTTACAGAAACTTGGTATTGCTATTGTACTTACTAAAGTGAAGCATTTCGTCATCCATTACTCTCCTGTTATTTTAGTTTGTGTAGGTGACCAATACCTAAGGTTATTTGTGCCATTCAGGAAAGGTGGGTATTTTGATAGAGGAAGAAATTATCAGGAAGTGGAGGAAGGGCATGGAGAAACGGTGTTAGCTTGCGCTAAAAGATGGGCGCCAAGGGGTTTAACGTCTATCCGACGGACGGAGTACTATACTCGAAGTGCTCTCCAAATAAAACTGTCGTAGGGTCAAACTCAACTCAAACCGGTATACTGATGAAAAATCTCTCCCATGCTAGAATTCGAACCCGAGCCTTCGAGATGCGAGGATGTTTTCGGAGTGGGTGATATTTGGTTTTCACTGGATGAATTGTTCTTTCCAGGTCGTATTTCTTTATGGAATAATTAAATACAGTGTGGGTAAAAATATTGAAATAGTCAATTACCTGTTTTTGTCTTTTGCTGATTGTCATTTACTTTTTTTTCAGAGCGTATGTAAGGTGTAACATTCAAACATTGAAACTCCGCCATTTCAATTGTTAGTTGTAGGCCAGAAGCAAAATTTCTGCCCTAAAGGAACCGCAACGTATCAGAAGAAAGTTTCCCGTGCGTAGGAGAAACAGGAAATTCGGCGACACTTAAAACTCGAAAGCGAAATCCTCTTCGACGGGAAATAAAATGACTTCTGTACTCCTTACCGGTGCGAACTTCTCCAAATTAGAAAAGTTGTTTTTATCAGACGGTGCGGGAGAAACTGCAAAACCCCTTGGTTCCGAAGCTGTATTTTACAACAGTCTCCATTGCCGCGAAATTGGCGTCCAAATTCTTTATAAGAAAACGGAGGGAAAGTTTTCCATTAAATTTAATCCGTTGAGGCTTCTTTTCCTATTTTTGCAGAATTCATTTCCTGCCGTCTGCTGGATTATAGCTCATATCTAGTATGATTACGGTTTTTTTAATAGGACATTTTTGATTAGCCCAGTCAAGTTGATTATTTTTGTTGAATATTGTACCTCCATCATTTTCGGAATAATTCACCATCTTGTATTTTTGGACTTTCACCATCGTTATTTTTTTCGTCACTGCGATAACTTCGTAACATTTTTTTAAAGCTCCCCTCGGACACTCTATGGCAACACTGCTTATTTTTTAATCAATCTGTTATTGGCTGTTGCAAATCGTAGTACGAATAGTAAACAAACAATTAAGCTCATTATGAGAACTAAATCACAAGCAAGACATTCAGAAAAATGCAATAATTTCCATAAAGATAACAATAACAAATTATAAACGGAACATTATGATAATATAAGAATTAAAATAGTACTCAGAAGAGACACTGAAACATAAATTAATTGGATGCCCTTTCCGTGTTCCATTGTGACATCGAAGTTGCATAGCATCTAGAATTTTGCTTCACTGGATCTTGAATTTGAAAAGAATATAGAGGTGGGATGATGGTACATTAGGATAAAACATAATTGTCCCTCATGCCCATTACTGATGGTAGCAGTCCATATTAATAATTTTCGTTGTTTGCAGACTGCAATCGCCAACATGCTAGTTGTATAGAGTGCCGGATATATAAGCTTTTCGGTAACATACACAATACGAAATCTTTTTTTATTTCAGTCGCTTGAATTTCGGAAGCATTTGTTTCGTGAGAGTGTAATCAAAATGCAGGTTTTATTTCCCCGAGCGAGCCTTCAGGGCATGCCGCATCGTTTAATTAAATTGCAATCACTTTATTCGGGTCAGGACGTCCATTGAGTGGTGGTAACGGGAAAGGGCTGGGCGCCGTGCGGTCATCTGCTATCGGGTGTCGTACCGAAAAGTGGTCACTGTTCCTATCGACCTTTCTTTTTTTTTGCATGTGGCATCCAGCTTTCGTTCGATCTCACCAGCCCCCCCACCCTTTTATTTATTTTTCTTTTTTTACCAGATGCCCCAAAAAGGCAATTGCAATTGCGGAGCGAGCTCGTGTGCGCTCGTGGGCTTCGGACCGAAAAGGAACCGACTCGTATCATCAGCCTAATCTTCCCAGTCTTTCGGCCCCGAGATATTTAATCCCCGTCGCCGGTCCCCTAGCGCCGTATCCCCGCTAATTAACCTAGATTTGTGGCTTTGGGGGAGTGTGGTCCGTGGGGCACGTCTGCTCGCGGTTTTATGCGTGCTCTTCTCCATGTTAGTCGCTAGCCGATTTTAACGAAATACTTCGCCGCATTCATTGGTGGCCCGTGAGCCATATCCATGCTCATTACGGGGAAACTATATCCTCGTTTTTAGGAGCCCAAGGGACGTAAACTTTCCGTGAACCAAATGTTTGTGATTGGGGAGAGTTTCGGTGGGTAATTAGTAATCATGACAGTAGCCCCATGTATCATTTTAGCGTTCTATTTCACGGTGCTATAAAATATAGGAAGAAAATGTATATTCAAACTTGTGGTTAACCCTCGAGGGTGCAGTTCGAGTTAGCAAGAGTAGTTATTCGGGGGAGGCGACCGACAGCTAAGGTCACTTGTTCCATTTTTTTAGGATAAGTGTGTAATTGGGTCGAGACGATAAATTTCAGGGAAACGGAGGAAGGATGGAGTGAGACCAGACGACGGAATTTGCCTACTCTTAACGGAAGGTCCAAGGGGACCACGGTTTAACCTCCCATGCGACGGACGGAGTACTGGACTTGAAATGCTCTCCACCCATCACCTAAGTAGGGACCGGTATAACAATGAAATATATATGCCACTGTCGGTATTCGAATACGGACTCTCGGGATGAAAAGCCAGTGTTCTACTTAGCCATCACAGCAACCCGATCCCCAAGCGATACAACTTGGTGATTTGGTAATTATCAGAGTTCTCCTCGTGGCAACGAAAAACTTTACCCTTCCGAATTCGAGCCTGTTGATGCATTAGTTCATATAAATCAAGAGCATCAATAGGTTATAAATCTGTATTCTTCAGTATCAATGGACGCAGTACACGTTTAAGTTGAGCATAACTCGCATAATTCATCGGTAAATATGAATATGTGGAATGTTAATTTCTTATTTTAGTAATATTTATTTAAGCTGCAGCCAGTGCTCCTTTTAAGATGCAATTCCTATTGTTTTCTGGGTGTATGGATAGCAGCGGTTCGCGTGTAATTCCTTTGGTGCCACTTACCAACTGTGGATTCGTAATATTTTCCACATCTCCGGTGGCCTGAATATGAAACATTACCTTTTATAAAACTTTCTCGCAAAGGTTTAAGTTTTTTTATGGCATAGCTAGGTATATTAAGTTACTGTATTGCATGGATGTAATTTGGTGGGGGATACTGCATCTGTCGTCTAAGCTGAAAGTCGTGCGTTTGAGTTTTGACGTTTCAGTCACTGGTCTAATCAGTATGTGTTGTACCTAGTGCATATACCGACAACCCTGAAGCGTAAGAGCCACCAGATATGTCCTTACGACGCATCATATTTATCATTTTTTATCCCTAAGCATTTCTATCCTTTCGTATCTTTTTCGTTCTTACTTTTCATGTCGTTCCATTATAGGTTAGGCGCTGTTTAACAGCCGGAATCGTTGCCAAGGAAAACATTGCCTTCTTTCGTTTAAAACTTCATATCCTTTCACGTTTCCTTCACCATAAGGGTATAAGTAGATTTCTTCGTATAAAAATTTATTTCTGACACATGATACTTGAGAAATTGTTCAACCACATCCTCCCGCTTTTCTCTCGGAGTGCCTACTCATCTCTCTCATAAAATATACTAAGAAATCATATGCTATATTGTTGGTTAGGCACTAGAATTCTCTCAAAAAGGCAAACCAAGTTCTCATTCAATTTGTCCATTTAGTTAACATACTATCTCCATTCTTTCATCGTCCTCATGCTAATAAATTTAGTGTGCAAAGTTACTTGAAAAATTTAAATGACACGAATGAATCTAGCACTACAGAAATTACTATCACGTTACATTGGCCTGACGAACAGAAGTAACATAATTCAGAGAGATAAATAGTTGGAGCGTGGATATACAAGAATTCGTTTTTTCCACGCATTAAACACTGCTACGACGACGACCAAGTGTAATTATTTCAAACACATTGTACACCATACTTCATTATTCACTAAAAAGTCTTTTCTCAGCTGGAATTCAACATCACGGCCTGTAACCTACCACCCCCTGCCGCATGCCCTTGCGGTGGTTCGCCGAGTAAAATTAGAGACAGATTTAAATAAAAGTAGATTTACATCAATTTCCGCTGCCACCCACCCTCGCTTTGGAATACGGGGCAGGTATAAAGAACACGGTGGATACAGTTGAAACAATAATTAATACCACTCTATGTGGTTTCGAAGCTGGGGTAAATATTCCACTCCCTCCGTTAGCAAGTAGCAAAGATTTTCACCCTCAGCACTTCGTATTTCATGCACCGTAAGTCCATGAGAAAGAGCACCCAGTCCTTATTCTTTAACGAATGAAGTTATTCGTCCCTCTTCCGCGTCGATCGACTTGTGTCCTTGGAAGATTTCGCTTGACACGTGAGTCGACGTGCGTCTTATGTTAGTCTCCTTCTAAACGCCACGACGATAGACCTCAGATAAAGGCGGAAGGGCTTTGCGGTCGCAGCTCTCCCTCTCTCATTTTTCTTTAGCTTTTCCCTTCGACGTCCCGCAGGGACATTTCCTGAGGCGGAGTGGCAGCTTGTTTCACCCACTTCTTCAGTCTTGCCTCCCCAAATTGCGGTAAAAGACTGCTGGACAAATAAAATATTAAGCAAGGCAATGTTAGGCATCCTGTTTCGGTGGTGGGTAGACTATTGGCTTCGCATCCTTAGGATCTAGGTTCATGTCCCGAAAATGGCAAATACTTCATTGGTATAACGGTCCCCACTTGACAGCTGTGTGTAGACCTCATGTCCAGAGTTCTCTCTCCGTCGGATGGGACGTTGAACCGTGGACCTCTTGGCGCCTTAGGTCAAGAGCAGGCTAATACCCATCCTGGGTTTCTCTCCGCCCTTACTTCATTCCCTAGAAAAAATTCCCACCACTTACCAAATATCCGCTTAAATTTAATGGCGCAAATGACCTTAGCTATGAGACGCTTCCTCCAATAAAAACAAAACGACTAGGTAGTAAATTTACTAGCGGTGGAGCGTGTAAATATACATATTAGTCGTCAGTATTTATAGGATCCGCCACCTCTGGCCAGAATCGAAGTCTTCTCTTGCAATTCAATCATGATACCTATGCTTTCTCTCGCCGTCTGTCAATTATGTCGTCATTATGCGTACTGAATGGGTCATAAATACGAGAAAAGTATGCAATTCCATCGGTCTATCTCTCTCTTTATGTTTATCTGTCATGTGTGAGGCACCTAAATATCTATTAAATTGCTTATGGTGAGGTACTCCTCAAAGGCTTGCCTTACGCATGTGGAGTAAAATGAAAATCCTTGACCATACAAATTAATTTTGGCACGAATTTTTGTTGCTCAACTTGAATCAAATTTTTATGTACAGCCATCGACAGTTTTAAAGTTCTCATCTATCGTAAGATGACATGCCATTTGCCGTCAATTTTCTGTATCCGATGGAACGGGTGACTGTACGTAAGTTTTTTTAAATTTTGAATTGTTAAATTTATTCATCTCATCTAACAATGTAATTTTCGGTGAAATCTGGCGCCTCGATGGGTGATATGTCGCAGTGGATCCGTTGATATTCTTCCGATTCTTTATGCTTGAAAACTGTGATTGATCCGAGTTCTTTCATCCTGAGAATCGTGGCCTACAGATACAGCAAAGGTCTTAGGCAATGTGATAAGGAAGTGAAAGGAACAGAGTGGATTTATCTTACGTATCTGCTCGCTGAATTTCTCTCAAACCATGGCAGCTTGGCTATAGTTTATCGCCGGTAAGTACCAGAGGAAAAAGAAGGAAAATTCGAAAGTGATATCAGGAATTGGATGAGGGAGCGTTGAGTATTGCCTCTTGCCGTCGTGAAGGAATCAATGAAGGTGTCTCCGAATTTGATATTGTGGTGCCTTGAATGTTTCCTTTGAAGTGGTGATATTATCTTGAAGAGTGTACATAGCAATACTCGCTCACTTAGCTTCTGTTTTTCAGTTTAACAGCGATCTTAGCCTCTTTTCTTCTACAGCATACCGTTACCTTCGTTTTATTTTATCGATCTTCCCAGATAGCAATACACGCTCACCTAGCTTTTGTTTCTCGAGTTTAACATTGATCTTAGCCTCTTATCTGGTACAGCACACTTTTCTTTGTTTTATTTTTATTAATCCTCTTGTGATGCCTGAACTATGTCTTTTCCATGCTAACAAGTCTTCTTTAAATCTCTGTCTATCTTTGCCATGATCGCTATTAAATGCGAAATCCAAGCATGTCGATTAATTCTCCGTGAATATTTAGCACTGAGCCTTCTCTTTGATTTCTTTAATGGTTTTCTCTGTGTACACTTTAAAAATGACGGGAGACAGGGCACAGCCTTATCTTACTCCTTTTTTTGTTCTTAAATGCTGGGTCCAGATTTAATGTTGGCCTCCCGGATTTTATGCAACATATGAATATTTTTCGGTCATTAAAACGCCCTCCAATTTCTTATAGAATCCTAAGCATTGAATTCCAATCCATGTTGTCAAATTCTTTCTGCAAATCAAAGAAAGCAACGGAGGTTGGTTTGTTCTTCTAAATTCTCTTATCTATGATTAGCCTAAAAGCTTCTGTTTTGCCCTTGCCTTTCCAGAATCCAAATCGATCCTCGTTCAGGAATTCTTCTGTTTTTCGTTTTATTCTTCTGCTGGTGATTCTTATCCATGTTTTCGATGAATGTGCTGTCAGTATTATATTACTACAATTTTCGCAGTTCTCAGCCGTTTTCTTCATTGGAATGGGGATAATGTTCTTCTCGAAGCCCGTGGGTATCTCTCCTGTTGAATACATGTCTCAGATATTGTTTTGCTGAATGAATGTCTACTTTCCTGCATATTTAATTAGCCCAGCAGGAAAATTGTAAATTATAGTAGCCTTACTTATCCGCAGGCACTGCTGCGTCATGATGGCAGCATAATTTCTCAAAATATTCCTCCGCCTTTCCACTTAAGCTTCATTTTCAATTACCACTCTTGTCCTTAATGATATTACATTTTGCCTTGAAGTGGTTCCTCTTCTTTAGGCAACTTCTATTTTTCCATGTGTGAGGTTATTTTGTACATCTTTGCGTAGACCCTTCACGCAAGTAGCTTTTCTCACTTTACATTCACTTCATTCCTTTTTTTGCCACAGTGTGGCCCTTCTTCTGTTTTTGCATGTAAGTATTTTCTCCTTTCTTCAATCAGTTTTAATGCTTCTGTGATCCATTTTTTCTTCTTGGGAATTTTACTTCCCGCAAGAATTTGTTTTGTGAATTCCTGCAACCCGTTTTTCATGTTTTCCCATCTCTCATGCACTGGTTTCACAGCCATTTTCTTCTTTCAACTGATCTTCCACTGCCTGCCTGCCAGCCGATGTTTATAGTCCCTTTCAATTTTTCTACTTATGTTCTTCATTGTTTTCTTCTGTTTTCTGAATTCCAAATGTCATTTTATTATCACCAAGTTGTGGTCACGGTCGTTTACAGCACCCGAGTAGTTTTTGCAGTCCTTCACCTTGTTCCTGAATCACTGAAACGTTTTCAATTTGGTGCCCAACAATGTTTCGTAGATTTTACGGGTATATCTTCTCCGGTAATTTTTCATTTCATTTCATTGGTATGCTATAGATTTTTTCTTGATGGTGGAATTGAAGGAGTATGGGGAGAATGTAAAGGTTCCGTAATGAAGAGAAAGCAAACTTTGTGCAGGGCAGTTATGGAATTGTGAGAATAAATAATAAGTAGCCAGGGCAGGTATGTGGACGAGATGAGAAGCATTGTGATGTTGGAGGCTTTGTTTGAGTCGTTGATGGAGGGGAGAATGTTTGGAGAACAGGAAATAGGTGGTGGAGGAAAGGGACTGTCATTTTGAATGCAAGCAAAGCACGGAGGAAGCGGAGTGGATGAATGAACTAGGGCCTGCCAGTTTGTTTTAAAGGTGGAATTTCCTTGATTGTTTGCCCAGAAGATCTTACCTTTATTCGGATGAAAGCTACTACATTAAAATTAGTAGAGACTGTGGTGGGGCGTAAATTTGTGGCCAATTCAAGAATTGCGAACAAGCCGCGAATATCGTAGCGGAGTCACCCGCTGAAAATGCACAGTAATTCAGTGGAGTACCTGGCCGGAAATCAGGGGGTCCGGATTCGAATCCCGGTCGCGGTGGTTTTTTTCCTTGTCGAAATCCAACTACTGTAAATTTGTGGGACTGCTTAATAATACCTAGGTATGCAGGCAGAAATATGAAAGTTGTGATTTTCACAAGTGTTGTTTTCTGGTGATAAAAATGTTATCATGCAACGAAACCGAGGCCGTGAAATATATAAAACAACTTGTCGACATTGCAAAGCCGAGTTTTCCTCCAGCCTTCCTAGTTGCAAAAAGTTGCCTAATCAAATCCGTGCTGACCAATTTTATCAAGAGGCCCTCTGATAAAAGACCATTTGTCTGTTTGTGACCAAGCCATTACTGAGAGCAGCTGATGATTTAGCGATGATTTTAACTTGCGTTAAGGAAATTTTAGTGGATGGTTTATGACGTAACTTAGTGGAAGCGGTTCGTCATGATGAAACTGAAAAATTTGTTTTGCAATGCACACTATTTAATGTACATGTTAGGCATCGGCAATGCAACATTATTATCAGGTCCATCATTAATACCTGATGATGACGTTACATCGTCGAAACTTGTAGTATGTGCATGTACGTATATTAATAATTCGGAGTGAAAAAAGAGTGTTTTCTGTTTTATAATGAAGACGTAGCGGCTGTTCGCTTCGCAAAATCCTGCCCTGGATTAGTGTCAAGTGAGGGTGTGTAGGTGAGACCAATAAGTTTGCTGCGCGGTTAACCTGTCACTTGTCTCCTATTTGGCTCAAAAAAGCCTTGCTGAGAAACTCAAAACGAGCACCTAATGTAAGAGAAAACGTTTACATCGCGTGACTCCGATTCAGGAGCGCACTAGATAAAGAAGACGCCTAGAGCCTTCGGGTCTTTGCGGTTGATGGCTTCCGAAGGAGGCTTGTCTTGGCAGTGACATGTCAGGAACAGTGTCGTTTCGCCTCCACAAACGCCGTACTTGTCATTTTTTTGTATTTGTTTTGCGGATAGGCGAAGTCGCATTGGACCCTTCGTGGTGAACAGACGTCCTTTTATTCGTTTGTAATTGTAAGCCAGGCATCAGCATTGATTGTTGGCACCGTTATAAAAATATTTAAAAACTGAAGTGGAGGCCAACCATATAGAAAATATCTCCATGTACATATTGCCCTGCGGAACGTCGCAAGGGCGTGTGACAGGAGCTGGTTTCCTTCAACAGCCGTTAAAGTGATATTATGATGAAAAAAGGAATAAACAACTGGAATATAATAATCTAGGTGGTGTTTGTAATCCCTCTGAATGTGTTTCTTATGTATGTCTTGCTGATGTAGTGTGGGGGTTGATATATTTCTGCATTGCTAGATTCGAACTCGTGCGATTTGAAATTTTCAAATAATTTTAATCTTGAGGACAATCTTCTAGCTCTAGGGTCTCCCAACCAAGCCCTTCCAATAGCCCTGTGACACTTCTCTTAGTGCGCTCCTAGTTGTACATTGTAGTCGTTGTTACGAAACTCGCCGCAGTCCTTTAGTTTTATCCAGTAAACGAGTAAAATCTTTATTCGTTGCATATTCCTGGCGAGGCCTTACAAGTGCGATAAAACAACATATAATGGCTTAACTGAACATGGAGATAGATAGAAGTAGTTATTTGGGGCAAGCAACCTACAGCTTAGGTCACTTGGCGCCGTTTTAGGATAGGTAGGTATATAACTGGAAATGGATAGGGAATTTTTCAGGGAACGGAGTAACCATGGAGTGAAAGCCGGCGTCGGCATTCGCCTATTCTTAACAATAGGCGCCAAGGGATCCACGATTTAACGTCCCGTCCGATGAACGGAGTACGGCACTCGAGGTGCTCTTCACCCAGTACCCGAATGGGGATAAGTATGCCTATAAAAAAGACCTCTAAGCCAGGATTCGAACCTGAGTCCTCGGGATGGGAAGCCAGTTCTCTAGCCACCTCACTAATCGTACATTAAGGTCGAGACATTAACATTAAGGTCGAGAGACATGAAATAAACAGGTAATATATTTGTCATTCCCGCATCGTGTTTATGACAGGAGGCGTAGCGGTTATCCTGGAAAAAGAAGCTTTTTCAATCAGGAAGGACTAAGTGATGGGCCATTGTTGAAACCATCAAGAAAAGATTAGTCAGTACGTAAATGTAGCGGTGTGAATCGTTCCAAATTCGGGCTGTTGAGGTAAGAGGATTAGCGGAGATTTGGGATGGAAAGGAAGATTTGGGATGGGAAGGAGGAGTCATGCCGTTCTTTGAAAGGAGGGTGTCGAAGGTAAGCTGGGTGGAGCGGAAAGCTGGCGGTGAAGCGTTAGATGTGCTGGGGGAATAGATGAGAGGAGATTGATGGTGGAAATCAGAGGGAGACGGAAAATTGGATGGAGGACGAATGGAGAAATATCGGGATATGAGAAAGGGCATTGGGTGATGAATGAGAAAAAGTTGGATACGAGGCGGAGAGGAATTGGCATCCTGGATATTACCTCTGGGAATAGAAAATTCGGTGCCTATGCTAACGGAGGATATGTACTACTGTTGTATTAAAACGATTTTTTGAGGATTTCACCAATGATTTCATTCCACTTACTGTCTTCGCCAACGCTTCCATTCATCTGTGAATTTTCTTCAGGACTAGAATACATGGAGGTAGACAAATACCAGAAAAACCGGAAATATAGTGAACATCCTTAAAATTAATAACCAATTTTGTATAAAACAGTAGAAGAACTTCCCTTGGCATTGCACAACATTTAGTATAATATTAATAGTACCTTTGCTCGGAGACTTATTTAATTCTAATAATATTAAGAAAATAAAGGGAAAAATAAGGAGACTGTACTAAAAGAGCAATCTATGTACGTTTGTCGCACCTTTATCGCAAACGGCTGTAACCAATTTTTTGAAAATTTGAATATAAGGGTTTTTTTATGCCTGTAATCAATTCCGCGGAACATAGGCTAAATTAAAAAGGCCCCAGGGGCCCCTATGAGGACCTTCTTTTACCAAAATTTACTCGCATGTGAAAAGCAACGACTGAGGACTGTAAATCCAGGAAACGAAGAAGGCAAAATAATCATTTCACCAACAACAGCATTCTTTATCTCGGTCAATTCACTCAAAAATTGAATCACTCCTGTATAGTTATCTGTTATTGTATGTTTACTTCCACAGTAAATTACAACAGTCATGTGGTACGACAAATAAATATAGGACGCTTTAGGTGGTCTCCAAAGTTTGAAAACCTGCATTTATCCACCAACACCAAAGAAACCGTCATACACATATGGAAATAATCACAATTGCAGAAAAATGCAGTAGCATGGTTACTAAGGCATAAGCAAAAGTATAACAAAGAATAACATAAGAACAGGAATGCAGTAATATATAAATAACAAAATCATACAGAGTAGGTACAGATTTGAACCAGCACTAATACTTATTTCAATAGCATTTTTACCGCCTTATCAACAAATGCCATAATTAGCTACGTTGATATGTTTATTCTTATATTTTACCTTTTAACGCTTTCTTATAAAGATTCGCACGGTATCCCTTAAGGTCAAATAAAAGAAAAATGAAGTTATAGTATTCTGTGGGGGAGGAGAGGCCAAGGCCAAAGAAGGAAACAAATTTTTGAAGTGGTGAAGGAGTACTACTATATGGAAGAAGCCATGTAGCCAGCGATGGACGAAGGAAGACAGAAATAGTCATTAGAATAAGCCAGTGGAAAAGGGCATTCTGCCAAAAGAATA
Source organism: Platycnemis pennipes (assembly GCA_933228895.1). Classification (NCBI taxonomy): domain Eukaryota; kingdom Metazoa; phylum Arthropoda; class Insecta; order Odonata; family Platycnemididae; genus Platycnemis; species Platycnemis pennipes. The sequence continues at coordinate 74,607,607 of OW121856.1, read as the reverse complement.
CATCTACATAATACCTTGCAAACCACCATAAGGGTGTGCGGCAGGGGGGTAGGGAGGCAGATTCAAACTGTAGAAAGAAGTAATGGGGAAATCATTAGAAATTTAAGACATATTTTTACTGACAACGTTAATACTGGAAACATAAGCACAAAATGGTTGGCTATATGAGATAAGATTTTTGAAGAAATACAGTTGACAGAAGAGTTTAAAATACCATTTTTTGTGTGTAGTATCTTCTGAATTTCTTGCGAGTGAAGAAGAATCTACTTACAACTTGGAAGTAAAGAAACTCCTCATTAAAACTTATATTGGAGCATGCTTCCTTAAGGTAGCGACGCATGCTCCAAAACACACGCAGGGAAGTCAATACTTTAAGGATTCGAAATTTTGAGTTGCATAGCAATGATGAAGGCAAAATGGTTTGACAGAATGAAAAACTAAGTTTTGAGAAAAGTGGAAGAAAATTGAAGTTTGATAGGAACTTCAAAGAAATTACGGTAGAATCTATTCGGGCACATCTTGAGTCATGATGTTTGGATGAAGACAGTCAAGCTAAAAGTGAAGAGGAAGAATGGCAAAGGAGGACGAAATACATGGAGCAGGCAACGAAATTTGTAAAGGAAAATATTTGTGCATATATGAAGAGGATAGCCGAAAGGAGAGTTGAGTGGGGAGCTGCGTATAACCAAACTTAGGGTTGATGACTGCTTGTGGTGAAAAAAGAAGTGTGGAAGAGCAAATTGTAAGTGCCAGTAGCCGATGAAGTGGTTCTAAGAAAAGGAAAAAAATAAATAGCGAAAATTCCGAGGAAGAGGACGGGCTAGCCTTTCCGGGCGTATATTGAGACACGATGATCTTATTAAGGCAATCGCTACGGGAAAAGTTAAAGGGAAAACTGTAAAGGAAGGCCACGATTGTGAAGCTCGCAATTAAGTTGCAAAAGAGAATATGTGTGTTAGATTTGAAAAGGTTAAAATAGAAGAATTTAGCAAACAGATGTTACCAATTTAGGTTGGAGCAAGTGGTGGTGATCATAGCAAGAGAGATAAAGTTGCCTGTACTTCAGTGTGTGTTGAATGATTTGAAAATTTCCCGACCTTTTGTTTGTAGCTCGTTTTTAGGTATTTGACATCCGTTTATTTTTCAAAAGGTTTTATCCATTAAACCTTGATTTTTAGGGGAGCCTTTCAATGTGACCTTTCTGAACTGCTCGATCGTTGTCACTCAAATTGAGTTGAGCTACAAAGTTGAGGTTGGATGAATATTTCCCTTTGGAGTTTTCTTGAGTAACTGAATTTTATTTTAATTTAATGCGTTTAATGTGATTGTTAGTGCACGCTTCAGCTGCTTAGGGCCATCTCCATAGGGCCTGAACACCCTTTTTTGTGCAGAATTGTTGTCTACAATTTGAGCCCCTGATCTTTGCATACATCACTTTATTAGTTACTAATATTTTTTCTAGCATATAGGTTTTTGCCTTCTTCTTCCCAACATTTAGCTACCCTTGTGTGAGAAACCTGATGTAGTGCTTCAAAGCATCCATATTAAAATTCTTGAGGCCGTCCGTATGTTTGATTCCGTTGGAGGGCCGTGAGCAGTCTTCAATGCACGTGTCGTTCTCCCCGCGTAGCTACTACCCATGCTGATTTTCGCATAGTAGTCGCGCGAACACCAACCAAGTGCCCGAAGATCCATCATCTAAGAGCACAATGGACTCCCTTCATCTGAGCGGTCTCTCTTTTCCGGATAGAAAGAAGAAGCAATAATGTTTTCTCCATTACATTCGGCATCGTCCATTATAGCTCCGTTTCAAGTGGCTCCCCGTCGTATCCTCTAGAGGCGCGACTAAGATGATTGGTTTTTCCTTTCCCTTAAAGGGGATGTGTAGGGGTTGGCTTAGATATATGAGGATTTTTCTTTCCCCATCAAGTCAATCAGAGCGCCGGTGGAAATGATTGAAACTAATCCTTCAGTGATGAGTTAGAAAGGTAATTGTTATGGAATTCGGCCGCAGGTTTTACTCAAGCTGTTATTATTTTCGGTAAACCACTCATGAAGCCTAGTTCGATTTCCCCATTACTCATCGAATTCGCGAAATTCGATGCCTCGATTCAACGAATAACTGGTTAAATTAGTGGTGTTGAATGCGATTGTCCTTATTGGCATTTGGGATACGGTAATCCGATAGCTAACTATAATATCGTCATGCACCTCGTTTCTCAGACAGGTATCATCACCGGGCAAAGTGATCAAAAGCGGCGATGAAGCTTATAGAATATGCCAGCAATTTTGAATAATTTGATGTTGTGCCAAAATTGGAGGCTCAAATGTAATCCGAAATCGTAATAATTTCATCATCATCATCATGGGTCAAAAATCCTAGGATTGGTTTGACGCAGCCCTCCATTCAATTCTTCTATCGGCCAATGTCCTCATATTGACGTAATTCCTCTCTTTTACATCCTTCACGACCTGTTCCATATAATTCATACGAGGCCGGCTTTTTTCATTCTTCTCGTTCACTTATTCCTCGACGATGGTCTTCATCAGGCCATCGTGTCTTAAGATATGGCCGATGTAGTTGTTCCGTCTTCTTTTTAGAGTTTTCAGCAGACTTCTCTTTTCTCCCACTCTTCTTAAAGGCCGTTTTACACGATACAATTTTTTGTACAATTTATTGTATAAACTGTTGTATGAGGAAATTGTGCCTTGTAAAGCGACAAATTGTACGAATGCTTGTGCGATTGTCTGAATGACTGATCGGGAAATAGAACCTGTTCTAATTCCATTCCGACAAACATACAATTTCGTTCAGTTTATAGAAGCGTTTGTACAAGAAATTGTACAAAACATTGTATCGTGTAAAGAGGCCTTAAGACTTCTTCATTTGTCACTCGGTCGATCCATTTCATCTTCATCATTCTTCAATATCACCACATTTCGAATGCTTCCACCCATTTCTTCTCCGCTGCTATCGTCGTCCATGCCTCAATGCCGTAAAGAAACATGCTCCGATGTAAGTTCTGATGAATTGCTTCCTTACCTCTAATCTTGTATTTCCAGCTGTAAGTAAATTCTTTTGATAGAATGCCCTCTTTTCCTGGGCTCTTCTACTGACTATTTCTTTCTTGCTTCATTCATCGTTGGTTACTCGGCTTCCCAGGTAAAAGAACTCTTTCACCTCTGGTTTTTGTTTTCCTAGTTTAACGTTGGTTTTGGCGTCTTCTCTCTTGCTGCACACCATTATCTCAGTCTTCTTCTTATTGACTTTCAGCTGATATCTTTTCTATGTCGATATCTGATATTATTTCTTGGACGATAATATATTTTTACCATTTACATAAAAAACTAATTAACAGGATCACAGAGGTGGCACTACCAGTGTGGTCATTTCATAATTATCCCAGTTTTATTTTGACTGCAAAGTACATTGTGTTATTATAGTTACTTGTTAGAGTTAACTTATGCATTTTTTATCCACGTTTCTTGTTTTTTAAATTGGAATTCTCTCCAAAAGGCCAAGATTGGCCATTCTGTGAAACTTTCTTGTTTCTAGGGAATTATTTGAAGCTGAACTTAAAGGACTGTAGGAGAAAAAATGTTCGTGTAGACAAAGCAACCGAAAATATAATCCCTCGCAGACTTCCACGAAATATAGGATTGTCTAGGGACCATCAATAAATTACGTAACGTCGAAGGCGGAGAACCGTAACGATACACAGCCGATATGGAGGTGGAGTCCAGCCATTATTTATGCTGGGAGAAAGATGCATCATAAAATTCATCCTTTGTTAAAAAAAATAGTGATGCTGCACGTCATAATTATTGAATAAATAATACCAATGGGATATTAAGAAGGTATTTATAATAAATGTCGGTTTTATAGGAAGAATAGGATTCATTTGCAGCATTATGTAATCATGTGGGGAGGGGGGTCAGAAATGAGTAAAAATTGCTTCTCGTAAAGGGTCATACGGATACCCCCTTAGTGTTCATGGACCAAAATGTACTCCTGTTTTAAGCCAGCGGTTAAAATGGCATAGAGTATTATTATGAGTATCTGCTGTTCTTGATATCGGAGACGAAGAGTGAAAGGATTTCATCTAAGGCGTATTCCACATTTTCGAATTCCATTTCGGCCGAAACATGAATCTCGTTAGAGAAAACCATCATCTCTCTCACTGCGGAATTGTTAGAGCCATTTTATTTCCATTTTGAGTCAGTCATCGGATTCTTGATGGTACTATAGTGGGTGTATGACTTGTAGACGGTCTTTTTGTTGGTTAACGATCAAACTCCCTGGACTCATTTTTACTTCCTGCTTCCCAGAACGGCTTTCCGGCCAATAGCCTCTCTCCAATGTTGTTGCGCCTTCTCTTCCTCTACCGATGGGCTTTGCGATGTTGTGATAAATAGTTTTCGATGTGCGATATTCATCGCAGGATGATAATGAGTCGCCAGACTGGGCGCGATGTATCACATTTCGTTACAAACGTTGGGTGCGATATGTTACCGCGTGCGGAATGCTAAATGCAACGTGAATGAAATAGATAATACGTATGCCACAAGCAATATCATGGGATACGGGTAATAAACGCAATTAGTGATGGCTGCGGCGAAGACAGTCGAATTTAAACGCATACAGCATTCGTTTCAGTGCGATGTGCATTGAAAATTAGATAATCTAAATGCATGCGACTACATTCGGTATTCAAATATACGCGATGCAAGTGCGATATGCGATATAAATTCGATAAGAAATTTGAATGATAGCCCGAATGCGATACGCCTTATAAATACCGTATATTGATGGACATGATGCTGTGTGCTATTTAATAGCTGCGTGCGTTTCTGAGCAGTACCGACTGACTCATACGACGTGCAATTTTATGCGATGTGTAATTTGAATGCGGTGTGGGATCATAATTTCGACATGAGATAAAAATACAATATAACGTAATTCCTTTATTTTATGGCATTAAATCAAGCCAACAAACATCTTGGAAATGAAACTTCATCCTGAATCGAGAAATTGAAGATTAGAATGAATCGCCTAAAGATATTTTTAAGATATTTCCTGAGAGTGTAAAAATGTTTAGAAATAAGTGCATATCAAATTTAAAATCAAATTTATACGGTATAAAGTAATGTAATTCATCTTTTTGTTCTGAACCATCAGGTTAAGTGTAACTGGCTGTTAACTGGCATTAATTCTAAAGTGCAAAACAATTAGACACAATTTTCTTTTTGAGGATGTTAACTTGCTTACTTAACTAAATCAAAATTAAGAGTTTACTTTTAATATCGCATTTTGATCTCGTGCCGAAGTCATGATCCCACTTCGCACAATTTTTACCGCGATGGCGATATATTAGTTCGATGTCGATGCGCCACGAAAATCGATGTTCGGGTTTAGATGTCGCTCAGCCTCATTCCCCCGCCCCCATTGTGTCTTCCCGTAGCATTTCGTATTCCTCCCGCAGCCCCGAACTCTCAACTCCCGCCCATCGGCCTCCACCCGCCTGCCCATACTCTGCTTCCCTCCTCCCACCTCACTCATCCATCATACCTCCCTCCCGAACCACCCATGGCTTACTTATGCTACTCATCCGACACCCGATTCGTCGCATCCACGATGATGGCCAGAGCTTATCCCAAAAGTGGTCGTGTGCCCCGCCGTCGTTTAGTCAAAGTGGAAGCGTTTCTGGTCGTTTTTCGCCGCCCTTGCGGGCCTCGTGGAAAAGGAAAGCGCTGCGATCGCGTACACGATTTAGCCAGCCACACGTTGTCGCCGCGGTATGTCATCTAGCGGAGATCGGTTCGTTTAGTGAAATTTTTTTCATTTTTTGCTCTTCTCGTCAACTAAAATGAGTCCCTCATTTACTATCGCAAAGAAAATTATTCCCACTAATTACTCCTGACATTACTTCGGTTAATTATGGCGAAAGAGTCATAAGGTGAAAGAATCTCCTTTTTAAGGTTGTAGAAATGTGTAATTTTTGCATTAAAGGATCATAACATGAGTTTACTGCATTATTGCCTTTGGATGTTATTGTTGGATAGTAATTCGCACTACAATCGGCTGCTCGGGATAATAAAAATTGGTTGAATAGATAACATTTTGAATACCGTTTAGGGTATGTTTTGATAAGGTGTCCTTAATATTCCTCAAACTGAATTTTCGTATTTCTCAATTTCTTATACATTATACTATATTATTATATTTACAATTGCTTCAGATCAACAGATTTCACGTATACTTAATAGTCTCAGACAATACTTGGTGGAACTGCGTTTCAGTAGAGGATGAAAAAACTCAAAAGTCGACACATACCTGAATAACTTTGACTGTTATGCAATCCATATCTAGATGATGATGACTCGGAGCAGTGGATATGCAGTTATTTTTGTTTGAGAAAATTGCGTTTTTACATGCATTTTTATCCTCTATATTTATATTTCTTTTCATTTTACCGGATATGTAGGAGGTGGAGGTTTTGACGGTAGAATGCGTACTCGTCCTCTTACCGTCAAAACGGCCTTGAGTTATCCCTGTGTGGCTGTTCCAACAACTGTCTCAATTTTCGCTAGTATGGGAAAAGTAACCTCTGAAAAATATATTCTCCTGCTTCATTCTTAATCCTCGCCATTTAATTTGTTTTACGTTTTATTATCCAAGTAAGCAGTGTAGTTTATATTTTAAGTGATATTATTAAAATGAAAAAGTACATTTCATCTGTATTCTTTCGCCTGATCGCGCTCCTCTCACCGTTAGGATGGCACTACTTCTCGCTTATTTCATTTAAATACGCTTGGCAATGTTTGACACGCTCAAGATAACTAGGCTTCCAAAACCAAAACGAGTACACAAATAACTTTGAAATTGGTTGATTTCATTAGTAATTAATGTCTGTAATAAAACTTGAAATGGCATCACTAACAGACGGTGGAACTAAAAATAGGCTAAGATTTAAACTATGAATAGGAATGTCAGATCTTTTTCCGATTGTATCAAAATTATATTTCTAGCTCCATCAATATGGTGGTGGATTTGATCTCTACCATATGACTATGGAGTAAAACTGTCGATTTGACTGGCTTAAAATGTCTTTCGTTGTGTGCGATAAGGGATCAGAATAGCTATCTTCATCTAATGATTGCTTTCACGGTACAATTTTATTACATTTTATGTCTTGCTCTGTTTATAGTTTAAAGTAAGGCTACTAGTACCTCTAACGCCAGGTTAGTAACATAGTGCCTGTAAAAAAGTGACGCAGTCTTCCCGTTTTCTTTGGAAAGTAATTTATTTCCATTCCATTATAGTTTCATTCTTCTTATTTTATTTTCATTACTAGTTTAGTTACATTCTGATGCTTCTTCCTTCCTAGATGCCGTTTTGTATGACCCATAAAGCACTGTAATGTAAAACTATGTGGCCTGATTTGGAGTACAAAACCAGAATTTCTTTATGAGAATATCCTATCACCCACTTGCGTCAAGAGAACGCTGAGGGCAGGCTGTCCGTGGCCTCTGATGTGCTTGCTTACACTGAGGAAATACTTATCTCGTCGGAAAGATAAGTATTTCTTACGAAAATTAGTGTTCACCTCCGTATATTTCTGGAAAATATAAAAAAACTATTTCTTTTGTCTTCGAAATGATAAGTAAGTGAACTAGGATGTCGGGCCTTCTTTATGAAGTTCTCCATTATATAATGAATACTAATTGTCTGGTAAGAATTTCTGTTTCTAATTACATATTCCAGTGGATTTAGTGTATTAGATTTTTATGATAAAATGTACTATTTATAGTTATTCGTAATCTCTCTAATTAACTCTGAATTGATATTTAATTTGTTTGATTCACCCTTAATCTTAATTCATTTGTGCAAACGGCGGTGAATTCCTCGTCCAATAAATTCGGTGGCTATCAATCAAATGTTGTGTTATAGTCATAAATTATCAGCTTTAAATAGTTGATTATATTTTGTTTTTGTTGTCTTTACGATTCAGTATATTTAATAATTCAGTTGCGCATATCGTTGCTGGAATCTTTCCCGCTTATCATTTTCTATCCACCTCAGTGGATCGTTAATTAAAAAAAACTAAAAATATGTTCACACGTATGAATTAAGACTGTTCGTATCTGCCTCGTCTCAGTTTACGTTTCTATATCTTTCATAGTTGGTATATATACTCCTTTTACTTTGATTTTTTGATGAGTGATTATTTAGTTTTCTTTATTTCCCTCTCAACGTGACGCTACGAACTAACTCGACAAGATGTGAAATTTCTAAGACCACTTGTTTGGAATTTTTTACATCTCTTAGGTAGTGCTAATTTTTTAAAAATAGTAATTGTTTTCAGCTATAATTTCACGATGTAACAAACTGCGGAATTGAAGGATTGCGAACTAACCGCAAAATATCTTAACAAAGCTACTAGTCGACGTGCACAGTGTTAGAATTTACATAGAAAAAAACCATTCATCTTAACAGGTAAATGATTTTTACACTTTGGAAATTCTACCATTACCTACACAGAAATTTCGTGGTTTTTTTTCTCGTTTTATTCTGCGAGTCTCTCCTAACGGTGAAATTAGGTGATGGAAAATTTTCAGAGGGCAGAAGATTACGAGGGCTTGAGTATTTGATCACTCTCCTGCTATGCTCTCCCTCATAAAATTTTCAATGTCAATCAGCATTAAAATAGCTCAATTCACTTATTAAGGACCTAATCCAATTCCCCAAGCCACCATCGCCAAAATAAATGAGAGGGACCACTCAGGCCTCTAAAGGAGGGGAAAGTGTTACACTAGCCATTACCTTCCCTTGGGAAGTCCGAGGTCGTCTCTTGGAAGAGATTCGATTTTCTCGTGCATCGACGAGGCTTTTTGTGTCCATAGCCCTCTGATTAATAATGCAGAAGGTCAGTGTTAATTATGTGAGTAGATGGTACATATGTACAAGAAAACGTGGGTCTGTGTAATTACTCGGAAAAAAGAGTGGAAATTGTCACGAGTTTAGGAAAAAGGCAAGGATGATTATGTTATATTATTCAGGGGAGGCGACCGACAGCTAAGGTCATTTTCGCCAATTAGGATAGGTGGGTAATTATGTAATGGTAGTAGTTTTCAGGACTGAGGAAGGGTGGAGAGAAACCCGGCGTCGGCATTAGCCTACTGTTAACGACAGGCGCCAAGGGGACCGCGGATTTAACGTCCCATCCGACAGACGGAGTACTGAACATGAAATGCCATCCACTAAGCACTCAAGTAGGGTTCGGTTTGCCACTGAAAAATCCGCCACTGACGGGAATCGAACCCGTACCTCGGGGTGGGAGGCCAGTATCTACTCCAGCCACCACACCAACTCGATCCCCACTATATTTTGTCTTACGACACTTTTTGACTCCTTGATTCATTGTAAAATATAAAACGTTGAACAAGTCTTGGATTTATACACAATTAGGTGAGAAAATGGTTGGGCAAGAGATTAAGGGGTGAGGCCTGGCAAACATCTACTCTGTTTATGATTATATCTCATCTTGGTATGATATCATCCAAATGTTTTTTCTTGCTTTTCCTTCCTCGCTTATTCCTCAGTTTCTTTCCTTTAAAAACGTTCTTCAGGTATTCATACTATATTAAAATGTGTTCACTGCACTCCTACGTTTACAGTTATTCGTATGAAACCAATATTTTGCTTAGTTTTCGTAAATCACTCTCGTTTGGCTTCTGCTTGAACAATGCTCGCTGATTTATGCTATTTTCTATCATGTCCACTTTTTTGGTGTGTAAAATTGGTTATAACCTGTCTCCTTATTATTTTCCACCTTTCTTGAACTTGAAAGTGTATGAACATATTAAAAAATCATTTCTCTCTTTTAGGGTCGTGATTTCAAAATTAGTGGTTGATTCTGTTTTAAAGCTTCCGCTCGAGCTATTCTTTACTTACTAGCCAAAAATTTTGTCCTTCATGATCAAGCTCCCTGTTGAACAGAATTTATTCCGCTATTATTAATTTATTAATTTCCTATTCTTAATTTTTTACCGTTGTCTTTCCTTATTAATCACGGCATGTGTGTAATTTGATTAAATCAAATCAGTTAAAATCTGCTTCTGTTTATAATATTTTGTAATTATTAAAATATCGTTTTTTGTTTTGCAGAGTTGCTCTCTGGGCGATACCAGTTATACAGACCATTGAAGAACCCTTAAATCGTGATTGAGGAAGAAAATGGCATCTTAGAAATGGAGATTTCCAGGTTTGTTTTTAATATCAGTTTGTTCCAAAGGCGCTATTATCGGCATTACCCGCTCTTCACGCGCTCGTTGGATCGTGCTCACCAATTAGCCAATCGTTGTGAAAATTCTTGCGCGGTTAAGGAATGCTCGCTACAAGATTATGCCCATGACTCTGGTGCTGTGTGAGCTGAAAGAAATGGATCGAACTTGTGGAGTGAAAAAATGTTTCTTTATCGTTATAGAATGGAGACAACCAGTTCATGTATTTGGGTTTCCTGGATTTGTCGCTTCACTTTTAATAATTCTGTTTCAAATTACACAAAACGTAGGAGAAACGGTTCAAGGACAGCATCATACGGAGAATGTAAGAATTGCACGCCTTTCAAGGTCCTTTTCCTGAATTTTAATAGGATGTGAGTTGCATATAGTGGTTTGTCGCCCTATATAAAGTAAACGTTGCAATACAACAACCTTACTGACTCATTCAAGACTCAACATTTTCTCGCGTTTTGGCTCATGTGAAGATACTCTTTTTAGATTCCGGCTGTCGCAAGGGGGGTTAGAGCACCGGCTTTCAATTGTGCTAGTACATAGTGTGCGCAATTGTGTTATCATATTATAGGCATGGAAGATATTTCTATCAGAGCTTATGTGAGTGACTAATCTTGCGGTTGCTCTTCGTCATCATTAGTCATCATTGCTAAGATGGGTTTGACGTAAGATATCCACTCTGTTTTCCAATCAACTAACCTCTTAATTTTTACATAATTTTCTTCTTTGACATCCTTCAATATTTGCACCAGATATTTCATACGAGGTGTTGTTATTATGGTTGCAAATGTTTAGGGCACACCTCTAATACACTAAAGCAGGGGATGAATCATCACCAAACTTATATCACGTACATTACCTGCATACACGTAATTCGTACATGTTAGGGTATATTGGATCCTTCCAAGGTCATGGAAAAAGGCTTCCCCGTAGCTCTATTTCGGGTGTGCACACGTTTCCCTCTAAACTCTGTCTACCTTTTCCCCATTCTGTATTTTAATCCAAAGAGCCGGGTGAAAACTCGGGAGAAATATTTTTTTCCCTTTCATGCTCAACTTTCTTTACTGCACCCTCCCGCCCTGCCTCCTTCCTAATCTCTTCTTCTCGTCTATCGACAAAACCTCATTTCCTTTGAGAGGTTGGAGGCAATGGAAGCATCCTCCCTTCTCATCTCCACTCCCATCGTATCCAAGGTGGTTTTACGAAATTAGAAGGCATTTTCATATTCAGAAGAACTTCCTATAGACACCATAATTGATTGAAAACTATGGGTTTTTGGATTTTATGGTAAAATGATATTTTAGGATAGCATATGTATTTACTGACAGATGGCAACAGATGTGCTGCATATCTGCGATCGATAGTACGCTGTTTTGGAATATTTTTTTTATATATTCTGCTCTTGTAATGTGATATGTAAGAAGTAGTAGCATTAGGAAACAGTTTCTCGATATAAAAGATTAGAATTGGTATTTTCCTGGCGTACAACTTGCGTAAAATATTCTCGGGTTTCCCACCAGGTAAGGTCATTCTTCTGCCAGTGTTTCGCTATTTGAATCAACGACTGTCCTCAGAGCGTCCTCTGCCATAATCTTGGTTGGTTTGAATTTGTTTATGATTGCCTATCTACATATACGCGGTACCCTGCAAACCACCGCGAGAGTGTTTGGCAGGGGGTGAAGATCACCAAACATGCACTATTGACTTGCAAACAAGCTATCCTATCATTGCCTTGCTGCCGTTATTCTTAAATAGTAGGAGGATAGACTTCCACGATGGATTTAAGGCAAAGCCGGTGTCGCGTTTGATATTGTTACCTTCCAGTTATATTTGAATTGCCTCTTTGGTGAGCCTATCCCAGCATCTTGATGTTCGACAGAGTAATTTTTTCTTGTTGGAAAATACCATGGTAATATTTGAGGCTGTGTACTGCGATCGCAGACTTTTCTGAGTGGATGATCTTGATGTAACTTTTGTGTTATTTAATTCTCTTCTCACTGAACTCACAGGGGACACGGTAAACTCCAGGAATTTTCGGACCAAGTTGGTCCAAGTTTCTGGATATGTTGAGGTTTCTTGCTACCCTGATTTCGGATGATAGCCTGAGCAATTCCAGTCATACTATTTATTACTTAAAACCCTTAAAACTCATAATAAGTAATGTTCGCAAGAAAAGTAAAGTTTTCCACACTCTCATGTCTTCCGTCTTACTGATAAAGTGATGCTCATGATCTCCACAATGTTGGAACTGGGATTTTACGGACGCAGAAAAGGAATGCTGTTATTTATTGTTCATTATTGTTGGTGTTGCATTTGTCATTATTGTTGGTGGTATAACATCTTTGTCTCATTAATTAATCGAAGTGCTACCAATAGGTACTTTTAGGTTTATGGACAATTCGTGTCTGCTCTACCCCCAAACTATCTCATGATTCTCCCTATCCCTCACAGTACTATGTTATGCTGCTGTTAAACTATGCATACATTCCTCCTTCCCTCAATCGCGATTGTAAGGAGTCAAATGCCTTCCATTATTTCAGATGCTCTTTATCTACCTCTTCCGAATTCCTTTAAACAATCTCCTTCCTTCCACTTCCCCATCACGTATCCCTTTGTAGTTCTTCCTACCTAACTAGTCCTGTCCACCCTTTCTCAAACTCTCCCTTTTTTCTCCTAAATTTTATTTCTTCAGCCCAGCGGATTTCCTGGCTCCCTTTTAACCATAATGCCTACCCTTCCTTTCCTTTGCCACTTTTATCACTTAAGTTACGACCTTCATTATTCCATAGTCTCTGATTGGTTCCACCATCCAGCTACTCTATAGCTTAATTTTGTCCCGGTGGCCTTTCTCCTCCATAATCATGTCTGGATTACTTTGCCTTTCCACGTGCAACATTTTTCTGTACACATCCCAAACCGTCATCTTGGAGGCCTTCAATCTTTTCTCACCTTCATCGCGCAGGGTTCTGACTAGATGCAGTTCACATTATCCAAGTCGTTAACGTGTTGGGGTGTTAGGCTAATTGCCGCGATTCCGAAACTTGCTACGAGAATGGGTGCGGCGTTTTTTAGAATTAATTTTGAGTTAGTTGTTGCGAAATGACCTCGCCAGTTGCGAATGTTCAGATCCCCGCTTTACTCCAAGCTTTCTACCACATTTTTTCATCCTGATCAACCCGTCTCCTTCTTGTATCCCAATGACGAATTCGTCAACAATGTTCTCTGATAATTTTGTGTTCTGATACCATGAAGTTAGCTCAGTAATATGGATGCTCTCCATCAGATATTGTTCTTGCTCTCTCTTATTTTCGAAACGTTTCCGTGGGTGTGGAAAGACATAGATGCTTTAACTTTGCTTGCATAAGCAGCTAAGAAAAACTGTTGAGAGAGAAAGACTTGGTTTCGGGATCGAAGAAGCAATTAGGCCTACAAGGAGTGAGTTAGGTGAATGAGTGATGTTTCGTGGAAAGACTTATTAACCAGGAATTATCTTTCCCTTAAACTCCTGAAGACTCAGTCTTTCAGTGAAGACTCACTTTCAACTGTTTTTAAAATATCATATATCCATTATGTTCAAACTAAGTATTTACTTTCGTTATAATCTCCAGTAAAGGTACTTTTTCGGTGGTATTATTGATTATGCTGTTTGGGCAGATATTTATTACACTGAAATTTTTTCCAGCAGTTCTAGTCTCAGAGTTTCCTCGTGCTTCTGGAAATAGTAATATTTTTGCAAGAGTATTTATTGGTCAAAATTTTTAGCGTTCATGCTTGCATTGGACCTAATTAGATGGAAATTAGATAGTTAGTTGAAAATGCGCTTTAAAAAATGTTGATTAAGATTTGTATGCTAATCGTGAGGAAGGAATCGGCCAGAATTACTTTTCGTGTATTGTGGGAAGTCGGTATGGTTGCCCAGGGGACTGAGAATTAGAATACTCACCCAAGGGTCTCAGATACCACTCAGAGGACACAGTCGGTGGTTTCCCAAAGGAGTATTCCCCTCCTATCATGATGCTTGATTTTCACTTGATTTAGAGAATGGTACTTGACCTCTACCGTCATCGATGTCCCTCCTTCGGGCTAGACGTTGTCGTTTTTTTTTGATATCCTTGGAAAATCCTCGTGAATCTCATTTATTTTGTGACTTGATTCCATTTCGAGGAACCGTAATCAGGACGATACCATGGAAGTCAATCTGCGACCTCTGATAGAAACGATGTCGTGCATAATGGCTCTGCACGTCACAAGAAATATTCAGCGGCTTCTCCTGGGGTGACGATCACCCTTGGCGCTGAAGGGACAAACGACGTACCGCAGCGTCTGCTCGCTGTCGATAAAGCGGCAAGCCTCCTCATTTCCGGAGAGATAACCGAATTTACTTTTTGTTCGTCATACGTTTGCTTACTCACTCATCTCGTTTTTTCCCTCCCGGCTGACGATTGGCGCGCACGGGCTCGGCGCGGGCCAAGTGTTCGTGTACGCTCGGGAATGGATTCAGCGGGTGAAGTGCGGTGTTTGTTTCTCTCTTCCTCCAGGTTTTAGATCGGCGACCGAAAATGTTTGGAACTCCTTTCGTTCCCTAGTCCCCAAGTTGTTTCCTTCTACCCCTCGGCGTGCACCTAATCCACGCGAATTTTTTATCTGGGTCATCTTGTAAGAATCTTCTCCAAGCCGGCGAATTTTTTGCCAGCCAACTTACGTTCATTGATTTCAGAAATTGTAGAAGGTGGAGTGGGTAGATGGAAGAGATTCTTAAGGACGTTGGGATATTTTGAGGGTCGTTATCGAGGTTAGAATGATGGTTAGGTGAGGACGAGGAAGAAAAAGAAATGGTACAATGGATATAGGGAGTTCCCTCTTTTCCGTTCCGTAAAACCGCGATGTCAAGTGAAATTACGGAAAGCGAGTTTCTTGGAATTTCAGCAGGGGTAACTTCCCCTACATCATTTCTTAAGGCCTGGTTACACGATACATTAACCCGTACGAGTTAATGTGTAAATGAATGAACGCGAGAATGAACGCGAAAATGCACCTTGTAACAACACCAAAATGTACAAATGAATGAATGCGTGAACAGAAAATAGAACCTGTTCTATTTGGTTCATGCATTCACACAAGTTGAGCAGAAACCATTCACGCAAATGTATGTACATGAACCCGTACGTGTTAATGTATCGTGTAACCAGGCCTTTAGAACACGCGGTATATGCTGCCTTTCCAATCGCGCAAGAATTAAATACACCAACTATTCCTATTACATCCTATCCATCTGATTTCTTCAGGTACAGATAGTCTCCGCGTTTACGTCAAATTAGGTTCCGCAAAACCGTGACGTAAAGCGGAACTAGTGAAAGAGAATCACTCTTATCCGTGCACGCTTTACGTTTATAGTTTGTAAATACAAAATTTTAGCGTGTGTACTCTGATAGCCAATTTGCTCATAAAAAACTTAATTTCACTGTAAACACATTAATGCAAGATGCCAGTGCAAAGAATTAAAATAATTATCCATTCACACCATGTAAACAGCGATTCACTGGTAGTGTATTTCGCGTGACATATCAGTGAAATCGCGAAAAGTGAAGGAATGTGAAGCAAGGGCCTCATATAATATAAAGAGATGAACTAAATTGTTAGTTTATACCGTTTATACAAAGTAATGTCTCGTTACAGATTAGTCAGTCATTTCTATAAATAAATTAAATTATTAGCATATATTTGCTAGATCTTGTATGAGTTAGTGGTGTTCTCACATGTACACACATCTTTTGAAAAAATATTACATTCTGATTTCTTCATCAAAATCTGCAGTACCTATTCTGATTTCCTTTCGTGGCTTCGCTGTAATTGTGGCCCTAAGGCACTTTTAAGCAGCGCAAGTATTATAAGATGGTGAAATATCGGTCCTTAACTTTTATTTTTGGATTTTTGGACATCCTATTAAACTCCCTTTGAAGTACTATATCTCATTATACCCGCATATTGTCGTATTCTTATGTTCAGAGTGCTCTTAGTCGAGGAGGCTCTAACTCACTACACGGGGGTATCTGACATGAGGATTATGCCATGTTTATTGTGATCCCCTCGTATTACAGCCGTGATACAATTTGGGTTGTTATGAAAATCCAGGCCATGTTGGGTATGGCATCCCGTGAAATGGTTCCTTATAGGAAAAAGATAATGATAATTCAAACTTAGTTCTTTGCAGGCAACGTTAAGGTCAAATTGTTAGTTGTTGTGTGAGGAATGTACTGTGGGGATACAGACATGAACTTGTTGGTAATATCCACGGAAAAAATAATGTACGTGATTATATAAACACACCTAATTAGGCGTTTAACGTGATGATTCGCAAGGATAATCGTAGTTAAACTCACCAATAATTGTTACCTCATTTAAAGATGAAATACTTTTGATTTTTTACTTATTATTTATGTTACTCAATGTATCGTTTGCGTTTTCTCTTGAGTGAAAACGTTACGCGAACTCAAAACTTCATCTCGTTTTCGTGTGAGCCGTTCCCATGGCATTAACCGAGTTTTGGCCATCGTATTTCAGCCAAGCTGGTCGAGCGAGTCTGATCTCTCGTCTGCTCTCGTCAGCTGAAGCGCTTGGATCTCATGTCTTCTGAAGGTTAATGCTAATCTCCACAAGGAATTAAAAGCTTAGTGTTCAAACTCAAATACTGCGCGGCTGATAGAATAGAAGATTCCTGATTGCTGATGGGTTCTTGACGTAAGGAATACGTCTAGATTGCTATATTTTTCAAAGTGTATTATCCACCACTCTTTACTTGGTGATGTTTTCATATCTCTATCTCCCGTTAGTGGATAAGCCTGGCTAAGCCGTGATAAAGTGTTCTTATGTCAACTACGAGGTGTAGTGCTTATATAAGATAGCAAATCAAAACTACTGAGTTATATATTATCACTATTAGTTTTCCATTGGCGCTAATTTTTTTGATGCATTTGTTTCTGCTTGGCTGAATAAGTGCATTGTATTTCTTTCCTTTCAATTATGCGTACATACTGTACATACTGACTGTCAGCTTGAAGTCAGTTAGCCATTAGTATTTTCAAAATTTCTGAGAACTGTTGCGAGTTTGTTAAACTTCTGAGAATTTTGGTATAAGCCGCTATTTTAGGCTGAGGTTTCAAAGTTTGAATGCTTTTCGGACTCTGGTCTTGATAATAACATTGAATCAATTCGGCTTTATGGCATAAATTATTTGATAAGGCTTTATTAATCAACTTATGCCATTATTAATATTTTTAATATGTTATTAATATTAAATTATTAATTAGCGTTGTGTACAAATTCTGTCAGACATTATTCTTATAATTACCTTATTTTTTCCCTTTTTAGAAGTAGTGCGAGTAACTCCTTTTTTGGTCAATTAAGAACAAAATCACTGGGAAGGGTGAAGTGGGATGAGTACTAGTACTGACTTCCCACTGCGACAGGCACTCGACCCCCCCCCCCCCCCCCCCCTCGCCGAAATTTTTTCCCAATGATTTTGTTGTTCTGATCTTAACTGGCCATAATAATCCGGATTACACTGCGTATAATATATGTGTTAGGTGTCTTGAAACGTGATCACTTTTTTGAATAATGTGTACGGTTAATAATTGTTCTTTTCAATCTGATATATCTGCATGCGTTTGACTTCTGTTTTGGGGCCGGTCAAATTAACTGCTTCATAACATGATAAGCAATGAATGTAACCAATGAGGAAACATAGGAATGGGCTCTGTGAAAATCATTACCAAGCGCTGAAAAGTAAGGGAAGAGATTTGTATCATATCGGCACCGAAAGAGCAAGGCTGATTTGTTTCAAGTAACGGTACACTAGACTACATTACACGGACTAACCCCATCCCCCTCCCTTCCCCCGCCCGAAGCAAATTTATGGCTACGTACCTGCACTGCAAGTAGGTATTCGGGTTTTAATCCTGGGAGAGATAGAAAATATTATCTGGACTGGACCTTCTTGGTTTGCGTCTGAATAAGAGCATTCGGCCGTCCATCCGAGAGATGGAGCGTAAATTTGTATACCCTTTGGTTTCTTTCTTTGAGAGTGGGCTACTGTCGACGCCGGTTTTTCTGGCCCATCTGACAGTCAGCCCCTTCCTTCCTTTTCTTAAAATCTCTTCATTACATTTTTCTCGTACGCAGCTTTAATTCTGCGACGGGCGTGATACTCCGCTGAATAACTTGGGCGTTGCATTCCTTGCGCCAGTGGGAATAATCAAATGCTATGCGATGATGGGTGTACGTATTTTAATTTTGTTCCATTCAACTCCTGTCTTAAAGGTTCATGTTGCCATCTCTTTCATCATTAAACTTAGATGTATGATATGTATACTGAAAGTTCAGTTCGTCTATAATTTTGTTAGGAGTAAAAATTGGAAAAATCGTTTGTCCGAAATCAAGCCCTGCTTGCTGAATAATCATGAAAATTGGTATTATATTATCAACGAGCTCTTCGTATAGAATCTTATTTCATTCCGAATCAAATTCATATTCCTACCTTTTCCCTTCAAATGTTACCCAGTTTTAACCCATAACATCTCCCTCTTCAAGATGTTTCAATTTGGTAATGTCCTACCTTCAATTGATGACTTCGTATCGATTGAAAATTACATGTATCCATTTGAGTGCGTATGTTTAAGTGTTTACGCTCTTGTATTTTTGCAAATAAGTATAATTCAATGCAAAATCGTCACGGAGAAAAGAAATTAGCTTTGTGAATAAAGCTTATTTTGATGATAGGATTTCGATACATAGGTGATCTTCATGTGATACTGGCGTCCATAAGCACATCAGCTTTCGTGATGAAAAAATTTCACCTAGTCATGACTTAATCGGTTACTTATGCACACATTTCTGTATAAAATTGTGTAAATGAGTCTGAAAACGAGCAACACGATGTACCTGAAGTAAAACTTACCGAGTGCTACGCACTGGATTCCCACAGCTCTCAGATATGGGTCATCGACCCCCAACTCGAGCGCTGTGTGGAGTACAGAACCCCGTAGTTCGGATGGGACTTCAAACCGTGGGACCCCTAGAGCCTTCGATAAGAGAAGGCTAATGACGACGCCGGGTATCTCTATCCCCTCCCTCAGTTCTTTATAGCATCCTACCTCTATCCAATGACTCATCTATTCTGAACGGCGCAAATGACCTTAGTTGTCGGTATTCTCCTCCGAGAAACACTATTATCATTATTATCAGTGCTCTGCCGGTTAGGACACGTTTTTATAGAAGAGAAACACTTTCCACGACTCCTATCTCTCAAATGATGTCTTTAGTTCCGCATATTCGAAAATTCGTAATACACGGGTCATTCGATTTTTCAACATTATTGTAACTAGTGAATTACTAATTAAGGTAGGTTTAGAAGGGTAGAAAGCTTTTCCCGACGTCGCCATATTTTCTATTATGTCTCACTTTAGTCCCACATACTTACTACCTTTCACCTTTCTATCTACATTTCCCGATCATCTTCTCCTTCAACCACTGTTACCCAATATTCTGCCATCTATCAGGTTCTTCAAAACACCCTCTCCCCTTATTACCTTCTTCATCTATTCCCTCTTGACGTCTCCTTAATTCCTTCGTCAACTTTCTTTCCTCCCCTGCCATTTCTAATACTTCCTCGTCCATCTTTATTTTTACCCACCTTACCTTTTCCATCCTTCTCCATACCTACAATCTCAAAGACACTAAGTGAATGTTCATATTATTTTTTCAAAGTTCATGTTTCCGCGAAGTACAGTACTATCCTCTAAATCATACTTTTCCTCAGTCTTTTCATTACGTCCCTGCTCAACGACCCTGTCCATTTATTCACTTTTATAATTAAACGCCTCCTTCACAACGCATTTCTCCCCGAGATTTTGGTGCTGCCCTTTTCCTCCAACACAATGCTGAGGTAGCTAAATTGCTCCACATGCTATAGCACTACCACTAATCCAATTAATCGTCTCTCTGCCTTCATTTTGTCACTTGCATGATCATGAGAATCAGTGCGGGAGAAATCTGTGAGATGATGATTAAAAATTGCGAAAAAATGGGAAAGACCTCTTGATGAATTTGACTCGTCGGATGGGCGTCCCGGGGAAAGTACTTTATCGGTGATTTTTTTCTAGAGGCGTTTGTCATCTCCTCCTCCCAGATGTCGACGTTATCGATCCCATTACCTTCCGCCCGAAGCCTCTTCAAAATAAGGAAATTGCCTCCGTGGGACGGGAAGTTGCGCCTCCCATACCAAATGCGGATGGGAGAGGGTCGGCGGAAGCCCTGGTATTGGGTGGCCGGTTGGCGCGGAGTTTAGCGGGAGCCCTCTCTCTCTCGCTAGGGTGGGGTAGAGCTGCTGAACCTCGCCTTTTCCTCCGTTTATATATGTTTTTCCTCCCTCGTAACCCTCCCTTTTCCTCTCCACGAGGCTCTGGGCACGCTCATTTCCCTAACTCTTCCTCGGGGATGGAGTTTGGAGAGACGTGATGAGCCCACGTGTAAGCTCGTGGAAATATTTCCTCAAACTCCTATCCTACCTCTTTTGTTTTCCTCCCGAAAACGCAATCTTGATAGCCTCCGAGCGCGTGGGGAATGGGGACGTGAGGCTTCCTCTCAAGAGCGGTAGCTACTCGCAATGATTTCGCACCCTGAAACGCAACAGAGAAAGAGGGAGGCACCGTCATTGGTTCTATTGGCGTGACAGTATTTTCAGTGAAAGTGGTTGCCCTCGCTCCTCTAATTGTTTCTATCGTTATTTATTTTCAATAATCTAGTAAATAATTAATATAAACATATTGTCTTACAGATAGATTTAAAATGTCTTTCTTCCCACATACAATTAGATATCATATTACTACGCAATATGGTAAACGATTAGAGTAGGTGTGATTTAGGTTGCGTTGTTTGAAGTGCATTATTACAGTGCTACTAACCGATACTAACTGCATCCCTACAAGCGTAAATGGAATAAAAATTATTGCGTTACAGTAAATGCCTAACTGAATAATAAGATATATACTACATCGTGGATTCTAGTAGGTTGCACGTTGCTGGTGCATGCATGACTAACACGTTTTCATTTCTAAGTTTAAGTATATTCCTTAGGTCATGTAGGTAGTTGATTTTGGTGTAGTGCATTACCTATTGATTATGATTCACTCCCTTCGCACACCTGAGGTGGCTTGCAGAGTAATCTGTAATTGTAGATGTAATCATTATCCCTCTTATTACGGAGGATCCAAATCTGTCATGAATAGCTGTCTTTACCGGAGACTAATTTTACTTTCAAAAGAAGAATGTACAGCAAAGAGGAAATGATTAAGTGCGGCAGTCAGAGCGTTTAGAATAATTAAGGTAAAGTTTAAAGCACGCGATATTGCGTTTGAAAAGTGTTCTAAAAATATGGAAACTTTGAGGGCGTTATTGAGAATTGAAACATTAAGGCTAGATAGTTAAAACTGGAATAAAAACAACTGAAGCTTACTGCAACTAGGAAACTTTTACTTGTGGAAAATTATATAAAGAGCTTAGACCGCGCGGTAGCTTTTGAAATTCTGGTATGGAGGAGAATGGAAAAGGTTATCTGGAAAAGAATGTAAACTAAGAAGTGTTAGATAACTGATGTTAGATATAGCAGGGGGAAGAAAATCGTTAGGAACAATTGGAAAGAAACAGCAAACGTGAATGGAGAAAGTATGTGGGAGGTAATGGAATATTAAAGAGGGTGATTGAGAAGAAAATGCTGGAGAAGAGAGAAAGAGGGTGGCAAAAAATTTGGCTTAAAGACGGCAAAAGGCTAGATAGGGTATACGAAGTACGAGAAGCAATATGGAGTGGCTGGGACTGTCCAAAGATATGCCATCTTGGGTAGAATATTATGATTTGAGCGTCATACTATGTCCTTCCGAGTGTGATAGCTAAGATTATGAGAATATGTGGGAGGCATTTAATAGGTCTATTCAAAAAAGATAGGCTGCGTAATGAAGACTTTAGATCTGGTGGAGGTTAATAGTAAGTGTTGAAGATAGTATTAAATAGTGTGAAAATGTAGATGTGGTATATTGAAGGCTGCGATAGAAGGAAAAGCACTGATGAGAGGAAGGAAATGAAAATGGGGATCCGATTGATGTGGTGACTATATAGCTGCCTTCCCATCGTGAGGGTTCGGGTTCGAATCCTGAAATTAGAGGTGGCTATTTATGCTGGAATTGTGTATTGTGGATATGTGTTACATTCTTTGGTGTCATGTGAAGACTAATCTTGATGATTAGTCACCGTCCGACGGAAGACATTTGAGCTCATAGGCGCCCCTTATTAGAAGTAGACTGATGCCGACGAATTTATTTCCTTTTATTCTATTCATTTGAATCCTATCTGTACTTTACCACCCTCCTCTCCGTAATGGAACCAATAACCTCAGCTGTCGGTTACCTACCCATGATACCTAACTTCTCCCCGGAAATTATTAGTTCTTTTGTGTTATCTCATATGGCAAGTAGATTAAGGAGGCATTGGCAAGTGGATGATGAAATAGTGTTGGATAACTCTTGTCAATCTTTTTATTTATTGCACGTATGCTTATCTGAAATGGTTATTTTATCGATATTTGTTAAATTCATGCTGCTACCAATGCTTCTTTAAAAAATTAACTACTATTGTTCTCTGAATACATTGATAGCATTGATGTATGATATCAAAAATTCATTCCTTTCGTGAATTCTCACAGTAGATCCGAAATATTTTTGCGTTACATTGAAAACTTTATTTGACTGATGCAAGTAACGTATTAGGAACTACTTTTTGGCAAACTTCATGTGATGGGTTATGCTCTTCATTCACTATAGTGCCTATGCTGTAAACTTTCAACACCATTCGCGGAAATGAAGGCGTTTTAAATGGTGGTCTACTTCACGATTCAAAAGTATTTTTGTTTTGAAGTGGCTGAAATTTAGGTATTCAGTGTCTATTACTGAATATTATCTTGTCTTTATTTCACCATAATAGATGCGCGTTCTCGAGCTGCGATTATGCTGCTGGAGCGTTGCTCTGGAGGTTTTGCTCTCCTGAATAGAGCGCTCGTCCGAAAATTATTTCTTTCCATTAAATCTCTTGTTTTCCTTCTGTAAGCCTGCCAGTAAAAGTGTGCAGATATGATTCCCGCCTGAGACATGGTCATTTATTTGGCCAATGTGACGACGTCGTGAGGTTCTCAAGGCTAGCCTATCGGTAGAAGAGTAATGAGAAGAGGATGGGGGACACGGTTATCTGCCACTAGATACAGCGTCAAGAGGTTTTTCCTAGCGGTGAAAGAGTGTCACCAGCCTTTTGACTTCTCCTCTGGGTGTGTTCAGGCTTAGTGATATGGCCAAAGTTCCACCGTTGCTTCAAGAATTTTCTGCTGATCTTCATTCTCCAGTCTTCCTGTAATGTTTATCACTTTAATTTCCGATTATGCCGCTTTATTTATTTGTATATTTAAGCTTGCGTTGCAATTAGATATTTAGCCTGGTGGTAACGAAAATAAGATTTTTAGCTCTTTCAATTACATCAACTTTATCAATACTCATTGTCAATTTCAATAAGTGCGTATTTTAAACACTTCAACACTCACAGAAGTGACCTTAACGTTATTGCCAGATTACTCATGCAATCCTTTGATTCCTCGGTTCTGGTAGGAGTTTTTGTAAATGTTCTTTTCGTCATCTACGTTTTCAAAGGCAAAAAATTGCCTACTGACGCTTTGTCAATGGTGTACAAATAGTGAACAAAACATTATTACCTTAAGGGCAATGTATGATCCGAGACATCACTTATTGAGTGTGATCCTATATGATCTAGAAGAGGATTCTTATCAGTTATTAAGTTGGGTCTACAGGTTTTGAAATTGATTCATTCGGTCAACGTCCGCGTGCCTCATCGGGAATTCCTTTCATTAATTTAGTAGCCTTCTCGAGGAGTGTCAAATAATCGATTTTTGGATTGCGTGAGAACTTTTCGTACTATTTTTAGGTTCGTAGATGAAGATCTTAAACTACGTAGTTGCCATTTTCTGGACGGGAAACTGGACAATTTTCTCTTCGTGTTAACTTTTATCTCTTCTCTTGACGTTCTTAGATCCAATGTAAAATCTATTTAAACTTGATCTCTTTTCTGACGGTGTTGATAACATTTTGTAAGTTAGAGAGCCCCATCGTTGGTTTCATCTAAATTTATAATACTATATAGTTGTACAGTTGAGGGTAGAAATTTATAAAAGATTTTTCCAAGAAACGTTCCAAGAATGGTGTTAAGATTAGTAACCAGAGTTGTGTTGAAGTAATCACATGGGTTGTTATATATTCGTCTAGTTGTTTATTTTGTGATTTTTAGCGCATGAAAAGATCTACGGAGCATTCCAGTGAAAAAATCGTCTCTTTCGGGTTTGTTAGTAAAATATGATTTTTAATTTAGTTGCAGTGATCTTAAAAATAACCACGCGATGACACGTCTCATCCTGTGTGTGCATAACCAACCGAAAACGACAAATGCTGCGGATTAAATTCATATTGCCAAAAATGTATTATGCGTTTCACGAAGCATGATGATACGAACTTAATTGAGCATATTGCATTTGAAGAATACCTTTTCAAAAGTGTACCTGAAGTGCATACTCAGCGTATATACCCATGCAATATCATCTCTTCATTAAATACGTAACCTGTTTCTGATCTCATAGCCTTCATATTTTGTTTGATTTTGAATTTGAAATTGTACTTTAGATCGGCCCCAGCCAAATACTCTCTAGTTTTCAGTTTTTAATAACCCATCGTTTCCCATATTACCCTTGGGATAATTTTACCTGAAGCTACCCAAATTATTATCTACATCCAAGTTCACTCTGTAACAACGCTAAAATTTGTATTAAACAGTAATTTTAGTCCGATAAAGGATTTTAGTGTGTATTAGATTATTAAAGAATATCAAAACAAAAAAATACCATCGATAAGTGATTGTAGGTCTCTGTGTGTCAAAATAGCAGATTTTTTCCTATCCCTCTTTCATTTAGGGACTCCTATTTCCGCCTCATAGAATCTTGAAAGCTCTAAAGAATCAAAATTTTAAGCGTGACCCAGTTTTTTATGATGCCTATCGAATATCACGAGGTGCAAAAATCCTTAATGCCAAGGCAGGAACGTCAGGGTACAAAAGAAATGGAGACGCAGGGCTGGAATGTTTATGGAGTTCGGCCCTCTCAACCTCGTTTTCAAGAGCTTTGCGGCCCCTTCGTTCTACGTACTTCCCTCAGCGTCCCCGTACAGTTGACACGCTTGCCACAGGATGAACCTCCAAGACTAGCTCTCGTCGACCCGCAGGCCAGCCTACTCGGTCGATATTCTTGTTCGAGCTGTATGCCTTATTTTTGACTCAAGCACATACATGCAGGGCTCATGGTCGTAAGCATTCTCAGCTTTCTCGTTGAAGCCATCGAATGTACGTATGGCGATGGTTGATTACTTCAAATCAGGATTTGGCCTTGAAATGAGGGGGTGCAATATATTGGTTGGCAGAGAGTTATCAAACCCATTTTCATTCAGTAGTTTACCTTATCAGCTGACTTCTTCATAGTTATATAATTCTTCTCTTTTACATCTTTCACTACCTGCTCCATGTATCTCATGCGTACATTTCCTTTGCCATTCTTCCCATTTAGTTTTCCCTCGACATCTGTCTTCATCATACTCAAAATATGACTTATTATGATTTCCCGTTTTCTTTTTTTTCGGCAGACCTCTCTTTTCTCTCACTTTGGGCTTCGTGTCTAACGCGATTTCGCATTTTATTTTCCTCATTCTTCTTAACAATCTGTCCAATTAATTTCGAGTATGGGATTTCGTTAATGTTGAGCAATGAGTTGGACTCAATGGTGGTGGGATAAAGCCTCCCGCCTTTTAATCCCAAGGCTCCAAGTTCGAAGCTTGGGTGGGTTTTTCACAATTTAAAGCATCGATTTGTGTGTTCGTCAATGCTCATAATTTTGTAGGTACTCAAGTAAAATGCCAATATTGCAGTTCGTGGAGGTGTAGTAATTCATTTCACTAGTTCTCTGCCAATTGAGTTGCTTAGAGGAAATCTAAACAATTAGAAATTCTCTTATACGACAAGATATGCTTTTCTATCTCATGATGTTCTACTTTAGTTCCCCATACTTCGTATCTCTAGCTATTCCATTCAAATCGTACAGCATTCTCCCCTCGCAACCCCTCCCACCTCACATTCTCTCTTCAATCACCCAAGTGTTCAACCCGAAGGTTGTCTTGATAGGTGGCGGTGAGCTAACCCCGAACTAGCCGCTGGCGTGTGAAATTACATTCTGGGCAACGGGACAGTTCCTTTCTCTGGACCAACTGCCCACGAAGTTCTGACTCATAAAATCCCACCACGAGGTTTTTAAGTGGTGATGTCCACACAGGCTTCATCCGGATCTGAACTCGGGACTCTCCGGGCAAGCGCTCTATCAACTAGGCCACTAAGACTCTCCCCTAATACACAACCCTTCAACTCACTCTGCCTTGTAATATCTTTTACTAACTTCTCCTCCTTCCCTGGCATTTCCAGAACTTCCTTGTTCGTCTGCTTTTCTAACCCCTACCTTCTCCCTCATCTATACTCCCATCTTAAAAACTACCTCTTTTTATCCATTTTCATTAACGTCTACGTTTTTGCGCCATTCAACTCTACGTATTCTGTGTATCAGGCTCTTTACCAGTCTTTTTCTTTGCGTCATAACTCAACTGCCATTAATTCTATGTTAACGAGTTAACACTTCTTTCGTGAAGGTGATTTTCCTTCAAACTTCCCCGGCGCTGTGCCCATCATGCTGTTCAAGTGGCTAAATTTTCCTACCTACTCAAGCTTGTGTCTTAAACTTGGCAGCTTTCTTACCCTCTTGGTTCTGGAAAATCCCATTATTTCAGTTGTCTAATGATCTGTCTTCAATGCTATGAATAAAAAAGTAACGCTCTCGGGAATAATGGCTCCCAATACCTGACAGGTTTCCTGTTCTTTAAAGCTCTAAGCTCTCCTGGTTTGTATTTTTGAGGGATAATGGCGTGCCGTCTTCTTATCTTGGACGGCTCGTTTTTATTTTTGCCATCGATCGTTTTTCAGCTCTATTTAATTCTTATTGAATTATTCCTGGAATATTTCGCCTGCATTTTGTGTAATTAAGGAATATTTTGATCTCGAGTTCCTGAAAGGTGATGTGCGCTCGAGATGAGAGCAGAATTATGTAAAAAGATGCTAGTCGTTAACTTTTTCGTTTATTTACAGCCTGTTCTTCGTTTGATCAAGCCAAGCGTTTCCAGTGTAAACTCCCAAATTGTGTTTCCCTGATGCTAGTCCCATAATGAGTGCGAGGGTCGTTTACGTATTCGGGCGAGCTTATGAAGCAGTTCTGAGGTTCGGAGAACAATGACGTAAACATAGGGTTCGCCCCTTTCATTTTGCACACTCTTCGATCGCTGACTTATGTGTTTCCGCCCGCATGAATGCCTGCCTTTTGGAATGGGTATCATTATCCGCTTAGCCGACCTCCTTTCGAGCATTATGAATGCGCTTCCTTGTTTTATATTAGCCATTCATGTCGGAGTTGCAAACATCGGTTTTAAATTATAATCGACAGCCAAAATATTCCCTTTCTGAAGTCTCTCTTTGCAGAGTTGAAATTACTTTCATTGGCCAAAAAGTCGGAAGTAGCCTTGCATAATTGTGGCTAGGTAACTGTCGATTCTCTCTATCACCTTGAGTATGCTTGATATTTTTATATCCTGAATCTATGATTTAGCCGTACTATGTTTCGTTCTTGTGAGCATCAATTATTTCTACTCTCTATTCCCGCTTTCTACATTCATATTTATTTGCCTCCTCGATTCCAGCAATGGTTATCTTTAAGTTCTTTCAGAGTAATTAAAGTTGTTCACAAAGGTGTTATTTATAGCTACAATTCAATCAATATTAGTGGGTTTATTAGTGGTTAATCTCTGTTTGCCTTACCCTGCCACGTATCTTTTTTTATCAAATCCTTTTCAACTCCATTTTAGCTCATTATATCTTTTAGCAGCCTTATGTCATCTGGAGCACCACTTCTCTCTTCCGTGCTTGACTATTTTTTCCCTCTGAATGTTTTCATTTTCTGTGTTCTTTTACGTCTAAAAAAATCTTCCATTTCCATTTGTTGCCTTCTTTTCATTTATTTCACCAATCGTCGTTTCTTCACTACCATAGTTGACACCTCTTCTCCTTTCTATCCACATCACCCTCTTCCAGTCGTCTCTACTCCAACATCTCAGATATTTCCAATTTCCGTCCCTTCTCTTGTTGGTAGAGAGTGGCGTTGAAGGAAAAATCAAAAATTATTACGTTTTTTATGTAGTCACTGCACTAAGTCTCAGAATCTGGTAATGTGTGTTTATTAAAGTAAGTGTATCTCAAATGGATGTATCTTCACGTCGACTGTAGGTATTGTGGATAAGGCCTCGATTTAAATTCACCCTTTCACATACTTTTCTGCCGTTCGTACACAGCTAAAAATGTAAATATTTCACATTTTTAATAGAATTTTTCTTTACGCGATATTCCCATAAGGTGGAGGATGCGGATAATAAGCAGAGAATGTTTAACGAGGTAGATTTAAATTTGCATGCAAGCCGACAGTGAAAAAGTGAGAGTTGAATGGGAGACCTCCCGAGAACCCACCTTTATAGTGCCCATGATCCTTTTGAAGAGGATGTCATAAATATTGACAATCGCTTAAAATTGCCAAGTAAGCGAGGCCGTGTCACTTCGTACTAGCGTGCCCTTCCCGTCGCCTTCAACCACGTCCTCTGTCTATTCGCTCCCTACTGTCTCTCAAAAATATTTTTCTTTTTTTCTATTTCTTGTCTAACTGCTAAATAATTTGCCTGTATGTATTATCGTATTTTTCAATACTTAATTCAAAGGAAGAGAGAATTCAGGGAGAAGAACAGTGGTACTGGATGGTTTGATTTCAGGGGTAATATATGAAGTGGTAGTAGACTTATGTTTTAAGTGATCCAATAGCTAAGGTTATATGGCACCACTTAACCTACTTTCTTAGATCTAATTGTAAGACTATTGCAACTTCCATGCCCGAGGCGGGATTCAAATCCGAGACCCTTGCCAGGCTGGCACATTTTCGACATGGCTACCAAGGCCGGCGGCAATGTATAAAAATTTTATTGGGAGTGGTATAACGATATAAATATGAATTTGGCTGGGATGGGAATGGGGACCTACCGAGGTAGGTAATAGTAGGCAAGGACTAATCAGAGACCTATAATTATTTGTAGCGTAGTCATCATGATGATGAAGAATGGGATATCGGTTTATTATTAAAGCGTTTAAGCCCTCACCGCAACTTCGCATTCAATGCGTGAAAGCAGCCAATCCGCAGGCGGGAGCCGAACCCTTGTTACTAGCATGAGCGTCTAACCCGCTGGTTTTACCATTTGGTTGATCCGCTGGTGTGAAATTTTTCTTTGGATTACTATTGTTGTCTAATTTCGGACTACATGTCAGGAAGACCGATCACTCGACCTTGAGAGTCATCGCGATCTCAGACAACACTGAAGCTCTTTATTCTAAGCACAAATGCTCGCAGTGTTAATGAGCCAAGCCAGGAGTGAGGTTTCCGGCTTGCCATAGTTAAAAAAATGTACAGTGTTTCTCTCACAGAAGTCACCGCGAAGTCCTGTGAACTGAAAGTGCACAGAAGTAGTTATTGTAGCTATGTTTTTGAGATGCTCCAACGCCTAGGTTATATTACAGCTGATAGCCTAGTTTATTTCATTGCCCTTGACGGGGTTAGAGCTCTTTGCTTGTGCTTTGCCGGTGCTTCATCTATCTGATTTCCACAAGCTGAAGACTTATAAAAAGCATCAGATTTCCGGAAATGGAAAATAGCTTGTTAAACTCTCATTTATTGAAGCTGTGGAAAAGGTTTATTATATAAAGGACCTACATTGGGAAGGATACAGTAGATATTATACCTCTAGGTATACCTATTGTATACCTAACGAGTTAGGTACTGAAGAAAGTAGGATTTCATTATTGGGAATCCTCGGCAGCTAGCATGTTTCAATTCAGTAAGTATAGGTTTAGGTATACTGAAGTCCAATTTTTTCATCGCAGTGTTTTTAGTGCAAATATCGGCTCTTGTGCTAAGCATATTTATTGATTTCCGTAAAGGTTTCGATAGATGGTTTCCTCAAATCATTCACGATATTGTAATCGTTTGATAGAGGAATGGATTTTGGATTTGGAACTATATCCATACCATTCATCCAAAAAATGGTCGTTTTGCATTATATTAAGCAGATAAAGTTTAAGTCACACTCCGTGTGACTTTCATTGTCTTTCAGTGACTTCATTAAAGCCTGGTGGGTCCACTTTAATTTTATGCATTAACGGAATTAGTTCCGCGGGTAATTCAACCTTGTAATGCCATTTTGTGAAGAGAAATTCCTGGAATTGAGGATAAGCCTGCGTTAAAAGAAATTGAGGAAATCCAAGCTGATGTAGCTCTTAACATATGGAATTGTATAATGTAAATGCGTAGTTACAGTTTTTTCGGAAGATGGTAGTTCTTCCCCAAATAAGCTGGTAGTAAACCGAATTAAAACTACAAACATAGATTCGACGTATGTCTTGGTACGACTATCACGCAAGACCACTCGTGGGAGAAGGACATACAGGAAGTAAGTGATCGAGTTAATAGTCGGTGAATAGTCAATAGTCATTAATACTGTACTGAGTGAATGGAATGGTAATATAAGATAACGATGCTCCTTCAATCTATTTAGCCTCGGTAGAAATACACTTCCGTTGTACGGGATCCGTTATTGGTATTCCAAAAATTAAAAATTAGAACGAAGATAATTGAAATTTAAGAAAGTTGTGAAAAGGGTATTAATTTGCCTAGCCTTTTACTAGTAATCACTCTCAGATTGTAATTAAATTATAAATTGAATTGTTCAAGTTAATTTTAAGTCTATATGTTTTCATACGGCTGTAAAACATCTCGATAACCCCAGTCGTGGATGCGATCAATCTCATCATAAACGTTTGGTGAGAAGGATGAGTGCCTACCGGGCATATGAGCATTTTATTCCCGCGCATAATTAAGGATTATAAGGGAAGTCATTGGATTGTAGGTGTTAATACATGTAGCCTTTCGTGCCCTATCAATTAAAATATTTTATTTCTTCTAATATCTTAAGTGGCACCCCTTGTAATTTCAAGCTTTAATTAACTCATTGAATGTTAATTATTTGATAAAAATTACTTATATCCCCCTGACACGTACACTGAAGTGTCTTGCAAGGTATTCAGAAGGTATGATTGTACATCTGTTCTTTATGAAAGATCTCTAACGACGTTCTATGCTAGGAAAATACTTAAGTAGCAAATAACAGGTGACATTTTTAAAAACATGTTGAAGGTTTAATTTTGACTAACATAGCATCATTCTTGTTCTCTTAGTGCTATTTTATTGTGTGCTATCTAGTGTTCTTATAATTTCTATCGTAGCAGCTTTAGAGAGAAATGCTTGCTGATATTGACATTTTTAGACGGCAACGTGTTTTAGAAAGATGCTGTCCTAAACTTTCTCCATGCATGTGGCGGTTTTATCTTCATTTAAATTTCTTTTGCGTCCATTATTTGATTATTAAAGCTTTTTCAACAAGTTCTTTAATTTTTTCTCATTAATTTGAATCCTTTTTTTTTATTTGCTAACAGCTTTGATTTTTTTGCGGATTTTTAAATAGCTTTGTAGCTTTAGCTTGATTCTCTGGGTAAGTTTTTATTTTCGTATTAGCGATCGATCAGGGATATTGCACACTGGATGAATGATTAGGCAGAATATTTTCACATTTTTTTGACATTTAAGCATTTTTACATCGGTTCGTGTGAATTTTTTTGGCCGCATAACCACATTTATATGCAGAATTTGTCTCTGAAATGTAACGTGTCTTTCGTGGTGAATTTATCTCACAATTTGTACCAGCCCAATTTATTTCATTAGTATTTACGCTTGTGATTAAATACAGGTGAAGATTGCTGAGTCCTGATAATATTAATAAGGCAACCCGCGCCTTAACGACCTCCTCAAATATATTAAGAAAATATTATAGTGATCGAATAGAGTACTAATAGTATATTAAACGTTTGAGAGACTTGAAAGTTGTGGAAATTTCAGTTTGGAGTAGTGTTGTTAATTAACCTTGATATGGAAGTCTTTTTGCCGCCATTTAACGATAGCATGTCACTCTTGTGGTTAACTACCTTTCTTTCTCTATTTTTTCGTCACTCGTCTCCAATGCTTCCTGATAAATATGCCTGGTCTCTTGGTGCATTCACCTCCGTTTGCAGTTAGCAGGAAGAAACTCAAAATGGTGCGAGGTGAGGAATCCTTTATGGATCCGGGCGTTATCAGATGCCGGAAACCTCACGTCCTGTCCAGGAAATTCACAGCCCTTAGATGGCATTCGAGAGGGAATCTTTAAGTATGTTTAAAATGGCAGTAGTTCCTATCGGAAGGGAGTTAACAAACAGTGACCGAAGACTCAACCGCTTCTGCCGTTTTTCTGCTTTTCATTCATACCTGAATACCTCATAGTAATTTAAGCGTAGTAGATTTAAACATGTTTGTGGATTAGTATCATTGTTTTCATTTTAAAAATATAAAGTGTGTATTCTTGAGGTTAAAAACAGTTTTTTTTTAACCTCAAAAAAAAGTAGCCGCTTAAATCCAGTATTCTTCTATTCTATAGTTATATTGGCTATCATCATGGATTTGGAACATATGGGCCATCACGTTGAAAGTAGTGCAAACGTATACAACCCATTAATAAAATGAGAGAGAGAGAATTCTTGGTGTAAAATCTGAGTCATGGAATACCGCTCCAATACCAATTCAAAATGCCGTTGGCATTTTTTTCAAGAGGGTACTTCTTTTTTTTTCATTTCTTTGAAATTAACGGAGTGGTGTTGAGTGATGATATTTCTTCGTACATGGACAATGAATGCGTATGTTATTATCTTTTATTGCCGATATAACTATTTTAATATGCATTGAAAAATAAAATGAATATACGTGAAGCTTTCAAATTATTCACCGATCAATGAATTTGAGTTCAAGGGTTTCCGGATATTTATTTATTTCCTCCTAGGCTTTATCTATTTGCTTCCTCATAGATCCATGAAGACGGTGGCGTATATCATATATTCTTGTCGTTGATTGGCAGCTGTGCGGAAATGGGATTTTTTTTCTATATCAATCCAGTTTTATCCAAGCCTCCTCTTCGTTGAGTTTATAGCCGTCGCTGACTTTAGTCGTAGGATGCTGTACTCAAAGAGCGCTCGCTCATCGCGAGCGATGTATGTTTACGGAAATGCGAGACGTGACATCCCAACTAATGAAATTAACTCGTTTTGTTATCAAGTACACCCTGGAAAGACGCTGGATACTTTTAATCTGTCGTTGTTTAGTGGAGAAAATCTCATCCTCACTCATGAAAAGCCAGTGGTTGACCCTGCCTTCTCGCTTTCTTTGTCTCCTGTACGGGAGAAGTTAAAATCGAATGCAGTTTTTTAAAGTATCAAACAGGTAAATGACCTAGTGGTAGCTTTACTTCTAGAAGTATGGGCGTGGCTTATCTGCATGCGGCATTTTGTCGCATACGGACTTTTCTTGGTCACAACGATTCTGTCGACGTCCTATTGCGTGCGACAATACGTTTACACTCTAATTGATTCACTAGAGGAATGTCGAGCTGTTAAGAAGCTGGTTAGCAAAATTTGGCAGAGGTGAATCCGTACGAAATACTACCCGTCTTGCAGTGATCACGATGATTCGGTTAAATTTTATTTCCAGAACTTCATTTCTGAAATCTCTTGACACTTACGAGCTTATTAATGCTTCATTTTTGTTATTTTCATGCCTAAGTTATTTTTTAATATTTCCGATTTCCCGCAATGTAAGTTGAAGAGCGTTCTTTTCAAGGTTTTCAAACAATGCAGTTTGTGACAGCGTTGGATGGATTGGTGTTATGTGAAGAACATTTGCTCGTGTATGTGGTTTATGTTTGAAGTCCTGAGTTAAAGTCCAAGTCAGAGTAGCTCAGTCTACAGCTCTGTCGCGTAGCTTGCGGCCGAAGTATTTAAAAGCATATTTAAACATTCAGTCGAAACTTTCGCTCGTGTGAAAAATGCTTGTGGTAGTATGATCATCCTCTCTCGACTTCTATTTAACTCTTTATATCTACTTGCTCACAGTTCTTCTATTGGCGGTGAATATTGAATTGATGCAGATGGATTTCCATTAATAATCTTGACTTTTCATTTTCAAATCACTGTTATTTTTTGCGTGCTGTCAATAAGTATTTATGGAAACGTGACAGCAATGGAGCGTGGTATAGCAGATTATGTTAGGATTATAGGATTTGGATATAATATAGGATTCGGATACAATATAGGATTCGGATACGTTGTGTGACATGAAGCTGCCCTATTTTGATGTCTCGTATTATATTGACGTCAAATTGACATTGACGAAATCGGGTTGAGGTATTTTATTATAGGTATCGTTTGACTCTGACAATAAGTCTTGTCAATGTGAGCTCCGGGACAAATATTTATGAGTAGCAGAAAAACCGTTGACGGAGTGGGTGAATTGTTATTGTGACTAAAGCCTTCGTTTGTGGACGACTTGAATCCTCCTGAGTGATTTAAGCTGGGGTAGGTCTGTTTGATGTCAGAGCTCGCTACGAGTCAAATTCACAAACGCAAGTAGAAGATAGAGGCATTTCCGTTCCTATTCAGTTTTGTGGTTTCCAAGTAAGATTTGGTGCCCTGCGAATCAGATTGGGTTTAGCTGAACGTGTCCCAAAAGACCTCTGCATAATTGTAAACCGAAACCTGTGGTTGATAGCCCAACTCCACACACCCAAATGGGCTTTCATTATTTATATATTAATTCGTACACTGTAAATGAGTCTAATGAGTATGTGAATAATTGTGTGAATAACCTATATCAAATTCCGTATTATGCTCAAGTTCAAGTTGCTGACGTACCGCCATAAAAAGTCGTGTTTACTTCAATAGAATGAAAGTTTACGCACTTTATCAAGTAAATTACATGATCATTGTAATTTGCCAATTATGTAGGAAATGCCACTCGTGAATATCAGAATAGTTGATACCGAAAACGTATATTTATACTGTAATATTTTCAAATAAATTTAGACGTCATTCCGTCTTTGCTCTAGAGGAGAAATTTGTTATTCGGATTGGAATGGTAGATAGAGTAATGGCTTACAATCACGAAGGTACTAGATCTGAGGTTTCCGCGGCGTTTCTCAACGCTGGCAACGGCTTTCGGGCGTTCCTACGCGTAATGTTGTGTCAAGGCGACGTCAGTTTCTCCAGCCTTCCCACTGGCGCGCCATGGCGTCTTCAGGTCAGAAGTGTCGATGCGTCGAAATTGGCCGTCTTATATAGGGGCTTGTAAGACGCCAGCAGGAAGGCTGGAGAAACTGTCGTCGCCTTGACACAACACTACGCGGAGGAACGCCCGAAAGCAGTTACCAGTGTCACGAAGGTACTGGTTCGAACCCCGGGATGGGCATATAGTTTTCATTGGTGCACTGGTCCCTATTTGATTGATGTGTGTAGATCAGCTCAAGTTTAGACTCCGTCCGTCGGATGGAACGTTAAACCGTGGAACCCTTGGTGCCTAGACTATAGTGACGAAGTTGGAGTACCTACTCTCTACCCTTCCTCCGTCCCCTGAATAAACCTACATGCACCTACATACCCACCTATCCTAAATGGCGAATATGACCCACGCTGTCGGTCGACTCCCCTAAATAACTATTAACGCTGATTTTCCAGACTTTTTTTTTCTTTTTGGAGGCTTGAGCATTTTATCAGTGTAGTTATTTGTAAAATGCACGCAACATGTATGATATAGTCCACATTCTCCTTTGCCTCAACTCACGCTGTTGTGTTGGCACCTCCTGAATTGGACGCAGTTCTCTAAGCCAAAGCTGCATTTGAAACCGGTAGGGCAGGGAGAACATTTTCCTGAACGCAAGGGGGTTCGGGCAGGTTAGCGAGCGCGCGCCTCATAAGTGGAAGAGTTCCGTCCGAACCCCTTCGCACACCCTCCCCTCCTTCAATCCTTTTTCTTCAGGGGTTTTTTCGTGGGGTCTCCCTCCCTTCCTAACGCCATCGGGGGTCGACTGGACCCTCACCCCTCCCTTCCTCAGTCGCGTGACTCGTTCCTCTCGGCAAAGAGTTCCACCACCGTTTTAAGTCTTCGCCTGCCGCCAGCGGCGTGGCAGTCGATAAAATGTTTCGTATTTTTTTGCCACGCTCCCGCGTTTTAAAAAATTGATGCTTTCGCAACGTGAGTGACGGGTGGGGCGTCCGTGTAGACTGGTGACCGTGCTATGGCTCGCTTCTTCTGCGTGTTTGCGGCGATTGGCGCGTTGAGGGAAAATGCGGGTGATTAGCGTTGGGAGTGCGTCTAAGGAGTACTGTGCCAGCCCCCTCGAAGGTGCGTGTCATAGGCTGAAACGTGGGCACCCTATAACATTACATTGAGTAGTGAAAAGAAACCTGCGTCAGTGAGAGAGTCACCACCTTGGTGCGTGCTTCTAAACTTTAAGGAAACTAGGAAGAACTAATAAAATGTATTTAAGGATGAAGCACTACATTTTCTGTTCTGATCTCTTATTGTTCGCAGGAAGAAAGGTATGTTAACTCTGTCCTTGCGATAGTCTTGTCTCCCTCAAATTATTTTCGTGTCCGAAGACTTAAAAATTAGGGTGTGAAGGAGAACGTAGAAATTGATTGGAATGGCGGACAATTTAAGGGGTATTGAACATGGTTGGGGGAAAAAGAGTGTTATTATCAGTAATTGGAAGGCAGAGGAGGTGGATGAACAGATACTTAGGGGTCATGGATTGCTGAAGGTTAATATAGACAGAATTGACCGTAGCCAGTTCGTAATTATTTCTTGTTCACATACGAGGAATTCAATCGTTTACATGAGCTTGTTCTGAGCAAAAACATCTCGAAGAAAAGCAAGCTGTTAAAGTTACGTAGAAGTATACACATTGACTATTGTGGAATATGTCTTAAAAGCTGTGATAATGATCAGATATGATGTACCTTCTCTCACCAAATGAATGGCATCAAATATAAATGACATCTGTTTACATACTGCCAAATGTAACAGGTGCTGTAACTTTATTGACGAAAGAAGTATTTGGTATACATTTACAAAAGTTTATTTTTCGTTTGTAATGAAAAATGGAGATTATGGAGTTGTTTCTCATTAGGTAAAGATAAGTTGTGCCTGCTCAATTTGGTACCATTAAACTTCATGTTTGCCATTATTTTTCGCGATTTAATCGTTTAAGTAGTCTGAGTTAACTTCCCGAACTAATTCTTTCACCTCGTGATCTCTCTTCCGTCATGGAATTGTATCACATAAGTACTTGTTGGGTGGACTTAATAATTATTAAATACTACGTTTTACTAGTACTTATCCTCTGCCTAACTCTCCCTCTTTAGCTAGGCAAACATTCCACCTTTCCTGCTCTTATTTAGAAAAATAATTCTTATCCTCAACCTTCTCCGAAGACTCGACATTTTCCCTACTATTCGTCCATAGAAAACTATACATCCTCAATTCGCTTCTTCTGTCTCCTCATTAATTTTCTCCTGTTCTCCCAGCAAAGCGCTTAACAATTTTGGTATCGGTATTTGTTGCTCGTGTACTATTTTTTTCTTTTTAATCACATTAACTCTCTCTCTCAGTAGGTTGTTGGCAGGTTTTTCACACCCCCCCATTTTATGTATTTTCCTACAATGGGTTTTTTTCCGTGATGGACATGTTTTTCCCGCAATTTTAGATATATTTTACACATATCTTAGAGATTATAATTTGCATCTTTTATGTTTTATTCTTTTTAATGTAATTTTATATAATTTTCAAGTAGGTATTTATAACATTGTTTATCTTGTATATAATGTTTCATGTATTGACGAATGGTTCTCATCTACATCTACATCTATACGATACCCTGCAAGCCACCGTGAGGGTGTGTGGCAGGGGGTGAAGATCACCAGGCATGCACTACTAACATGCAAACTAGCAACTATATTGTCTCCTGCAACTTGATTGTTAGTGTCTACAGTATTTAAGGTGTAAGACGTGCATCATGCACTACATAATACTCTAGAACATGTCCCCTATCTATCCCTCTCCTATGCTGCCTGTTCTGTTCTCTAATAGTACGGGGGAAAAATGCCATTTTGAATCTATCTGTACGACAATCTATCTCTCTAATCTTATTTATCTGGTCGAATCTAGCATAATACGCTGGTGTTTTTAATATGTGCCTAACATCTTCAGTAAAGCTATCCGATTGAAATTTCTCTAATAGATTTAATCTGAACTTTAACCTACGCTCTGATAATGATTCCCACCCTAATTCTTGTATTAATTCTGATACACTACTCAACCTATCGTAACACCTTTTGACGAACCTAGCTGCTCTACGCTGCACACTGTCTAGTTCTCTGATCAAACCTAATTTATTAGGATCCCATACACTGGCTGCATACTCAAGGTGGGGCCTAACTAGTGAAAAGTAGCATCGCTCTTTTGTCTTCTCATCGCATTTCCCAAGTACTCTTTTTATAAATCCTAGCTTTCACTTCGCTCGGCCGCATATTTCCCGGATGTGTCTACCCTACGATAAATCTTTAGTGATTGTTACACCTAAGTATCTTACGGTTTCAACGTTTTCGATCTTCGTGTTATTAATTCTATAGGATCGCTCTATCGAATTATTCCTCCTCCAAAAATTGATAGCTACACACTTTTTAAGGTTGAGTTCTAACTGCCATTTGTCGCACCACTCTTGAATTGCTTCTAAATCCTTGCTAAGCGATTCCCTGTCTTTTTCTTTAGATATACCCCTATACACTACCGCATCGTCTGCAAAAAGTCTAAGCTTACTACTAACTACGGTACCCAAATCGTTTATGTATAAAAGAAATAGAAGCGGACCTACTACGCTACCCTGGGGAACTCCCGATGTGACTTCGATTGTGTCCGACATGATACCATCTATGACAACCCTCTGCTCTCGCCCACTTAAGAATTCTTTTACCCAACATACAACGTCTTTATTTATACCAAAACTCTCTAACTTCAAGATTAATTTGTCATGAGGAACTTTATCGAAAGCCTTTTTAAAATATAAAAATATCGCATCAACTTCAGTACTGCTTTCGCCGTGGACTAAAATATCGTGTACGAATAAAGCTAATTGTGTCTCGCAAGATCTACCTTTCCGGAACCCATGCTGGCTATTTATGAGTAATCCCTGACTATCCAAATGCCCCATGATCGAACTGACTACAATGTGCTCAAATATCTTACAAGAGATTGACGTGAGTGAAATGGGTCTGTAGTTACTGGGTTAGATGGAAGAAGGGGTTTATAGTCTCAATCTCACCCCACTAAAGACGCTTATCAATCTCTCTAATTTCTTTCGGAGAGGCTATCCACTACCGTGCTAAGGTAGGTGCTAATTGATCTTGTGGATAGAAAAATTTTCACCAACAATTTTTTTCTATTAATCCTTCCATGTGGATGCTCTACAGTTTTAAACCATTTACTCTTACGTTTGTCTCCTGGTATCTCGTTCGTGCACGTAAAGTTTTATCGTCACGATCATCAGTAATTGTTTCGGAGTGTAAGCACGGAGAATTAGGGAGCCACTCGCATGACTAGACTGCGGAACAACGATACTCAGGATGCTTCAGCGGGCTGGGCAATGTGCTTCGTTCGGGGAAACAGATGTGTCTGGTCTTATTACCTACCGCGCTTACGCTCGGCTGGGAATAGCGTTGGAGGTTTGTGGGGCTGGTAACATATTACGCCCAGCGTTGCGCGGTTTCAAGGGGCTACCTACTGGCCGAGTAATTGCACTCTCTCTCACACCAGAATGTTTCAACTCACGGAAAAGTATCTTTTTGAATCTCGCCCATCGAGTGTAGGGAACCTGAGTTGCAACGTGAGGCAGTTTATCCGATAATATAATACCTGCATTCATTCGAGCCGTGTTTTTCCGCCATTAAACACGAGAGTATTGATGGTTCTCTCCAATCTCGATGGATTTAGGCAAAAATCAATGGGAAATACACTCAATGAATGTGGCATCATGCCGGAAGAGAAACAAGTAGACTAACTATATTGCTGTTCATTCCGTGGACAAAAAAGAAACACTCGTTCAATAGAAAATAAAAACATTCATACTCGTGAAATATGTCTGTGAAATTGAGGACGTAATTCCGACGATGTGACGGTCATTGTGGTTTAACTCTGAGAACCAGTCTTCTTCAATGCCCCTATCTGAAAATGAATTAAGACCGTTTTGCGATATTTGTATATCGAGAGATACTTAGTGGAAATTAGATCGCATAAACCTAAAAATCGAGTGGAAGACTTCTCTAAAGAAGTAACAACTGTAAGGAAAATATCCCTTTTACTAGTTCTATGCGTCCCTCCATGTAATTTCCATGATATGAGGCTATTTCAAATTGTGCAATTAATTTCGAGTAAAGCGGCCCTTTTTAATTTTCAATCACCCTAGATACTTGACTAGCCGGTATCGTTTTTTATTTCCGAGGGTTTTTTCCTAAAAATTAATATGGATCGAAAAATAAATTATCAAATATTCCAGTTACCCTTATAATTCCCTGACCCGATACAAAAAGAAATTTTATCGGGTGTGCAATGTGCGGAGCAAAGGGTTACCATCTTCACAAAGTCATTAACCAACTGAACACCGCTTCAATAGTGGCAGGAGGGGCGGGGTAGGGAAGAGATTTTCTTTCGGGCTAGTGAGATTGCGTGTGCTGTGGGGGCGATCGGCCTCATTTGTGCGAAAGAACCGTTCTAACCCCTTCGAAATGAAAACTCCACTGAAATGTAATTCTGTCCTGATTAGATCCGCCTCTCCCTTTCCCCATCTCCTCCGAATATTGCGGCTGGGGGGAGAGGTACACAAACAATATTCCGTCGCGGAAGGTTCGCATCTGAAGGGAGAGAAGAGGCTCTTGATTCTTTTCTGATTATTTTTTGATGCCGGGGTTTCCCCAACCACCCTCTCGCAGGGTACAGTAATGCTCACTCCCATTCCTTGCCTCATATTTGTTCCCCTCATTTCGCGGAATTTCATCCCATCGGAACGTTGGACGGGATTTTTGTTTTGTTGTT
Organism: Platycnemis pennipes; assembly: GCA_933228895.1. Lineage (NCBI taxonomy): Eukaryota > Metazoa > Arthropoda > Insecta > Odonata > Platycnemididae > Platycnemis > Platycnemis pennipes. The sequence continues at coordinate 74,565,924 of OW121856.1, read as the reverse complement.
AATCCTCTCCCTTCACTGGAGACCTGACTTGCGAGGGTGATCACCTCCGGGCGTCGTCAGACCGCCGCAGACGCTGTCACCGTATACCCCCATGCTTTGCACCTTGCCACCAAAAAATCAATATGAGGTCGCCAACATCACGCAAAAGACTCGAAGGAAAATGCCCGGAGAGATTTATACCTGCTTGCTTGGCGCGAGGTCGTGTTTTCAAATGCAAATCGAGTCGAATGGGAGGAGCTACGGTAGTGAAACGGAGCCAACCACTAACTCGCGCTGAGTAATTGGTGAGGTCGTCCGCAGGTTGGATTTTCTTTCCTATTACGTCCTCGGGGGGACCATTTCATTTTTCCGGATTTAATCGATTTCCAACGAAGATATCGGCACGGAAATGGTTCGCATTTCTTGTCTTCACAGTGATCTGTTCCTCCTTCCTCGTTTTAAAATCCTTCAAATTCCCCCACGAAGCCATTATTTATGAATGGGAAAATAGTTTTGCATTATCATTCACAAATATTTATCTATTTTGACGAAGTACTGTAGGTTTTCGCCCAAATGTCTCCTCCAAATTAAAATGCTATATTTGCTGTACGCAGTCTCCGATATTCACTATTCGTTTTTGAAAAGGTGTTAATGATTTGAGCCTCAGTGATTATTAGCAGTCTGAAATAGATGAATTTTCAGTTCCGCTTATTATCGTGACAGACCATTTACTTGCGAGTCCTACTAGTATTTTTACTCTTACTGCTGAGGTTGTAATTTTATGCTGTGAATATTTGGCTGGTGAAGGTGGAGTAGGGGAAAGAAAGTGCTGGAGGCTAGGGTGTCTTATGATTCCAAGAAGCTTCTTTTCCTTATATCTTCCCGCCACTCCCAACCCGACACCAAGCTTTAAACCTTTATGGCAAAACAAATTGCATTACTAGAAACTCGCAGGATATATGTTGTTGTTTTAGTATGGTTTATCATTCGAGCCTCTGTTCCGCCACAGAGGAATTTATGGAGCGAAATGAGAAGGATACTGAGAAACCCAGCTTCGAGGATTCCACATCTTAGCGTCTCATCCGATGGTTGAAGGGCTGATCATTAAGTGCTCTCCACATAACCAAGTAGGGACGGGATTTCAAAGAAAAATCAGCCACTCCCTGGGCTCTAACCCGAGCCTTCGGAATAGATAGCCAGTTATAATCCGCCACACTAATCCGACCCCCTCGCTAGAGCAGTGGCACATGGCAGAAGGTAAAAGTGTTAAGTCGAGAAGATGCAATCAGTCCATGATAGTGCGGTACTGCGCACAGAACCCAACAAAGAAGCTATGTGCTCAATTTATTTTATGCGAAATGTGAACATTATAATTACGAGGTTACCTCAAATATTGCTGAACCCTGATGCGTATTACGGAAGGGTAATTAACTCTCGTAAACTATGATTTAGAAGTTATTGTTTTATGTCCTACGAATATTAATATGAAATGGGTGGATTTTGAATTTGCGTAACGTATTCATAATAGTTCTCCTTGCTGAGTTCACAAGATATTTTTGCGCTACATAAATGAATGAATTGAGAATACGGAATTTTACTCTCTGCTTCTGATAGGTAAGAGTTGACAAAGCTAATGGACAATTGATAGTTTCCCTGCTTAATATTTGATGGTGACCTTGGTTTCGGATGTTCATTGTTATAATCCAGTAGTTATATAAATAGAAACTGTAGGAAACATTGAAAGTTCTTTCATTTCAGAACGTTTCTGAAATGGAAGCTCATTCAACGTCACTGCAGTCTGCTAGGTGAGATTAATGCCAGATCTATGTTATTGACGAGTAAGAAAAATATGCTTCACTTCAGTTCTTATAATGGCTCTCTCTTGCTTTACTTACGTTGTATATCCTCCAGGACCGGTTCTCGAAATCAGTTACCCACCGAAGTCCAATAACCTGCATTGGTGATGCCTTATCGCAGGCCTACTTTTGAGCTAGAATTTTTTTCACTTCACAAAAAAATAAACCCATGCATCTACGTACACTTCTACATAAATTTAGGCCGAATTTGGGAATCGGTTGCAGGGAAAATGGGTGTTTTTCCGCATTGGACCGACTGAATCTGCAGCTGCTCAGGAAGTGGCTGTGGCTCGCTCCGCAGCATTGGCTTAAAAAGAGTCTCCAAAGCTGGAGCTTTTTGAAGTGTTGAGTGCCGTTCACCATCCCCTCTCGAAGTGCTTAGCGGAATCGCTCGCTTATAGCTCTTGGTAAACTCTTCCGGGTGATGTACTCGATTGAGAGCGGTATATCGATCGCTCACGTCTTGCGCTGGCGAATCAGTAGCCTGTGCACTCCAATGATAACTTAAACTGATGCCTGAAGATCCGAAACCTGAGTGTTTTCCTATTTACACTGCGAGCTTGAGTGGCCTGAGCTCTTGACAAATAAAATGGGTACTCTTGAACCACTCCTTATTCTTCGAGGTCATATGGCAATAAAAATAATATCCTAGCCTTCTTAGTATTCTACATTTAATTTTCATCTAGAGGAATTGATTTTTATGCTTGTCTCAACTTTAATATTGCACTTAGGAAATTTTTAGGCTTGCATTGCGCGTCTGCTGCATGTATTCCAAATGGGGGAGCCGACGGGCCACGGGAGAGAAAATTGTAAATGTTTAAATATTTATAAAAAACGAATTTATGAATTGCCACTAAATTTTATTTTTGGAATAGTTAGCTGGGTATGTTTAGACTACGGAAAAAAAGTTTCGACCGATTCTGAGATGGAGTATTTGAGAAAAGTGTATTAACAATTTTTTAAACATTAGTAATTAACAACAATAGGGTTTAAAATAAAATAACTTTTTAGTTATATATTTGCATTTAATAAAGATTTAGCTTTAAAAAGAGCTATTTATCATTGCTGTATGACAATTACAAGCGGAGATATAAGTGATAATATGATTTAAGGCTCGGATTTTTGCTAAAAATGCGAAAAAATTAAAACATGCATAATTCGCTCAAAAATTTTTTTTTCACAAAACTGTTTGAGGATATTCAGTTTGAGTTGATTTTGTTCCCGTACACCAATTTTTATCAAAATCTGACACCCTAAGGGACAAGCGTTTGTTGAATTGAGGTGGAATGACCCATATAATAAATTAGAATGATGTGAATGCATAAATATTTTAATTCTTTGAAATGACATCTCAAAATGATGCTTTTACAGTGAAAAGAGATTTCTATATGTAAATGGGCTATCAGAGAACACCTGCGAAAATTGTGTACTTCTAAATTTTTACCTACGTAAATCGTGTACGAAAGATGGTGATTCGCTTACCGGTTCGGTTTTGCATAACCTAATAAGGCAGAAAAGCAAGGACTCCCTTTACTTGAAGAAATCTGATAGATAGGTACCAGGTAGTTTCGGAATATTCGGTGTGTTTAGGTTTGGTATAATTGGAAAAATAACATACATCGTGTGTTCCACGGAAAAATGTAAACGAAGTTACTCTTGCTGGTATTCTACAGAGAATAAAAACATCCATTAGGATTCCGAGGGATTCGGGTTCGAATGCACGTTTATGATGTCGAGTGCACATCCGTGCCTCCGTCAGGGGGTAGAGTTAATCACAGATACTTTGCGGTCCCCTCAATGTGAGCCTACTATCATCGCGTAAACCATAAACATAGTTAATGACTTCCTTTTCTTTTGGATTTATAAATTACATATCATACGATTGTTATGTTATCTCGCGGAGTTTCATTTTGCACCTGTTCTTTTTTATTCAATCTCTTCATTTCCTTGACCTCTCAAGTCCAGTTTCATTCCAAATAATTTGATCCTGCTTAATGTTTCATCCTAAAGACACAGAAGAGGCCTTTCGTATGTTAACTCCTTATGGCACGGATTTTGGTAGTCAATCGACTTTTAACCGGAGTGGGTCGAAAAAAACCATTCATTGTGGGTAAAGTTATCTGGTCGCATAATGTGCTGGTGTAGCTCTTGAAAGACATCCACTTCCTCACGTGTTTATTGTGTTATATTTCAGTGCAATTTTATACCGCTCTTGAAACTTAAACACTGAAGCGTGGCAGTATTCCCACAAAAGTGGCTGAAATCTATATGAGCAGTAGAGAGGTGAAACTTTCTTTACTCCCGTGTATGGCATATTTGTTTTTTTTTTCATTGGTCCTACAGTTTGTGCCAATTCCAGCTCTGTATTGATTAGATGGAGAGAGTAGGTAAGTTTCTTTTGCTGTACGTGAATAGATAAATATTTCATGTGAATTTAAAGTTGTTTAATTAATAATTCTATCGGTAAGGGTACGTTTTAATGGAGTTTCCTTACTATTAATTTGCGGTGAATTTATCTGTCGGCTGCATTCATATGCTATTGCTCTCTTTAAGTCAGTATATTTCTACCCCTCTTTATACTATCCATAATTATTTTCTCTTTCTTCCTCAACCTCATTTACCCAGAATTCTACCTTTGATAGTGATATTCAGTAATCCATTGCTCCTAAGGACCTGTTCCATCAAACTACTCTTGTCTTCTAATAATCTGTGCCAGCTGTCTTTTCTCCTCCCCAAAGCATATCTTTATTCGTCTTCCTTTCCGTCCATCGTACTTTCATCGTTCTCCAAACCAACATATTTAAATCTTTAAAGTTTGTTTCTCGTCATTCTTCACTAGTGCCGTCCCTGATCCATATAAAGCCATGTTCCATATAAGGCTCTTCTCTAGCCAGCCCTTTACATCCCTGTTCAAACTGACTATTTTTCCGCCCTATACATATATTTGAAGTGTAATCATTTTTGTTTTCTTTTATGTATTCATCTTATCTTAAAATTATTGCAAGAACTCCGTTTTTGTGGTCTTTATGTTAGTTTCGTGTAGCTCTGTAATGCAATGGAATTAATTCAAAATTCGTACAGGACCTTCTGAAGTTGATTCCACCTGTTCCCATTTATGATTTAGGCCCCAGTCCCACCTTTTTCCCTGGCGCCGATGTGAGAGTAATCTTCTTCATCCTCGATAATTTTCATGTTTAATATCGAACCTTCGAAATCGCATTTCTGCGGGAAAAATCTCTTCCCGACCCGGCGCTTTGCTGCTCTACCCTTTGGAGAAACTGGGAATCGAAAAGCGCTTGGAATTATTGCGCATCCCAATTTTCCGTGGAGGTAATTGGATTCGTGGTCGTTGCAGGAGATTTTTTTAAAGGGGATAATTGGTTGATTGCGTTATCTCCAAAGGATGGGATTTAGTTCTCCGATTGAGGCTTCAGCGTCTTTCCTTGTTGTCACGTCGGGCGGATCATTGCTGAATTTAGCAGAGGTGGCATTCAGCGTCTTGTTGCTTAGATGTTCTGTTTCGTAAGTGCCTACAGTATTTCGGTGCAAGTAAATCGTGATAATGGTTTTCCAAAGCGGAAAATGTCCTTTGTTTTTGGGGTTTATTTGCTGTACTAAATCTGAAATTAGGTTATTTATCACAACGTGATGCCTATAGACGCTCTCCCAAAACAATCTAAGAGATTTGGGATTAATATTTAACTACTTGTACCTTAACGGAGAACAATATTAGCCATTACGAGAGTGAGTGGGAGTGGATGAATTATTACATTCATGCACTATGTAGGTATTTAATGACCGGTGGCTAAAACATTCAGATTATCGAGGAAAAATAAGGCAAAACTAAACATAAAGGTTAGAAATCAATGCCTGGAACAGGTGGAACAGATTTGTCCACTTGTTTTGTTACAGTATTTTGGACAAAAGTGGGCATAGTAGTAATGATGTAAGTTGTTTAGGTTAAACTGGCGCTTAATAGCAGAAGAGAAGGGACACAATCCTAGAGCAAAATGCATCAATATCATTGTCAACAATCCTAGGATTGGTTTGACGCAGCTTTCCACTCGATTCTTCTATCGGCCAACCTTTTCATTGTGACGTAATTCTTTGCTTTGACATCCCTCACAACCTGTTTCATGTATCTCCATGAAAAATTTTAATGAAAATTTATTTGGAAAATCAATACTGAGTGCGACGTTGTGTGTCATAGACGAGGGCCCCAGAGAAATGCAAGGAACAAAATAGGAGGATTTTTAAGCCTGTAAGGACGGATGGTATGTTGAGCATGATAGAAGCGGTAAGAAAGTTATTGGGCAAGATTTTGAATAATATGAAGAGGCTGGAAATATGTTTATCTGCAGGATGAAATTCTGTGAAAACAAGCCATTTGAAAAGAGCAGGGCGAGATTACTGTATTCAAACCTGCGCAAATTAATTATATCCTTTTGGTGATAGTTTTCCGGGTTCTTGACCGGTCATATCCTCAATGGCTGCCGGAGTTTCGATGCACTAGTCGTTCATCAAAATATCGACACCCATGGAGAATCTGGCCTGGTGGAGAACCCGGACGAATTTCACCAATTGCATTCGCCGGGAATAATAAATGACACAAACTATTCAATTTGTGTCTATCGATAAACTTTTTCGCTAAGGGATGCGGTTTGTTTTTCAAGGACGCACTGCAAATTATTATGTGGGTACAAGATAATACGCTGGTTTCCCCCATCTAATCGCCGTCGGATCAGCTGTTCTCATGCCTGCAACCTTTCGAAACCTGCCCTTTTATGAATGTTCCCGGATCGCGTGCCATTTCCTGCGAGCAGTCACGTGCGATTGAGGGAATAAAAATGCGATCGCCTCCCGGACTTCCTTTCGTTCTCGTGTTCCGATATGGATCGCCGTATTGATCAGAGCGTTGCGCTATTTCGGGGGAGGACAATTAATGCCGAAACCCGAGTCTCGTCCTGAGTCTCCCGATCTGAGGTAATGGCCTCCAATCACGTCCATGCGGGAGCCATAAAGCGCTTGGTCATTTGTGAGGATGATGAGTGCCGTCCTCTCCTCCTCTTTGCTTTCGTATCCTAGCCGATGAGGTTCGGACGTCTATTTGATTCGCGATCTTTTCTGTCCTGTTTGTCGTACGTGTTGTGTCGCAGTTACATCTGTACGATAAGAATGTCCATGCCCTTCCCGAGTACGAATTTACAGCGTCGCACGCCCTCGGAAATATTTGGATTCGAATGATTTTTTTTTGTCATTTGGTTTTAATTAAAGAGTAATTGAACTTTATTATCGACGCCTAAAAAATATGTCGATTAGTAGATTAAAAATTATAAGCGCAAATACGTTCTCGAAATATTTCGAGTCGACGCGAAGATACTTTAATACTGGGACAGCGAAACGGTTTGGTCTATTTTACCGCTCTGTTCAGCACATGGTATTATTAAATGGATCTACATCTTCGTTATGTCCTGCTAGCCCCATAAGGGTGTGTGGAAGTGGGTGAGAAAATCACAGTACATGCATTATGCAGACGCAACTAAGGGGTGCAATGCTACTACTTTATGGATACATTAGATATGCATTCATGGATGGTAGTGACATTTAACTCCTGACTAGATAAGTGCTCCACATTCTGTCTCTTCCGCCCCATCTGCACCGTTTCTTTTTTTAATTTTGGCCATATTGAACAGCAGAATTGATTAAGTTTACTTGTTCCTTGCAATTCCTTGGCACAATGGACCAATAGGTTTAAGTGCTTTAGGGTCTCCTATGAGAAACTCCACCATAATTGTTCCTTTCAATTGATGTCTTAACTTGAATACTTAATTGTCTATAAAATTAAGAAAATTAGCTTGAATAAGTATGAATGAGAGCCACTTGGACTTTATTACTTTTTCCCGCTGCCTTTTTGAGAATTCGTGGAGGGATTTGGACGTTTGTTGGATCTATAGTTCAAATTCAAACCTCATATTACTTCACTCAATCATGCGTGGGTCTTTCCGCCCTGACATCCTAATGTTTTCCTCTCCACATTCCAGCCCGCCTCACTCGCAAATGTGGACTGTTACACATGGGTCCCCAATTCCAGCTGCCAATTTTCTCTCTCTGTCAGTGCCCCTTCCCTTGATGTATTCGTCTCACGGAACGTGATCATATCCCAACTCCTGCGTCTTCATATTCTCTATTGTGTTACTTTTTCTTTGCAATAAATAAAAAAAATGTTCTGATTCATCTGTAATAACATTTTTGCTGTCAGTGCCCCTTCCCTTGATGTATTCGTCTCGAGGAACGTGTTCATACCCCAACTCCTGCGTTTTCATTTTCTCTTTTGTGTTACTTTTTCTGTACAGTGAATAAATGAATATTCTGATTCATCTGTAATAACATTTTAGCTTCTTATTCATTTTTCCGCCTAGCCGGCTACGATCATCTGATCCAAGAAATAGCTAGTAATAGGGAAGTTAGTTTGACACGATGCCTTTTGTCGCTTTGAATAGTATTTGATCTGGGTTTACGAACCTCACGAAAACTTTAGTGGAAGAAATGGAAAAATCCATACTGCCCAGAGAAATTTAATACTTTTTCATTGTATACAACCTTTCCGTTCCTATTATTACTATTAATGCCATGGAATATCACTGTTACGATTTATGATCATTTTACTTACTTTTAAATGTGCAGAAGGGACGTTTAATCTTTATTACGTAGCTGTCCAGCTAACTCAATCATTATTCATTTATATACGCCTTGCTGATTCGGAACCCTTAAAATAAAATGAGTTTTCTGAGGAGAATTTTCATCTGACGTCCGGTTGATCTGTCTTGCTCACCATTCGGTAGAGCCATTTTTTATTACTTGACTATTAATTTGGCATAAGCTCAAGGGATCGGAACCTGATTATTTATCGTGTATCTGCACTGAAAAAACGGTATTCTTAAATTAAGAGGAAAATATTCTTACAGCTGTCATGTAAGACGATATTCTAGATTTTAGAGGATTTTCCACGAATATTATATTAGCCATGTAGCCTCCTTGGGATTTTCTTACTTGTGTGAGTCGGAACCACTGCCATCTAGCGGTCACGGCCGGAAACGTACAGGGTTTAAGAAAATATTCTCAATGTTAGAATATTTTTGTAATCACTCTGGCAACATTGGTAGCAATAGTGCAAGTTCCAAGGCAATTTCAACTATAGGGTAAGAGAAAAACAATTCGAGCTAAATTGAAGAAAATGCGAGTTAATAGGAAAAATTAGCGCGAAATTAACTTGAGCACGTAATGATAAATTAACTGACAAAGAAGAGCAAGGTTGTAAAGTTCGTGAATACAGATTGATTGTGAATACAGGTTGATGTTGAGTACAGAACACAGTGTTATTGACGTCAGGGTTCCTACTTGTATCGTCAAGTATCCCGCGGCCCGTCCGATGAATATGGCGATTGGCGTACATTACTGAGGAAACTTATTTATCTCTCCTAGAGTTGAAATAATATCAGTTATGCATATTCATAACGGTCATGCTTACTTTTAGCCACAAAATGGTAATTGGGGAAATGTTTTAATGGTGCAAATACCCGTGTCCATATGTTGTAAAGTTAATTCTCACTAACGAATTCATCCAAGCCAGCAGCTGTATACATATATACGACCTCCCATTCATCGGTCCTTAATGAAGAAGCGCTAGGCAGCCGTCGTCATAAGCAGTTCGTCAGGTCGATTAGGTATAGATGATATGACAGGTAGGGTAAGCATATACGTGTGCATAAATGATTAAGAATTATAAATTGCGCATTAAAAATGCAGGTAAATTTGTAATAATCATTTTCTTTTTAAATTTTGATACTATAGGTGTACTCATGCAAGTAGTGATTTTTGTGTGAAAACTAATATCTTTCGCTAGGTATATGGGTACAGCTCCTTTGCACAGTTGTGCTATCTGGGATACTTATCTCCCAAGAGGGTATTCTTAATTTAAGAATACAACCCGCTATTCGAAGTTAAGAGAATATTCTTAATTTAAGAATATTTTTCTTGTGGCTACCACTCTAGTGGGATCCCCTCTTAAATTAAGAAAATATACTGGGCACCTATGTAAGTGGGATCTACTCTTAAATCAAGAGGGCACCTCTTGATTTAAGAAAATCTTTTTTTCAGTGTATTTCAGTGTCACTCCATTGTAATCGCCCTCCGCTGACTTAACATATTTTTTCGTCATTTATTGCGTTAGGTTCATGGAAGATGTAGATAATTATAAGTTAATTTTTAAATTAACCTATTAGTTATTGTTTTGCAAAAGTATCCGGTACGAGACTTGGGACCCAGATATGACTTAAAAACAGAAAATATAGATTTTCGGTTGCAGTTTGTTCTGTTCTATGAGGCCTACGAGGTAGGCCTATGCAAAAAAATACGAGTGTGCCAAAATTATTTACCAAGTAGGTACACTTTTAAATTAGTATGCGAATTATACCATTCGTAGTTTTCACGTTAACATTCTCATTTTCACCATTTTCCGTTCAGTCGTTAGTTTTCTATCTCTTATAAGGTGCCATTGTAGCCTTAGGATTCAAGAATACCGTTGTACCTTACTTTCTTATTCTTTGCTACTCATCAGCAACTACATGAAAATCGATGTCTTGCTTTTCTGTTTCTCTATCTCATCCTTAATAGATGTCACTTGAAACGTCAGGAACAAAACTACAAATGTAAATAGTGGAAATGAACATATTGAGCAACATCAAGGGGAAACGTTAAGAGATTTAGAGAGATAAAGGACTGTAAGATAGAAGCAATTGATGAATGGGGGATACATGGAATAAGAGAGTAGAATAGGCGTATAGACGGGATAGGCAACGTGTGAATAGTCGTGATATGTAGAGATAATATTCCAGGGGGAAAAATTATAATTGGAAGACCGAGGAAAAGTTGGAAATAAAATATGTAAAAGGCAAAAGAACAGGCTTCGAGCTGAAGGAAGAAAAAGAATAATGTGAAATTTTATTTCTATGATTTCACCCAACCCTCCTTCTTTCTTCGCTTTTTGACTTGCATCCAATGTTGTTTGCACGAAAAGTATAGTGAGTGGTGATGTTTGATATCCTAAATTAGTGCCGTCACATCTGTTCTTATATTTATGGGCATGTCCACAACCATTTCACATATTCACGAGTGTCGCGTGGGAACGCATACATATGTCGTTGGCAGTCGAGGTGTTTGCTGCCCTTGTAGCTGTCTATCGCGGTGTGACCGGGTGATTTTGAAATTCAACTGATTGCGTTTTATGGTCGCGGTCTCAGAGGGAAAGCCCCGATCCGGGGGACTGTGATTGAGGAAGCTTCGAGCGTGTGTTTATTTGGGATGTGTTAGCCACATGGCATGCAGTCGAAAGCCATTGTCATTCATTATTGGATTAACGTGGAGGTAGAAATAAAGGTTTTTGAAAGCTACAGTTACTTGTCTGCACAAGTATCAAGCTTGTAGCTCCTAACATATATCTTAGTGGAAATCTAAATATGAATGTATTTCACAAATTGTAATCGCATAACAATGGAAATACTTAGGAAACTTTTATTTAAATTTCTTCGGTATAAATTACCTGCGGCAGCAATAAACTTGACTGAAGGCTAATTCGCGGTCTGTCCTTGCTCAGGAAATCAGGCTGGTGTGTTGTCATTGTGTTACCACGCTGACTGTGCTTCACTGAAGTTGTGTTGATAGATAAGCAAACAAATAAGTGTCAGATAGGGCAAGGGAAGAGAAAAAATTGATTGTATAAATTCAGAAGCACTAGGAAAGTGGATGGATGGCAGCGAGGGGAACATTGGGATTTGGGATTTTAGTCAACATGAAATTTCATAAAGAACTGAATAAATAGTATGAAAATATGGAAGTGAAATAAGTGTTGGAAAAACGATTTGCAGTGCTCATAGGATAATACTGACATGAAGAATACTGGGTATGAAAACTTATTTTGAATTGGTACCCTCCAAAGGTCTTTTATAAGGTCTTTATTTATGATAATTAAGAATATCGTAATGGTAATTGTAACTGGTTATAAATTTTAAAGTAGCGTTGACGGGAAAATGAAAAAGGAATGATGTCCTCTGTGATAAACTGGTGAAATAGTTGCGGTGCTGAATACAGCGGAGAAAGTATAAAGGTTATCGAAAGATGTGTGGGAAATTGGAATGGCAGTCTGGGAACGGAAAAAGGCTTGGGTCCGGGAAGATAGCTTAGATTTCAGTATTCTGGTGTAAGGAACGAGCTAGTGGCATTTATGTGAGAAAAGTTAGTACTCCTCAAAGTTTTAAGGTGCTGTCGTGAGGAAGAAAAACCTATAACGACGCTCCGTTTTTGGAGCTGCGTCTGAATATCGCCTCCCAGTATGTACCGCAGGGCAGAGCTCTCCATCTGTATCTTTACTTCGGGTTAGCGGCAAGTTATTTAGTTTCCCTGCGAAGGTTCTTCAAACGCGGAGCAGTATGAAAATCTTAAGGCCAAAGACAATGAATTTTTAGCCCTTCATTCTTTCTAACTGAGTCTTGTCGCTTAATATAATTACTATACTTAATACCTAATTACTATAATTAATACCTTCATTATCCTAAAAGGTACTTCATGTGCGATGCCATTCCAAGTGTTTTTTCTGTTTCAACGTTCTGGACTAGTCTTAAGAAGTCCAGAGTTTCATTATGGGTTTCTAAAGGCACTGATGATTAGAATCAAAAGTAGTGTACCTTTCACGGAGAACGTGTGGATTCTTTGTACTGTGAGCGTTGCGACACTAGGCCAATTGTGACGCTACCCCAGATTTGCGTTTAACTACAGTAATAAACGATTAAACATTATATAAATAGTTCGCACGCATATAATTTCAATGGCCGGATTTATGTCACCGTTCATAACCCTTGGAACACTTCTTCCGCGATCTGGATGACTCAATGCTGTCTATAAAAATTATATACCTTGACTCATTATAGCTAAGTTCTTATAAGATACTTTTTAGAGTATCCGCATACGACCTAGATTATGCGCCAGACTTAGGCTACTCGAAATACTCAAATAGGTTGAATTCAAGAATGATACGTCAGGTGTAGGTACTTTAACCCCGAAACTACATGAAGGTCAGATAGAAATGACAAAATTAGAGAGATAGACTGCCGAACGAATCGATGTAAGAATTCATTTTTCCCGCGGACAATTCGTCATCATAACTGAAATACTTTCGGATAAAGATTATTATTTCCAACTTCCCCAAATCCTATCCTCTGTCCCTTGGTCCCTTTCTCATTGACCCAATTGCTTGTGACCTAACACCCCTTTCCACATGCCCCTGGGGCGGCTCGCAGGGTATTGTGTAGATGTAGATATAGAATTATGGGGAATGGCAGAAGAGGGAGATAATTGGAAGGCAGGAGAAAGCCAATATTTATACTCATGGATTGATAGCTAAAGAAAAAGAATCGTTTAATGATAGTGAGTTGCCTCCAAATGTGTTGGTGGTGGTCCGAACCAAGCGGTAATATAAATGCCGCTTGCGCCCTTCCCAGCCCCACCCTCAATGCTCCCGAGATAGAATGTAATGCAACGGCACACCCCATCTCTGCCCTCAAAAGTCTTACTTAATTAAATGGTGAGCCCATTGCTGACCGACTCATTAAACGTGATCATCCTTGTCTCGCATAGAAGGGGGGTTGAAGAGCCTCAATTTGCCGCGTGGCGTCCTCTCATAATACCAATCGTCATCGCATGGATACTTGCTCGCTCGTTAGAGCTGTGAGTACTATCTGGGGCAGTGCTGGGGGTAAATACTTTTATCTGCAGTTGTTTGACTTAACCTAATATTCGTCTAAATTAGGTATTATGCATGTTTTACGTAATTATTCTAATGCAAACCGATTGTATTTTAATTTATGGTCAGTGTAAGCGATGAGTGAAAGAAGTTATGTAATTTCAAGCCATAAAAAGGCCATGCAATGATATCATGCCGTAATTGGGAAAAATAAATTAATAAATTCGTAATACTATGAATAATTCCATACTTTCATTAATATTGAGGTACATGTGCCTTCTCCTGCATTATCGACTTTGGTTCAAGAAATAATTCGTAATAGAATATTTAGGCCTGAAAACCTGAATCCATTAATGAAGTATTTCCACATTGCCTTTGAATTCTTCTGTCGCATTTCTAACGTATGCACAATGCTTTCTACATGTACCAGGAACGATCGACTGTTATTATCGATGAAGAAGGACGTGAGAAAAAACGTGGTGATGCATTAAAATATCTGTACGTGATGACCAGTTCCGTTTATAATTTTTATTTCAACTTCTTTTTCCAATGGAATAAAAGCTGTTTTTATAAGTTTTGAAATGTCTCTCTGCATTTTTCCGTATTACCCATCTGTGCACTGGTATAGGAGAAAATAATCAGTTTTAAAGATAATTATAGAGAGCGAATACCATTCGTTTTTTTCCGATAAACCTATCTGCATAATGCGGTGAGCACCCGGTTGTTGTAGCCGCGCGCACTCGTATCTTAAATAAAAAATTGACGCCCCACTCTGCGGTGTTCTCCGCGGCGGCTTCCTTGCGAACTTTTCGAAGCCGTGCATTTCACGACGGTCTGTCAGGACTCCACAGTGTTTTTACTTCTCTCTCTCCCCTCCCATCTCCTCCATCCCATCCCACCCGCTTTCCCACCCGGTCTACGACCCCCGCTCCTCTCATCCTGGCGTGCCGCGGATAGCGCTCGCACCTACGCGTACTCCACGCCCGCGCCAAGAACGCCAGGCGGAGGATATTTCATTCCTCACGTTTGCATTCCTTTCCGTGGGCGGAATCTTTAAGTTTCCGTCCCCTCCCCTATGCCTGGCGAGGGATGGAAGAGGGAGAGGCCTCGTCGTTGGTTGGGGTTGAACGGCTGAGGAGTTCCTTCCCTCCCACTCTTCTGTTCCTCCTCCCCACGCGATTTTTCTTTCTCCTCTCTTGCCTTGCCGCCTCAAACTAAGGGTGGGTGATCCTCGTGAATCGATTATTCGAATCGATATGGACCGGAAAGAAGGAAGCAATACATAAGAAAGTTCGTTTGTGCAGTGGCAGATAAGGATAGGGGACTATTGGAAAAGCGGACTAGAAAAGAATTACATGAAGAAGAATTACAGGAAAGAACTGGCTGGAATGGGGAAGAATGGAGGTATGCAGCTAACAAATATTAAGATTCTCATACTGATGAATAAATGGACCGAAATCGTAAGCATCTTTCACGCATTGAGATCGAGAGCAGATAATAGTATCCATTGGAGGTTAAACTTCGATTTGTCAGGGAAATGATGTATGCGTACATGACACTGTATATTGAATGTATACTTCAATAGTGAATATAAATAATAATATCAATTAAAATATTCTGTATCCTTTTCATTATTTGGTTCTCATCGCTGCTAAAGTTTCAAACTCTGAGGGATATGTTTATTTCCTGGTATATCGATTCTCTTCGTCAAATTATAATTTGTATCACTTTGTTGGGTTTCACTGAAAAATATGATATTGAAAGATTTTTTTTTCATAGAAGTTTTGTTTTATGGTTTATCTCATCTCCTCGGTAAATATTCATTTTCAACACTTTATTGAGTTTTATGTAAAACTCCAAACTCGATATACAATTTCATACTTAGCCCTACATTTTATGAAATTTGAGGACTTGCCAAAATCATGCATGAGCTGGGGCAAAATTAGAGGACAGATAAAACTTGTTTTATAATAATTTCCTCTTCCCTCATTACCTTACGTAATTTCTTCAGGTACAGCCTTCAAAAATCAGTAAGTACCCCTTTTTCGCCATTCTGCTATACCTTTTGATCTCCTTTAGATACTTCCTTCCCTCTCTAGTCATGATTAAATTTTCTTCAGTAGTCTTTGGAGATCTTTCTCCAACCTCTTACAGACACGCGTCTATAACGCTTGTAAATTACTTCCATCCTCTCTCCTTAATGTCTGACCTTCATCCTCGTGCGTCGAAACACTCCGTATCAGCCTCTTATTGCTTTTTCAGTTCTCTTTTGTGAGTATACCTCGCCTCTTTCGTTAGGGCGATTCCGTCTTAACATCACTGGCGTTGTCTAGTGTCTAACGAGATAAGTAGCCAAGTCGTTCCTTTAGTTCTACCTTATGCCTTTCTCCTTTTATGTTTTGTATCGATATGATTTTATCGAAGTTTGAGGGCGAAAGATCGGTCATGGATCGCCTTTCACTTCCTTTTCCTTTACTGATCCCTCGTGAGTCCCGCTCGAGAAATCGAAGACTCCGCAGCAATAACATTCGGATAGATTTTCGGGAGAGGGTCTGGAGGGGATGAGGCGGCACCCGCAGAGGAATTTCTTCTCGACGCTTTCGTGGGAATGAATCGCGGTGGGTCCTAATCGATTTGGCATTATTGAACCACCCGTACGCTTTGGTATCGTGTTCGCCTCCCTTATTGTCTCTGCATTGGCCTCGACTCGCGCCCGAATCGGCGGGGTGTGTTATTGTAAGGTGTTAGGAGGTTAGAATGTCCTGGGGGTTACATAGGTACGCGAGCTAACCTGTGGGTGACAATGAAGTCAGAATGGGGGTGATTGGGAAAGATTAGGCCCCACCTCCTCGGCACAAAACGTTGCGTTTTATATGTCCTCTTATGGAGACATGGAGAATGTGTGTTAAAACTATATAACAATGAAGTCATAACCAAATTTCATCGCGGCGGCGTCAGTTACTTTCCCGAAAGTAGTAATCCCCTGGAAGTTAATTTTATTCCTAAAAGCGGGTACGGATTTATCCAATTGAAAGTACTTATTGGGCGCTTGTTTACGTGTTTGCGCACTTTCCTCTGTTTACGTGACTAATATTAAAAATTCATTCTGTCACTCATGTACCTATTATACTTTAGGGAACTTATTTTATTCATCATATAATAAACTCGGTAATCATCCACAGATTTATTCGGCGCCACGACGAGTCTTATCACACACTGGTATAATCATGAAATGAATAGCGTCCAATTCCTACGTGTTATCCCGAGACTTTTCCCGCTCACTTGGAAATTGTCAGACGGAGAAAGGGTGCCATTAGTCGTAGCCTCAGGATGTACTGCCATCACTTCTTGATCTCCTGCCAGTGGTATTTTTTGTTCATTTTTGAATGCCTGGTGATTGGAAGACGCAGTCTTTGATTATCATCGTAAGCATCGCATCGGTATCACTGGATGATTGAAAAAAAAAATTCCGGAAGCAGAATACGCTTGACCGCAGGAGAAATTCTACAACGTCAAGGAGCTAAGACTATATTGAAGAGCAAATTGCCTCCGCTCGTCATCGGAGGCCCTTGAATATAATTATCTACGGACGAAATTAAGCATCTTGGCGCTCAAGAATGGTGATATAGTGTATTTTCACTGTCCGTTGCCTAAGATGTTTTGACTTGTAATTATTGGGTGGCAACGTTGCCGGAACGCCAGCGGACCTGTTTCAGTTTAAGGTTGTTGTCTGTGGTAACCAATAGTTAGAAGATTGTGAATGATCTTAACCTTCGATAGAAAGTTCACGATGACGTCTTCAGTTTTTAAGACAAAAAATTGTTTTACATTATTACATATGGAGGGTGATGATCTCGAGCTTCCATCGTCAATATTACGCCTATCTTTGAAAATTCATCTGATTATGTTACTGATGATTGGGGTTACAAAAGTGTAATTTAATTGTTTTTCACCTATTTATTTTATCTCTGTTATGAAAAATAACCTCTTATTATTGGCCTTAGAAATTGTAATTCCTCGAATACTTATCAATTTAGCATTTAAATAAAATTCCGTTGTTTGTTTAACTTTTTCGCACTGTTTTGTGACCTTTATCCTTCTGTGGCTTTTGATCACTTACATACACTCTAAGGTTTGTTCTTGGGCAGATTTATCCTTTTCAGTGCGTATTTTCAATTGATTGATCTATTTTCGGTCACAAGCTAGCAGTAAACGCCATTTTGCGTGAGAACAGATTTCATTGAAGTTTTCTTTCACTGAGTTCACGAATTTGGAGTAAAAGGTTATTTTCATGCATCAAATTATATTCCCACATTTTTGACTTACCATGAATAATAAATAGCCCTCAATTGAAAATTAATCTTTTTACAGGTTTCTTTGCGCCGAAATACTGCTGAAGTCGTTCAACTTTCACATAAGAATTTTCGCTCCTAAGTTTTTCGATGGGCATTTTTTTCTCTCTCTGAATCCTAATGAATGATTAACTTGGAATTTATCAGAAAGGAAATAGAGGTTAATCTAAAATAGCACGAGGATAATATGAAGAATAAATTTCATTTGAATTGTCTTAAGGTCAGCTTTCCCTGCAAGTGAATACATTATGATTCCAAGAATCGTTCCAAGTCCAAATCGCTGCTATGAACCTTGAGGTCAGCAATTATGTTTTCTCTGCAACTCACCGTAAACTGTAAACTAAGTGCCGTATTTTAGCCAGTTTGAAGGTAGAAAAATGTTATGAAGAGTTTGAAAGGGAACGCATGATCATCAGTGACCATTAGTCCTCTTATTGGCTCGACGCAAGTGTGTTATAGGTTATTTAATCGACTTATCCCTTCATAGTATTGTATTTTTTTCCTTCATAATCGTCATTTATTGTCCCATATATCTCGAAGCATTCGTAGAGAATACAATTTTTTGGTGACCGGACGAGAAGAGGACTGTTCTTCAGAGAAACCATGCAAAGGCAGGATCCATAAGTTTTACAATTTTTACGGAATGCCATGATTTTATCCCAAGACTGTAAATCTTGAAAATACAAAAATATATTTCTCTTGCCAGTCGGATCGTGATAGTGTCTGATGTTGTACTGATGCTACAGTGGGAATTGAAATATTAAATTAAATGGTGCTTGGATAATATGAGCAGAGGGAAGAGTAAATAGGTCATGTAGGTCAGATCACTCGTTGCTTCGAAACTTCCGTGAGTGAATCTTCCCACATATGCCTCCGGCATGACGTGAGGGAGGATCTTGGCCTTTGATGCGGGCAGTCTCCCCCTGTCAACCCTCATTAGCGGTGACTTGCATCTTTCCGCGTCCGTCTCCTCCTCCGCCCTTTCTTCCCCCCACGCCCCAACCCCATGTCAGTGCGTCATGCGGGTCCTGCTCCCTTTCGAGAGAGATCCTACTAAGCTCTTCCTTACGGGTGCCTCGTACTTTTTCCCGACTTCTCGATCGGTTCCTTCAGCACGTGGGGACGTGAAAAATCCGCCCCAGTTCGCCCACCAATGCAGAAATGTTTACTCTTCCAATGGTTTTGTATGTAAGTTGAGAGAGGATCTATTAGTATAGCCATGGTACTGAAAAACTATTCGGTATTATCTCAACCATGGTCCTCTGATCGGAAAATCGTCCAATTACCAGGAAGTCGATCAGATTCTCTTTCGATAGGTATAGCACTCAGAAGTTTAGCATTAATTAATATTTCTAACCAACAGCAATCCTGCTACACTGACTCAAATTTCCTGTGTCCCTAAATTTTATAATTCTCCGCTTACGTTGCAGTAATTTTCATGTAATCCCGTACAAGTAATGTCATCGTCATAGCAGTAACTTTCAGCCCTATTGCTGTCACCTTATGAAAACATTGCTCCCGTTTTTCTTTTGTTACTAAGATTTTGTTACTTCGTAGTACCTTAGTGGGATTTTTACCGAATAGGGAAGTTTTTCATGGTCAATAGCTCTGCCTTTTATATCTTAATGCCATTTATTACTCGATGATGCAAATTTAACACCTCTCTTCGGTTTAAAATCACTTAAATGTTTTTCATTGTACTATTATTTTCATGTTATGGTAGGTTTTAATGAAATATTTTATCTGAAATTTGCATTTTAGAACGAATTCTTTGCACTTCGATCCTGTCTGTATTAGCAAACCCTGTGCTATTAATTACAATTTTAAGTGGCCCTTCCTCCCCTCATGTAAGTATACCTTGGTTACCTCATGAGTTTTACTTAAGATTACTCTTCATTATGCTATTTTATTCCTATAATTCCGATGGATACAAGATATTCAGTCTATTTATCGCATTGAAATTTCTCCAATTAATTGTTGATGAATTTAAAAAAGGGGTCAGCTTTTCACGAACGCTAAGGAATCTAATTATAGTATGTGCGTAGTGAAGATTGTTCGTTTCCGATGAGTCAAGAATTTTTCACCTTTTACGCGTGGGTTTCCATTCGCAATGCCAAATTAATGCGGACACGCGGGAAATTCAATTGCGATATTATGAAAAAAATACGGCGCAGCCTTACGGGACGGGTCTCATATAGGCAGTCATCGAAGGAAAACAATTTTATAGGGTGAATTGTAGAGTAAGGGCTAAGATGAGATGAGACCGTTGAGACGTGGACGGTGTGTGGGAAAAGAATAATCAAATATGAAGTGGTGATAGAATAATCAATAGGATCGGAATTTCAAGAAGTGCAGTCAAATCAGCTTTAGGGGTGATGAGGAATGATGATGGTGATGAATGTATCTTTGTTTCCCGCGATCGATCGGAGAGCCGATTTGCCATCTTTTGTGTGTATAATATGTTTTCTCTTGAAATGGATGCTTTTTTTCAATTCACGAAGCCCAGTCTTGTGATAAAGTGAAGTACGCGTTTTCCCTTTGAATTAGAGTTATTTTGATTTAAAAATATGAAAAAATGTGATGAGTCAGGAAATCAGGACTTAAAATCATCATCAACAGGTATTCTGCCTGCTGGTAAGTCCCAAACACCAAAGCTGTCTCCAATTCGTCATGTCCCGGGCCTCTACTTTAGTTTCTTTATACCCTCCTATCTTTACTTCTTGTGTCATTTTCAGCCTTAGGACCTAAATATGTCATCAGATTTATAGAAACGGCTTCCACTAAGTATCATTCATGTATGATCTGAAAAAAATACACAGCCAATGTAATAAAATGGCCACAGCCAATAAAGTTTTTCAGTATTTTTTACTTTTTGCTCTTCTTTGTAAAATACACCGTCATTTTAAGGAAAGAAGGGTGTATATAACCATGCATTTTGTTAATGTGTGTCTGATGATGATGGCATCTGAACCTTGAAACTGGTATCAGAAAATTAAAAAATCTAGCGAACATTAGACATTGGTTGTATGTTTTTTACAGTTAAAACCAAATATGTTGTCTTTAGTCTCTGGTTACAGTATTAGTAACATTGTATTAAAGAATCTCAACTTCCTTTCCATTACAGTTTTAATTTGTTAAGTTTTTCTTGACGTAATAATATTCCGGTGGTAGTAATAATGTAGTTAGTAATAATGGTTCCGTATGGCATTTTGGTTGTTGTAATCTGCTTTGTATGCTAATGTTTCGTACATCCGATACGTGCCTTTATAATAAACTGGATTTCCTATCACCACTCGAATACAATAATTCATGCTGGTTCTCAAAACCGTGTACCAGCTATGTGTTGAACTGGAGTAATGTGAAGAGGCGATAATCCAGGGAAATATTTTAATCTCAGGGCTCATTATTTGTCCTCAGAGTTGGTGTCTAGTCACTCTTGGTAGCAGTGGTCACAAGTGGTCACTCTTGGTAGCAGTTAAAGTCATATGTCTTGTGGTATTTCACACAAATTCTCAACAAATGTTTTGTGTGGAATAAAAATTCAAATAAAAACACTTTTTATTTCATTACAGGATGGTGTTTCATCTCATCCCCATACTTCTGGAATGAAATTCCTTGGGGTGAAGTCGGTCTTTTGAGGTATGTTAGCACCACTTATGATTAGAATCTTAAAGCTAAGCAGGGAGAAAAAAGTATGTTATTAAAAGAGGTTATGCTGAGTTACAGGCTTTTGTATTGCCCGTACCACGCATGTGTGTGCTATGAGTGATGCTTCCCTTGCTATGAGTGATGATGCTTTTTTTATACTCCTATTAGCGTGCAGAAAATTTCACTCCATATGTAGTACGTAGGACTTCGCTGGGAAACTCTGGAGGCTTGGAGGTGTCTCGAAAGGTTAAAGTTGCTTTGTGAATTCAAATAATTTACAAGATATCGGTTGTAACTGCAATATATTTACCCCCACGTGGCATCGGCAGAACTGGCATGATATTAGATTTTAGAGAGATTAATTGTTTTACCGAAAATTGGAAATTAAGAATTCGTTTTTCTCTCACACGTCCGCTATGCAGATAACGCTTGTTGATTTTAAAAAAATTAGTATCTCTTTTTATCAGTTTTTCCCGACTTTTTTCAACTTAACTTTGTTTTCTCGACTGGTGACCTCTTGTCACATATTTACTGTGGGTTTTTGGATGACTTGTGGATCTAAATCAATTTTTTCCTATTGAGTCACATGCAATATTTCTTTGATTTGATTCACAAAAAAGGTGGAGATGTGGACGTTGTCCCTATTTTTTTTATTCAATTCCTTTTGATTTTGGCTTAAGCCTTTTTATTTACCTTTCGAGTCGGTGTTACTTCTACTGCGATTGGTTAAGATTTTTTACGCCAAAACTTATTACATTCATCGGTCCTTTACCCCGGTTGGAGCTAATGGCCGCAGTGGTCTATCGTCTTTAAGTTTCTGGAGTTTTAAGTTACTAATGAAGGTCTAAACTGTGAGCGCCGTGAGCTAATCATAGATATTGAACTTTCATACCGAGTAACGTTGCAAATCATATCATGCGGGCGAGTTGAAAGCCCAGTCTAACTTATTCGTATTTGAGACGGTTAAAAGTCTGCTTTCGAAATCGTGTGTCGAAGTGGAATCGCCAACGATTCACCTACGCTTCCTGTTGGCTATTTTCTTGGTCATATAGCGACTGCTCATGCTGTGGAAAGTTTTTTAAGAGTACTGACTTTAACCCAGCTGTTTCATCGGTTAGTCTATTTACTTAGTGTAATAATTTTATCATGTCATAATTATCATCACTAATCATCAGTGCTAAGATTGGTTTGACGCTGCTTTTATTCTTCATATCTATATGATTCTTCTCTTTCGCATCCATTACTGCTTACTCCGTATATCGTATACGTAGCCTTTCTTTTCCATTATTCCCATCCACTTTTCTCTCGACGATGTTGACGCTTTTTTACTGTATTGCTTCTCTTCGAATGATAGTACGCACAAAGGAAGGACTGACATTTCAGGTTTGCTTCTGTATATCTTGTTTTTTCAGGTTTACTTCTGTATATCTTGTATTTTTCATTCCCTTCTTTTTCGAAGTGCACGGCTGATAGGTGTGTCAAAGATAGATGAACCATCGTTAAATTAGTGTTACAGAATATTGGGTCTATTTTTTAATGATCTTTTACGTTCGTGGTAGCCGAAAATTAATTGATGCATCCAAAATTCAGGGAAAAAAGCTTTATCTTCTGATCGGAAGCACCCGATTAAAATATATGATCTGTTTTACACTTACTAGTGTTCATACCCCTTTAAACCTTACCCTATGTGTTTATTACTCTCATAATTTATTACACTTGGCTTAATTTACTTGCATATCGAAGCAAAAGATAAATATTCTTCAAAGATAGTTATTCTTTATAAAACTTTTTTTCTTTCAGCATGCGTTTTCAATCCCTAATGCCTTTGACCAAATTTTTATTAAGTGAACATTTATTTCTTTGAATGTACCTACCTCATTATATTCTTCTCTCTTGCTAAAAAGTGTTTGGTTGAAATGATAATTATGACACGCTTAGAATATAGATACTAGAGTGGAGTTTTCCCTGGAGACTTGTTTCCCTCCCTAAAAAGTATTGTTATCACATATTTAGGTTTGTGCAGTTGCTCAATCGGGATCCTGGTTCCCCTCAACAGAATTGTCTGATTCCAAATCCCCTGGGAAGTTCCTTCCAATAGCCAGTGCAATTATCGTGTGTATTTGAGACAACTTGCTGAGTTGTGTTAGCACTCTGTGCTCACTGGTTGCACGCTGTCCGAAGAAAATTCTAGGTTCAGCAATATTATATCATCTTTTCTCAGGAGTTTTTATTTCGTTCATATTTTTATTCCTTTGCACATTTTAAATCACTCATGGGTTCGAAGAACTTTCACGACTCATTTTGCAGTGTTTATCTGTATGGATTAGATTTTAGATATTAGATATTTGCTGTCATGAAATGCCTATTTTTTGCCGTTGAAAAGATATGGCAGACCAAAGGTGCTGAATTCCATATGTTTTTGAACCCTCTAAAGCAATTTTTGCTAGGCATTTTTCAATAATGTGCTTTTTGCTGACTTATACCAATTGTGTTCTTTTTACAATGTACTAATATTATATTTATTTTGTCGTCCTATGTTGTAATTCAATATCAACACTCTGTTATGAGTGTAAATCAATACGTTATCAATTTTTTATTTGTTTGGCAAGGTCTCAGTTTATGAATGCTAAACATTTAGTAACTTTTAAGTAGTATGAGTGGAGACTCCCCTGCTTGTCATGCTCAAGATATATTGCTATTGGAATTGATTTTTAGATGATGGCTCAGGATATTCTGCACCGTCAAAACAAATATGTATTCTTAACTCTGAACACAAACGCAACGTCCATACCGTAACCACCTTACCGTAACAGGATCTCAATATGCTTGAAGGAAAGTTCTATATATAATTGATAGTTAGTAGAATTCTTTTTCGCAGAATAAACTTGTGTTAGTTTGTAAAGATATCCACTTTGAGGGTATAAATATCAGAGTGTATGTATTGTGTGGTTATGGTTTACGTATCAAATTGTATGATTATCTCCGTCGCGAATGACATAGATGGATATGTCTTTATGCATGAGGCGATGGGGTTATTGGTCCCTTGTTCATGCCGCCATGTGCTTACGTTCTTCATTCGCTCGATATTATCTTGAGGATTCGATTGCTGAGTCCTGTTGGCGTAGAAAAATCGCGAGTTGTCGAAGCCGTTCATCCTGAGGCGAAATGAATATTTATCAAGAGGCCGAAGAGGGCATTGATTCCGGCCTCTCGGATTGAATCCGTGTAATTATGGGCAATCTCCATATATTAGGGTAAACCATAATAGTCGTAGACGTCTTTTAACGACCCCACCATTCACTCGTCTCTCCTGTCGTCCCTGAACCGTAACGGGATTTCGCCTGCGTGTTCCTTGCCTGATGTCTTGAGAGATGTTGCGGGTGGTTTTTACGTTTCCTCGTTCTACCCGGACGTGATCTCAAGGAGGAATCCGTCCCACCGATAGAATTGTGGTCTCAATCCGGCGGCGTAGATGTTGTTGCCTTCCTGTGAAGGGGATTTAAAGAGCGAAGAACCAGTAGCCCGTGAATAAATATCTCTTTTCTCTTTTACTTATTGACTTGTTCTTTTAGGCATCATTTTCGTCCTCTCGCTCATCTTCACCTCGACAATACTTCAATACGGTTTTTATAAGATTTGGATGATGACTTTGTTGGATGTAAGAGCTCGAAATAGATCGTAGTTTTCCGTGGATCTTGGGAATAGATTCAAGGAAAAGATGACAAGAACAGACTGGAAGCTTTAGTAATGTGGGTGTGGATGAGAATGGAAAAAGTACGATGGATCTAAAGGCGGATGAATGAAGACATGTTGAATATTATTGGAGAGGAAAGAAGATTACTGTTAAAAGTAGAAGATGGCATAGTAGGTGGGTGGAACGGATACTTACGGACAATATAATGAAGGTGGGGTAGAATAAGGGGTAATCAAGGACGATGAAGCAAAAGAAAAAGTATTAGGGATAGTGTTGCATAGGGGTTGGAAATATGCCTATTTGAAGAGAGAAATTGTCAGAATCAGAACGGAGCTGATAGATGTGAAAGAAAATTTGAGCTGGAACATTGCATCGAAATCTACCCTAACCGGTAGAAAACTCAAGTCCATTGAGTTACGACTTCATGCCAATGCAGTTGATTGAAAAAGCATTAATTCGTAAAATGGTAGAGGTTTGGATGTTAAGAAATTGAGCGTGTTGGATATGTTGGGGTAAAGTTTAAAATCTTGGAAATTAGTGGTGCAATACAATCTCGCGACTTTTTCTTATTATAAAATCTTAAGCTTGAAAGATCTTACTAACATTCAAAACATTGCAAAAACGCATAACAGCCATGAAATGAATTGTCCGCCAAATATATTTTAATTTTTCTCGAAATTTGATATTCCTTATACTGTCCTCGAATTCCGAGTAGCCATTTCTAGTAGTGTTTTTCCTAATCAAATAATAGTAGATCAGTTACCACCATGACGATTAAAGTGCTCTTCCTTTTCAGTTTCATTCCCAGCTCCATTTAGCATAGAATAGGAACAGGAACAGCTGGACTGAAGCGAGTCGACACGCGGATGAAATTTATCCCGTGCGAAATATGGTCGTTTAATGGTCAAAAAAGCCATCGGGAATATCTAATGCAGATAAAATCAATGAACTCCTTTAATTGGCTCCCATTTCTGCAAAAATGGAAAATTAAGGTTACGCCGTGCGTGCCATTCCCCAAAAAGCCCGTGCGCGTGGAGTTGAAACCAATAAGGTTTAAAAGCATTAACATTAACTGAAGCGAACTGAAATCTATTGAAGTCGATGTGCCCAACAAAACTCTCTTGCCCCCTATGTTTGGAGGGTGATGCATATTTTCAGAGACGATATTGATTGGGAAAAACCTAGTTAATTGGTCCTTATCGAGAAAAGTCGGTTGACTTCTCCCATGGGCGAGGAATAATTTAGCAAGTCCGATACTTTATCCTTTCGGGGAACTTTTGAGCATCTGGAAATTCTGTGCGACCTCTATGTTAGCCTCCTTGTGCATATAGCTATAATGAACGTGTCTTTGGTGTTCTTAGCGATCTAATTAGTGAAATATTGCTTGCTATATTACTATTCAATAATTACTCCTGCACACGTACCTATGTTATACATTACAGTACGCTTACATCGTAATCGATGGGAATTTTCATACTCCTGAAATCGTATATCCGAACTTCAATTAATAATCTCATTGGACCCAGAATACCCTTATAAATTTTGTTATTTGTCTGTTATGAGCTCTATTGTATTGTATAACCCCATTATGTTCTTAATGGACCAGTCCAAGAACAATAAATAAATAATAATAATAAATGGAGTCAGTTAAGTACCCTACTTTTTATTACTGAGTGTTTCAAAATACTTGAAACTCATCACAACATTTCAATGAATTGAACCATTGAGTATACAATTTTCCGTAACAGATTTCTAGGTCCCCGAAAAACTCATTTGCTTGTGTAGCAAGGATTTATGGGGATAAATCCATCAATAGTTACTTAGATTATCCAATAAAAACTATGCAAACACCAGTTGAAATTATGCTACTCCAGCAGTCTAAAGTTGATGTTACTGTTATCTTTAATTTTATCACTACTTTTTCCTAATACTGCTGTATTGGTAGCATTAAAAATATTAGTAGTTTCTCTTCTTCTTGTATCACCCCTAGGCAGTACGATAGCGTAGTGGTTAGAAGGTTCATCTACCCTATTTAGCTATTGATCCTCGGAACAGGGATTGAAATTCAGCTTTTATATCTGAACACCACCTGTTTTGGCCATATGTTTTTAAGGACCAAAACTATAAACAAGAAACCCACAGATGGTACATCTTGAGGGATCGTCCCTCCCCTTTCGCTTTAATGGCTGCATTTTACGTCCCCTAGTGAATTTTACGTTTCTCCAGGTGAGATCTGATCTAGCTTCCAAACAGACCTTAAGCTTTAAGACTGTTTGCGCGAACCGAGAACATCTTGAGAATGGGTTTACCCGTGACTCAATCTACGAAATGAGAATTTTTGCGTATGCTGGATTTAATAAAACTCCGTGATATGCGGTATTTCAAAACTCCCAATAATTACGTTATGCTTAAAGTTCCACAACAAATTTTGCCATTGGATGCAGATTTGACGGTTTACCTCATCTAATTTCACCATTTTATTAATTTCCTTTGTTTTGGCCGATTGTCTCCTTTTATTTTAGTATCGTCTTTATATCCCCAAGTGAACTTTGTGACTACTTAATTCGTTGGTAAGTTCATATTTTCACGCTAAAGGGGCAAGGCTTTTCTTGTTTTTACTCGAAAAACTATGTTTGGTTTATAACTAAATTGTAGTGCTTATATGTAAAGTCCCTTCCCCATGGACTACGCCTTGTCGTGGTGGGATTGGGGCCTGCGTGTTCCCGTGACCACCAGAGCTGTACTGGCGGGAGTAACTAATATTGCTCCTGGTAGGGTCACCCATGCCAGATAGGTCGAAGGTTAGGAGCCTAACGAAAGGTAGTCCACGTACCGTACTAGCAGCGTCTGTTCCTGAGTGAGGCGGCTGTGAGAAGGCGTCTGACCCCAGTGGGGCGGCCTATCAAGTGATGGTGTCACGTTAAAAACACTATTGAGGCAGGCAACGGGAAACCACCTCAATTAAACCCTTCCCAAGAATACAATGGACTTGAAGAATAGAGAATTGAATCCTGGCGACTACGAGGTCCGGGGCCAAATCAGTGGGACGGGTGTCGTGCCCAGCAACAGGGTTAGCAAGTACTCTGCGGTCGTCATCTCACGAAATCCGTACACGGAAAGAAAGATAGCAGCAACGGCAGCAGCAGCGGCGGCGAAGAATAAATCAGAGAAGAGAGCAACAATGCTAAGGATCGGGACATGGAACGTTAGGACTATGTTAAGGGCAGGAAAACTAGAGAACATTAAGCGTGAAATGGAGAGGGGAAATATCGATTTGTTGGGATTAAGCGAAGTAAGATGGAGAGACCAAGGGGACTTCTCGAGTGCAGAGTACAGGGTTATATACAGTGGAGGGGACGAGAGCCAGCGAGAAGTAGCAGGTATATTGAATGCAACATTAGGAAAAAGGGTGTTGAATGTGGAACAGGTAAGCGATAGAATACTAGCTATCGAAATCAAAGCGAAGCCGGCAAATGTAGTTGTAGTACAGGTTCACATGCCGACAGGGGGACATAGAGAAGAAGAAGTAGACGAAGTATATGACCAGTTGGAAGAATTAATTGGGAAAGTAAAGGGCAGGAAGAACCTAATAGTTATGGGAGATTGGAATGCTGTAGTAGGGGAAGGGAGGGACGGAAGGTAGGGGAATATGACCTGGGTGTAAGGAATGACCGGCACGAGAAAGCAGTGGGGTTCTGTAGGAGGAATAATTTAGTGAATACAAACACGTGGTTTGAACACCACCCTAGGCGTAGGTACACATGGAAAATGCCGGGGGATAGTGGAAGGTACCAACTAGACTACATCATGATTAGGCAAATATTCAGGGACAGCGTAAAGAACTCTCATAGTTTCCCAGGTGCAGATGCCGACTCCGACCATAACTTTGTGGTGATGAAATGTCAGATGAGACTAAAAAGGTTGAAAGTAGGAAGGAAAATAAAAAAGTGGAATGTAGGAGCACTGATTGGAGGGAAGAGGAGGGTATATCAGGTGATTGTGGATAGATGCATGAGGGAAGAGGAACAATAGATGAATAGTGGGAAATGATAAAGACGTGTATAAAAGAAGCAGCTGAGAAACCAATAGGAACGTTAGACGCTAGGAGGATCTAGATACCATGGGTAACAGCGGAAATGATAGAAAGGATCGAGGAAAGAAGGAATGGAAAAATGTAAATACAGAGCTAGGCAAAAGGCGTTATAAGGAGATTAACAACAGGCTTAGGAGAGATACAAAGAGAGCAAGAGAAAAGTGGTGGAGTCGGCAATGCGAGGAGATGGAGGTACTCCAGAGAGAAGGAGAAATAGGCAGTTTGTACTAAAAGGTTAGAATATTATCGGGAATCAAGAAATGGAAAACGGTCTCGTGCATCAAAGACACAAGGAGAAATTTAGCAATGGAACCAGAGTATATCCAGCGTCGTTGGAGGAAATATGTTGAGGAACTGTATGATAGCGAAAATACGCCTAGGAACTTGGACATAGATGAGGAAAAGGACGCAGATCAGGATGACGTGGGCCCCGGAATACTGGATAGTGAGATAGAGAAGGCACTGCGAGAAATGAAGGCAGGTAAAGCGGTAAGAGTAGATAACATCCAGCTGAGGTTCTGAAAATCCTAGGATGAGGGGGAAGGGACAGAATTTATGAACTTGTTCGTAGAATATACGAGGAGGGGACTTGTCCGGAGGATTTCGTAAAAACCGTGCTGATACCTTTACCGAAAAAGAGGGTGACAAAAGAATGTGAAGACTATAGAACGATAAGTTTGATTTCTCATGTGGCAAAGGTAGTGCTTAGAATCATCAATAGGAGAATGGAAAAGAGAGCAAACGAATTCCTAGGCGAAGATCAGTTTGGATTTCGGAAGGGGAGGGCCACTCGGGATGCGATTGCAGTGATGAGAATACTAGTGGAAAGGAATCTAGAATACAAACAGGATTTATTCGCATGCTTTGTTGATTCCGAAAAGGCGTTCGACAGAGTGAGGTGGGATAAGTTAATGGAACTAATTCTGAAGATAGGAGTAGACTGTAGAGACAGGAGACTGATGCGGAATTTATGCATAGCGCAGAAGGCGCAAGCGGGAGTAGCAGATGGAGAATCGGACTGGGCCACAATAGGGAGGGGAGTTCGGCAGGGCTGTCCATTATCGCCGGTACTTTTCATAAATATACTTGGAGGAAATGGTGAGAGAGGCTTGGGATGAGCTGGAGGCTGGAGTAAAGGTTGGGGAGAAATTGATAAAATCAGTGAGGGATGCGGATGACCAAGCGCTAGTCAGCCAGTCAGCCCGTGGCTTGCAAAAAATGCTGAATGCGTTGCAGGGACAGTGCCAAAGATACGGGATGAAGACAAACCTGAAGAAAACGAAAGTAATGCGATTTTCAAGAACAAAAAGGGCAAGTATAACGATAAAATTAGGAGGTCAGTAGCTAGATCAGGTAGAGCAATTTAGCTATCTAGGTAGTGTGTTGGAAGAAAAAGGGTATAGCAGAATTGAAGTGAGAAGAAGATGCATTGACAAAAGAAGGTTTGACCCGTAGGCGTGAAGTAATGACAGTGGCGTTGAGTAGAGAAGTGAAGAAAAGACTAGTGAAAAGTTTAATATGGGGCTTTGCACTATATGGGGCGGAAACGTGGGCTTTGCGGAAATAAGATGAAAATAGACCTAGGGCTTTTGAGATGTGGGTGGGGAGAAGGATGGAGAAAGTAAAATGGGTCGAAAGGAAGACGAACGATGAAGTGCTAGAATTGGTAGGAGAGGAAAGAAATTTGATAAATTAAATTATGAGAAGGCAGAAGGTGTGGATGGAAAAGGTAATAAAAGGGGATGGTGTTTTGAAGGAGGTGATTGAGGGAAGAGCGTTGGGTAAGCGGGGAAGAGGGAGGAGAAGAACAGATAGCTAGGACGGAATGATGGGTGGCAGGAGATATGATCGGCTGAAGAGGGATATCGTGTGAAATTTGGGGGTTGGGAAGAATTAAATGTCCATTTTAACCTACGTTCACCGGTAGAATACTAATAATAACAATATGTAAAGTTTTGCATGAGGCATCTGCCGATGAAATTATGAGACATTAATTACAAGGCAAAGGTTGCAAATGTGGCAAACATATTTAAGGTAAAGAATTTTTTAATAAAGATTTTTAGTGCTTTATGAATCTGGCTCTTAAATTAGATCTTGGGCTTAGTGGGAATTAAATTTAGTATCGTTTCCTAATTAGGATTCCATATCTGTTCACGTTAGTCATCTATTTGTCACCAAACTTAAGTATGTGACCGCATTTGTTTGTTCCGAGGTAATTAGAGCTCACGAAGCTTCGTCCTTCCGAGGCCTTCAATTGTTATCATTCCATCGTTGTCGGAAGATAGAGAATTGAACGGGAGGGGCAAAATTGCTCGAAAATTTTGTTCTTTCCGAGAATCAGCGGATCCATTCCCAAATTTTTTGGGAGGATTTGCTTGGGTGGTCCCAGCCGAATGTACTCAGGCGAAGTTAAATTTTACCATCTATGTGACCCATCTCAGGTCAAGTTAAATTTTACCATCTATAATGCCGATAACCGTTAGTTGGGAGTTATTTTGATATTTAATCAATATCCCTTTTCTACTCGAATATTCACAGCAATAACTCACGATGTATACCTCCGTAATCGTCTTTGTTATTAGTCAAGGAGAGAAGTGTTTTGATTTCTTTAACATGATGATGAGGAAGAGAAACGCGCCACAGAATGATGGATAGCACTGGAATAGGAAGAAAGGGGCTAGGTAAACATTATGCTAAATGTAATACGGTCTTGATGGCAAATGGTGTCTATGAATCTATAAGTGAATCAGGGCTGTAAGTGGGGAAGCATATCGATCTATAACAATCTACCTACAACAATAATAGCATTAAAAATGCTTGAAACTCATCACAAAATTTCAATGGATTAAACCATAAAGTATACAATTTTCCGTAACAGATTTCGTAACAGATTTTGCTTTAGCGTACAATTTAGAAATCTGTAATTGCATTAGGCTCAAGCATCATAGTGGAGCTTTTTTTGTTTTCCAGTGCTTGATGATACAAAATGGAGACGATGCAGAATTATGGATAGTGGAAGAGATAGAGAATAGTTTAAATTCTATCACCAAAACAAGAGTAAAATATTTTTATAAATACCAGTAGGCCGAAAATAACTTTTTATTGATTCGAATTGGGGATGGTTTACATTCAAACATCTTGCACAAATAGCAATCGCTACGACAGTCTAAAATATTTTTCAAACACTCCATTAACATTTTTGGCGCGATCCGATTGATATACACGTGCAGTTATCCGTTAAGCCCTCACATTCGACAGCTTTAGTGGTAGGAAATTCTTTTTCTTATCTCAGCTCATAATGGAAAACAGACTGCCCTGCAAGAGAGTGGGGGTCAAGATGGATGGCATTAAGTAGTACGGATGCTGCCCTAAATTAGAAAGAAGCTTAGTATAAAACCATTTGAATATTAGAAAATATTATAGAAGAAAAACACCTCCCTCACCGATGTATTACCCGTAATCTAATCAGATAATGAGCCTTTGCTTGTATTTTTTCATAAAGGAGATGACAGATTTTTCAGTTCTCTTAGTACGAGAATATATTTTACCTAAGCTATGCGAGTGCGTTGGGTGAAAGAATTCTTTGGACCTAGGGTTTCTTTTGCCTTAGCCTCGGTGAAATTGTTACTTATTGTCTAATAACAGCGAACTTCATTCCTCGCCGTTATTACAAAGAGCTCATTTCGTCAATTGGTTCACTTTTCATATCAGTAAGGGTCAACAAATGCAAGCGATTTTTTTATCACCTTATGACCCAGCTAATGAGATGTGTTTTCTGTAAATTTAATTTTATACTAAGTTAAAATTCGGTGACGGGCGATATGGTATTGAATTTTTATCTCCATTACTGATGCGTATTTCTTTCGCCTTCCCTGTGCTGAGTTTCGAAAGAATGCATGGAGGTATGTTTAGCCAAGATGTTATCCCGCTCCGCTGATGGCGCACTAACTGCTGTATAAGTTGCCCTATACTCTGTTGATAGTGTATATACCGATAGGTGTTTGAAAACAAAATCTTCTCATGTTCTCGCTTGTATATGTGTTCTAATGCCAACTGATGAATGAAGGTTCTTAAAATTGCCGGGCAGTGGACAATATTTTGATTTCCCTGTCCGATATTAACTGTCTTAATTAATTTACACACAGTGTTCACTCAAATTCGGTGGTCCTGTGATAATTTTTTCTTCGCTTTTCATTGTTTTATTTAAGCCCGAGTGGTGTTGGGTTTTGGGTTTGATTCCAGGCATTCATTTTCCGTTTCTGATGTTTGTAGTAGGTATTTTTCCCTTTTTACTGGCAGGACTAATTAAATACGGCATCTGGGATTTTGAATGTCAAGAGAGAAGGTAGAAAATATGAAGAGTGAAAGTACGGGTAGTATAGTATAGGTAATAGTATAAGTAGGGAGTATATTAAGTAAGAAAGGAGTATGTTATGGGGTTTTTTAACTTGACCTTGAGCTTCACTTTTCTCCCATGTGCTCCACTGTAGAAGTTGACTTCTCTGAATTCCGCGAGCGTTTAGCGGAGACTACTGAAACGAGTTTTGACGTGAATGTAGTCCTCAAAAGGGGATCAAAAAGGAAAAATTGAAACCATACTTTCGAACTCCATCAGCCACTATGCCAAGTCTTCGGTCCATGGGAAATTGTTTTCATGGGTTGGATTCATTGTGGCCACGACAAGCAGCAGGGAGATAGAATTTTTAACTGGGGAGGGCGTGGAGGACCAAGAGTTAGAGGGTTGGGCAGCTAACTGGATGTTCTAGGTTCGATCCCGGGAACCATAGGCGGCTCATAAAAAACCTCCTACATATCATGATGTGTGAATATCTCTTGATTTTAAGCTTAGTACTTTAAGAGCTGCACCCTCACAAATCAGAGCGATGTTTGGGTTGAGCATTGTGGTTTAATCTTTAAATGACGGTTCTGTCATTTTTTTCATATTTTCCGTTCACTTTGAAATAATCCTTTTCGTATATTAGTTGAGTTTATCCTTGCGCACATACTTTTCACTATTCAGTCTTCACATTTCGAAAGCTTATGTAGAGGGTGACATAAGAATCACACTTTTAATACCATATCTTGCCATCGTTGACAGAACCCGATGTCATATTGATTTTACCTGAGCAAACAAGTCATTTCACCCGTTACTCTACAAAAACTCGACTTGAATTCGACCTCCCCCAATGTTGAAAACAAAGCCATGTTTCCACGATCCCGAAAGTCAGGTTGGTGATGTAGTACGCATTGGCTAGTGAAAGATTACGGGCTTGAATGCCGTCTCAGAATGTCGGTGTCATATTTGTCCTGATACGAGGGAATCATGCTGATGTAATGGCTATATGCTGACTTTTATTTCAGAGTGCCCAGGATCGAATCCTGGTAGTGACAGATTTTTAAATTGAATTTGGGTGTCTTCTTAACGTTTGGGCGTGGAGTAAGATGGAGAAGGTAAGGTGGGTAGAAAGAAAGGCGAACGAGGGAGTGCTAGTATGTAATGGTGGGGGAGGAAAGGAAGTTGATTGTGTAAATTATTATTGCACTAAGCCAGAGGGTCTGGATGGAGCAGGTTTAAGGGACGGAGGTGTTTAGAAGGGCGTGATAGAAGGAATAATATTGGGTAAGCGGGATAGAGGAAAACGAAGAATGGGTAATTTGGATACAATAATGGTAGGTGGGAAGCATGCCGAACTGAAGAATATCATATAAAAGATGTGTTGGGAAATAAACACCTATTGAATTTATTTGAATTGTAAGAGTTATATTGATGTCAGAACCTAACTGGACTTGAGTGATATCGGCGCCGGGTTTCTCTCCACTCTTTCTCCACCTTTTTAAATTCCTTACTCCTTCCACGGTTCTCTGTAACATTCTAACCTCTTCCCAAATATCCACCTGGTTTATTTCGCGCAGTCTAACCTATGTCTCGTCCTAAGACAATTAGTGCCATTCTAGGGTGACGTGATCGACAGCTGACGTCAACAGCTGAGGCGCTGTTGGCGTCCGCTGTTGATCACATCACCTAAGGATGGCACTAATTGTCTTTGGACGAGACATAGGTTAGACTGCGCGAAATAAACCTGCTGCTGGACCAATGAAAACCGAACTCTGCCACTTCTATTACGTAACCATTACTTTGATTCTAATAGTAATCTCTTATTGAGTATTATTGTAACCATTGGTGCATGCTCGGTGATTATTCACCCCTTGCGGCATACCCTCGAGGCAGGCACGTGGCCGGGGAGGGGAAGGTAGGGGCTTCTAGGGCTTCAGCCCTCACCGAAATTTTGTACCAATGATTTTGTTGTTCTTATCTTAACTGGGCATAATAATCCGGATTACACTGCGTATAATATAAGTGTTAAGTGTCTTGAAACGTGATCACTATTTTGAATAATGTGTATGGTTAATAATTTTTCTTTTCGTTCTGATATAGGCATGCGTTAGACTTCTGTTATGGGGCCGGTAAAATTAACTGCTTCATAACAAGGTAAGTAGAGAACTTAACCAGTGAGAAAAGATAGGAATGGGCTCTGTAAAAGTAAATACCAAGCGCTGAAAATTAAGGAAGTTTTGTATCATGTCGGCACCGAAAGAGCAAGGCTAATTTGTTTCAAGTTACGAACCACTAGACTTAGCCCCCCCCCCTCCCCCCCCGAAGCAAAGTGGGGTCGTTTACCATATTTTTTTAATTGCCGAAAATCTGATAGAGCTTGTAAAATAAAAAGAGCCGTATTTTTACGTTTTTTAATCCGTCATTTATTTCCCGAGTTATAAGCGGCGAAAAACTGACGTTTTTAACCCTTTCGGAAATGTGGGTGTGGTGCAACCTCTGACGTATATCGACTTCGTCCAATCACAACTGAGCCCGCGAAGCTACTTCGCCTTATCGCAAAGGGGGGACACAGCTGACTCGGCCAATGGGAGCGATTGCGAGAGCATCTGTGCTAGCAGACCTTCCGAGAATCCCCCTCCACTCCCTTCCCCTCCCCTAAAAGCAGTCAAGGACGAGAGGAAAATGACGTTAATGTTATCACAGCAGCATTTTCGGTGGGCGTCACCTTTTGCTTATTTTAATTTTTGATTTATGAGTGAATGGTTGTGGTTAGAAGATTAATTTTTATTTAAAATTCTTTTTTCGTTTCCATCTAACGATTTCGTGTACAAAATTGCGATTTTGGTTCCGAGTAAACGCCCCCATTCAGGCTGCGTGCCTACCTCGAGGTGGTTGTAGGGTATTCGGCAAATATAGATAACGTAATTCCTCAGAAAAATACGGTCCTTACAAATCTGCTACGACGAGAGCATCTTGAAGATGTTGAGCACGTTAACAGGTGGCAGTAATCGATTATTTTGGCGAAAGGAGTCGTTCGGAAAAGATCTTCCGAGTGCTCGTACCACGTGATAATGCGAATCTCGATGACTCTTGGAACTAGGCGTCTTGACGCGTATATCGTGAGTCGCCGATGCCTCCACCCCTCCTCTCGGCGGGTTTCTCCTCATGTCAGGGGAGCTAGAGAGGAGGGGGTGGACTGGAAGGAGTGGGGAGGATGAGTGAGATGATCCATGGAGGGAGGACACTTTTGGAGGAGGCACGCGTGGGGTGGGATAGGGTAGGAAGGCGGCGGTGGGGGTTGGATGAGGGGCGTCGGCTATTGGACCGGTCAGTGGCGGCAGCCCCGGCAGCCGCGGGGGTAATACTCTCGCTCTCATCTCTGGCTTGCCACTCGGAACTGCTTCTCAAGGTCACTCGTGTCCACGGACCCCACGTCAACTCGCTTCCCAGCCCCTCCTCGGTGCTGGATGCCTGCCTCGTCGGCTTTATTTCAGGAGGACAAGATGTGTTACGGCGTGTTTTCCCGCACGGAATAGAGTGAGAAGAACGAGAAGGGGAATGGAAACTGTCCTCGTTCTCTGCGAGTCTATTTAGTTGAGATAGTTGTGAAGCGGGGAAAAGAGTCTGAATCCTAGCATCCGTGAAGTCTTTTTGGTCTTAGTGAGAGTAGTATATCCCTCCGAGGTTTACTTTACTCATCTATCTAAAACTTCATTATTTGCAGAGTCTTGATCAGATAATGACTGAGAAGGAAAGGGATAAGGGAGTTTCCATTTTTCGCCTTCACAGTGGAGTCCTCGAGGTTTAACGTCAAACTGAGATCAAGTAAATAATATTAAAACAGTATAGCTCTATTTATGATTGTGGGAATAGCTGAATTAGGTTTGAGGTGCTTTTGCTGCTGAGGTGTGGCACTATTTAGCCCTAGGGGTGGGGAACATTTTGTGGCCCCCTCTACAGCCTTTTGCAGTATTGCCATGCATGATGGGTGGGCGACTGTGCAAATCACTACATGCCTGTAAGTGCTTATAAAGAAGTGATATTAGCTTTCAAGTACGGTCGCTCTTTCATTATTTTTGTTTTGAAGCCTTGGAAACGTATGCGAGTCCCAGCAATTAACCTGGAAAAGGTTCAAAATGAAACATCAGAATTTGTGTGATCGAGAAACAGATTGCGGCCAAAAGACAATACCACTGAATGAATATTGGTCTTGATATTTGAAAATGTTCCTCATATTTGGTCAAAAGCTAGGGTTTGCAAATTTACGAGGCTAAAGAGCCAAACCTAGCTCTTTCTACACCATTATTTGAGAGGCAGATATATTTTTATTGATAAGGAAAATTTAAAGAATTATAATATGTTCATTAGCATATGTTGGCATCAGTATATAATAATACATATGCTTTTGAAAATAGTACTCTGTGAAGTACAATTTTGTTATATTTTACTTCAGAGCCATTTTTAAGGGGCTTCATATGGCTCGCGAGTCGCAGTTAGCCGACCTTGCTTAAACTTAATAATTCGACTATAGCCACCACCATGTGATATCAGGCCGGTGCTTTACTCACCTGGCTGCAGTGGCCGTCACTATGATAATCTTCTACCAAATGATTCTAAGCTCAACCTTTTCAAATTAACATTTTGAGGTAGGCTTGTGCGATGAACGATTTTGGTCATCGATATTCGATGAAATAATTTCATCGAAATACTTCGATGACGATGGCTGTCATCGATCATCGAATAGAGTGTACACGATGATCGATGACTGTCAATGATCGATGCAGATGTCTCGGTTGGCAGTTTGTGCCTATTAAGTGAAGATTGAATTGGGTCAAACTTAATTGAGAAGGACAAGGCCTATTTCTTATAGAGCGAAACAAGCACCAAGTTACAAATTAAGCAACAGCTCTTTGTTGTGGCACAATACAATTCTCATATCCGCATTTTCATCGGTGAGTAGATGTCGGACGTCCAACACAACGTTGCCTGCATCGCTGAAGAATCGCTCTGATGATATTGAAGTGGCAGGATAACAGAGGTATTTCCTCGCGTACTTTTGAAGGCGGTGATTCACACCCTTCCTGTCCCCATGCCAATGTAGGACGTCCGAAGATTTGGATAAAGCTGGGACCACCTCGTACTTGTGGAGCTCCGCCAGGAAGGGGTCGTCAGCAGAGGTAGCGTTTCTCGTGTCTGCAGCACACAGACTCATCGACATCAATGATTCGTATCAACTCATCGACATCGATGATTCGCATCGACTCATCGACATCGATGATTCTCATTCTCATCGCAGTCGATGGTCGATGACATTCATCGTCATCGATTTCAGTCATCGCGGTGCGATGACTGAAATCATCTTCGATGACTTCGATTAATCGACTCATCGCACAAGCCTATTTTGAGGTGTCAAAGAATGTCTCTTGCCCGCCTAGTCGGTCGGTAGGTCGGTATGGGGTCGGCTGGACAATCCAAGAATCGTCGGTTTGAATCCCGCTTCAAGTATTCATGTCGTTCTGGTCTAAGGATTGAGTTAAGTATTAGATAATTTAAGTGAGACGGTGAGATCAAACCTTAAGAGTTAGAGTTCCTTAAAACCTAATTATCTAACCTGTACCACTATGTCTCATGTTTTGATAAGAGACATTCCCCTCCTAGTAGGTCGTCATTATCCTCAACCGTTTTCCCATCTGTCTTTTTCCAGACTCTGTCACCTAACCAAACCATTTTAAATTAGAATACCACCGGTAGTAAAATGTCTTGCCCATTACTTCGATTTCTTTAGCCAAATATCAATGTAGGTATGCCTTCGCCAAATATCAACGATGAAATGCGATTAAGGTTACTGATAAAGTCTGCATCTTATTGATAATGATTGAACAACCTGTTTTCTGTATTATTTGTGCATACGGAACATCGTGATTACAAGTGTTGAATATGGGATAGCTTATATCCCTTATATTGTGCCTGGATTTCCTCCTGGGTTGGAGAACGATCTCTTGGGTGGTGGCTTGGGAAGCTGGGTATTATCTCCTGACGCATTTTTTCCTTGAGTTTTCGCCTTGGAATTTTTCTCGACGTATCATCTTTCTTTGGTCCCGGTTTCTCTTCCTTGCATTAGTCGATCGTGTTCCGGACGTCCTTATTCATTCCGACCTTGAGAAACTATTTTGGATGGAGGAAAAAGTAAATCATTGATCAGTCTTTTCCAGCTAAGAAAAGCATGAGCATACATACACTTCCGTCACTGTTTTTTTGCAGATCAAGCACGTAGCACGCTGAAGTATTGCATATCCTGATTCTGCTGTTAGCGGGGTACTAATTAAACGCCGGAATTCAAAACAATTACTAGGGGTTCAAAACAGGCGTAGTTTGCTGAAAAATGTTCATTTTTCTGTTGTTTTAATCCACCCTCATTTAAAATTATACTGTAGCCATGTAATCATTTAAATGTGTTCACCTATGGCAACATAATACCCTGTAAGCCGCCGCAAGAGTGTGTGGTGGGGGTGAACCGTTGCCGCGCATGTAATGAAAGTATGTAATGAGGTCAAATCTTGTGTTAGTGACTACTATATGGATTTTTTCGTAAATCCGAAATATCTGGAATTATATGAGTATCTCCGGCTATATTCGGCTGGGACCGGATGTAAAAATGAATTCGATGTATGGCTTTAAATTGCTATGTATTTTCCTAATATATAGCAATTTAAAGCCATACATCGAATATATTATCTCCTGACAACAAAGACAAGGAACATTAAATATCTAATAATATGTGACATATTATTAGATATTTAATGTTCCTTGTCTTACTTTCACTCTTTGAGAATCGTAATCTGAAAAATATCCGTGAACTTCGATCATGACTATGTAAATACGATTCTATGATTAATGATATGATACCTATTAATTATTTAAATGGCAACTTTTTATCGGCAGCCTTACTGTAGAAACTGTATTCATTAAGTCGTTTCCAAATTACCGTTCGAAAAATATCTCGTAAAGTAGGAATGAATTTTTCTCACTGCTAAAAGATATGACCGAACGGCGTACCAATGGCGTAGAAAGTACGCGGATCATTTTTTAAGTTGAAGATACGCTAGAATTAAAAAAATTAGTACCTGACGCAATGATGTAAATATGAAAGTTTATGGCTCTTCGAATTTTTTGAGGAAAGGGAACGTCTTTATTGTGTGTGGATGACGGAGTTCGTAACTTTAGATCCGTAGGCTATTTCAATAAGCTCAGAATGATGAAGGGCAATATAAACAGGGTTAATGGGTCATGTATCTTGTTGTGTCTCTCATTGTTTGCGGAGTCTTACGGTGTGGAGAGAAGAGTTAGGAAGACAAACTTCCGTGCCTATTGTTTCCTCTGACTGAATCGCTCCAGCTGTCACCGCATAATAACTCATCTTTAAAAATAAAACTCCCATCTATTAGGAAGACGGCCTAAATATTCATACGTAGATCTAAATGTTACCTTGCGAGCCGCCGCAAGGTTGCGTGGAATTTCCTTGTTTAATAGTTGAATGAGATAAGTAGAAAGAAAGAAAATAATTTATTTCTCTAGGACATGTGTCCTCTAAGAACAAAAACAATTTACAGTGAAAATTGTATCACAAAGTCACACTTTCACCCATTCGCTGTGAACGATAAACCAATACATTAAAAGTTACGTGATATCAAGTTAAACATTTCAATACTATATTCTAACACAGCACGATATTCCAAAACATTATAATGGGTTCCTCATCGTAATAATAAGTGACGTATCAGCCCATCAATCATGTTAGCGTTGAATTACATAAAGCGAACTGTATTAACACAAAAAGTTATAGAAACACTTTGAAACTACATTAAAATAATGACAATTATAGAGATATAAGAAAAAGTATGTTTTCGTACACGTAACAAATAATTCATAATGAGGCAATAAGCAATAAACTTCAGCTCCTCAGTCTCAATGCAGTCGTACAATAATGAATGCGGTATAATGAATTGGATTCACTTGTTAGGCGATTATTATAAATCAACATTTCTGTCAGTGAAATCGATGGTCGGCAAGTTTGCTTGATGGAATTTAGACATAGTAAAAATAAAAGTACTTATTTAATTGCACAATTTATTTTAAATGACTCGACCTGTTTCAACCTTTACAGGTCATCATCAGGTTCAAGATATTTCACTCCTGTTGATGACCTGTAAAGGTTGAAACCGGTCGAGTCATTCAAAATAAATTGTGGAATTAAATAAGTACTTTTATTTTTACTATTTCTGTCAGTGTTTAGATGCCTGAAACTAAGATTATTCATTGATATATTTGTATATGCAAGGCGTATGTTGTTGGTCAAAACCTCGGTAGGAAATGCTCTGTTTAGAATTTAGAATGCGCTGAAGGTATTAAAAATATTTAAGAAAAAATTTACTACTTTGGAGATCGTCTATTCCAATGTTTATTTGAGTGAGCTGTATGCATGTGCCTCTTGATTGTTTTATCTCACACCCAATGAATTGGAGTGTTTGTGTAAGTCTCGAAGAATCCACCCTTCACCGAAAGGTTGATTGCCCGGGGCGCAGAGCTGTGTGTTTAAACCAGATCTCAGCCTCCTTTGAGATGTTCAACGGTCTAGGTATCGCATTAGTTTAAAAATCCCGTTTCACTCCCTCGCTTGTTTTTAGATCAGTGCCTCCTAGCGTAGCCTTAAAAGAAATTGGCTCAAATTCAGAAAGTACTTTTATGATACATTACTCACCTCTGACAGCAAAGAATAATTATCCCTGATCACCAAGGAAACAGATCTAGCAAATAATCATTTTCAAATAACAAATAAAATGCTCATTTTCAAATCCATCGCCTTGGCTTCTTCACCTGCCTTGAAGGCAAAAGTCTGTCTGCATCAGGTTGTGGCTAACATGTTTTCTCATCATCATGAGTTGAAAGCCATGTTTGTAAACCCCAAAAGAGCCCCATAAAATAGTGGAGTACGGCCATTTGCGGCGTGTCAACATTTTATAGCAGCCATAATCGGTGGCGTGAAAAGTAATGTTATGTCCCATTTCATCACGAAGAGGAAATAAAAGCAATGGTTGGGTATACAAGCGAGGAAATTTTCACGGCGGAAAATTTCCATCACCCGGCTGATTTTTGAGACGAATTCCTTCCTCGACTCAGAACACGGAGGCCACCATCTTTTCCTCCTTCCCCCACACTATTCCCCCACTTCCTTTCTCCCAGGGGTCCGTCCACGGCCACCACGTGAATCAGCCCCTTGACTGAAGCGTACGTCAAAACCCCGAGCTATCCGAACGAAAACAGAAAATCCCTTTGATGGGAAGCTAGCATTGGGAGTTTATCGACAAGTCCCGCGGGGGAAATAGTCTGTCCTGACGGACACCAATGCTCTCTCTCTCTCATCCGGAGGGTGTAAGGGGATGGGGAGGAGATTTCCTGAGGTGCCCTAGGAGGAGGAAAGCAGGGAGGGGAAATCTTTGAGGGAGGCTTCTGATCTCCTCCACGAGAGGGAGATGAGGCGCTGAAGGAAATGATTTCGTAACGGCAGGTGAAGGAGCGAAGCCGTGGTTTTCATTTTCCGCCCTTTCAGGTGCCAAGGGATTCGGGGGTGATGGGTGGAATCTATAGCGAATGCGATGGGAGCGAATGTATTCTCTCGATTCCATCGGCAGTCTCGGGTTTCTCGAGTCGGCCCTGACTAACATAAGTTAGTGTTACTTCGGCTAGCGAGTGTTCCGGCGATCGAAGATGCTCCTTGCATGAGTCTTTTTTTCCTATCTGATAGCACGCTTAAAAATATTTGTTAATAATATCCAATAATTACTATACACCTTGAATACGCAAGTATTTAAATGAATACTCTTAGTTTCTGGCATCGGAATACTAAAATACAAACTAATTCTTAACAATCGTCTGACAACTGACTCCGATTCTTTATAGCGCGTTCATTATTGTCAGACTGCGTCGAGACTGATGCGCTTGCTGTGCTATTGAATAAATTGATTTTTTCTTTTAAAAATTGAATTATCCATTACAGCTATTAGAATAATGGTATCCTTCCAACTACCTAACTAGTAAATTTTCCTTCCACACGTCCTTACTCAGGCTTGCGAAGTAACATTTACATTGTTTGTGAACATTTAGACTGTCTTCATAGTTGATAGGAATCTTATTTTTAAAGATGAGTTCTGATGTGGTGACAGTTGAAGCGATTCAGTCAGCAACAATAGACACGGAAGATTTGCTTCATAACTTCTATCCAAATAACTCTCCAATGCCATTTAGGTGAAAAATATTCCCGACAGAAAAATAGCCCATTAAAAATCCTGACATTTGCCGCCGTATCGATAGAACAAGAACTTTGACGTCAATTTTCTGGTATC
Source organism: Platycnemis pennipes (assembly GCA_933228895.1). NCBI lineage: Eukaryota > Metazoa > Arthropoda > Insecta > Odonata > Platycnemididae > Platycnemis > Platycnemis pennipes. The sequence goes on along the minus strand of OW121856.1, from coordinate 74,521,772 downwards.
TTGCCATTGAATATAGAAGGAACTAGGAAAGAGAAAATGGTACAAATTGTGCTTCAAATTTGGTTTCCTGCCTAGATGAACTTATGCAGGTTTTAGAGCACCGGAAAAACTGTTTTTCAACGTGCCAAAAGATCCTGAAATTTGGGATATCGATCGATTTTGATATTCTTATGCCCATGATTTTCGGTAGACTGCCGAAAAGTTCATTTTTAAAGTAAAAACAATGACTTTGCGCTAATGTTTCAATTTAAAAACAGCAGATCAATCTTCGATCATTTCTGTACGAAAGTGTAATATTTTTATTAAAATAAAAATTTCATGCATGGTATTGTATGCCTGAATCTTGATTTGGCTGTGATCTCTCTTCGAAAAACTCTTTAATTTGTATATTCGAGTCGTGTATTGATTTGTTCCCATCAATTAACTCAAATTGGTTTCGGCAGTTGTTCTGAAGTATTGTCGTTATCTCGATAAATTGGATGCTATGCTCTGGACAAGCAGATCTGTAACGATACAGATTATGCGTTATCTTTGAAGTATGTGTTGCGTGTAAAAGCAAAGTTGATTGTTGTTCATTACTGGGGAATGTAAAACTGAAATAGATCATGCCGTGCCCCTGAATGTTTTCATGAATCATTATCATTTTTTAGTATTCTATAGGTTTAACGAGTATTCCATTTAGGAAAGGCTCTCATAGAAATTTCCTACTCAGCCATGCTTCATCGAACGCCTTCTGTAGAAAGCTTTAATCGTCTGATCAATGTTTTTTCTACTAACTTTCGTCCTATCTAAAATTCCCAGTCTCTTTCCTGCTTTCCTAGTGATCTTCCTTTAATCACGGCCTTATGTTTCCCATCGTTTGTATATATTAATTTTTTAGCGTGTCAGTCAGTCAGTCCGTCCGTCATTCTGAATCCGTTTTGTTTCGTTCTCTCCCAAGTTTTTAGCTAAAAGAGTGAAGTTTGGTGCGTTGAGTGTGGATTCTGTCTGTATGATTTGGTAGTAGTTCTGGATTTTAGCAGCTTGTGGTGCAGAGAAAAATGCAAGAGAAAAATTGTGTTTTCCCTATCGTTTAGCATGGGAAACCAGTTGCTATACATATTTGTTTACGTTGCTAAGTCATTGTCTTTACGTTTTTGGTAAAGGGGCAGAAATTGGATTGAAGAAGTTGAAGAAAGTGGAATTAGTTTCATCAATCAATTTTGTAAGTATGAAAATATTAATTAACGTTTTCGATGTGCAGATAGTGAAATAAAACAATTTTTGCCTACCGGCCCCGATCTTGTGTATGAAATGTGAATATCAAAGCTAGGCGTTTTGAAGTAGGTAGGTACTTTTCTAATAGTTGAAAGAAGTTTATAAAGCGTTTATTATGTATTGATGTTCGTTGCTAAAGTTTGAAAATACACCCACCATTTTAAAATTATCAATGGCTGTCCTACACCCGAACCATTCCGTTTTTTATCAATTTAAAATAAAACATTCACTTATATCTCAACCTAAAAGATAGTCATTTTCTACATTCAATAAACCAGATTAAAAACAAGTGTTAGAAAAACAATACTTGGTAAGTATGTAGAAATAGTGTAAACTATGAGTGGACACAATAGGCTCAACTCTGAATTGGTCATATGGAAAAAGAGTTGCATTTAGAGCTGTTGGGCAGATTACAATGCGTCTTAAATTTTGGGTAGTAAATTCACTTCATAAAGAAATTTTAGAATGCAATCTTGTCACCCAATACCTTGCTCAGATCCCCAAATATTTTGTGATGTTTGCGTTCCATCCTATATTTTACACAGTCGACAAGCAGGTGTTTCACCTAAAATATTTCCAAAAGCTCAAAAAACCAATTCTAAAATAAATCTACCGAGACGATTGCAGAAATATATTACAATAACCTTTACATCGCTTTGGGTATAATATTTATCAAATATTGCGTCAAAACCATTCGATCGACTGTATTAAAACCTCCTAGAACATTCCATTTTCATCAATTTTAAAAAAGACATTCACTTACCCCACCTAAGATATTTGAAAAGGCTTTAAGGACCAATGGGGGCGTTTACTCGGAACCGAAATCGCAATTTTGTACACGAAATCGTTAGATGGAAACGAAAAAACAATTTTAAAGAAAAAAATTAATCTTCTAACCACAACCATTCAATCATAAATCAAAAATTAAAATAAGCAAAAGGTGACGCCCACCGAAAAAGCTGCTGTGATAACATTGACGTCATTTTCCTCCCGTCCTTCACTGCTCGTATGAGAAGGGGAGGGAGTGGAGGAGTGTCTCGGAAGGTCTGCTCGCACAGATGCTGTCGTAACTCCTCCGATTGGCAGAGTCAGCTGTGTCCCCCCCTTTGCGATAAGGCGAAGTACGCGGGCTCAGTTGTGATTGGACGAAGTTGATATACGTCAGAGGTTGCACCACACCCACTTTTCCGAAAGGGTTAAAAACATCAGTTTTTCGCCGCTTATAACTCGAGAACTAATTGACGGATCAAAAACGGAAAAATACGTGTCTTTTTATTTTACAAACTCTACCATATTCGGCAATAAAAAATATAGTAAACGACCCCATTCTATTTTTAAACCACCCAGACGATCCCACAAAAATATCACAGCCACCTTTGCATCGGTTTGGGTATAATTTGTTGCGTGTCAGTCAGTCAGTCAGTCATTCTTTCTGTATCCGTTTTGTTTTGTTCTCTCCCAAGTTTTGAGCTAAAAGGGTGAGGTTTGATGCGTTGAGGGTGGATTCTCTGTCTGTATGATTTGGTAGTAGTTTTGCATTATTAGCAGTTTGTGGTGCAGAGAAAAATGCAAAAAACGTGGTTATTGAGAGTGAGAGACAACATATAATGAAAATATGGTGTAGAAAAAAGTACGAAAACATATCTCAAGGCGCTCTCCACGTAGTACTATGTAGGGTAGGGGCCGCTCTATCTATGAAAAATCTCTGCCACTGCCTCGATTCGAACTAGGACTCTTTATATAAATAGTCCAAATATGTCTGCCTACTCCCCTGAAGACAACACTACGAGTTGAAACCTAGCAGGTGAAAAGAATATTTATGTGATATTACTAAGAGTTTATATTCATTAGTCTAGAGATGATCATTGCTCATCGAAACCTGGGTCATGAACTTTTGTTTTCTTTGTGGTGCATGTAAAAGTTTGTGTTTCAATTGGTGAATACATTTAGAGTTACTTAATAAAAGATGAGATAATTTTAATTAGATATAACACGTACTTAAACGGCTTTCATGACGTGGGATAGCCGACGACAATGGTCACCGCTTCATTTGATACGTATAGATTGAAGTTCCGCAACAAACGCATTGTGAATACAAACGTCGCAATACGATGGCATACTGGCCGAATGAAAATGGCAAAGAGGAGTCGAAATCCATGAATGGATACTCACGAGAGGAGATAGTTTCTCAGTGGAGGAGATACCGAACGAAAGAAGAAAGAAAAAAATACTCTGATGCAACTTCTTCTCAGCACGAGATCGCTCAGTTTCAATATTAGATTATTACTACCTTCGTTACGCTTTGAGGAACTTTACGCTTTGAGGAACTTCCTCTTCCCCGCGCGGCCTCTTCGAAACCAATTCAATCAAAGTATCTCCGAAGCCTAAACGCCAGTCGAGACGAGCACGGGAACGGCAAAGTCATCTCCGCGGAAATCCATTCCCTCCACGTGAGTGAACCATCGTGCAGTCCTCGGATGAAAATGCACGCTTACGGGGAAACCGGGAGGAACACCGTTTGGAAGCCGCTTTGTGAGTCCGTGAAACGGATGGGGGGTGAGGCACTCAACTGCAGAGAGTCTGAGGATCTACAAAGGGAGTGAAAGAGATCAGAACATGAGTAGTTCCACGGGTGGAAAGGAACGAGCTTGCATGGCTCTAGCAGGTCTCTCGTGTGCGTTCGGCATTTCCATAATCGCAAACGAAGGAAATAAAAGGGAAAAAAATGAAATTTTCCGTCATGAAAATATCTAAAATTAATGTGTGCGGATAGGTGTGGGTGGTTAGAACACTGACATACTATCACAAGAGGCCGGAATGATAGGTCAATATTAGGTTTTAGGCGACTGTGTGAAATCTTGGTAGTGAATTAAGTATTTATGTAGAATTATAGTATTAATCATGAATCGCTTCCTCAGAGTATAATAGCCATCACTAGGCTGATTAACCATTGGAACCAGGTGTGGAATCATGGATCTATCTTTCGCGTTATCGCAATCTTTATCGTTAACGCTTACCCCTAGAGTAGAGCAGGGTTAACAATAATCGTCTATGAAATTTGCTCCACTGTTCGTAATAAGCTATTTGAAGTGCTGCACGAAAAATGGATGGAATTCACGTTTTCTCTGAGATATGTTTAATCAATAAATAACGATAACGCTAGCGCACTCGTTATGAAGGTATAGAAGTAGATGTGACTGGTGAAATTGAGTACAACGTATTGTTGTATTCTAATTTTTTTATTACATGACGTGTATAGTGTCCATGATAAGGTAGCATGTTCGTCAATTTTTCGTGTCATTGAATTTTGAATCCCTTGTATTAATACCGTTATCTCGAGTATTTTAACCATTACTGTGTTACGTGGAGTAGCTCTTAAATTGATAATCTTCTCCTATGGCATAGTACCTTACTTTTTAGCGTATGCCATGGATGATTCAACTTTCAGAAACAACACATTTTGATTCCACAAAATATTTCACTTCATTTTAACAAATTCAAAGCTCGCGAGCTAGCCGCGAAAACTTTAGCGGAGTTACCCGCTGAAATGCACGATAGCAAAATATTCCACAGAGAATAAATCACCAAATTGCCTTTACCGGGACTCGAACCCGGAACCCCTGATTTCCGACCAGGTGCTCTACCAGTTGAGCTACCAAGGCGTCCTCTTTCTCTGTGGAAATTCTAGAAATTTCTTAATACAAGTTCTACATATTAGCCTCTAGATTCCACAATCTTTTTTCATCTTGCTACTCTTATTTTTGATTAGACTTCATTTACGTTTCTTATCACGTTCTTGTGTCTCATGAGACAATTTTGAAAGCGGTCCACTTCGTAATAGGGGATAAATCCATAAAATATTCACCTTTTGAACCCCGTTAACCTTTCATTTAAATACTTTTAGTTTTACCGAATGCAAACCTATTTGATCTGGGAGTAGCGCAAAAAGTAAGCCCGTATGATTTTTCCGTATGATATGGCCGATCTAGATTCAAGAATTAGCTGCGATGCCTCTTTTAGTAACTTTCAATATCTTCACGAAAAGAACAATGCTGTTTACGGCATCGCATTCCGACGAATTTTTTTTAGCATTATTGGAATGGCATCTATGAACATTCCACGGATACGTTATGAGACATTATGCTTCATTAGGATTTGAATTTTATTCCCTGGTTTTTGTTAAACTATCACAAATCTCAAGCTATCTCCATCGACGACGATTTAGAAAGCGTTCCATCTCTTCTATTCATGTCCCAGGTCAGTTCAAATGCACAAATACCGTGAAGAAAAAAAACATTCACAATTTGAACACGGCTGGAGCATTCATTTAAATACTCCTAATTTTAACCGAATGCAAACCTTCGAAATCTGTGAGTAGCGCTAGCAGTCAGCATGTATCTTTGTGCGGAAAAATACGGCTGACCTTGCTTCACGAATAGCCTACAATGCCTTCAGTACCTTCCTGTATCCTCGCTTAAAGCACAATGCCGGCATACCTCTTTGACGACGGTCATCAACGATGTTTTCATTTCGGAGACGACAATGGCAAAGGCCTGGGCAACGCTCGGAAAAGAACCGAAATAAACAATAAATTTCAACGTAAATTACACATTGCCCAGAAACCTCGACTACAAAGTGTAAATCGGTTAAGAGAATAAGAAGGTTTTAACATTTTCTCATTAAGTACAGAAATAATGAAAGAAATCGATTAATATTTAGTTATTTTACTGAGTGAAAGAAAAAACTCTTGCGCTGCCATAAATGAAAAAGTCAATTTAAACCAATGTAAATACATAATTGGCGCCAGGAATCGAACCCGGGCCCTGAGCCTTTTTTATATAGATTTTAGCACCTTCTTATGTGTATGCTAGAATCGTACAAATTTTCAGCTCAATCGGTTCATTAGTTCTTGAGGAGATGCGTAACATTGAACTGGCAGAGGATATTCGTCGGTCATTCATACTTTGCTCATTGTGTTTCGCTATTCTGTATGCATGTTGAATTTGTCTTTTGTTTCCCTTTTTCTGGTCATGTATGTCCTATGTAAAATTTACTTTCCATTCCGTGTTGTTAACCATCTGAAAATATAGTAGCCATTTCTGGTGAAAGTGCTAACGACATCTTGTCAGTAGCAGCTATTTAAAAACCGAGTAGGGTCACGTATTTGTATATTTCTGCCAAACTTCCCCAGCATGTGTAGTTGCGGAGAAACCGAAAGACCATTGTCACTCTGTGCACTCCTATCGTTATCTTGCATATTTCCATTTAGCCTTGTTGAAATAACATCATTAAATAAAGGAATAAGCAGTTCATATTTTAGCTCATATTACTCAAGCAGACATGCCATTAATGCTGCTAACGTTTTGCAAAACAAGATCAGTTTTGAAATTAGTGGGAATAATTCCGGCATGTACGCTTCTAAATATTTTTTATGCAGGAATAATTAAAATTAATTTCAATCTTCTCTCCTTTTTTGAGTGAACAATTCATCTCCGTTGATGTTCCTCCGAAATTAATTTTCTTCCCTCGCGGCTGTTTCTGACAATCACAAGGAAATTTGAATAGTTCAGCTGTTATACATGAAATAATATCGAGTATAAAATAAACTCCTTGTTGACTCTATAAATCGAATCATACCATTTCGTCCAAAATGCGTCCAAAATGGCAACCTTTACCATTCGTAGTTCAACGATAATTTCTTCCACGGAATAAGAGTTCGATCATAGAGATCCAAATTGAATTTCGAGAGTTTGTAGAGCTGCATGCACATTGTACTGCTGATTGATACATTTGTATAAATTACCCTAGGATATAAGTAAAACATCAACGATCAATAGAGCCCCTTCATAAACATTGAGGAGAGAGCTCGTGAAAATAAAAAATATAAACGTATTAGATGCTTTTGTTGAACGGTTAGTTTTATTTAATAGTCCAGTGGTCCCAAATTAGTCCCAAACAAGTAGCTCAAGAACACTATCAAATTGTCTCCGTCGTCAAAGGTTTGACGAGGACTACGTGTGAATCAAATGATCTATAATTTATCCTCAAACAATCATTCCTTATTTCCCTCATTCATGAAATTGTAAATCAATAGGTAAAGGCGTGAAGTGGCTAAGATAGAGAATTATGTCGTACCGTTGCCGTTCGGCTATTTCATGGTATATTGTTGATGCTTTAACTGTGGTTATAATAACTGAAAGCTCCTAGAGTAATTTTATGTACTTCTAAGAATCTGGAAACAAATAGCGAGCTTCACTTTTTTCATTTTTTGTTACGGTTTTTTTACCTAAATGCTGTTCTTTTTTCCTCTCTCGCGTATTTTTTCTCGTTTTTCCTACTTGCACACTTATCTTTACTCAACATACTCAACCTTGGCTTTTAATGGCCATCTAACATTCCTAATCCATTTTTCTATCCCTTTATTTGTGCTCATAAGAGCACTATGTATTAGTAAGGCTTGTTAGGAGCTGTAAGAAATACCCTAAAAAGACGCTTGTTGTCCGTGTCGTTATTGCGGGAAAGAGCAAGTGGTTATGGGAGTCCTACTCTGCATGATGTGGATAAAAGTATACTATGGCCGTGAAGAATGAGAAATCTTAGTTTTAAACTGAAGGGACAAGGAAATGAACATTTTGTCCAAAATATCATCGGGTGAATACAAGCTCTTGAACCCACTGTAAATTAATCAAATCTGCGTAACTTTGTGGAAGTTCACAGTATTAATGAAACTAATTGTACTTTTCCACAAATTTTAATACAACCTATCCAGGGTTTCAACACTTTTGCATCATTATCAAGTGTTACCCTATCTTTATCACCAAGTTTTAAGAAACTCGCGTTCACTTTCCAGATTTCTTGAGTTACATAATGTTACCCTTGGAGCTTTCAGTTATTATACGTTCACATTGCTTTACAATCTACCATGCAAAGGCCGAATAGATTCAATATTATGGCCTGATTCTTTTTTTCCAGAGTGACCCTTGATAATGACGCAAAACGTTGGAAACGTGGTTGAGTTTTATTAAATATTTGTATGGAAAACTAGTTTCATACGTCAGAATAAGATTCATCGCTGGGTGATTCATCGCTGGGTGATTCATCGAATGACTGACATGAATTGAGGAATTAATGACGAGGAATTTCTTTGATATAGTGACAGTTTTAGAGTCCTTTGCAAATGAGGAGGTATAGGTATTAGTAAGGCGCAGTAGTAAAACTAAATATAAGCAAACATAAAATCTTTAGTCCAGTTTGTTCTCACGTTGAAGTAAACGTGTTCCTTTCTGTAAGTCCCAGTGCTTTTCTAGAAAGAAAAGGTCCTCAATTGGTTACCCGGCATGTTTATAGCTTGAATTGTTAATTTTAAAGTATCTATAGCGCCGTTATATATTGCCGGAATTATTCTTCGGACGTATGCTTCACGTGCTAGATCGCTTATCCACGAAATTGATAGACTGCAAAAAAACCTAGAATAAGACAAGTGAGACGTAATAGCATAATGCTATTAAGTAAGCCTAATGTGATCATTTCATCATAGCATAAATAAATTACTTTTTGCTTCAAAAAATGGGAACTTGGAACCGCTAAGTATTTCGTGCGAGGATACGAATTACGTGTTATCCAAAGTCAGAAGTACTGTAGTTAAGAAAAACACTTTGCGACGATATACTCACTGGAAAATGTATTTGCTTCTCGAAAACACTTGGTATATCTTTCTTAGACAATTCACGCATAAGTCAGAATATTACGGGCGAGTGGTTCGAACAAAAACTGAAACCGTTATACAATTTAAGCCTCCTCTCTTAGTTGTAGTATTAGGTTTAAATTTTAGGATGCGCCGACAGCTAGCTTCACGCTCAATATATTTTGCATTTGAAATAATATTCTGTTTTATTTTTGAAATGCATTGAATTTTGAATTTTTGAATTGCATTTTGAATTGATTTTTGCATAGACGTAAAGTTATTAAAATTTTAATGTTATCTAATTCAGTCAGTCGCTTCAGTCAGTCAGAAGTTTATTGCGGTTTACTATAGGAAATACATGACTGGAGTTAGACTGTCTGGTTTAAATCATCCCCTAGAACTTCTTCTAGACTTAATTTCTTTAATATTTTTTATTTTCATATCGTAATGTCACTTATATCGCATATAAAGAGCGTGACACTAAATTTCTTGTATTAAAAAGCAACTAATGTAGGCCATATCCTTGCATTCTGGAAATTTATTGTCCGGCATACCAATGTACTTGCCGGCGTGGATTTCATTATCTCGGCATTGGCTTAAATGGAAGCTTTAAGAAACTCGTGATGGCATTTCGCGCCATGTTCCTTGACCGGTTTCGGCGGTTATTCGCCACAATTATGGCGCGCACAGATATTTGGAGCAAGATCCATATGTGTATGTAACGGTTGAAGAATCTTGCCCAACCATCCTTCGGTAATGGAAGAAAGTTAGAGGGCTCGCCGCTGCTGACACGAAGCACGTAAAGCAAATTTTGCAAGTGGCGGTAATTAGGTGGAAGCCAAGTTCGGGGGAGCAACTTTGTAATTTTATCGATAAATCATCGGAGATTTATTGCTGAACGCTGCCCTCAGGAGGTTTACGGGTATGAATATCGGGGAGAGGGCCAAGGTGATCAGTTTTCCCTCCACGGGTCCGAGTTTTAAATCTGTGGGTCTCACTAATTGATTTCATCATTCAAAGCACAAAAGTAAACTTCATCAGCTTCTTAATGAACACCGTATCTTGCGGCTTATTGGAAGAGTCATGGAAATAATCCTTTTTTGTGGGTATTCCATGCCATGGCTATTTCCCGTAGACATATGATGGTGTTGTTGGTTGTTGGTCATTTCAGACTGAATTCTCATCTCGTTTAGAGAGGCAGCAGTCTTAACTACATTATCGTGAATCAGAGAAGATACACTCGTATCAAATGCACCGAAACTTAGAATTCGAGTTTTTTCGGCAACTATTTTTAAGCAGAGGTTTTTCAGTAATTGAGAGAATATCGTGATATTTCTTGTGTTTCACTCTTCCTGGGATGTTTTTAAAAGCCAATTAAAATGCACTATAGTATTTTTTCATACTTCATAAAGACAAGATTTCTTCAATCGACCTCTGAAAAAGTCTCGTTACGCTCGCTTCAGAGGTAAACAAAGGAAGGATTATATTTTAATTTTTGGTCGTGTAAGGATATTTTTTAGAAACAGCACGTTTCGGGGAACCAGCCAAATTCATGGTACTAATACATAAATTTTTAAAGTGTGTTGAAGACTACTGTGCTTTCTGTAACTATCGTTCTAAATGTGAAAGAAACTTGCTAAAAACTGTTATGAAAGATATCTTTTGACATCTGTTATGAAAATTATCTTGCGATTACTGTAACTAACCATTCAAACAATTTCTGAGTTTTTTCTTGAGTCATGCTACTTCATAATGCAAACAGTAAGGACGATGCTATATTTTGTAATGCACTGAAATCTATCAGATTAGATTGTAAATTAAGGAGACTAGTGCTGTTAGTATAACTGTAATCTCTGCTTTTACTAATATTGATGCATTTTATGCTTTAATTTAGAATTATTTATTTTATTTTCCTTTAGTATTTGGCACTTTTTATCCCGGATGAATGAATACTACAATTGTGCTAGAGGAAATGTACCCGTAAATAGAACATTATTACCTACATGGCGTTCAGTATTTATTTAATGTGATTGATTTGCAACGATATGTTAGGAAAATAGGGCAAAAGCCAGTAGCATACATTAATACTACTCCGGATCACCACCTATTCATGCTTATATTTGGATATTTTTCCCTCAATACATTAAATATTGTGCCAAGATACTAATGCAGAAATTGTCCTCATGACTCATCAAAAGACGTAAGCAGAACCATGAATTGTAGATATGATTTATTTACGAATAACTACACAGAGGATAGTAACAACTTAACAATTGATAGAAAAGTTAGTGAGGGTGCCAAGAAATGAATAATCGCTTGTACCATTATTCTGATATTTATTTAACATTATTGTTAAGATTAATTTCTCACTGCAGAAGGATCCAATAATAAAGAATTAAAGTAAAATCAGTGCACTAATTTCGATGGTTATGGTTTCTTAAGATGAAGGAACTTAAAACACGTACTACCATTACCACGAGCAGCTACATATTGTACCTTTCATTTTAAGCACTTATTCTCAACACCGAAATAAAAAGGTATGTAAACACAGCTGCCATAGTAGGCACCAGAATATTTTTCAATTCAGAATTTCACTGATACTGACCGGTTTTAACATTAAAGTCGTCCTTTCGCCGGCATGCTCGAACCCACTTCATTTTCATTTCACTATCATTGGGGGAACGAAAAAATTTCCCCTGATCATTTCTGTGGATATTGTTGCAGCCAAATACAGCGCAGGAAGACATTTTCTCCGATGGTATTTGTCCCCAGAGAGTAAAAATACCTCCAAAAAGAGACTCACCATTCAAAACCCACAATGCTCAACACACGGAATTCACTTGGTCTGTCCTCCACACTACGTCACACAGTCGAAACTGAGAGGTATCGATATATGACCGAGATGCGCAATGGCCTACCCATTGGGCCTACCTAATGTATTAGTACCATTGCCAAATTGATGTTTATTTGCGTAATTTTCAGGGATCAATGACGAATATGTCGTTACAATGTTGAGGGTAAAATCTTAATAACCGCACGAGGCAATAGGTAAAGAATAATCCCGTTGATGCCGTCCGATGTAGTGTCGTTTATGATTAGGTTTTCACGTTGACTCTTCGTTGTAATGTATTGTTGAAACTTGAAAGTTTTTCTTTTTCTATGTTACGTACTATCATGGGTTGGATGAGAGTTATTAACCATAACCATATCTCCAACCACAACAATGCTCCTAATTCCGAAACATAACGTTTTTCAAAGCAAGTACTAGCATTCTATTTCGATTTGAAACATTCGAATGCATTTCATCGGGAAGTTTGCCTAACGATCGCAAAGTTGTTTGGTGCGTGACTTCATTTTATAAATCTTTACTTTGATGAGAGGCCGGAAATAAGGCAGAAACCTTGCAAGTAGCAAACTGTATTCGTGAAATTTACATGCCGATGACCTACAATGCAGCAAACACTGAAATATGATCGCTGTACTTAATATATTGTTTCCTACTTGGTAAAGGTTCTTGATGAAGCTTTGAGAAACTGAAGCTGCCCCCAAAGAAAAAGTTTACTCCTGTTTTGTATAGCATGGCCTTTCAATAAGGAAGCCGTCCTTATGTAAGCACCTTACTCGTGTGGTTTGCCTTTATGCCGTCAAATGTATGTCACAAGCTCTCGAACCGACCCTTGCTACGAAAGAACTCCAATTAGCGTAGGAATAAAGGGTGAAGGGCGTGGAATTGACGAGAAGAGGAAGGGGTGGTGGAAAACGGAGTTCCTAAAATTCCTCCCTCATATTCCGCGACCATTTTCTTGCCATTATATTCATCGCAAATTTTATTTCCTCGTTATTAGTTCTAGACGAAGTTATAAGTTATCGTTACCGATATAATTGCCTTAATGACGTTTCAATGTCGTAGTAACTCCCTGAACTGATAACGTGGAAATATTCTGGTCTATCTTTGTCTCCGTTATCAGGCCCGGACAGGGATTGTATGTACGATCCCTAATGGGTTATTAGGAGGTTCTTGAGGCAGTACATGTTTATCGCTGTAATAAAGGGATATTTTTAGAAATAGTTGAATAGACTGGGTAGGTATTATTTACTTGCAGGCTTAGCCTTAATTATATCATCATTATTATCATCATCATCAGTCAAGGATCCTAAGATTGATGTGACGCAGCTCTCCACTCATTTCTTCTATCGGCCAAAGTATTCATATTCACATGATTATACTCTTACTCATCCTTCACTACTTGCTCTATATATCACGTACGAGGCATTCTTTTTCTTTTCTTCTCGTTAATTTTTCCCCCGACGATTGTCTTCATCAGTCCATCATATTTCAAGATATGTCTGATTCGGTTGTCCCCTCTTCTTTAAATTTTTCAGCAAACCTAATTTCTCACTATCCTGAATATAGAGAGTTAGGTCGTCAGTTATCACGAATCGAAATCGGTTGTACCGTGTTAGTAATAAGTAATTCTTTTCGTTGGTATATACTGAAAGACGCTACTGTTGTTTAGTCGTTTTTTTAATTGCGTTTACTTATGCCATTTGATAATTAGAAATATAAAATAAGAAGGAACGATTTGAAATGCACTGTGAGAAGGGGATCGGGTATGAATCCGTGTTTGTTCCATTTTTCTCTTTAGCCCCTCTTTAATTATGTTCAATACAATCTTAGATGCATGGGTTAGGATTGAGTTAGCTCTATAATTACGGCAGTCTGTTGCAGCGCTTTTCTTGGGGTTGGTTATAGTTCTGCCTTTAGTAAATTCTGGTGTTAATATATCCGTGGTATGAATTTTGTGTGAGTTGTGTCATTTGTGTGAGTAGCATATTGAGGAATATGTAACCAATGTCGTTATTCTATTGTTGATATACGCGAGTAGTTTTAAAGAATGAGAGTGACGTGATTTGCAGCAAAGTTGTACCTAACGAGGAACTCTCTTATCTCCTGGCTGAGATCTTCTCTGCGATTTCACTTCTGCAAGTGCCCTTCTATCTACTCAACTGAATTAAATCTGTATTCTGTCAATCCCGCGACATAAGAAAAGCTAAACCTATTAGTACATATCCATTAGTCTGCCAGGCGTATCAACCATTGGAAGTCTTCAAGCAATTTATATTATGGTCATGGTCTGATGAAGACTGTCATCGAGAGAAAAGTGAATGAGAAGAAGACATTCTGGTCTGAAATGCATGGAGCAAGTGGTGAAGGATTTTAAAAAGAAGACGGGTGTAAGTATTAAGAGGCTAGCTGATGGGAGAATCGAGCGAAGAACTACTTCAAACGATTCTTAGGATTAATGACCGAGGAAGCTAATGTTTAAAAATTTTTTGTCATGCGTACCCTATTTACACATCAAATCAATCCATCTTATCGGAAGAATTTAATGCCTTACTTTTCAAAAAATGGATGTGCGAAAAAAGTCAAACCTGTACGAAGTTCGAGAAATTTGTTAATAATTTCAGTCATGAGATTTGTTTCGTCGCAGGAAATTAATAACGCCAGCCTGTTTAACAAGAAAATAAGGGCCTACGTATTTGTTGTAGTTCCATTTTACTTGACTTAAGGTTGCGTATAGTATTGAATGATATTTATGGAGATTATTATTGAATGATATTTATGGAGATTATTATTGAATGATATTTATGGAGATATTCTTGTTGTTTCTGAGAATAACGTTTTTGAAAATTTCGCACCAAGTTTTCTTCTTATTAAATAAAACTGGTGGTTTTGATTATAGAATTGTCTTGGTTTTCAGTTTTTCGTTAGTTTTTATCGGGTATGTATTTCCACGCACGAGTGGTAGATTTCTTCACGTCACATCAATATATAATCGTCTTCTATCAGAATTTTTATCCCCCTTTTAACGATCGATTCATTTCTTGGAGGAAACGTTCGGCTATAAATCTCAGGCTATTGAAATCCAAGCACGTGACAAGAGCATGACTAAAATATAATTTCGAATCATCTTTAGCCCCTTCTTGTTCGTGAGTCGGCGAATTGTCACCGTAACTTTTATGTAGTTCAATCCTGATTTCGTGCGTCAAATTATATTTGGGAAAAATTTGCATCAAATTATATTGTATTCACTAATGGTAAAATCTAACCTTGTAAATAGAGAGTAAACTACATGTATATAACTGGTTTTTCTGCCAGTAAAGCACTAGTTTTACATGAATATTCTTAATCCTTTTCACATTTTCGAAACCTTAAATTCTCTCTATTTGTAGCTCAACCAAAATAACAATTCTCTGCCCCTCTTCCCCGTTCATTGAATATTCTTCACAACCTGGCTGTCTTCAATTTTCTCTTCACTCGAATTGCCTGCTACATCCGTTTACCCTTTCTTCTAAATTTACCCAGGAAATTCTTTTTGCCTCTATATGCCAACTGCATCTTCTTATGATTTCTATTCTGCCCATTACATTTTAACTGTCATTTTTTATATCCACGCCCGAAACACTCCCTGTTAATTCCATGTTTGTAGCCTTTCTGTGACATTTCCACTCAAGATCCATATATACGGTCTTTCTTGTCAGTGAAGGCCTCTTTTCTAACGCAGTTAGATGCATAGAAATACATGAAAGCATGTATTGTGATTAATTTTCTAGCCCGAGGTCATCTGATTGCTCTGCCAAATCCATGTATTATATTTTGCCTGCAGTTATTTGGGTAATCACTATTAGCTCAAAAAATTCGCAAAGACGCTTCAATTTAAGTCGTTGAAACAACTTCGGCCGTCATATTGTGGATTTTTTCCATGATTGAAAATAAAAATCAACGTTGTAATTTTCCACACGTTTTTTAATAACCAACCGGTTTCAACACTGACGTGTCATCATCAGGGACTCAGTTCCAAGAGTCCCTGATGATGACACGTCAGTGTTGAAACCGGTTGGTTATTAAAAAACGTGTGGAAAATTACGGAGTTGATTTTTATTTTCAATTACGCTTCAATTTATTTTTCGAGGAAATACTATGGTGTGTATTTCTAACAATTTTTAAGCTCAAAATATATATTATTTTTTACATAGTGCTCATTTGGTCTCGTAATGAGTGTTATTTAAATTGTAAAGTGTGGTTAAAAATGGTAGCTTGGAGTAAAATGACGGACAAATAATCGGAGGACCATTTTTCCATATTCTCCACAAATATCCCTTATAGGACCATGCAACTTGACGTGGTGGAAGGAAAAATGCTTCCTCTAACTTCTGATAGGGTTATCCGTGTCATGTAAGTTGAAGGATACGATTCAGCCGAAAAGAAGTCCTCGTAGTGGCTGTTCTCCTGTGAGACAGGCCCTTAAAAGGGTGTGTTCCTAGTGGGACGACCATTTAAATGATATTGTGCCGTTAAGAACACTATTACGGAAGGCAAGAGGGAGTCACACCAATTACGATTTCCATAAACGCAATGGACCGCGAATAGGATAATAACTGTATGACTTTCATATTACGTTCCAACTTCCTCTATATGGAGGCGAGATGTTGGGTGGTGATTGACGGGGTGGGCTTTCCGCCCGGGAGATAACTGAGGGTTTCGATTTCCCCGAGTTGAGCATGCGAGAGTTTCTCTTTGGGGGAGGAGGGGGAGAGTCATCTGCAGGAATCGTGAGTTGACGGAAATTACGGCGGAAGTAGTAGACGGTACGGGTCCGGAACCCTTAGGGACTCCGATCGCTTAAGGAGAGGGTGTGGGGGAGGAGGTCGGGGGCAGAGGGGAGGGGGGCGGTTGAGGTGGGTGGGAATGTTGCGATGGGCCTTCTTGTTCTCGAGTCGTCCGTCGGAGGAGGTCCCCGCGGCTGCGATCTTTTCAGTATTTGTCTCTCCCATCGACCATCCTCTTATAGTCGTCTCCTGGAGTCGTCCTCGGATGTTGTAATTACGCGAGTTCGTCCGATGCCGCTGGTGAGGTGGGAGTGGGTCCGGGGCGCGTGGGAAGAAGGCCCACGCTGTATGGGCACCGGTTAACCCCGTTGCTGCCCTCGACGGCTTCCAGCCACTCCGTCGGGCATGGACGAGAATGGTATGTGCTCAAATATTCCGCCGGTGGAATCATTCGCGCGAGTTTGTGTCATGATTTCACAAAAGGTTTGAACCGTGGAATGGAAGCATGTGACTTCCACATACTTTCTATCCCTCCATCTATCGGGGCCTATACAAATCTCTTACTACCCGCGCGTTTGGAATCACATCGACTTACGAGCGGGGGCATTAATCGGAAGTTAGTTTAACTATTTTTAAGACTATTTGTTGGCGAGGCTTGTCATTTCTCAGACTGATCCATTGAAGGACGCGCTGTAAAAATCGCATCTCGTGTAAAGCAAATAATTGCATGAAAAACTTCCCAGATGAAGGAACAGTACTGCGGATAATAATTATACTTTTATGCATTCATCATGCACTTTTTACGGTACAGTGCTGCCTAAAGTTGTCAATTTAATTGTTTCGTCTAAACCGGCATAAAAATCATATCGATAGAAATGAGGTGTAAATGATGTGGGAAAATTTAATGGGAATCTTATCCGTTTAACCTTTCGGTTTCCAGCGACTATTTTCCAGTTTTCAGTTATGAGCGAGTATCTGCGATCATCGAAATCAAAATGTGTCAGTGAGATACGAAAAATGTTATCATCTACTTCTACAGTATCGGGCTAATTGGTTGCTGGAAATGATCCTCAAAAGTTCAGGACAATCTTTATTTTTAATTCCTTGCTTGTGTTGTCTCCATGGAAGGACGGCATTTGAAGTGATATAGGTTATTATAAACAGAGGGCATATACGTTTTCTGTGTTTTGCACGCATGGGCTAGTGCCTGCAAATTTGGTAATATTTCCACTCGGTCAATGACTTCCTCATGAATCATCACTTCCATTTTATTAATTGGATGGAACATATTAGTTTCATTTTATCACCCTCTAATAGAAAGTAGTATTTGTATCGGATGTTCATCATATCGTGAAATGAAAGACCCAACAAATTTGCCTGAAGTAAGTGTTTTCGTTTTTGAAGAAGAATTTGGCGCTTTCCCGGCGAATAGACTATATGAAGGCCTCTCGGTATATCCATCAGGTCAGGAACTTGAAGCTGCAGACGTTTCGATGTCTGACTCGGCCATCGTCTTCAGGGCTAAAGACGATGTTTATCCCTGAAGACGATGGCCGAGTTGGACATCGAAACTTCGTCAAACTTCGAGTTCCTGACCCGGTGGAGATCCCGAGAGCTCTTCATACATTTTTCGTTTTTAGTGACTGGATCACCGCAGAATTTCAGATCAAAACACCCCCTTACCTTCTATTCTCTTCCTAATACCTTTCCTCCCGGTCTGAAGCGTCTATTATTGCGGAAACAGACTTGAAAACAACCATGAAGATGACTGGATCACCTCGTAGTCGTGCATTATCTGTAACAAAAAGTTTAAAAATAATAATTTCATATGTTATGCCAGACGCTTGCTTCACAAGTGACAGCCAATGGCTGTTTTTCAAGCCTCTTTGCTCCTAGACTCAAATGAGGTAACAAAAAATCGTAGTTAGAAATTAATAGAAATCATTTTTGCCAAGAAATTGCGAACGCTTTACTTCCCTGACTTGCGAAAATGTGTATTACTACTGTTACTGCGCGTTTTCCCGGATGCCGATTGATGATTATATTAGTGGTTCATGGGTGTTTTCAAGTCTGTTTCCGCACTAATAGGCGCTTCAGACCGGGAGGAAAGGTATAAGGATAGGAATGGAAGGGATGGGGACAGGATAAGGTCCGAAGCCTCCCGATCAATATTAGTGGGGTTCTACCTGTTGGGGTACGTATTTCATGGACCACTTCTTCCTGTATTGTCACTTGTGAATTTTTCTTTTCCCTAGTCCTCTCCCGATTCCTCTCCCTCATCCCCCTCCCTTCCTCTCCCGATTGGCAATGTCCTAATTTTTTTTGCTATTTAAAAAGCGTAGTTCTCTATTACCTATTCCTTTTCTTTCCAACATTCTACCCTCTACAGCGGCTTACGATATGCTGTCGCCACCTGGTGTGGAATCACGGGTGTATATTTCGCGTTATCGCAATCTTTATCGTTAACGCTTACCCCTAGAGTAGCGCAAATTTAACAATAACATCTATAAAATTCGCTCCACTGATTGTGATAAGCGATTTGAAGTGCTGTGCGAAAAATGAAGAACGGAGATCACGTTCTCTCTGACATAAGTTAAATCAAAAAATAGCGATAACGCTAGCGCACTCCTTATGAAGATCCATAATCGAGGCCATCCACCTATATTGTATCAAATTTTTAGGCTTAACTTGGTGGAACCAAATTGCGATAATTTGGAAATAATTTCACTTAGTAATATTCTACAGAAAGTTTTATTTCTTCCGACACGGTTTCGACTGTTTCACAGTCATTATCATTAATATCTTGATAATGACTGCGTAATAGTCGAAACCATGGGTTGGAAGAAATAAAAATTTCTGTGGAATATCACTTAGTGAAATTGTTTCCAAACCACCTATTCTCATAATTTTCTTTAGTAGCTTTCTCTCCTCTTCAGCTATGCTAAAAAATAACTCTGCATCCACACCAACATCTGAAATGCCTTCAATCTCTTCTCTTTTCTTATGTTCATGCGTCGTAGCTATGCAATGCCACGATCCGGATTTAATTGCATAATAACCTTCTTTTTAAATCCTTACCATTGGTTCCTATAATAAGTTCTTTTCTGTTAGAAAAAAGTCTATTTTGCAATTGTAATTATCCCACGTATGTGTTTGGTACTTCGCCCAAATTCGTCTAAAATGTTTAACTAGTACCTAGAAAGCTTACCGCATCAAGTTTTAACCCTTCTACTTTTTGTTCAGTTTTGAATTCCTATTTTTTTAGTTGGATATCTATTCAGCTTCATGTATACGTCATGTCCTGAATCTGTAACGCGTCCAGTGGCTATTGCAACCTATTGACTCACCATAGTATTTTTAAATGATCGTGGATATAGTGTAGCTAATTTTAAAATTACATTACTCTGCTGCGAGAAAAAAAGCTCTAATACCAGTTATGATGAATACACTGCTTAGTGATGAACTGAATTGACAGTAATTCGTAAAACAGGTAATAGAAGATTAGATCGAAAACAGCAATACCAAACTTTGACTGAGACATTTACGGGACGGAGTAGGTCAGTGGGAATTTAAGAATGCCCTTCGTTAGAAATTTCGGTCAGAAATGGGTTGCTTGTTACTACTTTAATTGCCATTTCCTTTTCAGTGTATGACAATGGCTCTTAATCCTTAATTGTTAATTAATAACCCAGTAAGCATCTAAGTCGTTAACACCTTCTCTGAAAGGGACGGTGTGATGCTTATTACAGCATCATGACGTAATTAGCAACGTCACAACACAGAGATGCTGCGCAGAACCTTGCTCATGAGGCGAAACTTTTTTCTTTATAGTTTTCTCTCGCCTGAGACACTCTGGAAATCTCTGGTTACATATCAGGTGTCCCTGACATCTCTCTGAGATTGGCGTAATTAGCTGTTTCTTCGTACTGAAAGAAGAAGTTTGCATGTTCTCTGCTGCTCGAAATATCATGTTGCCTAATTTTTTCAGCTCTCTCTCTCTCTCTCTCTCGTGTTTGCGGACCGCGGTAATCAGGTCGTATATTGTGCCAATTTGGCAAACTGAAGGTCGTGGGTTCTAATCCCGCCTCGGATGTCGTTGATACCATGTTTGCCTCTAGATCGACCGTTGGTTAGACCTTGTGGCATGATCTTGGCTGGAGCACGTTAAAAAATTAATTCTTGTTACTTTTCCACGTGTATTTTCCGGGTTGGCTTAGAAAAATGATGGATAAACTTTTGAAACTTGCCACTCACAACAATTGAAACGTTATTCGAGAGCTCCGATACACTTTCACAGAAAAGGAAAATTTTAAATTATCTTTATTGCAAATGATAGAATTTTATAACTGCTATAAAGGAGAAAAAATCACTAAAACATATGCTTCATTCTTTTGTTCTGCATGAACATTTTTATTCTGTATTCTGCATTATTACTTGGTGAATGAGGCCGATACTTCGTGGAAGTCCATTGGAGAATTAGATAAAAGATTAGCTTTAAAGGAGTGGGAAGCTAAAGTATTTTGCCTATTTTTCATCAGCAATTAACTTGTTTTACCTGAGAAATATGTCAGGTTCGTAACTAGTCGTTATAATTTATGGCACATTTCCAATGTGATATCTGTGAATCAATAGCTGTAATAGTTCTGCTCGCATGTGTCAGCATATATTCTTCTGAATGAAACCATAAAGTTTAATTTCATGTTCAATTTTTTCATAAGAGCCTCAAGTACATACCCGATGAGCCGCATGTGGCTTGTGAGCTGCAGTAAGCTGACCCCTGTCCTAGAAGTTTTTTCTTCGATATGTTCTTTGACGTCGGGTCCCTCCCATGAAACAGATCCAACCATTCCCTTCGATTTTCCTCTCTTACATTCCTTTTCACATCAATTAGCTCCGTTTTATGACTTTTTCTCGTACGTTGCCTTTTATTATTGACATGTCATTGTCCGTAATATGTCACCTTCTCGCTTTTTACTCCCATTACGTCTTCATTTTCCTCTGCTCTAGTTTGATTCGGTGCAAAAAATTGAAGCTGTTTACCGGGTATTCGCTTCATTTCTATTGGTAAATTAAGCGCACCAATGCGGCGGAGTCGCTCGGGAAATAGGGAACTCCGACAATTCCACTTTCATAAAGGCCGCCCTGACCTGGTTTGAGGTCCTGGCGTCTGGGTGGTCGAGCCCGGCCAGCTATGATCTCAACCCGCAGGTCACCGGTGCCCTGGCATTTAGGTGCGGCCGCATTTCACCCGCCCCGTGTGAGTCGTTCTCGTTGCCCATTGCGCCGAGTCGATGGGAAGAAGGGAAGGAGAAAAAAGAGCGAATTCTCTTTTTCGTGGCGAGTGAGTTAGTTAACATTTCCCGTTCCATCTCCTCCACGGTAACCATTTCAAATAATTAAATGACTAATCAAAGCGTTGGCGTTTATAACGGGTGATATTTAGGTTTAGCTATTCCTGCTATACTTGTAATTTGCTCATCAATAATTTTAGAGTCGCGTTTATTTATTTTATGGATCACTTAGTTCATATCTTTAATTCCATGTCCACAATAGTTATATTGCCTTTCAATGAAAGTGGAAATTTTTTGTCTTTTCCACCGCAGAATAGTGGTTTCAAAGCTTGGCTTATTTACATGAATTTCTTTTCATTTACAATGACCTGAGCGAGGAAAACGGTTATCTGGACGCTGAAATTCAAGATGCATTTGGATAGGCCGCTTTAAAAATCGAAAATTTACTCCTGGCCGGAGTGGTTACTTTGCTCACTTAACAACACGAGTAAGTCACGCCAGGACTCCGAAGGGCGTGAATGACGTGCAGGAAGGACGTGAATGGTATTTTATTAACTCTCCAGTTTAGTCGTGGTGACTTCCCCAACTTTGGCGGTTTGGCTTTGAGGTTCACTGGACTCTTGTTGAGACTATCATGTGCATGCAATTCTAATTTCACCCTGAATGATTTTAGTGAGTAATTTCATTCAACCTATGACTCCGAAAATTATCGAGACTCATCCCTAATCCCCCAAATTTTCAATGATGAAAAGCGATGATCGGTTGAGAGTCCCCGGCTGATGAGGAGACTGGAAATTTTATGACTCATTTTACGCATGCTTCATTTGGCTTCGATTTTCTGAAGCCGCTTTTACTCCACGTGATCCTGCTGCCGAATGTAAAATAGCTAATAGGTTATTGACCTCCGTTAATGTATTGCGGTGGAGAGGAATAAATCCATGTCTCATGGTAAACCTCCCGGCTTAAATTTAAACTCGGGTATGCCGTCGTTAAGCGGCGCTTCTCAAAGAAAAATACCTCCCAGCGAGACGCTCGCTGCCATTACGTATTCCACAATGACTTTCTAGAGAGACGCAATTTGCTACCCATCTCGAAGTCAGTATTCTCCCTTAATGCGGCATTTTCAACTCTGGAATTTCCTACTTTGAATGAGGTTTATGCTCGCTTGTTATTTCGCATATTTTGCTGTCGGAGATGATGATTTTTTACTCACTACGTGCGGAAGATGATGGCTAGTTGTTTTACGAGCTCATTCTCCGTTTAACGCTTAACTATGATACTCGTGACCACAAGCTCCTGTAGGGAAGTAATTGCAATAATTCCTCTAGTGCAGCATAAAAAAATTAAAACACTTTAAATTCAAGAGCGTTTCCGGACTGCTAAGCTGCTCTTTATTCCGTATTTTGCATAGTAGATTTGTTATTATCGTCGATTTGTCTTCTACTGTTTTGGTTATGTTTCGAAAGAATACTTACTCTGCTAACCCCCGCCAATTTTATTGAACACACCCTTGTTAAAATAAGCGTACATTCTACCACTTTTTATCCCGTCTAAAATTCATTTCCTCTTCTTCTAGCAGGCTCTCCTAAAAGTACCCCTTTAAAGATCCTTTAGAATTCAATTGCTACCAATTACTATTTCCATCTTCCTCCTATTTTTCCAAAGTCATCTCTTATCTTCCTCTACCAAGCTTAGAAAGTTCTCGTACACCTTTCCTGTCCATCGCTTTTCACCTTTATGCGCCAGAAAAACTACTATCTTTTTTATTTCTCTTTCTCCGAGGTCCAAGTTTCCGAACCATGTAAGGCGACTTCTTATCAAACTCTTAAGTCGCCGCTCGGATTGTGGGAGTTTTATTTAATTGTCACGATCACTTTCGATGCTGAGTTTTTACTCTCCTTCTTTACGTATCGTTAAATTATTCAAGAGATTTGGCCCTTTACTCGCTGGCGGACTCTCCTGTGAACAGGCCATGTGCTGCGTTTTCCCTTAGTGTGGAGTGGAAACGTTACCATTAAATGTCGACCACTACACACTCTCTGTTTCCTCTTGTTATCGAAGTACTGACTGGATACGGAATTCGTTCTTCAGTTGTCGTAGTCGGAAATGTACGCCATTCGCGGTTCAGTCGGCGAGAAGTGGTTGTAAATTCGAGGATTCTTCGGATCTGCAATGGTGGTTAGTAATATCCGCAGGTGGAAATTGTATCTAGGCATTTAAACCTTGAGGTAGAATTTGCATCCGGACGACACGTTTCCATCTGCTTTTACTGCCAACTGTCCAGTTCCCAGCCATTGGAATCATCATTTTCAACGTGCTCGGAATCGTTTCTCTTTTTTTTTTCTTAGTTTTTCAACCCCCTCCTTTCCCCCCTCGAGGAAGTGATCCCAAATTCCTCCTATTTTATAACTCTCGAGTCTATTGGCGTCCAAGACGAATTCACCCCATCCCCTCCCTCTTCTTTAATGCCTCTCTGCGTTGAAAAAAAACCCTGGATTCTTTTTATAGCTCGATGATTTGGTTGAACGCGAATACGCTGGGACGAGCCCGCTTCAGCGCTGAGGAAATGACTCTTCATTTGCATTCAGATTCCCCGAGCAATTCATGAACGCCTTCGGCACTCGGAATCTATTCGCATAAAAAGCGTCGTAAATTTTGCAGATGTGAATATGATGGGCACAAATAAAACTTCGGTAGATAATTTTTTTCACGTGCCCAGAGGCGTGCGTGGGAGGTGCATTTTTTTGCGTGTTTTTTTCCCCATGAGTTAAAATTCCTCGCTCCTGCGGTACTCACATTGTTTACGCCCATGCTGAGTTCGCGCAAACGTGGTGTAAATAAACATAACCCACTTCGCCCTCTCTCGCATTTTTAAAATATCTCCGTGGCCGATAGTACTCTTGGATCACCCTGCCTCATCCTCGGATTCTCTGCCGTGTTACCATTAGTTGTGGGATTTAAATGGGCCCCTTATCGGAGACCGTCGTCAACACGGTATCAATTATTCAAATTGGAAAACTCTCATTAACTCTGTTTTTTTACCAGGGATGGTGTACTTTTCTTCGCTCCTTGAGAAGAAAGTAATCATTGTAGAGAGCATTCTCTGATAGATATGCCTATTATGGAGAAGTCTCGTCAAAGTTTTTTTTCCGTTTTATATTTCTTTCAAAAGCTCTCATCGTTTGACCATTATTTTGATTAATTTGGAAGCGGAAGGATCCCTTCCTCAAACGCTTTATTTCGTTAATTTTATTAGACTGCTTGCATGAATATCTCAAATATTGCAATGTGTGTGGTCTGTAAATATCGAGTGTGTCGACTGTAAAATGTTTAGATGCTGTACATTTCTATTTCATAGATGATAAAAAACTTTCTTCCTTGGACTTTAAAATATCGCTGAACACCCCAGCTTTTACTACTCTGGTGACAGACTGATGGAGTATTTATAGACTGGTGTGTTACGTAATTGATTTAGGGGTGTTTCTGGAGACCACCGAGCCAAAAAATCGTCAATAATAAAGAATGTATTAAGGGATGAAACTAAAACCCACCTCTTGATATTACCTTGAATATGAAAGACAAAATCATGAATTTTATCGTTGAATATTTGGAAATACCAAATTATCGCATGAGAAACAACGTAGGTTTTATGCTGGTAGAGTTTTTATTCTCTTCCATATTATGTGCTCGAAATCTACTCGAAACGCGAAATCAGTTGGGGTTTTAAAGGCGCTAACTATTAATTATTAGATATGAATTGGCGAGGCGATATTATATTGACACGATATTAACTTCTTGGGTTGATTCCAAATTTACCTGCGAATACATAAATACTTTTTATTAGCGCTTTTAATACTACTTTTGATTTCATGTGGGGATAAAAAGTCATTGAGTTTTTGATATTTTTCGGATCATATACAGGAGTGATGGCCTAAATGGACTTGTTCAAAAATTTCTAAATCTATTTGAGCCAAAAATGAAACCATGAAGTAGCATCGTTCTAAGCCATGTATTGAATTAATGTGGAGGTAATTTATTCCAATCATTTTAGCCAAAAAAATATGCTCGCCAGATTGAATATTGCTCTATTTGTTCCTCCTGCCTATAAAAAATTTCTCACTCGTAGCAATTTCACGAATTTAATAAGTTCTTTTACTGGTGAGGAAAATTGTTAGTGAAATTAAAGGTTGCCGGAGTATGATTTGGAAAGTTTAACTGCAATAATTATAGGATAACCTTTTGTGGTACTTTGATAGGAATTGTGGCAATAACAGCCGGTAGTTTTCGAGTGAAGTGCTTTTGATTATTTATATTTTATTTGAATAATCCTTCTCTGATAATCAAATTTGGCCAACAATAAACCGGCTCCGATCGAAACTGACTGTTGGAAATCATACCCGATATATTAGCCCTTGCAGTACCTACCTTGTAACTTGTTCAGTACTATTTATATCGAGAGGTGGTAAAATATACGAAACTATTAGAGATTATACTCTCCAACTGTGAAGGGTCTTGTACCTTAACTCTTTGCTTCAATCCACGTTAACAGGGCGTTCTTTCATTCTGAATTAAGCCTCACCCTTTTAGCCTCACTACTCTCCATTCATGTATACATATGCCTATATTCCCAGCGTCACTGGTTGGAAAAGTTTCGTCCGTGCCCATTTAAATCGATCCGCAGGGGTTATGGATCGGCGTAAACTCGTCGGAGAGGGCGAAGGTCTTAACCTATTCTTCCGTTATGGGTATTCATTCTCTTGGACAAAATGTGGTGTTGAAGGTCGTTTAGCTTATAGTCCCACTTCACGGGACACCCTTCAATCGCACTTTCTGCTCTGAATGGTTCAGCGTGAAATTCCTTGAAATCAATAGATTCAGCAATAGTTTCCGAAAACGGAGCGTTTATAGTGTAGCATTACATTTTCTCTAATTTCAACCATGGACGTTCAAACTGAAATAAGACCGTATCCGCTCGTTTCATTGCACGCTATCGGGTTCTAGCATATCAAATACAGAATATTTGGAAGGTGTGGAGCCATCTTTAATGCTTTTATACGATCATTGGTCTTGTTCCTGCCGAGAAGTGGAACTCGGCCTCAGATTACGGTGCACTTTATAAACGATTCTCGAGGACTCATTCTCCCTATTGAATGGATAATCCTCGCTATTGAATGGGGAACATAAAAAAATGCGACGAATTTCATTCCATATCTTGAAAAGCGAGTTATGACACTAATCCCAATCATGGAGTCCACTCATGTTCCATTCAAACTGTGCTGTGAGGAAGAAATTGAGGAATGTGATTTTTTTCCCTTTAAAAACCCTAAAAAAAGTCAGGACATTTTGAAATGATTTTTCATGAAGTAGAAACTTTCAACACGTTGATGCTACAAGTGTGATGTTTCAAATCATTCCAGTGAAAATGTACGTCCATAACCCATCATGGCATGTGCTGTATAGTGTTAATGCATCAAAAATTTTATTGTTCTCTGTTAAAATAAATCTACCTGACAAATTTTAAGGCATTGACATTGTCTTTACGATTCTCTTGGTGGAATGATATATTTGTAAGTGACTGTAGCCTGGAGAACTACTTTCAGCTGATTCATTGATTTTTCGTATGATAGTGGTGGTGGGTCTGTGAGCCTCCTCGGTGAGGAGATCGATGAGGGACTTGGGTCTACTAAATGAATTCTAAGTACGAAGACGTGCGAATAAAATATGAAAAGGAGTTTGATATAATTTTTACCACGATAATTCTCTTGTCCCATGGCATCCACACCTAATAAAGAATTCATTTTGTGAGACATTAATGGCATCAACCTCGTGATAGTGTTGAATATTCACGTTGTAGAAGACGGAAATTTCATTTAGAATTCGAAAGATGGCTTCAGGGAAGACCTATTTCCTTTGTAATTAGCATTATGATTATCAAAGTAGCCATTTCCTTCTGCTTCCTTAAAATCAATTACTTACTTTGTTATGACCCGAGCTTAAGATACACTCTGCTCTCATTAACAAGGATTTCAATTTGCAAGAGAATGGTTGAAATTCCAATATGGGGACTGCGTCTTGCTGGTGACTTATCCATTTCTAAGTTTTTTTAAGTCAGCCACATGGTAAGAAGAGGAATTATCCAGTTTGAACTCCTCACCTAGTGCCTTCTTAGCACCAGATAGTATTCGGGATTGTTTGCGCGGATACTGAACCAGTCTCCCATCCTTAGGGTACGGGTTCAAATCTTGGGGTGATAGATTTTTTTCATCGGTATACCGCTGCCTGGGTGATGCTGGGAGGTAGGAGGCATCCCGAGCTGTACAAGGATATCATTTGAAAGATAGGGTTTAGGGTTGGAATTTTATCCATCTAAACATACCTTATCCGGTAGATCATCCGGTTATAATACCGCTCCCTACTTGAGTGCTATGAAAGTTGTATGGAGGAAATAGAGAACTTTATGTGGGAAAGGAAATTTGGCAACATTGAATAGGTTAGCTGATGTAAGAATCGAGTGAGCGCTGCATTGTACCAAAATTACCATTGATGACTGGTGTTGATGACTCTGTATACTAGTGTTATTTTTGTACTCAGAGCTGTTTGTTGAGGATTTAATCGCCTTTCGGGGCAGGTTATCGTTTTTGGATGGCAATAACGGAGTGTGGTAGCTGTCTTTACTCCCGAGGTTGAACCGTCTAACTTGTGTATTCCGATTTTTCATAGCTAAAAAGACTTCCACATGCCGCGATCTCGCCCGACTGAATCCAAGATAAATTTAAAACTCTTCCTCAATGTGCTTGGGAAAGGTAATACATATAAATCCATGATCAGGCAAGTTCTCCTCTGAAAAAATAAATAGTTGACCTGGAATCTGCATTACAGCTTTATGAGTCCTTACGTCATTTATTGCATCCATTTCAGACATAATCCGTCGAAGTAATACAGTTACGTAAATAATTCAAATGTTGTACCAAAGGACCTGATAGGAAATATGGCGGTTGCGGACAGCCATCATTACACTAACAATTAGCATCGCTGCCAGTTTGGTCTCTCTGTGTGCCCTCTATATTTTGCGTAGTGTTTATTGCTTTGATATTATTTATCCATCGTCACATATATGTGTGCAGCATTTCTTACGGAAGCATGTTAGAAGTGTATCTTAATTGTGTCTCTTGTCTCTCTATATTCTCAGCGGGTGCGAGCAGGAGTGAGAGGGTTGAAGGCCACAAGACACCCGTCCTTCCCAGAGCGTGGACATCCAAGAAGGGATCGTCTTGGCCGCCGCCGTGAGCTGACCCCTCCGCGACCCGCGCGGGAGGAGCCGAACGGTTAGAACGACTGAAGAGGTCACCGTCGACACTTGAATATTAAGAGGGTGGGAGATAGAGCGAGAGAGGATCTCCTTCCTGGCATACATTCCTTCCCGTCCACCCGCTCATCAGCTTCAACTCGTCGCCCCGCCCGTGTTGATCTCCCCTTATTTCGCCACCCTGTTGATTCCCTTTAACTGCTCGCCTGCTTCTCGTCCTGTTCGACCCTCACGAGAGTGAAAACAGAGGGAAACTTGAGACGTCCCCTGGCGCGTCTTCGATTCATTTTGATCGTTTCATTTCATTCCGTCATCTTTGCCACGTCTGGGCACCCCCGCTAAGTGGTATCTCATTTTGTTTCTGTCTCCCTTCCTTGCTGGTTGAACACTAATTCCTGTTCCTACTTTCTTTTGGACTCCTGACCGACCTTTTTACGCATTTTCCCCCTATTTTATTTCGTTCATTTCCCGTCATTTTTCAAGTTTTCCATTCTCGCACCTCACTTCCTCTTTACCGCGGGTGTCTTTCCAGCGTTTAACGCACAGAACTAATTTTTCCATTCTCGTATCCTACTTCCTCTTCAGCTCGGGTGTCCGTCCAGCGAGTAACGCACGGGACTAATTGTTTCGCCTCCCTTCCTCGGAGCTGTGCGGGTATCAGCTGGCACAGCCACACCTTCCGTCCTCCTCCGCCACCGCCCGCCCGCTCCCCAAGACTTTGGTCGCGTCCTCACTGCCTGGCTGCAAACTGCCGCGCCCTGGCTGCGTCTGCAATCTTCGCATGCGGCCGTTCGGCTCTCATCGAGGTGGAGAGCTGGCTGGCCTTCCACTGGGTCACCCGGGGATGGGAAGCCGCCGCCTCCGCCTCGGATCAGCAGCATCCACCGCCCCCGTCAGCTCGTGAGGACCATTGATCTATTTTTCTCTCCTCTCTGACACGCTCGCCATGCACTTCCACAGAATGTTTAGAATTTCGTCCCTTCCCATCCACCTAATGACTCCCCTTCCTCCCTGCACATTGCTTTATAGATTTGTCTTGCATTTTTTTCCTTGTCGTGACGTGGTCAAAATATATCGCATTCCGTGGAGGTGTTGGATCTTCTGGAAGGACTTCATACTATCCTAGTATTCGTTCTCAGGGGCAAAATTAACCTCCTTTTAGTCCCGGTGCATCTGAATTTCAGGTGATTTTTTAAAAAGAAATTGTACGCGGATCGGGTGATACGTAATGTCCATGGCCAGAACAAGAAACGTACCCTCCACTAACGAGATTTGTGTCAGCCCCAGCGTGCCTACAGAATAAGTGTGCTGCTAGCTTTAGCTAGTATTTAAAGTCTTGGTCATGGAAAATGGTTTGAATCGTGAATTTCATAAATTTCGTTTCTGGATGGTGTACATTTATCGCTATGTTTAGCATCTCGATATGAAAGTATTTTTGCATGATTCCCGGATTTCTGAATCACGATTTTATGATGTTTTTGCCCGTTATCTCTCTCGTTTTTCACGGCATCCTTCGTTATTATATGGCTGAAGCTGCTCCAATGTTTTTTTCATATTCACCAAATTGCATGATTTATCGATTTTAAATCCCCTGTCATTGCATTTGTTATTCCCTAATTTGGCTTCTGCAATTTCTAGAATTAATTGGCATCTAATGAATAATCATTTTCACATCAAAAGCGAATGTCGCAAATAATATTTTTTTCAGCTGGAAGTGGAGCAATATGAAAGTAATTCTGGGTAATGCTAAAAATAAGAGAGAGTGACTAGCATCTTAAACTCCTCGTTTGGTTGTATTCCATTCCCTTGTTTGTATTCACTCTTTGGTGTGTTTTATTTTAGCGCACTCCCTGATTCAGTTGATATTGTGCCAAGCATCTTTCATTGTGAATTTTTGTTTCGGTGGCAAATTATTGATCGGAGAGTGACTCTTCATATCATTATGTTAGTAATGTTGACGTTGATTGAAACTCCCACCAATATGCTTTTACGGTGTCAATCTTTGTGGAATGAATATTTCATGACCCCTTCAAATCCTCTAAGCTATCTCATTTCCTGCTTGCTTCACCATATCCGTATTTCTAATATTGTCGCGAATCAAAGTTGGGTTTCTCTGGTGAAATTAAAGACATGCTGTAGTGTCTTCGATAGTCGATTAATTTCGATACAGATTGTAATAGCTTACTATAGAACTTAGTGTCTTAGGTTACGGTTGTTTTTCTTGCGTTCTCTGCTGCATTTTCCGTTCATTAATTTCCCATGCTTAATTTTTTTGCTTAAATATGGCAAGTTTGTAGTTAATGCTGTAGTTGGTGAGTGTACCCCAGGTAATTGTCATTATATTGACCATAATGCTGAAGTTGTGATGTCTCTGCCTACGAAAGGTAAGGAACAAACGTAAGGTAGTAGTTCCTGCTTGATATTCCATGTTTCACTCGTTATCTGCGATTTTTATTTAGCACGTCTGTATTTTTATTGGCGGAGTATCATAGCTACGTAGTTGTTTATGGCTAGCGAAAATCGAAGCGAACGTACGTACCTAAATGAGTATTAGATTGTATTATGAATGAGTACAGAATTAGTGTAGTGTTATAATAAAAATAGGTTATCGTAATAATATTATATTAGAGTTGAATATATGTTATTTTTCCTAATGAGGTCATAGGTATATGTCGTGTTTATATAGGCTTCCACCTCTCATCCTTATAATAATTGTCTACTGTGTCACTCCATCACACAAAATTATGTATCCTTGAATGTTCTGTGTTGAACGAGCAGTTGAATTCTCTCGAGAAATGACAAAATTGAACCGTGCCCATTTTATTGGCTCATTACCTTTCTTGGCCCTAATCGACGAAGAGTATCAAATGGAGAATGAGATCACTGATTGCGAGAGCCGTGGGATAGCTAATATTTCGTAGTGTACAACTCGTGCAGTCAAACGTCGAGTATCTTTATGGATTTTACACCCGCATTACTTCGCGCCGCCAACCATTCCGACCTCCCACATTTATTAGCAGAAGTGGCGATATCCGTAGGGGTTAAAATCCTCACGATTCGATTTTCTGCGTGTCAGACCTTCGTAGGAAATCGCAGGTGGCCCAGGGAAAGGAACTGGCTCCCCTACCCTGAAAGTGTGAATTTCACACGCCGCGCCGTTGGCTTAGTACGGGGTGAGCTCTACTCTCACCTATCAAAGACCAACCTTCGGGTTGAATCACTGAGCGAGTGACCCAAGTCATGGACTGTGAACTACCCTAGGTAAATTTACGCCCTTATTAAGCTCCCTCGGTTTTTGATTAGCGTGATCAAATTATTATATTTATTTATGGACTGACATTATTCGTAACCAGATATCCATGTTCCATGCCGGTCGTCAAGCGACCGGCGTGGTTTAAGCCATGCAGTGTTGCCTTGAGGGAGGTAGCTCGCTTTCGCCAGTATAAATAACAATAGATTTAAATTAAATACACGTTGAAATATTAGACAATTACATATTGGATACGTTCAGGACATTTGGATTATAACGCGTCCAAGAACGAAATTCTACGACACCCCAGTTTCGAAATGCTAACTTTTTATAAAATTGATAACAGCTTTTCTTATATTAAAGTGGTAATTCTTATGCACTGGAAACTTACAGAGTGCATGGAAAACATATATATCTATCATTAAAACTTTGGTTGCAATTGAATGCCTTATTATTGATTTACGAGTCATCAGAGTCGGCGCTTCGCTCGAACACCGTCAAAAACCGGCATTTTTTACGTTACAACTGTTGTAAAAAATATGAAAATAAGTTTTAAAATTTTAGATCTGCTATCCAATAACGCAGAGTGAAATAAGAAAAATTACAGTCTGATTAGTTTTTCTGTAGACCTAGCTATTAATTTGTTATTTGTATTCAAACTCGAGTTCACATAATTTCTGCGCCGACAGTAGAGGGGGAGTTTTGAGTGATTTCTTTCTATAAACTAATTGAGTTTCCATCGAAAATAGCGTTTATCTTTAGTATTCTACAGGCAGGGGTATGTCTTTGAGCAGTCCCTGCCAAAAATTCTACCTCTTCCTTTCGTAGGGTCATCTACAGGAATTCCTCTCGCGTAGTTAATAGTTTGACTTGCAATTTTCCCCTTTTAGTACTTTACACCCCTTTATATGCTCCTGAATCCCAATACTTCCCTCTTGCCCTCTCGCCCAACAGTTTTCCTTCCGCCCCCTTTTTCGATAGCCCTTTATATCTTAAAACGTCCTCCCAATTATTATTTACTTCCCACGAATTTTCCTCCATCACTCTACTGTCACTCAACGCACATGTACTTCATTTCTTCGTTTATTTTCTCTACCACGCTTACTTTCTCCATCCAACCCGTACCTCTTCACAGAGGACGAAATCCTAACACGAAGTGAAGCATGCGACTGTTCCATCACAGCTCGGCATATCCTGATGGAGTGTTATAGTATAGAGGACGTGAGAGACTTCATATCCAGGGAAACTCAGCTAAAGCTCTAGTCTAGCGTTTACCAACAATTTCTCGCTTGATTACCCTTCGGTAGTCCTTTTCCCTATCTGTATCCCTTGTCCATGAGCGATTCTTTCACATGAAAAGGCACGTAACATATAGCTGCTCTTGTTTTACAGTTGAATCAGTGGTATAGTCAATGACTCAATGATTGTGAACTCTTCAACATTACAGTTCGGTTGTTCGCCCATAACTGCATGTAATATAAATTCCGTCATTATTTATATGTCTTCCTATACGCCAGGTTAGAAGCCACTGGCGGAGGAGTATAGCCGTGATAAAGTAGACAAAATACTTAATTTTTTTGTGAAATAGGAGTTATAAATAATTGGTAACTGGGAAGTTTTAGGAATCATGTCAATAAGGCCACATTTGCAATAAATATTTAAGCTCGGCGAAGTTAAATAATAATAGAGAATTTTAGGTCTGGGCGTGGTGTAATATGATCTTAGTCTTCGGCGAATTCCATTAATAAATTCTATCACTATTTAGTCTAAAACTTTGTCTTCCTACTTTTATTGGACATTTTTGAGCTATCCGGGAAGTTAGTCGCCGCGCAAATATAATTATGGGGTCATAAATATATTACGTAACGTTTATTTTTCACTTTCTTACCCCCCCCCCCCCTGTCGCCCCTTAAATGCTCCGTGATATTCGATAAGATTCACCCTTTAAAATACGTAACGCTTCCGAATGAACTCTTATCTATTTGTGAATAGTAAAACAGACTTTCTTGATAAATACCATATTCATACCTTTATAATATTATTTATTCACTAATGTGTGTATCATCCGCGGTATTCGAACAAAAAATTTATTATTATTATGTATCTTTTTTCCTACGTAACGGAAGACAGTGCTACCCCCGTCCCTGCCTATAGTGTATCGCAACGATTCACCCCCCCCCCCCCCTCCCCCCTTAAGCATTGATTATTAATTTATTGAAGTCTTGGAAGCAAACAATACCTTGCGATGCACTCAATTAAACGGTAGCTTAATCATCATTGTGGCTGAAGAAAACGAGGAAATCTGAAGTGTGAGTGCATTCGCTGTCGTCTGTCGCTCCGTGTATTTCTCCGCGAAAGAAAAACATCCCGCGGGAGTTTTGCAACGGCGTTGAAACGGCCGCGACGTGCCCAAGTAAGGTACGATTTTTCTTTTGCCGCGAGAGACTCCTTTTTTCACCTCACTCTTGCCCTCGGGGAACTCACTTCTCTTCAAAACGACGAACCGTTCCATCCCTCTCGGGAGGAAAAATTCCTCGTGGCGACGTGACGAGCAAGCTCGGCCCCCTTCTCGGCCCTAATAGGGCGGAACGTGGTGGGGAGAGGGGTTGACCGAAGTGACCCCAGTTCCTCACTCTCACAGCCTAATCCCCTCCCCCTCTTTCTCTCCTTTTAGCGCTTGCACGACCCCTTCCCACACAATCCCCGGACCTCCCCCACCGTTCGATTGACAAAAGGAATCGGGGCTCTCGGCCGCGATTCTCACATTCCGACCTTGACTTCTGGGAGAGGGTAAAAAAACTTTCGCCGATCCTTCAAGAGTCGTAGTCGCCTCACGCAGAGGCTGGAGCCGTACCCATGCTCTTGACGGCCTCTCGCGGCTGACCCACCCACATCCCTCCTACTGACCGCTCGTCCTATTAATCTTCTTTGGATTTCCCAATAGCAAATCAAGTCTCGCTTACAATATAGCCTCCCGGTTGGGGGGGACCCTTTGGGCAAGATTGTGATGGGATGGAGGCGTACCATGCCGTACTGTGACGACCATTAATTATGAGGGATATGTCGTTCATTCCCGCGAATCGGATTCCCTGACTCGCGGGAGATGACCGCTCGCTCTGCGGGGTACCGATATTTTCCGCCGCCGAATCTGAGACGAGGTGGCGGTTTTTTTTCCGCCGCGGTAGCGTGATAAATTGCTTTTGTTTTTGACGAGCCTGGTCAAGAAGGATAGAGGCCTGTCTGTGACCGTATATAAATGATAGGCAGGTACAGTACTGACTGGACTGTGAAGTTAGGTTCTTGAATACCTTTGAGGGAATATCTATTAAGTGGGTTGCTAGTGACGTGGGGACGTCTTCAGTAATCTCTCCGAAGTGTCATAGGTTTTTAATTCTTGGTCTCATATTTTTTATCTTGAGCTGGGCTTTCAACTTTTCACGTTTTCTTAGCCGCAATTGGAGTTAAGTGTGATATTGTGACCTCATAGTGAAATTTCAAACAAAACGTCACATTCCACATCACACGAATCGTTTAAACTCTCAACTAGTCAAATGACATTGGAGATTTCATTTTTTTTTCACTTTAAGTATGCTCCAAGAGCCGTTGATCAGTAAGAACTGAGGTTACAACTGTTAAAGAGCCCAGCGTATGCCGTACAGGTTAGAGAAATTTTCCTACAGGAGAGAACCTATATTAGGAGCCGTGAGTGGGAGTTAAAAGGGTAAACTCAGTTAAGTCGAACGCTGAGCGTTTCTTTAAATTTGCCAAAACCTTGACCCGAAGGAGAGAGGATGAAAATAGTTTGAAGATATTTGTGATGAAGCCTCGAAGGAGTCTTGAGAAGATCTAATAAGCTGAAACGATGGTGAACGAAGAAGAGCTAGGCATGTTAAAGGTGAAAAGGAAGTTACCGGAGGTAATCCAGTCATAAAGTTGGCTGTTGAAGAGGGTGACGAGGGTTAATGGGATATGGGATGGAAAGGGTTGGATAGGTGAAGGAAAGAAAGCCTTTTGCTTAGTTTGACATGAAGAGAGATAAGGGTATTCTGTACTACGTAACGCTGTATTATCATGTATTACGTAACGCTGATATTCAATTTTTTTAGACCCCCATAGAACGCCCCAATACATTCTCTGAGATCCCCCCTAAACTACCTAACGCTTTCAATAAACCCTCTCCTTTTGTGAATGATAAAACTTTATGTATGAATGAACGAATAAAATACGTTATGTATGGACCCTGAGAAGTATGCCGAGTTGAAGAACGAAATCGTGGAAATTTAAAAAGAGTATGTGAAAAAATAATGAAGGAATTCTTCATGAATGAATTCCTACATTTACGAACAAACCTGCCTTTAATCAGTAAATCACTAGAGTCACCAAGTCGAGGCCTGATTCAGCGTTTTCTTATGTTTGCTTATGTAGCCAACCCTTCTGTTGGTAAATCAATTGTCCCCAAATATGGGTTTAGAGGAGGAGGAAGAGAAACTCAATGAAAAGTAGGAACTTATAATGTAAGTTTGGTGAAGAGTGATGAAAATAAGCAGCATAAAGAGAGAGAGACAATAGAAGAACTTATTTTTAGGGAAAATGTGTGGGATATTGGGAAGTAGAAGGGTGCAGTTACATCATTTAGGGATTTATTTTGGTCAGCTTAAAGACTTTAGAAAAATGAAAATTTGAAGAAAGAAATTCCATCTTACAAACCCAAATGGCAATGTAAAGTCCCGGCCGCGGTAACGAGGTTGATAACGCGCCGGCCTGGGAACCCTATGGTCGGGGTTCCAATCCCGCTCGGCATGGATATCAAGTGTGTTCTGAGGTTAAAATTTAAGTTAGACGAGCCGTTGGAGCACCTAAAAACCCAATATTGCTACTTCTTAGTTAAAGTTTTTATAAGTTCACTAAGAAATGTTATGTCCTCGCAGGGAAGGATGAGGTCTTTTATGTGGAAAATATACGATCAAGGTGATGGCCGCATTCTTAGATCAAGAAGGTAATGGATAGGCTAATGTAAATTATCTTGCTTATTTCAAAGTTTAAAATAAACTTTTAAAAAAGAAAATCATTTTCAACCAATCACTTCAGCTGCTGATATTCTACGTATTTGTCCTCCCAGCATCTCTCACGTATGTCAATAGAAATGGGATGGAAGGAGAAACATTTCGTTGCACTTCCACGAAAATGATCGTATCTGTCAAAATCAACACGTCCGATCGCGTATATCCCAACGGAACCTCACGAGTGAGACGGGAGTATTGCTGTCGCATGTCAACCTTCAAGGCCGAGCGGTCAGTGAAGGGGATTGGATGCATCGGAACAGGATACCAATTTACCGAGGCGTATAACGCCATTTCGCTTGGAACGTGTCTTTCCATCGGCACGGAATTGAACAGCGGGGTTGGTGGGTTTTTTCGAGAAATACGATTCACCGACTCGTCCACGATTTGCAGGACTGTAGTTAGGGATTTCCGTATCCACTTTGCAGAGCCACTTGATAGCTAAAAACAATTTGTTTCTATCACCGGTTAAGGATCGGTTCTAATTTCCGCCGTACTATCCAGAGAAAGTGCAAACTTACTCCAGGTAGCTATCGGGGAAAACGTGCTTTTTGGGAGTGGAGTCAACTATAATCCGCTTCGCGTATATAGACAAATATTGATTGATGGCTACTTAGGTTATAAATTTGATGTGTGCCTTCGCTGCCATTTCGGTTCAAAAGTATATTTGAAAAATGTATAATGCCTTTTAATAAATTAGCTCGCTATTATTCTCTCAATTGTATCTGCTTATATTCTGCTTCTGCATACTTTATTGGCAGTTGTGCCTGTCCTCTCCCGTTCCTTATCATTTGATTTAAAATCGACGTGAATTATTTTTCTTGTAGAGCTCGTATGTCAAAAACATTTTCCGTACTTAATACGTGCTGCAATTCTTAATTGTTTGCACGCCTGATTGACATGACCTTTCATTACTTATCGTATTTCACCAAAAACTCGATTGTGGAAAACCTCATCAAATTTCTTGCAAAGACATTTATTCGCTATACCATTATATTAGTTTTCAGGCATGATTTGGTGAAACAGGCCAGTGTCCATTAAAAAAAACGCAGCTTGCATTGTAAAGTAGTTTTTAAAGACGCCTATTTCACCTCAACGACCTTGTGATATTTTCGCAACTAATAGCTGCATAAAAAGTATTATGAATTTCCAACGAATTGCTTTTTGCCGACGGAATTTCTCTCGACGAATACGGAAAACTTTTTCCGTGAAAAGAGAATCAAATGGAATGTAAGAAGTTGGTCAACAAAAGTGGCATGCATGTTGCAAAGGACTTATAGAATATGATATTCAATTCAGATTTGCAGAAGTAGGCCTTAGCTTCCACGATATAACATGCCGTATACATGGCGTTGAGAAAGTGCCAGCGAAATTTACAGATACTACTGAATTTTGAGAGGGACCAAGAGCCAATTCTATTAGCTCAGGATAAGTACTGAAAGGATAGCTTCATACTACCTTATGATGACTC
This sequence comes from Platycnemis pennipes, assembly GCA_933228895.1. Lineage (NCBI taxonomy): Eukaryota > Metazoa > Arthropoda > Insecta > Odonata > Platycnemididae > Platycnemis > Platycnemis pennipes. The sequence continues at coordinate 74,482,842 of OW121856.1, read as the reverse complement.
TCTTAGTGATGATACATTGTGTCCATGAATAAATGCTGAATTACTCTATAAAAAACTATTAGCGCCAGGATTTTTTTACTATATTACCGATATTTTATTGTATTCGATTGGTACCGTAGCATGTAAAGTAATGGCAGGAAAAACTAATGCAATTTTCGCCGTTATATAATGTTGAATTGCTCTACGATAATGTTTTCTATGTGAGTACCTCATTATCAGGCTCATCGCATTTTTCTTCCTATGGTTATGCATATCCAGAATTTCCACCAAATAACGTTGGAAACTTCTTTTCCTGAACTTGCAGTAATTTTAAAGCGGTTATGCTGATGAATGTCGTGTTATAATCAATCATACGTGATGATTTCATGAGTATGCATAAAATGTGATTTAATTTCAACCCGACTATTAAAAGAATGATTTTGTCAATTTCCTCGTGGAAAATTATTTTCTGACGTTTTCTGTAAGGACTCGTCTGTACAGCAATTTGAAATTGATGCTCATCAGTCAACAGTCTTCAGTTAACATTTCTACCTCTCGTGTTGTTGTTGTCAAGGTGGCATTCTGATGTAAACTGTCTGGTAGGCAATTCTTAAAATTCTCATTAGTTGTCTGGAGCACCCATTCCATATCCTAGACCAAGCCCCTGGCAGGAACGTAATAAAAAATTGGGGGTCCACTGCGATTAGTCACGGTTAATGAACAGCCGGTGGCGAGGGCTAATTCCCCGCTATTTTTCACTGAGTAGGTGGACTCGTCCACTATTTGCGTGTAACATGAGACCATGCTATATTTCTCACCTCAGCCCTGAATTGCTCCGAAGGCCAATGTATCACGCCTTCGAAAGTGAAGTGCCGATGGGATAAATGAAGACTTATTCCCCGCCAGAATAAGCCCAGCGACAGGCCGCGGACATGAAGACTAACAATCATTCCGTTTGAGAGTGCGGGAAAGATTCACATCTATTTCTAAATGGGACCGAACGAGGGGTGTTCGTTCCAAGTTCGATCTTCCCCGAGATCAAACTTTATCTCTTGACCTTAATAATTTTCGATTTTATCATGCAGCGTCGTTGTAGTTTTGTCGATGGCATTTACCTCATATTTATTCAATTGTGGTGGTGAGGAAAATAAAGACTAATAGACTTCCAGCGTACAAATATTTTGGCTACTCCATAGTTATTTTCAATAAATTGGTGTTGGATGTGTAAATATCAACCAAGAGCTGTTGAGTAATTCATGAATTAGTATTATTATTCTTGCCTGTACGCATCCTCGTAATTATTTTATCCCAGGGTTTTTTTTTGCAGTTACGAATGGAGTGGAAAATGTACAATTTGCTAACGAGAACTTAAAATTTGTCGTGGAGAAGTTAAAGTTCGTGGAAAATTCACAGAACTTCCATATCATTTTAAAGTAAAACATGCTCGGTAATTGGAAAATGATGAAGTTTTGAAGTAGGTACCACTAATATTTGACTGATTCAATGGTTCTATTTCGAAAGTCTGTGCTTGTTACATATTTTTCATAATTCACCTAAGATCAGATTTCAGAGAAACCTTTACTTCATCCGCAATGTTATAAAATTGATATTTTTCTCTGCCACGAACACATTTTCGTGTATTAATCGTGGATAGGGCTTTTCGAATGGATTTATTAATTATCGACTTTATCGGTAGATTGATGTTTGCTGTTCCAATCCTCGTCATTTCCGAGAGTAAGTTTGTGAAGATAGCTGCCCTCTCCCCTGGCGGAGCGTTGTCTGGAAATGTAAATCTGTTTTCCAGTCCCCTTAAGTCGGCAGGCAGTGAGAGAACTGTTCGATATTGTCATATATCGACTGCGACGTGTGATATCTCACCACCATTTGAAGACGGAGGGCGAGGCGATGATATCGGTGGGCTTTATTATACGATCAACTGCGGTATAGCCTATTTATGAGGTCAATGTGTCGAAGATTTTTCCGATATTAAGTTAATATAAAGCCACACTGCAGTGTATAACCTGATGGTTGCTCTTGTTGATTAAAGTACACTTAGTACTCAACAAGTACTAAGCCCAATGTCGTGTGAATTTCGGTTCCTTTCTCCTTGCCACCTGTGGTTTCCCAGGAAGATATGTTACCCAAAAAACCACGTTGCTTGGTTTTAGCTGAACGTGTCCTAAAGGCAGTTTTACACTAATTTCAGTACTGAAAAAAGATCTAATACTGCATGCTCCAAATTGAATATTGAAAGTCTCGGATGAACCCTTACGTTCCCACTATCTGATTAGACTTCTGACCGGCGAATGCTCATAAGCTATTCTTTGTTTACATTGTTTTGGTTGTCTTACTAATGAAACTCGTTTTTCACTCTCCTTCTGTAACCACTCCGAAGTAGTGATGGAAGAATCCTTCCTCAGATGAGACGAAGAAACGGCTTCAATATTGATATGCATTGAATTTCACGATGTCGTACAGCTTCATCCATTCCGGCTCCGCCACCGGTATTTCCTTGAAACGGTCTACTTGCCTGTGATTGGTAGTTAGACGCGAGACTCGAATGAAAAATAAGTTTCATACTTATTTTTATTTTCAGTACTGAACATTGAATTCGATGCATTCATCCTATATGATTGAGCCATCTATGCGAATCGATTTTGAGTATGCTTTATTTGGTTCGATTCAGTATTGAAATAAGTGCCGTGTAAAACGGCATTAAACTTCTCCCGGGACCGAGTCCGGGACCTATCCTGTTCCTGGTTTAGGGCCCTATTTACTGGGTTACCACGGCGTTGGGGTTAGTTTAGTGGTGTGATCTTCAAATTGGCGTATCTCGCAGTCTTAACTCGGCCCGCACTATTTCTCGAAGGGTTCGCGACCGAAGACATTTCACCAACGGTACGGTACGTAAACAAAGGCCGGCCTTATGTTCTGTCTGCCCAGTTCGGATTAAAGGGGACACCTATCCCCAAAGCCTCACTTCCCTCTTCCGCTAATTTTATCGCTTCCGTCCATCAAGTGGGACCACTACGCAGTTTCATCCTCGGGTGTCCCGGACTGGGCTTTCCTCGGTGAGGACTGGAGGCATTGAGATTTAATCTTCCCGCTCCCCGCATTATGGAAGGGCCCAACTGGAAGTTGCAGCTCGAATTAAAGCCGGTTCGCGGTGCACTCGGAGCAAGGAGTATCACAGACTCGGAGATTTGGGAACCACCTCGCGTAAACAAGCTCGGTATGCCACCCGAAGCACTATATAGTACTTTAAGATGCCATCTACAGCCGTGTCTAGAAGAATTGCTGTCACAGCCGATCTCTGGTGTATATCGTATTCTTATAACCGATGGTTTTTTCGGCAATATTGTCTTTGAGTTCGGTTTTACATGTTTTATGCTAATTTACTCCTCTTAGTTTTCGTTGCCCAAAATTACGATATTTCATGTAATTTTGATACAAAAATTAATATACCAATGAGTAGATTCGATCAGTCGATAAAAATCCATGATTTTGATCCACTGTTAGCCTTCACGTGAAATAAAAATAGAGAGAAATAATATTACATATCGCTGCGTGAGTAAATGTTGCATAAAACATAATGATTCTTATTGGGCAAAATGAGAATTTGATTGAAATTAATACCAGATTCTTAAATACAATAGTGATAGTTGAAACCTCTGATGTATTAAAATTTAGCTTCTTCCAATGTTTTAGTGCATTCAAAATGCGAAATATAAAAATATTTGGGGTGAAATTTATTTAAATCGCACATCCAGCAAAAATTCCATTATGTTTTGTAAAAAATCAATATCACACGATCGCTAAGAAGGTTCTACTGGATCATTACTTAGTAATTGTTTTTTTTTTTTAATGTTGTAATCTTCCTCAAGGAGAACTATTTTTTTACTTTACTATTTTATTCTTTCAATTTCCTCTTTTACAGTTATTTCCACAACTTACATAATTTTTAAATTGCAAAAAATATAAAATTCCCTTAGGATTTTAATTTGAAATTACACTGAATGCAAACACCGCATATTTTTTCCCTTAAACACTGGAACGGACGTCACTTACGGGAAAACTGTTTCAGCACCGTAGCCTCCGGCCTTTTCAAGACAAACAATGGTCATTTTCACGGAAGCTAAGCAGGGAATAATGAGCGTGTCTGTTAAGTTTATGAGGGAAACGTTTTGCGAACTAAAGGTCGTATGAACTGGATCATAAGTAACCCTATCCAAAATGCTAAAAAAAGTCATCGTTACCAGGATGGTCTGTACTAGCTTAAATCATCAGGGGCTCATTTTACTCATCGGAGTGTAATTCTAATCAAGTACTGCAAGTGTATCTGTTAAGCGATTGTTTGTACTCTCCGCACTGCAATTTGTTAAAGGAAGATCTCTCGCGTTACTCCCGTGAAATAATCTTCTGCTGTGAAAATACACTAACTTCTCTAGTTAGCCATACAGCCAAGGAACTACCGGAAAGAAAGGCATTGACTTCGTTACTGTGTGTGAGAAGTATGGGATGAAGACTAACAAAAAAAGAATGAGGTTGGCTATCGATGTAAAGGCTAAGTTAAAAAATGAAGTTGGGTGCATTATGGCATGCGAATTTTTTTTCAAGCTCATATTTGATTCGCGTTTTCAGCTAATTCGGGTAAGTAGCAAGTATAGGTATATGATAAAATACTTACAATGATGGATAGCGTTTTACACTGTTTAGTTAAGGCATGAAAAAATAAATTTAAAGGCGGACGTAGTGCGGAGGTATATCTTTACAAAATCGTTTCGGCATTTGGATTTGGAGTAGAATAAATAGTCTGGTCTGAGAGAAAGACGAACGAATAAATGTCTAATGAACCCTGAAGTCTGCTGTAGAGAGAAGAATAAGTGGCGAGGAAGGGAAACTAGTCATTTTGAACAGTGCGAGGGAATAAAAAGGATTGAATCAGGATTAAATTTGTAAAACCGATGTATCTCCATGGTGAAAGACTTGCAAAAAAGTTATAGGTGTTACAGATTTTCTGCGAAGCCTACAAAGTTGTCGTGTCTTTTACCCTGGAGTGCGCGAGAGAAGGTGGAAGATGGGTATAGTGTTGGGTACTTTGGACTATAAAGAAACCTAATTGTGCGTAAAAGAATTCCGAGGATAATGCGAAATTGTTTCTTTCCCTGTGATTAGTGAAATTCCACAAAGTCACGCTTGAAAGCGTTCAATGTTTGGATGATCGGCATGGAACATCGAAAAAAGAGTCACTCTCCTCTGCCCCGATAAAATTCGCTGGCACCGGCCTCTTACTTTCGCTCGCGAAACCCAAACCCTCTCGGTGCATTTCCAGGCTCATCTTTTTTTTATTTTGTTCCTTTTCCGGCCTCCCTGCACATTCGTTGTGGCTTCCTCACCCCTCCCTATGTTCCTCGCACAGGAGGTAGACGCCGGAGTTAGACAAGGAGTGAGGTATCCATTGCACGCTGGATCGGTGGACGGAATAAGTAAAAGAGCATTTTGGCGCCGTGGAAGGTCGCTTGCATTTTTTTAAAGGGGAAACCTGGCGCTCCCGGAACGTCCTAACCGGTAAGTAAAAAATCTGGAGGTGATGGAATCGCTCAAGATGCTCGGGTCATCTTGTCGGAAGGTGTCTGAAAAGCGAGTGGTTCGGGAATTCCTTGGAATTTGTTTTTACATGTATTAAATTATGTGGTTTCTGGAGTACCTTTATACGGGTCTTCATAATGAAACAAAACTTAGCTCATCGATATGCTCAAATACCACCGGTTTAGACGCTACAACCTGAGGATGAAGCTGTAGCGTCGAACCAGATCGAATTAAACTTATTGTAGAACTAATTTTTGTTTCATTATTCACATTCATTACTTCTGCTTCCCGAAAAGATAGACAGCACAACCTGTCAATGTCCCGGAGATTTTCTTTGGACTCACACCGTCGCTTTGTAGAGACCTCCCGCGATAAGCTTAGCATGGTTTAGTATTGAGCATTGGAAAATTTGACAAAGCCTATTTTATCGAAATGGGGTAAATCTAAGGCTTGATGGCTAGCCTTCGGACTTGACGAATGGTTATATTAAATAGTGACGTTGCTGTCATCTGTTAGTCATTGTCATCGTCAATGTTTCGATTATGCTTTTCGTGCTGAACTTATGTCTATATAAGGCCTCATCAATTGTATAAACATTCATCAAAGACCTTTATGATGTGTGCTTTTTGTTTGTCTTAAATTTCAATAAATTCATAAATTAATACATTTTCTGCCGAATGAAGTCCTACGGAAAATTTATTTTAATCTGAATTTTTCGTATATTACGAGTTACAGACAGTTGAAACCACCTGATTGTCACTTTGTCTGCTCAAATTTTTTATTTAAATAGATTTTGATTCTATTTCCTTCCCTTCTAGTGTTTCTGCTATTCTTAACATTCAAGATACGTTTTCAATCCTTAAATAACATTTCTTTTGCCCTTTTTACCGTATTATGCCTTTGCTCATTTTCATGGTGTAATAATTTATTGTGTAAGAGAAGGCTCAGTACCGTACTTACGAGTAAGAAACCTCTCTAATTACAACTTTTTCATCCTACTAAGCCGTGCATAATGCAGTAATCCGGTATTTCCAGCAAGCCTTAAATATTCGCTAAATACACCACCTCATAATGTAATGTATCAAATGAATTTCTATTTATCGCTGCAAAGAAATATCAATTTCCTTTTTGCAGGACATATTCGGCAGGCAATGAATAAAAAATTGACATAAATAATTAACATGCTTAAGCAATAACTAACATATCTTTTAAACATAGTATCTCTAACTTGACTAATTTAAAAGTGATTTTTTCAAATATTTTCCCCAGACCTGCTACTTTTTTTTTTGAAATATGCTTTATTTTTTTGTTTGGGTAAGGATGATGCATACCTAAACGTTCCACCGGTCTGGAATCTTTTTATTTTGGTAGTTTTTTGTTTTCCCGAAGTGCACCGTATTCTAGATTTGTGGGAAAGCGTTGGTCACGCTCATAAACGTTGACTGTCGACCTCACCTCCCCTCCCCCCCATCTCCCTCCACCTGGTTTGTGGTTCAGAGTGGCGCGGGGAATGGTCGATCAAATGGAGGGATCTGACAGTGATAGTGACGGTAAGTGGCTTTTATGTCTTCTATTCAATGGGAGACGCGTCACGCATTTTCACTCTGGCATGTTTGGAATTCCCTCTCGCTTTCGCGCTTGTAACCTGCTCGTTGTTCCAAGTGTCCTTATTTTATCTGCTATGTCCGTTTGTACAGTACCATTCCATGTGCTATTTTCATAGTTGTATTTTAAAATATTCACTGTTGCAAATTTACTATTTTGGCGTCATGTTCTGGCCTCATTATCAAGTGTCGTTTTACCTTCTAACCCCCTCACCCCATTAATGCGTATTCATCTCTACTGTTACAGTTGAAGTGCACATTTTCCTTTCGTGTATGTTTACTTGTGTGTGAGTGTAAGTTGATGTGTGTTCGTGAAATGAGCTAGATCTTGGGAGGGCAAACATTAAGAGACGGTAGAGCCAAACCCTTGCAGCAATTTAAATATTATTACAGAGCCATTAACATTTTTCAGATAATAAAATTCGGAAATGATATAAGGATAAGTAATAGCTTTAATTATATCTCCATTAAGAAAACAAACATTCACGCAAAAATTGATCTCGATGGTTTTTATCAGTGCGAGTAATGAGCATTCATTTTCTTATTACGTTTCTGCATGTCCAGTTTGCAACTGGAAGTTTTTAATTCAAGACATTTTTCCTAGTTGGCATCAGAACTTTATACTATTATTGTTTCATTGACAGATGTTTGCTTTCATAAATAAAACTGATAGTCTAAATTTAATTTTCAAATTTACTTCAGAGGCACATGCACACCCACACGTTCAAAGAGCCGCATGTGGCTCACGAGGTGCAGTTTGCCTGTTCCTGAGGTAGATGACGTGTATTCATATAAAAATGCTGCAACTGGCAGAAACAGTATTCCTCGCCTTTGGTTTCAAGCGTGCCATTTCCGATTTGACGGGAATATTGTGAAATATCCAGAGGCTTTGTGTGAAAGTTGAAGTGGCAGTCCCTAGTAGTTTGGTCGCGTTATAAGATCATAGCAAGGTTTTTCCCTTCTTGAAAACACGAAAAAGGCGTTATTCGGAGCACCTCTTCGTACGCCCCCCTTATGGAAGTTGTCTAACAGCGGGGGTGCCGCCGACGGATTCGTGTTAAGGAAGTGGTAAATCACGGTCAGAATACACATGCCCTGACTTTGAGGCAAGAATAATAACTTCGGAACTGTGTCGAGTATGTTTCGTACTCCCTCCATAAAATAAATTATTTTTCACTGAAGCAATATCCATCGTAACATCAAGAGTGTCTTGTTCTGAGCCAAAATCATTACCATTTTTTCACTAATATATCTTGTTGCTGTGATTATGACAATAATATTATGTGATAGGAAGTAGTCATCGGGAGTTTTTTGTATTATTGAATGTTTTACGTTGGTAAAATATAGTTCGAGATGTTGGTATGATTTCCTTTTCAATCGATTTAGTTGTCAACATGGTCTTCACATTATATATCTTATGGCATTTTGTTTACCTGGTGCTTAGTTGAAACATTATAAAGCGTAGTAGTTCGTTGAGAAAGTATTAGCGGTGATGTACATACATTTTTAGTTTGCTTCATCGAAATCGCATTTATTTATTAATGAATAATTTCATACAAATGCGATGGTATTGCATGGGAGTTTTATGAAGCAATTTTTTTAGTGGTATGGTTGATTCCGATATCCATTCGTCGTTCTGCCTGCAATTGATATTGCTTCTATTCTGATTTATTTTCGCGATCTATGTTGAGTGTCAGCTTTTTTTGTTTAAATTTATGGTGGTTCATGCTCCCCACTTACCTATTTTTCTACGGAGGGTTAATTGGAAACCTGAAGCTGATGCCGATGTTTAACCTAGCTTTATCGTAACGAAATTTCTGCAAGTTCATATGTCTATTTATTGAGGTAACGGTACGGAGATAAATTTGTGGGATGATGCCAATGTCTTTTCCTCCCAGACGTGTGTAGACAATACTTCGATGAACAGATATTATTTCAGGAGATATATTACTATATGCTCGGATGATCAATGCTAGTCGTTTGGACGCTAATGTCTTGGTATCAATGTTTTTGATTGCTGTATCTTCTATATCCGTTTAGTTTCGGCGTATGTAAGCATTCATTGGTCAATTATGAGCCTATTTTCACTTAGCATCCCCCCCAATTGATTTTTCCTCCAAAGGTCCACGCTACCGTAATCGAGCCAAAATAGCTCCAATGCTGAGTGAGCTCTTGTTCCCCAATGGCCTCCAGAATAAGGTCCGGTAATTGTTCCTCATCTTCCCTAATCAAACTCTTGTCTACGCTTCTCTGGACGCCCACTGCATTGGTAGTTTCCGCTAATTTCAGCTACTTAAATGGTATGTAACGCAATTTCCCGAGATACTCGTTTGCGCTCCTGGCGTTCCAGTTTCAGGCACCTCCGGCGTTAATTAGTGCGCCATCAAGCTGAGCGAGCAATTAATGGCCTTTTAAAGAAAAGGTGGAATCGGAAGAGCTACCTACTTTTGAGGAACTTAGAGGCGTTTGGGTCGTGCAACACGCTCGTGACGAAAATTCAGTAAAAGTGCTTCGAAGTTGTATTCGCAGTTTTGATAATATTTTATCGCTTCGATATTTTTCGGGAGGTGAAAACTTCGGCATCAATTCGCTGCATGTTTTTTAGCCATCACAAGTTGAACGTTTGACCTTCAACGGATTCCCCATCGATGACGTTTTTGGTTCTTCATATCCTAATAAATCCTAGAGCTCTCTCTGTTGCCACATAAACTTTGTATTTTCCTACCGCTTAGACTCTTAAGGTTTTTAATGCTTTGCTCATTGACTAAAATGTATGATTAAGTATATCTTACAATCATCAGTTCAGGGCTGATATTATTTTTCCCAGTTGACGAAAAATGTTGAACCCGCTATGAATTCATAAATTCTTCGGTGGGATCTGCATTGTTGGCGATAGAATAGGGAAAAGCTTTTCTATGTGATCTTTATTAGTATGACGGTGAGAGAATGACTAAAAAGTTTGTCTTACATTAGAAGTTGAACATTGGGGTTAACCCTAGTTAATTCGTCCAACATAATGACACATCCATAGTATTCTGCATTAAAAACCCCTTATAATGCTCTCTTCATCATGCCACTATACTCGAGTTTCTCGAGTATTTGTCTGTCTGGAATATAGTATCATACTCCAGAAACTCGTTTTCGTAATTTACGTCTATTTTCGAGTGAGATGATTCTTTATTCGGTAATAAGGAAAGCTCAGACTTGCTATGCGCCTTGAGGATGGAGTCCGAGATAGACTTCGAAACGTCGGCTTCTATTAAAAGCTTATCTCGGTGGAAGACCCATAAAGACTTTTCAAATACTCCATATTATTAATATATATATTTTATTGGTATATTTGACTATTTATATTAACAGCAATCAATCTAGATACTTCTGAAGTCTGGGTAGAAATATGAATTGGAAATACCGCATAAAAAGGCCACAGATGATGTATATATCGACCCTATAGTATTATAATGGTCAGGGCAGGTTTGAAGGAGATTTTCTCCTCTTTTTTTTATTGCAATCATCTAAAGGCTCTATCCATTCGCTATTTCTCTGTTCAGATCGGTTTATGCCTTACCCTTATTCATAGAAGTGTCAGTATAATAGTCCAGGCGTAAAGGAAATTTTACCAAAAGAAGATTCTACTCAGAGCTGCAAACACAAGCGTGGAAGTAAGGAAACATTTCATTATAACATACTTCTGGAGCATTCTACTACGTGGCATTGAATCATAGACGATAAGGGCAGCATAGAAGTTAAGCCTGAAAACATTCGAAATGAGATGCTACCGAAGAATGATGAAAATAAAATGGATTGACCGAGTGACAAACGAAGAAGTCTTAAGAATAGTGGAGAAAACAGATGTCTGCAGAAAGCTCTTAAAAGAAGACAGGACAACTTAATCGGTCATATTGTAAGACGCGATGGCCTGATGAAGACAATTGTCGAGGTTAAAGTGAACGAGAAGAATGGAAAAGGCCGGCCTCGTATGAGATGTATGGAACAAGTTGGAAAAGAGAAGAATTACGTTAAAATGAAGAGGTTGGCCAATAGAAGGGAGGGCTGTATCAAACCAATTTTAGGTTTACTGACCAATGATGATGATAGATGGAGAATGTAATGAATGATGCAATAGGGAAAATTTAAGCAGTGCCAAGTGGTTAGCCAGTTGGAAAAATGGCAGAAGAGCTGCTAAAAACCAATCTTTGTATTGACGATCCGCGATGGTGATGCTCCTCTACACGACGTCGAAGAGGGAGATTTCACTCGCCTTCGACTGTTTTAGCTCAGTTTCGAGCCGAATCTCATGCGGTTGGAGATTGACTTCTTTATAATTCTTTTTCCGTTCGATCGAAGAAGTGTTTGCGTTTTTTCTTCGGGTGTGATGGGTAGGGTCAGTCGACCCATCTGTTCTCGTGCGGCAATACGAGATCATGTCGCCCGCATGGCGGGGACGAATGAAGATGTGGAAATTACTGTCGCCGCTCCTTTTCCTTCGCTCACTCTAGGTTCGGGTTGAAATTCTTACCTTCTCCGACTCGCAATAAAGTATGGTGCGCATGTCTCCCTTTCTCGGTATGACTCCCCGTTACACACAGATGTCACACCAGGCACGTGCAGCCGTGCAATTTTCAGTGCAGAAGTCGTCTCGTTCCAAGCGAAATGAAATGTCCCAGTGGCGTAATGCGTTGAAGGTTCTCCTCAACGTGATAGTCTTCGTCTTGCGTTAGTGATTGTATATTAAAAAGAGCGAAGAATTTGCCGCACATGGGGATCTGGTAACATGGAGTTAGAATTAAAATGGAATCGACCTTCGTAGTTCATGATAGCTAATTTCCCTCTTTCCTAAAAGCTGATTTCTTAATTCCAGAGTCTTTATACCTGGTTAATGACACGCGTGCGATGGCCTAAATCTTCAAGCTATGATTTTCTCCGCAAAAAATGGGGCCATTTTTTTCGTCGCTATATCTAATTGCTTATAATGAACTACCTCGAAGTTGCATAATCCTTAACAGTTTGAAATATCGGATATCTCGAATATGTACCGTTGTTCTGAAAGTAACTTGTAATGTTGCAGTTATTCTGTTTTTAAAAGTTAGTTTTGCAGATTTCTACGCTTTTATTTCAGACAGAATTCATAGAGCTCTAAATGTAGGAAACTAATCAAAGGTCAAGTGAGGTGATTGGTATTCTTTGAATCAACACCCAGCGGGCCTTCTTTGCAGTTAAGCCACCGATTTCCTCAAAAAATGAGTGTTAATCTCCTGTCTCTATTTCCTTTTTATATCCATACGTCACCGTTCGATGTTTTTGTGAAGCAAATGGCCTTTAACTGTTTTTTCTCATAAAAATAACCAATCTGTCCTCGGTAAATTCTTGTGGAGAGGCAAACGTCGGTTTCAGCGTTGAATTCCGCATATTTGGTATGAATAGACGCAGCTTGTGGTTAGCATATTTTCCATTTCACCATATGCATGATTTCAGATAGAGTTAAAAAACGAAAAGGTCTTTTGCATGTAAAATTCCTCGCGTATTTTTTCGTGAACATATCTCATTGAGAGTTATCTGCTATATCCATCAACTTCGGATACCGATATTGGGTATAATTTTCATTTTTGAAGAGATGGATGCGCCGTAATTTGAGACTGATGAATGCATAAACTTCGGCAGCAGGTTTGGGTTGACCGCGATAATTTTAAATTGTAATCATGTGGTATATAGTTGCCATATCAGATTGTGTATTCATGATATCGACATATTGATTCAAAGTCCATAGCTATTCAGTAATCCTACGCAAATATATGGAACAGTGACTATCATAAAACATCCACGAAAGTCGCTAGATTCCTCTCCACTATCGAGTCCTAACTATTTATCTTTAAGATAAGGCGTTACTGTCGTCAAGATTAAATTTTTCATCTCAACTTCAGCAAAAAATCTCAGTATTCACAGCCGAGATTGAATCCGGGAAGAATAGTTCTCTCTGAACCAATTGATGGAGGCAGGCGATACTTGGTGGAGTTTCCTTATATATTATAAAAATGAAAAGATTAAGTACAACTCCGCGTGTAGTTTTATTTTTCCCTATCGATTCGACGGCTATGTCTCATTTTCAAAGGTGGTGGACAGTATCTTTGTATAGCTATTATATGTATATCATGGTGGGGGCTTTGAATTGGAGAATAAGTGTTAGGAAAGATGAACAATCCCGAGGTCAGTTGTAATATCACTGTAGGGTATGGGTGTGGACTATTGGAATGGTAAAGGGGGTATATTGCAAATTTAACACAGATAAGAACAGCTTTGAACACTTCAACTCTGTCAAATCGTTTAAAATTAGCAAATATCAAGAAATGAAACTAAAATTGCATATAGGTTTTCTTTTTTACTATGTATAGCCTCTCTCATACTCGGATAGGGAGATTCAGAATAAATTAATTCGTAGTTCGCTTCCCAGTTTCAGAAACATTGGTTAATATTTTAGTTTTAGTTCGCATGAAACGTTTATATTAATCTAAATCCAGGAACTTCTTCTCAACGCTGGCTTGCGGTGTACTTCTCTAAATCTCACACGTTGATCGTCCTTCGGGGTCATTAGCTTTATTCTTCCTCTTTTCGGAATAGAGGTCTGCTGCAATTTTTCCTCTCGCAGGAGTAGGAATATTTTAGGTAATGAATGGAGAGTGAAGATAAACCCGCCGTTGGCACAAGCCCTTCTTGACGAAGGGTCCCAAGGGGTCCTCGATTTAGCATCCCATCTGATGGACGAAGTACCGATCTCCAACACAGTACTCAATAGGGTACCGGTATGCCAATAAAATAATCTCCTCCATTGCCGAGATTCGGATCCTTGCCTTCGCGATAGGGAGCCAGTACTGTATCTACCGCAATAAACTGATCTCCCGGTGATTATTATTTGTAAAAATCAGGATATTCTATTTAAGTCTCTAATGACAGTGACGGATCAAGATTGTGTCAATTGTGGTTTACTCGTATACTTTTTTATAATTTTGGAGGGAGTTAAAATCAATGGCAGAAAAGTGAAAGTTAAAAACTTAAACTTCGCGAACAACCTGCTCAGTGCCACCAGAAATTCGACCTTATAAAATGATCGATTCGACGGAAAATTCAACAGTGGATGTGACGATGTGAACCAGAAAAGAGGGAATTTTTTTCTCAACACGTATGGTGAAGTGGTTTTTTTTGGGGGGGGCCAAGAGGATGGGTTTAGACTCAGTAGCCATCCCCTACCACTCATCTCCGTGAAATAAAAAAATTGCTACCGCTCCAGGCTCCGCATTGTCATCCCTCAGGAGCACCACGAGCCCCTGCGCAGGTTTTCGTGGCGTGGTGCAGTGCTCGAGGCTGCGCTCATCGTAAGGGCTACACGCTCGTTAAGGGACGTGAGGAATAATGGAAACCCATGTGCGGGAGGGTCGGGTGGGTTATATTTTTTGTTCTCCGAGAACAGATGAAGTGGAGTAGGAGGGTCGGAGTGCGTCTCTGCTCCCTACACACCCCTTCTCCCTCTCTTGCCCTTTCTCACTCCTCGGCAAAGAGAGAGAATACGGCGGGTGGAAATCGATTACGACTGTCTCTCTCCCTCTCTTTTCCTCCTTCCCCCACGCTCGTTCGCCACTAGCTCGAGGGCTGCAGGTATGTACGTTGCGATGTTTTGTCCATGGCTCCCGCCGCCGGAAAAAAGCACGACATTTTGCGGTGGAAATCGCGGTCGTGGCTCGATCGGAAAATCAAGTAAGTTCTGTGTTGCACCCTCCGGAAAACTCTAGGGTGGAAGGGAGAAAGAATTTCTCCAGAAAACTCGTGCAAGTTCACCTGAATTTAACGGAATGAAGTGGATAGGATTGTAGGAACCAAACAAAATACTAGTACTTATTACTATTCACAATTGTAATTCAACCACGACGTCGTGGTTGAAGTGTTATTTGAGAATAGTATTTAATTTCGTCCCTACAATGATAAACCTGTTGCACGACATCATACGTTAATTCATTATATGGATAGAACCTTTGGGGGAAGCGTCACCATTACCACCGTCTCCACCTGCAAGTACTCTGCACCCAACGCGTATTTGAATCAATTGGCCGTGCAGAATACAAAACCGTAACCAACTGGTGAATTGTTATGTACTGATTCATAGAGAAAAATAAAAAGGTCAGATTGCAAGAGGTGATGATGTCAGAACTTAGTAAAATTCTGAATCGGACAAAAAATATAGGAAAACGTGTGAAATATCACACCACAGTTTCTGTCGCCTCCGAGCATTAAAGAAAAGCCCGAGAAAAAGGTTTTCCGTGATCGCATTCATTTTTTTCAATAAAGAACGTTAGTTATGTGCTTGAATTACCCATACAGGTATGTAAATCTTTGGGCATTATTTGCCTGAGCCCTGACATCCTCACGAGAATGAAAAAGAAAAAGTAAATCATTCTGGCTCTTCCGCAGCTATAGGTTTTGAAATGTACATTCATGAATACACATGGGTTTAAGTACATGATGACGTCATAAATCCTAATATTGGTGTTAGGTATCTTTCCAGTCGATTATCATATCGGCCAACGTATTCATATTTAAATAAATTTTTTCTTTTCCTCCCATCGTCACGTATTTCGTACTCTTACATGAGTTCTTTCTTTGAAATTTTTCCTGCTCAAATTTCCTTCGACTATTGTCTTCATCAGACTATCATGTCTCAAGATATGGGCTATTATGTTGCCACCCTTTCTGTTTAAAGTTGACGGCAGACTTCTTTTCTTCCACTCTTCTTAGGACTACTTCTTATATTACTCGTTCTACCTATTCAATCTTCATCATTCGTGTGTAGTACCATATTTTGAATGCTTCCAGTATTGACTTTTCTGCTGCTGTTATCGTACATACATGGTTCGAAAACTGAGGAGTGGGGAATGAGATCATAGGAGATGGTCATTATCAATATGCTATGAGTCGTCCCAAAACCACGATGTGGTAACAGTTTTGTTTAGACCTAGCTATAGAAGCGGGTGGCTAAGCCAATTTTAATGGTTAATATAGGGTAAACAAAATGAGAAAAGGAGGAATGGTTCACCATCATGTAGTGTCAAAACATAGCCACAAGGGCTGTATGAACTTTTTTACCTGGTCGCCAGTAGCAGCTTTAACGTTGCCTAGCTGGGTCCGTAGTTTTAGCTCTAAAATTGTGTCGTCCTAGGCTATCCCCTATTTCATAGTGTAGTGGTGTATTTAGTAGTGAGTGTTTAGTTAGTTAGTAAGTGAGTGTGTTAGTGTGTGAGTTTTCTGTGCCTGCTGTGGCTGTAGTCCCTGCCATCCCGCGAGCGTCTGCCGAGAGTGTGTGCCGATAGCGATAAGTAGAACTAAACCAGTATCTTTATTACTTTATATACTGAGATAAATACAAATCTTCCACTATTGTTTAACATCGTTGTGGCTATTCCATAGTTAGCGTATTTACGTTTCTTATTTATATTTTATCATCACCATAGTTGTTTTTCTAAGTATTTCTCAGTTATAGAACCGTTCATTATAATCTATTGTTAACAATATATTTCTAGACTTCACTCGGCTTTAATTTAACTTTATTCGTTATAGCTACACTGCATTAGTTATTGTTTCATAATATCCGTGCTTCCGTACCGCTGTTTAATCTCCGTGATATATATAGACTTGTTCTCCTACAAGTGAATTTCTAATTTAATATTATCTTATTGATATTTATTCATAGTCCTGTGTAGAACCGTATAATCCATCCTAACGTGTAAGGTGTAATTTGCACTTGTGTTATTATTCATATACAGTTTATAATAACTCTGTAGTTTGCGTAACTTATTTTAACCTAGTAGATTCATATAGTTGATCTTTTTTATCGCTTATTGTTATTGAACTTAGTTGATAATAGTTTTTTTTAGACATATTTATATTTCCTTGACTAGTGCTTAATCTAGTTCGTCTTTCGTTGATTTTTAGTAGTAGATATTTAATACATTTACTTTAGCTTTATACACATAAATTTTATTTATACATATATAGTTTATACTAACTCTGTAGTTTGCGTAACTTATTTTAACCTAGTAGATTCATATAGTTGATTTTTTTATCGCTTATTGTTATTGAAGTTAGTTGGTGATAGTTTTTTTTTTAGATATATTTATATTTCCTTGACTAGTGCTTAATCTAGTTCGTCTTTTTCGTTGCTCCTTAGTAGTAGATATTTAATACATTTACTTTAGCTTTATACACATAAAGTTTTATTTATACATTTATAGTTTATACTATCTCTGCAGTTTGCGTAACTTATTTTTTAACCTAGTAGATTATACAGTTTTTTTTAATCGCTTATTGTCATTGAAATAATTCGGTAATAGTGTTTTTTTTTTTATAGATATATTTATATTTCCTAGATTAGTGCTTAATTTAGCTCGTCTTTTTCGTTGCTTCTTTTAGTAGTAGTTTTTTAATACATTTACTTTAGCTTTACTGTTGACACTTTTTGCTTCATCTCTTCGTAATCGCTGGTCTTGCGCATCCTACAGCCTACATTCCTCTCGTATACATTCCAGAGCTCCCCCCCCCCGTGGTTCCCTTCCCAAACCTCAGCCTAACCAAGGTCAACCGTGACCCACCTCCCATCGCGACTCCCTACCGAGCGCTACCCTTGCAACCACTCACCCGTGTAGTTTTTCTACCTGTGTAGTTTACTCCTAGTCCCTGTCCCCCTTGGGTTAATTGTTTTCTGGTGATAATCTGTGGTCTGTATTTGCTTGCTTGCTCGTTTCTTCAAGAGCCTTGTTAGTTATTTATTAGTGTGTAGTAAATAGTAGATTCTTTTACCAGATAGCTCCGCTGCGAGTCTAAGGGAGAGAGATAGTTAGAGTTAGATTAGGATGACTCCCATTAGGTCAATTGTCAACCTCTTCCGTGACTCACCCGATAGCGAGCCCTTGCGGGCTCGAGTCGATGAGCTCGAGAAGACGGTGGATAGTCTTCGCTCTCTCGTGAAACGGCTGGTGACTACGTTGGAACGGTCGAGGGGGAGTGGGGGTCGGCCAAGGCCTTCCGCACGCGTTGGTGCGGGGGCGAGCCCTTACACTGGCGTGGGTTGGAGGGTTGAGGACGTTCCCCGCACACCCGAGCCTCTAGCGGAGCCTACCTCCGAATCCGGGGGAGAGTGGGAAGTTGTCCGTAGGAGGAGTCGTGGGGTCACACTACACAAACGGGGAAATGCAGAGGCAGAGGCTGAGCCTTTCCCCGTTAGTAATAGGTTCGATGGGCTGGCGGAGGTCGGCGCATCGAACGCTCCGCCTCCGGAGACTTCGCCGACTGGGAGTCGGGAGGGAAGGGAGGGAGTATTAGTGATAGGTAGCTCCAATGTCCGCCGAGTAGCGGACTCGATGCGTGCCAGGGCCCGTCGGGAAGGAGGTGGTGAATCCCGAGGGAAAGGTGACGAAGAACGGGTACGTTCCTGGTGTATACCAGGAGGTACGGTGCCCCAGGTGACGAAGGCGTTGAAAGCAACGGTCAGTGCCACTAACTGCTCCAAGCTGCACGTAGTCGCCCATGTCGGCACTAACGACGCCGCGAAACGGGGGTCCGAGGATGTAATGGATTCCGTAAGGGATCTATGCACCGAGTTCCACCGTGTTCGTGGAGGTCTGGGTATCGATATGAGGCTGACTATATGTAGCTTGGTACCTAGGACGGATCGAGGGTCGATGGTTTGGAGCCGAGTTTTAGGCATAAACCGGAGACTCCGTGAAGTCTGTGGGAGCGAGGGAGCTGAGTTTTTGGACCTCGGGCCGGAGCTGGAAACGTGTCGGGTGCCCCTGAATCGCTCGGGTGTCCACTACACGGACGAGGCATCGTCTAAGGTAGCGAGTAGGATACTGGAGCATACACGTAGGGTTTAGCTCAGGTGGTAGCCCAGAGTGCAGGTCAATCCGCGGGGGAAAAATCGTGCAAGAATTTGACAGAACATGCAGAGTAGTTTTAGAAGGTCAGAGAAAAACACATGGAGAGAACGAACATGATAATTCATCAAAGGTAAGAGGTAGACCAAATAGTTTGTCCGTCAAAAAATTATCGAGGAAAATTTTAGTTGGAAAGGAGCACCAAGAGAGAAACAGATTGGAAGAAAAAATTTCAGTGATAGTAGTGAATTGTCGTAGTATAAGAAATAAAGTAGCAGAATTTCACCACCTCATTAAGAGTACTAATGCAGATATAATCGTAGGTACAGAAAGCTGGCTTTCGAAGGACATATCAGATCATGAAGTATTTCCGAAGTGTTTTACAGTATACAGAAAGGATAGAGTAAGCAGAAACGGAGGAGGAGTTTTCATAGCTGTGAAGGACCCGTATGTCAGTAGAAGAGAACTTATTTCAGAGCGAAATGTAGAAAGTATTTGGTGTTCCGTTAAAAGTAAAAGTAGTAACGCAAAAAAGATATATGTAGGTGCATATTACAGGCCACCGGACGCAGACGTCAATTCTATAATAGAGCTAGAGTCAGAGATACGCACATTACTTTCTGGGAAGAATGATAGAGGAATAATAGTAGGCGGAGATTTCAATCTCCCCTCGATAGACTGGAATACGTGTAGTTTCATTGCAGGAGGTAAGGATAAGGAACATTGCGAATCACTGTTGAACACCTTTACGACACATTCTCTACAACAGCTAGTAACAGAGCCGACCAGGGGTAACAACATTCTAGACTTATTAGCAACAAATATACCCGAGAGAGTTCTAAATACAGTTACAGACACAGGAATTAGTGACCATAAAATAGTGCATGCGAAATTTATTGTAGGCGTTGAAAGACATTATAAACCAAGGAGGAGGGTGTACTTATTTGGCAAGGCAAATTACGACGGTATGAAAGAGGAATTAAGGGAAGCGTTTAATGTATTCAGCGAACAAAGCAAAGGATTAAATACAGAGGATTCGTGGAGAGAATTTCTTGAGGTCACCCGTAACGCAGTTCATAAATACATACCAAGTAAATATATTAGTGATAATACAGAGCCAAGGTGGTATAACGCGGAGGTTAGGAAATCACTAAAGCGACAAAGGGTATGCCACGCTAAAATGAAAAATGCCAGACGGGGTCTATCGGTAGAGGAAAAAAATGAGCTAGTTCAAAACTATAAAAAATCGAGAGCATTAGCAAGGAAATCATGTCGGCAAGCGTTATCACATTTCAAGAGCAAGATGTTAGGAGAATATTTAGATAGCAATCCTAAAGCGTTTTGGTCATATGTGAGAGAGCTTCAGGGAAATAAGTCCACAGTGCACACACTTAAAAATGATAAAGGAATCAGAGTCACCAGCAGTGTAGAAAAAGCCAACACTTTAAACACCTTCTTCCAAAGTGTATTCAACTCATCGTCACAAAACGCAGTGGAACCACCGCCGAACACTTTCAGTGAGCAAATGCCCGAAATAAACATTTCATGTCGCGGAATAGAGCAGCAGTTAAAAAGCATAAGTAAAAACAAAGCACCAGGTCCCGATCAAATTCCTTCCAGAGTTTATAAAACATTAGCTTCTGAAATAGCCCCCTATCTAGAAATAATATTCAATAAAACACTAAAGAACCACACAGTACCCAAGGATTGGAAAGTAGCTAACATTACACCTATATTTAAAAGCGGTGATAGGGAAGAACCTAGTAACTACAGACCCATTTCACTCACGTCAATCTCTTGTAAGATATTTGAGCACATAGTAGTCAGTTCGATCATGGGGCATTTGGATAGTCAGGGATTACTCATAAACAGCCAGCATGGGTTCCGGAAAGGTAGATCTTGCGAGACACAATTAGCTTTATTCGTACACGATATTTTAGTCCACGGCGAAAGCAGTACTGAAGTTGATGCGATATTTTTAGATTTTAAAAAGGCTTTCGATAAAGTTCCTCATGACAAATTAATCTTGAAGTTAGAGAGTTTTGGTATAAATAAAGACGTTGTATGTTGGGTAAAAGAATTCTTAAGTGGGCGAGAGCAGAGGGTTGTCATAGATGGTATCATGTCGGACACAATCGAAGTCACATCGGGAGTTCCCCAGGGTAGCGTAGTAGGTCCGCTTCTATTTCTTTTATACATAAACGATTTGGGTACCGTAGTTAGTAGTAACCTTAGACTTTTTGCAGACGATGCGGTGGTGTACAGGGGTATATCAAACGAAGAGGACATGAAATCACTTAGCAAGGATTTAGATGCAATTGAAGAGTGGTGCGACAAATGGCAGTTAGAACTCAACCTTAAAAAGTGTGTAGCTATCAATTTTTGGAGGAGGAATAATTCGATAGAGCGATCCTATAGAATTAATAACACGAAGATCGAAAACGTTGAAACCGTAAGATATTTAGGTGTAACAATCACTAAAGATTTATCGTGGGGAAGACACATAAGGGAAATATGCGGCCGAGCGAAGAGAAAGCTAGGATTTATAAAAAGAGTACTTGGGAAATGTGATGAGAAGACAAAAGAGCGATGCTACTTTTCACTAGTTAGGCCCCACCTTGAGTATGCAGCCAGTGTATGGGATCCTAATGAATTAGGTTTGATGAGAGAACTAGACAGTGTGCAGCGTAGAGCAGCTAGGTTCGTCAAAAGGTGTTACGATAGGTTGAGTAGTGTATCAGAATTAATACAAGAATTAGGGTGGGAATCATTATCAGAGCGTAGATTAAAGTTCAGATTTAATCTATTGCAGAAATTTCAATCGGATAGCTTTACTGAAGATGTTAGGCACATATTGAAAACACCAGCGTATTATGCTAGATTCGACCAGATAAATAAGATTAGAGAGATAGATTGTCGTACAGATAGATTCAAAATGGCATTTTTCCCCCGTACTATAAGAGAACAGAATAGGCAGCATAGGAAAGGGATAGGTAGGGGAAATATTTTAGAGTATTCTGTAGTGCATGATGCATGTATTGACCCCTCAAATGCTATAGATACTAACAATCTAGTTGCATGAGACCCTTTAGTTGCTTGCTTGCATGCTAGTAGTGAATGCTTGGTGACCTTCACCCCCTGCCACACACCCTCGCGGTGGCTTGCAGGGTATCGTGTAGATGTAGATGTAGATGTAGATGAAGTTGACGGCAGCCTTCTTTTCTCCCACTCTTCTTAGGACTTGGGAATACACCCCGAAGCTTACCGTTGAGTTTACAAGATCTACTTTAGAGGACCCGGATTAGCTAAGAGAAAGACTATCATTGATCAAGGGAAGCAACAAAAAGATCTTCGGTTTGGATTAATATTTAGTAGCATATATTGGTCATTTGTATAATTTGATATTATTAGTTGGTAAATTGGTCGCTGATTTTCACTTAATCTCAAATCCTGAAATGAAGATCTGAATATTTTATTGAATGGCATACCTACTCGATTGGGAAATGTTCAGAAATGACAAAACTGGAAATTGAAGGATTTACCCGGCAAAACTGATGTTAAATAAATTGCAAACTTTTTGTTTTTCAGTGTTTTTGTGCGGTGCTGTCTTATCGTACCCAAGTCTCGAGAAACTTGCTGCCGTAATTTATCTCCACAGTCTCACTCCGTTCCATTTTTGGGAGAAAAATTTTCTTCCATTAGTAGCACAAGCCTGCTTAGGTAGAGATGTCTTCTGTAGTTCTAGTGGCTGTTTCTGCTAAGACCTCAGCAGCAGATCTTTTGCTCATCTCTTTGAATAGTACTACATTACATACTAGGAAAGGATGAACTCGAAAATTTAAAATTGAACCAATCACCCCGTAAGGTGTTTCTATGTTTAAAATATTGGAAGCCAAACTCGGGGATGACCTGAACTGAATTGAAAAGGATACTCAAGAATAAGCCGAGATGTAAAATACACCGAAGGACGCGCTGGTAGCCGTTGAGAAAAATAAAAGAATTGTCCACAAGGCCACAGTAACAAGTAAGGCGTTGACTGAATCTGCAGAAGGGAAAAAGGAAGTGACATTGCACAAAAACACGTTCGCGTGGATCACTAACAGTCTTGCGCAATCTTGGGTACTCAAGCCTGTGATTCTGCATGTCTGATACGTACTCTGGTTCACTAACTCATTCTGTCGAAGTTTACCACCCTGAGGGAAATTTTATACTCCCAAAATCGAGGTTCCTGACGTATTTATCGAGAGTGAAATAGGATTATTGCGTGAATGGGGAATATGCATGAAATTTGTTTCTCGAAGATTAATGATGCACTTGATGCGAAATTTTCTCACCAATTTAAATATATAAGCCAAATTTTTCTACGCCCACCACAAAGATTATTAAATGATATTAAAATGTTCCCGGAAATCGACGAAAGTCACGTGGCCTGAAACGCCTTCTGACGTCACTGCACGGTATAGGTTCCATATTGCTACGGAGATAGACATTTATATTTAAAAGAAAACTAAGTGAATATATTGTTTTGAGGTTTTTAGCCGTTTCTCGAACGAAACGATGACTGAAAAAATACTTAAAAAAGCACATTCCGACAATTTCCTTTGGTTGAGTCCCTTATGGCGTCGTTCTTCTAAAAAAAACAGCGATTACATAGACGTAGTAGAAATTCTTGTGCACTAAATAGGCATTATATAATTAATGGACGATTTGCTCATTACCATCCATACCACGTAAATAAAAAATCGAAATACAATCGTTTATTGCATTAAACAAATGAGATAAATACATACGTTATCGCCAAGTATTCATTTAACAACTTACCTCCACGCATAAACAGATAAACAACGCCCATAGAGATACCGTGCCGTGACGTCATGCGATGACGTCGTGTTTTTAAGCTGCCGAAAAAGTACAATTTTCAAAGAGTAATATCTTTGTAACGCAACTTAATTCTTCAGCAAAATTTTCGCCCCGCATATTTTAGCTAATAAACTTCACATTCAAAGAGTTATAAAAAATAGTGCATGTTCCTCATTGGATGTAGTAGGTGCAGAAAATTTCATAGTATTCGAATGCGATTTTTCTGCTGAACTTGACTTTTATTTTGAAGGCGTTTTGTATGCGTGCCTCAGATCAATATTTTTCCTGGTACGATAGTAAAAAAGGTCTCGTCCGGCGGACATGAACTTCGAACTTTTGAACGTTCCTGTGATTAAAGTATTAATATTCGATGAAAAATGAGATTAAATTATTATCAAAAAGTAAAGAAAAATATTGATTCACATTGCTTTTATAAGCAATGTGAACGGACGGGCATGTAAAGTAATACACCTCCAAGTTTTGGTCTCGCAATTTAATAAGATAATAACCAACTATGTTAACATCGACTTTGAGCAAATAAGGTACAGGGTGATTTTCCAAAAATTTCTACGAGGAATGAATTGCACCTCATATAAGTCGGAAAGTAAGTTATGTACTCGTTTTCCATCGAAATATACCCAAGTCGGTAGAAACTGTAATTAGCTTTTACTTTTTTGTGCGTCTTTGAAAAAAGTAAGGGAATGGAGCATGCATTGTGTCGGACACGAGATTTTTTGCACTGTTCCGTGAAGAATTTTCCGTGCCTTGGGTATGATTTTCTTTATTTCGCACGGTGTCGTACCTTATGGAAAACCTGGCGGGAGCCTCTTTCGCGTCCGCGGGGGGTCTTATTCAGTCTACAAGGGAAGGATTGAAGGGAATCAGTCGTGTTGCTGTAGAGAGTCTACATCCCTCCCTTCTCTGCCATCTACTCCGAGGAAACGGGAGAGGAGAGTGGAACATCGGCCTGCTCGCTCCTCCGTGATTTCGTCCGGGCGTCGCTGGAAACCACAGTCGGCGCATTTAAGGACCCTCCACATCCCTCCTCGCTGCCTCCACCACTCTCCCCACCTGTGACCCTCCCCTTTATGTGAACCGTCTCGCCAACCCCCATTGCTCCAGTGGTTCCAGACTCGTTTCGCTGCGGGGAACTTCCAAGGGATCAAATAAATGTCTTGGATAGCCTTTCCTTTTTTGTCCTACGGAGGCTCGTCGTGACTTTGTTAAAGGCGGCCTGTTACCTTTGTGAGGGAGCCTTAAGGGATCATGTTTTCGATTTCAAGTCCAGGGATCCAGTTGTTGAAACCCTTTGAAATTTCCTTTCTAATATTTTTGTGGACGATACAGTATTCTGCATATTCTGGTTGCTTCGAGTGTCAGCAATCGTCCCTTTTGAAATTCATTCGTTAAGATTTTGGATGTATGGTTTGTTACAATGGAATTGTTATGCCAAAACTTTTCTCCTAAATTTTCATTAATCAAACCACTCCAAAATAATTCAAATTCATCAGATCCCTAGGTGGGAATAAACTTACCATGACGAGCTCCAGATAGTAAGTCCCAGAATCTGGGTCAATCTTTCATCGTATTACCTTGTTTGAGAGGTCGTCATGTTAACCAAAGCTATTCTTGTTTAGAAAAACGTGTCCACCTTAGTATGGTCATGATGTCGATTGAGTCATTTGAAGCTTAGGCGGATCCATAGCGCATTGAGGTTCATGGTTGATTATTGTGTCATTTAGTCATTTAAAAGTAAATTATTGAAATTCCTTATTGTTTCCACATATGAGTTTAAAACAAATTTTTGTATAACATTGTTCCTTATAGGATACCGTAACAGACGGAAGCGGTTGTACAAAACTTAATTTTAAACAAATCTGTCCAAATGACCTATAAATGTGTATTTAAATCAAGGCAGTTTTCTAAAATTAAGAACGTCTTCTATGTATTACTCTTCGTTTATGTGTTCTTATTGTTGCGCCAACATTTCTATTCGTGCGCGTCTATAATGCTATTATTAATTCAGTCTTGAATCCACTTGGGAGAACGACATTATTTAACTGAAAAACTTCGACAGTCTAAACCCCTCTGTGTATTTTTACCTCTAAAACTGTTCTCGTCCTAAGAAACCTGGTAGTTTAAATCGCAATTGAAACCTGCGCTGGGAAAAAGATCCCGATTTGATGACTACCTGACTGTTATTAAACGTAAGACAATTCATGCAGCCAGAGGTGGGATTAAAACTCCCCAAACATTGAATTGCCAAGTTACGTTAGTGACCTCGCTGCCGAGGCCGGCACATTTGCTTTAATTTCCGTTTCATATTCTTCAGGCATCGTTCAGCAACTTCATAAAGTTAGCCCATTAAATTCGGATAAATATAAACTTTTCGTCTAGATGTTCGCATCTATATGAAGTGAATTAGGTATCTATCGTGTATGTTGTTTATTGCAAGTATTCGATTTATTTGGTAACTTTTCGATATTTTTTCCGTGTTTTTTACTTTGAAAAGTAGAACATTCACCCGTTCATCTTAGAGTGTTAAGTAATATTTTTTGCTATAATATTGGCACATTACGCCAGTGGAATAATGTTTCGAGGAATGCGGAATAGCTGTCATCACTTATCGATCTAAATACCTCTGCGCAGGCGGAGTAATATTGTGTAGATCTTGCACCCCACTTGTTCTGTAATTTCCGTGGAAATAGTATGTGTTTGCGATTACTTAGTATGTTTCCTAACACATTTTTATTGGTCATCACCGGTACCTTTCATATAAACTTGAAGCATCTCCTTGCCGTCTCTCCCCGCCCTTACTCAGACTTCTGCTTTCGTCGCATCCAGTGGTTGCAATTGGGTTCATGTGTTTCTCGACCCAGAAGGTTTAACTATGTATTTAATTTCCTTTATTGACTTTACGTCAAGGCTACGAATATTATGATAAATACGATTATAATACTCTGACCTCTTTAACTTGTGATTTCTATTCAGTTCCACGGTGTTTTGTTCACCGAAAACTACGTTGAGAAGCTTGTTCCCAAACTATATTTGTCGTATTCGACATCTGGTGTATCTACTGTAATATCTGGAGTATCTTATAAACTAATTATCATTACTAAATTATTCGCTGTCGGAATGTAGTGGTTGCAACACTATACGAAGGATTTAAAACTTTCCTGCAGTTAGCCAAGACGCGAATCCTCTTGCCTTACGTTCATTAATCGTGAAGTTTAAAGCGATGTACCCTCATCGATTATTCTTGACCCTAGACTCGTATTACAAGAGATTAGATAGCAGGAGATTAATTTGCTGCCCCAACCTCTCGGGGGAGAAAGATGAAACACTCTTAGAGTCTCGGGCCCCCGTATACCTTGAGGTGGAACAAATGTTAAAAATTAGAAACCGTCGCTTAATGGGGTTGAGTCCGGCTCGGATGCTTAAATTTGTAAAAGTTATTTTTTCATCTCCCAGAACCCTTAGTGATATTTTTAAAACTTAATTTAAGGAACCTCACTACTCATGCATACCCATATTGCTGTTCTCTTATGGCGTAGACATAGATAAAAAACAGGTAATGGTTTAAGATCTCCTAAATTATTTGAGCTAACTTCTTTCACGATCAATTCTTGGATACCTGTTTCGCCACCTACATGCATATTCCTGGGTTTCTTAGTGTCTGATTTTCTGTTTCTTTGAATCCAGGTGTTAATAAAATTTTGAGTTCGTGCTCGGAGACGACTCTCAGTTTATTCTTTTTTATCACGCCATTTTCTCACTGTCGTGCATCTTCTTCTTAATAACATTCTCTTACAAGACAAAGCATACCAACGCAGCGTATTCCTTCATACTTGTTCGCCACCGGAAGTTCATTTCACATACTTTGATGACCCCATCATTCCTCTCCAGATCTCTCTCACTTCTCCTACTGCAAACATATCTCAGGTGCCCCATATTCACCGCACTTAGCCGATGTTGAAGCTTATTGTGGCTTTCCCGAGTTAAAATTCCATGTAGTGTGCTGGGGAGGAAATCAGTGCAATGCTGCACCTTTCCTTGCCTCATTCAGCTTTTATTTCGTATTTGCACGCGTTTTCAGATAGTTAAAATCATGAAATATGACATTACTCTCATTTTACGGTTTTATTAACATGAAGTTCTATATAAAAACAAAGTTTGTGGAATACAATGGATTGGCTTACTATTTTCTAATGGTTAGGGTATTTTTTCCTGGTGTGCTCCTACTCCTAATACTATCCGTAATACATGTGCTCCTTCTTCCTGCCCGCGCCTCTCTGTATTCTTCTCCACACCCACATTTCTAAAGCTTCCAACCCCTTTTCGTCATCCCAGTAGTAAGAGTACATCTCCCAGATCAATACAAAACCACGGTTTGACGTAGGAATCAGAATTAACCAATTTAAAAATACGAATACAAAAGCTAGGAGCCATGCCATAAATGATTAATGCCATCTGGGAAGCAGAATTTTCGGTGGTGAACTGTGCAAGGAGGAAATAGTCTGTAGGACAACTCGGTCAACTTAGGCATTCTACTATAAGAAGAATAGACCTACATAAGGAAATACAAGCTTAGAGATAAGAAAACAATTTAAATCTTCACTTCATTCAAATATCTTGGGTGGACTGAGTCCCAAATATATAGGTTCTTCAAAATATTGGAAGAAGGCTGTGACTGCTTGGGATTCTAAAGGAAAGAAATAATTGAATAGGGTTATACCGAGACACGGGTTTTAGTACTATTTTGAAGGTTGCAACAGATGGAAAGAACTGGAGAGGCAGGCCTAGACTTGATTGCTTTGACAGGTAGGGAAGGAGCTCTTCTGCAAATTCTTTCAAGACTGGAAATAACTGTACAAGATCATGACTGATGGAAATCAGTTGCAGACCAATCCTTTGAGGATTGAAACCGGAGAAGTTTAGTTGAGGAGCCGTAAATTACGTAACGCAAAAGTGAGATGGGGTGGCGCCAAACTTTACGATGAACTATCGACAGGGAGGGGGGGTCCAGCCTACTGTACGTAAATACATAAATAACCATTGTTAATTCAGTTTTTGTATAGAAAATAATGATGATGCACATTATAATTAGTGAATAAATGAAAGTATTCAGAAATAAATTAGGTGGGTATATCTATAAAAATACAAGTTTTTATCACTCACAAGAAGGAAGAATTCATTGGCACGTGACGTAATTTTGGGAGACTCTCTTAGAGAATGTTACGGAGTGTTATAAGGAGGTGGGGGGTTGAAAAGGTGGATAATCATCGTTACGTAATATATGGATGGATCCTTTTTGAATGTTTACTTGAAATAGCTCTCAGCCCCGGTCGTGCGCACGTGAGCAGAGCTCGCCAGTCAGTTGTCTAGCTCCGAGTTCTCTTCACCGCCGTATATCTCTGCCTCAGTCGCGGTCAACGGCGTCATGGCTCGTTTGGTGCGAGCAGTGCTGCAATCCCCGTGCTCAATCCCCGTCCAGTTGGTACGCAATCGTCTTTTTGCACTCCCGGTGCTCCCCACCCTGAATTGTTTCCGATCCGATCGCCGTGTCTCCCAAGAGGTGGCAATGGTCGCTGAGGGCGTGACGATTCTCAGTAATATGAGGGCGGATAAAAAGATTGTCGGTTTTTATGCGTGAGTTTGGCTAGAGCGTTGGCCCTTACAGGGGCCTACGGACACGTGCTGCAAAACCTAAGCTGTGGGGGATCGGGTCGGTGTTTTTTTCTGTAGAGTAGTGGCCTCCCATCCAATGGGCCGGGGTTCGAATTCTTACCGAGGAGGATTTTTCAGTGTTATACCTGGCCATACTTGAGTGCCTTGTGGAGAACACTGTGGAGTAGTCCTCTTGGCGCGTTTCATTAAGAGCAGACTAATGCCAACGCCGGGTTCCTCTCCAACCCTCCTCATTTCCCTGAAATATTTCTATCTTTACTCAGTTAGCTATCCTCTCGGGCGCACATGAGCTCACTTGTCGGTTCATCATCATCATCATCGGTCAACAATCCTAGGATTGGTTTGACGCAGAGCGAGTCTTCTATCGGCCAACCTCTTCATTTTTACGTAATTCTTCTCTTTTACATCCTTCACGACTCGCTCCATATGTCTCATATGTGGCCTGCCTTTTCCATTCTTCCCGTTCACTTTCCCCTCTACGATTGTCTTCATCAGGCCACCGTGTCTTAAGATGTGGCCTATTAAGTTTTCCCGTCTTCTTTTTAAGGTTTTCAGGTGACCTCTCTCTTCTCCCACTCTTCTTAAGACTTCTTCGTTTGTCACTCGATCGACCCATTTTATCTTCATTCGTCACATTTCAAATGCTTCCAGCGTGGTCTTTTCTGCTGCTGTTATTGTCCATGCTTCGCTGCCATATAGTGGAATGCTCCAGATGTATGTTCTAATGAAATGTTTCCTCTCTTCCACGCTTGTATTTGGAGCTGTAAGCAGAATCCTCTTTTGGTAAAATGCCCTTTTCGTTTGGGCAATTTTACTGGCAATTTCTCTTTTACTTCGTCCATCGCTGGTTACTCGGCTTCCCAGGTAGCAGAACTCTTCCACCTCCTCGATTTTTTGTTTTCCTAGTTTAACATTTGTCCTGGCTTCCTTTCTCCTACTGCATACCAATCCCTTAGTTTTCTTTTTATTGATCTTCAGATGATATTTGGTCATTGTTCTTTCCATATTTCCGAGTGTCTTCTTTAAATCTCCTGTTTCTGCCATGACTGCTATGTCATCGGCGAATTGTAGCATGCCGATTTTCTCTCCGTGGATATTCGGTTGCCTCCCCCAATTAACAACTACCCTACCTGTGGAATTTTCTGGGCACCATATCTTTCTGAGAACCGTAAATGGCGCAGAGAAATGATATGTGAATTTTAACCCGCCGTTGGGCGTAGTTCGTATCCTTTGATTATTCACTCTAACCAATCAGGCAAACCATCTGGTTGAACGTAACTGTGTTTGGAGGAGTTTGGAGAATTCCGTTGAAAAGAAAGAAAGACTGCCGAGGAAGTTTTTTTTCAGATGATGGAGTAAGAAAGGAAGGTTCTGGAGGAATTAAGGACGAGGCGAAGTATTTGGATGGAGCCAGCTGTTAAGAGAGATGAAGTTCTTAATATGATTGTAGATTAATATAAAATTGAGGAATAGCAAGAAAAAGAAAGGGAATTTAAGATGGAATATTAAGAAATAGAAAGGTTGACTACTTGACGAAAAGTAATGGTGAAGTGAGGGAAACATTCAATAAATGTGTGGAAGAAGAGGTTGGTAAGATTTATCCAGCAAGACGTACTCTAACCGATATTATACCTAAGAAAACAACTTAGATCAGGGCTCCCCAAGCGTTTTTGACCGGTTCACCCTTCAAGAATTTCTCAACTTTTTATTGACGCCTTATTTCTCTCTGAGTTGGGATTATGCATCGTGTCTGAGCGAATCATATCTTTTATGCGTCGCGTGGAGGGCCGAAACTGATACTCAGATCGTAGTTTTCAAATGCAAATTCGTTTCTGTCCTGAAAAATGAAATGAATCTTTTTTGATGTTTGCATGCAAGGTTAGTTCATGTCAGTTTTGATTTACGAGTATTGGTTGCATGAAGTGGCGCATTCGTCTCAGAAATTGAACTGATTGGAGTTGTGATGTCTGCTTTTGTTTCATGGTACTTAATAAAGCATTCGATTATAATTTTGTAGAAATATATTCAGTATTCAAATTTAGACTGGATAAAGCTGGATTAAATAGTAACTCTTGTTTTACAAGGATCTTTAAAAAGAAATCTGGATGCGTCAGAGTTCTATTTTCAATTTTGCCGTCCGGAATCTTCGAGCATCGCGCAAAATACAAAAATACACGTTCTAACTCTATCTTCGTGTATAACTCTTTTATGCGAGAAAACAATCAAGCTTTGATTAGCGTGAAATAACTTCTGAGAAAATTAACAAACTGTCCAGTCGATTCTTGATAGTATTCCAAGGAATTTCGCTTCGGTAAATCGTTACAAGAAAACTTTTTTGGAGAAGAGAACAAACAACCCTTCCACCTCAACATACCATTCTCTGGGATCTTGTTGGGGCCAATACTTAGATATGAGGAAGCCCTTGATTATACTTTTGAACATCGTAACAAAGTAGTAAATGTAGTGGAAGAAAAAAAAGATTTGAAAATCACCGAATTAAAAACCGAAATATACCGACCTTAATTTATTTGGCGCAGTAATTTAAGTCTTCGTACATTGATCAACCCATGGTCCTTCTTATGTGCACTTACTCTGCTATAATTAGATAAACATTCTGAGCATAAAATATTTAATCAACGGATGTTAATCAGCTGAAAGCTATCGAGCAGCTCAAAACTTTCCTCCGAGAACATCATTTGTGCGATGCTCAGCATTTATAATGCTTGCGTGAGCGATCATTATTTCCCAAGCATCGGGAGAGCATCCAAAAATACCTTGCTCCGAAAACCCAATAAAGTATAAGTAGGTCAAATACTTCCCGTCTCACTTTCTCTCACTTCAGCCTAATTTAAGGGTTGATTGGAAATAAATCTTTCCTCTATACGCCCCAGTACAAATCTTCTCTTTATTTGGCGTAGACATTCTTGCGCCGACTATGCATCGGTTCGCGAATAACTTGTCCCGTGAAGACAGCGGTCGTTGAACGACATCTTAGATTCGGAGAGGGCAATTCATGAGGTTCGGCGGCTCTTATGTTTTGCTTCAGGTTTTAGGTTTTAATCAGGTTTTAAGTAAATTAAAAAATGTAGTTAACGTTATGAGGATTAAAGGCATTGAGAAATATTATTATTTGCAGGATTCTTATTATGTCATTTCTGAAATATCATCATGTGTCTATTTTTTAGACGAAAGCCCTTAACGCGAAAGTCGCAGCAGTGTCTTTTTCAAAGGCTGGCATTTAGGTTTGACTTCATTATTTTTTAGTAGACTTAATCATCACCAGTCATCAATTCTAAGATTTATATAAAACATTCTCTTTAAAGTTTTCAATAGACTTCTCTTTTCTCACACTCTTTACAGAACTTCTTCGTTTATTACTCGGTCGATCCGTTTTATCTTTATCATTTATGTATAGAACTAAGTTTTGAACACTAATATGTAGTCTTATACAAAATATTTTGTGAAGCCTCCCCTAAAGAACAATTGAATGAACCGGCTGAGGGCGCCAGGCTGTTAACCGGGCGGCTCGGCAATTCAAAAGTCGCGGGCTTGAATCCCGCCTTATGCATTAACGTAGACTTTTTTTTTAGGCTTAATATTAGTATTTGTAGGCTACACGGTGCGATATAACCTTCATAATCTTCATCATCATTAGTCAGCAATCCTGGGATTGGTTTGACGTAGACTTTCACTGAATTATTCCATCGGCTAATCTCTTCATATTTACGTATTTCTTCTCTTTCACATTCTTCATCACTTGTTCTATAGATATAACCGTAGCACCTCAAAACATAAGTTTGCCACTGATTCCGGCTACCTTTAATCATAATTCCTCCAATGTACATTCTCAACATGAAGTTTAAGTAGAAAAATGTATTGAGCGTATATCTTCAAGTCAGCAGTATCGAAAGTTAATTGTAATTGTACTTCTCATTTAATTTTCCGTATATCGCATTACGAAATTCTTTTTCTATGTGGAAATGGTGATCATCGAGGAAGTAAGGTGGGTGAAAAGAATGACGAATGGGTGTGTTGGATATGGTGGTGAGTAAAGGGCGCTGATTGAGGTGATGAGGAGAAGGCAGGAGTAAACAGAACTGGTAATAAGGAAAGAGGGTGTTTTGAAGAGCGTGATCGAGCGAAGACTTTTGGATAAGCATGGTAGAGGGGAAAATCGGGTAGTTTAGATATAAAGATGAGAGTTAGGAAGTATGCGGAACTGAAGAAAGATATAATATAAAATATGACGGTGTCGGAAAGGTTTTATGATCATTTAATCCTACCTTAACCGGTTATTCCCTAATGATAATAATGTTGAAGAATCGAGTGACTTGTGTGTTACTAATTTTAGAATGTTTTGAACCTGTCCAACTTGGATGTTGGTGACGAAAGGAACTAAAAAAGCTAACTCCATTACCCAAGGCGTTTCCGCGGCCGAGGCAAATTACTTTCATCTCTCCGGATCGTATTTTACGACGTTCGCAGTCTGCAGGCGTGTTTCCACGAGGAAAATTGGCGCCAGACGATTTTACCCGCACGAGACTGTCGTTATTGCTGGAATCCTGGCGAGCGTACGACGTTTGGGGAATTTTGGAGAACATGTCCCCATGACTGGCCATTAGTCGAGGGGGAAAGCGACGAATTTTTTTGTAGTTTTTTTCTGAGAGCGCGAAACGGAGCAGCCACTTCACAACTCGGCATATGCGCACGCGTTTCATACACACGTCTCTACTCTCATGAAGCAATTGTTGTTTGTCATAAATGAGGATCGTGTCTGGAGATTGTACGGAGGCTCTTGCTTAAAGCACTAATTGTGTTGGACTTTCCTTGTGGAGCCAAGTTTCAGGGGTTTGAAGTCCCAAGTTTTAATGACAGTCCTTTAGCTCTAGAGGAAGTGTCGAAAAGGTTATTCCGTGTGTGAGTTGAAATGAGTTCGTTAATTGAGATTAGTCTAGCTACCAGCGCGAGTTAAGGGATGTAGTCGGAGCGCCCGTCATAATTGTGAATATTCATCTTTGCGTGATTCTTTTTCGTTGTTTGTCGAATCAAGATGGTGTGTGGTGGTTCTTTAGCGTTAATGTATTTAATTAATTCCATTCATATCGCTGACTGACTTGATGTCTGAGAAAGGGGCCACGACGTTTTTTGTTGAAACCACTTTGCAAATACTTTTTCTGTCATTATCTTGTATCTCGGAACCATATAATGAAACGCTTCACGCCAAGCTCAATAGGGGCAATTCATAAATTACGTAACTTCAAAGGGGGAGGGCCAACCGTTACGTTACACTATCGACAGGAAGCAGGGGAGGGGGTAGAGCCTTAGGTTACGTTGGGAGAAAGATACATCATAAAATTAATTTTTCCAGATAGTAACGAGGATAAACATTGTAATTAGGCAATAAATGATAGTATTCAGGTGTAAAAAGGTCAAAATGAAATTGTTTTATAATGCACAGAAAGAAAAATGTTTAGGTATTGGGATATGGTGTTGTTTAATTAAGGGAGGGAGAATGTTCACGAGCGTTATAGTGGGGGAGGGAGGATCAAAAGAGTAGAAAATATGCGTGACTTAAATTATAGATGATCCAATACTAACATTTTCGTGACATCTTTGCTGAAGGTTCCGTTTCTAAACACATTTTTGCTAATGAAATTATACTTAATTTCTTATACTTATACAATATATACTTAATGCTTAATACCTTTAGTACTATCCCGGCCTGCAACAAAAATGCAGCAAAAAAAACTTAATTTTGCACCCTTGTTATTCACTGCTCGTCTACTTCATGGTGAGAATTAATTTATTTTTCTTGGAAAATCTCCCTACGTTTAATGATGAGTGAGATGATCGGAAAGGAAGTTTTAGAATGGTGGGAGAGAAGAGAAATTGCTGTCATAAATTAGGAAAAGGCAGAGGATATGGATGGGCTCCTGAGTAGGTTCGGGTTTAAGGCGCTCAAACTGCTATAGATATATCTCACCGGTTAACCTTATCCTAACACTAGGTTAAACCTGTCAACCTTATCGAGATGGAATTTGAACCTGAGATCTTTGGGTTGCCAGACCGTTGCTCAACCGACCCGTCACCTGCACCCAGCCTGATTTTGGGTACCGGTGCCTAGTTAGCACATGAGTGGAAACGTTAAAACTATGGTTAAGGATGAGAAAGTACGATGGCCGGAAATGAGGACAAATGAACAAGTGTTGAAAATGGTTGGGGAGAAGAGAAGATTGTTGGGGGAAATTAGGATATGGCATCGTAGGTGGATGGAACAGGTACTTGAGGGCAATAGAGTGAAGGGAGTCGGTATCGAGGGTAGAATCCTGGGTAAGTGAAGATGTATAAGGGTAAGAAATATAGTGTATATTATTGATATTATGAGAGGTCACAAAAACGCAAATTTGAACGGAGACATAACGTAAGGAAGGAGGCAGCAGATAAATGAAATGCAAAAAGTAGTAGGGAAACTTCAACAACAATCCATCAATCACTCTTCAATCCATATCTCACCCTGAATCTGCAATGCGTCCATCAACGATATTGCAATTCCATAGTATATACTGGGGATGATTCCCAGGACCCCAAATGTCACATGTGATCGGCATCCTTCATCCCTCAGTTATCAGCGATGTACGGTATGACCCTCCCTCCATTTACGTTCTGTGACACTTCGTTCCTGGTTGGCCCCGTAGACGCCCTGCTGTCCTCGAGTTCCGCCGTCTGCCCTGGCGAAGGAGGCGTACCTACGTAATGGGCTTGTGACGGCTCCCTTCGGCTACCTGCCCCCGTCGTGCCACCTCCGGCTTTGCGAGGTGATCTATTGCCCGATACTGGTGCGCTGTAATCGAATTCTTCCCCCCTCTCCTTCCTTCGTTGATCGGGTAATCGCCTCCCATCCCCGGGAAAGACAGTCGACCCATTGTCAAGTGGAGGCTAGGAGGAGATACGGGGGGAGTTAGAAGGGGGATCAGGGCTGCCGTAGTACAGTGATTTACGAGGTCAAATCCACGTCGTTTTGGGCTTGTGCAACGCGCCGATCGCGTTTGTCCGACTAATGACCTTCTTTCTTGTGGAGGTGGAAAATTTTCATCGAGTGGAACTGTTGAGATTCATTGAAAATAATCCAGACGCTTGCTGTTCCACCGGCTTAACCTTCGGAGCTCATAGACTTGGCTCGTATTTTTTTTCTTTCTCTGGCGTGGGAAGTTCACTGCGAGTAATATGTGATTAAATCGAGATTTTTTAGTGACATAACGAGTTGAATCAGGCATAACTTGTGGAATTTTTTATATCTATGTTGCAGAAAAGGATAACACACGTTAAAACTACATACACACTATATTTACTCTGACCGACCATGGTTTCGACACCTTGTGTCATTTCCGAGGGTTATCACTCGCCGTAAAGTGACACGGTGTCGAAACTATGGTTATAGATCACACTAAAAGTAATGTGTTTTTATTTCCTGCAACGTGATCAGATTTTCGTATTGAATTATATTTCCATAAAAACGTCATCGCACGTCTTCGTATTTTTACTTGCCTCCCGGACTCTTTCCCGTAAAATTTTACTTAATTATTGGCGCGGTGGACATTTTTTGTGCATTGAAATGACGAAGCTGACGAATTGTTCTTGACAAGGTCTGAGTAGAGTCCGGTGATTGAAACTAGACTGAGGGATTAGTAATAATTCACTCGAGGCTGAAAGAAGTTGTGAAGTTATCTCGGCCTTTTCTATGTAGACGATTGACTAGTCTTTGTTTTCACCTGACCAAAAACTCCTGTGAGCTCAAATTTCTTGTGCCGAAGCCTGATACTGTGGCCGAGTCGGTAGAATCGTGCTGGATGGCTACCCTAAGGTCGCGGATTCGAACCTCACGTCGGGCTTCGAAGTCGGATTCTTCTTGAATTTAAGGGTAATTGAAGTGATGCGATATAATCTCAGCGGTTGGTGCACATTAAACTAAATTCAACTTCTCCTATTCCTGCTTACATTGCATTTTATTGAGGCTCATCCGATTGCAGATCCAAGCAGCGTCTCGTTAATAAAACGATCCAAATAATAACGTGATTTACCCTCTTCCCTATGGATACTTAGTCATTACTCTGGATTAAGTATTATTCATTCAGTCGGCATGAAGCTACTGAAATGATTCTGGCGACAATTCAAGATCTTTCCCAGGCTCAGCAGTAGATCTTCAGCAGTGGCGGGGTTCGGTGCTTAACCGGCTTATTCGGAAGATCAAAGGAACCCGGTGAAAAAAAGTCACGAGTCCGTATGACAACACGAGTGCTCTACAGAATAATGGATATTTCCAGTCGAATTTTAAGCAGGCGAATGGAAAGTACTGCCCATAATCATTCTTTTGTGTCGTGAAAACAGATCGATGATCCTGCGTCCTCGCAGCCAGAGCTTCCGCGCGGTGGGTATCTATTGTCGTGTCTGGGGTTGACCTTCCAGCGACGGTTGCTTCGTCTAAATTAAGTCGAACGCATTGGCATTGTCTAAGCTTAATGGACGTTATTTCCCCATTGCTTGGACATTTTCCGTTGCTCTTTCTGACCATCTGCGATACTGAATTCTTTTCCGAATGGAAGTAGACGAGAGAATGGCCTGAAAAGAAAAAATGGGATATTATTGACACAATTACTGGATATGATTATCGTGCGAGGTACAACTTTTGTTGATTTTTTGGAGGATTTTTTGCTTAACCGTTCAAAGAGCTGGTGCGTAAGGTGGTTGTTAGCCTATTTTGTTACGCCTTACATTATCTAATTACTAAATTACTATCTAGTGACTCATAAGTAGTACGAATCTATTCAAAGTTATCATGTTTCAGCGCAAAACATGCTTGTCGTTTGATTTTCATATCGAAAAGTGACTTCTATTGTGTGATATTTTTTATTGCATCTTTTTGGCTCGAATTTACATCGAAAACAAAAACCTTAATCCTTTTTTATGCAAAAATACTTCATTTGTCTCGACCTAGAATTAATAACGTTTCAGAAAAAATCTGTCACTGTGTGAATTCCACGAAAATCTTTTTTTTCAACACCGAGTTCGACTATATTCCAACCGCTACTTGAAAGTAAAGTTTTAGTGGCATTTACAAACTGACATATTTTTTCTACGACGTTATGAAATAATTCCACGACGTAAATACAAATATATGGTTAATTTAACAAGGTTTTGCTCGATTGCCGCATCATCAGATGATCTGAGCATATTTTCCTGTAGAAATATCACTCTAGCAGAATCGCAGTCATTTTACAGATTCTGAAAAGTCACCGTACAGAATTGTAAAATTTGAAGAATTTTTTCCGTGTGATTCCTCGTATTTTCGTAAATATTCACTTATCTGCTATCGCGGCCTTAACTATGGTCAATGTTAGCGGAATTGAACTTAGTTTTACCAGTTATGGGGTTTGTAACATTGCTGCAGCCTAAGCTGTGGCTGTGCAATTCAGGCGTTGCCACAGAGTAGGTGTATCTACCCGTGTACCGGTACACTCTCGAACTGTTTAGTGATAAAAACAGTTCAAATTACAAGTTAATATTTGAGGAAATACTTTCGTGTGAAGAAATGATCATAACTCCTAATGTAACGAATTTATTTTGTAGCGTCCTATTTGTTTCTCAAAATGACTACTTATGCTCGAATGTCATCGCCTTGAACGTATTCTAGATCTCCCCTCGTGCCTATCTTAGTACGCACCGGTTAATGGTAGTTTAGCGGGGCCGTCGTTCAGGTAGCTAGTGGGACGGAGGTCAGGACCGAGGGTCCACCCTCGGTCTCCTCGAAAATCGACCCTCGCCCATCCCGAGAGCTCAGCCGAGGTAGACCTTTCCCAGCGGGTGGGGTCCTTTTGGCATGTGTCTCACTCCTGGTGAGGTGCCTGTTACCTACAGGGCAATCGCACTCTTTGGATCGAGGTAGGTTAGTCTCTTCCCCGAAGAGAAACAAGTGGATCAGGGTGCAGTGACTTATCCGACAGCCAGAGATTGGGCAACCTGTAATGAAAGAGAGGTGGATAAGGGATTTCCATTTAGACAAAAGTAAGCATCTTAGTTTTCTATGTTTGGGTCCTTTTGGATGGAACAGCCCCTCTCTGCTTAGCATTTTCTGAGTAAATATTTCCCTACAATATTTCTTTCACTATGCCATTATATCTCCCCCCTCTCTCTTCATTTCATCAAAAATTTCATTTATTTTTCTCCCTCTTGCTCTCTTTCCTAGCGTTCTACCTTCAGTAACGGCCTTGATGGTTATTTTATCGGTTAGGGTCGGTTTTGATGGGGTGTACCTACTCAACTCTTCCTATCTTCTCTCGTGATCTTTTCCTAGTTATCCAGGCTTATGTTTCTCATCAGAGGTTCTCATCTTTTGGGAAACGCCTAGTTTGATTGATTGATAGTTTTTTACCGGTTAGTGTAGGTTTTGGTGGAGAGACCCTACTATTTTGCATTGCAGTTCGGCTCCATCTCTTCAAAATGTGTCTCTTCAAGTCGGCATATTTCTTACCCCTCTTCATGCTACTCATAATTCCTTTTCTTCCCTCGCCCTTGCTTACCGAGCATTTTGCCTTTGATAGCGACCTCCAGCATTCCATTTCCCCTATCTGTCCCATCTACCCTTCTCTACCTTCCCCTAATTTCTGACTGCAATCCTCTTTCCTCCCCAAACATGTTCGACACCTCTTCATTCATCCGCCTTTCTTTCCAACCCACTTACTCCATTCTCCTCCACACCCACATTTCTAAGACTTTCTAAGAATCTTTTTTCGTCATCCTTCCCTAGTGTCCAGGTATCAGATTCGTATAAAACCACGCTCCATATAAAGCACTTCTATGGCCTTCTCTTTTCATTCCTGCTCAAGGTTTTTGTCAGCAGTTCACTTCTGTTAAACGCCTGCTTGGTCAAAGAAGTTCTCCTCCATCCATGATCACTGCTACGCTTCTTCGTCCAATAGTATACCCTAATAACCAAACTATCACCTGTTCTAGCTGGTGCTCTCCTTCTCTATTATAAAGTCGTGCCCATTTGTCGTGTTTTTCCTTATTCGTCCAGAATCCTACCAAAGTTCCAAATGGATTTCTTGAGGTTTTATAGGAACATGTTACACTGATTACCGAACAAGAAATGCCGTCAAGAAATCTATAGGGAAGAAAGACGCTTTATTCGCCTAATTAGTTAAAGCATCTGGCCGGAATTCGGTGGTTCCGGGTTCGAATCCCAGTCAAAGTGATTGAATTTTTATCTCTGGAAATTCTGCTATTGTGCACATTAGCGGGTAACTCACTTAAGATTTTTCTCGACTAGTTCGCAATCCTTGGATTCTAAGTACCTAGTGTAATGAAAAATTAGAAGGATTCAAAGTAAGAAGTTGTTCCGCCTTTATTGCAATTCAGTGCCTTCCTGCTCATTTGTATATTTGCGCCTTCCTTTTCTCGATAATTCGCCGTATTTATTTTCTTGTAATGAAGCTTCTTCATCCCGTGTCATTTGTACTGGCTTTGAAAAGTAACCTAGAGAGGAAGCGTGTAAAAATCAATATTTTACAGAATATCTTGATTGGCAGGTGACTCAATCGAGTGCGGCGTTTGTGATACGTCTAGCATATCTTCGCTTCGACCTCATTTCCATGGCGTCTGCCTCCAAACTTAATCGCTGACACCCGCGCCAACAGCCTTCTCGGTTTACTGCGACGTGATACCAGTGATACATGATACCATTGCATGATACAGTCGTCGAGCCGAGTCACGTGCACACGATAAACCAATCACGCACAAGAAACCTTAGATGTAGACGTGACTCCTGCCTGACTGCATCGCAGGAAACTTGAGGGATGATTGTAAGTTTGTCCTTTGCCTTTCTCTGAGAGTCCCTTGGCAGAAGGCCATGTGACTGACTTTCAGAGAAGCCTTCTCCGTCTGCACATGATGATGGATTGTGGAACTCAAAAACTTACTTCTTTTGCCACATCTGTCACTCGCGTGAACGGTGCAAAACTCCCAATTCTAAAACGATTCTATCGACGCAAAAATGAGCGAAGGGGGCGTGCCGCAAATGCCATTGTTGTTCTAGCTCTACAAAGTTATTGATGGCAACGATTTTTCGAAGTGTGTGTAATTATAAAATCTACCTGATTGTCGTGGCCGCTTATTTTACTAGACGGTAAAAGCTTTCAAAAATTTTACTTAAACGAAATTACGCGTGGGAACTCGAGGAATACAAGGATATCATGCGGTAACGGAGTTTTTTGCACGGTCCATTTAGAGTCAAAACCATGAAAGCGTTATGTGTACCAAATGGTGGAGAGCACGGAGTTCGTTTCGCACAAAAAGTAAGTGAATAGGTTATATTTATAAGCATAAAAAATAGATACTATCTAATTTGAACTATCAGTTTGCATATTGACTTGAATCGATTCGAAGAGGCCAAAAACACTCTCCTAAAAGGAAGGAATTTTTCAGTACGGGACGGGTAGCCAATTCTTGAATGGATGACAAGTACGAAACCAAAAATGTATCCGGGGGAGACGAAAGTGATGGAATGAAGGAATTAGGCGGGGTAAGAGAAGTAGTTGTGGATAATGTGACAGATAGGAGATAATGTGAGGGAAGTTTTTAGGAAGAATAAAATATCGAGTGGAAATGAGATGCAAGAAAACCTGTATATGTCAATTGACATTAATTCTAAGATTCGTACAATTCAAATTTTCAATCAACCTTTTCATATTGACGTAAATCTTTTTTATTTCCTTCTTGCTTCATATATCTCATACGAAAGGCCTTGCCATTCTTCCCTTTCCTTTTCCCTCAAAGACTCTTAATCAGTCTATCATATGTTTCAAGGAGTACCTAATGAATTAGAGAAAAAAATTAAGGATAGGTTTTTTGCCGGTCAGAGTAGGTTTTGAAAGAAATTTCTATTCTTCTTTACACATTTTCATGTAAAGGTTGCACTATTTATTTCTTCGTACATTAATATAATTTTAACCTTTCTGTACACTTTCCAAAAAAAATTTAAGCCCTTAGCTCTTTCTCCAGAGAAGGCTGAATGCTAGTTTCTACATTATAAGTAGTCAGGCTCAGGTGCGCAGTGAGGAATATCTTTTGGGGGTTCACCTGGACCAGACATTTTATCATATTAATATCATTACATATTAGATGTTAAATATTGATATTTTGACATTTCCAAATAAACTGTTATTTGAAGTGGTATTTTATTTTAAAATTTAATAAATTTCAAAGTATAGTTATTTTAAAAAAGTGTATTTTATTTTTAACTCTGAAGAAGGTCATAGTGCTAGAAAAATCATAATAATAATGACAAAAGAGCTTCAAACATACTTTGAAGGAATACAATTCTATCAAACTTACTAAACTTATATGGTACATGAATAATTTATGATGCCCAAAGACTAGGTCTTATTTAAATACTCAGGTTGTAGGTAGTAGGTAGCCAAACAAGATAAGTTATTCAAACGGAAAGAAAGTCTGTTTATTTATAGATACAAAGAAATCCTAAGTCTACGTGATGTTTAGCCAGTTCGTCATCATTTTTTTAGTTCCTCTGGGAGGGGGTTTTAATGCCCCCCCCCCCTTCCTCGCTGCACTCCTGATCAGGCCAATAGGCTTCGATGATGGGGACCTATGTTAAATTCTACCTTAACGAGATTTCAATTTCATTGCACAGATCCCGCTTGTTGCACTCTCGGGTCTTCCAAATAGATTCTTGACATTGGGTAAGTGCATAATTTGTTTGGTTTTAAAGACTTCCATAAAGTTACTGATGGTGGAAAACGGTAAGGCTGAATTTTATGGAATGAAGTGGAATTTTGAGCATGAAGCTTTTTACGCAATACTATCAGGAGCGCATGGTAATTTTGGGGGTCAACACTAAATTTTTAATAACTTATGTATTAATTTACGACAGGTAGAAGGTGCTCCTCATCTAATCAGCAAAATATGTATTTGGAATATTTTCAGTGAAAAAGTTTTTCCTAGAATTTTCGCGATTGATAAATTTAATATGTAGCCAACCCTTGCAAAAACTATTTCACTGGATGAGAATTTATCCTCATTTATTTGTAATGAGAGTATTCTATCAATACCCTCACGGGTGCATATTACTGTGAAAACGATTGGCATCTTGAAATATGTTCTATTTAGCTATTTGGCAATTAATATCCAGAAAACTTAATCATTTGTGTTTCTTCAATTACTGGCAACTTTTGGAGGGTTAATGTATATTTAATTTTTTAATATTGTTGGTCACATAAGGTGTAGGATACAAGTTTATGACCCTTTAGCTGCTTGTTGGGTCCATATATATATATAAT
This sequence comes from Platycnemis pennipes, assembly GCA_933228895.1. Taxonomy (NCBI): domain Eukaryota; kingdom Metazoa; phylum Arthropoda; class Insecta; order Odonata; family Platycnemididae; genus Platycnemis; species Platycnemis pennipes. The sequence goes on along the minus strand of OW121856.1, from coordinate 74,438,859 downwards.
TATCAGTGATGGAGAAAGAGAAGGACTCAACTCGCAGATCTCATTAGATGTTGTGCTTAATTACATAAAATAATTCATATTTCATCAACTACAATATTTTGAACTTACTTGGTTTGTGTACATACACTCTATGGTAGATTCACCACCTTAAGCATTCCAAGGTAGCAAACCCAAGCAGCAGATGATATCCATCGGATATCTAAATAAGGTTGATATATCCAAAACACGTTGTTATTACACGAGGGATATTTTGACAACGTTGCATAGACATCCTATTTGTAACATCCACGACGAGTCGTAAGAATAACGTTACATAGACATCCTGTTTGTAACATCCATATTAAGTTGTAAAAATAACATTACATAGATATCCAAGTTGTACTATCAATGATATTATAATCTTAATTGACATTATATAGATAGTCCATGCATGTTCAACAAAATCTGAAACTAAACTAAAATTACACCAGGTATTAAAATGAGAAAGACAAACAAAATATTAATATTATCATTATTTTAAAATTTAAAATAATTATTTTCAAAAATATATAAATATCGCATGATGCAGTGGAAATATGATTGATTTTTGTGTAATACATTAAGGGTTAATACAAAAAAGATATTGTGGAAAAGGTTAATGTACTTCATCTTTTTTGTCACATTTACCATCAATTCAAGAAGTGGCACATATTTCCTTAAAAGTTGTTATTCCAAACAGTATCCATAGGTAACATATGTTCTATACAGAATTGAAGAGCACAAATGTTTTGTCTGTATGTCTGGGGATTACCAAAAACCATAATAAGCGAACCTGTCCCTGGTGAAAATGGCCACAGACGGCCACAGGAAATTTATGTGGCCGTCTGCGGCCATCCTGTGGCCATCTGCGGCCATCCTGTGGCCGTCTGCGGCCATCTGTGGCCGCTGTGTCCAGTCTGTGGCCATCTCTGTGGCCATGGACATGAATAACCCGTGGCCATAAGAGGCACCTGTGGCCAAGGCCACAGAACTTTTTGCCACCTGAGATCATGGCCACTGTCTCTAACTGATACACATTTCTTATAGTATGTACATACCATTGGATATTCCTCATTTTTGGAAGATATTTTTCCTACGTTTGTCCTGCACGGTTATTTCTTAGCCGTTGGGCCAACATTGGAAGGTTGTGATGGGAGGGCTACTGGATTACAGTGCTGTGCATGCTGCGCATGGCCACACACAAGCTGTATATCATCTCACTAAGCACATTTGCTTTGCTCAACTCCGTATGTATGATGTTTTAGATGAACAAAAACTCTTAAGAAGTTTAGTTATAGTAAAGGACTTGCCGAAGAGCTGAAACACTTAATTTTCGCTTCCTTGATAATCATTTAATGAATTCAGTACCTACGGACAGGAAATTCAGTTCTGGTTAAACTTAAAACCATTGCTTTTTTAAAATATTAATACAAGAAATAAAGTTCTAGGAAAAATATTTGATGTCTTTAAACAAGTGCAAATTAATTTTAAATGATACAATTCAAAGTACATACGTTCAAACACACTACAGTTTAGAAAACTTATTTTTTTTAATAAGAGCACCATCATCAACGATAAATCACAACTTTGGTGCACACGAACAACTTTAACCGAATATTCATTCAAAAGTTCGCGGCTTTGTAAGGTATCGACTATATCGATATAATCGCAATGCTAATCGGCTTCTACATTCAAAATGGCGGTTGCGAATTGTTGTTTCAACGTTCATGCATGAATGGTTGTGAATAATTTGATCATGCAAAGTCAGCTCGCAGGAAAGCAACTGGAATGAAATTGATCTCGAAGCATAGCGTTTTTATGAAGTTCGTCACATAGAAGCTTACTTTAAAATTGGAATTGGCGAATAAGATACGGTGAGTAAATTTTTCTCTTTACGAAGTGAGACTGCTGAAGAAAATTCACGAATTTTCAATGTTTTTGTTTAGATCTGCCCTTCATATAGTCTTTCTTTTCACAGTTCTTAACATAAGAAGTGACAGCATTTATTTTTTTACAGGCACGTTATATCAATAACATACTGGGACGAATGCAGGAATTAGGAAAAGATCACAATTCAACTTTGCGATTAATGCGAAAATGTTTTGTGTTTGTGTCTTCCTCAGTGCAGTTATGACTTTCATTGAGTTTTCTAAGAACTCCTTCTTTAAAAAATATACGTTTACTTTGAGTGGACCATTGTTCTTTTAAAAGACTTGGTTACTGAATACCCTGATAAACCTTTTAAAATGCAGTGTTGTGCAAGAAGCAAGCTAGATTGCAACCGTTGATTCCCATGCCATGTGGTGTGACTTTGGCTTATGTCGCGCCTGAAATGTGAAATCGTATTTCAATTGTGTGCTATATAGGCAAGTGAATGCAGTCATTGAAATTTGAAGTAGTGCCAATAAATATTTAAATATATAGCTGTTTTTGTTTAAAATCGTAGATGGTGCTTTCGAGTTGTTCCTTGAAGTTATATTATGGCGATTATTGGTTGCAGCCGTCACTTTGTGGAAGTCCATTCCGTCGTCTGTTCCTTACTGTCTGATGTCGTACTAAAATATCAGTATTCTTTTAAATCCAACCTGATCTTCAGCCATGTTAGCTTTAGTTAGTAAAACCAAGACTACAGTAAGTGCAGCCTTAAGGTTGGTTTGATTATTGAGAATTCTTTATTGTTTTTTTTTGTATTCATGCTGCATCTATTATTCCATTTGTCTGCATATGCCCGTTAGTTGTTGGAGTTTCCTTGATAAGAAATTTCAATATGAAATCTTTTGAGGTTAGGGGATTGTAGCTTTGTTTACTAATGCTGTACCTGATTTTTGAAAGTTAAATTTGGTTCATGTGTTTGGGTATTCCATGCAAAAATTGAAGTAGGTGGATGTAGAGGGTGTAATAAGGTTGCACAAAAGTATCTGCTCATTAAATATTGGGATCAGAGGTGGTGTTTGTTACATATTCAAAAGATTACAGTGGTGTGTTCCATATCCTAAAATTTCATTATTGTATTTAACTAAATATTGGATTTAGTTTAAGTAGTCTACGCATGTTGTTGTGGACGTCCACAGCTACAGGTCCCTATCGGCCAATAAATGTTTTCTTTTACTCACTTACGACTATGTGTCTATGGTAATACTGTATTTATAATACAGTACTGTAATAATATATTACTGTAATAATACATTACTGTAATAATAGAGTACTGTAATAATAATGTATATTGGTCCCAACTATGGGTATATGAGTAGGGTAGGGTACTACCACTGGCCACACAGGGCCGCAGGTGGCCACACACGGCCACAGGCTAATGGCCACATATTATGACCAAATAACCACACACGGCCACACAATGTTGTGTGTCCATGGCCTCAAACTTGTGTGGCCGTGGCCTCAAACTTGTGTGGCTCTCTGTGGCTGTCTGTGGCCATTTTCACCAGGGACGTGATCTACTTATTAGATGTTGTGAAGATATCCATGAGATGTTGTTATATGGACCTCGATGTCCACTGTTGGACATTGCTGCAACGTTGTTTGGCGGGTCCTTTGGATATTTCACAGATATCCATGCAACGTTAATTGGATTAACTTGGATATTACACGGATGTCATGATGTTAACGCCGGCAATGTTGTCCGGATGTTGTAGGGATATCGATTGCTGCTTGGGAAGTAACTTCTCAAATGTCAACATTTACTTTATGTGTGGATTAAAAACTGTAGAACTAATACATTTTTCCCAACTCAACCTGTGTCTGAGGTTCTCAGTGGCATACCTGCATCGCTGCCGATACTGCTGTCTTAATTTCTGAAATAGTAGAGTATTGATATTCAGAATGAATAAAATTTCAATTTTTAACAGACTGCACAGAAAAGTAAAAGTTTTGGATGTGAGAGAAAGTATTTGGTCAAAAATAGGTCTATATATGTGAAATTTTGTCCATGGTTCTCTGATGATTATCAGGTCACCTTGCAGAGACTGGCATTTTTGGTGGGCACTGTGAACCTATGTATATATAACCACTGTGACCTGGTAGGGCAGAGACTAGGTTCAAGGCTGAAAATGGCATGAAATGGAGTTTAAATACATACTTTCATATCTGGACTCATAATAGACTGCTTTGTACTCTCCACTAATTTTGTTAGTTGGATATAATGTTGACTGTGGACATTATTAATCTGAAGGCCAAACCACGGAAGAAGGATGAGTCCCCCTTCCATGGAAGAACAGAGCTATGGAAGGAGGAGGAATCCCACCTTCATCCATGGCCAAACCTTTGAATTTAGCAACTAGTCTCAAATAAAAAGGGGAAATATTCTGCGTAATCAAGAAATCTTTTGGAATTTTAACTAAGAGTTTGTTGGAGTGGTCTACATGAAGCAGTGAGGTTTATGGGTTGTCATATGTGTTTGTACATCTTTGTGACAACAATTTTGTCCTCATTGCAGTTGTCATCATTTGGTCTGAATTTTTTGGTTTGCATGTATATGGCAGCCAAACAAGGACAATTCAAACCGGTTGATGCTTAATTCAACATGGGTTAAACTCTCATCACAGAATATGTACAGACATGGAGGACAACCCATAAACCATGCTGCTTCAAATCTTAAAGGAGTTAAATGTCATATTTTCTTAATTGTTATAGTTTTCATATTTTATGGGCATAGATTGTAAAATTTCTTTCAAGATTTGTCATCCTAAAAGTTAGCATTACATTTGTATGCCGTGAAAAAATTCTTGATTAATTGATGCTAAAGAAATTAAGAGTTAATTGGATATTTTTATATGAGAAAATTTTCATCTTTCTAGTGCTCATGTGAATATGCAATACTTATATGTATCCAAATAATGATGCCCTTGTTTACTAGTTATGTTTATGTCATCACTCTTGAGACTTCTGTGATGCATAATCTTTTCTTTTACATCTATAATCTTCGAATTATATATGTAATAATATAATCTTCAGGCACCATATTACTTACAGGAATCTCCTTCACATTCATTATTTTTAAGACAGCAGTTAGCAAACTTAATAAATAGCAACCCCAATAAATAGTAACCGAATGTGAATTCAACCTGAAGTCACACCAAGTAGCGAAAATGTTGTTTTAAAAACAACCAGCACATAAGAGATTCCTAGGAGTGATATGAAGCCATGAATTTCTTGTTTGTGAAATGTTTTGGTAGATATTTTGATGCATATAGTCATTTTTCCCTCATGAGTCTGTGAGCATGATCCTTATACTCTGTGAATACACAAAAACAAAACTTGTATTGGATATATGATTGAATGCTGTACATATTGTTGCATCTCCCATGCCTGGATGATACTGCTATCATTCATGGGTATCTCTTAATGCTAAACCCATGTCACTCATGCTCTCAGACTATTTTCGTTTTTTCATTGTATGTACCAGTGTGCTTTTTGTCGAAAAGCAAATCAGAGCTGAATCTGCGGGAGGATATTGAGGTTGAATGCTACACCCCAAAATCCTAAAAAAAAACTAAATTGATAGTCCAACTTGTTGGTTAAGAATGAGAAAGGCAAAAGAGTGTACTTAAACTTTTTTTTTGTTTACGACATTCTCTCTCCTGAAGAAAATCCTGTGTGTAACTCTGTTTTGAATGCTGTGATATTCTGATTCCTTAAATATATGCAAGTTCTAAGCTTTTTTTAAATTTTTTTACGGGCGAACACCTTTAGCAGAAGACCTACTATACTATGTATTTTCTTCCTGCCATTACTGTCTTTCTCTCCATGTGTGATGGGTCTAAAATGCCATTTCATCATTGATCTCTGCCATATCTATTCATAGACTTGTGTCTGGGGAGTTTCTGGTTGTTTTTCATGCAACTGAACAGATCCCTTCCCTTTCATCACTAAGTGTTGGAATTGCACAAAATATTTACTACATACTTATTTTACATAATCATGCTCAATTTTCTTTGACCATCGGGGCTTTGCTGGACTGCGTAGACGTAGAGAATTAGTGACACCCACTTAGTCAGGTGGGAAACTCATCAGTTGAATTGATGGTCATGGATTTGAATTGTGCTTCAGGCATGGTTGTTGTGTTGCGATGTGATAACCACACTGAAATTATGTTTGCACTCTAATGGTGACAGCAAATTGCCTGAAATTGCTTGGGTCTTCTTGAACTTTGTCAAAACTATTAAAGCATTTTTTTTTACAAGTTAAGAGATTTCATTATTATTTTTATATGACTGCAATCAGTGCAAAGAAAAATTCTGCTCTTAAAAATTTAATATTCACTTGCAGAAGGAATGATTCTCCAGTAATGATTAAGTACACATGTTCTATCTGCCTTTTGTTAGTTGAAATTTTAATGCTAAGTCAATGATGCTTTTCAGATATGGCGGAAAACTTCAAGGCCAGAGACATAGGCCTCAGAGCACAAAAGAAGATATTAAGCCGAATGGCTAACAAGAGTGTGGCAAAAGTGTTCATTGATGAAACTACTGGGAGCTTGCTGGATAATGTTTACAGGCTTGCAAAAGCCTATGTGAGTATTGTGATCAATCAAATTCATGATGCATTAATAATAATAAAATGTGATACACTATAATAATGATACCCAATCTGTAAGACTATTATGATAAAAAAGTATTATTTTTAAGTTTCTAATAATGGTTACAAAAATAGTTATTTCTTAAAATTTTTGTTTTCATTAAATTGAATGTTTTCCGGAATCGGCTCTCATTTTTATATTTCTATCTTAGGTATCATTAAATGTATTTGCTTTGCACCCTCCACTTTATCAATTAACCTATGTATTAATAATCGAAAACATAGTTTTTTCATCTTTAATAAGTATAATTTCTGGTTTGCCTTTGCCACCATTTGCCTTTTCAACCCAAGATATGACCTACCTTCCTTTGTATAATCTTAATTGCTATTCTTAGATTTTTTCCAGTCTATCTAATACCTTTTCAAAATCAGAGACACAAAATCATCCTGTATGTATGTACCTACTCACTATAGTGAGTTATTGGTACTATAGTACTACATATTCCTTTTCATTGGTGCTCACATCAAAGATATTTAGATTTTTTATCACACCTATATGGGCCTAAAAAAAGGCAGGCAGAAGAAAAACCAAATTTGATCCACTCTCGTCCAGTAATGTAACATTTACATTTTTCCGAGAGGAAGTTCTCTTAAATTGTTTCAAAACCCTTATACCCTGGTCTACCCTACTATGACTTGGTTATAAAAGTATTTTAAAAATCCTGTTTATAATTAAGCGTACTTTACTGTAAGTAGGTACTAAGAAAAGCATGGCTAAAAAATATTAACGTGGAAAATCATCATTCCAAGAACAGTGGCTGAATGATGAAGACTTTAGCCAATGGGTTCTTTAAGTTCTTCTTGTAGAAGAATGTGTAATTTCTCATGGAAATGCTAATTTAGAAAGAGGATTTTCCATCAACAAGTAGTTTATCTTTTCAAACCAACAAAGAGTGTCTCAATTACTTCCAATAAAACTACATATTTAATTACTTTCATTTATCAATTAGTATTTCTTATTAATTACTTTATCTATATTATGCTATGGGCTAAACTAGAAAAAATTCATATTCTACATAGAACTTGAAAAACATCACTTTAACTCATACAAAAACCACGATATATTAGCCTGGAAATTTTTATAAATTTAGCCTTGATAACCTTGAATTATGCTTGAATTTTATATTTTGACTTTTTTGGACGCCCTGGTAAATAATGATACTAAACATATTGAGATTATTTTTCATGTAAGAAATTGCCTCTTATTTGGTTTTTCTTCTGCCTGCCTTTTTTTAGGCCCTTATAGGTGTGATAAAATATCTACATGCATTAGCTATCCACTGTTGCACTTTTTTTCACAGCAATTGTGCCATAAATTGTTGCCCTCAGTTCTCTATTATTTAAATTGAATCTTAAGATTCTAACTTCCTTTTCTAAATTTGCTGTCTCTTATATTCTCTATAATTTTTTATCATTTCATAGACCGGGAGCAAGAAAGAAGCTGAAAAACTTGTTAAGAATGTCATAAAAACTGTGATCAAGTTGGGAGTGCTGTATCGTAACAACCAGTTCTCGCAAGAGGAGATTCAAATTGCTGAGAAATTTAAGCAGCGTTTCCATGCCACAGCAATGGCTGTGGTCAGCTTCAGTGAAGTGGACTTCAGTTATGACCGGGCTTACCTGATGCAAGCTTTGACTGAGTGTTGTGCTACCCTTAGGTTACTTGTGCGGAAACACCTGAGTGAAAAATCTCTGAATCGCATTGACACGACATTTGCCTTCTTTGCGAATCCAGCATTCCTGGATGCAGTGTTCTGTCACAATTCTGAGTATGGAGAGATCCTTAACAGAATAGTGTCTGACATGAACAAAGCATTGGATGAGGGTGGAATGTGAACAGGAGTGCAGGGTGTTTTGAAGATGAATTGCATGTCTTGCTGGTGGGGTTGATTTGTCAGTTTGGTGGAAGGTAAATTTACTGCTACCTAATATCAACATATACATACAATAAAACTTGGGCACAATATTTGCATGACATAGCCTTTGATAGTAACCTCAGCACGCAATTTAATACCAAGTCATTTGATAACTAATTTATTTAGTACTCATGTTTTTAGGATACAAATGAATTGCCTTACAATATCCACTGGTTTACACATCAATGACTCAGTATTTTTGAATCAGCCCTCTATCCTGTAATGTAGCAAGAGTTTAGGGGTAAGATCTGGAAGAGATTCATTTTTTGAATGAACTGCACCATTTTTTTGCTTTAAATTTTGTGTGATATTATTTTATCGTATTATCTGCACAGTGTGCACAAAAATGAAAATGAGTCAATTTTCAATCTCTTGGGGATTGTGGAAACTTTTTCATGATGTTATTTTCAGAAAGTAATTACTGAAACACTTTTAGTTTTAAGGGTGTAACACAGTAAGGTTCATAATCTTATTGTGCACCATATTTATTGTGGAATGATATAGAGTGTAGGCTGTATAGGGAATAAGTTATGAGAAATCGCCATTTCACTGCAAGTGGCAGAATGTGTAGATATAATTAATTCCATGTGTGTTCAAAAGATTGAGTGGCCCTTTGAAATTCAAGCCTGCCTTATCTTGCCCATACATTATTTGAATCTTTACAAAAATCATGAGATTTTTTTGCTCTAGATGCTATTCATAATCTCTGCACAGATTTTTCCTAGCTTGTGAAAAGAATAACACAATAATCCATGACTGGACTTCATGAGTTTTGTTCCTTTTACTGAATGGTGTCATGTAAATTATTAATAGGAAATCTTTTTTTCATTCCTTTATCACTCTTCTCTTCTACAAATCCAGTAAATATTTGAATTAGAATAAATTTTGCTTTTTTGTGGAATTTGAGTTAGCTCCCATTTTCTACTGTATTTTTTTCTAATGATTATTTACTACCCATTTACATAATATGTATCAATAATTTTGTGAACTATGACCAGTTTATAATATTTTCTAAGTTCAGCCTTATTATCTTTTTTGTACAATTCCAGTTCTTGTAGTTTTCTTGATTTTAAATTAGCTACCTACATATTTTTGAACATCTTAATGGGTAGGTATGCTTAGAGTTATTTTGTAGTTATTAGTTATTTTTCCTGTTGCTACAAAAATTATTTATTCAATTGATTAATTCTTTGTCTAATTTTGATTTTCTTATTAAATGTATGCCAGAATTTTTATCCAAGCATCTATCAATGCTATGCTTTTGATGCCCTTGTATGATTGTGCATAAATCTGAATTAATTCCTCTTTCTTTAATAACTGCTATATTTAGAGCGTTAAGTTGCATAGCAAAGTCAGCACAGACCTGATGACTAGCAAGAAATTTATTGGGCAGTTATGCCTCAATTAGTTAGGACTTTAATTTCACATGTTGCCTAAAAATTTTATAAAAAAATTAATGCACCACTAATGCATTCATATTTTAATTTAAAATTCTTAATATTGCATATCAATAGATATTTACTTTAAGAAACACCAATTGCATAATTAATTCTGAAATATTCATATGCTAAATTCGAACTCTATTCAGTGAACATTTTTCTTTCTTTTTACAAAATTTGTAGTTTCAGTATATAGAGTGCATATTATTCCCCTTTTTTCATGATATACAAGAGTTATTCAAAGATAAGCTCGTATTTTGTTAATTTTTTGACAGTAAATGGTATTGCTACCCATAACAGTTAAAGCATATATGCTATAGCATCTTCTGTCTTCTCAAACATAACCCATATGTGAACATTCAGATTAATGGAACTTAATCACAAACTTTGATCCTGGAAAGAGTATAAATGCTCTTTGGTGGAAAAATTGGCTGAAAGGCATGATGAAGGATGCTTAAGTTTATCTCATTATTTTAATTTAAAATCTTTGTTGTTGAATTTATATTACCATGCCGAATTCCATTTGTTTTCATCCAAAAACTTTTTTTTCAATCATGATGGTTAGACTACTTTAATATAATATTTATGTATTATATTTGTCTTAAAATTAATGAATGGACCTTAATTTTATTTAATCAGGTGTTTCCTGTTATGGGATGACACCAGTGGGTGCTAATAAGAGATATTTGAGCTTTATTACTCATTAGGTTCATAAGAGGTAAATTCCAAGCTGATATTTCCATCACTTAAAATGGTTATCCTTTATGTTGACTGTATTAATAGGTACCTCCTCATTGCCATATTTTAGAAATATAGAATGATGATAGATGCAAAATACGGAATTCAATCCATTGGAGAACATGATCTAACTCAAGTGTTTTCGCATGCCACACCTTGCCCGAGTGAGATTTCTTGGGTGGTATTTTTAAATTAAATTAACTTATCATCATTTTTATGCTGAATAATTAATTGTTCAAATTTAAAAGTCTCATGATTTCATTTTAACAAAATGCAAGGCACTGCCATAAAATTTGAGGTCTAGCAATGCATTCTATCGATGAATAGTGGGCACATATCACCATTGTGGACCATCACTCCATCCTGTAATGATTGCATGAATAGTATCTACTTGTCCTGTAAAGGGCAATGTTTCATCTTCTGTGAACCAAAGTGATATTTGAAGTAGTTGAGGCTTATAATGAAGACCCAATTTTCCCAATTAATATTCGTACTTAATTTTCTGATCTAAAGCCAATATGTATAAATAACACTCATTCATTGTCCTGTGAATGCATGCTACAGTGCAATAAAAGATTTTCCACTTATAGTATGCCACAGAAGGTGAAAATTTTAAAGAGCTTTCTCTAATTTGTTATATCTGTGCTTTGGATATGGTTTAGCCAATTTTCAATTCTCCACATTCTTCTAATGCTTTAAAAGTATGCAGATTTAAAAACTTGCAACTATGCAAGTTTAAAAACTGGCTACGCTTAATAGGCACCCTTACACAATCTCAATTTTTGAAAGTGTGGTAGTTTTTAATAAAGTAGTGCTTAGCCTTCTGTAAGTCTATCACAAGAAGTTTGATTGTAAGATATAAGATCTGAAGTTAGGTAGGGAAAGAGAGGAGTGATCATGCTCAAAATATATGGTTCTTGCATTTCACTTGTAAAAGGATCACTTATGCTCTCTATTTCTTCATGTGTCAGTAATCTTGACTGGATAATATATCCATTTTACCATTAGTATATTTATAAGTCTATAAAATCTTTAAATTTGAAGGATCAGAAGCTATGAGCAAAGTGGCATATTAGTCCAACTTTTTGACCCTTTTCAATAATAAATGTTATACATGTAATCCCACATGTCTTTTTGACGGAATTATTACCTAAAGCTCTTCACTTTGCTGTAACCCATGCTTTCAATAGGGGCCAATGAAGAACCTTTTTTATCATAGACCAATAAGACAGGAAACATTTTGATCACATATGTGGAACAAAGATGGAAATATCCTAAAAGTAGGTAATGATAACAAGTATTTTTGGAGCAAATGTAAAAAAATGGTAAATTTATATCCATTGCATGCTGAAAGTAATTTGGAGTCAGTCATTAATTATGGTGTAACTACTAATTTCTCACCATAGTTTTCTTTTTTTTCTGATCTACCAATTCTGAATTGGTGTCAAGTTCAAGAACTTATCATACTCCATTAAATGCTGTTTATGGTTATGTATTTCTGGGGTAAAGGTTGTTTTTAATGATCTCAATAATGTTTTCATCCCAGCTGAAAGTGATTTGAGTCCTGTAAATGCATTTTGTTGATAAGTAGGTATGTACCTTTATATATTACATATTTTACTTAAATGTATTCATTTCATGAAATCAAGGAATCACAAATAAGGCATTCATGATGTCATTATTTGTAGCTGTCTTTATTAAGATGGGTGTAAGAAGCCAATGAATTTAGGGAACTAAATCATAATTTTGAATATTAATTGCTGTGTTTGATGGCATATGAAATGCACCTATTTTTTCCAAAACTATGTGGATATACCCGAAGGTGATTTTTTGAGAATCCGCTCTTGTATACAAAGGTTCGGCTTTATAATTAATGTGAAGGATGTTGCAATTGTAATTGATGTTATTGCATCTTTACATTTTGATCGGCACTGGAGTACATATAGTTTGGCCTGCTTGGCAATAATGAAGGAATTGTAAGCAAGATATAAACACATGATAAGCACAAGTGTATGGTCATTCAAAATCATGTGTACTGTAATTTTCCATACACATAATACACATTTATCAAAAACGTAGGGTATAGGTATTATACATGGTTACAAACTTATCACTTTTTTTGGGCCATAGATGACATTTGAAGGATTAAACTCAACTCACCCACTCATGTGCACACAAGTAATATGTCTATTCTCCCTGTGTCACAGCTCAGTATCCAGTGACAGCTAAACCCACAATATTCCGCTAATAGCTTATAAACTAAATATATTTAGGAGGTACCTCAAAGATGTAATATTTTGAAATTACAGAGTCACATGTCTCCCACAAGTAGATCAGATGGAATCTGGCATGAATAGTCAAAAAGTAAGGTGAATTGAACATAAATATCACCTTTTTAGCGAACGTGTAGCAGTTCAGTCATCTACTGAATACAAATATTTCCAATATGATCTTTCGGGTGAACAAGGTGCAGCAGATGACTATACATGGAAAATAGCATACATATATGGAATGCCATTCTCTAAAAGCAAAATGCATACTATACTTGCTGCTAAAAAAATTCTTACATTGCACTCGTAACAATGCATCAATATGGTGTGTATTATAATTGGAAAATTACGGTATTCGTTTGAAATGAGGGTGCATGTTATATGCCATAAAATATGGATCTATGGGTAATTCATAGAGTGCTGACCAATCCAGTGGTAATTACCAGTATTGTTTTCATTACCACACTAGTTTGGGATCAGATGAGTTTTAATAGTTTATTTATTCTTCCTCTTGATTGAATGGATTTTTCTGGCCCATGATATCTATCAAACTTATTTATGATGACTTTTATGATACCATATCAAATTTATGTGTACATATTCACTAACCTCCTCACTCAAATTTGACTTTTTTGTATGGTGTATTTTCTTGGGCCCATTTGGTTGTAATGTGTTCAAAATATCTTGAACATTATGGATACTTTTGGTGGTATATTCAGTGAATGCATAACTTGGGTGAAGAGTAAGTTGTAATGTTCGTCATGTGGTTGGCTCAAAAGTTATGTGTAAGAATTATTTTTTGATTCCATGATTGTTTAAAGTTGTTGTGGCATATTACTTCCAAATAAATAATCAATACTTGTGTCAGCAGAATTTTTACTTATCATGATGGACACTTCTGGAAGTTACATTTTCCTCTGCAGTTTATTTAATTATGTGAAATTAGCACTGAAAAAATGTCTCTGAGGACAACAGATACACATTTTATATAGGTAAGCTACAAGTGAAAGCATGTTCAGTCATCACCAACCCAATCTCACTTTTAGTATTTTCACTCACGAAGAACTTTTATTATGGCTGGTATTGTTTTAAATGCATAAGCTGTCTTTCAAGTAACACAACCAGTGGTTCTCCAAAAATAATTGGCGTGTGGTCCTGAGGTTCTCTTCAAGTTTTGTTTCATAATTCTATGTTGATTATGTACCTATTTTATTTCATCCCCACTGTTTATTTGGTCTCTGTGACTATGTAGAAGCTTCATAAAATGTATCAACTGCTTGTCTAATTGAGAACATGATCAAATAAATTGAGAACTTCTTTCTTTTTTTCCCCAATCATTTTTGGTGACACTTAACTGTTTTTGTCCCTATTTCATCTTCTTCCATGCCCAAGTTCTAAAGGTCTACCCTGTTTTCAAGCATGAAAATAAAATAATACCAGAATGCTGAACATTTATAATTAAATAAGGAGATAATAGCTCAGAAAATATATAAAAATGTCTAAATCAGATGAGAATAATGTAGGATCAGGGTTACACTTTAGACTCCCTACAGTGTATAGATGAAACATGAATGGGACATTCCTGTTATAATGATTGGTAGAAATAGATGCATATTTCTATGAGTTAGGTACTTTTTCCCCTTAAGGGAAAAAAGTAGTTTTTCGTTTTTTCCTTGTTTCCCCTCTCTTGTAAAGGTATATCACTGACTTATGAGATCTAAAAATAAGTGGTAACTTTGTGGACAGTTCCTTCAAAAACTCCCCAAACAATAATGTGCACGGCTCACATTTCCTCTCTAATTGCATAATATAAATTATAATGGTTCATAGATTCTTCCATTAAATGTTTTTTCACATTAGACAGGGTGTTCTGACGATTATGCTTTTAATGATGTCTTTATTTTGTTGTATTAAATTTTTATGGACAAACTCACTAACTCCTTTCATTTTTCTTGTTTGCATATGATTTATTTTCTTTGCCCCATCCAGCTCATTTGTCTGTAATGAAATTTATTATGTTTCTTTATATATTCTTAATATATAGTAGTATTTAGATGGTACCAGTAAAAGTTCTTCTTCAGTGAAGATGAAGTTTGCAGAGTTCTTCAACTGGTTAGGTACCTACCTCAAAAGTTATTGGTAAGAAATAATTTTATTTAATGTTTGTTTCAAATGGTCAAACATTATTTATAGATAAATAATTAATAATTCTGCCAAAATCTAAATAAATAATCAGTTTCCCATAGCATATATCTGCAATGAATCATTATCATAGGTGTTTTTAAGTCCATTTCCACACTGTTAGGCACTTCAGACCAGGAGGAAAGATACCTACAGGGATGGGAATGGAAAAGTGGAGAGAAACCTGGCATTTGCATCATCCTGCCCTTAATGAAAGGTAGGTACCAAGGGAACCACAGCTTAACGTCCCATTCAACAGACAGAGTACTGAATTCAAATGCTGTACACAAAGCACTCAAGTAGGGACCAGTTTGCCAATGAAAACTATCTTCCAGTGCTGGGATTCAAACCCAGCACCCCATTGTGAATAAAATTAATCGTCAACAAGTTTACTTAGTGGAATTTCTCCATAGTTCAAGAAGGAGTGAACCTTTTGAGAAAGACATGAAAACGTTGAAACTGGTTGAGGTGTAATAAAAAGTGTGGAAAATTACAAAGTTTTCACTTCTTGAACCCCATTGTGAGGCAAGTACTCAACCACTACACCAGCCTGACCCCCTGGAAATGTCAACAACTACTGTGATTAGTGACAGAGTTAACAGCCACCATCTATGGTTTAACAATCTGCTTCCTGCTAACTTTTAGTCCTAATATTCCATTGCCCTCCTTACCATTTCTTGGGGTCGTACATTAAAAAAATCCTGATAATATCAGACCTCTCCTCCTCGTGCTTATACTATCATATTCCATCTGCTAATCTTGTAGTTTCTGACATTCATTTTTAGTATACTGGAAGAAATGTTTTAAAAATGAAATACAGTAAAACCTCCTGTTAACGAAATTCAAGGGACTCAAATTTTCCAGTGTTTGTTAATCTCTCTTCCTCATGCTTACCATGACATTCCATCTGCTTATCTTGCAGTTGCTGAAACTCATTTCTAGCATCCTGGAAGAAATGTTTTAAAAAGAAGCAGTTTAGTTAGCTGCAGTTGTTTTGGCTATAGTTCACATCCTGTAAAAGAGTGATTCCCTGATGTGAGCATGTGAAAGGGAAGGGTGGTGGAAAAAGGAAGTAAACCAAAGATTGCAGTTGAGGAGGACAATGGATGTATTCGGGGATAGAGTATTCAGCCATAATTGAAAAGGACGGAAGTGAAATAAATGAAGGAAAACCTTTCGCTCTCATGGCTGTTAAGATTTTCCCTCCCAGAAATCTCGTAACAAAATCTTGAAAATATTAAGTATTTTCAAGGTTCCACTTTCCACAAGGTTCCACAAATATTTCCAATGGTTCCACCAAGTAAAACCTGAGGACTTCCTTTTTATTAAGTATTTGTTTAAAAATTTATTTTATAAGTCTAGCAATTTACCAAGAAGTTTGAAACATATTTCAGCTTAATTTAAAAACAATTCCATTGTTTAATATATTATTTTTATGAAAAGATGTTTGAAAAAAACTATTTTCATCTTGAGTCAATATTTCTGCACCATGACCATGTAAGGGTTAAATACATGGATTCAGTACTTGTTCCAAGTATCCCATTCAAGGTTGTCTTATGCTAAAATGTTACCATTGCTTTTTTCCTCCTTGACTGTCTTTGTGAATCCATCTTGATTTTTTTACATGTCCAGTAAGGTTGCTCCATATTCTTTTCAGAATTTGCATCAGATGCTTTTTTCTTGTACTGTTTCTGAAACCTCTCCATTAATTGCTTGATCTTTCAATTTGATGTCTTGATCTTTTATAACGCTATATTTGGATTGCTCTTCCAGTCTTGCCTTTCATGCATTGTTATTGCCTATTCCCCACTAATAGTGTGTTCCCAAGATGCATGCTCCAGTTGTACCAGTCCCAATGTATAGTTAATAATCATACTCAGGTAATTTTCACCTTGGCTCTTATAAAAGAACTCATTCATCATCAGTGATTCCACATTTTAAGTTCCTACAGGTGATTATTACAATGAGTAAAAGAAAACCAGGAACATTCTGTGTCAACCAGAAAAGGTTGTCATTCACGAAGTGTGGGAGGCAGAAATCACTGTATTTAGATTTGACTCTTTTTTAAGCAATGCTGGGAAAACCCATGTCTTAAAAAGAAAAATAGGATAAATTTAAGCCAGCAATTAACCTAAAAATTTAATTTCAGGCATTAAAATTTGTGAGAGTGACTGCAAGTTTCAATGAAGGCAAAATCTTTTTGCAAATGGAAAATAAAAATGAAGTAACTCAGTGCTGTACGCAAATTAAAGAAAATTTTTCTGCAAGGAGATGAAACAGGAAATGCAAGATATGCTTTTATTGACATATTTTTGGGAGGCCTGGCTACAAAAAGCTGTAATGTTTTTGTGTTTGAAATATGTAAGTTATCGTTCATTTAAAAATGTAAGTTTAAAATAGGTAAGTAATAATATCATTGAACATCTTTAATGTCTACTTCTTGTCATTGAGTTTTCAAGAAGTATATTATCTTGTGAAGGTTATTAATCGAAGGAAAATAATAGAAAAGTGTGCAATGTTTTGAAGGACATTACTACTCTAAAACCTCAACTGGTCTAACCTATTTCCTTTTTTTGAAGAATACCAGAGATATGATAAAACAAGTATGGAAATGTAACCCAGATGAAAGAAGTCCCCCAGGAAGGGGAAAAAACTATGAAATGATCAGGGAGAATTTAAGATGCAGTGCACAAAGGGAGATGCTCAGGCTAGAAGAAATAGTGCTGTAATTGTTTGTTAGGGCATTTGCATACCACCTGTGGTTTAAGTGCCCAAGGGAGTGAGTGAGAATTGTTGATAGACATACCATAACTGTTCATCTAGAGATTCGCATAATTCCCAGCATGTTGTTTCTGCAAATTTGAAATCCCCATCAATATCTCAAGTGATTTACTCTTTTGCAGTGCACATTAATTACTATACATGTGCCTTCTAAGAAACATAACTTTGACGTAATTCATTATTCTCTTTCCCACAGAAAAAAATTTTATTTTAAAATATAACTGAAAATTTAGCTTATTTGATGGATGTAGCTTCAGTATATGGATTTTATATCCCCCATGTTTGGAATTATCTCAATAGCTGAAAATTTTTCCAACCTGAAGAATGTTCTTGACTCTTATTATAGTAACAGTCAAGCATATAGATATCTATGTGATAATATCCCACATTTACATGCAAATCAACTTTTATGGTGGTTTTTGAAACATATGCTGATAAAGGATCTATCATTTCCCCTTCCGTACTCTGCTTTTTTGCTATATTCATACCTTGTTCAAAACCCATTGTGTCCTAAAGGACACAGAGTTGTCACATTCTGCTCTCATTTTTCCTAAGTACCAGTAGAATCTCACCCCCTCATCTCGAGAAAATTGCTAATACCAGGAACATTTCCTTTTATTATTTTCAAACTTCAAGTAAAATACTTTCCCCGGACTTAATGAATTGGAGATAATAATAATAAGATAATTCATCTTTCTGAAGATGAACAGATCACGTAATTTTATGGTCAAAGCAAATAAATACAAGTGAATATGTGAATCACTTAGTCCCATGTTGGCTTTAAATATTGGAAAATGATACAATGTATTCCAGAGAGCATCATAAGTTGAGTGGTTTGATGGGAGGTGACCTGCATTAAGTAGTAAACAAAAAATAGAATCATTATGCTTCCAACTACTTGTTACTTTTTTGTTTGCATTCACCCTTAGGCATCCTGAATTGTGAACTATGTCCTCCACCATGACCCTTAAACTATATACTTTAAGGACCTTGGTCCTCCACTACTGATTCATCAACAAAGGGAGTAACTATGTACATCTATTGGGTTTGTATATATTTGTTCTTCGGGTGTACCTGATGTACTATTACCAGATGTGATACCTGACGTTTCGTGGTCGTTGCTGGTCACTTTATCAAAGGGAATGAGGTATCTGCCAAGTTGGCTCAAACAAACAAAGATAATCGCGAAAGAGAAAAGCTTCAAGCCCCGACTGATTCGTGAAGTTTTGGAAAAAAGAAAATTCCAGCAAAATTTCAATAGGGGCCTCCAAATCAGCCACATGTGGGACCCTGCTTTGAACCTTAATAAAAATGCTATACCTACTCCCTCCACTCCTCCCCTTCCCATCCTTTTCCCACCATGAAATCCCTATATAAACTCCAACTCGACAGATACCTCATTACCTTTGATAAAGTGACCAGCAACGGCCACGAAACGTGAGGTATCACACCTGGTAATAGTACCCGTGGTACACCGGAAGAATAAATATATACATTCATAATGACCCATGAAAGTTTCAACCAAGAATCTATTGGGTTTTCTAAAAATTTCCCAGGCAGTAAGACTACTCGATTTTTTGGACCCTTTATAATGTTATGCACCCTAGCCATTTAACCATACCATTTAACAACAGTGAAAATATGGTAAACAGGACCTCATGCTTTCTGGGTGAATTTCTCTTTGATCCTCTGATGTGACGAGTCTCCCAATACCCAGAGGATTGACCAGTATTTTATGGAAACATCAGTCATGGAAGACCTGACACATTTGAGAACCTGAGAGACCTTTACCACAATTATACTTTGACATATGATGGAAGCTAGTTACCTAAATAGAAAAACAATTTCACTGTTATTTTTATAGAATCAAATGCCTCAGAAATACCTCCACATTTTTGGTGGCGTCCATTAATCATGTTGGAGCATTCATTAAACATGATGAAGGTGGGGTGTCTTCTGGTGAATCATTTTCATCATTTAGATGAACTTACCTAGTTCAGTTTATGTTCATGTGTCATTCAAACAGGCAGCAACTTTTCTCTTGTTTTGACCAGATGCCTCATTATAGTTCATTCATGTGGAAAAGAAGCCACATTGTAAATTTGTGCATGTGCAAAGGCCTAGCCATAGTGAAACATCAGTTCCCATCAGATCACCAAGTTTAAGCAACGTTGGGTCCGGATGGGTGATCCTACTCCCTACCTTTGCCGCGTTTCTCTTGTCCCATCTGCAAGTGGTGGACAGATAAAATGTGGACTGGCACAGATCCAAAGGGGTCAAAGTGCCAGGGACCAGAAGATCCCTAACCACCCCAACAATTTTAATTTTTTAAAAAAGTTTTTTCCCCCACTCCTCAAAAGGAGTTTTCAGTACCAATGCAAATTCGTACACCACTTGAAAAAGTTCTTCTGTGAAAAAATGTCGTGAGCCCCCACCCCTGGGGGGGTCTATTAAAATGTAACCAAAAATCACAAGGATGGGTAGCTAACTAAGGTTAGCTACCCATCCTTGGGTTATTCAAGGTTATCTACCCTTATCCTAGCTAAGGTTAGCTACCCATATATGATAGGTTTCTAACTAAGTGCATCATCATTTGACTAATGGAGGTCCCTTTTTCTAACCTGAATAACTTTTAAGAGGAGTTTTTCCCTCTGAAAGTGTGGAACCATTGCACTCAAGAAAGGTGAAAGCAAAATCTTTATTTCAAGATAAAATCCAGTCAGTGGAAAGTTATGTTACACACCTAATGGAAAACAAGTTTCACAGATTTTCATTAATGCAATTTTTGAGTGGCAGCAGCAGCAATTTATTTTACTAACAAACAGTCGTTTTTGTTTAAAATCGTCTTAACTCGCATAAATGTGTTATTGAAGTTGTGAATTCGCTATGTGACATCAAGAAGCGGCAAACGTGCACGAATTTAGCACGGTCTAAGTCTGTGTATAGTTAACGTGTGCCAAATTATTCCGAATCAAATTACGTGATCTGCTCTATCCGAACCGAGGTCGGCTAGTTCCTCAACTTTTTCAGTGCTTATTCCATGAATAAATATGTTCTTAGTTTGCTTTAAATTGTTTGACAAAGATCCTGCTGGTCTTACTAGATATGTAGATGATGAACAGAGCAGTATGCGATTAGAGTGCTATGAACGTGATATATAATTTTAAATAATTCCCTTTGTGCAGTGTGGGGAGTTACATTCTCATTTTATGTTGTCATTATTTTAATGTTATCCCCAAACGGTTTGCTCTAAACGTAAAAAAAACGTTCGGATGGTTGGACATTATAACATGTTTCAAACCACGTTCGTTCGAACGTTATACTAGCGTAATTCTAGCGTTTTTGTGTTGGTGGGGATAGAATTAGAATAAATAAAATAAGTGAAAATGTATTCACAACTCAGGAAGAAACAGAATTTCTCACTGGTACCCTTTAACAGCGAATAAATCAGGAGGATTTACACAGTTACACTTGAAAAAGAGTAGGCAGTAGAAATGATCATTTCAGCACCTAATTACGACAAAAATATAATAGGATAGATTTTTAACTCACCATTTTTCTATGAGAGATATTTTCACCAAGGTTTCAATCCATGAGGAAAAACAGCCATCACTGTGACCTCAATCCAAACTTCTCTTAAACACCAAAGGTCATACTTACAGGTACAGGTTCATTTGTTGGTCAATATGATAGGGTTAATAAAATTTGGATTACAAGATAACACTACTTTTCCAAGATTACCTACTCAATTTCCATACACGTTGAGAGTGGCTCATCCATTGAGTAATTCATCACTCTATACCTACTACATAACCAGAACATAAACCTCATTTTTAAATTCCCTTGCCACACACTCATCAGTTTGATTTTGTTGAAATGTGCTTGCAGGTATGGTTCTTTCCTGATTAAAAACTCACACTCGATGCCAAAAAGAATTATTAAAACGGAACTAGCATGTTGAAATAAAACAGATTACACACTTACCAACCACTAATAAACAGATGTAACTATGTCAACAATGGATGATAAATAAATAATATTAATAAATATTAATAACAACAAATAATAGAATCTATTAATAATATCTAGTAACTCGAGTAATTGCTTTATTTCCCAACATTCCTCAATTACTCCATATTATTGGATTAACGTATCAATTTCCTTTCCTTTACAATTCACAATTTCACATATGCCTAACTCTTCTCTGTGACGTTTAAAGGATTCATAGGGCAATCCTTTTGAGAAGATGTCAGCATTTTGGCTCTCAGAAGGAATGTATTGAACATAAACAGTATTTTCAGTCGGACTAAATCTCTTACAAAATTATATTTTATATCAACATGCTTAAGACGTTTCTGATCCCAGTTTGTTAATGAAAATATACAAGACTGATTGTCTTCAAATATAATGACAGGTTCATTGATCTCAATGTTCTTTTCTTGCAACAATTGATTCAACCAGAGAAATTCAGCTGCTGCTGATGCAAGAGCAATAAATTCTGCTTCTGTAGAAGACAGAGCAATAGATTTTTGCTTTCTGGATGGCCAAATCACTGGGTCTCAATGAATGTTAAAAAGGTAGCCAGAAACTGATTTTATGTCCGCACTATTGGCATGATCTGCATCTGCAAATCCGAGTAAGGTTGTTTTGCATCTCCGTTTAAACCAAAGTCCCCATTTTTTAGTCCCAAGGAGGTACATATCTTAACACTCTTTTTAGGCCTTCCCGCATTGCTTTTGTTGGTTTGCTTTGATATTGGCTAAACAAATTTACTGCTGCACAGAGATCAGGTCGAGTAGCTGAACCAACGTACATTAAACAACCAATAAGTTCTCGATATGGTTTGTTTCGAACAGTTTCCGCTTGGAAATCTTGAAATGGCCCAGGTGCCAGTGGGGTTAATTTTGGTTTTGACTAGGGATGGGTCGGTTCGGTTCTCGGTCCACCGGTTCTTGTGCTTAGAACCGGAACCGGAGCCAAAAATAATCGGTACCGAAATAATTGGCGCGAAAACCAGTTTGAAACCTACTCACACTCCGAAAGTGGAGGCTGGTGAAATGGTGTACTTAGATGCTTCAATGTCGCGAATTATTCTAATTCAGTCGTTAAAATGACTATACACAGACATAATGAAGTATTCTTTTTTCTGAAAATGATAATTGATTACCTTATCTTACCATTGAGCAATGCAAAGTAAGTGGTAAATTAAGAACCGGAACCGAGAACCGAAGTTAAGAACCGAACCGGAACCAAAAAAAGTGGAAGCGACCCATCCCTAGTTTTGAGATATCCATCTTAAATTTTTTGATTACCTTATCAATGTAACCTGATTGACTAAGGAACATAGAATCACCCTGTCTTTCCACCTTAATTCCAAGAAAATAATGAAGATCACCAAGATCTCTCATCTTGAATTCACTCATTAAAGCTTCCTTTGTGGAATTTAAATCATTTAAACAATTACTACTTGCAATTATGAAATCATCAACATATAACAACAAGTACATAGAAATATCTTTTTCAGTTTTTAAATACAAGCACTTATCTGATTGGCACGGTTTGAAACCTAATCCCTTGACAAAGTTGTCAAATTTTGCATTCCACTCCATGGGAGCCTGATTTAAACCATACAAAGTTTTGTTAAGTTTACATACCAAACCATCATTAACTTTTAGACCATCAGGAGGAATCATATAGATTTCCTCTCTCGGGGTAACATTAAGAAATGCATTTTTAACATCAAGTTGATGGATGAACCAGTTTTTATAATTACAAATGCTCATTACAGTTCTAAGTGTTGCTAACTTATATAGCCACTGGTGCATAAGTTTCTGTATAATTCTCACCAGCTTTTTATGCACATCTTTTGGCCACTAATTGTGCTTTGTATCTTTCTACTTCTCCTGCGCTATTCCTCTTAACAGAAAATACCCGCTTACTCTTAATCGCTTTTCTCCCTGCTGGTAATTTTGTCAGTTCCCATGTTTCATTGTCATCTAATGCCTTCATCTCCTCCTTAACTGCGGCATACCACTCCTTGTCTGGTCTTTCCCCTATTTCATCAAAGGTTTCTGGAACTCGTTCACAGTATGCAACCGCATGACAATCTTGCTCAAATTTTGTTTTTCAGTCATACTTAACTCATTACTTTGAGGTAACTGAGCAAGGCAGGAAAATTCTATTCTCTCCATACCTTCCTCCAACAGGAATTCCTTGTATTCAGGGACAGCTGTCATTCCATGGTCTCTCAAATACTTTGATTTCTGTCTTATTCTATTGCTCCTCCTTACACCCTGATTCTGTCTATTATTCTTCTCCTCAGAATCCTTCTCATCTGAATCTGTATGATTATCTCGTGACTTTTCTAAATTATCTGCTTTAACTGAATTTTCTTCAAGAATATCCTCCCAGTACTCACCTTCAAATTTTGTTCCATTCTCATCAAATATTACATTACATGCTGATGCTTGTGCTCATTCAAACTCCAAAGCCTGTACCAATTTGTACTGAAGCCAAGCAGAATACACTTCTTTCCTCTAGTATCAAACCTACTTTTTATCTGTGGTCTATTTTTCTTGACAAATCCACACATCCAATTTTTCTTATCTTACTAAGATTAGGGCGCATGCCAAACCAAAGTTCAGCAGGAACCTTGTTGCCCTCAAGCGCCTTAGTTAGACTCCTGTTAGTCAAATATGCAGCTGTTAATGAAGCCTCAATCCAAAAACTTTTACTTAAATTAGAACTCCTGAGCATGCATCTTTCTTTGTCTTGTATAGACCTATTCATTCTCTCTGCTACCCCATTAACTTCAGGTGTGTGTGGAATTGAATGAAGAACATAACTTCATCATTGACGTATTCACTCCCATTATCACATCTAAATTGACAGATCTTAACAGCTGTAACTATTGCTTCATCATCATCGTCATGGGTCAACAATCCTAGGTTTGGTTCTACTTAGCCCTCCAATTGATTCTTCTATCGGCCAACCCCTTCATATTAACGTAGTTCCTCTCTTTCACGTCCTTGATGACCTGTTCTATGTAACTCATCCAAGGCCTGCCTTTTCCATTCTTCCCGTTCACTTTTCCTTCAATGATTGTCTTCATCAGGCCATTGTGTCTTAAGATATGGCCGATTAGGTTGTCCCGTCTTCTTTTTATAGTTTTCAGCAGACGTCTCTTCTCCCACTCTTCTTAGGACTTCTTAATTTGTCACTCGGTCGATCCATTTTATCTTCATCATTCTTCGATGGCACAATATTTTGAATGCTTCCACCCTTTTCTTCTCCGCTGCTGTCATTATCCATGCCTCACTGCCGTAAAGAAACATACTCCAGATATACGTTTTGATGAATTGTTCCCTTACTTCCAAGCTTGTATTTCCAACTGTAAGTGGATTCTTCTTTTGATAGAATGACCTCTTTGCTTGGGCTATTCTACTCACTATGTCTTTCTTGCATCGTCCATCGTTGGTGACTCTGCTTCCCAGGTAACAGAACTCTTTCACCTCTTCTAGTTTCTGCTTTCCTAGTATAACGTTGGTTTCGGCCTCCTCTCACTTGCTGCACTCCAATATCTTAGATTTCTTCTTATTGATCTTCAGCTGATGTATGGCCATTGTCCTTTCCATGGTTGTTAGCATCTTATTCAGATCCTTCTCTGTCTCTGCTATGAGAGCTATGTAATCGGCAAATCGTAGCATACTGATCCATGGATTTTCACTCCAGAACACTTCTCCTTGATTTCATTGATGGCTCTCTCAATGTAAGCATTAAAAATTACGGGACAGTGCACAGCCTTGTCTCACTCCTTTAATCATTCTTGCTTCTTCACAGCTGGGTCCAGATTTTATCTCCTGTACTTGGTTTTTATACAAACTGTGGATAATTCTTCGGTCATTGTACGACACTCCAATTCCCTTCAGAATTCCAAGCATTGAATCCCAATCCACATTGTCAAAGGCCTTCTCTAAATCCACAAATGCAATGAATGTCGGTTTGTTCTTCTCCATTCTCTAGCCTAAGGGCCAATATTGCTTCCCTTGTACCCTTACTTTCCTGAATCCGAATTGATCTTCATCCAGGAACTCCTCTGCTTTTTGTTCTATTCTTCTGTAGATTATCCTTGTCAATATCTTTGATGCATGTGTCGTCAGGCTTATAGTCCTAAAATTTTCACATTTCTCCACTTTCTTCTTTTTGGGAATAGGAATTATGATGTTTTTCTCAAAGTCCCTGGGTATTTCTCCTGTTAAGTACATGTCGCATATGGCCTTGTAGAGATGAGCCAATGTCCTTTCTCCCACATTCCTTATCAGTTCTGCGGGGATATCATCAATTCCAGGAGCCTTATTCATCCGAAGGTCCCTTACTGCTGCGTCAGATTCCAATCTCAATATTGATGCTCCCGTATCATCCTTCTCGACTTTGCTTTCCTCTTCAACAACTTTTGTGCTGAGATTGTGCCCATTGTATAACTCTTCCAGATATTCTTTCCATCTTTTTGCTTTGTCTTCATTTTCAATCAAAAGTTCTCCATTCTTGTCTCTTATAGCATTGCATCTTGCGCTCCATTCCTTGAAGTGTTTCCTCACTATCCTATGGCAGCTTCCACCTTTTCAAGGGAAAGGCTGTTTTGTACATCTTTGCATAGATTGTTCATTCACATTTCTCTAGCTTTCCTGGCTTTGCCACTTACTTCGTTCCTTATTCTTTTGTAGCAAAGCTGCCCTTCTTCAGTTTTCGCATTCTTGTACTTTCTTCTTTCAGCACTAAGACTTCTTCCGTGATCCATGGCTTCTTCTTAACAACTTTTCTTCTTCCAAGAATTTCTTTTGTGGCTTCCTGTTGTCCAAGTTTAATGTTTTCCCAACGCTCTTCTACTGGTTTCTCAGTCAGGTCCTCTCCTATATTGTTTTCTACTGCTTTCTGAAACTTCCGCTGATGTTGAGACTCCTTTTAGTTTTTCTACTTGCCAAATGTTCTTTACTGTTTTCTTCAATCTCTTGAATTTTAGATGACATTTCATCATCACTAAATTATGGTCGCTGTCGATGTCTGCACCTGGGTAGCTTTTGCAGTCCTTCACCTGATTCCTGAACCTCTGCTTCACTAAAATGTAGTCTATTTGAAATCTTCCTCTGTCTCCTGGCATCTTCCACATGTATTTTCTTCGGTTGTGATTATTAAACAATGTGTTAGTAACCACTAACTCATGTTGTGTGCAGAACTCCATCAGTCTTTCTCCTTTTTCGTTTCGGTTTCCCAATCCATATTTTCCAGTTATTCTTCCATCTTGACCTTCGACGACAACAGCGTTCCAGTCTCCTAAAATAATTAGATTTTCCTCTCATCTTACCTGTTTTATTACTTCAGTGATATCTTCGTAAACTTCTTCCACTTCTTCATCTTCGTAGTCCGACATAGGCATGTTAACTTGCACCACAATGGTACCTGTAGGCTTAGTTTCAATTTTAACCATTATGATCCTTTCACTGTACTGCAGGAAGCTCTTTACACGCAGTCCTGCACTCTTTCTGAGCATTATGCCTACTCCAGCGTTACCATTCAGTGATCTGGTGTGAATAATTCTATAACTTCCACTTCAAAAGTCTCCTTCTTCGGGCCATCTCATTTCACTGATTCCTAATATATCGAGGTCCATTCACCGCATTTCCACCTTCAGGTTCTCCAGTCTTCCGCAGGTCCGAAGTGATCGCACGTTCCATGTTTCTACCCTAAAATGATCACACTTGACTGATGTATTTCTCTCGGGTAGTCCCCGCCCGGAGATCCGAATGGGGGACTATTTTACTTGAGAGGGTGCCATTACGTCTTGATAATAAAGGAAAAAGAGGAGTAGCTGTGGCTCCTCGGGAAAATAATGTGGTGGTTTCCCCTTGCCTTCCACATCGCAGTGCTATAGCCGTAAAGTAAATGTTACCATGCCTGTAGTGAAATGAGTGTCGCTGTACTGACCACCATGGTCTCCACCTTCACTCATGTGAAGAAGAGCTGCTGCCCTCTCCTCCGGGTGATAGTAAGCGTAATTGTTGGCGGCCTCCGTCACCAAGTCACGGCATCTTTACAGGTTCTGTATTATTTAGTGGACAACCTTACCCAGGGATAGACCAATACCCCCTCGGAATGCCGTTGCTTTTTGTCCACGACTGCTTATTCGACGAGTAAACTCGCTTATCTCACAGCTAACCTCTATATCTAGAGGCCAACCCACCATACGCAACCCGGTGGATGCACTCAGTGGCTTTTAAGCTCAGCCGCGAGCATTGCTTCATAGTCTTTTATATATTTGCTGACTTCATTCATATGCTTATTACCAAAGGCAACAGTAAAATGAGTGAAATAATCCACAAATATAAGCAAGAATCTAGCACCATTATATCCTGTTGGACTGATTGGGCCAAAAACATCACCATGTATTCTTTCCAACAGTCTACTTGTCGTTTCCCTAGCATTTCTATGAGGCACTCTCACTTGTTTACTTTAAATGCATACATCAAACATCTTATTTTCTATAGTTTGTATATCAATACCATCAACACTATTTTGCAACTTTTTCAAACTATCATAACTGATGTGACCCATCCTTTGATGCCACAATTCATAAGTTTTTACCAATTGACACTGATTTTCTGGATCATATATTCTATAGTCTAATTTATAAAAACTTCCATCTCTCTTACCTAATCCAACTGTCACAGAAAATACTAAATCTACCATTTTTAATTGACATGTCACAGCCACCATCTTCTAACTTTGCAATTGATGTCAGATTATACTTCAAATCATCAACCATTAAGACATTTTTGAATTCAAGGATTACATTTTTACCTCCAACCTTACCTTCTGTAAATCCTACTGTATCACCAATTTTCCTAGCCAAGATGAATTCTTTGGTTTTAGCAATATTTTTACCAGACTTGATAACTCCCTTACATTGAATGCTCTTATATCACTCTTAATCAGATGATCTGATGCACCAAAATCTAATAACCATTCAGCACTTTCACTCTTGTTATTTTCACTTAATCCTCATTTTAGAAAATTTGATTTTATCCTGATGTGATAGCTGTATCTCACCTTCCTTTTTCTTCAACGGCGGTTTGGTGAGCTTGTTCTCGTCCTCTTCCTCTCGAACTTCAGCCTCCATGGAA
Source organism: Platycnemis pennipes (assembly GCA_933228895.1). Classification (NCBI taxonomy): domain Eukaryota; kingdom Metazoa; phylum Arthropoda; class Insecta; order Odonata; family Platycnemididae; genus Platycnemis; species Platycnemis pennipes. The sequence goes on along the minus strand of OW121856.1, from coordinate 74,409,751 downwards.
AACTTAACTTCTTCCTCGTTTCCGGTTTATTCTCTGTTGCTGTTGTGCTCCATTGCTACTGTGGCCACCTTGAGGTCCTCCTCGATTTCTCCAACTGCTCGGTCCACCTCGATGTGCTCCTCCACCCGGCATGAAACATTCAGTGATGAGAAGTTGCGTTCTCCCACAGTTGTGGCACGTCAGTCTCGGTCGGAATGGTCTACTGACACCTTGATGACGTCTCTGGAACCGAGTCAAGGCTGTGGGCACCATTGGAGACCCCTTCTTTGCTCTCTTGTTAGCTTCATACTCTTCAATCTGCTGTCTGACAAAGTATATGGATAGCTTTTTAGTTGTCATTGTACATAGGGCTGTTACCTCGGTATCATACTCAGTGGGCATGTTTAATAGAAACTGAATTACAGTGCCTTCATAGTCAATGTTGTCACCACACTGCTTAAGATCCCTTATTGCTTGATCAAATTTTAAACAATATTCTTCAAATATTACTTGGGATGGCTGATACACCATTTGTTGAAGTTTCTTTTCTTCCTTTGAAATCTTTCTTCCATTGCTTTCCAAACCTCATATGCCGATTTCTTGCCCTTAACAATTTCCAATTGATCATCTGTGATCCTCTGAATAATGTAGCTTTTGCACTTTTTATCAACTCTTATAATTTTCTGCACCTTTTCTTCTGGGATGCGGTATCTCCAATCTCTGCAGCAACAACCTCAATTAGTGTTTTTCTAAGTCTTTTTTAACATGCTCTTTCATTTAAAAATATTATTATTATTACTTCCATGCGGAACTTCCAATCACTATAATCCTTTCCATCCAATTGCAGTATCTTATATTTCTCCTCTTCCATATTGCTCCTTTATCCCGAACTTCAAAATCGGCAGTTGGCACAAGATGGCCAGCACACAATATTCCAAGACAAGCTCACTGAATAGGATTTTCTTTTCTTTCTCACTTTACGCTCTCAATTTGTTTAATCTTTCCATCATTCAGACCCCTGGGTCCATAACCTGTTGAAATGTGCTTGCAGGTATGGTTCTTTCCTGATTAAAAACTCAACACTCGATGCCAAAAAGATTTATTAAAATGGAACTAGCATGTTGAAATTAAACAGATTACACACTTATCAACCACTAATAAACAGAGGTAACTGTCAACAATGGATGATAAATAAATAATATTAATAAAAACAAATAATAAATGACAAATAATAAAATCTATTGATAACATCTTATAATTGCTTTTTTTCCAACAGATTTTAAATTGTATGCATATGCTACACACTGCTTCTACTTCACCTTCATCATCAATGTGAAAAATTTAACTGTTACATGATATAGGCACAACTTTGAGTACATTTAGAAGAGCCACAATTCTAAGTCTCAAGGTTTGTAGCAACTCTAAATGACAGCATACGTGCTAATAATAATAAAGTTATCACTTTGATATTGGTCAGGTTTTTCACACGTTAAACAATGCAATGTCAATTTTTCAATTATCTCTTTAAAATAATAAATTAAAAATGCAAAAAGTTTCATTTCTTAAAATATAAAAATTTGAAGCATGTGACTGATAATAAACACTTGACACTACCCTTAATACAAATACTGAAACAAATTGTTCACAAATAATGCATAACGTGCTACATGAAAAATTTCTATCAATTCCACTCTCACCCGAAGTCAAATTGTGATTTATCACACATATATTATCAGAGTAAGTAACTAAGTACTTACTCTATGTTATTAACATTGTAAATTCTCCATCAGATGAAACATGCGTGTTAAATGAAATCTAGGCAGAGGATAATAAACCAATATCTCCGGAAGGCAAAAGACAACCCAGAATATTTGCACAAAGAAGGTAACAGACTCATTTTGCCCAGTTACTGCATTTATTTCCAATCTCAGGTTCATATAAAATCACAGAAATTATTGGATTGAGATCTCTTGACACTCCATGAAGTGAAGACTACAGTGACTTAGAAGGAAATATATCATACATTAACTGCATTCTCATACCATGCAAACTCCACTACAGTGACCACAATACAAATTGATATTCAACACATATTACAAACCATTACATTCACTTCTATGGACTTGCAAATCATGCATGCTGAAAGAAGTCCTCAACTTTTAATTGAATGTCAGTTGTACACATAATGAATGATAAATCAAATGGGAATATTCCATGATGATATTGATAAGCAATTTACAATTGGTATAGAGGTTTCCGGAATGTAGCATAAACTTTTAAAGCATGAAGACCATTGGGGATAAATTAAATTACATTCTGTTCATACATAAATAACTTTAACTAAGTAAATTTGGTTGCCAAACAGTTTCAAATTCTTTGTGAAGAAGGAAATTGGAAACTCTTTTAAGTTTTATTTGTGCCTTTGATTCAAATAATCCTAATTCACGATCTTACACATCAATATAAAAAATACAAACACTAATTTATCTCGATTATAATACTTGAGCTATTTAACAAAACCAATAGTGGTGCATTGTGCATTTGGCTATTCAAACTGAGCAACACTCAGGTATTCCACATTCTTAACCATGGAATCAGATATCCCACTTCTTGTGCAGGCTGTGGAGATGCTTGAGGGCTCTGTTGCTCATGTTCAAACCTGCATGGACCTCTTCCAAATCCACCTCATTCATCAACGCCAAGCCACACAAACCTTGATATTGAAAGAGAGAGAGAAATGACATGCTCTAAATAATTTTCACTAGGCAAGAAATAAGCCACAAAGACTAGTAATTCTCATTTTATGTAGAGGAGAATACGACCACAAGAAAATCTCTTTAAGCAACAACCACAATTGAATTTCATGAAAGATGAAATAGGAATCCTTAACAGTAAACTTTTTGACACAGTTATGAAACAATTACTCCAGAACACAAGGAAACCCCACTAACATTGGCACACAATGTTTTATCACCAACCCCCACCCCTTCCCAAGAATTCTCTCACCAATAATGTGACATTAGTACCTTAAAATTCGTTATGAATATTCTAAAGCCAAAAACATGATGTCAACACAAGACAACATCAAAATGCACATTCTGAGCCAAGCACTTCACTTACCTACTCATATTTATCTTCCTAATTCTCCACATCCCTGATCGATTGAATTATTGCTATTGAAGGTCAATTTTCTTCAATTAATCACCTTTTTGACTTTTATTTCCTCAAAAATTTTCACACTAAAATATAGTCCAGATAAGGAACTTTTTGTGGCAAATGTCAACTATAGCTGATAACATTTTTCTCACATAAAAGAATGCACGTCGGCTATGGCTGATGAGGGGGAAGGGAAGTGACTGTCACCAAAGCAATATTTGAAGGTATACTGCTATACCTTGAGACCCAGCTTAGCAAAAGCCTAGACCCTTTCCTCAACAACTGGGTTTGACCCTCCGACTCATTAGTAACCCCCTCACTTCATTAATATATGGCTAACTAAATGTAATCTAACTGGGTTTTCTAAATGCATATTTGTTGCATGCCCCAATAATTTAAACTTGAACCCTTCCTTGTCTGGGCACCTTATATTAGCAATGTATGGCATGTACTGTTTGAAACTGCATTTACCAGCAGCATGTAATGTGCTATTCATCTACAATGATATTAAGTACCAGGAGGTAATATTTTCGAAAACTGAAATTGAGTTTTTCCCAGACTTACTGAATTGGAGAAATGCATCTTCCTGATGATGAATGGATCTAGTAATTTTATCGTCCAAGCGAATAAACACAAATAATAAGATTTGCTTTAGTTCCACAGTGGCTTTAAATACTGGAAGACCATACAATACACTCCAAATGGCATCATAATTTGAGTGGTTTGATTGGAAACGATCTGCAGAATATAGTAAACCAAAAAATAGAATCACAGAGCTTCCAACTACTTGTAACATTTTTGTTTGTATTCATCCTTTCAGTATCCTTATTCATGAACTGTGCTGGCCACTACTGATTTGTCAAAAAAGAGAGTAAATTGGGTTTTCTAAAAATTTCCCAGGCGGTAAGACTACTTGATATTTTGGACCCTTTCCAATGTTATATGCCCTAGCTCACTAGTTGTGTAATTTGAGCTTCGTCTTTCGACTTTATTGTGTAATTTGAAGTTTGGTGTAATCTTACTTGTACTTTCTCATTTATCATATATTTTTATATTTCATCATTTTCACTTTTTACATATTCCTGATATTCTGGTTTTCTTAGGAAATGAATCTTGAATAACCTGTCTCCTCTACAAGCATTGGTACCTCATATGTATTCTCGGTGGTGTTTTGCTCTAATAACCTAGTATGATTTCTTATACATATAACCACGATCTTAGAATACAGGTCTGGACACTTAGCACGAATTCCCTACGGAGCACATGGCCTCTTAGTGAGGCTCTAGTTTGTCGCTTTTCCGCTATGTGCGCTTACATCTTTAGGCTTAAATTTACATTGTGCCAGTACAGGTAAGATTAGTTTTTGTGATAACTGAGCAAGTTACTTGTGGATTTTTTTCCTACTATCGTTGGGTATGATAAATCATAGTAACTTACAATTACGTCTCGTGAATAATGCATGAAAATGCTGAATAATTCTCCTGGGTGCAAGAGTGGATAAGATACGTGTGTAGAAAAAGTTTCGATATTTGACATGCCTAAAAATGAAGCATTACGGCTGATGGAAGAGTTTGAGATTTTGTCTTTTGCCAAAGCATTCTGTTTGTGAAAAACATTTTCACACGTACTACATTCTACGCAGAAAGGAGTCACGGACAGAGAGGATAACATTGTAGCTAGGGTTGAGGAAACTCGTATTCTTAAGTATTCCATACATATAATGCACATTATTAAATATTCCATATATATAATACCCATTATTAAATATTCCTTATTGCTCATTCTTCATTTTTCACACTTCTAAGGCCAACAATGTGTTTCTACCTAAATCCCCAATTGTTTTAAAACAAGTTGCATAATGAAACTTAAGCTTAGGGATCACCCTGTGCAATCTGTTTTCTGCAATTACCCTTGGTATCTTCATTCGAAGACACCCACCAGAAAATCTCTGCCTCGAAGATAAGTAACGAAAGAAAATGTAGGTGATGTAATTTTAGTGTTGCCACTGTGATCAACTAATTTCTATTGATCGGCGATTAAGTTCATAGTGAACTTGACATGCTAAACGAGGAAGTTGTTTATTGTTGTTCATTTGATATTTATTTATTGTATGTGCTGCTAAAATTATTCATTTTCCTAATGCATGCGAAAATATTCTACCAACTGATGAATTTTGTATGTTTTACTGTAGCTGTTGCTATACATTACTATAAAAAATTAGAGAGATTGCCTGGTTATCCCAAAATATTGTGTGTAGTATTCAGCCATATTATACCTTTGTTACCAAGACTGAAGGAAAAACTATATTCTTATGATAAAGAAGTTTAAGTTTTCGGAAGTACCACAATATCTTAACCCTTATCCTTAATAATGTAGTTGGCATTACATCTTTTATTGGTCACCAAGAAATTCTTGACGTCTTGGATACGGATAAGGTGATCGAAATATTAAATAACGAGAGAGTGTGCAGTGGGACTCTAATTGTGTGTGTGAGAGAGTGAGGTGAGACAAGTTAATGGAAATATTGCGGAAGATAGGAGTAGACTGGAGAGACAGGAGACTGATCCAGAATTGATACATGGCGCAGAAGGTGCAAGTGAGAGTAGCCAATGGAGAATCGGACTGGGCCACAATATTGAGGGGAGTTAGGCAGGGCTGTCCGTTATCGCCGGTACTTTTCAACATATACTTGGAGGAAATGGTGAGAGAGGCTTGGGATGAGCTGGAGGCTGGAGTAAAGGTTGGGGGGAAATTGATAAAATCAGTGAGGGATGCGGATGACCAAGCGCTAGTCAGCCAGTCAACCTGTGGCTTGCAATAAATGCTGGATGTATTTTAGGGACAGTGCGAAAGATACGGGATGAAGATAAACCAGAAGAAAACGAAAGTAATGCGATTTTCAAGAACAAAAAGGGCCAGTATAACGATAAAAGTAGGAGGTCAGAAGCTAGAGCAGGTAGAGCAATTTAGCTATCTAGGTAGTATGTTGGAAGTAAAAGGGTATAGCAGCATTGAAGTGAGAAGGAGAATTGCATTTCCAAAAGAAGGTTTTACTCGTACGCGTGAACTAATGACAGTGGTGTTGAGTAGGGAAGTGAAGAAAAGACTAGTGAAAAGTTATACATGGAGCATTGCACTATATGGGGTGGAAACATGGGCTTTGTGAAAAGAAGATGAAAATAGACTTAGGGCTTTTGAGATGTTAGTGTGGAGAAGGATGGAGAAAGTAAAGTGGGTCGAAAGGAAGACGAATGATGAAGTGCTAGAATTGGTAGGAGAGGAAAGAAATTTGATAGATGAAATTATAAGAAGGCAGAAGGTGTGGATGGAAAAGGTAATAAAAGGGGATGGTCTTTTAAAGGAGATGATTGAGGGAAGAGTGTTGGGTAAACTGGGAAGAGGGAGGAGAACGGGTAGCTTGGATGGAATGATGGGTGGCAGGAGATATGAGGGGCTGAAGAGGGACATTGTGTAAAATTTGGAAGGTGGGAAGAATCAAATGTCCATTCAAACCTACCTTTACCGGTAGAATACTAATAATAATTAGTTGGATTCAGAACTGACCCTACGATAGTAGTTGCAATTTATTTCGTGATAGTGGGTCTTGGTTAAGAAATCTTGAGACTCCTGATTGTGCATATCACGCTGGTGGAAATTCATGGTGTACAAACCTCTTAGGGTAAAATACCGAAAAGAGAGCACAAAAGGATTAAACATCGCGATTTCTCAAATTTTGCATATGCAATAGAAGGAAGAGGATGTACAGTTTAAGCAAAACAATGTATATCTTTTGCTAGTTGTGCATACAATTGTTAACTGTAGAACGATACGATTCAGTTTAGTATTAAAAGCTCCTGTATTTGCATGGTACGGAAAATATCTGCCTATGATTGCAATTTATGTGAGGTAAACAAAGCATGACACCCGAAAACATCATTTGAGTGTAAGCCGTGAATGTGTTTCCTCAAATTATTCAGCCTAAGGGACTACTAGCACCTCTAGCAGCCAACCGAGGAACAACAGCCTCATCAAGGGAACGGCCACAACAGCAGAGTTGCCAGACCTGTATTCTACGATCGTGCATATAACCTTACATGTACACACACTTTAAGTGGTGTTCTTTCTAAATAGCACTTCTACTGGATCGCTAGTTTAAATAAGAGAAAAATTTGTGGAGTCATAATTTTCAGTAATAATACATAAGTTTTTAATCTGTTCATATTATGTAATGCTAAAATTTCATCAAAAATTTCAAATGCTTAGAAATACACTAGGAATTAATTTCAGTTTTAATGTTTGGAGTACACAACAGGTTTGTTTAGAAAAACACTGCTAATGCAATAAATTTACTGTGGACTCATGCTACCAGAGGAGCTGCTAAAGGGCTGGATGGTCAAGCTCAGTGAAAGGGGAAAAAGACCCTGAGTCCCGCTGAGGTGGGGTCCAAAGTGGACGAAGAGCATACCTGCACTATTTGTCGCCATGAGAGAGCTCCAAACAGAGTAGTAAAGGTAACGCTTATGCTGTATTTCCCTGTTTAAGGCTCTGGCATTACAAGGTTAAATATGCTCAGATTATGAAACTTTCACTTTTCCTTCTTCCTAAAACATTTGATTGGGATCAGACAATCACCACACAGTGGATCCAACACCCTGGAGAGCTAATAAATATGTAGGCTATAATATGGTATTATTCATTACCTAAGTATGTATGCATTGCATCTGGACTTGAATCAACCCATTTAGAAAATCCTCCAGTAATTGGATCCTGAGTTGATAGGAGGTAATTCTTGTTTTCTTGGTAGTCGATGAGATCAAATATACCTAAGAGCTGGATAAGGAAAAAGTGTGAAATCAAAATTTGCAGTTTGAATTGGACATATTATGGCAATAGTTACATAACATGACTCTAAAATTTTCAACTGCTACAATGTTTGCATATAATGACAGTCATACGATCAAAAAATTAACTACCTTACAGAGCATTATGCAATTATAAAGAGGTTCATGGAATAATATATGAGAGGAGAAGTGTGCCAAACCAATCCTAAGACTAATGATTAATTATGATGATGAACCGATGCAAACTCAATATGCTGAGGAGGATATCAGTCCAAAAACTTCCGGTTAGCATTCAAATTACCCAGATAACATTTTTTTAAGAAAATACTTTATATTTTCACATGAAAAGCCAAGAGAGTAAAAACATCCATTTCACTCAAATTTTTTCAGTGAGTGATGCCCAAGAGGATAAATATGTCTGTACATCAAACAAGGAAATTAAGTATTTGCTAAGTGATAGAGATACAAAATTTGGTATGAAAATAAAAATAGCCAAACCTTAAGGGTAGCTCCAACCCAAAATGAGTAGCAAGTATCCACTGGCTTGTTTGGGCGACCTTGAAACCCAGAGATTTGACGAAGAATGCACCACCTTTTTAAGCCATCTATCTGAAATCAAGAATATACCTATGTGCACATTGAGGCCGCTTTCCAACTTCATTTGTTTTCTTTTAATTCAAACATTGTATACATGAACGTACAGCATTTTCAGGTTTGCGCATGACATGGTATTAAGTCTTAAGGTTTATACTTAAACCAATGTCAACTGAAATTGATGATAAAATAGTAGTTTTCATATGTTAAGGTATAATTGTGGTAAAGGTCTCTCAGGTTCTCCAATGTGTCAGGTCTTTCATGGCTGATGATTGACCAGTTGGTTAATCATCCTCGGGGTGTTGAGAGACTCATCACACCAGAGAACCAAAGAGAACTTCACCCAGAAAGCATGAGGTCCTTTTTCAGCATGACTGTTCTAAGCATACATGCATGCATGAGTAATTTAAAATATCTATAATGCACTTCCACAGTACAACATAATTTATTTTATCCATCAATACAAAGACAACATGAAAATTGCATTTAAAAATCCAAACTTACTGTCACAGCATAAAAACAATTATTGAAATTGTTTTGAGAAGGCATAATTTTGATCTGCCCATTTTTCAGAAATCCCTATAGTCCCACCATTTGCATCAAATATTAACATCCTATGCTATTGGGTACAATTTGCAGCAGCAAATGGAGGATGTAGCGGTTAGCACAACCCTTGGAATTAAGTTTGTGTTCAATGCAACAAGTGAAAAATTTTTGGCATCCAGGTAAATCTAATTGGGTACATAATGGAGAGAGCAGGTTAGTACCAAACTACTTGATTTCTACTTTTATAGAGATTACGTAGCAAGTAGCTCACCAAATCTTATAAGAACTATTTTTTAATTATACATCATGTAAAAGAAACAAAGTATCAGAAGTAGGAGAGAGTGGAGGTCAGAAAATAGTTTTACTTGTTTCAGAACATGACAAAAATATAGTCCACTTAGGCCCCAAAATGGCATAAAACTGAATGAAGAAAATCAGACACTAGATGCATTTACACCTCAGTAACGACTGGAGAACTAGAGCCTCCATACAAGTTTTTAAGTAGCTGACTTCATTTGTGCAGAATGTGACATGTCTTTTGTTTGTTCTTAACAACTGTCTAAGCTTGTAAGAAAGATGTGAAACCCATCCTTTATTTTTCCCCTACAAGCACATCTTCACCAAAAATATTGACACCTTACTGTTAATACAGGGGATGCTAATCACAACCACTCCTGTATTACGCAGCTTTAAGACTTGAAGAAACATTTACACATCCCAAGCTTCTCTTAAAGGCCATTTTACTAGGTAGGTAAATTTTTTTTGTATAAATGCTTGTACGAGAAATATTGTGTAATGTAAAGCAGTAAATTGTGTGAACGTTAGTGCAAATTAGTAAATAAGTCTCGGGTTTCCAGCCGAGTAAGATTTTGCATTGCTGTGTTTCAACGGAATACTCCTTCATCGAAACGTCAGCAATGCAAAATCTTACTCGGCTGGAAACCTGAGAATTATTTATTAATATCATTCGCCGAGAAAGAACAAAATCATATGTTAGTGCGAATGTTCGAATGGAAAATAGAACCTGTTCTAATTCCACTCATACAAACACAATTTCATTCAGTTTCATACATTCGTTTGTACAAAAAAATTGCAATGAGTAAAACAGCATTTAGAACCCATTTGAGCACCTGTATTTGTAGGGCACTGCCCTACATTTAGATGGCTCAAGCAAGCATACAGCCAAATATGTTTACCTGTTTTATGTGGACTGGATTTACCTGTTTTTCTGATAAGTTTGCTTCCAACTGGCCCATTAACGACAATGCAGCTACAGCACAAAATGTAGTTCCACCATGAGCTTCCAGACCAGGGGCTTGGCCGATTCCATAGTCATAGGACTAAAATGAATTATTTAATATCAAGGCATTGTTTATCTGAACTAATCTTAGAATACATTTTGTTACGTGCATTTACTCACAATGCTTTCAAGAATGTAGTTTATCGTTTTCTGAATGTCCATTCCTGACCAATCTTGTATCATATAGCATATTGATGCAGCACAATACACGAAACGCATGTCATTTTCACTGCCTTCTAATGATGCACAAAAACTGAAATATGAGACCACAATAATTGCTCTTTCTGTATAACATAAAATCAGTTACGTATAACAAAATACTTATTACAATTACGTATCACAAACACCTTTTGACAAACAATAAATGAAAAGATAGGGATACCTTCCGTTTTCCTGTTGGAGAGCTCTAACGCCTGCACTCAACGCTTTTCTGTTGATTCTTGAAAGATCATCACCCAATATAAGAAGAGTAGCTAGACCTGTGTAAGTCATAGCTAAGTGACCACTTTTATATGGACAAGGGTCATCTTGAGGTCCATCACAGACAAAATTCAAGGTGCTAGAGCCTTGAAAGCCACATCTCTCCCAGCCTTCGCCGCCTTCTGTAAATTTACCCCAAGTGAGTGCATAATGCAATCATTTCATAAACTTAAATACGGTTCACGTATAAATACCCGTTTTTTTTGGTTCCACCAAAAGTCCATAAATCCAATCTACTATTGACTTCTTCTTTTCTTCGTCTAATGCATCCAACGACTTTAATATATCGAGTCCTGACACGCAAAAAAATGCTATGGCCAGACTAAGAGAGAGAGTGAGGAAATATCCATTAATGTGATCAAATATTGCGAAACTTCTGGAGTTTGCGCAAGCGGCCAAAAACTTATACCTTTGCAACAATGTTTTAGCTTACCGAGTTGAGTCATAGGACGACGCTCTGGCCGGTAACAACTTCAAGTGCCTCAATAAATACTTAACATGCTGGTTTTTCGTTAATTTCATGTCTGCTTTCACGGGAGAAAAATCCTAGAAATGTTGTTATCCTTCACATTGAAGACTAGAAGCACAGGAAACGGTCGTATAAAAGGAGTACATCTAATCTACATCACTTATTAAATACATAAGTTTAGGAGACGCAAAGCACTACAAAAACATGTCACACCCACATTAATCACGCAATAATCATAACACAGTACACACCACTCATTCCGCAAGCAGACCGGTTATAATCACTCGTGTTTGATAGATTGATTAAACGATATATTTATATCGATATATCGCAACATGTGGTTTCGTACGATATATTTTCTTGCGATGCATTGTGATCAATCGATGTGCATAACTTTTCAAATTTCTCTTGACCTTTTTTTAAAAAAATTAATTTATTTTGATTCATTCTTTTTTCACTTCGTGGATTAGCGCCACTATAGGAGCATTAAAAAGCATTAATGAACAAGGTCCCCCTCTACTTCGTTTTGGCTCGCATTCAGAATCCATGCATTACGTAACGCTGATTTTCCACTATTTCACCACCTCGAGGAGGATGTTATTGATGTTATCGAGGGGTGTTATAGGGATCCCTATAGAACTCCGTAACATTCTACATAGTGAGGGAAAAGGGTGTTTTGAAACCCCTCCTAATTATGTGTACGTACCCATTCTTTTTGTGATGGATTAAATTGATGTTCTTAAAACCTACCTTATTTATTTCTTATCAATTCCTATATACCTACCTTAACTATTACTGTTTTTATTTTTAACCTCTTTATTTTATTGCATTTTTATTATGGATTCTCAAGTACCTATTGAGAAGTAATTTTTGCTAATCGTTTCAGGAGAAGTAATTTTTGCTAATCGTTTGACTTTAGAAAAATTTTATGGTACCCGGTAAAACGGAAGCCCTTTTTTTTGTTAATATCTGTAGCATAAGTACACCTTTTCATAGTAAAGTACTTCAATGAAACATTTATGATCAGGGACTGACGGGAATACCTTTCCGGTGTTGATAATTCTTTGTGTCGCTGAAAATTCTGTTCGAATCGGCGCTGGAATCGCTTCACTGCTTTTCACGTTTTCACTGCAAACCTTGCCATCACGTGACGAGAAACACAAACCAGAAAAACTGGGAGGAGAGTTGATCGGTCGCTAGCAGGAGGCAATCTGCATCTCAACCGTGCCGTGTCAGTTTGTGCAGGAATTGTCATCGTCGATCGCCAACAGGTGGAATGATGTTGAAACTCGTTTGTAGGATCGGGCTAAAGAGGTCCTTTAAGACAAATAATGTAGGCTTTGCTACTGCTTCTTTACCGGCACCTAATACCAACCCAGAGATCCGGCACACTCAGGTATATTTTTGACTCGCCGATCGTGATTCATAATTATTATGTTAGTGATGTGTATCTACTATATCTATATACGCATATATCGTGCCTTATGAGTTTCATGTGCCTTATAGGTTTTTCCTTCTTTCTTCATTCAAACACTTCTTTGTTCATATTTATATTTCTTAGATTTTCATTAACAACGAGTGGTGCAACTCGGCCTCAAACAAGACCTTCAAAACGCTTAATCCTGCTACTGGCCAGATAATCGCCGAGGTTCAGGAAGGAGGAAAGGTGTGCTCTCTATATCTGCTTGACCGTTGTTATTCTCTTATCTGTCCGCACATTTTTATTTTATTTCTGCGGATTAAGTTGCTGGTGTGATAACCAACAACTGTCCGTTGTGTCAGCTCACGTTCATGAGCGAAATACCTGCTTTGACGGGACGTAATTATCAATATCCCCGTGCCCAGTGCATATGCAGTTAGAATATTGCTTTGCAATCACCTATGAATTGGTCTAGATTTCCTGTGAGCCGCACGTACTCAATGGGGTTATTACGGTGGTATAACTTGTACATCTCACATTTACCAACAATTCTTTGGGTCGCTCAGTATGGTGTATTTTATACTATCATAATTAGTTACTTACGACTAAAAATGCTGGTGCACTATAATAACAACGAACCTCCGGGACCATGAGAACAAGTAATGACTTGTTGAATTTTAATTTTGTGCCGGAAAGTCAATGTGGAGGATCAGAAAAGTATAGGGAAAATTGATTTCGCTGGATGGGATGACCCAATTTAAAGGTATACCTATAAGCCGTAAACGTGACAGGGACCAGAATCCTCCATGACCGTAACGTACGGCATGTATGATACCTCTCGCCTTATGAAATCATGTCGAGCTGCTAATTGTCAATGATTAAGGAGCAGGATAAGACAGCAAATTTGGCACCTTTAAAAAAATGGCTCTTTCTGTACATCTGATAGTATTTGTCTTCCAATAGAGATTTATGGAAGTACTTACTGCATCACCTCTTCCATGACCGCATACATGGTCTTATGCTCTTGAGTCAAATAAAATAGTGCACCTTTCAAAATTAGTGTCCCTTTCCATGTACTTCCATATATTGTGGAGTGGATAAGTTAAGTGAAAGCACTTTCTTGTGATAATTTAAGTGTTATATGAGATCATTACATAACTGTTACATAATTTCCCCATCCCATTCACCTTGAAACGGTTCACTCACTGGTCATTGACTCCTACAACAATTTTTACCACCATGTTTCATTCCTGCAAGAACAGGTAATATGTTAGTGTGGTGCTTAAAGCACTCACCATCTGTAGTGCATGGGTTCGAAATCTGGAAGTGGCTGAGATTTCTAGGGGAAGAATGGTGTCTTTAAAGAGAACTTATAGTGGTGTAATTGGTGGTTTCAGGCATAACTTTATGGAACCTATTCGTGATAGGAAAGAAAACTTCATTTTGTCATTCCACATAAGGTTATTAACAAGCAACCCAGGTTTTGACATCCAACGTCACAATCTGATGACGACGGATGTCGAAACCCAGGTCATTTGTTAAGAACTCCTAGATCGGGGCTCTGCTTGTCCATTGGAATGTTAAAACACTACTAAGCACATTTATCTAAGAGTAGGGTAAGGCCAATTCCAGGTTTCACTTCACTCTCTATCTGTTCCCTGTAAATTCATTCAATATCTTGTCCCCTATCTAAAAGGACACACATGACTTCAGCTGTCACCTCTTGGTAAAAACCAGTTCCATGAAATGTAAGCTCTCTCTGATTATGAATTACCACTTTCACTGCTCATAACTCTGTGATCCAGAAAAGTAATCCCAGGAATTTTTTTATTGAGTGAATTATATTATTCAGTATTAAATACTGAATTTTGGCTGTTTGCATTTGAGAAATGAAATTTACCTGAGGGTTACTTTGAAAATCACTCTAAAAAGTACAGCTACTCTTGGAGTACAAGTGTTTCAATTCTCACTATTCTCCTTATTGCTCGTTCACCTTCTAAATGTTCCTCTTCCTACAGCCTATCCTTGACCTCCCTTCCCAGACATTTGGCCCTCTCTAATAGCTTTCAATAAATCATCACTTTTCATTTTCTGCTGCACACTCCTACTCTTCCTCCTGTAGATTTTTTCTCCTTCCCAGCTTTGTCCCGACTTTTATAATTGGTCCTTTCAATCCACCATTCCCTCTCCAGTCCTATCTGTGAACACATCTCAAGTGCTGCTGATCTATTCTCAGCCTCCTTCACCTTGGTTCACATTTGTATCCACATTAAAGACTTGCACATAGGTACAAATTATTGTCGACCCTCGCCTATGCAAGAGGTGAAGAGAGAGGCTCAATAAGAAAGCATTCGGCAAACTTATCCGAAGGGTGATAATTGAGGTTTGCAACCCCTCCAGAGGAGATTTCTGGTGGGGGGTACCCACCTCTAATGGTGGCCCCGGGGAGGAGAGAGGGCGGGGAAGGAGAGCCAGGATCAGTTGCATACCAAGTGAATGGGTGATCAGATGTCTATCACACAGGCAAGGGTGATCATCATGTGTGGGCAAAGGTTGACTATAGTCTATTTCAAGTGAGTTGGGGTGTGGGAAGGCAGGGCTAGGTGAAGGAGCTTGAAGCTGGTCATTTGGTCTTCAGTTATCCAATAGGAGTGCAGGTGGGAAAATTACTTCTCCTGCGAACTCATTCTTACTCAGGATTTTGTCATGTAAAGATCAGCTCTCTGCTTGCTGTGTTGACACATTTTCTGTGAATGAAATTGTAAAGCCTACTAATTCTGTGATATTCACCATGCAATGTCATTCTGTACATACATAAATATATTAGTACTAATTATATCCTCGCTCAAGTTAAATGCTGAAATGCTTGCATAAAACCTATCATTCTAACTTATTCATTACCATTGATATGGCAAATCCATGCATTCATTCCTCCCCTACCTTGCCCATTCCTCTAATTTTCTCTCTTGTACAAGAGAGCATGCTGCGATTCGCTGATGACTAAGCAATCATAGCAGGAACAGAGGAACTTGAAGAATATTTTAGTAGCCATAGAAAGGACAATGTCAGATATCAGCTGAAAATCAATAAGAATAAAACTAAGATCTTGATATGCAGCAGGAGAGAAGGGGCCAATATAAACATTAAAAAAAGGAAAACAAATACTGCCTGAAAGACAACTCTCGTTCAATCACGGCCATGGCACATCAATGCAGCAAGATGGACGTATGGCCAAATATAACAGCAATAGGTATACAAGCTATACAACCACCATGGTATTACTAATACATGGTACTACTACTGTGTTAGTACATAGTACCATGGTACAACCACTGCAACCTCCTCAGTCATCTAGATGGCATCGAATGGCAAATATCACAATGTATCTCAATGACTTCCGGCTCTACTGTTGATAACCAAATAAGTATAAATAAATACAATAAATATCTATAAGCCAAAACCAGCATTAAACTAGGAAAACAAAACTTGAGTGATGAAAGAATACTGTTACCCGGGAAGCAGAGTAACCAACAATGGATAAAGCAAGAAAGAAGTACATAGTCAGTAGAATTGCCCTGGTGAAGAGGGCATTCTACCAAAAGAAGAATCTACTTATGGCTAGGAATACAAGTGTGGAAGAAGGAAAAGTTCATCAGAACTTATACCTAGAGAATGTTCATTTATTGCAGTAAGGCATAGATCATAAAAGCAGCACCGACGTCAAGGGTTTAAGCATTCAAAATGTTGGGCTACGGTAGAATGAAGAAGATTAAATGGATCGGCAGAGTGATTAACGAGGAAGCATAAGAAGAGGGGAGATAAAAGGAATCTTCTGAATACCCTAAGAAGAAGACAGGACAACTTAATCGGCCACATCATGAGACATAATAGCCCGATGAAGGCAAATGTTGAAGGGCAAGTGAATGGGGAGAATGGCAAAGGAAGGCCTCATATTAGATGTATAGAACAAGTGATAAAGGATATGAAAGAGGATAAATACGTAACTGTGAAGAGATTAGCTGATTGGAAAATTGAGTGAAGGGCTGCATCAAACCAATCTCAAGATTGTTGACTGTTGTCGATGATGGTGATTGATGTGTGAGAGTAAGCAGCAACTGATGAGAACAGCCGAAGTCTCATGCACCAATTCATTTGAAATGGACGATAGACTTTGTAACTCCCTGCAGAGCTCTAATCCATACAATGAATCTGTGTAATGCATGACTCTGATAAAACATTATTAGCACTTCTTTACATATTCAATTATTGCAAATTAGCCACAAAAACCCTCAAAAGAGTTACCCACTGATATGCATTAGTTGTTACTTTAAAGCCTTTAGAAGTCCACTGGGGAGAAGAATGCCTTGTTAGCTTTTAAAATGACTAAATCCTGATGCAATTTTGGGGGATCCGGTGTTGAATCCTGATCAAGGTGAAAGATTTTTTGTGTGAAAATTGTAGTATTTCTTTCAATCTTTACCAAGAGATACTGTTTTATGTTCTTTCCTGTAAGTAAGCTCCTCTTTACTGGTACAACCCTCATATAGATGGAAATATTTGGTACTTCAGCTGCCTTAGTCTAAAATACTACCCAAGGAACTAAATTACATCACCCATTCCAATTTTTATTATTCAATTATATTTCATTTCAATGAAGGGAGATATTGGGTATCTAGCAAATGCATCAGTGTGGTAATCCTGTGAACCAAATTTCAGAAAGTTTATATTTTCATTCTACCTTGACTATGATGTAGTGTCACAAGGTGATAAAATGAGCTTCTTTGTTGATAACTCTTGCACTGGATAAATACTCTTTCCAGTCTTGAGTGAGACAGGATGAGGACAATAGAATGAAAAACAAGTATTATCAGATCAATCTAGACATGTAAGTGTATTTCAGAATTATCAAAGTACCAATCAGCAGCTGGTTTAACTTAATACCCCTCAGGAATTTCTGACAGAAAGGTACAAATACAGGTAGAAAAAAATGACATCCCTCTAACAATGCTGAAGTCTTGTAATTTGACTTCTGGCTGGAGGTCGCTCGACGTCTGCTGTTTGCTGTCTTGACTCGAGCGGAGGGTGTGAGAGAGAAGCTGAGTCAAATCAGAGGGTTTTTTTTTTGGCAAGGTCAGTGTGAAGTGGGGTGTATTAGGATTCAGACGATTGGTAGCTTTTGAGCAGAGGAAAAAAAATGGGATGAGTACGTAGGTGGGGTGGAGTTTTCAATTGGAGCCTTAGGAACACTTTTCTGACTCTGGCTGCAGAACACCAGGTCATGGCCATTTTGCCTGCTGAAGATTCTGGTCTTATTCCACCTCCAGGGGGCTATATAAATAATAATGGATGTGGTGAGGAAAAGTGTGGCACAAATAGTGCAGGCTGAAGTCTTTGCATTCAAAATTCATAAGCATTGATGGCATCATTGGTGCGAATGTCGTAAGTGCATTACTCTTGTGCAAGTCCATTGGCTGAGTGTGGAGGGTAAACAGTACACCAAGGGAAACATGTCCAACGAGGGGAATCGGACAGAAAAAAGGGGAGGATACGAAAAAAGGTACAGTAAATTTTTTACTTTAGTTTATATGTTCTGGATAACAAGAACCAATTTGAAGTGTGATGTTCATATGTTAAGCCACACTGCTGGTGTGTGTAATAAGATCCCCATCCATGCAACCATCAAAACATTTAACTATATGCTAGCCAGTATCAAAAATTCTACTTTTAGGGGTTCATTTAAAAACCAATTGAAACTATCTGTTCGACAAAATCTATTGTGGTGTAAAGGCTATTCAGAAGAGTCTTCCCTTAATGAATGGTTTCCCTTACTTAAGTTCATGCTATAAATGCTGTGTTGATATCTTTTTATGTGATTTGTCCTGCATTTTACCATGCCAAATCCTTGGATTAATAAATATTCAATTTTTTAACATTTGTCTTGGAGAATCTTTTCTCTTAAGTTACATTATGATAATCTTCATCCCATATCTCTGCACTGAAATAAAGCTAGCATCAATTGCAACCTCTAGGCTGTCTGGCCAAATTAAGTGTGTTCATACACAAATATTAAATCAAGAGAGTAGAAACAATGTATCTGAAGTAGAAAAAAATGGCTAAAAGCTGCTTCTTATTTCGGTCCCCGGCTAATTTCTTTTGAGTGAAACCTTTGCTTTAGAATAAGAGGAAACACATCCTGAACAATTAAGTACAAGGTTTTTTCCCTCTTCCTAGGTTGATGTTGACCTTGCAGTTCAAGCAGCCCATGATGCATTCAAGCTTGGCAGTCCATGGCGACGAATGGATGCATCTGACAGAGGAGTTCTCCTGAACAAGCTTGCTGATCTTATCGAAAGAGATAGCTGTTATTTGGCTGTGAGTAATTGAACATTTTCACAGGTTTATGTACCAGACTTTGGTACCCTAACTTCAGTGATCAGTGAAGTGGAAATAATGAATTGGTTCAGTACACTAATGGGCCCCTCCCTTGAGTCCCCTCCCATTTGAGGCCCCTCCCCTATCTTGATCTGGTGTAAGGGCTTGATTGTTCTGATGATCTCTACAAATGGGTCATCGGAGTATTAAAGTTTACTCCTGTTACGGTTACCTATGTCAGAGAGGTCAAAGAGTTGAAGGCCTGGAACATCAGCAGGGCAACTGCATGAAGGTAAAAATTACCTACCATTCCATTACATTACATGAAGTCATCATAGAGTTCTTAACATTCGTAGTTCGTTGTATGCATGTGTATTGTACACTTCTGCACTACAAGATTAATGTATTAAAATGTGAGTTTGTGAAAAATTATTTTGAGATTATTGCTTTTTTCTGAAATAAGACTACAATTTATGACTTTGAAAAGGACTTTCTTGTATTTTCTTATTTATTGTGTCAAAGTGGCTTGTCTACTTTCTAATTCATTCTTTTTTATTTCGTATACACTGTTTCAAAAGGGTGGATTTTATCATAGTTGTTTTCCTTTTCTCTTCTTAGTCTCTTCTAACTCTTGATAATGGGAAAACATTCTCACAATCATATGCTGTTGAGGTACCTGGTTGTGTGAAGACTTTGAGGTATTATGCTGGATTTGCTGATAAATATCATGGAAAGACTATTCCCGCTGATGGAGACATTTTCTGCTACACAAGGCATGAGCCAGTTGGTGTCTGCGGTCAAATAATTCCTTGGAACTTCCCATTGATGTTGTTAGGATGGAAAATTGGACCAGCACTCGCACTCGGTAAGGCTTATTAGAAGCATATGGGAAAATTTAAGAGCTATTTTTAGCAGGCATATCCTTTACCAACTCAGATCTTAAATTAGTGTTTTTTACACAGTATGATTCAGAATTCAAAAAGGAAATATTGTGAGGAAATGAAACAAAAGACGCGTTCATGAAACTTTGTCTTGAAACTATTTTCAAAATTATTATGATCCACCTATGTACAGCAAATGTCTTATCTTTACTTTATACATTGGAATAAACAACTGAGCTGGTAGTTCCAGCTTCAGTGCATATAATTATCTTGACCATTTAGATTTCTTTACTTTAACGGTATTCAAGTTATGTTCCCAAGTGGTATTTCTGCAGCTCAGTGCTATTAGCCTTCCAGAAGGATTTATGATAGTTAATGATTGCATTACTGGATGTTATTATCTCAATATTAACACTTTGAAGCCCAATCCCGAGTTTACCGAGCTGTATATTTTCTGCTAGGGACCCAAGCCCGAGTAGAGGTCAGGCTGTCATATTTGATTCCGAGAAAAAATATTTCGTGTGTTTTTCTCAGGCTCTTAGCCTCTTTCTTTAGGTCGTCTTCCTTGGAAAACCCTGGGTTTCACACAACCCACACATGAAAATACCACGAACTTCAACATGTTAAGAGTTCACTTTTTATTTGTGTCAGTTAAGGAATGACCTCTTAGCAGAAAGATAGAGATTGTTATATGAATATCATCTGAACCTCTAATATGAACCTCTATACGATTACAAGCCTCTAATACAAACCTCTATAAGTAAGGAAAAATACTACTATTTATTTGTTAAAATAGGTTATAAGAGGTGCTACTGAAGTCACTGCAGCATAGAATCATTACATTATAATTTTTTTCTGTTGAAAGGTTTTTTTAAATATGGTTGAAAATGTTGGGGTACAATAAAATCATGCATGGGATATCATACCCTCAATATATAGCATATATGGTGTGTGCATTGAGGTGGGTAATTAGGTCAATATGGCATTAATTTCCTTGATGTAATGGTATATAGTAAAGATGGAGTTTTTTATTTTGCGATTTTCTGGAAGTATACCACAACCAATCGTAATATTTCAGATACCTCAATGCATCTCATCTCCCAGAAGTTATCCACATTCCATTTCCTTCAACAGAATGTTAAACATCCCCCTTTTAGAAAAAAAATTAAAAGAGGAAATGAATACATTTAAATTCATCCACACCAGAGATGGTTACCAAGAGAAATTAATAGACACCATGCTGGTTAAAAAGAGTTTCATTTGAGCCCAGAGCCTTTTATTCATTCCCACTGAGAAAAGTGACAGTGAATTTTAGTGGTGTAAAAACCTTTATGTGGGTAGCTTACGCAAAAAACTGTGAACTAATTTCCCAAAGAAATTTAAAGGATAGTTTTTTATTACCAAAACAATCTCAACACCCTCTTTAACTGCAACCAAGTATGAAATGAAGGAACTAGAAAGCAGTGGTATTTGTAAATTAAACTAATTTCTCATCAGAGCTGAAAAATGCAAAAGGTGTGTCTGCTGTGGCAACACTGAACAATCCTCCTTTGCCAAACTTCTGTGTGAGGAGGGTTGCCAAAGCATTTCACTTGAGATTCTGTTTTAAGCCATGAAAGGGAAAAATAATATTAATAACAAAATGTCTTTATTGGGTTATATGGAAACAAAAATCCCCATTCTTGTATCACACTCCTTGTCAAAATATTTACATAAAGCATTTTATGTCATGACACGCACAATTTAAATCTTGAAGTAAAAAACATAAATAGATATCGTTCAAGAAATAAAAGAATAATAAATGAACAAAATAAAATAGATATCCTGGAGGAATTGGTGTTAAGGAGACACTAACAAGGGACAGCTTCTTAATGACTTACACTAGAACCTCTTTTTTACAAACCTCTAATTTACGAAATGACACCAATGTATGAACCATTCCACCAGTCCCGATCTTTGTATATAGGAAAACCATGTAAAATGACCTCTATTTTACGAAACCTCCATTTTACTGATTTACGAAGTGAGAGGCCAGTCCCTAGGAGTGACTGACCCCTGTTTTACGAAGTATTTGAAATGATTTTGTAGCACTACTACTAGATATTAGCTGGTTTTTGTGACACATCAGTTCCGGTGACAGAGGAGTTAGTGGAAGATAACCTCCAATTTACAAACCCTCTTATTTACAAAGCTCAAATTTTTGGGTCCCTTCAACTTCATAAAATAGAGGTTCTGCCGTGTTTGGAAGGAACTCCCCTCTCCAATCCATTGGACTTTACTTACCCCTCAGCCAGTGCCTACCTACCACTGGCCAAGGACCCCCTTGCCAATTGACTCCTGACTATGACTGCCCCAAACATAACCTAAAGAGCCCCCTTCTCCTGGCCAATACCCTTTCCCTCACCAGCTTGCTGCTCCCCTCCCCCCTTTCCATACTGGCTAGAGTATATAGCCATGGATTTTTCCTTATTTTGTACCTGAAGATGATGCCTATTGATTGAAACCAGTGGTATAAATAAAAATAGTGGAAAATGACATGGGATATGGTTTGAAGTTTTTTTTGTGGAATGTGCAGAAAACCCAGCTATTGTGAGTTAAAATTTCTCAATAGATCAACTCTTCCTATTTAAGCACTTGCACATCAAT
The DNA here is from genome assembly GCA_933228895.1 of Platycnemis pennipes. Classification (NCBI taxonomy): domain Eukaryota; kingdom Metazoa; phylum Arthropoda; class Insecta; order Odonata; family Platycnemididae; genus Platycnemis; species Platycnemis pennipes. The sequence continues at coordinate 74,387,067 of OW121856.1, read as the reverse complement.
GATGGACATTGGATTATAAATTATGAATGATTTATTTTACATAAGTGGAGCAGTCTTTTGAAAATGAGAGATGTGAGCATGTTCATTAATATAGTGTTTTAATGGTCAATAATGAAGTTTTGTTTTTCTTAAAGATAAAACTGAATTATTTTGGTCAATAAAGGAAAAATTGTAATGGTACATTCATTACATTGTTAATAAGCATACAAAATTGTAGTGCCTTGGCACTTTTACCATTGTATAATCTACTATTTCACATGTCATTCCAGGGAATGTGGTTGTGATAAAACCAGCCGAGCAAACTCCTTTGACCACTCTTTACGTTGCTGAGCTTTGCAAAGAAGCAGGATTTCCTCCTGGTGTTGTGAATGTTGTTCCAGGATTTGGACCAACTGCTGGTGGTGCAATTGTTGATAATCCTTTGGTTGATAAGGTTTCTTTCACTGGCTCAACTGAGGTGAGAATAGTTTCTTCTTTACATGTTTTACAAAGCTACATGTATTGACATTAAAGATTGTCTGTTGGACTTTGTAGCGTAATTTGTATTTTGCTTCGTTTTCTTCAAATGCATATTCCTAAATAACATGATAGCCATCATTGGAACCTCTTTTACTGTTTTGGTAGAATGAATTGTAATCCCTTCATAAAAATATCTTTATTTTTATTCTATTAAATGAATTACCAATAAACATTTCATAGGATATCAAAAAAATTGTCTTCGTGAGTCTCTTGCTGTTAATATAACATGTTATTAATTTTTCCAGGTTGGTGTGCAAATTCAAAGAAATTCTTCTTCCACTAATTTAAAAAGGGTGACATTGGAACTTGGTGGAAAATCTCCAAATATTGTTTTGAAAGATGTGGACATGAAATTTGCTGTAGAGAGTTCTCACCAAGGCCTGTTCTTCAATCAGGTGAGAACCTTGCTTTAGAAGAAAAGGAATAGATTAAATTCTACCTCAATGGTGAACCTTATTTCATTAACACAAAAGGTGAAACCATTATCAAAAAAGTTTTAATTATTTTCTCCCTAATATTGCATCATAGTATATAATTTTGATATTTTCCTGATATGTACTTTTGGAACTTGACATTTAAGGAGACCATACACACTCTTCGACTTTTATCTTGGCTGTGCTCTCATATTAATTCTCAAGTATAGTAATGTTCTCTAAGAAAAGACTCTTAGGAGTCTTAGTGTTTCTTATCATGATGGTGGTATCATATATTTCTTTGGAGACAAACAATATCATTTCATACTCTGTTTGGTTTGAGGAACTAAAAAGCATAGTTCTTTTTAAATAATCACTTTTAGATTGTTATTGACAGCTACTTCTCAATCTATTTCATATTTGGTTTAATGTAATAAAAACCTAACTCTAATGCATTGATGAGTAAATATCCTAGTATGAATGAGAAAATAGTATCTTTGATTGTCATTGAACAATAAAGATGATTTATTTTAATTTTGTAACGATTTTTGGAAATGTATTTTTACACAGGGACAAGTTTGCTGTGCTGGTTCCCGTTCCTTTGTTGATGCTAGTATCTATGATGAATTTGTGGAAAAGAGTGCTGCTAGAGCTGGGAGAAGAATTGTTGGGAACCCATTTGATTCGAAAACAGAGCAAGGGCCTCAGGCAAGTAAAATTTTAATACAGTAGAACCTCTTTTTTACGAACCTCTAATTTACGAAATGACACCAATTTACGAACCATTCCGCCGGTCCCGATCTTTGTATATAGGAAAACCATGTAAAATGACCTCTATTTTACAAAACCTCGATTTTATTGATTTACGAAGTGAGAGGCCGGTCCCTAGGAGTGATTGACCTCTGTTTTTCGAAGTTTTTGAAAGGATTTTGTAGCAATGAACTCAGTACAATGGAATAATGATCGCTGTATACTGCGACAGGAGCAGCTGAAGCCAGATAGGTCATGTTGAGAGGGCCCTCGGTCCAAGTATTTCATATGGGAAAATATGGAAAAATCGATTCAGCATAGTGCTTTTTGAAGTGCTTAAACTGTAGCAAAAATCCCAGAGACTGATCATCCAAATCGCAATTCAATCCTAATTACAGTGGAATCCCGGTATAACGAGTGCTCATAATCCCTCGGAAATCACTGGCTAAATCGAGCGCTCGTTATATCCGAAGGTGTTGAAAAAACCCACATAATTCTCACAGTCGTTCGTGTTTGCAGTTTTTCTTTTGTTTCCGATGTATTTGATAAAGGTTATCAGCGAAAAAGTCATTTCAGGCACAATCTGGTAGAATATCAACATATTTATGAAAGAAACAAGACATTTTCCATTATATAAAATATTAATTCCCCTAGTTTCGGTGTTTTTCTTCCAGTTCTTCTATTTTTCGATCGCCGAAGAAAGCTGTAAAGATAGCGTAACTAGTCGGAATTAAAATATTAGGTATACTGTGGAAGTTTTTGGGTAATTTTGTGAATATGTCATGACGTTAATATCAGCCTTGTCGAGTTTTCGAATGTTACTGGGTACATCCATCAGTTGATTTTGAGTTTTTAAAATTGACGATATATCGTTGCTCGATAAATATCGTCTTATCGTGCCCCGATAAAATAGCAGGGCACGATAAATATCACGATAAAATACCATGATATCGCGTCCCGATAAAATATCACGATATCGCGCTCCGATAAAACATCACGATATATTATCACGATAAAAGAAAGTGATATTGCGCTCATTCAAATATCGCGTAATCGCACCCGATGAATTATCGTGATATTGCACCGGCTAATCGTGTTGGAAAAAGACAGCCGTTGGGTTGGCCTTCGCTTAAGCTGGAGCAAGTACATACCTACCTGTCCACGCAAGTACGTCAACTATCAAACCACTGAAATTGAAAGAGAGAGTGTGAGTGAGAGAACTGCTAAGAATTTGAATTAGCAGATAGCAGAATAGTAAATTTTCAAATGTACTTGCTCCTGCTTAAGCGAAGGCCAACTCAACGGCTGTCTTTTTCCGACACGAGTAACCGGCGCAAGATCACGATAATTCATCGGGCGCGATATGCTACATTGGAACGAGCGCAATATCACGATCTTTTAACGTGATAATATATCGTGATATTTTATCGGGGCGCGATATCATGATATTTCATCGGGACGCGATATCATGTTATTTTATCGTGATGTTTATTGTACCCTGATATCTTATCGTACCCCAATATCTTATCGTGCCCCGAAATCTTATCATGCCCCGATATCTTATCGTGCCCCGATTATCAATATCGCCCATGCCTAGACCTAGCTCCCTCTCCTACTCTCATCTTGCTTAAGGAGCCCTGTAAGAGGCTTAGAGGACTCCGCCCACTCCCCTCCCACTGATGACTGGGCCTAACAAAAGAAGAACATAAAATGGGAGCGCACAGAGCGTACCGAAGGCTGAAAATCACTAATGTTTGGATATTAATTGGCTTTAGGTGTTGTAGATATGGCATACATCTTGTATTTTTAGTTTAAATCGCAGATAATACAAAATACAATAGTTTATTTTTGCTAGGTGGTGTATCGCCCTCGAGAGATATCTGTCGTAATACCGTGCGTATACCGTGGAAGGAACTTTTTGGCCTCGCTATATCCGCTTTATTTTACATGTAAAACATAGGCCTTTTGGCAGTACAAAGACAATCACTCGCTATAACACGATTCTCACAATAAGCCGTACTCACTATACCGGGCTTCTACTGTATATGATCCAAGGAAAAAATGTTCAAAGACGCATGGCACGACTCCTACTTCTCGAAAACAATGCCCCAGTTCATAAAATAATCGGATAGGTGCTTGGTAATTTATATTCCTTTTCTATCATTATGTGTATTGTGAATATCTAACTCGTCATCACAAAGGATCCATACTTTCTCTGGAATTATTTAAAATTAGCTTTAAGATAGCCGCCGCAACCCCAATTCAGAACTTACTTCAGCCTTTCACTTGAAAATGGTATTCCCGTTGGAAGTTCTTTGCTGCAGCTGTCGTGGAGCTTAGTTTCATTAAAAATACTAATTTTGCAATAATAAATTACTTATATTCAAATATTGATGCTATTTGATTATTTAATTTTTCCTTTGAAGTGTTTTACGTCGTTAGGTAAGAATTCGCGATCGCTTTCTGTAGCCGCGAGTAAATAGTTCTTGCAAATCACCGCTAGATGTCAGCACTGTAGAATGCATCTTAAAAAAGAGGGAATCTCAAATTTACTCGAGTGAAGTTCTAAAATTGACTTAAATTAGCTGCGAAATATTATTAAATGTATTTCAAACGATACGCTTTCTTCAACAAAGGCATTTTCTGGTCTTTTCAGGGAAATATACTGGGTCAGTTGGAACTTTGTTTTGAAATTTCCTAGTTAAAATGTACCTCTGGCTTTTCCATATTAAAATGGCTTCTTTAAACACAAATCGACTAGCACTAAATATACCCCTTTCGTTAATTTATGCATAACTGCATATGCTTAAAATACTCTGCAGGATGAGTTAATTCTCTTATTCCCCTTATTTTGAGATTTACCAACCAGCTACAAGAACTTAATTCAGTTGCAGCAGCCAAGTTCATACCATTATAAATTTATAGAAAAATATTCACCTGTTTTTTTTAAATTCATGGCTGTTTCATTCTCTTTTACTAAAGTGAGTCTCCTATAGGCTATAGCCTTAGGAATAACGCCTATGTTATGCAGCGAATCAATACAATTGAGGTCTAATTTTTAAATCCTTTCAATTTCTTGCAAATACACTGCACACAGAGAATTTCACGTAATATCTGTTTTTTTCCCTGAATGAGCAGATGACTATTATTTGTTATAATAATTAGTTTGATTTCAACCCTAACATAACTATTTGACAAGTTAAGTGCAGCATAGTGTTTAATTGCATTGAAAGTATACTCGCATTCTTGTCAGCAGAGTTTTAGTAGGCGTACATTTGTCGCAGATCAAGCCTCTTATGTACATGATGTGCCTCCATGGACATTGCTCTATGCTGTGCGAGGTGTTGCCAGAGCATGTATTGGCGAATTTCAATATTTTTTCATCGGGTTTTATGTAAAAAGTGCCGGTTTTTTACGGTCTTCGAATAAAGTGCCAACTTTGATGATTCGTAACCCAACAACAAGTTGTTCTGTGAAATCTACGGTTTGGACATGTTTTCCTTGCAAACAACAGTTCCGAGATCCTCTCCTGTTATTCAGGGGTCAAAGGTCACAAGGTATCGGCAGGCAAATAGGGGCAACAAATGTGACGTAAATGGTTGACAAAGTAAGGTCCCTATATCCTCGTCTGTTGACCTCCAATATCTATAAAAGGGGTCAAAGATCATGAGGTCTCTATGTGAGCAATTTGGGGAAAAAATGTGTCGTATCATAGGTTTAAATGGGTGCTAAGTGGATGATAATATTCCAAGATTCCTCTCGTCCTGACATTCCCTCCAAGGGTTACACCGGAGTCACATTCAGCAATCTCTCCTTGCCACTCCATTTCTCATTGGCTTCACTGTGTTGGCCTCTAATGGGCACCATTTTAATGCAAATACATGCAATTTAGGGAGAAAATTGTTTCCATATTGAACACATCTAGAAGATTGGTCACAATATGTCCTTTTTATATATCAACCGCACCATGGCAGAAGCAAGAAATGATGAAAAAATCCTGGCATTTCCATCACGTCCCATCCATTGCCATGGGCTGTCACTGGAGTCCCAACCTTATCTCCTGCCTGGGCACCCTTTATGATATAACATGTTTGTTGCCCCAATTTGCTTGCCTAGACCTCGTGACCTTTGATCCCTGCGTAACCTTGTAGGACAGAGAAGGCTGGGAGGGATCTTGGGACATCGATTAGGGAATCCAATTAGACCTATGGTACAATTCCTCCAATTTATCATTAAGTGATGGGATATTGATAAACGTGAAAGTGTGGTGATGGGGTGCAGCCACCCTTGGGTACAACTTTGTGTGTGCTTCCTATGTGGGGAAAACTCCGGTCTTGCTCTGGCACAAATACGGCTCAGTGTCACATTACACGACCACTAGTCACTCTACATGATTTCATCTCGTAAATGATACGGTACGCCAACTCAAACTGGAATTGGCTGGTTTTGATTCCTAGTTAGTACATATTAGAAATGTAAATTTTTGGAAAATTCCATCTGAGAAACTTTTAATCACTATCGATCGTAGTTCCGCTGGTTTTTTTCCCAATATGGAGCCAAGCATTTTTTATCCCCATGAACTCCATTTCCACACAATCATATGCCCAAGATGAATTCCTACCAAGTTGAAGCGGAAACCATTTGCCTTACTCCTGGTTATGCTGAGTAAAGTCGTTCCCCCATCGACCAATGTAGAGAGTTGACCATGAAGACCATTCCCAAAGTTTTTCCCATGTCACCTTCCTCTATGTAGGGGTAGCTTTTAACAATGTAGAGAGCAGGCTTGGGCCAGCTAATTAGATTTGCTTGGAAATTAGTACAGTAGAACATCTTTTTTACGAACCTCTAATTTACGAAACGACACTAATTTACGAACCATTCCGCCGGTCCCGATCTTCGTATATAGGAAAACCATATAAAATGACCTCTATTTTACAAAACCTCAATTTTATTGATTTACGAAGTGAGAGGCCGGTCCCTAGGAGTGATTGACCTCTCTTTTACGAAGTTTTTGAAAGGATTTTGTAGCACTGAACTCAGTACATGGAATAACGATCGCTGTATACCGCGACAGGAGCAGCTGAAGCCAGATAGGTCATGTTGAGAGGGCCCTCGGTCCAAGTATTTCATATGGGAAATGTGGAAAAATCGATTCAGCATAGTGCTTTTTGAAGTGCTTAAACTTCAGCAAAAATCTCAGAGACTGATCATCCAAATCGCAATTCAATCCTAATTATATGATCCAAGGAAAAAATGTTCAAAGACGCATGGCACGACGCCTACTTCTCGAAAACAATGCCGCAGTTCAGTTGGAACTTTGTTTTGAAATTTCCTAGTTAAAATGTATCCCTGGCTTTCCCGTATTAAAATGACTTCTTTAAACACAAATCGACTAGCACTAAATATACCCCTTTCGTTAATTAATGCATAACTGCATATGCTTAAAATACTCTGCAGGATGAATTAATTCTCTTATTCCCCTTATTTTGAGATTTACCAACCAGCTACAAGAACTTAATTCAGTTGCAGCAGCCAAGTTCATACCATTATAAATTTATAGAAAAATATTCACCTGTTTTTTTAAATTCATGTCTGTTTCATTCTCTTTTACTAAAGTGAGTCTCCTAGCCTTAGGAATAACATCTATGCTCTACAGTGAATCAATACAATTGAGGTGTAATTTTTAAATTCTTTCAATTTGATGTAGATACACTGCATACAGAGAATTTCATGTAATGAGCAGATGACTATTATTTGTTATAGTAATTAGTTTGATTTCAACCATAGCATAACTATTTGACAAGCTAAGTGCAGCATAGTGTTTAATTGCATTGAAAGTGTACTCGCATTCTTGTCAGCAGAGTTTTAGTAGACGTACATTTGTCGCAGATCAAGCCTCTTATGTGCATGATGTGCCTCCATGGACATTGCTCCATGCTGTGCGAGGTGTTGCCAGAGCATGGGACAGTATCACTGCAAAAACTATTTCCAACCGTTGGAGATCAGCTGGTTTTGGTGACACATCAGTTCTGGAGACAGAGGAGTTAGTGGAAGAAAACCTCCAATTTACAAACCCTCTGATTTACAAAGCTCAAATTTTTGGGTCCCTTCATCTTCGTAAAATAGAGGTTCTACTGTATTGTCAGGTTCAGTGGGTGAGAATTTTAGCTCTCTATGCTGCTAAATTATTCAGTTACATGCATTTACACATCTTTAATGATGAGACAAAACCTCTGAAGAACCCGCGAGCATTAGTGAAAATTTTTTAAATCAGTTTTGTTCAATAATATTGTTTAAAACTGGTGATTCCCCTTAGGTTTTTTTATATTAGTTAGAATTTTGCTAGCTATCACTGGTTAAATTAATATCAAGCTTCTGAGGATATTGTTCCCTATTAATCAGATAAGCATTGTTTCCTTGGTACTCTTTTAACCTTTCAAGGCTTCTAATAAAAAGCATTTACCACCCTGGAAAATGTTAATAATAATGGATGTGTATGTAATAGGCATGGCGTAATAATTTACCAGCTAAACACCAGGTTTCTCTAGCTCTACTAGTAGGATAATACAGTTAGATTGCTTGTTGCCCATTTGCAGTAGCCTGTTTTTGACCAGGAAGAGTTTTTATATGAGCTGCTTCCAAATGGGTTTCTTTCCTTCCCTTTCCCTCCCTTCCCACGGAACCAAGAAGAGGTTTAAATTAGCCTTCCCATCCAAGTTTCCTTCTTCAAGCTAACCGCCATTCTATGCATTTAAGAGCTAAGGGCTTTCAAACAAGCTCTAGGTAGTACAAGTAGGATAAATGGTATAACATCTGCACCATTTCAAGATGGCATCATCAGGAGTAGACATTGAGTGTCACGTGTAAAAAATGTCTTTTCAACTGGGAAAATTCCTTTCCCCTGATAGCTGTAACCATCTTTTCCACCTTAAATGTAGCAGATTGAGGGAAATCAACCTTAAAGCCATTTAGGATGCCCCGGCAATTTTTTTGCTGTGTTTATCCTGTTGCTTAGTTGATGGACGAAATGTAGCTAAAATGGTGGCTGACTTCATCATCATCGGTCAACAGTCCTAAGATTGGTTTGATGCAGCTATCCAATCGATTCTTCTATCGACCAACCTCTTCATATTGAATAACTCTTTTCTCTTTTACATCCTTCACAACTTGCTCCATATACCTCATACGAGGCCTGCTTTTCCATTCTTCCCATTCACTTTTCCTCGTTGATTGTCTTCATCAGGCCATCATGTCTTAAGTTGTGGCCTATTAAGTTGTCCCGTCTTCTTTTTAAGGTTTTCAGGAGACATTCTCTCCCACTCTTCTGAAGACTTCTACGTTTGTCACTCGATCGATCCATTTTATCTTCATCATTCTTCTGTAGCACCCACATTTCAAATGCTTTCAGCCTGGACTTCTCTGCTGCTGTTATTGGCCATGCTTCGCTACCTTATAGTAGAATGCTCCAGTTGTATGTTCTAATGAAATGTTTCCTCACTTCCACACTTGTATTTTCAGCTGTAAGCAGAATCTTCTTCTGGTAAAATGCCCTTTTCGCTTGGGCAATTCTACTGGCAATTTCTCTTTTACTTCGTCCATTGCTGGTTACTCGGCTTCCCAGGTAACAGAACTCTTTCACATCCTCGATTTTTTTGTTTTCCTAGTTTAGCATTGGTCCTGGCTTCCTTTCTTCTACTGTATACCAATACCTTAGTTTTCTTTTTATTTATCTTCAGATGATTTCTGGTCATTGTTCTTTCCATATTTCCTATTGTCTTCTTTAAATCTTCTTCTGTTTCTGCCATGACTGCTATGTCATCAGCAAATCGTAGCATGCTGATTTTCTCCCCATGGATATTCACTCCCGGAGACTTTTCTTTGACTTCTTGAATGGCTTTCTCGATGTAGACATTGAATAACACGGGAGACAGTGCACAGCCTTGCCTCACTCCTTTCTTTATGCTTGCTTCTGTACTGCTGGGTCCTGATTTGATTATGGCCACCTGGTTTTTATACAATCAGTGAATAACTCTTCGCTCATTGTATGACACTCCAATTTCCTTCAGAATCATTAGAATCATGTTTCAATTCACGTTGTCAAATGCCTTCTCCAAATCTACGAATGCAACAAACGTCGGTAGAATCTTCCTATTCTCTTCTCTATAAGTAGCCTGAGGGCCAAAATGGCTTCTCTTATGCCCTTGTTTCTTCTGAACCTGAATTGGTCCTCATCCAGGAACTCCTCAGCTTTTCGTTCTATTCTTCTATAGATGATTCTCGTCAATATAGTCGAGGCATGTGTCGTCAGGCTTATGGTCCTGAAATGTTCACAGTTCTCAGCCCTCTTCTTTTTGGCAATAGGGATGATGATGTTCTTCTCGAAGTCTGTGGGTATCTCTCCTGTAGAGTACATGTTGCTTACGGTTTTGTAGAGCTGAGTCTTCTCTCCTGCATTTTTAATTAGTTTGGCAGGAATATCATCTCTTCCCTAAGCCTTATTTATCCTCAGATCCCTTACAGCTGCGTCAAATTCTGATCTTAAGATTGGGGCTCCCAATTCATCTTTATCGACTTCATTTTCCTCTTCGATTACTTCCGCTCTAAGATAGCTTCCATTTTACAACTCTTCCAAGTATTCCTTCCATCTCTTCACTTTATCCTCATGTTCAGTCCCTGTCCCTGATGCTGTTACATCTTGCAGTGCGAGAATTTTTAAAAGCTGAGTTACGTGCTCATGTAACTGCTGCTTCCTTGTCCCTCTTACTTGCCGGTGTTGAGCATCATCTGGGGAACTCAGCGGCTTTGTGGAGTACTTCCTTGTCCAACTTGGGAGTGTCTTTTTCCTAGGCCACATCCCGTCTCAGACCTTCCATGTCCTCCTTTTTTCGACTGCCCATCGAGCATAGCCTCCTGCTACACGCCTCAGAATGGTTCTCATATTAGTATGGTGCACCCTGGCCCTTATATATCCTGTGGGGTGGGAAGACTGGGGGTGTGCACATGAGGTAGGGGGAAGAGGGGAAACTGGGAATCTCCACATAATGAGAAGTCGAGTAGCACATCACACACCACTCTCATGGCCACTTTTCCTTGTTGGTGGTGAGGGACACAGCCCCTCCATCACATCGGCCACTCCACTGACCTTGTACACACATACACCACCAACCGAGACACGAGCGCGGCCCAACTCGCCCAAAAAGGGGAGCGGGGAAAGGGGAAAACGAAAATACACAGGACGCAAGGGGAACCTTAAACCAAAGTGCGACAGTACAACTCGATACCGTCAAAATATATATCTATATACACATTAATTAATTACTTTATATTTCCCAAAGCATGCATTGAGGTACCTATGTTGAGCATATATTGCGGTGTTGTTTTGCATGTGCTGCCTTCTTTGACCTCTGTTTCATGTTACAAACATGTGTCATTAGTCTTTCGCTCCTAGGTAGGAGGGAAAAATGTTAAGTACAAATTGGAGGTAATATCCTTTGAGCACTGGTACTCCTTATCAAGTAAGCTAAGATCAGAGAGTTCAGAATGATGTGATCAATGCATGGTTGCCTTGTTTCCAGATTGATGAAACCCAGCTCTGCAAAATTCTTGACCTAGTGGAGTCGGGCAAGAAAGAAGGTGCCAAGTTGGTGGCAGGTGGTGGCCGAATTGGCAGTGAAGGTTACTATATGCAGCCTACTGTGTTTGCTGATGTCACTGATGATATGCGAATTGCAAAAGAAGAGGTTGGTATGTTCAACCTGGAACACGCTAATATTAATGCGATGATAATGTTATAAGAAATATGATTCATATAACATGTAAATGTAATTGTGAATAATCAGTAAACCTGTGCAAAACCTTAGCAAATTAACCTCCCCCAATCCCCAATTGATTCAGTCTTCTGTTGGGTTATTGAATTGAATTAATCGGGGTATTGTGTAGAACACATTTCCATTTACAATATTTCTTATTAGTGATTTATTTGTATGATTTAAAGGAAGATAGGCACGTATATCAATGGGTATGTAATATTCCTTTCTTGTTTGTCATTTATTTACGTCTCCATGGAGGCATTCTTACTTTGTTGTGCTGTCGCATAAAAGATTTTCTCACTCTATAAGCAAACAGTGTGTTCTAACGTAAACTTAGTATGTTGTGTACGTAAGTTGTTCGGGTGTGCCACGTGATATTCAGGTATTGCCCTGACGTTTCGTGACCTATGCTGGTCACTTTTTCAAAGGGATATGAGGTCCTCGTTGCCGGTGAGGGTATTATATATCTTAGGTGGGTGGGTCGAGGGGGGGAGAGGGATGGTGGGTGGACTTATAATAAGCCACACGTGGAGGCCCACGCTTCACAAATATTTCTCAATGCCATGTCCGTCCACCCCCCATCCCTCTCCCCCCCTCGACCCACCCACCTAACATATATAATACCCTCACCGGCAACGAGGACCTCATATCCCTTTGAAAAAGTGACCAGCATAGGTCACGAAATCCGTTTCAAATATCTTTGCGACTGAGAGGCAGGCCTTAAATTCGTGGGGGCGGGTGCATTTCGGGAGGGTCCGGAGCTGTTCGAAAGTCTCCGCTGCCGGGGGGTGGGGAACGGCCTTCGAGAGGGGAGGCACGAGCTCAACGTTGCCAATGTCGTTGTCCCAAACTACTTGAGCCGTGAAATCCGCGGGACGCACAGTGGGAAAGGCCAGGGTATGGTAGCGGGTCATTGTGGAAAAAGTTGGACCTAATGACTTGGTCGATTCACAGGTGGAGTGCAGAGAACATAAAGGATTCCTAGAGACAAATAATGGAATGAAAATTCCTTCAAAACAGACAGGTAGTGGAATGAAAGCAACTGGATGATTCACCGGGGGAATTTTGAGAAAAGCATACCTGAATGCTAAAAGGGGAATGTTATTACTCACGAAAACGGTAGCAGCAGGAGTAGGTTTAAAGTTGGAATAGGATAACGAATACAACCCTTTTTTCGATATTATTCAAGTCATAAAATAGAGTTTTTTTCCAAAGAAATAGTAACAAAAATGTTTTCACGATTAGTTTTTTTTATTTTCCATAAAAAATGTATTCACCAGTTTTAACACAAGCAATATCATTGCTTCATTACCACTCTAATGGAGTGGCCAAAGCAACTTTGTCTTCTTCAGCTTTTCTGATTGATCAGAAGAAGCTTCACCTTCTGATCCATGATGCCATCAAAAACACCAAACAGCAAATAATTACTCCCGCGAATTAGGAATAAAACTAATGATGATTGGTTTCCGTAATGGGTATTATGGGGAAAGGGAATAATAGGAATACGGGGAATAACAGGAAAGGAATATAGGTTAAGGTATAAAGGAAAAAGTGGGTAAGATAAAGGATTAATGGGTTAATTGGGAAATATGGTAAAGGGAGCTAGGAAATAACACCACGAAGCACCGATCAAAGGCAGCGGAGGTTTGGCAACACAGCAAGAAGATTCACGAAGTTCACACTACGGAGGTCTGAGAGCGACTGAATTTTCGAGAGACTAGGCCACGCCTACTGCATCCTAGTTCGCTCAGAGAAAGTCACGTGACGAGCGACTTTCACTTCGCTCACCCCCAAAAATTTAAGGCCTGCCTCTCAGTCGCAAAGATATTTGAAACGGATAATAGTATGTTGTGTCAGTAGTTAGTAAAAAGTCATATCCATTGATACCTTACTCATTGCTGCTTTATATTTCCTACTGTGAATAAACAACTACAGTACATTTGCTTTAATTTGACCAATACTCAGAGGTGTACTGCACAGACAATAGGGATGGCAGCGCTTAGAGAGAGGGAAGACATGTATGGACTTGAACCAAAGTCACTTACTGCATATGAGATATGGATAGTAGATACCCCTCAACTGTCCCCCTTCTGTACTACTACTCCATATGGTCCTTGTATAAGTTGTAAAAAGGGATTTTGACATCAGAAATCTAATGTAGATTCATAATGAAGGCTGAAGTAGTGGAAAAATCAGTTAGTTAAAATTCCTGAACTCTTTTTTTGACCTTGAAAGATGAGAAGACAAAAATTCATGCTTGTTTTCTTGAACCTTTATTTATAATTTTGGACTCACTCTGATCTCAATCTTTAATCAACTCTTGTACTCACCTCTGGGTTATATGGTTGAATCATGAAGGATATTGTCCGGAATGAAAAAATAAAGCTTTTATGTAAAGTAAATATTAGATAGAGTATTCTAGTGTTCAGAGTAGGTTTTCATAGATTGCTTTTTCTGTCTTTCAGGTCTTTCTTTCCACCTGCTATGGCATATTTCTTGCTCCTCATCTAAAATGCTAGTTCCTCTCATCCCTCTTGATAGCCTATTTTACCCTCTGTACTATCCTTTGATATTCCATCACCTCTGATTAATCATACCATTCATTTTCAGCCCCTAATGTCCTTTAGCAATACATATTCTTTTTTAGGGATGGTCCTAAATGCAGGTTTCTCAAGTTTGAAATTTGTATTTGAATATTAAATAATGACTTGAATATTCGAATACCTGGAATTTCAAATGGATGCCTCGAATACTGGAATTGCAATTGATTTGTTAAATGTTATTTTCCTAATTTATTTGTTGCCCATTGAAGTAAAAGTTTACATATTTATGAGATTAAAAAAATTATTTCTGGTTTTAAACCCCCAAATATATAATTAAGTAAATAACTTTTTACCAGTTATGGACCACTGAATAAATTAACTTTTATTAGATTCATAATTGAGCAGAAAGTGTTAATGCACCTTCTAGTTCTATCAGTTATGAATTAACCACAAACTTGTGTTATAGTTCAAGTAAATTGAAAATTTACAGAAAAGATTAAAATTGGAAATATTACCTCAGATCTAATTCAATGAACTACCTATGGCATTACTCTGACCAGGTAAACACTTTGCTCGTAATTGACGCACAATTCGGTATGGGTCTACTGTCAGTAAAGTATGTACCTCTGTACATCTTAGTTTGAGAAGCTCTCTCTTCCAAAAGAGAAAAACCAATTTTAATGCACTTAGATAATGCTGTTGATTATTATTTCTCTAGTTTTCAATACTCTTCATGCCAAAAAACATGTGACCGTTTTGGTTCCACTTAAGTTTCAGTCACGTCACCAATTTCATAGTAGGGTTTTACAAATTTAATTAGAACTTTTAAATATTATTTCTTTGAATATAAATTTGAAATAGATATAAATTCTTCATTGGCTTCATTTAACTGCAATTTCAATTTAACATGAGGACAGCTAACAGTTTCAAAAGCACCCAATTCTTGGTTATCAGATTGTAAGTCACGGAAACTGTTCTAATCCAAATAAAATTTTGTAATAGCTTATCTAAGACGACAAAAATTTTTTTTTACATACAGGTATATAATGAACCTTCTATAAGATACATTTATCTGCATTAAAGTTGGTATCAACTTTTGGAAGATAAAGCTCATGAAACTCGAGCATCTCTGTGTATTATTGATAATGTCTCGACTGAAAATAGCAACAATAACTAGCAGTGATAGCAGAGTAGAGGAATGAGTTCTCAGTAACTCTTTCATAAAATTCATTAGCTATTTGCGAAAGTACAATACGGAAGACGAGAGACGAGAGACTTTTTTAAATTAATAATGAATGTTTAACAGGGGTAAGCAAAGATCATATTGAGCAGCTACCATCAACAGTGTTCACAAACTTTCTTCATTTTTGAATTGTGACCAGCAGTGACTAGTTTCAACATGCTATTTATGGTGAAAAGACAATAGTTTTGCTGGAATTACAATCGTTGATACCGTTGTCTTTCTACCATGAATTAAGTGGCGGAACCCATCAACAGACTCGTATCTCTTCTGTCCTCTCGTGATGTATAAGGTGTAGTTCATCAGCAAGCCAAATTGAACATTGTATCTCATGATATTTGAGGTATTCAGACTTATCTTTTAGCATAATTATTCGAGATCTTAAATATTGAATTCTTTCTAGTATCAGAGTATTCACATATCTTTTCACTTTATCATGCTCAGTGTTTGGTTATCTGTCTTCCTTTTTTGGTGTAATTACTGAGCTACTAAATATTAGGGTAATATGAAGGCTTTTGGTGATAAAGCTTGTTCATTTTAAATTTTAACTTTAGCTTATGGAAGTGGAAAATAGAACTGTTAACTGCGTAAAAATTTAGATTCTTGTGGTGTTTGTTGATAATTTTTAGTCAATTTATTCATCAATAATTTGCAGATCTTTGGCCCTGTTCAGCAAATTTTGAAATTCAAGGACATGGATGAGTTAATTGAAAGAGCAAATGCAACTCCTTATGGTTTGGCAGCATCTATTTTTACTAAAGATATTGAGGCTGCATTGTATTTGATACAAGGCATACGTGCTGGGACAGTCTGGTAAGTAACTTGGTAGTGTGAGTAGTAAATAATGGTTTGTACATTTTCAAAGTGTCACTGCATTTATTGGTCAGTCAAAGGATCAATGAAACCGTGATGAAATAAAGTGTGGTTCATTAAACTCCTTGACCTCCAGCACTAGTATTTTGTAAAAAGTGGTGAACTCAGGTCACTTTATTTCTTGTGTGATGAATTTCACTTTATTGCATAAAAAGGCACTCTAAATTAGCCTGTGTTGTAAGGGCCATGGGTACTTGGCATCATTCATTTGTTTATTGGATTTTGCAATGGAAAACTTGAATTCAGTTACTGGTTTTTTGAATTGACAAAAACAATTTCTTCCAATGAATTTTTAACAAGTATGGGTGTTGATTATTAATTTTTCTTCGTAAATATTTTGCAAAAAATCAGGGTGTCCTAGGAACTGAGAGATATGGTGCATCCCCATGTTCAATGGTAGTCTCCTATGAATTTGAAGCAAGATAATTGTATGGTTATGATTTTAGTTAAGGGTTGTCAGAAGTGACTACCTAGATTCAAACTCTGGTTCCTGGAAACCCTGGCACCTTTTGACTTGGTTGCCCATTCTTGTTAGATTATGGTAGACTTTTAAATCTGCATAGTTCCTGTGTACATTTGATGGCACAAGTTCCTAGGATATGTGTTCAAAGCTAATATAGCCATAATAGTGGATTGTGTGAAGTACCTATGTGAAATGTATTAAAAATATCCATTTCTTAAATTAATGAGGAGTCCATTTAGAAAATGAGAACCGGTAATCAGCTAACTACATACATTTCATTATCATGCTAGTTAAACAGAAAAGAATGCCTGTGATGAAATGGGGTCATTAATGAATGTGACTGTTTGTGAACTCTTAACGGAAATAAAATAGGCTTTTTTTAGAATATATTGAATGCTGATAATTAGACTTGTATCGATACACTTTTTCCGATACTGAACCGATACCTCGATACCAGTTACCAATACAGATAGTATTATTTGCTGATACCTTGCTTATTTTTCTAAAAAAATTGATAGGTGCTTTCCTGGTCGTGAAGTCAACTCAGTAGTCATTTGATAAGTGCTTTCCTTCTCGTGAAGTCAACTCAGTAGTCATTTGATAAGTGCTCTCCTTCTCGTGAAGTCAACTCAGTAGTCAAAAGTGTTATAAAAGAGTACCTAATTATTGAGAGAAATGACAATATTGTGACAACTCTTTTATTTTGCTACTTTTACAATTATCACTGGAATTAAATTTCAGATTAAGCCCTCTTGCATTGTAAATACTGAAAATTCTTTTTAAGAAATAAGAGCTGCTGAACATGCTCAGCAGCTCATATGTGAATGCATTGCTCATTTACATGCTATTGACACGGCTGCTGAATATGCTCAGCAGTTACGATGGTTCTTCTATCAGGACCATAGCACCAGTCTGAAAACATTGCTCAGGAAACTCTAAACCTGCAGGTACACCCAAATACAGTGGACTCTCGTTAGCACATTTTCGTAGGGACCTGAAATCCTGAACATAATAACGAGGGAAACTTGCTGAACAGGTTAGGCCTTCTCGGGTTATGTTGAAGACGTGTCTGTGTTGCTTAATGTCCAGGGGACCATTATGTGTGCAGTCAAGTTAATTCATTGCTGGCGTTAATTTATTCTAACAAAGCTTCATTTTCAATTATTATGCCTCCCAAATACTTACGATACCTTGCATTGATGTGCACTCAATAATTAATGATGGCTATATGACCAAATAGCACGTTTTGTGTATACTATACACGCAAAAAGTAAATATAGACTCGACTTTGAGGCTTGATATCCCAAAAAAGGAAGGAGCGAAATTCATAGAGAGCATATCAGCATGTAGATAATTTAGCCTGTAATGCAGGTAACAGACTTTTATTTAATAACTACTTTTGATTTATGTTTATGCAGTGAATTTTGATTTCTTGCTTGAAGAACATGAATCGTACTTTTCCCATGATGCTCTTTAAGTTTAAAATATTTACTTATATTCATTTAACTTATTCTAGTCAATTTACGAAACCAGGTTTTCTCCGTAAGTATGCAACATTGGAGGCACGCGAAAAACACTAGTCTTCATTTTAAAATTTCTTATGTGAATCCATTTATGTCATTACACTTGACCATGCCACAATATTTGAATATATATTTTTGGCAAATGAGCTTGGAATGTAGGTGGAAACGCCGAACAACGTATGCGTTGAGCAGAGTGAACTTGTGTTGGCAGAACTTTAATTTTTGCAGCTATTTCAGTATTTGCCGCACTTTCTTCGTACATGGATGTTCGTCTACTTTTCGGGGGAGGTTGAGCTTTTCGCCTAAGGCTTTCCCGTAGCCAATTCTAAGCACTTATCTCACTTTCACTGTCACGAAGATCGCAGCTAAGTAAAAAAATACACCACGTTGGTAAGTCAGTTGAAGAAGGCGGGATTTCAAAATTATATGTTTTTAGATGATTTTCACCGAACGAATACTTTTGAATAAAAGTTTCCGAAAAAAAACGAATTCTCAAAAGTGTGGAAGTATCAGGAAAAGTATCAATACCCTATACTAGGTATCACTATCGGCCCAAGTCTGCTGATAATTGGCTTCTATATAGTTCAGGTGTCACTACTGTGAAAATTTTAAAACCTGGTCTAGGTTTTAATGGAAAATGTTTTTCTTTTCCTAGGGGATTAGTTTTGGAAAAAAGATTTTCTACCTTTAACTTGAATGTATGGTGAATTTATGTTTGAATGAGACTTAATCTCAGAAGAAAGAAATTTAAAAAAGCAGCTATGTCACATTCTCACTAATAGGAGATCTCTCTTCAGAGGGACCAGTTGGTTCAATTTAGTTTTTAATAATAATTTTTAATTCAGTATTCCTAATCAGTTTCTTTTTTTCTGCAAGAATGTTTGTCCATCAGTTTTCAGAATTGTCTTGATATCTCCATTTATTTATCACTCTTAGTTTGCTGCATACTTTCCTTGGGAATGACCCCTCATACCTAAGAACTTTCATGACAGCAAAGGCACTAGCGTATCTTCTAATATCTTGTAACACTTCAGTGTTCCCATGCCTCTTCAAAATTTATAGTGCTTCAGAAAATGAGAGTTGGCTGTACTTTTTATTTCATGGGAGGGAACTATATTGAAAATTATGATGATGCATAAATTTAATAAAAACTTCCCATTTGCTAGCTGAGAATGTTGGTGGAGATTTATTCTCCCCCTATTTCAAATCAAATGTTGTTGTGGCAAGTTCATGCTGTACATACATCTAGTACTTTTTGGGATATGCCACATGTAATTTTTTTACTTTCTTTTTAGGGTGAATTGCTCAAATGTTCTTAAGTCTCAGACACCTTTTGGTGGCTATAAAATGTCAGGATTTGGAAGAGAATGTGGTGAATATGCTTTGCAGTCCTATACTGAAGTGAAGACTGTGACAATAAGATCTCCAATGAAAAACAGCTAAGTGGCATTACTTTTGGCTAAAAATTGGCTTATACTTTCTCTGAAAACCAGTGTAATACTTCAGTCAAACTGTTGTATTTTCTTCCATTGCAATGCAATACTGTGACCTGTAATGACAGCTATTTTATTCATTTCAATGTTTTGTCAAATTGAGCATTAAAAATTGTATAATCCCATTTTATTTTGAGAATAAAATTAACTATTTTTTTACTTTTCACTGTATTTTATTTATTAAAACCATATATAATGCTGCCCACTATGTGATTTTTGGTGTCATTGCTAGCCAGTGAATGAATATGTGTATTTGGTTCTTCCCTTTTACCACTGAAATGAAGTGTATTTTGTGATGAATTTAATGGTTCAATGTTTTGGGGAGGTTGATTTAATTAAGTTTTTTATGAGAATCTATTACTCTTCGATTGTGACAGGACAGCATTACATATTAAGACTATAAATTTAGGTAATCATATGCATTACAGTGGTACTCTAAAATGGATAAGTAATATATTTATTGTTTTCTGATGAAATGAGTTGGAAAAATTGTTTATTTTCAGAACATAAGGCATAAATACCTACCATATCAGGGGAATACAGTAGAAACTCGATATTATGAAGTCAACAGGCCCGGAAAAATCGACACTTCATAATATCAAATATCATATGAACGAGTATTCTTGACCTACATCACAATGAAGCTATTTTTAGTTTCCTGGAATATATGTACTCCTGCAACGTATTTGCATGATTTACGATATTTTCATTCATGAATGTATCTATAAATGTGTATTCATGTCAACACAGTTCATTAAGTTAAACGCAGCTAATTTGTTCCTTTATTCCAATGAGTCAGAGTCAATCAAGTGTCTTTGCAAAATTTTCGTGAAATTTGGACTAGGCCTACGAAGCTTCATTAGAGCATTTTTTTTATATTACTTTTATCTCTACTGAAAAACTTGTAACGTATGCGTGGGTGATGTATGTATTTATATTTTTAGGCCAGTATTGATGTCATACACTATGGAAGTGTGTGATTTGCGGGATCATTCGCAGCTCCGAATAGATAATTTAGAGGAATAAATTGCCGCTAAAAGAAAATCATATGCTCTGCATCAGGCATTATAGATTATACCTAAATTAAGCAAAAACTGTGAAAAGATCCTCTCACGGATGCTATATCAATCTCATATTTTGTACAAATAATGATATGACCGTCAATTTCATGAAATAACAGCCATAACCATCTTAGCATGGTTATTTCCGAGACGAAGGCTCTGAAAGAAGAGCTCTAAAAGGAGTTCATCTTTATGATTACCTGTATCCAAAAGTAGACTGTACAAACCATGCACTTCAATGGTGAAGGCGTGATAATTTCCATTACACTTCTTCAGCTATTAACGATGGTAACAAATCTATAATTAACGTTTTTCAGTATACTCTGCAAAATATTCAGTTGTGGCTCTATTCAAATCAGGTCACCTGCTATTCTTCCACTAAATTGCAAGCATAATTTAAAGATTCGTTGCACCTAAAAATTGTGGAATATTTTTGCGCATCATTCTTCCTCTGCCTCTGATCAAGCAAGGGGATTTTCACCAGAGCATTGCTGCTCCATTCCGGCCACTCACAAAGACGGAATCGGAAGTCTTCACCTATCGCTGAGGGGATCACTCCATTCACCCTCACAAAAACAGCTACAAGTCCCATGGTCTCCGAGTATCTAACGTCACTTGGGAGGTTGATCCAGCTGGGATTCAAGGCTTAGGGATCTGCGTAGGAAATAAACATCGAAAGAATCATATCTTTATGTAGCGTAGTCACATCTTATCTTCCTCCTGCTCTACCTCAATAGGCTATGCCTGCAGAGAGGGAGGAAAAGACTCTGGAGAGTGGAGTCTTTTATCATTAATCAAGATATGTCCACTAAATAATATTTGAACCTGTTACACCCCGTGAACAGATTCCTTGCGAAAGGGGGCACTTCAGGGGCCCAAAAGTGGGCATGTAAGGCCGGCTGAACCAGTGGGGGACACACTCCGTTGAGTGGGTGGGAGGGAAGGGGCTCATGAAGGGGCCTTATCTCCTCGAGGACCAGCACTGGGGGGCTTTGGAGGGAAGGGGTGACTCTTGCCCACCCGGGGGTGGTGAAATGAAGGGTCACTTAAGGTGAGATGGCCAGTGTGGGAGGGAAAGAAAGTCTTTGCTGGGCAAAGCTGGTTTTGAAACAAAGGAGATGGAAAACTGGGGGAATTATCTTGGTGGGGACTGCCAGGGGAGAAAAGAACATGGGAATGGGTAGGCATTTCCATTTCGCTTTCCTTTAATTTCCGATAACTTCCAGCAAACTGTGAAAAGGGAATAAGTGAATAATAATCCAAGAATTTATACGATGAACAAATGTTTATTATAAAAAAGTTGTCTGCTCTTATGTTGATAGAATGACCAAACTTTTCTGCAACAGCACTTCTACTTAACTTTTTTGATTCAATTTCGGGGATATATTTACCTTTTCTTCCAATGTTATTCCTTTTTTCTATAACTGAGAGGGTTCCTCATCCTTGACCATGTTAACACACTGGGCCTTAAGCATCAACACCCCTACCCAAAGATCCCGGTCAATTCATGTCCAGCCTCTGAAATGGCTGGGTACCAACTCCCACCCCTGATGTCCTCCGGGATGTATCGTCTGATAACACAAGGGAGAGATGAAAGTGCCTCCAATTGGTCATCATCCTTTCTGCTCTGAGCGAAAGGCGAGAAATGTACTCTGTTATATGAAATAAATATGTATGGGCATATGAATGTTTTTTACTGTCGATTATGCATGTGCCCAGAACAAAATATCATTTAGAATTAATGCGACAAACTAAGTATGAACCAAGCAAACTCACATTTGCTCTGATTTTCGTGGCTGCTGGCGATGGAAGAAGGAAAGGGCAATGTTTAGTTACGGAGAAGATACCCTTCCTCGATGACTACATCAAAATACTCAATGAGGACATTAAATGAAACCTGATTCTTTCAATGATGACTATTGTCAGCCGGAATAATGAGGCCGTGAAGTAAGGCTGGGTAATCAGTCTAACATATGTAGGGAGAAATACGCTTCCATGTGTCATATGCATGACTTAATTTATTGACCAAATGCCATAGTATCTCTGCCGATGCATGTGAAAATATTTTTGAGCGCACGCGCGCAATAAAAGATTACTGTATTAGGAATACTGCTCATGGATTTATGTTTGGGGAAAACGGGTAGCAAAAAATGACGGATCATAAGAGGAAAATGCTGGTTGTAGCAATTAGTTTCTCATGGGCAAGTATATCTGTACTTGACAAATTTACATTTTTTTGACTCGTTGGAAATGCCAAATGTATTTTTAGTCATATTGGCGACATTTTATGTACTACTTCGCCTATGATTCTAAGTCGTCCTAATGCATAATGTGCATGCCAAAGATGAATGATTAGGAGCCTTACTCTGGCAAGGAGCATCTGAAAAACGCTTCTATCATCTGTCATTATTCGTAAAAACGAGTAATTTTTTCACATCGGGACCGATATCTGAGGATCGTAATGTCAAAATGTTTTTTCGTAATATCGAGTACTGTTACATGCATTTAGATACCCTTATGGTTGGGACCGAAGATTTTGCTTCGTAATATCAAAATATCGTAATTTCGAGGATCGAAATTTGGAGTTTCTACTGCAAATGTATGTAAAGAGGTTCATTGCATCAGGTTTTGGTGCATAGGATTTCTTTTTAATGGAAGAAATTAATGAGTGGAATAAAGCAAATGACTCTACCCTGGGATTTATGCCATTTTGGTAAAATATGGATTGCCTTTTGAATTTATGAGCTGTATTAGCCCTTACTGCATCTTATGTTGTTACATATTTCAAATGAAATTTCTTGTCTTTATGGTGATGTTTTGTTTGGGTTGGCAGCACTGCCTTACTTGTATCATGTTCACTTGGTTGGCACGAAAAAAATAGTCTTCCCGCATGGTAGAAATGGACTAGTCATTCATGCGACCCGCTCCCACCAGGAAATAGAGTGAACATAACATTCATCATCAGTTCCATTCCTAAAATTGGTTTGACGCAGCTCTCCACTAGATTCTCTCATCAGCTTACCTCTTAATATTTACGATTTACGTAATACTTCTTTCTCATCCTTCACTACTTGCTCTGTGCATCTCATGTGAGTCCTCCGTAGCCATTCTTCCCATTCACCTGTCCCTCGACAATTGTCTTCATCAGGCAATCATGTCTCTATTTTTGGCCGATTTAGTTGTCCCTTCTTCTTTTAAATGTTTCTAGCAGACTTTTTTCTCGAATCTTCTCTGGTATTCTTCATTTGTCACTAAGTCAATCCATTTTATCTTCTTCATTCTTCAGTGGCTCCAAATTTCTAATGCTTCCAACCTTGACTTCTCTACTGGTATCATCATCCATGCCTCACTGCCATAGAGAAGGATGCTCTAGATTATGCTTTAATGAAATGTTTCCTTACTTACACATTAGTGTTTCTGGTTGTATGAAGAATCTTCTTTTGGTTAAGTACCCTTTTTTCCTGAAGTATTTTGATGACAATTTCTTTCTAGCTTTGTCAATTGCTTGTTACTTGACTTCCCAGATTTCAGTTCTCTTTCACCTCCTCGAGCTTTTGTTTTCTTAGTTTAATGTTAGTCTCAACCTCTTTTCTCCTACTGCATACCAATACCTTAGTTACTTTTAATTTATATTCAGGTGATTTCTAGTCACTGTCCTTCCCATGAAGAGTTGCCTTTAAATCTCTTTCTGTTTCTGAGATGACTTATATTTTCGGCATCATCATAGGATTTTCTTCCCGTGAATATTGACTCGCAAGGCCTTTTCATAGACTTATTGGCTTTCTCAATGTAGACATGGAATAGTATGGGAGATAGTGTGCAACCTTGTCCCACTCCTTTCCTTATTTTTGCTTCTCTATTTCTGGGACCCGATTTGACAACAGCTACCTGATTTGTATACGAACTGTTCTAATTCTTATGTCATTGTATGAAAATTTCCTTCAGAATCCTCAGCATTTAATTCCAATCCACATTGTCAAATGCCTTCTCTAAATCTACAAACACAATGAACATCAGGTTCTATGTTATTAATAAAACAGGTTGTACTTTTCCAAACAGAATTTTTAATAAAGCCAAGGTAGGTTTCAATGCTTTTGTTACATTATCAAGGGTCACACTGAGAAAACACACTGTGAAACCAGCCGTAAACAGGAGATATTAGGGAGGCAGTAAAAGAGAGGAAGTGGGCTGACTAGTTTCATTTCACTGTTAATGGTGGGGAGGGTTTAGGATTGGGTTAGGTGGAATAGGTACGGTTGGGTATTGAACTGAGACCGGAGGAAAATGGTGAGCTTTTAAAGTCCATCAGATCATTTAAAATAATGGAGTTGGTTTCTTGTCCACATTTAATAATTTCAAATTTTTCTAAGCAGCCTATTTTAAAACCTTGCAAACCCTTTAAAACCTAAAAACACTGCATGTAAAATCACAGGGTCAAAGCACCCTCTATGACCACAGTCCATTAAATGCTGAGCAAAACTTGATTGTTGCTGCACTCATCCTATGTTGCTTATCTACTTTATGGATGACCTAGCTAGGTCCTATACCTAGCTTACACAGTACTATAGTACTGTGTAATGCTTTTCAGTTAACATAGCTTATTTGAGAGGCCATATAGGTACATGTATACTGCTGCTGGCTGCCATTGATTTGATTGTGGTGATAAACTTCAAAAGATTAACATGGGTATTTTGCACCCTTAAAACATATCCCCAATTACCATTTTGTGGATAAAAATAAGCATGACTGATATGAATATGCACAACTGATATTTTTAACTAATGTAACTCCAGGTGAGATAAATATGAGTTTCCTGGATAAGGTATGTACTTATCGCTTAGAAACATGTTACATAAGGTAGTAGAGAGTGACTGAAACTGTGCTGCTAAACAAGAAAAAAACTTGATTGATTTTTTAAAGGTGATGATTTTTTAAAAATTTGATCTTATGACAGTCCTCTAGAAATTATTTAATGAATCGAGTGATTCTATTACATATAATTATCTCTAAGCGATAATTATAAAAGTGGCAGATTAAATGAAGTATGAGTTGACCCTTTTTGTTCTCCCCGATAAGTATCGGAGAGTATAATTATATGCAATTTAAATAGGGTCGATCTCGAGTTATTGTTATTATAAATTTTACAGAAGTGTTGATGAAGAATGGGAAAAGAACCACACTGATTTTCATGTGGTAGTCAGTGTGCTTTGTGGTGTAGCCAATGTGTGGTTTCATTGAGTAGCCAATATTTGGGTTTTCATAGGGTAACCAATGTTTGCTTTCGTGGGTCTGCCAATATTGGGGTTTCATGGGGTAGTCAATATGGAGTTTAATGGGGTATCCAATATTGGCATTTCATTGGCTAGTGTGGTAGACTGCCTGGGTTTATTATATCTGCATCACTCTCCCTTAGTCATTTTTGTGAATACTAGCACAACTGCAATAACATAGCGCATGATGTTGAACTAACTGTAATCATTGGAAACACTGGGCTTATAAGCAGCTGACATTCTAGTATGAGCTACTATCTTACTTTGTGATAATTTCGGTTTAGGTGGGATAAAAGAAATTATGGTAAAATGATTACTCATACTTACGGAACTAGTCCTATACATATAGGATATGCTAACGAGACTGGGAGGTAGAAGCCGCTGACATTCTAGCATAATAATTTGGATTGAGAATAAAAAGTAAAATGATGGAAAAGTGACAACTCCCCATACTTAGCTGTTCAGAGTTGTATAATCCCTTATCCTGGGATGTATCTGACACCCATCTTGTCTCTTATCTCCAAATTCATGTGGTCAGAATAAATGAACAGGGAAGATAAGCAAATCTACAGTCAGCAGTGATAACTGAAAGAAATGACTCCGAAGAGTGATGTAATGGAGTGGATGCAAAGGTTGCAGTAAGTACACCAATTCACATCGAGCAGTGATAGCGGACAGATAGGGGTGACCACAGAGGACGCATTGAAAGAAATGGTTGATAATGTGCAAAAAAAAGTGTCAATCGAATTAAATGCATATAAAAAACGATGTTTCCACAAAGAGATACTTAAGATTTGACATTTTTATTTAATAATTTAATTGGAAGAGTTAAAAGTCAACACCACATGAAACCGGCGAATCGCCGTCTCTTCAAGTCGATGGGTTAAAGTTGTCTCAGGATATACATGAAATAGTTGTTGAAAATGCGGGAGTTTTCCTGCACGACGCAGAAACGATTACTCGCGTGAATGCAGAAGTTTACCTTCGAGCATTCAACATCGCAAATGATTCTTTAAGATTCACTGTCATGCGGAACAGATAGAGCCGTCGGCCTTGAATCCTTGCAGCTCTCATTGCGCGCGCGGCTCTATGCCTATTTTCATCGAAGTGAGCCAACCGGCGCTACCTAGTTTCCGCCTGCAAAACGACTGGGATTTAAAAGGAAATAGTCACTTTGCATGAATTTATTAGAGACTTATAAATGTCGTAAACTTTGTTTTCTAGATGGCGCATTAAATTTTAGGTGAGATGGATTTTCCAACGGGTCACTTTTAGTCCTTGTGCGCCCTTCGCTTCATGTCAATGCTACCTATCATTTATCTGCTCCTCTCCCTTTTACATTCACTTTGCGGAAGATGGAGCTGGAGAATGATGCCTCATATCTATGATAGCTTCTGAAGGCGACGTTCTTACCTTGAGAAATCGGTTACGTAAGAGGCTAGAGCGAGCCCGACTTAAGTAAGTGCACAAGTGCTCGTTCTCTCTGCTTGAGCTGTGTCGCAAAATATTGCTGCAGACGCGCGAAAGAATTGATAGAGTGTCAATCGCGAAAAGAACTCGCTATCGCAATGGATCAGTTATCGCGGGCCGAGTGCGAATCAGCCGTCAGGAAAGTTTTCGAGGGCTCGGAATGCAAATTGCTACAGTTCGATGTCCGGCCTGCCAGCCTCTCCCCAATAGGATTCCTCGGGATCCATCTGCGGATAGAAGCGAGGGTGTTGCTGGACGGTTTCGAGGAGAGGACGGTCCATCTTTTTGCCAAGAGACCCCCAACGTCGCGCGCTCATTCCATGTACGTCGCAGCGTGCGGTTTTTTCCGCAGGGAGGCCAGGATGTACACCTCATACGCTCCGAGGCTGAGGGGAGTCCTGCCGCCTCATTTCCGACTTCCGATGGCGGGCTGCTACTTCGCCCGGGGCGAAAGTTCCCGCGGGGATTTGATCGTGATGGAGGACCTCCAACTCGGGGGCTACAAGATGGCAGACAAGAGGAAGCCCATGGATCTCGTCCAGTGCCGTGTCGTCC
Source organism: Platycnemis pennipes (assembly GCA_933228895.1). Lineage (NCBI taxonomy): Eukaryota > Metazoa > Arthropoda > Insecta > Odonata > Platycnemididae > Platycnemis > Platycnemis pennipes. The sequence continues at coordinate 74,359,085 of OW121856.1, read as the reverse complement.
TCGAGGCTTTGGCCCGTCTCCATGGTGCGTCCGTTCTTTTGGAGCGGATGGCTGACACCCCCGATCCTCTTTATCGGAAGGGAGAGTTCGAGTCCATCGAAGAGGCCGTTTTCATATATGACATGTCCCACCCTTCTTGCCTCTGGTCCAAGTCGTCGGCTGAGACGTTTGCCTCTGCGGTTGCCCGCCTCTGGCCCCAGCGGTTCGCCGATGAATCGGCGAGGGGCAAGGTCTTCGAGGCCGCTTGGAATTCATGGAAGGAGATCTTCCGAATCGTCAAGCATTCCAGCGTCTATCTCAACGTTCTCTGCCACGGGGACACGTGGGCCAACAACATAATGTTCCGGGAAGGCGAGGGTGCCTTGGAGGTGGTTTTGGTCGACTTCCAGCAGCATCGTTACGCTCCTCCGGTGCTGGACATTTTGCTCTTCCTGCACACCACCACTCGGCGAGAGTTCAGAGACAAACACTTCGAGGAACTCCTCGGGCACTACAGGGAGGTCTTCTCCCGAGTCGTGACCTCTGATCTGGCCGACAAACTCCTCACGTTGGACGACCTGAGGAGGAGCGCTGAGGAATTCAGGGTGTACGGTCGTTGCTTCTCGACTTCTCTCCTGTCCCTGGTACTGCTGAGTGACCAGAAGGAGAGCGTGACCCCTGAAGAGGAAAAGTACGACTTTATAGAGGACATGGTTCGTGACCGAAGCGATGACATTCTGCGTTGCATTGTAAAGGACGAGGACGCGAAGGAGAGGATTATGGAATCGTACCAAGAATTCTTAGAGAGTGTGGGGCTATGGGAGTGAAATATTTTGAGACGAGTGTTTGGCACCTGCTTTGCTTTCCCCCTCACAGACCACTCTAATTCCCTGTTGCAGTGCCTGCGATATGAGTTCTTGTAAATGTGAGTGTGTACCATAAAGTGGATGTGAAATTATACACGTTGTCACTGTTAAAAGTTATTGGTGTGATTTTTATTGCTTAATTAAATGAATTGCAATGGATTTTTCTCGTTTTCAAAAATGAGCGACACCATGAAGCATAGGAGGGAATCATTACTGCAGAATCCTCAAGGTGAAGGTTACATAACACCGGTCAATATTTTCTTGCTTCTCTATTTCAGTGTGGCTTGGACGAATAAGAAAAGTTAAAGTAAAGGAATACGAATCAGGAAATTTTGAACCAGTTTTATCACGAAAATATCAAGTGTGCATGACAATTTGTTTTCATTAGAAATGACCTTTTTCAGAAAAATGGGTGTGAGAAAAGTATGGGTCAGAAAGTAAAGAGGGGTTTTATTTCAGTGTTTCATTTGGGAGGTTTAGATTTCCTTTGTTAGGGGTAAAGTTGGTTTGAGATTTACGTGTGTCTATCGAATTGGATTTAAAAATATTTTTTATTGAATATGTGAAAAAGTGGGATGTCATTGTGTCTGCAGTATAGGTCATATATTTTTGGGCTGAACTTTGTCTTAGCGCTAAGAAAGTAGCTTTTTTCGCTAGGGAGCGGTGAATTATATCCTCAATTGCACTTCGAACATGCACCCAAGGAGCTGCGAAGAGCAATAGATATTGCTATGACAATAACTAGAACAACTAGATGATAATAACTAGAACTAATAATAGCGAGATCATGGGGAACAAAAAAATTCCGAATAACCTTATACTCACAAATGATCCTATTTTTTCGATAACGAGTTCGTGATGACTGATTATGAGTGCAGATGGCCATTTATGCTTTTTTCCGTTTTTTTTCAAATGTTTAATCATCTGTCTCTATATAGAAAACGTATACGAATTTTCATGAAACATGAATGTGGTGTTGGGGTATCCATTCTTATTGTATATAATATTGATATTAATTAGGAAAATATTATTACGAATAGCTAAACTTCTAATAATCCAATCTGTTACTTATTAGAAATTGTACTTTCTTTTGCATTTGATTAAATTTCTGTGGCAACATTTCTTTTACTAGAAGGTAAGTAAAATGTGAGTGAAGTAAATGTTCATGGCAGTAAAGATGAAAGAAAGTATCTTTCTTCCTTGTTACAAGAAGTCTCATCTTTTTTAAACTATGTGGCATTCATCATCTGTTTTTTAACGGCCAGTATCTTCTTTTTTATTCGTGAAATAGTTTTTACTAATTGTGAAGTCTCATGTCAGTTTTGAATCGCCCGCATGAATACGTAAATTCCACCTTCGTCACAAGGTGGAGTGGTGGTATTGCTATATACAGAGTCCTCTGGATGGCATTCTCACCACTACTTCCTCACCAGGTCGAGTCGTCGCATACGTTTCCATGGATGTGACTCTCAACGTTAAGAAGTGTAGACAGCGTAGCAGACGACTCGGCCGGGGCGACTACAGCGCCGTGGCGGTTGTGTTCCGAACTCGTGCCATATAAGGCAACCACCTCCCCCACCATTTTCCCCTCCCCTCCAGTCCATTTTTCCCCTCCCCTCTAGTCCCCATTCCCCTTGTATTCTTGCTTTGCGTTTTGCATGCTGCAGGGATACTATACGGGATATCATTGAAATAAAACCACCAAATGTGCAAGCAAATGCCCATTTATTTTATAAAAATTAACAAAAAGGAAGTCACTCAGCAGCCAAGTACAATGATTTGAATTAGTCAATAGAATCACACTAAACACAAAAATATTTTACATGAATATAAATTAATAGTAAAAATGAGTTAGAAAGTAGATAACAATGTTATATGAAAAATATTTTTAAATTAAAATTTAATTTTAAAACAAACTCATGAAAAACATGGTGAAATAATTAAAACAATACTAATACATTCCAAATCGAAGGTTAGGAATTTACATAAAATAAAGTTACTCAGCAAGCATGCATATATTGTTATTGAATTGCAAGAATATTGTTATTTCAATTAGAAAATAATTAAAAACTGAATACAAAAATAGCTTACATGAACATAAGTTAATAGTAGAAATGGGTTAACCCTTTGAGTCCCAGCCATAATTCCATTAATTATACCTCAAAAGTGCCAAGGTGAAAAGTGAAACACTTCATTTATTATCCATTTTTCATGATAATATTAATGACAAATCTTTGAATTCTGCAGATGGCTGCTAAAACATATTTTTACTATATTATTGACCTTGTTCACTTCTTTTACGATGGACAATGGGCAATATAAAATTTTTTTAAAAATAAAAACTATAAACTTGGAGTCACTATAAGTGACACCGGAACTTTGGGGAAGATTTTTGAGCATACCTAGCAGCGACGTAGGCACTCAAAGGGTTAATTCAATATCCAGCAAAGGGCAAAAAATACTAAATTAGGATAGAATACAGAGGAACAGAGAACATCATGGCCCCATTGCTTGAAATATAAACCTGACAGCATCACCATACACGCTTCTTTTTGGTGTAATTAATCACACTAACCAGCAGATGTGTTTCCTTCTGGGGGTGGTTGGACCTGAAGGGCTAGCAGTGTTGCCTGGCAGCTTTCGGGTAGTTAGCCATAATGGTTGAGACTCTTGGCACTCAGTGTCCGACTCTGTAAGAAACAGGAAAATTATATGTGGATGGACGGTTCACATGTGGATGAAATTGTCTTGAATGATGAAATAACAACTCAATCATGCATAAAGAAAAGGTCTCAATGTGACACTCACCACTGTCAACTGTCTCACACGGTACATGAATAGCCAGCCCGGATGGGCCTGGTTGAGGCTCTTGGTCCTCCATTGCTGTGTCTTTAAAAAAAGGGAAAATATCAATAATCTAAGGAAGGCAGGTTCATGTGTGGATGAAATTGTGTTGGATGATGAAATAACAACTCAATCATGTATAAAGCAAAGGTCTTAATGTGACACTCACCAGGGGTCATTGCCGGAAATGGAGCATGAGTATCAAGCTCTGATGTGCCAGGGAAAGTACACGAAGTAGCTATTGAGTCTTACACTGGAAAATTATAGATGGCACATGTAAATTTTTATTTCATAGTCAGATAAATGGACTTGGTTCAAATAAAATCAACAACAGTTACCAGGAAGTTCCCTGTTGGGGAGAGCATTCTTCTTGAGCTTCGTGGTGCCCACCACAAAGCACTATGCAGAAAAATGCCTCTCACATATCCGCTTTCCTGAATATACATACATGGGATCCTCTTCTTTTGATGCGTGATTATCAGCCAGGGCTAACCACTTGGGATACCTTTGGTGCATATGCGGAGAATGGATGAGGTAACCTGTTACAAGATACATAACAGGAATAGTATTAACACATACAATAAATTGGTGCATTTCCTGTCACAGATGCACCACTAAATTACACTTTCAGAACAACACCTCGACGACTGACATGTCATGAAGAACAATACCGACACAAAGATATTCACTCCAAGTAAGATACAAAATAATAGTATGTTGCAAACTTCAATAAAAAATTTAGAAAATACCTCATTCTACGACTTGTAGTGTCTTCACACCCACAAACAATACATTTTGGTTTCCCTTTTCCAAAGCCCATTTTGGCCTCCCAAGTGCTGAACAGTCTCTCAGAGAGAGAACAGTCTCTCTCTTGCTATAGCAAGAGAGAGACTGTTCTCCCACAATCCCACCACAGACCTTGAGAGTAGGCTGGCAAAGGGTCACCCATTGCAAAAACATGAAGGGTACAGAAATACTTATCTTATGAAAGGATGGCGAAAGCCTGGTGTGCATCTTTCCGTGCTTCTCTTGTTGACGCTAGGTCCTCGCACCCCCCACACACTGCGAATTATAATTCTTCGGTGGCATCACAAATTGTGGAATAGGAACACCACAAAGAAAGTTCTCCTGCCAGTGGCCAAATCACTACTCTAATCTGAGATTATTGATTGTTGAAATTAATGCAATGATACACTAATTTATGAGCAAAATCCAGATCATCATAAGCATTGATGACCTGAACTTACTTTGGATGATCACTTTTCCGAAAAAATAACGATGTCAACCATATCTAACAACAGTTACAGGCTTAAAAACTTGATGTAAATAGTATTAAACTAAAACAGAATCAACTACCATCTTTCAACAACGCCTAAAAACTAACATCACGAAAGTAAAGCTCATAGCAGGACACAGCGTATACAGTAACGAGATGTTGTCAAAACGATGAAAATTTTCGAAATGAGAAGAAGAAATTTCATTGGCCGATTGCAAAAATCCATGATTGGTCAATGGGCGAAACAGAGGATGCACACATATATTGCATGTTTCCTATTTATTATTGAAGATACCCACTGAATGACATTTTAAAAGTCATAAAATAATTTTTGCATGAAATAACTTCTATAAAACAAAACTAGCCAACGAAATCAGAGTGTTAGTTTGGGATAACAGTCGCCAAGCGCTGTAGGCGCACGCTGTCTACAGCTCGCCCGGGAAGTGCGGAGACTATGTACGTTTCCACTATGGGAATTGCGAAGTCGGCCATTTTCGGGTCTCGGTCCCCATTAGGCCTTACGGGGAAAAGGGCAGCAATCTTCATTTTTGGAGGATTGTGTGACATGTGAAGGACTTCGAGTGATCATACGCTAAGGAGATATTGCCTATGACTTACAGGAGCATTACGTTAGTAGTTCTAACCATGACAATTACGAAAAAGGACGGAAATAAGGAATGTAATACGAAGTCTTATTTGGTGGCAATGAAATGCAAGCAAAAACTCTCTTGTTAGGAAAAGTCACGAGATTTCTCAGGTAACATGCAATAAGAAGTAGCAAACTTGTACTGACAAGGTCAACTCGCATTAGGTTTGCATAGCGTAATGTCATCAGCAAAAATAATTATAATGCGAGGGACGTCCCCGTAGTCCTCTCTATTAAAATCTTGCCATAGGATATTTTCCCTGTTAACTCTGACGGGTGTGAGGAATGATATGCTCAGTAAAACACCTCGTAGAGAAGGTCCGTACGCATCGTAATTACGGGGAATGACATTAATGAATTATGGTTTGAGTGAGTTAATGGCATAATAATTCACTTAATTGGGGCCCACTTTCAATAACATTCGTCCAAAAATAGCCAAAGGAATGACCGCGAGTGTAGACCTCCTGAAACGTGTACTCAGTAAGGTATTACATCGCGAGCCCCTCTGGTCATTTAAAATGATTAGACAGCAATTCAGACAACACTAATAGTTAAATTATGCCTAATTAATTTAGGATGATAATGGAATAAGAATGGTTTTCATACAGACGTTCGCAGACGGAGGCAATGTATTCCTCTTTCATACGAAGAAATTTATTACGGTACGACGATCATTTAAAAAGAGATTGATTAGACACTAACTCTGGCTGAATTACACCTATAAATCTCGGCCTGAGCTACATTACAATCAATTGATGAAAGAATTCATTTATTCTCGAGCAAACCGTCATTGGGTTCACAGATCTTTCTTTCCCTAAACATAATGAGGAGAGACACCCACATTAAATGCAGATGAATACAATTAGTAAAACACACAATTCAATAATGGAAAAGGCAGATTTATTATATTTACTTCCAAAATTTACATACAGGAATCACAAGCTATAGCACACAAGCACCAGAGAAACAGGCCATATTGATGCCAAAATGTTGACTTAACTCCCTATTTTCAAAAAAATATTGTGATTACAGTCACTTAAGATGAGGGGTGAAGAAAACCACAGCAATATATTATGTTATCCAGTCAATATTAGGATTATTTAGGCAGCACCTGGACAACATTTAGTCATTATACCATCCAAGCATTGAACATGAGGACCTGCGAATGGAGGAAGTCATTAAATGATATAGTACGAAGTTGCAAAAGAAATTATTGTAATAAGAAGATTGGCAGATATAAGCTGATCAATTCACACTCCAAAATGGAAAGAAACCTGCCCTCACAGTGTAGGAGATCTAAGTCCTGAAAAAGGAAAAAATTTTCCATTAGTGACAATTTTTTTAAATACAACATTGATTGAAGGAAGCCACAAACCAAAGTATCTAATGTTGGCTGCATTAAGGTTCAAATAGCAAAGCACCAGTGTAGTTCTGTCTTACATTCCATGACTGCTCTCCCACAAAACACTCTCAAGGCACTCCACTCACTGCTTCTATAAAAGAAACTTTTACCAGACAGCATTCCATGGGGACCAATTCCTGAAAGAAGAGAACACTATTAATTACATTTAAAATTTGATTGAAACAAAATATTGATTGACATGAATACAGGGACCACATTCTACAGTTTCTAATGCTGGCTGCATGAAGGCTCAAACAGCAAAGCACCAATATCAGGATACATAGTTTCGTCTTACATTCCAAGGCTTAGATGTACATGAGAGTGAGTCAGATATCAAAGATGACAGGAGTAAGAAGTTATACTACCTTCAAGTTAACACAACTATGCTACTTGGGAGTCTCAAGCATTTACATTGAAATTCAAACAAATCGAACTGAACTGTTGGGAAGCATATTTTTAAAAAATCATGAAAATTATATTTCACATCTGTAATTGCTTTTATGTCTTATGCATTATGAAAGAAAATTCAAATGTCAAAAGCTACAGTCACTATATACATTGGACCAATCTCCCCACGGAAAATCAAAGAAATGGTTTAAACTGCCCTTCCTAGGCAATATTAGCCAAGTAATAGTTAGACATTTACCCAAAGACATCTTAAAAATCTGTTTTTATAATCCGACTACACTAAGCAAATTACTTTTTAATTCTAAAGACAAAATTAATGTGGAGCATAAAAGTGGTGTGTACCTGATAGTATGGTGATTGCAGCGCAGTGTATGTGGACCAAATGGGGAGAAGATTTGTGACCAGAGTAAATGAACATGAGAAGCGTTAGATACTGTGATGAGACATCAATGTATGCTAAACACCGACTAGAGAATGGCCACCAGGGAAACTTCAAACCTTACACGTCCAGGATAAGGGTTTTAAACTTGACTTTTTGGAGAAATTCAAAATTGGTGAACGACGGTGCTCACTCGATATTTTGCTTTTAAATGATTTGATGGATTTTAAATGTTCCCCGTTGACCACTATCTCTGGTATACCCCATTATTCGCCACAACCTTCATATTTGACCTAACCTCCTATATATATTCCTCTTACCCCTGTGATTTAGCCTCATGCCTCACTTCCCTTCCCACATTTACCTCCAACCAGTTTATGCCTAAGCATTCCCTCAAATTCCTTCCCCTTCCAGAGAGACATACCCCCCCCACCAGTGCACTATTTAAGGCCTTTCCAATGCTCAACACTTTAGTCCCTGATGATGACACGTGAGTGTTGAAACCGGTTGGTTATTAAACGTGGGGAAAATTACAAAGTTGATTCTTATTCTCAATGACGATTGGATTAGACAGTAAGACCAACTGCCGTGAGAAAAAGGTTTTTCACAGCTAAACACTGCTAAGGGAAAAAGAGCATATTTTGTTTTTAGCACCATTGCACGGTTGTGTACTTTATAAAATTATGACTAAGCATCACTTAGAAGTTAAAAAAAATTCTTTTTTCAATTAATTCATTCATAATTATGTTAAGTAATTGAAAAAATGTATACAGCCATAATTTGGAAGAAGATGTAGTAGTTTCGGAAAGAGGATTCTTCTAAACCAATGCCGGGTTTAGCCAGTCATCTGGAGAAGCTAATAGCCTTGGAACTGATTGAACTGTTTATGAAGTATTCATCACAGGAGTATTTGGGTCATGTTGCTGATATGTCCTCTCTTTACACTCAACAAAAAGGTACATCTCTTGATGTGACATGGGAAGAGATTGGTCAGTTTTTGGAATCCTTTTGTTTAGCGGATATCACACGGTCCCCCACAAAAATCTGTACTGGCATCTTGCATAAGATATATCGATTCCCATGATTCCTTCAGTGATGCCAAGGAATCCTTTCAAAGGGATAATTGGTAATTTGACTAGTCAGATAACAGCAAGTTGCATAAGGGTGCCCAATTTGGAAAAATGTCACCATTGTGCAGAGAATTAGGAAAAAAATCTTATGCTTCAAAGCAAGAAATGGTGGTGGAATCAATTTTCTAATGCCCTAAATATGAGTGTTGTAGGTGCATGTGTTGTACATAGGAACAATGGGAAGGGGTAAAATCCATGGGAAGGGGCAAAAACTCACTTAGAATTCCTACACGATGTAGTGACGAGTGTCATGTGACTACACACTAAATTATTGACTCATACAGGGCCTAAGATGTTTCAGTATAAAGGGGGGCACATTTTAGATAAAACATCCCATGGTAGGGTAGTCTGCATAAAAATACTAGACTCCAGTTATACGAGAGATAGAGAGAGAAATATGCATTTTCATTGTTTTCCAATGTATCACAAGTAATTATTTATCCAAATTAGGCAATTAAATACTTTGAAACCATTGATTTGTTTCTCTATACACATGAAATCATGTATTATTTACCACGCATATGCTATTTTTGAAAAATGTTTAAACCTTGTCAAAAGTTAAATTTGCAGCATTTTATGCACTTGAATGTCCAATGTGAAAAACAAGTTAAAATTTTTTGTTTGTTTTCCTTCGGAATATATCTTCATTAGCCATTGAACTACAAATAAAAGCTAAAGGAATCATTAAAATTCGCTCAGAAATGAGTTCGGTCTGTAAACGGTTAGTTGAATAATTGGCAAAAAAATGTTATAGAATGAGACCTGACATTTCACTTTCACAATGAGGCTGCAAAGTTGTGTTCCGAAACTGATTTTATATTAATACTACATACATTAAGGAGTGACAAATTGAGAAGTTAATGATGCATTATGATACTATGATGCATGTGTTTCTTTGACTGTTGTCACAATAAACTAAAAATGAACACATAAATAAAGTTTGCCCTGATCCCATCAGTTTAAGAACTTTGAAAGATAACTTAATTGGGTACAAAAAATTATACTGGGTCCCTAACCCCTTACATATGTTCTCCAAAGCAACTTTTGTTGTAAAACTCACCACAGTGAATCTTCAATAATTCAATCATTAACACTTTTACTCAAAACCTAACCCTGAATGACCATTCAGACTTAACTTATCGCTGAAGCATAATACATACCATGATGTTGATGATAGTTCAGTGAATTATACTCATGTTTCTGGAACACAAGACCTTTCAGGTTGAATCTCTGCATTTCTACCACTTGCCACCGATCTTATTGAGAAGTCTCCACTTCGGAGTTATTTTCTCAGGGCAATTAGGTACATTGAATATGGGAACTGCGTTGGACTTTTAACTTCTTCCAGCCATCTGCACGAGCAGTCTAATTGCGATTCCTCAAAATGTACCTAAAACATAGAAAATTGAAATTCGCACGGGCTAAATCTTTTTTTAAACATTATATATAGTATGTATAAAGACAAACTGATTTATAAATCACAGTAACAGCAGACACATACAAGGTAACAATGAAAAGAATTACACAACAAAGGATGAAAGAGTACGACATGAGTAACATGGTTCTCAACAAAACCCTTATAACGGTGCTAAAATTATGGATTCAGCGTATTGTATGAAAACAATGATACCAATATTACACTCGATGAACGACACATTACTGACAGTGGACGGATTCCTCGGAAAAATCATATGGATTGTTAAGAATATTTATCTCCGAGATTACAAATTAAGGTCGACGTCATGCTTTGTCATACGAAGCTGGTAACTTTATGTTTCACGTGAAAAATACTCACTACATATAATCCTGATTAGGTACAACCCGATTGCGATAAGTACACTCGAGGATTGGAGCCTATAAATAATCACCGTTACGTGATTCTTATTACCCACATTAACAAATACAAGCAATCAAAATCATGGTTTCAATGTTATAACTTTTAAACACACGAACGTCTCGTAACATGAATGTCGTTACATACACTGGTCCTGAGATACCACGTCGGAATAAAAAGCAATTTTTAAAATTTCGGAAGAAAACATTAACCGAGAGTTACAAATGATCACCATTATTACGAAATACCAGAAAAACTCACAACATAAACAGACATTATAATGCACACTGGGGTCATGAAAATTCACGTTGGAATGTCTTGCATTGGTTAAAAACTGAGAGAAAATGACTATCATCGACCTCTTCAAACCTTAAAATATGAAATATATAAATCAGAGATAGTAAAACTCATGTGACAATGCATGGAAATAACCTATAAACTTACCTCAAAAAGATTAGAATGCAACATTGGTTGCCACTTGTCCCTCCGGCACATTTACAGCCATTTCCCTCTTCTCACGGGATCCCGAGGGAAAAGAAACACACGAAGAGGTTTGCTGGATTTGTTGGAACAATTGGGTACACTTCAAAAACACATTTCGCTTTCCAGTAATTGTAAATTCAGGCAAAAACTGCTACTAATCGCCCAACCGCCTATGCCATTACACAGCCAGCGAGATATGAGAAGAACGGAAATGGCCGAGTGCGACGACTCCACTTCATAGTTATTATTTGGCAATCCAGAGGACTCTGGCTATATACGCTTACGATTGACATTTGACGACCGCAAGCGCGCGTGATGGAAGACAACCAACAAGGCACGAAGCAAGGAGAGTAGAGAACTCTACTCTCCTTGGCACGAAGATTATATTATTTTAATATCCATGCAACAAGGATTACCGCCAAGGTCCCTAACCTTAGGATGTCGTGGTCGTTGTCTGGATTGGAGGACTGGATTTTTTGTATAGCAGCGCGTCGGCTGTGGACGGTGCAGATGCTGGAAGTTGAAATGAGGTAATTGGAGAGTAAGTCGGAGAGTAGTTCACCTGTTAGCAACAGAGTGTACGCTTGGTATATATTGCATTCTATTTTCATCTCGTCTATGCATTTATTTCGTATACGTGTTAAAATATATATTCGTATAGGATTTATGGAATTCCATGTGAACTTCCGTCTGTTCACACAGTGGAAATGTTTGTTATATATAATTCAAACTTTTAAGCTTTACTCGTGTACCCGTTTACATGGGGGCATTGACTTTGATTGGCATGTTGTATCATTTAGCCGTACCGTTGGAAAATTAATTTTACAATAACTAGCGTATCAAGACAAAGCAATAGCGGGTAAATGTGAGCTTGAGGGCTACATCGTTCAATTTTTTTTCACCCATTTAAAAATCGACGTTTTTCGATGAAATTTTCAGGACACAACCTGCTGTGATGGCAGTACATTCTCGCGAAAAAAAATCTTTGCAAAAGGGTAAAAACTCGAACAATGTAACTCTCATGCTCACATATACCGCATTAGCGTTTTAGGAACTTGTTCTTTCTATCTTCGGTCCAAGATGCCTAACAACAAATTACCCTCACTGGGATACATCATTACATTACATTCAACTCACACTTGATTTTTATTTCGAGTCTTTAAACAGCTTGAGCACAACAAATTACAAAAAAATCAACCGACAAATATTCACCCACCAGTTCTTTAATAAATTCTTTATAGACGCAACCTCTTTCACACTCGGCTGCTTCATTATATTCTGCTTCTGTAGTGGAAAGAGCCACAATTGGTTGCTTGGCAGGACCACCAAGCTACTAGATCTCCACAGAACATCGGAGCATAATCTGCTTGTGCTCTTTCTGGTATTCACATCACCTGTATAGTCAGAATATGCAGTTATAGTCACATCTGATTGTCTTTTGTACAGTAAACCCAGATTTTATGTGTCCTTTAAGCACTTTAATGTCATTTTTACATTTTTGCTATCAGTCAGTGTTGGGTTCCCCAGGCTTTTACTTTCAAAGTTTACAGTGAAAGCCATGCCAGGTGTTGTTGTGATAAATAAAAGTACCAACCTGCACTTCCAAGCTGCAATAGTGTTTCAGCTCCCTCAGCATCTTTTGTCCCTAATTTCTCCTATATTGGTATAACTAGCATACCCTCTCAGAGAAAGGAAAGCAAAGTCTTTAGTTCTTGTCATCTCTATGCTAGTCAAAGCCTTTGGACCATTTCTTTTCTTTGTTCAAAATTCCTTTCCAAAGTTTTGTAAAAAATGTTTTTTTTTTCAGAATCATTATTACTCATTATGATCCCGTCACCAACATAAACAGCTAAGTACAGTGTTCTGATCTCCTTTCTGAATATACACTGTTCTGATTTTAACTGAAGTTAACAACAGTAAACCTATAATTAACAACAAATCTTTAACCTTTGATTCCATTTAAAGGGTGCTTGTTTTAATCCATATAAGTATTTTTCTAGATGGAAAATTTTATTCTCAGCATTTAATTCCTCTGGCATATGTGCGTAAATTTCTTCTTATAGGTAGTTCTCCATAGATAAATGCTGTATTATTATTAAATGCCTTTATTTTGTAATTTTTTTGGTTGCATTAGCAAACAGAATCCTCGATGAAGTACAGTTTACTACTATTGGGCTCAAAGTTTTTTTGTAGTCTATGCCTCTCTCTCGGGTATAGCCTCTTACCACTAATCTGGCCTTGTACTACCCATCTTCTTTTTCTTTGAATACCCTCTTACTAGTAAGGACTTTCTTTCCTTTAACTTCTGGGTGAGTTAACATATTTCCATGTTTTAGTTTTCATTACCAATGGTTTTTTGTCCTCAATTGCTGTTTTCAACTTCTCTTTCTCTAGTCCTGTATTAGTTTCATGACAAGAAATTAAAGCCCATTTACATTCATGGTCTTTCGGGTTGCCTGGGGGTTTTAGGTGATATCCGTCTCTTAAATTATAACCCAATATTTCAACTTCTGCTTCTTGTTCTTCACTTTCAACTCTTACACCTTCTATGTTTGGCTATAGATTTCTTCCACTTGAGTTTCTACCTTTGCTCTATCATGTCTTTTCATTTGTTTCCCTTCCTCATTATCATCATATTGTAGTTGAGGAATGAAGATTACATCTCTAGGTATCTAACTCTTATCTGTAAGGTCTCTCATTCCTTTTGAACATTTCCATATCTCACGAACAGTCCTTTTTTGCTTTTGGGTCATTCCATGCTATGACAACAACTGACTCAGATTTTGACTTGGCATGAATTATATTTTCATGCAGTTAGGTATGAAAGAATGCAGTTTTTGTTGCTGTGGAAACAAAACTCATTTTGTTTTCACAGCTGTTTAAAGTGTAGGTGAAACTTCAGTTTTTCCATTCCCAAGGACTTCATGGTCACTTGTATCTCTGGAGGAAATAAAATTGTATCCATCTTATTTATCACTCAATTGTTATATAAAATTTCAGTTTATCAAAGAAACCATGAAGATTCCTGGTAAAAATTGAGTTATACTTTCGAAGGTATCATAAATTATCAAAACACTTTAGTTTCGTAAGATTAACCCATTGGCTTACAAAGACGGCGATTCGCCGGTCTCGTATATTATTTTTTTTCCAACCCTCTTTTGGAGCATAAATTTCAGATAGATTTATAATGTATGTTCTTTATTGCTTTTATGTTCTCCTAATGCAAATTCCGACGCTGTTATTGTATTGCAGTTCATATTTTATTCTTTTATATACTCGATGGTTTGAAAGCATTTTCGCCGCGCCGTCATCATTTATCGTGAACCCAATGCACATTCAGCACCAACTTACTTTGTCTCCTTTCTCTCCTATCCTCCTCCTATTTGATACTGTAATGCTGAGACACCAATTGATTGCCAACATGAGATAACGAAAGCAATATTACACTTTGTATATCTGATGAGTGACATCGCGTAAGCGAAAGATACCCATTATCTTCATCTTCAGTGAACTTGCTACTATCCAAAAGATAATACAATCTTTTCTGCTGCCCCACAAAAGTTGCCTTTCATCTTTTCCTATTTGCTGCTACATCAACAAAGAAGATAGAATTACTGAATGAAGACGTGACCTTCGGATAATACATATTAGTTAGCAGCCAGTATCCCTGCCGCTGCCACAGCCACGGACGCTTGCGCTCGAGCGCGCTCGAGCCCGCGTATACACGCGATGATGTAGAAAATTTTATTTATGATAGTGACATCAGTGCAAGTGATAACTGTGAAGATAGTGACACCAATGACTCTGATTATTCAGAAACTGTGAGCAGTGCAGAATTTTCCAGCGAAAATGAAGGCAGTATTTGTCCGGCGGATCCAAAATAGGCTAAAGGAGAAAACATTTGGCATTGGTGTAAAAGCAACCAGAGTGTGAAAGAATTTAGATTCTCTGGTAAACCTGGCATAAATGAAAGAATTCGTGGGGAAACAATCCTAGTGAGAGAGACATTTTCTTCCAGTTTCTTGAAGGTGACTTTTGGGAACTCATCGCAACTGAAACCAACAAGTATGCAGATGCCTTTTTCTACTCCGAAAAAAAATAGAAAAAGTGATCTTAGGAAAGGGTGGTTTGAAAGAACTAGAGATGAGATTCAGGCCTATTTCTCATTGTGTGTGCTGGTACAATTGAAAAAAAATAAACTTCAAAGATACTGGAGTCCACGCAACATGACAGAAACGCCTTTTTTCGGCTGAATTATGCCATATAAACGTTTTCTTTGTGATCAAAATTCTTGCATTTTGTTGATAATTCAAAAGTGAATGAAAATGTTCGGCTGAAAAAGATATCTCCAATGATCAGCTACATAAATACAAAATTTAGAGCCATGTACACTCCGGAGAGAAATCTTGCCGTGGATGAAAGCTTTATGAAATTTCGTGGCAGACTCTGCTATGGCCAGGACGACCCAAGTAAACGCGCTCGCTTTGGAATCAAGTACTACAAATTATGTGAAATCTCATCAGGGTACTGCCTACAATATTCAATTTACACTGGGAAAAAACTGCCCGGAGCAAAGGAAATTCCTTCGAGTGCAGCAATAGTACTAGAACTTCTGCATAATTACTTCGCAAGGGTTACACTGTGGCGTTAGATAACTGGTACACATAACCTGATCTATTTCTGAAGTTGATTGATGATAAAACTAATGCTTTAGGCACAGTTAGAATAAACCGAAGGAATATGCCGGCAGAACGCAAAAATATACAGTAGAAGAAAGGGGAGGCAAAGTAGCATAGCAATGGAATCGCTGCTATGAAATGGAGAGATAAAAAAGACGTACATGCACTAACAACATACCACAAGACCTTGGAAATGGCTGACACTGGAAATAAATCAGTAAGAACTAAAGAATCAACCATAAAACCACAATTTATTCCCAATTACAACATACAAATGAATGCTGCTGACAGGCAGGGTCAACGATTAGCATCTTTTCCTGTTATGCGTCGTTATACCAAAGGTTATAAAAAGATATTTTTTTATCTCATGGATATGGTTTTATTCAATACTTACGTATTATATACGAAAACAGCAGGCAAGAAGATTCAATTTGATGACTGCTGAGAAAATTCTAGAAAATGTGAATATGCCGGACTATAAAAGACGCGGGCGACCAGTATCAGGCACCCTCACCCATGAGATTCCAGGCGGCAAATTGGGGACATTTTCCAATTCATATCCTGCCAAATCCAGAAAAATCCATCATGTAAATGTGTGGTGTGCAAAACAAAAGGAATGAAGAGCGAAACCATGTGGGAGTGTGAAGAATGAGGTGTCTCCCTTCACCTACCAGATTGCTTCAAACTCCATAATACGAAATCAACCTATATGTAAAACTTACGATTTATTCACAAAGAATTTTCAATTACATCACATTTTTCGACTGCTAACAACAAATTATAATTGGCAAAATACTAACTTAGATGTATCAAAATTTTCAATAAAATATATAATAAACTATAATATTTATAGCATTTTTATCAGTAGAATATTTTCTCAAAATAAATGGTATTTCTGAGGGAGTAGCACGCAAGAAAAATGGTAAGCCAATGGGTTAAAGAAAATTTCTTACCCAAAACATGGTTCTATAAAACAGTAAATATCTTCCTAAGGCAGTGTGTTTACAAACCAAAATTATTTTTTCTCATAATTCTAAAGATATTTCCCACCTACTCAGAAAATGTAACTCATGACTTTTTGTGTGCTTTCCGAGATAAGTATAAATATAAAATAATGTGCATTATGCTTTTCTGATAATCAAGGTCTGGCCTACCTACAATTAGTTAAGAAAAGAAATAAGCTACCTAAGAAAAAAGAAATAGTTGTCTTAAATATTTTTATCAGATTTTCATGATAAATTAGTAAGAAGGTTTGCGTCTACTGTAGAATTTTTGGAAATACAGGTCCAGTTTGACTACTAAATAATTACAAAATAAAATGAAACAAATTTCTGGAGAATTTTAATTGTGATTTTTCTACTTTTTCATGGCAGGAGAGCAGTTAACTATTAACTTTGCAATACATCTCAATGTGTAGGAAATTAAATGAGTGGGACTTAAGTTTCTGAAAAATGTATTAATACTTGTGTATTAAAATGCAGTGTCTCTGTCAAAGAAAATCTAGTCTACACATTAAAATACAGCTTGTGCAGAATCACTTCTCAAGCTCATATGCTCGATTATAGATGTTTGGGTCAACAGTACTTAATGCATCTTTGATTATAACTATGATAGAACCTGTTTTCTTTTGTGTCAACCTTCACTTGATCTTCCTTGTCAAAATTATAACTGTTGGCTCACCCATTTTGTCTTTTTCGGAGAAGTTTTACACTTCCTGAACATTTTGTAGTAGGATCTTCTATATTACTAATAATATTAGTAATCAGAGGAATGTAACAAATATATTATTTCTGTTGGGGCCAGTAAAATGATGTTGCAGGTCCATAAGGATGCATACATTTTATTTTCACTTCACATTCATCAACATGTTTAGACATGACTAACCCAAAGAACCACGGTTGTTATATAAACAGGTCACATAACAATTCGTGCAAATTTGTAATATTTGCTTCATACATTGTCTTTCCTAGGAAACTGAGAACCGAACTGAAAACTGTATCACTGACTAAACTAAACTGACGAATATATCCATGCCATTAGCCTTTTCTTGTATTTCTTGCTGTATTTTTTCATCATCCTTCTCTGGAGGAAAATGTTTTTCCCCGGCTTGACAAACTTTGTTGTTCAAAGCAGAGTGTACTTAGTCAATTTTTCTTTTGGTGTATGCTGACTTCCTTTGCGAAGCAATTACATAAACTTTGAAAGGAGACTCTTCAATGTCCTTTAGGGATGTATTGATTACCTCTAGTGCTTTTTTTGGATAATAGTTTTTCCAGCTCTAAAATACTGTAGTTGCTGTCACCTTCTGTGCCAAGATTTTATTCATCACTTTTTACTGTTTTTTTGTTCAACTTTTTCTTTGCATGAATTGCATATTTTCTGACCAGAGATTGCTTTTATAGTAACTGGAAAATCATAAACTTGCGTTAAAATTCTTATGTGATCGTTCTGACAGAAGTTCGGTCTAGATCCGGTCGGTCTGGGTTTTAAAACCTGGTCGAGGTGGATTTTTTCTTTGTGGAAATCAGCTATTGCTTCTGAAGGTCATGTTAGTGTTAAAACTGCTGAAGGACTAAATGTAAGCCATTCCACCACTATCTAATCTTCTTACAGTGTAGATATTAATTTCAGCTTTTTTGATTGGACAAATGACATTAATGTAATTATAAATATGATCAACAATGGAAATGGCATCAATCATTACCATCGGAAATGTCTAAACCCTCACGTAAGCATGATCATACTCATGAAGTTCATATGGTTTTTTATTACGGTTTTTTGCTTTTTATATTATCGTAGTGTTTATGCCACTGCTGTTCAGTCACAGAGAAGAGGAATTCTATATTTAACTGTATATGTGTTTAGGGATATTTAGTTAAATTATGTAGAACCGAGTGAAAGGCAGTTATTATATGTGAGTGCCAGTGGTTAATTATCAGGATGATGAATCAGAATTAGTGATGGCCGGATCGGATCCGTCGGATCCAAAGATCCGCGGATCTTTCATTTTTTCGGTTCCGGATTCGGATCCAAAGACACGGAGCAAAATCGGATCCGGATCCTATATTTTAAATTTTCGCGGCTTAGCGATCGAAGTGCCCCGTGAATGGAATATAGGTGCGGTAGATATTGACAAGAAGAGGATTTGTTACTCCGGTAACGAAATTATGTGAAAATGTTCCCGTGCAACTAGAAGCAAAATAAATAAATATGACTTTTTTCCCCGGTATCGTGGGAAAAAATTCGTAGGATGTCACGCGGGTAGCCTACATTCACTGGGATCAGGCGGACAACGAGAGCTAGTGTACTGCGAAGTTCGATCCCTATCGCAGTTTAATTTTTTCTTTCAGTCATTGCATCGAAAATTTTATCACCTTCAATTTCAAACCATTACATCTGAATACTCACTTTATTACTTTTGTTGTTTGAATTAGATTTACAAATGTACCATTAATAAATTAAGGATGGTCGGGTCGGATCCACGGGTCTTTCATTTCATTCGCTACTGAAATCATATCCGAAGACAGTAAAAATTCAGATCCGGATCGAACATTTTAAAATTTCGCGGCTTAGTGATCGATGCGCCCCGCGAATGGAATGTACGTATGGTAGAAACTGACAAGGAGAGGGTGTGTAACTCGCTCACGAAATGAGAAGATTTTTTTCGTGCCACAAAAACCAAATAAAAAAATACTCGTCGTGACTTTTTCCTCCATACGCCCGGATGATCGAGAAAAAAAAAGCCGAATGCCACGCGGGTTGTCTACATTCGCCAGATTCCCGTGAACCTATGATATCGTAGCTGTTAAAAATGAGTGCTAGTGTACTGCCGGTCGCGAGTCCGAACCTTAACACTGCCAAGGAATACTGGCCATGCTGTATTCCTAGGGTAATGCAAGTAGGCAGTTTAAAAAAAATAGATAATCAGAAATTTCATGACAATTTATAAGTCAAAAAAATATTCAACTTTGGCGTTAAAGAAATGATTGGAAACATTTTTACTGCAGAATTAAATCGTAGAATCATTATGTTAACTTTACAATGTATTTTTGAGTGACGCATTCGTAAATCTAGTTTAAACGATAGAAGTACAAAATAGTCAGTATCCACATACAAAGGTTGGAAATGAAGGCTGATAAAGCTTCTGATTCAATGGCTGAAAGAAAAATTTTAAACAGCGATAAGAATCGAACTTCATTACGTGCAGTCCACTACCCCACTCTGCTATTGTCGGCTTACCTGATTTTGGAGAATACATGCTCCCCACATTTCATTCTACATTTTTCTTGCAAACCCAAAAATGGAGAAAAAATCTGAGACTATTTAAATTTTGCTTATGGTAGCATAAAAAAAGGCTAATCTCATTTCAAAATCAGAGTTACACAAACTCTTCTTAGGAGTAGAAAATTCTCAAATTTCACTTCAAAGGTTATTATTAATAAGACTTTGCAAAATTACTACTTTAGCAGCTAGAAATATTCTATAATAATTTTTTCATCTTAATAATGGGATCCCCGGATATTCCATAAAGGGGATCTCTTGGTCGCATTAAAATATTTTGTGTTTCTAAAAAAGAATTTGAAAGCATTCAAGGATTTGATTAATAATTGGAAAATAATTCCTTTATTAATGAAAATAAACTTACAATGTTTCTTTTAACTGCACTCTAAAAAATAGTTGTACAGGTTTAAAAAATGTATTGCTTGATGAGTATATGATAAGAGAGGTGATCTTTATATTAGAAGTAATGAGGTTAAGTTATTGCATCCGTAAATCTTGATCCAGGAAAATATTATCCACATAGTTATAGGAAGTTGATTTTTTTCTACAATAAATTTACTTGTTTTTTAGGTAATTCTATTTTTGCTGTATTTATATATTTATTAAAAATCTAGGATTTGAAAATGAATGAAATTCAGAATCGAATATCTGAAACTAAGAATCTGAAACCGAGATAAAGATCCGAAACCCAGGCAAGGATCCGGATCCGACGAAAAACCTGGATCCGTCCATCACTAATCAGAATACATGCTATCCAAAAGATAGTTAAGTGTTTCCAGTTTTGAAGGGAAATAATTAAATTTAAAAAAATTGTTATACTAGGTAATCCCATCATAGAAATTGACTAGTGTAAGGTGATTTCAAACTTCTAGGAGTTGATACCTACAGTTGACTGAGGCTTCCCGCCTGTTTTAAACCTTTAATAAATTGGCAAAAGAACATTAAAAAACTTATATTCATGGTGACAGCTTACATCCACACTATCTTCTTTCAACAGAGCTGCCAGGGGACTCACTTTTTCAAAACACTCACTATTCTTCACTTTATTTGAAAAAATGCTCACTTTTTAAGAGGTTTTATTTGTCTTAAGAGTTTCCTAGTGATTAGTGCCGACAGCCAAATCAAAGACTTTCAGAATACGTGCATTTTCAGTTCTAAGTGAGGTTTTCCCAGACTCCTCAGCCATGCAAGTGCGCTGCAGCAGTTCAGGGACTTGTACAGTTAACTCCCGATTTTCCATGCTAGTGGCTGGTAAAGGGTGCACAGATAATTAGGAAACAAGGATAATTTGCTGTTTGGTTCTATCTGGATTCATTTCTCTTTGAAATAAACTCCCAAAAGTATCTGCCAATGAAAATATCCACACTGTACGTAATAGCATTTCATCATCATCATCATTGGTCAACAATCCTGGGATTGGTTTGACACAGCTTTCCACTCGATTCTTCTATAATAGCATTTAATAACAAAAAAATAATCCAGTAGAGCTGTCCCGGTGGCAATTATTGTTCGCAAGCCTCGGGTGGCGGCATGAAGCCTGGCATCAGACATCGAACCAGTCTGTAGGGCTATCAAGAAAGACGCGATTGGAGGAAAATGACAAAAGTTTACATACTTTTGTGACCACTGCCGATACACTAAATAAATTGGTGATGTACGGATAATCCACAGCCTGGATAACGGGCATACAGATAATCGGGAGTTTACTGTAGTTTGTTGTGACTAGAGTGCATGACATATGTGTAGCTACCGGTAGGCAGGATGTGTATTTGTCTTTTCACCTTCTAGGTAAGTGTTTGGTTAACGTTATATTGTCATCTACTTATCATGTTTCTGAACTTGAAAACTGTGCAGTAAACTCCAGATTAACTGTATGTGCATTATCTGAGCTGTGGATTATCCGTGCAATCTATTAAGTGTATTGGCAGTGGTCTCAAAGGTCAGTAAACTTTTGTCATTTTCCTCCAATTGCATCTTTCTCTAAGGCCATAAAGACTGGCCCAATGTCTTACGTCAGGCTTCATGCCGCCACCTGAGGCTTGCTAACACTAAATTGCGGCCGGAACAGCTCTACTGGATTTTTTTTGTCATTACATGCTATTATGTACAGTGTGCAGTACACACCAATTATCTGTGTGCAATACACCAATGATCTTTCTTCCAAGATTCCTGTCTCAATAAAATCTTTTTCTAGTCAATTGAGCCATTATTTCTTTATTAGTAAGGAAAACTCCTTTATGTGCTACAATTGATGTCAATATTTATGGACATGACCTGTCAGTTGAATTATTTTATGACTTAATTTGAGTTTTATTTGTGAATGCATTATTCCCATCCTGATTCGGAACATAATTATGTTTTATGTTACCAGTTTACATCTTATATATTGTTGACTTGGAGTCTTTTGTTTTGTCAATTGTGTGAGTCTTTGTTTATACGTAGCTGAATTTTATCTTCATACTAAGGGATGTTGTCCATTAGTTAAATTCTATGATGACATAATTTGTCTTTGTCTATGCTTTATTACTCTATTTCCATCCTGATTTATAACATAAATACAAGCATAATGAATGATAGAATAAACTCTATAAATCCACAATTACATATTTATCTCACCTTTTTACTACCATGGTTTCGACAATTGGGGATCGGGTTGGTGTGGTGGCTAGAGTACTGGCCTCCCATCCCGAGGGCCCGGGTTCGATTCCCGGCAGTGGCGGATTTTTCAGTGGAAAACCGGTCCCCACTTGAGTGCCTAGTGGAGGGCATTTCAAGTACAGTACTCCGTCCGTCGGATGGGACGTTAAGCCGTGGTCCCCTTGGCGCCTTTCGTTAAGAGTAGGCTAATGCCGACGCCGGGTTTCTCTCCACCCTTCCTCCGTTCCCTAAAAAAAAAAAAAAACCTCCTACCATTACCCCATTACCCACCTATCCTATATGGCGCAAATGACCTCAGCTGTCGGTCGCCTCCCCTAAATAACCAACCAACGGTTTCGACAATTAATGCCATCATCAGGAATGCCTAATAGTAATGTGTACCTGAAACCATCAACTTTATCATAAATACATTTTATGTTACCAGGTTGCATTCTATTTGTTGATGACTTGAAAAAATCTTTTCTTCCTGTCTTTGTTTATCAGTAAGTAAAACTTGTCATCTATGTGCTATATTTTATTTCTATATTTACTACATTTTTCAGCATTCCTCAAATCAACATATCTTCATGTTGACATAAAAATTGCTAAATCACGTGACAACACTTGTAGTATGAAGTTTGTACATAGAATATATTCATCAATGGTTCCTAACTCAAAATATTGCTGATATTCATTAGTTATGTTCCCCAGTATTGTCACTATTTACTCACTTTTTCCATTAAAATCTCACTTTTTACCCACTTTTCTTGGAGAATACTCTCACTTTTCTCTCTTAATTTTGGAATCTATTCCCTGGCAGCCTTGTCTTTCAACCATTTGTCGGAGTTTAATCCTTGTGTATCACATTTGTGTGATTGGGTGTGATACTGCACTTAACAGTCTCCCCTCTGCAATGTCCTCTACACAACGTTGACCTGTAATTTATCGCTTCAATCTCTTCACATCATATCAGTTTGCTTGCTTAGCAGGTATAGTCGTACAGTGAAGAGGCCTCTGAAATATTTTTCTTCACTTGAGAAGTGTTGAAACTGGTGAGGTTTCAATTGTTCAATCAAACAACTGGAGAGGCTCCTTTCAAAATGAGCTTTAATGACTTGCAGGACATTCTATGAATACATTTGTAATTTAAATCTGTCCTCTTTAAATGAAAAACAAGAAAGTGTTGGCTGCTCAAAGAGTAACGGATATGGTTTAGGCAGATGAGACCTATGAGTAAAAGGAGGTACCAAATTAAATCCGAGATTAAGGAGAGGGACGTATGGGATTGGCATGAAATCTACCTGTAATAATTAGAATTAAACTTGGAACAAATTAATTACTGTGAAAAAACTCACGTTTTTAGAATAAGGCGACTAAGTCATTAGAAAAATAATCCCTTACTTTAAATCCATATTCGTAATTTATTGTTCTTCATGCTGATTTTATAAAAATGAAACTTACATTGTAAAAACAGCAATTTAAATATATGAAGGCCATTGTAAAACAAGGGGAAACAAATACAGGAAAAAATTTATGCATGGAATCAAGCTATAACTTGGACCAATTTCTGGTGTTGCACATGGTAAGAATCAAATAACGTTGCATTAAAACACTAAAATGTTCATATAAACACTCAGTTTCAATGGCTTAGTGTCATTATCAGTGTGTTATTTACTTGAAAATAATTCTAAGACATCTAAATTGATTGGTAAAATAAATAAAAACTTAAAACGGAATCTTACAAAGAACAATAATTCTTACTACATTGAACTACTATGCAAGATTTTCTTCAAATTACCAATGGTGGCATAAGTTTTCGTACAATTCCCATTGAATCTTGCCTTTAAATCAGCTCCTAACGGAGTATTTAGGTGGTACATCTGTGGGACTGTCTCTTCATTCATCTTAAGTGTGTTTCCAGCTCCCAAAGAATGCACACAATTCCTTTTTTGCCATCTTTCTTCAGCTGCTCAATTGTTGGCATCCATTATTATGCCTGCTTGAAGGATAAGTCGGCTGATATCCACCACTCGAGTTGCTGGTAGCCATATACGAGTGAAGTGAAGTGGTTCAAGCATATCAAATCCACTGAGCACTTGGGTTCATACCACGTGACTTGTGCATGATGCTAAAGTCGTATAAGACTAAGATTTCGAACATAGTCCCAGGTAAAGAAAGCTTCAAGTAATGCCCATTGTACTAGACTGAATGCAACTTGTTTCATAGTTTAATTGGAGTTGTCATTAGGTCAATTGATTCATTACACTCCTTTTGAGCAGCAATTCCTTATTGAATGCTTACTTATGTAGGAGGGAAGGGATTGTATGCCCTTCCTACCTCACATCTACATTCACGTAGGTAGTATCCTATGGTGGTGTGTAGCAATTGGTGATTCCTCTCCAGGCATGCATTGCTGCATGCATCATGCTTGCATGATTAAATTATGCTTATTTTTCGTAACTGTGTCACCTGTGTTAGTCTTGTCAAAGTTCATATAAGAAATTGGGTTTGTCTTCTCTAATATAACCTTCATTACTCAGTGCAGTGAATTGTGTAAGAATAAGTCATTGTACGTATGAAATTTTTCTGTTGCTGTGTGATAATAATTATTTTTTTCATTAAATGTTTCACTTTGTGCCCCATAACAGAAATTGGTTTTGAGCAGACATAAAGTATGATAATATGGAGTCAACATCAAGAAAAGGTTACTAATATCATAGAAGGTTTTCTTCTCATTAGGGTAGGTTTGAGTAGAGTGACCCTACACTTAATTGCATTCATCTATTGGCTCCATCCCCATTTTATTTCTCTCTTTAAGTTGGCACCTACCCCTCTATATTATCCATAATGCCTTTTCTCTTTCTTCATCCCCTACGTTTTCAAGATCTTTCGCCACAGTTGTAGAAACCCCAGGCAATATAAATGCAACAAATACTACCAAAAACAACGATGTGGAGAAAATGAAGAACACGAGGCCTAAAAAAGAAGAGCAAGCCAAGCCGGATAAGGCTACAAAGCCGGCGAAAACGACTAATGCCGCCAGCGCGGAATCTCATAAAAAGAACTCGCCGAAATTACCGGGGCGTGAAAATGCACCATCCCCCGGCCCCTGCGGTACACGCGCTCCATGCCCAGTGGAGGCTATGGAAGAGGATGATCTGTCTGAGACAGACATCCGTATAGCCAGGCAAAAGAAAAAACATCGCATTAAGCGATAATCCTCTCGACGGACGGACACTTCTGTCTGTCAATAGTTATATACTATATATCCTTTTATCCTATGGACACTATTCTACAGTGGAATTGTAATGGTTTTAATCGCCACAGGGAGGAATTGAAGATTTTAATTCAAGATTTTAATCCGTTCTGTATTTGTCTCCAAGAAACACATTTTAAAGCCACAGACCAGGGTATTCTAAGAAATTTTAATGTTTTTAGATTGGACGATACCAGCGGCCGAAGGGCCCAAGGTGGAGTAGCGGTTGCTATCCGAGAGGCCCTTTACACCTCTCGGGTACAACTGAACACACCTTTCCAAGCGATTGCGGTGACCCTGCACGCCCCAGAGACCATAACGTTGTGCAGCGTTTACTTACCAGAGTGCGCACCTGTCACTGAACGCAACCTGGAAGACCTTGTCTTACAATTACCGAAACCCTTTATAATCTTGGGAGACTTCAATGCACATGACCCTTTGTGGGGTAGCTCTCGGAGACAGCGCAATAGAAGAGGATGGATTTTATCGCATTTTATCCAGGCTTTTAACCTTTTTTTACTGAATAGTGCTGAGAAAACCCGCTTTAATAGTTTTAATGGAGAATTTTCATCCATTGACCTCGCTATCTGCTCGAGCAGCCTTTCCACAAAACTAAACTTGGCCGTCCATTCAGACCTATGTGGCAGTGATCATTTTCCGCTTTTAATACGGAAGGATACCAGTTTTAACCCACTTTATGTAACTCCTGGAAATTGGCTTATTCAAAAATCTGACTGGTCAATTTTCAGAGAGAATTTTACATTTAAACATGATGGCAACCGTGACGCAATAACCAACGTCGAGGTACTTACGTGTGCTATCATCGAGGCTGCAAATATTAGCATCCCACGGTCTAAGGGTATCGTCCATCGAC
This sequence comes from Platycnemis pennipes, assembly GCA_933228895.1. NCBI lineage: Eukaryota > Metazoa > Arthropoda > Insecta > Odonata > Platycnemididae > Platycnemis > Platycnemis pennipes. The sequence goes on along the minus strand of OW121856.1, from coordinate 74,332,111 downwards.
CTGCAGTGCCATGGTGGACAGAAGAATGCGCGAATGCGATAAAACTGCGGAAGCGAGCCCTTCGTATTTTCCAGAAGTACCCCACGGAAACAAATCTTGCCTCCTTCCGACGTCTTCGAGCGAAAGCTCGACAAATCGTTAAAGAGGCGAAGAAGGCCTCCTGGACAGAATTCATCTTTGGCGTAAATCACAGGACACCTCTCACACAGGTCTGGAGGAAGGTGCGAAGCATCTCGGGCTCCAGTCAGCAATGTGGCGTATCCGGACTAAAAGTCGATGACCGGGTGGTTACATCTCCCTCGGAATTATGTGAGGTGTTTGGTCGCACGTTCACTAATATTTGTAGTGACGAAAATTATAATGCCTACTTTAAGGAAATAAAACAACGCTGCGAAGCAACATCCCTCACATTCCGTGTAAGGCACGGCACTGCTGACTACAACGAATGCTTTTCACTATGGGAGCTGACCTCTGCAATTGCTGACTGCCGGAACACGTCCCCAGGAATGGACGGTGTCCACAACGTATTTCTCCGGAATCTACCGGAATATGCGTTGCTGGAAGTTCTTCATACCTTCAACCAAATATGGTTGGAGGGTAATTTTCCGCAATCCTGGCGAGAATCTATCGTGGTTCAAATACCAAAGCAGGGAAAGGACAACAGCAACCCTAGCAACTATAGGCCCATCTCACTAACCAGTTGCCTGTGCAAGGTTATGGAGAGAATGGTCAATCTCAGGCTCGTTTGGTGGTTGGAGCGGCGAAACCTTCTCTCCAACATACAATGTGGTTTTCGTAGGGGTAGATCTACTATGGACCATCTTGTCTGGACAGATAATTTTATCCAGGAGGCCTTCCTTCTACGTCAACATGTCATCGGAGTTTTCTTTGACTTAGAGAAGGCCTACGACATGCTGTGGCGCCGGAAGATCCTGCAAACGATGCACAGCTGGGGTTTCAGGGGTAATCTACCCATTTTTATCCGAAACTTTTTAACAAACCGTGGTTTTAGAGTGAGAGTTGGTAAAAACTTATCGCAGCTCTACCCTCAGGATAACGGCGTCCCACAAGGTTCTGTTCTAAGCGTAACGTTGTTTGCAATCGCCATTAATGACATTGTCGACTGCATAAAAGCACCAGTGATGGGATCCTTATTTGTAGACGACCTTGCAATTTTTTGCAGGTCGTCTACAATAGCTAGCGCTGCAAGGCTGACACAGTTGACCGTTACCAAACTGAACAACTGGGCTAATAGAAACGGGCTTCGTTTCTCTAAGGAGAAAACTGTGTGTATGCATTTTCACAGATTACAAGGTATCCACATAGCTCCACCGTTACGCTTACGACGTCGTAATCTTCCTTACGTAGAAACTGTTCGATTTCTTGGCATGGTTTTAGACCGTAGATTGACATGGCAGGAACACGTCCGCAAGCTAGCGGAAAAGTGTCGCCGGAGCCTAAATATTTTACAAATTTTAAACAACACAACGTGGGGTACAGATCGCACGACCTCGATTTTATTATACCGTGCGCTGATTAGGTCTAAAATGGACTATGGGTGTTTCGTGTACTCGTGTGGACGAGAGTCATACCTGCGACCGTTAACAACGGTCCACAACGCAGGACTACGGTTAGCTACTGGTGCATTTAGGACCTCTCCTATCCCAAGTTTATATTCCGACGCCGGAGAGCCGCTGGAGCTCTTAAGTCTTTCTTTGGTGGGAGCATTAGCCTGCGAGAGCCGTTGGCTACTCGCAGGCTAATGCTGACATGCAACTATGTGTCAAAAATTTTATCTATGTCGAAACACCCATGTTTTGAAATCGTTTTTAAACCAAGATTTTTAGATATTTTTAACAGAAGGACAAGGGCTACCAGACCACTAAGCATTCGTTTTAAAGATTTTATTGAGGAATTTCAGATTTCGCTACCGGATGTGTACGTCGTCGGGTATTCGAAATACCCACCTTGGTTACTACCGCGACCAGAGTGTTATACTGGTCTGCATAGTCGCCAGAAATCCACTTCCACGTCGTTGGAGTACCAGAGCCTGTTTTTAGAACTTCTAAGTAACAACCCGGCCTCGATCCCCGTGTATGCGGATGGATCGAAGTGTGATTCAGCATGCGCATGCGCCGTGTACTCCACTCATCACAATTATATCAAGACCAGACTCAATCCGCTGTGTAGCGTATATACAGCGGAATTAACGGCTATTAAAATGGCCCTAAGAAATATTAATTCCAACTCTGGCTCTTTCCTCATTTGCACGGACTCCTTAAGCGCTTTAAAGTCCATTTCGTCCTATTACCCACTCCATCCTCTTGTCCAGGATATACAATGCACCCTCCAATCCCTTCTCAGCAAGGGAATCAAAATTTCCTTTATTTGGGTCCCTGGACATGTGGGAATAGCTGGCAATGAACGTGCGGACAAAGCAGCAAAGGAAGCACTACACATGCCAGAAATATCAACGACCTTGATAACCGTAGATGACCTTAAGTCTATGTTTCGAAATATGGTTATAGGCAGATGGCAGCAATCGTGGCAGGGGCTAATGAATAATAAACTTCGGGCTAGCAAACCGGTAGTATCAGCGTGGCCCTCCTCCGTAAGGAGTACCCGGAGGGAAGAAGTCGCAATTACTCGCCTGAGAATAGGGCACACTGCACTGACTCACTCATACCTCTTCACAGAAGAGAAGGCACTACTTCGGTGTGATGATTGCGACTCCCCTCTTAGTGTGCGACACATCCTTATAGAGTGTGATAAATACCATTCTTCAAGGGAGAAACACAAGGTTAACGGGACCTTAGAAACTATTCTAGGCGATTCTCCGGAGAGTCTGACCCGGATAATTGCCTTTTTAAAAGACATTAATGTTTTCAACAAATTATAAAATCTTTGTATTAGATCATGACCCTCACATGTTATCACATAAATAGAAATATAGGGAAATACTATATTACTTACATTTTATTCACCCATGGATGAGAGTGGTGCAAAATGACCTCAGCTGTCGACGCACCCAAAACACCAAATACTACTACTACTACTACTACTACTACTACTCTTTCTTCATTGTCCATGCTTATACAGCATTCTATCTTTGATAATATCCTTCGGCGTTCCTTTTTCCGTTCGAGGAAATTCCATTTATCTGTTAATCCATAGGCTACTTTGTGTTTGTCTGATTTCTACCAGCAATCTTCTCTCCTCCCCAACCATGTTCAACACTTCATTATTTGTCAGCTTTTCTGTCATCATACTTTCTCCATTATCCTTCACACCCACATTTTTAAGGCTGTCAGTATGTATTTTCTCTTCCTCCTTGCCTAGAGTCCATGGGGGTGCCCTTGAATGTGTCCTTTTCGAGATTAATTTCGGTGCGTAACTAAGGGCCTATATGATTTTGCTTTGTTTGGGATTTTTTCACGCTGGAATTAATCATAATTGTTGTAGTTACTTTAGAAATATAATCCCAAGTTTTTTCTCAATTGCAGTTGTACATCATTTTGATACCAACTGGGGTACCAACCGGGATTATGGTACTGCTAATAATGTGGCTCAGTACCAATGTTAAGTACCGCACCTGTTTGTAAGTCAAGAAGTGAGTGTTTATTCCATGGATGGAAGATTCTGAAATTGCTAAGTGGTGGGATGTATAATTTATGTTATGATTCTTTCTTACTCTGTGTGTCTTTGAGGTAATTTGGTTCAAGATTGTGCATCTCAGCGGGTAACTCTGCTAAAGTTTCGCGGCTGCTCGCGAGCTTTGAATTAGGTAATTTGGTATTTTAATTATTATTAGGACTGCCCTTCTTTGTCTTAAATAATTATTAGCAGTGTGTCTCTTTTGATGATGTAATTCCCTCTCCGTGGGCTACCACCTTATCGTGGTGGGTAGGTTTGAGTTTCTCAGTAACCTTAATACCTGTCATGGTTTGGATATGAGATCCTGTTACACTTGGATGAATGTTTCTTTAGTTCATTGGATAATACATAGTTTTCAATTTCTCTGTGATGTTTGTTTTTGTGGGATGCAATTCTTCTGGATATTGATTTTGTATCAAAAGTTTACTGATGCAGCATGCCGTTGCTTCATGTGGTAATGGTCAACCCGTTGGGGTGTATGGGGAGGGTGCTACCTATGGTGGCCATTGCTTGAAGCTGTACCTGATTTACCATTGCTCTTACAGGGTGATGAACTAATTTTGCAATTTTACGATATTTTCCATTTATAATCCTCTTAGCATGCATCAGTTGTCTAAGTTAGTATGCATTTTCTTCTTCAAAATGCACACTTCATATATATTTACAGTGTAAAGAGTGACACTGTCAAAGTCACACTGAATTTCATTAAGAAATTTGGTATTCACAAGCATACCTAGAATTAATATCATTGTGTGCTCATTTCTTACTTGAGAAATAGTGGTTTAAATAATGAAGACACACCATTATTATAAGTTAATTGACGAATCCATTGTAGTGGTGTTATCAAACTCACACAATCACTAAAAGCACTAAGCATTTGATGGGGGTGCATATCTGACATGAACCCAGAAATGGCTCGGTAGAAGAATACGACCACTTTTGCATGATATATTACAAAGGCATAATTTTATCTACTGTCGTGGATACACAAGCATGACCAAGTGGCTGACTATTAACTATAGCAGGATTATCAACATTGCATCAGTACCCAGTAATAATTTATACCTAGATAAAAATTACAAATTTTGACATTACACTTGTTGTCCAAATATCATTTAATCTAACTTATGCATTAAACGGTAGGCATTACATTATCAGACTTCCACAAGGAACAATTTTGAGAACCTTAAGCAATTCCTAATGAACGACATCAATGAAACTTTGCTAAGTGACGATAATGACCTGTAAAAAAGTGCGAGTGGTAGAATTGGCTGGAAAATGGGTTTGTGAAAAAAACAGCATATGAAATTTTAAATAGGTGCTTTATTGGCAAAAAATTTAAGTTGGAACACAAATTCTGGACGATAAGTAAATGATGCAACCTAAGAAAGTGAAATGGTTATAAATATATTACAGGAAGCCGACAGTTCCTCTTAAAATCTGCACCTTCCTTGGAAATGTATTAATTCAACATTATTTCTGATAAGTGCCAGCAACATCAGTGGAAGCATTTGCGGGAGCTACTCCAAAATTAAAATAACAGCTGTTGAACCAACTTGCACTCCTCTCCTCCCGAACAAATGAAGTCATTACACATTAATTCATGATAAGCACCAGTGACATAATAACCAAATTAAAATGGCTCAATTTACAAAAGCAAGATACAGACTGCCCACACCCCAGTCATCACCTTCCCCAGGAAAATTTACACTGCAAAACGTAAAATACGGATTCCGATTTCTCTTACTATCTTGACTACACATCAAAACTAAATTTTTTATACTTCACATGCATAGCCATGCACACACACTCCCGATTTCCTTCCCGTGCAATTCAAGTCTTATTCACCTTAAATTTCCGAGAGAAGGCCGTATTCTTGCTTGATATCCACCAATGCTTTCAAACCTTTGTTGCTATCCAACGGCAAGCTAGGAAAGAATGGGGGAGCAAATATGACGGATGTTCTGATCCCTGGGCTACAACTTTGTGGTGTTATAGCCCCTCCATATATCTCAATGGGTTAACCTGTAATACTAGAAAAACATTCATTTGCCTGACTTCAGATAGTTTTTGTAATAAGTCACTTGTGAATCAATGTAATCATACTTTGTAAATATATAATGCACAGTAGTGATAATGGGAGTTCCGTCAAATTGTTCATTATGCTCATCCTTGAGTAATAAGCTCTTTCTTTAATGTATTCAAACCAGGCTGGTCTAGGGCTTGAGGACAGTAGCCTATATCCATCCTAATAAATTAATTCCACATGCAGAGGCGTATCAACATGGTTGGGGGCCTGGGGTGCTATTTGATATGGGGCCTATTAGGAATTTATAACATTGACATAGTCTATGCTAGTATAATAGGAAAATTCCTTTTTCTTGTATTCCTGTAGACCCAGAATCAACTATTTATCAATGGATTATTACATCATGTATCTCAGCAGTCGCAAAATACATAATAGGTTAAATGTATTCGAACACTCTATTAATAACTTTGATGTTAGTACCAGTACTGGCTTATGGCCGGAGGATATTTATTTGAGCATGCCATTACTTCGGCAATGGTATTTAATAGGTATGACATGAAGAGTTGTTATTTCACAGCATTATTTTATTTACAACAGAAATCAAACCCAAAAGTTAAAAATTTAAATATCACAGTAGTAAGAATTACATTTTTTATGAGCTTTTATCTCTGCAAACTGATTTATTACATCATCAAAATTTACTCCTTAGCAACAGCGTTCTGTATCGATATTAAGGCTAGGCCTGTCTGGTGGGATTGGCTCATTGTTGAGCAAAGATAGCTTTTAATTAAGTTTAGAAAAACTTCTTTTACATGAAGAGACAGACACACATACAGTGAAAAATAGTTTTAGGGCTTCACAAATATTTACTAACGACTCTTGAAAATCCATTTCGATAATGAACAGCAGCATATTCAAAGCGGACCATGACACTGCATCATCTTTAGAAATCCCTGAAGCCTATAGATGCCTTCGAAACCTCATGATATCTGGCACCATTTCTTCCTTCTCAAAATCATCAAGTGTTTTTGTTAGTTGCTAAACTAGAAAGGGGAGTTGGTCATCACTTGCTTTTACAAGATTCATCGGATGAACAGCAGCAAACTGTTTGTAACCATTTTCCATTGAGGTTGATCTAGTTTTTAGCTCTACAAGAAAGATCAGTGCACTCCAACATAGAACTCTTCACTTCCTGCTGTGGAGTCAAGCCTGCATCTTTGGCCTTTTCTCCTGGTATCAAATGTGGTGGATGGAATGGCAAAGGAAGGCCTCGTGTGAGATATATGGAACAAGTGATGAGGATGTGAAAGAGAAGAAATACGTAAATATGAAGAGATTAGCTGATAGAAGAACTCAGTGGAGAGCTGCATCAAACCAATCTAAGAATTGATGACTAATTATGATGACCATAAGTGCAGGAAACAAAGAAAATTGAAGCTACAAATGCTTGTCATTAACACCTCGGCTGTCCCTCTTGTATCAAGATTTTCTCAAGAATATCAAGAGAAGAAACTATTTTGTGTGTGCATGTGCATCTCTAGAATAAACGTCTTTGCTAAGATTTGTCGTTACCTTAATGATTGACCCTTGTCGGACCCTCTACAATAGCTCTAACAATACTTTATCAGCCAAAATGTATGAATTGCCTCAATATCAAGAAATCGGACTCCTTATCTGCCAGCAAATGCGAACCGCTCTCTCAGAATCATCGGCAACAAATACACCACAATATTCTACTTGTTTGATAGCTCAAAGCCCTGTAGCAACTAAACCCACAAAGGTTTTGATAATTGCCTATTTAGAATCTCAAAATAGTAGCATCTCGAAATTACATAATAACATATCTCTCGCAATGAGATCGGATGGATTCCGGTACAAGCAGACAAAAACCATGGCAAATTAAATACTGATATCACTTTGTAGCGAATACCAATTCAGTTATTTACTGAATAAAATATTTCCATAGACACAGATGGACGTTTCACAGCTACAAATAGACCATTATATATGGCAACCAAAAGGAAAAGGGCACGTGAGTATTAGGGAAAGTTATATGTAGGCAGCATTTCTTTGCACGAGGTTCTTTTGGGTGCTGAACGGAGTGGCAGATAATAGCGAGGAGTGCCATTCTCAAAAAGTTGAATTTCCATTGTAAATGGTGATTAGAAAATTCCCACCTTTTCGTAGTAAAAATGTATTGTAAAAATATATGCATGTTATAATTGGAAAATTGAGGCATAAAAGACATCGCGTTCATTGTATGGAGGGTTGACTTGCAGTGGCTGGAGGTAGGGTGGATGACGAGTGGCAAACATCTGATTTTATGTCCGCATATCAGAGCGACCTGATTTGCCTTCCCCTCCTCTCTTGTTCTGCTCATCGGGGCTTATATCATTGTTTTACAGTGGGTCTAGAAACTTCCAAAGTAGGTGTTCATACTTTGTTTCTTCGCTCATCAATTCATTTATTACCAAATTTACGATGTAGTTCAAAAGACAGCTCAGGCAACCAATTATTCATTCAAACCAAGGTTTTTATGGGTTGGTAAAAACGGTAAAAAATTAAATTTGGCGGACCGCCCCAGGTCCACCCCCCCTCTCTACGCCTCTGTCCACATGGCTGTCACTAATCATGAGCTGCTGTATTTATTTTATTTCTGGAAAATATTTGAACATATGTACTTAATCCCTATCTGAGTTTGTTATTTCTTTTAATAAATGTGTAAAAATGCTTGCAACTATTTCTTTCCTCGTGAATATTGATGTTGACCACATTGCCAAATTAAGATTCATTCATTCCTTCTTTTTTGGGTCAAAATGTCATTGCATTTATTAATTATACTGCCTCCCATTTTGATTTACGTAATGCGAGGTAAGCACAAGTTTCATTGTTGTCTTATGAGTGAAATAAAGAAATAATGGAGTAGGCTTGAGTCATCAGATGAAATATAATGTGACCCATGTATTTCATGAGTTCCTTATCTCTGTAGTTGGATGCAATAAAATGGCTTTACACAAATGTTACTTCATTTCCTCACTGGGTAGCTGCAGAAGTAGAGGCTGGCCAGATCAAGAGTAATGGTCTTATCAATTGCCTTAGCTGTATGGGTAAGTGATATTTACGTAATTGTATGTCATATTGGGATATGAACCAGGGCAATGGGTGGGCACTGGATCATAAAACTAGTGTTACTAATTTTATGTTGGTAATTACCTGTCTCTGAGTTAAAAGTTGGTATTTACAGAAAAATGGTATGGTTCATGTGTGAAGCTTCTGCGTTACTTATTCAACTCCATCATCATCATGGTGTTGAATCATCATCACCCCAGTTATGGCTCATAGATTTTTGGTGGGATTAATTTTCCACTAGTACCTTTAATGTGGTAAAGTGACTCAGCTGATGCAGTTTAGCCAAGATTGAGATGTGGTTAGTAAGAATGGTTTAATTTTCATCTCCATCATAATATGTTCTGCAGTTGTCACATCTTCGTGAGGCAAAAATGAAAAAGATTAATTACCATGAGTGTTTGGACTAATATTTAGTGCACATTCATTGGCAAAGGCTTTTAGCCTTTAATTAGGATTTCCCAATGAGATCTTAATTAAGGTTTGCCTATAAAATAAATTGTCCTTTATGGAGGACTCTTGGTGTACAAACGGTGCCATATCACCAGGAGTTGTTGTATTGTTTTTTCTTCAGGATTTTGATGGTGTGTGAACTTAGTCATATTTCAGTTAGTTGCTAATGATCCTGTAACATTTGCTAGAAGTGTTAACCAGAACTCACTCTACTGCTGTGTGGGAAACTTTCAGCTTGGGATCCTTATTTGCATTGGAATAGGAAAATTGAATGAAAATATTAGTTTGGGAGTAGAACATTTCATTGTGTCGTTAATCATAATAATTTAATATTCTTACTTTGTAGACTAGTCCTGAAGGAAAAGATGCTAAAAAGGTTGAGTAACACCCTGCGGGTAGGGGAATGAAGAATACTCCCGCAGTATCCCTGCTTGTCGTAGAAGGCGACTAAAAGGGTGGGGTCACAACCCCGAAGGCCATCGACGTTAGCGAGTGAGTCCAGGCATTATTGTGGGTCTGTTGCCTGTTCAATTATACTATATGGCCTATGGCTTGGGTATTAATCCTGCTTGGAGACCCATAAAGGGGATTCCGGAGAACAAAATTATTGGGAAAAAATTTCGGGGGAGGGCTGAAGCCACAGAGCCTCCCCCCCCTCCCCCCCCCCCCCCCAGAGCCTGGCTATGTGCCTGCTAAGAACAAAATATGTAAGCGGACATTGGAACGTAGGCAAACTATTTATTTTCAATTGTTTTTCCACTGGACTTGCTGTAGAATTGCTATCAGCATGCTACCATTATGACAATATCACTCCAATCAGAAGGCACTTTAAGGCAGAAGATGCCACTTTAGGCAGAGAAATAGAGACATCAGACAATTCCCTGAAGCACCTACATAAATCACTACCATAATTCTTTTGGGATATTGTTCAAAAAACAGTAGGTGTAAACGACACTAATGTTAAGATTGTTTTCCTATCAGCCTACTGGTAACAGAGCAATCATAGAGCAATTTCAGTGGAAAAACCAATGGAGGCTTGATAGTTTGCCAAAGTTCTGCTTTGGCAAACTATCAAGCCTTTTTTATTCAAAGTGATACATGAAATCTACAACTACCAATTATATTATATTTCCGTTTTATATTATATTTATGGCTTTTATCTTGCAGTGGAACTGCAATGGATTTTATAGGCATAAGGAGGAGATGACACTTTTAATCCAAGATTTTAACCCTTCTTGTATTTGTCTACAAGAGACACATTTTAAGAGTACGGACAAGGGCATTTTAAAAGGTTTTAACGCTTTTAGATTTGACGACACCAGTGGCAATAGAGCCCAGGGTGGAGTGGCTGTTTACATTCGGGAGGCCCTTTACACCTCCCGAGTCCAGCTTAACACACCGTTTCAGGCGGTGGCGGTAACGGTGCACGCCCCGGAACAGGTGACGTTGTGTAACGTTTATCTTCCGGAGGCTGCACCGGTTACTCGTTTTAATTTGGAAGCCCTTGTCCGTCAACTCCCAAAGCCCTACATTTTATTAGGAGATTTTAACGCCCATGACACCTTACGGGGGAGTTCCAGGAGACAGTGCGACCGTAGAGGTCGTATTTTAGCCAATTTTATTTTAGATTTTAACCTGGTTTTATTGAATAACGGGGAAAAAACCCGTTTTAACGCTTTTAACGGTCAGTACTCTGCGATTGACCTATGCATTACCTCGAGCAGTTTAATTAATAAAATTCAAATATCCGTGCTTAACGATTTGTGTGGGAGCGATCATTTTCCCCTTTTACTCAAAAGAGACCAAATGCTCAACTTCTATTATATTCGTCCGGGTAACTGGATTATCCGGAAAGCTGACTGGTCCTATTTTAAAAAAGTATTTAATTTTAACCATAATGAGGCTTGTGATCCTTTATTAAATATAGAGAGTTTGACAAACTGCCTGTTAGAAAGCGCAAGATGCAGTATTCCTCGGTCAAAGGGCACCGCACCGAGACCAGCAGTTCCATGGTGGAATGAGGAATGCGCTGAGGCAATTCGACGACGGAAGAAAGCGCTGAGAATTTTTAATAAATATCCTACTGCAACGAATCTATCCTCATTTCGCCGCCTACGAGCTAAAGCTCGACAGGTAGTAAGAGAGGCAAAAAAGGCCTCTTGGATGGAATTTGTATCGGCTCTAAACTGCCGAACTCCGATTGCACAGGTTTGGAATAAGGTGAGGAGTATATCAGGGAGCCAGAAGCGACTTGGCGTGCATCTCCTTAAGGTCGACAACAACATTTTAACATCTCCACGTGATATTTGTGAGGCATTTGGCCAATTATACGCCAAGGCCAGTAGTGACGAGAGTTGCCATCCACAACAAATGTGGCATAAGGAGCGTTACGAGTCTGTCCAGCTTACCTTTGAGTCGCGGACGGTGGCAGATTACAACCTACCTTTCTCCTTGTGGGAACTAAGCTCAGCCATTGCAGACTCCCATGACACCGCTCCGGGAATAGACCAGATCCACAATGCCTTTCTTCGGAATCTTCCTGAGAGGGCATTGCCGGAGGTCCTTCGCACCCTCAACCAACTTTGGTCTGAGGGAAGCTTCCCACCTTCCTGGCGGGAGTCTGCAATAGTTCCAATACTAAAACAGGGTAAAGAGACCACCGATCCAAACAGCTACAGACCGATGTCTCTCACTAGCTGCCTGTGCAAGGTAATGGAAAGGATGGTTAATCGGCGGCTCGTCTGGTGGCTGGAGCACCGAAACCTTCTTTCCGACATCCAGTGTGGATTTCGGCGGGGCCGCTCGACTATTGACCACCTAGTACGAGCGGACAATTTCATCCAGGAGGCCTTTCTTCTCCGCCAGCACGTCGTAGGTGTTTTCTTCGACTTGGAGAGGGCTTACGATGGAGTCTGGCGGAAGAAGATTTTAATAGTCTTACATGAATGGGGTCTGAGGGGTAACATGCTCACCTTTATTCGAAACTTTTTAGTAGACCGTGTGTTTAAGATTAAAATTGGCCGTCATCTATCTAGTCAATATACTCAGGAAAACGGAGTGCCACAGGGCTCCGTACTGAGCGTCACGCTTTTTGCAGTCGCGATTAAAATTTCTAAGCCACTCGACATGGGGAGCAGACCGCAAAACGATGCTTCTGCTCTACCGTTCCCTTGTCCGCTCTAGGCTTGACTATGGCTCAGTTATCTATTCTTCGAGCCGTGAGTCGTACATGAGACCATTGACGACGATTCATAATGCGGGGTTACGGCTATCCACTGGCGCCTATAGAACTAGCCCGGTCGTCAGCATTTATGCTGACGCAGGTGAATCGCCGCTCTCATACCGGAGAAATTTTTTAATGTGCAGTTACGCGGCCAAAGTCTTTACCACGAAGGCACACCCCTGTTTTAAAATTCTTTTTAAACCTAAATTTTTAGAAATTTTTAATTTAAGGACAAGGTCTACTAGACCACTTGGTATTCGTTTTAAACATTTTATCGATAGTGCTGGCATTATGCTCCCGGAAGTGTATCGCATTGGATACTCGAACCACCCACCTTGGTTAACTCCAACGCCTAAAATATGCTCTACTCTAAATAGCCGGCGGAAAAGTTGCACCACCGCATCGGAATATCAACAACTCTTCCGAGAATTCTTAAGCAGTCACTCCGATCTTATCCCCGTGTATACGGATGGCTCAAGGTCGGATACTGCGTGTGCCTGCGCAGTCACCTCGGCCCATCATGGAGTCATCCAGGCCAGGCTAAACCCGCTGTGTAGTGTGTACACAGCGGAACTCCTGGCCATCAAGATGGCTCTGGACGGGATAAGAAGTTCTGGTGGCTCCTATGCCGTATGTACTGACTCCATGAGCTCCCTGGGTTCCATTTCCTGTATATTCCCCATGCACCCTATTGTACAGGACATACAGTCTTCCCTCTTATCCCTTGAAAGGAAGGGAATTAATATCACGTTCGTTTGGGTTCCTGGGCATGTGGGAATTGCCGGAAACGAGAGGGCAGACATATTGGCCAAAGATGCCTTGCTCATCCCAGAACAAGCGCATAACCTAGTACCATGCGAAGACCTCCGATGCATGTTTAGCAAAGTAGTGAAGGGGCAATGGTACAATGCGTGGGTAAATACAGCCAACAACAAATTGCGGTGTGTTAAACCGGTTGCATCGGCATGGCCCTCTTCCGTCAGGAGTAGTCGGAGAGAGGAAGTCGTAGTTACACGCTTGCGGATAGGGCACTGCGCCCTGACCCACTCCTTTCTCTTCACGGAAGAGAAAATTCCACCGCGCTGTGAAGATTGCGACTCACCTCTCACTGTTCGGCACCTCCTGACGGAGTGCGTCAAGCATCGGGATGTACGAAATAAGTTAGGCATAAGTGGAGGCCTAGAATACGTCCTCGGTGACGACCCTGATCGCCTAAGCCGCATTATTTTATTTTTCAAAGAAATAGGCCTTTTTACCAAAATATGATTTTACGAGTTCTTCTACAGTTACTGCATACATATTTATTAAAATTCGTAAATACGCTAACGATTAGTGTTTTTTTTTTATTTTTTATAACTCGACTGCGTTTATATTAGGTTGTGGACGGTGCGAATGACCACGGCCGTCGACGCACCTCAAAAACCTAACTACTACTACTACTACTACCAACCTATTGAATAAGTAACTGGTTTGTAAATTATCAATCAAAATTGGACATATTTCTAGCAACATTTAATTATATGCAACAATCTATACATTGCTTCTACAAAGTGAGCAAGAGAAAATTTTTCCAAATTCAGTTTGGTGTAACTTCCAAACGAGCCACAACACACACTCCAAATTTTTGTGCATTCTTAATAGGATCATAGCTTATTGTACTGAAAATTTCAAATTTTTAACAAGTCGCCCACCAGAGATACAGGGGCCTGACAATGGTAAATTTTCAATTTTTCCTATTTACGGAAGCTTGTAACAGCTGAAGGCTTAACAAACTCACAACTTTTTTCTTACACACATTTACTATGATACCCAAATATACTATAACAAAAATATAGACCTTGTGATCACAACCCTTCTATAAGAAAATAAATAGCAAAAGTTGTTAAAAACAGCAATTTGTATCAAAACTTTGTACTCATCATTCTCATAGATGTTACATAGTAAGGTTATTAAAAAATATTTCAAATGAAAGCTCAATTTATGACCATCAAAATGGTATTTGAACCATTCTACTACAACCTGTAGTTTTCGAGTAACTCTAATTACCGATACTCGCTGAAAGTGTCATTTTTACTGTGCGCTGTGCCCTTTGCAGCCCTGTAAGTCCTTGAGGTCATGGAAAAAAAATAACAAAAATTGGTTTTGAGCCTTACAGACGTAGTAGTAAGTGTGTTAAATTTGAATTTTTCTGAAATGGTGCTGCAACAAGTATTCGGTGAATTGGCATGGAATGACCCTTGTTTACAAATTTGCTCCAAGTCACAGCTGATGAAATGTGTCGAAGGCATTGCCTTTTCTCATTTTCTTGGGACTACCAACATACGAAATTCTAGATTTTCATGGCGATGCACAACTGTTCACTCGTCATCCGTCATAAGTCTTATGACCGTAGCTTATGGAATCGCTCGATTGTCATAGCCGTCATAAGTTGCCCATCATAGCTACCAACCTTATGACGCCTATGACATTAACAGAATTGACCCGCAGAATTCGTAAGCTCATGTTGAGTATCGTCACACATATTTATTCCATTCTTCACGCTTAAAGGGTTTGAAAGGTTTGTTGATAGAAACATCTAATGGCTGATATGCAAGTCCGCCGGGAATAACTGCACTGTTCTACTCTTAAGAAATTCATTTTTTGTGTTTTCTGTTGTGTGAGATTTGAATGCGTGTAATACTAGTATAGATGGCTTTCTTAACAAACCACCAGGACGTTTTCCCCACACGTTACTAATCCAAGGCTTCATGCGGAATTTGCGTTTTGCTGTTAGGCTGTTCTGACAGGGCTTTTTCTTAATGGAAAGCTAATTTTAGTGCATTTTTTTGCTAGCCATAATGCGGGGCAGCAGATTGTTTCAGATAATTAACTAACATCAATTCTTAAATGTATTTTATCAAAAAATATTAAATATGGGACGTCCCAAGGTACAACCCATTGCAAAAGAGGAAAATATGGCTGTTTAAAGTGTTTGAGGTTAGTTGAACAGATTGATCAACCATACCATTGGAAAGGGCACAGTTAAAAGTTTAATGCAATGTATTAATTAATTGTAAACACATTAAAGAAACAAAAATTGAAAAAAAACAACTTCCAATTTTAAAGTAAGATCCCATGGTAACGAACTTCATAAGAACGATGTGCTTCGAGATCACTTTCATTCTTGTTGCTCGTATCCGTGCTGGCTTCACATGATCACATTCACGAACATTTCTGCGTTACTGCCGTTTTGAATGTAGAAGTTGAATTTACATTGCGATTATCTACATAATCGATACCTTACCAAAAACCGCGAACTATTAAATAAATATTCAGGTTAAAGTTGTTCGTGTGCACCAAAGTTGTGATTTATAGTTGATGATAGACCTATACTTATAAAATTAAGTTTCTAAACTTGAGTATGTTTGAACGGACCTTGAATTTCACCTTTAAAAATTAAAAGGCAATTGTTTAAAGACTTTTAGACATATCTCTTGTTAATATTGTTAAATAAGTAATGGTTTTAAGTCCCGTTTGAATTGAATTGTCAGCACGTAATGAATTATTTAATGATTGTCAAGGTGGTGTTTCGGCGCTTCGACAAGTCCTTCACTACTAAACAAGACTCGACTTATTGAGTTTTCGCTCAGCTAAAACTATCGTATAACAACCGCAGCGCAACGAACTGAACGCAGAGAAAGTGATTTCTAGCTTGTATAGCCATGCGCGGCAGAAACAACACTTATCCAGTAGACCTTTCGCAATCTCCGTGTTGGCCAAATGGCTAGGGAATAACCGTGCAAATAAATAGATAGAAACATATTTATTGTTCAGGAAAAATCCATAAGAACAAAAATAGTAATAATAATACAGATTGCAGGCACATCGATAATTACAAAAAGACAAACTTTTCACTTTTATGATATGTCAATATATAATGCCTTCCCAATTGAGAACATAACAAATGTATGTTGTACCGGTCCCGTCCTTCCGGCCGTACGAACGGGACACGATACACTTCACCCACGCGTACCCTCCCGCCTCAGAGACGCGCGGGCAAAAAAAAACAAGCTCCGTCACCTTTTAGATACGAAAGGAAGACCTCTCCCGAGCAGGTCTCAGCGGGCAGGTTCCTGACCTCTTTCAGAACTAGCAATTCCCTAGCTTTACCGCCGGGGTCGGGTGAAGAAAGGTCGCAGGTAATGGGTCTTTGGGTAATCCGGATCGCCAGGAAGAAAGTTGAACAAAAGTAGGTATCGTTTTTTCACTTCACGTAACAAACCATATATTCTGGTGCAGACACAAATAATACAAAAAAAAACCTTACAACTACTGATTAGATGAATGGGTGGATGAGGGATGAGACATTGAAATAGTGAGGATATCTTTTTATGAGATGAATGAATGAATTAGTGAAACAAAAAATGTAGAAAAAAGATCATGATCACATAACATCAATGATGGACTAAGAGCCAATCAGAACATAATATAAAAAGAAGGCTCACTTCCGCGAGCGTGCGGTTGAATGAATTGCACGATTGAATTACAGTACACGTGAACTAATATTTAGTTCTCTCCTTTCCAACAAACTAGGGAATGTGGGAAGTAACATAAGTCCTTCCCATTGAAAAAATGCTTTCCACAGAGCTACCCACTTTAGGGCATTAATTACTCAAATCGAGGAGCACACTGCCGTTTTAGCCGGGCCCACCGTAACTCGATGGCTATAAGGCTAGAAAAAGGGGGGGGGGGTTTGCTCGACGGCAACCTTACATGACCGTAATCACGGGACTGGAATCTGGCTCGGCACCCTGGATGACTCGACTTCTGCTTCACCCGCCAGGCTCGGACACGCCGCCCGTGTATGCCGTGCAGACCTAGGAGGGAGTCGAGGTCCATACAGTGGACTCCGGTACTTTTTTCCTGGTACCTCTCCACCTCCAGTAGTCCCTATCACGCGCTCAATCCAGCAGCGCTTCCGCCCCGTGATTTTCCTTGTGCATTCTCCGCTTCTTCTTTCCGGCGATCGCCTCTTTATACGCCGTTTGGAGGGGAAGGGGACGTGGAAGGAGGAGAGAAACTGATGGAGGGGAGGCATACCAAGGGAAAACTCGCACTTTTTGTGATCCTCACCAGTCAACCATCCCCTGTGACTCATGCAACGTCCCACTTCATCCAGTCGACATACACATTTCTTCCGTACCTCTCTCTCACACACACACAAAAATCACTCACTCATACCTCCTCCCACCCCAACGATCCGAACTTAGGAAGGAAAAAGGGAGATGGGGAAGGGGGGTGAAGGAGTGGTGTGGGTGGAAAAAGGAGAAGGTGTAACGGCTTCAACCGTTACAATGTACGTAAGAAAAAAAGGCAAATGGAGTTATAAACCAAGCCGAATTTAATACCTCACAAAAAACTCATGTATTCATAATGTAACAAATAACAAAATGGTACAGTAAATAAGGAACCATAATAACATGAACACAAACTGAAAAAAAAGAGTTACTTATATTATTCCCGGGAAAGTAAATAATCATAATATTTCATTTCAAATGTTTTAACAGATATGCAATTTGTAATAGCGCCATTTCCCAACGTTGGCCTGAATGTTAGTACTACATAGGGAGGAACGTTGGCATTTCAAAATATTTGGTAACTTTTTGGTATTTTAAAATCATGGGTAACCCCTAAAGAAGAAAGTTCTCACGTTGGGGTGTATAGCTGCGGTGTCGGCTATTGTAGACGGACTGTTATGCTGGTTATCAACAGAGTTCTTGTCAGAGCTCTAAAAAGAACGGGTGAAACCTCATATTTAGGAGAAATGTTTAGTGTGAAGCACGGTAAAATGTGTGAAATTTTAGGTAAAGTGCAGTCTCGGCGACGGCGTTGAGTCCACGTTACACTATGAGGTTGGTATTATAGGTTAATGCGGCGTTTCAGCAACGTGCACGTCACAAAGTAATCTAGTGCATGTAACGTTGTGACAACGACCTCTGCTACATGGGTAGTAGCAGAGAATGTTGTCACTACGTTACATGCACGTTACAATGGTAAGTGACTTAGGCGCAGACAATGAATTCGTTGGTGCACACAACGTTGCTTGCACGTGCACTGGATATAGAAACCCCAGTAGCAGTGGATGGTCCAGCAACGTTGGAGGAGTTGCGGTTACGTCGCTGCGACGTGCCCGCAACGTGCGAAGTATCCGAGAATCAACGTCACGGTAACGTCGCATTGCGACCTTCCGAAAATATTTTGGTTGAGCACCACATTCCATTGCGATAAGCTAATCAAACATTCAGGCCGATTTATACGGTTCTTTCTTCTCCGAATGCTTCGCTTGCATGAACCCCCTCTGATTGAGAAATGGTTCGCATTAACACTTTCAACACTGCCTGATTTTTCTGTGGTAGCTTCTGCATAACTGGCAGAATTTAGCTATTTTCGTCTATTTTGTTTTACATAAATTGATTTGTTATTCTAAGAAGTGAACATATCAAATTAAAGCTCTTCCTTTCTTGTTATTTTTAAAAATAGTTTTCATTTTTTAAAACTTTCATATCTTGAAAATCAATATTTTTTTAAAATCCATGTTTTTTCAAAAAATAACAACGTAAAGACGATCTAGTTATTTCATTTTTTTTAGTTTTGAGGGATGAAAATAGGGCTACAATATTTATGGACAATTAGTTATTTATATAGTCACCCAGTACTAATTCATTCAGATTATTTATTTTATAAAGTAAGACACCTTACACATGTGTGATAAACTTCGAAGCACTCGGGAATACACAGCCCAACATTGCATTCTTCGCACATCCACCTGCTTTCCCTTCTCTTTTTCCATTTGTAGTCTTTCCCCTATCCGAGCACAATTTGCAATACCCGGTAGCATTATTTTTGTTGACTGGCGCAGGAACTTTTTTAGGAAAATGCCTAGCAAATTTTCTATCTGCGTTCGCTGACGGGGAACTAGTCTCCAGGGATTCTTCACCTCCAACCGATGCTAACTTTTTTCCAACAGCCTTTATGTAGTCCACGAAGCCTGTGCTCTTCCCACTTTTTTCTTTATTAGTATGAACCCATTCACTACTGCCATCATGAATAGGTGGAGAAATAATTTTTTCTTCCATTTCATACTCTTCCTAGAAAATGGGTAATAGCTATAAAGCTGATCGGCCTTGTCCTCTCCGGTTTTATTTATGTTATAATCGAGGACTTCATCAGGCTTCTCTATTTCAACTGACCCACCCCTTGCTCTGACAGGAACCGAAGTCGAAGTAGCAGCATATTTCGTAGAGAGACAATACACGTCCCTCTTCGATCGCCACTTCACGGCAAGTAAATGGCCCCTCCTGAAAATCAATTCGCCTTTTTTCAGTTTTCTTATTTTGAACTCTTTCGGCAGTCCTTTGCAATTTTTCATCACAGTCCCAACCCCTAAAGTAGTCTTATTCCATGGGAAATCCAATAAAGATGGACTTGTATAAAACCGATCCATGTATATACAATGCCCTTTCTCAAAATAGTCTGAGCACAATCTTTCAAATATGGCCTGAATATACTATTGTCTGCGTTTCCAGAACTGTCAGTATATACCAGGCCCCTGACACATAATTAATACATATCTGGAGACATGACATTAATTCCATAACAGGATGACAGCACATTAATATAAACAAAAGGTAACAATATTAAATCCCATATTATAGTACAACAATATTGGAATGCAATAAGCAGAGACTGCAAAATGAAGGAAAAAAGAAACACTATAAATGTATATATAATTTAGGTGTTACACAAAGTGGCATATTCATTGACGCAGATGAAAAAACATTTTATAATATTCATTCTTAAATCTGTTGACATTTTTTAATAACTTCAGGTAAGTGGTTCCGTATATCAGAAGAAGTGACATGGAAAGAACTAGCATAAACAGATGAACGATATAGGGGTACATAAAGTTCTTCCATGTGGCGGGTTGGGCGTTTATTTGTTGCAGCATTGTACAACACATTCTGATACAAGTATGTGGGGAGTTTTGAGGTTATTATTTTGTAAATGAAAGTTGTCTTATTGAGTAGGCGCCTGTTTTGTATTTTTAACCACCCGAGTTTATCAAAATATGGTGTAACGTGTTCATAATATTTGATGTCAAAGACATACCTCACACAGCAGTTCTGGATCCTCTGAAGTTTTAAATTCAGTTCCTGTGTGAGGTCGGCGTATACCACACAGCAGTAATCGATATGCGGGAAAACAAGACTATCAACTAATTTCTGGCGAAGGGAAGTCGGGATAAGTTGTCTAATTTTTTAAACTGATATATATAGTCTTGAATACCCTATGTGAAATAGATTTTATATGTTCGTTCCAAGATAAGGTTTTATTTATAGTAACTCCTAGGTTCCTTACACTCTCTGAAAATTCAATTTGTACACCTCTTACAGTTATTTTTGGCAGACTATCAACTATAATTCTATTAACATAAATATTACTGCCAATAATGATACTTTTCGTCTTGTTGGGATTGAGCTGCAGACAATTTTCCATTGACCATTTACATATGTTTTCAATGTCATCATTAACCTTGGCAATGGTGTCAATAACTTCTGCGGGGTTACAGTCGATGTAGATCTGAAGATCATCTGCGTACATGTGGTATTTGCAGTTGGACATGACTTTAGAAAGGTCATTAATATATGTTGAAAACAGCAGCGGCCCAAGAATTGACCCCTGTGGTACTCCTTTGTTAACTTCAGAGTAATTAGATAGTTCACCTTTTGATCCTCTAACTGCCTGTTTTCTATTTGAAAGGTATGACTTGAACCAGAGCATGGCTGAAGTAGATAGACCGAGGTCTTTCAAACGCTTTTGTAGGATCTTATGATTCACAGAATCTAAGGCTGTACTAAAGTCTAATAGAACCAACAAGGTTAGCTTCTTTTGCTCAATTGAATATCTAATATCGTCGGTGAGTTTTAAAAGGGCTGACTGGGTACTATATCCTTTTCTGAATCCTGACTGATATTGATCTAAAAGATTATTTTTTGTGAGGTGTTCCAAGATTCCAAGTGTTCATGTACAAATCGTTGTAGTGGTTTCGACAGCGTACTAAGAAGGGCAATGGTTCGGAAATTAGACATTTCTTTAGGATGGGCTACTTTTGAAATAGGCTGTATGTGTGCAGTCTTCCAAAGAGTCGGAAAAGTGGAATAATTTAATGAACAGTTGAAGATATCTAGTATCACAGGCATAGCAACTGGGAGTAAAATTTGAAGAACTTAGTTATTAATCCCATCAGCACCAGTGGAATTCGTTTTCTTTATTTTTAGGTTTCGAAGTAGTGCTTCAGGTGTATAATGCGGTAAGTAAAAACTATTGCAGTTTAAATCGTATAGTGATTTGTATTCGGGTTTATTGTTGTAGAAACTAGTATCATCTTGCGTAATGGCAGAAGGCGCATTTTCTACATCCTGGTCTTCAACGTCGGGAGAAATGTTCAAGAAAAAGATAATGAGCTCATCAAGGTGAAAATTCACATCGCAGATATTTTTCTGACTTTTCCCAAGACCCAGGCGTCTTAGTTCTTGCCAGGTTGACCGAGCATCCCATTTATCTTTAAAACATTCATAATAATATTTTTGTTTAGCATTTCGTAGCAGCTGTTTTACCCTATTTCTAAGAGATTTGTACTGTACGTGAAGGTCAGGAAGACGGGTTCTAAGGAATTTTCGCCGTAAGCTATCTCTTTGCGTCATCAAGACTGATATTTTCAGTTATCCAGGGAGCAGGGGGTCTTTTGTATTTCCCCTTACGCAGTGGGGTATGAAGATCGAGTATTTTGTTCACGTTATCATTAAAAATTTCAACTTTGACATCGACATGATTGGAATTAAAAAATTCAGCCCCGTTCAACATTAAGAAATCGTCTTTGAATTTACAGTGATCAATATGCAGGATATCACGAGAGTACAACTCGATAGGAATATAAGAATTAAGCTTGAACTGATACTTTATGAATATCAAGTCATGTTCGGAAAGAAAGGACACTGGATATTGACCATATTCTAATACATTATAAATATCATCCACAATAAACAGATCGATAAATGTACTTCTATTTGCTAGATTGTGAGTGGGTTTAAAAGGAACCAGCGACAGATTGCAGGAAAAAATCAAGTCATTCATATATGCACTGTCATAAGATTTTTTGAACATATCACAATTGAAATCTCCACACACTATGACATGAGTGTAAACTGGTAAAAAGGTCAGCAGAGCTACCTCAAAGCCTTCGCTCAGATAACCACACTTAGGAGGACGATAGACCACCCCGAGCAGCAACTTTCCGTACTCACAAGCTCAGCGAATAAGTATTCGGGTTTGAAGGGAACACTTTGGGGGGCATTTAATATTCGGTAGGTAAAGGAGTTTAAGAGATACGCACAAACACCACCACCTACTCTTCCAGGCCGATCATTTCGTATCAACGAGTATCCGTCCAATTCTACTGCAGAAGAGGGTATTTTTTCGCTCAGCCAAGTTTCTGAGACGCCAATAACATGGTATTGCTTATTTGAGAAATGCTCTCTAAATTCATCAATGTGGCAGAGTAACGATTGAGCGTTCACGTGACAGACCTTTAACCATACACTTTGATTTGAGGTCATTTCGAGAGTGTAGCGATATCTTCTGGACAAGTAAATAATAAGCGTACTTCTCCCTCGACTTTGCGGATATATATTCTGCAACCTCTTATCCAAAGATATTTAAATTTGTTTTCCCTCTTTAGTTCCCTTGCCTGAGCATAAAGTTTTCTGTAGAATTGAGTGAGAGACTCGTTGACGTAAATTGGACGACTAATTTCATTAGATAGTCCCAGGTCCCTTGTTGTAAAGTTCCGCTTTACTCTTCTGCCATTCACAATGTCTTTTGCAACACACTGCCTTACAAAGCGTACAATTATCGTGGGGGTATGAGAGGTGTCACTACGCGAGGGAATAGCATAAACATAATCAATGTCTGAACAGTTCACAGTGACACCAAGCGCCACACCGATTTGACAGATAAGGGCAGTGAGTGATTCACTATTTGTTCGGGGAGCACCGTGGATCTCCACTACGTTTCTTAGTGAGTCTTGCTCAATCTGGTGTAGACGTGATTCCAGCTGACTCAGCCGAGAATTAACGCGGAGAACATCACCCGTTAAACTATCAATACGCTCGTTTATGGTTTGAATGGCTACTTGCAGTTCCTTTACTGCCTTGGTGTTTTCGAAAGTAGGTGTATTACAGAAACGTTTCAAATGAAAAAATGAAGTAACCTATTGCCTGCCCATGCCTAGTGATCACTTTTGTTGTAACCTTCCATCCACCCGAGGAACTGGAATACCTGTAGATTGCACGAAATAAATTGAATGCCATTTAGAAATAAGTAAATGTTATCTTAACTCGCTGAGTAACTAAGCTAAACCTTAATACAATTAATTACTAAATCCCCTAGCAGAGTAGTTCTAAAACACTTGACTATCCCACTTTATCTGCCCTTTTAGATAGTAGATATTAGGCTAAGCAATACCGTATGGACTGTAGTGAGGTACAATCAAAACAGGAATGTTAATACACAATTATTGTCTTAATATATTAAGAAAGAATTAAGACATCAGCTCTTCGAACATTTTGATTTTTTTAAAAATTGCAAATCTCTTTTTCAACCTCACAATTACTTCGTGTAGCAAACTGTCGCATTCATACCATTTTATAATGAATGACAATCCATGCCATTATCTCCTCCTTGTGCATTGAGCATGGAAATATTAAACCACCAGAGTCAACATTATCATCAATGGTCACTTTGTATGCATTGTTAGATTCAATATTAATTGCAAGCTTGACCTCCACTGACTTGATAAATTTAAAAAGATTTGCATTTGGATGAACCATTCTACTCTCTGATCGACAATGATAAAACTGTGCAACAGCACCAATGCCCTAAGGTTTGGGGAACTGACAGCCGAAATGCATACTTGACAATTGCTGATTTTTTGTATTTGTTTACACGAATAGCCAGTCATCATCATAATGGGTCAACAATCCTAGGATTGGTTTCACGCAGCCCTCCTCTCGATTCTCCTATCGGCCATCCTCTTCATATTAACGTAGTTCCTCTCTTTCACGTCCTTTACGACCTACTCTATTTCACTCATACAAGGCCTGCCTTTTCCATTCTTCCCGTTCACTTTTCCTTCGACGATTGTCTTCATCAGGCCATTGCGTCTTAAGATATGGCCGATTAGGTTGTCGCGTCTTCTTTTCATAGTTTTCAGCAGAATTCTCTTATCTCCCACTCTTCTTAGGACTTCTTCATTTGTCACTTGGTCGATCCATTTTATCTTCTTCATCCATATTATCCTTTTCAACTTCGCTTTCCTCTTAAATCACATTCGTGCTGAGATTGTTTCCACATAGTATATTAAGCTGTCAGTGACAGCTGGGAGAGAGTAATTCCACATAGTATATTAAGCTGTCAGTGACAGCTGGGAGAGAGTAATCATGATCTATTGCATCCCAGTCTCCCTCCTCTATAAACCCATTTAACCTCTTTCAGTTTGGAGATTAAAGACTGTGAATTTGGACCCTTGGTATGTATGTCTTTGATATCACTAATTTTAACAAGTGGCTCCAGTGGACTGTTGTCCGTGGATACACAACTACCATACTTAGGAGACTTCAAAATGCCAAAAAAAGCCAACAATTAATACAGTTGGATAAATCCAATTGCTGACGGATGATCATTGGCTCTAGCTGATTGGCGTATGGTGACAAACTTTGTCGCACTGACATTTCATACCACAATATTATTCCATGTTTTTGAAATTCCATTTTGCCACAGAGCTGCCGCTTAAACAGGTCAAATAAACTCGTGTCAAATCCACACGAGGTATCCACTAAGGATTAATAGCGCCTCACAGTCCTCATATTTGGCAGTGGAAACATTTCACTATCGCAAACTAATTTATGCCCCGCAGGTGAGCGCACGTGAAAAAGCATGCACAACAGTATCTAGTCTTCAGCATACCTGCTTCCATTAGTCTTACTTAGATTGGCTGCATGTAGGATTTCTTTCAAGGCAGTCACCTGATTCTTTGTTATATTTGGGTAGGCTTCCACGTTTTCCAGGAACGAACCATCTGCCACTCTTCTTATCGTTTCATGGACCTCCGTTTGCAGCCTATCTCTCTTACTCATCACACGGATTTGCGATCGTTTGAAATTGGAGCTCCTATTCAGCAGTGCTCAACAAGTTGCCTTTTTTTGGGGCTTAATTGGCCTGTGAGACATGTTCGGTTGGCTTTTTTGCTTCTGCCTCAAATGCTTCTACATCTACACGATACCCTGCAAGCCACCGCGAGGGTGTGTGGCAGGGGGTGAAGATCAAAAACCACCTGTAAAACAGCCAAACATGTTCGAGAAACTGAAGTTAATATACGAGAAGGACACAGAAACACAAAAATGCCAGCTCCTACAGGCATTATACGCATATTAATACGACAGATCAAAGGACGTCATGACGAATATTAGCAATCTCCAAAACACTGGATGTATGGCTTCCAAATACAATCCCGAGCTTGTTTAAGGATATTCAGGGATAATGGGCTCCTTACAAGAGTACAGAGAAATTTTAATTTCTTGCACAGTAGCTGCCGTATCACTGTGGAGCACACTTTTGGGTGGCTAAAAGAAAGGTTCCGTCAGCTCTCCACCTCAAAACTAGAGATGTAATTGAGATCATGAGGATTATCCATGCCTGTTGTGTTTTACACAATGTTGCAGACTTAGATGATTTGGAGGGGTTTGAGGAACCCCTGCCTGAGGATCACCCTGACAGGGATGCTGTAGCGATTCATTGTGCTGAGGGAATCGTTGATAATCTGGGAGACCCTGTTGATGCCGATGGGGGGAAAATTCTCATGGATGAAATTTGTAGGCAACTGGCAATGAGAGGGGCCAATTTGTAGAGGGTTAATCCCTATTCTAGGTTTCGCTGATTTCTATATACTTTACCTACCATTACATACTTTTACAACATTACTCTCTGCTTCATTTCTGAATAGAAGTACATGATGAAGGCAAAAGAATTTGTGCTACTATTTATTCCCTATAAAGGACTTCCTTTAGCAAAACCACTTGTTAACTTAGGAGTTCATTCCTTCTTGCTCTTTGAGCATTAGCCTTCTCTTTCAGGACTTCTTGCATTCATGGCATTGGCACTTCTAATCTCTTCTAGAATGGCCTTATCTTGCTCCATTTTCTCTTCTATGAGGCATGACTGCCTAGCGAATTCCTCTTTCACAGCTTCAAGTGCCATTTCCCCTTCCCTTTTCGTGATTTTTTTTAGCCAAAGGCTCTTTCTGATTATCTGAGGATCGACCTTCTCGGAGAGATACTTCCTCAAGCTCTACTGATGATGTGGATGGCCTAGAGTCGACACTGCCACTTTCAGGAGTTTCAACACTGTAAAGAGATTCATTTGTCCAGCCTTTATTTATAGCAAACATATCTCAATTCCCACTTTTGTTAGAGTGAGATATGTTTTCACCCCTCCCCTAACTGTAGCATGCAAAGCATTGAAATGATTTGTACATACAAAATACTGACACTGGCAAGGCACCACTGGTGCTTCCTATGGTCAATCCATGTCGGCCAGACACCACCTTGGGAACAATTTTGTTTTCTCCCAAATATTTCTATCATTTCCCTATGGCCAAATATAAAAGTGAATTATTATTATTATTAGAAGGAAATATTATTATAGGATTAAATAAGCTATGACAGTAAGGGAAAGTTTATAGGTATAAAAAATAAACTTACGTTTCATAATTTAATATCTTGCGATCTCTACCCGTTTTATTGCATGCCACATGTAACTTAAATGCCCTCACCAGGGACATGTACTTGAAGCATACCTGCACTGCAGAAGTGGCATACCCATGCTTCTGCATTTCTGACGCTATTGCCTCATATAGCCTTTTTTGAATCATTACTTTCTTCCCATATATTTCCTTATTAATAAAATAGGCCTCAAAAAAAGTTTTGTCCTAGGCAAACTGCTGCTGGTTGACGGTGTCCTCTTGGGGTGGGATATTGGGAACTGTAAAGGAGCCGGTTTGTGTGGGAGAATCAGTTTCACTTGTTGGTTATTGCCAATATCATCCATAAAAAACTCTTTGCTTATGGTGATACGTGGCCATTATCTTTATAATCGAGGAACCGTCTAATATGTGGAAATATATGGTGATAAATAACGAACGCTAGATCCGGGAAAGTATAATAATTTACTTGCAATGTGAAGTAAATTAGATAATTGAGCTCACATCTGCAATTTAATTGATACAAACAAAAGGCTGGAAGAATTTTATTTAGTATGGAGTAAATTTTAAAAACAAACTACACATTTTGAATTAAAAAAAACTAGGATACCTTCCGGCATAAATGACATCATTCCATTCTCATCGAGCATCGCTTAATTATCCGCATTTAATAGGGGAAGAGCTGCCATTTTAACGTAGAATATAGCAAATTATATTTTCATATAATTATAAAAACTATACAGTGCAAATATTCCGTCACAACGCGTCTTTTATTTCCTCAAATAAAAAATAACCAGAATGCGATTTTTTTCCTGACTGGCATCAGTCCCGTGAATCCGACCACAACAATTTGGGTGTTGTTGTTCAAAGATGAGCTTTATTTTTATATTAAATCCTCAATCTGTTAATATTTACAGCCTGTGCTAATTATAAAAACTAGCTGGCAGTTTAATTTAACGATCTTTAGTACGTTTAATTCTTAATGAAGTACATCAAAGCAACTTAATAAGAATGCATCTGAGTAGCCAGGATCAACACCAAAATGTTACTTTGGTTGATAATAAATTTTTGGCCGAGGTGACAGTTTGGACTTAATAAATCGAACGAAGGTAGGGGTTTATTGACGTTCGGTACCACCCCATCGCGTATTCTACACGTGATCCTATGAATATATTTCTTTTAAACATTTGGAGGCGATAGGTTTCAGACAGAAGGCATCCTCGTTAATGCTGTTGGTAGTGCGACAGGCAAAATTCCTCTAATTGTAAGAAGTAATTAATCATACAGCGATAGATATTGAAATGCCATATAACTAAGTGATAGTTTATTTCCTCGGATAATTAAGTCCAGTCAGAGTTACATTGAGTAACAGTCGTTAAGGTTCGTTTACACGGGGGAGTTTACAAGTTACACGCCAGCTTTTTTACACGCAGCTCGTAAACTAGCTCAGTGTACCCGACGCACTCGCTCAAAAGCTGCTTTTAAAAAAGATCTGGAAAAAGTTGACTCAGCCGGCGACTTTACACGCGACTCGCCGGCTTTTGAGCGAGCTAGCGTGTAAAGTAGACCAGTGTACACACAGTTGTTTGTTCTTGTGCATGTTCTTGAAATATGTCAGAGGAGTTGGTTCTATTGGGAGTTGAAATTGTAGCAAAATTGATTAAAAAAGAGTTAATTAGACGGCAAAACGCGTAACGGAAAAAGAGGAAAGTGTGGGTGAAACCGTGGGTAGGAAGACGTACTGATTATGGTGCATCAAATACACTACTGAAAGAGCTGAAGAATGAAGACCCTGCAGCTTATAGAAATATTTTGAGAATGACAGGTGAGCAGTTTGATGAGCTACTGGAAATGGTGGACAATGTTGTCAAAACAGGACACGACAATGAGGATGGCAATCCCAGTAACAACAAAACTAGAAATAACATTACTCTATTTAGCGACTGGTGATTCGTTTAAGTCTCTGCGGTACCTGTTTCGAGTTCCAGTCTCAACAACCTCAAAGTTCATACCCTAGGTACTTACGGCGATTTGTAGCGCTTTTCGTCCATTCATTGAGGTAAGTGCATAGGCCTAAGTAGAGGTAAGTAGAGGTGACTCAAGGGGGGGGGATGTTATCCCCTTTGCATACCCCTCCGCCCTCATCTTAAGAAATAAGTGCACCCAAGTTAATATAATATATTACAATATTATATATAATAGTAACGTCAGTGATCTACTGTGCATCTTCCACGTGACCCCTACCTTATATTCCATGTCACCTTGAGTGTACCCGTTTCTCTGTGACTAAACAGAAACTGACAACAATATTGTTTTGGCCAGTAAAATGATCTGATATGGCTGAATAATTGTAATTTATTTCATGGAAATACAGATACAGTACAGTATTAATTAAATTGGTGAAAAGGTATTAATCATAGCTGTTTGCAATATGTCCTCCTCGTCATTTGAGGAACCAGTCATGGATGCGATTGAATGAGGAGAGTGGAATGTACCATAATTGTCGAGTTCTTGTTGAGCTGTTTGATCCAATGTGTTCAACTTACAACGTGTAATACAGTTCTGTATTTCCTGCTGAAGCTATATGGCAGCCCTGTTAGGCAGCTGACGCAGTTCAGCTGCTACGTACTTGCCAAACAAGTCGTATGGTTTTTCCACAGCAGCTTTGTTTGCAATGCTGTCCAATTTGTTGATTGCTTGGGATATCTCTTTGTCGGAATTATCTACACATTTCTTATACCTTTTTTTCGGCGGCTCAGGGGGGTCATTCTGTAACTGCCTACCGATCGGTACGGTGGCCTCCAGTCGGTTGGGATGGCCAACCGACTCCGACGGAAGGGACGAGAGATTCTGTAAGCACCCGATCGGTGAGCCGGCGAATTCTAGTCGGTGGGTGACGGTGAATCCTACCGACAGGCTTGAGCTATCGGTACGGGAGAAGTTAGTCGGTTCGAGATTAATCTATGTGAAGAAATCATTTAATTTCCTGCGAGAAGGTCATCAATAATTCATAGTGATGATAAGGCTCAGTCAGCAAATCATTCTAAGCTAGTAGTTCATTAATTGTACATCTTATAATGAAATGTGCATCGTCTAATGAAAGAAGTAACTTCGGAACAAATTTTTCTGTTTTCTACATCCACTTATGCCGAAAATAGTGAGATAATCGAAATAGTGTAAATAGTACAATACATCTTCCACAAGTTGTCCGAATTAAGTTGTTACCAGTCATTGAGCGATTTTTAGGCTAGTGAATCTCCTTACGTAGTCGTTGATTCTCTTTGAGGTCATACAGTCTAAGAACTTTTGTGAAATTCTGCACTCCTACGTAAACATATCAGTTGAAAAATAGCTTGAGTGGGAAGTATTATGCCTATATTAGGCATAATTCTTAAATGATGAAATACTAATGATTTAAATCAACGGGAAGAATTCTGGTATAGTACTAATATGAAACATGTTACTAAAACAAGTAAATATAGGTATTTCCTCGAGCAGGTATCTAATTTAACAATATAACGTTGATGCTTTACTGTTTTTGCATATACTTGCGAACTTCACCTAATTATTGGATGTGATTATTGACAACATACGTCAATCACTCGTATTTTTACTATTTACAACAATGATTCAAGCTCACTCAAGATTCACTCATTCCTATAAATCAACTCTATGTCTTAACCTATGTCATTTACATTCAAATCCTTGCGAACTTCCTAATATCTTCGGTCCCGAAAATAGTCAAGGGTTAAGGAATACTATGACACAGTAGACGATACGTTTACGCTAGTAATAAGATTTATTCCGATTTCTTATACATAGACATGTGTGAGAATAAGATAAACTGACATGCACGTTCAATAACAAAGACAATAAGTTCACTCATCCACTAATTACACATTCAGAAGAAAGTAATGCAATAAGTGACTGTAACGGAAAAGAAATAAAATAATTCCAATCTCCGTACATGGACGGTGTAGAAGACACGAACTCAATGATGCTGCAATAATAATTAGTAATGTGTCCAGTAAATCAAACCACTCAAGATAGGGCAGGCACCATCTAAAAAGAGAAGATGATCAAAGTTAGTGAAATTCACTTTGGATGCCAAGAATCGTAAACCGTCAAAATTAAATTAAGTATGTACTCAGTTGCGTTGATGGAACTTGCAATGATAAAATATTCTATGAAAACATAATGGTAGCAGGGAAATACCATTAGACGAATGCAATACTCATCTTGAAACACCAGATATACTTAGAATGTTATGATAAAATACAATCGTAAAAAAATAACTAATAAAGAATGCATTGAATTAAACTATAACTGGTGCAAATATCAAGCTAAATGCACCGCTCGAATCTAATCGCAAACAGTACTTCATAAACCAGATAAATCTCGACTGTGTTCCACATATTAACAGAGCGAGTTTTACTACATGCGTTACAATGATAATAAATAAGTTTCATTAATTCGTAATATTATTCACTCCGCATTTGCCATTGAATTAAATTGTTGAACATATGACTAGATGCAAAATAATTTGGGTTTACCTACCTCTCCTTCAATGATGCCATGGGACAAACAGCTGTTTACTTCCTGCCGTGGCAATCGAATCTTCAACTGTTCTCTCTTCATCTGTTTCCTCTTTCCCCATTGGTGAAAATGAAATACGTCATCAATCTTCGACAACTGAAGATACACGGGGCGGATACGTCACCTTAACGACTGGAAAGTCACCGACTTGCTTACAGAATCCCTTGATGGGGCTCCGTCGGTGTCGGAGGTCCAGTCGGTACAGAAACTTCACCGATCGGTTGGACTCCGAGCGCAACCGATCGGTACAGAATCAAGGAAATACAGAATGACCCCCCAGGTGGCTTCATAAATCAAGAGGAGTGAGCCGTGTTTTTTTTGCGGTGTATTTGTCACCAATGCCAGGCTCATCAGGGTCAGTAGTGTTACCTCCCTCTTCATCTTGTTCAGATGTATTACTTTGGTTTAGGTCCTGAAAAAGGACAAACATAAATAATCATTTTGTTTTTAAAAGTAATGGACTTTTTTATATATTTATTTTTTATTTAATATACATATATATAAAACAATATACAATGTTTTATATACAGTGTGTTAATTAAGTATTGAAACAATTTGTATTTTTAAAACTAAAAAAGATAGACAAATTTTGTTTGTAGCACTGACTGTTAGCAAAAGTTACGAGATTTTGACATCAAGAACATTGTTTCAACCCCCTAAGAGGGGGCGGGGGGGGGGGGGGGTACCAGAAGTCCAGCTACTGTACTTATAAATTTTTCGGACCCTCCGAAGCATCTCGAGGTCCGGCGTCGCTTGACGACTCAGGTCCGCCGGCGCTTGACGACTCAGGTCCGCCGGCGCTTGCTGGCAGGCGGCTGGTCCTCTGGTGCTCCGGTTGATGCTCTGGTGCTCCGGTTGATGCTCTGGTGCTCCGGTTGATGCTCTGGTGCTCCGGTTGATGCTCTGGTGCTCCGGTTGATGCTCTGGTGCTCCGGTTGATGCTCTGGTGCTCCGGTTGATGCTCTGGTGCTCCGGTTGATGCTCTGGTGCTCCGGTTGATGCTCTGGTGCTCCGGTTGATGCTCTGCGCCGCGGGTGGTGATCCCACGGCATCGGCGCCGCATCCGTGATGCGATGAATCTCCGGGAAATTCGAGGATTTCGCCTTGTGGTAAAATCTCCGCGAAATTTCCCGGAGATGTTCCTTGAGCGGCTTCTCACCGGCTTCCTGATGGAATTCCTCGTTCGTCGGCCAGCGTCCGAGGCGAAGCGTCATCCTCAGGCATCTTCGGTCCAGCGTCTCGAGGATGCTGAGTGCCTTTCCGGTGAGAAGCCCGCTCCAGGCGGGTGCGGCATAGGTGAGCATCAGTCGGAGCACCGATTTCCACAGGTGGAGCCTCGTCCTTCGTCGGATCTGCAGTCCTCGCAGGAGACATACGATCTGCGTGTATCGTGCGAGGCGGCGTTCCTGGTCTTCCTTGCGTGCAGCTCCATGTGGAGATGACGGTCGAGCGTTTCGCCGAGATTCTCCACGGAGTCCTTCCAAAGGACTTCGTCGGCGCCTACGAGGATCTCTCCGGGATCTTCCTTCTTCCAGGTGAACACCATCGTCTGCGTCTTCCGTGTGCTGACGGCGAATCTCCAGCGTGCGCACCAAGGAATCAGCTCGTCGACTGCACGCTGGAGATAACGCACCGCCTGGTGTCCCTGCGAAGATCTCGCCAGAGGCGCCGCATCATCAGCATAGAGGGCCGCGATGGTGTTGTGACCGAACTCCGACGGGATGTCAACCGTGTAGATGCTGAATAGAAGCGGAGAAAGCGTGCTTCCCTGAGGCACGCCAGCCTGGATGCGTCTGCGTGCTGAAATCACGTCTCCCCAAGCGACTTAGAAGCTGCGTTCCTGGAGCCAGCTCTCGACGAACCCCGTGATCCATGCCGGATACCGGAATCCTCGCAGTTTGTGCAGAAGGCCGGCGTGCCACAGGCGATCGAACGCTTTCGATATGTCAAAGAAAGCGCCGACCGTCGTGTGCCGCCAATTTAAGCCTTCTGCGACCAAATTCAGCAGTCTCGCGATCTGATGCGTTGTAGAATGTCCTTCGCGGAAGCCGAATTGATGGTCCGGGAGGACGTTCAGATGCTCCGTGATCCGGCAAAGATGCTCTAAGAAAACACGCTCCAGCAGCTTTCCAAGCACGCTCAGCAACGAGATTGGCCGGAAATTTTCCGGCTTGGACGCTGATTTCCTCGATTTCAGCACGCAGATGACGCGCGCGTGATTCTAGATGCTGGGAAAATGTCCCAGCATCAAGCACGCGTTGAAGATCGTCAACAAGGCGTGTGCCAGCGACACCGGCGTGATTATTAATGGAGGCAGTTCAGGACTCTTTCGGCCAATGACCTCCCCCCTCCAACCCAACCCCTCCCAATCCCTCCCCCTCCAACCCACCCCTTCGGAATGGGGCAGTTCGGGACACTTTCGGTGCACTTGGGGGACACTCTCCAACCCAACCCCTCCTATTCCCTCCCTCTCTAACCCACCCCTTAGGAATAGGGCAGTTCGGGACACTTTAGGGCAATTAGGGGGATTTTATACCTCCCCTTCTAAATGTTAAACTGAATAATTTAATTGTATGTAAGCTCACAGTAATGGGGCAGTTCGGTACACTTTCGGACAATTAGGGGGGATTTTATGTTTCCCCTTCTAGGTAAGTGAGGAAATCAGGTTTTGATGAAAAATTGAGCGATTTTATTAAATCAATCATAGGAATTTTCGGTTCTGGAAGGAAACACTTTGCGTTCACTGTATTTTTTAAAATTATATTCGAGCACATGGGCCGTCACAGTTAACACAATGCGAAGGAAACTTACAAACATCGTCCTCGTGTTTTTTCTTCGCGCATTTTGGGCATGTGGGTTCACCCCTACATCTAGGAGCAGTGTGACCAAATTCCTGGCAATTAAAGCAACGCAAAGGGCTGGGGATGAACGGCCGTACGGAATAAGCATTAAATCCTACTTTAACTTTGTCCGGCAGCTTGTCAAGGGCGAAC
Organism: Platycnemis pennipes; assembly: GCA_933228895.1. Taxonomy (NCBI): domain Eukaryota; kingdom Metazoa; phylum Arthropoda; class Insecta; order Odonata; family Platycnemididae; genus Platycnemis; species Platycnemis pennipes. The sequence continues at coordinate 74,297,183 of OW121856.1, read as the reverse complement.
GTGAGTACTATTGACGGGGTGTTTATGATTTCGTTATTTCTTTTGGTGGTAAGCCTACGACAAGAAATGACACCTTGCGGTGCCATTTCTCTCGTTATCTCATCTACGGTAACATATAATAAATCATAACACGAGATAATTCCATCACAGGTGTTAAGTTTCTTGTGAGTTTCCACAATTACTGGTATGTCATGCAATTTATTCATTGCCAGTAGTTTTTCACTTTGCTGATCATTTGTTGTTTGAATTAACAAGGTTCCATCCCGTAACTTCTTTACAGATTCTAAAGGTCCACTGACTGTAGAGGTTATCACCTTATGAATAAGGAAGGGTGACACCCGATTTAGATTCTCACCATCGGTGGTACATCTCATTATCAAATATTTTCTACACGCACTGACATACGCTCCCCCGCCCTTGTCAGGGCGGGATCTTTTGGAAGGAGGAAGGTTATTGTCCACCATACCATCATAAATTTCATCCCCCGGGCTCCCCACCCACCACGGAGCCACACATTCGGGACGCCGCACCGCAAACCGGTGCGGTCGCCAGGGCTACCCGAGGGGATATAGCACTTCAGGCATGGTTGTCTGCTTCCGGGTTGGTCTCTGGCTACGTGGGTCCTCCAAACCCACGCACCTTCGACGCCCTTCCGCCAGACCCCCATGCTGTCCGTACTCGCCTGCTGAACGCCAATACGAAACAGCTAGCCGATTGATCAGAGGCGGCTACTCCCTGACCTCCCGTTTCAGTGGAGTCCGAGGCCAAAGTGGTGTGTTGCAACCCGGCTTTCAGGGGATCCGACCCCATTCAGACCGGGAAGCTCAACCACCAGGATCCTCTTTCCCCACCTTACGGGTCTCCACGCACGGCAAACACGCGGGTGAGTCAGTTGGCCAGATGTTGTGGCTGTACTCAGCACAGTAGACTCACATACTGCCCGGAAACTGCCCCGACGCACTGTGGGTTTTTTAACGAGGTTGTCTCCTCGGTGGGCTCGGGTCCGTGGGGGCGCTACTCCCCTTAGGAAGAGATCATCCTCTTCCCCCCGTGCGGGAATCATCATGGCGGAGTGTGTTAACTACCAAGATGCTCGCAATGTTTTCGGCCTAAGGGGAAATCTTAAATACGATCTGGGTGATAACGCTGGCCGACTTTATCAGGTAATCCGGTTTTTAAAAGATATAAATATCTTCCACTCAGTTTAATAATTTTTATTTCTATTTCAGTATATCTCTCTAGTTAAAAACTATTCTGAAGTTAAAAATAACGAGTCTAGAGCTGAGCCGCCTAATGCAGTGACAACATTTATAAATTGGATGTGGTGCAAAATGACCTCTGCCGTCGACGCACCCACAAACCTAATTACTACTCGAGCACATGGTGGGAGGTTGGGAACATGATAGAGTCAATGAAATGCATTTGATGGTTTTCACGAAATTTATTTCACAGAATAAGCACACACACAAACATGCATGATAAATTGATCAACAGTTGAATCGAGAGAAAAAGAAACACTGCAACATTATGTGACAGTTAATAACATGTTCAATACGTATTTAGAAACAATTAGCTAAATATGAATATCATCTTTTATATTTACACATTTCACAGATATTCTCATTTACTTAGATTGTCTTAGTCTAAATTCCTCCTGGATGAATAATTTTCCATCACGTGTATTTAGAGCGGAGCTTATTTCTTCCAATAGTGCTGTTACATTCAAAGAAACTGGTGTATTGACTAGCTCCGATAGATCTACTTGATCTCTGGACACTTGTTCCCTTGGGACACACTGCTGAATTTCGCCAGCTTCTAATTCGTCCTCATACGTACGAAACAGAATTCAAATGGAGATTTACAATCTTTTGCGCGTGTGATGACCACGCTTTTCTCTCCTCACAACGGAGTTGAATACACTCGGCGTAGTTCAGAAGACCGCACCATGATGTTTTAGCGAGATACACACAGGAAATACTTTTATCATTCGCCTCCTCTAATATCACTGACTTGACACCGTATATCGTTTTGAATTTAAGAATACACTTCCCAATTGCGACGCCATGTGGTATAATATCTTTGTAAAAATATGATGCGATCAGTTTTTCACTTTTCACTAGTTCACACCAATCTGCGTATTCCAGTTTCACACACGAACAACCGGCTTTACCAATTGTGATGAAAGGGAAACAACTGTTTCTCACATCCAGTCCGATTGTAATTCTTTTCGTGTCACTAGAATTCACTTTGAATGTGCACTCGAGGATGGCAAGGGGACCAGGGCGAAGATTCCGCGAAGGCAGGTCCGCAGGTGCATCCTCCTCCCCAGGGACGGGGCCGCTTGCGACTAAAGGTTCATACGATGGACGCCGGTACTTCTCGCTGGATAGTGGCCTAGGTGAATGCGGCCGAGGTGAGAAGGTGCCGCCTCTGGTGACGGCCCTCTTACCGGCTCTCCCAGGAATCCGCAGGTCTTCTCCTCTCACTTCCATGGCCGTCAATGTGATACTGACCAACGTCAGGTGAAAGGCTTTTAAATGCTTTCCAAATCGTTGGAAGGGGGCGAGGGTTGGTGGAAGGGGCGGACAAGATGGTGACTTGACGTAGCCTTTCTCCGTCGGCTATATGCCTTTCCTGTTTGCACGCCCAAAACGTTGTTGCTCCCAATGCAAGACCTGCAGCACCTTCCGAATAATTTATTGTAAAGTTTTAGAATAATTTTGTCGTTTTTCTCAAGGCAATGCCTCGGGCCTCACTTTCTCCTTCCAGCGATCTCCCATCACGAGGTCCCTCTCGTACACACTGCGTAATAAACGCGGGAACCCTTCCCAGTCCCACAGCTCGTCGGCCCTTGCTGCCTTCTCGTTGCCGCCCACGACCGGGTAGACCGCTTCCCGCATCGGCACCTTCCTCCACCCGCAAGAAACTTTCCCCCACAGCTGTGCCTCTCTAAGGCCCCAGGTCTTCGCCAGTACGCGGTGAAAGTCCTCCAAACCCTGATGTGACTACTCCACCCCATGGTAGCGCATCCGGTCACCCCACTTGCCTAGTGAGACCACCACGTCCTTCTTTTCCTTCGTAATCATTGGTATCCACCAACCTCGTTTGCGTACTCCGTTCAAGGGGATGGCCATACTACTAGTGGGGTCCAAGCCCCCGCCTCCCACCGCGTTAGGCGTAAGAGCGAAGGCGGCACACAGCGCTACGTCCAAGCCGGTCTCAGCCATATCATCCAAAAACCCCTCTCCCGCACCCACGCCGCTGGCCCCCCTCAGGTGCGCCAAGCTCCACAACGTTAGCCGCGAATATATCCGGCTTCCGGGATGTACGGGCGACTCGAGGATGGGGTTTCGGAAGCGGATGGCTAGCAGTGTCCTCGCCAAATATCCCGTTATCCCCTCCCTCTCGAAACTCCTTCTCAAGAATTCCGACCTGGTTCGGCTGACATACGTCTTTTCCGGGTGGACTTTGTAGCCCCATGCACCGTACAAGGATACTATAGCTGCTGCCGGCCTGGCCCTCTCCAGCCCCAGCAACACATCATCCCCTTGGAAGACTTTAAACATGGGCTCCACCCTCGTAACATCCCCTCTCGTTTCAAGGCCGAGACTATCACCTTGCAGCTCGTCCAGTTGAGGTCCGTATCGAGGGGCGCCGTCCACCTCCAGCCGCTTGGCACTCCGTTGCCCCATAACCACAGTCTTTCCCCCAGGGCAACCTTGATGTCCGATCCTGTAACAGTCCGCCAAATGGCGTCTGCCACCCCCACCACTCCTTCGACATGGCTGTAATACGACCTGCAAAAATCCAGGTACGCTCTGATCACCATCAGCACGGTTAATGTTGACTGTTTTTGATCGAAACCGCTCTGATCCAGGGGGGCCTTCACCACCTGTTTATTACGCGTCATCTCCAATATGCGTAGATCAAGTTCTTCGTTGCCCGCCGACCCCAGAAAGAGAGGTGACTTGGAGTCCATACGCTTTTCGAGGAATTGGCTCAGGAAGTCCATTTTCCTCATTAGCGAATTCCCCGCTTTCACCACAGCCCGCAATTGAGCAATTTCTGAATGCTCATTCAAATTTACCGAGTCTGTGAGGTTTTATTCGGCAACTTTCATGCGAATCAAATTTTAAGCTTTCTAAGGGACGAACATCCTAAAACAGCAATATCTATCACCTCCGTGTACTTGAGAATCTTTTTTAGAAAATCGCACTTTTACCTTCCTTTCGCAAACACGAACGTGCAAGTTGACGTGTATGAGTGCAGAATATAATGCAAGTACGCTCTTAGGGTATGGAGGTGTGAAAAGCCAAGTTTTAACTTTGGAAGACTCCGTGTTTCCTATGGATAGTTCTTTCACTCAGTGGGGAGCCCGGGGGACGAATTATGGTATGGCATGGAAAATAATAAATTTCCACCATCAAAAAGATCCCGTCCAGATACGGGCGGGGGAGTAACGTGTTTTCACGCCAGTAGGCGTTATTTGATTATGCGATGCCAGAAGGAAGGCGAGACACTTAAGAAAGTTTCTCCCTTCCTTATACGTCGGGTGCTTTCTAGCAGCGTGCCTGGAGAACTTGCGTCTGCAAAAAAGCTAAGAGATGGAACACTTATCATCGAAACGGTTTCCGATGCGCAAAGCGAAAAGCTGTTGCGAATGGAACAGTTCTGTGAACTAGCAGTAAACGTAGAGGTGCATAGAACGCTGAACACTTGTAGGGGTGTAATCAGCCACTACGACCTCCTATACGTCGATGAGGAAGAAATAAAGAAAGAAATGGCCTGCCAAGGAGTGATCGACTGTCGCCGCCTGAAGACGAAGCGTGAAGGAAGGATGATCGATACTACATCGGTCATTCTTACTTTCGCGTGTGATAAGCTCCCAGAAAAGGTGTTTATAGGCTATGAATCGGTCCCAGTGCGGCAATTCATACCGGCACCTATGAGGTGCTTCAACTGCCAACGCTTTGGACACATAGCATTGAGATGCAAGGGCAAGGCCATTTGCCCAAACTGCGGCAAAGAAAAACATGGTGATAAGGAATGCAGCTCTGAGTGTCAATGTGTTAACTGTGAGGGTAACCATCCAGCTTACTCTCGCAAGTGCCCCATGCAGGTAGAGGAACGGAAGATAATGGAAATTAAGATAACAGACAAGACCCCGTACATCGAAGCGCGGAAGAAATATAGATCTCAAGCTGCCCCTATTTTCTCCCGTTCCTTCGCCTCACTAGCGGCTACCACAGTCAAGAAACGCACAATCTCGACTCAAACACAAGAGCCAGTTATCACCAAAGAAAAGGAAAGAGTTACCAAGGATTCGACCAGCCCAATCAGGGCAAATAAAACTACACCTCCATCTAAGGAGAAAATAATTCCCGGTTCTCCAATGAAGAACCCGATGAAACCCAAGGCCACAGCGATGCAAAGGGGAAAGACTCCTCCCCCTGGACCTTCTTGTAAGGACACATCGCTGGAATCAATGGAAGAGGGCGACTGCCCATCTGAGGCTGAAGTCCTTGCAGCTCGTCAGAGGGGAAAGCAGCACCGCATTAAACGCTGATGAAATACGATGACGGACAATCTACATATTTAATTAGAAAAAAAAATATTTTATTCATTTTATTATTTTAACCATGGCGTTTTTACTGCAGTGGAACTGCAATGGTTTTTATCGGCATAAGGAGGAGCTGGCCATTTTAATCCGCTCTGCCTTTGTTTACAAGAGACCCATTTTAAAACGACAGACCAGGGCAAATTGACCGGTTACAATGTTAGATTTGACGACTCCACTGGACAGAGAGCTAGAGGAGGAGTCGCGGTGGCCATTCGGTAGGACCTGTACACCTCTCGAGTGGAACTAGCGACACCCTTGCAGGCAGTGGCAGTAACGGTGCACCTGCCGGAGAAGGTAACGTTGTGCAACGTTTATTTCCCAGAGGGTGCACCAGTGACACGACAAAATTTAGAAAGCCTGGTTAACCAACTTCCCAGACCTTACATTCTTTTAGGTGATTTTAATGCCCATATTTTGTCGTTCTTCCAAACTCGTCACCGCTTGTAGACTGGTCCAGGTGACTTTAAATAAGCTATCGAATTGGCTTCGACATACCGGATTTCAGTTTTCTTCAGAGAAAACTAAATGTGTTCATTTTCACCGAAAGCGGGGAACCCACATTCTGCCGAATCTCCATCTCAACGGTAGAAATCTTCCTTCTGTCGAGTCCATTCGTTTTCTAGGAATGACACTCGATTACCGATTGAACTGGAAGGAGCATGTACGTCTTTTAAAAGATCGCTGTTTTAAGATTTTAAATATCCTAAAGTTTTTAAGCCACTCAACGTGGGGCGCTGACCGCACCACTATGCTATTATTATACAGGGCTCTAATACGATCAAGACTCGATTATGGTTCAATGATATATGCCTCTGCTCGTGAAAGCACACTAAAACCATTGACAACTGTGCATAACTCCGGACTTCGACTGGCTACAGGCGCCTTTCGAACCTCTCCAATTCCGAGTATTTATGCCGACGCAGGAGAACCGCCATTGACCACTCGTAGAGAGGCATTGATGTGCCGTTATGTGGCCAAAATTTCAGCAATGAAAAACCACCCGTGTTTTAATATTATTTTTAACCCGCGATTTTTAGATGTTTATAACCGTAGGACTAAGGCCACAAAACCAATGTGTGTGCGTTTCAACAATTTCATCGCAAACAGTTGTTTTATTTTACCTGACACGTACCCTACTGGGTGCATGGAATGTCCCCCATGGTCGATACCAAGACCGATTTGTTTACTACAATTACTTACACGCCGAAAATCATCCACACTGCCTTCGGAATACGAATCTTTATTCAAAGAAATCCTGGAGAGTTACCCTGACTTCATCCCGGTGTACACGGATGGGTCAAAATCTGATACGTCCTGCGGTTGCGCTGTGGTATCTACATACCATGGAGAGCTTAAATTAAAACTTAATCCGATGTGCTCAGTTTTTACTGCCGAACTCAGTGCAATCAAACTCGCCCTATCAAGTATCGCATGCACTAACTCTTCCTTTCTTATTTGCTGTGATTCTGCTAGCGCTCTACAGGCTATTCAGGAGTTCTCTCCCAGTAATCCCCTTGTCCAAGATATCCAGATTTCTCTTTCATCCCTTACAAATATGGGAGTCAATGTATCTTTCGTCTGGATACCTGGACATACTGGCATAAGCGGCAATGAGAGGGCTGACTCAGCTGCTAAAGGGGCCTTGAATGAGGCAGAAATACCGTCATCTTTAGTCCCTGTGTATGACCTGATGGTGGCTTTAAGACATGAAACACTAAGGAAGTGGAAAGATTACTGGGCTAATCTCACTGGCAACAAACTTCGGGCAATAAAAAATGTCACATCAGTGTGGTCCACCTCCGTCAGGAATAACCGCGCCGAGGAGGTCGCTATCACCCGGCTAAGGATAGGGCATTGTGCCCTAACCTCTTCACAGAGGAAAAAATTCCTCCTCATTGCGAGGACTGCAACTCTTCCCTTAGTGTGCGGCACATCCTGACGGAGTGTAATAAATTGCGGGAGGCCCGTGAAAGGTGTAACATATCTCTTGACACTTGCCAAACTCTAGGTGACAACCCTGAGCAGATGAACTATTTAATAAAGTTTCTACGATTAACTGGCATTTTTAAAAAGCTATGACACTTTTTTCATAATATCAGAATTTAATACCGATCTTACACACATGTCCTTTTAAAATAATGTAATTTCCTGTAAGCGAGAGCTTAAGGTGCAAAATGACCTCAGACGTCGACGCACCTTAAAAACATAATCCTACCTACTACCTTTTAATGCCCATGATACTCTGTTGGGAAGTAACAGGGCTCAATGCAACAGGAGAGGGCGGATTTTATCCCATTTTATTGATGATTTTAATTTATATTTATTAAACTCGGGGGAAAAAACACATTTTAACAAATACTCTGAACAAATTCGTTTAACAAAAATTATAATATACAGAAAATAAAATGTATACAGAAATTAAATAAATCATGACCAAATGAAAGGAAGTTAAATGAAATAGTAAATTTGACTTAATGAAATAAATAGTAAAAGGAAAACTAGTAAAATATGTTAAAATTTGATAAGTGAAATAAATAATAATAAAATGAAATCTAATTGAAATAAAAAAGATATCAGGATAATTAGAAAGGATGTAAAATGAAATAATAAATTTGATATAGTGAAATGAATAGTAAAATGAAATGAAAACTGGTAACATATTTACATTTGATAAGTGAAATAAATAATAAAATGAAATTAAAATTAAATGAAATGAAAAAAAAATATTCTTCTTCTTATTAACTTCTATGCCGTTTGAAACCATACGGTAGTGTCTCAAAGTCATCGATCCGTTTCCTCTTCGTGTACACGACACGGAACAGCTTTGTTTCAGGTCTTGACACGATGTCGTGATTCTTCATCCGCCTGATTTTATGGGCGTACTCTATTTTCTTTCCCGGCTCAGCATCGAGTATCATTGACTTTAGAGTTTCTAAACAGACCACCTTGTCATTTGAGTAGTTTATTGTTACACCTCGCACCTTGCACACTTCCTTCTTAAACTCGGGATCGCTTGAAGAGCGGACCATGTATGCATAGTTTTTTGGACCGCCGGATACGAATTCACTGATGAAGCAGTCTTGACCTATGGGTGTGATTTCGTCGGTCATATCTCCCAAAGAGTCGCCAGCGGGGGGAGACCACTCACCAGGTTTTTGCGTAAACACAACTGAATCCGTGTCGTGTTAAATACAGCGCCTTTGTAGCTTCTCCAAATAGCTATAGAGTTCCAACCTAGCATGCGCTGTTGTGTAACAAGCGATGACGATGTTCTTTGTGGGAGAAAGAGAAACGGCTTCGTCAGTTTCTGACCAGTGCGCGTATAGAGTTTCCTCATTCACATGGACTACACGCTGCACTTCAATATTGGGATCTGAAAGCATAGAATTCAACTTGTCTGATTCATTAATAACTGTGGCCTTCGTTAAATTTTCTCTCTGCCCAAATTTTCCCCAAAATGCGGTTAGCATTAACTTCCTTAATGATCTCCTGCCTGAATTGATCGAATGTCTATCTAGAGCCACTCCTCGCTCCTTGAATGATCGGAAATAGACACTTCTGTCCTCGTCGGTAGTACACCATGCAGGCCAGCCGCTGGCTTCCTGTTTAATTTTCAGGAAAGCATTGATATATTCGGCATAGAGACCACCCTCCCGGGAATAACAGGTCACGCTGTAATGCCATGCCTCGTGGATTTTCTTTATTGTGTAACCGAGCGAAACTGCTTTCTTTAGTTCTCTAGTCACCCATGTTCCGGTGATGATTCGTTCTTCCTCGACATGGTTGCACACATCCTGATTCTCTTCGAGGGCACATGATCTGCATAGGGGAAATAGAAGTTTCCCGTTTCCTTTCAATGGGAGCACCGGAAGATAGAGGTCGGAAGGGGGGAGATCGTCGCATTTAGCGATGCCCTCCAACTCATCCAGAGGGGGGCACTCTTCCCCCACGTAGATGGTATGGTGACGTAGGGGGTAGGGGCAGTACTTATCGACGAATGGATATAAAGAGTACAAATATTTAATTTGCTCACCCTCGCTCTCACGTGCTTTTTGGTACAGTCAGAGAGCATTCGTCCTCCATCCGTAGAAAGCGTCCCGGGGGTCGAGAGGTTTTTCCTTCCGAGTGGGATGCTGTCTCAGGAAACTGATAGAGCAGAGTCCCGCTCAAGCTCCCTCCTGAATTCGCATTCCCACTTTTCAATTACTTTATACCCCCCTGCTAGAAGCAAGTTTCGTCTGTTCTCCGTGCTCTCAAACCGCGTTTGCATCGTTTTGGCGGTACTGTTTGAAATTGGTACATATCTGAGGGGAAAACATTTTGTACATCCATGGAAGAAACATCCGTAAAATTCAAATACCATTTCCTCCTCCTCAGTTTTCAGGTACCCGTCTACTTTCCTGCCCAAAATCCTTACTTCGCGGCCATTGGCTGCGTGGCGTATTTTTTCCACTCTTCCTCTCCTCCGTTACTAGCCACTCTATCGCCTTTTGTGATTGAATGTCGCCCCAGCGATAGCCTCCATGAGGTACGATGGGAATTGTCTCCTCTTTCAAGTACTTCTTACGGAAGACCCTCATGCATGCACTCGCAATTGTGAAAGATTCTCGGAAGGGGTCGACACTGTTTAGAGCGAGAAACTCACCCCTAAACTTTAAACATGCAAGTCGCAGTATCGTTGCATCTTGGATACAATATTTCTGAATTTCGTTTTGCATACAGAAGATGTAATATTCCCGGCGCAGTCCAGCATGCCATTTCCTGAACTTAACGACTTCATTTCAACTCATTTCCTGCACACCATAACTTTCCTCTGCTGGAAGAGGGCCCTCATAGTTGCAGTTTTCTTTAGTATTGAAGAAATGCGGAAAATAACCCTTGGAAAGAGAGTTTTCAAGTCCTAGAGCTGATGGTAGTTTTGCGAGAGGCATCGGGAGAAAGTTTAGAGAATCTATAAACTTTATACCATTGAATTCAACGCACATGAGTTTTGCACCATTAACTATAAGTTTAGGGGCCCACGTCATTTTCTCCAAAATCACCTTTAGAACAAAGTGACAGTCGTAGCCTTTGGAGTTATGGGCGATGCATATTATCTCCGTGAACCCTTATCGACGGAGGTCCACTAGAGATCTTACGAATGAGTGCACAGGATCTGAATCCTTGAATACATTTTGTATCTCCCCGCACTGCTCGCAGTTTAAGGCAGAGTAATCTGCAATGCACGCTACACAACTTCTCTGGGACACTAGGAAATTCTGTGTGTGTAGAAAATTTTCACTTTTACCCGGCATAGGTTCATCCTGACGAGATTCAATGCCATAAAATATGAACACAAACTTCTCCCCGCATGTCTGTTTTCCGTTGATTGGCTTAATAAAGCATTTATTCTCACCGCTGTGGCTGTTCTTACATGTTTGACAGAAAACCTCCCCGCAGACATGACCTTTCCTTAGAATAATTGTACTGTAAACCTTACCGCACAATTTACAATATTTGAAGATCTCGCAGGGGCTCCTTGCTCCTCCCTTCTTCACCAGGTGCTCTCGATAACAGGCATCATTAAAAAATTTCCGATTGCAGACATCGCAGGATACTAGGACATTATTCGGTTCACAAGGAGGAGAAGACATGCATTTTATCATCTCTCCATGGAAAACTAAATGCATGTAGTCCAATAAAATGCACTGGACCATATTCAAAATGGGAATGTCTTTAAGTATAGTTTCACCCACATGATGCTCCTCTTGCTCCTGCATAGTAAAACCTTGGTGGGATCTTTTTTTCAATGTGGCTGATTAGTCCTGGAAAACAAACTCTGCCATTGATGTACTTTCCCTCTATCTTGCATCGAGTACAAAAACCCGGGACCCGAATAAGACCCGCGTCACTCGCGGGTCCTTGATCCTCCGCGGCAACTCGGGCGGGTCTAATGTAAGTATGGAGTCAAGGGCGAGTCCAGGGGCTGCAGCCTATAGAGCGGCGTTGGCGGCGTCAGCGGGCTCAGCAGCGGCCACGGCGGTTGGCCGAGCTCGTGGGGCCAGGCCCAGTACTCCCCTTCCGTGGGGGCGGCGGTGGCTGGGGTCGCCGGGACCGTGGGTGAATACGCCCGTGGGCGGCGCACGGGTCCCTCCCGGCTGCGGATGGAGCGGCTGTGGAGCCTCTCGCCTCGCGGCATCCGGAGGCGGAGAGCGCCGAGGATCTTCTTGCTGCGGCGTCTCTGCATAGGGCACAGGGAGGCGGAGAGCACCGGGGTTCTTCTCGTTGTGGTGCTTGTCCAAGAATTACCCCATCGTTCTCCTTTTCCCTGCTCCGGGTGGCCCCTTTTATACGCACCCTGGCTCCCTCGCGAGCCAATGGGCGCACTCCTCAGGAGCCAGGGGTAGGGAAGAAGGCCTTGTCACAACTTTCCTTAGGAAAACTGGCCTTTTAAATTCAATATAATGTTATAATAAGAATGAATAAACTTGATTTTTCCACAAATTTTATTACTTTCCACTACCCAGGTTTCGACGGTTAAGTCATCATCAGGTGAATAACAAAGAAACAGTTTTTCCACCAAGTATTTATACAAATAGTGAAGAGGGGCGGGTTTAAATTTGCTAGGAAGGATGGTGGGGGTAACAAGGGTCAAAGGGGCGGGGGTAAGGGAAGTCAAAGGTACAGGGAAAGTGGGGGTGGTAGGTGAGGGAAAAGGTTTAGCGTTGAGTGACACATTGGGTCGTTATGGTGAGTCGGTGTCCCTGAACAGTGAGAGGACTAGGAGGGGTGAACGGGAGGCATATAACAAATCATTAAGTATTTCACACTTCGAACCAACGGTTTTCATAATCTCTAGCTGTTCTAGAGCATCCAGGCGGAGGCCTTTCTTTTCCACATGCAGAATTTTAGGGGTGAAGTCACTCATGTGTCTTTTTTCCAAGAGGTGTTTCGCGAAATGGGAGTTGTCGTTGGAATTTTTGAAACAAGCCTTATGTTCCTTTACTCTGTATGATTTGCCGTCCTGTTTGGCCAATATATATGGCCGAGCGTTCGCATTCAAGCTGGTACACTCCGCTCTTTTCTAATAAAGGCTCGCCCGCCCTCCCTCGCCCTCCACGGGTGTCCCGTTCGATGCCTCCCAAAACCCATTCGACGCCCGTGGTTATACTTACGACGACTGAAGGCACTCTCATCAATTTCCACCGTGTGCCCAGGACCGCCGACCTTTGAGCTCTCTTCCTGAAGCCACACGCAGATCAAGTCTCGAAACTCATGAACTATTCTCCCCACAGTATGACGTTCTAGTCCGACTTCTTTGCATATGCAAATGCTGGATATCGATGTATCAACTCGATCACCACAGCTAATACGTCCTCCGCGCTAGTGCGGAATCTGGAGAACATAGTTCCCGCCAGGATTGACGTAGCTGTGCGACAATTCATGGTTCCGCACCTGTAAATGGGATTTCTGCCTCTTCCTTTAGAGTTAAGGCCGCGTACGTTGCCACATACGCATATCTTCCGCCTTGGGATGATTTCCCCGGCACAGAGGAATTGCACCACGCCCACTACGGCGATGTGCGCCTTGAATGGAGAAACACCTCGCCAGAATTCCATGCTTACTTCGGGCTTCACCAGAGAGGAATGAACTGTCCCTTGTAGTGCCCTTCCTTATATTCCTTCGCCAAAAAGTAAGAGGGTTGTTGGGCACGTGATTTTTGCACTCAGGGGAAGGCATCGCTTCTGCTAAAAATGAAGGAATTACATTATTCCCGTGATTCCTTTGCCGCTACCACTCTTGAAGTATCGTGGAAGAATAAATTTTGCGAAGCTCTCCGTAGGTGGACTTCCCGGTATATTTCGCGGAGGTTCTGGTCCTTTGAGATAAGAAGCGCTAAATGAGGGGTAAGTGAAACCAGCCTGCCTCCGATTGGGAGTTAATGGCACCGGACACGACCCTCGTGGCCTGGAGATGAGAACAACTGTATGAAGATACCATGCACTTCTTTTCGGCAGAAGACGTTCAATAGCGTGGTCGCCCCGCGACGAACTTCCACTTTCCCCCAATCCTCCCCCAACGGTCTCCCGCTGTGTCCTGGAGTCCCATCAGTGGTCACTCACTCCATTCGGATGTGGCGTCCAAGCTCAAGCACATGTCAAGTAAGGTTGGCATTGAGAGAAGCGTTTGTAGATTTAAATACGAAGATATGAACAGGAGTGCTGAAGTCGTTTAATAAAGTTTAGGAAGTTATTTTAAGCTAAAATAGTAAAATTTTGCAACATACCCGCTCAGCAGTTATTGTATACAGCAGTATACAAAATATCTCTTTCAAATTTCCTAAAATTAATCACTTCTGTTTATGTGTCCGTTTTTACCATTGTCATTAACGCGGACGTATTCTTAACTCCAGGTATTTCTCTGCTTACACCAGGGTCATGGAAAAATGATATCACTCGGTTTACTGTCTCTTGAGGTAGTGGTTTTCCTCGCTTAGGATTACCAGTGCATAAAATACCCCGTTTATTTACTAATTCTTTCACTTTTCGAGCTAAATATTGAGTTCATCCAAATTCCTCTTGAATTTCTGCCGCACTCCAGCTTTTAGGCAGTGTAGACAGGACAAAAATTTTTCACCTTAGGAATTAGATTCAGCAAATTTTTCCTTGAGTTGACTTGGCATTTCACACCCATCTAACTGTAATGGGCCGAAGGAAGTCGTAGTAGGAAGGGTAGTCGGAGAAAGGAAGTCGTAGTTACACGCTTACGGATAGGGCACTGCGCCCTGACCCACTCCTTTCTCTTCGCGGAAGAGAAAATTCCACCGCTCTGTGAAGATTACGACTCTCCTCTCACTGTTCGGCACCTCCTGACGGAGTGCGTTAAGCACCGGGTAGTGGGTTATAAGTTAGATATCAGGGGAGGCCTAGAATACGTTCTCGGTGACGACCCTGCTCGCCTGAGCCGGGTGGTTTTATTCTTTACTACTTTAAAAAAGTATTTAATTTTAACCATAATGAAGCTTGTGACCCTATATTAAATATAGAGAGATTGACGAACTGCCTGATAGAAAGCGCAAGATGCAGTGTTCCTCGGTCAAAGGGCACCACACCGAGATCAGCAGTTCCATGGTGGAATGAGGAATGCGCCGAGGCAATTCGACGACGGAAGAAAGCGCTGAGAATTTTTAATAAATATCCTACTGCAACGAATCTATCCTCATTCCGCCGCCTACGAGCTAAAGCTCGACAGGTAGTAAGAGCACCCACATAGCACAAAATGTCTACAAAATATCTTCAATGTCTTCTACTAATATCTAGAAAATGTCTTGTAATAACATGTAGACATTTTGTAGATATCTGAATGTCCGCTGTTTCGATCTCTACTAGATGTCTTCACTAGATATCTTCTAGACATTACTGAATATCTACATTGGGTATTTTAGGACATAATAAATGAAATAAAAACTAGTTTTCATATATCCCCATTTATTTGGCCATTCTTGTTTTTGCATTTCTCAGCCACACTTTGATGACAGATGCTACACCATCTTCTGTTCTTCTGGATTATGTTTTTGTACAACATCTAGAAAATAAAGATTAATCCATCATTATAACACCATCGTTATGACATACAATGATATGAAATTTAGAGTGATTAAGAACATCAAATAACCATTTTCATGCAAAACAAAAAGAGCCACTAAAAACAGACAACTCCGCCTATCAGCCATCGCAGAACACGTCTGGGAAGGCCCGTCCCATAACATCAACTTCGACGGGGCAAGAATTATCAAGAATGGGAAAAGATACTTCCCGAGACTAATTCGTGAGGCCATTGAGACAACAAAGATAAAACAAAACTTCAATAGAGAAGGAAGTTACACGCTCTCAAAGACTTGGAAGCGCTTCTTCCAAAAATCAGCCAATGACAACACTCGATGTAGACCAATCAGAACGTATCAAAGATGACAAGGCAGTGTATAAATAGAAGGTCAAAATCTGCATAACACACTCGGACCTGAAGAAGCCCACTGCATGTTGGGCGAAACTGTTGTCTACACAATGGATGCTCGCGGTAGAAATCCCGCAAACTTATCATTATAAAAAAATATTAAGTCATCAACAGATTAGAGAACAAAGGACCTAAAAGCATTTAAAGTTGGGATAATGTTTATTTTGCACACTCTTTGGATTCCTAGGAATTAGCTGTGGTGGACAATTTCCATTGGTCATTAATTATGTTTAAAAGAAGTCCTAGGCGAAAAGGTAAATATTTACAAAGAAATTCATATTAGACACCTTAAATAAGTAATGCGGCTGAACCCTGAACTCCTAAGGCAATCTATAGAAGCAGCAATTACTGGTTCAGGACTGTGGAACAAGAAATTACTGCTAAGCCTCAGACTGCTAGGACTAGGTCAGGTTGTTTTGTAAAGACCTAAGAAAAACACATTTTCCTGTATGGTGTGACTAATAAGTGTGCAACAGAAGCACCACAGGAAAATACAACTATGGTGCCTTATGTAGTAGAGAAAAAACAATATGTCCAGAATATCCCATGAGTTCATGTGGGAGGCAGTAAAATTTCGATGATATTCTGCATAGGGGCCATGCTTTCATGCCAGAAAGTTTTTTCACAAAATACACTCCTGAAGTGCTCGAAGGGCATGGGTTTGAAAATGCATCACACTTTTCCAAAAACTCTTTTCTCCACCTTAATAATTTCACCATCTTTTAAGCCAAATATTTTATCTCCCTTTTTCAGCACATCCAATGAATAAACTCCATTAATAAGTGCTTTTGTAAACTGCCTACCAACTGCAGGATCAATAATGGGCCCATTGGAATGCTCAGAGTTCTGTATCACATTGGTTTCAACTGACCTAATGCAACCTTTATACTGGAATCCACAACTTTCAGCATACCTTCTACTTAACTCTTTTTTTTACGTTTATCAGTTTTTCTGATACCCTTTTTTAAGATTTGCAAAAAGTTCTCAAATTTAAAAGCGCTGAAACTTTCAAGATTTTCATATGTTTGCACATCGTTAACAAGGTGTAAAGTTCCATGAATATTGTGTGACATATATTGAGTCCCATATATTAGTTTGAACGTTTTCACAAAATATTTTAAAAGGGAGTTAGAGTATTGTAACAGTGAAGGTTCAACATTACTGGTGCACAAAATTCTGATAGCACTTTGAAGACTTAGACAATTTTTTATAACTCTAGAATCTGTAAGATTAAACAGGACAACATATCCAGTATACAGCAAAAATTGCATGAACTCAGTAGCCTTTCATAATTTCACATATCTTAGTGATCTTGGTTGCCTTGAAAACTCGCTAGGAGTGTCTCTCTTCAAACTTTCCAATCTTCGAGACATCTCAATTTTTCTGGAGGGCACACGGAATTTCAAGTCTCCTGACAACCAAAACATCAGTAGTTTTTTCATGACATCTAAGGAGATTAAATGCATGTAATCCAATGGAACATAACGAACCATATCAAAGTTGGGAAGGGAAGTCAATAAGGTGTTCCCAGGCAGATGGTAGTCTTCATCATATTGTCTTCTGAATTCTTCATCTGTCCTTTTGCCAGAAATTACTTTTTCATCAGGGAAACATACCCTGCCATTCAAACACATCCCTACAGCCTTGCACTTAGAACAACTAGAATAACCAGCATGCCCTTTGACATTTAACACATATGCTTTAGCAGGAGCATCACATATCAGAGCCTTCATTCTAAGGGAGAATTTTCTACCATTATAGATAATACCCCTTTCATGCAAGTCCACGAATTCATCTACAAATGGGCGAAAAAATTCACTAACGCCAAGAGGCTTACCATGCCCATAATATGCACCAATTGCAAAAACTTCATCACGATTAACCATGGACCCAAGTATAACCCACAACGAACAGCCTGACGATTTAGTATGTGGAAGTCCATCAATATTCACACTAAGATCAATCTGAGAGTCTAACTGATGTGGCCCATATAATTCAAACATATGAATTAGCCCTTTGAGGAGTCCAAAATGTGCATAGTGTCCCGGTGGGACAGAAACAATGGCGGTAGATCTGGGTGTACGAAGTAGCATACGGCTATCACCAGGCAAATGAGAGAAACACTCATGTTTCTTCAATATTTTTAGTAATTTACTACAGTGGATGTGGCTAATACCACACTCAATTGCCCATGTCGCTAAGCTAGTTCTTAAGTCATCAGCACTGGAGCTCTTTCCTTCATCACAAGCATCGACAGTACCACTATAATTTCCGCCACAAGAAGCACTAGAAAGTAATATATCAGTTACACTTTCAGAAGCGATATTACTAGTAGACCCGGTCTCTTCGTCGAGGTTATGTGTGTCACAACTACTAATCGGAGAGATCCGGCCAGTTCCATCATGAGGTATTTCCGTCGGCTCAGTTACGGAACATGCATTCGCTTCCAGGGAAATTAACCTACGCAAATGCCTCTCACTGATTCTATCCAATCTTTTCCTTTTCAGCATGACTGAAATTCAGAAAGTCCACCAATCACACTTGATTAAGCTATTGAACTGATTAAAGTGTTGTAGTTCGATTACTATTTAATAATACCCAGTTAAATTAATATAATACAAAGTCCGCGACTAGCCCAATGCAATTAATGCAATAATAACTCACCTTGAATGTTAGGCTTCAGGAAGAACCAAACGCAAGAGAATTTGCCGATAGCACGTTTGAACGCTTCACCACTCAACCCCTGCAAGATAATTAAAAAAGTAAATTTCTTACATACAAATACTGCCAGGGAACAAAGAACACCTCGAATCCAGAGATAATAGAAGTAACATTAATTTTACTTCTATTATCCCAGAATTCGAGGTGTAGAACATTTTCTGAGGAAAACATGCAAGTGTTTCACTATGGTGTAATGAAAATCGTTATCACATATTACAATTCTACTTACCAAAGCACCTCGGCGAATGAAAACCAACTGAACCACTGCGGATGAAGTTTGCTCGGTGTTTGCAAACCCGAGAGCAGTCCCGAATAGTTTCAGGCGTGAGAAAGTCCAGGTGAGCGAGGGTCGATAATAAACGGAAGCCAGGTATAAAAATGAAAGTAAAATCGTGATCCAGGCAGGCGAGGGTCAATAATAAATGGCAGTCAGGTAAATAAATGTAAACAAAAACGTGGTCCAAGCAGGCGTGGGTGGTCAAGGTAGAGAACAGTAATTCAAGCAGGCGCGGTGCGTGTTGCAAGAATGGCTGGTGGCGCATATTATAGAGCGCGGAATAGTAGATTCAATTCCGAGCGTATTGCTTTAAGGATTTCAAATAGAAACTAGCATTCATCAGGAGACATCTCATCATTTATATCTGTGAAGAAGCAGTTTTCGGAAATATACTGAATATTCACTTTTAAATAAATAGAAGTCCCCCCCTGTCATTTGTAACTATATTTAATATTGCATTGATGAATTTTCTTTAGGAAACAAATACTAATCGTGAAAAGAATATAATGATGATTACCACGAATCATAACATATGATAAATAAAAAATGTATAATATGTTAACTTGAGAGATTTTAGATATTTTCTAGACATCTTGTAAGCATTTAAGATATCTAAGACATTGAAGATATGCTGTAGATATCTAGTAGATATTTTGTGCTATGTGGGCAGTGGCGAGGCGTGATGATTTTGACTAGTCATCGCAGATGCAAAGGGTAGGTTGGCCAATGCGCGGCATGGTTCCCGAAAAACACATATACCAATGCCATGTTTATTCTCCTAGTAGTAGAATTTGTTTTTGGGGGTGCTTCGACAGCGAGGGTCATTCGCACCTCGGCTAATAATGGGTTAAAACAATGGAAAAGATAAATAACAAATGTAAAATCAATAAATAGATCGAATGAAGATGAAATATTACATACTAGGTATTTCTATTCAATGTAATTAAATCTTATTGAAAAGACCGGTTTCTTTGAGAAACTGGATGACAACGTTGATTCGCTCAGGGTCATCTCCCAGAACCTGTTTTAAGTCACCCCTGACGCCCAGCCTTTCCCTTGAAGCACGGTGCATATCACACTCAGTCAGGAGATGTCTCACAGTCATGGGAGATTGGCAGCGATCGCACCGGGAGGGAATCTTTTCCTCTGTAAAGAGGAAAGAGTGTGTTAGGGCAGTGTGCCCTATCCTCAACCGTGCAATCACCACTTCCTCCCTGCGAGTCCTCCCAACCGAAGTGGGCCAACCTGATATGCATTCCTTGATGCTGCGGAGTTTATTCCCCACCTGAGAGCGCCAGATCTCCGACCACTGATTCAAAGCAGCATTTCTCAAAGTGGCCATCAGATCGCACGCGGGTACCAATGAAGATGTTATGTTTTCCAGCTTCAGCGCGTCTTTCGCAGCCCGGTCGGCTTTTTCATTACCAGCTATTCCCATATGGCCAGGTACCCACAGAAAACGAACTTTTACGCCCTTTTTAAAAAGAGATATAAGGGTGGATTGTATCTCCTGGACGATTGGGTGCATGGGAGAGTAGCCGGATATGGCCTGCAGCGCGCTCATTGAGTCACTGCAGACCATGTAGGCGCTGTTATTGTTTTTAATCCCACCCAGAGCCATCCTTATGGCGTAGAGCTCAGCCGTGTAGACACTACACAATGGGCTAAGCCTCGCCTTTATAAATCCGTGGTGGGACGAGAAAACTGCACACGCGCACGCTGACTCCGACTTCGATCCATCTGTAAACACGGGGATGAAGTCGGAGTTGCAGTGAAGTGCCTCCCTAAACATCTGCTGGTACTCTTCAGATGTACTGGTACATTTCTGGCCTCTTTGCAACAAATAGCTACATTTCGGGGGCGGTACCCGCCACGGTGGGTGGCCCGAATACCCAGAGTCATACACTTCTGGAAGTGTAGCGTCGGTGCCATCAATAAAATCTTTAAAACGAATGCTTAAGGGTTTAGTAGCCCTTGTCCGTGTGTTAAAAAGGTTTAAAAACCTGGGGCTAAAAATTATATTAAAACAAGGGTGCGTCCTCATTGATAAAATCTTTGCTACATAATTACTCATAAGGATGGTTCTCCGTGTTGACAAAGGGGGCTCCCCGGCTTCTGAATACAAACTCACGACGGGAGACGTCCTGAACGCCCCTGTTGCCAGACGAATCCCCGCATTGTGAACCGTGGACAAAGGTTTTAAGTAGCTGTCGCGGCCTGAGGCGTACACGAAACATCCGTAATCTAACTTGGAGCGCACCATTGCTCTATAAAATAAAAGCATGGTGGTGCGATCTGCACCCCAAGTCGAATTTGATAAAACCCTTAGGATATTTAAAACTTTAAAACATTTATCTTTTAAAACTCGGATGTGCTCTTTCCAATTAAGCCTTGAATCCAACACCATCCCGAGAAAACGAACAGAATCAGCATACGGAAGAAGTCTGTCACCGAGTCGTAGCTCAGGAAGTATATGGTACCCTCTTTTCCGATGAAAATGGATGCATTTTGTTTTCTCCGCTGAGAAACGGAAGCCGTTCCGTTTGGACCATTCATCAAGTTTGTTTAGGCAAAGCTGGATTTGCCTAGCAGCGGTAGCTAGTTTGGACGACCGGCAGAAAATAGCCAGGTCGTCGACAAACAAAGATCCCATAACAGGTCCCTTGATGCACTCACTGGCGTCGTTGATCGCAATGGCGAACAACGTCACGCTGAGGACTGAGCCCTGTGGCACTCCATTTTCCATCGTGAATTTCTTTGATAGGTGTTTACCTATCCTTACTCTAAAAACTCGGTGTGTTAAAAAATTCTTAATAAAAATGGGTAGATTGCCCCTAAAACCCCAACGATGCAATTGAATTAAAATTTTTTGGCGCCAGACCCTGTCGTACGCCTTCTCCAGATCGAAGAAGACGCCGATTACGTGCTGACGCAAAAGAAAGGCCTCCTGGATGAAATTGTCACTCCGGACGAGGTGATCGATTGTCGATCTACCTCGCCGAAAACCACACTGGATATTGGATAGAAGGTTCCGTCGCTCCAAGCACCACACGAGCCGCCGGTTTACCATTCTTTCCATCGCCTTGCACAGGCAACTGGTTAAGGAGATTGGCCTATAATTATTAGGATCAACTTTGTCCTTTCCCTGCTTAACGACCGGAACCACTACAGATTCCTCCCAGGTTGGCGGAAAACTACCATCTAACCAAATTTGGTTGAAGGTTTTTAGGATCTCCGACAGCGCCTCCCCCGAAACATTTCGAAGGAAAGCGTTGTGTATACCGTCCAGTCCCGGAGAGGTATCCTTAGAATCCGAAATGGCTGACCGAAGTTCCCACATGGAGAACGGGTCGTTGTACTCTGCAGGCATAGACGTCTCAGTAAAATTAAGTGGGATTCTCTGGAAGCGTTCCTTGGTAGCCAGGAATACTTTCGAGTAATTCCCGTCACTGCTTGTGCAGGCTAGTGACTTACCAAAAAGTTCGGCGATGTCGCGAGGTTGACTCACGACGTGGCCATTCACATTAAGGCATGAGACGCCGTACTCCTGGCGAGAACCAGAAATACTCCTCACCTTATTCCACGCCTGTGCAAGTGGTGTACGATGGTTAATATTCGAAACGAATTCGATCCAGGAGGCCTTCTTAGCCTCCCTCACTACTTGCCGAGCTCTTGCTCGCAATTTTCGGAAAGAGGCTAAGTTATTTGCAGTGGGGAACTTGTTGAATACACGTAAAGCACGTTTCCGCTGGCGTATGGCCTCAGCGCATTCTTCGTTCCACCAAGGAACCGCTGGTCTTTGGAGATTCCCCGCCGAACGAGGCACGTTGCAATTTGCTGCATCAGTCAAGCCCTTAGTTAAAATTGCCACGTTGTGTGTGGCGTCACGGTTTTCATCGTGTTTGAAATAAAAATCCTTTTTAAAACTATGCCAGTCCGCTTTACGGACAACCCAATTCCCCGGTCTGATAAAATCGGAGTTAAAATTTCCTTCGTATTTAATTAAAATTGGTAAGTGGTCGCTCCCACATAGATCCGTGTGTACGGACAGGTTCAACTTGTTAAAAAGACTACCTGACGATAGACAAAGGTCTATTGCAGAGTACTCTCCATTAAAAGCGTTAAAACGTGTTTTCTCCCCATTATTGAGTAAAAAAAGGTTAAAATCAAGAATAAAACTGGCTAAAATCCGTCCCCTCCTAGTGCATTGGCCTCTAGAGCTTCCCCATAGGAGATCGTGGGCGTTAAAGTCACCCAATAAAATAAAGGGCCTTGGCAATTGTCGGACAAGTGATTCGAGGTTGCTGCGAGTCACCGGTGCACCCTCCGGTAGGTACACGTTGCATATGGTAAGTTTTTGAGGGGCGTAAGTGGAAACGGCCACAGCCTGAAACGGAGTAGCGAGCTGAACTCGAGAGGTGTAAAGGGCCTCCCGGACAGCAATCGCCACTCCGCCATGTGCTCTCTGGCCGCTGAGGTCATCGAACCTTTCAACATTATACCCTTTTAATTCACCTTTGTCCGATGCTTTAAAATGCGTCTCTTGGAGACATATAAACGAGGGGTTAAAATCACGGATTAAAATTGCAAGCTCCTCCTTATGTCGATAAAAGCCATTACAGTTCCACTGTAATATAAAAGCCATAATTATACTAAATAAATAAATAAATAATGTAAAAATTAAAAGAATCAGCGCCGAATACGGTGCTTCTTCCCCTTTTGTCTGGCGAGGAGGACTTCAGTCTCTGAGGGACTGTCGTCCTCCTCCATCGACTCCTGTGGCACTAGCTTGGCTAGTCCGCTGGGGCCGGGGGATGGCGTCTTTTCGCGCTGTTTCAGCGCGACCACGGTGGTGCTTTTTGCTTGGTTCTTGTTTGGGGAACCATTCGCATTGATGGTGGATTTTTGTTTTTGTGCCGGATTTGTTGCCTTAGCCGGCTTGGCTACTTCCTTCAGTTCAGCTGTCGTATTATTAATGTTCCTATCGGTCTGAGTTCCTTGGGTGGTTTTCTTTACTGTTGCCACGGACGCAAAGGATCTAGAAAAGGTCGGTGCTACAAGGACCCTGAACCTTTTCCGTGCCTCAAAGTAAGTTACTTTCTCCACTGTCTTTATCTCCATGACCTTTCGCTCTTCTACCATTTTCGGACACTTGCGAGAATACGCTGGATGCGTACCCTCGCAGTTCACGCAGCGTGGGTCTTTGGTACATTCCGCACCCTCATGCTCCTCCAGGCCGCAGCGCGGGCAGGTGGCCTTGCCCTCACATCGCGTTGCGATGTGGCCGAAGCGCTGGCCCTGGAAGCAGCGCATGGGCGCCGGTATGAATGGCCGCACTGGTACCGATTCATACCCGACGAAAACCTTGTCGGGGAGACTGTCACGTGCAAACGTTAACACGACCGAGGTAGTGTTAACTACTTCGCCGTCGCGCTTCGTTGTAAGTCGACGAGCATCAATTACTCCCTGAGAAGCCATCTCTCTCTTGATCTCGTCGACTTCAACGTACAGCAGGTCGTAATGGGAGATTACTCCCCGACTGGTGTTGAGGGTGCGGTGTACCTCTACCATTACTGGAATGTCATGGAGACTTTTCATGGACAGTAGCTTGTCACTTTGCTGCGGAGTTGCCGTTTCTATCAGTAGAGTTCCATCTCGCAGCTTTTTTGCAGACCTTAGATCCCCAGGCACTGCAGCCGACAGTACTTTTCGAATGAGAAAGGGGGACACTCGCTTAAGTGTCTCCCCTTCTTTTAAACACTTCATCACCAAAAACCGCCTAGAGGCGGACGAAACAGTATCTCCCCCACCCGTATCCGGGCGGGATTTTTTTGTTGGTGGTTGGTTTTTAACCTCCATGCCAATAATAGATTCTTCCCCCGAGCTCCCCACCCACCACGGAGCCACATATTCGGGACGCCGCACCGCAAACCGGTGCGGTCGTCGGGGCTACCCGAGGGATATAGCACCCTAGAGGTGGTTGCCTGTTTCGGGTTGGATCTTCGATGCACGGGCCCACCAAACCCGTACATCTCCGACCGCCCTACGCAGACCCCCACCTCCCTGGCACTCGCCACCGAACGTATCGGAAGCCGATTGACCGGGAGTGGCTAGCTCCCGGCCGCCCGTTTACAGTGAATCCGGGGCCAAAGAGGGGTATTGGCCCGTAGTCCATACCGGGCATCCGACACCCGGCTGGGAACCACGGACCTCACCCTCCAGGATCCCCTTCTCCTCCTTACGGGTCTCCGCACACGGCAAACATGCGGGTGGATCGCAAGCCAGGTGGTGTGGCCGCACACAGACAGTTGACCCACAACACTGTCCGGGCTCAACCCTTGCTGGCACGGGGTTTGTTATCGGGGTTATCTCCCCGCCCTTTTAGTCGCCTCTTACGACAAGCAGGGATACTGCGGGAGTATTCTCAATCCCCCTACCCGCAGGGGGGGTTTATTCTCCTGGCACAGGATCTTTAGGAAGTATTGCATTAACCCTTCAAGCCCGGAGGAGGTTTAAATGGATTTTAATCATGTCGACGGAGGAGATATAAATGTTTTGATACCATATGAAGACCTGTGATCAATGACTTTAGGCTTTCAGTTAGTCTTGGAAGCATATTGTCTGATATATGGCAGCCTGGCACTCAATGTTCTACAGCAAATGTTCTATTGTTTGTTTTACTAATTTTCTTTGCATAACAATTAGTTTCCTCCGCAATCATTACTACTAAATCGTTAACAAAAAAAAATTGAAATATTGATTCAATATTTTGCTAATTTTTTGCTCTGCCCTGTGGACCGAAATTACCAATGGAATTTTCTCTTTTTCCTTTATAACTGGAAATGTCCTTTCAAGCAAAATCTGAAGCTTCATCCTCTACCTCATCCAAATCGTCAAACACCAACGCATCACCTTCGGGGCGATCCTTTATGTCATTCTCACAGTTGCTATCAGAACTCAATACACTTTGCTTAGAGTCACTTTCAAGCAAGACGTCCTCAACCTGTTGATCACTCAACTCCACCAACATTTTCTTTCCTGCACACGCCATAATATACGGTACTTAAGTAACAACCCTGATAAAGAAAAGACACAAATATTCCTCAGTTTGAAGCGTACGGCTTGCGGAACGAAGCACTTACGAAGGAAGTGATATAAAGTAAGCGACTAAATTGTTTGTAAGAATAAAATAAAACTCCTATAATATTCCATCCAGAAAAGTGACAGGTTCGACTGACTCTGACTTTGGTAGGTTTACTGAGCTGTACTTCTTGAAAGAACTTGAGTCTCTTCTCTATAATTTGACGGCGTTGAAGGGTTAATTAGGCGATTAAAAAAGTATTTACGCGCAATGGTCACTTTACTCTTATAAATACATATTAATAAAACAAGCAAAACATTCCTACCTTATTTGTACATGAACTCGATTCTCCGAGTTTTTGCAGTGAATTTTTTAATAACTGTTTCGTAGAAGTCTTCTCCACCTTTTATGGTCTCCAAGAGTTCTTTCTCAATTGACAGCAAAGCCAGGTTACTCATGCGTTCTTCTCCGTGCGTGGATCTCTTGAAAGTATGTATTCTTTTAAGTGCAGAAAAACTCCTCTCCACTGAGGCAGTTGTGGCTGGTATTGTGCAGATAAGCTTAGCCAAGCGGAACACTTCACTAAAAGCGTACTCTAAATGCTCATCTTTCAAAAATTTCAATAACATTCGTGGCCTTTGTCTTGGAATGTGGCAGTTCTATAGAGCACAGTCAGTTCATTTTTTAGTCCCTGCTGGTCAAAAATGTGTGGATACATTTTATGGAGGTCACATAACACTTTCTCTGGAAAATTCTTTGCTTCTGAAAAAGTTTTGAATTTTCTTGGATTTAAAATTTCAAAAAATTGTAATTTCTCCAAAGATGAGAAACGACCCTTCAGGTGGCCCATAAGGTTGTCCATAATTGAGAAGTAAATCTGTCTATATTTTTCTTGAGGAGTTAGAGTTTTATCGGTTTCATTGATAGCTCGTTTTCTAGAAAAAGAGAGGTCCTAGCATAGAAACAGTTTTTTCCCACACTGGCTTAAAGCCAATGATCTCACACTTGCTACATTTATCTTCTTCTGTGATTCTATTTGCGGCTAACTTTTTTTTGCATTCAGTGCAATGAACACGCCCTTTTCTGTCAATTATCAGCTGGTTTTCAAAGTCCCGAATAATATTCAAACAAGTCATAATATCAAGGTGTTCACTTTGCAATATGCTGTAAATAATATCAGTTTGCATGAACATAAGGGAAAAAGCAGAAATACATTTAGGAAACTTTCTAAAAAACTTAAAACTTCTTGAAGCCGTATGCTGCACACCTGTCGGCTGCTTTCCACTCATCGTCAATATTTTCATGAATATTTGAAAAAAATTTAATGATAAGTTCCCGATATTTTTCTACAGTGTTGACAAGCCTAGAAGTGAAGCACCATCTAGTGGGAGCACGCGATGGGATCGACTTTTTTAAGTACTCTTGAATAGCAAGTGATCTCTCACTTGAGTGAGACGAGAAAGTCGAAATTCCACTTAGAGTTGAAAAAAATGCTTTACATTCAGTGATGTCAACCATTCCCTGGGACAAGACTTAGGTTTAACACGTGTGCATAGCAGTGAGTAAACAAAGCCATTGGATACTCTTCCTGCACTTTTCTTTGTAACCCTGACAAGTGGCCTGACATTACTGCTGCTCCATCATATGTTTGAGCAATGAGCTTTGTTCCTATATTGTACATTCTTACAACATATTCCACATGCTTGAATAAACCGTCTGCAGTTCGATCAGCACTAACGTCTGAAAACCCTATAAACCTCACTTTTACAACCCCATCGATTTTATTTACGTACCTTAATACAGCTTTGACCTGCTCCTAACATCAGACGTCTCATCCAGCATGATGGAAACAAAATCAGAATTTTCCGTTTCCTTCACTATTGTTTCGCTCACAACATTACTAACAACACTAATTAGTTCATTTTGAATATCACTGGATGTTCCTTTAAACACTGTAGATGATTCTAAATGCCCTTTTAGCACTGGATCCCACCTTTTCAAGAGATTTAAAGTTTCCACATAATTCCCTTTGTTCATAGACTCATTCTTGTCGTCGTGTCCACGAAACGGAAGTTCTTGTTTAGCTAAAAAACACGTAACATCGATGAAGCGTTTCAAAATCTCTCGATTCTTTTTCACTTTTTGATTGTGTAAGGTATTATTGATTCTAAGTGTTGTTCAAGCCTTCGTCAACTCTTTGTTTTCCGAAACTATAATGATCCATAACACTTTGAAGATTTTACAGAAGATTAGATATTTATTATTATAAATTAGATTGTGCGTGGTGCAAAATTACCATAGTTGTCGACGCACCCTATAAACCTAAATCTACTACTACTACTACTACTTTGAAGATGACTTTCGGATTTTTCATGACTTTTTGCGAATTTAGTGAGTCCACTTAAATTACAAAAACCAGTTGTAACCCAAATATTTTTGTTAGAAATTTTTGAAAATAAAAGACAAGGCTAACAAAATAATTTTGAAAAATTTTCACTCCCGCACATCCAAGTATGGTACTTGTAGTTCGAAACAGTGAAGTGCCTATTATAAGACCTAGTCTTTTCGGTCACTTTAAACGTCAGGTTCACTAACGGAGGACACGGACGGCCGCCCTGAATAATAGCCAGCTTCTCCTCAAATGGAAGTGAACCGAAGGGTTTTTGTTTTAGCTTAACAACCAGATCACAGTTTTCTTCCGCGCACGCCATTTCACAAAGTGTTATTACTCATATCCAAACAAAATTGTAACCGGCACACAATGATAAAGATAAAACAAAAACACAGCACGACCACTCAACCGCACGCACCAAAACAAAACCACGTGTCTCGTAGCTTATTAGAGGGACTTCAAGGGGGCCCCTTCCGGACTCCCACTCCAGGCGGCCCTCCCTAACGAGAGCTGCCGAACGTTACCGTCAGAAGACGAACAAGCGACCGATGCGCCAGTTTTAGAGATGACTTGCCTAGCTAATCGCCTTAGCCGACTTCAGTGGAGGGGATGGGCGAGGGTGGGCGCGGGGCTGTTATTGCGTATGGCGTTAAGCTAGGCAAGTCATCTCTGAAACTGGAGAATCCTTGCCCGCTCGGCGTCAATCGGCCACGTTCGGAAACTCTCGTTAGGCAGGGCCGTCCAGTGGTGGGGAGAAAGTTTGCCTCGGACCCCCACTTAAAATTCGTCCTCAGCGTAGTGGGGTATTGACACCGAAACAGATTCTCTATAATGAGCGAATCTGTAGCTTAGATTTGGTCCTTTTACGTTGTTTCTTCGACAAAAAGGAACAACTACCGTTGTTCGTATGCTCTCAAACAGTTTATGATCTTCTATAAATCCTTCTTTAGTTTTACATTTTGGTTTAGTCATCGGCGAATCCAGAGATGACCGCACGCCTCGCCACTGAGTAAGAGAGGCAAAAAAAGGCCTCCTGGATGGAATTTGTATTGGCTATAAACAGCCGAACTCCGATTGCACTGGTTTGGAATAAGGTAAGGAGTATATCGGGGAGCCAGAAGCGACTTGGCGTACATCTCCTTAAGGTCGGCAACGACGCCTTAACATCTCCATGTGATATTTGTGAGGCCTTTGGTCAATTATACGCCAAGGCCAGTAGTAACGAGAGTTGCCATCCACAACAAATGCGGCATAAGGAGCGTTACGAGTATATCCAGCTTACCTTTGAGTCGCAGACGGTGGCAGATTACAACCTAACTTTCTCCTTGTGGGAACTAAGCTCAGCCATTTCAGACTCCCATGACACCGCTCCGGGAATGGACCAGATCCACAATGCCTTTCTTCGGAATCTTCCTGAGAGGGCATTGCCGGAGGTCCTTCGCACCCTCAAACAACTTTGGTCTGAGGGAAGCTTCCCACCTTCCTGGCGGGAGTCTGCAATAGTTCCAATCCTAAAACAGGGTAAAGAGACCACCGATCCAAACAGCTACAGACCGATATCCCTCACCAGCTGCCTGTGCAAGGTAATGGAAAGAATGGTTAATCGGCGGCTCGTCTGGTGGCTGGAGCACCGAAACCTTCTTTCCGACATCCAGTGTGGATTTCGGCCGGGCCACGCGACTATTGACCACCTAGTAAGAGTGGAAAATTTCATCCAGGAGGCCTTTCTTCTCCGCCAGCACGTCGTAGGTGTCTTCTTCGACTTGGAGAGGGCATAAGATGGAGTCTGGCGGAAGAAGATTCTAATAGTTTTTCATGAATGGGGCCTGAGGGGTAACATGCTCACCTTTATTCGAAACTTTTGAGGAGACCGGGTGTTTAAGATTAAAATTGGGCGTCATCTATCTAGTCAATATACTCAGGAAAACGGAGTGCCACCCCCCCTGCGGGTAGGGGGATTGAGAATACTCCCGCAGTATCTCTGCTTGTCGTAAGAGGCGACTAAAAGGGCGGGGAGACAACCCCGAAAACAAACCCCCAGTCCAGCAAGGGATGCGTCCGGACAGTCGTGTGGATCAACTGTCTGTGAGCGGCCATACCAGCTGGCCTGCGATCCACCCGCATGTTTGCCGTGTGCGGTGACCCGTAAGGGGGAGAAGGGGATCCTGGTGGGTGAGATCTCTGGCACCCAGCCGGGTGTCGGATGCTCGGTATGGGCCGGAGTTCAACACCCCACTTCGGCCCCGGATTCCCTGTAAACGGGCGGCCGGGGGCTAGCCACCCCCGGTCAATCGGCTTTCGACACGCTTGCGTTCGATGGCGAGTGCTGGAGAGACGGGGGTCTGCTTAGGGCGGCCGAAGGCGCGTGGGTTAGGAGGGCCTGCGCGTTGGAGGTTCTAACTCGACGCAGGCTCCCATATCGATAGTGCTATATCCCCTTGGTTAGCCCTGGCGACCGCACCGGTTTGCGGTGCGGCGTCCCAAATGTGTGGCTCCGTGGTGGGTGGGGAGGCCAGGGGATGAAACACACACTCTTATGGAGACGAACTCATTTCCTCCACTTAAGAGACACTGCCCTGATATGGGCGGTGGAGACCCTGTAATGATATGCAGGAAATATTTAATAATGAAATGTTCGGTCGAAGGGGAGAACCTCTCGAAGGTATCCCCCTTCCTAATCCATAAAGCCCTCAGCAATGATGTTCCTGGTTCCTTGGAAAACGTAAAGAAGCTACGCGACGGATCACTGCTTATACAGACGTCAAATGATAAGCAAAGCGAAAAGCTCCTTAGCATGAAAAGTTTTCTAAATATCCCCGTAAAGGTTGAGGCACACAGAACCCTAAATACATGCAGTGGCGTTATATCGTGCTACGATCTGTTATACACCTCTGTCGAGGAGATAACGAAGGAGATGGCTCCCCAGGGCGTCATCTCCTGTCGTAGACTCAAGACTAAGCGAAATGGGGAATTCGTCGACTCAACATCTGTAGTCCTTACATTCTCGCTGGATAAACTTCCAAGCCGAGTGAATGTTGGCTACAACTCGTGCTCTGTAAGGCCCTTTATACCCAGTCCTTTACGGTGTTTCCAATGCCAATGCTTTGGTCACATAGTGTCCAAATGCAAAGGGAAGCCTACCTGCCCCAAATGTGCAAAAGACAAGCACGATGGAGATGTCTGTGACAGCCCGGCGCGCTGCGTTAACTGCCAAGGAGCGCATCCCGTGTATTCACGGGATTGCCCAAGGATGCAGGAGGAAAAGAAGATAATGGAGATAAAGGTGCTTGAGAAAATCCCTTTCCTAGAAGCTAGGAAAAAGTTTAGAACGGTGATAGCCCCAACATTTTCTAGATCATTCGCATCTGTAGCCACGATTAAAAAAGTGTCGGCAAGCACACAGACTGAGAGTCAGGAACCAAAGAAGCAAGAAACGAAAAGTAAGGAGAATATCTCCACTAAAAAATTGCCCTCAACAGGAAACCCTAAGAGCACACTGAAGAAGGATTCCAAAAATGAAACCTCCGTGGTTTCTGAGGCCCTGAGTAATAAAAAGCTCCCTCCAAACCGCTCACTATCTACCTCTCCCAAACGCAAAGAGAAAGAACGCGTAGCCTCGCGTTCACCCTCCGCCTCTCCTCCCCGCGAAGTCCGGGAGGAGGACATGGAAGAGGAAATATTAGACGAAAGCCAACTGCGAACTCTCCTTCAAAGTACAAAAGGAAGGAAGCTCAAGCTAAGCAGATAGCCTTATATTTTATATATATTTTTTTAAGACTACATATTTATTTATTTATTGTTTTAATTTTTAACTAAATTTTTACAATATGGCTCTTTTTGCCATACAATGGAACCTAAATGGTTTTTACAGGAGATTAGAGGAATTCAAACTCCTGATGCATGACCTGAACCCCACCTGCGTATTTCTTCAGGAGACCCATTTTAAGGAAAGAGACGCACCACAAATTAAAGGGTATGTGGTACTCCGCCACGATGACACAACTGGGACACGGGCTCAGGGAGGAGTCGCTGTAATTATTCGGGATACCCTCTACACATCCCGAATCGACATTATGACTCCTCTCCAGGCTATCGCTGTGAGGGTAGCCTCACCAGAGGAGATAACCTTTTGTAATTTGTATCTCCCAGAAAGGTCTCCGTTAACTAGGAGATCCCTGGAGGATTTGGTGAGGCAGCTGCCACGTCCGTTTGTCCTTCTAGGTGACTTCAATGCCCACAACGCTCTCTGGGGAGATAACAGTGGTGATTTTAACCGCCGTGGAAGGATTTTAGAAAGGTTTTTAAATGATTTTAACCTTGTTTTAATTAACAAGAACGAAAAGACACATTTTAACTCTTTTAACGGCACTTTTTCTGCAATAGACCTGTTCATGTGTAGTGCAAGCTTGGCCCCACGTTTTAAATTAAGTGTTCACAGCGACCTTTGCGGAAGTGACCACTTCCCGATTTTAATCAGTAAAAATGGGTTTAACCCAAATATTAACGTACCCAGGAATTGGATTTTACGGAAGGCTGACTGGGAAACTTTTGGAAATAGTTTCAAATTTACTTTCGATGGCACACGTAGCGGACCGGAAAACGTGGACACACTCACAGTCGCTATACTAACTGCTGCCGAGCAAAGTGTTCCACTTTCATCTGGTAGGTTGAAGCGCGCTCCAGTGCCATGGTGGAACAAGGACTGCGCTGAAGCTATCGCGAAGAGAAAGAAAGCCCTGCGTATTTTTAAAAAATACCCCACGGCACGGAATCTCGAAGCGTTCCGCCGTCTACGAGCGAAGGCACGTCAAATAGTTATTGAATCTAAAAGAAAATGCTGGAATGAATACGTAAAAACGATCAACCATCGCACGGCAAATTCGGAGGTCTGGAGAAAAATTAAAAGCATAAGCGGGAGGTATCATCAGCTCTCAATTCCATCTGTGATGGTGAATGGAATCATAAAATCCCAACCAGAAGCTGTGGCCGAGGCGTTTGGGGAGTACTACACCTCTATCAGTAGTACCGCGAATTATGACAAGACATTCCTGACTCTTAAATGTCAGCAAGAGAAGAAAAACAAGTCTTTTACGACTGGGCACTTCATGGCGAACTACAATGCTCCATTCACTCAATGGGAACTCACGTCCGCAATCGATGAGCTGAAGGATAGCGCCCCAGGGGCGGACCGTGTCCACAATGCTTTCCTCAGGCGTATACCGAAGGAGGCAAATGAACACATTCTGAACACCTTCAACAGTGTTTGGGAAACGGGAAGCTTCCCTCATGCATGGCGTGAATCGGTAATTATCCCAATTCCCAAAAAGGGTAAAGAGAAGTCAATTATAGGGAATTACCGGCCCATATCTTTAACCTCTTGCTTGTGCAAGTTAATGGAGAGAATGGTAAATCGCAGACTCGTGTGGTGTCTCGAGAGCCGCAACCTTCTCTCCAATCTTCAGTGCGGATTCCGAAGACACCTAAGCACCACTGACCATCTTATCCGAATTGACACGTTCATTCAGGAAGCTTTCGTTCGACGACAACACGTTCTGAGCGTGTTCTTCGATCTGGAGAAAGCATATGACACAACATGGCGTTTTAAAATTCTAAAGACTCTGAGAGACTGGAATTTTAAGGGCAACTTGCCAGTTTTTATCGAAAATTTCTTAAGCCATAGAGTTTTTAAGGTTAGGGTGGGTAACTCATTTTCCAGATTGAAGATCCAAGAAAATGGAATTCCCCAAGTGTCAGTACTCAGTGTCACCCTGTTCGCCATTGCTATCAACGACGTGGTATCCTCCATCCTACCACCCGTCGAGGCATCCCTCTTTGTGGATGACTTGGCAATTTTCTGCAGGGCATCCAAGTTATCAACGGCTGAGCGACAATTACAGATAACGCTAAACAGACTTCACCACTGGTCATGCAAAAATGGGCTACGCTTCTCCCCAGAGAAGACGCGATGCGTCCATTTTCACAGAAAAAGAGGGCTGTTTCTACCAACCCTACGCCTAGGAGATCGACCACTGGAGTTGGTGAATTCAGCCCATTTTTTGGGAATGATCTTGGACCAAAGGCTAAGCTGGAGACCCCACATTACTGATCTGAAAATGAGAGTTAGCCCATCCCTTAATATTTTAAAAATATTGACAAGATGTTCATGGGGCGCGGACCGATCTACAATGCTGCGACTATATAGGGCACTGGTTCGATCCAAGATGGACTACGGTTCTTTTATCTATGGTGCTACCCGCGCATCATACTTAAAGCCGCTAGCAAGTATACACAACCTTGGACTCCGGCTAGCAACGGGTGCCTTTCGAACGAGTCCGATCAATAGCCTTCTGTGTGATGCAGGTGAACCACCGCTTGACATCCGTAGAGATCTTTTGATGTGTAACTACGCTAGTAAAATTTTAGCCATGCCATCGCATCCGTGTTTTAAATTAACCATTAACGAACCGATGACTCACATTTTTAACAGAAAACCACGGGCTACTAAACCTTTTTATGTGCGTTTTGCCTATATTTTAGAGAGATATTCTATTACCGTTCCCCGGATAGAAAGGATACGAGTGGCTAAAACTCCTCCATGGCTTATTCCTCAGCCGGACATCTGGTGGAAGCTAGCAAGCCGGGCAAAGTCTGACTCACTTCCTGAGGAAAATAGGTCCTTGTTTTCAGAGTTCCTATCTCAATGCCACGATCTAACACCCATTTACACGGACGGCTCTAAGTCTGAGTCAGAATGTGCCTGTGCCTATGTGAGCTTGTACAAAACCGTGAGCACAAAGCTCAACCCCGAATGCAGCGTGTACACTGCAGAGTTGACTGCTATTAAACTTGCCCTTAGGGACGTTGAGACTCGAGGTATATCATGTTTGCTATGTTCCGACTCCATGAGCGCCTTGAAAGCCATCTCAAATTATAATGCTGCGCACCCAATGATAAGAGATATACAAGAATCTCTGAGAAGCCTTCAGAGCGGAGGCATCTCTATTAAGTTTGCGTGGGTCCCTAGCCACGTGGGAATCCCGGGAAATGAGGCAGCCGATGATGCTGCGAAAAAGGCCCTCGGTAACCATAGAGTTGACCTAGACGCAGTAACCGTAGAAGATCTCCAGAACACACTCAGACGCAGAATCCTGAATAAATGGGATACGGAATGGAAATCGGTGACTAATAATAAACTGCGCGAGATAAAAAGTTCCACCAAAGCCTGGTTGTCCCCCGTCAGGGGTAGTAGAAGGGAGGAGGTGGTCATCACCCGTATGAGGATAGGGCACAGTCATCTGACCCACTCCTTTCTCTTCACTGAAGAGAAAATCCCACCCCGGTGTGATGACTGTGACTGTCCTCTCGGAATTCGGCATATCCTGACGGAGTGTGGCAGATACCGGGACATGCGTAGCCGACTGGGCATTGGGGGTGACCTAGGGTCCATTCTGGGTGACGACCCCAATGCTATTGGCCGCGTAATTTTATTTCTAAAGGAAACGGCGCTTTTTAATAAAATATAAGCAACAGTTTAGGAAATGTAAATGGTTTTAACCTGAACCCTATAATAGATAAGCAATATATCTAGCTACCTGACAACCTGCCTTATCCGAATATAGAAAGTATATACATAACTTTGAAGAGTAGAGGTGCAAAATGACCATGCCGTCGACGCACCCTACAAACTAATACTACCTACCTACCTACGGAGTGCCACAGGGCTCCGTACTGAGTGTCACGCTTTTTGCAGCCGCGATAAATGAGGTGGCTAATTGCTTCAAACCACCTATTATGGGTTCGCTCTTTGTGGATGACCTTGCTATATTCTGTAGGTCTTCCAAACTCGTCTTTGCCGGCAGATTGTTACAGCTCACCATCAATAGGCTGAAAGACTGGTCCCGAAGGAATGGATTTAGGTTTTCATTCCAGAAGACAAATTGCGTTAATTTCTACCGAAGGAGGGGAATCTTCTTTCCACCTGTGCTGAAGCTAGGTGGCAGAAATCTCCCTTATGTGGAATCCGTACATTTTCTTGGAATGACGCTCGATTTTAGACTCAATTGGCGGAAACACATAGAGGAGTTGAAAAATAAATGTCATAGGTCTCTAAACATCTTAAAATTTCTAAGCTACTCGACATGGGGAGCAGACCGCAAAACGATGCTTCTGCTCTACCGTTCCCTTGTCCGCTCTAGGCTTGACTATGGCTCAGTTATGTATTCGTCGAGCCGTGAGTCGTACATGAGACCATTGACGACGATTCATAATGCGGGGTTACGGCTGTCCACTGGCGCCTATAGAACTAGCCCGGTCGTCAGCATTTATGGTGATGCAGGTGAGTCGCCGCTCTCATGCCGGAGGAATTTTGTAATGTGCAGTTACGCGGCCAAAGTATTTACCACGAAGGCACACCCCTGTTTTAAAATTCTTTTTAAACCTAGATTTTTAGAAATTTTTAATACAAGGACAAGGTCTAGTAGACCACTTGGCATTAGTTTCAAACATTTTATCGATATTGCTCCTGGAAGTGTATCGCATCGGATACTCGAACTACCCACCTTGGTTAACTCCAACGCCTAAAATATGCTTTACTCTAAATAGCCGGCGAAAAGTAGCGCCACCGCATCGGAATATCAACAACTCTTCCGAGAATTCTTAAGGAGTCACTCCGATCGTATCCCCGTGTATACGGATGGCTCAAGGTCGGATACTGCATGTGTCACCTCGGCCCATAGAACTATAGTGGATATATGGCTACTATGGATATATGGTATAATGGAGTCATCCAGGCCAGGCTAAGCCCGCTGTGTAGTGTGTACACAGCGGAACTCCTGGCCATCAAAATGGCTCTGGACGGGATAAGAAGTTCTGGTGGCTCCTATGCCGTATGTACTGACTCCATGAGATTCCTGGGATCCATTTCCCGTATTTTTCCCCTGCACCCTGTAGTACAGGACATACAGTCTTCCCTGTTATCCCTTGAGAGGAAGGGAATTAATATCATGTTCGTTTGGGTTCCTGGGCATGTGGGAATTGCCGGAAATGAGAGGGCAGACACATTGGCAAAAGATGCCTTACTCATCCCAGAGCAAGTGCATAACCTGGTACCATGCGAAGACCTCCGATGCATGTTTAGCAAAGTAGTGAAGGGGCAATGGTAAAATGCGTGAGTAAACACAGCCAACAATAAATTGCTGTGTGTTAAACCGGTTGTATCTGCATAGCCATCTTCCGTCAGGGGTAGTCGGTGGGAGGAAGTCATCATCATTCGCTTGCGGATAGGGCACTGCGCCCTGACCCACTCTTATCTCTTCACGGAAAAATTCCACCCCGATGTGAGAATTGCGACTCTCCTCTCTCTGTCCGACACCTTCTGACGGAGTGCGTCAAGCATCGGGATATACGTAATAAGCTAGGCATCAGGGGAGGCCCAGAATACGTTGCGACAAAAATTCGCGACGCCTTTACCGAGAATGGTAATAACTGCAATAAATTCCTATCTCTAAGAACTCGGGCGCCAGGTCTCCACGACCAACAGTTAAACGATCAAGGCCGCCTCCGGCCTTAATCCACCCAGATAGCCTACAGCGGCGACGATTCGCCAGGGTTCGATGGGGTGAGGTGGGGACAAACAATAGGAACCTCCACACGCTAAGGTCAATTACGGTATTTATTCAATTTACAGGTACAAATATTAATGTAGGTGAGCATAATACAACAACGCCCATTATTCGGGGCTAGATCAATCTCACAGACAAAAAAAAATAAGTTCGGCACACTGAGATTAATGACACTGACTACAAAGCGGTACATAACTTGGTCGAAGCTTAATCCCTCTTGAAGACATTAAACAAATTGGGCACAACGAGATTAACAATACTGGCGACAAAACGATACGTAACTTAATCGAGGCTTAATCCCTCTTAAATACATTACATAAGTTTGGCACAACGAGGTTAACAATACTGGCTACAAGACGATACATAACTTGATCGAGGCTTAATCCCTCTTAAATACATTACATAAGTTTGGCACAACGAGATTAACAATGGTAACCCTAACCCTGCCAATTGAACGGATGAAACCAAAATCGATGTGAAGCTAACTCCAAAGTCTACTGGAGCAAACTGAATTTAGAGGTAATTACCGCGGAAAGGCATATTCCACTGATCGACCCACACCCTCAGGGCCCTCAAGCCACGTACCTTTAACTCAAGAACAATGAGACCACAAAATGGTGACGGGATCACCCGTCGCTAACACCGAATCAACGTCACGGTGCTCAACCAACACACAGAGAGAGTTTTCTAGGAGAACCATCCCCGATGGAGTCCGCGAGCCAAGAGAGCTTCACGCCTGCTCCGCCGCCTCCTTGCCTCGTCCCCTTGGCGCAGGCGCGATGACGCGACTTCGTCGTCTGCTGCCCCGACCGCGCACCTTCATAGCGCAGGCTTTCATTCGGCGGGCCCTGCCGAAATCAGACTCGCTTGCGGTCTGGTGGGAGGCTCGGCTGGCCAGTTCCAAGCCTCCTTCTCCTCCCGGCAGCTCTTCTATGTCCTCGCGTGCTCTCTCTCTCTCTCTCATTGGTTTTACAACGATAACGGGAAGTAGGAAGAATACACGGCTTGAGTTCCCAATACATCTATAAATCCCTCTCTAAGTTAATCCAAAATTTTGACATCGATTGCAGCTTCTCCGACAATACATACAAATACATATGAAAAAAAAGCAGGTAGAGAACATGAAAAATAAATAATAAATATATAAAACAAATAAATAAATTACATTGTCCAGTCATATGTGCCTCTGACGCCATTCAAAACTCTTTACATCAATTAGGGAACATTAGCAATAACACATAATGGCATAATAATAAATCAAATCTCAGTTTGGCTGCTCTTGGGTCCCGGACTCCATACTCTCCCGTACGTCAAACGTACAAAAAAAAAATAATTCCGTTACAACTCCCCCCTCCCTTTACAAAAAAAAATTATGATACATATGGCTTGAGGTCAGAAATGTGCCAGCGACCAGCAGGTTGCCTTTCCTCTGTCTCCAGTTCATAGATCCCTCTAGACGGTTGTCTGACAACCCGATACGGCCCTACATATTTAGGTGCCAACTTAGCGGTAAAATTTTGTGCCGCGGATGATAGAACAAAATTACGCCGTAAAACCTGATCCCCAATCTCAAAAACACGTTCCCTACGGCGTAAATTATAATAATGACTTTGTTTCAAGTAAGCTTCCGATAGATTACGCTGAACTGTATCATACAATTCCTTAAGTCGTGACAGGCGTCTACTCCACGGTTGCGGATCGCGTATGACCACTTCATCGGTAGGTTGTCTAGCTCGACGTATGGTATTACACAGTTGCAATTCTCTCCCAAAATTCAGTAAGGCAGGGGAAAATCCCGTGGAAGCGTGAACCGCCGAATTCATTGCAAAACAAAATTCAGGAAGATACGCGTCCCATTTCTTATGATTATCCTTGACGAAAGAAGCTATCATAGTTTTAATCACGCGGTTGGCTCGCTCAACGGGGTTAGCCTGTGTGTGGTAAGGGGGGGTATAGGTCCACACGATTCCATGATCTACACTCACCTGCTTCATCACACGATTCACATATTGCGAGCCATTATCCGATACTAAAAATTTTGGAGCCCCCCAACGCAGTATCACCAACTCTTTTAAGGCGACGCTTACCGTCTCGGCGGTGGCACGCCGCAGCGCTCTACATTCTATCCACTTCGTGAATAAATCCTGGAACATAACTACATAAGTGAAACCCTTCGTCGAACGTACATAAGGCCCCATCAAATCTGTAGCCACGACGAGCCAAGGTTTTTGAATCTCCCTGGTTCCCATAAAACCAGCCGGGCGAGCTTGCTCTACTTTATATTTCTGACAAACGTTACACTTCCGCACATATCGCGTAATGTCTTGCAACATACCTGGCCAATAATACAGATGCCTGATTCGTGCATAAGTTTTCTGGATTCCTTGGTGTCCTACGTTCGGTTGATCATGATTCTCGACTAAAACGGGTCCGATACATT
This sequence comes from Platycnemis pennipes, assembly GCA_933228895.1. Lineage (NCBI taxonomy): Eukaryota > Metazoa > Arthropoda > Insecta > Odonata > Platycnemididae > Platycnemis > Platycnemis pennipes. The sequence continues at coordinate 74,257,039 of OW121856.1, read as the reverse complement.
CCTTCGGAATACACAGCTTCCAAGGGTTGCTACTCCCTTCGAGAAGGATATCAATAGGTTGACCCCTGTGAACATACAATTCTCCTCCATCGATTTTCCAGTCCGGATACTTGTCTGGGTAGCGCTCTACACGCTGAAACTGGGTGCGATACCAATGATCACTATCCGCGAAGTCTTCCACGGCGGCACAAGATAAATGAGCGCATTCCGGAATGCGAGATAAGGCATCGGGGACAACATGCTCCGATCCTTTCCTATGAATTATATTTAGGTCATAGCCTTGCAATAATAACGACCAACGTGCCAATCGACCCGATGCATTTTGCAATGTACGTAACCACACTAAACTACGATGATCGCTAACCACGTCAAAGGAATAACCCTCCAAATACGGGCGAAATTTTTGAACGGCCCACACGACAGCCAAACACTCCTTCTCAGTCACAGAGTATTTTTGCTCTGCAGCGGAAAGGGATCTACTCGCGTAAGCAATCACCCGTTCCTCTCCCTCAATCTTCTGAGTCAACACCGCCCCCAAACCTATCGAACTAGCGTCCGTTTGGAGTATAAAGCGGTGATTGAAATTAGGACACGACAATATGGGAGCCGACAATAAACTAGCCTTCAAACTTTCAAAAGAGGTGTGCGGCTCAGCGCCCCAAAACCAACGTGTGTTTTTCTTTAATAAACGAGTTAGGGGAGCAGCCTTTTTTGAGAAGTCGGGAACAAAACGCCGGTACCACGAAGTCATTCCGAGAAATCTACGTAACTGCCGAACGTTGCGGGGAGCAGGATACTGCAGAACCGGTCGTACCTTCTCGGGATCTACGGATAGACCGTGCTCATTAACGACAAATCCCAAATAACTCATCTCCCGACAACACCATTTGCATTTCTCACGGTTGAGAGTCAGCCCGGCACGCCTGAGTCTTTCGAACACCTCCCGCAAAAGAGCGAGATGATGTCGGAAATCCTCCGTTACGACGATAATATCGTCCAGATAGGCGAAACAATGTGGCTCCATTTCTGGGCCAATTAACCGGTCCAGAAGGCGTTGAAAACAAGCCGGAGCTCCTGTAAGCCCAAAGGGCATACGAGTGAAGTGGAATAATCCTTTTCCTGGGACTGTAAAGGCTGTAATTTCTTTACTGGAAGCGTCTAACGGAATTTGAAAATAAGCCTGCTTAAGATCTATTTTAGATATGTACTTGGCATTGCGTAATTTATCTAGTATAGCGGACATATAGGGTAGAGGGTACGCGTCCTTCTTGGTTACGGCATTAACTTTCCTAAAATCCAAACAAAATCTAATTTTTCCGTTAGATTGGCGTACTAAAACAATGGGACTTGACCAAGCACTATTCGAGGGCTCAATAATACCAGACGATAGCATTTTATCAACCTCCTGATTAATAATTTCCTGCATTTTGGGATTAACAGGATAATAACGCTGCTTAATGGGCGCAGAGTCCCCGACATCAATACGGTGTTTTACTAAATCGGTGCATCCCGGACTTTGGTCAAATAACGAAATCTCCGTCTCTAAGAATTGTCTCAACTCCTCACTCTGACTCGGGGTTAAGGCAAGTACCCCCGCCACGGATCTAATGTCTTCCTTACCAAACAGAAAAGTAAAGCGGTGGACTGGATCCGAAGCAAAGCTCCACTGATCTTGATCAGCGAATAAAATTAAACCAAAAGTTTTTAGAAAATCTTTTCCTATAATACAAGGAACAGATAGTGAGGGCAAAACATAAAATAGCACCTTTAGGGTCTTCCCTTCGAGTGTAATGGGGAGGCAAACTACGCCTAACACGCGCTCCCGGAATCCATTCGCCATTCCGACTAACATATCATGTTCTAATTCTATTGAAACCCCCATAGTCTTTAGTAATATCAATCCCTCTAATCCTAAATAATTTTTACAGGAGCCCGAATCCACTAAAGTATGCACCCTATTTCCGCAAACTGTCAATGGCACATACCAACGTCCGTCTCCTTCAATCCGAAAGTTCCTCGCCTCACAGGAAAAGCAACACGGCAGAGCCTTTCGGCCATCCGCCACTTTACGAAAGGGAGTGCTCGATACTTTGGAGTTTAACCCTCCCTTGAAGTCAATACTCCTCCGTCGTTTCCCGAGCGACAATTCGGGCAAGTAGCGACCGTTACTTCTTGTTTGCCACACCGAAAACAAAAGCGTTTACGTGGTGCGCGACATCGCGTAAACCTATGGCCCCGTTTTCCACAGTTCCAACACACCATCGAGGAAACCAGCTCGCCCCCCGGAGCCTCCCAAACCTTACTAGAGGACACAGTACTTCGGCTAAGTGTTGGAGGTGCCGCCTCTACGGATTCCGACCGCGCGATAACGTGAACTGGTTCCAATGCGGTCTCTCGACTAAGAGTCGAAAGCCCCGAAGGTACCGGAGCGGAAAATGCTCTAACTTCCGTCCTTTTCGCCATCCGGTCTCGCGGCGGATTCCTACTACGCATACGAGTATTACAGGCTGCCTCGGGAACTAGCGCCTGTGCTGGATTTGGAGGTGGGCGGTAGCTGCTTTTCAACTGTCCGATATATTCATATTCCTTGCCTAATTGGATCAGATCCTCAAGTGAATGGAAATCCCCGGGACGGATATAGAGGCGATAATCCGGCTTCATATTTCGGTAAACCCGAGCTAATTGAGTAGACAAGTTGGGAGTGGGGTCCAGACGATTCATTAGCGTGCAGATTCCCGTGATATAATCTGCCAAAGGCTCGTCTGTCCCTTGAGTGCGATCTCTAAGCTCCTGTTCGAGCTGTTCCTGAAAGCTATGGGTGACAAAGCGAGTTTTAAAAGCCTCTACGAAAAGTTCCCACGACGTTAAACGGTGCCTCTGCAGGCGATACCAATTCAACGCAGTACCTTTCAAAAGCTCTGGGAGTCCGCTCAACAACTGTCCTTCCTCGATGCCATAACCAACCTTTAGTTCCTCCACACGGATCAAGAAATCGCTTACGCTTTCTCCTGCCAACCCGGAAAATTTTAAATTCCAACGTCTCACTATATCCATCCCTAGCTTGTTGGTGTAATGGGGAACCTCACCCGACACTGCATTCTCTACATTTCCGTCGTTAATCATTTGACTCCTCCCCATCCCCTCATCATTTCTACTTTCCGACACAGTAACTCCTCTAAGATGTGCAACCAACCTCGCTCTAAGATCGGCCACCGTACCACCCGTATTTAATCCTCTATCCGCTAATTCTGCAATAAGTCCACACTTTCGTAATTGATACACCCAGCCGACATTTAATCCAACGCTAAGTCCCTGTTCGGGCGCCAAACTTGCGACAAAAATTCGCGACGCCTTTACCGAGAATGGTAATAACTGCAATAAATTCCTATCTCTAAGAACTCGGGCGCCAGGTCTCCACGACCAACAGTTAAACGATCAAGGCCGCCTCCGGCCTTAATCCACCCAGATAGCCTACAGCGGCGACGATTCGCCAGGGTTCGATGGGGTGAGGTGGGGACAAACAATAGGAACCTCCACACGCTAAGGTCAATTACGGTATTTATTCAATTTACAGGTACAAATATTAATGTAGGTGAGCATAATACAACAACGCCCATTATTCGGGGCTAGATCAATCTCACAGACAAAAAAAAATAAGTTCGGCACACTGAGATTAATGACACTGACTACAAAGCGGTACATAACTTGGTCGAAGCTTAATCCCTCTTGAAGACATTAAACAAATTGGGCACAACGAGATTAACAATACTGGCGACAAAACGATACGTAACTTAATCGAGGCTTAATCCCTCTTAAATACATTACATAAGTTTGGCACAACGAGGTTAACAATACTGGCTACAAGACGATACATAACTTGATCGAGGCTTAATCCCTCTTAAATACATTACATAAGTTTGGCACAACGAGATTAACAATGGTAACCCTAACCCTGCCAATTGAACGGATGAAACCAAAATCGATGTGAAGCTAACTCCAAAGTCTACTGGAGCAAACTGAATTTAGAGGTAATTACCGCGGAAAGGCATATTCCACTGATCGACCCACACCCTCAGGGCCCTCAAGCCACGTACCTTTAACTCAAGAACAATGAGACCACAAAATGGTGACGGGATCACCCGTCGCTAACACCGAATCAACGTCACGGTGCTCAACCAACACACAGAGAGAGTTTTCTAGGAGAACCATCCCCGATGGAGTCCGCGAGCCAAGAGAGCTTCACGCCTGCTCCGCCGCCTCCTTGCCTCGTCCCCTTGGCGCAGGCGCGATGACGCGACTTCGTCGTCTGCTGCCCCGACCGCGCACCTTCATAGCGCAGGCTTTCATTCGGCGGGCCCTGCCGAAATCAGACTCGCTTGCGGTCTGGTGGGAGGCTCGGCTGGCCAGTTCCAAGCCTCCTTCTCCTCCCGGCAGCTCTTCTATGTCCTCGCGTGCTCTCTCTCTCTCTCTCATTGGTTTTACAACGATAACGGGAAGTAGGAAGAATACACGGCTTGAGTTCCCAATACATCTATAAATCCCTCTCTAAGTTAATCCAAAATTTTGACATCGATTGCAGCTTCTCCGACAATACATACAAATACATATGAAAAAAAAGCAGGTAGAGAACATGAAAAATAAATAATAAATATATAAAACAAATAAATAAATTACATTGTCCAGTCATATGTGCCTCTGACGCCATTCAAAACTCTTTACATCAATTAGGGAACATTAGCAATAACACATAATGGCATAATAATAAATCAAATCTCAGTTTGGCTGCTCTTGGGTCCCGGACTCCATACTCTCCCGTACGTCAAACGTACAAAAAAAAAAATAATTCCGTTACAACGTTCACGGTGACGACCCTGATCGCCTAAGCCGCATTATTTTATTTTCCAAAGAAATAGGCCTTTTAACCAAAATATGATTTTACTAGGTCTTTACGTGTGTCCCGGTATTTGTCACACTCCGTCAGGATATGACGCACACTGAGAGGACAGTCACAGTCATCACATCGAGGAGGATTTTTTTCTTCTCTAAAGAGGTACGAGTAGGTCAGGGCGCAATGCCCGATTCTTAATCGTGTGATGACCACTTCCTCTCTGTGACTACCCCTGACGGAAGTGGGCCATCCTGACGTTACCGGTTTAATTGCCCGTAACTTATTGTTTGGGACATCCCTCCAAAGTTCACTCCACTGCTCTAGGACTATTTTACGAAGAGAGACTTACACGTAACAGGCTAGGCATCAGCGGTGACCTAGAACACGTTCTAGGCAACGATGCTGATCGCCTATGCCATGTTATTAATTTTTTAAAAGAAACAAACCTCATTAATAAAATATAATATAGTGTCATAAATCTGGACCTCTTATACTGCTTTTTGATTTTTACTTTATATTTATACATATTTATTGTTATAAATTGGACTGTGCGTGGTGCAAAATGGCCATAGCTGTCGACGCACCCTATAAATCCAAATCTACTACTACTAGGTCTTTTACGGTTAATACATATGTAGTTGAATACATATATAGTTGAATACATACATATTTAATAAAAATTCGTAAATGCGCTTACGATTAGTGTTCATTTATAACTCTACTGAGTTTATATTAGGTTGTGTACGGTGCGAATGACCACGGCCGTCGTCGCACCTTAAAAAACCTAACTCTTCCATACTATCCATCAATAGGGAGGGAGTGATAATACCCTTCTTATGGATTCCTGGGCACATGGGGATAGAAGGGAACGAAAAAGCCGACGCAGCTGCTAAAGAAGCTCTAAGCGCCCCAGATCTGACAGTACCTCTGGTATCCGCAGATGATCTCAGGACTAAGCTCCGGCACTTCGCCTTGGAAAAGTGGAAGGAGCTTTGGACCGACCAACATAATAATAAGCTCCGTGAAATAAAACCCGAGATATCAGCGTTGGCCACTTCCGCCGGGCGAAGTCGCAGGGATGAGGTCGCCGTCACTCGCTTGAGAATAGGACATTGTGCCTTGACACACTCCTATCTTTTTACTGAAGAGAAGATCCCGCCACGCTGTGACGACTGCGACTCTCTCTTGACTGTGCGGCATCTCCTGGCGGAGTGTGATGTGTATCGGGTAGCACGGGAGAGGCTAGACATCCGGGGCGGAATAAGACAAGTCCTAGGAGATGACGCCAATAACATCACCAAGGTTTAAACTTTTTATAAAAAATACGGATTTTACAATAAAATATAGTTATTTTACCTACGAGGAATTTGCATTAGCTCATATACTCATACCGTTTTATCATATATTATTAGCAATAATAAGATTGTGAGTGGTGCAAAATGACCTCAGCCGTCGACGCACCCCAATCAAAACTACTACTACTACAAATCAGAATAAATTAGGCTCAATTACTTACTCACCCTTTCAGTCCTTGGCCCCACTGTAAATGGTCTTTTAACAAGCTTTCCTTTCCCACATGATTCACAAGGTTGAAAAACTTAATCAATAGAATAATCCACACCATTAGCAAGGCCTCATAACATTTGCATTTTTTTATGCTCTAAATGTGCCAACCTCTTATGCCATAACAACACCGAATTATTTCTTTGCTATATGACGCTTCACCGAAAATAAAACTGCTGCACCCTTTTGCACTAGCTTGTTTACAGAGAACAAATTTGTTGCCAACTATGGTAAATTGTGCACATTTGAAATAACTGAATATCCGTGCACCAAATCTACTTCTATTTCACCAATCCCTGTAACACTCATTTCATCATTGTTGGCCACTGTTACGTCACCACTAGTGATATCAAGTCTAAATCTAGTGGAACAGTCCTTATTTCTAGCCATATGGGCATTTGCTCCAGAATCAATATACCACTTTTCACTCCCCACTTCACATCGAAGAGCTGTCATCCAGGTCATTAAATTTCCTTGTCTGGAACCACTGCTTCCTGGACCACTTCCTGGACCACTTCCCGGACCACTTCCCCCGGATCTATTCTTTCCTTCTTCGTTGCACTGACTCTTGATATGGCCAATTTCTCCGCACTTGTGGCACCTGGCTTTCCTTGGATCGAAGGTGGACTTCTACTTCCACTTACCTTTGCCCTCAGAAGTACTCTGCCCCGGTGTTGAGGTCGAGGAGTTCCCACCGTGATGCTCTCCCTGATGCCTGTGTCGCTGCTTGGTATAGAATGCTACTTGCTCCCCCTTGGATTCTGCGGCCCGCTTATTAAGCACTCTCTGCTTGACTACGTCCGACTTGGTGGCTCCTGTGCTGGTGTTCTCTAATGCCATCCGAAACGGTCTGTACATTTGCGTCATGCCACGGAGGATAAAATCGCATGCAACTCGTCATCATTTCTCTTGCCAATGCTTTTTTATTTCGCATCAACTGTTGAGACCGCTGAATGTAGTCATCCATACACGTTATAGTACATACACATAGTGCACGTTTCCAAATGTATGTCGAACAAATGGTCTATAAGGGCGATGCACCTATTAATACCCTTATCCTCGTAGGTTTCCTGCAGCTAATCCCATATAGCCTCCCCCTGCGGGTAGGGGGATTGAGAATACTCCCGCAGTATCTCTGCTTGTCGTAAGAGGCGACTAAAAGGGCGGGGAGACAACCCCGAAAACAAACCCCCAGTCCAGCAAGGGATGCGTCCGGACAGTCGTGTGGATCAACTGTCTGTGAGCGGCCATACCAGCTGGCCTGCGATCCACCCGCATGTTGGCCGTGTGCGGTGACCCGTAAGGGGGAGAAGGGGATCCTGGTGGGTGAGATCTCTGGCACCCAGCCGGGTGTCGGATGCTCGGTATGGGCCGGAGTTCAACACCCCACTTCGGCCCCGGATTCCCTGTAAACGGGCGGCCGGGGGCTAGCCACCCCCGGTCAATCGGCTTTCGACACGCTTGCGTTCGATGGCGAGTGCTGGAGAGACGGGGGTCTGCTTAGGGCGGCCGAAGGCGCGTGGGTTAGGAGGGCCTGCGCGTTGGAGGTTCTAACTCGACGCAGGCTCCCATATCGATAGTGCTATATCCCCTTGGTTAGCCCTGGCGACCGCACCGGTTTGCGGTGCGGCGTCCCAAATGTGTGGCTCCGTGGTGGGTGGGGAGGCCAGGGGATGAAACACACACTCTTATGGAGACGAATTCATTTCCTCCACTTAAGAGACACTGCCCTGATACGGGCGGTGGAGACCCTGTAATGATATGCAGGAAATATTTAATAATGAAATGTTCGGTCGAAGGGGAGAACCTCTCGAAGGTATCCCCCTTCCTAATCCATAAGGCCCTCAGCAATGATGTTCCTGGTTCCTTGGAAAACGTAAAGAAGCTACGCGACGGATCACTGCTTATACAGACGTCAAATGATAAGCAAAGCGAAAAGCTCCTTAGCATGAAAAGTTTTCTAAATATCCCCGTAAAGGTTGAGGCACACAGAACCCTAAATACATGCAGTGGCGTTATATCGTGCTACGATCTGTTATACACCTCTGTCGAGGAGATAACGAAGGAGATGGCTCCCCAGGGCGTCATCTCCTGCCGTAGACTCAAGACTAAGCGAAATGGGGAATTCGTCGACTCAACATCTGTAGTCCTTACATTCTCGCTGGATAAACTTCCAAGCCGAGTGAATGTTGGCTACAACTCGTGCTCTGTAAGGCCCTTTATACCCAGTCCTTTACGGTGTTTCCAATGCCAATGCTTTGGTCACATAGTATCCAAATGCAAAGGGAAGCCTACCTGCCCCAAATGTGCAAAAGACAAGCACGATGGAGATGTCTGTGACAGCCCGGCGCGCTGCGTTAACTGCCAAGGAGCGCATCCCGTGTATTCACGGGATTGCCCAAGGATGCAGGAGGAAAAGAAGATAATGGAGATAAAGGTGCTTGAGAAAATCCCTTTCCTAGAAGCTAGGAAAAAGTTTAGAACGGTGATAGCCCCAACATTTTCTAGATCATTCGCATCTGTAGCCACGATTAAAAAAGTGTCGGCAAGCACACAGACTGAGAGTCAGGAACCAAAGAAGCAAGAAACGAAAAGTAAGGAGAATATCTCCACTAAAAAATTGCCCTCAACAGGAAACCCTAAGAGCACACTGAAGAAGGATTCCAAAAATGAAACCTCCGTGGTTTCTGAGGCCCTGAGTAATAAAAAGCTCCCTCCAAACCGCTCACTATCTACCTCTCCCAAACGCAAAGAGAAAGAACGCGTAGCCTCGCGTTCACCCTCCGCCTCTCCTCCCCGCGAAGTCCGGGAGGAGGACATGGAAGAGGAAATATTAGACGAAAGCCAACTGCGAACTCTCCTTCAAAGTACAAAAGGAAGGAAGCTCAAGCTAAGCAGATAGCCTTATATTTTATATATATTTTTTTAAGACTACATATTTATTTATTTATTGTTTTAATTTTTAACTAAATTTTTACAATATGGCTCTTTTTGCCATACAATGGAACCTAAATGGTTTTTACAGGAGATTAGAGGAATTCAAACTCCTGATGCATGACCTGAACCCCACCTGCGTATTTCTTCAGGAGACCCATTTTAAGGAAAGAGACGCACCACAAATTAAAGGGTATGTGGTACTCCGCCACGATGACACAACTGGGACACGGGCTCAGGGAGGAGTCGCTGTAATTATTCGGGATACCCTCTACACATCCCGAATCGACATTATGACTCCTCTCCAGGCTATCGCTGTGAGGGTAGCCTCACCAGAGGAGATAACCTTTTGTAATTTGTATCTCCCAGAAAGGTCTCCGTTAACTAGGAGATCCCTGGAGGATTTGGTGAGGCAGCTGCCACGTCCGTTTGTCCTTCTAGGTGACTTCAATGCCCACAACGCTCTCTGGGGAGATAACAGTGGTGATTTTAACCGCCGTGGAAGGATTTTAGAAAGGTTTTTAAATGATTTTAACCTTGTTTTAATTAACAAGAACGAAAAGACACATTTTAACTCTTTTAACGGCACTTTTTCTGCAATAGACCTGTTCATGTGTAGTGCAAGCTTGGCCCCACGTTTTAAATTAAGTGTTCACAGCGACCTTTGCGGAAGTGACCACTTCCCGATTTTAATCAGTAAAAATGGGTTTAACCCAAATATTAACGTACCCAGGAATTGGATTTTACGGAAGGCTGACTGGGAAACTTTTGGAAATAGTTTCAAATTTACTTTCGATGGCACACGTAGCGGACCGGAAAACGTGGACACACTCACAGTCGCTATACTAACTGCTGCCGAGCAAAGTGTTCCACTTTCATCTGGTAGGTTGAAGCGCGCTCCAGTGCCATGGTGGAACAAGGACTGCGCTGAAGCTATCGCGAAGAGAAAGAAAGCCCTGCGTATTTTTAAAAAATACCCCACGGCACGGAATCTCGAAGCGTTCCGCCGTCTACGAGCGAAGGCACGTCAAATAGTTATTGAATCTAAAAGAAAATGCTGGAATGAATACGTAAAAACGATCAACCATCGCACGGCAAATTCGGAGGTCTGGAGAAAAATTAAAAGCATAAGCGGGAGGTATCATCAGCTCTCAATTCCATCTGTGATGGTGAATGGAATCATAAAATCCCAACCAGAAGCTGTGGCCGAGGCGTTTGGGGAGTACTACACCTCTATCAGTAGTACCGCGAATTATGACAAGACATTCCTGACTCTTAAATGTCAGCAAGAGAAGAAAAACAAGTCTTTTACGACTGGGCACTTCATGGCGAACTACAATGCTCCATTCACTCAATGGGAACTCACGTCCGCAATCGATGAGCTGAAGGATAGCGCCCCAGGGGCGGACCGTGTCCACAATGCTTTCCTTAGGCGTATACCGAAGGAGGCAAATGAACACATTCTGAACACCTTCAACAGTGTTTGGGAAACGGGAAGCTTCCCTCATGCATGGCGTGAATCGGTAATTATCCCAATTCCCAAAAAGGGTAAAGAGAAGTCAATTATAGGGAATTACCGGCCCATATCTTTAACCTCTTGCTTGTGCAAGTTAATGGAGAGAATGGTAAATCGCAGACTCGTGTGGTGTCTCGAGAGCCGCAACCTTCTCTCCAATCTTCAGTGCGGATTCCGAAGACACCTAAGCACCACTGACCATCTTATCCGAATTGACACGTTCATTCAGGAAGCTTTCGTTCGACGACAACACGTTCTGAGCGTGTTCTTCGATCTGGAGAAAGCATATGACACAACATGGCGTTTTAAAATTCTAAAGACTCTGAGAGACTGGAATTTTAAGGGCAACTTGCCAGTTTTTATCGAAAATTTCTTAAGCCATAGAGTTTTTAAGGTTAGGGTGGGTAACTCATTTTCCAGATTGAAGATCCAAGAAAATGGAATTCCCCAAGTGTCAGTACTCAGTGTCACCCTGTTCGCCATTGCTATCAACGACGTGGTATCCTCCATCCTACCACCCGTCGAGGCATCCCTCTTTGTGGATGACTTGGCAATTTTCTGCAGGGCATCCAAGTTATCAACGGCTGAGCGACAATTACAGATAACGCTAAACAGACTTCACCACTGGTCATGCAAAAATGGGCTACGCTTCTCCCCAGAGAAGACGCGATGCGTCCATTTTCACAGAAAAAGAGGGCTGTTTCTACCAACCCTACGCCTAGGAGATCGACCACTGGAGTTGGTGAATTCAGCCCATTTTTTGGGAATGATCTTGGACCAAAGGCTAAGCTGGAGACCCCACATTACTGATCTGAAAATGAGAGTTAGCCCATCCCTTAATATTTTAAAAATATTGACAAGATGTTCATGGGGCGCGGACCGATCTACAATGCTGCGACTATATAGGGCACTGGTTCGATCCAAGATGGACTACGGTTCTTTTATCTATGGTGCTACCCGCGCATCATACTTAAAGCCGCTAGCAAGTATACACAACCTTGGACTCCGGCTAGCAACGGGTGCCTTTCGAACGAGTCCGATCAATAGCCTTCTGTGTGATGCAGGTGAACCACCGCTTGACATCCGTAGAGATCTTTTGATGTGTAACTACGCTAGTAAAATTTTAGCCATGCCATCGCATCCGTGTTTTAAATTAACCATTAACGAACCGATGACTCACATTTTTAACAGAAAACCACGGGCTACTAAACCTTTTTATGTGCGTTTTGCCTATATTTTAGAGAGATATTCTATTACCGTTCCCCGGATAGAAAGGATACGAGTGGCTAAAACTCCTCCATGGCTTATTCCTCAGCCGGACATCTGGTGGAAGCTAGCAAGCCGGGCAAAGTCTGACTCACTTCCTGAGGAAAATAGGTCCTTGTTTTCAGAGTTCCTATCTCAATGCCACGATCTAACACCCATTTACACGGACGGCTCTAAGTCTGAGTCAGAATGTGCCTGTGCCTATGTGAGCTTGTACAAAACCGTGAGCACAAAGCTCAACCCCGAATGCAGCGTGTACACTGCAGAGTTGACTGCTATTAAACTTGCCCTTAGGGACGTTGAGACTCGAGGTATATCATGTTTGCTATGTTCCGACTCCATGAGCGCCTTGAAAGCCATCTCAAATTATAATGCTGCGCACCCAATGATAAGAGATATACAAGAATCTCTGAGAAGCCTTCAGAGCGGAGGCATCTCTATTAAGTTTGCGTGGGTCCCTAGCCACGTGGGAATCCCGGGAAATGAGGCAGCCGATGATGCTGCGAAAAAGGCCCTCGGTAACCATAGAGTTGACCTAGACGCAGTAACCGTAGAAGATCTCCAGAACACACTCAGACGCAGAATCCTGAATAAATGGGATACGGAATGGAAATCGGTGACTAATAATAAACTGCGCGAGATAAAAAGTTCCACCAAAGCCTGGTTGTCCCCCGTCAGGGGTAGTAGAAGGGAGGAGGTGGTCATCACCCGTATGAGGATAGGGCACAGTCATCTGACCCACTCCTTTCTCTTCACTGAAGAGAAAATCCCACCCCGGTGTGATGACTGTGACTGTCCTCTCGGAATTCGGCATATCCTGACGGAGTGTGGCAGATACCGGGACATGCGTAGCCGACTGGGCATTGGGGGTGACCTAGGGTCCATTCTGGGTGACGACCCCAATGCTATTGGCCGCGTAATTTTATTTCTAAAGGAAACGGCGCTTTTTAATAAAATATAAGCAACAGTTTAGGAAATGTAAATGGTTTTAACCTGAACCCTATAATAGATAAGCAATATATCTAGCTACCTGACAACCTGCCTTATCCGAATATAGAAAGTATATACATAACTTTGAAGAGTAGAGGTGCAAAATGACCATGCCGTCGACGCACCCTACAAACTAATACTACCTACCTACCTACGGAGTGCCACAGGGCTCCGTACTGAGTGTCACGCTTTTTGCAGCCGCGATAAATGAGGTGGCTAATTGCTTCAAACCACCTATTATGGGTTCGCTCTTTGTGGATGACCTTGCTATATTCTGTAGGTCTTCCAAACTCGTCTTTGCCGGCAGATTGTTACAGCTCACCATCAATAGGCTGAAAGACTGGTCCCGAAGGAATGGATTTAGGTTTTCATTCCAGAAGACAAATTGCGTTAATTTCTACCGAAGGAGGGGAATCTTCTTTCCACCTGTGCTGAAGCTAGGTGGCAGAAATCTCCCTTATGTGGAATCCGTACATTTTCTTGGAATGACGCTCGATTTTAGACTCAATTGGCGGAAACACATAGAGGAGTTGAAAAATAAATGTCATAGGTCTCTAAACATCTTAAAATTTCTAAGCTACTCGACATGGGGAGCAGACCGCAAAACGATGCTTCTGCTCTACCGTTCCCTTGTCCGCTCTAGGCTTGACTATGGCTCAGTTATGTATTCGTCGAGCCGTGAGTCGTACATGAGACCATTGACGACGATTCATAATGCGGGGTTACGGCTGTCCACTGGCGCCTATAGAACTAGCCCGGTCGTCAGCATTTATGGTGATGCAGGTGAGTCGCCGCTCTCATGCCGGAGGAATTTTGTAATGTGCAGTTACGCGGCCAAAGTATTTACCACGAAGGCACACCCCTGTTTTAAAATTCTTTTTAAACCTAGATTTTTAGAAATTTTTAATACAAGGACAAGGTCTAGTAGACCACTTGGCATTAGTTTCAAACATTTTATCGATATTGCTCCTGGAAGTGTATCGCATCGGATACTCGAACTACCCACCTTGGTTAACTCCAACGCCTAAAATATGCTTTACTCTAAATAGCCGGCGAAAAGTAGCGCCACCGCATCGGAATATCAACAACTCTTCCGAGAATTCTTAAGGAGTCACTCCGATCGTATCCCCGTGTATACGGATGGCTCAAGGTCGGATACTGCATGTGTCACCTCGGCCCATAGAACTATAGTGGATATATGGCTACTATGGATATATGGTATAATGGAGTCATCCAGGCCAGGCTAAGCCCGCTGTGTAGTGTGTACACAGCGGAACTCCTGGCCATCAAAATGGCTCTGGACGGGATAAGAAGTTCTGGTGGCTCCTATGCCGTATGTACTGACTCCATGAGATTCCTGGGATCCATTTCCCGTATTTTTCCCCTGCACCCTGTAGTACAGGACATACAGTCTTCCCTGTTATCCCTTGAGAGGAAGGGAATTAATATCATGTTCGTTTGGGTTCCTGGGCATGTGGGAATTGCCGGAAATGAGAGGGCAGACACATTGGCAAAAGATGCCTTACTCATCCCAGAGCAAGTGCATAACCTGGTACCATGCGAAGACCTCCGATGCATGTTTAGCAAAGTAGTGAAGGGGCAATGGTAAAATGCGTGAGTAAACACAGCCAACAATAAATTGCTGTGTGTTAAACCGGTTGTATCTGCATAGCCATCTTCCGTCAGGGGTAGTCGGTGGGAGGAAGTCATCATCATTCGCTTGCGGATAGGGCACTGCGCCCTGACCCACTCTTATCTCTTCACGGAAAAATTCCACCCCGATGTGAGAATTGCGACTCTCCTCTCTCTGTCCGACACCTTCTGACGGAGTGCGTCAAGCATCGGGATATACGTAATAAGCTAGGCATCAGGGGAGGCCCAGAATACGTTGCGACAAAAATTCGCGACGCCTTTACCGAGAATGGTAATAACTGCAATAAATTCCTATCTCTAAGAACTCGGGCGCCAGGTCTCCACGACCAACAGTTAAACGATCAAGGCCGCCTCCGGCCTTAATCCACCCAGATAGCCTACAGCGGCGACGATTCGCCAGGGTTCGATGGGGTGAGGTGGGGACAAACAATAGGAACCTCCACACGCTAAGGTCAATTACGGTATTTATTCAATTTACAGGTACAAATATTAATGTAGGTGAGCATAATACAACAACGCCCATTATTCGGGGCTAGATCAATCTCACAGACAAAAAAAAATAAGTTCGGCACACTGAGATTAATGACACTGACTACAAAGCGGTACATAACTTGGTCGAAGCTTAATCCCTCTTGAAGACATTAAACAAATTGGGCACAACGAGATTAACAATACTGGCGACAAAACGATACGTAACTTAATCGAGGCTTAATCCCTCTTAAATACATTACATAAGTTTGGCACAACGAGGTTAACAATACTGGCTACAAGACGATACATAACTTGATCGAGGCTTAATCCCTCTTAAATACATTACATAAGTTTGGCACAACGAGATTAACAATGGTAACCCTAACCCTGCCAATTGAACGGATGAAACCAAAATCGATGTGAAGCTAACTCCAAAGTCTACTGGAGCAAACTGAATTTAGAGGTAATTACCGCGGAAAGGCATATTCCACTGATCGACCCACACCCTCAGGGCCCTCAAGCCACGTACCTTTAACTCAAGAACAATGAGACCACAAAATGGTGACGGGATCACCCGTCGCTAACACCGAATCAACGTCACGGTGCTCAACCAACACACAGAGAGAGTTTTCTAGGAGAACCATCCCCGATGGAGTCCGCGAGCCAAGAGAGCTTCACGCCTGCTCCGCCGCCTCCTTGCCTCGTCCCCTTGGCGCAGGCGCGATGACGCGACTTCGTCGTCTGCTGCCCCGACCGCGCACCTTCATAGCGCAGGCTTTCATTCGGCGGGCCCTGCCGAAATCAGACTCGCTTGCGGTCTGGTGGGAGGCTCGGCTGGCCAGTTCCAAGCCTCCTTCTCCTCCCGGCAGCTCTTCTATGTCCTCGCGTGCTCTCTCTCTCTCTCTCATTGGTTTTACAACGATAACGGGAAGTAGGAAGAATACACGGCTTGAGTTCCCAATACATCTATAAATCCCTCTCTAAGTTAATCCAAAATTTTGACATCGATTGCAGCTTCTCCGACAATACATACAAATACATATGAAAAAAAAGCAGGTAGAGAACATGAAAAATAAATAATAAATATATAAAACAAATAAATAAATTACATTGTCCAGTCATATGTGCCTCTGACGCCATTCAAAACTCTTTACATCAATTAGGGAACATTAGCAATAACACATAATGGCATAATAATAAATCAAATCTCAGTTTGGCTGCTCTTGGGTCCCGGACTCCATACTCTCCCGTACGTCAAACGTACAAAAAAAAAATAATTCCGTTACAACGTTCACGGTGACGACCCTGATCGCCTAAGCCGCATTATTTTATTTTCCAAAGAAATAGGCCTTTTAACCAAAATATGATTTTACTAGGTCTTTACGTGTGTCCCGGTATTTGTCACACTCCGTCAGGATATGACGCACACTGAGAGGACAGTCACAGTCATCACATCGAGGAGGATTTTTTTCTTCTCTAAAGAGGTACGAGTAGGTCAGGGCGCAATGCCCGATTCTTAATCGTGTGATGACCACTTCCTCTCTGTGACTACCCCTGACGGAAGTGGGCCATCCTGACGTTACCGGTTTAATTGCCCGTAACTTATTGTTTGGGACATCCCTCCAAAGTTCACTCCACTGCTCTAGGACTATTTTACGAAGAGAGACTTACACGTAACAGGCTAGGCATCAGCGGTGACCTAGAACACGTTCTAGGCAACGATGCTGATCGCCTATGCCATGTTATTAATTTTTTAAAAGAAACAAACCTCATTAATAAAATATAATATAGTGTCATAAATCTGGACCTCTTATACTGCTTTTTGATTTTTACTTTATATTTATACATATTTATTGTTATAAATTGGACTGTGCGTGGTGCAAAATGGCCATAGCTGTCGACGCACCCTATAAATCCAAATCTACTACTACTAGGTCTTTTACGGTTAATACATATGTAGTTGAATACATATATAGTTGAATACATACATATTTAATAAAAATTCGTAAATGCGCTTACGATTAGTGTTCATTTATAACTCTACTGAGTTTATATTAGGTTGTGTACGGTGCGAATGACCACGGCCGTCGTCGCACCTTAAAAAACCTAACTCTTCCATACTATCCATCAATAGGGAGGGAGTGATAATACCCTTCTTATGGATTCCTGGGCACATGGGGATAGAAGGGAACGAAAAAGCCGACGCAGCTGCTAAAGAAGCTCTAAGCGCCCCAGATCTGACAGTACCTCTGGTATCCGCAGATGATCTCAGGACTAAGCTCCGGCACTTCGCCTTGGAAAAGTGGAAGGAGCTTTGGACCGACCAACATAATAATAAGCTCCGTGAAATAAAACCCGAGATATCAGCGTTGGCCACTTCCGCCGGGCGAAGTCGCAGGGATGAGGTCGCCGTCACTCGCTTGAGAATAGGACATTGTGCCTTGACACACTCCTATCTTTTTACTGAAGAGAAGATCCCGCCACGCTGTGACGACTGCGACTCTCTCTTGACTGTGCGGCATCTCCTGGCGGAGTGTGATGTGTATCGGGTAGCACGGGAGAGGCTAGACATCCGGGGCGGAATAAGACAAGTCCTAGGAGATGACGCCAATAACATCACCAAGGTTTAAACTTTTTATAAAAAATACGGATTTTACAATAAAATATAGTTATTTTACCTACGAGGAATTTGCATTAGCTCATATACTCATACCGTTTTATCATATATTATTAGCAATAATAAGATTGTGAGTGGTGCAAAATGACCTCAGCCGTCGACGCACCCCAATCAAAACTACTACTACTACAAATCAGAATAAATTAGGCTCAATTACTTACTCACCCTTTCAGTCCTTGGCCCCACTGTAAATGGTCTTTTAACAAGCTTTCCTTTCCCACATGATTCACAAGGTTGAAAAACTTAATCAATAGAATAATCCACACCATTAGCAAGGCCTCATAACATTTGCATTTTTTTATGCTCTAAATGTGCCAACCTCTTATGCCATAACAACACCGAATTATTTCTTTGCTATATGACGCTTCACCGAAAATAAAACTGCTGCACCCTTTTGCACTAGCTTGTTTACAGAGAACAAATTTGTTGCCAACTATGGTAAATTGTGCACATTTGAAATAACTGAATATCCGTGCACCAAATCTACTTCTATTTCACCAATCCCTGTAACACTCATTTCATCATTGTTGGCCACTGTTACGTCACCACTAGTGATATCAAGTCTAAATCTAGTGGAACAGTCCTTATTTCTAGCCATATGGGCATTTGCTCCAGAATCAATATACCACTTTTCACTCCCCACTTCACATCGAAGAGCTGTCATCCAGGTCATTAAATTTCCTTGTCTGGAACCACTGCTTCCTGGACCACTTCCTGGACCACTTCCCGGACCACTTCCCCCGGATCTATTCTTTCCTTCTTCGTTGCACTGACTCTTGATATGGCCAATTTCTCCGCACTTGTGGCACCTGGCTTTCCTTGGATCGAAGGTGGACTTCTACTTCCACTTACCTTTGCCCTCAGAAGTACTCTGCCCCGGTGTTGAGGTCGAGGAGTTCCCACCGTGATGCTCTCCCTGATGCCTGTGTCGCTGCTTGGTATAGAATGCTACTTGCTCCCCCTTGGATTCTGCGGCCCGCTTATTAAGCACTCTCTGCTTGACTACGTCCGACTTGGTGGCTCCTGTGCTGGTGTTCTCTAATGCCATCCGAAACGGTCTGTACATTTGCGTCATGCCACGGAGGATAAAATCGCATGCAACTCGTCATCATTTCTCTTGCCAATGCTTTTTTATTTCGCATCAACTGTTGAGACCGCTGAATGTAGTCATCCATACACGTTATAGTACATACACATAGTGCACGTTTCCAAATGTATGTCGAACAAATGGTCTATAAGGGCGATGCACCTATTAATACCCTTATCCTCGTAGGTTTCCTGCAGCTAATCCCATATAGCCTCCCCCTGCGGGTAGGGGGATTGAGAATACTCCCGCAGTATCTCTGCTTGTCGTAAGAGGCGACTAAAAGGGCGGGGAGACAACCCCGAAAACAAACCCCCAGTCCAGCAAGGGATGCGTCCGGACAGTCGTGTGGATCAACTGTCTGTGAGCGGCCATACCAGCTGGCCTGCGATCCACCCGCATGTTGGCCGTGTGCGGTGACCCGTAAGGGGGAGAAGGGGATCCTGGTGGGTGAGATCTCTGGCACCCAGCCGGGTGTCGGATGCTCGGTATGGGCCGGAGTTCAACACCCCACTTCGGCCCCGGATTCCCTGTAAACGGGCGGCCGGGGGCTAGCCACCCCCGGTCAATCGGCTTTCGACACGCTTGCGTTCGATGGCGAGTGCTGGAGAGACGGGGGTCTGCTTAGGGCGGCCGAAGGCGCGTGGGTTAGGAGGGCCTGCGCGTTGGAGGTTCTAACTCGACGCAGGCTCCCATATCGATAGTGCTATATCCCCTTGGTTAGCCCTGGCGACCGCACCGGTTTGCGGTGCGGCGTCCCAAATGTGTGGCTCCGTGGTGGGTGGGGAGGCCAGGGGATGAAACACACACTCTTATGGAGACGAATTCATTTCCTCCACTTAAGAGACACTGCCCTGATACGGGCGGTGGAGACCCTGTAATGATATGCAGGAAATATTTAATAATGAAATGTTCGGTCGAAGGGGAGAACCTCTCGAAGGTATCCCCCTTCCTAATCCATAAGGCCCTCAGCAATGATGTTCCTGGTTCCTTGGAAAACGTAAAGAAGCTACGCGACGGATCACTGCTTATACAGACGTCAAATGATAAGCAAAGCGAAAAGCTCCTTAGCATGAAAAGTTTTCTAAATATCCCCGTAAAGGTTGAGGCACACAGAACCCTAAATACATGCAGTGGCGTTATATCGTGCTACGATCTGTTATACACCTCTGTCGAGGAGATAACGAAGGAGATGGCTCCCCAGGGCGTCATCTCCTGCCGTAGACTCAAGACTAAGCGAAATGGGGAATTCGTCGACTCAACATCTGCAGTCCTTACATTCTCGCTGGATAAACTTCCAAGCCGAGTGAATGTTGGCTACAACTCGTGCTCTGTAAGGCCCTTTATACCCAGTCCTTTACGGTGTTTCCAATGCCAATGCTTTGGTCACATAGTATCCAAATGCAAAGGGAAGCCTACCTGCCCCAAATGTGCAAAAGACAAGCACGATGGAGATGTCTGTGACAGCCCGGCGCGCTGCGTTAACTGCCAAGGAGCGCATCCCGTGTATTCACGGGATTGCCCAAGGATGCAGGAGGAAAAGAAGATAATGGAGATAAAGGTGCTTGAGAAAATCCCTTTCCTAGAAGCTAGGAAAAAGTTTAGAACGGTGATAGCCCCAACATTTTCTAGATCATTCGCATCTGTAGCCACGATTAAAAAAGTGTCGGCAAGCACACAGACTGAGAGTCAGGAACCAAAGAAGCAAGAAACGAAAAGTAAGGAGAATATCTCCACTAAAAAATTGCCCTCAACAGGAAACCCTAAGAGCACACTGAAGAAGGATTCCAAAAATGAAACCTCCGTGGTTTCTGAGGCCCTGAGTAATAAAAAGCTCCCTCCAAACCGCTCACTATCTACCTCTCCCAAACGCAAAGAGAAAGAACGCGTAGCCTCGCGTTCACCCTCCGCCTCTCCTCCCCGCGAAGTCCGGGAGGAGGACATGGAAGAGGAAATATTAGACGAAAGCCAACTGCGAACTCTCCTTCAAAGTACAAAAGGAAGGAAGCTCAAGCTAAGCAGATAGCCTTATA
Source organism: Platycnemis pennipes (assembly GCA_933228895.1). NCBI lineage: Eukaryota > Metazoa > Arthropoda > Insecta > Odonata > Platycnemididae > Platycnemis > Platycnemis pennipes. The sequence goes on along the minus strand of OW121856.1, from coordinate 74,235,964 downwards.
TTTTATATATATTTTTTTAAGACTACATATTTATTTATTTATTGTTTTAATTTTTAACTAAATTTTTACAATATGGCTCTTTTTGCCATACAATGGAACCTAAATGGTTTTTACAGGAGATTAGAGGAATTCAAACTCCTGATGCATGACCTGAACCCCACCTGCGTATTTCTTCAGGAGACCCATTTTAAGGAAAGAGACGCACCACAAATTAAAGGGTATGTGGTACTCCGCCACGATGACACAACTGGGACACGGGCTCAGGGAGGAGTCGCTGTAATTATTCGGGATACCCTCTACACATCCCGAATCGACATTACGACTCCTCTCCAGGCTATCGCTGTGAGGGTAGCCTCACCAGAGGAGATAACCTTTTGTAATTTGTATCTCCCAGAAAGGTCTCCGTTAACTAGGAGATCCCTGGAGGATTTGGTGAGGCAGCTGCCACGTCCGTTTGTCCTTCTAGGTGACTTCAATGCCCACAACGCTCTCTGGGGAGATAACAGTGGTGATTTTAACCGCCGTGGAAGGATTTTAGAAAGGTTTTTAAATGATTTTAACCTTGTTTTAATTAACAAGAACGAAAAGACACATTTTAACTCTTTTAACGGCACTTTTTCTGCAATAGACCTGTTCATGTGTAGTGCAAGCTTGGCCCCACGTTTTAAATTAAGTGTTCACAGCGACCTTTGCGGAAGTGACCACTTCCCGAATTTAATCAGTAAAAATGGGTTTAACCCAAATATTAACGTACCCAGGAATTGGATTTTACGGAAGGCTGACTGGGAAACTTTTGGAAATAGTTTCAAATTTACTTTCGATGGCACACGTAGCGGACCGGAAAACGTGGACACACTCACAGTCGCTATACTAACTGCTGCCGAGCAAAGTGTTCCACTTTCATCTGGTAGGTTGAAGCGCGCTCCAGTGCCATGGTGGAACAAGGACTGCGCTGAAGCTATCGCGAAGAGAAAGAAAGCCCTGCGTATTTTTAAAAAATACCCCACGGCACGGAATCTCGAAGCGTTCCGCCGTCTACGAGCGAAGGCACGTCAAATAGTTATTGAATCTAAAAGAAAATGCTGGAATGAATACGTAAAAACGATCAACCATCGCACGGCAAATTCGGAGGTCTGGAGAAAAATTAAAAGCATAAGCGGGAGGTATCATCAGCTCTCAATTCCATCTGTGATGGTGAATGGAATCATAAAATCCCAACCAGAAGCTGTGGCCGAGGCGTTTGGGGAGTACTACACCTCTATCAGTAGTACAGCGAATTATGACAAGACATTCCTGACTCTTAAATGTCAGCAAGAGAAGAAAAACAAGTCTTTTACGACTGGGCACTTCATGGCGAACTACAATGCTCCATTCACTCAATGGGAACTCACGTCCGCAATCGATGAGCTGAAGGATAGCGCCCCAGGGGCGGACCGTGTCCACAATGCTTTCCTCAGGCGTATACCGAAGGAGGCAAATGAACACATTCTGAACACCTTCAACAGTGTTTGGGAAACGGGAAGCTTCCCTCATGCATGGCGTGAATCGGTAATTATCCCAATTCCCAAAAAGGGTAAAGAGAAGTCAATTATAGGGAATTACCGGCCCATATCTTTAACCTCTTGCTTGTGCAAGTTAATGGAGAGAATGGTAAATCGCAGACTCGTGTGGTGTCTCGAGAGCCGCAACCTTCTCTCCAATCTTCAGTGCGGATTCCGAAGACACCGAAGCACCACTGACCATCTTATCCGAATTGACACGTTCATTCAGGAAGCTTTCGTTCGACGACAACACGTTCTGAGCGTGTTCTTCGATCTGGAGAAAGCATATGACACAACATGGCGTTTTAAAATTCTAAAGACTCTGAGAGACTGGAATTTTAAGGGCAACTTGCCAGTTTTTATCGAAAATTTTTTAAGCCATAGAGTTTTTAAGGTTAGGGTGGGTAACTCATTTTCCAGATTGAAGATCCAAGAAAATGGAATTCCCCAAGGGTCAGTACTCAGTGTCACCCTGTTCGCCATTGCTATCAACGACGTGGTATCCTCCATCCTACCACCCGTCGAGGCATCCCTCTTTGTGGATGACTTGGCAATTTTCTGCAGGGCATCCAAGTTATCAACGGCTGAGCGACAATTACAGATAACGCTAAACAGACTTCACCACTGGTCATGCAAAAATGGGCTACGCTTCTCCCCAGAGAAGACGCGATGCGTCCATTTTCACAGAAAAAGAGGGCTGTTTCTACCAACCCTACGCCTAGGAGATCGACCACTGGAGTTTGTGAATTCAGCCCATTTTTTGGGAATGATCTTGGACCAAAGGCTAAGCTGGAGACCCCACATTACTGATCTGAAAATGAGAGTTAGCCCATCCCTTAATATTTTAAAAATATTGACAAGATGTTCATGGGGCGCGGACCGATCTACAATGCTGCGACTATATAGGGCACTGGTTCGATCCAAGATGGACTACGGTTCTTTTATCTATGGTGCTACCCGCGCATCATACTTAAAGCCGCTAGCAAGTATACACAACCTTGGACTCCGGCTAGCAACGGGTGCCTTTCGAACGAGTCCGATCAATAGCCTTCTGTGTGATGCAGGTGAACCACCGCTTGACATCCGTAGAGATCTTTTGATGTGTAACTACGCTAGTAAAATTTTAGCCATGCCATCGCATCCGTGTTTTAAATTAACCATTAACGAACCGATGACTCACATTTTTAACAGAAAACCACGGGCTACTAAACGTTTTTATGTGCGTTTTGCCTATATTTTAGAGAGATATTCTATTACCGTTCCCCGGATAGAAAGGATACGAGTGGCTAAAACTCCTCCATGGCTTATTCCTCAGCCGGACATCTGGTGGAAGCTAGCAAGCCGGGCAAAGTCTGACTCACTTCCTGAGGAAAATAGGTCCTTGTTTTCAGAGTTCCTATCTCAATGCCACGATCTAACACCCATTTACACGGACGGCTCTAAGTCTGAGTCAGAATGTGCCTGTGCCTATGTGAGCTTGTACAAAACCGTGAGCACAAAGCTCAACCCCGAATGCAGCGTGTACACTGCAGAGTTGACTGCTATTAAACTTGCCCTTAGGGACGTTGAGACTCGAGGTATATCATGTTTGCTATGTTCCGACTCCATGAGCGCCTTGAAAGCCATCTCAAATTATAATGCTGCGCACCCAATGATAAGAGATATACAAGAATCTCTGAGAAGCCTTCAGAGCGGAGGCATCTCTATTAAGTTTGCGTGGGTCCCTAGCCACGTGGGAATCCCGGGAAATGAGGCAGCCGATAATGCTGCGAAAAAGGCCCTCGGTAACCATAGAGTTGACCTAGACGCAGTAACCGTAGAAGATCTCCAGAACACACTCAGACGCAGAATCCTGAATGAATGGGATACGGAATGGAAATCGGTGACTAATAATAAACTGCGCGAGATAAAAAGTTCCACCAAAGCCTGGTTGTCCCCCGTCAGGGATAGTAGAAGGGAGGAGGTGGTCATCACCCGTATGAGGATAGGGCACAGTCATCTGACCCACTCCTTTCTCTTCACTGAAGAGAAAATCCCACCGCGGTGCGATGACTGTGACTGTCCTCTCGGAATTCGGCATATCCTGACGGAATGTGGCAGATACCGGGACATGCGTAGCCGACTGGGCATTGGGGGTGACCTAGGGTCCATTATGGGTGACGACCCCAATGCTATTGGCCGCGTAATTTTATTTCTAAAGGAAACGGCGCTTTTTAATAAAATATAAGCAACAGTTTAGGAAATGTAAATGGTTTTAACCTGAACCCTATTATAGATAAGCAATATATCTAGCTACCTGACAACCTGCCTTATCCGAATATCGAAAGTATATACATAACTTTGAAGAGTAGAGGTGCAAAATGACCATGCCGTCGACGCACCCTACAAACTAATACTACCTACCTACCCATATAGCCTTCGCCGTCTTGCACTCCGTAATTTCCATCTTTGGTCCCTGATCCAGCAGCAAATATATCTTCGCTTTCGCTCGCTGAGACTACTTTCTGTCGTGTATAGTATCTGTGGACGCTTCTGCCTCTACATAATCCCACATATTCTCATGTAGCAGATACATTTCCACATCCATCTTCCATTGCTCGTAATTTGCAGATCCACGTAATTTTTCAATTTGTGGCAATGAACTTCCGTACGTAATATTAACGCTTGGTTCCATTTTGCTCCGTTTATATCAATTTGCAAAAAAATATCCCAACGTAAAACGCAACTCGCAACGTGGTTATCACACACAATTACAATCCGAAGATATAAAAATAGGAGGCCATCACTAAAAAAGAATTTATCATTTCACTAGCCAAAGAAATAATTTAATCTCCGCACGCTGGGCCCATAACCTGTCGTGGAGTTACAGAAGAGATGAATTGAGATTCGTTGAGCGGAATGATAACACTACTACGTTTCCGCGCCATCATGGGGAGAGAGAACCGTTTATTTAAAAAGACTCATTGTCAGAGAATTGTCACAATCACTGTTGCTTTGGATCGACCAAATTTTAACTACTCGAGACCCACTAGGTGGGCAGTACGAAAAGGTGACTGGCACCTCTTCAGAACCTTTCGTTTTCTTTTAATCATACCAATCAAGTAGATGGTTTGACGAACCTTGAGTCCTTAAAAGATTCTATACTGGAAGCAGCGGACCACAGTGTGCCGAAAAGTAGAGCCACAATTAAAAAAACACAAGTTCCTTGGTAGAATGAAGAATGTGCCAAAGCTATTAAACTTAAAAAGCAGGCGTTTAAATATTTAAAGAAATTTCCAACTGCAATAAATCTTGGATCATATAGACGCTTGAGAGCCAAAGCCAGATATATAATAAAAGAAGCCAATAAGGCTTCCTGGATCGAGTACACATCGAGTGTCAATCACAGAACCCCCATCGCACAAATATGGCGTGAAGTAAAGAGCATTTCTGGAGTTAGCCCAAAGTGCGAGATCCCATCTATAGATTTCAATTGCTCCCAAGTTTCGTCATCGACAGAAATAAGCGAGATTTTCGGGGTTTACTCGCTAAATTATGGAGCAATGAGAACTACGACCAGAAATTCCTAGCTTACAAGGAGCGCTCAAGAGGCATCGTTCTTGAACTTCCAGGAAAAGCGCACACACCAGGAATATAACTATCCCTTCATTTTAATTAAACTAAAATCCGCTGTTGCAGATTTACGTGATACATCCCCACGACCTGACAATATTCACAATGGATTCACTCTCTTTCTCCGGAATATCCCGGAATCGGCATTGCCGGAGGTCCTCCAGACATTAAACCAGATCTGGAGAACAGGTACTTTCCCGCAGTCCTAGAGGGAATCTACAATAATTCCTGTCCTAAAGCAAGGAAGAGAAGGTCATAACCCTAACAACTATAAACCTATCTCGTTGACAAGCTGTCTCTGCAAATTAATGGAGCGAATGGGGAACCGTCGCACAGTGGTCCGGATCGCGACAATAAGGGACAAAAATCAGATTTCTTTCGGATTACTTTGAAAATTGTCCTTTTTATGTTTTAGGACACGCTGAGTTCATTTTTGCTGTTATTTTTAGTAAAAAATAATTATTTTAGAAAATATTGAGAATTTTAATGCTAAATTAACCGATAATGAGGAGACTGCATAGAAAACATGTATTACTATTATTAAATAAAAAATTAAATATATATATATGAAGTATTTGCATAATATAACTTTTAGACCTTTCAAGTAGTAAATGTTTTGTCAAAAATGGGCGAATATAAGGCAGTTGGGGGAATCGATTCTAACGTTGAAGTGATTGCGATTATCAGCTGTCAGAGGTAGTGCCGCTGAAGCTAAAACCTATGCTAGTATGAAATAAATATTAAAGCAGTAATAAGTGCAAATTAGTTAATTCATTTCAATAATTCATTACTTATCTTGTTAACTTTACAATTTTTATAATTCCAAATCAGATTCTCCTGAATTCCACTCCTCCTCCTCGTGTTCACTCGCTGAGTCCGGATAATCTTACAAGAGTTCACGGACCTCTTTAGGCAGATCTTTTAGGCCATGGTATTTATTTAATTCAGCACCTAATGTACTGATTAATGGATCAGAGGTCAGGATCAGCCTCCGGAAAACGTCCTAATTCGTGTGGAATCTTGAAATTTTTCTTACGTGATGCTCGCGGTATTTTCTTATATCTTTATTCCGCGATTCCTGTGCCTCCTCCGAAAGCTCTCCGATTGCAAGAAGAGCTGACTCAATAACATCTGCACCATGCAGCAGAACTTTATGTACTGTAGGTGACATGTAGAACCACTCATAATATTTAACATAAAATTTTGCCGTGTCCGTACAATATTCATTAAATTTTGGGGGATTAATTAGATGGCCACATGACAAAGCTCTCAAAACATTTGAAAATTTGATTATAAGTTCTTCTTCTACCCCTGAAAATCAATTTTCTATGTTATTTCATGTGAAAAGCGTTGAAGTAAAAGAACATTTGTGTAAAATAAATGGATCCTCACCAGGAATTTCAGCTGATTTCATTTAACTCTAATTTAATTCGAAACAAATTTAAAAATTTATATTTATTCATTAAAAAACATTGAAGTAACTACCTGAAAATATCGGCAAAAATTGTAGTAGCCTCGAGCAAGTGTGGTGCAACAAGGTTTGCAGTTTAACTCACATGTATTCTCTGAGATCTCAATACCATCCGGATAAGCAGTCTTTTTGGCATTCAAAATGGAATGATTTGCCGGATACAAATAATATCTTGCAGATATCATTTGTATCCGGCCATTGAATGTCCATGATATCTTGCAGAATTTTTTATCTGCAAATACTGTTTTTTTGTCATATTTGAATTGACAACTAATGCTAAACCGTCATCAGAGGACATGGTAGAGATGGGTTTCTCTTCCCTCCTTCACTTTTTCAATATTCGTTTTGCCCGTGTAGGGGTGGTCATCGTAGCCTCTTTAACTAGAGACGCTTGTGCGCCATGTCCCTTCTCTCTTAGCTTCGAGGCTGTAACAAAAGACAGTTCTGCAGGGGAAGTACTTTCTCTAAGGAATTTAGTTTTCCTTCTTTTTGATCGGACGGTGACATCCGAAAATTGTTTTTTTGGCCTACCCTTTCTTTTATGAGATTTACCTGATAAAAAAAGGCTTATTACTTAGACAATAGCCTAAGAGATGTTATTTCACAATTTAAGCACTGGGAAAATACAAACCTGAGGTGCCTGGAAGGTTACGATACACAACATCAGGGAAATCAACGATTTGATCCAACCATGTCGCATACCTCTGTACAAAAAAAGAGTTTGTTCGCGAGCAAGCTGGCCATCTTTTCTCGTAACTAACAAAAAAATTTACTTCCAAAAAATTTTTGAGCACATTTTTTCCGTCTTCATCTCCGTGTAAATTTAGGCAATCCTCAAGAAATTCCGTCAAATTACTTTTCCGGACGTCCATTGATTCTTCCCTTTTCTCCTGCATTTTATCGTGAAGTTTCCTCCGCGTAAATATTAGCGATATAGCAGTGAGTTGATCATTAGAATCCTTATTTCTGTGTAGATGCATTAGTTAAATTCTGAAAACATCTTTATTCTAAAAAGTTAGGAGTTTAAACGAAAGCAAAAACAATGCCAAATTTAGTGTTGTACCTCGTATTAAATGAACTTTGAACGGAAATTATAGAAAAACAGCATACCTAATAAATTTAGTGTGATACCTCATATTAAATGAACTTTGAACAGAAACCCCGCACGGGGGGAAGAGACCTATCTCTTCCTAAGGGGAGTAGCGCCCCCACGGACCCGAGCCCTCCGAGGAGACAACCTCGTGAAAAAACCCACAGTGCGTCGGGGCAGTTTCCGGTCAGTATGTGAGTCTACTGTGCTGAGTGCAGCCACAACATCTGGCCAACTGACTCACCCGCGTGTTTGCCGTGCGTGGAGACCCGTAAGGTGGGGAAAGAGGATCCTGGTGGTTGAGCTCCCCGGTCTGGATGGGGGTCGGATCCCCTGAAAGCCGGGTTGCAACACACCACTTTGGCCTTGGACTCCACCGAAACGGGAGGTCAGGGAGTAGCCGCCTCTGATCAATCGGCTAGCTGTTTCGTATTGGCGTTCAGCAGGCGAGTGCGGACGGCATTGGGGGTCTGGCGGAAGGGCGTCGAAGGTGCGGGGGTTTGGAGGACCCGCGTAGCCAGAGACCAACCCAGAAGCAGACAACCATGCCAGAAGTGCTATATCCCTTGGGTAGCCCTGGCGACCACACCGGTTTGCGGTGTGGCGTCCCAAATGTGCGGCTCCGTGGTGGGTGGGGAGCTCGGGGGACGAATCTGCATATTTGGTATGGATGGGACTAACTTTCCTCCACCCAAAAGATCCCGCCCGTGTCCGGGCGGGGGAGTAAGTGCTATTAATATTAGTAAACGCTTTCTTGTTATGAAATCTGCCAAGGAGGGTGAGACCCTGAAGAAGGTGTCTCCCTTTCTAATTAAAAAGGTTCTATCAGCGAAAGTGCCAGGAGATCTCATTTCTGTTAAAAAGTTGCGTGACGGAACCCTACTAATAGAGACGGCAAATTTAGTCCAAAGCGATAAACTTTTGGAGTTGAAAATGCTGCACGATATTCCAGTTAACGTGGAAGTACACCGCACCCTCAACTCCAGTCGGGGGGTCATTAGTCATTATGACTTGCTGTTCGTGGAGGTAGACGAGATCAGGAGAGAGATGGCTGCTCAGGGGGTGACTGACGTTCGTCGCCTCACTACAAAGCGTGATGGTGTTGTGAAAGACACCACCTCCGTTGTTTTGACCTTCGCGCTTGATAAGCTCCCCGACAGGGTGTTTGTGGGATACGAATCGGTCCCAGTGCGACCATTCGTACCTGCTCCAATGCGCTGTTTCCAGTGCCAGCGCTTTGGCCACATCGCCACGAGATGTGAGGGCAATGCCACCTGCCCACGCTGCGGCCTGGAACAGCACGAGGGTGCGGAATGTACAACTGACCCACGATGCGTGAATTGTGAGGGCGCACATCCTGTCTACTCACGGAATTGTCCAAAGCTCCTCGAAGAACGTAAGGTTATGGAAATCAAAGTTACTCACAAAATAACCTACTTCGAAGCACGGAAAAAATATAGGGAAATTGCCGCACCTACTTTTTCAAAATCTTTCGCATCTACAGCTTCCGTCAAAAAGGCTACAACTGGCACACAAACAGATGACCTTGTAAAAGAAGTAAAATCTGCCGACAATGAAAAAGCCAAGCTGGATAAGGCCAATAAACCAGCAACTAAATCAACCAGCGCCATGGACTCTCAAAAAAAGAATCAGCGGAAAAACTCACCCAAGGCCCCACAAAAAACGCATGAAAACACGCCATCCCCCGGACCATCCGACCTGACCAAGTCAGGTCAACCGGAATCGATGGAGGAGGATGACAATCTCTCGGAGACGGAGATCTCCCGTGCGAGAGTAAAAGAAAGGAAGCATCGCCTCCGGCGGTGATCCTTTTAATTTTTAATAAAAAATAATGGCTTTCGTGTTGCAATGGAATTGCAACGGGTTTTATAGACACAAGGAAGAACTGACGACCTTAATACGAGATTTTAATCCTTTATGTATTTGTCTCCAAGAGACACATTTTAAACCAACTGACAAGGGAGTTTTAAAAAATTTTAATGTTTTTAGATATGACGACACCAGTGGCCAACGGGCACACGGTGGAGTTATGATCGCCACGAGGGAGACCCTATACACCTCCCGAGTGGCGCTCAACAAGCCCTTCCAGGCGGTAGCGGTATCAGTGCAAGGCCCCCAATCGGTGACGTTATGTAACGTCTATTTGCCGGAGGGGGCACCGGTAACCCGTTTTAATTTGGAAGCCCTTATCAGTCAACTGCCGAAACCCTTCATAATAGTAGGTGATTTTAATGCCCATGATACACTCTGGGGTAGTTCCAGGGCGCAGTGCAACCTTAGAGGACGCATTTTAGCACGGTTTTTAACAGACTCTAACCTGGTTTTATTGAATGACAGAACGAAAACACGGTTTAACAGTTTTAACGGCCGATATTCGACTATTGACCTCTGTTTTACGTCCAGCACATTAATGAACAAAGTTCATATGAATGTTCATGACGATCTATGTGGGAGCGATCACTTCCCTATTAGGATTGATAGAGAAGATAATTTTAACCCTGATCTCATTCGGCTCGGCAACTGGAGTATCCGGAAAGCCGACTGGTCTCTTTTTAAAGAATCATTTAATTTTACATATTGCGAAGGCCGTGGTGCTATTCAGAACATCGACTCCTTGACAAAGAGCATCGTCGATTCTGCAAATCATAGTGTACCACGGACAGTACACGTCACTCCGAGGCCTGCGGTACCATGGTGGAATGACGACTGCGCCGAGGCTATTCGGGCGCGGAAGAAAGCGTTAAGAATTTTTAATAAATACCCCACGGCCACCAATTTGGCTTCCTTTCGCCGTCTTCGAGCTAAAGCTCGAAAGGTGGTGAAAGAAGCCAAGAAAGACTCGTGGACGTCATTTGTGTCTGGCATAAACTGCCGGACACCCATTGCAGAGGTATGGAAAAAGGTGAGGAGCATTTCAGGTGACCAACGGCAGCTTGGAGTCTCCTATCTTAGAAGCGGTGACAGTATCGTGACATCTCCAGCCATTATTAGCGAGATATTTGGGCAGTTGCTCGCTAACACCTGCAGCGATGGCAATTATGAGGACTCCTTCCTATCCTTGAAAAGGCTCTCAGAATCACAAACACTTTCGTTCGCTAGGAAGGGGACTCTGGCGGAGTACAATGTCCCATTTTCCCTCTGGGAACTACAGTCAGCAATCGCAGCTTCCCGCGACACGTCTCCAGGTATGGATGAGATCCATAATGCCTTCCTCCGGAATCTTCCGGAGAGAGCATTGTCGGAAGTCCTTCTCTCTCTTAACCAACTTTGGACTGAGCGAAGCTTTCCACCTTCCTGGCGCGAATCTATTGTGGTTCCCATTTTAAAGCAGGGCAAGGATAGAGGCAACCCGAATAGTTATCGCCCAATCTCCCTCACCAGCTGCCTTTGCAAGGTAATGGAAAGAATGGTCAATCGGCGACTCGTTTGGTGGCTAGAGCGCCGAAACCTTCTTTCCAATGTCCAGTGTGGTTTCCGATGCGGCCGATCGACCATTGACCATTTGGTCAGGACCGAGAACTTCATCCAGGAGGCCTTTATCCTTCGTCAACATGTAGTTGGTGTTTTTTTCGATTTAGAGAAAGCCTACGACCGGGTTTGGCGACGAAAGATACTAATGACGCTCCACAAGTGGGGATTTAGAGGTAATCTACCAATATTTATTAAAAATTTTTTATCGAACCGTACTTTTAAGGTAAGAGTAGGCCGACATCTATCGAAATTTTATACACAGGACAACGGGGTACCACAGGGATCCATACTTAGGGCAACACTTTTTGCTATAGCAGTCAATGACGTGGCGGATTGCGTAAAGCCTCCGACCTTGTGTTCCCTTTTTGTGGACGATCTGGCAATTTTTTGCCGGTCGTCCAAACTTGTAACTGCAGCCAGACTACTACAGCTGGCTTTAAATAACCTAGACAATTGGTCTCGGGGAAATGGATTTAAATTCTCAACGGAGAAAACGAAGTGTATACATTTTCACCGCAAGAGAGGTTACTTCGAACCTCCAGTTTTAAGACTGGGGGGCAGACCACTTCCGTATGTGGAATCGGTTCGGTTCCTCGGTATGACCATGGACCACCGATTAAATTGGCGAGAACACATACAGTTTTTAAGAAATAGCCGTCTTCAGACCCTAAATATTTTAAAAGTTTTAACCCACTCCTCATGGGGCGCCGACCGCAGCACGATGCTTTTATTGTATCGCGCACTGGTGCGGTCGAAATTAGATTATGGATGTTTTATTTACTCGTCTGGCCGCGAGTCAGTTTTAAGAACACTAACGACGGTGCACAACGCAGGACTCCGGCTGTCAACTGGGGCCTTCCGAACTAGCCCGGTGCTCAGTATCTATGCCGATGCTGGAGAGCCGCCGTTGGAGCACCGGAGAAATATCCTAATGTGCAACTACGCGGCGAAAATCTTAGCCCTAAGGGGTCACCCGTGTTTTAATACCGTTTTTAACCCAAAGTTTTTAAGAATTTTTAATAGACTGACAAGAGCCACTAAACCTTTTTGTATACGTCTTAATGAGTTTATCCAGGCTTGCGGAATAGAATTCCCGGCGGTTTATCCAGTCATGCACTCCGACAGCCCGCCATGGATAATTCCATCCCCTGATATATACGAGGTTTTTAAAGGGCGGCAGAAAGCGTACTCCACTACCTCAGAGTACCAGCGTCTTTTTAATGAATTCATCAGTTGCCATAAGGACAGTCGTCTCGTATTTACAGACGGATCCAAGTCAGAAGCTGCCTGTGCGTGCGCAGTGTCCTCGGAACATCACGGCACCAAGCAGATGAGACTCAGCTCTTTGTGTAGCGTATACACAGCGGAGCTCATCGCCGTTAAGATGGCCCTCGAGTCGGTCGCTGACGATGGTCGTCCGACCATCATATGCACTGACTCAATGAGTGCGCTACAGTCCATTTCCGCTATTTTTCCAATGCACCCTATTGTGCAAGATATTCAATCCGTCCTTTATGCCCTTTACAAGCGAGGACTCAAAGTCTCATTCCTTTGGGTTCCTGGGCACGTGGGAATAGTGGGAAATGAAAGAGCAGATGCAGCTGCAAAAGCGGCACTCATGCTGCCGGAGCAGGATTCGGCACTGGTACCCTATCAGGACATACAGACTGTCTTACGTAGAATAGTCCTACGGCAGTGGAGTGACGTATGGAAAAACCTGACAAATAACAAATTGCGAGCTATCAAACCGGTTACTTCAGTGTGGCCCACTTCTGTCGGGAGGAGTCGTAGGGAGGAGGTCATCATTGCCAGACTGAGAATCGGCCACTGCGCCCTGACCCACTCACACCTCTTCACAGCAGAGAAGACCCCACCTCGATGCGGAGACTGTGACTGCCCTCTTACTGTGCAACACCTCCTGACGGAGTGTGACAAGTACCGGCTTATGCGCAATAGGCTAGGCATCAAGGGAGGCCTAGAATACGTTCTAGGCGATGATCCTGATCGCCTAAGCCGTGTTACAACTTTCCTTAGAAAAACTGACCTTTTTAACTCAATATAATGTATAAAATTTTTATATACATTGTTATATATTCATTGTTATATATACAACTGTTGCCATATTAAATTTGGGAAAAAATAATATGATAATATTAGATTGCGCGTGGTGCTAATGACCTTAGTCGTCGACGCACCCGTAATCCCAAACCTACTACTACTACTTTGAACAGAAATTAAAAAAACAGCATACCTGATTAATTATCCTTATCGCTTTGGTGGCCAGGAACCAAACAATCATTGACTCACAACACTATTCCGATATGTCACAACACTAACACTACTTCAGATATCACTTCAAATAACGAAAACTACTGCCAACCGAGGACCTAACGACTAAGAACGCATGTGTAAACATTGATAGAAAAGGAGCAACTGAGGAGCACCAAAATGTCTCGACTAAAACATGGAGAAACCTGGGTGTACCCCTGAGGATAACCAGGAGGGATTTTTGGAGGACCGAATAAAGAGAAATGTGAAATTCCTGAATTTTGTGCGAAAATGCATTTGAGCTGCAGCCCTGCAATAAAACCCATCTAGAAAGAGGAGGAAAAAACGACATCTGTTAACACATGTAACTTCACTTGCAACTTCACTTGCAGGTCAAAGAAACCGCCTATAGGCAATAAACACAAGTTGGGTGGCGCGCTAAGTAGAGATAGTAAAATATCCCGACTAAGGCCCACTTCCCTTCCCTTGGGTCCGGCAAGTGTGCGGGTAACGGGTCTCTTACACTTTAGCTTTGAGGAAAGGGACAAGCAGTAGAGGGTTTTCCCAGCAGCAGTGCATACAACCAGTTTTATATACTTCAAACGATTAACAAAATTCGATAGGAATCGTACTGGGAAGCGATAGAAGAAAATATTTTGCCTCTCTCCCAACGTCACAATTTCGCTATGTATCGCAGTCAGAAATTTTTCTCTCCCTCTTTTTAGAGTAAATTTGGGCAAGAACAGGTTATAATAGAGAAATAAAATAGTATATTTCTTCATTTATAAAATCCTAATCAATGAAACATAGGGAAAGACGTATTGTACAATGTGTCTCCACTGTGCCTACGCTCGCGCGTCAAGTGCCGACGCTTACTTCCGCGGCAGAGAGTCACATAAGTCATTGTTATTCACTTATTTGCAAATATTTGCAGCTGAAACCTTTACTAATGTCTTTCTTATATATTCCAATTTAACCACCATTAGAATCCCCTTGTCACTCGGTGTCACTGATTTTATAATCCAACATTTATGCGAAATTTGTGAGAAAAAATGATTCCTCTTGAGGAACTCCTCCAGCGAACATCAGAATCACTGAAAGATTGAAACTTACATTTTGTGATAGTAAAATGTCCATATTATTATAGAGCATAGTCATTTTACCAATTTTTACAACGAAACTGACCAAACAAATTGTTGAAAATGTATATTTTTCGAAAAAATTAAAAGAGCGTGGTTTAGCAAAAACTAGCTCTACTTTGAAGCAATTTACTACCCGTAACAAATTTTTTAATGTAAAACTAAGTGTGCAGTAAGGTTCCCCGGACATTATGCTACAAGAGCTGCATATTTAAAGTGATGTTCAAGAAAGTCGGAAAAATGACTTTTGTCCCAATATTCTCGGATCCGGACCACTGTGCGTCGTCTTGTATGGATTTCGGAAGAACGAAACCTCATTTCAAGTATTCAGTGTGGTTTTCGAAGAGGCAGATCTACTCATGATCACCTCGTAGGGACGGAGAACTTTATCCAGGAAGCATTTCTTCTATGGCAACCTGTATTGGCCGTATTCCGATCCGGACTCCATCGGGACTTCCCGGAGGGAAGAAGTCGTCATTTCCCATCTAAGAATAGGCCATTGCTTTATAACGCACTCTTACCTCTTCACAGAAGATAAAATAATGCCCCGCTGTGACGAGTGCAACTTACTTCTGAGCGTAAGACATATTCTAACAATGTGTGTAAAATGCAAAGACGCGCGCGAAAATCTGGGTATCAGTGGAAACATGAAGAAAATACTTCGAGATGACCCCAAAATTCTAGGTTGTGTAACAAGGTTTTTAAAAGAAATTAATCTTTTCAATGTGATATAAAGCATTAATGCATGTATTATTTGGTAATTTACCTAAATGGTGACATTTAAATACCTATGAGATTTTTTTCCTACAAATTCCTGCTTTTTATTAAATTAATTATGGAAAGTAATTAGATACCTTAAATATAACTATGACGTGATTCAAAATGACCTCTGCCGTCGACGCACACAAGAAAACATAATCTAGTACTACTATGTACTAGATTAAACGACTCCCTCCTTCACAGCTGCATAAGTGGATGTGACCCTATCATCCACTGGTTCCCCTGCGGGTAGGGGGATTGAGAATACTCCCGCAGTATCCCTGCTTGTCGTGAAAGGTGACTAAAAGGGCGGGGAGACAACCCCGAAAACAAACCCAGAGCCAACAAGGGTTAAGCCCGGATAGTCTTGTGGGTCAACTGTCTGTGTGCGGCCATACCACCCGGCCTGCGATCCACCCGCATGTTTGCCGTGTGCGGAGACCCGTAAGGAGGAGAAGGGGATCCTGGAGGGTGAGGTCCGTGGTTCCCAGCCGGGTGTCGGATGCCCGGTATGGACTACGGGCCAATACCCCTCTTTGGCCCCGGATTCACTGTAAACGGGCGGCCGGGAGCTAGCCACTCCCGGTCAATCGGCTTCCGTGGCGTTTAGCTCAACGGTGGCGGGTGCCAGGGAGGTGGGGGTCTGCGTAGGGCGGTCGGAGATGTACGAGTTTGGTGGGCCCGTGCATTAAAGACCCAACCCGAAACAGACAACCACCTCTAGGGTGCTATATCCCCTCGGGTAGCCCTGGTGACCGCATCGGTTTGCGATGCGGCGTCCCGAATGTGTGGCTCCATGGTGGGTGGGGAGCCCGGGGGATGAAGAACTACTTGGTATGGCGGAATCACATCTTCCACCTTCCAAAAGATCCTGCCTGGACACGGGCGGGGGAGCTAAAAGTTTACCCGCTTGTATGCGGTTTGTTATTATGAAATGTGAGAAAGAAGGGGAGACGCTTAAACGGGTATCTCCCTTTCTCATCCGTAAGGTGCTGTCTGCCTCAATTCCGGGAGAGTTGAAATCGGCCAAAAAACTGCGAGACGGGAGCCGCCTTATCGAAACATCGAGTAATATTCAAAGTGAAAAGCTGTTGGCCCTAAAGAAGCTCCACGACATTCCTGTAAAAACTTAGCTGCACCGCACTCTCAATACTTGTCGGGGAGTAATATCTCATTACGACTTACTATGCGTGGAAGTCGACGAGATTAAGAATGAGATGGCATCGCAAGGAGTTACAGATGCTCGTCGACTTACCACTAAGCGAAACGGCGAAGTTGTAAACACGATATCTTTCGTCCTAACATTCGCGCGAGACAGTCTTCCCGACAAGGTATTCGTCGGCTATGAATCGGTTCCAGCGAGGTCATTCATACCGGCGCCCATGCGCTGCTTCCAGTGCCAGCGCTTCGGCCACATCGCAACGCGATGTGAGGGCAAGGCCACCTGCCCGCGCTGCGGCCTGAAAGGCCATGAGAGTGCGGAATGCAACAGGGAACAACACTGCGTCAACTGCGAGGGTACGCATCCAGCGTACTCTCGTAAATGTCCCAAGATGTTAGAGGAAAGAAAAGTGATGGAAATAAAAACAGTTGACAAAATTCCGTACTTCGAGGCGAGGAAAAGGCACAGGGCCATGATAGCACCTGTCTTTTCAAAAACCTTTGCCTCCGTCTCAAATACCTCCGTGCCTAAAGCGTCCCAAGGTACACAGACGGAGAGTTGGGCGAACACAAAACCCGCAGAGGTAAAAGATGTAGCCAAGCCGGCTAAGGCACCAAATCCGGCAATCAATAAAAATATAACCACCACTGGTTCTCCTAAGAAGAACCAGTCTAAACCCTCAGCCGGGGTAGCGCTGAAACAGCGCGAAAAAACGCCATCCCCCGGCCCCCCCGGACTAGCCAAGCTAGTACTTCCGGGGGAATCAATGGAGGAGGACGACAGTCCCTCGGAGACTGAAGTCCTCGCGAAACAAAAGGGGAAGAAGCACCGTATTCGGCGCGGACCTCCGCCTTTTAAAATAATTTATCGTATATATTTATTTATTTTATTTTTTAAAGAGATTTATGGATTTTACTCTGCAGTGGAACTGCAATGGTTTTTATCGGCGTAAGGAGGAGCTGACCGTTTTAATTCGTGATTTTAACCCGTCTCGCATATGCCTGCAGGAAACACATTTTAAAACAACGGACAAGGGCATTTTAAAAGGTTTTAACGTTTTTAGACTGGACGACAGCAGTGGCCTACGAGCCCAGGGTGGAGTGTTGATTGCTACTCGGGAGGCCCTTTACACCTCTCAAGTGCAACTACACACGCCGCTTCAGGCGGTAGCAGTGACCGTGCGTGCCCCCGAGGCGATTACGTTGTGTAACGTGTATCTCCCGGAGGTTGCGCCGGTCACCCGTTTTAACCTGGAAGCCCTTGTCCATCAGCTCCCTCAGCCTTTTATTTTATTGGGAGATTTTAACGCACACGATCCGCTATGGGGTAGTGCTAGAGCTCAGTGCAACCGTAGAGGACGGATTTTATCCCAATTTATATGTGACACTAACCTAGTGTTACTACATAACGTGGAAAAAACACGTTTTAACAGTTTTACTGGTGACTCTTCGACTAACGACCTATGTATCGTGTCGAGCATTTTAGCTACAAAACTTGATATACTTGTGCATGACGACCTTTGTGGGAGCGATCACTATCCCATCCTTTTTACGAAGGAACACCATATTAATACGGATTTTATTCGGCCGGGCAACTGGATTATTCAGAAGGCGAACTGGGGGCTTTTTAAGGAGAATTTTAATTTTAAATATGACGAAACCCGTGACAGTGTGGAAAATATTGATAACCTGACTGCAACCATCATTGAAGCGGCAGACAGCAGCGTACCACGGTCTCGCCGTATAATTACAAGGCCTGCGGTGCCGTGGTGGAACGATGATTGCGCGAAAGCTATTCGCCAGCGTAAAAAAGCGTTGCGAATATTTAATAAATACCCAACCGAAAGAAATCTAGCCTCCTTCCGACGACTGAGAGCTAGAGCTCGACAGGTTGTGAAGGATGCGAAAAGAGCTTCTTGCGTGAAATTCGTCTCCGGTGTTAACTGTAGGACACCAATTGCACAGATATGGCGCAAGGTAAGGAGTCTGTCGGGTAACCACCAGCAGCTAGGTGTCACTTTTCTAAAAGTCAGAGATGAAGTTATAACGTCACCACATGACATCGGAAAGGCGTTCGGCCAGTTTATATCCAGAATGAGCAGCGATGACGCATGCGGTAGGAATTTTCTGTCCTTTAAAGACCGCTGCGAATTAATTCCGATAAACTTCAAAGAGACGAGACATGTGGCCGACTATAACCTTCCTTTCTCTTTGTGGGAATTAAAGTCCGCCATTGCCGACACAGGCAATACATCTCCGGGTCTTGACGAGGTCCACAATGCCTTTCTCCGTAATATTCCGGAGAAGGTATTGTTGGAGGTCATCCACACTTTCAATCAGCTTTGGATTGAAGGTGCCTTTCCATCAACCTGGAGGGAGTCGGCGGTGGTTCCCATCCCAAAAAAGTGCCGGGGCTGGAAATGCCGAGACTCGCTTGCATTGCTCACGTGGAATGAACCCTAAACCCCCCTGCGGGCAGGGGGATTGAGAATACTCCCGCAGTATCCCTGCTTGTCGTAAGAGGCGACTAAAAGGGCGGGGAGAAAACCCCGAAAACAAACCCCCGGGTCAGCAAGGGATGCGTCCGAGCAACGTGTGGGACCGTTGCTCGTGAGTGACCATACCAGCTGGTTCACGATCCACCCATGTCTTTGCCGTGCATGGAGACCCGTAAGGGGGAGAAGGGGATCCTGGAGGGTGAGTTTTTCGGCTCCCAGCCGGGTTTCGGATGCCCGGTATGGACCGAGAAACAATAACCCTCTTTGGCCCTGGATTTCCTGTAAACGGGAGGCCGGGAGCTAGCCACTCCCGGTCAATCGGCTCCAGTTTGCTCTGCGCTCTGGTGGCGAGTGCTGAGGTGGTGTGGGTCCGCGTAGGGCGGCCGGAGTTGCGCGGGTTTTTGGTGGGCTCGCACAAGGAAGGTCTCAACCTGAAACGGACAACCACCACCAGAAGCGCTATATCCCTCGTGCTAGCCCTGGCGACCGCACCGGTTTGCGGTGCGGCGTCCCGAATGTGTGGCTCCGTGGTGGGTGGGGAGGCCGGGGGACGAAGTGTTGTTTTGGCATGGATAATACACCCACACCAAAACCAAAAAAATCCCGTTCGGATACGGACGGGGGAAATATAGTAAGGACGAGCAATAAATATCTCGTGATGAAGTGCAGTGGAGAAGGAGAGTCCCTGAAGAAACTCTCTCCTTTTCTGATAAAGAAATTATTCACCTCATTAGTGCCAGGAGAAATTAAAATGGCGAAAAAGTTGAGAGATGGTTCCCTTCTTATAGAAACTGCAAACAATGCCCAAAGCGAAAAGCTGTTAAATGTAAAAACTTTTAACAATCTTCCGGTAGTGGTTGAGGCACACCGTTCCCTGAACTCAAGTCGGGGAGTTGTGAGCCATTACGACTTTCTATACGTCGACGATGCCGAGATCGCGAGAGAAATGGCCCCACAAGGTGTCACGGGTGCTCGCCACATCACCCGCAAACGGAACGGGGAAATCCAGCCTACCACATCCGTTCTCCTGACATTCGCTCTTGACCAGCTTCCTGACAGAGTCTTCATTGGGTACGAAGCGGTTCCAGTGAGGCCCTTCATTCCCAACCCTATGAGATGTTTTCAGTGTCAACGATTTGGGCATATCGCGACGAGATGCGAGGGCAAGGCCACTTGCCCTCGCTGTGGCAAAGCAAAGCACGAGGATGATGTGTGTGAAGCAGAACCAATGTGCGTGAATTGCGAGGGAGCTCACCCAGTGTTCTCTCGCGATTGCCCTAAAATGAAAGAAGAGAGGAAGATAATGGAAATTAAGACTTTGGAAAAGATACCTTATCTGGAGGCAAGGAAAAAGTACCGCACCCTTGCGGCGCCTACTTTCTCCCGCTCTTTTGCGACCATAGCTGCAGTTAAAAAATGCAATGTGTCAACACAAACGGAACTACCTAAAGAGAGAGAAGAAAATATCAAGGCCGACAAAAGAAAGGCAGATAGTGTTGAAACGATCCAAAAACCGGGTTCTCCCAAGAAGAACCCAATAAAAACTGCATCGGGGGCCGCCCCCGTTAAGCGGGGAAAAACTCCCTCCCCCGAACCCTCCGGTAAGGCGAAACAGCCAAGGCCGGAGGCAATGGACGAGGATGACAATTCTTCCGAGAGTGAAGCCCGCTCCATAAAAATAAAGGGGAAAAAGTACCGCATTAGACGAACATAAACGGACGTTTACCGCTCGATTTTAACTAAGTTATTATATATCTATCTATTTTTATGTATATTTATTTTATTTATTTATGGTTTTTATCCTGCAGTGGAACTGCAATGGTTTTTACAGGCATAAGGAGGAGATGGCGGTTTTAATTCACGATCTCAGACCCTCTTGCATGTGTCTACAGGAGACTCACTTTAAAGACACGGACAAGGGTGTGATAAAGGGATATACAGTTTTTAGATTTGACGACACCAGCGTGCAACGAGCCCAAGGTGGAGTTGCAATTGCGATTCGGGAGGCCCTATACACCTCTCGAATTCAATTGAGGACACCGTTCCAAGCAGTTGCGGTGACTGTTAATATCCCGGAGAAAATAACTTTGTTACCACTGTCTGTGTAGATATATAGTCTTTTAATTCATGTAAGTATATTAATATCAGCATTGCACTCCTACTGACATTAAACCTAGGACAGTACAAATTAGACTGTGGGTGGTGCAAAATGACCTCAGCCGTCGACGCACCCAATAAACACCCAATACTACTACTACTAAATAACTTTGTGCAATGTTTACTTTCCGGAGGGTGCACCAGTAACTAGGTGCAATCTCGAAGCCCTTGTCCGACAGTTGCCTAGCCCATTCATTCTTATGGGCGATTTTAACGCCCACGACTCCCTATGGGGAAGTTCAAGGGCGCAGTGTAACAAGAGGGGACGAATTGTATCCGATTTTATAAATAGTTTCAACCTTTATTTATTAAACAACGGGGAAAACACCCGTTTCAACAGTTTTAATGGAGAATTCTCCTCCATTGATCTATGCATTGGTTCGAGCAGTCTTACGAATAAGATGACAATGTCCGTTTATGCCGATCTTTGTGGTAGCGACCATTTCCCCATTTTAATTCATCGTGACCGTGATTTTAATACAAATTTTATCAGGCCGAGCAATTGGGTCATCCAGAGAGCCGACTGGCCTCTTTTTAATAAGATGTTTTACTACAAACACGATGTCAGTAACGATTCCCTACGCAACATTGATAACCTCGCCAAGGCCATTGTCGAAGCAGCAAATTGCAGCGTTCCACGGACATCAGGCCGCACCCCTCGAACACCCGTGCCGTGGTGGAACGAGGAGTGCGCAAAAGCAATAAGGCTTCGGAAGAGAGCGTTGCGGATTTTCAACAAATACCCCACTGCACGAAATCTAGCATCTTTCAGACGCCTACGAGCCAAAGCTAGGCAGGTCGTAAAAGAATCCAAAAGATCATCTTGGATGGAGTACGTGTCCAGCATTAACCATAAGACACCCCTTACACAAGTTTGGAGTAAGGTGAGATGCATATCAGGAGCTGGTCAGCGATACGGAGTCTCATGCTTGAAGATTGGAAACAGGGTGCTCACGTCCCCTCAGAAAATAAGTGAAGCTTTTGGCAGACAACTTGCCGAGATCTCCAGTAACGCGACTTACGATGCTGCGTTTGCAGCCGTAAAAACGCGTTGCGAAGAGACCGATGTCAGCTTTTGCGAGGCACGTGAAACCCATGACTACAACGAACCATTCTCGCTGTGGGAGCTGAAGGCTGCAATTGCGGACTCCCGGGATACCTCTCCAGGACTTGACCAAATACATAATGCCTTTCTGCGGAATCTACCGGAAGCAGCTTTGTCGGAGGTCCTTCAAACCTTCAACCAAGTATGGTCGGAGGGTTCTTTCCCTCAGTCCTGGAGGGAGTCGGTAGTGATACCCATCCATAAGCAGGGGAAAGATAGGTCAGACCCAAACAGCTACCGACCGATCTCGCTAACAAGCTGCCTATGTAAGCTTATGGAGAGAATGGTAAATCGTCGCCTAGTCTGGTGCCTTGAGCGAAGAAATCTTTTCTCCAGCATTCAGTGTGGCTTTAGGCGCGGTCGATCTACCGTCGACCATTTAGTGCGTGCGGATAATTTTATCCAAGAAGCATTTCTTCTCCGCCAGCACGTCGTTGCCGTATTCTTTGACTTGGAGAAGGCATACGTCAGGGTCTGGCGCCAGAAGGTCATAAAGGCTTTGTATGATTGGGGTTTTAAAGGGAATTTACCCATATTTGTAAAAAAATTTTTAACTGACCGTACGTTTAAAGTCAGAATTGGAAACTGCCTGTCCGACTCTTACGTTCAAGAGAACGGAGTACCACAGGGCTCCGTCTTGAGCGTAACACTCTTTGCCATCGCGATAAATGACGTAGCAGAATGTATCCAAGCACCATTGATGGGGTCCTTGTTTGTAGATGATCTAGCAATTTTTTGCCGATCGTCCAAGCTGGTCAGTGCTTCAAGGCAAATACAGATGACCTTGAACAAACTCAACACCTGGGCCGCGAATAATGGATTCCGCTTTTCAGCTGAAAAGACAAAATGCATGCATTTCTACCGCTTGAGAGGACTACACCTACCGCCGCCATTGCGTTTGGGGAACACGTACCTAACCTACGTCCCAGAAATTAAGTTCCTCGGCATGACTTTAGACTACCAGTTGAATTGGCGAGAGCACATAAGATCTTTAAAGGACAGATGTATGAAGACTTTAAATATTTTAAGGTTTTTATCAAATACGACGTGGGGAGCCGATCGCTCAACCCTATCTTTATTATACCGCGCCCTAGTACGGTCAAGATTGGACTATGGTTGCATAGTATATTCTTCTGCCCGGGAGTCATATTTACGACCATTGTCAACGGTGCATAATGCTGGGCTACGGATGGCAATTGGTGCCTTCCGTACCTCCCCAGTACTGAGTATTTATGCAGAGTCGGGCGAGCCTCCGCTGAATGTCAGGAGAAATATACTCATGTGCAACTATGTTGCCAAGGTTTTAGCCTCAAAGGATCATCCTTGTTTTAATATCGTTTTTAACCCACGTTTTATTGATATTTTTAATAGAAGAACACGGTGCACAAGACCACTAAGTGTGCGATTTAAGTCTTTTAACGAGGACTACGGTATTTCGCTCCCAGAATTAAACCAAGTCGAGCATTTCAGAATACCTCCGTGGCAAGTAAGTCAGCCAGTCTGTAACTTCAGCTTACAGAGATACTGCAAGTCTTCCTCCATTGCTGCCGAGTATCAGCGCTCTTTCCAAGAGATTATTAACGCACGCCCCGGCGTCACCGCCGTTTACACGGACGGTTCGAAGACGGAGGAGGCATGTGCGTGCGCGGTGACCTCAGCCCACCACGGAGTCATTAGGGCAAGGTTGAATCCCATGTGTAGTATATACACAGCGGAACTCCTTGCTATAAGGATGGCTCTGCGCGGGATTAAGGACGTAATGTGTCCTTTCTAGTCTGCAGTGACTCTATGAGTGCACTGCAGGGCATTTCCCGCTTTTTCCCAATGCATCCTATTGTCCAGGATATTCAGTGTAGCCTAATGGCCCTCGAGAAGAAAGGAATCCATATCGAATTCTTATGGGTCCCCGGACATGTGGGGATAGCAGGGAATGAGGCAGCGGACTTCGCCGCTAAAGAGGCGTTACGAGAGGCCAACACTGCCGTGGCACAAGTACCTGTGGAGGATCTGAGGACTGCTTTGAGGAATGTATGCCTTCAG
Organism: Platycnemis pennipes; assembly: GCA_933228895.1. NCBI lineage: Eukaryota > Metazoa > Arthropoda > Insecta > Odonata > Platycnemididae > Platycnemis > Platycnemis pennipes. Next base: position 74,211,631 of record OW121856.1, on the reverse strand, counting down.
CAGTGGAGGGAAACTTGGAATCAACAAACCACAAACAAATTACATGAAATTAAGGCCGACATAGCAATGTGGTCCACTTCAGTTGGGAGGACCCGGAGGGAGGAGGTTGTCATCACACGGTTGAGGATAGGGCACAGTGCCCTGACCCACTCTTACCTCTTTACGGAGGAGAAGATCCAACCCCGTTGTGATCGGTGCGACTCACCCCTCACTGTGAGGCACCTCCTGACGGAGTGTTATGTCTATCGTGCCACGAGAGAAAGATTAAACGTTGTGGGCAATCTAGGACAAATCCTAGGAAATGACTCCAAAATGATCGACCGTTTACTTTCCTTCTTGAAAGATACCTCTATATTTAAAAAAATTTAATTTTAACATTTTAACATTTTAGCATTCCTACCTTTTTACATTCTCACTTTTCAATGAGCATATGCACTCGTTTATAAAATATTTTGACAAGGTGCAAAATGACCTTAGCCGTCGACGCATCTTAAAAACTAAAACTACTACTACTATGAACCCTAAAGCTTCGGATTCGCCACGTTTCTGCTGTACACATTGTCACTAACCTCCACAGACTCTCTATGGTCGAAAATGGTGAGAATATTGTATCGAGCGAGCGGATAATTGTACGTGTAGTAGCGTTCAAGTTATTTTTGTTGCGAACGTTCGGGAAACATACTTCGTATTTACGTCCTTTTACCAAAAAAGTGGGTAGTCTTCGTGTGGACCATGCATCCTTCTAGAAAGACACCGCCTGGGATTGTTTTTTATTCCTTTTACCCCCCTACCCACACGCACGTGCTAAAATATGCACCGAAGAGGTCACGGTCCAAGCCCCTGTCCCAAATGGGTCCTGCGAAAAGGGACATTTATGACATTGCGGAACCTTTGACGGTCTTAAGCGGGTACATCAAGTGAAACATGTGCTTTCGCTTCAAGAAATACATTTATGTAAATCAGTCCTCTCATGGCAGTGGTGAAAGAAGGTCGTGCAGCATTAATTTGCAGGATCTAAATCTTGTGATTACGTCGAGTATCTTACACTTTTGGTAGCTTTTCCTGTTCTTCGATCAGAAGTGATTTATATTAATTCATCTGGTTACTCTAGTTGGTGTGGTAGTTGCTATTTTCGTGAGTAATTTAGCTGCCGAAATGTCCCCTTTCTCTCCCCCTGCGGGTAGGGGGATTGAGAATACTCCCGCAGTATCCCTGCTTGTCGTAAGAGGCGACTAAAAGGGCGGGGAGAAAACCCCGAAAACAAACCCAGAGCCAACAAGGGTTGAGCCCGGACAGTCTTGTGGGTAAACTGTCTGTGTGCGGCCATACCACCTGGCCTGCGATCCACCCGCATGTTTGCCGTGTGCGGAGACCCGTAAGGAGGAGAAGGGGATCCTGGAGGGTGAGGTCCGTGGTTCCCAGCCGGGTGTCGGATGCCCGGTATGGACTACGGGCCAATACCCCTCTTTGGCCCCGGATTCACTGTAAACGGGCGGCCGGGAGCTAGCCACTCCCGGTCAATTGGCTTCCGATAAGTTCGGTGGCGAGTGCCAGGGAGGTGGGGGTCTGCGTAGGGCGGTCGGAGATGTACGGGTTTGGTGGGCCCGTGCATCGAAGATCCAACCCGAAACAGGCAACCACCTCTAGGGTGCTATATCCCTCGGGTAGCCCTGACGACCGAACCGGTTTGCGGTGCGGCGTCCCGAATATGTGGCTCCGTGGTGGGTGGGGAGCTCGGGGGAAGAATCTATTATTGGCATGGAGGTTAAAAACCAACCACCAATTAAGAGATCCCGCCCGGATACGGGTGGGGGAGATACGGTTTCGTCCGCCTCTAGGCGGTTTTTGGTGATGAAGTGTTTAAAAGAAGGGGAGACACTTAAGCGAGTGTCCCCCTTTCTCATTCGAAAAGTACTGTCGGCTGCAGTGCCTGGGGATCTAAGGTCTGCAAAAAAGCTGCGAGATGGAACTCTACTGATAGAAACGGCAACTCCGCAGCAAAGTGACAAGTTACTGTCCATGAAAAGTCTCCATGACATTCCAGTAATGGTAGAGGTACACCGCACCCTCAACACCAGTCGGGGAGTCATCTCCCATTACGACCTGCTGTACGTTGAAGTCGACGAGATCAAGAGAGAGATGGCTTCTCAGGGAGTAATTGATGCTCGTCGACTTACAACGAAGCGCGACGGCGAAGTAGTTAACACTACCTCGGTCGTGTTAACGTTTGCACGTGACAGTCTCCCCGACAAGGTTTTCGTCGGGTATGAATCGGTACCAGTGCGGCCATTCATACCGGCGCCCATGCGCTGCTTCCAGTGCCAGCGCTTCGGCCACATCGCCACGCGATGTGAGGGCAAGGCCACCTGCCCGCGCTGCGGCCTGGAGGAGCATGAGGGTGCAGAATGTACCAAAGACCCACGCTGCGTGAACTGCGAGGGTACGCATCCAGCGTATTCTCGCAAGTGTCCGAAAATGGTAGAAGAGCGAAAGGTCATGGAGATAAAGACAGTGGAGAAAGTAACTTACTTTGAGGCACGGAAAAGGTTCGGGGTCCTTGTAGCACCGACCTTTTCTAAATCCTTTGCGTCCGTGGCAACAGTAAAGAAAACCACCCAAGGAACTCAGACCGATAGGAACAATAATAATACGACAGCTGAACTGAAGGAAGTAGCCAAGCCGGCTAAGGCAACAAATCCGGCACAAAAACAAAAATCCACCATCAATTCGAATGGTTCCCCAAACAAGAACCAAGCAAAAAGCACCACCGTGGTTGCGCTGAAACAGCGCGAAAAGACGCCATCCCCCGGCCCCAGCGGACTAGCCAAGCTAGTGCCACAGGAGTCGATGGAGGAGGACGACAGTCCCTCAGAGACTGAAGTCCTCCTCGGCAGACAAAAGGGGAAGAAGCACCGTATTCGGCGCTGTTTCTTTTAATTTTTTACTTTATTTATTTATTTATTTATATATTTAGTATAATTATGGCTTTTATATTACAGTGGAACTGTAATGGTTTTTATCGACATAAGGAGGAGCTTGCAATTTTAATCCGTGATTTTAACCCCTCGTTTATATGTCTCCAAGAGACGCATTTTAAAGCATCGGACAAAGGTGAATTAAAAGGGTATAATGTTGAAAGGTTCGATGACCTCAGCGGCCAGAGAGCTCATGGCGGAGTGGCGATTGCTGTCCGGGAGGCCCTTTACACCTCTCGAGTTCAGCTCGCTACTCCGTTTCCACTTACGCCCCTCAAAAACTTACCATATGCAACGTGTACCTACCGGAGGGTGCACCGGTGACTCGCAGCAACCTCGAATCACTTGTCCGACAGTTGCCAAGGCCCTTTATTTTATTGGGTGACTTTAACGCCCACGATCTCCTATGGGGAAGCTCTAGAGGGCAATGCACTAGGAGGGGACGGATTTTAGCCAGTTTTATTCTTGATTTTAACCTTTTTTTACTCAATAATGGGGAGAAAACACGTTTTAACGCTTTTAATGGAGAGTACTCTGCAATAGACCTTTGTCTATCGTCAGGTAGTCTTTTTAACAAGTTGAACCTGTCCGTACACACGGATCTATGTGGGAGCGACCACTTACCAATTTTAATTAAATACGAAGGAAATTTTAACTCCGATTTTATCAGACCGGGGAATTGGGTTGTCCGTAAAGCGGACTGGCATAGTTTTAAAAAGGATTTTTATTTCAAACACGATGAAAACCGTGACGCCACACACAACGTGGAAATTTTAACTAAGGGCTTGACTGATGCAGCAAATTGCAACGTGCCTCGTTCGGCGGGGAATCTCCAAAGACCAGCGGTTCCTTGGTGGAACGAAGAATGCGCTGAGGCCATACGCCAGCGGAAACGTGCTGTACGTGTATTTAACAAGTTCCCCACTGCAAATAACTTAGCCTCTTTCCGAAAATTGCGAGCAAGAGCTCGGCAAGTAGTGAGGGAGGCTAAGAAGGCCTCCTGGATCGAATTCGTTTCGAATATTAACCATCGTACACCACTTGCACAGGCATGGAATAAGGTGAGGAGTATTTCTGGTTCTCGCCAGGAGTACGGCATCTCATGCCTTAATGTGAATGGCCACGTCGTGAGTCAACCTCGCGACATCGCCGAACTTTTTGGTAAGTCACTAGCCTGCACAAGCAGTGACGGGAATTACTCGAAAGTATTCCTGGCTATCAAGGAACGCTTCCAGAGAATCCCACTTAATTTTACTGAGACGTCTATGCCTGCAGAGTACAACGACCCGTTCTCCCTGTGGGAACTTCGGTCAGCCATTTCGGATTCTAAGGATACCTCTCCGGGACTGGACGGTATACACAACGCTTTCCTTCGAAATGTTTCGGGGGAGGCGTTGTCGGAGATCCTAAAAACCTTCAACCAAATTTGGTTAGATGGTAGTTTTCCGCCAACCTGGGAGGAATCTGTAGTAGTTCCGGTCGTTAAGCAGGGAAAGGACAAAGTTGATCCTAATAATTATAGGCCAATCTCCTTAACCAGTTGCCTGTGCAAGGCGATGGAAAGAATGGTAAACCATCGGCTCGTGTGGTGCTTGGAGCGACGGAACCTTCTATCCAATATCCAGTGTGGTTTTCGGCGAGGTAGATCGACAATCGATCACCTCGTCCGGAGTGACAATTTCATCCAGGAGGCCTTTCTTTTGCGTCAGCACGTCATCGGCGTCTTCTTCGATCTGGAGAAGGCGTACGACAGGGTCTGGCGCCAAAAAATTTTAATTCAATTGCATCGTTGGGGTTTTAGGGGCAATCTACCCATTTTTATTAAGAATTTTTTAACACACCGAGTTTTTAGAGTAAGGATAGGTAAACACCTATCAAAGAAATTCACGATGGAAAATGGAGTGCCACAGGGCTCAGTCCTCAGCGTGACGTTGTTCGCCATTGCGATCAACGACGCCAGTGAGTGCATCAAGGGACCTGTTATGGGATCTTTGTTTGTCGACGACCTGGCTATTTTCTGCCGGTCGTCCAAACTAGCTACCGCTGCTAGGCAAATCCAGCTTTGCCTAAACAAACTTGATGAATGGTCCAAACGGAACGGCTTCCGTTTCTCAGCGGAGAAAACAAAATGCATCCATTTTCATCGGAAAAGAGGGTACCATATACTTCCTGAGCTACGACTCGGTGACAGACTTCTTCCGTATGCTGATTCTGTTCGTTTTCTCGGGATGGTGTTGGATTCAAGGCTTAATTGGAAAGAGCACATCCGAGTTTTAAAAGATAAATGTTTTAAAGTTTTAAATATCCTAAGGGTTTTATCAAATTCGACTTGGGGTGCAGATCGCACCACCATGCTTTTATTTTTTAGAGCAATGGTGCGCTCCAAGTTAGATTACGGATGTTTCGTGTACGCCTCAGGCCGCGACAGCTACTTAAAACCTTTGTCCACGGTTCACAATGCGGGGATTCGTCTGGCAACAGGGGCGTTCAGGACGTCTCCCGTCGTGAGTTTGTATTCAGAAGCCGGGGAGCCCCCTTTGTCAACACGGAGAACCATCCTTATGAGTAATTATGTAGCAAAGATTTTATCAATGCGGACGCACCCTTGTTTTAATATAATTTTTAACCCCAGGTTTTTAAACCTTTTTAACACACGGACAAGGGCTACTAAACCCTTAAGCATTCGTTTTAAAGATTTTATTGATGGCACCGACGCTACACTTCCAGAAGTGTATGACTCTGGGTATTCGGGCCACCCACCGTGGCGGGTACCGCCCCCGAAATGTAGCTATTTGTTGCAAAGAGGCCAGAAATGTACCAGTACATCTGAAGAGTACCAGCAGATGTTTAGGGAGGCACTTTACTGCAACTCCGACTTCATCCCCGTGTTTACGGATGGATCGAAGTCAGAGTCAGCGTGCGCGTGTGCAGTTTTCTCGTCCCACCACGGATTTATAAAGGCGAGGCTTAGCCCATTGTGTAGTGTCTACACGGCTGAGCTCTACGCCATAAGGATGGCTCTGGGTGGGATTAAAAACAATAACAGCGCCTACATGGTCTGCAGTGACTCAATGAGCGCGCTGCAGGCCATATCCGGCTACTCTCCCATGCACCCAATCGTCCAGGAGATACAATCCACCCTTATATCTCTTTTTAAAAAGGGCGTAAAAGTTCGTTTTCTGTGGGTACCTGCCATGTGGGAATAGCTGGTAATGGAAAGGCCGACCGGGCTGCGAAAGACGCGTTGAAGCTGGAAAACATATCATATTCATTGGTACCCGCGTGCGACCTGATGGCCACCCTGAGAAATGCTGCTTTGAATCAGTGGTCGGAGATCTGGCGCTCTCAGGTGGGGAATAAACTCCGCAGCATCAAGGAATGCATATCAGGTTGGCCCACTTCGGTTGGGAGGACTCGCAGGGAGGAAGTGGTGATTGCACGGTTGAAGATAGGGCACACTGCCCTAACACACTCTTTCCTCTTTACAGAGGAAAAGATTCCCTCCCGGTGCGATCGCTGCCAATCTCCCATGACTGTGAGACATCTCCTGACTGAGTGTGATATGCACCATGCTTCAAGGGAAAGGCTGGGCGTCAGGGGTGACTTAAAACAGGTTCTGGGAGATGACCCTGAGCGAATCAACGTTGTCATCCAGTTTCTCAAAGAAACCGGTCTTTTCAATAAGATTTAATTACATTGAATAGAAATACCTAGTATGTAATATTTCATCTTCATTCGATCTATTTATTGATTTTACTTTTGTTATTTATCTTTTCCATTGTTTTAACCCATTATTAGCCGAGGTGCGAATGACCCTCGCTGTCGAAGCACCCCCAAAAACAAATTCTACTCTACTGTCCCCTTTCTCCTTTAGACTTATGGTAGCTGCTAAAGTGAGTTCCGCAGTAGAGGCAGTAGTTTTAAGAATTGGAGATTTTCTTAGCTTCATCCATCGGACTTAGCTTCATCTAGCGGACATCCATATGGCACTTGGTAGGCGCCATAAATCCCACACCACTGCTCTAGAATACCAGCGCCTCTTCAACGAATTTCTCTGTCGCCACTCCGATTTCATCCCTGTATACACGGATGGATCGAAGTCGAATGCAGCCTGTTCGTGCGCGGTTACCTCGTCCCATCACGGTGTCGTCCAGTCCAGGCTCAATACGCTGTGTAGCGTATACACAGCGGAGCTGCTGGCTATTAAGATGGCCCTTGAAGGAATTAGGGGTTCTTCGGGGTCTTTTGTCATCTGCACGGACTCAATGAGCGCACTGCTATCCATTTCCGTCTTTTCTTCACCACACCCTATTGTCCAGCGAATACCCTTAAGAAAATATTCCCCCAAAACTATAGAAAAAAACTATAGTTAATTTCTTTAGTTTTTCCTTTAGTGAATTGGAACAAGTTTTACCAAAACTATAGACTGAAAAACTATACACCATAAACTATAGACCAAAAACTGTAGACCAAAAACTGTAGACCAAAAACTGTAGACCAAAAACTGTAGACCAAAAACTGTAGACCAAATAGTATAGACCAAAAACTGTACACTGAAAACTATGAACAAAAAACAGTAGACCAAAAACTATAGGCCGAGAAATATATACCAAAACTGTACCCTGAAATGTGTCACTCATAATAGAAATAACCACACAAACTTAGTTAACTAGACCTATTTTATTCATTCTCATTCATCTTGGCGAAACCATGTTGCCGATGAACTTCTTTAGCAGCATTTGTTTTACAGAAGTTGTTTAACTTTTGTGCTACGGCTATCTTAACAGCAGTTTCAACAGCCTTGCGTGGCAGCTCCTCTTTCAGGAATTCAGCCATGTAATATGCAACAGAGTCATTTACAAAATATAACAGTTTGAAACCCATAATTTTCAGCTAACTAAAAGTTACATCTTAGGGGAAGAGGCTGAGTATACCGGGTGTTTTTTTTAAAAGTTCCACCCCCCCATATCTCGAAAACCGCTGCACGGATCGAAAATCGATAAAAGACGTTTCGAATGAATTTTGGGGGGAAGAAAAACCATGTTATTAGTTTCCTGCCCAAAGTTGGCATACTGCCGACAATGGGGTCAACATTTTTTAAAAATGGGAACCCCACTTTTTAATGGTGGCATTGTGTTCTACGTGAAAAAAGAATAAACTTTTGTTGGACCCATTTTTTTCCCCCACCCCAATATTTTGAGTTATTAGTGCAAGAAAGTTGAAAATTTTGTATTTCTGATTTTTCGCGTGCGATCTCCAACTATCCTCTGGGACTCTTGGAGGCCCCAATTGTTGTCGGAATTTCATTGATTGCTCGTACTATTTCACTTATAGCCAATATTTTTATTCATTCAGCAGGAATATTAACTTTGTCCTCTAGTCGGGTGGGAAATACAATAGGTGATCTAAGCCTTATTTATAAACAAACATTACAAGGTAACAGATAAATATTTCTTGGGCACAAAGAATGACGGCAAAAATAAAACTATTGCGTGAACTCTGCCAAATTTCTGACATTTCATAATGGTTTAGCCGCGGGAAGAGAGGTGAACACTGATCCACCTATATGCAGTTGAAAATTAAGTCGAACGGCAACGATTTTTAATGAGAGGCACCCTGAAAAACTAGTTTCACACACGTACATTCGTCAGCTTGTCCAAAAATTTCAAGAAACCGGGAGTGTGAACAACAGAAAACGTGAACGCTGGCAGTTGGTCACCAAGTGAGATGAATGCACCTTTTACTTAAGCGATTACGTGAACCCACATAATAATCGACATTGGTCTGACAGAAATTCACACATTTTTTTTTAACACTAAAACTCAATATCAGGAAAAGCTGAATGTTTGGGCTGGGATCTTTGCTGACACCATCATCGGGCCATTTTTCATTGATGGGGACTTGAATTCTGACAAATATTTGACGCTCCTAGAAGAAGCAATATATCCCGAAATCGTCCGAACATTGGAAATGCAAGTGGATGCGAATGGCGAGTTGAAATTGAATGAAAACCTGGTTTATTTCCAACAAGACGGAGCCCCTGCCCACTACCCTCAACGGATTCGTCATTTTCTGAATGCGCATTTTCCGTGGCCAATGGATCGGAAGAAAGGGACCTATCCCGTGGCCGCCTAGGTCTCCGGATCTAACTCCACTAGATTTATTTTATGGGGTAACATCAAATCGACAATTTATAAGACCAAACCATTAGATCTAGAAGATCTAAGGCGGTGGATTATTGGGGCGTGCCAAGACGTTAAAAAGAAACGTCGATTGCAGTTTGACAAAATATTGAGATGAGAATTTTCCATTGTTTGCCCGTGAATGGTGCGCATTTTGAAAATTTGTTCTAAATTCCAGAAAAACTTAATTATTTATTGTTGTTAGTAACTTTATTATTATTTATTAAATTTATTGTTGTTAAAATTTGTCGAAAAATAAATATTTGCTCGTTACCAAGTAATCTTTGTTTATAAATAAGGCTTAGATCACCTATTGTATTTCCCACCCGACTAGAGGAAAAAGTTAATATTCCTGCTGAATGAATAAAAATATTGGCTATAAGTGAAATAGTACGAGCAATCAATGAAATTCCGACTACAATTGGGGCCTCCAAGAGTCCCGGAGGATAGTTGGAGATCGCGCGCGAAAAATCAGACATTCAAATTTTTCAACTTTCTTGCACTAATAACTCAAAATATTGGGGTGGGGGAAAGAAAATGGGTCCAACAAAAGTTTAATCTTTTTTTGCGTAGAACACGATGCCACCATAAGAAAGTGGGGTTCCCATTTAAAAAATGTTGACCCCATTGTCGGCAGTATGCCAACTTTGGGCAGGAAACTAATGACATGGTTTTTCTTCCCCCCAAAATTCATTCGAAACGTCTTTTATCGATTTTCGATCCGTGCAGCGGTTTTCGAGATATGGGGGGGTGGAACTTTAAAAAAAAACACCCGGTATACTCAGCCTCCACAACATATATGTTGCAGGCCCCCATGTGAATTATCTTATTTCTGTGAAGGCAGGGCTATAATCTCTATGAATTCAGGAATTGGATTACACTTATTGAAATTTGATTTCTACAGAAAGTACAAAAAATGCTAAATTAAAAATACCAAAAACTTTTTACACCTTACATTTACACATGGACAATTTCAATACGAAACAAGATCCAGAAAGAACCTGTTTCAATGGCAAGTTTATATAGCACTCTTCCAAGAACTTGTATCATCACTCACCTATAATAGCTGTGTATCTCTCGCAATCCAGCTTTTTTTTGGGCACAAAATTCTCTTTAAATGCATTAGGGGTTGATCCAGTTACGCTGCACAGAGCCATCTCCTCATCACTGAAAAAGTTGCCAAAGAGGTCTAAGGCTAATGCAGACACTTTGCCCGTATGCCTGCATCTTCTCATCTGTTCACCAGAAAGACTTCTGCAGCCGAATTGATATGTCTTCTGCAACAAGAATGTTTCAGCAAATATGAATTCAGTTATTTACCTTGATGGAAGGACATAACAGAGCTTTTGAGAAGTAATAACCAGGCTTTTACCTCATCAGAAAATGTTGGTTGGGACCTTAGTACATTCTTATTTGCCTGGCTTGTGCACTTTGGAGAGGTGTTTGTGCTGGGTGATGAGGTCTACCATGATTTTGAGAAGAGACACATTCAGTTAATTAAAGCGTAATAAATAAATATATATATATTTATAATCAGCTAATGTTGCTTTACTTACCAATTGTCTTTTCCCTAAACATTGCTTCCGAATCTGCACCTCTTCGGAAGCAACATGGACAGCATTGCCTGAGCTGATGGAAGTCTCAGTCCCTGCATGACTGGTGCTAGGCATGCAGGGGGTTGAACTCCCACTGCTGTCTGTTCTTCCTTCCGCAGATTCACTATCCTCTCCAAAAGCAATCTGTGCAAAAGAGATAACCGTAAGGTTTCATTAACAAAAACTGCCTTCACATAAGAGTTATGCTCCCAGCCTCAACAGATGGAATTATTTCCTTGCACAAAAGACTTACAGTTTTCTGCATGATACTAGAGGTCCCACTGCTGCTAGTCTTTTCTTGTAGAGACAACGAAACCTGTAAAAAAAAGTTAAAACATCATAATTTGTCAATGTTTTAGACAAGGTATACACACTAGGCAATGATAGAAACGAACATGCCTTCGTTTTCGTAATTGCAGAGGTACGCTGGCTACCACACTTGCACCTACACTCCTTTGGCAACGACTTCATTTCCTGCTTCATTTCTTTCCATCCTTCGATGATACTCTTTCCATCTGCATGAAAATAACAAACACACATAATAAACATACAGTAGTTATAAATGTAAAAATGGCTTCAAGGTCACAAAAGTTATGAAATCTATTATTACCAGTTACAAGGGAGCCCATCACTTCCCATGACCTTAACTTCTGCTTCAGTTCCTTGATATCCTCCTGTAGCACTGAGATCGTATTGATGAGCTCTGCCTTGGTACGCTTTGAAAGTTCCTCCCCATCAGAGTCCTCATCCTCAAAGTTATAAATAGCAGCCTGCATGAGAAAGGTAAAGAACAAGAATTATTCCTACAATGAGGAATATATCAAATTCACATTTCATAAAAATTTGGGATTAAATTTCGTAGAAGAAATAAAATTTCAAAGAATTCTTAAAAGACAGAGAGGTACAGAACACTTACAGCCAATTCCTTTCTATATGCATTGCGCCTCTTGCTACCAAGTTGTGTCCAAGGTAAATCCTCACTTGAAACGTAGGCATTTGTGAGGGACTCCTAAGGACATAAAACCCACAAAAGTGTTTGATGAATCAAAACATGCAGTTCAAGGTAGAGTTCTTAGGAAATGAAAGCAAGTTAGAACTTTAGGTACGCAATTGAGTATTTAATAAGGTGGTAGTTTTAGAATTTAAAACACGCTCCAAGGAAATGTAGGTTACTGAAAGAGGTATATTATTTACAATCAGCTTAAACAGATGATGTTCACATACCGTGTTCACTTTACTGCTCACTTTCTTCTCGGCATCTTCGAGCACACTGATTTCATCACCATCTTGACGAGTAAGCTGACCACCCCTCTTCCTTTTCTTACATTGATTCTGTGAAGTGTCGAACGAAGACAATTGTAATCTTTATTTCCCTTAGAAGATATTTGTGGTCTTTGCTGACCAAAATCAAAGGATATAATAAGTGGTACTCACTTGATAACTCGTCTTTCCTTCCTCCTGTTCAGGTAAAGGATTAACTTTGGCTGCGTTCCTCCTTAAGTTTTTGTCTAGCTAAAGGACCTTATGTGTGATGTATGTATTCATCATGTCAACGATTTTTACCCAATCTGAAAATGATAAACGCATTACAATCAGTGAGGCAACGGGTATTGGACAATAGGTATTAAAGGGAAAATCTTAATTTCAACACCGAGGTCAGATACGCGCTCACATTAAAACATTACACTCATGAAAAATTTATTTTCCAGGAAACAAATAGGAGTATGTTAGCTGACGCACGATGAGTAGCCACATAAGGTGTTTCGGAACCGAGATTTAACAGTATTTGCACTTTTGAGCGATAAAAACCAAAATAAAAAATCAGATTGAAATTAGGGCAGCTATTGAAAACAGGTGCACATGGGTACCGATGCCAACTTACCATCGTCCTGGGCCACAGGGACGGCGCAGCTTTTCCGCCAGTCAATGGGGATTTTAATTCTTGAAAATCTCTCCTTGCACTTAACATCGACGTTGGTCGGATATTTCAGGGATACCTCCTTCTTTGATCGGATTAGTTCATCAATGGGAAGGTGGCGATCTAGTATCCATTCTGAGAACACGACTTGCACAGGTCTAGTAGGTAAATCATCGGACCGTTCTCCATTGCATTTTGAAGTAATATCTTCATTCAAAAATTCACATAGGGTATAAAATTTGTCACTCGGAAATGACATATTCGTTCAATTCAATAGGTAATATAATGGTGCAGCCAACTAAACTGAGGACCAGCATCTCCTCGTTAATTAATCGTGGTTGGTCGGTAGCGTTACCCGTAGATCACTTGACAATTTCACCAACTTCACTACCTGAAGTCAGAAGACCACGCACGCCGAAGTCCCGAAGCACGCCAACCCAACTCGTGGTGAGAGCGGGGGTGACAAGGGTTTCTGCATGGGCTACGCGCGGTCACGCGACGATAACCTCCCCTCCACTCAGGTGAAGGAAGGTAAGCGTGAGTGCAGAAGCAGCCGAAGTGATGCGATAAAGGCAAAAGTTTTTGTAAAGTTTCTGTTGAGCTTGCTGTGGTTGCCGTAACGATAGATAGGTATGTATATTAGTAGTAGTAGTTAAAATTTTAAGCCTTGCCGTATTCTTTTGTCAAGTTGCTAAAACACGATAAGGCTACATTTGCGTTTCGGAAATCTGAATGGGAACAACCTTTGAACAAGAAGTGTAACTTGGCCCCCTTGACTTTTTAAACAACTCTTTGAAGCATCAAGAGTGAAGAATGCCACCAGTAAGAGTACGAGGCCCGTACAGGCAATATGTTCGTGATGAGAATGTCCCGGTACCTCGTACAACTGCGTGGAGGAATGGAAAATTGAACGGCCAGGATGAGGATCAAGTCATTGTAAGAGGAGTAATAATTCATTAGTGCATCCTGACATATTGCAACCTATTGTATTTCATTGATTTTTATTTGTTGCAGGAGCATCAGAACAATGACCACGACATAGATAACCAGGAATTGCATGGATCATCTGATGAAGCTGATGATATAGCTGGCATTGAATCTGATGATGAAACTATCTCAACAGCTAGTGGTAGTGGTGTTAGTATTTGTCTCGTCCTTTCGTGTAGTATTGCTTGCAGGTGATTGAAAAAGCTGTGCAGTGACAAGTGGAAATATTAATGCTCTCGTCATATCTCTATTACGTAGGCCAGTGATGTTTCAATTAGTGGTTCATCTTTGGGAGACAGTGGTCGGAGCATATCTGATGTGGATGAGCCGTCTGATAATGTAAACCATGAGGGTGATAATGGGAGTGAGAATGGAGGCAATGTTAGTAATAATGGCAATACTGAATGGGAGGAGGAACTACGAGCCCTGTATGCCACCAATGATGTTGTTGATGAAAGGGTAAGATTAAACTTTATTGCGGGTAAGAAGCATGGTCTGTGTGATAAGATAAGGTATTCTTAAATTCTTTTACGTATGTAACCCCAGGAAAGATCATGTGTCAGTCTTATTCCAAGATATTAAATCTTGCAAGTTGCAATTTGTTATTACATATGTAAGGTGTTGCATTCCATCCAATTTCAAAAAAGTTGCATTATGAGGCATACCATACACAAAGCTAACACTTCTATTGTATTCATCTTGCCACAGGATTTCAGAGGGGTTCCACTGTATCAAGGTTGTACCATCACTACTGTGGAAAGTGACATTCTTATCATGAGCTTCATTATTCGTTGGGGCTTAGAAGACAAAAGTATTGATGAACTTCTGGAGCTGATTGATTGCCATTTGCCATGCTCTGTCATGGGGTCCAAGTATCTGTTTTTAAAGAGATTTCCCATCCCTGATACATCAAATATCAGGTTTAATTGCTTAGAGTGCTTTTCCCTTTTGCCAAGAGATTTTGATCATGGTAAGTGCGATAATTGTGACACTGAGCTTGACAAGAAAAAACTGAGAGATTCTGGTAGTTTTTTTATTGAGCTTTCAATTACAGAGCAACTTAAAAGCATTGTAGAAAATCCGAAAACTTTTTCAATGTTGAGGAGGAATTGTGAGGAAAGAGATGTGGTAGGAGGGAGATTGTATCAAACTCTCAGGTACAATGGTGTGATTGGTCCCAATGACTTAACAATGATGTGGAACACTGATGGGGTGTCACCATTTAAGTCTTCCAAAGTCCAAGCATGGCCAATTCAAGCCAGTGTAAATGAGTTGCCTTTTCAAGCACGGCGAGAAAACATGATTCTTTGTGGTTTGTACTTTGGCAAGGGAAAACCTCATTTTAATTCATTCCTCAAACCATTTGTAGATGAATTAGAATCTCTTCACTCCGTTGGATTTCAGTGTAGATTTCCTGGTGAATTAGAGGACACTAATGTGAAGGCACACACAATTGTAGCATCAGTTGATTCAGTAGCAAGACCATCACTGCAAGGAATCAAGCAATCAAGCAATTTAATGGATCCTATGGATGCTCATTCTGCCTTAAAAGAGGCATGGTAATAGTTAAGGGAAAAGGATCTTCTCGAGTATATGTTGGTGATACAGGTCCTTCCCGTAACATTGTTCAGCACCTAAATGCTCTTCGACAACTTAAAAGGTACAATGAAACACATAGGAGAAAGAAAACCCATGTGGAGGGTGTTAAAAATGTATCAAGATTGCTTTCTTTGCCTGTTTTTAATGTTACATCTTCCTTTGTACCAGATTACATGCACTCTGTGTTAGAGGGTGTAGTAAAACAATTTGTAAATCATTGGTTTGACAGTGCATACAGTCAGTCCGAGTGGTACCTAAACAATCGTAAGCGCAGCCTCATTTCTGATAGGTTGAAAGCCATTATGCCACCAGTTGAGGTGACGAGGGCATCTAGAGGTTTGGATGACTTCAAGTATTTCAAAGCATCTGAATTTCGTAATTTCCTCTTGTATTTCTCCATTCCTTGTTTAAAAGGTGTCCTTCCTGCTAAGTTCCTACAACATTGGCTCCTCTTAGTTTATGGAATGAGTATCTATTTAAAGGACAAATTTTCACACGAAGAATCTCTAAGAGCCAGATCAGCTCTGATAAAATTTTTTGAGGAAATAATGACACTCTATCCAGACTGCCTCCACCTGTACACATTCAATGTGCATATTCTTCTCCACATTCCTAATGCTGTGAGTAATTATGGTGCGCTCTGGGCAACTTCAACTTTCCCCTTTGAGCACTTTAATGGACTTCTGTCGAGGCTGATAACAGGGACAAGGTATGTACCAGAGCACATTTGTTCATCTTTTATTAGGTTGCGTCAAATCTCATTCCTTGGTTCGAGAGTATTTTCAGATCCAAATTGCTCAGAGAAAGGGAAAAAGTTATTTCACTCTCTAACTTCTAAATATCGGTCATGCCAGTACTCTCAGCAGTGGGGGGAAAATCTTCGCTTATTTGGAAGTGGAGATAGTCATGAAATGTCTCTGATAGAGAGAGTATCTGCTCAGCAGCTACTTGGTGAAAATTGTGAAATCAATCCAAATGCCTGCTCATTCCGGAGGATGATATATCATGGCACAGTTTACCACGCTGGGTCATATGAAGCGCTTAGAGTGCGTAATAATAGTGTTGTTAAGCTTAAGAATGGGGGATTATTGTACGTTAAATATATCCTTGTAATTAAAACTGATATTGCTGATCAAACTTGTGTCGTAATAGGAGACGAATTATACCATCTAAATGAGACACTTTGCTGTGACAGGGAATTAAATTTGACATCACAAGATGTGACTTATGTTTGCCACAGAACAAATCGTATTGTATGTGCATTACCCAGAAATATAATAAGAAAATGTGTAGTAATTCCATATGGCAATGCATTCTGTGTATCTCCACTTGTAAACACGTTGGAAAGAGATTAAATTCTGAAAGAAAGGGCTCTTACAACTGACATTTTATCATGGAAAGGTTATAACCTAGGTAGAGGCAATATTATAATATTGCCTCTATTATAATCAGCATGCACTCTGCTAGTGTAGCATGTATATGACCTCCTCGTATGTAAATAGTCCTTTTGATGAAAAATGTTATGCACAATTGTTTACAGGATCACACAGTGTACCTTCTGTTCTGTATTGAGTTATGTATCCCTATTCACCATCCACCTAAATTGGTGACTCCTTGAAAACTGGAAATCAAAACATGTATCTAAATGTATGATTAAGTGAACCAAATAATAAGATGCATAGCACGCATCAAATTACTTGATTGCCATCTTGATTTTATTTTACCCATATATTCCAAACAACTTAAAAGTGTGGATGAGCCAGGTAGCACCACCAAAAATTTCGTAAGGTACTATGCTATAAATGATAACGTGCATGATGATCATTTCTAGAGGGCCAGGGGATGGACCAGTTTTTGACTCTGATGTGGTCTGGCTGCATAGCCAAAGTTTCGTTCACACAAAATTTCAAAAGCTCAGAATTCTGGGCCCCCCAGAAAAGTAGTTTTTAAGAAAATTACTGAGAAATCTATCTAAAAATTTGTATAGTTAAGTCTTTCCCACCTTTGCATATACTTATAAAGTATAATGTAGAACTTTTTCACATATGTATATTCCTCTCCTCATTGAGAAAGGTGGCTGTGACCACCGAAATATCTAATGTAATACGTGGGTGTGTTTATTTTATGTGCTCTCTATGTATACTTTTCACACCTGTGAACATTGTTCATATAGATATATATATAGCTTCATGTAATCGCTAATTTTCTTGTTTAAATGCTGACTGGTGTAAATGTGTAACTTGCATTGTTTTTCTTAGGTGGCTTCATGCCACAGAAGATAAACAAAATTTATTATTATTATGTTGAACCATGCTGGCAATCATGCATTTTGGAGCATGCGAGAATGGTCCAATTTTTTGTCTGCATGTCATGGCAAACGTAGCCATGGTCTTTGCATGAGGATATGCCTCGAGGCAAGAAAAGAAAAAAAAGAGGCCTCGAGGGAAGATCTTCCCTCAGAAGAAAATTAGGCACCTCCTCTGCCCATTAAAAAACAAATTATGAACTAAACCTTATTATAGAGTTAACTGGTAGTAATAAAGAAAAGGGAAGTGTAACTAAAGAGCCTCTTCATGTTAAGAAATATAATTTAGACACTACCAAGGCTGTAGGAAAACAAAAAAAAGCTCAAATAACTAGATTTATAGTAAACTATATTGAAAACTAAAAGGCAAGAGTAACTATAAGGAGTATTTACTGATTGATCCTTCAGTTTAGGAACCAAAACTGAACACAATCTCTACTATGAGAAAACTAAAGAATTGGCTCAACAGATTTATAATACTGGTGGAAACTAAAAGGCAAGAGTAACTAGAGAATGATTACTAAAGGACCCTTTAGTTTAATGAGCAAAAACTAAACACAACCTATGCTACAAGAAAACTAAAGAATGTCAACTAAACAGCTCTTTAGTTTTTGGACCTCTAACTAAACAGTCTGTACAGTATTTGGAAAACTAAAGGTGCACACCTTTAGTTACTAAAGAATTTCTTTAGTAACTATAGATTCTGTATAGTAACTAAAGGTGCACACCTTTAGTTACCTACTAAAGAATTTCTTTAGTAACTAAAGAATTTCTTTAGTAACTATAGATTCTGTATAGTAATTTTTTCTAAGGGTACATACTACCCTTTTATCCCTTAATAGAAAGGGAATCAAAGTTATTTTTCTCTGGGTCCCAGGACATATGGGTATTGCTGGAAATGAGAAGGCGGATGCAGCTGCAAAAGAAGCGCTAAATATCCCTGAGCCGACGACGACGCAAGTACCCTATCAGGATCTGCAAGCCTCTCTCCGTAAAATAGTCCTAGAGCAGTGGAGTGCACTTTGGAGCGATGTCCTAAACAATAAGTTACGGGCAATTAAACCGGTAACGTCAGGGTGGCCCACTTCCGTCAGGGGTAGTCGCAGAGAAGAAGTGGTCATCACACGATTAAGAATCGGGCATTGCGCCCTGACCCACTCGTTCCTCTTTACAGAAGAGAAAATTCCTCCGCGATGTGATGACTGTGACTGTCCTCTCAGTGTGCGACATATCCTGACGGAGTGTGACAAATACCGGGACACACGTAACAGGCTAGGCATCAACGGCGACCTAGAACACGTTCTAGGCAACGATGCTGATCGCCTATGCCATGTTATTACCTTTTTAAAAGAAATAAACTTAATGAATAAAATCTAATTTATTGTCATAAACTGGACCTTTTATACTGCCTTTGATTTTTACTCTATATTTATATTTCTACTTTTTTATATTTCTACATATTTATTATTATAAATTAGATTGTGCGTGGTGCAAAATGACCATAGTTGTCGACGCACCCTATAAACCTAAATCTACTACTACTACTACTACTACTACTTTGACCACCGCTGAAGAGTACCAGCAACAATTCTTAATGTTTCTTAGCCAACATCCAGAATTAGTTCCCGTGTTTACAGACGGCTCGAAGACGGATACAGCTTGTGCCCGTGCGGTTGTATCATCTCACCATGGAGTCATCAAAGTAAAACTCAGCCCGCTGTGTAGTCTTTACGCAGCGGAACTGTTAGGCATTAAAACGGCTCTTGATGGGATAAATGTGAACGGTGGCTCCTTTGTGGTCTGCTCAGACTCCATGAGCGCCCTAAAATCCATTTCCGGCTTTTCTCCTTTGCACCCTATTGTCCAGGATATTCACTCCTCGCTGCTCTCCTTTCACAGGAAGGGAACCACTGTCTGCTTTCTGTGGATCCCTGGACATGTGGGAATTGCCGGAAATGAGGCAGCCGATTCTGCCGCAAAACACGCTCTCAATCTTGACGATCTTAAGTCGACGCTGGTATCTTGTGAAGATCTACGAGCCTCACTCAAGAGCTCAGTTCTTCAACAGTGGAGGGAGTCGTGGAGAATCATCACAAATAACAAACTGCGCACAGTTAAACCGGTGACGTCAGCGTGGCCCACTTCCGTCAGGAGGAGCCGCCGAGAGGAAGTCGTCATCACCCGGATGAGGATAGGGCACAACCCAATGACCCACTCCTTTCTCTTCACAGAAGAGAAATTGCCACCTCGGTGTGATGACTGCGACTGTCCTCTTGGAATTCGGCATATCCTGACGGAATGTGACACGTACCGGTACGTACGTAACCGACTGAATATTACGGGTGATTTAGGGTCCATTATAGGTGATGAAGTTGATGCTATTGACCGTGTAATTTTATTTTTAAAGGAAACTGGGCTTTTTAATAAATTATAAATAGTCTTTACAATATTAAATGATTTTATTTGCTGACAACTCGTAGAATAAGCTCAATACCTGATTTCAGGTAATGTAATGTCTACGGATTTAAATTAATATGTTATATTTCTGAAAAGCAGTGGTGCATAATGACCATGCTGTCGACGCACCCTAAATAGTAACTCTACTACTACCGGTAGGTGTGAGGCTGCACAATTTAATTTCGGAGAGAGGCCTTACGCTCCCACCACTTTACAGGATCCGCAATCCTAAGCACCCTCCATGGAGAACACCCAGGCCAGTCATCAACGTAGATCTGACTTCGCGTAGTAAAAATGCATCTCTCCCCAGTGAGCTCAAGGCCGCTTTTAAAGACGTTCTATATAAGAACTCAAAGTTCACCCCAATATTCACCGACGGATCAAAATCGACCTCTGCCTGTGCATGTGCATTTTCCATCTTGCACAAAATATCGCAGGCAAAGTTGCATCCTATGAGTACAGTCTTTACGGCGGAGCTAACGGCTATCAAATTAGCTCTAGAGAGTATACGCCATCGGAAGTCTTCATTCCTTGTATGTTCTGACTCTCTCAGTGCCCTCAGGTCTATTGCCTGTTACCAGCCTGACAATCCATTGACCCAAGATATACACACTGCCATATACGATCTTAAGGATCGAGGCGTCAGAATTAAGTTTGCGTGGGTTCCAAGCCACTGCGGCATCGCAGGTAACGAGGCAGAGGACGCGGCTGCTAAACTTGCGTTAAGCAGACCAAATATAGACATTAACTTCATTCTACCCACAGACCTGAGAGTCTCACTTAGGAGAACTTGCAGTAGAGAATGGGATACCACATGGCAAACGATGGTCAACAATAAACTACGCTCAATCAAAAGCAGCACTGGATCGTGGACGACATCTATTCGTAAATCTAGGAGAGAGGAAGTAGCCGTAACCCGTTTGCGTATAGGTCATAGTGCCCTCACCCACTCCTTTCTATTCTCTAATAACAAAGAACAGCCTATATGCAATGAATGCGAATCTCCCATATCCATACGACATCTCCTTACGGAATGTCGCACATACGAGGCTATGCGGAGAAAACACGGAATTGAAGGAGATCTCTCCGACATTTTATGTGATGACCCTGTCAAAATTGATAAGGTAATATTGTTTCTAAAAGAAAGCGGGCTCTTTCAACGACTATAAATCTCAGAATGCATGAGGTTACAAGGAATATGCCGATTTAGATTGGATCATTATTAAGTATTTATTTATTTTTTCTTACGCAACTTTTCGCTTACTATAAGCAGAGGTGCAAAATGACCATGCCGTCGACGCACCCTTTAAATGATACTACTACTACTACTCCAGTCAGGTACCTGGATTATCAAGAAAGGAGACTGGCCTCTTTTTAAAACAAATTTTACTTATACTCATGATGAAAATCGTGACGGCATTTTTAACAGCGAGGCACTGACCAGGAGCATTATCGAAGCGGCAACTTTAAGCGTTCCTCAATCGGTGCGCGTCACCAAGAGGCCTGCAGTTCCGTGGTGGAACAATGAAGGCACCATGGCAATCCGAGCACGCAAGAGAGCCTTGCGTATTTTTAATAAATTCCCCACCGCTACCACCCTGTCTTCTTTCCGGCGACTTCGAGCGAAAGCTCGCAGGGTGGGGAAAGAAGCTAAAAGGACTTCCTGGAGGGAATTCGTGACAAGCGTGAATAGTAGGACCCCTATAGCACAAGTCTGGAACAAAGAAGTATAATGGGCAGCCACTAAAATCTCGGCATCACATTCCTCAAAGTAGGAAGCAATATAATAACATTTCCACCTGCAATTGCGGATGTGTATGGGAAATCACTTACGCACACCAGAAGCGACGCCAGCTATAATGATATTTTCCTTGGGATAAAAAGACGGCAAGACTCCTGCCGTCTATGCTTTAATGAAACACGGATAGTGGCTGATTATAATATCCCGTTTTCAAAATGGGAACTAAGGTCGGCCATAGCTGACTCCCGGAACACTTCCCCAGGACTGGACAGAGTCCACAACGCTTTTCTTCGGAATCTTCCGGAGATGGCCTTGACGGATGTGCTCCAGACCCTTAATCAACTATGGGGTGAGGGCACCTTCCCACCATCCTGGCGGGAGGCGGTTATCGTTCCTATCCATAAGCAAGGAAAAGACAGAGCTAACCCAAGTAATTACAGACCTATATCTCTCAGAAGCTGCCTCTGTAAGGTGATGGAAAGAATGGTAAATCGGCGTCTCATCTGGTGGCTGGAGTGCAAAAACCTACTTTCCAGCATCCAATGTGGATTTCGACGGGGCCGCTCCACCTCTGATCACTTGGTCCGAATAGATAATTTTATTCAGGAAGCCTTTATCCTTCGCCAACATGTTGTGGGCGTCTTTTTTGATTTAGAGAAAGCTTATGATCAGGTGTGGCGGAAGAAGATTTTACCCCCTGCGGGTAGGGGGATTGAGAATACTCCCGCAGTATCCCTGCTTGTCGTAAGAGTAAGTAGTAGTAGTAGTCGACTAAAAGGGCGGGGAGAAAACCCCGAAAACAAACCCCGAGCCAACAAGGGTTGAGCCCGGACAGTCTTGTGGGTCAACTGTCTGTGCGCGGCCATACCACCTGGCCTGCGATCCACCCGCATGTTTGCCGTGTGCGGAGACCCGTAAGGAGGAGAAGGGGATCCTGGAGGGTTAGGTCCGTGGTTCCCAGCCGGGTGTCGGATGCCCGGTATGGACTACGGGCCAATACCCCTCTTTGGCCCCGGATTCACTGTAAACGGGCGGCCGGGAGCTAGCCACTCCCGGTCAATTGGCTTCCGATAAGTTCGGTGGCGAGTGCCAGGGAGGTGGGGGTCTGCGTAGGGCGGTCGGAGATGTACGGGTTTGGTGGGCCCGTGCATTCAAGATCCTACCCGAAACAGGCAACCACCTCTAGGGTGCTATATCCCTCGGGTAGCCCTGACGACCGCACCGGTTTGCGGTGCGGCGTCCCGAATATGTGGCTCCGTGGTGGGTGGGGAGCTCGGGGGAAGAATCTATTATTGGCATGGAGGTTAAAAACCAACCACCAATTAAGAGATCCCGCCCGGATACGGGTGGGGGAGATTCTGTTTCGTCCGCCTCTAGGCGGTTTTTGGTGATGAAGTGTTTAAAAGAAGGGGAGACACTTAAGCGAGTGACCCCCTTTCTCATTCGAAAAGTACTGTCGGCTGCAGTGCCTGGGGATCTAAGGTCTGCAAAAAAGCTGCGAGATGGAACTTTACTGATAGAAACGGCAACTCCGCAGCAAAGTGACAAGTTACTGTCCATGAAAAGTCTCCATGACATTCCAGTAATGGTAGAGGTACACCGCACCCTCAACACCAGTCGGGGAGTAATCTCCCATTACGACCTGCTGTACGTTGAAGTCGATGAGATCAAGTGAGAGATGGCTTCTCAGGGAGTAGTTGATGCTCGTCGACTTACAACGAAGCGCGACGGCGAGGTAGTTAACACTACCTCGGTCGTGTTAACGTTTGCACGTGACAGTCTCCCCGACAAGGTTTTCGTCGGGTATGAATCGGTACCAGTGCGGCCATTCATACCGGCGCCCATGCGCTGCTTCCAGTGCCAGCGCTTCGGCCACATCGCCACGCGATGTGAGGGCAAGGCCACCTGCCCGCGCTGCGGCCTGGAGGAGCACGAGGGTGCGGAATGTACCAAAGACCCACGCTGTGTGAACTGCGAGGGTACGCATCCAGCGTATTCTCGCAAGTGTCCGAAAATGGTAGAAGAGCAAAAGGTCATGGAGATAAAGACAGTGGAGAAAGTAACTTACTTTGAGGCACGGAAAAGGTTCAGGGCCCTTGTAGCACCGACCTTTTCTAAATCCTTTGCGTCCGTGGCAACAGTAAAGAAAACCACCCAAGGAACTCAGACCGATAGGAACGATAATAATCCGACAGCCGAACTGAAGGAAGTAGCTAAGCCGGCTAAGGCAACAAATCCGGCACAAAAACAAAAATCCACCATTAATGCGAATGGTTCCCCAAACAAGAAGCAAGCAAAAAGCACCACCATGGTCGCGCTGAAACAGCGCGAAAAGACGCCATCCCCCGGCCCCTGCGAATTAGCCAAGCTAGTGCCACAGGAGTCGATGGAGGAGGACGATAGTCCCTCGGAGACTCAACTCCTCCTCGCCAGACAAAAGGGGAAGAAGCACCGTATTCGGCGCTGATTCTTTTAATTTTTACATTTTTTATTTATTTAGTATAATTATGGCTTTTATATTACAGTGGAACTGTAATGGTTTCTATCGACATAAGGAGGAGCTTGCAATTTTAATCCGTGATTTTAACCCCTCGTTTATATGTCTCCAAGAGACGCATTTTAAAGCATCGGACAAAGGTGAATTAAAAGGGTATAATGTTGAAAGGTTCGATGACCTCAGCGGCCAGAGAGCACATGGCGGAGCGGCGATTGCTGTCCGGGAGGCCCTTTACACCTCTCGAGTTCAGCTCGCTACTCCGTTTCAGGCTGTGGCCGTTTCCACTTACGCCCCTCAAAAACTTACCATATGCAACGTGTACCTACCGGAGGGTGCACCGGTTACTCGCAGCAACCTTGAATCACTTGTCCAACAGTTGCCAAGGCCAAGGAAAAACTTAATCCTAATAATTATAGGCCAATCTCCTTAACCAGTTGCCTATGCAAAGCGATGGAAAGAATGGTAAACCGTCGGCTCGTGTGGTGCTTGGAGCGACGGAACCTTCCATCTAATATCCAGTGTGGTTTTCGGCGAGGTAGATCGAAAATCGATCACCTCGTCCGGAGTGACAATTTCATCCAGGAGGCCTTTCTTCTGCGTTAGCACGTCATCGGCGTCTTCTTCGATTTGGAGAAGGCGTATGACAGGGTCTGGCGTCAAAAGATTTTAATGCAATTACATCGTTGGGGTTTTAGGGGCAATCTACCTATTTTTATTAAGAATTTTTTAACACACCCGAGTTTTTAGAGTAAGGATAGGTAAACACCTATCAAAGCAATTTATGATGGAAAATGCAGTGCCACAGGGCTCAGTCCTCAGCGTGACGTTGTTCGCCATTGCGATCAACGACGCCAGTGAGTGCATCAAGGGGCCTGTTATGGGATCTTTGTTTGTCGACGACCTGGCTGTTTTCTGCCGGTCGTCCAAACTAGCCACCGCTGCCAGGCAAATTCAGCTTTGCCTAAACAAACTTAATGAATGGTCCAACAGGAACGGCTTCCGTTTCTCAGCGGAGAAAACAAAATGCATCCATTTTCATCGGAGAAGAGGGTACCATTTACTCCCTGAGTTACGACTCGGGGATAGACTTCTTCCGTATGTTGATTCTGTTCGTTTTCTCGGGATGGTGTTGGATTCGAGGCTAAATTGGAAAGAGCACATCCGAGTTTTAAAAGATAAATGTTTTAAGGTTTTAAATATCCTAAGGGTTTTATCAAATTCGACTTGGGGTGCAGATCGCACCACCATGCTTTTATTTTATAGAGCAATGTTGCGCTCCAAGTTAGATTACGGATGTTTCGTGTACGCCTCAGGCCGCGACAGCTACTTAAAACCTTTGTCGACGGTTCACAATGTGGGGATTCGTCTGGCGACAGGTGCGTTTAGGACGTCTCCCGTCGTGAGTTTGTATTCAGAAGCCGGGGAGCCCCCTTTGTCAACACGGAGAACCATCCTTATGAGTAATTACGTAGCAAAGATTTTATCAATGAGGGCGCACCCTTGTTTTAATATAATTTTTAACCCCAGGTTTTTAAACTTTTTTAACACACGGACAAGGGCTACCAAACCCTTAAGCATTCGTTTTAAAGATTTTATTGATGGCACCGACGTTACACTTCCAGAAGTGTATGACTCTGGGTATTCGCGCCACCCACCGTGGCGGGTACCGCCCCCGAAATGTAGCTATTTGCTGCAAAGAGGCCAGAAATGTAACACTACATCTGAAGAGTACCAGCAGATGTTTAGAGAGGCAATTCACTGCAACTCCGACTTCATCCCCGTGTTTACGGATGGATCGAAGTCGGAGTCAGCGTGCGCGTGTGCAGTTTTCTCGTCCCACCACGGACTTCTAAAGGCGAGTCTTAGCCCGTTGTGTAGTGTCTACACGGCTGTGCTCTACGCCATAAAGATGGCTCTGGGTGGGATTAAAAACTATAACGGCGCCTACATGGTCTGTGAAGCGCCTTGATTTATCGCAGTGATTTGGAGAAATAAGGAAAACGAGTTACAGTAGAACAAACGTTTATTCTAGCGTGCGTGCGTTACACAGGTTGGCAAAGTAGCGTGCGGACGGAGCGGAGTGGATGTCGACTGCTCGTATATCTGGCGCTAACTGCCTGTTCTCCCCGTTCACCACTCGCCACTCTGGCGTTGCCATCGCAGACAGGTGAAGTCTCTCATGCGTGCTCACGGAGCACACCTTGTCTGCTACACCACGGACAGTGGTTCCGTAAATTGGCGATATCACCACAGCACCCCCCTTGGCAGTGGATTAGCCTGCGTAAAAAAAAATATAATATAAAATATTTTTTAAAAAAACAACAAAAAGAAGGGGTGTCAGAGTGAAGGGTGGGGTCAGGTTATGTAATCGTTCAGGTGTGGAGGGAAATGAACTCTCCGCCCTGCTCGCGTCGTTCGCCCGTCAGCTTGAGGTGCCATCTCTACATGGTGAGGGACTGGCACCATATCCTGGGGCTCCTGCACCATGGCTGGGGGTGGTGCCCCCGAGGACGGTGGTTCTGGTGCGTTTGCTGGTGCCACATCTTGGAGCGGCAGGAGGATGGTGGTGGATGGGTCCGCTCTCGTGCGCGGAAAGTCTTCCGACACCACAAAGGCTGGTTTGAGGCGGTCGATGGAGACCATCACCTCTCGTCCTCGCATGCGCAGCACATATCCTTTGCTGCTACGACGGAGGACTTCAAACGGACCCTCGTACGGCGGCTGCAATGCACCATGGGCTCTGTCATCCCTGACAAAGACGAAAGGCGAGGAGTCTAAGGACCTGTAAATAAAAATAGATCTTTCGCCATGCCGGGATGCGGGTCGAGGACTTAGATTCGTCATCTGCCTCCGCAGCTGGGCCACGTAGTTTGTCTGGTCCTCCATGGTGTGGCCGGTGCTAGGCGACAGAAATTCGCCCGGGAGTCTCAGCGGTTCGCCGTACACCAACTCGGCAGAGGTGGTACTGAGATCGTCCTTCCACGCTGAGCGGAGGCCGAGGAGAATCGCCGGCAGGACGTTCGTCCAGGCCTCGGTCTCGTGGCAGCGGATTGCGGCCTTCAATTGGCGGTGTAGACGTTCTACCAGTCCATTGGCAGCAG
This sequence comes from Platycnemis pennipes, assembly GCA_933228895.1. NCBI lineage: Eukaryota > Metazoa > Arthropoda > Insecta > Odonata > Platycnemididae > Platycnemis > Platycnemis pennipes. The sequence continues at coordinate 74,184,274 of OW121856.1, read as the reverse complement.
GATGGTAGGCCGTCGTTCGTAGATGCGTCGCTCCTGAGAGGTCCGCCAGTTTCCGGAAAAGGCGAGACTCGAATTGGCGGCCCTGATCCGTCGTTATTCGCAGGGGCGTGCCAAAGCGGGAAATCCACTCTCGGAAGAAGGTCTTGGCTACCGCCTCCGCCGTTATGTCCATGATGGGGATGGCCTCAGGCCACCGGGTGTATCGGTCAACCAATGTTAGGCAGTACCGATATCCGTTGGAGTAGGGCAGGGGACCCACCAGATCCAAATGGACGTGGTCGAACCTGTGGCTCGGGTTGAGGAAGTTCCAAACGGGCGAGGATACGTGGCGAGTCACCTTTGAGCGTTGGCATGGGATGCAGCCACGCGCCCAATCTCTGCAGTCTTTCTGGATGGATGGCCACACAAAACGCTCGGACACGAGCCTAGCCGATGCCTTTATGCCGGGGTGGGAGAGGGAGTGTAGGGAGTCGAACACTTGTCTCCGGAGAGCACTCGGCACAAACGGGCGGGCAATGGAAATGGAGATGTCGCAGTATAATTCCACTTCGCCGTTGGGGAATGAAATTTTTTTCAACTCGAGGGAGGAGTCGGTTGCACTTACGAGCGTCTTTAGCTCGACATCCTCCTCTTGAGCTGACGCAAGAGCCTCGTGTGATACGGCGGCAGTAATTTCTTCCACCCGCGACAAGGTGTCTGCAACGACATTTTCATCCCCAGCCATATGACGTATGTCCGTCGTGAACTGGGAGATGAAGTCCAAGTAGCGAAATTGCCTGGGCGTGCACTTGTCTAATTTCTGCCGAAAAGCGTAGATGATGGGCTTGTGGTCAGTCATGATCGTGAAGGGTCTGCCTTCGACCATATGCCTGAAGTGGCGGATAGCCCGGTACACAGCCATCAGTTCTCGGTCATAGGCACTGTATTTCCTCTCAGAGGCCGACAGTTTGCACGTGAAGAAGCCTAACGGTTGCCAACCACTGCTGGAACGCTGCTGAAGCACGGCGCCGATTGAAACTTCCGAGGCGTCCGAGACGATGGCGAGGGGGGCGGAAGGATCCGGGAAAGCTAAAATGGCCGCCTGCGAAAGACCTGCCTTACAGTCGGTAAAAGCCTTCCGCCTCTCCGGGGACCACTCAACTCACTCAACCACTCACAGGGTGTTTGCCCTTCACTCGCTCACAGAGCACACTATGGAGGGGGGCCTGGACAATGGCGGCGTTAGGGATAAATCTCCTGTAAAAGTTTAACATCCCTAGGAACCGTCGCAGTTCACTCAGTTTCAGGTTCGGGAAAACTGAGGATGGCGGAAACTTTGTCATTCAAAGGACGGATGCCGCTTCCAGAAACCAAATGACCTAAAAATTCCACTTCGGGGGCCCCCAACACACACTTGGAGGAATTAATTAATATTCCGTACTTTTCGAAGCGGGAGAAAAGTTCACGGAGATGCGCCATATGCTCTTCCTCAGTTGAAGACGCCACCAGCACATCGTCTATGTACACATAACAAAAATCGAGACCCCTCACGACCTCGTCCATAAAGCGTTGGAAAGTTTGAGCCGCGTTTTTGAGGCCGAACGACATTTGGGGGAATTCAAATAATCCGAACGGGGTGGTCACTGCTGTTTTTGGCACATCCGCGGGATTAATCGGGATTTGGTGATAAGCCCGAACCAAATCAATCGTGGAAAATATTTTCCTCCCGAATAAGGCTTGAGAAAAGTCTTGAATATGCGGGACGGGATATCTGTCACTCATGGTGCGAGCATTGAGAGCACGATAGTCTCCGCAAGGTCGCCACTCACCATTTTTCTTCTCTACCAGATGTAACGGGGAAGACCAGGGGCTTTTCGATGGTCGCACTACGCCCAGTTTGAGCATCTCGTCGAATTCGCGTTTGGCGGCAGCTAATCTATCCGGGGCGAGCCGTCGTGGCTTACACGCCACAGGTGGGCCCGAGGTGGTATGAAGGTAATGCACGACATCGTGGGCACAGGGACGGGGATGTCCGGCGGGCCGTGCTATGTCCGAGTACTCGCGTAAGAGGGCACAATACTGGCCGTCACCATTAATGGCTCTAACCCCCTCAACGGGAGACGCCAACACTCGACCATGGACAGTTAGTGTCGTCAGAGGGTCCACCAAGCGTCTATTTCGCATGTCTACTAATATGCCAAAATGTCGTAAAAAATCTGCCCCGATAATAGGCTTAGACACGTCGGCGATGACGAAACGCCAGGAAAAGTCGCGGCGTAGTCCGAAATCAAGGGCCAATGAAACCCAGCCGTAAGTGGCGATTACGGAATTATTTGCCGCGAACAATTCGTAGGTGGTTTTCACACGGGGTCCCTTGGTTAAATTGCGGGGGAAAACGCACAAGTCAGACCCGGTATCGACGAGGAAACACAGTCGCGTTTTCCGGTCTGTGACGAACAGGCGGCAAGTCGTGGGACCCCCCTGCGGGTAGGGGGATTGAGAATACTCCCGCAGTATCTCTGCTTGTCGTAAGAGGCGACTAAAAGGGCGGGGAGAAAACCCCGAAAACAAACCCCGTGCCAGCAAGGGTTGAGCCCGGACAGTCTTGTGGGTCAACTGTCTGTGTGCGGCCATACCACCTGGCCTGCGATCCACCCGCATGTTTGCCGTGTGCGGAGACCCGTAAGGAGGAGAAGGGGATCCTGGAGGGTGAGGTCTGCGGTTCCCAGCCGGGTGTCGGATGCCCGGTATGGACTACGGGCCAATACCCCTCTTCGGCCCCGGATTCTGTGTAAACGGGCGGCCGGGAGCTAGCCACTCCCGGTCAATCGGCTTCCGTGGCGTTCAGCTTAACGGTGGCGAGTGCCAGGGAGGTGGGGGTCTGCGTAGGGCGGTCGGAGATGTACGGGTTTGGTGGGCCCGTGCATTAAAGACCCAACCCGAAACAGTCAACCACCTCTAGGGTGCTATATCCCCTCGGGTAGCCCTGGCGACCGCACCGGTTTGCGGTGCGGCGTCCCGAATGTGTGGCTCCATGGTGGGTGGGGAGCTCGGGGGACGAAATTTAAAATTGGTATGGCGGATAATATTCTTCCACCAACTAAAAAATCCCGCCCGGACATGGGTGGGAGAGAAATGTGTACTAACGGAAGTAAGCGCTTTCTCATTATGAGATGCATGAAGGAGGGTGAGACCTTTGCCAAGGTTTCCCCATTCCTTATAAGAAAAGTTATGTCGGCATTGGTACCCGGTGAAATCAAGTCAGCGAAAAAGCTCAGGGATGGCACCTTGCTAATCGAAACGGCAAATATAGCACAGAGCGAGAAACTCTTGGCTACGGATAGATTCCATGACTTTCCAGTAAAAGTAGAGGTACACCGTACATTGAATACCTGTCGGGGAGTAATCAGTCACTTTGACCTCCTCCATGTAGAAGTCGACGAAATTAAGAGAGAGATGGCATCTCAAGGTGTAAGCGATGTCCGTCGACTTACTACAAGGCGCAACGGCGTAGTAATTAACACTACGTCTGTGGTTTTGACCTTTGGATGTGAAAAGCTCCCCGATAAGGTATTCATTGGCTACGAGTCAGTACCGGTGAGGCCCTATATTCCAGCTCCAATGCGCTGCTTCCAGTGCCAGCGCTTCGGCCACATCGCCACGCGATGTGAGGGCAAGGCCACCTGCCCACGCTGCGGCCTGGATGCGCATGAGGGAGAGGACTGTGTGCAAGATACACACTGCGTCAACTGCGAGGGTGCACACCCGGTGTACTCTCGCAAATGTCCGAAAATGCTGGAAGAAAGGAAAGTCATGGAAATAAAGACACTGGAAAAAATAACGTATTTCGAAGCGAGGAAAAAGTATAGGGCATTAGCAGCTCCTGTGTTTTTCCGCTCATTCGCCTCAGTTGCCGTAACACCAGTCCCTAAAGCCACTATAGCAACGCAAACCGAAAGTAGTGAACATTTAATGAAAGTAGCGACGAAAGAAGTGGCAATGCCGGCCAAAAACTTGTCACCGGCTCGTAAAGTGACCACCAGCTCTGCGGGTTCTCCCAAGAAGAACCCCACTAAACATAATTCCCCGAACGCTAATAACTCGCGGGAAAAGGCACCACCATCCGGTATGTCCAAGCCCGGACAGCCGGAATGTATGGAGGAGGATGAAAGTCTCTCTGAGACAGAAATCCTCCTCGCAAAACAGTCGGGAAGAAGGCGCCGTATTAAGCGTTGATCCTCCCATTGCACGGATAGCTCGATCATAGTTTTATTTTTATATTTTATACTATCAAATATGGCTTTTATCTTGCAGTGGAACTGCAATGGTTTTTACCGGCATAAGGAGGAGATGACCCTTTTAATTCATGATTTTAACCCTCTTTGTATATGTCTTCAAGAGACACATTTTAAGAGGACGGACAAGGGCATTTTAAAAGGTTTTAACACTTTTAGATTTGACGACACCAGTGGCAATCGAGCCCAGGGCGGAGTGGCTGTTTACATTCGGGAGGCTCTTTACACCTCCCGAGTACAGCTTAACACGCCGTTTCAGGCGGTGGCGGTAACCGTGTACGCCCCGGAACCGGTAACATTGTGCAATGTTTATCTCCCGGAGGCTGCACCGGTTACTCGTTTTAACTTGGACGCCCTTTTCCGTCAACTCCCGAAGCCCTACATTTTACTAGGAGATTTTAATGCACATGACACCCTGTGGGGGAGTTCTAGGAGTCAGTGCGACCGAAGAGGTCGTATTTTAGCCAATTTTATTTTAGATTTTAACATGATTTTATTGAACAACGGGGAGAAAACCCGTTTTAATGCTTTTAACGGTCAGTACTCTGCGATTGACCTGTGCATTGCATCGAGCAGTTTGATAAACAAGATGGAAATATCCGTGCATAATGATTTGTGTGGGAGCGATCATTTTCCCCTGTTAGTCAAAAAAGACCAAAATCTTATTTTAGATTATATTCGTCCGGGTAACTGGATTATCCGGAAAGGTGACTGGTCTTATTTTAAAAAAGTTTTTAATTTTAACCACGACGAAGCATGTGACCCTATAATGAACATTGAGAGGTTAACGAATTGCCTGATTGAAAGCGCAAGGTGCAGTGTTCCTCGGTCAAAGGGCACCAAACTGAGACCAGCAGTACCATGGTGGAACGAGGAATGCGCAGAAGCCATTCGTCAACGTAAGAAGGCGTTACGAATTTTTAAAAAATTTCCCACGAACATGAACCTTTCCGCCTTCCGACGATTAAGAGCGAAGGCACGTCAGGTGGTGAAGGAGGCGAAGAGGGCTTCCTGGATGGAATTTGTCTCTGGCGTCAACAGTCGGACGCCGGTTGCACAGGTTTGGCGTAAAGTAAGAAGTATATCTGGCAACCAACAACAGCTCGGCGTCTCCTTTCTACGTGTTGGAGGCAACACAGTTACATCGCCATCTTCTATTGGAAATATATTCGGTCAGGAACTAGCCAAAACCAGCTCTAATAAAAGCTACGATGATAGTTTTTTAAAAATTAAGAAGGAAAAGGAGGCATCTTCTATCGACTTTAAGGAGCGACGATCCCTGGCAGATTATAACCTTCCGTTTTCCCTGTGGGAACTAGAGTCCGCCATTGCGGACTCCCACATGACTTCTCCAGGTCCCGACGAAGTCCACAATGCCTTTCTCCGGAATATTCCGGAATCGGCATTGTTGGAGGTCCTCCACACCTTCAATCAGCTATGGGTTGAAGGTTCCTTTCCATCGTCCTGGCGGGAGTCTGTTGTAGTCCCTATATTAAAACAGGGTAAAGACCGAGCTGACCCGAACCACTACAGGCCGATATCTCTTACTAGCTGCCTTTGCAAGATTATGGAAAGAATGGTGAATCGGCGGCTCATATGGTGGCTAGAGCGTCGCAACCTTCTTTCTTGTGTCCAGTGTGGATTTCGTAGGGGCCGTTCCACCACTGATCACCTAGTAAGGATAGACAATTTTATCCAGGAAGCCTTCCTTCTACGTCAACACGTGATTGGCGTATTTTTCGATATTGAAAAGGCTTATGATCGAACTTGGCGACACAAAATTCTACACACTCTGCACGAATGGGGTTTTAGGGGTAATCTACCCATTTTTATTCGGAACTTTTTATCCAACCGAGTTTTTAAAGTCAGAATAGGCCAGCATAAATCGCAATTTTACAGCCAAGAAAATGGAGTTCCTCAGGGTTCTGTCCTTAGTGTAACGCTTTTCGCTGTAGCGATTAACGATATTGCTAACTGTGTAGGCACACCAGTAATAGCATCACTGTTTGTGGATGACTTTGCAATTTTTTGTAGGTCATCCCAACCCGCTACAGCAGCCAGACTAATCCAACTCACTCTGAACAAACTGCACAAGTGGGCCCAGTGTAATGGTTTTAAGTTCTCCTCAGAGAAAACCAAATGCGTTCATTTCCGCCGGTGTAGGGGACATAACATCCCTCCAGCGTTACGCTTGGGTGGTAAAAACCTTCCATTTGTCGACTCAATCCGTTTTTTAGGCCTGACATTTGACTACCGCCTCAACTGGCGTGCTCACATAGAAAGTTTAAAATTGAAATGTCACAAAACGTTAAACATTTTCAAGTACCTAAGTCACTCGACATGGGGAGCTGATCGCTCCACACTAATTTTATTGTATCGTGCTTTAGTACGGTCAAAACTTGACTATGGTTCCTTTGTGTACTCTTCCGGTCGAGAGTCGTACCTTCGACCACTGACTGTGATACACAATACCGGTTTACGACTGTGTACGGGGGCGTTTCGGACCAGCCCTATCCTGAGCATCTACTCTGATGCAGGAGAATCGCCTTTGTGCTACCGAAGGAACCTGCTAATGTGCAACTACGCCTCAAAGGTTTTAGCAATGAAGACGCATCCATGTTTTAACTTGTTTTCAAAACCACGATTCTTAGATGTTTTTAACCGTAAGACAAAGGCCACACGGCCTGCCAATGTTCGTTTTAACTATTTTATTCGAGAACGAGGAGTTGGTCTACCGGATTTATACCCTGTCGGGTCATCTAACCACCCACCATGGCTAACTCCTACTCCTATAATAAAGATGCTCCTAAGTGATCGTCCAAAGGCTTCCACCACTGCTACTGAGTGCCAGCGTGCCTTCTCTGTGTTCCTGGGCAACCACCCCAATTTTGTCACTGTATTCACAGACGGGTCGAAGTCTGCTACCGCCTGTGCCTGTGCTGTAGTTTCTTCTTATCATGGTACCATAAAGGCTAAACTCAGTCCACTCTGCAGTGTATTCACGGCGGAGCTGTTCGCTATAAAGATTGCTCTGTGTAGAATAGACAGTAGTGGAGGATCCTTCGCAATTTGCTCTGACTCTCTAAGTGCCCTAAACTCTATTTCCGACCGTTCTTCTACGAACCCATTATGCCAGCAGATCCATGAGTCGCTACTCTCCCTTCAAAAGAAGGGAGTCACCATCATCTTTCTGTGGGTCCCCAGCCACATGGGAATTGTCGGGAATGAACGTGTCGATGCAACCGCGAAGGCTGCCCTAAAAGAAGAAAATTGCACATCAACTCTGGTACCTTTCGAAGACCTTCGGTCCCATCTAAAGGGTTCAGTTTTCCAACAGTGGCAGTAGCAATGGAACGATCTCCCAAATAACAAATTACGAAGTTTAAAACCGGTAACGGCAGCATGGCCAACGTCCGTCAGGAGCAGTCGCAGAGAGGAAGTCGTCATTGCACGACTACGAATCGGTCATTGCCGTCTGACTCACTCGTATCTCTTCACCGAAGAGAAGGAACCGCCTCTCTGCAATGAGTGCAACATGCCACTCAGTGTGCGACACATCCTGACGGATTGTAACTTATTTCGGAATACACGCCTCAGGTTAGGGATCAGGGGGAGCCTAGAGCATGTTCTAGGCAATGACCCTGATCGTCTTAACCGTGTCATAACCCTGCTAAAGGAAACTGACCTTTTTAATAAAATATAATACTATACAGACATGTTTTTATTCTTATTTTTAGTCTTATTTCGATCTGCCGTAAATATAGTTTAATATATTGCCTATGGATAAATTAGAGAATGGGTGGTGCGAAATGACCTTGGCTGTCGAAGCACCCCAAAAATCAATACCTACCTACCAAGTCGTGGGGCAGGCATCGGAGGCCGCGTCGGCCGACACCTTTACATGTTTCCCGACGGCGTTGGACGGAAGGAGCAGGGTAAGCGGCACTTGCGGGCGTCGGCTCCATAGCAGCGGTGGTACCAACACATACCACTTTCTCCACCACTGTGGGGGGAATTGGCGCGGGAGTCACGCCGGCCGTTGCTGCGGGACCGCCATCGGGGGCGCGAACGGGATCTCGCGCCGGGGTTGGCGGTGGTTAACGCGGAGACCTGGCGGCTGAGGTCCTCGACGCGTTGTAACAGCGTCTCGATGAGGGTGTTGCCGACGGAGGCTGCTGCAACTTGCGGCCGTGGGGTGACTTCATGCACACGATCAGCTAGTCGGGCCACACTGTCCAGGTCCATACTCTCCTGCGTCGTGATGATAGGCTGCAGGTGAGGCGGCAAGCGTCCTATCCATAGGGATCGGAGGAAGTCGTCCGACACGGAAAGGCCGGCCAATGTTCGCAGGCGGCGTAGAAATTGGGAGGGCTTTTGGTCACCCATTTCCTCACGTTCGATGAGCTGCCGAATCTTCTGCTCCTGGGACGCCGACAGCCTTCTAATCAGCTCCTCCTTTATTCTTTCGTACTTCCCTTCCGCCGGAGGATTTGTGATAATATCCTCGACCTCGGCAGCGAAAGAGTTATCGAGTGTGCCGATGACGTACCAAAATTTAATAGCGTCCTGGGTTACGCCGTTTAGACTGAATAAGCCCTCGAGTTGAGCGAACCATAAAGCGGGTCGTTCCGGCCAAAATGGCGGCATCCGCATCGACACTCGGCTCGCTTCCACGGCGGCTGTATCCTCTGGCATCCTGCGTCGTGGTCAACACAGTCGCGCGGAACCGAAATGAAAATAGTGAGAACAATAACTACTCGCGAAATTACCCGTAAATGCGGCGAGAACTTAACGCGGACGCACGTAACCGGTCGTTACGAGACCTCGTGGCTTCGGAACGCGGTTATCTCATCCAAATCACGTCGGGGTCACCACTGAAGCGCCTTGATTTATCGCAGTGATTTGGAGAAATAAGGAAAACGAGTTACAGTAGAACAAACGTTTATTCTAGCGTGCGTGCGTTACACAGGTTGGCAAAGTAGCGTGCGGACGGAGCGGAGTGGATGTCGACTGCTCGTATATCTGGCGCTAACTGCCTGTTCTCCCCGTTCACCACTCGCCACTCTGGCGTTGCCATCGCAGACAGGTGAAGTCTCTCATGCGTGCTCACGGAGCACACCTTGTCTGCTACACCACGGACAGTGGTTCCGTAAATTGGCGATATCACCACAGTCTGCAGTGACTCAATGAGCGTGCTGCAGGCCATATCCAGCTACTCTCCCATGCACTCAATAGTCCAGGAGATACATTCCACCTTATATCTCTCTTTAAAAAGGGCGTAAAAGTTCGTTTTCTGTGGGTACCTGCCATGTGGGAATAGCTGGTAATGGAAAGGCCGACCGGGCTGCGAAAGACGCGTTGAAGCTGGAAAACATATCATATTCATTGGTACCCGCGTGCGACCTGATGGCCACCCTGAGAAATGCTGCTTTGAATCAGTGGTCGGAGATCTGGCGCTCTCAGGTGGGGAATAAACTCCGCAGCATCAAGCAATGCATATCAGGTTGGCCCACTTTGGTTGGGAGGACTCGCAGGGAGGAAGTGGTGATCGCACGGTTGAGGATAGGGCACACTGCTCTAACACACTCCTTCCTCTTTACAGAGGAAAAGATTCCCCCCGGTGCGACCGCTGCCAATCTCCCATGACTGTGAGACACCTCCTAACCGAGTGTGATATGCACCGTGCTGCACGGGAAAGGTTGGGCATCAGGGGTCACTTAGGACAGGTTCTGGGAGATGACCCTGACCGAATCAACGTTGTCATCCAGTTTCTAAAGGAAACCGGTCATTTCAATAAGATTTAATTACATTGCATAGAAATACCTAGTATGTAATATTTCATCTTCATTCGATCTAATTATTGATTTTACATTTGCTATTCATTTTTTTCCATCGTTTCAACCCATTTTAAGCCGAGGTGCGAATGACCTTCGCTGTCGAAGCACCCTCAAAAACGAATTCTACTACTACTACGAAGATTTTAAAAACATTGCATGAATGGGGTTTTAGGGGTAATTTACCCATTTTTATTAAAAACTTTTTGACTGATAGAGTTTTCAAAGTAAGAGTAGGCAAGCATCTTTCTGGCCCCTACAAACAAGATAACGGAGTTCCCCAGGGCTCCGTTCTGAGTGTAACGCTGTTTGCAATCGCTATCAATGACGTCGTAAAATGCATACAATCGCCAGTGATAGGCTCACTATTTGTTTATGACCTGGCGATATTCTGCAGGTCATCTAAATTAGTCAATGTATCCAAACAAATCCAGCTGACCTGAAACAAATTGAGTTACTGGGCCAAAAGCAACGGCTTTCGATTCTCAAATGAAAAAACCAAATGTGTGCACTTCACGCGGCTACGGGGGCTTCATATCCCCCCTGCATTACGACTAGGTAGCAGAATTATACCATTTGTTGACTCAGTCCGCTTCTTAGGTATTATCTTTGACAGCAAACTAAATTGGCGGGAACATGTCAGGTTCTTAAAAGATAACTGTCTACGGACGTTAAACATTTTTAAGTTTTTAAGTCACGCTTCGTGGGGCGCAGATCGAAAGACGTTACTCCTTTTGTACCGCTCACTTGTGCGCTCAAAAATAGACTACGGATCATTTGTATATTCCTCCGGTAGGGAATCGTATCTTCGACCACTGACCGTAGTACACAATGCCGGTCTATGGCTATGTACGGGGGCTTTTCGGACCAGTCCAGTCCTGAGCATATACTGCGATGCAGGGGAACCACCATTGTACCACCGAAGGAACCTGCGTATGTGTAACTACGCTGTGAAGGTTTTAGCGATGAAGACGAACCCATGTATTAACTTGTTTTTAAAACCAAGGTTTTTAGATATTTTTAATTGTAAGACAAAGGCCACTCGGCCAGCCAATGTGCGTTTTAATTATTTTATACGAGAGCGAGGAGTCGGTTTACCGGATTTATACCCTATCGGGTGCTCTAACCACCCACCATGGCTCACTCCTACTCCTAAAATTAAGATGCTCATTAGCGATCGGCCTAAGTCATCCATCACTGCTGCTGAGTGCCAGAGCGCTTTCACAATGTTCCTGAGTAGCCACCCCAATGTTGTCCCCGTGTTTACAGACAGGTCGAAGTCTTCTACGTCATGTGCCTGCGCTGTCGTTTCGTCTCATCACAGAGTGCTCAAAGCAAAACTTAGCCCACTCTGCAGTGTGTACACGGCATAGCTTTCTGTAATCAAGATGGCTCTGTGTGGGATAGACGGCAGCAGAGGGTCCTTCGCAATCTGCACAGATTCTCTAAGTGCCCTCAATTCCATTTCCGATTACACTTCTATGCACCCAATTTGTCAGGAGATACACATCTCACTGTTCACCCTTCAAGGGAAGGGAGTTACTGTCCTTTTTGTTTGGGTTCCCGGCCACATGGGAATTGTCGGGAATGAGTTAGCTGATACAACTGCGAAGGATGCTCTGAATGAAGACAATCCCGCGTTGACCCTGGTACCATATGAAGACCTTCAGGCACAACTGAGGACTTCAGTCTTTAAGAGGTGGAAGGAGGAATGGAATGCTGTGGATAATAACAAGTTACGCAAGATCAAACAGGTAACGTCAGCGTGGCCCACGTCCGTCAGGAATTGCCGCCGGGAGGAGGTCATCATCACACGTCTGAGGATAGGGCACAGTCCCCTGACTCACTCCTACCTCTTCACTGAAGAGAGAACTCCACCTCGGTGTGAAGAATGTGACTCTCCTCTCAGCATTAGGCATATCCTGACAGAGTGTGATAAATACTGGGACGTTCGAAAGCGGCTAAAAATTAGGGGAGGCCTCGAAAATCTCCTAGGGGATCACCCTAATGTACTTGATACATAATATTATTATAGATATACATAGCATAATATTATTCCTAAAAGCTATTGGGCTCTTCTCTAAATTGTAAATATAAGATAAAATGAAAATAAGTTCTTTAAAAAATAGTAGTGGTAATTAGATACGCAATAACGTTAGTTGAAGCGACAAGGGTGCAAAATGACCTGGACGTCGACGCACCCTTAAACAACAACACTACTACTACTCCTAAGAAAAGCCCGCCAACTACTACCACCGGCGTCACACAAAGCAGGCGTGAAAAAATGCCACCCCCTCGCCCATCCAGATCGGCAAAACCGACCGACCCGGAATCTATGGAGGAAGACGAAAGTCTTTCAGAAACTGAAATCCTCCGGTACAAACAGCAGGGTCGAAGGCACCGTCTTCGGCGCTCGTGACTGAGTGCCGGATTTTAACCATAGTTTTATTTATTTATTTATATCTTATCTTTTTATGGCATTCATTCTACAGTGGAACTGTAATGGCTTTTATCGGCATAAGGAGGAGCTGACTATTTTAATTAGAGATTTTAATCCGTCATGTATATGTCTCCAAGAGACACATTTTAAAACGTCAGACAGGGGTATTTTAAAAGGTTTTAATGTTTTTAGATTCGACGACACCAGTGGCCAACGTGCCCAAGGTGGAGTGGCAATCGCAGTTCGGGAGGCCCTTTACACCTCCCGATTGCAGCTGACCACACCTTTTCAAGCCGTAGCCGTGACAGTGCATGCCCCAGAGGAGGTGACGTTTTGCAATGTTTATCTGCCTGAGGGTGCACCAGTAACCGCTTTTAATCTAGAAGCCCTTGTCTGTCAACTACCTTGGCCCTTTATTTTGACGGGTGATTTTAATGCCTATGATTCCCTATGGGGAAGCACAAGAGCACAGTGTAACCAAAGAGGCCGTATTTTAGCTAAATTTATCGATGATTTTAACTTATTTTTATTGAACAACGGTGAAAGGACACGTTTTAATAGTTTTAATGGGGATTATTCCACCATTGATTTGTGCGTGTCATCGAGCAGTCTTATGACAAAATTAACCTTATTCGTACACAATGACCTATGAGGGAGTGACTATTTTCCAATTTTAATAAAGAGAGACCGAGGCTTCAGACAAAACCCTATTCGCCCTGACAGTTGGTTAATTCGGAAAGCCAACTGGCCACGTTTTCAGCAAAATTTTAAATTCATCTATGGAGAAAACGAAGATGGAGTGGGGAACAATCAGAAGCTTACAGCAACAATTATCGATGCAGCAAAATCTGCAGTACCTCGTACCAAGGGCAACATTCGTAGGCCAGCCGTTCCCTGGTGGAACGAAGAGTGTGCAAACGCAATTAAAGCCCGGAAAAGAGCCTTACGAATTTTTAACAAGTTTCCCACCGTGACAAATCTTGCCTCCTTTCGACGTTTACGAGCTAAAGCCCGGAAGGTGGTGTAGGAGGCAAAGACGGCTTCCTGGAATGAGTATCTCCACACTAAATAGCAGAACGCCCATATCGGATGTTTTGAGAAAGGTGAGAAGCATTTCGACTTCTAGTGAAACCCTCACGGTCACGTAGTTAAAGGTCGCTGAACGGGTGGTTACCTCCTCCATCGATATATGCGAGGTTTTTGGACAGTTACTTGCCAACACCAGCAGTAACTCAAACTTTGACGCTACATTCATTCGTATGAAAGAACAAGTCGAGTCAGCGCCACTTAACTTTAAAACCATAGGTCCCAATATAGCCTACAATGACACATTCTCGATGTGGGAATTGACGTCCGCAATCGGAGACTCCCATGACAGTGCACCAGGAATGGATCAAGTCCATAATGCCTTCATCCGCAATATTCCGGAGGCAGCCCTACCGGAAATTCTGCGATGTTTCAATAAAATCTGGTCTGAGGGGAGCTTTCCGGAAATCTGGAGAGAATCCGCTGTGGTGCCCATCCCCAAGCAGGGAAAGAATAGTTCAGACCCATCTCGCTTACCAGTTGTGTCTGTAAGATAATGGAAAGAATGGTTAACCGCCGACTCGTCTGGTGGTTGGAAGGACGGAACCTTCTTTCAGATATACAGTGTGGCTTTCGCAAAGGTAGGTCATCTCTCGACCACCTGGTCCGAACAGATAATTTCATGAAAGAAGCTTTCTATTACACCAGCACGTGATCGGCGTTTTTTTCGATATAGAAAAAGCGTACGATCGCGTTTGGCGTCACAAAATTTTAACGAGGTTGCACAATTGGGGAAACCTACCCATTTTTATCAAAAATTTTTTATGCGGGCGGGTTTTTAAAGTTAAAATAGGTAAATAAATGTCTATATAGACCCTATCCACTAGAGAATGGAGTACCCCAGGGTTCCGTACTAAGTGTGACCCTATTTGCTATAGCGATCAATGATATCGCAGAATGTATCCGTTCTCCTGTAATGGCTTCCCTGTTCGTTGACGACCTGGCTATTTTCTGCCGATCGTCAAAATTTGCAAGTGCTTTCAGGCTTATCCAACTATCCCTCAACAAGCTGTCTACCTGGTCTCAGAAAAATGGATTTCTTTTCTCCGGAGAGAAAACGAAGTGTGTCCATTTTCACAGGGTAAGGGATTACACGCTACGCCGTCTATCTCTGCCGTAGGGAACTTCCCTTTGTAGAATCAATCAGATTCCTTGGGGTGGTCATGGACCAACGTTTGACCTGGCGCGAGCATTTTAAAGTTTTAAAAGACAGATGCTCGAAGGTTTTAAATATTCTGCGGTTTCTAACGCATTCGACATGGGGTGTGGATCGCACTACAATGCTTTTATTGTACCGATCTTTAGTGCACTCTCGGTTGGACTACGGATGCGTAGCGTACTCTTCTGCACGTGATTCACATATGAAACCCTTGTCTACCGTGCATAATTCTGGACTACGGCTAGCCACTGGGGCCTTCAGAACTTCACCTGTCCTTAGTATTTATGCGGAAGTGGGGGAGCCGCCGCTTGATACTCGTAGAGACATGTTGACTTGCAACTATGTTGCCAAGATTTTATCAGCAAAGAATCACCCGTGCTACAACATTATTTTCAACCCAAGGTTTTTAGACATTTTGAATAGAAGGACATGGGCTACGAAGCCTTTAAGTGTACGTTTTAAAATTTTTATCGAAGAGCGCGGTTTTAACCTACCAGACGTGTATCCGACTGGGTACATGACAGAACCTCCATGGTCGATTCCTCAGCCGAATTTTATTTGGCGGCTACTTCTATGTCGGAAATCCTGTACCACTTCTACGGAGTACGGGTATCTATTCAGAGAAATCCTCAGTCATCACCGCGACTTCACCATCGTCTTTACAGATGGCTCAAAGTCTGGAACCTCTTGCGGATGTGCAGTGGTATCAACGTACCACGGAATAATTAAAGCAAGACTCAATCCGATGTGCTCCGTTTTTACGGCAGAATTGACTGCCATCAAATTGGCTCTGGCCAATATCTAATGCAGAAATGCCTCCTTCCTAATATGTACAGATTCTGCGAGTGCATTGAAGTCAATTTCTGAGTTTTCACCCTCTAACCCAAGTGTGCAAGACAACCACTCTTCCATACTATCCCTCAATCGGGAGGGAGTGATAATATCCTTCTTGTGGATTCCTGGGCACATGGGGATAGGAGGGAACAAAAAAGCCAACGCAGCTGCTAAAGAAGCACTAAGCACCCCAGATATGACAGTACCTCTGGTATCCGCAGATGATCTCAGGACTAAGCTCCGGCACTTCGCCTTTGAAAACTGGAAGGAGCTTTGGACCGACCAACATAATAATAAGCTCCGTGAAATAAAACCCGAAATATCAGCGTGGGCCACATCCACCGGGCGAAGTCGCAGGGATGAGGTTGCGTCACTCGCTTGAGAATAGGACATTGTGCCTTGACACACTCCTATCTTTTTACTGAAGAGAAGACCCCGCCACGCTGTGACGACTGCGACTCTCTCTTGACTGTGCGGCATCTCCTGACGAAGTGTGATGTGTATCGGGTAGCACGGGAGAGGCTAGACATCCAGGGCGGAATAAGGCAAGTCCTAGGAGATAACGCCAATAACATCACCAAGGTTTTAAACTTTTTTAAAAAATACGGATTTTACAATAAAATATAGTTATAATTCCTACGAGACTATTCCTTTATGCTGTTTTTTCATATCATATTATTAGCAATGATAAGACTTTGAGTGGTGCAAAATGACCTCAGCCGTCGACGCACCCCAAATAAAAATACTACTACTACTACGACCTCTATATGTACAGCTGTAATAAATGAATATAGCTACATATCTCTTATAACTCTTATTTCCGCGACCCTTTGACGTGCGTATGGCGATCTGGCCAAGGTAGTATATCCCAGTATTGCTGAAGTGTCTCACCACGTTAATTCGGAAATAGGGAAGGGGTGCCATTTGTGGCTGGAACGGTTTCGAGGAAAATCTCGCACACCGGACACATAGACGTGACACTTGATAAGCTAACTGCTTTCCTCTAACAATCCAGTACTGGCGATATAAATGGCTAAGCATTAGTTGAGGACCCCCATGAAGCGTCATCAAGTGCGATCTTCCACTAAAAGGCGAGATACGAAAGAGTCCTTTGGAAGTATGAGGGGATGTTTTTCATATTTGTTCAGGAACTGAGAATTTTGCAAACGTCCCTCAACTCGTAATAGCCCTTTCTCATCAAGGAATGGCAGAAGGTAACGAAGTGGACTTCTTCTCGGAAGCTCTTGATCTCGATGAAGGCAAGAAATTTCTTTCCCAGAACTACCGGACTGGACCTAGAAGCCCTTGTTCATCAGCTCCCTTGGCCGTTCATTTTACTCGGGGATTTTAATGCCCATCATACTTTATGGAGAAGTTCTCGGGGACAGTGCAACAGCAGAGGACGAATTTTAGCAGATTTTATAGATGACTCGGAAGTGTTTTTACTAAATGACACGGAAAAAACGAGATTTAACAGTTTTTACGGTGAATATTCACAATTGATCTTTGCATGGCCTCTTGTAATCTCATGACAACCTTAAAGCTCTCTGTACACAATGATCTTTGCGGTAGCGATCACTTCCCCATCTTTGTAGAAAAAAGTAGAGGTTTTTACCAAGATTTTATTAAACCCAACAACTGGAGAGTAAAAAGGGGTAACTGGACAGTGTTTAGGAATAAACTAACATATACCCATGAGGAAACCCAGGACAGTGCAGGCAACATAAACAGGCTAACGATGAAAATACTCGAAACCGCAAAATCTGCAGTTCCTCGTTCAAATGGTAACACTCCCAAGCCTGCTGTCCCTTGGTGGACCTCTGAATGCGCCAACGCTGTCAGAGCTCGAAAATGGTGCTTGCGCATTTTCATTAAGTTCCCTACCATAACGAATCTCGCAGCCTTCCGACGTTTGAGAGCGAAAGCAAAGTCATGAAGGAGGCAAAGAAGCGCTCGTGGCAAGAGTTCGTCTCCAGAATGAACGTGAGGATGCCAATTTCTGAAGTGTGGAGAATGTGAAAAGGATCTCAGGATCTATGCACCAGCACCCCGTATCCAGTTTAAAGGTTAACGATCGAGTCGTTAATTCGCCCCCTGAAATATGTGAGATCGTCGGTGTGCAGACGTCAACGGTCAGTAGTAATCAAAATTACGACGCCAGTTTCCTGAGCATTAAGCAGCATTTTGTTTTAGAAACGAATCGTTATGCTGACCAACAGATTTCATCTATTGAGCCCGTCTTTTCGCAAAAGTCAAGAATAACTGCTTGGAAACCTGTGACAGCAGAAGAATTATACATTACCATAGGACTATTCATGCTCATGGGAATTGTTCAGAAGCCAACACGAGAAGAGAGAACGAGGAAAAAACGATAAATGTTGATCCGATTCATTTAAAAATTTAGCGTATATTAAAACAGTTTTGCAAAAGTTCACAAAAAATTTCCAAACGATTGGTATCATATGTTGAAAGTTATGAATTATTGAATGATACAATGCCAAAAAGCTGAAATCATTTAAATCTCCTCCGGCCGCTGGGATGGGATTTAATTAAATGACCTCCGCACTTGAGGGGTTAACCAGTTGTCTCTGCAAGGTGATGGAGAGGATGGTAAACCACCGGCTCATTTGGTGGCTGGAGCGGCGAAACCTCCTCTCTGATATGCAATGTGGCTTCCAACATGGCAGATCTACGATCGACCTTCTTGGCCAGATAGAGAACTTTATACAAGAAGCCTTCCTTATGCGCCAACACATCGTTGGTGTTTTCTTTGATCTGGAGAGGGCCTACGACCATGTATGGCGACATAAAATATTGAAGACTCTGCACAATTGGGGGTTCAGAGGGAATCTCCCAATTTTTATCCAAAGCTTCCTTTCTAAACACATCTTCAGAGTCAGGGTTGGGAAACATCTATCCAGGCTCTATAAACAGGTGAATGGAGTCCCACAGTGGTCAGTACTCAGTGTCACACTGTTTGCTAATGCAATAAATGATGTCACAGCATGTATCGGCCCCCATATTCTTGGTTCCCTCTATGTTGACGATCTAGCCATATTCTGCCAGTCATATAAGCTCACGAACGCCTCTTGGCATATTCAGATGACTTTAAATAAACTCACGGCTTGATCTTTTTATCCAACTATTTATCCAACCGAGTTTTTAAAGTCAGAATAGGCCAGCATAAATCGCAATTTTACAGCCAAGAAAATGGAGTTCCTCAGGGTTCTGTCCTTAGTGTAACGCTTTTCGCTGTAGCGATTAACGATATTGCTAACTGTGTAGGCACACCAGTAATAGCATCACTGTTTGTGGATGACTTTGCAATTTTTTGTAGGTCATCCCAACCCGCTACCGCAGCCAGACTAATCCAACTCACTTTGAACAAATTGCACAAGTGTAATGGTTTTAAGTTCTCCTCAGAGAAAACCAAGTGTGTTCATTTCCGCCGGTGTAGGGGACATAACATCCCTCCAGCGTTACGCTTGGGTGGTAAAAACCTTCCATTTGTCGACTCAATCCGTTTTTTAGGCCTGACATTTGACTACCGCCTCAACTGGCGTGTTCACGTAGAAAGTTTAAAAATGAAATGTCACAAAACGTTAAAGTACCTAAGTCACCTAAACCTACCTAAACATTTTAAAGTACCTAAGTCACTCGACATGGGGAGCTGATCGCTCCACACTAATTTTATTGTATCGTGCTTTAGTACGGTCAAAACTTGACTATGGTTCCTTTGTGTACTCTTCCGGTCGAGAGTCGTACCTTCGACCACTGACTGTGATACACAATACCGGTTTACGACTGTGTACAGGGGCGTTTCGGACCAGCCCTATCCTGAGCATCTACTCTGATGCAGGAGAATCGCCTTTGTGCTACCGAAGGAACCTGCTAATGTGCAGCTACGCCTCAAAGGTTTTAGCAATGAAGACGCATCCATGTTTTAACTTGTTTTCAAAACCACGATTTTTAGATGTTTTTAACCGTAAGACAAAGGCCACACGGCCTGCCAATGTTCGTTTTAACTATTTTATTCGAGAACGAGGAGTTGGTCTACCGGATTTATACCCTGTCGGGTCATCTAACCACCCACCATGGCTAACTCCTACTCCTATAATAAAGATGCTCCTAAGTGATCGTCCAAAGGCTTCCACCACTGCTACTGAGTGCCAGCGTGCCTTCTCTGTGTTCCTGGGCAACCACCCCAATTTTGTCACTGTATTCACAGACGGGTCGAAGTCTGCTACCGCCTGTGCCTGTGCTGTAATTTCTTCTTATCATGGTACCATAAAGGCTAAACTCAGTCCACTGTGCAGTGTATTCACGGCGGAGCTGTTCGCTATAAAGATTGCTCTGTGTAGAATAGACAGTAGTGGAGGATCCTTCGCAATTTGCTCTGACTCTCTAAGTGCCCTAAACTCTATTTCCGAGTGTACTTCTACGAACCCATTATGCCAGCAGATCCATGAGTCGCTACTCTCCCTTCAAAAGAAGGGAGTCACCATCATCTTTCTTTGGGTCCCCAGCCACATGGGAATTGTCGGGAATGAGCGTGTCGATGCAACCGCGAAGGCTGCCCTAAAAGAAGAAAATTGCACATCAACTCTGGTACCTTTCGAAGACCTCCGGTCCCATCTTAAGGGTTCAGTTTTCCAACAGTGGCAGGAGCAATGGAGCGATCTCCCAAATAACAAATTACGCAGTTTAAAACCGGTAACGGCAGCATGGCCAACGTCCGTCAGGAGTAGTCGCAGAGAGGAAGTCGTCATTGCACGGCTACGAATCGGTCATTGCCGTCTGACTCACTCGTATCTCTTCACCGAAGAGAAGGAACCGCCTCTCTGCAATGAGTGCAACATGCCACTCAGTGTGCGACACATCCTGACGGATTGTAACTTATTTCGGAATACACGCCTCCGGTTAGGGATCAGGGGGAGCCTAGAGCATGTTCTAGGCAATGACCCTGATCGTCTTAAACGTGTCATAACCCTGCTAAAGGAAACTGACCTTTTTAATAAAATATAATACTATACAGACATGTTTTTATTCTTATTTTTAGTCTTATTTCGATCTACCGTAAATATAGTTTAATATATTGCCTATGGATAAATTATAGAATGGGTGGTGCGAAATGACCTTGGCTGTCGAAGCACCCCAAAAATCAATACCTACCTACCTACCTACGGCTTGGTCTCGGAAAAATGGATTTTGATTCTCTCCCGAAAAAACTAAATCCATACATTTTTACCGGTTAAGGGGATACCATGCACCACCGGTTCTGCATCTTAATGGTAGGGAACTTCCCTTTGTAGAGTTGGTCCGCTTCCTGGGTATTACATTGGACTATCGCCTAAACTGGCACGAGCATTTGAGGACCATGAAAGATAAATGCACCAAAGTTTTAAATATTTTACGGTTTTTAAGCAACACGACATGGGGTGCAGACCGCTCTACCTTGCTCTTACTGTACCGAGCACTCCTACGCTCTAGGATTGACTACGGTTCAATTGTCTATGCCTCCGCACGCGAAAGTTATCTAAGGCCGGTGACCACAGTTCACAATACTGGATTAAGGCTAGCCACTTGTGCCTTCAGAACATCACTGGTCCTTAGTATATACCCCGACTTGGGAGAGCCCCCACTATTGACACGTCGGGAGCTTTTAACCTGCCAAGATTTTATCCGCGAGAAACCACCCATGTTTTAAACTACTTTTTAAACCCAGATTCTTAGAAGTTTTTAACCAGCAGACAAGGGCAACAAAACCACTGAGGAGTGTACGGCTGAATAATTTTTTCACCTATTGTGGTTTTACCCTGCCAGACATGTACCCCACTGGGCACATGAATGAACCTCCATGGTCAATCCCCCGAGTAAAGGTTATTCTACACATCCTTAGAAATCATAAATCTACCACTACCTCTACGGAGTATCAGCAGTTATTCGCTGAAGTTCTGGATAACCATCCGAACTTCATCCCCGTGTACACCGATGGGTCAAAGACCGTGAATTCATGGGGGTGCACCATCGTCTCCACATATCACGGATCCATCAAGGCCAGACTTCACCCATACTGCTCTGTTTTCACTGCGGAACTCACTACCATCAAGTTAGCTTTAAGAAAGATCAAATGCAGCAATGCCTCATTTCTTATTTGCTCCGACTCTTATAGCGCCCTTCAGTCCATATCCGTTTACTCGCCTACTCACCCCATTGCCCAGGATATACAGTCCAGTATCCTACACCTATCCAAGAAGGGGATTTCCTTAGCCTTCGTGTGGGTACCAGGGCATTCTGGCATTAGCGGAAATGAGATGGCTGATGGCACGGCTAAAGATGCATTGATCAATCCCAGTGAAAACCTAACTCATGTACCCGCAGAGGACCTTCGGTCTATGCTAAGGAGCCTAGCATTGAAAAAGTGGAAGGATTTCTGGGAAAGAGCCACCAACAATAAACTCCGAGCAATAAAATCCATTGTGTCAGCGTGGGACAATTCTGGGCAGAGTGTTCGCAAAAGGAGGTCGCCATCACATGGCTGAGAATAGGGCATTGTATTCTAACGCACTCCTACCTGTTAACGAACGAGAAAATTCAACCTAGATGAGATGATTGCGTAATTGCGTATTGTATTCTAACGCACTCCTACCTGTTAACGAACGAGAAAATTCAACCTAGATGTGATGATTGCGACTCTCCTCTCACCATTAGGCACATCCTGACGAAGTGTACAGTGTATTGGACTGCTGGTGAAAGATTAGACATCCGGGGAGATTCAGTTCAGATCCTTGGTGATTAATCAGATGGAATAACCAAAGTCATAAGCTTTTTACGCTGCACAAACCTTATTAATAAAATATAATCAAAATTTTTAAAATAATATATATTTCGGTTAACTTCACAGTTTCAATTTCAGCATATTCCGAAAACAAAAACCATGAATGGTAAATTTTATGATGTATTTAAAAATATTTTCAAAAATTAGATTAGCAAGCGGTGCAAAATGACCTCAGCCATCGACGCACCCTTACAACTACTACTACTACTACTGGTATATAATTTAGGTTATCTTTGAGGAACTATCTAAATTTTCCTGCAATGCAAAAAATAGTTCATGTGGTCTTTAAAAAACAAATACACAACTAGAAAAACAATTTAACTCAACATTTAGATAACCTTCACATGATTTTAATACTTTCCCTTTGCAGCTTCCATAAATAGTACTGGGAACGGCTGCAAAATTTGCAAATCTGGTCTTCTTGGTCTGAACCTATAATTCTTGGATGTTCCTCCATATACAGTTGAGCACCCTTAATCCAGGAACCCCTAATCCGGGAGCACCTATAATCTGGCAATTTTGCCATGACCAACTATCTGGTACTTAGTGGAAAATGCCGAAACATTTTTAACCTGCAAAATTTGCAAATCTGGTCTTCTTGGTCTGAACCTATAATTCTTGGATGTTCCTCCATATACAGTTGAGCACCCTTAATCCAGGAACCCCTAATCCGGGAGCACCTATAATCCGGCAATTTTGCCATGACCAACTATCTGGTACTTAGTGGAAAATGCCGAAACATTTTTAGCCGGAACATTGCTTCATAACCTGCCGAGATATTATTCTTATATTAATACCGAGATACCATTCTTATCATAGATGATGAAATCATTGAAATGGTAATTAATAACATTAACTCCGAGTGGGGATGACGATGATCAGCCTGAAATTGTTGAAGGAAGACTACTATTGATGATTGTCTTTAAAGAATAATCCAGTCCAGTCGCCCGCGGCGATGACGTAGTAATGGGCGGCCGTATACACAACACCCACGCGTTGGCATCGCGCTGAATCAGCTGATAACAAATCGAGCACAGTAGGAAATTATGTTACGCAAAGCACAGCATAAGAAATATCAATTTTTGTACCCTTTTCCAGTGACAATATGAAACTTTTACATGTGCAGCTATATGCACAATGCTTAGATTCCGTTATTTTCACTCATTGTCCAACTTAGATAATTTTAAATAACTTTCTGATTATTCTCAGTAACTCTTTTTACAATAATGTTCAGTAAATGGCAAACGAATATATTTTGTTATAAATAATTTACTCCTTTCAATGAAAACATCCCGGACGTCAAAAATAGACCAGTTGCCATGCATGACCCATAGTCCGGCAAAATGCCCAATCTGGCATCACTTCGGTCCCAACTGTGCCGGATTAAAGATGCTCAACTGTACTCCCAAAAGGAGGCAACATGCCCAGTTTGGGATATCTTTGGCAATACATGCCTCATCCCATGATCTCTTGCAGCAAAAAAAGCCCATTGCCTATGTGAAACTATGGAGGAAATATAGTTTTTTACAGAAAATACGCCACATAAAACGTACTTAGAAAATATGCCACATAAAACTTACTTAGAAAATACGCCAAATAAAACTTACTTAGAAAATACGCCACATAAATCTTACTTAGGAAATACGCCACATAAAGGGTTATCGCTCTGTCTATAACTTGTTGTGAGGCTTTCTTTGTAGAAAATGGAAAGCTTTGATGGTTTTTTTCAACAGATCATCATCATCTGGTGTTCTGCCTGTTGGCAGGTCCCATACAATACTGCTGTTTACATCCGTTTCTGTCCTGAACCTTCTCTTCAGTCATACAGTAGTTGTTGACCTTCACCTCATCTACTAATTTAATTTTTCTTCCTCTTTTTACCTCCTTCAACTGAAAATTCTAATTCCACTGCTAATAATAATTATAATAATAATAATTCTTTATTAATTCCAGGACATGTGGTCAACATGTATAGAACAAGTCAAGGAGGTACACAAAACAAACATATATGTATCTGAAACATCTGAATATCTAATTTTACTTTTATTGTCTATAGACAATAAAAGTAAAATTAGATATTCAGATGTAATGACATAAATTCATCAATAGAATAGCAAGAACTGCTCACCAGATACTGGTAGAGTTGATTTTTAAAGTTGCATTGAAGAAACTTACACCAGCATAAACAGGGTTTTTACTATACATGGTGAGATTATGGGAGACAATCTTGAAGTCTTTAGAAGCTCTAGTATTGTAATCATGTACATCACCATTAATTCCAATATCAAACATGCTTCTGTATTGAAGGATAAAAACAATAGATGAAAATATATATAGACAAGGTAATGTAAGAATACCCAGAGATTTAAAATGCTCCCGGCAGCTACTTCTGCCAGAAATACCTTGAATAATCCTAATGGCCCATTTCTGGAGTCTAAAAAGCCTAATACTGTGTTGAGAGTGGCCCCAAACCACAATTCCATACTTAAGCTTACTATGAATGTAAGCAAGGTAGACAGAAAGAGCTGTGTTAGTGTCAGTGAGCGCTTTGATCCTTCTAAGGAGATAACATCCAGATGCCACTTTGGCACAAAGGATATCAATATGCATTTACCAGGATAATGATTCATGCACATATAGTCCCAGGAATTTAGTTTCAGTGGAAGAACTTAAAATTTACCATTTACTCTCAGAAGTGGAGTAGAAGTTATTTTCCTTAGATGGGTATGAAACTGTATAAATGTGGATTTTTTATCATTGATGAGTACATTGTTATCATCACACCATTTATTCATTGCATTAATATTTCCTTGTACTTCATCATACTTAAAATGCTTTGAGGAAAATAAATAAGTTGTGTTATCAGCATACATAAAAACAGTGCCACCGTTAAAATAGGAGGGAAGATTGTTAATATAGATAAGAAAAAGAAGAGGACCCAAAATAGACCCTTGGGGAACACCTTTAGTGACTGTTAAAGGGATAGATGTTGCATAAGTACTTAAAGTCGAGGAGAAGATACTCACTGATTGAGATCTACCTGTTAGGAAGGATTTTATCCACTGATTTGCTATGCCTGAGATGCCATAGCTTTCAAGTTTAGAAAGTAAGATCTCATGATCCACAGAATCAAATGCTTTTTTAAGGTCATAGAAGATTCCTGTAACAGAATTGTGTTTGTCAAGTTCACTGATAACATTATGAATGAACTAAGCCATGGCAATTTTGGTTGACCTATTTTTCATGAAACCAAATTGTTTTTCAGAGAGAATATCAAATTTAGTTAAAAACGATAAGATTCTGTTAAAGATGACTTGTTCAAAAACCTTTGAAAATACAGATAGAACAGAAATTGGTCTGTAATAATTCATGTCCAGGGGGTCACCATTCTTGAAAATCGGGACAACCCTGGCTACCTTTAATTTCTCAGGAAAAAATACATATGTGTCTCCCTCTGTTACCTTTCCCTGCAGCCTCACCAGATGTCACACTGCTGCTTGACCCAGAGGTCACACTGCTGCTTGACCCAGAGGTCACACTGCTGCTAGTACTTCCTGAAAATATTATTCGTCACATTAAGTTGCTATTTACATCGTTCCTTTATCTCATTTAAATGTAGCATTTACTGATTACAGGTCATTAGGATTTATTTCACAGTTACATAGAACTTATATAATTCCTCATAAACACCTGGACTAGTCCATAATGCACTACATGATGACTTTGTTAAATAAGCCGGATTTAAAACATGCGTCACGATTAAAGTTGTTTGTAGGTTACTAACTTATGGACTATATTAATAATTCCAACTTTTCCATGATGTCTGCATTTGATGGTACAGTGGAGAATGCATTGAGCTTAGCCTCAGCTTGAATATGTAGTTCCCTCTCTTCTCTCAGCATTTTAATTAATTCAATTTTCCTCCTGAAGATGTATTAAGGCATTTCTCTCTTCCTTTTTCCCTTGTCCTCCTATCTTTTTTAATTTGGAAGCAAGGTTTAAATGGAGAAATCTCTCGATCTCTGCATCCCCAGATAGAAAAATCTGGGCTGAAACTGTACCATAACTGTACTGGAATGTTTCAAATCCAGTACAGTTCTAACAGTACAGTCACAGCAGAATTTCCACAGTACAGTCACAGTGGACATTCCACAGTACAGTCGCAGTGGATTTTCCACAGTAGTCGCAGCGGACATGCCACAGTACAGTCACAGTGGACATGCCACAGTACAGTCACAGTGGACATGCCACAGTACAGTCACAGTGGACATGCCACAGTACAGTCACAGTGGACATGCCACAGTACAGTCACAGTGCATTCACCACAGCTCAGAGTGCATTCACCACAGCTCAGAGTGCATTCAAGTGCAGATCCAGGGATTGGCCCACCGTCGCCTACTTTTGCTAGAATTTTCAACATTTCCTCCATTGCGTCTTAAACTTACACAATTTTCAGTCAGGCCCACCCCTTCAAATTCTTTTCTTGAGTAGTCCCCAATGCATCTTTCACACTTTAGCTAGAGTGCTATGGAAACAATGCACCCATACCACAATATTAAATATCCCTTAGGTCTGATCTGAAAATTCCAGATCAGGAAATGAGCTTATTTAAATCCTGATCAGGTCTGATCTGGCAAACCTGATCTGATCTGGCAAACCTGATCTGATCTGGCAATCCTAATCAGGATTTAAATTATGTATGAGGAAATTGGGTGGAATCCACGTGAATATGGTCACCAGATCCACAAAATTTCCACCGAGATGCCAAATTTCCATGTGGGATCCACATTGATTCCACGTGGATTCTGCATGAAATCCATGTGGATTCCACCAACCTACTAATTTCTACCATGGATCCACATAAATTCCACGCGGGTCCCACATATTTTCCAAGTGGGTCCCGCATCATTTCCTCATGGGTCCCACATCAATTTAATGTGGATCCACCTCTACTCAACACATTTCCACATGGGACCTGCATACATACTTCACGACAGATGCTACTGTAATATTCTGGAACAGTTTATGGACACTTAAAAGAATATTCAAATGTTTACATAGTAGTTATTTAATACCTCACAAACCACCTAACTTCTCTTGAGTGATGTGTACATAATAAAAAAAATCAACAAACTGGAATAAGGGGCAGTTATTCAAGGGAGGATCAATATAAATCTGAACTTGAAATTAAAACACTTTAAATTTGGCCATTTCAATTGAATTGCTTATGTAAATTTTAGGTCAATAAGTACTTCAAAAACATTATACTGATGGTAACATTTTATTGGCCCCCCCTGCGGGTAGGGGGATTGAGAATACTCCCGCAGTATCTCTGCTTGTCATAAGAGGCGACTAAAAGGGCGGGGAGATAACCCCGAAAACAAACCCCGTGCCAGCAAGGGTTGAGCCCGGACAGTCTTGTGGGTCAACTGTCTGTGTACAGCCATACCCCCTGGCCTGTGATCCACCCGCATGTTTACCGTGTGCGGAGACCTGTAAGGAGGTTAAGGGGATCCTGGAGGGTGAGGTCCGTGGTTCCCAGCCGGATGTCGGATGCCCGGTATGGACTACGGGCTGATACCCCTCTTTGGCCCCGGATTCTGTGAAAACAGGCGGCCGGGAGCTAGCCACTCCCGGTGAATCGGCTTCCGTGGCATTATGCTTAATGGTGGCGAGTGCCAGGGAGGTGGGGGTCTGTGCAGGGCAGACGGAGATGTACGGGTTTGGTGGGCCCGTGCATCGAAGATTCTCAGTTCCTGCTTTTACAATGACTTGCCAGTTTCTCCAGCTCAACACTGGGTGATGGGTCTGGTGCATCATAGGGGAAGTAGGAGGACCAGATGACCAACCTCCTCTTGTTTCCACCACCTCCAGGCATCAGCATCAGCATGCTGTCAGGTCCCTGGTGGTGAATTCTGGTAAATGCATAGCATTTAATACATTGACATAGATACACATTCTAGGTCTATCAACTGTAGTACAATAAAAAGTTTTACCCGTAGTCATGCTTAATCCCCTGATTCGCCCCTGGAAGACCCAGGGTTGCTGAATCAGGGCTATCTTAATCTTACCTTCTGACAGGATCCTCGGAAGAACCCTTTGCTCTGTTGGAGGTTAGCCTGGAGGCAGTGAATACCCGCCATCCTAACTTGCTGTACCTTCCTCCTTGTCCTCATCAGCCTTAGCTTCCGAGAGTTTGGAGGGCTTCTCAGCCTAGTCTCTTTGCCTAGAAAGGTTATGTCCACCTTTCTCATGCCGATGTAGCCCTTGAATTTTGGCCCCGAGGCAAAGTCAGCAGATGGTTGGTCCACCCCTATGATGAACCTCGTGCCATGTGTGGCCTCACTTCTTTGGTAAGGTCTCCATAGTCAGTTTGGTCAAGGTCAGTTTGAAGCCCTGGATTGACCTTCCTCAGTCTTTCTAGGATGATTTTGATATCAAACTTGTTGGGCCCTGGGACCCACATCATCATCCTCCTCCTTTTAATGAGGTTGTCGACATCGACTAAGGAGATCTCCCCAATGGGTCCCATCTTGGTCACTGCCTCTATTAGCCATGTGGCAGAAAAGTCATTGCCAGGGGCAATTTCTATGGCACTATTTATGAGTCTGGTGCCATCACGCATCAGGAATTCCTGACCCTCCGAAATTTGATCCCAGAGTTCATCGAGTTGCCTGTTGATGTTGGCATACATCTCCTCCTTTACCAACACTTCTGGATACCCGACTGGCACTATGGCCATCTTTTTGAGGTACTTCGTTACCTGTGCATAGGTCTGCTTGGGTGTCGTTTTGGGCCTTTTGTTGTCTCTCGACTTATTGTTGGGGGTATCTCCAGGAGTCTGTCCCCTTTATGATGTGAGTAAATGAATGATGATGGCAATCAACATTAATTGTCAATGTATGCTTACACTCTCATCTTAACCCATTCACATCCATAAGCATATTGGCACGGGAGCTGGATCTGGCCTCAATCACCGCAAGCGTACTGGTACACATAATGCATTGTGTTACTTGTAGGTTGATACTGCTGCCATATTACATTTTTTTAAAACTTTTTGTTCAGTCATCTGTACTTGTTTGCAGCTGCTATCTGACGGCTTCATTGGCAAGTTTTCTCTTCATCAATTCGGAAACTACATTTGTGATTAAATAACTTAAAAATCGGTGGTGTTTAGGGTCACTTTAAATCTCTGATAGAGGACATGAATGGCTTAAAGGATATTACTCCTTGCCAATTGATGCTACATAGAAAATAATGAGTATTCTATAGGGTAGTTTCCTGGTAGGTAGGGATAAAATTGAGAATGTTCTCCAGGAACATCTTTCATGATTTCCTTTTAATTCCTGTTGATATTTAATATTCATTTTGTAATTCTGTTGTTACCTACTGTTAAATGATTTTGTGTTACAGGTGAATGACATGGTTACTTCAGGAAAAAGTGATGATGAGTGTTCACAAAGTACAAAAATGTCCAAACTCACTCTTTTGTGAAGACCCGGGTATTACTGAGCCAACTGCAGGAACCTCATATGATGATCCGGATACCATGAGTGGAAGACGTAAGAGAAGACTCTGTAGCGGCACAGAGATGACTGTGGGGGATGCTATGCTAATGTTCTTAGCCTTTGGCGTTCGTCATTCTCTAACATGGGTCGCTATTGTAGACATTCTCAAAATGATAAACACTCCATTTGGCAGTGAAGTGGTACAACCTACTAAGTATTTTTTTATTAAAACACATGGAAGTTAGGCAGAAAAGCACAAAATATCATTATTATTGTCCCTCATGTGAAAGTTCTATTCAGGCAAGACAGGGTGATGAAGAAGTGCGAATGTGGGCATATGCTAAGAACTTCAGAGTTTTTCCTCTCCATTGGCCTGGAAGATCAAATATAGGAGTTAATGGAAAACTTGTTAAATGGAAAAGATGTTAAATGGAAAAGATGTTAAATGGAAAAGATGTTAAATGGAAAAGATGTTACTAATGCATTGAACTTTCGATTTTCAAGAGATACTATTGAAAAAGATACATTGGAAGATATATTTGATGGAAATGTATATAAGAAACTCTCTGCACTGGGAAATACAATATATCATATACCTTTAATACAGATGGATGCCCCCTAGATGACTCATCCAAACAGACCGTGTGGCCAATATACATTGTGATTAATGAGCAAAGCAATACCATTGTATGCTTCAGTTGACTTGGTTGCCCGTTGAAAGATGCTGAACATGATGCGATTCAATGCTTATTATGGATGCACTGTTTGCTGTCAAAGAGCTGAGCTTACAAGGTCTGGCCTAAGATTCACTGTTTCTACAAACTCTCATGAAAATAGGACACACAATGGAATTGTATCGGATATGAAACAGGCATTTCTCAATAGGAATAATCCAAACAGCAAGAAGCGTACCGTAAGAGGTGTGAAGGGTCCAAGTTCTCTCATGAACCTTCGTTATTTTGATTTAGCGGAAGGGATGTTTCCTGACTATATGCATTCAGTCCTATTGGGTTACATAAGGAAACACACAGATATTTTGTTAACTTTCTGTGGTAATGGCGACTTAATAGGCACATTGCATCTTGCTGCACTGGATAACTGGCTGATGTCTATAAGGCCACCAAAAACCATCACAAGAACCCCCAGAAGGCTGAAAGGCATGAGTCTTCAGAAAGCTTCGGAATGGAGGTCTTGGCTAGTGTTTTATTGTGTGGTATGCCTAGATGGTATATTGCCACAGAAATATGTACATCATATTTCAATGATTTCCGTTGCAGTTAACATCCTACTGCAGAAATCAGTTCCTTTGTAAAAATTGCAATATGCGCACAATCTCCTTATTTGTTCCTATTTCAGGATTACTTTGGATAAACTTCAATGGTTTACAAAGTTCACCTGTTGATGCACATCACTAAAGGAGTATCAAACAATGACACACAATTGTTTTGGTTTCGAGGGAAAAAATAGAGATACTTCAATTGCAGAAAAGTGGTGCACCTGTAGCACAGAAAGTGGTGCGTAAATTTTTAACATTTAGATCTCTATCAAGGTTGTACCAAAAATATGGTGCATCAGATGGTACCGTACAGTTTTGTGCAGATATAACAGGTGGAGCAGTAAAGTATGTTGCCCAATGTGATGGGACATTTTTGATAGGTTCTGGGAGAGAATATTAGCTTGATGCTGAAGAGAAAATCAGCTTAAGTAATCATGATGTAGTAATACCCAAAAAAATCGTGTCCTATGAGAAAATCATGATGGGAAGATATATACAAGCATAGCCTAATCGCGTTCCAAAAAGACAAATGACTCTGTTGTGAGTCTTATTGATGGTTTTTCAGGAGTCATAATAAAAATATGCCAAATTTTCCTAGAAAATCAGGTGCAAATTATCATTTTCCTAAGGAAATTAATTCTTGATAGCAAGCCTATCGTAGAAATTATTAAGGAAACAAACAAAAAAAGTATTGGGGGAAGGGGCTTCAATATGTGCATTTCCAAAAGAAATAACGTCACAGGCAATTCTTATGTTACTTGGTAATTGAAATTTTCTTGTTAATGTACCATTTGGATGCTATGGTGACTAAAGGTTTTTTTGTTTTTTCATTTATTTTCTTTCTTTGTTGAATTGGCCATTGCATAAATTGATAAAACTTCATATTCATTTGTAAAATTTGCCAAAGAAAATAAATTACCATTAATATTGAATATTTAACCTTTGTTTACATTATTTAGGACATAATATTTGTATTGTGTGCAAAATTTAATGACCATTTAATGCATATGATTCTTTTCCTACTAAATGTACCCCTCTGATCCCTGTGAGCTGTGCAGGAAGTGTGCGACAAGTTTAATTTTTTTAATGACGGAATAGTTATATTGCATGTGGCATCATATGGAACTGTGACCATTTGGGTGTATACATTTTTGGGGGTGATTTTTCTCTCTAACCTTAATACTCAGAGAGAATTACAGTCAGCCTCGAATCTACCATATTATATGCTGAAAGTTCTGCCCAAGCTTCACTCAGCCGGCATCCAAATGGATTTATCACTAGCTATCTTGAAAGAATTTTTCTCAATTTCAGAATTTTGTCATTATTCATCTCCAAAAAATAAATTTTTTTAAAACCCAAAAAATTTGCCAGTCTACGTGTCTCAATCCACAGATCTGTGATTTTGATGGCGGTCATCGTCGGGAGAGAGGTAGAGAGGACTGAAATGATCATCTGCATCGATGCCAGGGCAAAGATGAGAATGTGGGTGCAGAAATAGAGAAGGGGGTAAGGGTTAGTGGGGTTAAGGAGAGTGGCATTTAAACATAAGAAAATATTCCAGGATTGTTATTTTGGCTTAAAATATTATTTACTCTCACAAACTTTTGAGTTACAAGTACATCTTAATTACTGAATGATGGCGAGCTTCTGTGCTGCTACCTGGATGGAGAAACTTTCATAAGTGATAATAACGGTGACATTAGCCAGCATACTGGGGTAGGGGAGTGTCACTGGGCTGCTCCAACCTGTTGCCTCCTCCCCTTGAAAACAAAATATTAATAATCACTTGGAGGGGATAGATAGATGAAAATAGCTATATATTACATATGTTAATCTGATATGTAAGCTATGTTCACGTAAAGTTTCAGCTTAATTGGTACAGTAGTTTTTGTCTGACGAAAGTCCTTGAGTCCATCCATTCATATGTTCAATTTTTCAATATATGTACGATGCTTACTGATTGAGTCTCTAGTGGGCAGCACCCCCTAGCGAGCGAATACTGATTGCCGTTTTAATTCACCATATCCACTTCCATTTATGTATAATTTATTTTCCTATCCGCAGTTTCCTGACGTATATTTTTATTGCACTTTGCCGCATTCATAGTTTGAAAATCATGGCCACAACACAGCATCACCCGAATTCATTGATTGATAAAATCATAAAATAAGCTCGGTTGCACATTTTTGCGTGCAATTCAATTGTAAATCATACATACATATCCGAAGCTATTCCACAGTATGACTATTGAAGCACGAAAAAGTGAACAAACAAGAAAAGTAGGTTAGGTAGGTTTTTTGCTGTACCTCCTAAAAAAATACATTCTTACGAAGTTTGTTATCACGAACCTCCGATATTTTGGTCCCAAGAACTTCATAATACTGAGTCTACTGTGTACCTGTAGTGCTAGCAAAATTAAGGTATAAATAGTGTTACCTCTTTTGCATCCTTGCTGAAGCTTGTTGCAGCCAATTCTTGACGTTATTCTTTAGTACGTCATTGGTCATCTCTTTATGCCATCGTCTTATGGCATCTGTAGGGCACACAACAGGAACAATTGTCATTAAATGTCAAATCATAATTTAAGGGAGGGACGAGAGGTGTGTAGGTAAGATGAGTGACTGTGAGTGAAGTGGTCAGAACAGGAATGTGTGGGATTCCTTACTTACAGGGTGATGGAAACAAATAAGAAGGGATGATTTGAGTTAACAGGTAAATCTTGCCCCACACTACTCACAAAGAACCCCTGAATATTCAGCTAAACATTCTCCAGGATGTTAACAGAATATTTATCAGTGCTTATCAACAATGGTAAATTTTGAAGGAAATAACTGTGAACTAACCAGAATCATACCTTTACAGAGTCACCTGCAAGTGCCCATGCAATCTGAGAAAATTCCACAGGAAAAATCATTTGCCTTGACTGGGATTCGAGCCATTCGATTCAATGGTTAAATTCGGAAATTGTGCTGCTCTCACACAATTTGTGAATACTTCAAGCATTCACTGTTCAACCATACATTTGAGAGGACTGACAGACAAGCTTTAGAGCGATGTAGGAAGGATAGTTGAAGGTAAAAAAAAAACTTCTGCTGACAGGCCTGCATTCTAAGTGTAAACTATAATAACAAACGATTATTTATGTTTGCAAATTTTAAAATGCATAAAGCCAAATTTTAATATTTAATGCCTTCATATTAGCATAGCATAACTATAAGCCTTTAAACAATTGAACTGATATGGATATTCAGTAATAATGGTAACGAAACCAAAGATAATTAATAATAATTTATTTTCTTTCCATTGGTCATATACAGACATAGAGGTCGTCAAGTAGGAAGAGAGTACAAGACAATCTTGCAGCATGTTAATTAAATATAAAGGTAATAAGGCAGTAAAGAAGCACAAGAAAATTTAAAACATACAGGTGTACAATGTCATAATCCAACATTTCATAAAACATTAAAGGAAACATTTAAGGCTAGTGTCAGCTGGCCATATACTCTTTGATGGAATAAAATGAGTTATTGAGTAGATATTCCTTTAGTTTCTTTTTAAAAGACAGAAGTGAGTGTTGTTCTTTGATTGAAGGTGGTAATTTGTTAAACACCATTGAAGCAGCATGGTGAGGTCCTTTTAAGCATAAGGACAGTCTATTGTCATATAAATGCACATCATTTTTCCTACGTGTGTCATGGAAGTGAAACGAGGAATTGGAAGGAAATTTTTCAGGGTGTTTTTTAACAAACAATGCGCATGTTAACACATATAAGGATGGTAAGGTAAGAACCCTTAATGATTTAAAAAGGGGCTTATCTTTTTATAGATTATATTTAGAGATGTGAACTTAGGAGCACTGTTGGTGCCACTTGGGAATAAATTATTATTATTAATTTATTGACACATTACATTTACAGCTCATAGCATTATATACAGCTACATGTAAATTGGTGTCTCGTCATAGGTAAAAACACAAGTGAACAATACAAAACCATACATTAAATAAATTACATAAATTAGCCGCCCTCATTCAGAAAATCATTCACAGTATAATAACTTTTTTTTTCAATCAACATAGACTTTATTTTTATTAATACATCTTTTGTCAGTACCCTGTTATTTGTATATAGTTTTCCCTTCATACAATTGTGGATTTTTACTCCCATGTGATAGCTTTCAATCGTTGCATTGGTATATCTTATCGATGCTTTCTCCTTGTGTCATGATCATGTTCGATTTTATTTTGAATGAATAAATTTTGGCATCCCGAATCTGTGGCTCTGTGGTGGGTGGGGAGCCCGGGGGATGAACAATTTCTTTAGATGGAAAAGACCTTATTTCCTCCTCTGAAAAGGATTCGGATGGTGGAGCAAATTATAAAAATCCATGTCGCAAGTATTAAATTATGAGATGTGTGAACGAAGGCGAAAACCTAACCAAGGTCTCCCCCTTTCTTACAGATTGCATCTTCTCTACTTCCGTCCCAGGGTGTCTTGAGAATGTGAAGAAACTTCGTGATGGCACGTTGCTAATTCAAACATTTGATGATAAGCAAAGTGAGAAATTACTCGAAATGACATCCTTTAATGATATCCCTGTCGCTGTGGAAAAACACAAAACACTGAATACGTGTTCTGGAGTTATTTCATGTTACGATCTTCTTTACGTCGAATCGGAAGAAATAATTAAGGATATGGCCTCTCAAGGGGTTATCGGATGTCGCCGACTTAAAACAAAATGAAATTATGAATGGGTGAACTCAACATCATTAGTCCTGACCTTCGCTTTAGATAGACTTCCGGAAAAGGTCAAAGTGGGATATCAACCTTGTTCTGTGTGGCCATACATCCCTAACCCACTCCGCTGTTTCAAATGCCAGAAATTTGGCCATACGGCAACAAGATGCAGGGGAGAAGCTTTATGCCCAAAATGCACGAAAGCAGAACATGGCGAGGAAACGTGCACCTCACCTGTTTTATGCAGCAACTGCGAGGGCCCCCATCCGGTCTATTCTAGAGTATGCCCTAGGATGCAGGAGGAACGCAAAATTACCGAAATCAAAGTAACAGAAAAGATTCCCTATAGCAAGGCCAGGAAAAAGTACCGCACACTTATAGCTCGAACCTTTTCAAAATCTTTTGCGAAAATGGTTGGACCTCCAAAAACCGCCAGCACTGGCACACAAACATATAATAACGAACCGAAGCTGACGAAAAAGGAAGTTAAAGTAACGACGAACGAAGGAAAAGAAACAAAAAATAAACCGGAAGAGCCTAAAATATCAAAAACTACTTCTAAGACATTGGAGCCACCAAAAAAATGGAACCTCACTCTCACAGGCTTCTCATGTTCAAGGGAAACAACAATCCCAATCCTCGGAGAGTGTGCCTTTAACGGAACGCTCTCACATATGTATAGCCCTCAACGAAGAAGAAATGGAAGAAGATGAGGCAGACGAAGAACAAATAAAAGCCCTCCTCGCGAATAGGAGTAAGGGGAAGAAAGCATTTCTCAAGCGATAAGTTTTTCTCGCAGAGATCCACACTTTCAACCCTTTAATGGAAAAAAATAATAACAATATGTTCGCTCTTCAATGGAATATCAATGGCTATTTTAAACACATTGGAGAACTGCAAATCCTACTCTATAATTTTAACCCACACTGTGTTTTTCTACAGGAAACACATTTTAAGGAAAATGACAAAGCTGTACTCAAGGGTTACTCAATGTACTGAGAAGACGACCTTAGCGGACGGAGGGCGCAGGGTGGAGTTGCCGTGGCCATCCGGGAGAACCTTTACACCTCCCGGGTGGACTTAAATACCCCACTGCAGGCAGTAGCAGTCAATATAGCTGTGCCAGAGAAGATTAACATTCTGCAATTTATACCTCCCAGAATGGGCTCCAACGACGCACAGGGCTCTAGAAGAGCTGTTGAAGCGACTATCACGGCCCGTTGTCGTGTTGGGCGACTTCAATGTGCACAGCACCCTTTGGGGTTCCAGCCCTGGCACAACAAACAAAAGGGTATGAATTTTGGAGAGGATAATATCCGATTTTAACTTGATTTTAATAAACGACAGTGAGAAGACGCGTTTCAACTCCTTTACAGGAGGATAC
Organism: Platycnemis pennipes; assembly: GCA_933228895.1. NCBI lineage: Eukaryota > Metazoa > Arthropoda > Insecta > Odonata > Platycnemididae > Platycnemis > Platycnemis pennipes. The sequence goes on along the minus strand of OW121856.1, from coordinate 74,146,905 downwards.
TCTTCCATAGATCTTCTAATCTGCTCAAATACCATTGCCCCCGTTTTACATTAAGCATCCATGAAGACCTCTGTGGTAGCGATCACCTACCTCTTCTGATCCGAAAAAATAATTTTAACCAGAATTTTGATGGCCCCAGAAAATGAGTTTTAAAAGAGGTGACTGGGAGACATTCAGGAAGAGTATTGCTTTTAGCTATGACACTCACAATAGTGGTGCTGAGAATGCTCAAGGATTCAGTTCTTCCGTGCAATTTGCAGCAGAGAAGAGCATTCCTAGATCCAGTGGCAAGATTGCACGATCGCATTTGCCGTGGTGGACAGAGGAATGTGCCATGGCCATTAAGAAGCGAAAGCACGCTATACGAATATTTAATAAATATCCTACAACTACAAATCTTGCTGCCTTCAGGAGACTGAGGGCTAAAGCCCGTCAAGTCATTTGTGCCGCAAAGAAAGCCTCTTGGACGAAGTTTGTCAGCTCAATAAATCATAGGACACCCACAACTCTTTTTTCCGGGCATCCGGGGCAATCAACATCCCAATTAGACCATCGGTAAAGGTTGATGGGGTCGTTTTGACTGGCCCCGTGGATGTAGCTGAAGCCTTCGCGAAATACTATGCACATGTAAGTAGCAATAGTATATATGACCAAGCATTTGCTGCCCACAAGCAAAGTGTCGAAGCCAACTGCCGTTCCTTTCAACCAAACACCAGCGAAGCATGTTACAACGATCCATTCACCCTTTGGGAACTGCAGTCAGCAGTAGAGCAACTCAAAGACACAGCTCCAGGGAGTGACGGTATGCACAACGCCTTCCTCCGAAATATTCCCAAGCCAATGCTGAATGAGCTTCTGCTCACATTCAATCGCATATGGAAAGACGGAGATTTCCTTAATAGTTGGTGCGAATCAGTAGTGGTCCCTATTCCTAAGCAAGGCAAAGAAAAATATGCCCTTGGGAACTACAGACCTATTTCTCTGACCTCATGTATGTGCAAATTAATGGAGAAATTGGTCAACCGAAGACTTGTTTGGTGTTTGGAGAGCAGGAACCTACTCTCTAACATACAATGTGGTTTCCGAAGGCATAGAAGCACGACCGATCATTTGGTTAGAATTGAAACTTTTATTCAAGAGGCATTTATTCATAGACAGCATGTCATAGGAATTTTTTTTGATATCGAGAAAGCATATGATACAACCTGGCGCTTCAAGATATTGGAATCCCTTCATAAGTGGGGATTTTCTGGAAATCTGCCAACATTTATCCAAATTTTTGGATAATCGAAAGTTTAGGGTGAGGATCGGCAATTGCCTTTCTAGGGCTTACACCCAGGAAAACGGCATTCCACAAGGTTCAGTGTTAAGCGTAACATTATTTGCCATAGCCATGAACAGTGTTGCCGATTGTATTTCATCACCAGTGGAAGCTTCCCTCTTCCTGGATGACCTAGCTATATTCTGTCGTTCCACAAAAATAGCAATGGCTGAAAGACAGCTGCAGATGACCCTCAACCAGCTACTTTCTTGGTCTCGAGAAAATGGCTATCGTTTTTCTGAGGAGAAAACGAAATACATTCACTTCTATAGAGGCAAGGGTGTGTTCCCTCAACCCAAACTGCGACTTGGTAGCAGCACATTAAGTGGTGTGGAATCAACTCAGTTTTTAGGATTGGTCTTAGACCGGCGACTTAACTGGAAGAATCACATGACATTTTTAAAAACAAGATGCCATGCATCTCTAAATATTTTACGCGTTTTATCAAACAGATCATGGGGAGCGGACCGAAGCTCGATGTTGCTACTATACCGGTCTTTAGTCAGATCCAAAATTGACTACGGCTCCTTTATTTACGGCGCCACCCGTAAATCAACTTGAGAAGTATTACCTCAGCACACAACACGGGCTTGAGGCTGTCAACCGGGGCATTTAGAACGAGTCCAGTGCCCAGCATCCACAGTGATGCTGGAGAAACACCCTTGGAGGTGAGGAGAAATATTCTAATAATAATAATCTTTATTAATCCCTGGACTTTACATAGTAAAATATAGGACAAGTCAAAAACACTAAATACATACACATTCAAGATTATACACTTCTGTGGTAAGCGAAATCCTCCAGAAACTCATTTGTGCTATAATAGCCTTTGTTTAACAGAATAAGTTTCAGATTTATCTTGAAATTTGCCCTCGTAGGAGCATTTTTTATGCTTGGAGGCAGAGCGTTATACACCTTGGTAGCCATGTGAAAGGGGCTCTTATTGTACATGGCAGTAGAGTGGCAGTACATATGTACATCCCCACTATGGCGAGTGGTACGTCCATGCACTTGACCATTAGTTATAAGGTCTTTTATATTATCTCTGACATACATACACAAGTGATATATATACATAGAAGGTAAGGTTAGGAGTTTTAATTCCTTAAAATAGGGTTTACAAGATTTCCAATCTTTGCTATATACCTTATACATCTTTTTTGTATAGAGAAAACTCTATGAAATCCAGGTGATGATCCCCAGAAAATAATTCCATAGGACAAATGGGCTTGAAAGTAACCAAATAGACCATTTTCAGAGCATTTAAATCAACAATATCCACAAGATTCCTCAGAACATATCCACTTTTAGCCAGGGTCGAGCATATATGCTCGACCCTGCCCTATATGCCCTATAGGGCATTGGTATGGGTCTCCCAGTTTAGGGAATCATCAATGGATAAGCCTAGAAACCTGGTACCATTTACCCTCTCTATGGGCTGACCGTTTAAGACTACCTCTAACTGGGTCACTTCCTTCTTTTTTCTAAATTGAATATAATTAGTTTTTTTAACATTTACAGAGAGTTTATTAAGGCTAAACCACTTTTCTAGGAGTAATAATGAACTCTCCAGCTTGGTTTGCAGCAGCTTAGGATCCCTGTGGCTCATTGCTAAAGAAGTATCATCAGCATATAATACAATATCATTGTTTTTGATAAACCTCGGCAAATCATTTATGTACAACAAGAACAAGAGCGGCCCCAGAATACTGCCCTGTGGTACCCCTACATTTATTATTTCTGGGGGTGATAAGTAGTTTCCAACTATGTTGTTGAAGCCTGTACGCTCAACCTCTACCATCTGTTGCCTATCCTTTAGATATGATTGTAACCATTTATGAGCAATACCCCTGATCCCATAGCACTCACATTTACTGAGAAGGATTTCGTGATCTACCGTGTCAAATGCCCGAGAAAGGTCATTGAATATACCCTCTGAGAATTCATTCCTGTCCCAAGAAGTCATGCTTTTTTTTAGAAAGCAAGCAATGGCATCATTGGTGCTTCTCCCCTTTTGGAATCCAAATTGTTCCATATTTAATAGTTTGAATTGGATGACATAGTTCATAATCCTGTCTCTCATCAATAGCTCAAAAATTTTAGATACATTTGTCAACAAGGATACCGGCCGGTAATTTTCTATATTATCGACATCACCTTTTTTGTGGATCAGCTTTATTTTTGCAATTTTTAAATAGTTAGGAAACTCACCCTTTTTAAAAGACTCATTTATTATTAAGGTTAAGGGCTTAATAATAGCTTTAGAACATTTTTTTAAGATCGATGAAGGAATTTCGTCTATTCCAACTGATGGTTTGTCTTTCAGGCTATTTATGCACTTCAATACCTCATTTTCTGTTACCGGAAAGAGGACCATAGAGGACCTCATATGTTGACAGTGCTCAGTATTAAATCTGTCGTTACTTACTATCGAGTTATGTAAGTTTAGAGGCACATTTGCAAGGTACTTATTGGCAAACACTGCCACTTGCATGGGATCGGTTAAGCTTATCCCCTCCCCATTTTTTATGGTTACGTTTCCGCTCCTGTTTGCCTTGGAATTGGTTACCTTTTTTACTCCTTGCCATGATGTTTTGGTCAGATTTTCAGCTTGACTGATAACTCTGCTGTAATATGCTTTTTTAGTTTGAACTATAAGGTCCCTGTACGCTTTTTTGTAACTCTGGAAGTAGTTATTATGGTCAGAGCCCCTCTTCCCCTTTCTTAATAGGCATAATTCCCTATAAGTATTGCTGGCAGCCCTTATTTCGTCTATCACCCAGCACTTAGTATTATCATGATGCTTCATTGTCACCGATTTTTTGGGAAAGAATTCCTCAAAGATGAGTTTTACATTTCTAATGAAAAACAGGTACATTTCCTGGACACATTTCATGTTGAATAATTTATCCCAGGAAATCTCACATAATTTATCATTGAATGAATTTACGCTATCGTATGGGTAGCACCTTTTGTACATCTTGAAGAGCACTTCCTTTGCCTTTGGGATACATACCATTTGGGCATAATGGCCAGAAATTCCTAGATTCAGAACCTTCGTGTGTTCATTTTCTGTGCAGATTAGTGATAACAAGGTCTATATTTTTTGACGAAGTAGCTGTTTCTCTGGTTGGTGAATTGATGAGAGAAATCAACCCATAAAGACCCATAACTTCTCAGAGTTTGGTGGAATTGACATTATGGGAGGACATTTCAATATTAAAATCACCACAAATTAGCACTTTTTTCTTCTTACCAACACTTAACTGCAATAACTGCTCAAATCTTACAAAGAAGTCATCAATATTACCACAAGGAGGTCTGTATAAACACACAATCAACACATTCCCTATGCTTGGGTTGATAGTTATTTCGATAGCTGCAATTTCTATGCATCTCTCTTTAGAGATTACTTGTTTAAAAACAGAGGCCTTATAAGTACATTTACTTTTCACAAAAATGCACACACCCCCATTTTTGTATTCTGTTCGACAGAAAAAGTCAGCCAGCGAGTACCCGTCAGCCACAAACGACTGTATTTCATCGTTATTACACCAGTGTTCACTTAAACATAGAACCGTGATGTCATAGCCACACAAAAGCGTGTTCATAATCGGCACTTTATTGCGGATGCACTGCGTGTTTTGGTGTAGTATAGTGCACGTAGCAGCCCCATTACCTTGTATTTGGTGTCCTAGTCATACCTGACTATTTGTGTCGCTCGTAGACCGCGTTACCCTGCTCAACTATGCCAGCAAAATAGCTGCTCAAGACTCGCACCCTTGTTTTAAAATAATTTTTAAACCACGTTTTATCGATATTTTTAATAGAAGACGCAAGGCAACGAAACCGGTAGGTGTGAGGCTGCACAATTTAATCTCGGAGAGAGGCCTTAAGCTACCACCACTTTACAGGATCCGCAATCCTAAGCACCCTCCGTGGAGAACACCCAGGCCAGTCATCAACGTAGATCTGACTTCGCATAGTAAAAATGCAGCTCTCCCCAGCGAGCTCAAGGCCGCTTTTAAAGAAGTTCTTTATAAGAACTCAAAGTTCACCCCAATATTCACCGACAGATCAAAATCGACCTCTGCCTGTGCATGTGCATTCTCCATCTTGCACAAAATATCGCAGGCAAAGCTGCATCCTATGAGTACAGTCTTTACGGCGGAGCTAACGGCTATCAAATTAGCTCTAGAGAGTATACGCCATCGGAAGTCTTCATTCCTTGTATGTTCTGACTCTCTCAGTGCCCTCAGGTCTATTGCCTGTTACCAGCCTGACAATCCATTGACCCAAGATATACACACTGCCATATACGATCTTAAGGATCGAGGCGTCAGAATTAAGTTTGCGTGGGTTCCAAGCCACTGCGGCATCGCAGGTAACGAGGCAGAGGACGCGGCTGCTAAACTTGCGTTAAGCAGACCAAATATAGACATTAACTTCATTCTACCCACAGACCTGAGAGTCTCACTTAGGAGAACTTGCAGTAGAGAATGGGATACCACATGGCAAACGATGGTAAACAATAAACTACGCTCAATCAAAATAAACACTGGATCATGGGCGACATCTATTCGTAAATCTAGGAGAGAGGAAGTAGCCGTAACCCGTTTGCGTATAGGTCATAGTGCCCTTACCCACTCTTTTCTATTCTCTAATAACAAAGAACAGCCTATATGCAATGAATGCGACTCTCCCATATCCATACGACATCTCCTTACGGAATGTCGCACATATGACGTTATGCAGAGAAAACACGAAATTGAAGGAGATCTCTCCGACATTTTATGTGATGACCCTGTCAAAATTGATAAGATAATATTGTTTCTAAAAGAAAGCGGGCTCTTTCAACGACTATAAATCTCAGAATACATGAGGTTACAAGGAATATATCGATTTAGATTGGATCATTATTATTATTTTTTTCTCTTACGCAACTTTTTGTTTAATATAAGCAGAGGTGCAAAATGACCATGCCGTCAACGCACCCTTTAAATGATAATACTACTACTACTATGAATAAATTTTGATGCTCTATAACATATTTCATTATTTCATAAATATACAATGAGGGTAGTGTCAACATTTTCAATTTTTGAATAAGGGCCTGCATGATTCTCGCGGGTTGCTTCTTGAGATTAAATGGATGCATCTCTCTTTTGCAACCTGAAAATTTTTTCCCATCCACTTGCTACCCCCCAAAGTGTTATCCCATATTTGAGTGTTGGGTATATGTATGTAACCATAATACACTTACAGTGCATCTGGTAGGTAGACTTGTGACAGGCACCATGCATGACGAAGCATTACAGGCTCTGTTAAGACGGACTGATATACATCCTTATTTGGTCTCCCCATTTTATGGTTTCATCTATCTGCACACCAAGAAGTTTTACATTATTTGATTTGACATTCTGGAGTCCTGCATTTTCAAGATCCTTAGAGTAATTATTTTTGTTCTGAGCCATCTTAAAACTAATTAAGTTGGTTTTTGAAATGTTAAGTTTCAAACTATTAGCAGTAAACTATTCATTTAACTGGTGCATTGTCCTGAAAGCTGACTCAGTAAGGACATCTATGGATTTTTCTCGGATTATAGCAGTGGTGTCATCTGCATATATCATTAAGTCACTTTTTGTGCTATATGGTAAGTCATTCATGTATATATTAAATAAGAGTGGCCCCAGTATTGACCCTTGAGGTACTCCAGCAATAATATTCTCCCATTCCGATGAATACTTTTCTCCTTTCCTTGTTATTTCTGTTCTCTGTTTTCGCCCTCTTAGGTATGAAGTGATCCATTCTAGTTCTTTCCCTCTAATCCCATAAAAAAATAATTTTCTCAAAAGAGTCTCGTGGTTCACACAGTCAAAAGCTTTCAATTGATCACATATCAAAGCAGCTGTAAGGTGTAATTCATCAATTGATTTGGTTATCTTATATATTTATAAAGTCAGTCAGAGCTGTGGTTGTTGAGTGTCCCTTCCTAAAACCATGCTGTGCATCTAAAAGGATTTGATTATTTTCTAAATATCTGGATAGCTGATTGTGGACAACCATTTCAAATATTTGAGAGGGACTGGATCGGAGAGAAACAGGTTGGTAATTTGAAATTGTATCTACTTTCCCTCCCTCATGTAGAGGTAATTTATGATTGCAAATTTTAAGCCTCGAGGAAATATGCCAGTTTCTAAGGATTGCTTTATAAGAGTGCATAATGGTTTACTGATTTGATATTTTATCTATAGTTTAATAATTCTGCTAGGTAAACCATCCCATCCATATGATTTTTTGTTTTTTAGTTTTGAGATTGTTTTGTTAACTTCAGCCTCACTCACTGGTTGAAATATAAATGTGAAGCCTCCCTCAGATGAATAACTCTTTCCTAAGGTCATTTTTTCTATTGCTAATGTAATATCTGCCTTGACACCTAAGAGATGAGTTACCTGAACAAAATAGTTATTTATGGAATCAGCTATACTTTTGGGATCGGTAATTTGTTTTCCCTTATCAGTGACTTCTAGAATTTCAGCGCTTTTTTTACTTTGCATTCCCATTTCCTTTTTAATTACCTCCCATGTAGCCCAGCTTTTATTCCTTGATTTGGTAATAAAAGAATCATTTGAGATTTTCTTGGCTACTTTAATCACTTTTTCAAATATCTTTCTATATTTTTTGTAGTGGATTTGGTCACCTGGGTTATTTGAGGTTTTCGCTTTTGCATGCAGAAATCTTTTGTGTTGACTGGATATTTTGATTCCTGAAGCTATCCATTTCATTGGAATACAGTCTTGTTTTCTGTGAACTGTCTTGGAAATTAGTGGCATTACAAAGTCAAGTAAGTTTATTAAGTGTCTGAGAAAGTTGTAATAGTTCTCACTTGCATTGTCACTTAACAGAATATCCGACCAATTGGTTAGACTAACAAGATATTTAAATGTCTCCATATTTTCGTAGTCCCTAACTTTATACTTGTACTTACCATTTGCTTTCTTGGATTCAGGATTAACAGGTAAGGTCATAAGTAAAGCTTGTGATCAGATAGACCTAGGTCTATCAGCTGGTCTAACCAGCTGGTTCTAAGATACATAATTTTTTTCAGTATATTTCATATGTGTGATCATATTATCTATGCAAGTGCTTGTAAGAACAGTTTCCCTCGTAGGCAAGTCAAAATCTGCTTCATACCCAAATGATTGTAGGATATTCATAAGTTTATCAGAGGATGATTGTCTGCATTGATTTGTTAATTTCGGCTGTTGGTTTTTGGTGGTAATACTATAACAGCATATTGTGTTCAATAAATCTATATTACAATCTGTGGCTAAAAGGATATTTTTCTTTAGGCTTTCTGGTTTTCATTTACTTAAGACAAACTGTAGTTTAAACACAAGTGATTCTAAGTTGTGATGATATGGCGTTCTATACAGAGATATTACCACAGTTTTACAGTGCATGATTTCAATGGCTGAGAGTTCAAATATACCCTCTTCTTAAAAGGTTTTCAAATCATTCCTTATTTTGAAAGCTAAATTTTCACTTTTCTTAAGTAAGATGCAGGACCCACCATGTATATTATTTTCTCTTACATGTATGTATATCTGCTGATTCGTACATTCGATCCATACATTCTAGCTGATTTCTATAGAAATAAGCTAGAATGTACCCTTTCTATAGAAATCAGCTAGAATGTACCCTTAAACTTTATTTAGAACTTGTATCTGTTCAGTTTTGAGCCAGTGATCGTTCATGCAAATTACAGATATATATCTCTCCTTATACTCCTGAAGAAATGTTTCTAAAGAATTAATTTTTAAAAATCAATTGATTTTAAACCCTGTATGTTAATGTGCATAACACAATTTTCTTTGTTTTTTGCATATACTTTCTTGGGTTTCCATATAGTCTGTTCACCATCCCTCACTTTACTTAGTTTCCCTGCTTGGTATATATGGAAATAACATTTTCGATGTATTTACCTAAGATTTACCTCTGTGATTCAAATGCAGGCCATCTTTTCCCAGACAATTATAATTTACATATTTGTTTACATCACAAAAACAATGCTCCCAATGTTTCACATGCCCATCTAATATTACTATTTACCTCGTCTATGTATCTCGTATTTATATCCCTTCTATATTTTATGGCATTGACAGTGTATTTGGAAAAGTTTCTTTGGTTTTTCCACAAGAATGGAACAATTGTGCCAGAAAATTCAAGTTATGAAACCCAAAGAAGAAGAAGAGCAGCCAGGGATAATCTTCCTTCATGCGGGAACGAATAACCTGTGGAAATCCAGGAAGGCAGATGATGTGATGGGTGGTATTGCATCATAAGGATAGCCTCAGTGATAATTTTCTCTAAGGGGAGCATGGTGCAGTTCTAATTTCCTATACCCATGGTAAATTTAACCAATCACGTAAGTTACAGTATATCGTTAATTCTTCGTTGGTACTACCGATACTCTAATAGCATTATACTAGCTAACAATACTAGCACTATAACCATGGTCCCTAAAGAGACTTTGACTATACCAGTGCTTTTGAATGTACCGCCGGTGACACAGGTACAAACCTACGTATCGTTACTCAATTGTTCGGTTATTTGACAGATTTGACAATTTGACGGCGCGACGTATCATTGCAGCAACCGTTTTGACGTCGCTGGTGAATCTAATTTTATCCCTGTTATATATTTACTGTATCGTTCATGAAGTAATTACTAATGATGTGACACTCTGCAGCATATAATTGAAAGGAGAAGGTGTCAAAAGATTCGTCCAACAGGTATGTATTTATAGAGTTGTGCTCGGAGTGTGGGGGTTACATTATTTTCAACCCTCTAATTTTGTAGTGTTCTATCTGGTATCCTTGTGGGTTTAGTTTGCTGTAGTATATTTTTGTTTGAATTTCAGATACTTAAATCCTACGTGATTTCAGGGAATGGCGGATTGTAAAATGTCGTAAGTACTTTATTACATCTGGAGTTAAAAAGACCTGTTACTTCGGACCACCATAATTGTCCCTAGAAACGAAACTTGAGTATTCCAAATGGGATACCATCAAGTAATGCGTATGTTTTTAAATCATATACCTATGCCATCACTGCTTATTAGATATGGCTATACTATGGTGTCGAATATTCGAGGACTTTTATCTCTTTGAATACGGCATGCATAATAACGGAGATGCATCTCCGATATTTTTTAGTATCAATCAGATAACATACTAGTCCATTATTCAACCGTCATAATAATTTGATATTATTTGAGCAATAATTGATGGCAAGTCGTTTTTATTAAAGTTCTCCATTCGTGTCAATTTTGACATAACATCTTGCTTTGAAGTGTTCTTGATTCTTTGAAGTGGTTACGATCACTCTCTTGTAGGCAACTTTCACCTTCTCATGTGAGAGGTTGATTAGTACATTTAATCATAGATCCTTCTCTGGCTTTTCTTACTTAGCAATCTTTCATTTCTTACTCCTTTGCTGTAGAATAATCTTTTATCAGTTTTTGCATATTTTGTGCATCAGAATTATCTGTGGGTTTGGTCTATATACTTTCATCGTAACTATTTGTTATAGTGCAGGAAGCTCTTCGTATGCATGCTGGCACTTTTCTTAAGTATTATGCATGCTCCAACTTACCATTCAAATATCAGATTTATACTGTGATATTGTTTCTTGTCCCCAAACTAAATTTTTTGACACACTTGACTGATATAGTACTCCATTGAGTAGTTTCCATCCAAAGATCCGAATGTTTGACAATTTTACTTCTGGAACTTTTTACTTGAGCTGATTCTATCACATATTTGCAAAAGAGAACTTTGGAGATTAGCTGCAGCTCTTCAGGATCATAATTCTGTAGTTTCACCATGCCTTCCACATGGAAAAACCTTTGAATGTTCTACTTCTGATAAAATAATTGTTTCCACACCTGTAGTAATATGAGTGACGCTGTACTGCTAACACTACATTGAGTAGAGCTGTTCTATATTGAAGATCTATAGTTTGTTCCTTGGTCAATCCGTATTAACTCCATTGTTCTTCTGTAACAAAATGCTTTCATTCTTTACCTCTTTTTGGCTGTAATTTTACATGCCTTAGTGATACGAAAAAGCTTGCTCTGGATATATTATCTGTCAAAGCAGTTTCTTATTTCCAAGCTTGAATACCTATCCAGCTGTTGGTAGATTGCCTATCCGAGACTCAAATCACCGATGGCGGCGATGATACTATGTGGAACCTCTCCATGGTGAAAATTGAGAATAAAAAAATTATTACACTTTGCAACAATAAACTGTATTAGTGGATCATTACAAAGTGTAATAATTTTTTATTCTCAATTCCAAAAAATGGTTTGTTTTCAGTCTGGAAGTAGAAATTTTGCATGATGGCTCTCCTTTTATTAGTGCATGTATGTTTAATTTCATTTTTCATCATTACCGCACACTAACGATATGGAAGGGCATAAATTTGAACAAAATATGCAATACTAAGGACATTCGAGCTGCCTATCACTGAAAAGTCACCGGCTACCTATCACTAAAAAGTTTATGTGAAAGTCCCTGGATAGTGGCTGAAAAAACAGGTTCGACATTTACAAAGGTTCTTTAAATTACCATGTAGCTAGTTTCTAATAGCCAGTGTCAAACTTTTACAATTTATGCGGAAGATATTATTTCAGGGATTGACTAAGACTTCAACAAATAATTCTCCACTCTACTGAAGGCATCATGGAGTGGTCTTTAATTAAATGAAACTGCATTCAATGTCTACAGCTGGGTGACAGCTGAACTGTTTGTGCAGATATATCCTTGGTTTTACATGCTTCTCACATATCAAAACGTCCTTAAAGACGTAGCTTTAACTGTTAAAGTTGCAATTCTTCCGGTGAGTCAATTATTGGGAGAGACAACGGAAGCAAGGAATAGAGATACGAGAATATTTGGAGAGCGTTTTTTGAGGAAAAATTCTCTCTGAAAAAAAGAGTAAGCAGCTACGAGACCTTATTTCAAAGACTGCTTCTGACGTTAGATCCCCAATTACCTACTAATCCACTCATAATTAACAAAGACACCATGGACATGACTGAAGGAAGTAACTGACCTTATAACCATTAAATATTTAAAATATGAAGATATAACATGAGATAAATGATTCTTCATAGAGCTCAAAATAGCAATAATTAATGTAATAAAAAAAAGAAAAAGTGCATGAATTTACAGAATAGTAAAATCAAAAGAATCATCATCATATTTCAACAATCCTAGGATTGGTTTGACGCAGCCCTCCACTCGATTCTTCAATCGGCCAACCTCTTCATATTGACGTAGCTCCTCTCTTTTACATTCTTCACAACTTGCTTCATATTCCTCATATGAGGCCTGCTTTTTCCATTCTTACTGTTCACTTTTCATCCGACGATTGTCTTCATTAGGCCATTGTGTCTTAAGGTGTGGCCTTTTAAGTTTCGTTAAAACCAGTCTACTTTTTAAGGTTTTCAGTTGACATCTCTTTTCTCCCACTCTTCTTAAGACTTCTTCATTTGTCACTCGGTCGATCCATTTTATCTTCATCATTCTTCGGTAGCACCACATTTCAAATGCTTCCAGCCTGGACTTCTCTGTTGCTATTATTGTCCATGCTTCACTGCCAGGTAATAGAATGCTCCAGATGTATGTTCTAATGAAATGTTTCCTCACTTCAACGCTTGTATTTGCAGCTGTAAGCAGAATCTTCTACTGGTAAAATGCCTTTTTCGCTTGGACAATTCTAGTAGCAATTTCTCTTTTACTTCGTCCATTGCTTGTTACTCCCAGGTAGCAGAACTCTTCCACCACCTCGATTTTTTGTTTTCCTAATTTAAAATTGGTCCTGTTTTCTTCTACGGCATACCAATACCTTAGTTTTCTTTTTATTTATCTTCAGATGATATCTGGTCATTGATCTTTCAATATTTCCTAGTGTCTTCTTTAAATCTCCTTCTGTTTCTGCTATGTCATCGGCGAATCATAGCATGCTGATTTTCTCCCCGTGGATAATTACTCCCGGAGACTTTGCTTTGAATTCTAGGATGGCTTTCTCGATGTACATTGAATAATATGGAAGACAGTGCACAGCCTTGCCTCACTCCTTTCTTTATGCTTGCTTCTGTACTGCTAGCTCCTGATTTGACATGTTCAATTAAGAGTTCTCCATTCTTGTCCCTGATGCTGTTACATCTTGCATCCCGTTCCTTGAAGTGATTTCTGACCATTCTGTAGGCAACCTCAACATTTCCATTTGCGTGGTCTTCGCATACATAGATCGTTCATCCACATTTCCCTTGCTTTTCTTGCTTTACGGTTCATTTTATTCCTGATTCTTTTATAGTGAAGTTGGCCTTCTTCAGTTTCCACATTTAATTTAATTGGAATATTTAATGAAAAATGTCTAATTTTTTGACTTAGGAGTCATATCTATGAGTACTAAGTAGAATAGGACAAAAGTCACGGGCTCAACCAGGCCACAAATATGGTACCGTGGTGTCAAAATATCCATTTTGCGAACCCTATTACTGGGCAGCATAAGAGGAGGGGGTCAAAGTAATGATTATATGTACAGCATCAGCAAATGACGGGTGCCTTGGAGGAAATGGGCGCTTTCAAAGGGCTCTACAAGTTTCCAACAGCAGCTAAACATCTCCAGGATCCACAGTCTTAAATGTTAACAAGAAATTACGGGGTTTGCCCCTTTTATGTATCCAAAAACAGAATACTTGGGGTATTGAACAACTACCAACTACTGACTATAACTACTCTCTTAGCTGCCATGGCTTTCATGGCATTTCTTTACAACACATATGGTTAGAAAATCACCGTAAGTTACTTTGTGGGTCCACAGCGTATGATATTACTCACCGCATCACTGTATCCCCATTAGCTGGCATGCAAAACGGGCTTTCTTACGGTTATTCCTTGTTCAGTTGAACTATTTCCCACACAAAAGGAAAAACACCGTGGAAAATAGGGTCTGGCATATTGTCCTATTAAGAGAGGGAATATCCTTATAAATCAATTATATCTATAACATGTCAAAGACTAAGATTGGTTCTATAAAATACTAACACCTTAATTCCTTAACAATACTACAAATGGTTTTGCAGCCTTTTCATATCGGAGATGCTCAGCAAAAACTGATTTAGGGTGTTTTTTGCATTTATATTAAATTTTAAGCCCCTGCATATCATTAATCCACAGTATTCATGAAAAATGAAACCATGCATCACATGCACCAATAAAAGGAGAGTTACTATGCTAAATTTCGACTTATAGGCTGAAAAAAACTTTGTTGGAATTTTTGCCTCATTTTTTCAATTCTAGCCTACTGTTCGGCGGGAATACACCAGAAATAAATTTCCGGCAGTGAATGTATGATAAAATGTATAAATAAATAATTTGTGAAGTGAAAAATGAAAGATAAAATCAGGAAGTTTAAAAAAGATCATATAAGAAGACAAGGTACGGATGGGTTTGGGGTGTGAGGTTAGTGGAAAGGAACCTTAGGAAAACACGACAATAATGGAAAGTAGGATGATAAGGATTAAAAAGTTAATGAGAAATGGAAAGAATAAAATGATTAGTTCTAATAAGAACTGTTTCCAGAGAATTAAAAACCTTAGCATTTTAGACAACGCCAATACACCTCACGATTGCTGTTAACAACCATGCAAAACAATCCACAGCACGAGGGAGTTGACATCGTTTGGATGGTTCCGACTTTTGCCGCTAGGTGGTGTCTCTCATAGTCTTGGATAGCATATATATATACTCATCCACCTCACAAATCTGTACCTTGAAATCTGTACCTATGGCACTGAGTTGCCGAAACCTGGGTTGTTTTTCATTAAAGAAGTGTGCATTTATACCAAGTGATTTTTTTGGTGTGAATGTAAGTAGATTCTTCTATTTTGGTAGAATGCACTCTTTGCATGGATTTTCTTCTGACTATTTCTTTCATGCTTCACCATTGCTGGTTGCTCAGATTCCCAGATAACAATGCTTTTTTCTTTTAATATTCAAGCTTTTTTATCCAAAGTTTAACTATAGTCTTGGCCTCATTTCCTGTACAGCACTCAATTACCTTAGGTTTATTTTTATTGATCCTAAAGTGGTATCAGGCTGTGATTTTCTGTGATTTCTGAAATGGCTTTCTGTATTGACAAATTGAAAATGTTCTGATACAGTGAACAATATTGTTGACACAAGATACCTTGTGTCACTCCTTTATGATCCTGATGCATCACTGGTGCATCCAGATTTAATTACAACCTAATGGTTTTTATATAGGCATCAATCCTTGGTTATTCTATACCTAAAATTGCAGTTATCATCATAATTCTGAATGTTAGATCCAATTACTGTAGTAAAAAGGTGTATCCAAAACACCTGGCTGTATAATTCTGAGGTTTGAATCCTAACCACTGTGCTAAAAAATATTTTATCCAAATACGTAATTATGGATATAAGACATGGGTCATGACTCATGATTTGTTCTTCTTTATTATTTTCTCAAAGAGTAGTCCAAAAGCCAAAATTGCTCTTCCTGAATCCTAATGATCTTTGCCCACGAAAGACCTTGCTGTATCGTTCCATTCATCATTATCCCAAGTTAGTAATTGTAAGATTGGGTATACATAACTCTCCATTTGATTCTCGTATTGGTTAGCCTCTTCATATTCATGTATGTAAATACATAATTCTTTCACATCCTTCACTATTTGCTTCATTTATATTATGCCAAGCCCTCTTTTGCTTTCCTTTGCATTCACTTCCCTTGATGATTGTCTTTATCTTGCTAGCATTTCCTGTGGTTTTGCCAATTAGATTGTGCCAAGTGTATAAAGGTCTCAACAGAAATCTTTTTTCTCTTACTCTTATTAGGACTTGGTTTGTCATGTTTGTCCACATTATATTTATTCTTCCTTAGCCCCAAATTTCATATGCATCCCACATTGACTTGTGTGCTACTCTTATCATCCATAAAGAAGCTTGCTCCACAAATATCTTCTGATGAACATTTTTCTGACTCCTTTGAAACACTTGCTTGTTAGCTGGAAATCATCATCATCAGTTAACAACCCTGAGATCGGTAATGAATTCAGGCCTTACAATGTGGAACCTCTCCATGATGAAGTTGAGAATAAAAAATATTACACTTCATAATGGTCCACTATAAAGGTTTATTGTTACAACCCAGGTTTTGTACACTTAGTGACATCTTCAGGTACAATAGCCATATTTGCAACCATTTTCTACAAATCTATATATCTATTAACCATATATATCTAAATAAATATGCATAAATAATAAAATAACTATAAAACTATATATCTATCTAACCGTATATATACAGATTTGTGTGTGTACGGTTGCAATTATGACTATTGTACCTGAAGATGTCACTAAGTCAGGGTTGCTACAGGTCAGTAAAGTAAGGAAAAAGTCAGGAAATCAGGGAAATTCGATGTAGAGTCAGTAAATTTGAAAATACTCGAGGCCAATGCCCCATAGTTCCTATTTCTGCCACTCAATGCTCGCAACAAGAGCCACCGCTACTTGTGTGTCTGCCTATGAGTCTATGTACATTCTAGTATCCCTGATGTCTGCAAAGGTTAAGATGCAAAGTATCTATGGCATTGGCATCCATGTTTCACTCAACTCAAAGCAATCCCCTCCTCGCTAAAATATTTGACAGGCTCTGGTTAAATTAGAATTTTTTAAAAATTAATTAATTTTATTGCACAAACTATAGTAATGTTTTTTGGCAGTCCTAAAGAACATTTCATTCTGATTAAGGTAATGGTACTAGTGATTGAGCAATTAGGGAAAGATGAGCATAGTGTGCAGATGAAAAATTACTTTTTATGCTTACCAAAAGTGCCCACTATGAAGTATAATGACTTAGATTAAGCAATTTGTGGAAGAAAAACTAGAAAAGAAGACAATAGTACTATAGGTGAACAATGATGGTCAATCATTTTTTTTCAGCATTGTGCCAATGCATGTCGCATTTTATTTTTTATAGTTAGATGGTAGGAGCGTAATTTCCCACTACTGTACAATATATGAACTGGAGAAAGGCTTATTTTATCGGTTATCCCTTAAAAGTTCAACTTGTGGTACATCGTCAATTACTCCTTACCACATTGTTTTAAGTCTTTGGTTTTCGGAAGTCCAATGGGCCATTTAGTAAATTTTATTAGGGTTATTTTTGTTCACATACATTTTCTTGTGCTGAATATTATCCTGTAATAAATCATCTTGTTTAATTGTTGATCTGCAGTAATAGTAACTGCAATTTAGGGCATTTCTTTTGAGTTTTAATTTAATTTTTACTTAAACTCCTGTACTTTGGAGAAATTTTAGCTGAATTTCCGTCTACAAGATTATAATAAATACTCTTCTTGCAATGTATTTTCATTAATATTTTTCCTCTTCTCATGTAAACTCTTTGTTGAATTCCCAAAAATCAGTAAAAATCTAAAATTGGTAAGGAAAAAGTCAGGAAAGCAGGAAATTTGAAAACCTATATCTTGTATAAATTGAATAGAATAAGGTGATACTATATGAAAAAATTGACATAGTGTAGAGTTTTTTATTTCACATAGGATCAGCATGTCTTCCTTCTTCTTAGGGTGAGCAGCCAGATTGTTGATAATGCAGTCTGCAGTCAGTTGTTTGACACCCAAATTCTCTTTTTTAAGACTGGCACTCTGCTCACTCACAATCTGCTAACAAGTTTGAGTTGAACTTGTAGATAACGGAAGAGAGGGAGCAAATTTTGTACCCTTTATTGAGGAGTTTCATCTTGTGTGGGGTGAAAAAGTGATTTGAAATGTTAACAACCCGTTGCTGGAAACCAATAGCATTATTATCACATGTAGCACTAGAAGTTTGGCTTTTCAACTGCATGACACATAACTTATTAAGCTTTTTCACCAGAATATTTTTTCTTGAAGGCGACTTCACTAGCTACATACATGACCACGTCTTGAAGTAGAATCCACTCCTGCCACTGTAGATAGTTCACCAAATCCAGGTGTAGTAGGTACAGATGGTGAGAGAGTGAATTCCGAACCCCATGCCAGGCTTTTAATTCTTGCCAAACCCAGATCTTCTTGGCGGCTGCTAGGGCTGCTGCTGCTGATGTGGACGAAGATCAAGTGACACGTACTTAGGGAACACTCCAAATTTGAGACACAGCGAGTTAAAGTAAATGTTTAGACTCACCACTGCATATCGTATGGATAGCTTCCTACATAGACTCGCCTTCTTTGCCATACTAGCATTACATATAAATTGAATAGAATAAGGCGATACTTTATGAAAAAATTGACATAGTGTAAGAAAAACTTAACTTTGTATTTTTCACCCTTTTATTGAGAAACCCTACCAGTTTCGACTCTCCCATGTCATTGTCAAGTGTGTTCTGATATTTACTCAGTGGCAAGCCATTATATATACTTCAAATGAGGGAGAAACTACAGGAGTGGTTGGGGAAGGTTAGATGGTATGTGTTTTGAAGGTCAGGATGACGGGGAAATGCTCCTCCTTGGCCTTCTCCGTATGGATGTGGTGTTTTACCGTGACACAGGGTGGAATAGTGTCGGTGTCTCTGCATCATTCTAGAAACGCCAGCGAAGAGAGGAGTTTGACCTTCTTCCTTCGCAGCTTCTCGAACTTCCTGGATTTCCTGGCAATTTCCTCCCCGTAAAGGCATATGAAATCCTTGTGTAGGCTTCCGCGGGTTCCAGACAATGTTCCAGACAAGTAAAGCACTTCTTAGAGAACGCGTCCAGTACACACGAGCGGAACTTCATCACTGCTCCCTTCAACTCTACAGCCTACACTTAGAATTAGGCGGCTGCCTGAAGGCAGACGACTGGACCACATAGGACCAAATCACTTGGGTGTCCACCCTAACAACAAATCACAACGGACCTATCCCATACGGATGAGTATATAAGACGGCCAAAAAACTCTGCACATCACTTCACTGACCTGAAGAAGCCAACTGCAACGCCGGCGAAACTGTCATCCCAGGAACTATGGACCAACGTGGAGGGAATCCCGGAAGGCAAGCATCTTCAATCAAGTAAGACAACCCGTGGAAGCCTACACAAGGATCCACTGTTTGGATTGCTCTTTTGTTTCTTCATTTTCCCGATGGATCCATGTCTCGTCCTCTGTGACAATTTTGTTCAAAAAATCTTCGCCTTCATCATGGTAACGCTGGAGAAACATAATTTTGTGATGGTCGGACAGCATCTTGGGAACCCATCTTGCACACAGTTTGCAGTACTGAAGTCTCTCCCTCACAATGGTGTAGAGAGCTGACTGTGAAATTTTGGGAAATGAATCACTCAATACAGAAATTGTGAACTGACAATCTTCTCAAACCACCTGATACACTCACTGAACAAGATCATCAGCTGACACTCGCTTCCTTCCCTGACCACCTGCATCATGAACATTTGTATGTTCTGCTTCAAAGTACCTGCACCATTGCCACACCTTGCTGTCACTCATGAAAGTTTCACCATACATATTACTTAATTGTCGATGAATTTCGTTGCATTACACCCCTCAGCATGAAGAAATTGAATTACAGCATGTGCTTCACACTTGGTGGGAGAGATTATTGTTTTAGGCATGTTTACTTGTCTTGTCCTCTGTGATAATTTTGTTAAAAAAATCTTCAAATCAAATCAAAAAAATGCAGCAGCAGGCGAAGGCAAAGGTTTTTTTGCAAAAAACTGCTCACTGCACACTCAGAACTGACAAGTGTGATGTGACGAGGTCGACGGATATACTAGAGACAATGCACAACACATTGTGCAGAGCTTCATCTGATTTTCACTATAGTTTTAATTTTGCGACTGATTGGACCTTGAAAAAAAATAGCCATTGTATCTGGACTAGTAATAAATGCAATGTAAAGTAAGCTTCCAATTCCTCTACTGAATTTCTTACAATCAATTACTCACTCTTTCACATCCTTCACCACTTACTCTATGTATCTCAAATTATGCCATCCATTGCAATTCCTCCCATTCACTTGTCCCATGATGATTGTCTTCATTAGCCCATCATGTCACGAGATGTGCCCAGTTGAGTCATCGGCCTTCTTTATAAAGTTTTCAATAGACTTAACTTTTCACTCCTTATCTTCTCAGGACTTCTTCGTTTGCCACTCAACCGATCCATTTTATCTTCTTAATTCTTCCATAGCACTACATTTTGAATGCTTTCAACCAAGGTTTCTTTGCTGCTGTTATTGGCCATGCCTCACTTCCATTAATGAGAGTGCTCCAGATTAATGTTCTGATGAACTGTTTCTTTACTTCAATGTTTGTATTTCCAGCTGTAATTAGATTCTTCTCTTGGTAGATTGCCCTCTTCACCTGGGCTATTCTATTATTATTTTTTGGTCCATTGTTTGTTACTATTCAGCTTCCCAGGTGCACAAAACTATTTTACCTTCTCAAGTTCATGTTTTCCTAGTTAAGCATCCGTATTGGCCTCATCTCTCCTATTGCATATCAATCACTTAGTTTTCTTTTTATTGATGTGCAGGTGGTATCCGGCCTTTGTCCTTTCCATGTTTACTAGAGTCTTCTTTAAATCTATTTCTGTTTCCATCGTGAATGTTATGTTGTCAGTGAATCACAGCATGATGATTTTCTCCCCATGGATATTCACTCCCCAAGACTTTTATTTGACTTCTTTGCTGGATTTCTCAATGTGGTACACATTGAATAGTGTGGGAAGCAGTACACACCTTTCTCAGTTCTCCACTCTTGAATCCTGATTTGGTCGCAAACACATTTTTTGTACAAATCGAATAATTCTTTGGTAATTGTATGAAACTCCAACGTCCCTCAAAATCCATAGAATTAAATTCCGATCTATGTTGTCAAATTTCTTCTCCAAATCCATAAATGCTATGAATGTCAATTCTCATCTCCATAAACAGCCCGAGAGCCAAAATCACTTCTCTTGTACCCTTCTCTATTCTGAACCCAAATTGCCACTCATTCAGGAACTCGTCAGTTTTTTGTTTTATTCTTCTATATATGATTCTTGTCAGTATCTTTGAGGCATGTGTCATCAGACGTATGGTCGTGTAGTGTTCATTTGTGTCTCTCTTCTTTTTATGAATCAGAATGATGTTGTTCTTTGCTAAGCCATTGATGTGTCCCCAGTCAACAGCAGGAATCTTTCGAAATCATTGTTCAACTAATGGTTTTAAAATTATATTTTTTAACTATTATGCCAATTTTATTTCAAGGAAACCACCCTCACCAACCTATTACATTTCAAACTTCTGGTGCCTTAATAGTTGACCAAGAATAAAACACTGCATATATAATTTTGTAATAATTATACTAAATAATATATTCATTGACCTTCAAATATTACAAGATAAGTCAGAAAGTATAGACACAAATGTTACACTAAACCAAGTAGATCAATGCTAGTCTTCATCTAAGACTTGTGTCTTTTACAAATTAGTTGTTACATATGTTTTATAATATCTTTTATAGTCTTTTTATTTGGTAGACTTTTCTTTTACATGTCTGTTAGTCACACACTTCTTTTATTTATCTCTCGTCTCCACAACAACCCCATTCTTGCCATCTCTAGGCAACAGTACCACAACATCTTCCCCTTTTACAAGAAAAAAATATGTATATATATATATATTAAAAAAACCTATTACAATAAATTTAGTAATTAGAACAGCTGAACATAAAATACCCTAATAGAACTATTCCAGCTCAACTTCCAATCACATAGCATGAAATAAACAAATGTTTGAATACAATATAGATGTCACGAGTTCAATTTAACTGAATAGCTACTAATCCAACTCCAATGACAATCACATAACCTGAAATAAGCAAATGTTGAAATACAATATTGATTTCTCAAGTTAAATGTAACTGAATATTAATACAACTCAAATGACAACCACCACAAACTCAACAAATGTTTAAATAAAATATATATTTCATAAATTCAACCTATCTGGAGGTCTTAACACTCTCCCAGACCTGGTTTGTAGCCTGTTATTTTCTGAAATAATATCAGACTCAGTGGGCATCATCTCAGACTCAGTGGGCTTGGTTGGGTTGTTGTCAAATAGCATTTGATACCACAAGGGCCTCGACCCCTTCTGCTCTGTTTCATGCTCTGTCTTGGAGTGTTTGATATGTTCTAAATTTCTCCTGACTAAATTGCCCTTATTATTCCTTATTACGAATGACCTTGGTGACTCATGTATTTGCACTTTTATCCCTGGTTCCCATGTCCTTGCATTGCCTGCCCGTTCCACAATCCTATCACCTACATTAAATACTTCCTCTCTCTTCTTTGCCATCTTGTCTTAATGCTGCTTCATTTGCATTTGTGCCTTGTGTAAACGATCATAGTAATCACTGACTAGCCTGGGCTTAAGACCAGCTTTAGTCACTGGCAATTTAGTTTTCAGTTTCCAAGACATCAGTATCTGAGCTGGTGATACTGTAAACCCAGCTAAAGGTGTATTCCTGTATTCCCTCAGAGTCCCTATAATCAGTTTGGTCTTCCATACATTTTTTAAGAATAGTTTTTGCTATGCCTACGTATCTTTCAGCCATACCATTTGCTTTTGGATAGTGTGGGCTGGTAGTCACTATTTTGAAATCATTTTGTGACGCAAACTGCTGGAGTTCCTCTGAATTAAAAGGTACATTGTCCGCTATTATTATTTGTGGGAACCCATGCGTTGCTGTCACATTTTTAAGGGCATCAATTATACTAGATGAGGACTTGTTTCTTATTGGACATATTTCCAGCCATTTAGATAAGTAATCCACTAGGACTAAATAACTTTTTCGTCCAAATTCCATTGTATCAGCTCCTAATTTTTCAAAGGGGGCTTCCGGTAATTCCTGAGCTAACATTTCTGACTTACAGTTGGCATTTGAAAATTTTTCACATGTTCTACACCGAGCAATATACATAGTTCCTAATGTCTTGGGCCATGTTTTTCCAATATAGCGCCTGCCTTGCCTTTTGAATTGCTTTATCACAACCTATGTGACCCTCATGAAGTATCTCCAGTAAGTTCTGTTTTTCCCCCTCGGGAACAATCATCCTGTCTCCCAGAAATACTAAATCGTCTTCTACACTCAAATCATTCCTCAGATTCCAAAAAAATGCAATTTTATCCGACCTTAAAAATTTCTTTCTGGGCCACTGACTCTCACAAAATGTCCTCACATTATTAAGGATAGGATCATTACTTGTCGCCTCTTGAAATTGCTTCTTCCTCTTTTCAGACATGGGTAAATTCTTAACCAATGAATGTACCATTTCATTCAATTCGGGATCCTCCTGGACTTTATCTCTTAAATAAGCTCTGGACAACAGATCTGCTATAAACATTTTATTGCCTGGTAAATACCTAACTTCCAAAGAGTACTTTAACACCTTTAGCCTCATACGCTTTATTCTATTATTTGTGATTTTCCCGATTTCTTTCTTGAAAATAGATATCAAAGGTAAATGATCCGTCTGAATGATAACTTTTTTCCCATAAATCAAATGGTGATACTTCTCGCATGCTTCTGTTATGGCTATCCATTCTTTTTCAATTTGTGCCCACTGTTGCTGTTGTTCAGTCAAAGATCTAGAACTGAATGCTAATGGTTTACCTTCCTCTTGGATGAGACATGACCCTACCCCTTTTTCACTTGCATCACATTGAATTATTAATGGCTTGTTCGGGTTAAAACCTGATAATGCCGTATTTTCTGCCAGTAAATATTTAAGTAGCTTCCATGCTTGGTTGTGGCAAGGTAACCACTGAAACAACACATCTTTTTTCAGTAATTCTCTAAGAGGAGCTGTTATGGTTGCCATATCCGGAATATGAGATCTGACGTAGTTGAACATACCCAGCCTAGACTGTAATTCTTTCTTATTTTTGGGAGCTTCAATAGCCCATAATGCTCTTACTCGCTCAGGATCACTTCTGACTCCCTCACTCGAAAATATGTGTCCTGGATATTTTACCTCTCTTTGTTTGTATTGCAATTTATCAGGATTGAATCGGACATTTTTCTCTCTAGCCCTTCGCATAATTATCTCATTTAATTTATCCATCTCTTCCTCAGTGTCCGCCACCGCTATTAAGTCATCTATATACATAAAGATATTTGGTATCCCTTCAAAATTTTTCCGACTGACGTATTGGAAAAATTGAGGAGCTGAGGACAGGCCAAATGGCATTCGTTTAAATCTATAGCATCCAAATGGACTGGAAAATGTACATCTCTTTTTTGACTTATCATCAAGGGGTACTTGGTAAAACCCATCTTTCAAATCGAAAACTGTGTAGTATTTTTTATTGCCAATCATAGCTGCTATCTCACTTAATGTAGGGATCAAACATGGTTGGTTAACTATTGCCTTGTTTAGCTCTGTCGGATCTAAACACACCCTCAGATCTCCATTGGGTTTCTCTACAACTACTAAATTATTCACCCAGGTTTCCTCGTCAATCTGATCCACCTTTTCAATTATTTGTCTTGTTTCTAGGTTGTTTAATATTTCTTTAAGCTTATCTTTGATGGCAATGGGCACCCTTCGTGGCATACTTATTACTGGTTTACATTCCTTATTCGTCACTATTGTATGCTAAATTCCCCTAAGCCTTCAAATACATCCTTATTGTTGTTTATGAAGTATTTCTTTTCACTACCCGACAGCATATTTACTCTTTGTATAAGATTTAATGTTACACAGGCTTCTAAACCCAATAACGATTTCACCTGCCCATCAACAATCAAAAAACGAATACACGCTGTGATTTCATTTTTTTCGCATATGCATTCAACGCTTCCCACTGGACTAATTTTTGTTCCCCCGTATGCTTCCAGAGTGACATTCGTTTTCTGTAACCTTCCCCCAAGCGCATCAAAGATCTGTCTTGGTATAATATTGGCTTCCGACCCAGTATCTAGCTTAAATTCTATGTCAATTGAATTAATTCTTATTGATTCCTTCCATTCTCTTATGGTGTCACTGGTACCCCTCTCACAACTATTAATTTCCAATATGCCACGATTATACAATTCACAACTCTCTGTACTTCCTTCCTCCGGTGTCCAACTTTCCACCACTTCCACTTCATTAGTCTTTCGCATGCGACACTGCTTCTCGAAGTGGTTCCGTCTTCTACATCTGGCACACCAATGCCCATAAGCGGGACAGGAAATTTTTTTATGATTCGTACCACAATTACTACAGTTAATATATATGTCCCTAGGCTCTGATTCCCTGTCCTCTTTTCACCTCGCTTCCGTTCCCGGGCACTGTCTTTGAAATTCGTATTTATACCTTTACCCCGTTGATACCAATCCCTACTCGGTCTCCATTCCTGTGGCTGGGCGGGACGTACACTGCGATGCTGCAATCCCTGTGACGACTGTGACTTTACTGTGTTCAATGCGATGACGTCGTCTGCGCATTTTTCACCGTTAATTCTTTTAACTTGTGCCTTGCTCCTTTCTGCCGCTAAACACAGTCGCGCTGCCTTCTCCTCCGTAAGATCCTTTGTCGCCAACAAAGCTTCTTGCAAATCTCTTGAATTTACGCCTCTCACTATGCGGTCTCTTAATATTGAGGATTCTAGAGACTGATAGTTGCACAGTTTGATTTTTCGTCTAATATCCTGGTAAAAACTATCGAACGGCTCTCCGTGTTATTGCCTTCTATCTTCCAAGTCAAATCTGGCCATCGACTCATTAACCTTTGGTCTGCTAATGCTTTTTAATAAAACTACCAGATTTGGCATTTTTTAAAGTTTTTCTCTCGCCGCTTCATCCAGTTTATCGACATGTTCTATGTATTTTTTTTTACGGGTGTTCCTATTAAGTTAAGTAGGTGAGCACATTTCACTTTGTCTTGAACTTAGTCGTCTCCTATTGCAGTCGAGTAGTTTTCAAAATCAAAGAAAAATAACTTCCAGTTCTCGTCTGCATCTCCTTCTAACGATAAGGGCTCTGGTACCCTCGCCGTGCTGTAGCTCATTTCTTCGTGCTTCGCTTCAACATTAACGTTAATCTTCAGATAATTCTTTCTCCTACTGCTTCTTTGTATTATTCTACTTGGTTCGCTTACGACTGCGCCATGTTTTATAATATCTTTTATAGTCTTTTTATTTGCTAGACTTTTCTTTTACATGTCTGTTAGTCACACACTTCTTTTATTTATCTCTCGTCTCCACAACAACCCCATTTTTGCCATCTCTAGGCAACAGTACCACAACATCAAGTACCACAACAACATATGCTTTGTAACACAGGATGTTTTTGACCTATGGTTTGAAATTAACAATATGCAAGTAACAATATGAATTTTTGTGCAATGTGATGTAATGTATAATTCCCACCTATAATGGGCTTTTTCAAAAAGTGTCATGTTGTGCAGTATTGCCCTCAATGTGTCCATTTTCCTGGTGTGGTATCCACCAGGGAAGTAATCCACTGCATTGAAGTAATTGTAATTGAGCTCTATAGAGCCATCAATTGCATCCAGTGTCCGGCTTAGTGATCGATGCTCCCCACGGATGGAATGTAGGTGCAGTAGATACAAGGAGAGGATAGTCGGGTTACGAAATGAGATGAAAATTTTTTCTGTACCACTAGAACAAAATAAAGCATAATGTCACCCAGGTCGACTACATATGCCTGACTCGCTTGAACTAATGATAGCGTAGTTTTAAAAAATGAGAGTTTGTGTACTGCTGGTCGCGATTTCAATCCTTAACACTGCCTAGGAATACAGCATGGATCTTATGTTTTGGAAAATTATTCTAATATAAATGAAAATGTACTTATAATGTTTCTTTTAACTGCACTCTGATGAATAGTTGTACAGGTTAAAAAAATGTTGAGTATCTGATAAGGAAAGTAAACTTTATAATATTATCCATACAGATGATAGGAATTTGATTTTTTCCACTGTAAATTTACTTGTTTTTGGAAATACTATTGTTGCTTTTTTCTGTATAATTGTATTTAAAATCTAGGGTAAGAAAGGAATGAAATTCAGAATCCAGTATCTGAAACTAAGGATTGGAAACCAAGACAAAGATCTGAAACCAAAGCAAGGATCTGGTTCTGGATTCAATAAAAAACCTGGATCCGTCCATCACTGGTAAAATGTCATGATTAATAATTGAGTCACTAAAAAATAGAGGGCAAGAGAAGTTTCTGTATCGCAGTTTATATTGGCACTTTGCTAGTTACATTTCAGACTAGACATTTGCAGTTGTTTCATTTTATATATTTTTCTGATGAAGACTGCCATTGCATCCACTGATATTAACTGTAAGCATTGCAAACTTTCATAATGGAATTGAATACTTTTCTCCGATGGTTTTGTGTAAATATCGTTTTATTAATTTATTATATTTGTGTAGTAAAGGGAAAAATTTAATGGCCACCCTCCATTCCGGGTGCATGCCATAATTATAGTAGATTCTTTTTGTGCTTCTATACTGTTATGATATGGAGTTAATTTAAGTATATAATTAAATATATTTATTTCTTTTCATATTATTTGAGGGAAACCACCCAATGGATAATTTAAACTGAATATGGGCTAAATTTTTTACTGCAGGCACATCAAATATTACAGCTAGTCCATTTGAACTGTACTGTAAAAACTTTCAATGATTAAATTTACTGGAACATACATCTGAATCACTCTTCTTTATGGAAGTGAGGCAAGGATGATAATGGCAGGAGGGAAGTTGAGGCTGGAATGTTTTTAAATGTTGTAAAGAAGGATTATGTACATCAAATGATTTGATTAAATTGATGAACGAAATATTGAACATGAAGTGATGAGATTGATTTGATCAAAATGACTGAGTTACTAAGAAAGAAGATTTGGAGAAAAAATATGTGCTGAAAACTTAGATAAAAAGATGGGAGCTTCTAATTGGCCACATCTTGAGACATAATGGTCTGATGAACAGTCATCAAGGGATAAGTGAATGGGAAGAAAGGAAAAGGAAGGCTTTGCTTGAGATATTTAGTGCAAGTAGTGAGTAGTAGCAAGTAGTGAAAATTGAAAATTACGTAAATATGAAGAAGTTTGCTGATAGAATAATTGGGTGGAGGACAACATCAAACCAATCTTAGTATATTTTTGAATGATGATGATTGGTAATATGCTGACGGGTGTTGTATGAAGATAAAATATTCTTCTAGGGTCAACCTAGTGTCTAAACATGGGTTTGAAAATATGCATCTATTCTGCAAGAGTGTAGATTATCTTTAGTACAGTCATACATGTTGTGCTATCTCCACTATCCTTTTCTCAAAAGGTAATAACTTTTTGTAGGGCGAAGTTACTCAGATCCTATCTGAGTGTGTAATTAAAAAAATGCTATTTAAATGGGGGGTAAGGGATGGGATGCGTCTCAAAAAGCCTCTCCCATTCAAATGTCAACCTCTCCTGCACGTGGAACCCCCTGCATCTGCTGATGAGGCTCTGGCGACCGAGTTTCCCGGGATAAGGAAACCTCACCTCAAGAGTAAGACAGTAGTAGATGTATTAGCATAGTGCAAAAGAGGTGACTCAAAATAGACTATGATGGAATATTTACTAGTATGGTCAAAGTAAGTTCATTGTGAGTAAAACCACAATGTGGAATGAAATCGAAGCCACTATTATTTTTCCTTGAATATTGAGAGTAAGTACGGTGAACTATAGGGAGAGATGTGTTGCTGATTATAGTTATGAGAACTCAAAATCTAGCAGGGGAAAGTAACAAGTTTTTTCAGGTAGTTATCCAATGAAATGCTTGATGTGGATCACCAGTTGAAATTCCTATGTAGAACTCAAGAACAGATGGAAGGATGGGAACACTGGAGTTAATAATGAATGAGATGAACAAAAGTAAGTTTGAGATCCTAGTTTATGAGAAAATAAGGTGGAAAAGTAAGTAGGTCTTTTATCGTGTTATATTTTTAGAATGAAATTCAGTGGGAGAAAGAAGAGGAGGTAGGAATGGTGTGGTCATGCTACAAATATGTAGTAGTATCATGGGTGTTGGAACATTTCTCAGAGCTTAATGGCAAAATTATGTTTTTCGCTCACTCCATGTCAACAAAAGGAGGATAATGATGGGAATCAAGAATTAAGAAAATTGATGGAATTTTGGGGAGGAACTGGAGCTTAGAGACATTCATGGATTTACCAGTATCTGTATGCTGTCAAGAAAGATTCAAAGAATTTACAAATTCTGAAGAAGGATATGGATGGGAAGTGTTAAGAAAGGAGTAATGGAAGCCACAAAGAAACTTTTACAAGAACACTGGAACCAAATAAACATTGGATGAGTGAAGAAACATTTGAAAAGGGAAGGAAGGAAACTATGATACTTATAGGCAATCGAAGAAAGAAGATAATCATAATATCTACAGACAAGATAATATCACTATGAAATGCAGGCTAGAGAAAGAAAAATGGACCTAGCAAATAACCGAGGAAATTGAAGAAGACACCAAAAGAGGGTACTGTACAAATCATTTACCATTATAAAGTCTTTCAATTGCAATCCTGGAGCAAAATGTATGTTTATTAAAGGCACACAAGGAAATAAGCTAATAAACACCAAATAAGTCTGTGGTGCATAGAAAGAGCACTTTGAAGAATTATGTCTTGGCATGGATATCAGGGAAGAAAGGGGATGCACAGAAAAGAAGACTATATATGTAGAAGAAGAGATACCAGGGCCACCAATGAATAGAGAAAAAATTAACGATATCTAAAGAAACCATAGGGTTACTGGGCTGCCCCTTGGTATTCACCAATATTGAATATTCATTTCCTTACTACCTGTCTATCCATGGCCATTGTATTTTGACAATCATAAATCTTTTGATTTTGGCAAGGTTGCGTAATATCACCCATCATGTTTAACATAGTTGGTGAAAGGAACATTTGCAATGCTCTAGATGACTTTCAAGGAGGCATCTGTATTGGTGGCAGATGCATTACGAATATGAGATATGATGATGATGTGGCTCTCCTCAGCAACGAAGAATAAGGCAAGCCACTCTACTACAGTGTATTGAGACATCCTGCACGGAGGCAAGTCTGCAACTCAATCACCAAAAAATGTCAACTTATGGTGATCAACAGAGATCCCAACTGTCGATAGAATCTTATTAGTGATATATTTTGCCTGCTTATTTTTTTCAGAAAGGGACAAAATAGTTGGTAATTTACTCAAATTGCTTCTTTAATAGTTCTTGATTCAAAATTAAAATGCAAATTTAGTTTCCCAATACAGTTTTGACAAACCCACTACAAGTACCTCTCAACTACCATAGTTTTCTCTTCTTTAGCCCTTGGCTGTACTCTACGTATGTTAGAGACCTTTCAGCCTCAGTATTTCCCAAGCTATTTTAAAATGAATTGAAAAATCTTGAGATCCTGAGATATTAACTAGATCATTTTCATATAGTAGCAGCAGTATGAAGTTAATTTAAGGTATGTTTAATTGTGACCCTTTTTCCTAATGGATTAGTTGCCATTTTTTACGAAATGGAATCAGATAGTGATATACCAGTAAAGAAAGAAGTCTTATGCCTAGGGGCTGTGCTGTGTAACAGTGGTGGCAGTGAAAAGAAACTCAGGTGGAGATTTTCGATGGCCAAGATCACCATTGAAAAACTGCAAAAAATATGAAAGAACACACAAATCAGCATGTCAAGCAAAAGTACACTAATTCGATCAGTGGATTTCCCAATCATGAATTGCAGATTGGAGACTTGGACAATCACAGCCACCATACGCAAGAAAACTGAGGTTTTGGAATTCTATTGTTATTGAAGGTTGATGTGCATTATATGGATGGACTGAAGAACTAATGACTCCATTCTATCCCAATTGAAAATTGCAGGCAGAGACCGACTGCTTCCAACAATTCAGCACAACTGTCCCAAATTCTTTGGGGACATCATTAGGCATAATGGCTTAGAGAAGATAGTACTCTAAGGTAAGGTCTGGGGAAAAGGCAGCGAGGTTGGCCACCATTAAGATTGATGGATCAAATTAAGACCCTCACCAACCTCAAGTTGTGCAAAGCAGTTCACGTGGCCCAAGATCTGAGAGAACTGCGTCTGATTGTACACAATACATGTACATACTTAGTCCGTTTGGGTATTACAACATTACAACACTATATCAATCTAATAACTGAGAGAGGATCATTTAAAAACTTCCACACTTACCTTTCCTCACTCCCTTTTACAACAAGACTATTCAGAAACTCTCCTTAATCCAAAAATCTTTAAAAAATCCAATTCTCCCAAACCTCACCTTGCTAAAAATACCCTCATCCTTAGCTTTCTACTTTTCAGGCATCAAGTCCCTAATATTAATTTTGAAATACCTTATTTCTCTAAACCACAAAACCACCACCAATATTTGTCCCATATGTTCTCTATCCACATAAAATGTTCTGCCAACTTATCCAATCTTTTTAAATCTACTAAGCATCTCTCCAGAATTGCCTGGCCCAAACACTGGCCATTCCGATGCAGATGGCCATGATGTAAAATTAGACTTGGTTATTTATCACACAGTTTATTGAATACTAGGATAGTGCAGTCCTACTAATCACTAAATTGTATGGAAATTCACCAGGAGGTGATTAACATCCTATGATGGCAATATTTCATAGAGTGGAGGTCTTCATAGTTTGATTACATGCATGTAAAACCTGTCCTATCTTAAGAACTCTCAACTCTACCCATTGCCCATTCGATCTCTCTTATCTCCTCCCAATTCCTTTTACATTCCAACAATATTTTCTACGTGTTGCAATGAAAACTTTGTGTGTTATCAATGCAGGTAAATCACAATATTTATGAATTTATTCAAGTGAGTGATTTTTTGGAATATTATCTACTTTTCAATTTTGACCAATTTGATACAATTTGAGAATTTCAATGTACCCTCTTTTTCTTGCATTCAGCAACATAACTCACAATTTCCTTTTGAATTTTTAAACAACATTTACCTAAATTATTTTAAGCAGTTATTTCTGTTAAAATTTAAATCACAGGTGGTTGAATGGGCTGAGGCACTGATACAAAACCACCAAATTGAAATCTTAATCTTACAGCTTTTGTGTGATGAAGCTCAGTCTTTTGCTTTGGGGTTCTGTATTCTGAAGGCATGCAGTGCAAACTCAATATTACAAAATTGATGGGCCTGACAAAGTGGTAAGGAAAATCAAATTGCCTAAGAACAAGTTTGCTGGATTAAAGTCCAATTGTATTTTTATTTTCTCATGTACTTAAAATTGGTATAGCTGTCTCATTTTTTCTGGCTCAATTTTCTCTGGAAAAGTCATCACATATTAACAGTAACGTGTTTATGGCAACTGGAGAATTAAGTAAATTATAGGTCCAATGAGATCTTTTTCTCCTCGTTGGTTAAGTTGTCAACCCTGTAGCAGTACTTCAATGCCATTCAGATGGCATTGAAGTACTGCTACAGGGTAGGATTGAAGTAATGCCATCTGAATGGCATGATGGTCTGCAAAGTCAGATTAATGACTTCCTCTTGATTGCGGTTAATGATACTTATGTTGGACAATTTGTTGCATGAATTCTCAACACTGGATATATCAGCAAAGTACACTAGATTAAAACATGATTCAAATCCATGCTATCATGTTTCCTGGTAGATTGTTAGCAAAATTTACAACAAAGGGGCTGCATTTTTCACTGGTTATGTAATTTCAAGTTCTTGATTCATAGGCTGAAGTTCGGTGGAAAAATCATTATTCATGTTGAGCATAGAAATAATTCTTGAATAATCCTTAAAATGAATTACCAGGAAAAGATTAAGCTTAAGTGAGTTTTTTAATCACGCAAGGACTTTTTAAATTGTTACAACAAAAGTTTTGAAGTCACTTTTTTGTACCATGTGGGGCAGAATGGAGATGTGTCCTATGCTCTTGGTAACGCATTAGATGTTCTTGTTTTCATTACAATTTCTTCAAGCCCACTATTTTTTCATAATTATGTGATTTTTTTCACTTGAGGACCAGTCTTATTGCGTTAATCCATAATATCATATATTTTGTAATATGAATATTGTCCCATGTATTTGGATGTCCTTTTGTTCCGAAGCAGCTTATTTAGTTTGCAATGACAAAATTTTGTAATATCTAAGTTTTAATAATGGGTTTTTACTGTACATCTAAATGAAATGGGAGTAGTCAGGCTATTTATTTTATTTAGCACACTAGACAGTGGATGGAGATTAGGACTGCTAACCAAAGGTGCAGGGTTCTAACCCTGGAAAATCCTTTGGTAGGGTTCCCATATTATTTTCTTTAAATCTGAGATATTAAAAAATTTCCACTCAAAAAACTCGAGACATTTTGGAAAGAAATAGGACAAGTCAAACATAAAACTATGTATTATATTTGCACTCAAAATATTACTATACATAAGCATTTTCATTGATTCTATTAAAAAATGGAAAATCAAAAGTATAAAATGGAAATAAGAATACAGCCATTATTGATTATAATAAATTAATTAAAGTAAATATTATTAATTGATAATAATAATTATTATCAGCATCACTATGTATGTAGGGTCTAAGTATGAGATAATATCCATTTATTAATTTTTCCTGAAGAAGACCTCAAAAAAGTGGGACCTTAAGAATTAACTCGGGGCATTTTTATTAAAAATCAGGATTATCTCAGGAACAATGGGATGAATGGGAACCCTATCCTGGAGTCAAACTCTGGCCATGTGATTTTCTGGGTTTCGAGGCTCCCCCCTCACTAACCTGACCAGTATTTGGGTTGAATCTGAATTGAGGGCTGGTTAACAATCACAAAGTTCCAACCCTGAAAGTTTGTGACATATATCAGGGTAGATGCCTGGGTTTCCTTCCCTCTGCCATTTGCAGTTCTACTTGAAGATGTGGTCCGGAGTCCGGGATTCTTGTATATGTGTGAAAAGTGCTTTTAATAAAGGACAATCCCTATTCCTTACCCCATTACCTACCATCCACTAAGAAATACTTGTGTAAATTGTACCTGTGTTTTCTGTGCTTTTACAGTGAAACTTGCCTCTAGTAGAGTGAGGGGATTGTGGCATCTTTCCACAGTAAAGTCCAATGCTAAGACCATGTCATGCCAGAGGTTGCTAAGTTATTGTTGCGGTTGCCAGTTGTGCCCTCAAACAATGAGTGCTGACTGTCTTTGTGTCACAGGTACTGGTTGGAAGATAGGAGCTTGTCTATTTTTAATTGGACAGTTTTGAATGGTGACCATTCGACCGTGTGATCATGTGCTACCTGTGTTTACATTTTGTGAGATTTTGTTTGCTGCCATAAATATAGTACTTAAAAAGACAATGAAATAAGTATGTGTAATCCTTATACTGCCACGACAGAGCCACGTACTAAATTTATAGGCATAGGAACTAGGTGTAGGTCATTTTATTTTCTGATCTGGTGTATCTCCTCGGAGGATTAATTATTGTAGGATACCCATGCCCTGGGAATTTTCTTTTGAGAGCTTTTATTTTTGTTAATCTAAGCTATGTTCAATTGTGACCCTTCTTCATAATCTTTTAGTCGCCATTTGTATGAAATGGCATCAGATTGCTTAGTAATTTAAAACTATCACTATCCACCATCATAGAACTGAACACTTTTTTCAGTACCTGGAGAATTCAATGGGAAGTAAGATAAATTAGAAATAGTATCCAGTTCTCCAAGGTTCCGCCGAAATGGAGAGGGATCATGAGTTCTTCTTTCATGGTGTTTCCATTTTTATAAATATCTCAAACTCATTTAGATGTATACTGCTCACAGTAGTGGTCCTAATGACTTTTTCTCCCAATCTATTGACTGACTTTTTGATGTTTGTGGGGTGGTTATATGCTTCAGATTATCATATTGTATTAATTCCATCATTTTCCGAAACTAAAAATTTTGTCATTTATGTAAATATGAAGTCCACTTATTCAAAATAATTTCCCAAAATAAGGAGTCTCAAAAATTTCATGAAAATCCACCCGGTATTCTTTGCACATTAGAGAGCAAGGAGCTGGTAGTAGAAGAGTTAATGTCAACGTCACGTCAGTAATAATTTTGTAATGTTATTGTATCTTAAGCACAAATGAGTAATATTTAATTTCACTGCCTATCACTTAGTGCCTCATTGCCATTGTCATTATTCTGGTGTGTTCTAGCTCAGTTGATAGCTATGCTCTGTGTCTGAAGGTTTTCTTGTGTAATTTGCACAGTTCTTTAGAGTGGAGTCAAGTTTGGTGTATGGATTTTGCCTGCTTATTTTACTCAGAAAGGGACAAAATAGTTGGTAATTTACTCAAATTGCTTCTTGAATAGTTCTTTATTCAAAATTGAAATGCAAATTTAGTTTCCCATTACAGTTTTGACAAACTCATGCCCTTGGCTGTACTCCACACATGTTAGAGACCTTTCAGCCTCAGTAGGTATTTCTCAAGCTATTTTAAAATGAATTGAATAATCTTAAGATCCTGGGATATTAACTAGATCATATTTATATAGTAGCAGCAGTACGAAGTAAATTTAAGCTATGTTTAATTGTGACCCTTTCTCCTAATGGATTAGTTGTCATTGTTTTTATGAAATGGCATCAGATTGCCTAGATAATCTAAAACTATCAGTATCCACCATCATACAACTGAACACATTTTTGGGGTACCTGGAGAATGAGAGGTGAATTAAGGATAGTATCTAGTCCTCCAAAGTCCTGCCACAATGAAGTTGGATCACGAGTAGGTGAATTAAGGATAGTATCTAGTCCTCCAAAGTCCTGCCACAATGAAGTAGGATCACGAGTACTTCTTTCATCGTGTCTCTATTTTTATACATAACTAGAGCTCATTTAGATACACACTGCTCCGGTAGTGGTCCTAATGACTTTGCTGCCAACTGAGATAGTTTATTTGAAGTGTAGAACAAAACGTTTTGTTGTGATGTCATCTTAGCTTTCCCGTGTGCAGTTAAATTATAGATAACACACAATTGTGTGGAATATGAAAGTTCATGATTGAGCTCTAGATTCTAAGTATAATAGTTTGATAAGCTTAAAGTGTTAATTTCAGAAAATACACAGAATAGTTATACCTGATGAGACTAAGGATGTTCTTCATCATTTTACGTTTATTCTGATCATCTTAATTGTTAAACCTTTATGAATGGAAAATGCTATTTGTGTGTAAAAATTAATTTTTTTTGTGTACATGAAATTGAAAATTGTTAAGTGAACTTTTTTGTTTCGTTAAAATGTGCATTATTGATAGAAAGAAACTTAAGTGAGTATGTGTTTCAGGTAGAACGGAGAAAAAAGACAGTAGAACATAGTGGGAAGGTATATTAAGTACAATCAGGACATTTTTGCTTTTGTGGACTATAGAGTTGATTTGAGTAAGCTAATGAATGATCCAGAAATGTAAGACTAGACTGGAGGGTTAGGTAGATAGGGAACCTATTGGGAAGATAAAAATTTTGAATTTCCGACTCATAATTCTTGTTTCGCTCTAATAATTATCTTTTCAGTACTGCTCTTTAAAAGGGGCTCACCATTTTCATATTCTTTGTGGCTGGGGAAGATTAGTTTCTTCAAATTTGACGTTAAGATCATGTTTGGCGTAAGTCCAGAAAATCTCCTTGAGCACCAATTATACTGACAAAACTAAAAAACCTTCATAATAATGACCAATGAAAGATGCTCTAAATTTAGGGAACAAGATGGGTTTTATGTAATGGCTTCCCCTGCTGTGTTTGCTGAAGGATTCAAAACATTGCTGTTGTGGGGATTTTTCAATGGGTTTGATCATAGTTGTCGATTACAGTGCTCATTTTATCATGAGTTGGGAGTTTTCCTCAACCATTTTACCATTGCCCTAAAGAAACAACTTTTCTATAGCTGACCAGCTTTCCTTTCTTTCAATTTAAACAATGTGGCTGTTACATAAATAATCTTTTGATTAGCTATAATTTGGCTCATATTCTATATTGACATGTAATTTTAGCCTGGCAAAAATCATATCAAAAAAGTAATTTTATTAATATGAATAATATTTTGGTTTGTCTACTCTCTTGTTGTTTTATTTGAATTTTCATTTTTAATCTTTAACCTTGTGTATCTCAGGTTGTTATTTTACAGTAATGATCTTGCATTAAATCTCTGAGTGTAAACCGAGATAGCACATGCGTGCCAAGCAGGACCCAATTGGCTGTGCTTGACATCCTGCCAGTTGAAAAATAGACATTCCTATCTTTTAACCAGAACTCATAACCATGAGGTGCTTTTTTTTTAATTGTATGAGGGTGTACTCAAAACCAAAAAATACTTCTCAGTAATTGGTAGAGGGTGTACTTGCAACAGCACTAATAACTACTGTATGTCCAGACTACAATCAGACTAGTTTTTCATCTACCCCAAAATTTTTGTTTGTGAGATTTTCCTTTGCCATATTTCAATGGTGAATTTTCTTCCAAAATGGCTCCTTTGTAGATAAATATTTAATCTTGAGGTTTAGCTTAACAAAGAACTAGGGCTTGAGAAATCAAGTGTATGGGGTCATCCATGTATAAAAACTCTGATTTTTCACAGTTTCCCCCATTAGTAAAGGCTCAGTCAAACAGAAAGCAGGCTGCTCATGTGGGCAGGGCAACCACAGTCTGCCATGGCTGTGGTTGTCTAACAGCATGTGGGCAGCTGGAGGCAGTCAATTTTGGCTTGAGGCAGTCAATTTTGGCTTGAGGCTAGCTGGGGCATTACCTACATAGTTATTGCGTTTCACCTTGCAAATTGCTTCTCCAGACATAATTGCCAAAATAATAAGCAGCAACAGTTCTGACAAACTACTTCAACTTTTCATCAAATTATTGAGGATCCTAGAAATTTCCTTCAGTCTTTCAGCCTTCTTTATGATATTTTTATAATCTGCATGCTAGTATCACATAAAAATGGAAAACTGTGCAGGAGATCTAATAATTTTTCCCTCCCATCTACCATATTTATGAACTGTCCACCGTGGAATCGGTAGAAAAATACAATGGGATTGCTGCCTGCATTATGCTTACCCAGGAAATACAAACCTATGTAACACGCAATGCCCTCGGTGGGCAACCTCCTCTCTGTCTGACAAAGCCTTAATGCTCCAAAAATACATATAAGCTAGTCCCTAAAATTCAGTTACTCCAAATGAACACAATGGTAAACATATATTCACAGATTGTTTTTATCATTGTTATTTTGTCAAAAATTGTGTAATGTAACTTTCTCCTATAATAGTGGAAGGATGGATTTTTTTAGCTCCTTAAGCATAATAACATAATATGTGGAACCTTAATTTCTTCATTGGCAGTTTGTGTTAAAGTTAGGATTGTAATACATGCATCAAAAACCTGTGAAGACCTAATTCTTAGCACTGGTTCTTCATAGACTTAATTCATATGTAATGCTGATTTTCTGCTTTTTTTCACCCTCCTATAATGCTCCTTCCCATTCCATTTGTCAGCACCTGACGAAATTGTTATTTTGGCAACAAATCTTTTTTTGTAATGATAGGACACATGCTCTTTAAATACTTTCTTTATTCCTGAATGCATAAATCATTTGTCTCATCAGTACCACTTGAACTAAGAATGAATTAATCTTTCATATCAACATCACTGGACTCCCTCATGTCAATGTAACAGTACTTGGTAACTATTGGCCTGACCCTTCCCCTTAAGAATTATGTAATGTATGTGGATGGCCCCTTATGGCAAGTTTCACTGTTCAAATTTTGGATGGGTGTTTGGATCTTGCGATTTGAATCTATTTTTTACAGCACCTACCTAACTCTTCATAGAATAAGTATTGGTGAATACCTCCTTAATATCAACTAAATTTGTGGGAATGATATGGTTGCAGTTTCCATATTTTCTCCATGCTGCAATGGAATGGGGCATAATTCTCATGCATGCTGAATAAAAGAAGAGTGCAGTGAGATATATTTCCAGGTAAGAAGTTTTATTATTTGAAGAGTGGACAAGAGATGTATGGTATTGGTAACCCGAACTGGTCATTGCCCATGATGTTGGTCTCACATTTTCTCCAGTTCTCTTTATTTATTTGATGTATGTATGAGGATTTTAATGTGCAGTTTTATCTTCCGAAGAAATATTCCCCACTTGAACATTTGAAATGTCTGAAAATTTCTCACATTTTATGCTCCAACAACGCATGAATATTGGTATAATTTTTGTCTGTTGTAATATTCATTAAGGGTGAAAAGAGGCCCTGAAAGAAGAATGTGTTGTTCAGTCAGCAGGCAGTTTTCAGCTTATTTTTGGTTGAAGAGTAGGAGAAAAAAATACTTTAAACAATGTACCTAGTTTCCTAGCAGTGAATGTAATATTTCTCTATAATTGCTATATTTAAAGTATTTCCTTCTGTACTACACATTTCCTATCTCTTAAAATTTTATCCAAACTACCAGTTTTCTCATCCCTCTTCAGTGCTTCCCCAGTATTCTTCCCTCTATTATGTCCTTCCAAATTCCCTTAACCCCTTGCTTCATCAATTCCCTCTGCCTCCTAATTTATTCAGTCAACTTCCTTTCCGCTCCCATACCAGCTATTCCTTATTTATCTTCCTATTTGTCCCACCCGCCTTATCTAGAACGTCCTTCATCACACATATCTCAAAGGCTGACCATTGTATCTTCATCCTATTTCCTTAAATTTTTTTGTGCTCTTCTTCAGTTCCCTACTAACTATCCTGTCATTAGTTATCTCCCATGGAGGTGGAAGCTCGGTGTAACGAGTGCTCTCAATGGCTGGGAAAGCACTCGATATAGTGAGTGCTCGTTATATCTGAAGGTGATATATTAAGCCTCTCAATTCCCACAGTTGTTCTTACTTTCTGTTTTTCTATCGTTGCCATGCTATTACAAACAGTTAGGCCGTTTTCATGCACAATTGCATATTTATCGTTTATTTTGCGAATTAAATTTTCCAAATCAATAATTTATGCTTTATTGAAGTATTATTGTGTTAACCAGTACATCCATTGGTTAGGAAAGTTGCCGTAATTTTTCGGCGGTTCAAAATGTTACTTGCATAATTACCTCTTCCAAGGCGTTCTTAAAATTCACTTTCAGTTATCTCTCAAAAATTAGTTGCAGGGAGTATTTATTGGGTGCTTTTCATTTAGGTGCAGCGATAGTCGATTATCGGACGCAGGAGCCGTCGATCGCCAGGACGCAAATGAAATGAAACACAGTTGGCACCGGCTTTTCGCGCATGTGCAGTCAGTTCAGGGAAATGGAGATTAAATAAAAAAGTAGCAACAAAGATAATCGTCTAGTAAAGTTCTAATCAGCAATAAGTTGGCCTGGCATTGTTTCTTCTTCCGATAGAGAACTAATTTTGTCGTCACCTTCGTTTCTCACCGAGTTAAAAAAAACTCGTTCCTCAACTACTACTGAACTGGCAGACATAGGCGGGCCGAACTCCGCCCCTTACCCACACCACCGCTCTCCACTGTCATGTAACTGACAAGATGCTTTTCCACTTGTCCATATTCTGCTCCTATGCTTCCGTTTGAACTTGGATTAAAAAAAGAACAACTGAAAAGTGCGTGCAAGGTATGCCAGGGCCGGCCGTAAATCATCAGTGCAAGGACTTGATTGGAGTTTAAACAATGTAGAGATGGAGCAAATACTGTGTTCTAACTTATAGTAGACAAATAATGCTACTAAAGATAAATACCATGCGTTAATTCGTACTTGAGTTGCATCACCCTTAAGAAATATTGCTCGTAGAATCAAGCGTTTGCCGAGGCAGGACCTTCTTGGCCTCGCTATATCCATTTTCTTTTACATGTTAATCATGGGCCTTTCGATGTACATTGCCAATCACTCGTTGTTGTGAGATTCTCGCTATATGCCGTACTCAATAGAACAGGCTTCGACTATAATTTTACACCTTTCCTCCAGCATGTTGCCAAGGTAGCTAAATATTTCCTTCTGCTCTAGCGTGTGACTTATAATTATAACCATTTTTCTTTCATGGTATATAAATTTTTCCTTCCAAGGAAGCTTGTGGCTCCACCTTGACAATATTACCTCTATGTTTAAGCGGTCTTTTTTCAAGCTTAACATTTGACCTTAAAGCTTGAAATTTTAACTACCTAAGTATACAAACCTATATCTTACTCGGCTTAGTTAAATATTTTTTCCCTTTATCAATTTAACCTTTATTTTTCAAAATGAAATAGTGCTAGAAGAAAAACCATTATTATCATGAGCTGATATATCAGCAGCTTGACCATTTTAAAGAAATCATTGTAAACTGAGAATTTGGCACCTAGAGAATCTTTTTGTTCAGGAAAATGTAATTACTTCAGTTTGCTTAGTTTATTTTTTTCTGTATATTCTACACATCTCTTGAGATATCCTGCAATTTCAGGGACATCAGGTGAAATGTTAGGATCACGGGGAGGATTGAATATCATTTTACACCTACCTTCACCAGTAGGAAACTATAAATAATAATGGTAATCTTTTGCGTTCTTCTAAGGTATCGTGTAATTTCTGTAATTCTTTATCTGGCTAATGCTTATGTGACTGCAAACCTCAACTTTCCTCCTACCTTTACCCCTACCTTAATTTCCTTAGAATATGTGTTAAACCCTACATTATGATCACCCAAACCTGTTTTCCAATTTCTTACTTGTGCCTATGACCCATTGTAAATTCCCAATCAGTCTCATATCTCTCCATTATATGCCAATTTTCTTTGATATGTTCATTCACTTTTCCAAATTTACTGTAAAGATCTGTTGAAATTGAACAAAAGTTGAATAATCCTGATTATATTCTAGCTTCCTTTTCACTTACATTATCATCCCAGCTCTCTCATTCCTGGTTTCCTACTGTTTCGAAATTCAAACTGATATTCCCTTAAGAAGTTTACCCTCTTTGCCATCTTTTTGTTGATGTTTTTGAGTATGCATTGAGATTAAACTAGTAGTCTTGTATTCTTGGCATTCCCTTTCAATTCTCATTTTTTCACAATAGCTGTAGATGAAATTTTTACGGAGTCCTGTATTTTGTTTGCATGATGATTGCAAGAGTTTTTAAAATTAAAAATGGGATAATTGTTGGTGTGTAACTTAGCCAACAATTGTCTTTGGTCAGATCTGCTTGCAGTAGTGGAATTACACTAGTTGATAAGATTATTTTATCTCCAGTTACATACATTCTGTTGAAACAGGGAAAATCCATCTTTCCTTGATTTTATTATTAGTTTTTTACCAGTGAAGGTAGATCTAAATAGACAATTTTTTCCATGCTTCTTACATTTCGCATGTATTTCCATATCATACTCATTATCATTCTATCCCATCTGCCAATTCTTCTCCTCCTACCTCATTTATCCAACATTCTTACCTCGACCATATCCTTCAAGAAACCCTCTCTGTTTATTACCTTCTGCTTTCTGCCAACTTCCTTTCCTCAGACCGAAATGGTACATATTTCTGGCCTTTTATAACGAGTATAGTTTCTAAAAATAGTTAACAAACTTTTTATTGACTTTTGTGTCATATATAATTATTAGTTTTCTACCAGCGAAGGTACCAGGTGAATAGACATGTAATTCTTCCAACACCCTAAATTTCACGCAATGTCCCTCTTCAGCACCTCATACCTCCTCAGTCCAATCATTCTATCCAAACTACCTGTTTTTCTCCTCTCTCTCCCCTGCTTTCCTCACTTTCTTCCCTCACTTTCTTCCCTCTATCGATTCTTTCAAAACACCATCCCCTTTTATTACCTTTTCCATCACACCTGCCTTCTCCTAATTTCATCAGTTTCCTCTCCTACCAATTCTAGCAATTCATCATTTGTCCTTTTGACCCACTTTACTTTCCTCATCCTTCTCCACACCCAAAAATCAAAAGCCCTAAGTCTATTTTCATCTTCTTTCTGCAAACCCCACGTTTTCGGCCCTTAAATTGCAACACTAAAATATTAAACTTTTCACTAGTCTTTTCTTTATTTACCTACTCAACGTATTTCATTAGTTCACGCCTATGAGTAATAGCCAATGCAATTCTCCTTCTCACTTCAATGCTGCTATACCCTTTTTCTTCCAACACACTACTACATTGATAGCTGAATTGCTCCACCCGCTCTAGCTTCTGACATCCTACTTTTATAATTATACTGGCCCATTTTGTTCTTGAAAATTGCATGACTTTAGCTTTCTTCTGGATTTCTTCATCCCGTATCTTTTGCACTGTCCCTGCAATGCATCCAGCATTTTTTTGCAAGCTACTGGCTGACTAGTGCTTGGTCATCCGCAAACCTTACTGATTTTATCCATTTCCCCCCAACCTTCACTCCAGCCCTAAGCCTGTCTCACAATTTCCTCTTGAGTATATGTTGAAAGTGCAGGTGATAACGGACAGCCCTGCCTAACTCCCCTCCTTATTTTGTACCAATCTGATTCTCCATCGGCTACTCTCACTTGCACCTTCTGTGACATGTATAAATTACAGATCAGTCTCCAGTCTACTCCTATCTTCTGAAATATTTCCATTAACTTCTCCTACATCACTCTGTCGAATGCCTTTTTGAAATTAAAGCTTATGAATGCATCCTTTTTATATTACAGATTCCTTTCCACTAGTAGTAGTTTCCTTCACTGCAATCACATCCCAAGTGGCCCTCCCCTTCTGAAATCCAAACTAACCCTCGCCTAGGAATTCGTTTGCTCTCTTTTCCATTCTCCTATTGAGGATTCTAAGCACTACCTTTGCCACATGAGAAATCAAACTTATCGTTCTATGGTCTTCACATTCTTTTGTAACCCTCTTTTTCAGTATAAGTATCAGCTCAGTTTTTACAAAATCCTTCGGCCAAGCTCCCTCTTCGTATATTCTATGAACAAGTTCATAAAATCTCTTCCTTCCCCCTCTTCTTAGGTTTTTCAGAAGCTAAGCAAATGTTATCTACTTATCCCCACTGCTTTACCCACTTACATTTCTCGCTATAACTTCTCTATCTCACTATCCAGTATTCTGGGGCCTATGTCATTCTGATCTATGTCCTT
This sequence comes from Platycnemis pennipes, assembly GCA_933228895.1. NCBI lineage: Eukaryota > Metazoa > Arthropoda > Insecta > Odonata > Platycnemididae > Platycnemis > Platycnemis pennipes. Next base: position 74,102,316 of record OW121856.1, on the reverse strand, counting down.
TTCCTCTTCAATGTCCAAGTTTCTAGGCCTATTTTTGCTATCATACACCTCAACATTTTCCCTCCAACGATGCTGGATATACTCTGGTTCAATTACCTATGTCATTCTGATCTACGTCCTTTTCCTCTTCAATATCCAAGTTTCTAGGCCTATTTTCGCTATCATACATCTCCTCAACATATTCCTTCCAACAATGCTGGATGTACTCTGGTTCAATTGCTGAACTTCCCCTTGTGTCTTTGATGCACGCGACCATTTTCGATTTCTTAATGCCCTATAACATTCTAACCTTTGACATTATGTATAAGGCAAACCAGAAAAACTTATTCTTGAAATTTTATGGGGTGCTCTCACTCCATAAATAGCTTAGAGTAATTAAAAATTATATCATTATAAATGTTCTGCTGCTTCCTATTAAGTTAGAAAGATTCAGGTACTACTCCATGTGTTCAGGTTTGTTCATGTTTCCTTGTTAGTCATTTCGCATAACTCCTTCCTGAATACATTTTTAACATTACGTGAAATATCCTTTTTTTCTAATTCTTCATGGATTTTTTTAAATTAAGGCAGTCCAATCAAAACCATATGCCTCATTGGTACTGTTAGAGGATCTAATATTCTGTGCCGGTCAGCCTTTTCTCGTATCTCAGCAAAGGAATTTTTGTGGCAATCCTTGTTTCTCTTCACGCTGCTGCCTAGCTGCATTTTTAATTACATTGCGATTGGGAATGTTTCCTTGTGTGGATTTGTCTGAAATGTATACCAATTTTAGGCACCAGCAATACATGAGTTTATTCTAACATGTAAAATGATAAGCCCAAACCCATTCAGTTTTGTACGGTAATTTTACATAACTCATAGTTTTTTAGAACCATAATTGTTGCACAAGCTTTAAACTTGATCAATCATTAATTGTTTTCATTGCAAAAGAATGCATGCTCAAATAACTTGTCAGCATGCAACTGCATTTGGATACTGTGGGAGTTAATTTTATTGCTAAAACAGGTTCTAATTCAAACTACATATTTGGTGCTTGTTTTTGCATGCTTTTTAGATGAATTTTTAAAATACATTCAATTATTTATCACACTAAGTTTTACCTCATGCGTTAACAACTTCATCTGTCCTAGTAAAGCACATAGAATGTCTATTATACCTATTATGATGGTCACTGGCTTCTCAAATCAGCTGTGATGCCTCCTCCAGTACATTTATTTGCCTTGCAGCATACTATACCTACCTATGCAAAAATATTGGTAAATTAATGGAAACGCAAGGGGGATTGGACTGCCATGAGAGGGGAGCGTAACCCCCTCATGAATTGGTGTAAAATACATTGTTGTAAAAGCGTATTTATGGTGTAAATTACAAACCAAGACAATACTCTAATATAACTTATTAGCAAACATTTTTGAATATTTTATGATATGGCTGTACAATTTGCAGTATAAAACTTGGAAGATTAAGATCCTTTTCATACTAGAAAATGAAATTCTTATTTTTTCGAAACGAAAACTTTTTTAGTAAATTAAATTGAAAACCACCAGAAAGAACATACATTAAAGGTAGTAATTTCCGTGGTTTATTATCATTTACCTGGAGGTGTTATTAATTTTCATTGGATAGTTTACACCCAAACCTCCCTTGACAAGTACCAATTAATGGACGCCTCCTAAAAACGGACACATTTTCAACCCACAGCAGCAGAACATAGAGGCTTATGAACCTAACACTTAGCAGTAATGCACGCAAACAAAGGAGAGAAACTTTATTTCTGTGTTTTTTCTGGTTTCCTTACCAATCACTGCTCACTACACTGCTACTCATCTCTTTTCTAGGGGCCATGGTTCCCATACTTGTTTGATTGTGATGATGCGAATATGGATAAAAATTAAATAATTGTTTCATTCCATATTTTTGCTAAAGGGAATTATTTAAAAAATAAAAGTTTGTCTTTATTTTATTTGGTCATAATTACTGCATGCCTATCCAAAATACAAGCCCCCTTTGAACAGCATACAATTTTTCCAGTCCCAAACATGTCCACTACTGGGAAGTTCAACTGCATTACACTGATCCAGTATTTAAGAGTAACAAAAACTCTTGTAACTTTAGTTGGTTGTTACAAAGAAATCGTTGGCAAACAGCAGTGAAAGAGAGACTCGTGTACAAAACAATATCTGTATCTTTTCTCCAAGTAAATGTGTAAGTAGGCACATCTTTAGGTAAACTCATTATTTCTGGCAGCCTCACTTTTATTCTTGTGTGCTATTAATTTCAGTGTACTAGCATCATTCTGTCCAAACTGACTTTTGATCCTTCTGAAACGTTCTTCAAAACACCCATTTCCCTTATTATCTCCTCCATACAGACCCAATGCTTTAATTTCTTCTTTCAACTTCTCATTCATCTAGCTTTAAAACCACTTAACCTCCTACCACACCCTGATCTCAAAAGCCAACATCCTTTATTATATTTTCTTAAAGTCCAAATTTCCTCTTGTAGAAGAGGAACAATGACCTGGTCATAGGGGATGGATATAAAAGCCTCTTTCCTCATTGCAATTGACTATTTTATTTAGAAAACTTCATCCCTTTCTCTTGCTTATGGCTTATCTGCATTCCGTATCTATCACACTGCTTTTAAAATGCATCTGGAAATATTTTCAATTTCTTGGCTGACTCTTGCTTGATCATGTGAAACTCATTATTATAAATGTACCATCTACTCTTTCTCCTGCACCAAACCAATTCATGCCACCCACTTCTAAATATATATGTAAAGTAGCACCGGTATGAACAGTCCCGATTAATGTCATGGAATAGTACCTACTAAACATTCTCTCCAATCTACTCCCATCATCTGCAATAGATTCGTTCTCACTTCTCCATCCTTCTGTGGATGATTTTTCACAAAGCCTTTGCCAAATGGTAAATCAATCTGTCTCCGCAGCACTGAACTGCTATAATCATCTTTTGCGGCATAGATAGTTATATAGTTTATGCGAATGTAATAACACTCAAGTTCCAATAAACAAACTTTAATTAACACAACTTAATTGAGACCCACAATACAACAGGATGCTACTTTATAACGTAACTGTCTTCCATTTTTTGTGTCGCGTCTCACGTCATGAGGAAGTGGCACTCCTGTGATTCCCTGCTCACAGCAAGTGAAAATCAAAAATTATACCAACAAAAGACACACTATTTTACCGTGAACAAAATACTTTTTATGCATTAAAGTCCTCATAACATTGTTCTATTGGTATAATGTTTTAATTTAGTTATATAAATTCAACAAGGAATTTGTGTTAAACAGAATCAGATGAGCATAAACGCGATAGTTGATCGTAGGTAGGTAGGACTGGACATAAATACGATGCATTGATAAGAAGAGTCATCTTTATTTGGATCAGCTTAAATCAAATTGATGAAATTAATTAACTCCTGTTAAATGTGTGATATCCAATTATGGAAAAAGTACTGCCTTCAAAGATGTTCTTTTTAGTTTTTTTATCAGAAATTTATAAAAATCCTTTCCATGTCAAAAACCTTTTTTGTACTCCTCTATTTACATATAAGGTTTCAGTTTATAAAGCGCAGAAGGGAATTTCATTCTTCTAACCACATAAAATGACATAAAACAAAAGTCATGTCACGTTCATCAAATCTAATTCTATAATTTTTCAGGGATTGTTTTTACCCCTTTCGTATTTTACAATGTGGATGTACTTTTCTTAGCAATTTTATCTACTCAGAAATGTTTTAAAACAATATTCATGTATTGGTGGTGCCAAAGGTATTGACAAATCCATGTGTTTGGTTTGGGAATGTTTCCTTTTTGGTATTCATGTGATCTTCTTTCTATCATGCTTCCATTTCGATATTCTAGATTGTTTTTCATTGCGTGATTATTATGTCCACTCATACCATTATTTAAAAATATTTAAGTTCACTTCTAGACAATAATTTTACAGCAGTCTTTGTGGTCTTATTTAACTCTCATTTTGGGAATTTATTTCGGTGGGTTAATACGTATTATAAAGACAGATTATGATGTATTAGTTAGGTCATTACAGGTAGATAGGTCCCTATAGTTTGGAGGATGTTGTTTGGTCCTTTAAGTCTTTAGTGAAAGGAAAATTGTGTGCCTGAAAATATTAAAATAGTTCCTAAGCATTTCCTCAATCATCTTAACTTAGAGAACAAACTAAATTCATTTTTTGGTTTGTGGTATGGATGGAATTATTTTTATTTTGTCTAGTTGAAGAATTTTAAGATTGATTGTAGGCTTACAGTATCCAATATACGTCAAGACATTCATCATTAGTGAAAAGACATTCCTATCATATTTGTAAATTAATCAAAGTATAAATACTCCCATTATGTTCATGACATACACAATAGAGATGCCATCATGTCTCTATATTACGAAAAAGGTAAATATTTTCTTAATGAAGAACTAATGCGAGGGCTACAGATGACTGTAATCAAACAGACCAGTTTGGAAACAATGTACATCTCTTGTCTACGGTTCAAATAATAAAAATATGAGGGTGAAAAATGTCACCACATCTGATGTAGTAGGAAAAGAGGACATGGAGAACAGTGGTGAGGACATGGAATAGTGGTAAGACCACAATACAACCCAAGTGAAGGATTTAAAGAAGTAAACAAAATTTAATTTTACTAATTTATTTTAACTAAAAGCAGAATGGTAAAATATCAAAAAAACAACTCTACAGAGTAAATAATATTGACAATAAATAAAATCGAAATCCTTTACTATCCCCTGTCATCCAAGAGGCTAGAGTCAATAAAGGCCAGGATAGAGATGGCCATTGAGGCCCCCTGGAGGTGGAAGGGTTTCCCCTTTGGAGGAAGGGATATCTCCCCTCCTACCCACCTGGAGGAGGAAGGGAGGGTTCCCCTCATCCCCTTCACAGGAGGAAGGAAGGGTCTTCCCTCCCCTGGAGGAGGAAGGATGGGTGTCCCCCTATTCCCTCCCACCCTCTTCCCCAATCCCTCCCTCTACTCCCTTGCAACCACTTCCTTCCCTCTTCCCCCCTCCCTTTCTCTTACCCTCTTCACCCTTAAAGGAGGAAGGGAGGGTTCCCCTCCTCCCTTCCTCACTATTCCCTCTTCCCCCCTGGAGGAGGGAGGGAGAATCTCCCCTCCTCCAGGGGGGAAGAGGGAGGGGGGCTCTCCCTTCCTCCTCCAAAGGGGGAGGAGGGGAGACTCCCTTCCTCCTCCAGGGGGGAAGAGGGAGGGGGTCCCTCCCTTCCTCCTCCAAAGGGGGAGGAGGGGAGATTCCTCCTTCCACCTCCAGTGGGGAAGAGGGAGGGGGTCCCTCCCTTCCTCCTCCAAAGGGGGAGGAGGAAGGGAGGGACCCCCTCCCTCTTCCCCACTGGAGGTGGAAGGGGGAATCTCCCCTCCTCCCCCTTTGGAGGAGGAAGGGAGAATCTCCCCTCCTCACCCTTTGGAGGAGGAAGGGAGGGCCCCCCTCCCTCTTCCCCCCTGGAGGAGGAAGGGAGTCTCCCCTCCTCCCCCCTGGAGGATGAAGGGAGAGTCTCCCCTCCTCCCCCCTGGAGGAGGAAGGGGAATCTCCCCTCCTCCCCCTTTGGAGGAGGAAGGGGGGCCTCCCTCCCTCTTCCCCCTTTGGAGGAGGAAGGGAGGGCCCCCCTCCCTCTTCCCCCCTGGAGGAGGAAGGGAGAGTCTCCCCTCCTCCCCCCTGGAGGAGGAAGGGAGAATCTCCCCTCCTCCCCCTTTGGAGGAGGAAGGGAGAATCTCCCCTCCTCCCCCTTTGGAGGAGGAAGGGAGGGCCCCCCTCCCTCTTCCCCACCTGGAGGAGGAAGGGAGGGCCTCCCTCCCTCTTCCCCCCTGGAGGAAGGGAGAATCTCCCCTCCTCCCCCTTTGGAGGAGGAAGGGAGGGCCCCCCTACCTCTTCCCCCCTGGAGGAGGGAGGGAGGGCCCCCCTCCCTCTTCCCCCCCTGGAGGAGGAAGGGAGAATCTCCCCTCCTCCCCCTTTGGAGGAGGAAGGGAGGGCCTCCCTCCTCCCCCTTTGTTGGAGGAAGGGAGGGCCTCCCTCCTCCCCCTTGGAGGAGGAAGTGAGGGCCTCCCTCCCTCCTCCCCCTTTGGAGGAGGAAGGGTGGGCCCCCCTCCCTCTTCCCCCCTGGAGGAGTAAGGGAGAGTCTTCCCTCCTCCCTCTTTGGAGGAGGAAGGGAGGGCCTCCCTCCTCTCCCTTGGAGGAGGAAGGGAGAATCTCCCCCCTCCCCCTTTGGAGGAGGAAGGGGGGAGGGCCCCCCTCCCTCTTCCCCCCTGGAGGAGGAAGGGAGGGCCTCCCTCCCTCTTTCTGCCCTGGAAGAGGAATCTCTCCTCCTCCCTCCTTGGAGGAGGTAGGGATTATCCCCCTCCAGGGAGAGGGAGTCTCTCCTTTCCCCCCTGGAGAAATATCTCCCCTCGTCCCCCTCTTCTACTTTAGTAGTTTGAGGTTTACTGCCTCATGCATAATTGTGTGGGGTAAGGATTAATCTCCCACCCACTTGTAATGTTTTAATTATTACTTTTTTTTAATTGTTTACACTTATTTTACCATATTAAAAGTATTTAAAATGTTTAATTTAATAATTGGAATTGTTTAATTTAATAATTGGAATTGTTTGTTCCAAAAGGTGTTGAGCTATAAAAATTACAAATAAATGAAATTAATTTCTTTTTATACCTTTTGAATAATTATTTTACCCTTAGGTTATTATATTATGTTGTGCAGTTATTGTTTTTAATTAAGATGGGTCACTGTATGAACTCTTTATAATATTATTGTACAATAAACTGGGGAACTAAAAAAAACAAATGCAGATGCTAAACTATTGTATTGAATAGTTACTTTTGCTATTATTTTTTAAAAAGTCAAGATAGTAATTTTGCAATGTGATCTATTGCTATGGAATCATGATAGTAAAGAGGATCACTAAGACATCAGCTAGGAAATAATTCATATATACCTATTGATTTGTCAATCCTTGGTGCCACCAATACATGAACATTCGCTTAAAACTTATGAGCTGGTAAATTGTTTAAGTTGAATACAGTAACACTGTAAAAGCCTATATCACAATAAAAGACGAGGGGGGCAAAACAAAATCACAGAAAATTATAGAATTTTGTTCAAAGGTGACTAAGTAGTTAGTGATGTTATATGCTATTTGCAGAATAAAAATTGAATGATGTAGTGCCCTCTTGTGCTTCAATAGATGAAAGCCAATAAATTAAGGAACAAACAATAGTTGTACAGAATGAAAAATTTTTTGATAAATAGACCACTAAAAAGAACATCTGTTTTAGGCAGTATTTTTTCCATGATTTGATACCACCAGTCTAACAGGAGTTAATTACATATCAATTACAGCAAGGTGATATAAGCAGATCCAACCAAAGATTAGCCTTCTTATCAAAGTAACACAGTTTATGCTTATCTGATGATGTTCAATGCAAATGCCTTGTTGATTTTTCATGTTTAATTTATAAAGCTGTGTTAGCAGATAACTTCAATAGAACAAAATGTTACTGATGACTAATGCACATAAAAAGTACTTTGTTCAACGAACTGCGTGTAACCATGAAATATACTACAGTAATTGGATCAGTAGTGCAAAGGCCACTTGTTTAAGGACTAAGTTTAATCTTGCATTTGGAAAAGGTTTTGCTTATACTAATCAACAGAAGGATGGAGAAGACAGGAAATTAATCTATTGCGAATGATGGGAGTAGATTGGAAAATTTTTAATTGGCACAATTCCCTGACTGCCTGGTATTGGTTGGACTTTTACACAGAGCTGTTAATATCAGTGCTGCTTTCCCTATACATCCAAAGTAAAATATTCAGAGAAGAGTGGCATGCAGTGGATTTTATTCATGAATAAAAGTAGATGGAAAGTTTATAATGATGATAAGCCACATGATCCAGCAAAAAAGTCAGCCAACAAATTGTTAATGTGTTAAAGAAGCAGTGTGAAAGACAATGCAAATAAACCAAAAGCAAATGACTGATGAAGATTTCAAAGTGAAATAGTCAATTTCTTTGGGGAAAGAGGCACTTACATCCATTCCCTATGACCAGGTCATTGTTCCTTTCCAAAAAGAGGAAATGTGAACATTCAGAAAAGAGGATCAATAGTGAGGTATTGGCTTTTGAGTTCCGACTGCCTATGGGGGAAGACATGGCATGTAAGGAGGTTTTAAAGCAAGAAAAATGAAGAGTAGGTGGAGATTGAGGTGAGGAAGAAGTTGAAAGAAGAAATTAAATAAATCATTGGACCTGAATGGAACAGGTAATAAGGAACAAGGGTGTTTTGAAGAATATTTCACACAGAAGAAAAGTCAGTTTGGACAGACTAATGCAAGGTAGGAAAGTACACAGAAATTAAGAGTACACATAAATATCGAAGTCGTCAGAATTAATGTAACAATGCCAACTAAACATTTACGTAACTACTTGGAGAGAGGATACAGGTTTTGCTTTGTTCAGGAGTGCCTTCCTTTTACTGCCGTATAACAAGGCTAAATTTGCAACAACAGACTAGATTTACATTAATTTTTGTTGCTCTTAAATAGGTACTGGATCATTGTAATGGTAGTATCTGATGAGGCTTGATAACTCCAGTTAGATAAATGATAATGAATCATGGAAAGATACTATCTACAACTAAAGTCTTTCAGGTAGTTTTAAATCAAATTTACCTTAAAAAAGGCACAAGTCTTCGTTGTAATGGATTGAGAATTTCATTTTGGTAAAAAATAAGGCCTATTTTTTCCATGCTTTACCCTGCAAATTACATGTCCATATCAAAATAGTTAACCCATTGGGGTAAAGCGCCGGCGATTCGCCGGTCTACCTTATTTTGCCTTAAGGTAAAGAGCCGGTGATTCGCCGGTCACGTGATGGAATTCAATGTTCTAATACTATTCTTTTTTCCCGATTTTATGTACCACAAGTCTTAATTTTTTAATCGGTGAGAATAAATTGTGAAATATTTAATTAGTAAATAATTTTAATTTCCAAAAAAAATTTTTTTTAATTTCGTGAAAATTTTAGAAAATTAAATAGTTTAAAGGGCAGAAAATCCATGGAAAATTAAGAGGCGAATGGGTTAAACATTCATGTAAACAATTTTTCTATGCTTCACTTAACACCATAAATGGCTTTTACAGCAGATAAATTTTACACAAATACTAGGTATGCTCTCCTATCAATGCAGCTCAACTGGCATAGTGGCACCATTACTTTACTGATACTTTTCTATTGGTGTATGCTGCAAGGGGATTAAAATGTACTGGAGGAGGCATCACAGTTGATTTGAGAAGCAAGGGTACATCTTAGTATGTAAGGACATACTACTCACTATACTGGGACGGATGAATTATTTTTGCAGGCAGTAATACTTAGTAAGATAAATAATGGAATTAATTTTAAAAATTCATCTTAGAAACAGAGGTATACGCTAGCACACCAAGTACCATATATGTAGTTTACATTCAAACCAATTTTTAATAATAAAATTCACTCCCAGGGTATCCAGATGCATGCCGAAAAGCCATTTAAGGATGCATTCTTTTGGAAAATTTTAAAAAGTACAAAGGGTCGAACTATGAGGTGAATAAATTTTCTATGCTCTGTGAGATGAAAATATTTCACAATTTGCCAAATTTCAAGCTTGTGCAACTTATGGTATGAGCTTATCTTTTTCACATGATAGAATAAAATCGATTTTATTTATATATTTGATGATCATGTATTGCTGGTGCCTAAAATCGGTAAACATTATGGACAAATCCATACAAGTAAACATTCCCAATACCAAAATAATTATAATTGCAGCTGGGCAGCAGGGTGAAGAGAAACAATTGGATTGGTATAAATATTTCTTTGCTGATATAAAAGAAAATATAGACTGGTACAGAATATTAGATCCTCTAAAAGTACCTATATATGGTGTTGATTGGACTGCCTGAATTGAAAAAAATCTATGAATAATGAGAAAAGATGCCTATAGTAACATTAAAAGTGTTAAGAGAAAGGAGTTCTGTGAAATGACTACCTTAAAAGGAAAATGAACAAAACTGAACATAAGGAATTGTCTGAAACATCCAAACTTAATAGGTACCACCCCCAAATTAATGACGGCATAATTTTTATCTGCTGTTGGCTATTTATGGAGTGACAGAGACCCTAAAAATAAAAAATACATTTTTTTAGTTGTCTTCTACACATATAATGACACCAAAGCTAGTCAAGTTTTGAATAATCTATTTTTAATGAACTAATTAGTTATAAAAGATCACAAAATATATCATTTTGGTAGGATGAAAGGAAGTTGTGAGAAGGCAGAAGATAAATATTATTAAAAAAAAATAAACGGTGAGGGTGTTTTGAAGGAAGTGATTGAGGGAAAAATATTGGATAAGCAAGGTAAGCGGAGAACTGGTGGTTCAGACAGAAGGATAGCGAGTATGATGGGCTGAGGAGGGACATCGTGTGAAATGTAGGTGTCGATCTACCTTCAATGGTAGAAAATAATAATAAATCAAGGAGAGCTATTTTCCCCGTTTCAAGAGAATTCATGAAACTGGAGATAATTGGACTGATGCAATGACCAAAGACAATTGTTGGCAAAGTTACACATTTTCTTTCTTTCTTTCAGGTTAACCTATTGGCTAAGAGAGACCAATTTGCAGGCTGGCAAAACTTGGCCTTCTGTTAAAGAGCCGGTGAATTGCCAGTCCCTTCATTTCTTTATTAAATTCTTTTTATCATTCACCAATTTTTCACATTTAGTGTCATTCATGAATAATTAATACTTTCTTAATGCAAAAAAATCCATGATAAGGGCTGTAAAATTTTTTTAATCGATTAAAAATAATGACATACTATGATTTCAATAAAAAATAGTGAAATGAGTGGCAAAAAAATAGTAAAAAATACTAAGCCAATGGGTTAAATAACTTGGGGATGACAATCAGTGAAGATATGATTATGACCAAAATATTGCTTTGTCTCCCAGAAAAATACAAGCACTTCAGATCTGCTTGGGACTCAACTGTGACTGCTGATAAGACTAGTGAAAACTTAAAAGCTAGATTACTGAAAGAAGAGGAGCATATGAAGACTGCAAATGACAACAATAATAAGGTAGCATTTAAAACTGAAAAAAAACTAACACAAATGTAGTGTGCCATAGCTGTGGAAAAAGAGACCATACCAAGAAAGACTGCAGATCAAATACAAAGAAACAAGGTCAGTCACAGCAAACAACAACATTCAAGAAATGTACCAAATGTGAAAAAGATGGACACATGGCTGAAGACATGTTGGATAGGCAAAATTTTCCTCCCTGCAAGTACTGCAAAAAAACAAATCATCCTGAAGGAAAACTCTGGTATAAACAAGAAGATGCAAAAAGAAGAAATGTCAACAATAAAGTGACCTATTATGAGGAGACACCACAAGAACATCAAGAAGAAAACAAAATGATAGACTACGAATTTGTGTGAGAAACTGATCATATGGTTTATGAAAGAAACATGATGCAAAAAATACCAGGAAAACTGAAGAAAACAACATAAAATGTGCCGAGAAAGGTCAGAAGCTAAATTCAACTGTGATTGGAGAGGTTGAAAAAGAAAATGTCATTCTTAAAAATGTTGCCTACATTACTAATCTTTTCAGGAATCTGCTCTCTGTGAATGCTGTAACCAAAAGTCGTGCCAAAGTAGTATTCAATGACAACCCTGTGAAAATTGTGCATGAACAAATAGACCATGAGCAACAAGATGTCAAACTGTAAGGAAAGAAAACAACATGGACTCTACACTATTGATCTTGGAAAAGAAAACCACCTAGAAGTGTTGCACAGAGCCATGGAGTGCCATATCAACTTCAGTGATTTCATAAATACCCAACCTCTCTAAAAGAACAGAGCGGAGAAATGTGAAAATTTTAGGACTATAATCCTTACAACACATGCATCGAAGATATTGACAGGGATCATCTTTAGAAGGATAGAACGAAAAGCTGAGGAGTTCCTGGATGAAGATCAATTTGGATTCAGGAAAAGTAAGGGTACAAGGGAAGCAGTATTGGGCCTTATGCTGCTCATAGAGAAGAGAATGGAGAAGAAAAAATCAACATTCATTATATTTGTGGATTACCAAGTAGCTGTGATTAAATCTGAACCCAGCTGTGAAGAAGCAAGAATAAAGAAAGGAGTGAGACAAGGCTGTGCACTGTCTCCTGTAATTGTGCACTGTCTCCTGTAATTGTGCACTGTCTCCTGTAATTGTGCACTGTCTCCTGTAATTTTCAATATTTACATTGAGAGAGCCATCAAGAAAATCAAAGAGAAGTCTTCTGGAGTGCACATCCACGGAGAAAAAATTAGCAAGCTGCAATTCACTGATGACATAGCACTCATAGCAGAGACAGAAGGATCTGAATTAGACTCTAATAAACATGGAAAGGACAATGGCCAGATATCATCTGATGGTCTATAAGAATAAAACTAAGATATTGGTGTGCAGCAAAAGAGAAGAGGCCAAAACCAATGTTAAACTAGTGAAGCAAATAATGGAGTTCTGCTATCTGGGAAGCCAAGTAACCAATGATGGACGAAGCAAGAAAGAAAAAGTCAGTAGAATAGCTCAGGCAAAGAGGGTATTCTACCAAAAGAAGAACCTACTTACATCTGGACCATGTTTTTTTATGGCAGTGAGGCATGAATGATGACAGCAGTGGAGAAGAAAAAGGTGGAAGCATTCAAAATGTGGTAAGAAATAGTCAGTATAATAGCTCAGGCAAAGAGGGTATTCTACCAAAAGAAGAACCTACTTACATCTGGACCATGTTTTTTTACAGCAGTGAGGCATGAACGATGACAGCAGTGGAGAAGAAAAAAGTGGAAGCATTCAAAATGTGGTGCTACAGAAGAATGATGAAGATAAAATGGATCAACCACTGACGATGACCCAATCTCTGTACTGGTGTAAGTGAAAAACTGACTCAATGTGATATAGAAACATCGTGACTTCTGCTGAATTGATCAGAAACCCTTTCAACTCCCAATGAACTGCAGCCACCCGACCCCTGCAAATTATACATAATGATGTGTGTAGAAATATCTCACCTGAAACGTACAGCAAAGAAGAATACTTCCTGACATGCCTTTTTTACTACACCCACTTTCTATAAATATATTTAATACAAACTAAAGATGAAGTTTAAGAATATTTGAAGAATTATGTCCAAGAAGCTGAAACGTATTTCAATTTCAAATTTAAAATACAAAAAAATTAGATGTGACAATGGTAGCGAGTACTGAAGCAGTTAGTTTAAAAATTGGTGTAAAGAAAAAGGAACTGTATTGGAATATACTATCAAACATACACCTCAACTGAATGGAAAGGCCGAAAGAGTAATCTCGCCCTAATGAACAAAGTAAGAGCTATGCTCACCAAAACAAATTAAAAAAACAAATGTGGGGTTAAGCTGTACTCACAGCAGCAGACCAACTGAATAGAAGACCATCAAGACCATCTTACTGCACCTGCAGAATTGAGGTATGGTGTGAAGCCCAACTTGTCCAATCTTCAAGAATTCGGATGTGTTGTCTACACTAAAAAACTTGGTCATCTAAGGAAACTTGATGATAGAAGTGAATTAGGCTTGTTCGTCAGTTATGAACCTAATGGATATAGGGTGTGGAACCCCAAGAAGAGAGCAATGTGTCACAGAGTCAATGTGTCGGAGAGTATGTGTCAAGAGATATAGAATTTACAAATGCATTCCTCGAACCAGAAGATGATGGTACAGCAAAAATCATTGTACAAAGTTCCAAAGACATAAAAGAAAGTAAATATGAGGAACCTTTAGGTAGGGACCAAGGATTCCTGATCCTAATGGTCAACCTTACAATGAAGAAAATGATGAAGGAGAACAGGAAATTGAAGTTGAAGAAAACAATGTTGAGAATCAAGAAATAGTTCAAAATGAAAAACCAAAAAGTCTAACAAAAAGGCCCTCAAAATATAAAGACTATGTTACAGATTTTTCAGATCATGAAGATGATAATGGAGAAGCTTTACTTACATTTAAAGAATGCATGGAAGTTGAGGACAAAGAAAGGTGGAAAGAAGCTATACAGGAAGAAAAGAAATGTTTGGCATGAAACAAGACCTGGAGACTAGTGAATGAAAAGTACGGTCATGGAAAACAAGCTTCATCTTCAAGAAGAAGGTAGATACAGAGTAAGATTAGTTGCAAAAGGCCGCCAACAAAAGAAACTCAGCCTTGACTTCAAAGACACATACAGTGTTGTTGTTCAAACTACATCTTTAAGAATACTTCTAGCAATTGGGGCCATGAAAAATCTACATCTTAGAACTTTTGATGTCAAATCAGTTTCTTCGTATGGTGATTTCAATGAAGAAATCCTAATGAAACTTCCTGAAGGCTACAACCACCCAGGCAAAATTTGTTCCACAAAAAGATCTATACAGCCTGCATCAAGCCCCTTTGCAATGGTACAGGAAACTGAGCAACTTTCTGAAAACTAAAGACTAACTACTAAAGAAAACTACTCATTAAAGTAAAATCTGACAAATGTGTCTTCAGAATTGCCATAGGAATGAAAATTTTATTTGTTGCCATACATGTTGATGATGGACTCATTCTTGGTGAATATCCAGAAGAAATTAAAACTCTGCTGAATAGTATGAAAGAAAAATTCTAAGTTAGCATAAGTGAAAATCCAAAATACTATCTTGGTATGGAGACTGAGAAAGAAAATGATGGTAATTCAGTAAAGCAGTCAAACTACATAAATAGTTTCTTAATACAGCATTGGAGATATTAAGCCTTAAGACATTCCAATTGCTAAAAGTAACAAAGAAGATACTGTAAACCAAAGAGTCAAATACTATCCCTATAGTGAAGTAATGGGAAGCCTTTTGTATGCCTCATGCAAGACAAGACCTGATATAAGTTTTGCTAACACAGAAAGAAAAAATATGAGCCAAATCCACAAAAATGGCTAGTGTTTTCTCTTTCTGTACTTTCATGTTTAGCCTTAACTCCACATTGTCTGAATCTTCAGAATTAATAAGTTTTGCTGTTGGCTATACGAAAGCAGACATGAAGAATCCTTCTCCAGAATACATCATAAATGTGAAGAGAACCAACAGGTATCTGAAAGGGTCCCCAAATCTTGGAATCAAATATATATTAAAGAAAAATGAAGATCTAATAAATCTGCATGCATATCGTGATGCTGATGATAAGTCAGACAATAAGAGTACATCAGACTTTATCATGTTGTATGGAAATTGCCAGATAGCTTAGAGCTCAAAAAAGCAGAGAACTGTCGCGAAATCCATCACAGAGGCTGAGTATATATCTGCTGCTCAATGCTATGCACAGATGAAATATATAAAGGCCTTGATACAAGAACTGTTGGATGAGAAGATTAAAGTTACTCTACATGTTGACAATCAGAGCTCAATCAAGATGATAAAATATGGACAGATATCAACAAACAGTCACCACATTCAAATAAAAATCACTTAATACATGATGAATTCAATCAAGGATGGCTCAATTTGAAATTCTGTCCTTCAGGAGAAGAACTTGCAGAAATGTTTACAAAGCCACTTCAAAGAATCATGTATTCCGAGAGATTCTAATGCAACAACAGTAAAGCAAGATACTAATAAAATATTCTACATATTCTAATGACCTTGACCAGTTAAATATTTTTGTGCTACTAATACTACATATCTTTATTTTGGCAAATAATTATGTTGATAGTATTATCACTTTCAGGGGAGTCATACAAAGATAGTTTCATTTTGTTCACAAATTTTCATCCGTAAAGGAGTATGTTGTTATTTACAGATATGTTGCTATGCACATATTTACTGAATATATTGTTTGTTTGTAAGGTTTTGTTTGGTAAGTGTGAAAATTGTATTGATATATAGTTATCCTCAAGCACTCATGTTTAGGAAATAATAATCTAGATAAACAATAGAAACCTGGAATGAGATAATGGGGATGATAATATAAGTGAAAAGTACCCTTTAATATGACCAGGATTATTTGAGTATTGTTCATTTTGAACAGTTGTTTGACAATAAATTTGGTAGAGTGAACGAAGATACCAAAGAAAATTGACATAATGGAGAGATGGACTGATCCGCAATTTACACATGACTCATAGGCTCAAGTGAGAGTAGAAAATGGATAATTGGTTTTGGTGATCATAGGGATGCAGTGAACTGTTGAACAGGGCTCTTCATTAATGGTAGTGTTAGCACATTTTCTAAGGAAATTGAGAGAAAGGCATGGATGGATGCAGGGGTAAAGGTAGGAGAAAAGTTGAAAAGGTTCACAGGTCATCTAAGAATTAGCCAGCCAAAGAATTAAAAGATACCTTTGAAGACCAGTGCGGCAGATTACTATTGTTGTTAGTTTTATAATAGTGAGGGTAGGTCTAAATGGATATTCAATTCTCCCCATGATCCTTAAATTTCACCTAATGACCCTGAAATTCCAGCATACATAATTTAGAAGAACTGCAAAAAATATGCAGAACAAAAATAAACCTTAAGAAAACATAAGTAATTGCATTTTCCTGAACAAATGGGTACAGATCTAACCTTGGATGCTCAAGGTGCCATATTCCCAGTTTACTATGATTTCTTTTAAATGCTCAAGATATATATATATATATATATCATATCAGTTCATGATAATAATGGTTTTTCTTCTAGCAATATTTCATTTTGAAAAATAAATTTAAAATGACGAAGGGAAAAAATATTTAATTAAGCTGAAATTGGTTTGTTATACATTGATAGTTAAATTTTCAAGCTTTAGGGATAATTGTTAGGCTTGAAAAATGATCGCTGAAACAAAGAATTATATTGTCAAGGTGGCACCAAGAGCTTCCTGGAATGGAAAAAAAGTATATACCACGACAGCGAAATGGTTAAAATAAAAAGGCCACACACAAGAGCAGGAGCAGCACTTTAGTTATACCTAGGCAAAATGCTGGAGGAAAACGTGCAAAGTTACATTGAAGTTAGTAATAATAATAATAAAAGGTCTTTATTGGGGCAAGATTGAGACAAAACTGTCCCTTCTGCCATCTAACCCCTGAAGGGGGTTAGTGGGAGAAAAGTAATGACAAGTTGGTTAGCATGAACCTGAAGAAGAGATTTAAAAAGTTAAATATGGAGCGTGACATTGTATGGCACAAAAAAATTAAGGAAAGAGAATAAAGATATAGTGGCCTGGCTTTGAAATGCGTATGATGAAGGATGTTGGAGGTAAGGTGGATGGGACAAAAAGGAAGATAAATGCGGAATAACAGGTATAGAAGGAGTGGAAAGGAAGTTGATTGAGTAAATAAGGAGAGGCAGAGGGACTGAATGGAGCAATGGGTTAAGAGTTTTGAAAGACTTAATAGAGGGAAGAATACTGGGGAAGCACTGAAGAGGGGTAAGAAAACTGGTAGTTTGGATAAAGGAATAGGAGGTAGGAAATAAGTGCAACAAGAGAAAATACATAAAATATATGGGTTCAAGAGAAATATTATATTCACTGGTAGGAAACTAGGTACATTGAGTATGTATCTTTCTCTACTGTTCACCCAAAAATGAGCCGTAAAATGCATGCCAACATCACAACACATTCAAATTCTTCTTTCAGGGCCTCTTTCCACCCATTAAATGATTTTTAAAGCAGATAAAAATTATACCAATCTTCATGCATTGTTGGAGCAAAAATGTGAGAAATTTTCAGACATTCCAAATGTTCAAGTGGGAAAGGTTTCTTTGAAAGATAAAACTCCACTAAAACTTGCGTCACACAAAAGAAAGTCGTGAGAATGTGAAAAAAAAAACAAGTTTGTATTTGCACATTAAAATCCTCGTGCATATTTCAAATAAATAAGAGCTCTGGAGAAGTGGGAGAATAACACTGCCGGAAATGACCAGTTTGAGCTACCAGTTCCATCTATTTCTTGTCCACTCTTCAAATAATAAAACATCTTACCTGGAAGTGTATCTCACTACATTCTTCTTTATACAGCCTGCATGAAAAATTAAGCCCCATTCCATTGCAGCTATGAGAAAATATACAAAATGCAGCCATATCATTCCCACGAATTTAGTTCATATTAAGGATGTATTCACCAGTACTTTATCTATAAAGAATGAGGTAGGTGCTGTAAAATTAGAATTGAAGTTGAAGGAATGAATGCACATCAAAATTTTGTACAGTGAAACTTGCCTTAAAGGGCCATCCATAAACATTATATAATTCTTAAGGGGCCACTACATGTTACTACATATTGGGTCAGACCAATAGTAAACCTGTAGTGGCATTGACAGGAGGGAGTCCAGTGATGTTGAATGAAAGATTAACTCCACTTTAGTTCAAGTGGTGATGATGAAACAAATAATTTGCGAATAAATTCGAGCATTCAGGAATAAAAAAGGTATTAAAAGAGTCCTGTCATTCACAAAAAAAAGATTTGCTGCCAAAATTACATAATTTTGAAAGGTGTTGACAAATGGAATCTGAAGGAGCATTATAGAAGGGTAAAAAAAGCAGAAAATTAGCATTACATATGAATGAAGTCTAAGAAGAACCAGTGCTAAGAATTTGACCCGAGCATGCATCACAGGTTTTTGATGCATGTATTACAATCCTGACTTTAACAGAAACTGCCAATGAAGAAATTAAGGTTCCACATATTATGTTATTATGCTTAAGGAGCTAAAAAAATCCATCCTTCCACTATTATAGGAGAAAGTTACATTACACAATTTTTGACCAAAATAAAAATGATAAAAACAATCTGTGAATTAATATGTTTACCATGTGTTCACTTGGAGTAACTGAATTTTAGGGACTAGCTTATATATATTTTTGGAGCATTAAGGCTTTGTCAGACAGAGAGGAGGTTGCCCACCGAGGGCATTGCGTGTTACATAGGTTTAAATTTCCTGGGTTAGTGTAATGCAGGCAAGCATCCCGTTGTAAGCTTAAGGAACCTAAAAATATCCTCCATCCTTCCATTGTATTACAAGAAAGTTACATCACAAAATTTTTGTCCAACCTACAATGATAAAAGCAACAAGTGAAGTAACAAGTTTACCATGTGAACACTTGCAGGATTACTGAAATTTCAGGACTATCTTATAATTTTTTGGAGCATTAAGTCTTGGTCAAACAAGAGTGGGCTGGCAGTTGTGGGCACTGTATTGCATATGTTTTTATCATCATGGTTAAACAGATTGTGGGAAAACTGTAGGGATCCTATTATATTTTTGTACAGGGTCTGCATCCAGCAGTTATTAAATACAGGAGAGAAAAATCAATAGATGTGCATATTTTCCTGTATTTATATGATACTAATAAGTCAGATTATAAAAATACAAATGCAGGGATCCTCAATACTTTCACAAAAAGAAGTACAAGTCCTTTGTTAGAACTGCTGCTACTTATTATTCTGGCATTTCAGTAACTTCACAAGGTGAAACACATCAACTATGTAGGTACCTAATGCCCCAGCAAGCCTTGAGTTAAAATTAATTGCCTTTAACTACCCACATACAGTTAGACATCCACAGACTGTGGTTGCCCTGACTACATGGGACAGCCCGCTTGTTTGATTGAGCCTTTAATAAGGGGGAACAGGTGGAAAATCGGTTTCTTTTACATGGATGACCCCATATAATAGATCTCTCAAGCCATAATTCTTTGTGAAGCACAATCCTAAGATTAAATACGCTTCTAAAAAGGAGCCATTTTAGAAGCAATATTAAAATGTGGCAGATGAAAAATCTTACAAACAAAATTTCTGAAGTAGTTGAAAAACTGCCAGTTATGATTGCTGTTTGCAAGTTGCACCCTCATCCAATTGCTGCAAATTATCTCCTGGTTATGGGCGTTGGTTAAAAAATAGGAATGTCTATTTTTCAAATGGCAGGATGTCAAGCACAGCCAATTGGGACTTGCTTTGCAGTAATGTGCTATCTCTGTTTACACGGAAAAATCTAATGCAAAGTTATAACTGTGAGATAACAGACGAAGATAAACAAGGAATATCCATAAATAATATTAGATAGAAGAAAACTAAAATAGTATTCTTATTAATAAAATTACTTTTTGAAATGAATAACTTTTTGCAGGCTAAAATTATGTCATGAAATATTGACATAAAAAGTCAAAGAATAGCTTACCATAAGGTTATTTATGTAACAGCCACATTGTTTAAATTGAAATTAAGGAAAGCTGAGCAGCTATATAAAAGCAGTTTCTTTGAGGTGATGGTAGATTGGTTGAGGAAAACTCCTAACTCATGATAAAATGAGCACTGTAGTCCATAACTATGACCAAACCCATAGAAAAATCCCCACAACTGCTAAGTGTTGAATCCTATAGCAACCACAGCAAGGGACGATATTATGTAAAACCCATCTGTTCCCTAAATGTTGAGTGTCTTTCATTGGTCATAACTATTAATTTTTTTTAGTTTTGTTAGTCTGAATGGTAATGTGTTTGAGATGTTCCTAACGTAGGTCAAGCGTGATCTTAATTTCAAACAAAAATAAAGAAACTAATCTTCCCCAGCCACAAAGAATATGAAAATGGTGAGCCCCTTTTCAAGAGCAGTACTGAAAAGATAATTATTAGAGCAAAACAAGAATTATGAGTCGGAAACTCAAAATTTTTATCTTCTCTACAAATCCCCAATCAGATCAATCTATCCCTCCAGTCTACTACTAGGTTTCTCAGCTCATTCATCAGCTTACTCCAATCAACTCTCCCTTGTTCCACAAAATCAAAAATATTCTGACATTATTTAATATTCCTTCCCTTAATGTTCTGCTAACTGCTTTTTCTCCATGCTGCCACCAACTCAGGAGCTCAAAAAGTTTTTATTTTTTTGCCATCTATAATGTTCATGTTATCTACATAAACGTTTATTTCACACAAAGTAACATTTTCCATTTGTAACTGAACAACCATAGGGTAATTTATAACCAGGATCTGAATGTTTGTAAAATGATTAAGAACATCCTATTATTTTCATCAGGTATAACCATTCAGTGTACTTTCTGAGATGAATACTTTAAGGTTATTAAAGTCTTTTGCTTAAAATCTGGGAGTTTATCATGATCTTTCATAAATCACACAATTGATTATTGTTTTTATATTTTAACTACACATAGGAGAGCTAAAAGTTTTATCATAACAAAAAGTTTTGTGCTACACTTCAAATCAACTATCTCAGTTGATCGCTACTGCATCTAAATGAGTGAATTATTTACGAAAATTGAGACACCATTAAAGTATTCATGATCCCTTTTATATTTTGCTACAATGGGCATGAGGCAGAACTTTGGAGAGCTGGATAATACAGTAAGTCCTCCACTTACACGGTTACTTCGTTCCAAAATTTTTCACGTAAGTCGAAGCACAACAACTTACCTATCCATTTTTGAAACATAAGCAGTGCCGCTTTTACTGCGATTGGAGGCAATCGGCGACTATTAGAGAAAGCGTCATCTTTTGAGAGGCTGTTAAGTTAACATAATATGACAATTCCAAGAAATGAAATCCTATCTTTATTTCACTGGATATTTAAATCTAAATAAAGTATAATGATGCAAAACCTATTCTTTTTCAGTGTGATGGACAACAGACGTCATCTATGGAGTAGATAATTAACTATGTGGGATGGTCAAACTACGCCGAAAAAAGATGCTGATGCTGGTTGACGTAAGGCTGGTGACAGGCATTCTTGTCGGGTTTCTGTCATCATGACATATGCGGCGACTGCTAGTAAAAGGTCAAACACATAGATTCTTATGGAGCCGGCCAGGCTTGTGACCAGCGACAGATTTCAAAGCACTGCATGTTGTGTTTATGGTGCGACAGGACAAATAGCCGATGTACGCTCCCCATACCGAGGGACTGCCAGATGCGTCACTGCTTATGGCACTGTGGTTAAGTCCAGTCTGTTCTCTCTCACCTACTGGTGTGAATGTGTCTCCATAGCGGTTGTTGTGATGCAATGTTAGACGTACATTTATTTTTATATATGATGGCTCGCAAGGAAGTGTTATTGTATGTTAAGTCCATGGTCTTAAAGACATAAAAGT
This sequence comes from Platycnemis pennipes, assembly GCA_933228895.1. Lineage (NCBI taxonomy): Eukaryota > Metazoa > Arthropoda > Insecta > Odonata > Platycnemididae > Platycnemis > Platycnemis pennipes. The sequence goes on along the minus strand of OW121856.1, from coordinate 74,080,087 downwards.
AAAAATAAGGATTAATGTTGCAGTGGTGTTCTGAGAGGCCTAGGAAGGCTTCAACAAAGATGACGAAAAGGAAAATGGTAATCACTTTATCACCATCGAATGATCAAATCATCACCTATCGAACTATATAATGACTTTAACTAGAGTGGGCATTCCGAACGCCCTTAGTTTGGCATCCACTATTGCGTGCCTGACAATGAGTCGCGGGTCATCACCTGGTCGGCAAACACTGGCGCGGAACATGGGAATGAAATTCACCAATGGGGTGACCTTAATGTCCCCCAGACCAAAGCCAGATATCATGGGACTTTGGGTCACGTGCGGGCATCAGTACTTCTGATTCAGTGTTAAGACTACGGAAATGTCTTCTGACAAAGAGGAAGCTCTCTTCTCAATCGCATTGGCAGAAGACGAAGACCACGAAAGGAATATTAGCATGCAATACTTTCTAATTTGCAAAGATACTATTTGCAATTAATGTTCAAAAGCGTGCTTATGTGTGTGTGACGTCATCATTTTCATTGATTTTCGGATAGAGTAACAGATACTTCTTAACCACTACAATGAGCTCCACTGTCAACATTTCTCACAGCAATTTTGTTCTAGACTGGAGTCGCGGGATGCCAGAAGAGCTGCATGCATTTTCTGGATTATATTCACGACGATACTGCATTCTGCCGGGTGGGATTAATGTCTGTTTGTGCATAGTGGTATCCCGCAGAGATTTTGTCCCGCACGAATTTTGCTACTGCGTCCTGCGCCAGTGTGTGCAGACCTTAGCACTAGCCTAAGTGAACATCCACCTAACTCCGGATCCGTGTAAGTTGAGGACGTACTGTATTATTCATTTCTCTAACTTTCCATTGAATTCTCCAGGTGCCCAAAAAAAAAGTCTTCAGCTGTATGATGGTGGATAATGATAGTTTTAGATTGTTGAGCAATGCAATGCCATTTCATAAAAATAGCAAGTAATACATAAGGAAAAAAGGTCATTAACTTAAATTAAGCACAAAATAAAGCTCTAAAAAGAAACTCCCGGGTGATGGGCATTCTGCAATAATTGATAAGTCATGGAGAAGCATGAGATCAGAAAATAAAATGACCCATATCTAGTTCCTGTAACTATGGCCTTTGCATGCCCCTCAGTCAGGAAATTACTACATCAAATTTAAAGTAGAATCAAAGTATAATACATTAATAAGGACCGGCCATAGCAGCCAGTTTGGGAACACATTGGCTGCAACACGTGATTATTAAAATCTCACCTTTACCATGTACAAATTGTTTATCTCAGAGTTATGTAAAACGTACACTATATTCACTTTATTTAAGGCGCCTAATTCCAGGCCTATGAATCAAATAGGATATAGCCAAATGTGGTAACTAGGTTAGTAATGCATCAGCTTGGTAACCTAAGAGCTGTGGGTTCTAATCCCACCTTTAACCTCAGACTAAGGGTCTCAGCAGTGGAAGCACCTTGAAACTTAATACTCCCTCTACTATAGAAAAATTATTTAGTTAAAATCCCAGGGATCACAATATTATTAATATTAATATATAATTTAATGCTTACCCAAATTCAAATCCAAGGACTCTCAAGAGTGTTCAACTCATTTAAATAAATAATTTTAAATTTACCCAAACTGAATAGTGCATAAGCTTGGGAAACACTGAGCTTGAAAAGTTTAATGGATGTACAGCGGAGGGCTAAGAAACAAGAAAAAAATGGCAATTGAGAGGTACCTGTTGTGAGTTTGTCAGAACTGTAATGAGAAATTACATTTGCATTTTGGATTAAGATCTAATCATGGAATAAGCAATTTGAGTCCATAACTACCTATTTTGTCCCTTTTTGAGAAGAATAAGCAGGCAACATCAACTGACTGAACTTGCCTCCATTCTTAAAAGAACTGTGCTATCACAAGAAAACCTTCAGACACAGAAGCTAGCTATCGACTGACCTAGAACAAACCAGAATAATGATGATGGCAATGAAGTACAGAGTGGCGGGCAGACAATTTGAATATTACTCATATTATTATTTTGTGTGAAAGATACATTAACATAGCAAAATTATTATGTACTGAGGTCATATAACTTTTTCACAACCATCCCCTTGCTAATAGAATGTGCAAAAAATACCAGGTAGATTTTCATTAAATTATTAAAACTCCTGATTTCATTAGTTGACTTCATATTTACATAAATTACAAGATATATAGAGTTTTGGAAAATGATGGGATTAGATTAATACAATATGATAATCTGGAAGCACACCATCATTGCAAACATAAAAAAGTCAATGAAGCCAAAGATTGTGTCATGGCAGTATAATGATTAAACATATTTGTTTTCCTACCTACTGTAATACCTACTACTAGCACCTACTGTATTTATGACAGCAATCCAAATCTCACAGAATGTAAACACAGGTAGCACATGAACACAAAGCGATATTGGTAATGATTCAAAACTGGCTGATTAAAAATAAACATACTTCTATCTTCCAATCAGTACTTGCAACCCAAAGCCAGTCTGAACTGATTGGTTGGGGGTACAACTGGCAACTGCGACCATAACTGGCAATTTCTTACATGAAGTGGGCAAGGCATGTTTCACTGTAACAAAACAGAAAACACCAATACAAGTTACACATGCACTTCTTGTTGGATGGTAATAGGGCAAGGAGAAGGAATCATCCTTTATTGCTTTATTATTTAAGTACTTTTCACATACTATACAAAAATCCCAGACTCTGGATCAGATCTTCAAGGAGAACTGCAAGTGGCAGAGGGAAGGGAGCCAGGCCCCTATCCTGATGTATGTCACCACCTTCCAGGGTTGGAACTTGGTGATTGCTAACCAGACCTAAATTCAGATTCAGCACAAATATTGGCCCGGTTGATGAGGGAAGAGCTCAATACCCAGAAAATCACACAGCCAGAGTTTGACTCGAGGATAGGGTTCCCATTCATCCCATTTTTCCTGAAACAATTCTGTTTCTTTGTAAAAATGTTCCAAGTTAATTCTTAGGGTCCCACTTTTTAAAAGCATTATTCAGGAAAAATTGAATAAATTGATGTAATCTATATCAACTGATATTATCTATCAGTTCTAACATCCATAATAATACTGATATAATTATTAGTGATAAATAACTAATGGCTCTGTTTTCTCTTCCATTTATATTTTATAATTTAAATTTTACATCTTATAATAGAATCAATGAAAAATTTTATTTTTAGTGTGTATTTAGCAGTTTTATGTTTGAGATGTCCCATTCATTTTATAAATACTATCTCGTTTTTTGAGTGAAAATTTTATAATATTCCAGATTTAATGGAAATAATATGGGAACCCTACCTGAGGCCTCTCCTGGAGTTGAACCCTGTACTTCTGCTCAGCAGTCCTAATCTCCACCTACTGCCTAGTGCACCATCTAATACAAACAGCACCCCCTACTCCCCTTTAATTTAGATATACAGTAAAAACTCATTACATATTACAAAATTTTGTCGATATCCAGATACATGACACACTATGCAACATTATGAAATATATGAAATTATAGATTAACCCAATAAGGATGTGGTCCTCAAGTGAAAAAAATCACATAATTATGAAAAAATAGTGGGCCTGAAGAAATCGTAATGAAAACAAGAACATCTAATACATTAATCAAGAGCACACAACAGCACTCCATTCTTCCCCATTTGGTAAGAAAATGTGACTTCAAAACTTTTGCTGTAACGATTTAAAAAGTCCTTTTGTGATAAAAAAAATCATTTAAGCTTAATCTTTTCCTGGAAATTTACTTTAAGGATTATTCAAGAATTATTTCTATATTCAGCATAACAAATGATTTCTCATGCTGGCTAGAGTTAACTGTGAATTTCACTCTTTATCCACAGGATTTTACAAAATGCTGTCCACAAACCAATGACTACAAGATACTAATACTTCATTACTGATTTTTGGAGGCTATAAACTGGTGACACCATCATTAATTGTCATGAATATGTATTTGAAGAAGAACTTACCACTTCATGCTACAGAAATACTACTGAATGGCATATGAAATGTTAGGATTGGAAAATACAAATGAAACATTCTAGGAGACTTGAATCCACTTTTTTTTGCAAATTTTTCTAACAATCTGCCAGAAAACCTGATAGCACGGGTTTGAATCATGTTTTAGTCAAGTTTATTTTGCTGATTTTTCTAGTGGTGAGAATTGATGCAACAAATAGCCCAACATAAGAATCATTATCTACCCACAGGAGGAACTAGCTAATTTCTAGCTTTGTAGACCTTCACAAATGGCATTGAAGTAATGCTAAAGGGCTGGCAACTTAAACACAGGGGAAAAAAGTATCTAATTGGATTTATATTTCACCAAATGGTCCAATTACTATAAACATGTTCCTGTTAAGATGTACTGAATCACCTAGGCAAAATTGTGGCTGAAATATAAGATTGAGCTACACCAAGTTTAGATGTAAGAGAAAATACAAAAAATATTTGACTTTGAGCCTGCAAACTAGTTCTTACAAAATAAGATGTTCCTTACCGCTTTGTCAGTCCCATCATTTTGTTGTATTGAGTTTCCACTGCATAAATTCAGAATATAGAACTCCCAGGCTAAAGAATGAGCTTCATCACACAAACTTTAAGATTAAGATTTCAATTCAGCGGTTTTGCATCAAAGCCTGAGCTCATTTGAACCATCTGTAATTTAAATATTAAAAGAAATAACTGCTTAAAATAATTTAGGCGAATATGTTAAAAATAAAAAAATGAATTGTGAGTGATGCAACTGAATACAAGAATAAAATGGCAATCAAGGCTATTGCAATTCCAGGTGAAATTCTGTAATTGTATTGAATTTCTCAAGATTTAAAAGAAGTAGATTATGCACTTCAAAATTGCTCACATGAATAACTTCATAAATATTGCAATTAAACTGTGTTGATAAAAGGGCAAAGTTTGTATTGCAATGGGTAGAAAACATTGTTGGGGTGTAAAAGGAATGAGGAGATGTAAAGAGCAATGGGTAGAGTAGAGTGTTCTCGAGATATGTCTACTTTTAAATGTAATCAAATTATGAACACTCTCACACTGTGGAATATTTCCATCATTGGATGTATGCACACCTCTTCGTGAAAATCAGTACAATTTATTGATTACTAGGACTGTACTATCTTAGTATTTAATCAACTGCATGGTAATTACCAAGAATAGTTTTACATCATGACCAGTTGAATTGGAAGGGTGAGTGTTTATGTCTGGCAGTTCTGTGGAGAGGTTCAGTAAATTTAAAGAGATTGGCTAAGTTGTCGGAACATATTTTGGTGACAAAGAACACATGGGAAAAATATTGGTGGTGGTTTTGTGACTTGTGAGAAATAAGATATTACAAAATTAATATTACGGACTGGATGCCTGAAAAGTAAAAAGAAGAAAGCTGAGGAGGAGGGTATTTTCGGCAAGGTGAGGTTTGGGAGAATTGGATGTTTTTTAGGATTTTTGTATTGAGGAGAGTTTCTGAATAGCCATGTTGTAAGAATGGGAGTGAAGAAAGGTAGGTAGGAGTTTTTCAAATGATTTTCTCTCACAGTCATTAGCTTGTTATCGAGAATTGTGACCCAAATGGACTAAGTAAATGCAAAGTGTACAATCTGACGCAGTTCTCTCAGATTTTGGTCCGCGTGGACTGCTTTATCAACATGATGTTGGTGTGGATCTTAATTAGATCCATCAGTCATAACGGTGGCTGACCTCATGGCTCAGACCTTACCCTTGAGCACTATCTTCTCTAAGCTATTACTTCTTATGATGGGACCATAGAATTTGTTAGAAGACAGTTGCACTGAATTGTTGGCAGCAATCAGTCTGTCTGCAATTTTCAATTTGGCTAGAATGGATGCGTTAGTTCTTCCCTCCGTCCATGGTACAAACATCATTCTTCAATAAAAATGCAATTCGAACGCCTCTGTCTTCTTGCATATGGAAGTTGTGATCATCAAAGTCTCTGATCCTTAGGTCATGATTGGAAAAACTATTGATTGAATTACTCTACTTTTGCGTGACATGCTCATTCCTATGTTCTTCCATATTTGTCGTAGCTTTTCAACTGCAGGCTGGGTCATCGCAGTTTTCTGCTTGAATTCCTTTTCACTACCACCACCCTTTGACAGCAAGGCCTTCTTTTCTTGCCAGTATATCATGAATGAGATTCCTTTGACAGTTGGGATCCCTGTTTATCACCATATGTTGACATTTTTGATAACTGAGCTGCAGACCTGCCTTTGCACTGGATGTCTAAGTCATCTAGGGAATGATACCTAAGTCATCTAGGGAAACGTACCTGATGATGGCTTAACCGCTGAAATGCGTTGTACCTCTAATAAAACCTGTGGAATAAGTGCCATATCTTGTTGTTTATCATGATATCATTCCACTACGTCTCGCCGGACACAGTTACGAATTGCATATGATCCATTCACTTGACTTTGTTGAATATGATGGACAATAATAAACAGCCTTGCTGAAATCAAAATCGAATGATTCAGGATTGTCACAATGGCCATGGATGGTAATGGTCTGTAAGGAAATTAATACAGAAAATTGGCAAATCCCAGGTGGCTGCCTAGTAAACCTATGGTTTAGATAGGAATTGTTAATTTTTTCTGTAATTATTGTTGGGCCTGGCTTATTCCTCTTCTACATGTTTAGTCTCCTTTTTCAGTGCTTCTCCTTTCATCTCTGATATCCTAGCCAAGACATAATTCTTCTAAGTACTTTTTCTATGTACCACAGACCTATTTGGTGTTTATTAGCCTATTTACTTGGGGGCCTAAAATGTCCATTTTGCTCCTGGACTGTAATGGAGAGATCAAATTGTGGTAAATTAGATTGTTCTTTGTCTAGTTGTCCTCTTCAATTTCCTCAGCTATTTCTTGTTCCACTTTCCTTTCTCTAGCCTGCACTTCATAGTGATGTTAACTTGTCTGTAGATACAATGATTTTCTTATTTCTTTGATTGCCTATTAAGTATCATAGTTTCCTTCCTTCCTTTTTCAAATGTTTCCTCACTCAATTCAATGCATATTTGGCTCGAGTGTTCAGTTTCCAAGAATTTTCTTTGTGGCTTATATTATTCCTTTCTTAACATTTCCCATCCATATCTTTCTCCAGGATTTATCAATTCATTGGATCTCTCTTGACAGCATATAGCTTATGGTAAATCCATTAATCTCTCTAAGCTCCAGTTCCTCCTAGAAATTCTATCAACTTTCTTAATTCTCTCTCATAATTTGCCATGATTACTTTATGGCCACTATCCATTTCTGGTCCTGGAAAACTCTGGCTCGATTTTGCTATATTCCTTTGTGTTTGACCAAAATGTAATAAATTTGACATATGCTAATGTCTGGTGACTCCCAGATGTACGAGATTTCTGTCGAGGAAAAAAATCATCCATCTCAATCAGATTCACATGACTCTCATAGGATAACTCCACCTTAATCTCAGCAGGTAACTCCAATGACTTCTTTTATGACTACATAGTTTACAATCCTCGAATTCATCTTCATATGCATTACTGATTTGGAAACATGACTGTTTCCAAATTAATACAAATCCATCCAAAATCAGTATGCATTACTGATTTGGAAACATATCTATATATATAGTGGATTCTCACCATTATTCTCCTACTGCTGAAGTGGAGTCAGTAACAAATATAATTTGCCTATTAAGCTCTGACAACTGTTACCACACCCACGATACTGCTATATATCTGTATCATGACCACCAAATTCCTACCTCCTCTTTCTCCCCTAACTAATTTCATTCCAAATACATAATGATTAAAGTCGCACTTACTTTCCAACCTTATTTTTACATAAAACTGGAATCTCAGTCTCTCTTTTCTTCATCTCATTCAAAATTAACTCCAAAATTCCCATCCTCAGCTCTGTTCTTGACTACCACAAAGGAATTTTGACTGGTGTTCCACGTCAATTATTTCATTGGATAAAGACCTGAAAAAACTTTTTACTACCCCCTGCTTCATTTTGGGTTCTGATAACCATGATCAGCACCACAGCTATCCCTACAGTTCTCTGTACTTACTCTCCATATTTAAGGGAAAATAATGCAGTAGTTTCAATTTCCTTCCACACTGAGGTTTTACTGCCAATGAACTTACTTCGACCATGCCAGTAAATATTCCATCGTAGTCTATTTGAGTCACCTCTTTTGCACTATGCTAATATATACCACTGCTCCCTGGAATGGGAAGACTTTCTTTTTGTCTTCTCTGCCATTTAGACTCTTGCATCCATCCATCTACAAAAGACTACAATCTCCTCTGATGCCACTGACCAATAATGGTTCCTCTGTCTTAAGAGGTGATTTCTTGCCCCCCTCCCCACCATACACTCCCCAACAACTACCCGCTCATCCAACTTTCGTGGAGGCCACTGACTCTTGATAGTAGGGGTTTCCTTATCCCGGGAAACTCGGTCGCCAGAGCCTCATCAGTTAATGCAGGGGGTGCCACGTGCAGGAGAGGTTGACATTTGAATGGGAGAGGCTTTCTGAGACGCATCCCATCCCTTACCCCCCATTTAAATAACATTCTATTCAAAATACACACAAGAATAGAATCAGAGTAACTTTACCCTATGAATAGGGTTGCCATAATCCAAGAACCAAAATCAAGGAAAAGTCCAAGATTTCACGCCGTCGGCAAAGAAATTTTCATTAAAAATCGTGGATTGTCCACAAAATCCGCGACATATGCAACCCTACCTGTGAAAAGGTATTACATTTTGAGAACAAGATAGAGGAGCAGGCACACCATGTATGACTGTACTATAGATGATCAAGACTCATGCAGAATAGATGTATATTTTCAACCCCATGTTTAGAGATGGCGATTGGCATTCGAAGAATATCTTCATACAAATTGAAGGTTCGCGAACTAGCCGCGAGAACCTTAACGGAGTTACCCGCTGAAAATGCACAATAGCAGAAATTCCACAGAGAAAAAATCATTCGCCTTGACCGGGATTCGAACCCGGATCCCCTGATTTCCGGCCAGGTGCTTTAACCAGTTAAGCTACCGAGGCGTCATTTTTCCCTGTGGAATTTTGGAGGCCTTAAAGGAACTAGATGTTCTCGAACTGCTAGGCATATAATGCCACAAAGCAGTCGCAGTCGTGCGCAAGGCGCCACCGTTGGCACCGGTGGCGCCTTGCGCACGACTGCGACTGCTTTGTGGCATTATATGCCTAGCAGTTCGAGAACATCTAGTTCCTTTAAGGCCTCCAAAATTCCACAGGGAAAAATGACGCCTCGGTAGCTTAACTGGTTAAAGCACCTGGCCGGAAATCAGGGGATCCGGGTTCGAATCCCGGTCAAGGCGAATGATTTTTTCTCTGTGGAATTTCTGCTAATATCTTCATACAACACCCCTCCACCATAACCAATCATCACCAGTCAAAAATCATCCTAAGATTGGTTTGATGCAGCCCTCCACTTCCATCAGCTAACCTCCTAACATTTATGTAATTCTCATCTTTCCCATCCCTCAATACTTGCATTAAATATCTCATACAAAGCTTCCCATTGCCTTTCTTCTTTGCATAAACCCATTGATATTTTATTGTGTCTACTTTACTTTGCTGACAGGTCTTATTGTATGAATCAACATATCTCCTGGACCAATAAAACTATTATTATTATTCCCATTCACTTACCCCCCCGACGATTGTCTTCCTCAGACCGCTTTGTCTCATGATGTGGACAATTAGACATTCCTATCTTTTCATCAAGGTTTTCAGCTGACCTCTTTTCTCCCAATCTTCATAGAACCTCTTTTTTTAATAACTTAATCATTTTGATCAAATCAATCAAATCATTTGATGTTCATAATTCTTCTAAGATCAACTTTTCAAAAGTTTTCAGCCTCAACTTCTCTGCTGCTGTTATCATCAACGCCTCACTTCCATAAAGAGGAGTGCCTCAGCTGTATGTTCTGGTAAATTTAACCAATAAATGTTTTTTCCAGTACAGTTGCGGCCTTCAAATGGACTTTGCTGTAATCCTAGATGTGCCTGCAGTAATGTGTTCAGGTTAATTTACACATTGGGTGGTTTTCCTCTAGTAATATGATAAGTACTAAATATATTTAATAATATATGTAAAATAATACTCCAGTAAAGCATCATGTAAGTGCATTACAGTATATAACCTCAAAAAGAAGCTATTATAATCATAGCATGCAATTTGGCATTGAGGATGGCCATTTCATTTTTTCCTTACATACATATATGCATAATTATAATAATTGAATGAAAATTAATATAAAGTTATTTCTACAAATAAAACCATCATAGAAAGTATTCAAATCCATTATAAATGCCTGCAGTGCTTCGAGTTAATATCAGTGGATACATCTACATCCCCGCAATACCCTGCAAGCCACTGTGGTTGTGGTGGACAGGGGGTGAAGATCACTAAACATACACTATTGTCATGCAAACAAGCTATTACATAGAAACATGCTACATAATATGGTCACATGCAACTAGATACTTCGTATGTAGCTGCTAACCATCATACTGCATTTCCTTATGAAGACTGCATATATCATAAGTCTTCATAAGAAAAAAAATCAGGATTCACTTAAGTGTCAGAGGATGTTTTCTTGCCATTAGCAAAATGTATATTAGAAACATCAAACCTGATGAGTTTTTACTGCTGATTCTACACAGAGGAGGGAGACTGGACATAGTTGAAAAAATTCAAATAGGGCCACACAACAAATGTATATGCAATGAACAAGTGTTCTTTATTCATTCTCTTCGCTCCAAATTCCCTTACTATGACTTATCCATGACCTCTACCATACCAAAGCCACCCCATCTACCTATCCTGATTTCACATCAAACCCTCACCTTGAAGACCCTAGGGTTATTTTTTTCTCAGCTTTATCCCAGGGGCTAAGTTACCACAATGAAACTTCAACAGCTCAAATGACTATTCTGTAACGTATGCAACAAAATGCCAATATAAACTGCAATAACTGATGTGGTAACTTTACTTGCCCTCCATTTTAAGCGACTTAATTATTCATCATGACATTTTATACAATGATTTTTTTGTTTCTAGCCTAAGTACATACCTTTCATATTTGAGGCGCTCAGAATACAAGTGGTGTAAGTCCAATTTTTATAATTTTGCTGAACTGAGGCGTTTTATACTCTTCAATATGAGCCTGTTTTAGGATACTACTGAATGAAGTCCATAGTTGAGCTATTTGTCTCCAGGTGGCAGGACTTAACTTGACTACCGAAGAAACTGGTAATTATTTCAGAATACAAGTGAAGCAAGTCCATACTGCATATGGTACTGTGATATTTTTCTGGTATAAAACAAGAAAATGAATAATATGGACAAAGAAGGGTTTTCAGAACGAATTGAAGGTAAGTTTTAAAAATTATATCGAAATGAAGCTCACATTTTTATCAATTATATAATTTAATCCACGTACAAAGAAAGTTTGCTGAAATAGAGGCAAAAGTTAAAGTTCTGCCATCAACTCGAGTTCGTTCTGCTCAATGCATACGTTGTTCGGCATTTCCGCCTACATTCCAAGCTCGTTTTCCAAAAATATAAAATTCAAATATTGTGGCATGGTCAAATTTTATGACGTTAATTGATTTGCATGAGAAATTTTATAATGAAGATGAAGGTGTTTGTCACGTGCCTCCAATGTTGCATACTTACGGAGAAAACCCAGTTTCGTAAATTGATTAGAACAACTTAAATATAAGTAAATATTTGAAACTTAAAGGATGCCATTGCAAAAGTATGATTCATATTCTACCAAAATTTCCTTTCATTTCTGCTTTTCAGACTGTTATGACAATCTCCAAAGTGATGCTGTCCTCTGCAACTCTAAAAAAATGTGCCATTTTCCATCCTCACAAAAGGCTAAATTATCTACACGCTGATATGCTCTCTATGAATTTTGCTTCTACCTTTTTTGGGATATCAAGCCTCAAAGTCGAGTCTATGTATACTTCTTGTGTGAATAGTATACAGAAAACGTGCTATTTGGTCATAGAGTCATCATTAATTATTGAGTGCACATCAACGCAACGTATCGTATGTATTTTTTGGGTGGCATAATAATTGAAAATAAAACTTTGTTATAATAGGGGGTAAGGGGTCAGTGACTCCAGGGTGGGACAAGGGCAGAACATGCCTACGGACCACCATGACCGTCATGCGTGGTGAAGAGCCACATCCTCCTCGAGGTGCCCCCGGTATCGCTGAGCGTGACGGATCTAGACCTGGTGGTCAATAAACAGCTCCCATCACCACGGTGCATCTGTGTGCTAAGGGTGACCGCATCTGCGGGGCGGAGGGTAAGAAGTCACTAACAGAGAGACTCCAGATACTGGGCGACCTCCGGTTTTATTAAGCCTTACCCATGCATGCGGGGCTCCATGGGCAGACACCATATTTCCCTAGCTACTCGTGGGACTAAACTTGGAACCCTCAAACAAAACTATGGAGGGCGCTGAGAGGTGCACGCTTCACATGGACTTTTGTAGTCTGTCTTCTTCCTTGGGGGATGCGATACCGGTGGAGAGCCCCGATGGGGATCCCAGTCGGGACGCACCCTCTACTGACCTTAACCTTGCCTGTGGGGGTTCCTTCTGGGAGACCCACACATCCCAGTTGCCCCTCATACTCTTCGTGGGGAGAGGAGGACGACATCCTTTTCAACCTCTCTGGGCCCACCTTCAAGGAGGCACCAAGCCTGGTCTCCCCCATGGGGGTAGAGTCTGACTCGGGAGCCCCTGTGGGTAGTGGCCTAAGGAAAGGCTCCATACCCCCTTGAAGAGGAGAACCATGGCTGGCATAGCCGTGCTTCAGGCCAACCTACAACACAGTAAGGCTGCCTCAGGGGTTCTGCAAAGGATACTCTCTGAAGGTATGGTCAAAATAGCTCTGATTCAGGAACCCTGGGCTTTCCAGGGAAGAGTCAGGGGCCTGAGCATGACAGAGGGAAAAATATATTACTGTACCACTGTTGACAGGCCTAGATCTTGTATCTATGTGAATGGGATAAGTGCTTTGCATCTATCGGAATTTACCACTAGGGATCAGACAGCAGTTCTGCTGACCCTGGGGGAAGGTGAGAAGAGGAAGAGGGTGGTCATCTTCTCCTCCTACCTGCCATACGATGCACCGGCTCCTCCACCATCAAATGAGATGGAGAGGCTAGTGAGTCACTGTAAGACCAATAAGTGGGATCTTCTGATCGGTTGTGATGCTAACTCGCACCACATTGTGTGGGGGAGTGGAAGCACCAATGGAAGGGGAGAGGCACTGTTGGAGTATCTTATGTCTATGGAGTTACAAATACTCAATAAAGGATCACAACCTACCTTTGCAAACAGCATTAGGCAGGAGGTGATAGATATTAAAATGTGCACCAGTTCTCTGCTGCACAGGATCGATGGGTGGAGAGTGTCAGGGGAGATAACTTTGTCTGATCACAGACACATACTCTTCACTCTTTTAGAATCCAATCACAGGGAAATAACATATAGAAACCCCAGGACTACCAACTGGGGACTATATTGAGAAAGGCTGGGAGCTGCCCTAGAGGGGGCACCTCAGTGCAAGTTTAGAAATGTGGATGAGGTAGATGCTGCTGTAGAGTATCTGCAGAGAAGCATCATCACATCCTACGAAGACAGCTGCCCCCTAAGGACCAGGAAGGAAGGATGTAAATTACCCTGGTGGGGAGCAGAATTAAACTGTCTCCGTAGAGGGACTAGGAAACTCTTTAATAAAGCAAAGAGGACGAGAATGCCTTGGGGTTGGGAAAACTTTAAGGTTGCCCAACGGAGGTACAAAGCAGCAATCAAGCACTGTAAAAGGGACTCATGGAGGAGGAGCGTCAGTGAGAGCGTAGAGACTGTTCCACAGATGGCAAGACTTATTAAGATCCTATCGAAAGACTCTGAAGCAGGGGTGGGTTCTCTGCTGCTTCCCTCGGGAGACTTCATGTCTTCCGACAAGGAAGCGCTAAAGCTAATGCTGGAGACCCACTTTTCAGGCTCCAGGGAGTTGAGACAGTGGACAGGTACATAAGGGATGGGCCATTAAGGGATCACCCCCTGCACCTGTATCAACATGCCTACCAGAAGGGAAAATCTGTGGAGACAGCGCTCCACCATCTTGTTAGCAGGATTGAGGGAGTGCTGGAACACGGAATGTACGGACTGGGGGCATTTCTTGATGTCAAGGGAGCATATAATAACACGTCCTTCGATCAAATCTGCATTGCTGCAGGGAGACATGGTATCCATGCTCACATTGTGAGCTGGATTAGATACATGTTGGAACAAAGAACTGTCAAAGTAGTCTTGAGAGACAGTTCAATGAAGGTAGCTGTGACTCAAGGCTGCCCTCAGGGAGGAGTGTTATCTCCACTCCTCTGGAATATGGTAGTCGACAGTCTTATTTTAAAATTGAAGAGGACTGGCGCATACACTCAAGGGTACGAAGATGATGTGGCTATACTCATCACTGGAAAGTACCTTGATACTGTCTCTGGACTCATGCAGAAAGCCCTGGATAAGGCAATGGGTTGGTGTCCAGAAACAGGGCTGACTGTAAATCCGGAGAAAACTAAGCTTGTATTGTTTACCAATAGAAGGAAAATGGAGGGCTTTAGACCTCCCTCTTTGCAGGGGAAGGTTTTATATCCCTCACCATCAGTCAAGTATCTTGGGGTTATTCTGGACTCCAAGCTTAACTGGGGAGAGCATTTGGAGACCAAGGCAAAGAAAGCTTGTGCCTCCTTATGGATGTGCAGGAGGACCCTTGGTAAAACATGGGGACTTCAGCCAAAAGCCATTAGATGGATTTATACAGCAGTCATTAAACCTAGTTTCTTGTACTGCGCTATTGTTTGGTGGAAGAGAGTCCGGCTCAAAACTGCTGGGAACAAACTGAACCACCTTCAAAGAATGGCCTGTATGGGCATTTCAGGGGCTATGAGAACAACCCCAACTCTGGCACTGGAAACACTGCTGAATCTCGCTCCACTCCATATGGAAGCTGAGGTGCAGGCAAGGACAGCGGCTTATCGTCTCAAATGTAATGGACAGTGGTATGGCAAAGGAAGTTCCTATGGTCACAGGAAAGTTTGGACAGAGCTCATGAAGTCGAGTCCCATCCTCGGGATGGGCAGTGATGGAATGATAGCCAGGTTCAACCAAACACCCCCCTACTTCAAAACCCACTTCCCGGATAGGGAACAGTGGGCTAGAGGAAAGGGGGAAAGAACTTCATTCTGAGGCTGAGGTATGGTATACGGATGGCTCTAGGAAAGAAGGAAGAGCGGGAGCAGGGGTCTACAACTGTAGCACACCAAGGACATTCTCAATCCCTTTGAGAAAATATGCTACGGTGTTCCAGGCAGAGGTATATGAAATTCTGACGTGCGCGTATGCTATTAAGGAGATCGAGATGTTTAACAGACCGATACACATACGTACGGATAGTCAGGCAGCTTTAAAGGCACTGACATCACCATGGTGCAAATCACAGCTGCTGCAGGATTGTCATGAGGCACTCAATGATATAGGCAGATGCGGCAAGGTGGAACTTTTCTGGGTGCCTGATCATGCAGGCATATCCGGATGAGATGGCTGATGAGCTGGCAAGGGCCAGTTCCAGCCGAAATCCAATTGGGCCAGAGCCAATCATACCTATTGCTACGTCGATAGGGAGGGCAGAAATTAGAATGTGGGGCTTAGCCCGGCATTCTGAGATCTGGCAAACTACACCAAGTCTTAGACAGGCCAAACTACACATAGGAGAACCTAGGCCTGGGCTTGCCAAAAGACTCCTGTCCCTAAACAGGGGTCAATTAAGAACAATAGTGGGACTCCTCACGGGGCACTACCAGGTGATGAGGCACCTTCACCTCCTGGGAATTGTAGATTCACCTAGATGCAGGTGGTGCGAAGAAGGGGATGAAACTACATCCCACATATTATGCGAGTGCCCTGCTGTGATGAGGACTCGAAATAGGTACCTGGGGTCTCCATTTTTGGAACCCAGGGAGGTAAGGGAAATCCCCATAGGGGACCTGTTGACCTTTAGCAAGGCGATTGGCCTTTATGGGCGATTTCCTTAGAAGGGTGGTTGGCACAATGGGCCAATAGGTCTGAGTGCCTCAGGGCCTCCTTGGAGGAACTCCACCGAAAATAATCTATCTATCTTGTTACAATAAATTAATGTCAGCAATGAACGAACTTGATGGCACAAGTAACGGTCACCTGGGATTTATGCAACCCTCACATACGTCTTCAACATAACCCGCGAAGGCCTAACCTGTTCAACAAGTTTTCCTCGTTACCATGTTCAGGATTTCGGGCCCCTACAGAAACGTGCTAACCATAGTCCACTGTCCATCTTGTTTTGGAAATATCATACAATGATGGTTACAGTAATAATGTCAGGAGGAGGCCATTTCACAGATAAAAATTTCTTAAATATTTAATATTTTCCAAGGAAAAGTTAATATGCAGTAATCATGTAAAGGTGCCACCAAAACCAGTACATACCATTTCAGAGAGAGTAAATGATGGTTGGTACCTGCATTACAGTTCAAGGGTTAAAATCCACAGCAAATCCAGTGATGTCAGGAGCCAAGGGCAGAATCTGCTGCCAAAGGAAATCAACACTTTTCTCAGATTACGATTTTATATTTTCTATACAACTTTAGAAGTATACATAGATTAAGAAGAGTTGAAAATTTTCATTTAAATTACATGGTCAATCCATCAACTTTTCACTCCAGTGTATTATTTGGTACACTATTTTTGGTACACAAATGAGATTTATGGGGGCGGAGTTCCTTAATAATGAGCTCACTCAGGTTCCTTATTACTTATTTTAATGATTGCACCAGTACTCCATTAAAAATGACTCTACCAGTGACGAGATAGCCCATTTTGTCATGCTACATTTGATAACTGTCAGCCTTTCTCTGAATTAAATGAAATGTCCTATGAGTGGCCTACAACGGTAGAACAATAATCCACAGTTAGTAAAAAAAAGAGTGGCATGATTAAATCTGGATTCAGCAGTGAAGAAGCAAGAAGTAAGGAGGGAGTGAGACAAGGCTGTACACTGCCTCTAGTAATCTTTAACCCTCATGCAGATTCCTGAATTTCGTTATGCAATCGGATTCTTGGCGCCGCTGTAGCACTTGGTTGGCATCAAGGAAAAATTGGTTGTTTAAAATTAAAAAAACCTTTATTGATTATATGCTGTATATTTATTTAATATTTATTGAAACTGAAAGACATCTTAAGGAATCATAAAGGACAAAACCAAAAAAAGAACAAAGGTACTTGCAATAACATTGCAAATAAATATTTTTTATCATTTGTGAGAGCATGATTACAAATTGCAATGGAATGTTAATTAAATAAGATTGGAAGTTTTCCACAAAGAAATCTTTACTTCGACCGGTTTCGATGTGATACATCATCACCAGGTCACCTGATGACGATGTATCACATCGAAACCGGTCGAAGTAAAGATTTCTTTGTGGAAAATTGCCAATCTTATTTAATTATGTTATTCCACCATATAACGCCTGAAACGACTCTTTTTATTGGAATGTTCTTTGCAAGTATTTTGGTAACAAATGTCACATATTTGGAATATTTATCTTTTAACTGGGCACATGTGGCATTGCGATCGCTTAAATTTTTTTGGCTCAGGTTCCCTGTCAGCTTGCCCTTCTAATGCAGGGTGGCCACTGATAACCAACTTTCAAATTCCCCGACTTTTCCATGATGGCTTTACCAATTCCCCTTACTGATTGCCAAAAGGTCTCCTACTATCGGAATATTTAATTTCTGCTGAAATAAATTTTCGTCAAAACTCAACAAATGTTAAAAGCTGAAATCAATAAATTATAAGCTATAAGAATGAAAAATATATTAAACCTTCACAAGTTTAGCCCTCACACAAATTGTACACAATTTTAATACATTTTTCGCGGTCGCGTATCCGTGTTTCGTATTTCTGTGGCCGTGTATGTTTCCTTCGGTAAAATTACAAGTTGACAGTGTCTAATTTTCAAGGAAGAGGTGGTGTGTTGTGGTAGTTCTGGGAAGTTGAAGATTACTGTAAATGAATCGAAGTGAAAGTTAATGGCTTTTTTAACGGCAGACTCCGGCACAGGTATCACTGTGCGAAAAATACAAACCAAAGCCAAGTTCTTGGACTGAATCAAAATCGGATGGAACGAGTGACTTTTAGAAGCAAATAACAGTGTGATTAACGTGGTCATAACCCAATTATTGTAAGAGGGAACCAAAAATGTAAAAACATTTGTACATACAAACAAAACGTAATCACTTCACTGCGAGCGAATAAAGGAGGCAATTAGCAATGGCAGCGTCATATTTAGGAATATCATATTTGAGGTGGTTTGTGACCTGACTATATTGTTTCAAGAGGGAGCTAAAGGGGCCATTCAATAATTACGTCGAGCATGAAAGGTGGGGAGGGGAGGACTCTTCTTATGGTCTCGCTAAGGGGGGTATGGAAATGGAAGATGATCTTACATAAGATTTTGTTTACACGTGTGATCGTACTTGTATTACCATTTTAATAATCATCGTCTCGTATTTTTAGAACTGCAAACACGCATTTACTACGAGCTAGTGTGCTCCAACCTCTCAACCTGAGTCTCGGAAGTTAATTGAAACGAGAGGTAAAATCTTCTGAACAACATAGCCTTGGATTCCTTGTGATGAGCGGAATACATGGTGATCATGAATTTTAACACTACTAGGCAAATATCGCATTAAGGATATACAAAAGGGATACATTGTATGACTGATTCACAACTAAATCACTAAGATTCACAACTGAATGTTCAACGAATTGACGGGGCTTATTCGATGCATTTTGGCGACGGACATTAGTTTTAGCTGGTGAAATATTTCGGTGAAATAAAGGACGGGAAAGACCGGAAAACGTAACGGTAGAAAAATAACAAAAAATTCCTATCCCAGTTTTTCCCTGACCATTAAGGGAATTCCCTGACTATTCCTTGACTTTTCCAAAATTCCCTGACAATTCCAAGTTTTCCCTGACGATCGCCACCCTGTAATGGTATACCCTGAGTGCTTGAAATGCAACTTTTTACAGTATTTGACTGGACTTTGTCCACCCGTCTCAGTACACGTTTTCTCACCATATTTTCTGCCAATTGCTCCAGGAAACTATGCCGGCAGTCCAACTTACTTGCATTCCATTGGGGATTTTGTTTAGTAAAAATCAAATATGCTGCAATTCCACACACATATAAAGATTCATTAAAATGTGCACAGGCATCTATTTCTTTTACATGTGTAAGACTGAACCATTTGATCCACCAAATCTGTTCCTCCCTTATAGGTATTATAGTGCAATATTATTTCGGGTTTACTTTGCTTCTCCAAAGAATTTTTTTAATCATAGATGATAATAAATTAGTCATTTTCCCTTTTTAGGGACATAAAAGACCAATGTGAATGCTTAGATGAATCCAAAAAAAAAGAATACTGGGCTCGAGAGCAATTCGTCATTGCGGGGTGACCGTCATGAATTTTTCTCAAAGAAATGTTATAGACCAATAAGAGACATTCAAAAATCTGCCTTTTTCATTTTTATATATTGATTTTTTATGAACTTACAGCCATTTAAAAATAAATCACCTAAAATGGTCATTTTAACAAGCAAGGGGAAAACGATGAATTTTCAAATGTCTCTGATTTGGCCAATAATGAAGTTGAAGATTTTTTTGTTTTGCAGTGCTTTCTTTGTATTTGTATTCCATGCTTTGAAAGTTGGAAGTTAAATGGGAAATGAAGTATAAAAATCAGAAAATTGTTCCAACTTTAACAATTTTTTTGCAGCTATGAAATGTGCTAAAAGAGTAAAATTCAGTTTTACAGGTATCATTTAGGCATATTAGTGACAACATATTTTTTAATAGCTCCAATAATGTTGAATTTCCATGAAATATGTCTTCAAAGTATGAACAACTGCCATTTTTGCATAAACATAAGAGGCTACATTTAAAAAAACCCATCTTTAAAAATTATGAAAAATGCTAAAATATACCAATAATGATGAGAATTAAGCCCATGCAAAAAGAGTGGGCAATTCTGCATGGATAGCACATTGTGCTATCAATGGTAGTACCACCTCGACATTAGTCCTTCATTTTGACTTTGCTGAAAACTGGTCGGTTGTACTTCCAAATGAAGTTCAAATCTACCACTGGAATGATTCTCAGGTTTCTGTATTTACATGTGTAGCCTACTTTTCTGGGAAAACAAAGTCACATGCAGTGGTTTGTGACGACTTAATTCATGATAGTGCACATGCACTCTGTGCATTGAATGTGGTAAAGCAAGAAATAATTCAAAGTTACGCAGAGGATTTTAATTCGGTAACATATGTATCAGATGGAGCAGCTTCCCATTTCAAGAATTGGTATCAAATGTCTGAATTAAGATCAAAGATTCCTGAAAATATTACAAGGAAATGGGTTTTCTTTGCCACTGGCCATGGGAAAAGTGCATGTGCTGGTGTAGGAGGCCTTTGCAAGCATTATGCTAAAAAGTTCAACCTGCAGAATTGCAGTATTGATGCCATCAGAGAAGCAAGAGGGTTTGTCAGATCTGTATCAAACTTGCTTAAAAATACAAGTGTTGTCCTTTTAAATCGTGGCAGAGAGAAGTCTCACCAGGAGAAGAAAACAGAATTGAGTAGTGTCAAAGCTGTAGAGGGAATACAATCAACTCATTACTGGTATGTGCATGAAAGAGATACAATGATAGCCAGAACAGTAACCCATGTGATGCAGAAACTCACTGTTAGTGACAGACAGAGATTAGTGTACAAAATAAGTGATTTTACCATTGGCGACTTTATTTCGTGCATATATGACAATCACTGGTGGATAGGTTGTATAACAGTGGTATCAGATGAACTTGGTGATATCAGTGTCTTTTATGAGTCCTCATGGTCCAGCCAACAGATATAAATGGCCACTTCAGAAGGATGAGTGCATTATACCACTTAGAAATATTCTTTTAAAGATAACACCACCTTATGATATTGAAATAAAGTCGCCAATGGTAAAATGCACTAACTTATAAAATTCATAATTAATTAACAACAAAAATATTGCCCACTCTTTTTGCATGGGCTTAATGATCATCATTATTGGTATATTTTATCCAATTTTCATAATTTTTAAAGATGGGTTTTTTGAAATATAGCCTCTTTTGTTTATGCAAAAATGGCAGTTGTTCATACTTTGAAGGCATATTTCTTGGAAATGCAACATAATTGGAGCTATTAACAAATATGTTGTCACTAATATGCCTAAATGATACCTGTAAAACTGAATTTTACTCTTTTAGCACATTTCATAGCTGCAAAAAAATTGTTAAAGTTGGAACAAATTTCTGATTTTTAAACAATTGTGAAATTTATACTCCATTTCCCATTTAACTTCCAACTTTTTTCAAAGCATGGAATACAAATACAAAGAAAGCACTGCAAAACAAAAAAATCTTCAACTTCATTATTGGCCAAATCAGAGACATTTGAAAATTCACTGTTTTCCCCTTGCTTGTAAAAACGACCATTTTAGGTGATTTTTTTAAATGGCTGTAAGTTCATAAAAAATCAATATATAAAAATAAAAAAAGGCAGATTTTTGAATGTCTCTTATTGGTCTATAACATATTTTTTTGAGAAAAATCCATGATGGTCACCCCACACCTCCTGCATGATTTGAGATGGAAATGGCCAGTGTATAACACAACTCTTTAGAGCACAGAGTTAAAAATGAATCACTTGGCAGCCAAACCCTATGGTATAGGGGGATTGGGGTGGTGTGGTGGCTAGAGTACTGGCCTACCATCTCGAGGGCCCGGGTTCTATTCCCAACAGGGGTGGATTTTTAAATGACAAGCCATTCCCTACTTGGGTGCCAAGTAGGGAGTCCCAGCAGTGCCAAGTAATGCCAGAATTTCAGGTTCAGTACTCCATCCGTCGGATGGGACATTAAGCTGTGGTGCCATTGGCACTTGTCATTAAGAGTAGGCTAATGCCAATGCTGGGCTTCTCTCTACCCTTCCTCCATTACCCAATCCCATTACATTACTAGTCATCAAAAGCAAGGCTTTTATATTGGGTACAATAAATAGAATAAATTACCAACAATATATAAAAAGTGCAAAACAGATACATAATAAAACGAGATAATCACATGAAATGTAGGTGTTGGCGTTAAGATATGAATACAATAGATGAGATGAAGAGATGAGGGGAAAAGTCATTGACAGGGAGATATTGCATAAAGAAGAAAAATGGTAGAATAACGATTGTTGAGATATCAGAAAGAAGAATCTTTCTGATATGTTCGAATACCACGTAATATCGCCAGAATCTACGGATTTCATTCGATTGTTGAGATACTGACCGCCAGAATTGGGGTATGTGTGACAGTCCACATTTACAAGTGTTGCCACCAGGAATTGGGAGAGGAGTATTTCAGAGCAGGAAGACCCATTTGTAATTGACTGAAGTAATATGAGGTCAGAGGTCAGCCACCACTGGATGATGCGTGAAAGGCCAAGGGAGAGTAAAATTTCTTCTAATGAAGAGAATCTAAAGTGGGGGACATGATAATGAACTGTTGCTAAAAATAAATAGATGGGGACAGAAATTTTCGTGTGTTTAGGCAGCCAGTGTTCCAGGTGGTAGAGCAGTATTCAAGGATGGGTAGTACACATCCAGAAAACATGGAATTCAATGCTAAAAGGGTCCATGATTGCATTCAGATGGTAGAGGATATCTGCAGTTGACACTGCCTGGCTGGAAATAGCTTTACTATGCTCAAAGAACGTTAGTTTTTGGTCAAAAATTACTCCTAAATATGTGTGGAAGAGGTGATGGCAGGAATTGGCTGATTGGCAAGTCTATGTGCAGAGGATATGGTGTTACATTTCAAAGAGGAGAACAGCACAGCAGACTTCTATGGATTCATGCGTAATTATCATTAATGCACCAGTTTTCAACAGAATTAAGAACAGGCTGTAAATGAAGAGAATTAGCCTATCTGCCAACTTTCTAGGATACATATTTTGCATGGTGGGTAGGATGAGGGAAGTTTAGCAGAGTGGTAAATCTAGGAAGGGGAAGGAGAGAGATCAGGTATGAGATAGCATAATACCCAGTTTAATATTTCAACTACCTGGCCTTACACTTGCAGGGAAATGATATTTACTTTTTCAAGGTAAAATATGTGGTGTACATATATATTTAATTCAAAATGAAATGCATACGTAAAATTCTCCACGGGGAGAAAATCACCATGCCACGATTCGCTAATGACATAACAGTCTTGGCAGAAACAGAAGGAGATTTAAAGAAGACACTAAGAAATATGGAAAGAACAATGACCAGATATGATCTGAAGATCAATAAAAAGAAAACTAAGGTATTGGTATACAGTAGAAGAAAGGAAGCCAGGACCAATGCTAAACTAGGAAAACAAAAAATCGAGGATGTGAAAGTTCTGTTACCTGGGAAGCTGAGTAACCAGCGATGGACGAAGTAAAAGAGAAAATACCAGTAGAATTGCCCAAGCGGAAGGGCATTCTACCAGAAGAAGATTCTGCTAACAGCTGGAAATACAAGCTTGGAAGTGAGGAAACATTTCATTAGAATATACATCTGGAGCATTCTACTATACGGCAGCGAAGCATGGAAAATAACAGCAGCAGAGAAGTCCAGGCTGGAAGCATTTGAAATGTGGTGCTACCGAAGAGTGATAAAGAATGGATTGATCGAGTGAAAAACGAAGAAGTCTTAAGAAGAGTGGGAGAGAAGAGATGTCTACTGAAAACCTCAAAAAAAAAGACGGGACAACTTAATAGGCCACATCTTAAGACACGATGGCCTGATGAAGATAATCGTCAAGGGAAAAATGAATGGGAAGAATGGAAAAGGCAGGCCTCGTATGAGGTATATGAAGCAAGTTGTGAAGGATGTGAAAGAGAGGAGCTACGTCAATATGAAGATGCTGGCCTATAGATCGAGTGGAGGGCTGGGTCAAACCAATCCAAGGATTGTTGATCGATGATGATGATGACGTAAAATTCAAACACAATACATATAGGCAGCCGCAAACTATGCCAATTTTTCTCACTGTACAAACTAAAAGAGGAAGCTGAGATATGTGATGATGATCTTTTGTGACCATTTGGAAATGGCACATAAAGATATGGTCAAACGATTTCCTTTTGGAAGAGAACCCAGATTGGGTAATAATTCCATTTTCGGATATTGAGGAAGGTGGGTTATTAGAAGAAGGACTAGTTGAAATCCAAAATGATAGTGAATTGAAACCCAAGTTTAAGAAAAATTATAGAACTGCATAAGATAAAATATAGGTATAGAGCAAGTAACAAGCGAAGTATCCAGAGTAGATTTGGAGAAGAGAGAAGAATGAAGCAAAATTTAAAGAGCAGAAAGGACCAACTAATCATTCATATCTTGAGACATGATGGACTAGAGACATTTTGGTAGGAAAAGTGACGGGAAAGAATGGGAAAGGAAAGCCTCGTTTGATATGGATCAAGTTGTGAAGGATGTGAGACAAAAGATTTATGTGGTTTAAATATGAAGATCCATAGTAAAAAAAAGAACAATTGTAATATTCCACAGCAATTTTTACTAGACACTTTTTACCACCTATGTGGCATTGTCAGGTACAATATACATCATTGAGTCGAAGACAGTCTATTGCTGGCAAAAATGGCAAGATTCCCAATTTAGTTAGTGTGGCTGCGAGAATGATTCTGACCCCAGGGATGTGGCCTGTCAATTGATAGTAGTGTGTTAAAAACACAATTGGGTAGGCAATGGGGAACCACACAAAAATTATGATAGAATCAGAGTGTGTTGAATCCTGTGAACTGTAGGATCAGTCCTAGCTCAATGGTGTGGGTGTCAGGTTCAGCAGAAGTGACAGAGCTACAGAGTGAAGACATGGAAGATGACAGAAATAACAAAATTGGGACATGGAATTTCAGGATGATGCTGAGGGCAGCGAAATTTGAAAATAGTAATCAGTAAATGACTAGGATAAATGAAGACATGATAGACACATTAAAGGTGGGATGGTAGGACAGAGAAGATACCTGGAGTGAAGGATATAGAGCAACACATACTGAGGGTGATGAGAGTACTGTGGGACAGGATTACTAAATTGTAAGAAAGAGAAAGAATCATGTGAAATGAAAGTGAGAAAAGCAGTAATAATACATCCCATTCCAGTACATTTGCTAAAGGGTCAAGGGAAGACTAAAAAACAAAGATTTTATTGACTGATAGGTAGGATATCTGAAGAGAGTCTGGTAGAGAATTTTATAATAACTGTTGATCCCTGATCCTATAATAGGAAGCAGAAGTTTAAAAGGAATATAGAGGGATTAGTTTGATCTTGCACATGCAAAAGTAGTCCTTTCAATAATGAACAGAAAGCTGTAGAAGATGTATTTGGAATTTTTAAGTGTAATTTCAAACCTATGCATAAGGTACTGTGCTCAGGTAAGGATACCATTTGGGGTACCTGGATGGGTAATGTTATTATTTAATTGTTGATTGTAATATCGAAGAATAAAGGAATCTGGTTGGCCGTAATATCAATAGCCCTTGGTGCCCCTCGCTGGTCAAGGACTCATGTCTGGGTTCCCATGATAGTAGGTTGATCCCGACTGGCCAGCCAGCAGCAATCTAAGTTCACACTGGAGTTTTATTCTAAATGTAAGGTCTAGAAATATTACGGTTGTACAACAGACACCACAGGTAAGTGTAGGATGGATGTTTGGCAGGGTTGTGTGTTGTCCTCTTCAATACATACATGGAGGTATGTATTGAAGACTCATGAGATGACATTCATATTTGCATAAAAATGGTAGGAGTGGTAGTTCAAATTGTTAGGTTTGCCACTAACCAAGCACAAGATTACAAGACAGCTAAGGATTTAAATCACTGTTTGACACTTCACAAATTTGGTGTGGTGGATTTTGGATGAAAATAAATCGCATGAAAATTATGAAATTTTCAATGAAAAATAAGGCAAAACTTAATATTAATTAAGAGAGTATCAGCTAGAACATTATGTTAGTTAAGAGGGTATAGGCTAGAACAGGTGAATCAGTTTTGTTGAATGGGTAGGATATTGAAAATAAGTGGGTATAGTAATATGATATTAAGTGAAGAATATGCAGGTGCTTACCAACATGAGAGAACTCATGATGAGCATCTTGAGCACATAGTAAAAAGAAGGTTAGTGAAGAGCTTAATGTGGAGCTTGGCTTCCTATGGGTCTCAGTCCTGGACACTATTGGAGGAGGACAAGAAAAGATAGCAAGTTATAGAAATGCAGATGAATGAGAGAGGTGTCAAACCCAATTGGAGAGGAGAGAATTCATGGTATAAGACATCACTTTGTGAAAATAAGATATTCATGATGAGGAGTAAAACAAAGAACGTAGTACTATGTTCTCTGCATATCAGGTTCTGAGTCCTCGTATGTAGACTGGGGGTGACAATAGTTTCACTAGCCATCCTGCTAGCGAAACCGTTGTCTCCCCCAGTCAACATACGTAGATGCAGAACCTGATATGCAGAGAAAATCTGAACGGTGCCATGGAAACGTTCACATCAACGTAGTACTATTTTCACACTGCAGAAATTACTGACCATGGTTTCAACACCCACAGTGTCATTATTCATGGGGACATGGTGTCAATTTTTAATTAATTGTAATGCATAGTGAAAATAGTACTAAATTGTTTTGTTCCTCATCATGAAGGAGAGAAGGTTGGTGCCAAAAAATAAGAGATGGCAGTGTAGGTGTATGACATGGGTACTTAAGGTCAATGGATTGCTGAAGGTCCCTGACAAGAGTAGAAATACAGGGTAAGTAAGGCTGAGGAAGGAAAGTGTTAAGAATGTGTTCAAAATCAGCAGTTAACTATTTTGATTTCATTGCATTCCTTTTTACTTATGTTTTGTTTGTGCTGGGAGGAGTCAGGCAGTCAACTGTTTCAGTTTAATGTCTGTCTTTCTTTTTGTATCGAACTAGTCGTAGAAAGTGAGTTGCAATAAAAGGAGTTATAATGCAGTCCTAGCAGAGTTGTCACTATTATTCATGTTGGTGTCGTAGATGAGGCAGGACAGAGAAATATTAACAGGCTATTGATCCAGGAGCACTGTTATTGGAGTGAACACATTTTTTTGGAGTAAATCATCTGCTTGTTGGAGTTGATAATGGCAACTCATGACCACGAGACTGAATGGAGATGCACACCCATAGTTTAACAAGAGAGGAAAATTACTTCATATGGTCTATACATACACAAGCTAATATAGTTACTAAGAATTGTTGGAATGCCATTGATCCTGGTTTTGACAATGTGGAGGAGTTAAATGCTGACCACGTGCGAATCAACAGAAAGGCTCGTTCCAACATATTTTCGGTAGTTAGTGATGATATTTAGAGGATATTTTAGAGGAAGTATTGATAATGCAAAGGAAATATGGGATACTTTGGAGGATTTATATACTTCATTTACAACACTACACAATGTCATCATTCTGAAATAAATGGTGAGTGTCGTAAAAACTGAAGACATGATGATGACACAAATTTTGCAAAAATTCAGAGCACCAACAGAAAACTAACTAAAGGAGGAATTCAGTTTGACGATACTTCCATCGTAATGTTCATTCTGGCGGGACTTATTCTCAAGAAATATGAGGGACTCGTTAGGTCAGTGGAGAAACAAAACCTAACTAAACAATTGAAGAAGTTTCTTCTCATAGAAGAAAAGAGAGAGAAAAGGAACGATGAATTAAAGTTGAAAGAAGATGAAGTGAGGGCATTGGCTGTTATGAGGAACCAGAATGTTGGAGATGCTAAAAAGAAAGGGCAAACAGAAGAAAGAAGAGATAACAGGAAGAGTGAAATAACAAGAAATCAGGATCATCACTGGAAGGTACACCACATTTAGAATCAAAGACATTACAAGTGTTACACATTCGGAAAGTTTGGGCACATTTCCCACAATTGTACTGAACTTAAAGAATATTGTCAATCAAGGCAAGTCAGAAACGGAGGTGCAGCTAAAACTGCAGTGAGTAACCTAGCGGAGAAAGTAGAGAGTGTTAGTGGTGTTAGAGCTTACTGTTCAGTAGGGAAAGCCATGTTGAAACAAAAGGAGTGGTGTACCTGAATTCATGCTCTTCAGATTACATGAGCCCTATCAAAGAAGTGTTTATTGAGTTGCAGGAGGATATCTCCAGAACCATACAAATGAGAAACGGAGATACAGCCATCATTGCAGGAAGGGGCATAGTATCAATTAAGACACCCAAGGAAGACGGAGGAATAACAGTGACCCTATATGAGACATTGTATGTACCTGAACTTGATTGTGGGCTGATGTCAGTATCAAAATTAACTGACAAGGGTTTGGACATTGTGTTCTCTGAGGAGAGGGGAGTTGTTTTAGACAATTGTGAATTGATCTTTAGATCCAGGAAAAGAGAGAGGGAACACATTGTCAACACCTTGGGGAGTGAATGCATGCTGTAACGTTGTCAATAAGATAATAACTGGCAAGAGTAAAGTAGTGGTAGGAGTAGCAAGAAGAGTGGTTGGTGACGTCGAGACGTGGCATCTGCGGTTTGGACATTTACATTGTGAAGCTTTGGCGAAAGTACCATTCCTGAAAGACTTAATGGGAAAGAAGGAATTATACCTCAAATACCATTTTTGCAAAGAACAGGTTAACTGAGGGAAGATTGTATTTAAGCATGTTGCTACAGACTGTAATATTGCTAATGCACAAACGAAGAGGTTATCAGGACCAAGACTGCAAGGACTTTGCAAGACTTATAGGGCTTGAAAGAGAATAAGAATGTATTCTTAATGATGTGATATAAAGTGTTTTTTATATATGTGTTTATTTCGTATCTGTTGATGCTGGACAATGGGAATTGTTAAGAGTGTGTCCAAAATCAAAAGTTAACTATTTTGGTTTCCTTATATTACTTTTTTTATGTTTTGTTTGTGCCTGGAGGAGTCAGGCAGTCAATTGTTTCAGTTTCACATCTGTCTTTTTTTGTATCCAACTAGTTGTAGAAAGTGAGTTGCAATAAAAGGAGTTATAAGGGAGTCCTAGAAGAGATGTCGCTATTATCATGTTGGTGTCATTGATAATAAGGCAGAACAGAGAAATATTAACAGAAAGAACAGGTAATATACAAGTAGGAAGGAGTGCAAGAAACATGCAAACTTGAAGAGAGAAATAGATTAGGGATAGGTAGAGATAAAAGATGATTGAAATTTTAACAGGAGTTGGGGCACTATGGCCAAACCTAAGGTAACCCATAGGGGTAGAAGACTGTCACATAATATACCTAAAATATAAATGACTAATGAATAAATTTCACTAACTGATCATGAAACATCAGGTGAACACTCATAAAAACTTATTAGAAGCCAGCCAAATCAAGAGATGACACACCTGACGGAAAAAAAATTTCATGACACTAGGAGAAAATATGACATTGATGCTATGTACCTACTGTAGACTCAGTAAGTCCTTGCTTTTTCAAGAAAGAATAGGAATAAAAATGTTTAACGCACTCCCCTGAGAAGACAGGACAGTCTCAAACGAGAAATTTAGTCGGGCCATACTGACTTGGCTCACAACTAAACCCTTGCATGCAGTGGCTGAATTCTGGGAGCTAAATGCTCATGAAATAAGTTTTTAAATTTTTCTCCTATATATTCTCTGTCTCTGAGATAAGTTTTTAAAATCTTTTTCGAGTAATTTTTAAATTTTTGTCCCCCTTTTTTTGTCCTACTTTAACGACATCTTTAATGTTTGACATTGACCCGATGAATAAAGTTTAATAATAATAATAACGATAAAAAATGATAAGACTTGTTTCACTCATTAAGTTTGGAAAGAAATTCTCTTCATAAATAGATAAAGATGGCATCGAACTACAACAAAGTGTGTACTTACCTTCTGAAGGATGAAATCAGCAGCTCAAATGGTAGTGAAGTAAGGGCAATGCACTAACAAAGAGGCACCAATGTTTATTTTCACTTTTGATGCATGACTTTAACATCCTAAGGTTTGGCTGCATTACCTCCGGGTGTTAACACATGGATAACTGCAGATGTACTCCAATGATGAAGTTCCTGATTTGAAAAGGCATAGTTTGATGTGACGTTGTCCTCCTAATATCTCTAGTGACTGGTGGTATAAACTAGACAGGAAATGTTTGGAGCATTTCTATCCTCCAAATCCGGTCCATATGGATATCCAAGCGTGGTAGCCAAAAGGTAATCGCCAGAGGAGTCAAGAACAAATAGGATAATATATGTAACCTTCCCGAACGTAACACCCTCAGTACAAGCCACCCAGAAATCGGTCTCTAGTGCATTTTGTTGAATATACGAACACATATAGGTATAAGGTTCACACAATATACAAACACAGATAGGTACAAATTCGAATGCTATATATTATGTACTCTCCCAGGTTAGACAAACGAAAATGTGGAAGTGAATACTGACATTTGACATAAACGTATCATGTGGGATAACGGGAGGTAACAATGGCGAGATAATCACCATATGGTAACTGATGATAACCACCGTATGACACATTTATCGGTGAAGATATGCATGTCTTCAGATAAATGACTCTTTGAGGATAGCAAATACGTTTTAATAATACTTTTTAAGTTCCACTTACGCACGCACTTAACTTTCCTTGATTTTCACCGCTTTGATTTATCGAAACAGCACCTTGCCAGGGACAAAAGATAAGCTCCTCAAATACACACAAAATTACCTGATGGCATTGACGGAGAAACAAAATTATTTTATAACTCTCTGCATACTGATCACTTAAGTAGTCATGACCGATGTCACTTCACAATTTTCATTCACGACAGAACCACACGAGCAACTTTACACAGTACGATACCTCACATCCATGCTCACATCCCTCGGCGACAAGTCAAATGCCATGAAAAGCCTTTGGTCGCGCAAGGCAAGGAACGGGGAGGGCAGTGATTGGAGAGATTACGTAGTCAAGAAGTGTAAGCAAGAGTAAATAATGGCAAAGTACGAATACCTGCAGTGCTGGGTGCTCTATTTTTAAATCCGAAAGCAGGAGACATTATTTAAATTGCGGCAACTAGGATTCCGGCACTGAAAATGCCGCTACCTCTGCAATGCCGCAATACTGCCATCTAACGTAAAAAAGAACAACCACCGATGAAAATAATTGAGTAGTGATATGTAGGGATGGGCGGGTATGAGAAATTCGGTGTTAGGTTAGCCGGTTATTTTAAACAGCATCCAATGTGCGTGTAATATTTTACGCTCGATATGTGGGATACGGTAACTTAATAATCGTAATAAACAATTGCAGAGTGTAACAACCACCATATAGGACACCATAATACCTATATTCTCCATTTGGTTGGTTAGGATCACAGATGCCCCGTTCACACTACTAGCTTTTTACTATGGTAAGGCTTACCATAGTTGGAAAATGGCCGTGTGAACGCAGGTTGCCGCTAAACCTAGTAAACTTTTCTACCATTATTGAGTTACTATAGTTGGCGCTAGTTACTGGTATTTTAAGGACGTGTGAACGCAAGTTGGTAGAAATGTGGGTAGAAAGAAGGTTTGTTTTGAAAATGGAAGTGGAAATGAACGTAGAGTGCTTGAAGACGAAGTGACCGGATCGCACGATATGGATTGGAAATGATTCTTAGTTACAAGGATATTTATTTAATCACACTGTAATATATTTTAGTAGTTGTATTACCACGTTCCACTGATTCGGTTGTTCAATAATGGTTTTAAATAGTTTGCTTTACCACTGAATCCTGAGTACGTACCCCAGTCGGCACAAGGGATACGCGTATCTGTGGTGGGAAAGGATCTACGAAGGATGGTGTATCTCATATGATATATATCTCTAATTCTCCCATCGTTTCCGCCATTCTGTTATACGACATAGAGTCTTTTGAATATTAATGTGGCGTAAAAGTGTCTTTTACTAGGTAACAATGCAAAAATAATTATAATAGAGATTATTTGTGTAATTGTATGCATACGCCTGCTGCCCAATACTGTTTTTCAAAATAGACATGCCGAGGCGCCGCTGACTACTGCAGTCGTGCGCGAGCATTCTGTTTTCCGAGAAAGTTGACTAACTACTGTGTGCGTGAACCTGTTGAGTAAAAATTGCCTCTTTTTGCAAATATGGATTTACTTTTGACCCTCGAACAGATTCGGAATATTCTCCTTGTTTCGAACCCTGCGCTCCTGTTGACTATTGCTCTACCGGGTTCGACACCTAACTTCTTGGATCCTAATTTTTGGATTGCTACCATCGAAAGTTTTAAGTTGGACCGCCATACCTTGAACATAATTTTGCAACTTTTAAGTAGATGCGGTGAATTCGTTAATTGTACCTGGACTTTGACCTTTTAATTCAAGGTAAGTGCATCAAAGTAAGACACGACCTGTGATATTTATGAAATTCATATTTCAAAAATTACAATTGGTTACCATGTGCTCGTCATTTTGTCGTTATGTGCTGCGAATTATGTCATTAATATTTACAACGTATTTAATCATAACTTGACTTTTGCAGTTTTCTCTGCCCATCAGATTTTTGTTCTGGATGAATAAATATATTTCCTGAAGCAAGAGCTTGTTGTCCTTCATTGCTGTTATTTTCAGTGCAGTCTTGACGAAGAATGCTGTTGTTGATTGTTAATGTGTGGTGCATTAGTGAGCATATGTTGATAATTAGATATATTGAATAAGTGGGGATTTGAAGCGATCGTAACGTAGTATTAATAGCTGGAATTAGTTACTATAAAAACGTTCTCTCGTTACATATAAGAGAGGTTTGTCAGCAATTGAAATAATTCTCATTATCGCCGATGTATGGCGCTGTACGCGCCCTATTGCGACGTAGTTCCACTTCCTGCCAACAGTGGCGCTCTTACGATATACGTCTGTACGGAGGGCTCTCATTGGTTCGGGTGGAGAGTGTCGGCCAATCGGAGGCCTCGGTCTTATGTAGAAATTATGTGTAACTCCACCACCGCCACCACATATCTCCTTTGTGGCGGACATCTATCCACCGTAGATCCCGTTTCACCTCACGCTCGATCCCCAACGTATCCTTAACGCCGGGATACGAGATCCTTGGCCCCCATTGGCTATCCCGATTTCAACAGATACTATCTGGTGATTTAGGGATCTGTACCTCCTTGTGCCGGCTGGGACGCTTATATATTTATTTTATGAGAAAACCTTGCCGTGAAGAAAATATACATGCAGAAATTAAATAACAAAGAAGTTGCAAACATTCACAGGAAATTCGACTCGTGTTATTGTTTACGTATTCACTCCTTAGGACGGCATTAAAACTATTTTCAGCATTATTCCCTTAAATAGCTCCTTTCACAAACAGCAGAATATGGTAAACTTGGGATATCGGATTTTAAAATACTGAATATTGATAAGAGCAACGAATTCATTATGTACACTTGTATGTATTCTATTTGGATGCATGAACTTGCCAACGAAATGGGTTAACACGAGCAATAACTTATTGAGAGGTGAACAATTAATCATTTCGTAGCATGGCGTTCCATGGTTGATTGCATTTCTTGGTGCGTGATGCCTGTATATAAGCTAAACGAATAGAAATACAGGCAAGGAAACGTTAATAATTTTAAAGTGTAAAGGTATTAGTTGAAATATGCGAGGAAAAAGAGGTAAAGGTTGAATGTCTTAAATATCTGGAAATTAAAGTCATGGAGGGCGTTCATCGTTGTGCAACCTTTACATATTTTTAACGTATTACTTTGGAGTTATTCAAAGCAAATGTTAATTGCATTCAATTTTATATTTAAAATTGATGTTTAGCAAAGTAACTAACACAGAATCCGTATCTCGGAGATGCGACCCACTGTCAATCATGAGGAAGTAATTTAAGAAGAATATTTTGGTTCATTTATAAAAAGGGATCTAGGATACTACATTGATAATTTTCTATAAAATAACTGCATCTAATTTGCACATAAGTTAAAATACGCTTCCAATCTTTGCAAGACAAAGTCCTTCCGCTATCCTACCCTCCATTGTTATTTTGACTTAATTTCACTCTCCAATAGATGTCACTAGAGTCTTTACGATGGTTCTGGGTAGGCCGTGTGAACGCAGGTTAGTTTTAGCCGCCATATTAACTATCATTCTACCCTAGTAGTGTGAACAGGGCAAGAGTAACTTTATGAAGTGTATAGGTATAGCACAAACATTTAAGCCTAAAAGGGTAGAGGAAAACTGTAAAATACCTTCCAAGGTTGCAGATGTAACTTTTTTTAGTGCTACTTTCAATTTACTTATTAATTAAACAATTAAAAATGATTCAGCCCTTACTTAGTGTAGAAGCTTCTAGGTAGGTAACCTACCCAAGTAGCATCAAACGTCGGCCCGACATCGTTTTCATGTCGGCAATGTCGGCCGACATATACGACATCGGACCGACATTGGGCCGACATCGGTTTACAGCGTTCCGTACCAACACTACAGCCGACTTATGCCGATGTTGGGCCGACCTAGGGCCGACATCGGAATACAACCTTGGTGAAAGACGTGTATTAGTATTGATTTCCTAGTGTCCTGTAACTAGTTCTATATAAGAATTATCGTAGTACGTTATTCATAACGGTGGAGTATTCAACATTCTGCTGCTAAGGGATCCAATAATATTTATTAGATATGTTACTTTGGCTTAATTTGTGCCCTCTTTATATGTTAATTAAATCTTTTTACCCATACCTCTCCATTCATTTAAAACAAGTTATGCATTCAAGCCAAATACTCTAACTCCCTGTATTAAAGAGGGCCATATCCCTGATCATTATTATTAATTAATCAAATCATAGGATGTTCCCTGATCCATATCTTACATTGTTTTATAAAACCATTTAATCCATATCTTACATTTTATTAATAGAGAGCAAAATATATAATTTATTTTTTGTTGAATTTATTTACTAAATTTGTAAATTCCTATCAATTTTAATAAATTAGATTATTTGTCTTAAAACTAAATTATTTTCCTTAGTATTTATATAACTTTAACTTAAGGTTCCCTGCTAACGTGTAAGTGGACATAGTTATTTGGATTCTGATATGCATGGGTCTCTGACAACTCCCAGGCAACATCAACTATCGGCCCAGTGTTGGCCCAATGTCGGCTTTGTGTCAGCAAAGTCGGCCAACCTAAGCCCACGTTGGGCCGACATCGGCTATGGTTGGCCGACTTTGCCAACATTGGGCCAACACCAGCTTCAAGTAGCATTGCCGACACCACTTGCCGACATCGGTACGATGGTGGCCCGATGTTTCATTTTGAGTTCTTGAAAATCATATCATGGCCACATGAGCGGGGGTGACTTGCCGATGTGCCGAAAGACTAAATTTTCTCCTCCGTGACAATCATTAAAAAAATTCAGTACGGACTGGCAATTCAGTTCTAGTTAAACTTAAAACCATTGCTTACTTAAATATATTAATAGGAGAAGTAAAATTCTAGGATCAAAAGCTCCATGCCAACTCAACAAGTTAACTACCTATTGCGTTTTAATCTCCAATGATGAAATTCAAAGTACATACATTCAAACGCACTACAGTTTATAAAACTTATGTTTTTTAATTAGAGCACTATCATTAACGATAAATTACATCTTTGGTGCACACGAATGACTTTAACCCGAATATTCATTTCATAGTTCGCGGCTGTGAAAGGTATCGACCGTATCGACTATATCGATATAATCGCAATGCTAATCCAATCGAATTCTACATTCAAAATGGCAGTTGTGATTTGCGTTTTCGGTTCGTTGTTGTGAATTATTATTAATTGATCATGTAAAGTCAACTCGGAGGCAAGCAACTGGAATGAAATTGATCTCGAAGCATAGCGTTTTCATGAAGTTCGTCACCAAAGAAGCTTACTTTTAAACTGGAATGGACGAATAATATACGGTGAGCAATTTTGTCTTTACAAAGCGAGACTGCGGAAGAAAATTCACGACTTTGTCATTGATTTGATCTGCCTTTCGTGTAGTCTTGATTGAATTCTTAACACAAGTAGTGACTTTATTTTTACAGGCACGTGTTATACCATTAACGTATTGGGACATTAGGGATGACCTAACGAAGATTCAAATCAACTTTGTAATGAATGTGAAACTTTTGGTGTATTTGTGTCC
This sequence comes from Platycnemis pennipes, assembly GCA_933228895.1. Lineage (NCBI taxonomy): Eukaryota > Metazoa > Arthropoda > Insecta > Odonata > Platycnemididae > Platycnemis > Platycnemis pennipes. The sequence goes on along the minus strand of OW121856.1, from coordinate 74,043,544 downwards.
ACGGTGCAGTCATGACTTTCGATGATATTTCAAAGAACTCCCTCTTCAAAATATCTACTTTTAATTTTGAGTGGACCATTATTCTTTTAAAAGACCCCTGGTGACTGAATACCCAGATAAACCTTTTAAAAATTAGTGTTGTGCAAGAAGCAAGCTCGATTGCAGCTGTTGATATCCATGCCATGTGGTGTGACTTATGTAGCGTTGGCATGAATATGAGCGTTGGATAATGCCTGAAATGTGGAATCTTATTTCAAATGTGTGCTACATAGGCAAGTGAATGCAATCATTGAAATTTGAAGTAGTGCCAATAAATATTAAAGTAGGTATGAAGCTGTTTTTGTTTAAAATCGTACACGTTGCTTTCGAGTTGTTCCTGAAAGTTATATTATGACGATTATTGATTGTAGCCGTCACTTTGTGGAAGCCCATTCCGTCATCTGTTCTATACTATCTGAGGTCGTGCTAAAATATCAGTATTCTTTTAAATGAAACCTGATCTTCAGTTATGCTGGCTTAGAGAAAGGTGAAGGTAATTAGTACAGGGATTTTCGCATTGGCATATTCCAACCAATGCTATGCCTAATGGCAACACAGGTTAATAGGAATATATGGTTTTATGATTGTTAGTGAATACTTGGGTAAATGTTGGACCATAATGGTTGGAAAAACGGACATGAATACAAGTTGACGTAACTGTTCCCCAACGTTGGCCCAACTGTTGGTGCTACATGGGGTTTGTGCAAGTCTACTTAAGTTGCAACTTCATAATGGTTGAATTTAGCTAACTGCTCTTTATAACACTCATATGATGCCAAGTGATGCTACTTATTTCTTCAACTTATCAGCTTTTGGTTATAATTTGTATTCCCGTTTTAAAGCATGTATAGTCATAAGTAGTTATGTGGAATACATAGTTTTTCAATTTAGGTGATACGGGAGTATATATTCCTCGGATTTCTCTGACTGAAATTGTTTTTAGTATTAATTTGTGTACCCATTTCTTAGGTTACATACCCTAAATGTAGTCTAGCTTAATTTCTTTTTAACTGAATACGTGTATACATATGTATTTCTCCTGGTCTTCTACATCTGCTATAGATTTCCTTCGTTATTTAGTTCCTAATTTGAATTTAACACTAGCCAACCTTTCAAACACAAGGCCAAAACTTTTCAAACACCAATCCTCTGAAATTGTAATTTCACCATTTGATGTTGTCCCAATGCTATCCTGATGTTGGTAACCAATGCTGGGCTGACATTGGAAACTCTTTTACCACTGGCAAGGTAGACCACTGGCAAGGTAGACTTATAGGTAGACATACAAAAAGGTACAATTCAATTTTGGAAGGAATTCAAATTCTAATATAGGAAGTATTATTTTGAAATATATGCAAAAAATAATCTGGAAAATTTTGTTAAAATGCTAATAATTAAAGAATTAATTATATGTATTAATACCCTATAATGCCTATACTTCATTAAGTCACTGAAATTTGCTTAGGATGTTATAGCTGGCAGCGGATGCTTTCATGGCCATACTAAAGAATCTGTGCTTTAATGTAATACTTAGGTTGAACAAATAATATTTTAAAATAATGTTCAGGATATGATAAAGAGAGGCATACTCAAGACCAAAAATATAAGTTTTTGATGAAAATTGTTGAAATATAAATTTAGTATTTAATTATATATTACGAAATTATAGGTTTATAACTCCGTTCTCAGGCTACTGTTCATGATTGTCAATATTGTTATTGTTGTTCTAGTTCAGCTGAGTTCATCTTGTATACTGTAATGTTTCACTGCTCAAGTTTATTTAAACACAATTAAAACCTTCTTCCTGTAAGACGAGTTCTCATTGGATTCCAGCCTCTGCCAACAAAAATGATTTTTCCTTATTGAGCCTGCCCATATTTGATCATATCTTTATGTACCATTTCCAAATGGTCACAAGATCATTATCACATATCCCAGCTTTCTCTTTTAGTCCGTAAAGTGAGGAAAATTGGCATAGTTTGTGGCTGCCTATGTATTGTGTTTTAATTTTATGTATGCAATTCATTTTGAATTAAAAATATTTATGTGCACCACAGATATTACCTTAAAAATTGATCAACATTTCCCTGCAAGTGTAAGGTCAGGTCATTGAACTATTAAACTGGGTATGATGCAATTTCATACCTGATCTCTCCTCTTCCCCCTCCTGGATTTACCACTCTGCTAAACCTCCCCTCATTCTACCCCCCACGCAAAATAATATAGAAAGTTGACAGCTTCACCGATTCTCTTCATTTACAGCTTGTTCTTAATTATGTTGAAAATTGGTACAATAAATGGTAATTACGCATGTATCCATAGAAGACTGCTGGGATATTCTCCTATTTGAAGTGTAACACCATATCCTCTGCACATAGACTTGCCAATCAGCCAATTCCTACTGTCATCTCTCCCACACATATTTAGGAGTCACTTTTGACCAAAATTAACATTCTTTGAACATATTAAAGCTATTTCTAGCAAGGCAGTGTTAACTATATGTATTCTCTACCATCATCATCATTGGCCAGCAATCCTAGGATTGGTTTGATGCAGCCCTTCACTCCATTCTTCTATCGGCCAACCTGTTCATATTAATGTAATTTTTCTCATTTCATCCTAGCAACTAAAGAAATACATGCTTTGGGTTTTTTCTCCATAGGCTCGGGTTCCTGAGAAAAAAATAAAGTAGAGTGTCAAATTGCCAGCCTACATTCGCCGGACTCACTTTAATCAACAATGGTAGGGTGGTTAATAACAAGAGCTAGTGTCAGAGTTGATTGAATAAAATTAAAATCAAATTCATTTAAATCACCACCTAAATCCTGATTGAACATACCTGATTCTTAAAAATAAAAAGCAAATGATTTAACCCCTCAGTGCGACTTTAAATGGATGCATTTAATCCCTCAGCATGTGTGACAATTACCATCTGTGTCTGCTAAAATCCATGTCTCAAGCATGTGCAGTGTACCGCTTGCATCCAAGTTATTCATTGGGAATTCTTATCGCTCATGCTGAAATATATGTATTTTCAGTGAGCATATATGTGGTCCAATGCCTCCTGCCTTTGTTCTGGTCCTCCTACACATCTCTGTTAATGTTTACACATCTAAAAATAATTTCTTTCAACTTACGCCTGCGAAAGGAAAGGCTCACTCAAAGCCCAGAATCTGGCGTCTGCATACGAACTTATTTTTTTCGACTCCCGATTTCCTTTATGAGCTTCCAGATAGATGATATGTGCATTTTGATGCCTATGGTTACCTGTTTTTCTATGTTAACATCTCCTTTCTCTTTCATTGTGGTAATAATTACAAAGCCATGGTCCCTCCAGGCATGGTCACTCAATGCTTCTAGGAACTTCGAAGACCTGTAAGCTCTGGTAATTTATTTACAATGTTTGAAGATAAGGTCTAGTTACCCTGATGCCTATGGTTGAGTTGGGGGCTTAGTTTGTTTTTCTTCATTGGGACCGTCCTGTTACTGAACCCCTCTTTAGCTGACCATGGCTTCTCATATGAGTTGTCTGATGAGCAAGAGCATCATGTTTTGGAAAAAGAGAGTGCAGTATGTTCAGATAAAATTTCTGAGGATTCGATTGGCTACACTCTGGATTCTAATTCTGAAGAGGAAGAACCTTCTCAATTATCTGTGAATATTCAAGGTAAAAATTGGGAAGAGATCAACAGTGCTAATCCACCTGTGCCTTTTGTGTGTGATTTGCTTGGGAAACAAATAGTGCCTGTTCAGTGTGCTACTGATCCCCTGGATTATTTGAGTTATTTTTCAACGATGATCTAATTACAATAAATGTGACTGAAAAAACCACTACGCAGAACGCTTTGTTGTTCATGAGAAAGAAAAAATATTGGAACAAAAAACATCGTGCTTTCTAAAATGGGTTCCCACAACTCTGAGAGAAATAAGGGTATTCCTAGGTTTGCTTATGCTTATGGGAATAATTCAGACACCACCTCAGAATGTATTTTAGTAGACAACTTATATTAGAAATTCCATGTTTTCCCAATGTAATGTGCGAGGAAAGGTTTTCATTACTGACTCAATTTCTCCATTTTGTGGATAAAACCAAAGAAGAAATGGTAAAAATGGATCCAAAACTGTGTAAAATTCTGCCAATTAGTGAATATTTAAAAGATAAGTTCCAAAAAGTGCATGTATTGGGAAAGAAAGTTAGTGTTGATGAATCTTTGTTATTGTGGAAATGTAGACTTTCTTGGAAACAGTATATTCCCATGAAAGCTTCTTGGTTTGGAATAAAAATGTTTGAATTTTGTGATTCAACAGGGTATTTATGGAATTCTATTATTTACAGTGGTTCAGGGACCAAGTTAGGCTGTGAAATTACAAATGACAAAGATCTTTTTCATTAAAAGTTGTTCTAAGTTTATGCGATTAACTTTTAGACTTGGGCAGATGTACTTATATGGACCATTATTACAGTATACTATAGTCCTGATCTTCTTTTGAGATTAGTTCAGAGGACAACAGATCATATAGGAACAGCGAAAATCACACACAAAGGTATATAGCAAATTTTAAAAAGAAACTTGAGAAAGTAGAAGTGGTTAGAGAAAAGTGTGGGAAATTAGTTGCATTGAAGTGGAAGGATAAGCATGATGTCACAATGCTAACTATACTAAACATTCAGACAAAATGCATCCCATTAGTCCAAAGGGTGGGTTAGAATGTGTGAACAAACATGCGTGTGTAATAGAGTACAATAAATATATGGGAATTGTAGACTTGAAAGACCAACTTTTGGAATCATTCTTGCTAGAACGGAAAAGGACAAAAGTGTAGTACAAGAAATTATTCAACCATTTTGTAAATATAGCTGTCTTAAATTCTTACATTCTTTACTGCAAGGCTGGTAATAAAAAAGATTGTCTGTCGTTCAGAGTAGACTTAGTTAACAAAATCATAGTCAAGTATCATGGACAGAATTTGGAGAAAAGCAATGCGAATGTACACGCTTCACAGGCTAGCATTTTATTGAAGAAAATGCAAAAACAGAATCTGTAAAGGTTTGAAGAAGAAAGTGAGTGGTGTGTACAAAAAATGGAAAGAGGCAATGATACAGGTGTAAAAACTGCCCAGGAGCCCCGTCACTCTGTTTAGACCCCTATTTTGAGAAATACCACACTCAGGTCCACTACTAAATGCCGGATATGGAGTACAAGAAAAAATAAATGACCCGGAAAAATGTAAGTATCCATTTGTAACAATAAAGTACAAATATTTTTGCATAGACTATACTTTTTAAAACTTTTTTTGAAGAGCGACTATTATCTTAAAAATAAAAAGGCTAACATCTGCACAAAATCTTCGACACTGCCCAGAAAAAAGAAGCACCCTGAGCAATTTGAATAGCTCCAATTAAAGTCACCATAGAGGCATGGAATTTATCAGATGCAACTGCCACATCGCACATGCTGGAGGAGTTAAATCAAATTTGAACAACATAACTCATTTTTGAGAGTTGAAAAAAAAGGAAACTAAGCATTGATTATTTTGAAACATTCATTTGACTCCAAAGTAATTAGTATGCATGTTCCAAATTCCAGATTGACATTTTAAACAAAACTTCATGCAAGGTTTTCCCTATGATCACAGCAAACACATTTTGTATTTATAAAAGATTTTTTATTAATACAAAGATTCACAGTTATGGACACAGCAATGGCCGTGGGCTAGGGGTAGAGGGAGCCATCGGGCCTCATCTAGCCCAGGTTGAATAAATGAAAAGTCAAAGTCACATTTATTTTACGGCTGTAATGTTATTCTGTATAATTGCATTCAACATACCACCCCTTTTGACTAGGGGTGTCTAAGATGATAGTGGTGAAATCCCTGTCATTAGCGGTGGTTGGAAGGGGGACACCATATAAAAGTAACCTGCTCCGCCGGTACTGGAGTTTTTTTCTTCCTGGTTGCCCCTACCATGCTGTCACAGAATCTGCTGATCGAAGCCAATTAACTTTGTTTAGTAAGACAGTAATATTTAAGCTTGCTGTTGTTCACCAACCCTCACCCCCCTTTCGTACACACTTGCTTGACTTTGCCAGAGGTCATTGCAGTCAAAAATAATGGAAACCATGTGTTCATTATTTTGAAAATTTTATTTGACTCTAAAGTAATTGAGTAGGTATGCAAGTACCAACTTTCAGATTGACATTTAAAATAATAATTCATGCAAGGTGGGGATCGGGTTGGTGTGGTGGCTAGAGTACTGGCCTCCCATCCCGAGGTCCCGGGTTCGATTCCCGGCAGTAGCGGATTTTTCAGTGGAAAACCGGTCCCCACTTGAGTGTCTAGTGGAGGGCATTTCAAGTACAGTACTCCGTCCGTCGGATGGGACGTTAAGCCGTGGTCCCCTTGGCGCCTTTCGTTAAGAGAAGGCTAATGCCGACGCCGGGTTTCTCTCCACCCTTCCTCCGTTCCCTAAAAACTCCTACCATTACCCAATTACTCACCTATCCTATATGGCGCAAATGACCTCAGCTGTCGGTCGCCTCCCCTAAATAACCAACCAACCAACCAATCATGCAAGGTTTTCTCTCTGAGCATAGCAAACACATTTTGTGCAAAAAAATCAATTCACAGTGATGGAAATGCTCATGTTATTCTAAGGCTATAATATAATGCTGTTTAATTGCATGCAACATACCACCAGGGACAATTAATTGAACCAAAATTGTTAAGAAATACTACTAACATGACAAGTTTTACCTGAAAAAAGTGAGTTTAGCCAGGCTTTCAGCATAGAATACATATATGAGAATATAAAAAAAATTGTGGTAGTTCTGTGGGTTGTTGATGGAAGTACGTAAACAATATTTTGTGATGTCATATTCATGAAGACTATGTATGGATGCAGAAAATATTAACTGATAAGATGTAAGCATAAAATATTATAGTTGTCAGTCCTGTGTATAATACAAAACTGAGAACAATTTAGCCACACAAATGATGAAATGAATATTAGTATAAACAATTAATATAATTTTTCATAGGTAATTATGAGGAAAAACATATTGTGTTCCTATATTTCCAGAAGCACATTGAAAAAATCATAGACATGTTGGGTTGCTATCATTTAAATACTTGTATGAAAATACTAATTATGCAGTTGCATAATTTCCTAATTTAATCTGCAGTTTTGAGTGATGCGGTAGTTTGTGCATACGGTAAAACCTCTCCAAACGGCCACCTCTATTCAGCGGTCACCCCTGTAAACGGCCATTTTTCCCCAGAACGGAATGGTTTACCCTATCTTCCCCTTGAAAAATGCCCCCCTATTCAGCGGTCACCTCTCTTCCCGACCAGCGGCCAGAGCGTAACAACAAGATACGGCCACTTCCATGAAATCTCAAATTCAAATCTCTCTCTGATTGGCCTTAGAGGAGCTTTATTGCCCATGCTCACATGTACACTTGATACACTTACATTGACAAGGCATTACATTGTTTCGTTCCCTCTGACGAAGGGAATATCGGGGACCATCCGTCCGTTCCTCGATTATACTTACGAGCTTACTTATAAGCGACTTACATTGTAAGCTGCTTCCTATTTCTGCTTCCGGTCCGACACCTCAAGCAAAGGAGGCAAAATACCAAACGTATTCGCGATTGGCACGGTGTGTTGGGCGGTTGGAGCTTACGGAAGATTTGGCTGTGGATTGCGAAATGAGCAGCAGAAGCAAAGTGGTGTTGTCTTTAGAAGAGAGAAGAAGTGTTATTTTTGACAGTGATAATGGGATGTCAGCAAGGAAAATTGCCGAAAAATTTAAGTGCGGAAGGACACAGATAAACGTTATCATTAAAAACAGGGACACTATTCTACAAGAGTGGGAGGACAACAAGAATCGAGGGATAAAAAGGAAGAGAGATCAGAAGTTTAGTGAAGTTAATGATAGGTTATATGAATGGTTTAAGCGTGCCAGAGCAAAATATTTGCTGGTTAGTGGTCCAATACTGCAACAGAAAGCTATGGACATTGCAAATCAACTTCAGATTGAGGGATTTGCAGCTAGTAATGGTTGGTTGGAACGTTTCCGGACCAGGAACAATATTGTTTTTAGATCAATTAGTGGTGAAGGAGGAGATGTTTCTCCAGAGACTGTTAAGGAATGGAAATTGAGAGTGTCGTCTATTGTGGAGGGTTATGAGGCCAGAGACATTTTTAATATGGACGAAACTGGTCTTTTTTACAGAGCCATTCCGAACAAGACACTTTCTTTGAAACATGTCGAGTGCAAAAGTGGAAAACTAAGCAAAGAAAGAATAACAATTATGTTTTGTTGTAATTCAGTTGGAGAAAAGGAGCCCCTATTAGTGATTGGAAGAGCACTTAGGCCACGGTGCTTTAAAAACGTTAACATGGATCTTCTTGGCGTGAAGTGGTGTGCAAATAGTAAATCGTGGATGACTTCTGCAATTTATGAAGAATGGTTACGTGCCTTTAATAAAAAGATGATCCAACAAGGAAGGAAGGTTATTTTATTTTTAGATAACGCCCCTTGTCATCCAAAAATACATCTTTCGAATGTGAAACTTGAGTTTTTACCGCCAAACACAACAGCTTGCCTTCAACCCCTAGATCAGGGGATTATTCAATCTTTTAAACTGAGATACCGGCGAAAGGTTCTACGCAGCCTACTGGCAATGATGGACGACGCTTCATGTGTTAGTGATCTCACCAAAAAAATCAATGTGGGAGAGGCTGTGTCATGGTCAAAATCGGCATGGAAAGAAGTCGAGAAGGAAACCATCAGGAAGTGCTTTGTTTCTTGTGGAATAATAGCAGGTGAAAACTGTGAAGAGGAAATTCCCTGCAGCTCTGATGTTGGCGTCGACTGCACGAATATCATACGATACCACAGAAGAGGCGAATGTAGAGTGCTACGATGACTTGGATGGAAATTGGGAGTCTCGCATTCGTGGCAAAGGTAAGGGTTGTTTCATTTTTCTTTAGAAGTCTTACGAATTTCATCAAACCAAGAGATCATTCATAACAAGCTGTTTCTTTCTTTATTAGATGCAGACATACGTGATAGTGAAGAGGAAGAAGGGGAAAATGAAAATATCACTGAGATGAGCGTAAAGGAAGGATTAGATTCACTATTAAAATTAAAATCATTCTTCCAAAAAATTGACAAGGATTTCAATGAAAATTCAATGGAGTCCTATGAAAATCTCCAAAATTGTTTAGAAAGTGTATTAATTAAAAGAAAATGTAGCCAATTGAAACAAAGTACTTTGACAGGTTTTTTCAAAAAGTAATTATAAACCCTATTTGTTAGCTGAATATGAAATAAAATTTTATTAAAAATGAACTTTAATACAATAATTTTAGAAATGAAGATATGTAAGTATTTTATGTAATTTATCCTGAAAGCCCCTATTTAGCGGTCACCCCTCCAAATGGCCACTTTTTTCTGGAACCGGCAGTGGCCGCCTTAGAGAGGTTTTACTGTATGTCCGACAAAGCGAAGGTCTGCAGCTTGATAGAGGATAAAGGTTTCCTGGTCCAGGAAACCTTTATCCTATGGATATGTGACATGTTTATTTTGCACAATGGTAAAGTTAACTACAAGCATCAAATTTACAACAGAGAGCCTTGTCTAACTCATCTTGACTTTACACTTTCAAGAACGTTTTTCAAGTATTTCAGGTATATTTTTAATGATTAGTTATTCCACAGATAGCAAATAATTTTTTAATATGTACTAGCTGTATGAAACAAAGGGTACTTTTTCCACTCAACAAGAGAAATGCATGTGGCACCTTAGGTACCGAATGGAACAAACTTAATAAGGCTACATTCACAGAGAGAAGAATCACTCCAACAATTGTAGCATGGACTGCAATAGCTAACATTCAAAACTTTTGCTTGAAGGAGCTGGTTCAGTCAGAGATGGGAAGAAAGTTTGTTACAAGTATGCATTGGTAATAGTCCTAGCAAGAAAGTAGTCAAAGAGGACATGTGGAAGAAGGCAAAAAGGTCAAAACCATCATTTAACACAAGCATTAGGGGCCTATACATAATTAAGGCAATCATTAAATTAAAGAGTAATGAAGTGCAGTGAAGTTCCTCATCAAAGATGGGATTAGAGAAGAGAAAGAGTATAGTTTGGGGCCCTAAGGGTGCTGTCTTATGAAGAAAACAATGGAAAAGCACCAACAAACTTCTTACAGCTGTTGGATGTAGTGAGAGTATCAATACTGTTAACTGGAAAACAATAATTGATGTATGATACTAAATGATTCACATAACACTCGTGAATGACTTCCAAATCTTTAACAAATAGATGTCAGCTTACAGGATGTAAGCAGGCAAGGGAAGAAGGTCAGGGGTGTAGGAGATATTTTTGCTAAGGGCAACCTTGGCCTGGCCTGGCTTCTAAGAAAAGGGCCTACAGTTTTTTCGGATAGGAGGAGGTAGAGGCTAGAATTTTGCTAAAAGAGCATATGAAGATGTATGTGATGAAATATGTCATACGACGGCTTAAATGGCCATATCCCCTTTGCCTGAAAGGGCCCAGAAAATTCTGGGAGGGGAGCCTCGTCTCCTTCCCACATCTGGCGCCACTGAAGAAGATACGTAGATAACTAGAAAACATGACAGCTTTAATGGCTTTAATGTATTCACTCAAATAATAAAGATCTATAGTTTATAATCCATTAGTAGAATGGGGATTCTGAATAGAAAAGATGACTATCTGTAGGGTAAAAGTAGAGGAAGTGGTGAAATCAATGGGAGAAGAATTAGTGCTTTAACTTCCCAGAGAGCTAAAAGGTAACAAGGGACAAAAATTTCGAAAGGTCTACGGAACAAGAATGAAAACGAAGGGGACACATTTTAAGACATGGCATTTGAATTGAGGGCCTATAGGCCTATCCTATAGGAGTCCTATAGGATACTATCCTATCTCCTATAGGAGTGGTGAGACAGAACTCCTTCAGTTTACGCAAGGGCTGAGTGCGCTTATCTGACATTGAGCGTATCCTCAAAACTCATAACAAATTCGCACTCGGATGAACATGGTTTAACTTCGGTTTAATCTCTGCACTCAAAAGTTTTCCTTATCATGATAATAAAAATGTTACATTCTCCTAACTTTACTCCTCTTTCACAATGTTATAAAATTCAGCTGCTTTTTTTTATAACCCAGGTAAAAATTTTTACAAGTAACTATAGAACACTATACAGATTTTTCCTACATTTTCTATGCGTAGCTAAAGGAAATACTAAAGAAACTATAGAAAACACATACAGATTTCGCCTAAATTTCTATACATAGGTAACTAAATGAACTCTTGTGATTGTGATATAATGGTCATGCTTATTTTTATCTACAAAATGGTTATTAGGGAAATGTTTTAATGGCACAAATAATCCATGTCAATCTTGTAGTAAAGTTAATAATCACAAATGACTTCATGCCAGCCAGCAGCTGCATAGATATGGCCTCCAAGACTCCTACCCATAATTGTAAAATGTGTCAGGTTGTGTATTATAGGGTGATAGTATAGACAGGAGTTAAGTACAGGTTGTTAAGTAGGCGTATCTGTAGTATGCCAGATACAACTAATTATCATTCATTAAGTGAGAACCTTCATCCTTTACTTTTATATTTTTCAATTTTGGTGATAGGTGCATCCATTCAAGGTATAATAGAATGATTGTTTTTATATTAGTTAATGCATTTGGGTACATTGTTACAGCTTCTCTGTAAAGTAAGTTAACCTTTTTTATGTATGGCATGTGGTTGATTAAATCCTCATGTGCATTCAATATAGGTATTGAATATGTATGAGTGAATATCCAGTGGATGTCCAAAAAGAGGACATTTGGATATCCATGTGCTGTGTGGGATGGCGCTGCAGAATAATGATGAAGGTAAAATGGATCTACCAAGTGACAAAGAAAGAAGTCTAAAGAGAGTGGGAGAAAAGAGAAGCCAGCTGAAGACTTTGAAAATCGACAGGGCAACAGTCAGCAATATCTTGAGGCACGATGGCATGATGAAGGCAATCATCGAGGGTGAAGTGAATGGGAAAAATGGCAAATGAAGGCCTCGCATGAAATTAATGAAGTAAGAAGTGAAGGATGTTAAAGAGAAGAATCTCGTAAATATGAAGAGATTAGGTGATAGAAGAATATAGCGAAGAGCTTTGTCAAACCAACCTTAGGGTTGCTGACTTGTGATAATGATATTGAAACCTAGATCAACATTATAAGTACTGTGCAAGACAACACCATGGTGTGTCGTAAAGGGTGACTGCACGCCAGGCATGCATCATCGGTGAGTAAACAGTAATATTGTTGGTGACTATAGTACACCACAAATTTCACTACTTACAACTAGAGATGGGTAAATTACCGTAATTTTCAACTGAGGTAAATTACCGTGGTAAATTACGGTAATTTTCGAAAATTACCGTAATTTTCCGGTAATTTTAAGTTTTGAGCTGCAAATCCTTATCAGCGGACTCCAAACGAAATGAAATAGCATAAAGATATAAATGCCAACGTTTATATCAAACATATCACGACGTTTATCAATAAAAACTCATAAAAAAATTAAAACAAAGTTGGCAGCAACACGCAATTTGCCTCTCTTTTGTCACACTTTGAGAAATTTTCGTTCCAAAGACATATATGTATACCTCTGCGCTATGTGCATTTGTTATTTTACTCTGAATTAATTGGAATTAACCATGGACACAGTGTAAAAAAAATCATTTTAGCTTCTTAATTTATAATAGTACCAATTCATATGGTTTATTCATGAGGAAGACATTTTCTGAAAAAGAACTTTTCTGAAAATTACCGTTTATTACGGTAATTTTCAGGGGTGTTGGTAATTTACGAAAAATACCATGGTAATTTACGAAAATTACCGCGGTATTTTACCAAGTTGCGCATCTCTACTTACAACTATATTTCCAAAAGAAACTTGGTCATTTCTGTAGAAATACTTTGTTGGTTCTACTGAACTAACTGCTGACATTCAAAATTTGGGACAAATTTTCAGTCGATGACGTTACTGCATTCTTTCAAGGGGTTTGTGGGTACCCCCGAAACATACCAGCAATAGAATCACTCCCCTTTGAGTCCCTCAGGTGCCTAGCATTTTATCGCTGTATAAAACCCATTTTATTTGAGAGAAATGTACGATTGGTGTATGTAGTTAGATTATTCCTGCATTTATACCAAGGGTTGACGCTGGCTATTAATGTAAAAGTTGACAGATGCAAACCGCGATGGTAATTGCCAAAGAAAGATCTCTCATGGACTGAGCTAGCTGGCTCACTGCGCAAACCAAGTTGCTTAGGCTTGTGCGATGAGTCGATTAATCGAAGTCATCGACGATGATTTCAGTCATCGCACCGCGTTGACTGAAATCGGTGACGATGAATGTCATCGACTGCGATGAGTCGATGAGAGTCATCGATGTCGATGAGTCGATGAGTCAATGTGAATCATCGATGTCGATGACTCGATGCGAATCATTGATGTCGATGAGTCGTGATGTGCTGCTGGTACGAAAAACGCTACCAGTGCTGACGACCCCTTCCTGGCGGAGCTCCACAAGAACAAGGAGGTCCCAGATTTATCCAAATCTTCGAACATCCTACATTGGTATAGGGACAGGAAGGATGTGTATCCCCACCTTCAGAAGTACCCGAGGAAATACCTCTGTATTCCTGCCGCTTCAACGTCATCAGAGCGGTTCTTCAGCGATGCAGGTTGTGTTGGACGACCATCTTGTACTCACCGATGAAAATGCGGATATGAGAATTGTATTATACCACAAAAAAGAGTTGTTGCTTAATTTGTAACTTGGTGCTTGTTTCGCTCTTAAATAAATAGGCCTTGTCCTTCTCAATTAAGTTTGACCCAATTCAGTCTTCACTAAATAGCCAAACCAAACTGCCAACCGAGACATCTGCACCAATCATCGATAGTCATCGATCATCGACATTCATCGATCATCGACATTCATCGATCATCGTAATTCATCGATCATCGATAGTCATCGACCATCGTGCACACACTATTCGATGATCGATGACAGCCATCGTCATCGAAGCATTTCGATGAAATTTTTTCATCGATAATCGATGACCAAAATCGGTCATCGCACAAGCCTAAAGTTGCTAGCAAAGGTACCTACTTGATTTCAGAGGAAAATTTAAGGAGTATCGGCAAAAATTAACCCTAGCGGTCTATTAAGAATTGCGTTCAAACGACGGAAGCGGGCTTCCATAAAACTGCGTGATCATGCATTCAAGCGCAAAGTGCTTAGAAAACAGATTGCAACATCTGCAACCCTTGTAATCATAATGAATTTAAAATGTAGCTACCAATGCGAACGGTAAGAGAGAGAGAGAGTTGTAGAATGCAAACCGCTAGGGTCATTTGACTTGTACGAAAACTTGGATTACATTTTCATAGGAGGTGAAATAAATGACTCACTCGGGTATTCATTCTCGGGAAGCATTACGGAAATTGAAGGTCAGAAGTAGATCAGAATGAAGCAGATGGAAAGCTGGAGGTAAGAGCCAAGGGATGGAAATCATGATAAACTTCTTTCCGATCCATCTTTTGAATGCGAGTGAAATTGCGTAGATCTCCCCCAAGGGGAAACCTCGGGGACCAATTAAGAGCCGCCTTGGTCACTCCTCACCCTCCCGTTTTCCATTTTTCTACCTTCACCCCCTCTCATATGTGTTCCTCAACTACGTTCTCCTCCTATCCGCTTCGATGAGAAACTCGTCACACCCGTTGCCCCAGGGAGTAGGATGGTGAATGGTAATATTTCCTGAGAATTCAATTCGCCCAAGACCAGAGTCGAAAAAAGTGTGGAGTTTCCGAGGTCTGCTTGTGCGAGGGAATTGATTGTGTTACCTCGCTGCATTAGGCAGCACATATGAAGTAAGCCTACGGAAATTAAGAGAACTAAGCAAGGCGGCATTCATATACGTTGGACATTTCTGTGCTCGGTTTCATTTTGGAAAACAGAATAATTTTATTGGTAACGACATCCAAACTTTGCCCCAGACTACATCTTTCACTGATTGAGGATCTCCATGAAGATATTTACTATTTTTAATACTGATGCGTCTTCTCAAGATATTCATATGAACTCTGCATAGAGCGTCCATCGCGGAACTTAGCCAATGATAGATGTTCAACTTAATTGAAGTCCATTATTTGACCATATGAAGACCTATTTTGCACCCCATGACTTTCAGTTAAAGGAAAATACCAAGAAAGTTATGATGTACAAGATGAGTAATTTACATGCTAGCTTATGGGTGACAATGAAGCCAAAATGGGGGTGGTTGGGAAGGATTAGGTCCCGCCTACTCTGCACAAATCATTGTGTTTTTTACGGCTTCTTATGGAGACTTCATGTGTATTAAAACAAAAACAATGAAATCGTACCCAATTTATATCACAGCGGCGTCACTAAATATTCTTAAGGTCATTTAACGTACTTAAACAACATAGTTGGCGTTAGTTTGAGTGTTTGCGCACGTTTATGTGATGTATTAGAAAAATGTATGCAGTTACTCATCTTACTACTCTAAGTTTTAAGAGCATCGCGAACAGCAATCCCCATGTGTCCTACCAACCACGGTGGTTGCTGCCTTCTCGGGTCAGCTGCTATGCCTTCTCCAGAACATTCTAACATCCTTGGGAAATAACATTGTTTTGGGTATAAATTTGACAGTACCTACTGGCTACCGTATAGCTAGATGCGTATCGATCGCTGTGCTCCGTCAAAAACTAACACGAATGAGTGGCAATGGGGCCTATGTAAACTTTCTATAAGTCCTAGAATATCAAGGAGATCAATGTATGGGAGAGGGGAAAGGAGAATAGAAGAGGAGAGACACTCCATTGAAGCGTATCCCGATTGGTGGAAAACTATCGATGAATATTACATGTGCTGCGGACTGACCGGATTTGGTTGTCAGAATACACGGGACCAATTAATGAAAGAGAGAGATTTGCTGAATCTCGTATTGACCCAGAAATACACGGTAACAATAAAGAAAAGAATGGGAAAAATAACTACTGTCATTTAATTTAGAAAAAATAACTAGAACTTTTCAATCAATTAAAGTGCGTCAGTTCAACCAAAAGAACTTATAATTGTTTAAAATGCTATTTTTCACGTCAATTTACCAATACATATGTTACATTCGTGGTACCGATGGAGAGGGTTGGGGGTAGATAGTTCATGAACTTTTCCGTGGGACTAGGAATCTATTTGCTGCAGTCGGACGTAATCGGCCCAATTTTCTCAAATGTCATCGTAGGTATCTGGACGCATAGGCGAATACACGTGAAACGATTGAGATGGGGAAGGATGGGCGGACGGAGAGAGAACTTTTGGAACGGCGCTCCGTCAATAAAATTTTATTTCCCTTCTCCCTCATCCTATCTTCCCATTTCAAAATACATTACAAATGCAAGGTCGGGGCAAGGGATTGCATCATAATTCCCCAGCTTCCATGATCCCTCTCCACCCCCTCCATCCCCGGCTTCCATTCAACCAATGACAGCACTTGTCCTCCTAATGGATTCAAAATCGGGATGGGAAAAAATTGCAACGAGATGGGGAATTTTTGTATTTTTTCTTCCCTCCACCGTCGATCCCTCTTCAAATCACTCCCTTCAGAAACAAAAAGAAATTATTTAAAAAGTGGAACCTACCCTCTCTCTCTTCCCCTCCCTTCTTCACCCTCTGGGGGAATATTCCCTCGAGGATAGGCACGGCGCAATCGAGTTAGCCTCGACTGATGAAGACATATATTTCCGCACGGGGTCGCGGAATCGCTTTTAAGGTCATGCGGAATCCTCGGCGAAATGGGAAACGTTAATTATTTTTTCCCCGAGAGTTTCACCGTCGAGATATTTCTCTCTCTGGAAGAAAAGATTCTCAAAAATACCGCGAACGACACATGAAAAAATCCTTCGTATGGAGTAAAGGAGAGGGAGGAAAACAAATTTTTGGCCCGGAGGAATTTCATATTTTCCATAATTATTTCCGCGGTGGCCTTAATTAAAACTGCTTGCATCGCGGTCGCGCAGCCGCGTGAGGTAAGCGTTTCCGACAGATGCACGCTCTTCCAGGTTTTTTTCCATCGCTTGAAAAAAATGTGGGGTAAAGAGTCCCTGAAATATCGGCTGGGTTTTAAAGTTCTCGAATCCATGAAGAACGACGAAACGAAAACGTACTACGTAAGTGATTGACATCATTCACATCATAGTTAAGAAAAAGTGGTATATTCGTTTTTAAAGTCGTTTCTAGCCTGACTCATTAGCAGTGTTGCTACCAGACTGAAGAAAATTTTGTTAATATAAATAAATATATACATATTTTTTTCACGTAACCAGAAACTGGAATTATGGTTAGTATAATCAAGTAAGCTTTGAGATTTGCGAATGATATTTTTCATGAATAACTTTGAAAGCATCGAGGACGGAATTCAAGGGGTCGGGCTGCATGTAGTGCATTTAACTTGAACATTGACTTTTCGTTTACGAGTTCACTTGTCTCCGTAGTGTTGTCTGGATGATATGGTAACAATATTACACGAGTACGCAAGAGTCTGTTCCACCAGCAAATTTGTACACTGTTAATGTCTGACAAAGGCAATACATTATCACCAAGTACATTTGTTTTTGTTGCTATCACTACAGGCGAATGATCACTGACTTAATGCACTTTAGGTAACGTGGGTAGTCGGATATATATGTATAGAATTTTTGAGAGCGAGGAAGAGTGGAGAAAAATCCGGTTTCGGTATTAGCCTTCTCCCAACAAAATACGCCAAAGAATATCCACTATTAGATGGCCATCAGGATGGCCGAAGTACTGCGCTTGATGTCCTCTCTTCAAAACCGAGGGTCGGATCTCCCTTGGAAAGGCTCTGACACCGTTTTTGAAGCTGGTGCCTTGGGATGGAAAGCCAATACTCTAGCCACCAGAATAGCCAAATTCTCAAGTACACACGTATCACAGAAAAATGCCACGAGTAAACTCTTCGTAATTCATAGAAGAGAGGTTGATACATATATTTTCATGACCATTGATTCTTGTAAACGTCTTACGGTTAGCCCATCAATGAAATATGATGTGTCATTTATTTAATCTTACCTCACCTTTGGACATTTTCCCTTCACAGACAGGTATCTAAAGGATCTCTCTGTGCTAACTTTCAATGTGGTACAGTTTCCTAAGAAGTTGTATTTCCTTCCAATCCATTCCTGTAACTTCTAAAAAGCCTCACCTAAACAACCGATGGCTGGGTACAACAGCGTGAAAGTTCATGGTGTGAGTGAGAAGCTTAAAGGACCGACGCATCTTGTGGCGATAAAGTCAAAAATCAAAAATGCAAGTGGCCGAAATAGGGATCACGAAATTCAGGAAGGCTAACATCTACTTATACACCAAATACCTTCGTCTACAATTGAGAACAGTGGGGAAGGTTGACTGCAAAAGAGGAAAAGGGCGAAGAAGAAATCATAGATAGACAATAGAACGCAATGGATAAGACTACCAATTGCTGATATTCTTATACACACAGCAGCAAACTGAACCGGTATTCAATGTTTGGTCGCAAATATTCATTAATGGATTGGCAGAAGAAGATTATATACCCTCTCAAGTATGTTGCAGCAATCAAAGAAAATCCTCCTCTAACTTTATGCCAATTGCTTCCAATATTCCTAAACTTTGACGAGAGACATTATATTCGTTATAGGTGAAGTTGAACAGTAGCTTACCTTGCGCACCTTTAGAAGTAAGTTGAGGCGTAGCGGAAATAAAGTTGGAGTTGGCATTTCTTTCAAGGGATTCCCACCAACCCCACCAAACCTATCTGCGTCACTTTCATCCTGAATTGGTACAAGAGACCAAGCAGACCATGTAAAATCTCATGATTGTACCTTCTTGGTCTGCTAAGGCTTACAATTATATTTGTCTTCTAGTAGCACTGTCGACATACATGTGCCGTGCAAGTTAGAATGAGGGCGTTTACTATAAAACAAAATCGCTATTTTATTCACGAAATCGTTAGATGGAAACGAAAAATGAACTATAGTGGAAAAATTAAGCTTCTAAGCAGAGCAGTGCAATCATAAATTAAATATTAAAATATGCAAAAGGTGACACCCACCAAACGAGCGGCACTAAAGACTTCTACATCATCCACCTGTCCTCCTCGACTGTTTTGGCGGGAACACTGAAGGGGAAGTGGAGGCGTGGAAGTGTGTCTGCGTACACAGCTCCAGCGCATCCTGTAAATAACCCAAAAATCAGAACAACGAAGTTAACTAGGTACTTTTTGTATACACTATGGCGTGAATAAAAGTGTACTGAAGTTTATATACTTTTCCACAAATTATGATTTAGTCAAATATGCAATGCCTTTCAGAATACCCCGCATGGAGTATAACAACCACTTCCACTCATTGTGACTGGGCGAAGAAGCTGCGTAGTCTCACTTGTGATCGGTCGAAGGAATGACGTACGAATCATTCGCAAGCCTACTCTACTGATAGTTTTTCGCCGCTTACAACTCGAGAACTACGTCACGGATGAAAAAACTGAAAAATATGAGTTTTTTTATTTTATAAACTGTATCAGATTTGGCGATAAAAATATGCTAAACGGCTAAACGCATGATTTTTCGAGCTCCTCTATTGGCGGACTGATAAAAAAATCACTGTTTTATCAGGTGGAGTGCTGCATGTTCATTGGGGGAGTTACATAAGGTTCCATGCCATAAATGTGTTTTTAAGGGTAGAGTAGATCCTGCCCGAGTGAATGCACGGTGCGTTGTACTGTCAACGCATCTAGGAAATTGGTACATCGACTTTGGTAACCATCAAAACCTATGATTTGACACGTTTGTTGCCGCGATTCACTTCTATCATTCCTGTGACTTAGACTGTGGCTTTTTAGGGGTCAAGGTTGTTTTTTTCAAATGTGATTTTGTGGTTCCATCTATCCTCGTGCCCAAAATTTCATAGATCAAAATTTAGAAAAAATATTCTTTTTTTTACACTGAAACCTCAAAAGGTAAAATTTGAATTTTGGTTTGGACTACCATTATGGAGTCAAAAGATCAAATTTAAAAATGTAGTTTACATAAAAAAATAAACAGCCTTATTCTATCCTTTTGGCTAATTTCATCAACATAACACTCACGGAAGTGCATACAATTAGAGACTAAAAAGACACACAATCGATGGAACAGTCTGTGTACACATAACATATGGCAGGGCTACTATTCAAATTACCCTTCACGATTTTAAATGTAGCTCGAGGTTAGTAAGTGTTACCCAAAAAGTCGTTATTTATAGCACTGTACACAGTATTTGACGGCTTTAGGACTGAACTGGTTAATAAAGGACGTAATCGGCGAGCAGGTTATATTTTAGTGAAGCTAAAATTCCCTTGGAGACAAGGTTAAATTCGGATGATTTCCATTTTTCCAATGGGGTAGGACTTTCATGTAATCTTTTTGCCGGGAGCGGCTCCATCACAACGTTCTCCAATGGTAGTGCGCCGCTTTTCGTTGTTTCATAAATTTTATTTTTCACGAATGGGCTTTTGGGCTTTACATTCAGTTTTGGTCTGAAATGAAATGGTCTTGAGCTGGGTCTTGAATACTTAAGGCGTGTTTTTGATGTAGCCTGACTAATGCGGGAGAGCATTTCTTTTTTACCTTTTACTTCAAACACCCCGCGACATTCGTCTGAGAAGGCCGAATTTTCTAAATGGAACTCCGCTGATGCTTCGAAGTTCTTTTATCAACAGACATCAGATGTAATAAATACACCCATTTACTTTATTTTCCTTCACTCCCAGTTTCCTTAGCTGCCTTAGCAGAATTTACAACCTTAAAAAAACCACGGTTTCTTTGAGATTAACATTCATCATTTTAACTTGTAGGGCCTAATCTACATCTTACGAGGAGCACTTCCATAAAATGGTTATTTTATGCATGAATTATCGCTTTTCGCTTGACCTAAGAAAATAGTGAATGCAATAAATATTTTCGCCAAGACTTTTTTAACCACAGGATATTATTTCGTGCTCTAATTTACCATGTAGGCCAATAAAAATTATTAAAAAACGTGACTTAAGTCTGTCTTGGACTCACTTGATCCATTCATTTTCAAGGAGACGTGATAAGATCAGTCGACTTTCGCAAGGACAGTTACCGCAAAAAACTGGTATCTCTGAGAAAGACATCCAACCTCAGAGAAAGGCCGACGAATAACTGTGTAATATACTCCTCACATTTACACCACAAATCCTATTCCCTTACGAAATTTTAATGATATATAACTGTGTCTAATAATATCATTATAATATAGATTTCAACTATTCTGAAGAAGGAGTCTCCATGTCCCTATGAATTCAAGCATGTTTATTCTTGTATGTATTCTACATACGTACATACGCCTACATAGAAGGCCAAGAGGTGTGAACTAGATTGTAGGTAAGCCAAATATCTCCCAGTATTTCATTATTTTAACTTAGTTCCGGACATAGTTGAATAAACAGGACTGGGTTGTAATTGAGCCATTGGGGCTTTATTAATTAGATGATTTCCACTTAGTTTTAATCTACAACTAGGGCGAATATTTTAGACCAAATATTAACATAATTAAGCTTAACTAAACTTTACAAATGTGTCCTAGTCCATTAATAAGCATGACTATTACTTTTGGTGACACGCAATCGGTATTGATTTAGTTCTTGGAATACTCTCCTCTTTGATGTATGCCTGAAAGCTTTTATCTTGAATCATAATTGGAAGCAGATTTGAAAATAATTCGTCAAAACCTACATTGCTTCATAATGCATTTTTATGTATATGGTACCAGGGGAGGACCTAGACATCAGGTTGGGGAGGAGGGGCGGTCACCAGTCTAGTCCTTCATACCAATGAAAAGAGTCTATCTAGTTCAGTTCTCCAAGGTTTTAGGAGGGTGGGGGGGAGGGTGACCGCCCCCCTGGATCCGCCTCTGCATGGTACCCTGTTCTCTTTTGTCTGCAGCTATTTTTCCAGTGATATTATTTCAACACACAGTTTGACCAAAGAAATACTTATAAAATGTTGGCAATTATCACTATAACATAAAAAGAAAAAAAAGGGTTGAATAAGACTAGAGGAGAGTTAATGACGAAACTAGAAAATAATAATGCATCTATCAAAAACTATCCTATTATAATTCCATCAAAAACTGTTAATAACTTATACTAAGCACAATTTCATTTTACTTGGTATTTTATGCTTTGTGTGGAGAGTCATAAAAAAAATATGAGCGGAAGGAAGGAAAAACTCAACTGTATGGAAAGGACTTTTGCAAAAGCACTTGAATAACATAGTGAGGTGAAGTGCTTAATAGCACTATTTCAGTTTTGAGATAGTTGAGCCTCTGTTTTGGATCTAAATCACTCGTATAATGAAATATAAATGATGGATGGTCAGGAAAACAAAGAAGTTTAGACTATTTTTCTAATTTTACTTTTTTTTTCGCAAAGAACGTGACCCCGTGAAGGAGCGCAATGGTGAATTTAAGTGAATATTTGATGAAATAGAGGAATTCTCTCTCTCATAAACGCTATATATCAGATAACGTTCAAGTTAGTTGAAGCAAGTCCTCATACACGACCATTAATAAATTGATACGGTTATATTTCCTAACGAACTCTGGCCATTTACGGTTGCATTTATTAATGTACCCTGTCACAATTAAGTTCCTTTAACGTGGATTTTTCGCCATTTTCTCTCATGATGTTGAGTGAAATGATACTGTAAACGGATTTTATTTCATAACCGGAAAGATGATACTTCTTAATAGTGATGATAGAGCACAGAAATTCTGTTACTGAATATTTTTGAACTTGAAGAGGTGAAGTTCTCTATATATTTCCCAAAATATATCCAATACCCAAATTAATATCCAATGACTATAATTTATAGGCACTGGATATCGGAAAACAAGTATTCCCTGAAATATTGAATGCAAGGCATAGTTTTAGCGATTTCCTTAGTACAATACGAGATATTTAACGGTTGATTTAAAATAAAAGTTTGTTAGTATAGATTTGGGTATATCTGGTGGTTTTCAGCTATCATTAATGCCGATAAGTTTAAGAATAAATTAAGGGTAACGTAAATAAATTGCGTACATATCACAACCTAAGACAGTGAAATAAATAGTGAAAATAAAAGATTGAACTATATTAAATCAAGATAAGCTATAGTGGAAAAGACGTTTCACAGGAAATGTAACCTGCTAGTCAAAAGTCATCCGTCAACTGACTCAAGGAAAAGATTTATAAAAACCTTCAAGTGGAACGTGATCGCGTATGGTAATAAAGCAAGAAAATTATGAAAACAGGAAAAAGATTGAATCATGAGTGAAAAAATTGAACAGATGACAGAAGAAGTCATTAAAAGGAGAAAACTCCTCCAAGTAATCCACTTCAGAAAATTGAAACTTATTGGCCATTTAATTAGACATAACTATTTCCATAGCTGCATAATAGAGGAAAAAGCAATGGAGAATAAGACAGGAGAAAGACCCTGACTGTCCATACTGTAGAGCGTAATGAAAATTACTAGTTGCTGTTCAAACAAGGGGTGAAGTTCACCGCTGCGAGCAGAGTGGCTGCAACGACAGGGGCAAGGCGTTGCCTCATAGAAAGAAGACTTAATTAATAATCACATTTTCTACCCATGATTGTATCAATATTATAAAATGCTTATTTGAAGCTTGACCCTCATCTATGTCTGTATGACATGCAATATTTCTTACCTTTAATGGGTACAGTGGTTTTTATATTTCCCGGGCAGAGTTTTGAAACCGGAAAGATGGCGAGGGTTCAAGGAGTCAAGAGCATTACTTCCCAAATTACCGCTATGAGAAGGCTTATTCCAATGTTCCTTGAGAAAACGGAAATAACCACGCAACTTACGATTAAAAATTATCATTCCAACAAACATTTTCAGCAACGCGTACCTTTTTTTTTTCAAGAAAATTTGATTTTTTATTCTATTTAATGTTTCCCTTTTACAAAAGTTGTTTCCCCCCTGAGGAGATATCCGCATGAACTTTCCTAACACGCGGGGGAATTTTAGAGATGAAAGGAAATCAGAAATAGAGGAGGAAGTCGAGGGAATACGAAAATAAGTAAATCAAAATTCTGGGCCTGAATGGGCGTATCAAAACGAGAATCGAAATTTCCAAGAATCGCGACCACACATCAGCTCATAATAATGGAATGCTCCACTCTAATCCTTGTAAGGACTTGGATAATTTCTTATGGATAAGTTCAACCATGTTTTTTCCCATTATGGACAGCAATTCTTGAATCAGACTGCTTAATTTTAAACATATATTCCGGAAAAATAAAAAAATTGCGCAATGACTAATACCAGATGTACATTAATTGGCTCGGCATCGATTCGGGTTCATTTGAAATTGATTATGAGAGACACCTGCAGAAAATTATCAGTGTTGGGCTGCGATGAACAGAGATGGAAAATCAATTGAAAAAGATTGAGATAAGTCCACAGCATACAGCACCAGCTTGTGATTCTAACCTCTTCGATATAATTTTTTTAGCGATTGGTAAAATACTTAAGTGATATGAAGAACGTGACGGATATGGCCTTCCAGTGTATATAATTATTCACCAGCAATTGTATACAGAACTCAGTCTTGAGGTAATCGGGTATCAACTAACAGCTCACAGATAATTACGGTAAACGTTAACCAGACACAAGCTGGATAAATATTGAGTCTCAGCATTTCATGCAGCAATAATATACGATGAGACTTTTGGAATAGAATGCTTCTTTTACACTTTCTGCTTTAATTTCAAGCCATTAAAATAATTTCTCTTTTCCATGTTCTTGTAATTAGACGACGAGAGTTTTTTTAAATGAATCGAATAACCGGTAACGGAAAACAAACAAAGGAAAGCCTTTTTTTCAATTGAATTTGCCCACGAACGCCATGTAATTACTCTCTCACGGTTGAATACCTCGCTGTAACCGGTGGCCCGAGGTACGAACGCCTACGGGAAGCATCAGAAAAGATAATTCTGTTGCTTCTGTTGGTCCGGCTGCCTCCCTTCTCAATTTCGCTATCGGGGAAAAGGCTGGCGGCAATACGTGAACGTTTGTTTGCTTCTGTATCCTGGTCCGGAAGAGAAAATCCTCTTCCTCCGGCCTGGCCGAAGGTCACAGCATCGCGAGGGAACTACGCCGGCACTGATCTATTCGAGCCGTTCCACCTCAATTTGCCGAGGCCCTAACAAATTGGCTTCCATTAACACCAGTTTAATGTCCTTTTAGAGCGACGACGTCCTGCACTATAAATCTGGGTCGTGCCTAAGATTCGATTTTCTTTTCGGGAGCAAACACAAGCTCTCTTCATTCCCTCCTCCCCCCCTCCCCAGAGGAGGAGAGGAAGAAAAAAGTTTTCGGTCCGTAGGGTAGGGTGGGCCCCTATTACCTCTTTTCCTTTCTCTCATCGGGGGATGCCCAGAGAGAGAGAGAGAGAGAGAGAGAGAGAGAGAGAGAGAGAGAGAGAGAGAGAGAGAGAGAGAGAGAAAGGGAGCCCTTTCTAGCCCTTGGAAGGCCTGGGAGGCCTCTCTTGAGCTCCCTACCTCTTCCCATGTTTGCACTCTCGATGACGTGCCCGTGAGATTCAAAAACTCTCTCCTCCCCCACCCATGCTTGGATTCTTGGAATTTGACTTCCTTTCCCAAACGTCCATCCCCCCCTTCTTCCTCCCTTCCCATCATCCACCCCTGGGAGATGAGAACGGGAGGGAAGATGGGCAAACTGATTAAATCTCGTCTTTGGGGGGAAGGCATTTAAAAGTCAGCGACCAAATCCAATATCTAAAAGGGATTATTCTATTGTTCTTTCGGGCGGGAGGGAAAGCTGGCAAGGGCCGCGCCCTTCAATGCCAATCAAGACTAAACAGGTTTAAGTGACCGTGCATGGGTTAAGTTTCCAAAGTCAACTTCTTTATCCTCTTCCTCTCTTGGGAGTTTATACTTCGCGGATCCTCGGCATTTGTTTTTCAAAACCCAAACTTCACGCCAGTGTTCATCTGGAAAGACAGAAACGAGGACGATAATCGTTTCGGATATCAGATTTGTCACCTTTGGACAGTAGATGGGAAGACAGCCGAGTGACGTCGACGGGAACAATACAGGAGTGGGTGTGGCCACGGATGTAAGCGAGATCAACCGAACGCAGTCGTTGGGTTGGAAGTGACGAAATTATTCGTCTGCCGCTCAAATTTTCTCTGATGATTTATCCCAACACTACCATTTCAACTCAGTCTTGTTGGATGATTTTGATATTTTATAAGGTATGACGACTGAGGGAATTCCGCTCCATGAATTACGATCACCATGCCTTATAGAATTCAGCACAGCAGTGCGTACGCCTCAGGCTAAATTGAAACATAATTTTAAGGCAACGAGCTCATTCAAGCTTAGCTTACTGATCTAATAGTCTAAAAGCGTAATCCATCGATCCCTTTTGTGTAGAAGTAGTGATTAAATGCCTAACGTGTAACCGTAGGTTAATAATGTCACGTATTAATCAAATGGCATACTCATTTATTTATTATTTTAGACATATCCTGACTGTATATTTTATTTCGCCAATTACAGTTATAACAAAATGAGTCGATCAGCTAAGAAAATTACGAATTCCTGGAGAGCAGACCCTGGTACGTGAACTTTAATTTATTTAAATGTATTTGTCTCGATTAGGTAAGGCCTTGACGGAATATATGGATATTGGTAAAGGTCTCGGATGTAGGGAGCCTTGTGAAGATGGTTGTAATCTGTAAATTACTGTGTAGTTGTGGTACCATTAATTTTCAATAGAAATGATATCTATTTACTCTGAGCTGATGAAATTGCAGGAATGGGTAAAGTTTTATCACATAAACCAAATATTAAAAGAATTGATCAATATTGAAGGATATGGTGCTTTCCTGGCGTGTGTTGAATGAAAATTTTCTCAAGTTTCTCGTCCCCCTGAGGACGATTACTGAGTTATTCACCGAAATGTTGCAACGAAAAAGCTGGAGTAGTGGATAGTCTGAGAAAACATAACATTTTTCACATAATTAACTTAACATACTTTGTTCTTGCACTTGAGACAAAAATATGCTGAATCTGGAATATTTAAGGACAAAGAGGCTAAATTAACTTAAAATATTGAACCCTTAAAAATACATCTTCCTAAAATTAGACGTTAGCTATTCTTGATTGGACTGATACATCGGTTTTGGAACTACGAGCAAAAATTAAATGATAAACATATCCATTGTGGCTGGATCTCCTAGCCTCAACTAAGCAATAGTAAGTGTTTCATATATGAATAAATGCAATCGCGATATATAGACTAGAGTTTATAGACTAAATAACAAAAAGTTTACCATTAGCGTGCTTTAAATGCTAAGGACTACAGACACTTTGAATTATTAGTGACAGTGAACTATTGTGAATAAAACAAGAAGTCAGATGGTAATTAGCCTTTAATCTCGGAGAAAGGGTATGAGAGACTAATTATTAAAAATGCTATCCTAAATTTTGACTCCTACTTCCAAATGAAGGATCAATCATTATATAAGCTATTAATTATTTTTATTTGTTTTTAAATTTCATTTTAAACTCTAATTACATTTATATTCCTTTGGGCCATATGGCCTGTCGACGGGACATTCATAACAAATTATATAGTATACAAAATATTATTTCAGGTTATGAATATGCAGCTCAAGCTCTTTATGATTGCCTAGGAATACGGAATTGTCTTACCAAATAACATTACACGAATGAAACTTAAACTTACATCAACGTCTTACATTGCCTGCACCATCCATGCGTAAAAGTTGGAGCGATGGTTTCTACTGGAAAATGAAAAATTCATAATTTCTTCCACGGACAAAGTGACGCGTTAGAACCACACTCCTCACCAAAGAGTTTCTTGCGGACCAGCCTTCAACGACTGGTGTTGATCACTTTCACCAGTGGATAAATACAGTAGATTACATCAAAACAAATGAGTAACCTTATTCACTTTATTCCAAGGATATGTAGTTAGCGTCTAATAGTATCGGTAGAAGTTAAGCAGCAACTATTTAAAGTTATCCGAATCTGGTACTTGGAATTGTACAGTATTGTCCGGAAAAAATATCGGTAGGCGAAACTTGCCATGACCTTTGAGATAATAATCAACGGTGAAACATTTACAAACATTCATATAACCATGTCATTTGGAATACGTTTTGTGATGTGGCAGTATAAATATTGAGATAAAATAAAAATGCTTTGATTAGCGAAACATGTACTTACGATTAACCATGTAAAATAGGTATGCCTGCATCAAAGTCTGAATGAGGATTGCGTTGGAAAACGTGGCTTTTACTCGTAGAAGAGAGTCAATGGTATGATAATTGAACAGGGGGGTAAAGAAAAGACTAGAGAAACGTTTGGTAAGGATTTAGGTACTGAATGGTGCGGACACATAGACTTTGAAGGAAGAAGATGAAACTAGACTTAGGGTTTTGAGATGTGAGTGAATAGGAGAGAATGGAAGGTAGGTCAAAAGGAGCTCGAACGATGAAGTATTTGGGGTGGTAGCAGAAGTAAGTTTGCGGAGGAAATTAGAAGTCACTGGAAGTGGATGAAGCAGGTTTTAAGAGGCGAGGGTGTTTTTAGGACGTAATAGAGGAAAGAATGTTGGGTATGCATGGTAGAGGATGATAGGAAGAATGGGTAGTTTTGGCAGAACAATGGGAGGAAGGAAAAGGAAGTTAAGTAAACGGAGGTAGGAAGTTAAGGGGCTGATGAGGGACATCGTGTGAAATGTAGGGGAGTACGGAAAGAAACAAATGTCCATTTAGACCTACCTTCACCGGTGACTAATAGCAATAATGAAGTATATGGGAAAACAATTACTTTTTTTTACCGGTATTCTCCAGAGTATAAAAGTCTAAGTGCCGTAATGTACACAAGGTATTAATACAAATACGGAACAAATTATGTACTCGACTGGTTTATTTTGGCATTTACCCTCATTTTATGCTCATAACCTAATTCTTAATTGGACATTATGTAAACTGCGCTTCCAATTTTTCCGTTTGAACCGATGGTCTGCATCTAATTAATACTTTGCCTCAAATGAAACCTATTTTATAAACGATACAGTTGGTTCATCGACATGATACTCATTTAAAGTAGTAGCCTTTCTAGTTATCCATTGACAACATGGGCATTTTCAGCACAGGGGTATAACTCACGGCCTTCAGAAAGAGGATTAAGAGTTGCAATGAAATCCTGGGAGATTCGTATCCTCATCGCGTAGCAACGATGGGGGATATAGGCGACCCACAGCAATGCCTGGTGAAGAGTTTGTCTTCGAGGGATATGGAGTGTTTCCGACAGGCCAAAGGGAACTTGTTGAGGAACTAGGAGGGTAAGGAAAGGACGAGCGAAACGAGAAAAAGAAAAACGATAGGGGGACCAAGGGAAAGGAGAGGTAAGGGTTGCATGATAGGAACAGCGCAGATGAAAGAAGGGATGGACTAAGGAGATGGCGGAATCTCTATTATCAAAGTTTAGGCCAAAGAGAGAGGCAAAACTATTTCTACGGGCGGGTCTGATCTCACCGAGTTGAGATGAACTTTACCGAGAGTTCCGCTCTCATGCTACTTTGTGTCGATAAAAAAGTATATCATCTCTGTTTTCATGTTATCGTAGCCAAAAGATAATGGCTAAAGGGTGACAGTTTCAGATCTAGGTGATACATCAAAAATGGATTCAAGTTAATAGTGAAATGTATGATTTACTATCGTAAGGGGTCATTCTACATTTTCCAATAACAGACTGATGTAAGATCAAAGCATAAATGCAATTTTATTAAGAATATAGACACACCGACCATATGTAACCATAACTCTAATGAATAAATAACTCCAATGAATTCTGAATAATCTCCATAATAATCATCCAACAGAGAGAGTACTAACATGAAGTTTCTCTGTATAGTCCTCTGCATTGATAATAATAAACTTAGGGAGTAGTGTTGAGAATGCCATCTAGTGGGCTCTAAAGTTCCCTGCACAAGATATTCAAGTTGGCATTGATTCAAGTTGACTGATACTCAAATTGGTTTTCCGTTGAAATTATATGCCGGTGGCGAGATTTGAACCTACAATCTCGGATTAAAAGTCATCATACCAATGCGATTTCTCATCTTTGGGGAGTAATAGGAAAGAAAATTGGTCCCAGGTTAGGTTATTAAGGGGAGGCGACCGACAGCTGAGGTCATTTGAGCCATTTAGAATAGGTGGGTAATTGGGTAAAGGTAGGAATTTTCAGGGAATGGAGGAAGAGTGGAGAGAAACCCGGCGACGGTATTAGCATTCTCTTAACGAAAGGCGCCAAGGGGACCACGGCTTAACGTCCCATCCGACGGACGGAGTACTCAACTTGAAATGCCCTCCATTAGGCACTAAAGTGGGGACCGGTTTTCTACTGAAAAAAATCTGCTACTGCCGGGAATCGAACCCGGGCCCTCGGGATGGGAGGCCAGTACTCCAGCCTACAAACCAACCCGATCCCCTAAAATTGGTTCCATTATTCATACAGAATTTAATTATTTAGAGCCAATTATGTGTGACGCTGTGCGTTTTGATTATGTTAATTAAAGATTTTGTTGCATTCGTCTTTAAGATACTCTAATTAGGGAAGGAATAAAGAAATTTAGTGATAACCGAAAAATGGAGGCATAAAATAAGTCTTCATAAGGCCAACCCTCTTTCCATTAGAATGTAGAATTATTTCATACTCTTTCACATGCTTAATTAACATTTCTCTCTAAAATGTGAATAATTATATGCATATTAATGTATTTATCAAAATTAATGTAAATTAATATGATACATACAACACGTACAACATCAAAGCTTCCGCTCTCATTTGGATTTAACTAGTTATGGCCTAGAAAGAAAATATATCAACGCAGTACCAATAAAGTTATTGATAAGTTTCCCGAAAAACCGGTAATATTTCCTCAGGAACAGATGCTTTCAAGAAACTTAACCAAGTCGTAACGACACTAGTTTATATCTGATTGATGCTCTAATTCAAACAAAGGAATAAAAACTGGTTTAAAAACTGATAGAAAAAAGTGACTATTTTTAAAGCCAATAAATTCATATCCAATGAATGAGGAAAAAAACAGATTAAAATAGAAAAGGCAGAACGAGTCCATGGAACGAAACAATTAATGAGGGACAAATTTCCATCACCGTAACGAATTCATCGGCGTGAAAAAATAAAACGGCACTTGTTATTGGGTGATGGAGATTTGTCTCTAATTATTCATGGCATCAAATTGATTTGTTATTCATAATTAATTGATATTTTGAGAGCACTGAGGTAGTTACATTCACTAAAAATTCCAGCTAAAAGATAGGCTATATAAAAATCAAATTTCCTCTTTGAAATTCTTTGTATTCTATCAATTAAAGGCAAGTTTGGATTGATATCGAAACACATCTAAACTCTTAATTTCTCAAATAACTCCTTTGCTTTTTTTAACCAATTCCCTAATTATTCTATTTAAAATGGGTGCATTCTTTATCCCTTTACCTTTATCTGGTCATACAGCGTTCATTCACCCACATTTTTCCTTTCCATTTTCCTTGTTACCCTATTCCACTAACTCTGCCAACAATTTTCCTCCGGCAGCTTTCTAACTTCCTTTTTCAAGTTTATCACTTAGTTGCTCGTCTAATAATCGTTGGATCTTCTCCATCCATCACGTAATCCACATCTGAAAAGTGTTGAATCCATTCTCATTCCTTCTATTCAATACCCTGATTTCACGTAGATATTATGTACTACGTCACCCAAAGTTTCAAGATATTAACAATAAAACCCAAATTTTAATCTTTTTGGCACTAATTTGTGAGTGCAATTGCCTCTTTCATGGCTATTAAACTTACATTGAATGAAAAAAATGCAGTTATGTGGTATGCATTCGAAGACTTGAAACAACTGTAATCTCGAACATTTTTGAGGGGGAATTGGAATTAATGTATTTTGCCTTGAAAACCAGAAATATTCGCGGGATTTTTATTTCATCCTTAAAATAAAAATTGTGCGCACCTTACATGCTAACCTGCCGAATCCTTATTAGCTGTTTACATTATCTAATTGCTATAGAACATGGTTTCCCTTCGCCCCTCCCACGGTCATATTGGCTTTTGCTGTATCCACTCTATTCTTTGAACACATTTTGCGAATACCTTGAAATGGAGCATTTCCATTGGGAGTAATAGAAACATTATATTCACGTTCATTTTAATGAATAAGCTGGTCAAATATAACGCAATGCACGCATGAAAGCAATTCATATTCTGTGATGCAACATCATCATCATAAGTCATAAATTCTGGGATTGGTTTGACGCAGCTCTCCACTGAATTCTTCTATCTGCTAATCTCTTCATATTGACGTATTTATTCTCTTTCACATATTTCATCACTTGTTCCATATATCTCATACGAGGCCTTCCTTTGCCGTTCTTCCCGTCCACTTGCCCTTCAACGATTGTCTTCATCAGGCCATCATGCCTCATGATGTGGTCGATGAAGTTGTCCCGTCTTCTTCTTAGGGTATTCAGAAGACTTCCCTTTTCTCCTACTCTTCTTAGGACTTTCCCGTTACTCTGTTGATCCATTTAATCTTCATCATTCTTCTGTGGCACCATATTTCGAACGCTTCCACTCTTTTCTTTCAAGAAAAATAAACAAAGGAAAATATCATCGTAAATTTTTCTAAGAAAGTGATTTTTTGGCCAGTTTAGTGAGTTTTTAAAATTTTTTTAGCCAGTTCCTAATATTGTCTTCCCTATACAGTTTTTAATCATAAATACTTTTCATGCTTGTGGCTCTCTCTCAAAGCCTGTTTCGAAATATTATAAAGCTATTTATTAAGTATGGCTGATCTACCTGACGATGGAATTAAAGTGTCGATACTCCAATCTTAAGATAAAAAAACACAAAATACAAAGGAGCACACCTAATAATTTAGATTTTTTACGGATTTCTTTCTTGATGCCTTATTAATTTTCCCCAAAGTTCATTCTTTTTCCTTGTAAGTGATTTGAGGTCCATGTATTGAGTGATTTGAGGTCCAATTCTTTTCCTTATTGACTCGCCCTTGAACTCGCTTTCTTTCGAAATGCTGTGCAATGTTGTTTACTGCTCGATGTAATTTCCAACCTGATTTTTACTGTAGCATAGCTGCTTACCTTGAGAATTTCATTACCTTGATTGTATTATGATTTATTTACAACCCAAACGTTTTTAATGCTCGTCCAAAGTGATGAATACTGAATTGATTTACTGAAGTCATACCTTGTGCCTTGCGTGACTGACTTAGGCTGAATTATTTGCAATTCTAACTGAAGTTATGAGGTGTACAACGTTGTTTATGACTTCATTTTGTTCCCAGGACTTTTGTATTTTCTCAGAGTATACGTAAAACACTTGGGATAATCTTACTTCACTAACAATTCCATTTCCGGCTATTCGGATTCTGCATACGCTTTTATAGAGAGCTTATGCTAATTGAATTAACAGGCTTATAATAAAACGCTTATCTTTTAAACATATTACCAATTTCTGTAGTAAGATCCCTACCGGGGATCGGGTAGGAATTGTGACCAGAGTACTGACTTCCCATCCCGAGGGCCCGGGTTTGTGTTCAGGCAATGACAGTGATTTTTCATTAATATAATGAGTGACGTGTGGAGGGCACTTCATATTCAGTACTCCGTCCATCAGACGGTTAAACCGTCGACCCCTTCATCTACACCTACGCGATACCCTGAAAGTCACCGCGGGGGAGTGTGGCAGGGGGTGAAGATCACCAAGCATGCACTATTGACATGCAAACAAGCTACTATAGGGTCTCATGGAACTAGATTGTTAGTATCTATATGGCAATTAAAGGATCGTTGTTAATACATGCATCAAACAATACAGACTACTCTGAAATATTTTCCCTTCATATCCATTTGCTTGAAGATAAAATGGATCGATCGAGTGACAAACGAAGAAGTCTCGAGAAGAGTGGGAGAGAAGAGATGTCTACTGAAAACATTAAAAAGAAGACGGGACAACTTAATGGGCCACATCTTGAGACACAATGGCCTGATGAAGACAATCGTCGAGGTAAAAGTGAACGGGAAGAATGGAAGAGGCAGGTATATGAGGTATATGGAGCAAGTTGTCAAAGATGTAAAAGAGAGGAGCTACGTCAATATGAAGAGGTTGGCCGATAGAAGAATCTAGCAGAGGGCTGCGTCAAACCAATTCTAGGATTGTTGACCGATGATGATGATCCATTTGCTATGCTGCCTATTTTGTTCTCTTCTAGTACGGGGAAAAAACGACATTTTGAATCTATCAGTACGACAATCTATCTCTCTAATCTTATTTATCTGGTGGAATCTAGCGCTATACGCTGGTGTTTATTAATATATGCCTAACATCTTCAGTAAAGCTATCCGATTTAAATTTCTGTAATAGATTTAATCAGTACTTTAGCCTACGCTCTGATAATAATACCCACCCTAATTCTTGTATTAATTCTGATACACTACTTAACCTATCGCAACACCTTTTAACGAACCTAGCTGCTCTACGCTGCGCACTGTCTAGTTCTCTGATCAAACCTAATTCATTCGGATTCGCTCTTTTGTCTTCTCATCACATTTCCCAAGTACTCTTTTTATAAATCCTAGCTTTTTCTTCGCTCGGCCGCATATTTCCCGGATGTATTCGCTACAATAAATCTTTAGTGATTGTTACACCTAAATATCTTATGGTTTCAACGTTTTCGATTTTCGTGTTACTATTTTTTTATGATCGCTCAATCGAATAATTTCTCCTCCAAAAATTGATAGCTACACACTTTTTAAGGTTAAGTTCTAACTGCCATTTGTCACACCACTCTTGAATTGCATCTAAATCCTTGCTAAGCGATTTCCTGGCTTCCTCTTTTGATATACCCATATACACTACCGCATCGTTTGCAAAAAGTCTAAGCTTACTATTAACTACGGTACTCAAATCATTTCTGTATAAAAGAAATAGAAGCGGATCTATTACGCTACCCTGGGGAACTCCCGATGTGACTTTGGTTGTGTCCGACATGATATCATCTATAACAACCCTCTGCTCTCGCCCACTTAGGAATTCTTTTACCCAACATATGTGTTTATTTATACCAAAACTCCGATAGCCACCATTACTCCATTCCCTAGTACATCTCCAACGACCACCTGTCCCGGCAAAATATAACCCTGACGTTGTTGTTCTCCTGCCCCGAATAAGTGACCAACTGAAGCACTATCAGTTAGTTAAGTTAAGAACAGGTCACTGTGCTTCGTGTTAAAAAAATTCAGACCTGTATCTGGTCAGCTTTTAGGCATGATTATTGAAAATATTGGGTCATAGTCAATATCGGATAAAAACGCTGAATTTCACGGTGAGCTGCCTCGATTTCACAACTATAGGTTCGTATCAAAGGCTGTAAGGGCTCACTGAATTTGGCATTAATTTCTGATTAATGTAGTCAGTTTTTTACGTCAGCCCACCCCTAAAAAACGAAGTCATGGTTATTTCATTCAGAAGAGAGCACTGGTAGAATAAGGGCAGTAATAATTCTAAGATCAATGGTACATGTATGCTGTACTCTCACCATGGCACTGGGAAGACGGGGAAGACGAAAAGATCTCTGAAAATGATGAAGTAATTTTGCGAACTCCAGCCTGCTTCTTGGAGGTAGAATCCAAGTTATATGATCAAAAAAATAAAGATAGGACTTTTCGAGACTTCGGTTGTGCAATTATTTACCATTGTTTGTTAGTACTTTGTAACAAGCACCTCTGCTAGTTGGCTGTTATGGCCAGTTAGATGGCACAGTATGCATGATGCCTGATACAAAATACACCGCAAAAATACGAGAAGGTATCTTTGGTTCACTAGATGTGCACGCTCAAATAGATTGTTTAGCAAATCCAATATTCATCGTATTAGTTAACAATGGATTTGATTAAAGTACAGTTTAAGTGGCCAATTAGTGAGAGATGACGACCGCAAGCATGTGAAAAAGAAATAATGGTACGTTTAATCTCCACAATTTCCAGAAAAGGGAATAGAAGAGGATGTATGTGAAGGAATGTAGGAATTAAAATTGCATTAAAAGGAAAACGCTTCAAGAGAAAGATCAAAGGACAAATGAATACTGGAGCAATAAAAGCAGAATAGTGGGACACGAAACTATTAGAGCGTAAGGGAATGAGGATTGGATGGGATGTTAATCAAACTTGAAATTATTTTGTTGATGAATTTCTTCTCAATTAGGGCAGGTATCGATATTTACGAGCTCATCGATGAACAAAATTGTTGATAGGTATTAGGAAAAATATTTCGAGGGAGAAAAATATTGAGATTAATAATTTTTATTTTATGGGGATTGGCTTAAACGGGCGAATACTTTTTTCATTGGCATTAAATTGAATAGAGGTGGATGTGGTGCTAAAGGCTGATAAGAAAATTTTCTAGAGAAGACAACTCCTGGTAAGATCTTTAAATATATATGCATAGGAAAGGTTAGTTAAGAGCTAGATGTAGAGTGTAGTTCTGTGCTAATCTGAGACCTGGGCCTCGATCATGGATTTTCATAACGCGTGCGCTAGCGTTATCGTTATTTTTTGATTTGACTAATGTTAGAGAGAACGTGATCTCCATTCTTCATTTTTCCCACAACACTTCAAATCGCTTATTAAAATCAGTGGAGCGAATTTTATAGACTGTTATTGTTAACCCTGCGCTACTCTAGGGGTAAGCGTTAACGATAAAGATTGCGATAACGCGAAAGATAGATCCGTGATTCCACACCTGGACTCTTGGGAGAGATGACGAGAAAACATTGGAATCTTTAGAAATGTAGCTTTGGAGGAGAATAGAGAAAGTGCGTAGTACGGGAAGGTGGATGAATGATGAGGCGTTGAACATGGTCGGGGAGGAGAGAAAATGGTTGTGGGAAATCAGAAGAAGGTAGAGTAAGTGTAGGGACAGGTACTTGGGGGCAATGGCAGAATAAAGACCGTTTTCGAAGCTAAAATCAGAGTTAGCAAGGAAGAGGTAGGAAAGAAAAAGGTATTTTTGTAAAGTATGGAGAGAGGTAGGAAATGCAATCACGTGAAGAGAAAACTAGTGTAGGGCAGAATCCGCTGCGTAAAAGCAAAGCAAGTAAGGGTAGAGACACTCCACAAAAGTTTAACCTCACCGGTATAAAACTGTAATTTAATTTTTTCTCATTTTCTTTATCCCCATTCTAAAGTTCATATATATCTCCCTTGCACACTTACGAAATATTTTCCCGAGTTTACTCTTATACTTATCGGCTTGCTAGTGAATGATGGAATCAGTGGGCGTGCGCGTTGTAACAACCGCAGCGCCGCTGTGGAAATATTTACACACGGTACTTATTTCAAAAACGCCTCCTATAATTGAATTTAAAATAAGTGGTTTTAATAATTCATTATTTTAGGAGTAATTTAATGAAATTTGTTCTAAATTTAGAGCCGAAACCTACCACGACTTACAGGTCATCATCATGACGTCTTACGTTAGAACCTAGGTCGTGCGCTAAAATAAATTTGTGGTGTTACAAAAGGATTGCTTTCATCTAAACATTAGCCTTTATTAATAATATTTAATTCACGTACTAAGTAAGTAGCATGACATCAATTCTTTCGTAGTAGTAACTGCCCTTTTGATACTGGAATCTTCCTCCTAGTATGGTTGGTTCTAAACCTTCACCAGAGATTCCTATTGCCCAGAAACCAAAATGTTCTCTGGAATCCCATAATCTACGTAAAATCTACACATTTCATGATTTCAATTGCTTTCTATGGATTTGATCTTCACACTACTACATATTCCCAAAGATTGAACCTCATCACAGATTTTTGTTTGTTTTTTTTGAGCACCTACGAGCGACTAATTTCTTGGCTGACATTTTAGCGCTTGGTCATCCGTGATCCTCACCGACTTAAACACCTTCTTCTTTTATGCCTTCACAATCACCTCCAACAGCCCTCACAATTTTCTCCGAAGTTTAAGTTAATGACCAAGACTGAAGGTATCTTACATCAAAGCTAGAGGCTCTTCTGCCCAACTCGGGAGGGGAATAAATTTCATTTTCATCGGAATCTATCAAGGGACCGCGATGAGCCTTTCTTCTGAATGCATGAAGTCGCTCTCTCGAACGAGAACTTATACTTCGGTTTCAAGTCTCGGCACCAAAAAGGATCTAAAATAACTCGCCGGTCCGACTTCTATCGTAGTTTTCAGTGCTGTAACCCACGTCTGGTGGTCGACCGCTCGATAACTGCCGGCGTACCAGTCTCCCGACACCTTAATCGGGGCCACAGCTCGGCTTCACGTCTTTATAAGGTTACTTTTCACATAATGTGACTCGTAACTTCTCATCCTAACTTTTCCGTGTTTGAAACGCTATCGGCACGTACTATGTTGAATTGAACGATAATGACGGTGCGTTAAAACCGGCGTCTTTAGATGAATGGGAATTCTTTTCGTCAGTGACGCTGAAGTTTACGGGTGGCACCCAATCTGGAATTACTGCTCAGGAAAGGGTGGGATGATGCAATTTCTTCCCTTAAACACGTGTATAATAGACTATAAACATCATTATAGGAGGTTTTCTTATTTCACGAACGTTTTCATCAATGTATTCGCTCCTTCCACAGTAATTTCTGATTGCGTTACTGTGGGACATGATGTAGTTCATACATCTACACTACCAAATTATCGAGATAATGCAGCTGACAGCCGTTACTAATCAAACCGGCCTACGGAGCTTTTAATCACTGAAATTTGATCAACATTTCAAGAACGTTTGGATTGGTATTCCTCTTTTTGTATATGAAGGTTAGATTGAATATTGCCTCTTCAGTGGACTGAAAAAATGAGACTGAAAACAATTTTTAGTCTCATTTTTTGATTTTTTTGAACAATTTTAAAAACAACAATAATTGTAATTATTTACATTCCACGTTCATGAATAGTTTACATCTTTACAGAGATATCCTAAAAACATTAGTAATTCCGGATGAAGTTCTTGTTTGCAATCTTCCAGCGATGTAGATCATCTCTTACCTTCCTTTAAAATCATTCTCCATATTCCCTGCATTACATCTCTCATTAAATCATCAATTCTTCATCCAGCCTCCATTCCATCCCTATTCTTTCCCTTCCCTTCATAGGTATCAAACCCCTTTTATGTCTTTCCTCATCATTTTGATTCATCTGAAATTCTCCTTAATCTACTTTTGTTGGTAAGTTCCTACAGCAAATTTCATTCCCTCTGTTTACTCCCAATTGTTTTGCACTGTCTAATTCGTCTTCCACTACGTGTTGCTGTTTTCATTCTCCACACTCATACTTAAGAGTCCTATAATTTTGCTCATCTCCTTTCCACAGAGATCTGGTTTCTGACCTAAAAACATCACTCTCCATATTAGATTTCACAGTAATCTCCTCATATGTTACCTTAGATTTCATAGGTATTAATTTTACTTCAGGAACTCTCTCGTTGTCAGAACAATTTTTACCCTGATGTCACTGTTACGGAATCTGTTTTCATCTTATATACTTCTCAGCTACTTGAAATGCAATACTTATTTGCTAATAATAGGTTATGGGTTCACAAACGTTCTTAGAATAGGAGGCGCATGGTTAGGCCAGAGAGGAATGGCTGTGAGCAGATAAATCGGCACTAACTGCCTCATATGTCTTAACCTAGAAAGCGCTTAGTGGGTTGATTGTCTTATTCCGGTTTGTGCATGTTTTGATGGAGTGTCCCTGCCTTTTTGTTGCATTTCATTCACCTAGTAGTTCCTTCCCAATGCTGTTTTACCTCTTAAATTCGCGTATCCGCCATGAAAGTTGGGTTATTTAATTACTGAAAAACAATAGCTGACATCCACATGAGCATCTTTTGGCTCAGGGAACCTTAGGGGCCGAGGATTAATTGTGATGATTCCGTTGTTCGACCATATAAAACATTATGATAATTGATTGTAAGTTTAACTTTACTCTCCTTCTTGGGGTCTCAGTCATAAGACTCTGTAGTCTTCTTCATTCAGATGCAACTACTGCGTACTAGGATACTCCTTTAAATTATGGATAAATAGCTTATGCATATATTGATGGTCAGATTAAGTAACTTAAACGAGTTCCAAATGATTGCAATTTGAAGTTGCAGGCCATCACTTCAATAGAATTAATGCATGTAAAGTTGTGAGAATCCCTCTCCAGTTTCATCTACCTCTTGTTTCACGAAATACAGACAATTATAAACATATAGGTACTATTTATGCTTCTAAAGTTGTAAACAATCTTTGCTGAGTATATGAATTAGTTTTTAATTGCAGCGATCTCTTTAAAAAACTTAGCTAACATTACAGGCAGCATTTGTATAAAGTATCAGTGTACAACTCAATCATTTTCAACTCTTTAAATTATATTTTATTTTTAATATTAATTATTATGGACAAGTGTATGTAACTTTAATTATCATGCGCTCAAAATGTAGCCGGACTCCAAGCCACTGGAATTAATTAAATTTGATGACTAAAACAGGACGTTTTCATCCTGCGCTGCATAATAATTACCTTTTAAATTCTTTATCTGATACTGTACTTCATTTATACACTCATGAAAAGGAAAATATTATAAATTTAGGAATTGCCTGCTGCTGCAGTTTTTTTCCTTCTCTCACAGTTTTAACGTATTTATTTATTATTTCCAAATATCAGGTTAATTTTGGAAAGTAATTATTTTTTTCATCACTTAACGAATAGTTGTGCGCTGGGTTTGTGTTGTTTTACGAACCGTTTGGCTTGAATTTCCGGTGCCTTTGAAAACACTCCACCTCGATTCCATTCCGCTCATGGACAAAGAGCATCCGATTATTTAACATCCGCCCAATTGAGTTAGAGGAAATCAAGGGACCTTAAACGATATAATATTAATTTAGTCGTTCCACTGGGTCATCATTTACGACGAATAAATTGCCTCATAATGCTGTCTCACCGAATCTTGAACTTTAATACACAAGACATGGATATTATCGAATACCCTCAACAAATACGTAGTTACGAAGGAGACTAAATCAATAAGGGTATCAAGACAATTAAAAAGGCAAAATAAAAGAAAAATTATCATGGTAGAGTGCAGCGATACACGATCTGACAATCTGGACTTTTAGTAAAAGACAGTTAGTTGGATTCCTTGAAAATGTGCTATAGGGCGAAGGATAAACAGAAAAAGGT
Source organism: Platycnemis pennipes (assembly GCA_933228895.1). Lineage (NCBI taxonomy): Eukaryota > Metazoa > Arthropoda > Insecta > Odonata > Platycnemididae > Platycnemis > Platycnemis pennipes. Next base: position 74,001,950 of record OW121856.1, on the reverse strand, counting down.
ATTTATAAATAGCGTATGGAATTAATGGAGACGGGATAAAATTGGCAATGATATTAACGCAGCAGAAATAGACAGAACATAGGTTAAAGTTCGGTGAAAACGTGAGGAGAATGGAGTAGTGTACTCTCTAATTAAAAGTCAAGTTCCTGGTCTATTCCAATGATTTAAGGGAGAATACAGATGGCTAATTCTGAATCTGATTACCGATGTTACTTTCGCTTTGAGCCTAGTAAACATTTATTCGGGGCCCCGCCGACTTAGCAAGCATAATGAGGCAACATGATTTTTTCCCCGTAGATGCAAAGGGAACAAAGCTGCTGAGTGTCAGGTGATACCTGGCGTAATTTTGGGATAAGTCTTTTCAAAGTTTTAAGAAGACTGAATTCATAAACAGGTTAGATGTTATCGCGTTGCACGATTGATGCTATGAAATAGGCCTTCGCCTGATAAATCGAAGAGAATGATTTGAAAGAGAAGGATTGAATGCACAATGCACAACATGCACAACCAGTGAGGTCCAAATCAGTGAGATTAGTAAAAGGAAGACATGCTGATCTAATTGCTGATCACCTGAGACGTTGTAGTGCCACAAGCAAATAGCAATAACTCGTAAGGAGTCACCAAATATCGTGAACAAAATTCTGAATCTAATTAGTAAATTCGTTACCTATCAATTTCCGATGAACTTGAAAATGCGTCGCGAACTCCTGATCATGTCGGTAGATGTAGATGTAGATAACTCCATTAAAAACAACGCCATCTTACGTATTTTATTAACATAGGTTTCATAATAGACTTCCGGGCTGATAGATTTATGGTCACTTACTGGTTGATAGAAAAATGTCTTTATGTGCGCAATACGCGCATAAAGACGAGGATAAAATAACTAGAAAATAATCATGAAGACAGTATAGATTGATGTACACAAAAGTAACTTAGTTTAAAAGAAATATTCTAAAATCTTTAGAGTCAGCCAATCTCACCAACAACAATCCTACCCTGCATGACGCTTTTCAATGTGTAAACACCGTGGAGAATCAGTAGCGTAACATATTATAGAAAAACTCATGGTCCTTATGATGAAAAACTATTACCAAGTTATCATCAATGCTTCACTTGCATTAAATTTAGTGCATGTACGTTTTTATAAAAATTGAAACGTAGTTTTATAACAGCCATAACACTACGATATGTCATTCATATCACATTCCATCACGGAATGAATTTCCCTTCACATGATTATAAAACTGGAATCAGTACACATTAATATACAAATATATATTGTACCGAAGTTATAAGGGAGATGATTAAGATGGTTATTTTGATTTTTGGGCTTCTTTGCATGCCTACAAATCTTGAGTTTCAAATGCTTAAGTATAGTTTTTCTTGATTATATCCGAGTTGCGCAAAAGGTGAACTTGGTATAGTCATTCCCGAATAGATTTATCGCCTTGTCAGAGATTCATTTCCAGTCATTTTGTGATTGAAATGGTAAAAATTCCGGGGGGTCCAGGAAAATAATATCAGAGATGAATTTTTGATATGGTTAGTACCCCAGAAATCAAAGTACATACGGTAAAAGTCACTAACAACACTTTAATATGGACCATTTCACATCTTTTAAGAAGCACGCAAGACAAACTGAACCATTTTAAATACCATTTGGAGCTGAAAATTTAACGGATGAGCATAATTTTAGATTCCGGTCAGATATCTGCTATCCGCTGCTAGAAACGTATATAAATATGCTTAAATTTCGAAAGACTTCCGGAATCTTGTGAGAGGTTAGCCTCGCATATTATTAAAATTAATCTCTATTTGGGTAGTATTGTAACCATTAAGGCATATTATGTGATTATAAATCCCACGCCAAACACCATCAGTGTGGATATCAGGGTAGGTACCTACTCAGTGTAGGTGTATATGTATGGTGAAGATTCACTCCCTCACTCACAACCACGGGACATCTGGACGGCTATACGCTCTGGACGTTGACGTAGATGGCCTTCGAAGAGCAATGAATGGTGCAACTCCACCTGAAAATGAAAAAATACGTCATTTATCCACGCAATCCGTTCGCATTTTTATACTATAGGGGATCGTACGAATTATAGACTTGTGGACACACTTGTGATTGGACGGACCCTTAATGACGACCAGATTCGCGATTGGGATGGAATGAAAGCCAGTCAGTGTCTCATGTTCATCCCCATCGTCTCTATCCCGAGAAGATGGGGCACTCTTCCCTAGGGTCGGGCGGGAGAGACGGGATGGGGAGAGAAGGGAGCCGCGGTGCGGGAGTAAGTGAGATGTACGGACGCGTCTTAAGGGCGTGTAGTTTGAGCAGGTCTCCGGGAAGCAATTAAGACATCGTCACCAGGGATTTGTCGCGGGCCTTGCTTCCCCCGCCCGAGATAATCCGGGAGCGGGTGCCGGGGCTGCAGCGGTCCCCACAGCCGGTGGATGCCAGGGGGAGCAGACGGGGAGAGTCGGTCGGGCGGCTCATCTGTTAGGTGGGTGCAGGGCAAAAAAAGGGAAGCGTTTGCTACTCTCTCCATTAAAGTGGTCGTGTTTGTTCTCTTCTTGTGTACCTGGCGTCTGAGGTTGACTGGGAGAACGATTGCGGTCGGTGGGAGGGTGGGCAGAAATTAATGTCGCGCGAAATGGGTTGGTATCATCCGATGGAGTATTTACCAGAGCGACACACTCGGTGGAAAAAAAACCCGATCAGATATAAATTGCAGTTCGACTCTCAACGTCTCTCTAGAAGGAAAAGGGACACTTTTCCAAACCACCTGGTTTTGAGCACTTTTCCGGAATCGGCCGGTGAACTTATGACCCGGGAACAGGAAATTTAAGGAGGCAGAATCTCGGGCAAGTTATGCCGAGATTGTCCAAGGATTAAGCTTAGGCTTAGATATTGCGTCATGATCTTACAGTAGTCAGAGCACCTAAAATCTAATCCTACTACTAATATTATCTACTATCAAATCATACGAATTCGAGCCTGCCTCTGTTGGCATACTTCGACCTCCACAATGCATTAGTAGGACAGACTGAAGTGACAAATTAAGAGATATCAACTGTCAGACGGAGCTATACAAGAATTCATATCTCATATGTGCAATACAAGACTGTAACGCCTGCAAGTATAATTCTTTTAAACACATTACACACAGCGCTTCACTATTAATGTATTTTTCAGCTAAACTTCACGGCTGTTGAACTTCCACTTCCTGCCACACTCCCTTGCGGTGATTCGATGGGTAAAATTTTGATGCAGATGAATATATTGGGTAGCGCGCTGGCTTTCCGTCCCAAAAGATAGGATTTTAATCTCGATGCTCCTGTTTATGCTGACCACCATAGGCTGTGTGTGAAGAAGACTCACTGCCCTCAAAAGATGTAGTAAAAAAGGTAAAGTTGTGATCGAACCGAAGGTTGGTCTGGTTGAGCTCACAGCATTGATAAGTCATAGGTCCACACAAAACCCAACGGTGAGTAAAATTCGCGCACCAGGGTTGGGGTGCCAGTTCCTTTTACTATGACTCCTGAAGTCTCCCAAAAAGATCTCTAGCCCAGGAAAAACAGTTTGGGTTTGACTGGACAAGGCCTATCCCGGGTATGAATCCAGAACCTTCGGATAGCGGCACAACACTATGCCTACTGGGCCATCACGCTGATGAAAGAAATAGAATCCACTACATTATCGCCAATTTGGTCGTACAAACATGCGATACATGGTGCAGATTGTTAGGGATGTGAAAGAGAAGAATTGTAAAGTGGTAATCTGATATGAGGATCGAATAGAGAGCTGCCTCAAACCAATATTACGATTTTAAGTAATGGTAGCGGGAGTAACTTGATGAAAATATTTTATAGATGGAACATTTAACGAAATATCTGCTTGGCTGTTTCCACTTATATTTTTATTTCCGACCATGGCTTCGATACAGAGTCTCATTAGTATTATCCCACACCTTGATAAGGATACTCTGTATCGAAACCATGGTCGGAAATAAAAACACATGAGGAAACAGCCAAGTAGATATTTCTTTACGCGTTCTAACAATGTTACGACTGTTGACCCATGACGATAATGACGGTCATACACCTTTTCTTTGATAAACAATGTATCGAAATTGTAATTACAAATCATTTTCCTTACTACCTTGAAACACGCCTTAATCTTCTACTGAATACGTGGCCGAAAAGTTCATCTCGGGTGGCTGACGCAAAAGAAGATTTAGTTGTTGGGAGGGGCGTCAAACTGCGGGCCATTAGGTGCCGTGAGCAAACATAATCTGTTCGCAATGGGATGAGGGTGACGGAGGATTATTTCCCTCGACTGCGGATTTTTCCGAAATTTTCGCTCCCCCTTCCCAAATACGCCCTTGCAAAGATCGGATTCCCGGGGAAATTTGGCAACAGCGGCTCTTGTCGAGCACAGCATCATTGGAGCAGAAGCATTTTGCCGCCATAAAAATTCATGAAGTCAATCTCGTCTAAGAGCGAACAAAGTTTAGTAGGTTAATCTCGACCCCCCTCTCCCTCTCCTGTTTCTTCCCTCCCCCCACCTAGAGTCCCAACTATCCCAACATAACCACCTGGCCTCTTTGGTGCAAATGGCTCAACTGCCAGTGCGGGTTACCCCGGCTCGGCACTCGCTAAGTTCTCACGGAAATTCCAGGCGTAGTTCTATTGGAGAAACTTCGATTTCGACTTCTTCAAATGATATGGAGGAAGGTGCTGATACTAAGAATTCGCATGCAATCAGTCACGCGGCGTGTCGCACTTGCACGTCCAACTTAAGAAACAATAACTTCAGTGGTATCGAAGGTACTTCGGAGCCTTTTGAGATACTTGCGGAAACTTATTTTTTCATGTGAGGTAAATAAAGTGATATTGCAATTATTGTTGAAATCCAGAATATGCCACTATTTATCGATCGTAATACTTATGATATATACGTCTAGTTTGACTATCCATGATTTGAAACCATATTATCTGAGATTAACAACAGCGTTAAGAAGGTTTAATTTAAAGTTAAAGTCCAGATTACAAAAATCGATGCATTCTCTGTACATGACAAGACAATTAGGTAAAGGAGAGTCAATAATTGGAATCGTTACATTTAGAATTAGTGGCATTTAATAGACGTGCGGGAGAGATGATTCATATAATATACTTTGGTTTAAAATAAATTTGAAAGCAGCAGGAAAAAGCATGGAGGAAGGCTAAAGGCCTAGGTGGAGTAGAAAAGCAAAACAAACTAAGAAGTGGGCTTTTAGATGACATGACATGAGTGATATAGTATGTAAGCTAATAAATGAATGATTATGGGTAAGATTATTTTAGGTTTAAAAATAAGTATGCAAAAATAGTGCGATCGTTCTTTAGCGAAACCTACCTAGATAAGTGGGTTTTTTCACTACTCAGGACATGGTTGTGTGTGTTCGTCCGTTGTTACATGTTGAATACCCCGATGTAAAGGCCACATGTGCTGTTTTCGGTGGTTTTTATTATTAGTGGAAAATAAAAAAAAATAAAAATAAAATAGTGGTATGATGCACGAGGGAAAATAATTAACTTATTTCTAGGACATCAATTTCAGTTAAAGGCGACCGAAGAATAATTTAAATAATGTTGAAGATTTTAATTGGCCGGAAGAGGAAAAGATAGTAGAGCTCACTCTACCATCAGGGGCAATGTGTTCGGTCTAATTCCTTTTTATTGAATTCCAACCAAGGATGTGTACAGATAAGAACTACTTGGTCGCTAAATATGTTGAAAATCGATGTGAAGGCATGCGTTTGTGCGCATAAGACTGGAATAAACTTGCATACGGTCGAGCGTGCCTTGGACTCATAAGTTATTCGTAATATATTCATTAATTATCCATATATCAACACATGTATGGGTTACAAAGATAATTGGACCCTATATATTATGTCCACGCGAAATATTATTTCCATTGAAAATTCAAGCTGCGAACTTCGAAAGTTAGGCGGAGCAAAGTGATACAATGGGTTATAAAGATCGTTTATCGCGTTTTTAGCCTCGTGTGACCGAATTCAATTTCCCATCTATAGTACACCTATTATCGCTTACCGTATTTAACGGCACATTACTCACCAACGCGTAACCCTAGCACCCTTATATTTTCCTTTCCTATCCCGACCAAATCGGTGGGATTTATATTCGAGAAAATTCGGCATGAAATAATCTCTATCAACCATAAAATTACAGCCGAGGTGAATCAGGAGGCGATATCGAAAAAAATGGTGATTTTATCTCATGGCGCTCTCTCGTCACCAAACATCCAGGACACCGGTGAAATAATATTTTTTACAGTTAAAGCCATTGGAGTTTTTAGAAAGGCAGATGAAATTTGGTCTGAATAGTGGGTCTTACATAGTGGATTTGTAGAACGTTTAGAAATTATGATATGACTTTCGTATTCCTGAAAGGTTGACAACAATTAAGAGTTACGTGCCGAAAATGACAGTTACAAAAATTCACTTAGAAAGGCACTGTACATGTATATGCTGGCATTGAATTTTATTCACTGTGATGTATTTACCTATAAGCGTTCTCAAAGAAAAATAGGATTTGGAAAGGTCTGTCCAAGATTTGTTCAAGACAGCTCGAACATATTAACGGAAAATGGGAATTTTTGATTCCCATGAACAATTTCTGGAATAAAAGGAAATTTCCTCAACTCTTATTTGGCCTTGGTAGCTCAACTGGCAGAGCATCTGGCCGGAAATCAGGGGGTTCGGGTTCGAGTCCCCATCAAGACTAATGATTTTTTTCTCTGCGGAATATTTGCTCTTATGTTGGATTTGGGAGGAATTAAAAACTGTTTTCTCTTTTATTTGTGGAATATATTGAAATTACTCCTTCATAAACGTGATGAAATTCGAGCGTGAATTACGAAATACTGCGTTGACGATAGCTTGAGGTAAAAGATTGAGTACTAGATGGGAAAGTCACCTCTGAGAGGTATTATGTGATAATTTCCTGCAACCTTATGTTAAATTTGTAGTTTATTCATAAAATTTTATCTTTACTTATGAAAAATATGTTTGTTATTATTCTTTCAAAAACGTGAACAAATTAAGGCGTTAATTACGATGCATTGCCCCGGTGATAAGTTGTGGTAAATGAAAGATTACCAATATCATTAAAATTAAAAACAGACCATCGAACATGTTCCTACTATTATCTGGCTCTGGTATGGAAGGAAAGGACCGTTTTACAGCAAAAATTTACAGGAGATTATATTGTCAATTATTTTAGGAGCAGAATCAACCCGTTGAGTTCGTGATTGGATGAAAATTTTCATTTTAATTTATTTGATCACATTTACCTTTACCAATTATTTTTATTCTAGAATGAGAATTAATTTTCACTAAAGGATTTACACATTGCAGCCCAAAGTAGCCTAAAATATTGCACTACATAAAGAAAGTGCCAGATCTACTTTAATAGTGGCATGAAATCCTTACATTGTGAATGAAATCGTCGAAGGAGATACAAAATGCACCTTGTTAATCGAAATAATTGGGTAGATACAAGCATGGTAATTAGTAACATGTATACAAGCAAGTCCGTATTTGCGATGCTGAGGGTGGTTTTATACTGCTTAAATCTAAATCATTACTGGCGTAATGATTTAGATTTAAAAACTAAAAACATGTACATAGCGCCATATTTTACTTCAGATGTGTTGTTTGGTGTTTTACTCATTGCTGTTACCTTGTTCATAATATGTTCTTTCCAGCATCCAAAGATGTGTGTTTGGGATTTATTAATATTTATTTTCTCTTATCTACTAATATGCACGTTCAGTCTATGCTATTTTTACATTCCTCTTTACTACAAGGATGTGGGGGTACTGCTTTCCTCTGCTAATTCATAGGCACCTTCTCGTAAGACAGTCAATGTTAGAGTGTTCAACTTCAGAAAGCAGATGTATTGAATCAGCTCCTTCTCCTGAGCCCAGGAAAAAAACAACTAAAAAACTGTCCCAATATTTTATATGCATTGGTTTTGAGAGATAAGCCACCATTGTATGCCTTCTTTACCCTAACCTACCACGTAGAATTGGGTGCCTTATAATCATGACTAGCTCTTTTGGTTCCGAACTTTAATAATAATACTCCTCAACAGCACCGCTCATGCTCACCTACTCTGATCGAATTTGCCTCGGCCAGTCTTCCGTTATAGGTACGTAGGAGCCATTACTTTTTTTTGAACGTTTATAAAAGGAAATGTAACGTCAGCACGTGACGTGAAAACGTCAGGAGTGACAACAAAGGATTTTAGACATAGCTGAATACCTAGCCCTTATAGATAAGTTACTCAAGTGTTGTATGGTGAAAAATAATCCAGCAAAATTTTGAATTCGAGGCAATTCAAACGTGGCCCAAATATATAAATTGTTAAATGTAGTGCATAGGCTAAATACGGGTACTCGAGGGATAAGACAGGTGCCCACCTGGTTTTGCCCCGCACCAATATACCCGGTTTTTCCTCAAATGGAACTGAAGGACAAATATGGCCACTTCTGTAAAAACGATTAGCGTTACATTATAAAGCTTGGTGGTAAAATGTAACTTAGGAACTGCAAAAAAATAGGTTACATACCGAAAGAATCCCTCCTCAGCAGAGCTTCAAAACCAGCAATCGTAATCGTCGTATCATTTGACATTTTAATGCCATTTTTTCAAATAAACTCACAATGAAAATGACGTCCCGCCACCATAACTGCTTAGCAAATTAGTAACGGAGAATTGTAGTATTAGTAATGTGTACCATAAATGAAGAGGCTGCTCTGATCAAGGAAATCGGAGGTTATCCGGTTTAACCCGCCCATCAGTTTTGCTTAACTTTCTCCTAAATGAAATAAATTAATGTTTAAAAATGTTTTCCTCCCATCCTATCTCCACAAGTATCCTTGAACAGCTGCTGATCTAGACTCTTATCCATCGAAAAATGCGTTGCATGTCCCATCATCTATCAGCGTACTAAATTTATTCCTTTCGCTATCAAAAATCCCCCTTTTTTCTGTCCGTGTCAACCTCTCAGTCAATATTTTCTCTATTTTAAGAACCTGAATAGTCTTTAGCCATAAAAAATTCCCACCTTCTGCTATTCCTGCCTTTTTAAAATTTATTTCGGCACAGTTTTTTCCTCATTAACAATTAACATTACAATAGCAATTTTTCGTATTCCTCTCTCAATACTTCCTCTGGATCAGCCTACCGTGTCCATCAGCCTCCAAATTAAAATCTCTTAAGTCTTCAATCTACAGGTAATTATAGTTCTTGGAACCAATATTCCCTTAAATGCTATGCTATATTTTAAATTAATGCTTTTACTAATTTTTCTTCACGTATATAATTAGACTACCAGTCATTCAACTTAAACTAGTATTGACTATTGTTCAATCTCTTTTCTGGCATGATTTTACGAGTATTTTCATGAATATAAGAGGAAAACCAATTGCCCTAACGTGTAGTGGAAGGTTGATTGTGAAAGGTACGGTGACAGCTGCATTCATAGAACACCGCTCTCACTAGACTTTAGAGGGTATCGTAATTGAACTTAATATTTTTTTTACTGGATATAAACTGCATCTACAATGCGAAACAGATTAAACCAATTACAGTTTATTTCAAAGACCAGTCAAATGCATGTATTTCAAAATTTGTTTTACTTCGTCCAGTTTGCGCTGCAGAGCTTTTCCTTTATCTCCCCGAATAGCTTCTCGCTCTTTACCCGATATTTATATGGATAAAACGTCATAGCTTGTTAGAATAGTGCTTTCAAATTCAGCGTAAAGATCAAGAGAAAAGCGCACGGAAAGGGATTTGAAATCGACGAATCCCGCTAACTCTTCTCCCGTTTCCTGCAATAAGAAATTATTAAGCAAAAACAAACGCAAATATATGTAAACTCATACTCCGAGGCCCAAGATCGAATAGTGTACCCCTAAGAGAATAAGTCGTATTAGGAATGAGTAATCCATAATCCTAGGTCGCTGTAAACGCTGTTTCAAGAGTAATAAGCACAGTCATACGCCCATCCTCATGGTAAAGTGGGCAAAAGATTCCGGGATGTTACAGAAAAAAGACACGGCTGGTTGATTTTAATGGAAGGATTGCTGCCGGCTTCCATGAGGATTCTTCTTTTTTCCTTCTGTTCTTAATTTCTCTTGAGATGAAAGAATGGATGGAAATCCTTTAATCTGTGGTCTGAGGGCATCACCCAGGACATTCACCCGAGATTTCAATCTACACGGCTAATGCCCAAGTTATGAAGGACTTTTAAAATGACAACTCTCGAGTAAGGATTAAATAAGGAGCTCAGTACGAGCTCAGTTAAATATGAACAGCGCTACTACTCAAACGTGGTATATTATTTTAGCTCCGATAGAAATGTGTGCACAAAATTAAAATGTGAAATGTTTTCATTATTCTTAACTTACCGGACGGACTTTGTTCCTTGCATTAATAATAATATTATGTATTTCTTTATCTTTTACGGCAACAATGATATTCTTTAATCTAGATCCATTCTTCACTCCATCTGTTCCTGCAGAAAGAATGCGTATGTCAAGGAAGAATAATGCTGTGAACATAGTTAACGAGAGAAAAAAAAACGTTCCATATGGTAAACCTTGTCCTGACAAATTTATTATGCATTCCCGAAAACCATTTGTGTTCCTAAATATATAAGTGACATAATTATCTGCAATTCAGTGTCAGTGTACGAGTGTAAATCTCGTAATATTCCACTGCGATTAGGCTCTGTGGTCCTTTACACAAGGTCCTGGACCAAACGAGACGATATGTCCAATGAGCCGAATTTCTTGCCCTGCGAGGTCCGTATTGCAGCTTGATGAGCAAAAAGCCCGGATGATCGGCCAGATCATCTCATTTGCTCCACGACACGACCAAAAAGGCCGCATGCGTGGGGCGCCGAAAGTTTGCAGAACAAAAAGTTAATGCGTGTATCTATTCGTAACATCTGTGAACACTTATTTACTTATGAAAAAGGTGCTGGGAAATAAGTGAACGTCTAGGGTTAGCCTAAACCTCAAAACTTACAACTTCTATCCAAGGAGAACGTACTCTGATAAATCGATTTTCATAAGTGAACAGCTAATTAGATCCTGCCAAACAGTAAGGTAATGTACTAGACAGATGCATTTAAGCTCCATTTGATGATTATGCTGAAACGTATGCAAATAGGTTTGAATATTCTCCGACACCATGTGCCGTGTGTGTTTGAAGTCTTGCCTAAAACCAAATTCAGTTTCGCTAGATTCAATTCCACTAACAATGGTGGCACAGTTCATTATTTTACGAACTGGGCAGACGAGAGTGTAAAATCAACCAGTGGACTATAATTGGCCAGTTGAGCTAGCTAAAAATGACCTTTAAAACTGGTGCCCATTTTCGGGGCCCATAATCACTGGAGGTAAATTTAAGCCAGATAAATATAATTATGAGTAGGTAAATATGAATGTTATTCTATTGTCTATAGGGAGAATGGGCGATCGGGTTGGTATGCTGGTTAGAGTGCTGGCCTCCCATCCCGAGGTCGCGGGTACGGCGCTGGCGGAATTTTTATTGGTATACTGGTCCTTACTTAAGTGCCTTGTAGAGAAAACTTCAGACGGAGTACTGGGCAGTGGAGTCCAGCACTCCGTCCGTCGGATGAGACGTTAAGCCGTGGTGGCGCCTTTCGTGAAGAGCAGGCTAATGCTGACGCCGGGGTTCTCCCCAGCCTTCCTCTGTTTCCTGCAAACTCCTGCCCCTACCCATTGACCCACCTATCTTCTCTGGCGCAAATTTCCAAAATTGTCGGTTGACTCCCCTAAATAGCAACATTAACAAGGTAAAATGATGGGGAAAGTTGCAGATAACACGAGGACTATAATACTTATATGGATGGATGGTATTTTAGTCTTAAGGAGTCGGCGGGTAGTAGAAAATCGAAATTAAATGGTAGATATTTAGAGGCATTGAATTATTCAAATTGTTATTACAATTTTGGTCTAGGAGACATTTACGTATTTACAACATTTCTATTTACTTAGTTTTCATTAAGAAGACCTAGGATTAACTTTTATTTTTTTCTATTAAGTATTCCTCGACACCTCATCTCATATAATGCCTAAAAATTCCCTCCGTCTCCTCCAATTAATGAAATCCTCCCATTCATGAACTTCAAGTGCAAACTGCATCTTATTTCCTACTCAATACCTTACTTCCGAATTTGCGACCAACAACTTCCTTTCTTCCCCTGACAGGCCCAACTCTCCATCTCTTGTCTAACCATTCATCACCTAATCTACCACAGAGGACAGTTAAACCAGACTGAGGGTAGGAATTATATTTATAAATGACGTGAATAAATGAAGGAAAGTTGAAGTGTTGAAAATGAAAGAACAACAGAAGAAACAGGGATAATTATTCGGTTAAAGATCTGCCATTTATTATTAAATTGCATTTGAATTTTTTTGTTTGTAATTGTATATTATTGTATTTGATGGCCCATCAACTGAATAAAAATCGATAGAATACACATTACGGGATTTAACATAGGTAATAAATGGAGGTATATAAACCTAAGGTTCGAAAAACCGAACCCCTTTTAACTTCCCTCACCAAATTTTTGTTAACCGGAGGTAAATACCGAGAGCTAAGGTCGATTGTCCCATTAAGTGAAGCTGAGTAATTGGAGGAGGAGGGAAAGGAGGGAGGAATTAAGGGAAGGAGAAATGGTAAAGAGAAATCCGGTGTTTATACTGACATATTCTGAAAGCAAGGCGCCAAGTAGTCCAATGTCTAATGTCCCATGCGAAGGACGGATTACTGAACTTGAAGAGATCTCCACGCAGCCTTCAAGAAAGGATCTGGGTCCGAATGAAAAATCTGCCCGCCGATACTCAAACCCGGGTCCTTATCATTGGAGGAAAGTACTATATACTACCTAAACACCAACCCGGTTCCAATAATCAAATCTCATATTCCATGTAATTTTAATACATGTGTATAGATATCGGCACGGAATATTCACATCCAGAGAACACTACCAAATCAGATACATTACATGTATTTATTAAGAAGCGGCTTCATTAGGATGAGATGGGCTTTCCATTCTGTGGTCCTGGGTTCGAAATGTTGCTGAGGAAAATAGCTTTATTGGCATACGTGCTTCCACTGGGGCGTTGTGTGGAGAGCACTTCGAGAGCAGTACTCTGCTTGTCGAATGAGACGATAGTCTGTGGATCGCCTGGTGCCTTTCGTTATAAGAAGGCTGATACCAACGTCGAGTTCTACTCCACCTTCCATTTTTTGAAAAATATCCATATACAATTAGCCATACATCCATAATGGGGCTTAGGACAGCCGTTGGTCTCCTCCCCCGAATAACTACCAATGGAACTATCCTTTTTTGTGTTCTTGTGCTCAGTGGTGGCAAATTATCTCCATGATATCTAAAGATTGGTGTCCATTTAAGTAAGAATGTGGTTTTTATTCAACTCTGATCCCAAAAAATCATTTATATTCCCAATATTCTTCTTCTGTAGAACGCAGCTTGTAAAAGGGAGACTATTCTGAAGTAATAGGGTCCAAAGTTCCATTCAAAGCTATATTTAGACAGAATTGGCTCGCCAAACAAGGAAGAGAATTATCACGGAGTCCTCGCTCAGGCTTAAGGAAGAGGGGTTAATCTTCTGAAGGAATCTAAGGGGAAACTCAAGGTTCAGCGGTGGGAACGGGGGATCTTTATAAGGGTTGTGAATCGGAAAAGGACTCGGTGGAAGCTCGCGATAACCTATCCCCTTGAAGGATCCGCGTGGATTCTGACTTGATTCCCTCATGGCGTTTTCTCCGTAGCTAATTTTCCATTCCTTCGCTTGGGTAATCACTCGCCTAACATGATAAACACATCGAGGGGGAGGGATGTGGAGGCAGGTGGGAAGGTCTTGGGAACGTGGAAGTGAATGCGGGTTTGACGGCGGGCACTCGGGGTGTGGCTTCCAAAACCTTTGAGATGGAAACTCAACCTGCGAAGCTCGATTGGCTTGCATAACAACAACGAAAATCTCCGTCCCGCCTCGAATCTGAATCCGTCCGCTGTCTACGGCATCGGAGACGGGGGAAGGAAACCTATGGAGTTTTGGGAGGCCCAGCGGGGGAGGGATGGATGTGTGTGGAGCCTTTAAAGGGAGAGGGACGAAGGGCATACAAGAATTCCCTCGGGGTGGGAACGGGATGGGCTAGCAATGAAGGGGGGGGGGGAACTACACCCCCCAGTCAATGTGGGAGGGGTATCGTTCCGGCCAAAACCCTACGGCCACCCTCTTAGGGGACATTTCCTGGGGCTATTTCCCAAGGAGATGGCAATGTCGTGGTGAGGGAAATGTGCGGGTAGGCTCGGGATGGGAGAATGGGCGGGAGAGAGCCGAATGAGATGGGGTGGTCGAGAGAGGGGGAGGGAGAAGATCGAGGTAAGGTAATCGGTGGTGCGGGAATAAGGAAGGAAAGAGAGCAGGGAAACACCGAGGGGGGAATGTAAAGGTGGAGGGAGAGGAACAGGGGAAAGAATGATCGGCGAGGAGACGGGAAGAGATGTTAAGGAGATTGAAGAACTGCTTCATTTTCATTGAAAGCCACGGCGTCCCTTTTCCCTTCCGTCCGGCTTCACTTTCACCTGGGGCCCATTTTCCAAAGCAACGAGTAGATTCGGTCCCCGTAGATTGGACGTAAATCCATTGCAAGGCCCATCTCTCGTCTAAATTTTGCGTGGAGTAATGCGAAAAGCTCTTTTCTAAACACAAAACGGTTCGTGGAAGAGTTGCCAACTGTATAGCAGCGCTGTGGAATGGAGAAATCCTAATGCGCCTTCAAAATAAAGTGGAACCGGAATTCCGCAAGTAGTAACTTGATTTTCCAAGCTAAACACAAAATGGTTCGTGGAAGAGTTGCCAACTGTATAGCAGCGCTGTGGAATGGAGCAATCCTAATGCATCTTCAAAATAAAGTGGAACCGGAATTTCACAAGTAGTAACTTGATTTTCCAAGCTGAAGAAAACAAAATTATGGCCAACGAAATGCTAATGCGGTACAGTGAGTTCTAGTGTGACAGAATGAGAGACGGAAGTTTGTCAATAGGTTTTGAGAAATCTTGCTTCGATGAAAAATTATTTCCTAAGGGCTTCATTATTTCCACGCTTGAAAGACATCGTTTTCAATTATATATTTTGTAATAATTGAATTTAATTACAAAAAATTTATCCAAGGCTTAGCCTTTTATAAATTTTTTGTAATTAAATGATTTCACTACTGTTCCATTAAAACTAAATTATACGTTACGGAGTGTACCAAAGTTATAGATGATAAAATGAGGCTTAGCTAAAAGACTGCAAATATATGGACTGAAATGTGCATATAGATATGTGCACATTTCAGAGAAGATATTTGAAAAACTTGCTCTATCCAATTTAACACAAATTAATTGAATCCTAGGGACAACTTAAAATATAAAAATACTCCATACTAGGTGGGACGAGGCGTACCAGGCGAAGAATTGCGTTGACCAAGAAGGAGTTCGCAAACAACGGGGAAGTAATGAGGAGTCTGTGGGTACGGACAAGAAGAAAAGATTATTTATTACTTTCAGATGGATTGTTGTATGGTATGATTCTGAATGATGGTGTTGTCAATAGGTATCAATAATCATTTGAGGGGCATAAAATGGCTCTCCATCATGTCCGTTACTTGCATTAAAAATACGGTTTACATTTGAAACCAGAAGGTAGCCACGTTCACACTTCCGTAAACCAGATTGAGCATGAGTAGGAGTTGGTTCAGATATATTAAACTCAACATGACATAGCTGGATGCAGTATTAAAGATACTCGCATTCGTCACGTGCGCATTTACGCCTATTAAATGAAATAAATTGAGAATCATTGTCAGATCGCAGGTTGAAATTTAGACGCAATCTCTTAATTTCCAAGACCATATTTTGAGCGATGATGTTAAAAATATTTTTCGAACCCCAACTTAATATGGTAGACTGGACCATAATCACAAAATTAGAGAAATTGATTGCCGAACTGACGGATTCAAAATGTCCTTTTTTCCTCGTACAAGCAGGGATATGAATAACGGTAAATATATCCAATACGAGTGTAGCAATGGATAACATTGGTAGCTGCATGTTGGTATAAGGACTTGAAGCTAACCCAACTAACAGCATATTTTTTCATGTTTGCTTTGCTATTTTTATCTTTTGTAAATTGTGAAGTTTAGAACAGTATATAAATGCTAATCCTTTTTTATGCATGATATGTGGTGCATGTTTGGTGAGAATTCACCCCCTGCCACACACCTTTATGGCGGCTTGCAGGGTATTATGTAGATGTATATGTATATATATATGAACAGTAAACGGTTACTATAAGGGGAAATACACTCTTAAAATTTGGATAATCAACTTTACTTACTAGATGATGACGAAGCTAAACGGAATTGCCCAAAAATATTTCATCTGGCTAAGTTCTCCATGTAATTCCTCTTCTTTTATGACCTGAATCTTGAATTTCCGCAGCTAACAAATTTTACGAAAATCACTTAGCACTTTTTGTATTTATTTAACGGGTCAATAGAGCAAAATATCGATTTAAGTCATCAAAAATAAAGATTTTATTCTTCAATGGAACTAAAAATACTTACATTCATAAAATACATAGTTGCATGCCAGTAGTGCTCGCATGATGACTTTCACCATCTGTCACACACTCTAGCGGAGGATCGCAGGGTATTACATACAAATATAGATGAAAACAAGATGTGGTAAAGGAGCGGCTTTATAATTCATTCTCATATTTACGGTAGTGTGTTTCAATCCCAGTGGTTTGGTTCAATACTAATTTTATGAACGAAAGTGGATTCATGTGGCTGGCGGGAAATAACGATAAACAGGTTGCTGTATTTTGTCATAATCATAAAATCTGAATGTCCGTCAGTTTAATTAATTTACTAATTATCGCTTATTGGTGAAATTAGCAATGGAAACCGGATGCTATTCTGGCAATAAATATCAATATACCCATTGAAACGGGATTGAAAATTTTCGAAATAATGTGGAAATCTGATTCAGAATTATATTTCATCAGTAGGAGGTGGGATTATTTTTACCAAAAGCTGTGGTTCGCACCTCATTAATTAAATTTTTTTCCCAACAACGTTCTCTTGCATACTATGGGAATGATATAATGTTTTACAGTTAAAACTGTGGGGAAAACGGGTAGTTTATAACATTTCCCATTGCAAGAGTGTATTTACCGTATCCTATTAAAACAGTAATTTGTATTTGAATTAGAATGTATTTACTTTATCCTATTTAAATACTTTCTGGGACTAAATTTACGTGTTTGACATTAATGTTAGTTAGTTAGACCGTATCCTATTAAAACAGTAATTTGTATTTGAATTAGAATGTATTTACTTTATGCTATTTAAATACTTTCTGGGACTAACTTTACGTGTTTGGCATTAATGTTAGTTAGACGTTTTAGATTTCGGCATAAATAAATATTAACAAAATAAAAAGTTGAATTTAGAGAGATAAAATACATTTTTAGATTCATTTAATGGGCTTGCAATTTGAAATGTGCATTTGCATAAAATGTGTTCCAAGTTGGAACATTTAATGGAACAAAATATTGTTTATGTTCAAATTTAGCGAGGTTTAAAACAAATGATCCTAACACCTAAAGTGCTTCATTTAAATTTAAAAAACGTAAACAGTTTTGAAGTTAATTGGCCTCTAGAGCGCCTCAGTATGTAAAACACTGGCTAATGCTAAAAAAAATGTTAAGTTGGTACAGATTAAACGGTTACTATTACCAGAAGCGATGGTAAGACTTCTCTAATAGAGAATCGCAATAGTTGGCTCAAACTTTTACCCCACTTGAGCATTACGTAATTTATGGATGACCTCAAGTTAATTAGATATATGTGCCCCTTTCGCGATGAAATTCTCAATATGAAGGTTTTACATCTAATTTTTCAACTATGAAAATTTTCACCCAAAATACTTATCGAAGCAAATTTCATCATTTGCGCACTAAACTTTCCTGTTTCAGCGCTGAAGTGATAAACCAGAAACTGGAGTATCGGAAGGACACAAATTCATCTACATCCTCGCTATATCCTGTAAACTACCGCGAGGGTGTGTGGCAGGGGGTGAAGAACACTATGCATGCACAATTGAGCATTGATTTTACTTCTGGGTAATGGGATGCTGGAGTAATTGTTTCGATCAATCAAGTAGCAGTAATTTAAGATGCCAAATCTGCTTAGAGATGGCCTGATGAAGACAATCATCGAAGGAAAAGTGAACGGGAAGAATGGAAAAAACAGGCCTCGTATGAGATACGAGGTTGGGAAAGGTTGTGAAGAATTTGTTACGTCAATAGGAAGATTTGTGAACACAGGTTGTGAAGAATGTGTTACGTCAATATGAAGATGTTGGCCGATAGAAGAATCGAGTGGAGGGCCGAATCAAACCAGTCGTAGGATTGTTGACCCTTGATGGCCGAAGTAAGTCAAGAGAAGGAGAGATACGGAGGTATCGGGTTGATTTGGAAGTCAGAGTGCTACCATCTACTGTTGGGAACCCGGGTTAAAATTTCATATGAGGTAGAGGTTTTTCTGTAAAATATCTGAGTTAAAGAAAAATTGCATTGAATTGAAAAGAAGAATATGAACTGGAATACAAGAGCATAAAATAGGAAAGAGTTGAGTGCTGAAGCCTACTAATCTTAGGGTGGACAGAGCGCTCTGTGGAGATATCTTCATGATTACTCAGTCCGTCAATGAACCTTTGACGCCTTTCGTGTCGTGTGGGTTCATGTTAATACAGCTTGTCTTCCTTAATGGTGCAAATAACCTTGCTTTCGGACGACACACCTAATAATAATAGTGCGATGACACATTCAAATTCGCTATTCAGATCAGCTTCGAAATTGCTTAAAAAGTTTCAGCCAGTATCACATTCTTCGATGTGACAATGATTTCAATCCGTGTTCTGACAGCCGGTCATAAAAAAACGCTGATCTTCTCTACAAATAAAGTTGTTACGGCCCACAAACTGGGAACTAAGGGACAAGGCTATTAGGCAAAGGTCGGAGTACAGCAGAAAAATAACTATGGAAGGAATGAAGGGTTTGGAAGTGGCTGAGATCACTCGCATAGCTGATACATAAAAATCAATCCAATCTTGGAACCGGAAATTGATGGGGATGACTTAATTTTAAGGCATCTGCATAGCTAATGAGCATGTTAATAGTACCGTAAAAACATTCTTGAGGCTATTGTCTAATAATTACAATCCACATATTGCTTTAGGAAGCGTTATGATTTATTTATAAATCTTATTGATTGGGTGTGTGTCCATTGTTTGACGGTGTTCATGGTAATTGTTCATCCTCTAGATACTATCCCAGAAGAAGATTTATAAATAAATAGAAACGCTAGCTGAGGAAAGATGTGGATTGATATAATTGATAATAAGCCTCAAGAATATTTTTACTACATTAATACTAGGGACTACGTTAAAGTTTCTTAGCTTAGAGTTCCAAACACCTGAGGGTTTAGCGAGTCAGAAGGGAGCACAGAGTCGATTCCTTAAACGAAGTAAACATTTGCCGATCGGCACAAAAGTGAAGTTCTCACTGCATCGCGACAGAAGCAAAGCAAGGCGTCACCCCTCGGGCCGCCTTCCTACTTTTCTTTTGTCCCCTCTTACATTAACACCATCCCCAGCCCACTGTGGCCGCGCCTCTGATCAAAGCCTTGGCCGCCAGAGAGAAAGGGAGAGTTGCAAAGCTTGGGAGGGGCGGATGGAGGGCGAAAGGAATCGGTCCATTGTTGGTCGACACTGCAAGGGTACGGGGATGTCACGCTTGGCGACGACGCGCTCCGCTTAGATGACGGAGAGCTTCTTCCAGCTCCATTGTGGATTTCGAGGCTAAAGGCGCCTTAAGAAAGGGAAGATAATGATGAAAGTTCGGCGGGGGTTAGCGCGAGCCTCGGCGGTAGACGAGAAAGCGAGAGAGATCGGCCGGTTATGTAAAAGATGATGACTA
The DNA here is from genome assembly GCA_933228895.1 of Platycnemis pennipes. NCBI lineage: Eukaryota > Metazoa > Arthropoda > Insecta > Odonata > Platycnemididae > Platycnemis > Platycnemis pennipes. The sequence continues at coordinate 73,981,768 of OW121856.1, read as the reverse complement.
CGCCTGTTGAGACCGCCGAAAGTCGAGTCTACGCGTTGAAAGGACACGCCTTTATAGCGCAGCGCTGACTTTCTACTTTTTAACCACCTCTATAACACGCCAAAGCATTCCCGAAGACCCAGTTAAATTACGTAACGCTGCCCCGGAACTTCACCTTTTTTGTGAACGACACGGAAAACATATATGTACTTTAAGAATAACTTATCCATTTCCCAATTACTATCTGGATAGCACGTTGGAGGAAAAGCAGTAAATCAGTATCGAAGCTGGAAGGAGAATTGGGTTGGATTTTTATTTGCAAGGGGGAAATAATTATAGGGTCGTTGAGTAGGGACGTAAAGAAAATACTATTGAAAAGTCTAATACGGAGCGTGGTTCTATATGGCGTGAAAAATTAGGGTAGATGGAAATAGACTCAAGGCGTTTGATATGTGGGTTATATGGACTCCCACCTCCGCACACTAATTTTTGGCTCAGGGTGGCCCCTTATATACTAACATTACACCTATTTTTAAAAGCGGTGATAGGGAAGAACGTAGTAACTAGAGACCCATTTCACTCAAGTCAATCTCTTGTAAGATATTTGAACACATTGTAGTCAGTTCGATCATGGGGAATTTGGATAGTAGGGATTACTCATAAACAGCCAACGTGGGCTCCGAAAAGGTAGATCTTGCGAGATACAATTAGCTTTATTCGTACACGATATTTTAGTCTACGGCGAAAACAGTACTGAAGTTGATGCGACGTTTTTAGATTTTAAAAAGGCATTCGATGAATTACTCATGATAAGTTAATCTTGAAGTTGAGATTTGATATAAATAAAGACATGTTGGGTAAAAGAATTCTTAAGTGGGAGAGATCAGAGGGTTGTCATAGATGGTATCATGTCGGACACAACCAAAGTCACATCGGGAGTTCTCCAGGGTAGCGTAGTAGGTCCGCTTCTATTTCTTTTATACATAAACGATTTGGGTAACGTAGTTAGTAGCAAGCTTAGACTTTTTGTAAACGATGCGGTAGTGTATATGGGTATATCAAAAGAGGAAGACAGGAAATAGCTTAGCAAGGATTTAGATGCAATTCAAGAGTGGTTCGACAAATGGCAGTTAGAACTTAACCTTAAAAAGTGTGTAGCTATCAATTTTTGGAGGAGAAATAATTCGATTGAGCGATCATAAAAAATTAGTAACCCGAAAATCGAAAACGTTGAAACCATAAGATATTTAGGTGTAACAATCACTAAAGATTTTTCGAGGGGAAGACACATCCGGGAAATATGCGGCCGAGCGAAGAGAAAGCTAGGATTTATAAAAAGAGTACTTGGGAAATGTGATGAGAAGACAAAAGAGCGAATCCGAATGAATTAGGTTTGATCAGGGAACTAGACAGTGCTCAGCGTAGAGCATCTAGATTCGTTAAAAGGTGTCGCGGTAGGTTAAGTAGTGAATTAGAATTAATAAAAGAATTAGAGTGGGAATCATTATCAGAGCGAGGTTAAATTACAGATTAAATCTATTAGAGAAATTTAAATCGGATGGCTTTACTGAAGATGTTTGGCAGATATTAAAAACACCAACGTATAACGCTAGATTCCACTGGATAAATAAGATTAGAGATAGATTGTCGTACTGAGAGATTCAAAATGTCATTTTCTCCTCGTACTGGAAGAGAACATAATAGGCAGCATAGCAAATGGATAGGAAGGGGAAATATTTTAGAGTAGTCTGTAGTGCATGATGCATGTATTAACAACCGATCTTTTAATTACCATGTAGATACTAGCAATCTAGTTGCATGTGACCCTGTAGTAGCTTGTTTGCATGTTAGTAGTGCATGCTTGGTGATCTTCACCCCCTGCCACACACCCTCGCGGTGGCTTGCAGGGTATGGTGTAGATGTAGATGCACCCTGACTCCCTCGCGAGCCAATAGGCGCGCTCTTCGGGAGCCAGGAGTAGGGAAAAGTGATGTCATCCTCGCTCGCCCCGAGCGGGGAGGGGAGAGAACGGGGGAGTGTGTGGGCGGGCGACGCGCAGGAAAACGCTAGTCACATGACCGCTCACCGCGAAACCTTCTCGTTTGAATTTTGGCCGTAGGCCGGGGCACGTCAAGCAAATGTGAAACCAGAGCGTCACTTAAGATACTAGTTCTGATATCGAGTAGCTGATCCTGTTTTAAGGTATTCGTTCACGTCAAAGGCATAAGGTATGGACCGCACGTGATACCTTTTCCTGGGACTCCTTCGCTGGGGAGAGATTATTATGTAGCAATGGGGAACATGCACTATTTTTTTATAACTCTTTTTGAATTGAAGTTATTACCTAAAATGTAATAAGCGAACATTTTGCTGACGAATGAAGTTGTGTTACAATGATATTACTCTTTAAAAATTCTTTTCGGTAGCTTAAAAACACGACGCCATTGCATGTAGTCACGGCACGATATCACTATGAGCGTTGTGTACCTGTTGTACGTGAGGATAAGTTTTTAATAAATTCTTGGGGAAAAAGTATGTATTTACCTCATTTATATAATATAACAAACTATGTATTTAGATTTTTTATTCAAATAGTATGGATTTCGACGAGAAAACATCCATAAAATATATAATGACTGTATAGTGCCCTGCTTGTTTTCACTCCGCGAATCTTTGCTATGACAAAGTAATCACTGTTTTTTTTAGAACAATGCCACCATTAGGGAGTCAAACAAAGGCAAATTGTCGGATTCTGCTTTTTTAAATCCCTTTCCAGTCAAGGGATGGCTAAAAGCCTCAAAACAATATATTCACTTCATTTTCTTTTAAACTAAACGAGTTACCGTAGCAATATGGAACATATACTGTGCAGTGACGTACGAAGACGCTTTAGGTCACGTGACTTTCGTTAATTTTTGTAAACATTTCAATAGCATTTAGCAATCTTAGTGGTTGGATCAGAAAATTTTAACTTATATATTTGAGTTTGTCAGAAAATTTCGCATCGAGCATATCATCAATACAAGAGTAACTAATTTTATGAATGTTCCCTATTATTCCAACTCAGCCTTAATTGGAAGCTTCATTACCCATTTGCCATTTATACATAATACCTCATTCTCAATTAAAAAGAGTGTCAAATCGAAATGTCGGGCATATGTTCAAATTTTTACAGATTTAATCTATTAAATCTCAATCAAGTATTTTAAAATTACCCTTAGATTGCTTAATACAGCTTATTATGGCGTTTCCAAATTTAATATATAACGCTTATTTAACCAAACCACTATACCGGGCAGTGAAATTATTAGAAAGTGTATTTATCCCTATAATTAAGTATTATGACTCAGTTATTCCGGTCTCTTTTCCCTAAATTCTCTATCGGGAGAATAAAAATGAATTCGCTCTGAAATCAGAGCTTCCAATAATACAACAAAAGTTGTATGGAAGTGGAAAAATAAATACATCCATCGTGATTTTGCGGTATAGAATGGCCATATCAAATGTGTCAAACATATTTCACTCCCTTTCATTTAGGTGATCATTGCAAATTTCAAAGCCAATATGTTGTTTTCAAGTAATATGATTTATTAATCCATGGCACACTATTTTCCCAGGCAATATTTTCATTCGAAAAAATTTAAAAGAGGAACAGCTGCTTATTAAATCCCATACTGCTATGGCGTCTCACGAGAAGACGGTTCTTATGGTTTTATCATTTGAAAATTACAATTAAGGATAAAGAATTCATTATCAGAAATCATTGAATTAATAATGCACTCACTAATTATTGCCTTGCCTCCGTATTAGGTATTAATACATTTTATCTCGGGGCTGAGCTTAAAGCCACTGAGTGCGTCCACCGGGTTGTGGATGGTGGGTCGACCTCTAGATATAGAGGTTAGCCGCGAGATAAGCGAGTTTACTCGTCGAATAAGCAGTTGTGGACAAAAAGCGACGGCATTCCGAGGGGTATTTGGTCTATCCCTGGGTAAGATAGGCCTCTAAATAATACAGAACCTGTGAAGATGCCGTGACTTGGCAACAGAGGCCGCCAACAATTACGCTACCCATCACCCGGACGGGAGGGCAGCAGCTCTTATTCACATGAGTGAAGGTGGAGACCACAGTGGTCGGTACAGCGACACTCATTTCACTACAGGCGTGGTAACATTTACTTTAACGGCTGTGGTACTGCGATGTGGAAGGCAAGGGGCAACCACCACTTTGTTATCCCGAGGAGTCGCAGCTACTCCACTCCTTTCTTTCTTGCCATGACGTGATGGCACCCTCTCGAGTAAAATATTCCGGAGGTAAAATAGTCCCCCGTCGTCAGAGGCTTTCGGGTGCAGCTGCGTATAACGCGTTGTCAGTGAGCGAGCTTTCGCGGCCATTGCAGGACGTATCATCAGGCAATGATGCGTCCTGCAATGGCCGCGAAAGCTCGCTCACTGACAACGCGTTATACGCAGCTGCACCCGAAAGCCTCTGACGACGATGGATTCCGCTGCGAAAACCTACTTTCCAAATTCAAAATAGTCCCCCATTCGGATTTTCGGGCGGGGGCGGGGACTACCCGAGAGAGTACATCAGTAAAGAGTGATCACCATTTTAGGGTAGAAACGAGCGATCACTTCGGACCTGCGGGAGATTGGAGAACCTGAAGGTGGAAATGCGAAGAATGGACCTCGATGTATTAGGAATCATTGAAATGAGATGGCCTGAAGAAGGAGACTTTTGGAGTGGAAGTTACAGAATTATTCACACCGGATCACTGAATGGTAACGCTGGAGTAGGCATAATGCTCAGGAAGAGTGCGGGACTTCGTGTGAAGAGCTTCTTGCACTACAGTGAGATGATGATAATGGTGAATATTGAGACCAAGCCTACAGATACCATTGTGGTACAAGTTTACATGCCTACGTCGGACTACGAAGATGAAGAAGTGGAAGACGTCTATGAGGATATCACAGAAGTAATAAAGCACGTAAAAGGAGAAAAAAACTTAATTATTTTAGGAGATTGGAACGTAGTCATTGGTGAAGGTAAAGATGGAAGAATAACAGGAAAATATAGCTTGGGAAATGGAATGAGAGAAGAGAAATCTTTATAGAATTCTGCACACAACACAAGTTGGAGGTGGCAAACACATTGTTTCAAAACCGCCAACGGAGAAGATATACCTGGAAAATGCCCGGAGACGGAAGAAGATTTCAAATTGACTACATTTTAGTGAAGCAGAGGTTAAGAAACCAGGTGAAGAGCTGCAAAATTACCCAGTTGCAGATATCGATAGTGACCACAACTTAGTGATGATGAAATGCCACTTAAAACTCAAGAAATTTAAGAAATCAATGAAGAACGTATGGCAAGCAGAGAAACTAAGGGAACCTCAACAACGGATGGACTTCCAGAAGGCAGTGGAAAACAAAATAGAAGAGGATTTGACCGTGAAATCAGTATAAAAGAGATGGGAGAAAATCAAAATCGGGCTACAAGAAGCAGCAAAAGAAGTTCTGGGGAGAAGAAAAGTTGTCAAGAAGAAGCCATGGATTACAGAAGAAGTCTTAGAATTGATTGAAGAGAGAAGAAAATATAAAAATGTGGAAACTGAAGGAGGGCAACTTCGCTACATAAGAATCAGGAATGAAATAAACCGTAAAGCGAGAAAAGCAAGGGAAAAGTGGATGAAGGATCGATGAAAAGATATACAAAGCAACCTCTGCAAGGGCTGCAAGATGTAACAGCATCAAGGACAAGAATGGAGAACTTTTAATTGTACATGGGGATGAAGCGAAGAGATGGAAAAATACTTGGAAGAGTTGTACAATGGAAGCTATCTTAAAGCGGAAGTAATCGAAGAGGAAAATGAAGTCGATAAGGATAAATTGGGAGCCCCAATCTTAAGATCAGAATTTGATGCAACTGTAAGGGATCTGAAGATAAATAAGGCTTCGGAAATGTATGATATTCCTGCCGAACTAATAAAAAACGCCGGAGAGAAGACGTTTATTCAGCGGTACAAAACCATATGCGATATGTAGGTACTCAACAGGAGAGATACCACGAAATTTGAGAAGAACATCATCATTCCTATTGCCAAAAAGAAGCGGGCTGAGAACTGTGAACATTTTAGGACCATAAGCCTGACGACAGATGCCTCGAAGATATTGACCAGAATCATCTATAGACGACTAGAGCGAATAGCGGAGGAGTCCCTGGATGAGGACCAATTCGGGTTCAGAAGAAACAAGGGCACAAGAGAAGCGATTATGCCCCTCAGGCTACTTATAGAGAAGATAATAGAGATAATCTACCGACGTTTGTTAAATTTGTAGATTTGGAGAAGGCATTTGACAACGTGGATTGGAATATGATGCTAAAGGTTCTGAAATAAATTGGAGTATCATACAATGACCGAAGAGTTATCCACAGCTTGTATACAAACCAGCTGGCCATAATCTAATCAGGACCCAGCAGTACAGAAGCAAGCACAAAGAAAGGAGTGAGGCAAGGACGTGCACTGTCTCCCGTATTATTCTATGTCTACATCGAGAAAGACATCCAAGAAGTCAATGAAAAGTCTCCGAGAGTAAATATCCACGGCGAGAAAATCAGCATGCTACGATTCGCCGATGACCTAGCAGTCATGGCAGAAACAGAAAGAGATTTAAAGAAGATACTAGGAAATATGGAAAGAACAATGACCAGATATCATGTGAAGATCAATAAAAAGAAAACTAAGGTATTGGTGTGCAGTAGGAGAAAGGAAGCCAGGACCAATGTTAAACTAGGAAAACAAAAAATCGAGGAGGAAGAGTTATGCTACCTGGGAAGCCGAGTAACCAGCGATGGACGAAGTAAAAGAGAAGATGCCAGTAGAATTGCCCAAGCAAAAAGGGCAATTTACCAGAAGAAGATTCTGCTTACAGCTGCATATACAAGTGTTGAAGTGAGGAAACATTTCATTAGGACATACATCTGGAGCATTCTACTATATGGCAGCGAAAAATGGACAATAACAGCAGCAGAGAAGGCCAGGCTGGAAGCATTTGAAATGTGGTGCTACCGAAGAATGATGAAGAATGGATCGATCGAGTGACAAACGAAGAAGTCTTAAGAAGAGTGGGAGAGAAGAGATGTCTACTGAAAACATTAAAAGAAGACGGGACAACTTAATGGGCCATATCTTGAGACACGATGGCCTGATGAAGACAATCTTCGAAGGAAAAGTGAACGGGAAGAATGGAAAATGCAGGCCTCGTATGAGGTATATGGAGCAAGTTGTGAAGGATATAAAAGAGAGGAATTACGTCAATATGGAGAGGTTGGCCGATGAGAGAATTGAGTGGAGGACTGCATCAAACCAATCCTAGGATTGTTGACCGTTGATGATGATGAATACATTTTAAATTAAGAATCCAAGAGTGCAATTACGAGCTGCGTTCAGTAACAGGAGTGTAATTTTAACAACATTTCATCGCAGTGAAATGACTTAAATCAGCACAGATTGAACTACATTTCAAAAAGTTTTGATTGGCAGCGGATTTTGTGTACAGTTTCTATGAAATTAGAGGTGTTATGACCGACGAATGGGTAGACGTGGATAAGTCACATGATTAATTACGCAAAAATCATCAAACAATTCGTACATTACTCTTAGGGTACACACTAAACTCCTCTTTGATTTGAGACCATCAATGAAACTGTAAGTAACACCCTCTTATTTCTGATTAAATTGCCTGTTATGTTTTAGGAGAAACAGGCAAATGTTTGAGCGTATTTTGTACAGTAGAAAGCATCTTTCTGACGGTAGAGACATTACGTATTTTGAACGTTGCTGAAATGAACGCTCGGTTAAGAGACGTAGACTTGGACGCCAAAACGCTTTAGGATACCACTTCTCTGCGGAAGGTAACAAACGGCCTACCTGAGTTACTACCTGACAGGCGCGGTAGCAAGATTCTCCTTCGTAATGTCTAAACTTCTGCGAGAGGAAAGTGCGTACACGCATTAAGCGGAAATTAAGGTCTGTATCCACATGCCAGCCTGCGAGTCCTCGTAAGGGCATTTGGAAAGGTGAATGGCACCAGCCGTGAAAAGGGTTAAGGGTCACAGTGGAATACAGGGAAAAAATACTTTGAATAAAAAGTATGATTTATTGCTTGGAATCAAGCCTATTTGAATAGTTTGGATAGCTGCTTTGAGATCATTGGCGTCATCCACCTCCCGTCCTTGACTGCTTTTAGGGAAAGGGAAGGGAGTCGATGGGGGAGGGGAATCGGAAGGTCTGCTCGCACAGATCCTGTCGCAACCACTTCCATAGGCAGAGTCAGCTGTGTGTCCCCCATTGTGTAAGACGAAGTTGCTTCGTGGGCTCAGTTGTGATTGGACAAAGAGGATGACGTACTAAGTCGCATGCACGCACACTTTTTCGAAAGGGTATAAAACATGTTTTTCGTCGCTTATAACTCGAGAACTAATTGACGGATCGAAAAACGAAAATTGTGTATTTTTATTTTACAACCTCTATCAGATTCGGCAATAAAATATGGTAAACGACCCCATTCCGACCCCCTCTAAATAGCGGACACCTGTCAATAGTGGACAATTTTCCCAATCCCAAACATGCCCATTATTGGGAGGTTTGACTGTATCTATAACTCCGTAATACCCGAGGAGTGACCGCGAGGGTGTGTGGCAGGAGAGGTAAAATCACCGTAAATGCACTGTATAGATAAGACTAAGAGGTACTACAATGCTACTACTTAAAAAAACTGTAATGATAACGGGAACAATAGACGCTGAGAACATCATGAATAGATGATTTTCCAAAACCCTTTTAAATTGGACGTGTACTCCCTCGGAGGAGCTGGAACAAGAAGACGTTAAGGTGGTTGATGGATGGAAATCCTGTTAATTGGACGCCCAGAATCTCTACCATGAGATGCACGGTCACAATATAAGACCGAGACGCGCATATATTCCACACCGTGGGCACTGCGGAGCAGTCCGTGGATTCAAATGCGGAGGATAGCAAGGAACGGTGAAGTTTGATGTGGGTAGATGTAGGGGATTCGGGTAGGGCGAAGGGAAAACGGGCAGAACTGGAGGCCCTTTAGAGTAAGTGTGAGGGTAAGGATGGGGGAGATGGAGGAGGATAAGAGAGAATGGAGTGGCCGAGAGAGAAGGGACGAGAAAACAGTAGAAAGGAGTTAAGGGTTAGATGCTCTGTGGTGAGCGGGCGAATCTCAGAGATGGAGGCCTCCACCCGCTTGAATGGACCTTATCATTCTCCCCTCCTCACCGAGATTACCTTCCATTTTGCGAAGAAAGCCAGCGTCTTTGGTTTTATCTCCTCTCCAGGACAGCCGACTTCTGAAAGACTGCAGAATCGGTGTCGGATTTGGCAGGTTCTGGAGGATGACGGTCATTTGAGCTCCGGAAAAACACACGGGAATGGTTTTTTTGGGGGGTGCGTTACGTAACTACACCCTTTTTCCCTAAGAAGATGCTTGTAATGAAGGGTTTTCTCGGAGAAAATTCAGCTTCAAATTTGGAAGAATTGTCGTGTTGTCCTTTCAGGGAAGGGGAGCAATTCAAAGAATACGACGGGAGTCGATAAGGAGACAAGATTTATTATTGTACAAGCAGTACGTGGGAGTCGTACTGAGGCCTAGCGGGGGATGGAGAGGGAGTAGCGGGAAAGGAACTTACTTCGCGCGGGGTCCGGCCAAGGGTCCCCAGAGGCGTGGGCACAGGATGCGGGTGCGGGAAGCGGCGAGGGCGGGGTCCGAACCAGGGTCCCCAGAAGAGAAGGTGGCGGGGTCCGAACCAGGGTCCCCAGAGGAGAAGGCGGCGGGGTCCGAACAAGGGTCCCCAGAGGAGAAGGCGTCGGGGTCCGGCTAAAGTCCCCGGCGAAGGAAGGGAGTGTCGGGATCCTCCTTGGGCTCCCGGTGGGCAGGTATGGCGGGGTCCGGTGAAAGTCCCCAAGAGGCAAGGGTGTCGGGGTCCTGACTAGGGTCCCCAGGGGAAAGGTACTCGCCTGGAGTCCGTCTCGGTGCCCGCTTTTATACACGAGCACCGAGTAAGTATGCAAGGGTGGGGGGTGGAGGACCATACCGGATTCGAAGGGCGTCGGGAAGGTTCCAGGAAGTCTTGAAAGCCGAGGGAAAGTGGGAAATGGTGAGGAGGGCGGGGGAGGAAGAAGGGATTGGAACGTAGGTTTTCCCAGCGGAATCCGTCGCGGTCAGAGGCTTTCGGGTGCAGCTGCGAGGCAAGAAGCGTGCGTAGGAAGAATGGATCCTTGGGAATGATGAGGGAAGAACAGTTTGACGCGACTCCAAGGGGTGGCTCGGCCTTTGCGCGCTTATTCGCCACGTTCGTGAACTGCCTTCCCCACATCATCCCCTCGGCAAACAAGGCTACGGGGGGGGGGGATAGAAAGGATTGAGTGGCCTCAGTACGCTCGCGCGTCACATGGAAAATACACTAACCTACACAAAGCACACTATACACAAAAAAAATGGTTTTACATGCATTCGTTACAAAATACCCTTATCAGTATACCCTTTTTTTTTTAAAAAAATACCCTTTTTTTTATCTGTTCTAAAATTATCTCCAGCACTAACAAGTAGAATTAAGACAAGATACTTTGAGCAGTACGCCAATCATTCACAAATGACAATTAAGTTTGACATGAAGAAAGTATTTAGTCACATGAACAATACTAACCGAATTATCCGTGTCATTCATCTTATGTCAATAACTATTCCTCCTGTAGTTATCAAGGTGTATCAATATTAATTACAAAAATGTTAAATATTAGTCAATAAATTACAGAAAGAGCAAAATAACAGTTGGGAATGGACACTTCTCAACTGCAAACCCATGTCAATATGCACCATTAAACAAAACATTTACTCCGAGAAGTTTCAAACCAAAATCATAATGAATTAAAAGAATAATAACATGTCTTTTAAACTCCTTGATAATGATGCTGCACTATTGCATTCTCAAGTATTTACATCAAGGTAAACTAGCTAGTCTTTTTCCAATGTGTTCACACCATCATTATGCGAGTTAGCACTGGTTTGACAGACATCTAAAAATCACTTCATCACTTCCTTTTATGCTATCATATGCGAAATAACTATCTGACCGTCACTTCAACACAGTTTTCTTAAGAACCATTGACCACATTCAGTTTAAAAGTACGATATTACACAAAAAGATCAAGACACAGCGGCGCACTATCCAACATTTTTCACCTCGAATGAACATCTTCATTGGTCAGTTCCGTCACAGAATTTCCAGCTGTTACCACATTCATTACCTAGACACTCACTCTGGCTTGACACTAGGGGGCACGAGGTAGCAGGTAGAAAGCGGGGGGGCCTCGTCGGCGCGGAGCGGTGTTTCGATCTCCGTTGGGCTCTCCTCTTCCTTCGGTAATTTAGGCGCCGGCGTTGCCTGTGCGTCTCCTGGTCCCATCCTTGCGGTGATAATTGCGGTGCCTCCGAGCGCGGCCCGAGGGAGGGGCGGCACAGGTTCACGTCCGACGTCTCTCCGGCCACTGATGTCCCGTGGGGCTCCGCGGACGTAGTGGCTTGCGTGGTGTCTGTGGAGCCGTCGAGGAAGGTGGGAATATTTGGTAAGGGATCAGGCGGTAAAGGAAAAAGATTTCGCTGGTGAGCGATTAGGCGCCTTTCATTCTCCACCTGCCAATAGCTACGGCAGAGATCCTTTGCGGTAAAATATTTCGCTCCTCCCAGCTGATCGAATGTTTCCTCGATGCTGGGGAGAGAAAAAACTTCCTTCTCTGTCACACTGTTCAACGCGCGATAATCTACGCAGGGGCGATATTTCGGAGGTCCATCGGGGGAGGATTTCTTTTTGACAAGAATGAGTGGCGCGGCCCAAGCACTTGTGGATGGCGAAATGACACCTTGAGCGAGCATCTCGTTAATTTCTTTCTCTAGAAATGGTCGAAGGGCGTGAGGAACACGATAGGGCTGTTTTTTAATGGGACGAGCATTCCCAACGTTAATAACATGCTTGACTAAGCCAGTGCATCCAAGTGGAGTTTTTCCATGAGCGAATATATCGGAATACTGTTCGATCAAGGTTTTCAAGGGGTCTCGAGCTTCTTCCGGTACGTTATCAAAATTAAAAAGTGACAACAATTCTCCAACTTCCGTTTCTTCCGGCCAGATGGGTGATTCTTCCTCTCCCTCTTGCATGGATAATATCTGACCTTCGTCATCTATTTCCTTGACAGCAATTTCAGCGTTAGCTTTTAAGATTTGCTCGATATTAGTTAGATTGCACAAAAGAATATTCACTGATCCATCGCTAAAAACTTTTGACAACGACGGGAGCACAAATGTTCCTAGATCCGCTTCTTCCACAATGACAATTTTTCCGGCCAAATCTTGATTCCACGCGGAAATTAAAACTGCGGAAAACGGTGGAATTTTCACACGCTTTTTTATGTATGCAATTCCGCATTTTTCCCCATTTTGAAGACACGAATTGGTTACTAGAGCCGTAGTACAAGTATTTGATGCAACATTTCCCTGATCATCTTTATCCCAGAGATATTCTTCAACCGATAATGCGCGTTTCTCAGAAGTATCACGTATTATTTCTCCCTTTGTTCCAAGAGCCTCTTGTCCCTCTTGTACTTGCCTTTCGGCCGGGAAAATTTCACTCTGTTCAAACTCCGTTTTAGCGCAATGTTCTTCCACCGATTCATTACTCCGCACATTTCCCTTTGTTCCAAGATCCTCTTGTACTTGCCTTTCGGCCGGGAAAATTTCATTCTGTACAAACTCACTTTTAGCGCAATACTCCTCTACATAATCATTACTCCTCACATGTCCCTTTGTTCCAAGATTCTCTTGTACTTGCCTTTCGGCCGGGAAGATTTCGTTCTGATCCAACTCGGTTTTTGCGCCATTCTCAAATACTAACAATAAATTCGATGCATCAAAATCATTCGTCTCTGGTGACTCATTTTCCAATTGTACCTCTAGCTCTTCGATATCAATTAAATTTTTAGCTATTTCGGGCGTCTTTCGCGGTAGTAATGGCTCCGGTAATGTCTCGTTGTCCTCTTCTCTTAGAGAAGAAATTAAGTCCACGTGAAGTGCTGAACTCTCTACAGAACGTGAATGATCTTCCTCATTGTCGAAGGAAATTAATTGCATTTCATCGGAAGGCTCATTTCTAGATTTTAATTTCACTGCGTGCTCGGGAGTTATTTTCATTGTGCCACTAGCTAAGCAAATTAGACTTCCATAATGCGTCATAAAGTCCAAGCCAAGGATACCGTCATATGTAGTCTCTCCCAAATCGACAACAAGAGCGTCGTGGGGGTAGGGGTGTCCATCAATAACAAACGGAATGTTACTTTGCCCCGAAGTTTGCAGACAATGGCCAGATGCGCTCTTGATTGGACGATGGTAGTCAAAAATCGGCAATTCTTGAGCTGGGAATCTCCTCTTGTGAATGATCGTGACTGCTGCTCCGGTATCCACTAAAAAACGGCAAGATGTTCCCAATATTTGCAGTGAAATGGTCCTGCCAGCCACGGGTGCGACTGCTAAAATTACTTCGTCCCCGACCCCGCGGTCGGGGTTGCTCCATTTCCCGGGGCGGTGGATGTCCTTTTGGCCGGGCAATCAATAGGACGGTGACCGGTCAATTTGCAAATGCCACAGCATAGAAGCGGGCAGTCTTTTGAAAAATGGGAGCTGTCTCCGCAATTATAACAACATCGGGATCGACAATTTCTTGATATGTGGCCTGCTCGCCCGCAAGAGTAGCAAGATCGGCTGGCGGTTAGTCTTTGAGTGGGAATGGAAATCTCCCTACGAGCTGCCGGTGGTGCTTGGGGGTGGGGAGGGCGAACGTTTTGGCGACTGTCAATGTGATGCACTTGTGGAATACGGTGTGAGGATAGGGGAAGTTGCGGAATAGTTCTCACCGACGGGTGATGCATACCTCTCGTCGTCAGGGAATCATAGTCGCACGCGTGCACATATTGTGCGTCTATATTTTTAGCAGCATAACTCCTGACGGTGGATTCTTCCTGGAGTGCAAATTCTTCTGCGTCCAGCATATTTCTTGGGCTCCTCACGTGAACAAAACGGCCTATTTCCTCGCGCAAGCCAGATAGGAATTGCATTAAAAGTCTATTCTCCAGCATTGCTTGCGTCACCTCAGAGGTCCGATCGGAAAATGTCTCATTTAGTTGCCGCGCGATTTTCCGAAGGCGAGTCGCGTAGTTGGAGACAGATTCAAGAGGCTGCTGGATGCAATTCGAGAATAAACGTTCAAGTGATAAAGGCGAGATACGGGATGTGAACCTTCGTTTTAAATATTTAGTAAATTCTTCCAAGGATATGAGGACGTGCGGATTCGCTGAAACATATTCGGCGGCAGAACCTCCTAAGCGCAATCGAGCGACACCCAGCGTTTGATTATCCGTCCAAGCACTGAGATGACTCGTGAGTGTCAACTTTTCTAAAAAGTTTTCCACTGAAACTTCGTCGTCGCCGCTAAAAAAGGGTATAAAATACACTTGTCCGCCAAGCGTGTTTGCTATAACGGAACTCCTTGTGGTAGGGGGCGAATTAGCAATATCTTCCGCCGGGTTGGGGAGTATAGAGTTAACAGTGGGAGTGAAATCGATAAAATTTGTACATTGCTCTTGTCTACCGAGGGAAGATATATCCCGTGGAAAGGAAAAATTTCTTTGTAACCAAGCCATTACAAGTACATTCAGCAAAACACAAAAATCAAACTAAACCCGTATGGACAGTTCACTTGAAATTATTCACTAATATCGACTCCCTAAAATAAAATAATTCAAACAGAAATATAATTTCTGCCTTTACACCTGACACCAAATGTCGTGTTGTCCTTTCAGGGAAGGGGAGCAATTCAAAGAATACGACGGGAGTCGATAAGGAGACAAGATTTATTATTGTACAAGCAGTACGTGGGAGTCGTACTGAGGCCTAGCGGGGGATGGAGAGGGAGTAGCGGGAAAGGAACTTACTTCGCGCGGGGTCCGGCCAAGGGTCCCCAGAGGCGTGGGCACAGGATGCGGGTGCGGGAAGCGGCGAGGGCGGGGTCCGAACCAGGGTCCCCAGAAGAGAAGGTGGCGGGGTCCGAACCAGGGTCCCCAGAGGAGAAGGCGGCGGGGTCCGAACAAGGGTCCCCAGAGGAGAAGGCGTCGGGGTCCGGCTAAAGTCCCCGGCGAAGGAAGGGAGTGTCGGGATCCTCCTTGGGCTCCCGGTGGGCAGGTATGGCGGGGTCCGGTGAAAGTCCCCAAGAGGCAAGGGTGTCGGGGTCCTGACTAGGGTCCCCAGGGGAAAGGTACTCGCCAGGAGTCCGTCTCGGTGCCCGCTTTTATACACGAGCACCGAGTAAGTATGCAAGGGTGGGGGGTGGAGGACCATACAGGATTCGAAGGGCGTCGGGAAGGTTCCAGGAAGTCTTAAAAGCCAAGGGAAAGTGGGAAATGGTGAGGAGGGCGGGGGAGGAAGAAGGGATTGGAACGTAGGTTTTCCCAGCAGGATCCGTCGCGGTCAGAGGCTTTCGGGTGCAGCTGCGAGGCAAGAAGCGTGCGTAGGAAGAATGGATCCTTGGGAATGATGAGGGAAGAACAGTTTGACGCGACTCCAAGGGGTGGCTCGGCCTTTGCGCGCTTATTCGCCACGTTCGTGAACTGCCTTCCCCACAGAATCACGTGGTGGGAACGAAACTATCAGGACCACAAATATTTTTCCTCAGGAATAGCGGGACGGAGAAATACTGGAAACTTGGAAAATACGTTCTGGAAGGAATACTGGATATCAAGTGGAGGATGAAATGAAAAACAAGAACATTGTAGGGAGGTTGCAAGGAGGAATGGGTAAAATTGACTGAGGCAGGCGAGATGTAGTGGAAAGTATACATGTATGTAATAAAACAAAATAGCCCTTTATCCACAATTTTTATGTCGTACGACGCGTTTCAACCGTTACATCATCATCAGGTACATACATTTGTGAAAGGCCTGTGACCCACATATATATACCACTCAGAGGAGGTAGTGGGGGGTGGGGAAAGGAATAATTAGGATGAGGGAGGGGTGAAGTGGTTACTTAATTAATGGACGGATTTTATTAATGGAAGTGGATATAATAACCACTTCACCCCTCCCCCATCCTAATTATTCCTTTCCCCACCCCCCACTTCCTACTCTGAGTGGTATATATACGGCTCACAGACCTTTCACAGATGTATGTACCTGATGATGACCTAACGGTTTAAACGCGTCGTACCGACATAAACATTGTGGATAAAGTGCTATTTTGTTTTATTACTAAGAGGAATGGGTAATATAGACCTAGTATGATGTAAAACTAAAATGACATAAATAACCTAGAAACGCTCACATATGCAAGAGTTTTGCGTAAAATAGCTATGAGAAGAAACCATAATAACTCATGGATAGGCTTTCTATTGATAAGAAATAGTAGACTATAGCCAGCCCATCTAATCGTTTTGATTCGTATAAGGGCATTCTTATTGAGGAAACCTACTCAAAAATTATAAATTAAGTGCCCGGGAGCTAGTTTAACGCAGCTTTTGGACGTCAATATTAAATAATCTGCTATGGTAGAGCTAAAGCACTGTGTGAAAAATATGGAGGCATAAAAGGTGTTAGAATCGAAATAAATTGAAAATGCTCAGAAATCAGATACATTTCAGCAATTCAAAAATAAAACCACCGTCCCAAGTTATTTTCAACGTTTCTGGGACGCGTGGTTGATAAAGCATCCATTCCGATTCCAATTTCCTTCGTTGTAAAAAATATGAAAGAAACATTGCTTCCGTAATAGCAGCAGTCATAGTACTCAGAGTGGCTCCGAAAAATATAGACAAGGATGCATTGACAAACAATTCGACGTGAGGTGTCTCAGAGACTCAAGGCAAAACTGTTATCATGAAAAACACTTCAAGAAGTAGAACATGAACATCTTTTTGGCAATTAAAAATGAAAACATTAAAGACCTCCGATGGCTACAATGCACATGATTTAACGAGAATGAATGTGAAAAAAATAGCATAAATATTTGTTAAATGCTGGAAAATGAACAGACGACATCGAATGCAAATAATCTCCTCATTGATGGATTAGGCTGTCCCAAAAAACATTTCTTTTAACATTTCAAAATCGTCAATCGGATTTCGATGACCCTCGGGTATACAAGGATAGGCAAAAAAAGATTTTTGAAAAATGTTAAATAATTAGTTAGCGAGAGGCGCCTAAATACCAGCACCCTTAATTTGTCATACGATTTCGCGAAAACTGCCAAAATAAGGGTAATCAGGGTAAGTTATGGCCCGTAGGGCAAATATTTCGTCGGTTTTTGCGTATCTTTTACCGTTTAGGCTTTGCGGCCCGCGCAGCCTGGCGCCAAGAGTGGCGCTAAGCGATGCGGCTCGCGCGACGCGGCGCAACAGACGGCTGAGGCCGTCCCCCTCCCCTCCCTCCTCACCTACGGTCGCCCTCCATGCTCACATACTTCAGTGACACTCTCTCTCTCTCTCCGAAATTCAGATTTTGAACTCGTTTCGTAGACCAAATCATGTCGGCACGTATGGTAATCAATCTTAACTTTATTTTGGAAACTCATTACAAATTTATTAACCTACTGAGAAAATTATTCAACAAAGCCAGGTTTCAGTTGAACAAGTTCTTTCTTCGTACCCTCATTTATCATTTTTCGAAATTGGGAAAAAATCTGCAACAAATATTACTTTTGTTCTTCGTCGTTAGTAATACTGCTATTGAATTCCGTGATTAGGGCCACCCCCCTCTCGGCCACATCATTCACCACCTTCAACTGTTTGATGTGCTGTCGAGCTGCTTGGTAGCTTTCTGTCGTTTCCCAATCCTTAGGATCTTCGTTGAGAAATTCATGCGGTAGCTCAAGAGTTAAAAAAAAAATTCATGGAACTTGATGACACAAAAAATGATAAATCTTTACTGTGAACGTTTTTAGGCACGGGTACTCTTTTCAGACACTGTATGGAATCATTTTCACGTTCATGCATTCGTTTCACAATTTTTCTTTTAATGTGAAACGGTACCCTATCATCAAAACATGAAAAGCACACTAGCTCCTCGCTTAAGTACCACAAATAGTTAGAGAATATTTCTTTAGCGATGAAGAGTAACTCATTGAATTTCGGCCTCTGATCAGTGACACTCAGAGACTTGAGAAATATCAAGTCATTAATTGGAGCCATAACCGCCACTGGTGTTGTAAACCAATACCGCACGTGCAGTTTCACTATAAATGCGCATAAGCATTTCAGCTTCATCTTGTGTTCTGGTATAACCTGCGGGCATTGTCTGCCAAAGATGAACATCAAAAGAGCGTATATTGCACGGTTCATCCACCGAGCTTCGTGGGTGGGTGGTGGGGCTTTGAACTTGATGCCCGTTGGAGGAACTCCGCCAAGGAAGATGATGATAACATTTAACAAATATTTGTAGTCCCCTCGAGGTTGATATTCCTGTTTGAAAGGAAAAAATTTTGATTGCGAAGTTTGCTCCACATATTCGAAGTCTATTCGTCCGAAAACAAAATTACCTGCAGCTGAGAAGAACAAAATTGGATTATGCTTTGAGATTCGCATCCAATAATACTCCTTATGTATGGATCAGAAATTCCTGTGTCAAAATCCTGATGATCGAGGCTGGGCCATTTCTTGAGAAACAAATTGAAAATTGACACCTCTGCAGATTTTGCAGCGCCCAAACAGTGTTCGAACACTGCCTTAAGCACGATTTCTGCCACATGGTGGCGACAGGCCAAGTGTAGTAGCGTTCTTTTCAGTAAACGTTCAAGGCAAGCCACAGCGCCGTTATGGATACCAGTATTAACGGACGTGGTATCAAAAACCGCGCCCCTTGCCATGGACGTTAGGTTCCACGTAGAAAGGAGGTTGAAGATAGCCTCAGCTTCCAGTTTCCCAGTCCCAGATGAAACTTTAGGTACACCCAGCAGTTGATCACTTTCCCTTGCGGAAATAAAAAATGAAATGTCTTACGAAATTACCTTTGAAGTGCAGAATGAGGTTGAATAATTTAAGTACTCATCAATTACCTCCTGATACAAGAACGGCGACTCTGTCAACCTTTCCTTCCCCTGTGAGGTCTGGCAGTATTTTCCCGTAAAAGTGAACAATCATAGGTGCGTCCTTTTTCATATTCTCCTATATTTTGTCACAAATATCGGAGCGCGCCTGGTTGCGAGCTCGATGCATCGTCGACCGACTCAGTGTACAATCCTCAAGGTTCCCTCCGCTGGAAATAAGGGTAGTTGCCACAAGAGTAACGGCCTTCCTAACGCTCACCTTGCCATAATCAAGCGATGCAGCTACAAGAGGCGTTATCACTTTATTTTTCTTGGTGCGTGCACTTACTCTCGGCTTGAATTCATCGTCCTCACCATCGGAAGAAGTGTCCAATTTGTCATCAGGGTCGACTACTGTAGCTGTTTTCTTTTCTGCGCGTTGCTTATCCTCGTATTTCTTGGCATTGGCCTTACGTTTCTGTAAAATAGTCTCTTTCTTGGCCAATACGTTATCGAGAACTGAAACGTAGCCGATGCGCTCTGGAAGGGAAGAATTAGCATGAACTGCTTCATAATTTCTTTAAAAATAATTTTCTTTTATTCAGACAAACACCTAATTATTTAGAACTTACCTGGAAGCATTTGCTGTCGCACGAAAGCCTTAGCTTCATCAATTTTGATCAACTTGTCCCAATCATGATGCCATAGTGGGAACGTATTGTCAAGAGCGTCAAGAAAATAACAAACTTTCTTGTCATGATTAGCACTAGTTCCTGGCTTGGTTTTTTTTAGTTTGTTCCAAAGTTCGAACTGCCTCTTGAGACTTCGGATCACATTCCACTTGTCCATGGTTGGTATCCGAGCTCTAGCGTAAATCATGAGAGCGGTATCTACCACTTCTATAGTACTGACGCTTATGGTGTGCTTCAACTTTCTCATTCGGAATAATAAAACTGATAGTGGATCACGCAATGTCGGTAGGCGTTTGGTGTCCGAGAATTCAGATTCAACTGAAACCTGGCTTTGTTGAATAATTTTCTCAGTAGGTTAATAAATTTGTAATGAGTTTCCAAAATAAAGTTAAGATTGATTACCATACGTGCCGACATGATTTGGTCTACGAAACGAGTTCAAAATCTGAATTTCGGAGAGAGAGAGAGAGTGTCACTGAAGCATGTGAGCATGGAGGGCGACCGTAGGTGAGGAGGGAGGGGAGGGGGACGGCCTCAGCCGTCTGTTGCGCCGCGTCGCGCGAGCCGCATCGCTTAGCGCCACTCTTGGCGCCAGGCTGCGCGGGCCGCAAAGCCTAAACGGTGAAAGATACGCAAAAACCGACGAAATATTTGCCCTATGGGCCATAACTTACCCTGATTACCCTTATTTTGGCAGTTTTCGCGAAATCGTATGACAAATTAAGGGTGCTGGTATTTAGGCGCCTCTCGCTAACTAATTATTTAACATTTTTCAAAAATCTTTTTTTGCCTATCCTTGTATACCCGAGGGTCATCGAAATCCGATTGACGATTTTGAAATTAAAAAAAAATGTTTCTTTGGGACAGCCTATTGATGGATACTATAGGTAATGTTAACTTCTGAATATATGAATGACATAAAAACTAACTAAGTCCACTTATGGTGAAAATTAATGGGTGGTTGTTATAGTAGAGAGATTGATCAACTCATTACCTTAACGACGGCAGAAAAAGTCATAAAATCGCAAAGAAAAAATAACTAGTTTCTTCATAGAACATTAAGTTTTACATTCAACAATATTTACCATGGAGTGATCCGACTTGAACCAGTTCCTATTGATTATAGTAACTGCTGAACCTGTTGAACCACAATTTGCTTAATATGAAATTCAAGGCAAGAAACTGCTGGCTAGTGCAATTTAAAAATAGAGAAGGATATTAATAGTGTTTGCTGCCCTTTTTTTGGGTGGTTTAACTAAAATTGAATGCAATCCGTTTATTTTTCTCCTACTTTTATCCTGCCCTGATGTTGTGGCCTGAAATGGACTCGGGCGTTTAGAAGACAAGGCAGCGGATCCCAAAAGTGGGTATAAAATTACTTTTTTCTCAGATTATTACGATGCAAAAAAAGATGCCGCGATAAAGATAAGAAAGCTAAAAAGATTCTGTTAAATTTCATTTTAGGTTCTGGTCCACCAATGAGGTTTATAAAAACAGAAATACATTATCCAGAAACGGTATTCACTTTTACTCTGAAGACATTATCTCGACAGTTATAGTGAATATCTTAGGCTGACTGCATGCTTAGGAGTTCAGACGTTGCTGCGAGGTATTATTCCAACTAAAGCCGAGGCAAAAAAATGCACTTAACATCATACCACACATGAAAGCAAAATGGGAAATTAATACAGGTAATCTATCAACTTAAAGGCAAGAAGTATAGTGCACCTTATGTTTATGCTATGTTTTAATTCTTTTAGTAGGGAATTTATAAAAATCTCATTAGGTACAATATATCAGTACCATAGTGGTATAAATTACATGCAATTAGTAAAGTAGCATATAAACAGAATTGTTAAAATATTACCTATATGACATCTTTCATCTTTCAATTGTGAGGGTATTACTGTGCGACACATACGTTATGCGCTTAACATATTACCAGTAAATGAGTTCTTCGTATACGTCCATATATTGGAAAATTTATATTTTAATCAACGGAATTAATGCAATAATGCAGGAAAATGATATAATACCTACCAGGTGCACAAAATTTCGAAAAGTTCCCAAACTCTACAGTGAGATGGATAAAAAACAATAGGTATGTATAATTTGTCAATATTTATAATCCAGTGTGCAATATTTTTAATGTTTCCCGTAAAATATAGTGCATGCAAAGTTTATGGGAGATTTGAAGAGGAAAGTAAAGAATTTCCTACTTAATTTGCTGACTTAGTTAATGTTGTTTTATTTACTAAATTATTAATGATGAAAGAAAAAGTTACATAATTACAATGCGTTATTTATTAATTTTTTGGTAATTTTTGGTGCAGTGTGTTGTACCTTTAAAGTAGAGGGATTCCTAATGAATATTGTATCAAACACTAAAACGTTGAATAGTTTGAACTTGCTGACAAGACCAAAATGGGGACTCAGGGGAACCATATTTTTTAAACCTGCAATAGAAAATCTTCAAATGTACTGAACTATGATATTTCTTTGGAAACTATAATTCGTTATTTTAGTCAAGATATATTTAAGAGAAAAATAGGTAAAATGACCGGAAATAACGGAATACTCGATTGGTGAATCCATTGGATGAATATTTACGGAGTTTCGCAAATTCCTTCCCAAAGTGGATTTGAAAACGGCCTATATCCTTATTTATTACCTCGAAGATCTTCACAAAGTACTTCAAGGTTTGAAAATCAGCTCATAACTTAAAAAATACGGAGTTTAAAAACTTCTCCTGGTTTTGCAAGAAAATTATCGAAGAGTCGCAAAACTGAAAGAATAATATATACTTTCCTCAATAAAAAGTTCATAGTGCGAGCGAATCGGCAACCCCAGTTTCTATTCGAAGTTATAATCGGAAAAGAGAGTCGATATATTTGTTTTTGCAATAAAACTCCATTCAAAGTAGTCCCTCTCGGAGCGAGATAAGGAAAATTTTCCAGAGATTCTGTGCATCAATATTGGATGGAAAGCCATAAAAAGGAGGTGTTCTGGTGAAGTTCAGGAGAAATCAACGATTGGAGCAAGAGTCATAAAAATTGAAAGAAAATCCGATTTGCGATCCTTTCATAAGTTCTTCAAAGGTGGGGCCAATTGCGAAGGAAGAAAGGAATTACTCGATAGTACGGCTTCTCTATTTTTGCATCCAAAAATATATTCAAAAAGAAGTATAAGACTGGGACAAGAAGTATCGGAAGACTTAATATCTTTGCCAAAAATGTAACATCTAGCTTAGCCCGAAATTTCAACGGAAAACCAAATTCAAATTAACCTTTATTCCCGTGTATTTAATTCAGATCAAAGTTAAAAAAAGGCAAGTTTGTTCACGACTTTCAAGAAGGTGAGAAAGTTTTTCATCCTGTTTACCGTTCTAAAAATTTTAATTTCTTAATTTTTTATTATTTCAAACTTCCATGGAGTGAAAAAATATCCGATCATATAAGTTACAGAAACAATTTTCTTACCATATTTGAAGAAAAAATCAATGCATAAAAGATATTTAATTATATTGATTTATTTGGGTGTAAGTCGGCTACCTTGATTTCAGGATGAAGTTACCTTTGCACATATTATGGTTTTATTTTTTATTTGCTTTAGTTTGTACATTAAACTTAAAGAGACAACGCTTACCGTAATTTAACACGTTTATTCATATTTACCAAGCACTTTTTATTTAAATAGGACGTTCTAGTTATTAGGCCAGGTAATCGACAATTTAGATAATTTTTATCATTTAAACCTATGGTTATTTGTAGTATTAGTTATTCGGGGGAGTCGTCCGAAAGCGAATATCATTTAGGATAGGTAGCTAATTGAAAAGGGCTACAAAATTTTAAGGGAATGGAGTTGGGTAGAGAGAAAACCGGCGCCGCCAGCATGATAAAGGGTTCACAGTTAAACGCACCATTCAATGGACGGAATACTGAACTCAAAGTGTTCTCCACATAGCGCAAGTGAAGACCGGTAAATCAATGAAAAAAATCTAACACTGCCGGGATTCTAACTCTAGCCTTCTAGATGGGAAGCTAGTACTACCAATCACACCACCAACACGGTTCCCATGTGCATTAGTGTATACATGAGATTGTTTTAGGGAATGAAGAGAGGCCCGGCATTATCATATTCTTAATGAAACGCGCCAAGGGGTCTAATGTTTAACGTCCTTTCTGAAAGACGGGTATCCAGACGAGATTCCCTCACGTTAATCAAGTGAAGACGGGGTTCAAACTAGAACAAGCCCCTGCCGGGGCTCGAGATATGTCCTTGGAGCTAAATAGCAGCACTTTAATAATCACATCAACCCGATCTCAACTTAAGAATTTTGACTTGAATTAAGTCAAGAAATTTTTTCATATTACCCCATGAAACACCCATTCTCGCAGGTAGATTTTCATTAATGACGCTCATCCTAGAAATAGGTACCTATTCGCATAAAAAAACTAGATTCTATACAATTTTTATCGACCTTACAAACATTTGTTTCCTATACGCCCACATATGGCCATGGCTATTTTTGCCTGCTTCATCTAGGTATCTACGATTGGAGAACATACGACCAATCACAATTTTTCTCTAGTTTTATTTGCAATCCAAATATATATATTTGCTCTGTAAACGCTCTAAATTAGTCTGTCTGTTCAAAGACCTCTTGACGTATTTAATGCATAAAGGTATAAAGCATAAAGCTTCGATATGATATAAGAGCATGGCGATTTCACACTTATTTCGCCAGCCGGTCTACAGAAAAATGAAACATTTCGAAACATTGTTTGCGAGGGAAAGAAGTATTAAATCTAGAAAACATGGTAATGCCAATAGCACTCAATGAATAAACTTTAACATATTCAGAAAGCTACGACTTATACTGGTACTTACTCATTTCTTCTAATTGTTCGCACTCTTTTGGGTGGGCGGATATAATACGTGACTTGAACATTTCACCTTGGTGGACAACTGTAAAACACTGGCAAAATATAAGGGAAATTAAGATCACAATTAATGAGTGGGATAGCAAGGTGCTCTAGTTGCAAATTTTGACGAGGAGGAGAGAATGGTTTAAGGATTGTCTCTGTCGGAGTCAAATTTTCTTAAATCTACACACAACTTGCAGTCGAATTAGCCACATCTCAATGACGGAAGATTACATGGAGTTCTCATTCCCATGCTTCATGAATTAGCCAAGTTTTTTCTGACCATGTTGAGGAGAGAGTGGTACCAGTTCATGTTTACTCAGTAGTCATTTCCTGGTACTTTCCTGATGTGAGGTTTTATATGCGCGACAGCTAAAATAGTTATTCAATTTTTTTATCGGTTTTACATTTAGTCAGTGCTAAAATTTTGAGTACGACGGACCCGCGATATTTTCCTCTACAAGCACGCGCATTCGACCTGGATATTGTCGGCTCATATACTCGCATTGATACGGGAGAATCAACTTTCTTTCACACGTTCCAAGAGAGAAAAGTGTGGAGTCCTCTGATGGAATCCAATGCTACATTATCTACAGATACATATTAATCATTAAAAATACTAGTTTCCTGATAAACTGCATTGATATAGTGACCAAAAGAGGAAGTTCAAGAAATTGGAGGTCAACATTTCATTTTAAAATTTGACTTCACTATTTGCAGGGCATCTTTATACACCTTTCCACTAGGTTCTTTTATCCGAAATCAATTGGAAAAAAGGTACACCATTAATAGCATTGTGCTCATACTGGTCAAGGCAGTTCGGAAAAACGAATTGTCCGCTAACTGTTCGTTTCTAATCCAGAGGACAAATATACTTTTGTATCACTGTAATTTAATTGTCTTTTTCCAGATCGCATGATTTTTTTCACTTGGCCAATAATATAGATAAATGATAACCAGTTTTCTCAGTATTTTCGTCACCTGACAGAAAGTCACTTTAAAAAAAATATATTTTTGAAGTCACTTTGTCATATGATCAATTTGATGCGTTATGTTATTTTCTTCAAAATTATTTGGATACAAAATTTCTTTTACGCGTATGACTAACTTAAGGCGATCGTCATTGTTGCTTTCAATGCATTTACCACACACGAATAAATAAAACAACTTTACAAAAAAGAGTAAGGGGCAACGTTGAGTGCAAATAAAAGACTCGTTAAGTTAAATTGTGGTGGAAAAATTTACGATTAATGCTAATTTTATTTGCGACTTATAAATACCATATGCATTCTTTTACCCAACCAACGTACGGCGTTGTTTAATTATACATATACTACACGTTAACTATCTCACCAGCTCATTATGATTAAGTGATTAAGCCATCAGTAGGTACATTTTAATTAAAAATAATGATCATGTTTGTTAACTGAAACCAACAGGAGCGTTCTACTTATTTAGTTCCATTTAAATGCTTAATTTGCGGTTTTTAAATATCTTACACGTTTTTATACCTAACCAATATAATAGTTTTGCCATGCTTTTACTACTTCTAACTTTATTCTTTTACTTACTTTTGCTTTTACTGTTTACATTTTCATATCATTTCAATATGATGAAGTGTTTCAGCAATCAGCATATTACAAGTAAATATAATGCTTATCATCGAATAGAAGTTCGTTTTTCTACAAAATTTTTAATTTTAAACTTTGGGTTCAAAGAACTAGTTCATAATTAGTTCATATTTAGGTGTAACCTGGTTCAGTTGTTCACACACGAAGATTAACTAAAATGTCGAAATTCGTTGAGAAGTATAATCATATTGTGGAAAAAAGTGTTCGTTCATGGATGATGATTCGCTTACACCAAATACGGCCGATACCATCGAATATAGAAATAAGTATGATCACGTTTGCCCTTTAAAACCAACAGGAATGACGTAGGAGGAGAAGCAAGTCTCAAGAGAATCGGTTTTGGAGGGCCTAAAGAATGGCCAAGGAAGGTACATTAGCCCAAATCTGAATAGGATAAGAAATGGTGACCACGCCATGAAAGTTTGCTCGAGTGGGCGGAGTCTAAACTCCATTAGTTCTAGAATACGAATGGGATTACGCTTTGAGAGAGAGAGAGCTTTTTAAAGAGAAAGGTTTGGGAAAGGGGAATAGTCGTATTTAGCGCGGGTAAATAGTCCACAGTTCCTTCACGACCGAAACAAATAGGTGCCCTGAAAGAAATACTGATCTGTTTAGTGCACCAACTGCTAGGTGAAGCGCGTCTGCACCTATGATAGATATTACATAAAAGGATAAAATGAGATGAGACATATTTCTGATTAAGGCGTAGAAAAATAAAATACAATTAATAAAATATGTATTTTTCACATCAAATTATGAACCCAGTAAAGTCCTATGAGGAGGTAAAATGGTCGTTGAACTGAGGGTAAGATTTTATCTCCACGGCTTCATAGTGTCTTGTAAGCCACTGTACGGGGGTGTGACAAGGGGAACTACGCCATTTAGCCATCAAATAATGTTTTGTTGATATTTATCCACAAGTTTTACTATTAGGCCAACTAAATTCCACAAAATAAGGTGTTGATGAATACAATACCTGGTTTTGTTTGATTTGATTCAATAATTCAAGTGGAATCATTCAACTGATTCAATGCAGTTTCCAGATTTAAACTGACATCATTTCTGACAGAGTCTTCTCAAAGCTAACAAACCTATCTAGTTTAAGATAACCGCCTGAAACAGAAAAGTTATGTTAGTTTCAAGGCTATTTCTTAAACCATTAAAACAGAACATTTGAGGAATTAATAGAAATCCTTGTTTAATTAAATGTTGATTTGGAAGATTTCCCATTTTTTCATACTAAAATATTTCTAGAGGATTATCCACAGAAATTAGTACTGGAAATCAGGTTAGGTATACAATCGAGGTAATCTCGACAATCAGTGTTGATCAATCAGGAGAGCAAACCTAAGTCAAAATTATATGTTGTGAAAAATATATTTCTCTTTAGTAATCACGACGAGATGTTAATTATCTAAGATCTAGCTCTAGGACAGCAAGGCGACGGATAGCACAGAAATTACTTTGACTATCTGCACAGATAGGCAAATATAGAACAGAATAAAAAAAATACTGCCTGAACTAGTAATGGCAAATTAATTATCAAACCACTTCATTTTTACTGTAACAATAGTAAATATCACTAAGGTATATGATGAGTTTGCAGAGGTATTACTTATAAATAACTTATAAAATGCTCATTCTTGTTACATTAGGGATATTAAATCAGTGAAATTGATGCTCTGACCAATGACCACTTAATATGGCATTATCTTAATTGGAACTAAACCGTTTCAACGTTTGCATGGGGTAAAACAATTCAGCTACCGGGGTTTTACATACAGGATGTATAAAGGATCGTGGGACAGTATTAAGTTTTTGAAGTTTTAGTTTCCCATACTGTCCAAACCCATGTTTTTTCATATGAAAAAAATGAATTTTCGTCTGATTTGACAGAATATATGAGAATGTAAACTAATTAAAGTGTATATAAATAAATGCAATGGTGGGTGGCGTTACTTTGTAGAACTCCTTCATGGTGAACACAAGGGAAAAAATACTTTGCTGGTCCACAGGATATGATTTTCGAATATGCTGTATCGAAACCGGTCGCAATAAAATCATATCCTGTGGACCAGCAAAGTATTTTTTCCCTTGTGTATATAAATAATTTATGACACAAGTATTATTATATATATTAGATACATGTCTTCATTTATTACATAAACGATTTTTTCCATTTTCATTATTTATCATTCAATTTTATTTTTATAAATTATAGTGCAAACGGTCCATAAGTGTAATAAGTAAGGTTCAGAATATCAGCCAAAATGATTTCTTCAAATGAAGACATATGTGGTTTTATTTGAGGCATAAACCTAACTGGGCCCGAGTACAGAAAAAGCCAGTTGCACACGAGTGGCTATGCGACAGTCGATGCTAAAGGGTGATGAAATGAAGTAAGAAGAAATGTGATATCCTGTGATTGATCACGCAATGAGCACGCGTGTGTCTGTCTTCACGGTCATCCTCCTACCAAACGAAGAGTTCAAGGGGTACCATCCTTGCCCGCAAACATCCCGAAAGAAAACAAAATGGAGCGATTCGGGAGGTCGAGATGGCCGTGATATATAACATCCGACGACTCCTCTGCACGCCAAGCCGAATCCATGTTAAAGCACTTAAGTCTGCGAGATGAAGAATGCCAAGACAGGAACGAACGAGTGGCTTGCTCGAACCTTTCAAGTTGGGAACGAAGTTTATTTGGTTAGTGGCCAGCGAGGAGGACACTCAACAGGCGGTTTGGTGGGGGTATGTGGTAATAATTTAATGGTGGTCCGCGACCAAGGGGGTCGGGGGGGCTGAAAGAAAGTTATCGGTGGTGGACCGGTTACCGGCAACCGGTGGTGGAGGTAAAGGGAGTCGCATTCGTCCCATAAGGACGTCATCATTCTTGCTATGTAGGCCACCGGGGTTGGAAGAGGACTGTGGCCTACGACATACTCCCTCTTCCCACTCGCGATGTAGTTAAGTAAGGACTTGATAAAATCGTCGGAAGAAAAGAGGAGGAAAAAAAATCCACGGAATCGGCAATATCTCCCGGGAGCCCGAAGATATTTTTCGGAGATAGCGCCTACAAATTTTTCCTTATCGGATTACGGGAAGAAAGCCCACAGGGCCTCCGGAAGTTGGGCTTCCCGGTCGGGGAGATTTAGTGGGGAGCTCATCCCTCCTGGCACAATTAGTGGCGAAGAATTTGCTCGACCGCTCCCTTGTTGTTGCGGCCGGATTATAAATTCCACAAATCACTTCATTTCTTCTCCCTCCTCCCCACCCTGAAACTCTCTCACTTTACGATTTGGTTTCGAGAGGTCTTTTGTCACAGAGCGCCGAAAAACTTCGACTTTTGGAAAAGTTATTCACTGGCTAATGACTCCGAGTTACAGCGTGAGATCAAATTCTATGCTATCGGAAATAACTGCATTTACATTTTTTGTGAGATTTGCTGTTTGAAATATTTTTTCGCACAACTTCTGGTTTTCTGGCAATTTAGCATTTTTGCTGGTTTCAGTTGCAAGGCAGACCGGATTTTTAATTTAGTCACCCGAGTTGGACATATTTTTAGGATAGACAAGATCTTCAGTTGTTAAAAAATTAAATTGGTTTCCTTAAATTCTGATCCAAAGAGGAAAATGCATGAAATTAATAATTCATAAAAAATGCTGACAAATGACATGAGGAAGGCTAAAAATGCTAAATAAGGGATGTGAAGACGGGAACCTGAAGATTGCTTGTAGATAAACGAGTGTGTTGATACCCCAATATACTCTTGGAATAACTTATATTTAACAAAAAATTCATTAATCCGATTCAGTTGATACAAGATCCGGACCCAATCGCCAGTCCTAACCCATAGTATGATATGAACACAGCATATCGAAATAATACCGTTCGCCTGGTATTTTTTACAAATAATTTCAGCTACCAAATATTTCGTACTAAGCTGCTTTGTATGTGACTATGCAAATTAGGGGCACTGTTATATTTTGCTATAACGCTAATAATCTTAAGAACTACAACCCAAGGAGTCATGATAAATACTGTCATTAAACGAAGCAAAGAAGGAGGATTAAACATGAAGTTTTAAAATAGGTATTATCAATTAACTTGGAAAAATCTGCACTCTATGATCATATAGAAACGTTATAATGAATTTTAAATGCATTTAAACAGCACATATTCACATAATCACAAAATTTACTCATTTTTTATAATTGCAATAATTTCGAATACTAAGTCATTAAATTTCTATTACCTGTACGTTAGAAATATAATAATATATTTATATAACGTAAATGGTATTGGAATGAATAAGTGCAAGGGAAAGACCGAAAATGATATTTTAAACATTTTCTATTCAATCGTCATCTATGATGTGTTTATTGATGTTAAGACAAGGTCAATTTATAATATATGTCAGCATTATCTCACATGAAAATGTAATGTGAAGATCTGCATTTCGGATTCATAACAAAATACTGTTTCGACAGTAAAATTTATGCATGCATTTTTAGCAAAGAAATAGATGGGAAGAAAATATTCTTGGAAATAGCTTATTAATAAAAATTCAATTTGAAGATATTATATTTTAAATACATTGATCTGTGCTGTATCACTATCAAGAGGCAGTGCTGGGATTGAAATCTTATCGATTGATATCTTTTACCGGCGAGGATAGGTTTTCATGGAGGGGTCTCTTCTTAAATTTGCATTTTCGTTTGGAATCGGATTCCTTACAAATCTGTGTTTCCCTTCAAATCGATGTATTATCTACCCCTCTTCATATCATACCTTTTATTTTTCTTCCTCGTCCTTGATTATGAAGTGTTATAACTAAAAAAATATTTACAGAGTTTCGAGTAAGGTGAACATGCTGGTGTGGTAGGTAGAGTACAGAACTCCTGTACTCTACCTACCACACTCAGGGCCTGGGTTTGAACCCCGACTGAGGTGAAGATTTTTCATCAACATAACAGTCGTCGTTGGTATGAGATGTAAAGAACACTTCGAGTTCAGTTTCTAGTCCGTCGGATGGGACGTTAAACAGTAGACCCCTTAGTGCCTTTCACTAAGAGTAGACTGATGCAGACGCCGGATTTCTCTTCACCCTTTCTCCGCTCCCTAAATTTACCTATCTTTACCCGATAACTATACTATCCTGCATAGATAGATACATCGAATTCCCGAATAACTACTAGTTCTTAAAATAGCAGCTCTCTGGTATACATGTAATCACTTATAGCGAAATATATTGAAAGATTCGTTGGAAATGAAAATATACCTACAAGCATGAATTTTAATTGAAATTTTGATTTATCTATTGTTTGATGCTATCTTGGTAAATAAAAATATATATATTTTTACCAAAAATGCTGATACACACATTTTCTATTTGCTGCCTTCAGAATATGCTATGAAACTATACTCATTTCCCTTAATATTCACGATAAGGAGGATATTTATGCGTAGAGTTAATAAGGTGAATCCGTCAAAACTTTAATTCAGATCGAGGCATGATAGGAGTCAAAAATATCGTTCTTGTGGAAGGAGATTAGGAAGAAAATTGAATACTTAAGGGTGCAGGTATGGAAAAGAATGAAGATGATTAGATTGGAGTTGATGACAAATGAGGAAATACTAAATATAGGAGAGGAAAGGACGTTGGCCGGAGATGGTAAAAAAAAGATTGGATGATGTTTTGGGAGACACGGATTCTTTAAGAGGGTAATAGTGACAAGAAAGCTTGGTAGGTAAACAAAGAAGAGTAAGGAAAAGAATGTCATCATTAATATGATGAAGGAATGTATAAAACATGGAGAGCGATCTATTTAAAGAATCACGAATAGGTTAGGAGAGACAAGATACATGGGTGAGGAACAGTAGGCCTGGGCTATCAATAATCCTACTAATATGGATAGTCGATTTTACAATGATTTCAATTACTTTGGATAAGATGCATGCAACTGGTAGTAAAATAATGAAAAGAGAATAATTATGCTTATAAAAATTAAAATAAGAATGGTGTGGATGTGTGAAATCCACCAGTCGTCGGACTGAAGTGCGGCAGATGATAAATAAATAAATATTTATTAGCTCTAGGTACAATACCCCTAAGAGCACCAATATTACAATCACAATGACAGTTGTGGTGAGCTTTAACAACCAACATATTATCAAACATAAACAATGAGTACAAACGTATTTGAAAACATACCAATACAAAGATAATACAAAAATTATTATGCATATATCACCAAAATAACGAGAAAAAAAACTAACAATAAAAGACATAGCAATGAAGATTGCACAAGTACAAAGTGGGAAACGGATGGTGATATAGATATAACAATACGATAGGTAAGATAAAGGCTGTGGGACGTTTACTTTCTCGTCACTATGAACACCAATGCCACGCTTTATCAAAATATTTTAAAATATTTTCCCCTCATATAGCGCTAGGAGGCTGATGATATTAAATATATGAACGGGAAAATCAGTGCAGCACATTGATAATACGCTATGTTTCATTCCCATCTTACGCAGAAATATTTAATTTTAACTAATGAGCAACGAAAGAGGGATGGATAGATACAACCCAGTAAGTTACCACAGGAAATTAAAGTACAGTAAATCGCAATATGTCATACAGCATAAACATCTTTAGCCGTAACATTTGGAACCTCAATCTTTCAGAACGTCTTAATGACGTCCTACGAAAACCTAATGCAAAATTTAACGGTTGACTGAAAGCTTCATGAAGTTTGAGAATGGAGAATTAGATAGCCATAGTAGTGAACCGATCGTTAAAAGCTCCTTACGTTGTCTGAAGGTGATCGACATCACTTGTCGTCAATCCCAAAATTGGTTTGACCCGGCTTTTCACTCGATTCTTCCATCGCTTAACTCTTCATATTTGCATTGTTCCTAAATAAACCTTTTTTCTGTAATTGTTTGGTGCTCGATGGCCTACGGCATTTATTCAGCATTATAAACGTTTAGGAATGAACATTTTTATCAGGTTATTATCATTAGTCCCTTCAAACCCAGGTCACGAGAGCGTTTGTCTCTGAGATATTTTGTAAAAGCTTGTATTTTTCAATAAATATTATTGCGTTACTTTTTTAACCCCTTCAATACTTTCTGCTAACGTCTCATACGCCCAATACAAAAAATAAACTAATCTTTTCCTGATTTGAACCGAACTCTACGAACCTACAAATGGTGCATAGCGTTCATGACGTCACGATAGGGTCATTTTTCTTTATCAGGAAAAGTAATTTCTACCACTTGTCTAAATATATGTTCTCATCTACTCAAAAAAAGTTTAAAATTTCACACGAAGAAAAATTATACTTTTCGAGAATTCAAAGAATACTTTGGATCAAGGAGAACGCGACGTTTAATCAAAATCTCGAAAAAAACGAGAAATATACTACTGTTTGAAGTGCTTTTTTTATTTAGAATCCTAGCCTACCAGTATAATCATTGAGGCTCATAAATTTTGCACCCGTATCTTGGAGACGACCACGTTATGCAATTTGCAAATGTACCAGTACACTTTTCCAGTGTAAATGAATTCTGCAAAAAGTAAGAAATTTCCCATGGGGCTGATCTTGAGACTGACTTTGGCTGGTTAATTTACGCAAATGCAATTGATTAAGAGCCAGATGCGGAAAGTTTTGAAGTCAGTCCGAGCGCTCAAAGTTAGGGAATATAACGGTCGTCGAGGACTTCGGGAGACGTTCTTGAGAGCCGGAGGTGGAAATGCCTAATCTTTTAACCTGCCGAGAGGTCAAGAACCACTGTCGTTCGCACTCGTCTTCCAGAACAGTGTTATGGACGGAAGGGCTCACGTACCGATCCGGTCGGAGCAGGAACAACGAGGGAACATGTAGCCGACCGCAGGAACACCTTCTGTACACAAATACTTTCATCCTTCCTCGCAATCATGCCTATTCTTTGTTGGTGGAGGAAGCGTGGGAGAGTGGGTGGGAAATAGATGGGGAGGGGAGGAGTGAAATGTGTGGAGGCGAAAGGGAGAGGTATTTAAAGGAGAGAACGAGAATGGGAAAGAGGGGGACGGGGAATAGGGAACTGGCTCGGTGGAGGAGGGGGGAGAGTTAAGAGATGTTAGGTGGCTGCCTCTAATGCTTTCGGGCGTCAAGATTTACTGAAGGCAATTTCCGAGGGGACTGTGAATTCTTACCCCCTCTCGCTCAGATCTCTCGGTTCCCGCCCCCACGTCATCCCTCCCACTCCAGAAGCACCCACTTCACCCCCTCACTCACTCCCCCTCCCTCCCCAACTTCCCAGAAAACCCATCCCTCCTCCCCCGCCCCCTTTAGGCCTCCCAGGGGTGCGAGGGAATGGCGGGAAGGGTAGAGGGTGTAGTGGAAAGTGGGAGAGAGGAGAACATACACCTATTTCCTTCCCAACCCAATCTCGCTTCCTCCTCACACCATTCTACGTCCCGCTCCAGCCATTTCTCCGGGCCCTCCCCGTCCCGAAATGCGCGAAAGTCCCATTGGTTGGTCCTCGGGCGGGGAGGTGGTTGGAGGAAGATGCAGGGATGGAAAAAGGGTAGGGGGTGGAAATAGAAATAAGGTGGGTACGGACGGATGGAGAGGACTTGCGCGCGTGGGTAGGGAAAAAGATTTACGTAGATTTTTTTACATTTCTGGCATCGTCAATTTTTTTCTCCTTTCGGATGGCTGTGAGTGGAGATTTAGAGTGCTAGGAGGGAGTGGATCCCTTAGTTTGTCGCCCACCATGATCCCTTTTCTCCTCCCGGCACGATTCTTTATTCATCCGTATCGCGAACTGCATGAAGGCTACAAAAACTACGCTTGTTATGAAGTTTTATAGTTTTGTCGTAGCTCATGGATTATCTTCCTTTCGAGGCCTAATTTCGGAGTTGCGGGCGAAGTCAGTACGTATTTAGGTGACAAGATTTTTCAAAGCGATTTCGCCAAGTACAGAGAGTATGTAACAATTTAAGTAATGATTTGGCTCTGAAAATTGGTTCCTGAGTTGCGATTTCCGGGAGAGTATGTACATTCGGAAACTCCCCAACAAATGCCACGATTTTGTAGTTTTATTTCAACTCAATGATATTACCCCATTAGTCCATATTCTAATGGAAAGACGATATCGATTGATTTGAGACACAACATTTATACAGTTTTTGACTGCGTAAAAAGGCAGTGAGTTATGATATAACACCTAATATTCAAGACATTAACGTATTGTATGAAAATACGACCAAAGTGGTATCTTTTAATGCTATAAATACTGCTGAAGGAAAGATCAGCAGTAAATGCCATTGATTTTTTTCTTCGTGATGCAATAAGCCCTACAATTTTGGCAATGATATTAATTGTAGTACAAAATGATAACGTATTCAGGGACTCATTGAGTTGACCATTTCCGTTAATTTGTTCAACGCAACTTACACAGGAATAAAAGGATCAGAGCACCGAGATATGCTATTTACTCTAGGTTTATGCATTTACCCAGGATCAAATTTTGATTCTAGACCATGAGTGAAAAACGACGCTAGACGATCCACTGAAACTGATACCGAACTTGCATCTCTCGTTTACAGTTAACTTTCAGGTCGAATTATATCTCGCGTATAGTATCGAAAGTCATACTCCTTGTAATACCTTCGTAATTAAATGAACATACCACACCTCCAGCGATCCGAATCAAAATGCTTAAGAATGAATCTCTCACTTATTTTTACATTCATTCATATAACTTGGCTGAGTCATCAAGATCTGATGTCAGAGGGCAAAGAATGGGAACAAATGCGTCCCTTTAATTCCGAAGTCTTCGGCATTCAATATAGGCGAGAAGAATTTTTTGCTCACCACAGTAAATGACTTAAGGTGACCCTACTCAAAAACAATACACTGATGTCAATGCCGCAACAGAAAAGCATCATTACCATCAAAGGGTTGGACTTATAGTTAAAATCATACGGACAGCAAACTAATACAATTTAAGCTCAATATATTCACTCAATGGAAACAGAGCGTGTCCCAAACTACTCTATAACATAGGAGCTGATAAATAATCGTTATTTTATAACCAATGATATCATTGAATTTGAACTGAAATGATGAAAAAGTCAGGCAGATAGGAGAGGAGGATACTTATTAGCCTCTTCTTATTTAGGAAGTCCACCTCCTCTAAGCTTATTTAGTAAGTTATGGAACGGATAAGCATGCAACAGGGAAGGATAATATTTTGAAGGACTTGATGAAGGAGAGAATAAGAGAATTTCGGGGAAGAGCATGAAAGAAAACAGAATTTCTGAGTGTGGGGAGGAGAGAAAGGAAGCATTCTATACTTAATAAGGGCATTGAGCGATAGTACCACACGTACTCGGACGCAGGGGAAAACAGACGTTTTAAAACCATTAACATTAATTATAAATATTAACCGGAAGCAGGAGATTTATTTAGTTTTCTCCACCCAAAAGTTTTATTTTAATTTAAGATCATAATGAGAAATTATCCTCTTTCGAATGTATCTCGTTTTTTCCTTATTAACTTTGTCTAATTGGTCAGTAAATTTGAGTGTAAAGGGTACCGATGGACTTGATCAATAACGCCGTTAACTTACCAAGTTCAGGAGTGATTAACACTAGGAGGACGGGAGTTTCGCACTACCTAGAAGGACGGCTAGGGGTCATTTGACCCCTAGCCGTCTATGGAATAAAAACACTTTTTTTCATCTTATATTCAAATTTATTGTACAAAGTGTTTAATTAACTCATTTAAAACATTTTTTTATCATTTTTAAATAATGTTACAACTCTCAAAAATTTATAACAATTTAAAAAAAATCGTGAATTAAATCATATTGAGTAGTCAATTACATATTTAATCAAGAAATTTCATTTTATGTACTCAGTACAAAAGTTATATTTAATATTTTACAATAGGCACAGCATGTTTACACAAATTGTATAAAAATTTAAAGAATATTACTTCGTAATACATCTCAGACACAGTAATTTTTCCGGGAGGGTTCCGTCACTGATATTCCCAAAACTTCCCCCACCAATTTTTGGATGTATTTTCTACGACTCAATTTTTTGTTCGTTGTTTTTATGTAAAGCACCCAGCTGTTTATTGTAGCCAGGTCCAATATATTGTAAAATACATGGACAGACCACCTCCGTGTAGCTGACCTTGTGGAATATTTTCGACACACGCTGTCCATTATGTCTACTCCGACTTTGTTTTTATTATAAAAAAGTATGGTTTCTCGTTTTTCTTTTTTTATTTCCGAAACAGTGACGTCTTCGTGCATGGTGCTGAGTAAAAGTACATTCTTATTCTTTTTTGCCTGGTACTGCGTGAGAGTATGGCCTAAGGTATTTTTGAAGACTCGTGTGGAATAGATTGGAATATTCATGCGGACCGAAGGTGGCAAGTCCCGCCTGTTTTTTCTGATCGTCCCTACAAGAGATATTTTCCGTTTTTTCAAATGTTCAGCAAGCTGGATTGATGAAAAATAATTGTTATAAGTAACATTTATGCCTGAATTCTGGTATGGCTCGGTCAATCTACTAACCACATATTCCCCCAGTGCTTGATTAGACGGCCTATCTTCATCTTTGCCACAATATGGAAATGCATTTAGGCAGTATTTTGATTTTATTTCTGTCAAAACCCAGTACTTGATTCCAAATTTGTCTGGTTTATTTGGCATATACCGTATAAATGGGCACCTGCATTTCATAGGATAGAGCTGTTCATTGGCTGTTACTCTTTCACCTGGATTGTAGCAGGATCGAGAATTGTTCACAAAATGATTCCAAATTTCAGACATCAAACAAAATTTATCTGTTTTCAGTGCTTGACTACGAGTCACTTTCAAATCGAAGCGTAAATGCTTCATAATGTTCAAGAACCGATCCCTAGCCATTGCGCTAGAGAATATTTTTGAACCCCACGTTTTGTCCCAGCAGCTTTTTATAGACAAATGCCTCTGCCCCAAGATGCCTCTTGCATATATCAATGCGATAAATGTTAGTTTTTCCAATTTCTTCTCTCGTCAAGTTCCAATCAGGATTTTGAAGTTTACCATGCTCCACAGTACATTTTATGATGGAGTCTAAGAGGGTATCACTCATCAACAAGCGGAAGGCACTCAACACTGACAGTTCTTGAATATTTCTCTTTGCGTACGGTGTCGGACCGGTGCTAAATGCAGAATATTTTGCCTCGAGAGTCTCCCTGCTGGGATGTGATCAGATGAAATCTCCAACCACTTCATCCTGAGCAATTTCGCTTGGTGCGGATGATTCTGGGGGTTTCTGTAAAAAATCAAAAAATAATAGCTATTCTACCAAGAATATCATATTTTAGGGTTTTACATAATTACTTCATTTCTTTTCTTATATTTTGTAAGTATTTATAGGCAAAAACATATAAGAATTGGCAAACATAAAAAATTCACTGTAATCGATATTTGCAGATTACTTGATCTATAAAAGTCAGAGCTATCATAGTTCATAATTACATCATTTTATCATTGAATAAAAGATAAGATATTAAATCAGTAAAATGGAAAAATGATAAAATAGAAGAAAAGAACTTACAAGCAAGAATCAATGTCACAACCATCATCACTGGAGTCACCATCGGATTCACTGTCTTGGAATTCGGAACTGGAATCGTCACTTCCATCACACGCAGGTGATGATGGATGTCGTCCTTGGACTGATGTTTCCGATTCCCTTTCAGACTGATCTTCGTCCAACTCCAGTAAAACAACAAGAACACTCTCCGGTGTACGATATTTCCTCGCAGCCATTTGAATGGCAAAGCTCCTCTTCTCTTTATTTCTTTCTCGACTTCTCGCTTTCGCTCTCGACTTGCTACTGACGTGCATGCAAAAAAATGTGCAAACGGATGCGAAATATGGTACTCTCCCTCCAGCTGCATGGGAGGGATAGAGAGCTGGAGAGCAAAATGGATACAAAAGGATTAAAATTTCAGATGTGCCGGTAATTGCCGTTCGATAGGCAGGGACTCTAGCGCCACCCGGGTTCCAAGAACTTGCTGCAATGTCCCTTCCTCCTCCTAAGTGCGGATTCCAAGGGTAGGATATACAATAGAATTTACAGCTCACCCCATTCCTCCGCTCTCCCAAAAGCAGACAAGATTTTGCCCTGGGGCGCAGCGTGACGTGCCGCCCCCCGCCCACCCCGACGGGGTCCGGCGTAACTGCGGCGGGACACCCGGCAATGGAGCTAGGCCGAGTGACAATGCCATCAGGCCAGAAATGGAAAGAGTTATTCGAAAAGACGATGTGGCGACGATGAAAAATAATATCTCTGAGGGCCCTAAATCATGGCTAATGGACAACTTTCCTTTGAATACGTGTGATATTAGGGTGTGGGTAAAACAGCTATAATTGCAAAATAAAAAAATACAAAAGAAAAATATTATAATTGCATGAATGTCACAAAAAACGACGATTGGGACCGTGTTATTCCCCTTTGCTGCCGCGAACTATCGAAAGATCGCGTGCAAAAAGTCACTATGCCTAGGTTTTGAAATAGGAGTCTAGGGGACGAAACCAGCATTGAACCGGGTACTTCCTGGGTAAAAATCAAGTACTTCATCTACCAAACTAGCTTCTTGCTGATGAATGACATACATGAAGCAAAAGAGCCCAAGGGCAATAGAAAAAGTAGAACACAGCGCGAAAGCAAGTTGTGGGTCAAATGACCCCAAGCCGTCCTTCTAGGTATAACCTCTCATAAATAATGAGAAAAAAATATTTTAATTTAATTCACACAAATTTATCACATTTTAGAACAAAATGAAGAAAGTGAAAAAGTTTCAAAATTTAAAAAAAATAGTTTACTAAGAGAAAAATAAGTTTGAAATCTGAAAATGGGTCAAATGACCCCTACCGTCCTTATAGTGTTAAAACTGAGGCTCTTGCTTTTTGCGTACAAAATTAAATATTAAGATTCAAAATATTGAAAACAATGTAAAATCATTTTCGATCAAATAATTTAACCACATAGCACATGACTTGG
This sequence comes from Platycnemis pennipes, assembly GCA_933228895.1. Lineage (NCBI taxonomy): Eukaryota > Metazoa > Arthropoda > Insecta > Odonata > Platycnemididae > Platycnemis > Platycnemis pennipes. The sequence goes on along the minus strand of OW121856.1, from coordinate 73,941,328 downwards.
CCCAGTCGATCAGAGTCATCGCCTAGAATGTATTCTAGATCTCCCCTGTTGCCCAGCCTACTCCGTGCATCGTGGTGTTCGACATGCTCCGTCAGGAGTCGATGGTTACTGAGAGGACCGTAGCATTAGTTGCAGTTTGGAGATATCTTGACTTTCTCGTATAGAAATGAGTGGGTTATTTGTCCGTGCCTTATTTCCAAGTCTACGACAATGACTTCCACACTCCGATTTCCCTTGAAACGCCTATCTTATTCTGCGGGTAAAAAATGATGTCTTGATAGGATTGAGCTACTTTTATTATGTGATAGAAAGGCAAAATTACGAGAGAAAAAATAAAAACATAAGTATTTGGGGGAGGTAACCGGCGGCTAAGGTCTATGTCTATGTTATTTGGTATAGGTGGTTTATTAGGAAGGTATAAGAATTTTTTAGGGCAAGGATATAGGATGGAGGAAAACGTGGCATGTGTATTAGCCTGCAGTTAACGAAATACGGAAAAGGGTTCCAAGGTTTTACGTCCCATCTGACTGACGGAATACTCCAGATGCTCTCCACTAAGAACCTAAGTGGGGATCGGTATACTGATTGAAACCTCTGCCTCGACCGGGATTTGAACCTGGGTCTTAGTGATAGGAAGCCAGTATTCTAACTTCCACTTGGAGTGAAATAAATAGGGTGTGATCGTGGTGAGAAATTAAACCCGACTCTTCGCCGTGGAAAAATATTTAGAAAACTAGCTCGAAGCTACGGGTACCTCTCCCACATTTGCTTACAAATGCTCCACTTCTTACGGAACTCAGTTGAGGGGCGCGCGCTGCGTGTCAATCCCCTTAACTCCCTTCCAAATGCCTTTCCTTTCCACCCACTCCCCCCACTCTCTGGTAAGCATTCGATAATGGAGGAATCCTCCTCTCCCCTGACGCGTGGCATTTGAATATAGAAATCACAAAATTAGCATACCATCACCAGCTCCACCCTCGAATACTTTTCAATCTGCCTCCCACCTGTTTTCATTGGCAGGCTGGGGCGCGCCCGGAGAAATAACTCGACCATTGCGATGCAAAACTTTCGGGCAAACATTTCCGGGGAAGGGGGAAAAGGAAGTCGGGAGAGAGTTTCGGCGAGAAAAAAATTCGGTGACGCGAACGGAACATATGGGGAATATAGAATGGGAAGATAGGGGAGGTGTATCCAAGGGGGAGGCTTTTTCAATACTTTACTGTCGAATGGGAACAAGGATTTCATTTTCCTGAAGCGGCGACGTCTCTCTATACTCTTATTTCTGTTATCTCTGTCTCTAGGGTGAGAAGTACGTCAGTTTTAGTACGGTACTTTGGTATGAAAGAACTGAGTTATTTGCAATGTAGAAAGGTACTTAAAATTGGCTGTACTCCTCTAGACCATGTTAAGTACCTCCTATATATATATGAATGTATCCAATATGCAATTGTGAATTTTAAATATATCGGCGGCGTTTTTGTCAGAGTCAAGTGCACAAAATTTTGGAGCGTAGACTATGCCACTCGGGCTGTAGGATTGCTTGTATACCATGAAAATCTAGTAATGAATATCTATTAGTTTTGTACATGTGCTTTGTTGCTAACTCCCAAGTTTTTCTGAAATTGATCGGCCGGTAGACTTGTGAACGTGAGCTCACTTCCTTGTCCAACTCGAGAGTGGTATCTACTTCCATATACTCCACTCCATTATTTTCAAAGTCATTTATATTTTCCTCATTGTCCACTCCATCACAAAAAACAGGAGCGCTGTGCTCGGTTGCGGGTAGGTCATGCCCGTTTGCGACGCGCGACGTTCGACCGACAACACCTCGTATTTCAGACGTTGCCGGTGAACCCTCTTAAAGTTCGACATTGGTCATTCTATGATTTTTGGATTTGCCATGATATGCTTCTCTACCTCGTATTCATTTGCGATACTTATAAACATGTTTTCCACCCACATACCGCGACATTTCTTTCAAACACACAACTTGTGCAACTTAAATTTGAATTATTCAGTCGTGAAAAGTATACTTTAATAAACTTTAAACGTTGGAATTACATAAATAGTACATAATTGATAATCACAAATTATGTCACCTTTATCAATACTTAAAATTTCATACCATTCACACTGAAGTATAGTAGATAGATAGGCATTAATTTTAGCATTCGTCGATCGGCAACAAAGTACCTTTTTCTCCTTCCACTTGCTCTGTATTGGCTGATGAAATATTGTGCTTATGTTATATATTTTAAAACTTTGTTCCTTCGTTTGTCTAACGAAATATTGCGTAACCACTCATAATTTTAAATATCACATTGAAACGTAACGCAGTGTTTTCTGTTCAAGAAGGTACTACTGGCATGAGAGGTCAAACGTAATTGCATCAAAACAACTGCATAACTCACCATTAAATTTGTATGCCTTCATAATTACTATCCGATTAGTTACACGTTTCTGGTGTGGGCCTAACTACGACGTTTCTCTCGTTTCGTGGTATCATACCTATACAATAAATGGCTGTCAATAACCCTGGTGGCAGTCGGCTGGGTACTCTGAGGACGTACATGTATAGCCAAAAAGACTATACCAGAGAGCTAAACTCGAAGGTTGGACTGCTTGGAGAGAGTGGAGCTTGCACCAACCAATCGAGAATTCCACCCCTCAGGATAGGGCGTCCTCCTAGTTCCTCTGCGCCGACTGTGATTTCCCAGAAGATCTGCAGCCCAGAAACCTTGCTTGGGCGTGTCCAAATAAACTTCTTCCGGATTTGTGAGCTATTGACCTCCGATTGGTATTATACGCTTTGCATACTGGCCTATCAAGTCCGAGATATGACATAAAGTCACTATAAAATGCATTACATTTGTTAAGTGAAGGGTCAAAATTAAACGAAGTGAATTCGGTCATAATCTAAGCTAAATGATTCATGTATATGAAGATATTAGTCGTAACAAATGATGCAAGACTCATTTAAATATCGCCATATCGCTGAAAATCATAAAAAATACTATTAACAACATTTTATTGGTGCTTATAAATGAGATACGTACGGTGCTTATAAATAAGTACGAACTACGCACTAAGAAATTAATATCGTCATGAAAACGATATAAATGGAAATTACCTTATAAGTAATATGCCATATTATCGACGATTGTTCAGACAAATACCCCACATCAATGATGATTGTGAAATAATATTGACCACTCCAACATTTAGATAGTGATCACAAGTAGCTTACGCATCTCCGTGTTGAAAGTGAAACCTACGTCATTATAGTGGACAAATCGATATAAAACATTGTCAATAGGATATAGATTTCAATAACATTGTCAGATCCAGGACCGTCTCTCGGGCTTGCGGTGCCCGAGCATCTAAAGTTTGTGGGTGCGGAAAAATAATCGTTCGAGCCTCGAGCTTTGAAATCAATTATAATTTTAACTAATATTATTTTATAATTCATTTAATGGTTAAAGTTACATTGGTTTTGAATGAAAACTAATATATTCTGTAATCACCTTAGTTCTCCAAAATACGGCTTTTTTCACGGCTCAAAGGGCTTTTTATTGGTCCTAATTGTATATTGTCAACAAGGCCGTTTTCATCGGTGTCATAAATATACTAACGATAATTTGTAAACCATGTGGTATTTCAAAATATTCTTATAGGTCAGGTCGAAATTAACAAAATATATCAACATGGTTTAGATTCATTCTCATATCTCCTGGTTCTGGTCGCTCCCAGCCAGCAGAGGTATAGGTACTTCTCGCATTATTAGGGGAACTCGCATACCTACCAGTGAATTTATTTTGGGCTCTGTGGCCCTCACGTATATACACACACACATATTTCTGTTCCCGAGTGGGACGACTCATAGTCTGTCGCTTGCTCTCGTCTCCAGAATAAGCCACAATGCCCCGACCCCCTTGACCGTTCCGAATCCCTTCCTAAGCGAAGCCGTGCAAACCCTCTCCCCACCCCTCCCCAAACCAGTCGGGGCCCAAGGGATGGATCCCTGAGCACTCGGCCCTCGGACCCACCTCCCTTCCTCGGATCCCACTGCCACTGCCCGCCACGCCCGCAAAACTGCCCCCCCCCCTACCCGAGTCCCTCCCATTCCCCATCCTTGCTCACCTCTGCCCCGGTCCCTCGAGGTCCATCGGAAACCCTCTTCAAAGGTTTTTTCTCCTACTCGCTCCTTCTTTATTTTTTTTTAAGCTTCCCTTCTTTAGCAATCGGCCGCTCCTCTTAAGTCCCACTCCAGTGACCCGGTTGATGTTTCCTCCTCACTTGAAGCACCACGCTGTTTGCTTATATTTTACCCTCCAAGGTTGCCTTTCTTTTGAAGAGAAAGTGTTCTGACTGTTTATTAGGGAAAAAAATAAGGGCGAGTGCCTTGAAAATGGACAAGGGGATGAAAAAGTCTGCAGTAGGATGAAGTTATTATAACGGATGTAGTTGTTAGTTACGCTAGAAGGCCGAGGCGATGAAAATATTTGCAGCGAGATGAAGTAATTTGAACAGATGAAATTTTACGCTAGATTTACTCTACGTGATATTATGTCCGTTACTTTTACACAAATTTAGTTGTATAAGTAAGTATTTATGCATGAAAATAAGTAATTTTTTGCTTCTATTCACATCCTTTTTCTATTAATTCTTTCAATGTCACCAAATATACTTTTACCATTTGGATGCAGTGATAACTCTTCAAAAGAATGATTTGTCAGCCATTTTTAAAAGGTGTACACAATAAACAAAGCACATAATATCCATAAAAAGACAGTGAATATTTTATCTCCGGCGAAATCAAAATTTTGTAGCATAGGATAGCTGACGTATACAATGGTTCTCTGGTAAACGGTGTATTCAGATACTGATCTCCTTAATGAACAATGAATACGCAGAAGAATATGTAACTTAAACTGAGTAAGTGTAATAGAAATTGCGTTTGATGTTGATCTACACTGATCTATCAATAGTCCATGGTGGTAATGTGCTAATTGATGAGTAAACATAAGACGATTTAACTGCAATGCTCAATAAATAAAATATTACTTTAATACGATCTAGGTTTCTATGTGATTCATATCATTATCATCAGGATAATTAAAACTCTTCTTTAATGCGAGTTTGGTTTCAATCTAATATGCCAGTTTGACACAATATCGCTGAAAACTTCCGAATTTGTATTTAGTGCAAATAATAAGTCACGCAAAGAATTGTTTAAATTGGTGTGTCTTGAAATACACGGTCAAAGAAGGTTGAAAATTTAATGTATAGGCTGAAGAGCTAAGATTTCCAGAAGAGAGGGGGAAAATAAAGAAATCTTAGGAATATTTTGAGAAGAAGCAAGCAAAGAGACCATCTTGTCCTACTATGTCATCAAAGGTATTGTGAGACAAGATTTACTCGTGAATTCGGCCTTAAGAGAAATTTGAATGATAATATAGTATAGGGCTATTTGAGTATTTAAAAGGGAAGAGCCATGCGAACGTGAAAAGTTAATTGAATGGAAGATCCTAGTAGAGATTGGTGTAACCAGGGATGCTTATCACCAGGAATATTGATTCAAAATAGCTACCAGATGAATGGTAAAAGTAAATTATGGACTCGTACTCTTATACAATATAAAAAAGAAGCTTTATAATGAACCATGAAAGTATTATAATTAACTCTATGGGTAGAAAAAAACTCTAGAGGTAGTTCATAATTTACCTACCGCGGTATCTAGGCAGTTAGCAACTTGGACTACAAGCCCAAAGGTCTCGCGCTGGAAATCTGTACTCCTAGTTTTTGATTTCTTAGGATTACGAGGGTTGGTTAGATGGAGCGAAATTTCTTCAGATATGAAGCCAAAAGACCGTAATTTGTAACTATTAGCTAAAATACAAAAAGTAAACTAGAGAAAAAATTCAAGAAAAATACTATCGACTGAATATTGTCAATGCTTGTACTCCTGTGCGTTTCTCAGATGAGCACTATGAGAACGCGCGAATAATTTGACGTTTTTCAGCATTTAAGGACTATCATGATTAGGTAAATTGCAAGAAAGCGAAGAAATTCCTTTATTATAGTATATCCTGACGGTAAAAATCATAGTTTTTACGAAGATTTCCGACTCATAAAGAATTTTAAGGGAAATATTTATAGAACAACATCTACCTTTAACATATTGCAGAATTTTCACTATGATTACCCTGGTGACTCAGTTATTAGCGTATAGTTATGCTTGTACTAAAGCCGAGTGGTTATATCATAGTCTGCGATAACTCCTGTATTGAATAATTTGTATTTACCTGTAGCAATTTGCACGAATAATGAGGGAAGGAAGTCGGTTAGACCTACCAAAAGGTCTGATTGGCTCTTTCCTCCAATCTAAGGACTATTCGCTTCGTTTGAACTTCGAATGTTTTTTCACCAAATTCCCTTGAATTGGCTAAAGGAAGACGAACGTCTCCAGATGAGAGAGCGTAAGCAATTTTTAATCATTTCTAAGATCCGTAAGATTAAAGGATCTCCTTCATCTCAAAAAGTGAGCTCAAAAGTAATTCCGAGAAAGGTCTCGACCACGGTCTCGACCTATCAGGTGTGGGATTGGAGGTAGGCGTAAAATGATGCCCTGGTTTTAGGATAGAACAATGAGGAAGAATCGTGATTAAAAAGGGAGAGTATAGAACGTTCATTGATGAAAAAGAGGATGAAAGAAAGGATAAGTCATGGCTAAAAAGGGATGATAAACGAAGAATAAAAGACGAAAATTGCAAAAGGGGACTATAAGAGTATAAATTTTCACATTGAAGATTGAGCCCTCCATTGATAAAAATGAAACTTCGCTTCTCTTCCGTTACTTTACCCATTTACCCCATCGAATGCTTGTGGTTTCTAACATATTTTGAAAAAATAATAATTCCAGACTATCGCAGACCGAATGACTAAAAATTGAAGACAAAAAGTTAATGCCAGTGCAATTGTTTGCACACCAATTTGAATAATCAGACCAAGTATTTATTCAAAAACTCTAAGATTACAGAATCAGTTAGTTTATATCATCTTTTCAATGTGATATTTTCAATTCAAATTTATGTGTGTATTATTCTACTCGAGTGGGTGTTTCCCTGTATTTGGTTTTTACGTAAATGATGTAAGTAGGCGAAGAAGTTGACACACCTGTATATATGTATGCATGTGTTTTAATGGATAATATAGGTAGTTGCATGGTGGCATAAGGACTTTAAGCTAACCCAACTAACAGAAAGTTTGTGCGTGCTTACTTTGCTATTTTTATCTTTTTTAAAATTGATAGGTTTGATCCAAGAATATAGTTACTAATCATTTTTAAGCATGATATATAATGCATGTTTGGTGTGAATTCACCCCCTGTCACACGCTATAATGGTGGCTTGCACGGTATTATGTAGATCTGTATTTTTATTCCTTATACATATTGCCAATCATAATTTATGTGAGAATATTTTTACGAGAAGTTAGATGGCAGAATGGATAGTTTTGTCTCAAACTCCTCAATAAAGACGTTTTGTCATTATTATTATTATCCTATTTACTCGGCACTCAACTGGCCGTATTGCCTGACTTGCTTCCATTGCCGAATTCACCTTCTCCTGAAGTCAGAAGGAACGCAACTGGACACGAGAATGACGCAGGAAGTCTTTGGAGTGGGCATCCCTTTTTTTGAAGTGGCGGAAATGAAAGAGAGGGACGGAAAAAGCCGACAGAGTAGCTCCGGCCGATGGAATTGGTGCTATTTTGATGACAGTTGCAAGTTTGGGGGGTTGGAGTAGCTGGAGTGTGAATCACTAGGAGGAGGGTCCATTTTTCCTTTCATCTCCCTCGGAGAGATTGAAGATGAGAAGAAGGATGGGAGGAATGGTGAGCTATGTTATTACAACTATTTACCGCCAATCCTCTTTCCTCCCCAACCATGCTCGACTTCTCTTCTTTCGTCCTCCTTACCATCCATCAAACTTTCTCCATTTTCCACCACACCCACATCCAAAGGCTTTGAAAATAATATGTTTATTCAATTTCTTAGTAAAAAAAACTCCTTGATTTGTCACTGGAAGCGACAAATTCTCACAAAATAGTCCTAGGTAGTTAAATTCATTTAGGGATTAAAAGTACTCGTGCTCTCCAAAAATATTTTTACTAGACGATGCATTTAGACGCCTTGTGCCATTGTCAAGACATCGTAGAAGAGATATTATTTAGTTGTTTGAATATGGTTTCGCAACCATCACGATAAAAAGGAAACAGCCGCCACACCTCTTAAATTCGGTCAATCACCAGGTCATATTTACAATACAATGAACAGCTGGAAATCCAATCTTTCATTAAGCACCCACGCTAATATTTCTCAGGGTAAAACGTAGTTTTGTAAAGCTTTAAGTATTAAACCCAAAGGTAGGTCTGGTTTGTAAGGGTACATCTCACCATGCGCTGATCCCAGCTGCGTCTAAAATTTAAACTAAAGGTTACTCCTTTCCTCGTGTCAGAATTGAGCCACGGACATCCTTACAGAGACATAAGAGGAAGGAGAAAGGAAAAAGGTGGGTATACGTTTTGTATGAAATATGACAGACAGGGAATATTCTAATGCAAAGAATTGGCTAAAGAAGTCTTCAAGGATAGAACAGGGTAAAAATATTTATAACTCTTGTGGTCACATTGATATTGATGACATAAATTATATTTATGACGATTTAAAACATTTACAACTTAATGAATTGAACAGCTTCGCTCCGTGGAATTTATCCACTATGGAAGAAAACACAACTTCGTAAATTCCACTTCAATTGTACCTACTGTATTCACGACCCAGTTTTCGACAGCTTATGTCATCATCGAAGGCATGATCTGGTGGTGCCAAATAGAGCCGAAACCTAGTTTGTGAACGCTATACATTTTAATTGAAATTTATATAATTAATTGTCTTTTCTTTTCGTAATTTACCGCTTAATTGATACAAAAACTTCGGTTCGGGGCTTTACTTTTGGAACTTCTTCATAATGATTCTCAAGAAAGAAAAAGTTTCCAGTTCCTCGTATAAGAAACGGCAGTTTGTCTTTCCTGTGACAAATGGAAACTGTTGTTTCATAACTTTCATAATCATACCACGAAGCGCTGGGATCGCATTGCTCAGCGTTCAGACAACTCGGAAGGAAATGAAATAACGAGAATGGATTTATCACACATTGACAAATTGTTGCGGACTAACTTTAGGGTAAGAATTGGTTTCATAAACTGACTCTTCTCATTTTTCCCCAATGACCTCACGATTCCATGGTCTCTTTCTGTGTCGTCAAAGATTAGCGCTCCCTTGGGTTCGGTCTGATTCCTTCTCTTCACCTCACCCGGAGTCTTCCTATTCCCTACCTGTGCCCCCATCATCTCCCATCTCGGCACTTTTTCCAGTCTTTCTCCTAAAAAAAGAAGCTAGTCCAAGGGCCTAGGGGATTTTCGTCTGGAAAACAGGAAGTGTTCAGCTCACCCCGTGGATTCTCTCCTTATATCTCCATGGCCATGAAAAGATTCAGAAATTCCCGGTCCAAGCACGTCAAAACCTATCCACGCACTCCCACGTTCCGTCCATGACATTTCCCATGGTGAGTGCGGAAACAAAATGGAGAAAAGTGGGGAAGAAGGTCGAGACCTATTCATTCCTTCCTCAATCCAACCCCCCTCGACGGGTTTGACCCAAAGCCTTGGCTTGTATTGACTATTTGCGTCCGCTCTCCTTCCTGCAAACACTCATTCACCACTACTCCGCCTTCCCCAGTGATTCCTGAAAGTTTTGTCCAAAAGTTTCTCCCCCCTTCTCTCCACCTCTCACCCCCCTCAGGGCTTGGCGGAAGTTATGTGGTGATGCAGAAGTTTGCTAAATTGATTTTCGTCCTCGGTCTTCGCGCTGATTGTCCTAGTCGTCGTCGCAGATGAGGAGTTTCCCCGTTGCAAAAGCGGGAAACACGATGATTTCTGAGAGATTCGGTCGTGGAAATATAATGGTGCGAATGACTGTCAATTTGACGCGAAAATCTCGGAAATTTTCTTCGGAAAGTTGGATAAACATCCACCACGTCAACCCACTGTGTGAATGTAAACATTCACATGTTAAATGAGAATCATATCGGTAAGGAACCAGTAAATCCATTATCTATATGAGAATGTATATTTGAATGAAAATTCATTATCCTGCACTGTCGAACTTATGCTCACATTATGGAATAATGCTGGAAGGTAAATATAATATTACATATCTGTCCTTTACGCACACATTTTGTGGATCTTTATATATTGGCATTTTGTAGCCCTGAAGGTGAAATCAAGAATGTTTCGAAATGCTTGCAAAGCGTGGTGTGTTTAGATTTTGACCTGCCCTCGATAAACAACAAAATACCATTTATATCAATCTCTTGCTCCTTTGTAAGATAAAAATATACTACGTAGTGTGTATCTAGTGAAAAATCATCACTTGCCACTCACCTTCTAGGTGGCTTGCAGGGTGGTTAGATGCAAATGGACATTTACATCTTCAGTGTACCTTGGACGCCACCTCGAAGCTAGATGATAGTGGGTGAATTATCTCCAGACATTTGAAGTGTTTATTATTAATGTTATTCTTATTATTATTAAATTTTTAGGGAAAAGAGGAAGCGTGGAGAGAAATCCGGGGTCAGAATCAGCCTACGCTTAAAGAGACACGCAAAGGGGCTAACGGCTTTTAACGTCCAACCTGACGGATGGAGTACTGGACTTTGAAGTGCTCTCCATGCAATATTCAAGCAAGGATCGATATTGTATTTACCTGTCTCCAGTCTTAAGATTAGTTTGTTACTCTCCAATGCATTCTCCTATCGGCTAGCCTTTTCATATTGCCATATTTTTATCTTTTAATTAAGTCTTTTATTTTACAGGGAACGATAAGCCAATGAAAAATCATTAGCAGTTTGGATTCACACTATAGCTTCCTAGATGGGAGGCCAACCTTCTTAACACTGCAAATCCCTGATCACCGCCAAGACTTAAGTTGAATAAAACTATACGATTGTCACCACGATGTGAAGAGCTTTTGTTACTGGATTCACGACCGCCCATACACGATGAAATCAAGGATCAAACTAAAAGAGTCGCAGTAGTACTGTTGGGACTATTTCTCCTGATTTTCAACATACTTGGTTTTATTAGAAAAGATCTATCTACCCAGTCCTGTTGACATTTAGTATGAACTGTTACACATAAACAGTAGGTACATGTGAAGAGTAAGCGGAAAGAAAGAAGTATTAAACCCATATTCGGCTGTATTTTATTCTCATCTATACTTACAATCAGATCGCGGCCATATAAAGGAGTTCTCTCAATTCTTTAGGGGTTGCTGAAAAATAGATCGTATCTCAAGCAAAAGCTTCCATTGGAATTTCAGATCAGGGTCTCACTGTGATTCTCAAACGAGTTATTGCAATAAACAATGTCATATCTGACGGTAAAAATATATTGCTGATCAGTCTGTATTTCCAATAAAGTTATATTTAAGTTTCCACGCAACTGTGTGGGAGTATCCAATATAGTTTTTATGATAACGAGCAAAATTTGTTTACAATTATTTTTCCTACTCTTAGCTGAGACACAGAGACTGAGCTCATTGATGATATCACAATTCACAATGTTATTTCAGAATGAGTTTTCCAGAAGCCTATTTTACAGTTATATTGCAGTCACAAGCCCAGTTGAACAGAAATTGTACGCTATTCGGACACATATATAGCTAGTTCCATCAGTTCAGCTCCAGATTAAACGCAAGGGACGTAAAACTTGAACAGCTCTAACTGGGCCAGATCAATCAATCGGGCATGTTACGGTTCTCATTTTCGCAGACTTGGTTCAAACCATTTTATGAATGCATCAAGGTTTTTGTGAGCTATAAATTTTACGATCCACTCCAGAGGGCTATCTGTATGGAAAAAATCTCAAACGCAGAGCAAGAAATAAAATCCTTACTTTAACATTAACATTTGTTTCATGAGATAATTTTGAATTCAGCGTCAATAACAAACGGTCAATTTTGGGGTAAAATAAACGCAAAATATTTTTAGCTAAAAGTAAAAGATTTTTCTTTAACTACTTGACGTTGATAAACATCATGCATGAAATACTTGTATACGATTTATTACTAGTCATTAATTGTCTAGGGTCTGTTTTGATCGAGTGTTCCCACTCTTCTTTGTATTACTGTTACCTGACGTCTTCTTCCCTATTCTATTTCTCTCATTCAGGTCTTCAGTTTTTTTACCCCTATTCAAATGTCTAACTCTTTTTTCTCGCCCTTTCTTGCCCTCTTCTGTCTGTTTAAAATCGTCTTCAAAATTCAGTGCCTTCTTTTTCCAATGACAATTTTCCTCCTAAATCTTTGCCAACAATCTTATTTTTTTCACCTATGCTCGAAATATTTTCTTTTTTCTTCTTCCAATTCATGACATTTGTTTCATTCTTCTTCATACCTACATTTCAAAAGATTCTATCATATTTTCCTGGAGAATAGACCTCGGATCTAAACGAAGCCACGTTTTAAATTAGCAGCTTCACCAATGCTCTCTTTACATCCCTGCTCAAGGTTCTTATAAAATGTCTTACTAGTAAACGCATACTTAGCCAATATTTTTATTCCTCTAACGTTATTATTACAACACGTACCTTCAAGAACTCTTTACCACCTCATCAGGCAGGCCTTGTCAATTTAATATTTGGTTTTCATTTCCGTTTCATCAAGAATCTCATAATTTTAATTTCTATTATGATTAATATTAATCCAAATATTATCACTTTGAAGGAATTATTTTAAGTGAATTCCAAATTATACTCTAGATATCTGTCTTACCAAACATACTTGGTGTAAGAAAATTTTGGTGGAAGAGAGTAGCAACTATTTCACGTGCGTTTTGAAATATCATGTCAAAAATTTATATGGCACGATAATTATTTGGCTATATTATATGCGAACGTATTTCGATGATAATAACTGAAGCTGTAATCATTTTGAAGTCTAAATTTTCCATTTAACTGCCGAAATAAAACACGATAGTCGGCACCTGTAATGGAAATTTAAATTCATGCGGAAAATGTTTAATATGACTTAAGATACAAAAGAATGCTTCACGGGAATAAAATGAGCATTGCCGGAAATCAAATTTGACAAGAATTTCCTACGTATGTTGATTTCGTTATCAGATATTTCCATTTTTTGACTGGGTCAAAAAACAAAAAGGGCAGGTCATGCCTTTCTAATCTCTCATAGCCCAAATACATCCAATTACATTAGAAACCATGCAGTAGTTAATTTAATAAAAATGAAAAGTAGAAGGACGCATATTCAAAATAGAACTGCAATCGCATAGTGTGTTCAGCTCCGGGAGAAGAAATAACAGGCATAAACTTGAATTATATATTCGGCTATTATTTCCGTCTTTGTCCTTAGGCTGCTGATAAGGCCAATGAATGCTAGGTATTGACGTCACATTTTCATTTGGTTTTTCAACTCAGTTCCCTCCCGAATCACGCTTCTTACATGGCAAGCTTCACGTGCACTTGCGACAATCAGTAGTAGTCATAGACTTAAGATTTTAGCTGAACCAAAGGCTAAGGGTATTACGCATGGTCTAACCTAAGCTCTTAAACATAAGATGAACACAACACCTAATCCTGAAGTGGGATTTGGTTACCAAATCACTTGGGTTTCAGACCGGCCCGTTACCTACCTGATTACTGTGGCCGGCGGTAAAATCCAGAAACAAATATGGAAATGCAATGATAATCCACAGGCATAAGGGTAAACCTGGTTTTCTTTGTTTCCTTCAGCATTATCATAGTATTAGTGTAAGCATTATCATTCCTTTCCAGGTTTTTTAATCCCAGCTATCAACTCAACACAACATTTTTGTACGTTCTTTGTTTGTTTGCAGCCAACATGTACGCAATAAAACAATTATTATATGAATGTTAGATAAATTCTATTTTTCGATGAGTCACAGTTTTAATGACCTTTGTTTCCTTCGATACAATAGTATAATATCCAGAACTGTTTTATTTACTGAATTATTTCAGAAAAGCCAGATATGATTATAAATTGGTACTGAACTCAAAATTTGGCGGAGAACTATAACTCAAAGACTTTTCAGAAAAATCTTCTCTCTATATCTAGAGTGCAATATACATCGATAGTAAAGTAGATAAATATTTTCCCGACCGAACTTGCGCAATGGATCCCTGAGGTTTATTGCAACGGGCGTGGAGTATTTAGTGCGAAGACGTGCTAAGTGAACCACACAGTGAACAAAAGCACAGGAAATAGGTCATGGTGCGTTATTGGGGATAAAAATGCCAGGGGAAAATTCTTGAAACATATGATTTAGCCGTGGTCATCTTCTGCTTTCCTTTGCTACGGAGACTTGTCACCTCATCTATTAAATAAAATGTACGACCTGAAGTTTGTCTTTCGGTCAGCGATAAATATCTTCGTGAACGACGCCCTTAAGGATAACCACAGCAGAGCCGCAGAAAGCTTAAAGCCCAATCCTTTTGAGGAGGGAGCTACATCGCTTCTCACCCACGGCTAAATCCTCCTTCCTACTGTCGTTTCCGTAAAATCTTCCCTCAACCCTTCTCACCCTCCTTTTCTCTCCCAACAACAATTCCCTCCCCCCTCCCTCTCTTCCCTTTCTTATGATGTTGCACCCTAATAGCCAACCACCCCTGAAGCCAGGGTCCTTCTCTTACACTAGCCTCTTTTATACCAAGGGAAGTCTCCTCAAGACGGCGACGTTGTCCATAAGAGGATACAGCTTCCTCAAGTCCTCCACGACAAACACCATGGCTCCGGATTGTCAAATTGCACTCAAGAAAAGTTTTCTCGCCGGAAAAAGGGTTCGCTGGGTTCTCAAAAAAATAAATAAAAGGTTTCTCTCAAGATTTGGTGTTAACGAAGCACTCACTACGGCTGCCTTTATCCTCGAGGGTAAGATGAATTTTCTGAGCGTTCTTACTGAGGCATAAGCGTTCTTACTTAGGATGTAAGATAGATTTTCCTAGCACTCGTACTTAGCTGCAATGCATCAAGTAAACATAAACAGAACAAAAACCTCTTCTTTCAGACTAGTATTTGATTTTGAAAAGTAGTTTGTACGGTAGTTATGGTACAAAGAGTCTCAGTAAACTTCATCAAGTACAGTGTTGCTTTGAAATAAGAATTATTACCAACATCTGGGATAGTAATTATCGTTAATAATCGACTTTTCATGCTTAGCAGAGAAGGATAAGTGGCTGGGATTGGGAGGAAGGGAGTGGGAAGTTAAATCAGGGCAAAACCTGGTCATAAAATTAAATTTGCCTTTATTTATGATCTGTAATAACGACAAGGAACGTCATTTCGAATCAAAAGCATTTATACAGTGATTTTGTGACATGCTGAAGGATTATATTATGAAATGGGCTGACATAAAATGCCGATCGTGTAATCGTGTGGCAGTGATAACTTTGAAATGGCACAGACATAAAATGAGGATATAGTTTAAGCTTGAAATGAATCGAAAAGGTCATGCTAACATTCGATGGGTTCACATATCCTGAACATTACATTAATATTAGCACCTAGCTCACGAAAAAAGAGAAAGGAAAAAGAAACAATGGCATATTTTGCATTCGAATCCTAGAAAGTAAAATTCATTTAATTACTTTTCCATTCACGAGCATGGCCTCTAATTTATCATGCCGAAACAATGAGGGGTACGACTATGAGCTCCAAGCTGATTTGTTTCCGAGAAAAGTCTTTCTATTTCTTTTTGAGGAACTCTTAGAGTTTTGAACTTGAACGGATACACTACAACTACGTTCCGGCATATACATTCGGTATAAACATGCTTTATTTCTGGCACATTTTTCCTGAATACTCAGAAAGCAGAGAAAAGTGGAGATAGAGTTAGCATTGAGGATAATGCACTGCATTACCATCCTGCGTGTCCTAATTCGAATCCCGACAGTGGCGGAGATTTTTCAGAGTCCTGTCCCCTTTTTAGTTTTATACGAACAGCACTTCAAGTGCAGTACTTCGACCTTCGAAATGGATGTTAAACCGCTGACACCCTTCGCCTCTTTCGTTGACAGTAGGCTAATGCCGACGCCGGGTTTCTGCCCACTCTTTCTCCACTTCCAATGAAAATCCACTCATACTCAATAACTCACTTATCCATCATTTCGCAAATAATCTTATTAGTCGATCACCTCGAACTACTACTGATACAGAAAGTAAAACAAATAATCACTTAGTGGTCTCTCTAATCCTATTTTAATGATACATTGAATATAATTAGACGGATTGCATTTTAAAGTGGTGTCAATTTCCAGAACGAAG
Source organism: Platycnemis pennipes (assembly GCA_933228895.1). NCBI lineage: Eukaryota > Metazoa > Arthropoda > Insecta > Odonata > Platycnemididae > Platycnemis > Platycnemis pennipes. The sequence goes on along the minus strand of OW121856.1, from coordinate 73,924,908 downwards.
AATTTCTCGTTTCATCATTTTCATTTATTTTGAAAATAACGCTCATTTACTGCATTCTTGACAATATATCCCTAAGTAAACCACGCCAAATAAGTCCAACACTCAAGTATGGCACGCATTCTGATATGTAGGACGATAAATATGATAAATAGTTTAAAAAAAAATTAAAGGAAATCTCTCGCAGTGGTGACACTTATTGGTATCGGCTGCGGCGAAAACCGCTGACGGAACCATATTTCGGGACGTATTAATATAAACAGCAGAGCATACTCTTGCATATAATCCGAGGCAGTGACGAGTGTTTGGCGGAAAAATTCTCTGCGGAGCGGTTATTGTTACCTTCCGATACCTTAGTTTAGATTAGATTAATATTTTTGGACCATCAGGACCAATTGTGGTTATTTAATACCTCCTACACACCCATACCTTTGGCTATCAAAGGAACACCAGAATTAGTATTTTATCTTATTGAATTCGCCGTGGGCGAAAATTAAATTTTGGACATAAGAGTAAGTGGCGCTATGGTTGAAGTGATAGATTTAATGCAACTCATGAAAGCCACACGTGGTAGAAATGTCCCATGCGCTCAAAAGGTACCTCTCAGCTTACGGTAGGTGCTCCTGCGGAGTGATACAATGGGCTGAAAAAACTCGGCAGAAATTACAGGAGAGTCAATAAATTACATTTTACGCCATACAAGTGCCCTGGAAATGCCTTCCTAAGTGAATTAGAATGTTTCATTTGGAGAGGTATGCTGCAATGATATGGAGAAGGGAGAGTAATTTTGCAGCGACAACTTGCGCTGCTGTAAAGAGCACTTGGTCTTGGAATCTTCTCTCCTGCTGCACACAGTTAAATTTGTTTGGTTTTTATTGATCTTCAGGTCATATCTGGCCATTGTTTTTCCATTGTTCACAAGAGCATTCCTTAATTCTCTTTCCATCTCTGCCATGACCACTATGTAATAGGTAAGTCGCAGCAAAATTCTATTATATAATTACCCTAAAAATTAATGTACTTTTCCTCGTAGATATTCATCGCTGAAGCCTTATTTTCGGGTTAATTGATGGCTTTCTTGTAATAAGCATTGCAAATGCCGGAAGACTGTCACGGCCCTCTCTTACTCCTTTATTTACTATTGCTTCTTCGCTGCTTGGTCCATATTTAATCATAGCTACTTGGTTTTTACATTAACTGGGGATAATTCTTCGGTCGTCGTGGGAGACTTCAATTACTTTTGAATTCTTAGTAATATTCAAAATGTATTACCAAGGAGTAATGTATACAGAGGGAATAAACAAAAAACCTATCGGGAGTTGGGTTTGATTGTATCATAGTTTCCACCTTCCTGCTGAATTGGATGTCTGCGGCCACCGAAATATTCAACTTATATGTGTTTATTTTTTAATTTTTAATTTTTCAATATTTTAATTTTTTAATTTTAAGTAACACTTATATAATACCAACTTATATAAGTGTTTATTTTTTACGTTTTCTGTCTTCATTTCTCATGCATTAAGCCACGGTTAACAGCTATCTGCATGTAAATACGAATAATATATATTTTTTCAACATCAAAATCAACGCAATGGTAATAGAAAATACATATAGAATGGGAATTGGAAAAGGCTAGAAAACTCATAAAAGGAATACCAGGTGTGGGAGAAGTGTAAATGGACCCAATTATTTCATAAAAATATACTAAACCTACATTAAAACCACATATCTCTCGCTTTCCTTGATTTTTTTTTAAATCTGGTCCATATTCTCCTTTCATACATACTGCGAATATTTCATTAAGTGTTCCTAAAAGTTTTTCAATTCCTATCTATGTGTATCGGAATATACCTAGGTATACATAGATGAAAACATACAAACGCGTGGGAGTACATACACGTATGTTTTAAGGGCCGTCCGCACGATCACTCCCTCCCCCCTTAGTCTCTGCAGTCCCGGCGCATCCGTCCCCTTCTGCACGAGCACCGAAACAATGCCAGGGCCCTCGCAACAAATTTCGTTACCAACGTACTGATGACGCGGCTCTCTCCAACCGGTTGGAAGCTGCGGAACTTCTCCCCTCCACCCCAACCTCCCTTTCCACACTCGGCTGACCCAGCGCTCCCGTCGCGGTAGTCTCTTCAACTGACCTCAGCGCTCATGTCCCGTGAGTGGCCTCTCCAACCCTTCCCCCAAACCGCTCCACCCCAAGCAGAGGTAGCCTACGAAATCGGGTTAAACCCCTTCATCCACCCGCAACCTCTTAACGGAGGCGGAAAAAAATGCCGACCATTGGACTAATTACCCCTAACTATCTGCAGTTAAGGTGGGCAGCGGGTGACCGAGTCTGGCCTGAGGACACGCGTCGGAGCGGGTAATTGCATTCCAGGAGACACTAGTTTTGAATCAATTGGATTCTCGCCCCCATTATGTATATTCCATCCCCCCCACCTACACTCCCCTTTGGTGAGCGCATAAGTGCCCTGGAGTGTCGGGTCGAGTCGTGCTCGGTACGTTGGAGGGGGAAAAAATTGGGTAATGTCGTTTGTACGGGCGGAAACAGGTAGTTTACGATCCGGAAAACAACATACTCCTCGAAAAATCTCATTTATCAGCGAGGAAATTTCGCACCAGAAGTACGCGCATGTACCATTGAAACATCGCACACCAGCCGTGGATGAGAGATGCTTCACCACTTAGGGATGGGAATGTCACCGCCGGCTTATATTAATGAAAATGCTCGATCAAGGCACTTAAAGCTAAATTAAGAATCAAGTACGTACACAATTGTTCGGAAATTATTCCACCAAGTGCATTGAGTGTATTTAATGTCTCCGACTGCGGTTCCTCTTAGACCCAGGCATACTTATGCGAGAACTACGGGTTTTTGATTCATCGTAAGGATTGGAGATTAATGTAATTTTCCAAAGCATAATTAAATTAAATTAAAGTAGGAGGTAAAAATGAAAATTATGGAAACATTTAGCTATTAGGGATCTGTAAACCAAAAGTGGGCAAAATTTGATGCTAGTAGTGGTGCCAAAGGCTGTGCCTGTGATTCCAAAAAAGGATAGGTTTATTAGAACTTGCATGCTTAGTTTGGAATTTAATGGGAAACTTTTGTAGAACTATACCGCGGCTAGGAATAAGTAATTAAAGAAAAAGGAAGTCTGTGACGTAAAGGCTTACAATAACAGAGAAAATGCGATAAAGGGAGAAAAACACTGATGAAGAAATCTAGCCATGTAAGAAAAGAAAAATTTTTGGAAGAAGGAGAAATGGGAATTTGAAGGCTGAAAATAACGGGTATCATCTTCATAAATAGCCAACCAACATGGGTAAACTTGCGGAGAGCCCCTAGCTACCACTACCCACGGATTTAGTTCCATATCTTATCTTCCGTACTCTCCAATTTGCATTACCTTCATTCCATTCACATGCTCTGTAATAAAATGTGCCATTCATATTACGTATTCTTTGCCTTGAGCGCTGCCATAATAATCTTCTTATACTCTCCTCAACCTTCCGTTACCTCTCAAAACGTTCTCCATCGACTTTTGAAACGTAGAGAAATAATATTTTACTTAGCACCATAAAGATAAAAGGTACTGTTAACAAAATAAATGAGGTAATAGATAGAGTATGCGTTTAAAAAGTTCATCTGGACGTGAATTAAACATTCAGATTGATGTTTGCGGTGAAAATGTTGAGGAAAAAGGTAATTGTAGTCCCTCAAGAGTTACAAACTGGACGCAAAACCTGCATCTCTTTGTCTTCGAGTCCTTCATATGCTTTTGATGAATAAAGATCATCCTTTTTTAAATAAAAATCTTTTGGAAGAAGAGTGGGAGGAAACCAGGCGTTTGAGGAGTCCCCAAGGGGTCCACGTGTTAACGTCCCGTCCGACAGACGTAATACTGCACTCGAGGATTTCTCTGCGGGGCACTTAAGTGGGGACCGATATTATAAAGAAAAATCTCGGCTTCTCACAAAATTCGAAACCAGAGTTTCAGAATTTGATGCTAGAACTCTAGTCAACACACCATTTCTAACCTGTTACTCTTCAAGAATACATTGAAGAGTTGATAGTAGGTAACCTTGCCTCAATCCCCGGCATAAAACTGTCCATTTTTTTCTCACTTACTCTCGCTGATAAATTGTTCACTATTGTGTAATTTTTCTCCTTCACATTCCTAATTTCTTGCTTCATATATTTGATACCAGACTTTCCTTTGTCATTCTTTTCATTCACTTTTTCCACCAAGACTTCCTTAATGAAACCGGCATGTCTCACGTTCTGAACGATAAGGTTATTACATATTACCCTAGAAGTTTTCATTAGACTTCTTCTTGTATTTCTTCACTATTACAAATCTTTGATAATTACTCATCGAGAATGGGGTTCGTGTGGTGGCTATAGTACTGGCTTCCAAGGGCCCGAGTTCGAATCCCGGGCGAGGGGGATTTTTCATTCGTAGACCGGTCTCTAGTTGAGTACCCTGTGGAAACCACTACTAGTTCAGTACTCCGTACGTCGGATGGGATGTTAAGTCGTGGTCCCCTTGGCGCCTTTCGTGAAGAGCAGGTTAATACCGATGCCGGGTTTCTCTCCACCCTTCCTCTGTTCCCTATTAACTCCTGCCTTTACCTAGTTACCTACCTGTCGTCTCTGGCACAAATGACGTCAGCTGACGGTCGCCTCCCCAAAATAACCAAACCACGTTACTTATCGTTGAAGTTTCATCACATGCCCAGATGTACTTCTCTAATAAGTCGTCTATCCTTTCAATCAATCAAATATTCTGTGTTACACTTCTAAATTTCATCCGATAAACTCTATGAACTCATAAATTAACTATAAACATCATCTCAAATTTTATATATAAATATAAAATGACCCAGACTCATTCAAATGAAACATTAACTCAAAAACAGTGAGAAGAGTAAAAAATAAGAATATTCCAAAAAGAATAAATCACTAGCCTGTCAGAGGGTAAACTTGGGAATTAAGAGGAGGCTTCTTATGAAAACTTCATCTTCCTGATTAATCAAAATAAAGTCTCGCTACCATTCATTAGCAAAAAAATCGTGTTGAAAATTTTCCAATAATCCCCTGTGCTCTATAGAATTAGCCTCTAGGGAAGGCCTTTCTATTTTGCAGATGGACCAGAAACGGAAAGATTAAATTTAATCCATAGTACATTGGCGAAGACTGTAAAGCTGACATGAAATTTATTGCTAGCTTAATGCAGTTAATAATCACATTATGGTTTTTTGAATTTAAAATGACTGTGTGGCCTCAAGGTAAAGCGCAGTAGCTGGGCGGGTACAGGGCTCGGCTACTACCCGTAGGGCCCGGTATCAAAAACGAGTGAATTATTTCATCACATGCCCAGTTACATTCAAAATTTATGGTTTCCTGTCTGCCGGATGAACCAGAGTAGCCTCAAGCGGCAGAAGAATACGAACTGGCTCTCGCACTATGATTTCATATCCAATGGTTCCACACCTCTGACCCAACCGTAAGATTTAATACTAGTTCACTAAAAAAGACGGCACACACGCAATGACACCTTGAGGATTATAACAAATGCGAAGCTTCGTTTTTTGTATAGAATATCTCGGCCTATTGTCATTGAAATTAAAAACAATTTGATCATGTTAGTCATAATATGCTTGAGTAAGAAATGAAAGGCCAAAGCGACTTGTAATAACCAGCTGCGGACGGCGTCTAATAAAAAGAAAAACACATAATCGGTCATGGAGTGCAACAAAAAGCTCTACCCTATATATTAGAAAATCTCCTTACTGGATCGTCGATTGGTCTTACAGAACGCATGTAGAAATGTACACTCTGTGCTGTTGTTGATCACAATACTCATTGCATTCTCAAAGAGATATTCTTTGAGAGCCTTTGGAGACAAGAAAGAGTACGTGAAGGAAAAATTACAGTTGTCCTTACCAACTTTAGCTATCTCTCATGTAAGTAGCCGTGAATAATTTATTCCCATTACTATGATATCTAATGGAACAAGTTTTTCGGATTTACGACATTGAGGAAGCAATTAATGGAATCCAGATGCAAAGAATTGAGGTCTAGTTTATCACGCAAGCATAACGTTTTCCAAAAATTAATTTCAGCGGGCCATTCTCAATCTTCAAATAATTGAAATTGTAACTTGGTTAAAAACTGTATGTGTTCGTAATAAACTCCTCTCTAGCCACTTCTCTCGGCAAACTTCCCTTATTAAAGAAGTCGGAAGAAATTATAGGACTTGGGAATTACGACGCGAGATGCGAAATAAGAGAAAAAGGTAGGTCTAACGTGTCACATTATTTCATTTTTCTACTCATGGACTATTTCTAACTCTTATTCATCAGAAAACTTAGTAAGTTCGCGGTTGCTACGTCGAGCAATATATGGAATGTTGGAAAACTAATTAAGACAGGGGACGTTAAATTTCAGGAATATTTTTTTCCTCAGAATAATCTTCTTAAGCTAACGCTTCATTTGGAATCTTGGGAAAGTTTTTTATCCTCTTATTGGACCTGATTGAATGGGTGGGGGGCTCATAAAGCATTCCTCCTCAGTCTCGAAATCCCTGGGTCCAAGGAAATGATTATTGGCCGTAAAGAAAGCGTATTTTCTTGAAATTGCAAACCTGTACTCAACCCTTATAATGCCAAGTTGTGCGTAGCTCCATAAAAGCATCGGAAAATTTACAATACGAAAAAGCAAGTTTGTATTCTCATGAGTAAGATAAGTAATTTGTTTAAAATGCCAAGGAAATACCTCCAGTGCTCCATTTTACTCACTCAAGTATATTATTGGCTGAATATGGATTATTCCTTCCGAGCGTAGCAACATTATCAGCAATTATTCTTAACTATATAGACTTCTTATTTTTATTGAATTCAGTTATCATTTCGTCTCACATGAAAACAGCAAAGTGCTTGCAGTAGCGTTAGTTCATATATATTAGCATCACGAGTCTATAAATTTTTAATTTTTTATATGTCACAGATATGCTTATTGTGGCCTTTCTGAGTTAGATCTCGTTCACTATGGAGTGTTTTGTGCGGGTCTTGAACAAATCAACAATTTATCTTAGCATTATGGACATGTATTATCTATGCTCGATGAGTGATGACGGGGTAGAATGCCACAATGTAACTCTTACTGCTTTTCACCGGCAACTGAAATTGTTAGTGAAATTATTTTCAAAGTTGCTTAGTTATTTGGGACAACAATTGCAGAAAAATACTTATATAGAAACTATCCGAAATATATCTTAATGGTGTAGAGGGCAAATAACTTGCAGACATTGTTCTTTTGCTACAAATCAACATTTTCCTTCAGGTAAAAGCCCACATTTATATAAAATGTGGGTCCGTTGATTTCACAGATTCACCAGTCATGCAGTCTCAATATATTTTTATATTCTGCACATAATTACAATGCATTATGTTCAAGAAAACACTTTACTGATAAGGGAAATCACCCTCAGGCTATTTATCTAGCTATGAAATTAGGCAATGTCATAATAAAGCTGCCGCAAGCGGTTAAATTGAACGGAAACTCCAATAAAACCACAAAGAATTGATTGGGGCATAAACGCTTAATGGATTATGAAAAGGGAACCGCTCATAAAAAAATTGGCCGGCGTAAAATAGAAACAAATGAGTTTTGCCTCGGATGGACTACGCTTCGAAGATGCGTAACGACTGCGGAGGGCTCCGCCTTCTAAACAAAGGATCAATTCGGGAGGATGTCGTAGAACTTAAACGTCAGTCATAAAAAAAGGGGATCCACGCGCTAAGTTGGTAAACTTCGCATTAAAGGAAGGGAATAAATCTTGGGGAAGGAAAATTGACACAAGAAATTCTTCCACTTGCTCCCTTTTTTGTTCCTTGCCCTGTGAACGGGGGGAGAAAGAGGATATTTTTTCCCTCCGGGGATACTTCTTTTTTTTTTATAACCCTCCCCCAAGCTTTCTACTCGGATCTTTCCAGAGCCAGCCTATTAATCTTTCCTTCTCCCTCCCCCCCACCCAAACACGTCCCAGTCTCCAGGTTCCATCCTCCCCACCTCTCACATTCTCAAGAGTGGTCCTTCTTCCGGCGGAAAAAAAATTATCCCTTTGGCTGAACACAACCCTGGTAACCCCTTTCGCCTCACCTCGAACGACGCCGCACCCTCTCAAGACCTTCGCCTCCAAACCCTAACCCTTTTTCCCACAGGTCTCCCCCCCCTCCCCACGCCTCGACAACACATTTTCCCGACCCTTTGAACTTGGACCTGTCGATTCTTGCCAAATTCCGCCCATCTTTCAGCCTCACATGACCAAATTCTCTCAAACACACCACTCCGCTCTCTCCTTGGCCCCCTTTCTTTCCTTCTGGTTGAAAGGCGGGCAGGAAGGAGGTGCTAGAAGGGGGTGGGGAGCGCGAAATCTCCCACAAGCCTCTCTTCTGCATCGCAGACCCATTCTCTACCTCCTCACCACTCCTCCCCCCATTCTCATTCACCCCACCCCATCATCTTTTGTGTACTTTTTTTCCTCTTCCTTCCTCTCTATCCTCTCTACCATTCTCGATACTCTTGAGGAGAAAAACTTTCCGTACATGCTCGCCTTGCTCGCATTTTTACCGCCCCTCAACCCCTTCCCTTAGGTCTCACACCCTCCCTCTTCCTCCACATGGTGTAAGTGGCTCGCGGAGAGAAGTTTTCATATTCCATTCGGGCTGATTTCCTTCCTTCATGCCCCTTCTGTCAGGCATTAATACTTTTTGCGAACACGTAGTGAAGGAAGAAAAAAAAACAAAATAGCAAAATAAAAACTCCTAATCCAATATAACCCTGGGATAACCGGATCCAATTAAAAACTCCGCTTGAGCTATCCCTGGGATAAAACCTTGACATATTGGTGTGAGCAGATTCGGAATTATGCGTGAACTTGGTGAATTCTTACGAGAAAACAAAATACATGACAATCTCTGTCCGATTCTCGTTTCAAAAAGAAGTATAAATTCATGATCCACCAAAATACATTGGGAATATGAAATCCTATCACAATCCTAGGATTGGTTTGACGCAGCCCTCCACTCGATTCTTCTTTTGGCCAACCTCTTCATATTAAGGTAGTTCCTTTCCTTCACGTCCTTTGCATCCTGTTCCATGTAAGTCATACGAGGCCTGCCTTTTCCGTTCTTCCCGATCACTTTTCCTTCGACGATTGTCTTCATCAGGTCATCGTATCTTAAGATGTGGCCGATTAGATTGTCCCGTCTTCTTTTTACAGTTTTCAGCAGACTTCTCTTTTCTCCCACTCTTCTTAGGACTTCTTCATTTGTCACTCGGTCGATCCATTTTATCTTCATCATTCTTCGATAGTACCATATTTCGAATGCTTCCATCCTTTTCTTCTCCGCTGCTGTTATCGTCCATGTCTCACTGCCATAAAGAAACATGCTCTAGATATACGTTTTGATGAATTGCTTCCTTACTTCCAAGCTTGTATTTCCAGCTGTAAGGAGATTCTGCTTTTGATAGAATGCCCTCTTTGCCTGGGCTATTCTAATCACTATTTCTTTCTTGCTTCGCCCATCGTTGGTTACTCTGCTTCCCAGGTAACAGAACTCTTTGACCTCTTCCAGTTTGTGCTTTCCTAGTATAACGTTGGTTTTGGCCTCTTCTCTCTTGCTGCACACCAATATCTTAGTTTTCTTCTTATTGATCTTCAGATGATGTATGGCCATTGTCCTTTCCATGGTTGTTAGCATCTTATTCAGCTCCTTCTCTGTCTCTACTATGAGAACTACGTCATCAGCGAATCGTAGCCTACTGATTGTTTCTCCGTGGATGTTCACTACAGAACACTTATCCTTGACTTCATTGATGGCTCTCTTGATGTAAATATAAAAAATTACGGGAGACAGTGCACAGTCTTGTCTCACTCCTTTCCTTATTCTTGCTTCTTCACAGTTGGGTTCATATTTAATCACAGCTACTTCGTTTTTATACAAACTGTGGATAATTATTCGATCATTGTAGGAAACTCCAATTCCTTTCAGAATTCCAAGCATTAAATTCCAATCCACGTTGTCAAAATCCATCTCTAAATCCACAAATGTAATGAATGTTGGTTTGTTCTTCTCCATTTTCTTCTCTATAAGCAGCCTAAGGGCCAATATGGCTTCTCTTGTACCCTTACTTTTCCTGAATCCGAATTGATCTTCATCCAGGAACTCCTCTGCTTTTGTTCTATTCTTCCGTAGATTATCCTTGTCAATATCTTCGATGCATGTGTCATCAGGCTTATAGTCCTAAAATTTTCACATTTCTCCGCTCTCTTCTTTTTGGGAATAGAAATGATGATGTTTTTCTCGAAGTCCCTGGGTATTTCTCCTGTTTAGTACATGTCACAGATGGCCTTGTAGAGATGAACTAATGTCCTCTCTCCCGCATTACTTATCAGTTTTTCGGGGATATCATCAATTCCAGGAGCCTTATTCATCCAAAGGTCCCTTACTGCTGCGTCGAATTCCGATCTTAATATTGATGCTCCCATATCATCCTTCTCGACTTCGCTTTCCTCTTCAAAAACTTTCGTACTGAGATTGTTCCCATTGTATAATTCTTCCAATATTCTTTCCATCTCTTCACTTTGTCTTCCTTTTCAATCAAAAGTTTTCCATTCTTGTCTCTTATAGCATTGCATTTTGCGCTCCGTTCCTTGAAGTGGTTCCTCACTATCCTATAGGCAGCTTCCACCTTTCCAAGAAAAGGTTGTTTTGTACAACTTTGCATAGATTGTTCATCCACATTTCTCTAGCTTTCCTGGCTTTGCAACTTACTTCGTTCCTTATTCTTTTGTAGCAAAGCTGCCCTTCTTCAGTTTTCGCATTCTTGTACTTTCGTCTTTCATCAATCAAGTCTAAAACTTCCTTCGTGATCCATGGCTTCTTCTTAACAACTTTTCTCCTTCCAAGAACTTATTTTGCGGCTTCCTGTAGTCCACATTTAATGTTTTCCCAACGCTCTTCTGCTGGTTTCTCAGTCAGTTCCTCTCCAATGTAGTTTCCCACTGCTTTCTGAAATGCTAGCTAATGTTGAGTCTCCTTCAGTTTTTCTACTTGACAAATGTTCTTTACTGTTTTCTTAAATTTCTTGAATTTTAGATGGCATTACATCATCACTAGATTATGGTTGCTGTCGATGCCTGCACCTGGGTAGCTTTTGCAGTCCTTCACCTGATTCCTGAACCTCTGCTTCACTAAAATGTAGTCTATTTGAAATCTTCTGTCTCCTGGCATCTTCCACACGTATTTTCTTCGGTTGTCATTTTTAAACAATGTGCTAGTAACCATTAACTTATGTTGTATGCAGAACTCCTGCAGTCTTTCTCCTCTTTCGTTTCGGTCTCTCAATCCATATTTTCCAGTTTTTCTTCCACCTTGACCTTCGCTGACGACAGAGTTCCAGTCTCCTAAAATAATTAGGTTTTCTTCTCCTCTAACTTGTTTTATTACTTCAGTGATATCTTCGTAAACCTCTTTCACTTCTTCGTCTTTGTAGTCCGACGTAGGCATGTAGATTTACACCACAATGGTATCTGTAGGATTAGGTTCAATTTTAACCATTATAATCCTTTCACTGTACTGCAAAAAGCTCTTCACACGCAGTCCCGCACTCTTCCTGAGCATTATGCCTACTCCAGCGTTACCATTCAGTGATCCGGTGTGAATAATTCTGTAACTTCCAATCCAAAAGTCTCATTCTTAGGGCCATCTCATTTCACTGATTCCTAATACAATGAGGTCCATTCTTCGCATTTCCACCTTAAGGTTCTCCAATCTCCCCCAGGGTCGACGTGATCGCACGTTCCACGTTCCTACCCTAAAATGATTATCACTCTTCACTGATGTACTTTCTCGGGTAGCCCCCGCCCGAAAATCCGAAAGGGGGCCTATTTTACCTCAGGAATATTTTACTCGAGAGGGTGCCATCACGTCTTGATAATAAAGGAAAGAGTGGAGTAGCTGCGACTCCTCTGGATAATGATGTGATGGTTTCACAGTGAAATGAGTGTCGCTTACCGACCACTGTGGTTTCCCAATTACACCACCTTTACTCATGTGAAGAAGAGCTGCTGCCCTCTCGTCCGGGTGATGGGTAGCGTAATTGTTGGCGGCCTCTGTCGCCAAGTCACGGCCACTTCACAGGTTCTGTACTATTTAGAAGCTTATCTTACCAAGGGATAGACCAATACCCCCTCGGAATGCCGTCGCTTTTTGTCCACGACTGCTTATTTGACGAGTAAACTCGCTTATCTCGCAGCTAACCTCTATATCTAGAGGTCGACCCACCATCCGCAACCCGGTGGACGCACTCGGTGGCTTTAAGCTCAGCTGCGAGCTAACCTACTTATCAGTCATAATAGCCGAATCCTCGGATTAGCGCTCTTTCAATGACGAATTTTTCACTTGTTTACCACGCGTTCAACACAAAGATGGATCTCGGCTAGCCTATTAAAGTCTCTAGAAAAATATATATATCCTGTTAGTAGAAATCGGTTTATAGGTGCTACCTAGGTAGTTTAGACCACACTATCTAAAGTGGGCTTGCAACCTAAAACAAACAAAAAAAATCATATCTAATGTGCAATCGTACTCGTTACTTAAGGCTGCCAGGCCTGTGTGCTATCGACCTGGCTAAATCGGCCGGTTGTACTTATTTAAATGTTTTCAATAGTAAGATTTCCAGAGAAGGAAAATAACATCCAAATTGAATGGGATTCGTAGGAGGATCCTCGTATTTTTCGGACATATATTTTTCCCAATTAAAATACCTATGTTACCTTCTTTCTTTTATGGGGCCTGGGGTTTGATTTCTGACCAATGTGGATACTTTATTTTGTGGAGATCTTGCTACTGTGTATATCATGGACTATTCTGTGAAGATTTTTCGTGGCAAGTTCGCAATCCTTGAATAAGAGAATGTTTTATTAAATGAATTTATCTTTGCAATATCAATTTAAGAACTTAGTCAATCCACAATTTTTAAAGCAGTTGTCTATTTTCTGTGTTCATGGTGCTAAATGGGTGGCAGATGTAGCGCAGTATTATTGATGAGGCTTAGTTTTGCTCTAATCATTCATATTTCTAACAGTATTTACTGCGAGAATAGTCGTAAATCAAAAGAAGAAGACACGCATCATCACGTTCCGCTAGACTGGGTTAAAGCGTGATTCACTGCCGATGTGAATCATATGACTTCATATCCACGTCCTTATATTTTCTCTCACTCAAGTCATACTTGAGTTTAAAGACCTGAGCAATAGTTATGGTGCAAATTTGTGGATAGTTTATTTTACACAGTTCAAAAACTATCAAGAAAAATCAGGCAATGAAATTAGCGTTTATAAAATTATTCATTAATTATTAAAATAATAATTGACAAATAACCAATAGCTGTATAAACAAGTGAGATTGAAGTATATTTACACTCTCACAAGATTTCTAAATAACAAAAAAGGCTCGGTATTGCGGGAATCAAGCAGGCTCAAGGAAACATCTGGGAAGAGGATGGACTAAATAAGTTGTTTTCTCAATAGAGACACGAAAAGAAGATAATGAAAATTCTAATATTAACTATTAGTTTTATGTATCAGAAATATGTCCTCATAGGAAATTAAGCTTAGTATAAATATAAGAGTTTTGATACGAGGACATGGAGATGAATACAGAAAAATGGCTACACGGCTGATTATGAAATACGGTGGAAAAGGAAGGTGGTCAGAGAAATCAGAAGAGGGCAAAAAAGTGAAGGGATGAATTTTTGACGGATGAAGGAAAGCTGACAGGGACAATAGTGGGGAGAATGCATTGAATAATTGCGGGAGAGGGAGTAAAACAATAAATACTTAGGGTACGATGAAGGAAACCGTAAGATTTGACAGGTAGCATGAAGAGTTGATGAAGGGCTTAAAACGTACCGTAGGAAACATAGATCAAGTCAAAAGAGGGTAAAAAGATGATTATAATGGTGTACAGCAGAGAGTAGGGAAAACACAAAAATTTTGATGGTAAAATAAAGATGTCAATGGCCATAAATCAACATTTTGGCCACATATCCGTGGGATATAGAGAAGCTATTTGGCAAAATAAATGATAGCGCTTAATCACTCAAGCAACACTCGCACTTTTCCACAGTTTTATTAATACACGACGCAATTATCTAGCAGAGATTTATCAAGGTTCCCTTTACCTTAATATTACAACTCTGCGAGTTGAAAAGCGTAGTGTATTAAAAAACCTCTGTGAAAAAGTATAGACTTTGTTTGATTGAATATGTGTTCCTTCCACTTGGTTTATGAAGCCTTAATCTGTTCAACTAGACTTCATTTTCGACTTAGTAGCTGTTAAATTTATTTATCACCTTGAATCATTGCCATATCAATGTGCATGTCAATACCAAATACTTCTTTTACTTACGTTTTTAAGTGCTCTGCTCTCAAGGCGTCGCCACTGTCTCGACCTGGAACCCCACTGGCTGTGGAGAAATGCAATTTGTGCCTGGCTGTCACGCCTAATTTCAGTGTCCCTGTAACCGATAACAATTTGTATAGTTAATCAGCTGTTCGTGGAACGCACATCACAATGTATACTAGCAAAAACCATTACATGAGTAGTGTATTCATGGGAATTCGCTGAAATTGAAACTGAATAACAGAACTAATGATTGAATCACACTTTTAAGTTTTTGTTCTCGAGTTTTACACTGCTACCCATTGTGTCCCCGTATATTTTGATGCGTAAAGGGGAACGGTGCTTCATATACCGACTAACCCATTTCCTCCGTCTATCAGATATTTTCTTGATTTCTTTGATTTTTGAAAATATTCTCCTTATCAAGTTCCCACACTCTATGACGTAGTAGGCCATAATAAGCTTTATCCAAGGCACTGGTACGGAGAAAAAGATAATGCGAAAGTTCATGTTTATTTTTGTTAGTATGTAGAAGCGAATATTCAACAAAAAAAATGCATTGAAATATCCTATACATGTACAATGAAACAAAATGCACTGCATCTATGAAAAACGTTTTGCAACTGGAGTATTTTTCAAAGCTTAGTTGGTACACATAATTATAGAACAATATTATATTAATAGATTACTGTTATGCAACTCAAACTAACAGAATCATTTGAACTTTTTTAAAAGATAATTCGACCTAGATAATTGAGGGTATTTTTTTAAGTTCCATACATAAGTATTAACAGCCAGATCTAAGGGTATTATTCCGTATGTTACCTAATATTTTAAAGGCAGAGAAGACGGAATCGGGAAAGGAAAATTGGGAAATATAACTTGCTCTTATTTAAATAGTTGCAGGAAAAATGTGCCGCATGCTTTCGTGCATATATGAAAATAAGTGCACACGAAAGCCACGTTTGGCCGGTAACATGCTGGTCTATATAAACGTCGCGTGTTCAAACCCCGTCTCCGGCATATGTCTTGTGCTCGCTTAAGGACTAAGCTTACGGTCTAAGTTGGAGTACGGTAGAGTGTTAGTGTGGGTGTTCACACAACAAATGTGTGAAACGTCGTAGCAACCAAACCAGTTGTCACAGCCACAAGAATTCTGGGAACGGGGAATCCTCCGGCTCGTGAAACTGATGCTCCGGCTTCTGGTGATTATTTGTGAATAAAGACTTAAATTATACCCTAAGTGTCGTTTCGTACCTTTTAATTTGAACAACCTCATAGTTGGAGCACTTTAGCACCTAATCGAACGTGAAAGCTACTACGTGCTAGGAGATTGCATTACACGAGCTATGGTAATATTTCAGGATTAGATCTAGTAGTTTTTGTTGAATATTTATCTATACGTGTGCTACAGAAGAGTGATGAAGATAAAATGGATCAACCGAGTTGATAACGAGGAAGCCCTGAGAAGAGAGGGAGAAAAGAGAAGTCTTTTAAATACCCTAAGAAGAAAACGGAAAGGATGGCAGAAGGAAAGAAGAAGGAAAGAATGGCAGAGGAAAGCCTCGTGCAAGATGTATGGAACAAGTCATGAAGGATGTGAAAGAGAAGAAATACGTAAATATGAAGAGATTAGCCGATAGAAGAACTCAGTGCAGAGCTGTTCCAAACAAATCTGAGGATTGATGACTAAATATAATGAGAAAATGGGCGCGATTTCAGGCAAATAAAAGGCTTGTGCATGCTCACCTATTTTATCACCTCCATGCGTGTAAATAAAAAGACCAAGAACGGGAAATATTGTGATACTTGAAGTATGCAGGTAAAGGGATAGGAAGAAATCGAAGGTAAATCACACGAAGTAGAAAAAAGTTGTGGGCTCAAAAATTGGGGAAAAAATGAGTATATAAAGTCTACTAGAATGAGCATGAAGTCAAGTGACAGGACAATTAAATCTAGGAACAATGTGTGCGTGATGAAGTTAATATTTTGATCATTTGTACAATAGTAGTATTTCCAATGAGAAAAAAATCATTCATCTTGACCGGGAACCAGAGCCCACTGATTCCCAGTCAGGCCCTTTGGTCAGTGAAGCTACCAAGGCATCCTTCTTACGTGTGGATTGCTAATTTCTTCACGATCCTTGAATTCCATTATTCACTTGTGTAGGCTTCCGCGGGTTGTCTTACTTGAAGATGCTGGTCTTTCGGGATTTCCTCCGCGTTGGTCCATAATTCCTGGGACGACAGTTTCGCCGGCGTTGCAGTCGGCTTCTTCAGGTCAGCTAAGAAGCTTCTTCACTAACCAGAAGAAGCCGACTGCAATGCCGGAGAAACTGTCGTCCCAGAAATTATGGACCAACGCGGAGGAAATCCGAAAGACCAGCATCAATTCACTTGTAGCAGAAGTAGTGGAAGTAATTACAATACTACCGGCATTGAAAGTTCTTGGGGGCTAAGCATCTTTAGCATTTCCAAAAATATTTTCCAGTGAAAAATATAATGTTTCTCAGGAGTTATTAAAAAATCACCAAGGTGTCTAACATCTACATCTACAAGATACCCTGCAAGCCACCGCGAGGGTGTGTGGCAGGGGGTGAAGATCACCAAGCATGCACAACCAACATACAAAACAAGCAACTATAGGGTCTCATGCAACTAGATGGTTAGTATCTATAGTATTTAAGGGATTAATATATGCATCATGCACTCCAGACTACTCTAAAATATTTCCCCTTCCTTTCCATTTGCTATGCTGCCTATTCTGTTCTCTTATAGTACGGGGGAAAAATGCCATTTTGAATCTATCAGTAGGACAATCTATCTCTCTAATCTTGTTTATCTGGTCGAATCTAGTACAATACGCTGGTGTTTTTAAGATGTGCCTAACATCTTCAGTAAAGCTTTCCGATTGAAATTTCTCTGATAGATTTAATCTGTACCTTAACCTACGCACTGATAATGACTCCCACCCTAATTTTGGAATTATTCCGAAACACTACTCAACCTATCGTAACACCTTTTAACGAACCTAGCTGCTCTACGCTGCACACTGTCTAGTTCTCTGATCTAACCTAAACGTGTGAGTAAGAGTGACATTTTTTAAAAGTAAAATGTAGTATAATGAGTTTCCGGTTTCTTTATGAGTTAAAATCTTGCTTTTAATTCTGTGTATAAAGAATAAGCTCGTTTTGTACTGTAAACGGTTCTTGCTGGAAAGAATATGGATTTAAATTTTTTTCAAGTTACGTCACAGAAAATGAAAAATGTGCGCACTCATCGCCGTCTGTTTATAATTTATCTCAAATCCCGTAACATCCATTATCCAAAACAACTCGGAGAATCCACTTCAGTTATTTTAAATGACTTTTTTTGCACTCATCGCAGTAAATGTACACCAGCAAGGCACGTATGTCCGTTACAAATCGTAGCTTCATTGTCGGTGAGTGGTGCAAGATAAACATCATCTCGTGTCCGGCAATGTTTTCCCTGTCAAAAAGCCAGACCGGGGACTTTGCACGAGTTAAAACTGAGGGAGAAATAATGGTACACAATAAATCTCATGCTAGCTTATTATGAGAGGAGGATTTGTGCGTGTAAGTATGGATTGAATTAAAGATTCATGGTGGGTGATGGTCCTTTGGCCTCCATGTAATTACTGACCATGCATCATTAAGGAGCAGTGGCCTCGAAAGAATATGACTAATTGATTACATACTCAATTAATTGGCCATAAATGTCACTCCTGTTAGCGTACAGAATTTGAATTAACATCATCTCTCAATTAGCACGATCATTCATTTTACACCCAGACCGGATAAATTACAGGTTACGCGAGCGAAAAAATATCGATTTCAATTCTTTTCATTCTCCTATATCGATTTCAATTCAAGTCTCGGATGCTGTAATAACCTATGAAATATTACTCTATGGTACCAAGTCTACATTTACTGACGCAGGTCACATCGGCTGAAAAAGTAGGAGGCCCGTGTAGTTTATAAATACGCTGTGAGGAGACGTATGCATCCACAAAGAGAACGCTAAGTAGGACATGAACGTCCTCATTTTGAGCATAAAAAGACACTTCAAAGCATTTTACATTCTTAAAAAGAATTTTACACATAAGGCGCTCAAGGGACTTTCAACGTAACAAACATTGCAGTTTTTCAGGATGAATTAAATTAGAAAGAACCGTTTGCAAGAGTGAAACGGGAGTTTAAGATATCACAAACGTAAAAAGGTTTACTGATCTACTCCGGGATCGGTTATGATCGAACGATAGAGTCAGATTAACGGTATCATTGGAAAGCACGAATTAAACTTTACCAATACGGTAAATTAACATCATATGTAAAAATAATAATAATTATATTGTGAGTAGACAACAGGTTACCTTTAGGCTCTTCCTAAAAATATTATAGATTTGAATTTCCAAAAAGTGTGATTAAAAGTTTTAATTATTAAAAGAGTTTACAATGACATAGAATGGTTATTTGAGGTAAACTAACTTAATAAATTCATTTATTAAGAGCCTTTACCACGTAAACTTGGTTTGGTGTAGGGTAAATTTTAGTTAAAGATGCAGCAATAATTTAAGTTATTGGCGGTTCGAATGTTTGTAAAAAACCTTAGGTTCCAAAATTAAAAATCCTACGCTGGTGTATTTTACCTATCTCTTGCTTAAAAGTGATGTACGTAAAACTTAACCTTTAATAGTTTTAACTGTCGCCGTTATTAGTCTTAAGCTCAAAAAATAGTATATTACCGCAAGGAGAACATGAAAAAGATGCCACGACTAATTCTAAAGATTCAGGTGAAATGTGATGGAAACAAGACAAAATGTTGCCAGAGTAGTCACAATTTTCCACTAGAAATGTATATACCTACACCAAAAGTATGCTTTAAATATTTTTAGTAGAAGTTGCCATCATTTCAGACAGAATTATGAACTGAGTAACTTATTCACTGCCAAAGACCTATTAAGTGCATCAATTCGAATTTTATTTCAGATGAGCTTGAATAAGTTTTGCCTTTAGAATATTCTAAAATTGTTAGTATGAAAGCATTTATGAGTGCATAGGGAAGGCTGTATTTTAACCGTGAAGGGCGTATTTTAGCCAAAAGAAGTCTGTGAAAAACCAAACTAATTTGTAGAATCCTGTACTTCAATTCGGATTAATCAATTTTACAAGACTATGTTACAATGTAATCATGGCATCAATTATTTCTTTTCCAATCGTAAGTAAATAATTGAAATTAAGTTGACTATATTCACGATGAAATGTGCGATTATGAAATAATAAACATCAAGGAAGGGTGAAGGGAATATTCATTTCCTAAACGAACCTTATGAATTGAATTTATATACTTAAAATCTTACACCAAACTAAATATTTGGGAAAAGTATAATCCGTTAACTCTTTAATAATTAATACCACATAATGATCTTAGGTGTGGTTTAATTAGAAAAAATATGCAAGCCTATGCATTAAAACATATTTGGATACCTATTAAATGTCGTTCATTAAACCTCAATCACAATAAATTCTGATTTGCGCTCACCTAAGTATACTAGTGCATTAGGTACCGGCTATTGTTGTTAAATCGGCATTTCACTGGAGTTTCACTTTAAAAGGATTCAATTCCAGTTCTAGTAATCTTGGAAGGCAAATTCATATTCCACCACTTATATTCAATGAGAATGGTATTAAACATTTCCCCAGAGCAAATTTGGAGTTTTGCTCTCTCCGAGAAAATCCAGTTTTTGGTAGATGATTCCGTTTCCTAAAGTGGGAGATGTAATTGCGGAAATATGAAAGCCCCTTTCATCCGTTGGAAATTAATCTTGCTTGGCAAATCGATTTCGCACTTCTCTTTCCATGTTGCTTAAAATTTTCTCGGGCAACCGTATGCTCCCTTTTTCATCACAGTAGTTTAAAGAAACATGTCTCTTTGGTAAGCGTCAAACTCAGAGCCATAAATTGTCAACATAAGGACAAAATTAGCAGTTTCCTCAAAGGCCAAGACGGCGAATATTGAATCAACTTGTAAAACAGTTAGCCGTTTTCCCAATTACTGCTCGAGTATCACGTCATACATGGAGTAACAGACGGAATTGCCTCTCAAAAGGTTTCTCACATAGACTTCTCTGAGAGTCTGGTATTAGTTTTAAAACAAGCAACACTAAATGATTAGTCGATGAACAGGTGCTTACGTGTCTTCAACTCTGTAACAGATAAAACAACAATGACCAAACTTCAGCGGATGAAATTCAAGGAAACGTTATCTTCGGTAGGAAAGAGATGAAGTACAGAGCTATTACAGATGGCATGTTCTAAAAAAACGCCACAGTTACTAAGTCCATAATGAGATTGAGAAAGAGAATTTGAGAAAAAAATGGGATTCTTTACAACTTCTTCAACGAGTACCCAACTATAAGGAAAAAGTCACACATTTAGCAATAAAATCAAAATTAAGTTACAGCAAGGAGTATGTAAAATTGGCATCATAGTGATTTCAAGAAAATAGTGGACTAAGAATTCATGTTTTTATTTCTCGAGCAGTCTCCTTTATTTTAGTGGATTGACGATAACAGCAGCCAAAAAATCACGGCTGGAAGCAAGTGTGGTGTTGCAGACGAATGATGAAGATCAATTGGATTTACTGAATGAAGAACCAAGGATTTGTGAGAAAAGTGGCGAAAAATAAGTCTCCTGAAAACCTTAGTGAGACAACGGGACAACTTAATTTGTCTCTTGATTCATGTTTGCCTAATGAAGACAATCGGTGAGGGACAATTGAATGGGAATAATGGCAAAAGAATGCCTCGCATGAGTTATATAGAGTAAGTAATGAAGGATGTGAAAGAGAATAATTATGTAAGCATGAAGAGGCTATCTAATGAAAGAATAGAGTGTATGTCTAGAGCTATGTCAAACCAATCTTAGGATTGTTCATTTATGATGACGACGAAGAATTTATAACATCATTGTTGTTTTTTTCCGTATTTAACGTATCCTTTGATGGAGTATCCCTGCTTGTGCTTGTGCCTCACGGAAAAATCATCCCAAAAGTATTTTTTTCTTGACCTAACCTCAATATACCCTTTCCTTGGCTTTTTACCATTGCTATTTAAATATTTAAAAATTGTTTAGAGTAGACTAGAAGATGGTTACTAATGCTTATTAAGCATGTTATATAATGTATGTTTTGGTGTGCATTCACTCCCTGCCATACATCTTTATGGTGGCTTCCAAGGTATTATGTAGATGTAGATGTTATACTTATACAACACAAAATTTACGAAATATATATGTCTTAGTGAAATTGTGATAATCACATGTAATCAAAAGTATCTAAATGCTCTTCTACTCAAGCAGATATGTAAGCACGGGGAGATCGTGGGGGGTTATGGGTCTATGTAACTCAAATTGGTATAAAATATGCAACTACAAAGAATAGGAGGGAAAGGCAAATAATGATGTGCATGGAGGAAGGAGTGGAAAATCCAGAAGATGAGAACTATGACAACAACAGAGGTTACTAAATAGAAGAACCGAAAGGAGATCTGTGTAATACCAATCATCTGATTAATGACCTGTCATTTCCAAATGGGCTACTACTCATAGTACATATTAGGTTAGGTAATTTTTGTTGCATGCAACACCGCTCTCATGATATCAATTTTATTGATATCCTGCATTCAATGCAGAGTGCAACGGCCCAACACTGTGGCCGTCAAAGAACTAAATATCCAACAAATAAAGATTACAAAATTGTCAATATTATACAAACTCTCTCAAGCTCTCATGATATCAGTTTTATTGATATCCTGCATTCAATGCAGAGTGCAACGGCCCAACACTGTGGCCGTCAAAAAACTAAATATCCAACAAATAAAGATTACAAAATTGTCAATATTATACAAACTACATGAAAATGAGATGTATATGCATCGTAACCACAAATTAATTTCATGTGAATTTTTTTTTTCGCTTTCAAAAAATTTATTTGAAAGTTTTCTGCGGCTTACAGAGAAGCCAACGATGCAGGGCTAAGGGTTTGACCTCGATTTGAACAATATCGCATTCCAAATAGGACGTGGCGAGTGCTTATCCCCTGCGAATCGGAAGGTATTAATCCAATCGCAATCACACGTGCGCATTTTATACGGTCAGAGCACAAAATGAACTCGACGGATAAACTCGCACGGAATCAAAATACGTGAAGTGCAGCAATCATAGCCATAGATCACGGGAGGCTCTCCCGAAATGCAGGAGAGAAGAAAAAATGAGGAGAGGCCCGGAAATGGACGCCTCAGATCGAGGCTACCAACGGGAATAGAGCGTGTGCCACGAAGTCGTTCCCTTCTCTCGTTTGATTGGCTGTAAATGAATGGAAAAACGGATTGCACATGAGAATACGCGAACAACGCATATGAATTGCAAGATGGAAGCACATGGACCCATTGTTGGTGTGACTGACGGGCTTCAATTAACTACGAGATGGGTTGTAAACGATATGTTGAGGGACACCACATTTTCCCCATCCAACCCTAAATTCTCTCCGCAGGGCATGCATAAGCCCTAAACAGGATTTTCTATTACATGGCGTAAGCCTCTTGCGCAAGACTGTCAGCTCATGTAAAAGCCATTCACTGGGCCATCAACAAAGGGAGATTTGACGTAAACCGTAGAGAACTTAAAAATAAAGGTGATTTGTGATTACAACTAGTCAAATTTGCGCATACCATCGAAAATATTTTAGGCTATCGATGAAAAAATCACTCTCTAAGTCCGTAGCCCTCTACGAATGAACCTGAATTTTGTCTGATTCAATGTTTTGATTACTATTGTATTTTAGGCACATCTGGAGTACCTGGAGTACCTCTAAGGTTACCTTCCAGTTTTATTCAATTATTTTCATAATTAAAGCTTTGTAACGCATTAAAGAGATTCGGTCAGCTCCAAATAAACTAGCGATATGTATCTAAAAAAATGGGCTTAGGTATATACGAATAGAAGAGGAATTCAGGAGAATATTCAGGATAATATGAAAATCAGGAGAAATTCCTCTTTTATGTAGGGAAATATTAAACGTAATGTAATAAAGAAAAAATTAACAGCTGATGGCGATGGGAAGGCACGTTTAAGTAAACCCGTACCGAGTCATTTTAGTTCACTTAGAAAGTGAATTTAACATTTTTTAAATCCATAGATCATGACTAACAATCGAAAAAATCAATTAAAATATTTAAAATAATACTATAATGATTTGAATTGCTGTTGAACAATATCGTGTGGATGGTATACCTAGTTATTATGAAATATTTCTACGGCATGAATTTTTTGGAGAATAATAGTCTTATCTGAAAACCACATGTACGCTGCAAGCCAACTTCAGCGTGTGAGGTTAGGAGTGAATCATAAAATATGCGTAAAATACATGCGCTGATAGTTTATTACTACGATTTCAGAGAAACATACTGGAAAGGCATGCACCTGGCATGTGAAACTAGATTACCAGTAGCTAACTACGAAGGAGTATAATTCTCATTAATTAGCTCGGCGTTTGCTTGGATACCGCAAATAGTTTTTGCACCATGCAATGCAGTAGACCTGAATCAATTAATGTAAGAAAATTTCCCAATTCTTATCACGGGAACCTGAAATTTCCTAGACATGATTAACCTGCCAGTATTCCTCATTGTGTAAATAATTAATATACATTCACGGCAAATTCATTTTTAAATTTACATAATGGTACATAAGCTCCTATGATCTTATGTACCTATGACTTGTGCCAATGTGGTAAATATGCATTGATGACCTCACTCACCGAGCTACCTTAAAATCGCCATCTTTCTGACACTTTTCTTAAAATTAGACAAATTTCCATTTTTTTAAGAGCCCCTGGGGCCCCAACCCTACGCCGCTGCTCCCATCTCTCGATTAAGTCCTAGGCAAACCATCGGGGAACCAATTTCATATCAGAATTTCCAAATTCCACATTGCAAGCCGTTTTCCGCTCCACCCTCCTTCGTATCACCTCCGATACACTGCCACCTATTATTGCCTTGCGTAAATACGTCACGGTGTAATCTCCGTGCCGACCGTGTCGCTCGGCAACGCCGCGTGTAGCGAGGGATGGCATGATAGCCTGCAACCTTTCAAGGGGTGGCGTCTGTATCTCCACACCGGCTGATACAATGGGGGTGGTATTGGAAGGGTAAATCAACCTCTCACGGTGGTCAAAAATACGCACCCTATCAGCCACGAGGCAACTCACCAACGCCCCCTCGCCTTTGACACACCTGAAAGCAATTATTCCCTTGGTTGCGAAGCGTCACCCACTCTCCCTGATCGTTTGAGAACTCTATTTCGAAGGTCCAAAGAATTAGGCTCCATCGTTTGTAACACATTTGAACATAAATCCAGCGACAGCTTTATGGTGGTGTTTTCGTTATTTTGCGCGTCCACTGTACTCTTTGCTAAAAATACTACGGCGTACCTGGTAGTTTTATCGCCGAAAGGTTTCATACCCTGCTAGAATTTTCAATGAGAATTATAACTGTCATTGCCCTTTTTTTGAAAGGGTTTTCCAGTTTTGGCCTCGTATTTTTGTTAAACAAATCCTTTTCCATATGAGATGATTTTGTACAGCATAAAACCAGGAAGCAAATTCTTAACAGCTGGCGTATGCAAATATTACAAGTTAAGTGAATTGGAATTCGGAAGGGAACTTCTCAAAATACTGTTCTACAGGCACCTGTGGGCACCTGAAAACAAACGCAGCAGTCTTGAGACCATCTAGTATTGACCCTGATCGTACATGATGCAGGTGATGTCCGATAAACTTCTTTGGGAAAACATAATGAGTATTTTATTGGCTTAACTTCAATTATCATGAATGTTCGGCTACACATTTCGATAATATAAGACAGCGAGCACTGAAGCATGATATTTCAGTTTCTTAAAACAAATTCGTGCAGTGTATTTAGATTTAAATTGGTAACTCCATGATACTAACAATACCTACACGTTCTTCAGCTCTTGCTTTTTCAGTTCAGACTCAGAGTTTAGTCTTTTTTCGGGGTCCTACGATCAGTAATATTTCATTGCCTTTTTACTTCCTCTCTAGGTTTGTAACAAGAAACCAATAGATAACTGGTAAATTGTTAGGCCAAATAGGTAGTTGACACTGAGAGCAAATGACTGAATATTGTAAGACAAGATCAGAAAGAGCATCAAATAGAAAAATAATTTTCCACTGTCGTACATAATATTAACTAGGAGTAATAACGATAACACCTCATAAAAACCAAGCTTGGGCGCGCGTTAAGTTACTGGGAAATAAATTTTGGTAATAAACGGAAAGGAGGTTTACAAAGAAGGCCTAAAAATACGTGCTGAGGAAAGTTGATAGTTGGCGGATGTCGTGGAGACAAATTAAGGAGTACCTACTGCATTGGAAAAAAACTAGCGCTTGCAAACCAAAAGCATAGAAATATACGAAATATTTCTCGACTTCGATTTATGAAAATGTTGGGCATACATATTGAAATTCATCCATTACAAAATATGTCCACACCGTGTTAGTCACGTGGCTCGGCAAAGGTGTCCTGATGCGTTGAAAATTGCTGCTCTTTTTTTTTTTTTTTAATTTTCGGTATGATGTAGCCATTGCGAAAAAACCCTGTTGAGGTTATATTTCAACAGGTAAGATCAGCTCTGTAGCCTGAAAATATGAGGTCAAAGAATAAAGTGTGTGGAAGATGGAAACATTGAAAATGCAATGAGCAAGAGGGGAGAGAAGACACACGAAGACAGGCATGGAGAGTTAAGTCGTGTAGTAGCTGTCAAGTCGTATGTGGAGTGCTGGTGTTCCATCCAAAGGGTTTGGGTTCCATTCCCCAAAAAGGTAGATCTTTCTTTGGCGACTCGGTCCCCACTTAAGTACCACGTGGATAGCACCTTGATTATTCTGTCCATTAATCTGGACGTTGAGCCATGAACCCCTTGTCAAAATTCGTTCACAGTTGACCAATACAGATCCTCGGTTTCTTTCCATTCTTCTTCCCTTTCCCGAGAAATTTCCACTCTAATCAAAGCCATCAACCGTCCTAAATAGACATTCCGTGAACAGGCATGGATATTTCGAAATAGGTGAATTAATATAAGCAATTATTAGCGATACATAATGAAATATTGTCGGAAAAGAGGCATTTGAATTTGGTAAATTTCGCAAAAACCAAGTTTTCCAAAAACCGATAAGGGTAATGGTAAATTTGAGTGTTTGTTCGCGTTGACCGATTTTTCCCACCACCATTAGCCCCACACTTCACATTTGCTGGGAAAAAGGTATCACCGCAATCTGTCAATAATCGGCTTGACAGACTAATAACGCTGACCTATCTCATGAATGTTTGAACACCCGACATTCGCTCTGCAACCAAATCGCACTCGCTCATTTTTTTGCCCCCGGTGGACTGTCCTCGGAGGACAATAAACTTCGTCCCCACCCTCTCGTTTTCCTCAGCCCGCGGAAAGAGTATTCGCGTGGGATATTGCTGATGACGACCGTGATGTGACCGGCGTGGAGTTTACAAGGCGGAGCGTGGGAGTCGTGGGTTATCAATGCGTGGGAATGGTGGGGAGATTGAAGGAGGGACATCCGGGAATGAGGCGAAGGGGATGGGTGTCGGGGAGAGAGGCGGGGAAGCAAATGGTCGCTGAAGGGGCTGGCGGCTTGGATGTTGGCTCGGTGAGTGTTGATGCATGATCAGAGTGCGGTATGTCATTGAGATCGACTCGTCCCTCTCCATTACGGCCGAATGGAACGCTAAGGGATTTCGGTCGTCCACGCAGTAGACCTTGTTCGCTCAAGGATTTAGAATTATGGGCGTTCCGATGCGAGGGTGGTAGTGGGATGACGAGGTTGGTCGGGTTGTTTCCTGGAGGGAAGCGAGTGGGACGCTGCGTGTGTCGAGAAGTGCATTGGAGAGTTCCAGCTTCATCTCCTCTCCAAATACCGTGCCCCACCCTTACTCACCCCATCTCTCTGGCTCGATCCCCAACTTCAAACATCCAATTTGCGCAAGACTTACACGAAGTGTAGAACTCGTTTTACGCACATTAATCTAAAGACTCCTTGTGGCACAAATTACGGATTCAAACATTACATTCAGCATTTTTTCACGAGGTGGTCAGTTAAAGAAATCCACAAATTATGCTCATGAAAATTCATCGGGCGGTATGAACCAACGATATTAACAAGAAACTAGTATTGAGATGTTCACGGTATTTGAGAAATAAACATAGACACAACAAACACAAGGAATGCGAAGTGGCCGCGAAAAGTCTTTTCCTGGATGAATTATTTTTTTCTCTTCGAAAATCTTCCCGTAAAATTAATAACAAATGTAGAATTAGTGCCGTCGAAAAGCTAATAGCAAAGTCTGCAACGCAGTATTCTATAAGCGAATAAGTAATTATTGGAGTATCGACAATGTGGAAATGAAAATTTCAAACCAGAATATCGATTACTTGTGACCTCCAAAGTTGAAAGCGATAGAAATTGAGAATTTTCTAATTATAGACATATAGGTATTGAACTGCTGTAGGAAATTACAAAGATTGAGGTAATTGAAAGAATGAGTTATTTAGAAAGAGTTAAGGTCATGAAAAAACACCCAGCTTGCAAGATGAGAGGGAGGGGAAAACATGAATAATATGAAATGTATGAGCATTAAAATGTAAACTCATTTAAAACATTTTGAATCGGCTTAAAAACGTTAACAAATATTTAAAACTTTCCTGGTTCCTGATTTATTGTCAAAATAAGTCGCCATTGAATGTATAATCGAGAGACTTATTTGTAATAATAAGCATTTTATTCTTTTTCGGCCTCGATGCTTCGGTGCAGCCACACGTCCGTGCATTTTGTGCGCCTACGGCGTTCACGTGTGACGGGACGGCAAAGGAAAGAAGCAATCCCTCCTGAGCCCTGAGCCACGAAAACTTGACTCGTGCATGTGGGATAATCGTGTAATCACCGTGGCGGTGTCCCGAGGCGAGTGCATCGCTAAACCTCACGCTCACAACAGCCAGCGTAAGCACGCGAA
Source organism: Platycnemis pennipes (assembly GCA_933228895.1). Taxonomy (NCBI): domain Eukaryota; kingdom Metazoa; phylum Arthropoda; class Insecta; order Odonata; family Platycnemididae; genus Platycnemis; species Platycnemis pennipes. The sequence continues at coordinate 73,896,300 of OW121856.1, read as the reverse complement.
TTGCTCGGAATTTGGGCTCCGCGGGGAATTAATTGCTCGTGCAGGTTTGAGGGGCATTTCCGTTCCCCTTTAATGACCGGAATAGTTCCATGCGGCGAAATACAAAATAACAAAAACATCTTCACGGCCTTAATTTATTTTTTAACCTCGTCACCGACGACCTTTTGGAGAGAATGAAAATAGCTGATGCAGTAATCTCCATGAGCTTCATCATGCAGTATTGGGTTTCAGGATTTTCGCCGTTTAACACGGAGCGAAGTAATTTGAGTTTCGTAGTTACACTATAAAACTGGTTTTTAGGAACTCTACAAACGTTCTGACTGTTCTAACACGGATAATACCAGACTTTAAGGGTGCATTTTTTTCCAGATTTATGAATTGAAAAATAGTTGAATTCGTTAAAATATGTAGCGTTTTTTGCATTTTAATTTAATAAAATGAGAATTGAAGATCAAATAGTAGTCGCAAATGGACTATCGGAAAATTAGTTTCATTAATTGCGTAATTAAAATGGTTTTTATACACAAACGTATGCATAAGTATTAGCATTATTAGAAATAAGTTTATGAGTAGGGTGAAAGAAGACTGAATGTGTCTGCTGCAAGATTAATGAATTCGGTTCAAAAATATAATCAATCATAAAAATCAAATGAAAATTAAAGTTTTTAATCAAGAGTTTCTATTGACGACGGAAAATTGTTGTTAAGGACAAGAAGACTACTTTTTTGATATTCTCTAATGAATACAATTAATTTTACATTACATGGTGTTAATGAATTTTAAATATTAATTGTAAATTGGAACACTTGTACGAGTTGTGACATTAGTTTTATAATTTTCATATAGCCAGTTTTTGAAAAAAATAATTACTACTGCTGACAAACCTTGTTGCTAAAAAAGCGCCTTTTGTTAACGAGGAAATTCCTATATAACTACTGCATTATTATAAATATCAGAATTAATGGTATTGATACAAGCTTGCAGCTACTAACGAGCCCACCATGTAAGGCTTAGCGGGACCTGAACAGTCGACAATTTATACCAAATAATAATTTTTTACTCAAGGAATTGCTTCAAAAAATTAAAACAGAATGAATGAATTAATATTACCAATAAGGATGCATATATTGAGTAAATACAAACATGTATAAGACAGTAAGCATTAAAGTATAGACACTAGGATTTATAACAGTCAGCAAGCGCTACAAATCATTCCCTTAAGCCGAATCGTCCAATATTTCACTTCAAGGAAAAGGAATGAGTATTTTTATATGCTGAGCAATAAAAATACTTCAAATTTCCGCTTTAATGCTTCACTAGAGCTAAAAAATTATCCTTTTATCGTGAACACTAAAAACACTTGGGAACAGTAGTTTCGCAAACGTTTATATATATAGTAACGATACATGATATTTGTTACATTATGTATGAAATGTAAAAAATGGAATAATAATTAAGCCTTTCGCGGCTCAAAGGAAATTGTGGAGGAAATTAATTTAATGGAAGAGTTTAGATTTCATAATTACCCTTTTCTTCATTGAGGTTATATAAAATACCATTTTAAACGGTATATCTAAATTATTGCCATTAATTGTTTGTCCTTATACTGGAAAAGCCATAAAATCGAGAGCGTAAAATTGATGGCCATATTAGGTGAACAAAGACTTGCACTGACTTAGATGAAATTTAGATGTATCCTTAGCAAATCAAAAATAAGTACAATAAATCTTCGAAACTACAGTATATTTAATTTTTTTAAATAACTGCAAAAGTAAAATATTTGCCTTTTACATGACAAACTGGATATTGAAAGAGCGTCAACAAGTAGATGATGCCTATAAGACAGACGCAGTGTTAATAAGTACCGGACGCTAAGTAATTGAGTGCATTAAAAACGTGTGCGTATTGATATTGCGGTAAAACAGATTCGTAAGGACATCCATGAGAATGGTATGAAAGAATACTCAGCAATATACATAAGTGAAAATTTTGATCATCATTTAATGATGATGGAGCGGAAGCCACTCACCGAGATAATTAAACATTATTATCTCTCTCAGTTTACAGGATATTTAATATTCAATGCAATGATAAATAATTTAGGCAGGGGATTGTTATTTATGCAAGCTAATTAGGTTTTATTGTTTTGCAACGGATTGGCTGTTATTGTATTAATATTTATTTTGGCCCGGTATATGATCGGAAGTAAACAATAGCCCAGTCTTTAGTTCCCTGAATCACCCTGATTCAGGGACCTCAGGATACACATCGAATTCGAGGAAGGGTTTCAGAGCAACGATATCTTTATCCATTTTCAATGAATCCTTCAGGGAACTAATATTATTCTCCAGCTGGGATGGCTCAGCAACAGACTTAATTAAAAGGCCATGTGGATACGTGGTTTCTACTCTTTATCTAAGGAGAAGGATTGCTTCCGGTCATTGATTTCCCGTATCAACCCTGGAATCGTTTGTGTAAAAGGCCTAAGTTCCTATCTTCAGAGAAGGATGTGCGGGCATTCAAGACCAGCTGGCCATTTGATCATAACTCGACTTTCCAAGTTAAATTACACGACAGATTAACATCCGTTAATGTAGAGTGAAAGCCAGTATAGTAAATATGATAGGCATACATTTTTATTTTTCATCCCCGTCTCATAAAGAACATGAATTTCTGTCAAAGTTAGCACTTTGGTCAAATGTGACGAATAAATGTCACTTAAAAACGATAGTAGTATAGAATGCATGATGTAGTCAATAGATATAAATTGATAAAGTCAGTCAATCTTTAGGTCTCAATCGATCGAAAGCAGTCAATCTATCACAGTCAAATTATATAAATAATGTCTTCCAAGCACCGTGGATGAACTCTTTTTATTTATTGATGATCAATTTATTAAGTGAACGATAATTGGGAAGTATTATAGATTGAATAGCTAAAACATTGAATGTGCATAAAATTGGTGACAATATTCATTCTTTGAGTGACGAGTAAAATAAAATAAATCAAAAAGATCATAAAACAAAGAAAAAAGAATTCAAGCGGATTAAATACATCCAGCCATTAAGAGGTAAAATAAGCATGGTAAGTGCCTGGGACTCACATCACAATGTGGACATCATTACCGCTCATCAATCCTAGCATTTGGTAGAAACATTCTCCTATCAGCCTCCCAACTCATATTTACGTGAGGTTTTCCTTTTATGTAATACGATATCTGTTGAAAATACTTCAAATAAGTTTAAAGACTGGATACACCTTGATGACAAGGCTCTTTTGGTGAATATCGCCTTTCTGCCACAAACACTTTGCTTTGCTTACTCTCTACAGTAGCTGAAACTTATGATATTCTGTTTCGAAAGACTCATTAATTACACTAATTGCATCACAATCCATCCAGTTTTCTCTTAATATTCACCAATTTTTGACCGAATTTCAAATAATAGGGCAAAGAATATATTGTACTCCCTAATAAAAATATTTATTCCCCCAAGTGCATTAGAAAGGTAAGAATTTTTAGTTCATTTTTAGGGAAATATTATTTATAAACTTTATGAACTCCACATACACAAGTGATTCTCATTATTTCAGAGCCATATAAAAGATTTGAGGTAGCGTGTATCTTTTATATAATTTTTTCATACGGTGATATTAACTTCATATTATGAGGTAAATGATGTGATTTTGATAGAATAGCAATTGATGATGTTAACTTTAATCACTCATAATTAGAATTCTCAAAAGGATAGATGCTGATGTTTATTTCATCAGTTGGTATTCAACCAGTTGGGACTGATTTTGGTGTGGTCTCCCTATGGCACTCTATTACCTCCCTTATTCCCTTACTTACGGCATCTTTCAATCCGATTTCTATATTCAAATCGCCTATTGAATATCTTCTACCTCTCTTCAATATCTCTTGCATAGATTATCCTTTTCCTGCTCGTCCTTGCTTGCTCGGCAGTCTACCTCGCTAACGACCTTCATTATTCATTTGTTACTAATTATCTCTTCCATCCTACTACTCTGCCTCCTAATTTCAGCAGACAAACTTCTTTGCATGACTATTTATTTGAAATCCATATACAGTCTCATTTATAGTGAGAAATATTGCAAAATAATTTAATTCAATGATGAAAGATGGAATTGGTTTGGATTCTTCCGAAGTTAATTTTGTTTCAAACATAATACTTCCAATCCAATCGCGTACCAAAAGAATAATGGAAGAAAAAGTCATTTACCACGGGGGTTACGTTCATGTATTCGTTATAGTACTGGACTCTTTGGGTTCGAATCCTGGCTGTGGTAGGTTTTTCTCCCGGGTACCCCATATTTACTATTTGAGTATTTTGTGGAGTACATTGAGTTCAGTACTCCGTCCGTTTGATGGGACGTTAAGTTGAGGTCCCTTTGGTGTCTTTGGTTAATAGTAGGATAGTGACGTTGGTTTTCTCTCTACCTTAACCTCTATACTTATCCTTGTACCTTTTCTCCCGGTGTGAAGTTCATTTACGTCCCGGGACAGACTTTGAACGAATGGTAATTACTGATTACACTGAACGTCACGTGAGACATGAAAAATAAAGAAAATACTTACATAAGGAGGAGGAGAAATCTCCTCAAGATAATAGAGTGCTGAAAAAAACAGAGCCAAGGCATCACTAGTGCACTGGAAGCGAGGTAGTTACTCGTTAACCATGCTCCGATTATTTGCATGTATGAATGAGATCGTAGCAAAGCCAGATTCCCAATGAAGCAGGAAATTGGACACATTCTACGAATCGGGGAGGACAAGGGATGCGGCCCTCGATAATCAAGTTGTTTAAATCACAGCCTCTGTAAATGGATTGGACGGAAAGTGACTTCGTTGCTACGGTGCGAAAGTTTCCGCCAGATTGCTGATCACTGGGCTGTATTCCGCTCGGGGGCGAGTCCGGTCGATCGTTTTGCAATATCGGCCCTTATCGGCTGATAAGTCTAGTCTTCCGCTCTCTTGTGACCATCGACTGAGGCATCGGATCGGAAGCATTATGGCCGGAGTCACTTCGTATACAAAGGCAGAAAAATGACCGCAGTATGGATGACTGCCTTGACCCAGGAAAAGTTTGCGACGACGGAAATCTATTTCCCTGGAAAATGAAGAGCTCGCCACACGCTTACTTAGAGGAATGATTTATGTCAAATTTCCTTTAAAAGCGCTGTTCATATAATTAAGTTGGGACTGTTCAAACACGAAAAATATAAGATCAAAATAGCCACTTAAAATATTATTTTAGCCGACTGTGTTATTTAGGTGAGTAATCTACCGTCCTGGCCCGTCAACGATGCGGGGTTCGTATCCTGCTCATGGATGTGCTGTTCTTACATTAGGATTAATATCTCATGTTTTTGGATTAAGATAAACAGTGTGATTTAATTTTTGTCAATGGAACACCTAAAACAAACGTCTGCTCATGGTAATATTATTTCAGTTTGTGTGACATTTTAAAATTCTTGAAATAAACAAACAACCGAACAAACAGAATAAATGTTACTACGATTGGTCATTAGCCTTTTTCGTAATTTAAAATTACGTAGGTACTTAATTTCAATTCTAAGTGTGATAATAAAAGCAATCATGAAGCAGGAAATAGTAGAAATACGCTAAGAACGATCTCATTCCATTAGAATTAGCCGAGATTCAAATTATTTGTTTCAAAATGAAAAAAAAACTAAATTTGCTATCAATAATTTTAGCATCAAATAAATAAAACATTTAACCAATAAAGAACATTCACAGTTGAAAAGTACAACTAAAACAGAATCCATATACACATGTGAAAAATCGGAAATGTAGCTGTAGTTACTTTTTTTTTGCATAGCATTAGTATCAAAATGGAACTTATGGACATTATTTAATGCTTTTTTTCTTTGATGAAACGGTTCTTAGGACGGTACACAGAAGTTCTCTGTCCTCCTATTATCAGTGATCAAGCAGCGCTACAGCTGAGAGCAATGACTGCCAGTGTGATTCGGCTATGGCACAATGCAGGGACGCAAAGAATTATCTCCATTCTTGAGACAAATAATGATCGGGGAAGAAAATCTGGATCAACTGTAGGAAACCATAAAATCTCTTTTCAAAACGATGTTTGTAGATATTTATAAGTATTGTTAGGAATGAAAATGAAAGAGCATATATGACAGAAAACTATAAAAATTACGCATTAACTCTTTATACTTCATGGAGTTCAAACGTCTACATATGGAATGTTTTGTTGCAAATCATGCTGAAATGTTCCATAAGCAAATTGAACGAGACACGGTTTAACTACCAAGTATCCTCCCTATGAAATGATTATTAGTCGCACTCTCTGTTTTGAATAACGATGCCCATCTAGCACGTAGAGGAATCACCAAGATGCTAAAATCTGCAATAAAAGTCATATTGAGCCTTAGAAAAGCCTGAGGTAGCATTTCTAAAGACGTGAGCGCATTTCGCCCAAACAGCATCGAAACATTTGGTGTGAATCCACCGCATGAGAAAATATATCGCAAGTACGCGACTAGTAATATTTCAATGCAATATCAAATTAGTTGCCGCAATTCGGAAAGGAGTCATGTGTTTGAACGCGAGGTAACAGGAGTTTCTCTTGCGATTTATTTCAGCAATGGCAACTTGTAGTCCCCTATCTCTGCGGCTTATCTTCTATTGAAGGGAAATCACCAAATTCTTTAAATTAACCTCCGTATATTTACTGTGATGAAAAATTTTCATCGAAAATGTCAACAATTTAAAAACATTATAAACTGAAGTACTTACGCTCCAGGTAAAGTATAAATACGATTTAAATCCACTACCACGATTTTTTGTCATACACTTAAACGGCATTAATATTTGCGTGTTTTTAAAATAAACCGCCATTTCAATGCATGCAAAACCTGAAGGGACAAGATTGGGTTTAGGTTCGCTGTTGATTAGGCAAACTGACTGCAAATAAACCTATACAAACAGGTTTCATGGAATAAACTATCAATGAAAAAAAAAATATTTTGGTATACTTCCTGCTGTACACTTCATGGCTTTCATTCCGAACGTGGGTGCCAATTAATAGTCCTTAAAATTTAATCCTGATTCACACATTTTGTATGGGTCTGTTATCTTTCATGCTATAGTCACGGCTTTCCTGGCAAATGTGATGCTTGACAAATTAAGGAACCTTATACAACTGTCAGTGACCTTGAATATGAAGCTGATAACATCCTCTCCGCTGACCGAGATTTTAGAGGTCCTGAAAGTCATACGCGACCCAGGTATGCGGAGAGCTAATGACTCATGATTTTTGCATTTTAAGGGATCATGGTATTGCGCTTTATGAAGATTCACCGTGCGCGATATCTTGGCACGGTTTAGGATGAGCGGATCGATCATATGTAATTAAGCAAAACTTTCAGAATGTTGGAGGACTGCCGAATGAAGTATGTGTAATATGCATTTGAGCACAGGAGTACGATGTTAACAGGGCAAATAAGCCCACAAGCATAATAACAAATATGCCCACAAGCCACATCCAAGTCATGATAGAGGAAGACAGGATAGTCAAAAGTGGCATGTTTAACGTATCAGATTCATGATTTAACTATAGTCGAGGCATTTGAACTTTCTACTCTTGATCCCACCTGGATGATGACGATGAAAAACTATTGTGGCGCCGTAAATGTGTAACCCGCTCTCATAATGTATATATCATCTTGTAAGTATGATAGTTTTATGCTACGGCTGAGAATTGAACAAATTTAGGCCTAAAATTATGAATTTTCATCCCAAAATTAAATTCCTTGGATATTTTATCACACTTGATTACCGGACATTGCAAGCGATAAAACATCTATATAGCTAGATATATAATACACCGAATCTTCGACAATTGTTCTATTACAAGAAAAATAATATATTTGGCTATAGGTGTTCCAACGACTGAAATTATATCGCACCGTGTAACCTAATCTTAATCATAAGACATATTATCCATGATCATGACGGAATTCAAACACGGAACTTTGGGTTGCCAAACCTGCGTGTTACCAGCCTGGTTACCTCGGTCCGTTTTACAATATCATTGGAGCTTCGCAAATTGCATGTAAATGATTCATAATCATTCATTGGCGGGATGAATCCTTTTAAAGCTTTTTTGAATTAATTTCTTCATTGAGTACTACAAAATTCTACAATGGGATAAACCTCCCATTAATTTATCCTCATGATATGAAACTCAAATATATTAACCGAAAATTTCCAGAAAAATAGCCTCTATGCTTATTAGGAATCGTAATCCACACGTCTCCTCAAGGTTTTTTCTGTACCGGCATTTTCTATCCTATAAATTATATCTAATATTATTACCAGTGCCATAGTATTAATAACATGTAGCTCCTTGTCTGCGTGACACACAATTAGATGATCATTGGTGAATTTGTGAGAACACACTATCAAAGCACATACCTTCATAATGAGGAAAAACTAAAAAAAGCATACGATAAAAACAATAACAACACAGAATCACCTTTCTGACGGAGATGAACAAAAAATTAGTGTATACCCAACTCTAGGACCCTTAGGCTAACTTTAAATATTACGAAGGTATTGAGCAGAATCATTTATGCAACAATTGCGCAAAAAGAAGTGAGTTCCGTGCGATGATGATTGAATTTAGGGATAATAGAGACACAAAAGAAGCTATTTAAATCTCTAGACACAGAAAAAGAAAAGATTGGATAGCAATAACCTAACATTGATAACATTGTTAGATTTAATGTAAGCTTTTTATAACATTGACTGGATTAATATGTTAAGAATTCTGAAGATAACTACTAACATCGCGCACTGAAATACGATTTATCCAAAATATATATAGAGGCCATCTATGTAGTCTGAAATGCAGTTGTAAAGAGGCAAACAGTAGAAAAACAATAAGTTATGGACGTGCAAAATCTCTTTGAATTTCAACATCTAAACAGCAAAAGATTGAGAAAGAAATTTTCAAGTCGAATGAATGGATCAGGGGTGAGTAATATGGAGAAGTACTATGTAGAGTATAGAAGTACTAGTAAGTACTATGGGTAAGTATGATCAGCGATAATTCTGTTGAAGAGTAGGGAGATAAAAATCTAGGAAAGAATGCCTTATATCATGGAGAAAGTAATTACTATATGTCAGGGTAAGATAAGGAAAAGCAGAGCAAAGAACAAGTTACGCTGAAGAGCGTAGAGAAAATAAAATGAGCTTAGGGCAAAAAGATAGAAGAAGTGAGGTATTGTGAGCATTTGTGTTTTTACCTAAAGGGTAATTAATATAGGAGGAAACAAAGAGGGAATTTACGTTGTAGAAGAGTCCCGGTAAAAATAATTCTACGAAATACAAATTACATGAAAAATATCCAAGCTCCTGAAAATACAAGCCTGGAAATTTCGTTTTAAATATCTGAAAATGAGACGGGGCAACCTCTTTGATTACATCTTCAGATTGTTTTTAAAGTTGAAAATTCTACTTAATATTATCATAAATTATGTTACGCTGGACAAATCGTATGTATGTGGTATAAGTATGGTACAATTGAACTGCGTTTGGCACTCATAATGGTATGCTGAATACTTGGGTAAGAAAAAAGAAATATTTAGTTATTTTACTTGGGGCAAACCTGCAGGCTCGTTTGATACGTGGGAGCAGACCACAAATAAACCTCGTCATATAAAACTCGATACGGTGAAACTTGATTGACACATAAAAATTGACTTATTCACAATGTGGGAGTCTCTTATTCCTGAGTCACTTGTTATTCCTCCTTTTATGAATTTAATATCAAAATCGCACAGCGAAGATTTTAAGTGAGGCAATCCCAAGAGACATTACTCAAATTTGAACCCTGGTCCTCTGGTCCATAGTCCAATGCTCCTTAAATATTTCGTTTGGCTGAAAAAATATATAATTGAAAAAAAACAGGTTGCTGCGATTTAATAATTCATTCATTTGAGCGCAGCAGGTGGAACAGTGCCAACAATTTTCTGCTGGCAATAAATGGTATTAATTTTAAAAACAGAGTTTGCGAGTCATTAAAATTTCAGAGAGTGATTGTTGCTACGCGGACAGATCACATGTGGAAGCGTGATCAGAACTATAACTTTCATTACAGGCATGCTGAGGCATGGGCCTTCAGAACGACGCCATAGAAGCGTGAGAAATTTCCATATCCTCCATGACCCCTTGATTAGTTGGTGGAAACAGCTAAGATTCCGAGCACTCCTCTCACATCTCCTAGGATTCTGAGCCTACCTTAGTATCACAAGGGAACTCTTTGTGTATAGAACTTCCTAGATTCTCATGACCGCATATATTACCCTTCCCCTTACCAAACTAGAAACAACAACGAGATTACCTGGAGTCGTGCCTTTTCATAGCCTTGAAATAGTTTCTACCCCCCCGAAATCATCTTATGAAAGTACATATACAAGGTTTCCTATAGGTTGTATGTACCAACGGACAAGTTGTGCGTGAAGACAGGCGTAGAGGAAACATCAAAGTTTATTTAAGAACGTGTATCATTTTTTCGGATATTCATCTCGAAAGATCGAGGATTTTTGCAGAGACTTAAAATTTGTGCAAACATAGCGTCTGAGAAATTTTTAACTTTTCCTTATTTATTACATTCTAATATCACCAAGAAAACAAGGATTTATAAATTTTATTTATTTATTATCTCGACAAACTTAACTATCACGCATGTACAGTAATAATAATAATTTTTTCTACTCCGTTTTTTTTAGGGATTGAAAAGGAAACAAATTCATATATTGGCTATGAATTACATGGTTTGAGCGTCAATTCTGTCTTAAGGGAATAGCTAAAGGTTCATATCATTGAAAACCATATAAATTAAGCACGGAATTTATATGATTTATTTGAAAAGTGAAAATATTCTGAAGGAAATAGGTGACCATTTAAATAAGTCACAAACGTTTTTGGAGGGTTTTGTATGACTTGCGGACTGGACGTGGCCAGTCAGTTTTGCTAGCTACTTATTCATTGAATTCGTTTTGTTTGTCTCAATAATCAAGAAAGGAAAGGGAATTTGTTTTTCGGAGCTGATATACAGCGGAGATTAAGTTTTTTCAAATTTCAGCTCCTTTCACATCATGCGTATTATTTCCCTTTAATCTCCATAAATTGCTAATAATACTTATCAAGGTAAAAGAGGAAATTTTTTGGAATCAAGTTAGATCAACGTAAATAGAAATGATTCCAAAATAAAATGAAATAAATATTTAAAATAAAATGAAATAACTATTTAAAATATTCAGCCATAATGCGCTATTGTGCGCCTCTTTACCTAGCATTTGGTTTAGTTTAGACCCTATGATGGTTCTATGAATATTTGATACGGCGGGTCTCGGAATTGATCGTTCTCGTGCCGTGACGTTTCCTTTAAACAATTGAATATCTACTAAGATTTTTATCCTTTCAAACTTTGAAATTGTTAACGTTTAGGAGATATTTTTAGGAGAAATGGTTAACGAAACAGTAAAAAAAAAACAAAAATCACTCGCTTCATGGCCAGGAAACATTTTACACTGAGTGAAGTAGCTGTAACGGCTAAGTTCGGTTTGATGGCCCAACTGGCGAACATGCCGATGAAACCAACGCTTAATCTTCACGCAGCCCGGAACTCTCGGAGATCTCTGGACATTAGGTGGACTGCACCACCTCGGCTTCATTCGCTCAGACTGCGAGACCCGTACGTGCTCGGAGGAAATGTGCCCACGGTGAAAGGCACCCGCCAAGGAAAAAGGAAAAGCCACCTCACGCCGGCCTAGAAAGGATAGATTCTGAGCCGGACAAGTGAGGGAGGAAAGTCTCCGTGGATGGAGAAGGAATTTCGAACTGTGGAACGGGGTGGGTTATGGAGAAGGGAAGGGGCGAGGGGGGAGGAAGTATATTGTGGGACTGGGGCGATTATGGCATTGCGTCTAAAGACAGAAACGCGCTCCGGGATCGGAAATGCCGCCCTAAGGACCAAGCAGATGGAGACACGCGAACAATGGACAAGACCATTACTCTTTGGGTGAGGAGGCGGGGACGGGGTATGTGAGACCAGGAGCGGCTATGATTCACTGGCCGCTGCTAACCACTTCCCACGCCCGTCTGTTAACGTGCGAGTGAATGTGGGTGGGATCGCATAGCACGCCCCCTCGGATGTCTGCCATGGAATGGGCATCTCGGAATCAGATCTCGTCCTCATCAGAATGGCCCCGTTTGATGGAATCATGAAGTGGATCTTCGATTGGCAGCAAGGATTGAAAAATATAAAAAATCTTTAACCTAGTTGCTTCACGATTAGCTCACTATCATGAGTCAACGATCCTAGGAGATTGAGAGAACTGTGTCATGGTTTGACACAGCTTTCCAATCGATTTACCTATCAGAAAATCTCTTCATACTTATATAATTATTTTATTTCATATCCCCGACTTCTTACTCTCTGCTCATGCGAGGCCTTCCTTTTCCAGTCTTCCCATTCACTTTTCAATCGAAAATTGACTTCATCAGGCCATCGTGTCTCAGGATGTGTCCCATTACGTTGTCCTGTCTTCATTTTAAAAATTGCAAAATACTTCTATTTTCCTCATTATTAAGGAGTTCTTCTTTCGGCACGATGAGCTAGAGATGAAAATACATTTCCATATTATAACTATTTCATTATACCAAAGCCTTTGAGGCTGTTTCGTGCTTTAGCATTTTTGTAGGTTTTTCCGTTCGAAAGGTGTTAAAAAGTCAAGCAAGTTAGGATTCCGACATAATATGGAATAAGTATGGGAGGGAAATAATTTCTTTTCTAGAAGGTACGGAAACGAATAAAAATCGAACGAGTTGTTTGAAAAGCAAATGTTTCTGTCTTAGACGGATGGGAAATAGAAGGCAGAGACAATACAGAAGCCTACATATATTGGCAGAATTGTGTTGAACAATATAATATTATCGTCGCATAATTCTTACATTATGACTAGGTATCAATGTGTCGTGAAATTTCACAAAAAATAATCGCGTTTAAGAGGTTTTTGTTTACTGAACGATGTGTTTACCAGATAGATATTAGATGATAACGTCAGATTATTATCATCACTATGACTGGATATCAATGCTAAGATTGATTAGACGCGAGTCGACCCTCGATTCGGCTAACCTCTCCATATCTACATAGTACCCTGCAAGCCATAGCAAGAGTGCGTGACTGGGAGAATATTGATGACCATCATTAATTGCTCCATATCTCTTCTATCCCCTCCACTGCAGTTGTTTTCATTCACCAATACTTCAACGATTGCTTTCATGATAATACTGTGGTCAATAAAGTATACACAAAATATTTTTGTTTTCCATTCTAAATGTAATGGTTTTCCTGCTACTATTCCTGAAAACTCATCGGTTCTTGATCGTTCTATCTTTTTTATCTTCGTTATTCATCGATAAAATCACATTTATTGTAGGTATTACATTTGAATGTCAGTTCAAAAGGAAGAGTTAGCAGAAAGTCACAGTTATTTTTATTGCCTTACTGACAAGTTAACACTGAATACAAAAATACCTTACGTAGAGGAGAATATTAAATCTGTATGTATCAAATAAAACAACTTTCCATCAAAAATTTTGTTTGCTAGACTATTTGCTGGCTGGGGAATTTTCCTTATGTGGGACACCTTTTGCTCGGACATCCAATGGCATTGATAGGCATATTACTAGAAAGAAAAGCAGCGGAAAAGAGCAAAAAAAAACAAATGGAAGCTTTATCAGACAAAATTAAATAACTTGAAGGAATAGTAATTGGTGGTGATTTTTTAAGATGGCAATCTCGCAGGAAATTGGGAGAACGAGACTTGAAAAATCGATAGGTTTTCATGTTCTGCCAATATAATCTGCTTTAAGCTATCAAGATTTGATCCGACATGCTTTAAGCACCAACAGGGTGCAAAATCCTCGGGAATATGTTTTTGGGGTGTGGTCCGGAAGTGGAGATACTGTGGCTCATCGCCCTGCGTTCAGTAAGCCAATCCCGACACATATACGTAATTAGCACCCATAATACAGGCAGTCGGGTTATATTGTTCCTCCTACCTGTAAAGGAGAGGCGTAGAATAAATACAGTAGGCAGGAATTATCCAGCCACCAAACGTTGAAGATCCAGCGAAATTGAATCATGCGCTGGCGAATTACAATTCGGTGAATCCTGATCACGGCTCAGCTCATCGAGTGGCTTAAGCGTGAACTGTGTTCATTCAAACAAAAAGCCCGACCAAACGATCCGTAATATCGCAATACAAACAGCACAAAAGAACTATAATGTTGGTGGTAAAAAATGAAAAACTACTCCCAGGTCATCACATTTTTCTTTAAAATACCATGTTGACTTTTTTCGGAAATTCACGACAATCTGTATCTGAAAGAATTATTATCATTTGTATCAATACTCTACCGTTTAAGGTTGGCTATAATGAACATTATTTTTTCATGACGGCTCAAGATTCTTTAGTTAGAATTCTTGAAGGCTAAGGTATATGGTCAATTTTCATACTCGGGATGAAGGACACTTGTGACTATGGACTTACGTAGGTGGCATGGGGATAATTAATGACCACGGTATCGTTTAAGGTACTTGTGAAACTTTGACGAAATCGTAGTTCAGAACCAAATTTATATGTAGGTAATTATGATTAACACGTAAATTATATACAATCCTGAATTACCGTTGTACTAGGTGGAAGAATTTCTTATCAAAAATGACGGTGGCGCTATTATTAGAGGTACATAATGATTTTAGCTTCGATTCTTTCTCTTCTATTATACATATTTACTTCAAGAAAAGGTATATTTGGATGTATTCATTTCTAATTTATGTATTTTATTTGACAATCTTGGGAATTTTTAACCCCGAAGTTATATATTTAACTCTTGCATATAAATGAAACTCATGGACATATAACTCTAACGTTGTTTCGATCATTAATTTTTCAATAACGAAATGTTGCAGGCAATAAGTCATAGTTTTGGCAGGTTTACAAAGATTTCGTATAAAAGTAAACCTTAACTAAAATATTCGAATGAATGAACGAATCATAAATTCTCTGAAAAAGAGTCTTGCCTGGTCTATTTATGCTTAGACACATCTTACTGGCGCGCTTGATCAATCGCTGGGATATAAATTTGATATATTTAACTTCATATCAAAACATTACTATTAGCAGAAGGAAATAAGATTTTTTGGTCTCCAAGAGTGTGACGCGGTAGTTATGTTGAAACGAGGTGAATGTCAAATTCGGGAAAAATGTAAACGGTTTAAAACATTTACGGGAGGGCTTCAAATGGAGAGGTTCATACAAAATTCTTTCTTCCCGTAAAAGAGAGCAATGTGAGACCTTGTCAATTTACCCTGTCCTTGGCACATTATGCGTCCATCATGGTGATCGATAAGGGTAAAGAGCTTTCCCGATGTATTTCCAAATGCCGCTCCTGATTACGCAAAACTCGTCCGCCGAGCACTTGATCGAGTTCGCATGTGATCGTATTCGTATCGAACGATGTCCCCGTTTTCATAGTTTGGATCATTGGCTGAAATCAAAGATTCATTCAAATGCGCCCCAACTATAGCATGAGGGCCCATCTACTAAATAGACATCGCTGATTTTAAACTTTTCCAACCAATGTATAGCACTCCGTAACATTCTTTACGTTCCCACCTAAATTACGTAATGCTGTAATTGAACTCACATTTTTTTGCACATGGCATAATAAAATTTCCTTAAAAATACCTAATTTATTTCCCAATGCATTTTTGATCACTAATAATGAATGGTGTAATAATCATTACTTGAGCAAAGAATGGATTCATAACGTACCTCTGCCCGAGTGCAATGCAAAACTGGACCTTAACATATAGTTACATTTCTTTAGTCTCATTTTAGTAAGGCTTTGCATAACTTTTGGTAATATTAGTACCAAAACTGAAATTTTGCCGCCTTCCAGCCTAGCCCATCTACACGGCCGTGATTAAAATTTATACTTTAAACCCTTAAAATAATTATTGATATCTGTTATCATTTAGGGGAGAGCGGGGCTAGTTGATACAGTTTTAACTTTTTCATTTTTCATAACTTTTAGAAACAATTTACTTCATCAAACTCATGACTTAATGTAAGCTTGAAGCTTTCTTAATACACAAATGATTATTTTCTGGGCTATTATTAAACTACCGACTATACAATCATCGTTTTTTAGTGATGTCCACAGTGTATCAACCACACCCCGCCTGGGGAAAATTGATACTTTAAGGGGGCAAGTTGATACATCATTAAATTAGTTGGCAAAAACAAAATAAAACACAAAATTTAAAAATAAAACGTGATATACGTAATTAGTTCATGTAATAAATAAGCAACAATGTTGAAAATTAAGATGTAATAAATATTAAAAAACATAAAGTTTCAGTAGAAAAATAGTAAACACTCCTTACTTTTGCTTGTGATATTAGTTTTTTGCGTCGGCTGACTTAAAAACTGTTTAAATATGATATGGACTTGAGGGGTATTTAAGCAGAAGAAATAATATCAGTAAAATGAATTTACTACAAGCAAATTTGGCATTAATACAGGTATTGTAAATTAAAATATAATATTACAATACAAAGACATTGCTGAAAATTATTAATTAGAACGATACACTGAAACAATAATGTGGAACTAAAGCCAGCTGTCAGATTTGATGCTGTGCCTTATTTTGGAAGAGAATCCTTTACTAAGCCAGGTAGATCGTATATTGTCATTTTTTTACCTGGATGAATTGTCATACAGTTGTCAGCAGCTGCACAAACTAAATTCTTAAATGACCCGAATACATATTTGCCCAAAGACTGAAGCAGGGTTGTAGTGTGAGGGGGGGAAGGATAACAGTATTACACTGTTTTATTTACAATAGTGGATAACAGCAAGTGACAAATGAGAGACACGATTGTCTAGCAATAGAAGACAAGGGGCCTCTTTCGTACAGCGTACATGAGACACACAGTGTTTCATGTATTGTAAAAACAGAGTTGCTGATACCCATCCAGACGAGTGAGCGGCTCCGATGCAACCTGTGGGTCCACTGACAATGAAATGGTCTTTGAAAAACACTCTGGGAAAAATGAGGAGGGGTGGTACAGTGTGCCCAACTGCATTTCCTGCAAAAACTACTGAAACGGTTTCGCCATTCTCTGCATATGTTACCCTACAAACTTGTTTTTTTTAAGCCAACATTTTATTTGGTCGATCAACTGTGGGTATGGCAGTTTCATTGACGTTCCAAGTTTATTTCAAAGCGAGTAATCACGGATTTCAAATTATTGAAAAATATTCCTACACTATATTTGTTGAAACCAGATGTTCCTGCTTAACTCGTTGTTTCAGTATCAGAGACAAAGTGGGATGACGGTGCATGTACCCGGTGAACCAATCTTCAGACGCCACATTACTGGCACCCCAGTTTTCAAGGAAATTGACCTTATTTGCCACAGCATATCCGAAAGCTAACATGCAAATATTTTCAGGTGATAAACTATAATAAATATCAGAACTATGTATAATGTAGGAAGTTAACTTTTATTCTTGTTCTCTTGTGAAATCGAGACTTGGCTTAGCACATCCTGTCGTCTGGGAATTAGAGGGCTTCTTCATAAACCTTCTCATTGTATTGAAATCTAATTTATACATTTTAGCGGCATTTCTGAGTGACACACCTTGTGCAACTTCCTAGGCAGCATTTTCGAAAGCTTCCTGTGGAGCGACTTCCCCGTTTGTTTTTCTTTTGTATTACACACATATGTGTGTTTTCAAGTCTGTTTCCGCACTATTAGACGTTTCAGACCGGAAGGAAAGGTATAAGGATAGGAATGGAAGGGATGGGAGATGGGTGTGGGGGATCTCTGCTCAAGGGATCTTTATTTCGTATCTACGGACCATAACTGGGCTATAAAGAAAAGAACTGGGCTATAAGAAGAATAAAAACGCAGTGTTACAAATATGAGGCAAGTTGATATATTGTATCATCGTGCCCCTTTCGTTCTTTATCAACTTGCCCCTTGAGTTGCCATTGCAAATGAATCGATGTTAGGTTTAATAGGAGGCTCAATAGCGCAAACTAATACTTAATTTAAAAGTGCAAAGTTTTTGAACACAACCAACAAATCGACTTCCCTTGAATCCTAAAACTGTGGTTACAAGAGACGCTTAAATGACGATGAAAAATATTACTTTTCACATTCAAAAACGCTGAATTGAACACGGTGACGCTCCTCCAAGCAGCACGACACTTGAACTACACGAGTGCATTGCATCGGGTCTAGGAAGGCGTCTGAACACATTCAGAAGTACTGCGACCAGTGGGCTTTTCAAAAATTACAGTGTATCGACTTGCTCCTATATCAACTAGTCCCGCTCTCCCCTAAACTGCAGTTATTGCAGAGACAGAACGTCAGTGGATGTCTGCTATAATTAACGAAATTTACAGTTGTAAGCAAGCTTAAGGGCGAGGAAGAGGCGGGAATAAACACTGGAGGTGATTGAATTTGGTGTGATTACCAAAACCCGTTGTGCGATTATCGTTTTCCCAATAAAGTGGGGACAATCACCAACACGCGTTTGTTCATAAAATAATGGAAATATTCCACACAATGAGTTCATAAACATGAACTACAGCACAGCCTTGTGCTGTGGAAGGAGACGCATAGATGAGTTATGCAGGATTTCTTTAGGTAGGATGCAGACATGGGAGGTTATGACTCGAATACCAATTAAAACTTGATATGTAGGGAAGGAAAGGGAGTTGATAAAATGGAGAAACATTCCTAAACGTATTTTCATTTACTAGGCTACATTTTTTTTCTTATGCTGCACTATTCCCTATTGTTCAAGGGATCTACATCTGCATAAAGCTCTGCAAGCCACCATAGAGGTGTGTGGCAAGCATTTTGACGATGCCCTTTCCCCTCTTAGTGGAGGATTTTGAAGTGTAAGTCTGAGCATTGTCCAGTTGATGTTTCATTGCAAAAATCTTCAGGTCTCCAGTACTTCAGCAACAGTGATATTTTCAATTCTATCCTTAAAATATATGCATCCGTTTCCCTCATCTCTACCTTCAATATCCCCACCTTCCACAACACAAGGTATATATGCATGTCCCGGTTCTCTAAATGCGTCACAAATTAATTAAAAAACGTCTTATGGCATTTTAAATCATTTAAATAAATTTGGAGAGATCGATATTAAGACAGAGAGGTTCAAATATTTTTTTCTGCGAATGTAGTTCGACTGGAATTCCATTCAGAACTAAAAGAGTACAGTCACAATCAAAAGCATGCTATAGTCTCCACCCAAGAAGTTAGGTGACGGATGAATTTATTCCCTACTACTAGCCTCCATACGTCTAGTGATAATAAATCCCTATGCATTACTGTCCCTCCTGTACCGGATTAGGATGTTAGTTCTCCTTTCACCACTAAGATCCTTCGTGGAAAACCCCGCTTTTAAAGAATGATGAAGTTAACGTGTATTTGAAGACACAGGGAATCGAGGCATTTCCTGGACAATGTCTTATCTACATCTTCATCTACATCTACGCAATACCCTGCGTGAGGGTGTATGGCAGGGGGTTAAGATCAGCAAACCTTACTGTTGACATCCTGCTAGGTTACTACGCGGAAACGGGTTAAATAATAGAGGCACATATCTCAAGGTCCTCCAGTGATTGGGTGAATGATATCTCCAGTACGTTATAGTGATGCTCTAAGATCACTAACCATTCATCAAGTAAATCATGAGGAAAGTGATGAACGCATCCAATAAAATGAGGTACCAGAAACAACTACGGTAATGATTCATCAAACTTCTCATCCTAGGTCGTGTCCGTCGGGACGACGCGTCGTGTCTAAGCGGTGACTGAAAGTACATGTGGAATATTACTCTGTGAATGTGGAGTCAATTAATTTTAACCATCGTTTCAATTAATCAGTAGACCCTCAGTCGTAATTTCGTCGACTTCAAAGTTAAACCCTCCAGGAAGGTGCCTAATTTTGATGATCCCATCTGTCCCCCGCGCAATCTCTAGACCTCGTAATCGAGCCCGTCCTACTACGCTTCTTTGAAGTTGACACACATTACACGCGCCCTAATTCCGGCGAAATTATCATTTAACTTTTATAAATCGAAATACCAATATTTTTCCCATGGAAAACCCCAATTTATTAGTTCTCACACCGGCCAATGTTTGCTTGAAATAATGACGTCGTGCGATGAAAACCTCTGTCGACATCCAAAGTCATTTTGAGTACCTCTATTGGCTGTAATACTCGCCTATAACTGTTTATCCAGTTGATTGAATGTTGATTTTCTGTGTGCTAATGCATAATGGACTTGCAACTCATTAACAAACTATGGGATTTGGTCCCTTCCATCATTGCTTTTGGACTACTTTTAACCCCTGGAGCACTTTTGATTATGAATCTGAAAATTACCTTATCATCATCGGTCATACGAATTAGAGAGAAACTAAAAAGCAATATGTTGAGAATTTTCTGGCAAAAGATAATCATCAATTCCATGTTTAAATTATGAAGAGTTTCAATTTATCATTAAAAAGTATATAATGGAAATATCATTTGAAATATCAAGTTGTAGTTAATTAATCTCCTACTAACCTTTAAGAGGGTGTCACTCGTGAAAAGGGTAGTTCAGAAATTAGTAGGAAAGATATTAACTTTTTTAATGTGAAATATTTTGGGTAGTGTAATTTAGCGTACTTAAATAATTACTTATGTAGTGGTGAAATCATAGGAAAGTAGAGAGGTGATATTTTGTTCATTGCAGAGTTTTCTATCATTCTTATCAAAGAAGTAATATGATATTCTTTGTTCTTATATGTTATTAATGGTATAAATGGGTATTTTAAGGACAACATATGAGTATTGCGACTTATAAAAGTTAAATAATAATTTCACCGCAAAAAGGGTGTGTGCAATGAGTGTCAACATCAAGGAAGTGAGTCAAATAGGTACCTTAGATTTTTATATAACAAACTCGATGGCGAGAAATATACGATAGGTACCTTACTCTTACTTTGGGTGCTCTTTCAACGTATTCTCTCAAGTCAACATTCCGAGAATCAAAGCATTTAACCCTTGTTCAGAGAACATCATTGAGATATCATTTTCCTGTTCCTTGGGTTAATTAACCGCACTCAAAAATCCATTAACATAAGCTGATTTACTCTGCAAGCATTGACTCGACAGAATTATGGTATTATACGGAAAATGTGGAGGAATATTCAAGCATTGGATCGATAGGAATACGACACAAATGTATTGTCTGGGATGATATATCGTCAGACATGTAATTATAGAAAAGGAAATGAAAATGTATGCTCACTATTAAGCTGGTATCCAAAAATATAAATCCATGCAGGTACCACCTACAAGCAACTGATAAGTAAAAATAAATGGTTAGTCTACTAAGCTTGTAGCTCTTACTCCTGTGAGAATTGAATCGAAAGGAAAGGCTGGGAAGAAAGTTCCACATAGACTAAGGATCATTCGATGACGCATTATGACTAGAAATAATATGACAGCAATCACTAGTCATCAATACTAAGATTGGTTTGACGCAGCTCTCCTCTCGGTTCTCCTATTGGATAGCATATTGACATTCATTTTTTTTGCACCAAACACTATTTGTTCAATATATTTCTTTGTCAGTCTTCCCTCGACATTCATGAGGTTATCACGTCTCAAGGTATGGCTGATTAGGTTGTCCTGTCTTAGTTGAGACGAAGATCATGGTTGGACATTGTCTGGTGGCTTTTATTGAGAGCTATTTATTGCTACAATAGTAATTTGAAACTAATATAGTAATAATTAGCTCTCAGTGAAGAGATTAAATTAAAATTCGACCATACAGTTCACTACGGTATATAGGATCCATATCTGCATAAATATACATCGCTCACTCACTCAGTATTAATCCGGAATGCTGGTTTGATAGGTGAGGGTAGAGCAATTGTAGTGGGCATTGGCGTATGAAATTCACACATTCAGAATAAGGGAGCCAGTATATCCTCGAACCACCTTTGCAGGGAGTAGTATCCCTGCACCTTTGATACGCCTCAGAGTTCTTACAATCAGAAAATAACCCCGCAGGAATGCGAGGATTTAATATCCTCGAGGACTTCAAGTAGCCGTCTTCAAAGGGGCTTCACCCGAATTTGAACCTTTCAATCCCTAGCCCAATGCTCTACCCACTAGACCACTACCATCCTAAGTATACTCAGCACATAAATGATTAATGAAACGTGACAGCTACTAACCAGACTTCAAACATTTACTTTTTACATACCTAAATGCTAACCAAGGCAAGGATGTGTGGCAGGTATTAGTTCGACATCAGCCATGAAAATGAAATTTTCCTGAAAAGAGGAGGAAATAAAAATGAATTAGAAGTTTTCTGCGTAGTAGTCGTTCATTATGAGTGGGAAACAAGAATTCATGAATCTGTCGGCCCGTCAGCTAATCTCTCTTAATTTGTCGCTTCTGTGTCACCCGATGATATTCATTCGTTCCAATTTTGTATCATCTTTCTCAGGGCTGAAATGAAATAGGCTTTGTTTGCGTCATAGCCGATTAATGTGCATGGGGAACACAAATTCATGTGTCTATCGGTCCTGTAGCTAATCTCTCCTTATTTTTCGCTTCTGTTTCAATGATTCATATTCGTTCCAACTCCTTATTATCCTTCCCTGAGCTAAATTTAAGAATAACCGGCTTAAATTCCTCATTTATAGAGTTAATTTCAGTCTATAATTTACATGGTTAGTGAGAAAAACTTGTTTTAGAGGGCACTAGGTAGATGTTGGAAGGTTATAATTCAAGACAGTCTCAAGGGAGAAAAGTTGAAGAAATTTTAAAAGCTATAAATAAATGATAGGCTTGGCTATTTTTCGATCTAGAGATGTAACATGAATGTTTTTAAAGTTCGGAAAAAGATATTTTGAATATGCAAGGTCTCCGTTAAGTGTAGGGTTCCTTAAATTTGCATTTGTAATTTATAGCCAAGTTGCAGAGTACCTGGCTCTAAAAATATTGTACAGATTTATACGGCACGTGTATATGAAGTGAAAAATGTTTTGGCATGGTTCTTCTGAAGCAAATCGCGTTAATGCTTACTGTAACTTTATATCTGAGGTGACCAATAGCAATATATATTTTGCGCAATGTATCTCTCATTGGCAGCATTTATCCTATGTATAGGAACAGACGTTACTTCAACTGGCCAGCCAAGTCAGAATGTAAACACTCAAGCCTGGTGATCCAAAGGTCACGATTTCGAAACTTGCTTAGGGTGTGTATCTCGAGTTTTTAAAGATGAAATCTAAGTTAGATGGATATATAACCTCAGTATGATTATACTCCTGTATTAAATGCGGTTATTAAATGTTTGTGTGCTTATGAAGAAGAATAATCAAGGTTTAGCTACATAATCAACGAGGGGAACAATACCTCGGTAACATTGTCCCGTTGCTAAGTGTTACAAGCCGTTGGAATACCCCACCCACAATCACTGCATTCCACCCCACTTTGACGAGACTTGTTTCACTAGCATTCACTCAACACTAACTGTCTGATGTTGAATGACTAACTTGGGAGAGGTAATGCTTATGAGATAAATGTTATAAAAACTTCTTTAACAGGAGAGCGAAGTAATTTTACACGGACGCAAAGGAATCCTCGCTATTTCTAGGCATATTGCTATAATGCCATATCATTCATCACATATACACATTACCCTGAAAACCACCATAAAGGTCTGCCGCAAGGAGTGGAGTAGGCTTCATGAAAACTGTTTTGAACGAAAGAGGGGATAAAAGTATAGATATTTAATGATATCAGCGTCAGTCATTCATTCCTGCTATCGCTAAGGATGCTAAGAAATGATGAGTGCAGAGTTCGTTTTACTCATGAAGATTTTTGATCCTCACATCTGGAGTTAGACGAGAGAGAATGAGAGTTATTAAAATGTTTTTGGAGTGTGGATTTTCGTTCCTACCCTGTGTACAAATTATTCGATTTTTGTCAATATGAATTATATTAGACATTGGGTTCCTTTAGATATTTTTAGAATACGATTGCGGTCGAATCTAAAAAAAACCAATCAAATGTGGGGATCTCGTATTCAGGTCTTCCCATTTCCTTTTCGATTAGCCATCTCAATTTGGCACTAAACACCATTACTGTCGTTCTGCAAATAATTTGCTTCGCAGCACGAGGTAGATATATGTTTCCAGAAAGAAACCAATCTATCCCTCTTTACGTTTTTAAAGAACCAATGATTTGGTTTATAGTAGGGTGACATTCCTATATTTTAAAAAGACATGTGGCTATATAATTTTCAAATATTTGCAGAATCAACTTTCGTACTTACAATACATATTTCGTTTCATCTGAGTCAGGAAGAAATAAATGATTTAAAACTAAAGGAGTGAAGTTTGTAAATGTTCTGGCCGGTGACCTAAAAGCATCGGTCTCGAATTCATATTCCGACATGATTATCGTGCTTGTTTTGGGTTTATAATACGTTTAATATGGATATAAAAACATGGCAGCTGCAGTAACTAAATCCCAAAGTCTTCCATTATTTACTCATGTTTTGGGGTGAAGATTATTTTTTTCTGACAGTAGCCAATGAAATCGATTAATCATGCAAACTTTTATTCGTTTGTCATATTCCAGTATACTTGTAGGTGATTCAGTAATACGATATATTTCATTATATTACACCTTACCGCATTATATTCTTATGTCCGATACCCATATTAATTTATCGTTGCTTAGGATGTCTAGAATGGCTCCTTATTTCCGGAAAATAAAATAAATCAATTTATTATATCTTTTTTCCTTCCTCCTAATAGATACCTATCATGCTTCTTATACTAGTATCTATTTGGCACTTTCATTATTAGTTGTTTTAGTAAATATATATCGATATGAAGAAAGAAATAGTGTAGAAATGGCGTCAATAGAAAAACAAGGCGCAGTCGATACACAAAATATAAAAAAGCACCTTCATCGGTAGAAAACTAATCGATCATAATTGGTCTCGTTCACTTCCATGCACAATGTGGTTTTCTTTGATAGTGAATAATTCTTTTTTTATTTCCTGGAAAGTCGAGAATCACTTAGGAGAGACGGAGTCAAATCCTGTATTCACGAGCCTTTTTACCGAGGATTCCATGTGCTCTTTGTAGGTCAAGAATGACCTGCAATGCACGTCATTGCATTCCCACGACCATAGTGGGTGCATCTCAGCAATTTTGCGCGCATTAGAATGAGGCTTGAACCGAGCAGGAAGGGAAAGGCAGCTCCCTTTCGGACGATGAGGGTGATATACAGCCCGCATACCAGTCATCTCCCCGTAAAACGACTTCTCTTTTTCTCACGTCTGACCTCCCGGGCGTGCCTTTTGTTCCCCTTCGCTTTCTCTCCATCCCCACGACCTCGCCGTCAACCTCCTCGCCCGTCCGCCTTTGCAAATATTATCCCCATTTCCGTAATGCCTTAGAGGATTCCCACCCCTGCTCCCCACACTCTGGTTCCCGTATTCTGCCGTGACGCGTCGCGACGCGTCAACTGAGACAACTAAATAAGATGTCCATTCCACCACGGCAGTCCTCTTTGCCTTCTGTCTCCGTTCCTGCTCCTGCGCTGCCTCCCAAGTATAAGAATAGAAAGATATAATTCAATATATTTACAATCTAATATCAACTGCAATCTCTTTGGTGTGAACTCCTGGAAACAGTGAACTTGTCCAGTGCAAATAGGCTGAGTATTAAGGATGAAATAATAACATATCGTCTTTATTTGAGGAAAGTTTGAGATTAAATAGTCTCCTCTCCCACTAAAATCACTCATTAACGTCAACTACAATTGTGTAAAAAATAAAGTTAAATGAGCACATAAGTGAAATACAGTTTTAGTCCAAGTGACGATAAAAAACAATTAGATATTTGACATGACTAGAAAGACGATAATAATTAAACTAATAACGATATATGAGATTATGAAAATTATACACTACACTATAATGGCACATTATAGTAAAAATATGAATGAAAAGATGCATAAAAGTGTGAGAAAAAGTAAGAAAATAGCTCATATTCTTAGGGAAAAAATCAACCGCAGGAAAACAACCGCTCAAGAAGGGCGTGTAAAAAACCTGCGAAACGTACTGAATGATAGCTAATGTTACAATCGGTAATCAAGAAGAACAAATAGAGAATCAGAAGATGCGGTCAACAGATAACATAGATTGTGCCATCCGGGATAATTTGGTGATTGTGTAGAGAAAAGCATTTTTTAGGGAACGGAGGGGGATAAATAGAAACCCGGGCGTCTTAACGGAAGGCACCAAAGTGTCCACGGTTTAACGTCCCTTCCAACGGGCGGAGTACTGAATTTGAAGTGCTCTCCATAGTACTTCAAGTAGACACCGGTATAACATTGAAAAAATTTCTCTGCCTCTACCGGGATTCGATCCCGGGTCCTCGGATTTGGTAAGTCAGCACTCTAATCAGAACACCAACCCCATCTCCTCGGTGGTGGAGGTCATGCAAATAAAGCAATACTTCCATGGCCCAATTCGATTGGGGCGTGGAAGAGTAGAGAAATAGAGAATAGAAAGTCTCCTGAAAATTTCAATAAGAAGATGACGGGACAATCTAATAGGCCATATCCTGAGGCATGATAGTCTATTGAAGACAATCGTTAAGGCACAAGTGGATGGGAAAAATGGCAAAGACAATATTCACATAAAATATACAGATCAAGCAGTGAAGGATGTGGAAGAGAAGAGTCATGAAAACATAAATAAGTTAGTTGATAGGATAATCGTGTGGAGAGCTGCGTCACACCAATCTTAGGATTATCACTGATAACGCTACACGTATAAATGAAAACTGCTTGTATGCAATTTCTATTTTAGTAGTATCATAAATCTTAGCATTTTTAGTGATTGCTTGATGATTATAAAGGATTACATACTTAACACCCTAGAGACTTGCAGGGTAATTTTGTAGTCATAGATAAATATTACAGCGTAGAAACATGTCAGTTAATCCATTTGATATTTAAATACTCAATAAAGGGGAAATTACCGCTAATCTGGCAATTTAATTTCAATGAAAAACATCACATTCCTTCACGAGATGGAATCCAAAATGGAAAACTCTTGAGAAATCGATAATACCTTTCTGCGTATTATACTTTTAGATCATTCGTCCTCCCTACGGTCCTATCGAGTAGCATATTCCTGGACAGGCAACGCAATTCCCCTTTTCCACCGTATCCATTTGCTCGGCTTTTCTCTTGAACTATTATTTGGAGACAATTGCATTACCGAGGGGTGGAAGTAATACCCAATATGAGACTTAAAGCGCAGTGCGGTGGATATCATCTAGGGACGAATGGAGGGGTCGCGAGGTTGATTTTTGGCGTATTTTTTTCGTGAGTTTGATGAAATGGATTGCGAGGGTGATGCCCTCTTGCCAAGAGCGGGAAAGAGGGTAGAAGGATAGGAAAGGGCTGAAGATATAATACCATTGCTCTTTTGAGTGGTGCACGCTATGGGGGGGATGGCGCTCATGTAGAGCCAGGGGAACGGCGCGGCGCGGAGATGAGTTGTTGAGGGATTCTTATTTTTCGGGAATTGGTGGTGTAGCTCGAAGAGCACTAGCTGGCAAAGGGGGTGAACCAAGAGTTGGGCACCGGAACGGCGGTGCTAAGGGCCGGCGGGGGCGGCGGTTGATAGAAATCATGAGTGGAAGAGATGGAGGGGTGGCAAGAAACAAAACACCATCGTCCGGCGGTGTTATTGGCGGAAAAGGAGCTTTTATCGTGTGGGGGGATCTCTGGCCTCTCCCTATTATTTTCCGTTTGTTGTTCCCTCTGTGCCGGGATGGAATTTTTATACCTCCGCAATGGATTTTATGAAAGGGCGGCGGTTAGGATCTCTCCTAAGCGAGGTTGACGTGCTCGTATTTAATCGAGGGGCCTTGAAGATAATTTGGAAAATTGAGTGAGTTCCAGATAAGGTTTATACGCTTTTCTGATACCACCGGGACTTATGGATTGAGGTTAACCTCGGAAGCCGTGCCTTTGATAAGAAAACGTTAATTCCAACTTCATACATTACCATACAAATACATATCCCCATGAATGTTGCGGTTCCAGGGCTTTGGCGTAAAAAAGCCGTACCTCTGAAAGGAAACGGTCAATGAAGCATCCTCTCCAAAATTAGGGATATACTTCAATTAGTATGCAAATGATACTTATGATAAACTAGAAAATGTTACGTAGTGAAAACGAAATGTACTCAATAAGGAAAAAAATATTTTGATCAGGCAAAAGAAAAAGAATATATTGATTGAATTACGGAATGTAACATTATATGTATATTTATTAATTATAAAATGAGCAGAATTTTTTGCTCACAGTCATTTACCCTCGGAATAAGTATAAAAAGATAGTAACTTAAAAAAAGGCATTAAATGCAGCTAATATTTCAAAATAGATTTAGTCAAGTAATGTACATACATAGAATTGTCAATTTTAATATCGCGAGGATTAACACTATTACATATAATCTACTCCTTTTTTTACCTCAATCAGTCAATTCGTATTTTTTGCCGCGTTAAAAGTAAAGGCCTACAGAAGATTCTCTCTTAATTAACGCAACGCCGAAAGCTTTGAAACAGGTACTCCCTTGTGCAAGAATTTCGAACTTGTCGCGAATGCCTTTGCGGAGTCACCCGCTGTAAATGCACAATAGATGAATTTCCACAAGAAAAAAATTATCCTTGACCGGGATCCGAACCCGGGCCCCCAGAGTTCCAGAGGGAAGACGGAAGCCTCGGTAGCTTAACTAGTAGAGAACCTGGCGGGAAATCAGGGGGTTTGGATTCGGATCCCGGTCGAGGTGGATGTTTGCCTTGTGGAAATTCATTTAGAGTACTCCCTTGGACTGGCTGCCTTCAATATAGCCTTGACTTTCACCATATTGCGTTCATATTTAACGATTCTCATGTCCTGGGCACAGTGTGTACCTCGTGGGAGTGTGAACAAAAAGGGAGATGAATAAGAAGTAAGGTTGGGAGAGTATGTGAAGTTCGTCCTGATTAACCAGCATCAGCATTGAACAGAAGAGAATCATAAATTAGGGCCATCAAGTTTCTTATAACAATTCAATATCCGATATAATGGTGTCCATTAAGTATATTACGTGCAATTTTAGGAAACACTATTCAAATACACTCTATGGTTCCGGGTTTTCCTCCACGTTAGTTGGCTCGATGATGATGGTGTTCAAGCCAACTAACGTAGGAATAGCCTGGAACCATGCAGAGAGCATCGAACTAACGCCGCGGAAACCTACAAGCTGCTAAAACTATTCAAATAATTCCGACCACGCGCAATATCACTATGAGTTTTGGAAATAATCGGAATAAAGTGCAAATTTGTACAAAATTTATATTTACTTTCACCTCAGTTGTCAGTTATCCTATGCATAGTGAAAAATTGCAATTTTTCCGTCAATGTGTTTCGATTCCACCACATCTTGCCCGATACGCCCGATATCTCCTTATCCATACGAGATTGATAGTAGGTGAAAAAAACACTTTATAATTCCACAAAGTATTATATTAAGGTATTTGTAGTATTCCACAAAGTACTCGAGAAAGAGGCTCCACAAATTACTACTGGGAACTTACATCTCATGAAAATCCATCTATATACTTTTTATTTTTCATCTTTTATCATTTTCTTCTTATGTTTATCATTATTTTTTAAAAATATTTTTCACATATATATATATTTTATTTTACTAATTACATTACAGATGGTGGATCAGATGTTTACTGATTACATTATACCTGTAATATTTTTCATTTGTATAAGGCAAAATGTTTTGTACTTTTTTGTTTTTTTACATTTTACAATGTGTTTAACTATACATTTTTTCACTGTACCTACTTGAACCAATAATGTTATAACCAATAATGTATCTTTTATGCCCTGGGCGGGGGGTGGAGAGGACG
Source organism: Platycnemis pennipes (assembly GCA_933228895.1). Classification (NCBI taxonomy): domain Eukaryota; kingdom Metazoa; phylum Arthropoda; class Insecta; order Odonata; family Platycnemididae; genus Platycnemis; species Platycnemis pennipes. Next base: position 73,866,110 of record OW121856.1, on the reverse strand, counting down.
GCAACGTCCTATCCCGCCCAGGTAAAATAAAACTCAAGTAAGTAAGTAAGTATCAGCCGCTCCTATCAACTACATCGAGATTGATGGTTTTCTACTGGTCTGGGTAAGTTTTGATGTAAGTTTCGGTGTCCTTACTCAACTATGCATTACATTCATGTATCGACTCCATTCCTTCACTATTTCTCTCCTCATGTCTGTATGTTGCTCACCTTTCCTTCACGTTATCGATACCTATTACTTCTATTTCTTCCTCATCTCCACCAACTTAATCGCCAACATACTATACGATAACAATGAACTTCAGAATTCTATTGCCCCTACGAAACTTTCCTCCTCAAACATCTTTTATGCTTACCTTTCTCTTCTATGTTTTAAATCCATATAAATACACGATTTCTGTGAAACTCTTCACCAACTTCACCAACAGGTTCTCACTATAGGTTCATTCCTGTTGGCAAACGCATGATTAGGCGTGTAGTAATCGTCCTACTATAATTACCACTTCGCCCACTTTATATGAGACATTTGCGTTAATAATTATCATTCATGCCATCAATAGTTCTATCTCCGACGGACTAATAAACTATACCTTACATATTGGGGAATGAAAAATTAATTGTTTTCCACATAAATGTACTAACTTCACTACCAAGGTTTCGACGCTTAGTATCATCATCAGCGTGATGATCAGGCCTGACGCTAAGCTTGAGGCCTGTTAATGACGCTACGCGTCGAACCCTACGTAGTGAAGTTCATAAATTGATATATACCTTCATATACCTTGATATATACCTTCATATATAATTGTAAATACACATTTAATATTTTCATTCCGAAAATGTGTGTACTTATATAATGTGACGACTGAAACTATCTCATTGCATATTGGGGCTTCAAGAGTTTGGGATTGAGGATAATGTTCTATTTTAGCAGGGTGCTGTGAGCAGTAGAAATTTCAGTTTCAAATTCTGAAAATGCGAAATCAATCCACAGATAAGGGAACTTGAATAGCAGCGTAAAATATTCTACTGGAGTTGAATATTTGACTTAACGTGGTAGGAATAAGGGTCATAAAATATTCTGCATATATAATAGACCGACAGGGATGTCTTGGCCTTCAAAATCACGACTTAAGATCTGACGTGCGAATGTTCAATGGTAGTTTGGTTCGGTGCGTTGGCTATTCAATTGATGAAATATATTCATGAAAAAACTCGACAGATTTCTGGGTAATATATCCTTGTCCCTAAACGACTTGCGCTAGCGCGCCATGATTCTTGCTCCGATATTGCATTTAAAAAGAGAGATGCTAAAAGAATATATGAATAGTAGTTTTTTGTTATTTATTCAAAATATAGTTGGAAACAACGAAATGCATATACGTTTTGAGATGGAATTTCAAAAAAGAATCAATCGTTTCTAATGAAATTATGATCATTAGCATTCAATGTATAACGATCCTTTAAAAAAATTAGTTTGAGAGTATAGATGTGTACATATCACTCGAAATTAGACGCAGAATTAATAATAAAAAATATATGTTGAATTAACATTAAAAAATATAAATAAATAATAATATTTATGATACCTGCTGTGCCCTTTATATACACGAGAAGATTACACGAAGGACAGGAATTCGTGAATTACCAAGCTCAATAATGAGACTTCCTTCATCCATTGAGTTCAAGCTTCTTTCGTTACGCTTCCTATCTTCGCTGACAAGAGGGTTTTTCCTCCAATGGTTCATTTTTATTTTAAATACTCATTTCTTCTCTTATCCGATGGTTATTATTGAATCCTCACGGCCGTGCTCTGCGAAATGTTTCATTATGATTATTTTTCTTGGAGCTTAAATGCAGGTCAAGAATTCCAAAGTTCAACTCTCTTAGAAATAGGGTCAATCAAAGAATGTTTTTATTTAAAAATGTGTCAGACACGTGGCCTGAACTTATTGATTTGAACATTTTCACAGTTTTAGAGATAACATGAGGATAACACATAGGGTCTGGTTCTCAAATGCTGGTATAGTATAAGAATGAGTCTATGGGGTCAGTAATCCTTATTTCCTGTTTATAGTAGTACTTACTTACAGTAACTGCCCCCCCCCCCCCCCGACTGGCCTCTTATCCAACAAACATCATTTCATAATAGTTCCTTGAATTGTTAATTCTGCAGAAATTCAAACGCTTAACAGGAAAAAAAACAACTTTTATAGGGTTCGTTGTCAGTTTTTCAAATGTTCGCTCCGAGCCCACATAAAATCAGATGCTGGACCTCTTTACAGCGTGACTACTTAGGCGATTCAATGCACTTAAAAATATAATCTCCTTTATGCTAACGTAAATCATAATTCATGCTCTTTCTCGGTGTTTTCATTCAACCAATCCCTTCTTGCACACGTAATACCTACCCGATATTTCCTCCAAATCTAAAAAAAGGATGAATTATACGAAGTCGCTTTGTTACTTGAGTTCATATAAAACACTGTATTGTATATTGAGGAATGAGATAAAACCTTTTTATCCCTTTTATTCTTAAAACTAAAACTGCCAACTCTCTACCATCTCCGCATTCTTAAAATGTGTCAATTTTATCTTTTTTAAAATTATAAACTAGCCCTATGGTTGGACAAGGATGATCTCTTACTACTAATATTTTCAATAAAAATTAGGTTGACATAAAACCATATTATAGTGCAGCAATCCATAGCCCAATATTTGTGGACCTGAAAACCTCTTAGAGTCTGAGTAATTTTTCTGCTTGAAAATGAGCATTCAATTCAAGACCCTCCGTTTGTCAAAATTATCGTTTTGCGATAATAAGGATAAGAGAGTCTCGAGAGAGCTCCAATGAGCAAATAGAGAATTGATGTCAATAATGCTATCAAGGACATTTATAAATCAAGTCCAAACCAAAATGTTATATTATAAACTAGTATGATTCTTAAGAACATTTAGATTTTTTCTTTAGAGTTTAAAATATTCTGATTCATCCTCACAAATTGACTACAAGTATCTTATAATCGATTAAATGATTATGCTCTCAAAAAAGCTTCATTCCTTGACGATTTTCAATGTTTAAATTTTTACGGATGTTGAGTGTCCCTATGAAGTTACCTAATACCTTAGTCTTTATCATCACTATAATGTTTTCCAGACAGTGAGGTTTGGTCGAAATACATGAAGTTATTTCCCTCAGCGACCTCTCAATGAAACTTCATTAAATAGCTATATTTTTCAGCCTCATAAATCTTTAATGCCAATATCCTGCGTGCCGGATAAACATGAAATGAGGCGATTCCTTCCTTTCTAGAACTTTGAAGCGAATTCCCCACGGAGGAACTTTCTTCATCAAAGTGCTCCTCCCACGTTTAAATCACCTCAAAATCCTACACATCTCCGCCTTTGTGGCCTCCACTTCCATCTTCCTCAATCTCTCTCTCCCTTTCCCTCGTCCTCTGCAATTTCCCGTCCTTCATTGCTTCAAATTATGTGCTAGACGCACCATTCTGATCCTTATGATATCTATTCACAGACATTCTATAGAGCGCGCAAGATTTCAGTGATCGTGATACTCATTGAGAATACCATCTACACGAGGAATATTGTTGTTATAACTCCACGTACTACGCACGAATTGGGTAATTTGTCGAAAGGACGCGAGCCAAAACGTATATTGCCTGAATTAAATTCATAACATATCTTGAAGTATGATTTTACCGCAAATCTGCATGCATTTGGTTCATGATATAAAAACTATATGGCAAAGAAAATGCAAAGGGGTTGATCCAGTGTTCAACGACCTGTTCTTTATGTTCTAATGACTACTTAATAAATATGGCATTTAAACTGATATACTGAAAGGTAGTAGGCTGTTTCAGTATATTAAAAACTCAAATAAGAGCTATGAAAGGGGCCTACAAGTCTAATGACGATATCAGAAAGAGCACAAAAAATATTAATAAAAATGCTAAATATGTACTATTTTAAAAGACGCTTAGCAACAGTAAAAATTGTTAGTTTTAGTTCTGACGAACCTATGTGATGAGGCTGAAGCAAAATAATTGTAATTAGCTTGGAAAAAAGCTATAAAAATCCTCTGGAACTTCCGTATTAACATTAATAATACAGCGAGAGAATGATACTGCAATTACAACAATACCTGGAAATAAAGTTATACAAATGGCTGACCTCAAAAAAGGATTTAAAAAAAGCTAGTGTACCCCAATGGATATTAAAAGTTCAAATTAGCACGAAGAAGGTGTAAAAAATTGAACAATTAACATAAAACAACATAAAAGGAATTGTTCATCGTGCATGACGCTGGCTTTTCAGGAGTGGATCTCTTTATTTGGTGACGAGAAACACAAAAAACCAGTCTGGAATCAACAATTTTACATCCTAATTTTTAGACATGAGCTTTGGCGAATGTGCTGTGTGGGTTGCCTACAATTTTAAACGCATTAAAATTTATATACTTAATCTTATTATAGACGATTTTAGTCCAGCCAAATCGTGAATTTCCTACAGACTTACGTATAGCTCTGAGTACCCGTATTCAGCGAATTAAGAGGTGCAACACCAAAATATCGGTATTTAAAATGCGAATTAGGTTCCTCAGTAATTATACCTCGATTTATTGGGTAGCCGAGAAAGCTGCATCTATTATCTTATTTAAGGAGAATCATAATTGAAAATAAAGTTAAATTTAAAGCTTTCAAGGTATTTTGAAATTAAATACAAAATTTGTTGAACGTCATCATTAATTAAAATGAAAGTAATTATGTTTTTCGCATCAAAGAACAATTCATTTAACATAGAGGGCATTTTTTATAGTAATCAATGTCTCTTAATATTACTACCAAATAAATTTACTTTTTTAAGAAAGGAATGAAACTAAATAAACAAAAAATAGCAAAGTTTAAATTTTTAGCTCATTCATGAAGAGCATATTAATTTAGATTGCTGAAATATTAGCGATATACATTGAAAGGAGCGCGGCAGTTCTAACCATGCCTTCCAATTTGTACACAATATTTATTTTTTGTGTATTTTTAAGTCAAATGATGTACTGTTGTACCATGTATTGTTTCTCGAAAAACAGAACATCAGGAACACAATTCAGCCTATAAAAATGCGGCCAAAGCAGTTTTTCTCTATTTCTAATGGTAGACACCATATTGAATTCCGGGGAAACACTTTTCAATGCATGAATACTAACGCGGTGAAACCCGTCACAAAGTGTAATGCATAATATACCGAATACACTTACTATTGGATATGGTTATGTTATATCATCGTAGAGAATTTCTCAAGTACCTGATTTTAGGCATTTAGGATTTTCCTTCAAGAAAATGTATAGGTACATGGCCTTATTTTTTACTAAACACTCAAAAGTTGGATAACAATGTTATAAATTGAACAGCGCAGTAATGTATCAAGTAGGTGCGTTTTGGAAAATTTGGCAACACAAATGAGAGCACTTGTGCTGAAGAGCTTGCTACGATTCTTTCAAAGCACGCGTAACTACATAAATGGAGGGTCTTTAAAATCAAGAATTTGATTTCTGAATTATGTTTACCCCTCCCTTTCCGTGGGAAGGGGCAAAGGAAGGGAAAATTTCAAATGAGAGGTGGCGGTTACAGATGATTCTCAGCGGAATAGTAGTGGAACCAGCAAAGTTTCGAATGAAAGGGAGATGAATACCATCAGCAAGCGAGCGATTCAATGGGATTTTTGCCATAAAACTCTCCGAAAGTTTTCTCGGCGTAGTTTGAATGCGAGATAGGGTAAATTTACACACAGAAAAGATAGAAAAGATGATGAGCAGAGCGAAGGAGATGTGCCATGGGCGTTAAGCAATCGGAAACGTATTTATGGAATGAGCCCGGAGCAATAGGAGTCTGTTGCCTTAATGGAAGCAGAAAGGGAGTCCTCACGGTCTCAATCGATGACAGCTAATCAGAAAAATTATATTTTTTCTCTCAAGTGAATTTTAAACCTAAGGAATGCAAGCTGAAGTTAGCTTGTTTGCGGCAGATAGATTACTCGGAAACTCGAAGAATATCAGTGACTGGTTCAAGGTCTGTCTGGACTAAAAATTGGTTACGGGCACTTCACGTGGGGTTATGTAACTACAAATATTCTAGAGAGAGGTAAAATACATTCTTTACCTCGATTAAAATGAAGCCTGAGAAAATCTAGTGTTTCCGTCGTCTTCGAAAATAAGCTTTTTCTATTTGCGCGTTACTTACACCTGACGCAACCTCTGTAACGGAACCGATTTTGTGTGCCTCAGTGGCTCAAACCACATAACTAGAAAGCTAAATTATACTGCGTAACTATGCAGCTATTGAAGTAAAACATATTTAAAAGTAAGCAGCGAACAAATGATTGTTTTGAAATATTTAAATCTCGCCGAATATAATTAGCCTTTACTTTTTACTCTGTTTTCTACATATCAGTACTCGACTCAAAAGTTTTCCGTATTACACACGGTGTTTCGACGTAAAAAATCTTTCACAAAAAATAAATCTGAACACATAAATGATAATTTTTAATGAATGATGGAACGTATTAATGTAACTATGCTCTTGTTTTTTAAGTCTGAGAAACGAATTAATTTATTGTATATTCTTGTTTTTAATAATAATAGCAATGATGAATGAAGGGTGATAAACTGTCTAGGGCAGAGTTTTTTTTTATCATAGCTCACATTGAATTAGTTGGCTGAGAGGATAAGTACGTAAAAGATTACATGTTAGACGGATTATATTGAATGTTGGCACTTTTTCTGTACTAGGCAAATTTTCTCTATCAATTAAAACCTCCTGAAGTACAATTCAAGGTTAACCTCTCCCGTGGAATAGATAATGGCTAAGCGAACCATCCCTCATCACCACCGCGGGTTATGGCAATATCACTTTCTTCCCAAAAGTCTGCTTTTACCTTCAGCCTCTCATCCTCCTCTTTACTTTAGGGGCCCCTAAGGATGGCATACGAGCCCTAGTCAGCTATATCAAGTCGCTGTCGGTGACAGTTCTCAAAGTTTTGCACGAAGGTTGTATGAAATGATTTACGGCCGTTATAAAGACGGTGGCACGGGGTGCTTCGAGAAGTTAGCTATAATGATACCCGGTGTCATGATGCAAAATTAGCAATTTCAACCACTCGTGAACATGAAGACACTAAATTCACATTTCAGCTCAAAACTTCGTTTGGAAGTATTCCCTTTAATTTCTGCATAAATATTACACAAATCAGCATCTGTTTTTTGCAGTTTTGTCCTAACTATGATCCCAATAAAGAATCGTTAGGAGTACTGAAAATAAATGGAGGATCCTCTCATACATTACCGAGGATAAATCAATAGATATTAGATCTTGTAAATATTTGAATAAGCAGCTTCGCAGACTTTTGGAAGTACACACAAGTTATGAACTATATGATACGCAAAATATCTGTTTTGGTCCAAAATTTGGATTCTCAATTCATAAGTATGCTTTTAAATTTCTCAGTGTAAACATCATTCAATAGAAATCAGGTAAGGGGTATAAGAGAAATATCCAGTAATGTAGAGATCCGAGTATACGTGGGCGAAATTACAAATTTAATTCTGAAAAATTACAAATGGTAACGGGAAATGAAACCAGCCTCTACATTCTTAAATGATATTTTTTTTTAAGTCAATGATGTGCCAATGTCACGCATGGTACCCTCTACAACTACACTCCTCCTCGGATTAAATATTTTATTTCATTATTTAGTGATATTCAATATATTCAAGCCACAGATACGCCATCCCCTTCAATATTTGTTTAGAGAAACGCGGTGAAAATAATGACCTCCTTACATTGCATATGATTATTTACGCACATTACTCTTACCAAAGATTTAGATCAGCTCTTGAGAAGGAACGTAGTTGGAAATGATATTTCTCGATAAGTGAAGAAGTAACACTCACTGAATTCCATTTAAAATACATACGTAATTTTAAGAATGCGTTTCTCTATCTTTGGAGTAGTAGTAATTTAAGGAGGTGACCTACATTTAAGGTTATTGGCGCCATTTAGGATAGGTTGGTGATGGTGTAAAAGTAGAAATCCTTTTGGGAACAAAGGAAGGGTGAAAAGAATTTAGGATAGGTTTACCCATTTAGGATAGGACCCATTTAGGATAGTTTGGCATCAATCTCTTCTTAAAGAAAGGCGCCAAGGTGTTCATTGTTCAGTGCTCCATCAGAAGAAGTACTGAATTTGAAGTTCCCTCTATACAACACTAAGGTAGGCACCGGTGTACTAATGTAAAGAAAACCTCTACCACTACCGCGGTTCAAACCCGGGTCCTTAGGAAAGAAGGCCAGTATGATAACCACTATATAAATTCGATAAACTTAATCATTGCAGTATAGGCAACATTCCATTCTATCCCAAAGATTAAACGTGCTATCTTCCAGAGCATGGGAAGAATTATTAATAGTAATTAAAAGGAGGCTCAGATTGGTGGTTGACTTATGCTAGAGGATGGCTGTGAAAAAGAATGCTTCAAAGGGAATGGACAAATGGTGGAAAATGACCCAATTTGGAATTAGCCTAATATTAGCGAAAGGCGCCTCAGGGTACGCAACTTATCATCCCTCCCAACGGGCGAAATACCGAACAGAAAGTGCTCTCTAAAATGTATTGAAGTAGGAACCAGTACTCCACCGAAAATCCTGCCACTTCTGGTATTCGAACCGAAGCACACGGCATACCAACTCCACCAAATTTGTATCCGTTCATTTATGAACTCTTTTCCATTTCAATTGCTATCTTGAGGTTTTTTGAATCTCCGGGGTTTTTAAGTTTGCATTACTCTGTGTTTATACATTTATATATATATACATACACACTTTTCCTTAAAATGTATGTTGTATGTTTTTTTACGATATCATCTATCGCAAATATGAGTTCATTCTGGATGAGTTTATGAATGTTTAGGAGTAGGTGGTCTGTAAATATTTTTTTTTGGAAGCAGTGATCTCTTCCTTTATATACTAAGAGGTCCATGAAATATAATATTTGCATTCTAATATTAACAGATTGCATTTGAATAAAATATTTTTAAAATACACTTCGAGGTTTTACTATTTGAATATCAGAAGTCTTTGATCCATATTTTAATGTCTTCTAGTTTCACATGACGAACACGAAAAAAATCATATTACAGGATTCATAACAACCTGATATAATAATTATGGCAATCATTACAGACTACTTCCTTTGCCACCAATTATTGTGCAATCCAATTGCAAATATGTTTATTTATTATTATATGGTGGTCCGTTTTTGAACCCTCATCATTATTATTATTGAATAACGTTCATTATTGTTTGCGCCAGTCTCTGTGGTATCGGATGTTTTCACATTTATGGGGTTAGGGTTTTCCACAGCAAAAAATCAAATGCATGGTGAAAGCTTCGGCGAATTGATTGCAGAATATTCGAATTTTAGTGTGGTGTGTGAGGTTTTGAACTCAAATGCCTTCATAAAATATTAGCATGAGAGAGGAAGAATGCAGCAATTCACCGGAATTGAATGGTATTTGTGAAAACCTTGCATGGATGCGAAAGGTATTGCCTGGCTGTAATGGGAAGATGAAATGGAAATCAAAGGTGTGGCCGAAGAGTTCATGAATTTACTTTTGATTTATCTGTATGGTTGGGAGCACGTTTAGCAGAAGAAGGAGCTGCAATTGGTAGAAAAAAATAATCCTGATAGTCTTCAATTTTAAAATCCACTTGCATTTTGATACATTTTTTGATGCCTGAAGTAGAAATACGAAAGGTATTTTGAGAGCTACCTATCAAATGTGAGATCTCGAAAATGTTTTACACTGACATCGAACGACCCGTTCACCAGAAAAAGAGTAACAAATAACTGACAAATGTGAATTAAAGTAATGACACCAGCAATTTTCGATGGGTACGGAGGGAACGATATTGTTACATTATGTTTTAGCGGTATTATAAAAAGTGAGGATCGAGCTTTACAGTCCTTTCGAATCCCGAAACATAAAACCTGTTTAGGGTCGCGAATCCTAGAATCTTATAAAAACGCAAATGCAATTCGTGGATAAAAAATTCACGCCCTTAACAAAGAGCGGAGAGAAGGCGTAAAACAAACGAATGCTAAACTCGCGCGACAGGAACAAGGTAAACGATAAAAAAAATCTACGCCTGCATTTTGAATACCTCGCTCACTGCGGGGTGAAAATGAGAAATTTCCCGTTTGTGAGCCCAAAAATGCCTGCACGAATTCCATATTCATGACCTTTGTCCTGGCACATTGAGTCGGTAGTTTCATTTTATTTTTTACGAGAATGAAAATTTTGAAGGGGATGGAAATTATGCGGGAAAACTTTCCCTATCCGTGAAGGAGGTAGGTAGCCAAAAGAACTGAACTACACTGGCAATAATTCACTCGTAATTGTATGAAAACAGTCATGTGGATAATAGAAATATAAAATAATGTTGAAAATCTAATTTCATAGCATTGATGTGTATAAATGATTTTTTTACTGCTTTTTACGGGAGAATATATTACTAAAAACACAAATATTTCAATCATAATATACGTGCACATTGGTATATTACATTATAGTCATCTGTCTGTACAGTTATGAATTTGGCTACATATGAAAAACCGCAAATGTGAACGTATAATTACCGATAACTTCTTGACAAATGACTTCAAGTAGCTTATAGGCTTACACTTCTTAATTGATGAATTGAAATTGCACGAAGAAGGGATAATCAGAAGTCCTAAAAACTAGCAAAGTTAAGGAAAATGGGCACACTAGTCAAATATATGAACATGATATCGAAGTTTTTATAATTATGCGCAGCAAGAGTCGGACAATACTGTATATATCAGGAATACCCTAAAAAAGTTATCCACCCAATTCTGATGGCCAAAAAAGTATTTTCATTCATGAGCAGATTCCACTGAAATAAGTTGAACATGATCCATCGACCTCAGCATTCAGTCAATATATATTGATTTCATATTGATTCAACAAACTTTCTAAGCATTCGTCAGAATGCACGAATAAGATTAAATGACGGGACGTACTCTTGAATAAACTTCAAATACTGCTATACGCTGATGAGGATACCATCAGAATTGCTGCTGAAGTGTCATGATTGAGACAAAAAGAATTCTTCTTAACTAACCGAGCTCTCAAATTCAAAGTCTGCTTCCAGGAGAGCGTGATAAGCCACGTTACTTTTTCACTTAAAAAAATATGACCTTATTGTATTGAAATTCCTATCAAAGCTTTAGAAGAGACGGTGTCAATTTATATTCAGATCACTAGAGAAAATGATAAAAAATAGTAAAACATTTTAACGACTGTGCCGTTGATATTTCTCCATTGTAAACGACATTCACACTAAATTTAAAATTATAAATTGTTCTCTTGAATATAAAATGCAGTATAATACAGCAGAAACCTTTCTTAAGAAAAATGGTGAGCAAGATCATGCTAATTACCATAACAGAATTTTAAAGGCAGCGAAGGTTTCGGTGTGTGCCAATTGGAAATTAAACTTCACATACAGGTGTATTAGTGATAGAAAATCCGGCATTGCCACATAATCCGTTTTATTGGCTGATTGATCAGCGCTGCTTTGTATTATTCCGAATTCTCTTACCTTGCAAAAGTAGGAAAACAGCAATAATGAAGCATCTATTCAAAATGTGTGCATTGCATTGTATGGCTTGAGCCTAAAACCCTTGAATTTTACCCCTAAACGTCGCTAAAATGTTTGGGAAGTGATTAGCTTTCAATATGATACCAGATGTAATCGGAGAAATTTGATGAGAGATACTTGAAAACAATTTTCTAAAGATAAACCACTCAGTTTTGACTTCGAAAACCTGTTAAGTATTCAAAAAAGGAATTGAAAAAAGGAAGTGGCGTTAACAGAGGAAAAATTATAATATAATCCCTAGTTGCGATAAGCGATTACTAAAAGGCTTGATTTATGATAGAAAAGGATATTCTTATTCTTTTAGGGAGTATAGGATAATCTGTGATATATTTCTGGCTGCAGCTACCTTAGCTTTATGTATTTATACGATGGGAATTGACATATACTAATCATGGGAGACATATAATGATCCAAAGTAGGTGCATGTCAGGATTGGAAATTGGTGATTGGTTAGTGAATGATAAAACCTCACGTGCGAGTGAAATAGCATTAATATTGAAACACTGGCTAATCTTTACTTGGACAGAAATAAACTAAGTTCAGGAAAAACGCCTTTCCTTGTTGAATATAATAATTGCACTTAACATTAGCTATCTAAGTTTTATATATAAGTCGATATTAATGGAAGGGAATCCGTTTGTAGTCGAATTCATCTAATGCGGAATCAAAACTACTGTTCGGTGCGGTCTGCTCTATCATAGTAGGGTATTTTACTAACGACGGCGCGATAGGCATTTTACATGCACCTAAATGGGTAAATATACGATAAAACCTGATTAAAGAGGAGCTACTTACTCGCACGCTAAACTGACAAATAATGGCCACTGACGTGAAAATGTGCGCATAATGAACTAAGGCCAGTCGATAGTAAAATTTTATAAATGCATCTTAGAGCCGAAATAAGGTAAATTATGCAGTGTGCAGTGGGAATAATAACGCGAAACAGGATTCAAGGTGAAAATGTGTCAGAGTAGCTGACTCTTGGAAATTTTACAAGTACATAAAATACCATGAATGCCTCAGAAATCTTTACACCCACCAAAGAAATGATACGTGCTGCCAGTGAAATAATAGCAAAACAAATCGAGCGGCTAAGAAAGCAAACCAAATCAAATGATTCTATAATTTTGCATAATTTTCCTAAAAAGGTAGCGGGGAATATCTGGCCCCACAAACTTTTGTCATCAAGGGATTTACAGTTACCATTATCACACTCTCCTGTAGGCTATCTAACATTTCAGGGTTTCATCGCTAATTCTTAGTGTCATTGACCGGTTTGACGTTTACGGGTCAAACATGAATCTTCATTAGGTGTTACGAAGGATAACATCATTAACCAATTATTTGCACCTTTTTTGGCCTTGAATTAGGTAGAAGGGTGTCAAAAAGAGATTGGACCATATGAGGAAGAGAAAAACAAAATGTCAACCTAAACGCGAACAATATAATTTTTGAAGGAATGTTACAACCTCTATTTATTTAAATCATACTTTAAAATTTAGATACAAATATTTCCTCACGTATATTGAATTTATATTCTCCCTTATAACTCCCTTGTAGTTTATTATTGCATTAATGTCATTGAAATAAATAAATGTAATTTATAGAGACGCAAATGTTTATTATCCATATAATTACCTCGGAGAATCCGTCTTTCATTATGAGTATATTAATTACTGCCCAATCGTTCCTTTTATTGAGATAAATATTATTATTGCTTACCGCAGTTATTAACACGGTGGTTGTGGACTACGGATTAAACAGACGTATTACAACTAACAAACTGAGGGGAAGACAGAAAAATATTTTTTAGGATTTCAAACATTAAGCCCAGAAATTCACCATAATTTGCTTCAAACTTCAAATCGTGATATTTCTGATGTAAATGACCAGACTGCCGTAACATAGATGTGGCAATTATTTGTATCACCACATTATTTTTATTGACGATAAATTAGGTACGTATTCGACCCTATATTAGATTTAGCTAAATTGCCTGACTGTGAAGGTCTTACATATGGAAATTTGAAGCATAATGATATAAATTAGTGAACTCTTTGCTCCTAGTACACCGTGATAATATGGTTTTATGTAATAGGCTATTTAAAATCTGGCAAAGGTGCTGAATTAGTATTGGTAAACGGCTTTCTTGCCTCCAATTAATCGGATTAGACACTTTAAGCCCACAACCTAATCTAGAGTAAAGAGAGATGCGACAACTACCGAACACCGAAAGTCCGCATTGAAGAATCATCCATTTTTTTTAAACACCTAAAATTACGATTTTTGAGTTATAATTTTTATAGGTTCACATAGAATTATGTTGGCTTAAGTAGTTAGTGTATAATTCGTTAGAGTTTAGAGTAGAGCTTTAAGTAGATCCTTCATTTGGTTGAATGCCCTCTTAGTCTCAGCCATTCTACTATTTCCCTCTAGATTCTCCCATCGCTGGTTACTCGGCTAGTTAATCTGATTCCAAGATATTTCACTTGAAAGCCATTAATGGACTTTTAATTTTCTTAAAATTTTAAACGCTCAATAGTTTACTTTTGCATGAAGGTAGATAAAATATGTACTGTATGATACGATTCAAGCTATTATTTAATGAAATTCTCATACCAAATTAATACAGTTAGTATTATGCCTATAAATACGAGGTAAATGTGTGGACTTCTCTTCAGTCATAGCCAAATGCTAGTAATAAACAACAGCTCGAAGTTGAGTTGAAGAGATAATCTCATCCTTTTATTTCTTCGTTATATTATACAAATTATGGTTTGTTTTGACTAAGTACTCCTACTCTGTTCCATTTCTCGCATGCGGAAAAATCATCATGGTTTACAATTGCACGAGCGGACTGACTAATCTCTCCACTATACCATCTAACATTTTCATATTGACAAAATTCTTCTTTTTCACATCCTTCACTTCTTACTCCATGTGAGGCCTTAATTTTCCAATCTTGCCACCTTATTTTACTTCAGGACTTGCCTTCATCAGGCCATCGTGCCTAAAGATACGGCTAATTATCTTTTCCTCTTCTTTTTAAGGTTTTCAAGACTTCACCTTTCTTCCACTCTTCTTAGGATCTCTTTGTTTGCCACTTGATCTATTCGTTTGAAATCATCAGTTCCTGAGGCACCGCATTCGAATTATTTCAGCCTTGACTTTTTTGATGCTGTCACCATGCCTCACTGATCCAGTTGTATCTTCTGATGAAAGGTTTCCTTATTTCTACGCTTGTATATCCAGCTTTAAGTAGATCCTTCATTTGGTTGAATGCCCTCTTAGTCTCAGCCATTCTACTATTTCCCAGTTGATTCGCCCATCGCTGGTTACTCGGCTAGTTAATCTGATTCCAAGATATTTCACCTCCTCTAGTTTTTGCCTCTCAAGTTTAATCTTGGCCTCTTCTCTTTTATTGCCACCTACTCTTCACTTCACCCCCTGCCACACACCCTTGAAGGGTATTCTGAAGGGTGGCTTGAAGGGTATCGTGTAGATGTTGATGTACTGGATACCATTTCGGGAAAGAAAAATGACGAGTCTTTCTACTGTCACATTAATGATCGCTAATCCGTAATCATCATGAATTGTAAACAAGTTACCGCTAACTATGGGTTAAGGTTAATGCGTTTAAGAAATACTGAGAGAGACTGGCTTTTACTTTTCAGATCTTCCTACGTCAATGTTATGAAATATTGGATTTTATCCCAAGAGACGTAAGGAGTAATGGGCATTAAATAACCTGAATTCTAATGGACTTTATAAAAACTAAGCGGTGTAATTATCTGTAGCCAAAACTGATTGATGATCGATTATAAAAGAAAATATTTTTATATAAATGTAAAAATATATCCTTAGTGAATTTATGAATCATTAAATGGTGGGATAATTAAATAGCCATATCCTGAGGCTAAGTTTTCCTCGCATTGAGCATATGAAAACCACAAACGAAAACGAGACCGATGTAAAAAAATGTTTTCATATCTCTTTAGCATCCTTGGTTCCATATTTCATACCGGATTCCGTGCCAAACCGCTCCTCATGACCTAACAAAAGAACTGTTGGTATGGCGCATGTGAAAAGGGTTACAGAGTAAAATGCTGTATTGCATGCCTGCCTTGTGATATATGACGTCAACTCAATTAAGTTGGAATGCGAGTTTATCGCTTCACATTCATTGATTTTTACCTTACGACCAAAAAACTTTCACCTAATAATGTTTGCACAAAAATCACCTATAGGAACAAACGGAACTAAAATATGCAGTGCACCAGTCACCCGTATAGCTCACACAAAATTCCTTCCGCCATCATTTAACTCTGCCGTATAGCTTTATTTATATGCTAATTGTTCAAAATGAAACTCGCACGAGCAAATGCAACGTCGGTAACTTCCGATTACATTAGCATTTTCAATGAGGATTTTGCAAATCAGGAACATTCATTTTATGGCGTTGTCGTTTATTTCCTGGGTACGGCGATGAGGGAGCTTAAAGCTATACTATTTTGAAAAACGAACGCTAATAGTAAACAAAAAGTAGCGAGTTTTTAAAAAGTAAAGAGAAAAAAATGCCACTGAAAAATAATTTTATACTGTACATGGAAATTGGCTTAATGTTCTTGCGTGTGTTTAACGATGAATTAATTTTAATGATTATGTTCCCATGTAGATCAAATGTTATTGATGAATGATTACTCGGTTTGGAGAAGAAGAGAGCATTCCCTATTTTAAGGAGACAACCATGGAGGCAGTGTCAGAAGTAGAAGGAGAAGGAAGGATTCGGGAGCATCTGGTAATAAAAAAGCGAAATAAATTGAAAGGATATTTGAGAAAGGTGCCTAAAAGAGTAATAAGAAAGGTAATTGAGATATCCATTGACAATAGAATAAATAATTATACTCATTTTACATGGCATGATACTTTTAAAGATATTTTATGACCCTTTGTGTGAAAAGATACGTTGAAAGGTGAGAGAAAATATTTTGAAATAATAAGATTTATATTATATTTTAGATGAAAATTCGGCATATATTAAAATATCCAGGTTATACCGTAGTCATGGCGAATTGCCCAATTGTCAATAAACGCTAGAAAATATCGTCAATTTTGGTCCATTTCCGATTTCTTCATCGTTAAGAAGTTAATAAATTATCAATAAATGCTCCATCTGTTTTTCCACAATGAGTAGAGCAAATAACAAATGCCATTCTTATGCACAGGGATATTTTAATACACTAACATGCCCCAACAAGGATTGTTTATGCCAGAGAAACATTTAAAGCACAACATTCAAGGTTATAACATACATACAACATACAAAGTTCGCCATTGTGATTATGTAAAAGCGATTAGTGTTGGGATTAATAGCATACGATTCTGAGATCACTTCCATTTGAGTAGCATTCACTTGTCACCAATAACGGTAGATTTTCAGGGAAATCGCGTTGAAATAATCTCAGGTTGGCTCTTTTCTTCGTGAGCGGTCTACCTTCGCGGAGGAGAAGGCGGGGGATGAGGGAGGTTTTTGGGGGCGTGAAGAGACAGCAAGGGGGAGAGAGGTGTGGATTCGGTGACCTGGTTGCGGTGCTCGTCCGAAACGGCGATAGGGCTGCAGCGTGTTTGACGGCGCGGGAGTAATTGCATCCATGCATTGCTATGGAGGCGCCGTGCATCTGATGGATGGGCCTCACCGCTTTCCAAGCGTCGGCAGCGCCGTGGGCGCGATCACCCGCCCGGAGCGGATCTGATTCCCCCTTTAATGAATCGGGGTCGGAGCCGACGACCGCCCAAACGGACCCACCCTTCATCGCGTTAGGCCCCTCCTCCGCAATCGCATAATACATTTCGTTTCGCGCGAGCCGAGCGGGAAGATAGAGTTCACTGTCAATTTTCACCCAACGTGTCCCACGGACGGAGATACGCATCGAAGTGCGAGTGCCGGGAACTCGCCCGGAGACGGGCCATGCTTTCGCCGAAAAGGGCCTTGGAAAGATTTTCCTCCTCGAATCCCGGGCACCGATGTATGTTCATTCGGTCACACGTTAACGGAAAACCAAGATTTCGTTTTATATCTGGCTACATTTTTGGTGATAGTAATTTACTCCATGCTAAAAGTAACTGGTATAAGTACATTTGATAATAGAGAAGGACAAAAATGCGAAAAAAATACCCACTTACAAAAAGGACCGTTTTTTTGGGAAATTTGCCGCACAAGATTGCAAAACACTCTTGGATAAGCGTACAAAGCGTACCCCTTCCAGTTTTAGACAGGTAGTCACAGAGTCCTCTGTGCACCACGAAAGAGGAACAGCATGCTCTTGTAGAGATTCGTTACGTGGGTTGTCAATTTTTGCTTTAATACTTTCCACTCTCATGATTATGACTTTCATTCCTCAATACTGAAGGGCTGTTCCTATGCTATTTTACGCATTTTGCAGCAAAATCTGGTGATGAAAAATACCATTGTTGTTCGATGCTGTTACAATCTATAAAATAGCCGTAATGACACGCTAAGCAAAGATTTTAAGGTCGATTAAGGGTTTTAGTACATAAAAGTTGCTCACGTTTCTATCAAAACATATTTAGCGTTACTTGACTACCTAACACATTTAATACTGTGTAACTTTACAATCACACAGGATGCCATTCGTTTGTTGACGATTTTTTTCATTGTTAATATCATATCTTGACCAACATTAGATAAATGATTCCAATAATCTTATATTTCATGATTATTTTCAAGAAAGACACAAAACATTATACTGGAATGATAGAGGAGGAAAAAAAGTTGAATGAGGAAATTATGAGACAGAGTGAATGGATGGAATGGGGAAGAGAGGGAGATGGTGTTTAAAGGACAGTATAGAAGTGAAAACGTTTAGCAAGAGAGTTAGAAGAAGCTAACTATGTAGATAGCTCTGTCTAACTATAGGGATAAGAAGACATGAGGGAAGAGAAGTACTGCCAGTTTGCATGGAATTAAGAGATGTGGGATGCGAACGGTTCTACGAACGAAATTGTTTGAAAATTATGCAGAGTGAGAGGAATTTTATAACAATCAAGATGTTTAGTATGATCCAGCGTCAAGAAAAAGAATTGAAAAATGTAGGCGAGAGTATTACACATCTTAACATATCTTTACCATTAGATCACTACTAATAACAACCATTATCGGAAAGAGGTTCGCTTCGTCTTTCCGTTAAAGTCTTTGTACATGGCAATACGATAGGAACTATTCTTCCTGTCTTCTTTATCATTAAATATTTCCGCAAAAATATTTTCCAATATCTTATATCAACCAAACTACTTCAGCTTATAGTTTTAAACCATGCTGTAATCAATTTATCATCGTCATGAAATCTCAACACCCCACAAATATCTTGGCATTGCTCACCATCAAGTTGATAGTTATACTCAGCATGATTACTGATAATTGACTAGCAATTACCAGTGCGTATTGGAGTTCACGGATCCTTAGGGTCCATTTCTCCATTTTATTTGCAATTTAATGTTTTTCATCCAGAGATTGTGGCTAATGCTTTCATTGCAAAATGGTTACATTTGGATTTTCTTATATCCAAATTATATATTTTGAAATCGATAGGAATGATTGGAATCATATCGTTTCTTATCGAATATTATCGTCTTTATGATGCTTTCACGCTCTGATTCCATTTTTAGTGACTACAGCCCATGTGACACCATATGATTTTCATAACCTCCAAACATAGATCGGAATTGAATCCAATTTATTGATTTTAGCAAAAATAATATTTTCCTCACTTTTTTCGAATATTAGTCTATTGTGATATACAATGACCAATATTTTGCTGTATGCACTTAAAAAACTAGTTATTTTTAAAGAAATATCTATCTGATAATGCAATACCTGTAATTATTTAACTGTAGGCAGCTTCTTATTCTTATCTTCTCTGGGTTAGTGGAGAATAAATACGATTTCGAAGTTGTTAAGGGACAACTTTTAGGCTGATTTATTTCCGTATTCTCAACTATAAATAGTATGCTCATCTCTGTGGAAGATTATCCACACCTGCATCTCCCATTGAATTGTTTGTGAATGGTTTCTCGGGTACATGTTTAACCACTCTACGCTAAATATGCTTGAGTGTTAAATAGTTTATAGAATTTTTAATGGCCAGTTGATCCCTCCGTAAAATATTAATTTTTTAACCTTGTGAAACCTTGTGAATAAAAGGCGATAAATATAAACCTTGTGAATAAAAGGCGATAGACTCTTTTAAACTGCGATGGGAGAATATGATGTACATAAGAGAGAGAAAGAGAGGAAACCAATGAGAATTTTGAACCGCAAGATGGAAGATAGAAAGTAAATAAAAATTCAAGAAGAGAAAAGCATATCAATAAGCAACTATAGTGGGGTCAGGATGGGGTTGGTGTAGTGGTTCGAGTACTTGCCTCTCAAAGCGGATTCCAATCCCAGCAGTGGAAGGCATATTTCAATGTCAAACCACTCCTGCTTTGTGGAAAGTATTCCAGTTCAGTACTTCGTCCGACGAATGGGACGTTACGAAGTGGTCCGTTTGTTGCCTTCCTTTAAGAACAGGTAAGTAACAATGCCGAGTATCTCCCCACTCTTTCTCCCTGCACTTCCATTTCCATCGACGTACTTTTCTTCCCGGTCTGAAGCATCTTTTAAGTGCGTGGCAGCCATGAATCCTAGTATACGACTCGTAGAATTGATAACCTGGGTAAAGAGTGAGTAGTTCAGTAGGGAACTCTCCAAAATTGTCCTATTCTAAATACTTCTCTCACGCTAAGTGTGAAAGAAAAAAATGTAATTAATGTATAATTCGGTATGTAACTTTGGTGGAATAATTTAGAGTTCAAAATCGTGAACTCAATCTAACGAAAGAATGATAATAGTATAAAACAGAGTACCTAATTATTTAATAACCCTCGCCAATCGTTTATTTCTTAAGGACCATATTGCAATCAATCAATAAACAACGATCATTCGCGTAGCTTTATTTTCTAAGCGACGCTCAAACAAAATCACTTTACCGATTACCGTGTGTCTCGTTTTAGTTAGTCAGTTAACTCACTGCATCATCGTGGAAATGCTGAATTATGTCATGCCATGGCTTTCTCCGGATACATGTATTCTCTCATCTTTGAAATTGCATCGCGGGATAATTTGATCACGAATAAATCGGAAGCACGATTCCGATTTGATAAATAGGAATCGAAATGAATGCACAAAGTGGATGAAATGTTTTATTCAATGCACGGTCTATCAAGCGTATTTCACAATTTAATCCAATGCATTGAATCACTTGGTAGGTCGTTCAGTTTAACTGTATCAAATACGCTAATGCCATTGAGTTGGCAAAGGGGTATAGGATAATTTTGAATTCCAAAGATGGGGAATCATAGCCCTTTTACCCTTGCTTGCAGCTCTACAATTTTATTTGCTTTTTCTGATAGAGGAGAATAAGTATTCACTTACGAATTTAATAAGGAATTTCCCAAAAGACGTTGATAAAACAAGTGTAGGTTAACAAGGTATCGCTCACGTTGACGCTAGCGCATTAAAAATGTCAAATTGAATTTTTACTGATACAAATCAACGTAATTATAATCCTTACAAAGAGCGCATAATAAAGAAAGCTCATGGTATGAATTTCGTTTGTGAATGTCCTTGATTTGACTCTTAGTTTTCAAGTACTCCGTGAATTCCACCGTGGCGTTAAACAAATATTTGTATCAAAGCAGCGATGGATCAAACGAATTTTTAGAATTTTAAAATCGTCGATGGATGTGCTCACAAAAAGTTCTGTGTAAAGCGGGTACACAGTCACAGAAATCAAACATTAATTTCCTTCTCAACCTTTCGGGTTTCCCTGGAGGATATAAACGCCAAATATTCATGCGCCAAGGAAACCAGCAGAAAAAGAAGGGAAGATGAATGCCAAATGTCTTTTTTGCGAACGCGATGCGAATTCAGAATTATTTTGCAGGCTGCGAAGAATTTCTCTTTGATGTTACGAATATATTTTGGAGGTGTATATGTCATTAAGCCAGATTCTGCGCCGTTTGTTCAGAAAGTTTGCTACCTAAGGTCTCCAGAAATATGAAAAAAAGAGGATCTAGTTCGTATAGCGATCAGAGTATTGGCTTCTCATTACAAGAACCCGGCTTTGATGACCGAGAGTGGCGTTTTTAAATTATAGCAGGCTAATAATGACGCCAGGTTTTCCTCCATCCTTCCTCCATTTCATGAAAATGTTTTTAATCCCCTCAATAACCCAACTATGGCAGGGATCTAGGTTGCCCCTCTCGGTTAACTAACTATTAAAATATGACAGTTATGTGAAGGGAAATCGTAACAACGGATTATATTGAAAACAAGTGTGTCTAGCTGTAACGATTGCGAGGTTTTCCCGAATGAAGGCACTAGAGCTAAGCTGATAATGGAAAGGTGATCGATCGATTACCATTGGCACGCCATATCATATCAGTAGAGTATTTCGGGGTGAATAAGGCGAAACAAGGCCATACAGCCGGTTTTTGCTGCTGAAATCATCCCATACCTCGTGCACCGGCAGTTACTGACGCAATGAGTTTAGGGATGCGTTTTTTTTCTTCGTTTCTAATGCGCGCCATCAATTGAGATGCCAGGACTCGATTGGTGAACTCACTCACTGTATGAGCCGACGATGAAATGGAGTGAGGGAGTTTTGGATGACTGGAGTTGAAACAAAAGAGCTTTTTGAATTTACGAATGGCCGCCCAAAATCCGACAAAACTTTGTCAGTTAACCTGAGGGCTCAATATATACCAGCTATATATGTATATATATATTCAATTAATAGCTCCGTCACAGGCGTGACAAAAATATTTTCACACATAAATAGAAGTCACTCACATACATATATGTATATATAGTCTAAAAATCTTCGATGATTATTATCGCGGGCCCTACAACCAGAAATCAAACCACGCAACACGAGCTCGAAAGGTATTACGGATCCCATTTGGATTAGATGGTATTAAAGCGTGTAAACACTGTGAAAGTGAATAATTACACATCCAAAACACCATTCACTACGCTATAAAGTTAAAAACATTCCACCATAAATCCAAAAATTATCCACTAAAGTCTTTTCGTAATTATATAATATCTATAATGAGTCGCAAAGTAGCGTACTTAAAAGTTTAAATTTTGCTAACTAAATGTTTTTTTATGTTCTCCAAATAGCGTCTTGCTGATGAATGAATTTAGGATTTAATTTTTTCACTTCGTTTTAATCATTCTCATTTAAGCTTTATAATTAACAATGCGTCATTAAAAAGTTCATGAGAGATATATCCCACTTTCGATGCCTAAATTGGCTAGTCTTAGGATTGCCCTACCTGCCTTTTTAAGTCTGCATATCAGTAGTTTTTCCTATTATTACCAAAATTCTTATTTTTTCTTCTCGATTTCCATTTTTTAAGAAGCCTATTCCCTCCTCTTTTCATAAATGTTAATTAATCGGCGCCTTACATCTACATCCATGTGATACCCTGCAAGCCGTGAGGGTGTGTGGCAGGTGGCAATGGCAGTTGTCTGATGCCGACAGCGATATAAAGTATTTCCACCTTCCCATCACATCCAGTAATAGTTCTACTTATCCCCATCTACCCACCTAACCTTAATGGCGATAATGACCTAAGATAACGGTCATGTTGTGAAATAACAAAAACAGAAAAAAAATATGTCTGCGTTTCGAAAATGCATTTACCAAAACTATTAATGGAATGTATCAATTTTCATGACAGCTGAATGAAGGGGAGTAAACCATCGGACAAATGTAAACAGTACAATTCTACTCCATTTACTACTACTAGCTAGAATATAACCTACGCATACTATTTATTTGCTGAATTGGCTGATCTTCGAGCCGGCCTCGAGTGCTAGAAGATTATCAAACACCTCTGTGTGCATTAATTACTACTCTCTGTGTGTAATTATTCCATAATTTACTGTAAAAAAGTCTAGTCGATCTCCATATCTGAAAGTGGATCTCCTGATAAGGTCATTGTGTTTCCACGAGCCAACCCTCTTTAGTGTAGTAATGAGCACATTTTGTTCATATAATGCCTTGTTCTCAAACCTCAAAGTTATTTCTGTTTCCTGACCTTATGATTCAAATCTGAGGTACCAGCTGCTACTATGAGGTCTGACATATGTTCTAACCTATTTCCCTATTCAGGGCAATTATATTTCACCTTAGTTATCTGCATTCATGTAAGCAGACAACGATATACAGTGAAAATAACTTAAAATACTTAGAGAGCCGCCGGAAAATTTTCCAAGGACGATGCTGCTTTATTACTTACATAATCGTAATCAACGATTACCTTAATAAATAATTCTCGGGTTTCAAGCCGAGTAAGAATTTGGGTTGCTGACGTTTCGATGGAACACTCCTCCATTGTCCTCAGAGCAATAAAGTTTGCAGGACATTCTGCCTACGCTTATATAGCCGTCTAATCCCATTGTTGTCTCCTTTTTCTCGTTATTTATTGAATTAACGGTTTCCAAACCTCTTACCAGCCTAAAAATGTGATCCTTATTGCAAGATGGTCGTCCTTCATATTATTTTGTTCTCAGAAAATCATAACATATAGATCTAAATACTTTTATCAGGAGTTTAAAACATGGCAAACTAAGCTACATTTCTAAGCGGTTAAGTATTTTGTCAATAGACACTTATAAATCAGGATTTTACTAACTTGTTTAACTTAAGCATTCATACCGGTCTGGATTTAAGTACAAATACCCTTCTTTTTGCTTTTAAAACTTATTACTGACATCTATTTGTTGCATCTGCCGAGAAATAGGGTAAAATACTGCGTTATGGTAGAATAGAGCGAAAAAATAATTAGTTTCACATTATCATGTGAAATTTTCGATTTTGTCGTTTTTATGGAGTGAAATTAATTTTCATATTTTTAAATGTCCAATAAATAATAAAATTCTCTACTAAAATTGTCTTTAAAAATGCTCAATGCATCACTCGCTTGAATTCGGTTTTATGGGAGTTGTGATGATGTTTATCAAGTACCCTCTGTAATTATTGTCGTTATAATTGTTATATCAACCGTAATTAAACTTTGAAAGCACAGGGGAAACTCGAAACGTGCATGCCCACAGGCAAATACTTCTCTGAGTGTATCACATCTATTTCCTATCAGCCAGGTATTTAATTTGGCTCGTTTTCCCACGTGCCTAATGGGTGCCTATAGCTAAATTAGGCCGGAGGGCTTAATTTAGCCTTAAGCATGTATTTTTGAGCAAACCTTCCGTGAAGAAGCCGTCGAGGGATGGGTTAGGGCATGGTCTTCGGGGAAACTCGCAACTAATGTGCAATTGAACACGTTTTGTGGTTTCCCAATCTTTTTTTTTTAACTAGTCATACTGTGGCATGCACCTATAATGTAAACACGTGCGTAAAACCTATTTGTGCAAGACTAACTCAGTGTGTCTCCCACATGATTTTTGATGATAGCTGAAAGGTAGAGTTGTTTGTAAAGTAATTACTTCGACGAATACAATTGGGTAAAAATTGAAAGTTATAGAATAATTTCTAACAATAGGATTTCTTACCCATTCATTATTTATGTCTGTAATAATACATCCATTACCTCGTATCTTTCCTCTTGGTGAGGATTGCAGGGCACTTTTTAGATGAGAACTAGGCTTTGACAGACTGCCACATGAACCTGTAGAATATTACTGAATCTGTTATTTCAGAAATGTTTATCGACAAACGCCTCCAAATCAAATCTGATACAGTGAATTTAAAAAATGCAATACGATATACATTGTGTTCGCTTGTAAACAACTAATAAAATTTATAATGCAGATGTTAATAGGCTTGGGGGATTGAAATATTACCAAGTATTAAAAGAATTGACAACATTTCAATGAATACAAGCCTAAGTAGCATATGTCGTATAGAAATTGAAATCCTCAAAGCACCGAAAACTCGGCGGACCTCCTCGCAGAATTATTATTTACCTTTTTCTTTTGGTATTACTAATTGCTCTGTCATATAATAATGAGTGGTGACTAAGGAATTCATTCATTTTATGTACACACGTTTATATTATGCGTATCACTAGATATACTGTGCTAACTATGGTTTGACCTCATTTTCGTTTGCAATGCTTTAGGTTTATTTTTTTTACGCATGCAGCATATTTGCAGTGAGGGTGCAGAGAGACTGAAATGTATTAATTGTTAAATAAATCAATCAATAAGTTAAGATGATCGTGTCTCCGTGGAAACCTCCCACAGCGGACGCAAAGGGCCTACCATGGGAGACCAATTGAATTCATTTTAAAGGGGTCACATGGGGAAGCAATGCCTTGGTCGAATTGGGTGACGTGGAGGACGCCAAGACTGCCTGAGCTACGAGCGGGATCTGGGATTATGTGGATGGCAAGTGTACGGGAATTATGCTAAGTGCAATTGGACAAGGGATTGGTGGTGTGCTTGGCGTGAGCCGATTCTATAATTAACGCTGATAAATTTAAGATTCCGAGTTGTTCCTTAATTGTTCTTCCCAAAACACTACTACAGCCGAATTGAGTAGTTAGAATTTTAAAGAACCATGATATCAGCGTGAAAAACTCAGGTTTCGTACCAACCATACCATCAGTGAAAAGTAATGATAGGAAAAGTAAATTCACGAAGCAAACTTCGACATAAGGAATGTGGCCAAACTATTGTTACCGAAAGTCGTAACGGTACTGCACGGTATAATTGAAAATTTATTGCATTTTTAATTTACTTTACTTATTTATTTTACTTCCTTCAAATTAAACTTGCCATTACTCTTAAGCACGTGGCTTGGGAAACGTGAGGATTCATCTGTGTCCAAAAATTATCAAAAAACCATAGATACAGTATTTTTACCCATGAAATTAAGGCATAGTCGTGGCTTCCAAATAAGAGAAAAAATAATAAAGTTTTTCTGATAAAAACGTTATTTCAATAATTCGTTTTTAGTTAAGCATATTAACACAGGCCATGGAATTGCTGAGATTTTGAGACCCTAATCAACTGCCAAAGCATTCCAATTCCTGATAATGATTTTTAAATCAGTCCCTTATGAATCTTCAACTCCTGATACAGTTTACGACTGGCCAATCGGAAGGTTTCACATGTTTGCAAAAGAAAAAATTGTTATACGAGTATGGGTACAGAATTATCACTCGTTAATACTACGATCTTTCACAAACTTATTAATCCCTTCCAATTCGGAAATACCTTGCTGTTGGATATAAATATTTCAGAATAGATATAATAAATATTGCAGCTTAGAATTAAAACCTTTAACCCTATTTCGAAGGCATGAAATTTTCAATTTTGACCTCGCGGACGACGAGGACTGCATCCTTTGAGATTTATTTACCTGTGTTCCATCATATTTTGCTCCTTCAGATTGTCTCTCTGCTGTATCCACTCAAGGGGCGGTCACCTCCAACCCTTCAGAAGCTGACAGACCTCTTTCTGAGTGATGCGTTCACATTATTCGCTCGGCGGTACGAGAGTGGAACAGAGAGAATGGAAAGAGAGGAAGGAGACAGGAGAGACCCCACAAGCGGCCAAAACTTCGGGAGAGGAGGGTTTTTCGTCGCCCGGAACTACCACCCCCCGACACATACAGCCTCCCTCACCCCGAAATCCGTGTCTGAGCCTCGCTTCGAGCTACCCACCCCTCCAGCCGACATCCCTACGTGGGACCACCCCTCCTTCCAATGTCACCAGGACCACCGCGCTCGGCAGCTCAGCCGTCGACGAGGCTAAAGGAAGAGACCTCACCTGACTGATTTCCGCCGCCTACTCCTGCTTCAGTCAACATCTCCCCGCGCCGTTCAGAGAGCTCTCCCACCCTCAACTCTCATTTTTTTTCGCACGCGTATAATTTTTTTCCCACCCCTTCTCACCATCTCACCCCCTTTACGATCCACCCCGGCTTCTTCCAACCCCGCCCCCCATCCCGACGAGAAAACCCTATTCAAGCATTCCCCACCCCAAGACCGAGGAGCCCCACACCATTCCGTCAGGGTAGGGGGTGGTGGGGCGTGAAGGAGAGACATGGGGCGGTATGAGGGACCTCTCTCGCCCAACCCTACGCACTCTGAACCCCTCCCTCTACTCTTCCTACCTCCCCTCCCCCTGTTTGCCCGCTCCCACCGACTCCACACCTTTCCCCCGTGCCATCATTCCGGGGAAATTGAATTTCCGGGAGAGGGTTGTAAGGGAATGGAAAAATAAGAAGTATATATCCCCTCTCGTCCTCCATCTCCCCATTCCCGTGTGCCCCCTACATCCAGCTCAACTGTCCCACCTCCAGCGAGCTCCACATACCCTTACCTCGCTCGTGCGCAAGCGGTGGAGATGGAAAGTGTGATCAGAGCTGCCGGGCGTACCGGATTTTCGGGTATTTTTGGTGAAATTTCCCGTCAGTGTCCCGTGATTGTTTTAACCGAAACGTCAAACGCTTTTCGTTTAAAATCAACATGTTTCTCGGATGTAACCTTATTCGCAAACAGTTCGTAAGTGTGCAGATTATGTCCAGAGTAAACGTTCGACGACATAATTACATTTTAGAGCTGCTGTTAGGACACATATGCTATGTTACACCTATTCAAACTCATGCAGATCGTTAGTTAATTTGTGAGGAATTGTTTAAATGTAGGTAATACGCATTTTTCTCATCCAGTAATCACGATATATTTTTGTTAGTATTGAACAAAGCTAAGTATTTGCAGCGGGAAATGGAGTACTGGCTATGAGCAAAAAAATTATGTATCGTGCATGCTTGGTGGCAGATGAAAGAAAAAAATGATCGTCATTTGCTGTTGTTTTATTACGCTAACATAAAAAAATCCTTTTTTTCCGGGAAATGTCAGACATTTTGGTTTTCAAAGTGTAGAACTCACCATACGCTCAAGCAACCCTACAGCTTCCGAACGGCAGGAGTATGGGGTATAAGGTCACCAGCATATGAGACAGAAAAGGAAATACAGAAGAAAACGGAGTTGAAGTGACGAAACGGGTCTTATCTGGGGCGGAATAACATTTTTTCACTTGCAGCAGTCGTAAATCTTGCAATAAACAAATCCTTGTACCTCTATATTATTTAGTCCAATACTCTTTATTTCAGTTTTATAAGCTGCCAATGCAGCGCAAGCGCAAGGCTGGGATGATTCCATTGAAACTCATACTCTTGTGATTGGAATTGTTCTTAGGTGTTTCTTATTATTTATAATATTTCCCTCTATTCCTCAGAATATCTACGGTGATTAATAATTTTCACCCAGGGTTTTGAGGCTTAAGTGTAGTGGAGTACAAAATAGCATATCAGTACATTTAGAAGCTATCCCATTTTGCATTAGTCATAAGTGTCATTCGGTATATGCTGATTTAGGAAAGAAGGTATGAAACCACTGTCATTGATTGCATGTTTGAACGCGTATGACAAAGCAATACAGGATTTATGTCTGCTGTGTGTCCAACGGTGCACATATACGTTCAAAACTTGAACTTAGTGTACTGATATTCTCCTTTCCACTATATCTGCAATAGTTATTAAATATAATTCATTCTGAACCCCGGAGGAAATTATGAATCCCGTCTTTCGGATCGTCACAGTAAGCTGGACGACTTCTTTTAGTTCGCGGTGCGCGAAGCTCGCGGCAACATTTTTGCATAGCCAAACCTCGCCGAAGACGAGAAGGAGATTCCCCGCAAGTCGAGAAGAGACAGGAGATGGAGCTGGGCCCCACGGTCGGGTCGATAAGATGTGTGCACGTTAAATCATCGCGCCCGTATGCAAACAACGCTCCAGAAAATTTGAAGTCAAGGGTATTGTCACATCCAATGCCTGGCTCCCCGTTCCGATTCCATAAATGTAAAGAAATCCCTATCCAAACAACGTCTCAATCGACAAGCCGCATTCACAGAGCGCTTCTTTGAAACCAACGTCCATCAATTTGAAGAATGTTTTAATCTGAAAAAATATCCTTGAAATGCCTCTTCATCATTGGTGCTTCAAAAACTTTATTTACCTATTCCAAATTCTTAAATGATATCAATGTATTTGAAATTGATTTGGGCCCTTTTCAAATCACTAACAGACCACCGTTTTAAAAAAATGTTGAGGGCCATGCATGAGATTTTTTTCAATGCCTAGAAATTAATGACTTGCAATCAATTAAGAGTCAATAAACTGACACACTGGCTTGATGTTTCCAAATATTAAATGGAAATTTTTTTAAAATTTTTTAATTTTATCGAAAGATGCTCGTAGAAGCATAATTACTTTAATTATTCAATTGACGTTTCACACATGCGCGAGGAAATTTAAGAAGTATTTCTTTGCTGCCACTGCAATTTTATTGGAAGAAAGAATGCCATGCGTTCACACATTTTTTGGTCGGATACTGGAAGCAATTTATTGGCACGTACTATAAAAAATTTGAAAAGCTATTGTGTGTAGTCACAGAAACCAAAGCCCTAGAGATAAAAGAGAATACGGCATCTGCATAGCCATATAAATAAACAAAAACAATAGTAATAAGATACATAAATTTTACATAAATTTACGTACAAATACATAATTATAAGTAGTTAAGCTACCTATAATAAGGGCTAAATCTTTGATATTCGCCACGTAGATAAATTTCGTTTATTTACGGGTGTGTTCATGGTTGAATCAAAGAATATGATCTGTTCTGACGCAATCCTTAACATAATTTTATGACTAATTTTATTATTAGGCTATACCAAATGCAATTTAAAGAGTAGGTGTTGGACTAACAACCTATTCGTTCACCAACTTTTAATCAAAATGAAAATACATCCAATTCATTTCTGTACATAATCACCGCCATTAGTGTTATACTAAATATATAAGGTTTTTGGACAGTTCCAGCGTTGTTATTATGCTTTCTCACCGAATGAAATTGTTGACAGTGGTTCTCCACCATGGCTGTCGACATTTTGATGTACGAATCGTCAACATCGACCTAAGGACTAAGTGGCGAGACTTTCATAAACGGCTGCTTTATAGTATTCCGTGTTTCGTCAATTAGCTCCTGATTGGAGTACATATACACGCAATGTATGCATTCCTTTTCCGAAAATCTCGATACTAAACCGTAACGACAAAAATGACGCAAACAACTATCACTACTGGTAGACTACCTCCTTAACATGTAGCCGTTTATGATGATTAACACATTCCCTATTTTGCTCTTCTTGCAATCTTCATCCTCCTCCTTTCTTCGTAATTATAAATCCACTTCCTTATCGTCTTGCTGTTTATCCCCTTGGCTAAAGTCTGGAAATGTCCGCCACATTTCAGTATTTTCTCCGTCCACTTTTTCAGTCTTCAACAAATATCTTCCAATACCTTACCTACTTTCCTCACGTCCCACTCCTAACGTCACCTTGTTTACTTTCCTCACTACCTAGCTTCTCTCTATGTCTCTATCGTTTTCTTTTTTGAAACTTGTTCAAAACTTCTCAGCCTACATTCGCCTTCATGCATGAAGAGCAAACTTTTTTAATCCGTCATAATCCATTCATAAAATCAATTACTTCGTCTTAGCATCAAATCGTTATTTCCTGGTAACTTATTCTGCTATTTCCTTAAAGGCCAGTTTATCTGATGCAATTCATTCTTTATTTCCCTGGCATATCTGCACTCTTCCACATTCCTTTGTGTTAGGGTTTTTCTAAATCCCAATTTTCTCGCACTGATCCTTTGATCAGTGACACTAAACAATGACCATAGTTGGATGGCCTACTGGCTGACTGATATTTATTTATTTTATTTATTTAACACCAAAAACAGAACCTAGGCCTTTAATTGGGTTATATAAAAAAATAAAATAATAAAATATAACAATAACAATTAACAAGAGTGATAACAAACAGAATTTGAACTGGAAGTGGTAATTATGAGGTTGAAAGGCGTTGTATTTGGTTGTTGAAAGTGCTGCGTGAGACGAAGAGGTCAAGGGAAGGCGAAGTGATGGAAAGGGCATTGAAAAGGGAAGGTTAACGGTGGAATAAGGATCGCTGGGAAATTGATAGTCGGAATTTGGGCTTGTGTAATGGTTCAATATTGCTAGTTTTGCGGGCTAGAATGTGTAGTTTAAAGTAAGAGAGGAGGTCAATGCATCGAAAAGACCCATTCAAGATGCTGTGAAGGAATTTGAGGTCGGATGTCCTTCGGTTTTGGGTGAATTGAACAAGTGAGTGTAATAATTCCCCACGTGAGGAGAGTCTGTGGTAGGGAATCTGATGCCGTACTGTTGCTAAGAAGAAATTGAGAGAAAAAAATTGATATTCAATATTAACATCTATTCGGCTTTATCAGCTATCCGTCTACTTTTAATCTTCAATTGAAATCACCCAGGTGTTTCTCTTCTGTTGGATTTGAAGTGTTATTACATTTTAAATTTAATTTCTACTGCTTTTATGCAATATAGATTTATATTCTGGTGTATAGAAATAATCAATTAGACATTGTTTCATATATGAAGCCTCATAACCTAAAATGAAAGCACTATTAGCAACTCATTAGAGTTTATTTTTATATCAGCTCGATGGTCACCAAAACTCAGGGGGCCGTACATCATTCCCTTCCTTGATAGCATTTCTTTAAGCTTTAGCAATTTAAGACTCTTGCAGCAAGAATATTCAGACTTAAAATTAAAGTAGCAAATTTAAAAGTTTGTCATATATTATTGGTTATGGTGTAACGGATATTCAATTTCTAGGATATAAAGAGAATTTTAGAATAATATGTCATCTTTGGTACGGAAGAAAGTAGGGATTTATCAATTTCCTTCCTGCCCAGTAAAATGCAAGCATCAGTAGTAATATTACATTTTTCGAAGAAACATTTGTATACGGATGTAAAAAATACTTAAACACAAGGCAACAACTTGGAAAAACAGCTGCAACTTTGGTTCAGGTAGCATTATCCATACTCCACTGGTATATTCATCACATGGTAAACCAGATACCATAGGAGAGGAATACTGTATCTAATTAGGCTAATTAATTTATGATGGCTAAAAACCACTTATCGTTGGACGAGTAAACGAATGCAGATTAATACTTTTTAATTAATAAAAAAAGAAGAAAGAGACCATTAACTAACCTAAGTTTAACAAATACTTAGTTTTTTGCAATATTAAGGTTATGTACTCAAATCTTTGAGTCAATGCGAGAATAAAATTTATTAAAAAATAAATGGGAAGAGTTTCCTATGCTTAATAGCCGTTGAAGAAAAATATCACATTAAAACACTAACACATTAGTTTAACTTAGGAGTCTATATATTTTTATCCTGCTATTTCAGATTATATTATCTATAAAACGTTTGAGCTAATAATAAGAGGTTTTTGTCGTGACACATTTTCAGCAGTAATACAGTATTATAAACAATTTTCAAATTATTTCAGGTGTAATTGGTCAGAATAATAGTTTGAAATATTAGCATTTTTCATAGTGATGCAAAGAGCAGTACAATACAGAATTTCCCTCACTTAATCCTTATCACGATGTTTTAGTGTGTTTTTACTTTTGATAACAGGGAATTTTATGTAGGAATTTTTATTTATTCATAGTAAATTTACGCCTTGTATTGAGAGTTTTGTAGTCACTAAATGATAAACCGTGTGAAGAAATGACGTTTTTTTAACACATTAATATTGCGCGGGAATTCATGATGTACGCCTTATTCAATCGTGTGCACTATCAATCAAAGTTTAGCGCGTTAAAAATGATTCCATTTGATCCCTTCGAGGAAGTCGATGAAAATTATGACCAACCGAAAATTTCTGAATACACAAAAAACCAATTTGGGAAATATGAGTTTCATCTTCGGCCCAACACTGATTTTCTCCGCCTCGTTCCATGAAGGTTGATAAAATGATGACCTTGTGAAAACAGGGATTTGAAAAAGTAAGATAAATGAATGGTTTGGAAGGAAATGCGTAAATATTTGAAAATGAGGGCATGAGAAATGAGGACACGGGATGAACGATCTCGATCAAAACGAGTCTTAAACGATTACAGTCTGAAGGGTTGGAGGTGGGTAGAAATGCATTGAAGTTTGAATACAAATTAAGTCCTCTAATCATGTTTATCTTTATTTTGAAAAAGTTACGTATATTTTGCCAGCAGGAATTTCAATCCTAATAGAAACATTAAGAAAGGAGTGGCTATCACATGTTAGGCCAAAAGTTCAGCTAGAAATTAAGAGTACATTTCAACATGAACTGTATTCCAATTACGCTAAAGTATTTGAAAATGTGTTTGATAAAGATTTAAGCTCTATTTGAATAAGAGAATAAGACCAAAGACTCATTGTATGAAATGTAGTGTACTCAAGTATTAAATGAATGTGTCTATCTTCCCACAAGCGACATCTGCTCATGAAGAGAACAAAATAATCGGTATAGGTTCGTTGGCATAAATTGCTGTACATTTATTGATACTTTTATATCGATTAGGTTTTCATTAAGTGTCCAACTCTATTTTTCCATCTGCATCCCACCGCTATTAATCTCTTAAAATCAGAATATTTTTTATGTCTCGTCATAATATTCATATTATATTTTTTACTCCTCATTCTCTCTTACCCAGAATTCTACTCTCGATAACAATTTTTAGTATTCCAGCCTCCCTAAGCAGTGCTACCATTTGAGCTATCTTGGTTATATTCTTTCGGAATTAGCTTCCTGAAGCTAATTTTAAGTACTACAAGCTTATTAGAAGTATCGTAGAATAAGAACCTAGCTCAGCAAATTCCTTCCTTTAATTAACCGTCCACATGCTTAAAGTTTGCATATCACGGTGTTTCCTAACATTATTTCATTGCAGCTGAAATGAAGTCCCATGATTTATTTACTTTCATTCAATCCTTAATCCAATCCCATACCTCTGTCTGTCATTTATATAAAGTCCAAATGTTATGAAAGAAGAATTTAAATCATAAGGGATGCTTACGTTTATACTTTAATAACAATCCATACAAGAGGCGAGATAAAATACAGAAGTTCATCAGTAACGGAAAAACTACTTTTACCTCTGTACCTGCCCCGAGCCACTATCCCCCACGTATTTTGATGGACCTAAATCACAGAAAGAATAAACATTACCGTAGTATTTATAATTCCTGTTTCTTCGCTACTACAAATAGGTGGCTTATAACTATTTAACCAAAAGAATTTCATTTTATAATTCAGGGCTTGGATGACAATATTTTTCACGGTACGAAAACCATCGCTGC
The DNA here is from genome assembly GCA_933228895.1 of Platycnemis pennipes. Taxonomy (NCBI): domain Eukaryota; kingdom Metazoa; phylum Arthropoda; class Insecta; order Odonata; family Platycnemididae; genus Platycnemis; species Platycnemis pennipes. The sequence continues at coordinate 73,831,002 of OW121856.1, read as the reverse complement.
CTTGTGCCCGCTAGCTCTTGGGGCGCCCGTCCCCCCACGTACCCGTTCCATCCATCTACTCTGCATTCTTTAAAATTTCCGCCAGCAATCTTCTTTCCACCCCAACCAATCTTCCCTATTCATTCTACTTTCTGCCCAACCCTTTTTTTTATTCTCATCCACACCCACATTTCTAAATCACCCGACCTTTCCTCGCCATCCTTGCTATATCCCATGTCTTATACCCATGAAAAATCACGCTCAATATTTTCTATAGCTCTGTACTAACCTTCGCTTTACAATCCTGCTCAATATTCTCGGAATACATTCTGTTGGTAAACATCTGCGTAGGGAAACCATTTCTTATCCGTAAATCTGAGGCATTTTTCTGATTTCTGAAGATTGTAAAAAATTTGTAATTTTTAGCGTCGGACGTTAAAGTGCTGTTCGTTGTGGGACAGTTAGGCTATCAATCAAGTTGTCGCAAGTATTTTTCATAATTTTACAAATAACGACTCTCCTCACGGTATTGTAGACCTTCGACTTGAGAACGTCATAGAAGAAAGACTAATAAGTTTCGTAGACAGATCAGCTGGTTATTTTTCAGTTGATGCCTGGTAGCTATAATAACACAGTGTACCTAGAAGAAATACTTCAGAAATTTGATATATTATTTATGTCTACTGGACCATGCAATGGCCTTTCCCATTTAGTATCATATCAAAGAAATAATACCCGCAGGCGTAACTTTGTGGAATTGAAGCATCATGAAAATAAAAACGACTTGGTATATTCCACACTTTTTCCATAAGTGTGGAAGTCATTTTTATTTTCATAGTATCATATTTTTGTGTACGATAAATATCGAGAGAGGGTTGATATTACTACTAACAATGGATACTTTCTATTAGCGTGAATTTAATTATGGAAGATTATAGGAAGCATTTAAATTCCCTTTTTCACAGTGAAGCAGGTGATCATCATGAATTCATATGTGTATGTGAAAATAATGTGATGAAAAATAAAAAGTTCTTAAAATCAGATATCTCTTGGGATGAGGTAGGCGGTGCCTCTTAAAACTTCAATGCAGGTGTCTCTTATTCCCCAGTCACATCTTGGCCTTACTTATTGCGGAAAAGTAGTGGGAAGTTCACTTGAGAACTATTTGTTACCTCTCGTCTTCTCGGGGAAGTTTAACGTCTCACAAATTCTTTCTCGAGTTTCTAGTGCCACGATGTACAAATTAAGCAAGTTGGGTGGAAAATTTTGGGCCATGGGTTATCTTACATCAGGGTAGTCAAAGGGTAAGCAGACACTTCGGAGGGCCTAAAGCTGGCGAACTTTGCGGTAACATGTCAAATGCATCCAGAGTAAATGATTACGTAAATTCCTACTCCATGTAATAGATCTTCTAAACAATAGAAGAATAAGAAATACTATAAGTCATATTTGTTACTTTAAATGAGAGTGTTGTCAATATTAAAAGACATATGCTTTCCATAATCAACGTAATTTTGAAATTTAGAATCTTATAAATATAAAGAATTAAAACATTAGAGAATTACATTAAAGAAAAAGATAAGGCAGAGTATAAATTAGGTACATTGGTACTTACCTCTATGATGACGGGAAAATGTATATCTAATGAAGTTTACTGATGATATCTTTCAACTGCTTCACATCATGGTAAACGCAATGTCAGCTTGGCTTGGTTTCACGAGTTGACAGCTAATAAATGAATGAAAAGAATAGACGCTTGAAAATACATACGAGTAGTAATCAGTAAGAAATATTTATAAATAAGTAGATAACCTATGGATATTTAACAAATAAAAAATATAATAAAACTAAAAATGAGATGAAAATGAAACAAGAGTTTGGAAAACGAGACGCACGAGATTGGTGAACGTATATTTATGAGTATTCTATGGGCGAAAATGTGAAATTAATATTTGAGTTTAGTTCATTAAAATGATGTAGTAAAAAACCACAACTCCTTACTGCGCATGATCACCTTCATCATAAGGACTCGATGCTTTACGGTTTGATCAAGTTAAATCACGCGTGTAATTCCATGGTCAGGAGTGGCAATGTCAGCGTTCTAGACTTTCATATGTTTTTTGCGAATTACATTTATACTATAGCCTAGCACTACTTGTTGTTATATTCATCACTCATGGCATTCACGTTTTACCTCTTTGAAAAATTATCGGTGGAAATAATTCGGGATGAAATGAAAAAAAGCGGATAAACGACATAAAATGAACGAGGGAGTTGCATAATTTCAAATTTAAAATTATTCATGCATCAGACAAGTTATGGCGTAGAAGGTTAATACGGTAATTTCATACGGTTTTAATGCTAAATAGGTTGCGAAAATGTCGCAAAAAACGGATACTTTAATTCAAAAGATATCGCCTCAAAAGCGGAGCCGTTGGAATTAACGCTGCATTAATTTTTCATTCGGCTGCGGGAAATGAAGGTTAATCTCATGCTCACTGAAAAATGAGGGGAATCGCCTTGTCCACTGGGGTCACTCTGATACGCATGCTTTGATCTTTTACTCAATACCCTCTGTCCGGATTGCCAATTGATGAAGAGTAATCGGTGTTCATTGACGGCGAAAAAACCCCACCCCAACGAATGAACCCATATATCGATTTCCCCCCCGTGTCGATCTCGGGGCGAGGGAGGGAGAGGTGGTGGAGTTCTTGACCCGAGAGTGGGCGGAAGGAAACCTTGTGGATGCTGAGGACACTATAGGACGCAAATAAACAGAGAAAAAGAAAAGCAATGCGGGATCTGAGGAGGCTATGATACGAAAAATAATAAGCTATTGTTTAGAAACCATAGAAAAAGGAGTTATTCCGGGAATCAGATAAAACCTGCAGGATCCATGACGAAAAAAGAAAAAATGCAATAGAGAAGAGTGCCTGTAGAATAAAATATTTGATGCATTACCACTCCTGTAGTTTTCTTTGTTCTACATAACCAAAATATAATTTTCTCACATATCTCACACGTGTCTAATGAGAGATTAAAACCCGACACTCTGGGGCTGTCAGCCCAAACCATTATTGTCTACCATAATTGAGAGATTTTGAGTTGAAATATATTAACTGAAACAAAAGTCTGGGCGTAATGGTGACCGTCTAATCACGATACGACTTGATTCATGACACCATGATACCACCAAATATTTAGTTTTCTTCAATATTTCACCGGTTACGACATTTCATATTATTCTAATTGACTCAAAGGTCGATGAAAGACGTAAGAAAGAGTAGATATGGAGGGTCTATTGTCTAGCGTAATCGTTGAGACTAGGCCAAGCAACAGAGACAATGCGGATGGAACACAATGCGTTTACATCAAATACGTGTTCGCCTACGAACGCAAAACTCTGGTGTGATGGTATCCTCCTTCCATGCGGAATTTTGGAGGCTTTGCGATGGCAAAACGTAAATTGAAACGCGAAAGTGCGCGCGAGATGAAAACGACCGGAACACTCGCTTCATCCTCTGCAACCACTAAAAAAAGAGAGAGATTCGAGGGGAGTTCCACTCTCAACTCTCACTGATTTATTGCCATGTACATATATGTACATGAGAGTTCCTTTAACACTTCACTCTCAGATTTTACATCAATATCAGTAGCAACTCATTATTTGTTATTCTCCTCTTTAATGGTAAATTCAGTTCTTGCTCCCTGATTTAATTAAAGTTTCAGAGCTTTTACTTAGAGAGCCAACACAGATGAACTTTGGCAATCAACTTTCTGTTCACAGTATAATATGCATTAACAATACACAACTAATATCATAATATTGATCACTTCCCATAACTAATTCCTTTAATAAAACTCCAAATTCCCTTAAAATTCTTTAATTTATTTCCGACACTTAATGATTATTTATAATACCTACAACAAAATAATACCTACAAAAAAACCAAAGGAATGTATAGGTTACCGATTCATTAATTGAAACATATCCGGCGTTTCAACGCATAAAAATGCGTCTGGAATCCAATTTTACTACTTTCTAGTAATTTCTCCTTTGACTAGTGGTAGGTGACCGTCAGTTAAGGTCATTTTTGCGTTTAGATTAAGAGGCTAATTGGACGTGGGTAGGAATATTTCAGGGGATGGAGGAGAGAAATCCGACATTGGCATTGACCTGCTCGTAACGAAAGGACCGAAGAGGAACAACGCTTAAAGTCCCATCCAACGGACGAAGTACTGCACTTGAAGTAGATACTGTCCACGCAGTACGCAAGTGAGAACTGTTACCTTAATGAGACACATCTGCCACTGCCGGAACTTGAATCCGGGCTCTCGATGTGAGAGCTCAAGCCAATACACCACCAAATTTGCGAATCAAATTACCATCCAGCCCTAATTACCAACGCCAACAATAAGATGCTTCCTGAATGGCCGGAGAGACGAAATTGAACAAGGTGCCTAGTTAAATAAACGGAATAAAATATGTGATATAAAGGCTTAAAATTAGGTAAGAGGAGTAATGTGAGAATAATAACACATAGTTTGACTAGAATAATGTTGGGTAGGAAAAATGTGGTTACTTAAAGGACAAACTTTGATTGATAGGATTTGTGGTAAGATTTTATCGTCCATCACAACTGCCTTAACTGTCGGGATACTAATAGATAATAATAATACATATAATATATAAAACATAGAAACAAGTTAGGCATAGGACATAAATCTAGGTCCTATACCTAACTTGTTTCTATGTAGTAATAATGTAGCTATTATTTGCATGTCAGCATTGCATGTATGGTTTTTTCACCCTCCACCATACACCCTCACGGTGGCTTGCAGGTTATTACGTAGATGTAGATGTAAATTATCGCATGCTCAGTGACTCCTCCTCGTGTACCACTTCTTTTCACGCCGAAGGGGATTTTGTTGGCGCGCGACGAGGAGGAGGAAAGGGTCACTGAGGATGAGAGGGGGAGGCTGCCGGTGCGGCCAAGTTTCCTCCCGGTGCTCGGGAACTCGCGGGCGCGGAAGAAATGACAGTCTCTTTGAGCGTCGGCAACGACACACCCTCCACGGCAAAGGACCCGACGAGCGTGACCGGTTAACGGTGATTGGTCGAGCCAAAGGATGGGAACGGGGGAGCGGATCGCTGCAGCCGGGAGGGAAAGAGAGCGAGGTATCCAACTCCCTCCCGAATGGTGCCCAGCACATCCCCTGCCACCCACCAGACCCTGTTACCCCTAACCTACCAGAGATTGTTCAGGTGTGTGAGCGCCGAGTTTGGGAGGGGTCGGGAGAGGGTCTGGAACGAGGGCGTGAAAGAAAAAGGGGCAAACACCCCGTGTCCAAGCGAATGACCTAACTTGGGGACACAGTGCACGCTGCGCAATTTAATCAAAGAACATGCACTCAACCAAACCGAACTCCCTCCGGGTGGAAAAAATTGAGTCCTTGGTCGGAGGGTGATTTGATTTTCATCCCCCAACCCCATTCTCCCCTTTTCTCTCCTTCGACACACCATCGGCGATTGCCAACTACACCCCGGGACGCTCCAGAAGACCATCCCCCTCTCCCTCAGCCTTTTCGTTTCCTTGCCACCTGTTCACGTTCTACCCGCCGCTCTGCTGCGTCGGCCGTTGCGTCGTTTCGACAGTTTGCTGCGCCGAGCTGCCAGAGTTAAATAGACTGTGCGGAAAAATAAAATTTCTGCACCGGTCTCACCCGATCAAAGTATCCCGTGGGTCAGTCCCCGGCCGGCCGACGTGGAAATAACACCATTCCGAAACAGAATAAAAATTGTTTGCTAGGAGACTGTACAGCTAAGGTGCTCTGAAAAGAAGTAGTATGTATATTGAACTATATTATAATAGAATCGACCGGATTTTCGTTTGTGGTGATTATAAGAAATTTGCATAATATCCCAAAACGCTCTCATTCACTCGGAATCACCTATTTCTCGATATACTAAAAATATGTCGAAATGTCTTTTAATGTCGAAAATAATACTTTCCGGCTGTATTCCGCGTCAAAATTGTAAAAATTGTCGTTTCCCCTCCAATGCCGGAGGCCTCTTAAGAGCTGAGTGGTGCCTCTTTACATCCTTAGGGGGGGCATGGAGGGGATGGGGTAGCTGGGATTATTCAAGAGACTATGGGGTTTCATGCCCCTCCCCCCTTGATCCCCGTTAAAATTATTCCTACGTTTGCGTATTTTAATCGCCTTTCTTGAGACTTGTTTTTAAAGACTGGACTTTGGCTAGGATGGTAATATTCCTTGTCGACTATGTGTCTTTCGACTGATTCGTGTTCCGCGTTGGCCAATCGTATTATATAGCGCGAAAGTATTACTTTAAGTACATAGCGACATGTTCCGTGAATGTTAACCGGTTGTTACTTAATATTAAAAAATATTTCCCCTTCTTAGTTGTTCATACTTCATGCCTAGATTCTTATAATCCAAAATCCAAATGATGCACCGGCCTGGAAATGCAATGATGGCGGGCTCGAACCCCTTCCCGGTAACGGATGTTGAATTTGTCTCAGTACAAACCTTAGGAATAAGTTGAGTTTAACTGTGACATAATCGTAACTGTTGGGCCACCTTGAAACCTAACTGTCCTCTGATTAATCCCACCCTCCTCAGATCCCACTACCGCCAAAACTAGCTCTCTCCCTTTTCCGTATTTTAAAGTGAATTTACATCTACAAAGTAAACTGCAAGACTCCTACTTTTTGACAGCGAGAAAAAATTTTCTCTAAAGATTCACAAGGTACATACAATCATATTCCAAATTATATATGGCTCAATGATGAAAAAATACTTGTGGCAGTTAAGCCATTGCCGTTAGTAGCCTATCCAGCGTACTATTTTTCCACTAATTTTATCCAGGCTATTTATACTCTATCTTAGCGAACACTTACCCTTTCGTCTTCCTTCGGAAAAATAATTTCTCCATAATTTTTCCTGGCGTCATCTCAATCGCATCCAGCCTATCCGCTATTCTAGTGCTAATTCATGACCAGCAATAACTAGCATAAGAAAGGCTACCCCCTATACCAAACACTTTTCTAGACTTATCTTGGCATATATATCCTTGATATCAGTCCTTTCCTTCTCTCATTGTTACTAACAATAAATTAACAAAGTTATTGTCAGCTAAAACTCAACGGCTTAGTGGCCTACCACTTACTGTCTTACGCCTTTGGGTTAAAGGGTTAAACATACATGTGAATGAACATTCTCTTCACTATAGTAATTATCCTACTCATATTAATCACTTGACCGTATTTTAAGATATTGTCCGAGTGAATCTGACTCTTATACAGGACAATTTTTATTTCATTTTTTAGTCCATGTCTTCTCTGTGACCATAGATTTACATTTCATTATTGATTTGATCTTAATATGATGGGAAAATATCTGCAAAAGTTAGAATGGGTCTTTTACTGCACGAATTTTTATGATGCATGACAAATATAATGGAGGCCATGTAAGATATAATTGAATGCATTCGATGAGCCTTGTTACAAGGGAATGCTTGCAATCATCGGAGTATATGTTCACAAGTGGAGCATTGGGTCAGGTGACGGAACCTTAGAAGTATTAGGGCATGTTATATAATTAAAAAACTGAGCAATTTCTGAAAATAATGGATAAATTCGGCCATTATTCACATTATTTGAGTACGGTTGTCCCGCGTTCCGGGGAACGTTATGAGTGGTCCGTATGCCAGGGTGCATGTTCCATAGCAAAGCACACCATAACGAAGAGAATGACCGCGTTTGCATGTTCACGAGACGCACGGAGGCCGCTTTTATCACCTCTGGTGAATTGAAGTGCGCATCACATTTGACGATGGAAAACACGTATATATGGTCTCGGTACGGTCACAAAAAATTCCATTTCTAAATCAGAGGTGCCCATTACAGTTGGTTATGACGAATTGAAGAGGATATATGACAGATTAAAAAATGTTCCTCGTCTTTGCATCAGCTTACCAGAGGAATATTCAGATCCATTTGTTGCACTTGAAAGGATCCATCCGATTTCTTTTCTCTCGCGAACAGCGCGCTTGAAATACGAACGCTGTTAATTTGAATGGGATAAAAGTAGTGATGATGCACCAACTGAGCAATCAAGATATTTTGCAAAAATCTGGCATTAAAAAGGTGAGTTAAGTATTATAATCAGCTTAATAATGCATTTAATCTTTTATTTGGGCACATTATAGCTATGAGTGAGGTTAGAAACAATCTCACCATTTTTGGTCAAAATTAATATTCAAGTAATCTTTACCAACAAAAAGTTTCAATTTACGGACATATATTAACATTTTAATTACACAAATATACGAAGCCATTTTATGCATTAATATATTGCTAATATCGTTCCCGATGGTTTTAATTTTCTGAGTTTTTCGATATTACCTTTTTATAAAGCTGCCTATTTAGGTTTACAAGTGGATAATTACTACGTGTACTGTTTGAATAATGATGGAAAACTCTTTAAGAGCTTTTAACTAGCAAAATATGGACTGTGTAATGGCTAATTGCCATGCAAAATGAAAGAGAATCAAGAGAAAATTATTCGGCATTTATTTGCATATTATAAATGACTACCAACGTTCTCTTGTTTGCCTTCCATTTTACTTGGCAATTAGTAAGTATACAGTGTTCATTAGAGACTTTTGAACCAGCGTGAGTTCTTGAAAATTCTTAAAGATGAAATCATAAAGTACATAGCCAACAAATTAACAAGCGAGAGCAAAAGACGACGCTGATTCATAAGTGGCATAGGAAGGAAACGGTTTCCTACCCTTTGCTTTCAAAAAAGAAGCTAATATTCAAATTGTAGTAATGAGTAATCAACATTCAAGTAAAAGGCCTGGCAAAGGAAATGACATTTTATGCAAAGGAGTATCTCTATTTCCGATGAAAAGTTCTCTCCACTCTCCAGAATAAGGAACGGTAGGAAAGAGAGGTTTCCGGCGTAATCCTGTATAAATCCTGTATTACGAATAATCCCCTTTTATTCAGCAAAGTAATGGAAAAAATACTGTGCTGAACGTTAAAAAAAAGACTGAAGTGCATTTTAAGGAAATTAATGAAAATAAACTACGAATTGCAAGAAGCCATCCCAAAACATATTGACAGAGGGCTTCTTAATAAAAAACGATATAGTGGTAACTAGATAAACAGTTTTTCCGTTATGCTTGCTAACTTCAATTCCGTGATTCACAGCAACGACAGATTGCATGAGTCTGAAACGGCCATCAGACAAGGAATAATTTTATGAGTAACATACATTGATCATAACAATATAAATGTTAGAGTTGTTTTATTCGTAACCAGTGTCAAATTCAGAATTTAAACATCTCGGAAAAAATTGAGTCTGGTAAAATAAATACTGCTCTCTCATAACATGTACCTACTTACATATTTAATTAGGATATATAAATAGTGGACGGAGTACCTGAGGATCATCTGAACGTTAGACATATCAGCGTATAAAATAAAGTTCAAAATATTTGCGGATGTAGAAAAATGAGATCATCACCATCGGTCAACAATCCTAGGATTGGTGTAGTATAGCCCTCCATTCGATTCTTTCATCGGCTAGCCTTTTCATATTAACGTTATTCCTCTCTTTCACATCCTTCACCACCTGTTTCATATGTCTCATACGATTCCTCTTTTTTGCCGTTCTTCCTGTTCATGTCTCCCTCTAAGAATGTCTTGGCCATCTTGTCTTAAGATAAGACCGATTAAGTTGCTCCGTCTTCGTTTTAGAATTTCAGCAGAGTTCTCTTCTATCCTTAAGATTTCGTTTGTTACTAGGTCCAACCATTTGATCTTCACCATTCTTCGGCAGCACCACATTACGAATGATTCCATCCTTTTCTTCTCCGATGGACAATCGTCCATTCCTCACTTCCGTAAAGAAACCTGCTCCAGATGTACGTTCTGGTGAATTATTTCCTTTATTTCATGACAGAAAAATGACGGGAAGTTATATATCGAATGTCCTATCGTATTCTGTTGTGAAAAGCAAAATAAATGCATTACCTCGTAGTAGTTAGGCTAGTGTTTTCATGAAATTATAATATAACAAAGATGAAACTCGATAAGGTTTTATTTGCGAGTTAAATAATATACAAACGAAAACAGCCTGCCTCCCTAAAAATTCTCATCAGGGTGCAAAAACAGATTTTCGGCCATTGAGTATCGAAATACTTGAATGACAGTCTATAACGAATTGGCCATAGCAATTTGACTGTATCATTGTCAGCCTGAAATGCAGGTGAGAAGAGCATTGTTTAAATCGTAAACGGATCAGAAACTCGTTGGTTCCAATCCTGATGACCGGAGTTCGACCGTGAGAGATATTTCTGTGGAACTTGGGTGCTTAATCATATGCAGTTAGGAAAGCATTTCAAGTCGTCAACCTATCGAACGAGAAGTAGATCTGTTGGCCCATGACATTTTCTTAATACCAAAACCAGATTTCTCTCCTCCTTTCCACCATTTCCCTCCAAACCAAACCCTGTATCACTCTCCCCGTCATGCTGTCCCCTTTAAGTGCGGGGTAGCCTTGAATCTTCAATACGGGATCAGCGGCTGTTGGGATTCAAGCAGGTTAGAATGAAATGGAGAAGGCATTGGTATGCTAGCCCATGGGTGACAATGGAGCCAAAATGGGGATTTTTGGGAAGAAAATAGACTAAGATTCCGTACAAAACACAGCGTTTTATACGACCTTTTATGGAGACTGCAAGTGTATAAAAACATAAATACATAGAAGACGTACCCATATATCACCGCAGTGGTGTCAATAATTCTTCCTAAGGCTATTTAAGGCACGCATTAAGGAATTTGAATTATTTTTATGAATAAAAATGGTTCTAATGAAACCTGTTTATACTAAAAATTTGGCACTTGCTTGCCTTTGTGTACACTTTCCTCTGTCTCTTATAACATTGTTGAGAATGTATATTATTATTCATCTCACTACTCTACTAAGTTTACCCCATGCAGAAACAACTCATCCACTCGAATAATAAGTAGCAACCCCGAATGTCCGTGCCTACCAAGATGGCTGCTAGCTTCTCAAATCATCTGCAATGCCTCCCATAATACATTCTAACCTCCTTGGTTGGAACGACGGGAGAGAGAGGTAAATAGGAAGTATGACGGAAAGAGGGTAAGGCATTATTAATATAGAGATGTGGGCGGAGTTGGGATAGGAGATGGATGGAGGGGAAGAGGTCGCGGGAAAAGTAGGGATAAAGGGTTTGAGTAATTAGGGCTACCGAAAGGGGTCCAAAGGCTTAACCTGTGGACGTGCTCCAGCGACCTACGTCTGCTTCCCTCTCCCAAAAGCAACCGCCAACCCTCTCTTGAACACCCAGATGAGGGCCGGGTTTTTAAAATATAATGAGTTTGTCAGGTTTGCGTGAGTAGGGAACGGGAAATTTTTTTTTCACCCGCTCCCATGGTTTTAGGTCCTTAAGCATTCTGTTGTTATACACTTTATTCCTCATTTACGCCCCTTTGGCCCCCTACCCCTAATGTCTGAAGCGATTACTCTGGGGGAATTGAAGGGCGTAATTCAAAGCATCGAGATTAGCGCTCGATGCTTTAGTTACAAGAAAGGCATTGAATCGTTATAATGCGGCGGAGGAAATCTCTTCGAGTGCTAAGAACGTTCGCTTAAAATGATGTCGCAATTATGCTTCCGCGTATCTAAAAGGGTGTGAGCTAATCGGAAAGGTACGTCATGCTAATAAGAGAACTAGGATCATAGCTCTTTTAAAGGTGAGCGAAGATTAATCAGGATCATAAGGAAAAAACGAATCAAGCCAAATCAAGTCCCCATAACTCGTCCTTGAGGCAACACCAAACTATTCAATGAAAAGTATCAACGAAATTCAACTGAGGTGTAAAATAAAAGGAAAAATTACATCAAAACCTTTATCAATACAAGTAACGCATTTCACTGCCTATTTCGCATTTTTTCGAGGCAAAAATATGCGATAAGCCTTCTTTTTTGTCTATGGAACAAATTTCGAGCACAAGGAACTGATGAATGAACATCATAAAATTAGGAAGGAATAAAATAAGCACACATCATAACTGAGAGTGGATGGTAAGAGACAAAGAAGGTAGTTTCAATATAAATGCAGAAAAAACGTAAAAAATGTTAACAAAATGAGGTCTTCCATACAGATGAAAATTATAATTTTTTCTTTTAATGGATAACAATTTGATCACGTTCAGGATTAGGATATCAATGGAAATGTGTTTTTTACAATGGTAAATAAATGCCTAATGTATGGTTCAAGCTCAAATACATAACAAGTTTTTTTATTGTGGTATTCATAAATTTTCCTATTGTTTTAACTATCAAACACATAAGGGTTAAACCATTTAAGGAAGAAAATCATGCCAAATCTTAAAAGATAACCTTATGGTACAAGTTCACTCATTATTAATGCAATAAAATATCGACCATTAGATTGGGACCATTGATGAGGGAGAAGAGGGTATTAAAGAGAATGGAGAATATAGACCAACATTAAGCAGTTCGCTAATCTCGAAGGTATCTTACATAAAAATTGCTTAGTGGTGCGGATATCGGTCAGAGATCACTCTGGTGGTAAAAATCGTTTGCCAAGGTGAGGGAATTAATGAGGGATCTCCATATAAGACAAATAGAAATAATATAATAATAAATTCAAATACTGAATATAATGGAGAATATATATGAGGGATCTTCATGCAAGACAAATAGAAATAATATAATAATAAATTCAAATATTGAATATAATGGAGAATATATACCAAGAGTGGTTTATTAGTCTGCTAATCTCGAGAGTATCTTCATAAAATATGGTTCAGTGCTACGGATATCAGTCAAGGGATCTGGCTGATGGTGAACATCGTTTACTGAGACGAGGGAATTAATGAGAGATTTCCATGTAAGACAAAAAACGTAAGTAAAAAATAATATGGTGATGAGTTACATGTTCGAGAACCGTATTCAATATCAAAAGAGGATGATTGCATATTGAATGAAAATTTATATGAGAGCAGTCATCGTACCTTACTCTCATGGATGCATGCAGATTCCGCAAGAAGTGTAAATGTTTTTGCGGTTTCAGGCGATAATTAGATTAGATGAAGCGGCAGGATAATGTCCTGTTATAATGCCGATACACTTAGATTATAGTTGAATGGAATTTCTTGTCTCCCAAATGACTGCGATAAACGGAATTAGTACTTAGTACTGGAGTATAAGTTTGCATTGGAAATAAACGTCTTTAAGTATTACTAGACAACTGGACTTCTATCATTACTTAAGCTAGAATACTAGATATAATCAGAAAACGTTTGACTGTTTCAATGAGTTTTGATTTTTTACCTGGAATGGATCGAAGTACTATTTACTTCTCCGCGTTAAGTCTTAATGAAATGTATTGTCCCTCCTCTGGAATGGAATATTTATTTAGGTTCTTGGCGTATATTTTTCTTACTAACGGAACTGAGCCCATCCTAAGGTTTTACTTCTTTTTCTCGTTTAATACTCTTTCATCTTATTTTCCAGCACTCCCATATTTTGCTAACCTTAAAAAAACAAGTATATTCGCACAATTTCTCAGAAAGCCACAGAATTTAGTTTTGTGGATGAATATATTTTGAGAGCCTGTATCAGAACCATCCGATTCCCAGCCTTCAGATTCGAACCATCCTCAATCAGAGGATGATGCTACTGTAGAAAATATTCCCGAAATACGTCATATTAATGATGTTATTAATCAAAAGAATGGATTTACCTGTTACCTGATTTGCCTTTATTACCTTTATCACCTTGGTAAAAATCAAGATTCTTCTTTATTTTTTAAATTAATTCCAAACATTTGCCGCGAAAGATCCTCAGAGTAAATGTATGCCATGGTTCAAGGTACTTGCAAGTTATTTGAATAGGAAAATACACGCAAAATCAAAGAAATTAATTGGACTTTGGAAAGGTCAAGGGTCATTTTGGGAACCTTTTATCCGAAAACGAAAGCTGTATCATTATGTGCCGCTCCAAAGAATAATATCTCTGCTCACTGAAAAAAGGACATTTTTACCGGTTATTATGCTAACATGTTTCATGACAACAATTAGGGATACACGTCTTATTCAGGAAAAATAAACGAGATACTATTATGTCCACACGTTTTAATTTTTTTGGAAGCAATCCAGTGAATTATGAATGGATAAAATAAGGGTTAAACATGCTCCAAATTCTGAGGCTTTATAGCACTGTTAAATCTAAGCTTATCCTGAAAAAACACGAAGTGCATGGCTCAAGAATTAAAATCCACGGATTTTTGCTTGAACAACCCACGCTTAGGCTTGGATGACTCGCTGACGACATTAAATAAGTTTGTATTTGAGAGCTCGCTATTCGGTGATCCTAATTATTTTTACTCTTAACGCAAAGAGTTCCATGAGCAGAGTATTTAAAGTAACAAAGACTTGGCTAGACTCACTAACCTAGAAATCAGAACTAACACTCTAGGTACTGGGCAAGCGCAATGATTTTAAACTTAGGAATTTCGTTACAACATTTTGTGTGCAAAGATTTGCATTCGTAGTTTCCAGTATAAAGCTCACTCATGTTAAAATACTCAATGAAAATTGCCGTAATTTGGTGACCAATATGCCTAAAATACCTTTACGGCATGCTATTTTTCTCAGATCACAGTTAAATAACTGAACAGTAACATCATTAAACTTACTTCTGGAAATAAAGCTTTCTTAAATCAATAACATATGTTTCATGAGCAGAGAAGCAACTCATAGTTGTTGAATGGATTTTTTGAGCGAATTACTCCCATAGTATTCCTTATGAATAGTGGCGAGTATATACAAGACAGTATACATAGTATACTGTCATATATATACATAGTATACATACACAGTATACAAGACAGTATAATCTCCGTTTTCATGAAAGAAATCCATAATTTTGGAAGAGATAGGGAATGTTATGAAGAGCTGTAGGAAAAGTTAGTGGAGAGCAGCGTCAAACCAATACAAGAATTGTTGACAGATGGTGATGCATACATGATTTGCAATCTCTTTTCCAGTGAATTAAAATTTCAATGAAGTGCGATAATTACAGCTAACCCATTCAAAGCCCATATTCCATTGCATCTCCTTGGATATTTGTCCAGTGGCTTCTTTTATTCATTTATCAAACAAAAAAAAACGTTATTTGCATAATCTCTTCCAAGCTATTCCTCTGCCTTCTTCCTCATCCGTCTCAAAATCCAATTAACTGGTTTTCTGCTTTCTCAACGAAACCAATTCGAAGACCCAAGTTTGTCAGCACAGCCCTCTGAAAAAAAACACACTTCTTGATTCACGTTGGTGAATGGCAGGAAATTTCTCTATGAAATTAATCCAAGGGAAAAAAATAATTAGTTTTTGTTGAAGCAATCACGACTATGGGTTTTCGAGTGGAGCTAATCCGTTGGCGGTGTTGCCGCTGGAGGTCATTTCGAAACTTCGCCTCTGATAGGAGTGTTACCCGACGCATCTAGGACCATCTTCCTCTTCGCTTCTTCACCGTGCTCAGAGGCTGGACGCCTTTGCGAACGGTGTCCGGAACAGCTGTTGCAGCTCCGCCCGGGCTTCTTCTCCCTGGAGATGAAGGTTTTAAAACCCGGAAATCTCCTCCTCTGGCCGCCGTCTCCAGGAAGCACTCTAGATCCACTTGCACGTGACGTAAAAAGCAGGCCATCTTGCGGAAATGGGAGGATGTTTAGTAAACTGCGTCTCCGAACTGGGGCAGCGGGGCCTTTTTCGTGGGGAATTTCCCAGTGGCCGGGTAGAGAAGCCTAACAACGAGGTAAACTTGTATTTCTATCCACGCAGGATAGATAAGGAATGGGGAAGCGCTTGAAAGTTGATGCAAGAAGCAGGGCAGGAAGTGATATAGAGTTGAGTAGGATAAGGTGTTTGGCAAATGGCAATAAGCGTGGTTAAGGCCTTTTTCATGTACATTGTTTTTACATTGGAGGCTGTTAAAACGTCCATAAAGTATTTATTATAATTTGGGTATTAGTATTTACGTTTACTAATTCCTGTTAGAGAACGGCCTAAAAATAATATTCAAAGTTGTATTTGTCTTACAAATGCGTATTATTTTCAACCAATTCATCGTCCTACTTAGGAAACCTTAGTGATAGGACCTCTTAGGATCTCTTAGGATATATTATTTTCTTTCCCGTTTTCCAGTTTTGTATCTTTTGCCCTTCCATAACGGTCTCAAACGTTTCATAAACCGTTATTATATCCTATATCTTTTTTCTTTCTTCTCTGCCGCTATACATTCCATCTCTCAACCACCCATGGTCTCAATACCATGGATTCTTCTCTGCCGCAATACATTCCATCTCTCAACCACCCATGGTCTCGACATAAAACCATAATGTTATAAAATGAAAAGAATAGCTTTAATGTTTAATTAAAAGATACTCTCCTTGTATGTAAATTTTGTATGTAAATTAATGTATGTAAATTCTAATAAGGTATGCCGTGATTGAAGCAAGTCTCATTTTCTAGCATTTCAATGAAATGAATGCATTTACACTGAAATTGGACTAAAGGATGAGACGTGAGGCAGCATTATTTTTATGAAATTGCTTGACAAAATCTCCAATTGATAACGTACGTTTCTTATGCAAAATGTTTCACACTTCAAGATATTCCACACACAAAAAATGATTTGCCTTGACCGGGACTCGAACCTTAGCCCCATAACCGGATTTACGGCCAGGTTCTCTACCAGTTAGGCTCTCAAGATGTCCTCTCTCTCCGAGGAAATTACAGAGGCTTAAAGAAATAAGATGTTGCCGGACTGCTGGACATATTATATCACAAAGCAGCTGAAGACGGCATGGCGCCACTGCCCACGAGGTTAAAGGCAACATGTAAACACTGAGGGGCTTAGTTATAACAAATTCGAAAGCACCTGGCCGGAAATCACGGGGTCCGGGTTCGAGTCCTGTTGAGAGCGAATTTTTTTTTTTTGGAATATTGTGCAATTCGGTGGGCAACTCCGTTAAAGTTTCCGTGGTTAGTTTGCGACCTTTGAATATGTCACATTTATTTGATCAACCTGGTTACGCTACTGGAAACTGAAAGCTAATCGGAAAGTAAGAGACTTTTGGAATCATTCTACTAATCAGTGACGCAATGGATTTTCACTCTTCCTTCGTTAAAGTTTCCCTTGTCTCAGCCATTTTACTAATTCTGCACCCACGGTCTTTCCATTGACCGTCTCAAGAATTTCATTCAACCAACCTCTGTCCCAATCTTCCGTTCCAACATCTTTTTTGCTGTGAAACAAATGACCTCTTATATAACAAGATTACATTATAATTGAAAAAAATTGTGCCATTTAATAAAATTTCAACTTTTCCTTGAGTTTTCCCAGGATTTTCGGGGGACTATTATTTGCGAACTAATCCATTTGGAATATTCTTCCTGGGGGCATAAATTTTGCAGAATGGAATCCACCACAATGCTGATTTCTGGCCCTTAACTAATGAAAAATTCTGATCATGCTTCCATGTCAGAGAATGGCGCTTCAATTATGTAAATTTTTCTGTCATCAATTCATCGTTTATGCAGTCTCGGAAGGTTTCAAATTAAGTATTAAGCTTAAACCTACACTTTCACGGAGGTCTATTACAGGAAGATACCAAAATTCATAGTTTCCTTACAGTCAGGTTTTCTTGGAGTAATCTTTAGGGATTAATTTTATGCGATTGAATGGGTCCCATTTCAAGGGGAGAAACCAAAAGGACTACACACCCGTTTCATTTTATTATGCAAAGTTCGTGATACCATAGTGACTCAACTCATTTTCCAAGACAAATATAGTATGGAACAGATATCACATGGGAAGTGAAATATTGTTTGAGATCCACGGTATTTCTGTCTTCGTTTTGTGAACCTTCTAGTAAACAGTGGATATTATTAAGTTTAATACAAGGATAGCATCCCAGAACAAAATGGCTACAATGGTCAGTGCGAAGTGAACAGGTTGATCAATAGAAGAATGGACGAGAAGGGACGTAATGGAGGATATATAAAGCACACACAATAGTCCATGGTAAGTTAGCATCTTGTTATTCTAAGTGTAGTGGTAATCTTATACACATTCAACCTTTTGAGCTGTAAAACATGTAGTGCATAAGCAATGAATACATGTTTGTGGAGGAAAATTTTGTGCTGTGTTTGTGGTAAAAGTAGGGAAAAATAAAGAAAATGCTAAATACAATAGGCGAGAAGGAAAAAATGGAGAACATTTTAAAGGAGAAATAGGAAGTGAGAAACGAGGTAGATTACATTAAACCTGATGAAAATGGAAGTAAAACTTTTTATTAACGAGGCAAAAGGAGAAAATCTACGGCCATTTTGACTGGTATAAATCTGGGTAGTCTCCGTAAAAACTTGAAGAGGGAAATAAAGAGGTTAAAAACATTTTTATGAGACAACAGGCGTTTCGGATTTCCAAACTTTTTTTGCAGTTTGGCGCAAGTCCAATAAAGTGGTAGGTCAGCTGATAAGAAATAAAAGGATACCATTTTTATAAGGTTCTAACCCGTAAAAAAATAATAGGCATTTAAAATAATAGACTTGTATTAGAGTCATGGAATCGCACCGACTTCTTCCAGAAGTAGAGATACTTTTTCAGGATGTTCAGCCACTGGGGGCAAACGGGAGACAAAAATACTACCATTTGTTTCTACGCCAGGCTTAGTTTACATAATTGATTTGATTTTAAATATTTTAAGCTTACTTTTTGACAACGTACGTATGGAGATGCTCGTTGAATAAGGAGTATCTTCAACTCAAATCATCATCGTGGGTTTGATTCCGACCTATGCCTTTCCTTCTCTCCGTTTCCACCTCAGATCTGTATACCTTCCTTATTCCCTTCGGTACCCACCCCTTTTCTTCTCCCCTTCGACATAATACCGGCGGATTCTTGGGAGAAGAGAGCGACGCGGGATGAGATCTGGATAGCGGGCTAGGAAGACTTTAACGCCCGGGGCTCTGGGGCAGGTTCATTACGCGCGGATGCCCGGGGCGTACCGTCCGCTGTGGGAAAGAGAGAGAGGCCGAAGAAAGGACGTCCGTTGCGGGGGGAAAGAAAGAGGGGGGAGAGAGAGAAGGGTAAGGGAGTCGAAGAAAAGTAAAGAAAAGAGCAAGCAAGTGAAATGAAGGGTGGATGGGGGAGGGTTAGTCAACGTCAAGGAATGATGTGGAGGCAGGGAATGAAGGTAAAAAAGACGCTATGGGAAAGCGCCTTTACCGTCTTGAACACGATGATAAGAATAGAGTGGATGCAATGCACGTCTTCATATTTCGTATCATGATTTTGAATGTAAATATAGTTAAATTTAAAATAAATCGCGCAGAGTACTAACCCTTGCTTTATCCCGTATTAAACTACGTCAAACTTCATTTTTACATTGTTAATGCGTCAATTTATTATCCAGAGAATGCAAATTTGGCCCTTTTCCTTGGTTGTTGGAGGTTAGAAGTTACTTAGTATCATCAATAGGCTCGATAGATTGTTTATTGGTGAAAGTTTTATTCCTCGACAAACATAGTAAGTTTTTAGTCGAATACGGATGAAGACAATCGTATTAAATATAACAAATGAACCTGCACGAACCTCTTGAAAATTCAACCTTCCTCTCTTCCAAAAAGTGATTTAGTTATTTGCTGGGTTAAAATGAAACAGTAAGGAAAGTATACACACAGAATTATGATGAAAGCTTAGCAATGTGAACGTACATACAATTTACAATCTCGTTTTAGTTGTTTATTTGTACTAGTAAAGAAGCACGCAAGCCTCCTGCGGATAATATTCCTTTCTAATTATCCTTTATTTTTATCTTTTTAGGGGAATTTCTTTTTTCGTAACGCTTCTGTTTAAAAGATTTGTATTTAAATTGAATTATAAACTAAGAACGTATTTTAACACATAGCTAGTATAAAATCCTATCCACTGATTTTTTCATGGCTTTTGTTTGCTTGTATTGGTTGACTAAATGGGGTGTTGACAACAGAAATATATTACACGATCATTAGTTCCCATTGAGATTTCTTACATTTCGCCGAAGTTGCTTAGATTTTATTAAGTCCATTATCATCGATAATAACTCACCAGTTCTGTAGCAGAGAAAAATAGTTTACGTCATAGTAAAGACTGTAGTGATTCATTTCTGCGCATTGCGAACGTGTTTAAGGCTCTAATAAAACTAAAACTCAGGGTAGGCGAGAGAGAGGGGGAAAAAATGTTGACGTTGTACACTGTATTTATGAGAGGGAGTAAATACTATCCTTTGCAAACCTTGTCTCAAAAGAAAGTGATCTGGAGAAGATGAATAGAGAAAAGAGTTAAAGGAGAACAACGACGAACACCGGGGTGAAAAAATGAAAAACCATGAAGTTAATTAAATGACGAGGATTAAAATGATGAGGAAATAAGTTCAGCATATTGGATAAAGCGAGAAAACGGTCTGTAATTAAAAATAAAATTTCGATGAGAGTTATGAAATACATATAATGACGAGTTAGTTACAACATCCATCGCCACAAAAGAAACACCTTCCCCATGGGCCAATAATAAAATACTTATATTTTTCTGTTAAAAATACAGAAATAAAAGTAAGAATATTAGAATATTTACAATACTTAACTAACAAGCCACTGACGTTGTGCAATTGCTTAAGTGAGAAACCAATAAAAAATTGAAAACCGAGCCATTTAGTTCAAAAATGCTACGCATACAACGATGTGGAGCATGTTGGAAAATCGAATTAGCTCGAGTTATCTCAATGAGGAACATTTTGATCACCAACAAGAAATTAACTACCGAGAAACGCTATAACGTCATAGAAATTAGAAGTGATGGCAATCTGTCTACGTCTTCACAGGTGGCTATGCGCAGTGGGATGGGGGCCAAATTGGGAGAGTGCCAGTATTTTGAGTCGATAAAATGTCGATTATCAAGAAAATCGGCCGCTCGAAAAACTGCTTTCGTGGATAAAGACTGGGAGATAACTAATGTGCTCTGGTTTAAGAGAGGACCAGCGTCTACCCATGAGTGCGATAAAGCAAAGTTGACTTGGGTGCCAAGAACGCTTGAGCCTACACTTGGGATTGGGTTTTCAAGAGAAAAGTGTGCCCAGGGTGAAAATGTCCTTCACGGAACGTAAATGGATCGGTAGACTATGAGAAGCCTTGGAAGAGTTCGGAGAAATTGACGTTCCAAGAATGTCCAGGGTAGCTATAACTCGTGCTCGTATTTTTAATAACTCACGGTAAATCGATTGCGCTAGAATTGGTAGATTTTCATGAAAATAGATGTTTTTATAACGCTTCGAAATACTCATCAGCTGTATATACTATATCTACATTTTCTTCCGCATGTGTCTGCAAGGGGGATTGGCAGAGGGTGGTATCTCACGAGGCGTGAAGTTGACTTTTAGTGGGAAAAACACTGTTAGAAAATAATTGTGGTTCGCAGTGTGTTTGAAAGAATTATACATAGCTGTATTGTAGTCGTGTATTGCGCCTGAGGAAAACGAATTCTTGTATCGCGCGTTTTGACATTAGGTCTCTCTCTTAAATCGTCACTTTTCTGACCTGCTAATAAAACGTTGAGGTACAAATATGCCAGCAGTATCGGATTTGAATTCACGTGATTTGAATTTTCCAAGTAACCATACTACAGTAGAGACTTACCAGCATGAAATATACTATTAGATTCCTTTTTCCTTTGAAAACTCTCCAACGATTTGGTTGATTAACCCCTACATCATCATTTGTACGTGATGATGGCGTAACTGCCGAAACCGGTCTACAATCCTTAATAAAAGTGTGGAAGTCACTAAGACATTTTATTGCCCTAGATCATCATTGCTATGCCGAAAATATTTTGAATATAATGCCCCACGATAGATACGAAGTAAGTGATACCCAGACTTCACTCGCGACATTTATGCTCGCTATCCACCAGCATCGTTATTTTGAGGTTGTTATACACGAACTGGTACTATGAATGGTGAAAAAGTAAAAAAAAAAATTTAGTTAAATGAGAAGTTTTCATCAAGATCAAAATATTTCTCAGCTATAGAAACTCAAGTATTTTAAAAATTATTGTTTTTAAAGGACAACCGTTGTGAAGGTACTCTGCCAAAATCTTTCAAATACACAGCCATTTGTTTTATTTGTCTGTATTTATTTAGTCTCCGCATGCAACTCTTAATAAGTATGCATTGAAAAAATGCTAGGGCCATATGGCAGATTTTGCCTGAATCAAGAAGAAAACTGAGAAAGCAGAATTAATTAGAAAGAAGAAAAAATTCAGAGCGCGGCATTATTGACATAATTTATTAAAAAAGCTGATAAAAAGTAGTTTATTTTGACATTCGCCTGCCACTGACAAACCAATTCTTAGCATCAGAGAAATTAAGCCAAGGGATCCAAAGTATTTAATGTAATGGACACACTTGAGGCTTTGAAACCACCGTACCTAGAAGGTAGGAGGAAACTGAGGCATGCCTAAGAGATACAGATTGGATTTTCGGGATTCATCCTTGATGAGGCACATGGGAGACGTATGAACATCATCTATCCAACATGTAGGCATTAACCCGAGACACCTCGGAAAATCGATTATTTGAGTAATGTGCCTCAACCATTTACATCAAGAGGGCTTTGCGTCACAGGATGCAGGGATTGCGCTGTGGCGTACACTCTTTCCCGCTCGAATACATACACATGCGCACTCATGCATAAAATATTAACCACGTCTTAGTACCGCTTCATAAAGCTTTTGGCTCAGCTCATACTGCTTATTCTACTCAGATTAATGAATTATTCATGCCGAGAGGAATGAAAACATCGCTCAGCTGCTTCCTCGATAGCAGGATGCGTAGAGTAACCAAATAAACGATAATCACATTAGTCGCGCAGAGATGAAATCATGAAATTTAATGCACTTTTGTGAACTGATACATTTTGAGCAGTAGTGACACCTAATTCAAAGTAGGACGGTGAATGTATTCGGGGTAGGTGGCCGAAAATTACTGGTGAATTACTGAGTATGGATGGGTAGAACTTTTTCAGGGAAAGTAGGAAGGGTGGAACCGGCCATGGTTCTCAGTTTGAGGACATGGATGTTGTGTTTTTATCTTAAGATTAAGGTCTTAGGTGAAACAGTGAGAAATAACTTTAGAGGTTGGGACACCAAAAACAAAACTCTATCTCTAGGAAGGGTGAGGTGTCCGCATTAGCCTACTCTAACCTCTACCAATGACAAGATTTGACCCGGGTGTTAGGGATAAAGAACCAGTGCTCTAGCCACCACACCAACACGATCCTCACAATATAAACAAAAAGTTAGGAATTCCTTTTTCCACGTGTAGCTCTTCATTTTAATAATAACCGTTATACTATCAGTGACATCGGTACGTCTCCGATTGAAGCCTTCACAGTTGACCCTAATATTCTTCAATTTAACTTTAGCCATTGGACAGCGTAGGACAAGATCTGAACTAATGGACGTTCGGAAGGCTCCTGTGTCCAACAATATCGACGTTTAGACTCCACCGACGGAACTGGTGACGACCGTCATTTCACTCGCCCCCGGAGAGGCCTAAGAGTGTATTAGGACCACCTTCCCGCGGGAGGGTCAGCCCCTCTCCCCTGAACCCCTGCGACATCTTCTTTTCCCGCGGAAGCTTTACTTGTCTGGTTGAAATGACCCTCCGAAGGCCGGCTATTAGTGCGCCAGCCCTCCTGAATACGCGACCGCCCATATGATTGCTGTTAAATTGCCCAACTGTTTTTTTTAAAGAGAGCAGGGCTCACCTTCTCGTGCCGGTTGCTGATTCCTATCCGCAAATTCTGGGTCTATGATATTCGCCGCCTTAGGAGGCTCCCCGGCAGCAGTTCTCGTCATAATTTCGGCCCCAGGGGGCCAATTCATGAAATGACCGGGGATTGTTGATGAACTACAACGCATAATTCGGGTTAAATTTACTGGAAACAACGTCTAACAGTTCCTTCAGGCAAGGGCTCATCTAGCCTCCGATTCCTACGACGGGACGCATCATGGTAACGTATTCGACCACAGATTCATATATATCTTGCTTTCGGCTATAAATATCCCTTTTTAAAGGCGTCTGATAACTTGGCAGTCCTAAGACCGCATTTATTTCCGAACGAATAATATTAATATCAAGGAAGCTATTAGCTCAACACCAAGATTATTTAGATCTACACGAAGGTTCACCAACTCAGAATAATTCACGCTTGCGCTATTAGCTTCTGCGCCACTTTCGTCACGAGTGAATGCTCGAAATTTTCACGCAGCCTTTAAGAACCTAATCCAACGTCCTTTCTGTTTCAAACACAAATTCCTTGCACCACTCAACACTTTCCGTTTTGGGGATTTAATTAATCCAAACAGTCCCTGTGGGAAAATTAGAATTCTGTAATACCTTATCGATGGGGATCGGGTTGGTGTGGTGGCTAGAGTACTGACCTCCCATCCCGAGAGTACGGGTACGATTCCCGGCAGTGGCGGATTTTTCAGTGGCAAACCGGTCCCTACTTAAGTGCTTAGTGGAGGGTCTTTCAGGTTCAGTACTTCGTCCGTCGGATGGGACGTTAAGCCGTGGTCCCTTTGGCGCCTGTTGTGTAGAGTAGGCTAATGCCGACGCCGCGTTTCCCTCCACCCTTCCTCCGTTCCCTAGAACTCCAACCATACCCAATTACCCACCTATTCTAAATGGCGCAAATGACCTCAGCTGTCGGTCGCCTCCCCTGGATAACATAACGTATAACCAAATGGATATAAAAATAACACTACAACAAATACAGTTGCCCACGGTGATACGGATGGACCAGAAAAAGAAAGGGGGAGGGATAAATAAGGACAGCTTGTCACGATACCTTCGTAGAGAGAGGTTGGGGAGCGGCGTAGGGCGGCGACATCGGCGACTGACCGGTCCGAAGCGTGTCGTCGTCCGTCCACAGAGCTCAGGCAGAGCTCTAGGTGGCTCTGGTTCAGGTGTTTCCCTTGGCGACTCGCAGAGGCAAGAAACAGTCTCGGGCACGGCGAGTACTTATATGCCACGGCTGCATTTCACCGGCCCGGGAAGAACCTCGGCCCCACCTGGCCCGGAGACGAGCAGGTTGAAGAGGCCACTTCGACCACTCTTCTTTCTATAGACGTAATTCCGGGGAGGGGAGAGCCAATCCTGAAAAGAAGGCCGTCTGTGTAGCCCCCATTCCTTTCCAGTTTACGAGCCGCACTGTAGCGGAATTGAATTTTCTCAAAATTATCATAATATGCAGGTCTCATGCGGGAAAAAGGGATGTCACCGCCCAAGAGTTGACTTAATTTTACTGCGTGTGACAAACGCAGACTTACCTAAACACAAAATGTAGGTTACGCATCATGTTGACTATTGCGTTATCTGATCCTGAACTCGCTAAGTTAGAAAATTTCATCCCTTCTCTCTGCTACGCAGTTGATATAGTTTTGCTTTTTAATGCTGGATTAGTCTAAATTATATCCATATTTTTGAGAAGCAAAATCAAATATCACACGATGCAAGAGAAAAACCAGGCATTTATTTTAAGAGATTTCTTCTTACTAAAAATTAGTCGTCATATTCTGAAGATTACAATTAGGTAAAAAATTACCATGGGTTGACTTCATTACTTCTTTTTGTGGTAAATGAGGTCTCACAAGAACACCTTGCCTTGCCTTGATAATAAAACTAATGTGTTGAAAAAAATTGTTTTTTTTTTAAAGGATAGAGTGTAAAAATTGTACGTAGTATTATTAATTTCATGATCATGAATTTCCCACAGAAGTCATTTAGCAGAGTAATTGTAAATTTACTAGCCATCAATAATTCATGGCCAATATTCTCAATATCACATATACAATATCTTGCACTGAATTTCAATTTTCGGGAGCTCCTTTGAACTTTTGTACGCTCCTCTATAGACTTCATCGAAAAGGAAATATTTCATTACTAGATCGAGAACTCAGTGAATTTGAGCTGACCGAGCTGGGCTAACTGAAACCCGCATTGAAAGGGTTAAAATACATCTTACCATAGGCATGTATGCAACTTAGGTTATGTACATTTGAGAAATACTTGTGGGCGAAAGCTCTACTCCTAATAGATACACTTTAAAAAAACTCTTGAATTTGGTATTCAAATAAAGTATTGAATGTTGGCAATTGAAGTATTTTGTAAAACACTTTTTAGAACACTAGAAGTCTTTGCATCAGTAAAAAGCAGAGACCAGAAACCACACGAATGCGTGTAGGTAACTTGTGAGGAACGTTCTCAGAGCTGATTATTGAACATTAAATAATGTAATGTAAATTTAGCAATTTTACTGAATCGCAGGACAATTTATTACCACAATTTTGGCTTATCATGTGATTGTCAAAATGATTTTTTGATAGGCCTTGAACTATTTCTCATTGGTTTTTAGGTGGATTATGTTTCATTTAGTGAGACACGAGTAGGTACATCATTCACAAACTATTATTTCTTGGTTGCCGTAGAAAGGTTCCCTTGAAAACTGGGACTCAGGAGCACTGAGTTTTTTTGAAGCTATTGTATTGCAGCAGCACGTAGTCACTGGCTAGGCTATAGAAGGCCGGAGAAGTAGAACAAATCTTCGCAAAAGTTGGAACGCAACCCGTTGGTAAGGTAAGGAAAGCAATCGATTAAAACCAATATTCAGGAGTTAAAATATTTGAAGAAGTCATATAGCTATTAGTTTTTAGAAGACGGAAATCAAATTGAGATACTGGTACACTTCCACTAACAATAATAATAATAATAGTATTTTATTCTTCCGTAAATAAGGAATTTAAATTTTATATTAGTATGTCATGGAAGTTTAGATAGCCTATATGGTAAAAAAGCGTGAGTTGAACCTTATTTAATTAAGTATTTGCTGTGGAGCAAGTAACACTAAAATTGACGACGTGAACACGAGCAAAACATTCAAAAAACGACTTTTATAAAGCGTTAAGTATGGGTTAGGCAAAGACTTTTGCGAAAGCTAAACGCCATATTGGTACCAAATGCTACCTCATTATGCTTTCGGTATGCTGTTTAATGGTACGGTATGTTGGAACTTCTCAAAACAGCATCAAAAAATTAATTGAGAGACCTACAACATTTAAGAGCAGAATCAAAGAATACCTAGAAACTTTCGTGTTGGTCACATTGGCACTTCTAATTGTCAGACGATAAGACTATGAGAAAAGTATCAGTAAGTTTATTAGGGAGAATGAAAAAAATTTGGTTGAGTAGCAGTCCAGAAGTAAAAAGTCAATGCACCAATCCTGAACTTTATAATTCGCTTCGTGCAAATAGAGTTTCAAGCAACCAAATTGGGAAGATATTTCCCATTATCTCTTGCGCAGCTTAATAATAGTACTTTCCTCATTATGTGGAAGGTTTTTTTACTTTTGGTTTTAAAACATGGCTAAGCAGTTGAATTTTCATAAAAATTCGGCCGCAGAAATGGGGAAAAAGTTATCATCTCGTAATTAGAAAATCATCTTTAAGTTCCATAAAAATGCGAACAAATTTCATCAAACACAAGAAGTTCATTAAATCCGAATGAAAAGCTTTTCTGTTGGAAACATAAGTCCAAGAATGCTATTTTAAAGTGAACAAGATTACGTCTGAGTTTAGACTGGTCTTTAATTTTTTGCATTCATGGATTAGCTTTGCAGACTTAAAGATCGCCGTTGGCAAAAATATTTTTACAATATTTCTTTCCCAAAAGACGACATGCAAACAACATTTTCTTAGAATCGAGATCTCTCCTTAATTTTTTATATTCTGTGTATGAATAAATGATATATATAAAAATAATCCACGCAAAATTGAACAAGAATATTTACATTATTTTATTATTATTTATAAAAGTATTTATTTATTGCGTCAAACTTTACACCCATTTTATGTCGTACATTTGCAATAAGGGAAGAACAGAAGTTCTGAAATAAATGAAGAGAGTGAATAACCTCAAATGAAATTAAGGTTAACAGCGGAATTTTTAATTTTATATAGGATATATTAAAGTCAAAATTTTCACCTTGGAGAGAGGTGGTGGGAGGTATATTTAAAAAAGTTCATCTTCATTTAAAGTAGAATAGTAGGCTTCACTACTCTGTTTCATTCGTCTTCTACTTCACTATTAGTGAAGAATTATAAGAACATGGCTTACTACGTTAGGGAATGTGAATACAGAAAATTAGTGCCAAAAAACCTATTCGTGATCCACTTCGGCCAATAAAAACGAACATTCAATTGACAAAGGTCACTTTTCAAAGAAAAACGCATCGCCAAATAGGAATGCGGCAGTACTTATGGCAATTTGCCTATATTCAAGTCATAATTCGTAGACATTTGACCTGAAACTCCACGGCGTGACGTACGTTTTAAATTCAGTAGGGATGAATTTTCGATGGTGCAGCGAATTGATGCTGGTCAAAATATTGATGAAACACGTAAACGAATTTTTTTTATGTGGAAAATAAAAAATAAACGTTCGCGAGATGAATCGATTCCACTCGCGGTTTAATTCGATTCGTTAATGGATCCGAGGGGAGGAAAAGGTAAAAGCAACCATGGAAATCGCCGGAATAAACTGGTGGCAACATTTTTTTCCTCCTCCCAAGAGGATGCACATATTTAGCGGTTTGCCTCTCCGAAACTAGAATAGTCACTTTATGTGGGTTGACGAGCCTTGGTCCCTTAGGACGAACCCACGCGCTACGGAGGAAAGCAAAAAATTACGTGCCGCCCTTGGGGTTCGGAAGAGATGGGTGGAAGGGCCAGTGGTTTCCATGAGGAAAAGCTCTCCTTTAAATTGAGTGTGTTTTTATTTCCGCCAGGGGAAGGGAATTGGTGAGGGTTACCGAAATTTCGGGACAGGCGTCGGGGTGCAATCTCAAGGAGAGGAAAGTAAATTGCTGCAATTAATCACGCGGAAATAGGAAGGCGGCCGCCGCGGGTAATTTTTTTAATGCACGCGAGCGGGGAGTGGTTAGTCAAGGCGTCATCTGCTCCTCTACTTCCTCGACCCACTCGGTCCGGGTCGGCCCTGGAATCCTTGGCCTCGGGGTAAAAGGGGCACTCCACCTCGCAGCTACGCTGGCCAAAAGAAATAAGTCGGCCCGGGCAGTGGCGGGGAAATTTTTCGGCGAGACGTCTCGACGAGAAAAAAAAAGGTCCGGGGTCTAATTAGTAAAGGTGAGTGGGCTTCGCGTAGCCGCTGGGGCTTCTCAGGCTTCCTTAAGAACGAGCTTGTACTTGTCAGCTTTGAGGAATGGCCGAAAGACGCTTCAAATTAAGTTTGCATGGGATCACTCGAGAATTAATATATTGGCTAAAAAACTTACTGAGCTCGCAAATTGTGAATAACTGATAAAGCATGAGCAGGTCACTAAAATATCTTTATTATTGTCATGGCATAGTGAATTAGGCCATTTAGGCACGTCTAACTCAAAAATGGTTATCTTAGATGAAGTATTCATGGACATTACTTCGTTAAACAATGCAAGGCAACTATAGTAACCATAACTTATATTTATTTACATTTATCAAAAATTAAAAATCACGAATAACGCAGAGTCTGTGCAGGATGGTAAGATTTTTTTCAGCTACGACAAGAATATATATTAAAATTTTCATGCCTTTAGCGTAATGTATTCAGTATTTCGCTTTCCAATACCTTTTGATGGAAGTGAATGACTCCTAACGCTCCTAACTGAATATCATTTTCATGGCGGCTTGGATAGGTCGATAGTTATAATTGAAAATGATATTATGCAAGTGGTTCCTCAGGGGGGCATCCCCGTAAAATCTTTGGCGATTAATATTGACGACGGCGTTTGCAAAGGTTAATTGTGAGATATCCCTCCAGCCAAGACTGTTCCAGAAGCTTTTCTCATACGCCAGTTACGTGTAAGGGAGGCGAGGAGTACAGGCATGGAAATGGTTAATAGGAGCCATAATGTCCGGTCCCAATTAGACCCATGGGAAGCTTAAGTCGGGTGGGATCCTCATCGTGGCTAATAATTACTTTCGCACATTACTGAAACACATTTTCAGAAAATTAAACCGTGTCAGTGAGAAATTCTTTCCTGCTACATGCCCGAGCCCAAAGATAAAAAAATCCTTGAGATGGTAATGATCGAAGGGCACGTCGTGAAAATGCCATTATTGAACGAAAGAATTGGCTTGAATTGCATGAGTGCAAATTTGCTTCAACAGATAGCTGAAATCTCTTGCTTGGGACGAGTCGAACTTTTTAATTGGCAAATGTAATCCGCGAAGAGAGTGCAAAGAATGAAACAAAGTGAACCTAAGTAAGAAAGAGCGAGGAGGGAGGGAAAGATTTCTGGAAAATTCTCTGCAATCAATAGGGAGAGCCACACTGCAAAGGAAATCCTGATCAAACTTTTTTTGATGTTCATTAAGGGGCTCCGCATCAATGCTCCAATTTACGGACAAGACATCAAAAAGGGAAACGGAATTCGGGATGAAGTCATTAAAGTGATCGAAATATCTTCCGTGCGTACGCTCCACTGATAGATACGACTGATTCCGTTAATGAGATACCCCACCCCTTACAAAAAACGGTTTTTGGGGCAGAATATTTTATTGCAACTGCTGTAAATACCAATAGGACTAACATAAAGATGTACCCAAAGCTTGGTTGTGCATAAAAATATGAAGTAAGATGATTGAAAACATAAATGATGTGGAATTTTGACGATTGCGTGTCCTAATTTTTGAACAAAAATCACATAGTATCAAATATAGTATTTATCACATTTTTCATTTTTACTATGGCTACCATTTAAAACAGGAAGAAGGGAAAAGACCGGCTTTGGATGAGATACACCGGGAAAGTTGTGAAGGATGTAAGAGAAGAATTATGTGAATATGATGATGTTAATTTATAGAAGAATAGTAGGGACCTGCATCAAACCAATATTATGATTTTTGACATAATATAATGACCATTTAAAACTAAAATTCATTAACCAAAGTTAATTTTTCCTGGATGTTTAGCACAGACTTGAAAGTAAATATTCCTCATAAACTCAAGCGTTGAGGTATATTCTCTTTGCTCATGAGATATACTAGTTGAAAGACGACTTGAGAGACGCATGAGTAATAGTCTGGCTCAAGTACATGAGAGATACATGGCCAAAGCGTTTGACCAATTATTTAAGTAAACCCTTATTACTTCAGGCATGTAAGCACGTATGTAGACGAAAGGACTGTAATGCCATCAAATAGCATCTAATTAAAGAGGAAAATGCCTCAAATCCACGTTTTTTCCCAGAAAGTAACCTTATTCTGATTACAAGCATTCCAACTTTAGGCCAACACGAGTGTGAGTGAATAAATGAATTGGTTCATCTTCTCGTTAACCAACGGCGTAATTACAATCATTGTGTAAACAGCTCTCTTTAAAAAAGTAGGTTGATAAGGAAGGTCGTTGAAAGCTTCAAATTCATGCATATTTTTTCCAGGATAATATATTATTAGGTGGTAATTATGGATGTGAGAGAAAAGGAGAGCTAATGACGTGAATCAAAGAAGAAATGAAATAAATAAAGTAAAAATAAAGGTAAAGGATGATAAGACTGGATAAAACCTTGTAGAAGAAAGGCATGCTAAATAAATATACAAATAACAGATGAAAACAAATCCTCGCTCGGCTAAAATTAGGCTCCAATAAAAAAGTAATGTCGATAATAGATAGGGTAGAAAATACATTGCAGGCAATTTTGGCAATTACGCTTTTACAAACAGGGGTACCTTACAAAATTGACGGTACTGCTGATAACCCTTATCGGAGAAATATATGTACACCTTGGTGTGTATATTGTGTAATACGATTACTACCATCATTTAATAATATCCCTCTTACCAGCTTTATGGTATGCCTCAACACATGGCCGCCAAAAAATCCCCACATATTTTTCTTTATCTTCCACATCCTCCCCAATTTAACTCAAGCCCGATGCCCGAAGAGTCTGCAAATGTCTTACTAGATCATTTTTGAAAGTTGGAAAATTAATGGTGATTACCCAGTAAGAATGCAGTAGCATGACAAAAACCTATTCCTTAACGAAAAGGCTAAAAAATGTAAGTCTCAATTCTATCGAAATGTTCTTAATACCTGTGGTATAGATGAATTTCCACAAGGAAAAACTACACCTCG
The DNA here is from genome assembly GCA_933228895.1 of Platycnemis pennipes. Lineage (NCBI taxonomy): Eukaryota > Metazoa > Arthropoda > Insecta > Odonata > Platycnemididae > Platycnemis > Platycnemis pennipes. The sequence goes on along the minus strand of OW121856.1, from coordinate 73,798,642 downwards.
ACCGGGATTGACCGGGATATTGTGCATTTCAATGGATGACTCCACTAAGGTATTCGCGGCTAGTTCGCAATCCTTGAATCACTGACACATATTATCAAATATCATTTTCAATATTATATATTTGTGAATCATCCTTTTTTCACTAACGATTTTCCCGCAGTCTGAAAAAAAACCAGTGATCAACGACTCTGGAATCTTAGTTATCGAAGTGCGCGTTGTACTGAAGGCCTGAATAGCCAAAGGTGTGCTATTCCAATTCCGTTCATCATCGGTTTCTGAATAATCGTACTATGCTTTGAATTAATAGCCCCATAAGCTGAAAATATCTCACTTCATTTTCGTTCATTATCATCGGTCATCCCCGCACATTTAGCCATTTCAGCTTGGAAGAAAAATATATGAATTTAGGAAGTAAGAAAATGAATATGGGCGGAGGGAAACTTGTGGAAGTGGAGCTTGTTTTTGATAAAAGGAATCCGCAGTTAAGCGCTTTTTCCAACAAACAGAGTACTGAACGCCAAAACCTCCATACACGGTATCCAAGTGGGAATTCAAATGAAATATACGTCGGGATTCAGAACCAGACCTAAGTGTGGGGAAGGCAGAATTTCTTTTTGTATTTACGGTATACGCAAGCGTTTTCCTATTTCGTTCAATATGTACTTATCTTGATTTCAACGCCGATGATAGTCACAAATAAAAATGCAGTGTTGACTGTTGATTTTTATGTTGGGGAATGTTGGACACGAGTACCTACAAGCCTAAAGGATGCCAACTGCTTTTGAAGCGGTGAAAACCATTTGTGCGTACGTGTTGTTACAGAGGAAACAGATCGATAGAACTATATCCAAGCCATCTCATGGGTTACCCATTTCAACCATACTATCAATAAGGGGATAAATATAGTTGAAAGAGAAGTTTATACGAATTCATCGCTTGTATTCCTATTGAGATATTCTAGCCAAATATTGATGTAAGGGAAATGTGCTCAGATGATAGATGATACGGCTGCACCTATTGCCGTATCTGTAAAATACAATGTCACATTGGGCAATTTCGTGAGAAAACGTTCATATTGGTTACATTATCTAATCAGTGCGAAACCTTGCAATACTGTATATCCATTTTTGAGCATCACTCGAGAAATAAATATAAGAGACATCATTTGATCTTCCAAGATTTACCATTAGAGCCCTTCTATTTCATGTGCTTCAAAAGGATAAATTTTTTGTCTGTGGAAATCAAATGAAAAATATATATATTTGTTTATCCTATTCTTTTATACACATCGTACATTAAAGTTAATATTTTAGGATTTAGAACTTGAAATGTCTGATTGCTGATGTTACTCTATAAATTTGAAGTTGTCACATCGGTGGAATGCATATAGCTAGGCGAAGAGAGAGAAATTTCTAATATTTCCTGAGCAGGTTATTATTTTGTGGGATTATTTTATGACAGGTTTAAATTGGGTAAATTGTTTAGGTACACAAAAATTCAAGTAAGTTCCGGATCGCCATGTGACTTAATCCCTGGGGACTTGTATTCAGGATGAAATCCAAGATTGATAGCGACAAGCAAGCACTTGATTAAAAAGCAATTAGCCGGCTTGTTACTTCCAGAGGACATGAGATAGGAGAACGAAAAATTTGCAAAAATGCTACGACTAGAGCTGGGGTATATACATGAGTCGCGTTGTTTTCGGTATCGAGGACTTTGGTGTTCAATCCAATTCCTACGGTTTGAAATGCGTAGCCTCATCACGGACTGAAAAATTGGTCCATTGCTTGTCTCGTCGAGTCCTGAAATGCAGTTGAATGCAATGAAGGACGGGAATTACGCCCGATTACATCGTAAACCGAATGAGGCTGACGATAGTCATCAACCCGACTGACTCCAAACAAGATTGCGTCACTTTATTCCGCGAAGGATCAGCTGCGCTGATAGGAACTACATTGTTCCCCAGGAAAATACATGTGTTTGCTGTGGTAAAATTTCCGCAGGCTTGTCAACTTCTCATTCGCATAAACACGAACATCTTTCTGTATATCTCTGCAGTTGAAGTTAAATTGGTTGGTAGCTCTGCAATTGTACTACATGGGTGTATCTAATACATTTTTCATTGAATTTGTCCATTCATAAATTTTAACTTCATAGCACACATCCTCACACTATTTGACTATAAGTTTCTCATAGAGTTGAAAAACAGAATTTGTGTCTTTCATTTACATAACCGAATACAGACCGAGTGAGTAACGAGGAAGTTCTAAGAAGAGTGGGAGAAAAGAGAAGTCTTCTGAATACCCTAAGAAGAAGACGGGACAACTTGATCGGACACATCATGAGACATGATGGCCTGATGAAGACAATCGTCGACGGACAAGTGGAAGGGAAGGATGGCAAAGGAAGGCCTCGTGCAAGATATATGGAACAAGTGATAAAGGATCTGAAAGAGAAGATTTACGTAAATATGAAGAGATTAGCCGATAGAAGAACTCAGTGGAGAGCTGCGTCAAACCAATCTGAGGATTGATGACCTATGACGATGATGAACCGAATATAAAAACCAGCAATAGGAAAATCAAATAATCAGTAACGTAACTGTTTTGGAGGCCTAATTGTGGTAATAATTAGGACTTTTATCAAAAATTCTCTGCCAGAAAATTGGGCCTCCCAGATGATATCACGATGTCATCAATGAGTTCTTCTCTCAATGAGTTCTATAGTAACGCCCGAAAATCTATAAAATTACAGTCTTTAATTTAAAAGGGGGTTGACGTCCAAAACTGTCATGTTTTTGTGCAACGCTTGTATGAACAAGTCAATTATTTAACAGGAGCATAATTTGTACTGAGTTGAAATTTGTTCATTTATTACATGGCACTATCCCGGAGTGTGCATAATCTTTATTTTTTACCTGATAGTTACGGTTTGGAAGATTTAAAGTACTTAAACATTTTCCGAAAAAATCTAGTGAAATTGTTTTTCAACTTATGGAATTATTATTTTTTCCAAGCTAAATTATTATCTATGAACGTTAAACACTCGATATAAATGAAAAGAAAGATAATACCGCATTAAATATGATTTATATAATGAAATATAGAACTCTATTCCCAATTCCAGAAAAATATGATGTAATATACCAATGTTCATTAAAAATTTTCCGTTTTGAAAAACCTGGAAAGATTTTTCGAATTTAACACATTAGAATGCCTAGGTAAGATAGGCATATAATGAGCAAATGGGAAAAAGTACCGGCATACGACTAGAAAGAAAAGTAAAATAACGGAGAAGAAAGAGGAAATGGATAGAGGAATGTTAGACCATAGGCGGATAGGGTGGAAATACTCGCCTAGCATGTAAAGATAGGCCAAAACCATCATGTTTTTGCGCCACACTATTATTCAAAGCTAATGTTTTTAGAGACCATAAGTTGCACAAACTTTTAAATTATTACAACATTATCAGCCGCCTACCCTCAGAGTACGGATTACTTTTTATTCACTTGATAATCACAGACTTAAACTTTCCAATATGAATACAGTAAAATCGCTTTTTAATGCGGTATAATTTTGTTTGGAAAATAGTATAATTACATATGAATTTACAAAGAGTGGATGTAAACAAAGAGAAACGAAATATCATAAAAAATCAAATTCTCACCAAGAAATATAGTTCTCCGCCTCAAGTCACGAAAACATTGATGAAATACATTGGCATTTAGAAAATTCTTGCGGAATTAAAAAAGGTCACCTTGATGACAAAATATATTGTTAAAGTAGACCCTCATAAGAATGTATGGAAAATAGGAAACTAAATGTCTATTAGAAACAAAATGGAAAAAAGTGCCACGTACCACTGAGAGAAAAACATTACCGAACATTGTAATATAAATAGTAGAGGAAAGGGAACTGGACAACCATAGGTGTACAGGGGACAGAGTCCCCCTAGAGTAATATAAAATGGAAAATTTACAATCCAGTGTTCTATTCTTCAAGAGCATGAAGACATAAGAAGTGAATTTATCCGACAGGTAATCTTATGATGTCACTACTGCCAACTACGCAAAAATGCACTGTTTAATGCTTCCTATAATCATAGGCCACCCTTCTGGGATCAGACACCTTATCGGCGGCCCTTTACTGAAGACTAGACGATATAAGGTATTTGGACTCCCTCTCGTCAGGAACCTACCCTTCGACCTATCTTAAATAATTTAAGCAATTATTGCTGAACCTATCAGGAACAATATTATTCCCTCTTACCACTGCAGTTCTAGGGTCGAAGAGACTGTACATTTACATGGGTGTTTTCAAGTCTGCTTCCGCATTAATAGGCGCTTCAGTCCAGGAGGAAAGGTACAAGGATGAAAATGGAAGGGAAAGGAACCTGAGCAGATCAGAGACTATAAAAGGCCCTCACACTACTAATGACTCATTGATTACCACAAATTTTAGATGTAAGTATTAACTTTGGCCTTTCACTTTCTCTGTTCTGGTAAAAGATTGCATGAAATAGGATTTCAGCTGGTCATATAATCGTCCCTGTAAACCATCAGAAAGCTAAAAACTAAAAAAGTCGGTTCACCAGTTATGGAAAGGGGAAGAAAATGAAGTCGAGAAGTAGCTCCGATGAAAAGATAAATGTTTTAATAAATAATGAAAGCTTCTCTGGTTTTCTACCGGGTCAGGTTGTTCATATTGGCCGAAGTTTTGATATCCCACGCGGGATAAACCTTAGGGAAGTTGAGTGCCCTCGAGTCGGGAATCGAAACGACGAACAGTATGGGCAACCGGACCCGTTGGATGACCGAAGAACCTTTTCTTATTCTTCTTCAAGTTCGGTGGGAGAGTAAGCGTTCTTATGTTATGTAAATGAGCAGTTTTATGCTCTGCCAGTAAATTGAGCTTTGGCGGAGCATAACCTGGAAGTGGTAGTTCATCACGGATTGCGATTCGTAAAGAAAGCGAACTAAAAAGTCTCCCAGTTCGTGATAAATAGGTGACTCGACCTGAATAGGTAGTAGATGACGAGAACCAGAATAGAAGCCGTAGAATATAATACAGGAATAAAGTCTTCATAAGAAGATGCAAAAAGTATTTTTCAAGTATTAGGGTCAGATTTTGAAATCAACAATTCCCAAAAGTACTTAGAGGCCACATACATCACGTAACCATTTCCGTACCCGTAATAGACTCATTACTATATGTCACTATCATATGGAGACTTATGGTCTCATGAAGGAATGCAGATAAAAGGCAAAAACCTACATGATACGGTGCATATGAGGCTTAACCTTGCGGAGCACAAAGTGTGGATGTCGTTAGGTGTCCGCTCTCCGATTCCTGGGAGATCCATTGCTCGCAGCGAGGGAGGCTCGGTCAGCACATTTGGGATGAGATCGGGGCAAGGCATCAAGGCTTCGGGGGCAGGTTTCGGGGATGAGAGAGCTCAGGACGAGAGTGGCGGCCATATTCCATACGCCATACATCAGCGCTCGCCGCAGGGATCACCACCAATATTTCCTTCACGCTTTCCCGGGGGTGATGGTCGGGGGAAAGGATGAGCGGCCCTCGATCAATTGAATAAAATCAATAAAATTATCAAAACGGTGCATCAGCCGGTGGGCTAATGGTCCGGGCCAGCTAAGCAGTGAAATTTCCCCACATTATTTCGGGCGGTTGCCCACTCACCGGGGTGCCCTAGAGAGTGTTATTGTGGCGCCGACGATACCGAAAAATACTTTCTCGGGAAAGTGTATTGTTAAACGCATTGCATCGCGAAAAGTGTATGTAAATATTGAGTGCTTCAACAAAGCTGTATACATATCATTACCCCTCGTGTTTTTGGTAAACTGTTTGCGATGCGGGGATATCAACTAATTTTAAGGTTTACTTTTAATGAGGGAGAAAAATAAAGTTTTGATATTACATTTCAGAATACTAACAATTATCACTTAGGGCTTTTATGGTGCTGCAGATATATAAATCTACTTTAAATGGTTTATGCTACCAGAGTAACCCATAGCAAACAGTAATGTACTTTCCGGGAAAGAGAAAAATAGATAATTACTGGAAGGAGTAAACCACAAGATTACCGATTAGAGAATGAGATACTTGGCATGTGTGTGCATAGCCACTCTTTTTTAACCAAAGGATTCTATAAGTATATACCTATCCAAATGGTAAACCTATTTCACTAGAAATCTTCACATTTCTACCGTAATACCCCCTTAGGAGAGTATCTCATATTCTTTTCCAGCATACATCTCCTAAACGTATACATTACGCTATTACCTAGAAAGTATTTAACCACTCACGACATAAATTCCATTGATTGCTGATGCTAATTGACACCAAAAGCAATAATACCAGCTGTTACTACTGAGATCTCATATTAACGCTATCCACCCACACTGGAATAGCTTTTTGGCTTAACATTTCTTCTATTCAGCACCATGACCTAGCTTGGCTATTTATTCTATCTTGAATTAGTGTCAGAGGTTTCATGCGTTATTTTCTTTCTTGTATTCCTCACTTCTTATATGTGAGGCATCTGAAGTTGTATTGGTTGCTTAGGAAAGAAAATGAGGAGGCATTGATAACAGAGATATTCTACAAGTAATTTGAAAGTGCCATAATGCTATACGCGACTAGCACTGCCAGGTATAAAAAACATTTCAGCTCACCCACCAATTTGTGGGGGTTATGTAGTTTTTGCATTTGATTGGCGAAGGGTGCTGCAACGATAGTCAAGACATCTTTTTGCGAAATATGACAGCCTAAAATCAGAATATTTCCGAGCTCGCTAATGCAAAATAACTTGATGAACATACTAAAGGACTAGAAATCTTCCTTTGCAGTGACTTATTGGAGTTTCAGAGGTAAAACGTGATTCTATATAGTAAAACAATATCCAAACCGTTACCTATGTATTCTTCGGTACCAAGATTGAATCGAAGCATCTTCGGAATTACATATTTAATTGGTTACAACACCAGTTAAGTGGATGCAATAAAATGGCAGAGTACCAGGTGCACCCTAGTCTAACGCAAAGTTAGACCTAGGAAAGAGTCCAAATATCAAGGATAAAATGATAATATGGCTTTTTACCGAGGAGCATACTACTCCTAAAAGGGGTGTTTCGAATCTAAAAGGGTTTTTCGCCCATACGCTCAATCTGCTGAAAATTTATAAAAAATACGAGATTACCTGGTATCATAAGAATAACATCTAAATCTTAATATATATATCCTCGTTTAAATTACTGCTGATGTACGATAGCAATGCGGAGTACTGGTGATAGTGCGTAGCCGAAAGCATTAAACCTTTAGAAACTGTTATTATTAAAATGCTATTAATGACGTATAACTAAGCAATTAGTTACAATCATATCTGCATTTTGTGAACACAGTAAACTAAATTAAAATTAAATTAATAAGGGAACACCCAATAAAAATTATATTTAAATCATAAATTCTCATGAAATGGTGAAAGGTGAAGAGAAATATGAGAATGTCTTTGGTTGAGAGATCTTCATCGCATATCTTATGCCAATATAATTAGGTAAGTTTGTTTCTGCAACACCTGATAGATAAATCCGAATAATTATATCTTAGGAGAGATGACCAGGGGTGATAAATATTATAAAATGGGAACATTAATGAAGGTTATGAACTGCAAACGGCATGACTATTTATTAGATGAGGAGAATCTCTCGAGTTCGGGTTAATAGCTCCATTACGCTTTGGCAGTTTACCTCGCTGTCGTTCTATAGGTTGCTGAGTGACGTGCAAGAAAATGCTTTACTTGAACACCACTCATCACCCGAAGGACAAAAGCGGAGTAAGCCGTTGGAACGTCAGTCATGGAGCCACTGACACGTAAGGAAACATGAGAGACTTTTATCAACTCCATTCACCGGGAAAGCTTAAAGTCATATTTATTCAGTGATAAAATAAATTTTCTTTTTTAACACTGAGTAATTTGAAGATGGTTTGCTATAGAAATGAATGTTTTGACTACATGTGACCTAGTCTAATTATGTAAAAATATGGTCAAACCGTATGTTATGGGAGTAGTATTTTACCTAATATATTTGAGAATCAAGTACAATACTTTATGGTATGCGCTTATTTCCTTATAATGTAATAGCTTGAATTATTTTTTTAAGTTTGCATCGTATACTGCTGGCAGCAAACATTTAGAAATTTCCCGTTAGCGGATTTGCCGGACTGTGGGGGATTGTGCACCTATCGTACGCCATTCAACAGTCACCCCTAACTATCAGATGGAAGCTAATATTAAATATTCAGCACAATGAGTGCAGATCTACAACAGTAGATGATATAGAAATCCGCGAGAGATATGAATACGAATGCAAAACATTTGACGAAAGGTTCGATAAATGCTACGTTACATAAGTTGAGATCTTCGAATCCCTTTCTCTCTCGATACTTTTACAAGAAGGGGCCTTAATATTCTACTATGGTCATCACTTTGAGCATTAGTAAGCTGCAAGGCATAGCAGACGAAGTGGTTTAAACCATTTGTCACTGAATTATCATACGACAAGCAGAAATAAATTCTGCCTTAACCCAAACTCAAATTAGGAGTTGACAAGATAATACAAGCGTAGAGTCACTGTCTAATTTGACAGTATATATAAAACCATCTTTGAAAATGAGGAGATATGAGAGATTTTTTCCAGCACCCTGAGGATGAAAATCTAACATTCATTTTCTCATGATCTCCACGTCACTGATGTATATTGCTGTTTTTCTCGTAGGCATACTCTATGAATCTTTGGTAGTCGATGCTGCATATGCTATCGAATAAAAGAGAGCGTAAAGATGGCTTCTGTCCCACGGGTGGCACATCTCTTAAATACAGATATACGTTATAATAGCATGATATACGCTTTTATTTTGTTCTTTGAACATCAAAATACCAGGATATGGAACGTAAGTCATCCACCTTCATGGTTAATCTCATACCTACTACTTCATGCCCCTTACCGACGCACGATTTATCGAGGAAAAAATTATTCAGTGGTATGAAAGTGTTTCAGAACCTTCCTTACGTTGGGTCCAAGAAACTGCTACTTTTATCAGATGATGCAAAATTCAATTTATAGTTTCACCATGCCGTTAAATGTGCAAGTTACGGTGCAAAATATCGTCAAATAGTGAGAGACACCACACTATCTGTTCAACCCCTCCTTCAGGAACGCCATATCTTGCCGAACCTTTGCTCCCCAAATTCGGATGTGACGTAACTTATGAACTGTGGTGAGGGGAAAAAAGTGAGGATCATTTCTTATGATGGCGTGGGTGGGCTGCAGCCTCTTGTTCAAGGATTCAATCCCAAAGCAAAACGGAAAATCGATATTGGCGGAAGGAGGAGTGGAGATCACAACGTTCGGGTCCACTGGGGTATTCACCTTCAATTTCCGCGATACGCCTTTGTTTCGCCGCAAATAAATATTTCCCTATTTCTCACCAGCTCTCCGACTTTTCCACCTCGTGCACCACTCCCGTAATGACGCACCTAAAAAAAATGAACGGAGTTGAGAGCCCACATCTCGTTCCTCTCACTCCAAAGGACGCCGATATTAAATTCGGAGCCATTTTTTTCTCTCCCTTTCTTCATGATTTGCTAGTGTTTTTTTTCTTCCACCTCCTCCCACGAACCACCCAACGGTCGTTTATCTTTCCTCTTAGAAGAAGCAAACAGATCGCAATCTTAGCTTCCTCCGGGACCGGACGAGAAAATTAATTCCTCCATTCTTCCATTGTACGCTTTTTCTTTTGTCTTAAACGCGGGGTCTTAAAGTAAAAGACAAATTGTTCGGTTACGGTGTGGAGGGTCTAAGGTTTAAATATGGGTGACTGTTCAAAACAACTGAATCCAAGTAGAGGCTGTACAATCTCTGCAACTTCGTGGATGACCCGATACCCTGAAGCTGAATTTACAAGTCTTGCTTGCCATTGCCTTGCTATAAGTGGACTTTCAACCCCCTCCAATCAAAAGTACGCGTCCAAGAAAGCGCGAGTAAAAAATATTTTTCCCCCTCTCTCTCAGATATTTTTTGATTTCATCACCTGCCTGATATTATGCTATTGCGTTCATCATTGCTGAAGGGATCTAATTAGAAGCACAGATTAATAAAAGATAACGCACTCCAATGGCTTATGGCGTCATTAGGCTCTGAAAGGTGGCTCCTGGAAAGATGATGAGCCTATACGGGAGGGTTTTGAGGGTGGTATGGGCTTGGAGAAAAATGTTAAAAAATATTATGAATAGGGAAAAAGGCAAGGGAAGATGTTTTATGTAGGATGAAGTGAGGAGGGAATGGTCAAGAGAAATTATATAAAGGGTATTTTATCAAAGACGAGGTTAATGGCTTTGGAATAGCAGCTGCTGCTACCACTGAATAGAATTAAGATTGGATCTAAAATTTAGCTGCTTTCAAACAACCGAAGGAAAAGATAAAATATAGGCTGCTGTAATACAACCAACGTTTGAGAAAATATTATATGGGGTAGGAAATAGCGATCCACCGCTCTGAATCAGAGCTATAATTTCAAATGGAGCGACAGTATTAATACCTATATATACTGAGATTATTAGGGCATAATTTGGATTTTTAACTCTGAATGTTACTAAAACTGTACTGTGAGCGATTTTTGACTTGATTTATCTTCTATTTATGCAATCAAATTCGCACAGTCCACAGGTTGTACCAGCCATTGATAAAGGCATAATAACTTAATCATATGGGGAATGGAATGAGAGGAATGTTGGGCATATACAAGGCTTATAAGATGAAAAGGAGAAATAGATTGAGTGATCAATCAATTTCAACGGAAACACCTTGTCAGTAATGAATATCCATAAATAATATGCGTTTCATTATCTAAATAATAAAACGCGGTTAATTTGAAAGATAAGTGTATCGTGTTTAAGATATTCTCAAATTATAATTACAGGACTAAATTGCCCAGTTTGAGTTACGAATAAGGGGGCAAAAATGGGAAAAGAAACCAAAATTACTTTTAAGGCTTCTGCGACTTGTAATTAATGGCTTAATATTATTTCCGGGAATTTCCGTTGCTGAAGAACTGCCATCAAAAAAACTGCGAAAGCGGCGGAAATTCCCGGAAATGAAATTAAGCCAATGAGCCGGGAATTCTGGAAGTATTCATCCAGAGAGAGCTCAAACTGTGTCTAAGATTTGTTTGAAAAGAGGGAATTACTAATTTTCGCCTTGAGATGATTTTGATGAACTGGTGTCTTGACGTTTGAGCAGGGTGCACCAATCCTTATTTTTTTCTCTCCTAGGCCTTCAGAATTATGAATCAAGTATACCGGCAGCGCTTTCCAGGTTGATAACAAGGTGGACTGGTAACCAAAACGCCATGATTCATAACCCTGCTTCGGACATTTTTGCTATGTTTGCCTAAGGAATAAGTTAGAAGGTGTGTTATAACATGATCAGTGGAAGCCCTTAAAACCCAAGGATAGACCTACAAAGTCTATTGCACAAAAGAAAACGTTTTCCATGAAAGACATATTCATATTCTTGCCTGTAGTTGTAATGATAGTTTCCTACCGGTAAAGATAAGTTTTGATAAAGTTCCTACTCTTCTTTACATTTAATTCATCTGCCGGCTACACCTCTACCTGTTTTAATACTCTAGTCTACATATTCCCTAAATCGAGTACAATTAGCATACTCAGATTTGGAATTTGATCAATAGGTCACCAATCTACTGAATCGCACGCAACGTAGGTCAAGCGTACTTAAGGGCTATCGTACTTCCTACGTTAATCCATGTGCAAATTTACCTTTGAAGAATTGAATAGCTTTTCTGGTAATAGCATTAAATTAACTTATATGTTACTTCTGTTACTTGATTTATGAGACGTTAACTAAAAAATTGGTGTTGAAGAAATTGAGGCCACAGCCGCAACCTATAGAGCGAAGAGTATTCCGCGTGTGCTTTAGGGCTGCTAATAAGCCATAAAATGAAATGAATATAAAAACCAATTAATATACCCAAATATAATTATTCCTTTTGCGTTTGCGATGCTTTTAAACAAATTATGCACCCATATACTACGACGTAACGTCTAATTACAAAATTCTTAAAAAATTTATTGCCAATAACTGTCACTGTCTTCAGGTTCATCTGGACCTCTAATCTATGGAAAACATCAAATGCATGGCCAAATTTAAAATCGAATAATGATTTTTGGACATTAAATGATGCAATGGATGAATTAATGTGCTTATCTTGTGCAATTAAAAAACTTTGTTCCTTCAGTATTCAAAATGTACATCGCATAAGGGTCTACATTTTGCCATTTAGCAGATATTGCAATAATAAACGTTTCTTGAAAACGTAACGCTCGATTTTATGGCCAAGGGGACCCAGCACTGGTACAAAGGGGAATGAATGTTCTACGTAAAAGAACGGGACATAAAAAAAATACTAATACATTTTCAGTAATATAATGCCATTGTATTCCTGTCCCACTGATTGGTTGTACAATAATGCAAAATGGAACAAGAAATTCATAGCATAGCTAAAAAAATCAAATACAAACAAAAATAATCAAAATTTGTCTCAATTTAGAATTCATCCCTAAATTGTGCAGAGCACCAATTTTAAATTTACTCTTAAAATATTCTACTGCCATGAATTTTCCAAATACAATAAACTCCTAGAAATTCTAAAAAAATGGATTTTAAATGCACGAAACGAAAGTTTAATTATACAAAACCTGAAATTGGCGTACAAGGAAAGATTTTACCATCTAATGATTTATCCGTTTTTTTTTAGATATTTCCCCTTAGTCCATGCTCTCTCACTAAATTTTCAACCCAAAGACTGGTTCGATGGTAGAACCCCGAACTAAGCCATTTATGTACTCACGCATTCAGGGTAATAGGATCCAGGTTCCTTTTCCTTGGCCACCTCCAATCTCCCTCGTCGTTCTGACAATCATAAAATATTGACGAAATTAGATAGGGTCGTCTGGAGTGGCTTGACCAAAACTTGAACCCGAGACCCTCCGGTCAGTGGCCCAGAGATCTACCCACAAGGATACCCACTACTTCTCTTACTATATAATATTATTTTCTTTTTTCACTTTCTCTATCACAAATTCACTCGCCCCCTATCCCTAACTTGTTTTCATGTAGAAGTATCATTGTCGCTCTTAATTTGCATGCCGGTAGTGTATGTATGATGATTTTCACCCCTGCCACACATCCTCGCGGTCGATCGCAGGGTATTACTTAGATGAAAATATATCACCGAAAATTCTTCTTCAGACAACCGTAAAATATATATCAACAGCTATACCACAACACCCCTGTAAATAGCCTCAGCGGAAATACATTAGCACCCAAAGTGCGAAATTTAGGAGCATCCTCTTGTCAGATTCCCTCAGTTCCACACTTTTATGGTGAGGATGGTCCGCTTCCCGAGGCAGAAGCATGTCGTCACTCCAGTGGCGTTGATGGAAGCGAGGTAACCTTGAGAAGGGCCGATTGAGGGGGTGGGGGAGGCGTGAAGGCGGGGGAGGGGCGATGAGCGCTGCCGTATTTATGCCCTGGCTTAAAAGCGCGAGCGAGGGGAGGCTATGGGCACTCCTCAAGTCCGCTCGCGTTAAAGTGGGTGGCGTTGGGGGAGCGTGACGCGTTACTTCTGGGAAAGTCATGGGGGGATGAGAAGATCCCTTCCGCCCCCCCTCCCAGTGTTGGTGGGATGAGAAAGCAGGGCGAGGGGACACTGATATAGGGACGGGGCGATGGTGAGGGGAGAGGTCAGAGGGGAAAGAAGCGGTTGGGGGCAGGGCAAAAGAGGTAGCGAGAGGGAAAGAGAGTGGCTTTTGGCTCTGAAACGACCTCAACTCCCTCGCCCACTTATTTCACGGCGGGAGGATGAACTGCTCTCTCTTGCTACAAGGATAAGAAAAGGCCGTGGAGGTTGGAGGAGAAAGGGAAAGGGTGGGTGAGGGCGGGAACGCGAGGGAATATAAGAAAGGGTCCCCGTGAGTGGGAGACGCGAATGAAAGAAGAAGGTGGGCTTATAAAATATAGTCGGCCAACCCCTGGAGATCAAAAGTTTCGAACCTGGCCATTATTCCAGGCCGACCAATAAATATAAAAAAAAGGTTACAGGTACTGAAACGGCGAGCGTAATTTATGTTCCCCAGGTTATGTATTGCTATAAGTTGAAGATTATTGATTGTGGCCATGAGGTCCGCCGTTCGCCAAAAATGTTTTGTTTCCAACGTTCCTGGGTTGAACTCAAGCCCTTTACGATTCAGAAGGCTTGGGGTCGTATATTTAAATTTTGATGGCTGCATCCTCTGACTCGTTCTCGCTGAATCTAATTTCAAGCTACTTTAGTGAAGGACGAATGGATGGGACGTATAAGGAATTCTTTACAGTATTTTGTTGCCTTGAATCTCGTTTGGTGTTTTCTCTTTCAAGTGTTGAAGGTTCACGGGCAGGTACCCGTCATGTAGAGACATGAACAAAAACAGCTACTAGTGAGAGGATTCCTACAGCAAGCCTTATTTTCAATCAAATAACCAAGTAAATATTGCACTAATTACGATAATGTTAACTCTGTTTCGCGTAAAACGACATGGTAACATTGATTTTTTTATTTCCTGTCGAAAAATAGAAATAAAAACTCGTGCGCTCATTATTATAATAAATGGAATATTATAAGCATAAAAACCGGCGCACCCCCTTTTTTGTCTTTAACTCTCATACCGAGTAGCCAGTCCGGGATAATATGGTGCGCGTAGCACTAATCTCCCCCCCCGGTCCGAGTTTGGATTTAAAAAAAATATCTTATTTTTGTGTGACTCTTGTGCACTGGAATTACATTAGGAAGCCTTTTAAGAAAATCCTCCTTTTTATCTGAATGCTCACCTATGCCTCAAAATTCTGGGTGCATCATTCCTAATAGCGATAAAAACAAAGAAAACACCCCTATTTTTTGTAGTTTGGGCAGTATCCTTGTTTAGAAGGTTGCTATTTCGCACAAAAAACCTACTTTGACGATAAGGTGGCGACCCTTGTGCATTCTATGATAATCAGATCCACCTTCATTTAGTCTTTGGAATACAGCTCTCGACCAGAGCCAGGCTTAGATATCATGAGCATTAAGTGATGCACACATTTGCCTTAAGTTCTCTATTTCAGCTTACTGGCTACGCGGCCCATACGATGTAGCAAACTCGATAGAAAACGAAAAGAATATTCCCCGAAGTCGGATGCTTCATTCCGTCTAGCGTGATTTAAGCATCATGGGCACCCAAAGGGATGAAGTCCCGCGCGGATTCCAGCGAAAGGAGGGGAGATGATATATTCACCCTGCGTTTAACATCGCTGGCTGAACTTGAACCACCAAACCTGACTCCTTGAATCTCGGAGGAAAAAAAACGGGAGTGGATTTTCCAGCGATTCACCGAAGAGAGTGCTCAGAGGGAAGATTCGAGTGGGAGGGAGACTGGAATTGGCGATTGTATTGGGAGTTTGCGATAAGAGAAAAATTTCATTGATTTGCATCTAGGAAGGATTTGTTTTGAGGCACGGGACTGAATGAATCGCTGGGGTAACCACGCGAACCGATTCCTGAGAAGGGGATTCATCGAAAAAGTATTACAAAATCTTGAAGGCCCGGAGATACTAAAAGCTTTTCTGGGGGGTATGGAATGCTTGGAGTCTGTGTTCCCGAGTTATCTCCATCGAAGCGTGAAAGTGCTCTGAGAGGCTGGATATTCGATATGCGTTGCCACGTATAAGGACCAAGTGCGTCGCAGGGGCGGAGGAAGGGGGAGGGGGAAGGAGTGACCTGGGAGCCAGCGGTAGCTCCAGTGGCGAAGTCAAATCAGATCCCTGGCTTTCAGCACGTAAAAGGCTAGAGGAGTGCCCTTAACGCATCCAACGCCGTCCTCCGCGTTCCCAAAGGCTTCCCAATACCCAAAAAGCCATAAAATAGCAAGCCGTCACGATCTTGCGTATACGCAACAACATATCAATACGGGGGAAGGAATTGATAAAATCTCATCATATAAATTTGAACGTTGAACTTATTAATATTAAAAATTCAAAGTATTATGAAGGTGTAACTTTCCCAGCAGTGTAATAGTGTGGAAGTAGCTTTTTGAACAAAGAGGTAAACATATTGACGGCTCATTCTTGCCTGAGCACAGTTAAAACAATGAAATATCGCAGATTTTCCCGGCAAATTGTGACAGTGGAGCGTTCTCAAGTTTGCTGACTGTGCAAGTAGGGTTGAGGACCCAGAAAACAAGGGCAGAATCAGCTATCGAAATGTCGGGGCATATGAGTGCTATCCGGCTACTCGTTTGGAAACCTGAAAGCGCTTCATCATATTAATACAATGTCCTAGTCTTGGAAAACAGATGTTCTTTATATTTTTCCTTCATCCTGCGTCACTTCTTGGCAATTTGCAAGTACATATCACCAATGCAACATAAGTTTACATATGGAACGAGAAAAAAATCATGATTATTGAGTAGCATGAATGATTTGCAAAGGATTGTATATCCTGGCTGACTGATAATTTCCTACCGATTTACGTAGACCTTTGATCGTGTGTCACTACTCAGCATGTCGCTCATCAATCAGCTCCATTCCTATACAATGATCAAGGCATATGTGAACATATGTGCATCTCGTCACATATTCTGAGATTCCTAAGCGCATTTGTTTACCCCAATCTACTCTATTACATTCTATTTTAAATTTCTCGAAACAAGCAAAATATCCTGATTGCACTTTACATTATTTTCCACTATGGTTCTCATTAATGCTATCGCAACACGTGATGCTCTACCTTTTTTAGAGCAGCCCGTCGATCGACAGCATTAATGAGAACCATAGTGGAAAGGCAAATTAAGAATAATCTGGATTTATTTAATGTTTTAAAGGCTTTATGTATTGTCAGGGAAGATAAAGAATAAATACAGAGGAGGCAGGATTGTGCGGAAGTCAGTATTTTCCACGCCAGAAATATGTTCACTTAGATTTTTAACCAACGTAACATCCATTGAGCTGTTGAACAGCCATTTCAGGGTTTCAAATTAAGCATGTAAATTTAGTGGTGATGATATCATATTTACGATGGCACACATTCAAATTATTGAAATTTTTTATACCATTCACTCTAATGAGTTATCTCTAATATTAGAAAAACTACTATTATACTATAATATATATTAAACTAATATAATCTTATACTAAAAAACTACTAACTTGGACATGGTATGATTTTTTCAGCAATTATTAATTCCATTCCCTTAAGTTTTATTCTACGTAAACTAAATTTTATGCACCAATACGTCCTTACACTGCGCGGCAAGTCTTGTAAATCCATACGCGAGTCTAATGCACTACAAAGCGATATAAAACGGGAAACTATAGTCAATTGCCTGATTTCTCCGCGCTTAGTGGTACGCAGTCTCGTTCACACTCTTTTGCTTGCCTGTTTATCAGGTTTAACTATTGCATATATAACCGATACTGTACCCCTATTGCCGATTTAAAGCACCCAATGTACCCAGTTCCGTAAACAGCATTGTGGCTGTTACGCTATACCTATGCCACTGGCGTTTTCAATCAATTAGGTAATCGATAGATTTTGCAATCAGAAATTGCAACCAATGTGATTCAAGTGTTATTGATAATTTCAAATACGCGATAAGTAACGGGAACTACCGGCATTAATGGATTAATGAGTACAATGAATAAACCTGGTTCAGTCATAAACTTCAAGAGTATCTTAAATTAGTGGATTTATTTTACGAGCGTTGATGAGAATACATTTGGTTCACGGCATAACTCTACATGAGCGCTCACGGTATTTTGCTCGGCAATCTTTGAATGTTTTTCTTTTACGCTGAAATCCTAATATGTTGTTCCCCATAGACATTCTGATTAGATTAGTTATGGGACCATATTTCTTACCAGGATCAATACGCGCGCTGAGCGTAATTACACATCGAACGTATCGAATCACAACCCCCTGGTGGAAACATTCTCGACTTATGACCTGAGCGCTCGTCTCCCCTCTTTTCCCACGTCTAACAACCAGAATCCCCTTTTTTTCCCTCCGCTTAATAATATACGCCCGTTATTCCGTGGGGGGAGGGTTCGGACAGGGCAATGCAAAGAAAAAAAAGAAACGTCACTGCAAGGACGATGTTGAAAAACTGACCATTTCATGAAATTACGAAATACAAGCTCGTAAAGTTAACGGAATATAAAAGTCAGAGAGGATGGGATGTGCGAAGGGCCGGCGTACGGTTTCCAATCGGAATCAAATGAACGGGAAGGGACGCATCATAATTCAGGGAAAGGGGACGGAAGGCCATGGAATCGGTAATGCCTTCCCAGTCTCTCTTCCAATGCTGATGAAGTTGTAGGAGACTATGACGTCATCATCGAGTGAATACGTTATACTGGGAGAGAGTCACACATTACCATCCGAGATAACATTCGAGTCCCATTTTCGTATGGCCGAGAAAAATGATAGCGCTATCCCTTCACATTTCCCGCTTAATTTAGGAGATTACCCTTGATATGGCTTTGTCCGTCCCAGCTTAAAAGGGATGCAAAATTTCTAACCGTACTTAGGAAATAGTGCACATTAGTTCAAATATCTTTTAAAATAATAAGTATATGGTCAAAGTACGGGAAAAAATATCCGTCGGTATGTTTATAAATATTTTCTATCAAAATATTTGTGGAAACTAGGTAATGACAACTCGTAACAGCTATTAATTTAAACTCTGAATTATTTGAATGTTACAATATAATCAAATGAAATGACAAGGAATTTTATCCAAAGTTTTTTCATTTGATGGAAAATAAACTAATTTTTCTTATTTTTGCGATGAAGTTAGCCCTTTCAGCAGAATCATCAGAATATTATTCCTGTACTGTGGTACCGGGATTACGAATGGATGCTCGCAAACATTTTGACATTACTCAATAATATGAGATCGAAGTTTCTTTTCATTCTTCTTTTTCTTTATTTAGTATTAGATGGCACTTAATTTTTTTCTTTTTGCTCTCTTCACAGACAAATTACTAATGTTTTTGGATGATATATTTTTGTGGCATGAATATTAGGAGTTTTCTCACTGATGACGATTATGTTTGGCGTAGGTAGTGTAAAAGATGGGCGATATCCTAAACATATGCTCAGAAAAATATAACCTAATAAATATTTTGCAACGGAGCAGTGATTTGACATACATGTATCAAAGCGTATTTGCCTATTCACTTGCAATTTGAATATTTCTGTTTGAAGGTATTCTATATGCCGATTCGTGCAAGACCAAACAGAAATGAAAGAAAATGGTTTCATCGTTTTCAGGAACGTAAGTTTTTTCATAACAGTATCCGATCAAAATTGCAGGGATCAAACACAGTCATTTATGACTTTTTGATTAGTGGCCATCAAAAGCCTGAGGATCAATTTTTTTGAATTTTTATACCTGATGAACTCAGAATGGAGGATTTAATTAACAATGACAGGAAGGTATTTGAGAGAAAATGTTTCGATATTTATCGACCGATATGTTTTTTAATACCCTTAAAGGTAATAAATTCTTGGTATTGTCACACATTGGTTTTACCCACCCTTACTTAAGTAAAAAGGAAGGTGAGTGTATATTTTTAGAATTAATTTGGTTGTTGTGGCTAATGAAGGTAGTTTTAATAAGCAATAAGAGTTTGAAAGAGTCTGATTCTATTTATCTGGAGGTATTAGCTAACATGGGGCTCGACCTTCAACTATCAAGCACATCTTTGGGGTTAGCATCAAAACTCCATGTTTTATCGGCGCGTAATGGATTTACTATTGCAAATTTTCCACAGAGAAAAAATCATTTGCCTTGACCTGTGGAAAATTTGCTATTGTGCAATATCAGCGGGTAACGCCGTTAAAGTTTTCACGGCTAGTTCATGAACCTTTGAATTTCGGATTTACTATTTGTAAAATTGTCTAGGACAACCTAAATATTACGGTTTACAAGGCTTTCTGCTAACTATTGTTACTTCTGGGTCCAGCGACTGAAAAAGATAAGGACTATATTGATAACTTCTCTTACTTAGACCATGGCGATGGAAATGCAATGTATACAGATGAGTATTTAACGGGATTTTTACTTTTGATTTCCATAGTATTCATCTTATGTCGGCTTTTAATTAATGCACGCATCATTACTTGCAGAAAAATAGTTAAATGAACGGCATTTAAAGTTAAAATAATTACCTACCGCTTGCTTAGTATGAACACGACAAGATTATAGGTTTGAGAATTAATATTGCCATTTGACGAACAGGGGAAAACAGACGATGAATGATTACTTGTCTATAGGAAAGGAAAGTTATGTGATATGGAATTTCAAGAGGTAAGGAGGGGATAGAATTAGCCCTATCTGCCCAATAGTACTTATTGGTAAATTTTCTCTTTGAGGTATTAGCTTGGAGAGAAATATTTAATCTTGCAGTGAAAGTGAAGGTAAGCTATCAACATGAATGGAACGGTTTTAATATTTGAAATTAATAGTAGCAATATAGTGAAAAAAAACAGTCTTTGATGGAAGTGATGAGTAGGTATTTTTTTCTTCGTGATCTGACAGGAGCGCCTTGAAACCTCCATAATGCTTATTTAGACTCGGTTTGAGAGCGTGAGTCATATGGGAAATTACCACAGCTAACTCATGTTCCGTCACTAAGCCTTGATGACTGGTGTGGCGCACCGCGTATGCCTGGCTGGAAATTGCGAGCCTCGGTTTCGTCCAATGATTGTCACTGGCGACGCTTCGCTCATTTCTGTGTCTACTTACAGCCCTATAAGCCTGGATGTGTGCGTAATGTGCGATTTCGTGCATTCCTCGCCATGTTCTCGTTCCATAATGGCCGGTCTGGAAACGGCCTACATCAACGCATGCCCATTAAGGAAGTATCGAACCTAATGAAAATCGAAAATATGATTCCTTCGACGCTTCATGGCACTGCAAAAGTGATACTAGTAATCAGGAATTAGTTCTTATATGTCCCATCACATGTCTGTACAGTAATGAGGAATCTAAGATGCAGTATCTAAAATTGATTTTCTTTTTTGTCATTGGCAGAATTTTTTTTATAAATATAGCAAGAAGAACTTTTAAGAGGTACTTTATAGCTGTGTAATTATTAGAAAAATACCATCTGTTTTTACCCAGACCAATTTTTAGCACACCTAAAAAGCTTACCCAAAGGTCTAAGTGCCAAACGCCGTTGTATACACTTTAAATAAATACCCGTTGACTACACCAGTTATTTTGCTTCATTAACAGAAAAATTCACAAACTCATTGCAGTTCATTTAAAATAGTTTTTTAACATTTATGTAGTAAGAAGCATATACAATCATGAAAACGAAAAAGGATAAATAGACCTACGGCTATAAATGACCAAAATATAAAACGTAATGCTATATAATATCATGCTAAGAAGTGTACAGTGCCAGAAGGGCCACATATTAAAATTGAATCATGTTATTTAGAGTATTGTGAAAGACGATTGAGGGGAAAAGAATTGATTAATGAAATAAAGAATTTTATTACTTTATACGACTGCAAACTTGCACCTGAAGCATGCTTATTTACGGCAGTGAGGCGTAAACGTTGACATCAGTAAACAACTGAAGTCTAGGAGCACCTGGTAAGAGGTATTATAAAAGAAAAATAATGAGAAAATAGATCAACCGAATAAAAAACGAATAGGTTGGCCTCATTCTAGGACAGAAAAAACAGTCATTGATGGTAAAGTGAGTGAAAAGAATTATAAGGGAAAGCTTGCATGAAATTTACCATTTATCACGTTTATCGCATGGTCGATGGTCCCTCGTACGTACCCAAAACTAGTGGAAGATAGATTACTTTCTTAAGAGGAATGTACGGAAGTTAAACAGACATATATGCCTATAAATAATTAGAAGAATTGTTTGGTCGCTAAATACCACATGATCGAATCAATTAAATTTACAATTGCGGCAGTGTTAAAAGCGCCTAATATAATCAAATGGATATCCTTATTTTTAATGCTTTTCAGATATTGATCGTTCGATGCAATTGGAATGTAGACGTATATTTTCGGCTACATTAATTGGCCACAATCGTTAGGAAATTTGGCTGTAAATCGGCACCACATGATGCCCGGCTTGTCTATAAGTCGTGTCAGTGAAAATAACAGGTAATGAATAGAAATAGTTACTGGAAAACGGAAATATATAGTGATTTCCCGTAGGTAAAACACCAAGACAACCTTTTTTTTTAGCTTAAAAACACTTCCATCAGAATTTTTGCTAGTGCATACTTCTTGGATCAATGTAGGAAATGGTTAAACCTTAAGTCTATTTTTTGGTAAAAAAAGTGTACATAGTCGAGGTTCACTAGAAACATTGAAAGTTATTGAGAGAAATTATTTTATTATTTTGATGTTATCGCATATTTTTATATTTCTTTTAGAGCATAAAATAAAAGATAAAAATTATTATTTCAAAACATGTAATATCAGTTAATGACAGGCACATAATTTGATTGAGCGTTTTAAGCATATTAGACTTTAACTCATGATATTTTTTATGGATATCAATTAATTTTTATTATATAACTTTCAATGGAATCGGGCACCCTTATTCCGTGAACTGAAATCAATGTAATTGATTTCAGTTCATGGAATTAGGGTGACAGAAATGTAAATCACCTGCTCAGTCAACAGTTCTCCGAGTTTTAAATAATATAGCTGAACTTGATTACGCAAGGGACCCCAGAAAATCAAGCATTATAATTGACAACTGTTTCAGCAGTTAAATAAAGAAGAAATTAATGAGTAAATTTACCTAGGGAAAACACTGATATAAGTACCATTTGCTATCCTCCTGAGAAACGAAAATTGGCGCCGAAAAGCCTTTCTATACCCATGCAGTGTTAAACGAAGAAAAACACTCTTTCACCTACTGTTGCATTTGTTAGTATCGCAATACTATCTATTCCAAATGAGAGTCGTGTTACGTCCTTCTCCAACTGAACGCAAATACTCCTCCTTTCGCGGTCTCCTGAATCACATTGCTTCATACATTATCCTCACATTAATTTTGAGTTACTAAACACTAAAACTAATTTGACTCACTTTCTCCAGAAATTTCCTCTTCCCGGCCCACGATTGACTTTTTTGCTTTAATATCTTCAATTTAATATTCCTTGCTCTTTCTCATCCAGGTAAAACAAGGAAATCAATATATCCCCCCTAAGAGGAAGAATTGGATACCAAGGGAATAATTATGATAAAGAAAATTTTTATGCTAGATTCGGATGATTTCACTGTGGAGATAATTGGAAAATAGTGCGATATTATCCAGTGATCCTGAAACTTTGGGACGCAATCACACGCAATCTTGATTTGCATAAGTAAGCTTGTGAGTGAGTGAGTGATAGAGTCTCAGTGAGAATAACATCTCCGATTGTGCTCATAAGTGCACATTGGCTATTGAGCGCTAGCTACGGGAAGTATCATCATCACATAAATGAAGAGCGTACGTCAAGCAATAATGAGGTCTTCCTTGGGTTCGTAAAAATCTCTCATGAAGTCAGCCTCTATTTTCAGCTGTACCTTATAGAAAACACACAGTTATATAATTAAAAATTTTAATTTTTTATTTAATGACGAGTGTAAAGTGCAATAGTTCCTAATTAAGTTCCTAAAATGAACGCAAACATTGTATCAATTTTGCATGCACATCTGAATCCTGGTTGCAAGAAAAGGATCTTAGCTGGAATAAACATTCCAATCATGTAAAATAAAAAGTACTTGTGCCCGTTTCCTTTCCCTAAAAACTTGTTCTTGTGGAAAACTTTCGGAAAAAGTTTTTCCGCGAGCAATCGTTGCTTAAGGCCATTGTACTGTGGAAAAAGAGAGTGAGATGTTAAATAATGGTATTACTAGACGGACTTCCTCTACGGGGAACTTCCTATTCTCATTCCAGCATTTTCTTTTTAATCTTATAATATCTAAACTCTGTATCGGTATCAATTACATCATCTACAAATCTCAAGGGCAGTGATTCTCAGGAGTTCTTCCCATTCAATTTTCGTACAGCGAATTTCTTCCAATGTTATGCGGAGTCCCATCTTCATTTGAATATTATTTTTAATTCTCTTACTCATTAGATTATTTTGTTTAGTAGCTCAGTTACAATTCATCCTTATGATATTGAACCCAATTGGACATTATAGCAGTTTGTCATAATGCTGTTTTTCCTTTGCTTCACACCTAACAGAGAGAAGAATGTACCTTGCAGATATAATGATTAATTACGCTTTAATGGAGAATAATTTACTTCCAAATTTTATCTTTCTGCTATAATCATAATTAATGATATTGACTGCCGTCAGATTAGTAGTACTGTTTAATTTACGCTTCCCTTCATGCTTTCGCATTCATTTATAATTCTATTTCTCGGTTAAAGCATATACAATTTGTATACCTATTGTTGTCTCAGACTGATGAATGACCTTTGAATTTCTAGAGGCACCTTTCTCAGTTTCTCCAATACCTATGTGACACTTCATGCTTGTTTATAGCAGTTTTAAAGGAAACGGGCGGCTGTTCTCGAGGCTGGGTATTGGGTGCTCAGAGAAACAAGTTTGATGCTGCGTGAGTTGTGAGAGGCAAGAGTGATATGAAAAGGCCGAGAAATTTATTTCCAACGGAAACCCTCCCTCCCGAACTACCGATGCCACGAAACAGTGGAGTGAGTTCCAGCTGGGGTAATGGAGCAAGGGGAAACGAGACGAAAGACAATACTACTCTCATATCGGTCCGGGATCTCTCCGGCGAAATGAATGCTTATGGAAATGGGGAAATAAGCCGTTGCCCTAGCTCCGTCACCTCCCGCTGCCTTCTCCGACCACCTTCCCTCGCGAAACTCTCTCTCCTCTCCCACCAAACTCTTCCAAGCTTTGGCTTTGAAATATTCATTCACTCCCTCCTCCTTCCTTTACTTCCCCCGACGGCATTCGTCCCGAGTTATAGATTAGAGGACGGAGATTTCGGGGATGAGGCAAAAAAGATACTGATTCGGAAGGAATAAAGGAGCAAATGAAGTTAGTCGAGCGCGATGGGAAAAAAAATCTTGAGGGATCCGAGGGACAAGATTTCTATAAGGGGAAGGTTGCTCGACCTTCAGATTAGGTTAACGGGATAGCTAGTAGGTGGTTTCCACAGTGGAGGGAGGGATTCATAATCGTCAAATAGAACTCTCGTTGCCGTAGACTGTTAGAGACGACACTCTCATTTATCACCTACGGCGATATGAGCAGCTAAAAGGAGTGCTTTCCAACCAATTCCATGTCACGGCACACCCAAAAAGGATTAATATTTTCCCGACATTCCCCAAAGAAACATTTTTCTACTAACATGAATAATCTCTCATATATATTAATTTTTATATCTATGCATCTAATGACTAACCTGTAAGCCACCTCGAGGGTTTGTGGCAGGGGTTGAGTTTTCACCAAACAATCTCTACGGGCATACACTAAAGTTTATAAATACCACCTACTTAATGAGAGATTACTATGAATACCATGAGGGACACTCACAGTAAACTCAAGTTTTTATTCAACATGAAAGGAATATACTGAGGCGTGTAACAAAACTCTTAAATATTTCATTCAGATATGCTTAGATCGTCAAAAATTCACCACGCCATTCTTATCTCTGTTTTTTTTGCTTGTTCTATGTAAATATAATGCGTACGATTCCACATTAATCTTAATAATATTAAAATACGATTATCTTGGAATATTTTTATGCTGTAACCTTTATATTTTATCTTATCTTTGTGGTCCTGTCTGACATTGTATTGTAGGGCCGTTCCTAAGTGTCGGCGAAGAACTTGTCTGCTATGTACCTATACAAAAGTCTTACATTGGCTTGCTGTACTCGCGTTTTAAGGAACTTCCATCCCATTGATTCCACCAATGAAGTTACACTATGGTGACGAATGTTACACAAATATTTCACCACTAAACAACTCAGCTGAACACTGGTGTCTATGAGGTCCATTCGTTAATAATAGGGGTAAGAAAAGATTATTGATTTCCCATCCTGGAGGCCCGGGTCTGAACACCGGCTGAATCAGAGATTTTTATTTGGTATACCAGTCCTCACTCCAGTGCTATCAGGAGAGCAGTTCGAGTTCAGTACTCCGTCCGCCGGATGGGGCGTTAAACGGTGATGACACTGGCGCCTTTCCTACAGAGCAGGCTACTACCGACACCGGGTTTCTCTCCGTCTTTTTATTTCCATCCCTCAACCTCACCTCCCGATTTGAAGCGCGTATAAGTGTGTCGACAGACTTGAAACTACCGATGAGATATCGATAATTTTTCTAATACAGTCATGTGATCGGAATAAAAAATTAAGGAATATAAAAACTTAATCCACGCATCCTCAAACAGTGTTATTTGAGATAGATTTCATAACAAACCAATGAACTGATGATTCGTTAAATTCAACTGATAAACTGAGTAAATATTTAGACAGTTCACACATAGGAAAGAGCAATAGAGCGAGAAGGGAATCGCTTGGTGGTATAGCCCTAGGGTATCGACGCCTCAACAAGAACTGAGCGGTTACAATTTTTCTAGGCACGCCCTCCGTCATATCGCGGCAAACTGGTGTTACAAGGCACATCGGTTGCAGCACATGTGAGCAGAGTTATTCATCCCGTTATAATGAGGATTTGCTAAAATTTGCTTATCGCCATATCTTTTCTATCGGTTACAGTATCTTCTGATGAAGAATATCTAGTTTTCATACTATTTCGGGCAACCATATCCCACAAAAACTTAATTTCACTGTAAAGTATAATCTTAGTTCTCTTAAGCAAGAACATTCTAAGCCACCGGATACATTCGATATCATGGTTACCTATTAGCTAAACAGGCCCGGATAACGACTTCGTGATAAGGAGGGATAGTGAATACGTAAGCATCATTGTAATGTAGGATCTAGTTTTTTCCCGGCGTATAATGCTGGTGAAGTCTTCACGGGTTCTCCACCGGGTCAGGGAAACGGCTAAGGCCGACGTTTCGACTGCTAACACTGCCATCGTCCTCAGGGCGTTATTTTTCACTCAACGCCCTGAGGACGATGGCAGTGTTAGCCGTCGAAACGTCGGCCTTAGCCGTTTCCCTGACCCGGTGGAGAACCCGTGAAGACTTCACCAGCATCATTGTAATGATCTTTTAGCAGATTTTAGCAGCTGGCTAAAGGGTATAGAAAATAAGTTTTAAAATTTCATTTAGTAGCTCTGGCATTACTCTCTAATTCGTGAAAAGATACTGCAAAGTCCGATTCACGTAGAGTTACTACAGGCCTCTCAAGCTGAATACGCTGATAGTGATTTCGTAAGATTTTAAGCTCAAGTGTTGCTAATGTCGTGAATCTCTAAGCATGGAAATAAGAAATGTCTTGAAGTGCTGACCGATTTGCTTCTAAAGATTAAAACCAATAAGAATTTACTTTCTCTATATAATCCTTTCCATGTGCCAAATCCATTGCGTGTTCCATTCACCCATCTGGCTACAAATTTCCACCAACAATATTTTATTACTCCCTTTATGCTCAGACTTTATTTTGAACCATAAAGCACATTGGACCACTAATAATCGCATATGTGTCTTCTTTGAAAATTTACATGAAAATTAAAAATTGAGCATTTTCCCATCTCCCCTCACTTAACGTCTTCAAGCAAGGGCAAACCGTAAGGAAAAATAAATGTTTTATTTAACCTTTCCTTACGGTTGAAGGTTATTATAGCATAAGCAATCAATCTCAATGTAAACTAATTGCGAAGAATCAGAATCAGGGCATCAGAATTTCTAGGACATAGTAAGAATCACCTCTTGATTCAATATTTTTATTTACATTATGGCCCTTCTTCCGCCAACACTATACGTTTATCCAACGACTGAGCGTTATTTTTTTAGGGAAAAATAGGTGGTATATTAATTTTTGATGCCTCAAGCTCCGTCTTGAAAAAGAAATTAGAGCTTTTTTCCTTCCTATTTAATCTTAATTTTTCAGTATCCGTGATGTGAAGTTACTACCGGATTATCTTGGAAAAAAGGTATATTTAGTACATTCGTAGGTCTACGTGACTGAATCCTCTTCATGCTAAAAAATATAAATAGGAAAATTCCACTTCATTAGTTCGTCGTGTCACATAACGGAAGTATAAATGGCCAGTACAAAAAATTAAATATGCATTACATGGAGTGGTCTAGCCTGCTGGTTACAATTATAAGTTAGCACCGAGAAGCCAGAGAATTTTTCTTTGCAAACTATATTTTAATATGCGTTAATGATTTGATTTGATATTTAATTAAAATTGTACATAATTAATCCTTGAAAGCATACTTATTTTTGGCAAGCAAGTCTTAAAATAGATTTGCTTCCAGTGCTATCATTTAAACATATGCCAAAGGGAGGAAACGATATTTTCCTCGAAAAAACGGGAAATTTTTAACTTCAAATGAAGAGTAGATCATTAGTATACAGGCCGTTAAAGTCTAGCAAATCCTGTCTCACTTTGAATGATACTTAAAAATGGATTGGAACAGTGCAGTATTTCAATCTCTAAATCTCTCTGGATCAGTCTTACATTTATTTTTCTACGGAGGCCACTCTAAAGGTGAGACAAAGGAGCTCTTACTAAGAAGAGGAGAGATGGTAGGCTGTTGGCTATATATTGTACGACGAAGAGCAACTTTCCTGAAGGATTGTTAAAGTTCACCATTCAACCTCATGGGGAAACAAAAGCAATATTATCATGGATAAGAAAAAGAATTTCACGGGGATGAGCCACCCTTACATCATGGATAAATTACGGCCTCGAAATCTTGGGGAGGTTACTAAAGCGGGATAAATATTTGGATAAGCATGTCTGGCGCTGGCAATAAGCGAAAGGCAGGGTAAATGATGGGAAGTTTATGCTTTAATTAAAAGGAGGAAGAAAGGCAAGGCGGCGGCGGGAGCTCATTACCTCAAAACAGATACACCTAAACTGGAGGAGCTAGCGGTCTCCTTCCGCCAGTGGTGCATGCATAAAGCAGGTGAAAGGTTAATATCGCACCCAAAGGAACCAGACCCTAATAATAAAGTGGGTATGCTGGAAATTAAAAAGAGACGGTGGCCATTCCCAATTTAAGTTAGCTTAAAAACTTTTCTCACTCACTCTTGTCTGCGGCACGCAGTCCTCATTCGAACTTGATCTTAATTTTCTCTGCTGTGCTGCGACCAATTAAGCCTCAAAATTTGCATTTGAAACCACAAAGGAATAAAAAAATTAGCCCCATCATTATTACTAGTTGAAATGATACTCTAAAAGTACTTTGGTTCCACTGCATAGTGGTTAAATGAGGTCATGGAAATTGAGATTTGAAATGACGACAAATGTCCCCTCTCTCTTCGCACAATGGGGGAAAGTATTTTTTCTTACAATTCATTTCGCTGAGGATATACCTGAGGAAAATTACAGTGTTTTATTTAGCCCCCGTTCGCGCTTATGTACATGATATGCCATTCTTTAGTGATAACTCGTACATAGTTTGTAAGTTAATTACTAAACCAAATCCATGCCTAAACTAAATTCATCACCGGATACAAGTTTAAAAAAATGAAATAAATCTCTCAAGTAGTAGTTATTCGTGGGGAACGACAATTATTTGCGTCATTTAGAAGAAGTGTCTGATTTGGTTGGGCAAGGAATTTTTTCAGAGGATGGGGGAAGGATGGAGAAAAACCCGGCGTTGGCATAAGCTTGTCCTTAATGAGAGGCATCTAGGGGTTCTCGGTTTAATGTCTCGTTCCACAGGCGGAATAATGACAGTATATATTGAAATTATCTCCACTAAGAACTCAGGTAGGGACCTCCATGTCAATGAAAATCTCTGCCACTGCCAGAGTTTGAAGCCGAGATCTAGGAATGGGAGGCCAATACTATGTAGATACCACATCTACCCTTAAAAATATATATATAAATCTCCTAGAAAATATTTCCCTAATTTAAAATCATACATATTTATCCTACATTAGGAAAAGGCATGAGCGCATTTGAATTAAGAAAGTGTCTGACGAAATTTACTTTATTTTGACATCAGTCGTGTTTAGGAGATGAAATGAAAGATAGGTAATACCCAAGTAATACCATTCTTGG
This sequence comes from Platycnemis pennipes, assembly GCA_933228895.1. Taxonomy (NCBI): domain Eukaryota; kingdom Metazoa; phylum Arthropoda; class Insecta; order Odonata; family Platycnemididae; genus Platycnemis; species Platycnemis pennipes. Next base: position 73,768,306 of record OW121856.1, on the reverse strand, counting down.
TAATACCATCTCAAGGATGAAAAATATGAAATATTAATATACATATACCCACATAACAATGGACCTAAATTCATTGAATCAACGCACGCAAGCAATAGATCTGAGATTACTTTCTTGTTGAAATACCACAATCATGAAGAAAAAAATAGTTTTTGAGCAAAGTTTTTTTTGAGACTTAGTAACATCTAACAATAAGGTGGAAAAAATAAATCACTAAATTTTATTTTTTCAAAATTTTCAGTCAGTAAACATGTAACGGGTTTAAATCCGGTGGATGCTTCTTGGTCACGTTTAGATTACCAGGGCGGTAGAATATTTTCATTGACTTGGTCTTTTTGGGAAAGCACTGGCGGTGCAGGGAAAGAACCTTGTCTCCCCTTCCCTGATGTGCAAATTTCACATGCTGCTGGGCTCAGTACTCAGTAAGCCTACCCTTTCCAAACCGGTAGACTCTCGGGTTGAACACGATGGGATGTAAGCGCATGCATGCACAAATACTGGTCTTTTACAACGGAGTTTTATTATAAGTTTTGCAAATGGTGCGCATGTACTCCACGATATCAAGAAAATGAGGATTCCTAGGGATAATGATTAATACTCAGTCACGAGAACATCAGAAAATCTTTTGTAATTAAGGGATAACAACAGAATATTGTAATTTACGCACGGAAAAATAACCAGAAACGGGTATCTCGCTAGAATTTTTCCCTTGTTCATCGATGCCAACTGATCCACGGGAATAAAATTCTCGGGAAAATATTTGTTCCACTTTTTCTGAGCGAGGTAATCCAGGTAGGTGTTCCGCAAAGCGACGACACCGAAGGATGCGTCGGTTGCGTAACGAGAGTAGGTTAAAAAAGTGACAACAAGGATTCTCCTCAAAGGCATTGGCTGCTCACAATAGCCGAGGGCGGAGGGGGTAAAAAAAAACAAAAAAAGTAAAGGAAGCCGCACGTGACCGAAGAAATGGCGAACGGAGTCGAGAGAACCAGCCGAGAGCTGGCGCTCATTTGCCTCTAACGCGAACGCACGCATGCACCGATGGACCGAAAGAATCGCTCGCTCGGAGGAGAAAACAAAAAGAAAAACCACGCATGGCCGGAGAGCGTGCGGCAAAAAGAAAAGCTTCCTTTGGCTGAAGGGATTCGATGGAAGAAGGGGAAGAGAGGGGACGTAGAAGGTTCGGAGGGAGGAGGGATGGCTTCGGTCAGCGAAATCGATAAGACCAGGAGGGAGATGCAGCGAAAATTCAGAATGGTCCAGACATTGTTTTCCATTTTTTTTCTTCGCCATCCTCGCTTTATTTTTCGGGACGAGGAAGAGTGAGGGAGAAGAGCGGGGTGGGCAGGGAAATGGGTGAGCCATGCAACGAAAGGAGAGAGGAATAAAAAGACGAGGGATTTTAATGAAGCTCCGACCGCCGTTATCCTCATTGTTCTAAGCCGTGCCCCGTTCGGCGCATTCCGGGAACGCCCTGTCCCCCACCCTGACTTTAAAACCCCACCCCCATCCCCGATACCTCGGGTCCGAACCCTTTTAAGCCCGCCCTACCATCCGCAAAACTCTCTCTTGTCCATACACCCGCTCGTTCCCACCCCGAAACTCCTGAACCCTTCGCCCTTTCCGTCTCTACCCGCAGTGGCCGTTTTCAATTCAAGCCAGCCCGACTGCTTGCACACCATCCACCGGTTCCCGAGCACAGCCTCGCCATTTCCAGCATGGTGCAGTCGTGGACACACCACCACCCTTATTTTTCCCTTTTGCCCCACTCCCGAATTGAGTAGGACACTTCTCATTGTCAGTCCCCATATCCCTAGAGTGAAGGCGGACGGGGTAGTTTGGTGGTTTCGTGCACCCGAGGACGGCCCTGTTCCTTGATAAGCCTCGTGGTCACTTGAATTCCTTGTACATTCATGATCTTGGACGGATGTTTTTTTTCCGAGTCGGAGTTGGTGTTTTTGGCGCTCAGATGAGATATTCTTTAGCGAGGTAATGCAGCGGTTACCTCAGATGCTTGTAATTGGAAAGGGAGTTGGGGTGTGAACCTAGTCAATGGCAAATATGAGAATGTTTTCCTTACTGGAGTGAAGTAAGAGGTGATTATATTCAGACACATTTAGGATGTGATTGCGCATTCTAATACCAAATCTAGCTATTTTTTTAAATTCAGATGCATAACGGATTCCTTCTGGCGATCAGATCGCTGTAAAGTTCGATATTTTGGATTTATATTTCCGGACTTTTTTGTTATTTTCTTTTTTTCCTAGATGACTTTTGAAATATTTTGTTTGGTTGATTGGCTGTGACGCTGTTGGCTGGAAAAAGGGTATTGTTGTATAACTGGGGAAAGAAAGCGGAAGCATTAAAGTTATTCTTCCATCTACTGTGTTTGTTTATTTCCGTGGATTGCAGAAATGACTAAAAGTGGCCAAAAGTTTTGCAACAGACTCTCATCCTGAAAGACCGGATTTGAATTTCGGTGGTTACAGAGATTATTCAGTGTAATACCTGTTCCTAGTCAACGGCTGGGAGGAGAAAGTATTTTTTTACTTTGTCCCTCCCGTGGGACAATGTACTGCAGCTGCAGTATCCCCGTAGCCACAATCCACGGACTAAAAATTTGTACATAAATTGGTGTATACATCAACTCTGTCACTTATCCCAACGCATGGGACAAATTTTATTTTTTTATCTATCCCTTCAACTTATATTTGGGCATTAATATCCCTTTTGATATTTGATTCAGATTCATCTCCAGTTTATGAACAAACCAAAAATGGAATATTTTTCATTACTTCTCCATTAATTGAGATGGAGCTGTGTCAATTCAATCTTAGAATAAGAGAATTATTATAATGCATTTTTTTTTAGTTTCAGTATTGGCACTAAGAATATTTATTGAAAACGCCATTCTAAAAATCTTTATCACTATAATTCCACCTCTAAAGTTGAAGAAAATAATAGTTCAAGGCTGGAGAAATGTTAATTAACGGAAATGGTGGTGAGGGAATTAGAGGTAAAACAGGAAATAACTGTCTCAGTACCTTATCTCATAACGATGAATACTGAGCAATGATCATGATTACTGCTAAATATTGTTTTACTGGAAATTAATTAGGTTACGATGATATTGGATACTTTTGTGGTGCCTCAGACTAGAGAATTCATACTATTTTCACACGCATTCTAACATATCCAGCGATAGAATATAAATCATTTCATTCCCATATACGTTAAAAAAATTCACTAAATTACTCTGCATTTCATTTCTAAAAAGAATAGTAAATTATTAACTGAAAATGAGGGCCTCCTGTATTTCGACCTTTTAAAACGTGGCCAATGCCGTAGATTGGCGTTTGTTTCTGCAATGTTGCCCTACAGCCACAGAATTAAACAAACACTTCAAACAACCAAAGAGGGAATGGACTAGACACCACATCTGACGAACGAACTTTGTCGGTTACACTGTGGTTACACTAATTTGAACTTGAGAACTGTTCAGTGTGCGCTACAGGTTACCGCAAGCTAAAGATCGAGACGTCAAAGAGAGGCTCATAAATGGTAATTAGCATTCCGACATAATTTGAACGCGGTAGATTATTTTCCTTTTTTGGATAACGATATTGATCTTTTCAATTAAATTAAAAGCCATTCAAAAGAATTTAAGATTTTCACTCTGAATCGGACTCTCACCGTTTTCTCTCGCTTTTCTTTCGTAAAGCTCGTGATTTCATTCTTGCGTCATCGAGCATCCACTGAGATGCGAAGTTAATATGAGTTCCATTGGGCATGCCAGTCCGTTGCTTTATTGGCACTAATGATCACTGATTCCTCCAATATGATCATCTTCGGACTGTGATTACCTGTTAAGATTATATATAGAATGCAGCTAGGCTACAAGAATCCTTTTAATATTGCGTGACTGGCAATAGGTGTGCAACATATATAAAATGCATTATATTAGTATATTTTTCAGCAAAAAGTAATAACTGTTGATGAAAAAGGGAAAGATGGCTTTAAGACCAATGAGATGGAAAAATATAATTGACACAACTCCGCAGGAGAAGTAACTTTGCACATTAGTAAAACAAAATGTATAACTCGAAATATTTCACCGCAACAAAATGAGAAGAACGTAGGAATTAGTAAAGTACAACGAAAAACTAGTATTGTCTTCACATCAGGTCACCTGATTTTAATGTAAAATAATCAAAACCTAATCGCAACAAAGTATATTTAATTTGTGAATACCAGTTGTTCCTCATACTTTTCTAACAAGGTCAAATTAAACACAACATCCCCAAAAACCAATGAATATGTTTCTTAACTTAGTATATTTACACGCAGATATTGAAAACTCGACCACTGTCGCTATATCAGTGAATTCAACTAGTACAATTATCGTATATTATTAAGTATATGTACTCATACTACAATTATAATAAGAGGAACTTAAAATCGCAGAACGAGTGTGCGAAAACGTTTTCCATAAAATACCTATACAAGTGACTATTCACGGTGCGTTGGACGTATTTTACAGCAGTGTGACGCGGCTGGCCGCATTTCATTTACGCTATGGTGAGCTCAAAAAGACACCTACCGGCGACCTTGAACCCTCACCTCCTGCACTTACCTTATTCTTAGTCCACGCCCTGTCCGGAGAAATTTCTAAAACGCCTTAGCGGCCTCCACCACGCACTTGTGGTTGATCTCTCGTCTCAGACAAGAGTTACGTGGGTCGTGGCAGATGTCTCTCTAGCAGTTTCGTTACGTTTCCGCCTTGAGAGACACTGTTTAGCTTTCCTGCTTGGAGAACCGGATTTCCTCGTGCCGCTTCCGTACCCTTAAACTCCACTTCTCCCAAGCAGCGGCGCTCAACCCCTTATCTTCCCGATTGCTCCTCCCTCCTCGACCCCTTGGACGCAACACTCAGAAGCCAGATGCCAGCTGCACGCCACGCTCTCCGAAGTCGAGGTAGAACAAGCACTCGCTCCGAAATCCGTTTCTGCAAAACGAGGGAGATGAGATATTCCATTTCTCCGAGTTTCAGTAGTTGTGGTAATTTGTGAAATCATTTACGCCATTTAGGATAAGGTAGGTACTGGATTATTCTTATTGATAGTTTTCTACCGGTGAATGAATATCTATTTTCATTATTTCAATTATTATTTTCAAGCTACCCATTCTTCTCCTCACTCTACCCAAAGATTCTACCCCATCTACTCGTATCCTTTAATCAATTACGTCCTTTCAAAGTCCTCACTCTTTCCTACCAGCTACATAGGGACTATTGCCTTCTCCTAATACCCTTAATCTATTAATTTTCCTCTCCTACCATCTTAATTAACATTTTTTTCTTCGTCTTTCCTTCCACCATCTTTAAATTCTCCTTCCTTCTGCATGCTCACATCTCAAATGTTTATCCTAAGATCATGGGATGTTTACTACAAAAATAAATACTTATAGAATGTGTGAAGGGTACAGTGGTACTGACGTAGTACGGCAACATGGATGAGGGTGCTATAGGTTCAGTCTTAAAAGGATTCTGATTTTTCCGATGAAATCCACCCAAAAGCGTTTTCCATCAAAATGACTGCATTAAATAACCCTCTTCTTAAAACACAGAATGAATACTTTCAAATGTAATGTGAATAAGAGGATTCACAAGAGGGCGATCAGTAATGAAAGGGAATCGTTTTTCTAGTGCTAAAACCAATCATTTAGCAATAATCTAGAACCAATTATTAGGCTTCTTAGTTGATCCTTTCCAATGACGGGAACGGCGAGAAGGGGTTGGAGTCCGAGCTTTATTTGTGCGTCGGTAAAAATCTTCGCTAAAGCCTTTCCGACCCGTTCCAATTTTCCTCGGCTTCTTCCTGCCTCCGCGTCCCCCGTAATGGACCAGCCTCAGCACCACCCTCCCTCATCATCAAACAACCCCCGCTCTCGAAATCTCGGGTAGATCACGGCTCAATGATCATCGTCCAAAAATAAAGAGTCGATGCCTAGGTTTTTTTTCGGCGTTCCGTCCCTTTTATGTATGCCCTCGATTCATTTTCTACATCGAGTCCTCTTCAGAATAGTTATTATCTTTTCGCTCGCTCCTGTGTGTATTTATGCATGGTTATGTAAAACTAAACTTAGATGCAAAATTTAAACAGCTGTTTGAGAAGTAGATCTAAGATTAGATTCCAGCTTCATTACAGTTGAAACCTGGACATTTTTTACCTTCTAAACCACGTCCCATTTGTTTCATCAAGTGCGCACAGTCCATTGCTTATTCATTTTTCTTTTACGCACGCACGTACATACGTGCATGCATATGCCAAGAACTGAGAAAGGGTTCTCAACGCCTTAATACCAATTACTAATTGGCTCCCATCTCGCTCAAAAGAAGGACAAAAGTTGCAAGAAGTGATTACTTATCATAATATGTTCCTATTTTATTTGTCGAACTAAGGAATCATGTCACCTTCATTTATATTCCTAACATGACAAAATGTATCATTAATACTGAAATGTTCTTGGGATTTATACCGGGTTTTCAAATAGCAACGTTTCAAAGGATGAGTCCGCTATTGTCTTCAAGGTGTTGACCATCGTCTTCATCGTCTTAAACTTACAAAAAACGATTGCGGACTCAGGATTCAAGACGTCGGTATTTGGAATAACAACACGGTGGGAACCCCAAGAACATTTCACTATAATCATTCGCCGGGAGAAATTCAAATATTTCATGTATTCTCAATTTTGTTTCTTACTCTCAATATTCTCAACGAAAAAAAATACTTTCTTCTTGCGGCGATCTAGCTTTAACCAGTGACTTTCTCCACTTTCGGTCCCCTCCTCCATCACATACACAAATGAATTTACATACATGTACACCCATGTGTCAATTATTGACGGAATAGAGACAACGTAAAGGTATAAATGGGAATTGGCAATGAAGACATAGGTAAGATACATGTTAAAAGGTCGTTTTACACAGTATAATGTTTTGTACACTTTCTTGTACTATGGCTTGTATGAGAAAATTGTACCGTGTAAAGCGGTAAATTGTGTGAACGCTTGTTCTGTTTAGTCATTCATGTCTGAATGACTGAACGGAAAATAGAACCTGTTCTAATTCCATTCAGACAAACATACAATTTCGTTCAGTTTCATAAATTCGTTTGTACAATGAAATGCACCGTCTAAAGCGGCCTTAAGAACAGTTTCGACGGTTACTATACACATTTGTCAGCAGAAGATAACTTTTTATTCCTTCTACCTGAGAAGTACTAACGATCACTATAGGAAAGATTCTATAACATCAGGGTGTATCTTTAATTTGTAACCTTGTTCCTATTGTGCTCCTGCGCTGATCCACACCCGAAAAAAATTACCTCCGTGAGTTTAACAGCGTTATTGACATTGCTACACTTGTGTCTATATGCACGTGCTTGCATATTATCGAATACACAAGTGCGCATATGCTCTTATTCAGGCAGACATCGCAGAAAGGAAAGATATGAGGCATAAAAACAAAAATGAAACGCGAAAAAATTGAGCTTCTATATTTTTGGAGGCCTTCTGCCTCTTTCATCAAACCTTAAGAACAGAGAAAAAGTGTATACATATAGAGAGATGTATATTTATTTTTTTCCACAAAATGATTACTCGTTCCTCATTTTCCCTTAACGGTCTCGAAACTCGTTCGGCGTTTGTTCCGTTCGCCCTGGATCTTCTGTTTCGTTTATTATCGATATTCTGGTCCATAAATATTGGGGTCGCGCAGTGTTGCGGGAGTCTGTGCGGTCGGCCAGAGGAAGGGGGTGGGTCTCGGAGGGACGGTTGGTGGGGGAGGGTGGAGGGGAGTTGAGAAGTAAGGGGGAGGGAAGTGGGGGGAGAGGGCTTTGCGAGGGGAATGGGGTTAGAGAGAGGAATCCGGCGCAGTGCTCGCTTCCACCAATGGCGGCATAACGAACGAGCAAGGAAATTCTTCTCCCGATGCTAAACGGACAATTTTATCGCCCTCTGCGAACCGCCTGGGAGAGCTTTTGGTGGGGACGAAAAAAAATACTTTCTTCTTGCGGCGATCTAGCTTTAACCAGTAGTCCTACGTGACTTTCTCCATTTGAAGTTTGCGGGAAATGTTTTAAACGGGAATTAAAAGTGCCCAAGCTGTTTCGGTACCAGAAAACAGACACGCAAAAGAAGGATTCGTGGTGTACTGCGCCATATTACAAATGATGAGAGAATACCATGGTAGAAGTAGATATAAAATATAAGTACCAGTCATTAAAACAGGACAAAGAAAGATATAAGACGTATAATTTTAATGTTCTCCATAAAGAAATACAACATAAATGACCAGAGCACAGCTTGACCCAAAACATTACTGTATGCATCAATTGACGAGGCATGTGGAACGTCCCCTAGGATGAGAGAAAACTTAGTGACGCATAGAATGTAATTACGTGGAATATTAAAAAAAATTGATATTGAGGAAGAAATTGTTGAAGGATGATAAAATATCTATAAAATAGGGATACCAACATATTATAAAGATGAAGGTAGAAAAGCACGAGTATTGAACTAAATACCATTGTATGAAAAGAGAGTGAGCGAGAGAAAAGTAACAGAAATATTGCTTCGCAAAGAGTCCATGAAAATTGAATAATTACAAAAATACTGAGGAGTACGCTATGAACAAAAGAGGTAATTGCACTAATATGTTAGGAAAGAGTGGAAAAATAGGTGAGAAATAGACAATAGAAATGGGTAAATGAAATATGAGCATCTAATGATCGTAGCGAATATGAAATGATTGTATTAATATTTAAATAAACAAAAAGAGAATAGCAGAAAGCTCATGTATTGCGTACGTCATACAAGAAAGAGGAAGTTTGCTGTGAGAAGTATAAGAGCGTACGTTATCTGTAGATTCAGGGAAGGATTTTGGTTGGTTATGATGGGACTAATCCAATGGAAAATGGAAAGGGTAAAGAAAGGATAAAAAAGGGACAGGGAATATGTTTCTTTAAGCCAACATGTAAAAGGTAGGAGGAAGAAGAAGTAAATTTTAAGATTCAGAATGAACTTGGCTCATAAGCCATTTCATGCATATCCATTATTTGGAAAAGCTAGTGAAATAATGTTTGAAGATTAGTTCGCGATGAACGAGGGCACAATGAACCTCACTCTCAATGTTTCCAGATGCTCCGAACTACTCCGAACTAGTTTTAGAAATCATGTATCTCCATACCGGGCTCTTTTCCCTTTCTGGCCGTTGTTGGTAATTAGGTAGTTGGAAAATATTAAGGAGGTAAGGTTTATATATTTTTGGTATGGTTGGTTAGGTTATATTGTGTAGGGTAGGATTGGCTAGACGTAGCTTAACCGAGACTGACGGGTTATTTTATTAGGGTAGAATTTTTTTGGAAAGGATTGAGAGAGAAGTTATTTCATTAGGGTAGAATATTTTCAGGAAGGATTGAGAGAAAGGTTATTTTAAGGTTTTTTGATTTTAATCTTTTACTAATTTTCATGGTTGGGGAAAAGGTTTTTTTGTTGCTTTAATCAGGAAAAGGAGGTACTAATTCAGGAAGCTGAGCCACACCTCTGCCGAAGCCAGGACATTCAGGATTTTTTGTTAAGGGTATTGGATTTGTTGAATTATTTGCGAAAGGAATTGTCATTGTTTTCTGCTATTATGCAGATGCTGATGCTTCTTCTATGGAACTGTTGGCTTCTTGGGTATTTACAGTGAAGGGTTTGAAGGGACGCTGCAAGGTTTGTAGATGAATTATTTCACTAGGAAATCTGGGTAATTTGGATTTTTTAGGTTAACTTTTATTTTTGGGTTGGTTGTCTTGGTTTCCAGATGCTACAGTGTAGATTTGAGCATATAAGATATAGTTAGAATGATGGAGGATTTAAGTTCCAAGGGCAAGGAGTATGAATCAGAATGAATGATACAAAGCTTTTATCACTGGAAGAAATCATACGGCCATATGATATTTTGTATCTACGAAGAGAATTAATTTCGGACGTGGTACCATAACTTGGTACCAATACGGCTTGCTAATCGAGGGGGATTAAGGGGGTCGTCAAAGGAAAGCAACTTGCACTGTAGCTCAGAGCGAGCAACTCATGAAACTGAAGTCAACTCACAGCGCCCAACTTCTGCAAACTTGTTTGTTTTGATTGTGATATCGACTAGGCATCAGGCTTGAAAAATCAATGAGGAAAATAGAAAAAATAACTAGAAGACCTGGATATGTGGGTACAAATTGGAAAAGTTCGTCGGAAAAGATGACGGGTGCTACAAAAATTAGGTGGGAAGAGAAATTAGATTAAACGGATCAGCAAGGGAATGATGAACGGCAATGCACGATTGCTTGAGAGAGATAGTTACTAAATGAAGCAGAAAAGTGTCAGAGAAGCTAGCTATATAAAATATAAACATGATTTAAGAATTCAAAAACTGCAGTTGCTAATTTTACTTCCATTAAAACTTGGGTGAGGTTAAAGATTGGAGGAAAATAACACAAGATGGAGCCTATTCCATTAGGTTGAACAACTAATGGCAAAGATGTCTTACTTTCGATTATTGAAACAGATAAGCTAATAACGGAATAGAAACAAAGACATTAAGCCAGAAAAGTATCATTCAAAAGCAAAAAATATGAAGGTAAAATTGAACGGGTAGAATAATTACAGGAAATTTTGCACAAACGTTGGTTAAAATAGAATTCTTAGAGGAGTTGTTAAAGCAAGACTAAGGTAGGTTAAGTAGGCTTTTTGAATGTGCTGCAATCTCTAGTACTAAGCACCGTTTATTTAGTTGGTATACAGTGAAACAATTAAAAAATATGATCCTGCTAAAACTGGAAGAAAAATTATCACAGACGACCAACCTTCGGCATTTCAAGGCAAGGATTTAAACCAAACGGGGATAAGAAAGTCACTTCAAAATGATGACACTATTGATGACATTCATAACTATTCATTGTGTTTTGTACATAAAATTTTCTCATGCTATTGGTCATTTAGTTCATTCACAGCCAGTATTTTTATGATATCTGATTTATAGCGGGATGGCTGGACTCGAATTACCTACTTTCTCGTACCTCAGTAATGAGCCCTCTAAAAAGCAGTTTTTTTCCAGAGTCACAAAAAGTATAATGAGGGGTACTTGGGTATACCAATGCCATCACGATACTTCCTTAAGTATCACTAACGCGAGGTCATCGTGAGAATTGAAAAACTATTTCATTCCATCTCCCGAATGAGTTACCGTTATCGATTAACGTTTATGCCCCCCACTATTGATAACAGGATAATAACCTTTAATGGATACTCTCATTTATGAGCGGAGTGGAGGAAAAGAGCCAATGTGGAGGAAACAGCGCAAACGAGGTAGCGTAGGGGTAGGTACTTCGGCTGGAATAATATCCTTCGCTTGTTTGGCGCGGGGGGATGAGAATAATTCATTGTGGAAGCAGAGGGGGTGTGAAGAAAAGGGCGTTTTTTGCCGAGACCCCACCACATTTCAAAGTGGAAGAGGTCTGGTGCGGCAAATAAGCGATTCCGGAGGAAAAAAATCAATGAATATAAACCGCCAAACGAAGAAATCTCGGGGCTCCTCGCCCTACCATCGGAGAAAACCTTAAATTACCCCTCAAGATTAAATAACCAAAGTGGGTTATAATAATGGCTTCCCCGGGCCATTAAGTAAAATCTGTTGAACGACTTGATATGATCGGAGAGCGTGGGTGAACCCCTTTTCTCTCTAATAGCTGCAGAAATGAAGCGGAAAATACGTCCAACTCCCTTATTGGGTCGTCGCCTATTTTCAGCTCCTGGTTTCGCAGAAGCACCATAAGATGGTGCCCATGTCGGAGGCCCTTAAATGGCTTAATTGGTTTTTTATTGACGTTGGATCCATTACACCAAAGGTAATTTGTACTTGGAAATACGATTAATAAAAATACATTGAAGTTCACTCAGGCACGCTTGTGACTTAAGGAGTTTAAAAAAATAGTTAAATCCTCAAGGCTCCATTATAATTAAAAAAGGAATGTGTAAATAAATCTATTGGTTAAGAAGAATAAATAGTTCCAGTTGAGATGTAAATGATAACTACAAACACTTATTAGGTTAATTGCTGCTTAAAACAATTAAATAAAAAATACTTTATGATATAGAGTGTTTCACAAGGCACTTTATGCTATTAATGCTATGACACGTCTAGTTTGAAAATTTTGGAGGCCTCTTGTCAGTTTAATGAATCCATACGCATGGTTTAATTAAGACAGCAATATTTTAATGATTGTCACTGCAGTAAAAAGGAACTGAATGCCCATTTTTTGTTAGGTTGCCTAGCTTTAATCTGACTCCTCCAAAATCTTCTATCCAGCAACAGTACTCGAAATATTGACTTATTCTCAACACATTTATTTACTTGGTTATTGTATTGCAAAATGAGCAAGAAATGTCAGTTTCCTCTTTCGAAAGGAAATGTTCTTTGAAAATATCTCATGATGGACTTCCTCCAAATGCCATAAAATATTATTTTCACTCTACCATTGTATATGCTTTAGTGCATTTGTACAGTGAATTTTTTCCACTTACAGCCGCTAGGCACTGCCTCAATTTACATACGGCAAAACATAATTAACAGTCGTGATTTATGTCCAAGGCACTGGGTAATCCGAGAAACCCTCTAGTATTTTTCTCTCTATTTTCTGAGTGAGGTATATACGCATACAGTTTATAATCTCGTACAATTAGTTTAAACTCAACAGAAGATACCAAGGCATTAAAAAAGCGACAAAAACCAGCGTAGGAGCAATTATAATAAACCAGCGGGTCTTTTACAGTACAACAATTCAGCGTATCTAAAGACTAATTGCACTCACATGGAAAGAGAGAGCACACCTGCGTTATGAGCTCAACTTTTACGGAAGAGGGACAATGATAGCGTAGAAAATATTGCTCGACGTAAGAAAACAAGTTTTTGTTATGTTGCTTGATTTGTAATGAAAAATTAAGATGTTAATAGCCACGGGATTATACTTTGACTCTCATAAGAAATTTTGAATTCCCACTCATTTAAATTGAATTTTCCAGATATCAACAGAAATCTATCAGAAAATGCAGAGTATCAACAAATTATGCATGAAATACTGCTTTCTTTTTCAGGTGAATAACGGTTCACCATCGGAGCGTATCCGGAAAGAAGACCAATACAAAGTAGAGTTGTATCGCATTAATCCACATACTTCTCAAAAGTATCTTTAAATCATTCCTCAGTATTTCGGAGAACTTGAATACTGAACACGTAATAATTAATGTAAGAACCATTTCAAGGGATTGAATGGAAAGTTTATCGTGGTAACCATTTTAATGCAGTTATTGATCGAATGTATAATTGATGGCAAAATATACAAAACAGCTATGTTTGGAAAATTTAATAGAATTGTTTGTTTTACTCAGCCTTACAGATTTTTTCTGATTTATATAAGAATTTACGAGCATCTTCGTTTTCATTTCCAACGAGGTGCCGTTACTTTATTGCAAGTAAAGATACATTAAACGACGGAAATTAAAAATAATTTTATTTTCACACGGATGATGCAACTAAAATGGCAGATAATTCCATATTTATTCATAAAAATTATCAATCAAGTATTATTTTCCCTTTTTGAGAACTAATTTTTAAGGAAGTAATTCTACAGGTTTCAACCAACTATCAAAAAGCGCAAGGCATTAAGCCACACCTTCAAACATGCAACTGAATCACATGTGCATAAATGGAGCAGTGTTGGCAATGGGTAAGTTTTTGGTTAGGCCAGTTACGGAAAATAATGTGCAAACAAAGTTGTTGATGTGAATAGGGATTGGATGAGAGTGCTGAAGGCATGGATATATTGGAAAGGTCACAGGTACGGAATTTTTATACCTTGTGTGAACATTTGGTGCACTCTTAAATACGTAAACATGGTATTATTGAAATTTAGTTCGTGTATTGCGTTTGTGTAAATTTTAGGGTGGATTGGCATATGTGAAAGTAAATTTATTGAGTGAAGGCATTTTAAATATTCTGACAGTATGTGTGTAAAACATTTTTATGCAAGCACCTCCTGACGAGCCATGATGGATTATGGAGTTTTAACGTACCTACTTGGATATTGACAAAATTAAGGCTTAAAAAACGCGTAGGCACAATAAGTTAGAAAGGAAATTACGTAGAAATATATTCTGTATCATTTAGAAAAACTTACACGCAGAAAAATAAGAATAAATATGAATTTACCAAGAGTAAAATATAAATGGCCGTAAGCAAGCATTTCAGGGATTAAAAAAACAACGCACTTAATTAATTGGCACATGGACATGCTTCCTCAAAACTCACTGCGATTTGCCATTAAAGCGATAGGCATCGACTCTCGAGTCAAGCATTTCGGAGAGTAAGGTTTCATTTCCACCCTCACCTTCTTCTCTTGGGGTTCACTGTATTCGCTGCACGAGGAAATACTTCAGGGCATGTTTGCCGAGCGAAAAATATCGTGAAGTGTAAGCAAGAAAATGAGACGGAAAGATAGAATTCGGTATTGCTTCTATTCCGGCACTAGTATCGAAAAGTAAGACGTAGTAGGCCTTCCTTCAAAATCTTTAACGGAAAAATTATTCACCTCCCTGGGGGAAGTTTTCCCGTTTGATCGAAAAAATTTAAAAAATACGAAAAAAGTACGGTTGGTTGCCTGCGAGCTAGAAAAACCTTGTGAAGGGTTTTCAAACTCAAACTACGAATTCGACGGCACCGGAGGTCAATTCACGTCTGAGTCATCGTCACGATCACACAATATTGCATAGTCGCGTGGGAACAGAAAGTGGAACATTAATGAGATACGAATGTTATAATTGTGCAATTTATATACCAGAATTGCCCACTATTTAAAGAATATCTGGGGAAAATACTATCTAATACCTATGTAATAGGTGCTTCCTTTTGGAATAGATAAGGACGGCGTGGTAGTATTATGCTCATCTATATCGCGGAACTACTAACCAAAGTTCTCGAATTCGAATCCCGGAGAGGTGATTGAACATGTATGATCAAACACTGAATTAATGATTTTTCTGGACACACGGTCCTTCTGGGTTACACAGAGAAAGGAACATCCTCCCCTCTGATACGTGTATTTCACGTAGCGTAGGGGCTAGATACCTGAAGAGTTCTATCTCCACTTATCAGACCAACCGTTGTGTGGATAGCATATCGGTTTGTTTGTATTTTAGTTAATAAGGCCTACATAGCTATAATATATGTGATGTATCGCATTAGAACGGAAGAACTACTGAAAAACAAGTATGTCATAGGACGTGCCCTTTTCTATATTGATGGCTCTCGTATACCCCGCTTATTAAATGTTGAGCCAAATTCTTACATTTTAGGAATATGGGTGATTATAAGTTCTCATAATTGGGAAGCAAAGAGGATATGAGCGGGATTTATTTCCAGTTTTTGGGCATAGAAAGATGAAAATTAACACCGCTGCGCCAGCATCATGAAATTAATGCAAAATACGCCAAATATTGGTGACATATTTCTAACCTCCAACACTAGAATTCAACTATTTGAACAGATTAAAAACATATCAGTATAAAGAACGAGTTACGTGAGAATTCGAGGGATCATGGTTCATAATATTTTAGCTGATAGAGAAATCCACTTGATATCTGGGTTACGAGACAATGCACCACCCTCTGGATAGCTTTGGTTTTCCAGTTTCTTTCCCTAGATACACGATTTTTTTTACTGAAGCTCGCAAGAGAGACCACTAGATAATAATTGCAAATATATTAGAACTGCAATATGAGATTCTCGCTCGTATACTTAGAGACGACCGCAATATAAATTCATAGATGTTGTTTCTCGATTTGGTGCTTGTTTTTTATTTAACTCATTCGAGAAGCAACCGACGGATTGGAGAGGTGAAACTACGCTCGTGGGGAGATTGACTTAGATATTTCCAATTCCTTACACCGAAATACATCCCTGACAGGAGTGAAGCAGCGGAGTATCGTCGTTGCGGCACTGCGTTTGGCAAACTTGCTGGCACGAGTTACGAGAATTTGCTCAGGGGATGGCTCGCTCGAGCATCTCCTTCAGTGGATCGGAGTGGGGACTGGTGCGGTGAACCAAGGGAGGGAGGATAAACGGCCGAGGAGCTCGACATCCCTCGAGATGACGTCCTCGCGATCCTCGTGCCCGCGAATCGATTGGAATGTAACTTTGCCTGGGCGTCTTGAGGTGTCAGGTTGATCTCACTAGGCATCCAGTACTCTTCACCTCCGTCTGTGACGAAGGAGAACTGAGAGGGGAATTTTTGAAAAAATACTGAATGAATTTTTACGTTAAATTCGATAATATATTCAAAGGCACAAACTAAAGGTTCTAGACATGACCATCTACATAGAAAATGGTCATCATAAATTTTCTATCTATCGCAAACCCACATATATAGACCATATGATTCATGCCTCCTCTACGCACGAATTTAATCATAAACTAGCAGCATTTCACAGCCTGCTGAATAGAGCTCTCGAAATAACCGAACCAAATAAAGGCCTAGATCATATGGTACCGAGGTATTTATTTATTATACATTCATGATCAAACTTCACTTGCTTGAAAATTGAAGAATTCCGTAAATTTACACTTAACAGTCCTTGCGGGTTTGTGTAATGCGAGTTGTCGCAAAGTGTGATAAGGGTAAATTTATGGAATTCTCCAATTTTCAAGCAACTTTCAGTGATAAGAACTTTATTGAGCTAGCCAAGACACTAAGCAAAGTGAACCCAGCCAAGGAAGGTATATTGGTATCATTTGAAATTGAGAGCTTGTTTACCAATGTCCTCAAAGAAGAGGCGGTACATCACGCTGGACATATATTTCTCGACCCTTGTTGCAGAAGAATTAATTTCCCTCCTTAAAATATGTGTTAATCAGAACTATTTTAAATTTACTGGTAAATTTTACAGCTAATCCGAAGTTGTGGCCATGACTCTCCTCTGTCCTCTTTACTAGCCGAAATTCTTCTAAACAACCTAAAATGCAAGATATTTAACAGTGACCACCCCATACTATCGAACGTGCATCATTGGTATCAATATGTGGACGACGTATTGTGCTTATGGACCGGAACCAATAGACAGCTAAAACTGTTTTTAAATCACATCAACTGTTTTTAAATCACATCAAAACGAGGGGAAGATTAATTTTCTACACATGGCTATCTCCATAGAAATGGTCATCATAAATTTTCTATCTATCGCAAACCCACATATACAGACCATATGATTCATGCCTCCTCTACGCACGCATTTAATCATAAACTAGCAGCATTTCACAGCCTGCTGCATACAGTTCTCGAAATTCCCCTCTCCAAAGGTGAATTCGCAAAAGAAATGTGTATTATTAAAGAGATAGCAGTAGCCAACGGCTACCAAGAAGAACTCAACGACCGTGTCTTGTCCAAAAAAGAGAAGCGAGCGTTAAACAATGTTTACAGCGAAAGACCGAAAGAAAAGCAGCTTTGGTGGCGCATTGGTGAACCTTCCATTCAAGAGGCCAAATTACTTGAAAACCTCGGGCTACGGACGGCGTTCTACAGCAGCCGTAACATCAGGAGCCTTCTCCCCAAAGAGAAAGATCCGATGCATCTGTTGGACCAAAGTGGAGTTTACAGACTCCATTGAGCGAATTGTGACACCACGTACACGGGGCAGGCAGGCAGGAGCCTTCGTACTAGAGCCCCGGAGCACCGACGGGACTTCGTCGGAGGGAAGGGGAGCTCAACCTTCACTGCCCACCTCCTCAAGGAAGGCCACGACGCCGATTTCATCCCGGTAGATTCACCAAGGCGTAAAAGAAACCGGGATGGACATTTTGAAACAGATAGAGGTAACTTTGGATGTGAAGAACGGCAAAAATATTACTAATGATCATTTGTTCCCCTATCACTCCCGCCTCCTAGATTTCCCGTGGCTTTACTCCGATACCACTAGGCGGAAGAGTCTCTCCCCCACTCCATGCGGTGTCCAGCCTTCAGGTAATCCCTCCTCACCCTTTCTGTCCTTACTCCTACGTCCACTATCACCAGACCCATCGCCGAGCGCTCCCACCCAATGTAGGGACCAACCTTAGCACCTTCTTAGCACCCTTTCCTCCCTGACCTCCCCTCCTTCCTCTCTCCCCCTACCCTCTCCCCCCTGATCCTTATCCCCTCCCCTTTGGACTCCTATATATTCATGCGTTTCTTATTTTATTGTACATGTACCTGATCATGCTACAGTGTAGTGAAAGATGTCGGGATAAAATCTCTTTAAACCTGTGGAACGTTAAAGTTATTTTAATTTTAAATTTTACGTTATGGAATTCCACATAGTCTTGGCCTCTACAATCTACTGCGAGATGATGTTTTCATTTCTTGATTGAATACATAGTAAACATTTTCAACAGTTTTTGGCACACATGTAATTTTATTATTAAATATGTTTATCAACGCTATGAATTTGCTTTTTAAATCTCTTGCTACTCAGGAGAATACTTTCTTAGTCGTCTTCTTAATCAAATTTTTTATGCTCTAACATCCACAGTGTTAATAAAATTGTATTTTTATTCAAAGCCAGTAACGTTGTATCCTCTAACAGTTCGTGAACTCCTTTTCCAAGCTACCCATAGCACGGCATCACCCTCACTCCCACACTTTTGCTGAGATGCCTATTTATCTATCTCAATGCCAATATAATCACAACCTAAGAGGAAATGCATCGGTGATGGAAATATTAGCCCTTAGTGTGATTATAACCCCATTTTTAGGATAAAAATATTATCCGAACTTGTACATAAACCTACTATTTTATCGAAAACCGGAGAATAATTATATCCTTCTTTATTATCAATAAAAGTTGTCTTCTGAAGCTTGCCCTTTATTCAGGTTTTAATAACGTTTTTTCTTGGTTTGAGAGTTTAATCTAATCAGCTACCATAATTACCTCCAGATTCTCAATGTTTCCCCGATTTTAGTATTTTTCCTGCAGTACATGAATCCATATTTTTTCAGGAAATGCCTGGTTGTTATATATATTTTTACGTATTTTCACATATCTACATCTGTAAAACTATAGCGTTATATTCCTTTTCTTCGCGAAACATCTGCTTTTGTTACTTCTTCGATTGAAGATCGATTAAATAATTAAATCACTCGTTATCCTTTGGAATGTAGGTATTTCAGGCTCAGTTACTATTTTGTAATTAGCTCTAGCTTTTTTTGCACATTGGTGGTTAAAGGCTATACGTTTTACATTATTGACATTTTTTCCTCACGGTAATTTAAAATTTAGCTGAAAAAATCCATGCCATAGATAAGCCTACATTGACCATGGGTCGGATAGCAGCACCATCAGTTGCAAGTGTACAACCATAAAATCGGATATTTAGAGACTGAGAATGATTGATGAAGCCATTATGTGTTTGAAAAACACCTTCCTCAGAAATGGGCTCATTAAAGTGTGGGGAAAAAGAAATATGGATGTGGACGACTAGTGTGGAAAGGGGCTTTTCTGCCTTGTAGAATTATAAGGCCTTCGAGCTAGCGTTTATGATACCATACTTATCTTAAGATTTCTGAGGAGTTCTTCAAAGGAATTTTTTTCTAAATATTGACATAGAGAAGATTATTAAATATCAACAGCTTCATATTTCTTTTAAAACATATTTCACCTGAAATTTTAACATAAATTATCAATTTAAGGAAGTAATATAAAATATATTTGCGAAGCACAAGTGAAATGCTGCTGATTAGGATATTAATGTGTGATAAATTAAGCCAATGAGATTCCAACTTGAAATGAATATGATAACAAAGAAGAGGCATGGAAAGAAAATGAGAACATAAAATAGAAAATTGATGGACAAAATAAAAAATACAAGAAGACAAAGATATATGCGATACCGGAAATATAATATTTTTGTACTGTAGTTACTTTTCTTTTTACTTTAATTTTCATTTCTATTTAAGCGTTACGGATACCAATCATTAATCTTAATGCATATCCACTAGCATCAATATCTGTCTTCTTACCTCTTTAGAGAGTGAGAGCTTGGCATTCTGGAAGGGGAAAGAAATAGTAAAACTTAAGCTTAAAAGCTGCTCATATCACTCAAGTATATCTTGAATGAGTATAAATTTTATTATAGCGTGGTGAGGGTAGCTTTCAAGCAGAGACTATCGATATTAGTGGCATAAAGTGAGCGGTTTGTCGCTGATAACGGTACGGCAAATGAAGACCTATAAATAATCCGCATGTCTAATTTCCACTTTGCCTTCGAAAACTTAACTTTAGGGATCGAATGGACTTAAAGCTAGTGTAACTGTCATTATGAAAGTCAAGAACAGCTGAGATCATTTTCACCATCAAGATAAGATGCATGCTTGGAAATAATGGAGCGGAGGGGTAAGGATAGAGAATAAGGACAACGCCTACTCTTAATGAAAAGCTCTAATGGGTGCATAGTTCACCGTTCTATAAGACGGATAGAGTATTGAACTTTGATTACTCTCCACACAACTATATAACAGGGGCTATTAGTGTTTTAGCAGGGGTACAGTACTATTCCAATGAAAAATTAGAGCGGATAGCCAGTACTCTGACAGCTACAACAACCGCATACCCTTAAGACGCATTATACATTCTCTGCAGAAAATTATTTGGGTTAAAATTTTATTAAAACTTTAGGACGCATAGCGATTTTCTACTTAAGGATTAAACATGGTCCATAACCATCTTAAAATTATATTTATTTCCGCGTCAGTTTCTAGCGTATATCATTTATTTATTTATTCCGTCGACGAAGACCGGATCATCCAACCCTTGAAAATGCGCTTCAAATCCTCAAGACGTATACTCGTAGGTCTGCAGTTGAAATATGCGAGAATATCTTTATTTTTCTCAGCTCGACCTCTCAATCATTTTTCCTGCTACGATTCGAATGGTGAGAATTCTCCTCCAGGGCTCCGGCTCCGCTGCTAGGGGAAAGAAAAAAAATATCCCTGCTCCCAAATCGTGAGGTTTCTTATGAGGGTGACGGCAATATATCCGTACACGTCGTCTTTAAAAGTTTGAAACTCATTTCCCGCAAGTCCTTCCAGACAGAATTGAGGAATATAGGCCAAATCGATGTAGAAACGCAATTCGAGAGAGATGACTCTTCCGACGTACGTTTTTTTGAATCGCCTCCTTAAGATTCACGTGAAATAACCGCCACCAGATGACTATATCTCTTTACCAGATGACAGGGATTTAAATACGAATGCCATCACAATAGTTTTTGTTCGACCATGTCTTCCTCCAGAACTTTGTTTTTGTCAATGTTGGATGAGATTGGTGAACAAATTGAGATTAGTACATTAGGGAGTAAAAAAACTCTTTATGCATTTATCTGTGATTAGGAGTTAAAAGAGAGAAAAGTTGAATAAGAATTGGATTATATTTTTTGCCTGCTTATTTCTGGGTAATATTTGCTATATCAATGAAAATATTTCACAAATTACTGGAATCAAACCTTCTATTATAATTGATACCATGATCATTAGAAAAGAATAAGGGCATTGAATGAGGGGCCTGAATGGGTGAGGACGGGAAGAGGGTGAGTTAGAATAGAACGTAATCAATAGTTTTACCTTTTATACGCGCGGTTTAACAATGCGTTAGACCTGAGATGAACTACATAGAAGTAGGATATCAGATAACATTAGATAAATCATTGTCAGGTTTTCAGATGACCAAAAATTAGTTGGCTAGTCAGCGAAGGAATCACAATTTTTGTTTAACCAATGCAAGAGATTTAAGGAGGCTATCAAATGTTCTAGGAGGAAGGGCGACTAGAATTGAACTAAGGGATTTTAGATTGCCAGTCCAATATGCAGACCGTTGTACTTTCTCTGCATCACTGATTTTTAAGAAATTTGAAGAGGGATTTTAACCTTCTACCAAAGTCCATTTAGTATGGTAGTTGTAGAGTACTTATTTATTGTCTCACTGTCAGATTACAATATAGCCTAATTCTTTAAGCAATGATATGTATTCTACGGTTTTTATTAGCTCCTTACATCAGAAGAGGACGAAAAAAAAATCTTGATACGTAAAGGCGAGAGCACAATTATTTCAATGAGTTTTCTACATCTACATCTACATAATACCCTGCAAGCCACCGCGAGGGTGTGTGGCAGGGGGTGATTTCTCACCAAACATGCACTACATATCATGCATTAAAAAGGAATAGTATTAATATAGTAGTCAGAACAACACTATTTAAAAAAAGATACAAATTGCTAAGCAAACATGCAAAAACATTCTGTTAGTAGGGTTAGCTTTAAGT
This sequence comes from Platycnemis pennipes, assembly GCA_933228895.1. Classification (NCBI taxonomy): domain Eukaryota; kingdom Metazoa; phylum Arthropoda; class Insecta; order Odonata; family Platycnemididae; genus Platycnemis; species Platycnemis pennipes. The sequence continues at coordinate 73,745,871 of OW121856.1, read as the reverse complement.
ACTCATACCAACATGCAGCTACCAATGCTAATCATTGCTACTCTCTGATAGGACATATTTACCGTTATTCGTATCTCTAATTGTTCGAGGGAAAAAGGACATTTTGAATCTATCAGTTTGGCAATCAATTTCTCTAATTTTATGAATATGGTCCAGTCTGCCATAGTAAGTTGGGGTTCGTAAAATATTTTTAACTTCATCACTGAAAATATTGCCTTGGAATTTGTTTAAGAGATTAAGTCTAAATTTCAACCTGCGATCTGACAATGATTCCCATTTCAATTCATTTAATAGACTGGTTACGCTAACATAATTATAGTATCGTCCCTTTACAAATCTTGCCGATCTTCGCTGCACACGTTCAAGTTCATTACTTAGACCGATTTCGTAGGGATCCCATACACTGGCAGCATACTCCAAATGAGGTCTAACAAGGGAAAAGTAGCTGGTTTCTCGTACATGATCGTCACATTTACCCAATACTCTTTTAATGAAACCCAGTTTGCGATTCGCTTGACCCATTATTTCACGAATGTGTTTACCCCAGGAAAGATCATTTGTCAGTCTTATTCCAAGATATTTAATGGATTCCACGTTTGTTAATTCATTATTACTTATTTTGTTAGTGGTAGGAGGAGAGCTATTCTTTTTCCAAAAATTCATTACAAGACATTTCTTAAAGTTTAATTCTAACTGCCATGTACGTTTTAGGGTCCATGAGTTTTAGGGATACGCAGATTATCAATTATGTTCTCTACAGATATGATGCATGTTAATCTCATCTATGGCTTATTGGTACTATTTAATGTAATATATTAAGGATAAGTTTAATCGTCAGGGCTAAGTTTATGGTTTCGAACGTCTAGACCTCTGTATTGAACGATTTTAGCGATAAGATGAGTGGAACTCAGGGTGGATATCGGTGGTTCTACCTTTACATAGGTGGATATAAAACAATCACATAAATTACGAAAACCTAAGAGGAGGCAAATTTACTTTGGTAAACCACAAATAAAAATAAATATTTCTCCTTTTCCGCCACGTGAAGATTTCGTCGTCGTCCAGGTAGAAGTCACTATTTCAAAAATTGGCGGTTTGGAGTTCAAAACCATACTAACGAAATGACGCTCTATCGGCAGGTAGAACTCCCTAAATCATATTGAGAAGATTATGAGAAAAAATGTCGTGAGAGTCAATAATGTACAATAAATTGCTAAATTCTTTGCTTTCAATTAAGTATGCAATTTGCAGGGAATTTTGTCAAATCCAAGCATATATCTGTTAAGATTGATTTGACGCAGCTATTCACTCAGTTCTTCTACCGGCTAACCTCTTTATATTCATATACTCAATTATTATCTTTCATATCTTTTACAACTTGTTTCATAAGTCTCATTCGAGGCCTGAATTTTTCTTGCTCCCCGTTCACTTTTTTCTCGATAATTGTCTTCATCAGGACATTGCGTATTGAGATATGGTCGATTTAACTGTCCCGTCTCCTTTTAAAAGTTTCAGGAAGACTTGTAATTTCTCCCACTCTTCTTAAGACTTACTCGTTTGACACTCAGTGTATTTAAAATATCTTCATCATTCCGAATGATTCCAGCCATGCTTTTATCGTCCCTATCATAAAGAAGCATACTCCAGAGGTAAGCACTAATGAAGTGCTTCCTTACTTCCACGCTTGTATTCGCCGTTGTAAGCAGAATCGTCCTTTCGCAATGCTATTTGTTTAAATTTTTAAAATAAGTATACTCGGGAATCATGAAATAATATAAATTGGTACGTATTAAACGACTAGATGACTAAACAAACATGTAGGCGTAACTCGCATTTAGAGCGTTACATAACAATTCTGAGAGAGGAGATTCAAGCGATTTAACGAAGAATTCGGTAAATAACCGGTTACCCTACTAATATCCGAATGAAGCTTCCTTAAACGTTTAATATTAGACCAAAATGTACAGTTAGATATATCTAGCTTCATATAGTCAACCGGAGAGAACATGACCCTTCTGAATGCATTGATTTAAAGCGCATAGCAAAACGCTTCTGAAGCAAAATTTTACTTCGCTTCAAAAGTATGAAATGATAAAATCTGCCCATAGGGAAGTGAAATATTTTTTAATAGTAACATAAGTTAAAGTTATTTTTAATCGTCTTTAGATTTCCTAAACTCTAAGTCGAAAGCTCTTTTCTTTTGCCAAAAATGCTTTATGACAAAAAATAAATGTAAATATGCAATGCACTAAGGTCACACCAAAACAATAAGTGTTGTTTTTGGAGGCTCTCCGGTATTACATAAGAATTTAAAATTAAAATAAGGAAGTAGCAATTAAAAAACTTAAATATCTAAATAAAAATGTTACATCATTACATTCTAAACTTTTAAATACCAATGGTGACTCGATAAACCGTACTAATAAAAAATACCAATAAACCTGGTAAGCGGCTGCGGTACTTCAATGTGAGGGACCACGTACCGTGAAAAACTTAATAATTTTTCCTACGATTTCCAGACACAACAGCCGGGAATAGCAAAATAAAATTGGGAATCAAAAATACCACGTAAATGCTAGTCATTTCTGAATTTGTGAATTTTTTAATACATGAATTTTTTAATATATGAATACATATTATGTTACGATTATCGAAGTAAAGTACCACCAATCTCCTATGCTTTTTTCATTTGCAGTTGAATGTCATGGTGGTGAAACCATAAAATTGGAAACCTAAAAGTGAAACCGTCATGATCAGTTAATATCTTGAATAAAGGCTATACCTTAAGCAATTTTCGCATAAATGATGCTAAGATCTAGAGAAATGATGAGTTAGATGAAACCTAATATGGCCACTGACAGCATGAGGTTAGAATCCCGAAGACTATAATCGAAATACAGTGCAAAACAAGAAAAAACGAAAAAAACGAAAAGAAGGAATGTGATTTCAACTTATCAAACTCAGCCAATGATACAGTTCGAATTCTTACTTTTCTGTGCGGCACACGGCGAAAGAAGAACGCTTGTAAATCATGCTGGGAACGTCGATTGCGTTAACTCTCTCGGGGGAAAACGACAGATATCAGTTCGCTGAAAGCTAGAAACCTGACAGTGGACCTTAGTCGTATTCCACCTTCAGAAACTTAAACCATAAATCAGTCATGGCTGTGAGGAAAGCACGGAAGAGAAACAGCCTTTCCCGCGAACCGCCAAGTTTCGCTGGGAAAGAGAAAAAGCCGAAGAGACTTCGCCGCGGATCTGTGAATACCAAAGGGGGGGGAGGTTGCTGGGAGAGCCATACAATCGATGGGGGAGACGCGGAACGCAGTGCGGCGTACTGGGGTGCCGACCTCGGCTGGGCATTGCACCTTGGCTCGCCTCTGGAGCCAAGGACGCTTTATTGAATGCATGCGGGTGCACATGAAAGGACGAGGAGGGCTATTGCACGGGATTCGCAAGAGTTTCCCTGTGCAAAATTCATTAGTATCAGCACTTTTGATACTTGAACCGGAATTAATGACTCCAGAGGAGCAGGCAAAGACTTCAGATTACGTACGGACCGGTCTTGCGTTGGGTCTGCCTGCTGTAAATGGGGATCCAGACCCGATTAGTACAAGTAAGATTCTTATTAAGGTGAGGATCTGCCGGAGCCTCACGGATTTTCATATTAAAAAACTTGTGATATTACTAAATGCTCGCCAGAAATATGATATAAACAGCCGAAAATGCAATTCCAGAGACGTGTGTTGAAAGGATGCTTTAAGACAAAAATTATTTTTTAAACATTGTGATGAAATGCAAATTACTTTGCGGGATATAACATATTGACTCAATAACCAAACGGGTGACTTTACGTAAGAAAAAGGTTTTAATGCAAACACTTCGAAAATAAAACGGTAGAAAATTCATTCATTACGAATGGATGCGTATTTACCCGTATATAACTTTTTGTAATGAATATATACCTATTACGTAAATTACAGAATTAAGTTTAGAGTACAATTGATGATAGTGCAATATAGATTTTTACATTTATTAGAAGCGATAAATCGTGGGGAAATGTACGAAAATAGAATTTCTTTCCCCTTTCTCTGGTATGACAATCTCATAAACACCCTCTTAAAAGCTTTGATAACCCCCAAAGCATAATTCATACGTTTTAACAAATAAATTAAAAAGTTATCGTGCATAGAAAATGGTAAAGCAGTTTTAATCGTGAGAGTAACAGCGTGAGAGGAGGTAAGATTTTTATGAAAATGCCTATGAAAAAAAGGGTTCATTTTTGGCACATTCTAGTAACGTAAACACAAAAGTGAATGGAACTGAAGCATTCAGCTAATAATCCACTACAATCACGTACTTAAAAAGGCTTTCTGTGTCTATACATCTCATAGATTTATTATGTTGATTGACACTATCGAAAATTAACCTCATTTATGATCCTACCACTTCAGTGCAGTGCGGTAGGGTGACTGAATCTGAATATTGATGGCTCTTTTTCGGGTATGAGATTGCTGAGAGGAGGCCCTTTACAAGCTAATTGGTAGGGGTACTATGGGAAATGTTTTTGAGTTTGGATAACCTAATTACACCTTTTTGGAGCAACAAAAAATGGAATTGAGTGGCAAAAAGTTATTTCAGCTAATTCAAAGTGCCCTTGACCTTAACACGTGGATAAAAGCTGTTAACCGAGAAAGGAAATTTTAAAAACAACAAGGTAACTATTGAAGTTCTTTATTCTTTTCTTAGTCATATAACCTTTATTTGCTAAATCTTCTCAAAGAATTTCTGAGTATTTCGCATAATGATTAATGACATAAGCCCCAGTATTTATTCATTTTGTGTTTCATTGTCTAAGTCACCTTTGATGTTCAAACATTCATGGCGCTACCCTGAGATGATTTCCTATTTTTTACTTTTCTTGGAGATTTCATTTTAATATTCTGTAGACAACTTTGGAACCTTCGTGCAATATTGAATGCATAACATTTTGCGGCACGAAGAAAATTATTTTTTCTCGAGCTAGGTTGATTAAGACATCATTTTTATTTCACCTGATACTTTTCTGTGTACAGTTGGACTCATAATAATCACATATTAAAATAATTCTAGAAATAATTCTTTTTATTCCTTGCCACACAATGTTATTATAATGCTATCCTGCATTTGCACTAAATCGAAAAGCAATGAAATAGTGACCGAGCACAATTGGTAACTGCAGAAAGAAAGGTAGTTGCGTATCATTGAAAAATAGTTCAATATGCTTAATCATGTCATATGTTTTTGTTATAAAACACTCACTTAAAGAGTTTTTGTTGTCTTTTCAATCATTTACTCATTAATGTTTCAATCAAAATACTAAAAACTTGCATGAGGTGCCACTTACAGGAGATTAATTATGCCATTATGAACATAGCGGTATAGTACGTATTCGTTTGAACACGTATAGGGCATGGCAAAGCATGATGAAAACTGTATCAAATGACTTTCACATAATGCCCCTTAACCTTATTATTCTTTTAACCGATTTATACTTTGTCGTTGATGTTTCACGAAAATATGTAAGTTACTTTGAGAATTACTGTTTTTTTTTGGTTCTTTTCTGAGCGTTGCTGAGGACTTTGGCATTGTTGTCTCCGAAATGATAACATCGTTGATACTTAAGGAGGTTCCACCGTGACTCCGTGATTCAAATTCCCGTAAAAGAGCTAAGTTATGTAATGAATAAATACTAATCCAGAAAAACTCATATATGGAAAATCATCTATAGGGTGATAACGCATACAAAATAATTATACGAGTATGCTATTATACAGCGCGTTGTAGTTGCATTCTATTTTTTACAAGCTCTTTTTGACTTCAGAACATGGCCGACGTGTTGTTGCCACGTTTGATTTCCAATACTTGCTCATTCGTACTATTACGTATTCTAAAATAGGTTACATATTCTTTTACTTAGTTTTAACCTATTCCCTTGAAATACAACTCTTTGTTTTGAATTTTATCAATATTCATATTTTTGAAAATTGTTTGGCAAAAATGACGCTGCTACCATTTGGAAGCATTAGTATTAATTACACCATATTAATAACCAACAAAATATTTAAAACATAAAAAATATAAGAATGGCCTTGGTAAGGTATATTTCTAAATTAAGTTAGTAAATAGGCTTGTAAACACGTTCTGTCACAAGTACCATGGCCAATGATAACAACATACTATAGCTCCACTTTCATGTAACTAAGTAAGACTTTTCTGCTTTTTTTCGAGCACACATTTATTAATATCAATTATAAAAGTGTGGTAAGGCGAGCACTTTTTTACAATGCTAAATTCTACACAATATTGCGCATCTTAAATTACTTTTTCGTCAAAACGACATTTCTCTCGACATTATTAATATGCAAATTTTACTGCAAGAGCCATGCTCCGCCGTATAACCATATTTATTAAATACCTAGCTGATTTTCAACGTTTTTTCGAAATTTTAGGCGTTACTGAATTTTAGTTAGAGTTTTCTGCTGCAAATTTGGCTTGAATTATTCCATAAAAGCTGACTACGGGCATAGAAAACATACGCATATTTGCATAAAACCGAGGATGAAATAAAAACCTGAATTCATCAAGTACGGCTTTTTTCCCACATTTTTTCCTTAACATAATGCATATACGAGAAATATAATTGCCAAGTACAGTTCTCACACTGCTTGATAGATAGATAATGTATTCATACCTAAGTCTTTTCTTTACAAAATATAGTGCATAGTTGCATAAGACGAATACAGGTTAGAGTTGGCGTGGTGGGAAGAGTATTCGTGACAAGGGTGCAGATTAAAAGTTATAGGTTAGATAAACCGTTTAACTTGGAGCGTGGCATTGAAGAGTTACGAAACATGAACATTGCGTTAAGAGAATTTGAAGAGATTTATAGGGTTTGAAATGCGTGAATAATAAAAAGGAGAAAATATACGATGGATGGAATGAAATTTAAATTAAAAAGTAGCGAATCTGTTGGAAGAGAAAGAATGCTACCGGAGGAAATTAAGATGGGGCAACGTGGATAGATAGATCACCAAATTAGGGTTAGTTATTTATTGAAGATCGTTATAGAGGATTGAATGCTAGGATAAAAATAATGAAGGAGATAAGTGATAGAATATTTCCATGGATTAAAGGGGAATAAAAGTAAAGAAGAACGCTCAGAATTGTAGATAAGGTTTAATATATTGGACTGAAACTCCGCTAACGTAAACTTCCTTGATTCCATGAGATAAAAATACGTGCCTGCAGCATGCTGTTTCCACAAGTACTAACGTAGAGTTATTTTATTTTTCCCTTGAATTCCTTTTATTCTTTGTTGAGAGGACTTCACCAACCGTTTGGCAGAAATGGGCATGAAAGAGAAACTTGCCCGAAAGAATTGGTGTATCGCAAAGCGGACATGAAACATACGGTACTCCAGTCACATGTTCGGTACACGATTTACATTAAAATGGGTGTATTACTCGCATATGCGCACTTTGAGAGTTATTCTGTGGGAGAGAATGTTTTTTAGGGTAGAAGGAGAGGAGAAAAAAGGTAATGGTGCTTTAGAGGGAGGGGAAATGGACCGCTGGTCAAGATTCGGCGTTGGGAAAAAGGTTACTCACCGCCCTTGCGCGGAGGGTTGGGAAGAGATAGGCATTGGGGTCAAATGCGTGCGTTTCGGGGAGGGGGAGGGTCAGCTGCGGAGGGATTTTCCCGGGTTATACACCGCTACGTACAGGTAAACTTCAGGAAGAAACTCGAACCGGCTGACGAATGCCTAAAGAGATAAGACAACGCGGGTGGACCACTATCCCCTTGCTACACACCCAAACCCTCCACAGCACACATTGCAATCACAAGCCATCCCTTCTCCAAAATTTTCACGCCCATTCCTCTTCCATAGTTGCCAGATAAAAAAACAGGGCCTTGTTAGTGCTACGCACAATAAGTAATTACTTCTAATTACGTCTGAACGATTTAAATAATACCTGATTTTAAATAGCATAAAAGCAGGTAAATCAAAATTCATTCAGCACCGATATTCACATTTTCGGCTTTTAACCATTACCGTATGGAATTGGAGGGTTGAAAAGGTTGGATGAGTGAGAAGAAGACGAATGCAGAACCGTTTGGAATAGTGGTGGGTTAGGTGATTAGGTAGGAAAAAGTTAGGAGGAGACAGAGAATGGATGATGGAAAATATTGAAAGAAAATAAACTCTTTAAGATTGCTCTTCCTCATGAGGAAAATGATTGGTGGATGGTGAGAAGGATGAATATATGGATAGTAAGGAGGGTCTCGTACAGGAAGGCAGAAGAAAGAAAGGTACTACAGGAGATATAGAATTGGAAATTAATATTGCTAGTAGACAGATATAACGACAGCCAGAGTTGTGGTTGTTAAGTTAGCAGGTGACTAAGAGCAGCTGGTAACTTATCAACCGCTACTCTGGGTGTCGTAATTTCTGTCTGCAAAAATTTATAAATTTCTCGCTTTTGTGTTGTCTTTTGTTGCTGTCTTATAATGCAAAGTATAAGTTCATTTGTGTTTTGTTTAAAAATAAAATTGTTTCTTGAGTCCATATGTGCCTAATTTTGAAAGAATGTCATATACAGGTACCATTTCCAAAATATCTCCATACTTTAAAGGTATGCATAAATTTTTTATCCTACTTTGCAATAATTTTGGATAAATAACATTCAATTCCAATATAATAAATCGTAGAACTCTTATAATGATGAAATTGCTTGGAATATTTATGGTTAATTTCACCGACAGCATACACTACATTCTTTAGCGGACTAAGCTCTCTGCACGAATACATGCGATGCTGATTTCACAGGTATCACACTCGGAATTTTTCCTAAATGCAAACTTTTAACAGTTGTGGTAGGTTAGCTGGTTTCAAGGAATACTATGAGCGACAACCGCTGACAGAGGAAAACGGTGACATATCAACCAGCCTCTTCGTATTAAATATTTTACTTCTTCACACTTTGCCGTCTATAATACAAAACTACCATGATTTAAGCAAATATTGAGTGGCTCGTTGTGAAGTTCTTCTAATTGTGAAGTTGTGAAGAACTTCATCAACGAATGAGATCTCCTTACGTTGCCCCCATGACGAAGACCAACCGTTTCCTCTCGCATGGAAATGGAGAGAAATGCATGTAAAACATGCTTTCATAAAGTCACGGTTCCTTCAAAAGGTTCACTGGATTATAGTATACCTCGCCTACATAAATATCCAAAATACCAAAACCCATCCAAAGAAAGAAGGCTCTTCACATATGTCACCTATTTTCGTCCATTGCTTCTCCACAACTAATCTATCAAATTGCAGTTAACTTTCCTTAAGAGGTATACTGCAGATAAGGTCTTTTGGACTCGAATCGTATGGTTCATCAACCATCCGGAATCTGATGGACATACTTTGTAGCAACATAATTACTTCACAATATTTTGTCAATACTCTTGAAAGCAACTAAAATACCAAAACCTATTGACTATCTAATAACACAATCGCTACGTAAATTTAGAGGTTGGATTGATCAATTAGTGTATCCGAGTAATGTAGTGATCCGAGTAGTTGAACCCACTGAAGTCTATATTACAATGACACAGATTTATAATCTGCTATTAGGAAAAAATAATATTGTATTTTTAGAGGCTAGAGATGACATGGAGGAAGGTACATTTTTGACATACATGCGTCTCCCGAGTCGTGCTTTTATTGTTTAGTACCTTGGGCACGCTATCAAAAGATATTTTTTAAACAGCAATATATCTAAATTTGTATTTTTTCATTTATTTTGACTCCTTTAGACCCTAAACAACCTCCTTAGCACCGCACATCAACCCTCTCCTCTCCCACACCCCCTTACCAGAGCTCGACCCGGCCACACCACCTTCTTCACCACGCGACCGGGGGCGTTCCAAAAACCACCCCACAGTCGCCCGGACTCCATTCAGGCGCCTGGGGCACACCAGTCATCCCCTCGCGACACATAACACTCCAGACCTCCCTTGGAGGGGAGGACGTCCCACAGCAGATTTATACTTAAACGCCGGCGCAGCTGCAAGCAGCTCGTAAGTTTGCATTCCGGCGCTCGTGTTGACCACGGCGGCAGATGAGGAGGGAGAGGGACAGCAGGGTCTTGGAGGAACAAGGCTCGTCTTCCCTTCCTCATCCCTCCCCAGCGCCCTAGTCACCGCGGGGGTCGCTCATGACCTGCGATGACCAGCCGCGCCATTTGGGACCGTCCACAAGGTGTCGCCGCCATTGTGTTTTGAGCTCGGCCCTCCCGGCTGCTATCATGTTGTGCCCCTTCCCTTTCTTGCCCTTATCTCACTTCGTATTGTTGGTTCACATGGGGGTTTATACAGGACTGAGAGGGATGTGGGGAGCTTTTGGTGGAGAAAGTTGATCCCATGAGTAGGAGGCTGAGTCTAGATGGACGCTGGACGCAAAAACCAGCTTCGGTTTGAGTGCAACATGGGAGGTATTAATGTTTAATGAATTAATCCCAACCGACAAAACAGCCAAGGGAGTTATGAAATCATTTTAAAATCAATTGCTGGGACAAAGATATAATATTAATCTTTGTCAATAAATAAAACTTCCCCTATGCATGCGATCTACTTATATTTCATTTTATTAGTTTACTCTTCATTAATTATTTGAGTGATTCAAGTTGACTAAATTAAAGCTTCTGAGTTGCTAGTGTACCCACGCATATTACATACACACACGCATACGGAGGCTCTGCGAATTTTGACCTAGATTAACGAATAAATAATAAAATGTCCCCCAGGAAATTAATTTCACCCGTCAAATGAAATTTGTTTTCGAAGCGAGATAGCATACATTCCTGAACTCACGCATTTTTTTCATTCGTGCATTGAGAGAATACCTCTTATTCAGTGCACGTCAGGGAGTTTGGAAATTCAATTTTGATTTCGATAAAACAATCTGATCTATAATTTACTAACTTGCTCTCTTGCTACAATTCCATTTAGCTCAAACTATTTTGACAACAAAGTAAAATACTATCAGGTATAATAAATGGAAATTGATTAAAAACGTTACTTTGGTGGGATAGATACACGTTTAGAATATTAACTTCTTGATATTTGGTACGATGTGAAAAAATAGGGAAAAGTACTATTTTTTCCTTTTTTCGCTGTTATACTTTTGAAAAATAATGGCCTATTTTAATGCTAGGCTGCTTAACGATGTCGAGCGTTTTGAAGTCAATATTTGAGATGTTCAATGCTATGATACAGAGACTCAAATTTATTCGGAATTAGCCAATTTAATGAGAAAAGAACGAGTATCTTAATAAGAAGGCATTTATGTTGTCTTCAGACCTCTCATAGGAGATAGCGCTCAGGGTAATGACGCTTACAGGACAATTACACGTATTGATTTCCGCACCAAAGTTCCGGAAGATAATTGAGACTGCCGTGTTTGTTAACTCATTGTCAGTTATACAGGATCTATTAAATAATTATCAGTAGTATATGGTAGTATCAGTAGTATATTATAAGTAGTGTTTCACCTCGGTATATATAAGGGGCTGAAACTATGCAGATTGTTTTTCCACCATTGAAAATTCAAATTATGTACCCGAACAACATACCATTATCAATCATTTCATACCAAAACTCAATTAGAGCCAATCTTATATGTAACTGACAGAGAGTTCTTTGCAGCATTATCAGGCAAAAAATTATAATTACAGCACAAAAAATGGTAGGAAATAATATGTCTAAGAATTTTCACGAGTTGAAATATTCTTCTAAGCAAGAATAGGTCGAGGTTATTATAAAGACTTCATAACGCTTATTTACTTTCAGTAAAGTTTTTCATATTAATTATTGGTGTTGGTGATTTGGAGATTACAAAAATTTCCCGAAATCTGAAGCTGCCGAAGGGAAATTTCAAGAGCTGAGAAGAAAATTATTTTAATTTAGTGCTAAATGCCATCAATTGGAGTAAGGAAATGTATTAATCTAACAATAATTCTTGTGATTAAATTTGATATTTAGATAGTCTTTTCATAGATATTTACACTGAACTGTACCCTACACAAATATTATCGAACTTATCTTTATTGCTACTAATAAATTATCTGTATAAATTATCCAATCAACTCTAGTTGTAGATTTGGAATGAATGACACGAAGTAAAGGTTTGTATATAATTTGGAAATACCCTAGGTGTTTTATGCTTCTTGATCTCACAATGCGTTAATTTTATTTAGGAGGACATTTTGAAGCCAAACAGATCCACGTTGATAGAAACTGACTATAATGGAAGATGAATAGCTAACTGTTAAGCATGGTGAAACATAGAAACACTACTAGAAAAGTTCAAAAACATCAAAATAGTTGAATGAAAGGTATATTGAAAGGCAACACAACAGACTGTGATAAAAATAGTGAATATTAAATCTCTGTTTCACCATAGGGAGTATTAGTTTATGGTGAAGGGAAAAATGAATTCAATCCAACTTGTGTGTGCAACAAAGTTTTCAGTTTACTTATTTATCTCGTGTTTACAGGCAAATTTAGTGACTAGAAGAAGCTTGAAAGACTAGTCAACCCTATTGTACAAGAGATAGTAGAATATCATCGATAAGGGAGGGTAAAATTGTTGTAAATGAGTTGCAGAAACCGCAAAAGTTAATGTGTTCAAGCACTCTTGGAGTTTGGTGGTTAAACATTCCACTGTGAGCCGGAGGAAAATAAATACGTTAAAAGTCGTATTTTAAACGCCACTTGCGGGCAACAATCGAAAAAATCCACAAAAAAATCCAAGCGTTTCCGAGAATTGAAACCGTATCCCCTGGGCGGGCACCAGGGTAACTCAACCCTCCTCTCCGATTCCCTCGAGGATGGACCAGGCCAGAACGGAACGCTTTACAAAAAAAATACAACAAAACCTGGAGTCGGGCGAATGGGGGGTAGAAGGGAAACGAAAAAGAAAAGAGGGTCACGAGTTGTCCGGGGTGTGTAGCGACTCTATTAGCGTCTCCTCCCCCTCTCATCTCCCTGCCGTCGGATTCGCCGATAGGATGCGTGATTTATCGTCGCGAGCGTGGGGAAAGGAGGATAGGATGAGGGCGGGCATCGGAAGGGAAGGAGCGAATGCTGGGAGGGAAAGGGATACGGTGGTGTATAGAGATTGGATGCTATGCGGTGCGAGATGTACGGCAGGCCGGTCGGAATCGCGGGAGCCTTAGGTAGGAGTTGGTTAGGGGTAAAAGTGAAGGGTGGGAGGAAGCGCAAGGGTTTGGGAAGGGTATTCACTCCAGGAACCCCACGGTGGGGATGTAAGTTGGGAGAGAGAGGAGACTCCCTGTGAGGGGGAGTTGTATGTACGATCTCATCCCCCGCAACAGAGCACCCAAATACGTTCACCTAGATTCATGATTCACGACTATATTATGCGGGGGCCGTGAAGTTCCCCTCCCTCCTCCGTCCGCACGGCCTTTGGAGATTTCGTCACGGTTTAGGTGTTGCATGAAATTGGCCGAAATCCAGACAAGCAGCCGCACGGCGCCCGGAATGGGTGGGTGGCTCGCGGCGGGATTAAAAAAGAGGGACATCCGCACCATCTTCCTACACTCATCTTCCTCACGCACTGCACTCCACTTCACCCCTTTCCATTTTTAATCCCGCGTTCGCTTGAGAATAGGAATACTCGAAGGGAAACGTCCCGCGAACGCTGAAGATAACAGCGGGAACATGATTTTTTCGTCACCCAATACGGACTGTCGTACTTTCCATTTTTAATCCCGTGCTCTCTCTCGAGCCAGGAGATATGACTGCAGCAGAAGAATAGTCGCACGTGCAAAAGATAAGGGCTTGGACATACATTTTTCGTAGTTTGATGCACTAGAGTTTGAAGAGCGGTTGTGCTCGAGTGTGGGAGATTATGGCCATCGGTTTAAGTATTCTGAATCCAACTCCTACGAAAACTTACGTCTATTTCTTGTTAATGCAAGCATAATGCATAATTTTATAGAATAACTGGAAGAAATTAAACCTGTTACAACCGGTATTGGGCCGGACTTGGCACAGCCAAGTCCGGTTGAAAAGCGGCATTAGTCATAAGGTCGTGGTTTTAATCTAAATTTGAGTGTAGTCGCAGCGCTTGGCTTAGCATTAGGATCTCCATTAAGTGTTATTAGACGGTGCCATTTAATATTGGCCGTTGGAGCATACTTTAACCTAAATATACTACGAAATCTTTCCTAGATTCACAAACCACAACTATCACTTCTACCCAGCATGAAGTATGAATTTTCAAATAAGATACTACTATGGAAATAATGGCATGATACCCCTTTACAAATATTACTGTTTGAAATACGAGGTTAAGTTTAAATTATTTCAAAAAGAGTAGCTCTTACAGTAAGTCATTTACCTTCCAGATGGCTCCTTTGATTAATCTGGCCCAGCTTAATGCTTCGTCTCATAATTAAAAGATATTAACTGTATGATAATATGCAAATACTAGTGAAGAGTGTAGGAAAAGGTTCTTATTAAATTGAAGAGGTTAGAACGTGGTAACATTGAGTGCATAGCTGCTTCAATGTTGATATTTATAGATTTTTAGAAGGTGCTATTATTTTTAACGTTGCTGCTTAGGAAACAGCCAAGCTTGATGTTTAATATTTTAACTGCAGTGATGCCGTGCTTTTGAAAGTTAAACTGTGGCTTCCAATTTCCCTAATCCCTGATTAAATCAGATGAAACTCTTGCTGTCTCAGATAAAACTAGACCCACTATATTTCCACTATATGAAGTTTTTATTATGCTAAGGAGAGTACTAGGTAGAAATAGGATTGATATCGTAATCGGAACCGGATATTTCGTTGTCTTTAATAGAACACAAAGGTTAGTGCCATGAAAGGTAACCATTGACTCCAATATTGGCTACCTGATTAATAATTTGCTATAGTATTATTCATACTTCTTTCAAAAGAGGAAAATATTAAGAAGAAAATAATACGTACCATGTTTTTAAAATTCACTGCAATTCTCGGTATATTCTTTTCATTTCCATTTCCTGACTTTAGGATCAAATCATTCTTATCTTGAAGTTACGGCTGCATAATATATTTTCTTATGCCATTGCTTGACAAAATATAAGTTGTTTATGGCAAAAACTCCTGAAAGAAATATTTTGAATAGAGTATTTAAAATTGGAGCTTTAAAAATTAATTTATCAAGGATAAATGAGCCGGAAGCGTGTTCATCCCGTCACATTGACTTGCAGGGTATTATGAAGATGTAAATGGAGAATTTTTCAATTAAATGTGAATAAACTCTATAAATTAATATTCATTTCATCAGAGAAAATATAAAGAAGACGGTAACTAATGAAATATGTCTCCAAAATTCACTACACGTTTGGGGAATTATCTTTTCTTCTCATTTCCTACAGTAGGAATTGAATTATTTTTCTTTTCTAGAAGGTAAAATCATTCCCGAAATTTTCAGATGCCTCTATTTAGCATAATAGAAGATGGAATAGGCAATAAATAAAAATAAAATTTTCAGGAAGTATATTAAAAATAGCAGCTCACGAATTTTCAAGTACCTACATATGAAACGGAAGTATTTTTCAGTTTAAATTTAAATACTGAAACGAAATATAAAAGTATAAATGTATGCTATTCACAGCACACAATTACAAATTTTTAGGCAAGTGAAAACATAATCAATTGCATTATTATTTAAAATATATGTTATGTTGCAGTTAATATACCATAGAAAATAACACAAAAAATAATGATAACGATATTTTCATGCTTGAATTAATTGGTTGTTTTAGAACTGCTTATGCTTGACACATTGGCTATGGCAAAAAATGACTTTCCATTGCCTGCTTCCTCAATGTTGCTTTTGTAGTATATTGGCTGATGTGTACGGATATATTGAATATTTAAATAAGTAACACAGCCTACCAAATGTTTTCAATTGATTAATATCCCACTTCGTGGTCCATGATTACGTGCATTAAAACACCTTGGTGAATTTTCGTCAAATTTATTAAATACTACGACTGCAAAACCAGTTTCGATAGTAACACCATCATCAGGGACAATGATTAGTTTAGTATATAAAATTCCAGTAAAAAGAATAGCATAACTGTGTTTAGGGGTTAAATGGCTAATATTGAGGGATAGTGAATCGGTTTACTCCTTCCAGCTGAATAGAGGTGGGAGGCGGTTCGCATTGAAATGGATTTGCAGTAAATTTAAATTGGCAAAAGGGAAAAGTCTTGCGGTCATTACTAAAGAATCCAAGGAGTACAATAATTTAACAATGAATATAGGCGTAGTAGCTTTCTGACTCAGGAGAATCACAATCATTTGTGATAATGTGGAAGGCGAAAAATGCATTGTGTTAAGAGAAGTTTCTTAAGCATAAATTTAATATAAGGATATAGGGTCTTAAGAAAAAAATAGCATGATTTTGATGAAATATTCTGACTAATGAATGCCTTTTTCGAAGAAATGATCTCAATGCTGGAGAAGTGCGGGTAATAAACATCAGAGTTTATTGTTAATAATTTTTAGACCGTTTAAGCCAATATCAATACAGAAAATGGGGTGGTATTCCATTGGAGATACTGCTACCTTTCACCAGGTCTCCTTTTTAAATCATATTTCATAGAATTATGAAGAACTCCGCAAACATCTATCAGTCCTACAGTTACGAAAAAATTGAAAATTATGGATAATATTGAACACGCTAGAAAGGTAAAAATGAGTTTTGAGGAGGAAATAATTTTAGCAAGTCATGGATATCCTTTCCATCTTCGGATTCATAGTACCCCTATTCAACGAATGGCAGCTTACTCCGTCTTCAATGTTGATTAGTTCCGCAAAGAAGAATATAATACTTTGGGCATTCACAAAAAGTAAATACCCAACGAAAATAATAAAACATTTTCCTACACAGACTGAGAAAATTCTTCTCCACGGAACAATATTCAAATATAACAAAATCACGTAAACACAGTGCTCAAACCTAATTTACGATGAAAATTCTTCCTCCTATCTGAGAAAGTTAATTAAACTACCCTTGCGCAATTCTGCGATAAAGCTATGTTCACAGGGACAACGGGTGAAAAAAAGAGATGATATTCGGTTATTTTTTTATTTCATTTCGTTTGAAAAGGAATTAAAGATTTAGAGGAGCCCCGAAAATAGAACTGGCGGCGAAACAACTCATCGAATTAAATCAACAGCGGCGTGGGCAAAACCCAAAAATAAATATAAAAAAGCTCGCTAGCCCATTCTCCAAAAGACGGAGTGGAATCAAGAAGGGAAACTTTCTAAATTCGTACTTCCAGGGAGCCGAGGCTGGGAACAAGGAACGTAACTGGAGGAAAATAAATGCGCTGAGTGCAGGGGGAGGTGGTGTTGGGTTGAGCGGGGAACTTTACAAATTTTTGAGTCAAGGGAGGGCAACAAAAGACAGCGAGCGAAAGAAATCACGAGGTGGAGGATCGTGAAGAAGGAGAAAAAAGAACGAGACAGAATCGAGGCAACAAAGCACCCGTGCGCAGCGCGAGCTTCGCGTCCGGAGTGCGGAATCCACGCCATACGCGGGTGAAGGGAGGGAAAAAACATTAATTAATAAATAAGAGTTCGCGGGAAGTGTGAGTAATTGGCGTTCCTGAAGTGGGTAACTTAAAGCCCGGAGGAAATGGGTTAAGTTGGGGAAATGACTGTTGAGAAGGCTCTTGATGGCGTGAAGAAGAAACTTGAGGTTGAGAATGTATAAGTGACAGTTTTCGGGAGATGCTGAAGGGTGGTGAGGCAAGGAAAGAGTAGTGGAAATAAATATAAAAAAGTGGTGGTGAGAAGGCGAGAAAGATATGGAGATGGTAAAGATTACAACGGGAAGAAGATGGCGCTTTTAATGAGAGTCATCAGCCTGCGGTAGCCGAATGAAGGACTTATTCTATTTAATTAAGGTGGAAAGTAGGAGAGAAGGCATTTTAAGGAATGACTTCCTGCCAAGAAATGTCACACTGCGCAGCAATAAAGTTTCATAAGTAAGTTATAAAAATAGATATTTATACATAAATAACTCGGTTTATACGCACAAGAAACCTCCTCGATAATTAAGGAACTCTTTTGGTCGGAAGGTTACGGAGCAGGAAAGAGTGTTTGGAAAGTTTAGATTGATAACAATGCAATTACAGCCAATGTTTTCAACTTCTATACCTACAGTTCCTGGTGGAAAACCTTTGGAGTGAAAGATTGAGAATCCAGCGCTCTTGAAGGGACTACAACGTTTACTCATACATAAAATCTCGGTCTTAAACTCAAACATAACGTATAACATGATATCGATTATAAATGAGAACTCGACATTCTTTACTCCTACTCGTTACATGCAAAGTCATTGCAGGAATAATTTGCACATTTGCCAATGTGTTGTACGCACCAGAAGACACTGTTGCGAAGTCTAATATTTAATGCTTGATTTTGACAAGCATAATCCACATATACGTTGCAAGTCGTAATATTGTTTGAAGTGTAGTTTTACTTTATTCGATTGTATTTAATTTTAGCCTGAACCTTTTTTTTTTGGCTATATAATTCAATAGAAAAGCAGTACATAAACATTGAGACCACTGTTTGCTCAACATTAACGCTAATAAATATACTATTCGTAAGAACTGGGGATGAAGTTTTTTGAAATATTATGCATAGTATATTATCATAATCTTCAACCTTTCATCAGGGGAATCAACCTGTGGCTTTTACGCATAAATGGTTTAATTGGATCATCGTATAAGCAAAGTTATAACGCACTACAAACAAGACTATTGCTAGTTTGGACTGAGAGAAGAAAGATTTCAGAAAGAGGCCAAAAAAACCAATAAAATCTTGATTCTCTCTCAAACGTCCGTAATGTATTTAATATTTTGTTCTAGCTATTTGTTTTAGATATCTGGTTGCTTAAAGAACTTCAGCAGCAAGTACCAATTATTTTCCTGCAGCTTATGCTTCCCACATTGCATATATTCTTCACAGTTTGGATGGTTGCGGTTAAATTGGGGCGTTTTCACTTGAGGAGTGGGGATTATAAGGTAACGAAACAAGAACGCTCAATTTAGACGCCGCAAATAAAGAAGTAAAGAGAACGTATTATTGCCAGAAGGAGACATGTATTTATGTTGTTAAATTTCGTGTGATTAATTATCATTTATTTACAGACTATTTGATTTCAATAACCCTAAAAAATATTAAATCATATTTTTGGGGGGTGGATCTAAGAGGAGGTTTGAATGTGCCAAAGTTTTGAACAGGTGAGCTGGCATATAGTTTCTGTTGTAAATATCACTTTTCTCAAATAATAAAGCAACAAAATTTTATTAACCAAAGGTATAACGAGACAAGAGCATCTTCAAAGAGACGTTGTAAATAAACAACGAATAAATTAGTTAATAAATTAGTTTTAATATTAAGAGCATACACTTAGCTGACCATTTGATTACAACAACCTCATAAAAGAATAAATTATTTGCGGTGGGGAGTATGACTGCGTTAATGTTTTGCACAGGTTATACAGAAGACTAAAATTGATTTATATTAAGTCAGTGAGCAAGAAATGATATTATCAGACCATAATATGGTTGATCGTTTCATTACCAGAAATAACTCGTTCCGTCAAATAGTTTTATTGGGGGGTCTTGCATCAATTTGAAACTCTAACTTGCCGAAGAAATTGAGGCCAACGAAGCACACTCCTCGAACGGCACAGTTTCCAACCCATTCTCTAGGACTCAACTCGCGCCGAATTTCTCCGTCAATTTCGGGATGGAGACCGGTCGCGCACTGCCAATGCCATCAAGCGTGGCTCCCGCCAGCTCAATTGTAGCATCGGCATGGGCGAACGTGCGCACAAAATTCCTAAAGGATGGGTGGAAGAATTGTACTCCACACCCGAGCGGGGAATCCTCACCCTTTAAGGACAAGGTACGCAGATGTGTTAGCTGTTCCGGAGGTCGTTGCGAGCAGACATTACTCGGAGGGATACGTATCCGCGTCGTAAGAACTAGCGGGAACACCGACACTAGACCGCTTACGGAACGACGTCTTGATTTGAAGGAGTTTGGAGGTTTTTAAAGTTCGGAATAAGCGAGGCAATATGGATCCACGACCTGCTTTCCCAACGTCTTCCCACCCTTCCACACAGCCCTCCCGTGTCAAGCGAGAAGGGACACGTGCTTCGACACAGTACAACTCTGCCGTCTCATCTGTTCCAAATGGTCCCCGGGGAGAGGTTCGTCGTTTAAACTTTTTTCCTTCATCATCCCAACTCCGAAGAACGAGATCTTCATCTCTCTCCTTTATCTCTCACCCCCCAACACCAGCGAACACGATTCTTCCCCCCACCTTCCCTCCCATCCTATCCGCGTGAAGACAAACCACTCGCGATGACAATAACCGAGCAGAAAGCCATCCACTGCTCTCCTTCTTCTTGCCTCCATATTTTTCTTTTTTTCACACTATTTTTTGTTCGAAAGCGTCCGTAATTTTTCCATCGCGACCGTCTCCTATCCAAAGCAACCAGAACGCTCCTTTGAGCGCGATCAACGCTGTCCGATTTACGGCTCTCAATATTGCACCCGAGAATAATACGGGACCTCGGAGACAAAATGATGGATGCCAGCGAAGCTAGAAATAAAATACCGCAGCAAGTAATGCTTTCTTTTTTTGCTAAGAGTACTTCATTCATATCGAAACATATATATAACTTACAGAGTCTGTTCCTCCAATAGAATTCTTGAATTTAGGATGTAAGAATGAAGCTTTACTTTTGTAAGATAACATACTAAATAAGTAATGCCATATTTTTATTGAAAAAATCATGACTCCCTGACTACTTGGTTGGCATGATCTCCAGCCATGGCCGCGGTGGACCGAAATACATAATACTCGGAGTCTCATTAAAATTATGATTTTGTAACATTTTCTGATCACCGGATATTTTTGTGGAACTGAAGATAGGGGAATCACATTTATCACATCACATTTACACCGATATTGGAATTTTAAGCTCTGTGGGGACTTTTAAGTCACAAATCAGTGATGCTTTTTCATGATTCACAAGATACCTTGTTTTTTTTTTTTTTAACGGCTATTAGATTGTATTTTTACTGATATATCATGACGCAAAGGAATACTCCTTAAGCATATCAACTTAGGAATAAAACAAATAATTTTCATTTTTTCGTGAAATTTCTATTTTAGAATATAATAACACTCCATTATCAGTTTTCACCCTTCCGTCTTGTTTTATTTTGTGAAATAGCAACGAATCAAAGAATTTATCAAGGCGTATTTGATGGAATTGACAGTCAAAAGTAATTAACTACTCTCACTACTCTTCATTGCCCCTCTAATATCCAGTTTTCTGACTGTGGTCATGACAAATATTGCTTTAACCTGGGTGATAAAGCCATTTTTAATGGCACCCTAATACTGTAATATTAGGCTCCATTATTTAAAAAATTATCTAATAAATTTACAAAACGGTTTCATGGAGAAAGGGAGAGTAGGTATGAATTTACGATGCAAAGACAAATTTATATTCAATAGCATGTTAACACACTATGAAGGAGGAACAACACTGCTAAGTGGATTCATCACTATAGTAGTAGATTCATCTAAAGTAAATTTAATTTTCAGTCAAGATTTGCTGATTGAAAAAAAGTTAGAATCGTGTAGTGCTTTGTTTCCTGTGTACACATTGAAAATTCAAATATCTAAAGAGAGTATGTTTTAATCAGAATACGTATGCAATCCTAGAATTTTTCTGCATCTACATTCCACGAAAAGTCATTTCTTGTCATCCAGTTCATGACCTTAGCTCTTATCATTGAAGCAACGCAAGTCCATAACATTCATTCACGGCCTCTTTTGCAGAACTTTCTTTCTTTTTCTTCTCTAATTACCATCTTTCACTAACAGCTATTTGCATTTTAATGTGTTAAGTTAAAAAAAATATAAATCGATCCATGTAGGAATCAGCGAAAACTATTTTCAACAAAGTAATATCCACACATTACATAACAATTTTTATATTTTTTTCTAAGTTGTTATTTCCATCGAAATAGATTTTAAATTTGGAAGAAACAGACGGCAGCTTGTATGTAAAATAAAGGATAAGACATTGCAGAATATTCGGAAGCTTGAATATTCAGCTGACTTAGTAAACATTACTGTGTTATAGCACAATCTATGCCTCAAAGTCATTAAAGAAGAACTTCAGTATGTAGAAAAAGGTTATGTTAGTATGCGGAGTTTGTTCCCTTCGTTTATCCGTTAGAAAATCCCTGGCCTATCCAGTCTACTCAAGCCTGAGCCTAAACTATCTATTGTCACATGTTTCGAGAAAGATATCCTTCTGATACCCTTCTTGCTTCTATGATTCCGATATATGTGTAGCATCTGAGACTTCTTTTCAGACGAAAATAACTGCCGTTCACCCCCTGCTCATGCACAAGCATATCGACCAGAGGGTGGCGTAACTGCAGAAACTGGTTCGTATGTTTAGTTTTAAATAAGTTTAATGGAAATCCTTAAGACGTGTATAAAATGTGCAATAATCGAAATATTCAGTTACGTGAAATAGTGTTCCTTAGCCTAAAATGAAATTTCTCATTCAAATTCTTCAAACATTCTATTCTCTTGATGTATCCATCCAACTTGAGAGACAATGATGAAAAAAGATGAACTTAGGGAAGATTATTCCATTACTTAATTTCCTGACTCAAAAACTGCTTTACCCCCAATAAACTATGCCTGCGAAAAGAAATCCGCGCATAAATAATTTCCAATTTATCAGCTGACTACTGATTAAAGTTTCCATCCTACCTCGCCAACCTGTATATTGTCTCGTATATGTTGTCCATGAGAATTAGTTGCTATTTCCTCTTAATTTATTCGAGCATTTTCTGAGATGAAAATCTATTCTATATATTGACTTCCATATATTCTATAATCGACTGATTTTCACGATTTTACGTGATATTTGGTGATAAGATAAAAATATTAACGTTAACAGTATGACCTATACTTCACATCATTACTATACACTAAATAAATACTCCAAAATTTATTTCCTTAGAACAAGTTATAATAATAAGAAACATCAATGATGATTAATATTGAAACGCTAAAAAATACAAAATACATGCCTCTAATCTTCTTTGCATTCTATATTGCTGATAAAAAAATCTTCATACAATTTGGTCCTGACGCATTTATCGTAACCTAATTTTACTCTTGCATCGAGAAAAACTGAATTCAGTCCCATTTTTAAAGGGAAGCTGAGATTTTTACATATAATTTCTGCTTCAATTCAATTTCACGAGCATGGAAATGACTCAGACCGTCCAGATATTACCGATCTAGTTAGTTTCAGTACCAATTTCCCCAGAGAAAAAACTCTATAATCCTGTACTCGTCGAGGACAATGCCAAAGGGAATTTGAAAGAGCTCAATTCCCTCGATGAGTATCCTCTCTTAATCTCTCTCTCTTTTACAAAAATTCAACTCAACCATTTATGGTTAGAATAAATATAGGAAATAAAATTTTGCAGTTCTGTATTTTATCAAGCCTTCTGATTTCACAATAATTTATGGTAGAGGTATGATTCTGCGCAACTTAATGCCCTAAATTACAATCGAAGGAAATTGTGCGAAAGTCAATTTATATAGGAATAAGTCACTCAATAGAATATTCGAGAAGAGATGTGAGTGAGTAGAATTGAATGGAGGATAAGAGAAAATTTTAATTTTCACGTATAATTTATTCATATACGATTGGTGTTGTCTGAAAGATGACATCCTTTGATAAAAAAATAAATCAAGCTTTTTCATATAGTTAAGCCTGCATCTCATAAAGACTTGATCATGTATTTTAATGAAGTTAAGCCTTATACTACAGTGTTCATGCTAGATTAACATTCAGCTCTAGAATTGTAGTCAGAAGCCATGAAGTACAGAAACCTTAGGAAAAGTTAAGGAATTAACGTAAATCCTAGAAACACTAAATTAATGAGACATTCTGGAATAAATAAGGAACACTAGGTACTCAATATTCTGCTTGATAGGTATGTGTTACGTCCACCTCCTTTGGAGGTACGAGTCTTCATATAATTTTCGTAAATGTTATCATAATATAGAGTGTATAATTTTTAGAAGATTTCATTCATGCTTTGGACATTGCTTTCGTTAAGTCAGCAAATTATTCGTCATTTGTACAATAGCATTAACTTTGCTCATCGCTGTCTACTTCGCCGCGCATTAAATAGAAGACGAAAATCGACTATTTGAAAATTGGACAGCGCAAAGATAGCCGGAAATGAAAGGCACCCGCAATATGCGGTAAATTACAACTAAATTGTTTTATCAAGTTTCTTCAATTCCCTTGATGCAAGGGTCGTGTTCAGCCAAGTAACCATCAGCCGTTGACCATTCTGCTTTCTTGATTACTCGACTATAAATGGGCGATCATTAAAAAAACTTTGGGTTAACTGGTCATTTTTAACTTTAAAAAATTTTTGTGCATTGAAACGTGAAGAAAAATGCACGTGTCGGGTATAAAAACTGATATTGGTATTATCTTCCAATGGGAGAGTGTAACTAAGTATTTGCAGTAACATACGAATTTAAATATTTAAGTTCATAAGAAATATGTTGGTAATGACAAAACCGTGGCCGAAAGTACACACTCGGTTTATCTTACGCGGATCTTACTTAACAAACGTATCGCCGTTAAATAAAATCACGGCATTGGAGATTCCGGAAAGATTCCGAAACGAAATAAGAAAGCAGAATCTTTTGAAACGACGGAAATGGTACACGTAAATTTATGTCAACGCATGTCACATAGATGGTCCATCTGAGCTGTAAACCAATGGTGAAAAAATCAATCACGCAAGTATGGAAATACTTTACGGTTGATGCAGCAAATAAAATTTCGCAAAGTGTAATGCAGTTGAGCATCTTTAATCCGGCATAGTCGGGACCGAAGTGATGCCGGATTAGGGATTTTGCCGGACTATGGGTCATGCATGGCAACTAGTCTATTTTTGACGTCCGGATGCTTTCATTGAAAGGAGTCAATTATTTATAACGAAATATATTAGTTTCCCATTTAATGAACATTATTTTAAAAAAGTCACCGAGAATAATCAGAAAGAAATGGTTTCTTAATTCGCAAAGTTATTACTTAAACGTATCGAAGTTGCGAATTGAGTGAAAATAACGGAATCTAAGCATCGTGTGCATCATATTGCTGCACATTTAAAAGTATAATATTATCAATGGAAAAGGGTGTATAGAATTTGATATTTCTTGTGCATTGCTTCGCGCAACATATTTCCAACCGCGCTTGGTTTGTAATCAGCTGATTCAGCGCGATGTCAACGCGTGGGTGTCGTCTACACGGCCGCCCATCACTACATCGCGGGCGATCGGACTGGGTGGTTGTTTAAAGACAATCATCAATAGTAGTCTTCCTTCAACGATTTCAGGCCCATCATCTTCCTCCCCACTTGGACTTATTGTTATTAATTACCATTTCAATGATTTCATCATCTGTGAAATATTCCCAGTAAACACACATAGCTGCAGCAGCGCTTCACAAGGATACTTCAGTAACTACGATGAAAATGTTTGTGACCACCCATCCTAAGGCGAGTGCCATCAGAGAGGAAGAATTAAGTGAAGATGAAGGGGATCTTTCAACTGGTAAAGTTGCAAGTGAGTTCTATAAATATTTTCACATAAAGGTTAAAAATGGGTTAACATTACATAAACACAAAAAATCTTTAGAAGTATTTTTTTTCAAGCAGTATGTCTCTGAAAATGATAATAATCTTATCTTACCATTGAGCAATGCAAAGTAAGTGGTAAATTAAGAACCGGAACCGAGAATCGGAACCGAGAACCGAAGTTAAGAACCGAACCGTAACCGGAACCGAAAAAAAGTGTAACCGACCCACCCCTAATATAAACTGTTGACCCGGTAGTTAAGATGGATACACTCTGACATGGAGCTTTAAACTGTATTGCATAAAAACATTCAAATTACTATGATATTATTTGAGATGGGTTTAAAAAAGCATTATTGTCACAGAATGGATTATAAAAGAAAATTATCAAGTATTGGTGGCAGTAGGGGTGGAAAGAACCTCCTTCATAAAAAATTAGGTGGATTAAATATAGGCAATTGGTGCATTTCATTGGTGTTTTGAAGGCTATGCGGGAGAATAGAATACTAGGTAAACGTAAAAGTTGCAGGGTATAGACACCGTTTGGGTTGAGTATGAAGCAGGAAATATGCCCTTGTAAGCCTACTTTTAAGGTTGAGAACCTTGTGAATTAATTTGTACCATGTAATTCAGATATTTACTTTGGAGGAGTTATTTCAATAGATCTATCAAGAACACCCCCATCTATATTGTGCTCTTGCAACATTAATAGTGGACAATATTTTTCCTCAGTTTGGCAATAATTGCTGAGTGTGTTAAAGGTAAAAAGGAATTACAGCATAGTTTAAAGAGCTCCAAATAAGCTGCTTAAATATTGGAATGGCCTAACTAACGACTAAAAATATCGTTACATACTTTGCTAATGGACAGGTCAATTTTATTTATGTGAATTTCAAAAAGTAAGACAATGTTTCATATCATTCATCGTGCCATGCCCAGTTCCTCGAAAACTGGTGGGCATTCAGTAAATAGTATGAAAACGCACTGTTTTTTTCCAAACTAAACCAGCAGTGCTGCTGAAATATTCAAAATTATAAAGACAACTTGCGAAGGCAATTTTCCCCATCAACTGAATTTTACAAATTTTACCCAAAATATGGAGGGATTGGATGATATATGATCTGTATTTAAAAGTATTTATAGCCTAAAAAATTAAACAAAAGCTGTATCAAGAAGTAAAGTAGGCACATTTTTTAAAAATTAACACGAAAAAACTCGAAAGCATGGGTTTCATATTCGAATATTAGAGTATTTCAGAGAAGTATAATTAATATGATTTTCTGTTTGCCACTTACTTGATCATATAAAGTATTATCACTTTGATCTTCTTCAAATAATTCTAGTTTGCTTTTTTATGTTCTTCATGAGGATAACATATCTTATAGTATGTTAAACACCATGTTAGGTTCTTTATTTTCTAACGGTCGCGGCTCCTAACATTGCATATAATGCTACCATTATCTTCATTTTCTGTTTAGTTCTGTGATATTTTTTTGATGATCATTGGAAAACGGTAGGTGCCCATTTTTCCAAGAAGAAAGGCCATATAAAAAGCTATAAAGCCACCCCGAAGCAACATTGGCTATTCTACCAATATAGAATCATTTTGATACAGGCTATGCATAATTAATGCGTACCTTCCTATTTTAACGTTGTTCACCATATATTCTCAAGCAAACCTTTTCTCGGATCTTATCTTTCTCAGAAAATGATATTTGGACCCAGTTTATGCTGTCCAAATTCACACTTCATTTTATCTTCATTCAACACTCCTGACGTCATATTTCCACGATAATTAAGGAGCAAATTATCGAGGAAAATGGTTTCAGCTCCTTTAAAACCCCAAATATACACCTGTACAGGCCAACAGTCAAAATAAATTCAGCCATATCGTTTTCATGTCCATATTTTCAAGGTCTATGCCATCAATTCTCTTCCATTTATATACGATTTTATCAGTGTATTTCTTCTCGTCATGATCGAATAGGATTGGTTTCCCCATTCTCATGCATATCCAAATTCTATTTATGCCCTTGGAATCTCCCACAGCTAATATCAGCTCCCTCTTACATTGAAACATAAGCCTCTCATTCCCTTTCTAGAGGATATCCAAGTTTCTTCTTGTGTGACCGATATTCACTCCAAAGCTTACAAACAAATCTGTTGACGAAATCAGTCTTTATTGCATTGTCTTTCCTGTGTGCCTAATCTCTGTTTAGTAGTGCGTAATTCAGTTCATGTTTCCCACATCAATTCATTTATACTTCCTTGCAGTATATACCTACCACCCCTTAATTTTCCCTCAGTCTTCATATCAAAAAGGAATAATGATAACTATACAAACATTTCCCTCATGCCCGTCACCATCCGTAAAGTGCCGGCATTCACAGTATTTATCACCCACCTTTGGTTTAGACAGAATCTTAATAGATCTCTCTACTAGAAATACAACTCTAAATTTTGGAGCATTACACATTTACATTTGTTTAAGCTTCTGTAAACCACTTTACCGCACCTGCGGTTAGGAAAAGAATTTCTGATTATTTTATGTTATGTATTTTGTAGCGCCAGAGGATAATATTGGTGTGCAGGAAGACAGCAGAGGCCAAAACCAACGTTAAACTAGGAAGAAAAACTTAAGACCTGAAAAAGCTCTGTTACTTGGGTAGCCAAGTAACCAGCGAGAAACGAAGAAAGAAAAAATGGTTCGGTAGAATAGCCCAGGCGAAGAAGGCATTCTAACAAAAGATGAATCTTCTTACAGCTGAAAATACAAGCGTAGAAGTAAGGAAACGGTTAATGACAACGCATATGAGGATCGTGTTTCATTATCATGGCATAAGAGGCATAGACGATGAATGTGGCGCTATAGAAGAATGATGAAGGTTAAAAGGATCGAGCGAGTAAGTAAGGAGGAAGTCCTAAGAGTGGGAGAAAAGAGGAGCCTTTGAATACCCTAAGAAGGAGAACTTAATCGGCCACCTCATGAGGCATGATGGCCTGATGAAGTCAACCGTTGAAGGACAAGTGGGCAGAAAGAATGGAAAAGGAATCCTCGTGTGAGATACATGGAACAACTGATGAAGAATGTGGAAGAGAAGAAATACGTAACTATGAAGCCATCAGCCGATAGAATAAATCAGTGAAGAACTGCATCATGCCAATCCCAGGGTTGATGACAGTTGATGACGACGAGAGAATAATATTGTCAATTGATGGTAATCAATTAAAAAAATATTCGCAAGAATAACTCATTCTTTATTACATTTAACTTATAGTATTAAACTAATGAATTTTCAATATAAGTTAATTGAATGTTTGGGCTGTATTAGGCTTCTATAATTCTTTTAGCCCACTACTAATTTTAGCCCGTAATGTAATAATTGGAATGCTTTGCTCATATACCCGAAAATGAACAAGATTCACTGACGCACAAATTTTTAAAAGGGTTCATTAGGCAAAATTCAAAAATGGACCTTTTGCCTATTTTTTATGCAGACGTATGCGCCGATGTTTTGTGAGCAACCCTTTTCAGAAAGTTATGATGTTACACCATAGTAAGGATTTTCAGAAAAAAAACTGTATTCTTAGGTTTGATAGAAATGATATTTTTGTGTCTGCTGGAATTTAAAAATAAACCGAGGTGCGCCCTTTCCGAAATTCACGATGATTATTAAGAGTGTCATTGTAGACGAGGGCACCGTTTGGTCCAACGTTCCTAAATGGGCCCAAGTAAGGAAAAATGCTATGCTATGCAATGAGTATTTTTGCTTTTCGTTATTGTTATCCAAGACTAGAATTTCTATACATTTTGTTTCTATACATTACACTTTGATAGAAGTCGTCGAAGGAAGGTTGAATTTCAACCCTTTTTTGCCATATCATTAGAAAAAAATTATTTCCTGTCGTACAGAAAATACTCCTTGATATTCGGAACTAACAACAGTAATATCTCACTATTTACTCTTGTGAGAGGTTAACGCGTTGTCGTTCCGACTATTTATTATCTAAATGCCTCGAAGTTTATTCACGGAAATGTAAAAATATCTCTCTACCAATATCAGCTGCATTTTTAAAGCTAATTACGCGTTTCCAATAGCGGAGCAATACCAACTCCCCTTCACTAGTTCTCGGAATTTCGAAGGAACCTCACGTCTTACCACCGACACTCAAAGGTACCGGAAATTTTGCAACGACATTTAAAGCTTGCATCTAGGAACGTGATAAGTGATGGCATATACATATCTGTTTCCCAGCTTCAATCCCTCTCAAGGTTGCAAAGATCTATCGAACAGAGGTGGGCAATAAGGCCAGGTGGGCAAGAAGTCTGAATCCTGGGGAAATTCGCGGAAATGCATAAAATCACCAAACAATCAAGGAAATATGGAAACAAACATCTGCGTCAGTATCTCCAAGGCGCTTTTGCTTCGGAGAGGAAACGTTTCAGAGGGATAGCGGAGGGGCTTCCTCCTCGCGAAACCTTTGGCTACGCAACGGGACCGACCTGCTTTTGAGTCCAAAGGAAGTCTTCCTATCCCTCATCTCTGATGTTCCTTTCCTCGCTCTGTCTCAACTCCGTGCCTCTACCGCTCATCTTCGAATGAGCAAACATAAGTCGGAAGCAATATCGCAAGATTGGCGCGGCACTGTGTGACAGAAGACAGGGTTTGGGGTTGAGTTGCCTGCTTCTGGGAAGGGTGGAGTGGGGAACTGGCTCATCCACGGAGATATTGATGTCCGCCAGACCCTTGAAAGAAAATAGCTTGTTTAAGACGAGAGAAGAGGATGAGAGCGACGCTATTTTCCTTTGAGGTTTTCTCGCTTTTAAGATCGTCCGAAGATGGTATCTCGCTCAATAAGCAGGGAACGGCATGTTTTTGACGGATTTTTAAGGAAGTGTAAGCAACTAGCCTTATGAATGTAGACGTTTAATGTATCTTTCATTTCTTGGAAGTTAGCCAATGTCGTCACGTGAACCGTAGGACTGATATATGGTATCGGGATTCTAAAAGAATGACACTGCGGTGAATTTCCGTTACTTATTTTAGATGGTTTTTCCATAACTTACATTATAAAAGAGAATCTCATATATCAATAAAAAAAGAAAAGCCGTGACGAAGTGTGACGAGATATGGAAAAAATATATTTTTTTAAGTGTACTCCAACATTATTTAATTTTTCAACTGCTTCCTATTCCTATTTCAATCATCTTATTCTTCTCTGCCTTCCATATATTCCCAACCTCCTAAAGGACCAAAACAAATCCCGATCAATTTATCTTCATGCGCCCTATATATATTAATTTTAGAATTCATTAAAAGAAAGTCTTCCCTCTGCTGCCATGTATAGCGTCTCTTCATAGGTATTTTACTTTGGTCAACACACTACCTCAATTTTTCTCTGGCCATACCAGTGTGAGCAGAAGTATGCCTTTTTATTTCCAAATAAAAATTGAAGGTCATAGACCTTGCTTTAAACTGTAATTTCCCATTATTTCCATCCACCTTCGCTCTGATTCTGATTTAAGACTCTGCTTTGCTTCCCCTCCATTTTTATCTCAACGCAGGATTTTTGACTTTTGTTAGCACATATAATAAGGCAATAAGACAAATCATGAAACTGTCCTTTTAAAAGATGCTTATGCAAGGAACCTGTTTTTGCCACTGGACAAACACTTTCTTTTTATTTTCTAAGAATGCTGTAAGGAAGCTCAATGACTGCGCTCTGGCGCTCATGGGCATTGCTACTTGCAGTAATCTTGGGTTTTAGAACCTCGATCGGCATAGGCATTCCCTAACGTTAGGTCATAACCCTAAGAAGTTAAAAAAATATTAATGCTTTTGGCGAGAAATGAACCTTCGAAGTTTATAATCCCGGGCCAGTGCTTTACTGGCTATCGCGGTCGGCTAATTGGCGGTATTAACTTGAAACTTTCTTGAGGAAATTACACTTCATTAGTGCAGTTTATATTCTAGCATTCACTCAATGAGTGAGATCTGGTACGCTTAAAATAACACTACATAAAGAAGCTAATATATCACTATAATCACAATAATTCGGTGTGGTGCACGGCATGATTCAGACTTCATAGTAAAAAATACTCCTAAAAGAGGCAGTTTTGCTGAGCAATATCAGCAAATCATGTTAAGGAAAATTACAGTCAAAAATAGAAAAAACATTAAAGTTTTAAAATGCAACAAATTTTTAATTTTTGGTGCCCAATAAATAATATGAAACCAAGTTATAAGCTTTTTTAATTAAAAACATATTTTAAGTAGTGTGTATATTAATCATCGCTGTACCATCTACTGTATTTTGAGGCGTCAAGGAAAGAAATATATCTCCTTTTCTCTCCAAACACGCATCTGATAAGGCCATTTTTAACCTTACGATGGGAAAAAGAGCCTTATTAACTAAAAAGAGAGAAATTAGAAGATATTCAATAAATAATTTCTCAATGTTTTTGCCGTAGTTACATTGCGTGTGCGATGATTTAAAGAATTAATTATTCTTCTATAAACGTAAACCCGTATTATTAAATGATGCAATCTAAAAAACTTACATATTTTTACACTTAATTTGAATAAAAGAGAACCCTAATTTCGAAACGGTTGGATACCTAGGCATAAAGTTGCAACGGTGAGGTGGAACTATTCTATTTAAATTATGTGGGAAGGCAGAAAGGTAGCTTGAAACATATTTTGTTTCGTTTTCGTTCTTATTATTTGAAATGAAAAACCATCTAACGTGAATTCCCAATTGGCTATTGTGCATAATTGAATCATCGAATTAAAAACTAAATATCACCCTTCATTTAATTACTTTTCCGATAAGGACACAACTTTCAATTTTTACCAAATCCAACTCAGATAAATTTCACAAGCTATTGCGGATGCATGGTAGTCGGATGGAATAAATATTTCCTCAGGTTAGAGAGAAAACTAGTGAATGTAAAAATATCATACCAGTACCCTCAGCAAGTAAGAAAAACATTTCAGTGAACCTGTGTATTTGTTTTTACTAATTTAGGAATGAAGCAATATAAGATAGCGCACGTGAAGAGCATATAAGAGATCATAGAAATAAGCTTTTTCCATTAGTGTGATTGTTTTGATCTTTCCACAACTCCGCACTTCCGAAGATTGCATTAGCACTGACGCACCTTGAAGCAGTCACTGACTACCTACCATGACTAAAGAAGAAAAACATTAGAACAGTGAAAAGCCCAAGGTGCGAAATTAAACAATAACACATTTTGATTTAGTGGTAGATAATCTAAGATTTTATAATACGATTGCTTTTTATTTTAAACTACCTCAGTCTCGGATAAACTAAGAGCATCAAAATCTCAGTCGTCCTCATATGGTCAAAAATTATTTTTTTGTACGCTTAACAATATTACAAGACTTACTCAGCGCTCCTAATTCTAGTTCAGCCTTCAGCTACCCAATATCGTTCAATACCACCTTCGCTCCACTCACCCCATCTTCTGATTTTATACGTAGTTCCATATGGTAAACCTCCATTCTGACACTTATTAAGATCCCTTCCCTTCTCCCAGATTTACTGTGCTCCCTCCTTCCCGGACTCTAATTTTGTGAAATCCTTTTGTATGTTCAAGTCTTTTTCTCAAGGATCCAAAAAATCAAGATAGGCTTCATATTAAGACCTCCAATATGTTGCCTCTCCTTCTTTATTAAGGTCTCTATTAATATCTTTTGGTGAAGCCTCACGCAATTTTTTATTTCTTAACGTTAAACATAGCCCGAATTCTCAAACCTTTCTTTGCACAAAACGTTAGTTACGAATAGTCCGGGACTAATCACTTTGCAGACGAAAACAACAAACTTTCAAGTTAAAGCATATGTTTCTAACTATTACAGTTATTTAAATGATTTAAACTATATTTACAATTAATTATAGAGTTCAATAAGATATAATTAAGAATTTTATTCCATCGCCTCATACAGTTTGAGATGAGAAAAAGATCAATGTTGTCGTCATATGATCATATAGTAATTTCCACCTGCTAGAAAACAACCATTGCTCTACAGTCCTCGGCCATACTCAATTAAACCATTATTAGCAAAATTATGATTCAAGAATGCGGAAGACTAACGTTCTTTGCTCATTAGAAATTATCATTT
Source organism: Platycnemis pennipes (assembly GCA_933228895.1). Classification (NCBI taxonomy): domain Eukaryota; kingdom Metazoa; phylum Arthropoda; class Insecta; order Odonata; family Platycnemididae; genus Platycnemis; species Platycnemis pennipes. The sequence goes on along the minus strand of OW121856.1, from coordinate 73,711,873 downwards.
AAGAAATATTATCACAGAAGAATAATTGTGCAAATGAAAAAAAAATAGAACCGTGATGTATTTAATCGAATTACTGATCATTTTTTTGTCGTTGCTAATAAATTAAATGAATTTACACTGCTATGTGAAACTCATTCATCATTGAAAGATGTAACTACATAGATACATTGCAGAAATCACCGATTACTTTCAAGGGGAAGAAATGAAAGAACAGTAACAATATTAAGATCTATTCCAAGATTACAACGTGCTATAAAATCAATGCTAACGGATTAAGGCTTTAAGAAGTGGATTTCTCCATCATGGAAGGAAAATGTAATTTTCTAACTATTTAATCAAGTTAGGCGACGGCTGTAAAGCATACCTCTTTTTTATTACACAATGCATCAAGAAATAGGTAATTTTAAGCATTAAATTAGTGGAATTCACATAGTTTATGTTGTAATATGGCAGAAAATCGCGGTCAAATCGAGGCAATTCGGTGTATTCTTGCCTCGCCCACCTTTAAGAAACACGAATTTGCTGCCACAGACATTCAAACGGTTATATCACGGACGAAAGTTTCCCCATCCAAATCTCCCAGGCGAACAGATATTCCGATGCGACGGATGTCACTACGTGGAATGCCCTTCTTATGACCGAAAGGGAAAACGGCCATCCTTGCTCGCGATGGAGAAAAATAAGACACTTTAGAACATATGTAATCTCTCATCCCTCGGGGCGAAAACTCCTTGGCGGGATGAAAGAACGAGAGAGAGAGAAAGGGAGAGATTGAGAGAGAGAGGAAAAGGCAGTGAGAAAGATAGAGAAATGAAGGGGAACGGAACTAGTGGTTACGTTTTGCTCATTTTTGGCACAAAGATGCGGCGTGAGGGACGTGACCAAAAAAAAGAAAAAAATACGAAAAAAAAGGAGACAGAGTTGGAAAAGGAAATTCCGTGAGACAAAGAAATTCTTTCCGTTCTTATTCGTCCTTCTACCCTCTCTCCTTTGCGTTATTTTATCGCTTTCATTCTCCTCTTGTCGCACTCTTAATACCGCGTCACTCAAAATTTTTCTCCGCTCCACCATCCCCCCTCTCTACCTCATCCCCTTCTCTTCCCCTCCCTCCTCTTTGTATCTATCCTTCTCATCTTCACCCTTCCCCCGACCGTCTCACCCCCCCCCCCTCCGCGTCACTGACGTAGGGAAAACGTCACTATAAGGCCTCAGGGCGGCCAACCTCTTTGGGGAAAATTTTCATCCCGACGACAGGGAGCGGGAGATGTCCCACTCGAAAGGGTTCATCTGATATCTCCTTCCCTATCCCCGCAACGTCTTCCCATCTCCTTCGCCTTCAGCCTCCGCCAATGTCCTCCTCCTTCCAACCGGGGTCTCTCCTCCCAACTCCTTACTCACATTGTCTTCGCTTTGTGACGCTTACATTTTTTTCTACCTCCATTCCCGCAATGCTCCACGACTTAATATCTCACTACTTCCATCCGTCATCGCTCAAAACATCGGGCATCGTGGCTGAGAGCAGACTTTGGGACTAGTTGATGCGGAAGAGTAATTATTTATTCAAGCTAAACCTAACCTTGATCGGATGAGATTATTCCATGTGGTAGGTATTTCGGGGCATGTAAAAAGTATGTGGATTACTTAGCATGTGCATTATTGCGTGGTGAGTACTGAGCGAAGAGTAAAATATCTATTGTTTTATAGATATCGGTTATAATTAGGTCAGAATGCAAGACTACTTTCTAAGTAACCCCTCAGCTTACTTACTTAGTAGTTACTACCTGGTAAGAGCTGCGTGATTTACTTATGGTTTTTTCACTTAAAATATTGAGATTATGCATCAAAGTATTCCAAGGATTTATATATATGAACATATATAGTTATGAAATATTTTAGGCAAAGTGCACAAGTTATTGCATGAGAAAATGTTGTACCTTTATGTTTGAGAAAAAAATAAACAATATTAGTTACTGACCAAAAATTTGCACCAGCATATAAATTATTAATCACACGATCGTAAGCATAATTGTATTTTTGAGAGGAATGAGGCTCCTCTTTAAAAATTTGTCTTGTACTGGGAGTATTAAAATTAAATTTCCATTAAAAAGAAAATAACAAATTTATGCATTTATATTCATATATTTTTATTTAAACACATATCCTTTTGAACTGTTGGATAAAATACGGTATAGTTATTGATAAAATACTGAAGAACTGATGAATAATTTGTCAGAAATGAAGTAAAATAAACGTAAATCCTAATACGATACGATAAATATATTGCCCGTAGTATATATACATATATTTTGCATATTGCTGGATAACTATATAGTTTACCTGCTGTATTTTTCTACGGACGCCATTTTAGAGATGCACATCTCTAAAATCACAGATTTGTAATTTTAGAGATGTGCATCTCTAAAATGGCATCCGTAGAAAAATACAGCAGGTAAACTATATAGTTATCTAGCAATATGCAAAATATATGTATATATACTACGGGCAATATATTTATCGTATCGTATTAGGATTTACGTTTATTTTACTTCATTTCTGACAAATTATTCATCAGTTCTTCAGTATTTTATCAATAACTATACCGTATTTTATCCAACAGTTCAAAAGGATATGTGTTTAAATAAAAATATATGAATATAAATGCATAAATTTGTTATTTTCTTTTTAATGGAAATTTAATTTTAATACTCCCAGTACAAGACAAATTTTTAATGAGGAGCCTCATTCCTCTCAAAAATACAATTATGCTTACGATCGTGTGATTAATAATTTATATGCTGGTGCAAATTTTTGGTCAGTAACTAATATTGTTTATTTTTTATATAGTAAAATTGAAATAGTGTAAATTGAATTCAGATAAATAATTTTCCAAGCGCATGACGGCCAATCAGATTGCCAGTTTATGAAAATAAAAGTATGTATAGATATACAGGTTTCAATGATTATGTATCTCAATAATATTGAAGGGTGCGATCGTTAAAGACATAATAATACCCGGAATATTTCAATAAGTGGTGAAATTAAGCAGTTTTGTACCGGATTTTTAGGACTGATGCCGAAATTTTTGTTGAACTTTATGTTGAGTTCGACAAATTTATTATTAAAGCGAAACAAAATTTTGATTAATATTATTTAAAGTGCTATATGATATCATGATAAATTTTGTGTGCTTCTTTTATTATTCTTATTTAAGTATTAAAATCACGAAATAGCCTAATATCTTGCAGTGCAAATGGTTTTCTATCGTATTTATAAAACGGTAATTAGGGGAAAGGACCGGTTATTAAATTATTTGAATCACGCAACTGACTCCAATCTAATGTAAGAAGCATAGAGCACGAGCCTCTCATTGGTTAGCTTATTTCAGAACTAAAAGCTGAAATATTACCTCGTTCCATGAATTCTAGAAGTTTTTCTTTGAAAGCCAATATAGATGGATATCGAGATTGCAATGAAGCCCTACCCAATGGCTGCGATGTGTAACTCGAGGAGTAAGAATATAAATGTTCATTTTGAACATTCGATAGCCATACTTTCAGCCCAAATTAATCTTTGGTGATCATAAATACATTATAAGTTTATAACATCGAATACCGATATAAAATTTGCTTAAGTTTCTAATTCTAGAATCATAGACAATGAGATGGAGCAAAAAAGAAAAAAATCAAGGTAAATGATAGCTTTCGGGTGATGTGTTTGTGCGTATGTTTCCCCACGATTTCAATTTATCACATTATTCACAAACTACTTGGCTTCTCATTACAGAGTCAATACACTAGCATCACAGTATTTAACAACGACACCGGAAGATAAACGAGTATGTTTTCACATGAGCAAACTGAAATTGACGTTAAATATCCATACTACCATAAGTATATCATATCAGCATAATCAATCACCAATTTTCCTCCTATGCGGGCTGAATACAGCGTTTTCCAGAAATTATGGACTCTGCCTCTCAAAGCACCGCAATCATATTTCAGAAGCTTACAAAGGTGACCATGCTTGAGCGGTATGTAACGAAATGTTAAATTAATGTCACAGCATGAATGAGATTTCCCAAATTATGTGTCCCTAAGAGCCTAAAAAGAATAAATTCAGTTTTTATTCACTGTACGTGAAATATATGATAATGCTACAGAAAAGTCTGAATGTAGCTGATTTTATACGATTGTGTCTCAAGAAAAATTGTGAACACTGATTACATTTGGATTACAATAGAATAATGAATTATTCAAACTATTACAGAAGTAAGTTGGAATCCATAAGGTTGTGTTGAAATTTAGGTTTTGGAAATAAAATGTTTCCAATTAATACAGGATTATTTGAGCTGATCATGTTTTACCAATCTTTGGACGAAACTCTTTTTGACAATATTTAACTTGAATGTTCACATAGGCACAGAAATGAATGGCTCAATCATTCATTGGACGTAACTAAAAGCTAGACCATGTACCTATTTTTAGCTAAAGAGTATATCAATAGAAACAGGTAAACCCTTCGTGAATAATTTATTTTTTTACTAAAGGTGCGTGCTCTAAGTTACAAAGCAGAAACGTCTACTGTAGTAATGTCAGGCATTTAATCCAATTCAAATATAATAACTGAGTCTTCGTATTTTAAGTTAATGCTGTAAATGCAGAATAATATAAACGTGATTAAACATGCCTGTATTGCAGTATGGGCGCTGACCGGTGCCTATGAACTTCCCCAAGCGCGGCGAGTGATCAAAAACATTGTTTTATTATTCGCCATAAACAAGCTACTCACGGGGGACTAATTATGTGTCAGGCCCATCTGTGAAGCAGCCAGAAAAAAAACCACCGCTTACGAAACTTCCACCATTCATCAACATTCATTGAATCAAAGGTGTAACGGTCCAATCCGTTTTGCAACATTTCCTGGCGCGATCCGAGGGAAAAATATAGGCTGCACCCGACTTTCAGACGATGCCAGATTTACACCGTTCGGACAATGGCGGGCGGAAAATTCAGCGCCGAGGGAGCGAGAATAAATGACGGGAGACGGATACGGAGATAAAAGGGTTTTTGGAGAAAAGCGGACTGTAGAGAGAATGGTGGGAGAAAGGTAAGGGGAGGGGCAGAGGAGCGGGGAGGTTCCCCTGAAATATCATGCGGGACACAATGAGGGAATTATATTCCGAGTGAATGGAGAAGAGTAATCAAGCACCATCTTCCCTGTGAAGTAAGCCCGCCAAGTACCCGAGGAGTGAAGCAACTCGCATCACGGTTCCTTTGGCAGTGAATGTTAATGAGGAGATTAATTGGTCGTGAATGAACCGTGTGCTTTGAATCCCACCATTGTCTGTCTCCTGGTTGCCATGGAATAAGTACTTTTTCCCGGCGGGTTCGGAATTTTATACCTAGACTTTACTTTCATTACGGGATTGGTTCTGATATTAGAGACTCGAGCACCGGTTTTAGGGGGGGGGAACCTCTCTTTTGCCCCGGCGAAGCACAGGTAGTTTCATTTCGTGCCAAATGCATTGCCGCGTTGCGCGCTCGCCATTTTGAGAGCCTCCCATTGATTTCGTGAAGGATGCATTCGTGCATTTTAAAAGCGGCGACTGAAATGGGTTCGGACTGACTCGCTTTGATTGCATGAAAACAACTGACCTCCTGCGCTACGTGCACTCTACGCTTTCAGACTGCTGGCTAATTTTTGAGAAGGTAACCTCATTAAAATGAAATACAAAATTCACCATCACGAGGGAAATAGAGTTGTTCCCACGCCTCTTGCATGTACCCCCAGAGTTTTTAAGCTTACTTTTTATGGGTAATGTATTAACCAATTACGTTTCCAAGAAATAAAAACAATAGGAGGAACGGTGGCAGATATTTTTACTGCGATGGAAGACAATTATCTGATATTGACGATTTTTTAATGATATTTTTCGTTAGAACCTGGATAGGGATATCAGTGAATAAGATGATCACGTAGCATACACCCTACATTTCTTCTGACGTTTTTTCACATCGTCAAAATATCCGGATTAAGAAAGCAAATTTTGAACTTCAATAAAAAATTGTTTGCTTAAATTTAGAATTTGAATATTGAGGAATAAAATATTTATGCTCGAGCATGTTTAAGTACGGCATTAAATGGCGAGATAAATTATGATATATAATCATTATTATTTGATTTGTACCGGTAGGTAGGTCTAAAGGTACATTTAATTCTTCTCACAAGGCACAACCCATGAGTTTCACTCGATGTCCCTCTTCAGCCCCTCATGCTTCTGACCTCCCATTAATCTGTTTAAACTATGTGTTTCCTCTCTCTATCCCGCATACCCAACATTATTCTCTCTACCACGCACTTCAAAACACTCTGGCCTTGTATTAGTTGCCCCATCCTGACCTTCTGCCTTCCCCTAATTTCCTTATTAAACTTTCTGTCCTCTGTTACAAACTGCAGCACATCTTTGCTAGTTCTCCTCTTGACCAAATCTATTCTCATCTTTTTTCACCAATGGAATTCTCCTTCGTACTTCAATGATACTATATTCCACTTCCCCCAACATATTACCTAAATTGCTGCAACTCCTTTAGTTTGGCCTATTTCGTAAATTTAATGTGGCCCTTTATGCTCTACAAGATCTAATTACTTTCAATTTATTGTACTTTAACGCACCTGGTTTTTTAAGCACTTGGGTGACTGAATGTCCTGCACTGGGTTATCCCTGAACCTCATCGACTTAATCAATTTTTTCTAAACCTTTACTCCTGCCTGAAGTTCATTTCACTCATCTTTCACCGTTTCCTGTGTGTACCTATAAGTTAGCAAGTACCAATAAAAATACACAGCCTTGTCTAACATCCTATTATCGCCGACCTTCATCAGCTAATCTTACGTACGCTGCCTGTGCTACGTATTAATTACAGATTAGTTTCATGTCTCTTTTGGCTACTAATATATTCTGCAATAGTACCATTAGCTTTTCCCACCTAACTTTATAACCTATGCAAAATCAACGATGCAGACATATATATCCTGATTATATTGTAAATTCCTTTCCAATGTTAATCTCATTGCTGCAATGCAACATCAATTCAACGAGTAGCCCTTCCATTGCGAAATACAGACTGGTTCTCACCTAGAAATTTGTTGGATATCTTTTTAAAGGTAATCTCGGATTCATTGTAAGCTCGGATCATTGTAATCTGGGATTTTCCGCATGGAAAATTAAACTTACCGTATTGCCTTTTTCTGGATTCAGCACATTTCTAAAAAAACCCTACGGCCAAACTGTCTCCTCGTACATCCTACGAACAAGCCCATAAAATCTCTCTCTATTTCATATCTACCTTTGTTTCTTCAGTAGTTCAGTTGGGATGATATCAATTTGCATCGCATTACCCGCCTTCATTCCTACCTTCTCTATCTCATCATCCAGTATTTCTGGTCCAAGTGATCCTTATCCTCGTCATTTTTCTCTTATACGACCAAACATCTCTGGCCCTTTTCACTATCGTAAAACTTCGCCACGTATTACCTCCACTGGCGATGAATTTTCTATGGTTCCATCGCTAAATATCCCGTTCTGCCCTTGATGAATGACATTTTTCTTGAATGTTTCATTTTTTGATGCCTGAAATTATTCTAACTTACAGTGCATCTCTAGAGATTACTGATACCTCCCACTATGACATAGCATTGTGTCTGAGTAGTGGCAATGATGATAAAAAATAATTAGAAATCTGAAAGTTTAAATCCCGTGTAAGTGCTGTAAACTATGAGCAGTTTTATTATTTCGCTCATACGAAGAAGGTATACTTCATTGAGTAATCTTATTTTATAACTCCATGATATATGACCTACTTAATCGAGTTCGTAAGTATGGCACTTTGGGAAAAAATCATCGGAGATTAGATTATTTCATTCCTATCTTACTACGTTTTGAATTAAAGTCGCTCTCTTCATATTACATGAGAATGGTAGACAACTACTAGGCACCAAATATCTTCCGATGCAAGATTTTATTCAATTTTTAAATATTTTCGGTGGAAATATGTGGGATATTAAAGAATTCACCGATATTCAGCCAAAGTAGCTGCAATTCGAGTATGGGATAAAAGAAAACGCAATCTGGAAAATAGTCAAAGAAAATCGTAATACGGGTGAGAGAGATTCTGACGGGTGAGAGAGATTCTGACGGGTGAGAGAGATTTAAAAATCAAGTGGAAGAATGGTAATATTCTAAGAGGTACGGGAGAAGAAAATTAAAATGCCGCGAAAGTTATTGTATGAAGAGTACGTTGACATACTTGAGACTACCCATCTCAGGCAATTTAAGGAAATGCGTGCCAGAAAAACACAATCTATTTCATTATTAGCAAATCGACCAAAATTGGAACAAAATATGCATCATACGCTACGATATCATATAACTGTTCACTACTTTTAGGCCAAGACACATGTAACTGTGGCACGAATAGCAAGTGGGAACAAATAAAGTACTCGATTAAAGAGCAGTGCTATTTAATGCAAATGATTTTATGCTATATTGCTGAATTTATTATTTTACTGACTATTTGGCCTCTAATCAATACTCTTTTTTTGTTCTTTTATACAAAAAACATGTGAGGAATTTAGTAGTTTGTCATTTTTTGGTCAATGTGTTTAAACTTAGGCTTACAAAGTAGGTTTATGAGTAATTTTATGATGTTTTCTGATACGTTTATTCGGCATTAGTTTATTTCCCAAAACTCAAAAAAACATTTTATATGACAAATACAGTGAAAGCATTACTAAATCAAAACAATGCATTTGACACGCACATATCATGTCCCTTTTCTCACTCATATGCTTCGAGGCGTCTCACGTTGGACATGGTCAGATATTTTCTGGAGTTGAATTAGCTCGGTTAGAAACCTAGCTCGATAGTAAACCAATTAAATAAATGTGAGTTTTGAAATTACAAATTATATTTTACGCATGGGATGTAGAAAAATGTTATGATATACAATTGAATATTTTTGTAATTTGTATCTACATAACCCTTTATAGATATAATTGACACGCACAAGTCTCATGTCATCCGTGAGTAGAATTTATGTTACCTCCCTGATTTCATGCCGCATTCTTCGGTAAAAAAGTGCGACAAAAATATCGTGACAAAAGCCGAGGAGATAATGAAAATCATTCCATAATTGAAAACTAGATACCACCCGTAAATGTATGAGAATCGGTGGGAAATTACAAGAAATATTTCCTGAAATTAAACAAATATTGAAATTTAATTGATTGAAAAGATAAGTAATAAAGCTTAGAGGTATCATGGTTGGAATTATAAAAAATTCATTAGGTACTTATTTCTTACGCCAAAGGTTGATTAAAACCTGAAAATGGACTTAAATAACGAGTAAGACGGCGTAAATATGTAAATATATGGTTGAAATAAGATTATTAGTGTTTAACAGAAAGTTGTGAGCTTCTACTGGGATCTTTCAGAAGGCGGGTGAAGAATGTTCAATTGCCGTTACTAGCTATGGTAAGGGACCACACATAAAGGAAATAAGCTTCAAGGGGAGTGAGTAAATCAAATATATGTCGACTGTTGCAAGGAAGGTAACGATAGCGATGGGTTTATTCCGGCGGGGGCAGTAAGAGTTGGAAGAGGACGTGCGTAATGCGACGGAATGCCGGAGCAGATGATGAAAGAAAGAATGCTAGGTATGTGAATAAGAAGGGGGAATGTGGATTTTAGATGACTCTGGGAGAGGAAGGCAATATGAAGACATTAAGAGGAACTTAGGTGGAAGGAACGGATTCTTTGCGGTGAAAAGACGGAGATGGCGCTACGAAAGGGAGGTGGGGATCGAAATTCTGGGTTGTAATAATAACTTTTGATATTGACGAAGTATTGATGATGATGAGACATGCTGGCCAGATGAAGACTATCGTCAAGGGAAAAGTGACTGGAAAAGTATTGCCTTGGATGAGATATGTGGAGAAAGTTGTGGTAAATGCGAATGAGGGGAATAATGCAAATATAAAGAGATTATCCGATAGAAGAATCGAGTGGAGAGCTGCCGCAAACCAATCCTATCCTGACCCATGGTGATGATGAGCCGTTGTGATAAAGGTTTTTTAAGTTATTTGAACTATGTTGGTCTCATAAAGACAGCCACCAAGGGAAAAGTAAAGCGGAAGAATAGCAAAGGCAGATCTTGTATGAAATATATGGAAAAATTGGGTAAGTACTCAAAGAAGAAAAAGATTTACGTAAATATGCACGTTCAAGAATAGGAGAATTAGCTACAGAGCTAAGTCAAACCAATCTTATGACTTATGTCTAGTAATGATAATATTCATGATGAAATTAAATGAACTTTTGTTTCCCATTGTTATACTTAAATACAATTAGTAGACAACATTTTCATGGTTAACATGGAGGTATTTCTATATTACAGTACTGAGTACTGAAGGCCTAAAAAACCGCAAATTCTACGCACAAAATTTACTAATGCGACATAAACTTGCCTGCTGCAAAGCAGCGTTTGATGACTAAAATGAGCCACCATAATACTACACATGAGTGATAACCTAGACATGATAACAACATTTGCATGTGGAACTGAAGTGTTTTCCAACTTTAAGCAGGATGAGCAAGTAGTTTAGTTTGTAGCATAGCGTTTTATCGTTGCGTTATATGGGAGCTGAGAAGGGAAAAAATTGAAGTTTCTAGCTGAGAGGTGAAAGAGGATTAAATAATGCACGATGGCAGCACAGAAGGCCAAGCAATAAAGTACATGACACGGTGGGGGAAAAGAGGAAGTTGCTGAAAGAAATTGAGAAGAAGGGCAGGTGGATGGACCAAGTAATGAAAGAGCGTTATTTACTGAAGGTCCTTATCGAGGGCAGAAGGCCGGGAAAAGAGAAAGAGGAAAGGATTCATGGGCACCGTGAAGGGAGATAGGATATATGTTGAACTACAGAGGGGGATAGCGCATGAAATAAAGTTCAGTATTGCGGGTGGAAGTAGGCCATAGAAGCCCTGACCGTTAGAACACCACTAATGTAGTGTAACTGAAAGGGGACTGGACTAATCTTTAGATTTTCATCTGAAATGTATAAATGTACACCTTAAATCACCTGAAATGACGCAACCCACATTAAACGTCACTTGAAGACTTGCAGAATGTTTGAATTCATGTTAATCTTCCAAAAGAATACTTCATAATCTACAAAGAAAACTTTCAAACTCTCATTGAAAAAAGATATATTCAGAATAAATTGAAAATATGTGAATTATTATACTATACAACCAATAGTTTTTCTTGTAATGAAAAATATTTGTATAATTTAGGGGAGTAATGTGTTTCAGAACATTTGCAAGAAATTGATACTCTAATAAATTTTGCTAGGATGATAAAAATTCGCAAAGATACTAGTTAAAATGCATCAAAGTAATTAATTAAGATCTAAAACGTTGCCTGAAGGGATGCACAAATCATAAGTTCTGCTAGTCTTTCCCATGTGACATGAAACCTATAAATTTTATAATAGCAAAAAGGGTTTGAAATTAATTAAGTTTTCGTGCATTATTACACAATTTTGCTATTTACGAGAGTAAACAGAAATATATTGAATGAAAAACTTATTAAAACTCAAGAATCATATTGGATGCAGTTCGGTAATATATAATGAAAGGATGCATAGCTGTTATAAAATTAACAGGAAGCAAGTGAATGGAGGCTGGCAATCGCACGCTCAAAAGATATCAAAACTGAGCTAAATCAAGGAACGTGGCGGAGAGGTTACCACAAAATCTCGTATCTCGTAGCATGACACTGGCAGTCATCCAAATACTTTTTTGCCCTAAACATACTCCCATGGGAATGAAAAATATTGGCAAAAGAGAAAGAAAACGGCGTGTTTCCGGGGGCTAAGGCGAAGAAAAGCTAGACATGGAGGACTGGGGGGGTGAGGGGCGGAGGTCGAAAGAAACTCGCGGATTGGAAATCTAATCACGGCTAAGATAGAATGTAAATAAGAGGGAACGGGGAAGGATAGGGGATTTAAATCTTTAGCCGCTACTGTCGCGCCGAGTTAATGGATTCCGTTTGTATTCCATTAGCCGGCCTCGGTCGTTCTCCCTTGGCAAGTTGGAATTGCATGCAGCATGACACCGTGCGAGAACAGATGCCTGGAAGGGGGTGAGGTGGGAAGAGGGGTGAAGAGCTGAATAGCGGGCGGGGGAGTGATTACCAATGTGTGCTCGAACGGGAAGCGTGGAAGTTGGAGGAAGATCCCAAACAGTACGTAAGACGCTTGCTTCCCTATTTTATTTTTCTTCCTTTCACGCGTTTCATGCAATCGCACCGCAATCCTCACGACAGTTTGCTTTTTCATGCAATTGATCAAGGTTATGAACGTTTGAAAACTTTTGAACTGAAAGATTCCTTCATGTAGATACAAAAATTTTGCGAGTTCCATGACTGTCATGATAGATCAGCGTGAGTAATTCACGTATACGGGGAAAATAAAGTTATTTTAAATATACTTAGATGTGCGCGAACCGGAATGTTGCCGAAAAGACGAGTATTGGCGTTTTACTGCGCAGGATCTCCGAACTAGAGGTCAGTGTCCTCTAACTGTAGTACACTCGGTATTTCATGCGTATTTTTAAACTCACATGGATCCAACTAGAACGCGCGCCATGCAAGGCCGTATATCTGACGGGATATCAAAGGTGATTAGAAAAAAATATGTCTGGTTTCGCAGATGGATTTCTGCCTTGATTACCTACTTCACAAACACACTCTGATTGAATCCCGTTTACTTTTGCATACTGTGAAGAGCTCAAAAAATATTGGTAACCCCCTAGTAGTAGTCGAAAATGAATAACGAGAGACAGTTTCCTGGATACTGGTTATTAATGTTTGGAATTAAAAACAAGATATTGGTACACACATTTGAACAATAAAACAAGAGAGCAAACATATATTGCATGAAAGTTAGCATTCAATCAACTTAAAATTTGTTATATAGTTAAAAAATAAAAAAGATTTCCAGCTGGACATAAGTTTCCTTATTAAAGAGCTAATAATGAAGCCAGGATTTGTCACCATGAAAATACTGCACATACACTCTCATCAATTGTTCCATTTCATGTGGGTTATAAGTTATGACGTTCCAAAGGTACTGATCCTATGAAATAATGAGCCTATTTAAAATATAACAAAAATTAATATGGCAAAATAAATTTACCTAAGATGTAGTTACAAATATTCACTACTCCAATGCCTCGTGCATGCCTCCAACGCCTCCAGTGCATGAAACACCAAAAAATATGCCTCTCATGAATAAAATATGGTTGTAAAATATAACTTTATTTAAAAATACAATATAACATTTTTAAATCCTTAAATAACTTTAATCACAGATTTTCTGTCTAAAATTGGGAGCATCATTTAGGCTTTGCAAATTATAGTTTCATTATTGTTAGCATTTTAGTTAATTTATTTAATTTCAGCTATAAAATAAAGAGTGCCAATAGGATAGTTTCCTATTATTTTATTGCCTTGATCAAAGGTTTATAATCTCTGGAGTTCGTATTTTTACGTGCTTGATTTTTAAATGACGCTAAGAATTTTCCTCATTAATTAAAAAGTAAAGTATTTCAACAGTAATAATGTACAGTAATAATCAACCCATAATGTGCCTTGGACGAGTGGTATGAGAAAGGTTATTTGAACAACAAGTTTACCTTTTTCAAATTGTTGAAGGTTTTTTTTGGAGTTATCTACTCTGAAACTGAACCAGAAAAGAATAAAACCCCGACAAGGAAATTACTTTTTTACCCTTTCAAATTTTCGTTAATGTATATGCACAAAACGAGAAACTACATCCTTCGCGCAGACACTGCTTAAAGGTTAATTTATGCATGAAACGAAGGCTCCAAAAGAAATAATTTTTTAATTTTATTTTCAACTTACTGACGCACGAGCGACTCTAATCAAAGAGTGGAGGTATTTCACAAGGAGTTGAAGCAGGGAGACAGCCGTATCAGTACCAAGAGGACCGGCTGGTGGAGCGTCACTTCACGAAGTCGAGGGCGGGAGAGAATTTATGCGGGAGTAAAAAAGAAATCACGGCGCGCCCGGAGACGAATTACAGATTGGAAGCGATAATGGATGTGCAAGAGATTTCGATGATGAAAGTGGGGAAATAAAAGCCGGGTGGGGAGCCCGGAATGGAGTGCCCCTTGGGGAAATAAAGCACGGATAGCTAAGGAACGAGGTAGAGAAAGAGAGAGAAAAGGAGGCAGGTTTGTGAGGAACAGGAGAGAGAAACAGCGGGGATAAAGACAGGATGGAATTGAATTGGAGAGGAGCCCCGGAGCAGGAACTAGCGTGGATTGAGCGCGAGGAGGACCATGCTGGGGAGTTGAGGAAGGAGGGACTTGTGAGGGAAGAATGGGGGATGTCTAAAGAGTAAGATCCCTACTACCTCTCCACTTCACTCCCTTCAGATCCCCCTCTCAAGGGTGGAGAGAAGGGGTAGGAGGGCCCACCCCGTGATTTAGATGCAAGTAAAACGTCAGGAGCCATTGGGGTGGGCGGGGATGGGAGTTGAAGGGTCTGCCTCGGAAGTAGTGAGGGTACGAGAGTTTAGGGAAGGGCAAGGGGTGTCAGGAGAGCAGCAAAGCAGCCCAGCCATTCCGCTAACTTATGCCACACCTCTTAACCTCTGCCATCGTCTCCCTCATCTTACACGACACCAAAAACTCCTTTGCCGCCCCGCCGAGAGGGAACCAACTTCCTCTCACCCCCCACTCCTCCACCTCCGATCCTCCCTCATCTCCACTTCACACTCCCACTCCCCCCGGTCTCACTCCAGTCTTAAACCCATCCTCTCTTTTCTCTTCATCCCTGCCTCCATCTCACAATATCTTCCTCCCTCATTCCTTATCCTCCTCCACTCTAATTTACTCGCCGAAAATTAAGAGAGGGGATGCTTGGTTAAAATTACCAAGCCCCGCCTTCCCACATTGGAAATCTAGAGTTTTAAGATATATTCAAGGAGATTCAACGGCGAGTAACTTTTTGAATCAATCATTTATTGCCGCACTACGATATCTGTATTACATTCCTATAACATAATTACAAAATGCCTATCGTCGAACTTAAGACACTACTGTATGCTGGCATTGAAAAAGATTTATTTGCCAGTTAAATAAAAAAAACACGTTTATAAGGTCTTAATTTGGAAACTGATGAACTTATTGCAAAATAACTGATATTCTCTTGAGAAGGAAAAATATTTCTCGATGGGTGATTTATGTTTTGAATGTTTGTGACAGTAGATCTAATACAAAAAACACTGCTTCGCTATAAAAATACGCTTTGTAATCTACCGCCCAGCCACTGAATTTTTTTTATGTTGAATTAAAATTTTGAAAATGCGAATGGATACACGTCGCTTTGGCTACTCACGCTCCTAAATTATTCAAACTCTTAAAACTGGTATGATTGATCGACAGACTGTTGAGCAATTGAGTTACATTTTTTTATTGATTGCAGAGAGCCTTATTTTGCATCAATTTCTGAGAGACCTTTATTAAAAATGTGTTTCCCACTTTAACTATTGTGCTAAAAGTGGATTGGAAAATTTAATATTAATTAATCTGAATTACATCCTCACTATTTGATATACATGAATGTGTATCACTATCTAAGTAAATATTCAGGACATCCAAGCATTCCTGATTTACTTGTAATAATGTATTAAGGTATTGAAAAGAACCAATCTTAAGTAATATTTCAGTACCTACTTTGAATTGAGTACAACTAGGTAAAAAACTGGATGCTAAATTAGGTAAGAACTGGATACTGTATAAAAGCCCTGAAATAAATGTTTTCCTCTTTAATATGAATTATAATATTAAGCCGAATTATCAAGTAATACATTTTTTAACACAAAATCATTATAAAATTCCAAATTATTTTTTCTTCTAATTCTAAAATTTGGAGCTTTTAAATAATATTGCAGTACCTTATATGCAACTAGGTTAAAAACTGTAGGATAATGTGGAAAGTTTTCAGCAAGATCTTAACTGCAGGTGAAGACTTTTCAGAGGTATACTTTACGTATTTGGTTCTGTAGAAGGCACCATAACTGATCCATATGTGTATTCTCGTGTATCTACTCGTATGTCTCCTTCATTAGGTTGGTTTAAGCTATTAAATTCAGCAGAATATGAGAGAAAGTATTTTCATTTATTTATCAAACAGCTGATAATCTAAATCTTGCTCTATATATATACATACAGGTAGGGATTTCGCTTTTCCGAATCCACTGATATCAATAGCTTGTGAAAGGTGGTAAATGGAGGAATAGTGATATTTGTTGACTAAGAGATAACGCCGAAAATGAACAACGCTGTGACAACCTAGATGTGGTATTGCTCACTTTTTTGTTAATATAACTTTAAATTCAATTTTTTTCCAGGATTTCCTGAACAAGTTATTATGCAAAGCAGCATCGATGTCAAAAAATTAACATCAAATGTTGCCATTAAAATAATGCAATAGGAACATAAAATAATGAACATAAGTGATTTGTTAGAAAATATGTGGTTTAATATAAATAAAACCAGGTGATGAGGACGAAGTAATAACTGATTATTGCACGACTACTAGTAAAGTAATGACGCCTTAAATGCCATGAGAATTGAAATGAGTGTTACTTCAGTACTCTTTATCGTTCAGATCATACGATGCACAATAATTTTAGGATTCTTCGGCGATGTACTTAATTCAGGATCAAAAACTCGTTCAGGAATAATCAACAGATAATTAGAATTGTGTAAGGCAGGGCTGGGCGGTTTTCCGGTTCACCGGTTCACCGGTTCGGTTTTTGTCGGAACCGGCAGGCCGGTTCTGAAACAGGAAAAAAACCAGTGCAACGGGAAGCGGTTCTGAACCGGTGCACCGGGGAAGCGGTTCTGAAACACCGATGATCGTTCGGTGCTCGGCTTTCACGCCACCGTCTCTGCTCGCAGCCAGGATGGTGTTATTAGTTGTCCACCTGACAGTCGTCCGCTAGAGTCGCTATAGTGCAAGGTGAGCACTCACCCATGTAAAGTACTGTCACATATGTAACCCAACTGGACGTATCGTTTTTAAATGTTATTTTGTCTTTTAGACGGTTACAACGAATTAGAGAAAGAGTTTATAATCCTTCAGGTTAATGAGTAGCAATTTTTATCAAACCAATGCTCTTGGTTTTGGCAAACTTCGTAGAGAAAGGAGCATTGTTTCAAGTTCCTATCTACCCATGCAACACGCATGAAGTGAGAGGATAATGCAACTGCTTACGGCAGCCTCAAAATTCGTGTCCAGAATGCATGCATGGATGGGAATATTTGTGCATTAAATACAAATAGCGCCCAATACAAACGAAATTTGAGCATTGGGGCGTTGATTATTAATACTTAATATTATAAGTTCTTTCCAAGAATTATTTTACGCCAAAGGGTGGTTGAGATATTTTAAATGAATATTATTTTAAATAATGGTAAATTTAAGGAAAATACGGTTACCTAAGGCAAAATTTGATATGACACCCTATGTCACCAGAAAATTTCGGATAGTTTGCGGCCTGCCAATTATTTACAATGTCTCAAAAATTGGGTCATGGACCCTCGCCCCATAATCGTTTACAAGATGAAAGATAATGGAAATGTTTAATAAGAAAGGAGGATATCTATGAGCCACAGACGAAAGCAATCAACCTCTCCACACATATCAACTCTCTGGAAGCACCTAAATCGGATCATAATTGGAGAGATTTCGTCCGTAGGCAGACACCAGTCGCTCTGCCTCTAGCGAGCTTTTCATTCACCAGGCATGAGTTAGTAACTTAGCAAAAGGTGTTTCGTTGTTACAACAGCATTATCATCAAGGCTGATCAAGGCACTTGATAATGTTCTTTTAACAACAAAACACGTCGTGCCAAGTGAATAAATATCTATGGAAATTTTGCAATGTCTTCCTTCAACAATAATGCGAATTTAATCGCCGTTACAATTACAAAAGGCCATGCATATATACTCCCAAGCCTCCCATAAAAACCATTTGCTGACGCAAAAATTCTCATTTTTTACTGTTCAGTTTAGGAAAGCGTACCCGCGTTAATAAGAGGTATCCTCTTGCAGGAAAAAGCACGTCTTAAAAAACAGGTATAATAAAAATCTGGCAAAAAACCTTTTGAATGACAAAAAATGCGGTACACGAGGAAAGAAGTTTTAAAAAACGGTTCAGTTGAATACACCGTTTCAGTAGAAAACATCGGTAGAGAAGAAAACACCAGTTCAGCAGAAACCACCGGTTTGACCTATTGAACCGGTGCACCGCCGTCTAAAACGGTTTTTTTCAGAACCGAGAACCGGCTCAGTACATCCTGCACCGCCCAGCCCTTGTGTAAGGTATTAAAGTAAGGACATATTGGTATTTGTCATTGGAATGCTGGGATGATTAAAAACCTTCAAGCTGGAAAATGCTAGGAGGGAGACATTTTGAAGCACCGGTAAAAATTTCAACCTTATTTCAAATCCATTGCACATGCATTTCCATGCAATACTCTGGAGCTCTAATGAACCAAAAGTTCATCTCTAAAAATAAGAGTACATTGAAATAGTTGGCATAGAATTTACTTGGGCCTGGATATCATTTCACAAATATCTTAAATCCTCTTTAGAATAAAAAAGGGTGCTAAAGGAAGAAGAAATCATTAGTAGTTAATAAATGGCCAATAAACTTATTTAGCTACTTTCATAAGCACATTAATGAAACTGTATTGGATCTTTCGTATGTAACTTAAAACCAGCTTTCTCTCATTAATCTTTAATAAAGAATTCAAAATCCAAGAAAATATTCTAACAATATATAATTTCTCATGAATAAATTCTATAATGACTTCAAAGAAAGAATTTTCGAGGTGGAAGACGCTAATCTTTAGCATGGTAGACAAAGCACTGATTTTGAGTACATAGATGGAAATTCGTACCAAACATGCCGTATCTCAGGTTTAACGCCATGGTAGAACTATTGAATCATTGCACTGATGATATTTTGATTGAGGAAACATTACAGTTAAAGAAATTAAATTTTAATTGACAAATAAGGTGTAGGTATTGCTTTATTGTATAATACAAAGTATATTCAATTTTCGCAAATTGGCATTAATATTCTGGGTAAATGCAGGATGTATTTATGAAAAATTTTACTGTAACAGTTTGGCCGAGTGGGGAAAATCAATGCCATCATCGACAATGGGGATACTATTTGATTAGAGGAAAAATGTATGATAATAAGGAGTTATTGAGGAGAGAATTATATTTGATTGAGGAGAGAATTGCATTTGAAAAGTTATTTAGAATCACGTTACAGAATGATTAAAATTTCCGACTCCTTATTTTTTTCCTAGGAGAAAACTACATATATTATTTCTTTTGACGGCGTGGTAGCCCAGTAGAGTCAGAGTTCTGGGCTCAAGTTCAGGAGAAGTTATGTGGCATTTTCTGTAAAACCCAAGGCTTGAGATTCTCTAAGCATCAAGCCCTTTCTCGGAAAACGCGCGTGACAGAGGGAGAGACACTTCCACCCCTAACACCATGTGCAAATTTTAAAATATAGGGATTAGTACTTGGCTTGGTTAGCTGGTTGGCAAGGTTAGCGCTAACCTTGCCAACCAGTCTCACCTTCGAGATGAATACTACGGGAATATATCTTCAATCTATCCTTAGGTTGAGAATGATGTGAAAAATAAAATTAAAATAAATCAAGTAAAATGAATAAAATGTAATAGCTGAATGATTATCTTTCTGGTAAAGTGCGATTCATCTATTTTCAACATTTATATTGCCTCTTCAGTTTCAGTATCTAGCTGATAAAATTAGAAAAGAAAAATATTCAACAGACATGAAATAATCCAATTTTATGTGACTGAACATATAATATGTGCGTCAGACCCTTTATTAGCTATTATTTATTTAGTATGGCTGTTTTTCTTACACCTTTCAAGTTTTAAAGTTCTCATTACCCGTTTGACGTCGTTATTCCTCACAACTACGAATTCTCCTTCCATCGAATGAAAGTCAATGAATCAACTTTATGACATATTCCATGAAATTGAACACCGGTTTTGAATCACTGGCGAGGAAATGAAACGGTGTCTACAGAATTACATCCTCTGGAGATTTTCAGAATTCGTCTCAGGGCACCGATACGAAAGAGGACAGCCATAGAGTTTCAAAAAGCAACAAATGATGAATCGCCATTCGTCGGACGGCGAAGATTTCGTATTCTAATCGCGGTGGAAGGGTATGCCCACCATAAACCAGCTGGAGAAGTTGGTTCCCATCCATCTTTCCGGGGACCGTTCGCATCATTTGCGCCACATTTCGGTGACGCTTGCGAGCTTGGCGCCATTTTAGCACAGAATGTCACTCGGGGGTGTAAGAACGAGCGGCCACTCTGCGGTGGAGGCTGGGCTGAAACGGAGAGCCTTCCGCATGCGGTCCCTCGCCACTAATTTCACCAACTCCCTCCCTCTCTCCCGCTTTCTCTTCCTCCCATCTTGCCCTCCGCCATCAACTTCCAAGGAAGCGACTTCCCACTCCTCCGCATAACATTTATCCTCCGCACACTCCTCCTCCGCCCGCGCTCTTCTCGTCTGCTTTCATCCTCTCTCATAAACTTCCATGAAAGCGACTACTTCCTCATCCCCCATTCGATATTCATCCTCCTCTCCCTTGGTCCTTCTTCTCCAAGCCCTACACTACTTCTTGCCTCTTCACTTTACTGCATATCTTCTCGCATTTTGACATATCATCCTCCTCTTCTCCTCTTGCGACTCATTTCTGTTGCGTTTTATTCTCTTCCACTGCACCACCATTCCAACTATACTTTATTATATTTTCTGGAATTCTGTGACATTCGATTCTCTTCTTTTGTCCTTATTTTCTTCTATTTTTATATTTCACTTTTACTTATATACTTACCGTCATATTCTAGTCTCTTCCTGTTATATCTTCCAATATTTCTACCTAACGCATATACCTTCTTCTCATACTCTTCTGTTCTCATTCTCCTCTTCCTTCCAGTTGCTTGTCCTCATTCTCTTCTCTCTTCCAGTTTTTCAATTTTACCTCCAGTATCTTCCTTCTCTACATTTCTCAACTTCTCAGCATCCAGTGCTCTCTTTCCTACCATCCTCATCTCCACTTTCTTTTCTCTCCTCTCTCTCTGCTTTATCTTCATTCTCTTCCTCTCTTCTTCTAATCACCTTCTCAATGTCTCTCCATTATTCCTTTTCATGTACGCTTCATGTCTTTTCCGTCTTCTCTTTCAGTCCTAATTTCTCGTTGCGTTTTAACCTCTTCCCTCTTCTAATCTAACTCTTCCTTTCGTTCCTTCAACTCCTAACACCACCTCTCTATCCTCTTGTTCCTCTTCCACCGCTTCCACGTCCTCGGCGCTCTTCCCAGCACCATCTTCTCCCACCGCACTTGACCCCATCCTCCCTCCGCCCCTGACTTTCCGCACCCCTTGCCGTGGTAGCTCCACCACAACTTTCGCCTCGCCCATCCCCCCTGCCTGCCTCTGGGCGAATAACTCAACCCCGCCTCCATCCCTCGAACCCACCCCTCCCGGAACCTCATCCCATCCGTTGCAGCCCGACCCCTGCGACTTATCTCGCCGACCGCCTTGTCTCTGATAGTCGTGTGTTTTTTTCACCCCTCTACCAACCCCACACAGTGCCCTTCCTCCGCAAACGAAATACGTTAACCCTAATAGCGTTCAGTTTTGACAGCGGTGTGTATGAATTTTTGGGTCAGGTTAGAATCACCCTGTCTCTCTGGTGAGCAGTTTCATTTTCAGGCGTGACAATATGTTATATCTCGTCCCCCACTAGGTATTCATAAACATGCGCGCGTGGTAAATAATTCAAAATCTACATTTGATTTGGCTAAAGGTGGCCGTCATTCTGCGGTCCTTTGTAACGCTTATGCTGGCAGAGTCATGTATCTTCTCAATCTAATTTTTTCCCAATGAAGGGTACAGACGAGTAAAAACATACGCTGAGAAAGCAGTGAGTGATAGCATATTCAAGAGAATTTGAAATTTATGCTTGGTTCTAAATGATGGAAATAAGTCTCTGTCAGTCAAATTATATTAATTAGTTTTTAAGGTAACCTAATTTCGTATTTTTCATAGCGAATGTTCTGAAAAATAGGAACGCACTACCTGCAAAAATGTTGTGTTTCGCCCATTAAAATAAATAGAAATGTTTAAATTGACTGGAAAATATTCTAGCTTTAATTAATTGTCCTTAATTGCTTACAATAATCAGAGTAAAATAGAATTTAAAACAGTGACATTAATTGAAATAATTTTAGTAACATCTGCAATAAATTTTAATAAGTGTTTAATTTTACCCGTATTTGGCAACGAAACGGCTTTAAAAACTAAGACTCAGGATTTTTAATTTGAGTGCAGTTTCATAATATGCTACAGAAGCGTCATCAGCGACACAGGATGAAGAAACTCTATACTGATCAAGAAGACCAGCAAGAAATTTATTTTGTCCACAAAATGACGCCATTCACATTATATTACTTCGCTACAGGATAAACTTTTTGAACATGAGAACTCACCTTAAATACAAAATCTCGCCACTTTCCAAAATATTCAAGCGATGAATGAAAGGAAATTGAAAAAAATGAGAGGATTTGTCGACATGATGGCTTGGCAAGACAGCTCATCAGTCATGATAAGTAGAAATGTCCATAAAACTTTCTCGGGAGGCTAGGAAATTTGACTTGAATTCATAACTGATTGCTCGAATTTTCAACGAGTTCACTTCAACCTCTAGCGGTGCATGAATATCTGTACTTGAAAAATTTCTCTCCTCAATGATCATCACCTCATATTTTACTCATGATGTCATGAATATTACATGATTTTTCACGTGAGTCAAAAACGATGGTATCCGTATCGCCATTTCAATGTGTCTAGATGAAACTGCTAGAAATTATTTACTCTCACTAGCTTGAAAACTCTTTTTGAAAGCTGATAAAATGAATTCCCCATTGCTAACAAAATGCAAAAAATTGTTGCCTTCGCGACATGAGGCTCCATACTTAGGAGAATAGATTTTTGGGGCCTAAAATTTCCGTTTTATTTGTTAATATGGGAGGATGTTTTCTAAATCAAGGAATTAACGAGCCCGTTTGCTTAACTCAAAGAATAGACTTTTTTATTCCAATGATAATCGCTTTCCATACTGGATCGTTGGTTTTGAGCATGATCAAATAGTTTCAAACTGTAATAAATAATTATTATTTCTACAATAATCGCTTGCTAAAGTGGAAAAGATCATAGCTGAAAGTATAAACCGTATTGTAACACTATCGTATGCTTGCAAAAGAAGACTGGTCTTCACAAGTTCCAGATGCCCAAGCCTGTCAAAACCTCGAACCTTTTTCGATGGCTCTTACCTACTGACTATTTAAGAAGACGCCAAATTCCTTTGAATGACCATGTTTTTAAGTAATCACACAAAACATTTTTTTCCGTGAAACTGAATTTTCGGTGATCTTACTGATTCCCACTTTAATAGATCGATAAGTTATATATAATAAATAATCAACTGAGGTATTCCTAACTCGTAATACAAAGTAATAATATGGCTTCTTTTGTATTCACCTATTCTTTCGATTCATTTTAAATCATGTAGTGGGTTAAAGATTAGTGTGTGGAATGAACTAGAAACACCTAAATGATAAAAAATACTTCTCCCGGAGTTATTTCATAAAATCTTATCTTGAATTGAGAATAAACCCCTATATGATAAAAAATACTTTTCCCGTTACTATTTAACGAAATATTTACTTTAATTGTCAATTAACTACAAGCCCTCTAAACACAATTTAGTGCAAGAATTAATAAAAAAGAGCTGTGATTCTGGTTTTAACATGAACTGAGAAACAATTATCTTTTCATGAGATGAAATGGTCACTGCAGAAAAAGATTTGAACATAGAAAATTCTTAAAGAGTATAAGAAAAATGTTCTCCTGGCTAAAGTTACCCTACAAACTAGTCTCGTGAGATGAAAATACAGAAACAATGATTCACGAAAAAAAGAAAATATTTCTCTGAAGTACAGGGTGCGTTCCGAAAGTAATGCAATTATTATTTTTTAAAGTAATTTATTGAACAGATTTGCGCAAACACTTAAAATTCTTCAAAGTACTGTCCTTGGGCCTCTACACATTTTTTCCAGCGACTCTGCCATGAGACGTGCGTGCCCTGGAAGGCGTCTTCGGGGACCTCTCGCAAGGTCTTCGTCACGGCTAATTGAATTTCTTCTATGGACGAAAAATGGGTTCCTTTCAGGATTGCTTTAATCCAAGGGAACAAAAAGAAGTCTGCTGGGGCGACGTCAGGACTATAGGGGGGGTGGGTCAGCATTGGCACCTGATGTTTGGCCAGGAACTCGCGGACTCGTAGTGCGTTGTGGCAAGGCGCGTTGTCGTGATGGAGTTGCCAGGTAGTGGAGATGCCATTTCTCGTCCTGAAGACCCTTTTTCGGAGCCTTCCGACCACATCCACGTAGTGGCCAGCGTTAAATGTCTGTCCTTAAGGAACAAACTCCTTATGGACCACTCCTTTGCTGTCGAAAAAGACAATGAGCATTGTTTTCACTTTTGATTTGCTCATTCTTGCCTTTTTGTGCTTGGGGGACTGGTTGGTGTGCCAATCAGAGTTGGTGTGCCACTTTAACCACCACCTCAAAACTTGTGAGTAGGACAGAGTAGAGTCCTAGAATCCCCGTAAGCCTCACAAATCATTTTGTTACTCTCGTCAAGAGATTTTTTCAGTTTAGCACAAAACTTAATCGCGTAACATTGCTCGATCGTCGATTCAATTTTTTTCCGTGACAAGGTCGGCGCGCAGAGGTTTACAATAACTGATTTCCTGCAGCTTCTACAGCTTGGAGAGCACTTAGATTGGTTTTGCGGCAAAGCTTAGCGTCCCCGCCACCTACTCCAAGTGGTCCGATCCCACTCCGACCAACAGGAGCTGTGCGGGAAATTCAATTGCATTACTTTCGGAATGCACCCTGTATAATGCGATTAGTTGGAGGCAACTGTTTCCCCAATTTTACAACAAATATAATTGATAACTAAATAATAAAATAAAATGGATACTATTCCTTGCGTCGAGAAACATATATGCCGGGCTTCATGAGCACCATCGGAAATCTCCAAGGACCTTGGAAAGCAAAGTGGTGTGATCAGATATTTCAAGACAAACGTTCGCTTAAATAAACAAATTGTGCGATTTAACTACAATTTAACTACGATATCAGAAAGAGAAATAGCGTTTCTGGCATATAAACTTATTTTTCAACAAACTTCCCATCCTATCTAGATTACAACGGCCGAAAAGTCGAGCTTGAAACGGAACGTAAGCATTCACTTCAATTGAGTCACTTTCTATTTTCGCTTCCTCCGGGAAGTGGGAGAGTAATTAAATGTGATCGAAATTTGAAAAGGTGGTTCTTTACGCATGGGCGGCGTCGAACCTTTAATGGTTAATTTATTAATCGACGGAAGGGAAATTGAAGGGAAAGGTTCTCAGGGAGGGAATGTGGAGAGACTGGGAGTGAGGAGGGGTGGTTAGAAAGGGAGGCTGCAAGGCGAGATAAGGACCCTTCCGATAAAAGAGAGGGAAAACGACTGAAGGACAGCCGGGCTCTAATCCGCGCGCTCTTGGGTTTTCTTGTCTCGACCTCCGTGCGGGGGGCTCTGCACACCTTGTGAGGGATGAATGCTTTCGCCAGGGCCTTCTGCGCGGGAGAGAACACGGAATAACACGGACGCAATGCCTCAAGTGCGCGGCCGGGACCCTGTTTGTGTAAGGTGAGGGGCGTGGCACATTGGGGGGAAAGTTTGAGCAGATCCCTCTTCGAGGAGGGGTGAAAGAGAGAGAGAGAGAGAGGGTGGTACTGAAGTGTTTTGGGGGAGGAAGGGGGTTCGGGAATGACGTGGGCAGTGCAGGATGGATGGTATCAAGGGGTGGGAGGGACGGAAAAAGAGGTGGGGAGGTTGCCCAGGCGGTGTAGTCTGCAAATGGAGCCCTTTTGTCTCCCGGAATCACGGACATCGTATTTCTCACCGGGCGGAATGGACGCCGGGGCAAAGTGTGAGCGTTAAATGGCCCCCAGTCCATTCCGTAGCGCATGGCTCGGTGGGTGAGATGGACTGCTGCGGGATACGCTTTGCAAGACGGAAGCGACGGAACTCCGCGAAAAGGCACATTTTCTTTCGTGCCAGTTGATGACTCTACCAGAAACAATACTCAGCTCATCAGCATCCTGTTGATATGTTTACGCATTTGGACAGTTCGTGCAGAGATCCACCATCTTCTTCCTAAATGGCTTACTACTTCTTGCCGATGGCTGAAACAACGCACTTCTTAAAATCCTAAGGCATTATCACCTCTCTCATACTACCATTAGACACTCAAGGTGACGATGTACCGGCTCAAGATAAAGGTTTTCCTCCAAACATTGTTTTCTCAAAGAAAACACATAATTAACTCGTGAAAAAATTTAAATGAGCTGAAATATGGTTAAAATTTCATATTTCTACGTCAAATGTTAGGCTTGCAAAAACTTTTAAAACAATGAGCGTGAAGCAAAAAGAGGATTTAGCTGCGAGTTTTATGGCATGGGAAAACGTAATTGCAGTGAGAGCAACAGGGGTAATATTCCTGATTCATTCACTGCCGGCCTAGGTAGCCTGATCTGCAACCCGCTGGCTTGGAGGTCTAAGTTCTCGGGATGCAATTCATGTCTTTCAGTTTATATCAAGTACCACGGAATATTTGTCTCTCCATGGCTACCATGCCCTCCTTGCTTGCCTAGTTATTCCTTCAGTTTATACTTTATCCTGCTAAAAACCCAAAAGACTCCAGCCCACTCGTGTATTATTTCTCAAAGGCCGCGTTTTAATACCTGATTGTGCCAAATTATAGCCTTTGCTATACTTCCTTTTACGTCTTTTCTTAGGAACTGTGTCACTACATAATTGATTTGAAAGTTCTTCTTTTCCGTATGATATTCTTTTTCTTAGATTGCTAATTTAAGTCTGGTTTATAAACATGATCACATTCAAAACAGTCATAAAATACGGACATCTCTCCACCATTAGTGACTTCTGTCCGCTTGCTCTAATATTTTTTCATGCTATTCTATCTCAACCAAATCTCATCGATTTTCATATTGCTTATCTTTACGTCATACTTATTGTAATGATCATCTAATTCAGTTCAAAATGAATGCAACCCCTTAGGTGAATTATCACTTGGCAAAAATAATAATTTTAGGAAATATTCGCCTACTTTTATACCTGTACCTCAGTACATGCCTCGCGCAAAGACTAAATAGCGTAATTGATTAATCTATAAAAAAAATAATAATTTGATGCTTCAACGCACTCTCCTGTCTGTTGCTAACCACCTTGATTCTCTATCTGCTTGCCTAACATTTTTATTAGGGAACTCATATGAAATGTATTCATAGTTTTAGCCTTTACAGAATAAAAAGCACATTTTTACAAAATAATATTAATCATACACATTGAATAATCGTGAAAAACGAAAAAAACAATTGAATATTATTTTCATTTTATTTCGTAGTATTATGGAAAATGAGATCCAGAGACTGGATTGGAGTACAATTATTATAAGATAAACTGCTTATTATAAATAAACGAAATAGACAGGAAAGGAGGTGAACAAAGAAAATCTCTAAAGAAATCATCAGGTCTGATTCAACGGAAGAATACGGTAAGAGAGATTGTGACAGTGGCCAAATGCTCCAATTAGGGACCTAAATTTTCCCACGGAGGAAAGGAGCCTCCTTGAAGTTTTTCCACTTAGGAATCAATTAAATCTCTCCCTATCAAATTTTAAATTACTCATTCTGCGCTCCGTCATAACCTACCCGGAACCGGCCGGGAGTTTTTAAGCCAACGAACGCTGTCATCTGCTGCAGTTTTCATGTGAGGGGTTCAAAAATACAAGCGTTTGCTAAATTGAGAGTTGGTTCTTCGCCAAAATACCCTTAGTTTTCATTTATGTACCATTTGTTTATGGAATAAGGAATATACTTTGGACGACGGAGTTTAAAAAAAATAAAGGTTAAACACAGACTAACTGAAAACAATTTATTACAAAATATATTTTCCTTAATTTCAGATTGCTCTATCAGTAGATTGTTAAACGTGTTAAACCGTTTTATAACTGTTTAAACTTTAACCGTTAACCGTTTTCAACCTTAACCGTTCCCTCGGTAATTCCTCCTTCGACTTCCTTTCCATCTATCTTACCGTTTCCACTCTTCTCAATATCCAAGTCTCAAAGGGCCAAAGTATATTTCCATTTTCTACCCTTGAGGCCCATATTTCGAAGTTACGCTATGCGTCGTTGCTCTCTATACTGTTTGTAGTCATTTACCTTACAGATTTACACATTAGTGGCTAAATGCACGTATCAGATCAGAACTGGACTGCAAATAAGATATGCCAAAATCTTACTCATCTCAATGTCATTGTTTCATTGGTTATTTAGTTATTATCAGCGAGATTGGTAGTGCGGCTTCTAGCTGTGTGATTTTGTCTGCGAGAGTACTTCCTGGTTAGTGTACTAGTCATTTATGCATTGTGGTCTCGCAGGATCATTGAGCAGGGACGTGTTGGAAGACTAGTGGAAAGTTACATGGAGAATGGCGCCATAAGGCGTGAAAACATGAGCTTTGAGAAAAGAATATTGATATACACGTAGGGATTTTGAGATGTGAGTAAGGAGGAGAAAGGAGGGTAGAAAGGAAGATGATCGTGGAAATGTTGGAAAGGATTGGAAGTTTGTTAAGGAAATTTGGAGAAGGCAGATAGAAAGGACAGAGCATGGAACACATTATATTTTGAGTTGTGTGTCTATAAAAATGTTAGTTGATTATTTAATGTGTTTTAAGTCGTCATCAATAATTCAAATTCAATGAAAAGGTTAAAACGAAAAAAAAACAGTTTTATAACAGTCCTTTCCCATACTTGATGCCATGAGACAAAATATAAGGCCAACAGATCTAATGGAAATAAAAACCTGGAGCTAGAAGTATTGTTAGCTGAAGAATTCCTAATGATAATTATTAGCAATACTATACTGGGCTCCATTAATTTTATAACAGCTGCAAGTTGTAACCCAAAGATTGGTAATGCTTACATATTGCTAGAAATATTAAGGAAGCAGTTGTATGAGTTACTTCGAGATACGTAGGATATAGTGGTGGAATTTTAGGTGGGATAAAGAGACAGAGGAAATTAACTTCAGGAATAAAGGCTGTAGGAAATAGTAAATCAAGAAATGCCCTAAATAATGGAACATTAAAAATTGTTACGGTAGCAAAAACAATGTTGGTACTTTGAAATGAAAATGCATTTATGTGCATTTTGCATAATACGTGAAATGGGTAAAAATCTTCAAATTTAACGATGTTACCATAAATTTTGACGTGTATATATAACTCTCAGTTTTATTATTGTTTTTATGCTTGCAAATTGCACAATAACCATATTGAGGTAGCAATCATACTACTATTTTTCCGCTCTGAGGTTGGAGTTTTCACCCTGGCGTGTCGCAACCCTCCGAGTGAAGCAGATGCGAAACGGATTCGTGGGTTGTCGCGTCCACCGCTTCTCACGCGCTTAACCGAGAGCGCTTATTTTCCGGAAGGGAGACGAAATGTGTCCCACCCAGCTCGCACATCCTTTGGCACCGCTAGTAAAGGGATACGGAGCACCTAAGTACATCATCCTCCGGATCGCGCGGAAACGCATTCGGGGCGGGCGGAAATGAATCCGAGCGCTTCAACCGCGGCGCGCAATTGTGCGGAATTGCGAGCGGGACCACAGAGGGTGGCGGGGAGGAGTTTACGGACGCCAAAATCGCGGTGACCGCATTCGTAGCTGTCTCGTGCCCTGCCTCGAGTCGCCTACACGTCACACGAAACCGATGGCGGGCCCACGTCCATCTTCCCGTTTCGTGGTGTCACCAATCGACGCCGGACGGAAAATCCGTGAGACACCATGGGTTTCTCTCTCTGCAATGGCGCAACATATCGCCTCGGATTGTGTATTCTGTATTATAGTATTATCGTAGTATTGTAGTATTCTGACACTTAAGGAATGTTTTGAAAATAAACTTTAACCACGGCTCATGTCACTGAAAATCATGACCTTATTCACTTCTGTACACTTTATACCCAACCATATTATCCTCCTTTTAACCTGATATACTAATATTCTTCCCTCAATCAACTATTTCGACACTCCCTCACCGGTAGAATAGATAGCAAAGGTTTTTTTTTATAAATATACCTATTTCAACAGACAAGATGCCAATACATATTTCATAAAACTTGACGGAAATCCTTTTCGTATAAAAAAGAATGACCCATATGATTGATATGGCTTTAAAAAGATGTTAGAGATAGGAAAATTATCATGACTGTATTAAAAAAGATAATTCAACAATGGTTCCCTATGAATGCTTCTACAGTTTGAATTTTATTAATTACTTATATAATAATATCCCTTATAAGAGTTTACATGTTTTTTTTTTCGTAGACTCTAATGTAAATTAATTCACATTAATTCGCTATGTTTACCAAACTTTTTTCCGAGGCACGCTAGAATGGCTTCTAGAGTATGAAATTTTTTCCGTTATGAAAATTAATGGTTTAAAATCGCATGTTTGCTGAAGGTCTTAAAGTTGAATTCACAGCAGATTAAGTGAGATTTACAAAATTCGCCAGATGACGCCGAAATATTTAATGCCATATGAATGCGAAATTATTCCGCAGGGGAATTCAAACGGAACGCTTAAATTAGGATTAAAGTAGGAACATTTATGTTTTCTTTGAAGGGAGAGCGTTTAACGGCTTCACGCCTTAGCTCTCGGATACAAAAGCTCATTTGAATACTTAATGGGAGCTCAATAAAAATAGCCATTCTTTTACATTCACCTGCCGTTGCCAGAACACGGAGGCGAGCATTCATTTTCCACGCAAATACGAGACCATAAATTCATTTCCCTCCCACCTAACGGAAGAAAGGCGTTTAGGAATTTCGAAACAAAGCATCAAAGGTCTTTATCGTGAGGTGAGAATAAGAATCGCGCCAAACAATGGCCTGAGCGCAGGTTTTAAGGAGGCCGATAAATGCAAAACAACTATTCATTCGCAGGCTCTCATAACGAGCGAAATGAACTCGCAACGATGGGCACGGAAGAATATCAATCACCTGGGAAGTGGAAGGAACTAAAGTGAGGATCTTCATCCGTTCCCTCCAGACAGTATCGCGTTTTCATCCATGCCCTTCCGTGGAGTTAGCGGCAAAATGAACCGAATCCCGGAACAGTATGAGGAATAACAATAATAACAACGACAACACGAAGCGATCTAGATCATTGCATAACAATGGGTGGTGTAGGAGTGAGTCCTTAAGAAGGGCAACCTCCCCAGCCTTCTCGAAAATTCCGGAGGAAAACTGAGCTCTCTCGGTGGCCTTCCATTACATCCGGACAGGTCCTTAAGACCGGGGGGAATAACGGATGGGCTGCTAGGTGATGAAGTGCTAGTTTGGGTGGGCGGGGGAGAGACTGCGCGTGCGAGAGGGTGTCTTGGAAGAGGTGAATGGAAAAGGGAAAAGGAGGGAGTTAAGCCGGAGAGGCCGTGGGGGAGGAGTCCTAAGATGGGAGCGGGAGATGTAGGAAGCTGGAGGATGTAAAGGAAGGCGGAGGAAGCTCTGGAGAGGGGGGTGTACCTGGAAAAAAGATTAGGCTAGACGTAGGAACAGGTCTTGATCTTTAAAAGGCTGTAAGGGGAAAAGGAAGATTAAGCGGAAATGGGGAATTTTATTGGGCAATGGAGAATAGATATACTGCTGACTCTTCTGTTTATTTTTCAGTTATAAAAGAAATGCACTGAATGCAACGGAATTTATGCGAATTCTGCGCATGATCACCTATAATTTGGATATGATTCCATTTTCTGGAGTAAATATATAGATATAGAAGATTGAAACCCATATAATATCAGCTTTTGTACAAAGTATCATTTCATTCGGATAAGTACCAGAATAATGATATGAATGCTGGTAAACCAGCTTCTAAAATAACTGTGAAATACTAAAATGTTTCAAAAATAGAATAGCAAAACCGAAATGTTCTTCTGTTCACATTCTGGGTTAAATGTTTACTTTGTAGGATAATGGTAAAATATTTGCAAGTATTCTATGGCGTTCTGTAGCGCAATGTATAGGTAAATATATAAAAAAATGAAATCATATGAGAACAAAAGAAATTTCGCCAAAATCGAACCTTAAGTTATCTCATGACAGCAATTTCTAAGAAAATGGCGAAGCATCAGATGACACATGACATGTTACATTCACCTGAATGCTTTTTCAGCAACATTCTTTATAAGGGGTGTAGTGGCTGTTGAACATTTCAGAGGCAGTATTAAACTATTCAATCACCATGAGTTTCTCATTTAAATTAGTTAATAAGTTCCTAAATGCATTCACTACAGTGCTGATCCGATATTATCACTTTTAAGGGCAAAACATTTCTGTTAGTGTTGATAGTATGGAATATTTTGACTTAAATTAATTATGCTCAACTCATTTTCTAAACAATGTGGATGAAGGACATAAGTATATGAATGACGGAGCTAACACATGCAATCAAATGGAACGTATCAGTAAAACTAAAAGGAGAGGTGGAAAGGAATAACGTAATAAATTGATGAAAAATGACATATTTTTCATATGGGGCGAATGACGTGGAATATTGAAGTTTGATAGGCAAAGAAAAGGTTTTTATGTTTGAAGAATGGCATAGTAGATGAAATGATCCTGATACTTGACCTTTGAAGAAAGACTCTGATCTCAAAGACTTTTGATATGATATCAAGAATAGCAAACATAAGCTGCATATGAGGGAAGACAAGCGGAAAAGTTTTATCTATGGAGGGATAAATTCTCCAAAGACTAAAATGGAAGCCACAAGAAATATTGCACGAGATATCAAGGAAGAGTTTTGGGGATGTAAAGGCCGTTATATAAGATATATTGTCAGCGTAGAATGTAAAAGAGAATAGCCATATTGAATGCTATTTCTATATGGAGAGTAGGTAAAATATGACCTCAAAGTAGGTATAGTACTGAATTATAGGATTTAATAAAGCTTAATGTATAATGATATTAAGAAAGAATACAAGGATGTTTTAGAGTTTACTCAAACTCTGGCATTGGGCGAAGGACAGTGAAATGACGATGATAAAAACTCCTAGGAAAAAATAATTTGCACTTTTCTTATTATGGATTTAATCTGGAGAAACACAAGAAAACCAAGTAATGGCAATAAGGTGATTTTCATCAAACTGCAAACCTATTATTAATATTCAGTCATGTATTAATCAGGTTATTGATTGAAAGGGTCTAATATATTTATTATAATTGATTATTATATGATTATATACTAGATTGATTAATATTTTCCTAACTATGATTACAGTGAGGTCGGGATTTTATAACGCGTCCTCCCACAGTTACCTAGCATATTCCATTATTATCCGACTCTAGGTCCCTTCCGTTTCATGTTATTTTTTGACGCTAAATTCCAGGTATCACATGCCTAAAACTACTTTCTGTAAATCTAATAACACAGAAAGAATTGTTTCGCTTCCACTCCATATCGCCTGAATCTTCAGAATTTGTTCGGTAAATCTAATATTTCCATTACCTATCACGTGACGGCAAGGTTGTTCCTAACAGCCTCACCAGCAGGTACAGTTTATAATTTTCACAACTAACACATCAATAAGACAACATTTTCATAACAGGATTACATATCGCGAAGGGATTAACGAGACAGTGTTATCTTAATTTCAGGCTTAGGCCAATTCAAAGATGAGACTGAACTAGTGATTTCACAGGCATTGTAAAAATTATGAAGTACCTAATTTTATTCTAACTATTCTGCTAGCTTCGCCCTAGCCCACTGGTGAGATCTACATTGCAATGCGTTGCGGGAGTGGTTGATTGGACATTTGCTACCACGATTGATAGGTAAGTTCCAGAAAAATCAGGAAATAAAATCCCAAACTACGGTATAGGAAACTATGCTCTAAAAGTGTAAAGAGTCTAAGGTCTAAAGAAGCCTAGAATGGAAAGAAAAGACTAAAGAGTCAATGAAAGCGAAAACAAGGATTACCTAAGGTTATTTGAACCAATGGATGCAGGTTGATGCTTGCAAAGAGTTGAACTTAAAGATCATCGGGAGCAAGGAATAGTAGAGGTTAAAACTAGGCGTCCGTATGAGAATAACAGAAGCCATCAACAAGTCGCCGTTTAAACTTCCCATCCGACAGTAGGAGAACTTTTGTTACATCCTTCTCACTTAGACCCATAACCATTTACTAAAATATCAGCTACTTTCAAGATTCAAACCTGGGTCCTCTGCATGAGAGTCTAGCATCCACCAACCACAGTAATGGAGTATTTAACTTGGTATTAACTACCCATAAATGCTTGAATTGATAAATACAAGGACTGCGAAATAGCCGCGAAAAAAGCGGGTACTTGACTCTCTTAAGGCTTTGCGCGGAAATTTGGAAATCCTTGGCTTGGTTAAAAACTAAGCACCTTTGCGTCTAAATTTTGCTTTACATCTAGTGCACGGCGGCGCAGTGCGCACAATTACCACCACTTCATGACACACTATACAAGCAATTTTCGGAAGCCCTCAAGTTCATGTTTATTCTAAGTCTTCAGACATCCTATGAGAAAAATGACACCGTTGCAGCCCCACTGGCTAAAGCACCTGACTAGCAATTAATGGCTTCCGGGTTCGAGTTCCCATGGAGGTGATTTATTCTCTGTGAAAATTCCTCTTGTATGCACTGATGCTATAATCGGGGAGCAATTGTTTTATTCACGCAGAGTAAGGGAAGGTGATAGATTAAATAGCAGTAACTGTAAATATAATTAGATCCATAATGTAAACAGATTGTAGTTTACCTGTCAGTTTGAACAATTAGATATAAACAAAATAGTGCTTTTGATATATCATCTTTGCGAAGCTACCACAAACATTTTTATAGGATTTGCACTAAATATTTCCAGCACATTGTTAATTTAAGGCCACTTTAAGGTAACGACTAGTTTAGGAAGACTCTATTGCTTGTGTAGTCGTCTTCCTCCTATGGTATTTCAGGAAAAGTGAAATATGCAGTGTTATCTCCAACAGTGCACTTGCCTAATCGTCGGTTATTCATGCCTGGAGCCTGTATGTGGCATGCATTACACAGACACCACACGCCTTTCTCGTGGCTTGCAGACAGGTTTGTGCGATAGGTATGTAGATTTGAATATCGCAAATTCGATATTAACTTCCTAATTTCAAAATCGTAAATTTGTCAACGTTACGATCTAAATTGGCCATATCGCATGATAGTAAAGGCGCCGAGAGGTTGACTTTACGATATGACGCGATTGCATATAGTGTCAGCGATATCACATATCGAATGACATGACATTGTCAAATAGCGATTTTGGTGCCGCGTTGTGAAATCAGGTACACATCGTATTATGTAGGCGGCGCATTGCAATATTATTTAACCCTACTCGCAGGTTAAAATATAAAAGAGGAGCATCTGAATCCTAAATCTGATTCTCTCTTTTCAAAGTCACCAATTGTGCGGTAAATGCCCTGTACTATGAATTGATACTTCACTTCACAAACAAACAACAATTAAAAGTTACGGACAACAGAAAGTTGTAAAACAATGTATGTCCATTTTCATTTCTCAATCAACCATGCTGGTAACTGGATCATGTCTAATTGTAAGTTCCGATTATCTCGCCCAAAATTAGGCAATTGCCGATGCCTAGGTTTTAGTTCCTTACAGCAGTCGCACACTGATCAGGAAATCAACAATGCTGACAACTTGAAAAACTTACACTCAATAACATTGCGACCCATTTTTATTTTTCTTGCGCAAATATCACACGCATGTCTTTGGCGCCCCCACTGGATTTCCACTCGAAAGTACCCGACCGGGAATTCCGCTCCGTCGGCGAATTTTAAGATATGCGCCCCGAACTTGCCATCGGATCGCAGCGGACGCAAACGTGCCCGGTGAATTTGCCGAGAATGAACTTGGACTAAAATTGCTTATTTGAAAAACATGAAAAAATCCGGATATGCGATGGGCCGGAGCTGAGATTGGCGCGCAGCCTCGGGACCGCCCCGGGCACCGGCACTTAGTTCGACCGGGAAATTCGGCGAAATCGGGAAAGCGGGCGAATGGGTGAGGCGTAAGGGAGTGCGATATGCGAAAGCAAAGCAAAAGGTCCGGTAGGTGGGGATGGCTTTATGGGTGGGAATGTTGCCCTGAAAAGGGGATCGGAGCTGATGTGGCGATGGAAGAGAAAAAATAATAACCCTGGGAAGGGCAAGGATTGGTTGTTTCGATAGTGACATCCCGCTGGTCAGAAAGCGGAAGACACGTTTGCGGGGTCAAATACGCTTTTCACTGGTTGAATATGGATGTGGAAAATTTTGGCCCTCATCGAAGATCCGCAGATCTATGTCATTGAGTTTCTACTACTGACGACACATCCAATGCCGCAGGCACCTCATATCGTGTAGGGCAGACGAATTGGAAGAATTATTCCAGGAAATAATGTTTGCATTAATCGATCATCTAAGCGGACCACAGCTAAGCGTATGTAACCTAATAACAGATATACCCGGTCTATAAAGGCAATGAGCACCAGATAAGATATCTTTATCTATCAAACCTATGTTTTTGAGAAATGAACAACATACCCAATTATCGAGTTGTACAAATGGGTATGACCAGCATTTGCAAGAAAATTGATAAAACCGTATGATCTTAGCCGGGAGGTAAGGTAATCAGAACGAAAGGCACCACGGGGAACACTGCTTAAGGGGCCGTGATACATGATTATTTTTTCGCTTTCGAGTGCTGAGATGATGGAGATAGTTTTTCCGTCGACCGGTAGAGTTACCAGAGTCGGCGCCTACCCAACCAGCCATATTTTTGTTCAGTGTCTCTTCTACGCTTTAATTCTTTGCGCAGAGGTGATGAGGCAATAACGACCCTTCCCTCTCATCCCCTCCGTCCGCGGAGTTTTCGTACCATAGCTGACCACTAGACGCAATGTTGCCATTTCAACACACGATTGGACCAAACTGTTTGGCAGACTCCACATTATACCATGTGGCAACGTGGAATTCGCGGAAATGCGCTCGCTACGATTTTCTAAGAACCGAGCCGGTCTGGCTAGCCTGGCCCTAGTGGGGTTCGTAGCTGCAGGAGAACGTGTCCGCGGTCCAAGTCATGAATGGACTTCATTTTTCGGGGTAGCCGCGTTGATTGGTTGTTGTGACAACAGTTTAGCCGTAAGAATTGCAACAAATAGGATTTGCGTGACAGCTGGTAGCTTGGCTTGCACGTGTTTATGTCTAAATGTGGTAATTTGAAAGTAATATACGTTTATGCCTACTAAAGACCACCCCATTCCGATGTACACTCAGTATTAGAACTCGAGAAACAGATCAGGCACATTAATTCTCATACCAACGAACGACAGATTATTGAACGGTGGAGATTTCAATACCACATCGATAGATTGGAAAACATGTAGTCATTAGTCTGGGGGGTAGGGACAAAGAAATCTGCTCGTCATTTTTTAACCTGTTCGCATAATACGCAGTATATCAAATAGTAAATTTGCATAATAGAAGGGAGAATGTTCTCGATTTACTTGTCTCAAACATCCATGAAAAAGTCATTAATGTTAAAAATGTCGATGGAATAAGTGACCACAAGGTAGTACACGTTAAATTATCCCTCAATACTGACAAAAATGTAAAATTAAAAAGAAAGATTTGCCTTTTAAGTAAAGCAGATTTTAACGGATTTAGGCGTGAATTACAGACTTCTTTTGAAAAATTCTAAACATCAGAAAAAATAGTGATACAGACATGGAAAGAGTTCCTCCAAATTACACGGTGAGTGAGTATAAGAGTGAGAATAGGGAACCAAGGTGGTCCAACGCGGAGGTTGTAAAAATGTTTAAAACGACAACGAGTTATCCACGCGAAACTAAGAAAAATGTAGCTAATAGCGATCTAAAAAATTATCGAACGTTACATATAAAGCAGCCGCAAAAACAGCCCTTAGAAAAGCGTAAAGTGATTTCAAGAGAAAAGTACTTGGAGAACAACTAGAGGGGAATCCGAAAGCATTTTGATCATATGTTAGGGAAGTACAGTGGACTAAAATTTCAACTGTTAATTCCTTGAAAGGGTATAGGGGCGAAATAATTAGATAAGGCTAATTTTTTGAATTATTTTTCCAGAGCGTTTTTAATCAATCTAAGCGTAGTTTGCTCGAAACCATACCAGACCGATTTCAGCAAATAATGCCCCCGATCGATAAATGTATCTTATAGCGGAATCGTATCCTTACTAAAATACGATAGCCCGAACAAGTCCTCAGGTCCTGATGAAATTCCTGCTCGTGTGTATAAAGAAATAGCTCTCGAAATGGCACCGTATTTTAAAGTAATATTTAACAAATCCCTCGAAGAACACGCGGTTCCCAAAGACTGGAAGATAGCAAACGTGATCCCAATTTTTAGAAGTGGCGATAGGGAACATCCATCGAATTATAAACCAATATCAATAACGTCACTGTCGTTCAAAATTATACAGCATATGATAGTTACATCAATAAGGGGACACCTCGATAGCCAGGATTTATTGATAACAAATAAGCATGGGTCCAGAAAGGGACGGTCCTGCGAAAATCAATTAGGTCTTTTTGTTCATGATATTTTAGTTTCGGAGAAGGTAACGTACAGGTAGACGCAGCGTTTTTAAATTTAGAAAAGGTTTGATAAGGTAATGTAATTTACTCGCGAAGTTAGCATCATACGGGAGACAGTAATATGGTAGGCTGGATAGGAGATTTCCTACATGAACGCGTTCAAAGGGTGGTATTAGATGGTGTCACCTCAGGCGAAGTAAAAGTTACATCGGGTGTTCCCCAGCGTGATAGGCCCAATTTCATTTCCTCTCTCCGTAAATGACTTGAATACAGTAGCTAAAAATAGCAAGCTCCGTCTTTTTGCCGATGATGCAGCAGTCATCATTGGTCTTCATTCCTCAGATCGGTTTGACGCAGCTCTCCACTGAGTCCTGTCGGCTAATCTCTTCATATTTACGTAATTCTTCTGATGCAGTAGTGTATAAGGAAATAAGAAATTAAGAGGATAGTCATTCTTTAGCTAAGGATTTATATGCGATTGATGATTGGTGCGATAGTTGGCAGCTAGAATTAAATTTGAAGATATGCGCGATAAAGAACTTTGGGAAAAATAACTTTCCCCAGAAAAATTATTGCATCAAAGAAAAGAAAATATCTAACGTAGAATTTATTAAATACTTAGGCGTCACCAACATTGAAGACATGCTGTGGGGGAAACACATCAGGGAAATAACTAGTGTAGCAAACCATATATCAGGATTCGTAAAAAGAGTTCTAGGCAAATGCGATGAGAGAGTACTAGAAGCTATTTTACACTTGTCAGGCCTCATTTAGAATATGCCGCTAGTATATGGGATCCGTACGAGGAAGGTATGATAAAAGAATTAGAGCGTGTGCAAAGAAGATCCACTAGATTTGTTAAAGGCCGCTATGATAATTGTATAAGTGTTACGAGTTTAATAGAAGAACTAGGCTGGGAATTACTATCAAAACGCAGGTTGAAATTTAGGTTAAACCTTTTCAGTAAATTGGAAACCGATTTGTCGAATATTTTAAGTCGATAATTCTTCTTCCCGTTACTCCACCGGATAGGTATGCCTTCGTTTTTCCCTTCTTCGGCAATTGCCATATCGTCAAATGAATCATGCAAAGTTTCGTCAGCTACTGAATCGTCAATATTGGACGGGATTTCTTCAATAGCGCAAGAAGTTCCTCCTACGTGCGACTCTGTTCCCATTATTTTGAGACGCCTGTTTCGGATAATAGAAATTTGCATACTTACACATGAATATATCACTACATTAAGATAGTGTTTTCACAAAAAATGACAATATTTACCTTTTTTCTTCCCTCCGCTTGGCCAAAAATTCACCCTTTCTTTTTTTCCTCGCCATCGAAAATGTCAAGCGACTGCCTACTTTAATTTTCCGATATCGGTACGCTTCCGATGACATTTTGAGACTTGACTATTAGTCAGTTTGACTATTACTAGACACCCCGAGAGCGACAACCAAACAGAGACTCAAGAAACAACCCGTCAGTAAACCAGACACTCCGTCTCACTCGCCTCTGCTTCCCGCCCGCCTGCACTTTCCCTTCCCCCAGCTCCAACACCTCAAGGATACCGTTTTAGGATATAGGGTAGAGGGACCGTGCCGCTTTTTGAGTAGCGCAGTAGGCGGAGAATGTGTGAACTGTTTAGTGATTTGCACGACGCTCGAGGCGTATCCCTGGGCTGGAGTTGGCGAAAAACATAAATTACTTTCAGAATATCTCAACAGCGTGTCTTTTAATAAAAATCAATAACTTTCATGGATCCAACAGACTAAGCTTGAATCTTGTACTCTATAATAACGAAAGTTAAAAAAATAGCCCCTCTGTCTCCCAATATTTGCAACAAAAAGGTCTATTTTTACATCGATATATATTTTTAACAAGGCTTATTACGTAAAATCTAGGATTATAGAGTAATAGTTTGATACTTTCTCTTTTAATTACTGAAAACCGCATTCCGATATCTGGCTTCCTGTTGGAGCAATCTTCCTTGAAAAATAGGTCTGAAAAACAGCTATGTCCCAGGGCCCCTTAACGTCCCATCCGAGGGACGGAGCACTGAACTCCATGTGCTCTTCACAGATCACGCTCTAGTAGGGGAAAGTTCATCATTAAAATATTTGTTATTGCCGGAATTTGAACCAGGGCCCTTAGGGACAGAACCAGCACTCTTAAACGCAGCACCTAACCTCTGATTTTACAATTATTTTTCACTGTATTCCATCACTGTGATGCGTTTTTCTCAATAGGTATATGGTATTAAAATCAGATCCTTTGGTAACACCCTCTATTTAAACCGGATTTCCACGTAGGGATGAGGAGCATTCATGACTACTTGAACGGGTTGACTTCAGAATCCTAAGATTGTGTCTGAACGGATATTTGCGAGGAGAAGAGGGTGGAGGAAGAAGGGAAAACCTCGGCGGCAGGAGAGGAGTTCGGCTTGCCAACTGTACCACTCAGCGAGTTTCGCTCGTCTGACTGGTCGTGTTTCGCAAAAGACGTGCCCTGGAGTGTGAAGCGGGGACACTCCCCGGAGCCGTAAATCTTGCCCGATGCCTCTCCGTGCCACGGAGTCGACGGCCGAGCCACCGCCGCATCCTCGCCATCCACCCCCGCCGCGACCCCAGCCTGCAACCCACCCCTACGCCCACCCGCCCCAGCTCGAAAGCGGTGCGAGGAACGACGTGATTAATGCACGCATTTTCAGGGGCGGGTGAGGGTTGATATCGGGGAGGAAGCGTTGGGTGTTGGGAACTTTCGAAAAGAGGACACCCTCCTCTGTTTGGTTGTGCCCTGTCCAGACAATACAGCTTTCAGCCGTTATTCGAGAGTGGAGTGAATCAGAAAAAATATTTCCCACCACGGTCACGAAAATAATGATTCTAGTGGGTTCCAAATAAAATGGAAAACATTTTCCAGCACTAAAATTTCAACTGAACATTGGTGCGCTTAGCATTAAACCAGAATGTGATAAGGTCAAATAATGTTACACGCAATTTATTATTTGTTCCCGACCGGCATTGGCCATTTTCAGATACATCATACCTGGAAATGGCAGTAACGCATTGAAACTGAATCAAAATGCTAAAATATAGTGTGCCAAAAGGTAAAAGTATTGATTGTATGATATTTATTTGGAATTTTCGAAGAAAAAATCGTAACTGACGAAATAAAAAAAGTAAATGTTGTTTCCTTCACCACTTACTCAAACGCTTTCGAGATTTTTGGATGAACATTTTGGTTAAATGAAGGAGCAGTAAAGAGAATGATGAAAAAGCAGTCTGCCAAATACTTTATAAAGGTATCTAAGGGAAGAAGGTCAAACATAATCTGCCTTATATTACGAGCTGGTTGTCTGGTAAAAACATAAGTCAAAGAAAGTAAATTAGTAGACTGTTAAAGAGTGATCTTGAATGAAAAATGTGGGGGAAGTGGTGAAAGATGCGAGAGAGAAATATTATATGAATGTGAATACGTTAGCTGATAGGAAAACGAGAATAGAGCGGCGTCATATCAATTTTAAGAATGATTACGAGTGATGATGATATTTTTGACTCTTTTCTTAGTAAATGAGGAAAGAAAAATATATATTAATATAATGCTAAGAGTGGACTTTACACTAGGAGCTAAGCTAAGTTTGGTGAATATCTAATTTAGGTAATTATGACTTCCATGACACGTCATTCAACCACGTCAGACAATGAGTGCACGTGTTCAAAGTTCACTGAAATAGATCTCAGTGTACTAATTGAATAATTCCTCCGTCATTTAACTGTCAAAACTGTATTTTGGATGGATGACACCATACAAGCCACCTCACAAAGAAGTCAAAGAAACGGGCTCTCTCCGACTAAAAATAGGGAGTCAGAACGATTGTTTCCATGGCACTTTTTGTGGATTGTCACAGATTTAGTTCGATGCACGCACATAAAACGCCACTCAAAGTCTATTTCTGTTAACGCTAATGGATAAAACATCAAGCGAAAACTTTACTCTGAAAACGAGGTGAAATACGACTGATGGCAACACAAAATAATTTTTTGCATTAATATTCGAACGGGTCATCTAAAAAAAGGGAGCTACAGACGTTACAGTTGACAGAAAGCTGAGCTCAATGCAGTATTGAATGAATTTGACAAGTGTTGAAATGCGTGAAAAAATTATTCATATGATGACCTGAAGAGGTTCTGCGAATGGAATATTCAGATAAGCGAAATATTTGTGTGATGTCAATTTATAAAATGATGCGTAACAACCAATAAAATATTTAAACTGAACACAGGTTACCCGCCACTTAGGAAGTAATTTTCTATTAGAATAAAATATGGAGGGTAATAAAAATGTTTCTTTTGAATCCAGATAATTTTTTGTAAATAACTCAATAGTAGATTTGTAATAACAATGGCAAAACGGGTACCAGGTACGTTCGGAGGTATGCTATAAATATGCTCCCAAGAAAAAATCCCATTCGA
This sequence comes from Platycnemis pennipes, assembly GCA_933228895.1. NCBI lineage: Eukaryota > Metazoa > Arthropoda > Insecta > Odonata > Platycnemididae > Platycnemis > Platycnemis pennipes. The sequence continues at coordinate 73,668,361 of OW121856.1, read as the reverse complement.
AATAATACCTAAATGTATTACGAAAATATCCATGTTTTGAGTTCCTTTAGCAGATTTCACGTTTTATGAGACGTAATTAGAAACTTAAAGTAACATCGCAATGCCAGGAATCATAATTTTTAAAGAAATGCGAAATGACTTTAGGATAAAGTTTGGAATGTTGCAATAATCGTCTTGCAAATAGAATCTTTCAAGCTGTTAAGGGAAGGAAGAATTTAAGGCACAATCCTGCGATTTCTTTTTTAGGAGATTTAATTGGGAATGAAACACTTAAGTTTACTAAGATATTTCTCCACCACTGCACCAGCATAAAAGCCAAACTGCTACGGAAATTACTGGCTAGAAGCTCATGGGCAAATGACGGCAAAAATTAAATAACTACGTTAATGCTAGGGGCTTCGGAATCACAAAACCGCAGCAAAACAATGAAAAGAAAAGCAAATCCGTCAGTGGCAAATCTCGATGCCATCTCAAATTATTCCGTTGTATGGTTGCCGCTGCTATGTTGAGGACGCGAGTGTGAGAACGGCGGGATTGAAAAAAATAAAAGGACGGTGATCCCAGCCGCGAAATTTCGACGAAATTGAACTTTTATCCGGCGCCGTGTTAATGAATAAGCGGCCAACGCCGAATTCTCGCGCCCCCGCAGACGTTTTGGACGAGGTTTAAAGTTGCGTGGGAGGGCTGGAAGCCGTATTGGGACCGTTGTACGGGGGGACGAAGGGAAATAAAAAAAGAAATTGGTATGACGGTGGAGACCTTCATTCACACCCGGTCTTGGGACTTATTGGGACAGTGCCGGGGGCTGCGGAACACTCGGCGCATGCTCTGGAGGTGGGAGAGGAACGGGGTGGGCTCCCGACTATCCTCTAACCCCCACCTCCAACGCCGCATCCTCCTCTTAACGCTTCCTTTAATTTCCCGGACTGTTACGCTCGGTTCTCCTCCGCAATCCTCTCTCCAGCCACACTGCCATAAGTATGTACTCCACATACGCCGTCTCTCCCGACTTCCCCAGCCCCTAAAGCCGGGGACGATGGGTCAAGCCCACTCCTTCCGGCACATATGAGGTTAGCCCCCGTGACTGCCCTTTAACCTCTCCCCTTTTTCTTTCGAAATGCACCGACTCTCTTCTGTATATCGCTCTGCATGCCTCTTATCCTACCTTATGTTCACAAATTCTCCCAATTTCCATTCTTCTACCCCAGTTTTTTTAGTGCGTTACATAACTGATTCATGCAAAATATCTCTAATGTATGAGATTTTGTCTACACGAATCACAGAGAGAAAATTCACAAACTCGGCAAACTACCTTTGCCGGTAGTTTTGGGAGGTAATCTGCGTTAAGTCAACCAAAATATTTCATGGTACCAGGTTCGTTTGTGAATTTGGTGAGCCAAGCTCATTGCGTTCTCTGACATGGAGTTGTGCTGTTTACGACTGTCTGACCCCTTATACTATTGAAATAGTTGATTGTTAAAATATATATGTACATACATATCTCGGTATTGTTTTGGTTCGGAGATCTCTTAATGTCGTATTTTCATTCGTACGAAACAATTTTATGTGTGGTGTGGATACCTTAGAAATATATTTAATACGTTTCACAGTTTTTTTTGTTAGATACCATGAATACCATATGGAATGTGAAGGTGTAAATGACCACAATGTATTAGAATACTGCTGCTGATTATTTACACTTTTTACAAAGGCTAGAGCATTACCCTCATTACGTGAAGCAACAAATCTGCCAGTCAATCCTGGATTCGCAAATGATTATCGCAATAAAAAGAGTAAGAACTCACAAAGTATAATCGACACCATTTAACGAAGGGAAACTTCCCTAGGTTCCGACAAATCATATCATCATCAAGGAAAATGCCTTAATTGTAGAGAGCCTTATGAGTCAAGGAGGGAGTTGTGCTGGAAGGGAGAAGGAGGAATGGGTAAAAAGGGAAATTAAGAAGTTTGAAAAATAGTGCAGGAGGATTAGATGGTGGGGATACAAAAAAAGGGGTTGAGGGAGATGGAAAATGAACTTGAACTGAGGTTGAAATCGAAATCTTGGTATGACCAATTAACGAAGAAAGTAAATTTAGAGAAGCAAATGGGTGGATGGTGGTGAATGTGTTCCCGATCCCGTCCGATATGTCCGATAGAAAAAAGAAGATATATAATGAGAAAAAAAATTACCACGATTCACGTTAAATTCACAACTACTTTAGCGGGAATTACTTAGGGCTAATAATCAAACTAGAATGATAATGATTAATTAGTAAAATACGGAGTTATTAATGCCATATAGTATCTTTAGATGTAATATGAATGTCATACATTTTTTCAATTCCTCCTGCCTTTATTATACAATTTTATTCATAAAAAAGAATAAACAAAAAATCTGTCACATTCTGTGAATGGAAAAGTAAGCATGTACTTGGAATTCATGTTACTGGTTTAAAACCATTCAATATATATCGGAATATTTTTTTACAATCCAAGCATTGCTAAGTTTTATAACTACTAAATACATGTTTTAAGGATACAAGTTAACACAAGTAAGATTTAAGATACAAGGTTTTACATGTTTTAAGGATAGATATTGGAACAGCAAGTGAAAGGAATAGAAGGTTATTACTAGCTAAAATAATAGGTACGGCATTAAGAAAGTGTGTAATAATATATTTGAGTGCATTCAAGGATAGGGAAGAAGGTTTTGTAGTAATTAAAACCAACGCAATTCTTGGTAAAAAATTCATTTAAATAGGATTGGTAATGATTTAGGAAAACTTAAGGAGGTGGAAGAGTACTGTTAACTGGGAAGCTGAGTAACCAACGATGGACGAAGCAAGAAAGAAATAGCCAGTAGAATAGCTCAGGCAAAGAGGGTATTCTATAAAAAGGAAAATATCCTTACAGCTGGAAATACAGGCGTAGAAGCAAGAAAATAATTCATCAGAACGTGCATCTAGAGCTTGTTTATTTATGGCAGTGAGGCATGGACGATTACAGCAGCGGAGAAGAAAAGAGTGGAAGCATTCAAAATGTGGTACCTCCGAAGAATGTTGAATATAGAATGGATCGACCGAGTGACAACCGAAGAAGTCTTAAGAAGAGTAGGAGAAAGGAGAAGTCTATTGAAAATTCTAAAAAGAAGACGGTGCAACGTAATCAGCCATATCATAAGAAACAATGGCTAGATGAAGACAATCATCGAGGGAAAAGTGAACGCGAAGAATGGAAAAGGCAGGCCTTGTATGGTATATGGAACTAATTGTGAGGGATGTAAAAGAGAACTACGTAAATATGAAGACGTTGGACGATAGGAGAATCGCGTGGAGGACTCCGTCAAAGCAATCTTAGGATTATTGACCAATGATAATGAACGAATTAGAAAAATAGCTTCAGAATCGCATCCGTCCCAGGAAAATATGATGTGATATTCCACACGCAACCTGGGTCAAATCTAAGTTAGTGTCATCAACTCAATAATTTCTGAAGTGTTACCTAATATTGCTTTGAGTTCACCTGTGACTACGAACGATCATAGTTTGATTAATTTTATATTTCTAGGAATTAATGTTATGGAAACTAAGGGCTGCAAACCATTGGAAAAGAGGTACCAAGGCATTAAGGGATGGTGTCAGGATACAAAGTGACAAATACTTTGTTAAAACCCGTCACAGAGTTTTAGTTGTTCCAGAGCAAAGATAAACTGGTAAAGTGAGGTAAATATATATTTTAACAAGTAAATATACTAAGAAACCAACAAATAATTTAGTAATATTTTAATCGTTATAACTGACCACTGGGTAAGGCAAAAAAGAAATCCAACATGAATAAAATATTAGTATTTTTATTTCTTGGATATCTATTTTGGAACCTACTCCTTAAAGAAAGGGATTCATAGATAAAGTACGTTAAATTTTATAATTTAGTTGTTAGAATTATAAATTAAAAGAGCAGATGCCTAATTATTCAGAAATTCCTTTCTCAAATCCCCATTAGATAATATTGCACGCTTATTAGTACCTTCCATAGTACTAGAAAGTTAACAAATTTTATGATTAGTGGGCATTGAATTCAATGCTAAAAATGCACTTTACGGCCGATGATTGCTCAAGATGCAATGCTTTTGATCTATAAAAGTAAAAAAATACTAATCACCCGATTTATAAAAGCCTTTACTAGAATACCGCTCTGCTCAGAGGAGAGCGGAAATGGGATGGGCTGAGTACTTCAAATAAAAATTAAGATGAAAATGAAAAGAATTACGTATTAACTTAATTAGTTCGGGCATGTACACTTTTTTACGTAGTATGTATGCCACAGGTGCAGGATGAGTGGACGTGTGAATAATTGCTATCTAGAGATTCCACAATAGCGTATAAGTATTGCGTTTTAAATGAAATTTTGCAAGAAAAGAGAGCCATCGACCGGATTAAAGAAAAAGATGACACAATCCCATTGTGAAAAACCCTTAAAAACCGCCTCTTTTGAACTCTCGGTCATACAGTCCTAAAAAAATACTCGGAAACCCTTCTTCGGAACATCGACCTACTGCCGACTCACGCAACAACACCGGGAAGAACCCTTTTCGCCTTCCCGCATTCTTTTTTTTTACACCGCTGGAACACTGCTGCCACCGAAACGCAATGGAATTTTTTGGGGTGTGTACCGGCGGCGCTGGATGCGGTGCCGCACTTAAGAGAAAAGAGGTCCGAAGGGTGTGTGTGGAGAGGGGGCGTCTTTGTGATTGTTCCTGTGCAAGCCGAGGTGAGTGCGCTCCTAAGTACACTGCGGATCGTCTCTTTTGTGAAGTGTTTGCGCATTGTCACGACCGGAGAGGAGAGCATGAGAGGCATAGGGGTGAGGGCGGCGGGTACCTAGCGCATGGCCTTCTGTCCTCTCAGCTGTGGGAATTTCGCTTGCATTGTATTACGGACCAGTCTCCTCGTATTTTTTTCCGTTTCCGCAATTCTCGCTTGATGTTTCGCGGCGAATTAATGCCGGGGCGTGTGGGCAAGGGAAGGAAAAGTAAATAAAAACGGAGAGCTCGCGCTGTATTTTTTTTCACTTTTTGTTCCCATGTCCTTTTTTTTACGTGAATCCTCAACGGAGTATATAAACTCTTCCACGCGCGAAAGCGATCCCATTGCACAAAAGGCAGCTTTTTTTTATTTCTGCCGTCGCAAGGACGAGGGGTGGGGTATATAAAAGTGTCATTACGTAATGGAACCCCGGGATGCACTCGGTCATGAAAGAAGGAAGTGAGATGGTCGCAGTCGCGAGAAACGCAATAATTATGGGGGGCACTACTTTCAGTCTCGAATGGTCCACTGCATTTTTCAACGTGCATTACTCATAAACACCGCGCATTCAACTTCTCGAATTTAAAAACGTCTCTCTCTCTCTCTGTATATCCAGAATTTTTAACATAGACTCATGAACCGCACTGAATATATACGATAACCTCGACTGCATAAAATTATTTATATGCAATCCCATCACACACCGAATGCCTTCGAATGCAATTAAGTGGCGATGATGTAAATAAAATGTTGGAACGCAATCGTAGAGTTCCACGGATTGATCTAGGATAGCTACCTTTTCAGAAAATGGGAAAGTGATGCTTCAGCCCAAGTCATCAATTTATCCCGGAAGATTTAATGACATTCGGTACTGGGGCGCTGCTACAATGATATTCATTCTCAGAAAAAACCGCTTTAAGAGATGAGATTCACGCATAAATCTGTGAAACACCGGTTAACGAAATCATAGAAAATGAACGGTAGACCTTCTGATAATATGTTAAATGCGTGCAAGAAGCGGGCGCTCAGAGAAAGAAATATTTAGAGAAAGCTCAAATTCGTAGTGATTGTCCGATACGAGGGAAGATAGTGGCTGAAAGTTAGGGCAAGCAGCTATAACATCGTCGAACTATCTACATACCTCACAGGGAGCTTCAGTGGTCCGAATACATCTGGATATTTTCCTATTCTAAACTAGGTGAAAGCAGAGGAATAAACATATCTCACGATCATTATAACAAAACATATTATTGCGGGGATTCGCGTGTTACTACTAAATAGTAATACTTTTAATTGGATTTTATGGATATTGCCGATAAAATTTTAAGGAACATCTTCACCACAGTGGTACTCGCATATTACAAATTTTAGCCACAAAAACTTTCACCAGAATGACTATACAATACTCCTAAAAATTGTAGTAGAAAAAGAATTTCAATTAGGAAGGCAAAAATCTAATGAATAATATAAAAAGTTTTCTTAATTAGCGTCAACATCTGAGTAAATCACTTCCAGTAAATGTTTGATTCAAATTAATATTCGTTATAATTGATTAACTACAACTTTCGATTCCATAAATGTAATAATATACTATGCGAAAAAATAAATCCAGCGTCACATGTAGCATACACGTAGCATCACAATTGTAGCATATATTTATTTTTCTATTTCTGATTTTATTCATAGAACAATACGGGAGAGGGAGGGAAAGGTTATCGTTCTGAATGTATTTAAGAAGAGCATGAAAGAGAAAAATATTTGTATTAAATATATTAAGGTACAAAGAGTAAAAGCATGAAAAAGTAATGTAAAATACGCACGTTGAATAGAACGTTAGAGTTTATATATGAGAGATGCCTATATGGTGGTAGAATGGCAGGTAGCATCTATCTACGACTCTATATTATATTGCACTAATCAATGGCTGTGCTAAAACATTTTAAAATAACTTCTTAGGGTAATAACTAAGCTTAAAACTGGCACGACATCTGAGTTATTGATTTATCCTCTTGAGTGCTTATTTGGAACTCGCTTTTGCGTCGCTTCGGTGTAATCACTTTCCGCTTGATGCTTAATCCAATTCACACCCACCGACTCACGCCTTTCACTTCAACACCATATTTCTCCTCATCTCTCTTAAACACCGCCTTCCCATCCCTTTAAATTTGTTTCAAGTTCGGAGATTTCGGTTGAATGAAGGAGGCAAGGGCTGAGGGCCGGCCGTAATGGATACCACTCTAGTGTTTACGGCAACCAGAAGAGGCTGCAATTAAAAATGATCTTTTTTCCTCACAGTTTTACTCACCCTCACTTAGGCGTCCCGAGGGTGCATGGGAGTGGCGCAAGGGCTTTTAATTCCCGAGGGATTAGTTCACAAGTTGACGGCCGTAGCTCACATGACGTAGAAGAACAAAAAGGACCGCTAGTGGGAGCGAAAACTTTTCCTCGTGTTCTATATCTCTAATGGATGATAAGCTTTTTTATCAACGCATTTTCTCACTCGTTAATTTTAATCGTAGTCTTTGGAAAAAATTATTCTACAACGAATATGAAGTTCGGAAATTTTTTTTAAAATGCACTCAAGGTAACTTTACATATATTTTGGCATGCATGTATTTATTAAACCCAAAATACCGATTATACCATGTAAGTATACGACATCGTAATTATTGGACATGCCAGCTCTATTGAATATCATTTACCAACAGCGTATGTAATCTATTTTTGGAATACTGTGAGCTACATTTTGCAAGTGTTTGATTTGGCATTCGTATGCATCACACACTGCATGATAACGACATAAAGAGATTCTGGCTTGACGTGAAAAGTAAACAAACGTGCACAATGTACTATGAAAAAATCTGCAATAAGAACAATAGAATTTTAAACAAACAAGGGCGTGTTTTTAGGAAAATAAGTTGTTGACGCATTAGTCAATCAATTCAAACACTCCATTTTTACAACATGGTTTAATCTGTTGATAAATTCCAAGCGGCTGTATTTAAAAAGGCAATTAGAAAAAAAGTCACATTGCGTTCTAAATCTTCCTTTTTATGGAGGAATAAACGTAATTATCACTGAGCTGAAATGAAAATTTATGCGTGCGATACTTGCGTTTCTTCAAAAATATAAAATTCACTATTTAATGAAATGATTATTGACAATGTTTTACGCATCAATTTTTTGTGTGAGCTGTAATATTAAAGTAATGAGACTAGTTTTAATATTTGTCTCAGAATAATTCTTAACAGGAAAACATTTGAGAGACACATCTTAAAAGAACCATTAAAGTCTATTAAATCCATGTATATCAAGTTAATTAGGACTTGATAGAAATATTTATATTCAGTAAGCACATGAGTTAATTTTACTAATGGTAAAAGTGTATTAAGTACCCCCAAGCTCCTTAAATTCTAGCTCCTCGTAATATAATGACAGTCTCTAAACAAAAAAATCTGGAAAGGTATTAATTTTTGATTCATAGATTTTAATTACCGTCCACTTTTATATTCACGGAAGTTATCACTATGCTCAAGAAGCTATTAAACAACGATAAGATGCCAACAACGTAGTAGCCAGGTGGGCTGTTTATGCTTGTAACAAATCCCAAATGATATCAACTAATTCTATGGAGTTACTCAACGTTGTTTTTAAGAACATATGGGGTAACTGTAACATTTGTATTATAAAATACTAAAACACTTGTACTCTGTAAAATGTTGTATTTCCTTGTTGAAATGCCTACAGAGAATGGTGTAGCCTAAGTGATGGATTCAGTCTTACTGTAACATATATAATATCTGGGCATGTCGCAGATTTTGTATGCCATATATTTTAAAATAAATTGTACCTACCAATTCTTGTCAGCCAAGAGAAGTCAGACTACTAGTCAAAAAAACGGGTAAATAGTGAAGTTTCCTTTCAAATCATAAATATTGGTTAACTTTGCTGATGCTAACTTCAATCTCATCACGCTCAATCACTTGCGTCACGTTAAATATTCCGAACAAAGATTTCTTAACGGCAAAATGACCACTCTGTGATCGGGAACCGAATGCATTACTGAGAGTGCAAATTAGCATCCGAGGGTTTGCTGCTATCTCCCACCCTCTTGAGATATATTTGCAAGCTAGTTAAAGGGCAAGGGGAATGCCGGAACAGTGGGAATAGAGATTAAGCGATAAAGTGAGAGGCGGACTTGCATTGGGAGAGGAATAAGTGAGAAGAAATGGAGGCGATTGGTTGGGAGAAAGAGTAAGGGAATCCAATCCCGTGCCTCAGAGGAGAGCTAATTCATATAATTCAGCCTTAATGACCGCTTTGCTCTTTGGGACTTTTCCTTGAGGTCCGCATCGATCCGTTTCCGGTGGCCGAGAAATACTTCTCTTTTAAGCAAACTAGGGGCACTCCTGCTGGTGTGCCAATATGGAGCTGGTCTTTTTGGTAGGCGGAGAGAAATAGTGAACGGAAATGTTTCACTCGATAAACTCTAATCAGAGCTGATTTGAATTAGGTAACGATATATGTTGGCCAGTTGAACGAGATAAGACTTCTCCATTGGGTAATAACCAACCATCGGATTGCTAATCTTGCTGTTAAAAATTGAAGTCCTATAGGACTATAGCCAACCACAACTAACGTCTAGGAAGAGTTGCGATAATTATGGAAATCATTTGGTCCTTAATTTTTTCATGATTTACTATGGAGTATGAATATTTCTGGAAAAACCATCCCACTCCATATCATGGCAAAATCTCAAATTAAAATATTTGCAAAAATATTAAAGAAAATTTATAAAATTGGTAATGTTGTTTTGTCCTTATTTAACCAAACTGAGCGTTGCTAAATTTAACGCAGTAAATGCGTTTATGATTTAGGTTATGGCTGTAACTGTTCAGGATGTATGTATGTTACCCTCAAAAGAAAAAAATGAAATATTTTGTAACGTTACGCAATTATGCAGCATTTAATCACAATATATTGATTGACAAATAGGTTGCACGAGAATAATAGCAATAGAATACACCATTGTATTACAATGAGTCACAGAGTAACTAATTACAATTGTACAACGATCCCACATAGATAGGTAGAATGCTCACAGTGGATGAAAAGCTTCGTTTGCGCGTAGGTAGAATAGCTGATGGAGACATGGTGACAACTACTCACAAAAGTTTGTAGCTAAGGAACGTAATATTTAAACTTTTTCAAAAACTAAACGTTCTAGCATGCCTTTTTTTGAAACAGAGTATATTTGTGACTACTAGGAGCTGCATAGTTTCAAATTATCATTTGGATTTGGGTCCTGTAATTTTGAATGAAATGCCGTTGCGTTCATAACGTCGCGGTTGGGTATGATGCACTTTTAATTAAGCCACAAAAAGAATACGTGATCTCCATGTACCGTCATAAAAAATATACTGTATTTAAGGGAGTGTCTCGTAATAGGAAGATGGAGAAAAAATAGTTAAAACTGTGAGACGTGACGTTGCATGGTTGTGAAATGTGGTTCTAGGGAGTTGTAGACAACTTTTGACAAATGATTGATTAGAAGAATGTGGAAAGTTAGGATGCGTAGGATAAACAAGGAAGAGTTTACAATGATTGTAGAGGAAAGGAAATTGTTCGGAGAAATTTGAAGGGGTAGCAAAAGCGGAATGAGAACTTTTGTAAGGTAGTGGATCCAAGAGAAGAATGGAAAGGGGGTAATATTAGATAAGCTTGGAAGAGAGAGAAAAGGAATTGGTGTTCCGGTATTGTGTACGTGACATGAATTCACGAGGACGATAAGAAGATTGAAATTGGGATTTAATGCCGGAAAATTGGGATTAATTAGAACGTTATTTAAGAGAGGGATTAAATGGGTTGGTGATAATAGGAAGGGACTATCCACAAAACCAACAGCGTGGTTAGGATTGTAAGATACTTAGAGTACTCAGCTAGTTGAGACATTTGAAAAAGAGAGGGTTAGGTCCCGAGGAAACAGTGTGTTCTAAGTCGGGGTTGTCGAATACCTCATCGATCATTCTCAAGACGTAATGCATATACGCTAACGTGCAAATAGCTATGTAAAAGAGATTTCATTTGCTTACTTATTGCTGTTTCATATCATATCCAGTTTTATTTCTGTTTCAAAGTTTAATCATGCATGTTTATCTTTTAATCTTTATTTTCCTTGTATTGGCATTCATAATTTATGTGTATATATTTTGACTAGGAATTAGATGGCAGATGGGACTGTTTCGTTTCAGTCTCACACCAATATATGTTTTTATATTATTACTATTAAATATCTTTTATAACAGTCAAATCCTTCTATATACGGCACCATAAAATCCATCGTATCAGGCGTAGAATGGTGGATCAGCATCATGATGAAATAGAGGATTGGTAGGTACCACCCACTGGTTTTTTTGTAATAGCATGATAACTACACATGTTTAAACATACTATGGTGTCATCATCAGGTATCACATTGACATTACAGTGCTTTGAAACACATGTAGTTGTTGAAGTATCGTAATAAATATGTGGGCAGTACTAATCCGCTATCATCGTAGAGTAACCATGAGTTGAAGGTTACCTTCTCTAAGAACTACAACAGATACTGGAAACTGTCGCACCTCGCCTAGCTGATGCAGGAACCAAAATTGTTTTACGAAATGATGATCGGACCCAAGATTCGGTGGGCGTCATTGATCTCCCACCACCCACGCCGAAGCGTAATGACGCCCTCGGATCCCAGTTCCCTAATTCGGCATCGTCCGGAGTGAGCGAAGGCAGGAAGTGGTGGGAGGTCCGGGGTAGTGGCGTTGCGGAGGATATGAGAGAGGAAGAGGGCGAAGTACACTCCATCTGGCTTATCTGATGAAATCGGAAACACATTCAGCCAGCCAATAAAGCAAGGGGAGGGGTGAGAATAAGCATTTTAAAGGATAAACCCCCTTCTTACCCTCCGCCCTTCTTTCTCTCCACCCCTCATATAACGCCGTCGCCTGCGAAGCTATTTAGGGAGGAAAGCGCGAGTGGATTGGTGTTCCGGAGAGGTGAGGAGGTGGAGAGAGGCGCAAAGGCTGGAAAGAGGGAAACTTCAGCTTAAAGAGTCTCCCGTGAGGGGAGAAGGGGGGAAGAGAACGGGGATCTCAAGTTTTTAAGTGGATGAGCGAAGAAAGCGAGAGTGAAATGGAATGTACCGGGATGTGGAGGGCGCGTTTGAGAAGGAAATGTATAAAGGCGGAGGAGGAACTCGGCCCGAGATTATTTCGACGAGAAAGGACATGATGCTCTGGCTCATAAAAGTTTTCCATTACCACGGAAGCATGTGAAACGGAAGGTATGAAATAAGATCAGTCACGTAATGATGGATGATAAGCGTAAACACGTAGAAAGGTTTTTTTATTGATGAAGTATGATTCACTTTCCTGCTCGTGTGCTTTCGACTGATTAAATATTCCGGATTCCGTAGCATCCGGTTCGTAAACACGTTGGTACAAGGCATACTGCCGCAAATATTTGTCACCACACAACCCCAAACTTCATCTCCATCTACATAATACCCTGCAAGTCACCATAAAGGTGTGTAGCAGGAGGTGAATTCACACCAAACATGCATTACATATCATGTATAAAAAGGATTAGTAATAACACTCTAGTCTAAACTTCACAATTTACAAAAGATAAAATAGCAAAGCAAGCACACAAAAACATGCTTTTAGCTGGGTTATCTTGAAGTGTTATACTATCATGTAACTACTCATGCTATCCATTGATACACTCGTATTTATGCTATTGATTATATTTACAACTATTCATATCCCAAATTGTATGAGGAAAGAAGAACATTTTGGATCTGCCTGTTCGGCCATCAATTTCTATAATTTTGCTTACTATCTAGTAAGCACAGTAGTAAGTAACTTAACTACAATATCCTCGGTACTTTTACTATTAATTAGTCACATGAATTTGCACAGTTTATTAATAAAACTGGAAAAGAGGCTGTGATATATATCCCTCGCTATCGTCTAACCTCAACAAATAATATCCCCTATGAATCCACTTCAGGAGAAAAGTCCTTAAAAATAATACCATCAATTAAGATTCAGAGTTCGGACACTTATCAAATGCGATAAAAAAGAAAAGGAAATTATCATATCTCCCGTTTTTAAGTCCCATAGAGCGAATGTTATACGTTTATGCTACATAAGACCTGTATGAGGTAGGATTCAATTACGACTAAGAACGTATTGACTGAAGATCGATGAGAAACAAGTGAGCAATCCTGCTATCTATAGTTAACGATACAAGCTTACTTCAGAAACTCGAATATCTGTCAATATTCGGTCGTGGGTTAAAAAATGGGTTTCGGTATTTTCATTAAATTCAATCCTAATTTATACTCAGGCAGTACCAAATAGATATTAGGAAATCAAGTAAACAAAAAATACCTTATATTAGGATTGACTTTACCAAATATAAAATTAGAGACTGCACTACTCGATTACTCGACTACGACTAGAAAGTCGAGTCAGAGAAGTGAATTCCCTCCACCTATTAAGAAGATGAGGATTTACAAAATGAAAGCCATACTGGTTTGCAGTAGCCTAGTTTTTTGTAGCTACAATCATACTATTTTTTAGATTTTTTCTACGCCAAATAAACGAGTGTATGAGTAGAGTATCCCACTTACATATTTTCTCACGCTCTTAATTCATTATATTCATGTTTGGTGATCATTCACCCCAGCTACGTATTCCGAAGTCGGACTGAATGGTACACCAGATGCGTATTGCTTTTAGAATGGTTTTACTTTTAATTGTCTAATTTTCATACTAATACCAGCACCTAGTTATTCCTCTACAGCAACGTGAATGTGCATTACTAAAGGCGTCGATAATGACTCATTTCAGAAGATCAAAATGTCTATTGTTGTCTGAGGCGAGGAAATATAGATCAAAATTGAGATGCATATAACTGACCTAAAAATCCCCATTGTCCAGTCTTTAGCCAGAGGGAAAATTTCCAAAGAGATCTTTTAGTCTTTGATGAATATCTGAATCTAGATAAGAAAAGCTAAATGATAGCATGAGTATTTTAAATGGCACATTTACAAAGAGTAAACTCTAACAGAATAATGTAATTGATAAATGCAAAGCTTTTTTCTTTTTAAATCGATTCTTTCGTATTTTATCGATTTTCATCACCATGTAAACCTACATTAAATGGCAAGACACTCTCTGATCATGGATTATAGGTTTAATTCTTTCACCTTACATAATTATGTCAAACTAACATTGAAAATCTAATCTAAGAAATCTAGTCTTGCCATTCTACCATTTACATTATGTACACAGAACGGATCCGTTCACTAATATTATGCTGAATCTATTTCATCGATGTTGTGTTTCCACGGGTCTCTTCTTTACTCAGACGTCTTAGGTTCCACATAGCATACCATTCCGGGTGCATTCTGGGTAATAATAGATTCAGCTGAGCCAGGGAGCTAAGCGTCCATTGTCGTAATTTTGAGCGCTTCCAAATTTCCTTACTCTCACCCTCGGTGGGCTCGTTCCGTTAAGGCGGCCTCATTCGCTGAGCACGCGATATTATTCGTCTATTAACTGCAAAACTGGTGGACTCCTGGGACTCCGCTTAAGGTTGTTAAACGGTTGGTAATCCTTACGCGAGATATTGAGATCAAGCAGGGCATAGATGGTAGGGTGTGTAGAGTAGGGGGGGGGGGGCTTAAAGCGTGGAAAGGGGTTGGGGTTAGGGCTAAGGCTGGAGAAATGGAGGGGAAGGCAGACAAATGGAGTAATTAGAGTGCAATTGGGTCCATATGGCTCCGTGCGGCGTGAGCTGGGGGAATGGAAGCAGGGCGTGGTGATCGGTTGGAAGGGAGGTGTGGAAGGAAGTTAACTCAGCGGGCCTCCAATAGGGGCGATATTCAGCCTCGCCCATCGGCTGAAAGCGAAGCGAAAATGAAAAATAGATCTCGCCGCTGATAACCTCGTAGAGGGTTCTCATCTTGCCGAAAGAGGCCCTTCATTGGAAAGCGCCTTTCGGGAAGATAGCGGGGCTTGGGCCGAATTATTCCCTTGGCCAGTGCACAAATCGTCCTTACCACCGGAGTTATTCGATACTAGGGTGCGTTGTTTTGATTGGAGCTATACATACCCTTCTGGGCAGTCCTTTCAACGCAATCCTTGATCTAAAGAAGACAAACTTCGATCTAGGAGCACCAGGAAGGTATCTGGCATTGACCGTCAGGACTTATGTTTGTGCTCGTGACTGTTGAGAGCTCTAAGACCTTTGTAGGATTGTAAGATTTACTGCAAGTGCAAACATGTTTAGATTCAAGTCACCGGTGGCATGGTTGCGATTACGAATCGCACAAATGGAAAGCGAGAAGGTATTTTACTACTTTGCCGAAAAGGCCTAATTATTTCCATTTTATTTGTGTGGTGCAATGAGCTTATTCTGAATTCTCACTATATTCTACTAAAACAAGCAAGCACGTATTAGTTTAAATAAAAAAAAACAATTTTGTAAAAAAGGCGGAGATTTATAAGATTGATATTTACATTCGGCAAGCGCAATAGGCATTTGAAATGAAATATTTTAGAATGGATTTCGTGAATAATTTAACTAACAGTGTATTTATGATGAAAATGTAGAGTAAATTAAAAATATATTGAAGAAATTCCTCTCGGGTTCTCCACCGGGTTAGTTGGGTTAGAGTAAATTATAAAGATATTGCATGCAAAACTGATCAATCAAGGGTAAGCTATTGTTAGAACGAATTTAATATACTAAAATACAGTATACATGCATATTTTGGGGTTTTTGTTTGCGTTTTTTACTTCAATATAATTTTTCTGCACCTATTTAGGGTTGCAAATTAAAAATTTCAATGTCCATACTACCAGTAGGAAAACTTTCTTCATTGCTAGCAATTTAAATTCTAAACAGTTCAAGGAAAGGCTATTTAGACTAGCCAACCTTAGCAATAAAAAGAAAATAAGATATTTCGTTGTAATTCTCATGTAAATAGCACCGATGAAAAATTTAAACAAGACTATAGCTACACCTTTAAGGCTTTCATTTATTGTATTTTTATGGTAAAACATCCAAAAATTACAGAAATTATATTTGATATCTCGGCAAAGAAGGCTAATTTAATTGCTACTCGCTGAAAACCCTTTACAGTTCAAATACCTCTTAGTCATCATTCATTCCGATTCTAATTCTTCATTGGTACAAACATCGTCAAGACACGACTGCTTAGGGGTATAATTGTACAGGAAACCCCCCATTAACTACCTATACCGTACAAATAATACTTGTAAAAATGAAAGAGAAATTTTTAATGCGATCCACTTATGGAAAATGAGGAATAAACTAGTGCTTTATCACCTTTCTTTGAAATAAATAATCAAGAGAGCCATTTAGTTTGTTCCATATATAACAGGAAACTGGCAAAAATGTTCGAAATAATACTAATAGGTACTTAAATTACCTTCTTTCAAACTTTTATATTATGGAATACTTTGGAAGCAGGAGAATCAATGAAATAAACAAAATTCACTACAAAATATGACATAGGATTAATTATGTGGTGGTACTTGACCACAAATACAGAAAGAACGTGTTTATCATCAATATGCATTATTGTCGCCTGAATTTCAGCGGATTTATAATGTGGACACATGATACATATCATACCTGTGCAGTACAGTATCGATTTATTTGGGTTCACTTGGTTTAATTTATTTTATAACTGGAATATCAGTGGAAATTAGGCTACCTAGGAGAAAAATGTTGGATATGCTAAATATTGAGAATCCATAAATTAGGTATATTAAAATATTTCAAACATTTTGGAATATGCAAGGTGTGATCAGGCTTCTAAAAGTATTCCTTTCATGTGAGTAACTTTAAATGGTGACACATTTTATGCATATTTTTATGTGAATCCGAGATAAATAATTATATCATACGTACATACAATGACCTAGAAAATGGGAGATATATAGTTCATTTCAGGATATAGAGGCGACGTTCATTGCTTTACGGAGATGCACTCCATAAAAATGTAAATTCCTTCAATAATTCTGGGACATATTGAGACCACAGTCCTCGAGGTGCTCCAGATTTAGGAGAGATTGATGCTCACAGCGCTTGAGTGACTCTACTTTCGAGCGGGCTTCCCCTGTCAAAACTGTCACATTGACAAATGCTTATATAATTTATCAAAAAACTTTTAGCCCAGCCCAGCATCAGTGAATGATGGTGAACTTGATCGGTTGTGTTTATAATACTCATGTATGTGGGCATCTCATCTGTCATGAGCCCATTTGAGTATATTGAGTTCAAAAGCAGAAGAATCAGTGGATAGTAAAAAGTGATGCTCTCTTTAAATGAAATGAAACGATTACCATAAATATAGTAATCACAGTCCCTAGCAAATACACGTAGGTATTACCTGATAGAATTAGTATATTATTGATCATTGATTTTTTTAAAAGTGTTCATTCGCGCTTGCGAGTGATACACCTACGTCTAGATTATATTGAAATTTTGATTATAAATAAATGGAATATTAAAATAAGAAGTACATAAAACAATACAGATTGAACATTAGTAAATTCCCTTATTAAGGTAAAAACGTAAGTCAACAGGTAGTGTTTTAGCAAACTAGGTGTGACCAAGGAAAAACAAACTATTTCAAACATGCGAATCTGACACCTATTATTTTCCCTCAGATTTTACAAATGGTATCCATTTTGTCTGGTAACTTGGGTTGGGTGCGGGTTTAGCGAATGCCGATGGTTGAGGGCGTACACTGGCTGGCGGAAAGTAGAATCAGCGCACACAAAATTTTCTTTGAAATAATTATATTCTCTTAGTACATGGTCGCCAGAGGCACAAGGAATTACATCCCTCACGTTGCCCGATCGGGTGCTCGGCGGACAAAATCTATCTGCCTGTGTTCCACGCGAGCTGCGTATATATGCCCCCGGCAACCGCATTTCGGGTTGTCCTTGTTTTCCGTTCCTGGTTCAACCCTCAGGTGGCGGTACATCCCTCACCGCCACAGTATCCATTTTGTCTGGTTATCTTCAATTTATTGCATTTCTTCTCATATAGGATTCATCAAAACCCCACTCATTACAACTACTCTTGATCTAATTAATTATTACTTCCCTATTCTACCGGAGGAATTCCACTCATGAATATTCCATAATCGCATTACAAGCGGTGAACTTCATTAACATTTTTTCTTTATTCATTAAACTTCCTTGAGAACTACCCATTGGAAACTCAAGGAAACCTTCGATTCACAGGCATGCGCTTTAATTAATTACAGTTCAATAATTTCATCTCTAAAAACCATTTTGCCTAAGTAAAGTTATTAAAACAAGGCTTTTGATTTTCCATCTCTAAAAGGACTCTTTTTAAAATATTAAGTAAAGACTTAATGGCGGATCAAAGTTGACAATTCCGAGACAATGAACATGTAAGGAAATTAAAACTTTGATATAAATTTACCACAATGAACCTAATTTGACTCGCATTGAATAGCATTTTTGTAACATCAATTGATAATGCTCAAAATAAAAATAAACCAGATACTTCTTTTAGTATGAGACTTCTTTGCGATTGTACCGTCAATGTTTTCCGTGGAAATCGTCACGAAATAAATACTTTAAGCTAACTACTACCATACGCAAACCTCAGGAAACCTCACGAAACTAAAATTTATCACATCCTCTTGGGAAAATAATGACTTTGATGTTTGAATGACTTTGAATGAGTCATTGATCTCGCGTATCCTATCCTTGAAGAGGATGCTGCACGGTGGAAAATACTAGTAGGTTTTCTATTTTCATCATATTCCATCACCTTATATGTTTATAGCGTACTCATATATACATTAAATGGGGCAATGAATTATAGGATCTTAGGTACCTATCAGTAAAATCCAGAATACGATTGGACCGAACACGGAACATATATAAACGTAAATTCGGGAATGTGGATGAATACATGTTTCTTAAGAGTTACCATTAGAGAAATGATACAAGGCGATTTTAATATATAAAAGAAAGAAACTTCGTAAGGATCAAGATTCAACACAAAGAGCCTACGCCTGTGTGGGAGAAAATCATCTTCTTTTTCATTTTACCAGGTGTGTTCATAAAGAAGTTGTAAAATGAGAAGAAAATATCGGGAGACAGCTACGAAATGAGCTCGCGAATACATAGCATTGAGCATTAGCATAATATGAGACCGCCTAGCGAAGGTCGTCATGGAACACGACGGATGTTATTGGGTGAGCAAAGGAAAGAATCCCGGAGCAATGGCTCTCTCTTTCTGTCTGAGAAAGGGAGACGATGACATGGGCGAGACGGGGGTTGGGCTTTAGGGTGGCGTGGGAGATCCAAGAGGGGAGGTTCTGTCGGGAGAGCACATTTATGGGACGCGGGGCAGGGAAGAGGAAGGAAGCGGTGGTTAGCAAACAGAGAGAGGGTGCGGGACGAGACAGTGGGGGAAGCTGGGACATTGTAGGGGTGTTGGGAGGGACTCTGTGCCCTGAAAAAAGAAGGGAGCGAAGGATTTTCGAGGCGTCCCCACCCTATTCCCGCCGCAACCGACGCCTCCTCTCCCCACGTAGACCGTGTATATGCGCCTCTTCCCCACTGAGCCGCCTGCTGGTCCTTTTGCCAGCCGTCCCGCTGCCCCACCCGTCGACTCCGCCCGGATAAATCACCGTGAATGAAAGGGAGCTTGCGAGTCGGCTGCGGGGGCAGACGAGACGTGGAGTAAGGCGTTTCGAGGAGGGATGGAGGCATGCAGTGTGGGCGGGTGGGGTTGGCGGTTTGGGGCAAGGAGGACCGGGAAGGGGGGTGGGGGATCTGGGCGGGAGATGGAAGTGGGGAAGTGCGGTGAACGTCAGAGGAGGGCCCGGGAGGGTGAGTTCTGCAAGGGTGGATTGTGGGGCCGTCTATGGCGTGATGGGAAATGAGGTCTCTCTCTCCCTCCCCCCTGTTGATAGGGATCGGTCGGGCGTTTGTTTAACGCTGATTAAGACGGAGGAGGGCGAACGGGCGAGGGAACATTATTGCGGGTGAGGACTAGATATATAAATTATTTCCTTCACGACAGTTTTATTACGGAATGCTTACTTCCGAGACTATTGTGCCGACGCCTCAGCGCTGCTCTATTAGCGACGGTATGAGGCTGTTGTCTACCACTTTTCTCTGTTTCCAATCTCAGAAAGAGAATAGAAGGCATCACACTTTGCTCAGAGCGAGAATATCGCTTTCATCCGGACGAAAATCCGAGATAACATCGAGGGACTGAAATATATACGTGACCGGATGGTATCAATCTAGACCTTTTCAAATTGATAACACCCATAAAGGTAACTAAACGCTATCTAAATTTTTGAAGTATATTATTTAGAACCGCCGAGCTTTAAGAGCTGTTTCAAATACTTGATTGATCTACTTAAATTCTCATTTTCAATGTAGCTTTACTCTTCAAACAGAGGGAAATGAATCCTTGACTTTAGCAAATTTAATGATTTTCTAAATTGCCTTAAAAATCATTAATAGTATTCTGTAGAAACGAAATTGTGATCATAACGCACAAATCTACACATAAAAAATTTTTATTTTTGAGGATTTGATCTTGATCACTACTAATATCGTGATTGTGGAGAAAAACCTCAGCAGCATCGTATATCTACAAATTCTTAAAGTACGTAATAAAATCGTAAATTTAATTACTACTATTCTTGATTTCCTGAATTAATCAACTTATGTAAGGATTCTAAGTTGATGCAATGAAACCTCTAAGCCGAGTGAGGAATAGTTAAGTGAGATCAGAAGGGATATGGAAATGTTGTGTGTACTCCGAAAGCGAGAATTTATAATAAAATCAACCCAGTCGAGAATTTATAGATACCAGAATATTACGGTTGACTACTATTTCCAACCTTGAGTTTGCCAGTGGAAATACAAATAGTCACCACACACATATTGCTATATAAAAATAAAATTGAGCATTCGAATGTACGATTATTTATGATATGGCCCATAAAACTATGAATACGGTTTTCGATCAATGCATTTCCTCAAAATTGATTTACTAAAGGAAAAAATATGCTCTCGAAATAAAAATGAGAGCCAGACCTTGACTGAGAAGAAAAAATGAAAACAACAGGCACAAGGGACAATAAATTGCTAAATTGAGGAGCAGATACGATTGATAGGCAACGAATAACATTGGTTTTAACTCCTGGTAGAAGGAAATGATATATTAAAATGAAATGGCTGCTATGCATTTTTGCCGTACCCCCTCACAAGAAAATTCCTCAATAAATTCCTAATAGAAAAATACATCTGACAAAATGACAAATGTATATTTAATAATTATTATTACAATTAAGTCTCACCAACTGTAATTGGTGAATTACAGATGTCTGCCAACAGTGAAAAGCACCCAGAAAAACCTTGATAGATATTACAGACTACGTTCGATTCAATGATGTGAATGAAAATTTAGCACTCGCAGATTTTGGAACACTGTGCTGTACTGTCCTCATGTCCAATGCCCTTCGAGGAGATTACGCTGAAAATTGGCCAACGCGTTTGAATGGGGAAAATCTCTTATCGGCACAAACCCATCTTGAGCGCGGGAGAAAAATGCACAGAGGTGAAGTCAATAATCTCACTCCCTACTCCTCTCTCCCGCGGGCGATAATACCCCCTTGTACGCAGCTAGAGATAAATACAGGCGAGACAAGCCAATAATGAAGATTCGTAGAACGGTGGGAGGGGTAGTGAGACGGGGGAAAGGGGAGGTCGGAGACGACGAGGGGTTTAAGACCAAAAGGAGGGGTACGGACAGAAAGGGGAGGGAGTTTGGAAAGGGCTTTAGGGCATGGGAAAAGGGTAGACGTGGATAAGCCAGGAGAAGGGGGGAGGGCGGACGGAGTGGGAAGGGGGTTGAAGGAAGAGAGTGTTGGTCTAAGGGGGTCGCGGAGGTGATGTATCGTGGGGCACAGAATTGCGAATTGGAGGCTGGGAATGAGAGGGTGGGATTAGGGCAGGACGAAGTGGGGGGTGGTCGGGGAGCAAAAGAGGGCGATGGGAAGGGAAGGATGCAAAGAAGGGAACAAGGAGGGTTGCGCGAGGTGTGGGAAGGCTAAGAAATGTGACGCGGGGTACTTTTCGTAAGGCGAGGGGTAAGGAGCAGTTGCGCGGAGAGATAGCACGGGAGGAAGATATATAAGCGCTGATATAAGCCAGCGATAGAGATAAAAGATAAGCTAAACGTTTTTGGGAAGGGGTGGAAGTTGCTGGTTGTGAGATTATTTCCTCCTCGTTTGGACAATTGATAGATATAGCAAAGTTTCGACGAGGCGAGCGGAAAATATAAATAAAAGCTGTTGATGAGCGAGGGAGAGGAAACTGGGGTAAATGAGGTTGTCGGCAGTTCAACGAGAGGAGAAGAAGTCGGTCAAGAAGTTGTTAATGAATTACACAAGGAGAAAACAGGAGTCCCGAGGTAAGCGGTAAGAGAATTTGTTCGACCGAGCAAGTTTTGCTCAGGGGAAACGTTCTGACCGTATTTCTTTTCAAAAACGAACCGATTTTATCAGCGAAACTCGACAAATTGAACTGTAGAGCCCCAAACCACCGTTAGCCGCTCAATTGATGCGGCTCATGGAGAAGAGAATAATTGTTTCAACCCATTGAAAGATAATTACAACTAGAGTCGTAATTCAGCAAAATGTTACCCGTTTCAGTATGCTCATTGTCTTCATGTTTCACAGCCTCATCCTCATTAACTTCGCAATGTACATCCACTTTTATGGTTATTTCTTATATTCGGCGCAAAACTCTCTTATAGTCAATTTAATGAGTGGAAAGTCGAGAGGAATGCAGTGGTTGCGATAGAGAGTGTATTGAAAATGTAATAGCAAAAAATGAAGGATATGATAATTAGGCAGAAAAAATAGGGAACAAAGAATGATAAAAATATAGAACAGTCAAAGAAAAAGTTGAAATTTTAGGGATACCTTTCTTAAATTTATTAGATTAAGTAGCTTTCTACCGGTCAGAGTAGGTCTTAATGGTGGGCCCATGCTCTTCTTTTCATTTCATTCATCTTGACTTGATAAAATGGAAACATAAATGCTAATGAGTGTTATTTCCTATTCACAGGGTAAATATGCTGAGATTAGAAATACAACTCTAAAATAACTATACATAAGGCGCGAACTATTTTGAAAGTATTTAAGTCAAGCTGATACCCGGTAATCTTGATAGATCTCAAATCTTGTAAATCTCGAGTAAAATCTTGATAGATCTCAAGCTTCTCACAATGATCAAAATGACTATCATATAGTTTAATAGTAGTACATAGTTTTTCATCTTTCATATCTCTTTCTAGCTTTGAAGCTCACCACATGCATTCATGGTCAGCAATAATTGTGAACGTCAACGTTGAAAATTATCAAAAAAGTAAGGGAAAAGTGACAAAAACCTCATTTATCAACAAAATATATTTGAACCACGGATAACTTTATTTATGTGTATCGCAGTTAACACTAGGGCAGACTCATCGAAATAGAACTATTTTAAAATAGCTGAATGCCAAGAATGTAATTGACTGTTTGATGCAATTGTGAACTTCATTCATATGTGGACTCTTAAGTTGTTACCCCAATGAGACATTTGCAAAATTCTACACCTGGAGGAAACGAATGGTGGTTTTTGATAAAATAATTACATAAAGGCATCTAATCTTGATTGACAGCAATGAGCTATTGAAAACATTTTCTTCACGTCAATGTCAGGTGATAAATTTCAATGAATTAGGTGCTGAAGTATTGAGCATTGAGTTTATCCGAAATAATGATGATATGACTGGCGGAGCCAACATATTTTGCGGAGGCAGCTTAATCGAGATAAGACCTGCTGACTTTAGCTCTAACGTGAGCAGATACATTTCAAGCTTATTAATATTCCTCGACGCTATCACCAACGTACGTGTCAAGGGGAGGGATCGTTACGCGGGTAAAAATGCTCATCCGCAAGGAATTGCCTGACTTGCTTTATAGCTCACTCGGAAAGCCTCCGCAGGAAATAAAAGCAGAGTAAGCAAGAATTGAGGAGGGAACTTTATTCCGTGGTTGGAAAACTGTGAGCCTATGACTAACAGACACGCTACGAAGGTAATGGATCTAAATTTGTGAAGAAGATTGAGTCTTCTCAGAAAATGGGATTGGAATACAGAAGGAAGACATTACAATTCTTAGGAAAGAGGAAGTCGTTGGGACTATTTACATTAGATGAATTTTACAGTTGAATCTCAGTATTATTGTTGCAAAAATTTTAATTCAAATAAGTACATAAGTAACAAATAACGATTAGATAGCAATTCTAATGCTGCGCAGTGCCTACTACCTTAAATATTAAAATGGTGCTAGAGAGACAATGATGACTTTAAAGTTAAATCAAAGCCTACGGAGGTATATTATGGCAATTTTTCACAGAGAAAAATCATTCACTTTGCCCATGAATTGAAGCTGGAACTTCCTATCAATTGAAAAATCCGAACGACAGAATGAATCCTTTGTAGCTTAAGCGAATAAATCACCTTGACGGAAGTGAAGGGGTTCATGGTTCGAGTCCAGGTCAAGGTAAATGATTATTTCTCTGCAGAAGTTTTGCTGTCATGCATTTCAGCAGGTTTGTTAAGTTTTTTGTCACTAGTTTACAATCCTTGAATTTAAGTGAATTTCACATATAATTAGAGTGAACAGTCCCCCTCTTACAAATGGTACATCTAGCGCAATATAAAGCAGTCAGCTAGTAGTTATTTTTTACTATTTAGCACGTCCTCGTCTATTTATGATTGTTTATTTTAAGTTAACTTGGAAGTTTAAGCGCATCAGTCACATGTATTAATATTATTAGATATGTCCGGTGGCTAATTTAGTTAGAGACTCATTAGAAAAAAATCATGTTTTGCTGTATCAATACTACCATCATTATTTTTCAGAACACGGAATGGGTAACACAAATTAACTTAAAATAGGCTCTTTATTTAAATTAATTACTCTAATGCATGAATAATAAATTGCCATGATTAATTCTAGAAGTGCAATGATAAATTGTTAACAATCATTTAAATCATGTTCAGTAGGTAATCAATAAAAAGATAATAGTTTTGTGCATGCTATTGTTCCGTCCTATGCAGCACATTGCTTTACTATGAATCATAGCAAGCGAATTACAGTATATTTCTTCTAGTAAATACAGCTACGAAAATTTTATATAAGTGCCACTTCTGCATCGAACGGGTGTATTTATCAATAAATGACGACAAATCTGTCTAACTGAAATATTAAAAACCAAAATAATCCAGTTTTATCGTTTAAAAATGCTGATTCATTCGATTACTTACGCAATATTCCGCAAATGCTCCCGCAAAGGAATGAACAATTAGTCTAGAGAAACGGATCTAATAATGTTCTATCCTATACTTTGACCACCACTGTATACATCCATGAAAACAGGTATTGGATGAACTATTTTCGTTGAAGAATGCAATATTTATTTGCAAGAATATTGCAAGTGAAAAAATTACATTTTAAAACTTGGAAAGCTATTCAAGACGTTCAACACTTAAGCATGAGGAACATTCCAAGTATCCATTCAATGCTCCTAATATTCCAAGTGAGAGACAAATTGTACCTGGACTCAATAATATAACCGAGGATGGCTTTTGCATATTGGCCGATCTACGGCGAGAAATGTAAGAAAATTTTAAGTACATTTCATAGATAGTCTCATTTTAATATTGATGGACCTGATTAATTTTTTTTACCATCATAAAATTTATTATTTCCATCAATGAAGGGTTCAAAGAACTGAACCTAGATAGAAACCCATACATAGGTAGTCGTCATGACAGTGGTGATTCATGGCTTGGCCTCACTGATGTCGTATCTTGAATAAGTGTAGCTCTTTTCCACTAGCAAGTCAAGTGGCGATGGTTGGAAAGTCGATTGGACATAATTTTAAAATATACCTATGAAGGCAATATGACTATCTGATCTGATTAGAATGCCATATTTTACTACGCATTCATCATGAAGATAGACATTTCTTGAGCATAAAAACCGAGCTGAAAGAAAGTTCGATGATTTTATTTTCCATCCGCAAAATTTAAGTAGATGATTGAATTTTCATAATGAGTGAGCTGAAATAATTTCCTTAAAATATGCAACATGGCAAGTTTGCTGAGTGTTTCCAACAATCACTGGGTAAACAAATTAATTCAAGCTGAATAGGATTACTTTTCAGGGACGTAATATATCAGGAACTGCAAAACCTTAATGAACAGCATTCACAAATTCGCTCAAATAATCCAGTCCTTTCTTTTTAATCCTTGGCATAAAATTTCATAGACATGATGTTACTGTATTACCGTTAATAATCTCTACTCACCGATTTCAAAGCGTTTCCTTTTAAAAGTTTTCCAATTAAGATTTTGGTCTGGAATGAGAATGAATTATTATATCAAAGATATTTGAATAAAGAGTCTCAAAAGATATCAGTGAACCTTTTCTTCTTTTAGATTAGCCTTCTGCTGCAGTACCTTGGAAAACATTTGTTTGAGAAAGTTGAAAGAGTGAAAGTAGGAGTGAATATATCAATTCTGAAGAGCTATTAAAATTCAGTACACCAAGTGATTAGAGAAAATATATTTTCCAACTGGGGTGTATTTTTTTTCTCAAAAGTTTTTCCCCCGCTTTCAAACACGAAAGATATTCCATTCAAAGGGCCTCGACCATGAATAAATATGATTTGTCAGTGGAATAATGAGTTAAACAAGGTCTTTTAAATAAAGGAAGATCGTACACTTTGGGATTACGTTTCTTGAGGATGCGAAGTTTTAATTTTACTCATTTCACCACCGTGTTTCTGTTTTAACTTTATTTTATGGTAAACTTCTGGATTCAATTGAAACCTTTATTTTTAAATGAAAAAGTGTATTGCGCTATAGCTACGTTACATCTTAGACGGACTCATTTTGCCTTTATTAATCGTGTTATGCCTACTATTTAATATAGTATATCCACATTTATACTTCTCACAGTGTAAACGTTTCTTCTATACCCTATTGTCATTTACATATGATTGTAATAATAATATTAATCAATAGATATTTATCTACTCATTAATATAAACTAATTTATGTGAGATGCAAGTACAGATTTTAAGACAAATTAGTTATTTATCATGTTAACGACTATTTCTAAAAACTTGTTAAAAACAAATTTGTTAATTATCATGATAACGACTATTTCTAAAAACTAATAAGTCCCCACCAATATTTGCATCAACTAAATCATTTTAGACATTTTATAAAAAACATTCTACATTTACCTGTTAATCTAAATATGACTTTTGACACTAAATCACAAATGGGAAAGTTATATGGCATACATTATGCTGCAGATTGCCTAAAATATTTTTTAATCTGTGAAGCACCACAGTTCGTACAGCATCAACTAGGTCATGCCACTAAAACGAATCACCAAAATGTTTCATTCACGATGAGCAATTTTTAACTTCTGTCCTGTAATCTACTAATTAGAAGTTGATGAACCAATGAACCCAAGTCCGTTTGTGAGGGAGATATTTTACAAATCTCCTTTCTCATCCCCGAGCAGATTTCTGCATCGATTTCATCTACGCCGCGGACCTCCGGATAAAAATAAAAGATATACCCGCCCCGTGGACGAATCAAAACGGTGGGATGAGCTGGGATAAAGGAACTTGGGGACAATAGATACAACTGTGAGATACGGATGGCTTAAGAGTCGTATCGACTGACTCATGGGCTCAGCAGTGGGGGTGAAGGAAGACCCGGAAGGGAAAAGACTCGGGGTTCACCATGTGAAAGTTAATTAGGGTGGGGTAGCGAGGATGAACATTGGGAGGGAAGTATAATGAGAGACAATTAGAAAGTGGAGGGTAGGGGTTCAAAAAAGAGAGAAAGGATTAAGTAAGACTATATGTAGTCCAGAGAGTTTTAATTATATAGTGTATAAGCCGAGGATGGAGTAACCAGGGCGCTACTTGGGAACTAAACGAAATGAGTTACAAGGGGACTAAAGAACTAATTGGGCGAGAGAGTGGAAAAGACGAGAGAAATGGACCTACCAGAAGAGACAAATTTTTTATTGAAAATTAAGGGAGTAAAATGCACGTTTTCCACCTGATAAAAGAAAATATCCAGATCATTGAGGAGCTGGAAGAATAAAAGTGGTATGCAATGCGATAGATGCTGATATCTTTCCGCTTGGTAATTTTCTTGATATTTTTCCAAGGCATAGAGACTCTTTATGCGGACATCTGACGAAGGTCATTTGTTAAAAAAATGGAATTTAATTGACATTTGAAACGCATGTATTAAACGAGGGGGGAAAAAACTTAAAACTTTTTTCATAATATGGTTAGGTGGAGTGCAAAATTAGAATTCAGTAGAACTGTACAGAGATGATTAAAATGTCCATATTTTTGCCCAGAGTAATGTGTTTAATACACATCAGAACGGCTCAGTCACATGTAAATACTCTTAGCTATTCACTAATATAGTTCTTTTCCATGCCAGCAGTAGTTTAAACTGCAAACGTGCCGCTCTGGGTAGGATGTTATAAATATTTATAATATGCCATTTTCAAGCAAGTCTTTCGTTTTATAATTCTCTTTTCACATCAATAAAGATTCTTCTTTTTTTAAGCCTTCTATGTGCTTAAATATCCATTCACTTTGCCTCACTATATCGAATACATACTCAATGTAACGAAGCATATAATTGCTGATCCCTACTAACTTTTTATGATCAATTATCATCCCCATTCCGTAGTATACATGTTTTTTATACAAATAAATGTAAAACTCCCTATAATACAATCAATATTCGAAGTCTTTAGAGGGTGGAAGGACGTCATGGCTAGTAAACACAAAGCTCCAAATCAAACTCCTAAAAAGTAATTCAATAATATCATACCATCGGTTCCTAATATGTGTATTGTAAATAAAAGTTACCTCGTTTAGCTCAATTTGACCTCAGCTGTCTTTGGCTGTACAGTGTACACCTATGCCCGCTTTGTGTAAAACACTACCTACCTACAGTCACTTATTTCTGTCTGTTTTCTTATCTCTTCTCTTTAATGGAGAATTCAATAATAATATTCTCCCATATTCGATTTTGACTCTACACTTCACGCAATGAATATATAACTATATCACTAATTACTCTCTATTTCTTAAGAAACTATGCTTAAGAGTTCAGGCCTCAGTGGAAAATCCTGCCTTACTCCCAGCCTACTATGTAGGTATAACCATTTAATACGTTTTCCAGAGCTACCTGAACCATATAGAATTATCGAATACATATTTTTGTACCAATCTACTATTACTTTCCGTAGTATATTGATTATCTACTCAGCATTGTCAATCTACGCTTCAGCACACACCTGTGAGCCGGCCAGCATTTTCCTGGCATATCTGTTTTTTGAACATTGCGCTCTTCCTACCACACTCGAAACTTCTCCTTAAAGATGATTTCTTGTATCCAACAGATACGACCTATATCATTGCTTAGCATCACCCACCACCGTGTTATAATCATCCATAAACAACAAATATTCTCTCATTGGAAAAATACCACTCGTTTTCTTAAGTTGTTTTTATATATTTTATACCCACTCCTCCCCTAGCCCAATCATCAACAAATAAATCAATATAAAAAGAAAATTTGATGGATGTGTCTAGAAATTTCTTACAAATACCGATTCCCACCCATTTATTTACTACCCTTAAAACTTATTTCCCATTTATCAAAGCTTTCCCTCCAAAATTTGACTGATAAACCGCGTAATATTTTCAATTTAAGATACTTTTTCCTATTTAACCAGCATCAATGATGTTCCATATTTCCCATCCTAAACCCACATGTACTTTATAATTTTGGTAGTTTTAGGCAGTGGCCATTTCCACTTTAAACAGGAGATCTCCATATTTGGCTTCAGTGTAGCTCTGGCTGTCATCCTACACACTAAGCCTTCAACTATATCAAGGCTGTTAATCATTAGAAGGATCTCATGATTTGGAGATATTTAAATTCAAGTTAAATTCTACATTTTTTCTAAGTTGCTGCCCAGGTTATATTCGGTTTCTTTGTTGCAGTGAAATAGAATGACTGGGTGAAGAGGTATGGTTTTGGATTTGAATCGTGCCTGGATTTCGGCTTAATTCAAAATAACTTGATCAGAATAGTACTGACCATGCTGTTTTAAAAGCAGATAATAAAGTTTTATAGCTAAGGCATTACTTAATAGAGGAAATATTTATTGTTTTTAGTAGTATTCCCGGATATTGTTTTAGTGAATTACAAAATATACTTTTTTATCAGACCCTCAAAAACATAAAAATAGTGCCTAGATATTCAGGCATTCGTAATTGAGTACGGCTGGCATGCAAAACTAACCATCATTTTAGATGCTAGGGCCTTCTTTTTCCTCAAAAAGAAGTTTTTTGTGTATCATAGATCAGCGTATTTTTAATTAAGTATACCAAGGGGTAGAAATTTGTGCAAACATCGTCTTTAAAGCAATTTATCATCTTGAATTAGATCATGGACAAGTACTTCAACAAAAAAATACGGAATTCTGGCGAAGGATCCCGAATTAAACGTTAAAATAAGACCAGGACTGCTGCGCCCGTTCCTAAACAGGAGACGAGACGAGCGACCAAGATGCACTGACATTAATTTGCCGGATCGAAGGACTACTTAAACGACTGCGGGATGAACCAAGCCAAGGTCCTCATCCAACGTCTTCTCATTTATCGCCGGGACTTAAAGAAAACTTAAAAACCTTAAGGGAAGGAGGGAAAGGGAGACATAAAAAAGTGTAGGTATATCAAAGGCAAAGGAGAGTGGAAGAAGACCTCGAGAAATTGATAGAGAGGCCCGTGAGCATGTCATAAGGATGGGGCCGAAAAGAGGAGGGGAATTTAATGCTTGTATGTGCTTGTCGGAGCGAAAAGTAGGGTAGGCGGGAGGCTGAGGGGGGTGAGGATGGACGAGAAGAGAGTTGGTCTGATGGAGGGAATGGAGGAGGGGGTTTAGCCGGGTAGTAAGAAGGAAAATTAGGTGAAGTAAACCTTGATTAAGGGAAGAAGTTGAGGGGAGTGGGACGAAGACGGATGAAGAGACAACAGGAGGAGGCGAAGGAAAGTGGAGAGAGGAGTGGGGTTCGGGAGTTTGTAGGGGAAGGAGATTAGTGGCTGAGGGAAGAGGCGA
The DNA here is from genome assembly GCA_933228895.1 of Platycnemis pennipes. Classification (NCBI taxonomy): domain Eukaryota; kingdom Metazoa; phylum Arthropoda; class Insecta; order Odonata; family Platycnemididae; genus Platycnemis; species Platycnemis pennipes. Next base: position 73,637,156 of record OW121856.1, on the reverse strand, counting down.
GGGTACGGGGTGGGGGGTTGGGAGGAAACAAGGGGTGGGAGATGAGGAAGGGGTACCCAGGAGCAAAAGAGGGGATGGAGGAGAGAGAGAACGGGAGAGAGAAAGAAGAGGGGAAGGGACGTGAAGGAAGATTCGTGGGCCGGGCGTATATACGTATTTACGAAACTCATTTGGCCAAGTCCGTTTTCCAGGAGATGGGATGGTTCTGGGGCGTATAAGGTAGACTTGCAGAGACGGCGGTGGGCGGGACGTGAGGTTAGGGGGGAGGGAGGGAGTGGGTTTGTTTGAGTGCCCGTGAGTAAGCGAGCCTCGCGATGCTCCAAGGGAGTGAGTACTATGGAGGGGGAGACCACTAAAGTGGGGTGGGGGGTCGGGAAGGAAGGATGGTAATGGGATTCGGGGAGGAAATGGGCGTGGGGTTCGGGCAGGACTGGACGCAGAAAGGGATTTTTAGGGTGGCAAGTGGGGGTTTGCTCGGGGTAAGAACAAGACGGATCGGACAATTGGCGGGGGCAATGCGTGCACACACCCCCTCAGAAGAAGAATGGACGTCCAGGGTTAAGGGAACGACCCATTGCACATTTGGGACACGCATCGAGGGGCGCTATGTGCTTCGGTGCATGCCACATCCCGTTGGCACTCTCGGCTGTCCTTTCGCTGTCCTCTGCAACGCAACCACGGATACCACATGGGAGCAGGACAATATTGGATCCGGATGTTAATTCATCTACAAAATCCATCGTTCACTGTCCCTGCTATTTTAAAATAGATCTAATAAGGGTATACGTTTCCGCCAATAAAATAGGCGATACGCTTGTGATTATCTTTATTAAAAAAAGATTTACAATAAGATCAAGATCCCTAGAGAGGCTTGAATAGTAGTTTACCAATAGCCATAATATTGCAATATGCGTCAATAATCACTTACGTATGGAATAAGAGTCTAGTTTTCAACGAAAATAAAACAGTGTGGAGTGTGCAAGAAAAACTCTTACACCAACTTCGCTTTATCCTAAAGTAACCGTATAAAAGTCGAAAGGTTCTGAATATGTTACTGGTGTGCTTATTTTGTGATTCTGAAAAAAATAATTCTTTTCATATTAAATGATGCTTTTCCAATTATGAGAAAATTGAGTGAACGATAGACAATTACAAAGAAAATATGACGACAGCGAAAGGATTCCATTTAAACTCTTGAATTTTTAAAACATTCACTTTCTTTCTCCGAATTCATCTGCCATGTTAATCAGTTCGCCATTGGTTTTCGATAGAATGTTGTAGAATATTGAATGGAAATGTAATATATCGAATGAAAATATAAGTTGCTTTGGGATACACTTCATCAGTTTTAGGGTCTTTAACATTATTCTGAGTTTCATAAAATTTGAAATTATATACTCCTGCTTACTCTACATTCTCCCAGATATGATCTACTTCAACAACCCCTTAGCCCTCCATCCACTCTCTCCAACCTCCTTGGCTATAAATCCATCCATCTTCACAATTCCCTGATCAATATGTTTTCCTCTCCTAACATATGGGAAACTCTTTCGTCATCTTCCTTCGAGAGCGGTTAACCCTCAGGAAGGTTGATAAACCAAATCGCATATGCTCATCTTCTCTTACCTCTAAGGTCAAGTATCAAAAGCATATAGCTTACCTAGCTACGTTACACATAGGACTGTAATTTATCTATTATTTACGGCTTTTGGCTATCACTACAATTGATCCGACGTGTTTGCTTCATTGGCTAGGGTGCATTTATTTCCTGCTTCCTGTTGTTTTTATCGTCCCTCTACCCTTTTTAAGGCCGCTTTACACGATACAATTTTTTGTACAATTTATTGTACAAACGCTTGTATAAACTCAACGAAATTGTATGTTTGCCTGAGTGGAATTAGAAGAGGTTCTAATTCCATTCAAATTCCATTCAATATGGTAGATTTATAGACCTTACGTTCAGTTCGGCAAAACACCACCTGTATCTACGTAATGCTCTGCGAGCCACCACGACGGTGTGGGAAGGGGTGAAGATCACCAGAAATGCACCATTTAGATGAAACTAAGAGCTGCCATGCGGTGATAACCATGAAACTAATAATGAAACTTAGAGCTACCACCACAGATTACCCCAACAATATTTCACCAAGATATCCCTTTGTTATGCTTCCTATAAGACTTTCTAATGGTACGCGGGAAAAATAACATTTTTAATGTATCGGTATGACAATCTATCTCATTAATTTTATTTATCAGGTCACCTAGTATTACTGTTTATTACTTCAATTGTTCCATGGACACCTCCGAGACCTGAGTGAAAGGATGAATTTTGAAGGTACGCTGCCTTTTATAAAAATATGAATGAGTGCAAATTGCTGCGTGCCAGATGATGAGGTTTCTGAGGTCGAAAATTCCGAGTATTCGAGTGGCTTGGAAGAAGTTACAAGGCTTGTTTCACCGCAGCGGTCGAATGAGGAGATACCCTTGATGGGTAGGTAGGATCACACACATAACTCTGAAAACAGCAGGTGCCCTTGAGCGGGCGTGTTACGGGAAACCGGGCAGTAGATTCCCCTCCCTCCGTTTCACTGTCAATCTCAGCGAGTGCAGCGTAAACTGAGCAGGCATCTCAGTGGTTGGGTATACTGGAAAACTTCTCTTCACGAACTCTTTCGGTGATTTCTGTGATGGATACAAAAAATCTTAGAGCACTCCAGATGGTCTCAGCACCTTAATATTTCGGGCATAGGAAACGAAGCCTTTGTTGTTGACTATATCATCGACATTATAATTATACATTGCAGAAAAAATTAGCATGCGATCACTCCCTTAGGATGGACGACATGTCAGGTACCGTTAGAATGTAGGGTCATAAGTTTATACTCACAAGAGGCGGTATGAAAGTTTAGCCATTTATTCACCATTTAGAGGGTCCTCCTTGAATAAACTAAATCAGAATCCAGCTATTACTTTTCCCCATTAATGACCTTTTAATCTTCTGAATGTTAATAGAAACAAAGTGTTCACTTGGAAAAATATTTTATATACTTATCATATCTTATGTAAGATCACCAAAGCAAAAATTTGATTTGGTTACGACACTTTCCTAGCTGATAAGTAATAAAATGAAGAAAAAAGGTCTTATTTTCGAGTTGTAAATTGCTAAATGTAGTTACTGGTGGAAAATTTGATAAGGTGTACGAAAATAGGTGTACGAAAAATCTTTTCCATTTTCATTAATGACCTTCCACGCGACTTAAAGCACACGAAGTACATGCTTTACGCAGACGACCTGCAAATGTATCGTCATTGTTTCCCCAACGAAATTGACGACTCAATCAAAAAAATGAACGATGATATTAAAGTTATTTCTGTATGGTCCCAGCAAAACAACTTTGTTCTAAACTCAAGTAAGACCAAAGCAATAATTATTGGTAGTCCTAAGATGACAAATCGCTTGCCCTATGAAAATGTATCTCAAATCTGTGTCGACGGCACCCTTATTCCCTATTCAAACTCTGTTCGAAATCTAGGTATCACCATGAGCTCAAGTCTGTCTTGGAACAATCATGTTAACAATATTTCTCGCAAAATCAACACAATCTTACACCAGCTCAAAGTGCATTCAAAATTTCTTCCCCAACACACTAGGAAAATGCTTATTTCATCGTTAGTTTTCCCCACTATTGATTACTGTTGCCTTGTTTACAATGACCTGAATGAAGAAGATAACACCACACTACACCGGGCTCTAAATTCATGCATCAGGTTTATTTTTAATCTTCGTAGAGATGTCCACTTGACCCCCTATTACAATGAACTTCGATGGCTCAATGTTAAGACCCGAAGGAAATACTTCCTCGGGTGCTTCTTGTACTCCCTGTTCAAAGAAAAATCTCCTAAATATCTTTTCGACATGTTTGCTGCCATACCTTCCACTAGAGAGATGTGTACCAGATGTGATCCTGAGTTTTTATATTTTCCTGGTCATCGCTCAACGAAGTTCCAAAATTCATTTATAGTTACTGCGTGTCATCTCTGGAACACCTTGCCCAAAAGCATAAAAAACTGTTCTTCCGTTGCTAGCTTTAAGATAAAATATTATGAAATGTTACTCTCTGATCACTAAATGTCATATTCATATCCTGAAAATCAAGAAATGTATGCATATGTAATTTGTTATACGATGTCCTAACGATGTCGCATTTGTCCTTTTTACATGCCAATTGTTTTAATTTATATTTAATTTGTCACAGCTTGTATATTGTATGGATTGTCTGATTTATTTCTTTCTTGTTGCTCGTACAACTATGTACATTGTCTTTTGTCCATAAGGGGCACAGCCCTGGGACAATTAATAATAATAAACATTCATTCATACATTCAAAATAGTTCTAATTGCCCTTCTCATGCATTTTAATAACCAAAGCTATCCATCTTTCACAGTTGGCTTTTTGCACTGCAAAACACAAGTGTGTAACTTCATCATTATTTCGAATCACACATTCTAGTCAATGAGGAAGTCCTAAGAAGAGTGGGAGAAAAGAGGTCTTATGAATACCCTAAGAAGAAGACGGAACAGCTTCATCGGCCACATCATGAGACATGATGGCCTAATGAAGACAATCGTCGAGGGACAAGTGGACGGGAAGAATGGCAAAGGAAGTCCTCGTACGAGATATATGGAACAAGTGATGAAGGATATGAAAGAGAAGAAATACGTAAATATCAAGAGATTAGCCGATAGAAGGACTCAATGGAGAGCTGCGTAAAACCAATATGAGGATTGATGACCAATGATGATGAAACTTTATTATTAATCATTGAACGGCAAAACTTAGTCTGTCATATTCGGATTGATCGCAATTTCTCATCTCCGCAATCCATTTCCACTTCTTGACAATTCTAGGCACTTATTCCAATATATTTTTTCTTCATCCGTGCCACATGAATAACTCCCTTCACCGATACTCACAATGCATGACACCTGTCGTATCTTTTCATTACCGGAGAAGAGAAACCGCTCATGTAATGGTTCTCTTCTCTTTCACCATATTTCTTCTATACTCATAACCAAAAAGTTTATTTATTACACATCGGTTCTGAATATAAATATACTGAAAAACTTTCCAGCCAACTTAAGAGTGTATTGCGGTGTGCGGCATACATACATTATCATCGAGTAAAATTTCAGGGACAGAAACTAATCTATGGGTTTTAGTATAAATTCAACCAAATTGGAATACAGCAGTTTGGAATTGGAATACAGCTGAATACAGTTGGACAGTTGGATTACGGCTTCAATAGAGCAGTTTTACATGCGATTTAGCTTCCAATAAAGAACTTGCGAGACATACAACGTCTACACAAACACTTGCAGTTACATGATTATGTAAGCGCGGCACACTTTGAGCTAATGTGGACCAGAAAAGAGGACTAAAATCTTCGTTACATGTTGCAAACAATTATTTATCCTACCTACAGATGCAGCGGTACCAAAAGGTGTTTAATACACCTGTAGCAGATACATCACAAGAGGCATCAGATTTTAACTTACCCAAGAGATTTTATGTACTTCAATCTTCAATACGAAGAAGATATCAAACCTTATTTTCCTAATAATTAGCTTAAAAATCTATGATAAACCATAATGAAAACCCTGCTGACCATCTCTACAAAGTACCCAATGCTGTGTATCGTGGTGGAAGATTTCTCACCAGAAGTAACTACATTGTGGAGAACGTATGAAGTGTGACCAGAGGGAAGTCATAAAATGGCTTAATGGGGTGAAAGGCCGCTTTATCATAATTCATATGATTAGAATTTTTGGCAAACTTATCTTGCACGCAGGCAGACAAAGAGAAGGCCAAAGCATTCCATTTGATATACCAGTGTGAAGAATCGTGGGAAGGAAAATGTGGATTGGGAATATAGGCGGGCGGTGGGGAGACCAGTCAAGTTGGGGTGGAAGACTGGGAAGAGTGGAATGGAAGGGGAAGAGAAAAGAAATTAGAGGCTTCCATTACGCCTTCGATCTCTCAAGGGGAATGCCTTGGTTCTTATTCTTTCTTAAACCTGCAGCTCCTCCTCTCCTCTCTCCCTCTCCTTTGACTTCCCCCACCCCAGTTAAGAGGGAAACCCACTCAAATGCGTTTATAACGTCATTTTCCGGTCTTATATTCGTCTCATCCGAATTCAGGACGTCTCCTGTCTCCCTAACCTCCGTGTCCCTTTTCTTCTCTTTAACGCCTTCCTTTCCCTCTCTCTCGCTGCGAATCCCTTCTTGCCCTCACCAATAATCCGCCCGAATAATTCCCTCTCTGAGAAGAAGAAACCACCGCCTTTCCATGGAAAAGGGAAATGAACCCCTCGTAATTCTCACCGTCCCAATTCTTCCCTTGTGTTTAATCAGAAGTGGGGAGAGAGACGTGCCGCGTCAGCTTAGTCCGAATGGGTCGAAACTTGCTAGTGACCGGTCGCGAACCTCTTGCGAGAAGGGAAGCAGTTCTAGATGTCCAAGGTCTTATTGCCTTTTTCATAATAACCATGGTCTTTATATTATAGGGACCTTGATAATAACAATCGAAGTCGTTAAGTGCATAAACACAATCATGTACATAACATAATATGAGTGGGATTATTCATACGCTCCCACTAATTAAGAACAATGATAATTCACCCTGCAGAATATAAATACTAAAAATAACAGAGATTGATTTATTTTTCTCCAATAAAATACATCCTGTTTGAAACTGAAACCAAATTGTATGCTGCATGTATAACACTAGGGTGGGCGGAAAAAATGTTTTTTTTTCCGGATCAAATTTGCTCTATGCGGAAAAGTTGTGTACTGATATAAGAATCTTGCATGCAAATGTTTTTCAAAATCGGATAAGAGTAACCACTGCCGCCCGAGCTCTAAAGTTTAAAATTTTGCGAAAATTCAGGCGGAAATGGAACAGAAACGGTTATGGAGAATAATTTGTTGAATATGCTAGAATATTGGAAAAATTTAACGATAAATATATATTTTTAGATTACAACACTGAAATTTGAAGTTTATGTGACGAAATCTATGGCTTATACGATGCCTAAGAATAAACATCTAAATTAGAGTATAGGCAATACTCACAACACCAAAAAAATTTACAGGCTCCAAGCATCACTTCAAATAGATCACTTTTGGGAGCCGTATTTGGGATAAATTAATATTTTTTTCGAATGTACTTCTATAATTGACTTAAGGGGTGTACATTGTACACCCCTCGATTAAGCTTGCGATCAAGATATATAGATCAGCAAGCAACGTACAAAAATATTTTGTAGTGCATCATATAGGATACATTGTACACACCTCGATTAAGCTTGCGATCAAAATATATAGAACAGCAAGCAACGAACAAAAATACTTTGCAGTGCATCATACGAGGTGGCATAAGCAATGTCAAGACATCCTTATTGGGTTTCAATTTCCGCATTCGCACCTATGATAACGTATATACTACGATTGTTTAGAGCTAAGTCTGAGCGTAAATTTAATTATAGTAGCTCAACATTCCCGTCATTTTTCAGCTTCATTGAGTTAAACTGCACCCCTATCAAATTACATCTCATGTATATCGATGATGCACATCTAATCCTTTTCCTATCTAACGTAATCAAAACTTAGAAATCGTAAAGACTAGGAAAAAATAGAAATTACGTTGTCATACTTAACCGCAATACAAAGAAAAAATAGGAATCTTGGAAAAAATTCTCCTCATCATTAGTCATCAATCCTCAGATTGGTTTGACGCAGCTCTTCAGTGAGTTCTGTTATCGGCTAATCTCTTCATACGAATTTCTTCTCTTTCACATCCTTCATCACTTGTTCAATATATCTCACTCGAGGTATTCCTTTGATGTTTCCCACCGCTTCTTGAAATGCCTACTAATATTGAGTTTTTCTACTTGCCATGATTTCTTCACTCTTTTCTTCATTTTATTTAATTTTAAATGGAATTTCATCATCTCTAAATTATGGCCACTGCCGATGTCTGCCCTAGGGTAGCTTTTGCAGTCCTTCACCTGGTTCCTAAATCTCTGCTTCACTAAAATGTAGTGTATTTGAAATCTTCTTCTGCCTCCTGGCATTTTCCACGTATACTTTCTTCGGTTGTGGTTTTAAAACCATGTGTTGGCAACCACCAATTTATGCTGTGTGCAGAACTCCAGAAGTCTTTCTCCTCTTTCATTTCGGTTTCCCAATCCAATTTTCCCAGTTATTCTTCCATCTTGACCTTCGCCGACCACCGCGTTCCAATCTCCTAAAATAATTAGGTTTTCCTCTCCTCTTACATGTTTTATAACTTCCGTGATATCTTTGTAGACGTCTTCCACTTCTTTATCTTCGTAGTCCGACGTAGGCATGTAAACCTGCACCTCTACGGTATCTATGGGTTTGGTCTCGATCTTCACCATTATTATCCTTTCATTGTACTGCAGGACTTCATACGGATTCCGGAGCTCTTCCTGAGCATTATGCCTACTCCAGCATTACCATTTAATGATCCCGTGTGTATAATTCTGTAGCTTCCGCTCCAGAGATCTCCTTCTTCGCCCCACTTCATTTCGCTGATTCCTATTATGTCGAGGTCCATTCTTCTCATTTCCACCTTTAGGATTTCCAGTTTTCGCATGCCCGTAGCGATCTCACGTCCCATGTTCCTACCCTAAAATGTTTATCCCACTTGACTGTTGTACTCTCTCGGGTAGTCCCCGCCCGGAGATCCGAATGGGGGACTATTTTACCTCCGGAATATTTTACTCGAGAGGGTTCCATCACGTCATGATAAGAAAGAAAGGAGTGGAGTAGCTGTGACTCCTCGGGATAATAATATGGTGGTTTTCCCTTGCCTTCCACATCGCAGTACCACAGCCGTTAAAGTAAATGTTACCACGCCTGAAGTGAAATCATTGTCGCTGAACCGACCACTGTGGTCTCCATCTTCACTCATAAGAAGAAGAGCTGCAGCCCTCTCCTCCTGGTAATGAGAAGCGTAATTGTTGGCGGTCTCCCGTTGCCAAGTCACGGCATCTTCATAGGCTCTGCATTATTTAATGGCCTACCTACCCAGGGATAGACCAATACCCCCTCGGAATGTCGTCGCTTTTTGTCCACGACTGCTTATTCGACGAGTGAACTCGCTTATCTCGCAGCTAACCTCTATATGTAGAGGTCGACCCACCATCCGCAACCCAGTGGACGCAAGCGGTGGCTTTAAGCTTAGCCGCGAGGAAAAAAAAATATTTCAACTTTCCCTATTTATGACTAATAAGTTTTTTTTTGGGTTATCCGCGTTTTGAGTTAAAAAGTAGCCGACGTTTCTTCTCCTTTGCCGGAGACCTCCTCGGAGACCTCAGGGCTAATGTGCCGCCGGAGCGTTATGCATCAATTTATATGCTCATGGTGGGGAAAGTGGGGGGGGGGGGGGGGGGGGGGGGGGGGAAGGGAAGGAGGGGAAAGGGAGTTGTGGACAATTCTGGAATGTTCTTTCTTTATTTTTAGCTATAACCGGAAGCCAGGAGCTACTGATCTCTTGCCTTTGGTCTCTGTTGAAATTCCTGGGGTGTTTCCTTATTTCCAGGGCTTCCCTAAAAATCCTTGTTTTGAAGTGGCTGTCCTTGGTCAGGATTATCGGCTTCTCGATTCCGATGGCGTGGCCTTGTGCTGCATGTTCGGCGACTGCTGACTTCCCTTGGTGCCCTAGGAGTATTGCGGCGCCGTGCTCCTTGACTCTCGTCTAAATCGTCCGCCCTGTTTCACCCGCGTAGACCTTATCACATGTTTCGCATTTCAGCAAGTACACACCTGTTTCTAATTTTTCTTTTCCTTTCACATTCCTTATGATGTCTCGTATTTGTTTCCTAGGTTTAAAGATTGTCTTTATATCGGACTTTTGCGATATCCGGAATATCTTGTCCGTTGTTCCTTGGCTGTACAGAAGGTATACTTTTTTCCAATCTTCTGTGTTTTTCTCTTTGGTGGCTGGGCCTGAGGTCCTAACTTTCGTGAGATAGTCTTCTCTATCTCCCCTTTTCCATATCAATTCTTGGTCAGGATTTCTGTTAGTTTCTTCAGATCCTCATCTCTATGGTCTTCATCACTGAGTGTAATGGAACGATGAATCATAGTTTTCATCACTCTTTGATATGTGTAAGGTGGTGGTGCGATCCTGCATGCAGATATTGGTTTGTGTTGATAGATTTTCTGTACACCGTATGTCCCAGCGTGCCATATTCTCTTCTGTTTACCAGGACGTATAGGAATGGCAGCTTCCCTTCTTGCCCTTCCTTCATAGTGAATTGTATGCAGTGATCAATATTATTTATAATATTTCCTATTTAGGTTGATTTCAATCCACTGCTAATAAACTTGATTTTAAATAGAAGTCACCATGAATAAAAAAATCATACTCGGATAAGATGCAAATTATTACGATAGTGCGATAATTAAGCAAACCCTGGCTTAAATGCAATTAATAAAAGATTGCTTTAGTTAGTCCAAATCGAGGCCATTGAAATCAAAACAAAATATTTGATAAATCCTACTAGGCTTGCTTGCTCCTATATCCCTTACCAGAAACGTTGGTGAATTACGCATTATTCGGGAAGTCAAAGATGGTGGTGTTTTATTTTTTGAGACAAGTAAACTATTTTTTTGACTTGCTCGCCAATTTATGCAAGGGATGAGAGAAGTTAAGCGGATTGGAGGATGCTACCAGGATCTTCGAATCTACTGGTGGTAGAAGTTGGGGCACGAGGAGTTTTCGTTTGACAAGCCGTCTTTATATTATTCAAGCAGCACATTATTAGGGTTTTTGAGTGCGGGAAGGAGTCCCTCTAAGGGAATTGGGGTTCTTCAAGACAGACGAAGAAACCGTCCTCCCCCTTAACGTGGTTTTGGCTTGTAATTGCAGGGAATTAAAGGGGGGAAGAAGAGAGACAAGTGGGTGGAGAAAGAGGCGGACTAACCGTGGGGAAGAAACGTGGGAATGGGAGGGCGCTTTTGAATTTACGGTTGCATCCGGAAAGCGCGTGAATTAGTGGGGTTCGTGGAAGTGGATCGCGGGTTTGAATTACGAAAAGTCGGAAAATATTTGAAATCGGATGATGGGGACCACTTATGGGAGATTAAACGCCTGCGTTGCCGGTGTAGTTTGAGTGATTGTGTGGGAGCCATTAGGAATGAGTGGAAATAAGTGGATGGGAGATATGGTTAAAAGGTGTCCAAATGGCTTGTCAAGTTGGGGATTACATTGGAAGCCGCTCCGTTGCCATACTGTTTTGTAATTGCCAGCTATCGAGTGGCACATTTTCCAAGGAATATTCAGGAAAATATGTAGTTCGGTTTCCAATAAAATAACCCTCGATAAGCTCCCGTTCTCACAAGAAAAACATGATAGTGAAGAATTCAAAAGTTTTCATATAAAACCGATCGATGGTAAAATTACGGCACTACTTCGCTGCTGATTAATGATGCATGTCTTGTCCAGAAATATCTGCGAAGGGGAAATTACAAACTCCCATGAAATACAATAATAAAGTACTATAATTTTAATGCATTAACATTTCATTAGAACATATATCTGGAACATACAATGGAACATGGACGATAACAGAAGCGGAGAAGTCGAGGCTGGAAGCACTACAAATATGATACCACCAAAGAATGGTGAAGATAAATTGGATCGGCTGAGTGGCAAACGAAAAGTGTTAAGAAAAGAAGATAAAAGAGAAGTCTGATAAAAACTTCTCAAATATGACACCAACGTAAAGGCCCCTATCTTGAGACATGATGGCCTGATGTCTTCTTTAGACCATCGATGTGTGGAAAGTGAACGGAAAGAATGGAAAAGAGAGAATACCTCGAATATCCTCAAATGACATGTATCGAGAAATAACCTCGAATGACATGTATGAAATACGTTGTATAGGATAATATAGAGAAGAAATATAGCAATATGAAGAGGAAAATCTGAGAATGAGCCGCGATAGGAAAGTCGATAGAGAGCTGCGTATAAGCAATATTACGATAGTTGACTGAGGATAATAATTTGAGAACTGGAATAGGAAGTGAATACATGTGTTCCAGCACATGGTAAAAGTTACATGAACCCAAAATTCACAACAAAAAGTTAGAAGCTATGCGAGTGAAGTTAGATATATAAGAGCCAATCTTATTAGAAATCCGTGCTCAGGGAATCAATAGAAAGTTTTTGAAGACCATATGGGGGATTGAGATTTATCTGAAAATCTGGGGAGAAAGCTCCAAAAATTATGAAAAAGAGATCAATATCCGAATTCAGAAGCCTTCTTGCTGCCACCTAACTGGAACATTAAAAGGTTGGTTGGTTGGTTGGTTGGGGGAGGCGACCGACAGCTGAGGTCATTTGCGCCATTTAGGATAGGTGGGTGATTGGGTAATGGTAGGAGTTTTCAGGGAATGGAGGAAGGGTGGAGAGAAACCCGGCGTCGGCATTAGCCTACTCTTAACGAAAGGCGCCAAGGGGACCACGGCTTAACGCCCAATCCGACGGACGGAGTACTGAATTTGAAATGCCCTCCACTAAGCACTCAACTGGGGACCGGTTTTCCACTGAAAAATCCGCCACTGCCGGGAATCGAACCCGGGCCCTCGGGATGGGAGGCCAGTACTCTATCCACCACACCAACCCCATTCCCACATTAAAAGGACAGACGTTTGAAGATGGCCATTAATTAGGTTTTCATTCCCCAGCCTTTATTGGTTTTAGTGGCACAACTAAGAAGAGCCAGTGCTCCGCCGGTGCTGTTTTTCTGGTCATTTGAACTCCTAAGCTTTTACGGCACCACAAGTTAATGGTCATTATGGAGGCATGAAATTTACCATACTTCTAATTTCCAATATTGCTACATGATTTTTGTTGGATACCAGCTGAAATTAAATACGATATATTATTTTTCTTCACAATAAATCATCAAAAGTCAAAGGGCTTCGGTTTGGCCAAAGTAATTGGCTTACAACCAGAAGGCCCAGGTTGCAATCCAGGCAGAGACCAGTGATTTTTAGCCGATCACCCATTTTGGGTGTCGTGTAGAGAAAAATTGACGTGCTTCATTCCTTGTGAGAGAGAAATGCTAAACCTTGGATCCTTTGGTGCCTTTCTTTTTGAGTAATCTGATGCCCAATATCTGGTCTCTCTTCACCACTCGAAATAGACAACCAAGAGCTGGGCAGTCATCTCGCATCCGCATATAATGCTATACTATAGGTAGAATAGTTTGAAGTGCATCGAAAATATGTTTTTTACATTCAAAATTATGCGAACTACACCCCTCTGTGTCTAATAAGAATGATATACCAATGCAGTTTTATAATTGCCTTCTCCATCAATAGCCATTATATTTCTACGCAGATTATTCAGGTCCACGCGGCTAGTGCTTGCATAACTATTATGTTTCTCCTTTTAGGTAGTAATTTGCTCTGCACGATTCTGCATGAATGTAGTGTATGCTTGGAGATCATTTACCCCATACCACACGCCCTTGTGGTGACTTGCAGGGTACTTAGTCGATGTAGAAGCAATGGCAAATTAATCCTACTCTAATTAGGTGAAAAGCACTGAGAAAAAGTGATAAAATGGAGCACAAGGCTTGGTATTACCACATCTAATAAAAGTGGTTAGAAAATAACTATGCTGCCATAGTTCTTTTCTTACCGCTAGGGAACACATTCATCATTACAGAGGCTTAATTTAACTTTGGTCATGCGGTGTGATAAACTGTAGACAAAGACTTTGGACCAAATTCAGAATCTCAAATACGGTCTAGCTTCTACTGCTAACGTCATAAAATCTCTACTACGAATCGAATTGGCTAACAGATTCTACCACAAAGGTGGTATTACTTCTCATAATGACGCTGAGAAGCATCTGTATACAGCTTGGATCCATATCAATGAGAATCTGTGTACCGTTTGGAACTCAAAATATATTTTATTACGTAATGAGTAGAAGTGTGACTTTAGTTGAGATTCTGAAAATGCCTTTTTTATCGTTGCTGTTCTTCGATTCCACATTAGAGTACTCCAAAACCAGTCACCAGGATCGATGACGAAACGATTGCAAAGTCGGATGTGTGAGTGAGCAACAAAAAAGGAATAACTCGTCGACCTTCCAAACGTGAGCCAAGAGAACACAAAAATATCATTCCAAGCTGTCACGCGACATGTTGTACCGATACCCACACACATACAACAGGACGAGTGGAGGACGGAAATACGAGAAAATTCACCCGTGGCTGGCAAATACTTTATGTCTCGCGGACCCGAAGTCTCCTCCCCCACACAATTCCGTCCCATCGAACTGTGGCAGGTACACCTCCCTCTGGCTCCGAAACCCCATCAATACCTCCTCCCATCCTACGGGCCGCCGGACCGTCCACCATAAAACCCATGCGCCGCCATTCCCTCCGCGTCAATGCCAAAACACCTCACTCTCTTCCGCCACGCCACAGCGCCTCACACACTAATCAACCCCGTGTGATGGATACCTCTAATAGCGACGGAAAATTTATCCACGGGAAGCGAGGCATTAATCCAAGCGTCCTCCCCCCCCTTTCCGAGCACGAACAAAGCCTCCGGAGCCTCACGCTGCCTTCCCCAGGTCGCCTCGTTCAGTCACAAGTGCAGCCTAGGGCTGCGTGATATCCGAGTTGATATCTCGGGTTCGCGCATTGTGCATCAACGCTGTGGCGATATATCATCATTGCGCCGTGCACGGACTTTATCGTGCCTCGTATCTGAATATCATATTCATATTGCGCGTCGCAATTTGCTCTCGCTGCGAGTATCACACCAAGGCATCGCATATTTTTTTAATTTGTGAAGTTTAGACTAGAATATAATTACTAATCTTTATTATACATGATATATAATGCATGTTTGGTGTTATTTCACCCCCTACCACACACCTTTATGTTGGTTTGCAGGGTATTTTTTGGATATAGGGGTAGAAGGCCTTTTTAAATAAGTTTGGCAATTTTAATTCCACTTTGCCACTGAGCCTTCGTCGGGCAAGGCAGAAAGAAGGCGGCCTCTCATCCCGCAGGACGGCGCCCTTCTCCTTCCCCCCCCCCCCCCCACATATGGTCTCTCTTGAACTTTAAGGTGTATGTTACGCCTTGGTGATCTTCAAACGGCCAGGGTTTCCCAGTTCTGTGGTTTTTCCAACTCCCACCCCTAGCACCAGTTCTCCCTCCTCTACCCCTTTTTTCCGTTGTCACCCTTGGTTTAGGCCCCCCTTCCCCTCCTCTTTCCTCACTCCTTTTCCCCCCGGTCTCTCCCCTCATTTGTATATATACTGGACTTTGTTGAGATTTGTGCACCTAATGATGATGTATCACATCGAAACCGGTCGAAGTAAAGATTTCTTTGTGGAAAATTGCCAAACTTATTTAATTATGTTATTCCACCATATAACGCCTGAAACGACTCTTTTTATTAGTAGAAGGCCTTGTTTTGGTTTAAGTGCTTGCATCGATGTAATCGTAATCTGCATATGTTAATTTAAGAATTTCCAACGGCGGTCCAAAAAAATCACATAGTAAATATCTATGATTTTTTTCTCACGCCTGTGAATTTCAAGTCTGTCCATGCTCTTATACAGGTCCTGTAGTCACTTCAGACCGTTAGGAAAGATACAAGGATGGGAATAGAATGTTGAGGAGGGAGTGCGGAGTGAAAGACGACGTCGGCATTAGCCTATTCTTAACGAAAGGCGCCAAGGGGATCGCGGCTCAACTTGTCATCCGACGGACGGAGCACTGAAGTCGAAGTCCTCTCCACCCAACACCCATTTAGCGCGACAGTCAACCAGGCAAAGATATCACCCTCTGCCGGGATTCCTAGATGGCCCTTCTGGGTGAGAGGCCGGTAATCTAACCACTACATCAACCCGATCACCCAAAGCACAACATTTATGAGCTTCACGTGTCACGTCCCGCGTTTAATCTCTTTTCTTTATTTTTAAATTGCATTTTCTGAACTTCACAAGGATAGTGTCGCAAAACCTCATAACTAATACGTATCCTAAACTCCACCTGTACTGTAATACTCAAATTAGTCAATCACGTTCATAATTCCATATCGCTTTCAACGATCAAATCACATTCATAACGCATGGCACGCGGATATTATATGTATGTATGTGCATAAAAGTTTCGAATTCGAGTGGAGGAAAAATTTGCTTGAATGTGGGAGAAGTAAGAAAAGAAATGCTGTTCTAATCCAGAGGTTCCGCCTGCGTTATATGTGCCTTCTATGTGATTACCTACCTTCAGGAGATATGAAAATTAGTACAGTGGATACGTAGATACAGTGGATGGTAGGTAACTCGGTACTTACATGAATAAGGCTATTGATAGATTTCAAAAATCCCTTTGTGACAAGAAATATTTTCTTATTATTTAAATCTGCATGAAAAACAGTGAAAATATTTCTTACATCAATGAATGTGTTGTAAGTGGTAAATTGTTAAAGGCTTAGAGGGTATAGGCAATAAGGGAAATAAGGAAATAATAAGTTTGGAAATCCTTGCTCTAGCGAAAATGACAAAAGTAAGCGAAGCCGGCCTCAGTGGCGGCGCGGCGGAGTTAAGTCCTCGCCTGCCATTCCGAAGGTTGCGGGTTCGAGTCCCGCCTGTGTAAAACTCAACTGTCCAGGGCATGGGAGTTTTTAAAATGTGTTGTCCATATATATTACAATGATCGTAATTGGGGGCACCTGTGATCATTACAGAAATTATTATTATTATTATTAAGTATTTAAAACCATAGAAAAACATAATGGAAGAAAAAGAAATTTAAGATACTGATGGTCTACGCCTGTAGCAGGCATATCTTTCCAAAATAAATAGAACACCTACCCTTGATAATGCAGTAATCGAATTTACCCCGCATATCGCATTCATACCGCATATCTGTCATGATCTCGCATCATATTTCATGCCCCTTCATTCCATCTGTCGCATCTCGATCGCATATTGCATCAGTTGGCACGTAAAATTTATAACGCAAAGCGGTAAATTGCGTTGTCCGGCGACTCGCTGGTTGCATTGCTATTTTGCATGAATATCGTACGTCGCAAACAATGTAACGCAATATTGAACCGACACTTAATGGCCATTTTGCCCCCCCCCCCCTCCAATCGGTCTCCCTTTTACTTTCATCTGCTGGCTCGCGGAGGGAACAAAAACGAATCTTCCATCACGTGTACATACACGGGGAACTCTTTCACCGTAATCTCTCAGCCATTCCTGTGGACCCAGAAGAAAGAGCACTCTATTTCTCGGTATACACAATACACTACAATCTAACGCAAGGGTACATAACGCAAGTCTACATTGGTGCTCGCCTTCAGCAGACCTCTTCAGTAACTTATCAGTCAGTCACCGGTGGGCACACAAACTTGCTTTCTCTTGAAACTCCTGAACGATTCCAATTAGATGCCACCTCACTCATCGGTCAAGTGATATTTTAGTTAACGTACAAAATCGGCTTGAATGTACAACAGGCTCCACACCCTTAAATTACTTGTCGGTAACAGTCAATTACAAACCTGTACTCAATTTTAAGTGATTTTATTTACAGAGTCATTTACTCGTATTAGTAAGTACAGGTATAAATGCAGACAAAGTCATGGGCGCCACCATATTGATTTCTCAAAATGTGCAACCTAGCCTTCGGTTCAAAATTTATGATGGATAAATGGTGTCTTAACCATAACATGTTCACTAACCGGTGAGTCCATTGAGCTCTTAGCAGAAAGTTTGCACTGGTTCCTCAGCTGTTGAGTCTACTAAACGTGACCATTATTATTATCATTCTGGATGTGACGGCAGATTTTAATGCACAGTGAATTCTCCCCTTCCATCTCTCAAGCGATGTCCTTCTTTGTGTCCGCGCAGTTAACTTGGTTGATCTAAACACAATCACTCTTTGCAAACTACCCGTTCATCCCCCTCCTCTACCCCGCTTACCTATCTTTCTCGACTTCATCACATCTTTCAAAGAAACCTTGCCATTGGAACATTCTGCATCTACTCACTTCCTATTTCCTCCGTCATCTTACTCCCATCGTCCTTCATCCTCCTTACCCACACTTCATGACCCTAAGTCTATTTTCATTCTCTTTTCTAAATGCCCATACTCTTAGAGTTCTATGCTCCATATAAGATTTTTCACGAGTCTATTATTCACGTCTATGCTCAACAAACCTCTGCTATTCTGCTTCTAAATTTAATGCTGCTAAACCCACTTCCCGTCTCCATTTGTGACATTCTGCTTTTAAATTTATGAGATTTTCCTGAACGAAAAGATAAGTAAGTACGAATTGGTGCCAGAAAATGATCTGAGAATTATAAAATGTATCGTTCATGCAGGAAATAAAATTACTTCATGTGTAATAACGCCATTAATGAAAAGCTATTACCCTGTAGGGCAGACGTTTCACGTATACGAGCACTGGAAGTTACTTGGCAATCATGCAAAGGAACGAATTGCTGCATATTTAGTTTCATGTAGGCAGAAAAAAAGGAATAAATTTATTGCCCAGCTAATTTCTCCCGCTGGTAGCTTTAACCAATTCTATTATTTTCCATTACTGGACGCGGAAAAAATGGATTTTTATACTCTTGGGTCTAATTAGCTGTCCACTTCTTCCAATACAATTTTATGATTTAACCTACCTTAGGATCTACCTTGCCACGCCCACTCGAGACTCCTCCACCAACCAAGGCTATGAGGGCTGTGTTTTGGGACGCGACGGGGCACCTTTCTTTATGGGGCAGGTGGAGCATCGGCAATCCAAGCCGGGAGATATTTGATTTCAAAGGCGCTCCGTTTACCCCGCGCCAAACACCGAATTTCAATATCACACCCTCATCCTCTAGTAGGCCATCCCGGTAATAAGATCTTCCTGTTCCGTGAACGAGGGATGAATGAATCCACATTATACCCTCCGCATCTAATCGCGGGTATTTTTCTCGAAGATTTATCCTAATTTTCCTCCTTCTCAACGTTATAACGTAGTAGATTATTGATACTTATGCAAGGATAATGATAAAGGGCCACGAGTAAATTAAATTTTGTGGTACGAAATTGTGTTAGTGTCTGAAAAATAGATTTGGAATAAAACTGCAAAGCTAGATTTCTAAACTTTGAAACAGTACTTAACGCCATGAGTACTACAAGAAGAATATATACATTATTTTTGGATTAACAGGCCAACACATTGCCTAGTCACGTCAAATCTATTAACAGGATATTTTTGCATGGACACGAGGCACATCGCACGAGCCTATAATAATTCTAGACACTATGATGGAGGAGCTGAGGATATTTAATATGACTAACTGCTTCATGAGAGCGAATGCAAGGTGTGAAGTTCTCTTTTACTTAAATCCCTATTATTATATAATGTGGCTCTGGAGGAGTATAAATGAATGCTACGAAATTCTAAGAGACGGACAGAGGTCATTGGATGGTAACTATAATCACCATGTCACGGGTTAACTACGGGTCAAATACTTATTTGACCACGATTAGAATATATTACACGGAGTGTAACTTATGTGGAAAATAAAAAAAATTGTGCATAGTAAGAGCGGCTATCAATCGGGGAAATCCGACAGAGTGAGGATTTGGATGCTTGGCAAAGTGAAAGATAACTGGATGATGAAGGCTATTATAAAAGAGATTATAGTAAGATAAGGAAGGTAGTCGGGAATAGGTAAAGAATTTACAAGTTACAAGAACCATTAGGAAGTTATAAAATGTAACGATCTGAAGAGAGCTATAAAGACTGAAATAATATGAAAGCAGCAGTTTCGCATGAGATGAAATACTGAACGTCCACGGCGATTGGAAAATTAAGTCCTGGATAGTCTGTCCAAGGACCTGAATACATTGTTGGAATAACTACGAAAATGGTCTCCAAAATTCATAAAACTTACACGAACGCTTCATTGCCTTCAGTTACTTCGTTCACTCGTTTAGTTACCTTACACTGTACCCAGAATATTAATTTGTCTATTGCTCTCTCTTGCACACATCATGGTTTCTTTTTGCTTCTATTTCTGTTCCTGTTCATTCCATTCAATGACAGGTTATGCAAAACATCAGAAGGAGGTTATACTCTCCTTGAGAGGACTATTTCCTAAGATGTGTTTCAGGTATATCGTCCTTCGTCCCTCTGCTATAATTATCCACGTAGAGCATAATATTCATGCTTGCAAAAATATTCTGTCCTGGAAAGACCTCAATATTTTTAATCTTGGTACAAATTATTCAGAAGAGTTTGTGTTTTAAATTTAATTCCTTTTAGCAAAAATATTATATTTTTCCCTACAGTGATACTAAAAACTGATGAACTCCAACTGTGTATCGTCAGCATCGTAGCTAAATCCTCTTCTCTTTGTCTGCATGGATATTGAATCTTCACCTTCTCAGCGGCGATAGGGAAGTTCAAGTTGACGACGTTGAGCCTCCAATTACCGAGCTTTAAATAGGAAATACACCAAGGCAGATACCTTAGGAGCAAGAAGAAAAGAAAGTCAGGACTCATGGAAGTAAATTGCGTAATTGCTGATGCATGAGACCATCAATTTTGACAAGCTTTGAGGCGGATGCTCTGCAAGCTGAATTAAGGCTGCTTTGCTTCTCTATTGAGGTCGAGTGAGGGATCATGACATGCACAAAAGGGATATTACGGAGATTACATAAAGGAATAGACGGAAATCAATGAATGACTTTATGCCCTAAAATGGGGCATAAGGGTCTCCATTGTGAACAAATTGAGGGAGATGAGCCCTTATATTTCTCCCTACCGCCAAATTGAGAGCATTATAATTGGATTGAATGGAAAACATGCGAAGAAAAGAAAACAGGGGAAAAATGTATTGCCTGAATGTACGCCTTCAAGTAGCTGTTAAAGTGGAAACTATTCCCTGTGTTGTAAGAGTTTGATTCTGTTTATTTTTTCAAAGTTATTTTGGAGAATATTAATGAAGAAGAGAATCCGAAAAAATAATGATCAGGGTAGAAGAGGAAAAAATAGGACCACGATGAATACAGCATTTCTGCACCTAGAGAATGGAAATATGTGAAGTGGTTGTTAATAGGCAGAGAGATAATGACTAGAATATGTTATTTTTATTTCGGCATAATACCTTAAAAAGTTGTTCTAGTAATCAAGTATCAATAACTACTCAGGCGGGCATCGGGAATAGAAATTTTGTACAGCATTCAATGCTCAAGGAGGAAGAAATATGACGCGTCAACAAAAATCAATACGCAAAGCTACAAATGGCATTGGGCTTTAGCCAATAGAAGCAATGGTTTGAATGGAGGATTAACACGGATAAATGTCGTATAAGTTCAAAGAGCATGCCAAGTTTCCTCGGAGGAAGACAAGTCTTCCCTGGATTAAAAGACAGAACACTCAACGTCGGTATTTACATTCTCTTGACGAATGGAACAAATGAGGGAAAATGTATAGCCCCACAGCCTCTATGGTACTCCAACCGATGAAATAGCCATAATGACCTACATGTAAAACCGCGTAATATTACCAACAGACACATATACTTCGGTATCTGAACGTAAAACTTCGGCATGAATGGGATTACGAAGGCAATCACAGTGTAGAATTACTGACGGTTATTGAAAATGGGTGATAAAATATGCATAGAAATTGACTATTTTTTTGGATTGGTTTGATTTCTCGGAAGGAGGTATTTTAAAAATATCTCATTCCAAATATGTTGCAAATTAATTCAACTTAGTTATATGGCAACATGCGTCGAATTATTGATAAAAAATATTATGATTTGTAATGGACTAAATTCTTGAGTGAGTAATTATAAATCAACTCTGGTTTTGGCGGAAACGACACTCAGACTACGCCATGAGAGGTCTGGCAGTTCTTCTTAGGTACAATTAGTTGAGGAACAGGAAGTTGGTGAGGCGTTTAGACTGAGTGATAGACTCCCAGAGATCTATCCCCGTTCGCCTCTCAAATGTTGGCTGTGTAAGGGCATGTTCTTTAGGGAGGAAATACCAGGCACAGATGATGTCGGTTCCGTGTTTTCCTTTTTCATTGAAATCGGAGAAACGCCAGAGCGCTGCAGTGTAGAGAGCAAGGTTTGTCTGCGAATGAAGTGAAATCGTGCCTTAATGGGATATGCCAAGAGCTCGTGAGGCGTCAGAGCTTTTAGCACAATGACTGATCACCAGAAATGGAGGTTAGACTCACGCGAGAATTGAATTCCTTTCCTGCGCTGATCAAAGACTTTTATTCAGTTTGTCCGAGAATTTAGAGCGAATGCAGGCCGTGAATGACGACGTCGGTGATTTTCAGCTTGCAGGCTAGCAACAGAACATGGGCGTGGAAGAAAAATGACAGATAAATATGTGGGATTTTTTAAATTACGCATGGGGTTAATGATAAGTTTATCAAAATATAACGATGAGAGTACACTTTGCATTTAAAGACCTGTTAATTGATACATTCCTCAACTACAATGAGAGGTTCGTAAAAGATATTCAATATAGAGTTCACGTTTACCTGTGATAAATCATGCCATACATAGGCCGTGGTTTGTGCTTCGACGTTTGTAATTATCTCTATGGTCACAAGTTACTAGTAGTCCTAGTATTGGAGTTCAATAGCAATTTAAATGGGATACCGTGCAGTAAAGGAAAATGTACAAATATATTTAAATGGTTTTATTAACGTAGTAACTTGAATGTTAAGGAAGCAGCTTTGTGGATGACCTGAAAAAGTTGGACTAACGGCGTTAAAGAGGTTGTCAAAAGGCAAGTTCATTAGCACTCCGCGTTTTCCTTCCTCAAAGGAAGTTCGGCCAGGATTTCAAAGAGGTACATTAGGAGGCTGAACTGCCTCGGAGGTGCATTCCTCGGAGGAAAGTTTCTGCGCGAGTTTCCGGCTCAAGAATGCCATTATTATTTTTTGCTCTATTCCTTCCGCCCCCCTCTTTTAACTGATGAGTGGAAAGTCAAGGAGTAAATTAACACAAACTTATCATCTCACTTGTATGGAGCTGCTGGAAGTAAAGCACTAGCCAAGTAAGTGGAAGAGAACAAAGACTATAAGCAGGTCTCAACACAGCTTTTGCCAACCGAAATTCTGGAAGAATGCACCTTAAAGTTATCCATTATTATTTCTGGAAAAACGCAGTTGTTAGCGGGCCTCTAAATATTTTAAGACATTACAATGAACAGGAAGAAATATTAAAGGTGATTGTATGTGAATCCATTTTCTTGCTGGTCGATAATAGCCGCGATCACCTAAAACCTGTTCACGATGAAGAATAAAAACTCATTACTCATCAGGATTTATTACCAATAATTTACGAATACTATAATGAAGCTAGGCTATGTATGCATATAAGTTTAAGTGCTCGTAATTCCTATTTGAAATTTTAGAACATTGGATTTAACTATATTACCCAGTTTAAATTTTTATTTCCTCAAAAGAAATACGGCTGATTTAGCTCCCCATGATTTAGTGAAATAACAAGTGGCTGTATTAATGATAAATAATTTACATCCAAGCTCTTACTTAAAACATTCAGGTTATTGAAAGCTTCTAGGCTTGCTCTCCCCATTTCCAAATCTTGATAAAACTTTTGCTAACAGCCAGAAAGATTTTTCTCAGCAATGACCTGGTATATAGAAATGCATAAAACCATTAGCTATTTTTTAAGAAAGAACTGTAAATTAGTCGCAAGAATATTCTAATACCTCACCATTCCCTCAGAAGAAGCAACCAGCAGGGGTCGCGAAACGTTAGGCTAACCTGATTACACGGTAAGACCCGAAAAGTTACTTTAATCATTACTATGAACTAAGAAAGACTCAACGAAGAATATTCTAATAGTTAATAACATTTGCTCCTTGAATTAGTCACCATTGAGGAAGTTAACGCGTTTAAAAGGCGCGGCTAATGGAGTTAGTCGCGATTACCAAAATATATATCAGAGATGTATTGACGCTATTATGGAGATAAAATATTAGAATGGCACCCCTCAAAGAATATTTTTCTGCAAAATGTGAGGATGAATACGATACAAAATACATGAAGCTGACTTAATTCGACTAGTATATCCCTACATAAGTACTAAACTTGTAGTTCAGTGTCCCATTATATTTTGATAATTCCAATAAAGCCTAATTTAACTCTCCTCACTCTTATGAACGATTTTGAACGTGGTTTTCTCTGTAGATAGTGCTTTACTTATAGGCAGCATGAGTGGCACGCTACATACGATGAGACTATTTTGCTATTTTGATTGCTTAACAATGTGACATCTACTAATAATTGAGTTAATGACGGTAATGGCGAAGATAGAACGAGATCCCAGGCTGAAGATCAAAAGATGATGTTCAATTAATTTAAAAATCAAGGAATCCATACGTCCTCCAGTTATGTGTCTTCTTTTTTTGCCTAGAAATAATTGGTCAAGATCATGGTTAAACTTTTATTCAACTATAATTGATTACTGTAATCAGAATAGAAATACTTTTCTTGACACATTACTGAACTGAGGAGAACATTAGCTGGTTCCTGCTAGAAATTTAGAGCTAAACATTTGTTGTGCTTGATTAATATATTACTCAGAATCTTGGTCCATTACGGTATTTAAAACTATGTAAACTAGTAAGCCAATGTTTCATGGGGATCCGTATTTTTTTGTAATTTTTAAACTTCATCAAGTATCAGTTCCCTATTCCCCGATACCAACCATATATTGAATAGTGTGAATTAAAAGTAATTTATTAAAAGAAGGCAACGTTTTTTGCCATTACAAAACCTTAAACTCTATTTTTGACAATAGATGATAGGTATATCATCAATAGCCATTTATATTCCCTATCTTACTCCATTACCTGATTGAAAGTAATCCAACCAGCCATCTGCCAGCTAACCTGCGACGCTGCGATGTAACCTTAGCAGATAAACCGCCTTAAAAACTAATTCTAATGTTACTATGATACCACTCATCACTTACCTAATTCCGGCTTTATGATCATTCTTCTTTCTTATGCTTTTTTTCTAGTCTATCCATAGAATTTATCAAGTTTTCCTCGAGTCTTATGACACCTACTCTCCAGTGGTCTATTTTAGTAACCATGCCATCCTACTTCTGTCTTCACCATATTATCAGCTCTCAAGGGACGCGAAAACTTTCCTGAAAATAATGAATCGTGGATTCCTCATTAGGGCTCACACTACTTCTCGCGTTCGATAAGGACGGCCCGTCCTCTAACCTAGGAAAATTGACTTGAATACAAAAATATTTCCTTAAAAAATAACTACGAAGTCTCATCGATGAGGATTATCTCACATTTTCTGCGGGCGCAGGAATGGAGAGGGAGACCTGGATTGAAAATCATGGACGGGCGAGAGAGACATCGAGGGAGGACAAGTAAGACGAGGAGATGCAGAAAACCAATTACGAGGCCAACTAACTCCTGGTGATGAAATTTAACGTCATTATTTCGGAGCCTTAAGGGACTGTCGCGGGAAGGAATGAAAAGAAAGGAATTATTTCCGATGACGTCGCAGCCGCAGAGAGACACAACGTAGAGGGTAGAGAGAGCGAGGGAGGAGAGGGGGGAACTAGACGTCAGGCTCACGAGAGCGAAATATCTGGAGGGGAGAGAAATGTGTGGAATGGGATGGAGGAAATGCAGAGGGAAAGAGAAGGGATAGGGTGGGAAATAAGGGTACAAAGGAAGGGAATAGGGGGAAATGGTTGGGGGAAGTGTAGGTAGGGTCGGGGAGGGGGATGATGTGAAATCCCTCAGGTGATCCATTTCTTCTTTGTAAAATAGGGGTCTCTCCCCTCTCCCCCCACGTCCTCGCCCCCTTACTTATTTCCCAACGACATTCTCCATTTTCTGCTAAACCCTCCCCTCCTTCCTTCACCCTTCTTTCTCAGGATCCCCCTTCGCCTAGGGCCTTTGCCCTCTTCCACATTCCTCCCCCTCCGTGGCTCCCTCCCGCTGAAGGGAAGAGCCCTCCCAGCTTGAATTACAGTCCTGGATCACGAGGCTTTTTATTCCCGTCTCGACGGAATCTTACTTCTTCGTTCAAACTGAGTCCAAACCCTCCTCCGCAGTCCAACCTACTCCGAAGCGTGCCTTCTTCGTCCTACGAACGCAATCGGCATCTCACTTTCCCCAGCGACCAGGTTTCCCTTTGTCTAGGTGACTTTAAGACCGCCGAGTGCAGGGAAACGGCAAACATGAGTCGTTTAACAAGTACCTTGCTTTAATCATCATCACGAGTCAACAATCCTAAGATTGGTTTGATGTCGCACTCTCACTTCTCACTCACGCAAAAGGTTTATTTAAAATAGAAATAAGGATTTAGTGAGCGTTCAAAGCTTATATACTTACTAATAAGCACTAAATTCCTAGACGAACTTAGGCAGCACGTTAAAATTCATACTGGAAGTTCTTTTAAGTAATTTTGGAGCTGATATCTCACTCGATTTCTTTAAAAATATCTGTAAAAGTTCCTTGATTCTTTCACCTGGTCAAGGGTTACCATTCCGTCGATGTCTTGCATGCGACTCACTATATAACCTTCAAAGTTTGCTTAAATTATAGGAACACGGGGAAAACACTAATTTTATCCGTTATATATCTAGGAAGAACACTAGCGTATCACGCAAGCTGTATATCAACAGTAAAAGATGATAGAAATAGTCTTTGGTAAGAATATATGGATTAAATATCATTATTTTCGTGAGCAATAGGAGATAATAATAGGAAAAATGACAGTTAATAGTAACTGAATGGTAGGTGGAATGTAGTTAGTTTACAGTTACTTTGTGTTGTTCCTAAGACTATTAGCTCGTGAAAAATCTGCTCTTGTTTGAATAATGGATATTATTAATCAAGGAATTTAAAACATGCTCAAATATCTGTTTAAGCATTATGTTCCCTCGTAGATAGCAATAATTCAGTTGGGCATGCCTTAAGGATTCAAAATTAACACATTTCTCTAATTGCCTTGTGTTGTACCTCTTAATAGCATCTGCGTAATGCATGGTCCTCCGTAGATTAATGCGTAAGAACCAGCCTTACGAAAGGTTTTCTGCCACCGGCAAACAAAGTCATTGATTCATAAAAAATACCAGGGGCAGACACTATAACAATGGAGTTTAACAGTCGTGGGAATTTATAACAACTTGAACAGTACGAGGAACACATTTTACCGACATATTATCAAAAGTTTACTCATAAGATTATAGCAAGCCCATATTCAGTTATTTTTTTACGGAGAACCTTTAACATTTGCTATACTAATATTTGATTTAATAATAAAATAGACTGATGAAAATCAGTTGTAATTTGCTGCTGAAATTTATAATACATTCACGCAAAATCCTTCGCTACCATCGATGAGAGCTGCAGATGGTTTTGTTAAGTGTGGCAGCCGACCGCTAAGGGTTTGAAAGCTTGTGAAAAATGTTGCGTAATGCCTTATAGGTTGGTATATTGGGTTCAGAGGAAGGGGGAAGAGAATTAAATAAATTGTTGACGAGCTTACTTGGTAGAAATTGGAAATAATGTCACGATAATACACATTGTAATATTCCATGCCTTTTTTTGCACGTTAACACTACCGATTAAATAATAGTGTTATCTATATTAAAAAGAGCTAGAAACCGGTAGAGTGAACGCATAATAGACTAAATGAAACATAACAAAGTGCATTTTTCTGACATCATGCACATCGTCAACCCATAATAACGGTTATGAAAAGGTCCACAAGTTCACGTCCCATTTGATGAACGGAGTGTTGAACCTGAAGGGTCGCCAAATAAAACTCAAAAAGGCATCGAAACACCTCTAAAAAATCTTTTCCACTGGCAAGGCCCAGCTCTACTCTGTTAGATTCAAATTTGAATGCTCCGGAGAGGTGGCGAACTAGAGCCACCTCAGTGGTCTGGTACTCCACCTCAGCAAACAACTAACCTAAGTCGATTATTAGTGCAATAATAAATTACTTCACACAGAGGTTGACCTCCTCTCTCTTAATGTCCCCTTCTCTACCTCGTCTGGCTGATATGGACTCACAATATTTGTTAATTTGTACATAGCTGCGATTTTATGCTAAAATTTCCTGGACAAAAATGGCAGAAAATTTGTGAGAACACATTTTAAAATATTGCCATAGCTGTTTCATCACAATGATACGCGCACCTCCATTTCCTCGTGGATATCCAAGAAGCCAGCCGTTCCAGATTTTTAGGGACGCTCATGCTTACAAATAAATAATTCCGCGTCTTGCAACGCTCTTTCTCTGGATTTGCTCGTTATTTCAAACTGCATCTTTTCCGTCTACATAAGATTCGTTGAACAGCTGGAGTGCACCTTAGACAAAGTAAATGCTTTGAAGCACCGGAAGCGAGCGTTTTCCGCTCGGAGGAACAATACTGTTTTTGATACTTAGCTTCAGAAGTCGAGTTATGGCTGCAGATTTATATTTAACAAGTACTGTATTCACGGATACATTTTTTAAATTCATATGTAATATTGCACCACTGAATGTCACTCAGCATATCCTTGGGCAACGGTGCATGCATTTTGGTAAACATTTGAATGATCTCATGCATACCCCTATTTTTTCCTAAATTTTATTATGAAGTGCCAACCTCTACTAAATCAAACGCTTAGTAATATTAACTTAATGCAAATGACATTGGCACCTTTAGAGAAAGTACTTAATTTTCCTCTCACCCTCAATCTTACCACATACAATCAATCGTTCTGCCCCTTCCTTTTCACCCTTTTCTCCGTATACTTCATGAAAATTATATAAGATACAATGCCGTGAAGCTTCGTAGGCTATATTTTTGAGAATGTCGTCTGTGTAACATTTAAAGCAGTTGAGAAATAAGCTACTGTGGATCAATACACGTTATGTGCCTAATATACACGTTATGTGCCTGGTCTTGCAATGCTGGAGAGACAGAGGCCTTTCCTCCTTCTGTTTTAGTCACCAATGTAATGGAAATAATGTTTAATCGCATATGAAAGGTTTCAGTTACTTGGCCATTCAAAGTACCCTGTGAATCTGTTCTGGAATAATTGACACCAGTGCGTTAGATCCAGTATAAAACGGCCTCGAATAAGCCTTTTTCTGATATATCATGTCTCCGCTTACATAGAATTGCTTACATTTGTATTTCGCAATAAGGGAACTACAAGTAAAAAGCGAATGGGAAGAATAGAAAAGGCAGGTCTCGTATGAGATACATGGTTGTGAATAATGTAAAAGAGAGGAATAACGTTAATATGAAGATAGATAGAATCGAGAGGAGGGGTGCGTCAAACCTATCCTAGGATTGTTGACTAATGATGATGATGAAGTAAAATTAATCATCATAATATGACGAAGTAGCTACTGACCAGAGATATCAACTTCCATGACTGCACAGTACGATGTTAGAGACCACGAGATGTATGAAAGTTGGTGGATCCATGTTAGACTTGTATTATGGACTGGTAATTAATTATTTTAAGAGTAACTACACTTTTCTGCGTCAATTCATGTAAATTTACGAAGTGATAACAGTAGATTCATAAGTTTATATATAGTTTCTTACTTCATAGTATTATCAGTCGCATCAGACATAACACAAGTTGGTAAAAATATTTTATGGCTACATGCCAAAAATACTGGAATAAGTATGAAAAAATTAAAGGCTCTCGTTCTAGCTAAATATAATTTTTTTTGCTTATATTAGCATACAAAAACACGTTTTAATGTAAATTATAGCCCAACTGACTTTGAATTAATCTCATTTTGCCCCTTGCTGAACGTGAAAGTGTCATCTTGACCTATCCCATACTATCCCTTCTAAATACCTTTACTATCTTATCTATAATTGTACATTGGAGTCTGAAGTGTATTTTTGACATTTATAAAATAGAAATTTTCCTAAAATTTTGTAAGTAATGTAGTATATACCTACGAATGTAAGGTTTTTCCGTACATATTTCAGCTAACACTTTAGACATGCACTAAGAATACTTCAGAGTGCAGCATTTAGTGAGCTTTAAGGTGATTGAGAATTGATGCAATCTTCTTATGGAAATAAATGACTCCTTAATGTAAACTTACACCTAATGCGCTCATATAAAAATGTAATTCGCCATTTACCTACTGGATGTAATGATCTTATTTCCAGTGGCGGTACATTATCTAAATAGGCAATAGTTAAAAGTTTTTTTAATTCTTCTCTACCAATTAAACTGAACTTTGGTCTTCTCAAGACCAAAATAACAAGTTTTATGAATAATTTTAATCTAATTTAGACTTATTTAAAAGTCACTATTTACAGTAAATTTTCGAATAAGTTCACATGTTTTTGCGAGAATTTGAAATTTCAAATTCTGCGGAAGAAATAAAAGTGACCTCCACAAGAAGAACGTAAATTTTACATTCAAATTTTTTACTGGAATTATACGACTTACAGAAATAGTGCGGACACTGCACGCGTAGTGATTTATATCCCCTCTGCTTCCTTATTTTCTGAGCTTACATTTACTGAATCTGAATGGCAAAAACACAACCATTTTCAACGCCGACGAATCGATAATTCTCTCGCGTGTTCCAGTCTGTCATGACTTGCTGGTGAGAGGCAATGGGGCGATGCGGAAATTTAGCGTTGGGAATGCGCAAAACAAGAATTTTGTTATGCTCTTTAATTATTAAAGAAAAGCATGTTACCTGGGGATAAAATCCAGCAGGGATGTAAAATAATCCTAAGAACGATTAGACATATTTCTCAAAATAATTTGAATTGGAAGTAATCCTAAGAATAAGGATGATTTGCATTGTACGTAAAACTGCGACTAATAGTAGCCAACGTACACAATTTCCACTAGTTTCAGGACTATAGCTCAAAATTATAATGTGACATTAATATCTATTTATCGCTCCATCTATTTAATGTCATTATTTGGCTAAACCTAGAAAAAAATAATCAGAAATTAGGCGGTTTAGTATTAAGAAATCACCATGGGCACAAGCAATGGTGCGGAGAAGAAACATTGTTTTAGATAGGCTGTGAATGTTTTCTGTCTGAAAACGGCATGCAGAGAAAACTTCGCGAATGGTTTTGTACTAAACATTGAGATCAAGTAGGAGTTAAAATGTTTGCCATTACATTACCAATGCTCACATACGTACATGATCCTGTATATGCTAAAACGGTTTATTTAGATACCATACGCTTCCATCGCCTAAGTTTGTATAACCGTAGATGTTGGTCCTCCCTTCAAGGTCTTTTTTTCAAGGAAAATATTATTTTCTCATCACCCTCACTATCATCTTAAATATTCATTCTCCACTATTTATAAGTACAAAAGTATGACAATTAGGGTGATTTAGTACGTAATGTCACATCATTACCTTTTGAGTCAGATGTTCCAATAAAACGTTTACATCAATATTAAACTCCACATCCTGAATTATTCGACTTCATTTTGCATCATCTCACTCAAGCGGTTTATGGAAATCAAAAAAGACACCGATGTCTCTGAATGTACATGAGTGCTCATTACCTCGGTAAACTTATTCATTTCCATGATTTTTCAGAACTAATGATGGTAGGCATAACAAAAGTTTAAAACTTTATTTTAAAGGTTCATTAATATATGCTTGAAAGATCTATAAGAAAATCGTTTTCTTAGAGATAATGCATTTGCGCATTGTGCATGATGATGGATGGTAAAGTAATGAATACTACATTTCCATTCCTGCACTTCCATTTTATTTCTAATATTTCCAATTAGACCGGCATATTTCTGGATAACGTTTATCGCAAATCATTTTATTGACTTCTACAGAGCAGTAATAAGAGGTTACTCTAAAAAGGTCTTATTTCAGGAGTGTTTCACTGAGGACACATAATTACGTTTAACATGAAATTAGCGTTAAAATATTGCACTTTCGGATAGATATTAGCAGCCAAAAGAAGATGAAAATCCTTACTTTTTATTTATCCAGAGTTCTCTAGGTACTTGATGGATCTTTCAGTAGGGAATGTCAGTCTCAGATTTTCCAAGAATATCCATGTACCACGAATGAAATTATTTATTTCCTGCAACGCCTAAATCTACATGCATACACCGCTAAGTTGCGCACACAACATTTTATATGGCAACCATAAACACATTAACTAACCTAATAATGTTTTGCCCCTGCATATCCATTTGTTTCTTCCCCATGGAAAAAACACTGCAGCACTTTCGCGAGCTCTTATTAATTTATCTTCCTCCCCACTCAGCGTTTTTATCACGGAGGGATAAAACGTGTGTCTGCCCAGCTTTCGCGTGAAATTCTGCCTCTTTTTCGCATTCCGGCCCACATAATCATCCATCATCCTTTCCCTTCTTGTACGCAGCTCAAAAAGTTCGTTCCGCCTTACTTTGCCATCCTATAATTTCAGCTATCATTCGTATACGCCCTGCCCTGTCATTAATAATTTTTACGAAATTTGTTCCATGGGCAAGCTTAATCATCGGCCAATCATTCACTTATCTCCGTCTTGTATCTACAGCATTTATTATTTCCAGCTATTTAAAACCGAACTATTTTCATAGAAGTACTCAAATTCTATGAATCATTATTTGTTTAACTATTTCCTGGAAAAATCTCCTTCGTGAACGAGAGAAGAATAAAAGAAAAAAGAAATGAAAAGGAAAATAAAACACTATCAAAATGTTTTATCCTCTTTCTTCATCAGAAAAAAATGATATCATTATTTTTTTCCAAGTTCTCTTACGGCAGTTTGAGTTCATATGTGGTGATGACATGATTATTTTTATTCCTAACGCACTCCGTGACACTGTTGGTTTTCCCTACATCTGATGAAGTACCCTTCGATTCTTTCAGATGAAAAGCTCTCGTTACCAACGACTCCCTGTAAACGAAGTGAATAAATGTACTTTTAAAACGAAATCAGAACTGCTTAAGCATAAATACCAGTATCGAAAGAAGTGAAAACTTTTACTAACACGCAGGTTCTTAGATGACCGTGAATATTCCAATCATTCGAGTCAAAACCTAGTCTCTTGGGTCTATATTCCGCAAACACTGAATGCATCTTTCAAATGATTAATGGGAATCTATAATTCACACTTGAGCGTGTATTTCATATAGATTAGAAATATATAATTATGGAGCATCAAATTGATTTTTATTTGATGAAACAGAAAGTTGTCCGTGTAAAAAAGGTCTTGATTCCCTGATTTCCAAATTACTGAGGATTTATTTTCCTGTTGGTTTTCTTCGTAAAAAAACATTTGTATTGGTTCAATTTACCTCACATGAATCTTAAATAATCACCCAGGTCTTGATGTTGCCTTCAATGAGCGGAACATTCTACTGATACCTATTTTCTATACAAATTCTGCACTGCATTAAAACATTCACTATAATTCATTTATAGGATTCCCATTTGTTACATTTTATATTTGAGGCAAACGTTTAAAATGCGATAATAAGTAAAAACATTGAAGATAGAAATGAGCTTTATTTTAATTTTTTGACATGACCAATTTTTCTTCGCGTTATTATGAATTCAAAAATAATGAGAGCAAAATTAATTTCTTGAACAGTTCCTGTCAACAGCTTTATCTTAGTTTAGTCAAATCAACTCCAGTCAAATCAGCTTCTTCACTGCCAAACATAATATATTTCCTGTACATTCTCCTTCTTAGACTCATTGTATCTTTCCGACACCCCCAATTAAATCCCAACTATCTATTGCTTACCATCCCTCTTTTGCCTTCATTCAGGATTTATTGCACCATTTTTATGCAGTCTCCATTAAGACTATTTCAATACAAACGATGTTGAAACTATTTAGGCACGATACCCATCAACACAGAGAAACTGGCTTGCGATTGAAATAAAGGCTCTAGAAGTGCTCCGTGCAGTGGTTCTTACTAGATGCCCCCTGGAATCATCTTTTTCTAATTCCATTTTAACAGAATGAAATTCTGCCGATGAAATTCCTCCTCGGATTAAAACTCCTCACTAAATAGACTAGATTTAGTGAATTGGAAAATACACAGTGATGTGTGGATCTCGAAAATAGTGGCATCTTCATGTACATGCTAAACTCTGATCGTGTAGTGACTTTATACTTATTTACGAACTTTCCCGTTTATTTGACAAAGTTTAAAATGCATTGCATCATTCATCTTTCTACTCTTAGTTTTACC
Source organism: Platycnemis pennipes (assembly GCA_933228895.1). Classification (NCBI taxonomy): domain Eukaryota; kingdom Metazoa; phylum Arthropoda; class Insecta; order Odonata; family Platycnemididae; genus Platycnemis; species Platycnemis pennipes. The sequence continues at coordinate 73,602,803 of OW121856.1, read as the reverse complement.
ATATGCTTCAACATCTCATCTTGACCGTAAGTCCTCATCACAAATACATGAAGACCACTTCACCCGTACGAGTACTGCGTGTAGTCCGCAAACCCGTACACACCAAGAATCGTAAGGCGGGAAGTGGTAGGCCACTAGCCGTGAAGTCGAAGTTCAACTGAAAGCAAAAATTCGCTAATTAATAATGAAGTGTGGTGAGTAATGTTCCTGAAAGAATTATACTTTGCTTGCGCTGTAGTTGTCTACCTTGCCCGTGGGAAAATTAACTCTTGTATCGCTCGACCCAACAGTTGATCTCTCTTAATTTGTCACCTCTATCCGTCCTGCTAATGTAGTGTGGGGGTAAACATTTGTAGTGTCTGGTTTGAGTTCATGTGGCATGAATTTTTCACGAAATTTTACCTTGCGCACATTCTTGCAATCTCTACTGTGTCCTGACGAAGGTCTTCCAATGGCCGAGTGGCCTCTCTGTATGTGCATACAGGAGGAGTAGGAGTTTGCTGGAAAAGCACCATTGTTCTTTGTATCTTTTCCAGCTCACAAATTCAATCGTTATTAAATGACCCCTAATGATTATTGAATACTCCAGGTGAGGCCTTACAAGTGTGAATTAACATCACTCTTCCACTTTTCCATTTGAAAACTTTCCCACATTTCATGCGATAAATAGGTAAGTGTAGGGGCTTGAGGGATCGTATGAGATAGCTCAGGTATTAATAATTCGATAATATCACCTTCCTTCGTCTTTTATTTGGGTCGAATTAAATTCAAGTAGGCTCTTGCAGTGGAAAACGAGTAACCACTTGAAAAGGAATACGCGAAAGAACATGGCTATCGTGGATTGGGTACCTTAAATGAAGGATCCCAAATGGTCCTCGAAGCGGTCGATAAAAGCAAACTTATGGGCAAAGACACTTAGTGACACGACGGACAATGCATCGTCCCTTTTCCGAAAGGGGGTTAGATTGTACTGGAGGAGGCATAGCAGCTGATTTGAGTAGCCATCGGCCATCGGTTAGTAGGTACACACATACGGATTTATTAATTGCGATACTCGCACGGATGAAGTTGTTTTTGCACGTGGTAAAGACCTGCCTTGTAGGATAAAAAATGGAGTGTAGTTTTTGAATTTCTCATAAAAACAGAGGAAAGTGCGAGAACACGTTAAAAATGACAAATTTTTAGTTTGAATAGGTTAAATTTTAGTAATAAAATTAACTTACAGGGGAAGGAAATTCATTAAAGGTTGCCGTATATAGCCTTAGGAAGATAAACTGACGTCGCTGCAATAAAAACTTTGCGTACGATTTTCTTATTTTTTATATTTCAATACACATTCAGACTCCTGAAGAGGCCGTGTAAAACAACGTTTTTTACGGTGTAGGTGAGGCCTAATCCTTCCCATGCACACCCATACTGGCTTCAATGTCATCCATAGTCTAGCATGCTAATGCCTCTTGCAGTATATTATGACATCCTTGCCCTCACGAATGAAAGTCGGGACAGTCGCCCGGTCGCCCGAGGAGAAAGCCACTCTCGGCCACGGGAGAGGACGTCGGCGGAAAGCGGCGACACAGTTGGAGGGTACGGGGGAAAAAGTATGAGCCGGGCAGGGAAAGAGGGAGTGATAAAAGAGGGAGGCGAGTGAGTGAGGAAATGGACGCACTCACAAAAGCAGAAGCTATTGGGAGGGCATTGGTGGAGGGGAGATGAGGTTTATATACCAGGAAAGATCCCTTTTTTCCCCTTTCCGGCACACATTCATACGCGGAAAGGAGAAAAGAGAGAGAGGGAAGGGAGGAAACCATTTTCTAGATCTGCGGTCCCCTGCCACAGGGGGAAAAGGATCCGGGGGCTCCTCGAATTCCCGGACTTCCTATTCTCCCCTTACTCCTCCCAATCCACGCGATAAGGACCTCCTAACGAGAAATAGATTGTCCGTGACCCAGTTTAAAACACAAGTGGAGCTGAAAGGCCAATGGGAGTGCGGAGGGAATGCTCGGAAGGAGAGGGAGATGGGATTCGGGTGTAGGGTAGAATCGCATGGGGCGAAAGGGGTTGCCGTAGCGGATGCAGACGCCGGGAGGGTGGAAGGGTGAGATTATTTTTTTCCCTGGGGCACGGGAGATGGGGAGGAGGGTTGGGCAAAGTCGGGAGGGTGGTGGGGGGATGGGTGGCATCCCGGCAAATATAATGGGAGTAAAAAGGTTTCCCCTTTCGCCATTCGACGGGAGCAGAAATGAGGTGTTCTTGCATGTGCCATGATTTCGGATTCGGGAGGCATTATTTGGAGTTCGAATAAAAGTGGGAGGAGGAGGGGGTGAGATGTCCAAAGAGGGTGGTGGGTGGCAGAGGGGGGTGAGGTGGGGGAAGAAATCCGAAGGGCGTATCCACATCGGAGCGAGCAGAAGGGCATCCAATCGTTTTTCATATCAATTGTAACGGTGCGATTGAATTTTCAGGAAATTGAGGGGCGGGTGGGTGGGAGAGGGGGTGTGCAGAGAGGAGAACGAGGGCCCCTAGAATACTGCAGTCTTTTTTTTTTAACGTACCGATGTACCGCAAAATCAAAAAGATTACTATTTGCGATACCCAGCTTGGATAACGGTCGCAGAACACGTTTTTCGCTGGAGTGGCAACGAAAAATAATCGCGCCACGGTCGTTCCTTTGGCGTGGGAGCCTATGCTTCTTCGCGGTAAGTCCGATGAGCATTTTGATGAGCCAGAGATGTGTGTGCTAAAGTGCTCAATTGTTTAAAATAAAGCTATGGGGCACGCCTAATTAACGCTGGATACAAGTTAACGCTTGATTAGCAATTTCTGCTATTTTCCAAGTGAAGCGAAGCATTGAATATGGTTGTTGGAATTAAAAAAATGGAATTTGAAAAGAAATTTAAGTCATTTCACGGTTCAAAAAATAGAATTAAAGAGTTTTGGATGGCTTTTAGCGAAATATAAAGTTTGAAGGATGAAAATACGGAAATAACAGTGTTTTTCCGCATTAAATTCCGCAATGCTAGTAAACCTGAGGTGGCAAAATTAATTGGCTTTCACAATTATTAGCGTGAAAGTATATTTACAAATAAAATTATTATATATAATTAAATAGCCCAATTAAGGATGTTTACACATGACGCAATGACTGAAATTACAACTAAAAATTAATGAGACCCTTTAGTAAATTAAAATGTCTCCTTTTCCTCTTTTTTTGCAATGGCAGCTTTAGGTATTTATAATAAATCCACCAAGTCATAATCATACAGTGGATTCAACTGCTTAACGAACTCCTGCAATTAATGTTTAATCATTAAACAATCTTATGGTATTGCTCTTTCGAAAGTTGTTATCGGGAAACAAATTATTACACTTAGAGTAAACCATTCTCAAGGGAACTTATCTGGAGAAATAGTACATTTCAATTCTGAATTACCTTGATTTGAGTGATAGAAGACAGTTATGATGATATATTATGCGCGAATCGAAAAAATGTTTTTGATGAAGGTCAAGTATTGTTTTAACACAAATATGAATTTTTTTCTTTCGTTTAAAATGGTCGTCAGTTTGAATAGTATCTTATTGAAACATAATGCAAGGAGCCCAATTTTGCACGTATCACATTATTTGAGCATAGTCAGCATAGTACATTATTTTTACACCATCATCATTGGTAAACAATCCTAGGATTGGTTGGACGCAGCTTTCCACTCGATTCTTCTATCGGCCAACCTTTTCTTTGCGACGTAATTCTTCTCTTTTACATCCTTCACAACCTGTTCCATGTATCTCATACTAGGCCTGCCTTTTCCAATCTTCCCGTTCACTTTTCCCTCGACGATAGTCTTCGTCAGGCCATCGTGTCTCAAGATATGGCCGATTAAGTTTCCCCTTCTTCTTTTTAGAGTAGTCAGCAGACTTCTCTTTTCTCCTACTCATCTTAGCACTTCCTCGTTACTTACTCGGTCGATGCATTTAATCTTCAGCATTCTTCTGTAGCACCACATTTCAAATGCTTCTACCCTTTTCTTCTCCGCTGCTGTCATCGTCCATGATTCACTGCCGTAAAGAAACATGCTCCAGATGTATGTTCTGATAAACTGTTTCCTTACTTCCAGGCTTTTATTTTTTACGTGGTACATAATATGCATTCTCTTAAACATAGGATTTTTCATTAATTAACTCTATTACGTGAAAAACGTTGTAAGGCGTAATGTTTACTGCTTGACAAATAGGATTTCAAACGTAATTCTTCTTCGTTTCCTATTGTGCACATCATACTGCAAAGAAAGACCTAAATGATAAAAACAAAGGAGCCTGAGGTAAAATGAGTGTAATTTGTTCATTCCATAATTCATACGAAAGAATAAAACTTTTTCGATGCTGAGAACTATTGTGGTATCTGTTTGATATTAAGAATTGTTTCCTTGGTAGTATATTCGTCATTTGCAGAGCACAAATAAAATTTTCTCTGCTTTAGTCATGTGTTCATTCAATTTTTGGTTTCCATGCTTCAAGATGTTCTAATGAGACTTTTTGCATGCAAATCTATGATCCAGTTGATATGGATGAGCATAAATAACCTATAGACTCATTTCCATAACGTTTCTCATTATTTTCCTTAGAGGATATAAGAAGTCACTTAAAAATAAATGAAATGTGACTAATGCCTTGGTCCCAAGCGACAAGAACTCATCATGTACCCTACTTCCTGAGCTGATCCCACTAGATTGCTAGTTCTTTCAATTTTCATGCCATTCTTTACGCAAACGTGCCGTAGAAGAGATAGAGACATACCTATTTACATGGGAGGATATGCTTTGCGTAGTAGCTATTACCCCGTTTCTCAGGCCTGTCATGAAACCGGAACTGTCTCAAATCTCCAGAAAAAGAGCAGGATGGAGGACGAAAAGACGCTGTTTCCATTACGTATTACATTCATTTTGTACAGAACTTCTAGTACGGAAACTCATTTAAAAAACCCAAGCGTAAAAAAATATCCCTGGATCGAAGTAGACGAACTTTGAAACTTAATGGCAATATGGAGGGGAAACAAAAAACGTGGTCTCGATTTTTACACTGGAGGCGAATTCATTTTCCGAAGAAGTCGAAGCATTATCTTCTTATGTACGGAAATAAATCCCCGGGCCATCATTCCGTTATTAGCGTTCCGCTAGCCTCCCCTTCCTCTAAGAGTAACTCGGAGGAGGACTATGATGAGACGGAATCACATATTACGGTACGAGAGGATATTGAAGATATCCTGCTGGTGAGAAGGGTGGGGGGTTGAGAAGTGCAAAAAGAGACTGGTGGAAGGAGCAAAAAAAAACAGGAATTCAAGAGTGACGACGGACTCATGGGTACGGGAAAGGATTTTTGCTGGAGGAAAAAGCGGAAGGAACAGGAGGAAGGGACGGGTTGGGACGAGGAAATGAGAGGGATCATGGGGACGAAACGTTGACTGATATTTCGCGACCTCGAAATTATCCTTCATCCTTCGAGGGAATGCCTTGGAGCGTGGGAGGGCGCGAAGGCCAAAGGGCTTAAAGGGGTGGGGTGGCGAGAGAAAGGTTAAGGGTGGAGGTGCAGGGTGGTTTTCGACGTCAAGGAATTGAGGATGGGGAATGAGAAAGGGATTGGGAAGATGGAACTAAAAGGTGGAAGAAAAATTCTCCGTGGCGAGAGCATGATAAATGATGCTCGCCTTGCCTGGCCATAGGTCTAGAATGTATCCCTCAGAAAAAATCCCATCCTTCCCACTCCCTCTCTCCCAGAGATTCCCCTCACCTCCAAGAGGATATATACCGAAGGTAGTCGGGGAAGGGAGGAGGATGGTGAAAAAAAGAAGAATATAACCCCACGGGGGCCTTAAATGGAGTTTTACTGTACAGAAAAATGTGGAAAAGCGAATTATCCCCTCGAGTAAAGGACCCGGAATGAAGTTTAATAACTCATACACATCCGCTCTTGGGGGTCCACGCTTTTATTCTCCCGAATCAAGCCCATCACACTGTTTGGCGAGGTGACGGCCATAAAACAGGTTTCGTAGCACTCGCAGCCTCCCTAAGAGGCTCACTCTTTTCTTTTCGGTACCCGAAGCCCGAATGCAGATAGACATCAATACGTCAATACGCCATGAATCGTAATTTGGGCGGGCGGGGACTCGAAAAAAAATATTTTGGCAGCTTCTTTTGCCTATTCCGCCAAATATTGCAGAGTTAATATTTTCAATCATAGCAAATTGCGGGTAATACTATTTGCAAATAGCTCTGTGTACTTAAAATGGTATGGTACCGCCTATTATGCCTAAATACGCCAGTACATATTGGGAGAAACTAGCTCTCATCAGTTTGCAAATCTGCAATAGTGTCAAAACATTTTAAATTGCTCATTATTTGCTCTGAGGTTACATGATTAACACTTAAATACGGGTTTCCATGATGCAGATATTTTTTTAGTCCATCATATTATTCTAAATGGTACTCATCATTTTACTAAGAGGCTTTATTGCTTCTAACAATAAGCAAAAGAGGACTAATCGGCTTTAAAGAGAGATACTTTGCATTCAAATTTTACTCTCAGCCTGTCCAGATGCAATGTAGATTTAGCCATGTATTGATACGCAAAGGCATAAATCAATTGGTATGAATCTTACTGGGATATGATTCCGGGATTCCAAAACCTCGGACTTTTAGTGAGTAAACTATTACTAATGCAAACTAACCTTGATAATCGTTTTTTCATACTCATATTATTAGAATTCACGTGTACCAAAATAGTTTTGAGGAGCTTAGGGAGGGTATCAGTAGTGTAAGGTGATAGCAGTGCTACTGAGTATGCAAAGGGTAAAACAGGCATGAACTGCCCAGGCCTAACCACTGTTGGTAGGCCACTGCTGTGATTGCTTTAATTAAAACCGACTGGATGAGAATTATACTTCATGCATGACTTCATCTTCTAAAAGCTGTTTTTTATGTATACTCCCTGAATAACGTCTGATATAAATTACATTTTAACAATGAATCTTAAAATCATACCATACAAACTAAATAGCTACAGGAGAAAATATGGACAGTGAGGGATGCGTCTCAAATAAAGGCTAAAAAATCGCGTCTGTGACAATCAAATCAATCTTTGTCGAAAGCGAATTCGAACGCCTAAAATATAATCATTCAGCTCCGTTCAAACATGATTTCTTTCACTGTTTATCCCACTTAACAACCTTTAGAACTTTTGATTATGTGTTAATTCCTTTAGGCGAAGACGTGGGCAGTGTAATGAATTGATGCACTTTGCACGACGGTGAATGGACGCGAATAAGTGGACGAAGGAGGCCACCAAGTTAATCCTCACAAGCGAGCAATGCAGGGAGGGCAAAACACACACTGTATTTATACGAGAAAGGAGAGCCGCGCTTGTCTGCCGCCCCGTGCACAGTGGCGCTGCGGTGAATACCGTGTAGTTTCCCCATTTTCACGGTCACTGACTCCATTCCTCCTTTCAAATTTATACATCGTCCCCGCCTCTTCCTTTTCCATTAAAATTTGCGGTTTTAACAGCCCATGCGAACGGCCTGATGTATGTTGCCCCAAAATTTCTCTTTGATAAGCGCCACCGAAAGACTTTTTGAAAATAAACGAGGAAATTATATAAATATAAATTCATGCCCGCGGCACATATCTTTTCAAAAGTTAGAATTCGAGCGCATTATCAAATATGACCCCAGCTCAAAATAAGTTATACTCTTCGATGAATATCTTTGTTTATTTCCGCTCCCTTTCTCACAAAAGCTGTTATTTTATCCCAATAATACGTTACACTAATTTATTTGAAAGGAGTAATATTGAATTTGGCGTTGGAATTACCTGTAAAAATACCCGAACATCAGAGAATTAACTGACGAAAAGATGACTAATTATTTTCCAGTAGGTGGAACCTTTAATGGGATATATAATTCTGTACGGCATTTACCATTCAATAAAGCAATATACTATTTTTATCGATAAATTAATACATTAACTGGTTACTTTCGCTTCAATAAAGATACTTTTTTTACACCTCCGACCCATATTTTGTTATCTATCAGTTTTCCTATGTCCCAAACATTCAGTTGCCCTCACCTACTGCCAATTCCTGATTGCCTCCAGCAACTCTCTTCCCCTTCCCACTATAACCTTCATTATTCCTCTTTTTTTCTTCGTGCTTTCATCAATTTTCCCGAAAGTGACACTTTATAAGCATCTGATCCCTTAAAATGTCTCCCCAAACTCCAAGTATTGGATACATATCATAGTATGCTACATATTCACATCTCCAATAATTATTTAATATCATTCTCACGCTAGTTCCAGAGCAAGCTCTATCTTATCTTTGTGCAACTTGATTTCTAGTGGTAGGTATGATGTTAGTAATACGTATTTATCCAAATTATTTCCAAAATGTTATCTAAGTGAACAACTTGGTGCATTTTTCTTCAAAAACACTTATTTTTATGGAATAATTCGCATGTTTACATAATCTCGCGGTTTTAGTTTAATTGATTTCGGTGGAACCAATTCATGCTAAAGTAATTCATATTGTAATATTGTTTATAAAGGATGGAGTGCAGAAATAGAAATGTTTTCTGACACAGCTCTACTCTGGAAAAATATTACCGCTACGTAAATACTACCAGCGTCCTTAAATTTAATTTATTTCCCTTTATTTATGCTAAACTATAAGTCCGAAGTTGTTGGATCGTAGTTTATATAGAGCACTAGTAGGGTTTGTATTTATTTGTAAGCTTTATTATAGAGCACATTCAAACACTAAAGTTACATATATGCCATTGCATCTCATAGTTAATAGTATTATGAGCCATCTTGTAAAAGTATTAGAAGAAGAAACTCATATTCTTTACCCATTGACTTTATAAAAAGATACATCTACTATGATTTCGAATTGCAAGTGTCACTATCAAGAAATAGAAAACATTGTTAGTGGGCGAAATAATATATACCAGAAATAATGAAGGTTAGGTATAGAAGGTGGGGGCAGAAATTATAATCAACTAAGTTTATGTACATGGAATTGAGTAATAGTGCTCAATTAGTGAGTAGAAAAAAAGCGGAATAATAGAATGGACTAGCATAACATCGTCTATTTCTATGAAATTAAACCCGCATCTTTGAAAATGTGTTTCATGAGTCTTACTATAAGATTCCGGAAATCGTATTTCATCGCTCTCTAACCCAGTGGAGTTTATTTTCTTAAATTTGTTTTCACAGTAAATAAATCTTAACAAAATTAAATCGCTTTTAGATGACAAGGAATTGTTTCATGGAACAGGTAGCAATTTGCTAATGCCTGTAAGTGTGAAACTAATTTAAATCTAAATTATATTTTCCATTTCCTCAGATTACGGTCTAGATGGTAGGGTAAAAAGCAGGGGGGTAAGTAATAAGTGTTGCTCGAATTCGAGACTTGAAACCTATGAACCAATTAAGATATTTTTGTGGGTTTCCAAACATTTGTTGACAATGCTATTATTGCTATTGTAAAGAGCATCATTCGATCTCCTTGAGGCTATGAGAAAGATGGAAGAAAACTATCTAGGAAGGTACGAAAACAATGATAGAATGGACGAATTTTTTTGATATAATAAAAAAATATAGGTAGAAAAAGTGATATATTCTTTACTTGGAAGGGTGAACGAAAAATTAAAGATGGCGGACATGACTCAGCAACATTTGGTAGTAAAACTTGTAGTGGTACCTTTATAAGGAAGAGGGTAGATTAAGCAAGGAGGTCTAAGAAAGATAGAACGTTGTATGCCAGGAACTCGTAATTAGAAACTTAAGAATAACTTATAGTAAAATTTAGAAAAAATGAAAGAAATATATAATTTTCTGCCCATAAATTTCCCTCATGCACGAAATCTACATTTTTCCTAATTTATAAGTAAACTGACGTACAGATATCAAAGAGATCTACAAATAAACGGACAAATATAATTGTAGGTAACTTTTGTGCAGAGTATTAGAGAATACAGCAGATGCACGATTTTAGAGACTGCGTGACACTCGCGGAGCGTGAACTGGTTTAAAATTTACGAACAGGGGACAGAGAAACACTAATTTTTAACTCGTAGGTCGGAATTAAAAATCCATTCCTTTCCAATGGTAGCAAAAAGCAAAGAAGCCAAAGTGATACCCGTTGGTTACGCAAGGAATAGGCAAATTACGATTTATGTGTTATACTTTCGTCCAATAAATTTAAGAGTTAATTCTCTACCAATAACTTATCCTAAGCTACTCAACTTTCAGTCTATTATTATTATAATAATATTAACAAAAAAAGTATTTAATGTATTTATTACGCCTAATTATATAACATTTGTTAAAACTACCTGAGGATGATTGCGAGAATCGCTTCATTTCACTTCTCTCCTCATAAAGACACCAGCTACTTATTGGCGATGAAATTACTCACAACTTGGCTTACTCCGATTCTCAATCTTATTGGGTAAAAAATTAAGAACAAAGAAAGAGGCGTGTTTGCTGGAGACAGAACTCAATGTATACCTTACTTCAACGCAATAAAATTGTATGAAGGGGAAGGTTAAAAATGAATGCCCCGATATATCCTCTCTGAGAGGCAAAGGGAAGAAAACATTTACCTCGGTCCTCTCTTAACCCAAGAGTGGCAAAGGGGGTGGATTCTCCTCTCTATTTTTCCTTTGATCGCACCACCATCACACCCGAACTTTCTATGCCTCTCTCTTCTCTTATTTAAAAAACGGACCTCTCTCCTGTCCGGAGTTGTCACATCCCCCAGTGGGACCAAAGAACCTCGCTTCGCTATTCCTCGCAAAAAGGGGAACTATAGATGGAGATTTTGGCAACGCCGACCTTTAGAGACTCGGTCGCCCCTTTCGGACTCGCCATCGTTCAAATAAAAACGCCACGGAACCCACTGTTTAAAAAAATGCTATTCCTGCCTCATTTATTTTAGAGAAACGCTTGTTTCTTTTCACTGCGCGTGGAAAATTGAAGTGAGTTGAGGGAAGAGTTGAACAAGAGTGTATTTAGTGTATTACGGTGATGTTTTCATAGGGATAGCATTTTTTGTGGTGAATGTATGACAACGACAGTAGAAAATAGATATCTGAAACGTATCTATTAGATGCTGTGGTTATGTGGTATTGCATCATACAGATAATCTTGGGTTGATTCATTCTTTCAGTTGATTTACCATATTTCTGGAATTTGCTGCACGAGCAAAGAATTCCACGCATTGCAACCATATTGATGCGTCTCTATGTTTTTACCAATATGGATTATAAATTTTACTAATTACTTGCGAATGCCGTTAAACTTTGAAAGATATCTTGGCAAGCAAAATTCTTTCTACGAATTAAAATAGCTCATGAAAACCACGTCGGAAATGCCGGAAATGGGGGCACGGGGGGCAATTATTTACTTTTGGAACAATGACAATGCATTTTAATCACCCATATGGGGATGAGGAACTTATAATAAGGTGAAGAAAATATGCCAACAAAACATAAATCAGAAAAATTTACGATATCAAGAAAAATTACGCCTTTCTAGCAATGGAAAATAAGTGTTTGTTCTCAGACTTATCCTACTTAACATACTTTAATACATATTTTCCACGTGAGAGTCGGCCGAGTTGGAAATTTTCTAGTTAATGCTTGCATATTTTCTTGTAAATTATATATTACCCCAATGAGGCTTCCATTTTCTCAATATTCATCACCCGCGGTGCCAGCAGTGATTTTTATTTTATGTCGGACTTGAATGATATTAACTTTCACGCAGGTGAAGGTAGAATTAAGTTGATCATTCTAAATCGCACACTGCATGCTGATTATCCACAGTTATAATCACCGAACATAGTTGACTACCATCTGCTCTCTTTGTCAGCTAACAAATTTGAATTATAGGTTGTTATCAGGGGCACATAGAATAAAAGGTACAACAGAACTATAATATCGAAATGGAAAATTCTAGCCCAAGTAAATTGAAACCTTCACTATGAACACAAATGAACACCATCACAATTGAACCAGCACTAATTAATTAATCAGGAAATAGGACTGTAGTGAATAATTAACATTTGCTGGTTGCAAACGTTCAAAACATTTGGTGAGATGATCTCGGCAATTTACGCTATACACGTCGTTTTGATGGACGTTTGGACAAATATGGGAAATAAAATGAAAAGGGGCTAGAGATTGACGAGGCCGAAAGTGCGCGCAACCTTTCATGCCCAAGCTCTCCCAACAAGGAAATCTCACGCTAATATGTCAAGCAACAATGGAGAGATGCGTAACTTTACCCACGTGGAAATGTGTTCAGAGGGAAGTGGGGAAAGGAAGCAAAAATTATACCTGCTAAAAGCTATCTCACTGTCTACGCTAAAGGAGCGTGGTGTCCCACCAATTTACGATGTTGGTTTAAAAATCAAGGTTTTGTAATAGAGGAAAGGAGGAAAATACAAGCGAGGAGTCGTGGCAAAGGATTCAGAGGTTGGAAAAAGGTAACATGGCACAATGGCTTGTCTTCGTATAAAATATTATGGAGATAAATGCTGTAGCTATTCATTTTCTCCTTCTCTCTTCTACGTATATAGACGTAACAATGAAAAAATGAAAAAAAAATAAAATCTGAAATTACTCTTCTTGAAATTCCCAAATAAATTGAGTTAGAATGTGAGTTAGTTCATTACAGGAAATTTAGCTATTTATTTCGGGGTGATTAGTCAGTATTCAAAAGGTAAGGCAAATGAAAGTGATAAGATTCATTACTATGGCTAAATTAGGGGAAAATGTCCAAAATGAGAGGCAATAAGAGTGCAAAACATTTTGGCACGGTGAGTACATTATTTATTGCACGCAAACTAATATTTTATACTAAAAAACCAGATACCTTCATCATTCACTTAACTTTTTTACTGCCGGAAAATCTGTATTAGTAGTTTTTAAAGCCAAATCGGGAAACCATGATGTCTCGCTCAGAGAAAACGACCGCGAAACTCTCCACAACTATAAATGAAGAGCCCAGGCATACCTAATTGTTAATAGGATATTGCTGATAGAGTGGTTAGTTACTCATGGACTCATAGTCTTTAGGTTCTCCAATGGCACCGCATTACATCGCACCGAATTATATCGCACCATGTAACATAAGATCTCTGCTCTAAGAAAAAAACCACCGCAAAATCCTAGGCGGGATACTAACTTGCAACCAGCGGATTGCCAGGCCAGTGTGTTACCTACCTGGCTTCCATGGCCGGCTCACTCACTCATACTAAGAAAATATACAAGATGGAGAAACCACTATGGCGAGAGCGAAAACAATAGCGATATATAGATGCTAAGATCTTCATCAATGCGGTGGTTGCAGTTGACAAGGGAGTCCATTTGTTTAGGACATCTTGAGAGGAATTGAAACATAATACCCCAAACTGGTAAATAATACCAAACATTCTATCGAAAAGATTTGTGAAGTGGTTAAAATGATGCTCGCATTTTTAGGCTATTATAAGAAACGTAATTAGGAACTAATACCAGTCCATGATGAAATATTTAACCTGAATATTCGAATAATCATGCAAACGATATTTACTAGAAGAAAATATTGGCTTTAACAGAGGTAGGTGGTAATAGGTTAACAGAAGGTTATGCATGTCATAACTAGCATGAGAATGGAAAAAACCAATCTCAATACACGCATGAGGTTTATTCATTTAGTTAATTTAATACAAACAAAAGAGCGAACAATGAAATCTAAGTGACCCCGGTAAAAAGGCAATTTTATTTTACAATTAAATTATTTAAATTGAATAAATTAATCATAGAAATGAAAGAAATAATTCAAGGTACGGAAAGAAATTTGAAAAAAATAATAAATTAGAAATAGTATTGATTGTATGAAGCTGGTAAAAAGATCGTACATACGTTATACTCGGTGGCAAACCGTCATAAACACACCCGAAAGTTGCTAACCCGAAATAACTGTCATTGCGATAGAAAGAGAAATTAATTCTAATCGGAAATTTTAGCTTGGTGTTTTTGTTATTACCGATTTATATGCAAGATGAAACGAATGGAAGTATGAGAACATTCGAAATTAATACGCATACATTTATTAATTGTATTTATGCTTAGTTCTGATTTGAAAACAGGTGCAAAAGATAAGAAATATATATTAATATATACTTTAATAGTACATTAAAAAAATGAAATAAATTAATAAAAGGTTAAAAATAATCAGCCCGTATTTTCATATTAAAGTGCAAGTTTTTTACTGAAGCCTCTCTGGCACTGAACCGAAAACCCTGCACGAAAGAACGAAGTCGCACAAGATACGGGTCCCTTGGAAAATCTTAATAATAATGGTAGGCCCCAATATTAGGTAATACTATATTAGGAATGTAAATGTGAGAAATATTTAAAGGATTTTGTCATCACGTCCCTGTGGAAGAAAATAAAAATATACTAAGCACGAGAAGAGGTTTCGAAAGGTCGGGTGGGAGAAATTCTACTTTTGATTTTCTAAGAGTTATCTTTTCTGTTTTTTCTGTCTGTTATCTGCCGAAAAATCCACCAAATTGGAGAGAAAGAAGAATGAGTATTGACGTTTACACAACCATAAATTTTATCAAGAAGAAAGGAGAAGATTAGGTGTTGGAGAAGATTAGGATAAAGCAGGTGGGTGAAGTAAAATATTCATGGATGTTGATGGACAATATGATATTCCTTTTCACTGACTCTACCCAAAATGAGTATAACGTTGCATGGACTGACTGGTCCTTACCTTTTTTGACAAGTAACGTTGAAATAAATACATTTCAATCCACAGTCAATTTCAGCGTGATTGTTACAAGAAAAAATTTAACTCAGCTACTGGAATAAATGAAAGTAAAGAAGTTTCCCTCAGGTAGATAAAAGAAAGGAATGGAAAAGTATCTAAACTCTTAGTGCGCTGGGGAGAATTTTAGGTTGTCACGGCTTGAAGCTCAAGCGTTGGAACGGGTCTGGGAGTCACAACCCAATCAGGATGAGGAGAAGAAAAGGAGAATTGGTCCCCTGAGATGAGACGAGAAGGAACTTTGGTTAAGTAGAATCTGGGGATTCTTGGGGAACCTCACCTAGCTAAGATCGCTAGAATCAGCACTTCTCCCCGTCAAACTTACCCCGGAAATAGGAAAAGATTCCATTCCCACCTATTGGTTTTAAAAAGGCTAAATCACAGAGTGCAAGCAAGTGTTCTAATCATTACAGAAGAAAAACTAAAAAAAATATAAATGCCTTTCATTGAGTTTGGGTTAATGACTCTTTTAGAACTGTGTTCGGTAGTAAAATAGGTCACATGAGTGCACTATTATGGGTAAATTAAAGAAAAAAGGGAGAAATGAATGTAAATTGGGGCATAAAACACTAATGTAAGGTTAGAAACGCATGTAAAAAATGTATTGCTCCGTTTTTAATGTCTTATATGAAAATGAAATTATTTCCAAAAATAGATTTTTTATTGGTTTATTAATTTTTCAAATAGTCGGCAATTTTGCATGATCAGTAGTTAAAGAGAAAAGGAAACAATGTAGTCATATTCCCGTAGAGATTAGGCGAAACTGCAGGCCTATAAATGTGGAACCCAGCCATAGGTGTGAACAAGATACTATTGTTCGGGTGGTCAGTCTCTAATGAAATTAGCTCCAATAGCTTAGATCAAATCACACCATATAGCCTAAGATGCTAATCCTAAGACAGTTATGAAGAATAAAACCAATATATACAGGAAAAAGTCGGCATAATTAAATGCAAGAAATTACGGAAATATGCCCCCAAAGACGCATCATTTTATCATTTAGGTTCGCAGGCCTCAATTCCTTACACTATTCACTCAGTACACAGCCCGAAGATTCTTTACCCTATCAACTCTTCATGTCGGACTATAGTTTCATAAGCGGGACTGACTATTATTTGCATTATCCCCAAGATGAACGCAGAGCTATTTTACGTTTTGTACATTAACGATACTTCATTGTTTTAAAATAGTTTGAGAAATAGTTGAATGGGCATCCTGAAAAAATTTATACTTTCTTTGACGGCTTATGGACTGCATCAAAATAATTAACATTTCCAAATGTATGAGCCTATTATACATCCAGTCCCTATTTTTAGCATAGTTCTTAACCTTGTTTCCTTTCTCCAGCTTCAATGTTAAAACTTACGCTTTTCCTGGAAAATTGTTTGGATAAACGCGTCGTAAGCGAAGCCTAATGCACTGCCTAAGTATTATAACTGAAATTCAATCTCTCACAACCCACTGATAGTATTTCTTGCATATTTTTCTTTTCAAGTTTGGTTAATATAGCTCAAGAAACGGGTTGATGTACATTTTAGTATTTTCCCTTCTGAATTTAATGCTATTGATATTTCAGTAGTAAATTCGATGAAAATATTTTACTGACAATTCTTCAGCTAAAGCGTAAAAAATAAATTCAATGTTCTGACGAACTTGCCGTGAAAACTTTAGCGGCGTTACTCGCTGAAATTGCACAATAGCAGATATTCCACAGAGAAAAAAATCATTCGACTTGACCGGAACTCAAATCTGGACCCCCTGATCTCCAGAAATCAGGGGGCCGGGTTCGAGTCTCGGTCAGGGTAATGATTTCTTTTCTGTTAAGTATCTGCACTTACGGAAATCCGGGTCCGAATCTCGGTCAAGGCGAAAGATTTTTTTCTCTGTGGAGAAACTTCATTTCTGGAAATCAGGGGGTCCGGGTTCGAGTCTCAGTCAAGGAAAATGATTTTTTCTATGTAGAATATCTGCTATCATAAAAAATAATTTTAATTTTAGCAAAATCAGAAGAATTCCTCAATATTGGAACCTGCAATTTAATCTATGCGTTGATCCAAACATACTGAAATAGCACGAAAAACATTTATTATTCTGTATTTCGTTTTTATGCATATTATTGTAGCAACAGTAACATTCAAATGATGGATATTCCATCCAATTATTAGCAAAGAGATATCAAAATATAAATTTCACACAAATTATAGGTACAACAGGGAAAAACCAAATCCTTCATTAACTTTTTTCCTTGACTCGCTTCATTTAAAATATCTACATACTTTCGCATGCATCCATGATTATTTTTTGCCAGAAACAATTCGAAATATTTCTTCGACAAAAACACGTCAAAATAATCGCCCTGCAGTAATTCTTGCACGTACGTGGGTGAATCTTCGTTTTCACGGGCCATGTCACTTATTCAACGACGGAGCGTTCTTCAACCAGAGCACGAAGGTTCAAGCCTTTGGAGGGGACTCGAGGTCGGCGTGGGGAAGGACAGAGGGAGGCGAGTAAGGGTGCGGAAGTCGAGGAATGACTCGCCGTCTGCTCCTCCCTCCCCCCGAGACCGCTCCTCAAACCGCATTCCGCTCCCCGCCCACGACGACCCCCTCCACTCCTTGTGCAGCTGCATGACCCGAGATGAGCTGTGGGAGGAGACACCCTAGGAAATTCGCCCTATATCCTCCTGAATACATATTCGCCTGTCCCTATATTGCTTCCCATCCATCTTCGCCCCTCGCCCTCCAATTCCCCCCCTCTTCCGACCACTCACTCCTTCTCGTCGAGACGTAGTTCCCTCTGTCAGGATCCCAAGCTCGCCATTGTCAAATTTTTCATCCAACCCCATTCCCTTCCTTCTCTCCTCCCATTTCCTACAACCCTTATCGGTCCCCTTTCCGCCTCGGCCGGAACTACCCTTAAGTTTCACCTCTCACTATCGAACTTCCATTGATTGCCAATGAAAAGGTCATCCATCCTGTCGACTCCGGGAGCGTACGTAACCTAAAGACGGAATGGTTTGTCACGACTCAAGTTTGAAGACTCAATAACCTTGTGATCTGAATAAAAATTACCCACCAAAACAGTTTTTTCAATGCCTTAAATATTTATTTGTCCAAATAAAGTATGAGGATTTGAAGTGAAACAGCCATGAAGCTCAGGAAAGAGTGACAAATCGCAAGAAAAAAACCAAGTGGATTTTACTCCTCGCTTACACCGTGCATGGCCTCAGGACAAACAGAGCGAAACTATGGGATAAATTTCCCTTTTATTCCTCTATTTTGACGTCACCCTTTTCTCTCCCGTGCTCATGGGTGGTGACCTGAAACATCCAGCCGCACAACTTTGCCTCGCATCTGAGGGTAATGCAAAGTCATGAACTCTACTTCTCGATGCGATGCCGAGCAGTTGACGAGAGGAATATCATGGCACAAATACGTATTCATATAATTCAAAAAGTCATATTTTCCTGGACAGTAATTGGAGTTCATGTACTAGATGAAATTCTTGAATCGAATATCATCTTTTAGCAATGTCTTTACGTTGAAATAAAGTCATTTCCCATCTTTTGATGAACTCATAGTAACAATGAAATACGTTGTGACTTCCACAATTTTATTCAATTAAAATTGTGGAAGTCACAACGTTTTTCATTGTCATTATGGAATCCTTCCACCACGGGAAAGCTTCAAATTTCAATTTAACTCATAGTAATTAAAATCTTTAATTCTATCCTTACGTTTCTCGATACGCAACAATCCTAAGGAAACGTTCGTCATATAATTTGATCACATGATGGCGATGGGCTGGAAGGATCGGGACATAAATCTCTAATCGTGTGACTCAAACCGCCATAATAAAACTGTCAATGACCTAAACCAAGATGAAGCTGGCATGGAGGTGTTTAGCTTGATGCATTTTAAAAATAAATTGACTGTTAATCAGTTTCAAGTCATTTGATTTCATTTAGAATCATTACTTTATATCAAAAGAAATAAATGTCTATGCATACTTAGTTTCCAGTACCTGCGAACGTACAGTGATTAAACTGAAGATTAGAATTCAAATAAGACGGAATTGTAACATGAGGAATAATTTAAATATGTTTTTTAATGAATAACACAAAATATGTATTTCCAATTTTGAAGGTACGTTGAATCAGGATAAATCAAAAACAGGGATGTCCATTTTGTTTTCGTTGTTTAGGAAGCTTTACAGATATTCTACTCTCCTGATAAAATTTTCAATAAAGAGCCCTCTAAATATAGTATTTTTATCCAAATATCAAAATAGACACTCATTATAGGTACCTATTTATCTATTAAATAAACCACTTGAACCATGCTTCAAACTAGATTTACCTACTTCCCATGACATAGATATCAATCTGACTCGGGAACAGCCGAATGCCAAGTGGAAATTCATAATCATTAAGGAAATAAGCAAAGGTAAGTTGCATATTATCTGGCTCCTTATCTCTTAATGATCTAATTAAGCTTTGGTGTGATTAACGTCAAACCTAAACATGTGTGATAACACGATTTCTACCTCATGCTCATAATTTAAAGCTCCACTTCCGCTTCCGTACTACGTTCTGCCACTTATCTGGTGTGAGAGCCACAATTATATTAGATTATGCAAATTCTATAGAAGTAGGTAGGTAATATAGACACAATTAGTAATTGTTTTTCAAGGAAAATTCATTTCTGAAAATCAACCAATGAATTATTTTTTGGAAATGCCTAAAATTTCAAGGGCAGTCTTTTGTTATAACATCGGAGGTTAACAGCTTAGTTTATTCACTTCAGATTTTTACTGTAAAGACATATACTTATTATTGATTTCCACAGGTTAGGGTAAGTTTTGAAGGAAAATTTCTAATCGTTTTATTATAGAATTCTTCTGTCCACTCCATCTTTCGAGTATTCATCTCTTCATATCATTTACAATGTGTAATAAAAGCAGTATTTGTCTGTTGATACAGAAATGTGATTTTATGTTATCCATATAAATAGCTAATCTTTCGACGCCGGTAACGAGGTAAAAGTTAGAAAATTCAAGTCAAAGAATTTTCCTATAAAATAATTTTATATAATACTAATGTTATGCCCCTTGGTTCTTTCTCGGTTAATAAGGCCTCACTATGTTTTTGCCATCTCAATACTAAGAACTACCTATGTGTGCTATGTAATGTGAGATGAAAACTCATCTATTGAATTTTCGAAACTCCAAATGAGTGGCTTCCCAACAGAAGTTGACTGAGAAGAATGCAATTCGTACACAAAGAGTGCTAATTTATAACATTCTATGATGAATAATAAATAATAGTCAGGATTTATCACTAAACTAAAATGGATGTCTAGCATTTTAACTAAATAATTTATGAATTTATAAATTGAATGAATTTATTTCAGACTTAATAGTCATTGAATGAAAATAACGCGCGACGGTTGCTGAAGGTGAAGCATAAATAAAGCGGAGGTAATTGAATCAAAGTCCGAAGCATTGACGACGTGGAAGGTTGTCATGATGTCTACTAATAAGAACTCTTAGTCACTTCCACAGAATGCCTGAAGATGGCGTAACTGCCGAAACCGGTCGTTTGTTAAATAAAATTCTGTGGAAGTGACTAAGAGCTTTTATTAGTAGACGGAGGTAATTCTTTGCAGAACAAGTCTAACTATTTCAGTTTTAGACTTTATCTCCAAATTCCATGATATATTTGTATGTACCAATCGATCGTCACAATTTCTGCCAGATAGAGTAACTTTTACCGTACTGACAATGTTTTTGACATCATTTTTGTTGATACTTGAATAAGTGAATTTTGAAGTAGTAGAAAATTGGCACCTTAAACAAGATGACGCAAGATTGAGCTTAGACATATAGAAAGTCCCTATTTCTTTTGAAATTGATGTATTAGGGGGCAAGTATTACAAAAGCATTGTAACATTCATGAGTACTCCGGTGTACTTCAAAGAGGCTCGTTGCTATGTTTGAAACAATGATAAAATATTTCACTGAAAATCCACCGGCACAATACGCGGGATAATAAGCTCTTCTATTTACTTTGCGTCCCCAAGTATGGTTCTGGTATCAGCGGAAGGAAAAATAGCATCATTACTGCATCCTCACCCACCTCCGTGCATATTTTTTCGACGCAGAAATGCTGACCTCAACGACCTGTCCGTAGTGGAGATCTCTTTGAAACCGTAGCTGAGTGGGGACTCACGTCTAAGGCACGGCGCCATTGACTGGGGAAAAAAGCATGATTTGCAAAAAATAAAATTTCGGAAATTTCCATAGGGGATGCGCAAATAAAAAGGTGAGGTATCCGGTGGCGGAATATATTTCGGGAAGGAGGAAACCGGTCATCGATATAGAAGTGACAGCCAATGGCTGAAGAGAGGTTGGCGATCTTTCAGCGAAGTCCGCAGAGTTTCTTGCAACGAACTTTTGACCCTTCAGTCTTTTTGCACGCGTAATGCACTACAAAGAGGGGAAGAAATAAAATTGTACCTCTGGTGAAAATGTAGTCACAGAAATTAGCCCATTCCCAAGAAATGGAATGTGAGCGGAAATCTTTGCATTGCCAGATAAAGGTTGGTATGTTGAAAAGCGACAATTCAGTCGATATAAGGAATGCCGCGGCAAAATTTTGAATATCTTGAGAGCAATATTATGTTGAAGAATCTCTTTGAAACCGTAGCTGAGTGGGGATTCACGTCTGAGGCCCATCTATTGGCTGGGGAAAAAACATGAATTATGTCTAAAGCCACCTATTGACTGGGGAAAAAAGCATGTTTAACAGAAAATAAAGTGCAGGAAATCACCATTGGGGATGTGCAAATAAAAGTGAGAGGTATTCGGTGGTGAAATATATTTCGGGAAAAAGGAAACCGGTCATCGATATATAAGTGACAGCCAATGGCTGAAGAGAGGTTGGCGATCTTTCAGCGAAGTCCGCACAGTTTCTTGCAACGAAATTTTGACCCTTCCGTCTTTTTGCACGCGTGATTCACTACAAAGAGGGGAAGAAATAAAATTGTACCTCTGGTGAAAATGTAGTCGCAGAAATTAGCCCATTCCCAAGGAATGGAATGTGAGCGGAAATCTTCGCATTGCCAGGTAAAAGTTGATATGTTGAAAAGCGACAATTCAGTCGATATAAGAAATACCGAGGCAATATTTTGAATATCTTGAGTGCAATATTATGTTGAAGAATTGCAAGGAGTTCACTAAGCAAAACCAGTTCCAAACGGAATTGTTGGAAAGAGCCTAAAAGATATTAGGCAAATAAAATTTCTTATTTGAGTGGAAGACGGCAATAGAAAACGCTATGCTTTTTTACCAAGCACATGGGGACTAATTTTTCCCAAGCACCCGCATTCTGACTTCTTTGTCACCCATGTGCTCGCGAGCGTATATTCCCTCCTGTACCTTCTTACCCCCTGGTATATTTCCAATACAAGACCTCATAATTCCCAGGCGAGTAACCATGAAATAATATCTACCTGGATATCGTGGTTGGTATATTGAAACAATAATAGGTACATACAATGCAAGAAAAAATAAATTAAGAACTGTGAATGAAAGAATTTTCCATCAAAAGACTAATTGGAGACATGCATTAGAAACCAGGACGTCTCAGATCTTCTGAGGAAAAAATTAGGCAAGAATTGAAAATACCAAAATATTTAAAAATGGATGTCATTATATGTCTTGGTTATACACGATATTGGTGTTATGTAAATATTATTTAGACCACGTGAAAGCCACCAGACATTTTATTGTTTATTATTTTATGCTTTATTATTTATGCTTTTCGTAACCATTGCTAGGGTATAAATGAGGGAGATCAATAGAAACACATAGTGATATTTCACAAAGCATTCCTTGTTAACCCACATTTTCCATCATTACGGAAAACCTTCAAGCAAATCAGTACGTTAATTATGCTGTGTTTGGGTCGTCTCTTTAACTTGGAATACCCTTCAAGGCTTGGATTGGTCATCACTCAACCCTCCTCCTCCCACTGTGACTTCCCTCCACGGTTTTCATCTCAGATCCACGACACCCCTCTTGTTGACCCTCCGTGTCTGCGATACTCTCCGATGCCTTGCCAACTTCCTTGATCAAGTGCACGCACAAACTGAGGCCCGTTCCTGCCTGCCCTTTGACCTCCCAGGACCCTCTACTTGCCAACATAACACCGGACCTAGGAGTTCCGACATCCTCGTATCCCAAGATATTCTCCTCGGCTCCATCCGCTTCTGTACCTTATACACTCCCCCTTCACTGCCACTCTCGCTACCGAAAAACTTACCCAGGCCGAGCTCCTTCCCACTGCGATCCCCTCAAATAGCCCTCCGAAAGGGTATTAGGGGGTAAGATTGAAGGGTCTTGCCCCCGGCGACGGATCGTCAATACTATGTGGTGGATGTCTCCTTAGCAAACCACTCAAAGCGGGAGGGGGGAGAGACGAGACTATTGGTAAGGGTGGGCGGAGATGAGGGCAGAGTTTTGGGTTTACCGCCATCGTCGAGAGCCCTTGGCCAAACTAATAATGCCCGCTTGGGCTGAGACCGTCTAAGGAGGAAGACAGCAACGATGGGATGGAGGCTTCTGCCAATTGTGGGTGGGGGCGATATTGGCTGCGGATGGAAAAACGGGGACTCAGGAACAGACTGGTGGGTCGTCGGGTGGCCAAGTACCAATCTGAAAGTAAAATAAGGAGATGGAGCGCTCGGGTTGGAGAGTATAGAGGGATACGGTCAGTCACAATCAGTAGCTCATTTGTGGAGCAATGGCCATGGTAACAAAGTATTCATCTAGCATACATTTCAGTTTTCCTACGTACGCCACTCACGAGAAGGTACTAGATTTCCCATTACGGTGGAATGCATCTTATGTAGGGCGTGGATGGTAGAAACGTTACGTATTCCACTCAGATCTGTGGTCTGGCAGTTAAGGTAGGTTACGATGGAGAATATATTTCTCCCACGACATCTATCTATCAAATGATGTCCTTCTTCAGCCCGCCTACTTCCTACCTGCCATCATTCTATCTAAAATACCCGAGCTTCTCTTCCCTGAACCCTGCCATTCCAATATTCTTAAGCTATCACTTCCTTCAACACGTTATCGCTCCTTAAAATCTGCCTTATTCACTCTGTTTGCCATTTCCTAATTTCCTGAATCAATTCCCTAACCTTCCCCATCATCTCCATTGCTTCATTCCTCGTCCTACCTAGTACTCTCCTTCTCTTCTCCATTCTTCACCACACTCACATGTCAAATGATTTACGTCTAGTTCCATCTTCTTCCCTCAAATTTCATATTACCGCGCCATGCAGCACTACGCTCCTTATTAGCCTTTTCACTAGAATTTTCTTTACGTCCCTTCTCAACGAGCCTTTCACTAATTCACTTCCAAGATCCATACTTGTATATCTAAATAAAGATCGTATTGGAGGGCCATGAGGGACTGGAAGTTATGCATAAAAAGTCTATTACTATCATTTCACAATTCCAGTAATGCAGAAACTGTATAAAATTTCAATGCATTTTAGATGAGGATATAAATTATACGAAATATTTAATGAAGGGCGCCGTAAAAGAGTATGCTTTAATTTAATAAATAAATAAAAATACACGTAATTAAAATATTTTGGAATATTAACTGTTAAAGTTCCTCGCATTAATCATTTGAATGGCATAAAAATTAGTTACACCGTGTTAAAATATTGGCAGAAAGAGATTAAGGTTAATCGAAAAAGCGTTGCCGTAGCGAAACTTTGAATTGTTTTTAACCACGTTATCATTTAACGAGATATATTCTTAATAATAATAAATCCTTTACACGTATCTATCAATAATATTATTCAGTTATTCCTCCTCAGCATGGAGAAAAATACTGCTAATATAGTTTAGTGTAAGTGCAGCCATTCAGCCATAGAGGCGTAAACATGACTCCTATTGCCAATCATATAAAGAATAGGATCTGGTATACAGAATCCGTGGATGATTTTTCAAAATATTCTAGTTGCGATAATTGTTTTATTTTTGGAATTTCGGGTAATTAAATAGTTAAGAATTTACTAACGTCCTAAAGCTAATAACGCTTAATAGTTTGCCAGAAGGGTGCATAGGAGAAAGAATATTGAATGGAATGCTATTCTAGCGCAATATACATAGAAGGGTCACAGCAAAATAGCATTGATGGTCCTAATAATGAACGCACAGTATTTGGTTCTCAGCAATAGGTGTAATATTTAATTAAATTCGGTTAAAAAGTTAGTGTCGATAAAGGATGTGCCCCTGTGACAAGTTTGAAAATAGTTTGTTTATTTAAGTGTCTTAAGTTGCAGCATTATATTACGCCAAAAATTTCAAGCTGTCGTCACAATACCTGCATAAGATAATAAGCTTAAGATAAACCCTCCTGTTTATAAAGTCCAAATACATAGCATATAAAATGAAACTAAGGTTTGTTACTTTTACAGTAAAAATCCATGTGAAGTTACTTTGCAAAAGGTCGCTGAGTATTCTACTAGTTCTGGTACTATAAGCTTATTAGGATAAATTTTCTCTATTCAGGTATCTAAGTACATTCCTAAGAGGCAAAATAAACTTTTCACGATTGCAAAACGCTTAAATTTTTAAACATATTTACCATTCAGTTTTCATAGTGTAAAACCGGAGGTAAGCAAATAAAATTTCTCTTATCCGGTCTTCACTAAATTTTACTTACTGAATCCATTCACATGGACCAAAATTACTTGTTTCTCTATAATTTCTGCAATTACAGTGTATAGAAGCGTATATATTCAACCATAGAGACAATATGACTCATATGGCCAATCATATAAAAAATAGAATCAGGTATGCAAAATAAGTGGATGGTATTTTTATATTGCGCCAAAGTCGCTAGAAAATTTTCTTAGGCATTAGACCTTAGGTATTCGTTAAGGTCAGTTTGATGGGCAATTCATTGGATTAGATTAGAGAGAGGGAGGAGAGATCAGTTCGAAGAAAGTGTTCCGGTGGAATAAACTGTACGGGCCAGAATCCTTGGGTGGATATCCGCCGAGCGGAGCTGCGTCAGCGATGGTTAGACAAGCGCCTCCTCCAATCACAATATCTGCTTCACCTGGTACCCAATCCTGCCGCCCGATAGTGTGTCTTGACTCTTGGCGTCCTTATGACTCTGTTAAATTTCCTTCCTTCCGAATTTTCCTGATCTCATTTGCTCAATCTCCACACAGAAGACATTGTCCGACCCATCACCGCCCAGTTATGCAGCACACGAATAAAGATGGAGACCGGATGTCCAAATGTCAAGGAATCATGCCAATTTCCTAGCGAAACTTTTACATTGACTCAAGCTTTTCTTTGGATTTGATCCTTTGTTTGAAGATGTGTTTCCATCTTTTTTGCAATAATAGAAAGCATTGCAGAACAGACATAACAGTCAAAGTGAATTCTTTTTCCTCTGAGGAATTTCTGATATTGCGTAAATCACCGGATAACTTGGTAAAGAGGTTCCGCGGCTAGCATACAATCATAGAATATCTTCTAGCTCATGATTGATGATTAAGGAACTTATTGAATTCTTAATTTACTCAATAGTCATTTAAAATGTCAATATACACGCTATAATACGTCTGTAAGAATATTCATAATATTGTGACACGTCCCTGATGCACAAATTTAAGTCAATAAATGATCTGTATTAGGACTTTTAGCATCCAATAGGAAAATTATGAATGTCTGAATGAATATGAACAAAATAAATTAAAATTAACACCTCTATAAATAAATAAATTATATTCAGAAAATGCAGCAACTTACCAGCATCACAATGACATCCAGCTCCTGTCCGAAAAAATCATTCTGTTCCTCAGGTTCAGAGTTTACCCATAGGATGCTTCAGGTAGGTACCAGTAAAAATATCCAACCAATTTAAAAAAAAAATAAAATAACATGCAGCAGATCTGATGAGCTGGTTAGCTGTGAATCATTATTTCCTCCCTCTCCAATTTAGTTGAACTAGGTCAGATTTTGGGAGCCTCCTCTTTTTAGGAAGGAAAATGGACAACCTGTAAAAAAATGAAATAATTTGAGTTAAAGACTCTACTTTACAATGTCAGTGTAATGCCATCCGTGGTTTGATTTAGTCTGTGACTAGGAATAGACTCGCTCTGCCCAAGTATGGCATATGAAGAGAGCCTGTGTAAGGCCTAATGGTTACAAATAATTTGTACGTACATTTGCTTAGGAATTATAAAAGCTTGATTTCGGCAGTCATTTTTCATTTAGAAATACTTGAAATATGACTAAAACAATGTTGATTGCCTATTCCTAGTTCGTCAAATATTTGGTTTAAGTTCTTGATTATTATTTGATCTAGCAATTCCTTTTTTTCATATTTGATACCTAAAAGCACTTTGCTACGTGTGGGCATAGTAATTTTCAATCTTAATTAAGGAAGTAAATCGTAAAATGACTCAATATCCTACAAAAATACACGCAATATAATTGAGCAAGATAGAGGCGGTAACATTGACGTATGGCCTGCTCATGTAATTCAGGCAAACAGTGTCATAAGCAACTCAATTAATTTTACTTAAATCAATTGCAAATAATATGTTTTTTATGAGAACGTAGCGATGTAACACGTCATATTTTTTAAGAATTATTATAGATTTCCATTTTTTGCATGAAAATTCCGGTTAAGATTCTACTAAAGTCTAATTGATCTACGCATGTGAATAAGAATATGAAAATGTCAATAATATCACTGCAGCTCTTTATGAATTTCTCTATTTCCATCCAAATGGGTGCTCCCAGCAAAATCACGATATATTTGCTCATATGTAAACATTTCCCCATCAAAAATTAGCAAACGAATATTTAAGTTAATATATTCTACAACCTGTAACGTAATAATGGGATGATTGAAAAATATTACACGGTTAAAAATGGCATTTCAGTTTTATTACGAAAGAAAGAGTTCATAATCTAATTCACCATAATAAGGAATAAAATGTGAGGACTCATAAAAATGTGAGTTTTTTTGACATTCACGTGACCCGTTATTGACCAAGATAATATGATTTTTAGGCAACTCTTATTCCCCACGGAGAGCGAAATTCACTACACTGTAAAAAGTTGATCTGATTTTCAGTGCGATCTGAATTTAAGCGCTGTCTGGTTTGAGGCAGGAACACGGATGCAAGGCGCGGAAGAGGCAGGAACATGGATGGTTGGTACAGGAGCAGTTAAGCAGGAAGCAGAGGAAGCAGAATTCTGGATGGTCTGATTTTCAGTCGTTCACCTGCCTTATTTTTAGACAAGATATTACTACTGAAATTCAACATACCCTGTCTTAAAATTGTTGCATCTGAAATTCAGATCGCTTTTGTACCTTAAAATCAGATCTACTTTTTACAGTGTACACATCTTATTTTCATATACTTAATAAAGCATAAAACATCAGAAAAGTTTACTCTTGAACGATGGAGTGTGTGTTCTCCGAATGCTAATTTTAATCCCGGAAACCTTGCAAGATCAAATACGGAAGGTTATGTGAGTCGTTTGAAACTGGCGACAATACTTGCGTTCCCTTTAAGTAAGCAGCCAGATGTACCCGGGCGAGCCAGATAAGGCACGGCTGGATTAGATGGGGCGTATGCATATCTGCTGCAAGTAAAAATGACAAAGCCAACAACGTGACTTCAGGTGAGTCACCCCAATATCCCCGTTTCTTGCAAGTGCTTCACGTGTCCTTATACAGTGCGCCGGGCGGTAGTGGATCCAAGGAACACGACCCGATAACCGGACAGAAAGCATTTAAAATATAATGAGCCAATTAAATCCTCAGAGTCAACCCCATAGGCAAGACACCACACGTACAACCACTTCCCTCATCTCGCTCATCCGCCTCTATTCCCGTTCTTAACAGCCGAAGGAATGGCTTATCCGTAACCCAATTATAACCGTTCCAACCTCCAGACTGCCACCCCCACCTCACTCCCTCGACCTCACTACTCGAATCTAATTGCCGGGCGAGGAGGGGTTATTCGGGAGATCCCGTGCCCGCGGCGAGGATTTTCGCGCAAAACGGGGAGGAAGGAAGTAATTATCCCATTACACATTCACACCTACCACCCCTCCCATCCCATCCTCCCCAGATGTGTGTCAGCTTAATTGAATGAAAAGTGGAGTAAGCCAAGAACCTTCTGCTGACTGTTAACCGAGTCCTCTCTGCCTCCTAAGGATTTCCATTGTGATACGGAATAAGTCTTTGAGGGAGGAGATGGAGAGAGGGGGGGGGGGGGTGGGAGGGAGAGAAATTTGTGGTGCGAGGGGGTGGGAAAGGGCGGAAACAGAGGGAGTTTGGGAGGAAATGTGATAAAAAGTGATTTCCGGATTTTGCCACAAATCTCTTCTCCTTGCGTCGCAGAGGCCTCGGATTAGCGGGGCGGAATTCGCTTGTGCTGGCGGCTGAAGGTGTCTGCCCTCCGCTGCTTCATATGTTCTCGCCCTGGAGTTCGATAATTTCTTTAGTCAACTTCCAATTGTGCGGACGTGCACTTATTAGTTGGCAGTCCTGACCCGGGAGTACATAATGTAGTTAGTTCGCTGCCAAACTGCATGAACACTTTGGTAATTGAAGGTGCTAAATAGTGAAGGCGGTTCATAACATGCGCTTCACATCTTACAATTCCCGGCAATCTACGGAGTTTGAATATTAGCTCACGTATAGTATAAGGAGTATGTACGTATAGTTGGTATGATTGACTGAATTTTCCACCTACTGAAACTGATTAAAATATCACAAAGATCTGTGCTCCAGATTACTAGTAATCTAGAATCCAATATTAATAAATTATATTTAAATGTTTTGGTAGCAAGAAACGGCAAAATATAAAAATAATTGTACTAAAATATGTTTGCTGTTCAACTATCTTCACTGTGACGAGCCTTTTACTTACTGGCACCGTGTGAAGAAAAATAAGTGCTTCGTATCATGGGTGGCGATCAAAGAGGCAGATTAGATAAAATGTCCGCATCCGGAAGGAACAATCACAGGCATCTGTAAATAGCCATATTTTGGTGACTGATTCAAAATGTTTTGTTTAAATTTTTCTAAAATATTTACTGAGAACTACACAACCTATGCATATTACCCATAACGTCGAAGCATTTCACGCATAGAGTTAAAATTTGTTATCCATTATGAGAAATGAATGAAGGACTGTCACTATTTTCACACTACATTTAAGAACTGACCATGGTTTTTACAAATGAATATCATTGACATTGTATTACATTTGAGCATACAAGGCTATACGTTAAAAAGGGTAATGAGGATGAGTCATGTAGGTGTGAAACTGGAATTGTGAGCATATGTTAGCATAAGAGGACAAGGAAAATGTTACGCCATAGGAGAACATCAACCAGATTATCGTGGCATAAAATATTTAGAATACCAGTATTTGCGTCAGAGATTGCAAAAAACATATGGTTCAAATGCACACAGTCAAATTTTTAAAAGTGGTGAATGCGAATCAAACATATGGTCGTTACACAGCTGGTTAAAAACGGGATAATTTAAAATCTCGTATACCGCTAGGAAAACCAGTATCAAGCCTTTGACCATAGAAAGTAAAACTCCCGGTTCAAAGCCAGTCCTATGACCTTCACTATTTCTTAGCAAAACCAAATCTTACGTCTCTATTATTAAATATTATCCTATGTTCTTTCATTCTGGAGGAAACTTTCCGGTGAAAATTCATTTTTTGAATAATAAATAAAAATGTACCTTCCATTCCCTCCACTCTGCTTGATTCTTCTCCTCTTCCTTAACATACCCCCTGAGGTACATGGGGAAACTAGGAGAACATCAACCAGAATGTATCCCCCCTCCTTTGGTGGATACATAGACTTGTGTACTCAGATTTCAGATGTACTTCCTTGTTATCACTTATCACCTCATCACTTATTTTTTCAAGCTGACACCTGATACTATTAATTACACTCCAATTGGTTAATTTCGATAATGTAATAAGCTCTCTTGATATCGATATTTTGCAGATAATGCTTCGCTGAAGTTTCATATTGAAAAAAACTGATTCACTGGCACTGGTGCAAGACTGATGGAACAATTAATTTGACATAACGTGACTAATTTTTATCGATTCAACTACATTTGTTTTCGTTGTATGCTCTTAAACCTCACTGTATTTGGGACTACGGTACTAGAGTACCGTTACCTTTGTAATGAAGCGGAATCCCATCGTATTGAACAGAATCTTTTGACTTGATGCGGAAGTTATTACAACCTCAATCCGAAATCTGTCTGCGGGATCTATGGCATGAAATAGATCATACTTAGATGTTTCTGTTGCACACCACGAACATCAACGTAAGTAACAGCGATGTTCGATGAGGATAGTTAAAACTTTTTTCAAAGTGATTTAAATATTACTCAATGCATTAAAAAAGATGTAGACGTAGATGTTTCTGAACTGATGGCTACGACTTAATCGAGACTTATTTCGCAACGCTTGAGTTTCTCCATACGAAGTTACATTATTGAAGGGGAGGAGAATCTCATCAGCAGGCAAGAAAAGGGAGCAGAACATTCACCCAAGTTACATCCAGTGCTTCCAGCTCTGGGAGGTAACATTCTCCAAAAAGCGTTCCTTTGATCAGTTCGGAACATCTGCGACCATCGTCGTGTTCGCGCTAGGATCGATAGGATAGGTTATGCGGCGACCACAATTACCGCTTACCCTTAAGGTTGAGTTTTTTTCATGGCCATTAGCTGTTAATTAGGGTATCCGTTGAAGAAATTTTAACCACTTTCTCGGAGCTATAATTTCAACAGAAAACAGCGGCCAGCTAATTGATGGAGTTACCGACGTTAGATTTCTTAAAAGGCAATATTGTCCGTTAAACAGCACTCAAACAAAAAATACTTGATGACCTCAAAGTAATTATGATCTAGTGACCATGCGATAAGAAAGCAACCATAATGACCCTAAATGCCGGATTTTGGATGCAGTTTGGTACTAATGGAAACTCAATTTTTTAGTATACTGGCATTAGATAATACAAGCACATTAAGTACCATCTTTTTAGGCATCTGGTAATTTACGGCAGCACAAAAAGGTCAGAAAGGTTCTTGATTTGGGTAACAATTCGAGAAAGGTTTTCCTCTAACGTTCATTATTATCATTTTCGAAGAATCTGTAAATATTTAGGGCACCTATGTTAGGAAAGTGGTTTCTGCGGGGCTTAAATTTTTTAAGATAGTCAAATGCAATAATATTATTTCATATACTTTGGCTGTAAAGTTTTCCCCAAGCTCACGACTAATACATGGAATTCGTTTATTAAGTATACAAATTTAGCATCAAACTAAGAGATGTAACAGATTGATTTTTCCTGAGGAAAATCATTCTGTATTAGTCCTTCAAGGCGGGACATTACCCTTTAACTCCGTCCATTTAGATTTTAAGGCTACACTGAATTTTTTTTCTAAAATGTGTGAAGAAAGAATACGTTCCAATTCTAATGTTTTATAAATTCCGTCACTTGATGCCTATCATTGAAATAAATGTCTAATTTTTCCCTCTTTTAAAACCATAGTCGACCAAATAAGACGTAGGAGTTATTAAAACCATCCATTTTATTTTTCATTTGATTTTCATTCTTCAGTGTAAGAAAGTATTTTTCATATATTTATTGTCCAAAAAAAGCTTATGGGGATTTATAAATCGAAATGAAGGACCTATGTGAAAAAAGTAGCCAAAAATGAGCTCCTCATTCGTTCTTAAAACCATAGCAGCGTTAGCTTAGGGCTAGCAATTTGGGCTTCAGTTTGCAGTAGATATTTTAGTAAATCTACACGCGGTTTAATTTTAAAAAGCAAAGTTAAAAGACTCCGGAGCTTTCAATTCGCTAACGATAAGGTCTTAAATGAATGGTCAAGTTTTGACCAAACATAACCACATTAACAAATGAAAACTGCAAGGAAGCATATAGGATCAGCGTTCATTCACTATTAAAAAATAGGAGAGCAGTTTCTGAAGAGAAGCATGTATATTATATTTTTCATTTTAATATACCATTTTAATCTTATAGAGCAAATGAATTTACACGATCCAGAGAGTAATTCTTTGACTTAAAATAAAGTTTAGAATCTTAGTTCGTGGCTAAAAGAGAGAGGTAAAATTTTCTGAAATTTACATAACAGCTTACGTAAGGTGAATATAAAATTTACAGAATCTAGATTGAACCATAAGGTTTAATTAGGCTTTTCTCTCGCCGTGAGTGTTCTATTCCCCTTCTGATCGTGAGATAAACTCTCATAAAACCTTCATGTGTCACTTGCATGATACCTTTCATTCTATTTATAAAAACCTGACTTATCTCTTGGAGTAAAAAAAGAAAAGGAAACTCATTCAAAAAACTTAGCCCTGAACCGTAGGCACGAGACAGGAAAACCATGAATTAAAGCATAGATAATGACAAGAAACCAAAAGAGCATTCACATGCATGAGGCAGCTACTCGTATTTCATGGGATACCCTGAGACCTCAGGGATATAAATATACCATCAGTAAAGTTTTAAAGTGATAGCTAAAGGGGCAAAAGAAAATATAAAATTTTCTGATATAAACCATATGCTTTGCAACTATTTGCTGTTACTAGGAGTGAAATAATTCCTACATTGCAAAGTATTCTAGACGTTTATACCCTGCAAATTACATAAGGAATTTTAAATAAAAAATAATTCAATGAGTAGACCTTTGGAAATTCATTTAATGATATTAATTCGGAATACGTTACTACACTTAAACGTAACTGCATGACGGGCGCCATAATTGTTCAGGAAGCATTAAAAAAAAAACCACAGTGAAAGCGCAAATTAACTCAACGCAGATAATAGTAAGAATTAAGAAAAGAAAATAATCCCATTACTGCGTTAATTTTTCCCTCGCTTTTGCGCAGTTCACTGTGACTATAAAAGTGCTAATGTGGATATCTGTACCCAAAGCGTTTATAGTGCTTCAAATGCATGCCCCTATTTAAAAAACAAGCATTTAATCCAGCAACTAAGAGAACATTTACGACTGTCTGAACTACATTGCATGAAGTAGTGAGAATGCCGGAAGCATCAACGCAAGGTCTTCGGTATTAACTACCCTTGAAGTCCCTTAGCATTGTCCAGCGGTGCTAAAGATAGAGCGAGAGAGACAGAGGGAGAGAGAGAAACTGCACCATCTCGGGACATTCATTCGAACTTCCTCACCCTCTCGCCCTTTATGTCCTCACACCTCGGCGTCATCCACATCCCCCGGAACCCTCCCCCAGTGCCAACCTCACACCCTCGGCGAAAGAAGGTGGCCGTGGAGTGGGGGGGGGCGGAGAGGGAGAGACTACGTGGAAATTCGCCAGCGGAATGCGTAAGCAGGTGACGGGGCCCACCAGGGCCTTAGATACCCCCCACCCCACGCCCCACTCATGACTGCTCCGTCTTCCCCAACCCCTGAACTCCTCACCGCGCCACCCCCTACAGCCCGCCTCATGCTAAGACCTCCTTCCCCTAACGTCTCCACCGAATGCTCGCTTCACCCTCCCTACTTCTCTTGCTACTCGTAGTAGGAGATGCCGGCCTCTGGGCGATCAGAGGCACTTGCCACGCAGCGTGAAGGGCGATCCTTTTTCCTACTTTAACCTACTCTCTCCGTTTCCCCACCCTCCCATCAACCCCCTCGTCTTCTCTTTCACCCACGTTTGCCTATTCTCGCCCTCGCGAGAGCTCTGGATTCCGGGAGGCTCTCATCGATCGACCTCCAACGTGTAGAAGTTGGAGGCGAATTTTTGCAAGTATTCATCATCACTAGTATCCTGCCATCATTGGCAGTTGTGTAGACAGTCCCTGCTTGATATTCTCTACCCATGTAAGCTGTAGCTCTTCATACTTAATAGTCAAGCCACGTGTCCTACATTATATTCCTCTTTAAATCTTCATATCTTCTACCGCCCTTCGTGGAATTCAGGACATGCATTAATTTTCCTCCCTCACCATTTTTTAGCATGCTTATATACACACCTGCGCTTATTATCATTAATTTTTCGCAGTTTTTCTCATGGAGATCATTATGTCAAAATTTTAATGTTTGGGGAGTAAAATAAGTGTAACAGTGGAATTTAAATATCTGGGTATCACCTTTACTTCATATCTATCACAGATATTTTATTTATAAAATGTTTTTGACAGAGCGCAGGAGACTCTGGAATTTATCAAACTGAGTTTTGCAGCTAAGTGCGGGAAAGTATTCAAGTTAAAAAGTAAAAGAGATATTTTTTCCACTGGTTACACCCTACCTGGATTAATGGTATGCATAAAAAATTTCGGATCGAATGAATAAATATTTCATTTAGGAACTGAATAAGGAACCAAAGAGAACCGCATGCATTGCCTCAACACAACTTGTAACAACAACTTGTAACAAATTGCAATGGACAGAAAGTGTCTCTCAGTTATTGGGAAACGCTATAGATAAGAAGATTTTTCTCAAAATTAACGTGACTAAGAAACTCAAATTACACAACTTTAAATCTGAAAACGCTAAATATATCTCTACTCCCACTCTACATCATCACTGAAAAAAGCGACAGTATTTGAGGAAATCAACTGTCAGACCGGGTGGTAGAGCAATTTGTTTTCCCAACGCATACCAACATACGTTTTCTCCACAGTTGGTGAGATACTACCTGAGGCCCAACTACCTTGCGGCTGCTTGAAAGCCAAGTGCAAATTTTAACAACTCTTTGTAATACTACTTTTACTTCCTAAAATTCCTTTACCAATGCATTTTTGGCTCTCATTAGCAATCCTAAATTGCAGTCAAATATTTGCATGAAACAAAATTAATATCTTATGATAATATCGAATTGCACTGCTGTACAATGTTTCTAGCAAGAAGATCGAAAAGAACATCGAGTAATTTAAGCTCAAAATATTATAATAAACATGATATAAAGAAATTTATGCAGATTTTCTCCACATCACAATTAGCTGTATTTCATCTAAATGCATATTTCCTACGGGACCAGTTTTTTTGGTTATGCTTATATATCAATTTCACATGAATTCTGGCTATTACTGCGATGTAGCACTACAGTCATCCACTAGGTCCTCTCCAAATTTATATGACTCTTATCATTCCTATTATAAACCAAAATCTATATTCATATCCGCATCTCCAAGATACATTCATCCATTAATAGCAGGATTCAACAGTCAGTTTCATTTGGATATATTTTCTACCTTCTTAATTTTTACCTAACTATTTTCTCATCAATTATTTCCATTTACTCCAGCTCTGTTTTTGTCGCTATTTATCTAACTTTGTGGATATTTCTTCAATTTAATTCCCAAAAAGCTTCTCCAGACTTCCCTCGCCCTTCTGCTTCGATGAACAAGCTACGAAATATTCCATGGTTAATTCTCATAGCCCAAATAATTAATAGTAATTTTCCATTCACACCTTATTTTATTCAAACGGTCTCCCTTATTCACAAACTTCAAAAGACGCGAACGGAATATGGGTGGCACTTGGGACCGATGGACTTGAACTGCAACAGCCTGCTGGAAGGGCCTCCCGCTCTTACCTTCCGCCAAATTCACCGGAGATATCGGAAGGGATAGCAACCCTATGGACCATCCCTTTCTACCACCACTCTTCTCTTCCATGCCCACTTTATCCTTCTCGACGCCATCCCTTGTGTCGCCTCCATCTCCCTCCGTGTCCACTCATCTTTGCCCTATCCTCCTTCGCATTCCCTTTCATCCCCTTTTCGCTCCTCACCGAACCCACGTACTTTCTGCTCTCCATTGATGCTTTCATTTTCAGCTCCGCCTCCTTTGCCCAACGGACGACGAATCTCTCCTCATTTATTCCGAATTCTGTTTTTTCCTTCCGATCCGTCGTCATCCTTTTGAAGCATGAACACAAGGTTTTTTTTCTCCTTCTCTCTCATCCTATCCTCCGTCCCCTTTCGAGAGGCACCGCTCTTTACTCCCCATGAATATTCTTCCTCGCCTGCCGATCCAATCCCGGGCCCGAAGCTCTTTCTCTTTTGAGCTCGGCAGTCCTACAGCATAAGCAGTGCTACTTAACCCGGCGGAAGTTGGCGCACGACTCTTACGCCGGATTTTGCAGTACTTCATACGGTTTTAAACACCACTCCGTATCCCACAAAGCTTGGATACGCCCATGACTGAGGTGGACGTACGTGGGGTTTATGCCCAATGGAAATTTTATTAACGCAACAAAATGAACGTCAAACAAAGTGACTGATTGATAGTTTTCTAACAATTATGGTAGGTTTTGATAGAGTGTACTTACTCTTCTTTTCGCTGCATTCATATATCTGTTCCATCCGTACTATTTAATTCTTCAAGTCAACATATTTCTTACCCCACCTACATATTGTCCATATTACCCTTACAATTACTTCCTCACCCTGGCTTATACACCATTCTAACTTCAATAGTGACCATTCCATTACCTCTGAGAATCTGTTCTATCTACCTACTCTGCCTAGATATTATTTCTACCCAAAAGTTCTAACACCGTCCATTTCTGTACTTCCCTAAACTCTTCCACTGACAATTACTTACAATGGAAATAAATTACTGGCTATTTATTTTCATTGTTATCTACCAGTCAAGAACCATTTATACGGATATCTACGTACTGTATAAATATCATTTTAAAATACCAATTTGTATCACTTTCACCAAACCTGCAACGGTCAAAAACACTCTCATTTTATTACAATTACTCCACTGATAAAACCCGTCCAGTATCCCTTACAAGTGGAAGTGTAAGGGGGTGCATGGGGCTCTTTATCAATAGAAATTTACTGCCATAATGGCCATTGTCCTAATTTTGCCCTGAACATTGACACGTTCACAGAATTTAGAAGGTTGACACCCTCATAGAACACCTGAGGATTTAGGGTTAGGAATAAATGTTGGCAAGAAAAAGATAACGACCATTTTTTACCTCATTCTTTACGTACATTTTGTGAGTGAGAGCAAAAGCAATCCACACATGACAAAGGTTTAAAAGATTATGGTCGAGTACGACCTGATATGGTACTGGCAAATGTGCGATAACACTTCATTGCATTATTGATGATAGAATTATATATTTTTACAGGAATACAGTCATCATTTTCATCCATTCCTGAAATTATTGATTCCCTAGGACAAGTAACCTTATAACATCATTCGTACGCTCTTCTTTTCCATTCATAATATCTTCAAAGTATGTCAAATTCTCCACCAGGCATATATATTTTTCCTGCTATGTTCGCTTCAAACGAAGCATTCATACACAAGTGACCGGACAAATAATCTTATTTTCTGACAAATATTTAAGCATAACTTATGCATTGCACACAAAAGAGCCCGTTATTGAAAATGCCTCAACGCTTCGTTTCCCTTTTGGCTTATCATTCTGCTCTGCCAATCCATGTGCCGCCATCCGTCTCTTTCACAAATATTCTGTCACCGCAGACTCTTCCCAGCCTATTTCCAATGCACAAGGGGAAACCCGCATTTCTCCTATACCCCTGTCCCACCTCCCTTGATCTCATTCTTCCCCCAAACCGAATTGCGGCATCCAAGGTGTACCATCCCTCGGAGAGACACATTTCCATGTCGCTTCCACCCAAGAGGGAAAAGGAGGAGCTAGGAGGGCGGCAGGAGAGGGAAAATTTTGTCAAAACTTAGTTTGATTGAAGTATATCTCACCATTCTCCCCTAACCCTCCCATTTTTATTCTCCACCATCTTCATCCCTTAGGAAAACCTTTTCGACATCCTCCCTGTCCCCCATTTGCTTATCTCACGGCCCTTTCTTTGCTACCTTAACCCTTTTTCTTTGCCTAGGTATTCCCTATTCCTCCTCTTGCGTCCTTAGAAGCGTCTGTATCCGGTCTTCATCCTAAAGCCAAAGCCCAGGTGACAACGCTACCGTTGGCCTCTGAATTTTTCCCCGGGAGAAGGAAAAAAATCGATTGCCCGGAAAAAATGGTACCTTTTCTGAAGTCAACCTTGGGGAAAACCTTTCATCGGATGTTGAAATGGTCCTCCTCA
The DNA here is from genome assembly GCA_933228895.1 of Platycnemis pennipes. Taxonomy (NCBI): domain Eukaryota; kingdom Metazoa; phylum Arthropoda; class Insecta; order Odonata; family Platycnemididae; genus Platycnemis; species Platycnemis pennipes. The sequence goes on along the minus strand of OW121856.1, from coordinate 73,563,745 downwards.
GGGAGGTTTGAATGACAAACGTTACACAGGGCCAATGTGGAGATGAAGAAAACACAGTGATGGAGTGTGACCGAAGCTACACTCAAGGTAAGTAGTTTGAGCAGAGCCGAAGAAAGGGCCAAAGAGGCTTCACATACTAAACTTATGAATTTTTTGAACAACTAGTTGATATTGAAAAATAGCAGTTGTATATTGCAGTTATCTTCTCCGAAATTTGCAGTTAGGCAGGAAACCTCTAACCTACCATTGACCAGCAATTTACCAAATTATGCATCTCAAACTTTCCAAATATTTCTAATGGTAATAATATATTTCTTCATTTTTATGTTAAGCCTATGTGACAGTTCGTTACAAGAGCCGTCAAATGAATTCTCTTTAGCTTCGGTTGTGTTATGTTCCTGAGATCTCAATATGTCAATTTGTGTCATCACGGCTTTTAAGGATTAGGATGCAACGTTTCCATGCTGTAGAAACACTTCAATATAACCTACCCTAATCGATCAAAACTACCTAACATACACCTGATGTGTTCAGCAGTAAAATAAGACGGTATTAAAAAATATTTGTTTCATTTTATATCCATATAAGTTATTTATAATCTTAAATGTATCCATGTTTGATGAAAGTCATTTAGTACATTTACGTTGAACATCAAATTCCGAAAAGGTTAAACAAGTCGAACTTCTAAAATTTATTGATGAGAGGTTGCATAGCCAGTGATATTTATGTGATAAATACTGTTTACAACTCCTCCTTTAGCGTCGGTCAGTGTAGTAAACAGTAAAGTGTTTTGCTTGTCTATTACGTGAATACACGGTTTAAAATATCATTTGATGGGTTTGATCACGAATTGGAATTGCATGTTTCTTCAATTATGAATAAAAAGAACCATGGTTAGTCGAGCATTCAAAGATTTGAATTGAAAAATATTGAATGGTTATTTCCTGTCTTGATTAGTATTGATCTTGTCGCAGTAAGAGAAAATGAAAGAATTTCTCTTCTCGGAATTTTACGCAAATGCTGCCTCAACAACTGTTATTTTCTTTCCCACAAGATTCCCTTTTACTATTTAGCATAATATATAATGAATTTTGGGTACCTTTTACGTAGTGGTGCTTCATTCGGTAGTGAGGCCGTTTGTCGCTCACTTCATTTCAAGTCGTGGGAGGCTTTATAATATATGGCCGTTGCAATAATCATTTTTCTACGAATTGATTTTCTGAGGTAAATAGTAAGCGTGTATTATTAGATTAAATCCAATGGTCATATCAAGTAAAAAATAGAAGGTGTTATATTTAAAATGAAACCTGTTATCAAGTTTCTACATTGATTGGAAAAAATAGTTGATCGAATAAATATGTGCAGTTTAATGAGCATTGCACTACGCTGTTATAATTTTGATACAATGCTGATACAGTCCTGATGATGCAGTGCAGTGAAACATGATGACTCCTTTGAAATAAAAGTTTTTATGTGGAATAGTGCAAAGTATCATTAATTCATGTCCTACAATGGATTTCCACAAAGTATCTGCCTCCCCCATTCATTTTACTGTATTTTTCGCTTTAATTATAATTATTAAATAGCAAAAAATAGATAGCAGACCAATAGCCATACCAATAGCAGAAAATGGATATTTCATACATGTTTTGCGGCCTACTGCGTCTATTGTGTTTGGGTTCAAGTATGTCCGTAGCTGGAAATGAGTTCGACAGGATCTGTACCTGAAGTGAATTTTCCTCGAGAGGTCTCCTTCGTTTAAATCCAACTCTTGCTCTTTTTGTCAACACCTCCCCAGCTGCCTTTTCTCGGTTAAATGCCTCCCTCAAAGCCCTTCCCTCCCTCACAATCGAAACTATTTTACAATTTAATTCCTTCCATCCACTATTCCTGCAAGCTTCTTACCAGAATCCGGTCCTCTCCCCTTTTCCTTCCCTCCTTTTTTCATCTCCATAACTTCCTTCCCATCTGTTCCTCACTATTTTCACCTTTCACCCCCCAAACGTCGAGACTCATCTCCGCGCTTTTTTTCATTCCATCTAACCTCTCTCGAAGCAGGACTGTGACATTCTTTCCTGCGGGATTAAGTCGGGAATTATTCCTCGGTAGAATAATCTACAGTTACGCTGTTCTTAGAGAGCGAGAGAAGAGAAGATGTTGGCTCGTCACTGCATTAAATTCCAAGCATTTCGCGGTATCATTATTTTTTCAGCTTCGGATTTCCACGAACTGACAGGCTGTAGGCAAAAAACGATCGATAAAAAATGATAAAAAATAAATGACGGATGCCCAGTGCATAACTGCCACGCTCCTGGAAGGGAATTGCTTCCGTTTTCCTAAATGTTTCCTGCATTAGTATTTCTGTAAAGAGGCATATCTGTATACCATTTCAACCTCCTTGTGAAGCATTTGTAAGTACATCAGCATAGAAATAAATGGCTGCGAAGTCAATCTCTCAATATAAGGTTTTCATGATATAACTCAAGATGTTTCCTTGAATATTCTGGCATCATCAACGGAAAACAGCCTAATAAGAGGAATAGGAGAATATTTGCAGCAAAAATGATTGGCTACGCTCACGCCAATTTATGCACATTAAAAGCGAGCGAGGATTGTCGGGGAGGACTACTGTATTAGTCGCATGTAAAGTGTTACCCAGTACGAGGGCATATCTTCTCTAAACGTTAAACAAGTTTCTTTAAATATGATCACAACGCATTAATGTGAAAAATAAGGAATTTGTACCTTTTTAGTAATTTTATCTAGAACGTACCCTTCATAAGGAATAGCTCAGATACGGTAAGGTTCTTTATAATACTAAACGATACCTTTGCGGCACCAGAATGGACTTGCTGCACGCTATTACCTGTGGTCAAAGTGTAAGAAAAATAGCAGCTGGAGTTTCAGGCTAGAACGTTCATTTCAAGCAAATGCAGAACTAATGAGTTACTTGATATACCATCTTGTCAGATTAGAATTAGTTGTTGGAATAACCAGATAGTTCAAGCAATGATGGATTAACGAGTGATTTCTTTTACAAAAATATCTTCAATGACTATTTAAAAAATGCTAAAATAATTGGAAAATGAAAAAAAATAGTTCATGCTATCCTCTTTTCAAAAGTGAATCATACGAAAAATACCCTTACCCAAGAGTGCAATTTAATGTTAGTCTGCAAGGAATGATTTCAACTCGGTTTCAACATCAGTTTGCAAAGCATGATCATATTTGCCAACGCCAAGTAATCCAGATGGAAGTGAAGTATTGCTAGCTCTCTGCATTCCTGGCAACATTTTCCTTGCCCATAACAACTATCACCATTATTCTGTCCCTGAAATCCACTTGCCATCCCCACTTTTTCATCAAACCTCTTCTCTAGCCTCCCGTCAATTCCCCCCACATCGCGTAACCCAGAACCGCGTTCCTCTCTCTGAATGGAGTTTCCTCATTTTCCTCTTTCCCTCATCACATCTGTGGCCCCCAGACGATTATTTTCTTTCTCATTACCCACTCTCTCTTACCTGCAACCACACCCTTTCGCCACACGAGGAACTCGATTAGCCTCGAGGCGATGTTGAATTCTTTGCATAACATCATTTCCAATCCTACCCTCCTTGACGTACCCACCTTTGTCGAGCCCAATGCGAGTGAAAAAACTTAATTATATACCTGGTGTTGTTACGCCCTTAACCAATGCTACGTTCCAATTATAGGCATAATCCTGATTAACCCTTAAGTAGGTGCATGGGGTCTTTTACTACACCATTGGGAATTGTTTATATAATCGCCAATTTTTCTTTGTTTTACTTTGTAATTTTGTAAACTTAAGGTTTGAAGCTGTAAAAATTAACATTAGTATCATTAATTTTTTCTAACTCTTGTGACAATAAATAATAACTCATTTTTATTATTACTAATTTCACTAAATGTTGATACACAAGTCATGTGTTTTATTATTAACAGTTCCTTTAAAATGTTAATTTTTACAAAACTTAATATATTGGATTCATTGAATCATATCTGAATGATATTTATTCGAAGAAATAATTTTTTTAACAGAAAATATTTGTCATATTATGCTCCATATTTTCCTCATAGAGGCATGTACTCATAGCAGAGGCAGAGAGGGGTCTGAACAACATTCAAATAACCATGCAAAGGACAATGACCAGATATCAGCTGAAGATAAATTAGAAGAAGACTAAAATATTGGTGCGCAGCAAGAAAAAAGAGGCCGAAACCAATATCAACTAGGAAAATAAAAACTTGATGAGGTGAAAGAGTCCTGTTACCTATGAAGCCGAGCAACCAACGATGGACGAAGCTAGAAAGAAATAGTTTGTAGAATAGCCCAGGCAAAGAGAGCAGCCTACCGAAAGAAGAATCTAATTACAGCTGGAAATGCAAGGGTAGAAGTAAGGAAACAATTCATCAGGACGTACATCTGGAGCATAATTCTTTACGGCAGGGAGGCATGGACGATGACAGCAGCGGAGAAGAAAAGGGTTAGAAGCATTCGAAATGTGATGCTACAGAAGAATGGTGAAGAATAAATGGATCGCCCGAGTAACAACCGAAGAAGTAACGAGGATGTCCTAAGAAGAGTGGGAGAAAAGATATGTCTGCTGACAACTCTAAAAAGACGAAGGGTCATCGGCCATTAATCGGCCATATCTTGAGACACAATGGCCTAAAGAAGGCAATTGTCAAGGGAAAAGTGAACGGGAGGATTGGAAAAGGCAGGCCTCGTATGAGATACATGGAACAGGTTGTAAGGATGTAATAGTAAAGAATTACGTCACAATGAAAAGGTTGGCCGATAGAAGAATCGAGTGAAAAGCTTCGTCAGACCAATCCTGGGATTGTTGACCAATGATGATGATTTTACTCTGACTATATTATATACTCTATAGTCTCTAGAATAATAATAATTTCTCTACGATATGAATCCCAGTTTGATATCGGTATGAAACTGATAAGAAATAAACTTGAAATATGAAAACCAGAAGACTTCAATAATAAACAGCATAAATAAAGAAATACTTCGTATACATACCCTGGGTAGAATAATATAACTCAGCGTATTAACTGGTTATACCTTGGGAACTCCAAGTGCATTCAAAGATTGCATGTTCGCTCAAGAAATTACTCACCTTCTGAGCAGTGCTCTCTACAAGAGGTACCTGTGGGTTCGAGCATAAGCTAAGTTAAAAATTTTGAAAGGGAGCGGGTGGCAAAAAAACCTACGGTTAGTATGGAGGGGAAGCTCACACAAAGTAACTTAGTTGCCACAATTCACCTGTTCAAGTTTCTTACTCGTAAACATCGCTTCGTCAATATTACATTCCACAGTGTGCTTCCGACACTCGAAGATTCTACCTGTACTCAATGTAACCAAACCATTGACTCTACAACGTTGAACGTCTTCACAATTTCAAATCACACATGTTTTCACAAAAGTTTAGTCTTCTCGCGGTTTGAATAATGACCTAGTGACCAGTGCTTTATCTAGGAATGTGTGGAGGGTAGAGGACAAAAATTGATGAGTGCAGAACATGGCGTCCTGGTACACTGAAATTGTCACGTCAATCAAGAGCATATGGAGACTAGTAGAGAGACTAAAGGAGCCTCAACAACGCCTGGACCTCCATAGGGCTACGGAAAAAAAGATGGACGAGGATTTGACTGTGATAAGTTGACAAGTGAGGTCTAAAAGACCCCAGCGTAAAAAAAGTTTTTTGCATGAAATGTATCCATTGCAAAACTGTGATTTATCTTTTTCAGCAGCAAGAAAGTTCTGAAAAATTGAAATTCCGATATTCTTAATGGATAAAGTATTGCGTTTGCAAAATAATTTTGTTCTTTAAAGACCACACGCTCCATCCTAAGGGCTAAACTGACTAATACACGACACACAGATCAAACGTCTCACTGATATACAATTAGCTCACCTGAAAGTAGCTGAAAACCGAGGTGAAGAAAACCATTTATTTCAACACTCGCCAATCCTAAGATCGATTTGACATCTCCTTATTGAATTCTTCTAACGGCTAATCACTTCATTTTTTACATTATTCTTTTCTTTGATACCTTTAACTAATTTTTCAATATATTTTATATGAGATCTTCCTTTTTCATTCCTCCCGTTCACTTTTATATTGATGATTATATTAATCAGAACATTATGTCTCAATACATGACTGATTATGTTATCCCATCTTTACTTTCACGATTGCATCCAATTGCACTTTTTTATACTCTCCCTTCTACACCGGAATTCTTCATACGCTACTTGATTGATGGATTTAAACTTCATTATTCTTCTATAAAACAACATTAACTTCCAGTCTAGCCATGTCCTTGGTTGTTATCCTGCATACCTCTCTGTCTTAAATAAGCATGCTAGGTTGTAAGTTGTACGTCCTGATAAAAAGTTTCCTTATTCGAGAGCTTGTATTTCAAACATTAAGTAGGTTAGTCTTTAGGTAGAATGCCCTCTCCGTTGTGCTAGTATTTTATTTATTTCTTCCTTCGTCCATCTCTGATGCTAGGCTTACTAGATATCAATAATCTTTCACTCCTCGTATTTTAAATTGCTCTTTTGTTCTAGATGCCCCTTAAAGTCTAATTTTATTTGCTTTAAGGACAGACAAAATCTAATCACTGGCATTCAATAAAATATGTTCATTTCTTATTTCTGCAAAGGTTTACCAATTTTCTCCTATCCCCCTGGAAATATTAGAAATCATCTACTTGAAAACCTAGTTTTTCTCTAATGAGTTAAGTATCTAGTTCTTAGAAAATGGACATTTTCTCAACGCGAGGGACATATTTACTGTGATCTACTGTTACGGGCGTGGGTACAACAGCTTTGAGTAATAGTGGACTTGAATGTCAGTATAAAAGCTTAGGTTGCGATGAAATGAAGCGAATTGGTGAACTCGTCGTTTTTTAGATAATAACATGTCAGAATATCCACAGGATAAGTCGTAGGGAAATGCAATCAAGGCTGAAAATATGAAGTGACAAAAATGTTACCTGTGGTACTCGAAAGTAGTTATGAAGGAAGAAAGTTCTTGAGACTATTAGTGACGGCCGTCACTAGTGGGTCAAGGTGTTGAAAAGGAGGATTAAAAAGTACTGAAACTAGAATACCTGAGACACTAGAAAAGCTCGGTAGTTGGACATAATGCCTTATATTTTATTCATAAAAACTGCAAAAGATACAATCTAAATTAAAATACAATTATGAAAACCAAATTTTCAATCAGCAATGTAATAATAAAATTTAATTCATCGCACAAATTTTATTTTTACTTCCAGAAATATGTTGATAAGTAAAATTAAATACGTTATTTTGATAGTTTCAGTCTCAACTGTGTTTTTTTTATGGTTTTTGCGGTTTGTGGATGGGTGTTGTGGTTTGCGGTTTTTGATGGTTTCATTGTGTGAACAGGTTATGTTTCAGCGGTACACAATTGGTGTATTATTTACCATTATAATTTTTTAATTAAATGTTATATCCATGTAACAGAAAAGTAAATGGACCGAGATTTTATAGCAGCACCGAAAAAAACTCGGAGTTAAATTTGTAACAAGTAATATTTTGAGAAATCTTTTAAATTTTTCTGAAACTAAATTAGATTGTTCAGGGTCTCTGAAACTCCTTAACGCTGGCTAGCAGCGGATTACTAAACAACCGACTAGTATTACATGGTACTGAGCCGCATTCAGACAATCACGGCATGTATCCGTCAACTGAATATGCAATTTCATTCCGCTCTGATAACCCACTGCCTCCCTAGCTTGAACGAGAAATCAGCGATCCGCTCCGACTCGTGTCCTCGTGTCACGGAGTGCTGAGGATACGTATTCGGCAGTTTCCGCACCGGCCACGGACGATCCCATCCTTCCCCCATTCCGTCGTCGCCGACACGAATCCAGCAAGTCCAGGCGTTTACGGCGAGGCGAATCGTCAGAGTCTCGAGGTGGCTTAATGAGGACCCAATTAACTGAGATCCGGGTGCAGGGACGGGTTGCACGACCGGTTTGACCCCTTCGCTCCGCACCGGCATTCCCCCTCCGTCAATCTCTGTCCCACATCCCGTCTCCCACGAGCGAGAGACTCCCAAATCTCTTCCTCACCGGCAACCCCGCCCACCATTCCCCCTTACGACCCCTGTCTCGCCCCTCCCCTACTCCCCGCGCGTACATGAGAATACCTCCTCCATCCGACCTCTGCCATCATCTCACCCAAACTCCATCTTCACTCCCGGCACTTCAATTCCGCTCTCCTCTCTGTGATATTACAAAAAAAACACCCTTCCCGCAGGTTCTCCAGCTAGAACCACCCAACCCGGCCTCTCCATCCAAGTCCTTCTCGCGAATCCGCATACCCTTTCGGTAAAGGGGGAGAGGGATGGAAAAAGTAGTCTTTTACTCCCCTCTGCTTCCTCCCCAACACATCCCCGGCGTCGCTATTCAAATCTCCCCGCCCTTGCACTCAAAAAGAGGGGATCTTCCGAGCGGGTGCAGGGTGGAGAGTGGAGGAGGTGATGCTGTGAAACTGCTACGGGGGGTGAAGGAAGAGAGGAGATGGTATGTGTGTGGGGAGCCCAGAAAGCTCTCCCCCGTCCCGTCGGCTTCTTTTCGGGATCCGGGGACTCCTCTCCTCACGCCGTGGGCCGGGAAAGAGGCGGAGAGAGGGAAGGGAGGGATGGGAGGAGCAAAATCTCATCACTGGGACCTCATACTGGTCGCTTTACATGAGAGAGTCGACCCACTCGCCTCCCTTCGCATCTCCCACGACCACGGGAGTCCGCACGAGCTAGAGACAAGCCAGGAGAGCGGATGGGAGACGTAGGTGCAGCCTCCTTTCTTCCCGGGGGGGCGCGAGAATGGGCCGCGAGGGCGAGGAGGGAGGATAGAAGTCTTTTTCCCCACAGCCCTCCCACCCCTCAGGGAGGATCCGATGGCGTAATGGGAATTCCTGAGAGGAATAAAGTCGAAGATCCCTGAAAAGTTTGTCGCTGCTTAGACCCTCGTGCCCCTAGGCGTCCGTGCGCATATTCGTGAGAAACGCGAAAATGGATACCATCCCACGCACCTCATCAACGTTAGGTCGAGGTAATTGTTTTAATCGATTGACATGATTTTTGTGAATGCGGGAGTAGACACCTAAACTATCACTTGGGAAAAACGCATCAAACTTTTGCGAAGTCGTAAATTTTAAACGCTGCCAATGCATTGAGTATATATCACTTCTTTTGTTAATAGCATTCAGTTAAAATTTTATTTACTCTCTTTAATCTGTAAAGAGTAGAATATAAGTGGCTCTCTTGGCTATTCTAAATTTCCTCTCATAAATAATCTACAATTCCTATTTTCGCAAATAACTTCAATTATTGGTTGCCTCTCATCCCATCGGAGGGCGCTTAGCTCCCATCAAAATAGCTACAGTAAAACTTGAGTAATTATTTGGTACATTTCGTTTGAATATCGTCTGAGACTCCCATTGATTTTTAATAATGGTTTCATGGTTTACGATAATAAAGGCAGTAAGTAGATAAGTAAGGATGTGTGAGCAGGAAAAAGAAACCCCAAATGTGACATAAAATGAACAATATGAGTGAATCTATTGTTGATCGAGTTATGTAACGATGAGAATTTGTCTTATCCTGTTATGTACATGCTATTATTTGTCAGTAAAATTTGAGTGATGAAACCTCATTGGAACGGTAAATGATTAAGATTCATCCTTAGAGGTCACAGAATTTCCATACTCAATGGCCGATATTTGTGACTCAGCGAAAATTTGAGGGACAGAAGGACTTTCGTAACCAGCTCCTAAGAATGTTCACGAAGCGCCACTTGGAAAGGCATTGGCATTGGAAGAGCTTGCTTGGAGAGCTTTGAAAGCTAGAGGTTACACGCAATATATTATTCCTAAAATATCAAAACACAGGAATTCAAATCTGACACTGCAGACGTGTATTTACACCCACACTAAGTAGCATGGAAAAAAGAAACGAATAATGAATATAAATCAACAGTAAGACCGAGCGATACAAGAATTCGTTTCTTCTAAGCACAATGCGGAGTAAAATGTAAGCGAAATATTTATTTCAAATACATTTCACATAATAATTCATTATTACTTCTTATCAGCTAAACACAAAGCCACCGCCGGTAGCGTACTATCACTTACTACACACCTTTGCATCGGCTATCAGGGTAAAATGTAGAAATAGGCCTAAATGTTTGGCAGTTCATTTATCCCATTTCTATTGTATCTACGACAATGGTTACTCATATGTGCGAAATGTATTAAGAAATTTTAATCACTTAAGTAAAATTCAAGTTTAATGATTTACTTAGCTTCTGGTGTCTCATTAATATCTTTTCACAAAGGGAAGTGAGAATAATGGGAAATTATAATCCTGTAGTATATGTGTACTGGAAAAAGTGCATCTTGAAATAATCTATACAAATAAAGCACTGTTACGCCCAAATAATTTTAGAATTCAACTTATCTTGTGCAAGGAATGATAAATGGCACGGTCATTTCCCTCAAATAGAAATTAAAGTGACTAATTTTTTTAACAGTCCTGCCTTACGAAAAGGAAATATTTTCAGAGGTAAAGTTTAAATTTAATGACACTTATTAGGTTGAAAATTTATTCTAACATCAAAGAAGATTATCCTGCAAATATCTATGTCTACCGACTACATACATATTTAGGGCATATAATAATACCTCGTCTCTGGCATTGAGTTGCTTTTATTCTAATTTCCTGGACGGTTGCAGAATATGTTTGCGGCCATCTAGGTACAAGTGTGCACCGAGTATGATAAAAATAACCTACACCAAGAAACCAAAGGTGTGTTGCATTTAGCGCAAACCATTAGGCTACCCAGAATTCCTGATTTAAAGCCTAAACTCAAACTCATATATTCATAAGATAGTCGTTGCTGAATATGCGTCCAATACGGCAGTTTTCTATTATTTTTTCATTGCCTTGATCGAAAGTTTATAACCTCTGGAGTACGTATTCTAAGCCATTCGATTTTTAAATTACATTAAGTATTTTCCCTCATTAATTAAAAAGTGAAAAAAATCAATGGCGCGAAAACGCGACGGCAAACTATTGCATGCCAGTTAATCCTACGTGCGACGTCAAACCATTTCCTCTACCTGCCACCAGGTAGTGCTGCGAACGCTTCCAAGCAGACGCTGCACTCCGTTCAAGCTTATTAACTACTATTGGAGGCATATTTATTCCGTTAATTTATGAAAATTAACTTTTATTTATTTATTTCATATTACTTATGCAGTTGATTCATTTAAAATAAGTTAGTATTCCTTTCACAAGCATACCGTGAAGTTCGCCCATCGCCGCACGAGCTTTACGCCATGCTTCGTCGTAGCAGAAGACACCACGAGCAGAATGTCCTTGAGCTTATAAAATGACTAATAATACCATGTTTAACTGAGAAGACTTTTCAAACTTTGATAGTTTTTTACAGGCTAATACTAATAAATATTCAATAGAGATGAGGGGCCCTGAAATACAATAATAAGTTCAGGAGACGAATTTTCCTATAATTCTCAACGTAAAATACATGCCTGTTGCGTCAGCAAGAAGGCAGCGCACCCCGCCATTTCAGAGCTTTTTCAAATGATCTTAAAATTAACATTTAATTCTCTTGTAAACTGGGATTTCTAAGTCTAAACGTTTTGCGTAAAATAAATACATTATGGCGGGGCACGAATCGCAAGTAATGAAGTGTATTTTCTTTGATGAAGGAAACTACCCTATTATCCCTTCTTTACACTATGTTGATAATATATACCTCCTTCTTTCTCTCATTAGGGTACCTACTATTTTTCAGTTATCCGGTATGTCTATTTGATTTTAATTATTCATTATCACATACAACACTACCCTTTTATTTCATGCTTTCTTGAAAATTCTGCAAATGTACACTACTCACTACCAAAACGAAACATGCTCCATATGGTAAGTTATAAGCAGTAGGTACTCTGCCTCGCACAGGCTTATGATAGTAACTGTAAGTAGATTTTTCTTCTGGATGATTTAGATTATTACCTGGATTATTTCAATGACTCTTTTCTTTGTTGACTCTTCCGCCATCTCAATAGCATAACTATTCCTTTACAGTATCTCTTTGCCTATATCCTGGTCTCAACTCTTCCCCATATCAATCAATGTTTGCGTTTGTTAGCGTCTTCGGAGGGTGTTCAGGTCATAGCTCTTTAATGTGTGTCCTGTCTTCAGTTTCTTTCTTAAACTTCTCTCTGACGCTATTATCGTTAAAAAAATTAAAGTTTTCTTTTCTTTCTATCAATCACCTATAGCATTGTATTGTATCCATATTTGCATTAAATTTATGAATATGTCAAAACAGTAGGGTAATAGGTGCGTAATAATGATACATGTTTGTAGGCTAATCTCAAGCTCCACAGAAGAGCCTGACCTGAGACAGTAGAGCCTGAGACAATGACCTTCAACCTGACTTCTTTTTCCTCGAGAATCTCATCATTTCATTCTTTTATGAGCAGTATTCGTCCCACAAATATCACACCTGCACTTGTGAATGGTTCTCATAAAAATTTCCGGGGAATAAAAAGACACTGAATCGAATACTGGCTAACTCCAGTTGGAGTCTCACAAAATTTCAGACAACGATGCAGAATCTAATGGCCAATAAAACGAAACAGGATTTTCTTCAGTATTTCCAGCACTACCACGATTGGAGCCGTTATCGAGCGGAACGCATCCCAGGCTTGGGGGAGTGGAAGGCGAAAAGCAAAATTCGCGCGCCCGTTCGCGTTCTCGATCGAGAGAACGCACTTCTTGTCAGTCGTGGGCGCGTGCCAGGGGCCTTGTTCGGGTGGAGGTGTGGGCGCGGCCGTCCATGTAATGCGTGCTTCGTCACCGGGGGAGAGATATCCCCTCGTTTCCCGGAGGATACGTCTCTCCTACCAGCCTCCCCTACTGCGTCCCCGACGCAACCAACCCCCTTCTGGCGCCCGCCTACGCATCCCACCCTCCCCCTCCTCCCCGAAGCCCTGCGTAAAAGGTTTCCCTTGTAACGAACCCGCCCCCTTTCCTACCCGCTCGCGAGCGACGCAAGCCACCCACTTTACCACCCTTCTGCCTCTCCCCGGAGGATTGTGGGGGCGCCGTCTATATGCACCTCGTCCGCACCCTCGTACCACCGTGTCGCCTTGGTACCGGTTAATACCCGCTTCTTCACTTATTTCCACGCGTACTCTTCCTTAAATACACCCTTTCACTTTCTCCACTCCATCTTTATAAGGAAGAAGCAGAGAAACGTAGGACTCAAGGCTCGCTAATGTAATACGAACATTCCAGCGCATATCCGTAATCTCTCTCACTATCTCTCTGACTCTAGGATATCCTATGTAATAATGTGACCAAATGGTTTATCAAGCATGGGATTCACCACGGAGCATGCTGCGGTAAAAAAAGTAAAAAAGGTTCTTTTTTGTCTCCAGAACTACTGTGTAGTTAGTATTTCAAATGGTTAATTTTTGCCCATGAGGAATGAAAGATGATTATTGATCCTTTAATTTTCATCTGTTCCACAATTGTCTCTTTGTTATAGTGTTCTGATGTTGGGATGTAGTATTGGGCTTTGTGGTGGAAGGAAAACATTTTCGTTGCAAATCTTTCTTGTGTTCCCACAGAAGATTCTTAGACAACAGAAAGACTCCATATGGAATACATAATAAGTGCGTATCATAGCTAAAGCAAGAAGGAACACAAAACAAAATAAATACAGTTAATTGTTAACCAATAATTTCAGATTACTCCTTTTTTGTCATCGGTTAACATCAATTTCTGTGGAAAATTTGCAGATACATCTCGAAAATTAATCAACAGTAAGAAGTTTTGTGGATGAATGAAAGTGAAAATTATGTCAAGTTGCATTAATGAAATTTTGAAATGATCTGTCGGCGTTTATTCTCATTTGTTGTTGTTTTCGACATTCTACATTACATTTAAATGTGGCTATTACTCAATAAAAGGCCTTTGTTACCAATAAGATGAAGGCCTGTTAACTAGCCAGATGTGAGAGGCAAAATGTTTCACTATTGGAGAATAAATACTTGTATCATTTTCCATTAATTAAATTCTATTAAATTTTTCATTTCTCAATATTCATAAGGTTTGCGAGAGTTGCCATGTGCATAATTGTGCATGTGTTTACATACGCAAAAATGCGTTAATTTAACTTCAACTGGCCTCTTACAATTCACAGATTAAAAAACTTTTCTAATTTCAAAATCAGATACACGTTCGTTTCTAGGATTGTAATTACTCAAGTAAGAACGAACAAATATCAAGATAATACTGTTTTGTATTCATCAACCTTTATATATCTAATACGTCAAGTTCCGGCAAATGCTTCAGGCTGGACAATCCAATGAATTAATAATGTGTTAGCAATTAAAACATTATTACTGTTATACCTGAATACCTAGACATTAAAAAAGGCAAGCTACCGCAACACTAGTCGCCATGCTTAAAAATGGGGCCATGGAAATGCCGAGATATAGATGACGAAACACGCAGCCGACACAACATCACATACCGCAAGGGAGTACCCTTCCACAGTAAGCATTTGCAATATCTTTCCCATCATACAACATCAAGAATGCAATGGTTATTAGATACCACTACGGTACTTCATCTTCAGGAATAGGACCCTAGGGACTCTATGCATGATCAGGACTGATTAGCACGGATGTCTTAATAACGAGGGCCTCAAGGTGAGATTCACCTCCTCAAGAACAAAATTACATATGTCAGTTTGGAAACATTTGCATTTCATATATTATTTCAGTTGCTAAATTCACCTTTCAGGTCCTAGAAAGTTTTTCATATTTATTCTAGGGAAGTGTAACATAATTTACTTCATTTTCAAAACGCTGTAATAAGACAGTTTCCACTTTTTTTCTAATGCCGTTCAGGTAAACATATCTGAGCAAGTAGATAATATAACTATTAGAAAACGATAAATTATTCGTACCCAAATGCAAATAATACACCATATACTCTGTCCATTTAAAACTATTTTTCACCATTTAAATTTCAGCTACATTTACATAATACTATTCAAGCCACCGCAAGGGTGTCAAGGGTGTGTGGCAGGGGCAAAATTTATATTACTTATATTTACTTGTATTTTAAACCAAATATAACTAAATTTGCACCCATTGAGCCATAAAAAAGTCCGTAAACTACATCAGATCCGCCCATGCACTAAATACCTGCGAATGAAAGCTACTAATTGAGCAAAATGCTACATATTAATTCATGTGGGACGTTAAATATTTACTAAAATGACATTCGATTGTTAGTAACTAAAAATAATGTAAATAATTATTGATGAGTTGGGCATTTTCACATGTGGAAGAATTATTTACCTAATATTTCCTTGGAAATTTATTCCTTATAACTACCTTTATCTTTAAGATGTGATCTTCTACACACTACGCTCAGAAGACATTAAAGGTATTAGGTAAGAGAGATTTACCCAGGTAGCAATACAGACGGACTCAATAAACGTAATACTACGTCTATTTTATTTAAAATAGATGATAGTGTTTCTCGAGCTATAAGTAAAATACATAAAACCCTTATAAAACTGTTTATGCCCAAATGATTAGATTTGGTCTTTCCTTGCTCGATTCAGCGTCAAGGACAAAATGCAACTTTCAAAGAATACGATAACCCACAGGTAAATTTGATGCTATCTAGCCGTTCCATTGCTTATAAAAACTTTATTTTCCCTAGGGTCAGAAGAGTTAAGCTTTACACTCGAAAGGCTTCAAAATTCTGCACACTAGTTTCATACCAGTTCTCCAACCGTCATTGGACATGAGATATTTTTCACGTCCCTGGAAATTCAGGAAATCCCACTTACTAATCGGAAAATGACATCAATAAGCTAATGATTATTCATTAATTGATGCACAAACATATATGTAAATGGTTTGTTAGTGAATATATTCATCATAAAACACTGATAACTAACATTAAGTCTAATATGCCATAAAAATGAAAAACTATAAATCACATATTAAAACTTGAGCCCGTATCAACCATTGACAATAACTATAAACCATTAAACTAAATCGATGAGTGCAAAAATGCAAGGAAAATTAATTGCTCTGCAGTAGAAAAGCACCAATGATGCATGTAATGTTTTTATTTAACAATATTTAAAATAAAACGGAGATAGATGGATAATGGAAATGTAATGTTTTCAACAAGAGAGTTGAGTCAAGAAAACTTCCATGATTGAAGACATCTCACTTACCTTGAATTGAAGATTTTCTTTTATTTCTCATCATGCACAATCACACATCTTAAAGGATGGACCAAGCTTGAAAGAGCATTAAGCCGGACAGGAGTTACGCTATTGGAGAAGAGCGTGGTTCCGTTTTCTATGTTGTGTAATGCCTGCTCGTGAAGCTCTGGTACAAAGGACAATCAAAACTTAGCCAAACTATCTCCAACGAGCAGTGTAAATCAACATTACATGCAATTAATAAAACATGGACTGAAAAGTGCTGCTGAGATTAGATTAAGAGAGCTTTGAAAAAGTAATTTACTAGTGATAGAAAATTACGACTTTAAGCTCAAATGCATTGAATTATAAACATAATAGTTAATCCTGAGTAAATAATAAGGTACGTGAAGTTAACGGAAACATATACGAGAAACAGGGAAATGGAGCTATTTTCATATTATCATGGTCATTAACAACCTTGTGGTTCTCCGTAGAGTTGTGACAGCAGCACGAAGAATATAAATGAGGAAATGGGTTCCAACGACTATTAAGACTTTTTCTGTGCTGTGTTAAACGAAAAACATTTAGATCTGCGGAGCACTTGATGATAAGGAAAAAATACAGCTTCAACAATGTTTAACCAATATTATTTTTCTATGAGTAATAAAAAGAGTGATCTTAAAGGAGGGTGATTACATATTCTTCAGTACATACCTACAGGGAGGTTAAGAGCGTTGGTCGGTAGCTTAAATTGAAAATAAGTACAACTCTAGCAACGATTAAAGTAACCTAAGGCACGGATAAATATAATACTTTGGGCAGATTTCGGTAAAAAATGTCATGAAATGTCACTGATGTTGATGCTAGAGATCCCTTTCCTCAACGCAGCAAACTAAAATATCTAAACCATCTTCTGGTGGCACTCGAGCTGCTGCGAGGATTACATTTCATATCAACAACTTGACGTTAGATATCTCAGGAAAACTTAGTCTTGAGGCACCGGATAAAGGCAATTAAATTGGTTGACAAATGATTAAGACTAAAAACGTGAAATCATGGAAGAAAGACGTTACTTTGATCATCCTAGCCCGCTGCCTAATTATAACTCTTGAGAGAAAGTAACCATCGTGTGACAGGTGAATAGCAAAAGTTAAGAGTTCATGACGCGATGAACACCACCAAAACTTTCTGACCAAAAACAAAAGAGGACCGCCATTCCCCTTCACTTCAGGCGGATCATCTCCGGGGAGAACTCAGCCTTGCGGAGTAAAAACCTCCAAGCACCGGTCACTCACATTTTTTGCCCCCATCACGCCCTTTTGCCTCCGATTGCCGAGAAGTCGCTCCAATGTGCCGCACCCGGCGCAAAACAGTGGAGGAGAAGATTTTCGGCTCGTGGTGCGGGGGTGAAGGGGAGGAGGGGAAGGAGAAGCTTAGGTGTGGGGCGCACGAAAGAAACCGTAAGGGATAGAGAGAGGAGCGCGGTGGGAGAGGAGGAAGCGTATATCTGCCTCTTCCCCTTGATTTCCCGAAGATCCGAGAACGATCCTAACATCAAGACGTTTCCCCCCAAGTGGTACACGGGATAGGACGTGGCAGGCAGAGAGAGAGGGAGAAAGATGTAGATGGAAAAGGGATGGAGGGAAAGATCATGGAAAAAAAGGGAGGGTGGAAAAAAAAAAGTTTAGTGATGTGTGTCCGAAGGGAAAGGGCATGAGGATTTTGGCTGGTCCTACTGCGTGCAAGAAGTGTGCGTGAGAAAAGGAGGGAGGAACGAGAAGGCGGGAAGGAGGACGGGATTGGAGTGACGAGTAGAGTTGGGCAAGATTTTTTGACAAGGGCTCAGAAGTGCTCCTCCCTCACATCCCCCTCTCTCGGGCAGAATTTTTTCCTCAGCCTTCCCTTTCCACCTTTCCCTGAAAAATTCTCGCCTGTTCCAGTTATCTTTTCTTTTTTTGCTCCCCCTCTTGATTCCGTGGAAGACATACGGCACCACGAGTTTGAGAGAAGCGGACGTGGCTCTTCCCGCGTTTTTCATTTTTGACGAATTGGATCGTGACACCACGTGTAATTTCCCGATTAAGTTAACCTGAGAAAATTGTTCATCCCAGAGAAAAACGAATATTTGCTACTCACAGACGCAATAAAAGTAAACAGGTAACAATTGTAGTAATTCTATTATCAGTTGGGTAACAAAGAGTAAATCCTCTAAGCGTTCGAATAGTATCAAGTGATATTTTGTAAAATTTTCTAAAAATTTGTGTCAGTGACCATGAATTGATTAACTTGCCCCAAATGCACTTATGACGCACATTCTTATCTGTATACTCTTATAGTGAAAAAAGTGTCATATCTAAAGAGAACATTGTTTGCACTTTCCTGGCTGAGGCTTAGAGTGGCCAATTCACTGGTTTAAGTAGAAAAACAGATATGGGTCTACAAAAAACACATTAGTTTAATATTAGTATAATAAATCCAATATTATTATCATTTTCGTTCACAATGTCATTGATTATTGATGGAAAATATTAATTTGGTCAACATTTGAAATTTTTAATTTGGTAAACATTTCAATATTTTATTTTATAAAATAATCGCACCTATCTTTAAACACATAATATTTCCGGAAAAAGCTGCCTATTCATGCAAACGTTTTTAATGCTGAACTCAAATCTAAAATTCATCAATATTACAGGTGTTTTTATCGTAATTTGTCATCATTGACTTGACATTTCAAGCATAGAAAAGTAATTCAAGTGGAAGAGATTAAACCACGTACATGGCATAGCAAAAAAGTGTAGCGTATTGCTAATGCTAATACTAGAGTTGGAAAAGAACAGTCCAGCCCTGCTTAGGAAAATAACGTTATTGTCAAGCCATGAGTAATTGGGAAAATGATAAACAGGCTGCTAATCTTTGTGACCTTATTTAAAAATGAAGAGTTATAAAACGTATTGCCATGGATATAATTCACCCTAGCTGCCAGAGTCCAAGCATTAGCGGTAGTGATTCCAGTGCCATATTTGCGAGATAGGTAGGTATTACAGGAAATGTATATCCCAGCATATCCGAGAATTTCTGTTCTGACAGAGCAATCGTTCACCAGACTCAATGTCTTGGTGCAAATCGGTTTGGTTATTTATATTTCTTGAAAAATGCTTCTCACTTTGTCATGGATGGCAGAATACATTTCGGAGGATTTTTGCGAGTTATCCTCCCTACTACTTCGCTCCGTAAAATTCATCTGTCGCCGTCAATTCTTCATTCAGTAATATTTTTTTCCTTTATCTTTTAGAATGATCCCAGCATAACTACTCTTTAAAGGGTTTGAGAAATGCGTTGCTTGTCTCTTAAGGCGTGAATGCATATGCTGACGTCATGCACATAACTTAAGCGAGGAAAAATTTGATATAAATTGGAGAAATTTATGTAGTGAAAACAAACGTTGCACTGATATGCTTATCTCTTAGTTATTAATTTGAAAAAGAACAAAATTCCTAAAATGAAAATAATTTTCTCTACTAGCGCGTTAGATAATGCGTTACAACTGTTGTGACTCAGGCAGTTCACTTTATAGTTTTCTTTCCTTTTGGATAATAGCGGATTAGGTCTTTAAGGGAGTAAAAATGTAATAAAATATTGCAATAGTTTTACTACATCTATTAATTTTTTAATTATTTCACAAATATCGATCTCTTTTAATATCTCGTCAAAATAAAATATATAGTGATATTATTAGACGAATGAAAAACCAGGGTTAGTTTCACATTTAGTTTTTATATTATTTAAAAAAATACCGAGGAAAAATAAGAGGATCCATTGGTAATGAGGCAAAAATATGTTGAATTAATAAAGAGAAGATTAACTGAGTTAATGAAAAATTAGAGTGCTATTCAATGCTCTTTGGAGACTTTAAAATTAATATAAAGCGGTTTAAAATTTTTAAAAATTAACTAATCCTTAATAATGCTTTATCATCAAAGTTTTCAGTTTTGGAAAGCAATTATATCAAATCGTTGGTTCATTTAAATATAACTCAAATGATCAAACTATCCCTTTCTATAGCCATATTTATCTGTTAAATTGTAGTAATATAATGTTTTTACGCAACATTTTTTCAAATTACAATATTGTTTGTTCCACCTTTGCCGAGTGTACATTCAGGTATTGAATTGAGACAAAATTGGATAGAATATACGTATCTAAGCCACTCTTTGTGTATAGATTCCATTAATACATTTCACTGGAAAAACATGTACAGGAATAGTTGATGTAAAGAACAAATGGCATATCAATGCGTATATATGCAATGACATTGACCCAGTGAATGCTAAATATGATATTAATACCTTTTATCATAAATGTAGCATTCAATTGTTCATCATGGCACTTGTATTATTAAAGAATTTTGTTTATATAGTGAAACACGTGTTAAAAATCATTCTCAGCTTCACAGGAATGTTTTTCAGATTTAATAGACGAAAGGATAACTAGATAATAAACTATGCGACTGAGGAAATTAAGTTCAATGTTAAGTTAACCCTGGTAATTACCATTGTAATTTACCAGCTACAGAAGTGATACAGGAGACTATTACGCTTCATTTACGATGAAGTAAGGTTATAGCTATTAATTATTCAGTACACATAAGAGTAAAACTTGCTATGAAATAAATGGATGGAGGTAAATCTCCTTTACATGAATCAAAAATCTATAAATCTACTGCTTATTTAAAGGGCATACTAAAAATGACAAAGCACCAATAAAATAAATTACACCGATAATGGTAATAGCGTCACGGTTTAGGTTAAAGTAAGGTCTCTCGTGAAACATTTTTGAATAGAAAACGATTAATAACGAGATTGGAACTCCATATCTTGGTCGCTTCAGCAGCGTGCGTTAATACATTGCAGCACCATCTTTTCAATATTATGGATGTGTGATCTCATCGGCGGATTGGTGTTATAACTCAGGTTCATCGCGAGAATTTCTCTTCCTCAATCTCGCTCCACCGCGGAGAGCAAAATGAAAACAGCTCACCCAAGGCTGCGACCGGCTGCTATATGGCATCGAATACGCGGATTGTGAGCGTCTTTGCTTGATTGATTAGTGCTGCCGAGACGATACCAACCTCCCCTTCCACGACGTACATTTCCACCTTTTTTCACGCGACATCATCTGCTGCTAGGTTCCAGGGAGGGCAGAGGAAGAAAAGGAGGAGGAAAGCAGGAGGTGGAAAATCTTCGTAGAGCACGCAAGAAAAAAAAAGATTTCGATGACTGATTTGACGTTATGCACGGATGCCCCTAAACCGATAAAAAAAATTCACCCCTCCGAAAGAAGGCTTTCACCATTCAATGCGCGACATCGAATCTTTTCTTTTTTTTGAGTCGGATGGAGGGAATTTTTCCTTCCCATTTGCATTTCTTCCCTCGCCACTCACTCCTCAAGATTTCAAGCAACCTCGTCACGGGGACTGTTTAAAGCACCGAGAAAAAGGTAAAATGTGCCCACAACCACTGGGAAGAAGTAGAACTGAAGATGAGATGGAGCTACGAGGCACAACAATAGAACAGTCGATGTAAGACAAGAAAATTCGTTTTCTCCACGCATACGATGCAACCTTTCAGTAGGAGAGATAAGAAATAAGTGAGAATGTCCGTGAGAAAATGGTGCAACAGGGAAGAAATGACAAACAAGGACCTGCCAAACTGCAAATTATCTCGAGAATTGTTTTTCGTGAGAAACACACCTTTTCCCTCCCAGAAACAAAAGTGACAACTATGAATAAAACTAGGGTTCCTCATTTGAGATACCAGATACATTTTCCTTTCCATTTTAAAGGAAGTAAATTATTACCCCTACTACCGAACAATTTATTTATTGCGGTAACTATGGTCTCATTCCTTTTAAGCAACTGTGCCTAGGAAACACCTACATATTAACACTTACACATTGATAATAGCTAGTTCTGATTATGGTAGTTCCTTTACGGAAATTGAGGGAACAGGAAAAAGACTTATTGCCTCATGAATGTTCTTTCGGAAATGAATTATGAAATCAAATGGATGGTGAGGAAAAGAAATGAATAAATAAAATGCATTGATGAAAGTAGCTAATGAATAAAGAAAACATCTCCAGACAATCCATTTGAGGAAAAAAAAAGCATATTGGCAATTTGATTCGTCATTATACTTTCAATAGCATTATTATGGATGGAAAAGTGATGAGGGAAATAATTCTTGATTTGTAGGCTAATTTTGATAGGCAAGATTTATAAAGGGATGAATTTATGATATTTATAGCATGACCAGTCGATTAGAAGAACTAACATGAGATTCATTATCAGGCCGTAGGTTGAAATATAGTTTAATCCCTTAGTACGCCCGAAAGCAATATTTTTACGGATGATGTTAAAAACATTTTGCTATCTTTGACTTACTATATTAGAGTGGACCATAAACATAAAATTAGAGAAATTGATTGCCAAACCGACAGATTTCAAAGCTATTTCTTTCCTCCTACCATTAGCATGAATAGTTCTAACTATATTTCATAGTATATTCGCAAGTGTAGCAATGGAAAGCCTAGGTAGTTGTATGCTGGTCAAAGGACTTTGAAATTTCCCAACTTTTAGCGTTTGTGCATTCTCGTTCTGTAATTTAAATACTTTTAAAATTGTTTCGACTAGAATATAGCTACTAATCCTTTTTATGAAATGTTATACATGTTAAGTGTTAATTTACCCCTTGTCACATAACGCTTTTATATTTGCCAATTTTCTGTTTGCCAATTCTCAAAGTGGAACCACCACAACGCTGTTCGTTTACTGGTCAGCGTAAGTTTAAGTCGCCTGTAATGCATAAAGCATTAATCGACTGCCTTGTTTACGAGAATTTCCCTTGAATGTATGTTACTCGCATGGCAATATAGCATTGTTGCCGTATAAGTACAAGGATAAAAAAGAGGCATAAGCCACCCTTAGCTGTGTCGTTTGGGATACCTCCTCTGGTGTCGTCTCTCTACACCCAATATGCATTCGATTCGCCTATGCCATAAATGAAACAAATAGACTCCATTTTCATTCGATGTTATCCACAATGCTAAAATATCTCAGAGAATTTCCAAAGCCAAATATAAACATGGAGAAGGTGGTCGACCATGGATGGCTGATTGACTGGTGTTACACGATGCTTCAGAATACAAAACCAATGGGATTAACTTTCATTTTTAGCTAATGAGCAAATTAATTTCCCTAACATTAAGCAAATAATACAGTATTATTTTCAGATGAGGCAAAATCGGATGCCTCCTTCATTATCCTAATACCATGGTTCAAATTTTGGAGTGTTGTGCACTTACCTACAGTCACTACAAATCCATGGTTGATATGATTTTATGCTGTAGATTAAAGGCATATAGCTCTAGATATTACTGAAAAATTGGTGTTATAATATAAATCTAGTCCATTAAAAAATAATTACAATACTGACAACATACATATTCCTTCGTAGATAATAATCGTTGAAGTGCACTTGCCTAGAGAATAGATAATTATTACATTACTTTCCATATGTAGTATGCAATTTATAGCATATGTGCATAAAGCAATCGATTAGAAAATCACCATAAATTTATTTAATGATCTCCTACCATTCGCCTTTGAGGTGGTTTTAATGAGTTATCTGTGGATGAGGATGTGATTTGTTTTGGTAAATCGACATTTCGCGAAACTCCTTTTAATTTTTGTGATAAAACAGAAAAAATGGCAAGCTTCTTAAAGAGCATTAGATGCACAGTTAGGTAGTCGGGTTTTTGGTAAGTTAACAGTGGTGCATGAATATAGGTTCTCATCTGTGTGTAGACTATTAACAGTACTGCTGTTGAGGGCAAATTCCGCCCGTGTGCAGGGTTGAATTTGCCTCCCCAAAGAAATCTAATCAAATTGATTTATTCAGAGCATTTAAATACATTGAAAAAAATAATAACGGCGATAAACCTGCAAAATGTTTTGATATACACCATAAAGGAGGAAGAATAATTTTGTTTCAAAGTCATGCTTTTTTATGTTGGCTTCCTATTATTGAATGGAAAATATTAAAATAATGATGAGTTTTTGCCCTTTATACTATCAGAAAAATAATTTATAATGGAACTACGAAATATAATAATAAATGGTAATTTATTTCAGGAAATAACCTAAATTATCTATGAATTAGATGGCAGAGGAAAGTGACTTGAAAGTAGCAACTGCGGATTGGTTTGTGGCTGCGAATGGATAAGGTGAGAAAGAGAAAATGACACATTCAATATGAATTTTTATAACCTTCGCTCATGAAAACTAAGCAGCGGCATTGAAGATGAGAAGTAAAAAAGTCACGGCTAATCACTCAAGTGCAGGAAAAAGAGAGCTCAAATGCCTACTCGCATTGAAAATGAGAAATTCTCAAATATCTTTAAGAAGGATCTACTTGGTAAAATATGTCACCCACTGAAGGCTGCTATACGTGTGCATATGTCACCCACGGCAGGCACGGCTCTAATTACTCCCGACCTAAAAACCGCAAGACCGGGTGAATGTAAAATGCGAAACCAATCAACTATAATTTAATGCATTTTTCTTCATTTTCAAATATTTTTGCCACAATCCTCAAGAGTAGGTACGTCAGCTAAAGGTATTTTACACAAAACATACTATATCCCAAGGTTCCCAAGAATTTCAGAGATTACTTATCTCCAACATACTCTCTCGAGGTTGCATGCAGCAGGTGGAAATTTTGGATATTATAAAGATTTGGTACAGTTCAACACCAATGAGTGAGAAAACACTACACAAAATACTGATTACTTTAGACTCCTAATTTAAAAAGGCATTCCCATCGCTCTGCTAAAGGACCCGTCAGGTCACCACCACATGCGAACCACCGGAGTTAAACCTTTACAAATACATTATCAGATACATCATATACCTACCTATATGTTTATTGTATTGCTTCATTTTGTTACTCTTCTATGGCTCCTGCATCGATATACGCATTCATTCAGTCGGTCCCTCCTCGCTGTATACCTATCCCAATCTATTCCAATGCCCCTTGGTTCGGATTTTTATCTTAGAGCCTTTGGTAATCTGAGGAGGCGGAGAGAGCTGGGCGGAGGTGAGATAGAGCGTAATGGAGAGGATCCTAACGTGAGATTGAATAAAAAGCGGCATCCAGACCGAAGCGAGATGACATCTTCGGGTAGGCTTGCAGGGAATGGCGTCCGTGGCCCAGTTTCGTGCACTTCTTACGGAGGAAAATGGTTTTATAAGAATGAATTGTGCTTTCCAAAGCCAAAACAAAAAATAAAAGCCGTCAAATTACACTTACTGAATAAATTTGGGTCATAGTACGGCTAAAGATAACTTATGATTAATAGTTATCGGACAAAATGTGTCCGCGCTCCTTATTGAATGCTTACGCGTCATCTGATTTTTACATCGCCGCTGCTTACTAAACTTTATTACCTTTCCGGGTTCAATTTTCCAAGCCAGTGAAGAGTCCATGCACTAGACCCTTCAAATATGCCAAGCAGCAGGGAAAAAATTCTAGGTTAAGGCCTTCGTGTATTCAAATACTTGAACTCAATTTCTTCTTCCATGTAGAAGTTTACTGGGTAAAGAAATTTAATGGAAGGTTCTAGCACCATCTCACGTCATAACCGACGTCTTTCAATATTTTTTTACCATCAGTGAAATTAAAATACCTCTCCGTAAAAAAAAGTTTAAATTAATTTTTTATGGGGCAAAGCATTTAAATTTAGGTTAAAATTCCTTGATTTATATATTCTGATCAATAACAAATGCACATTGTAAAAAATAAGGTGAAACGTTAGTTCCAATTGAACGTACCAATAACTATATTTTTAGGGGAATGGGGAAGCTAAAATACTTTGTTGGGTGAAACTGTTTCCTTTCAAAACGTCTTTTGTCATGTTTGCACGGAATACAACCGTGACAATATTAACCTTGGGTTTCTTTCTTCATGGTACTACTATCACTTCATTACTTCAGCCAGCGTTATATGGTGGATGTTACTCTAATTCATTTATTAACGTTCAATGCTGTCTCTTGCAGAGATACTCATCTTGAGAGTTTTTAATCCCTTTAATTTAGAGAGTTTCGCAAACTAAATTATCATAATGACACCGATAATTGGCTTTTCATCCCTCAAGTACTATGGTCAACCATAGTAAAAAGCATATTCATAAAATCTCAAACTTAGTTGGGTTCATTGTAACAAACGTCAAATCTCTTACAATCAGATTTTTTTTGAACACGGAACCAGACATTCTCTTTAAGATTCGGCAAGTAATTGTGGGCGCGGATAATTTCCAGCACCTATGCCGATAAACTTCTAATATAAAATTGAAGATTATCATGGAAAAAACAATTCACATGTTCTTTTATTCAGTCGCTATAGATATGGTTATGAAAAGCCTAGTTGAAATAAGGTTAAAAATGGAATTGTAAGGTGATTATATTAAAAATAAGCTGGTTTCTGGTGGTAAATATTTACTTAGCATTTTTACTGAAGCGTTTAAGTCCACGAAAACTAGTCATCTAAGGCCAATGTTGCATCTGGGTGACGGTAAACTCAGAAAGTACTTTTGTCAGTTTATTAGATACTATCACTTATTAGACTTTCGCAATAATTATCTTCTTTATGAACCCAAGAAAAAAGTAACCTTTGGAACCTGTCGGTATGATTCCTATTTTAATCTCTACTCTCTCCTTTTAAACCCAATTTCTGTCGACTTATTGCAGCAGGGCTAATGATCTAATTCCTTCGTTCATTATTTCTCCGGCTACTGTCTGCATCTTTCCTCTTCTCCTTACGTCGTGCCCCTCTTCGAATAAACCAATAATAAACCGGGCATCGTGTCCAATCAGGGATCAATTAAAAACTGACTCATTCTTTTTATTACGCACGAAATGAATTTGACCAAATCTGAGCATGTTCACATTCCAAAAGCTCCGGTATCCAAGACACCCATAATTTAGGGCATCTAATATAGCTTATCATGGAATGGATTCCCAAACGGTTTTACCCCTGAAGTTTCGGTCAACACATCACCAATCTCTTATCAAAGCTGGCGGATAATAATCCTTGGAAGAGTTCACATTTCAGTCTCCCTCCCAGTTACAACCTTTTTGCGATTAGTCCATAACTCAAAGAAGAATTTTCGCAGGACGACAGGTGCTTGACAAATGGGACGAATTATTTCTTCCGCCAGTAGCCTGTCATTAAATCGGAGGAATTAAGTCAGCATGGCGCTCGCTGAGTCGGCGACTTCCCGCTTGCTCTGAAGAGGCTGAAAAATCATCCGGCATAAATTGTCCTCCGCGTTTCGTTTTTTTCCCCGATCTAATATGAGCTGGGTGACGAATGAAGCGAAATGAGTTATCCTTCCCTGACGGGTCGGACGGAAAATTTCCAAATTGATTAAAAGGCCCATAAGTTTCGATTTGGACTCCGATTAAATCAGATTAACCGTGAACGAGCGAGTGCGCAATCGGCCGATCGGTTGTGAAAAAAAAACATTTGCCCGTCCGTCCTGCAAAAGACAGCGTTAATATGGCCACTAACGTGATTACTGAACAAGGCTCTGATGGATAACGCTCATAAAACATGTAAAACGAAACTAAAAAATTCCCCCGTTTTTGCAATGACGGCCGCGGTAATTTTCAGTAAAATAATTTAAAATGCATCAACTATAATTTTTAACCGTCGTAATGCCAAAATAAAGCTACGCTTTCAAAAATGACATGGTGCGTTATCAATTATCATCTAAAAGCTTCTCAAAAATTTAAATGTTTATCCCTCATATGCAGTGATGTTTATATCCAATTTCAGTTGCAAGAAAATCTTTATCATTGGGAGTACATTTCTTTTTTTTAATTTAATAAAAATAAATTCTATGTACAACAATAAGCAGAAAAATGGAGAAATGACGGCCTTGAATAACGAATTTTACAAAGTGATTAAGGTCTTTATCCGGTTCTTATGTGAACTTTCCAATTCGATATCTCACAATAAACGCTTTAGGAAGGGATACAATACTTACTATTATCTCAAAGAAAAAAACTACAGCTAACTAATGCTGGAATAACTGGAATGCCGGTCCTGGTGGCGGAGGGGTAAGTCTATCACCTGTCGATCCTAGGGTCGCGGGTTCAAATCCCCCCCGAGGAGGATTTTCACTTTCCGGGGCATTGATGTTTGTATCGTCTATTCTGCTAATTGGAATAGAGGACTATGAGTCCTGAAATTCGCAAATTAAATAAGAAAAAAAATAACTAATTTATATGCTTCTTCCAATACTCTGCTTCACATTCACGATTATTTTCTGCTAACGCTGAAAAAATGTGATGGACTAATGAAGTATTATCATTTGCAGTGAATGTAATCAAGAAGCATCTCGTAGTATCACACAGGTTAACAAATAATTCTATTATTATCATACGCAATTTTATTTGTAACACGTGATCAAGATAATTGCATGCTAAAATAGAATACTTCTTACTCAACATTGTATATAGTCCCTGACGTGTACATAAAATATAATATACTATATGCAAATTACATTTAAATATATTCAGACTGTTGCATCCCTATTCCATAACTTTAAATTTAGACATTGCCTCCTTCCCCTACAAGTGAAATAAATTTTGAAACTGAGCTACTTTTAATCGGTCAAAGTCGGTCTGGATACACAACGTTTAAAATAAACATTTTAGACATGATATACTTTTCAAAACCATGACACCATAGAAGAAATGAGAGGGATATCCCTTCACTTGTAATCGCGTGAGGATTTTAATAGATTGTCAACATTCCTTCCCAATTAAAATACCAGTATATGTAGAAGTCTGTGTTTTACGCACTGAATTGAAATATATGATATTAAAACTATAAAATTAAATTTTTATGGACAAATTATTGGTGAATGATAATTATCGGGAAATATATAATTTTCGCTCAACTTCAATAAGTAGTTGAAGGGATTCGATGGTGGTCTTATGGTTCCATTATTTCGCATGATATAATTTCTTCTTTTAAATCTATGGCAAATACAACGTTTATGCCTGAAGCAGAATTCATACCCGCGAGCTTTGGACTACAAGGGCAGAATGTTAACACCCTTGTAACCGCGTCCGTCGCATGATATCGATGAACTTTGCGTCCCACAGATTTCCAAGTTTTCCAGGCAAACCTCGGAGAAATTTCGAAACCGGGATATTTCTCGATTAACCCCGGTGGAAAAGAACAATTCAATAAAAATTTCACTCCTGAAGAGCAATAACAATAACTTTAGATACAGCTGAATTCCATGATATCAAATCTCTCCCTGCTGGCCTCACCCATTCGACCGCGAGTAAAATCCACCAACGTCACATTTACACACGTGTCAACACCTCACAGCCCCAACGGCAATCGCACGAAGGCCCTGCCTGCATTAGAGACCCGAGAATGATACGAGAATGACAATTTGAGGCGAGGGAAACGCCCAAATGCTCGAATAAGTGAACGTGCCCCATTGAAAAAGTACATCTCTGCAGCTCGTACCCATCTGCTCCACGAAGGAATGTTCCGAAAAAAACAACGAAAATACAGGACGGGAGGGAAAAAAACAAATGTTCCCTCGCGGAGCATTAAACATTAACGGCGAGAGTACGGTGAAAAACCATCAACGGTGTCGAGGGAGGATAGCACGAGAACAAACGCCGGGTGGGACTGCGTACGTGTTCCGATTTCGACGAACGAGGAGACATGCGACGGGGAAATGCAAGGGGGGTTGCTAGGGTGGATGCTGGATATAAGTTTCGAAGTAAGGAAGATGCCTTGATGCTAGTGCCGCGTTATTATTTTCATGTGTACCTATACACAGTGCTGGAAAAAAGCATTAGAAAATATATGTAATAACTAATAATTATAGGAAAATATACGCTTCGCACTCAACGTAAATTAGTAGTAGAATTGCTATAAAGTTAACCTTTTGGTTATGTTATTTTCGCATGCTTTAACTTAATATCGTAAATCTAAGGCGAACACATACATTCTATGGTTGGAATTGATCCCGTGATCTTTGGATTACAAGGCCGGAATGTGAGACTGTTATTTGATATGTAAATTCGAAGGATTCAGGCTTAAATATGTGGAAATCCATAGTAACTGAGAAAAAATAACAATGTAAATTCCACTTGTAAATTTATTGACGGTATTACTAGTTTCAACGCTCCTGCGCCATCATCAGGTACCTTAAGGTACATCAGGTACAAGGTATCTGATGATGGTCCAAAAGCGTTTAAACTGGTAGTACCGATAATAAATTTACGAGTGGAATTCAAATTGTTATATTTTTCTCTGTTGATATGTAAAGAAACACTTGAAGGAAAGTCTAGCGAAAAGATTAATATGGAGCGTGAATTTGTATAGCGCAGGAACATCTTCTCTATAACGACATTTAACCCTGCAAGCTGTCTCAAGGGCGAGTGGCAGAGGGTGGTTGCTCATCCTTGAAGTTGGGTTTAGCTGAAAAAACCTTGTTAATTAATAATGCATTAGTGCATGTAATTTATTTGAAACGCTTATGCCTTTTTGAGTTACATTTGAGTAATAAGCGTTGTAAAAGTAATTCTTGTATCTTTCGATCCAAAAGATGACTTGTCTTCGTTTTTCAAGAATGTGTATCCCGCTAACGTAGTGTGGAGGTGGACATATATGTGCAGGATCCGTAATTTGACGTTTTCGAGCAACATTATTCTCGTGAACTTTTAGTCCCTATGGTTTCTCAACCAAGCTCATCCAATAGCCAAGCGACTCTTTCTGTACGTTCATAGGGGTTAATTACAAAACGCACGGCTTCCCTTTGTACAAACTTGGAATACTAACTTTGAAAAAGGGAAATGAAAATTGATTAAGGGCTTTGGAGATGTGGTTATGGAGATGGATGGAGAAAGCCAGATGGGTAGAAAGGAAGACAAACGTATACGTACTCGAAACGATAAAGGAGGAAATAAAGCTGATTGAGTAAATTAGGAGAAAGAGATGGGATGATGAGAAGGAGAAGATGTAGGAGATGATAAAGGTGAACCTCATTCGAGTGGTTTAGAGGAGAGGGTATTTTGAAGGACTAGATAGAGGTTTAGAAGTCAGTGGAACTAACGAAGGCAATCATTTGAGTGATTGGAGTCCTGCGATAAATTTATTGTACATTAAACCCGCCGTAAGCAGGATGACAATAATAATAGTATTCTCCGAGACAAAAACTACAGCCAAATGAAAGTAACAGGCTATCTACGACTTAATTGGCTAAAATATTGGTCATGAATCTTTCCTCCACGTTGCCTCTATCGCAATAAGCGCGAAATCTCCATTATCGTTTCCAGTACTGTACATAAAAGGTTTGATGAAGGCATCTGATAGAGCAGAACATCTCCAATCTCTCATCTCTCCTACAATCTCATCTCTCCAACCATTTCTAAAAACTTTCAGTCAGCGTTCTTATCCACAGCAGTCATATGTTTCTCAACGCTTCTATACACTAACGTCTCTAAATGGACTCGGCTAAAATGTCTGCATGTTATTACATATAAATATATTATTCCACCTCAAATATTGCTACACTATTAGTGTTATGGTTTTTCAAGATCCGAAACATAAATGCAGATGTTGTACTACTGTAAGTATTTTCACCGAAACGATCTGCCGTTAATCTTGTGTTCTGCACATCATGTAATATGCGTAGATTTTCCACATCAACAGATATATTTAAAGTCTAAATAAATGCAATGATTCCCGTTTAATACGTTTCATTCATTACAATACATCCTTAATGACTACCAAAAATATCATAATTGTAATAGGCAACTCCTAAATGAGCTTTAAAGTGCATTTTAAAATTTATTTTGAAAAATCTTTCGGAAAATTGTTTTTATTCAATGATTTAAAAATATATCAATTCATTTAATTTCCCCAAAGTACCTCGTCATACATTTTAAACATATTAAATTTATGTTTTACGGTTTTTTATCCCTCGTTAGCTGCAACATTTAAATGCATTAGCTCTGGCTATATTGCTCAATAAAAATAACTAATGCACCGCACCGCATTAACATAATATGCATGCATTGGAGGTCGGTAAAAATGTGTTTATAAATGTAATGATTTGAAATTCACTAGAAACTACTTTATTTGAATAACGATTAATTTCCCAGCGACGTTTTCATTCACATGTTTATTCACACTTTTTCTGAAATACGTGTTTAACATAGAGAAAATTACTTACTCAAATGCATTTACTCATCATCATCAACAATCCTAGGATTGGTTTGATGCAACTTTCCACTCGATTCTTTTATCGGCTAGCCTTTTCATATTGATGTAATTCTTCTCTTTTAGATCCTTCACAACCTGTTCCATGTATCTCAACGAGGCCTGCCATTTCCAAACTTCCAGTTCACTTTTTCCTCTACAATTGTCTTCAGCAGGCCATCGTGTCACAAGATATGGCCGATTAGGTTGCCCCTTCTTCTTTTTAGAGTTGTCAGCAGACTTCTATTTTCTCCCACTCTTCTTTGGACTTCTCGTCACTTACCTGGTCGATCCATTTAATCATCATCATTATTCTGTAGCCCCACATTTCGAATGCTTCTATTCTTTAATCTCCGCTGCTGTCATCGTCCATGCCTCACTGCCGTAAAGAAACATGCTCCAGATGTATGTTCTGATAAATTGTTTCCTAAACTTCTAAGCTTGTACTTCCAGCTGTAAGTAGATTCTTCTTTTGACAGAATTGCCTCGTTGCCTGGGAAACTCTTCTAACTATTTCTTTCTTGCTTCGTCCATCGTTGGTTACTCGGCTTCCTAGGTAACAGAACTCTTTCACCTCATCAGGTTTTTGTTTTCCTAGTTTGACTATGGTTTTGTCCTCTTATCTCTTGCTGCACACCGATATCTTAGTCTTCTTCTTATTGATCTTCAGCTGATATCTGATCATTGTCCTTTCCATGGTTATCAGCATCTTACTCAGATTGCTCTCTGTCTCTGCTACGAGTGTTATGTCATCAGCGAATCGCAGCATGCTTATTTTTTCTCCGTGGATAATTACTCCAGGAGACTGCCCTTCGATTTTATTGATGGTTCTGTCGAGTCAAACATTAAAAATTACGGGAGGCAGTGTACAGGCTTGTGTCACTCCTTTCC
Source organism: Platycnemis pennipes (assembly GCA_933228895.1). Lineage (NCBI taxonomy): Eukaryota > Metazoa > Arthropoda > Insecta > Odonata > Platycnemididae > Platycnemis > Platycnemis pennipes. The sequence continues at coordinate 73,530,152 of OW121856.1, read as the reverse complement.
TTATTCTTGCCTCTTCACCGCTGGGTCCTGATTTTATCACAGCTACTAGGTTTTTATACAAACTGTGGATAATTCTTCAGTTATTGTACGACCCTCCAATTCCTTTCAGAATTCCGAGCATTGAATCCCAATCAACGTTGTCAAAAGCCTTTTCTAAATCCAGAAGTCATTTTGAAAATGCATTTGCTAACATTTAAAATATTTAAAAACACTTTTTATACCTTCAAAACTTTTTTCAAATGCTGTTATTCACCATAACATCAATACCAGCATTAAAAATCCATCTTCTTTTATCAAAATATCGTTGCATTATTATGTTTGTTTTTCTAATCTATCTGAATGCCTCGGATCGATTTTGTAGTCCTGTATAAATGGCGATAAGCGTCGGAGGTGGCATCTCCAATCATCCTCTCTCATAAATTACAGTTTATAAACAATTATGCATGCATGTTGCCTCTACAGTAAATTCCGCTCAAGTCTCACCATACCTGAATCTCAAAACGTTTTCTCCCCTTCAAATGCACTGGGAATATTCCGATCTCGTCGAAATCTCTCCCTTGTTTCAGTTCCCAATTTGGCGCTGGCCCTCTTGCTCCTCCCTCTTTTTCAGCCTTCACAAGCTAACCTGCCCCCATTATCTCGTTCCCGCTTTCTCTGCCCGGCAAAATCTCCGTCTTTCCATTATTGCTCGATCGCTTTTTAAGCCGCGTCAATCCGTGCGTGAAAATCGCGCGTTTTCCTTGACGCGTCTTGATCACGGAGTTGGACGCCAAGGCTTGGCACTTGAATTCTCTTTCCCTCTATATATATCTCCTCTACACAACGCACAGATCCCGGGCAACAGTACGTGACATTTCTGCCGATGTGCCGAGCGACCCGAGTGAAACCAGATGATTCCAGCACACGTAGTGCTCTTGACTTGTGGCCGATTCTCTTCACGAAGGCGTTGAATTTTTACACCCCGCCAGAAAGAAACTATACAGGCGCCGGTAAGTACTGTCAAGTAATGAAATTTATAATGAAACTAGAGCCTGAGATTTTACCGTTGTTTGTCAGTGAGAGAATGAAAAAAAAATATAGCGTACTTCATCTTGAATGAATTGAAATAGTGCTCGTAAGTACGATAAAATTGCTCCATGATATTAAATTATACTAGAATGATTTTGAAAAGAAGATATCTGATACACTTCTACTTACGGAAAAACTAAAATCTTGCAAGTATGTTCAGCAAATAAATACTTTTAATGAATAGTCACAGTTAACTATTTCTCCTGAATTTATTTTATGTGCATGATAACGCTTGACCAGTCTATATTTTCTCACGGGATGAAGATCGAAGTGAGACTCAGAATCCCCTCTATATTGCGTTTCTTGCTGAATAAGATCACAAAATGACCCATAAAAGGCAGTCAGGCACGATTTTTTACAATCCTATCATAAATGAAAGACCTCAAACTAAGTTCTGTAAATTTTTGGCAAGTACGCGTATTCTTACGCAAAGAAAATACAATTTCTCTAGCCAGTAAAACGGTTGTGGTGATTTAAAATCGCATAATGTTCCAGGAAGCACGGGTTAAAGTCGTGGAAAGAAATTGTTTTTATATCCATACATAAATACTTTCAACAAATAACATAAAATATTTTTGCTCACATTAACCAAACTGCAAAATAAAGAACAAAACATATTTTAACCGAAACCCATTCTTCTTCCCATGTGCTGAAGGCAATGGACATTAATTGAGATTGTAATTGTGCGTAATAAAACTTGTATCTTTATATGTAAAGTTTTTAAAATTTTGATGGTCATGTTTTAAACCCTGCAGAACGAAAAACAAATAATGTGTATGGGAGAAGTGGTTTCATTTCTTTAAGACTAGCCCGTGGGAAATATTTTTTATATTTTATTATTATTATCATCATCAATTAAATAAAGCTCTATCTTCTGTAACCTGGTGGTATTCAATAGTCAAGAAATTTATTAAAAACAAACTTTTTCAAAAGTTTTACTATTTTTACCCTATGATTACGATAATTCATTCGAAACCCGGGTCGTGAGAGAAGTGTACAGGTATATATTGTATATATTTTGTGGTATTTTTGTCAAAGTTTGTTTTTAATAAATTTCTTCACTATTACTTCCTCAATTTTGGCAATATCCCTCTCTTAACGGAACCAATGTGATCTCAGCTAGACCTTTTTGACATAATTTCTCAAGCCTCCTTTAATATCCTTTATCGATCCCATTTCTTGCATTTCTACCTTCCTCACTGTCCTCTATCCCATCATGCCCTCCGTTCAACCATTTACAGGTCAGAATGAAATCAATTTCAAATGGGATCCTGGGTAGGGGGTCCAACGGCCACCTGATTTTCACAAATTAAAAATGCAAGTGCCAAGACTAATGACACTATTTTTTGCGAACACTTCATTTTCATGCAACGATTGAGCCGATCGACCCTTCACGGCAATATCTTTCTCAAATTACAAATTTAATATGAGATATATTTTTCTAGTTTTGAGAATTATGTAAAAATACTTCCCGAAAACTAAGCTCAAGTACGAGGCAAGACATTCACATCCAACCAAAAATTATACGAATTTTAATTTAAATTTTTTTAAAAGAATGTTTCAGTTTACACTTTAACTACCAAAACGCATAACCACCGTAATTATACGTTAAAATTTTACAAAAGACACTGATTATACTCTCATTAAATACCCCTAGTAACATGATCGGAGATAGTTTATGCCTCGGCAAAGTAAAGAAAACAATTTTGCATAAAAGATTTCATTTCACGATGTAGAGGAATAAATATTTCATGGACTTAAAATAAACATTGAATATTTTTTTCATAAGGTGGAAAAACTACCTACCAACATGATATCATTTTTATGAAGAAGCAGAATAACTCGTAATTCGTGAAATGCGAATAAATAATTGCATATTTTATTCGCATGCAGACGACTGGCTACTGGTTGAACTTCACGTCACACTTCCTTCTGGGTAAATGTCTATGCAGATTTTATTCATTTAGCGCCTATGTTTAATCAATTTTACTGCAAAGTCATAGATATCTCTCGCTATCTCTCGCTATCTTTACCTAACTCTCTGGAAACAATCGGACAACATACCGATCAAGAGGGCTAAAGATCATTCTTGCCCTTCCGAGTTTCACCCAATTTCTATTCTATGTGCAATATCCAAAGTCCTCGAACGTATAGTCCACAATTAAAAAACCTAATACCTGCTCATAAATGGTAAATTTGATAGTTTTCAATCAGGTTTCCGCAAGGGATTTTGTATACAGACTGCTATTTTGAAAGTCACTAACGACATTCGCCAAGCTATCAATAAGCAGAAGCTAACTAAACTTGTACTGCTTGACCTAAGTAAAGCATTCAACAGAGTTAATAACTCACAGCTTCTGCGCAAAATGAGGGAACTTAATTTTTCCTCTTCTGTATTGAACTGGTATGACTCGTATCTTGATGAACGCTACCAGGCTGTAAAAGATTCACTTGGGAAAATCTCCCAGTGGAAGCCTTTTGAATGTGGTGTCCCCCAAGTGTCTGTTCTTGGACCCTTGTTATTTATTATTTACGTCCTTGATCTTACAGGTTGCATAAAAAATTGTAACTATATTCTGTATGCGGATAATTTAAAAATATATTATCATTTTTCTCCTAAAATATTGTAGAAGCGACCGCTAAAGTTAATTCAATTATTACTGCAATTGTAAACTGGGTAAAAAAAACTTTAGGTCTAAATCACACTAAGACTAAATATATGCTAGCTGGGGGCAAAACATACTTAAAATCCATTAAACTTGACAGCATCCCGAAAGTTAAACTTGAAACTTGGTCTTACGATGAACATACGTCTATCCTAGAATGACATTTCTAATGTTGCCAATAAGATTAGCAAAACCTTGTACAAATTAAAATTAAATAGAAACTTACTTCCAATGAATACAAGGAAGCACCTTACCTCTACTCTAGTGTTTTCTAATCTAGACTACTGCTCCCTGGTATTAAGCTACCTTACTTCTGAACGGAACATAAAATTACAGTGATCGCTAAATTCATGTGTAAGATTCATATTCAATCTCCGGCGTGATGAACATATCTCCCCGTATACCCGGCAACTTGGATGGCTTTCAATAAATTCACGTCGAACGTGCATACTGGCCACATTCCTCTACTCCATTTTCCATAACAAGCAACCTGAATATCTCCTAAACCTCTTCCCTGACCAGATCCTCATCCCAATATCTATACTATCCCGGTCACTACACTACAACCTTCCAAACTTATTTCCAAGTTGCCAGAGCAAAACTCTGGAACTTCCAAACCGATGAATTAAAAAATCTGAAGTCTGTATTCCACTTTAAAAACAGTTTATTCCTCGTGTTGATAGGTAAATATTTACCTTTTTCCCTTAAATGTATTTGTATAATGGTAATACTCCAAAGTATGTCTCTTTGTATGTTTTTTTGCAAAAATTATATATTGTTGTTGCATTGAAGTATGTTATTTGTATATTTTTATGCGTATTTGGTATTCTCCATGCGCGGACATGTGTTGTATATTCACTCTATATTCGCTTTCTATTGTATGTATTTGTATTTTCAATGTGTGCTGCATATGTGAATTTGTCGTAACCTTGATGTCAAACTGGTATTGTTGTGTCTATGTTGTACTTAAGGGACGATGCCCCAGTGGAAATAAATTGTCTATGTATCTATTCGAAGGCGGCCGAACTAAAATGGATAGATGGACAGCCAAATTTGCCTCTCACCAGTGCTAAGGAAAAAAGGGACTCGTTCCTTCAACCTCCCTTCTCCCCGAGATCCATTTCCGTCTAACGTATGATGTACCCCAGTCGTGAGCGAATGTGATGCTGGGAAGGTAAGGGTGGAGAGGGAGAATGGGACGTAGGGCATATTTCTATTTACTCACGCGAGCGGAATTCCTCCGAGTCGCCCGATAAGTATACGTCCGTACCGTTCCCCCTTCACTGCCACCTCTATCGCACGCATTCCTCGGCTTCCTAGGCCTAACCCTTCCGAACCCACCCCTCCCTCACATTTCATGAAAACCTCCTTCCTCACTGCCGCCATAAACTTCCCTGCCCGCCCGCCTCCTCTCTCTCCAGCTTTTACGACCGCGGCCCGCCTGCAGATCGAGGCCGGAGATCCGATTACTTCCGGCTGACTAAATTAATGAAAAAATAAAAGGTGAGAGATGAGGGTAGAAGGTGGAGAGGGGAGATGAGGGAGGTATTTTTTCCTCTCTCATTTCTACTCTTTCCTCCTCCCCTCTGAGGGGCTGAAGACGGCCTGGGGGTGGTGGGGAGAGGGAGCGAAACTTTTATCGAATTGTTCTTTCGCCTCGCTCATTCTTTTCGTTGGTGGAAAGAGTGTCATATGTCCACGTCTGCCGTGTTGGGTAATTCCTTCCGCTTCCGCTCTTCCCCGTGTTTCACTCCTATCCAACTTTCTCCTCTGTTCCTCCCAAACGTCCTCCCACTCTTTCCTTCGTCTTCGACCAAATGGTGAGGTTGTTACGACGTTTGTGCCCCTGACTCACCCTGAGTCCCCCAATTCTTCCATGTTTTCCAATATTCCTTATCGAACCTGACTTCATCTGGGTGGCATGGGTGATTTTCCGAGTCCAATCCTACTGGCTCCTTTCATTTCCATTTACGGGTAAATTCCCACCACTTGCCATTTTTAAGAATTTTTCGTTTACAGTAATTTGGTGAAAGCACAAGAAAATATTTGTGATCAATTATGATCAGTTATTATCTCTTGGATTTTTAAACCATGTTGCAGGAGAGAGAAATACAAAAATACTTTTAACATATTATTCTAGTCAGACCCACCCATTTGAATTTTCTGTGTAATTTTTGCCTCCGAAATGACAGTGTCGAAACGAAAGAAAATATATCGAAGCCATGGTCGCTCTGAGCTAAATATAACCATCATTATTAGTCAGTAATTATGAGATTGATTTGACGCAGCACTCCTTGAATTTTTCTATCAGCCGGTCTCTTCATGTTTAGGTTTTCACAATCTTCATTACTAGTTCTCGCTATCTCATAAGATACCTTCCTTAGGAATTTAAATTCGTGTTTTTATGAGTACATTTGGGTTTAATGTTTTATTGCTAAGGTTTTATCACAACATCTAACTTAGTACCTTCATCTAATTATAAACACAACATATTTGGGTGGTAATGGAACCGACAATTTCTAGAATTTCAGGTGTGATAGCAGCCTAAAGCGGGCAGTTTTAAGTTTTATTTCCTGACACATTTCCATAAAAATCTTACACAAGACAAGGTTTACTCTGAAGTATATGTTCAAAATTCTTCCTTTATTGTTGTAACCATCCATTTTATGACCCTATTAACGGCAATTCATTCCAAATTACTGATTTTTAAACACACCCTATGAGATTATGTATAGTCCTTGGAGTGATTCATTTTGGTGAGATGGAAGAAAGGGTAATGAAAGTGGCCTTGGATATATTACCGCCTAAACCATGTGCTCATTGAGCATTTTAGATTACTAGGCCTAATTATTTATTTTAATTATGCGAATTTTAAGTACCACCTAAAAAAAACAATGCACCTCTTGACATTTTAGGAAATACCGTCCGCTGTGAACTTTTATTAGTGTGCTAAGCTTGAAGCGTAAATTTTATAATGTGTATATCAAACATGTTTTATTATGTGTGCTCTTACAGCGCCAATTCCGTTCAAGTGCTTCAATTTCCCTGGCAATTGTAAACAGCCTGCTTTGCTTACGTTGTTTATAACGTTTTTCTCTTCCTATTTTATAGATTGCGATGTTTTAAACATCCTTCAAGCGTAAGATACACAATGTTACCCTTGACTATCATATGACATGAATTGTATGCCAAGAATATCAGATATTAATTTTAACTCTGTGGTGTTTACATCAGAGGACTTAGAATGTGCATTTTAAAAACGGCCAGGAAACATGAAGGTACCTACATAATAGGTGATGACGAACTCTGCAACAGGAAACTCCGGCATATAGGTACTCTTTTTACTCTAGTTGCAGAAGCGATATACTGGGATAAAGTGCTTTATTGATGTTTACGTATCAAACTGGTGGAAGTACAAGGAAGCACACATTTTGTTTGGAAAAAAGAAGGCTAGTACAGTGAATAAAAAAAAGTATTTTGGATTTCTTAATACTGCATACCTCAATCTTAGGGCAGGTTTCGTATATACGCTAGAGTACTAAAGTAAATGTTCCAGAGGATATCTTAATAAGCTCACTAACAAAAGTCGGCAGATACCTATATAAAGAAAAATCAGCTCAGAGTGAGAATATTGTAAAAAGAGCATTAAATTTATGCTCTCCACAATTAAAAACAGTAAAAAAAATTTTTACATGACGGCGTGGATATTTATAATATTTAAAGCGATTGAGTGCAATGCATTGTTTTCCTAAATTGTGTATCTTATACATGATGGATGTTTTGAACATCGCAATCTATAAAATAGGAAGATAAAAACGTTTTAAACAACGTAAGCAATGCAAGCTGTTTACAATTGCCAGCGAAATTGAAGCACTTAAACGGAATTGACGTGCAAGAGCACACAAAATAAAATATGTTTGATATACACATTATAAAATTTACGCTTCACGCTTAGTACACTAATGTCGAAATCAGAAGTTACTAGTGGACTGTGGCAGAATAACGTATAGAGAAAGTGAAATTAAACTTTGGATACCATGAATAAATGATGAAGTGAATATTTTTTACCACAGGTGAGGGTAAAAACATTAAAAGATGAAGAATTCTCAGAAGAAATATTGATGAAATCAAATTATAATCAATACATGGAAGGAAATAGCCACTATAAAGAGGATGGGAAGAGATTTCATGTTGAAGGGGCAGGAAGGGGACGTTTTTGGGCTCCGGGTTAAAATTACAGCGTTGTGTGGCTGTTTGTTCTAGTTTCATCGGCGCACTTCGTCCTCTACGGAAAACGATATTGTGCTTTGATTAATCGTGGCAAGGCGATGCGAGGATGTTTCTTGGTTGGCTAGGATCGAACACTATTAGAGGATGCAATTACTGGACACATGGGAATGCAATGCATAAGTATTCATTTTCCTAGCTTCGGATGCATCGATTATTATCGTCCCGAATCTTACCTTTCGTTTTTATAGAATCTACCATTTGCATCAATGGCGACGATTACATCTTGAATTATACAATAAGTAGGAATTTCTTTCACCAAATTTCATACTGGAAATCGCACACAAGTGAGACTTTCTGCCCATGGAAATGGTCGTATACGGGTTTCTTAAGCCAGGATTTTGCTAGCCTGCATTTGTGCACCCGAGGAATGGCCTGGGAAATACATCGATTGGATCTCATTGCCACTCAGATAATTATCGATAAGTCAGATGAGTGAATACAAATTTGCAGGATATTATCCAATTTGAGCACGGCGAATTGGTTCGGTAATCTTCGAATAGAGAGGTAATAATTTCCTTGATTACAGCCATCACTTCAAAGAGTAAATGGTAGAGGAACATCGTCACTTCCTTTCCGATGCTGACGTAAAGTTTAGACTAAATATGTCGTAGACGCATAGGTAAGGAGTTGAGAAGCCCTACCATACATCAGTGGCGTACCCAAAAATTTTTATGGGGGAGCCCGCCATATGTCCGATCTTTAACAAAGTGTAACCAAAATGCGATTTTAATCAGTATCTTTTGAATTTTATAGTAGCCCATATTTTACTATACGTAAGAAGTATTCAACAAATGTGGCCATCTTTGGTCTAGTCACACTTGAGTAAAATGATGTAACGAGTTTTTCCTATTTTTCAAATTGCTGCTACCATGTAACTGTGTCTTGTCAATTAAAGATTAATTTGGGTTTTATGGAGAGCTAAGGGGAGACCTTGGACCCCCCCCCCCCAGTGGGTGCGCCACTGATATACATTACCTCCAGGAGAAAGCTTAGCCTCCGTATTCGGCATAAATGAAGATAAAACGCATTTGGCTCTGTTACCAGAGTACTCTACTCAAGGTTGGCACAGCGTATACATGAAAATCAAGGCCCTGACGCTTTCAAGCCGTTTTTTTTACAGCACTACTTTTCTGAATTTTGATTACCAATCACGTGCCGGCACAAGTTTTTACGAAAACTGCCGCAGATTTCGTTGGACAATGCGAAATTGGTGAGAGAGAATGACATGAGTTTGGGGGGGGAGGACAAAATTTAGGGAGGAAAGAAAACGGTTCCCGCTAAAGGCACGTGGGCAGACACAAGGAGAATAACGGGAAGTAAGGGTTGAATGAAGGGGTGTCGGAATCAGTTTACGAGCTCTTGGAGGGTGGGCCTGAAAAGATGGAGGTGGGAGAGGAGGCTTTAAAAGGGTGGCCAGGAGGAAAGGGGTTGGAAAGGGGCTGAAGAGTTTATAGTGAGCAAGCCAGCGTGAAGATCAAACATGCGTGAGTGATTGGATGGGAGCAAGGGGGTGCGGGAGGAGAGAGGGAAGTGAGGCGGCGTGAAGGCTGTCGATAGCGGGCTACGGCTGAGAGCGAGGGGGGGGGGAGTGGCTGAGCGGTGTCTTGCGAGGCACGTGGAGTGGAAGAGGAGGGAGCGATGAACAGAGGCATAGAGAGAGGGAAAGACAGAGTACTTGAGTGGCGTTAAAAACGATTTTCCGAGTGGAATAGAGTTGGGGAATGGAGATGGTTACTGCGGCGGGTAACTGACTGGGTTCAGTGCAACACGATGCTTTGTACACGCCTTTTGAGTGGGGAGGGAAGGTGGTGGGAAGTGAAGCTGGGGGAAGAGTAGCATAGGTTTTGAAAAAATGGATCCCTCTGCCAATGTAGAATGGGGGGATAGTGGACTTGGACGAGTAACTACAGAAAATTTTGGTAGAAAAGTGTATTTCACAGGGAAAAACATCACTCATATTGTCGATGACATATTTGCTTGGCTATATTATTTCAGTTAAGTGATTACATCTCTAATTATAAAATTCAAGCAAACTTTTGAATCCTGAACTTTGTGGAATCACAAGAACATAACTTCTCTAATAATGGCACTGAAGGAGGCACTAAAAGTGACAATGTTTCGTGCTAGAGAGTAAAAAGCTGAAGTTATAAAGTTTTTTATTATTATTTTAGCCAAATATTCAGCAATGTTAGTGTCCCAAAATCCGTAAGCGTGCATACATATTATTGATTTGTGGGATTTCCATTAGGAGTGGGTTGATATGGCTGATAAACTACAGTTCCTTGATCAAGAAGAGAAGAGCGGTGGTTTTAATCTCGGTGATCGTAGACTTAAAAATTGTAATATCTCCATTATCGAGGGCTTTCAACTATGAGCTTTACCCTCATCTACCACACTGACCTACGAGTAGTTCTTTATTATTGGCATCCCCTTGTCAAAGTGAGAGATCAGCTCAAATTTGCTCCCGATAAAATAATGGAAGCAATACAGATTGCAGTGAAATATCTGAATTGACTAAGGTAAACATTTGGAAAAGTTATTTTTGATGATTAATGCCTCCATGAACTGCAATATCTCTAACGCAGAATTTAAAAGGTATATTGAATAATTAGTGCTTAAGTGTAGAATTCCTTTCCCGGATAGCATTGAGAGCACAATTATAGATTTAACATTCATAAGGTGCAGCGGAACTTTTGTAGACAGGAGATAATAATATTGTACACCGAGTTATCTTGATAGATTCTGTGTAAGTAAATTTAAATTGGTGAGGTGAGCGGAGGCCTTATGGTGCACTTACATTCCTCTGTGTCAATTACGTCAACCCACGTTTTATGTATGTACCTGCCCGCTACTTGCAGACATGGGACAAGAGCATCGCGTTAGAGACATGAAAACGGTCGTACACCCAACGTTGGTTAACCTTGGTGATCTGACGGGAACCGGTGTTTCAACGCGATGAGGCCCTTGCCCCGGCTGTCTCTCATGTCTGATACTAACGAATGCCAACGTAATTAACTTTTACTATATTGCTTAATCCATCATCGTCAGTCAACAATCCTAAGATTTGTTTAACAAAGCTCTCCTATCGGCTAGCCTCTTTATATTGGCACACTTCGTCTCTTTCTCATTCTTCACTACTTGCTCTATAAATCTTCTTTCCTCTTCTTCCCGTTCACTCGTTCCTCGACGATTGTCTTCATTAGGCCATCGTGTCTCATGATTTGGCCAGTTATGTTGTCACGTCTTCTTTTTAAAGCTTACAGCAGAATTATTTTTTCTGCGAATCTTGCCAGGATTTCTTGGCGTGTCACTCAATCAATCCATTTTATCTTCATCATTCTTACGTAGCACCACATTTAAAATGCTTCCAGCCTTGGCTTCTCTGATGCTGTTATAGCCCATACCTCACTGCCATAAAGAGCATGCTCCAAATCTATGTCGTAATGACATGTTTCCTTACTTCAACGCTTGTATTTCAAGCTGTAAGGGGAATCTTCTTTTAGTAATTTCCATGTTCGCCTAGGATATTTGACTATTTATTTCTTGAATGTTTAATTAAACGATTAAAATATATACGATAATATTTTATGAACAGGAATGTTACTGCCTATTCGAAATCATCAAGTTGCTCATATTACAGCATAATTTTGAGAAATATGCCATTGAGGAAAACCATTTCAGTCCCTATTTACAGAAATGGGAGAATTCTCAGATTAAAAGGGCGCACAAAGTTGCCTAGGCGTTAATAAACAAAGCATATACATTTTATCTCAATTTTACGACCTAATTTCGACGAGGACGTCAAAAGGGAATTGGCAAGGAAGTTAAATGTGCACATGAACCACGTTTCAAGACCTTACGATGAGGCATCAAATTCGGGAATTCTACGCCGTTAAAAACAAAAAGAGAGGCGAGAGGAGATGTACCCTGAGTCAAACGGACATGGGAAAACTACACCTCTTCCACCTCTGGATAGCGCGCAGGTAACTAGAGCGTTAAAAAAATTAAATCTAAGGGCGAAGCGTCCTGAGGGGAAATATATGGTCTTTTTTTCGGGAGCATTCGATGGCGCACGGACGCTCCCGCCGTGATCTGATTTATTTTTCTTTATAGGCGGCGTAGAAAAAACGAGGTTTAAAGTATTTAAATCCGCCATGCGATGGCACGCGGAAAAAAAGGCTCGATGGAGGAACTGGAGCGTGCAGAAGTATTGGAAGATGTGGTGTGAGAGGATACGGACGTCTCGAATAATGTGGAGGGAGGAAAATGGCTAGGGGAAGGTGTTTTCTGACGATATCTGAGGAAAGGGAGGCAGGCTGCGGGAACATTTCCGCTGGGGTGGGGAAGAATTAAAAGGGATGGGCGGCACCAGACGTGGGGGTATTAGGATCGGGGTATTTCATGGAACGAAAGGCAGGGGATTCCTTTGAGAATAAACGCTGTTGCCAAATCGTTGGCGCATGTTATTGGCGAGAGGGGCGGGGAACTTAGGAATGGCTGTCAACCGGGGATCTTTCAAGTTGGGGGTGGTGGTGGGGGAAGGCGGTTTTGGGAGGGTTTTGCTAGGGGGGTGAGGCTGAACCGGTCGAAAGAAGGATTTTGTTGAGACAAGCCGAACAAAAGATGGCATTAGGGGGAGGTGGGTCGGCTCAAAAAGGTTCCATTATGTACGACGACGTAAAGGAAAATATTGCCCCTTTAGCGCCACCCCGAGCACGGCTTTAATAAAGTTTTCCTGTCGATGAGTACAATATGTGGAAGGCCGAAGTGCCAGCAATTACTCGCGCGGGTATCGTCAAAAGAAGGCAAAAGGTGGGAATCACAGTGAATGGACTGCTCTACAACAGGATTGAAGAGTATACGAGAGAAATTTATTCTCGGAAAAGAGTATACTCGGAAAAATTTATATTGCCTACCAGTTATATAGTCGTTACTAAAGGAATTGACTTTATTTATGCCAACATTATAAATCATGCTAATGCGAGGGCTAAAATAATGAAGTATAAAATTTAGGAAGGGAGAAAGGAGTTGAAAATAAAAAGGAAGTCCTCAGGCTTCACTTGGTGGAACCGCATTATAGTAGTAAATAGAACAATCACTTTGTAAGATTTCACAACTTTTCTTTTAACACCGACCAAGGTTTCGATTGGTTTACCAGTCATCTACTAGGTAAGCGCGGAGAGTCAGCGAGCTCCTTATACACCTGTAAGATGTTCCGACTCCCCTTTCCTGACCTTACCTTTTCTCTCCTCGCTAACTTGACCCATCTTCCTAACCCTCCCTCCTCCTCCGGCCAAGTCAGAACTAGTTACTTTCCTCCTCACTCCAGTTCCACCTTTTATAGTCGCCCCAACCCATGGGTCACGTGAACACCTTGCAGGTATATAAGGAGCTCGCTGACTCTCCGCGCTTACCTTGAAGATGATTGGTAAACCAATCGAAACCTAGGTTGGTGATAAAATAAAAGTTGCGAAATCTTACAAAGTGATTGTTTTATTTACTGCTAGTTGAAAATACTGATATTGAAGGTTTTGTACTTGGTACCTCAACAAAAATCAATATTAATGGCAAGTGTAAAGCATAGCAGAACTTGCAAAGAGTTTATAGTGCACATATATTTACATATGTAATTTATTATTATTAGTTTTCTACCGGTGAAGGTAGATCTAAATAGACACGTGACTCTTCTCACCCCTTAAATTTCACTCGATGTCCCTTCACTTCACTTCTTTCAAAACGCTATCCCCTTTTCCATTCACACCCTCTGACGTCTTCTAATTCCATATAACAAATTTATTTCCTCTCCTACCAACTCTAGCACTTCATCGTTTGTCTTCCTTTCGACCCACTTTACTTTATCCATCCTTCTCCACACGCACATCTTAAAAGTCTTAAGTCTATTTTCATCTTCTTTTCGCAAAGCCCACGTTTCCGCCCCATAGATTGCAACGCTCCATATTAAACTTATCACTAGTATTTTCTTTACTTCCCTTCTTAACGCCTGTCATTAGTTCATGCCTACGAGTAAAAGCCTCTTTTACCAATGCGATTCTTATCCTCACTTCAATGCTGCTATACCCTTTTTCGTCCAACACATTACCTAGATAGCTAAATTGGTCTACCTGCTCTAGCTTCTGACCTCCTACATTTATAGTCATAGTGGCCCTTTTTGTTCTTGAAAATCGCATTTATAAACATAAATATATAATATGACAAATATATTTATATGTTTCAATGTCCTACATTTACGAAAAAAAAGTTGATCATTGGCATTAGCCTCAAACACCCGTCACTAGGTTTTTGGTGAATGGATGACATAACATTCACTATATTTCTATTTCTTAACAATATAAGCCGTATAATACATTTAAAATTTATGGTAAATACAAGCGTTTGAATTACCAAATATGATATACTTCAGATGAATAACTTGATGAGTGTGATCTTTAGCAGAAGTCAAAAATATTTTCCCCCATTTATCACAGCGTCATACGCTGTACGAATATCATTTCAGCCGGAAGCTGCTAAAATAATTCATTATATCTTTTGGAAGTGCTCAGGTATGAAACTTTTCGTTTTACATCAAAATTCTTGAGAGCTGGATTAACCTCGTGTTACTTACAAGTGAATCCATTAAACAGCTTCAGAAACAATGAAGATCATTAAGGAGCCTATGTTATTTTTGGTTTGTACGTAATAACTTTTATGAGCCTGAAGAATTGATGATTGTGAAATCTAATCTCCAGTGTTTGATGAGAAAATGAGAGAATGGTTTGTGGTGAAATCTGCGAGAATGCGGAAAACAATGTAGCCGATGTCATTGAAGAGCGTCACGGGATGAGGATCATTATGGAATACCACAAGGCTCTTTGAAACAAAAATGTATGCATGATGTGGCACATGAATGAGGAAATTGAGAGCAACAAAGTTACTTGATAATGAGGTATCTGAGATGAGGGTACTCAAAAATAAGGATTATAAGATAAGTTTCTTAAACAATGGTATTAATTTCATAAATGACTTGAATCTCTCAAACAACACAGAATTTCACCTTCTCGAATATCTGGTAAACCCGACTCTACATGACAAAAGGGTTTATATTCATAAAAGCTGCCAAGCATGTCCCTTTTCTCTCCCTAGTAATAAAATGTTATTAATATAAATCCGTATTGATGGAAACAATCCAGCAGACTCTCATATAACATTGATTTAATCACAGCCACCATCACACAGTTTAATAATCCTAGCAAAAGTATCCAAAACAATGGAATTAGGGAGAATTGAGATTATTTAACGCATGTACTATGAAAGCAAGGTGAGTCTTGCTATGAAAGTACCATATTGCAGAATGGATATCGGGTTAATGATGATCTAACCATCGTTTATATTTCGTATTTGCATAGTATTATATTCATTTATATCTAATTGTTTTATTGCTATGTCTCCTTTCCCACTTCATGTTTTTATTCTAGCAGAAAATGCTTATTGGATCTTCATATTTTGCATCAATGGGCTGGTAAAAATCAAAAGAGCGTGTAATACGGAAAAACCACTGTCACGAGCCTAAAATTTAAATATCACCTCTGCGTAACTGGCGATGTCAATTAAAACATTACAGTTCATTAAAGGTAACCGTTTATTCTGTCAAGTACCGATCCATACCTCTATGGTAATCATTCATGTGGAATTAATTATTCGACGAAAGTTGAACTCGGCCTTTGATACCTGCTACGTACAACTGATCGGACTCGTTACTCATATTTTAATTATTGTAAACGGCGGCGCTACCAATGCATTATCAAAACTGATAAACAAACTAATATTCGATATTATAGGTATGATGATTAGCTTTCATTGCCCCCATTACACGATCCATTTTCATAAATCACAAGTTTAAAGTACTCAACTTTAAATTGCAATTACGTTGAAGGCTCTTCATCGTGTTAGGTACGTATTAAGAGTTACGATTTCGGTTCAATATTCATGCCTTGAGTCATCTGCATTTGAAGTTAGATGCCTATTAAATACGCAATAACATTGTATCTTTGGCATAATTCTGCACCATGTGATGGCTACTTGCTTTCAGCCAGATATAAACAAAATTCAAAAATTTGTACTTGAAGCGGAATCCATTATATTTAGGATACGCTGTACTTTAAGTAAGAGCGTATAGAGAATGGTAGGTTCATTTGTTGTTTATATTATTATAAAGTTTACCTCTATTCTGATCCACTTCGTTCAGTTTCCCACGGATACACGAAATATATGATATGAGGCATGGTGCTCATCCTAAGTGCTAACTCATTCCACTCCATAGATGAATCGCTGGAATAAGAAAAGAAAAAAATGTTAGATGGGGCTGGCAGTCTTAGCTGACGAGATTTTCCCCGAGAACGCTCCCTCTCCCCAAGCCGCCATTCCGATCATCTCCTTGCCCTCACCGATGAAGTTTTTGCCTCATCTCCCACCTTGCAAATGGAGTCTAAAACTAAGCCTCCATCGCTCGGAAGACTGAAACTTCAAACTTCCCCGAAAATGAGTGAACCTCAGGTTCTTAAGGGATTCGATTTATGGATCGGGGAAGGGTGCACGTAAACTTTAACCGGGGCATTGACGTGGAAGTTTGTTGTGAATAGGCAAGTGAGTAGAGGCCTGGCCAAAAAGAGACCGTAGACGAATCTTGAAAAGCTGCAATCAGTAGCCTTAGCTTCCTGAGTAAGGAGTTTTTTTTTCGTATACTTTTCCAAAGGTCCTAAATTACACGATTCATTCTAACGCTACTTGATCGTCAGAAGCGGTACTCCGGGATATTGTATAAGTAATGTGAATGATAGATTTTTAGACATATGCTCAATCTTAATTAATTATGCTTAATTAGCCTTCAATGCATGAACGTTTTTAGGAGAAATTTAAAATAAATTAAGGAGGTTGGCTCGCGACTGCGTGAGTCAAGTTGTCTGAGGAATCTTATTAATTTAAGTACGAGTATATGCCTGCTAAGTGATCCTTACTTCACAAAGAAAATTACCTAAGCTATTGAAAGTCATAAGTATCACAAGAAATGCGACGTAAAGTCGAAGGATTTCTTTTTTATGATAATTTTAATGAGCTCGACTATGGAGTCAATTCAGCATTTACTTTAAAGAAATAAATTCATGTACTCAATGAATTTACTAATTTATAACACCAGAATATTACTATCAAACATTATGTTATTTTATTTTTCTGAAATATGCTTTAATATCTCATTAGTAATGATATTATTCATACGCCATACATTTTACATAGAGCGACCGCAGCGCCACTTGAAGACAACTAACGTATTTCGTCTGCTATTAGCGCAGAAATTGGTGGATTTAGCGAGAAATACGGTGGGTTGATGCCTTTATTTTCATGTCATTTTATTTCTTGTGGCATTACGCATAAAATATCAGTTTTTTTGAAAAAATGACATGACACTATGGTATTTTTAAACATTATATTCCCATGTGACGGCCATTCTCGCCGTTAATCGTATGTAATTTCAAATGCAATTTGTGCAAAAAGGAGTATGGGTTGGTATAATTATCTTTACTTTATTAGATAGAGGAACTTACGTTCTCTAAGTGCTGAAAATAAAAAAAAATGACATGACTTTCACTATTCGGACCAACCTCCTTAATTTTTAAAACATACAAAAGTAGAGCACAACTTGTGAAATTAACGCTAATGTAAATATACGGATATTTTTACTAAATTAATTAAGTAACCACCTATAGATCCTGAGATAATGAAGATAAAAAGATTTTTTGAAAATCTTGCATCTTTCAAAACGAGTGTCGCACCATTAGCATATATATTGGTTAGTTTTCGTTTAAAAAATGATACTTTTTCAAATAGTAGAGATCAAACTGGATTTAAACCAATAATAAAACTTTTCTATATTTTTAGGGAGTAGGTATATGCCAGGAAAATCTTGGGCTACAAATATCATGACAATGAATGGAGAAAAGATAAATGTTAGGGCATGATTTCAGTTTTGCTTTTGTATGAGAAATACAGATTAAAACAAGTCAAATATTTTTATGAGATTTCAATAAACCGATAGAATGATGCTCAAAATAAGAGTGCAAAAATATCCAGTTCAGTCAGTGAAACAAGGGACGGTAGACATATTTATGAGATAACTGTCAGTTGATAAAAAATTGAAACTAGGTTATATCAACAAAAAAAAGTTTGGATAGCTATGTCGAAGGGTCTCACTCAGATACAAACTCCGGGCCTCTTATAAGCAACACCTCTAATGTAGTCCTAATACCGTGACTATCAGTGGATCCAGAATAAAAGAGAAAACCAGTGGAAGGAACAGGTAGACAAGCTTTGTGGCAATGAGGGCAAGCCTGTCAAATAGCGTTTAATTCGGCAAGTGGCGTCGCTATGCGTAGAATTTGAGTATAATTTAGGTAATGAGATAGAAAAAACATTAACATTAACAATTGGAATGGTTGTCAGCGTTTTGTTACTAATTAAGAGTTTACGAGATGTCTATAGGAAAAGTGAGATTGAGGTTTTACAGTTTCGAAAACACTGTAGCCTTCAGAGAAAGAAGTTTAGTTATTTTCACTCCATTAAAACAATTTTAATTTCCATTTTAAGTATGAAAAAGTTGAACAATAATTCGATAATAATTTTGCGCACTAAGCTAAGACTAAGGAATTAACGGCTACAAATAAAAAGAGACTAGAGCACAGTATGTGTAAGGATAATTTAAGCTTAGGTTTATGAAGGGGAAGATAACGGGCAGCGCAATGCCTACAACAAGGCGGCTAAAGGAATGGAACCAGTTATTTAGAATGTGTTTCATTTCTTTATGGTATTTAAGAAGAATTTTGAGTGATCGTTATGGTTTTTGAGAAAGATCGATAATGTTAATAAAACATAGCTGAAACGAGGTAAAGACCAGCGAGTGAGGCGTCTTTCTGAAAATTTATTTGGATAGTCACGGTATTAGGACTACATTGGAGGTGTTGCATATCAGAGGCCCAGAGTTCGTATCTGTGTGAGACCCTTAGACATAACTATCCAAACCCAAGCTAGTTTATTTTCTGGATAACAGAACTGTCATGGAAATCGCAATTGGCGAAAGTAAGGGAATAGGCTTCCTATCCTAATAAGTGGATTTCACACACCACTTGGCTTAGTTAGCAGTTGGTAAACACTACTCTCACCGACCAGACCAATTGCAGAAAATAGCACAAAGTGATAAGGTGAGTAAAAAAAGAATAGTTATAGCCATCAAAGTTACGCTAGTCCGCCCATAATCGCGCTGAATTTTGACAGGATGGGTTACGGGGTTTCAATGGTAGTGGATACGTTTAAAAAAAGTTATGTGTCTAGAGTAAGGGAAGATACTACTATAAAGAGTACACCTGATGACATTTTAGGAGATTGACCTTTTTAAATATTTAGCGAAAGTGGCTGTTAATACGTCCAAATATGCATTATTAACCCATATAACGTGAAAAATTACCACAGATTCTTTATCAGGAATTGAAATTTTCAATATATTCTGAATCAACGTCTACAAAATACCTTGCGAGCCGCCGGAGGGACGTGCGGTAGGGGTTGTTCCGTCACCAGCCATCTATACGGGAAAGGGAATAAGGAAAGGAGGGCAGACATCGGTGTAGTTGGATATACTAATGTTTATCCTAACGTATTTGAGTTATGATCACGAAATTCTTATATCGATTTCGGCTGTATATCTCTCCAATTCTCTCGTTTCTATCAGATCTTCTGATGTAGTGCGAGGGTAAAAGGACATCTGACGTATTATCCTCGAATTTGACCGATTTGAGTTTTTCGAGTAGACTAGCATACTATTTTGGGATGTCTGAAGACTAACATACGAGTTTTCGGAGTTTACCATCAAATTCCTCTTACTGCGGAGTGGCATGCTCTACATGGACATATGCGTTGTTAACAAAACGAGCTACCATCATTTGTATTTTATCGAGTTCACTGATTAAATAAATGCATACCTACCGGATTCCAAATGCCAGATGAAGACTCGAGATGACCTTAATAAAGCGAAATAACATCTTTCTCAAGCTTTTCATCCGATCACATTCCTAACATTCTTTTAATTAAATCAATAAATTTTCATATATTTATGAGTTTTCGCCATGGTAAATCCAATGTTAGCATTACTTTTAAATAATTAACATCGCTCACCACATTCAAATTTACTCGGCGGACTTTATATGAAAAGGTTTGATGTGATATCTTTTGTCAAAAGGTGCATAACAATATTTAACTATAATCCCCATTATATTATACTTAGAATATTTATTAGAACTTTGGCTTTTAGCATTTAGTATTATTGGATCTTCAAAGCATTAACTTTGCAAGTGTCAAATCGAAAAAGCGCTGACTAAAAAAATACATTTTCAACTAAAACGGACAACCGCTTCGCAGGAATTAGCAAAAAAAATCACTTGAGATAATGGTCTCTTCAGTTAAACTATGTGGGTGAAAATAAATCAAGAGGCTGCCAAACGGGAGATCAACACTAAGGCCCATAATTTGCAAGTTTTCTTGCAAGAAATCCGTCTGGAAATGTCCGTGAGGTAATTTCTTTCACCATTACATATGCGCGCGCGAGAGACCATGAGCAACGTGCTCCGGCGGGATTCCCCTAAATCCTTTCCCTCGTAAATTCAATTTTTGTTCCAACGCCTGTCCAATGGACCCGAAAGATTTATTCGGAAACCGACATTATTTCTATTTGATTCGAAAGAAACAAACGTTCCCTCGTTCCTCACCGGGATCGAAGCCATCCAGCCCCCCTCCCCTCCTTTCTGAAACCACCGTCGCAACCACCACCATTCCGAAAACCATCAACCAGCGCCGTCAGCTCACCCTATCCCCTTTCGCCTTCCCCATCCTCTGTAGAACTGCAAGGAGGGCAAGAAGAGGAGACGGGGTTTGGGGAGGGGTGGACGGTCGGACATGCAGGGGAAGGAGGCATCCTTACCCCCTCTTCCCGGCTCCTAGACACTCCGGATGACACGAGAGTGATTGCCGGGGCAAGTGAAGGGAACGACTTTTCATTAATAAAATTGAACGGGCTGCGGTGGTAAGAGGCTGCGGAAGAAAGGGAGCAGGAGATGGTAGGACTCGAGAAGATGGGAGAGGTTGGGGGGTGGGGGGGTATGTGGCAAGGAGCGAGGGGCAAAAAGGGAAACGGAAGATGCCTTCCTTCCGAGTGTCTACAGAGAGTGTCATTTCACCTGGGAAAATTAGGCTGCCTACTTCTTGGAGAGAAGCACGAGTAAGTATGGCTTTGTGTTCGCGATTGACTTGAAATTGTCCCTCGTGGAATCAGTAATAGTTCTTTTAGAGCAGCCTCAATGTTGTTCCGATTAGAACTATTCTTCTTCCATTGTCGAGCAATATGAAACTAATTAATAGATTTAAATTCGATAATACAGGGTTTTAAATGACTCAAGCATTTATTCGAGGGGATGATAAATTCATATGAGCATGCAGATGACTTGCTGTCCACTATAAAGTGCAACTATCTGTCCTCAGAGACGACACGTTTTTGGGAATATGGGTAACAATTTCGAACAAAGAACATTTATTTCTCTTAAGTAGGCACTCAATTACTGATTTTGATGCGAACAAAGATAGGTTCTGTTTTTCCGATTTTTGTGATTGTAAATATTTTACGGTTGCTATGAACGACTGGTTGTTTATTTTTTCAACTCATAAAATACTCAACCGATGAGAGCAATTATTAAAGCACCTTTAGTCCATCATCATCATATATAACATAAAAAGATTTAGCAATTGCAATTTTGAGTACATTACTCGTTGATAAACATTTATATTTATTTGAGATGATTTTTGCCTCAATAGTCGAAGCAAAAGCAGTTTTGGATTATGTTTGAATAATTAGGAAGTGTAATTATTAAAAGATTTCACTGACGAGAGGGTAGATTTTTCACAAAAATTGTCAGGTTCTGAAATAGCTACTGGGTGGATTGAATCCTTTTAGCGAATTATTACATACATGCTATTTGATTGTGTATTTACATCCTGTATTTTTAATATTGAAAATTCTCATCCAATCTTATCTCATATAAACTCAAATGTACAATCAAATTTGATCACGGTGTTACGATACCCATATAATACAATTGCTACACTTTTACATTCCTCACAGTAACTGTCGTTGGAAGGAAAACTAAGGAAAATGAACATAAGACCGTAATAGATAAATTGCGATTATTATGTGAAGGAGGAAAATTAATATATTACATGCAGTAGGAAAATTTATAGCCGCGGGAAACATCAGGAGTTTGGCAAACCAGTTGAATAACTGATGAACTTTAGTGATACAATTATGGCAATAATCGATTCTGTTCAAGTCACTGCAAGCCACAAACGTTATTAAAATTTGTGTGACGAATTGTGATTCAAATAGCTTCTTTCTTCCTTTGAATGAAAGTTACCTGTACTACCACGCCAGACGCTTGAACACAGTGAGATATCTTTTGCCAGGTAGCGACATTTTCTGGGCTAATATGTATCGAAAGCTTTCCAGGGGTTCAAGATGAAGAAAGAAATCCATTCTTCTGTGACAACGGACAAAGGGTTGGCGCGAGCATGTAGCAGTGTCATAGGTGTCACAGGTCAAAGTACGTACATGAATATTTCAGTTAAAACTTTCTTTTACTTTAGCTCTTGGGATTTTCACGGGATTCTTCCGACATGAGAAATTTCTACAAGGATAGACGCATTGCGAGTTTCTCGGTTGGTGGTGTTGGCAGATAAGTTAGGAAAGTTGAGCGGCTGGAAGGGAAAATTAGGTGAATGAGGAAGAAAGTATACGAAAGGATGATGGGAACGACCAAAAATTGTCAACAATAAATATACTTTAAGAAAAGCAATTAGAAACAAATTGGAAGGCCTAGTCTCATTTCCCCACCTTCATAAGGCCTGAGCGAAAATATTTCGGGGAAAATTACCTCATTTCAGATTTTCTGCTTCAAGCGGAAATTATTTTTCAAGTGGAAATCTCATAAATAATTATTATTATTTATGAGATTCATACGATAGTTCCTGGATTCCAGGAATGATAGCTATATACTATGATGGATGGTCTAAATTATCAGTTAAGCCATTATTTGGAGAATGGTAGATGGAATGAACGTATTAGCGACACACATTGACTACCATTACTGCTTTGTGACCAATTAAACACAAATTTTGAATGAAACTATAGTTAATATGTATGCAGAATTACTACGCCCTTCATTATTTTTCTGACTATTATGCTCGCACGAATCAAAATATGCTCTTCTACACCCCCAAATTACATCTCTATCCGTAATAAGTTTTTGAAATACTTTATTACTTGTCTACTCATCACCTTAGAAGTTTTGCTTTACTTCATTCATGAATATTCACATTTCTCCAAGAATTTCCATACAGTTCTTCTATACCCCAACTTCGCTATAATTCTTTGCTTCGAACTAATCTATTGTGTTCCTGATTTGGATAATTCCTGTACGATGCCTTAGATTCTTTATCTTTCTTCTACCTAGAGAATTTTACGCCCCTTCTCCCAAAATGTATCTAAATTTATCACAGTCTGTTATTTTTCATTATGTTAAAGCTATGTAAATCACACTTTACATCACGTAGCGGACGGAAAGAGATTTCTATCAAAAACCTCTATGGACTAGGGAAACAACCGTAATAATTTTCTAAATTCATGGTGTAATCAATTTTAGATTAAACTTAAACTTTGGGAAAACAATGATTACAAGTTAAAATACTTGGGTTCGTTCAGTTTAGTTGGCATTTTGCCCTTCGGAGGTAAACATTTATGGAGACCATTTTACACGATGCTTATCATTTCGCAGTCTGATACTTGTGATACAGATGTGAAATGAAATTGAATCGCGTGAAGTAACGAATTGCCGGGAATACTTCCTAAATTCATGAACGCCTACATGGAAAATAGCCCCTATACTATTCTCATGAATTCATCCAGCAATTGACGTGGATACACGCAGCTTCAAACTGTTTTATTTAATTACTACGTGTAAAATGACCTTGAGAAATATAAAATTAAGAGCAAACATACTTTGTAAAGAAATTTGACGTTAAACTAATGTATTTAATAAAGAAAAAAGGCATTTATTTATAGAGACTCAGGCCATGAAATTGCTTGTCTCAAATAAATGTATGAATCGAAACTGATCATTTACTTTCTTTTTTAGTCTAAAATCCATTGTCATGCTCTTTCGTTCCTTCTGTCACCTTTTACCGCCTTTCATATCATACATCCGGGGAACGGATTCAGTTCCAAATAGTAGACCCAAGAATATACGAACATGGGCAAGGATGCCCAAAGGATGTGGACGGAAATATCCTTTCTGCAATCTCAGGCTCCAACCCTGCCGATTATTGGAGAATTATCCACCATCCTCTCTCATTTATATCCAAGAAGTAAAGTTAGTGACTAAATGAGGCACCCAAAAGGTTAAGGCAGGGCACTTACAACAAGGTATTAGCTGTTGGGTAAAAAAATCCATGAAATATCGCTGACTCAAATCCGTTTATAGGCAATTTTATTAATCATTTGCGATCATATGGCGATCGAAATATAAAAAAAAGATTTGGTAAAATACTTTATGAGATAATGGAAAACATTTGAATTTTAACAAGGTCATTAAACGGTTGTGTGGTTAAAATGTGCAAACTATCAAATGAAATACGTTCAGCATTTGCAAATGATTACCAGTACACCATTCAACCAGAGCCGACGAATCAGAGAGTATAACCGTCCTGTACATCCGACAGAAAGGTCAATATTGGTAATACTTGAAATGGTGTGATAGATAATAATAATGACGATTAATTTGTGTGATGAAAATATTGAAATAAGGTGGACAAGATATCCAGGGAATAGTAATTAGGAAGAATAGTTAAGCAAAATCTCTTGTGGAATCTGTAGAACAAGTTATGAAAACTGTAAGTAAGTGAAATAATATAAATGCGAAGAGTACAGTTAACAGAAAAAAATGTAGTTAAGTTGCGCAGTAACTAAGTAAAAATTTTACTTAGCAATTAGCAGAAGATGATGATGGAGTTTGGAAGGATTTTAATTTATGTGGCATACAAAAACTGGAAGTCATGGCCACCATTTAAGGAAATTCGCGTTAAAATGGTGTGGTACAATTAAATGAAGAACTATTGTGAGCATACTAGTATTTAATAGGTAATCATAAAAGTGATAGCTTCATAATTTTAATTCATGATATCTCATTTAAAAAGCAAGACATTTGACTGCCTTACTATTGCATTACAAAGAATATACCCATACGAATCACTCAAATTATCGAGGCACATTCCACTAGTAGTAATAATCAATTTTCAAGAGCGGGAAAGCAACGAATCAATAAATTCTCCTGCAGCATCATCCCAGTTTGAAATCGAGGACTCAAACGTTACACGAGCAACATTTTATTCAGTGATGAAGACTAATGGCTCTCCATCTTATCTTAATGGGTAAAACCAAAATATCAAATTGGATGTGGAAATGGGCAATTTGAAATCGATGCCTTACACGAATGTTCTGGGAGTAAAGAACGTAATCTAATAACGGGAATTAGCCGCCGTGAACAGCAAATTTGCGAAAGAGATTTCATATGCGTATAACGCGTAATTTTCACATGAAGTGCTGCCGTTAAGCCGCGTATTCAGAGAAGATTGAAAGCCGAGAATTAGAGAATTGAATAATATATATAGTTGTATTTGAAATTAAACCTCTTAGACTTACAGATCTGTTCTACATAGCCGCAATGTAGCTATGAGTTTCTTGATACTTAATTAACATAGTAAAGATCTGTTATACACAGCCGCAATGCAACTATGAGTTCCTTGAAACTTAATTCATATGGTAAATGCACACACGAACATTTTTACTGACTAATAACTTTAATCATATTTAGTTTCATGAATTAAAACATAAAAATATATAAGAATGTAACAATGTACAGGAGGTAATACTAAATTCCGTTTTCATATACTATTTTGCAGTTATTTTTTCCACTATTGAATTGCTAGGTCTATTAGGTACAATGTAATCTCTGGCATGGTGTTATAACATCAGTTGTATAAAGTAACATCGCTTCCATCAATGGTCTCTGTTTTTTATATTCTAAGATACTCGTACCATAACCACTAAAGGCTACGGAGGCGTAATTTAAAGCATTCACCACATTATCATGGAGAAAAATGTGATAATGTAATCCACATAACACAATAACCAATGAATTGGTAGAAAATCGTCACTAATATTCAATTTGTCACTTTAAGAAATATATAAAATATTCTTTTCCAATTATCACATTTCAGAGGGAAAATGGTATTCATAGGTCATTTCATAATCTTAATAATTTTTTATCACTATACATATAAATGGAGTAAATTATTAAAACTCAAGAAACGTTTACCAGGTTCCTTCAGATGTAATTCAGGGAAATTAAAAAAAAATATTCTAATTAATTCATGAATCTTATTTTCCGACTGTTATATCGTATTCTACTTAATTATTTTAAAGTTAATGATTAATGAAAACATCTTTTTGCCTAGACTATTCTAAATGCATTAAGTATAATAACAATTAATTCCGGAGAAAAGAAACGGAGGAATTATTTTAATTTTGGATGCCCTACAATGCAAAGTTTAGCCAAAATTTAATTCTTAACTTTAAAAATTTAAGGGAATAGAAGAGGAAAAATCGGATAAATAGTTATTACTGCTGAGTCATTAAGTTGCTTCATGTAACACTGCACGTGGGAATGTAGGACTTTTTTAAGAAAAAAATATCCCGTAAGTATCCAAGTTGAAGAATGCCTTCATAACGAGAAGATTACAAGCCATTGGTATGGGTTCATGTGCTTTGTGTAAAATGGGACCAGTTGTGGCTGGCGTGTAAGACGGAAAATGGACATAAAAGTCACATAGAAGAAGAAGCAACCCGCAGGTCTTATCTCACAGCTTCATTCCGAAAACGCAGGGAAACATTTTCCAGGAAGCTTTTCTAGGTAACTCATCTTGATAACCTGTAGAAGATTTTTTAGCGTCTAAATAGTGAATTGCGGAATCATTAGTAATAAATGGCAATGTTTGTCGAGCTTAAAGCTCTATGTAGTTAAGTTAATGCAATCTACATTTATCGCACGATGAAAAGAAAAAGAGTACCTACCAAAAAATGATGAATAACTTTTACGAAACACAACTTTGTGGTTTGTAAAGGTTATTTATCATTTTTTGTTAAAATGTCATTCCACCAAGAAAACGAGTAATAAATTAAATATTTTCTTTTCGAATCATGAGCAATAGCTACGATTTTGTAACTACAAACATGCCTGATATTTACTTTCCTAGATCAGGTTAGTGAGGCAATTCAAAAAAGGGAATGATATCCTCACCAGTGGTGCCACCAGGCATTTTTTAAGGGGGGGGGGGGGAGGGAGGCCCGCCATCTGCCCGATCTTTTCAAAGTGTAACGAAAATGTTATTTTAATCAGCATATTTTGAATTTTATAGTAGGCATACCTATTAGTTATTACATGTTTGCATCCTATAAGTAGTCATATCAGATTTACAGACACAAATATTCATAAACTTTTAGGGCTATGCTAAGTTAGTAATGCGTCACAGCACAGGTAACAGAGCCTTTCCTTTATCTTTGGTCTAGTCATACACGAGTAAAATGATTAGAAGAGTTTTTCCTATTTTCCAATTTCTGCTACCATGTGACTTGTCAATTAAAGATAAATTTTGAATTTGTGGCGAGCTAAGGTGGAACCAAGGCCCCTTTGGCCCCCTCCGTGGGTGCACCACTTATCCTCACGAGATCATACGGGTTACGCCGTCAGAAACTGAAACGCTACAGAGTTAACAGGTTGGTAATCCTGTACACAACCACTTCTTCGAAAGTTTTCTCATATTTCCAAGGAAGCGGAAAAGTAAATGATGAGAAGAGCAAGGCGGAAGTCTAGTGGGGGGAAGGTAGAGAGCATCAAAGCAACAGGATGGAGACACAAGGTAAGAAAAATGACTAGATTCAAGATGCGGAACGGTAATGGTAAGTTGGAGACGGAAGGGAAAGGAAAAAGATGATAAATAATGACACTACTCGCCGTGAGATGGGAGAAGAAAAAAAATTAAAGAAATATTTTCTTAAGCACCGTGGGTGGGAAAGTGCAAGAGAAGGCTGGGCAAATGGGTAGAGGAAATTATGGCCTCGTCCCGTTTCACGGAATGATTGAGGCCAACTGGTATCCTCCACCACGCAACATATACACCAACTCACACGGGTGACAACTTCAACACTAAAACACGCATTTGTGTATCTCTTTCTACTAAATTTCTTGCTCGTATAGAAAATTGCTAACGTATTGCTCCCAAAGAAAGGGTAAAAATTGGCACCAAAAATGGTTTTTAAATGAACTGGTTTGTACTGAGCTGGAATAAATAATTACGTTGTGAACCTTTATGAGAGCATAACGATTGCATAATACCACAATGACCATAATTTGGCAAGGAATATAATGATTTAGAATCATCTAAATATGCCTAAGTTAAATAAATTTAAAAATAAATTCTTTAGCATTAAATTATTGTAAAACTTTGTTTTATATGAATGGTATTTAGTGGATGAATATTTGTGACTCTTCTTCTACTTGTACTAAGTACTACTTCTCATTTATTTATTATAAATCTCAGAGTATTTTAACATAAAATAAGGAAAGTGAATTTAATATTCTTGCGGAAAAATTAGGGTGAACAGCCATTCTTCGAATATTGTCTGGTAATAACAATTAACTAGCATTCATTGATACAGGGTGTTTTGTGTACGGTATACAAACGAATATTCCTTGTGGAAAGTGCGAAATCAAGGAATACGATTCGGCCGGCCGCGATAAACAGTTTCGTAACCTACTGGTCTGGCAACTCACGAATCGCAGTTCATAACACCACCTCTGGCATAAACATTACGATCAACCTATGATTCACAACTTCAGTCAGACAGCTTGATAGAAAGTTAGCCTTTGAAACAACGAAATACAAAAGTATACACAAAAAATGGCCAAATATTTTATGCATAAATTACAATTCTACACTCTCTCCCTTTTTCTGACCTGTCTGCTAATATATCTCTCATCCTTGTCTTCATGGTTCCTCATACTAAGGTATTTTCCGACACTTTAGTCAAGATAGTGATGTATGCTAGCAAAAAATCATCCCTTAATTATTTTAACACGCGTGTGGTGGAAACAATTCATCAGAACATGCATCTAAAGCATTTTTCTTTACGTTAGTGAAGCATGAACGATGACAGTAGCGGAAAAGAACAGGGTAGAAGTATTCGAAATGTGGTGCTACAGAAGAATGATAAGGATTTAATGGATAGGCAGAGTAGGTAACAAGGAAGTCCTAAGAAGAGTGGGAGAAAAGGGAAGTCTGCTGAAAACTCTAAAAAGAAGACGGGACAACTTAATCGTCCATATGTTAAGACTATGGCCTGATGAAGACAATTGTCTACAGAAAAGTGAACGGGAAGATTGGAAAAGGTAGGCCTCGTATGAGATATATGGAACAGGATGAAGGATTGAAGGATTGGACGGATGTAAAAGAGAATAATTACGCTAATATGAAGAGGTTGGCCGATAGAATAATTGAGTGGAAGGGTTGCGTCAAACCAATCCTTGGATTGTTGACCGATGACGATGATGTGGCGGAACCATACGAGATCATAAAGAAGCCGTACTGTCATTCCAGGGATATCATTCGGAAAATAGGAACTGGGAGCGAAGCAGGAATATATTTTATTTCCGAACACTTTCCCGATAGTGATTCCTGTCGCACCCTAGCGATTTCCTCGTAACGGGAGGGATACGACTTTGGATGCCTACCGCGCTCGCGCTAGCCGAAACCGCACCTGCCGACCCTGAAATCCCTCCCTGGCAAAACTCGCCACTTTCTAATACCACCTAATTATGAAGGGCTCCCCCTACGTCATCGCGCGTGGGAAAAGTTAGCGTCTCATAGTTTCTCGCGCTTGGGATGGGGTGAGTTTCCCCAAAGCATCGGAATCGGGGTAAGTGGACTTTTTGGAGGTATTAGAGGAGGAGTTGAGTGCACGGGGAGCGAGGATGGGTTGTGCCGGTGGGAGGATGAGGGAACCACTGCGGGAAGAGGAGTGTGGGTGGCGAAGGATGCGGGAGGCTTTGGGAGTGGGAGAAGGGTAGGAAGTGGGCGTGGAGGCATAAAAGGAAGATGAGCGGAGAAATTACGGGAGAGGGAGTCGGGAAGGTGAACCGGGACTCATCAGAGTAAAAGGAAAGTGTGGCTAGTAAAAAAAAATTGGAGATGGAAAAGCGTGTCAGATATGAGTGATAAAGACGGCAAGACCTTTACCAAATGAGCCTCGAAATTGCATATATTGATTTAAGTTACGACTTGAAGTGTCTTCTTCCAGAGTTCAATGATTTCAAGGATAAAGTGGTAAAGTTATCCGTGGCATTGAAAAGTTTAAAAAGAGACAATGTGACGGTTAAAACGTAACAGACGCAAAAGAAACTAAATAGAAATCCTTGATAAATGAGTTCTTATTTCCGATACACTAACCTTACTCGTTATTAACTGTCTATTTATTTCATATTTATAGCATTTATTCATAAATAGTTAATAACCGAAGATAGAATTTATTTAGATCTTCGTTACCCATTGTGAATACCTATTATAAATTTTTATCATTTAAATTTGATTACCCAATAGAAATGCTATTGCATGCTATCTCTATCCCCAATTTCGGCTATAAATACCACTAATGGTTTAAAGCATGTATCATATCACGTTTTGGATCCCTGAAAAAGTTAATGGTACCTACTTTCTGATGATAATGCCTATGCAATATTTTTGTCGCCTTTTGTGGGATGTATTTGCTATATCATAATTTTTTACCATTGTCAACGTAGAAATGGTTTCAAGAACAGTATTAGAATGGATATGGTTGGTCAAATTATGAAGTATGGACATATGGGGGTATTATAAAAGAATTTTACTAAACCAATGGTATGGATGAAATAGGAATGATTGTTAGCTGAGTATACGGTCACGTGAGTAGAGAGAGATTCCTATCCTTGGCCTTCTTTAATTCCCTTAAAATTCTCCTCCTCTAGACCTCGGGTGCATGAAGGTGGAGGAGGATTTGACAAAATCTACACAAAATTCCGGATTGCTAAAGGATGAGTAGAATGATGCCAATCTAAGAATATACACACTCATGGAGATAAACTGAATTTATGTGCTTTCAAACAAAACGCTAGACTAATCCATTTAAGTTTTTTAGACCCGATTTACTGCAAGAGAAACGAAATAAGTCAATTAAGAGATTTCACTTATAGGGCAGGTAATACATTGTCATTTGCATCTTTATAGCATAGCGGTTAGATTCAATGAACGCAGGAGCACTTATCGGAAATGAAGTTCCTTTTGAGGTAACCAACTGTAAGACTGAAGTTATTCCGTTCTCAGATTGGATGGTCATATATCAGACGGTTAGTATCCCGACGACTGGCAGCAGCTAGCTTGCAAATGTCGGCTTAACTTCCTGTCACCATCTCATTCAGTGAATCACCTCTCGAATCCACAAAACCGATTATCCAAAATGGTTTGTATCAATGCATGATTTAATTGACATAATTGACACAATAACTTATAACCATCTCGGGAAAAGAATTAGTGAGTTAGTTAAACAACAACGTCTTCGTTTTGTCTTAGATTTAGTCTTGGATTGTGATAATTCCAAAAGATTATATAACTGGAGCATCGTAAAAAACTGATATTATTTCCGTTAAATACAAAATTTCACCCATTTTCTGATCTATTGAAATTTATTTTATATAAATGAGGATACATAGCAATATTTATAGTTGAAACATGAGAGAGAAGGAAAAAAGGACGTTATTCGAATAGGCGTAGGTATTACGAATAGTTTGTATATTCTCCACATTTTCAAATATGGACATTTCTCCCTAAAAAATAGTGAACAAAGAACTATTTAAGCAAATAACCCAAGTGTATTGAATTCATTTCTCAACTGAATGCGTAGAGTGAACGAAAATCATCCAATAATGTATCGATAAAGAGGCCACGTTGGCGAGGTTATCTGAATGACTCGACATAAGGCGTAAGAGGAAGCAAAGAAACGAGAATGGTCGTCGATTCTCTTTCGAGCCGAGGGAACTGTGTATCAAACCAAAGCTATCCAATATATAAATGAAATAACCAATCATCCCTCACCCATGTTCTGAGAGATTTCTCGGCCTCGGGAGGAAGAGAAGTGGAAAAAAAATAAGATTCCCTCCGCCTCCGAAAAAAACCCTTTTCTTCCCTTCAGCGCCCATCATTCTTATCCGACTCTCCACTTCCTTAACCGTCCCAGCCACCTCCCACAAAGCTTCCCTCCGAGGAAGGGGGAGGGGAAAAAACCGCCAATCGAACCGAGGGGCACTCTCGCCCACCCCCGAACGCGACATCAACCATTCCTCAGTCTTCCCGGGTCGTATTCAGAATTGATTCGCCTAATGTACTTTTCGTAAACCTTCAGGAAACTGCGGAAGGGAATGGAAAATAATAATTTATACTTTTTTACGCACCGAGCTCCCCCACGGTGTATCTCCGCCTCCCCAATTCACTTCAATATAGACCCCAACCCCATTATACCCCTAGAGAGCTCACAGGCATGATAACCCAAGCAGCTCCATTTTGGGAACTAAATATCTACTTTACACTGAATGCATAAAATTGATGATAATATAATGAGAAAAAACTGTAGTATAATCAATTTATTTAAGCCTAGCTGAAAAAATTTAGTGTGTACAAAATGTAACCAAGGTTTACTGGCAATTTACATTGATTATATTTCACAGTAGTTTGATAATTTAAATATTTCTTCACCTTTATGACAGGCATATCTGACACATATTTGTAATAGAATTTTGCATTGTGTATACCGTATTGATGGAGTTTTAAATTAGAAACTTTATTGAATTCCAAGTTGCCTAGTCTACTAGATTATCACTGATAACGAATAGGTAAAACCGGTACATCTGTATCATACCATGCAAGCCACAAGAGGGGTGTGTGGCAGGGGGGCTGTAATGCAGTTACTCGCATAGGGTTGTTTACACTCCGGTAATGGTTGCTTGTTCATCTCCTGATACGTATGATGGCTTGCAGGGTACTATGTAGATATGGCGAGGTAGTAGCTGAGGTTACGTCGCACCATTTAGCATACCATAATTACAAACGACTGAGTCAGATGTTGAAGAGGTACACTTTGACATTCTAAATTGCAAACATATGATTTAGTTTAATATGGTTTCATTATGTATGCATTAAGGTTACATCATTTGCTCATGTGTGTTAATATAAGACATTAAATCCTTATCTAGAGCAGTCACGTAATTCATGTATTCCATCTCCGTCAGATGCATTATTGTCGTATGGTACCACGAGATACTCATGTACATATCTCTTGTCTCATTTACATCTTGTTTCTCATAGTGATTTATGATATCGTTGCTCAAATACGCATAGATTCACAAGCATGGCAGAGAAACATACTACGTATCTCATTCAAGTTTCAATATTAATGAATATCTCTTATTATCCTTGAAATCACTAGCACATTATGTATTTTAAAGCCGTTACTCACGATATACACATCAGATTTACAATCACAAGTCTGCGCAAAGTATTCATTTTTGCAACAATGTCAATTCTCTGATTTTTCGACCATCGAGGATGGAAGACGAATGACGAATCGTTGAGCGAGTTTGATGAGAAAAGAAAGTTACCCATGTAAGTTACAAGGGTGAAGAAATCAAATGATGAAGGTTTTACTTCGTCAAATACATTATCCAACATTTAATGTATGAAAACATTTTGGCATATTTACACACAATGTCTTAAATACCAAGTTTTACATAATTGATTTGGGCAGTTACGCCGAAATCGAGTGTGCGTGATGCTGGCGTAATTGCTAAAATATCTTGTAAAACTTAGTATTCATTAAATATAATCATAGAAAGATGTGGATAAAAATAGTAGTTTGAAATAATTGAATTTCAAAGTTTCAAAAGGAAAAATCCGGGGAAAAACAAAGAAAGAAGTAAATAAGGGGTCACCTTGAATATTAATGGAAAAATGGCGATATGGTGGAAAGAAATGGAAGCAGTCGATTCGGATGTGCCAAATTTTATTTGAACATTACACTTAAGCGTACCCTAATTGATCGTTTTTGTCGTTCAAAGGAGGTGACCGACATCTTTGGACATTTTGCACCATTAGATTATTTGGGAAAGGACGGCATAAAGGGTGTAAACCGACGTCGGCATCAGCAAGACCATAACGAAAGGTGCCAAGAGGCCAATGGCTCAACGTCCTATCAGGCGGACGGTGTACTGCACCTTCATTGCTGTCAAGTTAAATAGGGACCGGTATTCCACTGAAAACTCATGGCCGGGACTCAAATATGAATCCTCGTGATAGGAGGCTCAAAATGCTGCACAAATACCAATCATACAATTACGGTAATTCTTAAACGGTATAACACACATAAGGCTGAAGAATAACTAGGCTATAAGATAATCTAACTGCTTAGGTTACATGGTAACATATAATATAACCTTAAATGTAAGGAAAATTCATACAACATCCACGCCCAAGGTGGGATTCGAACCCGCTAACTTTGCATTGCCAGGCTAGGACGTTACCAACTTGACTACCTAGACCGACGGCATTGGCAGTCTAATAATGGCATACCAGCGGTAATAATAATCGCATGATGACGCTGCACGATATATCGAGTCCCCTTGATATCAATGTCGCTACGCGATGTTACGTGAATATCCCTCACTGCGGTCGATACGTCGTAATTCCGCACAGCCCCCCGATAGAGTGCAGGATATTGAAAGGGGAGGTGTTGGATTGAGGAGGCAGGAACTTTCCTGGGAGACGGCGGTTCCCCAGTGGGGGAGTGAGAGGGTGTGTTGGAAGGGCGGCACACCCGCTGTGCAGTCGAATACGTCGCTATACGCATTCGGTGGGCGGGTGGGGTCCCGCGTTGCGGAGGGTAGAGTGTGGGAGAAAGAGGAAATCATTTATATTTCGGGACCTTCGGCCTTTCTCGCCTTCGGAGACCGCCCTTCCGCTCCTTACGCCCCTTCCCCCCGTCTCCTCTTGAGGAAAACCGCTATATTTGCATATTACGGAATATGGACTGCCTCCTGCCCCGCCTTCAATTCCCGCCCATTTCACACCCGAAAGTTACGGCTCCCTCTGAATAATGCCCTCGCGCATAATGCACTAATTCCATACGCCTCGTTTAATTGGATCGCCGAATTCCGTGGGTGCGTGTCCCGTGGGTAAGAGTTTGTACGTCTTGATTACACGATCGTAATGCGCAGGGAGGATCGGGGGAAATAGAAGACGCATTTGACGCAATCAGTTACGGGAAGCGGCATTTGTTTATGGGGCTGTTTTGAACCTCAGGGTATGACGGAATTGAACAGTTTGTCCCACTATGTAAGCCATTCAAGCCATGTCGGTAGGTATTGAAGCAAAGTGAATTGAAATAAAAGAACCAAAACATAAGAGAATGATTTTTAAGAGGGAAAATTAAGCGGCGAGATCTGTTAAAAAATTAAAAATCTATAAGGACAACAAAAATAATGGCTAGCAAAAAATATGACCCGAACATAAAAAAGGATGTAACCCAAAATGTTCATAATAACACTTTAATGGCCTGTGTGGTATGAAAGAATTATAATACCAATTATAATAATTCAAAATAAAATTATCAGACATGAGTTTTGACAAACTGCATATTTTAAGCTTTTTTATGGATGAGATGAATGTGTAGTGTAATGCCATAGTGCACATATACAACAAATAGCAATGTTAATATATCAGGCTTCATAATTTATTGGACCTAAAATACCACGTTTTTCACGAGTAAGGTTTTAATGGAAATGTAATTTATTAGTACAAATTGATTACGCCTTTCCCTTACATATTAAATTATCTTTTCATTACGATAACCAATTATTTCATATATCTCATTCAATCAACAACTATGCGTACTCCATAAATAACTGTTATCGTATCTGGATAATTAATTTTCTATTTTAGACGAGTAAAGTATTTGATTTTACCTGTGAAGCAAATTATTTCCAGCTACTGAAATAGAAATACGCTGCATGCATCGCATATATTCGTGTTAAAAGTGTGTTCGTATATCATTGACTGCTGGTGTTTTGAATTCAAAGACCAGTTCTTGTACTGAAATTTCTGCTACTGAATTACTGGGATTATTTATGTAAAGGAATATCCAGTACAGCAATTTAAAAAGTCTCTTAACCGAGAGACGGCGAATATGGATAGATTATTTAATAAATCAATTTCATTATATTTCAACGTATATGTATACAACCACTTATAGACATTTTCAAATAGGCTTGATAGAAAAGTACAAACTATGGGGGGTTAAGTAAATTCTAGGACTAGCTGTTAATACTCAAATAGTAATGGCTGTAAATTTCATAGCCAACATTGATCTGAATCGAGGATTTTTATGAAATACTACGCTTTCTCACAAAATATTGTATCCAAGGGTTTTTAAGGAAATATTTCTGTAAAGCTATAATAGAAATTTCCAAGGCAAAACCTATTTCAGACTCTAATTAAAA
Organism: Platycnemis pennipes; assembly: GCA_933228895.1. Classification (NCBI taxonomy): domain Eukaryota; kingdom Metazoa; phylum Arthropoda; class Insecta; order Odonata; family Platycnemididae; genus Platycnemis; species Platycnemis pennipes. The sequence continues at coordinate 73,493,302 of OW121856.1, read as the reverse complement.
TTTGTTCCCAAACTAAATGCTGGTAATGTAATTCTTACAGACATAGTCCCTGCTTCCCTAATTCCGTATTCCACGGTAAGTTCTGGTGACGAACATGTTAGATGTCGTCCAACTAGAACTTGATCTGCAGCTAACTACTCAAACACTCCATCTATCCCCGGTGGTGGATACGAATTATTTTTAGAAATGCTGATTTTTAACAATATACCTACAGCTTCCTCAGATGATGAGATTTTTACTTGCTCCTCGATATCATTTTTTTATTGTCTAGTAGGCTACAGTGAAAACGAAGGAACGGAGAGATGCACAGAAGAGCAGATGAAGAAAGGACAATGTGGAAAACCCTACGGCAAAGAAGAACCAGATGGATTGGACACACCTTGAGGCACAATGAATTAGTTAGAAATATAATAGAAGGGAAGATTGAAGGAAAGGTTCAGCGAGGAAGACCGAACGACAAATATATAGGGAAAATAAAGAAGGACGTGAAAGAGAAAACATACTAGGGCGTGAGGGAAATAACGCTGAATAGGGCAGGATGGAGGGCTGCAGTAAACCAATTCTAGGATTGAAACACTGATGATGATGAGGCTACATTGATTACACTGGAGGCGGCCTTAACTTCATTATTTTGTTGCAGTCTCTTTCACTGGCATTATGAAAATCCATGAACAAGCGTAATAGATGAATTTCCACGAAAATATCCACCTCATCAGGGGTTCGAATCTGGACCCCCTGAGTTCCATCCAGGTACTCCACCATTAAGCTAGCAAGACTTCCTAGCTACCGAGGGTGCATAAGGTATCTTTACAGGTAGAGTACTTGGCTAGAAATCAGGGATACCGCGTTCGGATCCTGGTTGGATTTTTTCCTTGTGGAAATTCATCTGCTGTGCATTTCAGCGGGTGACTCCGTTAAGGTATTAGCAGCTACTTCGCAATCCTTAAATTGGATAAGCGTACGTTGAATGCTTTGGTAAATTATTTACATGAGAAGAGTACGCTTTTTTGAACGTGCAGAAAAAATTTAATGAATATTTCAAGTGTGAGGGGGGGATTATGTGTACACAATTTCTAGTATTCGAATTTAGTCACACGATAGATAAGAGATGGGGTTGGGAAAGACTGACAATGAGGAATCCATATGAGAGCTCGAGGCCTTGGGAATGAGGGGAAGAAAGCGATCGGAAATAGATCAACGGTGGAAACGGAGGAGAAGTCTCGGAACGACGTTCTCGGATGGCAGCGGACTTCGCGAGTAATAAAAAAAGAAAACGAAAGTATCCCGGGAGAGTTGGAGGGATTCGGGAACCCTCGGAAGTTGGCCGGCCTGCAGTGGGGGAGGGAAAGAGTCTCAGCTGGGCGAGGGATGGCAGACAGTGACGAGGTATCTCGGGGAATGGAAGTTGCAGCGAAGGAAGGAGGGAGAAATAGGGATTAGCACGGCCGGGAGTTGAGGGGGTAGCGCTGGGCGACGAAGGGGATGGGGAGCGGTCGGCAGATGAGTGGAGGGTTTGGCTGGAGATAAATGAAAGGAGGATGAATCGTAAGGGTGGGGAAGAGATGGGGCAAGGTGGGTTCTAGGGGGTTTGACGAAACGTGGGTCGGCACAAAGGGGAAGGAGACAGAGGACAGGGAGGGTGGGGAGGGAGAGAGGGATGATCGAAGCGGGGAGAAATGGGGAACGAAAGAAAATGGTTGGGCAGGGGCTTGATGCAGACACGGGAGAAGATGGAAGTCTAACAGACAGACTACTTGGGGGAATAGTTGGTGAGGGTAGGTGGGGGGGAGGAGAAAAGAGTAGGAGGAGGAGGTTGGTTGAAAGAATGAAAAGAGGCGGTTGTGCTCGGATATCGAAGAAGCAGATGAGAGGGAAAAGACGTGATGAGGTTCGGGAAAAGACGAAGCGGGTCGGCGATACAGGAGCAAAGGGTTGGGGAAGTGCAAGGGAGAGTCAAATGTAAGAAAAGAAAGAGAGAGTCAGGAGGGTGGAAAGAGAGGAGTTGAGAGGAGATGAGAGCGTGATCCTGAAGTATCACCACCGGGATGAAGAGAGATGAACATAAAAATGCTCTCATGAAATAGTACCCAGAAAACCTTGAGTCAAATATTTGTGCACAAGTCCATTTTGAACGCTTCAGCTGTGAACTGATTTTACAAAGGGGATGCAATATAATGGCCCCTCATTCATGTTTTGACTACGTCTGTCATTTGGCTGTCATATAAGCTACTCCATTTATTCGGTATCTCACTTACAGAAGCAAAATCACCAACTATTATTTTTGATGGTTTTTGACGATGTCTCATTAACAGTTTTCTTAAAAAAAAGGATCATTCATAAAAATAAAGGAAAAGACTACTGAATTATGTGTAAATTGAAATTGGAACATGAAGGATTTATTCGCTTCATTTCCTTTTCAAATGGATTCGTTGACAATAAGGTCGGCTGAGAGTTCATTTTATTGCTTTAAAAGCACATACGACCGGGCGGCATGAGTGAAACCACGAACTCACGTGAGTTGTTGCAACGCTTTTTATCTTGGTTTTGTTTTCGGTCAAAAAAGAAATCAGTAGGGAAAATTTTATTCTACCAGTTTGATAGGCTATGGAGTTCTCAAGCATTCATTTATTTCACCCCATCTTTTATTTTCATTCCCTGTACTATATACTTCTTCTCACTACCATAGCCTACCTGTTTCTCTTGCGTTTAAAATGCTCCCCATCTTCTTCCTTCTTCCCGCTTTCCTAGCTAGCACTCCTCTTCCTGTGACCGTCATAAGAATTCACTCGCTTCCAATTGCTTCTTATATCAACATTCTACGGATAGTATTAACGCTTACTTGCTAGAACTTTATAATTTGTCTTCCTTTCAGTTCATGGAATTACATCCATCTTAATATAAACCACATGTCAAAAGGAACTTATATTTATCCATACTCCCCATGAGATTCTTGTTACGGGCATGCATGACATCACTCTCCATATCAAGCGCTTTACTTATATTCGCTCACCATCTTCGTTTCCGGCTCCAGTCATATTTTTCCTTCTTTGTATAAAAGTCCCATTTACTGAATAATTTATCCATCTAATGTTTGTAGTATTACGCCTATTTGCGACCAAAATGAGACCCAAATACGTATAACATTCCAATTACTTTATTTGTAACTCCATATTTTGCTCTTTTACAAACTTGATTTAGAAAGCGCAAAATATTAAGTTATAGCAGTACAAGAGATAAACTACATCGTGACTAATATATACTGTTGGAACTAATTATACAACGCGCAGCGTAAATTTTTACCATGGGGGTTTTCAAGTGTTTCCGCACTAAAAGGCGCTTCCGACAGGGAGGAAAGGTATAAGGATAGGAATGGAAGAGATGGGGGACCTCTCTACGTAATGTCCGAAGTCTCACGCCAGGCTATATTCAGCCCGCTTGCAGGCGCGTATACTTCAGGATGTGAAACATATATTGGTAGTAGTAGTTGGAGTTTGTAGATGCGTCGACAGCAGTGGGCATTTGCACAACATATATTGGTTATTATGAAAAACCTACTCTTCACAGAGAATATGTTTTAGTATATATAGAGGTTTACGATGCAAACCTTTTATGCTCCAATTGCGAATGTCCACATTTTCTGTGAAATGAACAGCATTAAATATAGCATTAACAAGTGATCGTAATTTGTGTACATGGGTTTGAATTGCATGGAAATGCACGAAAAAAATTTAATATTGTGTGTACTTATTAGAAGGTTCTAAGTTTTCACTCTTAAACTTCGAATCCATCCAATCAATAAACCTGTAGCGTCATCTACTCGGAATTAAACTTATTGGAGAAGCTCACCTATCATATGCTCCTAATACGTATACTATTAGAATTGCATGCATAGAAGTTCCTTCAATTAGCGAAAGATACAGCACATTTATATGATTTACTCAAGGGAAGAGTCTGTTTTCAGAATTCTCCCCTAGAGTTGGAAAAAGGGACTTTCTTTTTTATGCCAATGAAATAATTAGTATTCGACACACTTTTGACTGTAGTCAAGGAGCAATCCCATTTAAAATTGTGCTAGCCCATATTAATTTGCAATATCCTCCTATTCACATGCATTGGAATAATTTAAGGAATGATAACTTTCTGGGAAAAAAATATGAAGAGAAACACGGAAAATTAACCTAATTTACTATAAAACATTTGAGAGGTTTGAGGGATTTAAGAGAGATTATAAAACATTTGAGAGGTTTAAATTGAGAGGTTTGATTGCTAAAAGATGTATGGAAACGATTATATTCAAAGAACCTATAGTCAATGTGTACGAAATATTAAAATATTCTTTACTGGTGATAAATAAGCGTTAAAACACGAAAAAACTAAAAACACGCCACTTACAGAGTATTTTTCACTCCACTAATTTTTTCCCTTGGGATAAATTCAAAGGAGCAGAATGTCTCAGATAAAATCGTATTTGGGCTTGTTGGTAGAAGATTAAGTTTCCCAGGACTTCTCAGAGGAACCTACTCAGGAATAAGCTTTCAAAAAGGTTCGCACTTTCCCTTTCCTGAGGTGTTTAGGCAATGTTTTTTTTTAAGTACCAGGGATTTGTTTTTCACTGTCAGTGGAAAGCATGGTGATGGAAAAATGTAAAATCGTTCATGTGTAATCCGTTAAGTTTGCTTTCATAGACTAAAACCACAAATGTACTCCCCCATCATCACCTGCTAAGATGCAAAAGATTAAGGCTACGCACATTTAAAAAAAACTATCCAATGTAGAGACATACGCTGAACATTCGGGATAACCAGGTCCTTTTTATCCAATAAACATGTAAGAATACTAATAATTACGGATATACATTTGAGAGCATGAAGTACGACGCATTCCATACTTGTAGAATTTTCCACTAAAATTCTGCTTCTATATTGACAATAATAAATTCTTGAATATATGTTTTGGAATTAATATTTATTTGAGAATAAAATTGGTGAATACTACGTAAATTACATATTATTGTGGCCTGCGGTGGTAATGGACAAAAATTCGACCATAGCAAAATTATCAAGAACTAGAATTCAGGATAAACGAAAAATATCTTACTTCGTTAAAAAGCTAAGTAGCTAAACAATAGTTACCGATAACACTTATTTAAATCTTGGCGATGGTAATCTGTTACATATTTTAAAATAATTATTCTAAGGATCGGTAATCAAGGGTACTTAGCATTCCGTTTTGTTTCATTCCTACAGTTTTTGTTAGCTACGTATTTCAACTAGTTTCAGCACATTTTTGTACTTTGAAGTAATGCAAAAATTCATTTTTTCCCTGGGTATATATTAGTCCAAGTATTTGTGTGGAATGTAGGCATATGTGTGTGCGCATGTATACTCTATATGACTTCTGAATTAGTGGGCAAGAGTAGGTGGGTACCATGCACAAGGAAACCTATAAATATTTATAGTATACAAAGATATATTCGCACTTGATGAATATAATCGGTAGGCATTTAAAAATAAAAATAAGTTTCATTTTCCTTTTCTTCATAGTTTTCAATCATCACTGCTATGACGCTTTGTGATTTTGTTTTATGAAAACAAAACAAAAACCTCCTTAATCTATGGTCATTTTAATAGTTATATAGCTGCGCCCACATTCATTTTTTAAAATTTGCAAATCTTAGCAAAGCCGGAGAATTTTAGGGAGGTATTAAAATAACTAGGATTGGGCCGTTTACCATATTTAATTCCCGAATCTGATAGAGTTTGTAAAATAATACGACCCGTGTATTTCCGTTTTAGATCCGTGAATTAGTTCTCGAGTAATAAGAGGCGAAAAAGTGATGTTTTTAACCCTTTTGGAAAAGTGGGCGCGTATGCGACCTCTTACGTCATCCACTTCGTCCAATCACAACTGAGCCCGCGAAACTTCTTCGCCTTATCGTAATGGGGGCACACAGGTGACTCTGCCAATGGAAGCGGTTGAAACAGGATCTGTGCGAGCAGAATTTCCGAGATCCCCCTCCACTCCCTACCCTTTCCCACAAGCAGTCAAGGACGGGAGGTGTATTACGTAAATCAGCATAAAGCAGCTTCTTCGGTAGGGGTCACCTTTCGCTTATTTTGATTTGATTTACGAGTGAATAACTCTGGATAGTAGATTATTTTTTTCACTAAAATTCATTGTTTCGTTTCCATATAACGATTTCGTTTCCGAATAAACGCCCTCATTCGACGGTTGCCCACATCCAGCCGGTTTAGTGGCGAGCAATAAGCTCGGAGTTCTCTCAAAACAGCAAATTTAGATCCACAATCTAAGATAGTTGAAGTAAGAAATCCCATTGATTGTAGTATCCAACGACGGAAATTATCGCTATTAGAATGCTAAGTATCGTCTTTGTACTCATCACTCTTTCTCATCACACTTTACTTTTGCCACCTTGACAAAAACCAGAAAGTAAATGATCTCTTTTCACTTTCAAATGACACGTCAATATCAGCTAGCGGCCTCCAAATTTTTAAAGTAACGCTCACTCTTAGGGCTGCGGGAGCAATCCCTGAGCTCTGCATTTCTATTAATTTTCGACCCTTAACAATAAGGAAGATAATAATCTCTATCGGACCCTCCGTATTCTGCGGAACTTGTGAGTTTACCATGCCACATTTCAAAGAATAAGTGAAGTTCAAATTTATTTATAATCTTATGTTTTGAAAACTTATAAAATTGTTAAGCTCTACGGACTATATGACTATATTATTCTTGATTTAATTCCTTGCCAGCGTTTTTGGGGGAATAAATATGCTTCCAATATAGTATAGAACCTATATAAAAGATAAATGTGGCAATGGTATTGACAGTTCATATAAATACTCATATCACTCTTACGCAGCAATATATGTTCCTATGAAATTTATAAAATTTTGACACCAACTTCAAAATAAATTTTGATAAATAACATCAAAGATACTTTTAGATTGAAAGATTTCATTTATTAAAGCTTGAAAGGAAATTAAGAAAATCGGTTAGAAATAATTTGAAATTGGAGCTTTATTAAGCACAATATCAAATTAGCATTTTAACTCCTTCTATCTCCGGAAAAATACATTTAATTTGAAATTTCAGATACTTCAGCATCCCCTTTGGAGATAATACGCATAATATTTATCACAAGTTTTTGCCATTTTATCTAATTGAGTTGGATTTTTTGGGAAAATGAAGTCACAAAAGCTATCAATCAGGTTAGGAGGTATGGTGAAATTATGAAACGTTCCATTAAATGGTATATAAAAACTGGTGCTAGTAAAATTTGTCTCGATCTTATCCGAATAGTCTGTTAGTATGATAAAGCAACACGAGGAGTGGGAATAGGAAATTCAATTGTAAAATTATTAAGTTAGGTAAGCTGAAATAAAATGCAAAATGAACTCCAATGTAAAAAAGCGGGATTTATCCGTCACTGGGTACCTACCTACACAACGTGTCTGACCTTTCTTTAATCCCTCTGGCGACCCGTAGGAACATCTCTGACCTGTCTTTTCTCCACACTGCTATTAACGGTCAGTTCCGCTCCACAGAAATTCTTCCATACTTCTCTCTCCATGTCCCAGTCCGTCCTTTACGTAGCAATCACCTCCTCTACCTTCCAAAATTTCGACTTTCTCTCTCCGAGCGTTCCCTTTCTTATAGACTTCCTAAATTGTACAATTCTATCTCATCTCCCCACCCTTCCGCACTCTCCGCACACTTCCGAACGTTCAGCAACCACCTTAAAAATATCTCCCCGACTCTTAACAATCACCATTAACAATTCTGTTTCTATATCTTTTAATACTGACATGCTGTTTTTCATTTTGTTATGGTAATTTATGTTTTATTCTTTATTTTGTATACAATTTTGTTGTTTTTGCAGATTTTATGTTAATTTGTTCACTGTAAAGGCCGGCACCGGCTGTTTTTGAACATTTTAAATAAATCAAATCAAATGAAATCAAATCAAAACGACAGTTTAAAATGTCGTAGATAACGGAAAGAATTATAAATTGGTCAAGCAATAAAATAACAGTAATATAAAGTTGGGCATTTTCAAAAGGGATTAATGATTTAATCCATCAGTCGCAGTAATTATGAAAAATAAATCCCTAGCCTGAGAAGTCATCGTACATTATTTCCTTTTATAGATAAAATATGAATACAGAAAGAGACATGAAGAAAAATACCATTACCATTATCAAAAGCATACGTGCCATAACTAATTGGGACATTATTTTTTTCACCAAAAATGCCACGCAGCTCTAGATGCTGAGTTAAAAGGTACCCCCGATGTAAGTTGACTAGCACAGAGGATAAAGGTATGGAGAGCGATGCGCAGTCGTTGAATGGATAGAACTTCGGCAGTCGTATTGAAAGCTCTAGGGCTGAGGGTAAGGTTTTAGGGTACTGCACATCCTGGATTGCAGGGGTATGAAAGAAGTGATGGTGAGGTTAATACAGGAGGTCAATGGTCGGGGATGGAATGCAAAGATGATTGCAAGAGGGGGGTGGGTCTTAATTGAGATGAACCAGGCGGATGGTATGGGACGTATGACCATGGACCAATTTTGACAGTCGAAGGGATATGGAGAGTAGGAAAAAAAGGATAATCGAGTTAAAAATTAATTCAACTCCGGGGCGGAATTGAATGGTTTCGTCGCCAAAAGATCGCATGGCCGCAGAGCCATCTCCATTCCGTACACTCACAGCGAGTGGTTTCACTGATCCGATATGAAAGGGTTCAAGGTGAACGCGGAGCTGATGACGATTCGTGGTGTAATGCGTTTACCGGTGTTCCAAACGGCGATCAATAACTCCGATCTGCGGAGAACACTGTAGTCAGTAATTCTGGAGGAACGAAGCTGGTGCTCGAATTTCACAAAGTCACATTTACACAACGCTAAAAAATAGACTCAAAAATTTAAAGTCGATTATATTCAATATTTAAGACTGTTGGCAATGAATTATTTATCAAAATAGGTGGAAATAAGATACACAAACTAAGTTGGAATCTGAAATTACATTTTACAGCGTTCTACCATCAAAAATCTGATGATCTATCGAGGAATATCTAACTAGCATGATAATTATACTGAATAAAAGGCGAGACTAAAAGTTGAAAATGTTTTCAAACGCTCCCACAAGTTATTATCGCATATCGTTAGCATTAATAAAAATAACATTGTTATCAGAAGTAGCAGATTTACTACTCACTCTAAAATGATAAGAAATTAGAGCAATTTATTTGTTCTGCAATACTTCTCATTCACTTGAGTCATGAAATTAAGCAGTAGGAGAAAAGGAAATAAATATGTTAATACAGCGCGTATAACTATCAATTCAGTAAAAATCTCAGTTGGGAAATTAATTTTTCAAATATCATTACACCATTGGTAGTTTCTTTAAAGTAATGTACCAATGACTAAGCAGTTAATAAATTTAAAAGGTCTGGGTAGTCAATAGAGTTAATCAACATGTTTTAATGTCTTCCAGAATATAGACAAAATCGTCCATCTACCCTGAGCTAGAACTTTTAAACTACCCTTCCCCGTTGAATATGGTGAAGTAATTGCAACACAGCATAAGATTACCCTTCGATAGTGAATTTTCTTGGATTCAGAGTCTGAAAAAAGCAATTCTTATCCAAGGAAGACTTCCATGGGGAAAAAATAAAGCAAAACTAATACCGTCCCAGAAACAAATGCCGAAGAGTTCCGAAGACTTTTCTCAGACGAGGGGTAAAAAGGCAACTGAAGAGAAAAAAATGCTTACACATACACACGCCTTGAATAGAGATCTGGAGTGCAGAAAGGGACACATGATCGGGCGAAATATCGATCTATCCCGCCCCCTTGAAAGGGTGTGGGTGGGAGAGGGGGGGGGAGGCCTTCACTTTCCGCGAGGTAAACATACGCTAAAGAGAGACGGGGGAATAATAAACCGCGAGAAAGAGAGAGAAGTGGAGGGAGAGAAAGGCAGATGGGTAGATGAAAAAGGCGGGAAGAATAGAAAATAAAAAAAGAAACGGGTCCTGAAGAGGAAGATTACTGGTTGGGGGAGAGGGGAGGTTCGGGACTGAGGGTATAAACGATGAACTGGGACGAAGTCGCACGGACATAAGGAGAGAAAGAGAGAGAGAGGAGAAAAGAAGCTGATTGGAAGGAAAGGTGGGGTGGAGAGAGAGAAAGAGGGGACACGGGAATACTGCGTATGAATGGGAAGAGATGGGATGGAACTGAGAGATGGAAAACGGGCAAGCGTGGGGAGGACCGGTTCGGGGCTGGGGGACCGGAAGGTTCGAGAGGGTTGGGGAGCTGAAGCGTCTCTCCCAGATCGGCAGTCGTGATGGCTCTGGATTAAAAACAGCCAGACCGTAAGGGAACAAGAGAGGTGGAGTTTTTGGAGAAGGGAGGTAGTGTGCGAGGGGATGAGGTGGTTTGGAATGACGGTGAATGGCAGGGAATTCTATGGATGGAGAGAGTGAGAGGAGCTAGGAGAGGAGAGAGGGCTTCGCGAGGAATATAAGAGGAGGAGATTGAATGTGACAAATGTGCATAGGAAGAGGGCGTTGAGGTGATAATACCGAAGGTGAACCGATACTGCATATGGTAGAACACCGAGAATGCGTGGACATAGTGGTTAGAATACGGTCTTCCCATTCTGAGGACCCGGGTACTTGCCCCGGAACCGGTTGATGTTTCAATGGAATACCGACGCTTCCGAATGCCGGGTGGAGATAATTTCAAGTTCAGTACTCCGTCCATGGTATGGAACGTTAAACCTTCAGGCCCCTTGCTGCCATCACGAAAAAACCTCCATATACACCGTCACCAGCCTACCCTTAATGGAGCATTTTGCCTCAGCTGTCGGACATCACTTAATAATAGCTACTTCGGTAGAGCACGCTTCACGTCCATATAACCCGGCGCATGACCCGGTATTACAAGCATATCCCACCAGGTGACGTAACATAATAAATATCACTGAACCGTAGGGTATAGGGCAACGGGATGGGGACGTAGGTATTGATCTGGCCTTCCATCTCATGGGCCCGTATTTGGATCACCAGAATGGTACATTTTTCAATAGCGCACCGGTCCCAATTAAAGGGCTGTGGTGAGCAGAGGACCATTCATTGCAAAGAAATTTATGGACCATTCGGTGTCTTATTTTTGTGATTGATCTAATACCTTCCTTGATTATTCACCCTCATTTCTCCACTTCATACATCATAAATTTCTTCGTATTTTCACAAATCTTTTGAGACTTTTAAACTTATTATTATCCTGATTCGCTTTCCTCTCCTGATGGCAACAAGAACAACTGAAGGTAACTCCGTCAATTAAAATTAGGATATAAATGATAGTGGTGAAATTTGCTTATGGGATTAGATAAAACACGTTATACTATAGCCATACAAATCCTTGCCAGAAATAACCATCTATACCTGCTGATGTTGGAGTGTTTCGGCATTAGACAAAGACTACTTTCCTTCTTCTTTTTATGAAGCAACTAAATTTTTCTTTAATCGCCGCCACTTCAACCTGAGCTCCCTGCATACCTGATGTATATTTGTAGTGATTAAGCATTGGTGTAAACACTGCATACGTACACTGTCCATCACTATTGGTGCGTGCAAGGTAACTATATATATAAAGTGCTAGGGGCAACATACCGCGTGTTAATTTGTGGAGAGTATTCTAAGTCTATTAGCTAAAGTAGACTCCTTATCTTGGCAACTCTCAGAAAATATCATTTTCATATATGTACTCGTCTATAAGGAGCCATTTACATCAAACAGTCATAGTAAAAGGGGTCACCTGAAGCTCCTGTTAACTATTTTTCTGCAAGTGATTATGTATAATTCTGGATCATTTTTAAAGGGGCAATAAAAATATTTATATTATTAAGAAAAAGGTGGTTGTTTATGTACTAAATAAATCAGTTACTTTTTTATATACTCTACTAAGTAGGTAGGTAGCAAAAAAATATGCTAACCATAATTTCGAATAAAATATCTCTCTTCCTCCCTGGAATGATATTTCCACTGTGAAGCCAATTTTTCTCTGGCCAGCAATAAACTTAATCGTAGCAATAATTACCTTATTCTTGACAAAGTTCTTTGAATGTGTTCTAAAATGCTAAATTAGAACCGGTTGTGGTTACTTAATTAGCCTAATAACCCAGAGGTTCTGGGTTCAACTCCCGTTCTCGGAATGGATGCTGTGCTTGTCCTGGGATTACATTCTTAGTTGAACGGTGCGATAAAAATTATTTTTAGATCCCAAAATCTACCTAGGAAAATAGGTATCAAGAGAGAACACGTGATGGACTGTAATCAGGTAAGTCTTTTAGCTACTACTAGCGTCCTGCGTCAAAGAAAATTATTAGTTATCCGGCCCTTTAGCAGAAGGCAGAAGAAACAAAGGTATGACTTAACCCTCAGAATGGCTCAAGATGGTGATATTAACTAGGAAATGCTACTACGTTCAACCAATACAATGTGCAATTCTAGTCGGTCCGCACAGACATATTTTGGCTTGCACTCGCTTCTTAACTGTAATTAAGGCTACGATTAATATATCATAGGGAATTATCTCTCGAGAATAAAGTCAAATATTACTTACCTACACTCAGAACTTCAAAAACAAAATTACTGATAAGAAATGCTAGTTATTGAATGCTTGTGAGGAACGGGGAGAAAGATGAATTAATCATTAATTTATAAACCCGTTAGGTATTTACGGAAGAATATCCATCAAGTTAAACGGTCCGAAAGGACATAATGAAGGTTCCTTTCAAGTAGAAAAGGAAAAGAAATTCCTTTTACTTGAGGAAGTTATACAAGCTTCTAATAGAACAGTCTATCGAGGCAATTCAGAGCCATCCTTGATTATACCTCAGAGGCAATTATCACCCAGTTCTTCTTCATCATATTCTTTAATAGGTGAAAATCTAAGAACTTAAAAAAATATCCAATATCCACCTTTTGCATTGCTTAGACGTTCAAAATCACCAATGGTTATTTTGAACGTCTAAGCAATGCAAAGTCTTACTGCACTATGAATAACAATTTACACCTTTAATGAATCACCTACATTTGAGAAAAAAATTTCAAATATATTTTAAGCGTCCTCCAAATACTCCTATGATAAAAATGCTCCTTTAATTTTTTCTTCTTGACTATTATTTGCAAAATTCTTTCTCGTCATTAAACAAGAAAAAAGGTTGAAAAGGAGGAATTTGTACAAAAGTGAAACCATGGTAAATAAATTTAATATAGGCAATATGTAGAATGAGCTTGGAAACTTGATAGCTCAGTACTAAAATAGTTTTCAGCGAATTATTCACCGTTATATATATACTCTGTACTCAGTATTATGAACAATGTGGCTCATTTAAACTATTCAGCAGTTCTGTGGCCTACAGAAACTCGCACCTTGCAATTCAGGGTAGCTCAATGCATTTTCGTCACATAATAAAAGATCTTTGGAAATTGTGGTCATGAAAACGAATCATTTTAGTTAGTTTAATGTAATTTTATACTTTTTTTGGCTATATACTAATAGCCTTATATTTTTCTAGTTGTTATGAAATACTATTCACTGATATAAGTTTGACGAGAGCATGAAGTTTTTAGTGGCTAGTAACGGCCTACTACCCGCAATATAAACTCGCAGCTCTTGAGAAAAACAGCATTTAAAGAGAGCAAAATTTCTAAGTCACAACTGGGTAGAATGTCTTTTTGCACAATAGAGTACTAACATTTGACGAGAAAATTTAATTGAATGTAAAAACATGTAAATACTCTGCATGGAAAAAATATGAACGCATGTCATTTCCTTAGCTCGGAAATAAACAGAATGGAAGGTAATGTTTCCACAGAATGAACAAAAATGAGAAAATATCGACTCCCATCAAATTGTTCCGAAGTCCCTTTTCGTAAACGAGAATTAAGACCATCTTGCAAGCAGAAGGGACAGGGAGGTACAATATTGCATCTTGGCTCAAAATTATATTTTGGAAAACCTTCAAGAAATTGAACTCCCCCTCAAACATTACAACTCATTTCATATTTAGATCTTTCGAGTGTCAAGATTGGTGAATTCAGAATTGAATAATCAATATTTTTGACGGCGTTTCATTATAGAATCCAAAATTTACAAGCTCATAAATATTAACGAGGGTAAAAGTAGACACTTGCCTCAAAAGAGCTGGCGGGAAAAAATGAAGAAAAGATGCAAAAACATGCTAATCAATGTTTTCTTTTGACTATATAAAATTAGCGAAGAGGATGTGTTCGGATAGAAATGAGAAAGATGGAGGGAAGGGGTGGAAGGGGAATGGTTAATGAGGAAAATGAGATGAGAACAAAAGGTTTTATTTCCAGAGAGAGAAAAATACTTAAATTTTTCTCCGAGACAGCCCTTGAGAGGAAATTTCACCAGAAATCCACTTAATCAAATCTCTTTCCCTTTGCCATTACACATCAGAAAGCTTTGAATCTAGGTAAAACTCTGTTCCATATTGCTTAAAAATGAAACAACTACCAAAATATTTTTTTCAGAAGATCACATAATGTAAAGTTTATTGCATTTTCTCTGCGGAAACAAAGAATTACATTGTCGAGGAACCAAAAGTACGTTATTTTCAGTTCAAACTCCAGAATATCATTATGAGCAAATGAAAAGAAAACACTCATCATTTCAAAGGTCAGGTTGATCAGAAGCAATGCGCACAGAATCAAACCCATTGGCGAGTTAATGCGATATGGTGGCTTACTTTATTCCTATCCCCATGTTACTGTTCGGGAAAAACGAATCATCATACGTTTGAAATTATCAGGTTTTTTACACATAGAAGTTAGAAATTTAGGTTACAAATTTGAATAAAATATTTCAATAGCTTCAGCATTATAGTTTAGCTATTTGAGCTTTAGTTGCGATAAATAATTGAACTGCTTTTAAAGTTTTACCCATGGGCCTTAACTAAGAAATAAAGTCTTAAGAAATATTCAGGCTGAAATAAAGGCCTTGAAAATTAACGATACTGAATTGAGAATTACTCGGTGCATATAAAAAAGGATAAGAATAAATTTGTTTTGGATTGTAGCTTAAATAGCTAAAAAAAACTGGTTACATTCATTTTAGTTTCGAATCCCAGATTTGGCGAGTGAATTTTTTTCCTGGAGTACTCGTACTTTGCTTCTCATGTCATTTGCTACCATATTTCTCACTACATGTCATTGTATCCGCTACACCCTCTTTTTCTATTAAAAGTTTTGTTAAAGTACAAATAATTACTTGAGGAAAGTTCCACTCAGCTATTTATATGCAAAAGGGAATTAAAGACAAAAATAGAGCAGGGTATTACGCCCACACTTTTCAAATGGGACAAGAAATGGTCTATCAAAAACCATCCTGATGGGTCTCTTTCACCCAAAATTAGGGATATTAATTGGTTACAACTAAGCTATCAAAAGGAAATTATGATAGAGGTTGTAGATTGTAGACTATTATTTTTGCAATTTATACTATTGCAATTTTGACTATTATATTATGAAATTTTTCTCTCGCGCCTTCATCATCATAAAGCAACAATAATTGGTTACACGCAGCGATGCTTCTTCTCCTGTTAATTAATATTTTTATGTTTGTGTAATTTTTTTAGTAATTTCTGTATATCACTTTTAAAAATGTTCATGTTCAATACCTGGCTTAGATGGTGACGGGATTTCCTACAGTCCAATGTGAAAACACTTTTTTGCAAGGAGATATTACCTTAATTCTGGAATTATTTCAAATTAAAACCCGTCTTTTAGCCAATAGCATAAGATTTGACTGAATTTAAATGCATTACAGGTGATATTTTATCCAGTCTAAGATCCTCGCGGTAGATAATAGGTTACCATGTAATGGTGGTTATATGTGAGAGTGAATATCTTCTTCAACAAAGCAGTGATATACCTACTTAAATTTCCATTGCTCAATTTTCCGACAGAAAAGAAGGTACATAGTCCATACTATATGCTACACCCTCTTACTGCTTGGGTCGGTGAGAAAGTACTGAAAATTTGATCACATATTAGTATCATATGTTATGTATCCCATTTGTAAATGATATGGTCACCTAATATCGAGAAAACGCGTAATATCGGAGGAATATAGATTATCTGAAACATTGACTGATCCAACGCGTACTCAGGGCCTATTGAATCTTGCCTACCGTTCAAATAAAAATAGGGGAAATGTACCCGTCCTCTTTCTATCCGAGATTCCAGGCATTTAATCATTCCACTCCATTGAAAGATCCCAATTCAAATGATTACCCGCATGGATCCAATGCAAATCATACATGGACGGCTGGAAATCGATCGCTCCTGAAAATAAACGCACAACATTTCTCTCCAAAGATATCTCACTCTCTTCCATGCAATCGAAGGCATACTTGCACAAAGTGGACGGTACCTAAAAATTCGGAATATTCCATATATCCTTCTTCATACCCGCGCAGGAATTCATCGTGGCCGATGGCTGGAAATCTTAGGAAGAGAACAAAAATAAATAAATATCAAAATAATAAAACGAAAGTGGAGGTAGAGTGGAATTCGAAGGGACGCACGACGAATTCCATCCACATTTCAAGCATTTTTCTGAAGGTTAGGGGAAGCGAGAGGCCTAAGGGTGACAGGGGAAGGAGCGATTGGAAAAGAGGTGGGGAATCACGGAAAGCGAAGGAGAAAAATCCTACCTGTGAGTGAGAGTCACGGTAAATAAATTCAGTGGAACCAGCTTAAAGAAAATATAGAGATGTGCGATTACTACCCGCGAATACTCGAATACCTTGAATAGGAGACCTTATTAGTTATTCGATATTTCGATTAATTGTGCTAAAAGAATTCAATATTCCGGATCTCGAATATAGATGCTAACTACGCTATATTTGGCGTGTTGATGAACGAGATTATATTGATTGAAAATTGGACAGAACATGTTGTATTCACACTTTCTGCTCACTTATTAAGGCTTATAACAGTTAATGTATTCAACTGTCCATCGGTAATCGGTAAAAAAATATTTTAATAATATTTAACGTTTTAAAGCAAAGTTATTTTTGAAAGTTAATTTAATTGTATCTTTTTACTTCAACAAGCAACAGATTAATTTGCAGAATAACATTTAGCATATTGCAATCCTAGTACTCGAGGTATTTCAAATTCGAGATATTCAAGTCGCGATTCGATATTCGAATTTGATATTCAAATTCGAATACCGAATCGAATACGACCTATCTCTGGAAAAAGGTGATAATAGATATCTACGGCAAGTTTTGCTACCTTGATAAAACTAAATAACTTTTCTCCATAGATACCCAGTTGCTCACCCCCACTTAATTCATGATGATGTGGTGCATAGAAATTATAATTAATGATGAAGCAGGATGCTATAATACTGTCGGATAGGCAGGGAGAAGAGCAATAAAACAACCTATTTATATACATAAAAACCTTTAAAAATTGTTTTTTACTTTTCGTATCCTTCTGTTCTACACTCTTGTCCTAGCAGTGTTGATATTTTTTCATTTCTTTTCAGAAAATAGGAAAATTCAATATCTTTAAAAATACTAATCCACAGCGGTAATGGTATCTTCATTTTCTTTTCAATAAGCTAGATTTTGAGGTTTGGGAATTCAAAGAAATCACAAGGAGCCAAATCACGTGAAAAGAGTTTGAGAGTCAGGAAAGTTAATCTTAATTGAAGCAATTTTGATTAATGTTACAGTGTACTTACGTGTCACCAAGAATACACACAAGTGAACCTTTTTACATTCTTGGTGAAATTGCCTCTTTGCGAACTAATCCTGGTCATTTATTTCGCGACTCTTTGCCATGAAATACCTGGCCAGCAAATGCCCTTGTCTTCTCCGGTGCAATTTCTATCGTTAATACATTGTTTTAATATCTGTTTTGTTTGGAGTGTATTGTCGTAGTCCAAGTATCAACAAGAGTTACGAATCGAAGTTTTTAGCCTTGTGGATTAGGTTTTAGCATTTAGGAACACTTCTTTTAAGTATCTTTATCATGTATTTTTGATCGTACCTAACAATTATGGCACCTACTGTTTGCATATCTATTTTATTTCCAATTTTTAATGCTCTATGTGCACGATATCTTCTGAAATTACTCTAATCTTAGGTATTTCATGAACATTCTTTATATTTTTTATTGTTTGATAAAAGATGGATTTTTTTCAATTATGTCTGTTGTGCTGGCTTCATATGGAAATACTCAGTACAATTTATCGATGGTTAGGGTACAGTTTCATTTAGTAAAACTAAGTTGCATATTTATTAAACCAAAAGTGAAAAATGTTTTTAACGCTGGATCTGAATCCTAGTGAACTTAGTTTACTCGGGTTTGGTTTGAAATGCGCTTCAATTCATAAATAAAATTTTTTAATCACTGTGTGAACTTCGTCTTTCTCAATTTCTAATTGCAAATGTTGACAAATGTTGTGAAAACAGTTGCTTATATTAAAATCAGAGCCACTTCCGACAAAAAATTTATAAATGTTTGCTTGGAAAGTTGTAATTTTTGCCGCATGCTCAACATTTTTTTGGGGCGTCTACTCGCAGAAATTTAACTTACTTATTGAACAACCTCGTAAAAAAGAAGTCAATACGAATAGCATGTTATTTTTTAAATGTCAGGAGTTTGTATCACTTAAAATACAAAAATGCATTTCAAGTGAAATTTTTAACATTTTAACTGACCTAACTCCTGACATTTAATGAATAACATATAGTAAAAGAGGCTGAGAAAACAATTCATATAAATTATAAATAACATGGTGGGGTCTAGAATCTCATCCCTGAATACATATATGCTGTATCACGAAGAAAACGTGGTCTAACGCAATTGTTCAATACTTAAACGAGATTTACATATAGCCTATTACTTAGTTTCAATGGTTTGAAGGTTGGAACATGGACAAGTATTGGATAGGCGGGAGGGTTCCTCTTTAAAACCTTTCCATAGTGGCAGTTTAATTCTCTACAAAAGAAGTACTAAATGAATAAATTAACGTGAAAGTATTATGTATTCAGAAGATGGACATAATTAGCCTTAACTGAAAGAATATTATTAATAATACCAATATTATCTCAGTTAAAATACATAATACTCGTTCTGGCATTTTTGGTGGGGGTTCAATCACTCCATTGGGTGACGTAATACAAATGTAAAATGTGAACCTCACAATGCGCTCATGATTTCTTACTTTTAATACAGTTTTTGACTAATCGTTATTATGTAGCCAGGTTTATAACCATTATGTACCCGTGATGGCTAACGAAATTTAGCAAATAGATATTTATTACGCATTAAAACACCATAAAAGAACCTTGGAAGGAATATTTCACCATATTTATTAATATGAACACGCAGTTTATGGTAGTACAATCCTAATTACAAAATTCCAATCAAAGTCACATCGGGAGTTCCGCAGGGTAGCGTAGTAGGTCCGCTTCTATTTCTCTTATACATTAACGATTTGGGTACTGTAGTTGGTAGTAACCTTAGACTTTTTGCAGTCGATGCGGTAGTGTATAGGAGTATATCAAAAGAAGAAGACAGGAAATCGCTTAGCAAAGATTTAGATGCGATTCAAGAGTGGTGCGACAAATGGCAGTTAGAGCTTAACCTTAAAAAGTGTGTAGCTATCGATTTTTGGAGGAGGAATAATTCGATACAGCGTACCTATAAAATTAGTAACACGAAGATCGAAAACGTTGAAATCATAAGATATTTAGGCGTAACAATCACTAAGGATTTATCGTGGGGAAGACACATTAGGGAAATATGCGGCCGAGCGAAGCGAAAGCTAGGATTTATAAAAAGAGTACTAGGGAAATGTGATGAGAAGACCAAAGAGCGATGTTACTTTTCATTAGTTAGGCCCCACTTAGAGTATGCAGCCAGTGTATGGGATCCTAATGAATTAGGTTTGATAAGAGAACTAGACAGTGTGCACGTAGAACAGCTAGGTTTGTTAAAAGGTGTTACGATAGGTTGAGTAGCGTTTCAGAATTAATAAAAGAATTAGGGAGGGAATCATTATCAGAGCGTAGGTTAAAGTACAGATTGAATCTATTGGAGAAATTTCAATCGGATAGCTTTACAGAAGATGTTATGCACATATTAAAAAAACCAGCGTATTATGCTACATTTGACCAGATAAATAAGATCAGAGAGATAGATTGTCGTACAGATAGATTCAAAATGGCATTTTTTCCCCGTACAATAAGAGAACAGAATAGGCAGCATAGCAATGGGATAGGTAGGGGGAATATTTTAGAGCATTCTGTAGTGCATGATACATGTATTAACCCCTTTTATACTATAGATACTAACAATAAAGTTGCATGAGACAATATAGTTTCTAGTTTGCATGTTTTAGTGCATGCTTGGTGATCTTCACCCCCTGCCACACATCCTCGCGGTGGCTTGCAGGGTATCGTGTAGATGTAGATGTAGATGTAGATTCCCTATACTAGAATAATCGTAACAGATAATAATCTATAGATCATTATTCCTTGTAACTACGAAGAGATAACTCTTTCAATCCCAGGAGAAAAAAATGAAATGAATATTTAAGAACATAAGTGAAAAATATGAAAGATGAAGCTCTCCCACATACCGTAAACCGTCTGCATCAGTCAAATAAAATAAGGTATAAATCAATGATAAAAATTTCGAGGAGGGTGTATATGCAATTCCTCACCGTGCATGTACCGTCTGCGGAGCTCACGAAGAATACTGTGGAAAATATTATGATCTGCCCGAATTGATTTCAACCAAGCAAAATATCAGAAGGCTATGGAAGATAATAAAGGGAGAACTGGTATTTTTTTTCTAACAAGCAAATCTGTTAGCTATATTATTAATATTTCGGTTACTTTAATTGTAGTTCAAGTGTTTAATCTCGGTCTATAGACTAACAAACGCAAAAAAATGTTTGCCTAAAACTTTTTTAATCAACACCCTAGAAAGGAAAGTTATGTAAAAATTGAATGACTTCTACGACACCTAAGTTTAAATTGGCATCACTTAAATGTATATAGCTTACTGTTTCCACATGATATTTATTTCTCACGGTACAGCATTTATTAAGATACACCACCATGTCAAGAATTAACCAAGTTGTATTTTAGAGAACCCAGGTAGTAAGAAAAAACTTATATCTAATCAAAACATTAATAATTGTTTTTTCATGATGAAGCAGGCCTACACATTACCTCTTACTTACAAAATTGATGCTTAACTGTTAGTACGGAACACTGGTATAGTGCCACATTGGGAATAATGAGAACACAAACACACATTGGGAAACTCAGGAGGAGCCAAACATATAGCACAATGGGAGGAGTATAATAAAATTCTGGAGGAGGCAAGTGGAAGGGAGGGGTGATAGGGACTCCCGTACGAGATAGGGATGAAAGATGGGGAGAAGCAGAGGAGCAAAAGGGAGAACAGAGGAAAGAGTGAGTTCGCGGTGTGGAGACGTCGGAAGAATGAATGAAAGTGGGGGTAAGGGGTTGATTTCGTTGGAGGAGCACAGCACACGGGTCGGTGCCCATCACATTACGGCTCCCTTCTCCAATTTCCTGGAGGGCAGGAGAGGGGGCTTTGGGTAAATGGGGGGGGGGGGGGGGGTGTGGGAAGTTCCCCTCCTGGAGCACGCCGGGTGTTCCATCGCCAGCCTCCGACGCACGCTTGCCTTTCCCCGCCTGGCGTTCCCGACATCGACCCCGCCCAATATCAATGCGGCGATAATCTCCCAAAATCCTTATTTCTCCTCCCATTTCTCTACAATGCTGCTCGTGGTTCTATTCCTTCAGTTCCTCCTTCAAATCTTTCTCGGTTCATACAATTTCTCCCTCATTATATTGCCATGGACTACTTGTCCTTTTCTATTTCTTTTCCACATAAGCATGTTTTCATACGGAATCATCATATTGTCAATGGTAATAAACTTCCATACACCCAAGCTCAATTGGTAAGATCAATTATTATTTTCTTCCTGGGAGCATACAAAGTTTTTCTTTATTTAAAGAGTAAATTTCTTGCAAATGAACAAATCGCATAGCGTTGCTTACCCATACGCGAATTTAGAAATACGGAGTTCCTGATTTTTTGTCATTTGAGGCACGCATCACCACGATCTGTAGCGGGACAATAGACATCCATTCATCATTTTCCGTAGACGCTCAACGCCCTTTATAAATCCGCTTAGATAATATCACAATTTTCAAAGGTGACTCTTATAGCCTATTTGAATGTGAGGATCTTTATTTCCATGTGAACGTATTTACATGAGATTTCAGAACAGTGAATTAAAACGCGCTTGCAGTCAGTGGCTCACCCACAGGGGGGGCCAAAGGGGCCCTTCCAATCTTTAATTATCAAGTCACAGTCATATGGTAGCAGCAATTGAAAAAATAGGAAAAACTCGTTACATCATTTCCTTACAGTATGGCTAACCACAGATAAGAAAGGCTCTTAACTTGTGCTGTGCTAGCTAACGTAGCATAGGCTTAAAAGTCTATGACTATTTATTTATAAGAACTTTTGGGAAAATCGGCGCCAACTTTTCCTTACTCTAAATGGTAGGAGTAAAGAGCCCACAATTTAGCGTCCTATGTAGCGGAAAGACTCGAAGTTCTCTTGGGGACGTGAACAGAGACCAGGAATCCATAACAATATATGACGCTTCCGTATCTTGAATCCGAGCTATAAGCATAATATGGTATTATAGTCTCCACAGTATCTTAAACCCCAAATCAATATCGTTTTCTGCTTATTAATCACAACTGTATTCATTGAACGAATCGATCAGCCAAATGAAAAAATTGAAAAAATAAACTAATTGAATAACATTGGGGTATTAAATGGCAATTATAATAGCGTGATATTAAGTGAAATTAAAGAAGAGCAGTATCACCATTTCATCAGCTATGAAAGTCAGTTGAGTTTAGACTTTGGAAATGAAAATAGAATTAAAAACCAAAAGAATTTTGTAGTACAGAGCCGGATTCTAGAACTAAGTGGGCTGCTTCTATTCTCTATGAATCATAAAGCCTTGAGGTTTTAAAAGTGTATAATATATTGAATAAATTCTTTTACTAAAAAGGGTGCCAAGGAATCATATGTGACATAGTACCGGCAAAAGTAAGCCACGGTACTAAACTATTAACGCACGCATGCGTTACATATTTTTCCAACTATTGAAATTGAACAGAGTGCAACTGTGTTAGATGTCGATGCCACACAACATACTACTAAAGCCATATCCTTTTGTATTTAGAGCTCACTATTTCGATTAGTAAAATGTCCAGTCCTGAGGTAATATCATGAAACGAAAGTAAGTTGGTTCAATGGTATTCTTCCTCTGATAATTTTATGTTCCTCCCGGGAAATTTCGACGGGACGCAAATGTTTTTGCGTAATTGAACTCGCCTTTTGTTATTTTTTGGCGAGTTTTTCTCCCGGAATATTTTTCAGAGCTGACGATATGTTTGTTTCACGACTTCATCTGTACTTTTATTACCTTGGGTTAACTTCAAGAGGAGAGGCGGAGAGAGCTGCTGGCCTGGGCTCTTCCCAAATAAAGACGTTTGTTTTCCAGCAGGCCTACGCGCCACACTTTCCCTAGCCCTCCTTAATCTTACACAGCACCTTATTTTTCCCACCATAACGCCTTCCAAGGTCCCTATTCCCAGAGACGCAAGCGCCATTTTTATGTTCCCCACCCTCTCACGTCCCTTACTCTTAAGCCTTTGGGTTTACACTCAGCACTTTACACCGTATGCTTTCACCCCTACCATTCCAAACTGGCTCTTTGGCCCACTAAGATGCGCTCAGTGGGTTGCCAAGAAAATAGACACGGAAGAAACATCCAATGTAGCGTGGCGAAGACCAGGGATTTTTATGGTTGGCTGAAATGCTCTTGCATGATACCCAGCAATGAAAATCGTGGGGATAATTGAACTGTTGAGTGGCCACATGTGGATTTGGAATTCATGTGCATGCGGCGGTTATTCAAACCAGAAGTTACCAAAATATTTGGCCAGAGAAAACTATTGTTTGCATATGAAAATAATGTTTTTCACCGTACCACCGTAGAGAAATCTTTTATTGCTTGTTTTAGTTAAACTATTTCTTCATATGCGTATTAAAATTTTTTTGTCAGAAGGAAAGTGTACGGTCTTATTCGATGAAAGGTGCTGTCCTTCTCGGTATTTTAAAATGGTAGCTCCTTTGGCTCAACTCACTGAGTGATGGACATAATGGTTTGGCAGTGTTAGCCCCGTTAATAATTAATGAAATGAAAATTTTCCAACCTCATTTGAGCGATAGCAACAGCACTTTTCCAGTGGTGAAAGTGCCAAAACTCGTTTTGTAACATTAAATTCTGTAACAGTGAAAAACCACTCTGCAAAAAAATATGAAGGGTGTTAGGAAATACATTCTTCATAAATATTCAGCAGGAATCTATCGACAGAATAACATGAACATTCATTGGTTTGGTCATCATAAAAAGTTATTTATATTTTGAGTAACAAAGAAGGGGATTGATGAATCCAACATGTTTATTTTTTAACACAAAAAGTATCATCCCTAATGTTTCCATATTTTTTGCGTGGTATTTTTGAAGAATTGCCCTCGGAGACACGTGACATAATACGGTGGATGTTTACATGATTGATGTTGCCAGCCAAAGGTCATTATAAACGACATCAAGTATAAGCGCTTCTCGAGAGCGATCGCCAGAAGTTCTGCGGAGTGTTTTTCACGCGAAAGTTTTCACTAACTCCTGACAGTGAATTATGAAAAGGGCCAGCCCAACAAGAGTTTGCGCTGACGAAAGAAATGCAATAAAAATCACTTTGCAGGAGCAAGCAAAACAAAATGCATTTGAGATTATACACTATTTAAACTCGTAAGGTGTCCACTATTATGCGACAAACATTTCTCAAATTTTAGCATATTAATCGTAAAAATATAGTAGCTATGAAATTCCAGGGAATGATATAGTAATAGTACGTTTAACACAGTTTGACACAAGACTTGATGAAATTCCTTTATGATGAGCGTAAGAATTGTGAAATGCCACAGAAATGAGGAATTGCATAGTTTTCTCTAACCTTATCATGTCTAATAGAAAAAAAGACACTAAGTATTCATTCAATAATTTCCTTCTCGTTGAGAGTAAATCCTTTTTATTGCTACACCTAGGGCTATTGACATATTTCGACTAGAATAATATGATAGAATATTTATATTGGTCTTAACCGATTTACACTTTGCCTCCGAGGGGTCTGGGCAATGTATAATTTACGTTGAAATTTTCTTTTTTTTCGGTTCTTTTCCGATCGTTGCTAAGGCCTTTGCCATTGTCATCTCCGAAGTTAAAATATCGTTGATTCTTGAACAGTTCGTCGTAATGGGATGCCGTGAACGGCATTGTGATTTTTGCGAGGATTAAGGAAGGTACTGAAGACATCGCAGGCTATTCGTGAAGAAAGATCAGCCATATTTCTCCGCACAAAGATACGTGCTGACTGCTAGCGCTACTCACGGATTTAGGATGCATTCAGTTAAAATTAGGAGTATTTTAATGAATAATTAGGCGGTGTTCAAATTTGTGAATGTTTTTTTTTTCTTTGCGGGTTTGGGCATTTGAACCGACCTGGAACATGAAGAGAAGAGATGGAACGCTTTCCAAATGTCGTCGATGGAGATAGTTTGAGATTTGAGATAGTTTTACAAGTGGGATGTTCATTGATGCCGTTGGAATGATGCTAAGAATGTTTATCCAAAAGCGATGCCGTCAACAGCATTGTTCTTTTCGTGAAGATATTGAAAGGTACCAAAAGAGGTATCGCAGCTAATTCTTGAATCTAGATCGGTCATTGCATTCGGAAAAATCATACGGGCTTACTTTTCGCGCTACTCCCAGATCAAATACGTTAGCATTCGGTGAAACTAAAAGTATTTAAATGAAGGTTTCTGTGGGGTTCAAAAGGTAAATATTTTACGGGCCATATGCCGAAGTGGACTGCTTTCAAAATTGTTGTCTTTTGAGACACAAGAACGTGATGACAAACTTAAATGAAGTATAATCAAAAATAATAGTAGCAAGAAGAAAAAAAATGAAATACAGTTATACGTCAAATATACATTATAAGGTTTGAGTATACTCAACCGAGCGAAAAGTACCTGGATTATGTTGGCTGAATTTGTACTAAGTTAAAAGAATAGATTTTACTCTAATTGGGATAAAATGCATTAATACATATCCATAGGAGGTTCATTGACGCCACTTCCATGATGTTGGAGAATTGAAACAAACATAACATACATATAAGGAGAAGAAAAATGTTTTTAGCCGAAGTGATGGGTGCTATAATTCCCAAAAATTCGATTCTGACCTTGTCAACAATAGATACATTCATATGCTCCTCCCCTTATAACCTCATTTGTTTCTTCTGACCCGAAAATTTCTAAATACTATTCTTATTTTTGTAAAGACCCAGGTATGAGTCCAGGCAGTAAATATATGTTTAAATTGGTTTATATTATATTTATGACCCCGATACTGACTTGGAGCCATAGATCACTCCATAACACAAGTTTGTTTTCACGCCTTCATGATAAATGTAAAAATTTCTTAATAACATTTGTAATTATTATATTTCTCCCTTCCTTTGAATTTCAACGGGCAACTTCAGCTAGTAATTACATATTTAAGTACGCATGCATACTCGTTTTTTTCTAATGTTAAGGTATAACCGTTAAATACAGATTCCATAGAGGTTATAGTGTATTAAAAAATTGTGAGCGAGAGAATATACATTCTAGATTTGTAACTGGGAAATTACAGCATTCGGTATGCCGGCTCGTTGGAATGCAGAATGCTAGAGTAAACCCGTCTTTATGGAGAACATCATTCTAGGTATGTATTCACAGACAAAATTTAAAAATACCATGGATTTAGACTCGATGAAGTTATTATTATTGTATGCATTAGGTATTCCACAAGTAGCCACAAACTCCTCTTTTTCTCGGGCACAGAATTGGTGCAGTGGTGAGTATACTGTCTTTCCATCACGAAGGCCAGGGTTAGATGTTAATTTCTTTCTCTCGTATACCAGTCCCCACTTGAGTGCCGAGTAGGTAGCACTTACAGTTCACTGCAAATGACCTTAGTCCTCGACGAACCCATAAAAACTTAAACCTACCTACCTACCCCTACTTCGACTTCACTACCCCGTCCATCAGATGGGACCGTGGGCTTGGAGCCCTTCATCACAAGTAGGCTTATAGCCACATCCTAGCTTAATTCACCATTCCTTCGGTCATTGAGTATTTTCAACCAAATTCAACAACCTAAATGGCGCAAATGGCATTAGCTGTCGTTTAGCCCCCCTTTCACGAGACACAACTTCTACTTTCTCGTTTCTATTCATTGTGAAAAACGATCACTCCACGCCTATTCTCAAACACGATCACTTCATAAATTAAATTTGTCTTAATATGAAAACGAAATTGCTCACATTAGGCTAATACGGATCAATGAAACAAACAGAGATAAAATATAGGTGGTGGAATTACTGGGATTTCATCATTTCTCCACGTAATAATAATGTGTACAATGTGTGTTTGCAGTACTTCTCAAAGCTTTCTTTGCATTTCAAGTAGAATTTGAAGTGTGTGTTCTTCAATACATTTATAGAAATGTCTCTTTCACCTAAATACTCGTAATATCCTGCAAAGTAGTGACGTGTGTGGCAGGGTACGATTATCACCAAACATGAACCGTTTACATGAAACTAAGAGCTACCAAGCCAACGTTCATGCAACTAAGGGCTACTATGCAATGCATGAAAACAAGATCCACCACGAAAGTCTAATCGAACAATATTTCACCTATCTACCTCATTGCTATGCAGATATCTCAGCGATCAGATTATTTAGGTTGGCAGTAAACTTAGGTGCACGTCGTTGTGCATCTTTTGATACAATTTACCCCCTGGTACACACGCTCTAGGTGGCATGCACGGTAGTCATTAGATAGATGGATTGAAATATGTTTAATAGATGGGTTCCGAAATTTGACATATGTTAGATGCTCCCTACTAGCTCCCTTCCACCAATCGCTTTGCTGCTGTTTGGGCTAAAATAATATTTGCGTTCGCTCATTTGTTGCCCTTCTGGCTGAGAGATGTTTAATGCCTTCCCTTCGATTCCACCCACTGCTCTCCTCACCCCGTCCTGTCCCCCCTTAACCAAGACACCACTTACACCCTCGTCCTCCATCACCGACATCCACCCGGCTCAAAAGCCTCCCTCCACATTTGAATTCCTATCCAACCACCCGCTACCTTCCACTTACCCCTCCCCCATGTCCCGCGTCCGACTGTCGCCTTGAATAATAAAACGCCTTTGGGGTGGATAAAAAATTCCTGGCTCGGCGGGCGGACTACGGAAGGTGAGTTGAATTGACGGCCGTGTTGGACGTATTATGGAAAAAATGAAAGGAGACAAGCGGGACCGGTGACGGCGATTAATCACACCCTCTCACCGAACGCACCCAGAAAGAAAAGAGGTTTCAGTTTTTAATCCCATTTAATGCGGGAAGTGGATTAGAAGATTTTTTTAGAGAAATTGAATTATAACCGTGGGTTAATTTTGGTGCTGGAAATATACATATTCACTCAGCAAATAGTTAGTTTGTATGAAAAGATGACTGCTTAAAATTAACCGAAAGTGCGCACATATATTTGGTAGCTCATCTAGTAAGAAAAGAGGTAAAATTAGCATAAAAGGCGTATTACAGGGGTTCAGACAATCGAAAAGTAAGTTTTGGATAGCGTTTCTGGCCCCATCACACTTGGACAGATAATGCAGTAAAAGAGTTTTTCTCTTCATCTGTTTTCCCCGTTAGTTACTCATTCTATGAGTTGGTTTTGTCAATCATCGATAAAATCACATTCAATTAGTTTCAAGTCTATACTTCACTGTGGTTGTTATTGTGTAATCGCAGCTGCCTCGTGCTTTTGATGCATGTTTTAATAAAGAGTAAATTTATTCCCTGAGAACCATTAATTAATGATGCAAATATCTTTTTTACCCTGAGGTACCTTAGTAAGACAGTCATATGCAGGCTGAGAAATTACATAGCGCCATTGAGGTTCTTGCAGATTAAAAAGAAAATAAGTATCAGTTTCTATTTTAATATCTTGACCGGGACTCTACTACATATCTAAGTATAGAGAAAGAAATTGCTTTGCTTGAGGTCTGATGATCCTAACCCCTAAATAATTTGTCACTACATACGAGCCTATGAAAAGCCAATTGATGTGGTACCTGCTTTGATCACGCCACAGAGAGTTTAAAAACTGCGTTATGTAAAACTCAAATTCATTCAGAGCTGTTGCTGGAGGAAATTTTCGCATTTTACACTTATCCGTTAATTTCCACGACGGTAACTCATTATAAGCAGCGAATCTCCGTATGTTTCGCACCATGGGAACATACATCCGTCGGTAGACTGACATTCTCTCTTTCACTATGAAAGAGACAAGGCTCAATGAAAAGGATAAAATAAAAAAGGGATTAAATAGACATTCTGGAATATAACAGATTTCCCACGATCCTATTTCGGCAAAAAAATGACATTTCATGGATAATAATACTATGAGACATAATCTCTCGCTCTTTGGTCTCCAATGAATATAAATAAAATTTTATGACTGGTTACCAGATTTAAAACTGACGACAAGGTGCACTGAGAATCGGTTAAATTTGACCGGATTTAGCTTCAATTATTTCCAGGAGGACGTGAGCATTACAAAACTGATTGCAAATCTTCATGGCTGCAGAATCAATGGCGGTTGCTTATTGAAAGTCAAATTGATGATTTTAATCGAATGGATCAAAATATTACCTAATACCGAACTTTACATTTATCAACATGTAAGGATATGAAAGAAAAGGTTCTAAACGAAAGAATACCCCTGCTCTAAAGATCAGAGATAATATTGCACAGAAACCGTGAAGTCTTTGCACTTTATTTCCTAAATATTTTCCCCGATTTAGTGCTGACAGTACTCAATGGACAAAGTCGATTTGATTTATTGTTAGCTGAACACTAGGGAACAATTTTAGTTTGTAGCTTACAATGTGGCGATCGGGAAATGATTGGTATTACTGTCATCAAAGTCCAATCTATTTAACAAAATAAAACACAAATAGTATTAGCTATTCCAAATCCGAGCAAATACTCATTATTCACATTGACCTCAATGCTTACTCATTCCTAGTTGCCATAAATCCATCTTTGCCATTTTATTTAGCACAGAATTGATCCTCCGAGAAAGCAGTGGAGGGAGAGTTAGGTTGCATTTTTATTTTGTTCGTAAGAAGTTTTAATTCTAGTTCGAAATTCTTAGTTTGTGCTTTACGCTTTATAAACAATTCTTCGTACTTTGTGAGGAAAGAAGAAAAAATAGCTTTTTCGTTGAAGTTGGTACCAAATTGCCCATGCCAGTTTTTTGAAAAACAAAATTTACCCATTCTTGGACTTTTTATTCTTTGTGTATACGCTCATTGAGATGCGAAGTGATACGAAACGCAAACCTATTAGCGAGGAACTTTGGAAACTTTAACACTTGAATTTAAATTATGTCCTACCCAAATGACGCACTTACAGAAGTAACAATTAACCCGGCAGGGAGTAGTGAGTTCTAGCTCTTAAAGAAGATATGGATTGAATAACCTTGAGAGTACAATAAAAGAATGGGTGGAATAAACTGATGTTGAATCCTGGTGCGGGAAGAAAATGGTTTTAAGCGCGAAAATGCTAAGAAAGCTCCTGCGGACGTGGCGATACGGTGAGTGGTCTTCAAATGGCTAAGGAAGAGAAATTCAACCGGTGGCTTCCAACTCCTGACTCTTGTAATGTAAGGGAGTTTTGGTGCTGAATGCTGGCGAAGGCAAAACTTTCACTTCCGCCCACGTGAACAAAGAATATCCCCCAATTATTTTCCTCCAAACTGTAATTTTTAACCCTTGCGGGGGTTAAGGCGGGGATGGTGGAGGCCAAAGGAGACAAAGACTTGAAGGGATATGGATGCTGAAAGAGGGTTTTCGCGGGCGAGTTTGGACCATGAGGTGGGCGAAAGGGTCCTTTTCTTCCCGTCCGACACCCTTAACAGCCCTTCACACTCATCTCTTCTTACCCTTGTGTCCTTTGCGGAAGAATCCGGTGAGGCCACGAGATTAACGGTGCCTGGGAGAAAGCTAGGCATCGAATGTACAGGAGGCTTTCCAGCACTCATTTAACCTCCCGTCTTCGCCCGCACGATCCGTACTCCCTTCATCTTCCTAATTCGTTTCGCCCCTTCCTCTCCTTTCCACAAACTTGCTCTTCATCTCTCACAACCTTTGGCAACCTTCTCTATTGTGCTCTCCTCTCCCTTCGTGGCTCCACCTACTGTTTCTAAAACTCCGAGAGCCGGACGTCAGAGTGAAAGAGAATTTAGTTTTCAGCTTGTTAGCTTTTAGAGGACAAGTACGATGAGTACTTATACATTGCAATGTACTCTGTAAAAAATAATCTCTACAATACCGGTGACCTAAATGACAACCATAGTCCTAACTCATATCCACCGCTGAAACGTTATTAACCACATTCTCTGCGCTCATTTGAGTCCTAATTACTGGAAATAGTGTGATTTCGTATTAATTTCAAAAATTAATTAATTGTTCAACCCCAAGGTTGAGTTTTGATAGGTGACGGTAGAGGTCACCTCGTACTAAGCCACTGGCATGTGAAATACACAAATATTTAGGGTAAGGGGCCAGTTTCTTCCCCTGGGCCACCTAAAATTTCCTACGAATCTCTGACACGCAGAAAATTGCACCGCGAGGATTTTATGTGGGGGTGTCCAGATAGGCTTCTGTCCGGGATTTGAACCCGGGACCCCGGTCGGTAATTCATCACTCTTCCCACTAGGCCACCACGACCCCCTATTTCACTAACTCATCTGTACGTCCGACACTAAACGACCCTGATTTCACTAACTCATCTGTATTATTCAAACTGACCGCTCCATGAGTGGTCTGTCCTCATTTCGGGGAAGCCGAAAAGAGGACAGACAACTGCTGTTGCTACATTACCCCTGTAATGTAGCAATAAATACTACTCCCCACCACTGCCATGAATCGCTGACGAGCTAACTTCATGGAACAATTTTATGGCTAATGAGCATCACACAATTTGTAGTTTTCAAGACTTTCTTAGTGGTGTGAAAAGAAAAATATCTTCAGCTTCATTTGCTCACCGATACGTATCAAGATCCATGGCACTCGGATGGCATTTACACTACAATAATAGAGGCCGTTGTTATAAACTACATCTTATACCAAGCTAATTGTGAGTCTTGAATTGAGAGCAAAACTTTGAATAGATTTATAATATTGAAGTTGTCTTTTGGAGCATAAAAACTGCCTGTAGCCGTTAAAATCTTTTATTGTTTTGCTTTATGCTACGACAGCAGTATCTGAAACTTGCGCTGGGGCGGTTGCATATTTATATTATTCAAATGAATTCACGGAGTGATACTGAATATTATTCAAAGGTGCATATCAATAATTCACGGCAATGAATTTTATGTTACACAACTCTATGATAACGCTTAAATATATCTTAATTGTAATCTGAATGACCTTACTAACTGAGATAAATACTTACCGAAATGAGCAATTCTGAGCTATTGAAATCCATTGAAAACAATCTCAACGCGTTTCCTTTTAGTAGCGTTTCCCTTTCAGCTCCTTTAAAACTCCGTGACATATTCCTGTAAGAAGTAATAAATAAGTTTATATTCGGGTATGTACATTGGTAATCATATTCAGAATACTTAAATTTTACCACTGTAATTTGCCCTATCATTATCAAAGCAAGCTTTATATGGAAGAAACGTCTAGTTCCGTAATGTAAAATGCAAATAAATACAAATTGATGAAATTTGCTGAATAAAACAAGCTACGGGTACTTCTGGAATCCTCGGTGAAGGACGTCAAGGATCAAGTAGTATTACTTTACAGTTTAATTTGCAGGGAAAGAAAGAGGGATTTTTTTGGATAAAATGTTGGCACGCAGGAAGATAGATAGGAGAAATGGAAAGAATTTACTGCCCATCAAAGCCTGCCAAGAATACCAATAATAATAATAACATATATAGATGGCGATTCAATACCACCAGGTAACAATCGAAAGTACAGAATATATCCACGACGACGCCAAATTTGCGAGATATCTCCACTTAATATTTCATTTCACACAAATGTATTCCACGTATCATCATTATAAGCAGCTACTGTTCGCATTCACCAGACGGCTCCGATCCCGAAGGTTCACAGGCACGCTCCCGGAAACATATTCAATCCTTATGGAATCCAATCGGATCATTAAAACATTCCCGTCCACAACGTTTCTCACGTTGATCCCCGAGCTCTCCACGGACTTGTCGAGTGATCCACCTAATCCCACCCCCGCGTTTATCACCGGCTAACTAATTCATCGACCCGCGAAGCCCACCGACTAGGCACTTCCCCTCTACTCTCTCCCGTCACCGGACCACCCTCCCCCTTATTCGATCAAAACCTCCTCAGTACCATCCTCACACCCTTCCTTTTTTGTCGTGAATCCCTTCCATCCCACCCACCCTTTGGATCCCTGCCTGCGAGACACTGAGGCCCAAAGAGCCCTTGGACGACATTGTCGTGGACTACACTCCACTCGACTTGAATGAGGACAAAGAGGATATTGAGAGGGGTTGTTAGCGGGGAAGAGTAGACGGTTGAGATAGGAGAGGGGGAAGAGCGAGGATGTGTCTGAAAGAGGAGAGGAATAGGATTTTCCGTGGTTGGAGAGCGGGGGATTACCGCACAGAGGAGTAACCCCCTTTTTTCCTGTAAGCACGCCGCTGAGAGCTTGAATGATGGGCAAATCAGCGGAGAGAAAGTGAAGTTTTGGCCACGGAATGTGATACGGAGTATGTCGGCAAATAACCTCTCTCATTCCACATTATCCTACGAAATCGTCATGAAAAAATATGTGAAAATAGAAACTTACTGATTAACATTTGGTGAGATCCGATTTCAGGCAAACTAAAATGAAATTTAAAAGCAATAACAGGGAACTATCACGTAAATTTACAAAGTAATATCTTCTCGGTTCAATGAAAAATAATTTTTCCATAGCATAACAATCATCTACCTTACGAAAATGCAAATAATTTCGAGGAGCAAGATTTATTTACTTAGTAATAATTATTAGTTTTAAACTAGTGAAGGCAGGTCTAATTGGACATTCAATCCTTCCCGCGACGCCCAAATTTGTTAATCATGTAAAAATAATTAATACAGATTCAATGAAAGTGTTTCACTCATTTCCTCAGGATTTTACATCCAGTTTTAAACGACACATGTCATTCAAGGGAGGGCATTTTATAAGGGCATTTTAATAAGGGCATTTTAATTTAGCCACATTGCAGTTGAAATGGACTATTCCTTATGATAGCGTTGTAGATACTGGGTAACAATTAAAACGACAAATGATGCTTTGAACGTGTTGCATCTTGGTAATAAGAAAGAAAACAAGTAATTGTTTTTTCAAGAATATATCTTTCTCTGATATGATATATTAATTTTATTTAATAATATGGTCAAAATTTATTTAATTATATAACACCTACACACGAAGAATGAAATACAGAACCGACAAAACTTAACTCCATCGTGTTATTTCTACCTAATGTGGGCCCCTGATGCTGAAAAGACTCTGTCAGTCCCCTAATGCACAGTTTTCAAGAACGTGGTCAGTCATTTCTGTGGATGGTGTATATTGAAAGAGATAATAATGAATTTTTTCCAGCCAAGTTTCAGAGCAATCGATGCCGATGCTGTCGTTTCTAAACTTCGTAGCCCTCTTCACTAATTTTGGGCGACCAAAGTACTTGTTAATGCTTAATATTTTCATGGAAGCTGACTCTTGTATTAGGCATGTGTCCGAGAAAGCAATGAATTACGCTCACAGGCGATAGATTTAAACTATTTTTGATCAAGTGGTCAAGGAAAATGACCCAAAGAAGCGAAATAATGACTAAGATTTTCATTGGAATGGACATTGCATAAAATAAAATTGTCATTTTGAGGGTGAGTGATAAATTTAATTGAAACATATCTGTTATTAAAATAGAAAAAAAGGAGACCCCGTATAAAAAATTCAGCAGGAAGTCATAAGGTAAAAAGTGTATATTTTGGCTTCCTAACGCACAGAAATTGGTAGGTGATAGAATAAAATAAATAAAAATTTTGCTTGAGTAATAATGCTTGATTCTTCAGAAAAGGGAACGTTGTTTAAGGAGAAGGCAATAAATTAAGTACTATAGAACATTACTTTCCAAGAAGTGCTTGTGAAGAGAGATATAAGAACCTATAATGAAATAGAACTAGAAAAACATAGTTCATGACGAGATCACAACAATTATCATTACAGTAAATTTTAAACCAGTGACTAAGCTTGAAAAAACAACTTTATTTCAAGAGAAAGAGGTATTTAGATTCTGTTGTCAATGAAAACACTGCGAATTGAAACGTGTGAATGAGCATATAACAAACATCTTTGTCATGCTCAGGTGGTAGAGGACACAAGATTTATTTTTTAAAATATTGAAATGATATATAGAGGATATGAAAAAATCAAAATAAAAGTATTTCACAATTTTAGGGGTATCAAAACTATAGTAAATCTTTAAAAATGGATAATAGTCTGCATAGTTCCTGCCTGAATTCACAATTGCTGAAAGTCCTACCTACTTTAATGGATAATATTGCCAGTAAATTAACAATTTTTTCCTGTATGATTCGAAAGTACTTATTCTCTCACGTAACATCCCCTTGAGTATTCCCTTATCTAACAAAATAATTTAAGTCACTTATGAAACGGGACAAGGAAAACATGTGTAGGTATTTTATTTACCTATCAACCTTTAATATAATTTGCATAGTATTCATCCTCTGTCTGTCCGTTCCCCATCTATTTTGGAAACAGTTCGTCACAGAAGGATACTGTAAACAGCCTTGTCCTAAACAACTCCTAGCACCATGTAAAGTCAGGACAAAACTATCCCTGCATGTTAAAGACCCGGTTTCCATCCTGGTGTAAATTGTATGTTTACATTGGGTTTTTCAATTAAAAAAGTGCAAATATTTCTTCTTACGCTCAGCAAAATAACTAAATGTTAATATATTTATTTATTTCTATATTCAACGGAAAACACTTTCATCATCATCATTGGTCAACAATCCTAGGATTGGTTTGACGCAGCTTTCCACTCGATTCTTCTATCGGCCAACCTTTTCATTGTGACGTAATTCTTCTCTTTTACATCCTTCACAACCTGTTCTATGTACCTCACACGAGGCCTGCCTTTTCCAATCTTCCCGTTCACTTTTCCCTCGACGATAGTCTTCATCAGGCCATCGTGTCTCAAGATATGTCCGATTAAGTTTTCCCTTCTTCTTTTTAGAGTTGTCAGAAGACTTCTCTTTTCTCCTACTCTTCTTAGCACTTCCTCGTTACTTACTCGGTCGATCCATTTAATCTTCAGCATTCTTCTGTAGCACCACCTTTCAAAAGCTTCTACCCTTTTCTTCTCCGCTGCTGTCATCGTCCTTGAATCACTGCTGTAAAGAAACATGCTCCAGATATATGTTCTGATGAACTGTTTCCTTACTTCTATGCTTGTATTTCCTGCTGTAAGTAGATTCTTTTGATAGAATGCCCTCTTTGACTGGACTATTCTACTCACTTTTTCTGTCTTGCTTCGTCCATCGTTGGTTACTCGGCTTCCTAGATACCAGAACGCTTTAACCTCTTCAAGTTTTTGTTTTCCTAGTTTGACTATGGTTTTGTCCTCTTATCTCCTGCTGCACACCAATATCTTAGTCTTCTTCTTATTGATCTTCAGCTGATATCGGGCCATAGTCCTTTCAATGGTTGTTAGCATCTTATTCAGCTCCTTCTCTGTCTCTGCTATGAGAGCTATGCCATCAGCGAATCGTAGCATACTGATTGTTTCTCCGTGGATGTTCACTCCAGAACACTTCTCCTTGACTTCATTTATGGCTCTCTCGATGTAAACATTAAAAATTACGGGAGACAGTGCGCAGCCTTGACTCACACCTTTTCTTATTCTGTCCTCTTCACAGCTGGGTCCAGATTTAATCACAGCAACTTGGTTTTTGTACAGACTGTGTATATTTCTTCGGTCATTGTAGGACACTCCAATTCCCTTCAGAATTCCAAGCATTGAATCCCAATCCACGTTGTCAAAGGCCTTCTCTAAATCCACAAATGCAATGAACTTTGGTTTGTTCTTCTCCATTCTCTTCTCTATGAGTAGCATAAGGGCCAATATTGCTTCCCTTGTACCCTTACTTTTCCTGAATCCGAATTGATCTTCATCCAGGAACTCTTCTGCTTTTCGTTCTATTCTTCTGTAGATGATCCTGGTCAGTATCTTCGATGCATGTTTCGTCAGGCTTATAGTCCTAAAATTTTCACGTTTCTCCGCTCTTTTCTTCTTGGGAATAGGAATGATGATGTTTTTCTCGAAGTCCCTTGGAATTTTTCCTGTTGAATACATGTCACAGATGGTTTTGTAGAGATGAATTAATGTCTTCTCTCCTGCATTTTTAATTAGTTCTGCAGGAACATCATCAATACCTGAAGTCTTATTCATCCGAAGGTTCCTTACTGAAGCGTCGAATTCCGATCTTAATATTGATGCCCCCATATCATCTTTTTCCATTTCACTTTCCTCTTCAATAGCTTTTGTGCTGAGATTTTTTCCATTGTATAGCTCTTTCAGATATTCTTTCCATCTCTTCACTTTGTCCTCGTTTTCAATCAATATTTTACCATTCTTGTCTCCTATGGCATTGCATCTTGCGCTCCATTCCTTGAATTGGTTCCTCACTATGATGTAGGCCGCTTCCACCTTTCCAAGTGTAAGGTTGCTTTGTACATCTTCGCATAGATTTTTCAACCACATCTCTCTAGCTTTCCTTGCTTTGCGACTTATTTCGTTCCTTATTCTTTTGTAGCAAATTGCCCTTCTTCAGTTTTCGCATTCTTGTGCTTTCTTCTTTCTTCAATCAATTCTAAGACTTCCTTCGTGATCCATGGCTTCTTCAAGGCAACTTTTCTTCTTCCAAGAGCTTCTTTTGCGGCTTCCTATAGT
Source organism: Platycnemis pennipes (assembly GCA_933228895.1). Taxonomy (NCBI): domain Eukaryota; kingdom Metazoa; phylum Arthropoda; class Insecta; order Odonata; family Platycnemididae; genus Platycnemis; species Platycnemis pennipes. The sequence continues at coordinate 73,454,902 of OW121856.1, read as the reverse complement.
CCACATTTAATGTTTTTTCAACGCTCTTCCACTGATTTCTCATTCAGGTTCTCTCCTATGTTGTTTCCCACTGCTTTTTGAAATGCCAGCTGATGTAGAGCCTCCTTTAGTTTTTCTACTTTCTACTTCTACATATATTCTTCTTTGTTTTCTTCAATTTATTGAATTTTAGATGGCATTTCATCATCACTAAATTATGGTCACTGTCGATGTCTGCCCCAGGGTAGTTTTTGCAGTCCTTCACTTGGTTTCTAAATCTCTACTTCACTAAAATGTAGTCTTTTTGGCATCTTCTTCTGTCTCCTGGCATTTTCCATGTGTATCTTCTTCGGTTGTGATTTTTAAACAATGTGTCGGCAATCACCAAGTTATGTTGAGTGCAGAACTCCAGCAGCCTTTTTCCACTTTTGTTTCGGTTTCCCAATCCGTATTTTCCAGTTATTCTTCCATCTTGACCTTCGCCGACGAGCCGAGCGTTCCAGTCCTCTAAAATAATTAGGTTTTCTTCTCCTCTTACATGTTTTATAACTTCCGTGATATCTTCGTAGACGTCTTCCACTTCTTCATCTTCATAGTCCGTCATAGGCATGTAAACCTGCACCAACACGGTATCTACAGGTTTGGTCTCGATCTTCACCATTATTATCCTTTCATTTTACTTCAGGAAGCTCTTCACACGCATTCCGGCACTCTTTCTGAGTATGATCCGTACTCCAGCATTACCATTTAACGATCCTGTATGTATAATCCTGTAGCTTCCAGTCCAAAGTCTCCTTCTTCGGGCCACTTCATTTCGCTGATTCCTAATGCATCGAGATCCATTCTTCGCATTTCTACCTTCAGGTTCTCTAGTCTTCCACAGGTCCGAAGGGGTCTCATGTTCCATGTTCCTACCCTAAAATGTGTATCATATTTGACTGAAGTACTCTCTCGAGTAGTCCCCGCCCGGAGATCCGAATGGGGGACTATCTTACCTCCGGAATATTTTACTCGAGAGGGTTCCATCACGTCTTGATAAGAACGAAAAGAGTGGAGTAGCTGCGACTCCTCGGGATATTAATGTGGTGGTTTCCCCTTGCCTTCCACATCGCAGTACTACAGCCGTTAATGTAAAATTTACCACACCTGTAGTGAAATGAGTATCGCTGTACCGACCACTGTGGTCTCCAGCTTCACTCATGTGAAGAAGAGCTGCTGCCCTCTCCTCCGGATGATGAGAAGCGTAATTATTGGCGGCCTCTCGTCGCCAAGTCTGTATTATTTAGATGCCTATCTTACCCAAGGATATACCAATACCCCCTCGGAATGCTGTCGCTTTTTGTCCACGACTGCTTATTCGGCGAGTAAACTCGCTTATCTCGCAGCTAACCTCTATTATCTAGAGGTCGACCCGCCATCAGCAACCCGGTGAACGCACTCGGTGGCTTTAAGCTCAGCCGCGAGGAAAACACTTTATACGTTCTAATTATATCAATTGATACACAAATTTCTCTCGAGACCTATGTTAAATTCGAAATTCACGCCGAAATTTATAGACAATTTTGGTTTCATTTCGATACTTACAAAGCCTTTGTCGCCTCCGAATAAAACATATTTCATGTTTAAACCGTTAATCGTAGAGGGATGCATCTGCCTAAGGTGAAAATGGCTTCAGTACTGGAGGCAACAGACATAATTGGGTTATCTAAGGAAGCTGCATTAGATTTATTAACCTTTCAATTTATTAAATTTCAAATTTGTAAAGTGCTTATCACGACGATATTTTAAGGTACTAAAGGAGGTATTGCAGCTCGTTTGTGTAGCGATTCAGCATTTAATTCGGCACAGTAATACAGGCTTACTACTATGGCTACTCATGGATCAAGTAGGTTAGCACTCAGCAAAACCAGCAAACTAAACTCAGCTAAGAAAGAGTATTCAAAAAAAGCCTGCAGTGGAGTTCGAATTCTGAAATTGTTTCAGATCTCTTTCAGGAATTGCCTATTTGATCCAAGCTGAGACTTGAGAAAGAGTATTTAACGCTTGCAAAAATATCGTCGATTAAAATAACAGAAAACATAGCATTTTTTCTTTTCTTCTTTTGGTATTTTACGGAAAAAATATTAAACTTAATTATTCTTTCACCAAATTTAGTATTTACTCTCAGTGTCACTCTAAACTGCGTAAATAACCTTGGAATTTATTCTGATTTTGGTTATTACAGTTTCAATGTAGACCTTGAGAGTTATATAGCTTAAGTTAGGTATCACGCATCCACCAAAAATAATTAAATTTCTTAATACTATGAGTGAATTTCATTTTTCTCTTTCCACCTTAATTTCAACTGACACCTCAGCTAGTATTTCACTATATTTGTAATATAGTGCGTAGAATGTCTTAATTCGCCTATTTTATAATAGAAAAAATCCACAAAGATAATGGTAACTAATTATGTATATATTATCAGTTAACTTATATTGCCTTCTGTAATTTCAACATGCTTCATTTACTCTCTTTCCATATTTAACTCAACCTCATTTGTATTCTTTTTCACCAACCAGCTATTTCCATTTTTCTCCATACTTATATCTTCACGAACACCAATTTCTATTCATCATCTTATCTCAGGAACAAGGTTTATGAAGCATAAAACGGCACGATACCAGGATCAATTTCCAACTCCCAAGCTTCCTTAGCAGGCCCAATTCTGTGTCTGTGCCCCTTTTTCATCTTAGGCAAATGAAATCTTCATCCAGTTTTATTTCACTGCCACTAACCACTGTAATTATCTTCGAAGAATATCTTTACATCTGACTAAATTTCATCCTTATACATCCTAATATTCATATTTCTTTTCGTTATAGAAAATGGTACACATACGATTTAGAAAATGCTTTTTCGAGTTCGGCCAAGGATACCCTATATTATTTTATTTCCCATTTTAAGTTCTGTAAGAATGAAATTAGCTATCAAGAAGCGAGGAGCTTTTGTCGACTCAATTGATATTTTGACACTGTTTCAGAAGTGCCATTCATTGCAACCGCGAATAATGTCTCTAAGCGGCTTGATAGATAAATATTTAATCTTTCCTCGAGATCACTCAAGCCCTTAATTTGACATGACGAGTGAATAGTTATGGACAACAGATGTGGAAAAAGTGATTATTTGTTCAACCGCCGCTAAATTATAAATCACTTCATCAGAAAAATACACATGACAGCTGCTTCATTCCAGCAAGGCTGATGAAAAACATTTTTACTTCATCATATCCTATCGTATTGCTACTGAATATTGCATTGATTCTAAATAAGATGATCTTTATAGTACTGCACCTAAGCCATCCCACAGTGATCACATGGATATCCAGTTTTCACTATACTTGACTTCCCTCTTTTTTACAGCTTTCAACCCCGTTTCTTCAGCACACTTTTTCTAATTCTTGAGGATCTTCTGATGAAGCGCTCCACATCCATGTTATCACAAGTACTTTCTCCTATTTTCATACATGAAACCTGTAAAACGCAATGATCTACTACTGCGTGTTGAATTCCACTGACCCGCAATCATAGAAATCTATTAAGCAAGTACAACACATATTTGGCGTAAAAAATTAGGATCTGCACTGCATCTGATTGTATAAACTGCGCGTGTTCAATGTATATGAGAAACATTAGGCATAATACTATTAACATGGAATATTTGTCCTTTGATTTGAATAAATTATGCTTTGCTAGCCTGTGTTCTACCTGGGAACATGCTAATCGATTTAGAGTTGGCAGAGATGTCACAACGATATATTTTTAGTCATTGAATATTCATTAGCCCCAGAAAATCTGAACTAACGGCCATTTCATCGATTGAAGGAAGATAAACATAACAGGAGTCACTCAAGTAACACGGCACAAGAGACTTTTATAATCAAAATGCAATAGGTGAATATACAAGTTCCTCATGTAATCTGTACCTCCAACAAGGTAAATTAATATGTTATAGTAGAACGGTCCATTTTTATGCTTCAAATTTTCTGCAACAGAGTTTTTTTTTAATCATAGCTTAACGAAAAATATGAATTAATTACCTTATGACCTCCCATGTTTACAAATTGCTACTCGAAGCTTATAGTCAGGCACACAAGCAAGTTATGAATTATCACATTTCCTTCCACAATTTGCCTAATGATATTTATCTAGTTTTTACCCTCTTTTACATCCTAGGAACATGTTTTATTCTACCTCCGACTCCATCAAACTAATGGTTTTCTCAATAAGGATCTAGTATCATTATTTCATCTGCCCTCTGATCCCCTCTGGGAAAATTGCAAACATTCATGCCAGTTTTAATTTGTCGCCAAACGCTAAGGAAAAAAAACAAGAAGGGAGGAATGCACATGATGGATTTTTATGAAAATTAATCGAGCTACAGAAGGAACTACTGAAAGATGATTATTGAGTGATTTAACGTGTAGAAGAAGAGTGGAAGTGGTAGATTGCTTTAATTGAATAGCTGGCCCTTAATCTGTGGATAACACTAAAATGTTTAGTCCCCGTCGATCAAGATGTAAAGCTCTGGTGCTCTTGGTGCTTATTGTTCAGAGTAGACTAATTTCGACGCCAGATTTCACTTTACCATTCCATGCCCACTCTTTAATCATTCCTTCCGAACTGAATCGTCTTGAAGTAAGTTGCAGACCAGGAACCATTGATGAAAAGTTAATTATTAGGCATCTATAACATATCTGCAACCTGAAGTATTTGGAGACGTACTAATCCCAATAATTTAATGAATGCAGCGTAAAAAAAAGTAGCTTTACATGCTGTATGGTACATCGTATCACGTTTTCCCTTGTAAAGTTCGTTTTGTTTAAATAAAATGAGAAAGAACGGATGCAGTATTAGGGCTACAAAATTTCGGTAATCTAGCAGTCATAGTGTTATATATGACCCTTGCGCCTCTGGAGTCATTCCTGTTTTCGGTAAAACTTATTCCCAGCATATTCACATGTCCTGCCTTTCCTTAGTACATGCCACCCTTGCCCTGGACCCTTCCCGACTCATTGGGAATGTCTCCACCACCCGCCTTACAGGGAGTGAATGGTCTTCTAATCCCAGGATGCCTCCTCTTCGACTAATCTCGGAGTGCTATTTCTCTTTGCTTCCTTCCCTTCATCCGCTCCACGCGAACACCTGCCCCACTGGTCCAATCCTCTCCCTGAGGGACTCAACGTGGCACTCGGGTGCGTCGCTGACCTCCGCGTGGTCAGCATTATAAGCTATGGTGTGATGGGAGTGGGTCTCAGAGCTATCCCGAAACATATTCGGAAACAAATATCTCGCAAAATATTTGGGTAGCCAGAGAATCCAGATCCAGAATTGGGGTTGCGGAAGCTTGATGACAATTTTTTGAGAAAATTTTCTTTCACAAAAGCATTTTATTCCTTATATCATCTTGCATTCTTCTCATTGCCCGACATTTGGTTTTATTTTTTTAGAATCCTCTAATGTGGTTTCTTCCATGTAACTCATAAAGTAAAGATACTGCTCCTCCTAATACATCTTCTTGAATTAGCATTTAATTCCACCACACTTCCTTCTCATCCCACGTTTACACCGAGAAGCGGAAATTATTTTCTGATACAAATACCATTAAATCGGTTTGGGTAAGTTTGGATGTATTTTCCCTGTCCTTTTTGGCATGAACTACACTAATCCTAATCTAATAATTTCATATGAAGAGATTTTTCATAAGAATTTAACAAATAAGAAAAAGGAATACCAGCGCGTTTTGTAAAAACACTCCTATGAATGCGAGAAAAGGGTCATTCCGTTATTGGAAGAGGTAAGTAAGACCCCAGAGACTAGAGGGTTGCTCCCATGATTAAAACAACTTGGAAAATTTAAATCACACGAATCTGACACTGTAAACATATTTCTACCTCTACACTTTATCAGCATAGCAAACCGAAGTAACAAGTTAAGATGAATCAATTGTTGTGCATAGCGATTTTCCCTGGCACGATTTACGACTGTTGCATGAAGTTTAACTCATTTAAAGAAATTCATCATTATCATCGGTCAACAATCCTAGGATTGGTTTGACGCAGGTCTCCACTTGATTCTCCTATTGGCCACCCTCTTCATTGGTTGGTTGGTTATTTAGGGGAGGCGACCGACAGCGCCAGCGTCATTTGCGCCATATAGGATAGGTGGATAATTGGGTAAAGGTAGGAGTTTTCAGGGAACGGAGGAAGGGTGGAGAGAAACCCGGCGTCGGCATTAGCCTACTCTTAACGAAAGGTGCCAAGGGGACCACGGCTGAACATCCATCCGACGGATCCGACGGGGATCGGTTTTCCACTGGAAATTCTGCCACTGCCGGGAATCGAACCCGGGCCCTCGGGATGGTAGGCCATTACTCTAGTCACCACACCAACCCGATCCCCCAACCTCTTCATATTGACGTAAAACCTCTCCATTACATCCTTCACATTTGGCTCCATATGCATATCTCATACGAGACCTGCCTTTTCCATTCTTCCCCTTAACTTTTCCGTCGACGATTGTCTTCATCCTGTCTTATAATATGGCCGATTAAGTAGTCCCACCTCCTTTTTAGGGTTTTCAGTAGACTTCTATTTTCTCAAACTCTTCTTAAGGCTTCTTCGTTTGTCACTCGGTTGATCCATTTTATCTCCATCATCCTTCGGTAGCACCACATTTCAAACGCCTCCAGCCTTGACTTCTCTGCTGCAGTTGTCGTCCATGTTTCGCTGCCATATAGTAAAATACTACAGCTTTAGGTTCTAATGAAATGTTTACTCAATTCCAATCTGCAGCTGTAAGCAGAAACCTATTTCGGTAAAATGCCTTTTCGCCTGGACAAATCTACTGGCAAATTCTCTTTTACTTCGTCCATCGCTCGTTACTCGGTAACCCAGGTGACAAAACTCTTCCACTTCCTCGCTTTTTCCACTTTTCCTAGTTCAACATTTCTCCTGGCTTCTTTCTTCTTACAGCATACCAAAAGACATTATATGCTATAATTTAAAGTTAGTCACCTAATTTTTTCCAGCCAAAGTAAAATTCACGACTGGTGACCTACAACCCCCTATCACACGCATTTACGTTTGATTGTAGGATAAAATTAAGAATTAAATATCTTTCTCCATCTTAAATAAAATACCAACTCTTTCATCACCCCTACACATTCTACGTGAATAACGGTATCAAAATGCTTGTTACATCCATTTCCAGATGACCAACTTAGCCTGTATGCCCATTGCAGGATGATCTATGGTGTGTGGTTCTTCAGAGGATTTCATTCCTCTCGTACCATGATCAACGTTATATCATTCCTCTTCTAGCCTGTGAATATTAATTTATTCTTCAAATATATACTCAAAATACTTATTCTTGCTTGCTATTTATTGTCATCATCGCTCCTCCGGACCCGAAGAATTACTATGAGAAATGGGGGCGTTTACTCGGAACGGAAATTGCAATTTTGTACACGAAATTGTTAGATGGAAACGAAAGAAGAAATGTAGCGAAAAATTTAATCTTCTAACCACAATCATTCACTCATAAATCAAAAATTAAGATAAGCGAAAGGTGACGCCCACCGAAAAATCTGCTGTGATAACATTGACGTCATTTTCCTCCCGTCTTTGAACGCTCTTATTGGAAGGGGAGGGAGTGGAGGGGGAGGGAGAGTCTGCTCGCACAGATTCTGTCGTAACTGCTCCTATTGGCTGAGTCAGCTGTGCCCCCCCCCCCATTGCGATAAGGCGAAGTAGCTTCGCGGGCTCAGTTGTGATTGGACGAAGTCGATATACGTCAGGGGTTGCACCACACCCACTTTTCCGAAAGGGTTAAAAATATCAGTTTTCCGCCCCCTATAACTCGAGAAATAATTGACGGATCAAAAAACGGAAAAACACGGGTCTTTTTATTTTACAAACTCTATCATATTCGGCAATAAAAAATATGGTAAACGACCCCATTACTTTGAGGGTGTGTGGGAGTGAAGAAATATGGGTCGTGGGCAAAAAGTGAGGGAAATAGTTTCCCAGGGGTATGGTTAACAAATGGGGGAACTAAACCACAATTATTCTGTTATTTGCATGACAGGTCAGGAACAAGGCCAAGCTATGAAAATTGGTCGGGCATTTTCCAATGCATTCTCTCTCTTGTGTTGACGCAACTTCAGCGCCCAGGCAAGCAAAAATCTCTGGCGACACTAATTTTGAGGCATCAGTGCCTACGTTGCCTGGATGGCGGGTTTCATATTGGAACTAAAATTGATTTGTAGAAGCTTTAATGTTCCAGTGACCTATTTTTTACGTCATGATAGGGAACTTTCCTCGCACCATTCGTGGAGCCAATGAACTTGAATCCGTGTTTTGACGTATGCCTACTTTGAACATATGCATATAGTATTTCAATGCAAAACTGAAAGCAATAGACCGGAGTAATCAACGTTAATTTATTTTGCCGAAGTTCTCCGTGGGTACTTAAACCAAAAGAAATATTTTTCCTGATCAGATTTCATAAATCTGTTACTGTACTAGGATGCTATAATCTCATGAGTAATAAAATAAATATCACATAAATCTACACAGGACACTGTAAGCCTCAACAAGGTAGTGCGACAACGGGTGAATACATTTCAAGTATGCATTTTTTCCAAGAAAAAATATAGCGACAGCAACCATAGTAACGATTTTACGGCTGCAAGTTAGCAATTAAAATGGAGAATTCACAAAAAAATACAGCCTCATTCCACAAACTAACATTATTATGAAAGGAAAATTTGCAAATCTGGTTAAAAGTTATTGGTGGTAATGTGCTAGACATGCAAGGATACACCAAAGTACACGACACAAATACTTATATGATGAATTCAAGGGCAATTTAAGCAATGAAATATAGATTTGTCATTTATGGTTATATTTTGCTATGAATTTTATAAAGGAATTTCTAGAAGAATGAAATAATTAATTTCCAAACTAAAAATATTTCTGAGACAATTTTCGCGTGAAAGCAGAATTGAATTGAGTCGTCTTATGGCAGGACCAATATGAGAATCGCAGCTACGGGTCGAATCCATGATTTTTTTTAACAACATATATAAATCAAAATAGTCACACCAAGTTTCTCGACTAACCTTCACCATCGGAGCAGAAGGAAATAAAACGATTCTTGCCCGAGAAGGACCCTTTACTCCAATGACCACGTTTCAAAAATGGTGACTGCCGGGGGATTAAAAAGGGAAAGGAAGGTCTTGAATCGCCCCAAAAAGCAGCGCAACGGTAGGAGTTGGTGAAGTTCATTAATTTCCAACAGTGCCTTAAATAGGGGACCTGAGAGAGAAAGGGAGAGTAGGGAGACAGGGTAGTGAAAGCGGGGAAGAAGGATGGAATCCGAGCTGGAGTGAGTCGGATTCCTACTGGACCCTACCTTCCCTTAATAAAGACATACCACTTGCGAGCTCCAAAAACCAATCCCACACTCATCAAAAACACCCATTCCAAGGGGACCATTCTTATTCTTTATGGCTTCAACAGCCACGCAACACGCAAAACCTTTCCCCTCCATTCCCTCCCATGCACTCACGCTGACAAAGAAAACACTCGCACATATGGATATGGCTCTAATTTCGCTTTTGTTTCCAGTTTCCAGTCGAGTTCCCGCATTTTTGCATCGGTCTATGTGGTGGGCGTCGACAAAAATTCATTTTAGCGCTTAAAAAATTGTCTGGGGAATTAAAATTTAAGCAGATACCTTACTCGGCAAAACCCAGGACACGTTTTCACTGTGCATAAATGCCAATTGTATAGTATTCGCGGCATGAAAATTACTTCTTCACATTTTCTTTCAATATACATTGATATTCAAATATGTATTTGTCCATATAAGGCACTTTAAAAAGCGTCGTGCTATTAGCAAAAGTAAAAGAAAAAGTTTAACTATCAATCGTGGCTCAGACTTTTTCAATGCAAGACATTTTGGCTGAGTGTTTGATGATACTTGTCGCCAACTCTGGGAGTGCTTTATAATGCACTAATAGTAAATGAACAACTGTAGTAATAGTTACTGGATAATAGTTGCCAGCACATTCAAATCCAAGAATTAATTCCGAGAGGAATGCAAGCTCTCCTCACTAGGGAGTATTTGATATTGGGTAGAAGAAGCAGATTGAACATTGAGAATTGTATGTGTCGAATCAAAGGGAAATAATCCTCACTAAGGTTGACATTTAATGCTAAGCAGCTATTCACTGATGTACACGCTTTACGCGAGGGAACCCGTGAGAGTACGTATGCCATGATATGGTTCAGAGGTAAAACGAATGACTGAAAACAAACATACTGGAGTTGGAAATGGATAACGAGCATGCAATTGACAGATCAAATTATCAAAAAGAATGCACGCATAAGAGCAGGAGAGGTTAAAGAACGAAGCTGATTTCACAAATTATCAGACAAATGGATTAAAAGGTGTACCGTTAGAGGATAGCAGGTTAAAGGAAAAGCTATGCAATAAAGACCAAAGTTTATGCGGTTTCGAAAAAAAGGAGTAAAATTGTAGGATTAATGAAATCGAGAAGGATGGTTAGCATTGCATTGAAAAGTGATTAAACCAAAACTTTGGATACACATCGCAGCAAAAGTTCCAATCCAGACGTTTCGGGTTCGTATCCCTGAATAGCAAACATTTCTAAATTAGATCATAGAGGATTTATATTGCTTTTAAGTCTTCGTGAAAATGAGTGATTTTTCTTTAAGATGCAGGTCATCATAATAAGTCAGTAATTCTTATAATGGTTTGACGAAGATCCCCTCTAAAATATCTCATTAGATACGTTATTATTATCTTTCACATCCTAAATCACTTGTTCTACATTTCTCATAGTTCCGATATGAATATGGAAAACACAACGGTAGCAGTTGTCAGAAAGCAGCATGGAAAAGAGAACCTCGGGAAATTGGCGCCTTTTTTTAAGACAGGATAAAAGTAGAAATTCCAAAGAGAAAAATTCATTCGCCTTCTGTGGAACTCGAACCCGGAATTCCCTGATTTGTACTTCGAAGACCAACTGGTTAAAGAACTGCCTAGGTGATATAAAATAAGTTAGTCTGCGAAGGCGTTTATTCCATTTGGATTTATTGAGGCTTTACAGGAACAAGATGAACATGAACTGCTGAAAATACAGTGCCATGAAGGAGCTGTTAACATGTGCTCTGCGCCACCGTCCACGAGGATAAAGTAAACGTAAGCTGTTAAAGTATATAGCCGGAAAATACGAGGTTGCGGTTCAAGCTGTATTCGAGATTAATGGATTCTTCTCTGTGGAATTTCTGTTATTGTGCGTATATATATCCGTTATGGTTCTTCGTGGCTTGGTCAAAATCCTTCAATTTATGTTTGAAAGTGAAGTTGTTTCCCTCCACCAGTCATCCACACCGTGTAAATGTGTAACTAAAGTACATATTACCAACCACCTCTTCTTAATATATATAAATATTTTTCCTGCAGTGGGTTTTTGCGTAAAGGATGTAAGCATAATAATCCTCACGTTTTTCCCACATTGTAAATTCTCTCACACACTATTAGATATGTAATATTGATATATTGTGTATATATATTTCTTTTGTGTTAATTTATCATTATTTAATTCCTATAAGTGTATTCTTTACTTATTTTTTTAACCTCAGATTGTAATTGTTTTAAGTATTGACCACTATTTCTTTTATATATTTATTTTGACGAGGGGTTAGATGGCAGAAGGGACAGTTTTGTCTCAATCTCGCCCTAATAAAGACCTTTTATTATTATTATTATAAATGACCTTGATGATTGACTTATACATGACTTCGCTTTTATTAGCCTTCAGTAAAACTTTAGAATGAAAGATTGCAGTTAACCAAAACTAGGACTAAAACACTAATAGAGGCGAGCAGAAACATGTGAAGATATGAAAAGGCAACAAGCACCACTAGCAATACACCTCGCGTCCAAAACGTGAACTCTAGCCAATGTCATGACTAGGGAGGAAATAATGTATAAAGATAGGGGAAAAGCTATGGAGTGAAAAGACTTCGGACGAGAGTGAGCACGATTCTACAGAAGAGAGCGAGACGAGGGATTTGACAGGTCTGGGACGAGGAAAGTTAGGATGAATGGAGGAAGGAGGGAGGAGAAGAGAGACGGAACGCTAAAAAAAAGAGACAAGAGGGAAGCGGGGACGGAAAGCGAGAGAGAAAAAAGGATTGCCACCCGAATCTAGACACATTCATTCCTCTAATTCCGGTTCAGTGAATCCGCACACACTCGAAACGCCTTTAATAAATCAGACTTGACGTTATTGCGGCAGATTGCTCTTCTCTTTCCCTTTTTCGGTCACGGCCATCATGCGCGCACCGGGAGGAAAATACATATATATACAAACGAATTCAATTTCGTCTGAGATGACATCCGAGCTCAGCGACCGTTAAAGAGTTACACCCTCGAAGACATCCCCCCCGATATTTCGAACAAAAACAATAAAAATACCTTAAGAAAATTCAGTTTTCTCACCAGCCCCAATTGGATTTCCCAGTAATTTCAATACCTATGGTGATAAATATTACTATTGGAAGTGCTCTGTAAGGACATTGAGGAAACAGTCTCCTTTGCAAAAACAGGACATTGGATTGATCGTCTGCGATTCGAAATACGTTTTTAGAACAAATCATTTAACTCCTCTTATAACCAAAGCAAACATTTTATGGCGCATCTATGTGAGGCCGGAATGAATGAGATTATTCGTGAAACCACAAAAATACGCCAAATGAAAATTTGAAAATTGAAAACGACAGTATTATCATTGAGATATTCTTCCATGTATTGAAGGATAAAAAAATACCACGAATTAGTTCCGAGATGATTTGCTTATGTTATATGTATACCTACCCATAAACTTGGAAAACGGGTAATATTTATTAAATAACACTGTTTCAAACTATCTTTGAGAACAATTTCCACACTTTTTAATATCCTTTCTTATATTTATTCATGTGGAATAAAAACGTTATATTATCCACCGAAAATTTTTGAAATAAGTTGTTTTAGGATAAGATAAAACACGCGATAAAGAAAATAATCATAAGTTTAAGACATTTATCTCTACAATATTCATTCATCATCATTAGTCAACAATCCTAACATTTGACGCAGCCCTCCACTCGATTCTCTATTGGCCTATCTCTTCATATTAACCATCCCTCTCTTTCACATCCTTCACTACTTGCTCCATATCTGATACGAGGTCTGTCTTTTTCATTCTTACCGTTCACTTTTCTCTCGATGAGTGCCTTCATCTGGTCATCTTGTCTCAAGGTATGGCCGACTGTTTTCCACACGATATTCTATGAACTCTAAAAAGTATTATTTCCAGAACAGGTAAATTGTATTCAACAGAGTTTTACATGCCTATGCATATAGCAGAAAGGGGTGATTTTTTGGCAAAAATTTGTTTAACTTCGCTGAGATATAACAGAAAAGCGGAAGAGGGAAAATACGCGATAGACCCTTACTTATTTCCCCTTAACACTACTTCTGTATCAATTCACTCTAGTTTACAGTCATAGGAATCGATGAATCATGTATTATAAGCTTTTTAAAGTGCTTGGACGATCAAGTTTCATTTATGAAGCCATCAAGTTACACCACGAGATGGAAAACTGTCTCTCCACATATTTGTAGTTTCCTTAAATACCCCGTGAAAACTCTGCTCACCAAGGTCAATCACGTTAAAGCGAACAGCGAAGTCCACACGAATCCGTAAGACATTTTACGATGTTACCTAACTGCTCCGTCAAAAGCTCTCAGTTCTCCCAGTCAAAACTCGAAATTTTCAAAATACGGGAAGGAAAAAAAGTCCTGGGTGATCCAACGGGAGGCAAAATGAAGATAAACGTCCAATGCGGGAATTTTCATTTCTCTGTTTACTTTTAATTTCCATAGCCGTTTGATATCTTCTAATTCAGCCTCCAGATCCCCCTTCAATATCCATACTATTGTTCTTTGTCTCTGTTAACTCATCTGAGCCCAACCAAAACCAAAATTCTTCTTCCTCCAGAAATTACTTTTTCCCCTCTTCTGTTTTGTGCTTATAAAAATAACATTCCATTTTCATTTGCAAAGATTCGATTTGTGTCCCTTTTTCCCGAGCCAAAGCCAAAAGCATAATATCTCGCAAGACCACGACCATGTAATGTAAATATTAAAAACCGTTACCTCTTGTTGAAATACTGATGAATAATATTCGACCAAAACCTGTGTTGATTTTCATAGAACTGACTTGTTTTTAGGTTGCGTGATACCCTCTACATGCAGTTACAAATATTTCCTCCATTTTCGTAGTACATGACGCTAATGTACACCGTCTTCTAAAATATGTTCTACATCGATAGCTTTCATAGTGAACATTTTTAAACAAAATTGATTGCATAAGTAATGATTATAATAATACGCTAATTCTTGTTAGTGAATACTAAAAAAGAAACCTGTTCAGGACAAAAATAACGATTACACTTCTCAGTCTCACTCAACTAAATTATTCCTGGGAAATAAAAGCCATTCTAATGGCTTTTATTTCCCGCCCTAAAGGCAGAAATGAGGCGTAAAGTTCTTCAAATAAGGCTACATTCAAGAAAAAGCTAGGTGAAAACATGGTATGTATTTGCTAAGCAGGTAAATGTAGTTAATGCTTGATCACAAATTGAATTATCCAAGTCAAAAAGTAATGGTTTTATTTCTATTTCCTTAGTTGCCTATCAATTTCCATTTTTCTATTTCCTGGTATTTATAACAAATAATTCCAGTATTAGGTCTTGATGAAGCCCTTATTAATTCGAACTGCTTTCGCCACCAATTCCCATGATCTGTAATCCTCTCAATCCATATTTAAACTCATCTCACGAATTTTTACAAGTAAATTAGCTTCTACTTTTATGGTTGTTTCTAACTTTGATAAATATTGCCTCTCTCTCAGAGATCTCGACAACAATCTCCCTCAGGTAAGTATAGTTTTGCCAATTACTTCCTGCCAATCATGGTGAAGACAGTAACTTGCTTAAGAAAACCTACTCTAATATAAAAATGGCATTTTTACGAGTTAAAGTTACCGTTGACTTCTCTAAAATTCATATCTGGAAGCTGTGGAAATATGACCATATTTTGATTCTTCCCGTTTAACTTTCGGTGTCAGTATTTTATATGCTGTGTGGTCTCAATACTCTAAAAATTTAAGGCAATTAGTTTATTCTCATTAGTATTCTACTGGTTGTAAAAATGAATCACATAGGAAAATATTTGATCCTTTCCTGTGGGAAAGAAATCTAGGTATAGAAATGTTCCTCCATCGCTCACAAATAGCTAGACGTATTCATAGAAGCAGTGCGCTAACCTCTTGCCAATTTTTATTGCTGATATTTGCTATCATTTCTGTTACATACCGAAATATGAAGCTACTCTTAACTAATTTCTGAAAATGAAATACATAAATTTGAAAATGTATTGGTCCAAAAAGTGATGCAATTTTTCATGTAATTTGTTAGTTAAAGGTAGATGGTCTGTAAGTTGGTTTGCCCCGGACAAAGCAATTTTGATAAAAAATTCCGACTGTTGCTTCCGACTTTAACCACTTTCATATTCTGAATATTACTTTTTTCAAGGGAAAAGTCGTTTTCTCTCATTCATATCTATAATACATATTTGCATTGATCTTATTGCAACTCATTCCTATATTTACCGGTACAAACATTTTTTGTCTCCTGAAGAAATAGGAAAGAAAAAATTTCATCAATTACTATTCTAATTCATAGTTTTGCGAAAGCAAGGAGTAAAATATCTAAGCACTTTACATATTGATACTGCCTATTTCTCAATAATTTTTCATATGACTATCTTCTGTTGTTAGGCTCAAAGATAATTCTTAATTCCAAAATCAGAACTGAGAAGAAAATTGAGCCAAGAAGGGAAAATGTAATTACAAATATTTACCTTGAGCAACATATTCATTTTCAGCGTTATCCAAATCCCACTCCTTATTGATGTGACGAGAGAATTATTTGTGATATGAGGAAAATTAGCCAATGACAAATTATAATTAATAATTATTTATTTTTTATATAATAATTAATCCATATATTTTAATTAATAATTATAATATAATAATTATTTCTTGTAATAGATAAAAAAAATTCACTCCGCATATTTCAACAACTATATTACTATTTGAAGAAGCCCGTAAACAGAAGAAACAAATAAATAAGAATCAGTTAACTGAGATTAAAAGCTAGAAGGAAGGTATATAGACCGTATATTGTGCTGAATCTATCAAACATCACTATTCAAGCTTTAATAATGTAGGGGTTACTTTTTAAAATCTGATAGAAGTGGTAATTTGACAACATTTCTATTTTGCATGCACCAAAATATAAAAATGATTCATATACCACGAAACTAGTGTTATTATTACTGTTACTAAATTATTTAAATCATCATATGAAAAGGGCATGCACATTAAACAAAGGAGCGACGAAAGTATAATTATTTCACTGGAAAATAAATTATCCAAAAAAAAGTGAAGCATTTGGAAGTTATTCCGATTCATACATTAATACGGATTGAAATGAGTGCTCCTTATTGTTGCTCGATTAAATGAAATACAATTCATTAGGGATTTTGATGGGAGCGTGTCCTAGTGGGTAGAGCGCTTGGCTACTGATCGAAGGGTCCCGGGTTCAAATCCGGGTGAAGCCTTTGTACGAACGAAAAATCCTCGGAGTGCGAGGTGGCCCAGGGAAAGGGACTGGCCCCTCTACCCTGAATGTGTGAAATTCACACGCCTGTGGCTTAGTCCGTGGGTGAGCTCTACCCGCACCTATCAAAACCAACCTTCGGATTGAATCACTGAGTGAGTGAGTGAGGGATTCTGATGAGAAGTGACCTTAGGAAAATAATTATTTTATGGCTATATTGCTCGAGCTTTTTGAATTGGCCTTAGTTTTTCCGCGATTCAGAGCTAGAAAAAAAGTTGAAATCAACAAGGATTCTCGATTTGCAAAATGGCAGTTACTCCCCAACTCGAGTTTTTCTCCCACTGAAGTCCTAGTTTCGCGCATGGGAGTAGGGAAAAGACCCTATTAGGCGCTACGCCTCCGGTGGGAACATTATACAGCTCTCACCTGCTCACTTTCGGGAAGATCACGCCAATGCTCTCAAGTGCTGTGGGATTTTCCTCCCGCACTCCCTAGAGTGCCCAAACGAGTTACCGTCAGCGCCGGCGATACGATGACGCTTGAGTGGCATCGAAGGCTCTTTGCGGCACAATGCCATTCCCTGAAGGTCTGAGCTAAGGTTGACTCGGAACCCAGTGCCTCTCCGAACTAGGGATCGTTCAACGTAATGAGTGATATAGGTATATCAAGAGAAGGAAATATCCAAGTGATTGACGCCATTCAGAAGAGAAAGGCTAAATTGAAAATGGCTATCGCAAATAGTGAAATAGTAGGCGTGGATCCGCATTTACCTTTGCATTGTCTCGGAAGGATGATAATTTCGCGGGTCATGATTTATGAGTTCATTCGTACAACTAAGAAAGGTTTTTCTTCATAGTTGTACGACGATTTTGAACTCATAAGGTCATGGGCATCCCTTTACTTTCTTTGTAATTTAATATCATCACAAAAAGAGAGAAATTGACTGCCTAACAGCCAAATTCTGAATGTCCTTCTTTCCTCGCACAATTAGGGATATAAATAGCTATAAATATATTCAATGGTGTACATCTATATATACAAGTGTATCAACGAATAGCATAGGTAGTTGCCTGTTGGTATAAGGAATTAAAGCCAACCCAACTAACAGCATGTTTCTGCATGCTTGTCTTGCTATTCTAATCTTGTTTTTAAACTGTTTTAAATTTAGACTAGAATATAGTTACTATATCTTTTTGAGCTTGATATGTAATGCATGTTTGGTGTGAATTTACGCCCTGCCACACACTTTATGGTGTCTTGCAGGATTTTATGTAGATGTAATGATAAGGAGATTAAAATATCCCTGAAATCAATTGTTTCATGAAAGACCCTGAATTCTATGCTCGGTATATGATGCTTGCTTGCCCCAGGGCTACTGCGATTTCTCATTGAAAGCCGAAAACCAATGACCGGGAGACTACATTATTAAAGTTCACACAGAATTCCAGAATGATCTCCGAGATGATTCCGATGCTATAGATTTCCCATTAGATGCCGTATGTGTTATTAATTTTTCTTATAGTTTGAACTTGACTTTGACAACCAAATTTACCATTAATTCCCAAAAGAATAAAAAATTCACAATATTCCCGAATGGGTCCAATTTAATTAAAAAAGTGAATTTCACAATAATCCTCATTAGGAGTTATTGGATAATACACTTAACATTGTATATATCCATTCGCCTCATGCCATAATTATCTCGATGGAGCCATTTTTTGCCTAAAGCTACGTAGTCGTCGAACAATATGGAACGAATGATCAATATAGCTTTGAATCCGTAGCACCTGGGCTCTGGTGATTTTAATATTATTTTAAAAACTCAAATATTTAAAAAAATGAAAAAATATATGTTTGTCACAAAAATATTGACAACAAATGCATAAGTTATGGGCTACGGTGATCAAAATGGCCACGAACTGCCTTGATAAGACAAATATTTTGACTTCAACCTGAATGGGAGCTTTCTCCGTATCAGGGTTAAGCTACGATCGATGGCTCGATCTAACCTTAGTACTTTGAACTCCTTAATTCTAATATTATCATTTATTTAAATAAATAATAAAATATAAGGGTAATTATTCGGTATCTTACGCGATCCTTTTCACATCAGTGAGCGATTTCAACAACGTAGAGTTGAAAAACGAAAAAAATCAGTCCGTCCGTCCATCCGTCATCCCAATCGATAGATAAATATTTGCTAAGCAACTTGAACCCGACCGAAAGTATTAGGAATAGGTTTTAAAGTGCTCCAAGTGTTAAGGTAACATCGGACTGTACAACCTAGCTTTACTCTTAGGCTATTCCTAAGAAAAAAGCAACAGCCGTGCCTAAGGTAGGACTCGAATCTGCAACCTGTTGAGATTTTAGGCCAACCCATATTATCGATCCAACTGTCTCGCCCAAAACTCAAAAATAAGTTCCTTTCATACGCATAATCAATCATTCCTATCCGCTTGGGTGCTCATTTGTTAACTGCTTTCCTATGGGTCTCCTGCCGTCTGCGACGTTCTTTTGCACTGCATAAGCAGCCAGCAACAACGCGAAATGATAAGCTCGGTGAGTCTGACCAATCTGATTTCGGGGACATACTCACTGACCCTCCTTCACCACGAACACACTCGCGCCCGCTCCAAAAACTTCTTAATAGAGAAACGGCTTATCTCGCCGTCTGGGCTTTATCTTACGGACCTTGGTTTCCTTCCTACTCCCCGATCTCGCGTCCCTGAACCACAAAACCTCACCCCACCCCCCTTAGTTCACACCCCCGCCGCCAAACCGCCACCCGGCCCCCATCAACTCCCTCCAACCCACCTCCCTTCGAATCCCACAACCTATTCCCACCCCCCCACCCAAACTCTCCCCTTTCCCCCCACACCCCCACGAAGCTCCTTGACGGATGGTCTGAGCCTTGTGCGGTCGTAAATCCACAGTGTGACCACAGCTGCTATGCCTCCCAGGACTGCTCCACTCCGTAAAAGGCTTCCCCGGGAGTCCTCTCCCTTGCTCTCTCTCTCTCGCTTCTAACGCATCCCTCCCCCATTCCATCTCCCGCCATATCCAGCACCCTTGCTCGCACAATTCCTTCCCTCTCCCTCCCTTCAACTCCTTCCTCCTTTGCCCTTTATACTCCCGCCTTTTTCCCTCCCACACAAAAGCCTCTACCACGAGTCCATCTCGTTCCTGCCACCCAAACACCACCACCCTGAATAGAGGAACTCGTCCGCTCGCGGGAGTAGCGGGCACGGTTGTGTGTATCTGCGGCAAGGCATTGTTCCAGCACTCATAATAATCTTCCTTCCCCACCCTCAACCTCTCCGCATCCCGTTTCGATACACGGAAGGAACCGTTTGCCGCCTCCCAAGGAAGGTGAGCCTCGTTGCTTTAATTCTCGATCTGGAATTTTTCCAAAACCTGAGACGGAAGTAGAGACCGTGCGGAGATTGGTGTAAGGATTTCGATAAAACCAGAGATATTACGAGATGAATCACGCGAGTTTTGCACAATGGATACGATGTTTACACAAAAGGGTGATGAAAGCGGAAAGAATACGACTCGTGGCTCGCTCAGCGATGAGCAAGTTTTTTGCAGCCACTCAAATTATTGCCGGGGGAAACATAATTTCAAAGAAGGATTGATTCGGGAAAAAGTAAATAGTTTGAGTCCATCCCAAGAGGAGAATTATCAAATTGAAGTATTTAATCTCAAAGCGATGGCAAATATGTGCGCATTGCTACGCAGTCTTTCTCACCATCCACAACGGTATTATATTTTGGTAAATGACAGGGTGTAAGATTTACGACACTGGCAATTCGTCAGCAAAAGAAAAATAGGAGCCTAAACATAATATACAAATGAATAAAAGTTGAGGACACTGAATGTTGTTGCATTGAACATTTGAAAGAATGCATTGCCTAACAACTAAAAGTAAGAAAGCATACCTCTCTCGGAATAAATATATGTATATATACAATTAAAATCATCGTCAATACTTTTATTGGGATACTTTGTTGAAATTAAGCAACTTGGGAACGCAAAAGAAGATATATTTTTGAAGTTGAAATTTTTTGCTTTACTTATTCATTGCTATCAAAATTCAAATTTTGGTAATTTACCTTTTAAATGGTTTCTTAGCAAACTATGTACTCTGTACATCCAGAGCTCAGAATGCATAGTAACTGTGTGCACTTGCACAAACTTGAAAAAAAGTCTTTGATGCTCTTATGATACCAGATGGAAATAAATCATGCAATAAGAATTTCTGATTATGGCTTTTAATTATCTGCAATCTACGTTGCCAAATCTGGCCCATAAACGGCTTTTAATGTAATTTAGTTTAAGGTAGCAATGGTTTGTTCATTTTATAATGCCAATAAAATATTATTCATTTTTAAATAAAATTATTTTCACATTTTTATCTAAATGATGGTCTTAAATTACGGGGATATATACCTTCTAGTCGACATAAGAAGAAAAATATTGGGAATGCGATTACCAAGACATCAGTGTGATAGCGGCTAAATTTATTTATTGATTGAGACTAAAAGATCATAAAAGTATATGTTTTCAATAAATATCAGCAGAGTATCCCGTTTTGAATAGCGTACAAATTTGAGGCCTCTATATTTCAGAAATCCCCTTGGCCTCTGGAATTTTGCCTCTGGAATGCCACAAAGTCTAAGTCAATCGTGATTGCAAACTAAGGGCTAGAACAAGCTCTCTCTTAATTACCCCTTGCGTAGTGAATTCGCCAAGCTGTTCCCTTCATCCTTCCGTCTCACCATATCATTTGATCGACGTAACCGTTGTCGGTGAGATCATAATTATATCTTGCGGAAAGCTGCTGTAAATCTATACCATTTCCTTCACTCACCAGAGAAAGGGATAGGTCATCATTTGAAAGCGTATCCCACTTGTTTATACAGAGCTCGGTGACTATTGAGCCCTTTGAATATACTCTTGGCCCTTGAGCTCTGCAGCTAGTTGACAGGAACGGGAACTGGAGGTATTATCTTGTCATAATCATAGTCCCGCCATTCATGATATGACTGCGGGTTGAATGGGCTGACGGGTTGGCGGACCATGGCTACTCGAACTGGGAAACTTCCAGCCATCTCACAAGCAGATGTAGTTCGGTCGACCGTCCGACTTTGAGATGTTTCTCGCAATGGTCGTGGGAGCCCAATCCGGTGCATTCAATCTAATTTTGGGCAGTGTTTTGGTACGTCTTTCGAGATTGTTTCGTACTACTGAAAAAAAATTATCTTCTCATCTTATAGGAGTAATAAAACTTAAAACGTGTATCTTTAGGAAACATGATTGTATACATATGATTGTACACCTTTGCCTGCCGTGGCAGAAAAACTGGGAACGCTCAGTCTGGTATGATTATATTGCGTGATATGGTCTAAACAGTAGTATCTTTATGCCTATAAAGCTTTCCGTTTTTATCATGTCCTTTCCTTAGCAGCTATTCGATATCACTTGATTCGTAAATAATAGACTCATAAATAATATGTGCGTCATCCATACGCACACACTGTTACTTAAAGTGCATATATTTTGGCACCGGCAACTCTGGGTTCAGTCACAAGAGGTATTGATAATTTTGTCATGATAGTACAATGCGATTCAATATTCATACAATCGATGAACAGTAAAATTGCTCTTGTTGGAAGAAATTAACAAGACATCTAAGAAAACATGGAATAAAAATGATTATGGGAATTCAGGGAAGAGTAAATGGATTAAGGAGAGGAAATTAAGGGGATAAAAATTCATGAATACAAGTGATATATGTCACATACGTCATTTTTATGTGTAAACGTGGAGATTCATAAGATGACTATAATGGTTGATATTTATGCGTAATGTTCGGAGATTGTGGAATAGAATAATGGAACGTAGGGAAAGTATATTTTGGAATAAAGTCAAGCATTTTCATTTGGATGAAAATATGTCTAAGTAATTGAAAATTTCTTGGAGTGGTCAAAACACTGGTTGATTTTACAAACAAGCCACCCAATCAGACGCGAAACTTATTTTGGCCCACGTTATAGAAAATAAAAGCAGCCCTACGCTTTATGCTTGGTGTTCTCTTTTTACCATTTTAGAGAAGCATATTAATGCAAGGGCTGTAAAGAACTCATATAATTACGGCGAAAATTAGGCTAAATTATGAAACCTATAAGCATCTACGAAATAAAAACTCTTTCCTCTGCATGAATTATGATTTAGACAGTCTACGTATTACAAATTAATATCGTGTTAACTATATGCATTGCATTTACTCTTCATATTCTTCTTTTTGTCTCTCATCTTATGAAGTGAACGGAATGTCAGGAAATGGCATATTATGGGTTACTGTCGCAATGAAATTCTAAGATCAATGTTATTTGAAATAATCATCAGTGCCATTCGATTTACTATGGTACCAGTAGGTCCTACGGGCAGAAAAAAAACTTTTGAATGGTGTTCGACTAATTTTAGTCTTGTGAAAATGGATTTGTATTCGGTTGTACGCATCTATCCGAAATACATATGCCGATTTACGATTTAAGTTAAGAATTTTTGAAAGTAACTTAAGTTCAAAAATTTAATTATGAGCTTTAACTCTATTGCTAAAAATATAGCTATAACTATATACTGCCCAGTCAAAATTCTCCGCAGTTTGCTTTAACATGTTCTGGAGAACATTAATAAAACATTAATTAGTGATTTCCACAAATATACCAAAAAAAATGTCGACAAGGAAGTTCTACAGCACTGACGAAATGTAGCTGCCATTATAGTAGTCCATTTTGGGCTACTGCTTGTAATTTCAATCTAAATACCCATTGAATTCAAGGAAACAAAACGTAGTTCTTTCATTCGAGGTACGTTCATTACGCACCTTAGTATGAGACAGTAGCGTTGAAATCGATCGTACTAATCACATAAAATGTGGAGGAACCAACGTTGTTCCATCATTAAAAGTTGTGCCATATCCCGCCTACAGATTGAATGGGATAGCAGTTAGTTCGTAATTAGTTTCTGTAGTTTTGTTCGGTAGAATTTCGAATAACTTTCTCAGAGAGCGTCACCATTTCGTTTGGGAAAAGCGCGGATTACTCGTATGCGAACTTCTCCTCAACATCATTCCCGGTCTTAATGGCATTGGATATTCGCGGGCGATCTATTGACGGGGAGGCCAGGCCGGAAAAGGGGCCAATGCTCTTCCCAAGCACTCCGGTCCGAGCCTAGGTAGTGTAAAGTTGATTCCGGACTGCGAGGTGATCAATAAGATAGCGTAAGCTTAACACAAGCTTTCCCTTCCTCCCCTTACCTTAACTTCCCACCCCGTCCCCATATGCCCGTCCTTTTGCGCTCTCACGCTGGACTGCGGTTACGTCACCCCAGTGCCCTTCTCACGGCTGGCCGGCAAGCGTGCGTGAGTTGAGGGTTTGACTGGAAGATGGGGTCGATCGTTGGGGTGGGATGTGTCTCGCAGAGAATGGAGGAGATGCATGCACACACACACACTCAGACAGACAAATCTCATCACGCACCAACTCAAGAGAGATGGGTTGAACCCCTTAGAGGGGTGGGGGGTTAGGGTCGGATGTGGGTGGGGTGAGTCGTGGGCGGTCGAGGGATTCGCAATGAATAGGGTCACCGACGTGTCGCAGTGAATTGTGGTTGAAGTCGCCAGAGGCAGATGCGCCGAGTGCTAAGCCCCAGTTCAGCTCTTACTGGCAAAAACATCTAAACCCCGTTTTAATTGAGTACAAGTTAATTAAGACTCTACCAACGGAACAGCATCTGCCAAGGTTCAAAGAAAGCGATAAATCAGCTAACCTACAAAATTTAAGGTTCCTAGTCATCGGCATGTCTTAAAAACACCGAATCAATATTATTAACTTAGTTAAGATTTGAGAATATTAAATTATTATTAGTTTTCTACCAATTCAGATATGGTTTTCTTCTCACAGCTCCTACCTCTCAAATGATTTCTTCCCTTATTTTCTCATAACCACTACCTTTCATTATTCTAACGGAACTAACTGTTCTCCACCCTTTATCCCGCATCCGAATATTCTCTGTCTCGTCCAAAAACATCCTCGTGCTTTAAAACTTGCTTCATTGACTCTCCCAGTCTTCTCCTAATATCCTCAATAAATATCCTTTCCTCGGCCATAATATCCTACACTTTCATGTTCTTCTATCCTATCATCTCCATTCTACTCCACACCTAATTCTCAAGTCTACTTTCTTCTTCTCTTTTCGAATTTTTTTAGGAATAGGAATTGTTCAGGGAACGGAGGAAGGATGAGTGATACCAGGCGTCGGCATAAGCCTAACTCTAATGTAAGATACCAAGAGGTCCGGGGTTTAACGCCCCATCCGACGTAAGTACGGAGTACTGTATTTGAAGTGCTCTCCACTAGACACTCAAGTAAGGACTGCTTGGGCTCTGTAAAATCACTCACCTCCGGGAATTGAAATTGGATTTTTGAGGGTGGGAAACCAGTAATCTAGTCATTATGCAGCCCTATAATCTGCTACTTTCTGTTAAGTTTTACATGCTCTAAGGTCTCTCTCGAGATACAAACCCGGGACCACGAAATTAGGTAACCACGCAAACAAAAAAAATCAAGTGTGAAAGAATAAGCACTGACATGTCTTCCTATTCAATGAATAGCATTAAATAAAGATAACTCGAGAAAATATAGATTATATCTACGGTTTGGAAATAGTTTTGCGCAGACTTCTCATAAGAAATTCAAGACTTCTTGATTTCAGTGGAATAGGGAGTGAAAAGTTGGTAATTTGGAACGAGTAAAAGGAAAGAAGAACCCACGCCAACTGGAGTAGCGAAGTTTGATAGGTAGTAAAATGGAGTATATCTTGTGGAGTGGAGAAATAAATCTTCCAAATAGAGCTTACCTTAACCGCTTGGACACCAAGTACATACATTTATAGTTACAACAAGGATTTTCCTTAATATATATTGCATAAAACTCGAGACACTGAAGTAATTAATGGGCCAATTTTCGGTCCATCGAGTTAGTTCAATATTTTAGTTAAATAGTCAAGCCCAAAACCAAAGTTGAACTATAACCACATGGGTTCACAGGCGATCTTCTTCAGAGTTTAGTATGCCCGTTATACAAAATGGTAGACCTAATTACTATCTCGGAAATGTTTCCTTAAAAGAGTGATGTTCAAACCACGTTTATGAATTGAATTGAAAAGGAATGATTTCGAGATTTAATACAAAAGTAAGCTCTGTATCACTGAGATGCTCCGTCGCTGCAGTAATAGGTTGAATTTAAGAGGATTTAGAATTAAGGGCACGCATGTAAAATGGGCAAACAGGAGTACCAAAAAAGGAAAATAGGAAATTCGCCGAGTTAACAAATTTGATGAGAAGCTACGAAGTGGACTAAAATATGTATGGGAGTTTCATTACGTAGGAATTTCAAAGATGCACCACAAAGAAACGAAGATGAGATAATTGCAACGTACAAGGAAGGAAATTTTAGAGGGCTTACAATAACTTAGTTAATGAGAAAAGCTACTCCAATGACAAGTGTTCATTGCATAAATCAGGCCTATTGTCCTATAGCATTCTTTATGGTATCAATGTGAGAAAATATACCGTGGAAAAATAGCACTGTCTTTCTAAGATCATTACACGTAAAAGGACCATTACGCATATGCATAAAGAAAACCAAATGAGACAAAGCAAACTTTCAATATTTTTCATATTTACGAACAACGTTACATTGTCTAGTCGTAAATTATGGCCATTTTAAATTCGTAAGTAACCTATTAAAATCATTTATCAAATGATATTACAATTTTCATGATTCTTTCATGAATATTTCATGATTCTTAGGAAACTGAAGATCATTTGCTCAGGTAAAAACGGGAAAATACAATTGCCAAGAAAGTGCTCGCTGAATAGTCAGTGGGGTTTAGGTGTTTAAGGATTTTTTTTGACTCATTTTTATCGGTTGGGCGACAAATTTTTTGTAAGAGTTAAAAATAAATTGTTGAGCATAATTTGAAATTGAAATGCAAATATTGACTTAAGAATCCGGTGGCAGAAATGAAGATGAAAAAAAACCCAAATCTACTGCAGACTAATTGTATTAAAAATAATGCAACTAATAAATTACGCCGGATGTAGAATCTGCAGTCTCTATAGTTTGTTAGCTGTCGTGATTGCAGCAAAAAACAACCAGCGAGGGAAATGCTAGTGGATTTCATAGTGGTGAACGACCGATACCGAAAATAACTAACGCTATCAGTGATTTTCCCGACAAGATATTAATTTCACCAAATGAGATCTTTACGCAATGCATTGTTTTCTTATTTACCACGTGTAAGTCTACATCAGGACACGACAGGCCTCATGAATGGGGTTTAATCATGAAACGCGATGACCGCATCCCATTTCATCATTCCAAAATTGAATTCCTGGCAGAAGTATGGGAACAATTACATTCCTCCAGTGCCAAATTCCAAGTATTCATAGAACATCACCGAGTTTAATACGAGACAAATGAACACGGAATATCAGCTTCATATTGCTTGGAATCAATGAATGATTACTAAATGAGGATGGAAAGAGATGAAAATACTTTTCGGTAAAAATTTCTACGGTATTTTCCAAGGCCAATCCTTAATATTTCAGCCATTTTATTGAACAACAATAAATTTTAAAAAACAATATCAATAGATAGAAATTTAGAAGCACTCATTATTTCACTCAGATCTCGTTGACCACCAATTTAGTTGCCACAAGGAATCATTGGGTCTATCGTTGGATTTAATGATCCACGACATAAAATGGAGAGGTAATAAAAACTCTTAGAAAAGCTCTAGTAACATGAAGATACTGCTAATGGTAGCTAAAGCATACCTATTACGTTTGGCCAAATCATTTAGTAATTTCCTGCAAATGTAAGTGCACCACTTCGATTTATATTACCATTTTCATGAAGCAGAATGACATGATTCTATATTTGTACTATTTTTCTAATATAATAAAATTAGCGAATATTTAAAGTCATGATAAATTATATGGCCCGTTTCAACAATTGTATACAACTAATTGCAAGTAACTGTAGCACGTGTTCGGAGCACATTTTTGGTGCACATTTTCAAAGAAATTACCAAGAATTATCGACTGTTGGTTCAGCAGTTTTGGCATGCCATATAGAAACTGCAGTTCATCTAAATAAAAACAGCCAAAAGACAGTTAAGAATACTCAATTAATTAAGAAGCAGATGAACCATCTTCAAGAAGAGAAAAAGCCGTCAAAAAGATGCCTGGACGAGCAAATTTAACGGACACATCGGGCATACCGCACCCCTCTGCAAAAGAACACGGTTTCATTCCATAATATTCACTTACAATGACTATATCCTCAAAGCAACATCATTGCATCACGTAATATCTGAGGCATCTGCCACCAAAAGCTTACGCATTTCATTATTTGCATGATGGGAAAATTTGGAATCAAATAAGGCAAGAGTTCATTGTCACAAATTTCCTCTTATGCAAAGTATTACTTATATTAAATTATTTGCTGCTGACGAAAAAAACTCTATTTAGAAGAAACTTTACGTATAAATTATTCTAACTTTAATTTGCGTGAATATTACGTAAGGAATTACTCGTAATACTGGTATGTAAGTTTAACTCAAAATATTGCTTCGTAAGAAAAATATTTTAATAAAAATGAAAGCAAGTAGACATGAATTCAATTCAACGTTTCAAATTTTAAGTTTAACGTGTTTGTGGAATCAACATCACATTCTATCCCTATAAGAAAGAGTCGTCCAGGGTACATGGGTGCATTACGGTCTCGGGAGATTTTTCGAGCGTAGTAAACAAGGTATTTTCAGCTCCCTTTTCTCAATCTGAAGGGATTTCGGAGATGCAGAAATCCCTCGGAATCTCATTCAAAGTTCCGTTGCATGGATGAAGATTTCCCTTTGAGCTCGAGGACATCAAAGACGAAGACAGGGAGAGGAATCAATATAATTTCCCGTGGAAATTAAATCAGCCCACTCCGTATTTGGCGAAGGAAGCAGCTCTCTTTGAGGGTAGTTCTTTTTATTGCGTGGAAAAGGCAGCAGGTATGATGGAAAACGGCTCGAAAACGGCGAGTTCCCTAACTTTTGGCTTGAATCCAGTAGATCAGACGAGTCAGAAAAATACGGAATCATACGCTCAATGATTTGCAATGCAAAAACAAACTTTCATTCCGTCGACAGTGACTGTTTTTTGCTCACAGGTGGTAGTCCAATATATGTCCTTGAGAATGTGACTGGGAATGGTGGTGTTTCTCATCTTAAAAACATTCTGTCAATAACACTCCTCAGCACTCAGAAATTTTGCATAAAAACGGAAACGTCCTTTTAAGCTTTTCACAGAAACTATAAACATCAATATATTGCATCACTCATCAATAATTGTACCACTCATCAATCTCACTGTACGTGTCGGGTGCCCCTGAATCGCTCGGGTGTCCACTACACGGTCGAGCCATCGTCTATGGTAGCGCGTAGGATACTGGAGCATACACGTAGTGTTTAGCTCAGGTGGTAGCCCAGAGTGCAGGTCAATCAGCGGGGGAAAAATCGTGGAAGAATATGACAGAACATTCCGAGTAGATTTAGAAAGTCAGAGAAAAACACTTAAAATGAACAAACACACCAAACCATCAAATGTAATAGGTAGATAAAATAGTGGATCGGTAATAGAATTATCGAGTAAAATTTTAGTTGGAAAATAACACCAAGAGAGAAACAGATCAGGAGAAAGAATTTCAATGATAGTAGTGAATTGCCATAGTTAAAGAAATAAAGTAGAAGAATTTCATCACCTCATAAAAAGTACTGATGCAGATATAATCGTAGGCACAGAAAGCTGGATTTCGAAGGATATCAGATTATGAAGTATTCCCGAAGTGTTTTACCGTATAGAGAAAGGATAGAATAAGCAGAAACGGAGGAGGAGTATTTAGAGCTGCGAAGGACCCGTATGCCAGTAGAAGAGAACTTATTTCAGAGTGAAATATAGAAAGTATTTGGTGTTCCGTTAAAATTAAAAGTAGTAACGCAAAAAAGATATATGTAGGTGCATATTACAGGCCACCGGATGCAGACATCAATTATATAATGGAACTAGAG
The DNA here is from genome assembly GCA_933228895.1 of Platycnemis pennipes. Taxonomy (NCBI): domain Eukaryota; kingdom Metazoa; phylum Arthropoda; class Insecta; order Odonata; family Platycnemididae; genus Platycnemis; species Platycnemis pennipes. Next base: position 73,424,931 of record OW121856.1, on the reverse strand, counting down.
TCAGAGATAGGGCCATTAATTTCTCGGAACAATGATAGAGGAATAATAGCAGGCGGAGAATTCAATCTCCCTTCAACAGACTGGAATACGTGTAGTTTTATAAAAGGAAGTAAGGATAAGGAACTCTGCAAATCATAGGTCCACATTGCACACACTTAAAAACGATAAAGGAATTAGAGTAACCAGCAGTGTAGAAAAAGCCAATTCTCTAAACGCCTTTTTCCAAAGTGTATTCAACTCATCGTCATACAGCGCAGTGGAACCACCGCCGAACACATTCAGTGAGCAAATGCCCGAAATAAAAATTTCATGTCGCGGAATAGAGCAGCAGTCAAAAAACATTAGTAAAAACAAATCACCAGGTACCGATCAAATACCTTCCAGAGTATATAAAGCATTAGCTTCTAAAATAGCCCCTTATTTGAAATAATATTCCATAAAACACTAAAGAACCACACAGTACCCAAGGATTGGAAAGTAGCTAACATTACACCTATTTTTAAAAGCGGTGATAGGGAAGAACCTAGAAACTACAGACCCATTTCACTCAGTTCATTCTCTTGTAAGGTATTCGAGCACATTGTAGTCAGTTCCGTCATGGGGCATTTGGGTAGTCAGGGATTGCTCATAAACAGCCAACATGGGTTTCGGAAAGCTAATTGCGTTTCTTACGAGACGCAATTAGCTTTATTCGTACATGATATTTTAATCTACGGCGAAAACAGTACTGAAGTTGATGCGATAATTTTAGATTTTTAAAAGATATTCGATGAAGTTCCTCATTATAAATTAATCTTGAAATATGAGAGTTTTGCTAAAAATAATAACGTTGTATGATCGGTAAAAGAATTCTTAAGAGGGCGAGAGCAGAGGTTTGACATAGATTGGAAGCAATCAGTCACATCGGGAGTTCCCCAGGGTAGCGTAGTAGGTCCGCTTCTATTTTTTTCATACATAAACGATTTGGGTACCGTAGTTAGCAGTAAGCTTAGTCTTGTTGCAGACAATGCGGTAGTGTATAGGGGTATATCAAAAGAAGACAGGAAATCGCTTAGCACGGATTCAAGAGTGGTGCAACAATTGGCAGTTAGAACTTAACTTTAAAAAGTGTGTAGCTATCAATTTTTGGAGGAGGAACAATTCGATAGAGCAAACCTATAAAATTAGCAACACGAAGATCGAAAGCATTGAAACCATAAGGTATTTAGGTGTAACAATCACTAAAGATTTATCGTGGGGAAGACACATCCGGGAAATATGCGGTCTAGCGAAGAGAAAGCTAGGATTTATAAAAAGAGGACTTGGGAAAATGATGAGAAGACAAAAGAGTGATGCTATTTCTCACTAGTTAGGCCCAACCTTGAGAATGTAGTCAGCGTATGGGAACCAAATGAATTAGGTTTGATCAGAGAACTAGACAGTGTGCAGCGTAGAGCAGCTAGGCTCGTTAAAAGGTGTTAAGATAGGTTTAGTAGTATAACAGAAATAATTCAAGAACAAAGGTGGTAATCATTATCACAGCGTAGGTTAAGGTACAGATTAAATCTATTAGAGAAATTTTAATCGGATAGCTTTACTGAACCTGTTAGGCACATAAAAAAACACCAGCGTTTTATGCTAGATTCGACCAGTTAAATAACATTAGAGAGATAGAATATCGTACTGATAGATTCAAAATGTCATTTTTCCCCCGTACTATAAGAGAACAGAATAGGCAGCATAGCAAAGGGATAGGTAGGGGAAATATTTTAGAGTAGTCTGTAGTGCATGATGCATGTATTGATCCCTTAAATACTAAATATGCTAACAATCTAGTTGCATGAGACCCTATAGTTGCTTGTTTATATGTCGGTAGAGCATGCTTGGTGATCTTCCCCCCCTGCCACATACCCTCGTGGAGGCTTGCAGGGTATCGTGTAGATGTATATGTATTTTAAGATTGTGATGTCTCACATTTTCTTCTATATATTTCATTGCGTCATGTTGCCTGATTTCGTTTTCGTTCCATTTGTGCGGAATGAAAGATGGGCCGATTTTATATCTCCACCTTTAATCTAAAGGGAGTGGACTGTATAAGATGTGGCTAGGCTGGTTCGACACTGCTTCGAATCACAGGCAAGACTGAGAAAACGAGAAGTCGTGGGCGCGGCGGCGCGAGACACAGCTCGCGCGACTCAGCGCATGCTGATTTCTCCTAGAGGGGGTCAAGATATTCAATGGAGGGAGATAAGAATTCCGAACACCTCTAAAATACGAATTTGAAAGTGACTTCAGAATCGATAAAGCTAATAGGAAGTTATAAGCGTACAAAGCATGATATGATGAACTTTGAATGAAGGGATATTCATATATTCTGTGAGGATGACTTTAAACTTTTTCATCCACTCCGATAATATCATATTACATTATCTTGGACCTCTCCCCCTAACATCCGCACAGCTTCCAATTAACACTCCTTTTTGTGGATGATAAAATTGATATAACTAATTCATAAATATCATGTTTAATTTCGAATACTATCATTTACTCACTAGTTAATTAATATTACTATGCCTATTTATTATTTGAATGAAAAATCAAGTCATAATTTTTACCATATTTTTTCCATCGTAACGTACGGTCCGGCCTCCTTTAACTTTTACGTAACTTGCGGATGGCCCCTAACATTAAATAGTAAATATCACATGGGTCACTCTAATGTTTCACTACTGTCTGTATTATAATGGTAAGCTAATACCGTAAGTATCACCTTTAAATGAACGGGGCAAAATTGTGGTTGAATAAAAATATAATTCTTGCCTGTAGCCATGTGCCAATTACATTTTTATGATGTTAGACCCATCGTCCGTGCTTCTCACCATAACAGTAAAATAATAATAGCAGTAAACCTGCACGAAAACTACGACAATTCAACATTACTTTCCCCAAAATAAAATTAATTAACCACTTGTTGAGTTAATGAAAGGAAATGGTCAAAGAAGTTAATTTACAAAGTAGTATAAATGGGTTATTTATGTAAACGTATTTAAAATATATCTTATTTTGCTATGCAAAATTCTTACGTGCCTCCTGCTGACAGTAATAATTTCTTCTTCGTTTACTTATAGATTCTCCATCTCCGTGTTCTTTTCTCGTTACGCTTTTGTCGAAGTGGTTTTTCTCTTAACTTAAACTATAAACAAGAAACGTTTAATCGTAAAATTTGTGTATTGTTTCAGAATTTAGGAAGAAATGAAATCCTTATTCGTCCCTCCAGGCTTTGCGCTAGTTGAAAAAAATGGATGTTGACAAGGGAAATTGTGTACCTACACAATGATAAGACGTCTTAATGATTCAAAACTTGGTAAAACAACCAGAGTAATGGAACCTGTCAGCATGTTTTCCAGCAAATATCACTATAATCACGAATTTTAAAGTATTTTATGTCAGATTAGTAGATTCTTCTTTTGCAGTGGCATCTATAAGGAATTTCTGCAAACTAGGGTTTTAACTGCTTTAACTTGCCGTTATTCGTATTTTTCTTAGTGCTAAGAAAAATACGAATGCACCACGCGTATAACCATGGTCTTAGGACTGTCAGGCCGATACTCTATGGGCCTGACGACAGCGGTTGGCTAGAGTAGTTAGAGGTTCAGAGTTTTACCTACGTGGACATTTTCAACGCATAATCACATATATGCACTAGCTTGCGATCAAGAATATCCAAAGGGAAAATGCATGAATATCAACTAGATCTGGTGTATCAAATTAGTATTCCATTTATGCAATGTTGATGCTTCCATGGCGTTAAATAGCGATCAAAGCTGTAGCCATGAAATGATCATTAAAACGTTCACGACTGCTTATTGTTCAACTATGCATATATCCTCGTGGATAGACATGTTTAAGTTATCTGGAACTTAAATATTACTCCATACAAAAGAAGGAGAATGCGTTGTGCTTTAATTCAGTTACTACTTCCATTCATCTATGGCGAGCGACGATCAGCAATTTTGTTCAGTGAAAACGTGCCTCATTTTCTGGCTTTAGAGGAATTCTAAAGTCCACGCGCGCAATTTCAAAGACACGTTTTAGAGCGATGCATATGTATGTTTTTTTCACGCCATTTGTTCCTACTTTTAATCTTTCCCCTTCACCAGCCTAAAAATTAAAGTGAGATGGGGAGGAGAAGGATTGAAATATTAAGTTCAGACACGGGTCGTAATTTGAATCAGAAGTATCATTCCACATTAATTCGTGGGCGACGAGACGGCAAATAGCCGACAGACAAAGGAGCCAACAGTCATCAACGTCACGGGGTGGAGAGGGGAGACATTCGGACGGGAGTCACTGTCCGCGGAATGATTTCTCGCCCTCCTACCTTGTCATTTCCCCTTCTTCCTGCCTTCCCCCCGCCAGCAAAGCGGACTGCCGCAGTTTCCCGACGTACCGCTTCATGATGCCGGCAACGCCGTAGCTAATCAGAGAGGCGTCAGGACTCGCCGGGAGGGGGGAATTGAGCTTAACGTCAGATCCAGCCCGTCTCGCCCTTCTAGCATTTTTTTTCCCTTTATTCCAGTGTACGTGTCACGCGAGGGAAGAAGGACAAATTTCCACCTCTCCCATCACCGCGTACAGCTCATACGTGTTCTCCCACTCCCTCCCAATTTCGACTCCTCCCTCGTCGCCACCCCTTAAAACACCTACTACACCTCTGAACGGAGGACGTGTGAAAATGAATAATGCGCCCGAGCGCATTATTTGGGACGGAATTACGAGGCGAAGCAATGGAACCTCCCCCGCGACTTAATTGGGCGCCAGGCAAAAAAAGCGTTTGATAAAGAACGATGACGAGGAATTACGAGAATTAGGGGCTGCGGGGGAGAGGGAAGCGAAGTGAATGGACTTGGCATTATGTGAGGCCGGCATGAAGCTGGAGGGAAAAAAGTCGGCTTTCGGCCACCAAAGATGATTTTTTCAAAGGGAGTGAGAAAGGTGGATGGGTATTATGCCGCTTAATTGCCCCGCGACAAAAAAGTGGCTTTTTCCCCCAATGGCACTAATAAACGTCCCGCAGATGGACTATGAATGACTAACAATGAGGTCCGCAAGTATTAAATGTCAAATTTATGACGGGGATATGCGGTCTCACTAACGGATTCCTCGACGCAGAATCTATATCGTTCACGGGTTCAGGGAACTTGAGCTATTCAGCAGGATAAGAATGCTATTTTTCAGGTGTCAAAAGCCTTTGCCTCTGAAATGAAGATAATGACGAAAGGAAAATACCCATTTAGTACAAAAGGGAATCAATAGTTCAAGTGCAGAAACAGTCACCTGTATTACTATTTTGAATCTGAGGGAGCATAAAATCCTGAAATAGATCTTACGTGAGCTGGAAAATATCATGCCAGGGTGATAATATAAGCTAAAGTAAATTAAACTCTCTCTATATATAGGCCTGGAATGAATTCGTTTAAACTCAGATTCACCAAATTAATTACTATAAATGCGCAAATGCTGCGAGAATAACATTAGGAGCCTAAAGTATAACGATGGTAGTTATAAAGGGAAAGATAAGCGATAGCATAGACCCATGCATTTCCACGTGTAGGTGGGGTGTGAATGGGGCATAAGTTTCAGGAATGAAAATATAATGAAAATAAACTTACAAAATTGCTGAAAAAAATCCTTGTGAGCATAAGTGGAATGACGAAAGACTGCACGACAGTGAATGTATTTCCGAATGGTAAGGAATACGTTACCTCGTATATTGTAATGAATTAGCTGCACGTGGCTAATTCGCTGCATGAATAAATACTGTTTAATTTTTAAGTTCTTTTGCTTTTCTTAGTGTACATAGGTAGATGGTCTAAATGATGGCATGATTGGTGATGATTCACCCCCTGCCACACACTTTTGAGGTGGCTCGATGGGTAATCTGCAGATGTGGTACCAAAACTCAATAATCAGTTCCTTATACACCCACCACTCTGGGAATTTCATATGCCTATTCTTTAGAAGGATTTCGTTCGTTTTAATGATTCAACGCCCTGTGTTTGTTGTTCATGGACCAAAGCGTGCAATTGTTTTACTTTTTAATTGCATCTACCGTTGCCACACATAAACAAATTGCAAAAAAAACAATCGCACGGGATCAAAATCACAAACACTATCCACTACAAGTCGCACAAACATGCGGACCTCACGCAAACAGTTTTAGCCGAAATTTTGGGACGCCCTGAAAAAAGGGGGAAATTGTTTGCTCCGGCTTGATTAAGGCAACTGGGAGACTGTCCACTGCTGACATTCCCCTTACAACGCATACGAAATATACGCATTCGGACTCACGGCCGTTGGATTCGAATTTCTGGTCGATGGTCACCGCGTAGCCGAATGCAAGAGTAATGAACGCTGTGTCACACCGGTATGGATTCGCATTACCCCGTTGGATCGCTTTTATCAATTCTTTATCGGCATTTATCCCTGTATCTCACGATGGACTAGAGCAGTGGAAATTTTAGTTATATTCTTCCATAAGTACATCGGCATAATACACATTATAATACCCATTACAAAAGCAAATACCACGCTTAATTCTAGAGACGAAACAACCAATAAGCCACACTTCATTTCAAAATGCATTACACATTAAAACATTTCGCTGGAACTAGCATTGTAAGAGTTTCCCAAATGTTGATATTTGAGTATCCATTGAATGGGTTTCCAGCAACAGACGAAGATAATGGAGGAAAATAATAATGTTATTATTGCCCCAATTTATCAATACTAACACAGGTGAAAATGACTATCCTATTCACACTGTCGTAGAGTACGATCAAGTACATACCGGGAGTTTCAGTCAGGATGTGAGGGGTCATAAAAATAAAAAGTTCAAAAAGGACATTTGAAGGTGGCAGAAGGTGAAAAACGGCATTTGATAAAATGATTAACAATATTCCGAAACAACATTTTACAAATCAGTTTGGTTATGGTTTCAAAGCCAGTTGAAGATGAATCACTTCATCCCATTATTCGCATTAATTCAAATAAAAGAGCTGAATTATTAGACTGGACATTAGATTGATCGATAAAGTGGAATTTTGAGGCCGATACTTGGCGACATTACATGTTGAATGAATAAATTACTTGCACCTGAAGATGCTACTGTGAAGATTACAGTGTGCATGTTTTAATTAAAATAGTTTATTAGTGGAATGTTTTTATTCTTTTATATTGGTTTTTCCATTGATATGATAGACGTTTTATACCAGTTAGGATAGGTTTAGATGGAGAGTCTCAACCCTTCTTTGAATTTAATTGATCTATCATCATTATCCCTATGCTTTTTCTATCTTCAAATCGGCGTATTTCCAACCCATGTTATACATTTCTTTTTCGTTCACTGCTTTCCAAGCATTTTACCCTCGAGAATCGTTTCCTTTTTCCTAGAAAGCTGTTACTTCAACCTACTCTGTCTTCTCCTGATTTCTGACAATAGTGTAGGCAACAACATTTATTTATACAATTAATGCCTAGCTTTTGAGTGTCCAATTTTTTTTCTTTCATGTAATATTTAATAACACGCATTCGTCTTTGCTACTTCCGAAAAAACACAATAGATTCTATATTCTACAGTAAGATTTTTCTACCATGCACCCTCACCACTCATGGCACTTAGCTTTTCAAAGTCATTCCAGGCACCTATGTCAAGCTGGCCTAAATTTTGCCTACCTTCCAAAATTTCAGGGGCAAAAAATAAATGAGCATGTAAGCTTTAAAACTATTGCAAACTATTTTCCTATTAAACTCAATACGTTAACTTCCATACATCATGTTAACCTAAAAACATCCATATTAACTTCTGCAACTGCATATTCTGATGACGGGATATTAAATATGAATAAACATTCCATTAAAAAGTAACAATTTTTCTCAAAGTTAAACAATTGTTAACTATAAAACGCTACCGTAACTTTTTTTCGTACTACAGAGGATTAATCTTCAATGTCGTTTCTACATAACAAACATAGTGTGTAGTTTGTGCCCTTATTTTTATAAAAGTTATTTCATGCCAAAAAAAGCCTACCAACCGTTTTGAGGTTTTATCGCTACAATTAAATGGTGTTATCATATAGAATAGAGCAAATAAAGTAGTAAAAGCGCTCATATTGTTAATAATTACACATTAAACTACCGTTCTATCAAATGCAAGCAGTCGCACATACAAAAACAAAAGTTCAGCTCATCAAATAAATATTTCAACTTTTGCTATATTTTAATGGCAACAGAAAAAAAACCGTGCCGACGATTTTTTTAAAACTTGCTCTAAACATTTAACATACAATTGCCTGTGAAACTGCATGTAGCTCATAGTTTGTGCCCCTCCAGGAGAGATATTACAATCAAATGAATTTACCATTACATGCCGCAGCATCGGAGCGTCGCACTTTGCATAACTACCCTAAATAGAAGGGGCCTAGAAGTTACGTAAATGTAATCTTTAAAACTATTGAGTATTTTATGCTATTACATTCAATATGGAATATTTTACCATTACTTGTAAACACACCTAGGTCCATATTAACATCTTCAACTGCGTATTCGGTTGACGGTATATTAAATACGTACAAACATTCCAATAAAAAGTAACAATTTTTCTCAAAGTTAAACAATTGTTAACTATAAAACGCTACCGTAACTTTTTTTCATACTAGAGAGGATTATTCTTCAATGTTGTTTCTACATAACAAACATAGTGTGTAGTTTGTGCCCTTACTTTTATAAAAGTTATTTCATGCCAAAAAAAGCCTACCAACCGTTTTGAGGTTTTATCGCTACAATTAAATGGTGTTATCATATAGAATAGAGCAAATAAAGTAGTAAAAGCGCTCATATTGTTAATAATTACACATTAAACTACCGTTCTATCAAATGCAAGCAGTCGCACATACAAAGACAAAAGTTCAGCTCATCAAATAAATATTTCAACTTTTGCAAAATTTTAATGGCAACAGAAAAAAAACCGTGCCGACGATTTTTTTTAAACTTGCTCTAAACATTTAACATACAATTGCCTGTGAAACTGCATGTGGCTCATAGTTTGTGCCCCTCCAGGAGAGATATTACAATCAAATGAATTTACCATTACATGCCGCAGCATCGGAGCGTCGCACTTTGCATAACTACCCTAAATAGAAGGGGCCTAGAAGTTACGTAAATGTAATCTTTAAAACTATTGAGTATTTTATGCTATTACATTTAATATGGAATATTTTACCATTCCTTGTAAACACACCTAGGTCCATATTAACATCTTCAACTGCGTATTCGGTTGACGGTATATTAAATACGTACATACATTCCATTAAAAAGTAACAATTTTTCTCAAAGTTAAACAACTGTTAACTATAAAACGCTACCGTAACTTTTTTTCATACTACAGAGGATTAATTTTCAATGTTGTTTCTACATAATGAACATAGTGTGTAGTTTGTGCCATTATTTTTATAAAAGTTATTTCATTTCGAAAAACTGCCTGGAAACCGTTTTGAGGTTTTATCGGTAAACTTTAATGGTGTTATCATATAAATGGAGCTAATTAACTAGTAAAAGAGCTCATATTGTTATTAATTACACATTCAACTACCGTTCTATCAAATGCAAGCAGTCGCACATACAATTAAAAAGTTCAGGTCTCTATTTCAGCTCAGACATTTATGTTCTCGTGCAAGTGTACTTTGCAGCAAGTCATTTACTGGAATTTTTCTCTCTTAAGTCTAAACTTTCTCTAGTGATAATTACTAATTATCTAGGTTGATGACTGTTGTTGTGTTATGAGATAATACGTTAAAATATTTCTCAGAAAATTGGAAAAGCGATCTTAATGCAAAGGTGGCGTAAAATGTTTCCTTAGTAATTTAGATTTCCTTAGATTGTAATGTTTCCTTTCCAAATAATCTTGTAATTTAACTTTAAATATCTAAGTTCATTGTCATTAGACATGTACTGTCATTATTGCTGTTAATTATTGTTTATCAATATGTAAACACGACAGATTCTGGTAGTAGAGTTTCACATGCCAAGAGACATTTGGAAAATAATTCTGGAAGACTGCATATTTTACATATTTTTGCTTCCCTAGTTCTAAATCAATAGTACACCACTGCCCTGGAAATACATAACTTCTCCCGCAACTTTTTAATATTTTCATTGCTAGTTTAGAATGATAATTAGTTTTGCTGGTAATACATTTTTTTGTTCACATTTGCTTTTATAAATACACTGTGTAACTAATTTATAGTATTTAGTTTTTATATAGGTAGGAATATGCATTTGGTAAGTATACTTTTATATCTTTATGCTAAAATGTTGGCATACGTTTTCAACAATAAAACCCAAACTAACCCAATTACCCAAAAAAACCAGTGGGCCAGGTTTTTATACAATCCTGATTAAAGAGTAACACATTTTATTAAATTTAAACTCAGGGCCACGGATTGTGTGTTTATGTATGTAAATTAACAATGCACCCTCGACAGCACAATATTTCCGCGTTAGCCCTAGCTAATTTCTTTTTGGAGAAAAATGTGTCACTAGCTATGTTGTATTGGGGGGGCTGCAGGGAAGGCTCCATATTTGGCAAGGCTGCCTTATATTTCCTGGGTGAAAATTCTTTGAATGGGAAGAAATTAATCCAAACATTTTGGAAGAGAAACTCTGATAGCATTCGCGATCACTTCATTAAGGTTAACCATAGTTCTTCATTCAGTACTTAATGTGGCACACCTCTGAAGCGTGTTCAGCGTTTACTCAATTTGAGGGTAAATGTAACGAAACTGGAAAATATCGCTGAGAGAGATGATAAAACTCATTGCTATGCCCCTATGACCCTGGAACCTCAAGTGGAGGTTCTAATCGCGGACATATCCCCATTTAAAGACCAGACTTATCCCATAATTGAGAGTACTAACCATCAGCCATTTTCTTCAATGGAATCCCTGTTTTCGGGCTAAGTATCAATGGCATGGAGCCTGGAAGGCACCTTCAATTTGAATTTTGTTGAGTGGGATGAAGTTTTTGATCTAGGAAATCTAGTAAAAGGTAGATGGGGCAGTGTATTTAATAAGAAGTTCGGAGCGGTGAATCAATCTTGTGTGGTCCAATTTAGAGGATACTATTTTAACAAAGTTATACGATTCAACTCCCCCTACCTAGTTGTGAACGCTTATTGCAAGCATATTAACTGCAAGGAGTTTAAGTTTACCATGAATCATGCACCAACCGTCATACTTACTTCGCTTCTTACTGTCTTGAGTCGCGGAGAAGAGAATCATGGAAGGGAGAAGTTAACCCGGAATTTAAGTGGGTACGATAGAGTTGTCACAAAGACAGAGCTGAAACATGAAAAAGTTTCAATATATAGGTCTCGCATAGTATTGGAAGCAAGCACTTCAGGTATTCTTCACGGAAACTTACAGGGCATCAAAACCTCTCAGGTATTAAGGCAGGCTCGTGCCGAGGCAAAAGCATCCGATGACTTGGATTCGGACGATTTTTTGGATATTCTGTACAAATTCATATAAGGGGCACATTCCAGTGAGTAGTGCATTCAACGCGTTGGGGAACCCTTAACGGTGTACTGCTTTTCCGCCGGGCAAGTGAATCTTTTAAACTCCATCCCAAAGACATCTCTTCCTATGCTCCACTTTGATGCTACGGGTTCTGTGGTTAGATCCCCCACATTCTATGATAAGAAGGCATTCTAGTACGCGGGTTTAAGTAACTTTGATGGAAAACTGATACCTATGATTGAAATGATTACAATTTTTCACGACGCGCAATCAATAGCAGCTCTATTAGGAGCCTATAAAGTGTTCGCAAAGAAGTTGGGGAGATGGCCACTGTTCTCAGACGTGGTATGTGACTTCAGCTTCGCTATCCTCAATGCTGTATATGGTAATTGGTGCAATTGTGACATGCCTTCTTATTTAAAAGTTTGTTATGATATATGCATGGGGAAAATCCGCGGGGATCAAATAATTTATGTTCGAATATGTTGCCCATTTCATGCATATAGTAGCAAAACAAATCTGGAAGTGCTCCGAAAAAAAGTCAATAAGGAAAATGGTTATGGAAGCAGTGGCGTTATTAGTGTGCGCTTCTTCTTTTGAGGAATTCTCCCATATGTTCAAAGTGCTTATGACCATCTTAAGCAACAATTTCAGGGGTGAAATGTGTATAATTCCTTATTAATGCTGAGTAAGTTTACGAAAGCATTAGGCCATTTCGATGAAATGTTACCTGATGACGTTAAAGATCTCCCTCTCGATCCTCTGTACGCATCCAGCCCATTTTATCAGGTTTTCAGTCAACATTCTGCTAAAGTTCCCTTTGATTTAATTGGAGAAGAAAACGTTTATTACTGTCCAAAGCTATTTAACTTCTTATTAAAACGTTGTATTCCTTATGCCACTCTATGGTCAGGAATCCTTGGGGCTCGAAAAGAGAGTATATCTAAAGTTTGCAACCGGTTCAGCAACGCCTGTGTGGAAAATTGGTTCGGACAAGTGAAAACCAATATTTTAAACGGGGAGTGTAATATTAAGTGCGGGAGATTCCTGCGGGCAATGCACACTCATGTCGCTGCACTTGTTAAAGAGATAGCATTAGACATACCAAACTATGGAAAGAATAGGAAAAGGGGGCGTAAAGGGGAACCCGTTAAAAAATTTTCCTTTCAATGTATAAGATGTTGCTTTTGTTAATAAAGAAGTTACTTTGTATGTTTGTTTCCTTGATATTCCCCTAGTTCTGCCCCAAGTGCTATTTTAATTCATTAAGCGCACCTAATATCTTCGGAGAGTAAGCAAATTGATATGAACGACAGCCGTGGCATGTAGTGGTATCATTTGATTATAATATCTTTCCTGTAGGCGAACAATCTATGAGCACCATGTCGTTTGGTAGACAAACGGATGTTTTGGTTTTTTTTAGTATGTTTTAAAGAAATCTTAGGCACCCTTTTTTCTAATTGGCGTTCAATATTTGCAAAAGTTGAAATATTTATCTTATTATCTGAAGTTTTGGAATTTTATGTGTATGTGCAACAGCGTACATTTAATGAAACGGTAAAGGTAAAACTTTCCTTCTAACAAAATTCGATCATTTGCTAGTTAATTATCTAGGTTCGAGAAAATTTCACAATTTAATTTTAGTAATAAAGACGTAATGGCTTAGTGGGCTGTTATTCCCAGAGTGGTATTTTTTTAATACACTATAAACAAAGTAAGATGCGTAGAAAAGAAATTTAATAATACATGTTGTCAATAAAAAAATTATTTCACAGTTAATCATTTAATAATTATTCAACTTTAATGAAATGTGTTACTCATTTATCAGGATTGTATAAAAACCCAGCCCACTGGTTTTTTTTGGGTAATTGGGTTATATTGGGTTTTACTGTTGAAAATGTATGCCAACATTTTAGCATAAAGATATAAAAGTATACTAAACAAATGCTGATTTCTACCTATATAAAAACAATTCTATAAATTAAATACACAGTGTATTTATAAAAGCAAAAGTTAACAAAAAGTTGTATTACCAGCAAAATTAGTTCATATGCTAAACTAACAATGAAAATATTAAAAAGTTGCGGGTGAAGTTATATATTTCCAGAGCAGCGGCAAACCATGGATTCAGAAATAGGGAAGCAACAATCTGTGAAATACTCAGCCTTCCAGAATTATTTTCCAAATGTCTCTTGGCATGTGAAACTCTACTACAAGAATCTGTCGTTCTTACATATAGATTGACTATAATTAACAGTAATAATGTCAGCACAGTCCAAATGACAATGAACTTAAATATTTAAGGTTGAATTAAAAGTTTATTTGGGTACTTAAAGAAACATTTAACGACACCTTTTGGATTTAGATCACTTTTTCCAATTTTTCTAATAAATATTTTAACGTAAAATCTCATGAAAGAACAATGGTTCACAGCCTAGATCCATGGTAATTATCACTAGAGCAAGTACGGACTTTTCGAAGAAATCTTCCAGTGAATTATATGCTGCTAAGTATCCTTACACGAAAACATAAATTTCTGCGTGAATAAATGAGTCATTAAAATTTGCACACAGCTCAATTCTGAAATGTACTTAATATACCGTCAACCGAATACGCAGTTGAAGATGTTAATATGGACCTAGGTGTGTTTACAAGGAATGGTAAAATATTCCATATTAAATGTAATAGCATAAAATACTCAATAGTTTTAAAGATTACATTTCCGTAACTTCTAGGCCCCTTCTATTTAGGGTAGTTATGCAAAGTGCGATGCTCCGATGCTGCGGCATGTAATGGTAAATTCATTTGATTGTAATATCTCTCCTGGAGGGGCACAAACTATGAGCCACATGCAGTTTCACAGGCAATTGTATGTTAAATGTTTACAGCAAGTTTAAAAAAAATCGTCGGCACGGTTTTTTTTCTGTTGCCATTAAAATTTTGCAAAAGTTGAAATATTTATTTGATGAGCTGAACTTTTGTCTTTGTATGTGCGACTGCTTGCATTTGATAGAACGGTAGTTTAATGTGTAATTATTAACAATATGAGCGCTTTTACTACTTTATTTGCTCTATTCTATATGATAACACCATTTAATTGTAGCGATAAAACCTCAAAACGGTTGGTAGGCTTTTTTTTGGCATGAAATAACTTTTATAAAAATAAGGGCACAAACTACACACTATGTTTATTATGTAGAAACAACATTGAAGAATAATCCTCTCTAGTATGAAAAAAAGTTACGGTAGCGTTTTATAGTTAACAATTGTTTAACTTTGAGAAAAATTGTTACTTTTTAATGGAATGTATGTACGTATTTAATATACCGTCAACCGAATACGCAGTTGAAGATGTTAATATGGTCCTTGGTGTGTTTACAAGGAATGGTAAAATATTCCATATTGAATGTAATAGCATAAAATACTCAATAGTTTTAAAGATTACATTTACGTAACTTCTAGGCCCCTTCTATTTAGGGTAGTTATGCAAAGTGCGACGCTCCGATGCTGCGGCATGTAATGGTAAATTCATTTGATTGTAATATCTCTCCTGGAGGGGCACAAACTATGAGCTACATGCAGTTTCACAGGCAATTGTATGTTAAATGTTTAGAGCAAGTTTTAAAAAAATCGTCGGCACGGTTTTTTTTCTGTTGCCATTAAAATTTTGCAAAAGTTGAAATATTTATTTGATGAGCTGAACTTTTGTCTTTGTATGTGCGACTGCTTGCATTTGATAGAACGGTAGTTGAATGTATAGTTATTAACAATTTGAGCTCTTTTACTGGTTAATTAGCTCCATTCTATATGATAACACCATTTAAGTTTACCGATCAAACTTCAAAACGGTTTCCAGGCAGGTTTTCGAAATGAAATAACTTTTATAAAAATAATGGCACAAACTACACACTATGTTTATTATGTAGAAACAACATTGAAGATTAATCCTCTGTAGTGTGAAAAAAAGATACGGTAGCGTTTTATAGTTAACAGTTGTTTAACTTTGAGAAAAATTGTTACTTTTTAATGGAATGTATGTACGTATTTAATATACCGTCAACCGAATACGCAGTTGAAGATGTTAATATGGACCTAGGTGTGTTTACAAGGAATGGTAAAATATTCCATATTAAATGTAATAGCATAAAATACTCAATAGTTTTAAAGATTACATTTACGTAATTTCTATGCCCCTTCTATTTAGGGTAGTTATGCAAAGTGCGACGCTCCGATGCTGCGGCATGTAATGGTAAATTCATTTGATTGTAATATCTCTCCTGGAGGGGCACAAACTATGAGCTACATGCAGTTTCACAGGCAATTGTATGTTAAATGTTTACAGCAAGTTTAAAAAAAATCGTCGGCACGGTTTTTTTTCTGTTGCCATTAAAATTTTGCAAAAGTTGAAATATTTATTTGATGAGCTGAACTTTTGTCTTTGTATGTGCGACTGCTTGCATTTGATAGAACGGTAGTTTAATGTGTAATTATTAACAATATGAGCGCTTTTACTACTTTATTTGCTCTATTCTATATGATAACACCATTTAATTGTAGCGATAAAACCTCAAAACGGTTGGTAGGCTTTTTTTTGGCATGAAATAACTTTTATAACAATAAGGGCACAAACTACACACTATGTTTGTTATGTAGAAACGACATTGAAGATTAATCCTCTGTAGTACGAAAAAAAGTTACGGTAGCGTTTTATAGTTAACAATTGTTTAACTTTGAGAAAAATTGTTACTTTTTAATGGAATGTTTATTCGTATTTAATATCCCGTCATCAGAATATGCAGTTGCAGAAGTTAATATGGATGTTTTTAGGTTAACATGAAATGTGGAAGTTAACGTATTGAGTTTAATAGGAAAATAGTTTGCAATAGTTTTAAAGCTTACATGCTCATTTAATTTTTGCCCCTGAAATTTTGGAAGGTAGGCAAAATTTAGGCCAGCTTGACTTAGGTATTCCAGGCATGTAAAGCATCTGTCTACATACGGTTACTACAGAGTTTTTGGTTTCCTTCCTACTTGAATAATCATGATTGATATAAGTGCTTTAAGGAGAGAAATTTCATGTTATGAAATGCTGAGCTTTTGGTTAAAATGAAGTGAAAAAATGCAAGAAATAATTTGTCAATCTGATGGATACGGAAGAATCTAGCAATCACGTAGATTCCAAACCAAGTCACGCAGATTTGAAATAACTCACCCTCGGGTAAAAAGTGTTTTTTAGAATTTATCTAACCTAAAGTCCAAAAGCTACTTATCAGCGGTGGACTGACTCAAATACCTACGACAAGATATGCAGTACGCCGATGATATCATAATTCATAACCTGATATATTTTAGCATTGAGATAGTAAAATATTAATGGATTTTTCATGTGGATGATCATAGTAATTACATGAATGAATTGAACAAAAATTATCGCAGCACTTGGAATATGATATATAAGGTGGAAGATATTGGTATTAATAAAATTCAACATATAGGAATAATACGAACACCTAGATGTTAGATTTACTTTGATATGTACGCTGCACGCTATGGATTTGCCTCCCGAACATGACATGAAAATCATCTACTACTTGATCGTTCCCTAAAGTAAGTTTAATTCAATGATTTGTTTCACATTCGTTAAACATTCATCCAACAAACAGTCCGTATTTTACAATAACGTGCAGTCACTTGATATTGATGGAGTCAAATTAAAGTTCATTTTATGGTTTTCAACAAAGAAGCATTAATTTCCTGAATTTTTTGCTCTTCTGTTAGACTGAGTTTTCGAAAATATTATATGGATTTTTTTTCCTCAGCTCATTCAATATGAAAGGCGTCACACCTCAGGTATCTTTACACTATTTTGAAGGGTGTCAGATAAGTATCACATGCAATATTTCCAACCCGAGCCTTTCACTATCTAACGTTCATGGTTGGTTTCTGTTATACATCAATCCATTATTCTTATCATTAATCCGCACCATTGCGCTTTATTTGCCTAACACTATCGATTATGGTTATTATCGTTGTTTCTCCGGAATATAAGATATATATCACGTCTCTTCTTTTACTCCTTTGCCGATGCTTCAGATTAGTACTCATAATGGCACCAACGGCTCTCTTAAGCTTCCTAAAGCGTGGCTGATAAAATATAAATGACAAGTAGTATCGTAGTTTAGATGAGATGGAATTACGAATGATAAGGACAAAGAGATTAGCGTATATTTTAATGCGTCATTTCTCCTTTTAAGGAGATGGGTAACATTAGCCATGTTATTATAAGTCCCAATCATAATCCCGAAATTCATATCTTTATCTACAGATCCATAGTGACCCCTTCTGAAGTGTGTGACTGGTGAATCAGTCAGTCATGTACTACATCAACATAATCCAACTCTATGCGCCAAAACATTATAAAAATTAATAATTACGTGTATTAGCCATGTATGTACCAGTTAGACTACCAGCAAGAATTTAAAACTATGCTACATACAATACGCTTACCTATCCGATTATTGCTAAATATGATATTTATTTTTGTTGGGAATAAGGACATTTTACGCAAGAAGTAAATATTCTGTAATACAATCTATTTTCCTAAAATTGCTTTTGTGATCGAATCTAGGATAATACCCATGATGCGTAATATGCAAGATATGTAATCTGTAGGAGATTACATATCTTGCACATGAAGATACTGCAGCGCAGCGAAACATATGGTTATTAAAATACTTTCACTTGTAAAGGGCTAAAATTGTACCTCTCGTTTTTATCCCATTTTAAAATGAATTCCATACAATCTCGGGCTCAAAAATACACTTTACTTTAATAGATTTTACTCTCTGTGTGACACTATGAGTGTTTGGAGAATTGCTACTCTTTTTTCCTGAAGGTAATGACCAAGCAATAATTCAAATTTAGTTTGAGTTGCCAAGTAACAAACCTATTACCAATTTTTTCTTGCTTTTTTCTCAATGAACCCTGCGTATCTTCGTTCCGAATTTCCCTATAAACTACTGAATCATCAGTTAAAAGGTGGAGTTTACTATCAAACATGGAATATAAAGCAATTGTGTATAGAATTAATAAAAGTGGGTATGCCGAACCTATTTAAGATATACTCGACGCGAAATTTACTTCTTTGAAGCTAAAACCATCTAAAATAACTGTGCGTGTTATTAAAAAATATCTGTCTCCTCATTTATGACATAGTTATCTAACCGATAGGGTTCTTGCTCCAATTTTAGCTAAGATGACTTTAATATTACTAATAATTTAACATTTCATTAAGTTACACATATTTTATTACATAAAGTAAAATTATGCTATAGATAATGATATAAGCTTTACTAAGTGGCATCACTCCATATCGGGGATAAAGAATACACGTTGTAAGGTCCACATAGCAAGGTCTGCGAAGGTGTTTTGTGGACTTTACGAAGTCCATTATTTATACGCGATGCAATACATTTCCTAGACATACTTAGTAATTAATTTTTTAAGGGACAAAAGATACAGAGCTGCTGGAAAGTTCGTACAGGGCGTCCCTAAGCCAATCCGTTGTCACCTATACAGATCAGGCATCGTTTACGGCAACGTTAAGGATACTGGAGTTGACACTAGGGTTTGGTGTAGATGGTGGGCCAGAGAGTAGCTAATTCTTCGGGGCAGCAAATAATAATAAATTAGTCGGATAATACCATTTACCCTCACTCTAAAAGTTACTTCAAATGTGATGTAGGCATAGCAGGGTAGAATGAAGCGCATTAAAAGGAAAAAATATATTAAGAAAATAAGACGTACGAACCAACAAACCACAATTGATTCCCTAATTTGAATAATTTAAGCCCTACAGTTTATATTATTACATGTAATTATCGGAAACGAACTCTAGGAGTAGCATTCCCAATAACAATTTTTTTCCCGAAAATTTTAAAGTAAATAGATCGAGGATGCCAACAGAAGAGAAGCAGGTATTCAACGCGATTAAGAACAAAAAAGTCATCAAATACAAATATGCCCTGATTGCAACATTGAAAGTTCCCATTGATCAATTCAATACACTAAAACAAATGTAATGCATACTTGTTGTCACCGTACACCACCTAATAACAATTCACACTAATTATTAAACTTGAGACTGAAACTGAAAACTATTAATACCGAAACAGCAAATATAAGATGATTTTTCGTAGGGATAGAGCCAATAGATGAATCAAATGCAAAGGATAGCAGGGAAACTGCGACAAAACCTACTATAACCAGCATAAAACCATTAATCAATCAATTGGTCTTGAATGGACTGAAAATGTGACAATTTTCAATTACTATAATGACACAGGAAGTTCATTATTACGTAGATAAGATGATTTTAATCCATTATCTCTTAACTATAATGCCACACACTCAAATAGCTTTTCTGGGCCACATAGGCAATAAGGTATAGGAAGTGAGTGGCGTTTGCAATGAATTTTCTAAGTGATACCGCGAATGTTCACCTGATTAAATAGAATTATACACAAGGTATGTAATAACACAAGTATATATACAGAGGAAGCTCCTTCAGTACTGCAAATATCACGAAGCACGAAGTTCTTTAGTATGTGAGACGGAGTTAATTTACATATCGCTTCTTGCACGGAATACGATATTTCAGATGTATCAAGGAAGATTCTTTTCTTACTGTTGCTACCTGAGCAAGACCTTCATTTCTTGAACGGCCCAAGAATAAAAAGAGAGCAGGTTCTTCAACGAGAGAAAAGACCCACACCTGCCTTTTTTAACTCTTCCTCTTTTTTTTCAACCAAAATGTGGAAGGAAGTCGACGGAAGGAGAGGCAGAAGAGTGAGGGATCCGGGGTAAACAATGACAGCGCCGAGCCGTTGAGTTATACCTTGCCCCCCAACCCCTTATTGCCCTGAGGAACTGCAACGTTGCCCGTTACGATAAAGAGATTTTTTCCCCGGCGGCTTGAGGAGGGAAAAAAAGACATTCGCAGATTGCCTTCGGACTCTTCCACGAAGGTTTCATTCCACCATCCTTCCAGAGCAGGGAGAGAGAGAGAGATGATGGGGAAAGAAGGGAGGAGGAGATGGGAGAGGCATAAAAAAATGAGGATGAGAGGGTGGTGAGAAAAGGGGGGTGAATTGCGGAGGGGTGCCGCGAGGGCTGGGTTACGAGTGGGAGGCAAAAAAGTTGAAAAGCGAAACTTTCCCCGGGCCCTCTTCCCTTTCTCCTACCCCATCCTCCTTCCCGTCCCCTCTAACCCAAAAAGATTGAGGTGGGTTACCTCCATCCTACTATCTACATCGTTCTGTCCCTTCACTCTCCACCTTTCCCCCAAACCTCTCTTGTCCCCAGCCGTCTACTCCTACATTTCCTCTCCCATTTCCCCCCCAGAAGGAAGTCGCTCCGAGACGTTGTTGACGAAGGGCGAGGCGGGCGCAAGAAAGCCGAGGATAGGAGGGAGGGGATATCGGGCGGGGACGGAAAAATAATAATAATGGCCGGAAAAAAAAGAAAAATATCATGTTGTAAGATTTAGCAGAAATATTTCAATTTGCATTTAGATTACGTTTCAGTGGCCTCGAGGAAATTAATCAAGCGAAGCGGAGAGGAGAGAAAGACCTTAGAACTGGGAGTTGGGCGTCGCGGGGCAAGGGGAAGATCCCTGGTGATGAGGATAAGTTTAGGGAGGGGAATCAAATGCGAAGTGGAAGACGAGCGTCTTTGGGTACACGAAGGCCATCCCTCTCCCGAAAACGGTGAAGATCTCTCGTCGAGAAGGAGGCGAAAAAAGCAGAGAGCCATATGTCCAAAAGAAGTCCTTCCTCTAAGAGTGCCAACTTCCCTCTCTGTAATTATTTCTTAACTTTAGAAAATATCATTGACGCAAAAAGTTTTTGCTATTGTTTTTTCGCTCCTTGTATAAAATGAAAAAAATTGTGAAGGTCATGCCAACAATTGGGAACGTCAAGTATTGTTGGGGCACTTTAACATAGAGAAAGAAAGATAACGGGTACAAACGAATTGTTCTTACGTGTTCCTAGAGCTGAAGAAAGAAAAAGAAATTCATTTGCATGTATCCTTTCATTGGCATTTATCTTCTACAAACTGTCACCTTTTGTAGTCCTCTGCAAGTTATATTTGAAAACAGATAAATAAATAGAATTACCTATTTTAAATTTTTTAAGCAAATCATGGACCTTTATTTGTGGTCTTCTTGCGATATATATCTCAAGGCGAACATACATAATAATAAAACTTTAGTTCAGTGTTCATCATATCGACCATCAATGTTCAAATGACTCAGATCTAGAATCCAAGCAAACCATCCATTATTTCAACTGCCAATATGAGGTAGCATTAATTAGAATTTATTCTTGATCGGGGACCGATTAATAAGGTCATCCTAGGATAGGAGTTTAATTGGAGGTATGGATACTTTTAGAAACGATGAAAGATTTCTGAGAAACTTGGCCTTAGTCTTATCTTAGTCTTAGTCTAAGATTTTAGAAACCAGCGGCCACCTTGGTAGGCATGAAACGTGGGCATAATATGGGCTTGCTATTCAAGATACTGAATACGGAGTAAATCCCTTCGGCACGCGGCAAAACACTGATTAGAAAGACATCAGATAAAGCAAAGTGTACAAATATGCAAAGAAGACCTCGAATATGTAGTTTTAATAGGTTCGAATCAAACCAATTTTAGCAATAAAATTAACACCAAAGATATTCATTAATAATTTTCTTAAATCCCCTGAAGAAGACTGAATGAAGCCTCTCCCACGAAATTTGGGTGTTATTTCATTCTTACAAATGCTTTTATACATATGTTTTCTCCTTAAAATGCCGTACTAAGCGCAATTTTTTGAACAAAGTAGGCAGCACCAAATATTTTCCAAGCATCCCAATTCTGGCTTCGTTGTCACCACACGGCATGAGTTTGCATGCCTTAAGTATATTAACCAAATGGTGGCATGCGAATCTATTACCTAACATCATTCCTAATAGTAGCCTACTCGCATGTCATTAGTACATGTTTGGTGATCTTCACCCCCTGCCACAATGGGTTTCAAGTGAGGTCTCTCAGGGTACGGAACTTGAAATTTTATAGAGACATAAACATGCTGGAACTGAATAAATATTTTGGATTAGATAAAACATAAATAAGAAAATGAAAATCTACTCTTTTTTGCATAAAGAAATTTGTAGGATTTTGCCACCATTCACGCAAAAGAGATTACAGAATTTCGGCAACCGGAGGAAGGTAGTTGAAAATGTTTTAAGGTCCTTATCTAAGACCCATATTTCATTTTGCGAAACCCTCTCAATGATTTCTTTCTCTTGGCTAACGCTTTTTGAGGCGGAAAGCAGCTCTGGGCATGTTATTCTCTCCTTTATATATGAAGAATGGAACCGAATAAACTATTGTTTGAAGCGTGGTGCACAGAGCCTTAGTCTTTACGGGAAGAAAACGAACGATAATTTAGCCCACAATTAGGATGAAAGGAGAGGGTAGTTAGTTAGGTACACGTAGATTTAGTTCGGGAACACATAAAAAAAGTGAAATAAAGGTAGAGAGGAAAAGAAAAGGAAGCACTTTGAAGACATTATAATGTCGGCACAAAAATAGCTGGACATACTTAGGGTCAAAGAACTCCGAAAGAGCGTGATGGAGGTTATAAGTTGAGCCAAGTATGGTAAGGGATGAAAAGAATGGGAGCTAAATTTAAAAAAATACGAAGAAGGATTTTATAATTTAGTAAAATGTGAAAATACACTGATTGTACGTGACTTTATACTGGATGGAATATTCGCATTCATATGTGACACATTAAAAATGTGCAAATACTACTGAAAAAATTGTAAAAATGTATTTCATACGTTTTAAAAAATTATAATGTATTTTACTATGCATAAATAATGTAGGTTCATTGGACAGTAATACTTATAAGTACAGGCAATTAATATTAAAATAGACAAAATAGGCGCTCTTCATAGGTAAGGAATGGAAGACAGGAAGGGTCCATAAGGAAAAGCTAGATTAGCGGAATATGCATTGTGATTTATACCATGTAATAGAGACGAAAATGAGGAAACGTGAAACGGCATTGGTACGAGATAGTTTTTAGCATTTATGGAACGCATATTTCGCTGGATAAATGGACGAAAGTTATTTCCTCGTAAAGGGAATAATGTTCTCTAATTAAGTGGCACCACCTGGATAAAAGGCTATGCTGGAGGCAATATCCTTACTCCATTAAATATTGACTTGCCTACGTTTGAGTCTCTTTCGGTGTCATGCTGTTAATATTGTACAGTATTAGGATTTTGTGTCTTCCCCAAGAGAATTCTAGGTTACAGTGAGGCCATGATCATTTTATGTCATCATCGCAATCGAAATAGTTTACCTTGGAAGACTTCATGGAATATGGTAGCATTTGATAAATCTCTTCGTCGTTTACGTTCGATTCGGATTCAGGAAAAACCGAGGAGCTAGGGAGGCAATACTCAGCTTAAGGATACTGGCCGAGAAAATGATACACGTAAACAAGCCGTTGTATGTGGCATTCGTGGACTAGGAAAAGGCCTTTGACAATGTAGAATGGAACAAGATGTTCAAGATACTGGAAGCAATTGTAATAGAATAAGGGATAAAAGAATAATATATAGCATTTACAAGAACCGGGTCACCACAATGAGAATGAAAGAGGGAAGGAAGATAGAAGGCAAAATAAATAAAGGAGTCAGACAAGGATCCAACTTCTCCCCAGCGATATTCAATATGTACCTGGAAGAAGCAATAAGAGACGCATTGGAAATTGGTAGAAAAGGCATCAAGGTCCATGGTGAAGACATAAACATTCTCCGGTTTGCGCAGTTGTAGCAGAAAGTCGAGAGAACTTGCAAGCACCACTGAGCACATAGGACTAAGGATTTTAAGAATATAATATAGGCATCAACAAAGAGAAAACTAAAATCATAATGTGCGGAAGAGAGAAGCTTAGGGCAAATATAACAATTCGAAGAGTAAAATTGGAACAAGTGGAGAGCTTCACCTACTTCGGCAGCTCTATAACTTGGAATGAAAGAAGCACGACGGACATCAAGCGAATAATAGCACAAGCTAAGAAGGCGTTTATGAAGAAGAGACAACTACTGTGCTCAAAGAACCTATGGCTGCAAACAAGGAAGCACTTCATCTAAACATTCATATGGATCGTGGCACTCTATGGATCAGCGACATGGAACATAGGGAAAACAGACCAACGAAGAATTAAAGCTTTCGAAACATGGAGCTGGAGGAGAATGTTGAAGATTAAATGGACAGATAAAGTGAGGAACGAAGAGGTGAACAGAAGAGCAGATGAAGAAAGGACAATATGGAAAACCATACGGCAAAGAAGAACCAGATGGATTGGACATGCCTTGAGGCACAATGAATTAGAAATTTAATAGAAGGGAAGCTTGAAGGGAGGTCCCGCGAGGAAGACAAAGGGAAAAGTACTCGTACATAGGGCAAATAGAATGACGTGAAAGAGAAAACATACCAGGGCGTGAGGAAATTAACACTGAATAGGGCAGAATGGAGGGCTGCAGTAAACCAATCCTAGGATTGAAATACTGATGATGATTTCGTCGTTAATTATTTAGTGATAGTATAAAAGCCTGATTTAAACTTTTAGCTCAATGGAACGTACAGTAAGGTATTTCTCCCTCACTAAAATTGCTGACACACTCCGGGTGGTGTTTGAGAAAATGTTTTCCGATAAATTTCTTTTTAGAGAAACGATGCTATATGATAGTTCGCACGGCTCGCACGGTTCGCCCGATCGCACGGCTATTGGGATCGGATTGTCAAGGAGCCCATTGAAATCCGCCTCAAAAAGAAGAACTTCAACAGGGACGCAGGCTTCCAGCTTAGCAACACATGGAGACCGATTCTCAAATGCATACAAGAGGAAAGGGGTAATTCTCGACCAATCATGTGGCGCCCTTCTGAAGGTTGGTCGATGGACCAATCAGGAGACACCTGACCCAGGGAGAAGGGTATATAAGGAGGACAATTTTTCGCGTACAGCATTCAGAAGCCCTGAAGACGATTGCCGAGTCGGGAATCGAAACGTCGGCGGACATGGACGAATTAACCCGGTGGAGGACCCGAGAAACCTTCACGCAAGAGGCATCAACGACCTTACCATCGACCTTGGCACCTTTTTAAACCTAATATTCGACAGGCTTGTAGCGGTGATTCACTTATTGTAACCACTGTGACCTATCAGGCGTCACGGTACCAATTTTCGAACTCTAAAGTTCTTCCGTCATAGTTTTCGTGCCCAAAAACCAGATAGATGAAGGTTTTGCTAAATAATTGTCTTTTTTGTTTTTCGAATATTTTTACATTGAAAGCCCATGAGGCAAAATTTGCGTTTTAGATTGGATCCTATTTCTTGGGTCAAAAGTTGATATTTTAAAATTGCTCTTAAACTCGACAAAACTTAAAACCTTTTTCTAGCCAGGTACCAAATTTCATTCATGTGTCTCGAAAGGAAGTGTCTAAAATTGCAGGTGAAAACTGACACGCGATCAATGGGACACTGCTTATAAGGCTAAATGGAATAGCATGAACACAAAATTTAAAGTTACTGAGATAATGAAGGACTATCCGAAGATAAAAAGTAAAAACTAGTTCGAAGCATTCTTATTTTTTCATTACGGTATTAATAATTATTCTACTAAAATAACAGTTCATATTGTAGCACCTGGGTTCATACGAAAATGAAACGATATACCTATATCATCATTTTCCGGTCGACATAAACCTGTGAATTCCAAATCCACTTACTCCATATGTGAAGCATAAGTGGAAATTGTATTTTAAAGTACCACTGCCACACATACAGAATGTCAAATATCAGTAATTTTAAGTAGGAACTGATAATATGTACAAAATACTTAGTAATTTTATAAAAAGAAATTGACACCCACCAATAGCTTACAAGTAGTTAACCTACGGATACACCTTAATTAATCCATCAATTAACTAATCATTAATCAAGCAATATTTAAATAAATTCTCCAGAATAAACAGAACTCTTCCACGAAGCATGTTGTTTCAAATATAATGTTTGAGTTTGGACACAGTGTCAGGTAATAATAATTATTTTAAATGTTGAAATGAATTCAAGTGATATGTTTCACAGATACAAGGAGCAAGGAAAATTGTCTGATCGCAGGTTGAAATTTAGACTTTACCTCTTTAATAAATTCCAAATAATATTTTCAGTGATGACGTTAATAATATTTTACGAATCCCAACTTACTATGGTGGACTGTACCACAATCACAAAATAAGAGAAATTGATTGTCAAATTGACAGATTCAAAATGTCCTTCTTTCCTCGCACAGTTAGGGGTATGAATAGGGGTAAATATATCAAATACGAATGTATGAATTGAAAGCAAAGGTAGTAGCATGTTGGTATTAGGACTTTTAGTTAACCCAACTAAAAGCATAATATTGCATGCTTGCTTTTCTATTTTTGTTTAAAAAATTAAAGTTTAGACGTATATTATTATTAATATTCTATCCATGATATGTAGTGCATGTTTCGTGACAACTCCCCCCTGCCACACACCTTTATGGTGACTGGCAGGGCATTATGTAGATGTCGATGTAGAAGGAAGCTTTAGCAGTAATACTAAAAGTTAAGCTTAGAGAAAGGCACGAAATTTAGAAACGAAGATATGATACCAGAAAGATTGTCTGTTCATAAGTTTACCCATCAACTCATTAATAATAAAGCAATGGAATGATGGCATTATTTGCTCAAAGAAAAAAGATATGTCCGGGAATTGAACTAGGAACCACCTGATTAGGGAGCTCCGGGTTCGAGTTCTGGTCAAGGTGGATTATTTGGATATTCAGTCATTGTGCATTTTTGCGGGTGATTTTGCTAAGGTACTTGAGGTTAATTCACAATCTTTGCAAAAGAAGGTGGATAAAAAATAGCCAACAATCAGTAATGGAGCCATCAACATTGAACGTAGTGCTTAAATTAGTGGACAAATAAGACTATTGAGAAATTAATAGAGTATTTTAATTAATAGAGTAAGCATATGTGTTTTATCATCTACAATAAAAAAATAGCGCATAGAGTGCAAACGTAATTTAGATCATCTTAGGAACTGGTAAAGGATAGGAGGGTGGTGGGGAGTAAAGTGGAAAATCAACGTTACATACTACATGGATGCCTCCTAAACTATTATTCTTTATATTATATGAGAATAGCAAACATTATCACCATTCAAATAATCGTTAGATCGAATTAAAAAACACTATAAACCCAGAGATTAACATCGCCGATCAATTAGGTTATCAGTAAAAATTCAGTTACAAATCTTTTTTTAGCAAAAAACTAATGACAAATCATGAGTTTAATGTTTTGAAAATGAATCTCATTACAGAAGCTTTTGGTGATTTGGAAAACGGTCCTTTTTTCCTCTGAAACTCATTCACGCGTAATTTTTATTGACTCAGAGTGAGGTGACAAAAACATCAAAAAATGAAAACTTTCCTGAGGAACCTGAGACACACACGACGCACATATTCATGCAGTGATTTCTACCGTCACCCCAAAGCTTTGCGCAACAATTGAACGGTTTCATCCCCTTTGGAATTCCCTCGCGCGGAAAACAGTGAGACCGAAAAACCCACACAACCTCAAACGTGAGAGAGGCGGAGGAAAAAAAAGGAAGAAATACACACTCACACAAAAAAAGTCCGACTAAATTTGGCTGAGTTATGCCCTTTTGCGAACCGCGATGGTGGAGCGCGAGAAAAATGACAATATTGCGTATCGGATCGTTACGCTAAGGGAAAGGGGTGAAGGGAGGAAGATTGTGGGGTGGAAGAAGAGGAGTCGCTTCGGCAAAATTTTTCGGGCGTAAAGAGCGAAGCAGGGAAAAAATCGAAAAAAATTGAAAAAAAAAAGAATCCAGGAAAAAAACAACTTCATCTCTCCCTCTCTCCTCCTGCCATTCCCAGGCGGCCAGGAGTTCGGGGAGTAGGAAATGAAGGAGAGGTCTTGTACTCCAACCCTTACTAGTCCCTCTCTCTCCCTCTACGGAAAAACTTTCGCTTCCATCTGAGTGGAGTGCGATGGACTCAGGTGTTCGAAGCGCCGTTTTCGGCCTCCACCCCTTATCTCTCCAGGGAGGGGGGGGAGCGTCCACACAGGGATGGTCACAGCGTGGGGGAGAGGTGGGGTATGAAAAAGGGAACGCGGGGGTTCCTGTCTACTGGTGGCGAGGGTGAGGAAGAAACACTGACGGAATGCATTCGCAGGCTGCCAAGGGCTTTGTAATATTGGGGGGAGGGGGATGGGTGGAAGGGGGTCGAAAGAACAGTGAGTGGGGCGAATGGAGAAATAGCCAATGTGGAGCAGGTGGAAGCTCTCGTAACTTTGGAGGAAGTTGGGCCTACATTTGAGTTAGCGGTCTGTAAAATGAGGAGATTTTTTTAGGGAACATCTCATCCGAGAAAACTGCTCAGTATCGCTTTGATAATCCATTTGCACATCGTAGTAGTGCCGAAATATGGAGATCCTAACTCAATTTGGACAACAGATTTCTCTTAACGCGAAATGAGGTCCTTTCTACTAAAATGCAGGTGAGTATTTCTCAAACAGCCTTTCCACAGTCTACGATTACGGGAAATACCCTCTTTTGTTGATTTAGGAGAGAAAACGATATTTCTCTCGTTATGTATATGTTCACATAATATTTTATAAGGCTCACTTTATTTTCCCTGGGAATGATACGTATTATCTACAATGGTTGATGTAATAAACATCCCAGTGACGATGGCCAGTGCAGTAGTGGAGTGCGCTTAATTTCCCAATTGGAGATCATATCACTCCACAGCACTTATAAAGAAGTAAAAGTTCCGCATAAGTGAGTTTTTTCCATTAGATAGGTAAAAAAATGTTATCTTGGAATAGACCAAAAGACTTGATGACAGAATAGCTCAATGTGCAGCAAAGAAAATCTAGGTATTTTAAAAGGCACTACAAAAAGTTTAGTGGCACAACGAAATTATTAGAAGGATGAGGTTGGGAACTAACAGATCAAAGGCCAAATGCAGAATTATACTCCTGCATAAAATTACGGTAGGCTGGTTCTTTGAAGGTATATTAAGAACTCAAGGTTACTATGGCAGGCTATATCATGAAGATTAAACTAGGGATATATTCTTTAAACGCCTTCTTCAAAAGCGTATTCAACTCATCATCACACAAAACAGTCGAACCACCGCCGAACACTATCAGTGAACAAATGCCCGAAATAACAATTTAATGTCGAGGAATAGAGCACCAGTTAAAAACATTAGGAAAATAAACCACCAGGTCCCCATCGAATTCCTTCCAGAGTATAAAAGACATTAGAAAATAATAACAAAAACAAAATAGCCCCCTATCTAGAAATAATATTCAATAAAACACTAAAGAACCACACAGTATCCTAGGACTGAAAAGTAGCTACCATAACAACTATTTCTAAAAGCGGTGATAGGGAAGAACCTAGTAACTACAGACCCATTTCACTCACGTGAATCTCTTGTAAGGTATTTGAGCACATTGCAGTCAGTTCGATCGTGGGGCATTTGGATAGTCAGGGACTGCTCATAAACAGCCAACATGGATTCCGGAAAGGTGCAAGACCGGAAAGGAGCGAGACTTGCGAGACACAACTAGCTTTATTCGTACACGATATTTTAGTCTACGGAGAAAACAGTACTGAAGTTGATGCGATAATTTTAGATATTTAAAAGGCATTCGATGAAGTTCCTCATTATAAATTACTCTTGAAATTAGAGAGTTTTGGTATAAATAATAACGTTGTATGTTTGGTAAAAGAGCAGAGCAGAGGGTTGTCATAGATGGTATCATATCGGACACAATCATAGTCACATCGGGAGTTCCCCAGGGTAGCGTAATAGGTCCGCTTCTATTTCTTTCATACATACTTTTGTTACCTTAGTTAGAAGTAAGCTTAGACCTTTTACAGACGATTCGGTAGTGTACAGGGGTATATCAAAAGATGAAAACACGAGATCGCTTAGATGGATTTAGATGCAATTCAAGATGGGTACGACAAATGGCTGTTAGAACTTAACCTTAAAAAGTGTGTAACTATCAATTTTTGAAGGAGGAATAATTTTATAGAGCTATCCTATACAATAAGTAACACGAAGATCAAAAGCGTTGTAATCATAAGGTATTTAGGTGTAACAATCACTAAAGATTTATTGTGGGGAAGACACATCCGGGAAATATGCGGCCGAGCGAAGAGAAAGCTAGGATTAATAAAAAGAGTACTTAGGAAAATGATGAGAAGATAAAAGAGCGATGCTACTTCTCACTAGTTAGGCCCCACCTTAAGTATGTAGCCAGTGTATGGGATCCGAATGAATTAGGTTTGATCAGAGAACTAGACAGCAGAGCATAGTATGCAGCGTGGAGCAGCTAGGTTCGTGAAAAGGTGTTACGATAGGTTTAGCAGTGTTACAGAATTAATTCAAGAATTAGGGTTGGGAAACATTATCAGAGCGTGGATTAAAATATAGATTAAATCTCTCACAGAAATTTAAATTGGAGAGCTTTACTGAAGGTGTTAGGCATATATTTAAAACACCGGCGTATTACGCTAGAGTCGACCAGATAAATAAGATTAAAGAGATAGATTGTCGTACGTCAGATTCAAAACGTCATTTTTCCCCCGTACTATATGAGAATAGGATAGGCAGCATCATCGACGCCAACTTCGATAACCAAAGACATATGCTATGTTCTTGAGAGAACTCGGTATTTCAGCTCTTAAAAAGATAATTAATACATGATTTCTTATTTTGATACAGTTTCATGTATTGTTTAATTTGTGTATTGCGGAAATGCAAGCTTAACATATATCACGTAATATTAAATTACTGTTGGTAGAATATTGATTATTATGAAGTTATTCATTTTTTCGTTATTCTCGTTGAAAAGGGAATTATTTGTCATACAAGCAGGAGTATTAATACTATACATATTCAAGTCATCTAAACAGCCAAACTCTTTATTGCTGATGATTTTTGTCTCTCTGTTCTCTCTGTTATACTCAGGACTATAAAAGGTAAATTTACCAGCATAAAGGAGAATCTCTTCATAGTCCTCATATTAACGCTAATGTCAATAGAAAATGTCAATTCATTACTCGATCCACGAGAGCTCTTGGGGCATAATAATTTAGCAATGCAACGGATTCCGCGAACGTTTAGTGAATGTTGCATGCCGGAATTATATGTTCGCGCAGCAAACTGCTGAGGCAAGGGTGCTTCTGTTGGTGTTCCGCAAGAACTGAAGTTTCGTTCCCACAAAAGGCCGTACCTCTTAAGGGAAGGAATGGCATGGAAGGCGACGTGCTTGATTCTTCAGAGACAGCCGTTGAGGGAGTTAATTCGCCCCGGCAGTGAGACGCGCACCTGTCGACTACCACGTGGCTCCATCTATAAACTCCCGAGCCCTCTCCTCGGCACCAACCCCTTGATCTACTCCCACTTCCGCTCTAATAATCTCTCTGAGCTTCTGACAAACATGCGTAATACCAGTCTCAAGCAACAGATTTCCACTCTCAACCAAGAAGTCGGATTTCCACCCGTCGTTCCTCCGCTCCAAATCTCGTTCTTGAGACCCTGTAGTACGCTCCGCATTTCTCCCTAACACTCGCAGGTGAATTGATGAACAAGGCTCTTAATCAGCACACTTACTCAGGGCGTAATTAACGTGGCATCCGGTATTTTTTCTTCGATAGATGAGACATCTATAAAAAGCCTGAAAAATGCTCGTATCTAGCTGACATTCCGTTCATTTTTCGGAGACCTGGAGAATCATCCGATAGGACTGAAGGCGTCACTTTGTGGTAGTTAGTAATATTCATAGTAACGAATAAATAAAAACTTGAGGTGTTATATTTTACTCGTTACCACCTCAAGGTACCTTGAGAATGATAGCAACTCTCGAAAACTAGGTCGGCTTATTAAAAGTTGTGTGAAATTGACTACACGTTTTATTTAATCATTATTATGACTGGAGAATCATTTCTAGATATTGAAAGAAGGAACTTTTCCTCATTTAGCATACATTATCTGACTATCACCTAGTCTAATAGCATAAAAGAAATATATTATTATCGATTATCCTACCACGTAAATAGATTTTTGGAAAACAGATATTTATTTATAATATAGAGCCATATATTATTTAAATTTGTAACAAAAATAAGTAAAAAAACGGAAACAACATTATTATCTTAAACGGAGGATTTAGATGGATAATTTACCACAAATTTGCATCCAAAAAAATCAGTGTTCTATCTCAAGAAAAAATAAAAGAGGCCAAAGAAATTATATCATAACTCCTCTTTTGGTCTTTCAATAAGAATATTTAAAACCTGTGATGGAATTAAAAGGGGAAAATAGCCAAATAATTTTGGTTTAATCAACCATATTCAGAACATGTTCAGTAATACGTGTTAAGAGTTACAGAGGCATAAAAATACACTTTTTACGGAAAAAACAAGATATTTAATGCATACAACCCGGGTTTCGATACATAATATCATCTTCACCTTAATCGTAAATCTATTTTGTGGACCTTGCCAATGCATTCTCCTTGTCCAATACGGAGAGATTCTACATAGGAAAACCTGAACCTTATTTATTTTTAGTGCTATATACGAAAAATCTAAGGGAAATATAAGGGAGTTCTTTATTAGCTATCAGGATAGAATTAAGGCTTGGTAACATGCGTCTCAGAAATAAAATAAACCTAATAAATGTGAAGATCAAATTATTGAAGGGAACTTAAGAAATGTAACGAGAAGACAAAAGAACGATGTTATATTTCACGACTTCGGACCAAGTTGAATATGCTGCAATTACATTGCTCCTAAATGAAATAAGTTTGAATTACAGCGCTGGACAGAGCGCAGCGAAGAGCAAATAGGTTTGTCAAAAGATTTAGCTGAGTATAAAAATTACTAGAAGAATTAGGATAGGAATAAATATCAGATCATATGTTATAATACAGAACAAATCTCCAGCAGACATTTGTGACGGAAAGGTACTCAGGCTACGTTATGAATATTTTGAAGCATCAGAGTGTTATGGCAGGTTAGATCATGATAATATAATTAGAACCATAGAGGACTGGGAGGCTCAAGGGTTCATTTTTCCGCGCCCAATTCGGGGAGGCAATATATTACAGCGAACTTATCAAGGGTAAATTAGAATATATATTGTAGATTTTAATGTAGAACTGTATAATGTATTAATTTTTTAACATGCACTTGCTTTAACATTGCTCATTTACACTTTGTGAAACATAAATTAATTACTATATTTGAAGAAACTTCAGATTATTGCTTTATACGCTAATTTTTAAATGCATGACTGGTGAAGTTTCAACCCCCGACACAGACTTGTGGTTACTTAACGATTTAATATCACGAATCAATTAAGGTATAGAGTCAATTTTATTAAGAATCGAAGACCACCATTTATGTCCAAAATGACCACTTGCTACATGATATTATGTCTAGGACTTTACTAATTTTAAAGGAATTAGTAAGCATGGTACTGTTTCATTATATCTTGAATTTCATCACAGGCAAAATGTCTTCTTACCTCTTTACGAGTGGATGGTAACTAGCCCAGAAATATGCCTGAATCATTGGAACGTGAATAAGAATAGACGGTTAATTTGAAGCTTTTTATGAGATTCTCATATTTAAAGAACACACTGACCTATCAGTGACTATCACAATGATATATAAACTATTTTGTTTTGGATTTGTGGATGCATATAACATGTTTTTATATGGTTCCTCTTTTTTGAATGGAAGTTAAGAAGTAGTATACGTTCGTGATTTTTTATACCCCGCTGCATACTTTCACGGTAACTCTAACGGTATTTAAATCTGCATTATACCCAGCAAGACATAACAAAAGTGAGCGGGAGGGGTCAACAGCTACCAGGGAGGCATTTAAATCTAAAGAGTATTAAACTTACTCATACTATGATACCGACATATAAAAATTCTTATCCCAAAAAATTCTGCTTACATACATACAACTGAGAGTTGCAATTTTAGTGCTTTATCAGTGTTACTTAGGTATTAATGTAAATTTGTTGAAAAAGATAATTGGAACAATCAATTTCAATAAGTTAAGTATAAAAATACACTGCGTTTGGCTGTAGTTCCAGAATAATGTATGGATACTGCGTACCTAAAGATAGCAAGAACAAGAGAACTCAGAAATAACTTCTATCCGTTTCACTTCGATTCCTTTTATCACTCCGAGCTCTCGGAAAAAGACACTTGAATGTTGCGCAAAGCAGTTGAGTGCTCCTAGCCTGGAAACGCGTTGAATCAACAGAATTGCGACCATGACCCGATTCTATATCCGGACGAGTGAGATGGTTTCCCGTGGCAACGTATTCAACGTGTCCACCTACTTTGTGTTTTCTTAATCCCAATGTCTGTGGAATAAAGATAGCGAACCTTCGACTTCATATCCGGTGCTGGTTACCGTAGGAATGAAAACAGGAGAACAGTAGGCGGGACAACAATTTTTGTCAATTTCTTTTATCCATCACAGCGTTACCTACTCCAAATTGAATTCTCACTTCTTTCCTCTCTTATCAGAACTGGATCTTTATTCTTATATCCAATTGATTTTCAATTCTGTCCTCTCTTATCAGAACTGAATCTTTGTTCTCATATCCAATGGACTTCAGTGTTCCCTAGTTTTATATTGTTGCATAAAAGAAAAATGTGATATTTACCTCAACGTTCGTTCAGTCCTGCTATTTCATGTATTAAAACATGTAACTATTAACCAGAAATGGCATTTGGCTTTCGAAGCTCGCACTACCATGCTTACATACCTACATGTACACAATTCCTTGTATGCCACCGCAAGATAAGGGTGACTTATAAAGTGAATATCAAAGAAAACAAGCAAGGCACGTACAAATATAATAGAATATACCGCATGTAAATTTGCAGACTTTTTCCTTGTTCTTAATGCTGAAGAACAGGAAAAAGTGTTCAAGATGGAGAATATGTATCACTTAAAAGTTTGAGCGGTTACCAACTCACTGTATATCCATATGATCTCAGTATAACCTTAAAAAAACTCGATATCAGCGTACGGGTATCGGTCCCGAAAACTATTCGACTAATGTCAGTGTTAAGAACTAGACTATCGTGTCTCGTACGATAGTATGAAGCAATGAAAAGTACTTACTGTGAAATACTTAGGGGTAAAAAAATAAAAAGGGTTTAATCACATAGTAAACATAATAGTAACAATACTATGAGTATTTCTGACCTGGGAAACTCAAAAACCCTCCCCAAAATATGGTTCTCTAGAGAATAGTAAGAATTACTTTGGATGCCTTTTATGATAAACAGCAATTAAAGCCTCCACTTAAGATATGAGAATCCCGTGGTGACTAAATTATAATAAATCATTGTATCTACAGCAAGTGAAAGTGTATACATTTTCATGAAATAGACGTTTCATATCTAAATTTCTTATGAATCTCAGGCGAGATTCAATAGATAGACAATTTTCTACTAGATACCCTAGGAATTGATGAATGGCCGTTCCCTTCTTTGACGACGTTTCGATGACCTAACAGCTCCAATTCTACGCTCTTTCTCTCTTCAAGCTGGCATTGTTTCACCTCTCTACATACTCTCCCTAGCAAAGTTTCTCTTACTATCTTCCTCTCACTTACCCAGCATTCGACCTCCAGCATTACATTGTCACTAAGTGCCTATTCCATCCACCTACTCTACCATCTCCAAATCTCTTCCAACAATCTTATTTACTACTGAATAATTCCCAGAGTTGCCTATGAAGTCCATTCGGGTCTTCCACCGGGTCAGGTCCTGCATTCCTGCCAACGTTTCGGAGACCGAGTCACTCCCCATCCTCAGGTGTCGAGACTTGAAAATAGGGTTGTATATATGTATATATATAGGTATATATACAAATGGCCGGGGCGAAAAGTGTCCTCTGATTGGCTGTGGTCTTCCCGCCTTTTTCCGGCCACCAGAAGTTTGTTCAATGCGGGTTTCCAGGTGTTGCAAAGAGAGTAGCCTGTGTCTCTGTTGAATGTCTTCTCGGAAAGTCGGATCTCTATCGATTCTCTTGTCAGTCTCTCCCAGAATTTCTGCTCCCGACATAGGATTTTTACGTTGTCCCATTGAATGTTATGGTCCAACGTGATGCCGTGCTCGGCGACCGCGGATTTCTCCGTTTGGCAGAGCCTGTAGTGTCTCCGATGCCCTTTCATTCTGGTTGCCATCGTTATTCCGGTCTCCCCTACACTTCTCCACATTCACACGATAATTGGTAGACACCCGGAGTGACAAGGCAGCAGGGTTGCTTCGCCTTGACAAGTTGGTCTCTCAGTTCGGAGACGGGTTTGAAAAAGGTTTCGATGCCGTGTTTTTTAAGGATCCTGGAGATTTTTCCGGAAACCGTCGAAACGTATGGTAATCCTACTCTAGGTAGGGCTTCAGGCTTTTCCTCTTCTCTGGCTGCGTTTGGCGGTCTGAAGGTCTTTTTTAGGGCCAAACGTATTTCTCTCTCACTATAACCATTTTGGCGGAAAGTCTTCCTCAGGTGTCGTATCTCCTTGGGAAGGCTCTCCGTATCGGCTATGGTCTTAGCCCCATTGAAAAGGGTCAATAAACTGCTCTTCTCTGTGAGGCTATGACCGTTGTGGTAGAGGTCAGTATTCGTTGGTTTGCGGTAAACTCCGTGTCCAAGGCTGCCATCTTTCTTCCAATGGACCAGGATGTCGAGGAAAGGGATGCTGTCGTTCTTCTCTGTCTCCATCGTGAACTGAATGTTGGGATGTAGGCCGTTCATGTGGTTCATAAACAGTTGAAGATTTTTTCGTCCATGTGGCCATACAATAAATGTGTCGTCCACGTATCGGTAAAAGCACTTCGGTTTCAAAGGTACTGAGGCAAGTGCTTGTTCTTCGTAGGACTTCATGAAAAAATTAGCAATCATTGGAGATAAGGGAGACCCCATATCAACTCCATCAGCTTGTTCATAGAAGCAGTCGCCGTACTTGAAGTAAGTGGTTGTCAAAGGGTGGTGAAAGAGATTCACCGTGTCCTTGTCAAACTTGGTCTCCTATAGCTTTAGCGTGTCCGTTATTGGTACCCGGGTGAAAAGTGACACGACATCAAGGCTAATCATGATGTCTGCATTTTCCAGATGCATGCTAGTGATGATCTTCACAAACTCAGATGAGTTTCTTATGTGGTGCTCACAGTGGCCGACATGCTCCGATAGGATACCTGTCAGATATTTAGCCAGTTGGTAGTTTGGCGACCCTATCATATCGTACTTCAATTCCCAGAGAGACACACATTTTTTTACCTCACCGGGATTCAAATGGGATTCCTACCAATTCAATCTGGATGCATCAGCTAGTTAAGCTATCAAAGTATACTTATCCCATGTGAATTTCAAAGAGTTTAAAAAAACAAATTTGTAGTCATGAACTGCCGGACAGGCAACGTTACAAAGAGCCACAGCCGCGCTCTTAGCTGCACCTTTCACGAGGTTAAGGTCCACTTGTCAGAGATTAACTCGGTAAGATTTTAACGGGATAGTTTACTGCCCATCTTTTCTCAATACTCAACACCTCTTGTTGTGGATCTTGAAACTTAAATCGACTTTTCTCCATACTACATATCTCTTCCTTTGTCTACCATTTCGCCCACTACACTTCCTAAATTCTTCTCCACAAATCTTTCTTACGCTTCCAATCTTTTCTCGTATTACTTCCCTAGAGTTCAGGCCTCATATTCATACTAATCCAGTTTAGGTTCTCTGCTAGTATTCTCTTCAAAAAACTTCTCAAGATTCTCGTCATAAGATCTCTTATTTTGGTCCCTGTATGCATTTTTACCCTGAGCAACTCTTCTCCTGATACTATTACTGCTGCACCCGCTTTAGTCTAATGTTTAATTGTATTTATTGAAGAAAACTAACCAATTCAGGCTTGTATAAGTAGAATATCTCCGTCACGTATGAAAAATAAAACGAACAAAGTAGATTACTTAAATTTAATGCTTAAAATGACATAGGTTTCGATACAATGCCTACATTGATACATAGGTCGTTTTAATCATTAAATTTGTGGAAATCGCATAGTTTGTTCTCTTTTACTTCCATGTATTTGTTGAATTAAATTAACTGTCAATTCATTATTCTCATGATCCTAAGTATTTTATTGTAATGTAATGAATAAATTTTTAGCTTCCTAACTCATTCCAAGTCATCTGTGTTGATACCTGTACCTTGATGGCGAAAGAAGTAAGTAATTCCACACTGGAAATGTGGCATCGGAGGTTAAGTCGTGGCAGATGACGGAAGGAAGGAAACCCGGAAAGCTTTCACATTGACATTCTAAATCAAGTTATAAAGGGCAGAATACTTGGAGAGAAAAGAAAACCCTGAAGGAGAATGACATTAAATATGATAATAAATATCTAATCTGGAGAGAGAATACGCGTAAGAAATGTAGCATTCCATAAGTGGGGGACTAAGTAAAGGATCGGTATTTGAAAAAAGACCGTATGGAAACCTTATAATCAATAAAAAAATCAAGCATCCATCTCTCATGATAATATGGGGTTAGTCTGAATCAGATAATTGTTTTTTTCTTAAAGGTCACCTACTGCTAAGCCCTTTAAATAATATTCAGAGAAGAAAGTGGTGCCAAGAAATTCATTGGCTTCCTTTCACAGATTTTCCTTCATAATGTTTTTCCAACTACATCTTGACCTTTGGATGATTACCTTCAGGAACCGGGTTTGAGTTCAAAGATATTTTAACACTGCTGAAGAAACACTATTGAACACAGATTAGATGGTAATTGTTCAATGAAAGGTACAGATATTTACTGTGAAGATTTCTTTTTACTTTCTCAGGTAGAGAAGAATATATAAAAATTAATAATAAAACATTTTATTTTCCGAAAGAAATTCATGCGTCGTATTCGACTGTATCAAGAAAAATGACAAAATATTTTTAACAAGTAAAACTCAAAGCAACCTATACTGCATTTGAAACTGGGACCATTGGCTGTATGTTTACGCGGGGTCTAATGAGCTGCCAGGCAGCCGAACTATCACAAACAAATTGTTCCAGAATATTGTGATTTGCGAACTGTCTGGAACCGAACATCCTAAATGCAGTTTCGATGCCTTAAGAACAGAAAGTAGGCATTAAAATTCTTGTTAGGTGCAATACAACGCATAAAATTCCAAGTTTTAGAGACGAATTAATTTAAATTTTAGGAAATTCCACTCTATTGGCCTAAAAAACACACCTGAGGGATATATTTGAAACCTAATTTAGCTCTTCTAGCCTGATATTAATATGCGTTGCTATTGAATATTATCTTATAACTACATTTACTATTTATTTTCTATGCAAACTATTTTCACCACCCTCCTTCGCAAACTCTTTCCTTGATGAGTTATGAAAGATCCAAGTATCAAATTATTGAAAAGGTTTTTTTCTTACACGTAAGTCGCTGGAGAAATCTTCTCTCCAAACGACCAATTTCTACGCCGATATCAATCCATGCCTCATTCATCGGAGCCACAGAACGGTAATATTACAGCGTCCAGTCCGTTCTTGATTTCAAATTTTAGCCCTAAAGGAGTTAAATGGTCGTTTGGCGCTCAGCGCTGGGGAATCGGAGGCAGCGAGATGAGAGCGACGTGAGTGAGTTGTTGAAGCGAGGAAGAAATCATTTGCAGGAAATTTCGGCTCGGGGAAATTTTATGTCTCCTCGGGCAAAGCTCCCTTGATTGAACCCTCGACTGCACGAGACAGCCAAACGGGATCCGAGTACTTCTGAGAAGCCATTAACACGTTTTACCCTCGAATAACCGCTTTGAAAATGCATCAACCTTTCGCAGCGCAATCTCCTTCCTCGAATACTGCATAGAGGAGACCGCGTTTTCTTAATGCTCTTAGCTGCGCTTTTGAAATTTGCTAGATACGAACGATAAATTTTGATATTAGTTATATTGGTTTCTGGGTTGTATACATCTAAACATGAACTGGAAACCTAAGTTATCCAAAAGGTCAAATGTAGCAATTAGCCCATCGGAGGCAATTCCTAATGAATTAATGGTGGAATTAAATTATCTATTTATAAGTGCATGAGATTGGTTGAAATCTGGAAATAAAATGGAGTTTCAGATGAGGTTACCCAAAGTAATGACATTTAACTGTGAAAAAGTATATTATTAGTAATGATACTTTCATGCAAAATGACTTATCGCTTACTATTTAAAATTATCAAAGATAAGAGTGACTTTGCAATTCCATATAAAAGTTTTAACACATACAACCTACGCTTCGAGGGAGCCCGTCATCATATATAGGGCAAAGCGATTTCCTTGAAGTTGATCCTCATAACACGGAGGACTCATTATTATAAAATTTTGAATGATTTTCTTTCTTCCACGACACCTGAAAGCCGGCTAAGGCCAACTAGATACCTTCCATAATCAATATCAATTTGCGTTTTCTTCACATCCATTATTGGAATAAATACTATTGCCCTATTGCCACCTTTGAATCAACCCTATAAATTCTTTGTTTTCGGCGTATAGAAGAAATTGGA
The DNA here is from genome assembly GCA_933228895.1 of Platycnemis pennipes. NCBI lineage: Eukaryota > Metazoa > Arthropoda > Insecta > Odonata > Platycnemididae > Platycnemis > Platycnemis pennipes. Next base: position 73,383,589 of record OW121856.1, on the reverse strand, counting down.
ACCGAAGAGTAGGTATACCCGAACTAACTTCAACTATAGGAGTGTCTGCCACTTTTTGGTGTTACAAACGTATGTCAGATCCAGAATCATTTGAGCCGTGACCATTATATTTGTGTAGTCAATGCTTTTTCAAAAAATAAATTTGCCTTTTTAATTCCCTATCTATTCATCACTGTGATATGGTTCACAACATAAGACACTGGGACAACTACATTGAAAGACAGCAACAAGAGACAAACCATTCCTAATAGAGAAATATTGTACACGATGATTGGTTCGAATTAACTTTCACTACTTGAAACAAGAAGCATCGAAGAGTAATTATGGCAATAATAAGAAACGTTCTTGAGAAAAAAGCCCACCAACGCTGACATAGAAAAGTTAATGAAACTGAAATCGAATCCCAGTTTACATAGAACTAAAGAAAGTCTTGAGAAAAATGAACGTCCACTTCAAATGCATAAATGCCTAATTTTAATGGCGTAAATGATGAGAAATAAAGTCACAGTAAATGATTTTCTATTGAAATAAATTAGAATAGAACAAAAGTATCCTTAATCTGGTGTTTACTTAACCACCTGTTGATTTGGAAAACCTAACTTCCTGTAACAATTCGCTCTTAATAATTTCATACGCTGTAACTACAACTAATGCTCATAGACATAATTTTTAACTGGAAAAAACTTCCCAACAGGTCGTAATTGTGTGAGGAAATACGCGCCTTCCGTGCATATCTAGGCACACATTCACCCCAACGACGGAAAGGGATCCGCACCGTTCATCACCTCGAGCTCAACAGTAAAATCTTAACGGTATAAATCGTTTATCACCGGCCAGGGCTGCATCATTTCATAGGGTGAACTGGCCGTCCACTAACTTGAGACTAAAAACAGTTCTCCGTCGAGAAATATAGACCCCATTAAGCCCCGGGCCGGATTCATTCCCGTCGCCGAGAACGCCTCCCTGGTCCTCTCACCCCACCTCCCGACTCCACGCATAAACATCCGTCTATTAAAGGTAAAGGTGTGTCTCGGCGTGCAGTATTACAAGCGTTTATGGTGCAAGGGGACCATAAAAGCTTCATTGTGAGAGCACTTCTGGCTGCATTAAAAAGCTAATTCAACGTTTTCCCTTTTATGGCCTCCTTGCCGGCGAACCTCCACCTCTCTCTCTCTCTTTCCCCTTCCTCCCTCTTCACGGAACACGGGTCCCCTACATACTTTCATATCTCCCAGACCCTTTTTCCTCACCCCGCGTTATTTGAAGTTTGCGGAGAGGCCCTTTCCCTTTTCTTCACTTCGATTCCCTAGCTAGGCTAGCGAGCTTTTGTTTCTTCCTAGGGGGTGAATCGCGTTCAGCCAGCTTATTCCGCTCGCCACTGCAGCCCTGCTCGATATTCTCATCCTGGACCGCGAGGCCTCTTTTCTCTCCCCCCCAAAACCTCCACCGCGGCATGTACGCCGGTACCAAAGCCCTTCATTGCACTCGTACGCACACGCCCGCAGCGTAGAGGGCCAATATTAACGCCCCTCAAAGGATCTCTAAACCCTCTGCGCCGAGGTATAATCAACTGCGCGCGGACTCATCTCCTGGGCACTGCGAGGCAATCCATTCATTCATTCTCTCCCTCTGATACCTATATTCCCTGGGTCCCTCCTCATGTTCCTTTGTTCCATTTTCTTCTTCCACCGCGGCTCGCTTGTACCGACTTGTGGTGCTTACAACACCAAGCCTAACTCCACAATATCTCGGGTGGAATCGGTTGCTTCGCCAGGCAATGACCCGGAATTTTAAGTGATAAGTTTATTAGTAATTATAACGCTCTCCGAGTAAGTGATTTTTCCAAAATACTGTGATTATAATTAACATGAAATCAGTTTCTTTATGAATAAATGTAAAGCCGGAGTTGAGGTCCTAATTTTAAATAAATGGTTTATTATTGATAAGAGCTTTTCAACACTGCATGCAGCATGAACGAAATTTTAATTTCATGGAAATAATCTACTCGATGATTTAAAAAGAGGTCCACAACCGCCAAATTTCTGCGAATCGTTAATACATAAATCTCTACATCTCAGAAAATCATAATTTAATCATTTAATATCATCAACGGGGGCATCACAATAAGGGCTTTATTTATTAGGCTGATAGGCCACAGATTTTTCTGGATTATTTATGCATTTTTCCATAAGAATATACGTTGGAATCGGTTTTTAAGCAGAATTACATTTAATATAAGACACTGTCTCCGGCGTTACTCGGTGGGACTGCTTCATATTTAATCAGAAAAAGCACTTGGTTATAATTCCACACTTTATTTCAGGAAGACTACCCGGGTTTCAGCATGTCATGCCATCTTCAGGTGGCATGACATGCTGGGTAGTCGCAACCCGGGTAGTCTTCCTGAGATAAAGTGTGGAATTATAACCAAGTGTTTTTTCTGATTAAAAACAGAATTATATAATTATGAAAATTAAAATAGGTATATTTATCAACCTATGAACGCCAGGAATGAACAATGCAAATATAAAAGACACGAGTATAACTTTTAGCATGAAGTATAGTTTATGAACTAGATGAAGAGCATTTTGATAAATATTATACCGATAAAGAATAGAATTTGGTAAATTTGAAAACCTAGATCTTGACGACGAAAGATATTCTTAGTCGGCTATCATATAATTGCATACCAAGGAGAAGATTATTTGAAACGAATGGGATAAGAGTTCCGACGTGCCGCTAAAAGAAAACTTGCTAAAGATTGGTAAATTAATGGCGGTGTGAGCGAAGCGGAGAGGCACACACCTGGTAATAGAGGACGAAATTCCAAATGTATGTCGGTGAATCATCCTATATGAATGCTGAGAATGGACGTATATTAAAGGAGAGCAGCCATTAAAACATCAGAGATTCCTTTTCATTCCAAAGAAAACGGATTATTTTGCGCTTGAATTACTATTCAGCCCTAGATTCGCAAATTTTATCGATATTTCGTTTCGTTCGGGGAGCTGTGTCAGTAATGAGGACAGCGTGATATAGGCAGAGTGTAACCATCTTATCCTGGAATGATTTTTTTTATTTTGTCCTTAAAGTCTAAAGAGCCCTGGAGATGATGAAGGAGTATAGTTAGCATAAAATGAGAGCAGAAAGGTGGGGGTAATTAAATTCTCGGCCCAACTGGCTTTGCGTATTTCATTTAAATGCTTATTTTATGTGGTAGGGCAAGGAAACAGCTTGATACTACCACTTTATTCTGTAAATTGCTATAAAGGAGGATAAAAAAACAAGTCAATTGATATGGCCGTATTCTTTATATTTTTTCCCTCACGTAAAATGGAGTGATTATGTACGCTAAATCACGAAATGAGGTGAATTGGGATTTGTGAATTAAATATGTAAAAATATTTCACCTAGTTTATTTTGAGAAACATGCTGACAAAATGAAATATCCTGGTAAAAAACAGGGATGAAATTAGTCTATGAGGCACTGAAAATTGTACGAAATAACGAAAACATTAAAATTGATCATAATATTTACCGCTAATGTGGCGAGGCGTGTGAATGGCCAATGGGATAAGGCAGAAATGTGCAATTCGCTGAATGCGAAAACTTCGATGAAAATATTTACACTCGCCATGCCCCACGGCATATGCTGCACGCAAATTTGAATTTTGACTCTTTCCCTAAATCTCATTCTAATGGAAATCGATAAGCCTCCTATTCCGATGATGTGGAGGAAGGCAAAGGGCGATTCCTCCAGAGTCATTAAGTATCTCCATAAGATTAGTGATCCCCTGGCTGTGTTACCATTAAGGGCAGCTGCGCGATCCAGATGTCTTCGGTAATTTACAAAATCTAACAAAGTGCTAGAGCTTAATGCTGTCAAAGCCGTCAGCAAAATGTTTGCTGTGGACTATTAAAGTAAGCATAGACGTTACACGATATGCAACGCATTCGATACTAATATCAAGATTGTTGACCAAAATTGGTAACAGAAAATAGATGCTGCAACTCTATTCATCACAAACTGCAAACATATTTCAATCTTTGTGCCTTGTTACTATAGCTTATTTATTAAAATTGGCCATTCCCATTATTCGGGCGCAATTGGTAATGAGACCTTTATGGCTTTTGAACCATACATGCTCATAATTAATTAGACTTTTAAATCAAATTTAACCGTAAGACGTTAGTTATCAATAGAAAATAGTTTAGGAAATAAATCCCATAATGCATAGTCTTTATTAAATAATAGTGAAATGAATAAACAAAGTGCACTTTTGAGGCCGTTTTACACGGTACATTATTTGTATATTTTCTTGTAGAAACGTTTTCATGAGGAAAATTGCACCGTGTACAGCGGAAAATTGTGTGAACGCTTGTGGGAATGTCTGAATGACAGAACGAAACATAGAACCTGTTCTAATTCCATTCAGACAAAGATACAGTTTCGTTCAGTTTAACACATTCATTTGTACAATAAAATGTACCGTGTAAAGTGGCCTATAGTAAAACTGAAGTTATTTATTGCATAATTAACTGAATATTAAGAAATTTTATATCAATATCACCGCTAAGTGTGATAAAACTGCAATGATAGTTTGCACAACACTGTAAAAAGTTGATCTGATTTTCAGTGCGATCTGAATTTAAGCGCTGTCTGGTTGTAAGGCAGGAACACGGATTTAAGGTACGGAAGAGGCAGGAACATGGATGGTTGGTACAGGAGCAGTTGAGCAGGAAGCAGAGGAAGCAGGATTCTGGATGGTCTGATTTTCAGTCGTTCTCCTGCCTTATTTTTAGACAAGATATTACTGCTGAAATTCAACATACCCTGTCTTAAAATTGTTGCATCTGAAATTCAGATCGCTTTTGTACCTTAAAATCAGATCTACTTTTTACAGTGAAACTTAGGCTTAAAGTTTTGAAAATTAATGTCGGATGACTACGCAATCAGCCTCATATTTCCATTTTACCAGATTTCCACAGCTGTTTAATTTAGATAAATGTTACCATTCGACCCTACGGCCTTAGTCAGTCTCTACTTATAGTATCTTATAATAATAATTCATTCACCTGTAGTTAGTCCCGAAAATTAGTGATACCTTTGAGCAGGATGAATCATTACTATTTTAGCAGGTTTAAGTGCATATGCATATTTAAGTGGAGAAACAAGTGCACTTATCTTACATCCTTATTACCCTCGGGTAAAAAGACAGCTGGTGTGAGCTTTAATTTTATCAAGGTTCATATTTTGTTTCTTAAAAATACAGACAGCATATAATAAGGGAATTTTCCATTTCATTAGGAATCACGTACGGAATATTCCCTTGAAGTATCTCAATTTAGGATCCCTACAGTTATATTGTGCGTGGTGCAAATGACCATAGTTGTCGACGAACCCTATAAAACTAAACATACCTACCTACCTATGATCCATAAAAGAGAGTAAAAAAACATTTTTAGGCTCGGTGAACGAAAGACACTAATAATTTGGTAACAAGTAACACGTTTACATTTTATTCGCAAATGGGAACATCTAGTAAACCGCTGATAGATGTGATACATCAATTTCTACTGAATCTGGTCTTGCTGAAACACATTAAATACCTTTGCTGCTATTTAAGAGAATTATTTGATGCTGAACGGTTTTGGTTTTATTTGGACAGAAAATACTTAGAATGAACTGCAACACGCCTGCCTGGCTATAAATATTACATTCTGCATTCTGAATCATTTCTTCTTACCAATAATGAAAATCATTTTCAATGGCTCAATAGCATCATTATATTTCGTTCAAATTAAATAATTATTAGAAACTTTAGCAATGTTTTCATTTAGGATTTAGAAATTTAGGGCCTACTTTTTGTTTTGTCAACACCCTCAAACGGACACAACAAGGTAAGGAAGGATGCTGATATAATTTGTTTCCAATAAAATTCACTAATTTTATTATCTACTCTATTTATCTAGAGTAAATAAATATAGATAGCTTGATAAATATCTATCTATATTTATCAGATCTATTGACTAATCTATCCTATAATTACTACAGAGGTTACTTTAAAATAAGAACCGAATCTTTTTAAATGCTTCCTTTAGCAAGCTGAAAAAGGTTTTTGCAGAAATGTGTATTTTTATGTTCTCATGAACTATCAACTCATTAGTTCAAAATGTATGATGAGGTATCCAATTAAAATAAGAAATATTGCTCCATATTTTTCGTAAAGTAACCTTATGAATAGTACTTGCCTCATCAATTACTATCTTCAACAAAGTACGTGAACTTTTAAAACGTAAAAGAAAAGTCTGTAGTAAAGGCGCAAGTAAAATCACAATGTACCTCTTGCAACTAAATAGGCACTTACGAGTACACTATCATTATTATTTTTCTTCTGGATAAGAATGAGAGAAAAAGCTCATTAAACAGCGAAGAAATTAAAGCTCATCACTGTTTCTTATTCCTGCTCGTCGTCGCAAAAAATATCCTTACAAACTCCCAATCATTGGACCCTCATTTTCCTAGTCCCATTCGGGAAGCTGGAGGAGCGTATTGATTCTCAACTTTCTTTGTTCGCTAAGACAGCCGAGGTGAACGAATAACCCAAGGGGATCCAATGCGCTTCTCTTCGGATGGAAAAAAATACATGGCTTCCTGACAGGGGACTTATTTGAACCGACATCTATTTATCGCACTTTTCCAGCGCTAGGTAACCAATAGTATAACCACAGGTCATTATAATTTCCATGATCACGTTAAAAGTTTATAGCACAAAAATATCTGAACAACTATATAAAAAAACTGAAGTGAATGCTTTCATATGACATACACTTACTTCACGTTTCATAGAGATCCTCTTGTGCACTTGTAGCTGATAATTTTATAACCTGTTCCGACGAACAACTCCAATGTGCTGAAATATGCATGAATAGAGATCTCCTTGGGAAAGTAAGTTTCCGAAATTATTTGGATTTTTAACATTGATGGAAGTCTCTCAGATGACTGAAATAGAGGAAAATCAAATTAGGAAAATGTGTAAATCGCCAAGCATTTATGTGAATTTACATGAATGATACTTGTGAACACATAGAGGTATATTTATAATTTATATACAATAAACCGTTGTTTATTTTCCTGATTTAAAGTATGATATATAAAAAATATATGAAGACAAGAAGAATAAGTATTCATATGTAATTATATAGCTTCAACCAAGGGTTAAAAAGCCACTTAAACACAATACATGGGTACACTTCAAAACTTGACTGCAATGTGTACGGATGCGCCAAAAAGTATATTGATTTCTGCGTATTTAAAATATATTTGATAGCACGGCAAATACAAATAAAATGCGGACCTTTATGAATGCATATAAATTATAATTACAAATAGGATTATGCGTATGTATCAGATCTTATTTAACAGTATGAGGGTGTTAATTAATAACTATCAGGCCTGCGGCCTGCTTTGCTGGCAGTCTGTCTGTTGTCCTTTTGAAGTGAACTTTGTGTTCTAGTGTAAAATGAGCTTTTACAAGGTGTTTGGAAACTACTGTTGATGATACATTACCAAAAGATGGCAGTAGTTCTTGTGCTTCAGGCAGGAAGTTACTGCTTCACTAATCAAAGTAACCTTTGCATGTTTTTACACTTTTGTGCATCAAATTTTCATAAGCATTTCGTATGCAGTGAGAAGTAAATGGCTACTTTATAAATAGAGAAATGTGTCCCACTCTAATTTTCCCATGTTTTTGTACATTTTTCTAACCATATTTCATTATATGTTGTCTCCTACTGTTGTCTGACTGACTGCCTGACAAACTACAAAATTACACCCAAACAGATGCAAAGGTGGTTGTGATATTTTTATGGGATCGTGTGGATGGTTTAAAAATAGAATTGGTCCTTTTAGCCTTTCAAATATTTTAGGTGGGTATGTAAGTGAATGTCTTTTTTAAATTGATGAAAAATGGAATATTTAAGCAGGTTTTAATATAGACGATCGAATAGTTTTGACGTGATACTTGGTAAATATCATACCCAAAGCGATGGAAATGTTGGTGTAATATAGTTCTGGAATCGTCTCGGTAGATGTATTTTAGAATTGGTTTATTGAGCTTTTGGAAATATTTTAGGTGAAACACCTGCTTGTCGACTGTGTAAAATATAGGATGGAACGCAAAAACCACAAAATATTTGGAGATGTGAGCAAGGTATTGGGTGACAATTTCAAACGTGTCGATTACGTTTTAAAATTTCTTCATGAAGTGAATTTACAACCCAAAATTAAAGACCCATGGTAATCTGCCCAACAGCTCTAAATGCAACTCTTTTTCCATATGACCAATACAGAGTTGAGCCTATTGGTTCCACTCGTAGTTTACACTATTTTAAACACTTACCAAAACTTATTTTTCTAACACTTGTTTTTAATCTGGTTTATTAAATGTGCGAAATGACTATCTTTTAGGTGGAGATATGAGTGAATGTTTTATTTTAAATTGATAAAAAACGGATTGGTATGGGTGTAGGACAGCCAATGGTAATTTTAAAACGGTGGGTGTATTTTAGAACTTAAGCACGAACATTAATACATAATAAACGTTTTATAACCTTCTTTCAACTATTAGAAAAGTACTTCAAAACGCCTAGCTTTGATATTCACATTTCATAAACAAAATCGGGGCCGGTAGGCAAAAATTGTTTTATTTCAATATCTGCACATCGAAAACGCCAATTAATATTTTCATGCATACAAAATTGATCGATGAAACTAATTCCACTTTCTACTAATTCCTCAATCCAATTTTTGTCCCTTTACCAAAAACATAAACACATTTACTTAGCAGCGCCAACAAATATGCATAGCAACTAGTTTCCCATGTTAAAAGATAGGGAAAACACCATTGCATTTTTCTCTGCATCACATACTGCGAAAATTTCAAATCTACTACCAAATCATGAAGATAGAGAATCCACACGTAACGCACCAAACCTCACTCTTTTAGCTCAAAACTTGAGAGAGAACGAAACAAAACGGACACAGAGTGACGGACGGACTGATTGACTGACCGACACGCTACAAAATTAATATATATATATATATATATATATATATATATTGTGGATGATGAAGATTGAATGGGATCGTTAGAAACTAGCAACAGATACAAAGCCTTATTGATACCGTGGGAGTATTTTAATAGATAAAAATTGAAAGAATTAAAGATAGAGTATGCTAAGAATCAAATCTTTTTGAATTAGGTATAAGAGGATGTAGCATGCAACATGAGGCATGATATCAATAAGTGATAAGAATGGAAAGGTCTAAACATTGCAAACAAGTTTTACAGTTTGAAGATGAGTCATTAGACTTTTATGAATGTGATTTACCCGAAAGGTGTATATGTATTAATAGTTTTCTACTGGAAGGATAGGTTTTGATGGAATGTCTCTCTACGGTTTATTCATCCATAAGCTCCCTAACCTAATTCAGCATATTTTTTGCCCACAAGATCCATATTGCACTATTTTCTTTTTTACTCGTCCTCGCTTATTCAGAATTCTTTCGAAAGCAGCCTTTAGCTTTTTATTTTCCATACGCTGCTAGTTATACATAAGCATTTTCTTCCTCCAAAATGCTACCCATCGCCTCCGGCCTCGAAACATGCCGCGAGAAAATCTTACCTCTCTTTTGACTCATGTGACCAGGATACTTAAATTTAAAGTTATTGCCCCCGATAAATGCTTAACTCTCTGTAAAATGATGAAAATGGACTAGAAATATTAAACAGCACAATTTAATATAACACTTGCTTGGCTTCATATTTGCCAGAAAAAAATGGTACCAATACTGAACGATTTAATGCTGTCGTTATAAAGACGATCCATCTTTTAAGAGTTATTCTGTAACAGATATATAGATATCTAATTATATAACCTAAAGAAGAAATAATCGGGTATAAGAGTTCTCTTGAGGGATGTAATTAAGATGGCAACCTTATCTTATTGTTAGAGGCAGATGTGATAGCATTATCGATTCAAATTCTCATGCCAATATGCTGACAGGTGGGCAGAAGAAAACGTACTCGGTAGTAAATAAAAAAACACTGAAACGATAGACTTATTCATAGCATAGCATGTAAGAATAATACCTAAGGCTATAGATAAAATACTGGGGAGATTAGGGTAGTTCCCCAGGGAAAGCAAAACAATTTATGCTATAGCTATAAACCTTATACTATTCATGCTATAGCTATATATGATATATATAGCTGTTCGCGATGGCACTTGGATTTTGCAGTGATAGCTATGGTATGGATGTTAGGGTAAACGTTTGCATTCCACTGAATGGTAATATTCATTCCGCCTTACGTCTAAAGCGTTGTCTAAGCCTGAATTTACAGAGAGGTATGGTTATATGTATCAGCGAGAAACTGGCGACCAACTTGATTTAAACTGAGCACATATCTCGATCACTGCACCAGCAGAGGGATACAGGCATTTAGCTCACATGCTGTATTTAAAGTATTTCGAGAAAGTTGAGATACTGATATGAAATAAAATTCTTTGGGAAAATTAGCCACCAAAATTGTGCGAGTATCAAAGCAGCAAGAAAAAATTTATCGTAATTTACATTTCTGAATTACTTATAAAAAGTGGGAATAATTATTGATAAACAAATAATTTATTTTGATGGTGTAAGTTGCTCATAATTCTGATTTCATGCAACGTAAAGGTTTGGGAAGACTAAATAAATGTAATAAACTACATATTATTATTTATGGTACGAATTTTATAAAAAAACCAAGAAATTTTAGAGCAAGAAATATACAATATAAAATAGACATAATGAGGTATTATATGCTGATTAAATAATTTCCCCGCAGTTAATAATGTATTAATTATTAACCAGTTAAAACGGTTTCAATAATTTTCACTAACTTCAGCGTAACATGGAGGAATAGCCAAAAGATTACAATATTCCCATGAGATATCTTCTTCTTTCAATATCATTAAGGTAACTTTTTAAGACATGAACGAAAAATAAAAGCGTGATCAACTAATATTGAATCCAATAAAGCCATTTCTCTTGCGAGTTCATGACACTCTTCTCTTCGAATTTAATCTGAATTAGGCAGATGGTATTTATAGGAATAAAAATTAAATTCAGCTAAAGAGTACGCAGGGTTGGGCATTACAATCAAAAACTTCAAAGGAGGAATCAGTATCATGTCTCAAGAGGGGACGAAGAAAAGTCGTTCACCAGAAGTAACATAGGAGGAAAAAGAATCAGAAATCCGAATCCCAGTGGAGCGTCAAATGAAGTTAGGTTGCAGACGACATGAAGCAAGCTGGTCTATAGAGAATGGAGGTTAGCGTTTGCAGGTACTCCGCTTGAAATAGATATTTTTTCACCGCTACTAATTTTCGAAAAGGCATATAGACAAGAGAGAAATGGAAAACGGCTTTGCGAGCAGGCGGAAGTGTAGGGAATAAACCTACGACTGGAACAGCATGAGACCATTCATCAGGGCAGACACAAGCGAGCATTGCTCAGGTAGAATATGGAAACGCTGTCACGGAGCGTAAATATAACACATTTGTTAGTGGCTGATGGGGAGTGGTGGGCTGAAGCGGTGGTCGGAAGAGCGGAACAAAAGATGAATGGAATGAGAACGACGGCAGGAATGGAAAGAAAGAGGAAATAAAAACTACACTCTCCACCCCTCCCACCTGCTGAAACAAATGAAACCAGTGAGCGAATAACAAATAATAAGGAAAAATGAATTAAAAGGGTACGAGGGCTCTTTCTAATGAACGGAGAGCAGGATGAAGATGGCATGGGAAAGGGGAAGCGGGGGAGGAGGTATGGAGACAAACGGGCTGGGGCTCCTCCTCTCACGTCTCAAGGAATGTGTCCTCTGAGGACCAAGGAGGAAGGAAGTGGGGAGGAGAGGAAGAGACAGCCGGAGGAAGACAAATAAAAATGGTGCTTCGGGTTGAAAGAAAGTCGTCTTCTTTCATTACGGGTTTTGTTTTTCTTTTTTTCCGTCTCTCCTCAGTGCCGCCAGGACCGCTGCTGTAGCATTCCAGATTAGAGGGCCACGCAGGCACATCTTTGAAGGAGCGACGTGCTTACTCTAACCATTCCGCATTTCATCTCCACGCTCATGAAATTCATTTCCACATCTCAAATTCCTCGTGTCCTGAGGATAAACTAGATTCGCTATGCATCGTCTGAGAATGACCTATCAATTGCCGTGCAGCTGCAGTTCAAAACTGACAGAAAGCATGTTTAGCTAAGTTCTTCAACGGTAACCCATTCGGTTAAGCTTTTATGATATAAATATCATAGCAAATTTAGTATTTCAGTTTCTTTTTCACGATTTTCTACATTTTTAATTTTATGATTCACTGGAACTCCAGAAGGCTTTCTTAGGTTCCAAACTATCTCATTTACAATTTATTTGCGAAAAAAATAGTTTAACTGATGCTGGAGTAGTCAGAATTGGTGGCTGCTATTCATACACTTCATTTAATTAACATTGTTTCGACCTGGATTATGGTTCTTACACCCTATGGAAAGAATTTATTTCCGTCAGTATAATGGCCATAATATGAGCAAATAAATAATAGGATGCATGCATTCATGCGCACATATTCACTTTGGCAGGAAAATAGACACATAAAATATATAGATAGATATAATCTATTACTATGTGATAATTAGCATTTCATATATAAGTGATGTCAAGGATTCTAAAGGATTAGGTAAAGTTTAAGAATTTGTCAAAAGTAACCATGATCAACTTCTGCCAATTTTTATTCTATGCCAGGTTTTTTATTCTGTTATCATTAATGAAAAAAAGTAAAAATACTATTATATGATGAAACTTCATTAAAAATATTTGTTAAGCATAAATTGAACTGAAATGATTTTTAATACACTGCTTACATCTCGGAATCTACCTACACTCTAAGTTGTTAACCCATAGCATCTCAATAATACAGGGGAAATTGCCATGACTGCTGGAATAAATGGAAACGATCAAATGAAATAAAATTCCTGACAGCTTGCTGTACCCTTGAGTTAGTTATTTGTTTTGCACTTCCGTTAGTCTCCACGACGGGTAGATACCATAACATTCTTGAATGGAGGATCGAGTCACCAAATGACTCCATGGGAAAGAAACTGTGGAAAAATATCACCCTTTTAATCTGAAACCCGTCTCCACATCACCCACCAGGGTAGGCATTATGATTTTTTTCTCGGAACTTTTTCAGAGAGATGAACAGATGAGACCCGACACAGTTGGCATACTTGGCTGCCCGCGTATTAATCCGGTCCCCGTCTCCTCAGACCGCCGGCCTCGGGCAAACGGCGCCACAATCGATGTGGATCGTCTACTTCGGGAAGGCGGAGAGAGAGGGGATGAGAATAAGACGATGGAATATGCGGGGGCGAGTCTTAACCTTTGAGGGAGAAAGGAGAAATGATATCCCGCGGCTCCTCCTCGTCATGTCCCTGGGATCCACGTTCCCACCTCCAAGTCCCATCTTGATTGGGGAGGACGACACGGAAGGCTCGCATCTCGTTTACCCTGGGGAGAATGATTGGGCGAACCAGCCGGCGGAGTCCACGTCAGCAGCTAGGGTTCGCTCTCCACAGCCCCAGATCGTTCCCTCGATCCCCGCTACGGGGTGGGAGGAAGCCTATCACGTATTTACTTAGTCTCGAGGGTAAGCCGGCGAAGCCGGACTTGGGGGCGAGGCTGTTCGTTCGACGCGGGAGCTGGAAGTGGGTCTCACGGCCGCAGACGGACGCCGCTGGAGCTGAAGTGGGTACGGACAGGCACTCGGGAAGGGTTCCGTGGTGGTTTTGCGGGATGTAGGTGAGGTGCACAGCCTCTCCCATCAATTGGCAGATACCGAAGCCGAATACATTACTGCGTCATGAGCTGATTTGAGATGCAAAGCGGATGGCATTATTTGTAGCACTGATCAATTACATCATTTATTCAAGAGATATCTTCTTACTTCCAACAAATCAATTTTCTCACGGTTAAAACCCTTTGAAGCGCGTTCCATCCGTCTCATTCGGCTGAAAGAAACCAGGGTTAGAGGGTTTTCATCAACACTTGCTATTTCCCTACGAACCACCACAAGAGTGTGTAGTAGTGGGTGATAGATCACCAGACATAAAGGTGAAATTAAGAGAAAAACTTTGTTAAAATATTCAATTAATGAATGGCGAAAGAAAATAAATACGTAAATATGCAGAGATCAGCCGATAGTAGAAGTGAGTTGTGAACTGCGCCAAACAAGTCTCAGGATTATTGACTGATGATGACAATAGTGAATTAGTTTGTTGTGCCATGTGTCAAAAAGAACTATACTTCGAAAGAGTTCCTCTCTCGGGTCTTCCACAGGGTTAATACCTCCTTTTCTGCCGACGTTTCGAAGAACGACTTGGCCATCATCTTGAGGGTTTCTGAAGACCGGTGCAAGGCCTGAGAGGAATTATTTCCACAGAAACACCGGGAAAGCACCGGATCTTTCTACAGAATTTTACTTTGTCTGCGTTGTGGTCATGTAGTTGTGCTTGGGAATTAAGTATAATTGATTTTAGGTTGCAGTCTTTTGGCATGGACATAGAAAAGGGTAAATACTTTTAATTGGCTGGAGAGGAAAGTTTTATTAATTTGTGATACATATGAAAGCGAATAACAGCAAGGAATTTGGTAAAAGATAACAAGGTCACAATTGAGGATGGTCGAGCGATATGAAGGAATGGGATATTGAAATGTGAGATATATGGGGAGTTCTTGGCAATGAAGTGAAGCGTAGGTTCTGCCACGGGGATTGTGTATTCCTGCCATACACCAATAGTAATTAATGAAAAACTGTTAAGATTTAGCTGAAATGGAGAGAAAACACTAATATTTCAAGTGGTATGAAGGAAAAGAAAGGTATAAGGGTTTTAAGAAAATTAGTTCGAAACTTTGAAATGCATAAGGTATCGAATAGCAGCATTGATGATCTCTTTGCCTTCTTGGGTTCCGCTGATCTGAAGCCCGAAACCAAGATATTCGTCCTCCCGGGCCAAGATGGTGCCATCAACCCGCTCGTGTACCATCACCTCACCTTCGGAGTAAACGAGACGGACACGAGGTACAGAGCGTAACGAAGCCGGAGACGTTAGAATAGCTACTCTCCGTCTGCAGCTTTAATGTCAATAACGCAACGTATATGACATTGGCACAAATTGGCTCTGTGGGTGTTGTATTACCCCCTCAGACACCATTAAGTTTCGATACGGATCATGTGCTGCTCCACGTCCCTAGAGATATCAACCCCAACATGGAGAACGATAAATGTAATATTTGATAGGTTTTATGTTAGATTTCTTCCCCACCTACCAGGTAGTTCTCCTCAACAATCTATCTCAATAAAATCTCTAGAGTAACCACTCTCCTAGCGGTGATGTACGTGGTTAACCACATCCAAAACCTGTCTTAAGTCTCCGGTCATTATGATGGTAATGCCTTCCTATGCTCACCGACGAATCACAGGTGAATGCTAAGAATATCAGCACAGTAATAATCATATTGATAAATAGGGAAAGAAAAATTGTTGTGTGTGGATTGGTGTGTTAACGAGCGTGAGTTACAACATATTGCATTCCATAGCACTTGAATGCTCCCATCAAAACCTGTACAAAAATGTATAAGAAACAATTACGTTAGCCTAAGAAAACCGTGATTACTCTTTGAAAACAAAATATTAGGACATGGGATAATTTAAGTGCTCAGACTTTTTGCATGAATAGTAAAAAAAAACTCAAAATGATAATGCTTCGAAATAAAGGTTAATGAAATTAAAAATACATCGAGATCATATGAGCTTTTAATTATTTTCGCACTGACATAGTGCTGGGTGCCCGTGAGTAACGACCATACATTGAGACTTCTTGACAGGAAGACTTGGTAGGACTCAGAATAGTAAAACTTCGTTGATAATTAGAACTTTAGGATTTGTAATTTAAGGGATGAAAAATGAGCAATGAGAAATTCAAAAATATCAGATAATTGAAGAATATTAGATATTAGTTTATCTTTAGTTTAAAGTACTAATCCTTCAAAAACGACGATAAAAATCACGGCATTTCAATAGCTTGATAAAACTCACCGTTTCGGTTTTTGTTTATTTTATAAACTTGGATATAAGATGACATGTGCTTTCCTCAAATCGAGGCTAAATGACCTCTCAGCATTTATGTCAGCAGCTGTTTCCAACACGCACTAAAAAGAGCATTTTATCATTATTTTAATAAATATTTTAAAACTCCAATTATGGTATTCACTGATTAAATCGCTTTAATTGCTAACGTACGTATTTCGATACTGCCTATCTCTATTTGTGACTGAGCTAAATGACGGTCATCTAGGATTACACGTGAGCCTTAGTATTCAAGTTCCTGTTGCATATGTGTAACATAAAATTGGTCAAATTTTGAAAAAAATTAAAAGGAATGCTAACAGACATAAATTGGAGGAGAAAGCATTTTTCAATTTTCAATTTTCCATGAACCCAAAATACCCACAGTTACGCTCATGAGTCAAGGTTTTCTATAGCCTTATAGTAATATAAGCGATGTTTAAAGAATTGGCTCTGCGAAAGAGCGAATACACACGTTAGGCAAAGGGAACAATAAGTCACTGAAAAATTAATTTTTTACCAATCAAGAATTGTCATATTCTCATTCCAGCCACTTCCATCCCAACGCCTTCAGCAACTGAAGATAGAGATAATACTTCACGATTGTTGACGCTCCAAATCCGCTGTTATCAAGAAAAATAGTAAGCGAAAACATCCGAGTGGCCGCCGGGGATTTATTAACCATCAAAGGAGGATCTGCCATAAAGAGTTATCAAACCCAAACGGACGCTTCTCAAAAAAGTCCAATACAAATTTTATTTTAGCTCGAGGCACGGAGTATTCATTTGATGCTAGACATGAGGCCGCAGGGCAAAGAAGAGTATCTGTCGCTCGTGCTTCGTTACCCCTCCAGGATTAACTTTGACGTGGACTTTTGTGATCTACTCTTCCCAGAGGCTAAAGCGAATCACCCTCCTTCTCATTCCCCCAACCATTTCCCCACCCACCTTGTAGTCCCCTAAGGGGAGAATATTGCCGTTATACTGCGCAACAACGCTCTTGATGTGGGAGAATTGCTCGCGAGGGAGGAGAAAAACCTCAATCCTGAGATGCATTCTAGTAACGAAATGTTCCTACATCAGCGAATCGAGTGGAAGTAAAATAGAGGAGTAGCTGGAATCATCACTAGACGAGTTTTAATTTATCCCTTTTTTGTATTATTTTTCAGCTAACCGCAAAATAAGAGCGCTTATGTGGCTACTTTCGCTCTTTTCGTAGATAATAACACAAAAAGAAAAAAAAACTAATAGGACATCAGCCTTGATTTCCAGCCCTTTATATTTTTCAACGGCTGAATTGTTTTCAATAGCAGAAAACGGTAGGAACCGAGTCAAATCAATGATGTGATGTTGCCAAAATTTAATTTATTTTCATATCTATATTATTCTTATTTATGACCTTCCGGTTTAGACAGGTTTGTAGAGACAATATATATTCCCTATCCTGGGTATCCTGCGTAGATAGCATTATCATCCAAGCTTTCGCAAATGATGCAGGGCGCATCATCAGGGTAATGATGCACCCATTTTCTTCCTTGAGCATCATTTCCCTAATGTTGCGTCCTGCAACGGTCGCGAAAGCTTGGACGACAATGCTATCCACGCAGGAGATCCCGACAGTGAAAACTGGCCATGATCCACGCTAACAAAATCTTCGATCAGCCACAGCATCCCATCCTCTGATGATGCAAATGATTTTTATATTTACGTTTCCGGCAAATATTAATTAGAGCTAAGAACCTAAAATTGGTTTTGCGTCAATTGCATGTTAACTGGAAGAATACTTTAGCACGGAAAATATGTAACGTATAATATTTTGACAATTCTTTTTCTGGCAATGTAGCTTGAACACTGACCTATCTCAAGGACTCTGGTTCCAGTACAGGCTGTGTCATAAATTTTTATTAGTTTACCGGTCCTATTAAAGTGTTGTGTGGAGAGTAATTGAAGTTCTGTCCTACGTCCACGGGATGGGACAATAAACCCTTTTGGTGCCCTTTGCTATGAGCTGACTATTGCCAACGCCGGGTTTCTCTTTACCCTTTCCCCTCTACCTAGAAAGAAATATCTATTATACACTTATCCTAAATGACTTAAATGGCCTCAGCTGACAGTGGTCTTTTTGAAATAGCTCCTACTACTACTGATCAACCTTTTTTAAGCTTTTTACTTAAGGCACTTTCATTCCATTGAATTTCCATTAAATTATATAGCCTCAAAATGGTTATACAATTTGAAGTAACTGAAAATACATATCATTCAGTTAAGGTAAAAGTACTTTTTTCGCATTTGCTTAAATTTTGTAGCTCGGGATTAAAGACGTATCATCTTCCAGCGGTCCCGAGAGGAGCGGGCATCATTTTTACCGCAGGTGGAGAAAGAGACCAGTTCATTCCCACGAAGTGATTAACGCTGCGGGATTCACGGAAGGGACTTGGATGAGGTTTTAAATTAAGGCCACGCTTTACTGACATTACATAAGCGGATAAAATGTTGAGAGAGGACAGAATTAATCAAATATATATGTGTGATGAAAAACGAACGGAGAATTTATTATTTTGTTAGTCCTGAAAGGTAATCCCTCGTGCAAAACGAGAGATTATTCTGCAAGAGAGTAGGGTATTTAATAAGAGCCTACATGAGCACCAATCCAAATCAGATAACTTGACCGTTCATAATATAAATGACCAGTAACTAGAGACCAATTTCAATGGAAATTAAGGTCAGGAAGTAAAAGAAAAACTTTAGTTAGCGGAAAGCAGATAGGTAATATTTATCCGTTATTAATTCTAATGCTTCTATTCACCTCTGCTACGAAATGATACCAATCAGAAATTTATAATACCATCCTTGAATTGCATGGTACATGGACTCAATATTATCATTTACTCTGTGGAAATAGTCCGGTACACTTTTATTACTAAACAAGATCACGTAGATGACCTGATTAAGAGATATATGGTTTAGTTTAAACAAGAAAAGGCTCAAGGTTTCTTGGCTTGGAATTAAAAATTCAGACAAAGCTAAGAGAGCAGGTATTAATGATATGAGCATACACTTGGCTGCTTATAGCGCAAATAAGTGTAGTGTCAATGTTATAACCTCAAAATGATGATAATTACCAGGATCATCCAGTCAATCAGTAAAATTAGCTTTACTGTGAAAATAATTTCATGACAACAGGTAGTGTTTTTGTGAAGAGAATGTTCGGTTTCTTCACAATTGAAGTCTTACTTACAAAACTCACTGTTTTCTAATCACTAGTCTTTCTTTGGCACAGTTCCGATGTGGTGAAAACCAACCAACCAATTGTTTTGCTAATACTTATACATTGCGAAAATGATTCAGCGCTCGCATTTACTCCTCTATCTTCTTCAGAGAAAACTCCTGCAGAATAACCAAGTATATTGAAATAGGCATTGAGCACACTTAGTTTTGACAACGCGATTCTACCTCTGTATGCAACCAGTACATTGCGCGTTACTATAAAGTTCTGTAGAAAAGGGTCAGTTCTACTATACATACAAGATACCACATTAGACTACATAATAAAGGCACTATATGTACTATTAATAATGAATCAATATTTGCATTTTGGGACAGGATTGACTGATGTTACGATTTGCATAATGAAATCTGAATTGTCCTTTACTACTGCCTATATGGTTTGAATATATAACCTGAACGAATGGCATTCCTTCAGCATAACGTTAAATGATTTATTGATATTACATTATTCCAAAAGAAAAAAATAGTAATCACACGGAAATGAACTCGAGAAAATCTGGCTTTTTTTTAAGGAATCAATACTTTCTCACATCATCACTGGAAACATGCCATTTATGTCTGCACAATAAATGCTACTTACGAGCATTTTATACATTCCATCAAGTACTGAAAAGAGATGTCCTTTGATTGCCTTTCATGATTTTGGAATGCAGATACATTTCAAATCTTAAAATCATCAAAATGCAGATACATCTCAAATCATCAAAAAATAATCATTTATGAATGCATTATAGCAAAAACTTTAGTAGCGATAACTGCCAATGCCTCTATTCACGTGTTTATATAACAATCTTGAATTTAAAAAAATTACGATTTATTGAAATAATTAAGAAAAAATTACTAGAGTAATATTACTTTTTATGCCTCACAATATTTCACTGATTATTACCGGGCTCATTTTTACTTATAAGTGACAAATTGTTTTCTTGCATCAAATAGGTTTCTTGAAATTCCTCTTATAATAGGTGAATATAGTCCGCTTTTAAAAGTAGAAGAAGATGTACACTTGCGTTTTAGATGCTATCACGGCAAAATAAAAAGAAAGTTAAAACTCGTTAAATGTTAAAACTGTGGATAAATTCAAAGTTTTCGTCAAAAGATCCATAAAATAAAAGTTTTCTAAGTTACTGGAGGGAATGGGGTGGAGTCCTCAAGGGACTTATGAAATTTTCCCGCCAGACTAGGTTATTAAGAGAAGCAAATCAAACAAGTTCAAGGCTGACAGGGAAGCGTCCTGGGTGTTAACTGCAAGCAGGAGTGGGATCACAGAGAATGTGCCAACCATGGTAGCTAGGTCAGGAACGCGATGGTTTGGTAATACAATGGTCGCGAGTTTGAATCATCCTTCGGAATTGGATGTTGGGTTCAATTTTTAGGTAAATTACATAAATTAGACGGTATAATATTACATAAATCTTGAAGCCTCTAAAACTGAAGTTCGCTACGACCACATCGAAGGTATTGGGACGTCAATTGCCGGAATTCCCGATATCATGAATTGTTTCTCTCAAAGACCATTATAATATTTGGAAAATAAACATACTGCAATTTTCCAGTTTAAATACAGGAACTTCTTCACATATTTAATAATATATTAAAATTCTACACAATGTCGCTGTAAATTCCCAATTTATTTATCACAAGTATTGTAAATAGCTGACTTACTTGCAAATACCCCTCTGCTATAATCGTTTACGCATCCGTGGCCATACCTAACAGTTATATAGCCGAGGCAGTAAGCTGGAGTGGGATATAATCCAAATCCATCACTGCAGTACATTTTATGATAAAAAATCTGTTATGTAGGACGAAATCGTCTGCTATTATATGAAAAGCAAGAAATAGGGAAAGGTGAAATTCGAGGTGGGATAAGACATATGATGGTCAAAAGGATAAATTTCGTTTTCATTAAAAACAAAAATAATATCATTTTCTCCCGTGAAGTCTGTACAAATAATCAGCGTCATAACATTTGATGAAAAGTGAAATGTTTGATTTGGACTCGATTATTAGTAGAAAAAATGGTCAGTCCAGATAATGAAAACACTGCAGCAGCTCACTGAATATTAATAGAATTTTAGGCCTAAATAAAAATAAAATGAAGGGCAACTAAGATAGGTTTTGGGATTCTAGACATCTTAAGTACCTCCTCTTCTCATTTCGCACTATGTCATAATTATCGCTTTATTCTACCTACGGCTATATAGAGGCTGGTTTCTCGATACACACTATATTTTCTCACCGCCCATTTTCGTCGTCTTCAGAGGCCCCAACTCTTTATTCAATATGAGTTTTCTTGTATTAACCACTTCATTAACCTTCATCATACCTTCAGCCCGTGTTCACACTATTTTGAGTAAAAATCAGTTCTCTCCATCTCTTGTGATTTCCCAATATTCTCTCCTTCATGCATTACTTCTCAGAATATCGTGATTTCACGCTTTTGTTTCCAGTCGGAATTTTTTCGACCGGTTCCCAAATTTTTCACACATAACGCTTCTTAATTTGCAGTCGTACATAAATATTTACCTTATCTTCTCTTCTTCTTCTGTCTCATACCCAGTAGAATCTCAACACCGTTGCCGACATAATTCTTTCGAAAGGACCAGATTTCTTAGTCACACAATGCCACGTATCATACGAGATTCTCCACTAATATTTCTAAGATTCTTTTAATCCTCACTGATTCCTTTCTTTGGTCGACGGCTTCCTAAGCTAAATTAATAATTAATTTGTTTTCTATGTTACTAAATCTCATCTCATTAAAGGAGCTCCCAAGACCTTTCCATTTTTTTCCCTTTAAACTCACAGAGTTTCATATTTATTCTATAATATCAAAAATTAGAAAACCTATTCAATTATTTCCTTTTTTATATCCATATCATTACTATCAGAACATGTCACACTAATCATTTTGTGAAGATGTTTTCCTGATAGAGTAAGCAATGCTTCGCCAGTTCGCGAATCTAATCGAGTTGATGATTGAAGTCCTGACCGCCTGGCATTCCCACGGACAGACCTTAACCGACAGGTTTGCAATTACTGTTGAGGACGAAATTCACAACTGAGGCCGCCAATCCCAGATTTCCGCCCTCCCGTCCATTTCCCAGGCTTGAGATAAGAGGGAAAAAACCTCCAGTCCGTGTCATCGGAGTCCAGGGCGAGATTGCCACCAATTTATTTGGCCGGCCGCTCCACCGCATTATTGGGACGTGTGACCCTTGACCCAGCACCGCGAGAATTAGAGGGCGAGGCCGTTTGTTTGCCCAACATAGGTCCCGTGGAAGTGTATTTACCCACGCGACCGGCGATGTTCGGTTCAATTGGCCGGAGAAGACGGAGTAACAACTCCCTTATCGGGAAGTGGGGGTCACTGTCAGTGAACGAGCTATTAAAAAAAATAAGGTGATGAAATAATGAATCATAAAATAAGAAAAAGGGTCTGGGGCCAAGTGGATATGGCAGGGGTGGTGAGGTTTGGGAAGGAATCGGGCACAAAGGGTTGAGAAGCGGCGATAGGAAGTTTAATTGTCCTCTGGCCAAATGTTTGCGTTCGGTTTACGTGCGACGCGCTCGACACCATGGGAACCTCTGTGAAAATGTGTATGGAGGTGAAAAAATACAGATCAACGCTCGTGAGGCAACGCCGTTACCTCTACTCTTCTGCCTCAGAGCTGGAGCTTTCCGTTGACAAAAACGAGACCGCACCCAGGCCAGAAATCTGTGGCAGATCAAACCTTAACTTACTTGTACGCAAACACGTGATTCCGAGCAATACTAGTCAATACTTTTTCTCTTGCCCACTAAAATGAGTTAATCGAGCTGATTTCAATAGCTGATTGGTATGATAACATTCAATAACCAAAATGAGTGGAAATATAATAACTAAAATGCAAAAGGAGTGGAAAAAAGAGTGTTTGTATTCACATGCAGTAACAATCTACAGATTTTCAACGTCTAATGCTCCTAAAAGAGGAATCAATATTATGTACAACGTTGATGTAAAATAATTGTATTTAGGCAATGAAGAAATGCTCTTACATTTACTGAAGTGTACTATTGCACATACATATTTTAATTAAAGACTTTTATGGCAGAAAATAATAAAAATTATATGTGTCACCATTTAGTTTCCTCGAGTGAGCAAGAAATGAAGATTGAATCTGTAAACTTGTGGCCTATTTTTACCAGGAAATAACTTATTCAAAAAATCTTAAGAGTATCTTAAACCCTACATAATAAGTTTTAGAAACTTGATCTCCGGGGTTACAATGCTGTTAATAGGAATCGAGAGCAGACAACCAGTTAATAAAATAGATTATAATGAAATGAAATATTTTGTTTTACTAGAATAGCAGCATTAAGAGCGATGACAAGCCATTCCTTTGTCTAAAAGGTGACATATTATATGAATACTTTATGTTCATATAGGTCGAAGTGTTTGTTCATAAGTTAAGTTCTAAAACAGCCAAGTCTGCAAGTGGATTTATTTTCCATCGGTTTTTTGAAACTACAAACATTGTCAGCATTCAGTACAGTTTATGCGGTAAGTCTCACTTTACTCTGCAAGTAGAATTTTCAACGCACTGAATGGAGCACAGAGTGATTTCCACCTGCGGACTATAAGATATAATACAAAACTGTCTTCGTGTTGCATAAATTTTTACTGATCCTCACAAATAATTCTTCGAGTGACAACTGAGATACACGAGTAGCATTACAAACTATCGCAAAATAAAGATTTTTTGGTTGGACCTGCATTTTTAAAACTATTTACGCTCCCCTATTACGTTAGTGCTGATGTATCTTAAAGGTTAATGTGATCAAATATCACTGCACTGCTGATTGGTAACCATAACATTTCAACAGAGGGCATCTGAACAGCTGCGTGGCTTTGGACAGCGTACCATTGGAACTTTCTCTCTTAAGCTCTACATCTCCCTTAAGATCTGCAAATATACGCTCGCAAGAGCCTTAGCCAAGCTTCTTATTACTTAGCTTAACTCTCAGTTTTTCCCTGGACACCTCATCTATTCCAAAGACGTCCTCTTCAGAAAGCAATGGGAAAGGGAGCTTAGGTGAAACTGCCGGACCAATTTTCCGTTCAGTGGTATCTAGGGGACTAGTTGACTCTCGCCTCGCATTTCACTTAAAGTATCTTGGTACGCTTTCCATTTCCTTCTACCTACACCAAGGCCCTAACCTTGTTCTCAAACCCTGCAGTGTAGTGAAGCCGCTCCTATCGCAACTTGATATTAATCACCATATCCTATATCACCGAATAAAAATGAAAAATTTTCTACAGTCAATATATTCAATATCCTATTTTTATTTAACGTTTTGCCTTTACTCTCAATACCCTAATAGTCATTCAGATTTCAAATGCACCCTGTCTTTGCTCAAGAGAGAAGAGAGTCTAAATTCATGAATCCAACGCTGTTCTAATCCTGCATTATTTATACTAATACCCATTTACTCACTGCTTAAGCACTTGAAAGATGTTTTTTTTCGCATACTATTTCTTTCGATACCTCTATTATTAAGGTATTATTTGCTCAAAATATTCCTGAAAGAAGGCAGTAACTCCATACACTCCTCATTTACACTACCACTACACATGTAGAACGTTAGGAGAGTAGAAAGGAAGATGAAAGTGGAAGAAATTGAGGTGGTGAGGGAATAAAGTAAGTTGATAAATGAATTTAGAAAAAGACAGAAGGTAAATGAAGAAGGTTTTTAGGGATGAGGGTGTTTTGAATGACGCCGTAGAACATTAAGTAAGCGTGGTAGAGGTGGGAGAAAAAATGGGTAGTTAGATGAAATAATGGCAGGGAGGGAGAATGCAGAACTGAAGGAGAAAATCATTTGTACATAGTAACAACTTAAGACTGGAATTGTGATTTCCATTTCTATTAACAACGTACAAACTTGTTTCAGGTAGCATATGCCATCATCAGGCACAGAAGGCATTTGGTGCAAAAAGATCATGGCTGCGCGACAGCTGAAACACGTTTTGTAAATAGTTAATTAAGTAGACATTGCATCAATGCACCTTAAGTTATTCCAAGGTATCACACCCGGCAGTGTTAAATTTAATTTATAGATATCATTCGTGGAATTAATTTTTGGCCCATCAACATCTACCGTAACCGAAAAAACATTGATAGTAATAAATAAAAAAATCTTTTTTTTTACGCTTGATTTCCATTACGTGGTCATCATTGCATCAAAAGCCTCCAACTCCCCCACCCCCTCTTGAACTCTGCGATACTGTAAACGAATGTTTTCCCAGCCATCCACAGAGTCGGCTTCATCTCGGTTCTAACTCCATCTCCCTACCTCTGTACTGTGTGCTTTTCGTCGACAGCTCTTTGTCGCAGGGAATCATGAAGTCCGTCACGCTTCTCTTCCAAATGGAGATAGGAAATTTTTATGCAGCAGTTCTCGTTTCATCTCTTCCAGGCTGATGTTGAATTCACCCACTCCAGCAAGTTTTAGATATTTCAGAAGAGTAAGCCAATATGCTTTTGGCTGAGCTGGAATTGGATTGTAAAACGAATATGTGTCTTTTTCCATGGAAAAACTATAAACCAAACGCTTTTGAACCCAATGTTTTAAGACATACAGAAAGTACGAAGCATTTACCCCATTGAAATAGCCTCTCACAAATTGAACATTTCTGCAACACAATTTCATAATATGTTTGTTGGGAAAGATGACCATTTTTCAGTTTTTATGAAAACCTGAAAATTCAATGTAAATATACCCTTGTATAATAAATTGGACCTTTCATTAAGCAGTAAAAGAGTCATATGACTGAACCCAGCTAGTACTTTGCATTTAAATTGAAGCAAGGATATGCTATATATGTAGACCTTCAGTAGTATTCAGTTTTCGCAATAAAGATGCAGCTCCAATATTCAATGCCGATTAGGTTTTCTCTCAAATACAAAGGAAAAAAATTAGAACAATCATACAAATTCATTTATCAATATTTT
Organism: Platycnemis pennipes; assembly: GCA_933228895.1. Taxonomy (NCBI): domain Eukaryota; kingdom Metazoa; phylum Arthropoda; class Insecta; order Odonata; family Platycnemididae; genus Platycnemis; species Platycnemis pennipes. The sequence goes on along the minus strand of OW121856.1, from coordinate 73,357,083 downwards.
ATGTATTCATTTATGGGAAAAAATTCCCGTAATTTAATGTAATGAAATCATAAATTGTGTAAGAAGAATTTTTTGGTGATTTTAAAATAGGTATATATTCAAAATACCTGCTTAACTAATTCATAATTCTGCAACACTTGCTATATAAATTCCAGCCCTAACATTAAATGTAAATGATTATCTCACTCTATAAAGTGTTTAAAACCACTACTTATGAATTAAGAATGCATTGCTCCACATCACTCAATACCCTTCGTAAACGGAGAGCTTTGCGATGTTATAGGGCCAGAATGGATGCTAAAATAGGTAGTCTGCCGAATTTGCCTTGGGAGCAGTTACTTTATGGAGCCATATATGTATGCAATATAGTCTATAAGGTGTGGAAACGTTCATGTCTGACAAAACCTGTTGCCCCAAAACCTTGTAGTGGCCGTAGGGTCTTTATAGATGTAGAGGATTGCATTTAGTATCACGAAAATCAATGGAGTGAAAATTAAAACGGGTCGTCATAAATATCATGTTTGAATTCTCAAGTTTTTTATTAAAATAACTGATATTGCATTCAGATATGTTTTATGGAAACATCGTAGACCCCTATATAGGTTAGAGGAGAGCTAAAGACTCCTTTAAGCATCAGATATCAATTCACGTAAAATTAATTCACACGTGATTACTTACTCCATGATAGAGGTAGTTATGCAAGGAATTATCTTTGGATAAAGATTAAATATCTGAAGAGATCTCATTACTATTATGAGATTGTGAGCAATAATTGATAAGCAGCAATCGTTGTAATTCAAAGTCAAGAAGAAATTTGAGCTCATAGATAGTGTTTTTTTGCGACAAGAACTATAATTAATCAATATTTCTCAAAAATTTGTTAAACCATGAAGCTCTGCATACACTCTTGCTTGATTCCAGATTCCAGATTCTGAGAAGAGTATTTCGAAGCATTTGATAAAAGTTGCACATTCAAACAACCGACTAGTATAGTCAGTATGTAATGTATGCATATCTCTCGTTCTTGCTCCTAAAGATATGCGTTCTATACCCATGGAAACTAGCAATGAATTAGTCAAAATTGACTATAATATTTTTCAATTCAGCATTACGGAGATAAACTAGGATTGTGTTTTAAATGAATCTGCTGTCTCTTTAGCCTTTGATATATTCCTTAGTAAATTAATGCAATGCTTGTCCTTCTCTAAGTGCTCTGTTGCGTTCAATCAAAGGAAAAATAAGGTAAATCCATGGTTATCGTCTAATTTGCTAAAACACATTGATAGGAAAAACTATTTGCTAAAAAAATTTAGAAGGAATCCAAACAACAAGAACTTAGAACATGCCTTCAAAAAATGCAGATATAATCTTAGAGGGAAACTGAGGACAGCATTTGATTATTATTATACGCAAAAATTTCAACTATCTTCTGGGAACTCCAGGGAATAATGGGATATTTTTAGAGAGTTCCCTGGTGAGTTTAAAAAATCCTCCTTAAAAATTACCTTGGAAGAAAATGTAAATTGGGTTACTGAAGAGGTGGAGTTAGCTCATAAATTTAATGAGTATTTCACCAGTTCTTTCAAGGAAAGCACGTCGAATAGCAATGGCATTTCTCGATTTATAAGAAGTATCCATTCCCCTGCAAATGTAGGTAATTCCATGTTTTTTGATACTGTTTCTCCGAATGAAATAGTATCTAGAGTTAAATCCCTTCCTTCAAAAAAGCACCTGGAATAGATGGATTCAATAATACATTACTGAAACTAATCATTGATGTCATCAATCCCATTCTCTGCCATCTATAAAAATTAAGTTTTATGAAATGGATCTTCCCCGATGCTTTAAAAAAGGCTGTTGTTAAACCTCTCTTCAAAAAAGGAGGACGCCATGATATAAAGAACTATATACCTATCACACTTTTATCCATATTTTCTAAAATTCTTGAGAACCTTGTTAAATTAAGACTGGTTAAATTTTTGGAAAATATTCTACTTAGTGGAAATCAGTTTGGTTTCAGATATGGAAGAAGCACTGAAGATGCTCTTCAAAATTTTATGAGTTGCGTATTTAAATCTGTAAATTTAAATAAACGAACATCTGGTCTTTTTATTGATATTTCGAAAGCTTTCGATAGACTGCACCATGATATTCTATTATTTAAATAGTCTTCAGTTGGTGTTCGGGGTATAACATATGAATGGTTCAAAAGTTACCTGACAAAGAGGTCACAATGTGTTTTCATTAATCATCATTACAGTGATTTTATATACATTACCTCTGGTGTACCTCAGGGTTCAGTCTTAGGCCCTGTATTGTTTTTGGTATATATTAATGACCTTTGCTGCCACGATTTTCGTGGTCAGGTTACTTTGCGGATGATTTTGCACTTGCGGATGTGTTACAGTAATTTGACATGGAAACGTCTAAGATATGATATGAAAAATGACTTAAATTATTTAAGATTATGGTTTTTTCATGATAAATTATCTATGAATGTACAGAAAACTAAATTCTTGTGTTTTGATATTTGTAATCGCTATTCAATTGAATGGAATTTACTTTTCCATCATGTTAACTGTGATTTAACCAATTGTAAAAATTGTGTACCAGTGTTTAAAGTTGATACATTTGGTTATCTTGGAGTAACTTTGGACCATACAGTGAAATGGCACCATAATTTGTTTAATATCGAAAAATATCTGCGATGTCAAACTTTATTTTATCCGCAACAAGTGTGAAACGAATAATTTAAAGATTTTTTATAATGCTCTAGTAAATTCAAAGCTTAATTATGGCATATCAGTGTGGGGTGGTGCTTATCAAAATGCAATAAGACCGGTGCTAAACTTGCAAGAAAGTATTATAAGAATCATCACTAAGAAAAAACGCCACCATCCAAGTTTTCCTCTATTTTTTGGTCTAAGGTTGCTCCATGTTAGACACTTGTATATATATAAAGTTCTACGTATCTTCTTTGTCAGAAGTGGTGATATATCTGCACTTACTTTTAAACCACATATTGGAGGAGGTAATAGGAGGCTTTTAGTTCCCTTACCCAAGCCTAATATTTCGATTTTCAAAAGATGTTTTCTTTACATTGGCCCTAAACCATTCAACGAACTTCCGCGCCCACTTAAAACAAATTCAAGTTTATCTACCTTCCTTAATAATTTAAAACATTGGCTCTTTTGTTTTGAAAATGTGGAATACTTGTATTAATTGAATTAATGTAGCTTGTTTTGCTTTTCTCAACTCCGATCTATTGATTCGAATTATCCTGTATTCTTGTATTATAACCTTTTTTTACTCTATTCTGGAATATTCTGCATTCTTGTATTATAACCGTTACTTTACTCTACCTCAATTTGCACATCTTCACTCTATACTTCCGAAATGCTCAAAAGTTACCTAACAAAGAGGTCACAATGTGTTTTTCATTTATAATCATTACGGTGATTTTATATATATTACCTCTAGTGGACCTCAGGGTTCAGTCCTAGGCCCTGTATTGTTTTTGTTATTATTAATGACTATTTTTGTCGCGACTTTCGTGGTCAGGTTAATGTCTTTGCGGATGATTTTGCACTATGTTGCAGTAATTTTACTTGAGAACGTCTATAAGGTATGTTACGCAAACTGATTTAAATTACATAAGACTATGGTTTTTCATAACAAATTATCTATGAATGTACAGAAATTATATGTTCTATATATGTATATAATATATGAATGTGCAGAATACTATACACACAGAAAACTATATATACAGAGAACTTTATGATTCTTCAATATTATGTGCCAAGCTTTTGTTATGTCAATTTATACATTTTTTGGTTACACTTTGTTAATTTTTATATTTATATATTAATATTACGCCTTGTTTTTTAATTTTAAGCACGTAATTCTAACACTTTTGTTTCTGATGGAAGCTTTTTTCAGGTTTACCCTTGTAAGCTACCTAAAGCTCAAGTATTCATTTATTGTATAATTATATGTATGAGTTTTGAGCATTAAATATCTATCTATCTATCTATCTACCAATAAAAACTAGCATCAGGATATATTTATGCACTAAAATTAAATGAGTACAGAACTATTTTTGTAAACTGCAAAACTCTGGTATGATATTGAGCTTGACTATATTATGAATCTATTTTATGATAGTTTTATTCAATTACTTTAAACGCGTAAACCCATATTTTCTGAGGGTTAATCCACTTGACAACAGCTCTTGACAACTTGATATAAGAATATTGCTAATTCGCCACGCAAATCCCTTGTCCCCTTAGAAATATTCTGGTATTTACGCTTTCCGTCTAATTATTAATAGTTGTTTTGTGAATGGTAGAACCATCATAGGTTCCTAGAAGAAAATATCAAGCAAATAAACTGTAATCCTGCTGACTTAACGGTCCTTTTAAGAATGGTATAATTTATCTGCTACATTTAGACACCAATAATGGGCCTATAAGTAGCACCGTCAAACAGGCGCAGTTTTTAAACGTTGCTCGCTGGGTTTTAGTGCTTCAGAAGATCACAGCATAATATTTTTTCCAAACTACCACTTTTGATACTTTAACTTTATCACTCAAAAACAAACAGCTTTTGATGATACACAAGTTCATTAGGTTCTTTATGAGAGCGAAAGCCATAAAACGTTGTTCGAAGCATCGCAGTGATCATCGCGTTCTCAGTACGTCAGTATTCTACGAAGCTCGCAATAAGGAAACGAAGTGTCTCTAACGTGTTTGTTAATTGACTTCCCTCGGAAATGAAGCTGATAAATGAGCGCGACGCGTTTTACACAAGATAATAACTCCATAAAATTCTAAGTTTAAGGCTGGATACTAAACGATGTACTTCTATGGTAAAAAGCCAAATTTTCCCCTTAATCATATGCATAATACCATGTCTAGCTTGAACGATTGTGCCCTAACAACCGATTACGACATAGCTGGTTCGATTTCGTGATTTCAGTCCCTCAAACATGTTTGCGGGAATGATGAAAATTAGCGATAAATTGAAAGATAGTGGCAGTCATTTATAAGAGCCTTCAAAAAGACTGGAGTGTTTTATAATTGTCTGCGTTGTGGCAAGAGATAATATTTAGCTGCCGAAAGGCAAAAGATTTCAAAGAAATAAATGGCTTGTATCACCACTCTTCTTGTATCTCTGAGGAACGAAGAGGTGTACAGAAAAGCAGTTGAAGAAAGGACAATATGGAAAACCCTACGGCAAAGAAGGTCCAGATAGATTGGTCTTACCTTGAGGCAGAATGAAAGAGTAAGAAATATAATAGAAGAGAACATTGAAGAGGTCCCGCGAAGAAGAGGAAGGGACAAATAAAGAAGAATGTGAAAGAGAAAACATATCAGGGCTTGAATTAACACTGAACAGGGCAGTATGGATAACTGTAGTAAACCAATCTTAGGATTGAAATATTGATGATGATCACCACTTTTCCAATGTATGCTGATACATAATCATGCAAAATGTATTTTCCCGAACGATTGCGTAACAGTTATGTTAAAATTAATATTTTGATAGCATTCCATGATTTTACCCTCGGATGCGCTTATAGAAATATCTAAAATATATTTTGAACGCCGTTAATTTTCAGTGGGAGCGCTTTTACCACTTTTGGTTTCATATGCCAACCGGTTAAGGAGAGGGAACTTTGACCCCACGCCGGTGGAGAAAGACACAGTCGACTCCGTCCTCTACGCTCTGTGGTTTTGCCTCGGCACGTTCGCCGTTGCGGGAAGGAGATACGATGCCGAGGAACTAGGAGAGAGGGGGCAGAATGTAGGTCAGCCGTTTTGTGCGTGGGAGGGATTCTGAAGCGCACGGCCACCGATCTTGTATATCGGGTTCGGGCGCACGAAAAGAACGGATACTGGGACACGACTTAACCACGCAGTCCAGAAGTCACCTTAAAGGGCAGAACACGGCGGTAATTTAGACTGCGACACGAGAGCATGCTGTTGCGCGTAGCTTGATGGCGATGGAGCTCTTTAATTTGGCCATTAGCGCTAAGATGTATTCCTCCTCCGGGCAAGGTAGTCAGGTAGATAACGTGACGAACTGCCTTTAAAGTAGCCAGAAGCTAATACTCTGCCAGAAGATGATACTCTCTATCGAAACCGGTCGCGAGTGATAAATAATATTGTTAAACCGCAAAGGTAACTTTATTTTATCTACCATTAGGAGTGACACCATGTTACGATTTAAACTACTGAATATCTGCGCTAAGAATGCATGTTTTAGTCCAGCTTGGGGAATATATGACATCTTCATATAACTGTTCATAATTTACTACCGAAAAAAATGTGAAAGTTATGGATATATATGTGTGTGAAATAATTATTTATGGACTGGAATTAGGAGGTTTTCAAGAACAAAAGGGTGAGATTAAATTCGAATATAGGTCGTCTGGGAACTATTTTGCGACCTAGGAAAACGTCCTATCATGTCGGAGCAAAAGTTATGTAACAGCATTAAAGTACAAAGGTGGGTTGTGTTTCTAAACCGGCGTTTATTAGTAGAAGAGGATAAATGACTGGGTTGTTGGGCAGAAGTGCAATGGAAATACAAATGAAGAGTGCTATATGGATCGTATATTGTATGGCACGGAAAAATGGGCTATAGAAAAATAAGATGAAAGTAGAATTAGGGATGAAAATAGGGATGCGTTGAGAGTTGAGAGTGTGGAGGATGGAGAAATAGGTTGGATAAGGAGATGAATTTGGCAGTGCTGGAATTATCCGGGGAAGAGAGAAATGAATACATTAGGAGAAGTTAGATGGATGTAGGAGGATGAAGCAGGTTATAAGGGTCAAGGGGGTTTTGATGGATATGGGAAAGGGAAAACTTTTTTACAAGCGGAGTAACATAAGCTGAAGTACGGGTAGTTTGGATAGAATAATGGCTGATAGGAGCTATTAAGAACTGAAAATGGACATCGTTTGAGATAAAGGAAATGTGGGAGGAATTTATTGTCCATCAAACAACCTTAAGGAGCAAAAGATTTTAAGTAATAATATTATTCACACTTTGTGAGACATTACACAGTGACTAATCAATTTGGATGCCTTTAAAAATTTCATGTGTAGTAAAACATTCCCAGAAAATACTACGCGGGCGAGTTGAAAAAATATAAGTTTTACATTATTCACCGTCATCTGGTGGAAACATAAAAATATGTTTCCAACAGATGACGCCGACGTTTGTTCACATTATCTTCGACGTCATATTTTCTCTTTCTACTTTCTATTACTCTTTCTACCTATGCTCTCTCTTTCTAAAAGATATATATACTTTTACACATTTTATATATTTTTCGGCAGCTTGAAAATAGCGCTGATTATTGCGAGAAGCCATTACAAAGACAATATTTCAGCTTTCGATATTCTGCGTCGAAGTTTACATTTTCCACGATAAGTTTTTTCTGGTTCAAACTAAAGATTACTGATTCTTGGCTTGTTTCAACTCGTATAAGACTCTTCTCTAAGATAAATGAGAGCCATTGAGAAGCATAATTATTCTCACAATCTCTTCAATTAGCTAATTCTAGCCTGGGCAAACTATATGGCGTGACTGGAATCCAATGAGACGGACGAAGTGACAGTTTACTGCTCCCGAACTTTGCTGCAATACACCATCGTACGGGAGAAATGGGTCGCTCTAGCCCGGGAAGAAAACGCTCCGCGGATGTCAAGAGTTTCGCGCGAAGGACTTGGAACCCCTTTCAACGTTCGTAAAGAGGGTTTGAAATTCAATCAGGGTGCTGAATTCCTCCCGGTCTGGATTAAGACGGGAGACACGGCTCCTGGGTAGACTTGGCGCTGAGAAAGGGAAGAAGAATAGAGGACCTTCCGGATTTGATAACGCCTAAATGCGGAACACGCCGAGTGTCACTCCAACGTCGAAACTTCAGAGCGTGAGAAATGAAATGTTACATGACGACGGAATCCATACTTTTTTCCCTCGACGCGGTGACTTGTAGTGCAAAGAAAACTGGCTCTGGATGCCTCTGTTGGTATTTTCCAATAAATGTCCAGCAAACTGATTCAATGATCCGTGAGAAGTTTTTACGATTTCAGCCTAGTTTCGCGCACTTCGAGGTACGGCTGTTTGTAGCCGTACGACTGCAACCTTAAACGAAAAGAAAAAATAATAAAACACACTAGCACTATTTATTAGCTGGGCCATATAGTCATTTTGACTATATGGCAACAGTTATTGACGAATATACACATATACCTACCTGAATCTAAGGGTGACCCGGTTACAAGCTCTCTCCATAGAACTCCGTAAGGAAAATAAATAGTTTTGAATAAAAATGAACAGTAATAGCATAAATTAAGTTGAAACATTGCTGATGAGACAAATTCGCTGATCCAATCATCATGTTCACTCGAAAGTGAAAAGATTCAGATTTTGCACAGCAAATGAAGCCATGCATTTCGCTCTATTGTGTACGACAAATCCTTTCCTTCGCAAGTCTATGGGGGAAAAAGACTTGTTTGATTCGTGCAAATAGTGCTTGTTCCATAACGTTTTGTCCGCGAACATTTTTTTTAAACACCTATGGTATTTTTTCTTCTGATTCAATTGTAGCCAAAAAATACGAATTTCATACGAATCAATTCATTTATGAAATAAAAGAAAATTATATTTACATTGGAATGAAAAACGCATCCTTAAGGAATAATTTAAAATACCTATTACTTGGCCAATGGCAAAAATAGATGCGAATATACTAAAACATAATACAGATATAAAACAGAAGATTATTCTTTTCCGCTTTTATATCTGATCAAGTGGCGTTTGGTTTTCCATTGCCTCAGCTTCATTCATACCATTTGCAAAACCGATTTTCATGCTAAATGTACATAAAATAATCCTAATTTAATTACAACGGGATTTAAATGACTATTTATCACTCCAGTTTAGCACGTCAAACGACATAGTTTTCATCGGAAAGAAGAGCGAATACAATATTGGGAAGAATAAAAAAATCATTAAATTATACGAAAACATTTGAAATCGCTGAAAATCTTTTGCCCCAGATGTAAATTAATTATTGAACAGCATAAGTTGTCCGCCAAATTTCAGTTAGGTACTAACCCAAGTGGATAATCTAGAACGCTTCAACATTAACCGAAATACGTTACTTTAGATAGGCGGGGATTTCATTTTACGACGGTGGATAATATGGTGGTGACTTGTAGTGCTTCGTTAGAGGAGGCTTAGGGGGTCATGTGTCTGGGAGTTATACGATCGACCTCTGGTCATTTCCACCCCCCGGATCCGCTGGTCACACAACAACGGTTTAGACGTCCACACAAATCGCCGTTACACGCTCCCGAGGTAATATAGCGCACCTCACGCGTTCATAAGTCCGGTTTTAAGTCTTTCTCTCGCCTTCTCGCCGTCATCCGATCCAGCAGACAAATGAGGGTCGAGATCGTCGCCGAGGGTCCCACCGGGATGACGAAACGCAATTACCGAGGACAAGCTTTCGGCGTCCAACTGCGATTCGGGTGAGAAACGTCTAAGGGCAGTGACATGGCGTCTGCGCTTTATTAGTCCTTCTTTTAAATCATGTCTTTTACTCAGCTCATAAGATCCAACGTATCCACCTAAGCAGTGATTCCGTCCATCGGCTGTTAAGCAGCTTAAACTCAACGTACCAGGATATATGATGACCCAAGAAATATAATACAAAAATAATATATAGCCAGTTATGTAGATTGAGGGTCTTTTATTTAAGAAACAATTTAATTTTAAATAGTGGTCCACGACACTCGTATTACCTAGCTGCGTCTTTTTTATGCATAGATTTTTATATATAAGATGTGCAATGATAATATACCGAGATAGAGCACGTAGCTGTAGATAGTTTTCAAAAAGAATCAATTTGATTAGTTAAAAAAAAATACAAGACATAGGCAACTCGTATATCATAATGGATCATGGTCCAGTGTTAAAGAAATTTGGAAAATTTCCACTGCATGAAATTCAGTGACCGGTCTCGATGCACTGTACGTTCGTGCACATGTAACAAGTATGAATCATAGCAGAGTGTGTATACAGAATTGCAAGTAAGGGGAATGTCTGGAAAAGAGGGGGGTGAGGGGAGGTTTGTAAGGGAAGCGGGAATGGGAGGGAGTTAAATATGGGTGACTACGTGAGCGATAGAGAAGAGTAGGGTGAATGCATCTGGGTGCTAAGGGTTGGTTATGTGTTAAACGAACATTATTGCGAACTGGGAAGGATCCAGCCACTGAGGACTACCAAAGTGCGTCAATAGCCTCAGGTCCAAAGGAAGTCCACTATGTAAGGTGATGAGGGAGGAGTTACACTTGTTGCGTAATGATGATGTAGTACATAGAAAGTAGTTGCATTAAATTTACATTGTGAAAAATTGGTGAATTTCTTTAAACATGACATTCCACGCCTGAAACGACCCTTTTCGTGGCCCAGTTTGGCCAAAACAATTGGGCAATCAACTCCACCCTAAGTCGCAAAATCAATAACACTTGTATTTGGGGCATCATTAATTGAAGGCAGATTTTCAGGGATATACTTACATGTGGCTCACTGATTAAAACTAATTTTTTTGGCGAAGGCTGACTAATTCTGGGTTCACATCCGAGACGAAGTGGAATATGATAGTACGGATGCAACCATTAGATTTCTATTCAGATCAGGGCTGACAAAACAAAGATGAGTCACGAAAATCGGGAGAAATACTAAAAAATGATAATATTTAAACGCATGAACATTTTTCTTATCCTTCGAGCACACCATTTTTCTAAAATATGATCATCAGGGCATCCTAGATGTTCTATTCGCTTCGAGATAGCATTCCTACTTATCGGGAAAGCTAATAGTTTTAAAATAATATTTTCTAAATTTTATTGAGAGTTGCGCGCTCTCACAGGCCTGATTTTTGTAATGCTCCTTACTCCGCTCACAACACAAAAACGAGCAAGATTTGTGGCACGAGTGTTGTGGACACTCCTTAATATAAGGAGCATTGCCTGTTTGAATAATGTTTTCCTGAATACGGATTCTTTGGGCTCAAACAGTTTCACCCTCATTTAAATTAGTGCCTTAAAATTATTTTACATATGAGTAAAAAAATTGTCAGTATCGGTAGTTATCTGTGGCATGCACATATTTTAACGGCGGACCACTACACCTACCATGGAATAATATAGCATGGAAATATGATTACACATTACCTACTCACAACAGTAACGGAAAAAAGAAAAAAATCCTTAGCCTATGGCATAGGTAATTATTGTGATACTCTTTAGCCTCGGGACGCGAAGACCAAATTCCCCCCCGGAACGCCAATAACGGGTTGTTTTTATCCAAGATAGGTAACGTATTAAATGAAGAACACAACGTAGGGGGTGAATAATCGAGACAGATTACGATACAAAAAAAATTAACCCAGCTGGGAATTTAACGACGGACCTCCCAATATTCAGTTCGGTGTGCTTACCGTTACACTTCCGAGCCAGAGTCAATTTCCTGTGAAATCGGTGGGGTTCTATATCACCCATTGCCCATGTCTGGCGACCAAGACATGACGCCCATGAGCTTTTTCGCCCACCTCAAAAAGAATTGTCAAACACAGGAAGATACGAAAGAGTAAAGATCCGACAGGCATTTAAAAGAAAGTACAGTGCGTTTATTTGGTAAGCATAGCCGAAGTATGAAACCAGCCATGACGGCCAAACACATACAAATCACTTACGAAACCACGCTCTGAGGCGAATACAAATATGCCAAGGAGAGAATAAGGAAAATGTGTAGGTAACACATAAAATGACGAACACAGAAAAGGTGGTGAAAGTGGAATCGAGCCAGATCAAAACAGAAGTAACAGAACTCCAACGTAATGGAGTTTACGCATTAAAATGCAATGACTGTAATACCATATACGTTGGGCAAACTGGTCGTAATTTCAAGAAAATATTGAAAGAACATATTCGGGCCTTTATTCAGGGTCAACCGAAAAAAATCACACTGGAGCGATTTCAATCCCACACCTCTCCACGTAGCAAGTAAGGGCAGAAAAATTGACGCATTGCAACAATTGGAAATTCTTCTCCATAAAGAGACACATAGTAACTGAGCTAACGACAGCCTTTTTTCTTTTCACTCACCCATCTTGGATGTCCCAGTACAGTTCTGCTCCCCACTTCCTCTCACACCCCAAGCCAAAACAATAAAAACACCAGGGACGAATCACCACCATCAACTCCAATCAATCTGAAGTTTCAGTACTCCACCATAGTTGCCTATATATTAACGGCTCAGAGGTAAAAATCGTATTGTACCTGATGATGCCCTAAGTGGGTGAAACCGGTCGTGGTTCAATTAATTTTGGTGGAAATATACAAAGTTATTACTTGTTAATTCATCATGAATTTCCACCAAGTTACGCCGAACAGTATCCAATTTATTCTCTTTGTAGGTACACAATTGTTGACAGCAAGATCCACTTAAAAACTGCTGCAGTAAAATGTTACAGCCTCACAAACGATCCTAGCAAATACAAATAAAAAATTGCTCCTTTCGTCATTTCTGGTTTTCCATCGCTGCAGAAGTCACCACTCCCTCATCCAAAACGTTTGAATTTCACTCATCAAAGAGACCATTTTGAATTAAGCATTTAAAGATTGATAGCATTAAATTGTTCGCAATGCACAATAGCACATGTAGACTGTTAAGTGATGGTGTTCCTCATATTGATATATAGCCGTAGCTACATAACTTTCCATAGGCTGCTTCCACTACTATTGCCACCCCATTATGATTATTATAACGTCTGAAGAACAGGTTTGAGAAGGGCTGTTGTACCATTTTCATTGGAGACAATTCGTTCCCTGAACGCAAGATAGAATTAAAAAAATATTCACTCGACACTCCAAGATCCGGTTATTTGATCAAAATTCTATGATTTCTTATTAATGTTTTAATAAATATGTGTGTATGAATTCTTTTCTCAAAATTATGCTGACATATTTGTGAAGAATTGAAGAAAATTCATGCATATGCGTAACATACGTATTTAGTATTAAGACATTAAGACCCGATTTTGACGTTCCGAAGGTTAGATAATGTGTTAATTGGTAAACAAAATCTAATGCCCAAAGTGTATGAAATTATACGATTGGTATCTCGGCCACTGCGCAAAGGGGATGTTTGAGACGAGTGTGTAAGAATTAAAGAGAAGAGACGAGAGTGAAAAATTGAAAGGGTGAGAAATCAGGGGGTGAAAAATATGAAAGAGGGGCAAAGGTTGTCTGTAGAAATCAGGTAAAAAGGAAAAGTGGATAAGGGGATGAAGTTTTGACAGGCAGTGGAATTTTAAAGCTGCTGGAAGAGAGGTGAATGTTTGGTGAGCGCGGGTGGGAGAAAGGATGAAGTGGCTTTTCTGGATGGCGTGATGGCAGGCAGAAGAAGCACGTCTTACGATAGAAAGAAAGTTAAAATGAGGGAGAAATGGACGAATGGAGAATATTAACCATGCACAAGTCATAAATATTTTTAGAAAAATATTTATGACTTGTGTATAATAAAATCTATTCAATAGCAGGTTAATAGTCAACTCATTTTTGTACTCCCAAATTACCAATTCACAGACTTGTTGTCAAAAATATAACCATGTATGTTTGGTCATAAATTCTGAAGTGATTTTAGAATACAAATCCCCTTCCAGGTCTTGTAGGTTTTTTAAACACTTGCATGTGACAATAACAGTTATGCACAGGTTCAGCAAAAACATTTGTTAACCGTATTATGAAATCGAGTACAAATCAGAGGCTTCAGAGTAATACACGTAGATTTTTATTGTAATCGACGTTTAAAAATAAAAAGTCCACCTCACACCTCCTATTGCAATCGCTGTGCTCAATCAGCAATAAAAATATAAGGAAGCATTACGGAGAGTGGCGAGGCATTGACGATTTTGTTGCATCTCCACATCACTGTAAAGAATAAAAAGGTTTTGTTTCCATCGATGTGAGGTGATAAATTTACCAAAATGTGGAAGGGGTTCATAAGAGGAGAAAAAAAGACTAAAACTCCGCATTTATTATTTCTAGGCAAATGAAGGCACACAAATAGGAAAAACGATTGATTAGGATTCTTAAGGAGCAATCCCTAAAGTTAAGCACTGATGCTGGAGAAGATGATCTTAAGCAAGCAAATATTACGTTCTTCAAGGGTACCTGAAGAAAGAAGAGCCTTACTGATATTAACATGATTTATAATGATTTCTTTAAGAATGGAAAAAAGCAAGTAACGAAAGCAGTCAATGCAAAGAGAGAAAAGATAAACGATAGATGAGTTGGAAAGCCCTAAAATAATGTAGGTACCAATGCTGCAGAAGCAAATTGTTGGATGGGCCATTGAATGTATTGATTTGAGACAATGGAAAGCAAAACAAAAGAATAGACAGGAATAATGCTCCTAGCTTGTAAAAATGAGGCATCCAAGGAAAACATATACAGAATATGGTAGAGAGCAACAGAGTTTAATTTTCCTCGTGGCCATTCCAAGACATATTGCTTGTGTGCAGTAATATTAGTACTTAATGGGGGAAAGAGAACGAGATAACTACGCTAGATTTAAGGATATGAGAATGAAGAGTGCGACCATATTGGATGACTAACTAGGAAGATTGATACAAATATTACGTAATTTGACGAAGGTGCATAAAATCGCATGGTGGATGTGAATCATTGGAAGAAATGAGCGATGATAAGTTAAAGAAGGAGCTAAAATTGTGCCCAGGAGTCTAGGAAGTAAATAAGATTGCGAAGTAACCAATATATCTTATAATTTTAAAACTGATCTTTTCTTCTATCTTCAATGGTAGGTTTTGCCGAGACAATATATACTGCGATGGCATCATTTATTTTTCACCAATTTACTGAAGCCATACCATACATTTCATGAATCTAACCTTTTTCTTTCAAACCCTTCCTGCATTTCTTCACAGAAGATTACTACGCATTTAAGTTTGATTTTACGATCTTTTTTGTTCTTTATTTTTGCTTTTAATTTATTTCCCACTTGTAAGAGCACTAGAATCTACATTTTAACTACTTTACCATTCAAATAGTCATATCCTATTTCCCCCATCAAGCACACACGGTCCGCATTGAACTTTATTCTCTATCTAAAGCTCCCAATTTCCGTAATAGGAGAAGAGAGTTCAGTTTACAAGAAATGAACCCTATTTGGCTTCATTGCCTATGCACTCTCTCTTTAGTCTCATAATCAGTGATGCTTTTTTTAATGCTCAGCATGGAAAAAAATATTATCCTCATCCATTCAGATTTCATTAGTTCCATTCCAAATTCTACCCTGAGAAATATTTTACGGTTTAAAAAATATTATCTTTCCCGCGATTAGGCTTTAACCCGTTTTGACTATTCTTATGCACTCAAGAAAAGGAATAAAAATCATATAATTGGATCCATTTTTGCTACTTTCATGGGAAATCCTTTGCACAATTTTTCAGTTGTTAATATTCACTTCCTATTCTTATGCATTAATCATATTAGGTACTTACGTTCCACTTCCATTCATTATGGTTTCCTTAGATTTTGAACCTAAATTCCCTTAGACTGATAATCTGTGTATCTAAATATGTATCCACCTGATAATGACATATCCTCTACTAAACTATTCGTTGTCTTCTTCTCATTCTCAAAGAAATTGTTGTTTCAACCTTTATATATTCTGAACGTCTTCTGCTGTTATAGACACATATGTTCAGTTTAAACCGCAGTTTCCTTTTGAATACTAATTTTGGTCTTATTGATAAGGCCTTGTAACAGGTACTATGCACGACTCTGCCTCCAATGTTGCATATGAATAAAGAAACCCTCTCTTTTGTAGACAAAATATACTTTTATAATAAATAGGTGTTTTTTTTATTATTGCATTGAGTTTTCTTCCATTTTTTTAAGCGAGAGATGATTTTTTGTTGATACCTTCCTTGAAAGTAACGGAAGGATGGATGCACCGCTACTTGTCAATGGTGCACTATAATCATTTCTCTGACCACAGCTACACCCCCTTAAGTGTCATATTATTTATGTACTACGAGACCAAGGAACGTTACATCATCATTTTCTCCATTGATATAAACATTTCATGATCTACATATGGTAACCGAATAGACTTGTGGGTCTTATATTAATAAAAAATTCAGAATAATCGTCTTTTTATTTTACTTTACTTTGTATTTTGGGACGAGAAATGCTAATACTGCAGATACCGATTAATAACACAGAATCTTCATCACTTAATTTGATTTGAAGTACTGATATATAAATGAATGCTACTAAGTGATTTACCAAATTCTGGTATATAGTAGGCAGCAATGTTTGCATTAATATATCATTGTACACCTCATCAATTCTCATTACTTAATCCAAAAGTCACTTAAGGAGAAACCATTGTTATGCAAAATATACATGACTGTCGGAAATTCATTTGTCCTCCTCTTCCTCAGGTTTAAAATGAGTAAATCATAAAACTGATCCAATAAGGAGAAAAATTATGCTATGCATAGAATACAATGTATGTAAAATATAAGGGAGCAGTAACTGATTTTGGAAGTGTGAGCTTTCCAAAAGTCCCACTGTTTTGATTTTTTTCGCCTTGAAAACCTTGTAACGATTATAAGGAGAAATACAGCAACCTACAAGATTACTTTCATTGATTTCACCTTTTATTCTGCTCGGCTCCATAACACCAATTTAGCTAAGGGAATAAGAATCCGAAAGATGCTGTGCAGCGTCTCCCAACGCGGTCCATCTAGATAATGTATTTTTTTCATTCTGGCGAACAAAATAAATCATGAATCTCCAATTTAGTGCTGAATTTTGCGTGCAGAATGCCGAGAAGCAGGTTACACCCACAAGAAGAAGGAATTGCTGCTATAACCGGATCGCTGAGATTTACCCAATGTGACGCCATCCTTGCGGTGAGCGGGAGGGCTCCGAATGCTGACGGGCGTTGCGGAGGTTAAACGGAAAGCATTTAAATTCGAGACAGAGAGAGAGAGACGGAAGGGAAGTGGGAACGGGAATGATGGATGAGCCGATAAGAGAAACGCCGGAAGCGATGCGGCATTGGCTCCCGAGACGACGACGTGGGAACTCTCGAAACAATGACATGAAATGCCCAGAAACGTGGAGAGAGGGCATTGCGGGGTGACGGCTGTGGCATGTCGGGGTGCGTGTCGCGATACCGTGATTACCCCGACAGGAAACGGAGGGGAAGCGGTAGCGGTGGGAACGGAAGGGTTAGGGGAGGGGTTAAAAGGGTGACATTACGTCCCCCGAGGTTTGCGAGCCGGAGATAAGACCGTGGCGCGAAGGTTTATGCGGCCGGTTGCGAGACGAGATGAGGTGGGTAGGTGGAACACTTCACGAGGTGAGACCCACCCCCTCTCCCGACGCCAACTCCTTAGAGGATGAAGTCCTAAGGGATATTTTTACCATCGAAACCCTGAGCCGAGCAAAATACACCCTACGCCTTTTTTATTGGCAAAACCACGCGATGAAATCACACAGCGGATGAAGTAAACAAATGATATTTTACATCCTCTCGGGGAAGGTTGGCGAGAGAAAGAACGCAGAGATTCCTTCGAGGGTTTTATCATCGGCTCGAAGTTTTGACTTTACATCGGTGCGATTTTCTGAGGAGGAGAACATGATAAGTATGCGGGACTGCACGAAGTGTTGAGAAGGCGGTCAAAGGGTTGGAATAAGAGTAGGTATTCGTAATCAGAATAGAAGCACCCTTTTAACAAATTGGCTGTACGGAATGGGGATAGACAATTGGTGTTCAATAATTGCATAATTTGGCTACACATTTACTAAATGGAGTACATATGGGTACCTATTTTTTTGAGAGATTAAAAAAATATTTTTTTTTAATTTCGCTAGTACCTTAGTGAAGATATTTTTAAGGCCTAACAGAAATATGGGAGAAAAGTCTACGTGCAGATAATATAGCCCTATATTAATAGTCATACACATAAGAATTTCCATTAATCTCGAGCTCTTATTATTTCACAATCGATTATTACCGTTTCGGACTTCGCAAGAGGTTTTATAGTGCTAACGCAAGGCATTTTCATTACAAATGTCATGGATAGTAATGACTGTATCTGCCAGAAAAATGCATGAAAATATTGTTTTTGAGCCTAATATTTTAAATCTTCAGCTTGAAACTACAGTATATCATTAATTGACGCACATACTTAGGGTTTGTATATGCTACCAAGTTCCTGTTAACCTGTTACATTTTATCACCTCACTCATTCAGTTATTGTATTTAACTATTTGAGTTGAATATGATTTCTCATGCCTGTTATTCTCAAAGAGAAAGCATTGCAATCAGCCCAGAGCACTGCTTAAAAATCAGGCAATAGTTAGGAAACGAAATTTCGTTTATTTTTTTATATTTTTGAGACTTAGTTTATTTAGTATATGTACATGAATTTAATATGAAATCTCTCTCTCGCGCGATGGAGATATCAGCTTTAAAGGTTTTTTTTAAATTCTATCTTATAAGTATCATGTGTATAAAAAAAACCAGGATTATCTCGATTATTTGCAATATTTAAGCACATAATGTTCATTTCTAGTTCAGTGTACATCGACAGCCTAAACGGATACCTTAGAGAGAGAGAGTCGGAACGTCGTTACACGTATTTTGGCTATTTTATTCATGCCATGAACAGACTATGTGCACTATTTTAAGGGGTTTTTCTTCTGCAAAATTCAAAGTTTTGACAATGTTCAAATGAGCTAGTACACTCTTCTCTTGAGTTTTAGCTTCACACAAATTTTGACGCATTTGAACGTTGACATCAGCTAAACAGCATCCCTGAACATTAATTAAAACAGTATGAGGCTGTTGGTTGAAACAAGAAGAAAGACGCGATTATCATACGACATTAAACTAATTTGTGAATTATTTAAGGCAAAGAGTAAAGCACAAAGTAAATTATACAAATATTCCCGTGAATAAATTGAACTATAGGTTGATTAATTAACCATCTTCTTATATAATTTATAAATATCATTTCCGCATGGAAAAATTATATGAGGCAAGGTTAGTCCAATTTTAAAATGTGGGAATTAAAAGACGTAATACATTGACTAGATATAAGTTTATCTCATTATCGTTAAAAGATGATTGTGTAAATGTAATGTCACCCAAGAACTAATGTCATGTATAAAATCCCACTATATCACTTTTACCTAAATAAAACTTACGATATGAGAGAGTTTGACATTCGAAGACACGGAGAACAATTGTATAGGGATACCGATGGAGTAAGACTTCGAGCCAGCCAGGGCAGCCAGGTAAGTAATACAAGTTCAAGGTATCGAATCCTATTCACATCAACTATGCACCCGAAGTCTGTATCTTATTTGCAAGTCTGTACCCGAAATTATAGGCGCTTCATGCCGGCAGGAAAGGTGGAAAATGATCGGTAAGGGATGGATTGGAATCCTGGCATGGGAATGGAAGGGTTAAGGAGTGAGGGTGGAGCGAACCCCAGCTTCGGCGTTAAACTTCTCTTAACGAAAGTCTCCGAAGAAACCAAAGCTTAACGTCCCATGTGACTGACGGAGTACTGAACCTGAATGTTCTCCACAAAGCACTGAAGTAGATGTTTACCTATGAAAAGTATCTTCCACTGTTGGGATTCATGCCTGGCCCCTCCAGGTTAGAGGCGACTGCTACACGAATCCCTAATCCTATCTCGAACGTGAAAATGTTACCTTCATTACCCAGGAAGCCACGAGACAAAAAAATGTTTATTAGAAGAGAGCTGGTCACCAATTTTGATAGCTGGCTATGAGAAAGAAAAACGCCATTAAAAACGGGGAAAAAAGAGATGAAGCGTTGTGTTCTGCATTAGCGTATGCCTGTGGCAGTGAATGGCTGAGTAAAAAAGGGATTCTATCATTTCTCTGTGAGTCAGTCTCCCTCTGCTTTTGTCCATTCAATTATCTTACTTATGCAGTATAATTAATTGATTTATTTCTACTGATTGAAGTAGGTTTACAAGGTTCCTAGTCCATTACTAAATTTGCATTTAACTCATCTCTCGGCTACATCCTCACTCTGTTTCTCTCTTCAAATCGGCATATGTACTACCTCTCCTTTATTCCATCCACAATATCTTTTCCTGTTCTATCCTTCCCAGCCCAGCGTTATTCTTTCAGCTGATATAGTTGAGGAGTAAATATTTAATATGCCTTCAAAAACGTCACATGCTTTCAATTTACTTTACAAATTTACTCTAGCTCGCAACCTTAAAGACTCCAAGATTTCCCAGTATGGTTCTTTTGAGTAATTTTGAAAGTTGATTGAAGTTTTTTAACGAGAGATTCTGCCTTCCACTGAGTCCTCCTTGGGGCGCAAATTAGCAATTTTGGCCTGAAATTCATCTTAGGTAGGTCATTGCTGCCAGGCAACGTAAAATGATTTTAGCAAAGGAAGCAAAAGACCTGATTGAAATATCGCTTCTTGGTCTTTTAAAACATTTCCGAGCAATATCAGTACGCATTAGTAGTAGTAAATGATTGTGGTGGCAGTGACGGTAAAAATTATATCGGACGGAGGAAGCATGTCATGAGAACAAATAATTTTTTTCTCTCTCGGCTACTATAATTAAGCATAAAAATAGTTAAAAGACGGGACATCTACGAAAATATATTTATGATTGCTTGTTCCTTATTTTTCTGCTACAAATAAATTCCACGCCACTCAAGACAGATACATACCTAAAAAATCTTGCTTTTTTAGGTATGTATGTAAAATTTTATTTCACCTTTGAAATAATTTTTTTGGCTGATATCCTTAAAGTTTCTAAGCATCTCAAGGCACACCGATTAAAATTTTTATATTTACCTCGCATTTACTAGAAAATATTCTTATTTTTCCAATTTATATTCTCAATTATAACAACAAAATTAGTCCTTCCTGGTTGTCATGTTATATCCATCTATTTCCGTCTTCTAAACTAACTTTCTAAATCTACCCCAATATGTAATTGCTTCTCTCTGTGCTGAAAATACTCCATGTGTAGAAAATTTCCTTCCTGATATTCTTCACGTTTTGATGCAGAACCGTTCCACAGCGCCAACTTTTACTCAGTTCTGTTCACAAAAGACGTTAGCTAATAAGTTAAGTGCTCTCTGAGGCTCATTATATCATCCTATCATAATAATAAATTTAGATAGATAGGCAGCATAGGCAGTCAAACCGGTTAGTCTACTGGCCAGGGCACGTTCTGGTTGAGCGACCCAACTCATCCTAAAATCAAATTCATCTATCGGCTACAGCCCTCTACTATATCTTCGGCATATGTTTGATCCTTATCATATCCATATTGTTCCCTTATCCTCGCCAACCAAATTTTCGATTGTCGATAGCGACCTTAAGACATACATTACTCCTAAGTATTACCTATTCCATCCATCTACTCTGCCTTCTCCTAATTTCAGACCAAAGTATTTCTATTCCTCAGTCACCATTTCCAAATATGTACCTGATGATGCCCTAGCGGGTGAAACCGGTCGTGTCTTTATTAAAAAGTTTTTATGTGGAAGTACAAAGTTTTTTCTTCTTTGTGAAAGGTGAAGTTCCATCAAGTTACCGCTGAAACTGTCAATTTTATTTCCAACCATTTTCATTTGCCTGCTTTCGGGCAATCGCCCTCTCTCCATCCTCCACATCCACACTTTCAAGTCCACAAATATTTTCTGGTCCTCTTTCCCTTGTCTCCTGGCCTGATGCCCTTTAAATTATCAATGTAATGATGAAATCGATCTATAAAATGAAAAAAATTATCTATAATGTGACCAATTTAATATTTTCAATGAAATGATAAGCAAATATAAATATTCGTGCATAAAATATGAAGTTAATTTGCTAATGGAGATTATATTTAACATAGCCACAGCTAGTTTTTGATGTCCAAATGATTAGTTTTCCCATG
The DNA here is from genome assembly GCA_933228895.1 of Platycnemis pennipes. NCBI lineage: Eukaryota > Metazoa > Arthropoda > Insecta > Odonata > Platycnemididae > Platycnemis > Platycnemis pennipes. Next base: position 73,335,011 of record OW121856.1, on the reverse strand, counting down.
TTCACACCTTGTTCCATAAACGACTTAACCGAATGGACCTCCTTGAGGGAGGCACGCAACACATGCCCATCGTTCGATAAAGCGAGGGGGGTGGGACTTAAGGATGACCCGTAAATGATCGCATCGGGACGAGGATGGAGGGCGAGGGTTCTCAGAAAGACGTGGAGGGGGCAAGGGATTTCGTTCATAAAGCGGGGGCTTGAAAACAAAAGGGCGGGGGTAGGGGATCGGGGCCATTAGAGGAGCGCGATGATGGCTCCGGAGGCGGAATCGGGACTCGCCGTGGAATAGTGAATGGAAGGGAATGGAGGCGAGATTTCCGTAATTATCACCACTCTTGGACGCCGGGTGGCTCGGCGGCGTAGGAATAGAGAATGAGCCAGTATGTCGGCGGCGGAAGGGGTCTGGATGATGAGCACATGGGTGCGAGCACAATAAATCGAACGGGACTATTTGAATGATCTGTCCTGGGCTCGATGATGGAAGAAATATGGGATCGTTGCGGGAATAACAGGCTGCTCATTCCCTCTGGGAGGCTTTTCGGGAAACAAGAAGTTTAGTATACCATGGAGAAGGAAACGAGGGTGATTTGAGAAGCTAGTGGCCATCTTCATAGGTAAGCTTTTACAGGTTTCCTAATCGTGATGCTCGTTTGGATGAAGTTGTTTTTGCACACGGTAAAACTTAGAGCATTAGAATAGCTCAGGCAAAGAGGGAATTCATTCAAAAGGAGAATCTACATGCAGCTGGAAATGCAAGATTGGAAGTAATAAAACACTCGATTGAGACGTACATTTGGAGCATGTTTCTTTACGGCTGTGAGACATTGACGATGAAAGCAGTGGATAATAAAACGGTGGAAGCATTCGAAATGTGGTGCGACAGAGGAATGATGAAGATTAAATCGATCGACCAAGTAAGTAACGAGGAAGTCCTAAGAATGGTGGGAGAAAAGAGAAGACTGTTGAAAACTCTTAAAAAAAAGACGGGATAACTTAAGTCTTAGGAAGAGCGGGAGGAAAAAAAGTCTTCTGAATACCCTAAGAAGAGGCCGGAACAACCCGGGACAACCTAATCGGAACCCCCTATTTTTGGAAAATGTAGCACCGAATTCATTCACCGGTGTTTGACTTCTATGATATTATTTGAATTAGCATTAATAGCGTGCTAGAGTTCATATTAATTCTGCTATAACCATTATCCATCGGATCAATGTAAGTGTATTCTAGAAAACTTATTTGTAATTATGCATGAATGGTGCAGTAATACCTGACCTCTTTTTTCTTTAAAATAACTAGGCCAGGGTCGATTTTACTAGCTCAAGGGTCAGTAACGAGCAGAATAAACTCGCGGCTAAAAACGTAGGTGTCGAAACGATCAATGTTAAACTTGAAACGGAGGAGTATAAACTGGAGGATAATAATGAACATATGACTGAAAGCATTAGGCTGCATTAAAATTGCTATGGCTATCTATGTATACAACAAATGATAATTAGGACATCTTAATAGAAATTCACGACCTTCACGTCTGTTTGCCATCTTTGACAAAAATAGCGAGAAAAATACCAACGGGTGCGGTGGTATGAAAAAATTTCAACAGAACAAAAACGGAGCGGAAAATCATTTCATTCCGATGTATTACAAGTGACGTGAAGTCAAAGGCATTTACACTCCTACTCTCCCTGTCACTAGGTGGTGCTCTGCGAGCACTTTAAAGCAGAGGGTGCACTTCATAAAATCAAATTAACAATTATCTAAGGGAAATTTATTTATTTGATATATTATGGTGTACACATATTTATTTTACTTCAAATTATTTATGTTCATTCCCTAAAAAAACTAGTATTCATTTTATTAATCGGAAGTCATGTTTGCCTCTTTTAGTGCCAAGTTCACGCCATGATTTACGGTAGTGGAGGACTCCACAAGCAGGAAGCGTACGACCCATGAAATGAAAATTAAAAGCATGTTTAGGGGAGAATACTATCCGAAATTTGATTACCTACTTACATTGTTGATTATTAATCCATGTTCAGTAAAGTGTACGGGATCTGAAACATAATGGTAAGTTCAGGACACTAATATTCCCTACACCTCGCAACGTAAACTATACACTTGTTACGTCAGCGACAAGGCTACGTAATACCGCCATTTCTGAGCCATTCCGAATTAACTTATTTTTTCATTTTCTTTTAATTATAATTTCATTTTATATTAAATTGGGTAGTATTTCTTATTAAAAAGTATTTCTCATTTCCTAATTATTTACATATAATGAATATATTTACTGTGGGATAATCGCAACTAATGCAACACGTTTTCTTTGATGAAGCTAATTTTTTCCTTCGGTCTAACAGTTCCAATCTTACATTTTCTAGATTTTCTCAATAAAGGTGCTTTACATTACTAAGGGTTGATGATATGATACAGCAGTCTTTATCTAAAGGATTTCAAATAGGAAATACTTCAAACTTGATTGCATATTTGGTACCAGAGGTCATTTTCACTGTGGTCGAGCTCTTATAAGTAACTAATATTTTAAAATAAGGGAAGTATATTCAATTCACGTCATGATAATGACTGTAGAAAAACCCATGCTAGCCTCAAATCCGGTATACGGCGCACGTTATGGAGAAAATGACCTTATTTCAAGCGTCAGCCGGAAAAGACACGGTTGAATTTACCAAGTAACGCGCCAAATCTCCCATCCTTTGGGTTCGCTTTAACGTAATAATGACAATAATGGATTCCCGCTTGGAGAAAAGGGGATTGGCGTCCTATTGGCGAGTTCAACGGAAAGTGTGACGAAAAGCAACATTAAAGCAATAATCGCGTGTCCACACGACCGACCATTCCGGGGCCATCAAAATAGGAAGCATAACCTTTTACACAAACAAAGCCGCAGAGGGGCGGAAGAGGGAATCCATGGACGGTCGAGCAAACACAGGGGACCCAAAACCGTCTGCCCGCTCACGACGCTGAATGCGATCAACAGACAACCGAAATGTTTGCAAGCAAATACGAGGTCTGAAGTGGAGGAAGAAGTTTGGAAGAGGAAGGAAGGGGACGTAGGACAAGAGAACACAGTAATGTCGCGGATATGGAGGTAAAGGGGAAACTAGGATTGGACCAACGTTGAACATGTAAATGGAATAAGTTTTTCAACGAAAAAAAACAACGTCTGAAAATTATGCATTTCCCCACGAAAGCATTGAAGTTGCAACACTCTAGGCTTACCAGGTTCATCTCTTGTCAGGTTATGGCTTTTTCACCGGAATTACATTCGGCATTTTCCCGTCAGAAACACATGAATAGGAAGGAGCTACTAATTTCATTTATTTATACTGCAATGTCTTAATTAAATTATTCTCCTACGTCAAGTATTTTCTATTTTTAATAAAGGACATACAATTGTGTACAGGGACGATTGGGCAAAAACTCTGTGGAGCTGTGCCTACAAGATATTTTTCATGATTCTTCTGAACGCACTAATGTATGCAGGTATTCCTCCCATACATGCCTAATCGCCATAAAGAAGCATGCTCCGGATGCTATTTTGAATTTATTTGTATTTTATTTATATTTATATTATTTATATTTGTCACAAGCTTGTATTTTCAGCTAAAAATAGGTTCTTCCATAATAGAATGCCAATGCCTGGGATATTCAACGATTTCTTTCTTGCTTCACCCATTGCTCATACAGCATTCTAGGTACCATTATTACCTCACATCCTCTAGCTTTTACTCCCTGAGTTTAACGTCAATGGAGAATAAAGGTCCATTTCCAAACGAACAGTAGACTCTCCCTCCTCGTTCATTCTATGTACTACATTCTCTAAACAAAACGCAAAACATTACATTAAATAGTGATGAAAACGGCTTTCTAAACATTTCATGTGGACGATAAACACTAAACTTACAGACTGAGTAATATCTGGCTATAAGTTAAAAGAAGGAAGTTTTTCACAGTGCATGTTTCATATTAGTCAACTAAATTACACGATGCTGCGTTAATCTGTAGTAAAAAACTAATGTCCCACTGGAATTAGGGCAAGTATTTAAATGCTTTCTCTGAGTGATAGGATATTTGAGGCTTTATGTATTATTCTCACAGATACAGAGATATTCCATATCGTTTTAATTTAAAAATAATTCCAAAGGTGAGAATTTAGCCAAAATATTATTCGTTCCTTTTTCTTGATATGTTAAAAAATTGCCTCTGTGCATATATCCATAAATCGCTTTTCAAAACTCCTAAAATGTGTGCACTTAAGAGACTGGGTGGGAAAAGGTGAAAATACAAAGAGGATAATAGATGATTTTAAGTAGTTGAACGCGTGAATATAAGTAAGAGAGAGAGAATTAAGGACGTGGTGAAATGAGCGGAGTGAAAATATCTCGGTGAGGTAGTCGAGAGTTAAGAGAGGTGGGAAAATTTGTCTGAATGCGACGGGTCGCCAAAGGCTGTTTCCCCTAATTAATCCCACCACGACGCGAACTCGTACAAATATTAGCGCGGTCGAAAAACCCTCCGCGTGCCTTGCGCGCCCCTGATATCATTGCTTACGTGAATGCTCTGCCTAAGCGGACACCCTGAATGAGGTCGAGAAGATTAAAAGGGGAGGGGCAAGAAAAATGAAGAGGGATGGGCGTATGAAGAGACAATGGGGAAAGGTTATCCTGTCGGGGAGGAAAGTATGTGAACATGGTGTGGATGGTTTCGCGGGACTGGTGGTCAAAGGTGGTTGCAAGCAGGTGTTGGGGTTCAAAGATAAGACCGAAGGTCAGGCCCAAAAGGGATGAAACACAAATGCAGACGGTATATGAGGTGCAAATGGAGTTAGTGGAAGAAGCGCCGGGGAAGGTGGGATGGTTGAGATAGTTAGGAGGGCTACGGCAGGGGGAGAATGCGGGAAAGAAGTTTTGGATGACCAAGGGACTGAATTTATGGACTCTCCGACACAATACCCTACGGTTACAATCCAACAAATAAAATGAATTAAACATCAATAAATTCTGAGAACTCTGGCTCCCTCGATTATTTTCGAAATCACCGCAGTTAACTTGTTTGAGTGACTTTGACTAAGTTTATGTGACCTTTCATTACAGCTTCATAGCTGAAGCCAGGGATAACAATAAAAATAACTAAAAATTCGTTTAAGACAATTTTAGATGAATATGAGACGCATTTTATTCCAGCACCTAATTTAAAAACTTTGAGAATTCATTTGAGTTTAACACATTTTTTTTAAACATCCGGATAACAAGCAAGATTACAAGAATGGAGAATGTAGCTATTATAAATTAAATTGAAATTAGATCATGCCCCATGCTGAGGCATTTGGTGTACAGGATTCACTATATTACGCAATGTAGCAATGGAAAGAATTTGACTAAAAAGAGAATATTTGCGCTACATTTGTATTACGCTAAAGTTGATAGCATGAGACACTAGATTTACTAACTCTTTTAAATGGCATAGTCGTCTCAGCACCAGAGGAATAGTCCTATTTTAACTATTTTCTTAATCACGCTTGTTCTACATTGTAACTAGAATGTGCTGCTACCCTTTAAGCTAACCAAAACCCTTTACTTTATTTTTGAGGAATAAATTCTCAAAATCGGTATCACTTTCTTGAAATTAAAGCAAGATATATTTTAGCTTTAAAATATAAGAAATTTCTTCCCTGTACAAAACATCTGCTCATTTTTGAAAATACTGGGAGTATATTTTCATTCTGTAGTTAGAGTATTCAACATACGTGAGCCATAGAGAAAATTAGTGATGCAAAATTAAAACTTTTGAAAGATCAGGAGAGTAATAATCTGAAAAAGCTATGGTATTTAAAAAAAACCCTAATTCCTAATGAAAGGAGTAATATTTAAGTCCAAATCTCACGTAAAAATCTTATTATAGAAAAGGATAATTACCACTCCTGGATGGAACTGACAATTCCTTACTGAAGTAGAACGAGAAAATAAAGGCATTTGTATTTCTCCATCACCTTGGCGATATTAAACGAATTCTGACGGGAAAAGTTGGACCCAGTTTCCTTTATATTAGACTTATCGTTCACGCATAACCTTCTTAAATATATTTATTGAATTAAAAACTTGAAAAAAATTGCCTCATTATAAAATTATTGGAGAATACATAAAAAAATTTAAGTCTTTATTTGACGACTTGCGCGAAGCTGTTTCTGGCTGAACGTTTTGCAAGAATGAAGTACTCTCGGCAATAGAATGACGGTACATAGGAAAAAGAATAAGAAAATAAAAAATGGACCGAAAAAATAGAAAGCCCAATTCCCTCTTGGTGTCCCTGAGAGATATTTTGTTGAGTTCCCACCAACTAGGATGTCAGTTTAGAGATGACAAACTTCGAGACCTTCACCTCGCCAGGAAATTGTCGTCCAAGCCCACCAAGTCACCCCGTGAGACCGGAATAGAGTTCAGACGTAAAGATTAGTTCGCAAGAGAAAATTTGAAGTTTTCTTTATTCACCCTTTTGTGGGGAAAAGTTACCTCTAAAGTCACTGCTACACATTTATAGGAGGAGAACGGTCTTGAAGTTAAAATTCCCCAAAAAACTCTGCTCCGTACGAAGATCAGCTAACAGGGTGCTCAGAATGTACTGTAAAATATGAATCCAACTCAATTAATGATGTATTCACACATTCCCTTATTTTTACCTTCTGATTGTGAAAGTTATGAGTAAGTTTAGAAAATATTTTCAGAATAAATAATAACATAAAAGAATTAATATTTGTTAATATTTTTATACTCATCTTAGCTTGAACACTGGAGCATTTTTTTGGCATAAATTTATTGAAAACAAGATGAAAGGAGATTTTGCGTATTGTAAGCAAAAGGCTAATGATGTGGTTATAAATTGATAAATTAGTCTATTTTTACACTTTAGTCCCAATACACTGTGGAGAGTACAAATATTATCGGAAGCTGAAAACTCATTTGTCAAGGAATATATGATTCCGACCAATTTGCTATTATATCATTACGCCTCACAAATATTATTCACTATGAATTGATATTAGTTACAAATTAATTGAGTTGAATATAATTTTGCATAGTAATGAAGGTATGGTTGCGTTTTAGAAAAATATGCTCAATTAAAATTTTTGGCACTCTACTTGACCATAAACCTGGCCCTTTCATGTTTTATAAATATTGTAATGCTATTACCATTGATAACTAATTGATATAAAATAATTCATGTCATGGATATAATTAACGGTTTAAATGAATTCTTTTCAGTTTCTTTTCCTATTCACTTCGTATTCATTGAAGTAAAAGAAATCAAAATATTTGCATATGCATAGTATTTTAATTTAAAACTTCCCCTAGAAAAACGAATAACTATATGAATAGAGCAGTAGAAATTAAGCTATAAAGCTTTTTTTCTGGCGCATAAACCAGTCATAATCACCAGTAAGACTGTATTTTATTTCGCGAGATAGGAAATAATGATAAAAAACTTTTCCAATCCAACACCCGGTAAATTTTCATTTAAGCCAATATTTCGGTTGAAAAAATGAGTTTTGGGATGAGGCAGATATTAATTTAAGTTTTGACGTGGACGTAAAATCTAAATGAAGAGCTATAGAACAGAGGTACATAAGGTTTGGCAAAACTGTTTTCATTCAGGTTCCAAACATCAGAGTCAAGTTTTAACGCAATCAAAACGATTGGCGGACTGTATTTATTTTTGATGAAGGTTTGTCATCAAAGAGGAATATTTATTTAAAACCTAGTTCTATAAAAGCAAAGGAATGTTGGAAAAATGATGGCTGTTTTAAAATCCTAGCAATGGATACACCAGTTTTCAATAATTCCACTGATCTGGGTATATTTCCATCACCAGTTCAGTAGATGATTTTTTCATATAACCTGGCGCATCAAACATCTCTGGGGAAGATGTAATCCCAAAATTTTTAATACAGTCATTTTTTTACTGATATGCAATTAACTTCGGCACGCTCGGTGAATGTAGGCATGTAAAGAAACAAAAATAATTTGAAAACATTGCTGGGAACTTGGAGTTTCAGATTACAATTTAAAATTTCACCAATAGTCAATCTCGGGATGCTAAAAAATAAAGTAATAAAACATGGACAGTTTAATTATGCTTGAATTCGAGAATATAAACAACACCAACTGAAAATCCGAAAAAGAACAGCGATGTATTCCGAAGAAGAGTTTAATTTCGGGTATATTCTCCTCTTTCAGAATACGTAAAAACAAAGACCCTTCAAAGCTGGGGCGCAACGATCAGGAGGCTGACTCAATCAAGCTAACCAGTTCCGACACACGTGTGATATATATATAATTCTCTCACAATGCCTCCACGGACGATGAATTCCACGCCCACCGTGACTCTACGCAATAAGGATGTCCTCAGCGTTTTGCAGCGACATTACCCCAGTCCCGACCCAGTATAACATTGACACAATCAATCTGCGCGGCATGTTTTAATTTCATTTTCCCTCTTATCTTTCAATTAATCTAGATTCTCGAATTCCCTAATTCCCTCCCGTTCACTCCATTATCGGTTCTATCTCCTCCCACACCACCCAGACCCCGGATTCTCCAATTACCTATCCAAGCAAACTCCTCGCTAACCCCCCACTTCTGCTTAACGGTCTCCAACTATCACCATCTCTCTCTTTCTACCCACCGTCGACTCTCTCTCCCAGCGTTTCATTTTCTCCGTTAATTGCAATGTTTAAACCTCTATTTTCTGAAGTCACAATTAGAACTTTTCCGATTGTGCTCAGGAGCTTTCTTATGAATATCTCTCAGTTCTGCCGAATAATTTGATTCCAGTATCAAGGTGAAACATTATAATCTATTTCCATTACGAGATATTTCTTCAATCCGTTCCAATCTAATCAATTCCGTATCATAAAAATTAAGTTCCTATTGCGGTACATTTCGTTCTGATGAATCCATGGTAAACCCAGTAAGGGTGAATACAGAGAGGGGCAAATATTCAAGGAAAGACACGTTTGGAATTATTTAGAGTTTGGGGGGCATATGAAGAATGAAAGATAAGATTGACATAAAATGAAAAGGAAGTCATATTCAACTTTTCATTGATTCATACAGTATATACCAGTATGTTGTTATTTCAACCACAAGTGGTAGCAGAAGATGATGGAAAAACTTTGAAAATTCTAACGTATATCGTGTGTTAAAAATGAAAGTTATAATTAGTTATGACTTTTAGAAAGTAAACTCTTTCAAACATGATTGTTGGTATTCATGATTATTCATAATACAAGCAAGCAATTTTCTTTTTTAGCAAGCAAGATATTTGCTTTTTTAGCAAGCAAGCAAAGTTCATAGTTTTCCTTTAAGATATGTTTTCAACAACTGAGAATGATACAAGTGTGATCTTGATGTTAACATATGTATCGTAAAATTACATAAAAGTTTAACTCACATTTAGAATTGTGTCTATGCGCAAATATGTCTTAAAAACTTATGTGATCTTTTCAATATTTTGGGATTAAAATGATGCGTAGGCGTACATTATGAATCATTCAAGTGAAAATCCTCTGGTATGTTTCCAAAATTGTTTTTCGAGAGTTAAATAGCCATGCAACGTTTCGAAAATAAACCGACCTGCTATCACAACTCACACGTATCCAGTCAAATTAAATGAATATTAATTTTATTTAGTTTAAATGTATATTTTCAGTCAATACTTGTTTTTACGACTGGAAAATGAGATTTGTCCGAGATGAATTGAACGAAGCACTCAACTGCAGATCCATTAATTTGTATGCCTCATGAGTAAAATTTCACTTTGGTTTTCGAGCCAGTTGTTTTAGTCAAGCCTAAAGTAAATATAAGAAGTGCAGTTATCATAGTGTGAGTTAAATGACTTTTATATTCTGCGTTTTATTATGCATAAAACTATCAATTTTGATACGGAACTTAATTACATACTATTACTTGCATGAGTTGAGGGGATTGCTAATTTCTTTTTGTTCTGAAAAAGTATCATAAGAGAGTAGCTGGAAACACCCGTGAGTAGATAAAAGGAAATTATGCAAATTAAGTCGGGGAGAAGGCTTTAAAATCAAAGGCCATGCAGGAAATCAATCCATAATTGACGTGGCGTCAAGCAAACAGTGAAGCAGTAGATTCATTGCCTTTGTCTAGAGCAAAAAAAAAACATCTGAGGATACATGAGTGAAAAACGAAACTCTTCTTTTAGGGATTCAAGAAATTTCCTCCTTGATATATTGTGCCCTGCGTCGCTTTCAAGAGTTAAAGGAAAAATACGTGTTCATTTGCAGTCATTATAGCAGCAGGCAAGAATTCTATTTACATGGAAAACATATTAGTGACATATGGGATGGTTTGAGTGCATTACGCTTTGGAATATATGAATGGGAAATTTTTGAGTTGGAAATTGAGGGGAAAAATTGGTAATTAATTGTTAAAGAAAGTTAGGCAATATTTAGTTTCTGGATATTCACTCCGCAGTGGAGGATGGAACAATCAGTGAGCAATTATTTGGTGATGCGTAAATATGTAGGTAAATGCGTATTGAATAGATAACCGAGAGAGAGAATCTAAGCAGTGGAGTTTAAGACAGCAAACAAAGTGTCAAGTAAGCAAAACTTACGGGCCAACAAGTGGCCTCACGCAGGAGGAGATAGACACCAGGCGTAAACAGATTGAAGAAATAATGTTTAGAGAATAGTAGTAATGAAACGTTTAGAGAAAGCAATAACAATGGGTTTGAAACACGGTGGAAGGAGGAAGTAGGGATTCTAATCCCTGGGAATGTTGTATTACATTTCTTAAGATATTATCGCTGATAGACGGAACGTCTAGCTGTTTAGAAAAAACGAGTTTGAGAATCAAATCGATTGTATGTACCATAACAAGCGTGCGTTCATGGATGAAATACTACGAACAAGCAAAATTATTTTCCGTGTCCTCTCCGTATTGTTTTTGCAACAAGTCTCCCTATCCCTTCTCTCCAACTCCCTACAAACATTGATTTCATGTTAAGAAAAATTGAAATTAGGAGCAAGACATAATCCCATACAATGGAGTAATTTCAAAATTTCAAAATGTTTCAATTATTATTATTATTTTAATGCACAAGCGTGATGACAGAGTACTCATGGCAAAGAAAGAGAGGGATCTGAATAAGATTATTATAACCATGGAAAGGACAATGTTCAGATATCAGCTGAAGATCAATGAGAAGAAGGTTAAGATAATGGTGTGCAGCAAGAGAGATGAGGCAAAAACCAAAGTTAAACTAGGAAAACAAAACCTGTAAGAGGCGAAAGAGTTCTTTTACCTTGGAAGTCTAGTAACAAACGATGGATGAAGCAAGTCCTAAGAAGAGTGGGAGCAAAGAGAAGTCAGCTGAAAACTCTAAAAAGAAGACGGGATAACTTAATCGTCTATATCTTGAGACATGATGGCCTGATGAAGACGATCGTCGAAGGAAAAGTGAATAGGAAGAACGGAAAAGAAAGGCCCCGTACGACATATATGTAACAGGTCATGAGGGATGTGAAAGAGAGGAATTACGTTAGTATGAAGAGGTTATCCGGTTTAAGAATCAAGCGGAGGGCTGCGTCAAACTAATCCTAGGATTGTTGACTGATGATGAAGATGCAGAAGCGCATCATATCGTATTGGCAACCAGAAATTCGGCATAAAATGTCATTATTTTGCTTTTTAAAAACAATACCATGTTATTTTCCACAATGCATATTAATAACTTGAATCAAGCCAGAATTCGCGTTATCCTCATAACACATAAGGCAAACATTGAGTTACAGAGTTGGTAGATGTAATTAAATAAACCTTTTTTTGGAGGTTTTAATGGAATGGTTACACTGGAATATTCGTGGGTAGCATTTTAGGATGGGACTTTCACATTTAATTGCGTGTCCGGGGTTAACAAGGCAAAAAATATGCATTCAAAAAACTTTAATATGTAAAAATATTTTGGTAATGAAGAAGTCCTAAGAAGAGTGGGAGAACAGAGAAGTCTGCTGACAACTCTAAAAACAAGAAGGGAAAACTTAATCGGCCATATCTTGTGACACGATGGCCTGATGTAGACAACCGTCAAGGGAAAAGAGAACAATAAGATTGGAAAGGGCAGGCCTCGAATGAGATACATGGAACAGGTTGTGAAGAATGTAAAAGAGAAGAATTACATCACAATGAAAAGGTTGTCCGGTAGAAGAATCGAGTGGAAAGCTGCGTCAAACTAATCCTAGGATTTTTGACCAATGATGATGATGACATTTGACGAATCTTTCCCTGAAAATGGATGACGATGTGTTTTATTTGGAAAATAATAAAAATAAATACCTATTTTTTTATTAATATTTACGTATTTAAATGAAGCTTAAGGGTCGTGATCTCAAATCTTACTCTCATGGTTCAGACTTCTCGCAATATAACTATTTAACAATTTTCAAGTATCTCAGGCACAAAAAAATAACTCTTTCAATACGTATATATTTAATGCTTAGGATTGTCTCTTCTGGTGAGTGACCTCACTTCTATACTCACAGGAGGACCTATCACCAAAGGTGCTGAAAAATATGCCTTTTTGTTGTTCGAAGGATTTACAAGACTGGTATGCACCAAGCTATTGTAATAATTTCATTGCTAAAAACCTATTTATTCATTTAAAAATAATTTCTAAGGAATTTTATTACAATTTCTCTGACATATTTTACGAAATATGTTGAAGGATCTAGTAAGATTGATGTTATATTTCTACAGGACGAAAGGTATTCTAATGCTTTTGCAACGCTATATCTCTCTTGCATTCCTTTAATGATCTAATTGAGCTTATAACCTATTCTAAAATTATTTGGGAAAAACAGATCAAGCTTAGATTAACAAATTATTTTACATACGAACCCACGGGGTGATACCTATAGAAGTTCCTTGAAGCAAGTATGTCTCTTATATATTTCATATAAGTGACCAGAAACACCGTTTCCATTGGTATTTATGGTCACTCATCTCTCATATACTTTAAACCAAGAGGCGGGAACCATCGATAAAATTGTGTATTTTTAGATCAATGAAAGCACATCTTGCTATTGGTTTCTTTTTATTACTACAAAAATTTTAGTATCCTCATGATAAAAAAAGCAAAAAGATCAGTTCACAGTGAACTCAACAATTGCTACCGCGGCTATTAAATCATACGAGGCAACGTATTATTCCATTTACACCAAGTTACTATGCGTTCCGAGCACGTGGTAGTGCCCTACATTGTATTGGAAAGTACCAGATGGAACCCAAGGACAACTGAATTTTGAGTGCATTGGTGCAAATCCTCTCACAATGCTTGCTGTTCGATATTCGTGGATCCCTTCGAAATGCTAGTATTCCAAACCTTAATTAAGAGCATAAAACCAAGATAGTAATTTGCAGTAAAGAGAAAACTGTGGGAAATGGAGCGTTTTTTGCTATGGAAGAGGATTTTTTGGGGCGGAAACAGGTCGGCGATTATGCCTTTCATTATTTTTTCCTCTCCCCAATCCTCCCCTTCAATTCTTTTTCCTCCTCGGCCAAACTCATGGTCTCACTCCCTTCCCATGCCAAAGGCCTCCACCCCCGCGAGGATTTTAACCGTGGAAAACCAAAAATTCCAGCCCTTCCGTGGGAAGTTATTGCGTGCGCTCATTTCTTTTATTTTGGTCCGAGAGCGAAAATGGGATGAGGTTAAATGAGAATGGTGGGAACGATTGAAAAATAGGCGGAGGTTTACGCCGATGGAAAGTACGACTACGTTTTCTACGGTAAGGATGACAGAGCGGAAATTACTAGCTCGGTAAGTAGGCAAAAAGTGGAAATGAGAAAAGGGTACAGTCTAAACAGCAGGAAAACATTGACGTAAATTTTAACAGGGAAAAATCGATAAATAAGGACAATAATCGGTGATATTTGAACAAAGCAAAAATTTATAATCAACGTATAGCTTTTGATACTTGGAGAAGGGCCTTCCTGCAGAAATATGTGTTTTTTGCCAAAAGGAAAAAAACTGAATGTGAGCCAAAAATCAGCGATACACGATGCTCCGCTCATGCGATTGTGACTACGTGTGAACCCGGCGGAAATTCATGCTCGAATCTTTCTCGCGCAAATTCAATCCTGAAACTCCCCAAATAGTCAAGGCACGCTCCACCGCGATATATATTCAATATTGAAGTCCGGAGAGTATGAAATACGGCAATGCCCATGTACTGGATATGTGTGAGTGCGGATTTAAATACAGTTTTCATCAACGTTCCAGTTTCATTAGTAACGAGGATTTTTAGCATTTCATGGTATGCAGAGTTGTATCGCTTGGCAATACACGGAACGGCCCAGCGCTTTGAAGGGAATCATTCGGAGCGCGGTGGGAATTTAGACTTTACTAACTGGCCAGTGGTTTGCATGACTGACTTTATTTTTTATCAGCGAACAATGATTAAAACAGACGCATATCCTCCATTGTTGTGATGTGTGTATGGAATAATATCGGTGGTCAATACGGCTAAACATTCGTAGCCGAGAATCCATTCAATAAAATGTAAAAAAAGGAAATTAAATATATCTTTAGGAGAAATTATAATGCGATATGCATTGGGAAGGCATGCGTCGCAGAGCTCGAAATATTATTTTAGCTCTGCGCGCCATGAATAGGAATTATCCTGATAGCAAATCGATAATTTTTCAACACTTTGAAAAACAGAGCACAAGCAACTATTCCATGGTCTCACATATACCAAGATGCTATGTTGATATTTCACTGGCTCAAATTTTTGATAATAATAAAAAACTTTTTACCTTTACATTCAATAACGCATATAAATATGCTCCTACTCAGTTGTTTCCACTGAAGATGCAACTATAAACATGTGCTTACTTGTACCGGTTTGCAACAAATCTTTTGTAACGCGCTAAAAAATAAAAGTGAAATATGAAAATATTTAAATTTTCCATTGAAAGTTAGAAGATTTAATGATTTTCCAATTACGATAAACAACTGCATAGAGGTGTAAAGTAGATGAGTACTTGTGTGAACTTTGAAGTTGGAATGAGTTTTATAGCTAGTACTGAATCAATATGAAAATATAAATTTAAAGCCGGAAAAACTTGATATGGTAGGAATAAATGGAATGGTGAAGCTTTAAATATAATGATAATATTATACCTTAAAAAATCAAGCCATGATAAGTGATTAGGATCACACAAGATAAAGAGGCTAAATAATTTTCAATTACAAAAAAGAAAAAATATGAAAAAACAAAAATAATAAGGGCCCTGGGTATTAAAACTGGAACAAATAAGATTTTTTAAAGGCCTGGAATAACTAAGGGAACTGATAGAAAGGCAGAGAGCAATTATAAGCGGAATTAATTTATGTGAAGTTATTATTTTGTTCAGCTCTATATTATTACCTAAAACCTATGAGTTAACTTAAAAATACAGTTAAAGAGAAAGGATAATTATAAATAATCATGTAAGTTTTCTTATAACTTTGAGAGCCAAAGGGAAAGTGGGTAAACAGTTTATGCCGGTTAACTTGAGGGAAGAAAATGAGTTAAAAAATTTAGCAAATTGGGTACGATCAAGAAAATTTCAAATTCTCCTTTATCAAAAATAGCAAATATTTATTATTACATCGTTTGAGCTGTGTATCACTCTAATTTTAAAGTATCGTGAAAGAAATAATTTTCAAGGAATAGCATTTGAATAAAATATTTATTTCTGGTGAAAAATCTGTGCGCACATGATAAGTTAATGATGTGGCAATTATTAGTGTCAGGTTGATTTCCTCATTGCTAAAAGTAACACCTCCACAGGAGCTCAAGATTTTAGTTGCTGTAAAATTCCCCACCATTTATGAGGTCTGGTCAGCAATGGAGGTATTAATCGTATAATGTAAAATCCTTATCAACCATAATTCCCTTCCAGTAATTTCCGCACTATCTAACACCTCAAAAAGTGCCTGTTAAATAAAAATGTTCAAACTGCGGCGCAGACGGTTGATGCATAGGTCATCTTGCCGAACTACCGAACTCATACGGTTATAAGGTTAGAAGTCTAATTGCCATAAATGTATGACAAAATGATCCTAATACTGATCCCATAGTATTAAAAATGTCTTGATTCCCGTGGCAGTTAAAAAGTTGCCAGCACCATTTTCATATATGTCGCAATAAATATTGAAATTAAAATCTGTTTGCTTTTAGTAACCGGCCGCAAGGAATCTTACTTTCTGGTAGCTTTTTCTACTACTCAATCGCCTTAAAATATCAATTGGCTCTCTTTTCGCTGAAAAATAATACATTTTGTTTTTATCCATTCAATGTCTTACACTAGCAGTCTCAGATTGAATTCTTTTGAATACACCGAGAGTATTTTCAAAGATATACGCAATGGCTAATGCCTCAATATCAGTAGTATAGAATTGCATCTTTTGTCCACGATCATTTATCCCGAATGCCACGAATTCGTGTTTTACCTCCTTCATCTGATAACGAAGTGTTCATTATCGGGTTAAGCGTTCAAAGAAAGAATTCAAACTTCGCCAGATAACGAATGCCATTAATTTGGAAAATTTTTCAATGGACGTAATTTTTATTTATTCTCTTTCACTGGAGTCGTTATTAAATAAATATTTTTGGGAGCACGACAGCAACGATACCACGAAGATAGCTGCTCCTCCCATTTACCCCGAATAATGATTTAATTATTATAAATAAAGAGAAAAAACTTGCCATGTGTGATTTCAAGGAGTTAAGTTTGCTTTTACAAGATTCCAAAAAAATGAGCATTATCGTTTGCTTTTCAACTCTATCAGCCATATGCATACCAATGCTTAAAACAATAATTCACCTTTGGTAACAAATTCTATACGCTATTTGCGTTTAATCTGAACTGCGAATATAGAGAATATCCATGTTGATAGATATCCTTGCCACAATTGTTCCCATTGTTTGTAAACCATATCTTTTTGCTTAGCAACATGTTATAAGAAGGCATTTTATGCAAGGTTAGTTATCGTTAACTTGACTTGAAAACTGCTTTTACCTACTCTCAAAGAACAAGCATAAATGCTCCCTTTGAAGTTTTGATCGACAGTCGGCATAGGTGGTCAGGAACTGTCTATACCTAGTAAACCACATTTACGATAGTTAGCGGATAAAACGTGGGAATTGACAAGTTTGTCGCTGCATTTTTTCTTATTCATGATGGAAAGTGGATAAAATTAGTGGATCTGAGGAATAGCCGTCTTATTTTTGTACAAGAAATCTATTCGACATCTAATGAAACGTTAATATCGTATTCGTGGAAAAAATGCCTGATCTTGGACGCTGGCGAAGGTATTTAACAGAGTACAGTATGTGACGTTAACTGAATGCAAAGCCACTGCATGGCTAGGAAGTACTAAATATTTCATGGAGTGAAGTTAAGATACCATTGCCGCGAGTTCGCAGCTTAGGCCATGGAGTTTAGAAACCTTAATCCCATTTGATCTTCATTACAGCGCCTGGGCCCATAGTCTTCATGACTTGTGGAATCGACTGCTGCCATTTTTTGGCGAATGAAATTAGCAAACGATCAATCACGGCATACTTATCTACTTCTTTTTAATGTTAAACAAATCTCTTTCCAGATGAAATTCCATCCATCCAAGATAACTTGTTAATGTTTGCAGTACCTTATGCAAACGCTACCAATGCAGCAAGTTATCAAAATTTTACCAGAATGTATCGTGATCAAGCGGATATTACCATGATGAAGGGTATAAGTTACATCTTTTTAGTATATTCCTCATCATTGACTGTTAATTAAGCACGGCAAATAAAAATCTGAGCCCATAAATTCAAAAGTTAAATTTTTATCACCCATACACAAGAGAAGAGTAGCTTCCACCTTTCATGATTGTGGTGGAAAAGCATCCTCATACCTATAAAAGATAATGCATTTGTGTAATTGCTATGATAACAAATACTACACTGATGTCAAGAGAGATGTCAAGGTAAGATTCATTGTTAATCATATGCGTTGTTCGTTAGGAATGAGTGTCATAATTTTATAAGAGATTTAAAACATGTAGAATAACTTATGGATATTTTATGACATTTGCCTTTACTCCATAAAACTATTTTATATTATTTGTAGCAATGACAGTTTTCTGTTTATTGAAATTCTATTGTAATCTATGATTCATTACCGATGCATTTTTCTAATTCTCTAAAATATTTGGAAAATTATTAATAACGGGATATACGAATTTTTAACTATGCACGATTGAAAATGCAATAATTGAAAAAAATATGTATCCGCAAAATATTTTTCCCCACTCATGGACTAATACCTTAAATTGGCCATTTGTGATTTCGTGTTCCCATGACACCTTGATGTGATATGCCATGAGAGATGTCATTCATTGCTGGTATTTTAACCAATTTCGGTTATTTTACAAAAGCTAGATAAAACGGTTGCAGTAGCAGTGGGCTTCTTAGGGTCAAAATGAGCTAGATACCAATGAAGGTCATCCAAGAGACTCGTCAATCATTCCATTGGAATACCGATAATACCGAACTCGGAAATAGGGTAGCTATTAAATTTTAATGTGATGTGCACCACGCACGACAGCAGGGAAGGTATGAAATTTGGGGGGGCGACCATTCCAAATCCTCGCTCAGTAGTACTAACATGAGCTGCATCTAAGAAGAGCTAAATATTAAAGGAAGGTTGAATTGCGCGACTATAATAATAAGGGTAGGGACTGCAAAGACATTTGAAATTGGCATAAGAGACTTGAAGAAAGTAGATTGTAATAGCTCTATAAGTACTGTTATACTAATACTTTAAGACATGATACGATAGAACCTATGGCGCTATAACAGTTACGGGTTAAGCGTAATTTATACTTGAGAGCACGAAAAATGAGCTAATTCAATGACAGAAAAAAAACACCGGAACATAATAAGTAAATATAATGTTTGATGGTAAATACTGAGTATTTAAGCAAAGAAATACCTTAAAATCTAGTCAAGACACTGGTCAACACCTTATTGAGCGTTTTTTCAGAAGAAAAATTTGACGAGTGCTCAAAAAACTTGATGATAATAAAGCGCGCGTTTAAACTACATATTTTTATTTACAGATATTTTATTTGATTGCAGTGGTCAAAGAAGTTAGATAGATATGGATAGAATTTGAAATAAGATCATTAACCAGTGCAAAGGAATTGAAAGGAATTGCTGTAGGAGAAACGAACATTTTTTTTCCTGTAAAAACCTGTTACCATCCACAAAAACATTGTTTAGTCACAATTACAGAATCTTTGCAAGCATAATGCCAGTCGACTCAGGATGGTATCAGGTAAATCATAAAATAATATAAGGTATATGTTGAAAAAATTGCGATTAACTCATATAGCGACAATGAATGCACCGGAGCCAATTTAGCATTTATATAATGCAGTGCCACATCATAGGGTAGAAAGATGCGCAAAGAAATGTAACCCATGACACTGGTAGAAATAAGTGTGTAACACCAAGAGGTAAATAGGAACCTTCTGAGTCTATGTAAGGGAAACCTCTGAGAAATAGTGGAGAGAGATGACAGCAGGGAGAGCAACTATTAAGCAGGAATAATTGGAGTTGATGGGCGAAATTGATAGTATAAGAAATATTTGAGAAACTTCATTAGAAAGATGGATCACAGAAGAAACTGAAACAATGTAAATACTGAGCCAAAGAGATTTATTTTTAATATTACTTGGTACTACACCCGTTAGTTATAATGGTGTTTGGAGTTAGTTATAATGGTGTTATGCTTCACTTGCTTCTCCCTTTTAGGGAATACTCCCATGTCCTGCTTCACAACCCTTTATCCCGCAGGTAGGATAAATTTCAGCGGGATAAGGTGCAAATGAGATTTAGTGCAAATCATAAAGGCTTTGTGAAATGAATAAATTGGTGTTTTTTTCTCAGAAACAAATATTTATGTTTTTCATAAATGAATAGCTGTATCTCATCCATTAAGAACAGTATGATGACCGATTTGCAAGAAAGCAGAAGAGGCCATGGATGAATAGGGACTTTTGGGGGTAAATTTTTAATAAGAGCATTGATTAAGGCCATGGAAACTGTACAAGAAAAAGAATGTGAATTATAAAAGAAAAAGCATGGGAACAGTACAATATGCAGAATAATTTTGGGAAATAGGAAAGATGAGGCTATTCTTGCGAAGTTGTGGACAGGAAATAGGGTACGGTGAGAGTACTTATTAAAATCTGCCTTAACTGATCTAAAATCAAATATCATCCGACAATCTTGACCCATCAACCAGTACGATATCTTGTTCACATCCTACTGCAATATCTTGAAAGCTACAGGATGTATAATCGACAAGAGATTATTGTAGATTGCCGCTCTTATTACATTCCAGTAAACAGTTATATAGTTATAACAAGCATTATGGCAGTTATGTTGAATGACGTTATCTCAGTACGGAACTGCAAACAGTTTAACATACATTAACACTTCGAATGATGAACAATCACGATGCAAAGCCATTGCAGAAATTTGATAGAAACCCTTTTTTTTTTAATTGCCAAGCACACTGGAAAATTTAGGGACAAAACATTAGGCATCATATATTGGAAATACTGTTACAATGTTCTATTGTTACAACAAAAGTGCAAATATCCTTACTACCTATCGCCACAAATTAATACAGGGCTACTTCTATAAGTGACGTCAGTTGTCCACATATTACACGCTAGAACATGAAGTTTTAAACCTCTCCGTCATAGTATCTGTATCAATTTTTTCTCCTCAATGTATGCTTTTGTATACTACATGATGAAAACTCACATACCTACAATTACGTGAAGCATTATCATTTTAACGATAGAAATGATGTAATTATTAGTGTTTGAATATATGATGACATTATGTGTGTAAACATTTTCAAAAGGGTAACTAAATTCTAAGGAAAATTATTGCCTGCTAGGAACTTTTATTAATTCAATTAAATATCTTAAATATCAACGTAGTTTTAATAAAATTATATCTGTTAAAATAGTTGCAAAGATATTTAAAAAAATATTTTGAGAAAGAGTCAAGTAAAAGGCCATCGAAGGACATGCTTACCTGACACCGATTACAAAACAGCGAATTTCTTACTCCTGGGATGGTTGATATCTTCTCTCGTTCAAGAGTTCACTGTTTCTGGTGATGTTTTAATCCACGACATATCTTCATGGGGATTCCAGGAAACAAGCAGCATCCCATAATCAATCCTTAGTCTCCGAAGTCAATACAACCAATTGTTTGCGAAGATGCAGCGTTCAAGCTACATTGTCTTAATAGGTGATTAGTAGGATTACGATGTCTGGGATAAATACCTTTAAGAATAAAAGTTACAAAGCTATAAAGAAATTGTTCATTCAGATATATATTCTAGCAACATCACATCTTAGAAAAATGGATTCGGCAATAATACAAGATAAACTTATAAAATTAAACTGGTCTCTAAAAATATTGTGTCACGTCCACGGTTCCATGGTTAAATAATCAGTGAATGCGGATAATGAATCAGAAAATGTTTATGCTCATTGGTCCGGTAAACTAAATAACTGGATTCATTTAATACTTATGCATTCAATAATTATTTTAAAAATAATACGAAAATCGCCGTTCTCAACTTCTGGATATCTGGGAAGTTACTGCGAGCAAGCACCTTCTATGAGAAAGATGAGTGTTCTCGGCACCGTGGGTACTCTAAGCTAATTCTTCACACCAAAGAGCCATTATGCAGATGCATGACTTTAATGTGTTCATAAACTAAAAGTTTTTTATACGATAACGTCTGAGATTAATACAACGCAGAACACGAATGTTAAAGGTTTTAAAGAGTAATTCTAAGATCGTGGATGTAAAAGATGTGAAAAAAGCAGGATTCGTCGTCGTTCAGGTAGAATTCACTTAGTTAAAAAACTTACGTCTGAGTTATAACGGTTTTAATGTTTCAAACAACTCCTAAAATCAGTTTTGCATTATTAGTTAATATAAACATATTTCTGGTGTAGTTGCTACCATTACTTCCACCTACTTCCATAATTTCGCTATTTTTGATTTTCATTTCGTTATTATGGTTTTACACGTAACTCAAAACCGCCAATTTTAGACTTAGCGACTTCTGCCTGAACGACGAATCATTGTTCATTGACAAAATAAAATTATTGGGAAATCATAATTTGAATTCCGTTCAAAGCTACCAGACATAGCGTTGGGAGACAGTGGTGAGCAACTTTTACCTATACACTAAGCTTGAATATGCGTCATACCACCGGACACTAAAAATGTGCACATTCAGTTTCCATTTGTACCGGGTTTTCCATTTCTACCCGGTTATACAATCTTAAGCGCCAGTGGCGGAAAAGGCTTTTATGACTTGGATGCACATTTGCCCTTTGCACCCTGTCGCTCTGACGACACAAACACAGATATTTGCGATATTAAAAAAAGGGTGACCCTCCCTCTTCTTCCCCTACCGGGTAACAGCTCCGAAACAAGTCAGCGGGGCTTTTATAACGCTGCGTAAAAACTACCATGGAGAGGTGTTTACTGCGTCACAGGGGTAGAAATGACAACAATAATAATCGAGTCCCGTGGTGAGGGGAGGTGGGGGAGGTGACCCGTCTCTCACACGATGACACGGCATAAAAATCATATGATCGCTCCGAGGACGATGGGAAAAATGGAAGTGGGAGAAGCGAAATGGTGTAGAGTGGGGGTGCGCATGTTTGGTCAGTCAGGAGGGGGGGGAAGGGGGAGAGAGGGTGGCAAGAGGACACACGCACGATGAGAATTTTTGGTCCTGAGTCGGGTTTTGGGGCGCGGGGAGACACCGTCTAGCGGGGGCGGGGTAGGTTGGGAATCAGCGGAGAGGGGCAGGGGAGACACGAGGGGGGTGGAGGGAGAGGGGATGAACCTGCGCAGCGGTGGTGTTCGGTCGATGGGGGTGTGGAAAGCGGGGGAGGGAGAGAGAATGGAGGGGGGAGAAGACGGCGAGAGCGAGGGAGTAGTGAAACCGAGGCAGGCAGACCGATCCGGGCGCTTACTCTGTATGCCGACGGCGGGCAAATGCTCTGGGTAGCGTCTCGGCGCGTGGGGAACCTCTCCGTACGTTCCGACTCGATCTTTTGAGTCTCATCCCGCGCTTCCCAACCGCTCGTTTTATCTCCCCACCAAGGCCTTCATCTGACGAGAGGCGGAGAGTTATCGCACCCTCTTTATATCCGCGCGCGCGCAGCCCGCACGGAGTCTCACGACGAGTTTGCGCGCAGTTTCGCGCGGTGAGTCCACGCGGAATCACTCCACAACTTCCGCCGAGCCAGACTATCCCCGTCGGAAAAGAAGGACCTAATTGACGGTGGGAAGTAGTGGTGGGTGTGTTGAAAGGATCGCCCCGTTCATCTCGGGTGCCGATCGGTCCCTTCCGTTGTTTTATTTTTTTCCCACCTCCCCACAGTTATTTTCCTCCTCACTCTCTTGTGCCGTGCCAAAAACGATTCCACAAATGAGCGGGCGGGCGCCTGGAAGGGGAATCGGAGTTGTGAGAAAGGGATATTTATAAGCTGGGCACAGACGGAGGGCGTGTCTTTGGTGTTTCTACACGGAAGTCCCGAGGATACCCAAGTGTTCAGCGGACTCAGCGGAGAGTAGGGAACCCACACCATTCCTTCTGGGGGGTGGAAGGTAAAATAAAGGGACAGAGCACAAAAGGCATTCAAGAAGAGGAGAGGAGAAACAGATTAACTCCCGCTTCCAACAATCCTCTCGCTTAAGATTGGCTCGAGAGAAAACATCCTCTGCGCGGAAATTAAGCTTTGCGCGAAGAAAATTTCCCACCCGGAATCCTCATCCAACTCATCTCATACGGAATGAAGGCTGGATACGATCCTCGACACCCACACAAGCGCAGTACGAAGGGGACGGGAAGAAGTAACAGATACGGTGTCCCTCGGCCAATCCTCACAGTTTAAGGAAGGAAGAAAAGGAAACGAGATTCACTCAAGAAGTCATCCGAGGGGGTGGGGAGCTTAAGGTACTGGGGCTCGCGTGTGAAAGGATTGAGAATGCCGAGGAGTCATCCCAGCTGAATCTCTGAGACGACCTGTTTATTTCTCGTTCGGCGTATACGATACGTTTCCTGGGGTTGGAATCTGCGACAATCCCGCCGGTGTCCCTTCCCACATATCCAATAGAAGCTCCGCCGGACAAGGTTCTCTGGCGAGTGGGGATTATCCCCGCCAGAAACTCCGGTGATACCCTCCCGGAACAAGTGCAGTGATTCCTTTGCAGTCTCCTCCTGGGGGGAGGTGGGAGTGGGTGGCCGATAAGGATTTTCCCCAGAGTGCGGGATAAAGTTCGAAGTTTTTACTCGGGGCGAGAGAAAGGGGAAGGAAACAGTACGAGGATTACGGAGGACTTATTCCCCGCCTTCCTCCCTATCGTCCGTCGAGTGAAGTTCTCCCCTCTCAACCCTTCTCGCTCACCCCGTCTCATCTCTTCGTCTTTAGCGACCCTTCGCCGGACCACCCCACTATCTCCCGCCGTCTCCCTCTCCGAAACCCTCTCGGTGACGGCCCTCGGGGAAAGAAGGATCGGTTCCGTGAGACGGAAGCCGTATGTCGCTGAGGGATTCGGAGACCGGACCGCGCCTTCGAAGAAGTGCTTGCTCCTGTTTTCCTCATGCGGACGGCTCTCAATCGTCAACTGTGATTCCCCCGTTAGTGTCACCTTATTTCTCCGTGATTACCCCCAGCGCTCCTGAGCGTAGCGAAGGCTGAAATATCTTTGGGATGTGATGCGGTAAGCTCGAAGTCAACAATTCCGAGGGAAATTTTCCGCGATGGATTCGTCAATATGCAGTCAGCGAAGGAAGGTGGCCTCCTTGGTTAGAGGAAGACCGAAGAAGGCCACGAATCTCCCACGGTTCTTGGCCCTACTGGCACTAGGAGTCATCTGCATCTTCGCTCAAGGTTAGTACAAACCTTGCTCATTCTGTTTAGATTATGATACAATCTTTACAACCAATTTATAGCAGCCAATTTAAATTAAACGGAAAGTTCATTATTATTAGGATATTTTGACGACTATGAAGCTTTAACGGTGTTTAAATTAACTGTGTTATTCTCTACAGATGTTTCTTAGCCATAAATAGAAATTAGAGGAACTATGTAAATATTACTTCGACAGAAATTTTAAAAATAGATATACAGAAAATATGCCCAGATCTCAGGTTTGTAGATTAAGTCTTGGCAGTGAATAAAAATGTCTATGGCGTAAAGTAATTTATTCACCAAATAAGAGCCTAAACTGAAGAGATAGTTGAAAATACAGTCCTAATAAAGTCCTTCTTACTTTAATCATGTTTAAAAATTTGTATAATTTTATGGATTCCGAAGAAAAGTAGAAAAACAAAATCTACCGCTGAGGAATGAGCTAATTTCATACCGATAATAATTTTATACGGTAATGCTATCTATTACAAATTAGTTTTACTTCACACCAAAAAATGCCTATTCGGTATTTATAATATAAAAACGTTGCTAAAGATATTAATTATTTAGAGTATAAGTACTGAAAACTTATTATTTCAATTACTGAGTGCTCGTTGCTGATGTTAGTGACTTAAATGAAATCACGATAGATATTATTCCTATATTTATAAATCAATATTTTATGGAAAAGTGGGGAATAGTTAGGTGCGATGATATGGTTTCCATTTCCATTCATAATACAAACTCTTTGATATCCTTTTATTTTAATATATTTGTGAAGTTTTTATTTTTTTAATTTACTTTCAGAACAAAGTAAATAGGTTTTATTTCTGCTTTCTATTTCTTGGAGTTTTCTCTCAAAACCACGAAGAGAAACTTATTTAAAGAATCCAGTAGATGTCAGAATAAAAAGTTAAATTACTATTGAAGAAAACAATGATGATTTAATTTTACAGCGGGTTCTCCATTGGGGAGACTTGGCTTATCCAGGTACGTCTAAATGAGAATACTTGAAATTTTGTTCGTTACTTTACTGTGTATTTATGGAATACTCAAGTAACATACAGTCAATTTACCCAATACCTTCAATGGCTCTTTGCAACAAGCTCAACATTTTGTGGATAAATAGATGGATATTTAATATTGAGGGATGCAGAAAGAAAAGTAGTCTCATAAATTAGGATATTTATAAAAATAAAGAGAAAAAGTAAGGAAAAAACTACTCGTTCCAGAATTACTTCATATACTACGCTTATTTGTTTGAGTGTAACTGGAATTCATACGGAATCTTGCAGATATATTAGTATAAACTCTGCCCGCATTCATGAAATAATAACTTTCACAGGCGCAAAGCCCAATATCATTTTAAAACTTTTTTCGTGCTTGAACTAAGTTCGATCCCATATTTCTTGTTCTCCAATTAAGAGTAGCACTTTTCGAGTAATAATAAGTAATTACCTCTTTTGTGCAATCAATTCATCCTAATGTATGAGTCTCTGCTTTAGCAAATTATTAAGTAACTATCTGAGACGTTTTTACAATTCGAATTTATCGCTCATGACACCCACCCAAAAATCGACAAATTTTTGGATGGGACGTATCGTTGATCACAGGCCAATGAACAGCACACCATGTAAAATCGGAAACCATGTTGGTGTAAGTTTAATTACCAGTATCCAGAAAACCGTCGGCAGGAAAAAAAAGTAAATGACGCGTAGGGTATTTGTGAGGAACACCCATAAGTGCATGGTTTACAGCATAATATAGATCCCTTAGAGTCCGGTCATCTCTTTCAAACAATTACCACATTATACCACTAATTTATAAACAAACCGCCGACAACACCATGTTTAACCTACATTTTAGTGAGTCTGGCATTTTTTCCATACCAGAGATAGTTCTCCGCCGGTGGGGTAGGATTAGATGGAGTGTCACTACTCTTCTTCACATTGCATTATTCGATGACCTCCATCCCTGAGCTAATTCACTCCTTATATCAACGTACCTCTACCTGCCTTCATGCTGTGCAAAATGCTTTTTATTTTTTTTCCAAGCCCTCCCTTACCAGTATTTTACCACCCTCACCAACGCCTTAACAAGATACTAACGTTCACCAACTTTTTTCTTAAATGTTTAACCAGGAATCAAATACTAACACCGATTTGATGGAAATGAGATGGGAAAATTGAAATTCCTTGAAGTTTTTCATTTCTTTTATCTACCGAAAGAGATCTGTCATACGGCCTCTTCCTTGAGAATTTCTCCAAAAGGAAGATGTTCCGCGGGCCGAATACGCGGCTGGAGAAGGCAATTTGGTAGATTACATGGGGCAACACCACAAGTTATAAATTTTGAACTTCCCTCTGTAAATAAAGCACAGAGTGCGAAATGAATTCATATCATATTAAAGATGAAGGTAATATAAAGATACAGAGTGTGTTGTTATTGGATAATATTCAACAAAAATATTTGGTGAATATTATCCTGTAGCAAAAGAAAGTTGCCTTCTGGGGTATTAGTTCGGAACAAGAGAAATAATAGTAGGCATCTTCCTACAAGACAATTGGTAATTCTTTTCTAAGTTGTCATGGCAACAATATAGTGACCCCGAATAGTTATTCCAATTATTACATTTATTCATTTTTAACTCAAAGCTTCAAGCGTGAAACTACAAAAAAATATTTTAAAATTTGAAATAACCTAAGTGGTATAACATTCGGCATTTAAGTTTTTACATAAATATTTGGGTGAAATTACTTTTATTAATATACTTATGATTGAAAGGCATATTGAGTTGGTTGATTTATCTTCTAGAGTATTATTTTGTTGAATATTATAATATTAAAACCTCAAAATTTAGTGGACAAAAAAAATATGACCTGACTTTTTTCGTTCGTGAGGTTAAAACGTTTCTGTTTAAATATTTTTTGTTACTTTCAAATATTTTACAATTCATGTGGAAAAAAGCCAAATTAAAAATAAACCTGCAATTAATGACAGATGGTCTAAATTAGCATCCGAAATAACCAAATTTACACAAGAAAAACCTTTTGCGGGCTCGTAGTCAGAGCAAATAATTTATCAGGAATGGCATTTAAAATGCCAAAGCATAGAATCAAATAATTATTTCGCAACCTTTGCAATGAAAAGCTAAGAAAAATACGCAGTATAGTCTGTTATGGTATACAGTAGAATGTGTGTAACAATGTACATACTCAGAACGAGTTCAAAATTGTGGGAAGACTGGTAATTGCATAGCATCAATCAAGATAATGCGAAGATAATATTCATAAGATGCGAATAATAAGAAGCGAAACACAATATATATTTGTGAAAGTTTATTTCAATTGCTATTTGAAACTTTGGATCTTGAGAAAAGTAGTGGAGTCAGGGACTCCCGCAGTTCTAGAATTTACACTCTACTATTGGTATTAGTTAATGATAATAAATGTATTCAGCATACGTTTCAATGTAGTTTTATACTCTTGTAAGTTTTTAACTCAGCAAGAAAGTCGAATCCTTGAAACAGAATAGGGCTTTAATTCCAAAATAAAAAAGGAACGTAATATGCAAAAAAGTGAAAATATTCTTAATATTCATTGATATGCAGAAAAATTGATTTATAATTAACTAAATTAGAATGAAGAGAAAATATGATGAAATCGCAATGATAGAGTACTATTGAATTGCAATTGCACGCATAACACAAACGTAAAATACACTTTACATTGAAAATATCGAGAGAAGAAAATTATGGCTCTTTCTTGATAATGGCCGGAGGAGGCTGGATGCGGTTAAGAGAATAAAAATATTATTCGCGGAGTGTATAGCCAAGTTTATTTAAATTTTCAGTATTTTTAATATTCCGCAAATTAAACTTGCGTGCTATTACTACGATACGCATAACAGAATATCTAAAATTATTTTTCCAAGGCAGAATATGCTGTTTATTCATACAAACACAAGAGTTAGACTGATAAATTGATTTACATTGGGCACGAATGTAAAGTAATTAACATTTCAAAGACGAGGATATATATCCGAGTAGGTAATAAAAGATCTTCGGGGGAAGGACCAAAAGCAGAGGTTATTGACCTCTTTAGAATTTGTGGTTAAATTATGTTGGTAGCATTTTTTAGGCAATTCACGAAGGGTGGATGGAAACCTGCGACGGTATTAGGCTATTTTTTACGAATGGCCATAAAGGATCCAGCGCTATAAGGTCCCGTCCGATGAGCATAGCTCTAAAATTAAAGTGCTCTCCACACAGTACTCAAAGTGACCTATGTGCTAGTGTACCAATGAAAATTCTCTGTTATAGCAGGTATACGAAGTAGGGCTCTCAGGTTGGAAACCAGTTGTATATCGACTTCACCAATCAGATATCCCATACATTTCCAATATACTTTCTGTTTTTTCAATCTTTATTTTGAACTTAAATCCTCAATTCTTGCCGTTGTCCCTCGAAGATTGTTTCTTGAGATTTTTTCTTTCATTTCTTTTTTCAAAAGGCTTTTGACAATTTCATTATACCTCAGAGTTTGAACAATCTATTTCGTGCTTATATGGCTTACTGCGTTTTACAGAGACCTTTCTTCCTTGTCTATTGTCGGTACGGAGTTCGGACTTGGGCATCCATTTCAATGTACTAGGAGTTGAAGTTGCCCATATTATATCCGAGCTTGGTGACTTACTTACGTAAGTGTTCCCAAAAGTTACTCAGATGGCATATAATCTTTGCGATAGCCTAATTTATATTTCTTATAATGATGTATATTATTGACCACTATATTTTTATGTAGAATTGGTTAATTTTCTGGAGTAGTTTGGTCGATATGAGAAAACACCAATTTAGCCGACGTTTCGCCTCTTTATTGCGGCATCATCAGGGCTTTTGGTGACAATTTTTTGCTGTCACCAAAAGCCCTGATGATGCCGCAATAAAGAGGCGAAACGTCGGCTAAATTGGTGTTTTCTCATATCGACCAAACTACTCCAGAAAATTAACCAATTCTACCTAATTTATATTGTGATTATAAAATGTGTTCCCATAGGCTCTTTATGTTTTCCGTGGTTAAAATTTTCACCGTGCCCTTTCATAGTTTCTTAAATTCTACATGGTTTCTTTGTGCTGAAACAATCTTAGGGGTAAACAAAACGATGTAGGTGTTAAATACTTTTTGCATTTTTTACACAATTCTCAGTTAGCTAAAAATGTCTAAATACGTCTCTCTTTTACATGATCACATTGTTAGATAATTGAGCATTACCGGTTAAATTAAATTTTAACATATTACATAGTGAGATGGTTGTCAAATAAAATAGATTCTAGTTTCGAAGTCGGTAATCATCGTCCTCGGAAAAAAATAAAATGGGGAAAGAAAAAAGCATTTATTGGACTCTGGGAGGGGACGAAGCAAATTGTATTGTCAAATAAACAGGAATATTTTTGCACGAAGAGGTATGGAGTATAAGTGAATGAAGTGTATGGAGTATAAGTGTATCATAGTAACGAACATACGATGGGTTTCTCTATTTATTACTTTTTTTAAAATTTTGCCTGGTGCCTGCTTTACTGAGAACTGTGTGCATCAGTAATCAAGTATTATAACTGAAGGTAAAATTAGTTCCGGAAACATAGACTATGACAATTTGACGACTGAAGTAGGCACTACGTGGCAATAAGTACGCCTGAAAAAAACTAACGGGATTCTAAGGATTTAAAGTCTAAAGTGTTTTCCCTTCAGGATGTGATTTATCTGACTCTTTATCCAAAATAATGGTTTCGGCTAGCGTCTCTCAAAATAGCCTAGAAATCTGGCTCTAAATCGTAGATATTTATGAAAAACTCCTGATTGAAATAGATTAAATTAATATTTAACCACCTATTCAATGAAAGGCATGAACGAATTAGTTTTCTCATATTGCTACTCTTTAATGATAACATAAGGTAGCATTTAAATTAAATTTATATATTTTTTAACATATATCAATTGCATATTATTTTAGTTTAACGATAGCTAATAATATTTATTTGTTAGCACGTGGACGTTAATATTTTGACGTTGTGAGTTTTACCTAGGAAAATCACGCACATATACTCTCAGAGTAGGAGAGATCAGTGTTGGTAGAAGACATTGAAGTGTTTTTCAAATAATTGTACATTACATTTACTTCTTTTACGCTATATGACATTTCACGTCCCTTCAATAATCAGCATAAAATAAAATATGAACAATTCCATCACAGGAAAAAAATTAAAGTTTTGAAACACTATTCCGATTCACAACTCACTTAATAATATTTCATAAATCCACCATGCACATTCAGAAGATTTGAACAAGATTGCAGATAAATCAATTTCTGAAATCTGCAACTGAAGCAGTAGGGGGGAGATAATTGAGCATTTCGATGATCTAGATGCATTTACAGACTATGCGATCGTGGTGGCGCAAAAAATATTTTCAATTTAGCCAGAAAATTTCATTAAATATGGATTTAGCGCTCTCATACTTGCTCATAGAAAACTCTTCAGCATGAAACGTTAATGACTACGGCTCTATTTCTCAACATCTCATCTCATCAGGCAAGTGATTTGGATCATTGGCATTTCATGCGCTCCTTCGAGCCTTTAATTGAGGCTTAAGCGTTACCAGCAATTCTGTTATGAGTGGTAAATGACCACTGATGAACCAATGATCCAAAGTAAAAAATCCTGTTACAAAAGGGTCGAGTAAAGGAAAGAGAAGTATAGTAATGTAAGAGAAACTGATCCTTAGGTGAATTTAGTTTCTTATCATGACTTTCTTTCTCATTTTTCAGATAGCTTTATAACTTAAACAAATGAAGAAATTAAATTAAAATATGACACTAACCATTGCTCTTTAAAATGACTACTCCCCTAAAGAACATTGGCCCACGATATTAAGGGAAAAACCAGTCTATAGTATCAATAACTCGGAGAGATATACCTCTTTACTATGAAGGATGAAATTATGTATTAAGATACTACATTAGGAAAATATATATAATCTATAGCAATTCAATTACGTTATTTAAGACAAAAAATTAAAAAAGTCTTCTCAAGTCATTACAACTTTTATATGTGCAAATTAATCCATTATATTTATAAAACAGATGAAGATTCTTTACGCATGCAGTGGCATTAACTGTATAATAGGCCGTAAGTTTCTAAGTATACAAACCTCGGGAAAAGAGCCCATGTGGATAATTGACCGTAGAGATTAAATGCGATTATTTTGCATCAACTTTATTGGTTTACTCCCAATTTTTTGTTGAAAAATGCCCCTATAATATATTTTTACAAATTCCAAATGCCAATCACGGCATTCGGAAAATAAATTTTATCTCACGCTCAGCTAATTTAACTTCACGTTCCCGAGTATTGAGGGCTGAATCATCTTCAGGTCTAACAGGATTAATGATCATTGAATGGGCGTATTAAGCGGAACATTACAGCTTTCAATTTCACCTTAAACCCACTAATCACGTCACTGGAGTGAGGCCAGTGACTAAAAGCACTCCCAAATCAGACGACGAAATAATAATTGCATCAAAAGCAATACGAACCGCCACGTTCCGTGTCAAATTAACGAGCTTAAAAATGTAAACGAGATCAAATGAAGCTTAAAATACGATGCATGAAGTTAACCAAACAAATACAGTTTTTCTGGCATGTTAATCCACGTGCAGCGAAAGAACAATATTCATTACCTTAATGCAGGTAATTAGCTTCGATTTCATAATTCAAGTAGAAAAATTAATACAAATCAAAAGCACCTGGATACTGGTTTCCATTTTAATAAAGCCATTGAAAGTATTGTTAACGTCAGCTTTAAACGCTAGCCCACCCATAGAGCCCGGATTACATAATGCTTTTGTATAATTTAGGGGTAGCGAGAAAGTCTCATAATACATAAAAGATAAAAAGGATAGAATCATGGCTACAAAATTTAATTCTTTTTGTACCCTTCAGCTAGTCAATAATTTATACAAATAATAAAAAGTCCTCTCTGAAGAATCGTCTTCCAAGCAGATCTAGATACGGAGTAGAAACTACTGATATTAATATTATTTTCACATTCACCGACCTTTTGAAATATTTCCCGAAAACTATATAAATGAAATGGGTGTTTTTGAAAAGGACAACAAAAATTTGTTAATACAGATAGGGAGTCAGTAAAATATTATGAAAGTTTTAATGAGGCAGTTGTAAATCTTTCAGTAACTTGCTTGAATCCCTCCAAAAAATATTCCAGTCAAGAAAATTAAATTCATAAAATGTAAGTGAACGCATGACTGACAAACCTTACATGGGGAGACGGAAAATATAAAGTACTTTTTTCCAAGAAGTTTTTTACGGCAAAATTTAAATCAATCATATTGGAGAACAAAAATCTTTCTGAGGACTGAACTAAAATTAGCACTACATTGGAATAGAATCTGCTCCCGAATGCTATCTGTTAAAGTGCTAGCTCACTTAGACATAGAGTAGTTAATCAACAGAACTTATTTTCTATGCGAGAACTCTTCATATCTCTAAAAAACTGCTGCACTCTGCCATTTAAAATCATGAATGGCACAGGTCCATCCTTGCACGCTGAAAATAATTCACCAAATAATGAAATACATAAGACTGACGAAGAAGATGTAATAAGGGCAAAGAGCTTATACACGGTTTCTTAGTACGTGGATGCTAAATATAATGCAATAGCCTATATAAAATAGTCGAATTAAAATGGAATGCAATTAATGTTATAATACTCAGATTATTCAAATGAATAAGGAAAATTATAGTTTACCCTCATTATAAAAAAGAATTTAAGAAAACGAGCTGAAAGCCATCCGAAACTATTTGACGATGACAAGACGTGACAGTAACAAGGAATCAGTGTCTAGTACCTTGCTACTGCTCTGATATAATATATTTTTCAACGTTAGGTTTTGATACGTAATGTTGAAAACCCGCAAGATATAATTTTTGCCTAGTATTTCAAAAACTCTCATTCACTAGCTCACATAAATCAAGTTTAGCTATTATGTTAATTTATTTCAATTTAAAAATTTTTTGAAACGCATGGGATATAGATTTTAAATTTGTATTAATAAGAGGTACTTTATGTTCTGCAAGGAATTAGAAGTGCCAAATTCATATTACTTTCAAATTATATGAAAAAATATAGAAATAGGTAGCTAAAGTGGAACCTGTTAATCAAATATTTTTATTCAAAATTACGAATTCCATTTTTTGTCAGAGGTCTTAACAAAAGGGAAATTCGATAAAAATATAACAATCAATTTTAAAGCAACCATTCATTCTCGCATATAGTGAAAACCAATAATATAAAATAATTCCATTATCTTTAAGCTTTTTTATTGTAAATATACATTTATAATAACTCCTAAAGCGAGCACAATTTAGCAAGCTTCATAATTATTTTTAGTTACATATGTGTATGTATTGCTTATAATTTCATGCGAATGTAAATGAAATGTTTTATAGTGTGGAATCGTCAGGATTTCCTATTGAATATGAAATAAAGCAATGTTGCATATTTTTAAAGCTTTTCCTCTAAACACAAGCTAAGCTTCGACATAGTGAATAACACTATTTGCCAACGCTATTTCCCAATCGGAGTATTTTCCGCAGCTTATCGAAAGAAAAGGTAATAATATCCTGTTATGCATATGAAACGGAAAAATGGTCAACTACTAGGAGACAGTACGTATTGGATGCAAACTAGTGATTTGATTCATCACCGCCACATTTCAGCCAAAACGCCAATTGTTAAGTCCATGTCTGGCTCCTCAAGGAACTTCAGTTATAATTAACTTTTGAATTTACGGAGAAATTACAATAAGTAAGTAAAATAAGGAAACATTTATTATCGCATTAAGCATGGTGCACCATAGTAACCACTTCTATAAATATGTAATAATCATATCCAGAATCAACAAGAGAATCATGAAAAACTATATCATTATATTTACAGGTTGCAGGAAAAATGAATTACATTCACTCGAGTGATCACGTAGGCTAAAAGTTCTTTCGCAAACAATCTCATGAATGTAAAATGAATGTCGGACAACAAGCAAGTCTTTATGGGTTTTTGTAAAGGAACGCGAAGTAATTTGAAGGAGCCAGTTGCCCCAAGAAAAGGGAAGAAGATGAAGAAAGAGGTAGCACTAAGGCGTTCATGGGAACGAGGGAAGGAGTAAAACGAGGCAGACTAGAGCGGACCCCTTTAGTATTCAACACATTGGATTCGATTGCCTTGGTTTGTTGCACATCAGAGCCGCGGTATTAGATGCATTAATCTTTCGGCTTCCATTGAAACAACGTGGAGAGCTTTTTCCTTCCCCGACGTTTTTTCTCCTCCTACCATCTTTTTTATGGCCCGCCCGACATCACTTTTCTCCATACCTCACCCCACTTCAGTCTCAGCAATCCCTCCCCTCCCTTTCCCATCTCTCGCCTTGTCTAAAGCCATAAATATTGCATCCACGTTGTGCACCGGCGTTATGTGCATTTTTTCCCCAACAGCGGCCAGCGCAGAATATCCGTCTCCTACCTCGCGCCGCGACCGCCGTGTAAAAGGTACAAAAATATTAACATAGAGGGTTGAAAAAAAACACGCGCCATCCGCAAAAAAAGCGCACGGAATAATATATAAATCTCTCATTGTTCCTGCTCACGGCTCGAAAACTTCACCTCTATTCTCCCCGCCCCAACTCACCCCGCTCCGTTGCCTTCTCCCCTGGCGTTTCGAGTTTTATTTCTATATTTTTACCCAGAGGTTTTGTTCCTTTCGCGCTAAAACCCTCCCTCTTGGCCCATTAGCGAAGTCGGGCGGGCGTGCCAGAGCGCGTGTTCCACCATGGCAATGCGCGTTGTCCATTAGTAAGAGGTGCCGAGATATCGAAACCCTTCTTTTTTTATTGCAAATTCTCTCCCCACACGTGCCACTACATCCTTCACCTCCCGCTCTGCTCATCACGGCAGGCAAACGCATCGTGGGGGAGCTAGCTTACCGTGGCGCATAAAGAAAGGGATTTTTCGGGAGGATGGGGGAATCTTGAATAAGGGGAGAATGGCTCGCGGGAAACCATTAGGGAAATTAACGCTTTTGCCTACGCAAGTCTGCATCCATTCTTGATCAGGCGGCCCCCCTTTTTTCAAACTGCTTTGAACACTCGGCTCACTCAGAGACTCTGGACTTCCACTAATTCCCTGTTGCGTCTCTTCCCTTTAAAGGAAAACACGTGTTACTTCACACAAGCAGAAAAACGCACAGTGCAGATATGTAAAAAGTTCACACAAAACAATTATTTTCTTGACTAATCTCGAGATGGATACTCACAAATCACGTTACTGCTCATAATTTATTTCTTACTGTTTACTGCTCTTGCATACTCAAAAAATATTCCCCCGGAACATACGCAGAGCTCTTATGAAAGGAATACATTCGAATGTATAGTAATCATCTGTATCGTTTCCCCTAGCACATAAAATGGTATAATACCCTTATTTATTTATTAATTTACGTAGCTTATCCTATTGAATAACATAACTTATCGATGAACTGGTGCGTAATGAACAAACTTGCGAGTGGTTTTTTTCTACAGTACCGTTTATGCGTCGGAAACGGCCAAATTTTATCATGCAAAGGGTTTGAATATTAATGATCAAAATTTGTAGGTATATATTTTTGCGAATAAAATTTATACATTGCAACACCTTTTGATGGCCAATTTAATTTACATATTTAGCATTCTTTTAGGTCCACATCACTATTTAGCTACCATTCTACTTCTCTAGAATGGTAAAATTTACATCGCTTCAAAAATACATTCAATACATGAAAATACCGGATGGCCATTCATATAATCTTTAAACGCAATAAATTCTATAATGATCGAGCAAATTGTATAAATTACTTAACACCCCTATTACTCAGAGGGTCATAGGCTACAAAATAACCTCGTTTTATGTATTATATTTCTGCTCTTCTTTAACACACTTACGGATTTAATTATATGCCAAACCCCTGAAATTTCTTAACAAGTCTTACAATTTCCCTTATTCATCAAAAGCTATTCAGGAGATTAGTGTGTTCAGATATGCGTCCAAATTAGGTGTGACCCGTCTTTATTAGATAATTACCATAAGGTCTATTTTTTCTCCTTAAATTCTCCCTTGGTCCATTCGATTCATCACCAAAATTCATACACTAACAGCAAATACTTAAATTGATTAAAAGTGACAGTTTCTGGCAAGATGTTATGGAAAATATCTGATAATAGAAAAAAGAACAAGTTTTCGTATTTTCGCAGTTTTAATTGGTGCAAGACACACAACGCGTTTTGATACTTCATGTCAACTGGAAACGGCAAAAGATGGAACCCTTTGTATGTAGTATACCAAATAAAACTCTGAGAAAATAAGATGGTTTGTTTATTTCCCCACTTAAAATACTACTAAGCCTGTCAAAGTATGCTAAAATCCGAAAAAATATCGAATCATAATAAAAAGAATGCTAGCATATTAATCGTGCGAATATTGCTGGGTGGACCATCGATGTCTCTTAGGCGAATGTGAATATCTAATCGTCTATTTCATTCGTATTCCTGCTACGCAATCCATGGACAAGGTGGGTAAGATGGCGCCTTTGGGTTGGGTAGGGTAAAATGCGAGGACATGGTTCGCGTAACCTTTAATGAAAAGCATAAAGGAGTTCTCACGGAGGGAAATTGATTCAACCTTCCTCCACTCACACCTCATTCGCGTGCGTAAATGGGCCACTCTCGGAATCTTTCTCAAAGGATACTCCCTCAAGGTTAGGGACTGTAAAACACTCATTCCATGCAATGGCTGATTTCCAGGACACAGAAATAAAACATGTACCCACTGCGCAGTTAACTAAGCCTTAACAATGTGAAGACCGGGATTAGTTAAATAAAACGAGGGACATTGTGATACTTAGAATGTACAGAAAATACCGTGGAGTTTGACAAATTTAAAGGACGACACAAAGATTGCCAGCACGAAGCGCATAGAAATCGCGTTTAATTCAGAATCCTCTTTAATTTCTTCAGTTTAAAAATATGAATGATTCAATTATTTTTATTGGCAAGGCCACCTGAGAAAAGAACCTGCTGATAACACAAATGTACTCATTTTTGATGGTAGGCTAAAGTTCATTGCTCTTATATCATATTTAAGGCGAGTGTTCGAAACATTGCGAACCTCTAATTGAGTATCTGGAAAAATGATAGTTTATTATATTTCATTTACAATTATGCATTGCTAGAATATTAAATATTAATTTATGTTTTACCTCGACATTACTAAGTAAAATAACTACATATAACCTTCAGGAGTTAGAAATTTAATCTTTGAGTATTCACTTTTTTTTATTTTACGTAGAGAAATGTATTTAAATATGAACAAAAATGTCTTTAAATGAATGAAGTGAACAGGAAATGGTTGAAAAAATTAATTTCTTAATTGAAACTATTCCCTAAATAGAATCCATCTAATCTATTTTCTACTTGGAGAATAAGAAGCCCTTTTAAATTGAATAATGCTCAAGGCAATATCCAACATGAGAGAGGAAAAATAGCAGTAACGTGTAGCAAATACGTTGAAATACTCGAAACAGCAGAAAAGCTTGAAATTATATCTATTTATATGGAAACTCTTGCTTACAATATTAACTTTTCCCAACTTTCTTTTTCAACTTTTCTCCAACTTTGTGTGAGTGCACATAGAAGACATTCTAGTCATAGAAATATTTTATGACAAAATACTATATCTTAAAATGTATTCAGTTAGAGACTAAAAGTAGAGTTTAGAATAAATAAGTGGGATAACGGTAAGCATTGAAGTCATATATCAGAAATCCTTCGTTAAACATGGCATACCTTTCATGCATTTTTAATCCATCCTATTTCGTGCGGGCATTTCAAGGATTCTAGTTCGCTGTAGTGCTAATTTAATACTTTTCTCCCTATCCGAGTCCACGCCGTAAATCCATTAAGCAGGGGCAGAGTTAGTTACGGCAGTAGGGCGGCGAAATCCCTGCGCACACCTGGTAACTGCATTAATTAGTGCGCCGCCGAGGGCAGATGCACATCCAGGCAACAATAGTGCTCATAACGGCCGCAGCGGCGCTCTCCGCTGCCCGGCTTCACGCCCGCGCCCTCGATCGTTTCCCGGAGACGGGAAACAATTAAGTTGATAGTCTTAAGACGATGATGGATGAGTATTGCCGGCGTTATTGCGGAAGCGTGCCATGGTCCGCTATTGAACTCGTGAGACGTGGACGTGAATTCAGCACCGAACTTATCCGAGCTCACGGTGCATCGTGCCGGGGGATTCCCCCACTCAAGATAGAAGCAAAATACTGGCTTTTCCCGGTAAGGAACAATCATCGATCCCACTAGTGGTGCTTAAACATGACCACGGTATCCATTCAAGCCCCAAGCCTGATAGAGCATGCCGTGAGCTCCTACGCGTTGAACTCCTGATGATAACTCCAAAACGACGTTACCTTGTGAGAAATGACTTAGCATCGTCGAATGGATGGATTTCTTTCCACAGTCAGATTTTAATACATTCCTTGTTATTCATCCAGAAAATTATTGTGTGATATTCAAAGTGTCATTCAATACTCGAAGTTAAAATGCATTCCGATTATTTTAATACAGATGTTACATCTGCAGTTTTAGAACTTACACCTGGAGCATGTATCGGTTGCAGTGAAGCACTGACGAAATGTGGGGATACGGAAGACTGATGTAGATAAAAAGGTCAACAAAGTGACAAGTATAGAAATTCTGAGAAGAGCGGGAGAAGTGTTATTTGGTAGCAAATGTCCACAAA
The DNA here is from genome assembly GCA_933228895.1 of Platycnemis pennipes. Taxonomy (NCBI): domain Eukaryota; kingdom Metazoa; phylum Arthropoda; class Insecta; order Odonata; family Platycnemididae; genus Platycnemis; species Platycnemis pennipes. Next base: position 73,294,994 of record OW121856.1, on the reverse strand, counting down.
AAATATGTTTCATGGTCCGGAAATCGATCCATGGACAAGTGACTTTGCGAACCAATGAGCATACCACCACGCTTTCTAGGATTCTAAATCCCAAAGACAATTTTTATGAGTAATTTTAGGTACCATGTCTCATTTGGTATTACGGTTCATCCGGGGCGCTTATTTAAAGCTGAAGTGGCTCTAGTTTTTGCTCGCATTTTTCATAACTTCCTCCCACTTTACGTAAAGTGGGATGAAGCTTCAATGAAGCAGTTTTCCATTATAGCTTGTTGCAGCAGTTGTTCAAGTTATTGCTTACGGTGATAAGTACCATAAGATTTTATTTGCTACCACATTTGCTACTAGGCACAGCTTGCACCAGATTCCTCCCAGTTATCTCAAATGAAAATCACATTTACCCGTCGCCCATCTATACCGTACATCACTTTCTGTTCTTCACCATCTTTCTATTTTCTTCAAAATTCGGTTGCTCTGCGTCAGGCTCGTAAACACTCACTATTTTCCCAAGCCCATCTAAGGCGATTTCGTTCATTATTTTATGCTTTTCCTCCATTTATTTTCCCAATCTCCTTCCACTTGTTAAATTTCTTTCCATCCCTTCCCGCCCACATTCCTCCGGGCGACATCATAACAGCTCACTTAACCACGCGTGTCTTACTTCTAATACCTTTTCACATGCCGGGATTTCAAAAGTGTCAAAAACGGTCCGGGGCGCTCATTTAAAGCTGAAGTGGCCCTAGTTTTTGCTCGCCTTTTTCATAACTTCCTCCCACTCCTGCTCTGCCTCTCCTCATAGCCACTCCGTGAACTTTATATTTTAACTCACTCAACCGAGGCCCTAGAGGAACTTTAGCGCCATCATTTCCAAAGCCGTGGGATGAATAATCCTCTCGGGTCAGGCGTCCCCGCGCAACTGCGTGAGATTTTAGGGTTTCAAAGTTCTGCTCCTGCTCCATATAACTACAAACATATACTAATAAGACAGCGGTAATTTGGTATGCTGGACACGTTCCTCTCATTTTTTCGCCGTCCAATTCATCATGGCTTTCCGGCGAATACTGCTGACTCATTTAAGCATTTCATTGAAAAGTATTTTACCCCGTATATTTCAAGAACTCGTGCATTTCTAAAACACGAAAACGTTGAAACTAAACACAATATGCATAAATACGAAAAATTCAACTTGGTAGAAATAAGAGATAAAAGGTTAAGTTTAATCTATAAATTCATTTTTGAAATCAATGCACGTAGTTGACCTGAAAGCTAACACCTCTCCAAGTCTAATTTTATCTTCGGGCGGAACGCAATCATATATCTTTGGAATTTAGAAAATGGAGTAGAAATTCCACATTTTAAATTATATTTATCCCTACTTGGCTTTAGCTTGAATAATCGCGGAAACACTGAAGTCACACAAAGATGTGAAACGTGAAGAAGTCTCCTTATGCTTTCCTTCCTTCTCTCCTTTTTCTTCCCCCATTTTTTTTTGCTTCGTAATTTTTATTCGAAATCACAGAAAAAAATGTAACATCCCTGAAATTTCTTGAAAAATTAGTGATTTCCAAGAGATTGCGATCTGAATAACATAAAAAAAGGTAAAATATATGATGCCAAATAAAAATGAAGAGCAATGAAAATATCTCAATGTTTAAAACTTTAACATACACATTTCCGCCACTTAAGAGGAAATTTATGAACACTAAGAATCACGGATATCATAACATACATGAAATTTCTTAAAATTTACAAAACTTCATTATCAAGAATTAATATTTTTAATGAAGCGGTCAATATTAAAATGAAATGTGTCTCCTATGAAAAATTCACGTATTTTCAACAGTAACCAATCTAAGATCATTTAAAGATGCATTATTACTGTATGTTGTCCATCATCCAATGATAGAATTTGATGTCAAAATATGATATTAAAGTAAACTATTGTTCACCTTATCACACCGCTAAAATGCCACAAAATATTTGAAAACGTGACTTTTTTTGTCATAGAGGTGTTTTTTTCAACGCATTGAACTTACGAATGTTTTCTTAAGTGTAACAACATGTTATTCCTTACATTGATTTGGAATATAATTTTATTTATTCCCTAAAAAATGCCATGAATCACATCTCAAATTACTTATGGAGGAATGACTTTGACCCGAAGCAAAACAGGGTAAATATATATTAAATGAACAAAAACCTGATAAAAATCAAGGGAAGGAAAAAATAATGATTGCACGATAGCTCGGAAGAGTTAATGAATTATTGACCATTATTTAAGTTTCAAATTATTTCAATGTGAGAACTACCATGAGATAATGCTGCCTTGTATAATATACAAGGTTATGGAAAAATAATAGGGAAGTGATTGAAACCACATGCTGAAAATATATTTGGGAATTAGTAATGTGGTTGAGATAGCGAAAACGTTAGTTGAAAAACTTTTTCTGATCACACAAATGAAAAAAGTAATATAATTACCAGATAGAACTAGATAAAATCACATCGCCTGTTTGAGAGATGCAAACACGCATATCATAGCATACACAGTAAAATGTTTTGAAGCAAGGGAAGAATTTGGCATAGCGACAAAATTGACAAGCATGACATGTAGTGGGAGCGATTAGTGAAGGATGTTTGACCTCGGAGGGTTTACCGTTTAAAACTCTTCGAGCCTAGAGATGGAAAAGATGCTCTGTCGACAGTTTTGATCAATATCGTAGTGGATAAAATAGTCAGGCAGTTACGTATAAACCCTGGAAGTACCATATTCTCTAGAATGCTTCAGAGCATAGCATATGCTGATGGCATTGCATTTATGATGAGGAGAAAGAGTTATATGTGCATCAAAGTAGGCGTAGGAGAGAATAGAGCTCAGGGTCAACAACAGTCCGACAGAATATATGGTAAAAAGAGAGTGGCAAGGGAAACAGTGGTATGAAGGTGAGATAAGGATTTGAATAAGCTGAAGAATTCGAATACCTGGACTCACTGGTTACAAATAATAATACCGTGTTGGAAGAAATAGAGGAAAGAACCACCATAGGAAATCGACAATATTTCTATCTCTCATTTAAAGCATATGACGATAGCAACTAAAATATGGCTGTGCAAAACGATCGAAAAATCAGTGGCAATTTCCGGATCAGAAACATGGACCATAACTGCCGAAGATGGGTTCTAAGTAGTTGGGAAATAGATATTACGAGAAATACTTGGTGCTAAGGATGAGCAATGTATGTGGAGGATACGTAGAATGAGGAGGGGCTATGTAGCAATTGGTGCTTTCCCGGCGTATCTTCTTCAAGAAGTTCTCTCGGATTGTCCACCGGGTAATGGCGTCCATTTCAGCCGACGTTTCGATCCTCATCTCGCCCTGAAGATGACCCTTGAGTCGAGGATCGAAACGTTGGCTGAAATGGACGCCATTACCCGGTGGACAACCCGAGAGAACTTCTTGAAGAAGGGGCTATGTTTGCACAGAGTGTCTAACATTGTGAAAAATATAAAAAGGGAATAATGTAGAGAGCAGGAGCACTCCCTATGCCTGAATGCCGGAAACATCTGTTCTCAAGAAAGTTTTTGCTGAAAGCAAGCAGGAAGGCACGGAGAAGAGGTCGAAGACGTCAAGATGATCTGGAGGATGGTCTGTGGAATAACTGTGCTGGAGGCAAATTATTTTGGGAGACCGGATTGAGTTCAAACTCTTTATGAGTAATAGCATCATTTCAATGGAAAAATAACTAAATTCCCGAGAGTCATAACCAGATGCGATAAAAAATATTTTCGAAATCCAGCTGTAAAATATTTTCGATTAAATACACCACCAATTCATTCTTATTCAAAGGCTTGAGATCAGTATGAGGGCTAATCTTAAAAGAAAGCAAGGATTCCCCTTCCTGAGGCTATATTCACTCAGTTGTCTTACGTCCAGATGATGCTTGCATGATAATCATCAGTAGTAATTCCTTCTAAAATGCGAGCAATTGAAATTCTTAGACGGCATCCTTGATATCTCCAAAAATATAACAAAGGCGTGAGTGTATGTAACCTTGAGTGTATGAAAATAGGTAAAATAGGACAGTTTTTACATTTTTGGGCAACAAGTTAATTAAAAGCATCTTTTACGGAAAGAGGTACTAAGAAAATCACAAGCAATAAGGAATATTTAAAAATATTTATGTCCAGTTAATTTAATGGCATCATTCTTAAGTAAAATGAAGAAAAATTCAATTTCCTTGAAAAAATACATACATTATAAAAGCAATTTCAGTGATAATCTACGTGCAATAAAATAGGAAGGTCAATGTACGTGAGGAATATGATATTCGGCAATTTAAACTTTATACAGAAATTTTAGCTTGAAAAATTTTCCAATTTATTTAGAATTATATTCTAGTATTAAAGGTGAAGCAGAAAAGAGCTTAAAAGCTGAAGCAATTTCAATGAAAAACCAATTTACGTCCGCGCAAGATTTATGGAAAATTATAAATTTTTATACACTTGGAGTTAGTTAGTTTTTAATACATAATTTTACATCGTAACATGTAACACGCGTTTGCACAATTTCACCTATGAGATTAGGTTAATGCGAATAAATGTTTTTCAAGATGTGCTTTGCATTTTCTATGGATTTGCCATTGACTGAAATAGGCTTAGTGCTAGGGAAACAAGTGAGAAACTAATACAAAATTAATAGCTAGAAAGATGTGAGCTGGTTCATTCACGTACAAAATAGGAATACTTTGCTCGTGAGAGGCCAGGTAAGAAGACTTTTAAGGCATAGAATTATAAAGGCAATTGGATGCGTAATATTTACTCCTTTTTTAGCCAATGCGTACGATTTTGCTTTCTGAGTGTATTATTTTCAATCCAATACTCTGTTTAAAGTTCAAATAAATGTGCATCGTGGCCATCCGTCTCACATTTTACGAGCGAGGCTGCTCTTAGCAGCTGAGCTCCGGCCGCATTTTCAGTTGCGTAAAAGGATTTATTGAAAGGGATTTAAGACAAAGAGAGCCTTCAATTCAAGTTTTCCTGACAATTAATATCCCATTCAAAGTCTTCTCGCTAGTCACTTAGCTTTATTACGCAAAGAAAGAAAATTTATATGGGCATTTATCTAGAGCAAATTCTTTTCAGGGAATGAGTCATTGATACTATCATCAACGAGAAAAAACTAGTAAAAAGCATTTGGATTTTTGCTGAGAAGATTGTTCATGATTAACATGATGGACAAGGAACTGACTGAGAGGGTCTAAGATGATTAAAATAAATATATTTTTAAAACTCGGATGTGTTGAACGGAATATATTAATTTATATTTTAAGAGTTCCGTTTAGTCATGCGTTCAAGGAGTTGAACGTAAAGGCGTAAATAGCATACTAGTTTCAATGCACAGATATTATAATGATGCATGTAATACAGACATCATAACAGTGTTTAGTCGTAGGACTCAAGAGATATAGGGTAGAATGATTAGCCCATGGCATTTTTGAATTTATAATAAAGATGAGGACAAAACGAAAATTAACATGCGAGATAAAATATCCATTTGCTAAATTAGTCAAATGTATTTTTGGGAATAACAGGATTAAAATATTAACTAAGAATCAACAATGTTGTTTTTGTCAATGTAGTCGTAATAAATATCTCGCTACCATAATTTAATATTATGAAAATAAATCAAATGAAATGGAATATCCTCAATAAATTTTGAGGGCATAAACAACAGTTTACGGCAGTTAGCGCTGCATCAAATATCATTTATTTGATTAAAATGTCTTCCTACGGTATTAAAATATTAATAATATTAATAAACAAACCCGATTAAGGCGATATGTGGTGGAAACGTTCCATATTAAAGGAAAGATAATGCAATTTTCCACAAGTAAACAATTTTTATTCCGACTAGTTTCGGTGTACTACACCATTTTCAAGTCCTTTTCAAGTCCAAGTCTCACTTGAAAATGGTGTAGTACTCCGAAACTAGTCGGTATAAAAATTGATTACTTGTAGAAAATTGCATTATCTATCCTTTAATATTAATAATATTAATATTTGAATACCGTATACTGTAGCCCAATTGTCGGCAAATATAAATGAATGTATAGGTACGGCGCTACGATCCTATTTACTCCTTGCTCTTCCAGATGAGCTCTTATAGGGCTAATTTACTCTTCAGCTATAAAACCTAGGCCGGGGATTAAACCGTCGGTAGCGGATTCATAACATAGACACTCGAGAGTACAGGCTCATTCTCAGGCCACCCCCACCAGGAATCAATTCGGAAATTCTACCATTTCGATGAGCGAGGAAAGAATATAAAATGAAATGAAGATCACCTCCCACTTCCCGTTAGGTAGAAACGCCTGTTCGATATCAACCCTCCGCCGACGTCACGACCGCACGGACAGATCGAACCGAGAAGAATCCCGCTGCTGTAGGAGGCGTTGTCGAAGGAATGAGGGGGGTGGCGACGGGCGGGGCTGATGCCTCCACGCCAATGGGGTGGGAGAGAATTACGAGGGGAAGATGGAGTTTGGCTGTCATATCATTTCCTGTGCACCCTTCCCTTCCTCCATTCCCCCTCAACCGCTGCTGGAGAGTCTCCCTTCACCCCCTCTTCAACCTCATATCCTTCAAACCAACCCTCCGCCCACTCACTCTCTCTATCTCTTCCTGATCACTCCGTTTAATTAAATCGACGGCAGTCCCCTCGTGTCTCTCTCCCCACACCCCAACCCCAGCAGCCTGCATTCCTCACACTCCCTCTCTCGCATAACCCTCCCTTTCTCCTTTCTTATACCCGTTCGTTCCACCCTGCGCCATCTTCAAGTCCGCTTTCTTCTTCCAGGCCCACCTCTCCTTCTCCCCCCTCCTCACCTTTTTCGTTGCGTGGCGTTCCTCCCTTCGGGTTTTTTCCCATGCCTTTTGGCGCTATTTTTCCTCGGCGTTATTACCGCCTCCGATCCCTTTACAATGCGCATCAGAGTAGGGGAAGAACGCGTCCCGGAGAATTCCGGATGGCATCCCCTTTCGACCTCGCGATCCTACCGTGGAGCAATTAGTTTGAGCCGCGTTTAGTCACCAGAGGAAAATATCCGATAGAATGTTTTCGATCTTTTTTTCATGACTATATAATGTAGCCCAATTGAAGGCAACTCATAAAAAGCGTCACGATGTCAATCGGGAGTAGCTGACAATTTCAGTCAATTTTCGAGCCATTAAAAACATGGTGATTCATCAATGTTATTATGTTTTTGTGAGGTTTAGCCGCATGATTGTTGGTAAAGTCTGCCAAATCTAATTTTTTGGGCATATTACCCCCTCATTCCCCATGCTTGACCTCGATGAAAAACCCACGTCTGTTAGCAAATGAGTTCGTAAAATGTAAAGCATTTAAAGCAAACATAACCATTTAGTACTACTTTGCCACACATTAATTATGAGATCAGTAGTGGTCGGTAATATTTATACATGTTAATGTATCGAAAATACCGTGAAGGGAAAATAAACCTTAATCAAATTGCACCCAGGTGAATTTGAGATCTTATAGGGCTCATCTGGAAGAGTAAGGAGTAAATATGATCGTAGCGCCGTACCTATAGATTCATAAATTATAGTAGCTTATGATGCATTTCCCACGCCTTTCCAGGTACTATGGTCAGAAGTGCTAGCCTCATTTGTGTGCTAGCATTAGATAATTTGTGGAATGCCTCTCACAATACATATTTTCTCCAGAGCCAAACTCACAAAAATATCAAACTAACTGGTCAATTTGAAGGCAATATGATGTTAAATGAAACTGAAAGACGCAAGGAGTTATTCAAAAATCAGTTCACAGTAAGTCTTAAGGAAGAATTAAGGTCTGATGCAGCCCAAATCCTAAAATATTTCAAATTCAACATATGAGCGTGATTTCTATACATATACAAAAATTTTTTATCTCGATGCAACATTCTTTTATCAGACCATTCACTTACTGCCTTTTTTCAAAGCCGCAGAGAGTTTGCTTATAAAAGAAGGTCTTCAAAAATAGGCAAATTACTATGATAAGTTTCAATGATATTCCCTCGGTGAAAATGTCAAAGATATAATTAATAGACAGGGATTTAGTCTTTTAAAGACCATTTATCGTTCTGAAGAGAGATTATGTTTCTAGGTTCTAAATACCCTCTTCTTCGAAGGCGCTTTTATGCAAAGTCTAATCCAATAAATATGAAATCACGCAAGAATGTTTTACTTAATTGCCTTCATATTGAATAGCTGAGCCTTTATAGTCCCTATTTTCTGAAATAAGAATATAGTGTGCATGAGGAGAGAGATGGTTTTTAATACATAGATATTTAGTTCCATTTCATGCTCGTCTCATCAACTGAACCTCAAATCAATTACGTTGACCAGCGTAAAACAAAACTCCTCAAATTATGTTACAGTGATTGGTTCATTGTGAAGGACTGTCACATGTTAAGAGAAATTTAATCAATAATTTAACATCAATATAACGAGAGAGTTAATTTAATCTCTCTCAACACTGGAATTGAATTACAACCTTGGAGTGCTAAAGAGAAATTACGTTGGCCTGCTGGCTTTCACTCACAGTATGTGTTATATCCATGCATAATTGACTATTGCAACTAAGTATTAACAATATATTTCTCCCAACAGTGCTGAAATAGATTCACTCCTATTGCTGAATAAAGTACATCTTATGAAAAGTTATATATGATACATGTTTCAACCCAGGATATGTTTATTTGTGAAACCTAATTGATCAATGATAAGACTCCTTAAGTTTGTAAAATTAACTATTTTTTATTCTTCAATTTTTGCTAAAATAAAGTGATGAGATGCCAATGGAGTGAGGAGTGGAAAGCACAGAAAGTATCCAAGATAAATTGCTATTAGTCGAATGCTGCAACGATAAATCCAGATTTTATTTTAATGATAGCCTGACAAATGAAATTTAATCTTCCCAACTTGTGGGCATTATCTAGCCTACGATAATCATCATTGAATTTCGTGACTATTTTAGGTTCCACAAAACGAATTTTAATATTCACAGAACAATTTGTTGCCAGAGCCGGTACTACATGGGATGCCATGGCCATTGGTATTTTATTCCAAGGAATAACATACTTAGAATAAAATTTTACGATATTTTATTTAAATAAATATACAGTGCATATAAAATTTGATTTCAATAACAGCAATAATAACATGTCGTAACACTGATTTTTCACTTTTTCAAATCGTTTTCTCTTCACCGTCTTCTTAGCACTCCTTCCACTTAAATTTTATGAATTATATAAAAGATATGCTTCATATACAGCTTTATTTATATCTTGATTCCTAAAAGAGAAGCCTGCTGAAAACTCTAAGAAGAAGGCGGGATAACTTAATCGGCCATATCTTAAGACACGATGGCCTGATGAAGACAATCGTTGGAGGACAAGTGGATTAGAAGAATGGCAAAGGAAGGCCTCGAGTAAGACATATGGAACAAGTGATGAATTATGTGAAAGAGAATAAATACGTAAATATGAAGGTATTAACTGATAGATAAGAGCTCAGTGGAGAGCTGCGTCAAACCAATCTGAGGATTGATGACTAACGATGATGATTATTTTATTCAAAATGAATTCTTAATCTCCAGTCGAAATAAAAAACTGGTTAGCTTCACGGCTAAAGGACGGCTTCATGTAGATAGCGTGTCGTAAATTCCTCATTCTATGTTACGAAACATATGGATGCTCAAATGACGGAAGCTAGGAAGAATAGTCAAATATTAGCTGTAAACATTTGTTGGCAGTTGTCAAATTTATATTTTACTTGCATAAATTCATTTCCAGAAGACATGGAAGATAACAGTAAATCAAATAAAGGGTCTGATGCCCAAGTACACAATAAATCCAGACATAATTCTTCATTTAAAATATTACATTTTACACATGTAATACATTTTACAATATTGCTCGGCGTTCCGAGAAGGAGTTGAAAAATAACCACTTCATGAATTTTCCTTTGTGAGATTTTTTCTTGCTAAAATATTTAGAGAATGAAAATTGAGAATTCAAAAATCTTGGATACGGCAATTATGAGAATAAGTCAGAACAAAAGATAAGGAAATACTTCGCTGATTAGCTTCAAGAACATAAGTGTAACAGAAACCTTTCCGAAATAACATAAGAAATCTAAGCACACAGTTAAAGAGACCTAGTTAATAAATTCTGTAGATAGCAAGGTATAATGCTTGTACGAATATTTTATCCGGACATTTCAGCAATTATAATTAGAGGAGCAGTAATAAGGAGCTTATTAAAACTCATCCCAGTTAAGATGATAATATCCACATGCTGACGCTGCAAAAACTTTCCCGCCACGTGGGCATTGTTGATAGGAATTCTTAATCACGGAAAAAAAATAGGATTCTAGTCGGGAAACCAGGGATAAAGTGTTTTTGGAGCTTAATAAATATAAAGCGCCGCCCACGTCCACGAGTTTGTCCGCCAACGCGAAGCGATTCGCCATTTTTGGGGACCGTGAGAATCTGCGAACTGGGAAAATTGAAACCCATTTCGGGTCGGCTCTGGAGGGAGGAATGGCTCTGGGATTTTTGGTCGGCACCCACTAAAAACCTCCCCAAAGTCGTGGAACCTCATTCGGTTCCTCTCCGTTCTCTCTTTTCACTTTCGACGGAGGGAGGCACGCTAAAAAAGGCAGATTAAAAAAAGGGAGTGCTGAGCGGCGAGTGTAGCCCCTCGCACTGGAGAGTTGAATGGCTGGATGACGAGACCGCGAGGAATGGACTCGCAAGAGAGGAAAAGGCGAGTGAATGAACGGGTGACTAAAGGGAGCCTCCTCCTCCTCTCACTCCACAACTGCCCCTGTTCCCTTCTTCGCCATGGCGTTCCACTTTTCCCCTCCCTCCTCGACCACCCTCTTCCGTTTTTGCTTCCCGCTCTCTTGCACTGCAACAGCGCTTGATTTCCCGTGCGAGTTGACACACGGTTTAGCCTGTTGAATGCCTCTTCACTCTTCCCTCTCTCTCTCTCTCCCATATCCCCGAGACGGGGGCAGTGTGGGATGAAAAAAATAAAGGACGGTGAAGGACGCGAGTCGCTAAGTAGGGAATGAAATTTTTTCCTTCGCTTCAAAATTTCACCTCAATTTCTTCACTCGTAACGGCACCTTTAAAACTTTCTTCTCCTGGTAGCATTGAGTGTACAACTAAGTAAGAATTTCGGACACGTGGATCAATTTTTCTCCCTGTTAGCTTCCAAACAGAAGAATTATAGGGTATCATAGGCCCTCCATCTCGCTGCCGTGATGGTCAGAACCGTATAGCGCTGGCCCAGCAACAGATATGCCGTGGGTTCAAATCCTTATCAGACTATATATATTGAAGTTGTCTTAAGTAAATAAATAGCTAAATTACTCTAGATATTGTGATATCATTTACGCAATTGAAGCTTCTGGAATTCCGAATATTCCAACCTGTATCCGCATATTTGATCTGATTCATGCTCTTGTCATATCAAACTTGACTTTGTACTATGAAGATGATAGATATGACAACATGTTTAAATTTAATTAAAAACCTTAATATTAATTGAAAAACACGTACAAAAGGAATTTACTGACAATTTTTTGCGGAGTATAAAGAAATCAGTGTGAAAAGCAGAAAATAAATACGTCTCATCTTGTTGACAAAGCAAGTCTACGATTGACAAAAAACTAACATTGAGATAACGTGATCGAGCGGAAAGAAGCAAAAATGAAGACCTCGGATAAGGATATAAGCGATGCATAAGGCATGGGACATAGGATGTCTCTTCAAGAGAGAAGAAGTTTTGATTTGTAGAGAGAGAGGCCACCTCTCATCACAAGTCATTTTAGAAATCTTCATTTCTTTACTTTGGGATTTGAGTCTGGATTTTCAGCTCTTTTTTAACATGCAGAGAATACTTTCTCCATGTTTCCATTACAAAATTATAAATCTTTAAACTTCACGTCAGGAAAACTGGACAAGTAATTCATGATTATCTTCTAGCTTATTTCACATAGGGACCACAATGCTTAACTGTCACATTTTAAATTACTATGTTCATACATTTCACACTAATTATGTTGTGAGTGCGCAAACAATTTTAGGGAGTTCAATTATCCGAATTCGTTAACGCTTTGATATTTATAAACATGATAGCTTTCTTTCAAATTTCACGGCTTTGCTGTCTATATCGACAGAATTTTATGTTGTGTCAAGAATCGCGATCATGTTTATCCGTTATAAAAATGGACAAAGCCTTTAGAAAAATGAAATGGACCTAATGAAGCGCGTGATTCATTCAAGTAGAAGGAGGATTGATTCTTATCTCATTCGACCTCACGCAATTTCCTCATGCGTATTCTGGCTTCTCACTCAGAAAACGCGCAATATTAGCTGTTGCCGGCGCCTGGCACCAGCATTGAGTTTGATTTGACACCCTTATCTGATCCATAAAAGGATTGAAATATCTCGGGGTTGCATGAGGACATCCTTTTATGACAGAGGGGCAGCAAAAAATAAGGGAGGGGCAGTGTTGAAGCAAGCGCGTTTCTGCGTGGTATGATACCATTAATGGCTACGCTAGCACAAACGATAATTTTGAGGATATGACAATATGCTAGTTGAAATAATTTTTTATGGTTTTTACACATGGTTTAAAGTATTATGCAGAATTTTTACGACACGCAGCTACAGTATTTTCCCAATGAGACAATGAAAGCCCCTGCCCCCTTTACCCCCTGCCACACTCCCTCGCGGTGGCTTGCAGGGTATCGCGTAGATGTAGATGTATTTGAAAGAGAAAGATGTTTTTGTTAGTGATCAATTTATAAGGACGGCTCCCTGTCTCAATGGAAGATATTATGATTTCCGGGGAGGCGACCGACAGCTGAGGTCACTTGCGCCATTTAGAAATAGGTGGGTAATTGGGTAATGATAGAAGTTTTCAGGGAACGGAGGAAGGGTGGAGAGAAATCCAACGTCGGCCTTTGTATATATTTGACGGCAGGCGCCAAGGGGATCACGGCTTAACGTCCCATCCGTCTGACGGAGTGCTGAACCTGAAATGCTCTCCACTAGGCACTCAAGTAGGGACCATTTTGCCTCTGAAAAATCCACCACTACCGGGAATCGAATCCAGGCCCTCGAGATGGAAGGCCAGTACTTTAACCACCACACCAATCCAATCCCCCTCAATGGGAGAAAAGTTGGAACCAAGTAGAGCGATTGTTTTAAACAACATATACATTGTTATGATATTATCATGTATATGGCTCACAATTATGGATTACGAGGCAGTAAACTTTTTCATGGAAGGAAATGAAAATAATAATGCTTAGGAATCCGCAGGGAGAGTCATAAAAATACTATTTCATTGAAAGAGTGTGGAGGTCAATGCATTGTGGAATAGCATACCAAAGGGAAAAATGAATACTTTGCACCACGATCTTAGAATACAGGTCTGGCAACTCTGCTGTTTTGGCCGTTCCCATAATAAGGCTGTTGTTTCTCGGTTGGCCGCTAGAGCTGCTAGTAGTCCTTTAGGCTGAATAACTCGAGAAAAAAGATTCACGTCTTACCCTTAAATGATGTTTTCGGGTGTCATACTTTGTTTACCTCGCACAAATTGCAATCATAGGCGGATAATTTCCATAAAATGCGAATGAAGGTGCTTTCAATACTGAATAGGATAAAGTAGCTCCAACAGTTAACAATTATATGTCCAACCAGAAAACGATATACATAGTTTTGCTTAAACTGTACCCACTCTTCCTTCTATTGTGTAAGCAAAACGTGAGAAATCGTAATGTTTACTCCTTTTACGCTCTCTTTCCGATATTTTACCCTAGGGGATTAGTACGCCATAAATTTCCACCAGCGTAGAATGTGCGATGAGGAGTCTAAAGGTTTTTTACCCATGGCTCACTATCACGAGATAAATGTGCAACGACTATCGTAGGGTCAATTCTGAATCCAACTAATGACTATGAAGAAAACAGATTACGTGTTTAAATTTCAAATTCTACATTTCATAGGTCATAGAGTTGACAAGACTTGAATGATAGTTTATTCATTTGAGATAAAATATTATTTTTTTAAAGAGATGGAGTTGATAAAAATATGGGAAAGGTTTAGCATTGATGTAATTGTCCAAAAAATATTACCCATAAGTTGTATAATATATTTGAAATTCTGTAAAATAAAAAACATTCCAATTGAATAATCTTGGTTCTATGGAGAAGACTCTTTGATTTATGTCTTGAAGGTAAGGGATCACCTTATCAGTCAATGCTGATGAACACACTGACAAAGCCAGATGGTATCTATACGCGAAACAGCCAGAAGGCCTTCAATTAGAGCCGCACTGCACACCCTCGCGGTATTTAATATTTTTATCACCTCTTCCATATTCAAGAAGTCAAGAATTTCTTAGTGACAAATGAAGATTAAAATCCATCCATTAAATCATTTCTTAGTGACCAATCAAAGCTGCAATGCAGACTACATTATTAAGGATAAGGGTTTAGATATTACGATGCTCCCGAAAACGAACTTCTTTATCACAAGAATGTAGTTTTTCAGCCTTGTAACAAAGGCATAATATCCCATCCGTTTTAATGTATCGGAGGAAACATATCTGTGCCACACAGACGGAATTGTTACGACATCAGGCTGGCTGAATACTTCACCCAATATTTTGGGGTAACCAGGCAAACTCAATAGTTTAACATAGAAATTTACGGCAATAGCTACAGTAAAACGTGCAAAATGCATCGGTTGGTAGAATATTTCACATCATCATCATCATTGGTCAACAATCCTAGGATTGGGTTGACGCAGCTTTCCACTCGATTCTTCTATCAGCCAACCTTTTCATTGAAGGTAATTCTTCTCTTTCTTGCATTAGGAAAATGAGCAATAATTTCAGCAGCACATAAAATAAAGAAATATCAACTGCACTAAAATAAATAACTTTCTATTCTAGCATGTCAAATTCACTCTGAAACTTATCGGTGATCATCATCACCGGTCAACAACCCTAGGATTGGTTTGACGTAGCCCTCCACTCGATTTTTCTATCGGCCAACCTCTTCATATCAACGTAACTCCTCTCTTTTACATCATTCACAACTTGCTCCATATATCTCAACGAGGCCTGCCTTTTCCATTCTTCCTTCTTCCCGTGCACTTTTCCCTCAACGATCGTTTTATCGCTGATCAATAGAAATTAATTCATCACGGCGGCAACACTAAAATTACATCACCTACATTCTCTTTCGTTACTAATCTTCGAGGCGGAGATTTTCTGGGGGGCGTCTTCGAATAAAGATAGCGGAAAAAGTCGATATATTCAAGATTATTACGACCAAGTCATGATTTGCTATTCTGAATGCCGAAGAGTCACCGGAAGTTGCTATTCTAAAGATATCCCATTGCGCGGTCGAAATATGGTATTCTGAACGGCAGATAGCGACCGGCCGGGTCGTAATATTATTCCCCGATTCTGAAGACCGGGCAATCTGGATAGCGCGACGTAAATCAGCACGCTGAATGACTTTCAAATGTTTCTAAAGTTTACAATAGAGTAGTATCAGGTGCATATTTGACATTTGTTCACTAATTGAAATGACTGGACGTCTGCATTTCAAGTTTTGGCAATTTTTAATGCATATGTAGATGCCCGGGGTATGCTACGATTAGAGAAAGTGAGACATATGTGTTTGTTTTTGTGAAATCAGTGAACTGTGGTGTTTCTACTGACTTTGTAGTCATTGGCGGTGCCTGCTTTAGTTTCTGTGGCTGTTGTATCGGAAAATTTCAAGCATGTTCATTTATCTGGTAAGCATTAAATCTTGTTAAGAATTACTGGAAAGTGTTATTCATTAACTTACCGGAGGACCACAGAGGTTCCATCCCATGCTCCTCTGCAAACTGACCCCTGCAAATACCCTCGCAAACCGACCACGATTTATA
Organism: Platycnemis pennipes; assembly: GCA_933228895.1. Lineage (NCBI taxonomy): Eukaryota > Metazoa > Arthropoda > Insecta > Odonata > Platycnemididae > Platycnemis > Platycnemis pennipes. The sequence continues at coordinate 73,278,973 of OW121856.1, read as the reverse complement.
AACAATAATAATAACAGAAGCATAGCATGAATTCATTTGAAGTGATGGAGGAGAGATTTATTAACCATTTCCGTGTGTCGAAGGAAGTGACTATGTTTGTAGTAAACTGACTTGATTAAAACTTGCGGCGAGACATATCCTGGCTTGATGATGTGTAAATACTCATTAATAGACTATAATAGTAGACGGGGAATGTGTGATGTGCCATATTATACTTCATTGCAAAGGCAGTTTATTTATGTGAACGTATTTTCAGTTTATAGAACCTTTCATTAGTTATTTACCTGCCCGATGAAAAGCAATAAATCTCCTGCCGACAATAATCCTTTCCATTTCATTGTGTATTTCAAACGTCTCCATGAGATCGTTCTTAATTGTATGTATATTAGTAACTATACTTACCCTTGATTGTAAACGATTTTTATATTGTAAACAAACAACAGTGATTTCATGGAAATACCAGTACAGAAACGAAATTGCTGAACGTGAGCAGCTGTCGGTAGGCAATGTTTGTCACTTAATTATCCTGAAGGGTACAAAAACCACAATCATTTCCATTTTGATAATGAGAAAATTGTATAATTATGAAACTATTGATCTTTTATAGTGATAAATACGGTTTTCGTACGACTACCCTAGCCTCCGTAGCAAAACATATTTATTGTTTATCAACACTGTCTCTGAAGATGATAAAGTAATTAATATAAGTTCTACCACTTAAGATTTGTGAGAATCGGATGAATATAATGAATGTGGGAGACTAGGGGTGTAGTCCAGTACACGCTCCCAGCGCTCCGGAGCGTTTGGAGCGAGTTCTTGAGTGATCCACTTGAAGCTCCAAGCGCTCCGGAGCGCTTTCAAAACGTCACACATGACGTCACTATATTCACCTCTCTCTCGCTCCAAACGCTCCAGCGAGAAACGTGGGTGAGCTGTAGCGAACCGTTCTCTGGCGCGATTTTGAAGATGGAGGACGCCTACAAAAATGAAGCTGATAACGTTGGTTGACTATACTGACAACCAACCCTACCATTTGGAGGTGACGGAAGAAGTGGCGAAGAGGGCCAGGGATGGTAAGTATTAAAAAAATAGTTTATTTAATTGATTTGAGAATTATTCTGGAGAAACTACCGCGAGGCGAATGTTTGTAACTCAATGTGTTTACGTTTCAGATCGGATGTTCGCCACGGAGTTGGTCAAGGAGGAGGTAGAGCGGCAAGCGCAAGATATCTTTTTACATTTGTTGTGATGATTTATTATTAATTATTTAAGCTCGAATATAGTCATGTATTGTCATGTCTGTTGTTAAATGTTTTGTTTTGTGTGTCATTAAATATTTTAATTTGAGAGTAATGTATTCTTGAATCTTTCCAACCTTTCTCGAAGAAGATTATCTCCTACGTTAAACGATGTGGGATATGGTATTCCCTCTAATCTTCAAATTTGACGTTCGGGGTTTATTTTAGTCATTGCTTAAGGGAAGGCTGGCATTGGGATGACAAATATACGTAAGGCCTGTTGTTAATAAGAGGGGTTCAAGTCTGGTGCTGCATTCGAGAAGCATCATACATATTCATGCGGTTGCAATTAATTAATGACTCGTAGCAAACAACATCAGTTGGAGTGAACTGATTCCGGTTTCACTATATATTTTCATTATATTATAAGATATTAGAAGTGTGATTGAAAAGGCCCATTTTCTATTCTTATATGTACGTCGTTCCTCAAATGCAACGCATGTCTTTTAATGACGACTAATCAATATTGTTTACAGTGGCGTATGCAGGATAATTCCTTCTGGGGGTTTCATTTATTTATGTGCCTCACCATAAAATATTTAGATTATTATTCACTAAAACAACAATTAAATTTACATTCTCATTTCGTAAAGACAAATCAACTACCTATATTTTTCAGTACAATAAGCAAAATTCTAAACGATAGCGCAAAATGTATTGAAAGGGATAGTAATAAATATATATATTACGGGAATGTTAAAACCCCCCGTCAGTACGCCATCGATTGTTTTTATAATTATTTTAGGTATTGGAATGTGGAGATCACTTTCCATGTCCTTACTCAATCCGAACGATTAATTTGTATAATTAATATGCTCCGCATAGATTATCTATATGCGTAGAGGATTGTGTGCTACATTGCGAATAACCATCATTATCAAGGGGTTGAGGAAGTTTGTTCTCTATTCTTATAAATTGCTGAGGAATGTAGGCTCCGTAACAGCACCTAATAATAATAATAAATTTACTGAAACTACTTTATCTTTGGAAATGCGAAGCCTGGAATCTGTCGAAACGATGGTGTTCAACCGTGAAAGGAAAACAAATGACTAACAGAATGCTAAGATCGCTCCAGCCGTGGTCCAGTAGGTGGAGCACCGGTAGCGCTGGGAGCGATTGGAGCGAAAGTGGACCACGAATTTGTAGCGTTTGGAGCAGGAGCGCTCTGTAGCGTTGGGAGCGTGTACTGGACTACACCCTAGGTGTGAAGTGGGTAGAAGGATCTTGGGAAGGGCGGGGAAGGGTGGGGGAGAGGTTGAGGCTGGCGTAAGTGACCGTATATGTGGAGGGAGACCTCTAACCGAGGGTGTGGTGAGGGTTGGTTGTGGATGAGCTGTGAGAAATGAGCAGTAGAGGGCAATGGAAAGGAAACACTTGGTCATTGGTAATGACTTCTTTCTTCCTCATGGACGTTAGGAAAGTTAAACTATTTTATTACATTATTTCATAAGAGAGTGAAAGCGTTCCAAGAATCAGTAACCTTTTTCAGTGGATTTCTAATGGAAAGCTTATGGAGAACACCACACTAAATTATTGTATGAAGTATGCACTTTTCTGAATGGGGGAAAAGTATCCTGTTTAAAAAATAAAACAGTTTACATGCCACGGAAGTTGTTGGGGGAAGTTATGAAATTAAATACGGATTATAAGGAGGGGAATGAAATTTAGCCCTATTTAACTCCGTATCCTTTCAGAAAGATATTAAGGTGAATTATTTACAGATTGTTTAGTTGGAGCTTCAAGTGTAAATGAAAGAAAGCATAGTCTTTTCTGAGCAGCAATGCAAGTTTTTAAGTTCATCACACGACGTAATTGGTTTTTATTTCATAAGCGGAATCTTCTTCTACGGTTTCAATCTTCTTAGAATTATACAGCAAATTATTTCTATATATTTCGATCCATTCTTTGATAGTAATTTGTTATTCATAGGACTGAAGTGAAAGATTCGTCAAAATTTTTCTCAAGTAATCAGTTCTAGGTCTGCATTTCCAGTTTCTTCCTTCTCTTGCACTACCCAACAGAGTAAAATGAGCCCACCATGTCTCAGTACACGCTTCTTGCAGTAATTTCCTCCGTATCCTTACACTCTTATGTTGTGCTCTTCCTGTGAAGAAGCCCATATTTTTTACTCCTAGATATTTTCACACTTTTTACGGTAGCTCCGCATTCCTAATGCTTCAATTCTTCTTTTATCACTTACACAAATGTCAAGTTCTCACATAGGTATAGCATAATACTTTATACTCACTTTCTTCATCCGATGTTTTCTTGAATTTAGTTTAGCAATGCTGTAGATGAAGAGCATTTTTTTAAATACCAAAGGCAATCATGGCCTGTTTGATGAGACTTCCTACACCCGTCATACATCGCCTATTTTACGTTGCTTACTAAATGCGTGAGGCCATTAACTGTCTCCATATCTGTTGTCCGCAAAGCCAGTTCAGCACTCGTACCATACTTCATAGAATCATAAATTTATTAATTGATATGATAATATAAGGGTCATATTAATATAGAAATGCTGTTTTTCTGTGTACAGGAATACTTCTACCGGGTGGATAACGACAATGTATAGTATTTTTAGCGCCCTGCAAGCAATGCTACATGCAATAGCTATTCAAGCTATGATATTAATGTGGAAGTAGAATATGAGGTGAAAAAGAATGATTAATCACAATAAAATGTTTTTGAAAGATTTCTCCACCGACGTAACCTATTTTATGCGGCGTAAATAAATACATTAAGAGATAATATTATAATTCTTTAAATTTTCCGCTCTGTTTTACAAAATTTATTTCTGTTCTTTAACTTTAACCAAAACTTTCCTCGACAAAATAATGAAACTGAGCATAAAAAATATTTTCCAGTCACTTATAATTGCGTTTGTATTAAAAAAATTGATAAGGTACTGCAAAAATACATAATTTGCGGCTCAGGCAAAGTTCGGTTAATTGGCAGTAACTACCTTATAAAGAAATAATCACTAATAATGGTAGTTTCCTATTATTTTTTATCATCTTGATCGAAAGTTAATACAACTGGAGTACGTATTTTAAGCCGTTCGATTTTAAAATGACGTTAAGTATTTTTCCTCGTTAATTAACAAGTGAAAAAAATTAGCAGTGCGAAACGCGACAGCAAACTATTGCATGCCTGGAAATCATGCGTATGACATGATTCTGTTTCTTCTGCTTGCTGCTAGGTGGTGCTGAGGACGCTTCCAAGCAGACGGTTCACTCCGTTTAAAGCTTATTACCTAGTATCGGAGGTATATTTGTTCAGTTATGGTGACTGATTTTAATTTATTTTTTAAAATTATTTATGGAGTATATTCATTTAAAACCAGTTAGTATTCATTCTACTAAGCACTCCGTGTAGTTCGCCCATCGCCGCGTCAACTTCATGCCATGCTTCGCCATAGCAGAGGACTCTACGAGCAGGATGCCCTGAATAAAACTTTTATTAATACCATGTTTAACGGAGGAGACTTTTCTAATGCTGACAGTTTTTACAGACTATTACTAATACAAATTCACTAGAGCTGAGGGACTCTGAAATACAATGGTAAGTTCAGGACACTAATATTTCCTATGCCTCGCAATGTAAACTATGTACCTGTTACGTCAGAAATAAGGCAGCGCACCCCGCCATTTCCGAGGTTTTTCAAATAGACTTAAAAGTAGAATTTGATTCTCTTGTAACCTGGAATTTCTCAATGCAAGCTATTTGCGTAAAATTAATACATTTATATTAGGGCACGAATCGTATTAATGAATTTTGTTTTCTTCGATGAAGGAAACTACCCTGTTGGCGATAAGAAATAATTATTTACGAGGAGTAAATTTTGCTGATCAGGTATTATAGAAAATAATTCATGCAGGACACTAAAATCGCTTTATCAATTAACTTATGGTTTATTACCAAGGAGAAACAAGACAGTAAGCTTCTGATCGTCACTAACATATGGTGAATTCATATGTTTCCAGCAGCCATTATTTCCCCGAAGACTTTGCTTCACTTCCGTGAGAGTTTTATCAGGGAGCGGGAAAAATCATGAAAATATACGGTAGGGAAAAACTGTGGTTGAAAATTATGTCTACGCCAAGGAAAAAAATAGAAAAACCAGTCTCCAAGGACGGACCGTTTCCCCGGCCTCTTCAAGCTCACAAAGAGCCCATCCAATCCACCATAGGGGGCAGGGGGAAAGTAAGGGTGGGGTTGGGTTAAGGAAGAAAACTAAGAAGGACTCAAGTAATTCTCCAAACCAGAGCTCTGCCGTAGACCGCGATCAAAAAACTTCCAGCACCCCAAAGGTGGCGTGACAATTTGAGTTTGGAGAGACACCGCAGCCGGAGTGGGGGTTAAAATGAATGTGGGGGGGGGGGGGGAGATGGATAAGGGGAGACGATTTTCGCTCCGGGGGAATGATGGGATCGGTTAAAATGAAGAAGGTGGGGGTCGCTTGCGGATGAGGTGAGGGCGCAAAGGGTACCCTGGCGGTGAGAAAACGAACTGTAGGCTGGTTTTTGAAGAGCACTCAATCGTTTGTCTTCGTCAGCGTTGATTCATCAGCAGCCGTCTTACCTCACCCCACACCTTCCCTATCCTCCCTTTCTCCCACCACCCCTCCAACCCCTATCCTAACGCCCCTCAGCCCCTCGACCACCTCCGAAGGGACCGGTATTTCCCCTTCTCGTCCACTCATCCCCAATCCCAGCACCAAAACACAATCCTCGCCACTTCCAACCCTCTCATCATAATTCGAGCCGTCTCCTCCTCTCCAGTCATTGCTTTCGAAGTTCCCAATCCACCAACTCACCAACCCATCCGTAATTTTTTCACGTTTCGAGTGCATTCCAAGTTATTTATTCTACGTTGCGTCAGCGGCTGACGATCATTACTGTCCCTGCGGGGAAATCAACCGTGAGAGGGTCATCATCGACTCGTCTTGGGCTTAAAACCTAGTGGAAGGAGTAGCAAATACGTCTAACTCTAATAGATGCGGTGATAGCACCAGAGATGAAGTAAAAGGATGTCTGAATCCATTTTCCTTTCTACGGTACAAGCTTGTGGATGGAAGAAGTCATGGCCATCAAACCGGGAAAGTAGTGTACGAATCTCAATATCTTAAAATATCATCTTGTATGAATATGATAAAACAGTCAATATTTCCGCTGAATTACAAACTTAAGGAACATTTGGTCATATTTTGGATCGTGCCTCTGAATCACGATATTTTAGAAATATTTCTGATTTCCCGAAGTCTCTTCTCAATCTTCCCGAAGTCTCCGATTATAAATTAAAATTGGCAAATTATTCTTAAAAAACTAAAGAATAAATGGTCTTTGAAAGGTCTAAGGCTAAATTAACATGCAAATGGTTTTATGTAATTGATTATAGCTAATGGTGGATGAGCTGAGGGTACTAATTTGATGAATTTTTAATTGGAAGATATTAATGCCGATGTTCAATGATTCAAAAACCTTCAATGCTCTTCCAATTCGATTTCTGTCACGATACCTACCATCATATGGGCACTTATTACTGTCGGATAAGAGCCCATTCTATTAGAATTATTATAGTTCAAACAAATTTATCATAGATTTAGCATTCCTGCCTATAATGCGAAGCTGAACACATTCCTCATCAAATTTTCAAAAGTAAGAATAATTTATAATCATCATTGAGTAGTCTATTATTACTGCAACAAAAGACCATCACTAGCAAAAACTTAACTGCTCAATAAATTATCTCCAAACCCATTCATCAATTCAACTAAGACTTCTTTCTGGTACTAGTTTATCCTAAATTTTAACTTTAAGGTAGCTTATAAATAGGTCTATTTTGTACATTTTACAACTTGAAAATTTAAAATATGGGGTATATAAATCCAAAAAATAGTGCCATGATAAATGCAAAATTTCGTGAGATAAATTTTAAATATTCATTTGCTTCAAGTTCAAACTTACTAAACTTTAATAGTACGAATGGTCAGTTTCTAACTTTTCCTTTCAAAGATAGTTTGTCCAGTCTAGGCATGGCAGTCTAATAATCCCCTCACATGCTACTCAGATAGATGAGATACGAGTAACTGTTGAATTTCCATAAAGTTACGCCTGAAAATGTTAATTTTACTATAGCAGTCATTATGCAAAGACTGCAAAACAAATAAACTCACTTATAAATAATAAATTCTGGCAATTAACTGTTGGTATCACCGTCAGCTGATTCACAGCAAGATAAATAAAAGGCTGTGATGCCACCAAACGAAAAGCAAGTTAATCTGTGGAGGAAAAAAGAAAGAAAAAAGATCTTCGAGGCTCTAGTTAAGGCGATAAAATAAATATTAGCAAGTAGTAAGGTTTCATTCGTTGATTTTGAGTAAAAGATAATATGGATAAAAATACTATTCTCACCTTGAGAAAAATGATTTCAACGATTGGCCATACCATATGGCCAACCATACCATACGAAAAAACCTTCCTCAACATACTCAATCTAAGAACCTCCCCCTTTTAGGCCGCTTATACGACTATTCTCATCTTTTACCCTTCCTTCCCTTCCTAAATCCTTCAGGTTCGTCAGAAAAAATTAACTCAACTTCTCACTTCGTCTCAGTCATGCGTTTAACCCTGTTACCCCGATTCTCTACTTCCTGATGAAGAAATTTGAAATGGGGAACAGCATGCGAGTGCTGTTAGCAAAGTGCCTATCAGATCAGAACCATATGTTCTGCGATAATTCTTCATCAAATTGATATCACTTTGAGTAGCACAGTAGTCATTTGAATACAACTTTGCAACTAAATAAAGCATGATTATTACTGTTACTCACTAGTATGTGAACAAAACTGAAGGCATCTAGCCAAAAAACCATCTAGTATGCTGGCTGGTAGTCCATTCAATTTTCTCCAGTGTTATACACATCTTATGTTAGTAGGCTTCCTAAGTTGTTTCAATTCTAATCACTGACATTGCAGTACTTGATTGTGGTAATTTCAACGAAAAGCAAAATTAGCAAGGAAGTATGAGTTATTGTTTTGCCTGTTCAGGTTGAATAGATATATAGGAGAATTACAATTGATTAATAAAATTTCTATAATTTCTGAACTTATTTCCTCCTGCTTCATTTACTAATTGTCAAGAAAGCACAAATTCAGTGGATGCAATGAAGAAATTTAATTTGACCTGGACTAGAACCCGGATACCCTGATTTTCGGTCAGGTGCTTTAACCAAACGTGCACCTGACCGGTAATCATGGATCTGGGTTTGTGTCCCGGTCAAGGAAAATGTTTTTTTCTCTTTTGAATTGCTGCCATTGGAACAGCCTTTCGTAGTTACGGGTTGGACTAGCTTTACATTCACGTTGCTCTCTTAAGTAATAATCGTATTTTGGTTCAGTTTTTACACGATTTCGAAAAGTAAGTACTTCACCAAAATTCACTTATTAACTGCGGCTCCATTAAAATATTTTCATGAGAAGATTTTATAGGTTAGTTAAAATTGGTGGTCAAAACAGTGGTAATAAGAGCTGTGGCACGGAAGACCATTTAATAAGGTCACGTATGCATAATCGCCGCAGCGAAAAAAAATATTTTATTTTATCGCATCTATTAAAAAGCATTGATAGTAAAATTTTTGCCCTCGTACCTTACCGGGGTGGAACGCTAGGCTATCTCCAATGAGATTTCCCCATTTGCTCAATGCTTGGGGACCATCAATCAAAATTCCTTTCAGCGCGAAACCAAAAATTTCCGTCCCAAGCTCCCTCATCCCCTACGCCATTTCGAGCGGAGGGATATCTCCAGCCATATCGGATGAAAAACCGATCCGGAACACACACAATCACTTTGGAAGGGTCCCACAAACATTAACGCGAAATACCATCTCGGCCCGTCCCCTCCGCCCGGTCCGTTCCCGAAAAAAACACTCGCCGACGCTCCATAAGCAAATGTCATCACCCTTAATCGAATATTGGATTGTTCCTTGGACGGCGATCCGAGCGGATATCGCCACTATGCATTCCTATGTGCTCTCTCACGCACATATATATAGCGGAGGCATGCACAAAACACACAATGAGGAGCCGGATTCGACGAGGCGAACGATGGACCATTCGTGGATTGTGCTCAAATTGGACGGGATTCTGGTACGGGAACACGGGCATTTTGCCCTCATGCTGAGTTTGCACGAGGAATGATCCTTTATATGGTCACTTTGACTTCTGTCTCTATCAAAAGGTTCACTGAAGGGCTCTTTCATGGAGCGTAGTTGCTGTTTAATGCGCGGAGTCGTAATATGAGTTGAAAACTATAAAGCTCCTTCCCCCTTCCACGCACACTGAATTCTAGTAGTATAGGCTCTAACGCATTGCCTTGGCCCTTTTTCTTGCTTAAAGGCGACGTATTGCTTGGATGTACTCATCGTTCTCAATTGTAGGTGATGCAATTAAGTACAGCTTTCCTTAAAGAGGACAGGGAGAGAATGAGAGTGACAGGTACCAGATTTGATTACTAGCTTCATTTATACTCAATTTAGGAAATATGATAATATTAATTATTCTAATAAATCTTTTTCTATTAATTATAATTTTTAGAAGGAAAAAATTCCTTAGCAGTCGATTTCAGGCTATTGGTATTCTTCTAACTGCCTATGAAATAATTTTATGGTGACTAATTATAAGATACCAAAGATGGTCGACGATGGCGGACACAGTACCTAACTTTTGAATCGTTGATGTAATCACATCTAGCCTGAGAACCAAGCATGATTTTTCAGCAAATTCGTAGTTCGCTCCTATGCATTCCTGCCCAAAGTCTATGTCTTGGCGAACAATAAACAAAATAAGAATAACCCTCATGTTTTGCAAATAGATACACTTGATATTGACTTACTGCACAGCATTACCAGTACAGGTATCATTTTCCGGTGAAATATGTTGGCCACATGTCAAATATTTTTGAAGAGGAAGGGGATTTCTCCTGTAATTATCTTCATTTCATTAGTTGTGATAAATTAATATTTTAAAGTTCAATATTCATCCTTTTTATACTTATCAGCTACAATAATTACAATTGTGACTCACCCATAAAAGTTACTCTAACCTCTATTTGCGAAGAAATTGATGTCCTAGAATTAATCAGAATGACACTTATAGAACATGAAATCCTTCAGTATCATTGTAATATGAACGTTGGCGTAATAGGAACCTATTAAAATTATGTAACAATGCTAAGAACAAAAAATCTGCTTCACCTTAATGGGTTTTTAATATATGGGGTGGGGAGTAGTTAATGTGCATCTCCTTTGGAGGAATAATATATGACTTAGCGTATAGTTACCCTACGTTAAGGTTTAATGAAAGACCAATTGACTTGTGTCTGATTAATTGCGAAACAAATGTCAAATCTCAACGTACTACCATTAATTCCATCACCGTCAAGCGCCCTATGGGTCCACAAGCTTGCATACTGTTGATGAGTTTTAGATATTTTTTTCATTTTAAGTCAACATCAGGAGACTCCACGAGGCAAGTTGCTTTGAGTATTTGACTGAATTCACCAAAATCCAAAGCAACTTTAAAATTTCTAGGGATTGCATAAGAATTCCCGCTACTGGTCGGAAACCTTCATAAAACACACCTAACGCCGCACAAGTCCTTAAGATCAAAAGTCCTCCGGCAGACCTAACACTCGATCTTCATTCCTCTTCTCCGCTCCCTCTCCCACTCTTCTTTCTGTCCCAACTTCTCTCCCCGATGGCCCATTGTGGCAGTTGAAGCCTTCCTCCACTCTAACACCCACAGTATCGGTGTGTCCCGAGTTCAATTCCCAGTGGAGTAGGATTTATCATCATAGGTCGCAGTTACTCCCTTCCTGGACCTCGCTCAGACGAAAACGTGTTGGATAAAGTGCTGCTTCCAAACTCATGGGAGGGCCATAAATATGAATTTGACGGTGGATTCTGTGATGTACAACAAAGGCTCGTAGTAAATGGGTACTCTTTATCGAACTCTTGGAAGAGAAAAAGAATATATACGATAGTGCTTTGAAATAAAAAAACAGTAAAAATACACTACAACAATGCAATATTTGTCAACAAGACTTTGTGTACGGAAAAAACACAAAATACAATTATATGACAGAGGGAAATATAACGTAGGGATTTTAGATATTCTTGGCTTTCATCTTGACAATGCATATAGAAAAAGAGCTTTATAATCTTCTACAAGCAATTGAGTGGAAAGAGAAGGAAAAAAATAAGCCAAGTGATAAAACAGCAGTAATCTACGTGAAAAACGTCTGCATGTAGAGCCACGATATTAACGAAGAATGGAGTGCTGTTGGCTACGATTAAAGGGATACTGTTCAGAAATCTGCGGGAAATGTATGTTTAGAGTTGAAATCTCTACTATATATCTACCATGATATACAGAAGTACGGAATCATTCGATTCGATTGGTGGTTAATTACTTGTACATACCTAAAACGGCACCGAGAAATACATTTCGTGCCTGATTGAAATACATTTCGTGCCTGATTACCAGCCGGCGAGTTTTATAAAAGGTAGTCTAAATTTCACTGGTTATATGATGGACCCATTTTAAACCCGCAAACGTGGAAATACATACATCCTGACAGAATGAACAATCGCAGAAGAAATAGAAGCGCATACGAGTAGATATCTGGATTCATGATCAACATATCATCGGATAAAATATGCAGAAATAGGTTCAGTTAACATCATGCCAGGAAAATACAAATAAATCCGTTATTCATAGAAGTACGAATAGCAAACAAAGATATGCACGATTGTTCTACTAGGCATAATTTATTTTCGGAGTGCATTTTAAATTCGGAGCAAACCAGATGCAAACAAAGCACCTATGTCCTCCTAATAGGGTCGACTAGAACTTGCAAATGATTTATTCATTTGGGCATGTAATGTTCAATGTCCTGTTAACGCCAGACCTAATCATTACCTTGGTGATATGAGTTTAATGAATCGTCTGCCAAAAAGAGTAATGACGCTCTCTCAGTTGGCCTTTGAGAAATATTTTTCAATTAGCCTCTTTTACATTGTAGCCGCTCGTCTCCCCTGCTGAGGAACCGAGTGAAGGATCTCAAATAAAAAGCCTATTTCAGTGGCAGCCATCAGAGGAATACCGTTTGTTCCGCTTTTAATATTGCTTCAGATCGTGAGGACTACTAGATGAGATGAGGAGGAATAGGACAGTGTGTGGAGGGATCAGTAGTTGAACTCGGTTTACTCTATACGTAATACAAAATTGGTGCCCGCACTTTTAACGCTCAAAGTGGCGCATAGAGTATGAAGTGACAATCAGACAACATGAAAAATATCATTTACTTTGTCAGGATTTTAACCTGGGCACAGAGATATTTCGGTAGAAAATATACCACAAAAATCCACTGCTACCTCCTCAGTTCCGTAAAATCTACCATCAAAACACGTCCACTTCTCCTAAATTTGTGCAAAATCTGTAACAGCCATTGAAAATTAACACCATTCCAAACCACGTAGTTGTGCGTCTTCACAAAAGTATGAAATCTGGAATTCTATTGAATGCATAGGGAAATTTTTAGAATACCTGAAATCGATCATCAAAGTGATTTTTTTACATTTTTGGACACTAAATTTTTCCAGGTTGCCTGCTGGAAGGGAACAAAACCAGCCCACACTTACTATCACAACAAGTGATTCCCTCTTAGTTCCACTTTGATCGTTTACTACTCGGTAACATTATCCCATGCTTTAATCCATGTATCATATTTCACTTTCAAATAGGCATAATCATGGAGTAGGTAGGGTATCGTCTATGTTTACTCTATGATATAATCAATAAAGACTTTTCTAAGGGCCCTTTAACCGATAAAATCTAAATGCTTTCTATTATTTTGTACTATATCTGTGAATTTCATAGAATTCTGAGGAAAAACACACAATATCTACGCAAAAATTATACATAGTATCAATAAACAACACTATTTTTTCATAATATTTTTATACTTCATTACTGGTTTCGACGTCTAACTGTAAGACCATTTTCAAGCCAAAAACCATGAGGCGTTTTACACATTTCCAGAGCATTATATACGATATCGGGATTGAATTTAATTCGACACAGTGAATAGAATAAGTCAATACCCTACTCTCGTCTGGTTTAAACTCTTTTCAGCAAAGTTCCGTCCAAGTTCTTCGCTTCGAGTTTCATTTTCATCTCATCGCTCGCCTTATTCCATCCCCAAATCAGTCTTCGATCACCTTCACTTTCATCCATCCTCAGGTCGTGCTCCATTTCTCTTCCAGTCCTTAATTTCGACCTCCCCCCACCCATCCCCGTGGCAGAAACTCGCTCTCCTCTAAAGGTTCTTTCGGCGATTATGGAGTGGAGGGGTGAAAAAATAACCTTTGACACGGGCGTCCCTCTCATTCGGCCCATCCCCACTCAATTCCCCAGTCACTGTGGATGGAGGAAGTGGAAGCAGTAAACCTTTTGAATTCGCTTCTAACTCTCTCGACTTCATTCAGCGACCCAAATGAATGGAATCGAATTACAATTTTGTGCAGGGAATGATGACATTTGGAATATACTTTTTGCAATTAATCCATAGGGATAGGAAAGGAACATCAAACATGTGCCTCGAGGCTGGTGTGCTTATGGAAAATATTTCTATTCACCCTAAATAAACAATAGCCTCAGCTAACTTTGTGTCTGATGGAACAGCTATGGTTATCCGCTATCACCGAAGAGGCAAACGGTAAAATAACGACAAGAGATAGTGAGGGGAAATTCAGGCGTGAATTAATTCCAGTCCCAAATTTCATTTTCCAAATAATTATATTATCTTCCAAATAATTGAACTACAACGCCCATGTAACTGCACTTATATTTCTCATATAGCTCCGAAGAACTCAATAGCAGTCTCATATATACCTCAAATACTACATAACTCTTACCATACACTATTTGTTTAGAAAATGTCGATTAAAAAACTAAAGAAAAGCAATGATGCGATCACATTATAGTTGTTTTTACTTTTATTAAAATATTCCCTCCAAGTATGGTGCTATTTTTAGGTTTTTATTTTAACTAGACGCCGTTTGTGACGAGCGTAAAATACATTTTAGTACTTCTATGCACTTGAGGCCCACGTGTCGCAGGCCCCAGTCGCAATCCCTATAAGCCGGATTCATGAATTTTAAGAAGGCAAAAAAATCTACGGGAACATAAAAATACTGTAGTGCTTTGTAAATCACACTGCTTGAAGTACGAGATACTATAAATTAAAGATTGACTGCATTCTATGCTAAAAGATATGAGAATATGCTTTAATCCGTTAAACGACATCGTTACCATTAGGAGGGGATGATACCATTCTGAAAAAAGTATTTTCTTCATTCGTACCATCTCTCTCTGACAAAACCGAGTATCTACCGTATGGTCATAGTCTGGTCTACTAGTTTATTTCCAACGAAGTTTCAAATAATAGTGTTTTTTCGATTTAAATAAGCTATGAAGCCGTTAATAAATTTATCAGTGAGAGCAACGCAATTGAGGTACTGCTGAAAATTATTTTAAAGCTGTATTAGCTAACGATAATGCATAAGAGAATTGAAAAGTAACGTTGATTCTACGCATATTTTAACCTGTGGTTTTTCGTCCTTACACTATTTCCCCCTATAAAGGTGTACGCAGAAAAAGAAATTTGAATTTGACCAATTAATATGATGACCACCTATTTGACGTGCCGTTTGGAGATTTACGAGTTTCCTCACTACTTAACTTTTTCACGGATATGTTGTACATATTATAAGTTCTTTAGAATCAACTCGGAGAAAATAATTCACTACCCATTCACATACATATGAGACACAATTTATGAACGACAAAGGCAAATAGCATTTTGTATGTTTCCTGAGATTTTTGTTATAAAATTACACAAACACATCAAGCCGTAAATATTTGCTTCAAAATACTATGTGAGCTAAAACTGAGTAGCTTATGCGAGCAGTGTAAAATGTTATTTATTTTCAAGTAGGACGGGGTGTTTAATTAGTAATGCTATTTCTAGCTTTCAAAACAAATATTCTTCATTTTATGTAAGTATAAATTCAATATATGAAATTAATATGCCCAGGTCCCCTTTCTGCTACGTCTTAGGATCCATTAGGTACAACTTTCAGGTATTCCTTTAGAAACTTTTGTTTCGCTATGTCATGAATTAGCGGTGGCAAAAATAGAAGTGTAACAAAGAACGAGAGCAAACAAAAGCCTGAGTTGATCATTCCTGCTTTCTCGGCTTACGGGTACGGTGATTGCACTTCTTCACTCTGCAAAACAAATTCCCATTTCACATTGTCCCTTCGAGCCTTGAGAAAGCAATATTGTGCTCCGATGGCCGTATCAATGTCACAGCTTTGCATATTGACTCAATCTAATCCTCATCTCGGCTTTTCGCTAGCACCCAACGCTAAAATGAAAATTTAGACAATGGCATCGCACATTGTCCGGACTAGAATTTTACCACAAAAAAGTCTCAAATTGGCTTAATGGACAAGCGTATACCAAAGGAGGGTGTGCAGTCAGATTATCGCCCTAAATTGAGAAAGTCTGAGAGAAATTATCTTCGCAGGGTTGCGCAGGAGGCGTTAGTGCATGATTATAAAAATATTGTAGTTGCCAAGATTCCATAGCACCAATAATTGAAAGTTAAAATGCTTACCCTTAATTAAAAGCCAGGGTATCAAATTAAGATATAATGAGATAGGGGGGCACAAAGTGATTGCAAATGGTTTTGAACTACTTTCGAATCAATTTAATGATTAACTAAATTCAACGATGTGTTAAAAAAACAGACGATCCAACCACGTTTTGAATTCATGCAGCAATGCTCTAGAGTCTTAAGGGATATAGATTTTGGCTGTAAAATATCGTCTGAAACCTCACTCAATTCAAATTCCCTGTCAAATTTTGCAATTTTTCTACCTTAGTATCAATTAGAGGATACGAATCCATCCCTGGCCCTTATTTTTCGTCCGTTCAGCATCCAGAGAGAAACCCTGGCTACGTGCCTGACTCTGTTGTACGGCTGCTTCGAAACCCCCCCACCGCTTCAGAATTTCTCACCTAATTATTCCGTATCACATCTTATGTTTTAAGGCCGTTCACTTCGCCCACTCCGTTGATTTTCTCTCTCAAGATCCACCCATCCACAGCCTCTCCTCTCTCCTCTTCTACCACCCTCGATGACCTCCTCCTACCGTCCCTACCGCCTATCCCCTACGTCATCCCCCAGGAACGATAAAAGTTGATCAAGCAGAAACCAATTACACGTGCGGGGAAGGGAAAAAAAATAAGATAACGGAATAAAACTCTTGGGGGAGAAAAGATGAGGAAGGGGAAATAGAGGTAAGGGGGATCCTTGACGCGGCTAGGAATGGGAGGTAGCATGCGTCCAAGGAGTGGTGTGTGTCGGTGTGGGCGAAGAAAAATTTGGGGAAAAAATGAGAAGGGAGGGATAGGAAGGGCATATGGGGTTGGGGAGGATGAAGGGAAGGCGTCTCACAAAAGACCGAGGTGAAATGAAGATGCGTGCCTTTCTCCTCTTCTCGCACCCCGTCTCAACCCCTTCCTCCCGGCTCACGTCTGCGTGATATGCCCCGACTAATTCGACGCCTCGGAAAAAAATTGAAGAAAAACAAAGTGGGGCTTGTAAAAACGACGCAAGGAAAACTATCGCTTCAAGCGTTGGGTCTGCGACTCGCAGCCCCTAGCGTATAATTAGAAAACTAGATTTGCCTGTCAATTGCTGTATTCAAACAAAAATTCCATTATCTTTGAGTGACTTAATAAATAACGTACACAACAAAATAAATGGATTTATTATACGTTTCACTTTAATTTTGCCAATTTTTGGTGCAACTGAATGATAATTCATAGCGCAGTAAGTCAATTCACCGATTATTGTCATACTGCAATAAAATGATAGCCTTTAATCACATCAATTCATCATCAGCCTTTATTTCCTTACATGACGCGAACTGAGATGTTAATGTAACACATCGGGGCCTGAAGGTATACGGAAGATTGCTGGAAGTGATAATTAGGAGCTTAGGAGACATCGCGACGGTGTACCGCAATGTATTGTCAGGACGAATAAATAAAAATTGAGTATTATCAGGAAAGCTAAAAAAAGTCGAAATAGTCCACAAATTACATTGCACACAATTACAAGAAAATCGTACAAGAAGCAAAATAAAAATATCAGAGGATGTAACTTTAAAAAAATGGATGGGTCAGGAAGTGGAATTTTTCGGTTCCGAAGTACCTGATATTTCTATTTAAAAAGCAATTGGGCAATGTAATAAGGAAGAAAGCTCCCAGAATATACAACCACTCCAGATAGTTGACAAATGATATGGGAAAATCGGCTGGAAGAAATTTTTTTCGCATACTCAAAGCATTAATGAGGATGGAGTGTGACAAGGGGAGTTTGAAATTTATCGTTTTCTGCTATTAATGGGAAATCCGTTGATAGATCTACTTATTGATTTCTGATTTGAAATAAGGAAGCGAGGAGAATCCAATAAAATATCTGAAATACCAAATAAAAGAACGCTCCGTAAAATTTAACCAAAAGTTTTCAGTTCTATTTCATATGCATTGTCGGATGAGACTTGATCGCGAGACACAGTATTCCTGGGCAGTAGGTGAAAATAGCTAGATAAGAGATCATGAGGCACCTTCAACATGATTAATCGATGATGAATGGATTTGAGGACAATCGTGAGAATATTGCATAAAAATTATAAAAACATTACGAGCATTTTAATACAATAAAAATGGACAAGGCTGGTGGTTGATAATTCTATGAAATATGCTCAACGAATCTTTGACACGGAAATAATTCAATTGGTATGAAAATATATTGCATTCGTTATATCATAATTCATTTAGGATTTGAAATAGAGCCAAAATTTCTGAAAATAGGGATAATGAAAACCTTTGATAAAAGGCATAAATGATAATTTTAATACTAGCATGGAGAGAGTTGCGGGGTATGCTGGATGGCGCGACAAAGGATTGCGTGTTTAAATTGTAAATAGGTGTGGATATTGGAGTGAGAAATAACATGGGGGCAGCAAAGCACGACAAAGGATGAGCTAAAGATAATTGTGTGTGCAGAATAGAGATACGGGTGAGAATTCTGGGAAATCGCGGAAACGGGAGTATAAGGTACATAAAATAACATGGAGGTATGTATTTAGATGAAACGACCCGTTTGACATGGAAATCGTATGGTGACAACGACCGTTTGAGTGGTAGTACCTTTAGTGGTATATCTGAAAGAAATTATACATGAGGACTTCCCGAAGGCAGTTGGTAAACAACAATGGTGGATGCGATGGCAAAAGATTTTCTGAAAAACCTGCATCCGACTTAAATCTATTTGGAGCGGCGCCATTTGCCGACACGTATTAAGCACACATCAAACCAAGGTCAATAACGTTTACTTCTCTGTGAATGCAAATACAATAATCCAATAAACATGGCCATTGTGTAAACCCTCGATATTCATCCATGAAATGAATCCACACATGACAAGACGCATTTATGGGGCTTTCCTCAAGGGTTTGACTCGGATATTGCACTGCCTTGAGCGGAGAAAGATACCGTATTTACGTGCCACGCCGCTCCCTTTCGGGGAAACGGGCACGCTATTCCGACAGCGAAACCCTTCGAGATTCGAGGTCGAAATGGTGCCATGTAACGTGCAACTCTCCAGCCCCTCGTGAGACATCCTTGCTCGCTAGGGAGTAGAGAGCTCGCTTATCTAACGACTGCAAACCATGTCATTTCCAGTGTTCACGATTCTACTCTCTTTGCCCTCCCCCCTTTATAATTTTCCCCTCAAATATAGAAGTTTGAAACATTCAGCAAGTTAAGAAAGAGATGTTTAATCAGGAGTTGATGTGCTCACACATCATCATAAGTCAACAATCCTAGGATTGGTTTGACGCAGCCCTCCACTCGATTCTTCTTCCGGCCAACCTCTTCATATTTACGTAACTTCTCTCTTTTACATCTTCACAACATGCTCTAAATATCTCATACGAGGCATGCTTTTCCCATTCTTTCCGTTCACTTTTCCCACCATGATTGTCTTAATCAGGAAATCGTGTCTTAAGATGTGGCCTATTAAGTTGTCCCGCCTTGTTTTTAAGGTTTTCAGTAGACATATCTTTTCTCCCACTCTTGATAAGACTTTGTCACTCGATCGATCCATTTTATCTTCATCATTCTTCAGTAACACCACATTTCAAATACTTCCAGCCTGGACTTCTCTGCTACTGGTGCTCACATCATCATCAGCATTTAAATTCAAGGATTGACGTACTGCAGCCCTCCATTCTGTCCTATTCAGAGTTAATTCCCTCAAGACCTGGTATGTTTTCTCTTTCATGTCCTTCTTTATTTGCCCCTTGGTCTTCCTCGCGGTACCTTCCCTTCAATCTTCCCTTCTAATATATTTCTATCTAATTCTTTGTGCCTCAAGGTATGTCCAACCCTTCTGGTTCTTCTTTGCCGAAGGGTTCTCTATACTGTCCTTTCTTCACCTGCTTTTCCGTTCACGTCTTCGATCCTCATTTTATTTGCCCATATAATCTTTAGCATTGCCCTCCAGCACCATATTTCGAAGAATTAAATTCGTCGTTAGTCTGCTTTCCCAATATTCTATATCCCTAATCCATAGTGTGCCACGCTCCATAAAAATCCTTTGATAAAGGGCTTCACATTGGGGGATGACAATGTTGGGTTGTATGTTGACATTGGGGAGATTTTATATGGGGATGGTCTTAGCTTTTTGGGGTTTGATGAACGTGAATGGGAGAACCACATTAGCCAAAAAACGTGTGGAATTGAATTCGGTTATTACAATTTCAGGTACCAATTAGATATTTTTTAAATTTCTGGGTGACTCATAATGCCACCAGCCATTACGAGGGCTCATTTAATTATTTCAGCTCTATATTATTTATATTTAGTCTTTTTAAGCTTTAATAAATATAAATGATTATTGGGATTAGCATTCTTAGAGTACAGACTCTAACAAATACCCCAAATTTCCTATAAAATAATGTATTATAATTATAGTAACAAAATTAAATAAGTTTAGTTTAATTAATGGATGCAGTAGATACTTTGTGGGAATTAATATCGTTAAACATGGTAAATGAAACAAACTTTGTACTTTCCACATAGCTTTATATATTCCCCGATCAATTTCAACGACTAAGCGTCATTTTCAAGGGGGGCCAACTGACAAAACATTTCAATACAAGGCATTATTATTGTTACCATGAGGAGTGGGGAAGGACTCAAACCGAGAGGGAGGGAGAGCTTAGGATGGGAGCGAGGGGGTGGTGGTGTGGGGGGGGGGGAGGGAGGGAGTTAGCTTCCGTCAAGGACAGCAGTGGGGGGGCACAATTAGCGGTGAGGGTACTGTGGCGGGCATTAGGGTAGGGGTACAACTCGGTATTTAAAACCGTCAAAAACATCTGCGAGGATTTAAAATTTATCAAATCGTTTAAAATACATACATTAGGTGAAATGGAATATCTTAAAATTTATACAATTTCTAAATAATTTAACTTACAACTTTTATACACATAATAATTTTATAGATATAATTATCCCCGCAGATTCCCAATACCATTTTACTCATAAACTAGCAGCGTTAAAATATATGATTCACAGACTAGTATCTATTCTCGGCCATATTTCCCGCAGAATTTGCTCTCATATTCCGAAGGCTAGTATCGAGTGAGTTTTTACTCTCCGACATCCGTATGGAAAGTGCTTTTTAATTCAAAAGACCCAGTGGATGTGTTAGACAAAAGTGGAGAGTATGCGCTTCATTGTGGTTAGTGCAATGGAGTATATGAGGGGCAAACGGGTAGGAAATTTAAAACCCGAATAAAGGAGCATAAACTAAGTGTGAACCATAGTGATAGTAAATCATATTTTGCCAAACATTTCCTCGAGATTGGTCATAAAAGTGATTTTAACAAACGTTTTGCATACATATGATAAGAGTTGTAACTTAAATTATTTAGAAATTGTATAAATTTTAAGATATTCCATTTAACCTAATGTACGTATTTTAGCGATTTGATAAATTTTAAATCCTCGCAGAAGTTTTTAAGGTTTCAAATACCAAGTTGTACCCCTACCCTAATGCCCGCCACAGTACCCTCACCGCTAATTGTGACTCCCCACTGCTGTCCTTGACGGAACCTAACTCCCTCCCTCCCCCACCTTTTACCCACACCACCACCCCCTCGCTCAATTCCTAAAATCTCCCTCCCCCTCGGTTTGAGTCCTTCCTCCACTCCTCATGGTAACATATACAATACCTTGTGTTGAAATGTTTTGTCAGTTGGGCCCCCCTTGAAAATGACGCTTAGTCGTTGAGATCGATCGGGGAATATATAAAACTGTGTGGAAAGTACAAAGTTTGTTTCATTTACCATGTTTAACGTTTAGTTGGACAATGCTTGACGAGTGCAGAAAAAATATTTAAAAAATGATGTAATTTTGTGTATAGTGGCGTTAGTACTCTGTTAATCGTCAAATAAGAGGTAATTGTTTGTGCAGAAGTTCAGTTATATTATAATGTGCTATGTTAATAAAATAATATTATATGATGAGCGAGCTAAAACGTAGACATTGCTAAAAAGTATTTATCTTAAGAAAAAAATAGCATACCATGGTGCAGTATACTATCGAGACCAATTAATGGTGGATTCATATTCATAGTGAATAGGTTGTCAGGATAATGAGCTATAGATTTTAGGGTATAGCATGCGTTTTTCTACTCAATGAGCACTGATATTTTAAAAATTTTATTCCGCCTATCATTAATAACCTTGAAAGGATATTCCTATCGTAATAAATCTATTTTTAGCCAATTATCATAGGAAAACTCACCTTTTCTCAATGCTAGACGAACGCATTCCGGTTTAGTATATTTTTATGAAAATTCACCGAAGGTCTAAACATTCATTATATAAAAATGTAGAGTTGTAATAACATGCATACCTTTATGTATATCCAGCAATATATCCTCCCTACCCGTCATTGCCACAATCAAGTATCACCTATTTAACCATATAATCAATAGAAGTGGACGAAAAATCACATAACATTATATCATTGTGTCACGAAATTGATTGTACAGTACTTTTACTTCATTATGTATTATTTAACGTCAGCCAAAATTAAAATAGCCTCATGAAGTAAGAGCTTGAAGAAGCATATATATAGCTAGAGAATGTTTTGTGAACAATAGCGATTGCTGGTAACCAGTACTTACCGTGAACCTTGTTCGTTGCTCCAACCGAAATCCCGAGAGCCTTGGTTTTGTGCCTCAAAGGAGTTGACCAGGCGCGTGCCGAATCTGTGGGGAGTGGAAACACGTCACAGTCACCATAGTTTACACTATCCCTTCAGCGTAAAACGCCAGTGAGCTTGGCTGTAGCTACCTCGTTTCGCACAATGAATCAATAGGAGTTTCATCAATATTAAACACACTATCTAGTAAAATACTCAATAAATTAATACCTCATTTATACCACATTTATGCAATACCGCATTCTACAAACCAGTCAAAATACCTATGCCAATTCATTAGCATCGAATGTCAATTTATTACATATTTTTACCATACGCATTGAATTTCATGTACCAGAATCAACAAATTGCAGCCTTGAATTTTATCAAGCATTTTTTTTTAATATTAAATTTGATTAAAAAGTTGGTAATTGGTTGTTTAAAATGGAGCATTTGGTTAATTTGTTTAACTGATTGTTATCACTTCCGATTGGCCCATTCCTTTTGGGCAGGTGCATTATTCCAAATTAGGTATCTTAGTTGGGGAATCCAACCATCTTATAAACGATCAGTTCGAATCCAAACATGTTTGAGATATCGATTTCAATAGTAAAAATGCAAAAGAGGGATCCAAGATCCTGCTCCTGAACTCTCCGAGAAGCCAAAGTGGAGACTAGGAAGGAAACTATCCCCCTTACCCTAATATGTGTAATGGGCTCAGTATATAGTTAGGTTTACTTTCAAAAAATAGAATATGTTGAGCTCTGTAATTCTTTTCTACGCTACATATCACCCTAAGCTAGTTAAATAATCAAATGTAGGCCGAGCGCACCGCACACAGTCGTAAAACTGTTCAAAATGATTGCATATTTACATTATTCATAAATGCCTCCACATGAATCGCAGTTGGTGCTCAGGCAGAGTTAGCTATCCAAAATTCCAGCATCAATCTTTGGCTCATCGCCCATTTTCAGATTTCTCCATTTGTAAATTTTGAGATAATCACCTGAAGTAATTCACGAACTAACGTCTCACTCATTCTAGGCAGTTGGTGATATATGGTTCCATAGGCTTCGGATTATGTGCCTACTTTTTGTTTCTTGGAAAATTTACACACATGTATTCAAATCTAACACTTCCGGCATTTTTCTACTCCCATGCTACATCAGTAAGAGAGACAAAAGCGAGAAATTAAGATAAATCAACTGTCGGGCCAAGCGGTCCAATTTGTTTTCTCGTAATGTGTTTTCTCACTCCATGCTCGAATACAATGTAAATGGAGTATAATTCTCTCAAAAACGTGCATTCCATACTTTATCATCAATTAAGTATTTTCAGCTAAAACCTAAGTTCGTGTTTGGTGACACCCAACAACACGCCATTGTGGAATCTAGGAGGATAAAATATAGATGCAACATATTATTTTTCAACCGTAATTTTGGGTTCAGGCATATGCCTGACGGCTGGTTACCAACTGAATAGTAAATCATCAAATTCTGTGGAAAATATGAGGTTCAACCTATACCTAAAATATTTATTTGATCGCTTTAATACGGTAGGACATTGTGAGTTCGTCTAGGGAAAGAAATTGAGCTTCTTATCGTCGATGCATAATTTACTCACACCTATGGCTATGGTACTTTGTGAGCTCTCCCATAAGCAATGAAGTCAAACCTCTTGTAGTTCATTGAGTGAGCTACGCCGCAGTTTCCAGTTAAAGCTATGAGCAACTCCTCTCAAAAGAATTCTAAATTTTGGTAACTACCCAGATGTAATAGGAGTACAAGGTTTAGAGTTAGTTTTTATAGCCATATCTATTTAGGTGAAACTACTCAACGGGAGTTCTGTAGGGATTTTTACGTTCGAAAAAATCACCACTCACTCTCCAAGCCTACAAATACGTCCTTACACATTTCTCTCCTTCCGACCAATATAGTGAGAACATATTGGAATTGGCGATGAAAATAAAGAGAAACCTCTTGTTCCCATGTCGATGTTATCGTTTTAGTTCGTTTCTTACCTTAAATTTCTATTAGTGATTCAAAACGTTACCCCCTTTATACTTCCGGCAAATGTCTTACTTAAGACCGCCATAAAACAACTTCCCTCCATCTAAACTTTTTTCTCTTTCAACAATAAAAGCTGAAAAAAATACGGCGACCTTTATTTTGGCCTCCGAACTTTTTACCCGTTTCTTTCTATGGCTTCCACGTCCCCTTCCTCCTCTCTCGCCCCTTCCTTTTAGTTTCCGTATTCCATACATAGATGGGCTTGTTTTCTTTTTACGCCGTACATTTCAACGGAATTTATCTCCCCCTCCCATTCCCCCTCAGTCCCCATCACCCTCGCATTGCCGCCCCGAAGTCCTTTCGGAATTCTCCGCACGAACCTCATGGCAGGAAAGCGCTTTCCTGCAAACCAACACTGGCGCGCGAGTGGAGACCCTACGGAAAACAATAAAAAAATATATCGCCTTGTTCCGTCCTTGTCCCACCTATTCCGAAGCCTCCGCATTCATCCCCTTCGACCCACCCCGTGTCCTTCGACGGCTCACGGCGCGAAAGTTCCCTTTCCTCCCCCCGCCCCACATATATAAACGTGCCCCCACCGTCCTCTCACCCCCGAAAGCACTCTTTTATTCCCCAAACGATCGTAAAAGCTGACGCTGTCCACTCTGAGGATACACCAACCCTCCGACACTCCCAGGGAACCTTACCTCATCCCTCTCTCTCACACATCCCTGCACGAATTGTGCTCCTCTGCAAGGATACTTCTCTCCCCCTTTTCCCACACTTCGGTGGCCATCCTTATCTTCCACGCCAAGGTTTGGGGTAGAGCGCTGATTTTTTTTCCCTTGACGCTCTGAATTATTAAAAGCTTCACTGGGGACTTTAGATGTGGTTTGCGTCTACGGTACTCTGCTTCCTGGTTTTGGGTGGCGTTGCGTCTCCTGTCCAGACTAAGGGAAGGGCGAGAAATGTTTAGGAGGGTGGGCAGACGGGATTGCATCTCCGAGACTTCTCATGGGGAAAATAAACAGATGAGTATCCCATTGTATAAATTTATCGATACGAAAAATTTCATAGTCCTAGTATTCGTTTGGGGATTTTACGAGCTAAACCGGCAAAATAACCCGATAAAAGCAGTCGTATTATTTACAGCAGGCTCTTGCAAGGAATAAAGTAATGGAGAATATGGGAGGAAAAATAATGACATCAGCACCCCGGGGAAAATAGTCTGTTGCCATCTTTACAGCATGAAAATTCGTCATCTTCTATCTTGGCAAACAATGAATATTCCACATTTCAATGAAAAACTTCAAAGAAACAGAGCCTAAGAGATCATAATTGGCGCAATTTTGTTACAAAAGAGCTTTTAATTTGGTCATAAATCCTTTGAAGATCTTATGTGATAATTCCATGAAATTTATAGCATTTATTTCAGCATTCTATATTTTTCTCTTTGAATAATTAAAAAATACACTTCAGGGATTGTCGAATTGAATCTGACGTTTAAAAATGTAATAAGACATTCACTATTATACCTACGCAACTTATAAAAAATATTTTAAATCATCAGAAAAGTGACTCATAGCGTTCATCAAGAATCTTTCCATAATAATCTTTGTAAACGCTTTTTGATGCATGTAAAAATCAAAAACTTTAGCTCTCTTATGGATAAATCTTTAGCGTTCGTAGGAATACCATGTGGAGAACAGTGCTCATGTGGCTCCGTAAAACTCCGTGAGGAACACTGTTGGAAGGGATGTTGTTTCTATGAACTAGTTTTCCGATAATGGTCTTTGCACGCCTGGAGCATAACCGATGGCCATAGCCTATGATGAAAAACGTGGGAGTTGTACCCTGCCAAAAGGACTTTCACTGTGTAGACATTTGTAGACAATTTGTAGACAAAACAATATTTTTAATACTCTTCCCTATTCTTGAAGAGGAAAAGAACTGATTCGACACACAAAAAAAGTTTACATCGCTGCCGTCAATTCGGGAAAATTTCCCATTCGGGTACGTGAAATGAATATACCAATACAGATACCGTATACGCCAATAAAGATACATATAAAACTCTTCATAATTGCGTAACACTTCTACGTTTATGTACATGCTTTCCACTCGCACTAATAAGATTTGTGGTTAAGAGTTAGAATTTTGGCCTCCCACACCAAAGGCAATGGGTTAAATTTCAAGAAGTGGCAGTGATATTTAAGCAGAATTCTAAACCTTATAGGAGTTTTATTTGTATGGCACTTCATGTTTTACACTAATGGAGGCACCGGATTTCTCACCACCTTTTCTATCCAACCCCCAGCAACGTACCTATTTTTAATGACGCAAATGAGAGCCATCGGCCATCTCTCCATGATTACTTCAGCTTTAATTTCTAAACCCTCTAACGTTAAATACAAAAGTTCATTCTATATAATACAATATATAATTAAAATTTCAATATTTTATAAAAAGGTTTAGAAGTGATACTTTTAACTCCTACTAAAAGTTAGGCAATATCAGAGGAAATATGTACAAATTACTTTATTTGACACTATATGTATATATGACCTTGACCTTGCAAATGTATTTAATGACAGTATCTATAACATGCTACAGCTGCTATGTCTATACTTCTCCATGAATGAACATTGCGATTTATATTCATTTTGAAATAAAATCCTGAGTTTGTATGAAAAATCATATTCTAGCATAACAGCTCCCTTATTACCTATCCCCAGGCGATCAGAGAAGGAGCTAAGGTCTTTTTTGGTAGTTATACTTGGGAAAAAAACGAGGGATTCAGAATAAAGCTACTGAAATTGAATGATGTAAAAAGGAGGTTATCTGGTCATGCCGGGTGGTAAAAAAAACAACTTTTCTGTCCCACGACTTTCCACTCCTCAAAGAAAGAAAGTATTGGCCGCTCACTCCGGCGAAGATAATTCCGGAAGCCACTTGCAAATGCCGTAATCATAGACCTCAAGCACGTGCCGTCATTCAGAGATTTCAATAAGGGAAGCTGCCCTTTGAATTCTAAGCCCGAAGTTGAAAAGAGAAGGAATGTGATTTTTGACTCAATAGGGATCTTGGGAATCATTAGCAAACACGTAGTCTGAAAATATTATACGATCGCCAGAACCTGGCTAGAATCGGAAAAGTTGCCCCATTCAAATGCAGTTGAATAAAAAGAGATTTTTTCCCAGAAATTCCAGATCTCGTTCCAGAAATACACAATACCATCCGCATTGAGGAAACAATGTCTGAAGGTCACCGTTACAGCGAGAGTAGAGCTCATGTCTATCATCAACTTCTCGAAAATATGATCAATCCTGAGAATATGTTCCCAATGAAATATTTTGCCAATAGTAGATAAATGAATAGCAAAAAACTCCGATAACGCTAATCAATAGTAACATTTTTTTAGATTCTTATTGATCTAATATTTTAAAAAATTCTGACAGAAAGAACAGGCGGCAACTAGAGGTAGCAAAGACACGCTCACAAAGTTTCTTATTCTTCGCATTCTTTGTTATAGTATCAATCTACATCTACCCAGAAATCCTCCGCAATTATGTATAGTAGGCATTAAGTATTACCAGACATGCATTATGAATCAGAGAATACAATCACTAGCATTCATGCGAAAAATACTACTCTATTTAGACACTAGGCTATAACAGTAAGCCAAGAGTCACAATGCTGCCCCTCAGAGGAAAATATCAAATATGCAGTTACGAGACACGTGAAATGTAGCTGTAAATGACAAAATTGTTAGTTACTAAAAGGTAATATAATTACAAAAGAAATTAAAAGTTATGGATGGACTGGATACCCTAGTGCGAGACAGATAATATTTCACCTTCGTCAATCATATGGTGACACAAATAGTATCCATTCAAGTAAACTCACGCATTTACCTAATCGCACGTCATCTAGTATTCGGAAAGAGATTAATAAATGAATGGAAGGTGCTTCCCTTCTCCCGTCACCACTGTAGGACAGGGACAAAAGGAGAGGTG
Organism: Platycnemis pennipes; assembly: GCA_933228895.1. Taxonomy (NCBI): domain Eukaryota; kingdom Metazoa; phylum Arthropoda; class Insecta; order Odonata; family Platycnemididae; genus Platycnemis; species Platycnemis pennipes. Next base: position 73,250,235 of record OW121856.1, on the reverse strand, counting down.
GGAACTATGGAAAAAATATATGTAGGGAAGGAAGGTTTGGGATGAGGGAAGTCAACGGAAGGTGGGAGGGGTTCCAAGGGAAATAGAGGGTATGGTCTTTTGAAAGGGAGATAATTAATCCAGACGAAATTGGAAGTGATGTAATGGGATGGCGGTTGATCAGAGCGAAGGAAGAGCGAATTTTAAGGGTGAAGGTTGTACAGAAAGGAAGCTTATGGTAGGTGCATAGTCATAAAGAATGGTGGTAATTTTTTCCTAGCATTGTATGACGATGAGAAGCGATAGGTAGAAAAAACATAGATCGAATTGATAACTGATGATGGAACTGTCACATGTAATTAAAGATGAGGAAGTACAGCTAAAGGGACATGATATTTCATGCAAAAAAATAATCTTTATACGCTATACTGATATACGAACACTCAGATAATTGGAGGCAAAAGTTTTTCTCTTTGGAAATGGTTAAAAACTCGTGGTATCTCATTTTGTGAAGCAGACGGACGGTAGAAGAAATGGCGCAACATAAGTCTTTATCCCATGGGCTTCTCTGTCTTCCAATCTCGCATTACCATTTCATCCATCTAATTGCAGATCTGTTTTCCTCTGAGTTTGACAAGTCTTCTACCGTGAAAAACACCTCACATCAAATGAGGGCTGGATATTTCGTAGCCCTATAAATAATAATGGTTTCCCGCACGCAAAATTCGGAGAATTGAATAATCTAATGCTTTTTTACTACAAAATAGCATAAATACAAGGATTTTAAATCTATTTTTTATAACAGAGACGTTTTTGAACTATGGACACAAAATTTAATTGCTGAACTGTTATCAATAGCTGGTTGTACAGAGGTAAATTAAGACTTAAAAACCTAAAACTTTAACCTCAAGAAGTAATAATATTGTTTTTTATAATACACCGCTATTTTAGGGAAGGTACCTTAGAGCTGATGTAATCCACACCACTATGATACATGTTCGAGAAGAGGTAGGTCGGAAACAGATGAACGATTGAGAGAAACCCGGCGTCACCCTCAGTCTACTATTAACCAAATGCTCCATGGAGTGTACGGTTGTACGTCCAATTCATGGTACAAAGTGCTAAACTCAATGCACTCTACACACAGCACTTCCATAGGGACCCGTGAGCAAATGACAAATCTGCCGCAACTAGAGCTCCCGAGCCCTCGGGATGGGAAGTCACTGTAGTAACCTCAAAAACCTGATATAAAATGGAAGGTTAAATCCGTAGATATGTCTAGCATCAATCATATAGAGCTCGCGGGAAAATATAATCGCTCTTTTCTAGCTGTTGGAGAAAGTAAGAAGTTTTTAAAGATATATTTTCGAAAGTCACGCTGACAATTAGGATGCCAATTCTCGTCCACGGAATTAAAAATTCTCTTAATTACGTTAGTAATTTACGACGCGACGCTGTTCTTTGTGTAATATAACTATTTACTCGTGCCTCTACGTTCCACAGTAAAACTCATTGCCTCAAGTGGCCAAATTTTTAATACAAAGAAATGATGTCCATGCGGCAAATATAAAAAAATATACTTGAGTAAGGAAAATTTACATAGATGAACCACAAACAATGTGTACTTTCTATTTTTCAACTACGCAAATATAAAGTTTTATGAGCTTTGCTTCTTGAATGTTAACTACATTTTAGGCATGAAAAAGCAATTTAACTGAGGGTTTTCCTATTATTTAGTCGGTGGTTTACTATGGGGTCGTATTTAAAAGTGTCCGCCCGGAGTTAATATTCAAGCTTATATTTCTCAATATCTCACGTCAAGGTAGCGTCATGGTGTGACGCGTACTGTGTTTCGGGTTCATACACCGTAGGTACTCTCTCTCCTGTGTACAGCTATTTCATACTGTATGCGTTTGTAATAATAGCGTGACATGGATATAGTTCATTTCGTGATAACGATTTTCAATATTATGCTACACAACACCAGACGTGAAAGAAAGATGTATCGCCCATTTCTTTTGTTACCATGCTGGAATGATTAGCCTGAGCCGGGCAATAACAAACTTGATAGATATTAAATATTTTACCCCAAAGAAAGATAATAGTTAATGGTGTTAATTAGTTAGCCATTTTTATAACTCAAAAGTGAATTGACCTGAATGTACCCTCTAAGAATATATCTCAGAGCATGAGTGTTAAAATCAACAGGCTCCTGGAACATTGGATTCTCCGTCATTACTAAAACAGATGCTCGCGACCTGATTGAGAATAAAGTAGAACTCCTTCATTTAAAATATGAAGCCCTGATATACACACAAATGGCTCGCAAGGCTTCGACGGGGCATTCAGAGACGACAGATTAACACTATGAGAGTGGCACAAAAGGGGAAATGAACGTAGAGTTTGGATGAATGTCTAGAATTCAAAGGTGTAATGTAAGTTTTAAAGAAGCATCAAAGTGGAATGGCTGCTTTTTAACGAACTCTATTGTCTATTCTGTCTATTCACGCTTAGGAAAACGCTTAATTACTCTGCAGAGTTTTTGTGTCAATATAAGCTACAGCAGCATTGACAAATAAAGCTGTTTGAGTACCACCTAAAATTGACATTGTCCCAGAAAACTGATAACACCATAAACCTGACTAGCAAAAAAATTTGAACACCCATGTTACCATTTCATTCAACTGCTATTTGAGAAAATTATATTGAAACAGCTGATGACAGATAAATTAGAAATTAATATCACAAAAGCTGCCTTTTTTGTTCTCAAATTTTACTCCTTGCATTCATCATTTCTTAAAATTTAATACGTACGCATGTGCGCAAAATCAGCCAAGTACCTATTTCAATTCGTGGATTTATTGTTTTACATTGTCTGTTGCCTTCTTATTTTACCGGAACACCATTACATGGCGTATAGGAGGTAATAAATTAAAACGACAAAACGGTGATAAGAAGCTATTTTGGAAGCAGAATCAGCACGCTATTGCTTAAAAGGCATTCTCTGCGTTGCGCAAGAAAGATCATTTCTAATAGAATTTAAAGTCAACCTCACCTAAACCTATAATTTATTTATTCAACAATAATTTATTTTGCAGAAATTTCACATATTTAATGTCATGGAAGTAAATATGCGACATAATTATGTCTAATTAAGAAATCATCCTTGTGTAATTATCGTGATAGGGACAAATCTAAGGAAAATATTTTTTCGATTTGTCGCATGCAAATTAAAGAGAAAAGTGCATAGAATTGTTTAATGGAGCTTGCTACTTGAGTATATAGTTTTTCACAATGGCTTTCAATACCTTGCGATGCTCTTGTCCAATATATTTTATTCTACATCTTGTAGTTAGTTTATATGCTTAGTTTACGACAAATACGTTTTTTATCGCCGTGTTACAAATATTACTATTTCCGAAGAATCTTCTACGGATATAGTAATCACTCTGATAACTTGTGCAATACTCCTCTTTTAATCGTTGTGTCGGAATTACATTCTACCAAGGAATAGTTATTTATTTATGTTCATTACGGTTTTGGGGTCATAAGTAAGGAGTAATTTAAATATGGCCTAGGTAAAAATCCACCTTTTTTAAATTATGGTTACTATGAGTACCTTATATTTAATATCCAAGCATCATCAAAACAAATATTTGACAATTACTTTCAGATACAATTTTTATTCTCACCTCATAATTTCTCCCATTAATCTAATCTTGCTAACATGTATGTATACATTTGCTGCATTAACCAATTTGGATGTAAACTTCAGCTATATTATGTGCTACATAAATATTATGCAATATTTATTAGACTCCAAGATGCGTGTTAATGGATTATATATTGTTTTTTCACTAAATTCTTCATTTGCATTCAGACCGTTGATTCATAAACTTGAACAATCACTAAAGTTATACTTCACTCTTTATTAACGTGCATCAAGGCACTTCAAAAATTACATTATGAAGCGTAATATTACGAGGAGAAAATTGTACACACTAATTGCCATCCCGGATGCGAGACAAAAAAGACCGACTTCAAAGGAGTCATGGTACGGGAGAAGTTAAAGGCAACCATGAACGAGAAGGCAATGTCGAGACGGAGGTTAAAAAGGAGAGATAGCGAATGAGAGGCGTAGGAAGAGGGTGGTGGAAGGTTACTGAGGGGAGAGCGGTCCTGTGGATGAAGGGACGAAACCGAATGAGGAGGAATATGGTTGGGGAAGAACTTAATTAACGGCGAAGTAGCGAGAAGAAGGCGCAGGAAGAAGCTGGGATCCTCGTTCTCTATCAGAGGGGAAAATACCCAGGACGCGTATATCCCCAGTTCTTGTAACGGGGAGTCGCTTTTGCTCTTGCTAACATCCCAGCCCCCTCCTCCATCTATCCTACCCCTGTGCCTCAACAGCTTCATTATGCTTTCGCAAGCCCTATTGTTATTCGACCATGCCTGACTTAATATCGACTGCCGCAGCAATTGCGAACTACTTGCGCTGGATTATTTCCCCCTCCGCCATTGTCTCCTCTCATCTCCATGCCTTTAGGCCCATGTTTGGGTCAAATATTTGGGAGCTCAACCCGGTATCCACGCTACATCACAAGGTCTGAGACGAGTAGACGTCTATTCTAACGTACACTAGAGCATATGCTTCTTATTGAGCTGCAGCAAAGAGTGAGACTATTATTTCATGGCGGAAATGGTGATTGCAATATCCCAGGAATGCTACTTCACAATAGAAAAAGTAAATATTTTTTTATGCGGGTGGGTCTCTGTCTTTTTTTTGTGTATGTCTATACGGATCTCTTTGGAAACAATGCAGAAAGGATTGATATATTGAACTATGAGCAAAGTTCCATGTGCCCACCGTTATTGACATCGTTAATACAGCATTCTTCAATGCTCTTTTGCTTTGTAATTGGGCTGAGTAATAAACTACATATCCTCATATTGTTTGTAAAAAATACTATCTTGGACATTTATCAGAAAAACGGTCAATTTCATGATTCAGTTCTAAAAGACTAAAACTTTGTTGTTCAGGGTAGCGAAATATTGATCAAATAACAATCATTTGAACCCAAAGCCGAAATGAAAGCGGAAAGTCCTAACTCAAATGTCTGAAAAATCCCCTTCTATCAAGTGTGTTAGCGCAAATGTAAGAAATTTCTGATTCTTGGTAAATGTTCCACCACCCAAGAGGTCAAAATTCCATTCAAATAACGTGAAATTGTTAGCTGACAAACTCTTAATACTGTTGTAGTAGTAGTAATGATACATTGAAGTAGTGCTAGATACAGCTAGAAGTAGTGCTGATATACTTCAAGTTAATTTGAGCCAAGTATCGGCTAACGCTAAGCTAAGTAAAAATGCAATTAGTTGATGAATGTTTATTGTAATGGAAAAAAAGAAACAATTCTAGAAAAATTGTACATAAAAATAGTTAAGTATGAAAAATAGAATAAAATTGGCTAAAAAAGAAGACGTTTCCGGTAAACTGATTATCCAGCCATTTCCACAGCGTAAAATAGTCGAAGAAAACTCTGCCTTGTGCCCTATTGATTGCATGATTGTAACGCGGGCACAAATATGAAATGGGTGCAAAGTTCATAATTCCTATACCGCAGGTGGAAATAGCGAGGAATATCTATAGTTTCATAAGTGGAAAAAGCAAGCTAGGTGCACGAAACATTGTGGGAAATTCTCTCAGCAGATACTATTGGATGTATTAATGAGGTTTTAAGACCTAAATAAGAGGAGGAAATGGAGAATTAGTACTGTTCGGTAAGAGTGAAGGCAATTAAGATAATCGAGTGGGGTTTTTTGGCTTTTAACTTCCTCTCGGTGAGAGCCTAGGGCTAATTTATGCGTTCGACTCCAAGGGAATCAGCCTGGGGTTATCGAGTGGGTGGAGGGGGAAAGACGGAAGTTGCTGGCGAAGGACTGAGAAAAAGAGGACCCAAGGAATGAAGCAGGAGGGGGAGAGAGGGAGAAACGAATAAGATCGTTTTTGATGCGAAACACTGGATTCAAGTGGCTTGAGGAAATTGACTTTTTATACGGAGAATACCGGAGAAGTTAAGGTTTCCTGGATCCCTGTAAATTTTTTCCTCTCGAATATGGTCAAGATGGCGACTTTTAAGTAAAAAAAAGTCATTCCAAATTCATTCTGAATTAATCACAACTTTTTGTTTTTGAAAGAGGGCAATTTAGCCTTTTCAACAAGGGAGGCCACAAGGGTCGTCCACAAGTGAATCTTGGAGATACATTTTTTTTACGCCAAAGAGACTCATTAACGTGTAGATGGCACACGAGTACACTTATAGGCTATTCAGAAATTCGTCAGCAGCGTCAAACCATACTCGACAAGCTATTGCATGTAGTTTCAAAAGAACGAATAAGATCGTGTAGGGAAGAATTAATTGGTTTTATGCTAAATTTAATTTTTAATTTTTTATCAAGTTTTGGATGAAAAATTCACAATGAAGATTCATTATATACATTCCTTCTCATAACTAGCTGTTACATCAAGTATTCACAACTCTCGCGCTTGCCCTTAGCATTTTAACGATGTTGCTTTGGAATGTTACAATGTTGCTTTTAGCCAGAGGAATGTATTCATGAATAACTTCAGCTGATTCATAGCATGAAAAGGTATATTTAAAATGAAACGTTTTTTGTTTACAATCAATAATGATTAATCAATCACTAGTAATTTTTGATGCAAAAAAATGACGATACCTAGAATTTGTCGTGAGGCTAAAATTGTTTCTATATTTACAAGTGTAATACATGTTACCTTTGCTGGTATACAATGGCTAAAATAATATCTTACGTTAATAAAACTGATGCCGAGAAAGAAGTTATGTGGGCGCGTGCGGTAAATTCTTCATTCTTCTGAAAAAAATATGTCTACCACTCAAAGGTAAAAAAATTCACATAGACCCGTGTAATAGAAACATGATCCACATTTGATTGAGATGAATACCGTTGCACACACATCTTGAACCTTGATACATGCCAGGATGAATTATTTATGGAAATATTTCATGTTAAGACTAAAACTTACAGAATAAAATCATCTTGGCAGTTTAAATAAGAAAGCATATCAGCATCTTCGTTAACTCTAATGTTCACAGAATTATTGAAAACTGGAAATGACAGCGATCAGCGTCAACAGTTTCAAAAATATATACTCTCTTTATCCGCAGGCAAGAATGATATTGAGCTTTCAATCGTGAGAAAAAATTGCATTCTTATTTTTCTAAGACAATTTTTCGCAATCTCTGTCCGAATTCCATGCCTTCATCACATGAATAGAAGACAGAAGAACCGGCATGAGAGTCTCAAAAACACGTTGCTATAGTAAGTCTACAGAAGAAAGAATTAATGCAACCCTACAGAAGCTGAGATCAACTTTTCCTTGCAATATGAAATAATAATAAATAAACCCAGATGTGCTGAGAGTAGTTAACCGATAAGAGTAGTTAAAATCCATTTTTTATATATACCTGGAAAAATAATTCATCCCAAGATTTCGTCTCGTAGCTATTCCAATCCTCAATAAATATTATCCATAACGGTTTTTTTCGGCTTCTATCTAATTTTTCAGGACATCCACCACTTTAAATGATAAACGCTAGCAACAATAGTAATTTTTTCTTCACTCTCCATTATTTTATTTATTTCAGCATCTTACATGTTATTTAGGATGTTTTGCGTTAGAATCATAAACTTGAAAGAGTTGTGCTGGCTGAAGCACTATTAAATGGTTTGAATAATATTCCTAATTAAAGTAAAACTAGTACTGACGACAGTTTCATCGCGTTAACCTCTCTGAGATGCATGAAGTATGTGCTAAATTATAAGCCAAACGGACTCTTATTGCTTAAAATTTTGTTCCCAGTCCCAGTTTTCCAATTAGCTCAAATTGTGAGTCAAAAGTGACACATCATTAAATTCTTAGATTTAGTAGAGTAAAGAAAATCAGAATATGCATTGCTCATCGAAATAACTTTGATATACATCTTTTTGATCTTTTGGCAGCGTTGCATATATTTCCAGTGAACGATTAAGGCTACATATTTTCAGCGCGGAAGAGCATAATTCAGGTATCCCAAATGGTGCATAATATTCGTACGAGTAAAGGCATATGATAAGGTATAGGATTCATCTCCTAGCGTAATCTCTATCAAATGACTTGTCGTGATTGGGGACTCGGATAATAGCTAACGACCGATGCAGCCGCGCCAAAGAGAAGCGGCAAAATAGGGCCCTCAACATTCTTTCAATCGGGGGCTCGCAATGGACATTTGATTCAAGAGATAAAGAGTGATAACGACGATACGCTTTTGGTGTTTGCTCGGCAGCGCTGAAGCAGCCATTATCTTCGACCAACCGTGCCTCCCTCTTTTCAGGGGTACACCACTCAAAAACCCCTCCTTTAATTTGACGCTAAGGCTCAATTACGTAAACAAAGGAGCACTCCCTTTCGTCTCATTAATATCCCTTTGCGTTCCGCACGATTAATCTCGAAGCTTTTGCCTGTCATTCTCCCGCGCATCTCTCATCTTCCCTTTCCCCCACTCCATGACGCCCGTAACTCCCTGAAACTCCCCACTCTCTCTATCTCGTGTCTTTCAATCTGTGTCTCTCTCCTTTCTAGTTTCTCTGGCTTTCTCTGTCTTCTCCCCTTTCAGCCTTTTTCCGGCCACCTCATCTCTATCCGTCTCGCGCGAATGCGCCCACCTCCCTTTCGAAAGCCTTCCGAGGCAGAGTCCTACGGCAGATTTTTTCCCCGCCATTTGCTCAGGAATTAATCTCCACACTCGTTCGTTCTTGTCGCCCATTTAGACAAAAGAAGGCGCGGAAGCGAGACGAGAGATTAATGAAATTTTGAGTCCAATAATGCTCCAATTTTACGCGTCCCAAATTTGAACCTCATCCCTCCGGGTCGGCCAAAAATATCCCGTTGATATCCATCGGTCTTTTTTTTTTACAAATCTGAGGTAACTAACTCTTCGCACATTTCATGCTAATGGAAGTGTAATAATAATATTTTTTCAATGCCTAATATTTTGCCTCTCAAATTCAGACATCCGATAAAAATGTGATGAGCATATCCTTCCCGAGCTTTCCGTACGAAAGCTAGTTATAAGAGTTAAGGAATTTTAAGCTTGAAAAGCTGGATTCATATTTCACATTCATTAACTGAAAATTATTACCTCGAGGGAAATCCCTGAAGTAAACTTCATATCGGAAACAATTTTTTACAGGAACATACTACTTCACTGTAGTGCATGCATGAAAATATGCATGGATATTTAATGAACATCTTTGGAAATGATTGTGCTTATTAGCATTGCGTATTATATGGGTAAAAATCTGAAAAATTCTACGCTGTGATGCAAATTGTAGAATAAAGTATTTGAGTCTACACTGCAAGTCCCGTAAATGACCCAACTGAATGTGTGGATACAGACAAATAATTATTATAAAACACACGAATGTGGAATACAATCCCACCGCACAGGTCAGGAATATTTCCTTGAATCATATCTATAAATTTCTTGCTGTCGGGATATCCTAGTATTCAAGAAAAGCAATCAGTAGATCTTTTTAGGATCAATACCAAAATTATTCAAAATATGATGCCCGTTAATTAATAGCGTGAATTAACCGCAGCAAACAAAGGGTGGTGGGAGAGGTAAATACCTTTGGGAAACAGAGTGATTTTGAAAAGAAATCCAGCTTCGAATCCTTTCCACCATTGACTAAAACTCCAAGAGTTACACGATTTGATGCTCCATCTTAAGGAATGAGTGCCCTATCCTTATGATTCTTTAGAAGTAGAGAACTTCATGCCTCTAAATTGCTCGCCTATGAAAAAACTCAAACCTGAGCCGACGAGCCGGTATGGGAAGTAAGTACTCCTGCCCCATTCAATGCGTGATTCCCTTTTTTCTTGCAGTTTATTTTCACAAATAACAACGTTACAGTTACCAAAGATTATGCCTCTAGGTGGATTTGCGTTATTAATAGCGTATGCAAAATCATAAAGGAAGAGTCCATGATGCCATTTCTGGGCTTCTAAATATTTATACGGTTAGCGTTTTACGGATCACAACACGATTCCCGAGATCATCGATACCTGAGTTTCAAAAATTCCTTTCGTGAATCATGAAAACTTTAGGTTAATTCATAATTCATAATTAAATGGAACATTTTCTTCTTTGCTTATTTCATATTCTAGGACTATAAGATTCACCAATTTTTAGAAGTGATATTAAGCCACATCTGTCATATACCACTGGAGACAAAACTCTAATTGGCATAGCACTTTCACGCAAAATGGTGTCACACAGTCATCGTATTACGCTTTCAAGATGCTGCATTTTTCATCTAAACATTTTTAATATCATACGACTGAACTTATTGGATTACTTCAAACCTGAGACCTAATCATTTCTCTTTCTCTCAAGTCCTTTCAAAATGTTTAGTCTTTAATAAGGCAGAAGTAGTAATTCCCTTCATTTGCACGCTTTTTCATGAGAGATTACATTCTACGTAGGGCCCTTTACAGCGTTTGCAGGCGTGGACTATATATTTGTTTACCGTCACATTTACCCAGCCGCAGCGTGTTTCACTTCTCTGTGTCTAACCCACTCTCATTTTGATTCCAAACTTTGATGAATCTTTTTGAAATAATAGAACTTGATTGGATATTTTCTGTCTTGCAAGTGCTAAAATTTAAATTGGTAATTTAAGGCCCTTTGTTGTAAGCTACGGTTTTCTTTGCCAGATTATCATTATATTTATCTTTATACTTATCACTTATTAACATATATCATATTTATCATATTTAATTTTTATCTTATCATGTTTCATCTTATTATTTCTAACACACAAAAATGTTGGTAGTTGTTAGGAAGCTTTAAATTTCCACTTATTTCCATAGCAGATATTTTAACTAAATACGCTACATATATATACATGTTTCTGTACTAAAAAATTCACATGGTCATTATTCTTATTTGTATCGTTTTCTCGGTTAATATTCCATTAACTCAATTTGAAATCCATGCTGTATAAATTTTGTCATGTTCCCATCTACAAGCAGAATGCGTTTGTCTTGCTGAAAACCTCTTCGTTTCATGGCTAAATTGGTTCAAAATAAAAAAAAAGATATTTATGCATACATCCATCCCTCTGACTGGATCAGGGAGAAATTTAATGCTGGGAAGGAAACAAAACTCTTCATTAGGCAAATTAAAAATATTCATCACCACGTGAAAGACACGGCTGGTCACCACATTCGGCGTTCTATGCACGCACTACTTCTCTCAATGAAAGCTAACACAAATTTTCGTTTCCTGAAAGTATAATGAGGACATTCTTGTGCAAGTCTGATCTCTCCTTAAAATTCTGGAAGGCATTCCTGAGACTCGATCTATTCCTTCAGATATATTTCATTTCAGCTTGATGGGGACAGGATCGAAACGCAATGAAATATGGAAAGCATTGCGATGCATTTAACACTTAGTTGAAACCCACTGATCCCTTGGGAAATTTTCTCGGCAAAGGATCATTCGGATTAAGGGTTCATGTCCGCAGATTACGTGGGCAATGTAGCTTGTTGACCCTCGCGGGCAATGATTTGAAATTTCTATCCAGCCTTTGGACAAACAGTAAGCGATATACACGGCACTTGATGTTCGCATCCCTTAAAGCAGCATCATAATTATGACCAGCAAATTCAATAACAACAGTTTGAATATGGCCCTCTTGTATGCTTGGTTAAAATTATGAAAGGGATATAGTATCAATTTCTTTTATTCGCTCGAATTGTCAGGAATGATGCAACTGTTAATGAGTATTTATTCAATAGTCACTAACTGAAAAAATCACGTAAGTGTTTGATGTTTTGACGTTCTTCGCTCTACAGGAAAACACAATGAATCAGTAAACACATCAATTTTAAATGCCTAAAGAGTTATTAGCATTTCAATAAAAATTGTCTCTCAATCACGCCTTTGAATTTTTATAGTTTTCTTCCACTGGTCGGCTGCTACTTTATCTTGGAATAATTTAGCCCTTACCAAAATTCAATAGTATTGCTAATTTTCTATGCTATACGTGAAAGTGAATTATTTTGTAAACCAAAATGATTGCTATATCAGTCCGTAAACGGTGCATTTGACAAGATGTCCGAGTTTTTCACGTGTAAGCCTCACTACAGTGAGGTAATAAAATCACTATATAAGGCCTCTCTCCTCTGTGATATCACGTAACAGGGTAATTGTAATCATCATGGTGTGATCATGATCACACCATGGTGATTACAAGCCTATGGAATCCTAATGCCTATGAAAAGTCTATGAAACACACGCTATGAAAATGAATACAGCGAAGGGAAATGGGAAGTAATAAAGAGGCTGTCACGCGGTGCCTGGTTTTTGACATCATTTCATTAGCTTGACAGAGCAGCACTAGGGTTTTGATTCATCTATCAAATTTCACTTGCGCAAAAACGTAGAAGGGTGGTCTTTCTGTTAAAGTGTAGCCTACTACAAACGTCGTAACAACTCTAACCCTACATTAAAGATGCGAGTCTCACATTCTACAGTGATCACTTAACATTATGAGCAGTAGGCCACTTGAATATCCTTTAAATTGAAGAAAATCTTCCCTCAAAGAGGAGATCTCTAAATAAATGGGGTTGATTTAATAAGATGTTAATTAATTAGTAGAAATAATCGACCAATATTTTATGGGTAATGCAACGCATTTACAATTCATTCGAGGATTACGAAACACCTGCACATAATTCTTATCTACAATAATAATTGCTCTCAATGGGCAGGCGCCACCATAAGTTAATGTTTCACCCAACTCATACAATTGGCCAAGGGCTTCATGATAAAATTTTATCAATACTTTTTCATGCTTGCAATAACAGGATTATGTGTAAATGGTTTTCGAAACCACGGTTATATAGAGAAATTAGAAGGATTGATACAAGGATGAAGACTGATTTCAAACGATTCTTATAAGGCTTGTATTCATGCTATGTTAAAGCCAGAAATACGAGTAAAAAAGTATCTTTAAGTACTCTGTCCCCCACTGATTAGCATTCTCCATTCTTATGAGTGAATATATTCATACGTAACTATCACGGTTAATTTAAAATACACAATCATTTGAAATGATTTATTAAAATCAATAATTTGATCACAAGATATAAGAAGAAAAATGTAACTTTCAACTTGAATTTGTGAAACCTCTCTCAAGGAGAAAACAAAAACCGAGGAAGGAGAGTGACTTGGTGAATGACTGAGCAAGCATGCTTATTTTCTCCTTAGAGAAAAGAATGTCAATAACAGCCTTAATGGAATACAATCCAAAACTTCAAATTCAAATGCGGAATCTATAGCCAAGAGCTCTAATAAAGCCCCTATTTGTACGTGTAAATATTTTTGATGCTATTTAATAATTAAAGTTGGACATATGGTTTCCTGAGTTTACTCACTATCCCCACTAAGCATTAATTTTATATACAGCCACCACGTCAATTTATACAGCGAGCATAGCGCATTTTAAAAGTGAAGGCCCCGAAAAAGGCACGTGGGCTTGGAGCGGTTATGACGAGTTTTCGAATGCACGAATATGCAAATTTACTCAGCGTGTGGAACGGGGTCCCTAGCGTACTCGGAACCCTTGTTCCTGACGGCAGAACCTGCGCAAGATTGTACCTACCTTTCCCCCGACACCAGCACGACTTCCCTTCTCTCCACTCCTCCTCCTCATTTCACCTCCTCTCCATCCCACCCTTACCATCATCCATCCCCCGCCGCGGCAGTGGTCCCTCTTAATCCCGCGAAAACGCTGGGAGAGAGAGAGAGTGGGAGGGTAGGACGAGAGAGGAAAATTTTTCGGTCCCATGATTGATGACTGTGGTTACAGTACACCGCTCCCACAGGAGAAGGTGTCGCGGGAGGGAGGTAGGAATGGGGTGGGAGGAGGAGGGGAGGGTAGGAGGAGGGTTGCCGCGGTGCGGGAGGGTTGGTTTTGCGATGAGGGAGAGAGGTTTTCCCCCTTTGCGACGACGAGGCTATGCCGCATTGCACGATTTTACTTAACGAGTTCCACCGCGGGAGGGAAGGGACGGCGCGGGGAAGAGGAGCGAATTCGGGAGAGAGTGATATGGAAAGCCGGGAGTTAGAGGACGATCGGCTGGGAGACTTCGCGAGCCTCCGTCCTGCCACGAGCCTCTGAACGAGGATGGTTTGGGCCCGGAGTCACGGGACCAGGATGAATCTTGACCGAAGCAACTGAAAAGCAGGGGTGACAGGAGCTCGGTCGGCAAACCATTGTTGCACCTGCCCACGCAATTCATAGCGCGGATATTTTTGCCTTTGCGCCTAAAACACGAGGTTGAATGAAACGTTTTCACCAACCTATCCGATTTTCATGAGCCCTAGAGCCAGGTAACTTGAGTATAATCTAGCTAATATGGGTTCTAGCAATGAAGACATAACTGTAATTGTTCATACTACAGGGATGTATTCTTGAATGTAGACTATTAGAATTTGTCCCTTGACTTAACTTATAAAATATTAAAGTATTTATATTATATAATCTATTTGTAATGAAAATATAAATTTTATTTACAAGCAAATATATAATAAATGTTCTAACATTAAATATAATACAAAAGGACCAACATGTACGGTAAATAACATCTCCTTTGAATAAAAATAAAAATAAGACAACAAATGCTAAATAAGTATTTTTATCTTCAGACTAATATCCTCTTCCTTTCAAGAGTAAAAGCGATTTCGTAGAAACGGACAATGCGCTGTTTCTAAAATGCACTCATACTGATTTTAATTGTTGACACATTGTGCTCTCTTTATTGTGAGGTGCATTATATAAAATCACCATCTATATAAGTAGTTTATGTTGCTAATGCCCTCATCTGAGATTTTAAAGCGATTATGGAAGGAAACCCAGGCTCCAAACTCTTCTTCATGACCTTTGTAGCTATTTCATAATGTGAACAGTATACTCATATGCACCAAAAATGCATGCATTGTGGTTGTTAAGGCACTGGACACGATAACGAGGTTAAATAAAAGAGTGAAGGAAAATAAAAACGCATGACGTGACGTAATTTAATGCAGATTGCTCTCGTTGCCTGTATTACAGTCAGTTACAGCAGGTGAGAAAACCTTATACATGCAACTTCCGGAAGTTAGCAGCTTTCCCTTTTGTTTTGGTAAAAACCTATTATTGCTATTTCGTCTCTGAATTGGCTCTGTAAATACTGCAAGTGTTAAATAAAATCGAGTTAACTAGTGTGAGTGCTCAATCGATATTTGTAATTGGATAAAAACCCAGTAAGAGAGTAAGTCTTCTTTTCATGTGGTCAAACATAAAACATTCCAACTGCGAGAATGAATTTCCTTTAGGATCGCAAGATGGCTGCAGGAATGACGGACATCTCAGGCGCCATCTCGTGGGTCCATGGCCTCCGAGACACATTTTGAAGGGCGTTTGGGCATGACAATTGAATGTCACTCCCCGAGCGTAGTGAGCCAAATAACGCGAGCAGCCTGCCAGATTAACACGACAGGAGAACAAGCCTCTAGAGAAAGCGTTGGGGGAAGAGAGAGAGAGAGTGAAATATAAAGACGGATGCAGAATGAAGGGTGTCAGCTTCAGGATATGTAGAATTTTTATTGTCATCGTGAGCTAAGCTATTAATATGCGTCAATTTCCAACACACGCCCTGGAGGAAGGTACAACCTTGAATTTGACTACTACGGAATCAATTTTATCATTTCAACAATAATGGCTTTAAAAAACTGTGAAAGAAAAAGAGTCCCATAAATAAATCATCGAATTCTTACTTTACTTCTCAGTATTTTTGCAGTACATTCATTGAATGAAAGGTTGTATCTGAGGGTGAACAACCGTTACTCTCATTATTGTTAACGGAATTACAGAAATATAGAAGGAAAAGTTCACTGCGAAATTTCTTCAAACGCTACAACAAATTGATACATAATGGCGTGAACCGATTTGTGACAGAAAAACTCACAGTTCTCTAAAAATGCAAACAAAGTTTATCTGAGGGCTGGTATAGGGTCATGAAGCTGGAAAGAGGGGAAAAAATAAATTAGTAGTGTCTTGAATGCTCTGACCTGGTATGCAACAGAAGGCATATTTGATAAGCTTAATATTTCCTATTTTTGTTCACCAAAACCAAACTGAACGCCGAACTGAAGTTCACCCAATATTGGGGGTGGAAAATACGAAAAGGCACTCTAATGCAATACATTTGTTGGGTATCTGATTCCCTATCAATTTAATTTGGTAAGGATACAAAGTTTGGCATTAATAATAGTCGTATAAATATTTGGTTTAAAATCTTTCTGCCACGTTACCAAATGGAGTAATTAAACTGAAGTAAATTTTTCACAACACACTATTGTCTCGGAGACGTTAAGTACATTAAGTCATTTATAACTAAACAACTTCTTGGAACGTTTTCAAGCGTATCGTGTTCTTATCAGAAGCACTAAGTAATTGAGAAGAATAATAGAATGCACCTTTAGTTTCACCACGAGAATTATTACTCCAACGCTCATCAAGATTCTTCTCACTTGTGCTAATCCTTTTTACGGATTATTCTATTCTAATACAATGCTAGATCTCAGTTTATATTTATCTACCACAGGGTATCATAAAACATAAGCCTTTCAGTTGAACTTCCAAGGATCAACTCTTAATAACTGTTTTCCAATGGCTAATGCCACGAATCAGTAGAGGACTGAAGCCTTTGTTGCTCATTTTTCATGCATGTCTTATCAACTCGTTAGTTTGAGAAGTGCGGAATTTATTCCTACTTGAGGTTCTTCAAACTTCTTCAACTCCATTACTGAATCGCATTCTTAATTTCCTCCATTTATTCTTATGTTGGCTTAATTTTATCAATAGCATGCGTATTTTTAATGTTTATCTTTCTAAAAACATTTTAAGGTGCGTCTAAACTATGTTGTTACGGATATCATTTAGTTGATTTTCCCTATCTATTTTCTCCCATTATCCCTAATCATTAGCAAATAAGTCTTGATGCCCCCATCCGTAGCTCAAAATCTCAGTTCCTTCACTTCCCTACTTAATATAATTCCTTTAACAGCTGCAAAGGATGTTAAATAGTGCTATATTACAGTAGCTATTCATGCACAAATTTTCTAATAAAGGTAGTGATTAAAATAAGGTTTTAAAGATCTCCTTTTTTAAGATACTAGCTGAAGGTACCCGTAGAAATTCAACGGGAGGAAGAAATATAATAATTACAAATTGTATTAAGAAATATTTTTTCATGAAATGGCGATGATAAACTTGTGCTATGGATCTAGCTATCACTCCAAGTCACTATCGGAACTATAAATATAATTTAATCCAATGTAAACTCCTCATTACTGCGTAGACTCATACCTGTGCCTGTACAAAAAATAAGAATTTTATTTAAACAATTTAAGAGTCCAGAAGAAACAAAGGAGGTTGGGGGGTGCATAAGAATGTCTGTTGTTGATAATGAGGCACATTCTGTTTTTTGGGAGTGATAGCACCCACCTCTTTGGCAAAAAAAAAATTTCTCAGGCCTTTTATATATGTTATGCTTGTCTCAATTCTCCAACTTTATGACAGTGGCGTCAATAAACTTCCTATAGATACGTTTTAATGCATTTTATTGCAGTAAGAGAAAATTCTATTCTTATTACCAAGTACAGATATAGCCCACTTTTACCAGGTAATTGTCGCTCGGTTGCATTTATTTACATATTCTACTGTACATTTGACGCATAACTATGTCACAATTATTTTCATCTTGCTACTCTTATTTTTGATAGAATTTACTCTTATTTTTGATAGACTTCATTTACGTTTCTTACCACGTTCTTGGCTCTCAAAATACAACAACCTTGAAAGCGGTCTACTTGAAAATACGGTATAAATCCATAAAATATTCACCTTTTGAACCCCGCAGAAACTTTCGATTAAGTAAGTTTAGTTTTACCACATGCAAACCTATTTGATCTAGGAGTAGCGCGAAAAGTATACCCGTATGCTTTTTTCAAACTAAATGGCCGATCTAGATTCAAGAATTCGCTTCGATACCTTTTTTTAGTGCCTTTCAATATCTTCACGAAAAGATAAATGCTGTTTACGTCATCGCTTTTGGACGAACATTTTTAGCATCATTGCAATATGATGCAATACCAAAGGCCTTGATTGCAATAATGAACATCCCAAGGATACGTAATGAGACATTGTGCCTCAATGGGATTTGAATTTTTCCCTGGTTTTTGTTAAACTATCTCAAATCTCCAGCTATCTCCATCTACGACGATTTTAAAGCCTTCCATCTCTTCTCTTCATGTCCCAGGTAGATTCAAATGCACAAACCCGTACAGAAAAAAATATCATTCATAATTTGAACACCGCAATTTAAATACACCTAATTATAAGTTAATGCAAAACTACTAATTCCCTGAGTAGCGCTAGTAGTCAAGACGTAACTTTGTGCGGAAAATTATAGCACATCTTGCTTCACGAATAGGCTACAATGCCTTCTGCACCTTCTTATATCCTCGCAGAAAGTATGGTGCCGTTTACGGCATCCGTTTTTCACGAACTGTTTAAGCATCAACGTTGTTTTCGCTTCAGAGACGAGAATGGCAAAGGCCTTAGCAACTCTCAGAAAGAAACCGAAAAAAACAGTAATTTTCAACGTAAATTTCCCAGAAACCTCAACCGCTGTTAAAGAGTGTTAACCGCTTAAAATTATAGGAAATTTTTAACATTATTCTATTAAAACAGAAAGAATTAAAGTAATCAATTGATATTTGGTTATTTACTGAGCAATACAAAAACTCTTGCACTACCATAAATTGAAAAAGTCGACTTACACCAACGTATATACCTAATTGGCGCCAGGAATCGAACCTGGACCCTGAGCATTTTTTATATGGCCTATAGCATCTTCTAGTGTATACGCTAGAATCCTATAAATTTTCAGCTCAATCGGTTTTTGACTAACAAATATTCTCTTTCATAAGCATTATAATAATGCTATAAACTTCAGGCACAACTCTGTCTCCTAAGAATGAAAGAGTTAGATTCTAAATTGGATCCTATTCTCCAATTCTGTCTCGAATATCAGAATTTTATAGTTACAACATTTTCAAATTTTGCGTCAGCAGGAATAACTAAGACTATTAGCTCTTCAGTCTTCTTTTCTTTCGTAGAATACACATAACTGCTAAAACTCAATAAAACGAAAAATCCTTCAGAATCTTAATAAGACGTTTAAAGATTTGACAAAAACGAGGAGTAATGTTAAAACGCCAAATTGTTGTTCTTACGTGAGGCAAATAACAGTAAGATTGTCTATTCACAAATTTTTGATGTTTTGCTCCTAGAAACCATGCATAACCATTAGCTAATACCGTAAATATCTTAGTCCGGGGTAACATCGTCTTTTCTAATATAAATTGATAATTAGGTACCCTTAAAGTGCAATAAAAGGGCTTAATACTTGCACAGCGCATACATAACTATTTTTTGAGAAAACATGGCTGCTATGATGAAAATATGACTGTAATGCCTTCATATGCGTTTGGAATATAATTAAAATAGCTTACAATAAACCTTGGATATTGTACTATTGTAAAATTTCATTTTTGATAAGGTTAAAATGAATTAAATGCTTTTTAATTTTATTTCAAGGACACGAAAAAACGCCACATTTGCCACGTGCCACGCAATCGGTAGTTTCCGGCCCCTGTTTTAGGAAACCTAGAGGGTCCGTTAATGGAAATTAACAGAGCTTCTAATTGTGATCTGAGCGAAATAGAGATTTTGCTGGTTGGATAGTTTATGAAGAGAAAAATGTTCCTACTTCACGAGTAGCATCATTCAGGAAGTGAGGAACATCGCGGGATAGAGCAGCGATATCGCCAGTTGAGGGAAGAGTCAGCGTTACGGCAACGAGGCTTGAGCGCAGCGGGATAAAGAGTCGTTCGCCCTTCTATCTATACTGTTTCCTACGCAGCTGTGATGAATGGTAAATCTGGAGTGGAGCTCCAGCGAGGACCGGAGGTAAATCCTCCGAGTGACAGCCATAGAAGTCGGATGGAACGCAGCAGAAAGTCACGAAGGTTAGTCACGTAGGCGCTGGGACTAATTTCGAGGAGTTTATCCTGCGAAGGGAGATATACATTCTTCCTAACCGGAAAGGAAGAGATCCTTTCACCTCATGAACATGTCCTAGTGGCATTTTTCAGAGCCAGTTCCGTGTAATTGCTTTGCTGCGCCTTAATTTAGAATTCTCCGCGCTTCATGTTGTGATCACTCCGTTTGACATGCTCGATGATGACGCGAGAGGTAATATTATAAAATAGTACACGTAGCGTACGTACTGACCTGATTTTTTTATTTGAATCCTGCCAAATAAATGTTTCATAGATTTTGCACCATTAAATCATGGAATGCATTTATATATTCTCATATGCGAGGAAAATAAAGAATTATTGCTCACAGCCTCCACAAAGACAAGCCAAAGCGTCTCATACATCATGTAGTGTGACGGAAGAAAAACATAAAACTAGCAATAATTTACCATGGCATATTTTTATTGCGCCAGAACGAAAATTATTTATGAAGTAGGAGTATTTATGAGAGCATTTCGATAAAATACAAATTTAAAATAAGGGACTGGATTCATGGCATACGAGGAAAAAGAAAGACGTTACCTATAGGTTATACAAAGGTATAATGTCAAAGGTATAATACCTTAGAGGTATACCTCTAAGGCATACCTCCCTTCCGATACCTAGGTATGGGAGGCATACCAATGCCAAATTCCTAGAATGAGCACGAAGTCAAATATATTTTGCCATTTGTCACTGTGATACGAAAGTTTATGGAAAAGTATTTCTGAGATAACAAGCATGCCTTAGCTCTGATTACCGATGTTACATACCAAGCAGTAATGGAGTGCTCCCTAGATAACTACTTGAGACAGTTGAGGTGAGTGTTTGACTGGAAATACTCGATCCGCCACATCAGTAATATACCAAAAATCACTCAAGATATTTCATTGGCCATTGCCAGCTCTCCTTATCTATCCCCTAAATCGGAAAATCCAATAGTAAAAGCCCACTGTGTTTCACTGCCTCCGCTTCCTAATGGTAATAACATAAACTACCTAAGGATTCATATTCATTATTAAAAACCATGGCAAAAATAAATATAAGGAGACGCTAATGCAAAAAAAAGATAATAATTAACAGTCCTGTATGTCGTTCACTAAGGGCACTTATAAAAAAATTATGGAGCAGTATCCAATATTTTCTAGAGACTGATCAAAGGAATTTTAAGATAGCAATCCCAGCATAGGCAAGCACGCGGTGGTGAAAAGAAGTTGGTGCCCTTCATCAACCACCATTTTTTATTCTTCCCTCTGGTCAGGCGCTGGCCTCTAAATTTATGAATCCTTCGAACGGCGTACGCACACTAACTCTTCAGAGGTGCGCCACCGGCTCTTCCCCTTGACACCGGCAAATTTCTTTTCCCTAGTGCAATCCCGCGTCCATATGACCTTCTGACCTCATTTTGCACCTGGATCGTCCTTCACACCGTTTGTACCGACGCAAAACTAAGGTATCCACTATTTCCTGTTCCCTGAAAGCTTCAATGCGTTAAGCATAAGGGAATTTACAATACAATGGGAAGTAAACATGCGTTAAGCACAGGATACTAAAGTTGTACTGGGGAAAAAAGCCCCTGAACCAACTTAGTAATGTCCTCTCTAATTAAACAAAAATCAAATTTGGCAAAACTGAAAAAACCCAAAGGTTACAAATCTGGAAGACATATATTTAGAATTTTTTTACCTCATTTATTTACTTTATTTCATAGTATCTCACCACAAAAAGCAAGCCATTTACTGAGTCCAAATCATACCAGCGAGTTCTCCATCAACCCTTTCGCGACATAAAGTTCACGAATGCAAGTACTGCGGTTCAGGGGCTTTTTTCCACTCCATTTAGTGTCCTGTGCTTAACGCATATTTATTCCCCATTGTATTGTAAATTTCATTATGCTTAACGCATTGAAGCTTTCAGGGAACAGAAAATAGTAGATACCTTAGTATTACGTCGGCAAAAACGGTGTGAAGGATGATTCAGGTGGTTGGATGTGTCCAAATTTATTCATATTAATAATGCCTAATCGATAAAACTGACTTATGAATTAATAAAGCTTTATTATCTGTATAATTATTCGCTAGTATTAGTTATCTTGTAACATTTTTAAAGTCTTGATGAAATGTTTCGAGGAGTACTGAATGTATCACAAACATTCATTGAATACGGCAGAGTGATTGAAGTTACTGTTATTTTAAAACTACAAGTTTACCGGGCAGTGTTTCCATAAACTGTGTGACAAATTACCATACAAGATGTCTCTCTCTTGGTGATGGCGAATTTACTACGCATGAACAAAGAACCACTTTACAACCCTTGAGAGTTTGAGTGTGAAATTTATAATTGGCGTTAAAAATTTTTGAATTGAAACAGTAAACAAGTAAGATAATTCACCAAATATATTACTTACAAAACAATGAAAGTGGAAAATTCAACCATTCTATATAAATTTTCCGTGTATTATTACATTACCAATCAGTAAAGTGGTCCATTATTTATGCTAACCCAACTGAAAATTTTTCACCTTAAATCAATAATGATATATAAAATTAAGTATAAAATAGATCTTGATTCAGTTAAAAATTCTTATCAATAGCATAATGTTATCCTGTTGCCCAGTATAATGAAGCCTATTTTTAGCTAAGTGTTAATATTTCATTACAAATTTACGAAGGTATGTGAAATATCCTGCACGCCTAATAACCTCTCAAATGATGTATGAACAATTAAGGAAAATACCTCGTTAATGCTTGGAGCTCGCGAGTATTATCTTGAGCAATTGTTGTTGATGCAAAACATCTTTTTACTAAGGCTATGTAAATATCAACTTTATTTAAAATTTGGGTATGAAAAAGACATGCAAAATTTTCACAACCAATGGAAAACCTAAAAATAATGAAGTATAATTTTGTTGGGCTTGTTAAAAACTTTATCTTATTGCACTAGAAGAATAAAAGAGAGACGAAAATTATTTATGCATCCTCCCTTATTGCGATGATGCTGAGAATAAATTGAATAGATCGGATGGTTATTAAAAATCACACAACGGTAAAATTTAGAAGCCATAAAAAGTTCATAGAGATTAAGTATAAGGAAAAAATACGAACTCTTTCAGTATCTGTAATTTCACGTGAATGTTATTAAACATAGACTGAAGTCTCATAGTATCTTTCCTAGGAATAATCGCAGTAGTAGTTTTCTGGTGAGAAATGACAAAGAGCTAAGGTTATTTGTGCCATTTACGAAAGGCGCCACTTAGGTAATAATGTTGGGGTAGGAAACGGAGGAAGTATTGAGAGGAATAATGCCGGCGTTGATATAAGCCTGCTGTTAATTAAAGGTGCCAAGTGGCTCACGGTTTAATGACCCATCAGACGGAGCTAATACTACAATTGAAGTGCTCTCTATTCAGCACTTAAGATAGGATACCTGCAAATCATTGAAACATTCCTGCCACAGCTGAGACTCAAACCTGGTCTCTCAGAGTAAACCTCTATTCTATTCTAGCCACTACACCAACTGACCCCTTGGTATCATAATAAGGTTATTACATTTAATGACATGTAGGCTCAAAACTTATACCTCCCAAGCAGAGCCAGGGTTTTTCTGACAAAAAATAAGAAACTAACGAGTTAATTTAATTTTTTCTGACACAAATAAAATTTTTTTCCATAACTTGTGAAAGGGAACGAAAGCCATGAAAATAAAGCCATTGAGTTAAACAAAGGAAGGCTGTTAAACACAAAAATATAATTTCATCGCAACCAATTTTTTTGCCGTATTCTGTATTCACTTGAATATTAATGGATATTTACCCGAAAAGCTTAGATAAATATTTCAAGAAGAAGGGAACCAACAAAGTGGCTGATTTTCTATGTTTCAACTCCCAAAGCCAGGTTTTCATTTCCCGTTGTGACAGGCTATTTTCAGTTGCATCCGGATCCTAGTTGCACGTGTGGACAGTGTTTTAAAAAAAAAAGAACTCTTGAACCGTCAGGTGGAAGAATGGAATGAGTATCCGGAAATTTGTTTTCGGGCGCAATGGAAAAAAATCGGAATTGTTGGAGCATTCTTTCTGGAAATTATTAATTACTCTTTGCGCTCCTCGTATTTGTAGTGCTATTCCCTGGTCAGTATCAGTTTTTGAAAAACTAATTGAACACTAGTATCTACACTCGTAAAGAAACGGTCACAACAACCGTGGTTAATGAAAAGCTGCGAATGGACATGAGGTTTTTCCTGCTAATCGAACCCTAAAATGCAACATTGTGATTCGTGTTATTCTTGCAATGTAACTTTATAAAAGCTATTAGGATGGACCCGTGACAATAGATGTTCATTGCATCTTGTAATAGAGTCGTGATTCATGGCTTGCCATCTCGCCAGTGGCAAAAGAAATAAACTTCGACACGTACTCGTGGTGAAATCCAATTTCATTCTCCTTTTAAATCCATCTCCATCCATCTTCGTCTCGCACGATTTCATCTTTACGCACACCATCCCCTTGCTCAACACTTTCGTCCAACTTCATAAAAAAATCTCACTCACTTCTCGGCTTTAAGCGAGAAGGCAAGCGCCCATGAACTCGAAGATTTATACCCTCTAGAATTCACATGATGTGAGGACTCCATTATTTTGTGGAAATATAGTTTCATATTAAACTGAAAATTCTTTTTGCAATGGATAAATCCCGTCGCTAAAGAGAATATTCGTTAACAAAGTAGATCGATGATAGTATTAAATTAATGCTAGAAATTTTTCGTCCCAAATCACTTAATGTAATCATAGTCTTTGTCCGTGTGAGTGTTACGGTGAGAAAAACTGGCTCGTTTATTAGTTTTCTCTTGGCGTAATTTTAGGCTAAACTTGTGGACACAAATAATTTTGGAAGATACATTTACAGCGGAAAAAACAATTACCTAATTATAAATACAAAAAATGCACCATCAAGTACCTTTTGTATCATCTAAATGTTTTAGGCTTTCTAATGTTAACTTTTACATACTTATATCATGTAAAGGCAGTCTACTGCACATGTAGAAAAGTAGTGTAGCAGTACGAATTTCAGGCGTTCACTTAATACATGTCTGTCAACATTTCAGGCGAAACATATTTACTGCAAAAGCAAAGAATGTCTTTTTAGCTCACGAAGATTTGCACAAAATATAGACCAATTTTCGTTTAAATCTGAAATGATGAAGCTATTTCTTGATTTAAATAGAATGACCCTCATACAATTCAACGAGTGTTCCATATTAGCTCAATAATTTATCAATTTAAGTAATGCATACTTGAAACTCCTTTTAGACTCATCATACGTCAGTATTATTTATTTCGCCTTTTATCTATTTAGCGGAGTTTTTTAGTTTTTGATTACTTGCATTGAGACCAGAAAATAATGTATAAATATCATAGCGTTAAATGGCCTATGTATTGCAACATTAGTCCAGTCAAATACACAAAAATATAAAAACAGAAGAAAGCGACTGGAATTTTGGACCACTAGACACCCTGAACTAGCAGATATGACACCAATTTGGGGACTGCAACATCGAACTCCCAAATTTTCTTCCTCCCAACTACAACCAACCCTCCCTCCCCTCCCTCCAAATCTTCTCTTGTTATATCCGCACAAACCGTGAAAAAAATGTCATCTTCTGCAGGGAGATGATGCTCTTTATCGATGCCGGTTATAGTTGAATGAATTAATATAAGGAACACTTTATTATTTTCCTTGTAAAAAACATAAACAAGGTTTAACAAGTGCAGTGCCAAACCGTCACATATATTCGTATTTTTAGTGGTTAGTAGTCAGAAGGGTCAGTTTTGACTCAATCTCACCTGCATAAAGATTATTTTTATACATTTTATTATATCTATTACTGCATAAGTAAGTATCTACGTGAAAGTTCCTTGATTGGCGGATGTCATTCACGCTAATTGGCGAATTTTTAATCCATGAATGTAAACCAAATTCTCTCATAAATATATTAAAACACACAACACGTTTGGTTCATAAAATTGTAAAATGAAAACCAGACGTAAATTCTAAAGTTATTGCATTAAACGTGTCTACCGATATTAATGATGATAATCAAAGCTTTTATGCCGTATGGTATGATGTTTCACTGGGACAAACTACGATCCCCTTCAGTTAAAAAAACGCTACCAAAATTAATGTATATGACATAAGTTACCCCAATCAAGGATTATATAAATATGTCAGCAAGTTATATGCATACCTTCGTATAACTTGCAACGTATGCTAGTTTTAAACTTTTTTGACTTTATTCATGGTTTACGTAACACATATTTTTTTCTCTATTTTTTCAGGTAAAGGAACACATACCTATTTCTTCTTTTGTGGTCAATGGCATACATGACAGTAAGTAAAAATATGCTTGTGCTAAAACTTTATTCTAATTTATTTATTATGAGATTAATGAGGATATGAGTGAGTAATGGCTAATCAATTTCATTTATGATCTTATTTCATTTCACTCACAATAATATGTTAGTCGTCCATTGCGACGTAGACGTTGAAAATTATGAATCCAGCAAAGTTTAAATGAATCTATAGTGGGACGTAAGATACTACTTTTTCATCTCAAAAGGTAAAATATGCGATAAAATTATGCCCATTTATATCGATCTTTCATTTGATCTAATAATAAATTATTGCAGGTGATTCTTTTGGAGGCCATATCTTCCCTTTCCATTGAAGTAACACACGCTTAAAATAATTGGAAGTCACAGTTTTTATTTTAATTACTTGAATATTAATAATAATTAAGCATTGCAATGACTCCCAAGAACATAAAAACTTTTAAGTAAGCATTTGTCACAATACTTTACATTCATTTACTTCTCGTGCTTTCAAGCACCGATTGATGGAAGCTTAATTAACGGTAGGTCATCTTTTTGAGCAGAAAAGCTCAGAGATTTATAGAATATAAACTTATAGAAGGTAAGATTCATTTATGCGGGCAAAGACAATATGCATCATTATATAGCCGAATGAAGGCATTTTTCTCATTTCCGCCAGAAATTATAAATTAAATCGAAGGCGATACTTTGAAGAACATGTCTTGGTGCATTTCCGAGCATAGTTCGCCATGAATCATTGACTCTTTTGTGGAGAGTATTCCATTCCCTCCAGCATATGTTCCGGTGAATAGCAATGCCGCACTCTAAGCGCATCACGATCCACTTCCGTTTTGTGATATGACCACCGGAGAATTGTTCTTCAATATCAAGGTAATTTCAGAGATATCCCATTACCATGTTGAGAGGTTCGGGGAAAATCTCGAGCAATTCGTGAAGAATTTACGGCTGTTATCTCGGAGGATATCTAACCGAGAGTCCGCCTTGTACCAGAGACGTAGTATCTTACTAAAAAAGAGATACAGACTGAATATTCGAACCTTTTGGAAAAGTTTTTTTTCGAAGAAACAAGGCAGGCACAAATACTGATTATTTCGAAAAATATCACTGAAATCATTCTCAAATGGATCTGTGCGTGGTGCAAGTAATGGAACAGAACAAATTAAATTATTTTTTTTATGAGCCCTAAGACTTTTTACTTCTTCAGAGGCATAAGAGTTTTTACTTGCCAAAATGTTCAGGATATTCGAACATTTGCAATAGTATTTACACGAGAAATAAGGGTTGGCACAAATATTGATTATTTCGAAAAATATCACTGAAGCTATTCTCAAATGGATCTATGAGTAGTGCAAGTAATGAAACAGAATAAATAAAAATATTTTTTTTTACTGAGGCATAAGAGTTTTTACTTCTCATTATTATCGTTGTACAAGAATACCTAGCTATACTAATAAGGGATGATTCTTGAAACATAATGCCGTTTTAAGTTTTTCGCACAATCTGCTAAACTATAGGTATTGATTCTCATTTGTTACCTACCCATCATTCATATTATTATCGTTCATTCATGAACTCTTATATTCTTACTGAAATAATATTTCTCCTGTTTAGTTACATTTCATTACAATTGCTAGAGACATCATCAGTCTTACTATTGAAACTATGCAATAATAATATAATTAATGTCCATGAAGCATGCCTCTTGCATACTTAAAGTATAAATAATGAATAAAATACTATCGTTGAAATAAATTGTTTCAGAAAAGGTTTTTCACAGCGTTGGAAACAATGAGAATTACTATAAATCAAAGTTATTTCATTCATCATTTAGGAGAAGAATCTCACACGATACTTAGCGTGTAACCTTGGGAAAATGTTAGATTTTCTGCAAGAAGGTATTCCTATGAATGATTCTGAAAATATGGAATTAAAAATTTATTTTCATTTTTTGACCTATCAATACGTTATTTATGAAAAACTCATTAGTATGTCCATAAAATTCTAAATTTTAGCAGTTTTTTGTACAAGTATGACATTGGTCGTGGCTTTCCCATCTATAATCAACATTTCTTATTTTCTCAAGATTTTAAGGATGTTTCAATCTTAATTCGCATAAAAGCTTGGAAAGAAAAAATCATCGGAAATATTTCGATTGGTTTGAATCTTCTTGGGGAAACAGCCAGGGGAAAAAGTCTTCAAAATGAGAGGGAGACCGAATTTATACCCATCACTTATCTCCATACACAAAAAAAATCGGAAGAACTACGTTCCTCAAGCAGGAAAAATTTTGTTCCCCTCCAGTAACACAAAAAGGAAACTATAAAATAAATATTCTCTTGCTAACTTCTCATGTTGATAAGGGAGGTGCAACTGTTTTTCCCTGGGGATGAGAGGGTGATGAAATACGGGTGGATGGCCGACATTGTATCCCCTCTCCCGCGAAGGGAAAGAAAAAGGAATTAATGAAAAAATCTAAGGTGAAAAATAAAACACTCCACGGGGTGGAGGGAAAGGCAGTTGCCGCTTAGCCATGATGACGGGCACGAGGTGACTGCTCTAGGCCAGGTCGGCGAGAGGGTATGGGTATAAACGGAGAGGGGTGGAAGTGGGGTGGGCTAAGTGGCAAAACTAAAGATTAGGAAAGTGGGGGATGGGGTTGGGGGTTACTGAGCGAAGCCTCTAGCCCTTGCGCGGGCGAGCGGGCTGGGACGGGGCTATGGAGGCGTTTCCCTGCGGCATAAATCAAGAACCGACAGTTTCCCAAAGCCGTGTGGGTCGTTGGGACCCTCGACGATTTTCCAAGGGGAGACGGAAGAGTGGGAGGGGTACGCATGGGATGCAGCGAGAGGACTCGTGGGAATGTTTATGAGGTTAGGTGGCGCGGAGGGAGAACGGGTGCAGCCCCGCAGGGAGGAGGAAGGAATTCTGGGACGGATTAGGCGGCCTGGGAGTCTGGAAAGCGTGTGGTAGTATGGAAGGGAGAGGGAAAAAAAACGAAGACTTCTGAATGTTTCTCGGATCGCCGAACTGGTGAGAGGTCTCCAGACAGATTTGCTCGCATGGAGGGGAAGCAAGCGGATAGAAAATAGAGAATATTTAAAAAAGAAAATTTGAGGCCCTGGTTTAAGTGTGATTTCCTGCGAGTTGCGGATACATATCCACTCAATTACATTCTGAAAAATATCAGGACTCTTAAGCGATTATTACAAGCAGTTGAATAAAAAAGAGTAGAGGAGAAGAATATGGCAATATGTGAAGAAAAGAGCTAAACGCGAAGGAATAATTTTCAAGCTCCAAGCTAAACTGTAGCCGAAAAAAATGACAAAAGTGAACAATTGCTGGCCAAGTACAAAGAATACAAGTAATAGAAGGTACAGAACGGGTTATAAACAAAAATGTGATAAAATATTTGAGAGTTTACTTAATAAATATTTGTGATAATAGTGAGAATCCTATGAAGAATATTCGCCCATACGCCGTTCATATTCTGGAAGGCTCGGCTATATTTGCGTCGCTACCTACTTCAATTGAGGATAGTGTCACTAGATATTTTGTTAATTTATAATGAACGTGACATCCATTAAAATAGTCTAAAATTGACTAAAGTTGTAGACCATTTTAACTTACGTAGACAGGTGAAACCCAAGACGAAAACCTAACTACATTCAGTCTCCCTAAAAACGTTCCAGATTCGTTAAAGTCATTCACTTAATCTATCTGTGTATTTACTTCTAATATTACAAGTAAACGATGGTCTAAAAATCTTCTATCTTCGATACACATTAGTAACTAAATTAAATGGATTCAGACTACGAATTTTCTTTTTTTTAGTACAATCCTGGTTTTGTTTTGGCCACAATTATCAACTCGTTTCAATGAATTAAATTTTACTTGTGCACTAGTGCGTTAATAATGCTGCAAGACTTCTACTACATATACAATATTTTTGCAAAACTGAATATTTCTTTGAATTAATTAGAACAACCGAGCAAAATAAATAAATATGGCTGAAGAATACGTGCCGCGAAAGTTAGGCTGGTGAATAGGTAGGTACCTAAACATTGGCAGAGAGTTAATACGTGAATGCTCTACTAGAGTGATTAATTGCACTGCTGTTTGAACGTATTGAGCTAGGTAAATACTGTTTAAACGTGTGACATGCGTATGGTTATATATAGTTTCAGAGAAAATAACTGTGACAGAAAGAAATATTTTTCTCTATGAACCATGCTATAGGTAGTCATTCACATTGTCTCTGGTATGTGTAGAGCTCATAAGATGCAAACGTAATATCGTTTTAATAGAAAAAAATTACGAGTACGAGTAATATGGTAAGAGAAATACTAGCAATTTAAGCAAAAATAAAGTATGAGGATGTCGGCAGTTTGAATAAATTGGTCGTGCTAAAAAAACTCGTTTGCAATGCAGCTTAATTTTTTCACCAAAAATATGTAATGCAAAAAGCTGAGCTTGAAAAGATCGATCTTTTTTCTCTTGCTGAGACACACTTTGCTTAAGCATGCTTATTTTTATTTCCTTTTTCCATTGCTGTTTGATCATATAACTTCGGTGAGCTACATATATACATCCATCGAAATGATAGGGCGTTACGTTTACAGTAGGTAGTTATTTCCTTTCCTAAAATGAAGTAGTTCAATAAATAGTTTCAGCTAGGGAGGTGTCTATTATTTTTCTATTAAGAAAAGTAAATGGATTCCAATGAGGTTATTTGAATTCAAAAATTAACAATGTCAAAAGTATTCCTTACCAAAGGCACGATGAGGTAATCATTATAGCAAGGAATCTAGAGTGTAGAGCTTTGCTGCCAAAATAAACAGGTCTTAAAAGGAGATCAGCATTACATTGAAAAATCACAGCATCATCAGAACAATAAAAGGAACGTATCTACGGCTGTAATAAATAACAAATGAAGATAAATATCCAAAAATCCGTAACCATAAGGGGGTAAAGGAATGAAAAAGAGGGGGAGAGGGGGAAGGAAGGAGTATATACAAAGTAAGGGAGCTCTCAATACACGTACAAAATCAAGCAAGTTTTACATATTTCTCATCTTTAGAAGGGATGAGAGTGGTGTTTTCTCTAAGTAGCCTTATTTTCTTTTGTCTACTGAGGATTTTTTCTACTAGTACTTCAGTGTAGTACACTCTCATCCCTTCTAAAGATGAGCAATACGTAAAACTCCCTTTTCATCCCAAATTAACGAAAGGCCTTGGATATATTTTCAAAAATCATAATTTCAAACCCACATTTGTGTCCACCAATAAACTTAAATATAACCTTCATAACCCCAAAGATCCCATAGAACCCCTTCACAAGTCAGGCACTATACCAAATCTCTTGCCCGGAATGCAGTGCGTATTACATTGGCCAAACCCGCATTAACCTCAACATTTGATTCAAGGAGCATACAGCCTGCTTTAGGCTAGGCCATTTCCAACAATCATCAGTAGCCCAACATATGCATTGAAAAGCACATTGCATCACCGTTGATACTGTAAAACTCTTGAAACACGTCCCAGACCATTTATTAGACGCATACGGAAGTATTCATACACAGAAGAGTTGCAGCAACACCATATGAAAAGCGACCAAGGGCCAATTTCCTCCTGCTTAATTTCTCTTGGTGCACAAAGTAACCAAATGCCCCCCCACCCTTCCCTCACCTATTCCCTCACACCTCTATCATCTGCCTCCTGATCACCTAACCAATCATAACATACTACCCTCCTTCTAGCTTCCCCTCTTGACTCAACGTATTTCCTATTTCTCTCACAGATTGACATTTTCCTCTGAAGAGGCCTGCTTGGTGGGCGAAACATATGGTGTCAGTTGTGACGTTGGGCATCATTTCCCCATCCTTACTCCTTTCCCTGTGAGTGTGACGACGGGTCGACTTTATTATTTCTTACGTCCAGTGGTAAGGATATGCGCGATAGCCTACCAATTGTTGGGTTGTATGACATACCTGCTCCTTGACAAACATTAGTTTATTACTTTTCATTTGGTTCAGCGCAACATATGATACGTTTTGGCGTAGGGCATCCTTACTCCTTTCCCCTGTGTGTGTGACAGGGCACTAGCGAAGGAGATTCCTCGTAAACCCTGATGGTGTGCGTGAATGTGATTCACGAGTGTGAATGTACAAACCCGAGGGGATTGAGAAAAAGTCCCTGAACCCTTATTGTATGTGTGCGTGTAAATGAGAATCACGAGGGTGACTGTGTATCATATGCAAACCCACGTGAATGATGTGTGACGGGTGTTTGTAACATTTTAGTGAGTGTGCGAATGTCTCATTTACTGCCACTTAAATTTCTCCGCATGCTTGATATTGTACGTGTGATTGTGAGCTTCCTTACTTTGTATATACTCTTTCTTTTCCCCTCCCCCATTTTTATTCCTTTGCCCCTTATGGTTACGGCTTTGTGGATATTAATCTTCATTTGCAGCATCAGAAGTTCGAAACACAGCCCTCGACATGGAAATCCAACACTTAAGTCAACACACTGACATTATTATCATATTTAGCATCTTTTATGCCTCCTATTCATCAACACATTGAACCACTAGGTACGCATAGAACGCAGATAAAGTAAACAACTATCTACATGGCACTCATTTCACCACTGAAAATCAAACTCAATTCAGCGTTCTCAAAATTGAACACTGAAAGTCTCGGATGAACCCTTTCACACGATCCAACCTACTATCCAATTATCTGATTTCTGACCGGCGCATGCGCAGAAGCTCTTCTTTACTTAAATTTTTAGGCGTGTTTCTATTAAAGCTTGTTTTTAATACTCCCGCAATGCCGGAGCAAAAGTGGAATAGGCCTTTTTCAGGTAAGACAAAGAAACGGCTGCAGCATAGGTATGCAGTGAGCTACACGATATCGCACCGTTTCTTCGATTCCAAGTCCGCCACCGGTATTCTCTTGAAACGGTCTACTTGCCTCTGATTGGATGAAAGACTCAGGTGAAAAATAGCCATCATACTTATTTCCGTTTTCAGGACTCAAATTCGAATTAGATGATTCTATACGATTCAAACCCTAACACGAACCGCTTTTGAGTACGCTTTATTTGGTTCGATTTTCATTACTGAAATAAGTGTCGTATAAAACGGCCTCAGATCGAATATAAAAATTTAGTTGCAGGATGGCCTTAAGCCGCCATTTTGATATCGATAGTGAGCGCTAAACTCGTTATGCGCCAAAGATCGATAGAATAAACGAAGTCGCAGTGACCTACCCATGAAGGCTCTTGTCTTAGAAGAGCGAAGCAGTTCAAAGTTGAAGCGACGCCGCGTTCTAGTTATCGGAGAGTCACGCATGCAAAGGAAACGTTATTATCCGGATCACGTACTCCATGATGGCAGTTTGGAGAAACTCTGGAGTTGGGCGGAGTTTGCCTCTTAAGGATATAATCCGCAAAAGGGCAAACATCGCTGCAGAAACTTAAAGACGGCATATTTTGTGCGTCCCAGGGTTCACGTGCCTACATTAGTGATTTAGAGCCTCACGAAATATTTCATCCACAAAAATTATTAGCCTCATTGCGAGAGAATTCTGCTGGCTACTGAAATTAATAACTTTATCCGTGAATACATTTATCACAACTGATCCAGGGTTATTTAAATATGAAGCCAAATATTTCTAGAAGAACAATCGCGCAGTATTTTAAACGACTTGACCTTTTTGATCGTGTTTATAAAAATTCATGCTTTCACTTTGAGAGCAAGTTTTTATAATGTATATGAGCCTAGGAAGGAATATATAACCTCATATATGGTTAATAAAAACCTAAATCAACAAACCTGTGAACACTCAGTGGTGTGGAATCCTTTCAGTGGGCTATAATTTTATGAAATATTCATAGAAACTATTGTGAATTATTCCATGCATTTTCAAATAAAATATGTTCCATAAGGCTCTTAGCCTTTAAAATATACAGGTCATATTAGAAGAGCCACGTGAGGTTGTCATTTCTTAGTGCAGATGGTTTTGTGCCTATAACCGTAAAGAATAATGGTTAGGGAGGTGTAGTGTGGAAGCTACTTATGCGACAGCACAATGCTATTCAAAATTAAGGGTACCAATGAAGCCTGACGGCCTACTGCAATAGTGTTGCCGCGAAAGAATCACACTAATGTGGAGGATTTATCTCTCCCTGAGTCACTTATCGGATAGACATGATTGCCTATTCTCAAATATTCCAAAATATAAATATATTGCCTTTTGCTTCGTTCATTATTTAACCAATTGCTGCATTCTATAATATTAAATTTTTAGTACAGATTTCCAGCCACTCAGATGGATATCCGAGTGAGAACAATTTCACGACTGGAAGGAAATATCCATAAAAAAAACTTTCTATTGCCCCCGTACTATTCATCAAAGACGGAATACAGCATTGGCTTAAGGGAAAATAATCTTTAACAGTACATAGTACTGATTGAGAGAAAAATAATTGTCATTTACTAACCGAGCAATTAAAATTGTACTAAAAGCATGTTTTTAAAGATTGTAACGATCATAGATTTAAAATTTTTAAATACCTATCCTCCTTAGAATTTGTACCAAAGCCAAGTTCTAAATAACTGGTATAAAATTGAATATCTAATTCCAATGAATAGCATAACATTTGTATACGTTTTTTACCTCAGGAACTTTATTTTCAGCAACATATGGCCATTGTTATCTCTGAAGATTAAATTAGCAAAGCTAAATACCTGCGAAAATTTTAAATGAGCTAGAAATATCACTTCCGATTTCTATAAAGACACCCATTAATATAGATTGCATTGCTAGAGAGCTAGAGAAATTAGAATAAAAAAGAGAAATGGAAATAAATAACCTACGTTGTATGAATTACTAATTTGTGCTCTCTATTTCAAGATTTTCACCCTCACGCTTTCCATAGATATATTTTTATTCGTCACAACTACTCTGCCCTAAATCTTTCTTGAAATCCATTTCTTTTCTCTTTCAATGTCTTTCTTAGTCTCAAAATATTAACTAGTGAGAATTTGCTGGTGTAGACTAAAATAAATATGTTTGAATAACCACTATATTGACTTTTAATATTAATTACTATTTAATTCCTGTTAGATATAAGATAATAAGGATACGGATATGGCATTACCAATTACTAAGCATTCGATTAATTTTTGTAGATACCTACTTGGTCAGACAACATTTGCAGCATGGTTACTTTTTCACGTTTATAAATATAGACTCAAAATCAATCTCTTTACAACAATTCTTTCACAAGTGTAATGTAGAATAGTTATCATTATTTCGTACTGCAACATCTTGTTTCTCTTCCTTGCAAAAAGCTAGTGTAAAACTGAGTTTACCGATGAAGTCCCACTAAGTAAAAGCGATCAATAAAATTATTTAATAAGAATAGAAAGAAATTAGACCACGAAAAAACTTGTACCTTCTTCCCACCGCATACAGAAATAAAATAAAGGTAGAGCAAAAGGCAAAAATGAGTTTTTACGCTCAATAAAGTCTCACAGTGTGCAAAACATTGGCTGTAAAGCCAAAAAGTAATAAATGTGCACGTAATTATGTGGGGGAAGCATTTTTGCTCCTGTTCGTGCTTTAACTCTCTATACATTTTAGTTTTGGGGAAAGGGAAAATAAAAGAACTAACAAGGGGAGTGTCCGAGTTCCGGGTCTAGGATTTTGACGAAATTTGCCAGGCAGGTAGTCCTTGATGAGTTATTTACGAATCACCCCCCATATAGGGTTATATATCCAGAAACTTCGTCAAAAAACGAGTTTGAAATATTTGATTGCAAATATAAAGCCAATAATTAGCCATGTTTAATCAGTGCAGTTTGGGTTAGGGGTAAGGTACTCGCTTCTCAATGTTGACGTCCCTAGTTCGAGACTTTTCGAGTCCAATTTTTTTTTCATCGCAATTTCGTCGTACGACTTTCCCTGGTTTTACATATTTTTAATCTGTTTACCCGGGATGCATTTTAACTATTTTACGTAATAATAACGTAATTTGCTAAAATTACGTAATTAGTACGTTAAATAGTTAATTACGTTATTGACCTAAATCACGTAATTAGTACGTGGCGGAATTACTTCCGCACGCCCTGTCGTTTTTTGTGTATGAAATTAACGGAAGAGCATAAAGTGTGATCGTGACTTTGAATTTCCGTATCTTTGGCTACGCAGTCCCGACGCACGTACAACACTTGTTCTAATTCGCCTGGTGCCGTGATTTTCCAGCGCTGTGCTTTTTTGGAAAAACTAATCGCAAGAGAAAAAAAGAACTTAAGCTTTGTAATCATATAATTGTAAGTATCTACCGAAATGTTCGGGTGATCGGGCGAAATATTCGGGTGGGAGAGAGTTTCGAATCAAGGACGTCGCTTGGAAATTGATAAAAAGCCAGAGGTAACAATTAATTTTGAAGAATTAATGTATTGCACCTTTTCAGGAGCATATTTGAATCACCCGAACATTTCGGTAGTCACTTACAATTGTATGATTACAAAACCTAAATTCTTTTTTTCTCTTGCGATTAGTTTTTCCAAAAAAGCACAGCGCTGGAAAATCACGGCACCAGGCGAATTAGAACATGTGTTGTACGTGCGTCGGGACTGCGTAGCCAAAGATACGGAAATTCAAAGTCACGATCACACTTTATGCTCTTCCGTTAATTTCATACACAAAAAACGACAGGGCGTGCGGAAGTAATTCCGCCACGTACTAATTACGTGATTTAGGTCAATAACGTAATTAACTATTTAACGTACTAATTACGTAATTTTAGCAAATTACGTTATTATTACGTAAAATAGTTAAAATGCATCCCGGGTAAACAGATTAAAAATATGTAAAACCAGGGAAAGTCGTACGACGAAATTGCGATGAAAAAAAAATTGGACTCGAAAAGTCTCGAACTAGGGACGTCAACATTGAGAAGCGAGTACCTTACCCCTAACCCAAACTGCACTGATTAAACATGGCTAATTATTGGCTTTATATTTGCAATCAAATATTTCAAACTCGTTTTTTGACGAAGTTTCTGGATATATAACCCTATATGGGGGGTGATTCGTAAATAACTCATCAAGGACTACCTGCCTGGCAAATTTCGTCAAAATCCTAGACCCGGAACTCGGACACTCCCCTTGTAAGACAAGCGAGGGGAACTGGAAACGGAAATGGGGAGGAAAGAGTTAAGGAAGGCGAGAATGTGATGAAGAGTTCCAAAGGGTGGCAGAAACATCTCCCTCTCCTTTGAGTAGCAGGAAGATGTGTGATCTTTGGACCATAAATTCACCGGTGTTAAGAGTGCTTTATAATCCTCGTTCGAGGGCGGAATACATCCCTACCCTAAAAGGGGGGGCAGGGGCACTTGAAAAAAAAGAAATAAATGGGTTTCGTCGAGCTGGGAAAGGCGGCCTCTCACAGTCCTCTTCCCATCCGCCGACAGTGTCAACGGGGACGGTGGAATTGAGTGGGACCACAAGCATTCGCCACACTCCTCCTCATTCCAACCAGCGTCACTCGGAGTGTGATATCAAAAGAAGCGAGGGTAGCCGTTCGTGGAGGCAGTCAACAGTTTGCTAATTTTTCCGGGGGAAACGCTGGAAAAAGGCCGAGCTGGGTCAGCGCTCAATGGCAAGATGGCGGAATCTAGGAAACTCTTTAAATCTCTGGGAGGGAACCTTAATCACAGTGCAGAAATATGGAATTTCTTCTCCAACAATAATATCCGTATACTTTGAAACTTAATCAGAGTCATAAACCAGATTTAGGTTAGAGATTAAAAACCTGGGTGAAAAAAGTTGGAACCATTGGTGAAGTGTAAAAGTTCAGAGCTCAAAATTTAAAGGAATGTTACCGAATTTCGAATATCTGTTTTACCACATTTAATAAAATGGTAGCATAAATCGCTTGGAATGAAATGGTAGCATAAATCGCTTGGATGGTCACCTTCATGGGCGATTAAAATCAAAATAACATAGTATAGCATGACATAACTGAATCCTGAGCATGAGATGCTCTGAAAAATATTAAGCATTGTATGGAAATAAATTCCAGGGAAGAGCACTGATAATTGAGAGTTATCTTTTTTACACAAGGAACTACGTATAATTTGTTATAACTGTTGAGGAATAGATAAAGGAACGCATATGCTGCATGTAAAACATTTGATTATCATTTCTGCGAGAATTTGTACATGGAGCAAGGAAATTTGTCATCATATTCACAAATAAAACTAAATAGTTATGTTTTCGAGGTTATTGACTATTTTTCAAATAAATATTAATTATATTACAGCATATTGGTATTAATCTTTCTATCTGATGAAGTCATTTCTTGGAGTGGGTGAGATTCGCTGGAAAAATATTACTGCATAGATAATACGATAAATTGTTTCATATTGCATCGCTTTTATAGAAAATGCATCTTCATATGCCATAATACACACGGAGTTTTTAGATTAGAAATAAGTTGCTACATTACAGTTTATCTTCAAACGTTGTCAATTTTAGTAGATATGTCAGAGAGACAATTTGTGGCTTTAGTTGGTTAGCGAGGTCGACTAGAACAGTCGTGCTCAAGTTTTCCAAGTATTACACTTCCTCCAACCGACAAAGTCTAGAGTTCATTGCATAAGGAGGGACTGGAAAAAAGAATATAAAACAAATCTTTACTGCGGCCATCATTCTCGTGGTGACCTTGGTTGCCCCAAAATAACGATGCAGCTGCGTGTTTTCCCACTATATACTACGCTTGGGGATTTCGAAAACTCTACCGCTCCGTGTGTGCGACGCATTAGGGAAATATTTACGCCGAACTCCGAGGATTTGGCTTTGAGGTTGTTTTGGTGATTATGGCTCTCGGGAATTTTGTCAGCGGCTCGTCATAGGCCTTTTTAACACTAAGATTACGAGCTGCAATTGAGCGTCCTTGTGACAACAACTTTAATAACAAAAATGCCATACTGATATGATTAGCCTGCCATTATTCATTAACTATCTTAATGTAATGGCATATGTAAAAGCCGGTATATTACTGACAAAGGACACGAGAAATGCCTAAATGGAAATTATATTAAGTATACGACGGAGAAATACCCTCTCGGAAGAGAAGTCTAGAATATAAAATAACTATGCCTTTTGCTTTGGGGCCATCGCATCAAAAGAGGAAAATATTCGAGTGATTTTTACTTTTCATGCCTATTCAACAAGATCAAGGATGACTGGGTGCAGAGCAAAATAGATTAAAATTTGAAGTTTCATCATATTGCATTGTCGATAAATGCCTCAACTAACGAACATCATAGATTGACTCCATATACTATTTGTTTATATTTATTAAAAATTAAATATATGTCCGAAATTTGTAATAATTAAAAGCTTTCTTCTAGTAATAGAAAACAAATATAAACCCTCTACGTATGGCACTGCAAATAATACATGCTAAAATATTGCTTTGTAATAGACTTTGTAAACAAGATCCGACATCAATATAATATACAATTTTACTGAATAATTTTCGTTAATATTTGCAAACGGTTTAGCATAAAATAACTCACTCAAATAATATTAAATACCGGTATGAGGAGATGTAAAACACGGAATATGCCCTTTACACTAGTCTAGCCCTCTAATAGATTTTCAAAAGGTGAATGCCATGAAATATTTATTGAAGTTTAGGTCTATATCATGTCACTTTAATTATTATATAGAACGCTACACGCTATTTTATATGTGATAATATACATAAAGAATAATGACAGAGGAAAGAATTGCACCTTTCCATAAAAAAATAAAAACATTTTTGGGAAAGTTTTAAAATAATTTCCAGATACAGACATCTACGTTTCACTATTGATTTATTTAGGAATAAAAATATTTTTACGCGAGTCCTTTTTGGCTGATATTAAATGCGATCATCTACTGGTTCCTTACAATTAAATTTCGTTTTGCCAAGTCCTTTCCACTTTCATCCAATGCTTTTTCTCCACTAAATATGAGGGAACATTCCATAGTGTCTACTTCTTTTTTTATTTTAAACCTCCTGGTGTAGTAATTTTGCATGCCGTAAGCTCTCCCTACCCTAGGTTTTATTTTCCATTGACTCGAATGTGGGCACCTTTTTTTGAATCCAATGTTGCGTTATGCCCCTCATCCGATGGGCCCCATCCTGATTGGTCACTGGTGTGGTCACACTCCTAGGGCTTTAGTGCAGTTCCTCTGTTAGCACCCACTCAAATAAGACATTTTCTTATAGGATACACTGCTCCCTTCAAGGCTTCTCATCACCCAAGCCATGTTTTGAAACATTTTCCAGCTATATAATGTATATTTATATGTACTATGTACGTTACCTAAAACGGTCGTGAGTCTCTAAAGAAGAAATGTACTGAAATAATGAGTCGAAGAGGCCCCGTTTTAGTAGGTACGTGCTCCTATGTCTAAGGTAAATTCAAATAAGGGTCCCATATGATAGGGACAGTTTTGACTCCAGAAACTATTAAGATCGATTCGAACCACCAAGTCCACCGGGTACCAGCTAGATTTCAGCACGTAATAGTGGAAGAGATTCATAAACATTCGTTTTGAGAATGGGTAAACTAGATGCACCCAGTTTATCTCAGGAGCAGAGAAGGGTAAAAGAATATGATGAAGTAAATAGCATTTCTCGGCTTGTTATTAAAAATAAGGTTTACACCCATGAAAAGGAGCAGCTGGTGAAATATTTGCGTAAATGCTGAAACATCGCGGCTTAAAACAAATTAAAATGGCTTTGCGAATCAATTGAATTCAATTCAATCAAAGGCCTTAATAAGCTTAGAAACACGTGACGGGATATGCTTAATAGATATACCTACATATGTATCATCATCAAGGGTCAACAATCTAGGATTGGTTTGACGCAGCCCTCCACTCGATTCTTCTATTGGCCAACCTTTTCATATTAACATAGTTCCTCTCTTTCACGTCCTTTACGACCTGTTCTATGTAACTCATACGAGGCCTGCCTTTTCTATTCTTCCCGTTCACTTTTCCTTCGACGATTGTCTTCATCAGGCCATCGTGTCTTAAGATGTGGCCGATTATGTTGTACCGTCTTTTATTTATAGTTTTCAGCAGACTTCTCTTTTCTCCCACTCTTCTTATCACTTCTTCATTTGTAACGTGGTCGATCCATTTCATCACCATCGTTCTTTGATAGCACCATATTTTGAATGCTTCCCCCCTTTTCCTCTCCCCTGCTGTCATCGTCCATACCTCAATGCCGTAAAGAAACATGCTCCAGATATACGTTTTGATGAATTGCTTCCTTACTTCCAAGCTTGTATTTCCAGCTATGAGTAGATTCTTCTTTTGTTAGAATGCCCTCTTTGCCTGGGCTATTCTACTCACTATTTCTTTCTTGCTTCGTCCATCGTTGGTTACTCTGCATCCCAGTTAACAGAACTCTTTCACCTCTTCCAGTTTCCGTTTCCCTAGTATAACGTTGGTTTTGGCCCCCTCTCTCTTGCTGCAAATCAATACCTTTTTTCTTGTATTCTTTTCTTTGTTTTTCTCTTTCACCAATACCTAGTTTTTTTCTTATTGATCTTCATCTGATGTATGGCCATAGTCCTTTCCATGGTTGTTAGCATCTTATTCGGCTCCTTCTCTGTCTCTGCTATGAGAGCTATGTCATCAGCGAATCATAGCATGCTGATTGTTTCTCAGTGGATGTTCACTCCAGAACACTTCTCCTTGACTTCATTGATGGCTCTCTCGATGTAAACATTGAAAATTACGGGATACAGTGCACAGCTTTCTCTCACTCCTTTCCTTATTCTTGCCTCTTCACAGCTAGGTCCAGATGTTTTCACAACTACTTGGTTTTTATTCAAACGGTGGATAATTCTTCGGTTATCGTAGGACACTCCAATTCCCTTCAGAATTCCAAGCATTGAATCCCAATCCACGTTGTCAAAAGCCTTCTCTAAATCCACAAATAAAATGAAGGTCGGTTTGTTATTCTCCATTCTCTTCTCTATACGCAGCCTAAGGGCCAATATTGCTTCTCTTGTACCCTTACTTTCCCTGAATCCGAACTGATATTCATCCAGGAACTCCGCTGATTTTCGTTCTATCCTTCTGTAGATTATCCTTGTCAATATCTTCCATGCATGGGTTGCCAGACTTATAGTCCTAAAATGTTCACATTTCTACGCTCTATTCTCTTTGGGAATAGGAATTATGAAGTTTTTCTCGAAGTCCCTGGGTATTTCTCCTGTTGAGTACATGTCGCAGATGGCCTTGTAGAGATGGGCCAATGTCCTCTCTCCTGCATTCCTTATCAGTTTTGCGGGGATATCATCAATTCCAGGAAACTTATTCGTCTGAAGGTCCCTTACTGCTGCGTCGAATTCCGATCTTAATACTGATGCTCCCATTGATATATGCATATATATCAATATTGATATTTGTACGTGATATTAAAATTGAGGTACTATGATCATAGGAAACTCTAAAACTCTGGAAGAGGACACATTAAGACGTAAAAGTGAAGGTGTAATGATTAAATCGGTTAGGTTTTCCGATGACGTAATC
This sequence comes from Platycnemis pennipes, assembly GCA_933228895.1. Lineage (NCBI taxonomy): Eukaryota > Metazoa > Arthropoda > Insecta > Odonata > Platycnemididae > Platycnemis > Platycnemis pennipes. The sequence continues at coordinate 73,206,976 of OW121856.1, read as the reverse complement.
GCCAATTACCAGGAGTTAGTAAATGCTCAGCACGACACAATTTACATAATGATAGATCAATAAAGAACAACAAGGAAAATAATACAATGAAATAAAAAATATTACATACATAATGTATTATATATTGAATATGAGTATAGGAAGTGCTTTATAATTGAGGTTTAATCACATATGAAGAAAACCTGAGCTCTCATGATATGAGGTTAAATAGTGAATTTACCAAGGAAATATTTATGAATGTAAAAAGATTTGCGGGAATGATAGCGAAATGCATGAGAAAGAAAGATGAAGAAAACCTGAGCTCTCATGATATGAGGTTAAATAGTGAATTTACCAAGGAAATATTTATGAATGTAAAAAGATTTGCGGGAATGATAGCGAAATGCATGAGAAAGGCACACAGGGCATTGAGTTGTGTAGATCTGAGATCTGTGTAAAAAGGAGAGAAATAAAAGGAGCTTTTAAGGGAAGTGGAATACATTCATTCAATGATGTCAATGATGAAGAGGAAACCTAAAGAGTTACTGACATTTATGGGGATAAAGTTGTTGGTAGAAAGGAATTCAGCGAATTGAACAATTAATTAGGAACAATAGGGTACAGACCCAATTTTGAGGGAGGAGTGCTAACGCTTATAAGTACTGCCTCGGAAAAAAATTATCCTCCGAATAATTCCCTTGGTAGATTGAGTTCAAACTGTACGGTTCAAGAATTTGTGCAGTGAAATAATTCCATGGCCAAAGATAACATTACACAAATCTAATAATTTAACCAAATACGGTTCAATAATTCATGCACTTGAATAATTCCACGAACGAAGATAACATAACGCACTTGTAATTATTTGACTAAATAGGAATGTTCTGCATTTTTGCAGTATTAATAGAAAAGTACACATTTTACAAATTACTTTAGTATTTTTCAAATACTCAAATTAGTATTACATTGAATATACCCTTATTGCGCTTATACGATGATTTTGTATTTCAACCAACGCGTTAATTTTCAAGATTAAAACTCTTATCTCCCAATTTTATTATAATTTTAAATCAGGACTTTTTTTACTTTATACAGGAACAATTTAACGGCAAAAGACACAATTTCAGCTTTTTTTAACTTTGATGTGGGAAGAAACATCACGTAATTTAAGATTTTTAAAATCCACCGCAACCTGGTCCCACCACTGCTTTATCCATTTGCAGGAGGGCTGTATTTTCCTGCAGAAAAACCTAAAGGTAACAATTCCCTCGTGACCTTATTTTTAGTCGGTAGAATCGAGGGAAGGTTTTATTCAGTCTCGTTGACTTTGTCTCAAATGATACGTGAAATGATAAAAGCTAATTAAATTAGGGAAGGGAATCATCTCATTCTATAGAAACTCGAGTGAAATCGATAGTAGGAAAAGCATACGAATGGGGTGTATTTCTCTATTCTCGGAATAGCATGAGCATAGAGGGGGTGAAATTTCATCAAGATTGAAATCGGGAGCGACGTACTCCCGAGTGGGAATCCTTTTCCCTATTCTCCACCTCTGAGCCTCCATCTACTACTCTTCGCTCGGCAACGCAATAAAAAGGACCCAGACACGTAGCCGGCGAGCACAAACGAGGAATTTCTTTTGACTCCCATTTTTTTCTTTTTCCTCAGTAAACCTCTTTTTGGCCGACTCGGGAAATAAAGTGCGAGCCGTTTGAAGTCCCCGCGCGAAAAAGGCTTCCTTCCAACTCCTGGAATGAATAATGAAATTGGGGAAGGGACACCGGTATCGTTCAAAGGAACTCTCGTCATCATCATTATTGTTATCGTTGTTTACCATACCATCCTTTCATTTCTTCCTTCCTCATCCTCCCGAAATTCTGAACCTGTCATTGCACTGCTATTTTCTCATTCGATACATAAAAGTGTACGACTCCTTGCTAATTTTTCGCTAGCTTTAATCATCGAAGCTACATTGAGCTTGAACTGATTAAAGGAACAAGTCCTTTCTTGTACCCTTTGGGAATTTTTGAACTGGATATTTAAAACAAATGGAAAACAACCTGCCCCCCATTTTTTGCAAACATACTCAATATCCGATCTCGATCCAAATATCCGGTACATGTTACTGATTAACTATCAAATTCTTCTTCAAAAACGCCCATGGGTTTGTCAAAATTAATAGTGGGAATGATAGTGGCCTACATTAACGTACATGGTAGGGGATGATTCCTAAAACCAGTAAATTGTATTCACCAACAGGATGGGTACGGAATAATATGAATCACGGAAAAATTGATTGATCAATTCACAGAGAATTGGCTTTTCCTACATAACCATAAATAATTAAAACCATTTATCTGTGAATTCATTCATCAGCTTAAATATGTAACACTGCGTTATGCGGGAAGCAACAGATTTAATTTCAGGAAAAGATCGATTTTCATTCAGAGGAGGCAATTATTTCAACGTTACTATACACCAGAAGTGACCAAATTGTAGCTCGTGAGTCGATTACAGCTTTTTATTCCCATGAAAGTGAATGCATATAATTGGCAGTTAATAATTAGCATGAGGTTGTGATTTTGATTTCAGATATATTTTGAACTTTATTTAAATAGCTGAAATATCAAAATAGCTACATTTTTAATTATTTAAAATGTAATTTTTCTGGCAAAATTTTTTTAAGTGCTGAAATAAATGTTTACGAAACATATATAATGACTCACAATACTTATAAATGTCAATAAGAGTGGCTTACATTGGCTTATAGTTTGAACAACTCTATTAAATACTTTGGTATACAGCGTCCTTCATTAAAAGAAAATCACTTTAGCTCATATGCCTCTCATCTGGAACAGAAGGGAAACTTTGCATTATCAATTGAATACCAACTACAGTCGTGGAAAATGAACGAACAAACGTGCCATCGCAAATCTTAAAACGCTCCGAAATTAGTACTTATGCTGGGTTTTCTACGTAAAAGAATAAATTTCATATGAAAGCACTATATGAATAATTAGTAGATACTGAATAGTAGATAAAGTGAATGAAATATAAGACAGTATTAAATGTCAAGCTTAGCACTAAAATTCAACGCTAAAAATTCGCAGTGATGCAAAGGCAAATGGCAAAGATAAAACCGTGTCTTAAAAGAATCCTTAAAAAGCTTTTTCCGCTCCCTTATTAACCATTCTCCATTAATTTGATCGCCGTTGAAAAGTGTCCCTTTAATGATTCGGCCAGATTTTGCAATTTTAAAGTGTGCAGGCATGAATACTACGATCCAGTCGATGTAACGGGATGCTGTTTTCACTCCACAACCGACTGCTACGGTCTGAGGCTCCGTGGGACGAAACGGAAACTAGAGAATGAGTGAAGCGAAAGGGGAGGGGGAATGAGATATTATGCCACTTAACTCTGTTTCTGCCATCTCACTTGGAACCGAGGAAGACAACGCTGTAGAGAAGCGAAACGTTGGATGGGAAGAGAGAGGAGGAGGATAGGCAGCGATACCCATGCGACTGACGCGTACACCCTCGGAACTGAGCGGCTGGAGTTTCAGATTTCACCCCTTAGCGGTGAGAAACACGCGTCGGTGCCACTTCTAACCAAGCGCCTACCAGCGCCCAGAGGAATGCTTGCATGGGAAACTGCAAGCCCGCCAAACCACACCTTAATCGCTTCGGAAGCCATATACATGCCCGTGCTATGAGAGGGTGGAGTGACTCCTCGGGAGAAGTGGTATCAATGTCATTCTCGATGTCGTCCGGGAGGCGAGGAAATCGGGGTTTTGCGGCCATAGGAGCACGCGAGCGTGGACTACTTGCCGCCTGGGTGGGCTGAGGTGAAGTTATGGCTCTCTCGGGGGTAGTTACCAACCGTATTCATCAGAGAGAGGCGACAAACATGCCAAATCACATTCAAAGACTGCGAACAAGCCGCAAAAAGCCTTAACGGAGTTGTCAGCTTAGGTACATTTACGTGAGGAAAATTTCCGTAGAGAAAAATATCATCCTTAAACAGCAGTCGTACCCGGATCTCACCTGATTTCCGGCCGGGTTCTTTGGCCAGTTAAATTACTTTTTCCCAATAGGAATTCTAGAGGCTTTAAAGGAGCTAGATTTTGTGGCATTCTGGCTCGAATTCTGATAGAGGTGATTGCCATTTTTTCTCCGTGGAAATCCTGCTAAGCTGCATCACTTGCATCGATGATAGCAGGAGCCTAAAAAATCAAACGTTCGCCGTTCCGATAGTAGAACCACTTATTTTCCCGAAATATTGTGTAATTGGCATAATTAGACGAATGAGTTTTCTATAAGAATTATATGCGTCCACTGAGGAAATTTTGAAAGACTTAGAGTAGTTCACCAAAGTATTTAGAGTGCTCTTTGCTAAGGTTGCTTAGACGCACATTTTTCAACATTCCATCTGAGGCTCGTATTTAATTCAATGCATGCGGAATAGGCCTGAAGGATACTGAAAATGAAACATCTTCCACCACCTGTATTCTAATCCATGCCTCCGGAACAAGGTTGAGAGAAATCTTGCAAGTCAAATCCACCCAATGGCCGCAGGGTGAGAAAATGAGCGTGGAGGATGAGTGGATGGCTTAGGCGCACGGGAAAATCTCTTGGTCGAGAGGGTTTCCTTCTGAAACGCGGCCCCGAGGGATGAGAAAGTCGGACCAAGATTAAGGAGGGAACGGAGAGAAGGTGCGCGTAGTCATCGGAGTAGTTTTGTGGACAAGCGTGCGTTGTTTCACTCACGGAATTGGTAGGTTTCCCTCCCAAATGTGGCAAGGGAGGAGGCGGAGACCGTGACAGGGTGCGGAGCGATTAAGGCGAGGAGAACAAGAGAAAGGAGGTGAGGATAGGGCGGACCACCGAATGAGTGATGAATGCGGTGGGGAAGGAAAGGAGCGTGATTGAAAAACTCGGTCCGCCGGCTTGACATTTCCATTCACCTCACGCACCATGGAGATCATTAAGGATCATAGGTGAAAGGGGAAAAAAATACGACGGCGTAGAAATCCCTATTGTTCTGCTGCTGCGCGGGCTGAGATGGCCAAGGCCATTAGCGCTCTGCATTGCCTTGGTGAAAAAAATAAAACACGCAAAATCAACACGTCCCAGTGACTGAGATGTCGTCCTGAAATCGTTTGTAACGCCTGGAAAAAAATTGCACTGGAAATGCTTAGCATTGCTTTCGCATTATGGAGTTAGACATACCGTCGAGTATTTCTCTATAGACCGGAATTAGGTCGAAAATTCAGGGTACAAAGTAATATTATTGGGGCGCCATGTGTAAACTTAAACCTTAAATTAAACCTTAGGTTGGAATGGGAAATATTTAATCTGACGTAGACTATTACTCTAAATGTGAATACCATGCGACTGCGATACCATGCAGAAATGTATTCATAACATTCGTTCGCGTACACATGAGAAGCATGTAAAGTCATTCATTATACGGTTTTTAGATTAACGATCTCCTAAAAGATTACACTGATTGATTGAAAGATTGAAGGAAATAATATAATGTAAGCATTTGACATTATCCATAAATATAAACATTGATAAAAAAGCTGGGGAGTGAAATGTAATTAATAGTAAAATTTGTATGTTACATGCATTGGCTTATATATCTGGCTGTTAGATTCAATCTCTGGAGGTTTGGTTAAATGGCGAAGAAATAAACATGCTCCGGTTTGCTGATGACATCGTAGTTGTAGCAGAAAGTCGAGGGGCCGCAATGAGCCCTGACCGCAATGAGCCAAGTACCTACTTCAAGAGTATAATATGAGCATTAACAAGAAGAAAACTAAAATCCTAGTTTGGAAGAGAAAAGCTTAGGACAAATATAACAATTCGAGGAGTAAAAGTGAAACAAGTGGAGAGCTTCACCTACTTCTGCAGCACTATAACTTGGGATGAAAGAAGCACGACGGACATGAAGCGAAGAATAGCGCAATATAAGGAGGCGTTTATGAAGAAGAGACAACTAATATGCTCAAAGAACCTACGGCTGCAAACAAGGAAGTAGTTCATCAAAACATTCGTATGGAGCATGGCACTCTATGTATCAGAGACATGGAATATTAGTAAAGTAGACCATCGAAGAATTGAAGATTCCGAATTATGGTGCTGGAGGAGAATGTTGGAGATTAAATGACAGTTAAAGTGAGGAACGAAGAGGTGTACAGAAGAACATATGAAGAAAGGACAGTATGGAAAACCCTACGGCAAAGAAGAACCAGATGGATAACTAATTCATAATTCACCCATTCTAACTAATTCATTGTGCTTCAAAGTATGTCCAATACCTTGAGGCACAATGAATTAGTTAGAAATTTAATAAAATAGAAGATTAAAGGGAAGGTCCCGAGAGGAAGACCAAGGGACAAATATATAGGACAAATAAAGAAAAACGTGAAAGAGAAAACATACCAGGGCGTGAGGAAATTGACACTGAATAGGGCCGAATGGAGGGCTGCAGTAAACCAATCCTAGGGTTGAAATACTGATGATAATTAGTTTAAATCTTTTGAAAGCTCAATGTGGTGATGAGAAGGTCTTAGCACTTTAATGCCAAAGAAATCAGTTTAATATTTTCATATTTGTCATACTGGGTTTTAAGGATAAGTAAAATTACCTCCAGTGTCCACCAGTCTCAAAATAGGTAGAGCGTTAATGTCACAAATAATAAGCCCTTAACAGGCGCAAAATGACATTTTTCATGCATAAGTTTGCCAATTCGAAAATAACAAGTGTTCAATTTTCACCTAAAAAGTACCGTAGAGCGTTGTTAGTTTCATATACTCCTTTTTGTATGATGTAAAAAATTAATCGTTACAATTGACCCTATTTTCTTATTAGATATCAAATATATATAATAATATCACATTTGATGAAATTTATTAGATAAAACTGTACGCTACACAAGAGTACCAGAGATAGAAATGCAAAAAGTGTTTTAACTTTGTAAATCAAAAGGGAATTTCAGCTACATGTAGAACATAACCGTATCAATATTAGCATAATACGCTTCAATTTTGCTATTTCTCATATGAATGTTAGGTTTGTTACTTCAAGGAATCGGAAATTCTAAAAGTTCGTCTCTTACCTTCTTTCGATATTTATGTTCGATATGTATTTGCTCCTTATCACGAGTAATCGAGGCAGTGCCCATCTATTAGGCTTGAGGACTTCATGTCAGCCACACGAGATGGGAAGTTTTGGGATTAGGGAAACTAGGACAGTGGAATGAGGGAGAGGAACGGTGGGAAGGAATACGTTTGAGCACGAGAGTGATTTTTGGCACGAGAGAAAGCAAATGGTGTTGGACGAGAACTTCACCCCAGAGATGAATGTCCATGCAAATGTCCCTTCCCATCCACCCAAAAAACCATCAACCCCACCCCTCACCACTACTCGTCACCACCCTCGTTGTTGCTTGGTTTATTCTCCCATCTGCGGAAACGGGTAGCGGAGGGATGGGGACAGAAAGAGGAATTCCAACTCCTGAAGTTGGGTAATTAGGAGTTCATCGTAATTATTATTGCGGCAGAGAAAAGCATGGTGAACTCGGGATAACGCCCTCTACGCTTGTTTGTTCAGCGGAACCTTTCCACCCCGAGGACTTTCATTTTTTGACCTGCGGAGAGGGGGTTACGGAAAATGGGGGATGGGCTGGAAATTTATCCCTCCCTCTCGAAGCTGAAGGTTGCTACACTCGGCACGCGAAGCCGAATTTGGAGCGCCCACAGACTTTGAATGAAGCACTAATTAACCGCGACGGCCCATATGGCGCCATTTATTTGTGAAATCCATAAGAACCGAGTTCCGAACCGGAATCAAGAAGGGGCGTGCCCGCACCGTGAAAGTTTGCCAAATCATGAAAACTCTGCCTGATGGACGAGGAAAAAAGGAACCAGGACGAAAGTTCCTAACCAAACTTCTGCCGGAGAAAGGAGAAGTAGGCAGGTACTTATTCATGGAGTGATTACTCTCACACTGGATTGTAATATTCCAAAAGCGAAATTCCCCATAGGTACGGGCACTGAATCATAATCAAAGGAAGATAATCATTGGATTAATAAATGTACTATCTTTCATTGCAGCACTGAGAAGGTGTAATTTTATGCATAATATAGGTATAAATGTTTTTCCCAATTTCAACTGCGATCAAAATTGGCCAGATGATACTTAAGCTAGATCAAACAATAACGATGATTCTTGAAGTACAGGTGTATTGCGTTTACACGTTACCAACTAAAAATCATTACCTTATTCCTAATAATAGAAGAATTAGTTTGGAAATGATAATCAGATCGTTGGTTAAAGAGCAAATTAAATCTCATGAAGTACTTTAAAACGGATAAATTTGCTGATAATGTTTGATATATATCAAGAACTCCGGCGTATTATGCTATAATTAAATACGCAATTAAGATTATGATAAGATGAGCATTCGAAATGTGGTGCTACAGAAGAATGACGAAGATTAAATGGATCAACCGAGTAAGTAACGAAGAAGTCTTTAGAAGAATGGGAGAAAAGAGAAGTCTGGTGACAACTCTAAAAGAAGAAGGGATAACTTAATCGGTCATATCTTGAGACGATGGCCTAATGAAGACAACGGTCGAGGGAAAAATTATCGGGAAGATTGTAAAAGGCAGACCTCGTATAAGATTCATGGAACAGGTTTTGAGGGATGTAAAAGAGAAGAATTACTTCAATATGAAAAGGTTGAATCGAGTGGAAAGCTGCGTCAAACCAATCCTCGGATTGGTTGTTCTCTGCATCTCGGGTTCTGCGTCCGCGTTTGTTGACTTGGGGTGACAACAGTTTCGCTAGCAGGACGGCTAGCGAAACTGTTGTCACCCCAAGTCAACAAACGCGGACGCAGGACCCGAGATGCAGAGAACATCTGAACGACGCCGCGGAAACCTTCGCACCAATTTCAATCCTAGGATTGTTGACCAATGATGACGATGAAATAAGATTAGAGACATAGATTGTGGTACCGATACTTTGAGAAGTCATTTTTCCTGCGTGTCATTAGAGAACATAATAATAGGCTGCATAGCAAAAGGATAGGAAGGGGAAACATTGTTAGAGTAGTCAGTATCGGTAGCTCTTAACTGCATGGTAGTTCTTAGGTTCATGGTTAGCATGGTATGGTATCTCTTAGTTGTATAAGCGCGGCTTGGTAGCTCTTAGCTGTAGTAAATGCAAATAGTTCAAGCTTGGTGATCTTCACTCCCTACCACTCACCCTCGCAGAAGCTCGCCTGTTATTACTTAGATGTAGATGGATGCAGATGAATTGTTCTCTGAATTTTAAATCGAAATACCTTTCAATATCTATGTACCTGCATTTTAGGTGTCGATACATTGTAAATCATGTAATATTTAAGACAAGTTGGACTGTTTCTCTCTTTAGTAAAATTCTAATGCCTAGAATGTACACTAATTATACGTTATCATCATTGATATTGAAACAAAACAAAATTACTTTACTTCCTCCATCTCAGACTTGAGCAAGACCTTTAAAATCTAAATGGATAATACTGTATAAAATATGTAAGTACGTTGGATCTCTCAAAAGTATATGACGAAGTTGCTTCATTGAAGACTGTCATAAACACTGAAACTCGTGTAATGATAATTAACTAGACTGAGATTAACATCTAGATACCTGGATTAGAGTCATTTGTGTTTCAACGATCTTCCTGTTTGCCGATGTTGACAGAGAGTTGAAAAGAAGGCTATATTACGTTACTTGAATCATCAAAATTACTCTGCTAGGTTCTCGACTAAGTAGTAAAATATTGCGCAATCTAGTTTTCATAGATGACCAATCATTTTTTACCACAGATGTTTGTGCTGATACGCTTTTTACACAATGTTTGTGCTGATACGCTTTCATGCATAAATGAAATTTTTTCAGTAATATCATATTAAGTAGTGTCAGCGACTGATGGACACTTTCAAACATATTATAAAAAGCAGGCTAATCATACAACTGTTCAGAAATGATTAACTACCATGGTAAACATCGGTAATCAACAGAAATCAGTTGCAACCCAATCAATGCCGAAATAAAAAATAAAAAAAGGACGAAATCTGCACATGAAATCCATAACATCACAATGTAGCTGACGATAACTCGTGGATTAGTTCATAATTTTAACAGGAATTACTAAATGAGTTAATTAAAAGCCATGGTTGATCAAGCCACTACAGATTCGAGAAAGCCTCGGCACAGAATAGTGCATGAAGCATTGAATAAAATTATAGGTTCAGGGCCACTTGCTTTTGGCGCTCTACAAAAGAAATTTCTACTTTCTCAGGTTAGGAAATGCCTAAAATTTGTGCATGAAGCATTAAATACAATCATGTGTTCAGGGTCACTTGCTTTTGGCGCTCTACAAAAGAAATGTGTGCTTTCTCATGTTACGAAATGCCTAAAATTTGCAATATATTAAAATATTAGAAAGACTTGACGAGGCATCTTAAATTCAGGAAATTCCTATATATTCCTATGTGGTGAAATACATTTAGTCCAAGGGATTCTACAAATATGCATACATTTTAATAATAATTTTGTAGATACAGTGATTGCATTTCTCCAATAGATTTATCATCAAATATGTGCGTTAGAAATAGGAGAACACCTATAATCTGGTGTTATTTCTAAGAGATAGACGGAACTATTCTCAAATGTTCCCTTGGATGAATAACTTTGGAGTGGTTGGCCTTAAGAAGACGCCTTAAGAAATGAGCTGAAGGCGACATAAAAACCTGTGAGTAGATATTCATAAAAATGGAGCCTAAGTTTACTTCAAAATGTCAGCCACTTTAATTTTTTTCCACCGCTGATAAACTCGACAAAAATTACTAAATTTTAGCGCACTAAAGGGTGTTTATGCAGTAATATCCAAAGGGTATTAGAGTTCAGACCCTGATAAATATGAAACAACCTAATTGTATGGTGCCAATGTAGTAAGAAAAATTTCACACATAAGGAGCTAAAAATTCTCTATCATCACTGAAAAGATATTGATACCTCCAAAAATTTCCAATATTTGCTAGCAGTGAACCTTTATAATGAAGTTGAACTTTCGAATTCGGGCAAGAAGACCCGAACGGCTAATACATGCATGAAACGGGTAAAGAAAAATGGGAGTGCACGGAAGTTTACGAGTTGGCAGATAGTTTTCCTTATGACAACAAGACTACAGGAATGTTCACACAAAACCCTAATGATTTAAGGATTTCCACATGGAACTGGAAAGTCTGGAAAATTAAATCGGGGTGAAATACTGTGGACGTAATTTGGAAAGAGTTAGCCGACGTTATATGGGGCAGAGTACGCGGCATAAAGCGGCAGGTGGGGAGGCAAGAGCACCACATGGGTCTAAGCACCAAAATGGAGCAAAAAGCGTTGATGGGAGGTCGAAGCAAACGAAATGAGGATCTTGGGGAGAGAGGTCTGAGAGGAAATCGGATAGAACGAGTGTTAAGGGCGAGCAATGGTTAAGAGCGAAAACTCGGCGTCAGAATCTCAAAAGTAGCAATATGAGATGATGTCTATAGATGCTTATCTTCATTATATCATTCTCAATAAATAATTGAACTTTGATAAAAAATATTAACTACAGAAATAAACTGGCCAAGGAGAATCAGTTGGTTTTGGGAGTAGAATACTGCACGACGAGGACCAGTTTTAGAAACCCAACAGAGAAAAAAGTTTTAACGATTTTTAGATCCTTCTTTGAGTTCTGTAAGAAAAGCATTTTGAGGTCAGTACTCCATCCGTCGGTTGGGATGTGAAATCGTGGATCTCTTGGAACCTTTTACAAATAAAAGGTTAGCGAGGCCTGGTTCCTATCCACTGTTCCTCTACTCCCTAAAATACCTACCTCACCCCAAATACCCTTACATCTTTGGTGCAATAACCTTAGATGACGGCCACTTGCCCCAACAACTACAATAACCTTGGTATCAAATCTCTTTCAGACTGTTACATAGCTACTAAGTGATAAACTACCAAACTTTTTTACCGGGTGCTAAGCCCGCGAGAAGTCACTTAAAATATATCACATATATGTGTTGTAGAGGACTTTCTCAGGTTAGCACTCCATTCATCGGATGGGGAAGACCCCTTGGGTCTTCCCATTCAGAGAACGTCTACGATATTCGTTCAGGCCCAACCGAGTTAATGTTTATTAAAGCTATAGAATCAGCTGCCAGAGTCTTTTTGAATAGAAACTTCTTCAAGCAAACTGTAAGTGGACTTGAACCTTCACTAATGCAAGTTCACCCCTTATGTTATCTAAACAGAATTAGGAAAGTAGGGAATATTAAATAGTTCATTCCTGGTGAAAAAGGGGGAAGATAACCAGGTTATAAAAGCAAGTATTTTTCATGCATTTGATTTTGAATTATGCACCGCGTGCTTTCCTAGTGGGTGGACTATGTGTTCCCAAATATTGTATTATAATAAGGATGTTAAATTAATAAGTCATATTAATGTGAAAAAGATAAAGTAACGGCGTTCGATATTTTTCTTTGGCTTAAGATTTCCAGTTGCCATAGGTGAATCTTACACAAATTCTATCCAAGTTCGTAATCGAATAACATGAGTGTGAATGAAAATATTTAGATGCCTAATAATTAATTTAATCGCATACAATTAGAGAAATAAGATTATTTTTGAGGCCTACATTTTCATTTTTATCATCTGCTAAACTAACATTAAATTCAACATTGCTTTTCAAAGTACAAGCTGTTTAGAAGATACAAATGTAACATAATTTGAGTGATTCAGTTTTATTCCAGATGGTAGCTCAAAATAGTTATTATCAGCAAGGTCCGTCTAGATATAGACGGACCTTGATTATCACAGTCCTCTAAATGGCGTTCTCAACCCTACTAATATAGTTTATTTTTGGCAATCCAAAGGACTCTGGTTATTATTAAGCATGGACGCTCCTAAAAAAACATAATACACTTCTTCACGGCAAGGATAGGCGAGATAATACACGGTATGAAGGGATTGAATCGATAAATGCCAATCTTTTTAATCGAGTAGGGCGGTCAAATAGATGTGTAAAAAATAACTGTTTGATTAATTTATAAATGTAATCTAAGAGATCACTTTTTCCACTTGAGCAAAGCCTCTCTTTTCAATGGTATATTGCCAATCGGGATGAGAGGGGTGACCATACGAATGGTGCTTAAAATTCTTCTTCAGAAGGAAAGCTGTCAATTCCATTTCATCTGACAAGTGCTTTTATATCTAATCAAATTCGGTGAAAAGCAATTTTTGTTTCGACGTCGTTTACAATTGTTATAATTCTGCCAATTGAGGCAGGCTTTTCATGGATATCAAATTCTTTCCAAGACTACTTTCTCTTATGTCTTCTTTAGTAATTGATACATTCTACCAAGCATTTACCCAGACTACCGCTGATTCTCCCTCTAACCCGCTTATTCAATATTCTTACGTTTACTATACCTTTCAATGAACCTTCATTCCTTAAAACATGCTGTATGAAATACCTCTTAATTTCTTCGTTACGATTTTGAAAATATAGAGGTGAGATTTTACTTGATATTTTTTGCTGTGACTTAAGTTGACAAAAATTTCTGTATGCATAGTTTCTTTCTTTTCAATATGAGTGCTTAAAAGATTGAAATCCTAGCTTTTCTATGACAATGTGGTACATATTGATATCCCAGAATTAAGAGTTCAGGATACCCCGGTGTATTAAGAATAAAAAGACTAGGAAGCAACAACTCCATGGAGTAAGAAAAAAAGCTTTAAGTTCAAAAATTGTCTTCCACCTTTTCTTGTCGTATGCATTAGTGGAGCACCGGGTCCTTCAAAACAGTTTAAAAGCACAGCGAATATCATATTAGCAATATTTTGATGGCGTCAGAGGAGAAATATCGGACGTTAATATGGTTTGAAGGGTAATCAATTTTATGCCTGAGAAATTGGTACATCCCGATTTTTCGAACTTTGTACTTTTCGATAATTATAAAAATTCGAATCAGAAGCAATAGTATGCACTAGTATATGTAGTAGGTACATGGCTTTAGAATATGTGTTACCTTATTTTATTCTTCAAACGTTGCTTCAGGTTTGAGTATAGTTATGAAGCCTAAAATACGTCAAAATCTGAGAGTAATAATTATGCCACAGACGAATGATAGTATGAATATACCCGTGAAATTCTAATCAATGCATAAAAATTAAACCTAATGAAAGAATAAGATGATCAAATAGAGAATAGGACTGCAAGAACCGTTTGGAAAATAAAACAGCGGAATGGATGTGGAAAAGAAAATTACAAAATTCAAGCACGTCAGCTTATATGTCTCATCCAAATATACGCAGTATCAAAAGGAGAAGACCACCCACGGTAGGCAGCCGTCACGTTCGTGAGTCACCATGAGGACATATGCATTTAAGTGCATAGACATGCAGCTAGCGTGCTAAACTGAGGCTGGGACGACAGGAGAGGGAATATGTGGAAGAGAGGAGAAGATCGCGACGCCACGGTGCAAGTCTTTGGCGGAAGGGCGCGCAGAATAATGGCCGTTCTTGAGAGATCCGGAAGCGCTCCAGGGGTGAGTCACGAAAAGCAGAGTGGGGTCGTGGGAAGATCCGGAAGGGTGTACGGGCAGAGGGAAGGGCAGGGACGTTGGAGGTGAAGAGGGGGGGGGGGAGGGAAACGTGAATGCATAAGCAAATAGGCGAAGTTGAAAACCTAGTCATGGACGAGGACGTGAACGGTAAGAATGGGGGAGGTCGGGGTGGGAGTAGGAGCAGGATGCAAGCGATGGCGGGAAGTTAGGGCGTACTCAACGTTTCCCTGGGAACCTCACGTGATAGTAAGTTGAATGCGACATGTTGCAACAACTATCGGACAACCGGCGCGAACCCATGGTGATTACCAGAGTTTCGTGAGGGCGGTAAGGGAGTTGAGGGGTCGGACGGATGAAGGAAAGCTTGCTCGTGAAAAGTGGGGTTTAAGTAAGACTTTATCCCTATGAGCGAGGGCCGGAGGAACGTTTCCGAGAGGTAGTATAGAGGCCTAAAGTGGAAGATAAAACGGATACTCATACTTGGTCGCCGGAGAGGCTATATGCACTCGTTAGAACGATGCACGGCAGAAGTCCATGAACCGCGTTAAAGCAGGTGAAAAGCTCGCTCGTGATTCTAATAAAAGGCACATCTACTCTCGTAAAAAAATCAAAACTGTCTATTGCCACGACCAAGGAACGCGAGGATTTACATGGTGAAAGACATATCCCAATTTGGAGTGAAGTATTCGAAGGATTGGCTGCTCTCATATCTCACGGATCACGTTACGAAATGGGGTCAAGATTTCCCTTCGAAGGAGGAAAATGTTCCGTTCTCCTTCTGAGCGATAGTTTTCAAGACGAAGCGGATCCAGGGTTCGGCATCAATACAGATTGCTCAGTTTGATCTAAACTCTTGTCGCTTCGCGGATTCTTGCATTATATCTTCCAACAAATATTCAAGCAAAAAATCTATCTAATATTAATTAATATTAAAGGTTTTTGGCTGTCGAACGACGCTTTTGTATTAAACGTGCATATATCGGGTAAACGCAATATATATTACTTATTTTCCTATTCTTTTTAGATTAAATAGCAATTTCACAAATGCTGCTTAATTTAATAACTAGAAATTGAAATGTTTCCAACGAGAAATATTTCCACTGCCCCTGAATAGTAACGTTTCACTGCTTTTTTAGGGTGCTTTCAATATAACAGCCCTATACTGTAAATCCATTCCTGTGACCAATACGCCCGATATTAGCTAATGATATGCACTCAGATAAATGTAAATATAAAAACTGATATCTGAATGGCAACGATCAGATGCCATACATTTCAACTATATTAAATGTTTTAGTAAAAAGATATATATGATAATATTAGAGGGATATAGAAAATTGAGATTTTATCATAATTTTCTCAGCAATACTGAATATTGTCACAATTATTTTGACTGCAGCGTTTCATTAAAATTAAAAGGACGCTCGACATAAATTCAGTATATTGCTTCATAATACATTTAAAATCTCTCCCACATACATACGTTTGTTTTATAAATAAAAAGTACATTGTGTATCACCAGCAATGCTATGTTTTCACTTTCCCAGCATCCGGATTCAATTCAATGTAATGAATATTCAATGCAAAAATAATGTATTAATTTATTCGTTATCTGTTTTTTCGTCCATAACCTTGCATCCAGTGGTGCTTTTATGCTATAAGGTAAGGTTCAATAATACAAGAATGCTTTATTATGCAAGACATTTTTGAGAACGCTGATCACATATCTATGTGCTGTAAAAGAAAGGATGGCTTGTAGGAAGAGTTCTAAAATGCTTTGTAAAGTGAGAACGAGGAAGAACATATGATGGCGATCGAATGCTCCTTTTTCTGCCAGTGTAGTTACAGGGAGAGTCCATCAATGGGTGGCATGAGGAAGCATGTGACCTTTTAGTTATGCATACCGTGGTCTGCTCATCAGAGAGAGTGCATCACGACGACCAACAAATATTGCCTGACATATGGCGCTGTCGATCGAAACGCAGCGCAAAGTCACTCATTTGAAATGGCGTTGTCCGATTCAGTTTGGCGTTCCATTCCCTTTTCAGCAGAAAGACGAATGCGATCCGTGTCGGGGATTGATGGCAAACAAACATTTCTGTAGTTTGCAGGTGAATAGAAAGGGGAGAAGGTTTCACCGGAAAAAGTGCACGATGACGAGTGAATTCACGAAGGAATATACGCACAAAATTGAAAAGCATTAAAAGCATTAGTCTTGTCAGTAATGTCTACTGCACATAAAAATAGTGATTTCAATCCTTGTCCATTTCATTTACTCACCTAAATCAAGTATTTACTGCTCTTTCAATGAAAAATAATTTACATGGCTATATTATTTTTAGCGTGTCATAAATAAGTTCAGCACTGTTTAAAAGGGGCATCTGATTTCCAAACCAAGAGGCGTAAATAAGTTTCGTATATCATCATGATGAACAAAAATTTACCGAAAATGCAAGAGAAAATGTGGAAGAAACCGCTGAATTAATAGTAATCAATTACCATTCGCGTAGAGCAATAGTTTGCTTGACGCGATATGCTGGATTTCAGAACCTTTTCAAGAAGGAAATTTTCCCCTCCATTATGTATAAGGATTCCAACCAATTTTGTCTCCGTTATGACAAAAATAATTATCCTCTCGCAATTTTTTTCTTGAAATTTAAAATAAAGATCCCTATCACTAAAAAATATTGACAGTGGAGTACTAAAATCTGTTACTCTTTAAACAGCCATTTTGATCGGGAAAACTACAAAAAAATTTGCTCGTGAAATATTTATACTTCCAAATATCATTTGAAATTACATAGGCCCCCTGCATATAACGCTGGATACCTAAGTCTTATTTAGCCGGAATATACACTATAATAATACTCAACCTCAATTCGCTTCACCCCTCAGTAATCTAAGTCCTTCTGATGGACAGCTCTACTCTATACCCCAATCGACAGCTATACCCCTGTAAACCCTGAGGCATGTGAGATTAGAACTCTTAGGTTGAGCGGGAGTTATTCGTTAACAATTGCCCTTGTGACTTTCGTTAAATTACCGATTGCAGGCTTTTGGCTAAGCTTCGAGTCTCCAAAAGATTTACACGATATGAAGACATTAATTCGGATAGGAAGGCGAAAATCAACCAATGCTATACCGTGTGGCCATCGAAACTCCATGCTAGTCTGCCAGACGAATTGTATTGTCATGAACTAATTTGTCAATAACGACGTGTTACGAACAGTTCCAGGATTGTATAAGCATTTACAGATCTAGATAATGACAGATTAGTACAAGTAAAATAATAAAATTATTACAGTATATCTTCAATATTGAAAATGTAATTGAAAATTTTCCCTTACGCTGCAGTCAAAGTGGAAATTAAAAGTTAACAAATTTTTAGAAGAAAATAAATTCTATGCAGTAAGTCTTGGTTATAAAATACAGTCATAAAGTGATGCTTATGCGTTACTTGATTGAATTATATAACATTGGTGTGATGATATTAACAAATATCCAATGGATAAGTGATAGGTACACTTTTTTACTAACTAAGAAGTTAAGGTAATTATTTAATAGGTTTTTCGGCATTGAGGCATATCATTTCACTACTTTTCCGCCCTAGTTTAATAAGTACAGATGGTTCTAACTCTGCAACGTTTCCACTAGATTTTCAATAAAATTTAGTACCTCCTAAATCTAATAATATCATGAATTCACCACTTTCACTAGGCCAGTCCTGTTGCAGTTAAGCCGGTACACTTTTCTATAATCACAACTTATATACCACATTTGTAAGGAGATTTCGTTGAACTATTTGGTAGTGAGATATTTTACGTTTTTGATTAGAAAAATATAAAAAAATAAGATAAGTAAATAAAGATATTCATATTTCCGTTGTTGTGAGCATAAACGAGAGCAAATCGTGGAAGATAAATGTAAAGATAACGAGCAAAAAATACGTAAATTTAACGAAGAATTGTCACCTTAAAACATTGCATAATGCAGAGAGTGCATTAAACCACTCTTTTGCTGTGGAGTTGGAAAAGAAAGTTGTGAGCAATAGAAAAAATTTCCCTTTAAACTTGGGTAAAAAACGAGGGTAGGGATTTAAAAGACCCCCTTACGGAAACAGGGACCCTTCCTCATTACGATGGAATAAAGTCATACTCGGGGAGAGGACGCCCTAAGCCGTGAAAACACGCATTACAATTTCAGAATAAGGAATAAAAGCCCGTCACGTGACGTGGGAGGGTCGAAGGAGCGGGAGAGGGGGAGGGTCGGGGGTTGCCCGAGAGAAAACAGCGTCGGAGTGCGGAGAATGGTGGGCTCGTACGGGGTGCACGATTTAGCGTAGGGGTGGGCGCTGAGGAATAATAAAAAAAAGAACAGTAAGGGTGGCGGTTGAATTCGAAATGAGACAAAAATGTGGAAATACAAATGAATAGCGTTGGGGAGCGGGCGTGGAAGGTGTTTGAAGATGGACGGCGGACAAGTGTTTCCCTTTTATTTTTTCGCCCTGGGCAGAAGACGAAGGTAAGGAAAGATGGTGATGAATATAGAAGAAGAGGCAGGTATTCAGGACCCGGGTACAAAATGCGAGCTGCGGGGAAAAGAAAGCCGAAATACCGTTACAAAGGTTTAATCGAATTTTAACCTTAGTAGTATCTTGTGCATTTTAAACCTCAGGCCTTGTTCCTCAACATTTTTAATTCTGAGATGACTATCCGGTTTTCAAACTGTCTTAAGCAGTCTTCCCTGGAAGGAATTTATAATTTAAAATTCATACACTCTTTCCGAGAGCAATCGCTGACTATCGTTTGGATTCATATTACTTTATTCAATGGTATTATTTACAATACTGGCGTTTAATGTACGTAGAGATTTTAAAAAATTAATGAATAAAACGAATTTTTTTCTCTAGGAAATAGGCTTAGAATAGAATCAAAATCTTTCTCAATGCTTTTCCTGAGGCTTTCAAAAACACTGTACGCGATAGCACTGAAGTAGCAAAAAATGAAATTTGATATCGATATGGAATAATAGGAAGCTGCTATCATTCTGGAATTGACGTTGACAAGTTAGCTCTTACTCAGAATCTGAAGTTTGTTTCTCAAAATAATAAATCTCTGGACAGCGGTATTTCTGGAAAAGTCATGTGATTGTGATAAAAACTAGAAAAATTCTAATCATGCTTTGGTGTAAGAGAATGAAGCGAATGCGCTGGAAGGCTGAATGTAGCTAGCGTGAGAGTGTTAAGGATTACTTAATACTGTTCCTATGAATGGAAAATGTTTGCATGAAAAAATGCGAAAACAATTGATTATATTCAAACGATCTATGAAACTGTCAACGTACCGCCAAACGAGAAACTTGTTAATATTGATAATGGACGTCAAAAATAAAAGTTATCAACATGAAAAGCGTCTTGTAACAATTTTCTTCAATGAAAGTGAGAGAGTATGTAGCGCTGCCTTTGATTAAATGGTTATTATGATGCAGGAAAAAATCTCATTGTATGGTATTCCCCGCGAAATAGAAAGTGAGAGTTTCAAGAGCCATTTGATAACAAAAATAAGCCGGTCTAATACGGTAAAGAGAAACTTTTTCCCCATCTACGTAAGGAATCCATTCATTTGTGATCTGAAAATGGATTTGCAATCTCCTCCCACCGGTCTCCACCTTGGATACCATGGGAGATGATGAAAGGAGAGTGGACAAGAGTGGAATGAAGTTAAGTCAGGACCGAGAGACGGTGGATGTGGAAGTATCCGGAGAACGATAGGAGAGGCATACATTTCGACGGTGAGGTCCGGCAAAAACGCCCACCTACCTCTCCGGACGGGCTAAGGGAACACTGTCCTTTACAAAAGGGACCGGCCTTCGATGCGAAACTCGACTCTACTCCCGCAGATGGAGGTATGCAAAGCTCTTTCTCATCGCATCGCGACGAACCCAGAGTCAGAGTATGCAGAAGACGATAAGGACTGCCCTCAACAGGCTCCTCCCTTGGGAGCGTCCCGTCCGTCTACGGGGCTAGAGAGTCGTCCTCCTTCCTTTGCCACTTGACCGCTCTCTATACAGATACGGCGGAGTCCCTACGAGGGTCGAGCGGATGCGGAACTGGATTAGGTATGCGGTGATGAAGAGAAGGTTATGTATGCTCTGTGAAGAGGGGAACGTACGGCTGATATCGAATCCGCTACCTCCAATCTCCCCGTGGGTAGTGTGCTCCAGGATAAAGAGAGGGTCGCAATGAACAATCTGAAACGGTTTGATCACTTACTAGTTATGTCCATCCGCGTAACTACACCTGATTGCAAGTTTAATCCGAAGACAAGCTCAACACCCGCACCTAGGAGAGGTTCAAATCCGCAGACTTCGGATGGATAAGTCGGGTTGGGTCGCTGTCACCGAGCTCATTACATAGCCGGCTCTAAATCTTAAAAAAACGCAAAATAGGCTGAGTTTTAACCTTGCTGTCCACCAATAGATAAAAGTTATTTTGAATGTAGGTACGAGCAAAAAACGGACGACTATTTTTAACATTCCATGAATATTCTGCGGAGAGAGAAACTTCCATAAATTCTCTTTTCATTTTGAGGATAAATTCGAAATTACCCTGATTTGAAATCAGCTGGGCTTTAAAAATGGCTTTAAATATTTTATACCGTCCATAAAACCGGATGTACCTCTCAAATATGTCTGCTGCCTTTTTTCCATTCTCTTTGAGGCTATACCTATTTCTTATCCAGCTTGCCGTGAGAAAAAATGCTCATGTTCGTTATACTAATGGTAATATTCTATGCGTTACGCATCTTGTTAAATGGAAAGAATCATATGGGTTATATTTTTTGATCAGAAAAAGATTTCCCAAGATCAACGAAGAACATCATTACGCTCAACATGAATCTGAATCTTTGTTCCCATTCTTATAAATTATCGACTTAAAAAAAAGGCGTGACTTAATACCTTCTACTACCCAAATTACCCTCGTGTAACAGATTTTGCGATATAAACATTGTACGTGCAACATTAAAAGCATTTGAATCTACGTTATCAGTAGTCAAGTACAATCATTTCAACCAGCCCTGAAATTCTATTTTGTGCATAGTTTTGTCCACTCCTACCTTCATTCTAGTGTAGCTCTTTTGTGAGGTTGCGGCGGCAAATTCTTTTGAACCATTCTTATATTTTCCTACTTTGAACAGAAAAAGTCTGGAACCCACGCTCCGGTTAACTAAAATAATATCCATATGTCGCTTAAACTTGTATCTACCCTCATCAGCATGCAATATCATTCAGTGCATGATTATTGCAAACGATAAATATTGAAATCAATGTATGGATGACCCTCACCAGTTTAACCCAAGTGATGACTCGTTAACGGCTCTTTCTCTTTTCCTTTCATTCTATGCTAATGATATTTAGTACGCGCGTGGCAACCGCATGGGATTAAATATATTTTCAATGGGATTAAAGATAAATATTCCATGATATAGGGAATGAAATCGCTCTAAATATATATCCAACTAAGATTTTTTCGAGCTATGAAAATGGCACTTTCAGCCAAAGTATTTGGCATACTTTAAATGCATTAGGGGAAAAAAAGGATTACATTTATTTTAGTCACATTAGAGGGTTAAAAGGCTTCGTTAATTTTAACTAGTGAGCCAATATATCTCTGCCATATGCTAACTCACGATATAACCATATAAAATCACGATATACTTTCCTTACACGGATATACTAAGCACCAATTGTAGCAGTCTTTTGGATCAATATCTCATCCACGCTCATTTTTCTCATCTTTAATATCATACTCTTTTATTTAACCTAGGTTATTCTTGCATCCTTTAAGTTTTCATATTTTCACTCTTATTATCCCTGTTTTTTCTCTCCGCCTGGAACTCGTTTCCTTTTCCTTAGTTGGCCTATAATATCATATTGCCACTAATGATACTTTCCTGACTTGCATATATGCAAATATGCATAAAATTTCAAATTACATATTGTCAATGCTTCTTCCATATACTTAAAACATCTTGCTACTCTCATGCACACTACTACTTATGACAAACAGCTGCAAAGAAACCGAATTGACCATTTTCAGCAATTACTCGTTATTGAGATAATTTATAAGTGTATTTATTATAAACTTTTACTACTACTTAGTAGACACAGTACCAAGGCTTACATCCGTGATTCATATCGAATTACAGACATTTCGAAGTTTAAAAATGTTGTAGGACCCTTAATGGTATCTCGAGCAGCCTTGCTCTCGTTAATGATCGACTTATAGCACTTAGACTTAAATGAACACAAGAATTGTACTGTCCACTTGATTCACTAATAAATAAAATAATGCGCTACACGCGTTTCAACACCTCGGACGTCATCATTCGGTTCTATCACATAAAGTCTGGAAATGCTGTTCCATCAAGTAACGCTTGAATTTATATCACCTATGATTAACTTAGAGTCTTGCGAGGATCCTTTGTCCATATTATGATGACACCTCATTTCACCTTGTTATGGCTTTAATGTCGTATACCAATAATTAAAAAACTCCAAAATTTCTTTTCAGTGACAAATGAAATCCAAATTTCCTTTTTATTACATTTTCTAGGGAAAAACATAATATTCCTAATGTAAAATTGTACTCACTGCTTACATACAACGCTATTGTACTTAGTAACATAATTTTGAACATTTTCGGATAGATATGTGATTAAATATTTTCCCCCTTGTTGTTCTATTCTACCATTACACAGAAGGTTATCTTGTGCCTTTCATATTTATTGACAGCATATGTTAAGGCTTCAACATTTTTAGAGTCTAGAGCTTTGTGCTATCAATCCTCAAGCCACACGCTGTCAGTAGATTCTAGGCTTGATTTTTGGTTGGATATGACTGCCTATCTAGTAGCAAAACGGATACAATTACTTCCTACGGAGAAGCTTTCATGCTTGAAGAAAAAAATTCAACATGAAAGGACGCTGTGGTGCAGCTCATCTCTATGACAAGAGAGACTTACTGTGGATTCACAATCACTGCTAGACGCACTACTCTGCAGCAACACAGCAAGTATTAATAGGTACATTGCATTCCTATGTTAATGTTACTAAAGAAACAGTTATAAATTACGGTTTACATATTATAATTCTTCACTTAACTGCGAGAGCTATTTTTATAACTGTCTTTTGAACGTATCCTTTTCTTTTATTTCTAATCTTTCACAAGTCACAACAAAAACATGTCGGTAACAATTTTTACAGTGAAATCATAATTAAAAGCATATAAATCACCTCATATTGCCATGATTTTAATGATGACGCCCATTAAATACCTACATACTCTGCAACTACCAGAAAGTCGACTAGGAACTCTATAGTAAAAAGAAACGCACGAAAATCATGAATATTAATAGTATAATAAATCCTTTGCAAATAAGATATACCTTTGCAATATTTATTAAAGTTCTGCAAGCAGCTGATAGTCCTAGTGACCGATTTAATGGATATTTTAGACTTTGTTATCTATAATCGGCTGCTGTAAAATTATATGCACATGTATTGTTATTAATTTAACTACATTTAGCATGGATTTCAATCAGTTTATTTCAAATTATGGAATGTATTCAAACATATACATGTTTTAATTACGTACGTTGGCGCATTGATTGAAATTCTTTCTTATAAAACTGCTAAGATGATGACGAATGAAGATTTCTATTCAATGATAAGGCATTTAAGGATACTTTTGCACATACTAATGCTCAACTTAAATTCCCTAATGAGGTTCTGTAATTGTGAAAAATATTTTATGCACGGCTTGCTGAAAATTGCGGGTCCAAAACGCGGAAACTTCAATGCTCAGACGGCATGCATGGCATTGCATCTGCGAGAGACGCTCACATAAACCTCCTCTCCCCCACAAGTGGCTCGTTCTTCTCACAAGGCGTTTTTTTCTGCCTTTTTTTTTACTCGGCCTCTGGTACTCGCGGCGGTGATTTGAAGGGCGGTCGTTTGAGGAGGAGAGACCGTAGCCCACCATCACGCAGCGCGCGAAATGTTTTCGCCTTTCGCCTTCGACACACTCTCTCTCTCTCTCTCCCTAAGTGTACGCCTTTCATTCAAACCCCACGCCTTCATCGGGATACGCGGGAAGGAAGAAACGAAGCGACGGGTTGGACCAAGGAAGAGGGAATCCGGGATATCAGCGAGAAACAAAAAAATGAGAACTAAACTCGGAAGAGTCTCGCTCCAGCCTGGATCCAGTGAAGACGGATACACGTAAGGGTGAATCTCGAGGGGAGGGAACTCCCGAAAGGAGAAAGAAGGCGTGTTTTTGTTCGTGTGTGCGGTTGGGTGTGTGTGTGTGCTTATGTGTGGCATATCCTGGAACCCTCGTGTGTGGGATGGGAGGGAGAAGAAGGATGCTGTTCCATGAAGGCTTGCGGGGGACGGAGGAAGGAAAAAAACGCAAGGAAGCGAAGGAGCGGCCGAGAGAGATTCGGGGGTTTTGCTCCCCGAGTTTCACAGAAAACCCTGAAGACTCGTAGGCGGAGACGTCCTCGTGAATTATGCAACAACGCGCGGGGGAATGGCTTTTGCGGACGAGGGGATAAAAGGAGGCGAGAGAGGGGTTTTGGAGAATATGGGCGGGAGAGGAGGTCGTGATGACGAGTCGGAAATAAAAGGACGGCATGGAGAAGCAAAAAAAAAAAATTTGGCGTAGGATCCTGATGCTATGCAGCCGGATTGGGAGGAAGTAATTGACATAATTAAGAGGCCTTCTCTTTCACCACTTTATCCACTGAAAAAAATCGGAAAAAGGGATGATTTGATTATCTTTCGGTCCACACTCGGCGATTGGTGGGACCAAGATTTGGCATGAAATTTTCTTTCTACTTCCCCCAGGTAATTCTGCCGTCCGTCACGGAAATTGGCTAATCAACAAAATGCAGAGTTTGCCCGTAGACGTTAAGTTGGCATTCCATTTCCTGATGGAGATTTGGTTCCAGTTATCCCGCTGATTAAAGTGCTCGGCCGAAATCAATAGGCTCGGAATTCCAAATTTCTGCGTATACGTTGACTTCGTGTACAGAAAATCACAGTGGAAGCGAAAAGTATTGGATATTTAAAAGAAAAACATGAATATTCTAACAGAAGTAGTGTAGAAATAAATACTTAGACTATAGAATCAAATTTAATGCAAAATCATGACTCCTTTGATGAGCTGCGAAGCGTAAACTTACTTCTGAATTAATTATTTCTTGCTAACCTATCATGAAATAGGTAGCAAATAAAAAAAATTATTGGGTATGATGTGACCTAGACTATGTTTAAATAATGTTCTGAGATATATATTTAAGCCTCGGTAGGAGTATGCATATTAATCATTCTCTTTTACCAAACAGGATCAGTCATATGCACCACTTTAATAATTTATCTTTACCCGTAGAAGTGAATCAAGGAAATCAAATAGTAGAAATCGGGAGAGTATAATAATAAATAGTAGAATTATTAATGTTTACTTTCAATCAGCAAATAGATCTCCACTGTCGGTTACTAACCTAAAAATACAGTAAGAACGCATAGATCACAATCGTGATACAAGCACTTTAGAGAAGTGAGATACGCTCTAAATTTAAATTCTTACTAGATGATTGAGTTTAATTTTTGCATTGCATGGGTTGATGTTCAATGATGCAAGTGTGCTTGAAAAGAGCGTATAAGTAAGAAATTTCTAAAACAGAGTTAATGAATTGATAGCATTTTTCACCTCAGATGTCAATTGAAGGAAGGTCGTAGTACAACAACTGCTAGTAGTAAATTATCTAAAGTACACTAACTAGTAGTAAACGTCAACTATCTAGTAATAAATAACCTACTTGGCTGTTACCAAAACTATATAGCTGGAATTACCAGCCATTCAAGCAAAACTAATAGTGGGATAATCGCAGGAAAATGATTTAACACCATTTTCGTTGCATGTAGAATTAAATTTTTAAGGCATTTAAGAATTTTTTGTGAAATCAACCTTCATATGTACTCTTATTAAAAAGTGAGCCATGATTATGAACATTGTATTGGTATCTTTTGTGGTTTTACCTTTATCAGTGAATACTTTTTGGTTAAAAACTACGGAAACGGAACAAACAGTTAAATTCTCACAGATTCTGAAATAAGAGTATAATAATTCAAAGTATCTGAAAAGTCTGCATCGTTTTTTCTGTCAGCCTCTTTTGCAAAAATGTCTTTCTTAGCTTTGTATACCGGTGAAAACATAGGGAGGGCCTTAATAGTGTTTATTCTTAACGATACGCAACTGACAGAGTCACGCTCTAGCCATTACATGAGCAAACAAATTATAACATAGGAAATCTTAAGGAGCGCAGAGAGTAAAATACTCAAAAGATAAATGAACAGATTAATCCCTCATCAAATCAAATGGCATACTTAACGAGATACTCGTTACGCAAAATATCGCTCTAAGGAGGTTTTAAAACTATGAAATGACAGTTTGCAGTCCTTCGAGCATTAATGGCTTTGAATAGAGTGGCACTTAATTTAGTGTTCTTATGAACGAGAAATTGCTGGAAATATAAAAAACTTAGCAAAAAAAATAAAATATAGAAGTATTAAAATAGTAGGGGACAGTCTAGGATAGTAATGTATGTGATCAAACAAGATATGTTAAGCTAAAATTAATGAATATTTTTTCTAGCACTTTCCGCGAATTTCACTGAAGATATCAGGGGTGGTTTAACAGCTACGAGGGTAGAAGTAGTGTAAAAAGCTTTCTAACTATATTTCAAATGCTTTAATTTGCTCTGTTCCCTAGCTATCGTGAGTGAATCAAATTGGCAGTAGTGTTCGCTAAATTATTCCTCATTACACTATGTACTGCAGAAATAAAAATTTATGACCTAACGTATAGCCGAAATAACAACAAATAATTAAAAATATTTGCAGAGAGCTAACCTAAGACTCTATTTATGGTATTTAACGCTAAACAGTGATATTTTTGAGGAGACGGCTGGGAAAAATCGGAAAAAAATGAAATTTCTCTGTAACTTCTTCCATATTTTTGCATCATGCCTTAAGCGCTATTGAGCACAGCGATTCATAAAAAAGAATATTGAGAAAAAATTGTTATCTTTGTCTATATTTTCCAAAGCCTAATCTCCACCCATAACCCAAGTCATTAATTTACCAAACAAGAAAGTAATAGAAAGCTATAACTAGTTTACAGCTCTCTTTCATATTTCGCTGATTTTTTTATGCCTTAACGAAAGTTTCCGTAACCTGAAATAACTTTTGAGGTGCATAATGACCTCGTCACCATCGAAAATTTTTCATGAAACGTCAGAACAGCTTAAAGATCTTGCATCGAAGGATATAGAGAGCGGATTTTAGCTAGAAAGGGCACATGCCTAAAGTTAATACTCTTGGTCAGAATTCTGTTGGCTACATATCAACATATACCCACCCTGCGAGCCACATCCAAAAATCTCTACTTTGAGTCAAATTGGTGCGCAGATTCACCATGAAAAGTTGAAATTACCCCTTAGCACTACGATATATACTTCTTCAAGCCGTATCTATGAGGATCTGTTTTATCCTTTTGAATATGCAATAAAGATTTTATGACGTTAGTATTGTAAGTGAGAAGATCCTGAATTCAGCCCAGCCATATTCAGAATCTGAACCCAGTTCTCAGCGTCACGTAAAGAAGTAATACCACGTTTACAGGTAGAATCTGTACACCAATTTGACTCGGTATAGGGATTTAAGGATGCAAGCAGTGAAGTGAGACTAGTTCCAGTAGTGGTAAAATGTTAAACGAAGCATTGCGGAAAATACACCTCAATTCATGTAATGAATATATGAAAAAATGTATTAATTTTATTTAGTAGGACACCAAATTAAGCCTTGGGTACCCCACGTCAAAATTGGTAAAAGTATCTTTATAAACAAGTCCTCATAGTATAACACTGAATGAGTAGCAAAGAATAAGCCCCAAAACAGATTGCACACCTAAATGCCAGGGCTAGTAGCCAGAATTTCCCCGGTCGAAAAACTGCACTTTACAAATCAAACTAAAGATTATGTTGCTTGTAAAATACAAGTAGGCTCTATTCTCAAGAAGAGAATTTCAGAAAACCTATTTTTCAAACATTGACTTTAATGGAATGCACTCTTCTTCCCCGAGAGAGTACATAACAAAGGGACAAACAAAATGAAAATGAAGAAAGGTGTCAAAATTTCTCTTGAGAGGAAGGCGGCTGGAAAAAGTATGTTCCCCGACATTCTAAGATGCTGTGAAGTGGAAAGCAAAGGAGGGTTGAAATCAAATAAGGTGAACAAGGGCAGGGTCAGATGGAAATGAAGGGTGCAGAGGAATTCATGGGAGGGGAGAAATCCCAATGAGAGGGCTTTCTCTATTGGGTGAGAGCTAAAAGGGGCTTGGTATAAGAGAGAGAGAGATAGTTTTGTTGGTAGGGGTCGGGTTGGGCATTGAAGGGAAATGAGAAAGGAAATGCAGAAACCTTGGGTCGACCTACGACGAGAATAGGGCCTTGTTTGCCTTGCGGGTTGCACGGCAGTAGCGACAGAGGTGTAGTCATTGGCAGAGGAACACGATGAGAAGCCTTGGAGATCAGGGTGGAAGATTTCGTGGAAAAGCTGGTTACTCGGCTGCTTAGTTTGTTCTTTTGCCTCTGTTACTACGATTATAAGGTTGAGTACAAAAGTAACTCTACTCTGATTTACTAACTAACGCACAGGTAAGCAAAGGATATACCTGGAAATATAACTCGAAGTCATCCGAGTCAAAGTTATTTGTCTTAACCGGCAACCCACTTAGTGTTGTTTAACTAATAATTATCGGCAAACAAAA
This sequence comes from Platycnemis pennipes, assembly GCA_933228895.1. NCBI lineage: Eukaryota > Metazoa > Arthropoda > Insecta > Odonata > Platycnemididae > Platycnemis > Platycnemis pennipes. Next base: position 73,177,446 of record OW121856.1, on the reverse strand, counting down.
GCTCGTTAAATTACCTCTTTTTAATCATTGGAAAAAACAAATAATTCCCCTCCACAATACATAGCAATATATCCAATAATACTCACGTACTTTAAATGTCTTCAGTTAAGTTGATTCAAAGAGTGCATAATTAAAAGTTTGATTTGGCATCAAAGTTTAGATTCAATGTAAGTAATCGTTAACTTAATGTATCTCATACCTCTTTCTGTATCTCGATGATGAGAGGCGTGTCATGGTTTCCAGTCAGCTGTATAATTTGCAGTGAACCTCCAGTTTCATTCTCCAATGTATCAGTAAACCTGAAGATATAAACTAAAGATGTAATATTTTTTTGCAGTACGTGAAACTTGCAATGTTTGCTATTGGCGTGGCATATTAGCCTAGCGACGAAATAATATGCGTTGGGCACAAGGCCTAGGATTTAAAATCGAGATTTGTCTTCCTTATATCATTGTGGTGAATTAAGGCTGCGTGATTCGGAGGGCAAAAATGTTACTAGCAAATCACATAGGAAAAATAAGGAACAAATTTGACCCTCTACCTAGGTGCGTAAAATTGATATTCGGTGTAAAAAGGGTTGCTTTGGCCTAGCAATAAAAACTAGACACTATTTGGGATCTATTTTAAGAGTCAAGTACAATATTTACTAGTATATTTATATAAGATTAAACACTGATTATTAAACACTATAATTCAACTTGCATGGCATTTGTAAAAATATGAGATTCCTTAGTTTTGTAACCATAAATGCATTTTCTATTAGAAGAGAATTAATAACAGAGTAGTGTAAGTATACGGTATTAAAAAAACTGCCATTTTAATATCTGATGATTGATTATGAATACTAAAGTAGAATTTCATTATATCAGTTAAAATAAATTTCGTAACAGAATGGGTATGGAAATAGTCATAAAACATGCATAGGAAATGCACTTCAAAAGTTTAAAGCAGTAAATTATTTATATTTGTTTAAATACCCAAATTATAACAATTCAACTATGCCAAATTGTGAAAATGGTATTGAATAATCTTTTGGTTGCGTTTCCTCATTGTAAAGAGTGGCAAGATGACATTCACATTGATTTCAATGAATATAATGTACTGGTTGCTAGTTTTATTCCGGTTAGGCTAGGTTTTGATTTTTCCATAAGTGTTTGGTATAGTGAATAAAACAAGGGCGATATATTTTTTCATGCATGTACAAGACAAAATTTCGAAACTGTTTTGAAATTTGAATTCAAACGTAAATAATCTGACTCACTTAGCCAATTTATAGTTATTCGCCTGTCGGGAATAGTTGCTAGTTCGTTTGTAAATTAGTTTTCAATTTCAGCAAGCATTCCAAAAATCATTTCGCTGAACGTGAACATTCTTTCGTAACAAATTCAAATTGTACAGCATTAAAAAATGTAATGGGAGTTTAAATGGATAAATTATTAATAAATACACCATGACATTCAAATTAATCGTAGATAATGTCATTGAAACAGAAAGAGAATGGAATTCAACGTGTAGTACACTGAAAAACCAATCATAACTTAAGTTTCCTCATAACAACTCTCTGGGACTATTTCATGTTTTCTACTCCCTAATTATAGTCAACAATTGGATGAAAATTGAAATTAGGTGTGATATTTAGTAAATCCGGAGTAATGTTTTTCAGCTTGGGAAATGAAGCATTCTCCAAATACGGATATCTGATTTATAATTAAATAAAATGTGACAATTACAAGCAAACAAATAATATAATAATTCTCATAAAAAATGTTTTACCCCTGACTAGAATTAATAAATAGAGATTTTAATTCCTAATACTCCCAAGATATATTTTCATGGTTGACATAGGAAATACGAGAGAATAACTGCATGTAATACTTTACTAGAAACAACGGACAATGAATAAAAATCATTAATATGGGTCAAAATTCCTAAAGTTCTAGTCCACACATACAAAAAGACATTATCTTTTACATCCTCTACTGCTTGCAACGTGTTTACAATGCCTCTGAGTCAAAAAGTAGTTTTCCCCAGGTATAAGTTCCAATTTAGTTATTTCGTGCATCCAAAATGCTATTTCCTGCTGTAAGGAGATTAATATTCGTTGAGAATCGCCTCTCAGCTTTGGATGTGCTGCTAACTATGGATAATTAATAGATAAGGTAAAATATAATATTCCTGTACCCAATTGTAAGGAACGCAAGATTAGTTTATCGATTTTATGTGTTCTAGAAAAATGATTTCCTTTTAAAAATCAGCAGTTTATTTATTATATTGTTGTTTTCATAAACATTTATAACTCTGTTGAGTACTTTTCTAAGAATTTCACCTAATTGCGATGAATTTATTTTCCTCTACCCTACGGTGTGACATCTCTCCGATGACAAGCACGCACTATCACGTATCAGGTACAGGCCAAATAATAGCTTACCGACGTTGGGCAGTAATGCCTCAAGGAGACAAGTACGTGCAACACAGCGGCATGGCACATTAATAATAAGGGGCCACTGTCGCTCGCCGCCTCGGGGCGCTCCTACGCCCTCAATGTTCTAGATATTTGCACAGCCACTAATTAGCGATTCCTCATCTGGAGCGAAATTACCTCGCATCCCTCACTTCCAGGCTTTCCCTTGTTTTCCCTCGGCAGACCGTTCCGCAGAACGAAGCGCCTTGTGATTTCCACTCCATCCTCATCGTTTCCTTTTAATTTCTCTTCCCCGCGACGGAAAAACAGAAAGCCCTCTTGCACCGCGAGTCCTCGGCGTCATATCTTTGTCTGCACGGCAGGAAGAACAAAGGCGGGAGGGACTTATGCGGGGTGGGATGGAAATAGTAAAACACCCAAAGGACTTCAAGGGCTTCTCACTCCGTTTCAAACCCACTTTTTATTCAACCCTTTCAATTCGGCGTAGCTAACTCTTCTCATTAATAGATAACCCATCCCATTACCTTGAAAACCTGGTCCTTTTTATGCCCCATAATACCTATTTCCATTCCATGTCTTTATTTCTTATCTGATCGCAATTCCCTTTCTCCAATAACCATTGAAACTCATTCCCATCTGCCATTTCTAGGTCCCAGCTCCTTAGCTCACTTTCAATCATTTATTCAATCTCGTTTTACCTAGTACTACCCACCAAATTACCTAGTACGCCTTCATTCTCGTATTGCGTAATTTCAGTCATGAATACCATCTTTAAGGGCGAGTCCCTGTTTTGCGAGATGAAATTCTGGGTGCTCAAGCGCGCATTTTTTACAATGCATAATTTAATTGGTGTAGTGAACATACAGTCGAAAGAAACGTTAATAATTACCAAATTTATATGGTTAAACATCACTAGGTGCTCCTTGATTCTGGAAATTAAAGAATATTTCATCTAAAGCCAATCTGATATGGATTAATACTATCTTGAAATGTTATATTCATTTCTATTCACCTGCAAATCTGGGAAAATTAGCTTTCTTTCCTCAAGGTGTTCCTCCACATTGAGTTGTCAAATGATGATGACAGTTTCCCCAGCTATCTTGCTGGCGCTTACTGGGTCAGAAGTAAAGATACTCTGGAGTTGTTCGAGTTCAGTAAGGGTTTGGGAACCCTAGGTTGGCTCTGAATGCCTGAGACATTGTCCAGATTTTACCCCGGATTGCTACACTCGGGGGTACGGGAATAATGCTTCAAATATGTGGAGGAGAATTATACAGTCTAATAACCTGGACAATGGTTCAGCCAATCAGAGCCAACCCAGGTCTCCCGAGCCCCTATATAACACCAGCAATTCCAGGTACTTGTAGGGTAAAGTTGGAGTAGGGGTATAGTACTGGCCTCCACTTTCCAAATCTGAGGGCCTGGGTTTAAATCCGAGGCAGGCCAGAGGAGGTGAAAGACATTTTTCAATGATATACTGGCCCTTTCATGAGTGCTTCTAGAAGAACATTGAAGTTGGGTGCAACGCCAGCCTGGCAGGACGTTAAGCCGTGGCCCCCTTGGTGCCATCCATTAACAGCAAGATATGACCGACGCAAGGTTTCTCCTCTCCCTTCCTTCTCCTCGACATTCAATATTTCCTAGCCCTTCCCTTCCAATCCTTTTTCATTTTATTCCGGTCTGAAACGCCAATTAGTGCGTGTACAGTCTTGAAAACACAATAGAAATAATTTCCAACCCGAAAACTCCAGCAAGATAGTTGGAGACTGCCGTCTCTTTTAGACAACTCCACGCAGATAAATGTTTGGAAGTTATTTCAATGCAAAATCAACTCCTTGAAAATCTCAGCTCGAATTTTTCCTCTATAGTTTGCGATAGTGTAATTGTGTATGAAAATCAAACGTGGTGTTACCGTAAAGATCACTATTGGATAGAAATGTTAACAATAATTTGGACCTTGTCATATTTCTTATTCATTCCAACAGAGTACCTACCGCCTTGGGTTAAATTATGTTGACTGGCACCATTTGACCCCTATAAGTGGTTCATAAGGATCAATTTTTATAATCTCTTAGGGGATTTTCTTACTAAATAAACCAAATGGTAGAAGCGAATCTAAAAATGGCTGACGGTACGTCCTTCCTTAGAGACATGACTGAAAAAGGTATCATAGGTGGTTGAGATGGCCTACCAAGCGGACATTAATTAAAAATTCTATCGGAGAGGCAAAGGAAAACCATCAGGATTATTTGTATCCTAATTTCTTTCTGAGAACAATTATCAGAAAAGTTACTATATCCATGAGTTTAAATAAACTCATAGGATTTGTATACTTTCGGATAGCCTGTAAACAACGCAATGAAAACTTGTTCCTCAACCAATAAAATTAAGCGCTGACCCCTCAAGAAGGAAATTGGTAGAACACTTGTTTTTTTCATTTGCACATATTTTATCGCATCATCCCTTAAACGTTATTCTAAGACAAATAACATGTCCATTAACAAAAATCCATCAAGGGTAATCCTTCATCATAATCCACAGTTCCATAATCCTCAAGGGGTATCTACAGCATCCATTGCCTCGGAATTCAAATCCGCAACCTATGGCTTGATATGCCGGTTCTCTGTCAGCCAACATACAGTAATTGATTTTACATCACTCTTCTTGGGATTACTGGCTCTCAAAGTGGTGCTTGAGGACACGTACACCCATCCTGATCACCGAACGCGGGTCTTTTTGGTATTATTTCTGCCAGAACATTAGAAAATTCTATTATTATTTATTTATCTAAACTCTTCCTCTTTCATAACTGAAGATGCTCACACATTTATACCTATTACTGGAAACTATTGAAAATAACTGCATGCTCTTTATGGAAAATTATGCTCGGAGTATGAAATAATCCTAATATCCTAGTCTTTACTCCATTGTTTTTGTTAACATTGAGCATTTTTTCAAGTATTACGATTTAATTTCTTGTGAAAATTCTCCTATCGGACATTAAAGTTCACTATTCAGATATGCACCCACCCAGTTCCCTATGCAATCGGTTACCAGATTCCAGCATTCATGAAGGAATTGCTTTGTAACAATCAGCAAAGACTGGTTAAAAATAAGGACCACGTAAGGATTATTCATGGCTTCATTTAGTAATTTAAGACAGTAAACCGATTTCCTCCACCAAAACATGAGTTACATGATTTTGGACAGGATATACGTCCGGCATTAAAGATTTAGGCTTAAGGGAAGATATTTACTATCTCAAATATCTTCCACTTAAAGGAGGAATTTGGAAAAAAAATAATACTACGGAAGGCATGTACCTTCGGAACTAATGTCATTGATATAAAGCAGCATAAGATTAAATAAAACTATGAATAAAAACCGTGTACCACCATGTGTGTTTTTTATAGTATAATCTTAATTTTAAAGTTGCGTTTTCCATTATTAACATTTTTTAGGACAAAAAAGTCACCTAAACATCGTCGGTTATAATTTATGCGTAGTTGGTAAAAATGAATGAAATCAGTGAATTAGCAACACTAGGAGAAGAAAGGGTTTGAATTTGGTACGAATGATGAATTTTTGTAGGGTGCGTAAAATGGAAGCTAAGGGTTGGCTATACGGCAAAAAAGATACATATACCTTTAAACCTTCTCCTACAAACCCTGTGTCTCTCCAAGCCACCGTCAAAAGCCACTGACCTTGTCCTTTGCACTCGAGCTAAATTTCATCGCTGTTGTTCCTCCTTCAGCTGCAGGCGTGCGTGGGTGATCCCGCTTTCTTGTCCTCAGCCAATCCTTGCCCCGCCTCCATCCCCCCCCCGTACCCGCAAACAGACTCATCCCTCCTACGTCCTCTTCCCCAAATTAAACTCCCTTGCTCCTCTCTCCGGACGAATAAGCGGCCCGCATCATTATCCGCTCCTGAGCGATCTCATCAAAGTCTCAGGCCCGAACCACCCTCTCCACGACCCTGACTTAGGCACGCCCTCTCCGGCAAGAATGAAGACGGGGGCGGATAAGGGCCACGCCGCGTCGGGAAATATGCGGGGGTTCGCCGAATCCAATCCCGCCTCACGGAGCACACCCCTCTTGTCCCTGGCTCTCTCTCTCTCTCTTGAACGCGTGTCGTTTGGCTAAACGCCCGTGACGCCATCTCCCCCTGTTTCAGTGTCCTCAGGGTTGTTTACCCACCTCGAAACCACTTCCTCCTCACTGAAGGGTGTCGATCAGTCACCCTGCACGACCCTCAGTGTTAAGTTTTAAAGGCCGTGAAAACGACTGGATCCTTCTCCCCTTTTCCTGCAATCGGTTTAAGTCGGGAGGCTTGGGAAAGTTGGCGCGAATCCGAGAAGCTGTAAAAGTTTATTCCGCTCGCGTGATTTTAATAGCCGTCTCTGCTAAGAAGGCTGTTATTTTGAGTTCGGAAACCTCTTGACGAGAATTATATGCTTACTTGAGTTTACATATATGCATTTGCACAATTTAAAAGAATTGCATAGCGTTTTACTTTAATAATATGGTGATCTCAGATTTCAGCTCAGATTTCATGAAATATATAGGTAGAGGTAGAATGCGTATTTCGTTTAATGCACAGGTCTTTTTGGTCTAGTGACAGCATCAAACTTTTCTGCCAAGAAACGATTACGATCACGAAATCGTGATATTATAAAATATTCACGAGTGGGGGAAAACAAATTGTGAGCTAAAGAAATTATTTTGTAAAGTTTAATTGTATTTAATTTCCAATTATGAGCTAAAGAAATAATTTTGTAAATTTTAATTATATTTAAATGCCAAGAAATAGTAATTTGATTTCAAACATGCACTTCAAATGCAACTCTTTTTCGATTGATAAGTTATGATACTGACTACGAGTGACGCTACATTGGCTCAAATGTAGACAAATCCTTGTGCAAGCGAACAACTTATTTAGGCCAAAGCATAATTGAGAAAACAGTAACAGCATAAAAATACTGTATTGGTCATGGAAATCAAAACTAACTACAACTGGCCAGTATAAAATTCATACAAAATTATGTGTTTCAAATATTCCGTAGAAATTATTGTGAAATATGCTAAATTCCTTCCTTCATAACTCTGGTCTTTTAATACCATCTACAGTTAACCGAGATCATTGTAAATTCAATTAATATATTGGTGTTTTAAAAATTTCCCACATAGGCTTTCAATACACACATTAACCTTGAGAGTGACAAGATTGTAAAATAAACTGAAACTATATGGAGAATGAAATATCTATAGCTAAAGATCTTTATGCAGTAAAAGTTTACATACCTACCTAATTTTTTAGCTGTCTAGGATCAAGTTTTAGTCGTTTACATTATTGTGAAATTTAAAAAATGATATTTTAGCATCCAGTTGGATCCATACTTCTAAAATTACTATTCCCGCTAATGAGTGGAAACGACAAATGATAATTACATTCGGTAGAGGAATCACATTTGGTAACAGTATAATTAACGTGTACATAATTTGCATACATTAAATTGAAAATATTACCCACAGTCGAAATTTATTTAGTTTGCACCAATGTTAAAGGCTGAGTAGTAAGTCTGAGGAAAATAGCATATAGCAGCTGAATCCATTTATTTGTTTGGTGAAGGTTAAAAACATTAGCGATTTAGGAAATTTCCCAATACGTGAAACTGGAGTAAATATCCAGGCAAACACCACTTGCTCGGGGAGACCTACAAAGAATTAAGTTCTCTTTGCGCAAACAACACCTTTCCCTACTTTTATTCCGTGCCAGCTCCCGTGAAAAGAGTGGCAAATTCAACTCATTAGCCCCGTCTCTTTTCGTTGAGGCAAAATGACGCGGAATATTTCGCTAGTCTACACGGTTACATAAAGTCCCTTGATTTCGAGGGGAACTAAAGGTTTCTAATGCAGTGCTGTGGGGTTTTGGAGAGGAAAATGAGAATGAAAGGTAGATGGGAAAAGGATGATGGCCTAGAGGGCCGATAGGATAAGGGCAAAGATGTGGAGGGAGACTGAGGAAAAAGGTGGGGTTGAGGAATTTGGCAAGGCTCAGGAAATCACGATCGAGAGGTCTCCTCGAGCGACGTGACTCCTGAACCAGTTCATTGTGGCCAAACTCCATCAGCATCTCTTGCGTGCCTTTTTCTGCCAACCGGGAGGGTTGGGAGGGTGAGTCCAAAGAGTGCGGGTGTGGAAATAGCCAACGGTCGAGAGAGGGACTTTTTGGGGGGAGAAAGCGGAGGGTAGGGGTCGATTAGGGAAGGGTGTGGTGCGGCACCCATGGTCCGTGTTATCGCATATCTAATTTTTGGGTATTAGTCCTGCGATGCCCTTAAAATTCATGAGCAAGAGGTCGACGGAAAATCACTGCCGGCCTCGACAAGATGGAGAATTCGCACAAGCAGAAGCGATATGGGAGGCTTATCGGGTAACAGGTCTTGCCAGCTATGTATCCGATCGAATTCTCTTTGTGGTTAATTCTAGGTATGGCAGGTATCAATCAATATCCGAAATCAGAACATTTAAAGTAAGGATAAATCTTTCGCCAGATCAATTGTATTAAAGTATAATAGCAAGGATATAAGCATAGCAAGCAATATAGTGGTTAGAGACATCAACTGCGGGTGCAATGAAATATAATCATTATTCTACTTTTACTGACGCCATTATACATCAAAGTGATTAATATATAAATATTAAAAATCTAGGAGTATTTAATTTAGGACTAAAATAGCAATGTACGCAAAAAAACATGCTTCACTTACCATCAATTTGCGAGAATAATTACGGACGTGCGTAATGAAGGTGGGAATGCAAATTTTCATATTACGTGTTTGTCTTGCGTGACACTTGAAATCTACGACATTCACGCTTGCAATTATTTCACATTTATTTCATATGCATTCAGAGTGAAAAAATTTTTACGCCATTCAAAATCGTTCAGTCCTCAAATATTAAAATCATGTTGAATGTGTAATGCTAAAAAAACAAGATAAATGCTGCAGTAATAAATGTCTAACGCTGATAATGCCTGAAAGAGTTATTAACTAGATCCGGCTCTTGATAAGCAATATTGAGGGCCTCAGTTGTTATTGAAAGCACGAACGACATCTTAATATCCCCATTGGTGTTTCTCATGCTATGACTTATGGTAATATAGTAAAGGAGACTTAAGAGATGAGAATCATAATAGGTAGCGAAACCAATGTGTTGACATCAGATAACTTTGCGATAATTGTAAAAATTGTTCAAAAAACGCTCAAAACGATGTATTATTTTTGTTACCATTAAAACGTATGTAAATTCCATCACATATCTGTGATAGATAAAAGGGCTATACAATATAAAACACAATTTTCTTTTTCAAGAAAAATAATGTAATGAGACTTTCATGTCAAAAATTATCCATACTATAGATAGTATATTATATAATATTTGATAATAATGGCAGCCTTTTTGAAGCTATCTTCTTAAACTGGGTTACATATTTTGTTGGAAAAATGAAAAAATATCTAAGATATCCAGATGAATGTATTTCATGAGGTAAAGTAGGGTTATATAGGCCAAGAAAACGGGAGGCTATAATACTTTGCATGAATGCTCAAAACATTAGTGAAGAGCTTCATATGTAGCGCGAAATTCCGAATCTAAAAGATACGAACCTCCGCACAGCATAGATGTAAAAATATGGATTATCGACATTTTAAAATATGCCAGAATCATGCTCAATGGATTATACTCTGCATAAGTGAGCAAAAAGCCTTCAACATACGGGTGATCATAGCCCTAATCCCCTGGTATAGTTCCAAAATTGTTTTCATAACGTCTTTAAGTGAACCTGCAATGTGGAACCAGCCACGTAGGCAAATATTTAATGGGGTACTGGAGCCATTGCAAAGAGAAAGGGAGAAGATTGGAGGTATTAGAAATTTGAAAAATTAGAAAGATGAAAAATGAATTGCACAAAACGGAAATAAAAAGAAAATATTTAGGTTTCACGGATTTAAATAACCACTTCCCAGCATAGCACGTTCCAACCTTCTAACACGCTTTACTTTTATTTCTAAAGACAACCTGCAATCCTCCCTCATGAATCTCCACGTTTCTTCTGATTTCTTTTTTCCCCTCACTCTTTCCAACATCTTCAACCTCCCCAACCTTTATCTATATAGCTTCCAATTTAAAAATCTTTTCTCCACTAGTAGAAACAGCTGCTTTCCCGATCGTTTTCCGGAACATAATTCCAGGGAAGGTTCAATGACAAAAAATACCAAATTGTTAGTCTATTAAATTTAGTTCTCCCGATCATAATGGAGCCAGGGGGTAACCGTATGTATAAAACGTCCATACTTACACTGTTTAACAGAAAGTGACTTATGGTATGCATACGGTGTTTGGGAATATAAGGAAGAAATATGTAGAATACAAAGATATGCATGAATGTTAGATGCATAAATAGATAGGTAGGTCTGAGAAATGAGTTCTCCAACCAGATGCGTGAAATACACATTGTAAATCACGGAAATGTAAATTTTACTGCTTAGTTTTGGACCTGGATAACAATTAATTTTGTTGATATTCGAAGTAACAAGTTATATGGGCACGTAAAAACCAGAAAGCACTGTAGAAAACTTAATGGCCACTTTAAGCTAAAACGATCTTATACAAACACATCTTATTAGTTAAAGGTGGTTAAATGGAAAATGACATTTAAACTGAGTTCATTAAATTTCAGAAATAACGAAGTGCCAAACATTTTACATTGTTCTGACGTGTTTATTAATGCTCCACCGGTACTGTAATAGGAGCTTAGTCTACTCTCTGATGGTCCTCCTTTCGCCTCTCCGACGTTTCCATCTCTCTCCTTTTATGCTAGCCGTTCATTCACGCTCTGATCAAACTTCAGTATGCTTGTTTTATACTAACTTTTTGCCAGTGCAACTTAGCAGAAAATCATCAAGGTGAATTGTCCATAAAGTTCTTCTATCAGTGTTTGTGGAGTAAACAAACCTCTCAATTTTGAGCAAAACGCAAACGGAAAATCCAAAAATTCAAATACCCATACGAAGAGTTCAGTTGATGGATTGCAATGATTCCCTTGTTTTTACCTTATACGGCATTTTTGTTGTGTTAAGTTACTAAATTCAAACATCAGAATTCCATCTGCTCTCCCAGATGACTGCTGATGTGACCTAAATTGGAAAATAACTTATTGGCCAAGTAAACAGCAGAAAACAGAAAGCGGAAATTCATATTAAATGTTTACGTCCTGATTAATGGAAAACGAAGTACATAAAAATACACCTCAAGACATTTACCAAACGAATATAAATTTTATTTGAGTGAAATGATGGTGCTTGCCTTTAGTTGGCTTCAAATCAGTTTAACATTGTGTAAACCACTTTGTCCTAAAATTCAAATGGTCGTGATTTAATTCTATGTATTGAGTTTCTTTTCTCTTGGGAGTTTTACTAAGAAAGAAAATGTAAAAACTATTTGAAGGACTAAAGAGGATTTTTTCCCCTGAGTTAGTAAATATAAAACCGGAAAATTAAATACAACTTTAAATCCAAAGAGGATACTATCCAAGGAGCGAAATTATCTTCAAACCAGGGAAAACCTAAAAATGTCTCACCGGTACGATATACTGATACGTATTAGATTTTGAAAAAATAAAAACAAATTTGAAACACTTTTGATTCTTTTATAAAATAAAGGAAAGGAAAAGTGTCATATCTGAGCTCTAATTCCCAAAATACTTGATAAAATAGATCAGTGAATATTTATAATCAACCACAATGCATGCGAAAATGACTTCTAAGATTCTATTGGTAACTTCTCTGGGGAAACAAAAAGAAATACAATTATATGAATGCTGCTGTGGAGTTTTATGAATTAAATAAGAAAGCCATGAGAAATTTTCCTCTCTTGGCATCTGTGGCCTAAATAGATTGCCTTAGAATTGAGGTACGAATGGTTTACTTTAGATTGTTATTCTTAGAGAACTTGAAGACGACACTATTTCTTTGAGATCCTAAATAAGTACGTTTTATTTTTTTTTACAAATTTAAAAGCGTAATGGCTGCGAAGAATAAAAAAGACAAATATTATCTCCCCATCATCTGAAATATGACGGCGCAAATCCCAGGCGGCCACGTAAGCTTGTCAAACGCATGCCCGCCGAAGTCGTCGAGACAATGAAATGAATACCAATACGCGACACAGATGATGGAGGGGAGATTAAATGATTTTCACGCCAGTTCTCTCACACTTGTATCCGCATTGAGGTGTTATGTACAAGCGCGTGCAAAAACGAAAACCAATCGCCTTCGGAATCGATTCAGGCCGAGATCGACGAGTGGAGAGGAAAAAAATAAAGCAACAAACGAAGGACATAAAAAGAGTCCGCAATCCATTCCGCAGTCAGCTAGCTCCATCGGGTAAAAATTCGCTCGGGGTGGTGGGAGGCAGAGTTTATGGAAAATGCATTGGACTATTGGGGTCGCGGGAGCAGCTATAGTGGGATGGGGAGGATATGGGGTCCACTGGAGTTTTGGAGGTGAGCGCTTGAATGGGAGAGGGTGGTTGGGACAAGGGATGGGGGTCAGTCCTCGTAAAACGGATGTAAACAAGGGGTACGTGCCTTTCGGGACAATAAAGAGGAGCTATACTATGGCGGGGGAATGAGAAAGGTGACGAAGAAAAAAGGTAATGGGGGAGGGGGTGTGTTTGGAAGAATGGGAAGTGAAAATGGGGCTCTTCTTCCCCTCTTTTTCTCAACGCTTCGATCTTTCAGGACGCCCCTCGCACGTTGACGCAAGAGTTTTTATTTATCCAAGTAGAAGGCTAGCCGACCTCATCCAAGAAGCGCAGTTGCTTTTTTCACACAATTTCTTCCGAGCTTCCACGATCGGTGCTGTCTCTGCAGCAATGCAGGATTCCCAGTTGCTTGTGCTTTGGATTTCGCCGGATGAGTCGTCCTTAAATCCTCCCTCGGACCTCGTGAAGAGAAGGTGACGAGACGGGTCCCTTGGTTTATTCCACCACATCTCGTCTCTGGTCGTTTAATATTTAAAAGGTCACCTCCTGAAGGTCCTGAGGTGTAAACATACTCTTTGGTGTGATGATATTCGCGGGTGGTGACGGCTTTATAGCGATCCTAAGGAACCCGAGCAAAAGGTATTGAATTTCACATTGATCGACATTTCTGAGTGGAGTCTGTGATCGGGAAGATACACCCGTAAAATAAGAAAATATTAAGTAGTAAGACTGGCTAGTTTTAAAGTAAGTAAGTAAGATTAAAAGAATGGCTAGATAGTTTTATAATGTCCAATGAATTGAAAATCTTCACTTTATAACAGAAAATGAAGTTTTTTCCATATAGTTCGGTCGTACTTAAACTTTTAGATATCGTGTCCCTATGTCCATTGATATAATAGGTACACCAAGGAAAAATGTTAGAACATAGCACGTGAAGATGGCTATGTAATCAGGAACAGAACGGAAAGGGCTTTGTTCATTTATGGACAAAGAAACGTTTTTTATGGGAATTTATGGTAGCTCTCCATTTGATATCGGCTTATAAAGTGAGCATCTTTCAAAAACAAAATATCAGAAAGAGAATAACCTACAATAGAATCAAATACTACCATATGAGCTCTGTATTTTTGATGAAGTTAAAATTTATTCTTCCAATTCTAAAATATCTTCCATAGCTCAATATGTTTCACGATGACTTAGCTATCTGTGACATGAAAAACCTAACTGCAACACACAAAAGAAGATATGCATCTAGTTGAACAATGGAAAAGGAGAATGGAACTGGATTGCAGTTTTTGCTTCAAGGTACAATGGATACCTAACGGGCACGTATGCGTTGGAGCAATGTGTTTTAATTTTTTTTTGCTTCTGTACCAATTCCACCACATTCACAAGCTTAGCGGCGAAAATGGGCACTTTAAAAAACACTTGCAATGAGTGATGAATGCATTTGACTACCACCCACTCTGAATCCTCACAAAGCAAAAAAAATAGTTACAAAACAAATGATGCTCCTCCGGGATAACATCACTTGCCAATGACAGTACATGAGATTGTTACGGTAACAGAATCATTCGGAGTATCATATTTTTCGCAACATTTTTTATCATTTGGAGCATTGCAGTACCACTTTCTGAAGCTGGAAAATTACAATGCCACTGATCTAGCACATAATTTAATCGTTAGGATGATGACTAAGAGTCACACTCTTCAGCTTAGCAATTCGTTCAGTGTTAATGGCAAAGACTAGTTTTATAGAACCTATTTAACATCAGTGATATTTTTTCAAAGCCCGCGGTTAGTTATCCAATTGCTAAGACTTCTTTCTAAGTATCAGTGATGCCACAGCCGAACATATTTTCGAATGTCATAGAGCCAATGGTTTTTCTAAAATAGAAATACTAATATAATGGGTAGTTTAGGTGAAGCCAAGGGAGTGAAATCCTTGTCTTCATCTTTCAAAAAAACTTTCAAAAAGAGATAAGCAGTCGTTGGCAAATAATTTGAAATAGATTTATGAATTCCATACAATATTTTCAGCTTCATTTTACCTATAACTACGTAACAAATTGTTGGGTGACAATAAGGCTGTTGTGCATAAACAAGCTACGTCCAAGAAATTACATATGCAGAGTTTGTAACCTAATATTTCCCCACATCAATTCTAAATTTAACTTGGATTCCTTAATTTATTTTGATTCTGTAACGTTTTCCTTCAATTTTACTGAAAAGCTTTTGTGAAGAAGGGCTTGATGAGCGCCTTTTAGTAATGTTAGCCAAAAGAACTTAGCACCGAGTCTTACAACCTGAGTTCAAGTGAACTCTAACGCTGTCCGCTTAAAATCGTTGGAGCTTTTTTTCCTTCGCCTCAGCTCCAGCCGAACTCAACGAACGTCCTTCACAAGGATGCCGCATTGACTGCACTGAATGAATCTACAGAAAGGCCTTTTGTGCAATGCTTAACCGCTGCTACCGCTCGACCTCCGAAACCCTACCTGCCAAACACCGAAGCCATCTCTCCATGGGTGAGGCTAACCACCGCAGTCCCTCACGCCCGGAGTCTCCTTTGGGAGTCCGCCCTCATTCCTCCTGTTTTTATGACCTTTCACCACACTTCCTCCACAGTCCCACCTTCTCCCAAAAACCCGTCTCCGCCGCAATACCGGTCAAATCGCCCACTCTTTCATCCCCTCCCCCCCTCCACAGCATAAAATGCATTACGACCTATTTCGCCATTTCTATTGTGCTCTTCTCCTAGTCGGTTCCGTTCGCAGCTGCATTTCCCGTCGCGTAACATTTATTTTTCTCCGAGGGGGAGAGGAGGGAGGGTGGAGGTGGGACGTTTTTATTCGCACTCTCGCTGTCCCTCGACTCTCAAAACTTTTATGCTGTAATTTCATTTCCGCCTCCGGGGGTAATTTTAAAAGTCTCTTTATGCTCGGACCGCAGAGCTCGACGGATTTATTCTGCAAATAGCAATGCATTTGTGATCGGCGAATAGCTAGATTCTCTTTACGATTTATGGATGATTTTACTTGTTCTCATCGCTGTGAATACGCAAAGTCTATCTCAAGAATTCAAGTGAAAAATGAGAAGGATGCATTTCATATGAGATAGGTTTATGAAAGCAATATTACGGCTCATATTGAAAGCCAGCTGGGCAACGCACCAACCAGGAAACTAACGTCTGTGGTTATTTCTACTCGAGATAGCATGCTGTTTTTTATCTAGGATGGAGTGTAGCTGATACAGCCTTAGTTTTCGGATAATTAAAATGGAGGAGAAAAAATGTGTGAAAAATGTACAGGTTATAGTTAAATATTCATGAAATATGGATATCAAAAGGAATACGAATCAGAAAAATCACATTTACTGAAATTGAAACAAAATTTGAATTAAAAAAATTTAGATCTTAAGAAACTTTAAAAACTTTGTGTACAATCCAATGATAATTTATATCATCAAAGATAGTTCCATGTTTAAAGATACCTAAAGAATGGTTTGTGGATTTTCCGTTCGTGTTTTTACGACGACTCATATTTTTCAAAATTTCACTAGATTGTGTGGTAAAATCAATTGATTACTTCAACTACTTCAACAGTATTGCCGCTTAGTAGGAAAATAAATACTTATTCACCTCAGGTGTTAGCCAGATTTCAAAATGTATCCACAGCCAAAGACAATATAAACAGTAAAAGACACTTTCATTTCGTCAAAGTCAAAGTACCTACTATATGTTTTTATCTCGCGGAGCATAATTTTTTCATCACTTTATTGGTAAATTAATTAGCTTTTCCTACGTTGTCACGAATAAATCACAGATATGTCGCTCGAGATCATCGGGTCCTTCCCATAAAATCACAATTTCAAATCAATTCACTCTAACTGACTGAGTAATTGAAATTTAAATTTGCTTAAACGGACTGCTTGTATTCGTCGACCCTCTTGAATGTTTACTTTGGTTTGAAGTTTAAAGCTTATCATCGTATTTGCCGGTATGTTTACGCAACACCGAGTCTGCCCTCGAACGTTACGGCCCCAAACGTTTCATGCCCTCCTTTCCCGCGCTGACATCCAACATTTTCCCTCGTCCGCACTTTCCTCTTGCCATCGGCTTCCCCGATATCAGCAATCCCCGGGCATCCTTTCGCCTCCACGCACTCCAACACCTCGTCACCTTCTCTACGCCAGCCTAATCGCAAACACACCGCTCCCTCTCTGACCTCGCCGACTTATCCCAACACACCCTCCCGACCTACCCACGTTACCTCACAAACCCATGTCCCATGAGCAAGCCACAGCACTTCCATATACCCCCGTTTCCTGGCTGAACCATTCAAACAACACCGGCAAACTCCCAATCAACTCCCCTCTCTCCTCTCAACGCCGTTGGTTAGGAACCTCCAACCCCTACCTCTGAAATCTGTACCCCAGTGAACATGCACCGGTGCTCATTGATGCCGCATGATTGAATTCGGTGTTTTTCTTCCAATATTCGATGGTGACGAAACACCTGGAACCACGACAAAATGACACGAAATTAGTCCTCAAAAGGTATATTATCATTTAAGACCGCGCCAAACACACCGGCCGTGATACGTAACAAAATTGGTGTTATAAAATTTGCAGAGTAAATGGGTGCTTTTAGGTCCTCCGTATTGCGCAATTAACTTGGTGAAAACTATAGTTAAGCTCCTGGCGTTTAACGATTGTCTTCATAGCAGTCCGTGCCATCCCGTCGTACTGAGTCCTAAAGGTTGTTATTTAAAACTGGCGGAAAGTATGTTTAACTCTGGGAATCGTCCAAACACCAGAGTTACAACCTTTAGTAAACCCGCTCCCAATTATCTTCACCGGGTTTGTGAGAAGTTAGTAATTTTTGTCTCTATCCATGTTAGAAATTGATGTCACGTAGCCATGGAAATATCCCATAAACGAAATACATTTTACGCTATTTTTTTACGATACCAAGCAAAAAAAATTTTTTATGGTTAAATATGAACCATTCCCGTGGAGGTTGATGACCGTGATCTACTACCTTCAAGTATTGGCACAGGTGTAAATGATGGAAATGACGAGAAAAATTAAGTGGAGTATGAAATGCCACTTTGCTCTTGCTCCATTAAACGTCAAAAACCAGGTGATATACTAAAACTGCATATTAAATAGCCTAAATTCATTCCATTATAACAATAAGGTTATGAAAGAGAAAAAATACGTAAATTTGAAGAGATTAGCCGATAGAAGAACGGAGTGGAGAGCTGCGTTAAACCAATTGAGGAATGATGACTGATGATGATAATAATTATATGACCTTATTGTTTCCATGCTTGGAAAATTCCGTTATTTATTTCTTAAATTTGATATCATTAAATAAAATACAGCGTTCAAAGACGGCCGGTAGATAAATTAAATGTGAAAAAGACTGGGATTTCTATCCAAACTTAATAAAATGGCACAAAATTACCAGTTGATAAATTATTGACTTTATATTATTTTTCGGCATATTTTGTGGTGAAATTGTGAAGTTATATTGTAACATACATTCTTTATCAATATGGTTAAGTTCATTTGTTCACGTATTAATCCAGGAAAATAATACTTTCTTTAAGCGCTTCATCCAAAGAGAAATAGAGTTGAAACCAACTAATCCACTGAACTGAGACAACGCGACGTCACAGAGAAATGACAGCTTGAAGCTGACTGGAGGAAATATCTTCGACAGGTGACCGGAAGTCAAATGATGCTAACTCTTCCTGACGTTCTCGACAAGAGAAACAAACTGGAGGTAAAAATTAGATGGGAAAGCAATTGGGACCGGTGTTAAAGGGTACACAGATAAAATAACCTCTTTTTCGATTAAGAAAAACATGGCTGCTAAAATGTATAGCCTAGTACGGAGGAAAACTAGCATAAAGCCATTCCATTATATCAACAATAATTCAAATCGTGAATTATCCAATGACTTACGCATGTACCGACTCCAATCCGCTCAACCCCATTTTCCCTGTAACTTTCCAATGGTGTTTGCTGCCTGAGATGTTTTGAGTGACACATGCAGATCTAACCAATTGCGGAATTGATGGCATTTGATGATGACACATTGGGAACGTTTGTCATTTCTTCCACGCGGGCTTGATGGTTCGGTAACGCAATGTGTGTTATCCCTGCTTCTCAAGCCTACCATTTCTCCTCCCATCTCCTCCTCTTCCTCTGCCTCCACATCATTTACCTTCTGTCAGCCATTTCCCGTTCATTTTAAACACCCCCCACACCGTCCTCCCATTCGTCACCCGCAATCCTCTTATTTCACTCCCAACCCCCTCCCATATTCGCCATCACCGAGAGCCTTCCTCTCTCTATGCGGAGAAGAAAGTCGTCACCCAACCCCCACACCACCCCCAACGCCTCGAAGAACATGCACCCCTCCACTGAAACCGCCAGTTCCCTTCCGGGGCAGTGCTTTCGAACCTCTCCCCTTTTCACCTACCTCCAATCCCACAGTTACACCCTTCCCCAAGCGCCACGGAGAGCAAGATCCAACTGACTGACACCTTAAATCCACTCCTCATCCCCTAAATGCATGACTGCCTGCTTTAGGTTTTTGTATTCATGTTCGCTCCTATCTCGAGTGAATAAGTTATTTAGAAATTGTGGTGTAAAAGTCACCTTTTGAGGATATAAACCATTGCCGTGTCTGAAAATATCTGTTATCATTTTCAGCGCGATTTCAACTCGGAAAATAGTCAGCGGAGATTTTATATACGGCAGAGATTTTACATAATTTATAGAAAAACCTAAATATGGAGATAAAGTATGATTAAAGCAATAGCGGCCTTCCGATTCTTTATGCCTGAAATGATTTTTATCTTACATACATACTGATACTCAATGGTTTATTTTATAACATCATATCATCAAAATCCTATCCAAAATTCAAGATTATGATCACTTCTTAAGTATAAGAAGTTACTCAATATTTTTGTCAAAAATTGCATCCATATCGAATACTTTGAAAGCAGCATTTACTCTCTGCTAGCAAAACGAAATCGTACAGAAGATCGACAAGCATCTTTCTTCACAATTTTTCTAAACTCTATTAATCTGTTTTCGGTTATTTTTGGACGAGACGCTCAATAAATCTCTTAAATGGCTTTATCGTAAATGGGAAAATCTAATGGCTGACGGTGGGAAATAATTTTATTCGTTTACGGTGAAGAATAAACACGAGAATTTTTCCCGGCAATATCTAGTTGTACTATTATGCATATTAGTATTAAATGAGAAATTTATCAAATGAGAAATTAACATGGAAGGAAATGTGAGGGAAGGCTAGTACATAAAACAAAATCCCATTGCAATTCACTATCAATTCAACAAATCTTGGAATAGGTACATGATTCGAAATCACGTTGGAAAAATAATTTGGGCAGTTATTCACCTAATGTAAGCAAAAGCGATTTCGAGTTTGAAGAGGTTACTGCAAAATATTAGAACAGTAGCGAAATATCTCACCACATCCATTTCGCTCACTGAACGAAACAACAGCCCAGTGGAAAAAATAGTCATCAACTAAGGTTTGATTGTTATAATACAGCCCAAAATATGAGCAGAAAGAAACAAATTTAGACTATGAGCCCAGAAAATGGAATATATATACGGTTATTTGCGTAATCATCGCCCATGAGCTCAGACCACGATGCCTATTCAGCAGCACTATTCCTCAATTCCTCATAGGGGTATTCATCCATCCCCAGAGCTCAAATATAGGTCAAAATTATAAGAATCCTGAGAGCTTTGTCGTCACCATCGTTTTATTACAATATTGACAAAACAGCCGTGGTTCGGTGTGATTGCTGGATTTAATTAACCGCATCCATTCTTCAACTCTCAAGATTTATTAAAATCACTCCTCCGTAAAGTTTATTTCAGGAACTGATTATTATGGCTACAAACACTCCCGCAGTTTCATTACTAGGTTACGCGAGATGAATACCTCATTGACATTCGAAAATGACGAATTTGTACGTGTATTTGTTGCCATTGTGTATAGGTTGGGTGAAAATTTGTACCAGGAAGGACAGATTTTGCAAGGGACGAATTATGAAATCAAACTTGTTGAAACTATACCCTAAAGCTCAAAATAATTAACAGAGTTTTATTATTTAAATCACTGCACATAAATATATTTTTCAAAGGTGAGAAATTATTTCTCTGAGATAAGAATCTAATTTATAGTTGCAATCCACCTATTATTTTTCACATACTGATAAACCATGTTTATTTAATTTAAAATTGTCATTGTAATCTTAATATTTTACTATATAAAATTTGCAACGTAAACAAGTACCATGATAA
Organism: Platycnemis pennipes; assembly: GCA_933228895.1. Taxonomy (NCBI): domain Eukaryota; kingdom Metazoa; phylum Arthropoda; class Insecta; order Odonata; family Platycnemididae; genus Platycnemis; species Platycnemis pennipes. The sequence continues at coordinate 73,156,122 of OW121856.1, read as the reverse complement.
GTGATGATTGGCCAGTATTACAGTCCACAACGCTACACCTTTTTAGCCAAACGTACATATATGAATTTATATATATATATGTATGTTCACTATCTCTTTCTTTCACCTACTGTTTGAATTTATATTTGTATATATATATATATATATATATATATATATATACACACACCCACTTTCTTGTACAATTTTTTTCATCTCGAATGTATTTTCTCATACATGCTGTACGTAAATAAACAAGTAATTTATAAAGACACCAATTCTATACATTATTTCTATGATAGCTGTGTATATATATCTTTTGTTAATTTATAAAGTGAGCAATTAAAAAAACAATTTTATGCAAGTTTTATGCATATATTTTTTCTTTATAGGTATGCAAATTATGTGGTCATACAGCAAAGGATGAATACCCTTTCAAATAATTTTCACGTGTCACTGAGTAAAATAAAAAGTGCCATAATAATTACCATTTTGTATTATTTATAAGCTCTAGCAATATCTTAAGAGCATCAGGAAGGTAAATAATATATGCCCCACTCCTTCTTTCCTTCAAAAAATTACTCAGTTCTTATATTGCCTTACCTTTCTTTCAACCCATACTATCCCTTGCCTCTTATTTCATCGCCTTCACGGTCTTTTACGTCCTTACGCACTTGCAGATTCACTACAGTGCCCCACCAGCATGTATTCACCAATCCTACAATAAAATGCATACCCCGGGTTAATATTTCCTAGCTTAGCTTCGAATTCCTTCCTTTCAACACGCTCGCTCTTGCCCCTTGCTTCCGAGACTTTCTTCTCTCCTTCACATTAGGCAGCTCCTCACATCCCCAGTCTCCGATCAGAATCCCACAGGATTCCACTCTCCATCGATCCCACTGTCCGTCCGCCCCAACTCTTCCTCCCATTTTGAACCTAACTTAATGCATCCCCAGACGAAAGGATCCCCCACTCCATCCACACCCTCACACTCCACTACGCTGTCCGTTTTCTACCACCACAGGCCCAAATACCAGCACACACCTATCGCTAGTGTTCCACTCGCATCTCGGCTGCTCGGAATCTCACCCACGCTCCTTGGATTCTCTCCATTGCCATGGCTAACAGCCGAGCCCCGGGATACAAGAGGGGGTAACAGGAAAAACGATGTTAAGAAGCTTAAGTGCGCATCTTCCGTATCGACAATAGGAGATTCAAAATGAATTTGAATCCATAACAACAACAATAACAGCATAAAAAACATAACCTTTAAGCATAAGCATGATTAAATAATATTTATATTAATAATAATATCCGTATCTTTATATTCAAACTAGGAAAATAAAAACAGAAACTTGATGAGGTGAATGATTTCTGTTACCTAGGAAGCCGAGTAACCAACGATGGACGAAGCAAGAAAGAAATAGTAGAATTGCCCAGGCAAAGAGGGCATTCTATCAGAAGAAGAATCTCCTAGCAGTTGAAAATACAACCATAGAAGTAAGGAAACAATTCATCAGAACATGCATCTAAAGCATGTTTCTTTACTGGAGTGAGGCATGGACGATGACAGTAGCGGAGAAGAAAAGGGCAGAAGCATTCAAAATGTGGTGCTACAGAAGAATGATGAAAATAAAATGGATCGACCGAGTGACAAACGAAGATTTCTTAAGAAGAATGGCAGAAGAGAAGCCTGCTGACAACTCTAAAAAGAACAAGAGACAACCTAATCGACCATATCTAGAGACACGATGTCCTGATGAAGACAATTGTCGAAGGAAAAGTGAACGGGAAGATTGGAAAAGGCAGGCCTCGTATGAGTTACATAGAACATGTCGTAAAGGACGAGAAAGAGAGGAACTACGTTAATTTGAAGCGGTTGGCCGGTAGAAGAATTGAATGGAGGGCTGCGTCAAACCAATCCTAGAATTGTTGACCCATGATGATGATCTTCATATCAAAGCTATATCACGAGGAAAATTACTCTGACTACGAAAGTATTATAAATACCATTTCATGTTAGAAAACTGAGCCCTTACATAAATAGGGTGTTTACTGCAGCTTGCATAGCAAGTGTAGAATGGCAAATGATGTGATGCTTAAAAATAGAGGCCGACCGATAAGAGTAAGGGACCGTGATGAGTCACGGGAATTGTGCGTATATTAGGTGCCTAGCTAATAGCTAGAACTATACCTGATATACTTTCTCTTATTCAGACCCTCTCTATCCATTGTTGCCATGTAGCTGATTTAAGGAAATCTTTTATTTGCATTCACATCTTTGTATTCTAGATTTTTAACCTATCATTTATATCTATGAAAATGTAGGCATAGCATGATGATAATTTAGTTATTCAGTTTCTATTGATTAACTAGCTATATTAAGTTTCAACATGGCTGACTAGGCAAAGCATTATATATGTTATAAAGGTAAGCAATATTTTCTGTAGCTCTTCACCTTACTGTATGTTTCAGAATCCTTTCCTTTACCGTTCCACTGGCTCAATCTCCTGGTCTTTCTATTTGTTCTCAACGCCCGAGGCCCCAGATCTACCTATTGGCTTTCATTCTCTTCCGCGATCCCTCTCTTTTGCGCCCCTTCTTGGCCCAAAACTAACCTAAAAGCATTTTATTACCCGAGTAACGCCGAAAAGGAGAATATTGAAATGGTGTTCAAGACAGTGTGACGGGGGAAAGAGAAAAGGAAAAATCAGGGCCGCTTAAAAATTGAAGACGGCTAAGGACGACGGCCCGTATCATAGCCTGGCTACTCATCATAACAATCTCCTGTAGCTTAAAGGAGCCGATGATTCATAGGGATATAGGGTAGGCTCTCGAATGCAAATGGGATTGTAACAGTAGCTTGTAATTAATCACACTCCATTTTAAAGTCCAGGGTTCAAACAATCCCTATCCACAGGCTTGAATAATAAAAACAAAATTTCTGCTTAGGAAATATTATATAAAGAAGCGTCCCATAAGCCACATGAGAGGCTGAATTTCAGAAATATACTTTTTTTAAAGTCGCTGGGTGATTCGGAGAGAAAATCAATAAGTAGGTACGCAAAAATATATGGCTTTGAACAGGAAAAGATGGTAGAATACACAAATTCTTTTAAAAAGTTTCAATGGATGAATTAGAAAGTAATTTCAATACAAACTAATATAAATGCATTTTATTTTTCCATCGATTATGAAAGTATTAGCTAATAACTTTTACCCAGACCAGTCATTGTTAGTTATAATTGCTTAAAAATTCCTAATAATTATACTTGGATCATCTCTACTCTGCTAAGAAAAAACGATTATATCATCGGCATATTTCAATTCCTCACAACATATAAGCACAAATTTTAACCTGTCATTATCCTGGATTAACAACACTCAAGTAAGATCAAGTGGCAATTGTATATAAGGAACGAAAGAGCAATTAATACGCCAGTAGACATGATTTAGCCCAAAAATGTAAGATTAGGTCTACTAGCTGAATGGCTCAACCAAGGTTTCACTCAAACAGTGGCTACATTAATCACATCTCTAGGTTCACAATCCGCTGCTAATTTCAGGTATCACCGTCTGGGTAGAGTCAAAAGCGGATAACTGCCAGGTAAGATGGAGACTAAGCCAAAGAATTCCGATGGCACACCAAACTAATCGCTCCTTTCAAATCGAAATTCATCACCCTGGGGAGGACCATCTCCATTGAAATGAGTACGGGGAAAAACGGAAAAGATTTGACGTGGGGCGAGTCCATTGAAATTAGAAGCCTCGGATCATCCGTAGCGAAAACAACGTGAGGAACCATATAGCATGTGATATTAATTTTCTTCCCTGAGTGACCGCGAGACAATGGTCGGTCAGAATGAATAAAAAATGGCCCGCAAAGGCATTATGTGGTGGATCCCGATCCTCGTGCGAGAAAGAGAGATGTGGTCACGAAAAAATTTTTGATTTATATTTCCCGTTATGATGGGCGGTCCTGAGTCCAAACGCGGAAGAAAAGGGAATGCGACCGTCTGCACCAGAGTACCGGGGAAGGCCTCCCCTCCCTAGCGAGAGACAAAAGGTTGGGTCGGACGAATCGTCAAAGGGTACTTTACCCGGGATTACGCAGAGTTGGGAGATGGGAGCATTGTCGGCGAGTGGCTAAGAGGAGGGGGGCGAGCGAAAGCCGAGGGATGAGGGGTTAGGCTTGGAGAGGGGGAGAAATCCACCCTTTCCATGAGAGAAAGAGCCTTTTATACGCTGCCACCCTACTTCGCCCAACCCCATTCTCACCCTCCAACCACCCAAAGCTCTTTTCATGCCCATTCGTTGACCTCATACATAAAGTCCAGTTCCTGCCAATATGGGAGACGCTTGGGAGGGCTGTAGCACGGAGGGTTGAGCTATACCGAGGGTGAGAGGGTATCATACGGGAGAGGAGCGTCGGCGCAACGCCACGGCACCCTTAATTTAGCCTTACGCCGCAGAAATCTGACGGAAGGGGTGAATTTCTGCTTTGCTTTATAAATAAAATACCGGGCCCTCTCTCTTGCCAATGCATTCTCACACACTTTTACATACGACTGACTCCACAGTATTTTTTATCCTCCATTCCAACATCCTGTTTGGGAGTGGAGAGGTGTGCCGCGTTCAAATTCCCGGATAACGTTTTTTCGGAGGTGTCATTTCTCGTTCGCGGCACCCATTCAGCCCCTACCCACGAGGCCGTACATATGTATGTGTTTATGTGTGTGCCCGATCGTATAAATAGGCGTAGTGAAGCTGACTGTCTCGTTTCCGAGGGCATTAAGGGACGGTCCTAATTTTTTATAACCCCTCGCGGAGCACGGTGCGTTCATATCCCATTAAGTTCTTTTTACGCCCTACCTTCTCCCCACTTCCCGCTCCCGGGCAGTCTTTATACACTGCCGTCATCCACAAGGCCTTTCCCCCCCTCTCCTCCGATCGCGCTGCTCCGTGCGAAATCACGTAATAAACGAATCTCTCGCTATCTCTCGCCATTATCCACCACAAGGTCCTCTCTTTTTATCATTTATCCTCCCGCCACAAAGGGAACCTTCCCGCGTCCCGCATCCTCCCTCCCTGTCCGGAGCAGGAGGGATGCGCTTCGGAAGAAATATATATACTTATATATGTGTACGTGCAAGTGGACCCCCTCATGGACAAACCTCCTCCTCGCATGAGGGATGGAGTTATAAATAACGGAGACATAATGAGCGCAGGACATGACCTTTGTTCGCTTTGGTGCAATTAATCACGGGGTCGAATATTTTTCCAGCGGGATTGCCTGATCCCATGAACGTTGGGATTCCGGAGGAAAAGGTGCTAATTAAATGGCTCAATGTGGGACTAATTTTTTGAGGTAAGATTTATCGATGAATACCTGAATACGTCAAAGGATTTTACTCCCTAATTAATATATCACCAAAACACGAAAAATACCCAGAGATGAATAACGGCATGACAATTGCATTACCTACATCGCAGTTATAGGCACAGCTCCGTGCTGCGTTTTTCATAAGCTGGAAGGAACCTATTGTACATACTTGCATCGTAAATCACCAATTCTTCTACAAAATGAAGAATTTATGATAAAATGGCAATTACCATTGAATCATAATCTGTCAATTAATCTTGAGATTTGAAATTACTTTATGTTTACATGGAATATATTTAATAATGGGAAAAATAATGTGCGATATTGCAATATTATTTTTAACAAAGTAATTATTCACTATATTCATTGAACAGGGACTAATTTATCTACTATGGAATTACACGAATTACTGTTGGCTGGCTTAGAAAACATTAGTCAGAGCAAAAATATTTAATAACCCTTGTGGATAGAAGTGATATAAGTATGAACATGATTCTGTCGAGAGAACGTAGGCAAATATGTACGTAACAATCTAATTTCTCTCAAGTATAATCATGTGTAACGTGTGATGTGCATCATTCAATGAGCTTAATAGCCAAAGAAATAAAAATGGGTTCCAACAAATATAATTCATATTTTATGGCATACTTATACCCATTATAGTTATTTCATGAACAAATATTTCCCTATGCGGAACTAGAAAAGAGCTAATATCTAGCATTTACCAATTAATCGATTTTCACATTGGCGGTAATGTGCCGACTTGAATACCCGATGCTCGTGATTTTAAAGTCAGCCTCTGTCATGAGTTTTGGGTTATATTGGGATTGGGTTAGGTTAGATGTCCCGAGAAAACATGATAAACAAGAAAATTCTTGTTATATCACGTTGAAGACTAAACCTAACGCTATTCTCCTTATTCCGATCAAGATAGTGAGGAAAATGAACTTGACAGAGGTCGAATTTTAAAACAGAAGAGGGACTCATGCCTTCTCAGTGCACAGTTTCATTAAGTACAGTAAAATAATGGCCAAGAACTCCATTGATGGCACGATTACACGAGATAACCTGCTGGCTGAAGAACAATCCGTGTGATTGTAAAAAAAAACAAAATAAAGTAGCTTCTGAGTAAATTGACACATGCTTCACTGCAATACATCTTTGATCAGAAAACATAATAGGGATGGCTGATTTATAGTACGTTATAGCAGCTTTTATTCGTAACTTTGCGTAGTGTTTCCAAAATATGATTTGAACCAAAACTTTTAAACACGATCTAATGGTAGGTAAAAGGGCATGCACCTATAAAAAGGGCCACATAAATATTTGAGGCTATTATCTACACAAACATATAGAAGTAACTTAAGCAGCAACATTCCAAAATACCGTGGCATAAATTAAACAAGTTCTAACAGTTGCAAACTACTGGAAATCAACGAAAAGTTTCTGAAACAGAAAAAAAACTCAATTGAGGGCATTGATTCTACTGATCCTATTTATTCTACTGAATTGCGAAAGGGAGATGAAGTAGGAGATGTACTTCCTAAGGTGAGGAGTGCTAAGTGTCACCGAAGGTTGGCGAGGGGCATGTGTAACATTTACGTTTTAAGGGAAGGTAATAGGGGGTGGAATAAATGAGGTTAGGGGTTTGAGGTGGACGAGTTTGCAGCCTTGGTATGAGGGCGACGTCTTCCACAATGGCGGAAACTGAGAAGAGGAGGAGGAGGAGAGAGAGAGGGGGGGGAGGTCCTTTGTGACGATGAAACCGTGGATGAGGGGTGGGGGGTAGCAGGAAGTGGAGAGGGGAGGGAGAGAAGAAGGAAAATAGGACCCGCGGCCTGGGGGGTGGGAAGCGCTAGCCAAAGACGGCACCGTAGAGTGCTTTGTCGTGGTTTCAAGAGGAGATAAGGTTTAGCTCGTTCTGAAGAGGCAGGGTGAGATGGCTTGACAGAGAGAACCATGTATCTTCGAAGTCGCGAATCATCGCTTATTTTCTCGTGCGATGGGAATCGGGACGCCATTAGATTCAAAAGATCACCAGGGAGGATGAGGCTAATATTTTTTGGGAAAAACTCTCCTCTCGTTATGAATACCATTGAGATAAAGGTCGGCAGTTCGGCTTGAGTGCATTTTTGAAAATGAAGTCACAATAAAGGAGTATTGGGTAAGAAATTATTCACGGGCCTAGCAATGGAAATAAAAAAGGTCATTCAAGAAAAATTACTATGGCTGTAATAATTCATTTAAACGAGACAGGAACAACTAGATACACTTTTGAAGGAAAATATGGAATTTATGAGAAAGAGGGGGCTAAAATATAACAGATATAGAAAAGTTTGATCTCTACTTTGTAACACACGGCTTAAAGATTAATTCTTCACTTAGCGTTTATTAGGAAATATAGCTGAAAATATTAAACCAATAACAATCTCTCTTCATCTCATTTTGTACATCTGTTTGTCAGCAGTCATGGAGTCAATGATAAAAGGCATTGAGTGATATTTTGCCTCTTTTAGGAAATGAGATTCAAACCCATTTTTTCATTCCCAACAGATTTCGGCGTTTGCAAGCTCCTTTTAGGAATACTCGTGATTTCTTGTGAAAGATTTGCAGACAATCAGGAAACGATTATAAAATTTTTAGCTATTTCCAGTGATATAGAATGCAAAACACTTAGATCAGAGATTAAAATAGAACTAAGACATGCAACAGACAACAAAATTTAAAACTACTAAAGTTTATTTGATTGAGTGTTCTATTCGGTTAAAAGGAAAAAAGAAGGATGAAGCAAATAAAACTGGAAAAAGAAAATAAAGCTCGGCTTTTTGCTGCTAATATGGAATCGGATTGAAACATTGTTCCCTGCTTACTGGAATAAGGACCTTTATTGCTCGGTAAGAACTTTTTAACACAAGCACCGAGCATGGGATGAGAAGTGAATAGGATCAAGTCCGTCGTTCCTGTTCGTAACAAGGGCGGAGGAAATATGAGGTAAAACCGGCGGGAGAATGGAGAGAGCGGATGATGCATGCTGTGGCTTTCCATCCCTTATTTTCCTTTTCAGACACCACTCTATATTACACCCTCCTCCTGTGTCGAGTTCTCATTCTCTCGCTCTCCCCTCAAATGAGAGGAAGAGAGTAAGGGAGAACAGAGGCACTGAGGTACTCTTTTAAGTTTTAGCAGGGCTTCTCGCGATCGCTTCAAAAAGTGGTACGTTTTTCACCTCTTTCGTTCTTTTTACAGTCTTTTTCTCCTCATGCCGCTCAATGTTTACTCTATTCCGGTCGTTGAGTCGTGGTTGTTCTTTCATAAGCGCACGTCTTTTGTATGTGAGCTTGCGGCTGCCTCGGGTTCATTTGTTTTTTTTTGCTTTTTCAGGACTGGAAGTGTTTAAGCTGGTCCGTATTATACATATATTGTTTTTATTTCTCCACCCTTTACCCGGTCCTCTCTTGAGTGGGCTCTTCTCGAAAAAGGCATCTTTTAATTCCTTCCCCTCCAAGTCTTTCTCACAAATTGGAATTGCTTCCACGAGTGACAATTGCCTCGGAGAGAAGAAAAACTCTGGTAGCTTGTCCACAATTTATGATTTTTTTTCTTCGAATGTGTCAGAAATAACGTTCTTGCTCAACGTTTTGCTAGGATGACGCAACCATTCAATAACAACGCAGGAAAAGGTTTCTCAATCCATATAAAAATCGCGTTTTTGGCGTATTTCTTTGCGCTCAATATACGTTTGAAGCCGTGCTTTCGCGCGAGCCGCTTCAAGAGGCTTCAAGTAGGGATTGGCATGCCAACGAAAACTTTTCAATCTTCATGGATTCAAATTCTGACCAACGGGATGGAAGGCTGTAAACAAGGATCCATCACACCAATCATAATCCGTTTGACCGTTATAAAGGTTTATGACTGTAACATCATGAAAAAATGGACAAGGTTTATTTATATGTAGCCATATACGACTAACTGCATCGTTAAGGATTTATAGCAATAATGTCAAGGTCAATTCATTAAATATTGAGCATGAAGCTCCACGAAAAAATGCTTAGCTTCCATGCACTAAATAATACTTATTAATCAAAGGTAAAGTATGAATTAAAATATATGTATCATTAATCGAAGAAAATGGCTTTATTGCTCATTGTCCGTGTGATTTCCATCCTTTTTGAGTGCGAGATTTTACCATTTAATACCAATGAACTTTAGTCAAAATATTCCTCTTATCGTGTCTACTGAGAATCTTGCTCGTTGAAAGCATAAAACTCATGATAGACACGTTGCTGATATCGGATGGCAACGGCTGAAACAAAACTTCACTCTCACATTTCAAAGATGACTTTGACGCAATCCGCAGACCATACTCATAGATTCTTGGGACCGCATTCTACGTGTTTTTTTCCTCCACACCTTCTAAGCATCGCACATCCGCGCGTCAGATGCAGAGATGGCAAGGAGCTTCCTTTCTGGCTACATCCCACCCACAACTCCCTTCACCTTGCCTCCCCACCTCCCAAGCACCCTTCTCTCCCTCACCACACGCAGCGAAAGCCATTTTTCTTTCCCTTCCCGTCATATCCGTTTACCACTTTCATTTGCTTTTCCCTCCCTCTCTCAGGATCCCACCCCCCCACCACCCGCGAAACCCCACGTCCCACAGACGGAAAATCTACCCCCTCCCCCCACCCAAACCCACCAAAAGTACCATTTTTCTCCCTCTCCACTCTCATTTTTTGACTTTTATCTCCACCGCCTTGCGTGGCGCAGCGTTATCGAATTACCTCACGTCCTCCCACTACAACCCATCCGAAATCCTCCTCTCCCACCCGACTCCTTAATTCGTAAAAACCTCTCCTCCTCCGAAGATCCATTCTCTATCTTCTACCTATTCCTTTCCGGTTCCGAATGCTTGATTCGCCTGAAGGATCCTCACCCCATGGAAAGCTTTCTAAACAACGTCTCCGGAAACGCTGTTTTAGTGACGGAGTTCATTTACCCCTTACTTCTACCCTTCACGACCTTTGTCCCTCGCACCTCGACCGATTCTGGGGCTAATATTTCTGCTTTTAGGACAAGATGGGGTGGAGAGGAGGAAACTGGCTCTGTGGGGTGGGCGTGGAATTCTTTTTTTCATGGAGCAATAAACCGCCATTTGTTTTCATTTCCTTCCATTAAGGCTCTACTTCATCCGAGTGACCCAAACCCGACGTGGGGAGGGGGTGTAAAAGGGGAAGGGCAACTCCCACGTAAACCACCCCTTCCCGGCATCCCCCACCCATCCCATGATCCCCGCCTCCCCATATTCTCTCTTTCACCCTTGCTCGGGTTACTCTATCATTATTTGCTTTCCTTTTCCCTCCTCCTCTCCTCCCACTCGCTCGTATTTTCCTTTCGGTTTTCCCTTCCACTTTTTGTTGTTTGTCCCGACCCCCTCCCCGGCTACCTTTACCGTTCCATCTCGCCCCTCCTCCAAAGCCAGCATCCCACTTCACGACAGCCAACCGATCCCTCATTCACTTCCATTTCCGAAAAGAAAAAGAAAAACTGCCGAGACACTGAAGCTTTGCAAGCCAGTCGTTATTTTTTTAAAGGCCGCGGACGTTTCTCTCCGAATTCGGATCTTTACGGCAAGATCTCACTTTCCTCCCTCTGACGCCCATTCACTTTCTCTGATAAAATTCTTGAGAAGATTCTCCCTGTGCAATATTCTTCTAACTTTCACTCCATTTCGAACATAAAATGGACACATGAATACAATTCACTTCGATTACCGTCGTTGGTGTAGTATGTCTCTTCGCTAAAGCTTATGCTAAAATCAGTTATGCGAGAAAAATCGAATTCAAGATTTTCTTACTCAAAGAGAGAAGAGCGAAATATGCATAAAGATATGATATACAATGGGTTACAAAATAAAAACAGAAACACTATGTGCACATATTCCAGTTTTTTCAAGGTTGATAAAGTGACGGATACTTATGAGGCCAGAAAAAATTCCAAATATTTCTTGCAGATGCATGCTTGCAGATGCAAAAATATTGATTTACTGGGTATCACTTGGAGGAGATTGAAAGAATGCATGGAAATAAGTTAAGGACGAACAGTAGAGGAGCGGGAGCTTCATAATGTTAAACTTGAAAAACAGAAGCTTTAAGAGATGAGGAAGTATTGGTATTTTGAAAACCATATACTTAGCCACTGGCAGAGAAAAAAAGGTAAGGTTATAAGAGATTTGAAGAAGACTTAGTTTGAAATAAAAAACAAGTTTACTAAATATAACTTGAAGGTTCTTAAAAATAAAATGTAGGTAATGATATACATTAAAAAAGAAGAGGCCGAGATCAATGTTTAACCGCGGAATGAAAAACCTGAATTTGAGAGGCTATTGCCAACTGGGAATCTTAATAATCCACGATAGAGGAAACAAGAGAGAAAACAAGAAATAGATTAACCCAGGAGAAGGAGATATTCAACCAAATGAAGAAATTTACTCACATATGGAAATATAAGCTTTAAAGTATGGATACAATTCATTTAACGCACACCGAGAGCGCGCTTTTTTATAACAGTCAGGTATGGGCGATAACAGAAGCAGAGAATTCAACGTGGAAATCTTTCAAATTTGTTGCATGAGAAAAACGATGAACTCACTAACCAAGATGTCCTAATAAGATTGGGAGAAGAGGGAAGTCCACATAAAGCATTAAAAAAGAAGTCAGGACAACCTAACCCTCGTATGCTTAAGATGCATTCCACTGATGAAAACTGGTGTCAAAGGAAAAGGGATTTTAAAGAGTGGCTATGTATGAGACATACTTAAGGGGGTAATAAATAATAATTATATTCGTATACAGGAGTTGGCTGATTGGAAAAGGAGGGAAGGCCAGCGTCAAGCAAATCATAAGATTTTTGATCTTTAATGATGATAATGGCAGTGAGCATCCAAACTACTATGCATGCTTGGTGAGAATTCGCCCGCTACCACACACCTTTGCGGTGGCTTGCAGGGTGTTCTGTTGATGTAAATACTTAGGTAGCTATATATTTGTACGGAATGCAGTATTCGAGTATATGTTGATCTGAGGATATAATTCATAGATTATAACCAAGGTCTTCCATATGGAGCTAGAAGACTAAATTGACACACTGGGAAACGGAGAACTATTTCAGTAATGTTCCTGAAATCCTCAAAATGAGAATATATTCCAGAATAATAACTCGAAATATATGATAAATTGATATGTTTTTCCTCTATTATTAAATTATACTAGTACATGAACATATACGCGTCCATTTCCTCATCACTTTAATCAATAAATGGGTAAAAATATCTTGGGATGCGTAGTATTTTATCAGTCATTACATAATAAAAACGGTTCAAATCAGTTGAATAAACATTAGATAAGCATTTTATGATTGGTAAGAGATAATATAAGCAGAATAAATGTTTAATTTATGCTGACACAAGGATTATATAGAAATATTGAAATTATTAAGAAAGGTCCATTCCTTATGACCTATGTGAAAAAAGGTGAAAATAGAACTAATGCTTTTCACGCCTTGACAACAGTGTAAAGTAGATAGCAGAGGAAGTTAAAGATAAGGCGTAGTCTATTGTTAAAGGAGGGGAAAATGTGTCAATTTGAATGGAGATAAAGTATGGAAGTAGTCTATAGTTGAAGGTAGTGAGAGGTCGACAGGGACACACTAGTAAAACCTACTGAAACATGTTTAAAACAGCTAATTGATAGAGAAAGGCTTTTAATTTGACATTAACTTGAAAATTGCTTTCACAATTAGCGGAAAATATGAAGATCAATATATCCAAATATATATACATATCTAGGATATAGCTAAAACCACTTTTAGGCGTAAAAGAAAATAAATGTGGCCCTTGAAACACATTCCAACCCCGTTACCTTGACTAGTGACTGGCTTATATTTTCCTATTATCTATGATTTTTATCTATGGTTATTTATACTGTGCATAAATTCATTACTTTTGAAAAAATGAATTATAAATATATATGATTAAGAAAGACATGCAAAATAGGATAAAATATTTACCATGTGTTTGGTAGAATTATACCGCCAATTTTAACATATCAATGCTAATTACCACGCGTATTATGTCCATAGATTGTTATAGATGCTCATTTATCTTTTCTAACAAAGACATTCAGGAGTTTTATTTACAATGGTTTATGTGGTGGATCAGAATATCAAAACGTTGATGCCTCCGACTCCTATGCGGTATATATCAGTATAGTTTTTACACATAGTTAACCGCGCAGGGTAAGACGTTCTCCAGGATCTCCTTGATTGCTGCTAGCGCCCTCTGCAAATAAACCTGCCTACTCGTCAAACCACCGCACATACCTCACTGGGTGGGAAATACGATATATATTCTCAGATAGACGCGACATGAGCTTCCACGAAAGGATAGGAGATTTATGAGCAATAGCTGCGGCTGCCATCATGTGACGATGCCCACCTCTTCGTCTCAAACGCCTCCCCCGAGAAGTTTCTGAGCTCCGATCCGGAGGCGTGTCAGCCGATCGGAATTCGCAGTCATGACTCAACCAGGTTCCTCCTCACAATCCACGGCGGTCCCTCCTCATCCCCCCCCCCGTCATTTCACGTGCTCCGCCCCTTCAAGCGCTCAAGCTCACGTGAAATGTCTACAATTACCCGGCGCCTTCGAAGGAGAGGCCTTTTGAGGGCTTAATTGGAATGCACGACGGACCGGGTCCCCGGAACCGCCTTCGACCCTCTAAGGAAACCCTTGATCCTGGCCGCGAAGGGAGAGGGATCCACCTCCTCGCTCCTACTCGCACGGCTTCAGAAACCAGCATCACCCTCGCGCTCTCGCGGAAGGAGCGTGGAAGCTCTCGCACCCCTGAGTTGATCGCCAAAGGGGAGCGTGGGTAACGGGATCACGCGCCCGCTCGCACCAAGAGCGCAGCTACGGGTTGAGTGTCCCATCCTAGCTCCCCGCACTCACGAACAAGCATCACCCATTCGCGATCACCGGATTCGCTCGGGCGGGCGCTCAAAACACTTTTCGTATAATCTAATCACGGCCTTCTATTTGACGGTGGAGTTAAGCAGGGAGTATAAATGGGACACATAAAAGGAAAAGGTCCACGAAAAAAAAAAGATTTTCACTCAGAACTTCTGAAAGCGCGCGCACTTATATTTGAGCGCTCGTGATTGAAGTGGAATGGCATTAGAAGCAAATGAGAACCTAAATAGGCATAAAAGTACGCAAACATTCGTCTCCAAAAGATTACTATCCGAATTATGGATCCATATGAAAAAGTAATCAGAGTAAAAGGAAAAATTCTGACATACCTAAGGCACCTCTCTTGGTTTGCGAACTATAATTATGTTCAAAAATGTTTATATTATTTTATTATACCAGTTAACTGCATTAACAAATAGGCATTCTATATGAAGTAACTTTTCTATGATGAATAGCAAAATATTTGCTCATTAAATTTTAAAGGTGCATGTTCCAAAAACCGTATGTGCTAAAAGAACAAATGTCAGTGAATATTAAGTTGATTCATATTTTTGTATGTCAGGTTAGGTATGTCAGAATTTTTCCTTTCCTCTGATTACTTTTTCATATTATAGTACTTTATCTAATGAGCTATAATTTTCACCCTCTCCCTCTCTCATAAGAATTACAGCAGATATAGAGAATAAGAAACCATAGCCTAAACAGAAAACCACCGAAAAGGTTAGAATTCAAGTAATATAAAAAAGCTATAAATTACCTCATAAGAAAAATTATGAATAAAATAAGATGCCCATTAACTAAAAGATAGTTTACGAGTACTTTGGGAGGGCAGAGAAGCCTGAGATAAGATAGAAAAAGGATGAATATCCTTATCGCGCATATAGGCGTCATGATGGCTACACGAAGGCATTTGCCTAGGGACAAGAAGTAAGGAGTATAGCAGATAATGTTTAAATTGAAATTTTTGGAACAATTAAGAAGGGTAAATAGCAGAAGATCGCATCAACATGAAAGGATCGGCTGGTGGAAAATTAAGTAGGAATCGTTGAGGATTGATCACGTTGATTGAGTTAACGGAAGCATAACATGATATCCACATAATCAAACACATTTATAATTAGTTATTACAAAAATGCTAAATTCATGCATTTTGCTAAAGGCATCGATTTGATTTTGAGCAGACACTAAATTAGACTTATCACATAAGTAATGTATTCCTCTGCGGTCAGCAATGTTCTTTTACCACACATGAAGTGTGATTACCATATCAGAAGTAGGTATTAAGAATGTCTACTCCTTTCTTTTTCATGCTTGGCGGTTATATGCATAGTGAGATTGACGGCTCGTAAATATTCATCGCCCTTTTGGATTTCTTTTACCGCGCCGCAGTTGTACGGAAATCGGCGGCTGACAGGTCGAACAGAGCTTGAGTTCTGTCCAATGGGCGAGGTATATAGGCCCCGTTTCCCTCGCATTACCCTACTTCCGGAGTAACTCGCGCCCGCTTACCATATTTCACCTTCGCACGTTCTAAACCGCACTCCTCGCCTCCCCGTCTTTCCGCCCTTGACCTCCCTCCCCTCGAGCCCCGACCCTGCCCCCTGGGCCAATCTTCCTAAATATCCGCCCGCCTCACGTAATGCAGGAATTCCCGCACTCTGACACCAGGACCACTCTGCACCCCACCCGGGAGGACCCAGGCCTTATCCGTCTCCCACCCCGACCATTATTTGTCCTTAAAACACCCCTCCCATTTGTCCCACATCCGCCCGCCTGCCCGTTCGCGCACTTTACCCCGTCCGACCCGTCCTTCTCCCCTTGGACCTTTATTTTTTTAATCCCTCGCACCATTCCCCACCATCCTCCTTGTACCCTCATCCACAAGCTATTCGTCGCTCCGTCCCCCCTCAAACTCCCTGCTCGCTCTTCCATAATCTCCACCTTTCATCTCCACCCAACGATTCCTTTCTAGATTGCCTCATCTCCCTTCCATTCCATCCCTCCTTCGCTCTCTTGCTACCCCACCGAAGAGATCACGTTATATTAAGGAATGCTGAAGTAGCGTTGCCTGAATATGTCAAACGAGTTTCTCATATCTCAACTCATTTGAAGTGATTGTGCACTAAGCAAACGTCAAAGAAGACAGCTTATATTATTTCGTGGAAATTAAACCGCTAAAAGTCGTTTCTAACTACATCGCATATGATGATTTTCCTGCCCCTCTGTTAGATATCAGATTAAACTCTTAACTAAAAACTATTGGCTACAGCTCAAAATAATGCCGTTGAAATATAAGTTAATCAATTACAATCAGAAATTCAACTGAGCAGCATGTGACAGAATATAATGCAAGCTTTTTACAGCTAGGTGGGAACAAGAACCTGCAAATGAACAAAGAAATACTAGGCCACTTTTTTCCTTTGTCCCTGTTATATTTCATTTATCAGACCTCTCCACTCTTTATGTCTCCCGAAAATGAAGTGAATTTCCTGGGGATAATTATGAAACCATATGCATCAAATTTATATATAATTCCAAAATGTTTTTTAAAAGTCAAAATATATATAATTTCAACGGGTTTTATCCCATTCTCCTTACTTTTTGTATTTTTATCACTTTTCTTACAGGAGCTCCTAAGAATATGGTAGATACAAAAAAACTCGTTGTAGATAAAAAATAAGAACGTATTTGGCTAACAGAATAATTTTTAAACTTATTTTGGGAATAAAAATAATATCAAAATATGGACCAGCACCTTAGCAAAATGTCTTCCTCTGCGTGATTGGTTGCAAATTCCCTCAATTTACACTTGATTTCTAAGGTCTTAATGGCGTTACTCGCTGCTGTCCTCAGATCTCTAATCATATCAAATGATGATGGTTGAAGGAACTTTAAGGAGTTATTTTTCCTTCTCCACCAAATGAGCAGAGAGTGAAACATAATTAATTCTATTATCACCGTCTTCTATCCAATTATACTCTGTTGAGAAAAAAATGATTGTCCTAATGACCTTCCACAGTCTTTCTAGGTTCAAGGGAATCGGGTCATCATCGGATGCCAGACGTCAAGTCCTAAGGGTCTCGCCGAAAATCGCAGAGCCAAGCGACAAAAATCGCCTAAATGGCAACGTCGCAAGACCGCCCCACCTTCTTACCCTCCCCAACCCCTCTCCCTGTAACCTCCTCCGACCCCCATTACGTCTACCTCGCGGGGACGAAATCACAATCCTCGGCACGGTCATTACTCCGAGTTAGGGCGTGTCGTCCTCCGCGGTGTATGGAGGGGCATGCCGGGGGAGATGGGAGAAAGGTATGGTAGAGAGGAGAGAGAGACAACTACGGTGGCTATTCCCACGGCCTCTCAGGGTCCCCCATCCCCCCCCCCTCGGGGACACGGAATTCCCCACGCCTCCTGCGTGGCCCGGGAATGCGGGGGAAAAGACAGAGATAGAGAGATGGAGAGAGATTTTCGGGAGGGGTTGAGAGGAAAGCAAGCGACGAAAACGGCCGGTTTAATGAATGGAAGGTCCTCTCTTTCCTCCCCAGTCCCGCGCCCTTACCCTTAATGCCTCAGGGGTACCTGGCACCACCTCCCTCTTCACCACCTCCCCTTCAATCCGCCCTTCCTCCTCTCAACCTACTCAGCTTCCATCCATCCACTCCTACTTCACTTCACCAATTACATGCCGTCCTACGCTCATGCTCTCATCCCCATCCACGCTTAGCCGGAAAACCCCCAGAAACTCCCGGAAACCTCCCATTCCTACCTTGGTCCGGTCCTTTTCATCCTCAATCCACGACGACTCACCTCCCCCTCAGATTTCTTTTTTTAAGAGGATTGCTCGTCCACACTCTATTATTTCCAAAAATTTCGTTCAACCCTTTTTTATCCTCCTTTAAATCATACAATCATTTTTTTTACGTATTTTCGTCAGTACTCTGCGCTTTTCACATACACAAATTTGGCGTGACAGAATGATTTTGGATTAGGGTAACTCGTACACGAAAGGGTGATTAAACCACCCCTGAGAATATAAAGATTTTATCAATCAAGAACGCAATTGAGTGAGAGTTGCTTCACATAAAAGGTGGCATTTTATTCGTAATGACTTACAATTGCATGTCTGCAGTTGGCGAACTTAGTGCATTTAATGATATGAACACTTTGGGCATTTCTCTGAACACAAAGCGAAAGAGGATCTATTCCAGTGCTTTTAAAAGAAGGCGTATCTAAGTTCGTTAAAAAAGTTATCCATCTTGATAATTGAAATAATTTTGTCACTGGTTGTGATCTACTATATTAAAAAAAAATTAAACAATTAAAGACATATAAAATTACTGATTTTGAAGATGTTCTTCGGTAAACGATTTAAAAATTGTCAATGTATAAATCAGAAGTTCACACATTCTTTAACTGTCATTAATCAGCAGTTTCTGAATTTAATTTAAAGCTCTCTTAAGTGGTTGGATCATATTAAATCGTCTAAACGAACTTCAAACAATTCTCTTCCGATGGTGAGATTTAAATCCTTATATTAAGAGTTGTCAGATTGGCGTGCTGCTGACATGGATACAATATATTTTTTACCATTGTACTGTTAAAAATAATATTTTCTGTGAGATATGGTGTTTTCTCGACCTGGTCAAAGGCTGCATCTCTGCCTAAGGCCTTTGCAGAGATGCAGCCTTTGACCCGGTGGAAGACCCGAATAACTTTCACTCAATAATATTGTCTATTTTCGCAAAAGGTGAGAGCATATAAGTCTGAATGAATATATTTGTCCTTATACGTATTTGCATTGTAGCTCTGGTTTCGGATCTATTTCCACATCTTGGATGAATTTTACTCTCCCTCTTTTGCTTTTATCAGATACAAAAGACTTTTACTTGTAAACCCAATTTCAATCCCTTTATAGTATTACTGCGCTTTTTTAGTCTCAGGTACTTTTAAGAAAGTATTCAACTTGGAGTGCTGAATCTTGGCAGAAACCTTTCGGATTTAATCATGAGCAAGGAATAAAATTTACCCGATGTTATAAACATTAGGCAAATAAATATTTATCCTTATCCAATTCTAAGAATTGAAAGTAATGCCACTTTTGGATGAATGAATACGCTTTTATTTATCGCCTTGATAATTGAATCACGCTACCGTTGCTGCAACCTCGAATTCTTCACGTATCCTGAAGTTTAGTCAAATAGCTAAGGCAGAAAAGATATGCGGGCAGCATCAGATTCATACTCAGGCTGAGCATTCCGTTCCATCATCGTTAGGCGAAGGGAATACGTGACGATTGCGGTATGGTCAGGTTGAGAGGAAGGTCAGAGTTAAGAACAGGTCTCAGGGGGATGCAATTGAGGCTGTAGCGCAAGGATCCTGGTATACGGCAATAACGAGGAATCCTAAAGGGATTTCCCGTCACATGGAAGCAGATTTCCCGACAATTATTCCTACGCCTTGTGCGTGTCCATACTGAACTTACATACAGTGGAGAACGTCCACTCACAATGCAGCACAGAGTCCTGGAACCCGGAAACAAAGCTTGATTTCGGGAAAATTAGTTAGATTACAGTCTAGTGTGTGTAAGTTCAATTAGTTCATTCCGCACATTTCTAAACTAGTGATGGTAGTTCCAATCTTCTGGTAATGGATAGAAATATTTTGGTGCAATAACCGAGAAAGGGCTGATAATCCAAAAATATAAATGATTTTATAAACATATTATCTAGGAACACCTTCCATACTGACCTTATCCAATAAAAAATAACGACTGTTATTCGATCCTTGTAAGAATTTTTGCATCTGTATGAAGAATGATCGTACTGCGTATCACCGATGATATACTATAATACTCACAGTATAAAAGACTAAGATTAAAATAAGGGCCCTTGTTAAAACAAAAAAATAGATAATTATTTTTTTCCAAATCCCAGTCAAACTGAAGACTATATTACTTGTCAGGGCACGGAAAAAGTGTCTAGTATTACAACATGAATATACCTATGTGGTAAATATGAAATTCATAATGAAACACAATGGTAATACTCCACACTTAATTTTAATATCTTACCCAGGTTTCGGCAACTCAGTGCCATTTTATAGGTCTAGGCCTAGGCTTAGGTCGAAACCCAGGGCGGATATTAAAACTAAGTTTGGATCATTACCATTGTGTTTCATTATGAATATCACAAACGTCCACAAATTCACGCCTGAAACGATTTCTTATATTGGTGAATATGAGTCTAATACATAGCTATAAGTAAGATAATCTCTCCAAATCGACCGTCAATTACCCTGATACTATCAAGATAGGTTCATTCCTACCACTCCACTATCCCGATTACACCCTTGGCCCCCATTCTCTCAAGGAGAAAGACGTGATGATAGAGTGCCGATACGGCCGATCGATGTCATTCATTAATGGTGCAAATGAAAGCATTTGTTCTCTAAATCTCAGTTTCGATAGTGAACTGGAATTGTAGATAAATCGCTCCCCTGCAGACGCAGGTCCCCCGTCATATTGCGCTTGGAAGGAGTGATACCAGCGAAAATGCGTTTAATAACGGAGAATGGAACAAGTTAAAAGTTCACCAAGATACTTCACCAGAGAACACAGCTGCTGATATTTAACTTGATTGTATGAGGGGGATGACATTTTCGACCCATAAGTAATGGGAAAAATAATGGATAACTTAATAATAAAATACCCTGTAAATTCTGCAGTGCCTAATCAAAAATATCGTTAATGTAGAGAATATTTCAATAAGAAAAATTAAACTCTGGATTCCGCTCCAATTAGCACACAATCACCAGCATGTATATTTTGAGCGTAATTTTTCTAATGATTACTTATATTTCATGTAATGTAACCCTATGCTTACGGGTGTAATATAAAATTAAGGTTTAGCCACCCACATCTACAATTTTCGAGGGTTATAATCAATCTATCAGCTGCCATCAAGCACTGAGAAGCTTTTCTTCTCACACAGGTTTACAATCATTATAGATTACCACACGATCATTCGTCATAATACGGTTTTAAATTATGGCAAGTCGAGATTAATACCATTCAATGAGTGTTAATGTGTGCTGCGGATATAACTTAGCTTGCATAACGATGGCACTTAAAATTTTAATAGTTAAAATATGAAAAAAATTATGCCCATAAACTTTTTACGAGGAATTCGTTAATTTATTAATGAACTAATTACTGAATGTTGTATTTTCTTAAGATGACGGTGGATTTTCTCTCAAACGCTTTAAAATATACACTTAAGTGAGAAATAATTTTAATTAAACTGCCAAAATTGTACTTCCCCGAATTAGAGAGGGTCAATATTTCCTCCCTTATGTAATACTTAAAAATTAATGTACCACTAAAAATGTGCTTCCAATTTTTATTAAATTGAACGCAATAGTCCCTTTTATTTATTCAGAAAGCTAGAAGGGACTCGAAGATTGCCCGCTAGTGAGCAAGCAGCCTGCTTCAAGTGATATCCCACCATTTTAGCAAGCCTCCGCTAAGTCTCTTTTTCCCCCTTTCGCTCGCCTCCGACACAGTCCACCGGAGCGGGAAGGGAAGCAAACGAACGTTTCGTTTCCCACACTCGAAGTGGAGATGGGGTGAAGGAAAGCAGCAGGAGAAAAGACACGTGCACCACCTCACCCATACGCAGACACACACACCCAAACTTCCCATTGTTCCACCCCGACAGCCATCCGTCTGCAGAGTGAAATCAGAGAAGTGATCGAGTCAGTGGAGGTGAAACGGACGTCGCGGAGAAGCCAAAGGAAAGAAGACCGAAAGGGAAAGAAAAAGGAGGAGAATAGAGAGGGAAGAGAACTAGTCGGAGAGGGAGAAAATGAGTAGGACGTGAGATGAACAAATTGCGAGGGCAATCGGTCAGGGAAAGACTGGGGGGAGGTGAAATCTCTCTCTACGAGACACGGCCATGATTGAACGCCCAGGGAGGCTGGAGAGGCCGTGTTCTTTGGCTCTCTTAAAACCCCGCATTTTTCCACTTATCCTCTCTCGAGAAATTTGTTGTGTTCTCTCTTAGTTTCAACTCCCACTTCATGCATATGTAAGAGAAAATTGGTCCAACAGTTCAGCCACAATGCTATATTTATACAGTCTTCAGGCAAAAATAGCATTTACTATCTACTAAGAGACCATGAATGATGAAGGTACCAAGTGGTGAAATGAAAAATAATAGATTCAGTATAAATTGGGAGTATAGCACTTAAAAATGAATTTAAAGAATAAATCCTAATCGAAGTATAAAAATTAAGGCAAAATAATAAAAACTAGCGTCAATATCACATCGACTACCTGCTAAAAAAGTTGTTGAGTCGTTTATTGTGGTAATAACAAGATTTAAGGTGAAGATATGAAGAAAATAAATAAATCAATGAACGCCCAGGACTCCACTTTAGTGGTGTCCTGGGCGTGGAGGACTTCACTTTTTTTCAATCCACTTTAGTGTGCAATTCGGTTTTTGCTATAAATAAAGGGTTGGAATTGTAATTTATTATTGTTTTAAACAATGAAGAGCGTACTCATAATTAATTTTACATAATTTCTCTGTTAATAATGACAATTCATTTCTGACATTCATTATTGCACATCGCCAGTGGCACATGATAAAAAATGTATCTATATGATGGTGTCGGTGGGGTTCCATATTGGTAAACTCATGGGAGTTATGTTTGTGATTTTAACCACAGCAAATAAAAAAAGATATTCCGAGTGTTCCGTTACCCAGTGACTTTAAAAATATATATATTTAATATTAATGCGTTTCCCAATAATAATAAATTACAGCTGCATATGTAAGCTGCTTATAAACTATTTATTAATTTAAATAATTTGTATTAATAGAATTTAAATATTATAATGAGCTGATGATGCCTCTACTTCACACATATCTAAATCTTAATGCAACTCTAATTTTAGTATTTTTCATATTTATAACAAACGCTTAATTAATCGGTTAGTTTATAAATGGATAAGTGGATTATGCGCATTTATTAACTTCGTGTTAAAGCAGTAGACTTTGTTTTTGGGTGGCATACGCTTAAGATTATATCGCATGATTCAATCCAAGATCTTATTCCTGAGTAATGACTTCACAACAAATTTACGACAATATTTTGACAACCAATTCAGGTGAGTTTTCTACTAGTCAACTGCCATCTTAATAGAAGAAGTAGATTTGCGATTGAATTAAAGGATAATTATCCAGAAAAATAGTAAAATATGGAATCATATTTTTTTGGTACTGCTGTGAATGGAATATGGGACTTTAACAGTAGTTCTTGGGTTATAAGTTGGAAGGGATTGAAGCTAGCTGAGTAATTATCTTAGTACCAGACTTATCAGGAAAGCACATGGAAGCAGGTAAAGGAATTGGATCCCTATGTATAGTTAAGAATTTAAGATGCTATTGGGATTTAAACTTCACCATTACCAAAGAGACCGAACGTTTAGGTTGAACGTGGTGATAAAAAAAGCAAGTTAGCATATTCACCAGCATCTGTAACATTAAACTCAGCTGGTATTGCAATAATGTAAAACAATTTTCACTAACGTATGTTGGTTCAAATGATCTCATTGACATATTCATGCAAATCTAAATGGTGCCAAAAATTTGGAGGTAGATGAGAATTAATAGAGGTAGTTCAGATAGAAGCAATAGACTAAAGTTAACACCGTAGATGGTCATGCCTACCGACAGTGAGAGCATAAAATGAACTGAGTTTTCTACAGTTTTTGTTGAGCAGTTCGCAGTCTCTCGGAAAGAACATTCTACGACAATTGGACACGGTTCACAACGCGAACACAAATATGGATGTAAAAGCAAATCTTCCATTTCAATAACATTTATACACATTTTCATTTTTCGTTCTTTGCATTCAAACAATCATAGGGTTGTAAAGAAAAAAATATCAGCATAACATACCTCACAGCGACTGAATCATGGGCAATGCGAAAATTTTCAACAGTATGAAAATAATTATTAACCGCAAGGCTAGTCTGAATTTATATTGCATAAGATTTTATGAATTCTGGTTATAAAATTAAAAGAAAGGAAATATCATGCATTATACTAGCATAGAGCGGGCATAGATTAATGGGGGAAATGTTAATATCTAGAGTTTCCGAATGAAGACCAATGTATGGCTAAAATATGAAATATTCTGCTGAAATAATTGAGAAGATAACTAAAATTACTATAAATACGTACATTATATGCATAATCGAATGATGAGCCACGCCTTGCATTATATGCACAAGAGCTTATTAGTGGAATCTATAATTGGGAGATATGATAAAGTTGCCGGTAAAATTACTCGTATTAGTTTTGAAAGTTGAAGTATGCAGTTTCTAACCGTAGCCGATACTCAATAGAAAGACGTTAAAAGTTTCTCATTCAGATAAGGAATATTACATCAAGAAGAGAAAATGTAATAATGTGAAAGCAACAAATTATTCTTTTTTAAGCTCAATTACATTATTAAATATGTGATTTAAAATGAACTGATTTTTGTGTTGTTTCTTAGATATTAGGAAACATGGAATATCTGGAGCCTGAATTAACGAGTACCACGTTACCTGAAAACTAAATACGGACTATTACTTAGAAGAATTGATGATTTTTGTGTCCTTATTTATATTTACGCATCTTCAAGAGTGAAGCTAATGCATGACCTTGAGATGGATGGATAAAAGGATGGTGTATAAATTGCTTATTTAGGGAAATATTCGGAAAAGGGGAAAACGAACGAGTTTTATCAATGAGAAACCATCGTTTCTTCCAACAACCCCGTAGTGTAGTGGAAATGAGTGCGTGTTTGCTCGCGAAGATTTCGATCCCGTATCATCAAGGATCGGTATGGGCTTGTGCCTTTTCCAGCGGCGGAATGAGTTGAAGGGATAAGCGGGGCCCAAAATGAGAGGAGTGGATGGCACCGGGGGTGCTCGTGGAAGGGTTGTACGGTGGTCTTCCTCGCCGTGGGAACGAGGAGTGGAATGAATGGCTTCCGGAACGTCGGATAGAGGGAGCCACTCTCTCGGCAGAATAGAAGGAGGGGGACAAAACTCCCCTCCTCTTGCATAATACGCCATATTGCGGGAGAGGGAAAGGGAAGAGGCATGAGAACGAATATGGGTAGGGGGCGGTGTTTGGAGATTGGGGGTTCGGCGGTATTCTTTATTTTCGCTCAGAGATAAAAGGGTTGGTGGATAGGGGGGCATCGTGAAGAATGCAGCTGTTGCCATCATCACGGAATCCCATGAGAGAATAAGAGCTGAAGCGGTAGGTTTGGGAGAGAGAAGTGGAAAGGCGAATCGCTTGGGAAAAGGTGGGGGCCGAGATGTGGCCGCTCCCGAGGCCTGGGATGGGAAGCATTTAGTGTCGCATGAGATAAGGGCGTCATTCCAGTGATTTGATGTTATGCTAGGCGATTTGGTTAAGTTTTTCTTATTTCACCATTCTTTTTTTTCAGAGTTCCCTTATTTTCAAAGTAAAGACATTATTTTGTCCGAAATTTCTCCCTACCACCCATTAATAACTTACTCCATTGACTCGACGCTCTATTCTGCCCCTTTTGTGACTGAAGTAACGGTTGTTTTAAAAAGAAGTCATTAAAAAAAACTTGCCTCGTATTTGAGATATCATTATGAGACAGATTAAAGATCTTTATTATCTCTTTGCTTCCATGATTTAAGGTACGATTGGAAGGGTGCATTATGGACTTATTTTTGAGACTAAAATTTAGAAAATGGTTAAGCACTATAAAAGTCAATCTGAGGAGGATATTTTAAATATTAACGGATAAATTAGACTGGGAGTATGCATTATTTTTGTAGATTTTGTAAAGTATTAAAATCTAAAGTTTTATGAAAACCATGAAGTAAATTTGAATAAAACATGTCCAATTTTTGGGATAAATAATGCAATATATTTAGGAGACCTTCTCAGAAGATAGAATCAGTATGGGACTGTAAGGTATCGTGAATATGTTTACAGAAAATATGTTTCCAAAACCTCAAAATAAAATTTTAGATAGTATAACCTCGGTGTTAAATACAATATTGGTCTTTAATAGTAGTTTCCGAAAAGGTGTTTTTAAAAACCAAAAAAAGCATTTTCTTATTTCGAAAAAAATGCGAATGCATTTATAATATTTGAATCCATAATCGTTTCACAAAAGGGTAAGAAAGACATTAAAATAAGTCTGAAAAGTTTTCACCGGTCCTGACCTCTGTGCAGTCAAGTGCTACTCTGGCCTCGAAATTTTATACTCCTGTTGTTTAAGTGTTTTACTCAACAACTTTTTTGCCATCATTCGAGAACTTGTGCAAACAGTTATGCCCCTGTACATTTTTCAAGACCACTGTGGCACACAGAAATACCTGTTGGAATTGTTTCTCTGAGGCGAGCAAGCTGCAGCTTGTACTTCAATCGCCAATGATAAATTAGTAAACAAATTGGTATTCTCAAGATTCAGGATCTATGAAAAAATTTTCCTAGGTCTAGCTAATATCATGTACCAGCAATGAATATACTTTATTTAGCGTACTTAGCGAACGTAAAGAATCAATAAATGCGTCATAACAATAAAGCCTTTGCTAAACCTATTAAAACTACGGAATAAGTTGACTAATTAAAATTGATTTTAAATGAACTGCGCCTATCCTTGGAACATAGAGGCAATACTAATAAATATTAGTAATACGGTAAAAAACTATAAAGTGACTTCAACCAATTATTAATTTGCTTGTTTTACCAGACAAATGGAGACAATAATATACATTTGGTATGAAAAAAAAATTATCTATTCTACTCTACCCATGCCTAACTTATTGAACTTAATTGAATAAAAAACTGCAATACCCTGGAAAAATATAAAAAAACCTATCAATGTATTGATAACGTAAATGAATTCACTTAGTAAAATTATTAGACTTTTATTAAAACCAACCTAGGTTTCGACTTATACAGCTGACTTTTTTTGTATTCCAAAAAGGTTCATGTACGTGTGCTGAATGATATGCTCCCTTCCCAATCTCCTCCTAACCTTAACTTCCTCCCCTCCCCTTCCCATAATACAATTCCTAACATTGCTCGCTCAAATGCCCCCGCTTCCCCACTCCCACCTTAGACAAACCACACACCTTTATGGTGGCTTGCAGGGTATTATGTAGATGTAGATGTACACTTCCCGCACGTTATCTCCCTCCCTATCCCCTGCCCCCCTCCCCTATCCCCCTTTCTCTATTCTGCATATAAAGGGCTCGTAATGTACCATTGTCACCTTAATAATGACTGTATAAGTTGAAACCTAGGTCGGTTTTAATAAAAGTCTGTGGAATTTTACTAAGTGAATTAATTTACGTTATCAATATGCGGTTCCACGAAGTCAAGCCTAGCAACATTTTTATATATTAATGTATTATTATAATTATGTTTGAAAAGTAATCAACTGCTAACATAACTAAATAACGTACAACGCCAACAAATTAACGTGTTTCCCCACTCCTCATCAACTCATTCACTGAGAGTTTCCAAAGTACGCCGCTGGTTGGCGTCTATCTTCTCTGAAGTCTCGAATATTCAAGGAGTACACATGCGTATGCAACGAAGAAAATTAAACTAAAATCAATGGCGACATGAACAACCAATGATAGTGAATGATGATACTTCTTTGACGTGACATGCTCTCAAGTCAATTTTCTGCCTTTGCTTATTAACTGAATCCTTGCCAGATGACCAAATGCTCTTAGAAGGGAGCAAAAACACAGAGGATGGACATTATACGAAGGAAGCATCGAAAACGCAAAAAAATTACTCGGAGATGAGTGAGAGGGACAGAGAAATGTGTCGGAGAAAAAATGAAAACGAATGAAAGACAAGAGAGAAAGGGATAAACACACAACGAGGCGCTGAAATGTTTTCATTGGAATTGTAAGGCATCTAAGGATCCTCCTCTACTTCTCTGATTCCCCGTAGTCCATCTCCCTCTTTCTCCGATTCGCTCCCCTGGTTCTTGGTGACCCATTCTCTTCTATCTCTCTTCCTCTCTCGCCTTTCCCTCAATCCTCGCGAAAAGTGAATGATACGTCGGTGGAGATGAAAAGAAGGCTTCACGGGAGAGGAGCACAAACAAAAGGAGAGGACTTGAAGAAGGAGTTGGATTGGATGAGAGTGAGACGCTGGCATTTATTTTTCCCCAACGCTCACATACTTTTGCGGCTCTCTATTCCTCTGCCTCGAGGCAAAGAAGGTGGAATCTTTCCCTCCACCGAGAGAGTGAGATGCTGAGAAAACGAAATGTATTTTTTTCCATCACTTTCTCCCCATTCAGTATTTCCCCTTACTTTTTCATACCCCTCTTTACTCCTCATATGCTTTCTCTCTTCCCTTTAAATTCCAAACACTCGAATCTTGAACCCTTTCATTTCAAATCCTTGGAATACAAAATGCTTTTTACCTTTCAACATAATTCCACATCTAAACTCGTATAAAATGTAAACAACCTAAATGTACATTCTATGGATAAATTTCCAACAAACACTATCCTGGATCACTCACAAAATTTCGTATTTTGAGAATTTATGGTGAACCAGACGTTCCCTTTAACTAGAACACCGCAAGAGAAAAAAATAATTTTGAATACGAATGAATTGTATTAATACGAATATTTATGAGCTGACAGGGTGTTATTGAAACTTTGTACCTCAAACGGCCTTTTGCTATGCACTCAGGAAAAGTTAAGTATCTGGCAATGCATTAAGGTCCCTAGTTATATCACTTTTTCCCGAAGCGAAAATTAATGCTCGGAAAACACGGCCTACCAACATGCAAATTACAAGTTTATTTTTTTCCTAATGGGCTAATATCTTTTGTGATAATTTTTGCCATGGAATTTCAAGATTTTGAGTAAAAATACCTCATTTGTCATACATAGATTTCAAGTGAAGTGGCCATACATTTGGGTAAACAGATGTGATTCATGATGAAAACGGATATTCAAGCCTCAATATGCCTATTATATACACTTATCGTGGCCAAGAACGCCTGCTAAGTTGACGGAGAATATATCTAACTCAATAAAATTAAGCGGTTTAGTAGCAACTTGGCAGTAACCTATGATTGCCAAACCTCCAAAAGTGCTCCACGTGGAGGTAGCTGAACCTATGGTTCCCTCACTAACCATACCAACCAAATAACCATTTACAGACCTATAAGTACGGCCGGTTTAATTTGCTAACATATTTGTGACTGGCGGGAAATATTGTCACCAATAGGGACTTTGGCAGAGCTTGTCTAAAAAGTAAAGTCGATCTTTTGATGCCGTAGAGTCACTGCCGCATTCTCGGGAGGCTGCTTCAGTGACCGTTCTACGATGAACTGTTGGCACGGATAGTTTGTGTAGGACTATTTTGGCAAAATTTTCTTAAGATGGGGAGATTTATCAATGAACTCTTTACTTGATATCGTCCTTTGAACTGGTGGTACGGCAAAAGAAACATCAGTGAAGGTTCTCCGCCTCGTGTTCTTGAGTACGAAGACTCTTATTTAGTGCACCCTGACAAACAGAAAGTTGACAATCAGTCGTCATGGCGAGAGGAACATTTTATGAGTGTGCAAAGAAGGCATTCATCTGGATGGGCGAATTAACTATATCCTGTTGTTTTCTTGGCAAGTTTCTAGACGGATAAATAGTCTCAATGAAGTGACGAGGGCCTTCAGCAATGTAAGACGATGTCCTGGGCTTGGATTGCATCACCACATGTCTGTAAAAATTAAAGTCCCTATTTCGATTAATTTCCTGGTAGCCATTTAAGTTATGATATATGTATAATCTTAGAATTATCTTTCATTAGACTGCTGAGAAGACATTCCAGCTTTTACAGCGGCATGAAGCACAGTTGTTGTTACACACACCACAGACCTCTCACTTACGATTTAGCTCCGAGTAATCATAACAATTCCAGTCAGGACTGGTTTGAGTTTAAGCGTTCTGTAGCTTTGTTTGGTCAATACCTCATCTTAAGCATATTTCCCCTCAGCTATGTC
Organism: Platycnemis pennipes; assembly: GCA_933228895.1. Taxonomy (NCBI): domain Eukaryota; kingdom Metazoa; phylum Arthropoda; class Insecta; order Odonata; family Platycnemididae; genus Platycnemis; species Platycnemis pennipes. The sequence goes on along the minus strand of OW121856.1, from coordinate 73,125,653 downwards.
CTCAACGTCTACTTCAGAAACACTCAAGAATTGGTCACCTTTTGAAAACGATAGTGGAAAACCATTTGAATCAGATTAGATATGAAGAAAACTCTCGAGTCTAAGCCTCTTACATGTTCCTTAGGCGAAGCCTTTCAGTCAATTTTTTTAGGTAAATATACTCGATGCCACTAATTATTGAACATTTATGATCATAAAGAAACTCGTCCTCGAGAACGGGAATCGTTTTATCTTAGTGCAAAGTAAATGCAGAGAAGTCCGCTCATGCGCAGAAGCCTATATAAAAAATTAATATGGTCTCCCTTGTTCAATATGTCCATTGATCATCCTTTGTTTGTAACAACATTTTATATTCTATCAATCAAACTTTTTTCCAGTACATTCCTCATGGAATCGTGTAGTTAGTTGAATTCTTTTGCTATGTGTACCAGTTGGCTGAGATGCTTTATCCTAAAAAGCATCTGGTTTAATTGCAACTTGCCGGGCTACAGAAAAAAACTCCTCCCTACTCTCCTCATTACTTTGAGAAGCTAAACCAGTAGGCTGCCAATACTCTAGGCAGCAAAGTAAAACATCTTTTTTTGCTGAGAGTTTAACTTCCTTAAAATTCTGAGGCCTTCAATAACATCGGGCAATAATTTACATCATGAATAACGTATTTCAAAAGTGAAAATCTGTTTAACGAGTGAAATATTGCGCAAATCTTGAGTGCAATACCGAGAAGCAATCAAATGTTAAGATGTAAAATAGGCATATTGCCCATAAGAAAATATCTCTCAAAAGAGTGTATTTGAAATGTAGTCATTTCATCATAGCGTTAACCGACCAAGGAATCATTTTATACGGCACATTCCCCACTTATTATTAGCTGCTGTGTAATCGAATAAGATTATACTAAATATATTTTCTCTCTTGATATTTCAGGTATGCATCTATGGCGCAGTGCCTTGCATGAGAGTTTATAAACTACATAATCCGTAAGTGAAGAAAAATAAAGTTTTCACTTTTCTCCTCAAATACATTGACAAACGGTTCTTCATTTATGCTATATATTCTAAAACTTTTAGAGTAATCTCAATACAGAGGACTTGACTTGACTTGAGTTTTATTTTACCTGGGCGGGATAGGACGTTACCGTTCTCTCCACCCCCCGCCCATGACATAAAAGAAACATGTATGTCTTATTACATTATTAGTTCAAGTAGGTACAAAGTAAAAATGTAGAGTTATCACATTGTAAAATCTAAAAAAAAAGAAAAAGTTCAACAGGATAACAAATAAGTACTGAATTATTAAATACTCATTTCTATAAGCAAAAGTAAAGGAAACCATGAGAAATGCATCTCATTTTGATATCATGGGGCACGATTGTGTACTTCTATTCAAATTACCAACATTAAGATCAAGCGGACATGTATTTTTGGATTAGATTTTATCCTACCTTTAGTCACAAAATAGGCTGAAATGCCTTAAATAACCGAGTCCTCCTTATAGTGCTGAAGGATTTGAAATTATAGATTTTTATGGAACTAAAATAAGTATTATTATTGCACTTTTAGGAGAAAATGTTAAGGTTACACATTTGTTGTATTTCACATTTGCATCTCAAGCGCCATTTGGTCATGGAAACAATGCTCACTAAATACCCTCGCACGATAAATAGAAAGAGTATCAAAATAGCACGAAATGTAGAACTTGGCATATTCATAATATAGCAGCTGTACTTTAACTCCAGTAGTTACAATGGTCATAGCGTTAGCTAAATATACCACTATGACGCTCAAGATATATCTACAACTTATTGAGGTCGTTTTATGGTAACTGCAAAATCTTTAACAGCTATCTAGAGGCCCCAGCTTATTCACTATCTGTATCTTAGGCTTTTTCTCGGTAATCTTATTTCTATCCCCCGTCATTCTCTATTCGTTTCCATTTCATGATCACGTAGTATACAAAACTTTCCAGCAGTAATGAAGACTTAATTACCTTAACAAAAATAAAATACCATAAGTCATTCGATTTTGATACATTTTTAGTCATTTCAAATCACATTAACGCTTGAGGTAAATGATAGGTGATATAATACTGCCTAATTTAAAAGTCTTAACCAGTAAGTCCATAGATAGATTAGAAATAGACTTCCAATTTCTAATGGCAATCTTCTTTTTCCTCATAAAAAATAATCCCATACGCTATAAACGAGCTCTCTTATTCCAAGTTAATCCATATCAACAGAGGTATGCAATTACTACTCAGTACTGAAAAAAATTAACAAGCAAAATCTAATAAGACGACATAGTAATAACATTCTCACATTTTATTTATTTGCAGAACTATATTCATTTTGACAACTATCCCAAAAGGCAGGATAAGCGTGACCAAATATAATCCAATAACTCAAAATATAACATATTGATCACCAATAACTTATGTTGATTTAAATTTTACCTTATGAGCAATACAAAATTACGTTTTGTTGACGTATTCGAATTAAAAAAACGACTATTGATTATATTAGCTTATTAATTGGAAACCAAACGGCAATAATATTAAATAGGATATTGAGAGCCTAGATACAGTTGAGATTATTTCACTAAAATACAACCTATGATTGTGCCCGTAATTTTCTCCAAAAGCGCGTCATAGAAATCACAGCATCCGAGGGCCAAATTTCCTTGGCACCAAATAATGACGCGTTTCGGCTTCGCAGGCGCCACAGAAACGGCTTGAGTGCCCAGACACAGCACGTTACCTGGTCGCTTTTTTCAACCTCGCAGAATGAAATCCCAACCGTATACCTTGTCACTATTCTCACCGCCACATATTCTTGACTGCCCCTCTTTCCTTTCCAGCGTCTCTCCAGACACAAAGGACCCCCAACCCCCGCCCTCATTCCTCGACCCCACCTCACTCCGCTTCGCTCCTGTGTAAGTGGTAGCAGTAGTAGTATTTGAGTGCCGTCAGGGTTAAGGGGCACCGGAGAAAAATGATGGAGGCCATAAGGGAAGGATTACGCCGGTGTGAGATTCTTTCTTGGCATTGGGAAGGGGGTTGGAGACTTGAGGTAAGTGGGAGAGGGTAAAGGGGGCGAACGGACGGACAGTAAATGGGGAAGCGTTGGTCTTAAGAGGTGAGGAGGGAGAGGGGAGAGAGAAACGGTCTGCAGATGGAAGGGGGTGTGGAAAAGGAAGGACTTGGGGGTGAGTGAAGTGGTGCGTGGGTGGGAATATGATGGAGTAGGAGGCAGCAAGGCCAAAGGAGTAATATGGACGAGATGAAAAAAAAACAAGTTTGAATATAGCGTAATTGATACTTGAGGAAAAATACTTCTGTCATAAGGGACAGATTTGCAAAAACATATTACGGTTTCTGAAAGACTATAAGGACATAAAAGAATAAATATGAGTAAGAAAATATGAATTTGTAACCACTAAGTTTTTCATAATTCAAATTTTCCACAGAGAAAAAACATCCAGCTTTCTCTGAAAAATATTGCTCTTGTGGAATCATGGGGAAGCTCCGTTTACGCGACTAGTTTGTAATCCATGAATATAGTATATATTACTAATATACTATTATTCCTTTAGTGAGTTTTCTCCAAAGCATACGACATATTGACAAATAATTTTATTCCATTTCGCTCACTGATTGCTCTAGTGTCAAAAACCAGGTTTTTATTTTCTAAAGGTATGGCTACTACACTCACTTTCAAACCAGACTTAATATAAATTTTACTATCATATTATCTTAAACTTATTATAAAATTTGAATATGAAACGTTTAAATACCTTTTTACTTCCTTGCTTCTATAAAAAGTTGTTAAATAGATCTGAAGGATAGACTAAGAGACACAAACAACGCTTTGATAAGAAAGCTTAATTACGGAAGGGAAATGGCCGTGTCCTTTCCATTTGCAAAACCTAATAGCCAATTGATATAAATAACACAAAATAGCCTTTATATTATCTAAAGTAGTTAACACTTAAGAAACATTACGACATGGATAAAATTGAAACTCTTTTCGTTGAAATATATGAGGGCTTGATACTTTTAAGTCGGTAAACTGGTAGTTTATACGCAGTTCCATGTCCATGTTACTCAAAGCGTACAGCGGAATTTTCTCCGCAGTGAGTAAACACGCAAAATATATCGCATAGCCACCATAATGTGTAGCTTATTCGCACAAAAGAAATAAATAGATGATCTTAGTAAGTCATACGAGTTGAAAAATCGATAATCGAAAAATAATTTTTTACCTGTAGTTCTAGTTAGCACACTTGTTGATTTCCTAAAATATCCAGTGTTCAAAAATATTTTTACATTTTTAGCCCAATGTCCAGGTTTTTTCCTATTTTGAGCACCATCTAAACTTGTTACATGATATTTTTCAAAATCTTCATTTGTCTAAATGCGCAGCAAGGCATTGAGCAATTTTAGCTTTTAAAACTTTCATCTATCTACATCTACACGATACCCTGCAAGCCACCGCGAGGGTGTGTGGCAGGGGGAATATTAATCACCATCGAAAAATTCTGTAACTAAAAATTCAAGTTAAAGGTGATGCAGGTCAGAAATATTAAGGGCATCGAGTCCTAGGAAAAATGTGTGACAACAAAGGTTTAGAAAAAGTAACAATCTGATTACTCATACTATCTCTAACTGCGGAAAACCAAATCGGTAAGTTTCACCAATGTATGCACATGAACACACGTAAGGTGTTTTACGAGACGTCCCTTTCACTTGCAAGATATTGAAATGCGCCAATATAAACTATACCTAATCCTAAACTTTGTGGAAGTAAATAAAATTGAAAAGAGGGCATTTTTTAAAATTCCTAAAATTGAGGTAGAGTGGCGGAATAAAATTCATCTGTAAAATAATAATCAGTTGCAATGTAGTCAAATCACTTTTTCGCAAATTCAACTGTTCCCTTACAAAAAATATCGCAAATGTAAGCCTCAAAATTAAAGTTGAGCTGTCCTGCTAGGAAAAAAGAATCCAAAAGTCATAATCTAACATATAAAATGTCAGAAGTATAATTTCAGCTAATATGAGAGTATTCTCTGGAAGGTACAAACTGAGAAAGAAGGGAAAATTGACGCAAGAATTAGATTAGGGAGATTTTATTAAGTAGGTAACTTCTAATTTAAAACCATTAAAAATCCTTAAGTTATTCACAGCTATCCAATTATTGATATGCCATTAAGTCACTGCCATAAATATGGAGCGACAAGGTGCATAACTCGTAATAAAGAACAAAAATGGTTGTCAAGGAGGTAAAGAGTCAGATTTAAAAATATTGAATCGACAAAAGAGGCCACTATACACAAATATAATAAAGAAAATGTTGCCCATTATTTGACTCAATTGACTGAAAAATGTGACCACGAAATGGTTGTTGCGGCACAATTATGCTTTTGAGTGATTTACCTGTATGGATAGCCACATAGTACAAATCATCTAATCACCAAGACTAATGTGAAGGAGAACAATTTTCCTACCTAAGGCGGTATTCGAACCCATAGCCTCTAGGTGTTTAGGCCGAAGTTTTGCTAACATTACTGCATCGTACCGTGTTATGGAATTAAATCACAAAAACATTAAGAGCCAGTTGATTTCGAATGGTAAAATCTAATTCAGTTCAAGCGCTGGAGGGCAAGCACGGTAGAAAAACAAGGATGAGGAAAAAGACACGATTTTTCCAGAAAAACAGGAAGAAAATAAGGCATATGAAGTGATATTTTACGTTCTAAAAACAGAATAAAAATGATTGTTGATATTCTAACAGAATATAGAACTAGATATCACGGAAAGCACCACACTAGGACCCAATTATGGAGGGGTAAGTGGTATTTTATAGGTGATCACATTTAAAATAAGATTATACATTTTTTACCTAACTCAAACTTATCCTGAAAGTTTTTAATCACCTCTCAAAAATGAGATGAAAATTCGCAGACGCAACATTGGTGAACACGCACGCCATATTTCTCCACGTGCGAGAGTGCCAACCCTTTGGCTGGCACGGAATCGGCGGTCGAAGGTTTTTATTTATTATTATAATGGCTTTACGCCACGTGTGTGACAAACCATTTACCGAAAAAGAGACAAAGATGGGAAAGGAGGCGGGATAAAAAATGGGGTATTAAATTCTGGAGGAGAGAAATGGAGGCAAGGGAGCCGGGCGCTTCTGCTCGGGAAGAAGGGATGTGGTAAAGAAGAGGGGGTTGGGGAATGCCATGAGGGGGCTGGGGGCGGAGGGGCAGTACTCGGTAAAATACGCGGGGGGAAGGCGGAGAGAGTTTTTCTCCGCAAGGCGGTCTCCGGAGGAAATGGCAGGAATGAAACGGAAGTGAAGAAATGCGCGTTTAGTAGATTGTGGTCGTCAGCGCCATGGCGCTCCAAAAGAATGATATGGATGAGGCCATTGTGATGCCTCGGGACGGGGAGAAAAGGCCTTATGCGCCCTCGGAGGGGTAGAGGAATGCCACGAGATGGAATGGCACGAGGAGTTAGCGGGGGAGGGGTGTCGGGTTTGGCTTGGCGGGGAGACCACAATGGTGGAGGTGCGAGAGGGCGGGGATTCCCTCGCGTGATAAAAAGGAGGAAGCCGTGGTGATATTACTTGTAAGGGGTAACGCCGGGCGATAAAAGTAGGACGGCTGTGTTCCAAAAAGCTAATATGGCAGGGATATATCGAGGGGAAGGTATTTCATCCCGTTTAGTAGATGGAGTAAATAGAATACCCATTGCGTACGGCGGTCGCTAAGAGCGACTTCAAGGCTTGCCTCTGCTTGAATTATTCAAGAGGTTCCTGTTAGGTACTTAAACCACGAGGGGACGGCGGAAATGAAAAATTATATTTCAGCACGAGACTTCAGAGAAATAGCGCCAGATCAATGTTTTAAAAGAATCCCATGCAAAAGAGAATAAAAGGTTTTAGCTGAAAATTTTGTCGACACCTTTCGCACTTATATTTAATAATTAGTTCCAATATAACCCGTATCTGAAATTATTCGACACCCTCTACCTTTTCTCATCTTGACTTCATCTACACTTCTTTCACAACCATTTTCTGCGCCAAAGCAAAAAGTCTTTTTAGTGCAAAGAAAAGGAAATAGACAATAAAATTCGGGAATTTTTCGTGATGACGGTTTGATAGGTGACGGTTGACGGTAGAAATAAGTTTTTATAGATCACACGCAAAGGAAGTATTGGGTACTAAAACCCCCTAAAATATGCAAAATTCCATTTGTTTTACGAGAACATGATGACGATAAAGCAGGTTTAGTTGGGATTCACTTGAAGGGTACAGAGTGTACAGTTTTCAAATTCTTGAGAACTTACAAAACTTCCACGGAAACGTTACGGTCCCGTAAAAGATAATTACAACTCTATCAATCAAAGTTCTAAAGATCAAATTAAATGCTAAAATCGGAGGATTTTTTATATAATTCTTAAAACCTAAAATTTTAATTTTAAAAACAGTTTGTTTTTATATTTGGCCCTAAGACGCCACTAGCTCAATTTCGTCAATTTTGCTAAGATGTTTTTGTTGAGGATAGAGGCTTGAGAGTTTGAAATATGTTACTTAAACCCATTCTTGGAAGCAATCAATTTGAAGTGCTCCAACGTTACCATTTCACTCTGATTTAAGAAAATTAAAATGAGTTTTACGAGTATAACTCCGCACTTAGCTAAATGGAATGCAATAGTGATGGATGGTGCTAAAATAAAATCCACTTGCAGGCTGCTGGAGCATTCCTATAACTAAGGTTCCTGAAATGTAGCAGTCGCGGGGGAAATGTCAGCCTCAAGTGTTCACTATTTCCGGTCTCATAAAAATTAAATGATCTTATTAGGATTAGCTGGTGCATTAAAAATGCTACTTATTCGCAATAGGGAGACCAATTGCTGTCAGTCCATTCAAATGACGGAGACTTAAACGATAAGGTATGAATAGAATAAAGAAGATATAGAATGATATTTCAGCTTTATCACCGCTCAAAATGTTGAGCCATAAGGGTTTTGTTTTACGCACTGTACCATTCCAGCATTTACTCAACATATGGACTTATGGCTTTACCATCTTAAATATTGCAAAACTATGAAAAAATCTAGCCAGAATCATTGTAAGTTTTTTGCAACAACGAAAATAGTATGCTGGGGAATAGAGCTAATTTATTAACTAATTGGTAGCTATGCAAGCAACGCAAGTGCTTGAAGGCCATGTTTAGCTACTGGTATAAATTCGTTTTTACCCATTACGTTACATATACATTACATATGCATGTATCAATATTCATGCAGATGTGATTTATACAGTATTTAAGAGAGTATAAGGTGCAATACTTGATGGAAGTTCCTAAGTGGTCAAAAACTTCAAGTTTTATTGATTTTAATTACTCAATTCTGCGAACTGTTTTGTCATGTAATTCTGGTTCATTTGAAGCATAAAGAAATAATAAAGTTAACTGATATAATTCTATAAATTCTGAATACGAATGTTAATAGTAAAAAAAGATATTTTTCTCATCCCAGCCGAACAGTCACAATCAATATCCTTCCATTTTATGCCTGTATTACTTTTCCTTTCACCTTGACAACATGATGCCTATGAGTTCAAATCAGAAGTACAAGATAAATTACTAAGTAGGTGTCTGACTTTAGTTGAGCATGCAATTTCACAAAATAGAAACTTATTTTTCCAAATTCAATATTAATACCGATGAAAAATGACAGCTACTCAAAATATACAACTTCATGGTATCCTATGTTCTCTCCCATCTCTTACATTTATATCTTTAAGGTTTCCCAAAAATAGCCATGACTCATGGTGGGAGTGTGAAGAAAAAGAGCTACGAGTAAGGGGACTTTAAGCAGCTATTATAGTCTCGATATTTTCATAGTTTTAGTTAATCCATTTCCATAGTTTTTCAAGGTGAATGTAATTTTGGGCTCTATAATCTTCAAGTATCAAGAATCCAATCAGAAGATGATTAGCATACGTTGTCGAACAGGGAGTGTATTTAAAAATAACTACCTTAAATACTTCTCTAAGTTTCCACTATTTAAGTCAAACAAAACTAGGTAGACATGCGGTAAAGACTGAGAAAACTAAACAAAGTGAAAGGATATCTGCAATTATCAGTACGGACTTTGGACTCGATTCTGTAGCACTTATGATCGTCTCTCAAAATGTAGCACCTCTGAGGTAATTAACCGGGTGTTTACCTTCTAAGACTTACGCTAATATTACTTTCCTAATTTTACTACCGAGTGCATTTCCATTTGAATGAATTCGGATTGCAAAAGACCATATGCGATTTACAAGAAATGCCTTAAAGGTTGCATTCTGACTAGCTATTAATAATAATTAGGCAAATTTCTTACAAAGTATTATTTTGTGCACCAAATGTCTTGCATTTGCCTATATACATTCTAATCGGGTTTTATGCTCTCTAGAATTGCAAGTTTGGGATTGAGAATCTTGACACTGCCTACTTGATAAATAAATTTCTTGCGTAATTCGGAGGCCACTTCTTTATTTTGAAAATTAGTAGCATTTTCACGTAATAATGGCATAATAAATTGAGTAGTTCCTGCTTGGTTGATTCCTACATTTCCGCTTTTTTCCTCCCTTTTCCCCAGAGCACCATGGTAGGAAGCGAAAGGCTTTATGCTAATTAGCTTAACTCCAGCATCGGACCGTTACCTCGAGGATTCATTGCCGGGGTTGGATGAGAAAAAAAAACAGAACTAATTTCGCCAATTACAGGAAGCTCAATCGTGCAAGACTGAGGAGATCTGACGAAAAAGCATAGTGCCCCTGATAAAACAGGAATGAAAAAATATAATTAAGTTAAAAGAAACACGGCTACACTTTTTGATTTAATACCAGGAGTCGGAAGACAACTCTAAATAATTTCTTTTCTACATAAAAGCATCAACCGATTACTGCATGTCACATTAAATTACCAACAAAGTAGCATTTACTGACAAAAAACTTGAAATTTTTAAAATAACTGACGCATGATGAGTGATGACACGTTATTATATACTATTAGACACAGAGCGTGAAATATGTAACCATCTGATTTTATAAGCTCTGATTTAAAAATTACAATTAAACATTGATTTTCAGAAAAGAATGAGCTACTACAGTGTTTTAAGAATAAGATGGTAACTATTGCTGTATATTTTTCGTATTCCTTAGAGGCTTACATAAGCATAACGTATTGACTCTCTTACGTATTTCCATTTTTCATCTTATAGAAGGTGCATCCATGATAAAAGTATCCATAATTCTTTCTAATGAGTTATGGCTGGGACCCAGATTAGGAGAAAACACTTTTGTTTTTAATCCAGACGGGTCACTTTGACGCAAAAGTAATTTTAAATTTATATTTTGATCGCATTTTCAAAGAGGGAATTTTTCTCTCGTGGCTTTTCTTCATTTTAACGGGAGCTTAGCCCAAATTAATTCAATTTTCTGAAATAAATCAATAATTATCTTTTGAATTGAATTTTTTTTGTATATTTATCTATTGTTTTTCTTCAAATATCTACCCTTATAATGCGTATTATCTTGCTCATTTGGCCATTTTCCATACCCGAATTACCTTTAAAAATAATATCTTATGTCTTCTTTCCCCTTCATATCTTTACCTCTTCAACTTTCATCTTAATGATGCGTGGAATATTTAGTAATTACTTTGTTGAAACCAGTATTCTGAGAAGTAGCGAGTAATATTCAACGTGTTCATGACGACAGAAAATTGCCTATATTACGAATCTATCCGTTATACCTAATTACTTGTTAACGGTGTGAACTTCCTCACATACTCACTGCTCAGTTCTACGCCAGTTACCTTTCTACTCACTCTTTCTCACCCAATTTCCCACACTACACCACTTTCACTCCAATGCTTTTACCTTTTAACGTCGCTAGATGGAGAAGACGATCAGCATTGCCTCGCTACGCTGTCTTCATCGTGCTAGAGGAACACTGAAGAAGGGATGCACGTTAGGGAAATGCCTTAAAAGGATGTTTGCGCAAAGGGAGATCGTGGTGAGAGTGGTAGACGGATACGAAGCGGGAGGCAGAGGGTGAGAGTACCAGTTCGGGTCTTTCTGCTGCTGAATTATGCAGTGTTTTCGCTGTCTTTAGGAGCGTGGGCCACGTCAAATCCCGTCTCCAAGGCAGTCGGGTCTCCTGCCTTTGCGTGCGTGCCTCACCCCGGTTCGGTGCGACACTCGAACACATTCCGTCTGACGCGGCGATTCCGTCCGCTCCAGCAAATGACGCAGGCTTTGTAGCCCTTCATGACGCTTTCAGTAGCGGTGCGTCATGCACGTTGGTTTTTATCGACACCGTCACTCTTCTCCCCATCTTTTTTCACCCAAATTTCTGATAAAAGCAACCGTGCTAAGATGAAGGATGTGTATTCCCTTTCGTACACAATACAATTAAATTTAGAAGCAGGTTTTAACGCAAATATTGGTACCAATTTCTTTACGGATTAATCATCTGTTTATAAATCATGTATTTCTTAATCTCTCTTCTATGACTTTTAATCCTGATTAAAATTCACATTAGTTTTATTTAACGAAACATTAGCCATTGCAAGTGGCCCGGAGGGATAAATAAGAAAACTAATGCTTCCAGAGTTGCGTAGTTCAAGTAGAATATCCTTCCTGTTAAATCCAAAAACGTTTTGCCATAAATATTAATAATTTTCAAAAACCTCACCCTTTTATTCCAAATGTCTCATCATCATATTGCACATGTCATCATGTGGTGTATGTTACACACCCTATTTAATTTACTAGGAGGCAGCTAGGGGAAAAATATAGCCAATTTATTTCATGTAATAAATCATCAGCATAAGTCAAAAACCCTAAAAATTGTTTTGTGAATGAGCATTAAATGACATTGTATAAGAGCTGAAATGTTTGGTCACGGTGCAATTCAAATAAAAGTACATAATTAACTCTATGAAGAAGAAAGAAACAGTTATGTTGAAAAAGCATGTTGTTTACGTTTTAAACTCCAATTATTGCTTTATGTTCCAAAGGAATACAAATGAATCAATATCACTTGTTAATAACTTCCACGTGCTTCAGAAAAGTGGACGATGCGCACACATAATTATTGGATAATATCAATTTTATTAAAAATATTCCCTTGTACGAAGGCGCAAGCTTAACACTTGATCTTAACACGTCTTCTAAACCATGAAGTTTAAGGAAAACCCAGTTCCAGTGGGGCGAGTGCATGAATGTTAAATTGCCAACTTTCCAATGGTAAAATTTTGAGTCAAACACTGCATCTATGCTATTTTTCTTGAACGATTTTTTTCAATATTACCTTACAATTTCGTTTCCGGCTAGTCTCTTACTTACAACAATTCCTAATTTCCTATCTCCTCACACCTCTATTAGGAAGAGCTCTTGCCTCCCAACAACAACACAACAAAAACAGGATTTAAGAAAATTATATTACTTCCTACTAGCTCTCTGGCGTAGATTGCTTTGCTTTTCTTTCATTTACATGGTCCATGGCGGTGGCAGGAGGCAAACGAAAAATCAGTTATTCAAGGGAAATTTAAAGCCTAGGAAAATATCACACCTTGGAAAATGGAACGAGCTTCTCACCGAGTCAATAATTTTTAGCATTTATACTTCTTGCTTTGTCTCTGAATCTCATTTTTGACAGTAGAGATTTTTTGTGAGTTTTATTTTGAGTGAAGAGATGAATAACGGTAGTATTACCTGATTCTCAAATGAAATTATGCAATGCTTTTAGAAAGCAAGCAAAAATAATTTTTAATTATATTTTTTGACTTACGTAGGTAATAGTGTCCTCTTCTTTGTATTACTGGTTTTCATTTCTTCCTCATTTATTTATTACAAAATTATCTTTTCTCTTAATTTCCAACATCCTGTGAGAAATACAAATGATCAGTATTTAAATAAGGAAGTTCCTTGTTTCATTTTCACAGTTCTGTCATAGTATTAAAATGACTTTCCAAAATTTCAGTACAAAGTACAACACGTTTAAAATATGGTCATTTTTCATGCAATACAAATATAATTTTATTTTGTAGTACAATACGTTAAAATATGGTTATTTTATAATACAAATATTTTATTTTATTTTATAATGAGCATAAACAGTGCTATCAATAGTTGGGTCATACTTGAGAAACTATTTGACAAGTGAATTATGCATGTTATTAATTTCTCTAAGTTAAATTCAAACACTCTTTGGTCACTAAAATCAGTAAAATTGCTGTTTTAATCACACTGGTAAAGAGACTAAAAATAATATTTAGGTACATGAGAAAAAAATAACTAATATAAACAGTTACGGATAAATATGTAATAAGTATTAGCTTAAATAGTTTTGTCCACCATAAGAATCACCGCAGAATTTGTTTCCAGGGTATATCACCTTGACGCTGAGAACGCAGAAAAAACCTAGGATTTTAGCTTAAAAGAGACTCGGTCGAGAGGGAATCACCTCGTTACACGCTCTACAGACTTCCTGAAGTATCTCCTTAGTCACTTTCACTACATATCTCTCCAAAACACTCGTTATGAACCTAGCCCGTTTTTCCGCCTCCAAGTTTCATGTTTCTGCTTATAACCTCAAAATTTTACCACAAGAGCTGAGTGGCATGATAGGGCTTGAATATGAGACATAAAGGAGTAAGAGAAGATGAGAACTTCAGCGAAGGGGAGAATTGAAATTAATTCTGGCATAAATTTGTGGTAAACTAGGACGAATAAAATTATTATCTTTATGCTAGAGAGACACCCGATTAAATTACTTTGCGACGGAATAGTACCTACTGTAAGCACCGCACTAAACAGACTTCGATGTGTAATCAAAAATGAAAAATTCATAAATCTGTTCTTCCTCTTGAATGGAAACGATTGATATCACATTAGCTATATGAACGTTCGAAATACCATAGTACTGGCAATATTTCATGACATGCTTTGCTTCCTAGTGAAGAAAGTACGAGTTACTTAATGAATAATATTTAAGGCTTCCTTTGCACTTCCTGTCTTCATTAACTGAAATATGGAAATTAAAATGCAATCTATATATAACTGGATCGGGTTGAGTTTTGGCTTTCAATCCCAAGTTCCAGGGTTCATATCCAGGGTGAGACTAATTTTTCATTGATTTACCGTCTGAAATTGAGTGCAATGTGGTTTTGTATTGTAGTATATTATCTAATGCTTGTTGTCGTGACGTTGAAAATTTAAATTAGTGCGCTTCCTTTGATAAAAAGATCATTATCAGATTCCAATTGTCGAAAAATTATCTCATATTGACTCATTTGTATACAATACGGATCGGGGTAGTTTAGTGACTAGAGTACGGGCCTCTCACCCTGAAGGTCTGAACTAAAGTCCCAGGGTTGAAAATAGTTTTGATCGGTAAGATGACCCCTAGATGAGGAGAGCACACCGATTTCCGTGCTCCTTCCGACGGATGGGGCGTAAAACCTTTAGAGCCCTTGGCGCCTAATTGCTAAGAGCAGGCTAATACCGACGTCAAGTTTCTCTTCAGCCTTTACCCAAAAAATTCTCACCTATTTCAACCATCCATATATACTTAATATCGCATTTTCCCTCATTTTTTGGTGTTCTTCATCATTTAATAACAACTGCTAATAAATTAAACGAGTAATTCGCTCTTAATCAGTACATTTAAATTTTATCAATTGTAATAATCAAACCCATATATTTGTGTAACAAGCAGCTCTATTTCCGATAGTTGATATATTGTCAACTAACGAGTCCCACCCACAACTTGCTTCACAGCGTCATCCAATTAATAAATATGGAGAGAGCGAGGGAGGATAAGCAATCGAGTCGCACGCCGCATCATCCCAGCTAACCTGAGCTCCTCAAGAACAACCCTCAGAATTCTCCCCTTCCCCGCATCGTCAGGTTAAGGCTTCACAGAGTGTATCCACTGGTATCTCTGACATTCTCCGCAAGTGGATCCTCAAACGGCAGAGAGTGTGAGGGGAGTTGGCGGATTTTAGCGGGGGAACGATGAAACTTGCACTTGGGAAGCGGAAGTGCTCCCTCCTTCACCCTTGAGGGCCGCGGAGCCCTGTTTCCACCCAAACGCGTCCACCCACTCACCCCCTCTTCCCCCCTCACACTCTTCTACCAAACCCCCTCCTTGTCCCGCTGTCTCCTCTCCCTACAACGAGGGAGGAGGAGTGCTGGAACCGGCTGCTTTTCCGCTGGCTGAAACTCTCTGAGACGCACGCAAACTCCAGATCTCTCCTTCGTTTCCCGAGCTAGACCCGTGGCGCAGTTTATCCAAACGTGCGGAAGATATACGGCATGCTTAATGGGAGTTTTGAGGAGGCAAAATGCCACCCGCCTACAACTAGGTATCCCCCCTTGCCGAAACACTTGACTCAGACCCAGCGGGGAAGGGGGCTGGAGGGAAGGGAACGTGAAGTCGGGGGGCTAATCCGATTTCGTCCCTGCCAAATTTGAGGAAGAGCTCTCGGCATCCGCGTTTAACTTCCCGGAACAACTCACTTCAACCGCTTGGATTTCTTAAGGAAACCCAGAGGTATTAGTTTTCCCAAGGTTTTTCTGTGGAATTTTTTTTGGTGAATACTCAAAAAAACTAGCAACCGCTAAAATCCCCATGTTAAAACATAATTTGTCTCTTCACTTCTTGGTATTCTATGGATTATAGTCCATGGGATGAGTTTACTTTTGTATTAGCAATATAGTCCATTTTCTTATTTCATCGATTCGTTAAAACATACTAGTCATCAATATCCTCGTTCGATATTGTTGCGTAGCACTCGTATTCAAAGATACGTTTCGTGGTTGAAATGTTTGATTAGCAAGCTGAAAGATACACGGATTGTTAATGTGATGCGTTAAGTTTCCTACGCATGACTTATTGGCATTTGACCTAAAATTTTAAGTTAATTATTATCGTCTCTAAAAATTGTTGCAATTAAGAAGAAGAACAATAGGAAACACGGATAATAGCAACAGGGTTGATCCAATCGTCTAATTTATTTTAATAAGGTTTTTGACAAACAGAGATTTGCATTAAATATTTTAAAATCTGATATTAACGTTTCTCAAGAAAAAAATCTCAAATCCTTAATCTAAATGGGCAAAGGACGTAAATTTGGTAAATGGCCAAATTACGTACCTAGGAAGGGCGAAAGGGCAAAAATGGAGATAGAAAAGGCATATAAAGGTAAGGACGTTCTCATTTGTTCATGAATTTCAAAAAATCAAAGAAAAATAAATGAATAAAAAATTTTCACTTGTGTAGTCACTCACTAGGGCTATTAAAGCAGTCCTCAACTAATCCTTATGCGCAGATAATTAAGGAAATAAAAAGTAATACAAGTGAACTCACACTAACACTTACTCGTTCGGGATTGGATACGAAATACAGTCACCTTCATGGATCCAATGACGCACACGATCCAACTTAGCGAGGCTTCCTTCATTGCCTGTGCTTCTTTGAACACACAGAATCAAGAGGCGAGTGAATGATTATTAAAAAGCAAAAAAAAACATAAGATTGAGAATATTGCTTTGGAAAGTTTTTCACTTTCAAATATTGTCACACCCATAGACACCCTATTCCCATTCTGATATTAGCGTTTCAAATGATTAAAGAGATTGAAGGAATATAAATATTTTTTGTAATAATTTTGAAAACACTTCAGAATTATGACTTTCGGAAATTTATATTTTCTATATTATGAGCTTTCTAGGGACGATTCATGACTTTCGGCACACTGAAATAGAAACGCACAAATTTGATTGGAATAACGATGCCGTTGTAGAATAGAATGTTCCATGAAACCTAAGCAATAAAATACAAATGTATTTCTATTTAATTATCTTACTCGACTTTGTCAAGTTATATTATGGAGATACGATCTATACTAATTCCAATTGATTATAATATATTAACTAAAGTATGTACGATGCGAAGGCTTGATTCAAATGTATTGAAAAAGGTTCCTTCTAATAAGTATTTCATAATTCTTATTTATTTTAATTCCATTATACAGAATCATTAAATCACTGATAATTTGATAATGCTGTACTTATAAGGCATGATAAGTGTCAAGTACCTTTAAGGGCCTTCATTGTTAGCAGACATAGCCATGTTCCAGTTAGAAAAAGAGAACTGAAAGGAGGGAAGTCAGGAAGGAAGAGCTAAGGAGTTAGAGCACTTAAACATCAAAAACAGTTCTGTTTTATCAAGGACAGGAAGAAACGGGATTCTCTTTCAACAAGTCGTTCGTTAAGTGCAAGATTTAAAAGTGCTTCATAAGATTTAATGTGGAGCGGGTGCGAAGCGGAAATAACACCTCTCTTCAGTTCATTTCGGCTGGCTGTATAAATGGGCTATTTACGAGTGAAATACCTAATTGAGAAATAGTCGTTAAGAGTAAGGACAAGAAACATAAGAGGAGAAAGGAAGTAGGAATTGGGGAAACGTTTGTCTTGGCTGGGTGGGAAAATGGTCACAGTCACGGAATAAACTTCGGAGAATTCGTTACACGGAGTAAATAGAGAAATTGGAGCGGATTCTTATAGAATTCCATGAGATCAAACTCCATCTTTTGCCTACTAGCCTTAAGTGTTTATCCAAATGAGTCATTCAATTGAAGTCAACATGTTACATGATAATGATCTTGAAAACTAGTATAATTTAATTTATTTCAATTATGAAGACTCTTGCAATACATATAGGCCAAATATAGAAAGGATTTAAAAGAATGAACAATGTCAAGTCGTGATTCTCTCAAAGATCCCTACACGTTTGATTATCTACTCAAACTAACTCAGTGACTTAAGAAGGCAATCCATGAAAAGAATCCAAAAATTCTCAACAATGTAGCCATGACTGAACCACACACGACCTGCTGCTGAGTTGCACAGCTGGAAAATGGCGTCTCACCGCAGTCTAACTTCAATATTAATATATTTGTTCGCAAAAAAAGCTGTTGAAAATTGTAAAAGGAAGCGACAATATTTACGTTTTCTAGTTATCTTATCGAGGAGCAATACAGAATTTTATTCCCAAAAACTCCAAACCGCAGTTTTAAGGCCTCAGACTGGATGAGAGGATCACGCCTCCTAAAGATTGGAAGCCCGTACACATCCACAGTGGGAAAAGTAGTGGAAAAGATGAATACTTGGAAGAAGACACATACATTTAGAATCGATCGGTACGAGATTTTAGGAAAACGTTAACTAATGGGAAGATGAAAAACAGGTGAAAAGAGTACTGAATATTTTTTGTCGAGTGCCTTTGAGATTTGCAGTGTTAGGTGATATAATGTAAGAACGTTTTGGAACAATTCGCCCCAGAATATACATTACAGGGAAGAGAGTAGTAATAAAAAAAGGGAGTAGTCGGGCATAGTCGAGTAAAACAGAGAAATAAAATGCTTAGATCCTAGGTGAAAGAAATAAGGAAGATTTCTGCTTATATTATTATTCATGGAGGAAATGTTTCGTTCACGCGTGTGATCAGTACGCCGTCGTCGGCGAAAGTAGAGATTAAAACGGCATAGGCGGATAGACTGGATAGTAGAAAATACTTCTAAAAAATAAGAGAATTTTATGTAAAAAGTCAGATGATTATAAGAAAATTTCTGTTGTACAAACAAAATCAGATGAATAAATACTCACAGAGAACCAAATGCAATATAAGATATCAAATGGATGACCAACTTTTACAACTTTATATTGAAAATTGAATTGGATTAAAAAGTATTGCATTAAAAAGTATTGCATTGAAAATGATAAAAAGGGACGTAACAAAAATATAACAACATTAATGCCCGAATAACCTTAATAAGGAAATAATTGAATGCTACAACTGGCAAGGCACATGTGATTATTAACTACATTAGTCGTGGAAGTCTAAGCAAATGATTTGAAAAAAAGAGATGGGGAGGAACTGGACTAACGTAAATATTGAGATACATTTGAAGGGATAGCTAATGTCCACGGAGATTAATAACGAACACAGAGATTTAATAAATCTCTATGCATGAAATCACAGTAAGATAAATGAATGATTCAATGGAGGATTTATGAGATGAAGAGAAAGCAAAAATGACTAACAATAAGATTCCCGATGAAAAAGAAGCCATTAACTACCGGAAGACAAAGAAGAGAGAAATTGGGGTAGGCTTAATATGTCACTCATTTTGGTAGCACTTAGGGCAAGAGTGAATGTAGATAAATGAATGAATGATTATTGTGTTCTTATTAGATGGATTTACAAGTTGAAAAGATAGATTTAAGAAAACAATACTCACAGATTATTTTGATAAATATGTAATGGCTATTGAAGTGAGGAATTTCTTTGCTTTGGGGAGGAGTATGAGTGGAGATTGGAGGAACAAAAGCTCGACTCAAGGTCTCTATTCTTTTACGTCTTATTCTACATGGCAGATGCTGGGCATGAAGTTTTTCTAAGAGGGTACTATGGCAGGAAACGATAGTACTTTCAGTTCTCTGCCAGCTTTGGAGCCCGTGCTGTTGAAATGGGATACTAATACACTATATTCAATGAATGAATATCCTAGTTATTGAAGATAATTTGATTATCAGTCCTCAATAGTTTCATATAAAACTTATATCTGAATGACTCATGAAAAATTACACTCGCTGGTGGAACTGAAGCCTCAAAGGAGAATTATATTTAAACAACAGCCTTGATTTAAATATCTCATTTAACTATGATAAAAAAATGTTAAATTCTAAATCTTGAATTAAGTATAGCTTTACAACTCAAGAATCGTTCAGCTAAACTGTGGCATGGAATGTAAAAAGTAATGGACTTGAGTCAATAGGCTTTTTGCCAATTTCGGGCTATTCATGGGGAATCAATAGCTCAAATTCAATTTTGCAAAAGCAAACACTGTTCGCAAGTGGAAAATATTAATAATTAGATATTAAAAAGAATAAAAGTTATAAATCAAGTGATGAGTATGTTGAAGGGAAGAAACATACAAATATGAGGAGATTATCTGATAGGAGAATTGAGTGGAGAGCTCCTTCAAACCAACCTTAGGAATGTTGACTGATGATATTGATGATGAAAAGTTCTATTTAAACAGACCCCATAGAAATGTAGCCCTAACACTTCGATTTGAAAAAAGTAGGTACGCAGAATATTTCGACGCTTTGGCAGCAAAACAATTCCAAGTCGACCGCCTAAAACAACCCAGCAGATGCCCAGGCTCTCAGTTCCGTGTTTTGGATTCATTAAAAGCCATTGTTTCGTCTCCCTCCTTCGGTGGCTCTCCGTCTCAAGAACCCTTGCCCCATTGTTCCTTCGGGTCGATAAAACCAATATCCAGGGACCAGTGAGGCAAAGCTCTTGTTACCTTTACCATGCACCTGCTGGAGGAATGAGATGCGTCGATTGGTTTGGCCTCTTTCACAAAGAACCTTGCCTGTCATTAACAGGAGGTGAATTTCCTGTTTTACTGACGTCGCAAATATCGATTCGCACATTTTCCGTTGCAATTTGCCCATCCATCAGCTTTTCAGAGCCAAACTCTCTGGCATGGTGATCTGACAGAATCATGCTATTAAATAATGAGGCAAATTAAATGACATCATTCTATTCCACGTACAAAATAATCATACTGATTGCATTGGTATTTCGTTTTGTGCCGAGGAATTGCTGATATATACGTAAGCTGGAAATCCGTTTGAAGAACAAAATAAAGTTTTTTATAGTTTGTCACTATACAAATGCTTTTCTAATCGATAGCGTGGGCTGCATCATAATCATAATAATTGGTCAACAATCCTAGGATTGGTTTGACGCAGCTATCCACTCGATTCTTCTATCGGCCAACCTTTTCATTGTAATGTAATTCTTTTCTTTTACATTCTTCACAACCTGTTCCATGTATCTCATACGAGGCCTGCCTTTTCCAATCTTCCCGTTCACTTTTCCCTCGACGATAGTCTTCATCAGGCCATCGTGTCTCAAGATATGGACGATTAAGTTGTCCCTTCTTCTTTTTAGAGTTGTAAGCAGACTTCTCCTTTCTCCTGCCCTTCTTAGGACTTCCTCGTTACTTACTCGGTCGATCCGTTTAATCTTCAGCATTCTTCTGTAGCACCACATTTCAAATGCTTCTACCCTTTTCTTCTCCGCTGCTGTCATCGTCCATGCTCACTGCCCCAAAGAAACATGCTCCAGATGTATGTTCTGATGATGTTTCCTTACTTCTACATTTGTATTTCCAGCTGTAAGTAGATTATTCTTTTGATAGAACGCCCTCTATGAACGAATCTGAAAATATCTAATGCATAGGGAACGATAATTTAATTATTTCCTATCATGGAACGGTATTATATAATACATTTTTGATTAGAACTCCTAGTAGATAATGAAGCAAACAGTTATAAACTGGAAACACATCATCATTGTCAATATTACAAAAGGTTCTGTATTACACTTAGCCAAATAAATAATAGGATATAGCATTAGATGGATTAATGCAATGCCTACCATTATACATAAACGATTAGAAGGCCGTTGAAGCAACAATTATGATTATAAATTAATCTGGTGACCATATATGCTATGACTATTCTACTTTAAACGTATTTATAGAAGATTGTACTACATTCTTGAAGCCGAAAATTTTCAGCAAATCCAAGCTATACGAAAAATAAAACTATAGTTTGAAAAGCTGGATAAACTTAAAATCTTAATTCACCAGTGGAATGCCCAGGTTTTTCCATTCATTTTTCTATGACATGTCATGTAAAAAACTGTGCAGACATAAATCTTTTAACTGGTAACATTTTGCTATAAATTGGTACATTATGCGGGTTTTCCAAGCATCTCCTCATGTGTAGATTTTTTAGTGTGGAATTTTATATAAAGTATGAGTATTTTCATATAAAAACAAATTTATATCCTATTGAATCAACAATAAAGTAAAACATCGGGTTGGGAACTTTATCATTTGACCGGGAGCAGAAAGTATTTATCGATGCATTGAGATAAATAGAAGTGGTTGTGACTACTGTCGTGTCAAAGAAAGGTGTTTTGTGCCACCTTTTATTCCTAAAATACATAAATGATACTCTCCAATATAAACGGCAGCATTAAATTATTTATATATCACACAATATATGCATGCGTTAATAAATAATTATGAGGACTATATAACAAAGGCTTGAGGCTTGATCAACATATTGGACTAGTGCAGGAAATGTGGAGTAGAACTAAGCCTGAAAAGTGTAGAGTGATGATATTTTGAGTGAACGAATGGAAAAATAAGACGCCAAATAATAAAATGGATTGATACGAGTAATTTGGAAAATGTTTAAAACCTGAGTCGTACCAGCTTCCGAAATAACCATTATATAGCTTATTTATCATAAATTTTCGTGTCATCTCTAAGATATTGTGTTCATTGGACGTGTGTCACGAAATAGCTAAGGTGCATTAGCTAGGCCAACGAGGCTAAGGATAGGCTAGGCTAACGCTAGGCTAAGCGAGGTGTTAGTAACGTTAGGTAGACCAACGGCGGAAAATGTATCTAATGTTTTGGACCCATGAAAAAAAGAACACACAACGGATTTAAATAAAATTCAGTGGGGATCAGCCAGATTTGTATATAATTTTTATAACTATGAGGTAAGTGTAACTTTGTTGCTAGAGACACTGAGATAAGATACCATTCAAATGCGAAGACATAATGCCAGACTAAGACTTTCCCATGCATACAGGGCAGAAAAGTTAATCTCCGACACTGAGAAAATTAAAAAGACCGCACACAGCGTAGGTAGACGATGCCGCACAAACCACACAGAGAAAAAAGCTAGATCATAAATGGATTCAAATACTCGTTATTTCCTACAAATATTTATGATAATGACAGCATAAAAACTTTGGTCGACATGATGCTTACATAAAAATGAATTTCCGAAAGCAGGGATACTATATTAATAGGATTCCCGAGTCCCGCGAAGCCATTGATACAGGCCCAGTCGCGTAAAATAGGTTCCCCCAAAGTGGCGCTGGCATCGCGAAGCGCCCGACAAACGTGAGTATAAGCCCGTCGCAAATACGTTGCGAGAGGAGCATTTTCGTTCGAAAACAAGTAATTAAGGACTGCAGAATAGAATTAAAAATATTGAAAAAGCCCTGGTGCTATGTTCTTGTAAAATACAGTTGAAACACACTAAATGTTACGTAAAAAAAGACACAGCTCGAAAGCCTAACATTCCGGCATCGTACTAATACAAAAAACCTCTGTGTCATAGCTCTAATAAAAAGGCAACGAGAATATGCTACGCGGGCTACTTTAGATCGTAAGTTAAAGAAGTGTTAACCAAGGCACGGTCACGGAGACACGCACTCTCACAACTGCTATAGGAAATGAAAAACGGTAGTGACAATCGGGAGATAGAGTAACTTAAACCTTAGTAAAACCTCATACACGCTAATATAAACTGGGAAACGCCAAAGACTTAAACAATGAACAATGAGAAAGAACGCATTTTGCAAACCGATATATTATTCCATAAAAAACTGCAAAGAACAGTGCAAAATGAGTAAATTAACAGTTAGATGTATTTATTGAAATATCAAAGAAAGTGTACACAATGACTTGAACAATTGACAATGAAAAAGAACGCATTTTGCCACCAGTATATTATTCACCTACAGTATTCATCTATCCCTAGATACTAAAAACATCTATCTTACTTTCATCTCCACCACAAAGGTGTGTGGCAGCAGCTGAACTATCACCAAACGTGTACTAAACTTCTCCATGAATTTAGTCCTTACATGTATCTGAGAGGCACAATGCCACCGCCAAGGAAAATATCGGATCAACATTTATACACAAATTAAATGTTAGCTACAAATGACACTAAATTCATAGTACATGTAAAGCAATGAAATAGAACCTACTCGATTAGTCAGTCACTCCAGCACACAAGACATTATTACCTTTATATAATCACAACACAAACACATATCTTATGTCAAAAATGTATATTTCAAAAAATTTCTACCATCTTAATCTATTTTGCATCAACAACAATTTGTACAACATCTATTTTGATTTCCATATGTACCTTAACTATAATCAGTTACTGACCCTAAATATGTGCAAAAAATCGAAAATTTGAAACTCTCTGTGATACATCTCATTACAAAACATCTTCATAATCCACCCTGCCAAAAGTATGATTGGACTTTCAATAATTTCGTCACATATTCAGAGAATCTGTAAGTCTTACACTCCTGCAGGAGTTTTAATCGGTATTTTAACCTATGGTCTGAAATAATTACAACCTAATCCTTCTATATTGATTTCAATACCCTCACTTACTAAAATTCTTTATACCGGCATGCAACTACCTAGGCTATTGATACACATACGGTGGTATATTATTTATTGTATGTTATCTTTAGATTCAATCGCAAGGTGTTCCAGAGTAAAATAGAATACTTTTTATCAATATCCGCTTTGAGCGTAAGTTTTCGCAGCGCGGAGAATTTCCAGTTGTCTCCTTCGGGAGCCGCCGCGTTTGGCGCTTTGTCATTCGAGCTTTCGCGTCCATTGCAGGCTTCACCATCACGGTGAAATAAACTGATGATGCGGTTGGTAAATGAGGCGAAAACTCTGGCGACAAAGCTTTACAGCGGCTCGCGTAAGAGATACCTTGAAATATACGTTTTGTTAAAAACCGTCCCACTCTCATGAGCAATTATGAATTATTTCAATACCAAAGAGAAATGTGACTCTTACGTATGAATTTTCAGTTATTCTCGTGCCTCTCCATTAGTTTGGTGAAGCAGGCAATGGAAAGGTATCAATATTTCTGATGTAACAGGCGGATCCAGGAAATGAAAAAGTTATATCGCTAATGGCCGTTGCTGAAATCTCCGAATTGTACATAAATACACGCTGGTATATGGACGTACAGACGAATAAACTTCCTTCCTGGAGCATCCTGGTAAGAAAACTTGATCAAATAGGATTTGCATGAGAATCAAATGTAAGGGCCCGAAAAGATAAATGCAGCAGCTCCTACGCGCAAGTTTTCCGAGACTCAGTAGTGGAGAGGCTGGATTTTGAAAGGTTGGAGTCTGCGATGAAGTTCGCATAACTTAAAGAGTGATACACAGTCAAAACGGAATGATAAATGGAATCCGCGACCCGGGTGCATTTGTATGAGCAAGCATGTACGTAAAGTATTTGAAGAGCTCCACCAAAGGCATACTCTCCAGCCTGCGAGTTTTCCGGATGAAACAAAAGCAGGCATAAAAGGAGATGGATGAGATGTTGGTGAATGTAGAGCAAGCCTTGAATTAAACACTACAAGTATCAATCGCGAGTGACAATTTCATTAAATAATCATCTCGCGTTAATGCACATTTATTTGTTTATTTCTACCTCCCCGAATACATTTCCCCAAAATTCAAGTCCTGGAATGGAATTATGTACCTATATTGCATCGAACAAAGTTAATCATATGAGTGGATACATCTTCAAATATTACAATAATACTTGCGGAAGTTTTAGCTTGGAATTAATGATCATTCATTCATTCAATTGATAAGCCGTGCATGGTGTATCTTTAGCCTGGTGCTAGGACAGGTATTCTAAGCAAGCCTACTTTATCACCAAAACAGTGAAGGATTTACAATTATCACGAATAACGATTTTTTTCTCTCCCAAAACTACCCGTAAATCCAAATTCAAATTCCTATTCCGCACTTTTTGGACGTGATGTTTCTTAGCTAAAATGTCATTGGCAAAAATTCTGCTGAAGAATTAAGTTGTATTACAAAAATATAACTCTTTAACTGTACGTTTACAGTAGGTAGCTTAAAAATAGAAGCATGACAACACGGCACGATATCCCTATGGCCGTTGTTTATCTTTTGCACGTGGAGGTGAAAACTTGGCGAAAACTTTTGCATTTATCTCATTTGTTTACTGCAATAAACGAATGTATTTCAATTTCTTTATTTAAGTAGCATAGATCGTGACGAGAAAATTGTCCATAAATATATAATAATATAAAAATATAATAGCATGCATTTTTTGTTTTCACTCCAAGAATTTCTGCTATGACAAAGCAATCGCCGTTTTTAAGAAACATGACACCAAAGGGAAGTAAACCAAAGGCAAATTGCTGGATTATGCCTTCTTAAATCCCTTTTTAGGAATGTTTTCTATCAAGGGACGGCTAATTCCTCAACGCAATATACTCGCTTCGTATCTTTTGAAATAAACGTCTGTTTCAGTAGCAATATGGAACCCATATTGTACAGTGAAGCCAGATGGCGCTTGAGGTCACGTGACATTCGTCAAATTTCCGGAACATTTTTATAGTATTTAATAATCCTTGTGGTTAGCATAGAAAATTTTAAATAAAATAAATAATAAAGCTTACGGAGTCTACTTAGTTCTTTCATTTATCAATAATAGAATATTTTGGCTAATGTATTCAAATGAGTGAGAACATTTCGTATGAAGTGCATCATTAATGCACGAGAAAGACATTTTATGCATATACCGCATTGTTCACGGGTATTGTTGCTTTGTTAATTTCCCAGATTTTTAGCATCGCAAATAAACGTGAAATGCTCAAATTGTTGTCTTCTGCTTTCATGTGAACACTTAATTGGAAATATGATGAGAGAAATGATTATTTTTCAGTACATTATCCATTTAAATACATCCCATTTGTCCTCATGTTATTATCTTGAAATATCTTCGTACATTATAACCATATTTAAGAGCAGAGGTAAAGTTGTTTAAAACAAGGTTGTTGATAAATAAAAATAAGCTTTTACTAAAAATTACTACAGCTTAAAATTGCCCATCATTGTCAAAGTAGATACTTTAATTTTGATAACCATATAAGTTCTATAAATAAATTAGAAATTTATTTCTTTCAGGTTCTCTCCTGTTGTTTGATGGTGAAAAATATTGTTTGAAAATAAATTACACCAGAGAGTCGAGTATGAGCTATTCACAAGTGGTCGATTTTTGGTTACGTGAGGCAGAGTAGATTCAAGCAAATCAAGGATTAAAATATGCAGTTGGATGTGGTGGTATGTAATTTAGCTAAAAATTCCTCATCCTGCAATGCCATGAAAACAATTTGCAAACATATGGCTCGGGTAATAAATAATTCATTATACCCAGACAAATATTCATAATTCGGAATTATTTGGTCGCAATTATGCTGCAGCCTTTAATCAATGTTCTATATCCGGTAGTTAATGATTTAAAATATGCACACGATGCGCATGACATCAAACCATTACGTAGAGTATAAGATAAACAATTTGCTTTAGGAATTAATGAACAATGCATCCTGCTGCCCTTTTTATGCCTAGTTAATGGATGAAATATATTTTTCTATAATAAGTGAGCTGGGCTCAAACGTGATGAAAGGGATAACTGGCGTAAATGAAAGCTTTATTTCCCATTCGGTTTTCATTAAACCCCGAGCCTAAATCCATTCCTTTTCCCGCCACTCGTTTCCCCTCCACTCTCTTGCACTCTCATGCTCAGGAGAAAGAAAACTCCATTAAGACCGCCATAAGAGCGGAGCTTTTCTGCTGATGAGTTTTAAGCTGGCTGCCAGCGAGATGGATATCCAGAAACAGGCTTCCCAACCCTTTCCCCTTTCCTGTGGTATTCACCCAGACCCATAAATCTTTGGCCGAGTCACTCTTTTCCTTTTTTTTTATCTCGAGGTTTCCGGACGCGTTGACCGTATGCTCTTTGCCTTTAGAGGGCCCGCCATCACCTCCTTCTTCTCTGCCTTCACCACCGCGTCCCATACCTTCCCCTTTCTCTGTTCCTTGGAGCGAGATCTCTCGTCCTCTCTTCTCTTTCTTCATTCATCAAATATGCTGCCGTTCAAGAGGGCACTTAACCTTCCACTCTAATAAGTGGCAGACATGGATGAGCTGCGTGAGGACAGACTGCTTCCCTTATCCCTTACCCAGAATCCATAAAACGCATTTGGAATTTAAATACCAATGCTTTGAGCAATTGGACAAGCAAAAAACTTGAAATAAAAAAGGAAAAAAATTTCCGTGACATATGAAGCTTATAATTCTTTTGTATTCATCGAGATTTAAAATAATCCATTAAAAATAGCTATATACAGCAGAATGCAACGGAGGAAAACGTTTAGGCATACTTCATTCATTTGGGATGCTTCCCTTAGGAGTCTTAACCACAAGGGCTATCACTATAGTTCCTTAAGTTAACTATCGATAATTAGCAATCTAACTTCCAACGGAAGAAATTAAATGACTGATGAAAGCATATCGAATCATATGGAATTTTATACCCAAGACTAATTATTTAGGGCTAGGAAATCGTATTGTTATAAAAAACAATTAATCTTATTTTATAGCACATTGCATGGTAAAAGTAAATTTTATCATATTATGGACATTAAAAGAAACAATTTTTCTGTGGATATGATAAAGCTTTTAGTAGACTTAAAGTGGTAAATTATCACTCAAGAGTTGACGGACTAAGTGATTGATCGCATAGATTCTATCTTCTGCACTACAAGGTCTATAAATGCTACATCATATAGGCTTAGGATCACTTCACAGAATTTAATGGATTAATGGGGCCAAAAACAGGCGAGCCTTAAATAAATTGGAAAAACATTAAGATGAATTATATGGACGCCGTTTTTCTTCATGCGGATTCATTTTCTCTTTGCTATATTAATTTTGACCTGCGGTATAGTATCAGTTCTAATATGCTCTGTTTTAAATATGTATCTAATCTGTCGTAATCTATGTATCTATTGTAATATAATAAATATACAATATAAAATTATCAACGTTAACGCTGGCTGTAATTATAATTTAATAGTACCACTGAAATTATTATATAATTACTGAAATATTTGTTATGCACAAATATTTGTTTAAAACAACAACAATAATACGATATTTTCAATAAAACTCGTAAAACATAACAAATCAATAAAATTATGCATAAACGCAGTGTGGTCCTAAAGGATGATTCTTGTAAAATAAACATTCTATTTCCTTGAAAAATTGAGTCGCTGAGGATGATCGAAATTTTCTTTTTGCGGCAACATTCTTACTTTT
This sequence comes from Platycnemis pennipes, assembly GCA_933228895.1. NCBI lineage: Eukaryota > Metazoa > Arthropoda > Insecta > Odonata > Platycnemididae > Platycnemis > Platycnemis pennipes. Next base: position 73,096,444 of record OW121856.1, on the reverse strand, counting down.
CAATATTAATAAATAACGTACGTAACATTATGGGTCGGATTTTGAAGAACAATAGAGGAATTTTTCTGCTGAAGGCTTTCGAAGCGATATGATTGTCGGTTTTGAGCTTCCGTATTTATCTGCTGCGTTGTTCCAATGTTCGGAAGATAACGTTTCGTATCCATTGCAGAGGATACATAATCAGATCTATGATCGGATCATAAATCTATCTTCCCAACATTGGAACAACGCAGCAGAGAAACCTGAAAGCTCAAAACATACAAAACAATAGAGGCAGCTTTAGGTGTTGAATACTTGGTATCCAATAAAGATGGTGTGAAATGTTTTACATAGCATTAGTTACTGCAAGCGCCACATGTGCTGAACTGTTGGGGGCAACAATGTAAAGAAAGAACAGTTTGGGAATAAAAATCTGAATATGAACACTCCAGTGCCTGTTACTTATCAGGGCCTATATTAGATTAACAATTATACAAAATACCTGAAGGTGCCCTATATAAACTATAAACACAGGGTGAGATTATATATTTTTAAATTTTCAATGAAGGGATGAAGCCCTAGGATAAATATTGTACAATAGAGCTTTCAATATTTCAAATTCTACTTCAGACTCTAAATATTGTTTATGCCAATGTAAGCACATGACTAATGCAAATAAATTAATCTGAGCCTTTTGAAAAATGGTAATAGTTTTCCGAACTTTACAGCCACGGGAAACTGAGTAAAAACATTAAAGAGTATAGGAGGGCAAATTTGCGTGCTTAGCCAGAATAGGGGTGGTTTGAAAGGGCCTAGTTCTCACCCCGTCGGCACAAAACGCTTCAATTCTACGACCTCTAATGGAATTCGCATGTGCACTAATACGTGAAATTCGTCACAGTGGAATCATAAATTTCCTTAATAAAGGATAATTATAAAGGATAAAGGTTAATTAATTTTTCCACACATTCCTCGGTTGATTTGACACTTATTGAGGCACAATTCATTTTTCAAATAGCAACTATTTTGGTTAATGTAACTCGTGTTTCTTTCCGAGTTATAATTTTTTTATGCATTCCATCTCACTAATAATTTTACCACGTGCAAATAAATAGATTATCCATGAGTGACCTCAATAAATAGCCAGCATAACTGTCCTGAAGGATATGACCAAACATGCTCCACGAAGCAGCCGCGATGTCCTTTTTGGTTACTTTTCACATCACTTCTGAAAATATAACGCAGCTTAGGGAATCCCTCAGGATGTACTGTTTTAGCGTAATGTAGGTTTTTATTTGGAAGCGACAATGGCATTATCCATAGCAATGGTTAATTTTCTATAGCATTGCTCGGAAAATATTCGTAGAAAACATTATATTTTGGTATAAACTACATATCTTTGAAGAATTGATTTCAAGAACAAGAATAATTGAAGCCTTTTACATTGAAAAAAGAAAAAATGAAATACATCTGTCGACATTTAAGCACTAAACCGAGTGGACGGAAAATATATCACATTCTTTCAAATTCATGAAACTAATTTAAACAAATGAAAGCACGAAATTGCCACCAAGAATCGAATCCGGACTTTTACAAAAATTGCAATTGCCATTCGAGACTTTCAGGTTGGTAGATATAAAATACAGTTTACGGCATCTCTCTATGACGAATCATTTCCGTAGAAACACACAGACGGACAGACGAATGGTTGATCAAGAAACAATATTCGGTCATTGTTATTAAAGAATATGGATACAGAAAAAACCTGTATTAAATTTAAGATTACTGATATAATTAGACACCCATATTTCAGAGCATTCAAATATGACTTTGGTATAAAAATTCATTTTAATATAAAAAAAAGAAAAAACTATTGCTGGAGTTAGTGCTCTAGTTAAGAGTACTGGTCGAGTTGGTGGTATTTTCTTCATACGTAAACCGGCATCTACTTGATTGCTTTCTGGGAAGCACTTTGAGTTCAGTACTCCGTCCATTGAATAAGATGTTAAGCCGTGAACCCTATGGTGCCTATTGTAAAAGTATTCCCATGCTGACGCTAGGATTCACTCCACCCTCCTCTCTGACCCGCCGTTCCTATTCTTGTGACTTTACTTCCAGTTTGAAGCAGAGTCTGATTCCTCTAGCTTAATAATGAAAGGAGATACTTAGGACAACCTTAACAGGGTATGCCATGAATAATAATATCAAAAGGTAGTACTTTTGTGCCATCCACATCGCATCAAAATGCTCTCAAACCCATCTCAATTATCAGTCTAAAAGTTTTTTCAGAATTACTAATAGCTCATAGAACCAACAATTGTATTCAAGCCTGGGTTTCATGATCTAAACAATTGATAAACCAAATGGTTTAATGCTCAGTAAAAATCAGATATTATTAAAAGAGCTCGTCAAATACCATGGAACGCCTAAGGTTGAAATTTATTTTAGAAATGTTATAAATTTAATACGACTGGAATCAGGAATTAAAAACCTTTCAGCGGAAAAATTCGGGGAAATACAGGTGCTTTATTTTCAAAATAGACAGCAGATTATTCCTTGAAATGTCGTTTAAGAATATTTATGGAGGGGACATATTTTTAATGGAGGATTATTTTAGGACCACTAGCTTTCAATCTCTCATGATTAAGTCCGCTTAAAAGAGCAATAAGTACTACGAAATGTTCTTTCCTCATATGGTACAGCTGCTTCATCCCCTCGTTTAAATTTAAAAAAATCCTCATGAGCATCCTTATTCAAGTAAAGGAGACTGAGCATAAGTCTTATTAGTTTTGTGGTCTGCCAATCGTACGACGACATTCATTTGGTGGAATCAAGGATACAACTCTCCTTCCAAAGAGGTCATTTGCATGAATTTAATTGCTCTGGGATTAAAGTGGATATTTTTAATATATAATGAAAAAACAAAATGCACTATAAGTAGTAAATACATATGTATAATAGAGAGAATATTTTCTTTTAAAATTGAATTCTAAATTGCATTCTGATTGGAATTGAAATTATTAAAATTTAATTCAAGGATTGAGAAATACCTAAATAAAGTTTTCCCATGATCTTCAGGAATATTTTAAAGAGAAATTGTCTCGGCCAACGTGAATGATGTTTTCACTGTTAAAGCTATGCTATTACAATGTTTAAATTCAATAATAACGCAGTATCGATTCATTCCATGGTTTTTTCAAATTTAACTGCCATGATTAGAATGTAACATAAGCTGCCAATTTTCTGCAACATTTCGCTCATTCATTTCTATGTAATTGAGGTATTTCACTATAATTTGTCAAAAAATGTGCCACCCAAAAACATTTGGATGATTCATCAAGGAAAACTCACGGAAAAAATCGAGACACTTTAAAAAAAATCATTGATTAACTGGTATTATCCTACCTATACAGAGAAAAACCTAGCGTTGCGCTCCAGTTACTTTCAACATACATATTCTCCGACAATGTTTGCGCTAAAAGATAACCCCTCTGACCTCAAATTTGACTCAATTATCCTCCTAATTGTTTACCTAAAGCTTTTCCCAAATGGGGACGAAGGAAGCATTCCCACTCCTCTTCTCCCTGTCCCTTACCCTTCGGGGTGAGGCCCCCGATGTCTTCTCTGCTCCTGAGGGAATACCTCTTCACCAGAGCATAAGCTGTTCCTGATCATCCCGCGGTCCACTGACTCCTGCTCATAAATATTGAGCGGTTTCTGGAAGCAGGAGACGAACTGATTCCTTAGCAGGCCGAGGTAATTGACTTTTGGATGAGTTACTGGTCCTGCTGTCTCCACGGGAAGGCCCCTGATGGGTGGGACAGGGGAGGAGGGAATCAAGGTCGGATATGAGAGAGGTCAGAGGACTCGCTGGGCGAGGTCTGGGGGCCTAGCGTAACGGGAGAAGCGGTCGAGAGAGATGGAAGGGGGACGGGGAGGAGGGACAGGGGAGTTGAAAGGATGGGAAGTGGGATCGAGCCCCCTGAGTAGAGGAGGGGGGGGGACAAGTTCAGAGGACGGTAAATGAGGCGAGGTGTCGGGAGGAGGGATTGATAGAAAGAAGGAGGTGAGACGGGGGAGGTCTAAAAGACCTTCACTTAAAGCGGCGGATGAACTATCATTGTCAAGGGTGTAGCTCAGTAGAAAGTAATATTGCGATGATCGTAAGGAGAAAGTTATTTAAATGTCTATCATTAAATACAGGCGTATCGTTTAATTTTAATTCCCATATCTACAGTCGGCAAGAAATAACGCTTTGAAGTAAGTTCAATGGCATATACAGTACCATATATTCTACAGACGAGAAAAATCATTCGCCTTGATCAAAACTCGTACCCAGACCCCCTGATCTCTACCAGTTGAGCTACCAAGACCTAAGTCCACTCAGTGGAAATTATTTGCGGAAATCACTGGGTCCGGGTTTGAGTCCCGGTACAGACGAATCATTTTTTTTCCTGTGGTATATCTGCTTTCGTGCAATTTCAGCGGGTAATGCCGTTAAAGTTTTCGCGGCAGGGTCGTGAACTTCGAAAATATATGTTACTGAACGCAAGTACTCATTATTTTAAGGTACAATTTCTGATCGGTTCTTCGCAAATGCCTTCGCTTTACTTAGGACGAAAGGGATATTAATGCACAGCAAATTACGGAAGGCTGTTGCCATTAGGGTAAGCCGCATGCTACTAAAGGTCGGGACACAATCGCCGTAAACGGGTGACGTGAGCCATTCACGGGAAATGTGAGCGTCGGGAAACTTTTTCTCTAGTGGATACAGTCGACGCACGCGACCCTCAGGAAAAATTGATTGACGAAGGCGCAAAAGCGGATCCGTAGCAAATTTAAACAGGAGCTTACAATACATCTTCAAGACGGTATAGGTAATAACGTATCAATGCCGTAAATGAAGTTACAAGATCGCTTACGCTTATTGTAGTTTAGTTCATAAGAATCAATTCGTGAAACGGTGTTTGATCCTTCCAACCTTTTCCAAAGTTTTCAAGATATAACCACTGGTACTAATCGCAAACAAGCTTTTCATGGCATTATATACCTGGTAAAATCTCAATAAAACACAATAACTTCAATTAGCTAATCATTCATTAATTCCCTCATTACAAAAAAGTAAGGGACTTCTCTATGCTAAAACCTAAAGCTGAAATAGTTTTACAGTATTTGAGACTAAACGTTTCATTCATTCCGCGATGACACATTTTTGCCGTATTTTGAAGGGAATGCAATGTGTATGCGATCGTTACAACATAAGGGGTTTCCTGTTGAAGAAAACTGATTATCATTGTTGGCGAGTTTCTGTAATAGTGATGATATATTTCCTTTTTTGTAGTTCTGAGAATTACGAATTAAATAACAGAAAAATTTTCTGCCATATCAACGGTAATTAATATTTTTACTATTACGAAAGACCTTCTTCATCTTTGAACCACTGAATCTGAGGATTACTATGGGTGAATAGGTAAGAAAATATAAAAAATCCATTGATGTCACCTTCTATATGGCTTCTAAATGAGGACTATTTCTCGAGAGAGAAATCTCGAGAGAATTTCTCGAAAGGCGTGTTAAAACAGTAAAGAGACTTCAGAATGCCCTGACGAAGGAGTGAAATTATAATTCCATTGTTAATTAGGCACAATTTTAAGTTATTAAACAATAACTAGGAATACTAGTACTAGTATTTTAGCACAACTGTAGAGAACTTGATTTTACTCAAGCTGGTCAATCAAACGGCAGTTAATAAGCAAATTGTTTTTAGCGCACCACGAAAAGTTTTTACTCTTACAATGCAATAAAAAAATGACTTTTGTTCCATAATTATTTGAAATATTGTTCTATTATATTCGCCTAAATCTTTGGAATTAGGCTTGTAGTCCCTTCTCCGCTGAACGAATACCGAGTTACTCCCAGTCAATTCATTTCAACTTAGGCATTCCTCTACCAAATATTTTATTCAGAGCCTTTTCTATTTCCTTTCCCATCTTTTGAGAATCAGACTTCAATTTCTTCCAAAACTCATGACGATTCGGCCTAGCAAAATCGTAACCTCTCTCATTTCCTTATCCAAGCACTTTCCATACCCAACTTACGATATATTTTCTCCATAAACTCCTCGCTTCCATTTCACACCCTTCTATCCTTATTATGTGTAAACGATGTGATTTTTCTCAAATCGCAACCTCCTCTTCACTTCCTTTCTCCTCCCGCGACCCGCCTCTTTGATTGTCTCCCTTATGCTTTGATCGCTTGGCCTCTTCTCCACGTTCCGCTGCACTATTTCCTCCTTCTCTATGGATGCCCTCATTAAATATCACTCAGCGTCCCTTCTTCCCCCATCGTAACGCCGCCTCGCAGTCGTGTTTCTGCCGGGCAGAGTTTTTTTTATTATTGCCCGTTCTGGCCGGAGATTTGAAAATATTGGCCGGGAGAGCGGTTTGCCGCCACCCGCGCGGGAGAAACGAAACGTGAACACCGGGAGGGAGGCGTGCTCAGCACGCCGAACGCTGACGCTCCGAATCAACCAACGACTTTGAAAATTTGGGAGAGAATTTGACTCCAGGCGCTTCGGAATTGCGATTCAAATGTTTGGCATCCTTCATGCGACTCAACTCCCTCCACCCTCCCCAACGGCAACGTTCGCACATTTCGTGCGTCGACTCCAACCTCAGGATATTGAGCGAGCAAAAAAAAAGAGTATCCGCGAGCGTTTCGGTCGAAATTCACAATTACGCATCAGCTCCTCTCTGATTTGAATAGGTCAATGCACCGCATACCAAATAACTGGGCGGGGGAGCTGGGTGAGAAGTGGGAGAAAAGGGTAACCGCATTCGTTACGCTAGAATGGCTGTGAAAGTGACGACTCTTGAATACCTATTCGTTAAATTTGAATTTAGGAGTAAACTACATTAAACAGACCTACTGCTTATTCATACCTGGAACATGGAAATTAGTTGGAAAAGGGGAAATTTATTCCGTTAGCATTTATCAATGATAAATGTATAAAAGCTAACTTAACCTTACCCAACACAATGGCAAATACTATGTCCCCAAGGCTGAAAACTTGCTACTGCAATATTTTTGTTCGTGTAGATAATAATTGCCTAAAACTGGAATGCAGATAATTTTCCAAACTTTTCTTAACAAGAGCAATAGACTTTGAGTCAACTACTATACTTCTATTTACTATCACTTTAGGGTTAGTATATACTTTCCCATATCAAATTACTATTAGCATGAAATATATCTACTCTTCAGCAATCCTAGCGAAAAAATGGACACTGGTCTATCCTCATAGCTAATATGCATGTTTTCTCCGTTTTATGTGCACGAATCAAATTAGTTATCCTGATAATGTACGAAAACTTATACGAAGTCCTTGTAAATAAGTTTTAAGCATAAATGCATCAATTATAGATTTTTTTACTAATTAAAATGGAATAGTCTGAAGCCAGGTGACATTGGATCGTAATCAAAGAGCAAACAGATGAAATAGTAAAATAAATATATGTAATTCCTTAGATTTCATCATTTCTACCCATTTCACTTCGAACGCAAATTTCAGGAGATATAGCTACAATTCTTTTCATCCAAAGTACCTAAGGCTATCCTACTCTCTATTTTCCTTTCAGGGTAGCAAGGACCGTTAAGAAACTCCGGGGTCTCACTTTTGTCACAAGGCCGGAAATAAACTCGTTTCAGTACGGCCTAAGTAATAAATTTAATCCATTGGCGAACCTTCGTTACTCAAGAGGCTACCACCCCATCCTCCTCAACAATGTTAAGATTGAAATCCGGTGATCTTCAGTCTCCTAATCCCAGCGAGGAAACGGACCACTCGGGGTATAAATAAAATTTCGCGGCAATCACTTCAGCCCCAATTCTTCTGCAAACCCATCTTCCCCTCTTTCTACCTTTACCTTTCCCTCCTTTGGCCCTTCATCCCGCATACTTCCAACCCTGGTCCCCTCTCCTCAGAAACTTTCACTTCCTTCGAAGAGAACGATTACTTCCACCATCGGCTGAGCATCAAAGGATAGCGGATTTATATCCGAAAGTCGTTTAGAAACGTCTCCTTCAAGGCAGGATGACTGCCTCCTTCCTCCATCACGGGATCTCTTCCTAGCACCGCTCCACTCTCACATTTTTTATTCACAAACCGGAGACACATTTAACTGGCTTTCTTTGAGCTTCCCTAACCCTTCGGCACTCCCACCTTTAAACCACATCTCCCTATCTACCTTAACCAACGCAAACTCCTCACAACACACATTGGCAACAAAAAAAATTAACCCTCCACCCACAACCCAACCAGGACTCCCCTGAGCTTCCCTCACTACCTTCCTGCACAACCCGACCCCGATGGCCCTGTATATATTTCTCCTCTCTCCCCCTATTCCTCTCTCTGTCTCATTCCCGAGTCCCGAGACATCCATATGCATCCCCATTTCAGGAGTGGGAGAGGGATACAAGAAGAGAGTAGACGGGAAGGTTGCAGAGGGGAGAGAGAAGGAGAGCTGAAGCGGGCAGTTGAAGAAGGGGGGTGGGTTAGTGGAGAGGTGGTGCCCAGAGAGCAGTTTCGAGAGCGATGGAGGAGAGAGGGCTATTGAATTTGCATGCAAATGAGGGATGGGTGGAGGACAGGGAGAGAGTAGAGGTTGGAAGGGAGGAAAAGGGGTGGTGGTAGAGGAGAGAGATTGGAGGAGCATGGGCGGAGGAATAGGGGGCAAAAAAGTCCTTCGTACCGGCGTCAGGAAGGGATGGGGAGGGTAAGGCAAGGTGAGGAAAGTAAGATGGGAACGGCGCCCGACTCCTCTCCTGCAACGGCATGGTCGTGGATGAAGAGAGGGGACGGGGAAGGATGGTAGGGTTGCAAATGCGTAGAAATCGGCGAGGGTCTGGGAGTGTCGGCTGACTCCTCAACGCGCTCTTACCCTTCCCAGAGAAGAGGTAATGGCTGGATCTTCACCGGTGGAAGAAAGTGTCGAAGGGGTGAAGCAAAACTCTGAGGTCGTGGGCGGAAGGGAACCTTGTCTCAAAGCGCAGTCTGTTGATTCAAAGAGGAGGATCCTCTTTTTCTTAGAGGGCGGAAAAACGTGCCTCGCCATTAAATCTGCATCTGCGAGTTTATCGTGCTCTCACCCATAGTTTTCCGAATCGGGTGGCAGGTGGCTAAAGGAGGAGAGGTCGGTAAATACGATGAGTTTGGAGATGAGGAGCTTAGTGTTGCTGTCACGTACCAAGCTCAGAAATAGAAAATTCAGGTATTCTCTCGACGGCGTCGTTTGCTTTCATGCTAGAATGTCGATTGGTCAAACTGTGTTGGCATGGTTTTTCTGCCCGATTGAGAAAAAGTACATAAAATATCTTAAAACGCCACTTTCAACAAAAAAAGTATGTATAATTGAAATTATTAGCACTTGGTAAATTGATTAAATATTTTTCATTTCGAGGGCCTAGGTTGCATTTCTGGTAGTAACTGGGAGTATTTGTAGTTATTTTAATGAAGTTCATTGTAAAAAGGACCTCAAGATTAGAATTCGGTCATTTATATGAAGCGTTAAACTATGGATTCCTTGACTTATTTCGTTAAGATGTGGTTAACTTCGATACTTATTTCCACTACTTCCTTTCGCCTTTTTTCAATTATTATCAAAATATACAATTTCCGATGACTAGCTTGAATACTGACTTCAATTTACTCAAATTGAGCACACAATATGCACAAATTCCTTTAAAATCGGAACTTGTATTAATGTTAAGAACTGCGATAGAAACAAAATAAATATTCAACTAAATAAAATAAATTTAGGAATATGTATGTGTGCATAATCCTTGAGAATGTCTTGAGTGAAGAGAAATTCATTTACAATTCTGCAAAGCGCAAAATTTGATTTTGTCAGCATTTGAAATGAAATGTGCTGGATTTCCATTAGTCGTTAACTAGTCACTGAAGAATCTTGGGTTGAAATATATATAATCTCAGTTGCGTCGCGGAATCGCTGCAAATCGGTTTGTGCCTACCGGGAATTCTGTATCATCTTAATGGAAAATATCTGATTGGAATGCAAATACTCTTAAAAGTTTCCCGATTCGAAGCCAATTAAACAGCGTGAATTATTCATTGCAGTTTAATCAATGGTAGATTACTCGAGAGTTCATGGTCAGTGGAAAGGAGCTGAGAAGAGAGAGCACTTTATCTAATCTTCTCCTCAGTTGCCTTATACTCAGATAGGAGATACGCTCTCCTTCCCTCACTACCTATGTAAATCACACCGCTTCATCATGTAAGCCTTCTAAATAAACCACCATCACGTTAAAATATTTCCTATTGTTGTTTAAAGTCCCAAGTGTTAATGAAAATTAAGGAACGTATTAGCGCAATCGAGCCATCACACAAAACTCACCTCTCTATGGGTAGATATTGAATAAAATTTAAGCATGTCAGTATCATCACTTATATTCTGGCATTCTTCTTTGGCATAAAGTCCTTTCTTCAAACCAAATACGTAAGTCATATGCTACAATAAGCCATCCAGTGAAATTGGTAAAAGTTTTCACCTAGTAGGCAGATACGTACCTTGCTAAAAGGCTTAAATATATTCATTACTAATAGTAACATTTTTATGTGACTCCTCCCGAGACCCTAAAAAATTCTCAGTTTCACGACTTCAGTGAATGGGCTGAAATCGGCATCGCACTCAATCACGGGAAACCCATAGTCTTACCCAATAACTCAATCCATTAGGTTTAAATTCCTTCATCAATTGATTGCTTAGAGTGTAAACATGAATTTTAATTAGCATGCCAACGGCCGAATTCCAATTTTAAACCGATAAAAGAAGAAAGGTGTAATTGCGAATTTAAATCGACTTGGAGTGCAATTTATTCGCAATCGATAAATTGCGACACCAAATGAAATTATCCCCTCCTAATCCAATCCCCATTTCCCCGCGTCCATTTCAATTCCCCTTTAATGTTTAAGCCTTCACATTGAGTGATAAGTGTCTGACGCGTCTGGGCGTACCTTTCTGCAATGCACTTTGCAACAATATCACATCTGAAAATATAACCTCCATTGCCCTGAGTAGTTTCAAATTTTAATTCCAAGGGCCATAGCCACATATGTGAACCAAAATATGGTGAATTGGAATTCGCATCGAGGCATGGGAATATGGATCGTGGCGTAAACGACACATTTTTTCTACCACGTATTTGATTGGTAGGAAATTAAGATTTTTAGTGCCCGTATAGAAATTTATCTTCATCTTATATTATTGATTCTGTTATTCAGCATTGTCAAAAATCAAAAATAGGTAAAGTATATGTTATATTAATCGACTAAGAGGATTGTTATATCGCAGGTACTTTTCTGCGTGATTTAAAGCTGTAGACTTAACTAAGTGGAACTCACTTAGCGGAAAGAAATTACGAGCTGGTAGGTTCCATTCCATTTTATAACTATTGGTCATGTTTTAGAGATATATAACGTTATTATTAAGGTAATTGACAATATTCCCTGAGCCCTCCGATTACGATATCACTACTACCACTACGTTAGCAAGGGCCATTACCCGAAACATGGTATATGATGAATTTATATTTTTCCTCTTCATTTACATATTCATGTATCGTTTATAATATTACATCCTTAAAGAACATCATGCATACAAAATAAAGTAGAACGTTCCATCATCAAAATTAAGGCCAGGGATACATTTTCTCCCCATAAGTACACATGCTGGTAATTGACAAGCAAATGGATGGATGTACTTGTATACGTGTAGATCACTTATCTACGGACAGTACCTACACGATTTCACATCTTGAGTAACCATCAGGAGGTCTGCCTCACTCTGAATTTGAGTGCCATTTATCTTCAATACATTTTCACCATAGGATGAAATTAATGTACTTTTAGCACATTCTAAATACTGAATGCTAAGTTGAGAAGAATAATAAACTCATTTTCACCATAGTTGGAAGTTAAATTAATTTTTACCACATTCTTACCATTAACTAGTATTAAGGTAGTGAGAGCATTGTTAACGTAATTAGAGCATAGAGCGTAATTGTTGTTAACCAATAGCTCACTGAACGTTATTTAAGAAATGATTCAAATAAGCAATGAAGGATAAATCAACAGCCGCATATTGTTAGAATAAATATTTTTAAGCAATGTTCGCATATTTAAGTTTTAAGCAATATCTGCAGAAATTGAGGTTACCAAATAAAATGAAGTATTCTTTTTCAATTCGATTCTTTCAATATCACTAAATCACCGAGTACGTAGCAACGTTGATACATAGATGAAATGAACTTTTTATTAAGTCACCTGGTGCTTATCTAAAGCATGGTTTAATCCTTGCCTAGGATGTGAAAAAAGAGGTGCCAACTAATAGCTTAAATTCCCTTTATGGATTTTAAATGTCGTACAACAGGCATTAATGGCATATTGATTATCACGCGGTTTAATGCAGGGCATGGCTTAGTGAGAAAATTATTTTTTCCGCTGAGTTGCGGAAGAGGTGGGCACAGATGACTTTCGATCATGTTAGTGAAATTCCAACTACAAATTATTTAATAGTTAATTCAGGGGATTAAGTGGTCCGGGTAATAAATTTCATAATATCACTACTGGAGTGAAAATAAGCTAACAGCTTAATGGACCGCGATACTTAGCAGGATGAAAACGTTAATTCAAAATGTAGGTGGTTGAAACAGCGTGGACAATATTATTTATTAGAAAATAATTCCCGATATTTTGGTTCTTGTAATAAAGCCACGAGTAATCTTTCGGATGCGCGAGGAATAAAATATGCACCTTGACTTATCACAGGTGTGTGACTGAAAACCGTTACCTACACCTACCAATTTTATAGGTTAGAACGGCTGCCTTATTTAGACACAATGCGTAGGTAGTCATCTAGTTCTATGGGCGTTGTTTAACTGTTGTACATTAAGGTAAGTGTTTTCATTAACACATGGCGATAAGGGCTGTATTTATCCCATTTGTTCGAAACAAACTAATTTATTCGATGCGAATCAATCGCTGTTTTTTTAAGACCGCAACTACCATATGGGAGCAGATCACAGCCAAATTGACAAATTGTGCTTATCTTATTCCCTTTCCGGTCATTTTCCGATCAAGGAATGGCTAAAAACCCAAAAACAATGCATTAAATTGGTCTTACCACTAAAATGAGCATATTTATCAGTAGATATATGTAACTATACCGTGCAGTGACGTCGATGATGTTTCAGGTCTCGTGATCTGCATCAATTTTCGAGATTGTTTTAGCAGAATCCTTCTTATCAACATCCTTTCGATTGGCACAGAAAAAATTGGCTCATATACAAATACAACTTGGCTTATAACTTTGTGAGAAAATGTGGTACCAAGTACATAATCAATGGAGTATAAACAAATTTCAGGCACATGCCCCATTTCCAATAGGGCCGTGGACAACTTAAGCAAGATAGTAGAAATTTGAAAAAGGATATAAAAACGATAAATTGAGTGGGTTATCAAATGTAAGATACAAGGGAAGAAATTCGTATAAGTTTCTGTGACTGATAGGAATAGCCTTTGTGTAGAATAAACGTAAATGGGTTATACATGTAATTAAAACGGAATAAATTTAGGTGATTTAGTGCAAATAGAAATGTTACCGAAACATATATGAGATTTTGCTTGGTGTTATTGACTTCAAGTTGATCTGGACACATTTTTTGGTAGAGTAAGATTAGAACAGTATGTCATTTAGGACTTCACACAATGTGTAGGTATGTAGGCTGCAAAAGAGGCAGAAGAGACAGTAGGCATAAAAATTCTTCCCCCAATATTTTATTAGTTAAATAGTTTGTGTGCTAGTTTTACTAGGAAAAGGTTTATCGTCCATGCTTAGTCATTTTACACACTTTTCCTTGGCTATTGACGATCAGATGGTAAAAAGGAAAAAGCAACTTAAGACATAAAGAAACAGTATCAAGCAAATAATGAATGACAAGTTCTATACTAATAAAATCTGTCAAGTAAGAGCATGAAAATAAATTTTATCTGAAAAATGATTCGCGCTTGACCACTGATGGGAAAAAGAAGAAAACTGAACTATTCTCAGCATGCTAAATTTTCAGTAATAAAAAAATTCATAAATATTTTATATAATATCATTCCATTTTTTCCCTTCGGATGATTCCTTGTATATTAGAAATATGAGATTCGAGCTGCTTGACTTCTCTACACTTTCGCGTTTTCAGTGAAATATCCCACATAAAACTACTGTATGGTAGGCAATGTTGCGCATTATCTAGTGCCAAACTTTTCATCATTTTTTTTGTAACTTCAAGTGCAGGTGGGGCAAAATTTCTTTCAAAACTCTCATACATATCCTTGAACACGCAATATGTGACAAAATGTCCATCCCAAAGATTCCACCAACGCGATGATAACGCAAAACTTCTCAAGGGCGTAGAGAATTCAACGGTGTGTAATTTTTCCGAAAAAAAATGCCTTCAGTTCACGTTTTCTTCCAAATACTACCTCCCCACATTTTCCTACAACACACCCTTTTAACCTCATGGCTCTAAACTGCACCTCTGAGCCCGATCCCCCACCCTCCCCCCGGAAATGGAAGCTCCGGGCTCGAGTCTTAAGGGTGAGGGGTTCTTCTGAGCGCTTTAGCATTCTGCTCCCGCTAAAAACTCTTTTCGCCCATAATTTCTCAGCCTCCTATTCTCCTCCCCACTTCATAAACTCCCTCCCACAGCCATCCTAAACGCCTTCTTAACTCTCCACCTTCGAGAGTTGGTTTCTTCTTTTCCCGGCATTTTTCCCTCTCCTCCTAACTGCTCTGTTTTTTTAAGGTCGGCAGGAAACTGCAGTTATGATTTATGGCGACGGTATTTTACGTCTAATTTTTTTCTTCATTTCTCCTCCCTCAACCGCCTTCCTTCTCGTCCGATGTCGTCTCGCTCCTTCTTATCCGACCTACTCTACTCATGAGTGACACGTCATCACATAGGCTATTCTCCCGCAATCATCAGTCGGAAATGAGAACTGCCACACTAATAACACCATAATCATGATTGGCAGTGACTCGGTGGCAATGCCAACCGAAGCAAATGGAGCAAGTTACAAAACCAAAGAATATATCTGGTAAATTATTTAAGGGGGTTGTGAAATAGGTACGCTAAAGGGTGTAGAAGTGTTGAGCCAACTGCTGCAATTCTTGATTGACAGTGAAGGGGGTATATAGCTCCCAGTACGCTGATACGCTGGGAGATAGATACGCTACACATGTATTTTACCTTCAAATAATAATTATAATACAAATGATTATTTAAAAATTCATCAATGTCTTCCTAAATATTTACGCAATCAAAAATATGCCTTGTTATTCTCAGAGAAGTTGGAATATATACTTATCGCTAAATAATTTTAGTTAGGGGATTACACTACGTAACTCAGTGTCATGTGAGGAAGGGATTATAAAAAACGGAAAATCCGCGTTACTCGATATATAGATGGCCCCGTACGTGGAAGGGGACAAATAGAATAGGAAAGATTTGGATGAATGTGGAAGTGGAAAAATATAATTGGAACATTACAATGCTCCCCGAAAAAAAGAATTCGCAATTTAAATACTTTCTGGGAAATAGTATTAAAAAGTGATTGGTTAAAGTTTGATTCACTACATATTACTATTATTTATCTGACGAGAACTTTGAGGATAGAAAATAAAATAACTATGGAGGTGGTTGCGAAATGGGTTGCGAGTAAATAAGAAAAATAGAGTCTGACATGACCAAGTGGAAACAATAATTCCTACGAATAAAATGAGGAGCCAAAAAAATATTAATCAGAGAAAGTAAAATATGCCTATTAAGATGCATGAGTGCGGCGTTCAAAGAAAAAACATCTCTCGAATAAAGGAAGAAAGGCTTTTTAAGTATTAGTAAGTAGTGATGAGAAGGACATTTTGAATGATACATGTGATAATAGGAAGAGAGCATGCTGATGAGTGTATATATTTAACGGTGTAAATTCTGGGTACAGATTGATGCTTTGTAAATACTACCTAAATTAGTTTTATAAGCCTAGCAACTTCACCCATAATTAGTTCATTATAAATATTGTAGGGGAAGATTTGAAAACCTTATAATGATAAAAGCGGCCAAGAGATTTTGAATGCAACAAAACATAAGCTGCGGCCGCATCCGCGGAGATCCATCAAATTACACCAAGTTTTCAGCTGGTAATATTAATGGCTAATTACGTCTGCAAACGAGGCCTAGCTACTGCATCTATCCATAGATCCTTATCCCCAACTCTGCTGTTCATCGCCTCCTGGCGGCACGAATCGAGTCGTTGAGTCGTTTGAAGCACTGCAACCACCTTGGGGGCTACTGCAGTTTGAAAGGTTATGGAACATATGTGCCTTCTGCCGCAGATATTATTTATTTAATGACTCTAATATGAGTCAATGACAAAAACCTATGTCCCTCAGGCTGACTGAAGAGGTTGCTTTCGCTAAGTGAATCTCCATTCTCTTTCATGATAGCTAAAGTTCTTATTAACGTGAATGACTTCGAGGAAATAGTCTCAGCGCAACGCATCACTGGTGCTAATTAGGGTATATGTATGAATTTTGGGTGAAGCCGGAGCCTCCTTTTCATTGTTAGAAGTTGTAGAGTATGAAGTATATTTTCAAAATAGAAACTTTGGCATTAATATTTTTAAATATTCAAATTTTTCCACCTGAAAAGAGTTCCGCTCATTCTTTAAGGGTTAACAATAATATAAACTATGGCTGTTCCAAAAAATGCATAATTTTTCATTTCATGTTAATTATAATTCACAAAATAAACTTATACGCCACTCTCATTAACGGAATATAACAATTATCTCAGTTTCAATGACACCGGGCTAATGTGATTGGCTTTTTGAAAAAATCAACAGGGAAAAAACCCCTGAACACAAATGTATATTTCCACTGGAGTTTTACAAAAATATTTTACTAGAGATGTGATGAAGGCAAGCTATCTGCACAAGTATATTTTAAACGTATGATAACCATCCTGGTCAATGCATATCTTACGAAAATGTATTTAGTATTGTGCTGATACATGAAGAATTAATTTGTATCACTTTTGACTATTAGCATTCATCTGGTTTGATTAGATTTAAATGGACGGTCCTGTCTCTTATTAATTAGCAGCAGGATTTACTAAATCTTAAACCATTTTAAACGAAATACAACTACGAGTACTAAGTTGGAGGTAACGCTTTCAAATTTTGAAAGCCTAGCAACTATTCTAAATATTTCGAAAGAAACAAAGTAAAAATGTGGATTTGAAAAGTGATCTCTCTTCCCTGAAAATTTTATATCCAAGAAATTCTTTTAGCGAGTTGTAATAAGGTCAACAACAATTTTGAACATGCGATCCCGGTTTGACTAGAACGGAAAAGTTGCCAAGTCATTTTCAAAAAGTGATAATAGCCATGATTGCAAACTACTCAAATATGGACTAGCTATTTTCAATCAGATTCCCTAGGAATCCAAAAAATCTCACTCTTTGGAATTAGTGGTCATAAATCTCCATTTTGCATCTCTAGATATCAATCTCGGCAGGGTGTGCTGCCGAGTCGTGAATGCGGGCATCCTTCCCGTTTCCACCCGAACTCCACCACTCCCTTCCCTCTCGCTACACATCCAAATCCACTTTTAATCACCTTCCTTCCCTCTTTGCTCAACGTTTCCCTCCCATTCCTCCACTGAGACTTGATGTGACGCGGTTAGAAATTGCTTATTCCTGAGTTTTCATATTCACGGGTTCTTTTTTGGAAAAGAAGCTCCTCCCTTCACCCTGTTTCCGCTCAAGCAACCTTTTACCCCCTGATTTGATTAATCAGAATTGAGACCGTGGCTCAAATGGATTCCACCCGAAATTAATAAAGTCGGTTTTTGTGTCACGTCGCGGCGATGATTTTTCTCTTTTTCCACCCTCTTCCCCTTGGAGACAACGGTCGTTTGGAACTCGACGATATTATCAAGAATTCCCTCCTCACAAAAAACACAATGTCAAGTGTGCCGCCGGCGCTTTGTCCAGGCCCCTTCTTTTTAAGTATCCCTTTAGGTCTCCCAAGTGGAGCTAGTGATGTAGGTACCTCCCTTCTAGTATCGCCCGATTCAACGGCTTTGCGTGTTGCGTCAGCGATTCTCACAGGAACCGGGTTTAATAAATGCAAATGCATGCGGCGAGAACTCTGTTCTGCGGCCTTTTTTTTCAAGCTCACCAAGAGACTTACACCCCCATCTATGGTTAAGACTTCCGAAGAGAGAGGAACAGCTTTAATAAACACAATATGCAGGTGGTTGGCTGTAGAAACAGTGTACGTTTATAGTGGATACTGCTCATTAAGAGCCTGTGATTTATTTTCGTTCAATAAATTGTTATGATGAAACTCTTCGATTGCCTATTAATCGGATGACAAATAAAGCTTAAATGACTTTCCTATACAGGAAACAAGAAACTTTCAGGTGGGAAGGACGGACAATAGGAAATCAAACTCGTAATAATTTTTCTCGGTTCAAATGTATTGTATTATTGATATAGCTATTCCAAAATCCTAACCGAAAACATTTTTTCATGTTTTCAGCTGTTGAAAACATAAAAAAATTCAGTTGTTATTCACTGATAGCATAATTTTTTCTCCAGCTTCTTGTACTTCAAAGAAATATTTTTTATAGTCTGCACCAATTTGTTTCACCAGTAGATGCCACATGTAACAATGGTACCTTAGAGAAAACTTGAGGGCATGAAAATAAATGCTCATTCATAATTATGCTTATTTCAATTTCAGGGCTACTTATTTTTTATTACACATCTTTTCCTTTTAATATTCATCAAGATTGGCAAACCCATTTCCGGGGAATGCAGGCAAAAGATTTTAAGTCTAATGGATGGTTTTGTGGTGAAGTGCAGAAAATTAATTTATATGGCAAGTAAAATACCTAATTTAGTGAATTTTAACCTAATTCACTGACTTTTGTCGGACAGAATGCTAGCTTCAAGAAATGTGTTCAATTGCAATCACATCAGCACTCCTTTGGTTGAATACTATGTGATAATCGGGGACAAAAGTTTTTTACATTGAAAATATGATAAAGAATGTGATATAAACTCAACACTGAGTTAAATACGATATTAATAAATCTCGAGACATTCAAATGTTAAAGTTGTACGAATTAAAGCATTTAAACTTAGAAAAATACCACGGAACTTCTAATAACGAATTAGGGCTTGAATCTGAGATCCAAAATCACGGAAAATGACATCTAACATCAAATACTGATGGGAGTATAGTATAGTAGTACTATGCTCTTTTTGCAAAGATGCGGGATATTTCTATACTCCATGTTGCACTATGTTACAGATTAAAGCATTTAAACTTAGAAAAATACCACGGAACTTCTAATAACGAATTAGGGCTTGAATCTGAGATCCAAAATCACGGAAAATAATATCTAATATCAAATACTGATGGGAGTATAGTATAGTAGTACTATGCTCTTACGTTTTCAAATAAGCGGGAAGTTTCTATACTCCATGTTGCACTATGATTACAGAATTTAGTCCGAATTACAACTGAGATTTTAGCTCTGCACTAGATCGCCGAATACATTCTCTGAACGGAATCCTACTCTTCAACTCCTTGGATAAGAATGAGATATTCACGTTCTCACTTCCTCAACTCCATCCCAGCTCTTTGCTTGGCCCATTGAATAATTCCACTGGGTCAGCTAAATTTCCTACGGGGCAAGGAAAAAATTGGGTCAACTTTTATAGTCTCAAGGACCCCTCGGATTCCGCTGAAGCCCTATCGGAAAGAAGACCCAGCAGCTGATGGTTCGATTCACTTTACAACTGGAAAATTAAAACACTACCCCTTTTATCCCCTTCAATTTTTTAGTTTCTATCATAATTTTGTCTTGCTTACACTAGCAACAAGTTTTTCTCACATCAGTACATTCGTATGTACCCAATCATGGAGGTTTTTGATAAGCTAACAGTTTTCTGCCCAATGCAATATTAAGACTCAAGTTATATAATTAGTCATATGATAGTAACACATTTTTTTCTATTGTACATCAGTTCACAGTTTTCTGCTCAATGCAACATAAGACTCAAGTTATATAATTAGCCATATAATAGTAACACATTTTTTTCTATTTTACGTATTTCATCACATTTATGATTCCTTTCAAACTATTTTCGACTATACTTCTCAAAAGAGCCTTTCAGGTTAATATATATAGTGTGTGGCCCATTTTTCTTTCAATTTATTTTTCACATCTGATGTTACCCACGCATACTTTTAAGCTGAGTGCTTTATATTCGCTAAAACGGTTCGGAATACTGTGATGAATGATCATTTATTAGACCAAACTTGTGGAGAATTATCTTAATAACTTATTACAAAACACTCGCCTGAAGATAACGTATTACACTCACACAAACAAAGTTAGTACAACAAATACGAAGAATTTTTATCTCAAGAGACCATAGCCAAAAGAATAATAAAAAAAATTATTTCTAATAACGTGACCGCAATACACAGTACCAACAGTGATTTTATTTCGGTTTCTAAGTGCACCAAAACGCTAAGATCCCCTGATTTTAATTACACGAAGGCAGTATAGGCAAACTTTTTTTTAAAATTCTACCTTGATTCAGTTAAACTGAAATCGAAAATATCATGAATTTGCGCAATAAACACGATTAATTTAACCATCGCTATGTTGCTCCAAATCTTCCATCATCACTATAATAATATGACACAATTACAATTATTAATTCGTTCAGTGATTATAAGGCAAACTAATTTCACTGTTTATTTGTAAATCATTGGTACTGACATAGGACCTACCTATATATTGTTGATGTATGATGATAGAATATTCACATTCTTTTAAAATAACTTTAAGCCTTAAAACTAGTAACTATGATCCCATGTGTCCAGTTCAAAGACGTAACTGTACCACATTTTAATCCATTATATATGTAAAATCATTTAATTATAAAACAAACCTAGAAACATTCACCCAAAAATTTGATGTTTAGTTATTTTCTCTGCTATCGACAAAATTATGAAGAGAAATCTGATCAAGAATTTTGTACAAGTAACGAATTATGCTTTGTAACCTAAACTTTTTTATTCGTCATACGTGTTTTCCTCAAATATTTCAATAACTTCGTTTAACCTATAAAAAAGAATAATAATGTTACTTCATGCAGCACTGATGTAAATTCCTCAGCTATTGATTAAAATTACCAAAATCTGCGCACAATATTCGGGTACAAAGCCAAATAATTACAAATTCCACAGAATGTAAATGCAATAATATTTTCTCAGTGCATTCGGATGCATTCAGATACAGAAACTAAAAACTTATTATAATATTGAATAAAACCTTTTTAAAGAGAGGCCTTGGTAAATCAAACCTGTTCCTTTCAGCGCCCACAAAATTCAAGAGAAAAATCTCCCTGCGCGAACGTTAGTTACGGAAAAGTATAAAATTTCCTGGCGCATATACACTCCTTTTCAAGAAAGCCTAGACGACGGTGACGACGCCTAAATTAACATTATATGAACTCGAATTTCAAATCTTTTGCTAAAAAGTCCCAGGATACTTCCCGCCGGCGTAGCTATTTCAGGTGGGACAAGGTCATTATTCCGTAAACTTCGACGAGCCGGCATTACAGGGCAGGAAAGAAAATTCATGGGCTTCCTTTTTCTCTTTCCCTCCTTTTCTCCCTCACCCTCCGGATGCGATTCACTTTAGTCCAGGAAGGAGGAAAAAAAAGACGGGCGCATTAATAAAGCAATAATGCAACCCACTCCCTCCACAAGAAAGCTGAACAATGAAATAACCCAATGCGTATATCTATGGCGCTGCCCTAAATCTCCCCACTTCGCGTTCCTTTTTCCTCTATCCCTTCTTCTTGAAGGAGACCCTAGAAAATTCTGTGGCTTATTTGCCATGGATCAATGGATAAATTATACCTACGAGGACAATGAACGTACTGCCGCAGGCTGTGAGTCTTATCTATCCGGCACTCTTGCAAGTCTCCCTTGATTCAGGGGTGTGTTAAAAACGGAAGCGTTCGCCTCGAGAGGGATAGGGAGTCTAGAGAAAGAGAGGGTTGTCTGAGGAGGGTTCAGGGATAAGGAAATTAAACTGCAGGTAGGGAATAAGAGTATTATTCCCTCTGCCTTCATGAAAGTATGATACACTAGTTAAAGAGTTAATCCGTTAATAGAGAACCCGATCAAAAAACTACTTTCAGGTTTAAAGAGCGTTTCCCTTGCTACTAAGTTTATTTCCCAGTACATCGTTTGATCTCCATCTTTTTTCCTGATATTTTCCGTTATGTAAATTTCATATTATACTCTTTGAGAGCAGTGGCGGATTGCAACTGATTTGGGAATGAACATGGCTGGGGAAACTGAATCCTAAAATGAAAAACAATGGAGGAAATGGCTAAAATTTGAGTGACTTAAACCTTTTTAAGTTTTACCATAAAAAAGGAACACTAATCAACAAGACATTTTGGCCTAGACTGGCATAGCTTACATATTCGGACGTGGAAACTGGGAATTAGCCTCATGCATAAAGTAATGATGGATTCCTGCTGCTACAAAACATTTTAGAATTACCCACTGGGATTGCTTAGACGGGCTTTGAACGATGTGGGTAGTGTTTTATTATTGGTTTGTAGACATTAATTTATTGTATATAAATAAAGAAAATGAAGAAAACTTGCATTGGATTTTCAGAAGAAGATAAAAAAACTATAACTACAGAACATGCTAAACCAAAGAGAAAAACAACCCATAGGAAGGAGCCGTCAGGTATTAGCAATGCAAAAGAGAGAAGGAAGACTTCAAAGCTAGGCTAATTGTTAAAAAAACTAACAATAGCATTAGGAAGGAAAGACGTGCATTTATAAATTCATCATTTATTTCGCGTACGGAAAATAATCATTTTTAAAAACTGTTCCACTTCTTGTGTCTCTAAACGTATATAATTGTTTATTAATTTCTCTATGGTCGTAGTCGCTTGCCTGCCTCAGAATCAGCTTTATTTTCACTGTACACTGGAATTATATCCTCATATTCTGACTTAATAGTACTGCTTTCACTCTTATCCCCGTCCGACCCTCCAGATTAGCCTTCTTATAATTCTTGAAAAATCTGGATGAAAGAATGATAACGCTGCCAAGTCGCAACTAACAAAGGTTAACTTCAGTATAGGGGTACAAAAATTACATTACATTCAGAATTAGCACATGTCTTTTGAGTTCTTGAAAAGTACTAGCTTATTCTTTGGCAAGTGTGATAGTGAAGGGCAGATAAGGAAGAGGAAACAAAATGTAAGGAAATGAGAACTGCTCAAAATTTCTTAGTAAATGTAATCAAGCACTGAAATGTTGAGGGATTCCGAAAGAGAAAATGCCGCAGTCTCAGTGATATTTTGTAATAAAAGTGATGTGGCTCAAAAATGACCCCATCCTTTCATTCTAGGTTGAATGAATTCTGAGTGCACTTGTACCAAAGTGTCAAGAATCATCTGACGCAGTAATTATAGTATTAGGGCAACCATAAAAGAATAAAAGTCAGAGATTCCTTGTATGATGCAGAACTAAATAAATGACAAAATAAAATCGAAAAGGACCAATCCCTTCTGTCTTTCTAGTGTTTTAATCAAACCCTTGGTTTTGAAATTGGTCTCCACGTAGCACATTGCCCTAAGGTACTAGGATATCTTACCGAAAGTTTTTCCATAACTGTCTGACGTTTTTTAATGTTTTTGCGATAATTCTACTAGTTAAATATTTTTATTGCCCATAACTCATAGACCACGTAGAAAAAAAGAAAGATTTATTGCATCACGACATATATATTATTTATTATTTTAATAGTCATATACTTCATGCAATTATATAATTATGGCATGCATTTAGTGCGGTTGTGTAAGAATTATACATGATCTCTTTACAGCACGTGTTTAAATCCAAGTATTAATGGGAGTAAACACTTCATTAGGTAAGTTTTGGTAGTTACTATGGTGTGGCTGCAGGCGTTTTCCAAATATCTACGGTAATTTGCGCGATTTTTAGGATAGGTGAGTAATTTTAAATGGTTTGGAAATTTTAGGAAATGAAGGGAGGATGAAGTGAAACCCGGTATTTACACTATTAAGTAAACCAATAATGAAGCGCACCAAGGGATAACGGTTATTCACGCTATGCGACGGATGAAGTTCCCCATACAGTACTTAATTGTCAATCGCCATGCGAAAAAAAACAACAGCTGGACCTGTGTCTGAACAACTTCATGATACTTGGTTTATGGTCTTAGTTTATTTCCACCTCTGAGTTCTTCTGTCATCCTTAATACTGTACTTTTGATAAAATAATAAGAGATTACTACAGAAAAGAGAGTCTATGTATATGTTTAAGGTTAGGTTAAATGTCTAAAAGACTGGATTAAAATTAATCTACGCAGTAGAAAGATGCCGGCTCAATCGTACAATCTCGTAAAAATCAAATGCTAATCTTTTAACCTTATTCTTAAGAGAAATAGGAATCCAAAAGATAAATATGACACAGTAAATAAAAACGCAAATGAATGGTCAAGCATAAAAAATGTGAATGAAGGGAATAAGATGAATTGAAATAATTTGCACAAATAAAATACATAATCACAAGGAAAGTTTCAGGGTCCAGACCCGCAGGGGCGGACTCAAAATATAAATATAAGATAATTGAAATAGAAAAAAACAATAGCTTGATGTGAAAGATGAAAAAATAATTACTTGGAATTTGAAAACACTGAATAGCTCCTACAAGTAAGGTTAAAAATGAAATAGTGTTTGGAATGGAATATACGTTTGTGTAGAATATTATCAACTAAAAAGCAATACTCAAGCAAAGCTCAAAAATTAAATTATTTATTGATTCTGAGCTCCATATTTGAGGCATCTGCAGTGCCAGCCTATACAATAAATAACTTAATTGCGTATATGAATTACCTTTATTATCATGATATCTACCCCAAAGATTTCAGTAAAAGTATGGCAATTGACAACCGGAATTGAAATAATGCTTAAATAAGTTTAAAAAGGACGTCAAGTAAAACTTATGAGCTTGCTTTACAAAAAATTGATTCCGGAATTGAATTGTGTGTCATTTCTTCATTAGCATGTGGTGGCTTCAAGCCAGCTCAAGGTGTATGACACTCCGTAATTGGGCGTGTTATCCCCCGGGGAAATTCAGTTCTATATCTTTTCAAGCCCACAGATAAACTCAAGGGGCGTGATTTTCTGCGCATCGTCTTTTCCAAGAAAGCCTAGAGAGACACAGGAAAGAGTTGTCTCTCCCGCAAGAAAGACGCTCCCTCAAAGTGGAGAGTGAATTTCACGCGCTGTAGGGCTTAGTGCCTACTGAGCTTCAAATCCGCCCATCAAGACGATCTTCAAGCTTGAGACTTTGACGTCAAAAACAGAAACTCAATGTAGGATTTAAATGTACGTAGAATATATCTGAAATATGACGTTTGGCATAGCTTACAAAAGCTAATCACAGGAGGAATTTTTTCCTTTTTCTTTTATGTATCACCTTATTTATCCTTTAATTATCACCCAGTGGTACAATTATAAAATTTGGCGAAAGTGTTCCAGAACAAAGCTAATTTAAAGTTAAAAATTTCCTAGCTGTCGAATTCTATTTCTTTATTTAAAAATATCGACAGTCAAAACCCCGGTTATGCTATTAGGTTCGGTTCGTAAGTACGTTTGGGTGGAATACCTGGCAGGTGGGTTGCGGGTAAAATGAGGACGTAAGATATTTGTTTGATTGACTGACGCAATTCATTCAGCTAGTTTTGGTAGATACTGTATGTTGCTGTTATAGTCTGGGGAAGTCTTATTAGCCTACGGGGACGTCATGGATTACAATCTGTGAGAGCTGAAGAACGATACATCAGCGTACGCTTATTTGAGTCTGGAATTTGCGTCTACACGGACTACTCATTTGGTAAGCCCTTTCCACTGGTAATTGATTTTGACTTCTTAGAATCGTTTTGCATGTTGTCATCTACAACTCGATCATTTTTTTTACGTTTCGTATACGAGTTTGACGTTTTTGGACAAACGTCACTTATCATTACGCAAAATGCTCGCAGAAATAGTGCCAAATGCTATCGACCCTAATCGAATTATAAAACACATTCTTATCATCGATTGTGAAACTCACCAGCCGCGACTTGAGGATGGGTACTATTGTGCAGGTACTTGATTTGAATATTTATCACCAATTTAAACATGTACCTAAGCAAACATTTGCTATGGCAACCACAGAGATTCTTAAATACTATCAAAATTATCCCGAAAATTATCGATAGGAAAGTGACCTGAATTGCCTTTTGACGCCACTGCAAGGTATAGTTTCCATATTGCTACGAAAACACGTTTATTTTAGAAGACAACGAAGCAAGTAAATTGTTTAGAGGTTTTTAGCCATTTCTGATCGAAATGATGACTGAAAAGGGATTGAAGAAAGCGTAATCCGACAATCTGCTTTCGTATGGTTCCCTTACGTGGACATCCTTTTTATAAAAAAACATCGATTGCTTGGTCGTAGCAGAGATTCTTGGGCACTATAGAGGCGTTATATAATTTATGCACGATTTGCTCGTTACGACGCATGCCAATAAAAATTCGAAATATATTCTTTTATTGCATTAAACAAATGAAACAAACACATACATTTTCGCCAAGTGCTCATTAAATAACTCACCTACACGTACAACAGATAAACAACGCCCATAATGGTACAATGCTGTGACATCATGCGGTGACGTGTTTTTAGGCTGCCGAAAACGTACAATTTTTAAAGGTTAATGTAACATAACTTAATTCTTATAACATAACTCAACGTTATAACATAATAAACATAACTTAACGTAGCATAACTTTATTATTCAGGAAAATTTCCGATAAGCACATTTCAGCTAAAAACGTTTGCATTAAAATAGTTAAGTAAAACTTTTAATGTTTCCCATTATAACTCAAGTTGCAACTGGTATAATGTCGGGGGTATGCCCAAAATAGGGTAAAGGGGGGTGAATCGGACCAGCGGGTGAATAGGAACGCTTTTCAAAAAGTGCGCTCAGACCCGAAACGGTATCACTTGAGACTGACTACGTTTTAGGAATTGCTTCTTTGTAATCTTGTCCTTCTAGTAGAGTGAAAACGAGAACTCGACGACTGAATTTAAGCAAATGATACTCTGTCGAATGGAAGCCTACCATACGAGAGAGGTGTGAAATTGGGTATTTAGAAAACCTCGTATAGGTTCAAAGTAAGGTGACATTGTAGCGCTTACTCAGATTTCAAGTTTTTCTTTCCTGAAAGGAAATCTAATACCATAGCTTCCACATTAGGTTACTTTTTTGAGCCTTGTATGAATATCGGAGTTACCAAACATGATACAAAATCATATTACTTAGTCGGGTGAAAAGGACCAGCACGCGCAGGAGTTCAGTTCCAAGCCGCTGGTCGAGGGTGAAGCATTGAACCAGTTATACTCAACTGACACTTGGAAAAATTCCTTCTGCTACTGAAAAGTAAGTAGATATACAACTAATATTGATAAATTGCTTACTTACACTTAATGTTTTACATTAAAAACATCAAATGTTTATAAGAATGTTTGAGCGAAAGTGGCTAAAAATTTGTTTTTAGGCCATACTCTTTTATTTAAGTATTATAAGAAGTTTAATGGAATAAACCTATTTTAATGCTATTCTATATCACGTTATAGATATTTACTACGTATAACGAGGAGGAGGAAAGAGATTTTCCCCGTCATAGAGGTGAATTATTACGGCGAGGAGCACGATTTACAGGCTGAGCGGGAGGTAAGCTACCTTCGTTTGATGTAACATATGTTGTGTACTGTTCCATATATATTAACCAATTATTCGCTGAAACAATATCATAAAACATACGCATTTCGTGATGGAAATTTATTGTTAATAATTCACATTGAGTTCCATACCTATACATTCTACATTACTCAGTGGTCTATATTTTCCAATCTGAAAGAAAAGGAGGTGATATAATGTACGTGATAGAGGGATTGCCAGAGTATTAAATATTATATATGGCAACAGAATTAGTTGTGGAACGCCTTACAACCTCCTTTTGATAGCGTAACATTAGCAAAATTTCATTTAAAACGTATTTATGAAAGTGATAATTTTCGCTTACCGTTAATGTTTTTCCTTTTGGATTAAGATGGGGAAGTACCGGCGAAAAACGGAACAGACATGGACAGAGGAGGATATGACAATGGCGCTGAAAGCTTTCAGAGAGGGAAGAAGCATGAGGCATTCTGCCGAACTTTTCAATGTTCCCCGTACTTGCCTCTATCGTAGGATAGTAGCGGATACGGAAAAATTGAAGACAAGAGGGGGGCAAAATGTCTTCTCAGTGGAAGAAGAGGAAGCATTAATTAGAATAATTCTTAGGTTATGTGAAATTGGGTTCGGATTGACAAGAGATGATGTCATGAAGGTGGCATATGAATTTTCCATTGAAAACAACATAAAAAACAATTTCTGTGCGTTAAAAAAACGAGCAGGCAAGGATTGGTTCTTGAATTTTATATCTAGACATCCTTTAAGTCTTCGAAAACCCGAAGGTTTGTCAGTGGCTCGAGCTGAGGGTTTAAATAAGGAAGATGTAGACGATTTTTTTCAAAGTTAACTATTTCGATGGCTGAGGCTGGAGTTATGGATAGGCCCCACCTTATATACAACGTTGACGAAACGGGATGTGTATTAAATAATCGCCAAACCCAAAAGAATGTTGCAAGAACAGGATCTAAGGTAGTCATAAAACAGACGTCAGTGGAAAAGGGGGAATTGGTGACAGTTGTTGCGTGCTGCAATGCAAGTGGACATTACATACCACCTTTTGTAATTTTTAAGGGGAAAAAGTTCCATAAGGAATGGGAGGATGGATTTCCGTTGGGATCTAAAATTTTTATGTCCGATTCAGGGTGGATAAATGAGGATCTTTTTTTGGAGTGGCTAAAGCACTTTCAAGCAAACAGGATTCCTGGCCGATGCATTTTAGTCCTCGATGGCCACGCATCACACAAGACTCTTCCTGTTCTACTGTTCTGTGAAAGGAATGAGATCACTCTCTTATCAGTGCCCAGCCACACTACACAAAGGTTGCAACCTCTGGACAGGTCTTTTTATAAACCATTAAAGACATACTACGATATTGAAACAAATGCGTATATGACAGTTTGTAAGGGGGATAGAAAGATGACTAAATTTAATTTTGGTCGGCTTTTTCGAAATGCATGGAGCAAAGCCGCAACAATCGGCAACGCTGAAAATGGATTCCGATCAACAGGAATATTCCCTCTGAATCCGGGTATCCTGACGGAGTTAGATCTTCATCCTTCTAATCTCGGAAGCTCACACGCCCCAGAAGAAGCATCAACTCCTTTTTCGACAAATTCATCTTCCGATCAAAAATTAACTGCCAGTCCCTATGAAGAAAGCCAATTCTCGACATCAACATCTGAGGAATCGTCAAATACTTTGGGTAGGTCTTTCCATAATTTACTACCTACACCAGAAAAAAGAATGAAAGTCAATGTGAAAAGGTCAAGAAAGCAAATTGCTCAAATACTTACTTCTCCAGCTGTAATAGAAGAAACAAAGCAACGACTGAAGAA
The DNA here is from genome assembly GCA_933228895.1 of Platycnemis pennipes. Lineage (NCBI taxonomy): Eukaryota > Metazoa > Arthropoda > Insecta > Odonata > Platycnemididae > Platycnemis > Platycnemis pennipes. Next base: position 73,066,633 of record OW121856.1, on the reverse strand, counting down.
ACAAAATATTAGGAACGCGAAGGGAACTTGCAGAAACTTATATGAATCATCTTCAGATAGGGACGGCAATACTGAGAATGGGGAAAACTCAGCTGATGATACGCTTTGTGGCTTCTGCTCCAAGTCTTATAATTGTGCGAATTCGTCAAAGTTTAGAGACTGGATTAAGTGCATGAAGTGTAATTGTTGGTACCATGAGCTGTGTGTAGGTGCTAAGGGGCGAGATAAATTTACTTGTGGTAAATGTGCTTAATTGTTTTGGTAAATTTGTTCTATTTTGTTCTATATGTTCAGATTTGGTGATGTATGTCTATTTGTAAAGTTATGTTTGACTCTAAGAAGGTGTCGTCGAAATATCTCCAGACTGCACTACATTGTTAAAAGCAATGATGCAAAATTTCAAAATTTTATGGAATAAAACTTAAGAAAACTAAAATTTATAACGTTATTTTACTGGTCCGATTCAGCCTCTAATCTGGTCCGATTCGCCCTCCAAGTCGTCGGGCGAATAGGACCATGCAGTCACTTGAAGAAATTGCTCCAGGACCGTTCTATTCAGAGCAACCACGCTGAAAATTGCGTTTTAAACTGGAAAAACATCAAGTCCTTTGCTGATAATGCTTTCAGAATGTAACTGTTTACACAAACGACGAAATCGACGATTTTCCTTTTTGTGGCCCGATTCACCCCCCTTTACCCTATAACTCATTTCAATACAACACGTTGCAAAGGAGATGAGGCGAGAGGATTAACAGCTCTTATTGTTCACAAATCTACCATTCTCTACACAAGGATAGTTGATCTTTTCCTAGAGGTCTATCCTTCTTCGAGTAATGAGTCCTTGAGTTATCTTTGCAACGCGCAAGTTTCGTGACCCCCATGAGGAAATGTTTCTTTTTTTTAATTACGTTCAGCGAATCGGTCACTACCTTCTTAATCTTATCTATTGTCACAAACTTCTTAATTTCCATAAAAAATCTACTTCTGAGAAAACAAAAGATTTTGAAGATGATAAATCTGATGACAATTTAGATTGGTGTTCGGAGGTAGCCAGGATATGGCGATACATTGCCCGTAGAGATAGAAGAGAAAAAAGTGCAGTGTAGGTGGGATAAAATTCGATAAGGCAGCTGTTCCAACGTATTCCTTATACTTTATTATTGAATAACGAAACAAAGTACAAATTCTTTCTGTACAATATCGTATGCCCAAAAATATGAAAAAGTTAATTCTTTTTAATTTTTCTGGGTACTGCGTTTAGCTTCTAAAGCCGACTCTCGGCACTCCATGGAAACGTTGGTGCCTACTAAGTACAATACTATACTCACGCTGAAACACCTTAAATCTGTACTTAACATGATGCTTATAGTATTCTTAAATACTTTCATATGAGAAAGGAATTACTACTATTTTTAATGAAGATTAATCACCTTTCGAGAAGCATTAAAAAGCTACTCTCATATATATTTTGAGATATTAATAATACGACTAGTGAATTCAGACTCATTTCCTTTCTCAACGATATCCACGTTCACAGTTAGCTATTCAAGGATCTAAACGTCATAGTGCAATCACCAGAAGTGGTTGTTGGGGATAGTAGGAAAGCGTTTGAAGATTCAGACCGCAACCTTATAGAATGAATGCCCTGTGGAATTGCAACTACGGTATCCATGCAGACAAAATGTGGCAGATGAAATTTGTGACCATGGCCCTAGCCATCATTGAACACAAATTTTGACGCAATAGGAAAACACTGAGTTTTCACATGAAATCACGAATAAGCTGATGACGTTAAATACCCTCCCTATGACTTCAATAGTAATATCTCATGGAGATTTACTTAAAACGAGTAGTTATAAATGGCAAATTCTAACTATCAAAGCAAGCATTCTCAAATTTGCTCCCAAAAGCACAAACCGACTCAAATAGTCAAGCTGACTATAACATGAAAAATATACACACAATAGTCCACGGCACAAGATATATTGCACCTTAGATTATATTTTCAAAGTTCAATTTCCCTAACGATAGGTAACTTCAGCACTTTATTTACTATAACTAAATCTGCATTAAAATAAGTATGCTACTGCATTTGCGTAGCCTAACGCTGGCTCCGTTTTCCTCATATTGGTTGAGAGTACATTTGATTTGAAGATTAAATAAAGGTGGTGGATATTTAGGATTTTAGCATATGTGATTGAAATACCTGTAAATGTAATGGATATCTGAAGTATTTGTTAAATATTTCTTTGCACTTAGGATGTAAAGTAGAACTTTTAGCGTGTGTGTTGCATGGTGATTTTAGTTTCTCCTTAGATTGATAGCATAGGTGAGCTTTTGTGCACGTGCTTAGTGCATGTTTGGTGACAACTCACCCTCTGCCAAGCACCCTCAATGTGGCTTGCAGAGTAGTCAGTGGATATGGATTCAAAGTTTTTGCCATCGGCCGCTTTCTCTTATGACTACGACAACGCGAGTTTTTGTTGGTAAAAACAAGGTTGCCTAAGTTCTGTTTGTACACTTGAGAGTGTAGTCTTTCTAAGAACATGCAGGTGTTAGAAAATGCCTCGACGTAATCTTCTCCTACTGCAATACACGGCAGGCAACCGGAGGAGTCTCAGGAAAACAGGAGCCTCTTTGATGCGGAGGACACAAACTATCTCAAAGGAAGCAATAAAACCCCAAATTTAAAAGCTTTTCCAGTATGCAAATAGTTGTATCCTAGAGAAACATGAGGAAACAAGGAGATGCAGAAGAAAGACAGCGAATATGCAGAGAGGGAAGAAATCTTTGAGCGCCCTCCAAGCTACTGGCACCCGAGTAATCACTTGAGGCATTTCTAAGTTTTGACGAAGAAAAGGCCTTCGACTTCACATAAGAACGCAGTCATCCTGTGTGAAGTAAGTACATGTACCCATAGAAGAATTGATAAGGGAACAATGGCAATGCATATGTATACGGAAAAAAATGTTTGGAGAGAATTGGGGAATTTTCTTTTGCTAAGACGTAGAGGGCAAAGCTGAGGGCAAAGCTGAGGGCAAAGCTGTTCTAATATTGATATTAATAGCACCAGAGCCTTAGGTGAAAAATTCCCAGTTCATACAGTCTTTCAGATCCTTTATTCCATATTTTACGATTCCTGGAATCTGTACATGTCTTTTAAGAAATTTTGTTGCATTGATAGAGTGCTCGCGTGAGTCATATTGGGAAAAAGATGAATATTACATCAAGAGATCTTGAAAATGGGGAGAGTAAGACACATTAATTCGTAAGTCTTCCATCAACTTCTCTATGCGCATGCACTATTATGGTTTACAAACTGTCCATAATGACAATACCTACTGTCTAAAAACGTTTGGTAAAACGCATTTACATAGTCGTTTCATATTTCTTTATGGAGAAACCACATGACTAAAGTATCTCCTGAAAAAATGACCTTCCATGTGGTCTGCACGTGTATTATTATTATTAGTTTTCTATCAGTAAAGGTAGGTCTTAAGGGGATTTTACTTCTTAGCATGACTTTCACATATCACGAGATGTGAAAAACGAAGACTCTATCAAAACGATACGTCCTTGACCACTCTTTACTTGCTTTCCCAACATTCTAAACTGTATCAAATCCTTCTAACCAGACATTCTGCCTTTCCCAAGCCCTAAGTTACTCAGTCGATGTGCTTGCGTCTAATTATCATTTGTACACTGTTCGCTTTCGTTCACAACAACCTACCTTCTCCATACTTAGACCCTCCCTTCTGAGATTTTCTTCACCCTCTTCCCTTATTATTCATGTTTTCTCACTATTTAGTGCCAGGATCTAAAATAGACTTCTTATTAGTCTTAATGGCCATACTCAATAACCCCTCTCAGTGGCTAATGCTTCTTTTGTTAGCTTCTGACCTCTTAACTTCAAATTAAAGCTAGGCCTTATTTCTATTTGAAATTTGATTACTTAGATCTAAATAATACCAGGTGTTTTCGTTCTCATAATCCTCATTACTTTATTAGTTCTATTATAGTAACTGGATATGCATCGAGTTTTATATTATATGTATTACTCATATTTATTGTACTCAACTGGAGTCATTAGACAAAACTGGAGAAGATTTTGAGGTATTTTCTCTGAATGAGGGCATTGTCTTTCTAGTTACATAAGGAAATAAAAACGTTTCTAAATTTATGATGTTTTCTTGACTTAAAATAAAATTACGAGCCAGAACGCCAATGAATCTTTTCCCTCCAGAAGTTAATCAAGACATTTTCCTTCATCATTGAAAATGGACTGCAGCACTTTGGCCAAAAACTGGTGGCCCTGAAATTCTTCTGTAGCTGAGACGGACTGAAGGATGCAAATAACTACCTCAAGCTTGTATTATTTTAACTTTAATAATACTATGTACAATGGATAAGATCAAATAACTACGTTAAATAATGGCCGAGCCTTCTTGTATTCGTTAGACTTTGGTATCCCTGGAACTTTGTAAAAAAGTTTATTGACGATATTCTATGCATATTAACTAGACAATATATACTCACAACGGACCGTTCTTTTCTGACCAGTGACCTTAAATTTCAACGGATATATTCCAGTTTGACTAAGAGCAATATATATAAAAATATTTGGGGCATGAAAAATATTTCTGAATAAACAATTCCAATAACATGTGACATATACTTAAATAATGCTACTTAAAATTATCAATAAGGGTTTACTGTGTATGCATCTACATTAATTTTCATTTCTAACGTTAAACTGGTAGAGCATGTTGATGTGAAAAACATTTGTCATATTTCTTCTCATACAATAACACTATAATAAACCCAATAAATTTTGTCACACCTACCATCCAGCCTTTTTAATTTTCACCCTAGCTTGACCTAAAGTACAACGCGCGTCAAGTGAGAACTTGAGCTCAAGGCTATAAAAAGGTTAAAAAATAAAACAAAAAAATATAGTATTTGATCGGATCGTATTTCATTGAGTCAAGACCTAGAGAGGAAATTGGCTTGTCATTAAAGGAGGTGAATGCTTTAGATGGAATTCGGGATTGACTCCGTCTTGCGCATCAAATCTTACAAACAAATCACTCACACAATGCATCGCCAAAGTCGCCTCTTCCTACCGGTACATGAGAAAAATAATTGAACCGCTCCCTGAAAAATTGGGCGAAACATCCGCTCTGACTTTTCAGCCGCAAAAATCTCTCTTGCGAAACGTAAAATTTTTATTTGCTGCGGGTCGAGTAGAAGATTGGACAGCAAGTAGCAGCAGAAAGAGATTTTTTTGTTTTCAGCACCGGGAGACAAAGTGGAACCAATCTTCCTTTAGACTTGGAACAGATAGACGCAGACGTTAGAGCCAGTTGGAGTCGGGTGAGAAATCCGGAGTAAACAGAATCACGGAACGAGTTAAAATACGGACACCTGACCACGTATCCCCGCCGCGCCTTGTGGCGAAACATTTGCGTTTAGAATTATTGCGCCACATCTACGGCCTCAACAGAAGGACCACGGGGGTCATGCACGAAGCATCACTTTGCAAAAACGTGGACGGGATGCATCGGGAGAAAAACGAAAGAATATAATATCCGAGCTGATCAGCGGAGGGGAAGGATATTTCTCCCTCTGGCTCCAACAGATGTACTGTCCCACTTCCCATGATCCGTCCCTGCTTTTGTCGTCCCATTTGCTGGCATATGATGCCTTTCCGGTGGTCTTTTAGGCCAGAAGCGAAATCGTCTCCACTATTCTTTTTTTCCCAACTAGAGCGCAACTTCTGACGACGACGATGGGGCCGAAAAATTTAAAATCGAGGAAACAGATGCTAGAGATGCATGCATGCAAATAGGGAACTGTCCGCTTTCAGAACACGGAGAACGAGGGAGACTGCAAAGAAAAAAACTGAAATATTCCAGTTGTTTGGGATGCTACTGCGATCGCTCCTTTGAATTAAAATGAGCGTTTGCTTCCTTCCTGCTTACGGGGACAGTGCTTGGATGATGTGGCGGGGCAGTAGTCATGGGGAGTGACGCGTATGAAAGGAATAAACGCCAATGATTTCGGGAGGTAATATGGAAAGAACTCTTGAATGATGCACGTGGCAAAAGCTAAAAGACCGTTTTTTACATTAAGGACTTCGCTGAAGCAGTTCATTAAACTCGCATTCATGCAACACCTCCAAAGAGATAAAAAAAAGTTCAGTTTCGTTCAAGACTGGATAAAGGGTAATGCTGCCAAATAAAAAATACTACTGTAGCCCTTGGCAGCAAACAGTCTAAAAAACAAAAACCGAGCACTAAACACATTATCACAATAAAGGACCTCATGGTGCAGTTGCATTATCTCTCAAACTCAGCATATTAGTGCACTACATAGACCAGAAAATCGTTTGCTGCGTTTGCATGCAACGTTTGAAACCGCAATGTCTCATAAACAATATAATGCTCTAGTGTACACAATATGCAATTTGAAAAACGAAGGAACATATTTAATATAGCACAACATTAGGTATTGGTATTTGCCAGCTAGGGGTGAGGGGAGGGAGAGAAATTCTCACGTTTTGTGCATCTCGGTCATCACTAATATTACAAAATCTTTTGAGTTGAATGTATTAAGGTATTTATTTTGATGCCATTGTAATCACTTAAGTAATATTTATAACGTGCATGAATATACTTATATCATGGGATGAGAAGTAAAAACTTTAGCGTTCCACAGGGTAAAGAGATTTATTACGACATGTTTCACTTCACTGAAGCATCATCAGGTACATGTGCCTGATGATGCTTCAGTGAAGTGAAACATGTCGTAATAAATCTCTTTACCCTGTGGAACGCTAAAGTTTTTACTTCTCATCCTATATTATGGAATTCCACAAAGTCTTGGCCTCTACCATCCACTGCATACTTATACCATTTTCAAAGGTTGAATAATTACCATTGAATTACTAACATTGTGAATTAGATATAATGTCACTGTGGATTAGCGCTAAACAGGTTCAAAAGTTATCAAACACATACAGGATACGCAGGCAATCATGGAAAATCCAATAACTAATTTTTTATGATTTTATTTTTGTTCTTAGTAAATCAATTACCATACTGAACACTTTCTAACATTGGGAATATTTTCTTAAACCCTGTAAGTTTCCGGCCGTGACCAGTATATTGCAGTAGTTCCGACTCACTCAAGTAAGAAAATCCTCTACAATCTAGAATATCGTCTTACATGACAGCTGTAAGAATATTTTCCTCTTAATTTAAGAATACTTTTTTTTCAGTGTACTTGGTAGAACCTATCGCGTGTCCAAGACACAAGTTGTATTTACTTCCTTGCTTCTTATGTGATATATTGAGAATAAATAATTAAATATCTAGTTGTATTAGCCAAGATTTGATGGAAAATAATGGAAGGCGGACTTATCGTCCGTCTTTCATCTGCCACGAAGGCATTTTACGTATAGCCATACGCTCTCCAGGGAGATTAGATGCGTGAACGAGACCCCGAGTATTGATCGAATAAAGGCCACGGTGTGGTGTGCGAAGTCTTGTAAGCTGATAGGGCCCTGCATCACAGTCGTCTCTCGTCTGCGTTCGATCTCCCCCTATAAGAGATGCAATTGAAGGACATATACATCTCCCCCTGGGAGGATGAGGAAGAGGATTCCCGTTGGGGAAAGCATAGCAGGGGGAGCATTGGCAGGGGTGGATTTTGGAAGGGCTTCTCAGGTTAGGGAGGTGGGATTGGTCCCGAGGGGAATGGGGAGGAATATAATGTCTCGAAAAGACTGAGCTCAGGGTAGAGGTGTATACGGGAGGGGGACTGACTTGCCTAGAGGGAGAAGATGTCTGAAGACGGTGGCACAAGACAAGACAAAGAAAGGCAGACATGTGACTCGGTTGGAGTCTTTAGCTCAGTATTTAGTGCCACTCCGTTGCACATTTCAAGTTGTTATTCAAAATATGCTAACCACTTACCAGCGTACATAAACCAGTGAATGTCTATGATACCTCAATGTATATTTAATTATGGGTGACTATGATCGCTATTATGATTTCCCTGTAATAACTGGACGGCAACTTAATCATAAAATTATCCCTCTTTGGGGAGGTGAAGCCAGTAAGCATAAAACGTTGAAGCAATCCGGTAAGTAGAAGGAATGGAATCGATGCGATATTTCTGGAAAGAAGAGTGGGTGGAGGGAGCCCCGGTATTAGCATTGTATTCATCAATAATCGGCACCATTTTTCGGTAGCAGTCTTGAAGAATAACTTTCCATGATTAAGAAAACCAATCATGAAAAGAGACAAAAAGGAGTACATTTTCATCAACTCCTGCAATTTTCTTAACCGTCGTTAAACAGGCATAAATCCTCGCAGATAGTAAGAATGGTCAGAGTATTTAATCGATTAGAGTCTAACCCAAATTTTGATGGCCTATTGGTAGAACGTGTGGCATTTTTTTTGCCCCCCCCCCCTTTCATCCCCTCGTTGGACATTACCCTTCGGCGGACTCCCGGACCTCCGGACCTAGCCGAAGGGCTTAGCTACGCCTGTCCTGCAATCCTTGGATGAATGAACTGTGGTAAATAGTGAACACCAAGGCACCCTTTTCTTACACATTTCTCTTTGTAAGTCATTAGGTTCAATTCCTGTGTGGCACTTTTTGAATGGCCATGCTTTTTACCCTCCGAACTTAGTCGAAGGACTTGCACGACTGGCATAGCTAACGACAGTTGGAGCCAACGACGCCAACAATACCTACGATTGCAAAATGCATCGATTCACGCCTACACCAATTCACGGCCGCACCAATCACCACACCACAGCAGCTCTCACTTGCCCCCTGAATGCGGATGAAGACAAGAAGTTTGGCCATCATACGAGACGTCATTTGGTGTGCTCCCATCGGAGTCAGAAAATAGTTCCTGATGCTCCAATGATAAACTTCCACCTCGCCCACTGTCGCCCATACGACTTTTCCTCCCCTCAAAATGTAACTATTGACTGTTTCCACGTTAATCCCCATTCCACATTGACCTTGCCGAAAACACCCTCTCCTTATGCCATAAAATACCTCCCCTCTCATGCCCTCTGCTCGAGTTGAGACGGCAAGGAGTTCACTTACTGCCAACGTGCGGTGGTCTCAAGTTAGTTTTGTGAGACTTCGTCATTTTCGAGGGTCTCCTAGTGGCCATACTGTACTGTTGCAAGTAGTTAGGGTTTCCCTGAATTGGGAAGAATATTTCAATTTTTGGTTTGTACTTGCTTTGTCTATTTTGCTAATATACATATTTTGGTATTAGTTATATTCATATACTTCTGTTTTTGTTCTATTTGACCTCATCTTTCTCACCTAAGCTTGGAAAAATTTTGTCCCCTAGACGAGCTTTACTCGTGAATTCATTCTTTCATTCAGGAAACGCTACAAATGCCTTCAATAGATTGGAAAAATCTTGCATAGGTATACTGATCTACATCTGAGGAGTAACCTTCAAGCCATCGGAAAGATGTATGGCAGAGAATGACTCATCACTCAATTCAACTCAAGACTCAACACAAGATTGGTATATCCTTGACGAAAATCAGAAATTGATCCATGATTTAACCTCGTATAAGACAAACACAATAATGGCATAAAACATTTTACGAGTATCAGTTGCAGATGCAACACTGCATATCTCCAAATATCTCCACTAATTTCCAAAGCCCGGCCCTCGGCGTTAGAGGCCATTGTATCACACTGTAAAAAGTAGATCTGATTTTAAGGTACAAAAGCGATCTGAATTTCAGATGCAACAATTTTAAGACAGGGTATGTTGAATTTCAGCAGTAATATCTTGTCTAAAAATAAGGCAGGTGAACGACTGAAAATCAGACCATCCAGAATCCTGCTTCCTCTGCTTCCTGCTTAACTGCTCCTGTACCAACCATCCATGTTCCTGCCTCTTCCGCACCTTGCATCCGTGTTCCTGCCTTAAACCAGACAGCGCTTAAATTCAGATCGCACTGAAAATCAGATCAACTTTTTACAGTGCAATAAATTGCTGAAACATAATCTCCCACAGCGTTTCTGTGAGCAGTTCAAACACTCAATCTATACAGAAGAAGGATATGAAGGGCGCTGTTGGGAGATTTTGATCTGTATTTTTGGATAGTTAAAGAGAGCCATTAAAATGGAATAAAGAACAAATGAGTAAAGGTTAAATCAAGATAGGGAGGGAGGGAGTTGAGTGAAAACAAATAGAAATTGGAAAAAATAGGCATGCAAAAATGTATGGCTAATGTATTAAAAGTTAATTGGAAGTTGAATAGAAGGACAGTAGATATAATATGGTTGAGCCTGGAGAAGGAAGGCAGGCTTGACGAGTTATTGATATCATGAATGCAGGCGAAAGAAATTACTAGAAGGCTTAAATAATATACATTTGCTTTTGGTGTCGTAGAAAGTTTGCGAGAAAATGAAAAAAGTAATATTTTTTCGACCAAATATTCTGGCAATAAAAGTGGTAGTATGGTTTCTCTACATTTAGCTATCGAATTGCAAGTCATTTCCTCTCCAGGTAATAACTACCGTCATAATCGTATTATTTTCATTTTGATTTCATCATTTGTCACCATTTGAAAAGATCCATAGACATTTACGATAGTTATATACGAACTTTTTCTAACTGCCCAATTAGCAGGTATATCAACAATCATATTATACCTACTTCCAATTTATTAACTATTTTTACGCTGACCTTCAGGAGCACGTGACCTTATTAAAACTTCCGCAACATTCTCAACAGATTTTACTTTTTCATCCACAAATTTACGCACGGTAGCCGACACATGTTTTCATTTTGCGGTTTTCCCATCATCTGTTCAGTGGGACAGAAATGAGATGCCTATATTAGCTCCAATTATAAAGGGAAGGACATTTATTAGTGAATACATGAATATTCATCTCTACTCAGCAATTATATAATGGCGTGACTCATATACTGTGGATCTTGCCACGATTGTTACTACATTGCGTGACTATTTTGTAATCAGTTAAGTACACAGCGAGCGGCAACAAACAATGAAATCATAAGAGCCTCTCAGTAAATAATGTTTTACTCATCAAGCCTCGTCATGGAATTCACCAACAACCGTGAGCACTTGCGGCTTTTACCAGCACAATGCCTTAACGGATCATGGGAATCAGGTGCATGAATAAAGGAGAAAATCCCCAAGAAGACGTAGAAATATATTTGACCTAAAGGGGGCCAAAATTATGTTCCCAAATTTTTTTTAAGGTAATAGAGGCTAAATTATCAAAGATCCTGTAGGCGCACGAATAAATGCCGTGATTTGCCACTCAAAGTAAAATAAAGCCGTAGCTCTAAAACTAATTCGTGGATTTAATTATTTTTTGTGGATTTATTAGCCATGCTAAACAAAGTACTATTAATTTCTACTTATTTCACCTCAATTCGTTGTTATATAAAATATTTCTGGGTCTATTGAAAAAAAATCCATTATGTGTATATATTTATAATTAATTTTATAAATTATGTGCTCAAATTAATGAAAACATCCAAACTTTTGGCAACGGAATATTATTATTTCATCCATAATAAATGCAATGTCGGGTTTATATAGAAAGTAATAAAATCAAGAATACCTCATCTCTATTGTAATAGGGCCACAAACAGGAAAACACATAATCAAGAAATGTCTAAAGCCTTAAACTCATTCCTAGTTAACGGTCGAATTTTGGCATGCGTTATGTTCTCAAAAACAAATATTTTGCATGACAGGGCAAAATATTAATTCCGATTTGATTAAATTCATTTAACTTGCAAAAGACCACTCTAACACTCACTATTACCTAGTAGTACTGAGCGGTGAAAAGAAACAATTTCATCTACTTTGCTGCCCCCGTGGATGAAAAAGGTCCATATATTTCTTGCTTCACTATGATCCACGAAACAATCGGCCGGAAAACCAAGGAACGCCGGGCTGGTAACAATTTTCCTCACTGGACCTTAAAGATAAAGCGTATCCCCGGAAGTCATCCACCGCACCAAGAAGAGTCCTTCCCCCCGGGAAAAATTCCTTGTGGCCTCTTGCGCCGCGACGCGAATGCCGATTTTATGGGGATGGGGCAAGGGAGGGGAAAAAAGAGAGAGACGAAGAATCACGTGGAGGACGGAGATGAAAAGAAGACAGGGGATGATGGGGGAGAGGTAAGGCCGGAGAGTGAAGGAGAGGCGCTTAGACGCGAGGTCGGACTGTGGGAAAGTATGGGTTCCTCCCTGGAGGAGGATGGAAGAAATGGAATGAAGCCTCGGTTAAGGAGCGCATCAAGAGCGAAGGAGGGGGTTGGGATAAGGCTCGGGAAGGGGAGGGAGAAGAAATCGAAAAGGCCCACAGGGAATCACGAGGGTTGCGAGGCATTCCCGGATGAAATGAAAGGCGGACGGTATGGGCATCATACGCATTGATGTTTAGAATGCGCAACCGGACAAATGGAAAGCGCTGGGAAAATTCAGAAAGAAAATAATCCTAATAAAGAGAACCCCTCGCGAAAGTAAAGAATGGACCCTAGAGAGTATTCTCTGGAGTGCGCAGCTCGGAGCATGAATACAGTTTCATTTTTTTCACGGAAACTTGCTTACCCTACGAGCGTGTTTATTCACGCTAATTAGACAAGATGAAGAAATGTTCCTGGGCATTGCAAAGATACACGAGCGGGGATAATGGACGAGGCTACTGATGGATCGTTCCAAAAATATGCGCAACCTTTTCCAAACGTTGTTCGCATAGCGTCCTGAATAGCGGCACGCATCTCGTTCGTGATTCCTATATGAAAATAACTACACTTCAATGTGGAATGTAAGCTTTATGGTCATATTACCACAAAATACTCGAGTGCACCAATGCGATATGCATTCCGAGCTTCAAGAGAAGGATAAAATGAGAAATAAAATATAAATAGAGTGATCAGACAATATTTGGCTTCACAACTCAAAGCATCGTTTTTTAACCCATTTCCGTCCAGAAAAATTTTTGAATTCGATTTTGAAGATTTTTTGGTATTTTACTCACATGGTCACCTAAAGTACTGATGCAAAATATTTTGGTGATATATAAAGTCGTTTCCACAGAATGAACCGTAGCCATATGGCTACGCTGGGCGGTAATGGGGTCAATATCTCGCGTGCTGCGATTTACAGATGTATGTCAAAAAAAAATAATGAAAAGTCTGTGCAAACATAGTTTGGTATTTAGAGCCAAGTAAAACATTACAGTTTCCATACAAATCTTTAATTTCTTCTATAAATTGCATCTTATGGCAAAATAATAAGTCTTTTGTTACCAGGACAGTGGTAAGATAACTTTTTTCTCATGTGTCTAAATTTGATGGAATATTTTGCAAAACTAATCGCACACAAAATAAGTCTTCCACTGAGCTACTTTAGATACAATAAGAACAGTATATTTATCGGAACTATGTCTCAGTACAGGCCTTAGAAATAGGCCTGGGCTTATGGCAACATCCTACTATCACATATGAGCTTGTTCGTTTGAAATAGTAGTAATCAAATTAACTTACGTACATCTCACTACAAAAATTTCAGCAAGTTGAGCAATAAAACACATCGAAAAAATTTTTCTCAGTACTCGCCCAATATTAAGGCACTTTTATTAAAATGGCTCTAAAGGTGAAATAAATATCCAATGCCAGAAAATCGACGTTATCCTTTAAAAATACGTTAAAAAAGGATTTCCCAAGTTTTTGCGCAGCAGTTTTGCGTTACTTCGTATGATAACTTTGAAGCACGGAATGCAGAGTTCAAGGAGGTATTTAGAGCAAGAATTTCACATGAGGCTGCTAGAATACTCGCCAGCAGACCGTAACCTCCCGTTGTCCGTTTTCTGGGCTACGAAGTGATCCAAATAGTCAAAATGGAAGATTGTGAGTAGAATCGCCAACCGTCAAACTACGACCAGGTCCCCGACTTTCTGTTATGTATCGCACAAAGAGATCCTACACAATGGTACATAGCATTTCAATTTTTGGCTCATTTCCGCCTGGTCGTATACAAACGTTAAGAACACTTGTACCAAGCAGCCAAAACAAATAACGGCCACCACCATTTTTTGGCACCATGGATAGCAATGTCTTGGTCCATCAAGTCACTTCCATCCATTCCGCGGTTGTACTTTTCAGTGAAATTTGGTTTCTGTGCAATTGTGTCTTTTTGTGCTTTTTTCAGTGCCTTTGTTCCTTATTTTTTATGGTTGCCGATTTTTCTCCTTCGAAATGAGAGTTTAGCTTCTTTTTTTCGTTTTCGCAGAGTTTCATGTTCATAATTTACGACTTCGGAGTTTGCACCACCAGATACGTGGTCTGGGTCATCTTCCTCTTCTTATTCAGCAAATTTTACAAAAGGAATGAAGCGTAAGCCCTAAAAGGACGACCTGAGAGATTATCAGCAAATCCACCTGTATCTTTACCACCGAATTATTTGCCAGAAATGCTCCCTATTTAAATAGTTACTTATTTAAACACGTTATCCACGGTTAAAAAAGCTTAAAACGGCAACCCTGATAAACAATAGGATTTGGCAACATGCGTGAAATGACCCCGTAACCTCCAAGCGTAGCCATATGGATACGGCGGTATTTACTCTACTAAAAAAATCGTACTATGAAACAATAACGCAAAGGAAAGTGAGCACATGAAACCCCTATCCTTTAGGAAATAAAGGGAATCTATTTTTAGTTCACAACCACAGATTTCACAGCAAAAAGTTACACATTTACCTCCAGCTGGTATCCATTTTGCTCCACTGACGCTCACACGATATTTCAGGCACCTAGATTCTCGCCCCGACCAGCTTCCAAAACACAATAACACTTGGATCTGATGACCGTGACCTTCAACTATGAAGTTTTGACAACTTTATTAGGATAAAGTTTACAGTTCAACCTACAGAGCATCATACAGTCGGCGCGTCAGGGTGTAGCCATATGGCTACGGTGGACGGAAATGGGAATAGCTCTCGATACCCAGGATGCTTATCATTCTGATATTTGCCACGAGATTTCCTCAATATCCATTTAAAAATTTCAATAAATATTTCTACGTGGGTATTACAACTATATGCATATATTCTCAACTGGTAAAATAATTTTTTCGTCGAAGGTATATCATAAAAAAATTACTAACCAAAAGAAATTAAAAACTATTGATTGTTGTTAAACTAAGTTGAATAGTAAAGGATGATTTGAAACATGCATTATAATTTGGAGAATGTAAGAAATATTCTCAATACGTAAGGGATTCCAGGAACCATAGGTTTTATTTGAAGATCGTTTTTAAGTACTGTCAATTTGTTTTGCAAAAAGTGTGGCCAAGAATCCAGCTCATTGATCAAATAGTAGGTAGCATTCTTCGTCCATATTCTACTCCAAAAATTAATCATTGCCATTATTTCAAAGTTAAATTTTCTTTCTCCGGCATGAATGGTATTGTAAAATATTACTCAAAGTCTAAGGCAAAGGTTTATAAGAATATAAATATCTGTGGAAAACGGGCGAAAAAGAATAGTATCAGAAAAATAAGGAAAAAATGATAGAGTTTGTCATCATGTTGTAAGTGAATGCAGTAAGTTATTTTAATAACTAGAGCAATATGTAATTGATGCATAAAATAATTTTACCCCAAAATGGCGTTTTTTTCAAAATTATCATGCTAGTTTATGTTCAAAGACTTAGTTTGCTGAATTAATATTTTCAGGACCGTGTTGTTAGATAAGGACTAGCTATGGGATAATGTCTCAATACTTGGTCACTGGTATTTATACTGGATAACATATTGAAAAAGCTGTTTTCCGAATGCAAAACTCAAAAGCCATTTATTCAGATTTATTTTACCATTAGTTCCGTATTCGAAGAATAGAATGCCCAGCAATGCCATTTTGGTGATAAATCAAATAGATTAAATAAATGAACGATTGCGCAACACTAGGAATACATTTATAAAATATTACCCTCAATGATCGTTAGCTTAGATTAACGGTTGAAAATACATATTCAAAAAATATGAAGTTTACATGCCAACGAAAAACCCAATATTTCACTAGACGATTGTAATTCGTGAAGGATGTAAAAGAGAAGAATTACGTCAAAATGAAAAGATTTGATGTTAGAAGATTCAAGTGGAATGCTGCGTCAAACCAATCCTAATATTGTTGAGGAATGATAATGATGATGATAGTGATACCTGTGGGTAGAATTAAAATAATATTCCGATTAAGTTTAAACTACGCTTTTTCTCAGCAGACGTTTTCCAGATGTCACAACCAGTTTGAAAATTAATTAGTGATGTCAAGGGATTAGATTGAAGCTTTACTGGGCTCACAGGAAAGGCATCATCATTAGAACTGCAATTGAACAGAGTATATTCCTACACATGTACATAAAATATTCTGATCAATTTCTTACTTCTTCTCTATCCATTACAACTAAGACTGGCTGTTGAAAACTATTAGATAAGCCTTCTTTATATTTTGCACTTTGTCAAGAAAATCGCGACTTCCTCTGAAAATGGTCCCGGTCAAGGGCAAAATAAAAATTTTTTTACTGCATGGCTACTCTTGTAGAAAGCTGTTCTCGCCAGTCTGATTCTTCACGTTGTAGATTAAATGACCTAACTAAGAGCCTGTTACATACTGCCGCAAATTCTGAGTAGTTGAGAGCGACGGAGAGAGTAGAGAAGAAAAAAAGAGAAAGGATCAGTGGCACGGATTCTTCCTAAATGGAGTAAAACAACCTCTTTCGAGTTTGAAAGAAAAAAATGAAAACTTTTCCTAAAATTTTTCGCGAAAAAATGGAGAGAAAAAATATTATGGAAGTACATACACTGAAAAACACGGAGATAAGCTGCCGCTCCCGCAGTGAAATGCGGGAGAGGAGCTATGAAGAGAGAGAGAGAAGGAGAATATGGAGGGGCAGGCGCGGTTCAGGAGTTGCTTACCGCGCCTTGGGGTGTGGGAGAAGGTTGTGAGGGGGAATTAAAGAAGTGGATAAAAATATGAAGGGAGGCCGAGAAGGGCGGGAGAACGGGATGGTTAGATAGCAGGTGGGTTGAATGGGACCGCCTCCCACCGTTAACCCGTTCCGCCTCTCCCTCTCTTTCTCTCCGATCCTGCTTTCTCCCATCTTCCTCCCCACCTCCTCGACTCGATCAGAGAGACTCTCTGTGCCATGCTCCCACCCTGAAATCATGCCAAACGCCACTGGGAGGACGGTTGTCTCGGCGGGGGAGTTGGTTGAGCCGAGATTTCGTTCGAAAGAGAGAGGACTGGTGGAAGGAAGGAGCACCCTGAATCCTAGACGCGGATCTCGGGGCAACTGGCAACGTCGCAAAGCCGGAGTGGTTTGGCCAAGCGTTTGGCGAGGTGCGGAAGCCACTGATTCTCCTCTGGGTGGTAGGGAAGAAAGAGCGAGGGAGAGAGCGGGGAAAAAGAAATGCTTTCACCGCGAGGGACGTATTTTAAAAAGAAATCCTCTGAGTTCGCCATTTCTCCTTCATTTTTTTCAAAACTCGGGGGGAGGTTAAAATATGAGAGGAATAACGCGTCGGATTTTATTCTCCATCGGAAGAAGAGCCGGAATGCCAAGAGGTTTCGAGTGAAGGGTTTATTTTTATACTCGTCCTCCTGGGGGTAGCCGTCCATTTCTTTTCCAAATTACACGAAATCTGATTGCGTGAGTCGTGGAGATATATTTGCGCAAATGTGAATGGCTTTTCTATTTACTATTCTTCTCCATAGAAAAAATTTACATCACGCTAATGGAATTTTTTCACGGCACCAAGTTGTTGTATTCTACAAATTTTGCTCAATCATTAGATAAACTTGTTGAATATTGTTTTGTTTATTCATCTTACCATGCATTAAAAAAATCCAGCCACATTCCCATCAAATGTTATTCGTATACCGGTCCCTAAAAATATGTCTTCAAGATGTAGGGTTTACCATGTTTAGCCACTACAACTTAAAAAAATATATACGATAAATAATTCAACCAAATATAAAAGGTTGTGAAACTATATTTTGAATGTGTACAGATGATCTTTTTAACATGAACCTTTTTCACAATACATACATCATACTACCATAATTGGCCATGTTGTAAAAATAATGTTGTCTATCTTGATTTTAATACTCCTTTGGGATGTTATGCATTAAATATTTTGATTAAAAAATCCCAAATGAATGTTAACTTCTCCATCATGACGGTTTACGGTGATAGTTTTGATTTGGGACAACAATGTGTAGCAAAATTTAACAAATTATCATGGCGTAAACCGATGCTTAAATAAATTAAATAAGTATATATTAAATGAGTTTATCACGTGCAAAATAAAATAAAGCCCATTCGGTTGAAAGATTTCTGATTGCAATTCAAATTACCTTAAAAGCACAAATCCAAATGCTCAGGCAGGATTGATATAACCATTATATTTTGTTGCTAAGCGGTAAATAATTATGGGTGTCAGACTCAACCATCGGATGTGTTGTTTTGCGGAAATAGTGGCTAGATATCTGGGTAGTGGTCAACGAAATATTTGTGCATTTATCCTTAATCGAGCCTAGAGCACAAATCACCTTTGTGGACTATCATTCTATGAATTTGGTGTCTGACAACGTAGCGTTGCAAACTTTAACTAATTATCATGGTGGAAACTGATGTTTAAATAAAATACAAATGTATATTTAATGGGTTGGTTCCCTCATTTTTATCGACCAAAAGATCGGCTCTCCTGTGTTTGAGTCAATAAAATATTTAAACAATTAGGCACACATTTATGGGTTTTGGTCTGGAGGGTGATTGTACATTACTTCCCATGTGAGACCAAAGCATCGGAACCTTTTCTGAGCGAATTTTCTTTTCTCTTAACACACCCTTATTTTGTCAACCACAGCCTAGAGAGATCCAGGTTTTTTAATAAAATTTTATTTTTCCAGCACACCTCCCCTTCCCTGATTCGCAGTCTTCTTCCTTCCGGTGATATCCCATGCAAGGTTTGCTTGAAAGCACGTAGCAGTAGATTCAGCGGAAGTTGTCTACGCCAAATACGATACAGTTTATCCATCAAACCACACAGTGGAACTGAAGTACATATACTTATTCAATAATAGCTTATTACTTGAACTTAAACCTGACCACGATTACTAATTTAACTACTGAAATACCAGATTTGAGGGTGAAATAACTATTAATTTATTTCAGGAGATTGATAGAGGGAGGGAGACCCGAGACATTTCGAGGGATATAGGAGAGGGAGGACACGGATAGGGAGAGGGAGAAAGCATTCTGCCTTTCGAGGCGAAAAGGTATCATTACTCAACGGAGTATAGGGGTGCATAATGCGACTCTCGCGGCAAGGGAAGGGGAAATGGTCGCGAAACAAAAGGAGGAAACGAATGCGAGCCATCGCATCCTGACACAAACCCATCCTTCCCCCAACCATTACGCATCTCGACCCACCGCGTCTTATCCTCACATGTATCTCGGGATGCGGCAAACCCACCCCTTTTTTTGCCTCCTTTCCTCTCCCGCACCACCGCCCCCCATAACTCCCTCCGCAGCAGTTTCCCATCTCGGCCGCATGCCCAGGAACCCTTCATGGCCCTCTGCTTATTAAGCCCTTCCCGCGACCCCCCGCCTAACCTGACGGATTTCGACTCGACAAAATAGCACCCCTTCCCGTTCCCCGCGACGGGGCATAAAGTTGTGAGTGTTCTCCGCGTGACCGCATGTAAATGTATGTATATAATGAGTGTCCTCCGCCCCTCCGTCCTCCTCTGATACACCTGCGCGGGAATCTGCCTTCCCCGGCTTAGCCGTCGCCCGAGGCCATAAAACCATTTTCCCTGACGAGCGACGGACCCATTAACGTCGCGAGGCCTGTGACGGTGCGGGCTGGCATGGGGTCGAATGGTTTTAGTTCGAGGGGTTTGCGGGATGGGCTGGTGGGGAAGGGCGTGTGCTCTGTGGTTGGTGTGACTTCGGGGACGCCGGGATTTCGGGGAAGGCCGACCGAGACCCTGTCGAAATGAGTGCTTCAGCTGTAGCGGTGAATCCTTGAGAAATGGTCACTACTTGCTTGCCACCTAGATGGATACTTTCAATCCACCTCTCCCTTGCTTAAGGGGTAAAATGTAACCAAACTACGGTATTTCCTTACAAAATGAAGAAGGCTTGATAGGATGAAAGGGAAAATATACAATACTCACCGGTTCTTTCTGCGACTGTGGATGCAGTACATGGCCATGAAACTGACCACGATGATCCATATAATATCAAATTCTTCCTTCCTATTAGAACACATTTTTGTAACACCAAGTTGGGAAATATCCGGGCATCTGAAATATTTGAACCCATAAGAGGTTAATCACCAGACAAAATATTGCATTGATAAAAGAACGCAGGGTAACAAAAATGACAACAGATGTAAGATTAACCTTGATAAAATGTGAAAAACTGTAGGATCAACCTTGTTTTGTAGTAGGGATTTTTTAAAATAGTTCTGAAACTTAAAATTTCATCAAATGACATTGAAGTTTATTTTCTTTAAGATATTTCGTATTGGATATTGTGTTGATGAATTAAAAACAAGATGCAGGGTATGTTAAAGATTTGCGAATATAATGTATATTGAATTAAACATAAATATGATGAACTACAATTAGGTAGTTATTTTGAGTAGACCATTTGTGGCGTCCGTAGACCCATGAGAGAGAGAGTGGTATTCGTTCTTCGTGTATTACATGCTTTGACCTACCATGCAGCATAAAACCATTGCAGCAAGAATAAAAAATAGATAGTGTTCATCGTGCGATACCTGGACAGATATTCAATCAATCATTTGAAATATATGATATGAGAAAATAATTTTATCCATGCATTCTTGGAGATGAAGATGTTTAGCTACATTTTGAATTCCTTAGAAGTAGCTTCATTATTTATTGGAAATAGCTTTACAACCCCAGGTATATAAGCGCTAAGCAAAGTTTGAATAAGAAAGCTATGCACCAAGTAATCGCTGTCAAAATATTAAGCATTCAAAAATTGTATGCATTTCATTTATGACCAAATGAAGGTAAAATATGTAAGTATTACAGTCAGATATGCAGAAGGTTATTAGATATTTTGGGTCGATTGCAATAGCCATCAACATACAATGCCCTCAAATCAGGCAAGCCTGCCTAATAATTCAACAAAGGTAAGCTTAAAATAAGAATTTTAATTTTGAATAATATTCATAAGCTAAAATTATCAAAAAATAATGGCTTATAAATGCCATATATCTCAACGAAAAATATTTTAATGCCCTTTTTTAAATTATTTCATCCATGCATTACGTATGCAAGATGTGCACTTACCTTACTGGAATATTAAAAAATAAATTGAGATCAAGTACACTAATAATTCTAAATTTTCTACACTAACTTTATTCTGCATACCTGCATGATAAGAAATAATTTTGGCAATAAATGTCCACAATTGAAGTAACGAGAGAAAAGACCAAACGTTTCAGCAAAAATCATTATTCTGTTACTACACTTGCATATAAACCGTAGGGACAAATTTCAGGGCTAAAGTTGGCATTGTTTGTGATATAATTTAAATTTTCACAGAATGAATTATTGTGAAGTCGCCTAAAAATTTAATGATTCATGATTTTTTATACAAGAACTATTCAAGTGCATTGCATTTTGGATTCAAAATTGGCATAAATACCCGATGTCATAAAGTGTTATCTTTCCCGTTCCACTGCAATGGTGGCAAAATGAAACTTGAAATCGCAATTCAAAATCTCACTCAAACTGATTAGTATTCGATTAAGCTTGATAAGGCACTAGGCGCCTCCATTAATCAATATGAAACAAGAATCAGGTAATTAGGTCACTTGCATGTCACTTGGACTCATGGAATAAATGCCATTTTGAATGAACAGTCAAATCACAGCAATAGCCCAAGGGTATTTTGCAGTTTGGACGCAACACACGAAACATTTTGGTCTGTTGATCATATGAAAAACACAGAGGCGTAAGTACCGTTGGGAACGAATGGATATAACCAAGTTGAGACTATTCGCATTAATAAGTTACTCTCTGTCGAAGAGAGCAAACAGTTTTGAATACAATTTTTTTCAAATGAGTATTTATGCGTATGAATGCGTATTTATACCATTTATGATTAACTTAATGACATAAATTATTTACATGATGGATGCTGGATTTTTACACGCCGTTATCTAGCATAATGCATCATCTTTTACAATGACAATACAATACAAATAAAATGTAGAACAGCAAAATTTATCCAATATCATGAGATGTGGAAATTTATTTTTTCCTAAGGTAAGACGAGAATTGCAATAAAGAATGAAGAAAAGCAGACTTGATGTTTGGAAAATTATTAAGGAAAATAACTATTGCTAGCCAATGTGCACAAAAATGAGGCTATTAATTAACTTAAATGAATTATTTGGTTATCTGTGAAGCAAAATTGTTCAATATACAAACCGGTGTACCTAATGATAAGTTGCTGATGCAGGGAATGAAAGGAGAAGGTAAAAACAATAGATAGAGGTAATCAATATTATCCATATTCTCAGCTACACGGTGTAAAAAGTAATGTGATGTCCAGTGAAAAATATTTTGTGAAATGCCCGTAAATCCTAAGACATAGTGCACCACAAGCTACCGCTGTGATAATGATTCCTTAATCATTCTCTAAAAACGTAAAATACGTCAAATTTTGTATAAATAGAATATAGTTAGGAATGAGATTAGAATGAATATCTGATGGTAAAAGGAAAGTCGCAAGAAGACGCTGAGTTCAAATCCTTGAGTGACGGCTCTTTGGTTGAAGAAAATGTTCAACTTTATATACAAGGAAGTTAATACCTAAGGTAATGATTGATAGGTATTATATTAATATTCAAAGTATTAAAGCACTGTTAACTTCAGGAGTTAATCTGGGAACTAAATACCTAAACCTGAAATGTTGTGAAAGCCAGATGAATATCACGTTAATATCACCCACTCTCTGTAAGTAATAACAGATGAATTGCTGATTCTTTTTTCAGGCGTTGGCTCAGCTCTTGATGATATACCTCTACTTCCTTTTTCATTAATTTTGCCTGACACCTTCTACCTGCACGATAGCTCTTCTTAGAGCAGCGTATTACCCTAATCGATCTTCTTTCTTCGTTTCGCTTTACAACGTTTCACTGATGCGTCACGCAAAATATGATTTACCAGTGATTTACTACTCCGTCATCTCGACCCCTTCTTGCAGCACATAGGCGCTTTACAACTCCGGTATTTACTACAGCAAGAATGTAACACACAAGTGTCACACGAATGCATGCTTATTTTAATTCTTTGAAAGGACATTTGTTATTGTAGGTTTGACGTGAAATTAAGTTTTCACCAAATGAACTGTCAAAAACACTGAAAAAATTGGGTATTGCTAAACTGCATGCATAAATCATGTATGAAAAATAGATGTTCAATTTTCGTTGCTCTGGCGGAGCCTATATGATATAAGAGCGGGGCTTTCTGTACGTAAAATACTTTTTCTATTTCTACCTATTCCTCACTTAATCAGCACATGCTTAAGTTCTTAATATAAAGTCACACTCGCCCTTTTACTGATGGAAGGATTTTCTTCATGTGATATTTTACTACTCAATGTTAACAAATGGAAAAATACTTAGTGAGTATAGTAAGAATATGAGATAAATATGGGTTATACGAAGATGTGAAAAAACAACAATAAAATGAAATCAATGCAGTTTCATATTTTATCTTAATAACCAACGAGCAAACTGTTATTGGTAGAGAAAATGCTCTTTCATGGCATCTTAAAATTCGATACTTGATAAGAGCCTCTGTTTCAGTGAGGTTTAAGTGAGTAAGATGGTGTCTCAGTGACCCTTTGAATGCCCAGGCTCTATGAAAACACATACAGGAAAGCGCCTCGTAAAGCCTTAAGCTACTGACGAAAAGGCATACTAAGCTCATCATAACAAAGGCAATGATGCCATGATTTTCTTATCCCTTAAATGCGCATTATCGAAAATAAAGAAATTTGATATATTTTAAACTGATTATTTAATAAATAACTTCACAATTTTTTCATAAAATGGATACTTTTTTTTTTAAAAAATTCGGTGCTACAATATATTTTAAATCGCAACAAGCCTAATGATAACGAAGGTATCACCATTATCTATAACCAAGTCATCGTAAGATGAAAGTAATAAGATAAAAAGAAGCAGTGAGAAAAATAGGTAACTTGTGTAAACATTTACGCTTGAATGACTTGAAAATCCATTTATACCATTCACTGCTGTAATACAGTAATCAGAACAAAATCAGCGAGTTTACCGCAAGAGGCAAATTTTAGTGAAATAATAAAAAGTGCCGAAATAGAACGGTTTTTGTAGTACGTAAAGTTGATTCAAGCTGAGAGATTACAAATGACCTTGCACGGGAAACATGTTAACCTTTAGCTTGATAGAAATTTATTTATCGTGAAAGATATCACAATGAATGATGTCGATATAATGAATCGATGACGCACTACATACTGGAATACAATAGTATCTTCAGATAAGGAAATTTAAATGGTATTTTTCGGGGAATGAGTTGATGATAATTCATTGAAGCGTTCCGTTGACGCTGGCTACACCTTTAACGGGTGATGAAGGCAGACTTCAGTCACTCCGTTACTCTGATATCCGGTAGACAGAGAGAGAGGTGTGTGTGTGAAAAAGAGGTGGGAAGAGAGGTAGTGAGAGAGGGAAGGATGTTAAAGGTAAAGGGAGGAGGAGAGGTGAAACATAGAGAGGGCTGTGGAGATGCGGAAGGGCATGAAACGTGGTGGGGAGGAGGAGAGAGAAATAGGCTTCCCGGCGGTGAGGCAAACCCCTAAAAGGCTCGCATGAGGAGCTGTCGGCATTTTATATGAAAACGGATGACAAGGGAGAAGGGGGGCTGGGGTAGAGGCAGGGATGGTAGAGATGAGGGGCCTCCCCAAACATCCCTTATCCCCTTTTGCCTTAAACCCGGCGCTAAATCACCCCAAAATTCTACCGCGAAAAACTGCCGTGCCACTCAGTTCTAACCTAATCTCCCCATCTGCATCCTTCCGTTCATTCGTATCCGGAGCGTCTCTAACGTGCCCGCTCGCAGCCAGCCGCCGCCATCCGCCTCACGTTGGGAGTCCTAGATGACATGCCGGCGTAGCGAGTGGCTTTGCCCCTTTATTAAGGACTTTTTTTTAATTTAAAAGAGAAGTAGGTCCACGTGCACGCTTATACGTTCCACGTCAAGACTGTTATCCAGAACAGATACGAGGGAGCCCGCGCCGCACCCATTTTTATTTTTAATTTCCTCGGAATCGCGGCGAGATGTCTGCTTTTTTCACCCCACAGTCCTCGACAAAGGTGAGCGAGTAGAGTCTGTCAACGTTCGCACTCGCTTACCATTTACATCGCATGTTTTGGGGAACGATGTGGGAAGAACTATGGTTCAAGGCCGTGACACCTCTGCACGTCGTTTCATGCGATCTTTCGACCGCCTCACTCCGTTTGCCGGCCGTGAATCCGACACCATCAAGTGACCCGGTGTATCCAGCTCTAAGGTTGTCGGAGTGGGCCATGGAACGGCGGCAGGGATATCGGTATAAAAATCAACTCGCTGGATGCTGGATTTATTATTAAAAGGCTTCGTCGTCTGCTCTACGGTCCGCAGTTATGGTATTCCCTTTATGACCGTTCCAAAGTCATTTCCTGCACGATCATATTTGCGTCCCATGTCGATAATTTCCATAACGGGTGCACATTAATTGCACAACTTCCAAAATTTCCGCTCACTTAGTTTCCAATGATCACTTTATTTGGGAAATTTTGATATCGTGTATTCGGTTACTACGCTTTTCAATCCTTCGATTGAGCAACATTAAAACGGTAAAAATACATGATAAATATAAAAATTGAATAACCAAATGTATACTAAAGACTTTATTAGATTAAACAAAGACCGATAAAAAGAGGTAAATTCCAGGCACTGTAGGTCCATTACACGAAATTAAATCGTGAAAATTCTCCCTTTGGAAATTCCATTAGTTTAATATTCATCAAAGGAATCAATTACGACAGGATGTTTCGTTTGGAGCACATGCTATTGAAAACCACTGACGCGCGTTTAGTTTGATGCGGTTTCCAGAGTTTTCATCAATACAAAATATTATTTCGCCATCGCAATTGGTTCTTCTCATATAAAGCCAAATTGAATTGTATGAAATGAGTGATTGGGAAATTACTGCATAGTCCTTTAATGGCTTTCAAGTGAAAGTGCATCTACCGCACACTGATGACACAAAGCGGTGGTGTACTAATTTTTTTGTGGTAAAGAGCGAATAAATAATATGTGAGACGTGTGTCAATGTTTACAATAGAATGATTAACATTCAGAACCAGATGAATTAAACATTATTTCACGACAAGTAACGACAGGTTAGTATTATTTTGGAGGCTGTTTTCTGATTTTTTAGATAAAAGTTATTTAGTATTACTAGTTAATTCTCAACCTCATCCACCATAACTATGACCGATGAGTATTGAGATTTCATGGTGAAAAAAATTGCTTAAGTTGGTCCTACTATTACCTGTCCATTATATGCTCACATATTTGCTCACAAAGTCTGTCAAATAATTACCCTCTTAGAAAGGATAGCGCAAACAGTACACATAGTTGGTTTTAAGAGGACATATGTTATAATTTAGACTTTATAATAAAAGACTAGAGTCCTTAAAACCATGGTGTTGAAGAAAGATATTACAGATAAAATGGACGGACAAAATTATAAACGTGAGGCTTAGGTAGGAGTAGATGAAGGAAAGATGATGTGGAGAACCACTTTTCAAAGACGATCACGGCGGCTAGGAGGTAACCTGAGACACAGAAAATACATAGGAAACATTATGGAGGGAATAATTGGAAGAAGCGTGTCATGAGTAAGAACAACACCCAAGTATAACATTTCAATTAAGATCTAGTGAATAAATACAAGGATGTAAATGAATTGGAAACGTTTAAGAAGGACTAGAGGACAGCTATAAACCATTTTTGAGATTGAAATAAAAATTTTAAGTTAATATGGCATTTAATCTATTCCGCAATTAATTTAATCATGTTTTAGCTTTGCATTATTGCACTGTAGCCAGAACAAATGAGACGATATAGATCAATCAAAGTTATTCGAAAGTATTTAAGGTTTCTTCGCTGAAAATGCACTGATTTATGACGACAGAACTAACGTAAAATATTGAATATATAGAGCATATGAATAACTTAAACTTATGAGAAAACTTATGCAAATCATCAATGCTTGAATTCTCAACTGTCGGTGCTGTTTGAAAACGCTGGGCACTAGGAAAAAGAAAATACCTTCCCACAAGAGAGAATTACTTGTGCATGCGTCATAAACATGATGCTGATATGAAGAAAGTTGACAAAAAATTAATGGAGAAAAATAAAGAAAGAAATCGGATACGAATGAATCAAAAAATTAATTATGTGAAATAGAAGCTATATAACAGTACTTACCGATTATTCGAGATAAGGCAAAATTACTACACGTACTATGCACATAGCTACGTCAAACCAATCTATGGTTTAAATGCAAGTGATATTGAGTAGAGAAATTAATGGAATGAAAAGACAACATGGAATCGTGCAGGTGATGCACAGAGAGCATATATTTTGAGCATCACGTAAATATTGGCTTATAGTTTCTATTTCTAAAAATGCAAATAAAATAAAATGATAAAAAAGCTGTTATGGATGCTGAATTATTATGGGGTATGAGCACCATAACGCTGGGAAGTAGCAGGAGTGACGTATCTTTGGAAGAATGAAGCTCCCGATAAAAAAAACGCCATGCTAAGGAATTCTCTTTGCTCCCCTTCATTAGGAGCAGCGGCACAGGGGCTGATGGCCAGCGAGACCCTGGTGGCCCCTGGCGTCGTGCCTCCACCACCGCCGGCCACGGGGGTCACTTCCGCGCCGCCTACGGTCCCCGCGGTGGTCCACCCCGCCGCAGTGCTGCCCTCGAGCGGCGGGGCCCCTCAATACGGATTGGGCAACGGGGATGAGCCGGACTTCATCGAGACCATTAAAAATGTGACGGTCGCCGTTGGCCGAGAGGCCATCCTATCCTGCTCCGTAACTGAGCTGGATAATTACAAGGTAAGTCCCCTCCATCCCCCTCAGCTTTGCATCCCGTATGAGTATCCACGCCAACACGACTGCCATACGCGTTCGATTATTATTTCGAATATTTCGTATATTTCCTCCCTTTTGCGTGAGTTTTTGCCTTGCCCAATATTTTATTCCATTTTTTTTCACTTTTAGCTCACCTCTTTCGGTTTCTTTCACTAAGCTCGAAGCGCTCCGTTGACCGGGCGTTTCAAGCAAATACCCTGCAGTGGTTTGACCGTTCGTCAAAAATAATTGAGAGCGATCGTGTTTGTATTCATAACAAAGGGCACTCAAACGGCAGGGGCTGAAATATATACATGTAGAGAATAATGTGGGCTAACGTATAAAATATTTTGGTCAAAAGGTTCGAAATTGGCTATTTAATCGAGATGAAAACATTTTTGCGCGTAAAAATATTGAGCAAATCCATCAAGAGGATATGAATAAAAAAAACTGCTCTGCAAGGCAAATAGCTTGGTGAACAAATGATACCAAAATATCGGAAAAGACCCAAAAGACTAAGAACTTTTAGGGATCTTGAACATAAATTAATAGTAACACTAAAAATAGATAACAAAAAGACATATGAACATAACAATATAAAATATTATCATATTAATAGAAATATATTTCTATTAATATAACATATTAATAGAAAATAAGAACCTTAAGATAACCAGATATTCCAATCAACATACATAGGTACATATAATCTGATAATTTATAAACTGATTACTTATTAATGATAAGGAATTTTAAGGATGAATGATAAATTGATTGACTAAAATACTGTACAATAAAATATACAATCATAGTTTTTAGGAGAAAGTTATTGCTACAGCCCGAACGTCTAAAGCATGGAATATTCTTATTGATTCAAATTAATAGTGTAGTATATTCGCAGGGAGGAATTTGAGTAAGTAATAACACGATTACTGATTAATAATGTACATTTAATTGCGGAAGTATGAACCTAGCTAGTGAAGTATGAGATTCAGATGTTTTTCAATGCTTCAGACAAATGTATTGAAAAGGCACATACAAGGGACGACGAATTTGCGTATATTATGAGATGGAATACAAACTTGATGTAATGGGCAAGACCCTTATTTAAGTCTGACACTTCTACGGACATTATTTTTAGATAGCACCTCAAAAATGACAAGAGAGTTTTCTGCACGGGAAAAGAAAGAAACTTTTTTGCATTGTTACTGAGACATTAGTGTATGAACTACTATACTTAATCACACCAATATGTTAAAGCTATATATTTGCAACTGAAATGACTCACAAAAAATCCTAATGCTAAAACAGTTGCTAGGAAAAGTTGAATTTGAAAATAAATGATGAATAAAATTGTAGGAATAAAAAAGTGTGCTAAACTATGTATTTCTAATGAAATTAGCATAATGGAGGAAAAAATAATCATTTTACGATTCTTTTCTGTATACAGCAGGTGCTAAACTAAAACAAAAAGAGAAATTATGCGGAAACAAGCAAGCATCTGAGTGATTTTGAAGTGGAAAATGAGCAAAATTAATCACAAAATATCTCTCAATACAAACATGTAGCTCAGGAAAACCTTTTTTCTACTGCAAAACGGCTTAAAATTATTGTGGCCATCAAAAACACTATGTTACCAGTGATGACAACAGTTTTCAAAATCGATAGTGTCATTTCAGCTGAATCCAAAATAAAATATTTAATGCTCATACACATTTGAATATATGTAATTAATTATGACCAAAGAAATAATTGATTTCCTTATTTTTTTATTCTTTAAGGCCTCTTAAAATTAGTATGGACCCCACACTTTTTGAATTTGCCCTGTACTTACGGACTAAATCAGTTTCCGTATTCATATGCAATAAACGTCATTTTTTTACTTTCTTGAAGACGTAAGTAGAAGTGTCATTAAGTATTTTCAACGTCCTTCTATTTGAGACTGCACATAGTGCGTTGCACTTTTAATGTAGGATTGATGTAACGATTAGTTGTCATAAAGCATGTTGTAGAGGCGGGCATGCTTTGCTCCGGACAGAATACAAAAATGAGATGTATTTATTTTCGTTTTTTTATTTTAAAGGAAATTTTATCTAACTAAATTATTGGATATAATAAAATAACCCAGTAAAAATCTTAGTAATTGAATCAATATGAACTTTAATTCCTGTTTTTATTTATTTTCATCAATTAAGCTCATGAAGATTTCGCCTGAATGTCTGTTAAAATGATGAAGTAAGAAAAGTGCATAACTGGGGTTTTAGGACACTGGATATCTGCTAGTTTTTTCTTGTCTCAAAGAGCTGAGCATGCATCCCAAAACGCGTATCCTTATCTTGCGGCAATTATTTAAGAGAGACAATTTTCTTACACTAAAGTATCCTCAGAATTACTCAATAAAAACTTGTGGCTACAAAAAACGATAACAATTCCAGAATTTTTATCTTTAAAGTTAGTCACATTAATCAATTAGGTCACCATTACATAAGTTATGGAAGGTAATAAATACTATGCTCTTTTTTTGCGCATGTAACATCATAATAAATGAAGAAAAATACGGTAAGCCAGAAAAATATTTGAATATTTTTGTAACTTAGGATGCATTTGTTGATAAAGTTTTCAGTACAAAAGATTTCATTTTTGCTACTCTCTTATGTTCTGTGTTATTTTGTACAAGATCTTATGACATTTATTTTGGTGTTCATTAAATTCATGCGTCGGATGTTGGTGACAAGTTCATTTTCCTTATGCTCTGCTTTCCTCGAAATATTAGCCTTTCCTATTGACTGAAATTACTATAAAACTATTTAATTGCCCTTCTCGAAGCAGAATTCCCAGCGGCAGATGAAATATAAAGTTAAACATCAATACTGAATAGTCTAGTTTGAGAGATAAAAACGAATATGTTCTGAAATTAGAGGGATATTAGAGAGGGCTGGTGAAACATCTAAAGAGTAAATTCCCGTTGGGTAGGGCATGAAAACAAATGGTCGGCATCGTTTAAGAAGCATATAACAAGTGTTGAAGAATTATAATACTTCTTCATAAAATTATGCACTTTTATCTATTCGCATTTTAACTTTTTTTCTAAATAGATAAATAATTTAAAAATTACATTTTTTTAAGAATTTGGGTGAGAGCTATGTTAAAGAATTTCAGAATTGGTGGTAGGGATTTTAATTTAGATTCAAACGATGACAACAACTAAACTTAAACTACATATTGACGAACGCAAAACGGCAGAGTCTATCTGGTTTGTAGTCAGAGATCCATCAGTGATTGAGTACAAAAGATAGCACCTGTCATAGTAACTTTTCAAGTAATGTGCATGTTGGACTCCTTATCTTCAATTTTTAACAGTTTTGGTCGTAATGAATTCATGTAAAATCAAAGCGAACGGTTTCAGGGGTAATTTTGTGAAACTTGTCCATGATGAAAAAAAAACAAAGTTTGCAAATTTCATTGAAATAATCTAATCACGACCCGGGTTTCGGCAAGTTATGTCATCTTCAGGGAAAGATGGCATAATTTGTCAAAACCCAGGTCGTGATTACATTATATCAGTGAAATTCGCAAAGTTTGTTTTTTTATCATTATGTAAAATCAAACGAAAATGTTCGTAGGTGAAAACATTGCTTAGAGCATAGAATTGGCTTTAATTATTTAGGTGTTAAACAAAGAATTAAACTATTTGTAGCGTCTCATGAATTTTAATTTGACCAATCTGGGTTACTTTATCTATGACTCATGTTTTTCTACTGATTAGGGTAAGTTTTGTCAGTTTCTCTCCTGAAATTTCATTTACTAGGTCTATGAGCTTCAACTCTTTAATTAATCTATTATCAGACCATCATATTTCCTGTTACTGTGTTCATTTTTTTCATAATGCCAATTCTTTTTCTTCTTCATATTCGCTTATCTAGTATTCTGACTTCAATAACGACTTCTATGCTGATTTTAAAATGTTTCCTCTATCTAATTAACTATTTCCTAAATTGTGGCAGCATTCTTCTATCTTCTCCAACCATTTTCGGAGCCTATTCGGTCGTCCGCCTTTTTGCAGATTTTTCTCATTTTCAACTGCTGCAATCTATTCAAGTTGCTAAGAAGTCCATTACTGTTTTTATCTTGTGATTAATCTGCAGTCCAAACTATCACACTGGATGTCAAAACCGTCTAACGAATTCAAATCACAGGCTGTCCCGTCTATAAATTCGTCCAAATGAAAAAAGTTTGCAGAGTAGAAAATATGCATCTGACTGCTTCACGAGCAAGTGATATGAATTATTCCATCGCAGTGATTTGAAACCAAACGATTCCAGTTCACTACTATCTCATATTCTTGGAATCCGACCTAAATTGCTGAGAAAGACAACTGCCTACGGACATTTCACAGGTCATTACAGCGCCACTTCTTTCCCGCTTCTGGGTCGTGAGGAAAATGTTTGGAAAGCATTAGGGAAGATTGCCAAAAGAATATGGGGCAGCAGGTGTGAAGTCGACGGAAAGAATGCAGAGTTTTGAGCCGAAGGATTACACGAACTCCTTTGATATTCCTCTCTTATTTCCGTACTAAATAAATAATTCTTACCAAAGAAACAAGCTAAAGGTGGGATTGTATTTTAAATTATGTTAAAGTAAGTCAAAACCATTGGAGTCGATTATAACTGGAAACCTCAAATTGCAAAAAAAAAAATTATGGTGACCGTATCAAAGTAAGTAAAATAGTAAAGAGAGGACAGTTATACAACCCGAACGTCAAGGGAAGTATATATAAGAAAGCGGAATGAAATAAGGTTAAGAATGGGCGAAAATTTTAAGTGGCTCCAGACTGCAGCGTCTAGCGCAAACGTTATCTCCTCCAATGAAGTGGTCACTAGTTTTAAGGCATTCTTAAGCACTAGTATTCTCGAGAAAAAGTTTCCTAGCAAATGTTTCCTTTTTTTTGAAAATAAAACACAAACTTCTCGTAAGAGAAGCAATTGGGAGGGCCTTCTTCGTCACCGGAAAATAAAAAACGTCCATTATTCCGTAAAAGTTTGTCCCATGGAAGTTTTGTAGAACAGCTTGAGCTAATAACCCCGTTAAAACGATTCATTTTCAGTACTAGCACTACTGCATGCTACGCCAATTCATGTATCGAATGAGAGTGGATAATAGTGTTTATATCTTAATTATCATCCCAAATGGGTGAGAGCCATAAATCAATGGCTAAATGACTGACTTAACGACTCATTTTATGCCTTTGGAATGTCTTTTCTGCTAATGGGTTGAGTTATAGAGCCATAGGCTTATCTGACTACGAATGCTTTCCTAATTTTTCATCTATCTACGGGAGATTAAATGTTTACGTTAGCAATAATTCTAAAGCGCTACAATTGGTGAAGAAAATGACTCTTTTAAGATAATCTGCAGTGCAACGATTGAAATATAAGGAACTGTACCAAAAATGTCTAAATAATAAATTTTATATCATAAAAAAGCAAGTTTTTAAAGATCATGTTGTCTTAAACCTGCTAAGGAATTAAAACCGATGCGTGAATGATCTACCAATTGTAAATTAATTCATAGAAATTGAATCAATTTCCTCAAATTTTCTCCTGTTCATTACTTCAATGAATCTTGCCCTGAAATCACATGCCTGCCACATTCAGTATCTATCTTAGCAAAATCAAGAAAGAGGGTTTTAACATTGTCTTTCAACACCTTAGCGTACTTGCTGATAGTTTTATTGACCTCTTATGGAATATTGTATTTTTTTAAGAGCTATTTTTCTCTTTCAAAAGAACTTCATCATATGAAACAGTGTTGACCTTAGGTCTGTCAAAACCAGGCTAGAGGAATAAAAATTATCCGAGTGCTATTTTAATTTTTTTATTTGTCTTCGCAATGGAGAAACATCAAGTATCGTGTTAAAATCTGTCCAATGATACGTGTGCCCATTGAATGCATACTTCTTTTGTTTAAGTGATTGGGCACAATAATATGCATATTTAAATGTTTTCACTGTCCATGGACTTTAAAATTTGAAAAAAAATTCTTATAAATGCTGTCAAAATAATGCTCCATACTTCCATTTTGTCAGGTGGGCTGGATGAAAGCAGAAGACCAAACGATCCTCACACTTCACAATAAGGTGGTCACGCACAACTCCAGGATCAGCGTGACACACGATGGTCATAGAACTTGGAATCTTCACATTAGACAAGTGAAGGAGGCAGACCGAGGTTGCTATATGTGCCAAATCAACACCAACGTTATGAAGAAACAGATCGGATGTGTTGACGTGCATGGTGAGTGAGATTTTAATTAAAAATTATCAACTCAGCGGTTTCTTCTAATCTGCTCTACATGGAAATATCTTGTTAATACCATTTAAGCTAGAAAAATACAGCAACCTGACGCAATATAGATGTAAAAGTCTTCAGCCAATACTTATGGCTATTTTCAAACCTCATCTGCTGAAGTAACGGCTGTAACGGGTGACCAAACTATTTTGCACGACACAGTCTCAAGCAAAGCATTGTGGAAGTTTATCATAGTAGGACTATATGTATCAAAATATTTTGTGATATTTAGATGCTAAAAAGTGTAACATTTAAATCAATTAGGCCAGCTTAGGCCACTTAATCAGGCCAGCGTGAAAAATGTTTCATTATAAGTTTTCTAACGTTAAAAAAATACGGCTATTGCGGAGTCTAAACTTTAATCGATCGAAACATGTATGGAATAGTATCTAATTAGAAATTTAAAGTAATGCTCAGAAAAAATATTGATTTGATAGAATCGTCTCTAAAACTATACAATACAGGTTATCAACTAAGAGAACGACATTTCCTCATTTTGAAATGACACCAGTATCACTTACATTTCTTAACAGAATGCTTTCCTGGCAATGTTGCGAAAAAAGATTGATAAGGGGATTTCTATACAAGAATTAGGTATAATAGAGTAAAAACAAAGGTAGCCACAACCCATAAGATTCCTGAGCTATTAATGTCTTACTGATGTTGTTAGGACTCTCATGAATGAATCCTGTTGGCAAGAGACCGGAATTCCCTCCCGAATTAAACCGAGATTTTTCTTTCCTGTCTCTTTAGTATACACCGCCTTCCACCCACGCATTTTCACGACAGTAAACACCCCTTTTCAAGTCTCTCGAAAAAAGATTCTTATCCGTGCGTGTTAATTGAGCTCTGAGATTCCAGCAGATGGAAGACGATGAGGTATACACTAAAATCCGCTCCCTTTATAATGTCAAAGTATTATAAGCCCCTTTAAGATTTCACCTGTCGACAGTATTTCATGCTGGAGGACCAGGCAACGCTTATTATTATTTGGAGCATTTTCCCCGCAAGATTTCCACGTTTTGTGGGGGATATAAATAGAAAAAAATTAATTTGGTCTGCCTCGGGAAGAGAGCCCAATTTTCTGGAATTTTACGGATCTAAACATACGCTTTCATCAAAGGAAGGTTTAACAAGATGAGACATTCATAGCTATTTTTATTTATGAACTTTTTACAAAAAGGTTGGTGCAAAAGTTCCAACGAGTAATGATCAATTAGTAAGAACTTATGAAGTTGCAATATAAGTATAGAGTTTTTACAAAATCTCTCACTATTTTACAAATAATAAAAATATCATTCAATTATTTCAAATAATTGCAATATTTTAACCTTTTTTCAAATTTTGCAAATATTATCGGCAATGACGGTTGCGTGGCAAAGTCTTTGTGAATTTGTGCCAGTAAACAGTGCTACTATTGTAACCAACTCTTCGCCTATTTTTTTCATGTACTTAATGTAATATGAACTGCTGAGCTCTATTTCAACAATTGGTCTAAGGATTCACATGATTGGTGTAAACTAAGATATTATAGGATTATGTAATTAAAATGGGATAATGAGCCAACGGAAGTGACACTTCTGGGATAAGAGCGCATCTACTTGGATATTGACCTCCAACCTTCCTATTCGATAATCCGCCAAGTCAGCAGTTACGAAAAAATCCTAACCACACCGAAATATTAGCAATGTAAAACTGGAAGTTAATAGAATCCCGCTGCAACATGGTCTGATGGATCGAAGAACTATCTAATTGTAATTTACGACAAATTAAAGTTCTTATAATTAACGATTGATTTCCTAACCCATTCAATAAGAGGGGAGGGGGTAGCGATAGAAAGGATGGGCAAATGAATGGAAGAAAAAAACTGCTTCAAGTGCTTAATTTGAAATAGGTGGTATTCCTCGGCGCGTTTCTAGGGATGGTAAAAAAGAATGCGATACTGGATGTACGTTTCTGGAATGAATAATTTCCAGTCTGCGCTGTAGGCGGTGCACGGAAGCTCACGTATGAACCGCAAACGACCGTAAATTTATCCGAGAGCGTAGTGCCTTCTTTGGTAATATGCATTCGTGCAGGGTTAATTGTACATACAAGTGTAGGTAATTCGCATCTAACGGAATGTTCCGGGAATTCATGATGTGCCGGCCATGTAAACGGCGAGGCGAAAATAGGGCCAGGCACGTTTTACCAAGCGTTCTGTGCTGGAAAAAATGTAGGCAAGTGGTGTTGCCATCTCGATGGGATTAAATTGATAT
This sequence comes from Platycnemis pennipes, assembly GCA_933228895.1. Classification (NCBI taxonomy): domain Eukaryota; kingdom Metazoa; phylum Arthropoda; class Insecta; order Odonata; family Platycnemididae; genus Platycnemis; species Platycnemis pennipes. The sequence continues at coordinate 73,029,698 of OW121856.1, read as the reverse complement.
AAATTTAAAATAAAAATACGGATATTTTTCTCGCACATTTTCGATGCTCCGGATTCTGCAAGTGTAACCTGAGCATCCCAGTATTATCTTAATTTTATCTCCGTCATCTTCAAGACATGAAAAAATTTGACCTTAGAATTGGAGGAATGGCATGATCTCATGATTCATCGTGCAATACATTAACTGAGGAATGCAAGCATTAATGATTACAAACATAACAAAATTAAACTAGGTTAACAATAAGCACGAAAATAGACTATTAAAGGTTTATTATTTGGGAACTGATTAGAGTTCAGTATAATAGGCTTATCATCCGTAGTAAATTTCTTTTTCGAATAGTTAAGCATAGGGTCGAATTTTGTTAATCGTCTTATTAGATTATTACTTATCCATGACAGGGTCACTTCCATTAAAGACATTCTAGACGCCTCTTTCACCAGCATTCCGGGCACGCGTATTGTGGATTGGGTATGATGGGATGGATGTTAAAACTGAATACAAAATTACTTTTCAAAGGTTGAAAAAAAGAGGAATTTTCTGTCCTTGCCAAGTAGAGGTTGGAATGTGGTGATAATTTTAAAAGCCAATTCCCTTAACTTTTTTTCGGTGAGGTAAAATAATGTTGAGCTATCCACCAATTTCAAGTGGTTGAAGGTTTTTTTTTTCGATTTTGGCTTCATTGCCGTTTAGTGCACTTTCGAGTGGTTCCAAGAATGACTCAATTTGTCGTTATGTTCCTCTAGCTCTCTACGAATTTTAAATACAGTATACCTCATTACAGATTCAACAGAACCTAGCGGTAGTCGGGAAAAAGTGGCAGGTGAATAAAGGCGGCGAATAGATGGATTCTTAATGCAAAGTGCCTATCACGGCCATAGGTTTTACACAGAGTTTACACTTGATTTGCGGATAGAATGAAGGTCTATTATGGCTAAATAGAGGGACTATATTTTTCTACTGCGCTTACCGAATAACTCATTGCTAGGGATTAAAATTGACATCTTAACGTTTTAATGTAACAAGTAGAATTAAGCCTGACTAATTTAAAACTCTAAATAAACAAATTCTTACATAACTAATATGTTCAATTTTTTCACATGCTTGAATTTGAAATCTATTTTAGCATTCGATGACGTTGAAAATAGTTAACTCATAATAAATAAAACTTTATCAAAAGTAGATACTTCATTGCAGAGGTAGGGGAAAACAAGATCAATTGAATTTAGCTGAAATGACGGTGAACAGGGGGATGAATCTTTAATGAATATCCGATGATCGCTAGTTTCTCGTGGGAGTGAAAACTACTGAAATTAGAGCGTTAGCACTGCCATTATGGAAATAGCCCCTTGTAGTATAATGCAAATATTACTATAGTATGAATGATGACGGTGATAGAGACTCACACATAGGACGAAAAAAATAATATTCTCGTTGCTCTCCCAATCTTAGTAGCTTACAGTCACAGCTTCCGAGGTTTTTCTTAAAAATTCCAACAGATTAACCTTTTCTTACTTATTGCTACACAACGGAACGACATGCTATGCTTTTTAGTTTAAAAAATAGTTGCTAGTTATTCCATTATCACATTATATGTCCCAACCATCTTTTTTTGCCATTAATATTTTCTATTATCTATTACCATTCTAAATACGCTATGCCTTCAACAACACTTCATGACATTTTGCCTCCTAAAACCTTAATTCCTTTTTTAATGACTCATTAACAGTTATTTTTTTATCATCTACCAACTGATTCTGCTTGTCTTTTCGTAATAATGCAATTATAAGGCAAGGAGGTCAAAAAGGCCCAAACATACGTTTTTTTCTCCTTAGTATAGTTAGTTTTCTTCTCCTTAGAATTTAGTTAGAGTTTAGCAGAGTGCATGCAGCCATTTTAATCAAAACAATGGAAATGTACCAATGTTTTTTTCTGGAACGGAGAGAGATTTTAATAAATTGACGAGTACTAGAAAAAATGCTTACATTTCGTCAAACTTCTTCCAGAGATATATAAATATTGGCAACAGATGTCGAAAAATAATATCTATTTCCAAAACAGATAATTGATCAGGCACTGAAAATATTAGAATTAAAAAATATAGCATTCAAGTCGGACCGTTTGGTATCACAATGCACCAAAGAAATTGAGAACTGATCTTTTACTCTCCATCAATTAAGACCCAAATAATGCAACTTGTGAAATTAAAGGTGCATAGAAATATACATATTTTATGTGCACTTATATAGCTAGGAAAAGAGCAGCTTAGTATAATAAAATTATCGCATAAAGAAATCAAGAATACGTAACTTAAACACCAGAAGTAAAAAGCATTAAATACAGAATTCAAATTTAAATGTTTACAATACATAAACAAAAAACTATTGCCTCGATCAACTCTTATATACTTGAGCACAACATTTCATTTTTCCAGCATTATATCCTTTAAAAACCAAGGTCAAAATAGAATATCAAGGTCACAAAACTAAATGATGCATAGAAAGTCAGAGTTTACTTGCAATTCTAAGGCATCTAGTATTTGGACATTTCTCTAATTGCCTTAGAGGTCTTGGAGAATACGGGAGGAACTTTTAATGTTTTTAAATTGTAATCTCAAGAAATCTTGGAACATAAATTACATCATCATTGCACTACTGATAAGTTGTCAATCCTTTAGGAAATGGTTTAATGCGTGGACTGCAAAACTGCAATGGTCCAATTTCTGAAATGCACTTTACACAGTTATGCTTAGAGCAACAATACACATAGAGAGCCTTTTGAGGAAACATATGCCATGAAAATATTTGAAATGTAACTGCAATGCAGTTTACTGAGCAGTTAAAAATACTACGGTGTTATCGAGCCAGTAAAAAGGCACCAGAGCATGAGGTTGAGCACGATTCATAAAGCATTTCGAGCAATGCAAAGCCGTTGATTAGCATTGCCCTTGTGTTTCTTTCACACACACTAAACATCATTACAGATTCCATCAGACGAGAAAAAAAAAGGATGAATACTATCGGATGTGAGAAGATTTACCGCCTAGCCATCATAACTTACTGCTCCCACATCGACACGTTGGAAAATTTAGTACGGAGCGATGAGGCCGAATGGGAGTAATTGCAACGCACTGCATTGTCATAGGCGCGTTTGGAAGGACAAAAAAGCTAACTGTTACTCGAAACAACTTCGTTTTACATCCAAAACAAAGTAAGAGTCGGATACGAATAAAATTCAACTCTCTACTGCACTTCACCAGGTTATCTCTTGGATCACACCGTGTTTATATCGTACGATGCGACAATATTACCTGCCCTTTTTATTGGTACTTATCATTTGGTCTCCGATCCAACGCATCAGTGACATTACATTGTGAAGTACAAAAGAACCGACATCATTTTTACTTCATTTTTCGTGTGTTCCGTATGATGATATGCACGATTCAATACAGAGCGATAATTATCTTTCAAAATTGCAAGGAACATAGTGCAATTGATGCAATAATATCACACAAGCACTTAAAATACTCTCTTAAAATATCCAACACTTTCCCCGCTGCCGCTCGAAATTTTAAATACTGATGTCTTTATCAGGCTAGAGTTCTTTTATTAGCAGTGGCGATACGGTAAATTGAAAATAGTTTTAAAGATATCCCGAGCGGAACAGCCTTCCCCACTGAATGTTTTGGTATCAATATGCTCATTCAGTTAATACATGCGCAATAAAATTGATTTATTTAGCAATTGGTGTGGACATAACTGCTAACTCGAAAGAACAAGAGGCTCACTCGTAAAACTACGTCATTTTTGATAATGAATTTCTTCAAATATTGACGACGTTGACCTTTAGCTCATAGTGCTTTTAGCAATTGCCATAAACTTTTAATACACATTTTTTAAAATTATATTTATAATGTATGCAAATATTATTCATGTGCTTAGCAAAAATATTTGCCTAATATTTTTTTTTGTCAAAACGCAATTTAGGGGGACATCTGTTAAACGATTGGTATGCAGAATTAGTGATAAACATATAAATGATACGTGACTCAGGTAATTAATCATATATTTTCATCTGGATTAATATTTAAGTAATTTGATCCAAGGCAGCATGGAACAGATTTTTCATTAAAAGGTTTTATGCTTTGATGAGGAGATTAACCCGTAGTTGAGCCCTAATGTCGATACATCACTTATGCATTAGCAGCAAAATGCAAAAACATGTCTCTATGCTAAATGAGTCAAATTAGATATTGGATTCCAGTATAACAAACTTGATGACTGCTGTTGTACAAAATTAAGGAAATAAGTCTGCAAAACTAGATAACATTAGGCAATCCACTCTAAAGTAATATGATGGAAAGCAATTATTGAGATTTATTCAGAAAAAGCAAATTCGCGAAGAGAAAAGTATTACAATAGAACACCGTAAGTAGATTAATTTTAAACGGGATAATACTACATTTTCAAAAATATGGTGTCAAACTTTTGGGATGAAAGCAGTGCGCAAAATAATAATTAAGAAACGTGATTTGCGAAGTTATGTGTCGGAGCAAAATAAGTAGGTATATTGCATTAATTCAGCGATGGCAAAATTGGGAGTACCATATTGGGTGCTCATGTTTATACTCCTGGTGCCATCATCAATTAATGAAAGTCCAAAATTTTTCCACGTAAATACCTCAAATTTACCGGGATAAAGAATGTTGTTCAACACGTGAAAAAAAGAATGGGGTGGCGAACTGCACTCCACACACCAAGACACACCCGGGCAAGCACTTGAAAGTGGATTGGACCTTGAAGACGACAAGATAAACACGGAACTTTTCTTACGATAATACTAGTTTCTGCTGAGTACCACCAGCTGTTCCTCGATGAAGGGTGGATTTCTCTGTGGAACGGAAGTAATTTTTGATTAAAGAGTCGGATGAAGAATGGCGGAGGGGAACCGAATCAGTCCTTCTGAGTTCCCGACAAGAGAACTTACTCTTTATCCAATCCACTACGCTCTTTAAGGGAAGTTCTCACTCCATGGGCATCCAAACAACCGTCATCGCCTGTTGCGATGGGCTCTTGGCACCCTCAGTGCTCCACCCAATGCAGTAGTTCCGAAAACTCCTCACTTCCTCCTTTCTTGAACATTTATCCACTGTAAACAGCGTACCCTCGCTAATCACTTCTTCTGCGTAGTTTCTCTTTGCTCACCGATAAACGTTGCCTCCGGAACTAGAGGATAGCTGTCACTTGTTTTCCCCAGCATTTAAGTTTTGGTGGTCCCGTACGGAAGCGAATACCTCGTGGGTGAGACATTTAAAATAGGGTTATAGGAGTTCCTTTTCTTAACAAGTGTTCTGCGTTCACCTTTAAACATCCAATTATGTTTAATACGCCACATCGAGAAAAGGAGAATATATGATTGTAAAGCAAGGTAGGACGGTGTGAATGATATTTTTCAAAGTGTTTTTTTCCTAATTTGTGGAACTATTTTTAGCCAGCTTTCTCTCGAAAGTTTTGGCAATAAATACAGTTTACTGAGCTGAAGTGATAAATAGCAATCTAGTATCAGTTTGTTTTTCTCATTTCAATACATTTTCTCTTTTACGAGTAATTGTCGAAGGAGAATAACGCCCCATTTTAGTACAAACGAATTACCTGAAATGAATTATCTCTTGTGTTCAAGCACGTTATCCGTAATTTTGATGGCACCTAGAGTTCCTGAGTTTTGTTGTTCTTTATAAATATGAATCAGGTTCTCATTATTAACTTATGTCAAGTAATGTTAAGCTATAAGACTGCACCCGTAGAGTTAAATTATTTTTTGATAAGCTCAACTGAAAGATCCTTGTGTGCCCTCGGTTTGTGTGTACTTGATTCAGAGTCACGCAAAATGTAATGACAGATTTTAAAAATTATCTCTGCTAAAACACCACTGCCTCGGAGAAACTTGCTTTTTTTATTATTTTTGGAAGATTTAATGTGCCAACCGCTAACAGAGTAGAGGGCATGCTGATTTAGATACTTTGTTTAACATAATATCCCCTGCACTACCGAATATTATTCTTGATTTAATGATTTACCACCTTCTTCTTCACTAGCGTTGTACTGATGCTACATATGTGAATAACGCTTTGATTGGCATATTTCGCATGCAGTCAACGCCCTTTAATAAAGGCATCACTCCGAAAAAACACAGCCATAGGCATAATTTTTAACGAAGGGACAGTGCAAGGTACACTTTCAAGGTAAAATTAAACTCTCAAACTTGGATTTCTTTCGGCAAAAGTGAAATACCCTTTATCATAAACTACTTTGTATACAAAGGCTACAATTGTCAATCATCTTAAATAGCTGAAAAATATTTCACGAGTCACATTAAATTATACTTCGTACAAACGATAAAGAGAATACTATAAAAAATGTAGCAACTCTCCCATTCACGGATGTGCATATGGGTGAAAGGGCTGAGTACCGCACGTTGCAGTCAGTGATAGTTTCCTAACTAAAGGCGATGAATTATTATCTCCCTTATTATATGAATTATTTCCTTTATTATCATTCCAATTCAAAGGTAGGTACTAGTGTCATTGGCGAAATAAAATTTTGTGATTCAATCAGAGCGTAAGTATGCATTATTTATGCTATGATGGAAGGATAGTATTGCTTGAGAAATTAGGATTTTTGAAAGTCATGACAGTGACAAATACCGTATATTTAGTATGGATTTCCAACTATCCTCAACATATGGATACACGGATGCTAAACATTATCATTATATATAGTGGTTAAAACCATTCACTTGTGAAATAGTTTCGGTATTAGAATGGGATATTAAAATATATTCTGTAACGTGAACTTTTTTCTCAGTTATTGCATTTAATATATGCAATGAACTGCACCATTTTAGTCAGTAGAATTTTAATGAAATATTGAAGATAGCATGGAAGATCGAATTACTTCAGAATGTCCACACACCATAAAATAATGATTCGAGTGAAATTAAAATAAGGGTATCGAGTTCGTTTAAGAAATGCGACAAATATGCACTTCCAAGCATAGCAAATGCATAGTAAATTGCATTGTCATAGTTGAATTAATTCCTCATAACGTGAAAATAAATCCCTGAATATTTTAATGCAAAATTAGTGCCTTCTTATTTTTCGTGTCTCGGAATTAGGGAATGATTATCTTTGGATCAACTCCCATGCAATATATTGCCATTTCTATTAGCTAATGGTTCATTCTTTCATTACTGAATGTCCTGTTATCTTTCCTTATAAGTTCAAAGTCGTTTTCCCAGGCCATTAACTTTTTGTAAATCCTTGCATAATCCTCAGTCATTCTCAAAGGATAAGAAGTAGCTCCTTTTGATCACTAGCCCTTCCCCAGACCTCTCCTAGAAATGATAGCTTTCGAAAGCTTCTCAATTTTGTAATGTGATAATGTCGTAAACTCCGTAGATGCATTACTGATTCATTTCTTCGAAATCATGCTCATTTGATATATATTTATGTGTATAATTCTTTTCCTGCCGGTCAAAGATGACGTGACTTCTCTTACATTGTAATGCTTGAATTTTTAAATTGGACCAACTTGAATGCCTCACAAGTGATGCAATTCGGTTACACTAATAAACAGATTACCGATCACCGAACTTTAGTAAATACAAACTTGAAAGAATTAGAAAATTCTCGTTAACGCTCCTAAAGAGTTACGAAATATCATCACTGAAGACTTGCGGGAGAAAAATTGAGAATGTGTGATGAAAAAATTACGGCATGAATAAGGTGATCCTGAGAATTGCTACTGAGGGTTTTCGAAGATGCAGAGACAAATAATAATTACAAGGGCCGCAACGGGAGGTAATCATTTTCTGGACATCTTAATGTCCTTGGTTGCATTAACTAATTTCAACGATGATGATGCATAGACCAGTCCCCATTACGGACGTGCACAGTGAATGCACAGTAAATGGACGGAGACGACTTGTAGGTGTAACGGTAAAAGCCTGGGCAAAGCACACGGTGAAACATAAGGATTGGCGAATGGGCGTAGTTACAGGGAGGAAAAGGGTTGGAGAGAAGAGGGCCGAGACGTCATTTCGGCCCGACGATGAATGGGTTGCGAGGATGAAAGAGCCGCACTCCGAGAGTTCGGGGAAAAATTAAGTGGCCTCCCTGGCTGAAGACGACTGCTGGTTCCCTTTAATTTATATTTTTCTCCCCCGGCCACCACGGGGATGTGCGAGCACCAGGGGCGAAAGCGGGCGGTGTGGAGTAGAGGCGTGTGGGAGGGGGTTGTGGAACGAAGGTGTGGCAAAGCGGGACGTTTTGGGAAAGGGACGGACGGTTTGGGGGGGAGGCCCATGTTCTGCCCGACCCCCGGCCGCTGCTGCAGCCATTTGGGGCGACGAATGATGGAGCTACATTAAAAAAAAACAGGGAGGTTGGGGGGTCGGCGTTAGTGGGGGGAGTGGAACGAAATATATGGACGAACTGAAAGGAACCGCACTGTATTTAAACGTTCAGTTGAGCATTAAAAGGGATCTTTGTTTCCGGGGTATCAGAACGCGAGGTCATGGCGTGCTGCCGCTCGGGAGTCGGGTCGAGGGAAGTGGGGAGAGCAGGGAATCGTGGAGTTAGGAAAATATATAAAAAAAACATATACGTATATGTACACCGTCACGGTTGGCGCGGTGGAATGGGATGAAAAAAATTTTGGAATGGAATGAGAGGCAGGGAGGGGAAGGGGAGAGGGATATATTTTATCTGGATATAGGGATGAAGGGAGGTCATGGGGGAGGTCACGAGGGAGGGGGTAAATTAAGGCCCCAGAAGGGAAAGAGGACGCCAGAATAAACTCGCACAATTAGTAAAAGAGTGGAAATAATGCGTGCCGGACAAGGAAATTAACCCACGTCAGGATATGCGTGTGATTATGGAAAGCCGCGAAGCTGAAAAAATTTCCGATGAGCCTATCTTATCACATCACGTGTAGCCGTTAAGCCTGGGGAAAAGCATATCTTGCACATTCGCAAGCCAAATTGGAGGATAGTCAATAATTAATAATAAAAGTACATGTACTTTGGCAATAAACCCTTAAATATTATTGCTTCTCCCCCAAATTAATAAGTTCGCTGCGACGATACCAAGGCTATTACTTCGTTATGTCTCCCTTTCGCAAAAAGCAATACCTCAGCAATTGCCACTTTTTGTAAATTTCGTGTTGTCATAAATTTCCTTTATCCGTTAATTGTTATCGTTTCTACGCATGCATTTACAGCATATGCAACTATGGATTTCTGCAGCTACGCCATCGATGAAAAATAATAACCTTTAATATCAATTTGTAAAAAATCTTCAACTTAAATATTTGGTATTTATATCATGAACTGTGAATCATCGTGGCTAATATGCCTATCTCTAAGTAATTTAAAATTTTCATTTACCTTTAAAAATTATGTTGGTAGGTAAACCTTTAAAAATTATGTTGAAAAAAGTCATTTTCTATTTTTCACCAAAAATCATATTCCATTAAATTACGTTTTTACATGAAGTACAAAGTAAAATGTGTATTACTCGGTCATATTAAGCCCTTTATGTATCGGTTAATTTATTAGAAACTCTTTCACCTACCGCTGGCTCAATTTATCAATAATGTTTACTGATAAATCATCGTGAGTTGAACTTATTCTTTTCTTTTATCTCATTAAAACAAAAGGAAGTTAAAATGCTTGCCAAGTTGATAAAACCAGATTAAAAATATTACTGATCGTAGAATAAAAATAAGATATAGTTCGGCCCTGCTGTGCCATGGAGGAACTTCAGGAGGGATACGAGACAAAGTTCAGCAATTTTCCAAATGATCCGGAGAACGCAGAATTAATTGACCAAAAATTCCCTTTACCCGCCAAGTTCGGTAATTGAAGGCACCGCATTACACGGTGCGCATCAATCAATTAGGTATATCCAGTTAAAAATTGAACCAGCTCAGAGGAAGATTAATCTCATAACTTCCCTTTGGGGCTCAGGGAGTGTTGCGTGCTCTACATTGCAGTGACTGGTAGTTGCAATATCATCGGGCCATATGGTGATATGGATTGTCACCATGAGAACGAAGAATTTATCCTGTGTCGGGGTCTATCGCGAAAAACGTCAGAGCTGAATGTAAGGGAAAAATACAGCACAATCATGGTGAGGAAGGAAAGAAAAATACAGGCCAAGTGATGAAGTATTTCTATGAGTAGCGAGAAGCAAAAAGGAGGGGGAGAGAACATCTCTATTGACCTACTGGTCAATAGAGATGTTCTCTCCCCCGGCAGAAACAGGCTGATGGATTATAACAATTCACGCGTATGTGGCGTCTGCATAATACTCCCCCCATTCACCTGTCTCGAAAGGTATATGGCTATTCATCACATATATTCCGCAATGGAGTGTCGCAGCGCACCGTTACAGACATAAGTCATTTATTCTCCCAAGCGAACGCAAACATTCTTTTGGCTTAAAATAACAAAAGCCAGAATTATCCCATAAACGTGAGTAAAACGACTACCCAACACTGGAATAATACTCCGCAAGTTTATGTCTTGCACTAGGTTAGGGACCAAATTAACTTAAGATTAAATAAGTCCGTTTTGGAAAAAATATATAATTATCTCTCCTGATATTTGTGCAAAATTATTTTGTCACCTAAACAAATGTAAGGACTCGTTTTTCCACGAGAAATAAAACATTGCACAGTGAACAAATAAAGGAAATTTTGGGACCTCCTAAGGTGAATTCAATAGAGCAATATAATTTACTTAGGCTTACCGTCAGGGGAAATATTTACAGTAGACGTCACGAAACAAAAGAATAAAAATTAATGTTAAGCGCAAATATTATTTGCATCAATGTAGGTTAGTATTCAGTAGAAAATTTCAATATATTTTCCACAAAAAATGATATTGACAGAATTAGCACGAAAATAGGCAAATTTGGTGAGTAAATGCGAGAAGAAATCTTTGGAGTACAGACAAGGAAGAATTTCAATATGTACCTATGGACTGAGATTTATATTGTTGGAGACTTTGGATAGGTTTTCAATGGAGTTTAAAGTAACCACTGTGAATAACTAACAGAAAACTAAATAATCTCCACAGAATGCCATCTCATTCTCTTCACAGTCCATTTCTATCCATGCATGCAATTGCTTTCAATGCATCAATCCCTAGGGATAATTTCCTTTGGTATTTTAAAATCAATGCATTCCATTTTTCTTTCGTAAGATTTTTTCCATTCAATACTAGACCAATTTATGCCTTACTAACTTCATAGCATCCCAATGAGATTTTTCTAGCAGGTTCACACGCTACATTTCAGCAATTGGTATTACATTGCTGTCCTGTTTTACTATGATATAACAATGATTATGAAGTGCTGAAATGAAATAGATAAATACATTTTTGGAAAATTCAAGAAAACTAAGTTTTTGGTATACCGGAGGATAATGAAGCCAATACCAATATCTAAGGAAAGAAAAACTTTAGGAAGTGGAAGGGTAGAGTTACCTGGGAAGCCGAGTTACCTTTGATGGATGAAGTCAAAGAGAAATGAACAGTAGAATTGCCTAGACGAAAAGGATAGTTTAACAAAATAAATTTCTGCTTACAGTTGCAAATATAGGCGTGGAAGTGAGAAAAAATTCCATTGTAATGTCCATCTGGAGCAGAGTGTGAGAGAAAAGAGAATTCTGCTGAAAACTCTAAATAGAAGACGGGACAACTTATTCGGCCATATCTTGACTCCTATATAGAAAATATAGATAAATAAAAAGAAGACCTCATATAGAAACGATACCTTGGCCTGATGAAGACAATCATCGAGGGAGAAGTGAACGGGAAGAATAGAAATGGCAAGCCTCGTAAAATATGTAAGGAACAAGTTGTGAAGAAAGTTAAAAGAGATGAACTACATCAATATAAAGAGGTTAGCCGATTGAAGATCTAGTGTGGGAATGCATCAAACCAATCTTAGTCAACTTGACGGATGAAGATAATGGCAAATTCACTTGTTGTGCAGGGGTTATAGGTAAAATAGAAATACTCAAGCTGAATTTGTAATCAATACAAGTTAGAATGTTGGAAAATTCTGTAGGGCATACATATATATACTATAGTATCCTACATTCATATATGTATGTACCTATGTGATGAGTAATGACGAATGCAATAAACGCTACTAACATTGAACTTCAGGGACACTTACACTTTCCGGAATGCTGTCGCTACACATCCATCGTTTTTTAGGGGAGAAAATGCCATGTATTTACGATTCGCATGAAAATTTGATTCCAAGACATTCAAAAGAAGCAATAAACAAACACTTGGGAAAAAATAAGCATAGGAAATAAACCTTGCCTCAGTTGGTTTGCTGACTTAATTCCTTCATCATTACCTCCCCTGTTCGCATGACCTTATGCAACAGCATTACCAAAGCCACCACGTGTCCTCATCGCATTGGCATTGACATAGTTTGGTTTGCTGGGCAAGGACACCATTAAAGAAGCACAGAAGATATTGCGCAAATTGCGAGGGATAATGGGATGCCTGATATGGCAACAGATAGGATTGCCATTCACTATCACATACGCAATAGAAATGGTAGGGAAGTGATTGCGAGAGATAGAGAATGAAATTTTATATGAATATCATTTATAGAGCATGTATAAAAGCGCGATATCAGAGTTAATGGGAAAAATACGATTTTTTAATATAATTGAATATAATTGTGAATATTAACAGCGAAGAGATTATCCTTTCTGACGGAGGCTCTATATCAAAGAATATTTATACCAGTCCACCACAATTGCTCCAAATTAACTTTCTTCCCAATATGAGGAGGTATTTATACGGCTTTTCGCTTTGAAAATTAATGAAATAATTACTTGTTAACAATAATAAACTGTAGTTAGTTAGTTTTGTACCGGTGAAGGTAGGTCTAAATGGACATTTAATTCCTCCCACCCCCAAAATTTCACACGATTAACCTGTAGTACTTGTAGCGTAGTTAGAACACTTGAAATGTATAAATGAATTACAAATTTTGCTTAAGTTTCTTAAATATTAAAGTTACCCAAATATTGAGTAAAAAAAGTCGGAAATTTATTTAATAATATTTGCGTGTTTAATAACGCATATTTTCTCATTTTTGCGTTTAAAAAGTAGTGGAAGACGAGGAAGTTTTATTTTAAGGAACTAAAAGTAACAGGACTCATCACCATGTGCCCTGGATTCATTCCATCAACAAATAGTGTAGTGTAAAGTGACCAGGCAAGGAAAGTTATGACTATTTCTCTATGTGTTCAGTAAAAAACCGAATTCAGCAATGAAAACAATAGATGTACCGGTCAACCAACAATGAATAATTTGTGCTTGACATAACAAAGTCTGCTCTTCAGAAAAATTGATTTTTTAAAATATTTATTAGTCTCTACAATGAATCCAACTTACATGTGGGTTCGTCATTTTAGCTTGTGATGTAGTATTTTCAATTATTTACTCCTTTGATCGTAAAATTTAAACCGCCATACCAATGAACGCGAACGTTAGTCATTTAGCTGAACTAAGATTATTTACATTTCACACCCATAAAAAAGTTAAGTAGGCAACCATATTAATGAGAAACTTCTTGACCTAGGGTGTGGCAGAAGATGGAATTCTTGGAGGGACGGAAAAATTGTAATTTATGGAACCTTTCCCAGAGAAACCTCTTTTTATTTTTTTACTCGACTCCAACGGTCACTTTCGGAAGAAGAAAATGGCATAATTTCATCTAGACCGACCTCTTTCTCTCATCGTATTATAAATATGCATGGAAATGGAAAGGTTTTCTCTCGGGTTTGAGGGGTTATTTTGTAGATTTTTTGAGGGGCGTTCTCTGCGAGACTTATTCGGTGTGATTGCATCAAAGAATGTAAAGCGATTCGCGTCAGGCTCGTCCCCGCCCGTCCCGTAGTTCTCTTGTGGGTAAGAATAAATTTTCCTGTCATGAAAGCATTAATCTTAACCGGAGGGAGGCAGAAATGTCCTCCAAAATTTTATTTTCATGACCCCTCTGGAAGCTCTTGAAATGTTACCATGAACAACAACAATCATTACAGTAAACTGTTGCGTGACTTGAATAGCCAGTTGAGAATAATATGCGAATCAAAGGACAAAACCTATCATGGAAATACAAGTCAATGGTAAATATTTGCTGATACAAGCCTATGCTAAACACTAATGGGCTCCTGTTAAGATAAAATAAAGGTCAAAACCATTCATATATGGAGGACACGAAAATAAAATAATAAAACCATGGGAAGCGAAACAATTTTTTAGGAGTGCATATCCGGAACATTTAACTTTGAATCGTATTCTGACAGTGATAAGATGGCAGATTAGTGAAGTGATTAACATTTATAGGCGTGCAGAGAAATAAAAATTCTAATCATGTACCTCCTATAAAGTATAGAAATGAGATGAATTTCTAACACTCTTAGCAAAATTGGCTGTTCAATCACATAAAGTTTTATTTAGCACCTCTTTCCCCAAGAATTCAAGATTCGAGATAGTGAATAGTGATCTATCTCATTGCCGTTGAACTAACACTGATATGCATGCTTGATAGGATATTACGAAATATATTTTCTTATTACATTTAAAGTGAAAAATATGTGAACATTAAATATTAGTGATAAATCATTAGGCCATCATAAAGGGGCCAGGCACCATACTGACTCTTCCACTAACATAAAATGTGCATTGACGGACTATGAGTGCTACTCCATTAGCATATAAATTAGTATAACAAGACATTTGCTTATAATAACACATGCTATAATGGTTAAATAGTGAGAAAAAATATATTTTTCCAATTCCGTAAATTGCAGTGTAAAACATGGTAAGCAAGACAAAATTTGACGTTGAAATATGCATTTGCATTCAATATTTGCAATAAATTCAAGGAATAAACAAAAAGCTCAAAAGTAAATAGTCATGCCTGAGCAGGGGTGCCCACCACCCTCAAGCTTGACGGCTCACCCCCCCAACCCTGATCACGCTAACCCCTCTTAAGCTTTTAAAGTAACAAACATCTTTGAATCTGAAATCTCCTGCAAATCAACCTCACATTTCTCCATTGCTAGCTTTTTTGTAGGACTAATAAACTAACAAATAGTTATATTTTGTTTTATTACGTTTATTTTTTTAAAATTTGACTTAATTAAATAACTCGCTCAATATGAAAAACACACGCACATGTATAAAACTCTGTTCTAGTGCTAACTGTAAAAGATAACGTCTGTAAGTAAAAAATTATAATTCAATTTTCATTAGCTACTGATGGAATGATTTCTTAACGTAAGCAATACAGCGAGTAGTTATAGATTGGACAGGCCTACATATATAATTATGACCCGCATCCAAAGACGTATGTAGTTTTGAACATAAGCAATCGAATCAAGTGCAAAATGAAGGCTGTATTACTTATAAAAATTCCTAGGATATAAACTGCATATTATTTCCATCACATAGACAACTGCATTGCTTTCATCAATTATTCTAGATACGCATATTTGGGATTAACAATTTAAAAAAATAACGATGCTAAAGTAATCGTAAAAAATATGGTTTAATATTTGATAAAATCGTTACGATTTAGAATACCTATTTAACTTTTAAATTTTATTAGTTAAAATTATGCATTATCCGATACAAAGCTAACTTCAATTAATTTTTTTCGTAAATTTTTGGCGAACGTCGACCGGTCCGAATTTGGGCGCAAAGGCTGCCCAGCAGAATAAAGGGAAAATAAAACGGTATATAGGAATGCAAGGGTAGTTATGCAAGAATGCAATGAATAGGCCCATATGAATACATCCAAACAAAAGCGGGGCTGAGGGGAGTGAACGCCAAAGTTTAGGGACGCACGTTTCTCAGACGAGAAAACACAAATCCTCGCGACGACAAGGTCGCGGAGGGCTCGTATGCCTTACATGGTGACATCATGTCGTCAATACTACATAGTTGAAGCCGAGAAAGAAGGGTACCCTAAAAATTTATGACGGATAACGAGGGGGAGAGGTTCATTCTAACTGACCTATCTGTTACAATGCGCCAGTTTACATATAACTTACTCGGCGACATTGCGTCTTCAATGCATTAAACCCCAGTGAATCACGAGAATAGGTGCACAGACACACCCTCAGCATCTACTGTATTCATATTAGTATATAAAAATGAAGTAGTGTCTGTCTGTCTGCCTGTCTGCCAGCTTTATGTTACGCATCTCCTCAAAAACTACTGAACCGACTGAGCTGAAATTATGATGAAAGCATGAAATCATTGGAGCTCCCCTCTGAAAAATGGCCGAACCCTTTCAGCAGACAATAAAAAACCTGACTAACAACGCTCTGGATACTAAATAAAGTTATAACGAATATCCCCCATTGAAATATATTCAAATAAATGGATACGCATGGAAGAATCGACATAGACAGTTCTCAGTGTTCGCTTTGTTTGTCAAATCAAAAAACCATCAACGCCTCTACCATAGCATCCAATTTTCCAAAGTTACTATAAATTAACTTTTAACATAAAAGTTACTTTTTTAACTTTAGCTTCAATCAGTTACTTTTTCAAAAAAGTAACTTTTAACTTTAACTAGTTACTTTTCACAGAGATTAAATTTAGCTTTAATCAGTTATTTTTCTGGTAACTATCCCAACTTTGCAGATAGGTATAGCTTTAACGCGTTGACTATAACTTTTTTTCTTAAAGAAGTTGTTCTAGAAAAAATTTAAATGATGTCTGCATTAGAAATACTTGAAAAGGCGTCTCCATCTGTCGCAAGAAGCAAAAGGTTTGACAGCCATTTATCACCCATGTATGATCTATGTCTGTTACCTACTACTATTTGTATCCTGGTCATGGCTATATCAACCGAGCAGCGTGTTACAGCCAAAGATAGTAGTGTAGTATACACTAATTTTAGTTGTCTGCATCCTGAAAAGTTGACAAGATATCTGAAAGGCTACAGAAACCCTTTTGTGACCCATAATTGTTTCACTTTTTCTTCACAATTGGACTTTTCTTGTTCCTGTTCATCCTTTACGTCAGAGGGATCGTGAGTAGTGACATCTTTGTGTTTTTACTTCGTTCCACCCAGTATGTCGGTGATGTTTATGTTTTCCTCAACAACTTTGTAGAGGTCACTGAAACTACATACTTCTTCTGCTACTACATCAACATCCCATTAGTAGTACGCGCACAGGTCTTTAATATCTTCGGTTTCCACTTGGCTATGCTCCCTATCCAGGAGTACTTCATGAAAAAAAGTACTCCTTTGCTGTCCATTTTAAGGCAATAGTCTGGAAATCGATCTTCTAATTGAAATTTCAGGACATCCAGTATTTTAAATACATCTCAATCTTTAGTCTCTGTTTGTGATCGGAGATTGGTTCATCAATCCCCACTTCATCCATAAAACCTTTTTCTCCTGATTCGGCTTTGGCTGGGCTCGGACTGTTCATGTTTTTGTACACAATCCATACACTTTTCAAATATATTTTCCCGGGCTTACACTTTCTATCTTACTCTTAACACTCTATGTTCCCTTGTGCAGCGCCATAGTCTGTCACCACACCTTGAAGCCTCTGTGACCGGAATCATTACATTGAATACACATCGAGGTACATGTAATGCCATTGTAACATAAAATCTGTTTAACTTTTTCTTGAGACAAGAAGCAAGGGTAACTGCCTCTATGTCAAATTTACTTCCATCATGCAAGTCATCCAAAGCAGTCCATATTTCTTCGAAACAGGTGATTGCTACTTTAATAGTGACTACCTTATTGGTCCACCTTGTTTGAACTCTTTTGATACGCTTTCTTTTTTCCCTTTGTTTCTCTTTATGAGACATTTTCCCAACGAACACATCATGCCTTTTATGTCCAGAACTGAATAAACGGTACAGGTCTTCCAAAATACTAAACAAATCTCTGATTTAGGGACAAATTTCAATAGACTTCTCAATTTCAAGTGCAATTGTATGCGAACTGCACCACACTGCTGTATCACTTTTTCTCCCCACACTTTAGTAAAGCGTCAGCTTCGAAGCACACTCGCGTGGAAGAATTCCGTATCGTTTTGCCAAACTTCTTTGCCTTTTCCATGCTGCCCATAGTTATATCTTCTCCTGCACTGTCACAGTCGCCAAATGTCGGATACGAACACAGATACTCCCAACCATTTAATATATGTATAACTAATGAACAACAGATTACATGGAGATGAATAATAGATTACATGGATCCCGTCGGTGACACAAGTTAGGTTACCACTCTATCAGCCATTTCAATGCACCGCGTCATGTACTTACTTCTTGCACGATAAAAATGGCGGGGAAAAAATAATTAAATCCAGCATTTATAATAATCGTAGATAAATAAATCCACGAAATTATTATGCTGCTCACATAGCAGACTACTTTTACAACAACGACCGATTAGTGTCGAATGGTTCTGAACGCCACCACCGCGCGTCGGCTTAAATATACTGATGATAGCTGACAACTGCTACCTGAATCACCTGAAATACTATGCTGCTCTTCTAGAGAGCAGAATTATCCTGTAATAGTTCACATGGCTCACTCGTCTTCTCTCTTAATGCGTATTTCTCTAGGTGGATGCCTCTCTTCGTCCATTTTTACCAATATTTTTAATTATTAATTTATTTTATTACTTTAATTTTTGTAACCCCCCAGAAATACAATTATGTGAGCCCCCCCCCAATTTCATTTGCGAAAGTTGATGATCATCCGCCTACATTCATGCACGCAATCTCTCAGTCAACTAAGGAAAAATCTTGCCGGACACCAATCATTTCACAATCTCTTTGGACGACTGAGAACCAGTTCCAGATATAATTTCCAACAACCCACCATAGCTTTGATTGATTAGGGAAGACAATGGCACAAGGAAACCGCCGCCGCTGGAAACTGCACGCAAATTTCAACCGGAAGTAATAAAATCTCTTATTGGGCTCTATTTACCGAAATTTTTCCTCATATTGATTGACTGTTCTGTAAGAGAGATTCCACAGTGATAAAAATGATTGGGCAAGAATAAATACTCAAGCTAACCTCAATCACCAACCATTGCACCCCCCAACCTTACCCACAATCCTCCGTTCCATCTCAAATACTCCCGCACCCACTCACGGCCCCGAGAAACAACTTCCAAAAATCATAGCCTCGTCACGCTACTATCAAGTTTCACCCATCTACCGCCTTCCTACTCTAATCGATTCAATGCATCTTCTGCCCTCTCACCCTTCCATAAAAGTCTGCACGGCTGGAAAAATGATATAAAAAAAGGTAGGCAAGGAAACCAGCGAGACGCATTTGGAGAGAGAAAGAGAGACAGTAAAAGGGGAGGATGAAAAGGGGGATGGATAAGAGGGGAAGGATGGAAAAACCCGCGGAATTTCCGTCACTACTCACAAACAATTCCTTCCCCGCCAGATACCGCGGCCGCCATCTGAGGTCGTAATCTTTTTCATCAATCCTCTGCTCCTCCCGTACGAACCCCCCTCTACCAGTCCCGAGCCCAAGAGACCCGAAACCACTCACTCTCCCAGCCCTTCACACTTCCCCACTTATTATCCTTCGTCCCTCCCTTAGCGGTTCGAGAAAATTCTCTCCGAAAAGTGACGAATCTCGCCCTTCTCCGTATCCCCCACCTCGTTTTCTTCATTAATTTGTTTGAAATTTATAAAATCTCCAAGACGTTTTTATCACCTATGTTCTACGAAAACATAACTGTACTTTTACCCCTACCTCGGTCGAACGCAGTACTGTAACTCGTTTTATGACTTCTTCTCATATGAATCAGGTTTAAGGGAAGAGTAATATCCAGACAAGCTATTTTGTTTAAACAATGAATTAACGTTTTACATTCATCAGGACTATGTTATGCATTGATATAAGTAAGACGCATGCAACAATTTTCTCCAAGTTCTTACGTTTGGTTGATGTAGTTTTAGTTGTTTTCACTTAATCATACACTGTGAATTATTTATTTAATTTAATGCATTTTATGTTCACCCATTTTTATGTTTACCCTGCCAGCTCCAGCCGGCAGCATTAAATCCGCAGGCGTTTAATGAGAACATTTTTATAAAAGAGGTATTTATAACGTATATTTTTAATGATTTTCTTTGCAAATTTCCATGAGTAAACTCTTTGCCTTCGGTTCTTACGAAAAAGTAATCCAATCAAAAGTTTGGAAATCTTAGTAGTCTTTTTCTTTAATGTTAAGCATACTTAATTTCTGTGGCCCGACGCTTACCAATAAATATTCCATACCATAATTTTTATTTGAAACCCTTACTATTCTCTATCACTCAAAATCGAATCAATACACCATGCGCCACCCAGAGGCAACCTTTATTAGAGAGAAACATCATTCATTGACCTCTGTAAATACAATACGCTGGCACCGTGTTCTGAACTACAATCTTTCTAATCCACAAATTACCTTCTTTTCAGCTAAAACAATATTCTCATGATCCATTAGAAACTATAACTAAATCTTATCTACAAATACAAGTCTTAAGAAAAAATGTTGGAAGTTCGGTATAAGACGACATTGTTAATCACTATTGTTCAAAATGAGTAGAATTCATACTGTCTAAATTGTTATGCAATCTCATAGAGCAAAGATTATTTCAACACATTAAATCCATAAACGTAGGAAAAAGCTGTGTCCTCTATAAAAAAATATTGACCCACCCAAGTGCCAATACCTTAGTTGTTACCTATATCAAGTATTATCAATTAATTTCACTAATGAAGCCCAGGGAGGAAAAATTCCAGGAGATGTCACTGAAGATGTGACAAGTAGCCCTTAAATTCCTCACCAAACGTCCCCTTGAGCACGATTTTCTGAGCCGCGGAAGCAGAGTGGATTAAAAGAATTATGGAAAATAAAGTAAACGTAAAATTACGGAAGACAAACAAAATTCAATCCAACATGGAAAGCAGAAATTTGCAGCGAAAATGTATCTACGGATTTTAAGCACACAATTTTCATTTAGAAATTATTCTTAAGGTTTAAGAATTGATGATTACCACTCATGGAAGAAAACTATTTCAGATCATCTCTTGCACTGCCATGCACCAACAGAGCAATTTTTAGAGCTGCTTTTTTCCATAAACTGCATATTTCTAAATTCTACCTTATTTTATGAGGGTTCTTTGGAGCATTCAGGAATTAATCACACAGATTAAATGATTAAGGCTCTATAGGTTAACCAGTCCATGATATAATGAAAGTGAAAAAATGAATTAATAGAATAATGCATAAGATAGAAGACAAGTTGTGAAAAGTCACAAAAGCTCTTGGAATAATGACTGGTTGAGAAGATGAATACTCATCATAGCTCTAGTATACACTGATGTATAAACACGCAATGCCTTAGATATTCGTAAATTTAAATATTTCCTCTATTTTTTTCCTCTACGAGGTAAATATGCGGACATTGATGCCAAAATTAAACTATTTATCGGGTATTATTTCTTTGATGCACTGTTACGGAAAGGGCTGAGTGAAAACAACAAACCATTGCATAAATAAAAAATGGCGACTTTTTCATAATACGGTTTTTAAGTAAACTACTTATCAGCAGTATGATTTTCCCCCCAAAAATTCATGACTTCTTAAATGGATATGACTCCTAATAAAAGGTATTTGTGTAAGAGGAATAAAATAATCAGTGGTCAGCCCAATTTTTCCTTCACTATCCCTTTCCATTTTCACGTTACCATTCCCAATGTCTATGCTCCTAAGAGAATAAAGTCGTCTCCTAAAAATAACTCCGTGCATAACAACTTTTAGTAGAACTAACAAGACCCTACAGAAATACCTCTTTTCCTCTTTCATCACTAAGACAAAACATTCGTTTGCGGATTGAATAATCATGGGCTTTCATCTTTTTGAATGGCATGATTTTCATCAAACGGATGAAATAGCAAAGGATACCATGGCTAACTATGATAAAAATGAACATGACATAAATTTTAGGTTGAGAATTACTCAGTGATTGCAGCTATATTGAATTATTCCATTTGAAAACAGAGCCTGTCTCAAAATATATGTCTAATCAATAGTTCGTCCAAAGCAAGTCTCTTTTGTGGGAAGCTCAAACTGAAATTGGTCTACTTAATTTGATACAGTTTAACCTGCAACCTTAAACTATTTTAAATACCAATAATACGGTTTTGACTTGCGTTTATATTCAGCAAGTCATCAATATGAATCTGTCTCATATAACGGCACACAAAATAGTTTACTCCCTGATGTTTCATTGTCTTCCGTCTTAAATTTCAATTAATAAGAAGTTAGCAACTACTGCAAGCGTCCATTCTCAACTACCAACAACTAATTATTTCATTGGCTAACTAAATATTTTCATGGAAAATTAATTATATCGGAAGCCTATAAGGGAGGAAAATAGATAATTTATAAGATTCACAAGTATGTTAAATATATTTCTGTTGTCTATAAAAACACACCCTCGACCATAGGGAATAATATTTTCTGCCAGTAATCACCAGCTTTGGAGCCAATTAAATCCTTGGTCCTGTTCTTATGTCTGTAATCCTCAATCATTTTTATAAATTATGTTATTACTTTTAATGCAAGTAAATCAATATTATTGAATTCAATGGCTATGAAACCTTTGCAAAAACATATCCACCAGATATCGGTGTAAATGCAAATCAATGCACGCATAATGCTCATAAAACAATACGGTGCTTTGAATATATTACGATGCAAAGAAATAAGACTTCTTCACTTGATTGTATAGCGTAATTTAAGACAAAACATTAAAAGAATTACAATTTTTATAAATGATACACTAACATGTTTTTGTAAAAGCTCTTTCGCAATGATTAATACAAATACTTTTAATTAAAAAGGTGTGAAATTATTAGACAAAATATCAAGAGATTGAAGCTGAATTATTATATTTACTTCAAGAAAATGCTGAAATTAGCAATGGATTTTACTCTACCTCGCTTAGGGTAGCTATTTTACCACCGTATTTAAAAAAAAAAGACCGGCAGAGAGGAAAATTGTGGTATTATATGTGCAATAATCAGTTTATATAATATTTTACCTGGTGGAAAATATATTTATCATATCCTCAAATGATTGAATTTTTGTTTTGGCAAAACTCTTGAGGGTAAATTCAGTTAAGGGTTGCACTGACAAAATATCAAGCTAGAGCAGTATTTCAGTTATTTCCTTCTCATAATCAGCATATATGCACAAGACGATGTTCTCAATATAATTATTAATTATTGGTGGAATGAGTAACTTTATTCTGCGACCATTTTCAACCCTTCGATCTGAAATACTTAATGGCCTTTCTCATCGGAGTCGATACACGCAAAACATTTCCCCTTCAAGAAAGCCTTTCCAGCATCACCAAGAAAACTTGAGAAAATGGCACCCCCCTATTATGGTTCCCTAGGGCACTCTCCTACTTTTATTCCCAGCCCTCTCCCCTATGCCGCCATGCGCCCTATTGCGAGAGAGTCTGCCACTCCACTATCTTCCCAAATACGTCCCCCATCTTCTTGCACAGCATCCGAACACCCTTCCAAGCAATGGAGCGTGAGATGATTATCGATCCATTGGTTGCGTCTAGAAAGGGAGGGAAAAGAGGGTGATTAGCGAGAGGAAAGGTAAGAAGGAACTGGTTTTTCAACAATCCTTTTACCTATGAAACTGACGGAGGAGGGAAAAAGTAAGTCTGAGACTTTCAATTATGTGGTGAATGAAGATATACCTACATTAAATACCTGGGTTCACATATACGCAATACAGTGGGTTAAAAAAAAACTTTCGCAATTTCCTCAGCCTTCACTTTGAACTCTTAAAAAGTACAGCTGAAAGAAGCAGCACATGCCTACTTTGCACGTTTATTTAATATCCTTTATACAGAATTAACAGAAAGGGTTTAAGAAAAATGCCTCCAGAATATTTCCAAGACAAGGTTCAAGTTCATTTTCTGTGTTTTAAGGTATTTTAAGCATACATCCTAACTAGGAAAGCAGAAAAAAATCACCCAGAAACCGAAAGAAGTAACTCTTCCTAGCATTAATGATAAGGGCGATATTTCTTTAGTACGTCTAGTGGAGCATTAAATACAAGCAAGCTATTGAGATAGTTTCACCAATGAATCTCCGAAATTTGTCGGCATTTTTAAGTTGTTTACTACTAAGAACTTCAACACGTATTTACTTATAAGCCCTGAAATGTTAATAGCTATATTGTTACTCAATACGTAAAATTTTAATGATTCTTTGTTCCCCAGGGTATACTGTGAAACGCTAAAGTTTCCTTTTTCACAATGGGATTCCATAGTCTTGGCCTCAACAATAAACTTCGTCAATCTACAATTGCGTCAGTTTATAAAGAGAGATAATTAAATTAAGAACTGGGTGTCTACTGTATCTCTAAGAGAAGAATCTAATCTACAGTAACTGATATATTATACATAAAACTAAATCGGATGCAAAATATTTGAATTATTTGAGGGTGCATGCATTCCCGTACCGATATCAATAAGTTTTTGTTTTGACATTTTGCCAAGCTATAATACGTAATCGTAAAAAATGCAGAAAAATAATAAAGTCTTGTTTATGTCTTATATAATAATAAAGTCTTGTTTCGTCATATATAATAATTAGCTAATAACTTTCACGGTGGCAGAATTTTAAGAATAACTATTTCACTCTAAGAATGTTTGCATCAATTTCATATTTTATTTTGATGACACACCTATTTAAAATCACGACAGGAAAAGTAAAATCCGCAACAACGCTTGAGGCAGATATGACTTTAACTGGTCCTATAGCATTAAAGATATTTATTAACTATTGATCAATGTCTCAATCAAAGGTGAAAATAATTCTAGCCACACGTTATCAAAACTTTTGTTTAAATCTATTCCTGATATTATGATTTCATTAAATATGGGGATTTATTTTCTATCCATTTCATTACTACAAAACGGCATTCGAATAAAACTTCAGAATACATACGTTGAAAGGTTCGGTAAAAAATTTCTACTAGATTTTTGAAAATTTTCTGTTCCTTCCACAAAGAAATATTATTTTTTTCATGCGAATTATCTTACCTGATGAATGCTTTATAAACCTTTGATTCGAGCGATTCATTTATAAGGAAAGACTATTTGATGTTGCCTACACTTGCAAAAAATGCTAGAATATTAATCAATTCCTATAGCTCACAATTTTAGATATTTCTCGTGCCCTCAAATCAGCGACGACGCTAGGGTGGATACTATCATAGTCTCAACTTGGTTAGTAAAGAAAAGTGAAAAGTCCTACCCGGTCGATTCAGCAGGAAAAGGAGCTAAGCTCAGCAACTTTTTTTAAACAGGTTTAGCCGCTGGATCTCTATTTCTATATTTACGGCTGTCCCACGAGCACCGTGTCGTTTTTAAAGGGACGTAACTCTTCCAATGTGGGTTATACGCAATTTTGCTCCACAGGACTGGAGAGGGCGAGGAAAGTGAGACATATAAGGTTTTTTACAGCCAGCACCAGATGGTAAATCTTATTCACTCTACGGGGTTCTTGCTCTAAGAGAGACGAGATGCCCATCTTCAGGACCTCCTTTAGAGAGCGTGGAAGTAAAATTGCTGGTTCAGATAGTGGTAGAATTTGTGCCCACAGCGTTAGTGAGCATCAGGATTGAAACAGGAGAGGTCAGAGAAATTGTTTATTAGAAGTGCCAAAGGACAAATGTGAGCATGTTATTAGCATGTTAGGGAAAGGAACAAGAAGAGCAGGAAAGAATCACTCAGGAGCGCATAATTTGGATCGAAAAAAATTGAAAAGTCTGTTTTTCGCACATCAATATTAATTTCAACGAAGATACTATTGAGGAATGGCATCCAAATTGCAATATTTAGGAATGATTCATGCACGGAATAGATGGCGGCCCAGCATGACAGCAACGAGCAGTTTATCATTTATCATATAACATTTTCCTTTGATCTTGCCCTAGTATCGTAGTATCGCATATTGACATAATACACGAGTACAGGGATTTTATAACGAGATCCAGTAACAAATATTATATGTTAATATTAAATGCTCTCGTGTAAAATTGGTAGTGTTTGATGAAACAAGTGGACACGCATGGTTCTTGGCCCCCAAATTACCTGTGCAAAGTAGAGTAAGCTTATTTTTGACGCAAGCGAAATAGAAAATTATTTATACTGCTCCCCCAATATAATAAAAACAATATCACTTCGTGTAAGCGAGTTGCTACGCATAGGTACTTTTGGAGTCACCGCTTTTTTATTAAAACACTACTAACTAAATATTAATGTATTGTCTGGTCTGTCATCAGAGAAGTCAGCATTCTAAGATTAATTAAAAGCTAATCATTAAGAAGATAAAAACGTCAATATGATGTGACTCAGGGCTATCCAGAGCAGATAAAGTGGTGAAGATTGGCGTGAAGAATACTTTCATTCATTTTAACCAACTGCAGCATAGGCATTTTCTAATTTTACAATCAGAACTCTCAAGATAAACCCCCTCAGATAGAAATCCTTGTCAGCATCCGGACGCATGTTTTACACTGGTATAGGTAAGCTAATGAAAATGAAGGAAGCATAATGATATTACTTGATTTGGACTTCCTTCCAGGTTATGACCATCCTTAAAAACAGATTTTTAAACATATCTTTTCCTAAAAATATATTAAACACCAAATTTTCAATTTTTGTGGAAGTTGGAGAACAGATATAAACGGGGTGCAGTACTCTTAGTAAGAGAAACTTTAATTTTAAACACATATTTTACGGTCGGCAAATAATTTTGGCTCACCAGGGGCCTACGATATACATTGTAGGCGGTGTCAATTCACCATTAATCGTTATCTCCCCGCCGTGCAGGCAGTTTGCATCTTGTTGCACTTGCATGCGAAGAGACCGAGTAGGAAATTGAGGACATTTTTGTGGGATGCGGCTGGATTCTTGACACTCGGCTGGCGAGGGGAACTTATGGGGTGGGGTAACGGAGTGGGTGGGAAGTGAGAGGGAGATGATGGCGGGTGGAGGAGAAAAAGTGATACGGCAGGGAAATGGGAGGCGGAACGGGAAAGATGAATTGGCCCGGAAAAAAAATAACATGAGATGGGAGCAAGTAAAGAGGAGTGAAGAAAGAAAGACAAATATGATGCATCGATTAAGAGAAGGAAAGAAACCGGAGGAGATGAGGTAAGACGCTGCGATTTTCAATGCCTATAGAGTATCTTTCAACCAATTAGTGTATGGAGGAGTATGCAATGTCTGGCGAAACAATACTAATGTTTTGAAATATGTAGGAAGAGAACAATCAATTGTCTATGAATTATATGTTCAGACTTCATCTTGTAGTTTTAATTCACTTTTGACCCAAGTAGATTTACTATTTGAAAAAAATATAGCAGTAGTAGTTAAAATTATGGGGAGCTTTGTCTGCTAAGGCTGTTTTGAACTACTAACATATTTATTTTAGCTATAGAATAAAATATAAGATTATAAACTCCTTACACTACGGCAAAAACATGCGTTCTTCTGTGTAAAAACATGTTAGCACCAATTTAAGGTAAGTTGAAGAGGATCGTTTCCATTAAAATACTTTAGTTTGGCCAACATTCTACTCCTTGGACTCGTCTGATGGTTCCCAAATGGTTGACTAATATTTAGAGCACATGGTCAGTAAGTATTCCACTTACAGGAGAGAGTTTCAACGTTATGTATTGACGATCGTCTCGAATGAAGATAGGTATAAATATGACTATATTCTCATAACGACTGAAATTATTACGCTACGCTTAGGCTAAAAATCGGCCGAAATTGAATTCAACAGTATTTCTTGGCCTGTATGGATTAAATAACCACGTTTTATGTAAATCATTCAGAGAACTCATACCAAACCCAGTTTAGTACGATAAAAAATTGAAGTTTGGTAGGGTCGTCATATCGAACATTTCTGACTGCTGTTTCGGTGGGGCAGACTTCAGGTCAGACTTTGGTGGAAATATGGTAAGGAAGGGAAGAGTGGCGAGAAGACTATGCTTAGCAGAAAATTCTGCAACTCCATTGGCTGGGGACGGTGAAGAAAGGAGGAGAATGAATGAGAGCCAAGGGCTGGGATCGCTCCGTTCCTTTTTCTGCCCCCTCTGCCAGAAAAAAGCCGATATCTCGAATGGGCAAATGATGCGTCTGCGACGGGCAATTTCGGGACTCCGATTCTGCATCTGCTTGCGAGTGGCTTGCGCTAGCATGTGCGTACTTCCTTGGAGTGTTCTCCTTTTTTTTATCCGGAACGGGAATTGAATTTAGTCTCCATAACTCAGTCCTCAAGTACCTTGGCGATTTTGTTGCCAACTAGACGAAATAGTGCTCTGATTCTAAGTAAATACACCATTCTAGCATTACCAGATGCATTTCGAGAGCAGAAATTAATTATATGTAGCAGGAAAATTTTAAAAAGCAATGTTTGTTGGCTTAAAATACAATTAAATTAATGAAAAATCGAAAATGGTATATAATCTTTAGCATATGACCATAAAAATGTTGATGGTATTGAACAAAATAAGGGAGCCTTTAATGGGAACTACATAACTTTTACGTATAGTGATTAAGCATTTTTTCACAAGTTATGAATCCCTAAAAGTACGGCGAAGATGAAAATTTTTGGTAGAAAAAAGAATACTACTCGGATCACGAGGAATTCAGTTTTCCAGCCAGCATTCAAATAGATTTCTTCCATTTTTACGTTGAATGTTGAAGCTATCAGTCAGTTGCTATATATAGAGGGAGAGAGAGAGAGAGATACATTGTAACGTAATATAATTTGAGGAAATCGATGTCTTTTAAGAATGAAAATTGAATAACGATGTAACGAAGCAAGTGATTGATACTGAAATACCCTTGAATATTATCACTGTTGACCATTGTTAAGAATTTTATTTCCATTAATGAGGCAGCATACTGTTCATAAGAGTTTCAATAAGGAATAAATTTAAGCATATTGAAAAATATATTTTAACCTGAAATATACTGAAAAATTTACGGTTTAGTAATATGGAAGGAGGAAACTAGTGAATTGCCTTCCGTGGTTTGATTCTCGGGCCCGGTAACCTTTTTCCTAAAGTATTTTTCAGCACACATGCTTGAAGTGATTTATGGCAGAATAAATACAAACATTATGTGGCCGGTTGTTGCCTTTTACGGTATTTTAAGGTATCTATCTTCTAGGACAGTGATTACCTTAAAGCTCAATTTTGCCTCGCGGGAGCCATCATTCTGGACCGTAATGGTGAACGAGAACTAGCTGCAATAGTTCGTTCTAAAAAGGGTATTTGCGATCTGGAATCCTGAGTAGCATCGTGGTCTCCACAATATGGACAGGAAGACCAAAGGTTTGTGATTCAATTCCCGGTGCAATAAACTCTTTTTCTAATGACAATTTCCATTCTTATGGCAAAAAAAAGCACCTTTCTGTGAAAATTTTGGAAAAAATCTGGTCATATTAATGCGAAATACAATGGACTTTGCCATTATTGTACTAATAAATATGTCAATGGTCGAGTGGCAAATAAGTCAAGATGCCCTCCTAATGTCGTAAAAGTCTGAAGCCATTGTATCCGTAAAAACATACCTCTACATGGCAAATTTTTTAGTTATTTAATATATTTGCACATGAATTAGCTTATGCTTCAGCTGACCAATTTTGACCAGTACTGGAACCCGTATGGACGTTTTCAGAAATTTTAAAAGCTTTTAATTCTTTCACAGGTGGAATGCACACAGAAAATAATTTTGCTCAAAATGTCTTCACACATCCATAAACATCTCATTGTCAATAACACAGATCTTGATACACATTAAATATGTTGCTTTAAAATGTAAATAAATAGGTAAATTACATTTTTACCGTAAAACATTTCCAGTATTATACGCTTTGCATATTAGTAATTTTTCACAGTACCAGTTATTTCAACATCAACATTACTACCGTTATGAAATTTTGACTTGTGGAATAAAATATAAAAACATTATATCCAGACCAAGATTTATCTATTGAGAAATGGTCCCGCAAAAATCTAGAATACGTACATAAAAGTAAATATGTAGAGAAAAGTCACATAGATAATTTGTTAACAGAGCCTTAGAAAAAATCCGCAGAGTTTGTTTACCGGACTAAATGATTTGAAACAGCGAATTTAGCAACGGGCAAAAAAAAACAGTCAGACGCATTCTCTCAACGTGAGCTTTTACTAAAACGGTTGGATATTTTCAGATACCACTGCAACATTTGGAAAGCCCATAAATGGGCACCTACCTTCAGCACCTGCCAAGGTGGGAGGGAAGGTTTCATCACCTTGAGAAAAATAAAAGACGGAGAGATGTAAGGAGGGAGAGTGGGGAAACAAGGCCGTATCATTGTATTGCTTAAGGACAGGACTCCAGAAAGCAAACCCACGGCATTTCGGGTGGAACAAAAGAGCCGGCGAGAAACATAAAAACGCACGCAGTTGAAAAAAAAGGCTTGTGCGAACGATCGCGTGGAAAAGATAGCCAGAAGAGAGAGGCGTTATTTTTTTGCCATTACACGCCCGGTGTTTTTTTCTGTATTTGGGAAAAGAGAGAGAGAGAGAAACCCAAAGGAAAACAATACCGACCTCCCCTCTCGAATAATAAAAGAATAAATCGGCAGCGCATTTTTTTTCTCGGTTCCCTTCTTACGTATTTATACATTTTTAAAAGCCCTTCTGAGATCCTTTGGTCTCCTTTAAAGTCTCGGAGGGTCTTCAACGCTTGGAGTTCCTGCAGGACGACGCGGTAGCGTCCGAAGAGGAGAGAAAATACACGAGAAAGAGGAGGAGCGTAAGAAAATGAAAGCTGAGGGGCAAAAGGCCTGAAATGGCCCCTTGGCAACGAGTTTAAGGAGAATAGACCTGTGGAGAAGGGCCACGGTACAACGGGAATGTAGCGATGGGGGGATCTCTGGTGCAGGTAACCGGAACGGCTGGAGAAGAGAGCGAGGGGCAAATGAGACGGGAAATCCTTAGAGGGATGGAGGAGAACATGAAGCGAGTTTGGGGGTGCAGGAGGGGAAGGATACGGAAAATTTTCCCATTCGAAGAAATGAATATGAATAGCAAGGTAAGGGGTGGAGGGTCGGTATTAGTATGCAACGTACTCATTGGCAAGGATACGAGTGCAATGACATGCTTGTGTAAGAAGTAGGAACATCAGTAAAAATAATTGAGATATTACGCGCATTGTGTTAGACTCCTTTTCTAAATGCTGTTATTTACTCTTTCTTTCAAATAGAAGGGATATGTTAGCCCATTCACGGACACAGCATGGACTCATTAAGAGTCAACAGTACTCAAACGTACCCTATATTAGGCAGCACACAATATTAGAATAACAATATTAGAAAAACTGGTTATTTCATGAAACAATTTCATTTTTCAAATACGTGCATCAGCAAAACATGTGGAGGATGAAGATCCCGAAATTATAGGAGCCAGCAGCTCTGGCCAATAGGAGTTACGGGTACTAGCCATAGTAACGCTAAGCCGGATGCAATATATACGAAATACCGCTGTAAAATCGTTGTAAGATAACTCAGTTTGGCGGTAGAAACGACATAGGGTTATCTTAAAGATGCCATTCAACTTAAAGAGGGCATTTCGTGCGTCGTCTTCAATGGGAGCGATGGCATGATAAGGGAATCTGAGTAACGGGAAAAGTAAGGGGTCACAGTAGGTATAGTCACAGATAAAGCGTGATACAATTAGATTCAAAGGGAAGGTAAAGAAATCACCCTGTATAGTGGAAGGAAACGGGGAAAAGAGAAACTAAGGGACCTGTGGGAGAAGAATGACGAATTAAAAACAAATAGAGCAAAGGGATTGTGAAAATAAGGGTAACGTAAAAAAAATCAAGAAGTTAATGGGATACTATTATGAAATACCCAGGAAAATAAGCATAATACCAATATGGCGTAAAATGACGGGAAAATGATTTTATTTTTCCATAAAATGATTAAATTTTTCAAGCCCAGAAGAAATGAAAATCATTTACTGGCACATTATAGGGAAAATAGGCAATGCGTGCAACCATAAAACTCCCATGAATTAAATACACACACAGAAGAGTTTTCAAAAAAATGTACAGGACAAGAAATAAATCTAATATTCTTACGAAATGTCAAAGAACAGCTGATGCTGTGAATTTTATCAGTGACGACGTAAGCAAGAGGAAAGAAGTAGAATAAGAATAAGCTAGAGGGGAATCTGATTCCTCAGCAAAAAAGGGGTTTAGTGAATACTTACGTAAAATATCTGTTATCTCTGCAGAGGAACTTGAAATAAGTTTTAACCAGCACTTTTCAGCAAACGTCACTAAATTCTTATTCATCACGCCCGATGACTTCATTTTATCCTCCGCTGCCGACTTTGTAGTGTATGTGGAACCTCTCACTGCCCTGTAACCAATTTCAGTGCCATGATTAATAACAAGCTCGTTAAGTATCTTAATTTTCTACCAATCAATCGTAGTCATGAAACGGATTATTAGATTAAACGATTTTCGCCCAAGTTTGACTAGTGTAAACTTAATTGTTTTTACCTAAGAACTCCAGATCGATCACACCGAAACAAAAAAAAGAACAAAGATCTTCAGTTTTAGCATACTTTAGTGAATGAAGCTTTTACACCTTACGTTTGAGCAAGGTTTCAGATTAAATGATTTCCTCTTCAGGGATCAAGATGAAATTTCATTCAAATTCAGCATTAGACAACATAGCATCTCTAAACACCAGAAGAAACATCATGGAAACCAAATTAAAATCCTAGGCATTGGATATCGCACAACTAGAACTTTGACTACCTGGCTTAATATTTATATTGAATCATACTGTAATTTTAGCCCTTGGGATAGCCTCATGAAATTCTCAAACGGAAACATGATGAAATTTGTATAAATAAATTACCAAAACACAAGATTCTAGTTTCCTTTAAATTTCGTCACCAGTGGAAAAGAATTATGGAAAAATGTTTCGTGATATGTGATTTAAAAACGATAAACATTTTAGTGAAGGATCCGAGCAATTGAAAGCAATGAACAAAAAGAAAATATATCTACTCAATATAAAACATTCACCGAACGATCATTGCCAATAAATGCGATGATTCAAGCAATAATTGTACTCATTGAAAACCTTCGGTTTTTTCGTCAGTATCAACATAAGATCCAAAATATAGTGGACTAAAAGCAATTTAAATATAATTTTTTATGCAATCGATAATATATGCTTTACTCTAATCAAGGTAATTGGTGAAAACAGGAACAAAAGATCATATTTACATAGGCAGACTACGAAATTCAGTTATTGATTATTAAATTCAACCACGCTGCGGATCTCACTCTCAACATACCCATCACAAACGTCAACCTGTGATTAAATCACAAATGAAATAACGTATTTAACCACATGGTACCAGAAAATTGATGAATAATATCAACTTTGCCGGACAGCCTGATGAGAGAGCAGAGTAAGCAAATGGCTAACGCTTGAGGAAAGGTATGGGTAAGCACAGTGGATAGCTGTGTGGAAGCGCCAGGCTAGTAAGGAGGAGGAGGAAGGAAAAAAGGATGAAATGGGATTTCGGAAAAAGGAAGGATGTCTGAGGATATGGGAGCAGGGACGGGAGGAAGAGTGGGTGGTGAAGAGAGGGAGGTGGGGGCGCGCCTGAGGAATGGGAAGCAGATAAGGGTCCGGTCTCCGACGGTAAAAGAAGATGAGCGTGGTAAGGGAGAGAGTAAATAACGGAAGTGCTTAAGTGGGCGGAGGGGATGGGGGAGGGGGAGGGGATGGGGGAGGGGATGGGGGAGGGGGAGGGAATGGAGAGAGCGGGGGAGGAGGAGAGAGTGGTCGAGTGAGGGAAGGGAAACGAGAATAAGCAGGAAGCAAGGATGGGGGAAGAGTATAGACGAAGGGAATATCACTGAGGGACAAGGAGAATCATCCCCTCTCTTGTGATAGCCAACGCAAGCGGAACTGCCGGGGAAACCGCATACCCATGCCCAAATTACCGCGAATACGGCTGACGGAAAAATACTTTTGTGCGAAGAAAAGAAAAAGATCCTCACATGCACAGCATTCATCTCTATCGACATGTATCTGACCGTCATGAAATCTCTTCACTTGATCTGCGAGAGAGGGAATATCGAATAGAAACAAGAATGACGCATGAGACTACTGGATAAAGAAAAAAAGCTGGCAGTAACGAGAGTACTGTCTTTAATCCATACTGAGATTGGATTTACATGCAAAGACTGAAACATTATGAACATGAGAATTTTGCCTTCGCGAAATAGATTATTTAAATTTTCGATCATTGCACGACAGTAAAGCTCTCTGAGTATGTCTCGCTTATACTTATAACTCGCTTATAACATAATTATACATATATATATTATTTGATTTTCTAAAATATTTCCGTTCAGTTTTATCATTTTTAAGTCTATTAGCGAAGAATCCTCTCTTCTACGTGAAATCTAGCAGTTACCATTTTATCCCAGTCATCTACATGAATCTGCCTCCAAATGCATAACCCGCTAAAACTTCCTTCTAATTTTCACCTAAGCGACACACTCTGCTGAAACTTGCTGATTTGAATGCATGATAGTAACACTATCAGTCTTTCTTTTTTGTTCAGTTAATATTTTAAAACAACCCAACTAAACATTTCAGCAGATTTGAATATTTGATGGCTGCATTACTTTCATTACCAAAAAATATATATATTGTAAATTGAGGGGTTTTTGAAAGACTTGATGATGAATCATTCAATGATTCATAGATTAGCGTTCATGGACACCTTCATAATTTGTACAATGCATAAGACTAGAAATAACTAAAAATGTCTGCTATAAGCTATAGAAAAATAATCAGTTCACTCTGTGCGTGATAATAAATACCATTCCTTAGTGTCTCTCTTTTCATTATATCTTTCCTTATATACCAATTGCCTCCTATTAAAGTTTCCTGAAATAAGCCGGGAAATGTCCTCCATATCAACAGAGGATATATTTTTTATCACGAGCGTTTTCCGTGCACCTCTATGATCAATGCATACACAAATATGCCCAATTAGCGCTCGAGTTTAAAGGAACCGTTACAGAAACATACGAATAATATTATTTGGAGGATGTTAGAAATTTTCAACATGTTAAATGTTTTCATTTCTTTTGGAAGTTAGTAGAATATTATAATTAGGATATAAAGAATGCAATAATTATATCTATATCCGGTGTGGTTGTTCACACCTATTGCTTTTCTGACTATAGCTTTGAAGTGATGATGCCTTTTATATTGACTTGGGTTTGACAGTCTGAGGTACATTAATCAACCAATATTTTTAGTGCCAACGCTTCATTTACTCCGAGGAAAATGTGCATGTTGTAAAAAAAATTAAGAGCTGCAAATATTAACGTATAATACAGCTAAATTCCCCTAATGTTTGAAATGAAACTGGTTATCATGGATCAAACAATTACCGACACTCTAGCGGTGGGATCCATTTAAGGACAGATAGAAGTCACCCGAGTTTAATTGTCAATCACAATATTCACGAATAAATTTAAATAATGATACACAATTGTAATTCCATGGCTGGATTTAATTTGATTCACGTTGTTATTTTGATTTGGGGGTGGCATAATCTATTGTCCATCGGTGCAAACAGTGCATACATTCTGATAACGTCCAGTAGAATGGCTATCAGGAATAAATATGGCAAAAAAAGCGGCTAGTTGATCAGAGTATTCTAAAGCTTCATTAAAATGTACAGTAAAAAAAACAAATACAATTCCTAATTTTAGCAATGTAATGCAACTATCAGGAGCCTAGCTATGAGAATCCCTTTCATCCATAATTGGCGTATAAAATTAGGCTTCTGGCTTATGATATATCAGTTTTCTTCCCAAATAATAGGTTTTGCGAACGTTCATGCTAGATGTGTAGGTTTCATTTAGATTCATAATTTCAGAGGTAGGTAGGTAGGTCATAATTTCAGAGGTAGGTTTCAGAGGTATTTGTCAAAATATAAAGTCATAGTAATAGGGGTCATTGGAACTCAGAAATGCGGTAAGTAGAAGATTAAATGCATAACTGAAAATTATAATGCAACACTGTGAGGATAAAAATATTAAATGAATATACAGTAAGCAGTTGAAATGATTGTCAATCAATTACTAAGCAACTGACAAACAAAGATTTGAAATGAGTATCAACAACACAACCTAGGTAGTGTTGGTATCACGGTGTTCGAAGAAATTTTGCAGCCTTCACAAAGACAATATTATTGGGAAACGAAATTAAATCAGCAATTCACATACGAATGCGTATATATGCATTTAAATATACTCGTGAGCGGGGAAAATGTGTACCACCAAAAGAAAAAAAATTCAAGGCTCGTTAATGTGCTAATTGGCACTTTTATGGATCATCGTCTCCTTCATGTGTAATTTTGCATTAAAACGGAATGAATAATGTATATACCATTCCAATTCAGATTTTCAGTGTTGCATATTATATTATTATTTGTTTTGAGTGGAATATAAACGTTACTGCAATGAAAACCTCAATTGAAACTTACCAAAAAATAACAATTATTCAGGATAAATAAGATACACTTATTTTGTTTTGCAGCTTGGTAACCGAAACTGTTATTCTACGATGAACATCTCACGAAATAGTAATCTCGTTTCCCTCTGATTGTTTGATCATATTTCTAGTAAATAAGTACTTCATTATATATTTGCAAAATATGTATCCCCTAAGTGATAATATATATTTTCGTGCGCTTACTGTTATAGAATCCTATAAAAAAACCGAACAGAGAGGCTTGACATGGTAGGGTTCTATGCGACATCCTGATAATTCACCTACATTTAATATATTAAATCAGCAATTATAACATACGATATGGATAATAAGTGATGGGTAGAATCAAGATGAGACTATCAAGAAAAAAATTTAAGAAATGGAAGTATTTGATGTGCGTTATGTAAAAATATAAGCCTATTAAGAATGAAAAATAATGGTTAAGAAGTTCAGAAGATAAAATAATTTAACCCAGGAAAGGATATTTTCTAACAGTATGCTT
Source organism: Platycnemis pennipes (assembly GCA_933228895.1). NCBI lineage: Eukaryota > Metazoa > Arthropoda > Insecta > Odonata > Platycnemididae > Platycnemis > Platycnemis pennipes. Next base: position 72,992,395 of record OW121856.1, on the reverse strand, counting down.
AAATCCTTTTGGAGAACCGATCATAAGGGAAGCTATAAGTCTTTTATCAGAAACCTGTGTTTTGTCCTTACCAGTAGCTTGGACATTAGTGAAGAAGAACAGGAAATAAACTTTTAATTGAGATAGCATGGATTACCTAACTTAATATCTGTGGTATGCATTTCAATTGCTCTATGAATCATCTTTTATGAACCGCAAATGTTACTAGCAAAGGAATAATGAAGCAATTCAGCACCAAAAATGCTTTTATGTCTTTAGCTATACAGATGTGGTCGATTTTTCTAAACGGTACTTTATTGGGACTCATTAGCATGCATTTCATGATATTAACCTACAACGCTTTCATAGTAAACGGAAATTTATCTATCTATAAAGTAGTTTTATCAGCTACTCTAGCTCTCATACTCACAACTTCCAGTGAAGCTCACAACATGTGACGAGTGGCTTATAGTGAATAACGAACATTTAAAGATAAACATAAATGAATAATATATTGGCTTTCCAAATACTGATTTGTGCGCAGAATCCTTGATTAGAAAACGTACTACTATCTTCTCTGGGATCTCTATACCAGGGGTTCTCAAACATTTTTTTCGTTTGCGGCTCACTGTTTCGCTATGCTGAGCACAGTGGCACAACCCTTCGGCAATTTCACGGCGCACTAGTGTGCCGCAGCACACCCTTTAAGAACCCATGCTCTATATAAGGCGTCGAATCTTATTACTAATCGCCAAGTGAAATCACAAAAATAGCAAAATAACTTTTGCATGCTGCCAAAACATCCAACCGTCAAACCATTCTCACGCTGCAAGAATCTAGGTTTCTCGGCATCTGTAAGGAGCGACTTCGGAAAATCCCCCTTGCGTGCCTAATGCCATTTCATCCTCAGCGCTGAGGACATAATTAATGATTTTTATTTCACTGGCTCGGAACTTTCTGCTTCCTCCGAGTACCAGCACTTCTGTTGATGCTCCGCCTTGTCAAATTTCCCTAGAGAAAACGATTGGGGTACAAGAACGAAATAGCCCGTGTTTAATAAGGATACAATATCATTTGACGGGGGAAAAAATATGTATTGAATAGTATAGAATACGTTTGCAGTCTAATGAATACGAAATTATTGCTCCAAAATGAAAATTTAACTTTTAAATTTGAGTTCGTCATTCTCCTGCTATAGTAATTAATACTATAGATATTTTGATATTTTAAACATTGCACATAACTGATTTATGAAATGAGTGACTACAGTTTAAAGTGCGAACCCCCAATAGTATAAAATCTATTGACTGCCATTTGCTGATAGGTGCTTTAATATGTTTTTAGAACGTCTAAGGTGCATTTTTATTTTCATATCTTCCTTGAGACGTGATAGCATAATCTAATAAATATTGGAAATTATTATAAAAGCACTAATATTGTCTGCCAAAGGTAACGAGGTTTTAAATTTATTTTAACTTAAACCTATCTAGAGTGAATGAAAAACATAAATAGTGCCAAAAAATAAAAGGTTTAAAAGATATATTCTTCTACGGTATTTCTCGGGACAATTCAGGTATGTGGCTTGTCATATTTATCGAAATATGATCGATTGATATGAGTTGTAGCGCAGAGTATTTGTTGGACTTTATTTTATAGCAACTGTAACGCCAACTATTACTTAGTGGGCACAAAAAGGTAGAAACCGATATCGGATACCGGCAGAATAATCGCATGGACGACCAATAGTTTGCACACTACAGGCCCGGGGGGAATATCCCAAATGACACCATACACCGTTTGACCATTAAACACTTCCCGCTTTCAACCTCTCTAAGGGGGCAAACTCGATATCCACGTACTCTTCCTCGAAGGTGGGAGTAGGGGGATGGCGCCTACGGTTGCAGATTGCCGACGCAGGCCCATGCCTTTCACCCAGACTCTCACGGGAAGGAACGAGACGCCCACCGCACAGCATGCGGCCACCCACCGAAACCTTATTCTACCCCTCACCATAAAGGACTGAACAGCCGGTCACAGAATAAGGATAAGTCAAAAGATTTCCGAAGCTCTTGGGAAGGGGGTACTCGGGGCAAGAGAGAAAGAGAGGCAAGGGTATAGAGGTGCGAGGGAGGGTGGAGGAAAGAGAAAAAGCAATAGGAATCCCGCTGGAAAGGTATTAAACAGCATTCATATTCCGAGGCGCGAGTGGTGGCGAACTGGTGAGGTAAGGAAGGTGGAGAGAAGGAGGGGGGTATGAAAAAGGAGAAGGGAAAGGCACGAGGGAGAAGGGGGGCGTGACGGAGGATGGAATAAACAGGAAGAATAAGAGCGACAAAAGGCGCTGCGGGATACTGAAATGGGAGGGGGAGATAAAGAAACAGCTGAGCGAGTTTGGAGATAAGCGCGGGAGGTGAGGAGAATAAGGAATCGGAGAAGAAATAAAAGCTCCCGAACGTGAGACGTCGGAATCGAAGGAACACAGGCGACTGGGTGGGGAGGCCTCGAGATGGGTGGCGTGGTCTGGAGACATGGGAGAGGTTGGGGGGGACGGGATACCCTAGGATACTGAGAGAAGGGATAAGAAAAGCGTAACGAAACGAGGATATAGGGTGGGAGCGACAGCAGAAAGCAAAACTAAGGGCTAAAAATGAGGATGGGGGTGGTGGCTATGATCCTCAGACTCCCACATCGATTTACGAAACCGAAGTAACGTTTAACGTTCACTTGTCTACTCTGCATTGCCCTTCGAGACTATGGCGATGCTTCAATGCAATGCAAGTTGGTGTCGGGACTCGTGGGCGAAATAAGTGCTAAACGGAATCATTTGATTTCTTTGTCAACCCCTCGATGAATTCTGCCTCTTTCACGAGGCGGAAATATTTTTTTCTTGTATCTGTTTTCATATTTAGAATTTGGAAAATGCTAATATTCAGATACGAAAATATTTGGAATCAAACACGTGCCGGAAAAAGAATGTTGAATTCAATGTTAGGTAGCAGTAGCGTGGTCAATAACGCGCTATCTTGGGGACCCACAGGTTTGAGTCCCACACAGGACGTAGATGTGTGTTTGGTCTAGGAATAAATTCTTTGTTTAAGTGGTGTGATTAAAGATCAGCCGTAGGGATACCTTTAACCCAAGACTACCGATTTCAACGAAAATAAAATTAAAAATCCATAATTTTCAACATTTTTTTCGTCTTGTATATTGTTTTCAATTTGAGAATGATAACTTTCTTTTGTAGGGTCTTGGTAATAAAGTGAAGGCATCATAACTCATAATCATAAATCATAAATCATAATCAGTGGTCTAAATCAGCACCTTTTGAATTAAATAAAGCGTCAGATTCGGTCAAATGCGAACAAAGGGACATGAATCATGAATCCCTGACCTCTCACTATATTGCATTACAGTAAGGGGAAAATAAACTTTTAAATTTACTTCGAAGTTTAAAACAAATTTTCATACTTTTCTCCGCGATAAAAATATAATGCTGGTTAGAAAATCGTTTTATAAACACTGTAATTTAAATACTAATGTCAATGAATTTGAGAAGTGGGAACTGGCATGCTCATCAACAATTTCCTTTGATGCCTTTTCAGTAGTCCATGGAATACTTATAGACAGTGATGTGAAACAAATAGAATTTGCGGCATGGACTGAAGTGCTGAGCGTATAAAACTTACTGATGGTATGCTTCGATATATTTCTACTATAATAGTATACAGTTGACAGAGGGTTACTAAATGGGAGATATTGAAGCACGGGCAGGGAGGTAAAAAATGGTGATTCCGGACGAAGGGTGGGGTATAGCGCTCCTGTGACAAGGGTTTGGTCGGGAATACGGGGAGGACCGAATGGGGGAGAGGAAATTACAAACGCGGGAAGATGAATAGAGGGCTCTTCCCAAGTGGTGAGTGGGGGGGGGGGGAAGAGATACTTGTGACGGTAGCGATACGCTTGTATCAGAAAAAAAAGGAAACCACTCCCCTAAGTTTAGGGAGAAGTCCGATCCGCCTACAGTTATAAACATATGAGGAAGTACCCTGTCACTAACTTCGCTTTCCTTTTATCGCACCTCCATGGCTATTTCAAACTATGAAGAGGGTGGGCGTGGATATTATTCAGAAAGAAAGGGAAGTTTGCCATCCTCATATCATTCTGGAGGAAAACGTATAGAGAAGAGAATTATAGAAGTTTTTGCCTAAATCTAAAGATAACTCTACAATATTATTTTCGTTAAAAACACTATTATTGCCATTTAAGTTTATTCTTGGTAGTTTTCGAAGTAAATAATTGGTAAACGTAACTAAAAGACTAATTTTATTACCAAAAGATACTATAAAATAGTAATATAATGATACTCTAAATAGTGTTATGCAATCATTAATCACGTGATTAACTTATTCTACTATGCAATTTCCCTTTTCAAGGTATCGCATGAAAAATTACACCTGGGTGGAAAATTAGGAAATAGATATTTTGTTTCAAAATATATATCAAATAACAAAATCAAATTTGTTTCAAAATATAACAAAATAAGCATGATATCATATGAAAGAGATCAAAATTTCAAATTACCTAACATCATTAGGTTGGTCCCCGCGACAATGAATTGGAACACTGTTTTTTAAATTTTAATTAATACATCCAACGCCCAATACTTTTAAAGTTCATTGACATTTGGCCATTGACTCTGACATTGAATGATCATTGATTCTTATTCCCTTCCTCACTGTTATCAATTAATTAAAAGTATCCATTTTAATGGTAATCACAGGTTGCAAGGGAAACTCCCAAGGAGAAAGTTGCATTATATATGATAGTAAAGTATAAATAGATGTGTCTTGCTAACCTGAAGATATTACTCCACAGGAATATTTTCAAAATTTAAGTGAACTTCCCTCTAAATGTTAGTGCTTCATGTTTTGAGTTAAAGTGCTGATAATTTGTGACATTTAAAATACACTCTTATTTTTATTGCTCTACTATTACGGAAAATACTTCTGATTGAGTTTCTTACAACAACGGCCTACACCATTGAAAAATTAAAACACGTTGTAGATGTCGTAGTAGGTACTAAGATATTTTATTTTGCAGATTCATATATTGCAGGAGTAATCACAATGAACGACAATATTGTTACAAAAGTCGCCAAAACGCATAGTATAAAATGAAAAGCTGAAGCAAAATTGAACAAAATCAGTCTTTATAAGAACATCAAATATAGATAAAGCTAATGTCAGAGAGCATTTCATCGAGGTAAAGTTTTAACATATTTGAAATAATTTCAATTTATTAGCTTGATGGTCACCCTAATTTAATCAAAGGATAAGAAAATTATTCTATTAATCAATGTGAATCTAAATATTCACATGCGTAAATGAAATCACTGATTCTAGTAATAAATGTGGCTGCTTTTATTCGAATACTACATAGATCAACCGGTTAAAGAAAATTAACTCAGTATTTTATAGACGACATGAGACACTATGGCTCGGTGTACACAGCTGTCGAAAAACCGGTAAATGAAAATGGGAAAACAGAGTCACGTTATTGTTATGTGGAAAATACAGCAAATTTTGCCAAAGAGAATAATGATGAGGGTATGGAGATGTGGCAACTATTCGCTAGTAACGACGAGAACGCGATTTTATAAGGCTCAACAAGGAACGAGAGTTACATATCTCGCACCCGTTTCTACAATTCGCCCGACGGATATAGAATACGCCACATGCATCGTCGCGTACGACCCAAGTCGGGGGTGCTGCCTATGTCGACGTATCGACGGTTTGAGACGTTTGGTTGCCAGTGTTAAAGGACCACGGAAGAGGCCGGGAGGGAACTTCAGTCCACGCCGCCACGGCAATTACAACAACCTTCCACCCTCCATGCTGTTATAAGGTCACATTGATATATTCTAGTTAGCGAGTAAAAAACAAGCAAAGTTGAATGGTAGTAATTTTTCCTACAAATAACTTATAACCTGTTTGTTCAAGTACGTACAAACAATTATAGGCACTTCAGACCGGGAGGAAAGGTACAAGGATGGGAATAGAAGGGTGACGCGTAGGTATGGAGAGAAATCCGACGTCGGCAAGACGCTCAAAGATGCCAAGAAGACCACGGCTTACATTCGATAGACTCTGCGGCGGAGTACTGCACTCGAATGTTCTCCACAGAACGCTCAAGAAAGGTCAGTTTACATATGAAAACTATCTTCCACCACCTGGATTCAAACTCGGGCCCTCCCGGTTAAAGCTCCAACAATCATACCAACCCGGTCGCCCATAATGTTCATTTATATTTAAACTAGCGATATTAATATTTAAATACCATCACTTTAGCATGGTTTCTGTCGAAGAAACTATATTAAAACAGAGCTAGAAAGTTCGAGAATAGAAAAATATAATATGTTTTACTTGCTTTTGACTGGATAAGTTATCGTGCATCAACTACGTTTCCAACTTAGGGGTGGAGGGGGTCACCTAAAAAATTATGGCGGGTAACGAAGGGGGGGGGGGGGGGGTTCACTCAAAATAACGTAGGGTTTACTTTAACGTAACTTCATGGTAGATTGTTAGAATTTAAAAATGAATATTACTTGTTCCAATTGTGATTAGATAGTCTTTTATATCTAGTTCGGCTACTTTTTTTGCCTTGTTTCAACTTATCTCTTAAAATAACTCGCTCAAAAGTTGAGAAAATATGTTTGAATTGGAATTTTAAGTTGTAGAGACAACGTTACATGTCGAAGGGGCGGAGGGGTTGGGAACAATACTACGGTTGTCAAGGAAGGGAGGAGGTGGTGAAGGAATCACCGAAAGCGGTAATGTAGATTGAGCACGACCCCTAAGACGCACTGTGATCAGATTCTCGTACAATTCTTGCGCCCTTCAGTTGATCTTCCACACAACATGAAAGAAAGATGGTGCAACTTTTCCTCTCGCGTCCACCTATCGGAAGCTCGGAGATTCACTTGGAGGAGTTTCGTGGGAGGGTTTGGAGGAGGAAAAATATGCGAGGGAAGAAATAAACGGGAGCGCTGAGATGGTATACTGAAGATATTGGAAAATCCACCTGAAATTGGATCAGAGTTTACTCAGATATAGAAATTGGAGGGCTATTTTTGCACGAGTGAAAAGAATCAGTGTATTGATTCGGAATTCCGGTCCTCATTATTCCTACATTTTTGGCGTTGAATTTTGTAGAGGATGGAATAAGTTTTTTTGAAAATATCTGAAATTCAATTTTAGAATTATAATAAAGGAGCAAGCCTTCGAGGCATGATTTTATGCCTTTGTGCATAACGGCATAGATTGTTCCACGGTCACAATGCAATGACTGGTGGAAATACCATCCCCTAACGTAGAAAAATATACACAACAGAGAGAAAAAATAGAATTAAAACGACAGGAGGGGATCCGGCAACATTTGCGTGCTCGGAAAAAACACAAAAGGACTTCATTGGACCTATATGGTAAGGGTTAATATCCGTTATTATATCATAAGCCGTTAATATAATGTCACCTTCGCTATTCTTTTTGGAGGTGGTTAGAAAGCGCAAGAAGGCGGTGGGGCTCGTTACGGCACATATCGAGGAATTTTAAACGCATACATTGGCATAAACTTCGTAAGAAATCCTAGCCGTGGGCTGCAGGTGGTTTAAGTGTAACGCTCACGGGCTCAAATGAATTCCGCTTATGTGTGCATTACTAAAAAAGCCCTTTGCTGTCTGAAGGAAATTTTTCTGGCAGTACCAAGTATATATTACTTGATTTACACTGGTTATATGTTTATTCTCATTATATACAGATTATATAAGTACAGAGACGCAAAATGTGACTCCAATGTGAAAACTGTTTCTATTTATATTTTTTCTATTCTTGCTTTGAGTCGCAGAGACGTTCTAAGAACTAAGGAAATGAAAGATATTTCCATAAACTGCATATGCTTTAATTGATACAAGACATATTCCAAGTTAATCTTTCACAGTCAAATGAAACCACAGAATATCACGAAGACATATGTCAAAACAGAAGAGGGTAAGATTGGAAAAGAAACGTAGCTATGCAATTTTCACAAACGCACTTTATTAACATTGACCACGGTTTTGACACATGTAAATGTCACTATCAAGGTCATAATGACATTTACATGTCGAAACTATGATCAAAGTTAATAAAGTGTGTGTGTGTTGACTGTACACATCCACGTTTCTTTTCCAATTTCGTGGTTCCACAAAGTTAAGCCTCAAACGTTAAACTGTGAACAAAGTGTTATGCTATAGCTTAATCCAACTCTTACTTTTTATAATCATTAGATTATAATACTCTCTAAAATCTTAGCTGAAATTATTTCAAATAAGTAATACGAAAAGAGAGCCAATAAAATATTTTAAATGTACGAAATTGTATGGGTGTATATTATTTTAATATGCATTAGGTTTCAAGCTAAAAATAACATAGGAGTGAATACTGTGAGAAAATAAATACCTACGCACACGGAGTACGTTTATGCATATTTGCACGTGAAAACAAATGACTAGTTCAATTACTTTGGAAACAATAATTCTCAGGCAATAGGTCCTCGAATGTTTTTTTTAAACTCATTTCATAACACAATAAGCATTAAAAGAAAAAAGGAGACTTAAATTTTATTGCTACTGAAGTTTATTTAATGGTCTGAATTTTTTTATTATATTTCAGAGGCCAAAAATCAGTAAAGAAAGTGTTATTTAATGTCCTTTACGAAAGACAGTTATTTAGTGGCGTTTACTCACTATATTATTTTCTTCTACTTTCAGTTCCACCAGATATTAGTGACGCGGAGACGAGTTCGGACATCACGGTGCAGGAGGGTGAAAATGCGACGCTTCAATGCAGAGCCACAGGTCACCCTTTACCTCGGATTGTGTGGAGGAGAGAAGATGGGGAGAGCCTCATCATTAGGAAAGGCTTTCGGGACATAACGAGGCGTAAGTATTTTCTTATCAATAGCAATAAAGAAAAGAGTGATATTACTTTAAAAATAGTAGTAAAATTACCCACGTTCTATTATTAAGGTGTCAATGCCTACATGTAGGGGACGCATTAATGTTAAGGCAAGTGAGGAAAACAATACCTATGAAACATGGTTTAAGTTCCGCTTATTTCCTGAGGCATAAAAAACGTCAGAACTAATCGTTCAGAAATAATACCAAAATTGTTTCAAATTTTCATTAATTTACTGGGGCATTATGAACCATTCAACAATATTTCGGCAACAAATACGAAATAAGCGCTACAGTGACTCATTCAATCATATCAAAGGAGATATTTTAGCACATATATTATTTAGTTCACAGTTTTCTTAGCCTTCGACTTTACAACAGACTTGTTCTGTGCAGCTGATAAATTATAACTGCAAGCTCCTAAGAGTACACAAAAAGTAAAATAATTAACCATAAATTAGTTAGGATAGACAGCCACATTTTTAACCACAAGTATATGCGCATAATTTGCAAATATTGATATTTTGCACATTGCTGCAGCAATTTTGTGTCAATTTGTTTAATGCAGGAGCAAATGCCTTCAAAATGTAATTGCCTGTGTTTAATTTCAAACTTATGACGAATTGATAAAAATGGTGGCCTTATTTTTGTGATGAAATCTGGAAATATGTTATAATATTTACCTAGGTGAGTGTAATCGATGCCTCGTGTTTTTGCATTAATTTATTTTTCGAAAGCAACCTGAAAATGGCAGGATATTAGACATCATCAGAGGCGTATTCATAAACAGAATACGGTAACCAAAATGATGCCGATAAGCACGAAGAGACGTTGAATATTTCGCTTGGCCTCGCAAAATATTCTGAAAATTATGAGTTATATGAGGATATTCGTTACCCGAAATAAGTAACCAGCTGATAAGACGCCGAAAATACGCATATTTTTTTTGTAACCTGACAGGCACGAATATATTGCCCATATAGGTTTTTATGATCCGTTCCAAACGTCAAGACCACTTTTCAAAGTAGTGTAAACAAATGGATTTTAGCACATTGCTGGCAAACACGGAAAGCACGCAATCACTTTTGCAAAATCAGTGAGTCAATAACTCCAAAATTAACAGGGTTTTGAAACAATTTCAGTGCAAAGCACCTATGAATAGCCAAAAAATAATTCGTAGCCTGAATTCCAAAAGCGCTGAGGGAAACATTTGAATGCATCAACATTTCTCGTTTCGAAGAGAAATGCTTCTTTTTTCACGTTCAAGTGCAGCGGAAACTGTTCATAGTCCGCACTCAAAAGAATCGAGGACAATAAATCACTTTTATGTCATCATCATACAAGGTAAACACGTAAAAACATTCGAACGTCGCCCGAAACATAAATCGCTGTAAAAGCAAATCCCAAAACCATGAACGCTTTATGCCGGCGCTGCAATCCTAACTGGACTATCTCGTTTTACCAAGGACACAGTGCTACCCAATTAATTCACACCGGATGAATTCGGGATATTGATGTGACGAGAAGTTTTATTCCTATATATTTTAAATTCTATTTGGGCGGTTGGACAATAAATCAAATTATTTCATTCCATGTAAATAAGAAAATGCGGCTTCTGATTTTTTCATATTCTACATGAATTGCTTCAAAATGTTAAGACTTCTCATGTCTTTTCTACATCTCCATAAAAAACAAGGGTGGTAAAAAATATAGGGAAGCTTGCTAAATAAACCGAAACGTCTTAGCCTTAGCAATGTCATCAACCGTAATGTATAATCAATCATTACAAACAAGAAAACCGGTGAGTTCTGGTTGCTGAACTAACTAACGGGAATAGGTGTGTTTTGCCAGCCTCCAACATGCATAATACATGTATGGCCAGCAAAAAAGTATTATGTTAGGTTCTCCAATTACAAATGTTATTATTTATCACTATTGAATTATGAATAATTGTTCCTTTGATTCCACTTGAAACACCCATGAAGGCAACCGAGAGACAAGAATCGTTAATAGCAGGTACAGTGCAAAGGGCCAGTAGTTGAATCTCAAGCTATAGATCAATGGTTACCTAGAGTATACGGGAGAAAAGTAAGGAGCTGGAGGAAATATTGGTTTAAATGCTTTAGTATCGCAAACATGAGAAAAGCAGTTAGCTTTTCTTACAGTTCAATGTTCGGGATTTTAAAGGTAATTATGCACAATGACTGACCTTGTGATTAAAGGATAATCAACAGTTGGTATTGTGGTTATTATCAAACCACCATGTGGTTATTATCAAACCACCATGTGGTTATTATCAAACCGGTGCCCAGGTGCCGAGAAGTAAGGAAAAAGATAGGGGTGATACAATATCGTGGATGGACGGGTGGAATAGGGTGGACTAGCTCATTTACTTATTCATGCTTACGCTGAGAAGTTATCAAAAAACAGAGATAAGATTGCTTGAGTGAATATGTGTCCGCGGCAAGAAAGCGAGCATGCTACAAACCACCTCCGAGTAGAGATAGAAAGAAACTTTAATAAAGGCTCGAGTATTAATCTGAAAGATAATGGGCAAATATAACCAAAAAAGGAAATAAATGTAGTTTTATGGAATAAGAGATAATAATAAAAAGATAAGACAATATCAATGTGAACGCAGAGCAACAAAAGTTTGTTTAATTCAAAGAGTGCTCTGTGGGAAGCCGACCAGTGATTGACAAAGTAAGAAAAAAAAGACAAATTTAGAAGGAAATTGTCAATTTCCAGGTTAAAAAGACTTCTTTCAAAAGAAGAATGCAGTTACAGCTACAAATACAAGCCTAGCAGTAGGCAAACAATTCTGCAGAACTTATTTCAGGAGTATGTCCTTTATCTACATCTACACGTACGCAATACCCTGTAAGCCACCGCTAGGGTGTGTAGCAGGGGACGAAGATCACCAAACACGCACTTTTGACATGAATTTATAGAAGTGACGCAAAGAAAATAAGCATAAGGAAAGTAGGTAAGGATGGAAGTATTCACATTTTGGATTAGAGAAGGATGATAAAGATAACATGGAGTGGCCCAATGAGAAAATGTACCAATTGAAAACCTTGATATGAAAACAGAACAACTTAATGCAACTGCATTCACATGGGACTAACCCAATTTCTTATATCTTAATGCTCAGTATCCTGACTTCTTCCCCAAACCATTCAACATATTATTCCCAACCTCTAGAAAATTACTTGCGCAAGCAAAAATGAAGAGATCCGTACATATTTCTTTCTCAGAATGGAATGCATGTACCATATTTCTCGGAGATATAAGATGTCCATTGCACGGTAGGAAAAGTCTCGACTCATTAAATGAAATTTTCCCTAATTTTCATTGACATTTAAGCAAAAGTAAAGTACATCCTTTTTTCGAGTGGTTCATAAAGAAAAATCTAGCATTATTCAGGAGTTATCGTTTATTCTAAAGATCAATGAATATTAGAATTCTACTATACCACAGGATGTTGTAAAACTGTTTCCATAAGAGCATTAGTCAATATCTGGTAGACCTGGTATCTTCGTTTCTGAAGCAGCTGAATGGGCAATGAAACTCGCTATCGAAGTAAATTGGCTATATTCAGAGTGATGCCTTACGCTGCTTTATTTCCTTGGCATGTAATTCAGGGCCTGCTATCAAATGTAAGAATAAGTATTATAACACAAGAGATATAGAAGACGTTCTCTACAAACGAGCAAATGTTGTTACAAATTAAAAATCAATACAAAGGGAAATATGTGAGTGTGATAGTGTTACAAAATAGCTACTTTCTCTTCAAAATAAGCTGTAACTTCTTATATAAATGTGAAGATGTTTCCAAATAGTCTGTCAGAACTTTATTGCATCATATTTGCATCTTAAATTTGGCACGATTCCAATTGATACTCAATATAATGCGTAACATTAAATTGATGCGTATTTACAGTGCAGAAATATGGTTTTCAAAAAAATTGGATAAAAGCTAAATTTATATAGGAGTTCACACTTTGATTCAATTCCTAGTACGCAAATTAAAGCAAAATTAAAGGATGAATATTCAATGCACTTCATAGGAAGTGCCACTGCAAAGACTAATGAAGCAAGGGATGTACCGTGATATGGCCCAGGAATATAGGTTAATTGGAGATTTCGCTGCTGTTTGCATTCTCACCATAGTTAAAATATTTCATGATGCATAATTCAACACATTAGCCATCCAAAATTTGGCCAAAAAGGCAGTTGCGTACATTCCATTCGATCAAAAATTCATCTATTAAATTTCATTGGGGAATATATTTCCCTTCAAAAAGGGAGCAAAGTAATGCCATGAATTTATTTCTTTTGATCGCACGCCACACGCAAGAATGATCTTTCCACTTCAAAACTGAAATGATTCTGAAAACAAATGTCATATAAAAAAACTCCTGCAATATAATTGACAATCAATTTGCTGTACCGTAATTTACCGTTATCGACTTCCCGAAATTTTAAAAAGGTACCAGTGAGCCAAAAAATTAAAAAGAATTTGTATCTCAATTTTGGTGACAAATATCAGCACAAACATTTACAAGCGTAAATAAAAGAGAACCCATTAATAATTCCAACAGTTTTTCTTCCACATCAACGTTTGTCATGGAAATATTTAGTCTGGCATATACAAAGAGAGGTAAATGACCAAGAATGCCTAAATAAAAATATTCCCTTTAGTCAGGGAAATTTGAAAATATTTCAAACATAAATATTTTCTCCTAGAAACTTTGTTTGCACATGGAACATGTACCAGATGAAAAAGATTCAAAAGTACGCATTCATTGAAATTTTATTACATATAATAGCGAAGTTATTTCATTGCGCCAATAAGAGTCAATTTCTCTTTATGTATAGGAATTCATTTAAGGACATTTAAGGAAAGTGCTAATTGTCGGCAATGTGGCACCATGTTCTCGATAATTCGCGATCAAACACGTTATTTTCATAATTCAAGCAACAAAGGAAGTTCTACTTGGTTCAACTGCGTCTGTTACGAATATCGAGTCTGTTAAGAATATCAAAATCACCATAGGTCATCAATCCTCAGATTGGTTTGATGCAGCTCTTCACTGAGTCCCTATATTAAGAATATAATATCAAAAAATATGAACGTAGAGATTTAACAAGAGCTGATTAATGGAAATTTAATTTAAAAGAATTATAGCTAAAGATTTTTATGGCTACTGACATGAATTTAAATAGTTATATTCAATAGGAAGGGGGATGTAATAGGCAAAACATAACTTAAATACAATGTAAGATGGCTTTTCAAAATAATTTAACATCATCTTGTTCCTCTCCGAAACACAATAGCTGAGGACCGACTGCTTCCTTCACCGACGGAAAGGAAGAAATGGACAAACTTCTTCAATCAAGGAGCTTGCAAGGACATGCGATATTAAAACCGCGACCCAATTTCTGTTCCGAGTTCTTAATATCGTGTACACCCCAAGGCCAGACTCATTTATCCCAGTACCACAACGGAAGAGGGAAACCAAATTGGATGCGATCATCTAAATCACCGGTAGAGTTAATGGCCGCGCTGCCCGCATTTTTTTTCTAAATATTCGTTACTCAAAGTCTGTTTAATTATTTCATATGATTTTCCTTTTCCGTTTCTAGCATTTAGTGAATTTTACAATATAATTGACACCATTTATGAAAGAGAAGTTATTTACACAGTTCAGGCGTTATGCTATCATTAAAGGTAAAGATATTCAAGGAAAATATTGATTGATACGCCTCCTATGCTTGAGAAAAATATCGCTTATTCCACAATTGTATTAAGAACATAATAATTGATAGATAGTCAACATTAAAAATAAAATGGTAATCATTTACTCTAGAATGTTGCTTGAAACTGTGAGTAGTGCAGAAAAACATGAAACGAAAATGACTACAGAGGATGATATTGGCTGATTTTAACGAACGATTTTTGAAGGAGTGAAAGATTATTAGATGACCTTGAATTACAATAATTGAGAAAAAAAATAGAGATATGAGAATGACAGGATATGAAAGCAAATTTGGAATAATATGGAGGGAAGCAATTTTGGTGGGAGAGTAGCAGTCGATGCAACAAGAAGCATACCTACATATCTAAAAATAAACAGAGTTACTCATTTCACCAATGAGTTAAAATAATCATGAATACTGGAATGAGATCTTTACGTATTCTACATAAATCCCAAATAAAGCTAACCTTATAAGTATTGCTAACATAATTTTGAATTAGAGGGAGTAGTAGTAAGGGGAAATAGTTCCAAACGTATTTTCACGGCCAAGGCAGGCCAAAAAAGGAGAATGGGAAATACGAGCATTATTCAGCTGCTAAACTTGCTAATCTAAATTTAGATGCGGCGAAAGGAAGAAAAACTGCACCTTTTATTAGATGAGAGAAGCGTGATCAATCATAAGCTATTACTAAAGCTAGTAAAAACGTGAACCAGTGGAGGCTGAACATGAACTGTTTGTGATGACGTGAACGTGACGTATGATGGCAATTTGTTCAATCCAGTTCCTATCTTCAGCGCAAAAGTTTGATGTCTTGAATTTATGAACTTTAAACCACTTCAAGCTAGTTGTGCCTGATTGTGATATAAATATTAAACCCTCACGCTATTAAATATTCGGCTGGCATGAAACTTCATCTACTTGGAAAACTAACACGAGCGCACATGGTTAAATATGTCGAAGTAAATAACATTAAAGGCATTCTCCAGTGGAGTCGAAAATTTCACGAGCATTAGTCTTGCTTAGAATTTTGTGAAAAACAAGATTCAAGCGGGCAGCCATTGAATAAAAATGCGCTCCCTTAAGCGGAATAAACGGTTGCTGTAATTGGAGACAGTTTTAATGTTTCGGGATTCGGCGTCGCCGTAGTAGTGAGGGGGCACATTAGCGTGTTAAAATTCAAAGCGACGAGGAAAAAAAAATAAGCCGATAATTAATCCTGGAATGCTAAGCTCGCTTTACAGCATATCTCTGATTGGTCACCAAGCAAACAGAATTTTAAATGAAACCGTTGAAAATAGCATGGATGCTAAACGCTTCGAAAAACAACACCCGGAATAAAATCCATTTGACCAATATTCATAACTAACGAAGAAAAAAAATCACAGGATACCGCATCGGATTGCATGTATAATTTAACACAAAAAAGGTTAAATTGCGCAGAAAATGTTACATAGATGTCGTTGGGAATGGTAATCGATGTCCAAACGTCTTTATCAGCAATATCGCAGTGCAGATAAACAGGTATCATCCTGTGTGTTAAAATATAAAAAAAGACAAATTAGTTTAAACTGAATATTTTTCCAGCTCAGAATGGAATTAACATACACGTCTGGAGACGGTATATTTCATAGATATGCTAGTATAGAGTTTGCATGAGTTAAATATCATTCAATAAAGTCCAATTACGCCAATATGCAGAGTGCAGTCTTGCTAATCCAAGCATTACATGGCATTTTATATCAAAGTAGAAGAGTACCAGATGACACTTTCTGAGAATTAAAAAAAAAAAAAAATCTGTCAAATGACGGTTTAATGGTGTTTACGGATGGTAAAAGATATACTTCAGAGATGAATGCATTCCATAAGTTTTCTAATGACTACCCATACGCTTTATCTTATAAAGATTTCTAGGTGGATTTCATTATTTGAAATGCATTGCGTATTTATGTACTCCTAATTGCTGGCTATAATTGAACAACCTTTTCAATCATTTCGACCAGTTATTAAGTGTACCAAAAAAATTAGCATATAAAATTGTAAAATATATTGGAACAACGGGGCATATAATTGTAACGATAACAACATTAAATAAGTTCAAAACACACATTATTGATTAATTATACATTTAAAACTACTATTCCGCTCACGAATCATGAAAATTTTCCTTGGTTATGACGTGATAGCATCATGGAAACAAAAGTGGTGGCAGATCCAATTTGAGAAGTTGTGCTTGCCGGGCTTTTCTAAGCAAACTCCTAGGGTATGATTCCTGAAGAGCAGGTGAGAAAATGAAGACGGTATACCTTAGGCAAAGGACCGGCATTTTGCAAAAACACGGTCAAGGACACACTTCTCCCAACATTATTCCTCTTACACCGCCTCTTCGCAACCATTCATTCCAACCCAAGCACCCCTGCCTAACATTTCAAGCAATCATCCTTCGAGGGCAGACGTTTACTCAACACTTCCCGAAGTCCAAGGATGGAGAGAGAGTGCAAGAGAACGTCGAGGGACAAAGGTGGAGAGAGAAAGACAGGCCAGAGATGGAGAACCATGGGAAAGAAATTAATGAAAGGATATCATCAAATTTCACGTTTTGACCATCCCAACCAATAGCTGGACTACACCACCATGCATACAGTTTAGGACTGAATAATGCCAGTAAAAGTATTTCAATAACTGGAATAAAAATGTTTAAGTTTTAAGCGCTACCTTATGGTGATGTGTAGCTTTGCATCGTAATTTTTATCGGTTTTACCTAAGTTTAGTAATCTTTTGGCTTAGGTCACGACTTGGACAAGTTTTATAAAATATGAAAAGCACGGTTGAGGTATTAGCAAATACTTTAAACATTGGCCATTGTATCGAATCAGGATTTATATGCTTATATTTCCTAGATAATAGGGTACCTGTAAAACATCAAATACTAGATTGAGCAGAATATGCAACCTTTTATTGAATTGGTCTTTGAGGTATCTTCAAAAGTATTTATAAGTAAAGTCATATTATAAATGAGCATGTTTTTTTAATCATGCCTATGCAAAAGCACAAAGCATAGGTAGCATTTCGTTAGCTTCTGAGATTAGTGACTGTGCATATGAAAACAACCACTGTTATTAGATGTATATCCTGCTAATTGCTCACATCAACTTAATCATTGCATTCATCCTGCATCATTGCCTATGGTATTCTATGTTTAAATGTTACTTAAACATGGAGGCCCTTTCGCTGCCAATATATGATGAAAAAATGAAAGTTATTTCCACTATAATTTAACTCCATAATTTTTTTCCGGAACACAAAGTCTATAAGCAAACAATCCATTTAGAATAGAATGGTCCAAAGGTTACCGTACAAGCCTGGGAACTGAATAGCGAGCAGACGTAGACATTTAGAGCATGATTACAGCGTTGTTAACTCCAAACATTCAAGAACAGTGATGATACGACCAACTGTAAATTCAGAATCCATTTCCAATACAGTACACATTAACTATGACTTAATCTGCATGAACATGAAAACATACAGATAGTATACTTTGGAGAGGGAGAATTTTGTCTCATAAAAACCACTTGCAAATCTCTTGTTGTCATTTATAGCAGCCACAGATTAACACATTCACATTAAGTGCCTTAAAATTGGAATGGAGAAATACAGTTGCGATTTGCCATGATTTAGCCTGACATTTGGCGATACGATACCACATTGTGTCGAGAAGCACAAAGATTTCGCAAAAAATAAAGCAGAAACTCAAATTAGGCCATTGGCTTTGATTCAAGGGGAACAACGGCAGAATGCAAGGCAAGCACAGATGAATAAAATTTTAGAAATTTTTTTCGCAACATTTTTGACGGAGCTAGGTTTACGTTTCATCGTCTCTGGATAATACGGTTTCTGAGGACAAGGGATAAAACAGCGGGAGAAAGAATGGGGAGCATAGCAAAAGAGAGAGAGAGGAAAGAAGACATATATACGCACATATACTGGATGTAATGGAGGAAGGAGGGAATAAGGAGTGGCAGAGGGTTCGGAAGGGGCGGCGAGGGTGTTGGGCTGGAAAATTCTTGAACGAGCGGGAGGAAACTTTTCTCATTCACTTGCTGCGGGGCGGAGGATAAGGGGGGAGGGTGGGCAAGGAAGGGTTTATTGGGGATGGGGGAGTCGGGAGTTTTCGCTTGAAACGCAGGTTGGGGCCATGAGGAGAGGGTGTTTGGCGGAAAGGGGAGAGAGAGACATGGCCTGCTGGAGGGGTATAGGGACTCTTGTGTGGGAGGGTGCAAAACGAGTGAGGGAAAAGGCTGCAGGAGAGGGTGAGGTAGGAAAAAAAGATTGTAAGGACAAGGCAGGAGAATGGGAATGGTCGAGAAATTTTGGAGAGGAGGAAATAAGGTGTGGAGTGGGGCGGCAAGTCTTGAGGAGTCGTGTTGAGAGATATGGCCAATGGGGAGCAGGGGAACGAAAAAACATAAATTTTGCCGGAAATAAAAGAGGGAACTTACAGAAATATCAATTACGCCGAGGTTGAAGTCACTCTAATAATATTATCCTTGGCAGCTGCAACCAGCACCTTTATTTCTCATCTGTTTTTTCGAGCCTGTACCGGCACTTATTGGCGCTTCAGACAGAAAGGATGGATATGTACAGGAATGGGAACGGAGAGGTAAATAGGAGCATGGGTGGCGAGAAACTGGCTTCGGTATTAGCCTTAACAAAAGGTGCCGTGGGAGCTTCGGTTTATCATTCCATCCGATAGGCCGAGAACTAAAACTCAGTACTCAACACACGGCACTCAAGTAGGGACCGGCTTAGCGAAAAGAAAACTTCCTTCACTGGGAACCCTCGGGGAGGGAAGCCAGTAATCTAACGACTACAAAAACCCAACCCCCTACCGTTATTTCAACAACTTTGTTTCTAAGATCTCATGGCAATAAAAATACTATAAAAGGTTTCAAAACTAGGCTGAAGATCCAGTAAAGCAGCACTCACATACGCAAGGCCTAACCAGGTTGTGGTTGCAAATGACAAATAATTCTTCCTAATTAATTCCTTTTCATTAGGCAGTATTATCATTAGTCAATAATCCGTAGGCTACGTTAGGGCACTCTCTACTCAATTTCTTATCAGCTAACATATTCATATCGAATTAATTATTCTCTTTCTCATCCTTCACTACTTTTTACATACAAATCCTTACAAGGCCATATTTTGCCATTATTTCCGTTTACTTGTCCTTTGACGATTGTTTTTATCTGTCTATCATGAACAATCATGTGGCCGATTACGTGGTCCCGAGTTCTTAAAGGCTTTCAGAAGACCTCGTATCTCCCACTCTTCTTACGACTTCTTCGTTATCCAAGATCGGTCGGTCAACTTGATCTTCCTGATTGTTCTATAGTACCATATTTTGAATGCTTTCAGCCTCTTCTTCTCTCATCTTATAATCGTTTATCCCTCACTTCAAAATAAAGTGCTCTATTTGCATGTTAGGATGAGTAATAATAAAAGTTTGTTTCCTTGCTTCTACACTTCTAATTCGAGTCGCAAGTTAGACATTAAGACATTTGTCTTAATTTTAGACAGTTTAGACATTAGTCTTTTAACAGAATTCCCCCTTCTCCTGAGCTTTATTGGATACTACGTATTATCTTTTTGCTACGTCCATTGCTGATTGAAAACTGATAAAAAAGTATCCTTAATATTTTTTTTATTTCTAATTACTATTCTCTCAGCT
Organism: Platycnemis pennipes; assembly: GCA_933228895.1. NCBI lineage: Eukaryota > Metazoa > Arthropoda > Insecta > Odonata > Platycnemididae > Platycnemis > Platycnemis pennipes. Next base: position 72,971,930 of record OW121856.1, on the reverse strand, counting down.
CAGCTACCTTCTCCAAAGTTTATTAATTTATCAAAAATGGCCCGTCATAATAAACGTTCCTTTTTTCGTTCCTATGAAAACTAGATGTGATAAATTGTGTGAAAATATAAACAAAAAACATAACTGCGTATGTGAAGCTTTCACCGCAGATGAGATTGATAAACGCAAATGGAACCTATGTAGCAAAGGCCGTATTTTTGGTAACACACAGGATAACGGCACGCTACTGGTCACTTAATAGAAGTTTTTTCGACGTAGATTATAACCTACATTCCAATACCCTAACTATTTGTGCTCAAAGCATTGTCAACATTTTTTCTGTTTCTAATACTTATGTATCAATTTTGGTGAAAATTTCAATGAAGTCTAAAATTGTACATAATTTGAATAATTTAGGATTTATTTGGAATTTGACCAGTAATACAAGGGGTACTGCACTAAATTATTTACCATCCCTTTCTCAAAATCAGCTAATTTAGGAGGCTTTTTGATTCACTGGAATAATTACAAACAATATAGGTACTGGAAAACTGGCGTTAATAGACACACATTCAATTAGGCCATTATGGGGGTTAGAATTTTTTTAGAGTACTACATTTCAATTGTCCTTTAGTACATTTATGTGCATGATGAACAATATATTTAAGGGGTTTAACCACACACTTTTGGATTTCATTAGCATACCTTCCCGATAAAAATCATCTTGCAAATTATTCACGCCTGCCTATGCTAATCGATTTCTTCAATTGTTTTACTTACCATTTTTGCAATCCGATTCACATATCTTCATTCAATAATATAACAAAGCTATATTTACGTCTCAGTCACTAGAAAAATGTCCTCACATATAATATACCCGTAACTTAAACCCGATAGTAGGCATTTTTAGAGACTCTAATGGAAACATAGTGCTGTGAAACGTAAGCCGGTTATTATTAAATGTAGGTTTATTGCACCAAAGTGAATTATTGTAATTATATCAATGCCTAACGGAGTCTACCTCTGCCTAAGTCTCCAAAAATTAATGGCAAACAGACAAATGATAGCACTTCTAGATAACGACGATCAGCAAGAGACGTGCCTCAACGTGCCATCGTGCATTCTTGTAACGCTGTAGATTAGCCACGTAAACTATCCATTAATCACAAGGCATACCACGTTTACCATTAAATTGCGCAGCTAGTACCCTGCGCACTGCAGCCTCTATTCACTGGCGTATAAGGATTGGAAACTAGAAGTTTGCGTTTTCTATTTATACTCTCAATTATCGGACCTGGAATAGTTTATTGTTCGATTTAGTCCGCTGTAACTTTTAATTACATGAAAGAAGTGAATGAGAGTACCAAGCAGATAGAAAGCTGACTCGAGCTCCGTCTTCAATCAAAAATGCTCTATTCTTCCTCAAGCAATAATTTCAATTTCAATTTTAGGAAATGATTATAGCATTTCCAAAACAAGCCTGCTTAAGAAAGGCAGTAAAATATATGAAAGACGTGCTTATTTTTATGATCCTGAAAGCCCCAAGCATCATTTGCTGATTGATAGTCAAAAATTAATGGCAAGCCGGTTTAATTGAAAGCCGGTCAAGCCGGTTAAATTGAAAAAGTAATAGAGGCAGAGTAACTCTACAAAAAATACTAATTCAAAGTGCTACTAAAAATAACCGAACTAGGCTTGAGACATTATTTTTAATTCCACTCGAACTGTGAACTGATTACTAGCACAATAAATACCAATAGAGTGACAGTGCGTGAAGCAATTTACTTTTAATTTTCCTTATGAAAACGAGGAATGAGATGAGTATTTAGTCAAATGTAATGAAACTATTTCCTTTCGACTATTTAATGTAAAACACCCGTATTTCAAAGTCAATGAAATGATCAGAGATGCACAAAATCGTGAGAATACGGTACCTAATTATTAACAGTTGTTGACTTTCTAAAAATTATAGAGTAGCCTTTAAAAATAATTAAAAGTTTGATAACCTATCCAAAATAAATAAGTCCTATTGATATGCTGGAAGACAGAATAAACACACTGCCTTTCAACCACATAAACTATTTTACATCGCCATACATATCATATCATCTGTATTTTCTGTGCTAATGCGCGCTTCAGACCGGGAGGTAAGGTAATAGGAATGAAATGGAAAGGAGCAGGGTGTATAGAAACCCGGCGTCGGAAAGAGCCTCCTTTTAACTAAAAAATACCAAGAGAACCACGGCGTAATATCCCATCGCACGGCCGTAATACTGTACTCGAATGTCAACAACAAAATACTAAAAAGGGCTTACCAATGAAAAATTCCTCAGGTGAGAGGGATCCCTGGGCTCTCCTGGTGAGAAGCAACTACGGTTAGACGAATGGGCAATTAGAGCATACAATACACAAAATCCAGAAAGATAAATGGCGCATATAATCCCTTGTAAACAGACCTATATTACGGTTACTGTTTCGGCAAAGTAAAGGGAACTAACATAATGTTTTTTCAATTATTTCCTGTCTAATAATAATGATTTTAGTGCAATTTTCGCAGAACATTAGGTATTTCTAATAGGAATGCATATATTTCATTACCATTATTTTCCACAATGACATCTAGCGGAAGTAATACTGAGAAAATACGTAAAAATAATATCAAATTAAAGAATATAGAACGGAATTGAAATGAAGAATACATATTGTAGTAATCTTAATAAGTTTAAAATTTTTAACGTTAATGCAAGCCTGATGGTGGTTGAAGATGCTGTAACACAGCCTCGCGATTACTTACAGGGTATCTTGATATATGGGAGCCAGAATCACTATTATCTCAGCGGAATTTGCACTAACAACTGAACGCAGTGCTTATTTATTTATTCGATTTAACTCACACCTAACTATCTGGGGTCTCAAATTCCAAGGTCTCAACCAATTCACTTGTATCTTTTCCCAAATTCTTTTTCATTCTCGGCAATTTTTATTCAATAATTGAGAGTTTTTAAGAGGCCAATTTGCAGCTGGCCTATTTGCCCGAATGCCTTGATATCTTGGATGAGAATCGTCACCTTTTATACCTTTTTTTCTTCGGATGAGAACGATTTGGTTCGTCCATAAAACATAATATTGCATATAGTTCCGCAAAATTCGTTGTCATCCTCCGTCCTACCAATTTAAAAGGCAGTTTTGTACGTAGGAGTTGATTGAGAAAGTTTGTCTCGGAAACGGGGAAAGTAGAATTCAATATTTAATACCAAAAATATTCCGAAATTTTATGCCTAAATTATCCTGTCAATTCTCTGATTTCTGTTCATTTCTGCTCGCCTCAAATTCAGATGAATCCCAATTGAAATCAATTGTTGAAGCATAAACTAAGGTTACATAAAGCTCCTTTTCTTTGTGTCGTAGAAATTGGCATACGAAAGGACTGTTAAATTAAATTTCAGATGAATTTCATTCATTACTGCCAAATTTTCAACCATCACGTGAAAGACAAATAATGCCCCACGACAACGAGTTTGAGCACCAAGGATTCAACCAAATCCATGCCATGCAAGCAAGATCTGCAACAAATGAGGGCAGTGGTCTTGCGAAAATTGTACCACATACTCTGGCACGGTCCTTGACAAACAGAAAATACCGTAACCCTTTAAAAGTAATAGCATCGTTGATGGAGTGGGGATATTCGAGGGAATCCCGTTGATATAAGCTCAGGTGGCGAGGGCTTGGATTGGGGAGGATGTGAGGGAATGGGTTTCTTTCAAGACGCCAGCGTATTTTTACGACGAGAAGTGAAATGGGATGGTGGAAATTGTCGAAGCGCCCATAACATATGGGGAGGGGGCCACAGCCCAGGAAAGAGGACAGGGGGTGAGGATTGGAGAGAGCGTTCACAAACAACCGAGGCGATAGAAGAAGAGTTCGGAAATGGGTTTGGAAGGTATTGGTGGGACAGAGGGGGCGCCGAAGTGTAGCCCTCTACATTCTGGGTTACATCTTACGTCTTTGACGTAAAATGCAATAATAAATGAGAGTTCCTTGTACCTCGTTAATAAACATGCGTGTGGCGTTTAGATCAAATTTTTTTTCCAAGTAATAAAAAATAAGGTAAGAGTAGAGGATACTTCTGAGTATGTATAATGAATGCGTCATTTTTTGGCATTGTTTTACACCCATAAACAACAAATTCACATAATATACTCCCTAATCTTTAATGACAGGTATTAGTGAGGCATCGTAGAAGTGGTCAGCGTGGTGGCCCAGTGGCTACTTATTAGACCAAATGTCTGGCAATGACTCTAACGCAATTTATTTGACCCATTCTAGGCAACTTGGATCACACTTATTACTGTTTTATATGGTGTCTTAAAGGCCAATGACAGGTAAAATATCTGTAAAGTTTTTCACTGTGGGCTACCCCATCAGATTACGATGGCGTTTTCAATATTTTTTTAACACGTTCAGAATAGAAGTTAGTGTAAATACTATGTAAGATATTATCTACACTTCAGTCAGGAATCCGATAGTGGCAACTAAAATGCCATTGTAAAAGTGTAAGCACAACAGTACACATGATAATGTTCTTCACACCAGAATCATCCAAATTATTGAAGTATACTTAAGCGTCTTTCGTGTGAAATTAGTTGATAGAAGCTGCATCTATTCCACGTTTACAGCTGAAGGTTATCAATTTTTACAGCTATTGAAGTATCCATGTTCATGAAGTATCTTGTAAGTATATTATTAATATACTAACAAGAATGCTTAAATATGTTGGTACATTTTACAAAACCAAACATCTTTTCTTTGCAATTTATTGATTTCTAACATGAATATTTTTTCTTAGATCCCATTTAATTGCATCATATTATTATTTGGTCCTAACAAACGGAAAACATCCTGCACTTTCGTTTTAACTCTCATTAATTTTTGATAAAGGAGTATTAGAAGTTAAAAAAATTAGATAAATATTTCCTTCACCTGTAGTTATGTTTTTATAGAAGTAAAACTGTGCATTTGTAAATAAATGCCACACAGAAACATTCCTTGAAATTAACAAATGCTGTTAAAACAAAATTATTCCTCTTGAGCAAAAATAAAAGCGCCACTATGATGAGAAGTACAAATAATTTTTCTCATAAATGCCGTAATTCATCGATAAAAATATTGCATATGTGTCACTTTTCTTCTAAATTCACGACATGGGTGTTATATAACCACGGTACTTAAAATTATGCTAATTTTACCTTAAGTTTAACTTTGTGGTTTATATTTGTAGCAGTTTGCTCCCAAAGAATTTCAATATTGCTTTTATACGGGATTTTTCTAACAATTTGCACTTTCCAAAGAAATTTACAGTTTAATATCACGCACAAGTGCCAGTTCTCGTTTTCTGCAAACTTAATACCTAGTAATAAATTCCTGGTTTTCCGATATTCTGCCATTCTGAATATACTCTAGAACGTTGAAAAATAAACTTTGGCTACGGAAGCGTTTTATTCTCTGTAATGTCCTGATTACATCGCTTCCCGTCGGGTCTGCAGGATTAATTTAATCACTTTAATTTGCCACATAGGATAATGTAATACTAAAATTAGTCCGACGATCACACAATAGGAAAAATAATAATTTAAATCCGTTCCCAATTATATTTTCCCAGCAGCCAAAAATATAAAATTTAAAAGGTTTTCAAAGCTTATCTTATATCATTAAAATTATTCTAAGCATTTAAAACAAGAGTATAGAAATTCTTGCAATTCCCATTTGATTTACTTTTTAATTCAATCAGTATTTAGCTGACACAGTCAAAGTAGATTCTGTTGACTCGAAAAACTTGAGAGGGACATTTGTAACTAGAAGTTGACATTAATTAGCTGCCTCCGATAACAATTAACTCTTAAAAATAAAATACGGATAGCAAAAATATTATTTTTGCGCAACAATCAGCAAAATTTCTACCTTTAATGCTCTTTGGTTATATTGCACTTACATTAGTCTCTCTTTTCAAATAAGAAGAAAAATGCTCGATACGCATATTTTATTTACACGCTTTATAACGTACGCTCACAATGCCAAGGCACAATCTCCTTAAATGACACATCTGAGCCTTTTTTCTCTTCAGTTTCGTTCAAGCTACTTAAAATTTCCGAAGTAAAGTTTTATAACATATGCAAAAGGGTCGAAATATTTTAATATATATATATTGAAAAATGGTGAATAACTACGGTGAGGATAACGTTGGAGGACTTATTTCAGATCCCGGGTTCAATTTCGCAGGTGGCTTTTCCGATACATCCTACTTGAACAAGCTGTGTGACTTACTGCATAAAAGATCATTCTGAGAACCAGAAGGGCAAAAGTAGAGAAACTGGCACCAGATTCTTATGTTTGGCTTGACAGGAAGTTAGATTCCTTTAGATCTTCCAAAAGCTGCGCTACATCTATGCTCAGGAATATACTAGTTTGTTATTCTTATAAATTATTATTTGAATTTGAGCTCTTATCACGAAGATTTCCGGGTTATAGAATTAGTTATAGTTCATTCCTAAATAATATGAACCGAGAAGTAATGCTTTTACATACATTTTATTATTAGCGTATTTGTAGACATAGCACCAGGACCTAAATAGGTAGGTAATATTCTTTTATTCATAAGTAGGTAAAAGACTTTCTACGCATGAAGTACCCACAACAACTATTGAAGATTAATCTTGCTCCTCTGCTGAATGACGCACCTCACTTTTCCTCAGACTAGAAAATCCACGAGTAATTGAAGAATTCAAGATTTTGAAATTAGTAGAAAGAAACAGAAGTATTGCAGCTACAAGAAAAAAGATATTTTGTACCCGAAAATTTGTGATTTAAAATTTATATAAACAGAACATTTTATCTGGACATATGCCTAGAATCATATGTTATCACTTTCGTGGTTCTAGATAGCCAAGATACTTTGACTCTACTTTAACCCTTTGGTTACCGACCCTCATTTTATTACGGTGGGTACCGTTGGGGTCCTTTAGGGACCCCATCGTATTTTTTTATGTACCGTTGAAATAAAAACAATTTTTGACCTTAGTGCATTGATTTTATTGAAAAACCGTCATAAAAGGCCATAATAGTACCTAAATTTAAACAATTTTTGCATGAAAATATTTATAAATAAACAAAAAAATTGTTTACAAAAAATGAAAATGTCAGCTACACAATTCAAATATTGACTTAATTAAAATAAAGATCATAACACACCATAATAATACAGAATATTAAACAATATTTTCATAAAAAATATTTATAAATAAACAAAACATTTTTTGCAAAAAAGAGGAAAATTCAATTACACTCTTCATTTTTACATGTAATTGTGACAGTTTTCTTGCGATGTTCTGAACAAACAAATGCTTTACACTTGGAACATCTTACATTTATCTATAAGTCAATATTTCGTAGGCAAATATAGCATCTGCCCCTTTTGGATTTGCTGTAACTTGGCTCAGATTAGGCCATTTCTGAATTTGCTTTTTTTACTCCACATGCCAGAAGAGCAGATGTAACAAGTACACTATTCGTTGTTTCTGCGCGTTTTTTCATGCTTGGTAGAGCAAGTTCATGCCCTGAGGACTTGAGAAGTATTCTCCTTCTAATGGAAGTCTTTCCATTCCATTCTGGATTTTTGCACATAAATATGGCAAATGTGTTACTAGCTGCTATATCTATTATATTCATGAACAGCCTGAATGGCCATCTATAAGTTTTTCTGGCGCATATATAATCTCTCATAAGTTTGTCTTCATTGCCTACAGCTCTTTTGTTCCATTATATTATAATACCATTATTGGTTCCTTACATTCACTCTCAGATATTTTTTATCTAAGTATTGCGAAGTTAGTATGTGCACCATTTTATTTTTCTTTGGCATATACGAGATCATAGCCAATCCTTTTTTATGTAAGAAAGCAAACTTAGACGAAAAGGTTTCACTATATTTAGTGTTATTCAAGTCATAAGGAGTGTCCAGCTTATTCTTTCTCACTGTTCCAAGAAAAGTTACGTTTTTCGATGCTAAAAAGAGTGCCAACTCCACGGAAGTGAAACAACTGTCCGTTGTGACACTGCGGACAGTTATATAGAGGTTCAATGAGATCTTTGACCACTCTAGTCCCTTGGTTCTTTTCAGCTCGCTGCCCAGGTAATTTCCCTGTATAAACTTGCAAATTGAAGAGATACGAAGTTTTGACATCAGCTGCAGCCCATATTTTTATCCCATATTTCCCGGGTTTGGAATTAATATATTGCCTAAATAGACACTTTCCTCTGAACGACCCCAGTTGTTCATCAACAGTAACACATTCAAACGGTTCAAACATTTTTTTTTTTATATTTCCAACGTAAATATCCCATACATTACGGATAGCAGCTAATTCTTTTCTTTGGGCCCTATCTTTGTCATCAAAACCTACGAATCTCATGATTTGTTGAAATCTTGTGCGGGACATAGACGTGCTGTGAAAAAATCTCTACGAATGCTAGTATCAGTTGACCACAGTTCTTTGACATTTTCTTTTCCGCAACGGAGAGCACCTGCAGTCAATAATATTCCAATAAATGCATCCAGTTCATCAGTGTTCAAGTTAGTCCAATTATTTTAAAATTTAGGGTGCTTCACTAAAAACTCATTGTAGAATTTTTGGGTGCACAAATTAGTGCTTTCAACAATAATAACTTTGAAATCGTCGTTTATAAACAAATTAAAAGTTTCTCGAATGGAACTTACAAAACTTGAATGTTTTGAAGGACCTAGTTTACAGTTAATGTTTCGTAAAGTTTTTGTAACTTTTGGAGTATTTTTTCACATGTACTTCCTGATTTTGACTTCAAAACGTCAAAGTTATCTGTACTTTTAATTACCTCCACATCACTGTCAATATCTTTCTGTAAGCAGTTGGTCAAATGCCTCCTCCTCTACTTCTTCCAAATCATCTTCAGATTCAGATGTGCACTCTGCTGGGAGGAATTCACTATCTCTGTCACAAAAATCATCGCAGTCACTGTCATCTGCGATTCTCTCAATTTCTTCATCCGTTAGGAATCTTTTCGAAGTCATTTATAAATAAAAAATGATTTTATCACAGTATGGATATAATTGTAAGTCTCATTATAGTAAGTGTTAGGAAACATCTGAAAAGTCACAATATTTTAAATATTGCTAATATTGTATTGATAGAGTAAAAAATTTGACTTCAGCTTTCAATTTTAAAAAAATACTTATTTTTCTATTATGATGCTTGTAGGTAAAATAAATTTGACTAATTTACCAATAGGTGTTAATGTAAATAAGTCAAACTTCAGCACACGCAACATAGTTGTGAGTGACACCGGTACATTTTTGATCTATAAATTTATGAACTTAACTCTATAGGTGCTGCAAACGAAGAATTATCTTCCTTCTGTTGACTGCACTGGTTAGTTGAATCAGCTGTAGCGCACAAGTATCTCTGTAGCAATGGCTGTTACTGGAACGGGCGCTTTGCATGTGAAGTACACACCACCTCAGATAAATATTGGACTGTTGAATATGCTCATTTCACGTTGGCATACATACAAATTCAGGTGCATTCCGGTAGGAGAGGGAGTGGACTCCGGGCGTTGAAGGATGCCCGGTCCCCAATTCCTCTCTTACCGGTACGCAATTCAATTTGTATTTATACTGACGTGAAATGATGCGAAACCTGGGTCGTGAAGAAATAACTCCAGTGGTCCATCGCAAAGTATGATCTCTATTTTCACTACGATAAGCAATGTCGAAACCTCGATTACGATCGATGAGAAAAGACGATATTTCGATGCGTAAATGGTATTACGAAACAAAATTGGATCAAAGAACCGCAGATATATACCAGCAAGCAAATTAGCTGAAACGTAAAATGAAGACGAAAAATTTCGAATGCGAATTACCTCTGTAATAGTGGATTTAACTGAAACGAGCAGAGAACTGCCAATGTGAAGAACAAGCACTCTCAATCACAGAGATATTTTAGATCTTTCAACGATATTGTATAGTCAGATACGACGAAACAATATTTCACGGGGAAAATGTATGGATTATACGTACGGACGACATGTGCTGAAGATGCCAAGTGAAGGAACGTAAAGCAGGACAGGACCACAATAAATATAGAAAAGTGGAGTTAAAGCTATGAAGAGGCTATTTCAATGCGTTAATTGTAATATTACACTAAGAGTATTACAGTTGGAGACGCCTAACAGAAGGCTAAGTAAACATAATCCCACGATAAAAATTTTCTTGATCAGATATTACTCATAAAAATCACCAAAATCCAAAGCTCGATGACAGTGCGTAAATAATAATACATAATAATAACAATTGTTTTATAATTATATTAGTTAATAAAACGATAGTAATATATATTTACAATTATTAATAACAGAATCAGTTATACATGCACATTTTTGAAAAACAGTCAAACATTCAGTCTGGGACGTGGGTTACCAAGTGGGGTCCTTCTGGGACCCCATCCGTATTTTCATTGATACAGAATCAAAATAAACGTAATTTTGATCCTACTTTGGCGACTAAAAAGGACTAAAAAAGTTGCTCACATACCAGGAGACCCATGAAAGTGAAAAAAAAAATATTAAATTTATTCAACATTTTTCGAGTGTGGGGTCCCTGAAGGACCCCGCTCGGTAACCAGAGGGTTAAATTGTAGAAAAATCCAAAATATGAAATTGGGTGGAGGGTGAGTGATTTTTATAAATATATACTCTACTGCAGAGCAAGTAATAAAAAAATAATCATAAACCAGATTGAATATATTGGTTAATTTAGGAATACTCTGCCCGTTTCCTTGTCACATCTTCTTTTCCAGAACTTAAAAACCTTGTGAGGAAAAAAATAATGTTCTGGCAAAGAATGACTACATACCATGTGAAGAACGCAGACTTTCCGCCTTAGAGGAAAAGTTTCACCGCATTACATTTTTTTACACTTGGCAAACACCTGCTTTTCCTGGCGGAATAGAGAGATTTTTTTTGAAGCGGAGACTAAAAGAACTATTTGCGGAATTTCTCGTTCGTTCCTACAGAAACACCTTTGCAGTTGAACACATTCACATACGGAAAGCATTTACTGTGCTGTTGACTCGTCTTGGGTTTACCGGAATACCAACAAACGTTGGTATTTTCTTCAGATGTTTTTATCGTATTTCGTAAATGGGCTCTGAAGTTCAACGTTTCGTTTGACTGACCATGAAAAGAAATTCTCAAAAATGTAGAGTTTGCCACGTCTTAATTAGAGTAAACATAACTAATTACTCGATTATGATATGAAGCTTTTTTAACTAGCAATTACGAAGTAATTTTTTTATAATGATTATCCAGCAAAAAATAGAGGAATGCATACATGGTGTCAAGCTAAGGATTGATGGATATGAAAAAACTAACTTAGGAGAAAATAACATGCCAAAGAAAAAATTGGTGAGTGTAGAACTCACCAAGGTTCTAATCCTAACAACTTGTAAGATCACAACAGTAAGGTAAGGAACAGTTCCTAATCCTGAGTGGCAAGAAAATTTGGTTTCAATTACTTGTTTGAAGTCGGACATATTCAGGTAAATTAGATAAGATATCTCCATGATTAAAACAACGATCAACAGACAAAATCTACTCTCTGAGCTCCAACTACCGTATTTAAAGTATAAATAACTATTATCAAATACAACTTCAAACATAAGAGTATTAAAGTGATGGACGTAAATATCATGGTTGATTTGAGGTGTGTATTTAAAGAATTTCTGAAAAAGCACAGCTTTTACAGTAAATATAAACAAATTACACGGTACTTCGGTACACAATAAAACTATTGCGCACCGAAGAGTCGTAGCTGCTTTTGATGGATCAATTCAGGGCCTGAATCATGGTAATCATTAATGTATATCACGAATGCATATAGCTGGTCAATGGTGATGGGATTTCAATAGCTGTAATACAGTGGAAAATAGGGAGGAATGGAAGAGAATTGTCTAAATTCAGCTGCATCAAAATGTTTTTTAGTGTTTCAATTCCATATGAACTACCTAGCCAGCACAAGACGCTCACATATGAAAATCATTCGGGAGAATTTCCATATAAAAAGATCAATTTAAAAAAATTAATCGATAAACTATATTTCTAAAACATTACACAGGTAAAAAGCCATGCTTAAATTGCTGGTTAATTGAAGATAACATTTTTCACATTCATTACATGAGTGATTTTTAATTCAATAATTTACTATAGCTCAGGTGAAATACCGTACCCGCTACACCCTATTGTATTTGTAATGTCTTTACAAAAGCAGTTAGAAGCTAGAAAAAATATAATGGTATGGGTATATATCAATGAAGCGGATTTTCCATTTTTTTAGGAAATATTAGTGCAAAAAATAAAAATTGGTATTCTACCAGTCACATTTGAAATAAATTATATCTACACTTATACATTTATTCGCTTTGCATAAACGATACTTTTTGAAATACGCCAACGGGAGGAGAGGCAAGGTAAACTTAGATACTCATGAAATGATTCAAAAGGCCAGTCTTTGCTGATTTTGATTACAACTATTAGCTTTCCTATACATCTAATCTGATGTTCCAGAAATAGCGTCACCCTTGGTTAATTCTGCGAAAAAGAGATCCTCACTACTGGGCGAGTAAAGGAACCGCGAGGAAGCAAAATCGCGGAGAGTCCCGAAACCCCGCAAGATATCGAGCGTGCGAGTTAACTGGGGCAGCCGGTAAGAAACTAACATCATTGCGAAGATAAGAGTGCGGAAGCCGTTCGCAAAAGTTTCATTCCGTCACTCTGCAAGCGAGGTTGGGTTCAAGCGAGATGTGGGGAGTGAAGACCTTCAGGTAGTCCCCGCAGGAGACCATAAAATACCTACGTACTATCACGGAAAAAAATGAATAAATTTTGGACACTGACGATAGAGCGACATCCGTCAACCATCACACTTTTGGACGGCGGTTCGAGTCTAAGGGCGCCACGCACGCGATGCATGCAGATTCCGCAGTGGACAATGCACCCGGCAGGCATGCCGGCGATCACATTCAAACTCCACACGCACACACGCCCGCACATTCCGAGCGCACACGCTTCGGCTTTGGAACGCTGATTTTCGTCCTCACGCCGCCGACCCCCTCGCTGCACAAAGGGCAGACGAGAGAACACCGCGTGCACGGGGAGAGATATGGTCCCTCCCCGCAGGGAATGACGACAGCGGATAGGAGGGAATGAGGGAGATCAGTGGGGGGGAAAGGGCTCAGTTAGGCGCATCCGTGGACCCATAGGGGCGTCGCAGTGAATAGTAATGAACGATTGGACCGAGGAAAAGGTTCGTGAGAGGGACGCTGTGGCGGGAGTATTTAAAGGGATTGAGGCAACGGCGCGCGTTTACGGAGGAATACGTGTGATCTCAGCGGTTGGATTACCTATGAATAAAGAGAATTGATGAGCAAGTGAACACGCAGTATTTGCTCAGGACTTCTTTTTCAAGGCTTTCAGGAAACCAAAGGAGATGCTTTACCTTTGTATTCTGCCATTAATTTCACATACATATTTACCTGGTTCAACATTAAGAAAGCAAAAATGACTAGGCAATTTTTCACTATGAATGTCAGTGGAAAATCGGATCAGTCATCTGATCCGATTTTACGCACGAATTCCACCTGCATCTTACTTTGATATGTCCTTATTCTCTACGTTTACGTACTAAGTACCTGGGTTTCCGTGAAGGCAAGCTGCAAGGCTTATATTACTTCATATTCATACCGAAAGCCACAACGGAAAAATTAGGAATATCATGATGGGCGTACTTTTGATCCTCTCCATTTGGAATGATAATTTATTTATCACGTATTTCACCTTTTCAAATATCAGATTCTTAGAAATCTCAACCGCTTGTCTTATTTTATTATGATAACATTTTATAAATCATCCGTATCACATGGTCAAAGCTAGACTCTCAGGGCGAGCCCCTCAAGAGTATAGAATGAATATTATTTATTTTTTGGGTTAGTCTCCGAAGCATCTTCTCGTACTTATTTTGAAACCACTTCATGTGATATATTTTATTAAAGCCAACAAATCTAGGTCATCTGTTGCACACATATGAACCGCCGTCATAGTTACATAGCCTAATATTGCTCAGTTTATGACATGTATAGCTAGTAAAATAAATAGACTCATTCACTTTTAGTGTTTCCTTTACGTCCTGTGTATGTGAATTCATTTTTTTATGTTTCGTATTTTACGCTCATATAACATTGCTTCATTTCATATAAGGCATAGAAGTTAGCCGCTTCAGTAGTTTTTCTCAAATTTTCTGGAAGCGTTTATATTTACTGTTCAGTAGTGTGTTTTTTAGTTTCTGGGTTGAGTCGAATTAACAAAATCTTTATTAAACTAAGCGATTGTAAAAGATCAATAACGTTTTACAAATAAAAAGTAAGCAGAATGGGGTTTAATTTAACGAAATAAACCTATTTATGCTAGCTTCTTTTTATTTACGCATTCAAGTCTTCATTGCATACTGACCTTTTGAATGAATAGTCTCCCAGACGTGAGCTAAAGCGCCAAGATTCTCCTATGGATTGTTTTTATGCCTTTGATAATAGCTATTCTATGAGGAAGATACTGTCCACAACATAGAATAAAACATTTTTCATTCTTAAGGATACAAAATTAAACAAGAAAAAAGGTAATTTATTTGAAAAAAGGCTAGTAATGAACATAGTAATATAGCTGAAGGAAAAATATATCAATAATATCTCATTGTGATCGCCCTTACTCTTTGTTGTAACATTAACTGTTATATTCTAGAGAACGCAGGATTAAACGAATATCGACCTTACAAATCGTAACTACAGTACATTCAATGAAACGGCAAAAAGGAAAAGCTTGTGATAAATTCAGGAGTAATGAGTACTCGCTTTGAGGAGATAGTTCCAACGTTGGCAATTTAGAGGAATCAATACATCATCAGGCATTGGCATAATGAAAGTAGTCTCGTATTTAGTATAGATTAATACAGTTAATATGGAGTTCAATATTGAATTAAAACTAGCTAAAGTCTACGCCAAGAAAACCTCCCAATTTTTACGGTATCCTTGGAAGGTCTCTTTCTTGAGAAACATATTTAAACATTTAGCGAAGTAACTTGATCCACATCATCGTAAATGAGTCGTTTGAAACTACTTGGAAGTACTAATTTCCACCTTTTCATTTGATGCATAAACCACAGATTGTTTTAACGGATGAAGCGAAATTAATAATTCATCGTGATTGAAATTTTAGCTGCTGATGGGAATCATGTATTTCACCGAGCAAAATGGAATTTATATTAGCGATATTAATGAGTAGCTGTTTTGAAGGCACTGGGCATATTAGCAGAATATAAACTCATTTACCGAGTAGCAGGCTGATTTGTGTGCGTGGTTACCAATTACATCATTTTCGGAACATTTTAATAGTGAAAATATACCGAGTCATGCACGTGAATTACGGGATAATATGTAGCGACGATATGATTCTCTATACATAGAGCCGCTGACAAAGAGAGCTATAATAGAAAATGGAAATGGAAAAAAGATACTTGATAAATATAATAGGAAATGACGATGAAAACCTCAACTTTTACCAGTTGCCTCAAAAAGTGCCACTTTTTGTTACATAATAATATGTCTAGATATCCAATTGAGTTTTTGTTTCCATAATGGAGTTTAAGGAGGGATTTTTGTGACTGAAAATATTTGAAATTTTATTGCGGGTACTCAGCCAATTTAGAGCTTAAATTCGTGAAGTCCGCGCATTGAATATTTGTAATTTTAAGCTCTCTTGAGCTAAGTTTTCTGCCAGAAAGTGCACGGAGAACAAGCTCGTTTTTGATATGCTCTCATTTGGCTCGCTTTCAACGCATTAACACGCATCCGGAGCACTTCCCGCTTTCCGGAGGAGGGATTCAGTCACTCAGGCCCGGGGAGCAATGCACCACTAACCACTGCAAATTTTACTAATTGACGACGAGCATTTCGAACAACAACAGCCGGCCCGAAGCCATGCATGGGACTGCGAATCAGGAAATGCGCGGAGGTGGACGGCGGGGGAGGGAGTAAGGGTGAACTAAACCCGCAAATGCCAGGATGATCCACCCCTTCCCCATCCGCATAGCTCCTTCAGTCTGCTCACCACTGAAGCACCCAAGATAGCAATCAATCGCTAGCCAGAACACCGAAACCTCCCCGACCACCATGCCATTCAATACGTCTCGCCCACCCATCCTCTAGGTCCCGCAAGCGGCGGAACATCCTCCCAACAATGGCAGGGAATTCCTCAACACTGTGGAGACAATGCAGGGGGAGATACCACTTTCGGGGGAGGGCGCAGTAAATCCCAAAACCGTCACCCGCGAATCCTCCATTATTCTAAAATCTCCACCCCCTCAGCATCGCACCGAAAATCAACCCCACCCCACCCCCGCCCCCCCAACCCCTCCCTCCCACTAATCCCACGGGGGCCACGCTTTCCGCCGCTCAGTCCCCGACCCCTGGTGAGGGTAGGTAACCCTTTACCGGGCAACCCTTGGGGTAACACTTCCGAGTGAGGATGGGGGAGGGACGGGGGAGTCAGAACGTCACCCTAGGGCGTCGCTATGTCGCGGTGGGTGTGAAGGGAAGAGAAAGGGTTCGGGGAGTTGGGGAGCAAGAGTTAATACGCGACACCAATTCAGATAAGGGAGCGATATAAAAGGCTTGGGAGGGGACGAGGGTGGTGGGAGGGAGGAAATTTGATGTGTTGGGGAATCAAGTGATTAGCTCCGCCGATTTGATCCCTCTACGCCTGCCGCCCTGGAGCAACGCAAAGCGTTAACCCCCTACCACTTTGCTCTATCTCCCTTATCCTATTTTTTTAATTTTGTACCCCTCGCGATCATTCATCCATGCTCGGAGATGGTTTTGAATTTACTGCGGACTGGGCGTTTGGGGAGGGTTATGAAAAGGTAGTATATACGCTTCAAGAAGTGCTGGTTGGGATGAGGAGAAGGGTAATCGACATTCCGGCTAATCATTCCATTTACGGCAATACAGCGCGATATGCGTCGTCTGAACCGCATGCCCCCAACCCCCAACCTCACTCGCTCCGCGACTTTCTGCTGTTTCGGTTAATGCCCGCAAAATGTTTTAGGAGAGGGAATCAATATCACTCTGCCTATCGCACAGGGTCATAAATATTAAATTTCCATTAAATTGGCAGGTTTTGCATGGTAACGTAATTTCTAAAGCGCAGATATAAAGTAGAAAATCACATATGTATGAGTTGCCATTTTGTTCCTACCAGGCAAAGATGATAGGAATGAGAGCAAAAAGAGGGCACTTCGAGAAAGCTTTCTAAAAATTATGACAGATGAAAACTATTGGAATGTGATTTGGGAAAGATCAGATCACCTTCAAAGAGTAAGACAATAATGAAGAGTAACAATAACTGTAATGTAACTGTAAAATAATACAGTAATGAACATTAACTTTAAAGGGTATTTTTAGTTATGGATAGTTCTGCCAAAAGAAATTCTGTTTGAAGGACTAACTATATTACTATATTAAAAACGTATCAATGTTAGTAAAAATTGCTAAAACGCACCGATCTATAGATGACAGAACAGCTTGGATAAATATTGAGCTGTGAAGGAGAAGAAATATTGCCGACAAAATACCTCTAATGATACATTAAATTTACATGCAGAAAATCGACGTTCATATAAGTAACTTATAAAAATATCTTGCTATTTGTTTGTAGCTCCAACCACAAAATATTTCATATTTTTAATCAACTCTAAATGCTCATTTTCCTTATTACAATTTATCAACATTATGCATAATTTATCAACATTATGCAACGGGAATGCTTCATTTCGAGATTATTCATATCCTTCATTGCATTGTAATAATTTTCTAGACCATGGCTGGATAATTTTAGCAACCGGCTTGGAAACGGGTGTTTGTAAATTAGTGTTGGATCGTGAATCTTTTATGGCTAACATATGTTTCTCCTCAGCCGTGAAGGCATTTGTGAAAATACGGATTTCAAGACCTTATGAATGTAACAGGGTTTTTAATTGTATTTTCCATCCATAGTATAATCCGGACTTAAGTGGTAATTGTTCATAATTACCTGGCTTTCAAGAGTAGTAGAAAAAGCCAAAGTAACTCCACCTCTACCATCTAGGTGCTAAGCTGGTCAGGCTTATCTGAGATATTTTTTGTTATAATTGGCACCATTTGAAGGGACATGTGGTGATATGTGAGTGTTTTTATTGTAAGTACCCAAAATTCAAGTCTTCATCGTAAAATCTGCTGTGAATTCATAAATTCCATTCCTTCTGAACATCGGAAAACTCATTATCCCTAACCCGGTTACAAATACTGGCAAACTAGGAAAGCACATTACATCCTAAGCCCGATATTTATCGTAGATCAATCAATCATCTACTCTATTTCTGATTTGGTTTCTCTGCTTTCAGTCCATATCCATCCATAGACAAGCAAATAGCACGTCGCTCAAAGCAATATCTCCCTTCACATCTCTCCCTCACTGGCAAAAGCAACGGAATTTTCAAGACGCAAAACGCGCGGCCTAAACTGTCACATATTGCGGCCGCTGTCCGGCACTGATTGCCGGATTCGCATGCAAGCCGTTATAAATTACTGTTTATTGTGACGCTCCGTGCGAGCCAATTGAATGCGGGATGGCCGAACGGGCTTAAAGCTCGTGTGTTTGGCCCACCGTGGGTTTCGCTCTAAATACTAGGCACTCAATTTGCGCACTTTGTTGCTGGTGAAGCCGTAAAAGCAGGTCCCTACGAGCAAGCTGCTGCTGGTGAAGTCGTAATGCGTTCCTGCTGATATTTGTGGCCCGGGCAGAGGCTTTCACCGTGGCCGGTCGTAAATCCTGGAAGGGCGGGCGTGTCATCGGCTAAGAATGAGCCGAGACCCTAAGCTCCCCCGAAAACAGCCCCAAATCGAACGTTTCAATCCACCACGGATGTATGTACTTTGATTTTGGGTCACGTGGCCACCTTTTTGGTCTCAATTCCTCGGTCTAGAATCGTGCCAATGATATTAAGGATAAATCACTTTTTCAAGTATGAAAGCAATAAGTTGATTTATGCAGTCGCCTTGGAACGGCATGGAATTATAACTGGTTCTTTCGGAATACAAAGAATATCATATCATACCCAGCTGTATTTGACATTTTAAATATAACCCTAATTTTTATCATCACTTTCATCATCATTAGTCGACAATCCTAGGATTGGTTTGACGCAGTTTTCCACTCGAGTCTTCTGTCGGCCAACCTTTTCATTGTGACGTAATTCTGCTCTTTTACATTCCTCAAAACCTGCTCCATGTATTTCATACGAATCATCACTATAGTATATTAATTATAACGACAGAGAAGAAATACGTAAATACGGAAAGATTAGCAGATAGAAGATTTCAGTAGAGAGCTGAGTCAAGCCAATCTCAGGATTTTTGACAAATAATGATGATGAATAAACTTGTAAATTTCCAGCAATAACTGTCATTATCTCCGTCCTATAATTATTAGATGATTGTAGCGTATGAATTGAGAATCGAAGGACAAGTGGACGGGAAGAACGGCAGAGGAAGGCCTCATATGAGATATATATTGGCCAAGTGATGGAGGAGGTGAAAGAGAAGAAATACGTAAATATTAGCTGAACTTTTCTGGGGGTTACAAATGTATATATTTACAATATTCTGATTTGCAATTCGTACGACACGGATAACTATGAAAACATATGTATTAAACCATTATGCTCACCAAATACCCATTAATGCAATGAAATTCATTGCTGGTGTATTTTTTTATTATGTATTTCTTGATATATTTTTATTTTAATATCACGTTTTACGCTATTTGACTTTATTTAACGAAAACTAAATGTTAAATATTGAACTAATACTAATACAGGAACGTAAAATTGGACATATTAAGAAATACATTTCATACGAAAATATTTAACGACACTTCAATTTGAGTACCATCCAGATAGTTCGGAAAGCTAAGCTAGAGATTCAGAATGGAAATATTTTGATATCTGGGAATTCATTGTATTAAGAGCCAAAAAAGGCAGGAAACGTTAAATTTTTAATTCCTTCATAAATTTTTTTTATAAAAAAGTGGTATTATATATGTAATTCAATATATCATAATACTTTCCATAGCAAATTGATACCTGTATGTCAACCACATCACTCTGTAAAATAATCGAATTTCATTAATGAACATATTTTTCAAATCATCATCATTCGCTTCAGTAATCCCACTAGTAATCCGATCAACTGAAGCCGAGAGTGATTTTAAGTCGTATCTCCCAACGGAAGAGTTTTATTTTTTGGTTTGATTGGACCCTCGAACGCGAAAGAGCTCAACGGCCTAAAAACATATTACAAAACAATTATAATTCTATTTTTGCTTTCTTTTCACAGAGGATACTATCGGCGGGGACGTCTTGACTCTGGTTAAGCTTGACCGAAAGCAGATGGGAGCCTATTTGTGCATCGCCTCGAACGACGTGCCACCAGCGGTCAGCAAGAGAATCACTCTCAACGTCAACTGTGAGTTGAATTCGGCACACAAATCACTCTTCTGAATCACCAGTGTTGTATAAAAAATTATGCATTATCTGGCAATCCCTGCACTATCCTTCATTAAGATATTACTGTTACCCCTCACTCGCATATGCATGACCTTTACAAAGTTAATCTGAAGAGATTCATGCTCTCCTCCTTCCCAATTGTATACCATTCATCATAGCATGTCTTCAGGAGCTCAACTGCCTTGCATACTTCATGGACTCCCTTTTTCTGGCTCCACAAAAATATAAAAAACCTCTTTCAGCATCCCCACATAAACATTAACAGCTTACCTCCCAAAGGGCCAAACTAGCTTCAAAATTATCTTTTATTTACATTAGGTTTCTGACAAAAAACAATCCCAAAAGAATAACATTCCATATAAGGGAAAAATGTTCTGGTTTAACGCCTAGCATCATTCTCCTGGTTATGCCATCGACCTGGTTACGCCGTTATATATATGTCATCGACATCCAAAAACACTTAACTAATGCAATATTCAGATATAATATCCTTGAGAAAATTATAATGGCTCCACACTGTATTGTTAGACAGGAGCACAAGGATAAGATAAGAAACATATACTGCATTACTGATAGTTTCAATATTCATTCTTTCCTCAAATGATGACCGTAAGGGCATCAAGAGTTTTCACACTATGCTTCCTTGATGAAATTAACTTGCCTTAATGTGAATAATGCATTTTTATAGTATTTCTTAAATGATTATATTCATGTTAGATTAAAAGTAGAATATTTGGTGTGTGACCCGCATGATACTTATAGAAATATCTCTTTAAGTAGGCAGTGCACATAAGTATACATTGGTGCATGTCCGTAGTGCATTCTTGGTGACAGCTCATCTCCAGCCACACACCCTCGAGAAGACATGAAGGGTAGACAGTACCTATAGATAAAAATAAATTCGGAGTAAACCAAAGCGATATACACGGTGCGCTTAGTTTGCACCAAGACTTTCTAAAGTTCTTTAAACATTTGATGTTGCGACCGTATTCCTGCGTCTCGTGATTGTCAGTACTTCCATTAATCAATAGTTAACCAATATTATAACACTAGACTAACGTAAATAATGTCTGATAAACAGCAAATCTCTTACAGCGTACGTGGTTGTTGACTATATTTCTATACTTCTAAATAAACTTTGACATCCCTCCAGCTTACCGGTTAAATTGAGATCGTTTTATGAAGTAGCCCTACCTAAATCATGTGTCAGCGAATTAAATCTTTTACACTAACACGTCCAGTCGGAGCCAAACATATATGTAGCCAATGACCACTCTATCTCGTATTAATTTGCAGAAGTAATAATCATGAGTTTTATATGCTCCAATGAAGCAAATAAAACCACATTTGTGACTCCCATAGCGTCAATGTTTGTTTTAATGACTACGCAACTCCAACACGAACAAGCTTCGCGATTATAATCTATGCTCCAATGTCTGAGATTTCATCGCAACATCTAACATTACATTTTTATACTAGGACGAAGACAGCATCCCCGCCTTAGGCGGGATTCGATCCCGCAACATTAGAGCTAATTACGCAGGCCAGAACATTATTGACCTGGCTGACATAGCTAGCAACTAGTTTGAAAAGAAAATAATAGCACTATCGTTGGGTCTCTCCCAGGTCATCACCCTGTTTTAATTTGTTTAATAGTAACATTTATATCGAGGCACTCCGCGAAACGCATGTTAACGATCCGACCGCGATAGCCAGATCGGTAACACGCCGGTCTTGTACCCAACGGTAGGAATCCTCCCTAGAACATGAATTCTAAGTTTGTCTTAGTATTAGGGTACAAGGTACACCGAGGTGTGATGCAACGATATCCACTGGAGTATCTAAAAACCAAGTCCAGCTCCGCTACTAATGACGCGTTAAACAGTAGTAGTGGTGTTATTTAATTCCAGCGTCAAATATTTCACAACTGGCATGAACATGAGGATGAAAGCTAAATTACTCTCACACACAGACCAAAATGGCCCCCAACACGTGTACCACGTGGAAAAAAAGAAGATACAAATGGACACACAAATGAATGAATCACGCCATATCCCGCGTGATGACCATCAATCAAGCTCATTCCGATGGCGTCACTGGTCCTTGGCTTCATTTATCACCACGGGAGCAGAGAGATGGGGGAAAGCAATGGGTCGCAAGCATGGAGTGACGGGGCATGAGGAAGGAAAACTGAGACTGGTGGAGGGTGGAGGGAAGAAGGGAGAAAGAGAGAATGGTGTCAGGAAAAAACGGACAGGAATTAGGATGGGGAAGGGAAGGATGGCATATTTTCAAAAACGAATTTTTTCGAAAGAGAGGAAAAAAATACACCGAAAGACATTTAATGAGAAATACATCGATTACTTATCAAAAGTGTCGTAATGGTCTCAATCCCTTGACATCCTTCAAATAACCTTATTGTCGCTACTTCAAATGTACGACAGGTAATTGATATGACTTTGATTAACGGTTCAAGGCTCCAATCCAAAA
The DNA here is from genome assembly GCA_933228895.1 of Platycnemis pennipes. Classification (NCBI taxonomy): domain Eukaryota; kingdom Metazoa; phylum Arthropoda; class Insecta; order Odonata; family Platycnemididae; genus Platycnemis; species Platycnemis pennipes. The sequence goes on along the minus strand of OW121856.1, from coordinate 72,948,727 downwards.
GTATTTGAAAAGTATAACTGGAATACCGATTCAAACTTTTACTTTTCATCACGCAATTTATCCCGTGGCAATTAGATAAAATGCTTATCAACCTGTTTGAGTCTTATTATTATCAATGAAACTCATAAATGCATAACTGATTAAATCAAACACATTCGTATAATTTGATGTTTTCTCATTCAGCTCGATTCGGATAAAATTAGTTGTTATGTCAGTAGAAAGGGAATGGCATGCAATACATGAGTTTAGGTGAAGACCAATGTTAAACTTAGATAAAAAAGCTTGGGTAGATAAGAGCAATTTCATTTAGGAAGCTGAGCAGCGATGAACGAAGCAAAACGAAAATAGTCAGTACACAGTCACGTACGTGAAAAAAACATGATTATATAAAAATAACCTACCTATAGCTGGTAATATAAGCCTAGGCAGCAAGGTATACAGTTTTTCAAACATGGTACAGTATTCGGACATATCTTGAGACATGAATGCCTGATAAAGGCCAAGTATCACGACGAAAAGGCATATAGGATGAATGATCAAGGAGGAAAATGAGAATTCAGAGCATGTTGTGAAGAATGCAAAAGAGGAGAATAGTGTAAATATAAAGAGACAAGTTGATAGGAGAATATGGTGAAGAGTCACTCCAAAGTAATCTTGGGATTGTTCACTTATGAGGACGTTCATTATGACACCGTGCAAGGCAATATAGGTACGTGCAGCTCTATTTATGAAGCTCCTCTTTTAGAGCTTCAGTTTCAGAAAGCAAGGAGGCAAGGTCACCTCGTAAACGGAGCCCGTAAGATGAGGATTCAAAGGATTGAGTAGGCAATGCGAGAATTCCTTAAGAATCGGGCACTGTACAGTCAATCCACATATTCGATTCGGCGGCACGTACCTGCTTAACAATCAACTCACGAGGGCTCACGTCTCCTGGTTGCCGCCAAAGGCAAAACGAAACTGCCACACAGAAGTGGGTCAAGTAGGAAACGCACTTTTAAGTATTTAGATCGTAAATAAGGGCTTCGTCTAGAATCAGAGCACGATTTTAAGTAAAGATGACGGTAAAGTGATTCAATTACCATACTAATAGGTTAAATTTTGGCTTGTTGGCATAAAAGGCTGTGCCCTAACGGTAAAACGAAAAATGAGATAATATTGACTAGAACTGACAATTTAATACTTTTTATCTGAAATATTCATCATAAGTCAAGACAACGAATAAGCAGAAAGAGAAAAAGTTGCAAAACCAAATTATTAAAAATAATTTTAAAATCAGGAAAAAATATCACCTTTGTGATACTTATGTCATTTTTCTCCTCTCAGTATTGTGACAAATATTTTAGCTGCCTTTTTTGAGTCTCACCCGTTCTTTTATCTTGGGGTAACCTATTAACCAGAGTCCTACACTTGATGATTGGTGAGAGAATTTACATATACGTATTAGATTGTTAATAAGAGTAGCCCTCACGCCCAAGTACTAAACTTATAGTAGAGCTTACGAGTGTGCATGTATGGTTTTAAACCATGCGTTTTGAGAAAGGACGAAGATGAGCGTTGGATGTTTTTGTTATGGCGGTTTAGATTAAGTAAGTAAGGGCAAAATACGGCAGATCCAAGCATGCTGTTTCGGAGTATCTTAAAAAACATATGCGAAAAACTTATAAGGACTTATAAAGACCTTTATGATGAAATATTTAGAATAAAAGGTTATTACACTTGGGGTAAGTTTGACTAAAATGGGGGAATACAAATTGAGCTATGAGATTTATTTTCTACACACAGATTATAACTGCAGCTTGTAGAATTGAGTGTTTTTAACAAATTGTTAGTATTCGAAAAAGTATTGTGTAAGGCAGAATTTTAGTTAGGAGCAAATAAGTAAACATATTGACGCTACAAAAATTCCTAAACTATGTGTATTGTGTAAGGCAGAATTTTAGTTAGGAGCAAATAAGTAAACATATTGACGCTACAAAAATTCCTAAACTATGAAAAAAAACTAAATTAAAGCAAATGTTTCCCTTATGCTTTTACTGGTCGGTTAAATATCTTAGCCTCTTTTTTCAATGACGTGATATTCTCAGAAAACCTTCCCAACTTAGATATGTGAAAGATCTCAATGCACCGAAGAAAATGCTTTATATTTCACTACTTTTTGTGCAATGATAAGTATTATTTTATGAGTTTCTAAAACAAATACTATATTGCGTAGGTGCGTAAATAAGAGTGTTTTCAAGATTTTTTCATGTCTGAAAAACCATTACCACCTATGTCGGCGGATGATGACCGACATATTTTAATTTTTCGGACTCGATTCATTTCCTTTTTTGTCACGTCTGGTAACAGTGTGGGCGACGAGAGACGTCACTTAATTCCGTGATTTATTGCCCCCGTTTCAGTCGCACCTGTCATCAAAGTTCCGAACCAGCTCCTCGGGGCGCCGCTTGGCACGGACGTCCACTTGGAATGCCACGTGGAAGCGTTTCCGAACACCATTAACTACTGGATCAAGAACCGAGGAGAAATGCTGCTGGACGGGTAAGGAGAATAATGCCCCTATTATTTCTCCACCCTCTATTCCCCTATCACATTGCCAACACACTGCACTAATTCAACCCCTTTTTATTTTGCTCCGTGAAGGAAAGGAGAGGAAAGATTTGAGTGTACGTGTTAAATGAATTGCGTTGGGATCTCTTCCATAGAAATATTAACTTGAAGAAATCAACTTTGGTTATCATATAAACGGGATGATTTTAGTATACTTTTATAAAAAAGATACCTGTGATGTTTTTCTAATTGTAATAAATGATAAATCATACAGATGATTATTTGAAACACTCGCCACAAAACAGCTATGAAATGACGTTTTGCAGAAGATGTAAAAGGTAAAACAATTTTGAATTTATCTGCATTCCACATTTGAGTCAGACAAAATCAATTAGCATACTTAAATCATTAAAAATGATGACTCACATTTTAACCAGAGAATTTTTATGATATAGTGACTTATATAAAACACACTACTGCTTCAATATAACCCGAAAAATTTGTTTCTGAAAGCAAATCCAACTTTCTTGAGTAGCTTTTCACTGCGTAAAATCCATTCTATTTCGTATGACAATATTTAATATAATTGGGTTCTAAAATATAGCATTCTCAATACCAACCAGTAGCAATTTAGGTGGTACAAATTGATTTGAATGGGATTTCTACCGTTTCTAGCAACAGCCAGATGAATAAATTTGTAGTTAGAGATATATTTTACTCAAAAGAATTCCTGTAGTAAGTGATTCAAAGTTTACAGTGCATCAAAATATTTTTCCCAGAGATCATATGCATGATTCAGCAACCAAATATTTACCTTTGTAAATGCCGAATGATGCATATCTACATTAATATACCATGTATATATTAATAACCTAAAAAGAGAATAAAAGATAATGCATGGGTTTACCTGGAGATCAAATTTCGATATGATTTGCAATTCAATATCCATCTCTGGAGATACTTGAAATAATTTCATTGCAGGATTAAGCATCACAACAAGAAGCAAAGCAGCAAAAGCAAAAATAAGCATCACGGCATCTATGAAATACTCTAATCCATAATTGGGCTCACTCTTCCAGGAGTTGAGAGTAGAGCAGCGTTAATTGATAAAATACCATGCATGCAGATATGGAAAGAAACTTTTCGGGTCGGTGACCATTTGAAAAAAGTAAAATAAAAACATAACTTCAAATAGCGCACTAAAAACTAGTTGAGGGAATTCAAAGTAATAAACTCAAGTGAGGTAACCCCTGGAAGGAAGAGAAAAAAAATCGGGATTTATAAGGGCGGTGGGCTCCTATTTCCATTCATATACATCGCAGGGAATATAGTCACAGCAGATTAGAACATGTCTTGCGAAAAAAATCCAAGTCCCGAGTCACGGACGAACAACTGGTTTCGGTGTTGTATGTACAGGACACCGGACAACAACACGGGCTGGAACCGCCGACCCAGAAGGACGCGGTGATAAACACTGTCGTTGGGAGGCGGAGAATTTGAGGTGGCAGGAGGAGGAACAGCGGATTTTGGCGAAGTAGCGGGGAGGGATGGAAAGGGGTGGTGGGGATATACTTTCCTGAACAGATACACAACCTCCCCTTCCCCAGTCGTATTCGAAAAAGCCACCATCACGCCCATACAATCATCCGCTCCACCCAGGACTTCATCTTTTAACCAAATAAATTCCCTCCACCCCACACCCCCTTTCTACCGTCGGCTCGTTCGGTCGGATCCGAGCTCTCATATCCGCGTTCAGGACGCTAATCGAACCGCCCTTTCTCGTTTCCACCAATGGGTACGGAAATAACAAGGGGAGAGAGAGATAGCGAGTGGACGGACTGCAATGTGTGCGTTGCTGAACGAGTCAAGTTGGCACGGAGGGTGGTTCGGGTACGTGCTGCGGTACGTCGCGTAGCCAGGATGATGAGGAGGGGGGAATTTTTGGGAGTCGTGCAGATTTCGTCCGGTGTGTGGTTCATCGGCCGGACGAGGATTGGATGAGGGGGGGAGGAGAGAGAAAGGTGGAGAAGAGAAGGAGAGAGGGATCGCATGGATAGGGGGGATGTTATCTTTTGTTTTTGCAACGCCAGGCTTTCAGAATGGTCGGCCGGTGTTTTTGGGTTAAAAGTCTGGGGAGTGGTCCACATAGAGATAGAGTGGGAGGCGGTCAAACACACGTTTCGGTGAAGTGGACAACTGTCAATTGTTTTCCGAGTGTGACGTCACCCCCTTCCCCTCTGCTACTACTGTGCCGCTGTTTCCGGGCCATTGAGCCTCTAGTTTGTCAGGGGGGGGGGGGGTGAGAGCTAACGGGCCACGTGTGGGTTGAGGAAGGGGTTGGCGGCGGGTGTATCGGGACGTGAGATGCGGCACTCTTGCAAACGAGGGAGACAGAGAGAAAGATGGTTACTGGATCCCGCGTGACATGGCGCCCGTAAATGTAGGTAGCGAAATTAACCGGATGGTTACCTCAGTCAAAAAGTATATCAAGCTTAAAAATCTTCGGCAATGATAAACAATTAGGACATCCAATTCCCAGCTGATTAATCAGGAGGTCGTCGGTGCGATAACTGGTTAATCGAACGGTCACAGGTTCCACTTTCGTGACGGAAATATATTTGGTTCCCGGTGCAATGGGATCCTAGTATTTAATTAACGGAACAATATAACACCAGCCGTGCCGAGAATCTAAAAAGTACATACCGAAGAAGAGATGGGAATACACATATTGAGTTAAACTAATAGGTTAAAAATTAGTAGCTTAATTTTCCATTAATTGCTTTAATTTTTCATTGGGAGTTCATCTTGTTTCATTGTCAAATCAAAAATGTAGGAATTTTATTTTTTTTAATCCACCAAATTTGATTTTCAAGTAGTCAAGACTAATAATCAAAAACCAGTCTAATCAACTAAAATGTTACCCATGTTGATGAGGAAATGCGAACCTTGGCTATGAGTTAGATATTTTTAAATAAACATGTCTACGACTAGAGCTCAAATGAACTTAATGCACAGACGAATGTCGGAGTAATTAGATGTTAACTTACAACTTATTGATATTTGTAAGGTCAATTCATAGATAAATGAGTGATAATTTAAAAGAATTACGAAAATTTAATCATCATTTATCACTATTTACTATCACGGCAGGTTTTTAGTTAAAATCCTAAGTTAAATTTGAGCTTAGGTGCTTATTTAACCTGCCATATCAAAAAATAACTATCAATTAATATATTTTCCCTTTAGGAAGGGATAAATTTATTTTCTGGCGTATAAAAATGATTCATACGACTGCGAATGGTTCAAATGCAAATATTATCTCACTAAACACTATACTCATCAAACAATAGGAAAAGAGCAATCACAACCTGTATTATAATCTTTTCAGTAAAATTACATTAAGGGGCTTATTAAAGAATAGTGTCTTTTGTAAATTTACTTCCAATAAGGAGTCCAATAAACTCTACACATTAGAGACTAGTATGAAACTAAATCTTTCATGGTGAAGCACATTATATTTCATAATGCTACGTTTCGACAATAAGGAATACGGTATAACATGTAATTATTATACACAATGAGGAATGAAAGAAATTTAAATCTGTAAGTATCCCTTAAAAATAGAACGTAAGTACGTTGTTTGCCACAATCAACGGATTAATTATGGACTGTAACCATATAACAATAAAAATATGCATGTGTATAACAAATGATGAATTAATAACCTTGAAAAAAATTTTCACCAAATTTTGAATTTTAATCCTCATGGTTAAGATAGCTATAGCTGGTTTAGTGTTTGGTTAAATTACGGTTTTAGCTGTAGCATGATTTAATTAGCTTTAATATGGACACTATGTCCTAAATTTGTATTTACTACGATGATGAAATAAGTATTTATGACGATAAACATTTAGAAAGGTAGAGAGTTTCAAACAATCTCTTTTACCCCCTAAAATGATGAGGTTCTTCGGAAGCAGTTTCCAATGCGAGACGCAATGAGGAATACTATAATATTATGATTCAATATAATGATATTATTTGTTCAGCTACATTTCATAAGTTCAGGTTTGAGCATTTCCACAGTCATATCATCCACATCACGTGTCTATGATACGGTGGCCTCCTACGAAGTCAGAGAGAATTATGAGCAAAGGATATTCCCTAGATCTCGCGCTCTAAGAATTAGAGATAAGGAACGCAAACGAGGCAAAATTTCACTAGTACTTTGTAAGTCAGCGTCTCATTTCATAATTTAAGTTTGCTCAAACAAACTTATACTGCGGCGAGACTGCCCCGCCGCCCTCCTTTAAATTCTTGTCTTTCTGCTCTCAGTGCGCTACTAGTTACACGCCATGGCATCTCAGCCGTCATATTAGATGAGAGTATTCCTCAAGCGCAGTAAAGCTATCATCTTCTTTGGAGAGAAGCAGGAGAGAGAAGCAGGAGAAGCAGGAGAGAGGAGAGTCATAATACGGTGCACGCGAAGGGTGGGCATTAAAATGCGTCGTCCAAAATAAATAATTCAGACGAAGAATGCCATCTAACGGAGGATTAGGATGGAATGCTATGAGCACATTACTCAATGAATTATCAGATTTATAAAGAGACTCTTGTGACCAGTTTCGAGTATTTTTATTATTGCCAATGTTGTATTTTGGAGTGGGAAAATATGAATGCACATAAACTAAATTTATCCTATACATTTCGCTCCGACTCCTGGTTATTCCTTGCTGATTCTTGGTAACATTCACGTGTATGCAGGGATAAAATGAATATGCATACCGAAATCAAAGAGAATTTTTTAGCTTATTTCTGAATTATGATAGTATCATCATATGAAAGTTATTTCTTTATGTATTATGAGGAGTGCATGGTAAATTCAATATGGTCATTCTCATAGCCAGCAAGAAAAATATCATTAACTAGGGCGGGACTTTTGGAACAATTTTGCCTATAAAAACAATTAAAGGATTTAAATTTAAGCATATACTGCACTGGGAGCGAATTTCTCTCCAGAATGGAAATAGTTTTTGATAGTCGAATTGTCATAAGAATATTCAGTAACTACATATAACAAGGATCAGTAAAAATTCACATCATGGGTCTATTGTTTCCTCAGTAATATATACACGGTGGCGGATATTTTTGTGCCTTAGCGTGGATTTTCTCAGAGAAGTAAAATTTTCCTTTTTTCTTGAAGTAAAATTCCCTGTTTATCTATTTATTACAAAAAAATATTAAATTAAAAATACAAATAAATCATTCCACTATTGATCCTGTGATGGCTATGCACCTAATTCCAATATTAGTGAAATGTGAGTGAACGTAATTTACTGTTTTTAGAAACAGAATCAGGCGGCCTATGCCATCAAACAAGCCTACTTGTGATAACGGAAAATCCGATTGCAAAAGTAGGGCGCGGAAGGTATAAATTTCTATTTCCATCTAACACTATTTTATTAATATTGAACTAGAATCTGTAGAATCATACAATCTACTCTAACTATTAAATTACTAAACTGGAAACGTAATAGGAAGTAAAACAGGCATTTTAAAGGGCCATCGAATAATCTCATCTGCTACAATTTGCGGGGCCCAAGCATTTGCAGATTACTTGGTTATCCGTTTGCGTTTCCATTAAAAGTTTTATTTTATGAGTATATTATAATGATTTTTAGGAATTTTGTACAAAACATTAACATTCACTACTACTGATATTAATAAATTTTCAAGTAACGTTAGTGAAATAGGGTTAGATCATATAGAAAATTTACCAAAAAACAAAACCATGCTGTGGATTCATAGAACTAATTATATGGCTCACAATATAACTCTGATAATTTAAAGTTACCTTACTTCTTACTTTATTTAATATCTTCCCTGATTGCTCTCCCTTTTGTGCATTAAATCATTTCACTGAACTATATAAAATATTCTTCACTGCCAACTAAATGAAATATGTAGGTACATTGACCACATATTAACTCACTGAAATCTGAGCTAAAAGTGAAATTCCAGTAGGTAAGTACTAAGGGCAGCATAAAATTATCACTACGAAGATATAAGTTCAAGTTAATAATACCGCTGCCATATTAAGAGGTAATATTTGCGTATTATCTTGCCTCAGGTAACGTAGTCGCTCTCATTTTGCAACGTAAATACTTTTACTCATGTGGGACAAAGGTTACATTTACAAATTTATAACCTAAAATTTTTAGTGCATCACATTTGCCTTTTTTGACTGATTCATATCTTTTCCTATGTGATCATTTTCTCATCTCCTTCTGGTTCAAAATTAAAATTAGATTAATTGCGATGTTTACCCCCGGGAAAGAAAGGAGAAATAAGTGCGGGGAAGAAAATGAATGACAAGTAAAATCAAAATTTTACAAAAGAGGTTAGAAGCGATTAAATATGCGAAAAATAATGCTGTTTTTTTAAATGTACATCCACATTTATCATATGTGAAACAATATGCACCGTTTCCGGTGCATATTGTTTCACGGTGCATGTAACGGAAAGACGAGTAATCTTTTCGTTTTTTTGCTATTCATGATTTATAATTCAAGTAATACAAAGTAGTATTTGAAACATTCCAGCTTATTAATCGCCTTCAATATCTGGAGTAGTGGATCAATTTACAAAGCATTCATTCGGAAAAGACCACGTTTTACTGCATAGCTTTCATTTATTTTGTGCCATTATGAACTAAACCATGACGCAAATGATACGGAATTCAGTAATTTTCCCAAATTATTTCAGGCGGAAACATATTATTGAAGAGGACAAGAACTCCTACAAGGTTCATCTAAAGTTGACCATCAGGACTTTCAACAAAAGGGACATTGGAACCTACACCTGTGTTTCAACGAACTCCCTCGGAAGGGCAGATGGCACCGTGAGGCTTTATGGTACGTATACAGAATCTGGACATTAATCAACCCTGTTTTTGCGCAGCAAATTCACTTAAAAGCTAATATTAACGAATAAAAAATAAAATTAGTTTGCAAGATGCAAAAGAGAAAGTCAATAGATCACAATATGTCTAATTTAGGTTTTAAATACCCAAATTTTTAAGAAAATAATAATTCTTAATGGAATTATGACAAAATATTTCCGTATTTTAGTGTGATACAACGAAATAGTCTTCCAACGATTGCTAACTTTGTGGACTTCACTTGATGTCGATTACATCCATGACAGCTGCATAATTATCTAAGTGAATTATAAATATGAAACTACAAAAGAGTTCACGAAAAAGAGCCAGCGACGAATACTTTGCTTGAATGGCTATTCCGTATTAATTCTGCGAAGCATAATTAAATACTGCCGATCATTTTGCATATAAAGTTTAAAAAGAACATTCCACGCCCGAAAAATATACTTAGTTATCCCCGCTTTAGGAATACAACTTTCGTGCTGCGATTAAACTTACCTCTATCATGTAATATGGAAAATAAACATCATTTTTAGCATAGAATGATAGGATGATCTTTAGAGATTCAAATAGATTTGTAGAAATTTTAATATAAAGCAATATTAAGTGCCACATGAACTGCTTATTTTATAATGGAAGACGCTTAAATTATTAGATAAGTGGTGGAAATGTCTACGAAGAGTCTTGAGATATTGACTGAATTAATTGTCTGATAAAAACCATTAAGAATCAGCTTTATTTTTTTCTAAACCTTTAAATATATGATTTTTTTACTTCCTGACATGTTGAATAATTACATTTTGCTTAGTTTTACAAAGAAGCTGTTGCGTACCATAAAATACTATGGAAACTAAATATTAGTAAATATTAAATTGTTTACTGAGTTTGTTTTAAAACTTTTTTTTAATGAGCAATAAAATTTCTATTTCTATGAAGAAGTAAGAGTGAGATGAGAATAATAAGAACTAATAATGAGTGAGAGAGCTTCAAACATTTCAACAGTAGCTCTTTTTTGTGGACATCAATTTCCCTTACTCTCCTCGCACTTGGTATCTTAACTGCATCCACAAGTAGTGAAGTAAAATGCACCTGTTTCTGTACAGGAACAATAATGATTTCCAGGGAGAGTTTGACCAACACATCAACAACTCCTGCTCAAAAAACCTTCCTTCAAAATCCTCCATAGCGTGACCGACAGAAAGAAAATCTCGCAATGTTTTCGGAAGGAAGTCTTGAAGTGCACTACATCTCAGCTCTCCCGTCGAGGTGGAAGGACTTATTCTGTTAAAATGGCACCGAAGATGTACACCAGAAGCGCTTCGGGTTGCTAGAGACTCATTTGCCATTCTGCCCACGATCGGCGTGGATTCGGAAACGGATGAGAGGGAGGAAATGTGGGCGAGGGGGAGGCGTGAAGAGGATACCCGTGGGAAGGATAAAAAAAAGCGAAAAGAAAGAAAAGGACGTAGAGGCAAAGGGGATAAACCTTGCATTGGAATGTGTCGGGATCTGCAGCAAGGACGTGTAAAAATAGAAGAATGGGGACTGGAAGGAAATAAGTTGAAAAAATAATCCGAAAGGCGCCAAGGCGTACTGTATAGGTTTTCGTTACTGGCATGGAAATCACGTAAACTAGGACTAATATCCTAGCAACCCTTCTAAAAAAAACTTCAATTAAATTCCATACAAAATTTGGGTACGCGTTAGAACGTAAGCAACGGAAATGAAACAACGGAAGCATGGGTGAGGATGAACAACGCAGCAAGACTTAAATTTAATCTTCGAAGTGTGAAATGTTTACTATTGACTTATTCAATACAAGTATTTTCAATAAAATATATTATCTTGAGTACAATCAAGGTTAATATCAAAGCATATTATTTATCGTTTTAAAGCCTTTTAGGCCATGTAAATCTAAGATGAAGGACATACCAAATGGAGGAAAAAAACTGAGTTTTCCAATTTGCTTCCAAGTAACTGTTGCTCTTAATTCTCAAAGTTACCTATATTTCCAAAGTCGCATGATCATACAATAAAATTGGGAATGGATGACAGAGAAAATAATGGAATAAAAGTCAAAAACCTGGTGTTTTAGGGACACTACGAACATGTATGAACACATCCTAGCCAGTAACTTGAGTTTATCACTTGATGTTCTTGGAATGTTATATCCTCTTTAAATTTGGTGTCCTATTTAAAATGATTTTTCAGTTCATTTTTTGAGTTCTGCTATACACAATCGGATAGAAGGATTGTCATTTGTATAAAATGAAAAGCATAATTTCTAGTTTTAACCAGGTCACTGAAGGGCCTAGAGTTAACAAAATTTACGAGCTTAAAATAGGAATTTTTCATTTCTGAAAAATCACTTCAAATCTGATAATTGAATGAAGGCCTTGCAGCGAAGTATTTTTGGTAGAATAAAAATCGTGCGTTTGTGTACTTATATCTTTTTCAATTCGGATGAGAATGTTGCTACCTACAAAACTGAAGACTACTAATCGATTTTACAATCGATCGCTCGGGAATTATTTTCCAACTAAAAGAGAAATCAGAGTCAGATTACGTAGCCTTATAGTTGGTGCCTTAGCTTCTGTCTTTATATATCCCAATATCTCTATAACAGTTAAAGAACATATTTACAAAAGAATTATAGTTATATTTAGGTGACAGCTGCAAAAAAAATGGCGGGCAGGCAACTTTTATTTGAATTTTCGATTTAGTTGACAATGAAGAGTCAAACTTAGAAATTCATAACTTAGTATTCTACAAAAATTTACATTTATATAGCCGTTGTTAGGCATGGAATAAAGTAATTAAAGAAATTTTTCACTTCATACTACCATCCGCAAGTACCAACTCCGGTTTAATAATGGAGATGAAAAATTTTAGCAATCAGGTTTCAGAGGTGAAAAATAATAGAAATATTTCTATTGGCTACCCATTTAATCTCGAATGTTCTCTTGAATCTCAACGGGTTCTAGGGGCTGTGAAGTAATTTTTTTACTTTTGTCATCTGTTGAAAAACAAATGCGCCAATTTTTTAATTATTTGTAACTAACGCCTCATTGGGTACTGATACATATTTCTGCATCTAGTGAAGAATCTTATAAACATTGTGATAAATAAATGCTGCTATGAAAGTATTTCTAGTGGTCCGGAACACAGTACCCGTGATCTTATAACCTCCGTATTCCTACCACGAGCTCTCACCATCACGCTTCCATTTCCCGTCTACCCTTATCCTGGCGCATTCTTCTGCACCCTTCTACCCCTTAGAATCGAATTTAAGAAAAGAAAACAGCATCCTCTGGGAAATATATACTTCCTTTCGGCTGGAAGACGCTTACTAACGCGTCGCTCTCCCGTAAAACCCTTAAAAGGTCGATTCCAGCCGGAATGCAAATCCAACTTTTTCCAAAACCGGATACATTCTTCCCTTCCTGCCTAGCACGTATCCATCCTCTACTTCCCTATGGGAAATACCTCCTCACCTTCGGGCTTTGAGAATCCTTGGAGAAGCCTTAGAGAATCCAACCATCGTTTTCTTTAAGCAAAGGCTGCCAAGGCGTCGGGGAAGATTCCACGTTCCATCGGCCAGAAGATGTGACTCGGTGTCACCAATCCCGATTCGTGGCGACGAAGGTATTCAATTTCGAGCGTGGATTGTTTTGAAGTGATTGAGTTAAGTACATAAGCAACTGAGCTTCAGAGTATAACTAAAGTTGAAGGTTACAAGGTCGGTTCACAGTAATCAAAAGACAATACACAATACACCAGTGGTAAAATACGGAATGGATATATGAATCCGCAACATCATGGAATAATATAATTGTTCTCACAGGAAGAATATGTTTGCGAATATTCTAGGGTTAACGAAGAGGTACTCATAAAAACAAATAAATTTAAGAAAATTTACACCCTGTTGTTTTTTCATAAATTTAAATTTCGAAAATTCAAGAGTCAATTTGACTGACAGCATAGCATAATTCTAAGAATTAAAGCTTCGGTTACAGTTATGAAGAAATATTTCGACATCTTTTTAAACTCTCAATGATCTTTAGACTGATATATATTTAAGGTTAAAATGATATCAAGATTAATCTATCCTATGAAAGTTAAAGACGTTATCCAACAATTTTTGTTGTTTAACTTAAAACACTTACATTTACTTCTATATGAAATTTAGGTGGTGGAAATACAAAATTCGTGAGAAACTACTACATACTACAACAGAAAACTACAACTACTTGTATTAAACGAGAGTTAAATACGCAAGCAACTGAGTTTTAGAGTAAAAATAAAGTTGAAGTACAACACTGGTTTACAGTAACCGAAAGACACCATGTATCATTATTAGTTACAAGAATGTTTTACAAACTATTCACTTATATTTACCAATAAGTCCCATGCAATATTATACACTAAATAAGAAAACAAGTTTTAATTATTACTAGGGATTACTAATCCTTAGGTATAACCCTTTCATTATCAAGCAAAGAATATTTCACGAATTTTAACTTTAAAAAACTGGTTTTTTATTAGAAAGTTGTTGCAATGCGCCTACTTTAATTATTATGCAGGAATTATCACTATTATAGGTACAGCTAAAAACATACTTTTATACTATTAATGTAAACATATTATAATATTAATATAATATTGTTATGACGTTTCCATGCTTCTAAATTAAATTTTGTTCTCATTTCAATTTAAGAGAACCAAAAATATGCTGTCCGTGTCTTCCGACGCATGAAGGATTTAATAACGTTGCTTAATAGAGGATTATTTGAGCCCGTCTCATGGGATGTGGAAAGTATTTTAAATCATCTTGAAACGCATAGCCCTCTGTCACTATTTTAGCAAATTAATCTTATTTTTGAAATGTTTCCGTTCATATATATAAAGTTACAATGCAAGAATTCCTGAATAGGTCCACTTCAGACGGCCAATCTTTTCACTTCCCTTTATGTACCCTTTAAATATTCGAAGTAGAATTCTTTTCAACTTTTAATGCACAACTTCTGTGTACAGTTAAAATATGTATAATACCAAATATCACTTTTATATTGCAGTTCATACAATCCTTGGCTAATGAAAACGTTTCTGTTCTTTTGCTGTTTGGATGTTTGAATCGTCATTTCTGGAACTTCCGCCCTAGCCTTCCTTTCTTCACATTTTACGTTCTCCGCCCTCAGATACGTTCACATTAGCTTGTTGTACCATTTCTTATTGACTGATACTCATCTACTATTTTGGCTGACCCTATCCCTACCCGGTTTCTATTGATATATCTGTTAATAAGCTCTTGCAATCATCTTAATTCCCGCCGGGCTTTATATATTCCATAATACCTATTCTTTTTCTTCCTCGTCCTCACCCAGCTGTATACCTTCAATAGATACCTTCAGAATTATTTTACTCCAAAGTATGACTTCAAACCACCTACCCAGTGCACTTTATATCTGGCAAATTTTCCGTTAAAATTCACTAATTAAATTGGAAATTTGAAAAAAAACAATCTCCATTGCTTATTCATTTAACTATGATTAACAATTATACTCACGTAGTATAACTCTATAAATAAGGTTTTCATTAAATATATTTATCATGGATATAAACGATACGCTTTTATGTTTTTATTTATATGTTTTAACTCTCCGAATATTAATGTGCCGCGATCACTTAAACCGATGGCTCTAGGAGGGGTACCAACCGTCAGTAGTCAACGTAGTTACTGTCGGCTACCGAGAACTCACTTTGTATCCGCTTACTTATACTGCAGGTCTTAGCTCCAACGCTGCAAGCATTCAATTGTCAGAAGCACGTCTTAGATATATATAGAAATAAACAGTGATATTCCTGGACTAAAAATTGATCGAGCGCGTACCAAGTCATAGATTTTTGAAATTGGTATTCCACCCACCCTCTCACGTGGTAACTCCACCTTTTTATGTACTAGGCACCCGGCGCCCTCCAATACTCTCTACCCTACCCCCCTACCACTCTTATCTGCCTCCGATGGTTCCTAAGGAACCCTCCTTCAATTCCAGCACTCCCAAAAAAAAACCTTACGCTCCTCCAGCAATCCCTTCATTCCCCCCTTCGCCACTGCCATTTCCTATTGGCTTAGTTTTCCATTCCGCGGGCTGTAAATCAAACGCCCACCTTTCGCCGGGACTTTTTAGCCGTTGGTGGCGGAAAAAAATGTAGCAGTCCCGCGACTGCCTTTTCCGCCGGTCCCTCCTCTCTACCTCACGGAGTTCTCCGAGACGTGGAGGGAGAGGAGTATGACGGCAAGTTAAGGGGACAGGGGCGGAGAAAAGGGTCCTTCGCCGTAATCTCACTTTTATCCTCAGTTTTCCCTACTCTCGCCTCCATTCGAGGGCACGACCTCCACGTCACCAGCGCCACCATAACCCTTAAAAACCACTCACCCCACCCATTTCAAAAAAATAATCTTTATCCCCTTGAATATGCGCCACGTGAATGTAGAAAAAAATACGCTGGAATCACGCCGACTTAGCGCATTTTTTCCGGTATATATCTTCATTTGTCTTTCCAGAAGAACCCTTTCTCAGCCGATACATCATCGAGATGTTTGCGTAAATTTAGCAACAGCACGCCTTGTAGCACGTGGACGGAGCAACAAAACCTGCTTCCGTTATCTGACTATTTTATTCCGCTACTTTCAAATTGATTTTTCATTTTCAATCCGGTTTAAAAACCCGCTCGCACTAAAAAAACCACAAGGTAACTTAGATTGGTTCTTTCACACGAGGACGTTTCTTTAGTCAGACGTCTGATACTACAACCACCTCAATAACAAGAATGTGAAAACTAAATTTCAGGCTTGGACTGCGCCCGGAATGCAAACACAGGGCTCCGGGTACTAATTCGGTGTTTGCGAGACTACATTATTAACTCTGACATAACGTGGAGCTAATTCAGAGGAATTAGGAGCACTGTCGTGTCAGCTATGTCATACTAATGCTAATACGATGAGGAAAAACCTAAAGCTCAATAATTAGAGCAAAATAACGTAATGGGGACTGCGCCATCAACGTAGACGGCAATCATGGCACACTAATTACGCTATTCCGTCCGATTTTAAATTTGTTGCATCACATTGGGTGCCATAATTCCACGTAGAATTCCTTACGCTTCATGTGATATTTTCTGACTAATTTATTTCTCTAAGTATAAATTACAGATTGCCTGTGGTAAAACGTGATGGGTAAAAGTTGCAACATTGAATTATAATGTAAAGTATATAAAAAATATTTTCAGGGAGGATTAAACGACAGGGACGTGGTTGTTTTCCAGAATGACGTTTCCCTCCAAGGAATCAAATTTAATCTAAGAATGATGCTACAAACCCTTAACAAATTCACCTTCACAAATTCATAAAATATACCGTTGATCCAGATATAAAATTAAGATAAGACACAAATTTTCCCCACGACCCCTGCAGAAATCTAAAAAGTATAAGGTAGATCCACGATGGTGATGATACATTCACCAAGTCGTGTTTAGAATGACAGCTGAAAGCGCTTTTGACTAAAAATGATCTTCTTGTTCCGCATTTCTGATAAATGCAACTTTATATGTAAGGAAGCCAGAAAGACTTTCTGAAATTGTAAGTAACTTTATCCATTATCACTGCTCTTCTAATACAAATAAATTTTAGTTGTAGTTGCAGTTAGTATACGCATTGCTACTTTTTAAGTTAAATTTTTACTCATTTATTTTTTTGGTGATTTTTAATGAGGAGGCAAGGT
Organism: Platycnemis pennipes; assembly: GCA_933228895.1. NCBI lineage: Eukaryota > Metazoa > Arthropoda > Insecta > Odonata > Platycnemididae > Platycnemis > Platycnemis pennipes. The sequence continues at coordinate 72,931,462 of OW121856.1, read as the reverse complement.
ATCTCTATTTCTTTTAACGACCCAAAAATTAATATACGTTGATTGGCCAAGAAAATACAGAAAACTATTTGACCCGAGCAAAAATTATTCCTGCATTAATTTTCCTCTGATTTTCGATTTAATTCTTGTGAAAGGAATAAAAAGGATTTGCAGGGCCCTAAGTGTTACATGGAAACGCTCGGCAAAATCATAAAGAGTGAGTACCCTAAATGTCCACATTATAAGTTTCTTAAAAGTAATCATTTTTAGACTCATTTGGGGACTAGTCATTGCTGATAGAAAAAAGTGAGACTATATTATTATTTAAAAAATATTTTTTTAATTCTAAGCCGAGTTATTGGAAGAATGAGAGGATAATCCCTTCAACTGAGTGAATTTTGTTGAATCTATTTAGATCAGTAGATGCATGAATATACCTAATCGCAGTGTTGCTGTTATGGCTTTTGATTTTGAAGAAGTAGAAATTGGATATGCCCCGATTGGCAAATATCATTTGTATAGACTAATGCATGCTCATCCAATCAATACTTCCGTTTCACTGGCACAGTTATACCGAGATTTACCTAATTCTCCACCAAATGCGTACGCTACGAGCGAAAGCCTAGAGAGGGGAGTTCTTTCTAATGACCAGAATCTGTCACAAAAAGGATAATGGTTTTGTAGAAGAGTGCTCTATCATACCAATTTCCAAGAGAATAAATAGGAACGCCTCGTTTTGTTGCTAGTTAGGCAAACGGTAAACTGCGCTGGTTTCACTTCACAAATTTCACTTAACACCTCTTTCACAATCTAACCGGGGAGATTTTTTTAGGCACCAATTTTTAAGCACTTCTGATATTCTCGCAATCAAATATTTACGACTCATATAAAATCCTGTATTATGTGTTTCAATATAAGTTATGTATGTACTAACTTCACGAGAGAGAGAAATATATTATGTTTGTAATTTTATGTTGGTAATAAACATAGTTTTCTACAAAGGATTAATCCTTACGGTTGAGAACACTTCAGGAGTGCCAACCAACGTAGTTCTTCTTAATCCGTCAAGCGGAACCATAACGGAAATGAATAAATGAGACGGGATCTCAGAGCAACGCGCTTTTCAACGGGGAGTCTACATGGAAGAGGGAAGGGGCTCCAATTGGAAGATTCCCATCGCAGCGCGTCCTATCATCTCGTACAAAAGGACGAATCCTCTGACTGAATGAATAATTCCGGCCGCCTCCTCGTTTTCTCGGTTTCTGTTTACTCAATCACGCGACTCGATTTCTCGCGCTTCTGCTGACATTCGTGTGACCTTTGGCGGGTGGCAACTTTGTGCTTCGATACGCGGCTTGGAACTTCTTTGGAACGGACACTGCTTTAGAAACACTCATGGAGACAGTAAAAGTCATCGAGAACGTTATCTGAATGGAAGAGAGATCCTGGTAACGTAAATCATGTGGGAAAATTAAGAGTTAGACCTTCCGTATTATCCTCATGGGATGATTATAGCTGGATGAAAGACCTTCCTACGTCAATGTTATGCCTGTCATCTTTTGGTAAGACCAAGTCTGGGAAGGACTGGGGGATTATTTGGTTAGCATGACATTTACTTTGGCCTGATGATTTAAATCCAATATCATAAAAGGATTGTAAAGGTCGTGTAACCTGTTTTCCCAGATTGTCACTTTGGACTGGTTTTCTCTTGCAGGATTGACGTAAAAAATTAAAATGTTTTCTATTAAAACAATTCGTGATTTAATGGAAAAAAGTTTATGCGTGGCAACATATGGATATTTGGGCGTTTATGAATATTATTCTTTTTTTCAGAAATAAAAATGCCCACCAGAATGCCCGTTGCCTCGACAGAAAACCAGGTTGTGACTCAATCAGGTGAATACGAATAAAAATGTTGATAAAGGTTATGACATCATTTTAAGGGAGATAAAATAATGATTCCTGAGTTCGAATTTTAATAACTTTCATAGCTTTAAATCATTATTTATATTAGAATGCATAGAATGGAATTCAGTTAAAATGAATGTTCATACCTCTTTTTTTAACTAATATTTAGAAGAAATTGAGAATATAAAAATTATTACACTTTTTAGTGGTCCACTATATTTTTTTCCTACGGAACATTACAAAGAGTAATAATTTTTAATTAATAAGTAATAATAATAATGTTTTTACTCTCAATTTCTTAATGGAGAGGTTCCACATAGTAAGGCCTGAAGTAATTACCAATTATATTTAGCACTTTACTCATGTTATAACTTATATCTAGAATCATCAAGGAAGCCAAGATTCATTAAATATAAGATAATAATATTACAAGCCAGAAACTGTCAGTTTCACTGCTCAAGTTGCCTACAAAATATTATTAAATTGTAATGTCCGATCCAAAATCATATACTGGCTAGAGTGAACAATATCCGCTCTATCACTGAGCGCTACTTGTATTATTCAGTCAATTACGTTATCTGGCAGAAAGTATGCCTTTGCTCTAGCTATAACTAAAAATGATTTTAAACCGATCTTTCATATTTGTTTCAGGTCTGCACCTAAGCACACAAAGCACCAAGTCAAAGGATACAGTTTTCACCACCTTTGGTAAGACAATTAGTATTATAGTCAACATAATGTAAAAGATGACAGTAATGTTCGTGAAGAGAAGTACTAAATAAATAAAGGTAATACATGCCTACCAACATACGCCAAAAATAAGGTAGCCTAAACAGGATCACTCAAATCTTAAATTGCTGATTTATAGCATAGGGAGACGGCTGTAAACAATCATGACCATAATTGCATGAGGAATGAGAAGTTGCTACAAATTGAGCAGTCACGGACCTTATCAGTCTTTTGGCTATTCGCTGTACAAATTGCGTATATGGCCCATAGTGTGATACGAAGACATGTATCTGGAAGCCTTTGCCCTATATTCAAATTTATAATATTCAACGCTCAAACATACATTTATGATAACATTTCGGCATTTCGGGAACTCAGCAAATACCTACGCTTTTTAAATGTGATTGCATCCGTTGGATTTCATTTTTCATTGGTATATTGACAACGAAACTGCAAGCACTTTTATAACCCTGTTAAAATGAAATATTTTCATCACTGAAAGTATTTAGCCTACGCAGGAATATGTTTGGACGTATATGTTCATGAAATTGATGGTTTCAGTAACCGCGCAAAAGCGTTCCACGATCCCAACTCTCTTGCGCACTTTACCGCACGCAATTACAAAAAATTTTAGGTAAAATACACTGGACAAGAAAAATCAGTTAGATTGTATATTTACGGACTTTTCTGTAATAGTGCATGTTTAAATCAAAAAATTCAATGGCTAATCTTCCCATGAACTTAACTATACACTTAAGCCTCTTTTATGCATCATTTCCTAAGCAATTGAAAATTTTTCCTTATGTGGTAACATTAAGACTTGGGTCTTATAACGAAATAATATTAATTTAGGACAACGTAAGATCTATAAATCAAAATATTCGTTTCGGCATTTATTTATTCTAAGATAAAGATTTAGATAAAGATCATTTCAGATCCCTAAAGAAATGTTATGCAAGACGCGTTCAAAATTAAATTCATAACCACGAAGTTACTTCGCCGAAAAGTATATGAATAGCTCTCCAATATCAATCACGTCCCTACAGCCATGTGACACACAATTTAGAAGTGTAAACGATGCATGTTAATTTTATTTTTGAGTCGGTATGAAAAATGTTCTATAGTGAAATAAATAAGAGAAATAACACTGACGCAAAGTTCATTGATGTTCGTCTCCATTCTCAGCTTTTTTTGCAAAATTAAGCTATACAAAAAAATTGGCATGGAGATTCAATTAAGACCTCTGGCCAATGTCTCTGTGCTATTGAGAATATATGGGTAGCTAAGTTTATACAGGGCTTTTTGGAGCGCGTTAGCGATTTATTGTGAAGGTTTTTGATTCTAAAGAAGTGGACCAAAATGACCGAAAAAATGACGTGAACAAAACTGGAAGAATGTAGGAATATACCAAGAAGACCTTAGTACGAAATGTCAAAATTCAATTGCGTTGTGCCAAAAAAAAAGAGAAATTTCCAAGCATATTTAGCTTACCTTTGACAAAAGGGGCCAAGGAATTCACATTAGGACGTTTCTTGGGTAGAGTTCTACTGTGACCTCCCTACAGCATCCAAGAAGGGAAGGTGCTTCTAGTGAAATTATCTGCAACCGATTGCACTAATAAATGGACCATCAGGATCATTGTGCTCAGCAGTCGACAAATTAAGCAACCCGGGATCTATACTCTTTGTCTTCGTTCGTGAGGATATGATGAAAAACTGAAAATAAAATAAAATATAACAGTTGTATTCAAGTAAATATAACTATTGAATTCATGGTATCCAGAATGGAATCACGTTTTTAATTAATAATGACACGTTATAAGCCAGAAAAAGGCATTTTCTCAAGACATATAGGATCATTGCTCATACCAATTAAAACCAAAATGAGCAACCATTTGAGCGAAATTTTCTGAAAGATGCTTGTCTTCTAGGGGCCTTGCAATAATTGACCATTTTTCTAGATAAAAGTTTCGCCTGCGATGCAGTAGAACCTCCAGGTCAGTAAGTAATCTGAAGGTACCTGCTGCAACATAGGCAAAACTGTTGTCTACTTAAATGAACAAACGTGGCAGGGTACCTCAGCACATCCATCTTCAAACTATCATCATGGCAAGGTCTCGTTTGAATTTTTCTTTCCGAAATTATATTACATACTATTTCCTGTGGTGATTTTAATGATGATGTTTATTGATGAAAGGGCTTGTGGGTGCTCCTCCACTAAGGTTTGTTTTGGGCGACAACAGTAACTCCAGCCATCCTGCTGGCGTCTTCATGTCAGAAGTAAAAGTCATCTGATCAGTGAAGAGGGCTTTTGGGTGTCCTTCCACGCTGACTGACAGTTCCTCAAGCTACCCTGCTGACGTCTTCAGGTCAGAAATAAAAGTCTTCTGACCAGAAGACGCCAGCAGGATAGCTGTACTGTCAGTCAGCGTGGAGGGACACCGGAAAGCCCTCTTATTTGATGGTTAACCCCGCGGAGACCTCATATTCAAAATAATATATCCTTAGTTCATGAAAATACGAATTTTCCTATCCAAGACGTATTATATCTGGTGTAGGCGGCAAGGGTCAAGTCTTTCTCCGGTACGCTGAAGCCTTAAAAGATTTTATAGTCCTGCTATATCTATACAGCCAATTCAATTCACTGCCATGCCTGAATAATATTATGTGTGTGTTTTTTGTTGAAGTGTCCTCGGTCGAGCCAGTGTCCACGATCGAGCCGTGGCCCATGGGGGCTGAGGCCCCGGTGGGGGAGGCCCCGGCACAACGGAGACCCTCGGCGGCGGAGTCGGCGTCGGTGGAGGCTGCCGCGGCGGCGGACGCAAGCGCCAGCGGAAGGGCCGCCTCCTCATCCTCCTCCTCCTCTTCGCACCCCACCCACTCCCCCAACCCATCCCACCTCCCCCTCGCCCTCCTCTCCTTATTCCTCCTCCTGCTCCTGCACCCCTCCCCCCTCGCGACCGCCCTCTCTTCTGGCGCGCTGATGCAAGGAGTGCACGCCACCCGGCCTCCTTACAGGTGACAATCTTCCGAAGTGATGATCGTGACTACGTTGACAATCGAGAATGTCTTTGCGGCACCCACTGAATTTTGGAAACAAAAGAAATAGGAACTGAGATCAAGAGCGTGAGGAAAAAATGAAACCGGTACCCCGACGTCTTTACCAATTTTATTCGGAGATGTTCCCAAAATATCGGATGGTAGAGGGAGAAAAATATACTCATACACATTTAAATCATGAATGGTTAGCTGACACGTTTGGTTTGCAAACATCTCCTTGGTCCAGAGGCGTTTTGTGCTTGAAATGTGTAGTTTTTAAGTCTGGGGTCATGAACGTTAAAGACGAGTGTAAGAGCATGCAAATATATGAATAAAAGTTCAGTTGAGGAGCAGGGGGCGCTCGATATTAATTCGTGTGCCGCGCAAAGTGTAAAAAAATTCGTGCTTCCGCGTGTGTGATGTGGTTTCATAACCTGTTTCATTCATAGGAAAATTTAGACAAGTCATGAAAGTTGCCGCTCTCAAGGGTACTTTTCAGCTCGATGGTTTTGCCCAGGATACACATTAAATTACCAAAATAAAAAAGGCATTGGATTCAATGAAAACGAATCAGACTGCTAATATGAATGGATATTTCCTATGAGTCGTAAGTTTCAGATAGCAGAGTGTGAAGAAAACATGGATTTATCTCCGAGATGGGAGGAATAAAGTGTTTGAGTGCTCAGAGATGAAGACTGGTGATAGTGTTGTGAACCTACCTTTATTATGAACATGACGAAGTGGAAAAGGTCAAAGTAAGTAAAGGACGAAATTCAGGTGCTGCCTTCAAGTGAGACATTTTTCCTCATATATGTGATCACTTAATACAGATAGTGCGCTCCACAGTAGTTACTTAAAGGGTGCATAACTTTTGGGCGAAAATTGTTTGTGGCGTTGCATTGACGAGCAAGGTAAAAAGTCCTCAAGTTTTTATATTATCTGAGATAATTCACGCTAGAACTCATTAACTGAGCTAAAAAAAAGTCTCCAAATATTGTTTTTATGAAAGTGTTTTTTTAACGATGTTCGTTGCAAGCATAACAATTGTTTTAAAAGCCCAACGTTTATTTCACTTTTTTAGTGACCTCATATGCCCATACCGATACAATTTTGAAAGAAACTTTAGAACACGACCAATAATTTCTATCAGTGTCATTGGCATTAATTTTGCTGTGTTTATAGAAGAAGAATCTACGACTGAATACTCATCTTAGGGTTATGGATGGAACTGTGACATTTCCTACATTATGACCTGTTTTATATATTCTTAGTTAAATGCCACCATTATGAGAAATGTTATCTTTCACCTTGAGTTATTAATCTTTCATTAAAATTATCCCATTTAAAATATGCTAAGAGAAATCAAAACCCAAATAAATAGTATGTACCTAAATGAAGGGGTTCCGAAGTATACATGATTTAACGAATTCAACACTTGCAGTGCAAAACATCTAATTATGATGTCCCGATGAAAATATAATGGTGGCCAATTTGACAAAATTCAAAATATGCCTGCTCCATACTGCTCTATGGAATATTGTTTTATGTCTCATGTAATATAAAGATCATTCTCTTGTGCATATCTGGATAATAATGTTTATCATATCGGAGAATAAAACCGCGAGTAAAGCATTACACAATACAAAAGAACAATACTTGTAAGTACTATTACTGGATAGTACTCCCTGAAACTATAAGCTATAAGTAATGTTTGTTTGTAGTGTATAAAAATTGATGACCGTATATCGTGTTATAATTACGACACCGAAAATAAAAGAAATGTGGTATACTATCCTGGAATGAAATGTTTCTTTTATACACCTCCAAATAATCGTCCGATATTGTTTCTATGTATGGCTATTAATAAAAGCAATTAAAGACTCAAAGTGGGAAATATTTTTTTATTTGACATGACAATATTCATGCATATTGAAACTGAGAACCTTGCAGAAAAATCAGTGGTGTTCCATGCACAGTGGGCTGCTTTAAAACTTAATTTACACAACCTAAACCTTTTTGAAAGTTCCTTATTTCTTGTTTAAGTATTGTAGAAATAGGTATAAAAATTAGGTAATGTTTTGATGGAATCGTTCGACTCTGATTTATTTCACCTCCCGCACTTCCCTTAAAGGCTCTATCACACTGTCTAGATTAAGACTCTCAAGATTAAAATGACCGCTAAAAAGTATAATCTTCTTTTATGTCCTTTGCTGTCCACAAGAATATATAAAGAAGTAATTTTGTGATTAAAGATTATGTAAGAAAGTTTCTACTTGAAATAGAAGCAGATATAGAATCATGCTTCATGTAAAATTTTCAACCAAAATATTTGAAGAACTGAACATTCATTTTTGTACTATACCAATAGTACAAAAAATGAACTAAAATTATAATTTATTACGGCCTGTTAAACGTTAGGGCTTCATTTTTTAAGTTTTTTACTATAAAATTTTAAAATTTAGGTGAAAAAGTCGAAACATTTCAGGGTCAAAACATCCAATAATTAAAGCCTGAAGAATGCTTTGTGATACTGCCCTTAATTTATTACTCAAGTGGAGGTTTAAAGAAAAGACACTGTGATTTGTTGGACGAAAAATTAAAATTTTCAGCGCTGAACATCTTTATAGAGACGACGTAATTGATGCTGCAAGTTGTTTGTTCTAACAGCTTTTTTCAAAGTAATATCCAGCATTCATAAGCCTGGAAGAAAGATAACTATATCTTGATATCAGTGAAATATAATCACCCTATATGCAAATTTCTTCAAAATTCCAACAATCTTAAGAGGGATTCAAGAAGTTAATGGTCAGAGAAATAAGAAATAGTATCCCTATTTTATACGAAGCATAGTTAATATCTACTACTTTGCATTTTCCCTGCAAACTACTTTACTTTTCAAAGATCACGCTATAGCCGTGAAAACTTAGTGGCGTTTCCCGCTAAAATTGCACAACAACAAATATTCCTCAGAGAAAATAATCACTCGCCCTGACAGGAACTCGAACCCGGACCCTATGATTTCCGACCAGGTGCTCTACCAGTTGAGCTACCAAGGCTTCCGGTTTCTCTGTGTTCTCTCTCTATAATTTCCACGGAGGAATAAGACGCCTTGGTAGCTCAACTGGTAGAGCACCTGGCCGGAAACCAGGGAGTCCGGGTTCGAGCAACACCACCTAGATTGGATTTGATCTAGGTGGTGTTGGTTCGAGGCCTGATCAAGACGAATGATTTTTTTCTCTGTGGAATATTTACTATTGTACTTTACTTTTACCTAGATATCACATATATGTACACATATAAAGTTGTATGCTTGCAAGAAATCTACTTAGTTCTGCCTGTAAACAACACATCATGTTATAAATTTAATCAGCGAAACTGATGATATGAGATTTCAAAATATATTAGACTAATAGGGTGTAAAAATGAAATACCCGGCCTTGGTGTCGCAGAATTATGAACTGTCTAAGCAGATAATCACAAACCTTGAATAAAGCTTCCAAAAGCTTCCAAGACTTGCTTTCAATACCCCAAGCCAGTGCTAACTGAATAGAATATCAATTACTTTCCAGCAACCTTTTTTCTTACTTAGTTGCAGTTTCCAAGAAATGAATAATTTTCGGTCATCTTCCATAGTCATACGGCATGTGAAACCCAGACTTAGCCGGGAGGAGTGTGGGGATTGTAAGTAACAACTGTTCTTGTGAACAAGCTAGGAGGGTGCTAGGTCTCTTACTCTCCATTAGACTGGAGAGTTGAAGAGAGGCAAATAGAATTATTAGTAAACAACTTCTCTACAAGAAGATGAATTCATTCCCAATAAAAGTTTTAGAACGTAAAGAAATGGCTATCGTATTTCTAAAAATAAATGCTACTGATACTTGCTTTTATTTAATTATTCATGATAAATTTATACCGAATAATTTGTGCCAAATGTGTAGCAAATTTAGGCGTATATTTGAGGATAGTACGCTCTTTCGCAGGAGCAAATATTTGAATGGTTTCCCCTCATTAACGAATATGTATTGAAGGCAAATTTTGTCATTTCCATTAAAGCTTCAAACTGGTCATTCTCAAAAAATGATTTAATATTGTGACGGGACACGTGGCTGGACTGTTCGACCTCTTCTCAGCCGGGGTTTGTCTCCGTACGGATCCTGCGGTCGGGCAATTTCCCCCCCCTCTTTCCCGTTCCCTCCGTCAGCCACGAATGAGAACGCGCCAACGCCACTCCGGAGAAAGGAAAAGAAAGCTTCGCTCCTAATGAGAAGCGACAAGGGGTGCCACTCAAAACCGGGGTCAAGCTGATCAGCAAGCAGAGGTCAACGAGAAAAATATCTTAGGGTGAGGCCTTCGCGGAACTGCAGCATTACCCTCCGAGATCGGCGGTGATCGGACCTGAAAATCGGATGGACGCGGATCACCGCGTTCGGGAGTAAAAGACGACTCGCGTTCACAGAAAAAACACCGATTTATTACTAGACACATAGGATAATTACACTCCTACACTATAATGAGGGATGAATGAGTTGGTGATACGTGAAACATTAATGAAATATACCCAAATGATAACTAACCTAACTAAGAACTAATGAATGATACAAAAAATGAACAGTGAAACCCTTTGAAAAATGAAATGAAATGACATGAAACCCTTTATACAATATTTACAAGCTCCTCGTCCTTTCGTTTGAAATATGGTTGAGGACCACTAGGACGGGAGGAGAGTGATACAATTTCAGTCTGCTTGGGACTGATTTTGAAATGACGTGCGCCCCTCTTAGAGAATGTGAGTTCACTTGCGCAGGACGGTGGAGTTGACTCAGGAGTTTGGTAGCGACGGCTTTCGCCCCGATTCACTGGGCGTCGAAGACGGGGTCGGAGTTCGCTCGACCGTTGGTCGATCGGTTCGGGGAGGTTTGATAGGAAAGTACTATGCCTTGTAAGGTGTCTGGAGAATGCCCGGAGACGCGTGGGTTTCCCGGCCCTGGGGTGAGAAATCGTTGGCGCCGGTCCTCGGTCCAACCTTCTACGTCCGCCTTAGAGCCAACAGGGAAATTGTCGCCTGGCTGCGATGTCGTCCGCTTGCACGAGATGTGTCCTCTCAAGCAATGACTCCTTCGCAGGTCCGCCTCTCCAGCTCCACGCCTTATGGCTGCTTTCAATCTGTTCTCCTCGCTTCTCCGTTCTCTTCGTCCACTTGCGTCGCTTCGCTCTCCTTCCTTTGAGTCGTCTCTCTCCGTCTGCCGTCTTTCACTCTGGAGTCAGAGGTTTGAGGTCTGGGTCTGGGGCGAGCTCACTGGGGAACCCCTTTATATATCCTCGGTCATTGCGACCGGCGCTACAACTAACATTACAAATAATGGAGGATCGAAAAAATGGTGGGCGGTAATTTGAATCACGCGCGAGCCGTCTCTCTCTCCGTTTGTCGCGCGGATCCATACGATCGCGCGAAGACGCCGCGATCACGCTCACACGAGCAGATCGTCACAATATATTTAAATCTTATTACTCAAACCAAAAACAGTTGTGTAAATACACTACATATACATTTTGTCAAAGGTTTTTTTCCGTACGTAGAACATTCATTAGTTACTTCATATGTTTCTTAAAAAGTTTATTTAAAACAATTCTGCATACCTTGTATTTTCGTATAAATTGGTAGTGTAGGAAAACGCATTCGTAAATTATTTCATGTCATTAACCAGACAGGGTATTTGACTACCGATCTTTTTCTTTGATTGCCATTGTAGCGATTCTATTCGTACAATTTAGCACGACAGATTAATGCTATCCAGCAACCACCCATCGAGAGATCGCGAGCGCCTGCTTTGAAGCCCCCATTTAATGTAAAAAAAAGTGGATCAGTGACGGGAAAGCAAATAATAAGAGACATCGAACAAAAGGGCGAATACTTTCGCTGAACCGTGCTTCACTGCATTCAATATCTCCCTCCTCTCCGAGAAGCCAGGATCCAAATCGAAGCACTTAAAAAGTTCCCCAGTGGAAGCATAAATAAATTAGGCTCCTTTTTTCCTTTCTCGTTCAGATTGTTAGGAAAAACAAGCAAGCTAAGAGACGGGGAACGAAAATCAGTTAGAGATTTTATTGTGTGAGTTTCTCCCTCCCCCCAAGCCATTGCTTCCCTCCCCCTGAACTTCATCCTTACGCCCCCTTCTCTCCCTCCAATCCCTCTGCGTCTACTTCGGAAAGCACACACACGAGGAATCGGACCCATGGACCAACTGTTTTTCTCCCTCCACTTTCTTTGTCCCTTCTCCCTCCTTAGTTCACCAAATTCCTTCCCCTTACCCTTTATATTTGTTTCCTTCGGGAATCACAACCCCATCTCTTTGCAATAGCTTTTCGGTTTCCCTGAATCCAGTTCCTTTAAAATCGACCATCATTGCCTTTTACCATATTCCTTGCGAGTCATTCTTGCCCGTCGGCCTCCTTCGTCTTCCTTTTTCTCTCTGAAGAGAAAAATACTTCTCCTATTCATTTGCCATCTCTTTTCCTTCTTCGCACCCTGCCCGAGTGCTCTCTGGGATGAGAGAGGAGGAGCAGCAGGCGCGACCTCTGGGGAGAATGAGTGGAATCTCTCCCAAATCCTAGGAGGCCAAAGAAGGCACTGTTATAGTTTCCCATCTCCGAACTTTTATTATCTTCCTTGTTCTTTCCTTCGGTGTTTCTTCAACTTCTCTCACCCTTCCTCCCTACGTCCTCTCCCACGCTGTTTTATGTTTCGGGAGTTAGAGGGTATGCGTAGAGGTATTGGGGGATCGTCAAATAACGAGTTAAAGCATCACTGCTGAAAAAGATTATCTTTTAGTATGTAGTGATTCTGCATGCAAAGGAATATAGAGGTTGACATACATTCTTTAGGAAATAAGTGTGTATGGCAAAATTTCTATTTTTTTCATTTCACCATATGCATACTAAAATAATTGGTAGGTTTTTAAATAATGGCTGCCAGATAATCCATAAATAAATTGTTTTTTAAACCTTTCGAGCCAAATTACCTTCTTGAAAATTAAATCTTTTTATATATTAAGGCAATTTATCTAATACATGGTACGTATACATAATTCATTGCTATTATTCATGGCATATAGAATAATTCATAAAAATGAAAAGGGAGTTGGGCTTAAAATTTTTCTATCGGCTTTCGATGAATACTCCACCGTATGACGGCCTTAACATGTTTAAAAAATAAGTTAATTTTTCTGACACTGATGACCTTCGGTGACATAAAATATCCAATTCCAGCGGAAAAAATGGTTGCTCAAAAATAGCAAAGTCTTTATCAAATATATTAATACAGCTTCAAAGTGTGAAGGCTGAAAAGTTAATATAATGTGCAAAACTGCTCCTTTAAAAATCTTAGACTTAAAGAAATGCCGAGGTTTGAATGCTCTTTCCTGTTTTCCTATCCAGGGAAGAGACAATTACTAGAATATTTACATTGCAAAGGTCAAATTAAAATTCCACCTCCTCTGCCTTCTACGATTTCAGCATAATTTTGTAGCATTTTGTATTCTATATGGTAACATTAAAAAATAAATTTCAATTCATTAATATTATATACTATTCTTTCTGTAAACGTAATGATAAATAATTGGCCCACGTGAATTACAATTTATGGTATAATTAATTTCGCATCCGCATTTCACCAAGATTTTGACTTCCCATGTATTAGTTACACCCTAAAAACAGACTATTAAATACCTAAGCACCGAGTAAGGCATACGAGCCCTTCAGGACATAGTCTTCGCCTGGTTTCGGGTTTCCTCATTTGAGACTGCGTTCCTTATCTTTGGCGGTCACTCCCCTCAACCCCACTTTTGTTTGGATTTATTCGTCTGGGCAAATTAATTGCATTCTGGCACAACTACCCAGCTATATTGAATTCTTAGACACCGTTTTATTTTCCCCTTTGTCTGTTGGTCAACTCTATGCCCAAATTCGAATAGGTCCAAATTCGCCAAAAATTATCGAAAAAAATTAACTGAAGTTAGTCTTGTTTCAGCTTATGTATAAATTTAACGATTAAAAGTTTCCTAAAAATTCTTCTAAAAAGTAACGATTAGGTTATGTAGTTAACTAAATTTTTAAGCATAAATTTTAATCGTTAATTGCTTTAATGGCTAATCCCAACTATGATTTTACTTAATTACAAACTATCACTTACTTATAAAATATTTATACGAAGAGTGAAATGAGTACCTTATTGCCTGAATGAAAGTAAGCGATAAGCCAGAATTAATATTAAAAATTCTGCTGTCAACTTGCCAATGCAAACGCAGTAGATGATTCGGAATTTTCTAAAAAGATCATGTGAGGAATGTAAAGTGATGACAATAGTAAGGAAAATAAAATAGTAACATTATTCTCATAATTTGCGATTGTTGAAACAGCCTTTAAAAATTTAAAAGCTCATTTCTTCTCGAAAATTGAATAAATGACAAATTCAGCCAATTGACAGCAAAACAACATGGTATACACCTATATGAGGTCAAAGGTAATTCTTATTAGCCGTGCATGGTGAAATATTGTATTTAATAGACATTTCCAAAAAATAATTGCCTCCTAAGTCATCCCATTGACAAGGCGGAGGAAATTATGTGATTTTTTTCCTTTGCGAAAACCATGCCTTAGCTAAAATTATGTTACGACAGGTTGACGGAGCTAAAGAGGTCTACGGGAACGATAAATAATCTATTCGAGCAATGAATGACAACTTGTGCAATAAACAATGGTTCGAGTAAATTTTTCAATGACAGTACAATCAAGCTTCAACCTGCTTTTACTCTCAAGGTTACATTCAATCATTTATAGATAAATAAGTTCCAAAAATATCACTAAAGCCATACCGGTATTCAAATTGAAACCCACGATGTTTGCTTCAGGCAGATGGTTTAAGAGATGGCCAATGCTTCTTGCTAGAAATATACTTTTGTTCGTAATCTAATTTTGTAATAAAATGTAAACACCTAGGCTGCTGTGTTAAATAGTTAACTACACATTAAGAGTAATTTTATGAGTACAAGAATGCAAAGACATATAAAGAACGTGTCTGAATAATTATGGCTGGATTTGCGCTTGACGCATTGGACCAGAGAATCTTCTCACATCGATACTAGAGAGGCTTAGAGATCCCTCGAACTATAAAACATATTGGAGTCGAAGGAGTGGAAGTGGCTGGGAATTTCTATTTCGCACTGTCAACTTCTTATTGAGGACAAAAATGGAGATGCCTTGTTTGCTGAAGGTGAGGGCAAACCAGAGAAAGTGGCTGAGTGGGAGGGGGTATTAAGGGGAAAGGGAGGAGAAGCCGCTGTAAATGAGGAGAAGTAACTTCCTTCCCTGTCTGCACAAGAGGGGACCAGAGGTGAATAGGTAAGAAAAAGCAGAATATCAGATTTGAGAACGTAGTAACAAGGATTTCAAATGCTTTCAATCTTGTCTCCATACAACTGTACAACAATAGTCTTGACTGACTTTGAAACAAGTTCTTAAAATTTAAATGGTACCATTAGGTACAGGCATAATAATTAAAAGTTCATCTTACAATTTAAGCAGCTTTGATAAACTGGTGCAGCCCAAAAGAGTAAATATATTATTTTCAGAGGTACATACGAAGAAAATATTTCAACTCAACGTACCTACTACTTGTTCCACATTATTTCCCGTTTGTAATTGTCTGTATTTCAAAAACAGCTGATAAATAAAATACTACTTTAAGCCTGCCTTGTTACCTTCAGGGCCAATACACAGCGCTCACATGCTCCAGATACACTATAAATACCTTCGTCTTCTTGATCTGATTTCTCATGGCAATTTTTTCACTTTGTTTTTCCATAACATTAATAACATTAGATTAGTTTTCTATCTGACGAATAAAACAGTTTTCTCGTGCAAGCCCTTTAAAAAAACTACAAATATACCAGTAGACGGTATAACAAGCCCTAAAACAATTAAATTCGAAGTCTCATTAAATATTCGAAAACACACTTTTTTATGCAAAATTACCTCCTAAAAAGGGGTTTTATTGGATTGGAACCTATTGGATAGATTTGGACGTTTTTTCATGGCGTACAACTTCATAAAATTTGCGTAATCGGTATAGTAGACTGTTTACACCAGATTCCAGCATGCGTTGGTAAATTAATCAATTGTCATAAAATGTCAAATTATTAGTAGCTGCGAATATAAGTATAAGGAAATTTACAATAAAATATGAATTTTTTTAATATGAAATGCCATTTACTCTCTTGGACCATTTTCTTATTATTCCGCATAAATATATCCTCCTCGAACGTAATGGAAAAACTAGGAAATATGGGAAATTGTTCCAGCATAGAGAAATAGAACAGTAATGAAAGAAGAGGCGTATTTCCATTTCTGGAGGAAAGCCCATGCCTCTAGCAGGCGCAAGCAGATGTGGGAAATTAAAAATTGAAGTACTTCTAAAGGAGATAGGTATATGAGCGCAGAGGTAACGGTCATGGGTGAGTGGAAGAGAAGAAACCTTGAGAGCATAAGGAACGAAGGAACGCATTATCCCTGGAGTTCCTCTCCTACGACACACTTGGGACTTCGGAGACCAACGTTCGCCCCACAGGCGTAGAGATAGTCAGAAAGATGGCTGCAACTCTGATTCATTCTATACCACTGGTGTCCCTCTGCTAAAATTGCCATGCTTTCCAGAGAGGGCCAGTAAAATTGGGGATAGCATTTGCTATTAGAAGTTATTAATGCACGGACTACAGTAGGTTTCACGGGGTAAGCAAGCATTTTTGACGGCATATCGAGTCCTCATAATGATCAATGGACCTTTTTAAGTAAGGAATTTAAAGCTGAGCCCTATGTTAAAAAATGGAATAAAAATTAATATTTTGTGGATAATATTTAATGTTTTAAAGGATATTGTTGCCTTCCTATCTAAAAGTATTTGACTGAAAATTTATTTCCTAAATTTCCCAATGCTTCAATATTTACATTTGAAATCGTACTTGTTATTAAAAATTATGCTTGTTATTATTACCTTATTAAAAATACTTTACCATGTGAATAGACAAACGGAAATAAAAGTATTGATCTTGAGTGAATTTTGAGATAAAAATCTTCAAAAAGTGCTATTTGTTAGATATTCAGTATTGTATGCTCGGTGAAATTATGTAATTAAAATATTTAAAATCTATGGAGTGGTTGCCGTTTGTTTACTGTCGTGACAGCATCTAAAACAACTTTAAACATTTTCATGACTTAGTGCAGGAAATTTACATTGCATAACAAACAATTTATACTGGTATGCACAAATAAAACCTTGCTACGCTGCCTTAATGCCCTTTGCCTATTCATATAATGCTATGCGATATCTATGGTAAATTGAATATAGAAAATTTATTTATCGTAAAATGGAATTCAAATTATCACCATGCATAAATCATAGCTGCGTTCCCAGAATAGTTTCATGTACCTTCGCCGCAACTGGATATATCATGCACGCTAATACTATTTTGTATAAAAAGACATAATTGTGCCCACCAGAATTCTGCTAGGTTTACTATGCTTGAAAAGAACACTCTAATGGACAGCTTGGAATGTAATTATCATAAAATGAAAAATTACATACTTATAAAATGACCGTATTACCGCATACAATACAGGTTGCTCTTGAAAAAATGTTTAAAATTCTTCTCGCGTGTGAAATGCAGAAAATACCTTTTAATATTAGTTACTGCGGATGTTTGATTTTAGTGCAGTTTCTTCCAGTTCAACATTGCAGATTAGGATAATACAGAATTTTGTCACTCAAAAAGTATCCCTAACTCCCTGAAACCACATTGCTACATCTTTTCTATTGGTGTTAAAAATACCTTGCTGTACGGAAGAAGAATGAAACTTCTGTTGTTACTTTTAACAAGGTAAAATAAAATGAGTCGCATCATACATTTAATCAATAATTTTATATATCACACCAACTTTTGGTCTCGTCAGTGCCATGTCATCAAATCATCAGTTCATTATGACCACGATGTATCTAAATCTGAGTTGTAAATTAAATCATTTCAGGTGAATTTGTAACATGAATTGATGTCTTCTGGTGAAACTATGCAACATTTCCACTAGGCATAGTCCGATACACTTAATTTTATCCATTGTACTATTGATTAGTGGAGACCTAAAATTTCCTTGCCGTGAAAATTGATAAAAAGGCGTATTTAGGATATGCAATCACAGGACACCCCTGGAAAATTAACCTTGCGACGGTTCACATAGAGGTGCACTTATCTTATTCCCAAAATTCTCGTAAAGTCGATACTTTTTAAACCCAGTTCACTTATGATGTGTCAGGAGCTAAGCCATTAATATACCTAAAAACAAAATATAGCATCTGAGAAATTAATATAATGAATGCAAAGGAAAGGTAGCGTTTGCTCAAAATCCACGACGTTTCACAATTACAGTAGTAAACTAATGAAGAGAACTTATGTACAAAGATTAAACAATTTATGTATGAAATGCAAAACCATAAGTAAGGGATTAGTGGTAATGCATAAAAGGAATTATAAAGTTTTAACCGTATAGCCAGCGAAATACAATATAGTGTATTAGCTGGTCCTGAAAGCTATGATTTTATATAAAACATCGTGCATATACTTTTCATTCATGCTTTACGTCAAGGGTTTCTGTTGGTCACTTGAATTAAAAATATAATGATAAATCTCGTTTATCCCTAGGAATCTGTCATCGTTGTACCTAAAGCATAAATGTCAATATTAAAATATCAAATACATTTTGAGTTAAAGTACTCATGCTTTCAATATGTATAAGTCATTAAGGACTCATAAATCAATGCTCCCCATAAAAATCATAAAGGCTTTTTATTTCTCAAATAAATGCTTACCTTATTTCATTTCTTTGATAAAGCAACTGTGAATCATATATTAATTCTCACGCATGATCAAATATAAACAAAGTTTTTATTCAAAGGAATGGTTCGTTCATTCTGTTTAAAGAGATGACTCCAGTCTCTTAATTCTATCTCCAATAATACGCTACTTCATCATAAATATCACTGTTAAGATTTTTATGTCCAACCATTACAACTATCAATGAGCAGTGGCATATTTAGTTCAGTACAAATATTGATAAAGTTATGGATATGCATGCCCGTTAACTTCCACCAATTAGTCGTCCCTTATCAGTCATTTCGTATATTTTCCAAGCACTTAAACACCTTGGCGAAACCCTTTTGTCTACGAACGATTTTGGGGTATATGAAGAGTTGAGGAATTTACTCTCTAATAAGTATGAACAAACAGTACAAACATATTTCGCTCGATCAATTTACGTGATCAAGGCGTTAGTGGATGGCATTCAATGCCTTCAAAGACACATGAGGTTAGCACTAAAGTTCAATTTGGGGAGGAGAAATGCAGGAGAGGGTGTAAGGACGCTACGGAGGCTACAGATAGAAGACAATGAAATGTTGAGGAAGCGGAGAATAAGACACAGGACATGCTGTAGAAAGAGGAGATAAAATAAAATAGGACGAAGCTTCAGCTAGGGACGGGAACGGAGACGAGCGAGGGATCTATCTGGGGCGATCGCACTTGGGAGAAGGACGGCATGTAGGTGGCATTGGCGGGGATAAGCAGGTCGGTTTTTATCCCTTCTCCGATCGAGGGGACGGGAAAGGGACGGCCCGGGCAAGCCAAAGGATCTATCTAACAGAGGCAAGAGAAGCAGGGGGCACTGGGATAAGATGGGGTCAACAGGGTTTTGAGGATAAGTTTTGGAAAAGAAAGCCAATTTTAAGGAGCGGCGGGAAGAAGTTGCACAGGGTTCCTATGCGAAAGAGGGGGTGCTTTTCCCAGGGCATTGACGGATGACCAAGGGAAAAGGGACGACGGAGAGATGAGATGAGGGCAAGGGTATGGAAAAATTGGCAGCAGGAGGCCGGAGGAAAAAAAATGTCCGATACTCTTAGAGCTTCCAGTCGCCATCTGGTGGCGAAATGGGTCCGCGAGCAGCCGATGCATAAATTTCTCCTTTTTATTGAAACTCCCAACTCAATTTTTTCCTAGTGCACCCCGCCAACACTAGACCGTATAATCTGACGTCGGGATGCAAATTTGGTTTTCTTGTCAACGACCCACGAGACGATAGCTTAGAGGGTCACAAAGAATATATTTAAAGTAGCGGGAATTCTTGCTCAATAAAGGCGTTTGCTTCAGAGTTACGCACGGTAAAATTGAATTCTTCTCTAGGGAAATACATTTAAACTGTGGGTACAAATATCAGATTGAGCAATGGTTGAAAAAATGAGGCAAACCCATAGATGCCATATGTATATTTGCCAAATTATTGCAATTGCTCCGTAAAAATTTTCTAAAATTATATTAAGTATGAGAGTCTGTAAATTATATTAAGCATGAGAGACTCGAAAAAGATTTTTTGGTTACCAGCTCAAAAGAGTTACCATTCCTTATCTTCCTAAAGTACGTTAAAGCAGTTTTTTACGACACTTTGGGACATGGTACTTTCTATAAGCTCAGTACCCTAAATTTCATCTGGCCATAAATATATATTTATATATATTTTATATATATATGTATATATAATATATATATATATATATTATATATATATAAATTAAGTAAGAAACCCTTTAGTAATAAGAGCGTAATGAAAATAAAAAAGTGCATTTGATTAAAATGTAGGTTTTTTGTCAATTTCTCTTGGCTAGAAGTATTTTGTACTATATTTCGCAATATATGATGCATTGCTGTGTATTTAATGCATGAATTAGAGCGAATCTAACGCATATTTAAGGATTGTAGGATATTCATTCATCGTTATAAGAAAAATACTTGGCCGGCCATTTCCATTCTATGCACTATATCTCTATCCTTCCTTCTTCATTTTTTCCATATTTCACCCTGTTTTCGGGTCACTGCGAATATAAAAAAATGTCCCTTCTCATTTGCACTTATTATGATATATTCTCCAAACAGCACCTTATTCTGATACTATATTAGGTATATCAAATACCATCTTCCATCCATTATAATTGCCTCTTTTTGATTTCTCCTTCTCCCTTTCCATCCCTTTTCTTCGCCTTTTCTTCATTCACCTAGTCTTATCTATCACTCGCCTGATCCATCTTTGGAAAAAAATTCATAAGTTTAGTGATCACTTAAAATTGTTATGCAAATGCGAGAGTAATGCACGCTATGTTCAGAAGAAGAAGCAACATACATGTTGCCTCCTGTACCCTAAGACACATAACTTCAATAGCTAGAATAAAAAGGTTTTGAAATGATTAAGTTTCTTTTCATCAAACCTGCTGCTAAAAAAAGTAATTTATGATGTTACTTTTTACATAATGCTCCGATATGAACATTGAAAGTTAATAAAATATTTCAAGTTACACATTAATATTTTAATCAAAATTATTGACATATAATGCCACATGTAATCCTATTACAATTCACCGAGAGTTTACGTCAACTCTAATGTTCAGGCACATTTTGTAATGCATGCTGAGTTATAATCATATTATATGGCAGCACTGGTTTATAACCAATTCATTAACATATCTTTATTTGCATTAAAAGTTGGGACATACAGGAGAATATCACTCTGAACTGGGAAATAAAGGTTGTGGACTCAAATCCTGATGTAGTTTCTTTTAGCGTAAAGAACTAATGGTGTGTTATACCCTCATTCAGGTGCAACTTAACCCAGGTTGACAAACAGTCAATATTAAAATGTATGAAACCATAATAAATTTCTCCATTAATAACTGAATTCCCTTATTTGGTGAAACTGGGCTAATTAACGGTGCAGTGAAAACATTCGGGGACGTAAAATATGTTCGTTGAGACTACTATTGAATTCCACCAGTTACTTTGCTACCACTAGTTGGTGTTTCCAGAAAAGTGAAAAACCATTATGGATTTTTAACGCAATAGGTAACGACATTTTATTAAAAAAGGTAACCTTTTTATTTTTCACTAAAGTTTAATTTAGTTTCTACACATTATCTGGAAATCTCTGCAATAACCATCATGCATATAGGGGTAGGGATTTTTCAACAAGTGTGCATATGTCTCTGGAGGATGTTAAAATGGAAATTGAGTGGAAATATGGGATTACGGAAATAATATTCCGCAAAGTACTAAAAAGGAGTAGCAAAAATTGCGAAGAATGGCTAATGTAAGCTTCCTAAACATCGTGTGCCCCGGTCTTCCCTCGGGAGTTATTCTACGGAGAGCTTGGATCGCCATCAAGTCATTTCAAGAGTGCATTTAAAGCTCCATTTTCCCCAAAGAATGGGCAGGAAAGGAATGGACGCTGCACACGATGGGAAATATTGCAGTGACACAATGGTCGGGCACGAAGTGCTCCCAGCTGCCTTCTTCGCATGCAAAAGTAGTGGTGGGCAAAATCGATGGAAGTGTGTGTGAATTTGTGTGCGGGGGGTATCGTCCCCAGACCAAGAGATGATGTACGACGAGCGAGTATCCGAGGATGGGTTTTAACGGTACGCACTCCACACACGTGAGGAGTCTTGAGATCCACCGTGTGCAATGCACAGTCTTACAACGTTCCCACTGAGTTTCTGTCAGCCGTAAGCATCCGATATATCGCATGCAAAACATTCGCTTCATGAAGGTTTTTTTTCGTGCCAGGCGTCTATTTCCTTTCGGGAGGAAAATTTTCTTATCTACTCGAGAGACGGATAAAAGTGGACTTTGAGGATCAACAAATAGAATCAGAGTCACTGAATCTCTCCCTGCGCATTTCCTACTGTCGGAAGTTTCTGGGTCATTTGTCATGGCTCTTTGGGGAAGTCACTGACCGCTAATGGATTTATCATTGCCAAAAAGAAATCTTTGTCTGGAGTATTCCTAATCCACTGCATGCACGAAATTTCTGGATTGAAAAACACCAAAATCGACCGTGGAGACATGCAAATACAAGAATATACTGAATTTATCTGCACTAAAATTAGCCACAGTAAGCTGGCATCAAAAATGTATACGTGTATCAGAGGTTTCTTAAGCCTTAGCTTGTTATAATCTGAAATAATTCACACAACGATGCTCAAAAACAAAATATATGTGCAGCTATGCAGGCCAAAAACAGAAATAACTTGTAAATTCGACATTAACATCTGAAGATCAAACAATCACTGTAAAATTTCATACGTATTTGAGAAGCAGTTGTAGCAAGTCAATTTAAACACTTCATTTCCATTTTCTAGGTTTAGCATAATAACGACCTATTGATAAGCATCGGATATATTTAATACGGTATTGTTTAAATCTTCACACTTGCTGCCGAATAGCATTGCCCAGATTAAGATAAATAGATAAAATGGTGATTTAAACGTACCTGGGTAAACAGATTTTCCAGTTTTAGTGTGCTGTCATTTATTTGGATTTCAGTAAGAAAGATAGAAAAACCGTCATCATCGTGCATTACTGAGATCACATGGAATACAATTTATTTATAAAAGTAAATAAATTGCTGGATGTACATTAGGGAATTATGGAAGCGTTCGTTAGGCTAACATTATAATTGGAAGGGAATAACTTAGATGGAAAACTTCACGGAACAGGATGAACTGGTAAAAATATGCTGTTTTATACAGAAAATATTTTTTTAATTCTGAAGTAAATTCAGCGGTAGTCAACTTATGATAAATTAACTTTACAAATTTATTTTTTCCATTCATACTCTACTGTAATGTTTTTCAACTGCAAACTCAAATCACTCCATTCACATTTGAAGAGTGCATATCTTTTATATCCTGAAAAATTTCAACAGAGTACCTAGTCGAAGTACTTCGAACAAGCACAAAAATGAAGTCAACCTGTATTAATATTTTAAATATTTATATTAATTGGATGGAAGATGGCGCGTGAATGCTTTTTAACATCCTAGACACTGATTTGATCACGTAAACATTAAAGAGATACTAGCTAACGATTCGGCATTGTAAGCAAACGCTTAAATCCAAAATCAAACAGTCTTATCAATATACAAGGCTCAATAAATTAATGTTTCTGACGCACGTTGGTATTACAATCAAGATAAGGAAATATATAGTTTATGCTAATTACGTCAATTACAATTATTACTATATATGAATACTTTCTTTCTTCAATACCCTAGATTCCTGCATACTTCTCCATAGTTCACCAGGAAATGCATATATTTTTTTAGTTTTTTTAGGTCCAAGAATATTTTCTTTGCTTCTATTTATTTTGAAATTCCAATTCCTTTATTGCTTCAACAACATCCTAACAATCAGTCTCATAATTGTCTACGCAAGTATGATATATATTCTCACTTTATTGCCCAACGATTTTTCTTAAGTTCACTATTTAAAAAATTATTTTTTCCAATCTCCTCCAAATTCCTCAATTTTCACCGAAGTGGAAATACTTTAGATATTTCACTCACGTCTTCTCACGTTAACGTGTACGTATTGATACCAAAATACTCCCGTTTTTCTCTTATCTCCCGCAAAACTTTCATTTTTGGCAATATCTATGATAATTAACATATTTTACTCTAATAGTATAACTATCATTAGCTTAAGCCAAATCCCAAAAACTCCTATTCCATTTCTACCCGAGAAAAATATAAACCACTCAGAAATTATAAATGTAACATTGTAAAACATTGAAAACCTCATTAGTTTATTATTCCTGTTTCATTATCATCTCATTAACTCATTATGATAGTATGTATTGTTTAAATGGGTAATCCCCCCCAATCACCACATACCAGGTCACCGAGCTTTTATATGGGTAAACCTTAACAAGTGAAGTGCAACTCATTTTTGCGTAGGAATCAACCATCTACCTGCATACAATGCTGATTCTTTGTAGTCCATTTCTTTTTACCCCTTTTGAACTCAAACTATTCCAGAGACAATAAAATATGTCACCTCAGTCCTATTACGAATAAGATTTTATTTTTATTTTTACTCTGAATACAAGAATTATATTAAAATACTCTCT
This sequence comes from Platycnemis pennipes, assembly GCA_933228895.1. Lineage (NCBI taxonomy): Eukaryota > Metazoa > Arthropoda > Insecta > Odonata > Platycnemididae > Platycnemis > Platycnemis pennipes. The sequence goes on along the minus strand of OW121856.1, from coordinate 72,906,762 downwards.
AAGATAACTCATGGAGATTGAAAGAATTTTAAACTAAGAATCGACGATTTACTTAAGAAACTGTGTTTAAAAACATTTTTCAACACTTTTTATCCTTAGGTATTTAAAAATGCATGGGAGTTTTATTTCACTCAACAAGTAATAGAAGTGAATGAAAAGTTTAATTTCAAAATATTTTAATAGTTTAGGTTTGTATGCGTATTCATGAGCAATGATGAATCAAAATTCACCCTGAATAACCCAATCAAACAAGATACAACTTTATCAGCAAAAAATATTTTTTTCAAAGGACAGCGAAATTCGAAATACAATGAAAGGAGAGCGACAATTCCGATCAAAGAGGAGGTCGAGACGACTGAAATAATCACGCAGCGTTGTTATCCGCGGGAGGAACACTCGAAAACCAGAACATGGCGTTCCCAGCACACAAAAGATAAAAAAAAGGGAAAAAATGAAACCGCGCTTACAGACCGAGGGGGTCGGGATGAGATTTTTTTCACCTCTCGCTCCTCCGCGCTATCATTTTCGCAGGGAGAGAGAAAGAGAGGAAGGGAGGTGTAGCTCTCGCCGTTCTGAAAATTCTGCGTCCCCTTAGAAAGAAGTCGGGTTCGAGGGAGGTGAGAATGCATACTTAGGGCGCGCTAGATCCTTCACATGTGTACCCCCGGGTGGAAGGAGGCAGGAACAGAGAGGGAGGGAGAGAGAGAGGGACGGATTTGAGAGTGTAGTAATGGAATAGGGAGACGACGAAAATGATGATGCATGGCTGGTGGTGTGAGGGTGCGCCAGAGAGAGAAGTATGTAACGGATGACGGGATGTGAGGGAGGATGAGGAAGAATGGAAGTGGGGGGTGAGAAGGATGGACGTTGTTTGGGATTGCTGGATGAAGGGGAAGCAAATAACTGGGCGGGTACGGAATCGACGCGGTGAAACACTTTCAACCAACTGTCGCCATGTGCCCGTGCCTGCTTGCTTTGGGGTTTACCGACCAACTTAACCACAATTTCATTGCGAGGGTGGACCCATAATAGAGATTAGTTGAGCAACACATACGTTGCAGCAATATTAAACAAGCGGTTTCATATTAGTTGTATTTCGCTCGACACAATTGAATTTACCCAAACAAAACACTTATGAGAGGCTAGAGAGCGGAGGCTTGAAAATTATAAGCCGGATAGATAGAGGGGCGTTTTGAAATGTGTGATAGATAGAGTGGGGTTTTGTGCGTGATAGATGTGATAAGTGTTTGGAATAGATTGGTGTTTTGAAAAGTAGCCGAAGATAGAAAATTAATAGGATATACTCTATACTCTGAAAATTACTGCATGCGTGCAGTATTGTAAAATAATGTAATTGGAGAATGGTAAGTTAAATATGGGTAGCAAACTGAAGGAAGAGGAAAGTTAAAGAGCCACGAATACAAGGCTCATATTGAATTAAGCATATGTTTTCCATGTAGGTTCGAATATTTTCGCGGCATTGATTCTGTGACCTTTGCATTCTCTTCGGGTTTTCATCGTGTCCGTTGGCTTTAGCTGACAATAGTTTCACTGGCATTGCAGTCAGCCTCTTCAGGTTGAAGGTACCTTCGAACTTTGACCGATGTGGTAGAGTTTTAAAGTGTGACTCTGCTAGTTATAATTTTATCAGCTATCTCGCTGTGGCCTCAATTTCTTGTGACTTGAGAGTTTTGGCTAGATGTTTGCTAGCTGTGGCGCCTTTTCCTCATCCTACCTACGACGGTACCTTCGACCTGAAGACGCTGACTGGAATGTCAACGAAACTGTTGTCAGATAAAGCCAACGGACGTGGTGAGAGCCCGAGATCATATATGCATTCCAGTTTACAACTTGTAGACTGGTAGAGTACGATGATAATAGCTGATAAAGGCAATGAACTCGGGAGATTTCATTCGGTGTTGAAAACAAGAGAAACAACATCCTCAGGCATTTACGTATTTTCTTTCTTTAATAATACTTAGCCCGTTTTTCCACACGCGCAGGAAAAAAAATTAGGTTTTAGAGACTATATAGTATACGAAATAATTTCAACACAATTTAAACACCATTCATTTCGAAAATAGAAAGCACTTGAATAAATTATTACAATAGTTTGACTGCGAGTATCATTTCTGAGGTTAAGCAAGCAAATATTAGTGCCATACATGTACCAAAAATCAACAAATCGATTTATAAAACATAACTAAGCACTGTTATAAAAAACAAATAACCTCTATGTGGCTTAGCCTCGTTTGTGTTAGATGTTCATTGAAGGGTTTAAATATTCCACGATGCAGAAATAACTTTATACCAAAATTTTAATCACAATTATTATTATTTTGTTCAAAAAATACTGAAACAATATGAAAAAATAAAACATAAACAATATGAAAACTTGGATATAAATATGTAAAAATATTTTTGATAATGCTTCTGTTCAATGTTATTCAAGGACACTATCACATTGGGCTCGGACTTCTGCTTATTGGTCTCTTGAACAACAATTGCTTGTGATCTGCTCGATCGTCATCCCTTCGTACTCCCCAAATAAAGTTGCACGGCATTTGTTGGACAAGGTTTTTGACTCCCACCATGGTAATTTCAACATGCCACCAATAAACATACTTTTTATATTTGCCTTCACTTTTAGTCTTTTAGTACGCCAACCGCATTCTTTTTTATGCTCATCACGTCATATTAATATCTGACTCTTATACTCACAAACCTCTGGTTCATAGGGCAACATTTTTAATTAGTAGATATTTATCCCGGAATAGTAAGATGAGTCATATCAAACATTGGTGAAAGACGAATGAAGGTCAGCCCATACATTACCCATATGGGTGAAAACGCATGCGTAGAAGGTTTGATTAGCATTGATTTGTGATAGCATTATTTATATTAGTGATAGATTATTTAGCATTAACATTGATTCGTGATGGCATTATTTAGATAGTAGAAAAAAGTTATATGAATCATGTGACACCGAAGGGAGAGGATTTGAGGTACTTAAAGTCTTTGCACTAGTTCGCCTCTAAAATACGCTAATGAAAACGTTTACATTGTTAAGAACACATTTTCGAAAGCACAAAACCATCGCATCTCATTCTTCAGTAATTATAAGCCACAAAGCCATGAAATTCCCGGATTTAAAACGACAAACATGTATTTCGATTAGTAGGGTACAATGTTTGTGTTGGAAATTGTAGGAGTCAGACGAACCACGGGCGACTGCATAGACCATCACGCTACCCAGCACTCCTGATTCCAAACGCATTTTTAGGAGAATCCGTAGGAGCTTGTTCTCATTTGTCTTTAATTACGGTCCATGAAAGATGGCACATAAGGTGGAAGGAGTGTGCTTCGAATGAGCCACTGTTCACAAAAATAGATCCTATTAGTTATCATAAAGAGTGATAAACCAATTCTGTAAGATTCTTCTTAGCCACAATGAACGGCAAACTTTCTGATAATGACCAAAGCGTTTTCCTGGACTGGGTTTCATATTTGGACACAATTTGATCTAAACACAGATGATTTGCCATAAGTAGTAGCACATGGTTGAAATATTCGTGCTCAAAGTTTGTGAAATTTTGGCGGATAGGAGGGTTCATGGCGGTCCTCCGAGGAGAAATTTATGGGGAATGTGTTCTAGTGGCACAGTGAACACTAGGCGGCTGGGTCGTCGACCACGACAAGCGGCTTGCGCTACTTGGAATACTACGGCTTACTACGCCTGGCCGTAGGTGGGGTCGGGGAGACCGGCTAGAACCATGGAGCAGAACGGTAAAATTACCCTTTCCGTCATAACAAAATGCGTCCGATACAACATTTTAGGAGGCATTCGCGATCAATCCGAGATATCGAGGGCGTGGACCATGTGTTGCTACGTGGGACACGGGAGTGCGTGGGAGGGGGAGGGGGAACGTAAAGGCCGGCTGGCAGACTGGGGAGAAAGAGTGGGGAGTGCTGGAGCAGTAGGCGTCGCGTTTTAGGGAGGTTTTTGGGGGTGGCGACGGGGTGAATAGCGAAGGGTGGGGAAAAGGGGTGAGGGGGACGGAGAGAAGAGAATGGCTCGCGCTAAAATTGTACCGCTCCGATGACCAATCGCTCTCTCCATGCATAAGTAATCGGGAAACTACGTGGGACTACAAGGGCGGCTGGATGCCGCGCAGTGCCCCCTCTCTCCCAAAAACGACTCGGGTAAGCATCCAACGGACCCTGGGGCTACTCGATCGGCGTTCATTTGTGCCACCAAGGTAACTGAAAATTTTAAGGGTGGGTGGGTCTCCTGATGGAAAAACTTTAAACTCGATTGATTTTTAAAAGAAAAACTACCCCTTATAGACGATTGCCTTCTCGTTTTTTTGCTCTCCAGCATATAACTCGACGCCGATGCTTCAAAAAGTCAACGATCGGTCAACCGTACGTTCTCGCGTGCTTTGAAATACTAAATCTTTCCAATGATAAGAGCTACTTTGAAATCATTAGCCAAGGAACCATCAGGCATATTGTATATCCCACGGCATCAATTTTGTGGCTCTATCACCACTTAGCAATAAGTCCCAAGCAATACCATTGAACGAAGCCTTGAAATTATGGCAACACCTGTGCTGTAAATCGATTGACCAAATATCCCGAACTCTTGGTCGCACGACTTAAAGCCAGCTTTGTTAATTAAAACGAGGGCCAAAATGAATCAACGAGAAAATATTCATGAACTAATCATTCAGAGTAATTTGGAACTAATTTATTGCTCGAGTTTACTGAAGGGAAATTTCGTTAACTTCATCGAGTAAAAGAAAAGAATATGCCCGGGCAATGTTCTCACCATGGGTGCAAAAAAAGAATTGAATGTTTCTCATCCAATTCTAATTAGGAATGAACTAGACAGCCACCACAAATGAGCATTCTGGGTTTAAATCCCGGCAGGCATGGCCATGTGCCGTAAAATTAAGCTTAGAGTTACATCATATTTAATGGTGAAATATACCAATAGCAGTTATAGCTCATCTCAATGAAGTTATTCTATCATAAGGAATCAGTAAGGATTCTGGCACTTCAGATACAAAACTCTGTGGATGGGCATAATTTTAGACCAATTTTATGATTTGATCTATTTATCTGCTGAAAATCAATAAACATTACTCACTGACCATTGGATAAACTTTTGTTGAATATTGTAGTTGACTTTAAGAATGCAAGTCATATATTTAAAATAAAATGCTTATTTTATGCCGTTTTGATTTAATCCCTATGGTCACAGCAACGAACCACGGAAATAATAAGAAGGACATAAATATATAGCATAAAAACGAAATAACTTGCATTTATTTCTGCCTTGCAGTTTTCACGTCGCAAGTCAGCTATACACCTTTACGGTACGAAGCAAAACATATTTTTTAATATATAAAATATTTTTAGGTAAGATTTTCAAAGAAATAAAACTATTTAGCATTGTAATAATTTCTAAAGTAACATTTATCTCAAATGAACCAATGCTGAACTTCACGAATTAAAGCCTAAGGGCGCTTCATACGATGGAATGCAGTGCAGATATCACCCCTTGAAATGTTTAAGTGGGTGTTCGAGAAATCTGCGGCGAAAAACGTTAACAAACTGAGTGGGTATGTGTAACACCATATTCCAAATCGATTGTGATTTCACCACGACGGCGGAGACTTAATCGGAGCTGTAAATAATAATCCTCCACGCGTTGAGCACTTTAAACCTCCGAGATTAAGGCCAGCGGGAAAGGAAATCGGAATGATAGCCAAATAATTGCTCAGTGGAAAGTATGCGAGGTGGTAATGATGATGGGCTCTGGGGTTGAGATCTCGCCTCTGGGTTCCGTGCTGAGAGAGGTCTGGGCTCGGAGGATAAGGAGGGGTTCAAAGGGAAATGATTGTGCGTTTCGGTCGGATATTCGGGGGTGGGAGGGACGGAATGGAATTAAGGCGGCAGAAGGCGGGAAAAGGTGGAAGTCAGACGCTGTGCAAACACGTGTACAAGAAGTGGCGCGGCCAGAAAACCCGTGGAACAAGGGAGTTACGTCCGGATTACGCGGGCTACGAATAAGCGAGCATTTTGGGAAGCTATATATTTTCGGGAGGGGAGGTGCGGGTGGCAGAGGGAGGGTGGGGGAGAGAGGACGTGCGTGCTTCCGGAGTGGGATGGGGTGCTACTCCGAAATTGGCTGCGAAACGGTTGTTGAAACGGTTTGTATTTTTCGGCGCAAATAAGATTAGCACGCCGCGCGAGATTCTCACAAGGTAAGCTCGGGGTTGCTGGGAGCAACGGCATCCAAAGTCGTGTTGATTCAAGGGGTTATCTTTCGCTAAAGGTAGAGAAATTTAACGCTAGAGTGAAGTAGGCAGAGTAAATACGGAGCTCTTCAACGGTTTGCGTCGCCAGAGATAAAATTTCCAACATCATGGCTAATTAATAGCGCATTTGATTTGAATAAATCACCGGCAGATGTATCAGACGTATTTCTCTTGAAATGCTGCCATCCATAATTCATGACCAATGCAACCATAGTTTGCTCTTAACGCTTGACGCATGTCAAAGCATAGCAAAAATATTGCATTCCCAAGTGACTCGCTAATGAACGTACGCCAAATCAAAGTTGCAGGAGTTTTCGCACATACTTTCCAATATTGTACTAAAGACATTTGTCCATCACAAACAAAAGGATCCACCTATTCACTGTTTTGCAGTGCGAGTAGTATTCAAAATTCAAATTCAAAATACCTTTTTTCCTCGTACAATTAGGGATATGAATAGGGGTAAATATGTCCATAACGAGTGAATCAATCCATAGCATTGGTAGTTTCATGTTGGTATGAGGACTTGAAAGTAACCCAACTAACAGCATGTTTTTGTATGCTTACTTTGCTATTTTCATCTTTTTAAATAGTGAAGATTAGACTGATATATTAAATTAATTCTAATTTAAACATGATATGTAGTGCATGTTTGGTGAGAATTCACCCCCTGCCACACACCTTTATGGTGGCTTGCAGGGTATTATGTAGATGTAGTAGATTAGGGAATACGACCATTGCCATCAAAATCCTTTCTTTAAGCACATTATTAAATACAAGGATCCGAAAATAACTATGAGGGAATGCATCTTTGTCCTTTCTTGTACATGTATGGTATAATTTTCCAAGTCACACGAGAACGAGGCATTTATAGGAACCCTGAGTATGGATATTATCTTTATCTAATATTTGAGCAAAATAAAGAACGTGAAAAATTCAGCCGAGTGGAGCAACCAAATTTAATATTTTTTCCTATTCTGTAATATAATACTTAGCTTTCATCACAATTTCATCATAACATGATTTTAATTTGTAGGCAGACGCTGTTTATATTATTTTATTGACACATATCTTACAGATATACTACGCAAATGTTAGAGAGAGATTGCAATAGAATTATCAAGATATTACATGAAATCATGTTGGAATGGTGGCCAGACTATTGTCTCCCTATCGCTAAAACTCAGGCTCGAATTCTGGCAAGAGTAGAGATCTTTATTGGTATACATGCCAAACTCTACTTGCCAAACTCGACGTAAAAGCGAGGACCACACGGCGTCCTTTGTTAAGAGCTGGCTATTGCTGAGGCGATAATTCCTCATACTTTACATATTCTTCCTTGAAAATTCCGATCCTTACCCAATAACCCACAAGCCGAAAATAGTCTTAAATGTCAATCACCTCCCCAGAACAACTATTAAAACAAGAAATTAAGGACAAAATGACAAAGGAGAAATAGTTTGGTAGAAATAGAGTACAGAAAATATTATACTTGAAATAAGGTAAATTATACGCCTAGTACCTCCCAGTGAAGTAATGCATCCCTACCCAAGCTTTATAGAATTTAAGAGGGCAGATTTTCACTGGTATTCAAAGCTTATCTATTTTACATACTTTTCTTTGTTTCAATATTCCTTTACCGTCAATATTTTGCGTCAGCTGACGCGGTAGGTAATCCCTATATAAAATTTAGAAAATCTTACGTGTCAATGGAAAGAAATTCTCTCATAACATAAATAACAGTTTTTACGCAAACTTCCGTTAAGAATAGATATTATTAAATAGATATCCGAAAAATTATGACGCATACCAATGGAAGGAACTAATACCTCGACTAAAGAGGGGAAGTTTTTTACTCAGAAACGACGTTTCATGTAATTGATAAGCCGAAACAGTGAATCAGACATAGTTTCTTTCCAATATCACACCTCTTTTCCTCAAGAATGGCATGATCAATAACGCGAGAGGGCATTGAAAACCTTGCTTGAGCCCTTAAAGTTTTCCCTCACTTTTTTACACTTTGGTGGCCAAACTGCTACAAGTATTTTAGTCCGCTGCTGGTAATTTCATATGCATTCCAAACTTCAGGCCTGATTAAGAGGACTGGGAATTTCGCAAGGCTATCATCACCAGAACGATAAACGAAAAAACCCTAAGACAGAGAACCTACTAGATTATTTACAGAATCTAAGGGTTCCGTTAAAAGTAAAAAATTAGAAATATTTCAACTGTAATCGCGGACTCTATTGAGTTGCAAAAATATTTCCTATAATTATTCAACCGCACAAAAAATTACTACCCGTAGCGAATGCAGGTGTTAATTGCAATGTATGCTGTTAATCCAGATCGTGTAAAGCCTTTTTAATCTTAGGTGAACCCGAAGCGTGGTAATTCTCTTTGTGCATGAAAACGCACGATGGAGACTTTAGAATGGATGGTTACCTTTTCGTAAATGGTAACGGTATTTCAGTTACTCTAGAGCCGTTTAAGGCTTTTTGATCACCGCATTTGAAGTCAATTTGCACACTACAGCGTCAAAAATTGGTTAGCCACCTGTTTTTTATTTTACGAAAATTTAATCTATTGCTGTACTTTTGTTCCAAAGAAAATGTTCTCACATTTAAGGCTTGAGTTATATCTTGTTTCTAATGGAAGCTGACTGGTAATCTTCATTGAATCTCATAGAGAAAGACATGTAGTGTTAGTAATTTTTGCCACAAATGTGATAAATTTCCTTAAGAATCACTGCTGACTTAATGAAAAGATCGTTCTGTAGTAACTGAAATGCCGTTATCATATATGAAAAGGTAACAATACAATCTAAACTCTCCATCATGTTCGTGCATTTAAAGAATTACCACGCTTCACGGTGACCTAAGAATAAAGAGGTTTTTTTTGCAAAAACCGAAAATACCTCCAAGACGTATTAAAATACTAAAGGTAAAACACAATATATATTGAATTTAGAAGTTTGTTTTTACTTTCTAGAGTACTTAGCAACACGATGAGGAAGGTGTTTACCCACCTCCACCTTGGCGTCTCTTGTCTGTGAAGTGAGCCGGAAATAATTCCTACAGTTTACGAGATTGCCAGCGAGACCCAAAAGAGACAGGATAGGAGTAAGACAGAGAAAGAGAGAGGGAAAGCAAATGGTCCATCAGATGATAAAGGAGAGAGGAGATGCGTTCGAGGATCACCGTGTCACTCAGGCAAACAAGGGAAGACTTTTCTTTCGCCGGCCCGAGAGAACCGCCTCCAATCCCAACCTGTACGGGTGGACTGAACCGCTTCGGGTCTACACACATCCCCGGATGAACGTGTGACTTGGGTAACCCGCCCACCCCGTCCCCCATCATCTATTCCTCTCTCCTATCGTGTCATATATATTCCCGAAGGGACACCACGTCGGCTCATGGACCCCTCAGATCTCATCGTGCACAGATGCCACAGCCCTCCAGCTTCCCTTATTCCTTCCTTTCTGGTTCACGCCTTATCATTTGCCTATCCCTCTCATCCCCTTAACCCCTAGCCTATCCCAATTCCCTCGGCCCTCCTGCTATTACTCTGCGTTTCACTCGCGCTGAAGACCTTTTGTCCTCACCTCTGCTCGTCCACCACGCATTCCATCATTGGATTCTCCAGAGGGACACCTTCCTCAACACTGAGCTCAATATTTTAATGAATTGCTCAAGTGGAAAAATAATGATTATGGCCCGTCGTCACACAAAAGAGGGAATGATTGAAACATTATCATGCTGACAACACCTGGAATTACAGGAGCTGAGAAACACGAATAGTCGCTTACACGGAAGAGTCTAAGAACTAAATTAACAATGATACAAAATTGCTTAATTCTGAATTACTACCTTTGAATATCCCCCATTTACTCAAAACATCTGAAGGGTATTGTCCGCTTTTGATATTAATGGAAATACACTAGGGTAGCATCCATGACTGGAGTTTATGGAACCCTAATGAGAAATTAAATTGCCGTATAACATGCAGCAAGCAATTTGGAACAATAGTGTAGGTTTCCACTAATTGCATTCTAAATTCAAACACAAAGATGTCATTCTTAAATCATGCGGCAGTATTTTGGGGTACGTTTTTTTCACGTCTGGTTCACATTCTAGATCTCATTTGCCTTTCTATAAAGTTTACCATCGTGCATTATTTCATGCGATGAGGTAAAATATACATCTTCTTTGGATAAACGTTTGTTAGTAGCATTTTTCATCTCTTATTGTTATGCAACATTAGTTCCTAAAACTAAAACAAATAAAGTAATACTACTACTACTACTACTGAAATAAGTTTTAGGCCATTTAATTTCGTATACATGGTTCTTAACAAAATGAGGTCAGATGACAAGAATAATCCCTATCTAGTGTCAAAGCGTCAAACGAATGGGTAAAAATATCGTAATCTGATATCGTCAGATTACCATATAAAGAACAATATTTATAAATGTAAAGTGTGCATGCTTGCTTTCGGTCGTCTCTTTGCAACCCTGCCATTACCACACTTGAGGCCCCCCGCCCCCTTCCCTGAAATGCACTCCTCATGCAATGTGGCACTCCTTCTTCCCTCGCCTCCCATCCCCCGTCCTCCTCCCCACGTCCTACCATCTAACCTGAGTGAGAGAATCTTAGACCCCCTCCAGCCAACTCCCCTCCCCCTGCATCCGGTGTTGCCTGGGTTTACCTGGGAACTGCTAGCTGGCGGAAGGAGCAGCAACGCGTGAAGGAGGAAGGCAGAAGGTGTTAGAGACTGAGTAAGTGAACTGTGAAGTCATGTAACTTGTGATGCGGGAATAAATTGGGATCATAGCATGATTGGTGACTTTTACTTGCCTAATCCCTTCCCCGCGTTCCCTCAGCGGAGCTCCGGCGAACCAGGTAGTTTACATAAGGTATATTATAAATTACACTTGCCTTTCCCCGTCTACTATTTATACACCTAGGAACAACTAATTTTCTGAAGTAATTTTATGATTTTTACGCGTAAACATATTTAGAACTTTCAACGGTACTAATACATATGACTCCGTAGTGTATTTTAGGTTACCTCTCAATACTGCCTCATTATCACATATGAGATTATTTACATGGTCTCAGCTCATCCAGCAGCAAATAACTTAATCTATATCGCACCCTTTTCAAGTCAACAACTAAGGAAGTCGGATGCGCTCTCCACTCTGATTCGATAACACCCACAATCATTATAAAAATGCAAGGTAGCGTCTTCATTGAAAATAAGTCATGATTGTGCCTAACTCTGTTCAGGTGTTTCTAAAATAAGCGAAAAATCAACCTGGAGGGGCTTGTTTCCGTAGTCTGTGTGTAGACATGTTTGACCCGCCCTCGTTGGTCAATCCCTATACAACAACTAAATGCAGAATCACTTGGAAAAGACGAGTTTACATGGCTCATGGGAAAAGAGAGGAAGAGGGGTTGTTTTGAACGTAGAGAAAACAAATGAATAGATATGTATGAAGCGTGATATAAAATGTCACAGATGCGTGTCTCAGGGTTTAAGGACAGAAAATTAAATCACCAAATGAGCTCCATAAGTATGAGTGTGTGTAGAAAGGAGAAGGCAGTGTGACTATGAACAGCTATGATTGGTAAGGTAGACTGGAATATGTTTTATGAAATTAGGAAGAAAGGATATAGACGAACGGTACGGATAAAAAAGGACAAAAGGTCAACACACTTGAGGCCCTTTTAGACTTAACTGAAGGCGGAGTGCTAAGGACGAGGAGATTATAGAGAAGACGAACTGGCGGTTTGGATTTGATGACAAGTACGATATACGCTGAGCTAAAAAGTTTATCTAATTGATTGAATGGTCCTACAAATAGAGTCTGCGAATGAAAATTTTATTCTGATTTAAAATACTACACTATCGCTCAGAAATGGTCGTAAATTGTGGACTGATATTATTTAAATAAGCGCAAAATTATGTCTACTACTTTAAAAATAAAAATTCGGACTGCCATCCAAAAATATTGGACAAGATATCGATATGGATATCGATATCATCCCATATTCTTAATTTCAGAATCTTTGGTAAATTAAAAAACAAATTTTCCGATTTTTAAAATCATATGTCGCTCCATCTTGGCACAAATCAAACTATTAAGAAAATATATTCAATTCCCATTTCTTAGCTGTTTCCTTCCATATTCAAAGTCTAGATACCAAAACATGGACATCGAAGCCCTTCAAAGAAATGGCAGGTGAGTTAACTTAGTGGAATTGGGACATTATATAAATAAAATAATTATTAAAATAAGATCATTGTTCTTTTTCCCTGCTAATTTTATTCAATATCACTCAACCAGTTTCGAACTTTTTAGGTCGAAAAAGTGAGCTCTGGTCAATGACATGAAAAGGTTGAAACCGGCTGAGCTGCATTTAGAATATTTGTGTGGGTTATACCAAAGTTTTATTATATTTTTATAATACCAAAACTCTTGTTCTATCGGAATGGTAGTTATTTTAAATGTGTTAGTACTTGGTGGGAATTTTTTCAACCAAGGAATTTTTTTAATTTTTATAAATATTTTTAAGTGCGTTATCAGACTAAAATAATAAGATTCATGGTTGCAGCAATTTTTATTGGTAAATTCAAGTAAAGAGGAGATTCCTTATCATTTTATGCAATCAATATTATAGCACTAATATTGTTCTTACTAATTAACCCGTTCAATTTGTTGTACGGATCGCCAGCTCTCTGATACTGGGCAATGCGTAAATAGTGACCTGCGGCACACAGGAAACGGTCGTAGGGACGTTATTACATTGCACAAAGAAAATAAAAAAAACAATTCTTCTCTCCAGGGAAAATGGGAGGTCTTGTTTAGGCGCTACTCTAATTCATGAGAGCGACCTTTACGACATCCACCGAGGAATCAGTAAGGGAAAGGAATTGGAGAAGCCATTTTGGGATTGATGATGTAGAAAAAAGGAAAAAGGCAATCGCATGTGAGCAGAAGACGCGCAGAAAGCGGGAGTGTGGTTGCGAGAGTTTGAGAGGAAAGTGGATGGGGTTAGGGGTCGGATCGCATAGGGGAAGCACCGACCAATTCCAAGATGATAAGTGGCCTGCGTGAACGATAAGGCTTCCGTTTTTAAGAGTCTGGTGCACGCGGGAGTGGGAGGGCGTGGAGGAAGAAAGGTGGAGTGGCCAAGCCCACTGCTGTTTCCTTTACCCTCTTCATCGTCTCGAAGATTCGCCTTTCCGCGAGGAAACAAATGGAAATGGAAACGAGAACCGAGGTGAATTCGGAGTGAAGTCGTAAATGGAAGGCATAGGAGGATAACGGGTTTTCTACCTCCCGCAAATCTATAAAATATTCAACAGTTTGTATTACAAAGTAAAAACAACATGAAGAGGCGCGTGTTTTGTGGATATGCGCGTAGTATTGCTCAAGTCTTTCGCATAATATAAATATAACATTGTGCAAAAATAACTTTGAAGATTTCAGATGCAATAGATATTAGGAGATAAATAGGGCTTGTTTCCATTGTCCAAGACAGGATGTATCGAAATAAGTAAGGGTATTGATACTGCAGCTACGTAATAATGATATGCTCTCAATTTTCCAAAAGCTACATGCTATCAAAAAGCTTAAATGAATTAGTTAAATTTATAAAATCGTTACTTTGTTATTTCCACGGTATTTAATTATAGTATCTAAAATATGCATTGGTAAATCAAACTGCTGCTGGGAGTAAGAGAGCGGCCTTGTAACCTTCAATATCGAAACTGTTTGACGTCATATAAATACTAAGGAAAATAATGAAGTGCACATAAGAATATATGGGCATAAGAAAACACTATTGTATTGTGACAACAAATGCACGATCGCGAAACATCTATCTAATTGTCTTATCTAATTTTAACTCCCATATTTTATATATTATTGACAAAGGTGAAAAACTGGATTTCATTGAAGTTTTTGAAATTAGGGAATATTATATAATGTACGGAGAAATGATTGCTTGCGAGATTGTATCTAACTGTGCGGGTTCTTCTGCCCAGTCCAACTTTTTCCCAAAGACCCTGAATTTGTTCCTTTAACTTACCCTGACCTTGCTCCTTCCTCATGTTACCCCATCTATCCCTTCCCAAGCTTAAATATTGAACAAATTGCATTGTGATGCAAACAGGGAACGAATTTTTGAGAAATCAAAGTTGCATTTTGATATTTAAAACCGCGGTTTTTTAGCAGGGTCTTCAGTTACGAGAGAATGAGGTGAAAATATTAACTGGTAAGTTGATTTTCAGACCTCTTTTAAATAGGCTTTTATGTAGGCGTTTTTTTCAGGAGTTTAGGTCCTTGAGAAAATGAAAAATTTTACCTATTTGGCCGACGTTTCGGAAAATGTGTTTTTTCCTTCTTAAGGGCGTTCAGGGCTTTAAGTTCTTTTGAGATGAATTTGTGAGGTGAAAGACCTAAACTCCCGAAAAAAACCATCTATATAGAAAATATTAACATTTTAGTACTCAGAACTAAGAGGATCAGTTGAATGCTTGGACATACTACAGTTGATATCCAGGAATGAAGTTTTCATTGATACTCTTGATCTAGAGTGAGTTCATAAACATTTTGAAAACTGGAGCAGTAAATGATAACTGCGCGTTAATTAGGGGAAGTGGTTTTGATGTCCTTCCAGGCAATTCTTTCCATCACCTTCCACACTAATTTAGATGACATCTTTATTCAAAATGTAAGTATCATTGAACATATTGAAATCATTTGAGAGCAATATCCACTACAAATATCTTCTGCCGTAAAAATGTAATTATAGTCTCTTTTGCATAAAAATCCATGTTTTGTATGTTGGTAAACCTCTTATTGAGTATTGTTCACCCATCTGATCAACTTCCTCCCAAAATATACTAAAATGTATCATGTAACTTCATATTCATTTAATCAATCATTCATTATCGTGTCTTCACCTCAGATTCTCTTCAGATGAATTAATTTTACTCTCGCTTCGTCTTCCACACCTACCGTTGAGGTATTTGATCTCCGATCTTAAAATATGTTTCTCATTCAAAAATAGGTCTTTCCTCTTCACATTCCAGTCAGCATCACTCGAAAATGTGGATAATTACCAATGCCTCATTTTCGGCCATCAAATTATTAACGATCCTTTATCTACCTTCTACCTTCATTATTCAATACCCCTTCAGTTGATCTATTCCTCTCATGCAACATGTTCATATCCAAGTATGACGCATTTAATTTGCTTTATCGTTCCTTACGTGTTACTTCTTTCTGTTGCGCTAGTTGCATATTAGTTATAATTCATTCCATTTACTGTGCCAAATGTAAGTACCTACATCAAATTAATAAATGAAAATCCACTCTCGCACAAACATTTGCATCAATAGCAAACTATTAAATGAATATGAAAGGACTACGCTGCTGCCTAATATCTCTGCATAAAAAACCTATTAATACATATTGCTACATGAATTATTCCACAATCCTTAGCTATTGAATCAATTGGTCAAATTTTAATAAAAATAAGCAAAAATGTTTTTACATTAGAAATAATATTGTTACGCAGTTACACCCAATTTAATTAAAATATCGGCATTTTGAAAACTTTTGTTTTACTTTGGCTAATTGGAGACAAAACTGAAAATTTTCACTAAATTTATCTAAAATTCTAACTTGTTTATGTGGGATGTAATATTTGATTTAACAGCAATAACAGCAATATTTTGACCAGTATTAACCTATTAGAAATTTCCTTCATGACTAAAATTTTAATTTTAAGCAGTTGAAATGTTATATTTGCTCTGCATGACCAGATTATTGTTGATATTTTATTAATTACCTTTGACGCTTAAAAATATGAGAGAATACAAAATATGTGAACACACTAGAAAAGCAAATCATAGTCCATTATTTAAATCAGTTCACATGCAATTATATTCAGAATCTCATTCAAATAAAATTAATGAATAGCTGCGAGCCGAGCTAATGAATATCAGCACGCATACACAGGCAATTTCACACTAGGTCTACCTCCCACGGTAAAATGAATTTAATATGTGTTTGTAATGGGATGTGGACAGACCGAGACAGTGGAATCAAAAAGCAAATGGTACAAAAAACACACTGAGCGCATAGCAATCACCGAGATTAAATTTCCCGGTGAAAGCAGACGAGATGGAGACACTAAGTATGGACGCAACACATGGAAGAGCCCCGTACACGAGTGTGCAATGTGGACGAGATAACCTGACACCCCTACATTCAAACCGCACCACCACCAACGGAGCGTGCACCTGCGAATGCCTCCTACCCCCCACCAACCTTATAACACCCCCTACCACCCACAAGCTGTTCACGGCCAACCCCACCCACCCCATGAAAATGAATAAAACAATTAAAGCCTGAAGTTTAATCAAGGCGGAGTGGAAGCAATAAGCAACCTTTCTCGCCGAGACTGGAATTATATCCCTCCGCTCATCCTCCTTACGGACTTTGGTACTCCTCCTATTTACCCTCTGCGCTTCCTCCCAAGTCCCCTCCACCGACTATGCTGCTGTCTCCAGCATTTAAACCTCAAAAGGGAAGATATCCAACTCCTCCATTTCATTCCCTTGCCCTTGACTCCACGCAGCTCTTCACCGTCTCCGGACGCCCACACATCCGGAAACTCCATGGACCTTTCAACACAACCCCCCACGCAGACACCCCTTTGCATATTCGCCGTCCTTATATTTCCACCCCCACCAGAGTCCCTCATTTCCTCCCGCTTAAATCCTCTCGCTACCCTGCTCCGCCAAAGCATCCTCCCCCCGTTATGCCCCATACACAAGAAGCAACGATTACCTTCCCCTCTTTAAACAATCCCTCCTCTTTATTTTCCCCTCCTCTCATTTCCCCAATAGGAGAGTGGAATGCTTCCATTCATGATCCTTGCCTACATCCATTTGCAGACGAGGATATCTTTTCTCGCCCTTACCTTAAAATACTTGATTTTTTCCGTCCGCCACAAACTGTCCGCTTAGTTTTTACCCTATGCGCCATTTCGTTCTCAAAAATGTTCTCCTCTCCTTACATGGCGACTGGGAATGTCATATAACTTCAAGCTAGTATTAATACGCGTCTATTTCATGAAAAACGAGAATTGGTTGACAATTAGTGTATTGACTAGATTTAAATCCACATTTGGAAGAATTTTTATCACTAGTTAAGGAAGTCCTGCAATCTGTTTGACGCAGCACTATCAACTTTATTACTCTGACACTTAACCAATTCATGTTGAAATATGGTGTTTCTTATGCTTTCTCCTCTAACACTTTATCAATCATAATACTCTCCATTTTTGCTACCTAGACAATATTTATGCGCAGAATTTTGTGCATTTTGTCATGCACGCAAATACTTTTTGCCATTTCTATGGTGCCTAAAATTCTTAGGAATTTAATACTTTTCACGGAAATAATGAAACGTTCATATTTATATCTCACTTTATAATCAGTTCTAATTTCTATAAATCTTTCAAACTTGTTCAAAGCTGTTAATATCCTTATTTTGTTTAATATGTCAAAGGCGAACTGATATCAGAGGTCTAATATCTCCATGGAGTGAGCTGGAAAACGCCGCATAGCACAAACATTTGTTCCCAGGCTTTTTTGTTACTTAGATACATAATTTCTTTGCCCATGCAGTATAGATAAATCTGATTGAGTGATGTACTTCAGATTTCTTTGTGGGTTCTTTCTCAGTTTTTCCCATACTGACCAATAAATTCAAATGCAATTATTAAGAAGCCATCGTAAAAAAACGATATGCTTGGTAAACAATTTTCTTAACGGTTGATAGAAAAAAATTCATTAAAGCATCTTTGGTCAGCAGTCCATAATTAAGCTTTTTTGTGCATTGATCAAACGTGAACATTGTCTCAGTAATATAGATTTCTGTGTTATCTAATATTTTCCTTGAGAAACGGAAAGCAGAAATTATTGGATATGGAATTTCTGCCTCTGAAATTAACTAAATTAATCTCTTGACTTCATGTTCCATGTATCATATGAGAGTAGAATGAACGTCTCAGGATAAATTATCAATCGGTATAAAAGTCATCTATATTTACTAGATAATGCATTGGTCTTTACCTGCCAATTTCTCTCCAATCTGAAAAGATCAATTTGCATACAATTCATACACTGAATTTTAACCCTTTCGCTCTCTCTCTCCGGAACCTATTCGTCACATGTGACGTCACGTTTTCGTCACGGCGGAAAAGTGAAAGCGCTACAGTGAGAACGAACAAGTACGTTCACAGCAGCATACATTGCGATCATACTAGGTACGTTCACAGCAGCGTAAGGGTTAATAAGATATTTTTCCCTGCAAAAAATTCATAATGGTTACTTATAGTGAATAAGCCAATCAATATAAAGGATTTAGCCATTTTTAACACGGTTCAAACGAGTCTAAGAAGTTCTGGTAATCCAATAATTTTCATTGAGGTAAATTAAAGGGCGAAACGTTTTAATTATAAAGTATAACATAAAAATTACAGTAACTTGCTAGAAATAGTTCTATGATGCAGCACATTGAGGAATGCGTTGGAAACCTGGCCTAAGGTCCCATGGTTTAGGCCAAGAGGGGTTGCTGAACAATCCCGGCTTAATCTAACATTCTTCCATTATGCTTCCCTACACTTCGTGTGAATTACATTTTCGACCTATTTCATGGTGAACTCTCCCTATACATGTCTGACCACCAACAGGTTAAACACTTTGGTTTTTAACTTCTCAATTTTGTGAAGCCAAAAATTCCTATGTCTAGCTGGTGTTGAATTCACTTTCAAATATATACAAATGGTACATTAAAACAATCTCCACACACATTTACTAACTTAAAAGCCGTATCCTAAACATCCAAATATTTCGACTTCAAATAATTCTTTCCTTTCATTTAGACTCTACAACCCTAAACAGACAAGTTAAAGAGCTCACATATTCTTTTAGGGAAATCTACCAGCCCGTCGATAGGTGTACTCCTTAGGGGTTATAAAATATAATTTTCATTTATTTAACAGTCAAGGTAGTTTGTGATCAAATTTCTCCAAAGTTTTGAATATTCAACATTGCTTCTTCTTTTATTGCTATTTTCATCTTCGTGTCAATGCATTTCTTCTTTAATGTCCAGGCTACATACTAACAAATCCTCTCGTTCACCTCTTTTTACCCCCTCACCCGAGATGCTAAGCTTAATAAACGTATTTAGTGCCCTATCATTCTTATTACATGCTTTATCGACCCGCGATACCTGCTTCTTCTTCGCCCCTACATTCTTTATTCTTTCCCATGCCCAGAATATCGTTGTGAAAAACTCTTCATACTTCCCGTCTATCAAACTTTTTCAATTTTACTCCACGCACAATTCGAGAGCAGGAAACGTACACGTGATTCCATTTCTTGAATCCAGACGAACCCACGCTTCATATCAGATTTCATGGAATATATCCTTGCAAGTGACAGTACTATTAAGGCTACGCTCACCATTGCCATCACTGGTTGTCAGCAAAACACCCCATTTTTCAGTCAAAGCCCTCGAACTGTTTATGCAGTTCAGATTCATTTCACCGAAGAAAACAGTTATTTTTTTCATTGTTTGCAGTTGTTTTTACCCTAAATTTGCCGCAGTAGATTTTTACCGTGCATAATAGTGACTCAAACCCTTCAATCATGACTCGGTGATTCAACCCGAAGATTGGTTTTGATAGATGAGGGTAGAGCTCACCCCGGACTAAGCCGTAAGCGTGTGAATTTCACACATTCAGGGGGCCAGTTCCTTTCCCTGGGCAACCTCGCACTCCGAGGATTTTTAGTTCGGGGACATCCAAAGGCTTCACCCGGATTTGAACCTTTCGGTCAGTAGTCACCGGGACCCTTCGGTCAGTAGTTAGTCGCTCTACCCACGAGGCTATCACACTACTTAAACCCTTAAGTTTACAAAAAAGTTCTTAATTGATACTTAATTTATTTACTACTCCAAACTAAAGCTCCTCTATCAAATCTACCATTATTCCTTCCGTACTTTATCAGAGTGATGGATAACCTTACTGCCTATTCCCATCCATCCTAATCCTATGACACTAAGACATTGACTATATCTTTCTATACATGAAACGAATTTCAAATACATCACTTCTTTTGGAGTACTCCTACGGTTTCTAGGTGTACATGAACTTTACCTTATTCTTTGAGTAGTGCCGCATTGAGATAAAAAGTAGCACATCCATGCCAAAAGTTTGTGTTTGGGTTTCCTTCACAATTCTCTTCACAAATTGCCCAATTCTTGCCCTCCATTTTATTTGCCTTAACTATTCATCCCACAAAATCACTTTCGCTCTCATATTACTTTTTCCTGTTCTAAATGATACAATTTGTTTTCGTGGGTAACGTAGGTTATAATCAGTTTTGTAAAAGAGATAAAAGTATCAAGAGTGACTAACTAAGTGCAATGATATGAGACAAGTACGAGATAAAATAAATCTTCAATAAAATGGGGCAACTTATTAGGCCACATCAAGCGACCTAAGTGGTGTGATTAAGTTAACCGTTGAGGAACAAAAGGAAGAGAATAATGGAAAAGGAGGTGCTAGTATGATTTACTTAAACAGAGCAAGTAGTGAAGGATTTTAAAGAAGAATTATGAAAGGATAAAGATGTTAGCTGATAAGAGACTCAAGCGTAGAGGTATGTCAAACCTATCGAAGGATTATTGACTGATGATGATGATAGATGTAAGTTGATTTTGCCAGGAAAATTAATTTCGTCAACGTTCTTCTTGGTATAGGTTTTTTTAAAATGCATTAATATAAATATATTAAGTTCCTGCTTGTTCGTGCCTACACACAAAATCTTTTTAATCCATCAAATGATTTTTTCCACCCTGACGTAGCTAATCTCTATCCTAGGCTGAATACTCAGGTATTTTATACTTTTATTCCGGAATTCAGTATTTATCTTCTAGCAATGTCTCTTCTGCTCTGCAATCGAAATCATTCAGTCAGCTTGAATTCGGCTTTCTATGATTCATTCAGCTCAAGATTCAGCTAATGCGTTCAAGATTCCATAATCCTTCTTCCATGTACTACTCTTAGCAGATATTTCAGAGATTTTTTTGGTAAAGCAATTCTGGTTCCCGCTTTGTGCTTTACCAAACTTTTGTACATCGTCCTGTGAAATATTTCTTAGGATGAATCATTTCAAATTCGATCTCGGAAGGGTAGACAAACTTCTACAAAAGACCTCTGAGAACGAGTACTTTGATTTTTTTTTCTTTTATCTGCGGAATAAAATGACTGGTAGGCAAATGGGAATTGAATTTTGAGAAAGAATATTTACTCAAGAGAAGAAGGAACGGGAACGAGAGAAGAAAAAAAATGAAAAACGTGAAAAAATAATACCCACTGCTTTATTCTTGTTTAAACGCGGCAGACACAGAAATAGGCGGCAAGATGCGGACAAAACGTCTGATAAGCCAGGATGACAGTAGAAGGAACGCAAAGATCTTCCGCTATCACTGGAGAAATCGGATGAGAATTGTTGGGACGAGCCAGTTTCTCATGTCACGCATACCCACATACTTACTCGCACAGTCATGAGATCTCTCTGAATGCCTGGTCTGTTAAGAAAATTAGGAATTTTAAAAGAGATGGGAGAAAGATAACCTTTCCTTTTGCAGGAGATAGTAATCATAGATTATTTCACTTGAAGCGAGCTGAATATTTTTATTAGATACTCCGAGAAATATCCATGAAACCGTGCGACTCGTGCACTTCACTTATTTATTACTTTCAACTAAAAGTTTACCTATGAGTATAATATTCACCCCATATGCATTTTAAGGATCAAAAACTTAAAAGTTACATAAATTATAAATATCTTTAAAAGTAGGAAAAAATATGCAAAGAGTCAAACTTACATTTGAAGATGGACAATTCGAAGGAAATTACTTGTGGGAGCTCAATACAGAACGCTAACATAATGTTTATCCATTAATACTGATAAATTTCAATTATTCGCGGTGATGTTGATTAAATATTAATAATTATGTGGTTTTGTCATGGAAACGATATGGTGTGAAATTTCTACAGTTAACCAAAACGTCTGAACAAATAATTATGGAGCCATACTGGTTAGTAATGGGGAAAGTAATAGGTCAGAATCACCTCGCCACACTAAATCATATTTAAACTTGAGTTAAAGTACTTCAAAAATAAAAAATTCTTCATTTCATTGCATGAATTTTTGCGCGCTATAGCACAGGCCATGTTTTGTTATCTCTCCATGAATACCTAATTTACTATAGACTCTCTTGTTCCTAGTTCTCCAATTATTGTTATAAACTTATTTTTCTCCTAAAATTTGTGTTTATGGCATCTGAAGTATAGCAATGTCATAGATGATATACCGCGTGATTCAGTTGACTCCGATAATGGTAGATACATTTTGAACGATTTCCTACTTTCCTCATCAATGTCCCACTTAGCATTCTCTCATACTTTCTCTTTTCAGATTTTTATGCTCCCCCATCTTTTTCTTCTATTCCTCCCCCCTCCTCTCTAGTGCTTACTTTCTTCACGAATATCCATCTAACTTCAAAATCCTTCCTTTTCCGATGCACTTCATTCATCATTGTATTTTCTTTCCGCCAAGTTATCTCCATACATTTCTGCACCTACATCCTTAAAGCTATTGAAATGAGTATCAAATTATCTCATCTTTACACCTTAAAGCTGTACTCTATCTATATAATATAAAACAAAGGTTTTTGAGTTCCTTTAGCCAAACCTACCGTCGTGATTGTCACTCTGTGGATACTGAAAAATTTTGCCCAATTGAAAAATTCCTCCCAATTTCTTGGTTAAGATGACCACCTACCTCCGGAGGTCAGTTCATACGTGTGAATCGTTTACTTGTCCTATCCTTTAAATATTTATTTCCAGTTTTATTTGATAATGCCTTTACCATTGGTTTGAATTAGAGTTACAAATTCTTTAGTGGTTAAAAGTTATATTTTCCTTACACCAGTCAAAAGTAGAGTTTGTTATACGATTGAAGACAAGTTTACTGGCACGCTTACGAAGAGAAGAGCTTTTCAAAGTTATTTGAGTGAAAATGACCTTTGCTATAATCAAGCCGATTAAATAATTCCAAATGTTTAGTCATTTATTCGCAGTGGGAGGAGGGATCACTGACAAAATAATGAAGAAAAGAACACCTCTAAATACTTGATAAATTGATTGATGAAATGATTTAACTGGTGGCCTGATTTATATACTACATTAAAGTAGGTTTACAGGAGACGAAATGTGAATTAATGCATTCTTAACATAGTCAGGCCAAGTTAATTGACTATTATGAGAAATGTAGAAAAATTACCAAAAGAAAGTGGAATATTTCAACGAAATTTATCAATTTTACAGTACTTATAGCAATAGCAAAAAAAAGAATTATGTAATACCAATGATGACTCTGAAAAGCACAATCAAACTAAACCATGAAGAATTGCTTACGAATAAAACATGCTGACGACAGAGATAATATCCGTTTTTGCATGCATGATACTAAAAATTTCAAAAGAAACCTCTAAACCTGCAAGCATTATTCCTCCCCCAGGAAATTAAGAAAAATGGCCAGCAAAAATGATATGAAAATATAACAAATAGTCTGATTACACCAAAAGGAAGAGAATAATTGGTACACATTTATGTAGATATTCTATTCCGAAGGTTAATAATTACTTAGGGTTGTTAAATGAGCGACACACTGAAATTCCAACTGGGTCACGAATTACAGCTTGACATCAATGCACTGTCACAAAAGATATAACGTTAGAAGAATTAGAGAAGTTTGGTATTTAATGCTGACTTTGTACAAGAAAGATTTCTTTCCAACTGTAAGCAGTCCGTTTGGGCAGGGTTTATATCCACCTAACAATGCAGCAATAACCCTTCAGCATTCGGAAGAAACAATACATATTTATGTATCAATGATGTTTAGTCAACATAAAAACTCAAAGAAATATTTTAAAATAATAATAGAGAATTTTCTTTTTACAGCTTGAATGTGGGAGATTATAAAATTGTTTAACCATACTCGGAGGTCAAGGTCCACAAAGGTTTTCGGGAGAAATTGCTCATGTGTTGTTTTTAATGGATAGGCGTGATTGTGATTTGACGCATATAGTTCATATAGTTCTCGTTGACCCTAATAGTTTTAATGCAAGAGAATCAATAAGGAATAAGAGGACAGGATACAATTTACAGAATCATCCTGATATAAGAGTTAGAAAACCAAAGTTAACAAAGTGTAAAGTAGCATTAGCATATGAGATCATAAATAGTAAAATTATGATTAGTTTTTTCCCCTTCTCAGAATCTAACCCGGGGAAGACAGTGTTGAGTGGTGGTGAGAACGCAAATGTATAGAATCAGGGGAAGATGGAGTATAGGGTTTTGAGGGCAGGGAAAAGGGGGAGGTTTCGTCACAGGGAGGGTAAGCAGAAGATGAATAGGAAGCCATCTCTGTCGGATGAAGGGTCGATGGAAGCCGGGAAGGCTTGGCTCTCGGGATGGCAGCGTTAGGGGGAAGATACGCTCGGAGACATCCGCTAAAGAGAAGTAATGGCTGGAAGGAGCAATGTAAATAAGCACCGGAAGCGAGTTGTTGTGGGTGGTATGGGACGGAGGGAAATATGGGAGAGGGTGTGAAACTCTGAGGAGTGTTGGCCTGCGGATTACGCTGCGTGGTTTTGGCCAGAAACTTTATGCCCAGTCAAGAGGGAAGGAAGGCATGGGAAGAGGACAAGGGAGACTTCTAAGCATTAATTTAATAAATGGAAGAAAGAATGTCTAATACGAATCACTTCTTCGAATCATGCAGCTTAATCTCCTTAGCTGGTCATAATCACCTTAGCTGCAAGATATTACTCAATTTCAAGGATAATGACATAAGTAGATTAGTATCTCTTAATTTATTTCTTGATTATAGTACCCAGTTATCAGTAGAATGAAATTTGTAATGCTCATAGTATTTAAACGAGTGTATAAGAACATCTATAAGTTGTAAGCGCTGTTTTGTAGTTAGTTCTAAAAATCTTGTACTTATTGAAATTTATGATGAAAGTCACCTCTTCGTTACTTAATCCTGATGTTACCCTCGTGTTTCATTCATTGGAAAATAACGCATTTTCAAAGTAGGGAACATTTATCTACACGACTACAGGGAATGAATATATTTATGAAATTATTTGTTAAATATATATTAACATGAAAAAAATGTGAGTGTAGATTGATACTTAGTGATTCTTGTAGGATCTATACCATAGGTTCTACAGTTAGATGTAATGATTGCTTTTATGCAAACTTGAGTACAGATTCTCCATCAAAATCTACACTAACTATGAAAAAACTGACACAGAAATAGGCGTTAACAAAAATATCATGCATTAAATGCAATAAAAAAAATTAGTTTTTTTCATTTGAGTCAATTCTTAAGCATTTGGGTTTAATATTACTGGAAGGGATTTTTACCAGGCATTTTTAGAATAAAGAAATTATTAAACTATAGATGTACCTAGTGAAAACATGAAATAAATCAATTCTAAATAATTTCTTTCATTATCCTGCTGCATACTACGAAATTAATTATATGATATTCTAAAATGTTTTTGCTCTTGAATCATGAAATTGGCTGGAGATATAACGCATTCCTATATTAGGAGTTGGGCGAGAGATGAATGGAATCAAGGCTCTTTTCTCGAGTGAAGCGAAAAATACGAATCATAATATATGAAAATAATTGGTATGCTATGCTAAAAGCGATAAATTTGTTATCAGATGAATAAGAACCGATTTTTTCTCATAGGGAAATAAAGTTCTTAAATTGTAATAATGGTTTATATAAGATTGTCATGAGTAAAGCATTTTTCGTGTAGTTCTATGTCCGCATGCCGGTACGTAAAACTAAAAACCTAAGCACCTTTCTTTAAGAGCGGGATTTTTCCGACGCCGATTTTGAAATCCAGTCTTTTATTAATTCTTTTACTTCTGCTTCTTTTTTCGAAATAAATTCATCTCAACCTTCTACTTGGAGGACTAAATTGAACAAAACCTAAAATAGCATGTAAACTTATAATGTGAAACGTACAAGACGCCGTCAGACGTATGATTGATTTCAGTTTCAGTCGTTTTCCAACTATGGATAATTATATGATTCATCTACATGGCCATTACAGCAATAGGTAAAATATATTATATATTTTAAAGACCATACTAGGTAAGTGGACTTCATATATAAGACGTGCTACTTATTCTTTAATGTGCACGCTTCATTGGACATACCAGTTTAGTTGCGGTCAAGTTTTAATGCGTATATAAATGAAAGCGTCAAAGCTGACGTTTGAAAGGAACAAGGTTTTTCATATTACATAAGAAATATTGACGTGCCACACCAACCAAGTAATTTCCTCGATCAAAATACCTAGCTTATTGCCCTAATATTATCTAAGTTATCTTATTATTATTTTACGGATCGGGGAGGATTTTGATAGTGTAACTCTACTTATCTATGCATTTTATTCTTCTACCATCACTTTTCCTGTGATGTTTCTGTCTTTAGATTGGCATATTTTCTTTATTCTGACAAAAATACCAATCCGTTTGCGGAGAAAAATTTGGAAACCCAGGTCTATTACCAATTGCATGGATTCGCCACCTCGAGCACATTGCCATTTTGATAGTTTGATTATAGAACGGGATGTAATCAAGTCTTGAACCCGAGCGCAATTAATCTGGCAATCGTCCAAAACCTACATTTAAGCGGAATGCAAGCGGAAAAATCGAATGGAATACCATCGTTTCAAGCCAGGATTCTCTCCCAAAATTCATAATCGACACCCTTTCATCAGGTTCCTCGTTTGCATGGACGATTCTTCCCTTCGATCCTTTATGACATTAAATGGAGGATTCATCCTTCTAATCAAACAAGTCAAAACGAGTCATATAAGATCGAGGGCTTGGGGATGAGAGAGGGATGGGGAAACGAAGGATTGGAGGTAGGAAGGAATATGAAGGGTGTAGGAGGGTTGGGGCTTAATACCACCCCGTCTCCTAGGCAACGTCATTAAACATTCAAGGAGGACCAATCCTGTAGGGGGGCCTTCCCAACTCCTTTGGCAGCCTCCCCAACCCTGAAAGGCAGTCATACTCAAGGATACCTCCTTCCCCGATCGCTATTTTACCTCCCACCCAACCCTTCGACTCTCGTACCCCCGCCGCGACCCTCGGAACGCGACTCCGAACGCCACCCCGTCGCAACCCAACCTTCCTCCCCCCTCACACCAATCCCTTCCGCGCGCCCATAAAATATTCAATGCACATTCTTCCATGCCGCAAAAGAGGGATGATTCTCGCCGAAAGGAACGGGGTTGGGAAACATTTGGACGGGAGGGGGTACAGGTCGACAGTAGCGAGAGTTGGTAGGGGAAGGAGAGGGGGTTTGGAAAGCGGCCCTGGTACAATTTTCACGCCATCGCCTCCTTTTAATGCAAAAAGATAACGCCCTGCGGTTTCCGGCCGCCACCCGTTTCTCATCGGGAGAGCCGTCGCTCGCTTCTTTATTTCCACCGCTAGATGGAGTGCAAGATGCACGGCCCGACGAGGGAGACTCGGGGAAGTGAGAAAAACAAGCGGGACAGTTAAATTCATGCAAATTGAGGATGCCAGAAATCTTTTGTTTGCCCCTGTAATTCCGTTTCTCGTGGAATTCGGAAAGGCGGAGAAGGTTTGCGAGCGGAAATGGGTAGGACGTCCGAAACCGAGATAAAAGGGGCGTCCATTTTTTTCCCAGGGGGAAAAAGGGAATAAAATAGTATGGGGACAATATAGTTTTGCAAATAAGGGTTTTTTTCCAGCGAGCCAGTCATCGAGTCCATTCTAGTGTGCAACGATGCGAGCCTTCTGTTGGCGCTTTGAAATTTCTTGCACACAAAGCGGAAAGGCAGCATGAAGTATTTGTAAAGTGTTAATTGCACACAGGTACTTTCTAGGTAGTTTCAGTGGAGTCAGAAATAGAATCCTGCGTATATCAAGCAAAAGGAACTCCATAATAAAACACCCAAAAAATATATTTTCAAATAACTAGTGTCTTTATTCTTTAGCTTTTATTATTAGCTTTACTTCCATATCCAGCCATAAGCAAACGTCGATTAGATTATCATATAGATATTGAATTTAGAAACCTGAGTACCTGTATATTTATGTATATACATTATCTTGATTATTTACAACCATTACTTTAAAAACAAGTTTAGCCTAACTGGTTTCGGCAGTTTCACCATCGTCACGTGCGATGACACTCTCACTGTAACAGTTTAAATGTGCCAGAGGATGGTGCACTAACGGAAACTTATTGTATGAAACGTAATATTAGTGATCGATTTAGAAACCACGGCGATATTTGCAATGGCTAATCATGAAAGAATTCTTTCTTTGTAATAGATGCCTGGAACATTATTTTCATTCTGACAGAACATCTGATTCCTCCCTCTCCATCCCACATAGTGATTTACAAAAGCTGCATAGTTATGAGAGAAATACACACTTTTTAAGTACGTAAGTCCGTATTTGATGAATACACATTCCTTTAATTGATTCAAGGGTGGATTAAAGAGTGTTAAAAAGATTTAAATTTTAATTATAGGCACTGGCATTTATTGTAAACACTCACCTATTCCGTGGAATAAACTAACGCATCCTTAGCAAACACTATGAAAAAATAAGTTTCGGTGAGAGACATAAGTTATAGACGGACAGTGGTAGGAAAGTTATTAAGCCTGGGACCTCAAAAGGAAAGGATTTGAAATCGAAAACGGGGATAAATATCATCTTAATTTCAGGATTAAGAACTTAAGTTAAACTGGGTGACATAACCTTAGCCGTTTCCGCATCACTCGAGCACACTGCTTATAAATTTGCGATAGCAAAGTGCTCATTTACCACCAAATATATATCATGATGATACGCCATGATATATAAACTCGCCTAAGTTAAATACCTACAATTTAGTGGAACGTGACTTATGGACTTAACTTACATTTTCTTTAGCTGGTTACTCCGTAGATAAAGATCAGCAATTTCGTTTGACCACAATTTATAGGTGCGGGCTATTTTCCAAATATGAAGTAGCGTATTCACATGCATGGCTAACCTAAAATTGAAGAATAGTATCATAAATATTTTACTCGAAATAATAATACTACAAATACATACTACACTAACAAAGTTTCATATATCAAGTCGATATATTTCCTTATATAATAATTTAAAATCATTTTTGTATTTGGATTCCACCACCCCATTGTGAGCTCTTATAAACAGCTACCAATTGAAGGGTGAAATGGTGGTGAAATTGACAGAAACAGATCTCAGCAAAACAAACATGTAAGCATGAATTGTCATCGCAACGGCATAGTTATCAAATATTATTATTTTGCCAGAAATTGAGCGTAAATTATCACGTTTAAATTTTAAAATAATTTTAATGACTAATTTTGAGTCATCGATATCTATTACAAAATTTTATAAAATTAATTTACAATATATATTGTTTAATGAGTGCAACACCTACTTACAGTTACATTCCATGGCATTGAGTTCACCTTTTTTATTCTTTGCCATGAGAAAATATTAATTTCTTACGTAATACCCATGCTCTAAATCGAACTTAAAAATCATGTCCAAAACTCATTGAAGGTAAAAAAGTACCTCCATCTAAAACCACGATTTGATTAGTGATAATTAAGTGTTAGTAAAATCCACAATTAAGATGAATAAATACTTAAAGTATTACTCATAAAAATATAATATATATTTTCATAATTAATGGTTCAACTTTTTGTGCAATAAACAGGGTTTTCAAATTGAGGGTATCCATTATCGCAATGGGTGAAAAAATCACCACGAACAGCACGACACTCGGTGAGAATTTTAAGATACGTTTTCTCGAGGAAAAACTCGGGCCTCATGCAAATTTAATAGCATCGTCCCAAAACTTGCGGCCTCCAACTCGCAAGTTTCACATTTTATGGATTATTTACCGAAATCCTCCCCGGCAAGAAATTCCTCCCCCGAAGTTGAGCACTTCTTAACTCTGCCTCACTCTTACGGAGTTTCACCCGTTAATCATTAAGGTGGTAAATCCTCGGATCTCTTGTAGCAATATGGAAGATAAATGAAGTGATTGCAAGGGTTTCCTGGGATTTAGGGGGGGGGGGGATGGGTGAAGGGTGGGAGGGAGGAGTGAGGGGCCGAGGAAATGGTTCTGAAGGGCACTCCTGAGGGCGTGGAGGGGGGAGGGTGCAGGGATAATGGGTTAACTGGCTAGCTGGCGTGTCCGCATCGAGGAGACTCTTCCCAGGAGCCTCGGAGCTCGGAAGGTATTTTGGTGGGAAAATCAATTACGGGCCTCAGCAGGAAGAAAAAAAATTAAATCTTTCTAGATGGTGCGTTGGGATGGGGGAAGACTTCGGTAAGAGTGGGAGACAGTAATTTTGGACCACCGTGGGAGTGCCAAACGAATTTCACGGAAGAATCAAGGAAAGCCAAGGTCTCAAGGTAGCTTAGGGAAAAAATAAAACTCTTCTCTGAAAATTTCACGTCAATAACGTCTTAAATTCCCAAAAAATACAAATACTGGTATAAAATTATGTCATTGTAATTAATTCTGCTAACTTGGTAATACTTGTTGTGGATAGTCCCACATTATTATTTCCCGCCAATGCTCCCTACCTCACCAGGCAGATTTTCTTATAATTAGCTCTCTTTAAATATTCAAAAGATATTTCATTGGAAATAAAATTGGATTGGATTAAATTGACACATTTTTCGACGTTCTACGTAAAATATATTTCGAGGAATAAAGGGGTCATATCATTTTTAACGTTTTCATTTTTATGATCCAGATGGTACAGTAAGTCTTTCATCAAAAAATAGAAATGTTGTCAATGGTTTAAAAATTATTTTTAGCTATAACTACAGGTGCTAAATGTAATTGTCTCTGAATTTATTATGGTTGATACATAAAGTAAATACAGGTGCTAAATGTAATTGTCTCTGAATTTATTATGGTTCATACATAAAGTAAATGAGTACTAATTAATTTGGTTTAGTTGGAATTTTAGGTATACACCAATGATGGCTTTGAGCTGAATGAGAAGCATCATGTAGAATTGGAAGAAAATGAAGTATGAAAGTAAGGCGAAGGTTGTACGCAATAACACATAAAATATAGTCCAGGTGGCTCTTCAAACTGAGAGGTATTCCCGTGTCAAACTTTACCCATTTAGGTTTTCCAGTCTTCGTTTCACAATTGCCACCACTGTTCTACCAAACAAAAGGTTCTTGAATAATAACTCACCCATCTGCTAACAATTTCATCCTCCTCTTTTTCCGTAATCTTATGCATCTGCTTACACTACTACAATGCCTACACTACTATACAATGCATAATTCTCTTGTGTGACTCACAAATTTTTCTATTCTTTCTGTTTCACCGTTTAGCATTCCTATTTATCCTTTAATTCCCGCCGACCACTATTTTTGCCCTCTGTCGCTATCCTCATAACCCCTTTCCTTGCCTTATATATAGGTGTTACATGTGGTTGTGTCTTTCGATAATTCTTCTTCCGTAATATTTTTCCTCCTTTAAAATTTCCCGAAAAATTCCTCCCGTCACTCTCTCACGGAACCCTAAACATCTTCACCAGTATCCATTACTACTTATCCTCTGTGATCGACTCCGCACAAATTTCGTTAACATAAATTTTTACCTACGTTTTTCCAACTACTCTATCAATGTTCCATTCAAAACAATCTGTTGAACATTACCATCTTTCTTTTTTCTTAGCGCAAAATTTCGAAATTTCATCTCGCAATTCTTATGTCTTTAATTACCCATGACTCTACCATAATGCAACATATCTACGATCTACGCTCAGAATAAGCGCCTCCTTAATTTGAGGTGGATTTATGGTATTTACCAAAACATTTGGAAAAATGCCTATTTGGCTAGGTCTAATCTATTATTTCCTTTATGCTTCATTTATAGAAGAATTACTGCCCTTAAAATGATTCTGCTGTGTTGTGCCTTTCTGATGAAGCGAATCCCGTAGTTTTAAAATCTCACGATATATTCAGGATATTCATAACTTTTCTCTTTTCCGTAAAGCCAAAAGATTCTGGTAACAAATTTAAATCACCGCGGTACCAACCTCTATCTTTATTCCGCCGTAACCTCCAGAGCCATCTCTACGGCTTCTTGTTACACTGCTATGACGAAGGACATAGTGGCGCTGAAGTTTGAACCCTATGAGTTAGACATGAATGCTGTGCTGCTCGCTACAGCTTTTTTGATACCGAAGATTGTATTTTAGCACTGTGGAGTGTACGAACAGCAGATTTGAATCAATACTCTAACGGTGTCTCATAAACCTTATTAAATTATAAAAGGTCAATATAGTAGGTATATAATACTATCACACCGCTAGAAGAATGCAATGGAATTAGAATACCATTTCATGGTACCCTTAATTCGTCAATTAGTAATTTTGAGGATGTAAATGTGTTGCACAAACAGAACTTATGTAACCATATCAGCGACTCATACGATTTAGTAATCATAATTTTCTTCAATACCAACCGGTTAGAAAATACTTTTACAGCTACCAGTAAGTCATTATTTTCCAATGCTCGTTTGTAAGGATCAACCAGTTTATTTAATCCTCTTCTTAATTTTTTTTCATTGCTTTCCAAGTTATTTAGTGACAGAAGTAAATATAGCACCCTGAGAAAGATTCAACTGAGAACGAAGTAATTAAATACGTTTGGTATTCAGATTTACACGGATTATTAGCTTCTAAAGCCGAAGTATTGTTACCATTGTTAATTGGCTTACTCGATCATAACATAGGCTAGAAGATAGAAAAACAAGATTGCTATACACCTTTGAGAATTTCTGCGAAAAAGAAGACAAAGTACCATATTAAATTAAAAGGAGTATAGTTAATGAACTTAGATAGTTTCAGGAGAATGTTAAAACGGTAAATCATAAAGTAAAGTTTATCTTAGAAACGATTACGCTAGGGAAATAGTTTATTTTTTAGTCAGGAATATTCTAATAGATCTAAAATGTTGTTGGCACAGCTTAATGTATATGCCAAACAAAAATTCTGTGAAGATCGTGATATAGCCCTGGCGCATATTGGAATGGAGACCTATTTGATAGGGAGATGAGACTTAAAAGGACAACAGCTAGGTGCCTTTTTGGGAGGAGACAGGAAAATGCGTGGGAGAAAGCGAACGAATTATGAAGAGTTTAGCATGACGAAGGGAAAAAATATAAGTAACAATTAGGAGGCACAAGAGTAACTAGATGACTCGGGTAATTAGACTAGCAGATGCCATATTACCGTAAATCACCGGAGGTAAATGCTGGGTAAGTGAAAAAAATTTTAGGAAGAAAAGATAATCTGGACAAAATGAAGGGAAGAATTAAATTATGGATGTAGAGAGCGAAGAAAAATAAGGGGATAAACGTTAACAATAATTATTCTGGGCTATTCTTTGCCCATAAGGTAATACTGTACAATGAAATCATGTTAATAATATAGTGACGCAATACAAAATAAAGTTAATAGTAGAAAAAAAGAAAAATATCTATAAACATGGAATTTGTATTACAGCCGTACATAATACAACGAAAAAAACACTATTCGGATAAATATACTTACATACATGAGCTTATAAAAACAGTGAGAAGAAGAAAAATCATAATAAAAAATAATAACTAATAAATAGGTGTTTAATTAATTCACAATCAATTAATAAACTCTCCTTTAATATGTATAAAGACACCAATTTACCATTAGTTTAATTATTCTTTTCTTTTGTTCTCATAACAGTTCAAGATTATTTATCAGAATACCATAAACCTTGGAATTGAAAGCATGTATGAATTTGAGCTTTATAACTTTAGACTAGGGATGTCACATCGACATCGATGTATCGGGCTACTCGATGTTTTTTTGCCGATAAATCGAAAACATCGAGTAGTAAGACAATCGATGGAACATCGACTCGATGTTTTCAAAACACTCAACATCGCAGCGATGTTTTAGGAAACGAGCGGTATAATAAATGTTTTTGGTTGACCAATAACTGATTTTTCTGATTATCATAAGCCTTCTAAGAATACGAACGTACCTTCCCTAATTACGCCATCTATCGTTCGCGTGTAGGGAAACAAGTGAAGGTATAAAATCGTTCACGTTTTCATCCCAGTGTTGCCTTCCAAGAACATGATCCGCCATGCCTACATCAGTAACTTCTGAGAGGATTGTATCAGCTCTCAACTTGGTGGTACAAGATAACAGGAGTAGGTTGGGGTCGCTGCATATTAAGCAAAGAGTACCGATACTGGGAGGTTTAAACGTTTTGAACCCACCGTTCTTCAATTTGATTTTTTTCATACTACCAAGCTTAGAATATTTTTAAGGAACAGGCACACCCACTTTATTGTGTTATTTGTTTTTTGTTGTATTATGTTTATTTATCTTTATTTCGTTATGAAACAGTGATATGTTTTCAATGTTTAAAAATTAATTCAATGGAAAAATATTTGCGTATTATTTATCAGCATTTTACTAAATATTGATAAATTGATCGATTTCCGAATAATTTTCAAAATTGCAAGGTTTTAAGAAGATGCAAAATTTCTGATGCATAATACCTAATGCATAATACCTCTATGATCATACCTAACCTCGAATATGAAGGCATAAAAACTCGATGCATCGAAACATCTAAGCTTTTTGTGGATGAATAATGAGTGAGTGGTGAGTACTTTTATAAACATCGAAACTGACCACTGGATGTTTTTTAGCCGATGTGGCATCCCTACTTTAGACGGTAGTAAATTCCATTATCTGGTAGCGGTCATGGTGCATGACCAACTGACGTAAAGTATGAAACGATGAGGTATATGAATGTCTACGGAGTGATTCCTGGTGGGTACTCTGTGTACATCTTTTTTCCAGGTGAATCTAAGACAGGTAAGGGGGGTTGCACGTGGATAAAATTTTATAGGTAGGCCGAATAACATGATACAGACAATGCTGTTGAAATTTCAACCAACGTAGTCGGATACAGTTCACAGTATCAGGCGTCACGTAGTGGAAGTAAGGCATATTGGATGAGTAAAAAAAATAAATAAATAAAAAATTATGGCTTACTCCTGATGATAGCTTAGTAAGCCGAAACACTTGTTGTGTAATTTTATTATTTTAAATATATTGCGGAAAAGTGCTAAAGTTTTTTACTCATCCAACGTAGTCGGACGTAAGTGTCTGAAATTCTGTCCCAGAAGGAATGAACTTAGTGAACTCCACAGTAAGTTTGATTGTGACGACGTAGGTTTCGACACGTTGTGTCATCTGCCGGTCAGATAGAGAGAACGACTGATGAAGTGCTTAGCTTCGCGAAGGAAAAACGTATAGGTAAAATTAGGAAGTAGAAGAGTAACTAGATGGCACGGGTAATTAGAAAATAGCAAATGCAATAGGAGATTATCGAAGTTAAATACTGAGTAAGCGAGAAAAAGAGCGTCCTCTTTGGACGTTCCAATAAAACTTACTGTGGAGTTCAATTAGTTTTTTCATAAATCCATAGTGTAAAACTTCCACCCTATCTCACCGGAATTTGTTTCCTCTAAAACAGGGGGAGTCATTAGGCAGATAATTACGAGGAATATTAGGGACAAGCCATCACACTCTACTTTATTTGGTAGAAAAACTTTGTTATCGGAAGAAAAGTGTTGTAACTAGAGATGGTTAAATTACCGTAATTTTCAATTGAGGTAAATTACCGTGGAAAATTACGGTAATTTTCGAAAAATACCGTAGTTTTCCGGTAATTTTAAGTTTTGTGCGGCAAATCCTTTTCAGAGGACTCCAAGCGAAATCAATAGCATTGAGATATAAATTCCGACCCTTATATCAAACATATCGCGACGTTTATCTATCATAACCTATTATAAAAATTAAAACGAAGTTGGCAGCAACACGCAATTTGCCTCTCTTTTGTCACACTGTGAGGAATTTTCGTTCCAAAGACATACCTCTGCGCAATGTGTATTTGCTATTTTACTCTGAATTAATTGGAATTAATCATGGCCACAGTGTAAACAAAATCGTTTTAGCTTCTTAATTTTTAATATTACCCATTCCAATGGTTTCTTCGTGAGGAATAAATTTTCTGAAAAAGAAATTTTCTGAATATTCCGTTTATTACGGTAATTTTCAGGAGTGCTGGTAATTTACGAAAAATGCCACGGTAATTTACGAAAATTACTGCGGTAATTTACCAAGTTGCCCATCTGTAGTTGTAACTCCCAAAGACATTTTTATTGGGACCAAGATCGTCTAATAGCCGGTATAATCACGTATTCTATTATCTGCTGTGATATTATTACCTGAATATGCCAACTATTTGGTGAAACGGGGTAGTAAAAAAATAAATCTTTGAAGGTAACA
This sequence comes from Platycnemis pennipes, assembly GCA_933228895.1. Taxonomy (NCBI): domain Eukaryota; kingdom Metazoa; phylum Arthropoda; class Insecta; order Odonata; family Platycnemididae; genus Platycnemis; species Platycnemis pennipes. Next base: position 72,869,790 of record OW121856.1, on the reverse strand, counting down.
AAGTTCAGTTCTGAATACATCACTACGAATATAAGATCTTATTTTAGGCGTTACTTTATGGAAGTTACTGATATTCATAAAAAAAGTAATAATAGTATTACTCCACACTTAATTTTTAATAATAACCGACCCGGGTTTCGGCAACTCAGTGCTATTTTCCAGAAAACCTAGAAAATGGCTCTCAGTTGCAGAAACCCGGGTCGGTTATTATTAAAAATAAAGTATGGAATATTACTATTATATTTTATTATTAATCTGAATACATCATCAAATTCAACAATGTTAGTACTCAGATCATTTTACTAGAGAAAAAAGTATGATGATATTGACAAGTTTTCACAGTTATCTACGGATAATGCCAAGAAGTGATTACGCTTCCTCATCAATATGTTAAATAATTAAATGGTCACCATAAAAATTCATTTCCCGTAACTTTGAGTCAGTGTAAAATATATTCAATGCTTCCAATGTAAGAATAAGTGCATATTTAAGAAGGTATATTTTCTAGAATGAAATTTTTCAAAGGAATTTATATTCTATGTTGCATGGGAACGATAATCACTATTTGAAATTGACCGAATCAATTCACAGTGACACCATATTGTTTCTGGCACAAAGGAATTCATGGAATAAGTTTTTCTGGCACATCACTTTTAATTAAAACGCCTAATTTTAACTAAGCCATCCATTTATAAAGATAGTGAAAAATCTTGTAAGCTTTACTCTCTAAGCTTAAAATGTTAACCTTTAGACCTTTAGTGCCATATTGTGCCACTAGAAAATTAACTGTGAAATTGTAGCTCATAGTTGGATGTAACTGGTTCACGTTGCTTCTATCAGGTACATCTCTATTAATGTTGGGAATAGAAAGAAACAATTTAACTACCCATTGATTATGAGGAATAGGATCTCATCCTTGAATTTATCACGAAATCTACAGCAAATATCACGTAAAAATATGCATTGCACTATTTATAAGTATTTATTCTCAAAATATTATGAAAATAAAAAAATGCATTTTCTTTCTAAATATTATTATTTTCCAATATTTTCATCGAATATTTTGTTTTTTCGATGAAAACCCGTACCCTCATCCTGGGGGCGTATTGACGATGAGGGTAGAATATGTCGTCGGAGAAACCAAAAGCACGATGTAAATACTCAAAAATAATAAAGTTAAGACATTGATCATAAGTTACGAAAGCCTTCAAAGAAGTTGTTGTTGTGTTACACGATATTGTTTCAGGTAATGGGTATTAAGTTAAATACAATATTCACCTCCTACTACACATATTAACATGTGCCTAGACGAGTGACGAAGTAAATGGAAGTAGGTAACTTCCAAGATAAGATTGTATTCTTTACAACGATGCAGAAAATGATCCAACTTCGGTGCCCGAAGATAAAAACTGGACATAATTCAGCGATTGGTTGCCAAAATATATTGATCTCAGTCCTAAAGTAAGTTCCGCAGACTCCCGCAACAGCGCTGAAGCTTGATGTTACAAAAGCCGGAACATAGCGCCTTTGCTCGTCCAATCTAATAACCACATGTGGCAAGCCCGTTTGAATCGCAAAGGCGGAATGCTTTTGAACAAGAATAGATATTTCTTCTTTTTCTGAAGAATGTTTCAGCATTAAATAAGATCTGCTACACTTACGATCGACGGTATGTATTATTATTTGGTATTATCCAGTAATTATAAATATTTAAAGAACTGTTTTCTGCTGTACGATTTTTTCTGTAGCACTATCATTCCTTGGACACTCGATTCAGATCACCATAATTTTTGATACCATTATATTAGAGTCCAGGTAGAATGTATTTTCTTCTACCAAAATTTTCACGCGTTCGTACCTACCATTCCCTCTTCTTTGACCGGATACATAAGATTAGAGAGATAGATTGTCCTACTGATAGATTCAAAATGTCATTTTTCCCCCGTAAATTCAGAGAACACAATAGGCTGCATAGAAAAAGAATATGTAGGTGAAATGTTGTAGCATGCAGTGCATGATGTATATATTAACAGCCAATCCCTTTATTACTATGTAAATTCGAACCATCTAGCAGCATGTGACCCTATTATGTAGCATGCAGTATCCTGGCATGTAGTAGCCTAGCTGCATGCCAATAGTGCATATTTGGTGTTCTTTACCGCCTACCAGACACCCTTATGGAGGCTTGCAGGGTATCGTGTGGATGTAGATGTATATCATCCTTCATAACGCGATTTTCCTACCCCCCTAATCTGCCTCCTAAAGCTCTCCAGTAGCACAAACTCTCGGAAAACCAGATTAAGTGATAGTTAGTATAGTTCTCGTATTAGCTATTTGCTAATACGAGATTAAATTTAATATATTAAAAGTTCTTTTTAGATTTACCTAAATTGCTTTCTCTCTCTAACTCCAGGGCGCATGCCTATCTGCCTATAAAAGTCAAAATCGTTTTAGCCTCTTATTAGGGCGCGCTTTATTTTTTTAAAGAGCATTTCAAATCGAATTCCACTCCAAAAGCATTTCTCTTTCAAAGACAATTTTATACATGTAGCTAATACAATTTTCTGAATGATATTATATTTTTGATATATTTATTGATATCACATACTATATAATTTGTTGCCTCTATATGCCCATATCATTAGGAATGAATTATAACCATCAGCTGAATTATAACCATTAATAGAGTCCTGCAAACTTTCAAGTTCTCTTCAATGAATAGACTTTCCTTATCAATCATTTTAAGTACGTCTTTCCTTTAATGTCATCTGAGATAGGGAAGAAAATCAAGAATGTAAATGACAGTAGAAGAAGAAAGAGCATAAAAAATCCTAGCATCAACATTAGCCAGGTCTTAACGTAAGGCAGCCATGAGACCACAGGTTTACGCCCGATCTGACGGTCGGAGTAGTGAATTTACAACGTCACATCGCGTCTGTGAGTTCAATATTGGTCCACACTTAAAAGCGCTTTGGTCGAGAAGGAAATGTAGCACATGGAAAAGAATGTAAGGGTGGAAAGAAATCTGCCTTTGGCGTTAGCTTCCTCTAAACGAACGGGCACTGAACAGTAATTCCCTCCGCGCAGCACTCGAAAAAAAGCCAATTTACGAATGAAAAATATCAATAGACTCGAATGCCGCAGGGTGTAAGGCCAGTCTTTAACCACCGCACCAACCCCTTCTTTTAAAAACTTTTCCACACGGCCTCTATATAAAGGTATAGTATGACCTTACCTGATTTCAAACAATAATCTTTCGAATAATGTACCATTGATAGGGTCAAAATTTTATTGATCTCCCGTACTACTAGGGAACACAACAGTCAGCATAGAAAATGTGTAGGTAGATGAAATATTGTTGTCTGTATAGTATGATGTGTGCATTATCAACAAATCCTTTTATTATTATGTAGTTTTCAGTAGACTTAGGGTAGTAAATTCAGTAGACTTGATTAATTGGCAGTTTCCTACTCGTTAGGATACGCTATGATGGGATTTCCCTACGCCATATTGCATTTCCTTCATCAATCGGTTCCATCCCCAAGCTTTCACTCTCAAGTCGTCTCTTCCTCACTCGTCCTTGACTAGCCAGCATTTTAGAATCGATTGCGACTTTCATCATTCCCCGTATTCTAGTGACCTAAAAGTGGTCCTCTTTCGTACCCATCATTATAAATGAAACTTAGAGAAATCAGAAAACAGAATGAACACATTTGGCTCATATAGTAAACTCTAGAACGCTGGATATGGAATCCAAAATTTGTTGCTGCTTTGTGAATGGAAAGTGAGCCCGCCTGTAAATTGAGTACTTTTAAAATACTTATATATCCTCTTTATTCCCTTCACAGCTACTGAATAACATGGAAAGAGGAACAAAAGAAAGCTATGATTCAATGCAAACTGCTGCTGCCATCTGTACACCTGCCATTTTTACAATTGCCTTCTGATTTTCAACTATTCCTTTCCAGAGTGCGTTTGGTGGTACATATTTAAATCAGCAGAAAAAGCTTAATGTAGGAATATATTCGTCTCTTTGTATCTTGAAAGAAAGCGATTCAATTGTAAAACACAAATCTTCCTTTTCAAACAATACAATATCATCCCATTGGGTTAAAATTACGGTAAAGATGCTAAAATAAGCGCTATTATTGTGTCACATTAAAAAAATCCTAACTTCTTAATAGTTGCCAAACCTCTGTGCGATTCTCATCTTTCTGAAGAAATGTAGCTAACTCAATAGAAATTCGAAATACTAGTGAGTTTATCTTTTATAGATTACAGATTTTCTCGTTTTGCAATCTCCATTCAAGAATTAACGTCTCCTCAAAAAGCATACGTAACTTTTAACAGGTAAAGCATCCGAACGTTTTCCTTCCGAATGGGACCACTTAAAAAACATGGAATTAACGGAAGTCTATGGATCCTGCAATTGGCCCCAAACTGCTACGGCACTACGATTGCTAAAGCTCCGGGCTGGCAACCCAAGAGTCATCAATATGAATCTTATTGAGGGTATGGATGTTGTTTTTTCATCTTCCTGCTTAAAAAGACAATGTGAAATGACCTCACTCGCTGGAACCCACCGAGGAAAAGTTGCAATGTATGTACCATATACATATATGATGGAGGGAATTATGTGAGTCAATAACCTGGAGTAAAGTGATCGCAGTACTTATTAAATGTATACCGTATATATTTATGCCTTGATTCTAAGAATAAGGGATGAAATATTAATTTCACAAAAAATTGTTGGACCAAAAACATCTACTCTAAATAGTATATGTTTGCTGGTGATTTGCAACTCTTGGGCATAGGTGGTATTTCAACAAATGGAATATTCTCATAAAATGTTAATGGTCGTTTACAAGGGTTTTTAATATTTCCACGTAGAATCCATGACCATTACGCGCTCCTAATATTTACCACAAGACTCATTGCCCTATTTAATACTTCTTCTCAATAATTTTGAATTAAAAACTTATTTATACATTAGTTTACGGTATTTCCCTGCCATGCACATTGTCACTGGTTTTCAGTAAAATTAATTACAATTTCAGTGCAATGACTGGTACTTGACATGAAATTCAGGCGTAAATTAAGTGGAGAAAATTCCAATTGGGAAGACAAAATACGCTAAAAAGAAGCAATATGTATTAGCCGTGAAAATCAGCCTATGTGTGTATGGTAGATGTATTAATAATTCTTTACGTCCACCTGAACATACAAAATGCTCCAGAGAGATTGAGGGGCATGAGGTGATGTGCTAACTGCTTACAGATTTCTGCTCCATTTACTACGGTTTTTAACGCACATAAATCGCAGTGAATCGCGCATCAAACCCAACGGTAGTGATGGCACATTCTCTAATCAATCACTGAGCGTGAAATGAAAGCTTATGCATATGCTTGGCAGTCCATATCTCCATTGAAATATATCCGAAGTGCCTGAATAATTATAATTTGCTCGCAGAGGCCAATAATAACTAAAACTACAGCTGTGAGCACAAATGCCAAATTATTCAACTCTCCCTCATGGACCTAAATTCATTAATCATACAATACTACCTACTGATTTCAATCTCATTAATAATATTCCAATTAATTTACCAATTGTCTACATATGTTTCATCTCAGATAAGATTTATTTTTAGTTCTCGAAAGTACTAAATCAGAAGCCTTGGTAGAAGAACTAAATAAAATCTGAGCACAGCCGTCCACAAAATCACCTCATATCTATTGCGGCAATATCATTATTTCGAGATGATCCCCTATCACAAACTAGGAAACTAAATTCAGGTAAAAGAAAATTCGTACTTTGTATCCAATAAAATAACAAGATACTCGGTTAAAGGATTTTGTTCTTTAGCATTACATTAATGAAAATAACTTTCTTCAGCAGTCCTGTAGCACCCTATGGTGCCTAGCAGACAGTGTCCACTAATTTAATTCACTGCCTCAAGAACTAAAAAACTGAAAACGGAAGGATGCTTCAAGTCAACTTTATGACCCAACTCCATTTCCGCGTCAAGCTAGGAGAGTTGCCCCTGCAGCATCTTTCGCCCTTCCGCCCCGCGCCCTTTGTCTAACACAAGAGATGTACAAATTGAGACCGTTTAGGTAATAAGGTTCCGCTCCATTATAAACTTTGCCGACACGCCGGGAGATGTTAGCTTGAGACAGATGCGCCGGCATGCAGGCGACCGCGTTCTCTCTGCAACATGCACACGACCTCGTCCACCCCTCTCCCGCCCCCTGCAGCAGCCTCACGTGAACCACCCCCCACCCGTCCCCAATTGAGAATGCGCCTGGAGCATGCGGGGGAGGTGGGGGTGGGAGGAGAGTTGAGTGGTGTAGCCGAGGAATGCGGCGATAACGCCGGGGGTTGGGTGAGTGCGATAGAATAGGGGGTGGAGGAAGAGGTGGGGCATGAGGCTCAGTACGCCAAAGCACGGCCTGTGCATTATTCGCGAGTGTCTGTCCGCCCGACGAGACAGGCCCCTGACTTTGGCGCCGGGAGCTGCCCCTTTCGACTATGACGAACGCTCGCCTCACGCCAGCGACCTGATGACCGCTTAGCCACCAATCGAGGATGAGCCGAATTTTGGCGCAGGAGTACGTAAGAATGCGGCAGTTCAGAGAAGACTTCACGCAGGGCAACGGATAAATAACCTCTGCCTAACCCAACTGAAGGGTGTTGTTGTACGGTTCGCCATGCAAGAGATAACCCTTCGGATTAATGCAGACATTTGACTGTAATCATTACAAGTGTGCCAGTAGAGCAAAAGCATATTTCTGGCATTTGAATATTTCTATTCATATGCAAACTCCTATCACGGTGAATGGTTTTTTCCTCATTGGAAATTATTCAACTGCGTATGAAAGCGGCTAACTGTAGATACTACTGTTTTTCGTGAGATTTTTGCACGTCATTTCGTCTAAAAGCTTGTTTCTTTAAAGATCCTAGAAAATTATTTTATGAAAAGAACGCTGTAACGCGTTTAGAAGCCTGTGAAATGTAGCTTAAACAATTATAGCAACTTGCACAAATTCTGGGCATACGGTTTTTAATACCGGAGAAGCAAAATGGATTTTCTCTTCATGGAATTTTCTTTTTTTACGCAGTTTCATCGATTTTGATATATTCAATTAAATCTTAATAATGCCACGTAATTTATCATTTTCTTTCCGGAACGATTCAGTAGGAATTAAATACGAACGATTTCGAGATAATTAGATCGGACGTGATTAGATTATTAGATAAAACGTGCTTTTATTATTGAATATTATATAAGTGATAATTATGCATATGTGAATATGTATCGCGATAATACGCACCCAATACAGAGCAAGATTATTAAAAACGGTATGTACCTCTATTGAGCCAGACTTACCCTTGTGTGTGCTTGGATTTGGAACGAAAATTATCAAAAAAGACGATTTTCGGGGACAAATATGGCCTAACTTCATATCATAGTAGGAATGGAAAGGCTAGAACAGGTAAAATAGCTTTGTTATTTCTGCAGCATATTAAATGATGATAGGCATAGTGGTGATGACTTCAAGGCAAGAATTTCTCTGGCTAAGCGGGCATTTACCAACGGATGGAAACTTATGACGATAACCTACAGGAGGGATATTAAGATCTCACCGTTGAATACCAGATGTGGAGCGTGGCTTTACAATGGTCTGTATACACGAGTACACTAAAATGATGAGAAAAGACTGAAACCCATTAAAATGTGGCTGTGGATGATGGATAATGAAAGAAGTGAGATGAATGGAAGGATGGACGAATAAAGAAGTGTTGTACAATGCTGAAAAGTAGAGAAGCTGCAATCCTCTATGTTTCATCTTTTAACATGAAATCTCTTCCCAGCTGTTATCTAGGATAAGACAACATGTAGAGTTCTTATTATTTTGACGATCAAATTCCACACCAAACACATTTTTGGAAGCAGTAAAATCCAAATACGAGGAACTTGAAAATGATATACATATAAAGAACTGAATTCAATCTTCGTGTGTTCTGCAGGTAATAAACTATTCCCATTTCGACGCCCTATTTTCTTTTAAAATTACTGATCGGAGGATTTAATTTTAATGCTCACCTATACCCAAGATAATATTAATTTTTATGTTTTTCCATGGCTTACACCACTGGTAGGGGCGAAGAGCTTCAAACTCGCGGTCCTCTTGCCAAGCGAGGAATGAGAGTGGATCCCAGACACTACCGTTCCGATCCAAACGCGTGATTCCGGAAGAAATTGGACGTTCAAAAATTCAGGAGTGGTTTACTCGAGAGATCATGTAAGTACGGCTGGTGAGGGAAGGAGGGGGGGGCGGCGGGTTATGACGGATGGGATTAGCGCTGCATAGCGCAAGGGATGAAGGAGGAGGAGGGGGGAGAGGGGAGAGGAGCGAGACGGTGGCTGGAATGCGTTGGGGTGGATGGCAATTCCCCTTGCCAACTCTCCCAACCCCACACGTCGTAACGATGAGTTATACCCCTCCTTCCCTCGAAGGTTATGAGGGGCACCGTGGCCCAACACTCAACCATCATAATGCAAGCCGTTACTCGGGGAAACCTTTAGTTCCGGGACGAAAACGGAACAGAATGCGATTCGATGAGTTTAGGAGATGAATACGGAATGGAAATAAGTCTGGAGAAAGTGGAGGGAAACAACTAAATATTCACTGCAAGAAATAAGCTGACAGTTCAGGGCAATGACTGATGCATAAACTTAGAGTCCGCATATTACATGGCAATGGTCCAGAAACGCCAGTGTAACCGAAACTTACATTATTAGGATTTGCTTCCCCAAAATCTTTACGTCCTTACTTTATGTTACAAATCCTTGAATGCCGCCTGTACATAAATATTGAATTTTGTTGAAACACACTCAATGCCTTTTGACTGCTCCGAAAAAATCACGTGAAATAATATAAATATCCTTAAATTAATTAACCTTCGATATCATTGCCAAGAGAATTTCTATAATATATTCTGGGGAAAATCATATGAACATTTCTTTAATAGAGGAGAGTAGGCATGTAGGCATATCCACTTCCTTCGTTCAACTTGAAGAGCATGAACATTTTCAGAGCAATCAGACACCAGATAATACCCTGAGGATTTTGCTAGAACTGTGTCGGTAGTACTTCAAATAATCTTTCAGTCCCTGCTGCGGAATACAGCAAGTCACCAAATAGACGTTGCTGGGTAGCCGCTAGTCTATTACTGTTCCGAATGCTAATCTTCAGATGTGTATGATCACAATCAAAGATTCCCAAAGTTCAGAGGGATATGGAATGATTTATACAGTGATGACACCATGCGACCCCGCAGACCACGGACTGGCGCCTCAAGGCCGCATTCCGTGTACACTGGAGGATAGCATTCCTGGCAAGCGGTACGAGGGCCGGATCTTAGATTTATGGACACGCATGGCTTATGGGAATGGCTTGAAGGTTTGGGAAATGAACAGATGGTACTAGCATCAGGAATGGCAAATCACATCATCAGCGGATCCCTAAGGAAAGTTGTTTGAATTCAGTGTATTTCATCCAAAACCTGCGCAGATGCAGGTCTTATAAACAGCTTTCTCTTGCAGAAAGTAATTGTAATGCTGGATACAGTAATGATTTCTGCAAAGATATAGAGAGAAAAAATGATACCGTATAATGTGCATCTTACTTAGTGAAAATTGTGTGTACAGGAATGCTACATTCTTGGCTTAACTGAATGAAAACCCATGATCAGAGTAGGTACCATAAGAAAACTTATTAACTTTTTCATATCATTTATTTCTTAATGGCCGGGTTTGTTATTGATGTTGCAGCCTTAGCAACGAAGAGAGCTAAATACGTAGGGACGAAGGCAAGAGAGATAAGTAGAGGGTGGGTGCCGTAAACAAATAAATCAAATTGGAATATAGCAAAACGCTCTTATTCTGCGAATTATATGCGAATTTCTCACTTTCATTAGAAGCTCAATAGCCCAAACCATCTGCAATATTGGACTATATTGCTCAATTGATTATGACAATTTTTATTTAAAGAAATTTTTATATCTATTGAGTGATAAAACCTATTGGAAATCAGGGAAAATACAAACGCACGAAAATGATTTATTAAATTCAATTTATCTGTTTTTTTAAGAGTGCAGCTACTTTATTAAGTACAATTTCATGGTGTCCAAACGTAGTGCAAATAATGAAACGTATTGTGTTCTGAAAGAGTGACCAAAAAATAACTAAAATAATAGAAACGTTATTACTATGCAATAGCTGGATAAAAAAGCAAAAAAAATACATATGATATTAGAGTTGCATTACACTGATGAATATTCAAACTATTTCCGCATTTTAATGCATTGCGATGCTCTATGAGCTCTTAACATCCCTTTTCCCTTGAAATGGTTTTATCAGTAAAACAGTTAGTTATAGGTATACATAGGAGCTATTTCACCATCTATCGTATGGATTCCTTTTAAGAGAAAAATATTTTTTATTTCGGCTAAAAATAGTGTGGAATACCATCTTCCTTTCATAGTTGACGACGATACTCACACGATCCTGTGTCGCTTGAATATATCGGAGTGGCGAGAAAATGGGAAAAGGTGCAACCATATTTTAGCATACATTTATTAAAAATATACAATAATTGAGAATAACTAGAATAATAACAAGGGGTGGAACTTGTGCCAGAAAAACACACTCGGTTTCTCCTTACGCCTGCCACAATAGCTGACCGCCACGGCCTGCCCGATCCGAAGCACACTCAGCCAGTCTTCACACCACCCATTTATTGACACCAACTGCCCTTACGCAACCACTAGCCCGCTCAAATAAGGGTCTCTATCTCTAGAAGAACCTCATGGAGCGAATAAAAACAAAACATACGTGAAACTTCGCAAGCGGGTGATACAAGACGTATATTCCAACAATAGTGAAACATAATAAATTTAGTTGAGTCAGAATATTCCATACACTATTTGCCAATTAAGCATTGACCCTCTTCTTACTCAACCGTTGCCTATTCTCTTTGGTACCTATATGATTCTGAACAGTATTGATCAAACTTTGCAAGAGAAATGAAAGCTGGAATTCAATCTCTTCGTATTAAACAATAGCACATGAAAATAGATATTGAGGTTGTCATAACGAACTGGAAATTGGTAAGATATAGCACACTGGATTTTTTATCAGTGCAATATATTTAACCACATTCCTCACTCATGTTTTATCAGTAAGAAATAAGGAGCAATCTTTGCTTGAAATTGAGTAAAAATTCTCTCAGGAAAAGAATTATTTTCCATTTGTGAAAACTGCTTTACAAATGCCAGCCTTGGAATAATTTCCCTTCCCTATGAAACCTAGTGCCTCACAAATCACTATGCATCGGAATGCCAAGTGCTTTGAAAGGATGTTAAATATTTGATTAACCCAAGAGTGGAAATGAATTACGTATCGGTATATTTTGTTCGCTGAGACATATATCATCTTCCCCATTTTCGCCCTTCATTCGGTTGTGTTTTTAAGTTCCAATCTTGTGCTACTTTCGCACCATATTTCTGCATCTCTCTCTTACCGTACCACTCCCAAGCGTAAGCCCCTTCCCCTCTTTGAAACACCCTCCTCCCTACTTCATTCTGCCTTTTACCTTTTCGGCCCCCGTTCCCTAAGTACCCTCTTTCTCCTTCATGCTTACACCCGCTCCCCTCTGGCCTCTCACCAATGCCTCAAGCGGACCGCCACGCATCTCCCTCAACAAATGGTCGTATCTCTCACCCATATATATTCGTGAAGGTTGGAGGCAGACAGGAGAGGAATTACCGCTCTGAAATTGCGGGGCGTGGGGAGGTGGGGGGCACCCGGGTAAGGGACAAGGAGGGGCGAGGGGGTGAGAAGAACAGGGCAGCGACGTAGCCAGGTAGGGAAATGAGAAGGCTCGAGAGACTGCAAGAGGCCCCAGAAGTGGAGAGAGGACGGGGGTGAGGGAAGGGATTTGAGGTGGATGCCCAAATGAAGAAGGGGAGAGGAAGGGAGAAAAAGAGGTCAAATAGGAAGGGATGAGGACGGGAAAAATAATCTGAGAGAGATTTCATGTCTGAGCACTCAATTTGAGGAAGGGAGGATTGCGAGAGTATTATACGCCTACCTCTGAGAAGAAAAATCCCACCATTTGTCTTTTTATTTAATTAGACCGAGGGTGAGAATAGAGTCACAGGATTCAGGGTAGAGCAAAATGTTTCTTGGGTATAAATTCCATGTTCTTCAACCCCATGAGGATCCGTTCGATCGGAAAGCCATCATAAAAAGACATTTATTTGCATATCCTCTCTTTCCAGAGCCGGAGTCAACTCTACATTCACCTGAAATTCTTCCTGTCCGCTTATACTCGGTTTTAAGATAAATGTAGCCTAGTACTACTTGTCGAATTTTGGTATTAGAAGTTATTTAGTTGTACGTAATAGTATAAGGTAAGGTTATTTTTTTCAAAATATTATCGTCCTTTAAAATATCAGGCGTAATGTACATTAATTAAGGCATGGAAATACAGCAAGATTTTACCGAAAGTTAATTGCATAAAAATGAAGTAAATATTTAACTAATTTTAGCTTCCTCTGGTTATCATCTCTTCGAAAAGTAATCTTAAAACAACGTCAATCTATAAAACAACTGTAGCTACCCAAAGTTTGCCTTTAATTCCCTTCCTAGCATGGTGTCTACCCGATAACACGTTTATGGGCCTTTACCTAGTGATCTGTTAAGGTTTTACTCTCCCCTTCCTTTTACAAAAATAAGAGTAGGAAAAATTACCTCATCTATGAAATAGAAGAAAGGATGCTAAGGCTATGAAGAGCAGGTATAAGAACATTGAATTCCATTCTTCATTGCGGCAGATAAATTTTACGATGAGTTTATAATTAGCCCACTGTGTATTGGTGCATACTAATAAAAGAAAGTTGTTAAAACGTCTCATTATTTCATGAGTTTAAATGCTGCGTAAAACTAAGGCAAGGTATACTTTTTAGTTTAATCCACATTCTCAGTTTTTCATGACTTCTTAAGCCAAACACATGCAGAAAAAGAATAAAATGTAGAAATTTGTGCTACATTTATGCCAAAAACTTTGTTTTTGCACTTTTTTATGGTCACAATGCATAAATAAATTGGAAAACAAGCGCATATATGGAAAATTCGAATTGATGCAAAAGCCTTCATTCTCATAAACATGTACTTCGCGCCATTACCTCCAAGCCATGATATTTGTAGAGCCATACGCTTTTGGTTTCACAGGTAATATGAGAGGAATTTCTTCGAATGAACGCATTTACGAACTGAAGATAATTTTATCAATATATAAAAAGGGTAGTGAAGAACTTAAAATAGATTTTTTTGTGAAACTAAGCTTGAATCTAAAGAAAGATGATAAGGAAAGAGGAATTTACGCTGGTGAGTGGAGAAGAGAAAATTCAATGGGCGAATAAAAAGGCAAATGGAGAAGTATAAGGAATGGTTTTTAAGGAGAGATTATTTCTCGAGGGAACTAAAAAATAAAAACCGATTTGGGTGGAAAAAAGAGATGGAATTTTTCATTCCAAGTGAGTGATGGCGTAGAATAGAAGCCGTTTGTTTAAAGTAATGCACTGTATGGTAGGGACGCAATCAAAATCTTTCCTTGAATGAAACATTGCTCACCTGCACATTACTTGGGGAAAATTTGGCAAAGATATCACCCGAGTTGCAACAACAAACAACGTATGTCATCATCATGGGTCAAAAATTTTAAGATTGGTTTGACAAAGCTCTGCACTCAAATCTCCGCTCAAATCTCAAATATCAGCTAACCTCTTTTGCGTATTTCTTATTTTTCACATCCTTCATCACTTGTTCTATTCATCTCATTCGAGGACTTCCATTGACATGCCCCTCCACGGTTGTATACATCAGGCCGTCATGTCTCAGGGTATGGCCGATTAGGTTGCTCCTTTTTTAAGGTTTCCAGGAGAAATACATTTTTCCCACTCTTCTTATGACTTCCTTGATAGTCACTTAGTCTATCCATTAAATCTTCACCATTCATCTGTAGCACAAGATTTCGAAAGCTTTCCACCTTGATCGTTTTGCTGCTGTTATCGTCGATGCCTCACTCTCATTAAAAATACGCTCAAATTTCACAAGAGTTGATGATTCGTTTACTTATTAACACGCCTATACTTCCAGCTATGAGTACATTCTTCCATTGCTAGAATACAGTCTTCACCTGGACTAGTCTACTGCCTGGCATTGCCCATATTTGGACAAAATTTCCAGCTGAATTTTACGCATTTCTAATAAAATAAGGCATTTAATGCAGTTGACTACGTTTTCATTAAAAAATACAAAAAATAAAACGAAAACAAAGAAAAATATTCTACTTTGTTCTAAATTGAAGTTTTTTAACAATTGATCACAGAAAATTAAGAGATCGATATCGTATCGATGTGGGGACGCCTGGGAACTCATGCCAATGACCCAGGAATTGACAAACGGGCAGAGATGAACATCCAAAGAACACATCTCCCCCCTCATGTGTGATGTAGAGGGAGTTAGGGTAGCAAAGGTGCCGTTGGTGTTACGTTGACTTAAGGGAAATAAATATTCCGAATATTTATCGATGTGGTGACGTGTAGCACCTCATGCTGAGACCCAGAAAACGACCCTTCGTAGTAATGATAATGAGAAATAGGGATTCATTGACGTATGCGTCGATTTTTACCCATAGAGCTTACTGGAGGGGGCATAAGATCCCAGCCGTGAAGCCAGGCGTAACGGTATTCTTGCGCATTTAGCCATATTCTACAGCTCAGCTTCATGGATTTGCCATAAGCCTACGTGTGAAGAAAATATGAAGTTTTTCTGAAACCAGTGGCTACAGAGTTCATATAAAGGTAAGTAAATACTTAATAGTTTGTTTATTTTTCTGAATATTACTATCTATACCCGAAAACATGCCGTCAGGCAGATATATGCTATGTTAACTTTGCATTCATAGATGTTTTGCTGCTCGGTTTACGGGTGCAGTAATGGCACAGATAGAAGAATAACTGGTCTTACCTTCTACCGGTAAGTTAAAAAACTGCATAAAATAGTCATACTAATGAAATATTGCATGAAATGGACGCTACACCTGATAAATATTGAATTTGTTGTCTACGACGTTGTTGCACGTGTTTCCGGTGCATTATAAAGTGAATAGTTGATAATATTTTAGTAGTCAACCGCAGTAATTATGTTATTTTATCAAAGTAAGTAGCATGTTAAGCTAATTTGTTGTGTGAGCCTAATATTACCGGTAGGTAATAATGCGACTGAAATGTTTCCACACACCTTTATGGTTGGCTTGCAGGGTATTATGTAGATGCTATGCGGAACCTACCATGACGTTCCACAATTTCACAGTAATAATCCTAAAGAATATATAGCAGTTATGATGAGTTCGAAGTGTGGAGTAGTATTTATTTCAATTAGTGGGAAAGAACTTAGGAAAGTGTGGCCTTCACGTGCCTTCATGCTTAGATGTCATCGGTACTCTATGCTTAAAACGGAGAGAAAGAAAGTTTGACAGCGAGGGATTTGTTATTCTAAGTTTGTGAAACACGTTCTTGGTACAGAAATATTTGTATGGAAGTGTGTTCATTTAGCAATACATAATTTCAACGTTAGCTGGTCAATTAACCGTTACCGACTCTTGTAATTTTTAATGAATTAGGAGAGAATAGCGTAAGTGAGTGGTTGCTCGTTACTTCTCGCTTTACGTTTATTAATATCCCGTGTAGTAAGTTATCAGTGAAGTGAATTAGTCATTTTTAATCCCAAACGATCTTATTCCATAAGCTGCTGAAATTAGATTTTCTTTAGATTTTATGATATTTTGTTATGTTGTTGAGAGTCACAATCGGGTGATTATTTCATTGGTTTTCCTAGAATATCTTGAAGTAAATGAAAGTGGTTCATTGTGGAAATAATTTGTCATGTCTTGATGTGTTTCCCTAACCTGTTACAACGTTTTTTGCATCAGTATATTTTCAAAAATAATGCTTATCTATTAGGAAATATGTTGTTTTTTTCTTTACAATTACCTGTTATTTGTCACGAAACTTTTCTTTTTTCCTCTTTCAGCATAGCCTTGCTGGACAGGATATCCAAGTTTGCTGGGCCTTTTATTAAGCCATTTCTGGAAACCATTTGCCATATACTTTCCTGTGATCAAGAATGAGGAGTGGCAGTTACTGACTGGAATAGTTGTGAATTGCAATGGCTTTATGCTTCTTGCAGATTGGTTTTGCTTTTTTGACCTTACTAATGCATTGTAGATGTTTACATTTGATGTTGATTGGCCAAAGAAGGTGAATCTTGTACTCAAAGAATCTCAAAATGGACTTGTATCGTGAATTAATGTTTTTGTAATTTTCCTATTCAAAAAATGTTTATGATTGATTTTTTTTCATTAACCAACAAAATGTTTCGCCCTTTTTGTAACGTTAAATTTAGAAGCACGGATTTTGTCGAGTTCACTCGAGTACAAGCGTGCATTACGTGAGGTAGCACGGCTCTTCTCCAGGGGCTTTGATAGTGAAAATGGAATAATATTAGTAGAAAATATAGTCTTAACGTAATTCGGTATTATGCTATTGAAAGAATTATTTTACCTTGGGATTTGGTCAATATTTATATAGTAGAGTAGCAGTTTTTGACGGGTTTAATGGTGACAAATTACGTCCGCAGAAGAAACGATGGTTTCATAGAAATATCTCCAATCATCCTTAATTTCAGGAATAGGATTCAGAAAGTAAAAATTAATGCAATTTTCGAATTAATAGCTGTTATTTTGCGAATAATATTGCGTCAGTTATGTTTGACAAAACACCTCATTGTCCGCTGAAAATCCTGTTTCTGCGGAACACAACGGCTCTAATCCAATACAAATGATGTCATTTGGGCATGTATTACTACTTATTTTCAAGGCAGCTGCCGCGAAAAATCCACAAAGGCATTATTTTAAGAGTAAAGAGCAAAAATTGGTCGTTGCCCCGTAAGAATGTGTGTTATAGCTGGGCTGCAGAATATGGCTAAATGCGCAATTATGCCCCGGCCCCTTGGCTTCACTCCCCTCCATTACGGAGTATAGGGAGCGCCCCCTCCAGTATGCTCTATGTTTTTACCCCCCATGAAGCCAATTACATATAGCATTTCTTTACTAAACCTTTTGTTTGTTCCGGTATTTTCACTTTCAAAAAAGCTTCTTGCAGGCTTGCCGCTTTTTCAATATATCGCCGTAGCTGTCAAGTGCTTCTCTTAATAAATCTGTATAATCCCCGATTCCCCAAGGACACGAATAACGCTGTAGACGGTAACGTCTCGCATAACCTTTTTTTATTCGTCCAAGAAATGTTTCCGGCTCTCACCTTGGACCTTCCAAATTAAATTAATACGTATCAAAGTCGATGTATTTAGCTGCAGCTTTTGTAGAGGGTGGTTTATTTAAATTTTTACCAAAACGGGCATATATTTAATGGACTTATTTAGATAATAATAGACATATTAATTAATTAATATTCAATAATGTTCTTTAGCTATGTTTACTCCATACTAGCTGGAAGTGTCTGAAACAACTGCCGTAAGAGCAATCGACTTAAGCGATAAGCAGCCAAATATGGAAACGAAGACCAAAATGCAGGAAAACTAGAATACAGGACAGACTAATCGATTAGAAGATTAATATGCATGTGAATAGAAACTAAAAATAGCATGCTCAAAGAACAATAAAGAAATAATAAGATGCTTGAAGCAAATGACAACTATGCAAGGAATTTAGGAAATTGGATATAAATGAAAATTAACAGCCTTTATACCGTAGTCTATAGCAGACTTATTGGATAAGGAGGCAAGGGTAGAAAGTGTTAAGGCTAATAAGCGTATTCTAGGATAAGACGTTTACTTCGCCTTAGGGAATTCAAATAAATACTTTCTTGCTGCTTATTCTTATGCTTATTTTATTTGTTACAGTAAAGTAACATCCACCTCCGAGTCTCCAGCTAGCATCAGGTTTCTTTGCAGTCATAATTACCGGAGACTCGAGAGTGGTCGCGCCTACGGGTAGCCACGTCGACCACCGTCGGATAGGTGGCTACCCAGAATTAGGGTCATGCGCACGAAGCAGGCGGAGGGACCCGAGAAGGTCAGCCTTCTGCATTTCACTTGCAAGTGCATCCACTCGCACCCTGCACGCTGGGATGCACTTGAGATTCTCAACCAGTGAGCTCTTAGCACCACCAAGCACGCTCACGATGAGAACTACCAGTTTCACAGAGTAGCCCGTGTACATTTGCCTGATTTCGCACAGCAGATCTTGATATTTCGTTCTATCTCCTTCGTTGCCATGTTCGTTTCGGCCGGTGCCGAAAACTCAATTACAAACATGGCATGCGAGAGATTGTCGAGGAGAACAATACCAGGTTTCGTTGCCTCCAACTGCCTGGTGGTGGGGAAGGAATAACTCCACCAGACCTTACACTTATCGTTCTCCACGACGGACTCGATGTCTCCAGGGGCGTAAGGCAGCACCTGATTCGCGTATATGCCGTAATGGTGTCTTAGGTGGTAATGCAACACCCGCAGAGTCAAGTTGTGCCAATTTATGGATGCGTTCTTCGTATAAAAGCTACAGTCGGAGAGTAGATGACCTAAAGTCTCCGGCTGCCTTCGGCACGCAATGTATCTCGTGTCCATCACGTGTTCCCCAAAGATGAGGCGACGGTACACGAGGGTGTCGATGACACCATCTTGGCACGCGAGCACGAATCCCTCGGTTTCGGACTTCAGACCTGCGGAGTGCAGGAAGTCGAACGTGAGCTCCTTCGATAGTCCATGCGTTTCCGAGTTTCGATAGAAACTTCCATGCATGGGCTTCTCGATATGCTTGCGGAGCAGGGCATTCGAGCTTTAACACGTCCACCTTCAGCGACAATATTGATTTTTCGCATTCTTCTCCGCTGGAAGGTAGGTCCAAGTCCAAAACGAGGCCGTTTGCTGCCCTTTTCGCCACCTGGAATAGGAACGCCAATTTGCCGACACTCTCGTGTTTCTTTGCGAGCAGCATAAGGGGGTCCGTGCTGTGGAACACGCGGCACGCCGTATTGAGGAATACTCTGTCATGAAGGCAATCCAGGCTTATCAGTCCTTTGCCACCTAGCTTTCTCGGGAGATATAATCTGTGAACGGAAGACTTCGGATGAAGACTACGATAGATGGTCATCGTCTTCCTGATTCCCCCGTCGAGGTTTTGCAGCTCGTTGACGTCCCATTCGATATAGGTATAGAGCAGCGTTGGTCGGTTGCAAGAACCTTGTTCTTGCCTGAGAGGTCAGAGCACCAAATTCGTCTGAGAGTCTGCCTGTTTTTGGCTCTAAGCCTTTCCTTCACTGCTCCCACCTCCTGCATCCGGCACTGGGGGACGCCGAGATATTCATACGCTTCGTCATCATCAAGATGACGAATAGCGTTTCCTTCAACGAGCTGCACGTATTCCTGGTCTTTCGAAATCTTTCCTCGTCTCAACTGAACGGACAGTCGGAGGAGGGGACAAGAGGGGACCTTGGTAAACGCCACGGTGGTATGTTACCAAATCTGTGTAGACGGTCTTCTTGCCAGATGGTGTGGCAAAGCGCGTCTTCCACAGTGGTAACAGTCGTTCGATGCAGGGCACTATCTCTGAGTGGACTTTCATGTACCTCAGCATGGCTATAATCAGCTCATGAGAGGTGGTATCAAAAGCCTTTTTTAGTCCACCCAGCCCATTGACAGGTTACGCTAGTATTGACAAGCGTCCTGGCTCACACTCCTATCAATGAACAGGTTGTCCTTGCATCCCGCGATGCCTTTCTTGGAGCCCCTCTGCTCATACACTTCCTCCCACACCGGTTTGACAAGGCGGCTTATTAGTGTGCTAGTAAGCAACAGAACAAAAATTGTTCTTAATAAGCAGCACACTTTTGTTCAGCGTGTGGTGGTCTCTCTGGCTTGCACGTGCAATGTGTTTGACCTTCGGCGTAAAGGCTCGACCGGAGGAAAGGTAATCCATCACACTGAAATCTCGACACCTGTTGTCTTGCCAGCGTGATTTTGGCATTAAGCTGTTTAAGCCTATTTGCTGCTTTAGTCTTCCAAGTGACAGACACTCGGGGAGAGGCCAACAGTGTGGCGGCAGCATATACCACGCAGTCTATTTCCCATAGGCAGGTCGTTTCCATCAGGATCATATCTACGATGCCATTCAGCTGGGACAGCCTTTGGTCGCGCAGAGAAATTATATGATGAATAATTCTCTGCCTGGTAGTCGTCTCATCGTAGTTTATAGTGCTTTCCTACCGCTTAAGTACATCAGAATCGGCCTTCGGCTCGTCTCCCTTCACCGAAAAATCGGCGGAATCATCTGCCTTTGTAGGAGATAGAGCCTGTGCCGGTGGTGTACCTACTACTCTGACCTTGCGGTTGGGGTGTCATTTTCTTGCGCAATAGATAGGCATAGTCAAGCAGATTCTGCTGCGACAGATGGTTATATACAGGATGCATCTCACATCACAAAGAGTGTATACTCGCCATGTATCACCTGCGACTTGGCTCACTGGCAGCACGGCAAGCTAGAAGGTCTCCCCTCAAGGTCTCCGTCCACTCCATGAGAGCTCCCTTTATTGATGGCATAGATTTGCCACACCCAACTCTACTAGGGCTCTCATCCGAGAAGGGCCGGTTGTGGGTGGCGTTACTGGAATTCTTAGAAACCCAGGATTTCCGCGAGAGGGGAGGTTAACTCTACAAGCAGACGGCCACCATTAGCCGGCCGAAGCTGATTCCAGGGACGCCACGAGAAGTCCGGTGGTCCGTTTTTCACCCATTAGGCTTATTATTATAATGCCTAAATACTTACTGCTGTGTATTATGAACTACAGTTTTCCATATTTTTCGTTTTATTTCAACAATACACAGCGAAAATTAAATTGAAAATGATGCAATTTCTCTTACATTGCGTTTTATTTCAATTACGCATAGCGTAAATAATGTTAAAATGAAGGAAAAAGGTAGTCATGTAGCCTATCTAAAAAATTCGGGATAAAATATTTTATTTCTTACTTAGAACTTGGCAAACGAGAGTAGAAAGCGCCTAGAAAAACATTAAAAAAGTCCCCTTCCGGATGGATGCCGATTAACAACTTTCTCAATGCTTATAATTTTGGATATTGAATTACTTTCCAGAACGAAGTTTTGATTGGGTACGCCCTCGAATGTAGTACAGAGACATAATAAAGCTAAATTATTAAAACGGAAATAATAAAAGGGAAACATTTAAAAGCATTTCTATAACTTATTTTAGTCCACAGTCACTGATGAAAATAATAAAAACCCACTTTGCATGTGAATAGTCTACGGGGTTTCATCTAAAGGAGCCGTTGCAACACGGAAAAAATAACAAAAGCTGAACGGAAGGCAGTAACTCGTAATTGTTGCTAGATGGAGAAATAAGAAAAGGAGACCGTTTAGGGTAAAGAGGAAGGAAGAAAAAATTGTACGGACGGGAAATGACAGCAAATAGAGGCACCCAACGGTAACACAAGGAGCGAGCGATATCAAGAAGCGGGCTTTGAGGGAACGAAGGAGCGAGGGAAAATCTTGGGGTTAGATCAGGACGGACCGGAAAATCCGAACAAGATTGAGGAGAGAGGCAAAACCGCGAAGGAAAAAATGATATAAAGAGTAAGAATGTGAATGGGAGGTGGAGAAGGCAATGGAGGAAGAATAGGGATGAGGAAACGAGAGGATGGTGGGAAGGATTTGCAGGCGTGGGAGCGTGGCAAGGAGATGAAAATGGGAGGGATGCAAAAGACGCAATGCCTCAGGATGGTCTCGGAGGAGGAGGAGGCGAAAAGAAATTGGAATATTTCGTGGGAGGCCTTGGGAAAAGGTGGAATTTTTTGGGGAAGGGTAGGTGTTAGAATGTTATTGGGGAAATGGGAAGGGGTGGGGCTAAGATTTTCGCTCGCAAGGGTTCGGACTGTGGAATAAAGAAATAGGTGAAACAAGAAAAGAGCTGGAAGCAAAAGAATATTCTTGCATGGAACAGAGGCTGTATTAGGATAAAAAGAATTAGAAACATAGGAGAATGTTATTATAAAAGGAGATTTGAGTGACCCAACAGAATTGGAAAAGAAAGCGCTTTCATTTACTAAGGAAAAATGTTACATATTGCATTGCATCTCACAGAGGTTCATGGTACGAGTACAACTATGTATATCTATGAGTAGTAAGTTTTTACTAATTTGTAGTAGTTTAAAAATCAGGAATAGGAACTGATGTTATTGTACCACGTACAGGAATGAGCTTAAGAATAAAAGTTGAACAGAATGCCCAACAATAAAAATGTACATTTCTTCTATTCAATCTTAGCTACTAGCTACCAAAATATTGTGCACCGTGTGCATATATTGCAGCAGATGCAAATTTATCTAGCTTGTTCTGTTAAGGTAGACATATATGCATCGGTTCTGTATCTACAGTAGCTTTTCCTATTGTGACTTGGATGCATGTGGATAAAATTGAAGCAATAAGAATGTATCGGAATTACATTTTAACTAAAGATCCATATATTCCTTCTGTCCTTGTTTCCAGATACATACATAGATTAATGATGCTTAACAATGAAACTAAAATAAATGAAACTTATTTATTTTCAAATTCCCATGGATTTTTATGCTGGAAATAAATCTTTTCACAAGTATAAAATATTTTTATAATGATTCTTTGCATATTATTCAACGATGCCTCCAGCACTGAAGAGGTGTGTTTGGAGTTAATAGCTCCCTGAACATAAAATATTTTCATTGATGTTTGCCACAAACTTCTTAAATATCTTTACTAAATTGACCAGCTCTGCCAATTTTTGTACTGTTAAGGTAGACATATATGCATCGGTTCTGTATCTACAGTAGCTTTTCCTATTGTGACTTGGATGCATGTGGATAAAATTGAAGCAATAAGCAATACGAATATAATACCGGCCAATACGTAAATTCTATATAAGAATCATATTATTCATTACCTAACAAAATTTAGCTAGAAGCGAAGGCTCTCTTAAGGAATTTCAATTAAAAGAGGAATAACAATAGTGTATTAATTCTATTTATTTATATATATAATTATAATTCGAGGGAAGGTTGAAGTTTTAACCGTATTTTTAATTAATCTTCAACCACATCTTAGAGTTTAACCTAGGAAGTCAGAGACAGACACGAGCTAGGATTGTATTCAAAATATGAAAGACATTTAAAGGATGGGGAAAATGGTAAGGTTAATAAAATTTGAGATCTGATGTCATGTTTACCTCCAAAAATTCATCGTTCGAACCTTCACACATTTAAGACTATATCTGGGGTAAATTATAACGAACAAACCACCAAAAATTCTTGAGTGCATCCCTATTTACACATCACATCAGATCAAAACAGAGAAGTGATTATCAAAATGAGAAGCCACAAACCGTACAAGCAGCATTAAGAATATGTTAAGTGATTTTTACCGAACGTAATGAATTAGCACTTTCGAAATCATCCTCATCGACATGTAACATCAAGAAGATAAGACAACTGAAATAAGTAAATAAATATGAGATTATCCCAGTCCTCACCGCGTGAATCCTTTCTGAAGCGACGGACCATAAATAGATTCACGGGGAAAGGCTCTGAGGGAGACAGACGGTGGAGGTGGATGCGAGAGTGGATTGAGGGGAAAAAGAAAGAAAACATAAATAATAAAAGAAAGAAATAAAAATGGCGAGGGAAAATACGAAACTTGTCGCATCGAAATGGAGGACAAAGAGCAATTTGAAATTCCAACACACAACGAGAAAACAATTTCGGCGGGAGAAAAATTGATTTTCGTGTCGCAGGAGGTTCGGAGGGATGGAGAGGGGGAGAGGAGAGAGGAGCTGGAGGGGAGGGGGTGGAGGGATGGGTTTGAGGGAGAAGAATGGCTTGGGTGAGATGTGTGGGTTTGGAAAGAGGTGGGTACCTGAGGGAGGCTGGGAGGGAGGAAGGCGAGGAGGAGAGGGGATGGAAGAAGATGCGATTTCGTGGCAGCGCGAGTGGAAAAGAAGATTTTTTTTGTGGTGATGAATTCCGAAAGAAGGTTGGAGCGAGACCACACCGTTCCCCTCGCGGCCAAGAGGCGGTAACGATATAGCCGTAAAAGCCAAAGGTTTCAAAATGATGTTCGCGGAACAAACGAACACTGATCAGTTACTAGAGCGCTCACTTATTAACAGCCGGAGAATTGCGATCACAATAAGGTATCCTTTATACAATGTCATGCATGAAAGGAATATATGATTAGAATAAGAAAAAAAGAGGATGTGGTAAAACTGCAGAATATATAAATATGGAACTGGGAATCAAGTGAGGGAGTTACTGATATGAAGCCAAATGAACGACAAATTACTTGTAATGGCAGAGAAAACTACCGAGGGAAGAGAGGAGTATCCTTTTTTCTATGAACAAAGATATTTGAGTTCTGGGACAATCGTGGAATTTGCGTCAAATAAAAGAAATCCTTTTTGTATAAACATATAATACTGGAACATATACAGGTATATTGGACTGATTACCGTTGCATGGGATACAATAATAGGAAAGAAAAAAAGATGATGCAAGAAAATTGGTATTTTATGGAAAATTAGAAAGAAATACTAGAGGGAATATACAAGGATAAGATGATAAGAAATAAAGTAAGATGAAATTAATCCATTCAAAATATAATAAGCTAAATTAAACCCATCAGGAGCTTGAATTTTTAATAATATATTCAACAATTTTTTGTGACTCCTGGAAAATGCAAGGCATGAGGTCTAGTAAAGAAAATTCAGCAGAAATAGAATAGAAGAATCAGTGAACGAAGAACTACCCACGCCACTCTAATTATGAAATCAATTCACTTCGAAATATAAACCTATTTTTCGCTTACCATTCAGTCGTGATGAGTGCCAAAGGACTAAGGCCAGCATATAGATATATAAATAGACAATATAAAACCAAATTCATTACTGGTAAAATAGAAATATGATGTATCACACAATACAGAAAAAATAAATATAGGATGCCTAGATTAATTAGTTAGATAACAAAATCAGTTAGAGAAAAAAAATACTATTTGACTTTGGCGGAAGACTGTGTACAATTGAGGGGGTAGTATGGTGGCTTTGGTTTTATCATTTAACCCCGAGGGCCGAATCCAATAGTATCTTTTTATTGCGCACAAAAGCAGGGAAAGGTTTTGAAAATCCACTCATCCACGCTGCTCGGCAATGCTATTCATTTTGTCGCAAACAATCAAAGACTTACAAATCTTGCCATAGCTTGGAAATAATAACATTGATAGCAAACCATGAACGAATCTATACTCTTAGTATTTTTAGCCGTCAAACGAAGTTAATGGGATTTACATAGAGTTCTATTCGCCACTCAATTTTAATCTGTGCTAAGATTTTTGAATAGACATATTCACACATAACACCTTACCAGAAAATTATCTCATTCATAACGGTCTAAGATAATTCTTGAGAAGAACCATGTGGCTTTTTAATGTTTTGCGGGTTTTTATCAAACTTTCGTGATTGAATCTACCTTGCATGGGCAATTTCTAAATATTTCCCTCAATCGGGAAAACAGAAAGGATTCATATTTTTTGCAAATACCAAGTTTGAACATCCCTTTATAATTTGGTTAATTTTCCATGCGAACTTTTTTTGCGATTTTTAGGCACTAGCTCTATTGATAAGCATATGACTGAGGAATAAAATTATTATATACCTTGTACTTTCTCATCACATTATCTAGAATATTACTAATGAAGTATAAATGAATGAGTCATAGTGTTTCTAAATTAGATTTAAGATCCGCAGTAATGTGACATGCAACGGTGCCACCACTACCGGATGCAATAGTTCTCAAGTTCTACATCACACTTTGTTCTATAGCAGTATTGCACATTTTTCCAAAGGTTTAAAATGTTGAAGAAACAGTTTTCATCTTTCTCAAATTCAGTTGTATTATTTTAATGGCAGTCGGTGCCCATATTGGATGCATAAACATAGGCCAGTGTTGTCCACCTGACGCGGTGGAAATCCCGAAATGTTTACACTCTGCTTAATTCAATCTTCGACTCTGGTTACTTGGGGGTACCCGTACGAACGTCAACACCGATTTTCTTTTACACATTTGAATTATTGCGAAATTGGTTGAGCTTATTATTAACCTACGTCATAATGTTTTGATGAAATAGATAACGGCTTCAGAACAGGAGGAAAGTCAAAGATCAATGTTACATTTGTAAAGCAAGCACTCAAAAACATTAATCAATATTGCTATTTAGAAATCGGGAAGTTAATAGATGATATACGATGGAAAGACTCTAAACATTCTAGCGAATGACAATTTTTCAGGCCCCAATCACTTGTTATACCCATAAAAGCAACACATCTCCTGCGTTCCAAGTAGCTTTTTCTGAAATAAAGTTATCAGACCGTGGAAATCCTCCAATTGAGAAAATATTTATTTTTTGATGATTTTACCACTATGAAATCAGGACACACTTCATTAGGATGTAAATCTGGAGCATGCCACTAATTGACAGCGAGGCAGGCATATAAGGTAAAAGCAACAGAAAAATAAAATCCTGAAGAAATCTGGAACTATGGTGAAAGTATAGACGAATGGTGAAAATAAAATACATTGACCTCGTAACTAACTCAAAATATCTAAGATATTTGGGAAAAATTATAAATTTTATGAAATTCTATGAACATGATGGGATAATACTGGCGGATACATTTAAACATGCGATAAGAAAATACCCGTAAAAACACAAGTGAACGAACATACTGGTAAATGACCTCGTACGAGATGAATGTTATAAATGGTAAAGAAAGCATAGGAGAAGATATAAAAATTATAAGGATGCCTGACATAAGAGCGGAGTGATGAGTGGCTTTATAACGAATGTTAGCAGTGATGTCTGGAAATAATAATAATGTAAAATAATTTTTCGAAACGTAATAATGACTACGGCATGGAAATAATATGCATAAGCAAAATTTGATAAGGTAAAATCTTTTATCGGACTACACAAACATATTACCTACTATTAAATTACTTGTTCAACAAATTCTTCATAAGTTAGGTAAAAAAAATGCATCTATCTATAAAATATATTTGAAATATATTGAACATGGTGTGAAAGCTAAAGATGTACGTGAAAATTGAGGGATACAATTACGCTCAAACACATCAATTTCTTATATCTTTCATAATGATTGTGAAAAATAAGCATCTCATTCAAATGTTCAATGCTAAATGTATGTACATTTTCTTTCCACAAAGGGCATGATTACGGCTTCCGTCACCATCCTACATATGGTCGTGAACAATTATCCGTCAATAAAATGTCATGTACTTGGATCAAACGTAACTGCAATCACCTATTCGTGGAGTGGACACTGCCTTGACAGCCTTGCCCCCATCCTCCGAGGTTGACAACACGTGTGGTGCTCCCCGGAGTAATTATCAGTACTCCCTCCAGTCGTGCTCCGGGGATAATATGAAACCGCAAACCGTTACCTTGAGTCATGTCTGTAGTCGTGATTGGAGAGGAATGAAGTATATACTAGACAATTATTCCGTAATAGACAAAGCTGGATATTTTGACATTTGATATATCAGCGTTAGTGTATGGCAGCACATAGAAACGGATAAAATGGTTCCAAATGCGTTTCTGGGAATCATATTTTCCGTTGTTCACGCCGTTGATACATTTGAATATCAATATTTCTTATTTAATCCAGTTACGCAAATAAAATGGCTTTGTAGGTAAAATTGACCTCAATTTGAGCTGCTTTTATTCCCTGACGAACACAGATATTATTACCATTTGTTTATCAATAAATGTGCAGGGAAATCTGCTGTCAGCATGCCTTCATATGGGAAGTGACTTATGAGGAAAAACACTCTAATGGCTGATATGAAAACTGGACCTGAACCAGGTCCAGAATCTCACCTGAATCTTCACGTGAATCTCAGATGAAACGCTTATTTAATATTTTGTGTCTAACAAGAAAGTATAAGATTCCGGCATCATATTCAATATGTTTCAATCCGGGTTGTAGAGTTTTATTTACAAAAAATGTTAAAGAATTTGTAAATTAATGTATATCGTTAAACACACCTGTATCTTTGTGGTAAAATAATTTAAAAAGTGGCAGGAAATATGGATACACTCCGCACAAACGTGATCAAAATATAAAGGGATTAACTATTATAATTGTTATGCAATCCAGTAGCTATAACTACCACTACAGCTGCAAGCATTAGCACATAAATTAATTAATTAAAATATGCTATCAACACTAAAATTACAACAAAAAATATTGCTCTTCCTTAGTCCTAATAATAAATACGCTTCGAGAGAGCTGAATGGGAAAAAAATAAAATACTAGTTTAATAATCTTAAAGACTAAAGGTATAGGAAATAGATCGTGAAGCAACAGTGCTGCCCGTCATCTCGGTAATTTTTAATTTATATGCAGAGGAAATGGTGAAGAGGCGTGGGTGAAGCCTCGTATCTGTTGAGTGGGAAATGCTGTATTCAAATCAGGTTTACGATGGACAAGTTCTATCACGTTAGTCAGTCATTGTATTGGAATCGTTATAATGCGCTTTATGAATCCCATGCCATAGAATTACACTGAAGATTTATAACTTTAATTACAAAAACAGTATGCAGGAAGAAGGTGGGTACTGTATAGATGATTTTGAGAGTTTGCAATTGCACAAAAGATAAAAAAGCTGGAATTTCTGACAGAAACCAGAAACAAGAATGTATAGAAAATGACAGCATAAGAGTTTCATTAGGAGCGTCGCTTTACACAGATCCTAGCCCCGGAATCTTGTAGATTGGGGAGATGGCGCTAAAATATTGGATATGATAGGCATTTAGGCCAGAGGAGATACAAAAATGTGCAACGGACGGAAAAGAGAAGGAATGATATAGCATTGACACGGCGGTGCTCGGATGAATATTTGCCGGAAATGATTAGGAAAACAATGTTTAGCAACAAGTTGAAGGAGTGATTGGCAAATGGGGAAGCCATGACGTAGTAAAAGGTATTCCATTACGTGAAAAGAGTCAAAAAATTATTTCGGAAAATTATTTCAAAGGGAAGAAGCAAGAATTCATCATTAGAAGATTAAATCGTTTCAGCTATTATTATTTCAGTAGTATGTCTGTATTCACGTATACAGGAAATGGAAAAAGAAGCAATGAAGCATTGAGTTATACGAGTTACAGCCACTTCACTAGTGGAATTCGTGCATGGAATGGGACGCAAAACCAGAGGATCTCTTAGTAATTTTCATTTAAGGATGTTTCTACTGACGCCAAGATATGCTTTAACCGTTCTAAAATCCATATTAAGCTCGTATGCACGCTCGAAAATTCACTTATCCTAATTTATAATAAAATATAAGCTTTCAGTCACTTACCTCTAATACCTGATAGGAATATTTAATGCCTGATAAATAAAAATATTCCACATAATGTTTTTCATAACAAATGTTCAATACAATTTACATTACCAAATATTATTTCATCTAGATATCTTACGGAGATCGCTAAAAATCCTATTGTGAATTTAATCAATGAAATAATTTTACTGCTTGAAGCATTTGCATTGAAATTTTTAAAACCCACTTAAAAAACTTAATACGAGAATAAAGGGAAAAACTAGGTCGTTTGTGGCTAAAACGATCACGTCTTTACCCTTGGGAATCAAAAAACTTATGTCAGTTTGAAGACCTCAGTGGCTCAGGGGACGGGAAACGGAGAGTAGAGGCGGTAACGCTGCTGCTTGGCGAGTAAAAAGGGACCACTAGTCCGAGGCCGGTAAGGGAAGAGAAAACATCAGGAATGGGCAGCGAAGAAACCAAACTACCCCTTCATTTGTTTTTCCTTTTTCTTCCCCTTTCACCCCACTCATTCGCTCCCATGCACCGTGGGACCCGCCTCGCGGGAGATAAAGTGTAAATCGGGGAGAGGAAGCCAGGAAGACAAACTTTGGGAGGAGAATTCGTTACTTTTTCTTCATCTTCTCGGCCCTACTCTTGGTTCTCAGCTCGGCTCGACAGTCGCTTTAAATTACACAACTTCTTTCGCCTTCGGCCGCAGAGCGCTTTGAAGAGGGACGGTGAGGGCTTCGCAGAGAGGGAAGAAAAATATGGGACGCGAAAGGAAGTGGACGTGGCATAAATTACGAGAAAAAAACGGGAGACCAAAATTATTTGTACAATCTCGAATTCGACTCGTCGAAGCGCGGCGATCGGATTTGTGGTCATTCTCAATCTTTTTCCTTTATTTCTTTTTTTTTTAGTTTCACCCTGGACCAGGAGGCATATCAGCCTTACTACCTGGAATCTCTTTTTGCATCGATGCTTACTCAAACATTGAATTCCATTCAACCATTAATTTATCTAGATGCGAACCAAAATTTCTGGCAAATTGAGAAAAATATAATTTCAAAATTTAAAATTATTTTCAAGTGGACACCGAAGAAACTGAATAACTGGTTAAAACTAAATAAGCAGTTTTAGGGCCATGCTCTCTATTTTGTGCGAAATAAATACTGTCTCCCATGAGGCAATTTCCACAAGTGATATATTAAACTAAACTTTTACCCGTTACTAAACTATTTTCTAAGGTAAGAGTGATGCACGGTATTAAAAAATAGAGAAAAAACTACATACTAACTGTAAACCGTATTTTAAATACGTTCTTGGCTATAAAAGCGTCGGAGAATTGACCGTAAATTCTAGAGATGGAAGAGTATTACTTTCATAAAAGATCTATTGCCAGTAAGGCAAATGTATCAGGTAATTACAAGCCAATTATTTGTACTTACCTGAATAATACTGACTACCTATTCATATAACTGGATACATTAAGGTCGGTTAAATCAATCAGTAAGGCCACCCAAAATGATTGATATTGGAACTTTTTCTGGATTTGGAGTAGCTGAAATCTCAGTATTGCAGCAAGCTGAAACTGAAATTTAAATAAACACTGAAATGAATAGCAATGGCAACATCAATTTCTTTTAAATAGCAACAATAAATGTTAAAACTCTGGGACATGGACATAAAATACATGAGGATAACATTTCATTAGCTAAAAATTATTCTTAATCTCAAAATAAAACCAGTGATTAATTTTCTAAGAGAGTAGCATATAAGGATTAAAAATAGAAGAACATTTAAATACAGCAACTTTAGTCACCGCACCAGAAGGTAGAAAAAGGGTAGTTAGGGGAGAATTCGGAAAAGAAACGGCATGGACATGTAGAAAAGCGTTATGTGAATACAAAGAAGGGCATTTGTGACGTTGCGACTGAGGCTAAACACGGTGACGAGACAGATGAGCCGATCAGGTTGAGAAAAGTTTGGCAATGAATGTCCCATTACTTACCTTCATTTTAAAATAAATATTATACAGGCTATTTCTTTGACAGTCATTCACCCATGAAAAAGTAATTTGTGTGATGTTTAGCAAGAAACTTATAAAATCTCAAAATCATTGATCTTCTCCCAGTACCTTACATACCTAAGGTGCCCACATCAGAGCCGGTATCTAACCATACATGTGATCTTGACTCTGAAGGACTAGCGCGGTCGATTGTATCACGACTCATCCAGATAGAGCCAAGGCATTCTTTATTTAAAACCGCCTCGCCCAAGGACGTGGGTGAAAGTAAACGCGGAATGGGCCGGAGCAGGAAATGCGGACGTGGAGTGGTGGAGCGGAGAAGTTGGCGAGATTGGTATGAATGAAGGAAAGGGAGATAAAGAGATGACTGATAAAGGGACGGAAGAGAGGAAAATACGCTCCGGATGGAGGGTTTGGGGAAAGGGATTTTTCTTATTTTGCTCGGAAGGAGGAGAGTAACCGGTTTAGAACATCACGGGAGCGTGGGTTGCTGTAGGGGAGGAACAGCAACCTCTTGCGAGAGGAGAGGGGGTCGAGCGAATGAGGGGACGGGCATGAGGGAAGAGCGAGGGCATTTTTCTTGGGGAGCGTAATGCCGGCGCAAGGCAACATTAGGGTGGGAGGCCGAGCTCTCTGGCAGGAAGTAAATAGAATATGTCTGAATCGCGGAAAATCGAGAGAAAAGGAAAAGTTGAGTTCCCCAGTCGGTGGCAGAAAGGATCTCTGATTCGCTCTCGGATGTGCAACTCCGTCGCTCTCCCCTCGGATATTATCAATCGGAGGCATTCTTTTATATCCTATCTCGGGCTTTTATTCCCCGCGTATTTTCCCCCTCCGTTTCCTCTGCAGACTCCAATTCATGATAGCTTTCAAAAAGGGAAGCGGCACGTATTTCACGCATGACAATTTCCGTCCATTTATTTAATTTTCGGGCCGACTTATCAAATATTCCAGGCTGGGAAAGAAATATCAACGCCAAGGAGCAGGATTGGATGAGAGTCTATTTAAACCCGGATCGCATACGCAGATTAGTGAGGACTAAATCCACAACCGCAAACCCAAATCACAGTCGTGAGGTCTGGACGTTTGCAATGATATTAAATCTAAATTGAATCATAATCATCAACAAACCATTTTTTTCTGATAAAAAGTTTAAAGAACACGAAATTACTTCCTAAAGAAAATGGGGGATGTAAGATATTATCAGCAGCAACTTATGATTAACCTGTAAAAAGTTTATCTGATTTAAGGTACAAAAGCGGTATAAATTACAGATGCAACATTTTTAAGGCGGTGTATAATGAATTTCAGCACTAATATCTTGTCTACAAATAAGGCAGGTGTAGGACTGAAAATCAGATCAGGTGGGACGTATTTTAAGGTAGACCCATGCTGAATTTAAGACCAGGGCTATCTTGAATTCAGCATGGGCCTACCTTAAAATAAGTCCCCCGTACAATGCGCATTGCTATTGAAAATAAATCCAACTTTTATGGGATGACTAATTATAAATACTATATATTTAAACAGTTCACACGAACACAAACCAAAACCCAAACGTTTCCTATTTTTACTCGATAATACTGATTTACTGCCTAAATTCTTCGATAGCGCAAATGTAAGTCATAGAATTTCCACTGAAAAAGATTTCAATACTGAAATGGGAACACATTAACAAAAACTTCCAAGATAATATGAAAATTTGTACTTTTATTGGAAAAAAAGTGATTCATACAAAGCCTTCGATACCAAAGATATGTGCCAGTATCTACAAACCGAGGCTGGAGCTGTCACTTGACGAGGGTGACTATTTCTTAGTTCTTACAACACTGCCACGTAGACTAAATAAGGAAGTTTAATCTCAGGATACGTAACTCAGATACAACTGGCTCCCTTCCGCAAACAAACGAAGTATCAGCGCCACATTCTCACACCATTAATTCATGGCACGAAATATTTTCACCTACTTAGAATAAAATTTGACTAGACTTCGAATTTTACTTATTTACGCTTCGTAATCCTTGTTGAATTCCATCTCCTTGGTTACGTTCCGCCCATCAGTCTCTGCTATTGGCAGGTTAGCTCCAATTGCGGAGCCAACCAAGGCTTACTTATTTTCATCCCGGGTGATCTGAATTTCAGATCATAGTCATCTTATTTTGAATATGCAGTTGTTAAGTTCTTAAAATAAGAGGGAGGTGTGTCTGATTTTCACGCATGTTGAGTCTCAAATTTAGACCACTACCATATAAAATCAGACAGCGCTTAAATTCAGATCACACTGAAAATCAGATAAACTTTTTACAGAGCAGCTAAATATGTTTTATCAATGTTAAAATGATAATTTAAATAGTGCATTAGGAAAAATAAAAAAAGCAAACGACAATGAAATTGAGCATCAATAATTTAGCCCCTTAAATTATAAGGTCCTGAGGAATCAATTTGATTTTTCTGAGTATTGAGATTCTATATTGAAGTCCGCATGAATAAATGAAACAGAGACATTTCCACGTAACTTGTATATTTCAACAAATTTGCCTAAGCGAAATATGTTTGAAAAATGTGGGAAGCACAAAAATAATTAGGTATTTCAATATGAATTCGGATGAAGATACGCATGCATTATTTCCAGTCACTGTTAAATACATTATTTACATATCACGTACACTAAAGCTTTCTCCACAAGTAACCTCAAGTTCGTTCCGAGAATAAATACATATTGTCCAGAAATATCTTTGCAGCTGAGGGTGAAATTGTTCTCTTAGAAAACTCATACCAAGGATTTTATAAATTACAAGCTGACCCGGCCACGTGTTGCTGTGACTCAATCTGGTTAAATGGAAAGCGCACGTTTATAGTATGTTTAATTTCACAATTCTTATGGGTATACAATATTTTTTGTTGTTCCATTGTCTGTGCAGATATAGACATTGTCTGGTTTGCCGACTCTAGAACACGCAACACAGACGCAACAAAATACACGTACATGTGAGAAGCAATCCGTGTCTAGATCTAAACCGCATAGTTCTAAAGATTGGCCCTGAGCTTTGTTGATGGTGATGCAAATACCAATCGAATTGGGAATAAAATCACTTAAATTGAAATGGCATATCTGTTGGATACATAGAAATGCGAGGAATGAGGACATCTTCGCCTTTGAAAGTTCCTGTCCAGATTGTGGATTCTACGACGTTGCTCATTAATTTATTTACTGAAAGCCGCGTGCCGTTTCAAAGCTTTGGCTGGTTGATATTTATCAACATGATAATTGGCACGCCATTTTCAATTTCAGTACGTGCGGTGGCATCCCTGGCAGATCGAGTAAATTCAAAAATTCCGTTCGATAACCAATTGAATCATCTGATTCCACAACATCGTCGACGGTCTTGTACATATGTGCCTGCGTCGTTTAGAGTGTTAGACTGAATAATATTGTTTAGTTCGCAGAAGTCTTTTTTCTTGGCCGCAAGAATAGCTCGTTCACTTAGCCAATTGTGATCCTTATAATTTATTTGAATATTGGGAAATACTTTTTCAACCATTTCTTCTTTTGACGTTACTAAATTGCAAAATTTATGAGGAAATGAATTTTACCTGACGTCAGATTAACCGGCACCTTTCCGTTCCCAATTTCCAGCAATTTATGTGAGCATATCTCAGCTGATCGATTGTTTTGCAGCTGGACACGCATATATAATTTTAACATCTTTACGTGTCGTCACAAAGTAGAATATTTCAGGAAAGCATTTATTTCATCCGCTAGTGTCGATCGAGGAATTACAGGTAATGTTTGCCTGAAATCTCCTGCAAGCAATATTAATGCGTTCTCAAAAGGTCTCAGGTATCCCCGCAAATCTTGCAATGATCGATCCAGAGCCTTGAGCGATGCTTTGTGCACCAATGCACCGTCTCCAGTGTCGATATTGTATTCACGATATTGTACAAACCTTCATGGAGTGAACAAAACAACTAACCAAAGCTTCATGGAAATTGGATGAATGTTGTGGTAATGCATGAAGTTATCAATATTGTATCAATACAGTATCGATATTGTAATGATACTTTATAAAACTTTGAAAAAAACACCAAAATAATTTCACCTCAATTTTGTATCAATAATGCATCGATGTATCCATATGTCATCGATATTATATCGATAGAGTATCGATATTAAATTATCGATTTTATAGAAACCTTCGCTTCGAAACTACTCAACATTTTTCCAAAGTTTCATAGCGATCCGATGAATGGTGTAGTAATGCATAAAGGATAAACACATTACATACATTCGATACAGTATCGATATTGTAACGATACATTCCTTTTAAAAAACTAAATAATTTCACCTCAATTTTGTATCAATAATATATCGATTTATTGATACTTTAGCGATATTATATCGATAAAGTATCGATATTGAAATATCGATTCCGTAGTCCTCTTTTCGGGAATGTACTCAACAACTTCCCAAAGTTTCATGGTGATCCGATGAATGGTGTAGTAATGCATAAAGGACATACACACACACACATACATACATTCATTTTTATATATATAGATATTTTTATCAAAACTATATTTTGACTGAAGCGATTTATTTTATTACAATAATTATACTGTAAGACTTATTACTACGTGAAAACCTTGCTTTATTGAAATAAGAAAGACATCATTCACCATAGAGATCTGTATGGACATATGGAACTTACTGTTACTTAAAATATGGTGTATGACGCTTGTAGAACCCCAAACAATCCTTATACGCAATATCTCATAAAAGATGAAAAAAGACTGAGTTTTTCTGACAATTTAACTTCTTACAAATGGGAAATATTTTTTCGTAATCATTTTTGGGTAGGATCGCCTTAAAGCTGCAGGCATTAAAATATTAACCTATTTTATTCATGTGACATCTGGTATTATATAAAAGGAAACAGTTCAGTGAGTTCAGTTAGGGGAACTGCGTATTTCATTACTTGGGTGAGCATGATATTAACTCAAATTTGGATGGTATTCGTTGGTACAGCCTCCTAAGGAAGGAACACCTGACGTAGATTAAATGTCGTTCAAAGAGGGACTGATGTATTTGGACACTCTTGAGTTCTTGGCGTTCAAACCTCTATCAGAGGGATGAAGAGAGGGGGGACAGGGGAGACAAAAATTGAAACCCGCAAATATGACTAATGAAAGGAAATTCGTCCGCGCACTCAAACGTCGACCTTCTGTGGGGACCAATGTTTGCAGAAAGGTCATCCTTGTGGTGACCGGCAAAAGTGGCCAGTTTGGAAACGGTCCAGGACAACCAAACCCGACATATTTCCTCCTTCACTTTACACCGCACATCACCGCTTCCCTCAATAATGTACGCATTAATTACCAAACCCTCCGGTAAAACGGCAAAAAAGGCCACTCACTCCCCTGTGAAACCACTGTGGGGAAATAGAAACCCCTTCCCATTTACCAAGCCTCAATAAATATGTACGCGACACAACCAGTGCAAAAAAAGAGAGCACTTTCCTGTGACACGGCTGGAAAATCGCCACCCCACATAACCATCCCCCCTTATCAAAATCTCCGTCCATCAAAGCGTATCCAAATAAACTAAGGTGTAGCCGGTAGGGGAGGAGGGAAATTGCATGGGATGGCTGGGAGAGGAAGTTTCTCGTCAGGAGGGGTAGGTATCGGCAGGTTAAACGGGGCGCGGCATTTACCTTCCCCCCATCATTTCCATCTCCAAAACCCACGCCCTCTCAAGCCGCATCACCCACTCTCCTCATCTCCCTCACCCGCACTCCCTCCCACCCACCGTCACCGCTGCTACGTCGGAGAAAATAATGAAGGCGAAAATATACCCCCGGCCCGAGCAGAGGAGAGTCCTCAGCTCTCTCCCATTCCCCGACTCCTCCCTCGGCTAAAACGAAGGAGAGAAAGGAACAGTTAAGTTCACAGTCGCATTGCGCTGGAGAGCGGGAACTCGAAAAGTGAATGTGCCGACCGAGACTAGGGGAGGGGAGGGCTGAGGGAGCAAATGGAATGCTGGCACAGGTAAGACGGTTTTTTAAAGACACTGTTGTTCTCCATGAATCCTATTAACCAAGAAGCCTGAGATCCAAAAAGTGTGTGTGCCGCAAAATTCAAATTAAAAAGAGCTCCGCGCTAAGAAAACAGGCCTTAATTATGTCAAAAATCTCTTAAATTTTACAGAAAGCAAGTAATGTACGGTATAGGGCTCATTACACAAAGTTAGTATTTATGATTTCCGAAGGGATAGTTTTCCAGAAATCTCGTTTAATTTTTCCTCCTTATCAGGCTACTGAACTCTCGTCCACGATGGTTCACCCTGACTGGTTCGGGCCATAAGACAGGTAATTTAATATTACAGGCGAAGAACGGTTAGGAGCATGGAGGATAGGAGTCTATAACAGCCTGGTAATATTGAGTACTATTATATGGTTTTTCAAGTCGATAGATAAAACGAAACACCACGAATCACAGTCCGTAGAGAACGAAGTCTTATGTTTTTCTAAACATGTGGACAAATGCTCTGTTCTTAGTAATCTATTCATACCAGAACACCGTACGTATAAATAATTTCAATGGCAATATTTTAAGATATATTTTTGGTGGTACATGTGTCAAAATGATACTGCATTGACAACAAGAGGAATAATTGTAATTTAAAAATGCTGCTTTTTTTATTCTCACTAGAGGTGAAGAGACACATTCTTTCAATAGATAATGGTCAAGTTTTATGGGATATGGATTAATGTCTTTGCACCATAAGAACTTAGTTTCAAAAGCTATTCTCTCCTAAGTACTCAGAGACTCTTATTGAAAACTGATTGCATAGCATATGAAAGCCAAATGTATGTTTAAAACAGCGTCAATTAAGTTGTTGTTCCTGGAACATATTTTTAGCATTTAAGTTTTACATCTTTGGCTTAAAAACGCGGGAAGTACTTAACATATTATGATAA
Organism: Platycnemis pennipes; assembly: GCA_933228895.1. Classification (NCBI taxonomy): domain Eukaryota; kingdom Metazoa; phylum Arthropoda; class Insecta; order Odonata; family Platycnemididae; genus Platycnemis; species Platycnemis pennipes. Next base: position 72,831,195 of record OW121856.1, on the reverse strand, counting down.
GGAAGTAATAGATGCAACGTTATATTAAAAAAGAAGAAAGTTAGCATATTTAATGCTACACTCAACGAATGTCAATAGCAAATTTCGATGACATGATAACCATATTCTACAGGAAGTAAATAGAAGTTTATAGCATTATTTTTTACATAGTAGTACTCTCACCTCGTTCCACTATCGAATACTTGTCACAAAGGCCATTTTCAAAGGAAGTAGAAAGGGTAGGGTTGGATAGGTAAAGTAGAAATAAGGGTTCGGGAAAGATGGGAGGGTTTTTAGTAGCAGTAGGCGAGCTATGGGAAGGCGAAGGCACGGGGAGAAAGGTGGTGGCGACACGCTCAGACTCTCAACCCTTGTCGTTCCAATGTTTGCACACCGAGGCCTTCATTAAAGCAGGAGAGGGCCCACGACAGGGAGGAGAGTTCCGGACGAGGGGGTGAGAGACAGCGAGAGGGTAGGAGTGGCAAACGGTGACTGAGAGAAGGGCGGGGCCGGAGCTGAAAAAGGGTTAGGGAAAGGAGAAACCCTTGGTTGGACGAGAGAGAGAGAGCCGAGGATTAAGTTAAGGGACAGGGGGATAAAAGGGGAACATGAGGACGGGAAAGAAGAAACGATTACAAGGAGCGTCGGATGGAGAAGGAAGGAGAAGTGAGGAGAAGAACGGGGAAAGTGCGAGAAATTCATAAGCGCGGGAGAAGCCAAGGTAGGGAAAGAGACTTACTATACGGAACTTATGCGGTCGAAAGCGTCACTGTGACATCTCAATTACAACAATGTTTTCAAAGAGGGGGGCTTTAGAACGAAGCGGATGGAAAGGAAGACGAAGCAGAACTCTGTGGAGGAAAGAGTGGGATGGAATGCCAGGGGAAAAAGTTGAGCGGGGAGGGTTAGGGAGAGTATCCGGAGGAGGGCGGAAACGGTGTTCCGTAAGTTGAATACAGAGACCATTAAGACGTATTAAGCACAATGTGTAAGAGAATAAAACGATTTGCAAGGCACAAGGGGAAAGAAAGAAAGTTTAGCAAAGGTGAATAAGAAGGCGGGACATCAAAAAAGAGTGGAAGATAAAAAGGAAGTCAAGCCAAGAGATGAAAGCAAGGACGAAGATTATCCCTTGCTAACGATGATGTGGATTTCATTTAATCCAGTCAGGTATTATTCCTGTCGGAAAAATGAATATCAGTATGGGAATAAAAAGAGAAGAAGAGGAAATGAACTGGGAAATTAAGTAAAAGCAAGTAATTAGGTAAAACCTACGTATTTTTGTAAGTAAAAGTATGAGAGCATAGAATATAAATGATCTATTGGACGGTGAAAATTTTGAGTACCACTGTTAGTTCTGCCTAAGAGATGTTGGCAGATACCAAATCGCAACCCAATGGTAGAAATGCCATGGGATATATTCCTATATTACTGAATCTCGTCTTATAGAGAAGGAGCAGGACTATCGCGCAGAGCTGTTGAACAAATATGGGGAGGACGGGGAGAGAATGAGGCTGAAGAAAGAATAAGTGAGTATAAATAACTCTGTGGAAATAAATAAAAATGATAATAAAGAGTCGTGAGTTATTTTATGAGAAATTGAAACAGAATTAACTATTGAAATATAACCAGATTCAAATAGCAGTTGAATTCTACTAGGAAAAAATAAGTTTTCGCAAAAATAAATAACAATTTCATATTTTAATCTCTTAATCAGCCTTCGACTTTATGCCTATCTGTAGACCAGTGTTTAGGTCATTACGTAAAAAAAAAGTAAATACTTATCAGTAAAAGAATAAAACTACAGTGTCTAGCATAACGAGAAATCATGACTTCTTGCGAGTAATCATCATGACTACTTGCGAAGCAATCAAATTGATCCCCTCGGACGTTCTAGTGTTAAAGTTATCAACAATTATAAGAAACGCCTATCAGCCTAAATGCAACGAGCATGCGTGAAACCAAAATTATTGCCGCCAATGTACAAACTTCATATGATCTATCTGTCCTATGCATTGCCTTATAGCCTATTATTTATAGGTATGGGCTTATTTTAACTTCATTTTAATAACTTCAAAGTGAAAATCTCCCAATTTAAATACATAAAACACCTCCAGGAATACTCATACGATACCTCGGGTTTATGATTTACTGTGTGGAGAAAATCAATTAAACTTAATGATTGACAGTATAAATGTTTAAATTAAACAGTTTAAATTATTTACAAAAAATAACAAATGCTGAATGATAGAGTGGTTTGTAACAAAGAAGGAGAAATAGGTTTTTTCAACATTGAAGCCTTAAACCATATGAAGTACTGAAGACGCACATAATGGAATATGTGCTGTGAAAACAGAAAAGAAAACAGAAGACGTTTCAGCTAATGAAACGGCCATAATTGGCAGTCAAAGATCAAAACTTTCTTTTTACTTAATGGTAATCAGAGAATATATGGTAAAAGCTTTGAAACATAAGTTTTTTGCAGAAAAATTTTGGGAGGCTGAGAAAAAGTCTAAGTAAAACGCAAAAATAAATAGCCCTTTTTTCTATTAGCAATTAAGCTACTGCTGTAAAGAGGAGTATTTTGAACCTTACATTTCAATTATGCATGATTTATTACGTATGTGTCCATGATTGACAAACCGATAATCAAACATTAAAATCTCCGAATCTTTCACCATATTTTCTCTTCCACTCACTTATTTTCCTTGGCATTTACGTAAGTATGCGCCATTAATTTTGCAAGTAATTACTTTTCTCTGTTAGCCAAAGGAACTATGGCTGAGTGATTTTCTGTCAACAGTAATAGGCACAGTATAAACTACAGAGTGTTTTCTCTTCAGAAACAATTCATCTATGAACATAATTTTTATACTCATTCGTCTTGAACACATTCAGTGGGAGAACAGACTCATGGAAAGCAGAGCGTAAACAGCTCACAGGCCCTCCCAGCAGAAGGGAAAGAAAAGCATGATCGTTTTCAAGCGTACAATTTTGCACCATTATAAATTGTCACAAGTGCCATGGCAACTCAAGGTAAAATTTAATGTGGAGCTTCGAAAAGAAATATCCAATATTTTTTTCATATCAGGGCAGAAGACGTACATAGATCATAATGAATTCATTTTCATGAGTGAATGCTAAGACCCTGGAATAGTCATGAACGGGAAACCGTAAATAATAGACTTGGAATAACAGTGAGATGAGAATTATCTGATAAAGGAAGGGAACTGAATGAAGTATATAAAATAATAAACCAAGGACTGAGAAAGATTAAGGAATAAATGAGAAAGCTGTTAAAAATATTGGCAAAAGTGGAGAGAAACTTGAGTAAAACAAAAAAGGGTAAACTTTAAAGACAACGGGAGTGGTAAAATGAGAGATATAAGCCAAGTTTGCAAAATTGTGAGAAGAGAAGCATATGTTTAAGTGATATTAGGATAAGTGATAAAAGGTAGGTCGTAAGCAATTTCAATGTATTTGGATAATCGATGTTATTTGGAACTAGCGGAAGCTACCCGTTGAAATTCAACGGGTGTGAAAAACATTGAACTTATTTTGTAAGAAAACCACTGTCTGAAGAATACTGTTAGCGTGGTCATTTGAGGAGTTGGTGACCTATGTTGTACATAGTGGTCGTTGTAGTAGACACGCTGACCGTTTTCCAGGTGCACGGAGAGATAAGTGACTGTTTGTCCTCTTTCATGCACGGAAAATCCAAAAATGGCCCACGCAAACTCATCATCACGTAAGATAGATGGCCATCTCGTATTTTCGGTTCTCGTAGCCGTATCTTGAGTGAATTAACAGCTTGATCGCTACCCTTGTGTATATACATAGAGTAGCATTCAATGACTTAATTGAGTTGTTCTATTTAACGTTGATATGTGGGTTGAGTATCTTAATCAGGATCTTAATATCGTGAAGTCTTTATAATTTCCGTGATCTTTAAACAAATTGAAGTTTCAAAGCAGATGAGTCAATATTTGAACCAGATTTAACGGTGGTTACCCGAAAGTAGTTTTGGTTAAAATGAAATTTATGAGGTTCTTAGCGTAGCCCGGGAAACACCATGAGAAGTTGATCGATTTAGTTTCTAATTTTTCTTTGTGTATCTTTTCTTTCTTTTTTAAATAAAATTTTTTTCGTTAAATGTTGATAAACACTAATCATCATTCAGGAATACGTTTCAACTGATTAGAAAATAGACTTATACACTATATTTACAGCTTTTCCCTCAGGAGTGTTAATAAATAGGTTATTGCCGCTCGAAACGCGGGAGCAAGCCACATAAAGCTGCCCATACGTGAAGCAGTGGCTTTCCAATTGAAGGCCAGCCACTAGAAGAGTCTGCCCTTGTGACTTATTTATTGTCATAGAAAAGGCTACTCTAACTGGGAACTGGAGACGCTTGAATGTGAATGGCAAGTCTGAAGGAATGATCGGAATTAAAACTTCCTCTCCCTTAGCGCACCCAGTCAAAATGGTAGCCCGTATAAGATTTTGTTTCAAAGACTTATATAGAAGAATATACAGAGTGTCCCATTGATCGTGTGTCATTTCTAACCTGTAATTTTAGACACTTCCTTTCGAGCCACAAGAATGAAATTTGGCACTTGGCTAGAAAAAGGATGTAAGTTTTGTTGAGTCTAAGCAAAATATGAAAAATATGACCTTTTGACCCCAGAAATAGGGTCCAACCTAAAATCCAAATTTTGCCTTATGGGCTTTCAATGTTAAAATATTCGAAGTACAAAAAAGACGGAATTTTTGAGCGAAACTTTCGACTAATAGGTTTTTGGACACGAAGAACACGATGGAAGAACTATTGAGGTCAGAAATTGCAACTGTGACCCCTGAAAGGTCACAGTCAAGGTCACAGGGGTTACAAAAAATGAATCACCGCTTCAAACCTGTCGAATCATAGGTTTAAAAAGGTTCCAAGGTCGATTTTAAGGTCTTCATATCCCTCTTTTCATCTCTTGACCTTCACTCAGAGGTCAAAGGTCACAGGGATGGAAAAAATGAATCCAGGCTACAAACGTGTCGAATCATAGGTTTAAAAGGGTGTCAATGTCGATGGAAAGGTCATCAGATTCCTCTTTTCATCCGTTGACCTTCTAGGGTAACTCTGGGGTCAAAGGTCACAGTGATTACAAAAGGTGAAATAAGGCTACAAAACTTTCGAATCATAGGTTTAAAAAGATGACAAGGTGGATTTTAGGGTCTTCAGATCTCTCTTTTCATCTCTTGACCATCAAGGGTAACTCAGAGGTCAAAGGTCACAGGGATGGAAAAAGAGAATCTAGGCTACAAACGTGTCGAATCATAGGTTTAAAAAGGTGCTAATGTCGATGGAAAGGTCATCAGATCCCTCTTTTCATCCCTGGACCTTTAAGGGTTACTCAGGGTGTCAAAGGTCAAAATGGTGACAAAAAGTGAAATTAGGCTAAACGTATCGAATCATAGGTTTCAAAGAGTGCCTAATACGATGGTAAATTCCCTCCAGGAATTATCTGACATTGAATGATTGGGAAAGGGCAAAAGGTCACTAGGTGTATCCTAGATTTAGGGCAATAGATGCGTCGAATTCTAGCTTCGAAAGGGTGAAGAATTAGATGAATTTACTTGGTCCTTTTTGTTGTCTCCTGACCTCAAAGGGCTACACTGAGTTTATTGGTCACAGATGTAAAATATCCAAGACGTGAAACACATAATTTGAATGAGATTATTTAGGCTCCCAAAGTAAAAGTTAAGAAATTTAGATCCCAACTTCCATCCCTTAAACCCTCTGGGTCATATGGTAGTCGTTGATTTAGAGTTTACTAATCAATGAAAAAATTCAATTGTAAATTCAAGTTAATTACTATTATTAAATTAAAAATACTTAATAATTCGTTTAATTTTTAAAGTAACTCAAGTGTTATTAAAAAAAATTTCAATATTAAAATTTAAAATGAAAATATGGAATCAGTAAGAATGAAAATCAATTTTTATTCATTCTACGTACCCGATATTCCATGCCAGGCACAATGGAATTTGCCCGATAAAAGCGTGTGTGAATGTGTCTTCCAGCATATTTGGAGATATGCACTCTGCACACGCTGTAATTTCTTTTTTTATTTCTTCAATGCCTGAAAATGTTTTTTTCACTACACCTGGTGGACTTTGACCCCTGCCCAACCGTTCCAGGTCAGAGTCTTCCTGGAGGGATTTTACCATCGTATTAGGCACTATTTAAACAAATGCGTCGTGTAGCCCCGATTCAAAATTTGTCACTCCAACGACCTTTGACCCCTGAGTAACCCTTGAAGGTCAATGAAAGAAAAAACGGATCAGAAGACCTTACGATCGACCTTGGCACCTTTTCAAGCATATGATTCGATACGTTTCTAGCCTCATTTCCATTTTAGTCACCATTTTGACCTTTGACCCCTTAGTAACCCTTAAAGGTCAAGGGATGAAAAGACAAGAAATCTGATGACCTTAAGATCGACCTTGGCACCTTTTCAAGCATATGATTCGATACGTTTCTAGCCTCTTTTCCATTTTAGTCACCATTTTGACCTTAGACCCCTTAGTAACCCTTAAAGGTCAAGGGATGAAACAAGAAATCTGATGACCTTTCCATCGACATTGGCACCTTTAAAAACCTATGATTCCACACGTTTTTAGCCTGGATTCATTTTTTCCATCCCTGTGATCTTTGACCATCGTATTAGGCACTCTTTGAAACCTATGATTCGATACGTTTAGCCTAATTTCACTTTTTGTCACCATTTTGACCTTTGACACCCTGAGTAACCCTTAAAGGTCCAGGGATGAAAAGAGGGATCTGATGACCTTTCCATCGACATTAGCACCTTTTTAAACCTATGATTCGACACGTTTGTAGCCTAGATTCTCTTTTTCCATCCCTGTGACCTTTGACCTCTGAGTTACCCTTGATGGTCAAGAGATGAAAAGAGAGATCTGAAGACCCTAAAATCCACCTTGTCATCTTTTTAAACCTATGATTCGAAAGTTTTGTAGCCTTATTTCACCTTTTGTAATCACTGTGACCTTTGACCCCAGAGTTACCCTAGAAGGTCAACGGATGAAAAGAGGAATCTGATGACCTTTCCATCGACATTGACACCCTTTTAAACCTATGATTCGACACGTTTGTAGCCTGGATTCATTTTTTCCATCCCTGTGACCTTTGACCTCTGAGTGAAGGTCAAGAGATGAAAAGAGGGATATGAAGACCTTAAAATCGACCTTGGAACCTTTTTAAACCTATGATTCGACAGGTTTGAAGCGGTGATTCATTTTTTGTAACCCCTGTGACCTTGACTGTGACCTTTCAGGGGTCACAGTTGCAATTTCTGACCTCAATAGTTCTTCCATCGTGTTCTTCGTGTCCAAAAACCTATTAGTCGAAAGTTTCGCTCAAAAATTCCGTCTTTTTTGTACTTCGAATATTTTAACATTGAAAGCCCATAAGGCAAAATTTGGATTTTAGGTTGGACCCTATTTCTGGGGTCAAAAGGTCATATTTTTCATATTTTGCTTAGACTCAACAAAACTTACATCCTTTTTCTAGCCAAGTGCCAAATTTCATTCTTGTGGCTCGAAAGGAAGTGTCTAAAATTACAGGTTAGAAATGACACACGATCAATGGGACACTCTGTATATTGAAGAGTATACTTGTTGTAAATATGCATTGGATTTATCGAAAAAAGTTAGAAATAATGATGTAGTTCTATTTGTACAGAAGGGAATCTTGCTTTCTTATATTAGATTTTATTTACGAAAAGCCCTTGCAAATTGCTCGTTTAGCAGCTTAAAATATTTTCTAAATTTTTACTATTTTTATACAGATAACAGGATTGCAACAGGTCCGAAAAACCTGGAAAAGTCAAGGAATATGAAAAGGGTCATGTAAAACATGAAAATATCTAGAGAATATGAAAGACAACCTGGAACGTTTTTAAGCTTTCATCTTGAATGAGTCTTTTTAAAACCTCATGCTTTAGTTTTCGATTTTTCAAAACTTTCAAGTGATCCATCAAATGTTTTACAATGATTGCATGCCAAGCATAAATTATGGTGTTATCCCCTTTAATTAAACAACGGGTTAGCGAATCCGCATTGCCGAACAGCTCATGATAGGTAGAACTACATAATTCTCTACTTATCGTGAGATCAATGTTTAGCTATTTTTATATTACCCTAATCTGCCGACTCAAATCACGTTTAGGTGCACCAACCAAACGGTCATGCAGCGAGAGCACAAAGTACCTCTATACATATTCTATGTGGCCCGTCTCTCGTACTGGGAAGAAAACTTTTTTTACGGTTCTAAACATTACCCGACAAACGCCACGAGGCGGTGACCGTTATTCGTTTCTCATTTTTAACTTCTTTTTCAAACCTTAAGAAACATCAAACACGGGACCCTTGGGACTCTGGGCCCCTCTTATATAGAATTATTTCTACGTGTTATCATGCGCCGGCAGAAAAACGTGATATTTAAGTGCTAGAGGCTTGAATGTCCTTTGAAAATCAAAGGACATTCACACCGATCTCTGGTTGTCAAGGAAATATGCTATTGTTGATATCAGAGAAAAATGTGAGATTTTTCAGTTAAAAATATGATTTTAAGACAAATACTAAGCGTAATAGAAAATTGATTGCAAGAATTAGAAACTTCATTTATTCAGCCATCCGATAAAAAAAATTCCAGCCCTCTGTCTTGAATGAAAGTACTTTAAATAAGCAAAAAATGAGACCACTGCCTGCACCGAACTCAATGCCAGGGACCACCAGGATCCACCTAAGGGGCATTTGGGGACCCTAAGGGTAACGAAAGAAAAAATGGCAATTTTCCACAAGAATAAAGAATTTAATTTGACCGGTTTCGGTGTACAACACCATCGTCAGGTGTTGTACACCGAAACCGGTCAAATTAAATTCTTTATTCTTGTGGAAAATTGCCATTTTTTCTTTCGCTATGATATTCCACCAAATCAAGCCTGAAACAACTACCTTTAACCCTAAGGGTACTTTAACATAGCCTATGTTCTGCCCAGACACATTTCCTATCCACACACCAAATTTCAGCTCAATCCATCAAGTAGTTTTTGCGTGATTGAGCAACAGACAGACGACAGACAGACAGACAGACACCAGTACATTTTTAAATATTAGTATGGATGAGATAATTATATACACATCATCGATTCGCTATCATCTACGTGATTGAAACAAAAGGGGTCATAATGATGCTTAAGGATCTTTTAAATAAAGATTCTCAAATTAATATACTGAAAAACTAAGTGTCATCATCAGCATTTCAATCCTAGGATTGGTTTACTGCAGCCCTCCATTGTGCCCTATTCAGTGTTAATTCCCTTACACCCCGGTATGTTTTCTCTTTCACGTCCTTCTTTATTTGCCCTATATATTTGTCCCTTGGTCTTCCTCGCGGGACCTTTCCTTCATTCTTCCCTTCTATTATATTTCTAACTATTTCACTGTATCTCATGGTATGTCAAATCCATCTGGTTCTTCTTTGACGTAGGGTTTTCCATATTGTCATTTCTTCATCTGGTCTTTCGTAAACCTCTTCGTTCCTCACTTTATCTGTCCATTTAATCTTCAAAATTCTCCTCCAGCACCATGTTTCGAAGACTTTAGTGCTTCGTTGGTCTGCTTCCCCGATGTTCCCTCTCACTGATCCATAGAGTGCCACGATCCATACGAATGTTTTGATGAATTGCTTCCTTATTTGCAGCCGTAGGTTCTTTGGGCGAAGTAGTTGTCTCTTCTTCATAAACGCCTACTTAGCTTGCGCAATTCTTCGTTTGACGTCCGTCGAGCTTCTTCCATCTCAAGTTATAGTGCTGCCGTGGTAGGTAAAGTTCTCTGCTTGTTCCAATTTCACTCCTCGAATTGTGATATTTGCCCTAAGCTTCTCTCTTCCGGACACTAGGATTTTAGTTTTATTCTTGTTGATGCTCATATTATATTCTTGAAGTACTTGATCCATTGCGGTCAGGGATTCTTGCAGGTCCTCTCGACTTTCTGCTACAACTGCGATGTCGTCAGCCACCCTCAGCATGTTTATTTCTTCGCCATTCACCTTGATACCCTTGATACCAATTTTCTATGCGTATATTATTGCTTTTTCCAGATTAATATTGGATAACACTGGGGAGAGGTTGCATCCTTGTATGACCTCTTTATTTATTTGGCTTCTATCTTCCTTCCGTCTTTCATTCGCATTGTGGTGACCTGGTTCTTGTAGAGGCTATAGATTATTCTTCTATTTTTGTAGTCTATTCCAATTGCTTCAAATATCTTGAACATCTTGCACCATTCGACGTTGCCAAAGGCCTTTTCCAAGTTCGAGAATGCCACATACAACGGCTTGTTTACGTGTATCATTTTCTCGGCGAGTATCCTTAAGCTTAGTATTGCCTCATTAGCTCCTCGGTTTTTCCTGAATTCGAATTGATTTCCCTTCAATCTTTCCTTCCATTCTTCTGTTAATTATCCTAGCAAGTATTTTCAATGTGTGTGACAACAGGCTGAATGTTCTGTGCTCTTCGCATTTCTCTGTCCTTGGATTCTTCGGGATTGCGAAAATTTCACTCTTCTGGAAGTCCTCTGGTAGTCCTCCGCTCTCATAGCTATCTTTGATTATTCCAAAGAGGTTATCTTTTGCTTTGACCCCGATTGCCTTGATGATTTCTCCATTTATGTTGTCCCCTCCTGGTGCCTTGTTGTTCTATTGGTCTTTCACGGCTCCGTCAAATTCGCTTCTCAGTGTCTCGGGCCCCCATTCATCTTCATCCACCCTTATTTCTTCTTCCGTTTAGTCGGCTTATAGTGGTTTGAGTGCTTGATAGAGCTCTTCTATACATTGCTTCCATCTCTTCCCTATGTCCTCCTGTTCTATGAGTATCTTTCTATTCGAGTCCCTTTTGTTGTGGGATCTTGTTTTCCTTTCTCCGAGTTGTCCCTTCACCAGTTTTTAAGCTATTTCTGCGTTTCCTTTCATTATATTGTGGTTTATTTCTTCGCAGCAGTATCCACTCTTCCTTAGCTTTCTTGCACTCTCTATTTACTTGTTTATCAACAACTGGTTTATCAACTTCTTATATTGGGCCTCCTCAGTTTCATTTCTTGGATTCTTGTATTTTCTTCTTTCCACTATGAGGTCTCTTATTGGGGTCATTATAAATTGACGTTTTGTTTCTATCTCTTTACTCATAAGTAGCCCATCTACTTATGAGTTACTTCTGTAATGATCTTATTTATTTCATTCCATCTTCCCGTAACGGTTGTCTCCTTCACTTCTAGTTTTGTATCGATGGCTGAGGTGAACTTTTCTCTTACTTCTTTTTCCCCTAGTGCCTTTGTGTTCCATCTTGTTTCCTTCGTTAATATCTTCAGCTTCTTGTATCGTAGACAGCTGCTCATGATCACCAGGTTTAGGTCACTATTTAAATCTGCTCCTGGGTAGCTCTTGCACTGCTTAACTTGTTTCTTAGAATTAGGTGTATTGTACTGAAAGATATATTTCACCCATATCCGAGAATGAAATCAAACTGTCTACCTTCATGATGCAAAGTGGATGAATTAACTATTTAGCCAATTCTGCAAGCTTCTAGAGGCATATAGAAAGTTGCTAACAATGGCGGTCACCAATGGCTAACCTCAACTTAAATCATCTTTGGAGATAAGAGATTACGTTTTTGTCTTAATAAGGATTGCCTGAACAGTTATTCTAATGTATTCAATTGGATACATATTTTCTCTGGCCCTGATGCAATATGAAATCCAACGCGAGTGTTTCATGGTAGCCATATTATTGTATGGAAGTGGTCAACTCTCTGCCCTCGTCTCAGCTTCCGTCAACGTGCACGTCCTCATACCAATCCCCTACTATCTGTTTCACCTTATCACTCTGTCTTCATTAATTTCCTAAATCAACCTCCCCTCATTACCTGTTATGGACAGCACTTCCATATATTCTTGTCTTCTTAATCCTCTCACGTACTTTTTTACACGCATTTTCTCCACAAACACAAATGAAATGCCGCCAATCTATGTTTACCTTATTGTCTTCATACTTGTGATATGGAAATGGGCACCATAACAGATTCCTATTACTATATTCTCAGAGTGGCTTTATGACGGCATACATTTCCTGCTACTAATCAATTCTCCTTTTGCCAGAACAGCTTTCCTTTATAAATCGCACTGCATATTCCACTTCTTCCAAGATATTATTAAAGCAGGTTACTTATTCCGCGAGCCATACTTTGTCCTCCATTATTGAAGTTTAACTTCACCATTATTGTTGTCAACAGTTTCATTTACTGAAGCATGACCTCTTTTTGAATCATCCGCCAGGTAAGGCACTTTATATTGACCTGAAGATGGTGTTCCAATCGAGCATTGAAACTATGAAAATATCGTGGCAACTATAAGTTCTTGCGTACTTTTCTCCAGTAAATCAATATCGCAGTCCATTTTTAAGATTTAGTTGGACCATCTACCTGAAAGCAATTGAAAACTGGTTTTGTTAAGCACCTAGTACTTTCTACATATGCGTAACTGATAAGCCAATTATAGTTCGATCATCCGCAAAACGTATATTTTTTATGTGCACCCATAAGTTACGTAACCTTACTATATTATGGTAGTGACATCTTGATGGCTAGTTAGATTATTTCGTTTGAAAAAGTAAATTACATCGTACGAATTTGATTTTGAGATTAGCAAACAATGGTACAGCTTCTTACAGTATCATATCTAAATGGCAATATCAAGATATTCCAATGCCGAGTTTTGGCAAAGGTTTTCACGTTTCAAGCATAACATTTTCTCTAATGAATTTTTTAAAGCACAGGATAAATTTAGAGTACACTGAATTAATATGACATGGGAGCCTTGGAAGCCAAATAGGAACAGAAGATAAATAGTAATAGGTGTGGGAACGGTAACATATGAATTTTCTGTGAAGCCATTGCAATCGGCGAAGGTAAATGAGTCATCATAAGTGAAAAGGAGACAAGAGAGAAGGATGGAGACTGGAAAATGAATATAATTCATATTAACCAGTAAAAGACGAAAGCACAGTAACACAGACGATCATCCTCAGAGGAAAATCTGTTAAAAAGAATACTGGTAACCGGAATTAATAATCGTTAATGTATAAAATCATTTATTAATACGCCTAATTTAGAAGCAGACTGTAACCCGATATCCAAACCGTGAATAATTGAGTAAATAGCAATTGATACTTCAATGAAAATGGTTGGCTTCTTAAGGAAAATACACAAAAATCCCATGGCATGCAGATTAATTAGATTCACTTTCTTACATATGTTTCAAATATAGGTTCTAAAATTAAAGTTTACTGAATAATTCATTTAATCGCGGATTCAGTATATAGAAATGTTATTGTTGTTCAATATATCCAGTGCCTTATAGGCGTACCTAAATGTTCAACGAAACATTTAGCGAAAAGCGCGGTCATTAAGGTGATCAGATGCTCAAAAGTTTAATTCCATGAACTGCCCAAGATTCCATCGAAGGTAAATCTATGCTCAACCCTTCCCATAGTTAAATAAAAGATAATTTTTCTTTTCATAATATCAGAGTTATTTTCTCTAGATAATAGGTCTTCATAATAAGTCAATATCCTGACATTGGTTTAACAACCTTACACTTGATTCTTCCCTATAACCCTTTCCTCATATAATTCTTCTCTTTTAGATATTCCACTGCTTATTCCATATATCTCATTCGAGACTCTTCTATTCTATTATTTCTAGAAAAAAAATCAAGTTCTACTCAAGTTTTCCATGGCGTATGCCGTCATCAGGTCACCGTGTTTCAAGACATGGTTGATCAAATTGTTCCGCATCCTTTTTAATGTTTTCAAAGACTTTCCTTTTCTTCTGCTCTTCTTAGGACTTCTTCATAAGTCACACACCATTATCTTCATCATTCCTCTGTATTAGCACATTTTGGATAACACCAGCCTTGGCATCTCTGCCGTGCTCTCGCCTAATACTCATTGCCATAGAGAAACATGATATAAGCTCTAATAATATTTATTCTTAACTCCAAACTTATATTTTCAGCTGTAAGTAGATGAATAGAGCAGGATTCATAGAATAAATTCCACTTAGCTTTTCTCCTTGCCTTCTTGCTTTGTCCATTTCTGGTCACTCTGCTTATGTAGGCTATGATTCTATCAAATTTTTCATTAATGGTTTTTATCACCATTTTTTATCAATGATGCGTATCTTGCAAGTCCCTGTGTCCGCTTCTGCTAATTCTTTCGGTGTTCTAGTTTCTACCAAGAGAGGATGCTGCTGAGCTAAAATTTTAGTTACCGCTCTCTTGCCTAAAACTGTATTTACGTAAAACAAATAATAGGTAATATATTTTTAAGGTGTAAGTCACCTAATGTTCTGAATAGGAACAATGCACCTATTTTACTAGGCTAAAATGAGACGCAAATTTTCCCTTAGACACAAGTTTGTAGATGGCTCTTCAGAGAAGCAGCATTTTCTTCTAAGTTGCAATGATTGTTCATTACCTCTTAAGCCACATTCCTACTTTTTTCATATTTAATTGTCAAATTTATGTCACCTGAAATAAAAAATCTAGAATTTTCTTTCAAACTAGCCAATGCTAAGAAATTTTTTATTTGATGTATCCATTAGTTGAGGACATGAAAGGAACACCGGCAACAACATATCCAGTTTATTTTATGTTCATGAAAACATTTTAGGAAAAAATAATATTTTCCGAATGCGCACGGCTCTGCTGATTCTGTTTGTACCCGTCATACGCAGGGGAATTTTTTTCATTGCAGGGACGGCAGGGTCTGAAAAAGCCTCAATGGTCACCGATGATGATTGAATCCGATCAAAATAGAAAGACTATGGAACAGCAAACAATCGCTTGGAAAAGAATCAACGCCGAGCAGTGAAAGTTTTTCCGGTTACAAAGTGACTGGCTGGCATGTTCCGATAAAATGGATCTATATTGCTATCAGATTTCGACATAGAGGGCACGATATCAACGGAGATGTTTACAGAAATCAAAAAAAACATGCCGAAGCTGCCACTCAAAACTTTGGTAAAATAATGACGCAACTAGTATAATAAGCTTAAAAAAATCACGCGGTTTCGGTATATCTTATCATTCCAAACGGACACATATCACTTGAAGAATGCAATCTAGGTAAAAATACTGAATAAAGACTAAAAAAATCAAAGATTTAAGATGAATTTTTAAAAGTAAGATACCTAGTCAACCACAAAAAGACATAGTAAACTACAAAAAACTAACTATGCATTTACAATAGTGGCAAATATTCTGCTAACCTAAAAAGTATTTTAATTCAAAATTTATGTAAATTTAATTTTTTTTAAGGAATTCTGAAGTTTGGAAGCGAATCACGATGGAAATATATAAAATAATTAGTTAATACTAAAATATAAATGCGAAGAACAATGGAAAATGGAAGTCCTGGGCGAAGAAATCGTAAAAGGCACAGGTGGTATTCAAAGCAACTTACGCGCAAAATTTTAAATGCAGTTTTCTTCGATAATTAGGACACCCTGATGCTATGGGAGAGAGAAGGAGACCCTAAATTGAAGGGGGGAGGAAAGAGTACGTTTTCGGTTTCTGCGTTTAAATGTGGGTGTGGCGATGCTCTCTTGTTTCACCCATGCGCTTCGTCCACTGCAGGAAGCGATATTGTGATTGGGATTCCCATGGCGTGAAATGTGCTGTTATTTTTGTCTACAAGGATTGAACACGCTTATAACGTGAAATGACCTTACTGGACACAGGAGTACGCAATAGATACGTTTTATTCTCCGAGCCTTGGATGCGTTTTTTATATCTTCAGCAGAGTCCAAACCTTGATTCATTTTCTCATTCCAGAATTTACTAATTGAATTGCTGGTGAGCATAACCTCTTCAATTAAACAATGCACATGAGTTTCTTTCACTGGGTTTTATACTTCAAATTTTACACGAGTGAAATTGACTCTTGATTTCCATGAAATTTTCCGTAGATCGCTTTCTTCAGACCTAGTTTTTGCGATCCTGCAGGTGTACACTCGCGTGTTGGTTGGTGAAAATATTGATTGGGAATTATCAAAACTTAGATAATTGTTAAAAAAAAGTTAATAAAATTTGGCAAAAATTCAAGGTCGGTGCATAATATAAGTCGCTCTGCTCTTTAAAATCATTGAGAAAAAACGGGTTTAATGAGGCCTGATTCCTACCAATCAATGGTTTTTGGGAGCAGGAAAAAGTAATCAACTAATTTAGAAGCCAATGAATATGTCGAACAATAGTCAGCGTAAAACTTCCATTCCTCATTTTAGTACTCCCAGAGAAAATATATTGCATTTAATTCTTTGCATTATTTCGTTTATGTAATAATGAAATACCAAGGGAAATAAGAATAATATTATGATTAAAGGAAACACCGATAAGTCTGAGCAAACTTTCCCATATTCAACCTACACCCCATCTGCAAAAAATATATTTTTATCCTTTTGCTGGTATGTTGAGATAAATAATTAGGAAATTATTTGTTCGAAATAGGAAAGTCAGTTTATTGATGCTGGCGCATTTAGTATTCACGATAATTCTCATTAATAATAGCTTTCACTGTTAAAAATACATACGTATTCTGTTCTTCTTCGTTGTTTTTTAATACATTTTCATAGGAACGTTTTTGTTTCGTTACGCTAAAAGGTTTTTTTAATTGTAAACAAACAATTTATTTATGAAATCTAAATAAGAGAACATGTGTCAGAAAAACTGTATCATTCCATCAGATATTATATGATATTTAAGACTGGTTTCGATCGTTAAGCGCCATTATCAGGTAACGTATCTTATGATGACGTAAGATAAAAATAAGACGAAGGATTAAAAATTATTCGATATAAAGCCTCATTCTACTATAAATGAATTTCCTCATAGTTAAGCCTTAAACCATCAAACTGACATATCAGAGTTCGGTAATACGTCATACCAACTGATACCCTACTTATCGCTATAAGCTCTCGATATGACATATCAAAATTCGGTAATAAGCCCTAGCGACTGATACCCTACTTATCCCTATTAGCTCCGCATCAGCTGAGGAAAAGAGAGGGTGGATGCATAATTAATATAAAGGACACGTAATTAAAGTTTAAGTAACTCTACTGGTTTTCTCATTTAACTCTAGCAAATACACGTTCCCGAGACAACTTTCCAATTCAAAATGACCTGTATGGCAAAATACTTCAGCAACAGTGTTATTGCGATTTGGAGGAAAATTCAATCATTAGAAGAGAGTGAAGATTTGGCTGAATTAAGGCCGGAAGATGAGAAGCGGGCGAAGAGGAACTTGAAGTCGCGGGAACCGATGAATCGGGAAGGGGTCGGGGGCAGGAGGATAAGAGATGGCGTCTAAGGTATTTAAAGTTTCCACGGGGCGGGGAGAACTGAGATGGAGAGGAGGAAAGTTTTGCAGCTTGGAAGGAGTAAACAGAAAGAGTAACGGAGTAGGATTGCCTGGATATCCACGACCACCCCATTCCTCCTCGACGCCCCCTCCACCTCGAATCTCTCGTCTCTCCCTTCTCCGGCGTTGGGAAAGCGGAAAAATGCTAGCGAAATGAAAATTCGGTTCGAATAAATCAAAGGTCTGAATCAACTCCGACAGATCAAGAAAAAAATCTCTCCTCCTTCCACCTACCATCTTCCCAGCAACCAAACATCCTCCTCCCGACTCTTCGGATTAAAGATTCGGAATGAGTTGACGCAGGAAATTATGAGAGCAAAGAGGAGAGTTTTGGGGTGGGTGCTGTAGGAGGGACTTAAAGGAGGAGCGAATCTGAACGCGGCTGGGATCTCGTACGAACTTTAAATTCTCCTCGCTCAACGACTCCTACTAACCCCCATTCTTTAAGGAATTGACTAACACTCGATCGCTGCAGAAGATTTGTCTTCTACTTAAACTGAGTTTATACTGAAGACGGAGAGTTTTTTGGGAAACGGATTCGGCAACCCAAGTTGTTCTGAAGAGAGGAAGGAAAATCCCTTACATCCTCAATTCATTAGAGGTTGAGTGAAAAGGCTGTAAGGTTGTAAGAATATGGCATTAAATCAATTAGAAGTGTTATGTGCAGATGCTTTGGAACTTACTCCTGTCGTATGGCCGAAAGGGATTACCTTTTCTCTCATAAAGTTTGGTACACCATTATCCTCTCTCAAAGTTCAGGAAAGAGTACAACGTAGCGTGCTTTCGGTACAGATGACTTCTCAGTCTTTTGTAAAAGGGGTAGGTATGGCAAAACAGCATCTGGAAAGCTCATCAACGTAACATTTCTCCTGACTCAGATTCCTCGACCTAAGGTGCCCTCACTGCACTGATTTCCGAAGACAATTTTGAAACGGCTAAATGCTGATATGAAGGAGGAAATGCTACTCGTAGACTAAACTTTCACATATTTAATGCATTTTTTTTAAGACTGGAAGGGAGAATGAAGTGTTCCCACATTTTGAGAGAGTTAAATAGCTGTTCTGCATAAATGAGATGACATCTTCGGTAACATTAAGAGCAAAAGAAAACCCAGGCGATGAATGAAACGTTAATGTACTAAATACGCAATTGATAATAAAATACATTAAATTACGGATACTGCAAGCCACAGAGTTAGAATTTGACCAATTAACTCAAGAAATTTACATTTTATTAATTAATTGTTTTGTGTTAGATTTGCTAATTAATTAGTATACATTGTACCGTATACGATACAGCGTAAAAGAATTACATATACCTACATCAGTATCGTGGTACTGCAATAATTTTGTGAAGAAGTTTGCGTATTTTCCCAAGTTCTCCATTCTTCATGTCAAAATGAAACAATATGAATACAAATAAAAACCCATAGTAAAGCTAAAATGGAGACTAAGGAATGTATCGCTGCAGTCAAGAATGATCTGATAGAAGTGGGAATAGCATGAAAAGACGTTTGTGATACAGATACGCTTCGTCAGAAAAATTGAAGATTGGCCACAAGGCAGCATGAAGAAAGATGAAACAAACTGCACATTTGGCAGTACGAAAATATTTTCAAGGTTAAGTGAGGAGACATGGACACAAAAATACCAAAAATGACATAACATTTCATTAAGTGTACTTTGCGTAGTCCAACAGGACTCAGAAATAAGGAATAATTATAATAATGCTTTAGCCGGTAGAAAAATGAAGTGGAGAACTGCATCACAGCATTTTATTATTAGGAAATATTAGTGATATTTCTTTTCTCCAGCATTATCCTGAACAACTGCAGCGGAAAAATACTTATGCAGCATTCAACATTACGTAGAGAAATAAAACAATGCACTTCGTCCTTCACTTACTTAGTCCTTCCTACTCTTCTGGATTTCTCGTTCATTATACACAGCCACTTTACCCCTATTACACTCTATTTCTCTCCCTTCACCATCTCAACCCTCTCTTCGACTTCACTCCCTTGCCTCACATTAGGGATATCTATTTGCCCCAAAGCTCCTTACTCAACCACCCCCTCGCAGACCCAACCTTCCCTTTACCTCTTCTGCCTCTTCTTGTGCCGGTCCCAGCTTTCTCATTTGGAAACTAACCCTATTCATTAGTTTCATCATCTGTTCCAATACCCTTTATTTGACCAAATCAAACCGACCCTCTCCTTCCATTCCCCAAAGTAAAACCCTTATCTACCCACGAAATAGCCAGCCCGACGACATAAGTACCCACGCCGGCATCATTCGTCAACGAGGAAAAGGTGGTTCTTCCAAAGTTCTCCCCGAAATTTTCTCCTTAACAGAGTGAAAACTTCGCAATGAGGGGCGTTTCTTCTTTTTTCATTACGTACGTTTAAGGCCATATATCCTCAATGCTTTGACAAGACCTAAGAAATGTTTACTTTGCTTACCCTATTTGATATAAAGTGTATTGTATGGCCTATTATAAAGAGAAGAAATAAATGAGTTGATAACAAATATAAAAAATAATTGACCCCTATGATATGATGAAAAATCAGGCTATATCTTTAATGAGTCGTTGGTTCTGGAGGCGTAGTAATTGGAGGTAATATATGTCTGTCGATCACGTGTAAGTATATTTTTAGAATTTGTGCGATTATGCATAAGGCATAATGGTTTCTGCTCTTCACTTAATGAATATGAGACTGGATTTCAATTGCTTTAAGCAGATCGTGACTATCTTTCCAATAAATAGCATATTCAATGGTGATAGCGTTGGTACTGGAGGTAAAAAGAAAATTTGCCAATCAATGCAAGACATTTTGATTTTACAAATAAAAATATTTCTTCACGGAATATGACTATGCGGTGTAACGGAGTGCCACACAGAGCTAGGATAAGTATGTCTTCGCAAAACAGCAAAAATCTGTCTAACGTCCTTGGAATTAGTAGAAAAATTAACTGTATCTTTCATTTCCGAGCTAATGAATATTACAAATTCAAGGCTATTTTTAGGTAGCAAAATTTCAAAATTCCAATGATAATAGGTGGTTATTAATTAATAAAGGAGTTCCTGCAAAGGGAAATGCAATTTCAAGAGAATGAGAAGGTACGCCATCTCTTCTGAAAACTGTCGGAGATAATATAACTTCCAGGAGTGGAATGCAAACGTTGGTATACTCACCTTTCGCGTCAACGCAAAGACCATTATTTACTAAATGACTGGTGTTAGGTTGGTTGGTTGGTTATTTAGGGGGGGCGACCGACAGCTGAGGTCATTTGCGCCATATAGGATAGGTGGGTAATTGGGTAATGGTAGGTATTTTTAGGGAACGGAGGAAGGGTGGAGAGAAACCCGGCGTCGGCATTAGCCTACTCTTAACGAAAGACGCCAAGGGGACCACGGCTTAACGTCCCATCCGACGGACGGAGTACTGTACTTGAAATGCCCTCCACTAGGCACTCAAGTGGGGACCGGTTTTCCACTGAAAAATCCGCCACTGCCGGGAATCGAACCCGGGCCCTCGGGATGGGAGGCCAGTATTCTAGCCACCACACCAACCCGATCCCCCTGGTGTTAGATGTCACTTAAAAATTGTGACAGTTGAACATGATAAGAACACTGTACAATTCCACGACGTTATGAATTCCTGATCAGTTTCGACGTTTACAACGTCATTTTCCTTCTTGTACCTCGGTCGATCATGCACCCAGAAGATGATGCTCTAAGGGTCGAAATTGAATTAAAATAACATTGTGGAAACGTACCAAATATTTTTTTTTTCATGTCCAACTTACAGACCACCTACACTTGTAAATAGCTTCGGATTCAATAGGAAATATAATGTAAATTATATTTGTATGCATATATATGCAGAATAACTTAATTATTTGGAATAGAGAATTTTGGTACGAATTATCAGCCGATTTGAATATCTCTGATTGTAAATTGAGATTATATCAAATGATTATAAATTATATTACGATAAGTTACATTTTAAGTCAGAACAGGCCAAGAGACCTAGTGTATCACAAGCCTTAAAAAGTTTTTAATCTTAATAACAAGCAAAATATGAAAAAAACAGAATAAGCTATTTGTTAACGTTGCAGGTGAAACTGGAGCACATAGTTATTTTTTCGAGAAAAAACAAATGTACATGCAAATACAGTTCCTAACTCCTAATATGATTTTCAATGCTTAACATATGCCGTAATTCCATCAAAAGTTGAACATACTTTAAAACGTAAATGATATCAAGACCTTCAGATTGATTTCTGATACTCAAGCAGATGTTTGAGGACACCACTTATAAGAAAAGCAAAATAAATTGTCGAACCTAACTTATACTCTATCCACCTTCCATTACACGAAATTCCTCACTTTCGGTCAGGTTTTGTGGCTCGTACACTGGATAAAATCCATCCACATTACTTCCCGACCGTCTCAAAGTTTAAGAATTCCTAATCTTAATTCCACCTCCATCTTCCTTTCCAGCGCTGCCGTTCCCACTCCAGCCAAAGAAAACCTTCCGTGCCCCACACTCCTTGAGTCCCTCCTCCTTATGTCCTCCTCCTACGCCCTCCTCCTTACCTCCTCCTGCTGGTAACTCAACTCCCTCCGAGACCCTTCGCATGGACTTCCACATTATGTACCTCTCCAACCCCTGAGCAATTTAAAACAAACAGAATGCCGGGGTTCCTCGAGGGAAATTAGAGTAACGGGGGGAGGGGGAGGGGAGCAAAGGATGGAGGAGGGGAGCATTGGAGGGGGGAGGGTTTAGTAGGGATGGAGGGAGGGTTTCTGCCGGGAATGAAGGGAAGATAGAACGGGGAGGGTCGGAGAGAGGTGTGGGCTGGAGAAGGGTGACTCAGAGTCGAAAGGAGAGACTGGTGTGCACTGGGGATGGCTCGGGAGGAGGGTGGCTGGTGTCGGGAACCTTCGATGGGGGTGGGTCCCGTAGAGGCGGGTTGGTCTGGCCGGGTCGGGGGTAGCAAACGGGGGCGTGGTCCGCGGTGGAGGGAGAGGAGGGGAGGAAAGAAACGTTGGTCGAGGCGAAGGTAGAGATTCGCAGGAGAGGGAGACAGACAGACAAAATGAATTCATTTCGGAAGAGGTGGAGGCGACGCGGCAGTTTCTCTCACCCGGACAGCTTTAGGAGAACCAATTATTTGGAGGATAAGATTCGCGAGTGGAGAGAAAAGCTGGAGTTCAGAGTTTGCGTGCATAAAACGCGGAGAAAAATAATTTGGATGGTCGATTATGCTCTGCCGCAAGAGAAAATGACGGCTGTTGCATAATTATTCCATCTGAAGAAGAATATCATTACTCATTTAGCATGACACAGCCATAGAGTATTTCGCAATTTGAGGTACAAACTACTATATAATACGACCTACCATATTTGTCAGCCTTTTTTCAATTCACATATTGTATTTTTATGCTTCGGAATAGGAAACTATTGATTTTAAAAAGTAATAAATGCACATCAAACTCAGCTATGACTAAAATGGAAATTTTGAGAAGTACGGTGAGATAATAACAAGCCTAAGGTGGCTAAAGGTATGAAGAGTAATGATGCTTTCCTACTTAGACAGCTACGACACTTTGACATTGAATAATGACAATAAGAGAAAATAATCAAGTAAGTAATAATTTAATTAAAATAATATAGGTTCCATTAGCTTCAGGCAAGGCATAAATCATAGGACCTATATTTTTATAAACCTTAAGCCTCAATCCGGCGATTGACAACAATCTATTTTGTTCTAAATCACTTTCTTTGGAAAAATCACTTTATCTCATGCGTCCCTGCACTCAGCTGATTGACATATTCTTGACAATACGTAAAGACGCCCCTATCGTTATCTGACTTTTTAGCCTTGTTTGATAGGGAAACAGCTATTATATGCGTAATTTTATACAAAATGATGATTGAACATGCAAACATTAATTTGTAAATTGACAGGTTAACTGCTAAGTTATCTATGGCATTCTAATCATACATTGCATCAAAAAATCAATACTTTTCTTAATAATTTCCATGTTTGTTTATTATTTTAAAAATAAAATGCATTATTTGTAGAAAAATGCATCGGGAAAAGTGCTGGGAATCCACCATGGAAACAAACAAAATAAATGTGCACAGATAAATTCTGTTATTATTCTGACTTGGCAATTAAAAGAAAAATTAGAGAAATAAGGAAGCTTTACTAATTAAACTAAGTAGAAAATAGAGATAAATTGGAGGAAAAGGAGCATGAGGAGGTGAAATATTATTAATAATACTAATAGTAAGAAGGTACTTCCGGGTATTTTTTCAACAAGTAAAACAATTCTTCATTCACCCTCCCTCCCATCCACCATACAGTTTCCAATATTCCGTAATGCCACATTTCTAAATCTACCAACTTTTTATTTTCATACATAACTAGAGTATAGGTCTCACATCTATTCAAATACATCCACCATGTCAACCTATTAGACATACTTGATATCTATCCATATCCTGAAATATAAAACTGACATATGTTGTCCTTCGCATCTGAACATTACGTATTACCATTAATTAAAAATATATATCCATAACACATGACATTTTTCCGAAAGAACTTAATGTATTTCTCGTTAAATTCTGCTGCTTAACCATAAACCAATATGTAAGTAGGTAATCAAAATTGGCTTAGATGAAGCGTTGAAGTATTTTGCTCCATGGTAAGATTTACAAAAATGTAAATAGCTCTCGCAAACAACTAAGCAAGGAATTAAGCTCTTACAATGGGAGCTACAGGTGGATAGAGGATAAATAAACATACTTTTGATATCGATCGTCCAAAAAAATCAAGGACCAGTATATATAAGTCATATACTTTGGAAGTTATAATTAGAACGCATTTGCTTCTCACGATAAGCAATTTTTTAACTTATTTAAAAATATCAAGTTCTTCAAAGAGTAAATTTATTCTTGCAATGCAAATTTTGGTTATTTATTAACGTAAAAGTTGATTTAAAAGGTTGATATTTTATCAATTTTAATTTCAGAGTATTTTAATACTTTTTAAAGACATTTTTTTCGTATACAATGCGATTTGAAATGGCAAAAGTAAAAACAATATGTCATAATTTCAGGAAGCCCAGAGTCCAGCAAAGCCAAACTATTAATTACACCCTCACTTGTTTTTAACCATGGCTGCCTTGGTTTGGAGTGCTGTACGCAAGAGTCTGTATATTCTCCAAAGACATAGGTCTCCAATTTGAACTTCTCCAGGAAGGCACTTCAAGGATATAACTACTTTCACGTGACAATGCACTTTGCTTACCTAAAAACTTTCCCTAAATACTCTACCCCGTGTGAAATATCCCTTTGCAACATGCTCTAAAGCTGGAAAGAGACTTTGGAAAAATGTTACATAAAGAAATGTTTTTTTTTCCATTTAACCTTTTCACGCTGATACTAATTCCTGATTTTATTTTGAATGATATATTAATATAGCTGATAAATATGCAATTTAAATAAATTATTTCCTTATGCCGAAGAAAAAGCTGTCTACATAATAGGAAAATAAAATCTTAAACGCGGAGATTGAAGACAAATGACTTCAATCCCCAAGTTCGGAATCCTGAAGACTTAGGAGTGCAACAGATGTAAAATTAACATTCTCATTTCATTTCCTACTCTTGAGAATAGATCTCGGAGAAAGTAGAGATACATCATATTCATAACGTCAGCGCCGGGTATTAGGCGACCCTCGCAACTGAAACGACAAGAGAATAATTTGTTGCCCTCGGACCGAAGTGACTGCAATGAATCACGGTAGAGCACTTGTCTCTTGTTAGCAGCATCGAAACGGGTCGTGCGCATTAAATTATCCCGAGCGTCTGGGAAAGTTATGATGTCTTTTAAGAGGAAGAAGTTAGGCAGATCAGATTCCACGAAGATAAACTACGACCTCCCAACTTCTCGACGGCCGCAAAGTATCGCTTCGAAATAAATTAATGATGTAAATACATGGCGTGAGAGCTTGTTGTTTGTACTTCGGTGCTTGCAAGGGGTCGATGCGATAAATGTCGGAAAATAGCTATATCTTACGGGCTGCTGCGCGTAGAGGGTGGTGTTACGTGCAGTCTATCAATATAAGATTAATTTTGAAACATAGTAAACTGATTACAAGTATCAAAGTACTCCAATAGTAGTTTGTATTACCGGGAAAAAAATTACGGAGTACTCTGCAACTTTTCTGAAAGTTATTATCAATGTGGTGAACCATTTATGGACGGTTTCACATGAAACAGAATGATTCTGAACCGAAAAAAGATAAACGTCGTCTAAAAGTCCACGCTGGATTTTTCAAAAGATATGTAAATGTTATGAAATCACAGCAGGCGTCCTTTTCGTGTACTAGCATGAGTGGTGAAAGCCATTTTGTTTGAGTACCATCAAAGTTAGTTAGGTTAATCTACGCGCTGAAAATACACAGCTATCATTTCACGCTTAATGTAAATTTTAACCCTTCATTGCTGACGGAATGAATTCAAAACAAATCCTTTATATTTTAGTGTACAGTCCCATCAACCTCATCATAAAAAAATTAATGTATTTCTGCAACGTTGTTCAAGGTAAGATTGATTTCAAATTAACAGTGTACGCTTAAAACTTCCTTCATAACACGAAGTAATATGCTCCTTGCTAGGTCAAACGTCACAATTAGCTACTCCATAAATGCTTGGAATACATTTTCATAAATTTTTCATCATCCTAATCGTCATTGGTCAACAGTCCGAGGATTGGTTTGACGCAGCTTTCCACTCGATTCTTCTTTTGGCCAGCCTTCTCATATTGAGATAATTCTTCTCTTTTACATCCCTCACAACCTCTTCTATGTATTTCATATAAGGCCTACCTTTTCCAATCTTCCCGTTCACTTTTTTCTGACGACTGACTTCATCAGGCCATTGTGTCCCAAAATATGGACGATTAAGTTGTCCCTTCTTTTTAGAGTTGTCAGAAGACTTCTCTTTTCTGCCACTCTTCTTAATACTTCTTCGTTTGTTACTCGGTCGATCCATATCATCTTCATCATTCTTCTGTAGCACCACATTTCGAATGCTATTACCCTTTCCTTCTCAGCTGCTGTCATCGTCCATGCCTCACGGCCGTAAAGAAACATTCTTCAGATGTACGTCCTGATGAATTTTTCCTTACTTCTACGCTTGTATATTCAGATGTAAGTAGGATCTTATTTTGGTGGAATGCCCTCTTAGCCAGAGCTTCTCTAATGACTATTTCTTTCTTGCTTCGTCCATCGTTGTTTACCAGGCTTCCCAGGTAGCAGAACTCTTGCAACTCTTCCAGTTTTGGCCTCCCTAGTTTAACGTTGGTTTTGGTCTCTTCTTTTCTGCTGCACACCAATATCTTAGTTTTATTCCTATTGATCTTCAGATGATATCTGGCCATTGTCCTTTCCATGGTTATTAGTCTTATTCAGATCCCTTTCTGTCTCTGCTATGAGTGCTACGTCATCACCAAATTGCAGCATGCTTGTTTTTTCTCCGTGGATAGTAAGTTTAGAAGATTTCTTATTGGTTTCATTGATGGCACTCTCGACGTGAAAATTAAAAATTACGGAATGTAGTGCACAGGCCTGTCTCACTCCCATTTTGTTCATAATTCCAAGCATCGAATCCCAATCCAAGTTGTCAAAATACTTCTCTAAATCCACAACTGCAATCAACGTCGTCTTGCTCTTCTCCAATCTCTTCTCTAAGAACATTCTAAGGGCCAGTATTTTTTCTCTTGTATCCTTAAATATAAATTCGATGGGTGGGTGAACCCCTTTGGGAGCCCCCCCGTCACTGAGACTTCTGTAGATCCATTGTGCAAACCCAAATTTAACCTGCCCACCTCTTGCAGACAGGGGACAAGAGCACCACGGTAGAGGCATGGAGGGGGGTTATTCCATCCAACCTCCGTCCGGGCCCAACGTTGCTTACCTTCGGTGATATGATGGGAACCGGTGAATCAAGGCCCTTGCCTTCTCTCTTGTACCCTTATTTTTCCTGAATCTGAATTGATCTTCACCCAGGAACTCCTCAGCTTTTCGTTCTTTTCTTCCGTAGATTATCCTTGTCAACATCTTCGATGCATGTGTCGTCAGGCTTATAGTCTTAAAATGATTGCATTTCTCCGCTCTCTTCCTCCTGAAAATAGGTATGATGTTGTTTTTCTCGAAGTCCCTTGGTATTTCTCCTGTTGAGTTCATGTCACAGATGGATTTTTAAAGATGAGTTTATGTCTTCTCTTCTGCCTTTTTAATTAGTTCTTCAGGAACATCATCAACACCAGAAGCCTTATTCATCCGAAGATCCCTTAGTGCAGCGTCGAATTCCGATCTTAATATTGATGCTCCCATATCGTTCTATTTCACTTCGCTTTCCTCTTCGATACCATTTGTACTGAGATTGTTCACGTTGTATAACTCTTCCAGATATTCTTTCCAGCTCTTCACTTTGTCTTCATTTTCAATCAAAACTTATCCGTTCTTGTCCCTCATGGCATTGCATCTTGCGTTTCCGTCCTTGAGGTGGTTTCTCACTACCCTATAGACAGCTTCCAGCTTTCCAACTGCAAGGTTGTGTAGTACATCTTGGTTAAGATTCTTAATTCACGTCTCTATCGCTTTCCTGGCTTTGTGACTTATTTCGTTCCTTTTTCTTCTGTAGCAAACCTGCCCTTCTTCAGTTTTCGCCTTTCGTACTTTCTTCTTTCTTCAATAATGTCTAAGACTTAATCCGTGATCCATGGCTTCTTCTTGGCTATTCTTCTTCCAAGAACTTCTTTTTCGGCTTCCTATAGTCTACATTTAATGTTTTTCCAACACTTTTCCACTGAATTTCCATTCAGATCCTCTCCTTTGCTGTTTCCCACTGCTTTCTGAAATGCCAGTTGGTGTTGAGCCTCCTTCAGTTTTTCTACATGCCATGTATTCTTCCTTGTTTTCGTTAATTTTTTGAATTTTAGATGGCATTTCATCTTCACTAACTTATGGTCACTGTTAATGTCTGCACCAGGCTTCACTAAAATGTAGTCTATTTTAAATCGTCTTTTGTCTCTTGGTATTTTCCATGTGTAATTTCTTGGGTTGTGGTTTTTGAACAATGTGTGGGCGACCATTAATTAAATTTGTGTGCAACTCCATCAGTCTTTCTCCTTTTTCGTTTTGGTTTCCCAATCCGTATTTTTCAGTTATTTTCCACCTTGACCTTCGCCGACGATAGCGTTCCAGTCTCCTAAAAGAATTTGGTTTTCTTCTCCTCTTACCTGTTTTATAACTTCCGCGATATGTTCGTTGACACCTTCCACTTCTTCATCTTCGTAGTCCGTCATACAGATGTAAACCTGCACCGTTACGGTATTTACAGGTTTGGTCTCAATCTTCACTATTTTTACCCTTTCATTGTACTGCAGGAAGTTCTTCACAAGCATTCTGGCGCTCTTTCTGAGAATGGTCCCTGCTCCAGTATACCATTTAATGATCCCGTATTTATAATCATGTAGCTTCCACTCCAAAAGTCTCCATCTTCGGGCCACTTCATTTCGCTGATTCCTAATACGTCGAGGTCCATTCTCTGCATTTCCACTTTCAGGTTCTTTAGTCTTCCACAGGTACAAAGCAAATTTACATTCCATGCTCATACCCTAGAATGTTTATTACATTTGACTGATTCACTCTCTCGGGTAGTCCCCGCTCGGAGATCAGAATGGGAGACTTCTTACGTCCGGAATATTTTACTCGAGAGGGTTCCTTCACGTTTTGATAAGAAAGAGAGGAGTGGAGTAGCTGCGATTCCTCGGAATAATAATGTGGTGGTTTCCCCTTGCCTTGCACATCGCAGTACTAAAGCCATTAAAGTAAATGTTACCACTTCTATAGTGAAATGAGTGTCGCTGCACCGACCACTGTGGTCTCCACCTTCACTCATGTGAAGAGGAGCAGCTGCCCTCTCCTCGAAGCGTAATTGTTGACGGCCTACCATCGTCAAGTCACGGCACGGTCTTCACAGGTTCTGTATTATTTAGAGGCCTACTTTACCCATGGATAGACTAATAACCCCTCGGAATGCCTTCGCTTTTTTCCAACGACTGCTTATTTGTCAAACTCGCTTATCCTGCAGCTGACATCAATATCTAGAGGTCGACCCATCACTCGCAACCCAGTGGCCACACTCGGTGGCTTTATGATCAGCCGCGAGATAATTTTTTCACAATTTTCAAAATTCACTGTGGTAGAACTGCAGACAAATTCCAAAGTTTTTGCCCTAATAAAAATGAAATTTTTTAATAGATGCTTTCAAAGTATAGTGCTGAGCTGAGACAAAAGAGACTTAGGACTGATTGTATTCTCAGCTATACGTAGTCTTATTTTGGTAAAACACCGTCTTTACCAGCATAATGAAGAAAATATTTTCTCTCTATGTGAAGGAAAGTAAGCTACTTTTACCGTGGACCGAGTAAATTTAACAAAAATTTATAATTAACATCATGTTCTCCAATTAAATTTCCAAATGTTCTTCGTTCATTTTATACAGTTCTTATAATGCATCATTATTGGGTTTCATACCGGGTGATAGCCATTAAATCATTGAATTTTTAATTAGATACATCTTTGATAAAAATTTAGCCCATTTTGTTGAAATTTTTAATATATTATAAGCAAAACAATTTACAAACACTCCAATAAATATATTTTCATTACAATGACTCTCCTGCTCTATTTCATCAATATTATATACTCGTAATACGGAAGTGTATCATTACCAAAAAAAATCAGCAAAATATTATGTCTGGAGCGCCAAAATATATTTTCCGTTAGTATAAATACGCAATGGGAATTACACCAAAGATGGTTTCTCGGAATAAATATATCAGCTATCTATATACGTATGCCGGCCAGTTATCTGGACACGACATCCAATGCTATGAAGACGAGGAACAAGTTGACCCTAGAAGGATCAATCCTAAGGGATCTTACCCGAGAGTTATTCACATAAATAGACGCAGTTCACTGCTGTAAGGTCGACATTGAACTTTTTTTGGACTCCACCCACAGGATACGTGTAGTTCCGAAATATACCAATAATATACCAATTTCGTAAATTTATGTGCTCGCTTACAACAATCGCGGCGATCACGTGGGACGCATTGCTGAAAAATCGAAATATATACAAAATTTTCGGGTATTTCACAAATATTTTTGCAGTTTTCAACCGAAAACAATCGTCCTTGTCATAATAAGAAATTTAACGGATTAATATATCTTCCATCCTAATAGTACTTTCTTCGATCTCACAGGAGTATTATTTTTAATTTAGTTTTGTAAACTAAATAAAGCCTGAGGGAGAGAAAAACAATTTTCCATGCATTTTCTACCGACGCCATCCGGAGATGGACCGGTTACTATTGCAGAATAAATACAAAATTTACGTGCATACAAATTAACATCGTGCAATTGATTTTTGTCACTCTAAAGCCTCAATAATTGAATTTTCGAAAAAATCGCCAGAGCAGTTCTCGAAAAAAAAATAATCAATGCTTGTTTAATAGTATGAGGCTTAAAATAAAATTTGTGAGAAGTTTGTTTTAAACCTAGGATATTCCAGATTATCTATGGTACATAATAAGTTTTTAATGCTACTGGCATAGAATTCCACAGAAAACTGAGTAAACCTTACAAAGCTGGAAACAACTGCTACCTTAGAATACATTAGAATGTTCAGCGACTACTCTGCATCCAAAACGGTAAATTTCACAACTTGTAGAAGAGTTCAAAATTCAGAGAGAACAGCTATCCGAAAATCGTGTCTGGTAATTTGTCAGGATTCACCCACTGGACAAATATTCGTGAAGATATTACCTACCACACAAATTTAAGTTTTCATTGATTACGATCAACAAAGTGTAAAAATAAATAACATTTCAGCAGTTAAAAATAAAGCAAACAAAATGTGCTCACTATTTTTTCACTCATTACAAAATATAATAAGTATAATATAATACGAGGATTTAAAATTAAATATCTAGTTCTATTCTCTTATCCTTCACGAATCGGAGGTATGTTTATCTTTCATTTACTCACTACGCCCATAAAGTTGGAAGTTAAGTAATGCGGTTCAGCCACCAGATTGTCAAAATTATATAATTGCGTGTCACGTTAATTTTCTTTAAGGCCATAAAAAGGAAATGCTTATAAAATGATCGACCCAGTGTGCATGCATTCTCAAAAATAGCTGCAATATAATAAATATGTGAGGTAGGGAATTCCTACTGTAAAGTAAACCTTAGTATTGAACTAGATCGACCTTCAAGCGTGGTTAATGGTGAAACATCTTTGCTATCCCACGCAATTTATCATACTGTGTCTCTAAATTCCGTTGTACTCCGCACCAATCCCGTACACAGTATCAATTCATCAACGAAACATTTTATATTTGAGATATTCATGCTTTCTAATTTCCCTTGATATACCCCTGATGCACCTAGAGAAATGCAAAATTGAAATTTTTTGTATTGATTTTTCCTTCTTCAAGCATAGATATGTTATCCAACATCATTAAAAGAACAAAATTATCGTACCATTGTAATTACATTTTCATGCATATACAATTCCATTAAAAATAAAATTTTGACAATGCTTTCATGCAGGAAAAATTTCGATGATGTATGCCAGCCTTCAGGTGTTAATTTCCCTTCTGTAAATAATCACGATTACTCCATATCATATTTGAGCTCCTAAGTTTGTTGAATTTCCATGCAATTTTGCACTGACAAAAGAACCTACTTTTAGAAAATAGGCTAATTGTTTTCGCACCAACTTTCTCTTATTCTCATTAAATATAATTTCACTATCATATATGCGTTCCTGTGCTATGAATAAGGGATCAATTTTGTTTTTTCAGTTTATTCATATCTTTTCACATTGTCTTAGTATGTGACTATACGTGTTTCTAGAAAAATGTATCAATTCCAGAGAGAATATTAATATTACAAAATATTAATATTAATATTACAAATATACAATTACAAAGAAAATATTTTTTTATGAAATGCAGGATTGTTTGAATATATCTAACTAAAATTTATAATTAAAAATACATTAATTTTTAATATTAGGAAATAAAAGATTCCGAGTAATTGTTTGGAAGTATGAATTATTATTTTTATCTCGGTGGTGAAAAAATATTCCCTACAAATCCTTTCCATTAAACATTGTCCTTTGGCCCCATGTAGAGCAATGAATACAATGCGGATGAATATATTGTAGAGAAATAATAATTAAAATTATAATTAACGGTAAAATGCTTCTCATAGCAATATATTATTTTGAGTGCACTTGTATGACTATTCACTGAAAATATTGCCCATGTTTTATAATTGAGAGAATACATTTGTGGCTTTTGGAAAATATTTTAAATATTTCAGCAACATACACTGTAATCAGTGAAGACTAAAATGAATTATATTATGCATGATTTTTTTATTTTTAAACAATTTTCGCAATTTATTAACTTTTGCCTGTTTCTAATTGTATATTGCACGACAGCGACTATTTTAGTCTCAGCCCAGCGAGCCATTCGCAAACAGGGGACCGTTAGGGGCAGGATCGGGCCAATTCAGGCCTTGGTACGATCGGAGCTGGGAGATGATACATTCCTCGGAGGGTTGGAGAAGGGAACGGCAGTGAATCCCATGGAGGGGAGGGTGGAAGCGTAAGAGGAAGCGCTTGCAGTATGAGGAGGGGCTCGCCTGGGTAGGAGTCGTATTTGTACAGGTGACGCACTATACTATTAGCAGGCTGTTACCCTTGTATCATCCGTCGTGCAAACAGATTTCAAGAAATGGTACGCAGACGAGCATTTAGAGAAAGGGGGGAGAGATGGAGGAGGAGTGGGAGAAATACGAATACGAGAAGAGGAAGTAGATGATGGGGAAACGCGAGAGGATAGATTTTGCTCTCATGCAAACCTAAGGCATATGCGTTATTCATCCCTAACGATACTCAGCCAAATAGCACCATCAGATACAACGCAAATCAAATTTATCAACATAACTGTACAAATATCAAACTTAAGGTCAAACTTGAGCAAAGATTGTTGAATGCGAGGTAGAAAACAATTTTACTGATTAGCATCTGAAACTGTCGCAGGTCAGGTAGTGCTATTCTCATGCATCTCTCCTTGAAAACTTTATTATATGAGCATTATAGCATTATATGAAATGAGTATTTGTAGTCATTTGAAAAATAAAATAATATTAAGAGAAAATAAGTATCACTTCATTTGCTACACCATTTTTCCATGTTTTCCTACACGGTTTTTTCTTCCCCTTAGGAAAGAGTCAAAAATATCAATTAGTATTTAAACTTTATAAACAAATGTGCAAAGTAAATAAATGCCACTCCTAAGAATAGAATCACCAATACATGTAATTGTTTCACACATTTCTCGTTCAATACTTGCAAAGAGGACACCAAGCCGAAAATTGTCAGAGAGTTGCAACAGTAGGCTTGTAAGTAAATGACGATGACTATAATACTTCATTTTTCCTAAACCGAAAAGTTAAAATGAAATAATATCTCTAATGCATAAAACGCATGCATTGTATGAAAAGTTTGAAGGAATGAGCAAACGGTAGTAAAAGAAAACGCTGCAAGAAAGCCAAATATTTCGATAAATGTGCATGAAACACGATTTGATACTTTACTCGAAATGTATCTAAGGCCTTTTAGTTTATGAAAGTATTTATTATGACATCAATAAATTAGATGTCTTTGTTGAATTTACCTATGATTATTACGCTGGCACCCATACAGAAGCATCGACACTATAGTATTCTAAAGCTTCAAACCTGATAAAAATATGGTTTCTGGATTTAAATAATTCATCCATCATGATCATTGAGAAATGGGTATCACCCAATTTCTAAGTTCACAATACTGAGCTACAATTTTCGATGTTTCATATCAAAGCATCGAATGAATGTAACCATCATAGCTTGTAATGAATTATGGACACAGTATATATGCGAGAATGTGCAAAAAAATTACATATTCTATTTGGCGCTTTAAAACGCTAATAAATAAGATGAAAATGAGATGCCAGACCATGTCAGTGTTTATATTTGTGGAACACCTTATAGTTTATTCGCTTAAATTATGCTCATTAAAGAACAAAATGGCAATGACAAAACTTAGCCATTTTCCAATAATTATCTATCTCAGTATCTAAAAATAGAAGCCAGAGGAGGATTAAAAATTTGATGAAACCAAGAAACGTAGACGCCCAAAGTTTCATCAAAGCTTTGGAAGCCACGAAACGCTTTAGAACATTTGTTCGGAGTTGACATAAACGAAAATTCCACGATTTATTTTCAGTGAATCATTAAAATACGAGAAAAATTACGTGTATTTTATTCGATTCTGGTTCTGTCCTGGCTTTCAAAAGAGCCAGGTTATTAACAATTTGCACTGGCATCCTCTCGACTAGGGGCGCGTTTTGGAGACCGTTGGAGTCGCATTCGTCGCTGCCGAAAGAGCTCACGAAGTCGTTCTCGGTTAGAGGGAGAAAGAGAACGCTCTCTATTCGAGTACATCTGTTCACCTCCATTCTCTGCTTCAACCCTTTTCTCACCACTCACACCGCGCCGCCAAGTTTCCACCTCAAACTCTCTCCCGCGAGAGGGAGGAGTTTGCGCTCACGCTCTGCGAAACCGAAAGAAGGCCCTTCTTGTTTGCCGAATTAAACTGCGAAACAATCTCCTCACTCCCTCCGTTTCTCAGCCACCTCCCCATTCATCCAGCTTTACCTCTTTTAACCACTCCTCCCTTTTCTCCGTCCTGTCCCTCCCCGCTTCTCTTTCACACTCTCATAGCAGCGCACCCTGTACTTATCCTCCTCTCGCCGCCTCTTCTAGCGTAATGCTTTTCGGCGGAAACGTTTTATAAGAACCGGGATGTGGAGAGAGGGGGCGTGAGGCACGGAGAGCGTGAGTGGGTTAAGGGGGAAGGCCACGCAAGACAGAGGAGTGGGTTGATAGGCTAGGGGATGGTGTGATGGAAGGGGGAATGGGTAGGCAGCAGGACTTCGCATCATCGAAATTTCGATCTTGCGAAACTGCTCTGAAACGCGATGGAGAGGAGGTTGTACGCCAGAGGAAGGCAAATATTTGTGCTATCCAAACCATCTTAGGTTAATACACGGATTGGGTGGGGTTGATGATAAGGTTGAGAGAGGGGGGGAAGATTTTTCAGGGTGTGTGGATGGTATGTATGAGCAAATGCGTAGGTGTGCGTGCGTGAGTGTAAGGAAGGGGTAGGGGGAGTTGGTTAAACAGGGGTGGGATGCGGGCACACTTCTAGCAGATGGGGACCTATTTGGTGGGAGGGTAAGAGGACTGTTGGCGCGACGGATGAGCCATTGGAGTTCATCCGACAGCCCTTCTCCCTGCTTTAATTGCATTATTGTGTTTGAGCAAGATTGATTTACTGCCTTGCGGAAATCAGCCACGTATTTGAGTTAGATTTTAAGAGAGAGACTTTGAAGAGCGAACCACATATTTCACATCCTTGCTCTTGAACGGGAATTAAGGAACTCTGTTAACGACGTCATGGAAGAAAAAATGTCGTCCTTTTAGAGGAAAACTTAAAATATTTACCCTAATGGGCATCATTATCCGTGGACATAAAAGCCGTCTGCCACAGCATGGAAAAAAATTAAAGCACAATAAAAGGCATATATTTTGCAACCATTGATATAATAGCCTAGTGGTACTCACTGATTTTTCAATTCAACAATGGATTTGTGCACATTGCAACACGTACGTAATATCCACGAGTCTTTATATTCTTTGAGTCGAGTACACTAAATTATGAAAACATTTTTAATGTACCTCTCCTTAGGAATGCTAATTAACAAATTCCACTGCTTCTAGTACGTTATTTCCGCGAAACATGACTTTTTAAGGTAGTTAATGTATTCCAACAAAAATTAAAATTATGGACCCAGCATCATCATCGTCATAAGTCAGCAAACCTAAGATTGGTTTGACGCAGATCTCCACTCGATTCTACTTTTAGCTATTCTATTCATATTCCCGTACTTCTTCTCTTTTACACCCTTAATCACTTTGTTCCATATATCTCATACGAGAATTTCCTTAACCATTCCTTCCGTTGACTTGTCCTTCAGCGACAGTCTTCCGGGCCCTCAGGACATTATGTCTTATGAGGTGGCCGATTAAATTGTCCCCTCTTCTCCTGTGTGTTTTCGGAAAACCTCTCTTTTCTCCCACTCTTAGAAGTACTCACTCACTCATTTGGTAGATCCATTTGACCTTCATTCCTCTTCTGTAGTACCACACTTAGTATACTACCACCTATTACTTCTCCACTGCGGTCTTCGTTCTTTCCATGATTACTAAAATCTTCTTAAAATTTTCCTCAGTATCCGCTGTGACTGCTATGTCATCGGCGAATCGCAGCATGCTAATGACTTCCCCGTCGATATATACTCCTGAGTCATTCCTTTGGTTTCAATATTGGCTTTCTCGATGTGCTAGTTAAAATGTAGGTTAAATATTGTACAGTCTTGTGTCACTCTTCTCCTAATTATTGCTTATTCATCGTTAGGTGTATATTTATTCACAGCTACTATGTTTTAATAAACTGTGGAAAGTTCTTCGGCCATCGTAGAAAAATCCGATTTCTTTCAGAATGCCTTAAATTGAATTCCAGTCCACCTTGTCTGCCTTCTCCAAAAACACAAACGCATTGAACAGCGGTTTCCTTCGATCTCCTTTCTATCATGAGCCTAAAGGCAAATATTGCCTGTCTTTTACACTTCCTTTTCAAGCGTGTCTTAACCCAGGAACTTCTCTGTTTTATGTTCTACTCTCCTGCAGATGATCCTTGTCTGCCCGACCAGTATGCCCGACACATGTGTCGTCAGGCTCATTGTAAAACGCTTTTCCGAGTTTTACACTGTCTTCTTTTTGGGAATGGGTACGGATCAATGAACTTAATACTAACCAGAATACTCAAGATTCAGAAAAAGAAAAATATTATTATGCTACGAAATGATCTCATACGCAGAGGCATGAGTGATTTTAGTATGTATTATCGGAGAGAGTTTTTCTAGTAATCAGGTGATCAAGAAGAGTAAAAAGTGCTTTCGGCATTTTTGTAGCAGAGCAACTTTTCTTGTCGAATGGATATAACAGTTGGTAAAACATAAAAGAGTTATTTTTTAAATATGTTAAAGACAAATTTATATGTATAACCTCATTAAAAGGTCTGGAATTTTACAGCGTGAATCTATCTGAAGTATTTAACATTTTTAATTTTGAGCATATTTCAATGGCATGTAGGCAGCTATTAATTAACCGAGTTTATATACAAAACCTGATAAACTTTCACTTACATACACAGATGGACTGTGATCCTTAAAATAATTTTCAAAATGCCAAATACATTTTTCTAAAGAGCGCGTAGATGTTCCTCGCTTGAGTTCGTGAAATCCCACGTAATGGCACAATTTACAGGAAAAAAAACCATCTAATAGTTTCAATACAAAAGAAATTTTCTTTTATCTCAGGTTCAAAAAAATATTCATTGTTATTCCCTCCCTCATGGAATACTTATAAAATGGACAATCTGGCTAGAACTCCATAAAAGTTCCCGAGGGATTCTCAAAGGGTCTTCCCAGACCCTTTTCGGATAGAAGTGAAACAAAACATCGTAACATAACGTCTGGGATACATTTTTGGCGGAGAATGAATATTTAGTAGTTAAATCCGGACTCCCGTAAAACCCGAAAAGAGTTTTGGCACACGCAAGCGTTAAGGGGTGTGGGGACCACTTTTTCCTGTTCGCTGAATTATTTCTACCATAAAAATAAAAGGCGGGTCAAACTCCACCCACCATTCGCGTAGTCTCCTTTTCCATGAAATACTAAAAAAAACTGCGAAAAATCCCATGCAGCCTCGACGCAAAGGTGACTCCGTGCCAAATCGTAATTGTGATTTGCTCAGCAGTTGCCAAACCGGAAGGGAAACAACGGCATTGGGCTCTGGAAGGGGCGAGTGTGGGGAGAGTGTAGCTGAGAGAAGTCTGTTCCCTGGTTGGAAGCAGGGGTCATAAGAGGAAAAGGGGAGAATGGTGGAAGAAACGGAATACGCATAGGTATGTGAGCTGCAGGCCGAAAGAGTGGACCGTGGGGACAAAAGAATTTTTGGGGAGTAAGTTAAATATACGACGTCTAAGACTTGGCACAATTAAACGCCGCAGTTGATGCGGAGTTGTATTCGCAAGTATAATTAACTGCCTAAAATGGAAAAAGAACTGAATTATTCTTAGCATGACACAGGGAGAGGCTCTTAATCTCAAGTTTTACGTATCCTCATATTTGTCCTTCGTGTGTTTTACACACACAGATTCACAGGGATGTGAGTTGCCATTTTCTTCTATGGCATGATTTTGAAGAGCACCACTTTCATTCTCAGGAAGACTTTGGGTAAAATTCAGCAGAAAATTACATTCACCCACTTACACGAATCACTTGCTTCCTTGATTTTCCGCGTTGCACGGTTATTTAACTTCATTCTTCTGCTCTGTACCTACAACAAACTTAATATGCTCCTTTGTCCAACAGTAGCTACATTAATTTTTATGTCATTATCTTTGTACCTATGGAGTTCATTTGGAAAATAATCGGGCATTTTAAATTCATATTTAGAGCTCTTCTTGTGTGACGGCTTGCCAATTACGGCAACTTCCGCGATTTCTATCCTAAGGAAATCTAGAAAGAAAGACAGAGACCTTCTGAACGTTTCTTTTTTTTAGTAATAACAATGCATGAGTGTGAAGTATAAAACTGGATTTTCCGGAACCAGATTTACTTTATTTATCTGTGCAGTTGTTCATTAGGTGTGAAAAAGATTGTTGATTTGAAGTTTCCAGTATTCACAGAAATTACCAAATCAGCAGTGTTAGCAGAATTCATTATATTACGACGATTAAGACCAATGAGCTGAGACAAAAGAAATAAAAATTAAAAAATGTTCTTATGAATAAACTTGCACGTTAAAAGAAATATTCATAATTAAAATACTGTATAGCCAGATAAATTTTATGATGAACGAACATTATAATACATATCATAATTCACTCATTACCATATTGATCAACCATTAATCGTTAGCCGTAATATAGGCTTGACGTCACTCGCTAAGCGATTGATTTGCAACCAGTAAACTTCACCTAATTACCAAGCATTCTCCGTTTAATCACATTAATTTAAACACCTTCACCTTCATCTACAATGTCATCTTTTCACGCCATCTCTTTATAATTTTTTACTCCATTCCTATCCCCTGCTATTTTTTTCCGGGACTTGCTCGTTTTTCATAGGCTCCGTAAAATGGGTAACTGGATTCTTAGCGCCTATTAAGTCTCTCTTAAGTCTGATCCAAGTCAATGATAAACTAACTTTAAAGATGTATTTAAAATAAGGGTATGAATAAATAATTTCAATTCTAAAATATTTTCCTTGTATTCAATGGTGCCACTACGTGCCATACCTTCTAGAAAACGAGAGAGGATATTTACTACCCAGATTTCAAGGTGCCATTTTATCAAGAAAATTCTCAAATAAACTGCATTAAATGCGCTCTATAAACACACTCAATTTTATGTGTCACTTTGTCTAAAACCAGATTTATCTCGCAAACAACATAGAGACTGCTTAACTTTGGAGCTTCACGCCTGCCATGGCCTCGTAATGTTTGGCTTCGCACTCTTCAACCCGAAATGTATCACGCGAGAATCTTGGGCCCGAAGTAGATGCGAGAGATCTTCCTGTTAATAGTTGCTGCTCAAGAGTTAGAGATAATGAAATATTTGCGCAGGGAACTTTGGTTAACGTCCTGATATCCGATTAACTGGAGTAATGCGGCACCACGGTGTTGGAAAGACTATGAACTTCAACTTGAGGAGAGAAAGGCGAACTACACAATGCTAGAGAGAGGGAGGAACAGTGAGCACAGGATAGGAAATGGTCTAAGGATACTGGGAGAGGAAGAGGAGCATATGGATGAGGGCACGGGGAATGTTGAAGGCACAAGGAAGCAGAGGAGGAAGTGAGTCAATGTTAATGAAGCGAAGTGGTATAGTGGAGAGCTCCACGGAAGTAATGACTAATTAATAAAGAGTAGCCTCCTCAATGCCTCCCATTTTCTCATCTCTCCCTCCCCCTCTAACTTGACGTCTAAAGCAAAATCTCACCTTCACTCAAAGCCTTTTTTTAAAGCCGATACTAGTACAATGTGAATAAATCTGCCCTTATTCAGTATGACGTGACGTCGAGAGCTTCGATTGCACTGGCACATGCATCCTTGTTCTCATCTGAAAACTAGCCAACATCAAGCAGAACGAAACCACAATGGAATGTTAAACGAAAAAGAGAACTACTCTGTAATTTATTGTGAAAACTGATGGCTTGATTATTTAATTCATAATGGTTGGAAATACTGAGCCTGGATTCATTCATTACGGAAAAGGAATTCAAAATCATCCTTATCTCTGTTAATATTACATTAATCATAATATTACATTAATCGTTTACATGTTACGCATGTTTAACGAGGCCTCTATGCCCTCAATATGATTCACTGAAAAACTGCTCTGCAAACTGCAAAATATACGATTGGTTGGTTGGTTATTTAGGGGAGGCGACCGACAGCTGAGGCCATTTGCGCCATATAGGATAGGTGGATAATGGTAGGAGTTTTTATGGAACGGTAATATTTTTATCATATATTATTAATCATATGGCTTCGAAAGCCTTCAGCAGATATTCCATCAATTAATTTTAGTTTCATTTTGATAACTTATCTCAAATATCCGTGGAGCTAATCGTTAATTAATATCATCTCTGTTATGGTTTCAGCACTCCATATTGGTGAACATTTGTGACCTTTATTGTTAGTTACTGCCTTCCACCTTTGCGTTACCATTATGATAATGTAACTTTGTTAATATTCCTAGAGAGTAGGATATTGTTCTTAAGTTTTACTATTCATTATATATCTACTGATTTTTTAAATTTACATTGTCTAAAACTCTGTTATTTTTCTCTTTTCACATTTTGAAATATTTTAACTACCATTTTGATAATAGTAAATAATTAGTTTTTAAGGGAAAGAGAAATGTCATTGTTTGATTCAGTACTCATTTAACCAAATGAGGGTGCATGAGAGAAAGATAGGCTGAAGAAGCATCCAATGTGAAGAAAATTAAAAAGTAGTAAATATTCTATGGATGTATGATTAACAGAATATTTTGAGCTACAGAGAAACTTTCATTTTCATTAAAGACTTCTAGAAAGAATATTACTCTTGCACTGAAATGATAAATTAAATTGGTGGGCTAAAAGAGATGCGTAAAAGAATGCGAGGTTAGTACCACAATATCTCAGAATGGATGAGCTTCAATGTATTACCTTCCAAATACAAGCATTAAGAAGAAGGGGACGAGGAAAATATATAGCAAAGAGCAATCAAACTGCTGAAAATTGAATGAAATATTGAAAAAATAGTTATCATTTAAAGACAAAAATTGAGGGAAAAATTATGGGTAAGAGGCCAAGAAGAAAGAATTGTATAAGCATTTTAAAAATGATGAGGAAAATTAGGATAGAGATAATGTGTGAGCAGGATATTTGTCTTGCAAAGTGACAGAAAAGATCATGTGATATGATGGAGGGTGGATCCAGCAAAAATGTTGAAAAATACTGGAGTCATATGATACATTCTTGGAGACAAAAAAATAAATGAAGGTGCCGTCTGTGTGAATCAACAGTGCTTACGCAGTACAGAAAACCTTAAACACCCTATTCCTCGCAAGCCATAATAGGCTAAAGTTTTGTAGGAACTCTCGGATAAAATGAAGTGTTGGAAATGGAAATCGAAAAAAATAATGAATCATTTTCCTGTGAAAAGGGCAATTACAAGAGCAGAAACGAAGTTAATACTGTGCCGTACAATGTTAGCGAACGAAACATCACCTAGTCGACAGAGATTTACGGAATCTAAGACACGGGGAAATAAATTAGGACGATTAGCATACGAATAACTGGAAGCTATTGCCTGGAAGAATCATGCCGAGGAGTTAAGGTTGCAGGAGAGGAGAGAGAAATGTGAAAAGACACAGAGATCATTCTTAAAGATAAGAATGCCCTGTCACAGTCAGCCCTTGAATAGAGTCAGTCATTCAGTCAACAAGGGAATCCCACCCACTTGGCCCACACGTTTTTAACTCTTCTGCTCACCGCGTGAGGGGAATGTCGCCACCTTCGCCCACCCTTGCTTCAACACCACTCGAGCACACACACATACCGTCACAGACTCCCTCAAGCCCCTAACCCCCCCCCCCTCCCTCCCACTCCCCCCAACAACCACCTCGTCCCATGCCATCCGTCTCTCCAGGCCTTATCAGCTGAGGCGCACGGAGGAGCTCATGCATAGCAAAGCGATCCGTCTGCCCTCTTTATTCTCCCCTCAACCAAACCAAAGCTAAAATCTACCTACCTTCCTTCCTCGGCTCTTATTCAAAAAAGAGGAGACTTCCTCGACTCCTTCCCTACCGCCCAACGTCTGATTTCGGCCACCGGCGCTATCTCCGCCTGCGTCCTTGCCGCGTGCTCGACACCCCTTCTCCTAGTTGCAGAATTCCTAATCTCTCCCTTTCTCTACTTACGCCTGCATCAGAGCCTCTCTAATGGAAGTAAGGTTATTTGTGGGTACCAATCACGTTACGTAATTGTCCTTCATTCCGTAACAGGTTACTCCGGCTTTGAAACTTCCTTTCCTTCTGATGTAACGATACAATACGCATCTTTATTCCAAGGTTTTGGAATCAAAGTCAAGAACAATGAGATATTTTCCGTTATTGAAGAAGTCATCGAGAATCATGCATCTCTTAGCAATAGTATTTCCTAGCCACAAGGCAAAATAGAACACA
Source organism: Platycnemis pennipes (assembly GCA_933228895.1). Lineage (NCBI taxonomy): Eukaryota > Metazoa > Arthropoda > Insecta > Odonata > Platycnemididae > Platycnemis > Platycnemis pennipes. The sequence continues at coordinate 72,787,596 of OW121856.1, read as the reverse complement.
TAATTGCTTAGGGACCTTCACGATTACGGTCCTCCACTACGATTGAATAGAAACATCATATATCAGAGTTAGCATTCAATTTTTTTAACACCTCAACGACATATTTATGCCAAAAATGAATAAATATTTCTGAAATAATTTTCACCCAAATTGCCTAAGGAGCGTAAGCTATAAAATGTGCCTTCTAAATAAAGACAACGTGGATAGGTAAATTGTTGTGGGAAAAATACAGAAATTTTCTCTTTTTTAATTAAAGCTTTCGAAAAAGATGCTATTTATAAGTTCAAATCTCTTTGATGAATATAATATATTTTGATAATGTCCGTAGGCCCCGTGTTCCAATCTGGATTAAGCCATTCGGAGTTCGTTATATTAAACCATAGCTAAGTGATTTTTGAAATTTTCTCAGATACCACGAGTAGCAGAGTTAAGAGTCTTTCTATATTGCGCTTCGATGTGACTTACACTTCACAAGACGTTGTTAGTAAGTTGCACTTCATAAGACAATATTATTGAGCTACCTTGGATACCCTTAGGGAATATTTCTTGCAACAGCTGTTTTCAATATCGACCGATAGGTCTTTCCGCATAGTTCTCACCGTAACACAGTAGTACATTTCAAAGGATAATGCTCTTAGTATGAGTTATTGATTTATTTATTGTGCAACCAAAATAATTAAATCACATAATATTGTCGTTCCATAAATTAATGATACCGAAAAACTATTTTTTAGAATGTTTTAATAATACGATTGTTATGAAGAAGATCAGACGAATTGATTCGTCTTTCAGCACTTGATGAAGATGTTATATTGAAGAATATAAGTATACCTCAACGTACAGAACACCAATAATTTCAAAATAATGGTTAAATGTGATAAAATAATATTAAAAATGCACTACAATATCTCCATGGTGTGTGCCTGAGGAGAGGCCTTTATCTAGGTGAGTCACACACCAGACTGGCAACTCAAAAGTAGGCGGTTCGAATCTCACCTTGAATGTTAATGTTAAATTAATTTGTGGATCAACAGCTTACGCTTATACTCTTAACCGCGTACGAACTATATATACGAACGATACACGAACTAACTACGTAGACCTTAACCCTTCCTTACCCGAGGGGGTATTTTAAATACCCTAAGACTTGTTATTTTTTTATCACTCAGCATGATGAATTAGTAAACAAAAACGGTCCTAGGTACTTGTTTCTAATACTATAATGTGTTATTATTACTTATAAACAATGAAAAATCAGCTTAATATCTTGTTAACACATAAAGAAAAACACGAGCCAAATCCACAAAAATAAACTTTACTACGACCCGGGTTTCACTGTATTACAGCATCGTCTGCTGTAATACAGTGAAACCCGGGTCGTAGTAAAGTTTATTTTTGTGGATTTGGCTCGTGTTTTTCTTTATGTGTTATCATGTTTCGCTTCCACTCCATATCGCCTGAATCTTCAGAATTTGTTAATATCTTGTATTAAACTCTTGGGGTAGTTAGACTACCCCTCTTGGGCTACTGTGGCTCAAATATATTTTCAATTTTTTTTCTGTGGAGAGCTTTCCTTGATGTATTTTGAGCTATAACGTTTGCGCAAAAAGTAATTTATTTCATGCTGATCTTTGTAATGCTTGTGGTAACCTCGAAAAGAAAAACTGATGTGCTATAGCTACGCTGACAACTGTTTTTTACGTTCGTTGTTGCAAGATGATGAGATGAAATTTCTATTTTCCCCTGGATAAATTAATTTAATCCGATATAGTTTTCAATGTTCCACATCGTAATGAATGCAGCCACTCAGATTTGAGTGAAGATGACAAGAATGAATCGGGGTTTGAAAGTGTATCAGAAAATGAAGAGGATGATGCTGTGGAAGAAGAGGAAGAATTCTGTAATGAATTTGATTGTGAATCTGAATCAGAAGACGAGGAAAGAATTTTCGAAACTGATGAAGAGATTTTCACAGCAATGTCAGGACTGAAATGAAACGGAAAACCGTATCACGTCGGTCGCACAATAGTAAGCAACATTGTCAAAGGAAAACCTGGATTGACTGATTGCAATTCAGGAATTGAGAGTTTCAAGCATGCATTTTTATTGTTTCTGGCATTAGATACATTAGTAATTGTATGTGCTGAGACAAACAGAGAAGCTGGTACAGTGTACGCAAAATTCAATAAAGATCATGCCAACAGTGGAATGGAGTGGCAAAACGTGACCAAGAGAGTTACTTGTTTTTTGGCATACCCATTGCTTCCAGAAAAGTTCATGGGTGTAAAAACACACTAAGTGATCTGTGACTAAGCGATCAGCATTTCAAATTTCTTTCTTTAGTTCTGTAATGTCAAGGGAAAGGGTGAAGAGCATTCTTAGAGTCATACAGTTTGACGATAAATTAACTCAAACACAAAGAATGGAAAATTTATGCGAAAAGATGGAGGCTATTAGGGCTGAGTTCGATATATTCACGTTCCCTTGAGTGAAAAACGTTTCTCCAAATACCTATGCACATAACAATAAACGAACCACTACCAACATTTCGTGGTAAGTGCCACTTCCGTGTGTATATAAAATCCAAACCAGGATGTTATAGGATTAAAATTTTGGTGTGCGCCGATCCGAAAACTGCTTACATTTTGAATGCACTGGTCTACTTAGGGATATGTTGGAACATTCGGGGGGTGAATCAACGGCAGCATGAAGTTCTGGACTAGGTGAAACCATATCTTGGAAGAGGAAGAGGGTTCACAGTGGACAACATTTTTACGTCATTACCCCTTTCTGAGTCCCTTCTCCAAAAGAATCTGACACTAATTGGTACAATGAAGTTGAATAAAGCAGATATACCCAAAGGGTTTGTCCCTAATAAAATCTAAGCTGATTTTTCCTCTATTTTTGGTTTTACCAAGAATGTGACTTTGGTCTCCTATGTACAAAAACTACATAAAAGGCATTTAATTAGGCATTTAAAGAGCTGAACATGGCTCTTGCAGAAGTCCATATTGAGAAAAGAGCATCTAACAGAAACGGTCTGTATTTTGCAACTGTTGAAGCAATGAAATATTGCGGTATAACTTTTAGGGTGCCAATGATGAAAACAATGAAGATGGCAGCAAGTTATCCTCTCCTCTTAGGTGTGGTTTATGTCCTAGAAAATATGACAGGCAAAAAGATATTTGCACATGTGTGAGATGCAAGGCACATGCATGCAATGTACATACATTCATAAGAAAGATATAAAAATCGTTGAATGCAATTATTGTATGAAAGAGTATGTATGTACTTATCTCTCATTACAGATAAATTTTCATGCTCATTATGCTCATTTTAAATTTTCAAGACTTTCTGGCATTAAAAACATTGTCAAATTTATTCAGAAGCGTTTATCAAAATCATGTTACTATGTCACCAAATAAAAATAAAAATATTATCCTAGCACCATACCTATATATCATATTTAAAACGATAAGACTAAAATATAAGTACAACTACTAAATACAAATTGTGTTAGTATTATTTTTCACCCCTAAAGCGTATTAGTTACGAAAAACACTTTGGGGTAGTTGAAATACCCCCTTGGGCGACGGATGGTGAGAAATACCTTGGGCATGGGAGGGTTAAGCAAGTTACCCGCTGATACACACATAAATATAAAATAATTAAGAATGCTTTGGTAGCTTAACTACTTTAGTTACCTTGCCGTATAACAATAGTTTCTGGGTTCTAATTCCGGTCAGGGTAAATGATTTTTTACTTACAATTAGTATAAATTTTTCTTAAAAGTTGCACAACACGACACGGTATAACTTTAGTTGTTGCATAATCTACATTACAAAATCTCTCCCTGCATAAACCATAGCTATGCATCTTTACTTTTACTAATGTTCTCTCATTTTGATGAAAAATAACTGAAAGAGAATCTTTTTCACCACTGATTTCGTAAACATCATTTTGTTTCTCATCTTGAAATTACAGCTCTACTTTTATTTGCGACATTGATTCATTTCATGATTTCCCTCCTTTAGCCTTTTTTCGTGATATATTTCATTTTCTTCAGCCACAATAATACCCCAAATGGATCTCAGTATAAACGTACATAAACTCCGCATTTACTCAAGTCACTAGTTTGAAAGTAGCGTCATGTAGACCCTTTGAATAGCACAACTTCGCATTGTGGCAGAAGATCCTTTGGGTAATACAGTTAAATATGATGATTAATATGCTTTCAAGATAACCAGCAGTTATGTATGGTAATATCTTTAAGGGAATCACTATAAGACGCACAGAAAGAACTCTTAATTCGTCAAAATTAGCATACCAATAAAATGACAGTGAAATAAAGAGACTGAAAGGCGAAGAGTAAAAATCCGTCGCATGTTTTTAAGAATCAATACGTAATGCAACACAAGATATACCCAATCTTTATCTAGAAGAACCATCAAACGCATTATTTTGTAACTCTTCAAGCGAAACAAACATGAACATGCGATATCAGAAAAGTAATGTACGTGTTTATCATGAAAAATGTTTTTTGTGAAAATATATTTCACCCATTATATGACACTAATTTTAAAAATTGCTTTTAGGAAAACCATTCACCAATTGTAGCTTATATTATAAAACAGTACCCGGTACTAATGAATTGCGAAGAAGGATCATACGAGTGAAAAAATTTCAGTCATATTAGGAAAAGTATAAGCCAGTGGAACTTCTATTTTTATACATCATACGCTGTTGGGAATGCTGCACAAGGAAAGGCAACACAAAATTGGAGAGAGATAACTGAAAAGAGCTTACATTAGCATGTAATACACGCCCTATAATGATCATAATCCAGTAGCATAAATCAGTCTATGCGATAAATCTCACATTTTGGTCATTATCATACTGCATCACCCAGGCGTGAATCAAGCAAAGGAAACATTTTTTTCAAACGCGAATTTTCTTTTTATGCGTCCAAATATATTCAGGAATAAAGTAAATTATTCGTTAATCTTAAGGTTGTGAGACAAGATACCAATGGATACCAGTATGCCTAATAGCACTAGATATACACAGGAGTGAGGGAGTCGATACTTACCTTTGCATTCCTCCATTCTACAATCTAGAGTATCCCAAAATGACTTGATCATAAGATCTACTGCACATATGATAACTTCAAATGGAAAAACCTGGAAAAGTAAGGAATGGAGTGAAAAATTCTGGTACTATAGGCGAAAACATTCAAACATAGGAAGGCTTAAATCACTAAATATAATGGTGAGGCACCCAGAAAGCGTGGAAATCGTATTTACCGCAGGAATGAAGATTTTACAGGTGTTTAAAAAAGTAATATATTATGCAGTCATGAATTCTTAAATTAAATCTAATTAATTAGTAAAATTCCTTATGATTTTATAATAATATGAAATCATTCCACAGGGGTGAACGTTAATTTGGTGTGAATTTTAAAGTTGAAGATGCTAGTCGATGATGAAGTCGGTAAACATGTCGAATATTTCGATAAGTTTTGCCTCGTTAACATGTTACACATGTTTAACAAGGTCTCTATGCCCTCACTATGATTCACTGCAAAACTGCTCTGTAAACTGCAAAATATACCATTGGTTCGTTGGTTATTTAGGGGAGGCGACGGACAGCTGAGGTAATTTGCGCCATATAGGATAGGTGGATAATGGTAGGAGTTTTTAGGGAACGGAGGAAGGACGGAGAGAAACCCGGAGTCGACATTAGCCTACTCTTAACGAAAGGCTCCTAGGGGACAACAGCTTAACGTCCCATCCGACGGACGAAGTACTGTACTTGAAATGCCCTCCACTAGGAACAAGTGGGGACCGGTTTTCCACTGCCTTGAATCGAACCCGGGCCCTCGGGATGGGAGTCCAGTACTCTAGCCACCACACCAACCTTATCCCCGCAAAATATACGATTCCATCTCAATGCTTCACTGCAGTCACCCCATCTCATTGACACTTTTTTTAAATTGCTCACCTATTCCCACTGTTAGTTTTCCTACTTACGTAAGCACAGGCTCTGGCTAAAAACTATACTAAAGGGGAAAGAGGAGAGGAAGGATATGGAGCAACAGGGGGGATAAACAGACCACATTCCAGGAATGCGTCTAACGATGCCTTCCCCACCCCTCTCCATTCTCCGCTCCCATTCTACGGAGCAAGGCTGCGCTGCGAACACACCCTCATTCACCTTCCCGTCAGAATCTCCATCCCAACGCCACCCAATGCTGCCTCCCTCTCTCTCTCCTCCACCCAAGCCCAAGCTTCGATCTGCGTGCATTGCCTAGTGGCCTACATCCCCAGCGGTCATGAGAAGCTGGAGTGGACGAGGGAAGGGGTTGGGGAGGATGCTGAGTACGGGGATGGACTTGGAGAAGGATTTGGAGAGAGTACGCAGTGTGCCGGCTGCATGTGACAACGCTCACTTTTGGGGAAAGCACATCTAGAGTGACCATCAGTGGAAACGGCGGTAACAGTAGTGGAATGAGTGTGGGGGGCACGAGACATACTGGGCTTGTAGGGAAACAGGAGGGGGTGTTGGGGTTTTAAAACTAAGGGTGGACCGACTGATGGTGTTGTTCGGGGAGCCGGGAAGAGGGGTGAGCCTTAAAGAACAGGGCGAAGGGCTGCTCTAATGATACGCTCCACCAACTCATCGTACGCGCAGCCTTTGTGGTCAGTTTGGGGGAGGCGGTGAAGAGCCGGGTGGGAATTGAAATGAGCGCGGGAAACGGAAGATTTTGACGCAATAAAGGGGAGCCGTAAAATTTTTGGAAGGAGTAGTGGTGAAAGAGAGATGGAGGAATACTAGAAAATACCATAGCTTGTGTGAAATGAGGGCAATGGATGGGTAAGAGTGTGCGCTCGACGATGGAAGATAAAAATGAGAACAACGCATGTTTCCGCGTTTGAAATGCTCAAAGGGAGAACTGAAACAAAATAAGTTGGTAAGTAACAACACCTGCAGAGTGACATTCCGAGAAACCTATTTGCGTCCAAAAAATACTGAAAACGCTTACATGGCGCGCAAAAGTCTTCCAACTGGAGGGTGAACAATTGCAGGGGTGCGATAAAGACGAAAACTTGTGTACATGTTTTCTTGGATTCAGTTCTAAACCAAAACTGTAAAATTAAATATTCATAAAATGGCGAAAACACCAAAAATTGTGTATTGGATGTCGCAGAATATTTATCTCCTTATATATTCGCTCCTACTCGATGAACATCATTATAAGGTATATTACTAGAAATCATTCTTTAGTTGTGACTCGCCCGTATTTTATTCTCAGAACAGAGTAAAACATTATATGAATTCGCTGCAGGAGATGATGATATCGAGGAAAACTTTCTCAACTCACCTTCATCATAATTATTGGTCAACAATCCTAGGATTGGTTTGACACAGCCCTCCACTCGATTCTTCCCCCAGCCAACCTCTTCATATTATCGTAGTTCCTCTCTTTCACGTTATTTACGACCTGTTCTATGTAACTCATACGAGTCCTGCCTTTTCCCTTCGTCCCGTTCACTTTTCCTTCACCGATTGCCTTCATCAGGCCATCGTGTCTTTAGATATGGCCGATTAGGTTGTCCGTTCTTTTTAGAGTTGTCAGAAGACTTCTTTTTTCTCCCAATCTTCTTAAGGCTTCCTCACTCGGTCACTTTGTCACTCGGTCGATCCATTTTTATCTCCCTCATTCGCACTATATTTCAAATGCTGCTACCCTTTTCTTCTCCGCTGCTGTCATTGTCCATGCCTCACTGCCGTTAAGAAACATGCTGCAGATTTGCGTGCGTTATGATGAATTGCTTCCTTACTTCTAAGCTTGTATTTCCAGCTATAAGTAGATTCTTCTTTTGGTAGAATGCCCTCTTTGCCTGGTCTATTCTACTCACTATTTCTTTCTTGCTTCGTCCATCGTTGGTTACTCGGCTTCCCAGGTAACAGAACTCTTTCACCTCTTCCAGTTTTTATTTTCCTAGTTTAACGTTGGTTTTGGCCTCTTCTCTCTTGCTGCACACTAATATCTTAGTCTTGTTCTATTGATCTTCAGCTGATATCAGGCCATTGTCTTTTCCATGGTTGTAGCATCTTATATAGTTCCTTCTCTGTACCTGGTATGAGTGCTATGTCATCAGAGAATCTTAGCATGCTGATTGCTTCTCCGTGAATGCTCACTCCAGAACTTTTCTCTTTTATTTCGTTGACGCCTCTCTTAATGTAAACATTAAAAATGACGGGAGACAGTGCACAGCCTTGTCTCTCTCCTTTCCTTACTCTTGCTTCTTCAGAGCTACCTCCAGATTTTATCACAACTACTTGGTTTTTATACAAACTGTGAATAATTCTTTGGTCATTGTATGACACTCTAACTCACCTTACGATCTATTGAAAATCTAAGTATTATGTTCTAAACTGCCATAAATTATACCAGCAATGCAGACGAAGTAAAGAGTTGACAAGGCAGATATCAGCTTTCTGTTCTATATAGAGGAGATTTATCAATTTCCATTCGTCAGACAAAAAGATGGACCAATGGGTTGTGTGATCACAAGAGACAGTGATTGAAGTCAGAAGAGGTAGATACTTAATGGCGAATAGCTGATATTAGAGTATAAAAAAATCGTAATATTAATACTGAGCATTGGAAAATGTCTTGAATACAAAGTGTTTGGCAAAAAGTACCCATTAAAATGATCACTTATATCGAATTTCATTCATCTCATTACTTTATATAAATTTAATTGCCATTAAATTGCCTATAAAGGTATTTTTCGGAGATACGGATCCTTATATTTGCTCCATCACTATAATTTATCGTTGAATATTCATATTTTTATTATCTACTCGATAAGGTTTTTACGTCTTTTAAGTCCTTATTCTGCATGAAAGTTCGAAAGAGTACCTCACAAATTTTACTTAAATTGATAATGATAGACTAAACTTAAGAAAACGGCTTTCCTCCTTTAAATACAAACAACAGTTAAGTTTCATTCATTTAAAGACATTATGATGTTACATTATTTATTAATATATTGGCAGTATTTAAAATCTGTTAATCATGCATCCATAGAATAGTTACTACCTTTTAATCTTCCTCTTATTGGATGCTTCTTCAGTCTATCTTTCTCTCATGCACCCTCATTTGATTAAATGAGTACGAAATCACACAATAACATTTCTGTTGCCCTTAAAAAAAAATTATTAACTATTATCAAAATGGTAGTTAAAATATTTCAAAATGTGGAAAGAGAAAAATGAACTGCGTCTTTAGATAATGTAAATTTAAGAAATCAGTAGATTTATAATGAATAGTAAAACTTAAGAACAATATACTAACATGTATGCATATAAACAAAGTTACATTATCATGACGGTAACGCAAAGGTGGAAGGCAGTAACTATCAATTAAAGTCACAAATTTTCACCAATATGGAGTGGTGAAACCATAACAGAGATGATATTAATTAACGATTAGCTCCACGGATATTTGAGATAAGTTATCAAAATGAAACTAAAATTAATTGATTGAATATCTGCTGAAGGCTTTCGCAGCGATATGATTAATAATATATGATAAAAATATTACTCATAAATGATCGAATGTTTGGAATGTTTTGAATGAAATCGATTTGAAGGAGTATCCCTACCGTATTTTAAGATTTAGGATATTGTCCGGAAAGAAATAAATAATGCAAAAGAGGCATGCGTAAATATATTTGCGAGTAATTACTATGAAATGTGGATGCATACATGTTTGAAGACACACTACTCATAGCAGAGATAGAGAGTATCTGAGTAATATTTTAATAAGCACGGAAACTACAATGGCCAGATATCACCCGAAGAACAGCAAAAAGAAAACCAAGGTATTGATATGCAGTAGGAAAAAAAATCCAGGACCATTGCTAAACTAGAAAAACAAAACATTGAGGAGGTGGAAGAGTTCTATTTCCTAGGAAGCTGAAGACGCCAACGACGGACGAAGCATGAAAGAAATATATCCCAGGCACAGGAGAATTAATATCAAAAGAAGAATTTACTTACAGCTGTAAATGCAAGCGTAGAAGTATAGAAACAATTCATAAGAACGTACATCTGGAGCATGTTTCTTATGGCAGTGAGGCATGGACGTAGTGAAGATAAAATGGATCGACTAAGTGACAAACGAAGAAATCTTAAGAAGAGTGGGAGAAAAGAGAAGTCTGCTGAAAACTCTAAGAAGAAGAACTGACAAGTTAATCGTCCATAGACAGGATAGCCTGATGAAGCAAATTGTCGAGGGAAAAGTGAACGGGAATACTGGAAAAGGTAGGCCTCGTATGAGATATGTGGAACAGGTCGTGAAGGGTGTAAAAGAGAGGAATCACGTAAATATGAAGAGGTTGGGGGATAGAAGAATGGAGTGGAGGGCTGCGTCAAATCAATCCTTGGATTATTGAATGATGAAGATGACAAGTTTGAAATACCAAAGAAAACACCACGTTTCTCCAAGCGTATGGCCTTAGCAGCTGTTATTTCATATGCACCCTCATTTTGGATGCTCATAATACTAATAGCAGTTTTTGCTATTCAATTCATTCGATTTTATCTTTCAACTAAATTTTGATGATACTGTATGCCAAGTTCACTTAGCATGTAGCAATTCTCCGTAAATTATTTAGTATTCCTAGAGGTATTATCTTAAAGTATTCCGGGAGAATTTCCCTGGGTCCTAACATCCTTTCGGCAGCAAATCATGCATGACGAAGGTACGTTTACATGGACGAGAATGGTCAACATCCCTGGTCTAATTTCTATTCTGGAGCAAGGACATTCAATGCAAGAATTACCTAACCTCTTTTTACGTGATGAACAAATGGTAGCAACTAACAACGAAAAAAACGGTAATACCTAATTAAAATTAATATAAGGTTAAAGTTTCTGGAAGGAAAAGAGCTTCATTCCATTTTGTTACCACTATGTGTAATGGACAGAAATAATTTCACGTCTTTATTCGCAAAATGAGTAAAGAAATTACTTTCACTATTAATATAATACAGAAAGAGATTATATCGATATGCTTGATATACTCATCGTCTTGAAAAAATACAATTAAATATATTTGAGTCATCATCAAACTGAAAACATTCTTGGAATTAGTGAGGTTTAAGACGCTTCAATGGATTTATTCCACAAGAAGCTAAATGTCAGTGACAATAGGGAAAATAATCCCTGCAGATTTAAGGCGGAAAGGATTAAAGGGAATCGAGCGCACTTAATTTGTGTGGAATTAATTCGCACTGGGTGATTTGGAACTTTCCTAAAGCAAATGCATCGGGAAGACGTCGTCGGAGGCATTTAAATGAATTTGAATGGCAGGAAAATTGCCAAGTGCGAAAATAAATAGCAGAGGCGGCTCGGATAACGGAATTTTGCAATCGGCTGTTTCAAGGCTATTAGCGGAACAAAGCCGTTAAAATTCAAATTGGAGGAGACAAATAGTTACGATCATGTACGATTTATTCATGCAGGTACATCTTTTGCTTTTTTCATTATAAATGTATTGAGAATTCAACTAATTATTCTTAAAATAAATTTAACCTGTATAGAAGTTAAACAAAACACAATCGATCAATTTCTCTACGTCAATATAAGGTTTACAGTTACAATTTAAAATGGAATGTCTTGGTGATATTCCATTTTGTAGAAAAAACATAAAAACACTTCCATCCCTTTTAGGATACCAATTTGATCATAATGAACCCATAACAGCTAAAACAACCTTGCTACTAAAGTGTTAGAGAATTATTTGTACTTTTTTTAACCTTCCGTAAGGCGCGCGTATCCCTAATATACGATCAATCACTTATGAATTGCAGGATATTTCAAGCCTGGCACGTGAACGACGGTGAAATTCCCAACACTTATGAATTCTTCAACTTTGAAACGAGAAGACCGGTGTTTACCCGCTGCTATGTAGCTTCGAGATTATCCAAATAGTAATTATGGTTCAACGTTTGAGGCTTCACTTTGTGTAACCACGAGATTGGAAAAGAAAATGCACTTTGTACATTCCACACGCAAGTTTTATTAACTTCGACCTTTGTTTCAATAATTTAATGTCTTGATAATGACATAAAACTGTCGAAACCATTCAATAAGTCAATAAAATTTGTAAGTGGAATGTGCAGAGTGATTTTTTTTCCAATCCATATATGTAATAATATTTAGTCGTATTTAGACGTATGACTGGTATTTTGTTTTCAGGCCAGTGATTTCAGAATGCGACAATGATGTAAGTAAATAAACTTTTAGGAATATTCTTTGTTAAGCAAAATGTTATATCGTTCTGTCTTCATTTATATCTACACTAAATGTTTTTCTTCGGTGATTTGGCTATAAAGGATAAATTTTCTCTGTATCTGGAGTATACGCGTGACCGTTCAAGTTGTTTTCAGTCCTTCAGATTACCGTATGACCACCCGCTGTAAAATTATTAGTGCTAATAATCTAATGAGAAGTTAGAAAACTTTCGTGGGCCATGTTGTTTTATTCAGCATGCTCTAAAAATAGAGAATATGTAATAAAATTATAAGCTATTGTCGATTTGAGAGTATCCTATATATATAATATGGACATTTATGCTGGAATGCAAACTGAAATACCGCTTGTAACTAGTAATGAACTAGCGGGTAGTAGAGATTTAGCGGTTGACCACGCCTCTTTTCGACATGGTTTGATACATGATGACCGATATTTGGTCTATTAATTTTACTCGATACGAGAATAAGAAGATAAAAGGATTTAGTTTGTATGAACGATAATGATAAGCAAAGTATAAATAACCAAGTCAAATCTGGTCCAGAAAGGAAAACATGATAGTATTTTGAATAAAAATGTGTAAAAATGTCATAAAACGTTTCTAGTTATATTATGGTAATAAAAAGATGATGATGATAGGTATAGAAAATGATCTTAAAACGGAGATCATCACATTTTATAAGATAAAAAATGGCGGGGTTATTACCGTAGATTTACTGCGCTAATACTAAAATGTAGGACGAAGTAATTGCCATTGGCCCATGGTAGTATGTTTCTAGAAGTTGGAGGATGTATGAAGGAAATCTACCTGAGGAAAATAAATGAAAAAATGAAACGCAAGGAATTCCTTTGAAACTTTCAAGCGAGCTGACAAAAGACCATGTTGAGCAGCGAGCGAAATCTGTCGGCAGCGGTGTAGAAGAAAAAATACTTAAAAGAAGGCTGGCATATTTCATTACTGCATTTAACAAGTTGTGGATTGTTTATAAAACAAAAGTTCGTGTTTTGATACCCTTTGTTTCAAATGCTTCACTGTAAATACATATCAGGATCTATAAAATTCTCAGTCAAGAGTTGCGAAATGTTTTGACACTAGATTTTACAAAAAAATTAGAACTTATATTGTGCATAGTAATTATTTACTGATTTGAGATTATTCGCTAGATGAATTAATTTTAATATTTACAAATCACTTTTAATAAATTGTACAGATGAATTTAAATTACGAATTAAAATTAAATAACTAATTGTTTACGTGTTCAGAGAGGAAATTACCAGAGGAGTATCTTTCACATACGTGCGACCAATCATGCTCCTGCAGAGGGTGCGACGGAATGAAGGTAAACAGCTAACAATTTTTGGATTTATAAAAGAAAATAAAGTGTATCTCTAAACGAACACGGATACTAAATTTAACAAGTATTGATTTATCTATCCGAAATACTATAATCACTAAAACTACTTGGTAGAATGGTGGTTCAGAGGCACCTATTTTCACCTTCGAATGAGCTAGAGCCAATGTTAAGTGTTTTATAGGTGAAATATGAAATACTTATACGCAATGAAGTCAGATAACAGGAATTTTAGTAGACGTAACGGTATTACGATACTGATCCGTAGTATAAAAAATAATAACATAAATAACGAACAATAAGAAGAATGAAATATTGAAAACAAGGTTCTGACTAAATAAAAACCACAAACAATTATCTATTTATTTAACTCATAAACCTAAATATATTGCAAATCCTTTGCATCATCAAGTCTAATATAATATTTAATCGTTATTTGTAAGATTTGGATCATATTTCTTTTAATAAAAAGACTACAGTATATAAAAGGTTTTACCACCAATATGTTTTTTTTCGCAAGTTCCAGCCTTACACATAAGACAGCAAAAAAATCACTCAGCGACCTCATCTCCTCCTTTATTTCAAAGGCTATGAAGTTAGGAATTTGTTGATTGAAAAGCAAACGATATAGAGTCAACGGGTGACATACGCGGCAGATATAACGGTGATGTACGCGCTTTCGTTCGCGAAAGAAGACGCGTCTGGTGCTCCCATGGAACGACCGTGTGGCTCGGAATAAACCGCGCCGGGGACGCCGCAACAACGTAGCCGTTAAACTCGTCCTCCTAATGGCCGAAGGCCAATGGTGCGTCGGCGGCGGTCGCCATAGATGATTCCATTACTCTCCTTTTATCGGGACTGCCGCATCTTAAAGAGTAGCTCTGGGGAACAGCGAACTGGAGGACGCAGGCCTGTGAGACGAGATCAGACCGGGCGCTCATTTCGTCGCTTTTATAGCCGAAGCCGACAAACGGGCGTCGAGGCAATGCGGATTCACCACAAGTCTCCGACACCACCATGGCTACGGGAACAGTTGACGGCAACAGCTAGCCTTCCAAATGACTCGGCCGTCATTACGCTCGCGACCATCTGAAAGACTTCCAGTCGTCTCCACCCCGACCCTTATTACCTCGTCCGTCTTTCTGCTGCGTGGACGGACACTGTTTAACTGCATAGCACAGAACGCTTTACTTTCACCCTTACATCGGCTACGTCTTATAGATGACATTAAAATGGAATGAGGGCCCAAGTAAAATATATCACCACATTCAAGCGATTTTTTCCGCCCATGTTAAAAGAACATTCCTCTCTGAAAAATAAATAGGCAGCATTCTGACTAAATATTCGAGTCTGATCGAAAGAACAATCAATACGTAGGTCTTTATTTTTTAAGGAATGTTCGAAACCGTATGTCGCCCAATTCATTAGAAGCTGAGACAGAGGGGGGCAATTATAAATTTGATGCACAAATGAATGTCCAATACGTAGTCAATATCTCTTATAGCAACACTTTTTCATCACCCTTTAAATGACTACACATTGTTTAGCGTTATAAATTCTCAAGGTGCATTTTGCTAAATCATATAATCTCCCAATCAACATTTTAAGTCTTGGACCGTGCGTAATTTAATTCGACCATTTATTTTGATTTTCGTATAGAGCTAAGAGAAATAGTTTTATTTTTTACGAACCTTAATCTAATAAGAGATAACTAACATTTATCCTCATATTAATATTTTTCATGACCTTAAAAACTACTCTCAAATAAATAATAAATCTACTCGTTCGCTACTTAATTGCCATACATGTAAGGAGAATTTCTGAGCAGTGACTAACCAATACAGAGCAGATGGCACAAGCATTCACCAATACATTTTACCCTGTGAGTTTCCACAAGGGTGTGTGGAAAGGGGTGGCCGGTCACCAACCATGAAGTTGTGTTTCTCGTAAAAAATATAGATATAGTCCTGCACAGTTCCTAAATATATAAAAATACATTATTCCTAATATATAGTCCCTCATTTTTAAAATTACCAGAACTTTTTGAGATAATATATTATGATGAACGTTTCAGCCCATCTGTATGACTGATAGGTCTATGGGAATAAACACAATTTAAGGAGAGAACTACCTTGCGTATTCCAGGACTACAATGTGCAGATACTAATTTCTTCCCTGCGAACGGGAAAAAAGAGATTGAATGAAGTTTTCGTGTCATGGGCATCCACACCACGCTCAAGGCAATTCCCTTCACAGGGAGCAGTCGGACTCAAGTGCGTCCGCTACGTCACCCCTTCTACCCACTTTTCCCATTTCAGGTAATTGCAAACAGATCCAATTACGACCCTAAATTTTCAGTTCCTATTCCTTCTCTTCCACAAAATCACTACCTCGGTCTCTTATTTTGCGTGGAGTGTTTTTTGACATGAGTTGAATTCAGAGTCTGGATGAACGTCAAAAAAGATCAACCGGACAATGGCGGAAAAGGAGGAGACCCCTGGTGCGTCCCAAAGTCATTCGCTAAAAATAGTCTATCAATCCTATATTTTTTCCTCTTACGCGGTGGTGAAAAATGATTTCTCACTAGTAGCTGGCACTCTAAATCTTAAATTAAGGGTTCTGTATATTTCACCGTGCCTATTTGGATTGGCGTTCACGGCTATTCGTACCAGTGAAAAAAAATCCTTGGAAAATGAATCATTGGTCCATTTCACGAGATAGACGTTCGCATTCCAGCGAAATGTAATTGATATGGTCTAAATGCTACACACTGAAGAGCACTTTTAATATTTTAGTTGTTCGATTTTACTGACTGATGTAATTATTTCGAAATATGCACAAGAGACTAGGAAATAATAAATCATGCCATAGTTTTTAACTTGATACTCAATTGGGAAGGGAAAGGACCTGAAAAATTATTGACGATATGAATTTTACGTAATATTTAAGACGCAATTTTGTGGTGGCAAATTTCTTGAGTGTACTATCACAGAATTAGAGAACTGAAACACTACAAAATTAAACGATAATTCTTGAAGCATCATTGAAAACTACACAGTTTTCTATTGAATCAGTGAAATATTATCCATTCCATTGAAAACGTCTTTCGACGCTGATTCCATAGGATAATATTGCCTTCATCAACACCTGACATTCCCGGTCTCTTTTGATGTAGTAATACATTTATTTGATAGCTTTTACCTCTTAATGTTTAAGTAATTGCTCTTTTCATTTATCCACACATCATTCATAACATGCAAATAAAGTACTAAGTACGGAAATCGTTTCATTTGCGAGATCTTCCTTTTAAACTCTTTCTCTCTCACCATAAATAACTGCAAAACATTATATTTTCCGTGTGTATGGTAAACGGAAGAGGGTTGGTAGAATATTAAATTCAAGATCCAACGCAATTATGTTAAAAAGAATGAACCTGATGTTTGTCTGGTACAGGAAATTGGTACAAGCTCTTTGCTATAGAAAGAAAAAAGTAGTGCGGAGGTATATTAAGGAGTAACTTCAATACTCAAAAAAGAGAAATACAACCAAGTTGAGTTGATTAAATTTTAGATCGAGGACGGGGATACAAGTGTGAATGTAGAACAGTGTTCAGAGAGATGCACGGAAAAAGAAAGTGAAAGGAAAGGGTCTCTTAATTAAAGATGACAAGGAACTGAACAAGTTTCTGCGAGGAAAGTACTGCACATTGGATGCATATGGAAAGAGAAAGACGTTGAAATGAAGGTATGCAGGAGCAGAAAATATAATTACGGGCATCAATTTTTCACAGCACATCTTCAAAACCGAAAATATCCTATTTAAAGCTTTTAACCAACACAAAAGTACTCAGCTCCCAAAAGGATAAGTTGAAATGTATACAACGATGAGGATGTTGATGGCACAATGAGGATAACAACTGTTTGAAAATGAATAAACTGGTTCATCAAAGAAAAATGCAAACTGTTGAATATTACTTAAGGAATCTTATGCACAATATATTAATATTACTTACACAACGGGCGTTAAAGAAGTAAACACCTGATTTTATTTAGGAAAAATTGACTATGAAAAAGAAAACAGAATGAAACTAAGGAATTTTAATATGAACCTAAGAAAATAACGTATGGATAATTAAGTTTCACAAGTAATCAAAAGCTAAGAATTCGTTGAAAGGGAAAGGAAAAGCAGGTGACGATAATAAGAGGAAAATAATATATACTGTCGAGTGCCATTCATAATAAAATAAGTGAAAATATATAACTATGAGAGGGTCGCGATTTTATTTTAGCATGGTGCAATAGTGGAAACGGGTATATTTCATGAGGAGAAAAAATTATGGCAAAGAACTTTATTGAGAAAGCTGAGTTGCAGTTAAGGAATCTAATGTTTAATTATTCTGTTTATCTTAATGTATCGTAAACTGTTTTTGAGTAAAACATTAGCATCAATCTCATTACTAGGAAAATATACATCGAGTGATTTGTAAAACTATGAAGAAAAAATACATAATAAATTATAATTATATTTTGTCGATTACGGAAGTTTTTTCAGAGATATACAAACTTTGCTTTGCATAAATATCATACCATAACACATAATTAGCCCATTCCTTATATAGGTAATGTCTTAGTTCAGTTTAGTATTTTTCTGCCCTGTCGTCACCGTGCCCTTTATTCCGTTTTTCACTCACCATTGTCTTCCTATCTTTATACTTTCATTACCATCTTTCAGCATTTTATTTTCGTGAATTACCCGTTTCCTTCATTCACTCTAATTTGACGTTATTTCCAATAGCAGCCCCCTTTTCTCCACAATCATACTCAACGCTTCACCATGTAACCTCCATCCGGGGGGTATCATACTTTTTCCATTTCACTCTAAATCCAAAACTCTAAACCTTCAGATATGTTCACGATAGTCTCTCTATGTCTATGATATACCGCGCTTCAATGGAAATAGTTTATCTCATCTTAGCAACCTCCTAGATTAATATACCCGACAGCTAAGTTTTCAGTTCATTGCTGGATAGTTGGACACAATATGACCAAGCAACAGGATTGAAAAAAGACTCAAGTTTTATATGAAACCGCAAAATAGGTAAAAACATCGGTTAAGAAAATTGCTGTCTCTTCTAAGAACCAATAGATTCACTTCATAAAACCAGTAAACGGGAGGTTTTGTAATCAAGCATAATAAAACAGGGACTTGTTCAGGATAACGCTAAGGTTATCCCTAATAGTATCATCATAATGTTATCCATAGTACCATCATTTGGAGAATATCATAAAATAATCACCGTTAGCATATAAAAGTGAGTTTCTGACTAATAAGAATAACTAGTATTAGTTAGGCATGCGCCAGTACTCGAGGCCAAAATAAATGCAAGAACGACAGAATAGATTTTCCTGCTTTTGGATTTTGCTTGGTTTCACTACGGTATTTATTTATGCAATGCAATCAAATTGAGATACAGACAAGATGGATAAAATAATAGGAACAATGGAATGATGAAGATACATTACTGATAGAACCCTGGGTAAGTGAGGACGAGGAAGAACGAGAAGAGGCATTATGGATAGGATGAAAACGGAAATATGCCGACTTTAAGAGGAACATAGAGTAATGATGCAGCTGGCAAAATAACTAAATATGTAGAAGAGTATCCATAATACATAAAGCCTACCCATGCCGGAATAAATATCTTTCAATTGAATCTATAGCCAATATACGCTCGTTTAGATCGTGTCTCAGAATTGAATAATGAAGGATTAATATTCTCTCTGTCATGAAAATATTTAAAAAATCATGAAAGTGCTGTATTAGGGAGGTAAAAGACATTGATGCAGCACGCTAAAAAAAATATGATGGTGACTGGAAAAATTTGCTGCGGAAAGGTATGTATAAGGTAAATAAATTAAGAAATCACGAAAAAAATAATTATATGGTAACAATTCTGGATCATGGAGTTATTTCATGAATGTATACAAGAAAAAAAACGCTTCAAATAAAAATGTATCCATATTCATAAAAACAAATGCATATATGAGGCTAACCCACTAATTTTTCGAGGGTAATTTAAATCATCACAGAAGTATTGGTGGAACGAGATAATAAAACTACGTATTCACTTAAAGCCTAAGAAACGGTTTATTTTCATTTAAACGTTTTAGAAAAATTAGAGCTACATATTATTTCTGCTGCGAATTAATGGGAGGGAAAATGTTATTCATTTAAGGAAGAAAATGCTTACCGATTATAAAATTACAATTATTTTAAAAAACAGCCGTAGAAGAAAGGGAAAGAAATAAATATAAAAACAAGAAACTGACTTGAAAAACTCCAGAGAAATAAAAGAGACGAAGAAAAATACGCTCGAAGTAAGCCAAAAATGTAAGATAGACCAGGGCACAAAACCCTGTATTGCGAGCTTCCCTGGCCAGGATTATATTGAAAAAGTTCGAACGAAGGGTTGGCGTTGAGCCGTAACCGAGTCACCCCTTCATTTTTTGTCCTCCGGAAGCAGACAGACAAAAGCAGGCATAGGGAATCCCCTGCTCGGACCAAATCACGCATCTGACCGGGGAACTCAGGGCACCAGGGGGCCGAAGGAGGAACGAAAAGACGTGTGAGTTTGGCCCCGTAGCCCTGTTCCCTTCATGCACACCACACGCCGTACTGGGAGTTGTGACCCAGTTGACGGTTCTCTCCGGGCGTGGAAGCCCCCTCAGAATTCTCCACGTGGCTACCATCACCCAGTTCTACTTCTTATCCTCTCGCGAAGAACCAAAAAGGTTCATATTCCGCAGGACCCGGAGGCTGGGCCGCCCAGAGTCTTAAAGATGACTAACTGCGCGGGCAGTGTCTTCCGAAGAAAAGGGGACGGATGCTGTGGTATATTTTGGGTCGGAGATGGAAGATTCGCAGAGAGAGAACTTTGGAGATCCATGGATGTAGTCAGCTGGGGGGAGTAAAGGGAGCCAAAAAACGTATGGGTCGCGGGAAATAGCCACCTCATAAAAATGGGTAGCGAGATTTCATTTTCCCTCCTAAAAATAGGTACTTCTCCCGAAGGAAATGGATAATTAAAACAGGGTCATGCTGGATGAAGATTCTATACTTGAAGTACATATTTCTTGCCAAAAAATAGCAAATTATTTTTTTTCTTCAAAGTATAATGCAGTTACGATCGTTGATTAACAATTCCAAAGCATAAGGAACAACATTCGAGTTTTTTTAAATAATGTAAACCCGTAGAGATTCTGCCAGTAAATTAAACTTGGTTAAGCGGCAAACCAGCAAAAAATGAATCCAGGTCAGTTCATTGGATTACAATTATTTAATGTGTGCGCAAATATTAATTATTAGTTGTGCAGTTTCTACTCTCACAATCATTCCTTCACCATAATTAGCTTAACTTAAATAAAATGTGTAATATTCCTTACTACTTACGCATCATGATAGTAAATGAGGATTCATAATGAACACCTTCCAAAAATTACAATTCTATCTCAAAGAATGAACAGCAAATTGAAAATAAGCTTGATCTTCATTTGGAAATTTAATACAGGTGAATTTTAGTAGCGCAATACGAAATTAGATTTTTACAGTATTTCCGAAGGGACAGATGGCCCTGCAAAACGAATGGAATGGGAGGTGTTTTAACCCAGTGCAGATGGAGTCTCAGGCGCACACAACATACAAACAGTTAACTGTATCCTATGCTGATATGAAATACCTGGATAACATATTTTGATATTAGTAATTTACGCCCAGCTCACATGTGTCTGAAAATATTTTCATAGTTTGACTGTTGCTGGAGAACCACAAAAAAATTTTTCATTTATTCCTTTGCTGGGAACAATGTATTTAATTTATTTAATCAAATGAAATTACTAAATCGGAAAACACATGGGGAATAAGGCGCACATGCTATTATTCGGCAGTTATTGATCCTTGGTTCTGAAATATTAATGAATATGATATAAATTAGTAATAACACTGCATAAGTGGTGGTGGCTGGTGGAAAAATCTGTTAATTTTATGCCTCGTAAGAATCCGAGGTGCAAAAATTACAGCCAAAGCTGTATTTTTTCACCGTTATATCAATGCGATAACACTATCTCTAAGAATATTCGCTTACGCAATGACTCCTCACCGAATAAATATTTGTGAAAATTTTACCCAAACACCTGAAATAGCCAAAATTAGCCGACTGCTCGTTGCGCAGCAACTGCATAAATGATTAAGTCAGCAAAAGGCTATCATCTCTCCCGGCTGAAATGCTAACATCAGTGATTTCCTCTGAACCTGCAGTAGTCATAGAGATTGAATGACGATCAGCGAGAGAGATTGATTGATTTTGTGCATCACGCAGAGTTGAAAAAAGCACGGATTAAATACCACCCATTATCTAGCAGTAACAAAATTAGCCACTTCAGCATTACAAGCATGAGGAAAATTTACACTCATCTATTCTGAATAATGACTTCACAATGTGACATTTTGCCGGGAGACAAATTAATATCCCTTCACTCCTCGATGGTCTAATGCCATTCTGGTGTAATGACATCCCTCTTCATTGTCCCTTCCTTGATGAAAAACGGAACAGAAAATAGCCTATGCATAAAATTTGTTGTCCGTGTCACTCAGATAAAACGGGAAACAAAAATTTGTAATAAACCGGCAGCGGATGTGTATGCATTGAATGGCGACCTATTGTCATATCTGCATAGATTTTCCGTGGCCTAATGCCTTTACTGGAGGAATAACCCATATCAATACCATCATCATTCCGCCTATTGACGTTCCGACACGAAAAACACTGATGATTTTAGCATATAATTACTATTATTTAAATAAATACTCATCTACTTATAATAGTTTCATTCCATATGTTTACTTTTACAGATAACCAAGTGAATGGTTATGATATTTTCTTCAGTTTTACCAAATGAATCAAAAAATGTTTTATTCAGAATATAATACATGGATAGGATTCAAATGGGTTATGGATATTATTATAAGTATATGGATATTTATCTCCGGATTTATCCACAAATAAAAAATACGTTGGAATATAACTACTGCTAATCGAGTAGAACATGTCTGTATTTCTTTGTAATACAGGCATTCTCTCTTATAATTAGATTGCATCAACCTAGGAACATGGTGAGTGAAGTAGTGAGATTAGGTATTGGCTTCCTAAATAGATGGGCTCCATGGGAACAACATTGATGAGCTTCGACCGTATTCGTACAGTTACTAAAGCAATAAACGGATTACCCACTTTTACTGTGTTTTAATTTAGCAGAAGCATTAGAGATGTTCACAGTATATATGATCTGCGCACTATGTGAAAGCGGTTAAGGAATAATTGTGAACGCAAATACGATAGCTATTATATTAATAAAGGACAAGGATATCCTATTATCTTATAAGTCCTTATCACTTGTCCTACCTTTTTGATCAGTCAGCATGTTTAAAAAAAAGAGAGTATTTCTAAAGAGTTATGAATTCAGAAAACTGACGAAAACAAACAGCAGCTTGGAATGTGTCTTAATTATGATTTAGCCAGAAGTAAATTCCATAGTTTCTGCTCCATACTTATTGCAAACCACACAAACTCTGAGGCTAGAATCATATTTTACCAATGCTAGCTGAAAAATATCAAGTGTATTCCAGATAATCAATTATTTTATCGTAGTATTGCGATAATACAATGGAATGTCAGTTGATATCTGCTACCATAAAGAATTAAAGAATCATAGAGAAAAATATGAACATTTATAAAACGTGAGTCACTACCCGTCACTTATAAAGTAAATATCTTCCGGCAAAGAATCCCCCAGAGGGCACTGTCAAGCCATGGAAAAATCGCTACAAACTTCTACGCTAAACAGAAGAATTTGCACAGGAATTAAATAAATACCTCATAATTTTCAGCTTCTCTCCCGATGTATATTGGAATACGACTCACTCGGTAATTTTAAGTGCCTTGGAGGTACAGATACGGATGTAGTCCATGTCCATTGCGCTTTTACAAATGAGGTATCGGGCTGATACAGCACCAACCATAAATCCCCACTCAAATGGAATAATAGGTTGACCCGGCTACAATTCAAATCGCAGGGTAATAAATCTACGCTGTAAAACGTACTTTTCATACTTTTGGTACACTTACCCCTGACTGCATATGTTTGGAGCACCAACACTGGTGCAATACCGTAACCTTCATGAATGATGAGATAATGGCTTACAATTTCCATAAACTGATTTGATACCGTAAACAAAAACAAATGCTGTGGTAAATAAGCCAAATCAGCGTGATTTTTCGTACCATTGTACAGCGAATAACGTAAGTCATTTATGCAGAATTTTCCCTCATATTTAGCTTGGCTTGTGTAGGCATTGTCATTACCTTGTAATAGACATTTCATGGGGAAAATATTTAAAAGAGGCATTGAGTATTGATATTGTCTTCGGTTTGCACAGAATTAATGAGCTGATTATTAAATTTGGACTATATTATTAAAAACAAGCGGACACTGTAAATCTTCCTCAGTCCAACAGTGGGGGAGGTTAGAATTATAATATCTCACAAAGTAGAGGAGACTAGTTCCCAAGAAAAACTTAACAAAACAGACGTAATGAGGACGAGGCAGAATTTGAGAGACGGCGTAATGGTGAGCATTAACTCACTCTTTATCAATCAGAGGAAGGATGAATAATGTGAAATTAGGGTAACAATAAATAACGAGCCTAGGGAAAGCGAGCAGTCCTGTTTATTTAAGTTTAAAAAATGTCATTACTACACTTATTATCTACCACCTTTACATAGATATGGACTTCAACGTGTTTCTCAGTAACATTGGGCGACTTGAGGATTAGTGGGCGATTGGTGGAGTAAGGTATGCATGGTTAAAAATTGGTATTTCTCAATTTTGAAAAATCCCATTTTTATGTGGATACGACGTATTTTGAGAATATTGCTCCATTTATTCCATGTTTATATTTTTATCCAAATCCTTTTTTCTCCACTAATATAAAGTCAATGTTATGAATAAGATACCAGTGGATAAGATGTTTTACTGATATCGGACAATGCATACTAAAGATACATTTAAACACACTATTTGTTTATCATTTTAGTTATAATAGTTATGAAATAAATTTGGAATATATTTAGCTTAAAATTGTTTTAGCGTAACAAAACATGTCCACCGAGAAAGAATTATTATATAAAGGAGACATAACCTGTTTGTCACTGCGTAAATAAATATTTAAATGTGTAGTAATTTTCAAATACGTTTATGTTAAAAAATTCAACTTACTTTATGGTATTATTGTCTTCTGTATCAATTTATAAGGCTATTTTACATTAAACGTCCACTTACTATACTCTTCAGTATTTTCAGTACACACATCTCGGACTCTTTCATTTCAACAACCCAATGGAACACTAAATAAAATTTAGTGAGCTTGTGAACTTTCCACACAAGATTAATGGTTGATATGTTATTCATAAACACTAAAACATGTATGAAACTATTATAAAATAACAAATGAAGAAATATCCCCTCGAATCCAATGCATTTCTTATAGGGGTAAAGGGTAACAACAAAGGGAACAGCAAAAATTACTAATCGTAAAAACCTTATCTCAGCGCACCCCTGCATTGAAACAGAGATTTTTCCTCAAAATTTCACTTATTTATCATCAGTGGTTTGGGCTTTGTATTGATGATGGAATGAATCGGTCAGTTAGTTTGTCAGTCAAGACGTTCCGTTTGTAATATTTTCATGCATACGGAAATATTTTCATGCTCTCATGACGCAGTATCACTTTAGAGAGAAACTTGAGACATCATAAAATCAAACATTTTGAAGCAAGTAAACCAACTGTCAGTACATCAAAGGCTTAACTCTGAGCTGAGCTTTATTTATAATCCCTGGACGTGGCATTATTTCAACTTATTTCGCATACTGAAAATTTAAATTATGTACAATCATACCAATAACGTTTTTATCTTGTTTTATTATACTTTTCCTTACGTCTTATTAAGCGTGCTGTGTTTTGTTTCGATTGTGATTATTTCCACATGCCTGTGATGGATGCAATTTCTTTGGTTAAGACGGCTCAGTAAAGGTTTTCACACCTTGGAGACCCCTAAAGCTTCCATTATTTCTATTTTTTATCACATTATTGTTGTAATTTAATGTGGACGTAAAACTATATTATTATTATGTTTACGAAACGTGTTGACGACCGCTAATAGTGTTTCTATGGGAGACACTGTGGTTGGGAAAATTGCTCACTTTCCTTACTGAACTGCCTTGCAGCCAGTGCTGATATAAGAGGTGATATGAAAAAATAAAGACGAAACCAGGTGATTACTTAAGGCTTTGAAGCTATTTTACTAATTATTTGTTTTATAAACTTTTTAGGTAATAGAGAACCATTTTGAAATTAATAATAAAGTAATGCTAAATCTTAAATGAAACATGACGTCATCTCAAGGCAATAGTTCTATATTTTCAAGATTTTTGGACATTAGTACATCCGTTTGTAGGATTATGTTTTAATTTATAGAACTAAACAGCAATTATATTACAATTATATATCACTGCCAAATTTTCGTATCCCATATTTCGTATTCAGGGAGTCCAGGCCAGCAAAAAAAAATTATAGGCTTCACTCCTCCACTATTCCATAATTTGATGGAATCTTGCAATCCTGAATCCAATACACGCAAAGGAAATATAAATCGACTCATTAGCCAAGAGCAGAAATTGAACATCATTACCAAATGGACACCTGTCATTACGCTGGAGGGATGGGCATTTATCTCATCTTTTACCCTTCAGGGCTTTACGGTAGGCTAACAAAAGAGGGGCTCCGGAAATCCATCTGGGAGGATATACGGAGCAGAAAAAAAGTGGGAATGGCTCTGGCGAGCATCAATAAAACATAAACCAGAACGCAAAAGTTTCTAACCCTCATTTAATGGGATACGTAATGATAAGTCGAGTGGAGGTCAAAACTGAACGAATCATTTCACCACCAGTGGGGAAAAATTAAATAAAAATAGTACAGAGAGAGAGATATATGTATAAAGGAACATCTTACGTCCATTTTCACCGCTGAATAAAATATAAAGGGAAGCCCGGGGCATTGGCGTACGTGGGGTGAAAGGGGAAACAAAGGAGAATGGGTGGCGGTCGGACGAATGTAAGTCATAAAAGGAAAGTGAGAGAGGAGGGAATGGAGCGGAAGATCGCATCCCTCATTATTCAGTAGCATCACTTGCGAGAAAGTTCCAACGGAGGATATAAAATCATGAGATTCGGGGGATTGAATACAGAAAACTGGTAGTTAAAGAGGTCAAAAACCATACCGAAGGATTCTATCATCTTCGGGATCAAAAGTTTAGTCTGTACCCCAGTCCGCGAGGTGAAACTCTAGAAAACATTGGACAACCCTATTTGAATCGGCCATTATTTACCAGAAAAGATTTTCAATAGGTTTTATCATCGAGTAGTAAAACATAAGTACCTACTACATCCATTTTGAACTATAATTAAAACAACAATCCTCGAGAAAATTCAAGAAAATGGAATGTAAAGAAAATTTATATCCCAGGTGGGAACAAAGTAAGAACTCATCTTCTATTAGATGAAAATGGGAAACAACCCTAAGTGCTATGGTAAAATTTGGATTTTTATCCCTGAAATTGGCAAAATGAAATGGGAGAACAGCATATTTTGTAGGGTTAAAAATCAAACAGGGAGAAAATATACGTTAGAAGAAACTGCGAGAATAGCAATCCAAAGGGTATGAAAATGTAGGAAATCAGACAGAGTAGAAAAAATGTGTTGAATTCACCTGAGTAAGTCACTACGCTTACTGGAAGAATAAGTTTAGCGTCTAAGGAATTTATTTCTAATATAATTACCGGCTGAATCAGACTGAGAATGTTATGATACTAAAGTCGTAGTTGTGTATGTGTGTATGAA
Organism: Platycnemis pennipes; assembly: GCA_933228895.1. Taxonomy (NCBI): domain Eukaryota; kingdom Metazoa; phylum Arthropoda; class Insecta; order Odonata; family Platycnemididae; genus Platycnemis; species Platycnemis pennipes. The sequence continues at coordinate 72,759,905 of OW121856.1, read as the reverse complement.
GCACTTATGCCCAATATTAGCCTTATTCATCAATTTAAACCCTGACAAAATTTATTTATTAACATGAGAAGCGATATAATTGAAAATGGCTGGAGAAACTCTGATTTTCGTTCAGAATGAGGGTGATAAACTTTTACATTTTTCATCAGCAATAGAACTGATAGTATTTACGGGTGCAATAGTGGTAAATCGCGGTAGATATGAAATGCATATAGCAATAAAAAGAAAATTTTAGATTTTTAATCACAAAAGTCTTAAATAATCATAAAATTCCTAAGATGTAAAGATAAGCAGGTGATTGAATTCGCATTCTAAAGAAGAAAATGTTTTCAGTAGTAGTGACAGCAGGTGATAATATTTTTCCGTGGATAAGTTAAAACAGATGCAACCAGAACATGCCGCAATTAATTGTTTTCTGCTAATTTATAACCGGAATATCACATTAACTGATACACAGCTGTAACTAAAAGTGGTGCCGAATTAAACCCTAGCAAAAATTTCAGTTTGTCATCAATTGTGGCCTTTAAGAAATTGGGGATTGAATAATCCCGAACTAAAGTATTGCAAGTCTGAAAATAGGGGTTTAATGACGCAAAAAGTACATTTTCAGGAATTGAAAATGAGGTTAGCAGTGATCCAGCATTTCCTTTTCTTTCCATGGTAATACAAACGAAAGTTTTCTTCAGAATGGTTATTTTGGACTATCTCAAACCTACCAGTCATCCATTTGTACACGTTTAACAAATGACATAAACGAATATATAGTAATAAGTTACACGGGTTACACGTAATGTCTACCTAACCTCGCAGTGAAAGTATCTTACGAGGGTGTCGGGTTGGTGGAGTGGTTAAAGTTATCATTGTGGCGAATATTCGAGTACAGTAATTCCTTTGGATGGGATGTTCAACTAAGCGCCTATTGCTGAGATAAAGTAATGTCAACGCCGAATTTTCCTTTTCCCTGCCTTCTTACCGTTTCATTCCCATCCTTATACCTTTCCTTTCGGTCTGAAGCGCCTTTAAGTGCAGGGTCAAGCGTAAAACCACATATGAGATTTACCATGCGAATAATGTAGCAAAAGCCTTTTTACCTCAATAGGTTCTGCCACATATAATACTTATCTGATCTCTTAAACTTCTAGCTAAAGGGTAGTAGAATATTGATGACCAATGGACTTGAAGAGGTATTTCTAAGAACTTTCCGGGACATGAATATTTGTACATCTCAGTGACAAAAGTAGAGTGGAAATTGGGGCGCAGAGCAACTCAAGGCTCTAGAGTGAGTGCCCATTCGCTTTTAGCGTTTTTTTCCGATCAATGATTCCGACCACTGGCGGAAATGCTGGCATAAAACTTGGACACGAAGATGACAGGCCTCCTAGTACTCAAATGCGTGCGTCAAAAGCAGAGACGCCACGTCCGACGTACCATCCAACACTGTTGCCTTGGAATTTGATGTCTAAATGGGTGCATCATGTTTCTTACACTCTGGCGCCATCTTAGGTTAGGAATACTTGCTATAACCACATGCTAAATGGAAATTAGAGGAATTGAAGGAATTGAAGCTTTTGAAGAACAAAAGAGATGTATCAGATATGTCAAAAGAGATGTATCAGATATGTCAAAAGAGATGTATCAGATATGTCAGAAGACCTTGAGGCTTAATGTACTTATTAACTTTGATTTGAGAGAAAATTCAAAACCACGAGAAAAAGCAAAGGATCGGTAGAAATAGAGGAGGATTTAGGTGCGGACAAGCACCAAGATTTAAGTGCGTCATCTATGAACCCGAAATAATTGAGAGCTACAATACACCAATGTTTGGATTGATAATGACTCTAAAACACAAAACATAGGCGACCTGGTAAATGTTGACGTATTTCGTCACGCAAAGTTTATTATCTTACCAGGAAATAAATTTAAAAATATCAGTACACTTCTTGACATAGGGTATACCATATCTTACATTTAGGAGGTGTAGTTTGATGAAACTACTGGTCTCTACACCTTTGGAGTAGGGTCTAAATACGATTAGAAGCATAGTTTCCAGATGAATGCTTACAGTTAATCGAAAAAATCATGGAAAGCACTTTAAGGTATGTGCTCCACCCGCGAAATGGAGCGTATATCTGTGAACACCTATTGCCTTTTTTAAAAATATATTATAAAAATGATTAAATTGCTTTATGCATGAAATTGTGATAAAATACAGTCTCATGTATTGCGTAAAATAAATGATAGAGCAAATATGCCAACGTTAGCACGCTATTAAGTGATAATTTGCTACAAAGGAAGGCAATGGAATACTAATGCACGATTTTTCAGTGAATCATAACTGTAGTGAATATTATTTTTTTTTAACGGCAGGTAACTAACTACACGACCTTTGAAATTGATATGTACCTACCCTATTTCTTCCCATTTCGATATAAAGTTAGCATTAAAAGATAGCTATTATTATTCCCTAAATTTAAAATTCTAAGTTTTTACTATCAAGTGAAGTAACTACAGTTTACAGCTTTTAAATGGTGAACAATATTTGTAAATGAAACGATGTAGGTAATATTGATAATATGGTATGAAAGTAAAAGAGTAACTTGATGCAATATTAGTTTTGTAAGAACTTAAATTTTCCATAGGTACATTTACATTTATCATCCTCCATATTTTCCTATAGGTACGAAATAAATCAGTAGAACAACCCGGTATGAGTGACTCAATCAATTCCAGAGCTTGCTCATGTAACTTTGATTACGTAACACATCACATCATGTTTATGTATTAAGGTTTGTTCGACGAAAGTGAATCCAAAGCATATACTCATTCATGCGAGGGTATAGGGAGAAGAGACCAGGATGAGCGTATGAACTACAACGTCACCCGTGTCCCTTGGCCATTTCTCAGGAATGTTGAACGCCGGGGAAAACGACGCTGGCAGAAACCTTCTGGAAACAGAATGTCTCCGTCGAGCGTCCCCCAAAGGCCCGTCCCCTCACACACATTCTCCCAGAAGGATGACGCCGGAAGCAATGGCGAAAAAAATATTGGAAGTGAGTTTTCGATTCTAGGGAGGAAGGATAGTGACGAGAGGAGGGTGGCTAGGGGGGAAGGGGAGCGGAGGCTAGCCTTAGGGGACTGTGAATAAAAGGGGGGGGGAAGTGAAGAAGGGGGGGGGGAACCTTTTGCACTGCTCCAGGGTTTACTCCCACGCGCGCCAGGGTACATCCCCGGCAGCACACTCCGGGAGAAACTTGTGAAGTTTTGATGGATGCGCCGTTCCATTTTCTGGGAGACGTAAAAAGGGGTTAAGAGGCTGCGAGGGAGGAAATGGGCGCCAGATGAAGGGAATAAGCGGGTCGTAGGAGAGGAAAGGGGAGTGGATCGCCAGTGTGGAAGAGCGAGAGAGGTAGTTTGATGGGTGAGAGAAAAGAATGAAGGGAACAAAAGACCGCGAGAGGTACTTAGTCAAACCACTCAAACGCAACGGCTACGAAAACACACAACCAATCAACCTCCCCGGCGCCTAGCTGCGACAGCAGACAAAGAGCCATTTCCACTCTCATGGATTTTTCAAAGCTCCTGGAAATTCCCTTCACAATACTGTCCTATCAATACATTAATCTTCCTGATTGTACGGCAATAACGCCCAGCATTTATCCGCGGGGTAATTATCAGAAGGTAGGTAATATAGCATGAAAAACATTTCAATGAGGTGTAACTACTCATTTTTCGCAAATAAAATAACTATTCTTGGAAATTTCATAACTAAGCACGTCTGTAAGTAGCGAAATTCTTATTGATGTACATAATCTTACATCCCCAATCAATACGCATTTCTCGAAACATGAAAAAAAGAACAAAAATATGGAATTTTGACAATTATAAAACTTAAAAATTGACGTGTACTTATAATACTATAAATTTAAATATCTACCCCCTCAAAACTTCAACAAATTCATGTGAATGAAAATTTATGTAAATGTCGCTTCACGTACAAAACATCGGAAAATGCAGGTCTGTTGTTCATTAGTAGCCATTACTTTTTTCAATAATAGGAACGGATTTCCAAGAGATGTCCAATGAAATATACAAATCTTCATAAGGAAGGAGACCTAATTAATGCTGGAACTCATTACATCGAATCCAATATGGGTCGCACTCTCTGCATTATGGAAATCAAAGTTGAACTAATCAACGTATACCCCAGCATATGATTTCGATTTTCCTTTCATTTAGCAGCCCATTTTCACAGTTTACAGGGACATTTGGCTCCATATTTGTACTAATATTACACTCTAACGAATCCCGTTGGCGCAATGCTCATATCACACCCATTCTAATTGCGTCATTCGAATACTCAAGAGAAACTTCATTTCTCAAAAACTTCCGAAAAAACATTTATTTCACTTACACAACAAGTCTCCCAATATAACTGATGCGTAATCGATTGAAAATCTAAAAATTGCCTTCTCTTTTACATTAATTTTAGCCAACTACGAAACCGGAACGAATTAGAAATTAATTTGCATTCTTCTAAGTTTCTTTTTTTAAGGGTTTCCTTTTTTTAAATCGGCTTCTAATGCATAATCACCATACATCTAAGTTTATAAAATCGGACTATTATCACGCAAACGACTTTAAATCGATGCAAATATATATTCATGCTATCTTGTAATTTGAAGAACACCATCTACGTCAACGCTGTTATTACCAATTTTCTCAGTCACCGGACCTCTTTTTCCTCGTAATGCGGAGTTTACTTTATTTTACACCTCGTCTCTCATACTATAAAGTACGCCTCTGGCAACCACATCTGGGCTCATTTCCGTCACTGCCTTCACCGGATTGGTGGAGTAGTACCCACGTTATGTATATATCAAAAGATGTAAAGCAAGTTTTATCGAATGCATATATGACCGCAACATATTACTTTCAGGTACCTATATCTTCCACAGTAAAGAGTGTGTTAAGGAAATGACGGTCATATATTTGGCGAGCGGTCAGACATCTTACTTCTAGCATACGTTTTATGATATCAAAAACTTGGGTAGAATAGTCTTAGCTGAATATAAGCGTCTCTCAACTACAACTCAGTCAATAAATTTGACTTTTTTTATCAAACGATAGCTGGCATAGCTTATGGCGGCATACTTCTGTGATCTAGTGATTATTGAGTTAATAGTATGCAACATTGGAACTTAAAAGAAGCTGGTGCAATTGTTTAATATCTGAGAAAATTCTTTGGTGCCAGGATTTATTTTGTTAAATTTACGCGTCATAAAGGAAAATTAAGAGGATTTTGTTGACACAATTCAGTTTTTTATTGGCACATTCTATTCTAAGATTCAATAACTTTTTCCTTCCTTAGCCTGAGATGACAATGTGTTATACCTATCTCGTGAAAATTAAAGTAAATAAGAAACATTAATACCGCTGCTTTTACTCTGTGTGGCTTTTCTATTTGGGGTAACAGAATTGTATTTTAACACCAAAAATGACTAATAAATCAGGCTATCTGAGCAAAAGAAATATCAATTTACATAAATTGAGAGCTCCGTTCTTTACGATGATGCAAATATTACCACGTCAGAGCACTAACATAATATCATCATTAAGACAGTAGATATATATTTACGATCAGTCCCCTCAGGGAAAAATCACATTAATAGATACATTAATTACCATGCAGCTCGATTTATTTATTTTATTTCATTCAGTTTACTTTCAGTTAATAGATCTAACTATAAGCAACACTCCAAGTCTAAAAAATTATAGAGATAAAATGAGTTGAACTCAGATTAAATACAATGTGCTGAAAAAAAGCTCCTAACCAGCTGCTTTAAAAAATAAATATTTGGATCAATCCATCACCCCTAACTTGCGCTTCAATTTTAGCTAGTGGTAAAAAGTACTTAAATTATGCGAAATTTATAACTCCACATACATTCAATAGTTTCTCTCTTTTTATATTGTATGCCTATGTGTCGCGAGCAAAATATGTTAATATATGTGTTGATATAATAAATATAAGAATAATGCCGATAAAATAAATATAATCCAGAAAATCTAAATATAATCTAGAAAAATAAAATGAAGAAATTTCCGAGTATTAAAAGAGGTTGTTATAGGTACTGTATATGGACTGATCGGTACCAAAATCCAAGGTGGAACGCAAGAAAATGAAGAGCAGGTTTATAATCGACTTCAGTATGATACGTGGTACATGCGGTGATGAAAGGTGTGAATTGCTACTCATCGAGAAACAAATAGAGAGGTAAGGAGAAAAAAGGGAAAAAGGTATCTTCCTTGAAGAATTATTGCAGAACAGAGGTTGAAGACGGATAAGTTGAGAGTAGCTGCAGCTGTCCCCCGAAAAGAAATGTGGAAGGGAAGAGCTCCTTTTTCTTAGCAGAATCATTGAACCTGGAGGAGATGTGTATCCTAACCCGAATATTCATGATTCTCCCTTCTATTCTCCTTCTTCTGGAGCAGAGTGAAAGAGCGAGAACAAGGAGTGAGGAGGAAAGAATAGAGCTGGAAACAGGAACCTTAAAAGGAAAGAAGAAAGACGGGTAACCGTGAATCACAAGTTTTTTCCAAAAAGAATAGACGGGCAAATCTATCTCATTTCCCTCGAGTGTTCCGGTAGGATCATGGATCAAAGAACAGCTCCTCTTCTGTCTCTGCGGATCATTCTTGTTGACGCGAATGATAATTACGACAAATTTCATGACACCTTGTTTTATGCAGATTTGCGCACATTTTTAGGCGACTATGGACTTTTACGGGATAAACGTTAAACGAAGGGGAATGTTCAATCTAAATGTAGTAGTGCAGAAATCTTTGCGAATAAAAACAGCAAAGTGCAAAATATGTCACTATGAAATGTCACTATACTCAATCGAAATAAATAAATGGAATATTAATTTTAGAAGTTTTCTAGATTTAATTAAAATGAAAACGAAAAGCATTGAAAATTCATATATCAAGCCAGCAGTTAGTGACAATTAAGATATTTGAACTTAGAACGGAAAGTATCAAGATGCGGGCTTGAGATATGATTGAAAATTATTGTAGTTTTACTCTAAACATGCATGTAAAACAGACAGACCTTTTCCAGATTTTGATAATGCATGGAGGTCAATTAAGCATTAAATGCCAAAAACAAAAGATGTATGCTATTTAAATCTTGTAAAGTATATACATAGCGTTGATGTACTCATTAAATATGTGAGCCAGTATGATCAAAAGATTTAGTAAAAGGTAAAAATGATGCGTGAAAATCAACTGAATGAAGTGGATATAAAACAAATGTCTCCGGGGACAAAAAATATAATTCAGAGGTCGATGAGTTCACGTTGGAAGATAATAATTTTTTTCAATTTCATGAGATAGGGAAAACAAAAAAAATTTAATAGCCAAAACTAAATCATTCTCTGACTATGCATATGAATCTATAATTCTGATGATATGATGTTCTGATGATATCTATGCATTTTGGAGTCGACAAAAATGTGGAAAAACTCCAAAATATCCGAGATAAACTAGGAAAAAATATTAAAAATTGGAGGCATCAAAAAGGGGATCCGGAAAACAAGTAGGCGTAATTTCATTCACCAGAACCATGAAAATCTCAAAGCAGGGAATTACTTAATATGATGCATTTCGTAAACTATAGTACGGACTCAGCATTTCATAAGGAAGTGTGTGCTCTCTGAAACTGATATAATATTAATGAAGGGTGTTTTGCATCTAAATAAAAACATACAATATGTTTATGTTCATAACAACAAATATATTTCAATTCTACATCTGCCTAACCAATAAGAGTATGACTCTATTTCAATATTATTCATTCGGAGAAAAATTGAAAAATATCTCTGCAGCATGTGCAATTTCGCTTTTTTGACACATACGTCTTAGCCATCAGCAATAATATATTTAGTAATATTTAATTTCATAGCACCCTATAGACAATGATTATTTAAAAAGCTTATTTAATGCATTAAGGTAAATTAAGATGCTAAACGGAAAGAATATTTCAGAGTGCTTTTTGAATGAATCCCATGAATCTGGGTCTGTCGCAAAAAAGTAGGTTATATAAAAACTGGTACTAACATAAAAAATAAATATGACACCACGGATGCGTGCAAAGGATCAACTCGGTACAGTTATGACCGAGAGAATCTTTTTCCGGAATGACTGACACACTTCACTGCCATGGACGCACTTTGACGCCATGAACAATACGGAATACTCATTTAGCAAAGTGCATGGGAACATGCTTCCAACGCAACCGACCCAACGCTATGAGGGAGAGAGACGCTGTTATTTCCTCATCACACTTTAATCAGCAAAGATGCAAATTTGCAATAGTTAGCGTATAATCCCTAGACTGCACATGCGATGGCATGGGGCTCCTAAACTTAATCGGCTGTCTTCAGGTTCATAAATCTCATAAGATAACTTTTTTCCCTAGACGATGACCTTCAACTCACCTCATAGTGCCTGCACCGTAGTTTAAGGGATGCTAATGGAAAGATTGTTTTTCACGCTCTGGATAGTGAAACGGGATAGTGTAAGCCTCAAAATACTCATGAACGACAAAGTAGCAAGACGTAAGACTTCATAAGTAAAACTGTAATAGTGGCTCATGTGGACGGAAAACGATTTGTTTCTACTCTGAGTAAATTCACAGCTGAAGATAACAAGAAGTGGATATTTTCATGAGTTTAGTGTCTTTCCTGTATCATTCTACGTATTCAAAACAATGTTTTAACGTTTAAATTAAAGCGCTCCGAAAGTATCTATTTTTAATCTATAAAATATTAATGAATTTTTTAAGTTGGAATAAGTACTGCAATTTATTGCACGAGAATGCATTTCCAAATATTTATTTACTCTAAAGGGAAACAATTAAAAATAATTTATGTATTTATATAATTGTTATGATATCATTAGTTGCTTTTAGTACTCATCAAATAAACATTAATCCCACAATTAAATTGATATCTTCAACAATAAGGTTCGCGGACGAAATCTATCCATTATTTTCACATATAGTCATCTCAAAATGATATGCTTTAAGATAAATATAGAGAAACAGAATAAATATACGCACAAAGAGGATAGCTGCAATATCCATCATCAATAATCTATATTAGATTCTAGTAATTCCATCATATAGCAAAATTGAATACAAAGAATATTCAATTCTATTTGAAGTTATTCACACCTAAGCCATTTGCATCCAAGTTTCAGCCAAGATACGTTACTCATAGTCCTTAAAAGAGAAGGGATAAGAAAATTTCTTTTATTTTCATAACTGCAGTTTACATTAATCATCGGAAACATGAAGTTCACAGGATCTTTTAAATCACAGTGGATTAAAAGTTAGCTTAGTAGTCCATAGTAGTAGTCCGTTTCATAGACCGTAGTGATATTTACATACAAGGAGTAATCAGAAAATAAAGGGGATTTTTTAAATTTCACGGGCCTTATAAATCCGATTTTCATTAATTGTTGTTTATCTTATTTTTACTGATCGTAGTGTTGTTAGATCGTAGTTTTCCGTGGAGTTCTGGATTCGTGGATCTCTCAATTTTTCGGGTTTGCGCCGCGTTGTTATTCAGGGTTGACGACAGTTTCGCCGAGATTCCACCAGGCGTCTTCAGGTTCACTTCGACCTGAAGACGACTGGTGGAATCCCGGCAGAACTGTCGTCAACCCTGAATAACAACGCGGCGCAAACTCGAAAAATGGAGAGATCCACGAATGATCGTAGTGTCATTTTTCCTGGCGTATGCTCATATTTTCACCCATTTTGAATGTTTACTTCATTGTTAACTGTTGGAAAGGTTATACGTTGGTGTGTTCGGTTTTTTTTTACTTTCAAAAGAGATGAAACAAAGGACCTGTATTAAAATTTACTAAAAAAGGAATAAAGTGCAACACCGCATTCAAAAAAGTTTGCATGTTCAACTAATTAGAATCTATGTATGATACAAATAAGCAACCAAGAACTTTCCTAATTCAAAAATATATTTATTGAGTACTGCCAGTAGGGCATTTTCCTATTGTGTGACAGCAGTCGTACTCAATAAAAGGGTTGTGGAATTACAAAATGCCTGGTTGCATATTACTATCATTAGACATAACTTATGTATCAGCTTGTAAAATATATTATTTTTGAATCAATAATCCATGATACTTAAAAAGCAAGTGCTAGCATAGCTTGTAACATACCAATATATTTCACTACAGAGGCATTCCAATTGGCATTTATGTTCTTAGATTGTCCTTATTTTAAGGATCCTCCTCGCTACTGATGATTGTTGTGGCCATCTAGGACTTCCCAAATAGGAGTTGCCCTTCCTATCAGAGATAGTGGAACTGACCCTTAAGTAATCCACCTGCAGATGTTATCATCTCCATGGCAAGCTCACTGCAAATAAATGAACAATCCAGTTGAAAAAACAATTTCCAAAATCAAAATATTTCCTCTGATACACAAATACGTGGGGGAGTCAAATGAAAACTGTAAAAACATAATAAACATTCAATTTCCTGCAACATTGGCCTGAAAGTTATCAGTACTGTTACCAGTACTTTAAAAAAAACCCAACGGGTGACAGCATACTACATGAAAGCGAAACCCTGCAGCAATACCAGTTAACAATGGATGACCCGCTTGCGACATGCACCAGCAAAGAACAACGCCTTATGATACGTTTCCTCAGCAGTGAAGAAACGAAAACTATTGAAATCCGCAACGAATGAAAGTCCAGTATGGAGGGGCACTGCAGCAAGTATGCAAGTGGAGTAAGAAGTTCAGAAACGGCGTGACTTCTGTGTCAGATGCTCCCCGCCCAGGTTAGGCACACCCCTACGACATCAGAGTCTATTGCAGTAACTGAAGCCATTGTGATGGACAATCGCCGTCTGACGGTGGATAAAATAGCCATGAGTCATGATTATTATTATGATGATTACTTTAGCCATGAGTCATCACTCAATACACCAGAGTCTCAATACTCACATTTTTATCATGCGTGCTTCAGTTTCAAAAAGCCTGCAAAGTGAGCGCCACGGCATCTCACTCCAGAACTGAAAGAGCGACGAGTCGCCGCCTGTGAAACAAGTATGCGGCGTTTGCTCGACCTCATACTGCCCGTGCAATAGTTGCAACCATTAATGATCTTCTATTTGATACTCCTCCAAATCCACCATACTCATCAGTCCTCGCACCAAGTGATTACCACATGTTTGGACAAGTCAGAGAGACGATGAGAGGAAATAAATTTCGTTCGAATGAAGAGATCCGCACACGACCGCGAGATTTTTTTTCCAGAATAATCCGTGCAATTCCTGTGCGCTGCAGAAAGTGTGTTGAACGTCAGGCAGACTATATAAAACAATGTTAGACTAGTGATTCACTTCTGTTAAATAAATCACATGTAAAAAAATGTTTAAGGCTTTTATTTGACTCTTCCTCGTAAAATGATTCGTAAGAGAAACCTTAATGGGTTTCACAACTATATGTGATATTATTTCCAGTTTATATCCAGCTTATTTCCATCTTTCATAAATGTGTTTCGTTCATTAATGCATTCTTATAATTTTTCAATGACTATCCTCACTAGGTTTACGTACTTACATACATATATATGCAGGTATGTGTGTATATTTACATAGAATATACATATGCATAGCCAATTCCAAAATTAAATCAGTAAGTTGTGATAATGTTTTGCTATGATGTGACAAAAAACACAATTTAAAAATGATAGCGTCTTGTCGTAGCACAGGCCATAACTTTCTGTACACATACAGTCATGTATCCACTAAATATAAAAATTATATTTAGATATATGCTAAACAGAAAAACATTGTTTAATTATTCAAGGTTTCTTTAGAAATATTTTAAATAAAAATAATATCTTTCTTTAGTTTTGCCATTTGGAAGCATTAAAGAATTAGCTGTAGTTTTAGACTTTGAGGTGCTCAAAACGCTAAGGCTACATTTGCATCATTTAGCGACACTTTATGTAAGCAATACTAAGGTAGTCAACATCCACAATTTGCCATAAATTAATTTGTGAATAGTAAGCGTTTAATATAAGTTTTGTCATGCACGATGCGCGGAGCGCGCCATTACGGATTCTTCGTGACACTGGATGCTGGGCAATTCATCTACCACCTTGTTTTGGTAAAACCTAAAGCTTTTTTTGACATGGTAGTCTAATTAGTAACACGTTCTCTCAAACGTCCAAGTTTTATTCTTATTGAGGGCAAATGTTAAATTCTTGTGAAAATATGATATTTGCGTAATATTTTACATAAGACAATGCGTAATCATTTTTGTGAGATAATAATATATTTTAATTGCTAAAAGATTCATTAAATATTTTTTTCGCATCAAAATAAATTGATAAAACAGAATAAAGTTCTCGTTAGTAGTTTCAATGGTCAACCTCATTTCCATGTTAAACAAACTAATTAGATTGTACATTGAAATTTGAGCCACATCGAGTGGGGAGTCTCGTTTGCTTCAAATATATCGACTACTGGTAGGCAAGATGAATACTCATGCAGAATCCTCGTGAATTTAGGACCCACGAGATCTTTCGTGGACAGAAGAATGATTCTTAGTTCGACCTTCTAAATTCTACGATGTATCTATTCTTCTTTTCTTCTTAATAGCATCGACGAGCTATGATAAAACCAACTTCTTCCTAGTCTATCATCCTTGGCAAAAAGCTCTCTTTTAAAAAGTGGCGGTCACCTTAAAACTTCTAAGGAGAACAGGGAATCTTTTACTGAAGGTATGTGTGTGCACTTGTTTCCTTGCTATGGAAACTTGGTCTTCAGGGGAAGAAACCGCCACCCGTAATCACAGCCCGAAACCACAGGAGAACCCGCTCTCTCATTTCCATCACCCCACCCTGACCCACGTTTCAAATCCTTCCCTAAGCTTTTTTTTCCAGCCTACATATAGTCTTTATCAGACTTTTACCTCGAACATCCTCGCTTCCTTCATGTATTAAGTCGGCAAGGGAAATGGGATAGGGAAGTGAGAACTGAGAGGCACGAAGGGATCAAATCCGCCTCGCTCGCTCTGCATCTTGCTTCTCTTCTCTTCCTTCTATAGCCGCATTCTTCCCACCATTTCCTCCTCCATGCTGGTTGAGCGCATAGAAAAATCAACCCCACACTCCTCCCATGGTTTCCATTTTTCGCTTTCCCCCAAATTCCTTTAGCGCTCCTCCCCGGCGGTCTGGATCCTCTTACGCTGCAAGGGGCTCACATCCACGCGAGCATTAACGCCACTAACTCACCACGGCTTCCTCACCCCCGCGAAAAATGCGTAGCTCAAAACAAGGCCCGTGCGACCCAAGAATCCACACACCCCTGCAAGCCGCTCGAGCCCCCTACCCAACGTTTTACTTTCTTCTTGTTCTTCGCCCTAATCACATATTCGCCCCAAAATCCCCATCATCTCCCCACTTAATTCGATCCGCCCGGCCCGGCGTCTTCCTTCGCCCGGCAAACTCCTCCATATAACCACCCCCCTGTGCATCCCGACACGCCTTTGCAACTTCGTGGGACTGCTCGCAAATTAGAGTGCTCCCCTCTTGTACGCCTTTATTCGCTTCCTGCTCTGATCCTTCCCTCTCGTACACATACAAATACTGGCGCGCACTTAGCTACTAAGGTCGATGCTGTCACACAATACCAAGAGGCTACTAGGTAAAATAACTTCTCATCTCCATCCACCCACTGCGTCGGCAACTTGCACGATTAAGGAGGTGAGGTCTTGGTAACTCGCCAGGGCTTTTGATTGCACCAAAAAATTTGCTCTAATAGGACTTTCGAACATAGCTAAATATTTTTAAATTTTCATATGTTCTTTCTTAATATATATCCGTAATATTTGAGAGAATTGTGCCTAAAAAATGTGTACGCCAATTATTAAGACTTCCAAATGTAAAAATAGCAAGATCAATAGACCTCAAATTTGAATGCGATATATTTACCCTCACGCTATGAATGATATTACGCAGAGGACTTTGTGTGATGTTAAAAATTGAACTGTTTTATGCCAAGTCAAACTGAAATTCTTTTACGAATAATTGTTTGTAATTCAAAAACGCTTTGTACTAATTTCATCACTTTTCATCCCCATTTATTCATTCCTCAACGCATTCTTGACTCTTTTCTCCACCAGCATGGAATCCATCTGCATTTTTCTTCTTAACTATTTAAAATTTGCATGCTAACAAATGATAAATTCAGTAAAATTAGTTAAAAATGATAGTACTTAAGCCTATATCACAAAAAATAAACTTCTGTTTTCGCATTATTGTACTAAATTTGTAACATGTACGTTTTCTTTATACAAGTACCTTCACTACTTTGGTCGTAATATTTTTATCTAATATTTCCTAGCATGCTTGGCATTGATTTTTAATTGACTCAGCGCACTGAAATGGATCATATTGTAGTACTATGTAGATGTTGAATTGCGTTATTAAAATAACCAATAAAGCCTTAAAACAAGAAGATACTGTTGCTGATTCATAAGTATGGCTCGGGGAAAATTAGTTTATACAGCTGTGGAACATTTGTCCTTCACCATCAATATTTGGACCAATATAAACTAAACATACAAGAAATAGTATCGTCTAAATTTGAAATGCAGGGAGGATTACCAAGATTTATAAAAGGATATGATAATTGTTTTGAACTACTATGGCAGTTAAAAATATTAGGTTGTGGCAAAGGCTATTTATTGAGCATGGTAAGGATATTTGTTACAAACTTTTTAGACGGTTTAAATAAGATTTCTTACAATAAGACGGTTTCAATAACATAACTTTCAGTGAGAGGTACAGAAATAGATTTCCTTGAACAAACAATGTGTCTCCTTACAAGTAGAAACATGATCACAGTACATGCTAACACTTATGGGGGATAAATCAGTATAAGAAGTCTATTATTAAAATGCACATAAGAAACAAACTCATTATTTTAACAATTCCATCCAGCATCTCAAACGTGTATACATTAAGTGAAAAATTATTTGATAGCAAGAAAACATAGCTATCCCTCTGGTGTATAAGTGATGAAAAGTGTTTTCCTTACTATTTATGGATTTTAGCTAGGATTAGTAAACAGTACTTATATCAAAAATCAGGAAGTATTTTGAATATTTGATCTAGAAAAAGGAATATATGCAATATGTGCAAAAATATATAGCAGACACTATCAATTTAACCTGAAATTCTATAAACCAGTAAAGCAGACAGATGAAATGAATTAGGGATGACGTGAGAAATTTTAATACGTTCCTTCTTTCTAAACTACTGGATAAGCTGAAAATATGTGGGCATTGTTTAGATATTTTAGGACGAAAGCTTTCAAAATATTATAGCAGATATAGAGATTAAAACCTGCACATGGCCAGATTAATAAAAATAGCGCTAATATGATCATAATTTTTTTTTTTCGATGATGTTAAATTGATTAAAAATTTCACAAATTACAATTTTATGATTAAAAATATGGAATGCCTTACCTCAACGGCATTAGGTGAAAGCGATTCTAATTTTACTCATAGTGAAAATAATGAAAGTTAGCCCAGCCAATCCACACTCATTTATTTCAACAAAATATTTCACGGGGATGAATAGGAATATTTTTGCCGGTCGTTTATTTAGGTCAATAATTGAGGGGATTAAAGAGCCGGAGCAAGATAAAAAGCAGAGTGGAGCACAGAGAGGAAAACTTCGAAAGGTTTGGTAAAATTACAAAAGAGAGAACCAAGACGGTTATGGTGTATGTTGGGTTTTCTGGCACAACTGCAGAAGGAATCATAAGGATCACTTGTTTTAAAAATGTTCATATCCTTATAAAAACTATTACTTATGCAAGAAAATTATTCAGTGAAACTTACATTTTCATGCCGTTTACCAATTTTATTCTATTTATTCAAGTTTTTTCATATAGCAAAAATATTATTAAAAGTGTTTTATTTTCTATGAGACATTTCACGCTATAATAATTTTGAATTAACCAGTTGACACGGATAAATGCAAAAAAGGCTTAAATCTGTGATGATAATAGAGGGAGAAAATATCAATAGAGTATTATTAGGTTCATCGGAAATATTTAAATATTATCACGCTCAGGTGCGCTGAGATCATTTAAGCATACATGCATTTGAAGTGTGCCTGAAATCACTTTTAACCCCAATCGTTGTTACGCATTTCTGTGGCAATCTTTCAGTTATATATTTTGATAATAAAATCCAAGAATAGATAAATACCGTATTATTACCGCTTAGGAATGACTCTCACCTGGGTTCCAAAAAATTAATTTTTAATGTTTCGCATTAACACCAGTATAAAAAATTTCCCCTAATTTGCACTAACCTTTGAAGGTGCATTAAAGAATTTTCAATCATATTAATGGAATCCAGCATTTATTTATCTAAAAATCTAACCTATCCTAGCGGAAAATAGGTAAAGAAAATTCTATTTGTCACCAAGTTTTAGTGCTCAACAAATATCTCATTACGTTTTTGTCGGAACACAAATCATAAGTATCATGCTAACCATAATCCAGCACAATCTGCCACAGTGATATAGCATATGCTTGCTTAATACTTAAATATGATGGAGAGAGACAATCATTGCAACATAACGGTGGAGACATATGTAGGGGAACTTCTACCATAACTTTGCTTCGTGAAAAATACTATTGTAGCTCAGGATAAACCGCTTGTATATGCATTACCTTGTTCCTGTTTCTGTATGTAAGCTTGTTAATCATTATTCTATTCACATTAGTTGTTGTAAATATTGTATTACTGTACTCTTCGCGAATACATGCATTTGTAAGTTTTAGTAAGTGAATACATCCTTTTTTGTTACTTCCGTTCCTAAATTATCTCTGTTAACTTCTATTGCAACCTGTCAATATTTTGTTAAATTTTCATTTCTTTGTGGTTATTACATTATATTGTGTATTGTCTTAGTGTTCAACATAAAAGACTGTCAAAACCTTATAGATACTAATGAATTTATTCATAAATATAAGATAGATATTATGATTATGTTAGATGTTGCACATGTTAAACCTAGAATTCCTGAGAAATTATTCTTATTATCCATTTGGAATAACGTATCTTTTGCATATTAATATTTTATATTTATCAAATAGTTTATTTTTGATATTTTTCTTCATTTTATTCAGTTCGGTAAATTGTGTTCTCCAATGTAAAACTACAGAGTCTACATAGTGTATGTATCTAATACACGTTCCATAGGACAAATGTCCTAGAGCAATAATTTATATTATATATATGACGTAAATTAGAGCCATGATGTCATTGCTCCAATCAGATTTGACTAACATGGAGGTATGAATCTTGATTAAGTCGCAAGACATTTATTTAACTGATGCTCTTCAAACAATTCAACGCCAACTACAAGTGTGACAGCATATTTCGACCTCTTGTACATTACAGTTCAAAACCCTTGAGGTGATTCATGAGCCTGCGCTATGCTATTCTAGTCCATTTCACGACTCGTGCCTTGCGAGCAGCGGGAATAGATTGCCATAATCAGAGGACGACTGCATTACGACCGATGAGACATGACGGCTTCCCAAGGCGTGAATCAGAATCAGCCAAGGAATCTAGAGAAGACGCCTTAAACTTACAGAAAGTTTTGGGCAGCATATGGTGAAACACCTGGTTGCCATCATCCAAATAATCTCTTGCGCAAAGACTAAGACAGCAGTTCCTTGTGAACCTAATTATTTGCTGGAGAGTTTATCTATCTTCCAAAGAGTTGTAAAAAGGATAATTTCCTTAAAGTTATGCATCACTGATATTGCTTCCTCTAACCCAAGCAACAGAAGAACTAAATTATATCCTTTGCAATTCCAGTATACTTAGCTTCAAATATCAAAGTCTTTTACTCACGAGTAACAATGTAGTAACTTTCAAAAATGATTTTTCAAATAACAAAATAGAACACTCACAGAGTTACTCTTTCACTACTCTAGAAATTGAGAAATTAGTTTCAGCCATCAAACATCTGGTAAACAATTTCATGGAACGAGAATCAATGTGCAGAATAAAGTAATTATTTTTTTGGAATGTATCCTACACTTTTATTGCAGTAGGTTTTTTTCGCAAATTTATTTTTCATTTTCAAATGCCAAATGTCACACATTTGTACAATGCGATATTCAACTCACAGGGTTATAGCTTTTCATTGGTAGCTGTACTTCAAATGAAGATGCCTTATTTATTATACAAAGTATGTATGATTAAGATTTTTTAAAAGCAAAGAAACCATAACGCAATGTAACTAGCAGATTTTTGTCATTAGATTAAAAAAACTGTCTGCCTTGTGGATGTTCACCTCCTGACATACACCCTTTAGATGGCTTGGTATGTTGTTAATGCAAAAGGAAAAAATCATTACTCATTTATTTATCTAACATAGCTAGAGATGTGCATAAAACTACTTTTTTAAGTGTAAAATATCAAAAGGCATAGATTCTGTAAATACTACATTAATGTGTATTCAAGCAACACTAGAAGGAGAAACACCTTTATAAAAATTTTAAAATGTCTCGCTTGTTTCCAAATAGTACTTTAAGCAATGCCTAATTTGATTTCAAAATCTGCTCCATCACTCATCAGAGTCACAAAGACGGATTAAGCATTCGGCAGATTTGCATCTTCTTGCGGGTCAACTTTTTTGACAAAGTGAAGTAAATTGCGTCGTTTAGAGAGTACACTTATCCAAACCTGGTATACGGCAGGAAACAGCATTTTACTGGTATATTTTATATATAAATGCATTCATGAAATGGAATTCCCTGACTGACTGATTCATTAACTCATCAATGCGCAGCCCAAACTAATGGGGATAAGAACGTGAAATTTCGCCTGTTATAATGCAGAAGTAGGGTTTTCCTATGGCTTCATTTCCTTACAAAACGTCCGTCACGTCGTTTGTTATTTAAGACAATTGTTTCACCCCTCATTTTGCGGATATTAATTGATTGAATTCGCACCTTAGATGCTATTTACTGGTTTTGTGATTCATAAACGTTACATAGTAGCTCCCTGCTTAGTAAGCATATTACCTTATTTTTTCGAGAGTTCAGACCTAATTTCACCATGTTTACTGCTCCTTATAATACGAAAAAATGAGTTATGTTTCACATTTCAAGAAGTAGTACCCCAGCCTCTCCTGTGGTAATCCTGACTTAACGTCTCTAGGGCTATTGCAGAAGTTTATTGTTACTACCATTCAATTTATGAAGTTTTCTACTCTGCATATCGCTACCGCTAAATTTCGAGCGGAAATCGGGATTCTAAAGAGACGTAAGTGGCCAGAGGTTTGAATTCCCATGAGGTACGTGACAGAATCCGCTTCACTGGACAGTCTATCTTCGCATGCGGCACGTGCAGAATTACACCGTTAAAAGGGGGCAGGCAGTCTTCCTCCTTCGCGCCCGCTCGTCGTAAGTTTTGCGGGTAGTCTCATTCCACAGACCGGTCTGGAGACCGAGAGAGTAAAAGATAGAGAGCTCAAGGCGGGGAATTCCTCCCTTTACGACCCCCTCGTGCGTAAGATAATGCGACGCCCCTTCTCACATTCACCAACACGAACTCATACGCTCAGACACAAACGAGAAGAAACCACCTCCTCCCATCCCACCCACACCCACTGCACCCCACACCACATCCGAACGTTTCACATCCTTAACATAACCTCTTTTTAGTGCCTCCGCACCCCATACACCACCCGATCTCTTAAACACTTTTCACCACCCTCCCCGAAAACACTGGGTCCTAAACTTCTGCCCCCCCGCACCCCAACGCGAACCAATCCCTAACCTCTAAGATTAAGGAGGTCGAATTAGAGGGAGGGCACCGGGCTAATTGTTGGGTGACGTCCCATACCATGTCTAAGGTCGTAATTAATTCACTCTACCAGCTTCTACCCAGGTCCCCCAAGCACCAAGGCGAACCCACACACGCAAACGAGCTAAAACTCGCTAATTGTTTTTCCAGCAGCCTCCTCTAACGCGTGCGTTTGAGGTCTCCGGTGAATACGGGAGCAGTTTGATTTCCGGGCGAGGTTTCATGGGACAAAACAGGAAGGCGAACGAGAGGAAATGCGCTAGAGTCTACGCATAGCGTCAGATTAAAAGCGTAATGCAGTATTGCCGCATAAAAAGACGCTATGCGAAGTTTCGTCTTAACTATGAGCTAGTACTATAGGTATAATAAAGGAATATGTCTCCTTTACGACTGGTGCGAGAAAAAAATACCGTAAACATAACCTACTGCAACCTTCTTTCTGAATCTAGCTGAAAGAATTCTCGTTTTATTAAAAAAAAACAAGCTAGAATAATGCACTCTATTAAGCGATTATAATCAACTGGGGTAGCAACGATATTCAAAAGGTTAATTGCCGAATCCCGTCGTTCACATTCGTCTTCTACCAATTACCATAAAGGAAGATTGAGAAACGAGCAGTCAGTAAGGACTTGTCTAGAATAACTATGCTCTAAAAACTTGATTTCATATCCATTTATTTCCACTGGGAAGGTTTCCAAGGCGTTGCGCTGACGCAGAAAGATTCGATTCTCCCAAGTTCTCGCCACTTTTGACGACTTCACAAGTCAACAAAAGTGGCAAGAATCGAACCTTTCTGCAGTAATTGGTTTCCCGTTAGACTGTAGCTTTTTCCGTGCTAAATAATTATTACGATTGCAAATAGAAAAATACACTTTTTTACTTAATTCATTTATAATGACAAGTGTACTAGTAACATTTAAATACTGGTGAAATATGAGCAAATCCTGTTTTCGGCATGATAACCTTCGGATTGTTCTTGCCATGAAATATTTTTGCACGTGTAACCACAGAAATTCACTTCTACAGAATTTTGTCTATTTCAGAATGTCTACAGAATTTTACAGAATTTTGTCAGGAAAACTATTTTTATAGCGTTAATCCTGATTTTTTAACTTATGTACCTACTTCTCATATTATGTTACATTTCATTTCCATTTCTCTGATTTTAACAATTTTATACAGCAAAAATAATATTTCCACAGAGGAAACGAAAAAATAAAGTAAAACCATATTAACTCAAATGTCAATGAGCCAAACTATCCAAAATTCTATTCCCCACTCATGTGAGTTACCTGAAAGATGAGGACTTTTTTGTTATTTTTAAATTTGCAGCACTTCCATGAAGAACATGAAAAACGAAATAGTTTTCACTAAGAGAAGCTTCAAAGTGGAGCCAACAATGGGGATAAAACTTTAAATTATCACTCCCCGATTGCAGACAGGCTCTGAAAGAAGCAATACGTTACAATGCAATAAAGAAACTCGAATACAATAAACAGCAATACTTCCACAAAGAAGTGCATTTATCGCTTACTTTCCCGAAATTAGAAGAGAGAAATCACTTCAATTAATCCAGTGAGTCGTTTTTCATTCAATCAGAAAAAACGGAACACTTTTATTACTGTCCCTTCCCACACAAGGGCGAGGGAGGGCGGGAAAGAAAACGTCGAGAACGGTGGAATAGAGCCGGGAGCGGGAAAAGAGTTATGTCCTGGAGGAACACCTTGTGTCCCGAAGAATTTTAGAAGATTACTCTTCCCGTCCACCCTCTTCCCGAAAACCCTCTCGTCGTCTTTCTCCCCGGAGGGGTGTCTCTTCCACGGATAGACATACACATTCTGGTCCACTCCTTCTCCAACCCCTCTCACCCACATCCCTCCTGTGGAAGCGGCAGTCTAGAAGATGATTGACGATTTCATAAGCGCTCGTCACCCCGCTTCTTCCCCCTTATGCGTCTTCCACCACCTCTCTCGACTCGGGAACCCCTTACACCACTGCTAAGAGCCCAACCCTCCCTTCTGCACCTCATCGCCCCTCTCGGAGGAGGACACAAAAAAAAATACTTTTCATTTCGCCTCCCCTACGACCCGAGAGATGGCGGACCACTCTCTTTTCCCCACTCCCCATCCCTGCCTTCGAAGCTCCCCGAGGTTACCCATCGGACGAATTCGTCCCGGACATAACTCCCACTATTCGTGTCCGTCTTATTTTATTCCGCGCGAGTTCACGAGAGGAGAGTGGTCAGACCGCCATAGAGAAAAGAGAAATTGCCAAGGCTAAGGGGGAGGAAAAAGAGAATAATTGATTGATTCTTATTACTACCCAAACATACTAATCACTATAAGATTTTGATAGGGCCATGAAGCCATCACATACTCTCCAGTTATTCCAGTGACACTAGAAATTAAGTACTCTTGTACGACGTGTGCTCCATAGGGATTTATTCCACGTTGCTACACTTTTTTGGCTACATCTCGCCAGCACTCCTGGTTCCTCAGGTCTGCTGAAGTGTCGATATCAAGATAATCACACGTCTTATATAGAACTTCATCGTTGTTGCCTGTGTGTTGAAATTTTTTTACCATGTGCCAATGGCCAAAAACACCTAAGACAATCTTTACATTGACATTTACGTTGAGCTGAGGAATCAAGCAGGAGTTCTGGTGAAATATACCAAGTCATAAACGCACAAACAAAGAATTAAATACCGAGGGAACACCAATTTCACTTGAGCCTCTTCACGTAAGCCTTCGTTTAAGTACTCGTGCCCAACAGTGGTTCATCCCTCAGCTCGGATGTATATCTCAACTCTCTACCATCTACAATGCATACATTTTTTCCCTCTCCATTTTTCAATTTTCTATGAACATCGTTGTACTGTCCCAAAAGTGATAATATACATTAAAATTAGATACTTGTTACCATACCATGCGCATTGTATGGGAAATGCTATATCTGCCACCGATGGTGACGAACTTTTTATAAATACTTTTCTTTAAATCTACCACTAAAATAATGAATCTCTTTCAAGGTAGGTTTCCGATAGAAAACCACTCATAAAAGCACCAAAAACGACCTGCAATCACTTAACTTTGAATTAAACAATAATACGTTCGAGCTGGAATTAGATAAATATATATTTAAATCTGAAAATCAATTCTTCCCGTTTTTCTTCCTTCATTTCAGCAGATCTGCCCTTTTCTTCCAGGTATAACACTGTTTCATTATTCTTCCATTTTTCTCTTCCAATCAACACTCTATCGATGTATAAGTAGTATTTAGAACTATTCAGACCTTCAATAACCTAAAATAATGACCATGATTAAGTAGCGCACAACTTTTTTACTCATAAATTATCAGTTTACGCAGAGAACGCCTCCAACGACCATTTGGCCTGATGAATTTTAAGACAAAAAATACCTATCTTGATAGTAATTATTCAATCCCGAGGGTGTTTTCATCTTCAAACAAGATCATGGATTTCCTATCCGAACTAAAAACCTTCCTGCTTGCCTTTGGCCAGCGTTTGCTTCGTTTCCACCCAGTCGAATAAAAGAAGAGAATAAAATGCACTCTCCAATTTTCGGACTGCAAGCACTGCATAGCACGATGGGGACACTGCTTCATACGGCAAAAGGGAGGAGATCAAGAGTGAGGAAAGATGGGTCATCTCATGAAACGAGACCCATTCCTTACAGTTATTGGTTTCGTCGATCCGAGGGTTGGATGTTGAAAGTTGGAGACTGGGGTGAGGTTGGGGGTAAAGAGATATCTTGCAGCGTCCGGAGGAGGGAAAATATGCCGGCGGGTTGGTCGGGCGAAGTGGTACGGTGGATATATCCTGAGGAGGCAGGGGAAGAGAGAAGAATCGATGAAGGAGGAGGCAGAAGACGCAAGAGTTGGGAAGAACAACAAATGGAGGTAGTGGAGGCGAATGAATGGGAGCTGAAGCCAAGGGAATGAGGAATCAAGAATATTGTGCTCGGGCTGGATAAAGGATCAAATAAAACACTGCATAGGGTCGAAATAAGATTTGATGCTGAGTAAGACACGCAAGAATGGAGTGCCGAAGGATAATGGGGGAATGTATAAGCAGTGGAGAACTCGAAAAGAAGACAAAATGAGATTACGATTGCGAAAAGCGGCAGGAGTGATTAAATTTGCTACCGATAGAGAAATCAATGAAATATGTACGCTTATTTCAGTAAAACGGTGACGGATGATGACATTTCATCTATATTCAAGTCTTGGGCGGTGTAAAGCGGGAGTTATAACATGAGGAAATATTCCCGCGAATTGGACACAAAGAAAGTGATTCGTAGATGAAAGCGAAATGAAGCCTTCAGGATGCTATTCTACATAAATCACTTAAATCATTTGAAAGGCGCCTTTTGACGGGGAAAATGTAATTTTTATGGTGTAGTCCACATTAATTTAGCTAAAGGAAAGATTCGATATTCCGTGCTCTTAAAATACGTCAATCATTTAATGCGGATGTTATCACCATACCTTTGTATATGTCACTCTTAATGTAAGTCAGGGAATGTAATGAAGCACGGAATGTGAAATACAAATATGTGAATATGAGACCCTATAGTTGCTTGTTTGCATGTCGGTAGTGCATGCTTGGTTTTCATCACCCCCTACCACAAACCCTCGCGGTGGCTTGCAGGGTATCGTGTAGAAGTAAAATAAACACTTACTGTTTGAGAAAATATAACAACGCTAGGATACATGTACGATAAAAGACATACGTTTTCAATAACAATGTGATTTCTGAATATATAGCTAGTACCTACTATTTGAAAAGGAAACTTTGTCTGAGCTGAACCACTATTTTTAAGACATTCGCGTTTCTTTACTTAAATAAGCCAGTTAACGATATCCTAACATCAGAATGCATTAACTAGGAGGAATTTGAAAGCATCGGAAATAAGACTATAAGTATTGTATAATGCCATACAGGATACCTCTAACGGGTATAAAAATTGAAGCAAAATAGATTAAGCGCCGGAGATAAATAAATAAACTTGTGGGATAATCTGCTATTACTTGGAGACATATACAAATTAATTAGGCTTGATTACAGAACTAGAGCGTGCTGCAAATAACAGTTAGTATTGTTCAAAGGTGTTACAATATTCCTCGAATAATAACGAAATATTTAAAGAAGTTAGATTTCGAATCATTATCAGATCGTTGATTAAAATACAAAAGAAATCTCCTATAGAAATTTACAGCGTGTAGGTTCCCTCAGCTTATTACAAATACGCTAAAATCAACATCGTGCTATAATAGTTTATAATATGAAGACAAAAATAGTGAGAACGGTGGCAAGAGAAAGATTTAAAAAAATTAATTTTTACGCGCAAAATCAGGGACAGCAAGAAATTCTAATAAGAATAACAGAAGAAATTTGATTGTGTGTTTTTGATTGTAATGTAGAAGTGTGGCTTGCGGTGATATTTTTAAATTGTTTCAGTTTTAATATTATTTGTTATGTTAATTCCCGGTTTGGGGATACGCTTAATATATTTCAAGAAATTCATCACGAATCAAAAATTACTATATTACTTTGTAGTGACTAGCATTTTTGCTAAAATGATCTCGTAAATGCGTAATGTACAATGCATGACTTTAGCATCCTAACGGTGCTTTGCAGGGTGTAGATGCTCTTCAGTATGCTGAGACTGAATAGTTAGATTTTCAAACAAGAAATATAGAATCATCGAAACCCAAAACCGTATAATATTGTGAAGACTCCTTTTAATGTGAAGACTCAAATATATTAAGCAATTTAAATGCAAGTAGCAGTAAAATAAGATGAGCAAAAGCAGTCCTCGTCAGATGAACCAAACCCTAATGCATCTCAATTAATTCCCGTGCATCAGCAATTTAAGGTATTACTTCAAGCTAAATTAGCTCTCGTATTAAAGTTACGTTTATGCTGTTAATTATGAAATGTTCACTGGGATAAACACGTTTACGAGCCTATCATGCAATCAAAAATGTAGTTTAGGAGAGAAAATAACTTCCCGAAGCAGGCATCTTAACCATAAAAGGTAGCTCTCCCTGCCAACCTCTTCGCTCTTTCACCCGATCCCGCGCTAGAGGGCAGCGCAAATAATGAGAGGAAGGACGACTAGACCGTGCTATCTTAGATGAGGAGTAAGAGAAGAGTGGAGAGGGAGAGGGATGGGAAGGGAGCGAGATGAGATTGACGGATGGGAAAGAAGTGGCGAGAAAGAAATAGGGGAGAGGAGTGGAGGTGGATGACAAAAGGAAGAGCGGAGGGAAAAGTAGGGGGGCTACGCACACGAGAAAAGAAGACCCCTTAAAAAGATTCCCTATTCCTTCGGCACATCTTTTGGTCGCAGAATCCCCCTCTCTCGTTTCTCCCCCTACTCCCTGGGTGGGAAAGAAAAGGGTGATGAAATTGAGGAGGGCTCCTGCTCTCCTTCACCTCTTTTAACTCTCTCTCTCTCCCTCACCCCATTCCACCACCACTCAGCAAGGGTGGACGTTTCACGTTGGTGCGTGTGTGTGAAGGAGGTTGATTCGCGGGGTTTTTGTGCGCGTGAGTAGGAAGAGGAGGAGGCTCTGGTTGGGTGCCGTTTCCCCCTGGAAGTGAGCGGGAGGAAGGCGCGCCTTGGACCACATCCGAACAAAGAATCGCTTTATCGATAGGTGGAGAAGGGTGGGGGAGGAGATGAGTTGAGCTGGGTGGCTGCTGCTCCCACTCATCCCTCCTCCCTTCTTTTTTTTCTACCTCTCGAGGGGGTCGTGCATATGGTGTGGATAACAGGGATAAGGGGAGAGGGAGGGGGTCCTCGTCACCCCGAAGACGGGATGCGAGGGCGCAAAGGGAGTGAGGTGGCGAAATGGAATGGGGAGGTCGGGGGAGTGAGGTAAGGGCGGATTGGCACCTAGAGAAAAAATTTGAGAGGAGATTGATCGTTGGAGTGGCGGGGCTGGACGATTGGGGGGAAGGGACGGGGAATAAGTTTGATGATTTCAAAGTGATGGCAGGGATCGGAGGGGTGGACGGGAGTTACACGGGCAGGTTTCCGCCTCATGTCTGTGACCCCTCTCGTCGCCCAGTCAGTATTATTGAGAGGCATATAGATTTTTCATACTTGGATATGACCAACCTATATCAAGTATGAAAATAGTTTGCTTTTTGCTCTTCTATAATTGAAAAAGGGAACAGAAATACGTCACGTTGCTGCTCCTAAACTATGGCTCAAATAAAATATTTATGCGTCTCTGAGAGTTAGTAATCAAATCCGCGCCAGAAGCTAGGAATGCATCGGCTAGAACAAAATGATGCGTTTGATTATTTAGCTTTCTTCAGGCATCTCTTATGATATAACGGTACGAATTTCCAAGGAATTAGCCAAAAAAGCATTTGCTTACAGCAATGAACTACGAAACTTTATGTACTACATTTTCATGGTTCAATTCCCGGCTTTGGGCACCATGAAGATGAAATAAATTAATGTATAAAATACGCTTATCTGATAAAAATATGCTTTAAAAAAGAAGTCACCTTCGCAAGTTCAATCGAGGAGCGGGGAGAGGGGGTATTTGTGTTATCACAACAATTTCCAAATCATTGTAAAACAAGGATTGAAGTTTTAATTTACAATGACGGAGATTATTTTTTTCACCGTCCTCAACATCTATTGGGATAATACATCCAATTTAAAAGACAAGAGGCGAATATTGATAATGTTGGAAAAATCAGGGTAATCCTATTTCGTGTAGTTTAATCCTATTTCGTGTAGTAGCTGACCAATTCAAGAGTGAAAACCTAATATTAAATATTATTAATAGTATTATTATAGGGCAGGTTAAATGTGGGTTGGCACAATGGATCTAAAGAGGTCTAAGTGCCTGGGGGGCTCCAGAAGGCTCCCGCCCACCCCTCCAATTTACATTTTTTTATTATTAATAGTAGTATATGATGGGTGTCTCAAACTTAGTAGTTAGTGGTAATTCAAACGAGTATGTAGTATTGGCGTGCCATAAGCAGGCAACGGCTTCTATTTAACACCTTCCATTGAATTTGAAATGCGTGAGACTGTTTGCTGCCATGTATTTCAAATACAATGGCTGGAAGAAGCTTAACATTAACCTTGTGTGATAACCGGCTTACAAATAATTGAAAATATTACTTTAATATGCTACAACAGAGTCCAGCAAGAGTATGATATGCTCCCTTGTCAAGAGTTTAATTTATAAATTACAAAGGATGTCCTATTTTCGGGCAACTTTTAACAAACACCACAAATAAGCTGTAAATCATAGACTCAAATGTAAAATTTTATCAACTTGTGCAATTTTTACCTAAATTAAAATATTAGCCTAACATTGTACTCATAAGCCTAAATAGGCTTTTACATAGGTCGGTCATTCAAATTTGTTGGCCACAGTGGATGCAATACAAAGTCTTGCATAAAAAATTAAAAGAATTATGTTAATAAATGATCGTATATTTCTTTACTTTCAACCATCAGACGTGTTTCTCATTTAATAATATAGAGCGTATCTTAATTTTTTCCCATGAAATAATTGTCGTTAAAAACATTTACAGCACTTTATCACCTTCGGAATCAGCATTATTACTTTAGGCTCTCTAATTGGTGCGTGAAAACGTCAGTCCTATCTGTCTCAAATTGCTTCTTCAGCGGGAATTTCTAAATTCCTATCTATATAGGCATAGAAGGTGGTCAACTATTACAAATTCTATCACATTTGTTTACACATCCTTTGTTTACACTCCAACCAGGGTGGCCAACCGAGAAATACGTGCAATAAGTACTTTTCGTGTGCAAAAATTACCCAGGTTAAACACCTAAAATACTTGGGAATAGTTTTAGATGAAAAATTTAGTTTTAGTAATCATATTAGCTATATATGTGACAAACTAAGGTGTATTTTGTTTCAAATGTCGCACCTCAAGCACTATTTGCCTAATGAGTTGCAAAAATTAATGTATCAAGGCTTAGCTGAGGCCGTAATACGTTATGGTTTGACGATTTGGGGTAGCACAAACTCCACCTTGCTGAATAAGGTTATGACTTTACAAAATAAAATTGTTGCGCATATGATGGTCAAGGAAAACAATGTGAGAGAAGTATATAAGAATCAAAGTCTGTTACCATTAAAAGAATTGTATAAATATGTGTTAATTTGTGACAACTTCTTTGACAGCAAATTTATAAAGCGACGTGTGATTAATACTGACATGCAACTGCGGCGAATAAATAAGTTGTCTGTACCTAAGTATTTTAACCTCCATGGCAAGAGAACTTTGGCACATGTAGTCCCTGTGTTGTTAAACAACTTACCTATGTCAATGCATGATATTAATAGCATATCTATTCTTAAAAAATCACTAAAAGAATGGCTCATTGGCTAATACTGTTAAGTTCTTTGTTGTCCAAAACGCTACACAGCAATAAAAAAAAATATATTTTCACTAAAGGCACCTGCTGACAAGCCACTTTGGCTTAGCAGGACCTTAACTGCACTGTTATTTTTTTTTATTATTATTTATAAATTATTATTTATTTATAATAAAACTTTGGCACAATTCTTTTTTGTCATGAAATATCGTAAAAGAGTTTTTTTTTGTAATACCATTTGTTTGGAATTAATCATACCCAACCGAAGTTTTTGCTTTTTAAATTTGTGTTGGTGAACTGCAATACTTGTGATCTGCTTAAAAGGTTTTGTCCTTATGTTGTAAATGTTTAATTAATTGTATGTTACATTATATTCAGCTAATTAAACTATATGTATCAATGTTGCTTCACATGTAAGAAACTTAATAAAGTAAAATGATTCTTCATAAAAAAAAAAAAAAAAACATACAGAATATTTTAATAGTAATTAATAATAATATTTATAAAATATATGTATACAGTATGAAAGAACAATCAATTAAAGTTATGCATACATTCATGATTGTTACTAACAGGCATTTTTAAACTATTAGTATGAACATGAAAACTATTTTTCCGATTTCTTAGGATTTTTTCAAGTTTTTGTGAAATGATTCCAGTGGCAAGAGTTAGAGTAATTCGCCCATGATAGTTCTTGTTAGCATATTAACGTTTTTATTTTTCCGCGATGGTATTATTAAACTCAGTAAATAGTTTCAAAATAATGCTGAAGTCTAAGCAACGATATTAATACTTTCAGTCAAATTTCTGCAGATATCGTTAAGATTGTAGTTAGGGAAACAAGTTCACCAGGTAATCCTAAAAAGTGGCTTTCATACACGCAAACAAAGAAAACTTTAAGGTGATAGTTTTTTGCCAGCTTAAAGTGGACAGGAGTTGATTGATGCTGGCGTATTTACGCAAGGGAAGAAAGTTATAAAAACGGGAACTTTCTAGGACTGGATATTTGCATGTCCGCACCTGCCTTAGCACCCGGTGATGGAAGTTTGGATATCTCATTGCCTGGCCTTTACCCTCATGGTTCGACCTAACGGGTTCCAAGAACCGTCGTTTGTCCAAATGGAATAGCGACGTTGATGGATAAACGGAGGTCCTGAACCCGAAAACCTTCGGCGAATGAGCCTCCCTGAGATGAGGAGATGGAGAAAGGAGTGTATTCAACCCAAGGAATATCACGAGCGGTCTTTTACAGACTCCTAATACAATAGCATCATTCGCAAAAGAGGGATTGGGGACTTATTCTGTTCTCTAAGCAAACGGAAAATAAGGCACCAGAAATACTGCAACCAGATTGAAAATATTTAGATGAAACCAATATAAAAGGTTTAATGATGTTAGGAATTGGAATCTTGCAACTGTGAGGCATTTATAAAAGGTACAGTCAAACCTCACGTAACGGGCACCATTGAGCAAATGGAAAGTAATGCACATGATATGCCGTAGCCAGATTGAGAATAGGTATTTCGTTGAAACCAATATGAGAGGGATCTTTAAGGTTTAATGATATTAGAAATCGTGAGCTTGCATTACTAAGGCATTTATAATATGTATTGCACGTATCTCCTTTACGAATTTGTACTATGGTAGATAAAAGGAGGTTAGAATATAGTGGAGGAGGAATCGCAGCTGATTTCAGAATCCAGCGGCCATCTTGATAGGCACAGGCATACGGGCCTGCTACTTCCGACACTTTTACGGATGAAGTTGTTTTTCAAATGATAAAAATTAGCATATTAAAATGAATAATGGAATGTTCAATCTCAGACTTCCGCCACGTTCAACGGTCAAGACCGGTATTCTTTGGGGTTGCATCCTCGTACGTTGTTTTTCCCCACAACAATTTCGCAAACTCTCTTGATGAAGGAATGATATTTTAATTTGTGAGGGAAACAGCGGAAAATGCTCAAACGCGTACAAGCTCCACATATGAAGTTGAAATAGGTTAAATTCGTGCAATTTTTAACAGTGAAATTAACTCCGGTGGTAATCAAATGCATCATCACCACCCTTCAAATGCCTTAGGAAGATTACCTGACGCCGCTACGATGAAAATTGGTATGCTTTTATTATTACATGTATATGTTTTAATACACGTGCAGCCTTCCCATAGCAGGCCGCATGAAATGCAATGTTTTTTAAGGATTAG
Source organism: Platycnemis pennipes (assembly GCA_933228895.1). NCBI lineage: Eukaryota > Metazoa > Arthropoda > Insecta > Odonata > Platycnemididae > Platycnemis > Platycnemis pennipes. Next base: position 72,728,338 of record OW121856.1, on the reverse strand, counting down.
GTTGTAACGTATCAAAATTTAGCCATATCATGCTGGGGAGTTGGGGAGCCGCCATGTTGGTTTTGTACAGAATATTTATACGGAGACATAGGGAAATATGGCGTCGGCCTCGACAATGGCCAATTTGTCATTGAGCCTGGTGATTCAGGTCATTCGGGAGTTGCATTCCCAAGAATAGAAATGGTCTCGCAGGCTATTGTTGAACTCGCGGCAGGTTACGGAGGGAGACTAATTATGGCCGGGCGTTAACAATTAAGAAGGGCATATATAAAGAGGGACGAAGAGCGGGGAGCTGCTGCTGCTAGGCTTCGAGGCGGCGAGTCGAGGAGTCGAACGAAGGTGAAGGCTGATAGTCCAAGAAGAGGGAAGTGTCTTCTAGGCGAGTCTGATAGTCTAAGAACAGTGAAGGGGCGAGTGGCATGGCGGAGAAGCCAGGATTAACCCAAGGAGACGGGGATCGCCTCAGCTAGAAACTCCAGATAAACTAAAGGGATAAAGCGGTCCACTCCCCACTATTATGTGGGTACTTATTTTTAAGAGGGTACTGGTAATATTTTATGTGAAAGTGAAAAGTGAAATGGCTCGTGAAGTGATCTATGGCCTGTAAAAAATTGAGCCTGAAGATACCAAGAGTGAAAGTGATATGTTGTGAGGGTAATTTATTATGATACTGTCTATATTAATTTGTTGTATTGTGTGTGAGACGAATTAAATTGAAAAGAACAAATTACATTTATGGCGCCCAACGTGGGGCACGATAAAATATTAGACGTACGGGGTTGTGTGATAGGCTACGTTTAATAGATACCACGAGGAGAACCTGAGAGGTGCAGAGTAGGAAGTGTTCACGTTAGCGAACGCGAGAGAAAATTAGACATCGGGAAAATTACTACAGATTAAGTGTTAGTAGTAACGGTGTAATTGTATAAGATGTTCCGAGCAAGTAAAAGTTTGTTGGAGTTGAAGAAGGCCGAGGTGCAGGAGGAATTGAAGAAACTAGGGTTAGGCACCGAAGGAGTAAAAAATGAATTGGTCGGTAGGCTTAGATCTGCTCTCGAGGAACAGGGAGTAGTCATTGAATCTCACAAATTCAAGGTCGAAGACAGGACTCCAACAACGATGGATTTATGGGCTTGGTTGAAGGAAGAGAAAATCAAGGAGAAAAGGGAACGAGAAGAAGAGAGTAGACGGAGAGAAGAAAGAAGACAGAAGGAGCAGGCGGAGCTGTTAAGAACAATCTTGAGGGAGCAGGCGGAACAGCTGAAAGGAGCAGAAGTTAGGATGAATACGAGGATAGAAGAGGAAAAAGCAGAAAGGCGCGCAGAGATAGAGGCTGTCCGCGAGGAGGCGAATAATAATGTCCAAAGTATAGCGGCGGAAACACGGAAGGATTTATATAATGTCAAGGAAAGGCTGAAGGATTATGAAAGCTTGGCGATAGAAACGCGTGAGGAAGTGAGGAATATCACAGAAAAGATGCAGCTGCTGACCGCAGAAAAATTGAAGGAAGAGTCGGAACTGCAAGGAAAAGTACGAATAATAGCGCAGAATGAAGCGGAAAAGATAAGGCTGCAGTGTTCGCGAAACTCAACCGCAATTCAATCACCGGGAGTGATGATGAAGATTCCACATTTTGACGGTAGGAGAGGAGCTAGGCCTATGCGATACATTAGTGAGCTGGAGGAATACCAAGCCATGTACCAATTATCCTCCAACGAAATGCTGAAAATCGTAAGACAAGGTCTGACGGGATCTGCAGGCGAATGGTTTACCGCTATATCACATCTACTAGAAGACGTAGAGCAGTTCACACAGCTGTTTATGATGCAGTATTGGGGGCGTGAGCAGCAGATGGAGGTTCGGAGGACGCTAGATTCCGGCCGGTACGTTGAACGAGGGAATATCAGCCGAGTGGAATACGCAACATCCCGAATAAGCACTGCAAAGGAACTAAGGCCACCGATGGAGGACGAGGAAATAATCTATAGGTTGGAGCATCATTTTGGTCCGGAGGTCAACACGGCAATCATATCGCAGCAAATAAACACCATTCCTAGATTGTTGTCATTGCTCAGCCGATACGATAGGGTGGTGCCGCAGCCGATACAGGAGACGAAGGAAGAGAGCCGAAGAAGATGGACAGGAACAGAGGAAAGGAGAATTGATTTTAGAGGACGTGGATACAACCCACCACCTCAGAATCAAAATGGTAATGGATATCAACCTAATCCATCCGGAAAGCAGAGGCAGACATCTCCGGTGAGACGGTACAGCAGCCGAGAACAAATGGATGGACGGAGTTACGAAGAAAGACCACCCAGGGAGAATGCAAACATCCGCACGATGATTGTGGAAAACTCCAGGAGTAGTGAAGAAAGGCATGAAGAGCAGGGAAACGCGAAGTGGCAAGTCGTGCAAGCAGTCCCGACACGACATTAGCCAGAGAAATGGGGACCGAAGAAAGCAATAGAGGAGACAGGAGCAAATACGACAAGGAAGTCAGGAATATATTATGCATACCCGAAGATTTGACCGAAGAAGAAAAGGAACACGGATCGCATGAAGAAAACAAGTGTCCGGAAATTGTAGTGGAAATAGGGGGGCGGAAGTTTAAGGCACTAGTGGACACCGGTTCAGAAATCACATGTCTGAATGAGAACACATTTACGGAGAATCCAGAGGTATTCAAAGGTGTATTAGAGGTACCAATACGGGGAATTCAGGTGATCGGAGCAATAGGTAGGAGGAGCGGGAGAATTAGTAAACAAATCTTTCCCACAATAAACATAGGGAAGATTGATGTAGTAATTAATTGCACCATCATACCTAATCTAGTGAAGCCGTTAATATTGGGCACGGATACATTAGAGATGCTGAGAGCGGAGATTAATTATACTGAAAGCACCATAATCCTGAGGCAAGGGCGGAAGATGGAAGAAAGAAGATTCGGAGTGCCTACGGAGTCGTCACAGAAGCTAATAATGGCAATTAAACAGGGGCAGTATGAGGAGAGAGAAGATACAGTTTCTATGGAGGAAATCCACAACAGCATGAGAAGCATCAGCGATTTACAGGAGAAGGAGTTTAGAGAATTAGCGGGTATTATTTATAAGGAGAAGGAGATTTTCAGAAATACGCCCGGAAAAATAGAGGGGTATTATTATAAGGTGGAGATAAAAGGTGACGAGGAGTTCCACGGGAAAAGTTACAATGTACCGCTAAATTACCGTGCGAAGGCACGCCACGCTATTAATCAGCTGTTGGAGCAGGGACTCATAGAAAAGAGTACATCACGATATGTATCACCCCTGATATGTTTACCGAAGCAGGATGGCTCAATAAGGCTATGTCTGGATGCAAGGGCGGTGAATAAGATGATGAAGCCGGATTACGCTACGTCAAGAACGCCTCAAGAAATATTTCAAGATTGTGCTAACGTAAAATACATGACATCTTTAGATCTCACGCAAAGCTTCTACCAAATTCAACTACATCGAGATTCTCGGAAGTATTGTGCAGTTTACTTTGAAGGATTTATATACCAATTTACTAGAGGGCCGTTTGGCTGTGCAATTAGCAGTAACGCATTAGTCAGAGCACTTGATTACGTACGTGGAAAGGAAGTAAAGAAGTGTTATCTCAATTTTGAAGACGACTTACCTTGTCTGATGGCAGACAGCACCCAAGAAAAGGAAGATATTCCAGGGTTAGTTGAAAGATTCCGGCGTAGAATCAAAACAAAGGAGCAGAAAGGAAGGGTGCTACGCTCAAGTAAAAAACAACAGAGAGGGAATAACTTCGAGATAGGAGATCGAGTTCTATTACGCACTAATCCTTCATCTGATAAGGAGAAGAAGATTTACCAAGGTTTCATGCCACTATATGAGGGACCATTTATAATTGCTGAATCACGGGGAAGGGCCACTTTCGTGCTAAAGAACATGGAAACAGGAACGGAACGAGGAACTTTCCATGTATCCCACATGAAACCATACGTAGAAATCACTGCACTCACAACAACACCCACAGGAAACCAACTTCACACAGAACATCGCGCAAGCACAGTTGAGAGAGGACTGAGAACGTAAGAAAATAAGCGCTCAGTCATGCGATTTACTAGTTACATTGTAAGCAAGCGTCGGCAGACACAGATTTACCGCGCCGTTTAAACACATTTTATCGCAAGGTCGCAGAGGTGTAACAAAGTAAAGGCTTGTGATTAAAACTTTGTATTTGTGCTGTGAGGGAGTGGATCTACGGTTACTAAATTGGTGTTTAAGTGATGTCAGCTGGGTGAATGAACTTTTGGACTCAAATATGATGAGGCTGACAGTTATAATGTAAAACTTTAAAGGCGAAGGAGATTTTATGTTTGATGTGTAGCAAAGTGTGATTCCTTTGATTACCTGAAACTATTTTATTGATGGTTACGCACTTGCATGTTTAAATATGTACATTTGGAAATTACATATGACCCAATGTTTTATGTAAAATGTATAACTTATTTTAAAGATGTTAAATTTGAAGAGGGCATATGACATTTGTTTTGAATATTTGTATGTTATGTTTTAAAGGTAAAGTTGATGTTTTAAAGAAGGGTATAATTGCATTTATTGTATTTTATGAATGTATGTAAACATAGTGGATGTGGACCAATTTCAGGGGCAGAACGATCTTTAGAGGCGCCGGGGCGACGCTTTATTTTAATTAGAGGCTTCGAAAGAAAATCTTATAGGATATAATATTTGCTTTCGACGGGGCAGATGTAACGTATCAAAATTTAGCCATATCATGCTGGGGAGTTGGGGAGCCGCCATGTTGGTTTTTGTACAGAATATTTATACGGAGACATAGGGAAATATGGCGTCGGCCTCGACAATGGCCAATTTGTCATTGAGCCTGGTGATTCAGGTCATTCGGGAGTTGCATTCCCAAGAATAGAAATGGTCTCGCAGGCTATTGTTGAACTCGCGGCAGGTTACGGAGGGAGACTAATTATGGCCGGGCGTTAACAATTAAGAAGGGCATATACAGAGTGTCCCATTGATCGTGTGTCATTTCTAACCTGTAATTTTAGACACTTCCTTTCGAGCCACAAGGATGAAATTTGGTACCTGGCTAGAGAAAGGATGTAAGTTTTGTTGAGTCTAAGCAAAATATGAAAAATATGACCTTTTGGCCCCAGAAATAGGGTCTAACCTAAAATCCAAATTTTGCCTTATGGGCTTTCAATGTTAAAATATTCGAAGTACAAAAAAGATGGAATTATTAAGCGAAACTTTCAACTAGTAGGTTTTTGGACACGAAGAACACGATGGAAGAACTATTGAGGTCAGAAATTGCAACTGTGACCCCTGAAAGGTCACAGTCAAGGTCACAGGGGTTACAAAAAATGAATCACCGCCTCAAACCTGTCGACTCATAGGTTTAAAAAGGTGCCAAGGTCAATTTTAAGGTCTTCATATCCCTCTTTTCATCTCATGACCTTCAAGGGTAACTCAGAGGTCAAAGGTCACAGAGATGGAAAAAATGAATCCAGGCTACATACGTGTCGAGTCAACAGTTTCAAAAGGTGTCAATGTCGATGGAAAGGTCATAAGATTCCTCTTTTCATCCCTTGACCTTCTAGGGTAACTCTGGGGTCAAAATGTCACAGTGATTACAAAAGGTGAAATGAGGCTGCAAAACTTTCGAATCATAGGTTTAAAAAGATGACAAGGTGGATTTTAAGGTCTTCAGATCTCTCTTTTCATCTCTTGACTATTAAGGGTAACTCAGAGGTCAAAGGTCACAGGGATGGAAAAAATGAATCCAGGCTACAAACGTGTCGAATCATAGGTTTAAAAAGGTGCCAATGTCGATGGAATGGTCATTAGATCCCTCTTTTCATCCCTTGACCTTTAAGGGTTACCCAGGGGGTCAAAGGTCAAAATGGTGACAAAAATTGAAATGAGGATAGAAACGTATCGATTCATATGTTTGAAAAGGTGCCGAGGGCGATCGTAAGGTCTTCTGATCCCTTTTTTCTTTCCTTGACCTTCAAGGGTGACTCAGGGGTCAAAGGTCCTTGGGTCATTTCACCTTTTGTAATCACTGTGATCTTTGACCCCAGAGTTACCCTAGAAGGTCAAGGGATGAAAAGTGGGATCTGATGACCTTTCCATCGACATTGGCACCTTTTTAAACTTATGATTGGACACGTTTGTAGCCGGGATTCATTTTTTTCATCCCTGTGACCTTTAACCTCTGAGTTACCCTTGATGGTCAAGAGATAAAAAAAGAGGGACCTGAAGACCTTAAAATCCACCTTGTCATCTTTTTAAACCTATGATTCGAAAGTTTTGCAGCCTCATTTCACCTTTTGTAATCACTGTGACCTTTGACCCCAGAGTTACCCTAGAAGGTCAAGGGATGAAAAGAGGAATCTTATGACCTTTCCATCGGCATTGGCACCTTTTTAAACCTATGAGTCGACAGGTTTGAGGCGGTGATTCATTTTTTGTAACCCCTGTGACCTTGACTGTGACCTTTCAGGGGTCACAGTTGCAATTTCTGACCTCAATAGTTCTTCCATCGTGTTCTTCGTGTCCAAAAACCTACTAGTTGAAAGTTTCGCTTAATAATTCCATCTTTTTTGTACTTCGAATATTTTAACATTGAAAGCCCATAAGGCAAAATTTGGATTTTAGGTTAGACCCTATTTCTGGGGCCAAAAGGTCATATTTTTCATATTTTGCTTAGACTCAACAAAACTTACATCCTTTCTCTAGCCAGGTACCAAATTTCATCCTTGTGGCTCGAAAGGAAGTGTCTAAAATTACAGGTTAGAAATGACACACGATCAATGGGACACTCTGTATAAAGAGGGACGAAGAGCGGGGGGCTGCTGCTGCTAGGCTTCGAGGCGGCGAGTCGAGGAGTCGAACGAAGGTGAAGGCTGATAGTCCAAGAAGAGGTAAGTGTCTTCTAGGCGAGTCTGATAGTCTAAGAACAGTGAAGGGGCGTCTAGCTTCGAGTCTGATGGTCTGACAACAGTGAAGTGGAAAGTGGCATGGCGGAGAAGCCAGGATTAACCCAAGGAGACGGGGATCGCCTCAGCTAGAAACTCCAGATAAACTAAAGGGATAAAGCGGTCCACTCCCCACTATTATGTGGGTACTTATTTTTAAGAGGGTACTGGTAATATTTTATGTGAAAGTGAAAAGTGAAATGGCTCGTGAAGTGATCTATGGCCTGTAAAAAATTGAGCCTGAAGATACCAAGAGTGAAAGTGATATGTTGTGAGGGTAATTTATTATGATACTGTCTATATTAATTTGTTGTATTGTGTGTGAGACGAATTAAATTGAAAAGAACAAATTACAAGGTGGAATCTAAATCTTCCTTAGCACCTTCATTCAGACATTATTGCCACCCATACGCTAGTATGTCAATGCCCTCAATTCTCCGTCATATTCTAATCTGCTTCAGTAGATTATGGTGTTCATGATTCAGTATAGTTACACAGATTTATTTGATACTATAAATGTTTTTCTTGGAACGATACTGCGAAATAGTGTTCATTAATAAATTCTTCTTATATATTTTTTCGTGAATTTACAGCACTTTATGCTGGCTTGAAGTTATTGGTTTCACGAAATTCTATAATGAGTTACGTGACAGAATATCTATTTCTAAATATAGAATTTTAGACATGCGATTTAGCGTAAAAATACTGCACTTCTGTGTATCTAAGCGTACATTCCACACTGAAATTGAAGACGAAATACAGCAAGGAATTTGGAACAGTTCGAAATGAAATGACGTTGAAAGAAAGCGCAGGGGATATGTAAAATTGGAAAGGCGGAAGACGTGATGATTGCGCCGTCAACGAATGGGCGAGTGTCAGATTGGGGCACATATAGCCGTTATGCTGGAGCGAGTGAAGTGAAATGTTCGCCTAAGGGAAAGATACCATTGGAGAAGAGAGGCACGCGCTCGCAGTAAGTACCGCTTACCTACGAGCCGCTCACAGCGCCCTGCTTGGTAGTAATGCTCATGGAGACAACACGTTGGAGGCATATTAAAAAGAAAAAAATGGAAAAGTTGGATAAGCACGAGCATCAAAGAAGCTTGTTGTTTCCAGGACGTGATCGTTTCCATAACGGACCCGGTTGTCGTCTTCATGGTAGTGGAATACGACGGAAGGAAATATGAGTAAAAAGGAGAAAGTGAATACTAGAGTTTCTCGAACGACTGAGGTACTTCTAAACTATTACCGGGATATGAAGCAGAAAGAGGGAGAATGGGGGAGAGTCAGAGATTTAGAGGCGTAAAAGGCGTGAATATATGTCTTGTTCCATCAGAAGTTATCTATCTTATATGTTTCATCAGAAGTTATCTATCTAAGGAATTATATTGTTTTCAAATTTCAAAACCTCATATAGAGATTTTACATTCCAAATACAAGAAACTGACGTTGATAGGCTCTTAATCGATGATTGTAATCAGATAAATTAGACGAATAAAATGCAAAAATAATTCGAAAGGGATGGATAGAGAATAGGCATATAGAATTTTAGCAAGCCATTAAATATAAAACTACATCCGCAGGCATTCCTATCACTTATCTAACTCAAAAAATAGTGAAGTTATCAAATGGGCAATTAGGTATGATACCACTTCAAATGATGCCTTAATCAAGTTATGAATGATGAGCTATGATCGCGTGATGTTGTGAGAAATGTAGCGGAAAGGAAAGAGCAAACTTGAAAATGAAGCTGAAAGCGGAAAGGAAGGCGAGCGATCAAAAATGAAAGAGCAATACGGCGAGGGGTCATAAAGTCAGGAATAAATGGAAAGAGAAAGGCTTTGAGGAAATGGAATCATTCGAATATACTGCTCGAACCTTTGAATCGAATGGACCCTTTCTTAATCCGCCTTACGACTCCCTCTTCGATATTCACCCAATCATCCCTTGCCCTCTTTGCTGTCTGTTTCGTCTCCTAACTTGACTTTCAGTTGATCCCCCTCCGCTTTAATATGGAATGGCCAGGTTGAGAATGTATTTTGGTGTATGCATCGTAAGTTGGAGCCTTTATAGACAAACGTCAGTTTACCATCACGCTAATAAGTGTTATTTAATTGATTATCAACTCTATTCTGCTAATATTATCGGCAAATCCAACTTAAATACATATGCACATGCAATCACTGTATCGATTGCCTGAGCAATAATGTTGCTTTCCTTTTTTTCTTCTATGTAGCAAAACAGTTTTAATCCTCACTAAACGAAAGATATATTCAGGAATCATAAATAAGGAAAGTAGGTATTAAAAATGAATACAACCATTAGTGCAAATTTATTAGACAAGGTCATTAACTGTTATTCAGTAATTAATTCTTGGTACTGGCATATAAAATACAAATGTAGTGTTTTACATTTTAAACGATGGTATGCTTTCACAATGCAAGAAGATTCCATACAAATAAGGGTTACTTTTCTCTCATTTCTTAACCACTCTTAATAAAATGTAGCAGACTGCTTGACATAAGACGTTGGATATAGCATATGCTATACTTAAGCACAATTATGATAGTACTTACTTGTAACAATGGATTGCAAAATTCCCTGATTTCCGATCAGTACACGGTAGATGTATTTTTCCGTCATATTTTTTTCCTCACCTGTTTTCTATTCTGAGAAGCTCGTGATTAATTTGTAAATTTTGCCGCTTATATCAGATTGGTGCATTATAGTGGTGCGATTATTGGGCAAAAGGAAAATCTACTCTCCCACATCATCTTTTCATGCGAATTACTTATAAGCCTTTCGTTTCAGCTGAATAACAAGCGCGGAAGTTTTGGCTCCGGGGTCATTATTCCCACCCTTTTAATTGCGTAAGGCTGTCGTCCAGCAAATGTGCGAAAATTTTGCCCATTTGTCTCGACTGCGTCATTTCGAAGGCGAGTGGAATGAGGAGAAAGAAGCTGGGAGGAAATATGTAAGCGTCGCTTTTCAATTCTTGCGCCACATTACGCTTCACTTTCGATTAGTCTCCCCAGTTGACATAACTCATGATTTCCTCCCCTCCGAACCCTTCCTCCCCAGGCAAGACGAGAGACTGAAGTGGAGAAAAAGGAGGTGGAGAAAAAAACAGGGAAGGAGAGACGGGGGGAGCGGGGGGTAAACCTTCTCCAAATTATGTAATGGATTGCGGCATCTTTGAGAGAGGCCCACAAAAAAGGGAAAAGGACGAGATCTCGCAGGAGACGAGAAAATGGGAATCCTGAGAATGAGCGAGTGTTGTGCCCAAATGAAAAATGAGTGGAAGGATCCTTCTACCGGAGGAGTAAGGATCCTCATTCAATCAGCTTCCTCCGATTCCTTTCTGGCCCCACCCATACCCTTTTTTTTCATACCCGCCTCAAACCGGCGTCCTGCGACGCGGTCCCTTGCTCTATCCCTCACGCCGCGTCGTCCCGAGCAGAATTCGCCATTCCCTTCCGTAAACCCACGCTGGCCCCCTCGCCTATTCACTCCCCTCCCCGTCCTTATCTCTACATCAGCGTCTACAGAGAATGAAAACATTCCCAATACGGATCCATTAGTTTTAAGGGAACCTTCCTCCTTCCATCCCCCGCCACCTCAGGTCCATCTTTATCGGAAGTGTCAACGCGGTGGGACGCAGAGATCTCCTTGCCTGCCCGCGACACCTGTTTCCGGAGAGGAAATGCTCCTTCTCCACTCCCCCCTCTCTCTCTCTCCTCCCTTCACATACTCCTTTCAGTGCTCGGCACCCTCGGATCTACTCAAAGGACAATCCGCCAAACAATACACATGGACGCAGGATTGATTGCAGGAAGTATCCGTTTGCTCAGGGAGCTCACATCATTTATTTCAAATCGCAAGAAAAGTCGTGCAAATGCCAGAATCCCGCTGTAATTCATTCTTGCTACTAAAGAAAACGCTTTCATTGCTCTATCAAGTACCATCAAGGACCAAGAGTCTTAAAAGCCTACCGCACAGAGCCCTTTATGCATTGCACAATAGATATGAGTTCTAAGCATTCTAAGAATAAGAGAAAGATTTAAGATTTTCCCGGAAAATGGTTTAAATAAAATTTTGTTGGGACTCACACCGGGTGATATCGTTATTAGGCACCAATGTTTCGATGACAGAGTCCACCATTGCCATCAGAGTGAATGATTTGGAGAGTTAAAACTGATAGGTAAATATTTCTTTAGATTGTTTTCCGCTAGATCGGGTTTAATTGGTCCAAACATCCTTTTAAATTTCTCAACGGCTTTTGAGCCGAAATTTTAAGGCGTGAGCTAGACTAATCAGTTCCCTTGCATTTCTTCTAAGGTGCAGGGACGTAAACATACATCCCAAATTCGTCAGGTTTCGACTCCTGGTGAACCCAGTCATAAGATGGTGACTTATGACGACATCAACCAGTGTGAAACCTATGAAGATGTTACATTAATATTCAGGAAGTTCAACAAAATCCCAAAGCTTCAATACTGACCGCATACTCAGTGCTATTGCCACTGTAATGAAAATATTATCCTGAAATGTAAATGTATAACCCTGGATATCGGGTTGCTGTATCGGCTGAGTTTGACATCCCATTCTAATGGCTCGAGTATGAATTGCGGTGGAAGGAGATTTTTAAGGGGTATACCGGGCCCAACTTGGATATAATGTGGTGGGAATTTCGAGTGAAGGACTCCGAATATCGGATGGAACGTACTCTGAAGGTCTAGAGGCGACTTTCGTTACAAGTAGGCTAATGCCAATGCCGAGTTTCTCTCTACCCTTTCTCCTAAATAATTCTTCCTCTATCTTACTCTTGAACAAGCAAATGACTTTGTTCTCGGTCACCCCCCCAAATAACAATGAAAGCAATAAATCCTTATAGCAAGAATTTATTTTGCCTAAATTTGCACACACTAATTCATTTATCCTAAAGCACAAAATACCGTGGAAAATGTGGTTGCCTAAATTTATTCAAAAATTATTAGCTATCACTTTATGATTATGTCACCAAAATAAATCTTTATGTAAAACTCAGCTCATTTGGAGAATAATTTACTTCGTTACAATGGACATACATTATTTTATCATTTTGGTAGATAAGAAGTGTTAAATACTGAGAAACGTCCAGTGAAAGAAATTTATGGTAAGAAACCAAACACTAATCCTCTGCTATTGAGGTATTCCTATCCAACCTTCGGAAAATCGGGAAGAAGCAGGTACAAAGAATTGACTTCACTTGGTCAAATTAAATTAAGAAAAGCGAGAATGAATAAATAATAATGAATGGTATAAAAATAATATATTACTTGTTCTGAGTATATTTAACGACTTATCTCGGGATTACTAAAACGTAGATGACCTACGTATTGTTGTACGTATCACCTTCTTTTATTTCTTAAATGTCAACCATTGAACCTTTTGTCAAATATTTGCTAATTCACATGATAATTACAGCAAAACAACAAATACTCTACATTTCCATTTTTCTCCTGGTTACAATGCAACATATTCAGTATATCGCTTTGAATTTGAAACTGAAAAACTATACGTATAACTGTTGGCCAAGGCTTAATAGTCCCACTCATGGAAAGCATGACATTCCTACGCAGAGGTTTCAACAAACCAGCAATTATCTAATACAAATGGCCCCAAAAACACAAAATGGTTACCGAATGGCATAGGTCTTTGCCATGAAAGGACTTGATCTTGTGGCTTCTGTTCACATCTGTACTACAATACCTGGCATCTGAAGAAAAAGTCGACTTTTCCAAGTTCAAATTAGAAATGTTAGCGAATCACCCGTATATCTCAGGAATATTCTCTGGCAAAAACAATAAAGGAAGGAATTCTCACCACCGACGAAAAGTTGAACACTTTGGCCAGCCGCCGAATGGGAACTGGTTACCAATGTTTGGGTGTGTGCTCAGGGAGATAAAAAAAAGAACTTTTTACCTTGCCTCCGCAACTCGTTCGTCAATTGTTCCTTTTTCCATCATTGCTGCCGACGCCGCCACCAGAGAGGGACTTGAAATCGTCCACTTCCCTGCACCTGTGTCCCCGTGGGCATGAATCAAGTTACTTTTTTCCCCTTTATTTTAAATGCAATTCCTTCCGTGGTGGGAGTTTCGTTTTTTCCTTGAAAAGGGTGGTAACATTAGAAGGAAGGGTTTTCTGGCGGTCGGACGGGGTCCGCAAAAGCTTTGAAATATGTTCCCCCCTTTTCTGGTTCGGCCTCGAAGACAGAAGTTAGGGAGAAGAGTACGAGAGCGTGGTAACGCTGGGGAGGCGTCTTGGAATTGTGCTAGTTTTTCGACTTCCTGATTTACGGCGTGAAGGAAAAGTTCTCAAGTTGAAATTCACCATAGCCACCGAATGGGAAACGCACTTTTTAATCAGAGGGACTTATCGATGGGATGGGGAAACTGAAATTTGGAATTTTGTCAGACGCCAGGGTCAAGAAATAAAACGCGGGCCAAAAGAAAATCAACAGTTTCCAGGAAAATTTCGCAAGTAAGGAAAACTCAATCATGAAATTCCCTGAAAAAAATATCTTGGGTACTTTTGTCCACACTGATGAAGGAGGCCTAATTTAAGGCCTCAAGTGTGGCCTATCATAACCAATTAGCAGAGCACTCATTAATACAAATGTGCTGAGTAGAGTAGATGATCTTAATAATGCAAAATGTAAATGGTAGAACTTCATTAGATCTGGAAATGAAATACGTATCATATAGGTACAATAAAAGTTGAAATATATAACACATCATCATTACTGTTTTGTGCAATAATGAATACTATGATATTAATGCCTTAACCTTATCACACACATGATTTAAACTGCAAAACTTTATAAGCTGAAAATGTAATCTAGTCCTTAATCTCCATTTTAATGACAAAAAAACTAGGAATACCAGCTCGTTGACATATCACCTATTTGGCTCAAACTTTTCACATTATTTTGGCTCTAATAATATTACTCTTCTTCAGAACTGGCCACATTTCTATGCATCCATTTTCGTCTTTGAAATATGATGGAATATTTGAGAAGGACAGTACCTACTACAATCGTACTTAGTTACCAAGTCAATTCACTAATCTTTCGCTTCATATGGGGAGTTAAAATATTTTTAAAGAAATGTGAGACTGCTAATGGTAACAAATTTTCACCACATCATCATTTACACTTGAAATGGTTGAGAAGATTGCCGTCTCTTTACATTGCTTTAATTATGTTAAATGGCAACATATGGTCAGAATAGCAAGAAGAAGGGGCATGCATATTTTGGAAAAACACAAAAGAACAAGGAGCAATTACCAAAGAAGCTGAAATTTTGGACATAGAGATTAGGTTGAATTAAGCTTTTAGGTGCTTCACCGGATAACGTTCAATCTCATCATCTATTATCATATTATCCAAGACAGTAGCGTTTCTTGTAATTTTCAATGTCGGAATATATTCAACTGTATATGGAAAATGCGGAAGCAAAGTAAATTACTAATATAACTTGTCTCATACATAGACTATATCAATTGATACAAAGGTGATTATTTACTGTTTTCTCTTAGTTACATTTTAATCTATAAAAAACTAATTTGATGCAGTGAAATTTTGAGCAGAGTTCTCCATGATGAATTGTATATAATATAATGAATTGCCATTCTAGTGAAATGTAGTAAACTGTCTTCGCCACGCAGCTAAGGAGAATTATTGTAATTACTTTTAAAATGCCCATTGTGTTATCATAAGTTTTGTCTTCCATAGAACGAAGTTAACAAAATTACACCAATGATCTTTTACACCAATGCCTTTAATATTCACTCGCAAACGTTGGCATCCTGCGATTTAATTCCATACCTCGTGCGCGAGTTTTCATCTGCAAAGTCCAAAGAGAAGAAAACAAGATAAAAAAGAATGTTAAATTATTAAATGGGACGCTCCCACCCACTTGATCTCTTCGGTCTTCACAGAAAAGCGTTTATCTTCCGTCCAGCAAAAACTCATCTATTGAATGAACATCCCGATGATGTGGGTAGGATGATAGAATAGGATATGACGCGTGGTTCGGAGTTGTGCTCTGGTGCCTGCGCGTATACATTTTCAGCCGGGTTGGGACGCAAGCCATAGGGAGAGAGAGCACCAAATAAAAACACGGGAAGCAGTGAAAAGGAGAGGAGGCAAGGGAGCGAACCAAGGCGGAAAGAATGGAGTGATGGTGACGAAAGCAAGAGCAATGAATAAACTAGTCGTCTGTGTCGGAAAACGTAGGTACTTCAACTACCGTCAATTGGGCTTGCTTCAGGGTTCATCACTATAGATGTTCGATACATCTTTTTCCATGCCACCCGTACATTTCTTTTGTGATAACTGTGACGGGTCAAGACAAAAAACACATAACAAATGGTATATTTTGATTACGTATATATGATTAGATATATGACTTCGCTAAAACAAAAAGGTCAAAAAGTTGGAAGCATTTTAAGAAACTTCTCGGATCCAGAAGTTCACACGTTATTGCTGTTAATAGAAAATGATAATTATTTGTTCACCCTTCCATCACCAAGCACACATTCCAAGTCAATATTAAAAAGACAAAGTGTCAACAGGTGAGCTGATAATCGAACAAGGTACCTGCAATCCTTTTTCAATAAATAAAATATCGCTCATAGTAAAGTTAACTCCTAATGTCAAGTGTAAGGTCTGATAATTAGGCTAATTACCCATATGGGATCTCCATGGTACCTACTACTTAATCACTGACGAAGGAAGTGCGTTTCAAGTAGGTTGTTCTTTACGCACTAAACCACGTTGTAAGCTCGTTGGAAGTGTGCTTCTTTTACCTCGAATAGTGCGTTGTAACCTTGTAAAATTTGGACAGAGTCAGTTGTGAACGGGTTGCAAATGCGTTGTAAGTGCGTTATAACCGCGTTGCCAACATCGTGTATATTGTGGGCACATGTGCACGTAGAACTCTATCTATGTATTCAATCGAATGGTTTATACAAAACACTCTAGAATACCTTGCATGAATGCACCTAGCACCAAAATTTAAAAAAATAAATTGGAAATGGAGAATGATAAGTTTCTATGTGCATTAGATAAATATATTTTTTTATTTCATTTCACTAGTCATTTTTCTCGTTCATTCAGAAATAACTGCCTAATCTACATTCCTATCCTAGCATTCACCTAACTCAAACGACCTATTTCCCATCAATTGCGTAACGCTTTCGGATAACAACGCTGATCAGAAGGCCATATATATATACAGCTGCTGGCTGGCATTCATTCGATTGTGATTATTAACTTACTAAAAGATAGCCACTGGGCTACTTCGCGCTCTTAAAGCATTGCACAAATGACAATTCCGTGGCTAAATCTTTGCCTGACCGTTAAGAATATACATAACTATATGCATAACTAATGTTATTTCACCTCCCGGAGAGAAAAATAAGAATTTCTTCAATAACATGGCAGTCCATAAGAACAAACTTTACAATAAGCTTTCCCATGTTAGCCGGATGCGCGAGAAAGTGCGTTGCAAGTACATTTTCTCCATATACCTACAACGCGCTTAACCGCGTTGGCTTCGCGTTGTAACTGCGTTGTTGAGGGTGGACGAAAGTGTGTTGTAATGATGATCTTACGACATGCTTGCAACGCACTTTATCACGTTGCAAATGCGGTGAAACTACGTTGGAAGAGAGTTATAAAGGAAGTACGTTGTATCAAAGTTGTGAGCCTGTTGGAAGTCTGTTACAACACGTTTACAACTTACTTACAACGGACTTACAACGCAATATCTTGTTCAGCTGCTTCGTCAGGGATTCTTCAATTGATAATCGTTATGCACTGAACTGTGAGAATTAACCCCGAAAGGCTCATTAATAGTCAATGGTAGTTTTGAAGTTTCCCAAATATTAACTCAAGAACAACATGCTGAGATAATTAACTAAAACACGCGATGCAAACAGGCTCCAAACTTTTCTATCAAATTTCACAACCATTCCGCAACCCCTATGGCCCGGGTGCTATAGCGTACATACTCCAACATATATACACGTAAATATGTGTACAGTTTTCGATTCATGTTCCCGATCTCGAACATCCCACATCTTTCCGCACCCCACACACCCCACTATCTCCGTGCCCCCCCTTACAGTAACAATACCATTCCCACCCTCTCCACTTCCCAATCCGCAACTCACACACACGCACATCTTCTACCCCACAACAATGGAGTGGTTTGCACAAAAGACCTCCCCGCAGATACCCATTATTTAGAAAAAAATCGCTCGGCCTCCTCGCGGCATTATTCTTTCCAGATCCCCCCCAAAACTCACCCCCTCCCAGTACACACCCCGTGATCTCTCCGCCTCTCCCCCACCGAACGAGAATCCTTCCCGACATCCATTTCAACCATCCAACCTCACTTCCTCCTCCTCATCCCACCCAGCAACCGACCCACTTAGTCCCAACGCAAACCACTACGCCTGTGCAAGGCTGGAGACCCCCGCGGGCTGTTTTCGAGGAAGACGGGGACAGAAAAGGATTTTCGGTACTCTTGCGATGAAGGGGGAAGGAGGACGTGCATCGGTGGAGGGAGAGAATTGCTGAGCCTCGCCAGGTCAGGGAGAGAAGAGGAGGGAGAAGATACCCTTCCTTTTCCACGACGCAGAGGCAATCCATGAGCAATACGTGAGACGGTGGTGGGAGGGAAGAGAAAAATACAAGGAAAGCGAAGTCTACGGATTTATGATGAAATCAATGGGAGGAGGAGCGGGGAAAGGCGGGGAGGACTGGGCTTCGAGGTTGTATCGTAAGACGTTGGGAAACTGGGAGAAGAGGGGGGAGGAGACGGACTGCCCTCTATCGCACGCCTCAGGGTTGGATTTCTTCTCTTGCCAAAGAATTTCCTTCCTTGCCCTTTGGGTTGGAGTGAAAAATTTTATTTCACCGATGAAAAATAAGACAAAACTTTGACATTTTGGAGAGTACTGAAAACAGAGCGCTCAAAACTAAGGCTGTAAAAGGATCTTGTGGATGATGCAAAAAGCAAAAAGAAAAAAAAATCGAAAAGTTTATCTGCGTAATATGCCGCAACGCACAAAGGATTAATTTCTCACATGTGCCGAAGTACATTATTTTACTCGTGGTAGCAACTGCTTTATTTCTCAGTTGTTATTTAAAACAATACAACTAAGACAAATAATACTTGTGTCTTTAAATATCTCAAAAGGTCATTCCCATTAACCATAATGATCCCCCTCTATGGGTTAAACATTTTTCTAATTTGAGGATGATATTTTTATTCCCTCTTTAGTCAAATTTTTTAATCCGCGCCTGTGCCGAGTCCAAATTCATTCTGGGTCAGAAATGCCCCATTAGGCATCGAAAGTACCAAAAACGTTATGATTTAAAATGATCAAATCCTATTAACACTAAAATAAAATATGTTTGCACGACTATGGCTACAACACTTGAGCATCATCATCAGGTGAAGTGAAAAGGACAACATGGAAAGTTTAAAAGCTTCATGGAATGTCACTGCGTTTGAAGTAATTCAGTACAGTAACAACCTCTCCTGAATTTCAGCCCCGCAATTTTCACGGACAAGAGATAAACCTGTGTTATCATCAATTTAAAGATGAAAAGATGAATATCCTCAAGAAAGGATGAATGAATGCTTCAACCGACCCATTTGCTACCTGGAGGATTTGCCAATTCATTGCAACGTGACCCTCAACTCTTCAACGCCGAGTGGACTTCTTTTGCGTGTTAGCACGAGCACACAAGCAAGTTCATTCTGGAGTGAATGTGGCGAAGCACAAGAGCAAACACAGTGGGTGACTAAATACTAGAACAAACAAAGGAGCTTTGCCGATAAAGATGATAAAATTGGGACTAAGACAGCAGATATCGTGGCTGGAAGATGACGAAGGGCATTTCACTGACTTCGTCTACATAACAGTCATCAAGAAATATGTCAAACTCTTAGATAGGCAGTTGACTCATCCACATTATTGCTGCTTTCGTGAGACCTTATCAGAGCGGTGGCGTCAACACAACCGTACTTACTTAAATTAATGTGGGGGATATCCATCGGTACACATCACACACGGCTGGACCCTTTAGATCCCGAGGAAAAAACTCTCCCTTACCCTGCACCTTGGATAACAGGTCAACGCACGTCGAATAATTTGTAAAGTTTTAGAAAACGCTGTATCTCGAATAACACGGATGAGAGTGAGGATAGCATACCTATTGGGGATACGATTGATAAAGAAAATCCAAGTTCCGCCGGGGATGCCGATAGCGCGAGTGATGAAGACGCAGGAGACTCATTGACGTCTACTGTAGCTCCCTTGTGTTAATAATATCTTATTGGTTTACATATATATATATATTTACAGTACCATTCATGAATCGACACTCGAGAATCAATAGCATAGGATTATTTATCTGGATTGGAACCGAAAAAAACTGGAATGAACTCATACCAATCATTACTATATAATATCGACAAATACATATACATCCGGACAAAAGGAATTTGTCTTTCTCCCTTTTTTATGGCTTTTATGTATCAAAATCCGAAAATATAAAAAATATTGGCTGCACATTAATGATTTCTCTCAAAGCATATACTTTTGGCAACAGATACCACTTAATATCATTGACAACATGCAACTAATGTTTAAATCACATCGCAGAATATGCATCGCAGGATTAGGTATATTGCTAATACTAATGAAATACCAATTTCAATAGTTAGTGGACGGTCACCCCTCCTTTGACGGTTTTACATTTTTAGTGAACGATAGCATTAAAACTTTATAGAGTATGATTGTGATGTTTTTCTTGATTCCACCTTAGATTGTATGTAGTCTTTTTTTTCGTTGTTGGTTAAGTTATTTTCCTCGTATCATGTAATTATTTTTTCCACGACGGCGACCCATCAAGTATCAGGCGTTCGCTCCAAACTCTTAATCTCATAAGTAAAATATTTTATTGCAGACAACAGAAGAAATTTGGCAATACCCATTCAAAGATGACATTCTACTGTAGCCGTAATTTACATTGAACCATCATCATATGGATAAATTTTCCCTTGCTTCTAATATGTGGAATAAAATATTCAAAAAGTATATTTCTCGTTGCGTGCCCTCACAGAGTATAACAGACATGAGCAATCAATATCCTTTGAAATTCAGACGTCCTTTCGCTCCATTCAGGGATAATATCACGATTAAAATCATGCTCTGATGTTAAACAAGTTTTTTAAGTTAAAAAGTGTGAAATATGGAAATCTTTATGAACGAAAAGATGTTTAGAAATAAAACACAAGAGCGTTAATAGGCGGTTGGCCCCCTTCGGTGGGGAGCAGGTAACGCATGATGATGTAGCCTTGCTACGAAACCATGGTCGTGCCTAATAAGCGTGTATCTGGAAACAGCAGTGTTGATAAATTTTTTCCTACTGATCAAACCTACATAAACCCAAAGTTATAAAAATTATGAAATAATGATATTTAAAAGCTTTGACTGCATAAAAGTGAAAAAAAAATGAAATCACAAATATTGGGGATTATGAAACATTTCTGTCGACTTTTTGTACATACTATATGATAGGTAGACGCTTCTGATTATACTTATATTTTTCATGTAACATTACATAATTATATTCAATATTTCTGAGTATATGATGAAATGCAATAGAGAGCATGATATCGGGTTAGACAGGTGGCTGGAATACCGATTATTTATATCATTGATAATTGGTACATTTGTTTTTAGAACAATGAGGGAAATTACCACCTGGTAGCACCTGCTTGTTACCAACAGTAAATTACACAAACGGTTCATAGAAGAGCACCATTTGACACAAGATTAGTATATATCTACATTATTCGCCGCAAATTGCAGCAAGGGTGTGTGGTAGGGGTTGGTAGGATAGATTTTCTACTGGATAGTCCTCAGGATTTACTTGGTGGAACTGCATGATGGTAGCAATGAGAAAAAACCACTTTGTAATATTCCACAAGTTTATTCAGACACCAACCTAGGTTCGACTGTAGTACAACCTTGAAGATGATGGTACTACAATCAAAACCTAGGTCGGTGTCCGAATAAAACTATGGAACCTTACAAAATGGTTTTTTCTCCTTGCTACGGGTTTTCTACGTTTTCACTGCTTCTCTTCACCTTCCATTCTATAAGTAGAACATGCTTTACCCTATTTCTATTACGTGAAAACATAAAGAATTGTAACTTATTCAACAAATTGAATGCAAAATTCATATAAGTAATAACATATGGCTAACTAATAACCTATTTAAACCGGAAACAAAATATTCCAGTACCTACTCATATAAATATTGGCGGTTAACGATGGAAGAAGGTAAATTAAAATAATAATATCTATCAGAAGGTACGTGGTGATAAACCTACCTTGCAAGTAAGCAATGACCATTCCATGCTTGTATTCATTTGTTTCTTTCAAAATATGTATTTTTTTAGGGAACCGCTTCAAATAATGTTCTGTAAATAACAGTGAACCTGCAGAAAAAAGGATTATTTAGAGATAAAAATATTACAATTACATGCATACATACACGTATATACACACAGTATGCAAATTTTGGCGAACTCTGGTAATTTTATTCATTATTATTCATTAGGAATTATCAGTCCATAAAATAATAAATAGAAACTATCTTCACGAAAAACAAGACTGCTTCATGTCAGCAATGTCCTCGTCTGGGCAAATTCTGAATGGCTTTATTAATGAGCGTATCCATGCGTCTCGCAAACGAAATACAAAGAGCAGAATGTATGTTAAATATATTTTACTTAGCAAGTGCTGATAGTACTATTCTCATCTACCTAAGCACATATTATGATTTGTTTTTACTTTGAAGCTATGTGCCCTCGCTTAAATGGCTGGACATTTAAATTTTGGAAGATATTGATATTACTCAATTTTACTCATCCATTCTTTGCTAAAAACAGTATCCTAACATATATATCAACCGTGGCAACCCTAACAAAGTTTAAGATGCAAATTTTTATTAATTACTTTCGCAGACGCCAGTTCGCACCCTTCCCCTTCCCAGCGCTCCTCCTCTAGACTCCGGAGACCAGTTTCTTGCCAGTCAAATCCCTCCATCCTGATCTGTCGCCCGCGCTGCATCTTACATCCACATTGCCTCTTGGCCAGGAACCAATCCAAATCCACGCCCCCCTCCTCCCTTTCCCACGTCGACTGCCTCCTTGGCCTCCCGTCTCGCAACTCATTCCTAATGGCATCCCATTTCACAGTTGAGAAAGCCAGGACCGGGCATCTTCCTCCCCGTGTGGGACGAAGGATTAAAGGAGAGGGGAAAATAGTGGAGGTGCCGGCAAGAAGAACGGTTTCCTCCCCTTATTGCCACCTTCCGCATCCCCTCCCTCATTTTCCCTTGCACCTTTGCAGTCAGGTAGGCACTCGGAAAATATTTCAGATTTATTCCGAGAATTTCCAATTTTTCTCCACATCTCGAAGGCAGTAGTCGAGGTCCATGTGACAGCACGGGCTATTCTCAAGCGTCGAGGTAATGGCATGAAATGTGGCCATTATTTCAGCGAAAAGAAATATTTCAAGCATACAGCATTTTCAGCATGAAAAATTGATATTAAATATCTATTTTCTAGGATTAGCTGCCATCTCTAAGCACGGAAATCTCTAAAAACACTATGGCGCTCAGTGTTATAAGCACTAGCAAAAAATAGCATTTTTCATAAAACTGTTCTCCATTTCATCCAAAATTTCTCTCTAGATCTATGATTAAAATATTTTATTTTCATTTTTATATATTTCGATGCCAATCATTTTTTATCACAGCAACCTCGATTTTTTTTAACACCTCTCGTCGTGTATATGTGAGGGGTTTATATCTTTCTGCAGACAAAAATATAGTTAATATTTATTATATTTCCCCATAAAATGCATATAAGATCAATGAGTATATAATAATGGATAAAGAAATGACTGGTGTTAGTTGGTGCATTACACATATGTTTTTGATTGCCATTAATTGCTTAAGGCAAATTCAGCAGCTGAGATTATTACCTATCACTGTAGTATTTGTTTTGTTTATTGAACGCCTTCTAAATAATTCAGTTTATTAATGAGAAGTGTCATTTTGTGTGACATAAGACTAAACTGCCGTATTTATAATGAGACAGTAGCATGAATGGCTGATAAACCAGTATAAGGTATCACTTGCTATCAATCGTGTAGCGACCAAATTCATCTGAGTATCAATACTGAAGTTATCTTCAGGATTTATACTCAAGATAGCAGAAGTTTTAGGTTGAAGGAATGAAGGGAAGACAGGATTTTTATCTCAATCTTGTCCCAATAAATTATTATTAATACAATTAAGCGCGCAACGCATGCTGGCAATGATATTACATTATGAAAAGTATATTCGAGTGGCTTGGCGTAGATGGTTTTCTACCGATCAGAGAATGTTTAGATTGAGTATTTCTAATAGGGCAGGAAAATTTCAGCAAAATAATGAATTTAAAGCAAAGCAAGGAAGGTACACTTCCTCATAATATGCCGTTAATATCTACAAAATTATCTACCATGCACCGAAAAAAATACATAACATCGAATAAAATAATTCTTAGTTTTAGCAAAAATTACTCAATCCGAATTCTTTATTGATGTATAAGTCATAAGCACACGACGGACACGAAATAAGTATCGCGTAAAAAAGTACTGTATTACCAAAAATGGTTTTATGGAAAACTTTTAATCACCAACACGTGCTACAAACGGTGAAATATCACAACAGTAAATATTGTGCAGCCTAAACACTATGCAAAAAATTGCAATAATATTTTTTTCTCACATTATCAATTTATCTCACCACTTGCAATCTTTCCATCAGCATATAACGGGAATATTAGATAATGCTGTCTATATGCGTACTTGGTGCTGATATGATCTTATTACCTTGCAAACCGTAAATCAATACCATAACGAATTCATAAAAATGCATCACGATTTATGTATCGACGATGCATCCATAACTACCTGCAATATTTACCGGTGCATAAAGTTCAAATTTATAGTAATGTTAAACTCTTTTTCGTACCTTAGGCAATTACAAAACCCTACTTTGAGATTAATTACTATACTTGTTCTTCAGCACCGACCCTATCAAAGTAGTAGTAAAAGGCATGGTAGCACCTCAAATGGGCAAGAATGATGACCTACACTGCTCAAAATGAATCTTTTCTCAAAGGATAAATTTTCATCCCCCTCGAGCAATTCACACCATTAAAAAAATCTCCAATTCCGTTACTCTTTCGCATCTCGGCATTTCACCTCACCGCTTCCCGCATAACTGCCTTCCCTCCCACCCCCGGCCGTTGTAACGCCTAACCTCCCCATCCCACTCCCCTTTCCACCCCGCAATTTGAATGCTTACCGTCCACCTTCAGCGCCCCTAGACGCTACGTCACGGTAAATTTGAGAGTGAGGAGGAAGGGGGAAAGGAGACGAGCGGTGGTGGAATAGTTGGGCGGTTCGGGAGTGAGTACTAGGGGAGTCCCTTGGAGATCAGAGGTATCATTACTCCCCAGCCTCCTCTGTGCTCATACCCACTGCTCCCCTGATTCCCATCCTTTCTGGCTAACCGGCTCCATTAAACGTCTAGGATAAATGATCAGTCTTCACCGAGGATTTAGGGCGAGGAGTCTTGGGTCGGGATGGGGGATGCTAATGGGAGGGGAAGGGTCGGCGTGGGAGGAGGGGGCGGGAATGGAGCGAAGTTGCAACTGGAAGGAGGGGGCGACGGGGGCGTCGGGTCATTCGCGGGGTTGGTTGCCATAGAATCCGCTCAGAATAGCAAAGCGGCGCTCCTGTCGCCTAGGAGTCCGCGAAAATATTAAGGCTGCAGTTTAGCGCAGGGGACGTGATGAGATTTTCCCGTTCCGCGGCGCGCGTGGGGATTTAATGTGCTGTGTAGAGTGGGGCTGACGGGGTGAGAAGTGGAGGCAGTCGCGATCAAAAATTGAGCTACTGCCTCTCCACGTATTCAGTCCATGCAAATAAGGCGTTGCTACTAGACCTCTCTCTTCCATCAAACCCCCTGATAGCTGAAGATGTGCTTCTTGAATCTCCTCGGGCGGCGGGAAACGTCATACGTTCCAGCGATGAAATACGAATCGAGGTTCCCAGGAATCTAGATTTAATTTCATAATAAAATTGAAATATATCTCTCTTGTGAGTGTTTGTAAAATATCCTGAACGTTTTTATTTTAAAATTAACCACAAATTAGACGATGTTAGTTAATTGAAGAATAACTGTAGCCTGTAGGTTTTCTTCATTTACAGCTACAAGCTAACAACTGCTAAGAAATAGTTTAGTTTATTAAGGGAAGATATTTGCCTTACTAAGTAGACATAATGCATCAATATAGCTTGACTCGGGAGTGATAGGTAAATGGATCATATATCGGTGCTGATTATCAGATGGTTATAATACTCCATTCTGCCAAGGCGAATACACTTGCTTTGCTCATAATGATAATAACAACATAACGAAAGAGCAATATGATGACTGAAACATAGAGCGTTATTTCCTCTGGCAAAAATAAGTCTTATTTATTAGATATGACTCCGCATTTAAAAAAAAGTCTTCCCTACTTTGATACATGATAAAGCCACCATAATTACACAGAAACTGAAACCGGTCAAAAACATAAGTCAGCAGTCAGCAGTGATGAATATTTGTTTCTAAAGTAAGATATGCTGTGGCTTATGGTATTTCACTCAAAGAATTATGACAAAGAAGTCTGCACGTGAATATGAAAAACAGAAGATACATGCATAAAATCTGAAACTCCCCTCTACGGGTACACTAAGAGCGGAGGTGAATGCAAACGCTACAATATCATATTCTTCTCAGGAAGTGTAATGAGTGAATCTGAAGATATCTGAAGAGTAACGGCCTTTTATGTTCATAAGAGAAATGCATGGATAAGGATGATAAGTTACGCCCCATGAACAAAAATCCCAAAAAGCGAATGGTGAGATATAGGACATTATTTAAGAAACAGTAAACCATCAAGTTCTTTCAGGTAAATAATCAGAGGTAGAAAAAGTTTTTCAAAGAAATACGTGAATTAGAAGAAATATAAACGCATCGGTGCGCGGATGTGTGGCGTTATCTTTATTATATAACCATAAATTCCATTCTTTTGCATCATAGCACATGAAGTAGGTATTGACAAAGACTAATAGATTTTATTTTTATTATCCCCTTCCTTAACATTCTAAGTTTTATGCTTTTTCCGTACACTATTTCTCTAATCTGATAAGTATACTGATTATAATCAGCTCCTACAATGCATACCTCTTTGCACATACAAAATAAGTAATAATGAAATAACAAACGTGGAATCCATTAAATATCTTGGAATAAGACTGACACATAATCTTTCCTGGGGTAAACATATACGTGAAATAATGGGTCAAGCTAATCGTACACTGGGTTTCATCAAAAGAGTATTGGGTAAATGTGACGATCATGTACGAGAAATCAGCTACTTTTCCCTTGTTAGACCTCATTTGGAATATGCTGCCAGTGTATGGGATCCCTACGAAATCGGTGTAAGTAATGAAATTGAACGTGTGCAGCGAAGATCGGCAAGATTTGTAAAGGGACGAAACGATAATTATGTTAGCGTAACCAGTCTATTAAATGAATTGAAATGAGAATCATTGTCAGATCGCAGGTTGAAATTTAGACTAAATCTCTTAAACAAATTTCAAGGCAATATTTTCAGTGATGAAGTTAAAAATATTTTACGAACCCCAACTTACTATGGCAGACTGGACCATATTCATAAAATTAGAGAAATTGATTGCCGAACTGATAGATTCAAGATGTCCTTTTTCCCTCGAACAATTAGAGATACGAATAACGGTAAATATGTCCTATCAGAGAGTAGCAATGAATAGCATTGGTAGCTGCATGTTGGTATGAGTACTTAAAGCTAACCCTACTAACAGAATGTTTTTGCATGTTTTCTTAGCAATTTGTATCTTTTTTTAAATAGTGTTGTTCTGACTACTATATTAATACTATTCCTTTTTAATGCATCATATGTAGTGCATGTTTGGTGAGAAATCACCCCCTGCCACACACCCTCGTGGTGGCTTGCAGGGTATTATGTATATGTAGATACCTATATGTGAAATTTCTCCATAGTAGAAAAAAGGAACAAACTTTGCGAATGCCACTAAAACATTTTTGTTTTTTTATTCAGGTGGTCATCTTCCTGAAGATGACAAACTGTTGAAACCCGGGTCGTGAATAAATATATTTTTAGCATAATTCCCGAAGTTTGTACCTTTTTTCCACTACGGAGAAAGTTCATATAGTTACCCCTGACACCGTACGAAATGCCACACCTCTAATTACTTCGTCCAACTACTCTGCTTCCTTATCCTTATTTCCACATTAATTCAAGGCCTTTTTGCTACACCTCTCTTCTTACCCAATGCACCTCCCCTTTATTCACCAAACTAGTTTAATACACCGCAGTCTTTTTCATCGTGCATGTACCGTTCCAAAATTTTATGATTCCGAGTTCTGAACCCCAGTATTGGTCCTGGAACTATATAACGCCTCGCTCCACATCACGTTCTATGTTAACTTCTTCTTCATACATATATTTGCTTATATTTCCTGTCGTAAGTTTCCTCATAAACCCCTATACTCTATCTTTATTACCTGACTTGTGCCCTAAATTCTTACTCCCACCTTAGTTCTAGACATGATAGATACGTAGGTTTAGGACTAATAGAGTGATATCAAAGTTGCTAAAAACAGAATGAAGACAAATCATAAACAGAACGTTCGAAAATAGACATAATATTAGTTCCCATCAATACTTTTTATGTCTATAAAATACCTCAAAGATTTATAAGCTTTTTAAATCTTTATTAAAACCTACATTAATATTTACGTCTCCATAAACACCGAGTTTCCCCTCCTAACACCTCGCCTTTTCTCACACCTATTCTATCGCTGCATACTTCACCACCATAGCTTTAGTGTTCACTTTCCTTGAATTAACTATAATTTTTAAGCTTTTTTAGTTTCATGTATACTCCGGTCATATACCCTTGTATCATGGAATAAATCAACTGGAATAAAGATGTGTTCTGATAATTATTCTGTCTTGATCTAATTTTTTAAAATATTTACTCACGTATAAAATAGGGACAATATGTGTTGAGAAAATGCACTAAACTGATACAACCAGAATGCAGAGTTACTTACTTACAGATCAGCGAAAGGTAGTATTTCATAGTCTAATAAAAAAAGAATTAAATCTCCCTTAAAAATTATCTGAGAATATACCCTTAAAGTAAGTTATATTATATCTTACTGTATAGTGAGGAATGAGGGACTATGCCACCTGTACTTAGAATGGAAGTAATTTAAAATAGTGCCCTTTAACATCAACTAGAGCTTAAAACCATCAAATTGCCATATTTGACTAAACAGACCAATGTGTATTCTGTTCTGAAAGACAGAATTCATTTATATTTAAGGGAAAAATCATTGAACCAACAAGATAATATAAATTAATCAAGGAAATCCTTAGAAAAAACCAATAGTTTTATAGAAAAATCCCCTCTACATCCACGATTATTATAGTCAAGTTGGATTATGAATTAACAACGTTACCTACATCATAAATATCTGTTAATAGAAATCAAAAGCTGTCGGCGGTAACTTGTCACACATTGGCTTCATTTTTCAAGGTAAATTTAGACCACACCAAGTAAGGAAAATCAAATTTTATCTCATGCGTAGACCCAAGATAGGATGAAGGTTTTTTATTTTTTAGGTAGAAAATTGCATTAAATAATCGATAAGTAAAACAGAATTGGCCAATTATACGGCAAAACCTCGGATCTACACAACAATTTGTACGAATGGAGGAAACCAGTAAGAAAAATATATCCGGAAGCATGAAGAAATGAGGAATTCGTGAGGTAATCTTGTGCCTCTCACAGGGTAGTGAGCGAAAGGCTTAAGGGTTTGCGCCGGAAAAAAAATCTGGACTCTTGAGGGAGGAGAGAGGAAGGAAGCCCCGAGTTTGGAGAGAAAAGCCTCCTCCTCCTTTACTCCCCCTCAGACCTTCCCGCACACACAACGGACCACCTATCCTCCCATCCCCTCTTCATTTCATATCGCGGTTGCATCAGGCATTGAAATTTTAATGAGGGACGAGTAGAACCGGGACGAATGTTCGGTTGGAAGCCGCAAGATGGCGCAACAGGAAGGAAGCGAGCGGCGGCAGAGCGTTGAGAAAGTCCACCGCCACACATCTAGCCTGCGCCTGCTCCAGCGAAGGGGAGGAGAGGGAAGCTTCAGAAGGGCGTGAAGGGTGCTCTCCTGGGAACGGAGCTCTGGGAGGGAGCGTGCGTAGGTACTGCCATCTCCGCGGCAAGCTTGGAAATGCAACAAACTCCCCTAGCATGGTTGATACAATCATCCATATCTATATATTAGCCTGCAAGCCACCATAAAGTTGTGTGGCAGGGGGTGAGTTTACATCAAACCTGCATTACACATCAGACATGAAAAGAATTGGTAGTCATACCCTAGTCTAAACTTCATAATTTAAAAAAATAAAAATGGCAAATCATGCATGTAAAAATATGCTGGTAATTGGGTTTGCCTAAAGTTCTCATACCATTAAGCAACTACCCATGCTATCCCTTCATACACTCGTACTATTATACTATTATACTTTTATACTTATACTATTGGATATATTTACAACTATTCATATCCTTATTAGTAGAAGGAAGGACAATTTTAAACCAGCAGTTAGGCAATCAATTAGACTAATTTTATGATTATGGTTCAGTTTGCCGTAGTAAGGTGGTGTTCGCAAAATGTTTTAACGCCATCAGTGAAAATATTATCTTGTAATTTATTTGAGAAATCAATTCTACATTTCAGCCTACGGTGTAAGAATGATTCCCATTTTTGTTCATGTAATAGACTAATTATGTTATTCGGTTATCATACCATCCCTTTACAAAACTTGCCCATCTTTACTGCAAAAATTAAAGTTCACTATTTATCTCTCATCTAACTAATGATTCCAAATCAGATGAAATATTGATCGACACACGTTCCTTGAAAAAGAAAGCTTTAGCTGAGCTACTCTTGAATCATTTCGTTCAATATAAACTACTCTGAGATGCAAAAATGTTCCATTTAGTAATGAAGGCTGTTCGGGTGCTCCACCAGGTCGATTCCTCCATCGCTGCCGACGTTTCGAAGAAAGACTCTTTCTTAGAAACGTCTTTAGCGTTCGAAAACTAGCGATCTTTTTTCATGTTCCATTTAACTGCATGATTGCAAATGGGGTAGGTTTTATATTCATCGATTAAAGCATCCAATAATTCGGCCACCAAGGACGCAAGGTTCATCTTTCGGGTTATACAAACGGCAGAATAAATAACCTAGTAGGTTATTTATTCTGCCAGTTAGAGAAGATTTAATGAAAAGTCACTAATTTTTGTTGCATGTAACAAACAACTCTTGTTGCACTGTTTATATTGACAAATTTCTCACTCCTCTTCATACAACCGAACACCATTTTTCTTCAATCATCCTTCTGCGTTACGCTGAGCATATGTACCTCGCACACCCACCTAAACTGCTACTTCATCATGTTTCCGCGCACAAACTATTTTCCTCCCTTTTCATGGTCCAAAATTCTTCATTCATTTTTTCCTCTATCATTCCATTTCACGCTGTACAATCACGTCCATATCTATATTTATAATTCTTGGCTGCAATATTTTTCCATATTTTAGGCCCCAAAACCATACAAAGCCACACTATATCAATTGTAGTTTACGATCAGCTTATCGTCAATAACGAATCTTTTGCAAGTCAATCCTTACTCTCTCACCAGTTGCACAATTTGTTTATCTACAAAAGATATTCATATGTTTTACACCTGCACATTTCCACACATTTCTAATGGCTAAATATGCGTAAATATCGGTAGGATATATGTCGGTCAACGGTCAACTTTCAACTTATATCTATTTAACTGGCCTCAGAATATAACGACTTATATATAACCTTAACTACGCATTCTTACGAGTTTTTTTAACTTTAGTAATGAAAAAAACTAAATAAAATGGATAAAGTTTGTGCTAGATATATAAATTTTTTTTTTCTAGCTCAACAGAATAAGTACTTGAGCTCACGATTCTTAAGCATACCCTTTTAACCATGCAATCCATTGGTAGATTTGCATACCTACTCTATAAGATACATTCTTTAAATCATTTTTCAAATTAATATCAAAAATATTAAATAGCCCAAAAATGTTCCTTTTCTACGCAGGAATACTCAAAGAGCAACATTTCTTTCCAAATATAGCTAATAATCAGCACACAAACTCGGGCATGAATCGCGTTCCAAAAAGTGCATCCAAAGCTTACGATTCCGTGAATATTAGCTCTCACACCAAAAATACAGTACATATTTTGCATGGTAATGTTAACGACATAGCATTATGGCATTACTATCAGCTTACTTGAATGATTACAAATGGTAGCATTTGAAAATTTGGCTTAATTACACCAGTGAGACCTCTCGAAAAAATAAGTGCAGGGATCGACGCGAGGAGTGGCTTAAAAACCTTCTTGGTTTAAGAAAATTCTCTCAAGATTTAATTGAAATTTGAGGAATTATTTTATTTTTTCACACCACCAAGCGTTTCCTTTTGGGCAACCTTTTTCCAAAACATTCATAAAGACATCCATTAAGTGAAAAGAGGGAAAAGTTGGATAGGTTGTGTTGAGGGAATATTATCCGAGAAATAAATATGTACACGCATATTTTATATGTATTTGGAGAGCGATGAGGGGAAAAGTTGAGAGCGAGACATATATGGAATGAGATCTCGAAATGTGCTTAGGGTAACCCATGGGGAAAATGAGTTTTACGGAAAGAGAAATTGAGATTTTGTTTAAGGAATGAGCACGCGACGAGGGGGAGGAGAGACAGGAGATTTTTGTCCGGAAAACGAGTTGGAGAAAGAAAGGAGTGGGAACTCATGGGAAATTCCAGGGAAGGAACTTTAGAATGTAATGATTAAAGCAATTTTCAACCTTAAATAAATGAATCCATAAAATGTTCAGAAATTAATGCAGGGCGCTCAAGATTAATCTCGATGTTTACCAGGGAAAAGAAATGTAAGCCTAGGTACTTTGACCTGGGATATGTAAGATGCTGTGTGTAAAAACGTTTAATACACTTGATGATTCCAATGAAATTGCGCCAGGCTATTACAACTGTCAAAAATTTGAATTTATATAAGCCTTCCGTAACTATGCTCCGATATAAGTAATTGGCAGCGAATCATTACCAAATATGTCTACTATAACTATTGGACAAGAAAAAAAAAGTTTGTCTACAGCAAGGAACAAGTTATGCCAATAAAATGTTGCTTGAAGCTACGTATTACATATATTCAGATATATTTATTTTTAATTATTTGTTAGTTTATATTATGAGAGGCAGGATTCCGCGCACAGAAGTCAAATTAAGAATTAGTAGGAAATTAGTATTATTTGAAAATTCTACCACATTATCGAACAGAAAATTATGATAATGTGTGGCACTAATTTTCAAGCATTTTTTGTGATTTTTATCTTTAGAAAGAAAGTAATTATTTACAAAGTAAATGGTTGATTCATAGAAAAGTAAATCAGAAATGGTAAATCACTTGATCCAGTGTAAAAAAGAAAATTTCATATTGGTGTACTGAATGATACGAAAGTAGTGCAGAAATGCAGTACGAGCAACATTCTTGATAAAAAAAGAGTATTTGTCTCGTATAAAGTATACGATTTGCTGTTATTTGAAGGCCAAAGTCAAGCTACCAGAAAAAGCATTCGTGATGAAACAAAATTTACGTCTTTGGTAAAGTAGGAAGAATCTGTGAAAGATTATACAACATCGAATCCTATAAACAATATAGATTGAACAAAAAATTGAAAGTTCTGGACCACAAATTTAAATCCCTTTGCAAGTCACTATATTGCCTTCCAATGAGTGCAAAAACGTCATAAATATCTCATCCCAGCATTTCTCTAACGAAGAGAACAACTAATTTCTTAAGGGTCTTCCTTACCTCTCTTCCTTACCAAGCCCCGCCAAACCTTGTGGTAGATATTAAGTCAAGTATCAAGAACCTTGGCGAAAATAAAGTTCGTCAGACACTCATGCCATCCTCAAATTGAGAAAACCATTTGTGAACTAAAAAAATGAGAAATTGTTTACCAAACATTAATTTGGCGTTTGGATATTCCTGTCTTCGGACATTTTCAATTAAGCCAAATGTGAAGCTCACCTTATTTCAATAAATTTAAAGTTTACATTGTGTTTTTTCGTTAGCTTTAAGCTTAAATAGTGTGTTCATACTAGTATACTAATACTTATACTTTTTTATGCATGATATACAGTGCATGTTTGGTGAGAATTAACCCCCTGCCACACACCCGTATGATGGCTTGCAGGGTATTGTGTAGATGTAGATGTATTTCATCTTTATGTAAGTCAGTGTCCCTTAATTAATGTAGTCCTATTAGAGATCCCTTAAGATGCAAATTAGGATTTGCAACCGTATCATCGTCGCCAGTCGTCAACACTACCAATGTTTTCAACTGGTTTGGCCCAGCTCACCAATCCATTCACACTAATCGGTTAATCTATTTATATTTATGTATCTCTTCTCTTTAACAACCGTCATCACTTGCTCTATACATCACATTCATGGCCAACATTTTCCATTTCTTGCGTTCACTTGTCCCTCGACTATTACCTTCATCAGGCTATCATGTCTCATTATAGTATGGCCGATCAAGTTATCCTGTCTCCTATCTAAGGCTTTCAGAGGACCTTTCTTCTTCGTTAGTCACTCGATTCATTCATTTTATATTCGTCATCCTTATGTAGCAATAAATCTCAAATGCTCCCAGCGTTTACTTATGCTGTGCCGCCATCGTCCATATCATCGTTTTCTGAGTGCTATAAAGAAACATGCTCCAGGTTTAAGTTATCATATTTTGTTTCTTTACCTCCATGTTTGAATTTTCATTGATTAGTAGTCTTATTTTGGTAAAATACCATCATCGTCACCATAATTGTGATATTATTTTCTCTCAGTTCATGTGGTGATAAGTCAGCTATTTGGACCCGTGTCAGGAGTTAATTGAATAAATATTGGTAATAAACTATGTATTTTCCAGTTGGTTTTTTAAGATACCTTTGTTCATTTTGTTTATATCTTAGAATACATAATTATATGATTTCACACTAGGTGACAGCCATTATTTCCCTAAACCTTTAATGAGTTAAATCTTGGCTAAAACCGTTTTTGTTAAGAGCTTAGCTATTTCAGTAACATATTTTAATATATTATCAGCAAAACAATTTCCAAACTCTCCCTTAATTAACTATTACCTACATATGTTCCTGAAATCCACGTATACTCTTGATGAAAAATATAGCTCAGTTCAACAATTGTGGTGGTCGCCTATGGGACAGATTGCTAAAAACACAAAGTAAATACAAAATGCTCACGTGTTTTACATATTTTCTGTAAATTATAAATCAAAAACAATTATCCTTAGCTAGAATAAGAATTTCTATGAATTTTACATTCAAATGGCTATAGGCTCGATATCATAGGAAGATTATTATAAACCCTTCAGGTGAGTAAAACGAACTTTTCATGCATTTCTGAACGCTATTTGGAGTTAAGCCCGTTGCTTTTGCAGCCCAAACTCGATTTTTTACAGCTATGAAACCTAATGTCTGTAATGCAATTTTAATGTCATTTCTGCCAAGTAAAGCCTCAATATATGAATTTTCGCTAAAATTATTGGAGTCATTCTCTAAATAAAAAGGAAATACTGCTTTTTTCAAGATATATAGTACCTATAAGATTTAAATAATAAAGTTAGTATAAGATTTATTCTTTGCCCTCCATTGCTTAAGGATTCATTCCTGAGCTTCCAATACATTCCCAACGAGGATTTTGAAGCCGGGCATTTATACTCATCACTGACGAGAAACGTGAAGAGCAATCACCGTAACCGATGGGTACCTTCGTAACGTTTTCACGTTTTGCGGTTGCGCACATAATATCACCGCGGCGACGTGACCAACCTTCCGACAGAGAATTCCGATAAGAATTTGCTCAAATCTCCCTTATCTGACTGCGCCGCATGAATGGAATCAAGTTCCACCACGAATGACGGAGTCAAATGAGTGTTCCATCCTCCGAGGCACCGAATCAGGCGATTGCCATAATAAAGCACCCTACCTCCGCTTATCGCACATTCACGCCATCCACCTAGAAATCCGTGCAAATTGAGGGATAAATGAATCGTTCACAGCCATAAAAGTACCGATGCATTAACGAGAGCAGTCGACAATAATGTTAAGCTAAATAATAACGCCTCTGTCTTTTTATGCCATAAGCCTTTTCTCACTTCTGTACTAGTACCCCTCTTTTCATCACTTATCCCATAACTTAGAAACCATTTCACAATCAAACAAAATCATCTACACCTAATTAATTAATAAGCATATACCTAATGCATAATAGGTATGTTCCCCATTTTGATAGAGTAAACAATAAGCAAATGATTCATGCAACACAAAATGCCCTAATGCGTGAAATAGGTATACCACAAATATTATAAATATACAATCAATATCCAATTATAATATATCTCATTAATTAGTTTATAGCATTAGTTTCGCAAGAGGATATGTGTACTATGTTTCTTATATACTTAATTCCTAATTTTTCATCCTAAACAACGTATGACCTTGGATCTTGACATTTAATAATTATTGCACCTTTGCTCAAAAGTTTCTATTCAGGGCTTTCCTTATATCAAATGAGTTGGTCGACTTTTAAACATTTTATTTCGGAATTGCAATTATGCACTGCCATGATTAAGTTTCATTTTTTCTTGTTCTTCGACATTGCACATATGACATAACAATTATCCTGCTAATTAAAGCTTTTTTGCAATTTTTGAATTAACAAAATGAAAAGGTATCATATCGTATGCACATGACCACTGCAGTTATTTTTTTCCAAGAGAGAAATTAATAATGAGAATGCGTAAAATTTGTGTATTCCTCACTTCTCTGAATAACTATTATTTTTTCAAGAATAGATATGGTGGTGTTCAATTGTGAGATGGCAAAGCGAATGGTACCACAAAAATTCTACGTGAAGGTACACTTATGCATGCAGGATATGTGATTTTCTGCTCGGCAGATCCTCCTGAGACTCCAAAGGTGGTAAATGGATGGAAACTTTCCAATATGGCTAGCTTTTTATGCCAACCGAAATCACGCTCAAGTAGCTAACTATTCTTAAAAAAAAGTAACGGCCTTTGATTTATCAATACTTTGCTACCGGGTACGATATGATTTTATGGAATATCCCTTAATTTTTAAGTATTTCATTTATCTATTGCGTTCAACCCTAAGAAACTTTTCTCCTCAAAACGATATGTTTCATGCTTCTCAGAATTACCACAAAAGTAAAAATTCATATTCTTCCTCTTCCCTGATAACCTAGATTAGATAGCTTCGATTAGCAACCTTCAACATTCCATTGTCCATAAGTATCTATTCTATCCACCTATCTGCATTCTTCCAATCTCTGAGAGCAATCTCCTATCCTATCCAAGTTTAGATTCTCTCCAACCTTTACATTCTCCGTCTTTTCGTCCATAGTACATTCTCCATTACGTTTCTATGGATTCTAATTTTTTATAGTCTCAGATCCATATAGGTACAGCTCAAATTGCCATAGAAAACCCATTGTGTAAAAATGAACCAAGCGATGCAATTTAAAAAAAATATATTTTCTTCCATTTAAGCTTCTATGTGCCTATAATATCCTACCTTTCCTCCAACATGTTTCAGTGTTCCTGCGCAAAAAATAATCAGTGAGGTCAACAGACAACTCTACCTAACTCAGCCCTTTCCTAACTCAACCAGGTTCCCATTGCATACTCGACTTTATGCCCTTTATTCCAGGCAAAGGCTTCCTTTAACTAGTCGCTTAAGGCTTTAGTTCTCTTTTAGGGTTCTCAATTTTTTTATTACAATTTCAAACCTACCAATCCGCTGCTCAGGGTCCAGGAAACATGCCAAAAGTCTGCATATTTTGCAATATTCTGAAACACATATGGTTCTATGTTCTATTCTATGTCTATGACGTTGTGTTCAGGAATGTCAAATTCTACGTCAAATCCTTATTTTTCTAAGCATAAATTGTTTATTTCTATGGAACAATTTTTTTCTTCTAAAACGTCTTTATGTTCTTTAACCACTTCGAAGCTTATGAGTTCTAGCTGCACCCACTATATCTTGTACAATTATCAACCCTTATGATAATCATCTGTGTAAACTTTATCAAATAATATTAATGAAAAATAATGATTCATTTGAATCTTGGACGGTGTCATATTTTATAATTGTTGAAATCATGCAAAACGTTTCATTCATATTCAATCAAAATTGAGATATGGTCAATTTTGTCATCAATCATGACTTTTAGAATGTTGCACGCAGCTTATGGTTACCAAAGCATCGTTATGCTCGGAGGATAACATATATATGCTTAAAGCCCTTTCCAATTATTTATTCTGTACTAACGTCGAGCATTTTAATTAGTGGAGTTTCAGTAGCATCATTATTCACTAGTTATCTTGCGTAAAGTAAGAAAAATAACAGCATGGAAAGTCCAAGCCATGCATTTTTTTCTTTAAAAATGAGCAGGACAGGCGGTAAAAATTATCCCGCTTCTGAATTTGCCAAATTACGTATCGGCACGCCGAAATCTCTTTTCCTGCAGTAGACGGGATGACAAAAACCGCGGCCACGTCCGAGAGAAAATGTACCTACCGGCGTCGTTTTCTCGGCCTCTCAACCTACATAGGAGGTGGGTACCTCTAGAGCACGCATGTTCCCTATCCCCTTCGCTCTAATATCATCTCTTTTTCTTCTTTCCTGTACCTTATTATACCTCCTGGCATCCCTCCTGAAATATCTGCCTTCTTTATTCTCGAAATCAACCCTATATTTCCACTCTTATACTGTTACGTCTTTACCCCATGATACCAAATGAGCGTTATTGCTATTCCTCTTACCCTGAAATAGAATGAGATTCTTCGCACTTTCATCCACTTTCGATGTAAGCATGCCTTCAAATTTGCTTTACGCTTGAAACTTCAGAGAGACGAAAGGTTTCTTTCGAGGAAAACGTGGGCGTGAAAACACTAGTATAGATGTCAGGAGCTGGAGGCTCAGGAGAATATTAGCAAGTTCAAGTACTGTTAGAGGTGGACATTTCAGTTCTAGGCTACGGATGAAAGTGGGAGATGAAAGAAATGCAGTGAAAGGGTGAGCGAAGGATTAGGGCTGCCTTTTAGGCAAAGAGCTTTAAAATTTCGCAGGGACAAAGCCGTGCAGCAGAAAGAAGATATGCAATGTATAGAAAAGGAAAGCAGGAAAAAAATTTTAATTGAGAACGCAGGACACAGATAAATGTGTTGGACTATTTTTATTATCAGTAGAACGAATAAAAGAATGGTCTAGCTGGGTGACATCTGGAGTTACAGAGCGGAGGAGTGGCTATGTTAGCGCGTAATGGAGTATACATTTTGTTGTCGTAAGGCATGCAATAAATAATCCAATTTATTACATCAGCCACATAAGAGTACTGAAATGAGAGCATCCATATTTGATCGAGCAATAAAAGCATAAGGAAACTGGATGGGAAAAGAGCATATTTCATTTAAATCTTAATATCTTGATTATTTTGATATTATGATATAATTGATATCTTAAAGGATATTTTGTAAATAAGGTAAGAATAAGAAAATTAGTCTAACGAGCTGTAGCATCTTCTATAACAACTAAATAATAATTATGAGCTAGTAGCAAATAATGAAACATCAGAAGAGACAAATGCAACAATTATTGACGTTTCTCAGATTCAGCTGCGTGTAACGCTTCGTTAGTGGTCTAGCTTTCGCGGCCATTGCAGGGCACAATTCAGGACAATGATGGAAATGAAATACGGATATTTATACATTCTCACATATTATGACAACGCGACCAAATAAACAAGGCTCTTTTCATGCGATTTCATAATCAAAATATCTGTTCCGCACGCCAATGAGATTTCACTCAATTTGGTGTACAGTTTTATCATAGGCATTATGCATCGCATAGCGCCTTCTTCATAAATAGAGTGAATAGAAATAATGAAAGAAACTTCGTCGCTTTATGAGCAAGACAAAGAAATAAATTTCAGTTCATAAACGGCAATAATATTAAACCTATTAATGATTATGAATATTTTACCGGCAAGAAGAGAAGACATTTAGCCACAATCGAATACTTTTGCAATTACTATTCATATAATTTCCTAGTTTTAGCGTAAATTAATGCGACTTTAAAATTTTTAAAACTATTTTTATGTAAAGGATCGATTTCCCAGTTTATAATAACTGCAATAACGAGGGGATGCTGGGCCATTAGGCCTGATCTACGCTCGCATATGTATGCAACAAATCCTCAACCACGAATAATCCACACGAAATGTTCTTGTAATATTTTACACCTTCTTCATCATTGTCTTCTGAATCCACTTCTCTTGGCAATTACGTGCCATGCCACCTCCATCTTCCTATTCTAATTATTAAATTCCTCTCAATTATAACCGTTCCTCCTTAATATGCCCGAATATTATTTCATATAATACGTCATTTTAATCAGTCTTTCTTTTAAATTAAGCTCAAAAGCTTCTAACAAATCCTCATTTTCTGGTTTCAAAGATTCAGCTCACTTCAATTTCTAAAAGCTCAATTTTCTGATTCATTAATGATTTTAAGTGCCAGTATATTGAGGTAATTGTTGCAACATGCTACTTTATCTCTGAAAATTGCTCAATTACTCCAAAAATAATATGAATATTGTGACGGCCCGGGTCCGTCACTGATCTTTCCTCCTACCCCCACCTTTTTGTGTTTACCCCTATCCTATTTTCCCACTCACCACCCCACCCCACTCACCTCGGCTCACAATATATTAGTATTCAAGTATGATCTTGCCTTTATAATCATCTTGCCTTTACCCAATGATCAATCTTATTCTCAAAGGTTTTTTACGTAATGCTCTTAACAATGACTGTAAACCTTGTAGCTGCACGTACCTTGGAAACGTGTGTAGTTGAATAATGACGGAAGGAAAGGTTTATCGGCATATTAGGCGAATATTTGCCTATTAGTCACACTTCAAGCTCACCTTAAGCATTTACTGGTATTTTTTTATATTGTGACTGAAAGGATTCCCGCAATAATTTGCTAATACCTGATTCCAATGTGATATTTTGAGTTGTTAATAATACGATGTGATATAATGTGTAGTTATTTCAGTCGGCATAGTAAGTGATATTATAGCATGCAATATATTGACAAAAATAATAGAAAATGTGTATCGAAATATATATAAAGTGGGTAAAGGACAAAAATTTAATTAAATACAACAAAAGAAAATAAAAAAAGCAAAGGAAAATTACGTTTGAAATAATATACGATAAAATGGTTAATGGAAGAGGCTTAAACCAATTTAGAATATTGATGAGACATTGTCGCATAGTAATATTTATGCCAATTTGTATCACTGACAGTAGGACGATAGTTAGGAAACAGAACATCTATGCAGAAAGTGCAATGTTATAAAAATAGACAATTAATTTACTAACCTACTAGCGATAGTTTAACAACACAGCTCGTTTACCAATCTGAAGCCAGCATTTCGGTTCATTCTCAAAGATTACTCCGGTGCAAAATAGAAATGAGAAAAGGAGCATAGTATTTGATGTTAGGTCAAACCAAAATGACTTAAGAGTGAGCGAACCCGAAAAAATTTTATGTAGATATTTTACGAACCAATACATAACTTTGAAGTTTCAGCCAATCATTCATATATCAACTCCATTCACTTAATCTGGTTGATGTACTATATCTCACTAAATATTTTAATTATTTAAAGGGATTTTTAACAAGAACTTATTCAATCTTCCCACATTTTTAACTAACAGTAAAATAAGGGATAGTTATAAGCAATATTCATAAATATTCGATTCTTTTCACAGCATTTATCAACAGAGAAACTCATTTATGAAAATTAATGTATTAAAAAAGTTCTTTTTTGGTTTAAAAATGTTTAGGGGATGAATTATGCATAGTGTTTACCTTTGTTGAACGTGTAGCTTATCCATTGATAGCTTTTGGTTATTATATATTAATGAGCCTAAATTTTAAAGCCACGAGAACAAAAACATTTGCATTGAATGTGACCCAACAACCCATAAAATATTCGATATTGTGAATATTTTATTTGAAACACACTGCATACTTAATTAGTATTTCAGCAGTAACTGGATAAAATTTTCTATCTCAGAAAAGAAAAACCCAAGTTTTCAAAAACTATATGAAAATAGACTAACGATATTACGCAATAAATATTTTAATGACTATAAATGAAAGAAATTGATAGATTAATTGAAGATCAGTAAAAAATCAGAATACAGCAATATCTTGGGACCAGATATCTAGTTTTCCAGTTCAGATCCAATTTTTGTCAATAAAATAGCAAGAAAAAGTAGCTATGATATCAATAGCACCTAATACACATTCAAAAAGTATATATGACATTATTAAAATAGCTGAAAACAATTGATAGTTAAAGGGAAAGTTATTGGCTGTGAGTTAGGGACAGGAGTTTGTTACTACTAGTATTCTTCATAATGAATTACAAAAAATGGCGCGCTAGGTGTGGTTGAGAATGGAATTTATTGAGAAATAAATTCAGATGGAATTCAATACAATTGGTGTGATATCCTATTAAATTATGTTAAATGGCCATCAAGATATGGATTGCAATCCTTTCCGGACGCATATGAAAATATAAAAGAGAGACAAGTAACACAGGTTTTTATAGAGCGCCACGCCGAGCCCAACAAAACAATTAATTAACGTATGAGTACAAAGCATAAACAATAGACTAATAATATCACGCCACATCTGATCCACAAGTGTTAGTGTTAACAATAACATTTGATTACTGTTTAACAATAAGTTTACCCCAAGGAAACATATACAACCGAAGTTCAACAATACAGGGGGACAATCTATGTCCGATGCCGGTGCGTGATGTCCGACGAAAATTATTATTAGTAAAGTGTGATATGGCTGCGCGTAAGAGTGATCAGGAGGTTTGTTGAGTGAACATCGAATTGTCTACAGCAAGGTGCGACGGAGCATTTTAGACATGGCATAGACAATATTTCAGCAGGAATGATAGACGGTTAAGTACCTGTGGACGGAGAATAATTAGCATAACCAACGCCTCGCGGAGTCAACGCTACGCAACGCAGCGGCCGAGGACACGTAACAGATTACAAGTGCAATGTATCTGAAATAATGTATGTAAATCTTATTTAATTAGTGTTGGACCACTGGCTGTTAGAAGCTCACACCATATTTTCTTGACATTCTTTAACGTTAGGGGTACAATATTAAGACTGGTAAACACCCTGCCTTACCAATAAACGTGTGGCCTCGTGTTAAACCACTATGTGCCAAAATCCCTGAAGGAAGAGGATAGAAGGGTTACAAGGTTCGCCATAAAATAACAAAGAAAAGATTTTCCTCAGGGAAATGTTGCAGAAAGCAGGTATCAAAACAGAATGGTAAAAAAGCACATAGGTAGAGAGATTTCATCTACATGCTAGATCCTTGACGAAATAGCTATGTATGCATGAGAAGGGAACCCTTGAAAGAGGCAAGTGAAGGAAACATGTAGAGAGAAACATGGGAGAGAACTCTTTTCAGAAATAATCAGTAGTGATGTTGAGAAGTTGAAGAGGTTGCTGTGGAGTGTAGCACCATGTATTCGAAATGCATGGATTCTGAGTATGGTTAAGTAAGCTAACGCATCCTTCTGTGTCAGGATGAAATTAAGTTATAGCTAAGTCAAACCTCGAGTGCAATTAAAATTCATTTATCCTGTTGAACAAAAATAGAAGAGACAGGTTCATGACCTGTGATTACAATTAGGTGGTCATCACACAACGACCGGAGAGAAGGAGTGTCGAAGATTGAAGAGAAAGAGACGTGCCAAGCAAAGAGAGGATATTGTGGAAGTTGAGGAAGAAGTCGAGAAAAAGGGGAGCTCTGTTTATTTTCCTACTGCCCTTCTCTCGAAGTCCAACCGTTTTTGCCCCTGGGTCAGGGCTGAAATCTCTCTTAAGACGTGGCCACCTGCGGCCTTTCCACCGACTACATCACCATCAGCCATCTCCCCTCTCCCCCAGCAGTCCTATTTGACCAATCTGGGTCCTAAAATTCTCCTCCTCTTCCTTTTTCCTTACCCCCCGAACCTCACTCTTTCCCTTCTTGAGGGCGAGGTGGGAGAACGATAAAGAGGAGAAAACTAGGATGCCTCTCACTGCCTGAGCTCTCCTTCCTTCACGTGTTCGCCGAGAGTGAGGCAGAACAAACAAGGGTCAACTCCTTATTCATTAAGGCTTTCTCAATCTAAATCCCGAAACTTACTCAATTGGCTTCCCCACGCTCACCACGTCCATCGTCAAATCGTGATCCATTTCGAATTTTCTAGCCCACTTTCTCCCAAGTTCACTCCTCATCCTTCTATTCCCAGTGTCTATTTCCCTTTCTCTTAAGTATTTAATTATTGACTCATCATCCCGTGTTTTTAAGTTGATAAAGAATTGGATGACCTTCATTGCTCTCAAATGAAGATAATTCTCCAAACCAAGGCATTTGAACAAGAGCGATGGGAAGAATTAAAACGGTTCAGTATTGATTCAATACTAGAGGCTTATTTAGATAAGAGTATAGGGATGATGCCAGCATACTATGCTATAATATTTAGCAAACTTTGCCTTTTAATTGATATTTGCTAGCAATGAATATTCCTGGCAAAAAAGGACATCAGACGAATGATACTTTACATGAGCGTCAACTGCAGAAGAGCGTGACCTCGAATTATTTACTCTTAAACGTTGATACCAGATATTATAAAACCGGGACTAATTACACAGGCCTGCCATAAAAAAAATACAAGACCATCGATAGCTGAGATTTATGTATTATTACTGCTAATTTAAGAAACAACAATGAACATTTTCTCTCACATCACATTTTCTTGAAAAGTTCTATTTTACTTGGATTTTTATGAACATTTATAATACATTTTTTAGAGTTCGAGACGTGAACATTTGCCAGATGACTTTTGTCACATATTTGGCGAATATAGTGTTATTAAAAATCGGAGCATTACAGACTATTTAGGAGAACTTTATCT
Source organism: Platycnemis pennipes (assembly GCA_933228895.1). NCBI lineage: Eukaryota > Metazoa > Arthropoda > Insecta > Odonata > Platycnemididae > Platycnemis > Platycnemis pennipes. The sequence continues at coordinate 72,683,770 of OW121856.1, read as the reverse complement.
TGCGTATTTTGGCATGAAACTCTGAGACCAGGACAAATCGTGGGCTCCTCATAAAGTTTGTGTGCAGTGCCTCAATTATCGACGCTTACGGCTCAAAGGAAAGAAGACTACTTTACGATTTTGGATTCCTATGACATGGAGGGAGTCGATAAAACCCCTCTGATGATTGTTACTTTTGTTCCTGCTATTCCCATGAGATTAATCCCAAAAATCAAAAGCTTATCTCTTATCCTGATAACATTCCATCAACCATACGCCCCGTTCCTCATGGAACTGATGTGCAAGTGCCTTTGCTTCCCTCTGGTAGTGATTTATCTCAGCCCTTCTCTTAGGTTGAACTTAATGATCAGACTAGAGCTTTTCGAAAGAGGCAGCTGAATTGTTGGGCTCCAGATTCAAATAAAAAATCCATTGGCCAAAGGAACTTCTTCCATTTGGTACAGGAATCGAGAAAAGGAATTTGTTTACTGATTTCAGGAAGAGGAGAACGTTGTCTATTGTTCTGATGTTTCCGAGTTGATGAGCAAAATTAATGTCACCTACGATAAATATGAATCGAGCTGTTTATAGATTCATCAAAAAGGAGCCTTAAAGCTGTCCTTCTTCATCACATAAGCCACTATGCATCTGTACCAGTTGAACACTCGGTGTATTTAAAAGAACGCTATGAAAATCTGGCTCTCATCCTGAGCAAAATAATATATTCCAACCACAGTTGGACCATTTGAGATGATTTGAAAGTTATTTCCATGCTTCGTGGTCAATAAGGCGGATATACAAAATTCCCAAGTCTCATTTTTGAGTGGGACAGCCGTGATAAGACTCAACATTGGGTCATAAAGAATGGCCGAAAAGACAAAATCTTGAACCTGGCACCAATAATGGATTCGGAACAGCTTAGTCGATCCAAAAAAAAGTATTTTTATCCCCTCTGCATATAAAATAAGGTGCAATGAAGCAGCTCGTCAAGGCTATTCCAAAAACACCATTGGAAAAAGTTTCCAGGTTTATTTGAAGCCAAGTTGAAAGAGGGAATCTTTGTTGGTCCAGATATCCGCAAGCTTATAAAGGATCAGGAATTTGAGACTAGCATGAAAAGAAAGGAAAAAGAAGTTTGGGTTGCCTTCGAAGATGTCGTCAGTAAATTTCTTGGTAATTACAAGGATCCTGACTATAAAGCAATTTTTATGAATATGCAGAACAAATTTAAAGCAATGGGTTGCTCCATGAGTGTCAAAATACATTTCCTTCACTCACATGTGGACATTCTCCCAGGAAAATATATGATCAGTCAGCGAAGAACAGGGTGAAAGGTTTCACCAAGACATCAAAGATATGGAGAGCAAATATCAAGAAAGATGGGACAAGAACATGCTCGCCGACTACTGTTGGATGTTAACACGAGATAGGCCTGTGAGCATAAAATAAGAACGACAAAAATTTGTTGCTATGGAAAAAGAGTTCGCACTTAAATAGAAAATTTGTTTTGCTCAGTATAAATTTGTTTCAAAATTTTCATGTGACATGCATGATATTTTCTCCTCTTGGTATATCGTCTATTTTATGAGTTACCGTCATAAAAGCAAATTAAAATAGTATGTTGGTGACTTTTCTTCTAGAAATTGCACCATAATTTGATGTAAAAATTTTAAACTCTAGGGAATATTTTGTTATTCTCTCGACCTGAGGTTGCTCGTGTAATTTGGCAACAGAGGTTTACATCCATTTAAACTACAAAAAATTATCGGTTGCTGAAAAATCAATTTGCCTCACCACGAATCGATTATTTAGCATAGATTAAGGGCCAGTTTCACCAACGACGGTAACATTTTCCATTATCGAAGTTTACATTATCTCCGTTGATATTATTATCTCGATAATCACTTGCTTGCGTTCCACCACTGTTCCTATTATCTCGGTTTATAAAACCGAGATTTCTCTGAGAACGTTTAGGTTAGTAAATTTATCATATTCCTGACGCCAACAAACAAATAAAAGCGCCTAACCGATTTGTAATTCAGCTGATTTTACTTCCTAACTTATTTTTACTGAAGGTATTTCCAATGGACCCGTGAAGGACAAAATATTAACCAAACGTCCACGAAACATCTATATTATCTTCTACACATATCCAGAAAATATCGCCTATATGTTTATAAGATATTTCAAACCCCGCTTTTCCCAATTCTACTAAAAATCTCCCCTAAGATATCACTTATTGTTTTCACTGTTACGTTTAGGAGATAGAGAAATAAAATACTGGAATGAAATTAAATTACATTGCCTTTATTTACCTACAGCGTCTCGAAAACGTACAGTAACTGCCATTATAGGTACCTTTCGATCACTTAAAACTTAGCAATTTCTTCGTCGTTGTCATTGATGTCAAGGTGAATTATCATGCGAATGAATTAATTCGTGAATGAATTAAAGTGATGATCAGAAATTGCTTCTGCTTAGGGCGTTTTACTCGGCGAATGATCTTTCGAATTCATTCCTTGAATGTTACGTGCAGAAAGGATTCGCAATGGTATGCCTATCGATAGTACATATCAATTCACGGGAGATTTCCGACCAACGCAGCTGTATCGATGGTCGGAATGGTTTGTTTACGTCTTGACGTCTTCTGCCTTGTTTAGAAGTGATGGGTGATAGGTGAAATAAAGTATGGTGTATATTTAGTAATTATAATATTCATTATAGAAAGCTTCTAGATATTGAGGTTTGAGTTTATCTGAAGTGAAGTAGAGCTATTAATAATGAATCGGTATGGTTTAATTTTCGCATCTACTGCTAGTGTCCATTACACCGATGGCAGCCACGATTTTTCGGAGAGAGCTACTAGAGAGGAGAAATAAAGGTCGAGGTACTGATACAAAACCCTGATACAAAATAAACTGTTTTTATAGGCCCATCGTAATTTATTAAGAAAGACGCTGAAGCAATTTCATACTACATTAAATCTCACCAGATGTGATTATGAAAGATCGGACACGACGACGAGAGAAGCAATTTCGGTGACGAGACACTTGATCAACCTTAGGTATACATGTTCATAATTATATTGATATTTTACAATTCAGTTCCGGCTGGCTGTCAAGCTAAGATTTTATAGCGACGGGCGAATTGTTTCCATGACCGTACGCGGCTATGACGTTCCCTGATTACTCAGCAATAATTCATGAGAGTTTTAAAATATTTTTAATTATGGTTGAAGTGTGTAGGAGTATCTATTGTGAGAAGTGTACTATTTACATTTAAATAAGATAGAGTTTTAGAGGTTAGATACGTGCTATTTGCTTTTATTTATCCTTTATATAACACCAACAATTCCACGGACGACTCGTCCTTCGTCTTCAGGGTGAGTGAAGTTGGTGTTATATAAATATTTAACCCGGTGGAAATCCCGAGAAAACCTCACCTGAATTGTTGCTAAGTGATTTTCGTAGCGTTTAGTAACTCGGGATAAATCAAATCTCAACTTTTAGGTCCAAATAAATTGCGCGTTTCTTAATCCACCTAGTAGTTGCCTTAAATAATGATAATTGAACTCAAATGTCTCAACTAATGTCTAAAAGTAGCTGACAAAATCGCCTGCGCGCCATGTTGCTTTTACAGAATTATTTCAGATAATAATCTTTCACCTGGCGAAAACCTCCGGTAAAAATATTAACCTAGATAATTCCCCAGAGCAGAGTTAATAGTACTGGTGAACAGAAAAGTCCAATTAACTCGGTTAATCCCTAAATTAACCGAGTTAAAAAGATTATCTTCCTTCGTGAAACTGGCCCTTGAACGGATAAAAACCACTGTTGCCAGATAGTACATGCAAAATTGTTCGAGAGAATTTCTTTTCAAATAGGATTTTAGCAAAAATATCGATATCGATTCCACAAAAAATCATGACGTGATGGAAAAAAATGGAGTTCATTTTCAAAATCACCTCACCATATAAGATAAAACCCAGCGAAAACTTCTCTTGTATTTTTCAAAACTTTAATTACGCAGGCCTGTTTTATTTATATTCTTGTCATGGACTACTCCTTGCTGAGTTGGGTGAGAGTGGTGTTTTCCCCTGACCCTCTGAGCAACGAATTTTGCTCATGCTAAGGGTACCCATGCCAGACAATTGAAAGGGTAGAAGCCTAATGCAAGAATGTCCACATACTCGTTTCATGCTCGCAGCGTTTGTTTCCCGTGAGGCGGCTATAACAATGCGTTTGATTCCAGTGAGGTGGCCTTTCAAATGGTATTTTCCCATTTAACACACTCTTGAGATAAACCACCTACAATATTCAAATCCAAGAGAACAATGTAGTTTAGCAATAGATAATTGAATCCTAGCAACCACGGAACTAAGTACTTAATGAATAAGATGGATATAATGACCGACAGCAGAGTGAGCGAGGTCTCTGCGGTCGCCTTCAAGCAAATTCCTTGGTCGGAATGAGAGATTACAGCCACAGCAGCGCCAGAGAAGAAATGAGATTATTAAAGAAAACAGTTACAATTTGGAAGCCGAAATATTAGAATAATGCTAAGTGCAGGGAAAATAGAAAACCTCAAGTATAAAACGCCAAGGTGTAATTTCTATACGTTGGGATTTAGTGAAGTGATAAATCGAGGAGGTGAAAGACTTCTGTTGCCTGGGAAGTTGAGTAACCAGCAATGTACGAAGTAAAAGAGAAATAGCTAGTAGAATGGCCCGGTGAAAAGGGAATATTACCAGAAGAAGATCATGATTACAGCTTCAAATTCAGCTACAAGCGTGAAAGTGAGGAAACTTTGCATTAGAGCATACATCGGGGGCTTTCTACTACATGGGAGCAAAGCATGGACTTTAACAGAAACTGAAAAATCAAGGCTGGAAGTATTTGAAATGTGGTGTTAAAGGAGTCTTGAGGAGAGGGGGAAACAAGAGATGTTTAATGAAAACTATAAAAAGAAGACGGGACCACTTAATCGGACATATCTTAAGCCACGGTGGCCTGGTGAAGACAACTGTCGAGGAAAAAGTGACCCGGAAAAATGGGAAAGGCAGGTCTCGCATGAGATATATGGAGCAAGTTTTAGGGTCCTTAAAGGAAAAAATTGTGTTAATAGGAAGAGATTGGCTGATGGAAGAATCGACTGGAGGGCTGCGTCAAGCCAATCCTAGGATTGGTGACCAATGATGATGATGATGGGAGAATCAAAGGAGCTTATGGAGCGAAAGTTTCATAATGAAATATAGTGGTGGGGAAGAGATCTAACGGGGTATAACAGTAGTACCCCCTGCCAAGCACCTTCACGGTGGCTTGCAGGATACTGCATAGATGTATACGTAAATTAGTATTGCATGTAGCATTAGAGAATGTGAAGCAGGTGACCGATGTAAAGTAGAAAATGAAATTACAGTGGTGCCAACGAACCAAGTTGTCATTCAGTTTTACATGCGATGAAGTTGATAAGGTATATGATCAGCTGGAAGACATATGTAGTTGATAAAGTGAAACAACGTGGGAAATGTTTGCGTCGTGGGAAGAAGTGAATATCCATTTTCGCCGATCTTTACCGGTAGACAACAAAAGCAATAATAATAATAGTTCACGATATTTATATTTGATTAAGGTATATCCTGGCACTTTTCAGCATTTGCGACAAACGTTTCATGAAAATTACTAATAATTTAATTCATAATTTAATTATGAGGAAAACTTAAATACAGGTAAGCAAGCAACAGATATTAAGAATAAAAACCTGCAACCATTGCCTTTTAAAGAATCCAAACACTTGATCAGATGTATATTAATTATTATTTTTTATATCATTAAACCTTTTGATAGTAGAAAAGAAGACCGATAAATTCTATGATATCTTGTGAACGTTCGATGGTGTAATACCCGAGAATCTAATGAAAAGAAAGCAAAAAGTTATCAGAGTAAGTTATTCCATACACAGTCGAGAAGGCGCATGTTAATAGCGGATACGTATGACAGAAATAGAGTCGGGTATTTGAAAAGACTGAAGCTTGCGTCGAAATCTTTTGGCTTACGAGGAAAATGGTGAGAGAGGCACGGAATGAGCTTGATGCATGGTTGAATGAGCGTAGGGAAACTGTTATAAGGCCATTTATATATGAAGGTGATAAAGTATCATTTAGATATTTACTTCATGACATACAAATGATACTCGAGGAGCTGTGTACTCAAAAGCAAATTGAAAGACTCAGAAGGAATATAATTACGATATAAATACCAAGAAAAATATGAAATTCTGTAGCTCAAACGTTGCCAGACTGAATTCAATTATAGAAGAATACAGGCTTGATACGGTGGAATAATTTGGTTCCACATATATTCTTGAATGGTTAAACGGTAATCACCCTATTGGAGTTGGTAATTACTCATACGAGAGAATATTTGACAGGGCTGTTATTAAATGGCTTTAAGAAAGTCCTAATAAAAAGAAATAGAGCGTGACATTGTATAGTTCCATAACGTGAAATTAAAGAAGAGAGTATACAAATGACCCCCATTCTTTTAGATTTGCGTGGGAAAACGATATAAATAAATAATTTTTGAAATAGATGGAAAGCACAATGCTCAATGCAGTGGAAATAGTGTGGAGAAAGGAGAAATTAATTGCAAAAATAAGTAGGAGGAAATTTAAGTGGATGGAACATGCAATAAGGAGGTAGGCTACATTGGATAATGCGACAGAGGGAAAAAAGTTTGTTTCATTGGATAGATGTAGGAGGAGAGCGGGAAGTTTGGAGCAATGAGAGTTAGAGAATATGTGGAAATGAAGAAAACAATTTAATGAATAGGTGGCAAGTATATAACGTTTGTCTAAACCAACCATCATTGTTAGGTGACTAAAAGAATATAAATTTATTATAGGTACACTTTACCTGACTCAGGACGACAGAAATCTAAGTTCCTCTCTAAGTACATAGCAATGTGAGCGCTCTGCTCTTAATTAACTTGAAATCCCATTGGGTGAAACACAATATCGCACGCGCAGAAAAATCTCGGTGACCGTATATTTTTTAGTACTCCAGAAGCCTCCCCAGGGAGCAATAAGACAGTCTCCGCAGATCCGAGACGTTCTTAAGGACGTCTTTAATCCGTCTACTCCGAAGCCGGCAATATTTCCGATAGCGTCTTTCGTATGAAGGCCGTGCTTATATGCCCCCCACCGAGCGAAGCGTCCAATAAAACGAAAGGAAGCGGAATTTTACCCAAGCTCCGATTTTATCCAACCTCAGGGTATTCATTCCCCATCGATCCAAGCGGGGCTCCGACTCTCACGTTCAATGTCCACGTCCGGAGACCCATGGGTCGTGCCTTATTGCTGTCGGCCGCGTACTCGCCCGTCTCGCATGTTGTCTTGGCCCCCGAGGCACTGGCTAACACTTCAATATTCTCCTTTTCCTCCGTCTCACTCATAAGAGAGCGTAGAGATAAGGCCTCCATTATTTGTTTTACAGCAATAGAGCACTTCCAAGAACGTGCATGAAATAGCAGATGAAGGTACGGAAAAAAGATTTCTCTCGATTGCAAAGGATAGGTGGTATCCATTTCAGCTGACTGGAAAGATGTGCCTCGTGCATGATTTTCAGAAAAAAATAAAATTCAATAGGATCAAGCTTGGCGTAGATTATTGTTCTTCAGTTTCCTTTGCACGTACTGTAACTTGACAATATAAAACACCTTACCCTAACCAAATAGCCATAGTTAATATTCCAATGAAAAAGAAAATCCATGAACATGCTGTAAGTAATGTACAGTAGAAGTTATCACACTGTGCCTCGTGCTAAGGATATAATTCAACACAGAAAACGTCATTAACATCCAACAACATCCCTCAGGTTGGTTTGACGCAGCATTACACTCAATACTCCAATCATCTAGCCTCTTCATTATTACTTAATTCTTCTCTTTCATAGCATTTAATTCTAGCTCAAATATCTCATGAAATGGGAGGTAAGGGTAATATCGTTGCTTGAGACACTTCTATGGTAGAACCTTCAAACGAGAAGAGAGTAAGCCATACTACGGCTTTTGCAGAAGTACTGGTTAGACGAGTTTCCCTGGACTCGGAGTCAATTATAAGAGCCCCTCACGATATTGGTATACAGGACTGCCAGGGGATTACAAGGGAAACACACTGCACCTTGGAAAGATTCAAATATTCGTTCTTTCCCCAAACCATTCGTGATCATAAAAACTTCATGACTCTTTAGACCTTCGTAAAATAAAATTATCCTAACGTGAAAATTGCACTTATTAGACTGATGCGGAATAATGAAACAAGCAGAGATGAAATTAACATGATTTGTTTCCTTATACGATTGAAAGATGCCTGCAATAACTACTAATATGCGAATTGCATTTCTATATTGCTTCTCAAATACTGTTTTGAATGACTTTATTATTTCTCAAGTATTGTTATGTATTTTTGATTAAAAGTAGATTTGGTAAAATATGTAGAATGATATTGATAGAAATTTCTCCTCATTTACGCAGTAAAGGTAAACTTTTGTGCATTTACTTGGTGTATGTTTGGTGACAATTCCTCCACCGGCCGAAAGGGTAGTCAGTAGGTATATTAATAAGTAATTGCCAGCGCCAGGGTGAAATCCAGGTTTGAAAATCAGTATTTCGTACAGAGTATTATTTGTAATTTAAAAACAAGAGTTATGTCATAAATGTAAGATACATAAATGTTACGAGTAAATGATTGCTTGTATATGCCTTTTACTGAGCCTTAGCCACACGATTTATGAATATTCAGATATTTATTTTAGCAATACAAAAATAAACTTTATCCAGCAATAACATATACCAAATAAATAGGTACAAAAAATAAATATTTTGCTCATTGACACACTGAAAAGCTGAAAGAGTTATTTAAGGTGAAAAGCACAGAAAATACAGTATTCCCTCCAATATAAACAGTGCGGCAGAAGATTTGTGTAAAGGCACCAAAGTTAGAAAAGATACAAATTGACGGGGCCGTCAAAATGCCTACTCCTCTAGGTAACGGATGCAAGAAGGAAGTCTTGGATTCAAGTATCCGGGAATAGCCATTGCAAAGGAACTGCGGTGCATCTCACCTGGATATCTACTCCCAACGTCAACAAAAATTTTCCGAGGATTTTACACAGGAAAAGAGCCATACTTCACTACATCCCTCACAACACACTACGTACTACTTCTGAAGCCGACTCCATAACCCCCCCCCCCCCCTCACCCGCCCCCCAACCCAAGGACACCATGGGACGCCTCCACTCGAGAAAATATAAAGGGTAATTTCACACGATGGGCGAATACAACTAGGAAGGCGATAAGTGCGGGAAAAAACGTTGAGGCGACGAGGCGATCAGGAGGTGGCTGGAGCTTGAAAAGGGGAAAGAAGAGAGCCCGGCATCAAAACCATCCCCGTGGATGGGCGGGTCCCAGGCGCCTGAGGTCCTGTCAAGCCGGAGGAAGATGGACGAATAGCGATTTGCATTTTGCGGGATGCAGAGCGGCTGGAAGGAGGGCGAGGAAAGGAGTCGGGAATAAAATAGACAGGACGAGGGGCTGGGGGAATCGTCTGAGAGAGGGAGGTGAAGGAGAGGTGGGTACGCGTGTTCCGGCGAGATAAGCCGCGCGGAAGATTGAGAAGTGAGATGGAGGAGGGAGAGGTGAGGCTCCGGGATAAAAAGGGTGTCAAGTTAAGACATTACCGTCCTCCTTCATAAAGGCGATATAGGGAGGCGGGATGCGTGGGAGCCTCGACTCCCGTTTTATGGATCGCGGAATTCTCACTCGCGTGCGCTATGCTTGGAGCGAGGTAAATTTAAAATGAGGAAAAACCGTGCCTCTATATTCGCCAACTTTCCGTGGGTGGGGTGTAAAATGGGCAAATAAGCACGGGGATATTTTTCTCGTAATAACACACAAGGAGCGACTTTCAGCATGAGAGAACCTTAAAAAAATAAAGCTTCTAAAACGTCACATGCGAAAACCAATATTTCCAGGACAAAATAAGTATAAAAAAATAACCTACTAGATCATAATGAAGCTCGGAGATGGATTTAGTGAATGATATGACCACAAAACTATTTGTAGGCCTAGAGAAATACCGTTGCTATATGGATAGATATTTTGCTCCCAGTTAGGGCAGTTTTTGACTTTTGAGGCTGTACGTACTCCCCTACGCATTATTTTAATCTAACTGTGGCTTACTAACGCTGTTTATCTTTTCAGATCACTGCAACCCCCTACTATCCATATCCTTACCCTTTCATGCTTTCTAAAGTACCCCTACCTACCCTTTCATAATAAGTCTGCTTAGTGAAAACCGCTTATTAAATGCCTTCTTATTAAACCGCTTATTAAAATCAGAATCTTGAGAAGTTAAGGAAACCCAAATGAAAGAGTCATCATATGCCTTGAAAATGAAGTGTGGACTCCAAAACGTCGGAAACAATAAAATTTTTATCCCGGTGAAAGATCCTGGAAAATGTCTTGTATCCATCATCTTTTCTTTATCTTTCTCTGCTCGGCTATTCAGCATTCTCCCTTCAATAACGGCCGTAGGTATTCAATTTTTCCAAACACTTTGCTCTCTCTACTAATTTCCGAAAAAGATCTCCATTCTTCCTAATGCTGAGCAATTCTTTATAAAACAACCATTCCACTCATCGTAATTTTCACTCTACCTTATGCAGACTACAATTGCAGTCATCTATTTATGGAGTGCTGGTAAAAATGCAAACAATGCTACGCTCCTCATCAAGTTCCTTATTGCATATTGCATAGTACATATTAAGGTGATTACCAACATTAGTTTTACGTTCATGGTCAGTTTTCTCCCTAGACGCTCTCCAGCACAACGTTTTTAGAATAAAGAGTAACTTAAGATGTAATGTGCTAACAAAATATAAATAAAACTTGATAAATGCTATTTTTGGATGCATTGGAGCCGTGCACCATGTAATGGTAATTAAACCAATAATCGAATTGTTCGAGTTCATACATGAAATGGTGATAACGCAAAAAACGCAAAACTGAAAAACAAGCATATGGTAGGGTAATTTGTGTCAGATATGTCATAAGCAATCAAAACGCAACCAAAAATCAGCTCAAACATTTTCAACTACAGAGATGAATAAATGGTCTAAAGAAGTATATGACACTTAATTTCAGAAAGTAAGGTCCGATAGTGTGGGATACAGTGTCTCTTTAGGCGCTGAAATACAAAAGCTAATCAGTTTAATAGATGCTGGTTCAGTCAAGAGGACAACCAGTTACATGGAAACAGAATTGGTTTAAGGAATATTGCATTAGTGTCTAGGATCTTAAAAATATGGTTCTATTCATGAGTTAAAGGAAAAATGAATGTTTCAAGTGCGGTTCGATAGAATAATAACGGCGTTATAGCTGCAAATATAGACAGCTGAGTTGTCATCGAAGGAGTATTGGCCGGAGTACGCTTTTTCCAATATAATTAGGCAATATAACATTTGCCATCGCACAGGAATGTCGTCCACGCAGCTTTAACGTATAATAGGAAGAGATAAATCACACCCATGAGAATCTAAAGGCCAACACTGAGATTAAGGGATAATTAAATAAGTTTAGCTTTTGTAAAGGTTAAATTAAGCTGCGGTGTAATTCATTTAAATACTTTCTCCGAAGCATACGCCGAAACCTGTTCTTGTATAGAGATGATTTAATTTTTATTTAAAATATAAAAGATCTAAAAGTTATAACTGACTAGGAGTGAAACATGCATATGTATGTAACACCATTTCTCCTCGACTTATAATTCACGTAATACTTAATCAGACTACACTCCAGTGGATACATCTTAAAAAAATAAGCATAAAATGAGGCACCTTCCTGCATTTTAACACTTCCACAATTACATTGAAATATCAGCCTATTCATTTTTCTTGATTTTTCGTTGACTCTTTTCTCTCACACCATCTAACATTTCCCGTGCCAGGCTTATTAGAACCAAATGTGCCATGCTTATTTATTTTAGTCAATGGAACGAGTGCATCTTCCTAAATGATCTTCAACATCTATATTCTCTGAAAATTATAAATATTGCTAGTTATTTTATCAAATTACTTGACAATCATTTTGAAACATGGATCTCAATATCTTTCACCCGTTCATACAGATCATTAGCATGCATAAAATAATTGTAATGATGGCTTGATATTAATAGGGAAGCACCTGAACGTGACCAGTTTTGAAAATATAAAGTGTGATCCATGTTAACTAGAAATATTAATATGAGCTTTTTATAACAATGCTAAAATAAATTACTTTTGAAATATTTCGGCCAATTAATATTAAGCATTTGGCCACCATTGAGGAGCCAAGAGGTTTACTAACATGTTGCGACAAATATATTTTATGAATTCTCAATAAAGGGGATGAAATTCACTTAAACGAGTGCTGATAAAAATGCATATTCAGCACCAAGGCCTCTCAAGGCGATTCGCAAATAAAATCCGTCTACCTCATATGCACGCAATCCAGTCCCGTGCAGCCACTCGTTTGTCATCGGATGAGAGGAAAAGGACCTCTCTGGAAATGGGGAGGGCAGGAGTAAGCGCTAGGTGGCGAGGTGTCAACGGAGGGAAAGATTATCGCCGACGATAACACGACCCTAAACGGCCCTTTTCCCTCGGCTCGCACCCACCCACTCCTTTAACAACCTTCACCCGCACCCTGGACTCGAGCCCTGCGAGGCAACCAGTTGAGCTCCAACGTGAACCCTTCCTCCCACTCCCAATCCTTCCTCCACACCCCTCTCTCCGGATCCATTCGGCCGATTCCCTTCCCCCTCAACCTGTTCCCCCCTCCCATTCCTCCATCCCCTCCTCCCCCCGCGCGCACCAACATTCCATCACACACGTACCAGGCAAAGAGACTCTCGCCCGCCAAACTCCTCTACAGACGACCCCACCCCTTTTCCGAATCCTCCCTCCCTCTGTGCCCTTTCTCCGTGAGCCCTTTTCCACACAACCGCCTCATCCTCACTCCTCCCCCGCCCGGCGCTTAACCTTATCTCGTCGAGGAATCCTTTCCTCTCAGGATATAAGACATTTCGGGGCACAATACGAATCGCGACGCGGCACTCCTCGGCCTCGTCCTCGCATAAAGGTGACTCGTAGTCGTGTGAGAGACGAAAAGTGCCGGAGAAATGTTCAGCCATCGCCTTCCTTTGTCGGTATTCGAATTAAGAGCAAAGTCATCGCCTTATAGATTCTCCCTCCGTAATAACCTGCTAATCCATTTTCTCCAACCAGAGTTTTAGAAATACATGGTTTTCGCAACGATTCTCCCAACCATTGGCCAAAATTAATTGCGAAACTCAACAAAAGTTATAGACCCCCGTGAAAAAATCCACTAAAGGATCTTTGCAAAAAGAATATTATTTTTAACACATTTGTAGCAGTAAACAATTAAAATTCCAATATTTGTCTTATAGACATTGTTGTTGCAAGTATTGGAGATGATGAGCACATAAATGGTAAAAATTTAAGATAATCCCGGTTAATAATCCTTTGATGCACACTCTACCTCCATGATGTTAGCGATAAAAAATCACAGGTGCAATTTTTTTATTAAAATAAGATGAAAAATATGCGAAGAACGAACAAATTTTTAAACATGTTCACCGGCTGGAAAAAAGGTTCCTCTCATACTCCTCATCCTAAATTTCTGATCTGAAAACTCTTAGCAATATGTGTTCAATAGGGATAGGGAATCGCAACTGAGCATAGTTTACAAAAATAAAACCGGTCAGAGAAAATGTATATCCGCAATTTAACACGTGCTAACAACATACAGCTAACTCGAACGACAAAAAAATCAGTAAAAATCTGGATTATTAAGAGAGTTTGATTCATGTTAGTGGAAACTTGAGCTAAGTAAATTTAAATTATAATTATACGCCATTCATGAAGTTTTTAGAAATCGCACTGCAACGCATGAAATACTCTTCATATCAACAAAATCCGTGCCTACGAATGTAGGAGGGATGGTTGCTCAGTTACTTCTATTCCCATGTTCTGAAAAAAAGTATGAAAACACGCAAGACTGCTAATTTCGCCGCACTATCATTTTTGGTTAGAAAGTTTGACAGTAAAAACATTAATTTTTCCACTTATAAATTCACAACATATTTCGATATGAATTTCTACTTGTAAATACAAGCCATACTACATTATAAGTTATTTATACTTGGTATTGATGAAAGAATTTTCATGCCCTTGCTTAGATGACGAACAATAATTCTAGCGTATAATTGGCAGACCGCAATCCACGACATGGTACATAGTACTCCATCTGCATATTTAACTACAAACTTATGGTGCAATGAATTTGTATACGCTAGTGGCAAATCACAAAATTCATTTAGAGGGATCCAAAACCAATTCCTATGTGATATCATACTATGCACTTATCAGAGAACGCTGTCATCGGGATTCATATCTTAAAAGTACTAATGCCTATGTTAAAAGTTCTAAGCTATCCCTTGAGGTTTTTTAATATATATCCACGATCCCTTGTACATAACATTTTGACTTCCCATTAACATTAACTCGCGGCTGAGCTTAACTCGCGGCTGAGCTTAAAGCCACCGAGTGCGTCCACTGGGTTGCGGATGGTGGGTCGACCTCTACATATAGAGGTTAGCTGCGAGATAAGCGAGTTTACTCGTCGAATAAGCAGTCGTGGACAAAAAGCGACGGCATTCCGAGGGCGTATTGGTCTATCCTTGGGTAAGGTAGGCCTTAAATAATACAGAACCTGTGAAGATGCCGTGACTTGGCGATGGAGGCCGCCAACAATTACGCTTCCCATCACCCGGAGGAGAGGGCAGCAGCTCTTCTTCACATGAGTGAAGGTGGAGACCACAGTGGTCGGTACAGCGACACTCATCTCACTACAGGCGTGGTAACATTTACTTTAACGGCTGTAGTACTGCGATGTGGAAGGCAAGGGGAAACCACCACATTATTATCCCGAGGAGTCGCAGCTACTCCACTCTTTCCTTTATTATCAAGACGTGATGGCACCCTCTCGAGTAAAATATTCCGGAGGTAAAATAGTCCCCCATTCGGATCTCCGGGCGGGGACTACCCGAGAGAGTACATCAGTCAAGTGTGATACTCATTTTAGAGTAGGAACGTGGAACGTGCGATCACTTCGGACCTGCGGAAGACTGGAGAACCTGAAGGTGGAAATGCGGAGAATGGACCTCGATGTATTGGGAATCAGTGAAATGAGATGGCCCGAAGAAGGAGACTTTTGGAGTGGAAGTTATAGAATTATTCACACTGGATCACTGAATGGTAACGCTGGAGTAGGCATAATGCTCAGGAAGAGTGCGGGACTGCGTGTGAAGAGCTTCCTGCATTACAGTGAAAGGATTGTAATGGTTCAAATTGAAACTAAGCCTACAGATACCATTGTGGTGCAAGTTTACATGCCTACGTCGGAATACGAAGATGAAGAAGTGGAAGACGTCTACGAAGATATCACTGAAGTAATAAAACAGGTAAGAGGAGAAGAAAACCTAATTATTTTAGGAGACTGGAACGCTGTCATAGGCGAAGGACAAGATGGAAGAATAACTGGAAAATATGGATTGGGAAACCGAAACGAAAGAGGAGAAAGACTGCTGGAGTTCTGCGCACAACATAAGTTAGTGGTTACTAACACATTGTTTAACCCTCTGGTTACCGAGCGGGGTCCTTCAGGGACCCCACACTCGAAAAATGTTGAATAAATTTCATAATTTTTTTTTCACTTTCATGTGTCTCCTGGTATGTGAGCAACTTTTTTAGTCCTTTTTAGTCGCCACAGTAGGATCAAAATTACGTTTATTTTGATTCTGTATCAATGAAAATACGGATGGGGTCCCAGAAGGACCCCACTTGGTAACCCACGTCCCAGACTGAATGTTTGACTGTTTTGCAAAAATGTGCGTGTATAACTGATTCTGTTATTAATAATTGTAAATATATATTAATATTGTTTTATTAACTAATATAATTATAAAACAATTGTTATTATTATGTATTATTATTATTTATGCACTGTCATCGAGCTTTGGATTTTGGCGATTTTTATGAGTAATATCTGATCAACAAAATTTTTATCGTGGGATTATGTTTACTTAGCCTTCTGTAAGGAGTCTCCCCTAGTACGAATACTCTTAGTGTAATATTAGAATTAACGCATTGAAATAGCCTCTTCATAGCCTAACTCCACGTTTCTATATTTATTGTGGTCCTGTCCTGATTTACGTTCCTTCACTTGGCATCTTTAGCACATGTCGTCCGTACGTATAATCCATACATTTTCCCCGTGAAATATTGTTTCGTCGTATCTGACTATACAATATCGTTGAATAATCTAAAATATATCTGTGATTGAGAGTGCGTGTTCTTCACATTGGCAGTTATCTGCTCGTTTCAGTTACATCCACTATTACAGAGGTAATTCGCATTCGAAATTATTCGTCTTCATTTTACGTTTCAGCTAATTTGCTTGCTGGTAAATATCTGCGGTTCTTCGATCCAACTTTGTTTCGTAATACCATTTACGCATCGAAATATCGTCTTTTCTCATCGATCGTAATCGAGGTTTCGACATTGCTTATCGTAGTGAAAATAGAGATCATACTTTGTGATGGACCATTGAACGAGTTATTTATTCACGACCCAGGTTTCGCATCATTTCACGTCAGTATAAATACAACTTGAATTGCGTACCTGTAAGAGAGGAATTGGGGACCGGGCATCCTTCAACGCCCGGAGTCCACTCCCTCTCCTACCGGAATGCACCTGAATTTGTATGTATGCCAACGTGAAATGAGCATATTCAACAGTCCAATTATCTGAGGTGGTGTGTACTTCACATGGAAAGCTTAGTGCCCGTTCCAGTAACAGCCATTGCTACAGAGATGCTTGTGCGCTACATCTGCTTCAACTAACCAGTGCAGTCAACAGAAGGAAGATAATTCTTCGTTTGCAACACCTATAGAGGTAAGTTCATAAATTTATAGATCCAAAATGTACCGGTGTCACTCACAACTATGTTGCGTGTACTGAAGTTTGACTTATTTACGTTAACACCTATTGGTAAATTAGTCAAATTTATTCTACCTACAAGCATCATAATAGAAAAATAAGTGTTTTTTTAAAATTGAAAGGTTTCGTGAAATTGTTTACTCTATCAATACAATATTAGCAATATTTAAAATATTGTGACTTTTAAAATTTTTCCTAATACCTACTATAATGGGACTTACAATTATATTCATACTGTGATAAAATTATTTTTTATTTAGAAATGACTTTGAAAAGATTCCTAAAGGAAGAAGAAATTGAGAGAATCGCAGATGACAGTGACTGCGATGATTTTTGTGACAGTGATAGATAATTCCTCCCAGCAGAGTGTACATCTGAATCTGAAGATGATTTGGAAGAAGTAGAGGAGGAGCCATTTGACCAACTGCCTACAGAAGACGATATTGACAGTGATGTGGAGGTAATTAAAATTTCAGCTAACTTTGACGTTTTGAAGTCAAAATCAGGACGTACATGGGAAAACATCCTCCAAAAGTCACAAAAACTTTACGAAACATTAATTGTACACTAGGTCCTTCAAAACATTGAAATAGTGCAAGTTCCATTCGAGAAACGTTTAATTTGCTTATAAACGACGATGTCAAAGTTATTATTTTTGAAAGCACTAATTTGTATGCCCAAAACTTCTACAATGAGTTGTTAGTGAAGCACCCTAAATTTAAAAATAATTGGACAAACTTGAACATTGATGAACTGGATGCATTATTGGAATATTATTGACAGCAGGTGCTCTCCGTTGCTGAAAAGAAAATGTCAAAGAATTGTGCTCAAATGATACTAGCATTCGCAGAGATTTTTTCACAGCACGTCTATGTCCCGCACAAGATTTCAACAAATCATGGATCCATACGTTTTGATGACAAAGATACTAGGGCCCAAAGAAAATAAAATACAAATTAGCTGCTATCCGTAATGTATGGGATATTTTCGTTGGAAATAGCAAAAAAAATGTTTGAACCGTTTGAATATGTTACTGTTGATGAACAACTGGTGTCTAACAGAGGAAAGTGTACATTTAGGCAATATATTCATTCCAAACCCGGGAGATATGGGATAAAAATATGGGCTACAGCTGATGCCAAAACTTCGTATCTCTTCAATTTGCAAGTTTATACATGGAAATTACCTGGGCAGCGAGCTGAAAAGAACCAAGGGACTAGAGTGGTCAAAGATCTCATTGAACCTCTATATAACAATGGCCGCAGTCTCACAACGGACAGTTGTTTCACTTCCGTGGAGTTGGCACTCTTTTTAGCATCGAAAAACGTAACTCTTCAAGGAACAGTGAGAAAGAACAAGCCGGACACTCCTTATGGCTTGAATAACACTAAAGATCGTGATACTTTTTCCTCTAAGTTTGCTTTCTTACATAAAGAAGGATTGGCTATGGTCTCGTATGTGCCAAAGAAAAATAAAATGGTGCACTTACTAACTTCGCAATACTTATATAAAAAATATCTGAGGGTGAATGTAAGAAACCAATAATGGTATTATAATATAATGGAACAAAAGAACTGTAGGCAATGAAGACAAACTTATGAGAGAGTATATATGCGCCAGAAAAACTTATAGATGGCTATTCAGGGTGTTCATGAATATAATAGATATGGCAGCTAGTAATGCATATTTATGTGCAAAAATCCATAATGGAATGGCAAGACTTCGATTAGAAGGAGAATCCTTCTCAAGTCCTTAGGGCATGAACTTGCTCTACCAAGCACGACAAAACGCGCAGATTCAGAAGCGCAAAAAAGCAAATTCAGAAATGGCCTAATCTGAACCAAGTTACAGCAAATCCAAAAGGGGCAAATGCCCTATTTGCCCACGAAATTTTGGTTTATAGATAAATGTAAGATGTTCCAAGTTTAAGGCATTTGTTTGTCCAGAACATCGCAAGAAGACTGTCACGATTACCTACATGTAAAAATGAAGGGTGTAATTGAATTTTCCTCTTTTTTGCAAAAAATATGTTGTTTATTTATAAATATTTTTATGAAAACATTATTTTATATTATGTATTATTATGGTGTGTTATGATCTTTTATTAAAAATATCAATAATTGAATTTTCTCACTGAAATTTTCATGATTTTTATAAACATTTTTTTTTGTTTATTTATAAATATTTTCGTGCAAAAATTGTTTAAATTTAGGTAGTATTATGGCCATTTATGACGTTATTTCAATAAAATCATTGTACTAAGGTTAAAAATTGTTTTCATTTCAACGGTAAATAAAAAAATACGATGGGGTCCCTAAAGGACCCCAACGGTAACCACCGTATTAAAATGAGGGTCGGTAACCAGAGGGTTAAAAATCACAACCGAAGAAAATACACATGGAAGATGCCAGGAGACAGAGGAAGATTTCAAATAGACTACATTTTAGTGAAGCAGAGGTTCAGGAATCAGGTGAAGGACTGCAAAAGCTACCCGGGTGCAGACATCGACAGCGACCATAATTTAGTGATGATGAAATGCCATCTTAAATTCAAGAGATTGAAGAAAACAGTAAAGAACATTTGGCAAGTAGAAAAACTGAAGGAGACTCAACATCAGCTGGCATTTCAGAAAGCAGTAGAAAACAACATAGAAGAGGACCTGACTGAGAAACCAGTAGAAGAGCGTTGGGAAAACATTAAATGTGGACTACAAAAAGCCGCAAAAGAAGTTCTTGGTAGAAGAAAAGTTGTTAAGAAGAAACCATGGATCACGGAAGAAGTCTTAGTGCTGATTGAAGAAAGAAGAAAGTACAAGAATGCGAAAACTGAAGAAGGGCAGCTTCGCTACAAAAGAATACGGAACGAGGTAAGTCGCAAAGCCAGGAAAGCTAGAGAAATGTGGATGAACAATCTGTGCGAAGATGTACAAAACAACCTTACCATTGGAAAGGTGGAAGCTGCCTATAGGATAGTGAGGAACCACTTCAAGGAACGGAGCACAAGATGCAATGCTATAAGGGACAAGAATGGAGAACGTTTGATTGAAAATGAAGACAAAGTGAAGAGATGGAAAGAATATCTCGAAGAGTTATACAACGGGAACGACCTCAGCACGAAAGTGATTGAAGAGGAAAGCGAAGTCGAAAAGGATGATATGGGAGCATCAATATTGAGATCGGAATTCGACGCAGCAGTAAGGGACCTTCGGATGAATAAGGCTTCTGGAATTGATGATATACCCTCTGAACTGATAAGGAATGTGGGAGAGAGGACATTGGCCCAACTTTATAATGTCATCTGCGACATGTACTCAACAGGAGAAATACCCAGGGACTTCGAGAAAAACATCATCATTCCTATTCCCAAAAAGAAGAGAGCAGAGAAATGCGAAAATTTTAGGACAATAAGCCTGATGACACATGCATCGAAGATATTGACAAGGATCATCTACAGAAGAATAGAACGAAAAGCAGAGGAGTTCCTGGATGAAGATCAATTCGGATTCAGGAAAAGTAAGGGTACAAGAGAAGCAATACTGGCCCTTAGGCTGCTTATAGAGAAGAGAATGGAGAAGAACAAACCGACCTTCATTGCATTTGTGGATTTAGAGAAGGCTTTCGACAACGTGGACTGGAATTCAATGCTTGATATTCTGAAAGGAATTGGAGTTTCCTACAATGATCGAAGAATTATCCACAGTTTGTATAAAAACCAAGTAGCTGTGATTAAATCTGGACCCAGCTGTGAAGAAGCAAGAATAAGGAAAGGAGTGAGACAAGGCTGTGCACTGTCTCCCGTAATTTTTAATGTTTACATTGAGAGAGCCATCAATGATGTCAAGGAGAAGTGTTCTGGAGTGAACATCCACGGAGAAACAATCAGCATGCTACGATTCGCTGATGACATAGCTCTCATAGCAGAGACAGAGAAGGAGCTGAATAAGATGCTAACAACCATGGAAAGGACAATGACCAGACATCAGCTGAAGATCAATAAGAAGAAAACTAAGATATTGGTGTGCAGCAAAAGAGAAGAGGCCAAAACCGACGTTAAACTAGGAAAACAGAAACTGGAAGAGGTGAAAGAGTTCTGTTACCTGGGAAGCAGAGTAACCAACGATGGACGAAGCAAGAAAGAAATAGTGAGTAGAATAGCCCAGGCAAAGAGGGCATTCTATCAAAAGAAGAATCTACTAACAGCTGGAAATACAAGCTTGGAAGTAAGGAAGCAATTCATTAAAACGTATATCTGGAGCATGTTCCTTTATGGCAGTGAGGCATGGACGATGACAGCAGCGGAGAAGAAAAGGGTGGAAGCATTCGAAATATGGTGCTATCGACGAATGATGAAGATAAAATGGATCGACCGAGTGACAAATGAAGAAGTCCTAAGAAGAGTGGGAGAAAATAGAAGTCTACTGAAAACTATAAAAAGAAGACGGGACAGCCTAATCGGCCATATCTTAAGACACGATGGCCTGATGAAGACAATCGTCGAGGGAAAAGTGAACGGGAAAAATGGAAGAGGCAGGCCTCGTATGAGTTACATGGAGCAGGTCGTAAAGGACGTGAAAGAGAGGAACTACGTTGGTATGAAGAGGTTGGCCGATAGAAGAATCGAGTGGAGGGCTGCGTCAAACCAATCCTAGGATTGTTGACCCTTGATGATGATGATGATGATTAACATTGTAGTGATGTAAGTAAGTAATTATTGCTGGATAACGCTTTAAATAAGGAGAGGGTGACTACTAAAAATAAATATCACTAGGCACTCTATACACATCAAATAATACGAATGGTAATGCAGCAAACACGAAAAATTATTTTAAACAAAGCAGGGAAGGCAGTAGAGGAATATTAATATGGATTCATAACAATACGGAAAAATGTCAATTTTATGTCCGCAATCAATTAAATACGTAATTAAAATCTCAGAAAAAATGCATAATAATGCAAAATGGACGTTAAAAATTCTTATTATCTGAGAAATTAAAAACAATTTTTGCTGAAAATAAACCTGCTATAAAGAGTAGGAGAAAAGAGAAGTCTGCCGACAACTCTATAAAGAAGAAGGGAAAACTTATTCGGCCATATCTTGAGACACGATGGCCTGATGAAGACTATCGTCGAGGGAAAAGTGAACGGGAAGGTTGGAAAAGGCAGGCCTCGTATGAGATACGTGGAACAGGTAGTGAAGGATGTAAAAGAGAAGAATTACGTCACAATGAAAAGGTTGGCCAATAGAAGAATCGAGTGGAAAGTCAAACCTGTCCTAGGATTGTTTACCAATGATGATGATGATGATGAGGCTAAACATCCAGTGAAGGTTATAGAAAAAAATACAAATGGAAATGGGTTCATGAGTACTCTGAATTCACTAGAATACTCGAGGGAGCATCCTTTTGCAAATATACTCAGCAATAATACACACAGCTGGCTTCAGTTGAAAATATTCCTTAAGGTTTGTTTTGGACTGACGGAACGTCCAATGTGGTACGAAAACCTAAAAAAAGAGAACGCTCTTAATTAAAATGTGGCGAAAACGTTCTCATTTAAAATTTAGCAAATATCACTGCTGTATGTAGCTAGTAATGGTGTTCAGTAGTCACCATTCTTTCAGGCTTAGTAAATATTAGGAGACACCGCAGTCGGAATTTTTTTCTCAATGTGCATGTTTAAATGTTGCATGGTGACTCTCCTACATCTCCTACATCCTATAATTGGTGCATGTGATGCATGATCAATTTTTCATAATTATTGCGCATTAATAACATGCCAGGGCTTAAATGTGAACAAAATATATAAAAATGCCGGAATTGGATTTTCGCTGAAAATCTACGAAATGAAGGGTTTGCAGAACCATTTGCAGTAACTTTACGGAACTAAAAGTGACAGTTATTTATTGAACAAACTTTTTTGTTTGAAATTTCTTAATTTTAATTAATTTACAGGAGTATTTTCTCTGTTAATGGTTTAAAATGGTGAACCCCACTTTCCACCAATTTTCCGCTCTTTTGTAGGAAAACAGTAAGTTACTCTTATAATAATATTCACAGAATCTTCCTGAAAGTAAATCCGTTCAAAATCTCTACGAGGATCTGCGGCACCGGGTATAAATTCAATTGTTCGATCACGTGGCGGAGTCCAGCCTAGCAAGCCAGCCAAGGGTGATTGGGTGGCGCGGTGAGTATTATCGTACGCTGTGGGCCCAAGAACTTACTAATGGCAATTGTCTAACCGTTCGCAATGAAAGGAACGCCATATCTGCCGTGATACTAGTTCGAGAATATAATCCAATTTCTTTGTCGTTGTCCGACAGTCCATATTGTAAAGCCCTTGAATACATCCGAAGATGCATTCCAGGTCCTGGACGCCATTTCAGGACGCTGAATCCCTGGGATTCCGCGTTATCATCAAGTATGTGAAAGGATATGCTTATCTTCTGTGGCCAGTAAACGGAGCTCATTACACGTTCTTCAAGGAACCACTGAATTACAACGTTTTTGGCATATTTTTTCATGTGTCACACATGAGCTCATGGCTTTGTGGAAATTTACAAAGTATTTCTGTGATATGCTAAGTGTTACACATTTCCACAAATGGTCGCCTGATACGTTAAAATCTGTGCTTGCGATTATTATAGTCTCCGATGCTTTTTTCTTATTCTAAATGTGAAACGCAGTGAATTTTAGACATCTTTAGCCACCACATATTGCATACCTATATTAGTATTAAATGGTTAGATTCAATTAGTTAGTATTAAATGAGATTTTCTCCGTGCCCATTCTAAATCATTATTGATAGACTGTCAGTGCTATCTTATTAACAAACGCGTTTCCATTATCATCATCATAGGTCAACAATCCTAGGATTGGTTTGACGCAGCCCTTCACTCGATTCTTCTATCGGCCAACCTCTGCATATTGACGTAAACTTCAATTATAACAATGGTTATACTCATCTTAAAGGGATAAATGACGCACCAACTCCTACTTCTCCACGGAAATGAGAAGAATTTAATCTATTGCAGTAAAGTTTTGGCTACAGTCATAATGGCGAATTATAAAACTGACTTTCTTCACTCTTCGACATGGTACTAGCTTCAAGCTAAAAACTGAATATGCATTATGTTCATTTGTAAAAATTCCAAATCATCGGACAGTGAAAGATTGTGAGCGATATTTTTTCTGCAAAAGATTCAGAGTAGACTTGGAAGGTCCACGCTGTGTTCACGGGCAAGTCGATTATTCCTTGCAGACTTTAATTTTATTATAACCAGCGAGAAAAGATGAGTCAACGTGATTTCCCTTTTAGCTACAGTTCTCGCTTCTGCTTTTGAGCAATCATTGATGGTAACCATTTTTACTAGAGCACTAGGTTCCAGATTGTTTAGCAGTCAAGATTTAGCTGCAGCATTTCCCGCTCCTAATCCGAAATTGACTTACCGAATCTAGGAAACTGGTAGATCGTGTAGTACTTCCACTGCAAGGAGTAGCTTGCCATCTCCTTCCCATACTGGGAAATCTCTACGCCCAAGGAAGGACATGAGGGAGTCGGAGACAACTCCTAGCTATCATGTTCCCGATCCCCTTTCACACGATGAGAAGGGCGCACGACGATATTCAAGCGAGCGAGGGACCTTCTGCTGTCTCCTCACTTGCATGGGAAGAACACGGCATGCCGTCAGGGAGGGGGGAAGAAGGCAAGAGATTCGTGTTCCTGAGAAACGTGACACCTGCTGCAGGACTAGGGAAGGGACTTGGAGCTCGCCCCCTTCTTCTCCTTAGAGACATTCCTCCCACAGTTCGCGAACTGTCAAGCGAGCGGCGCCGGCGAAGCAGCGGAGACGTTAAGTGAGGATATTGGAAAGGGCTGTGTTTTTTAGTTTTTTTTTTTTAACAGTGCGGGGACAGCGTTGGTGGAGGAAGTTGAGGGAGATGGAATGGGCACGACCTTGCAAGATGCTGAGGTGTGGTGTCGGAGAAAGGTAGTACTGCGTTCCGCGGGGGAAGGGAGATCGCTCTGCTGAGGCGTGTTTCGGGAGGTTAGCGGAGAGGAGGGGAGGAAATGAAGGAGCTAGGGGCAGAGCAAGTAGGAAGAGGGGAGAAGGCAGAAGGTGTCCTGGTCGGGGATTTCCAAAACAAAATCTGCAAAGGTTCTCTACTCCTGCGTCGTATGTGAAGCCTGCGTTCAATAGCAAGACAAATGTTATGCACTGGGAGCCGAATCCAGGGCAACAGGAGACGTTTATCAGAGAAAAAATAAGCTTTTTTATATTTTTTTTTCCTTTCTAACACATCCCGGAAGGGCAAGAAATGGGAAGACGTATTGGTGGAACTCCCTACCTCCCTACCCTACGATGTCAACAGCACAGCATTTAAAAGTATTTAGGGATATGACTTTGAGCAAGAACGATTTTGAGGTAATTTAATAAAAGTTTTCCCTATCCAGAGAGTCTTTAAAAATTTATTATGGAGAAATAATTCATCAAAATATTTCAAAAGCAGTATACTACAAGATACCATTTTTAAGAAAAAATGCTTGAATTAACCTTTAATTGACCATTTAACAACTAATTTGAAACCTGAATTCCCCCCTTTACAAGCGATATTATAAACATTTCACTACTTTTGGACCTGAGTCAAGTGACCTTAAAACGACGCGGACGCAACCTATACAGCGTGTAAATATGTAGCATCTCATAACCTCTGCCTTCTCAAAAGTATTCACCAACACTTTCACTGCCTTATCAAGTTAGCAAGCAGGAGTAAATATAATGCTGTCGAAAACAAGAGAGCGAACCCGAGAGTGTGGTATCTCTGTTCAATTATGATTCAAATATATCTTGGCAAAAATACATGTTATTTTTAGTTTTTAATCTAGGAAATGCAGCCAGTATTAGATGAAAAAGTAAGCTATTGACCGGAGATAAAATAAACAGTGGGTATTTGATTTATTCAGACCTGACGAAGTTTTATTATTTTTACTCAACCATCTTTCAAATGATCTAAAGAGAAAATAACTGCGGTCCCCCTAAATGCATGAATTTCCCTGCCGTCGTGCGTATTACTAGAAGCAGATTTCAACTTAGGCAACCCATCTGCTTACGATAGGTTATATTGCACGATCAAATTTAACTTAAGCCTCAGCTTAATCTGGGATACTAAAAATCCGTGAAAGAGGTGAAATTCGAACCAGCGACCTTGTTTGCCATTGTTACCTCACTGACCAGGAGTGGAATCACGGATTTATCTTTCGCATTATCGCAATCTTTATCGTTAACGCTTACCCCAAGAGCAGCACAGGGTTAACAATAACCGTCTATAAAATTCGCTCCACTGATTGTGATAAGCGATTTGAAGTGCTGTATAAAAAATGAATACCGGAGATCACGTTCTTTCTGACATATATTACATAAAAAAATAACGATAACGCTAGCACACGCGTTATGAAGATCCATGATCGAGGCCTAGGTTACGCGGCAAGCACCGTTTGACTCAGAACTCGCCAAGAGTACCAACCTTCGGGTTGAACATAAATGTGTGTACAATATTGCAAAACAAATTGAATGACATATAAGACATGATGATATCAGCATTGACGTATTGGCTATCGATTACTTACAAAATTAAATTATCTTGACATGCTAGAATTTTATTAGCAAGATTATAACGGCGTTCCATTTTGTAGGGATGTTGTTTGTCGAACTCGGCTAGTTGTGGCCGAATAAATGATATTTGAACATAACGTGAAAATGCTGAGACGCTTATTTCCTCGGGATACTGGAATATGAATAAAGTAAATTACTTATCGGGAAGGGCATAATTGAGTCATTGACAGTACATAAATATATATTAAAACATAAGATGAGCAACGTAAATAACGGAGAGGAATAAATAATTACGGAGAGCATGAAAATGTAAGCAGTCTAATCTGTGAAAGAATATATTTTTTACGGTCATTTACTACTAGAAAATATTGTTATTTTTGGTCGTAATGTGCCTAGCCAATTTCAATAGGCGCAGAAATTTTCACGGGTCAATTTCCATTTGAGATGCACACTACTTGGTGTAAGGCTACATATAGGACATTAGAAGTTAAATATATGATCACTGTCTTATTTAAAAGCAGTGACAACCCTGAGGAGCTTTAAAACATATCAGGCGAGGTTATGATAAAAATACACATACAGTTCAACAACCCAACACAGTCGATCTGTTAGGCCGTAAGGTTAGTTAGGTGGATCAAATAGTTCTCGGTTCGATATTGAGGAATTTTTTTCGTGTAAACTTGACGAATATGGCTTTCTGAGTACCAGATCCTTCTTTATATATCTGGTACAATGAGAGAATACTCCACCAAACTTGGGTTTGACGTTAACCCATTATTGGCTCTCATAATCACCTAAACTGATTTTTAGGTGAAACTAGGTATTCGGTTTAGTATTTGGGCGATTGTAAAAAAATATTGAACCCATCGTGAATCAAATTGAAATATTAAACATTTAAGAAAGATTAAGTTGAAAACAAATGCTCATATTGAGTGAAGTTAAGATTCATTCCTTAACTTAAATTGACATGGATTTCTGTAATGCAATAATGGCATGAATGGAAATAAGATGAGGGGTCGAGTACTTTATCTGATTATAGCCCTGAAGCCAGCTGCCCTTTTTTCGGTGGTGAACCCCCTGAGGTGAGAAGACTTATCGACGGAAGGGTACCCGGCGACACAGAAGACAATCCATAGTCACCGTCGTGGCCTCTGAACTCAAATCCATTCCTCAGGAAAGGAGGCGTCCAAAACGAGAGCTAGGAACAACAAGACAACAAGGGAAGCGTTGGGACGGGAAGAGATTGGGTTTTAGAGCCAGAGGGTGCGGAAAGAGCAGGGGTTGAGATGACGCCGGCGAGGGGTAAACGGTGTTTGTGTGTGGGGGATGGGGGAGAGGTTTGGGGGTGGATTGGGAGTAAAGCGTTGAGCGGAGTGGGGACGTACCTTCGACGTGTTTACGCGGATGTCAGAAGACGATCAACGCCTCCCGGCGCTCCGAATGGATTGACATGGAATGCGAAATTCGGCGGTGACAGCAGTTTTCTTGGAGCGAGCAGAAATTGCAAGCGAGATATTTAGAGGCGCCCAGTCTCCCACACCCTTCCCCTACTCCACCCCATTAGAGACAATCTTGGAGAGAGAGGGATAGATGTGAATGTAGGAATTTAAAGTTTCTGTGCGAAATTTTGTTCATGGCCAGATTTCGTTCGCTTGGCTAAGAATCTTTTAGCAAAACATGGTTTCTACTAAGTGTCCAGAGTTTATGTAATGTCGAGAATAAGAGAGATGGCTCCGTGACTCATCAGTAACAAAAGCCTGCATGAAGAAGCATTGCAATTAGATGGTAATTGACCTAGACTCTCCTAGAAAATTTATTTTACATCATAGGACGCAATGATAGTAATAAAATGGCTTAAAACCTGAATAAAGACTGATTTTTACCTCAATATTAGGTGGCACACAGTACAAAACTAGCAATGGGTTTTTAAGATAAAAATCATGCAAATATTCTGGGCAGTGGACTAACTCTTCCCTATTTGACTCATTATTATTTTTCTTAGGAATTTTAAAAACTTGAACACGTATATCAATTCTGCATAATGCTTCACAAAGATATTCTACCAATTTGATATGATTTTGCAATGTAGATATCCGTTAATAGTACTCCTATATAAAATGAACTTTCCCAGCTTAATATAATATAAGGAAATACATCGAAGCATAATTGATGAGGTACTGATGAATATGCTTTACCCCTATCTAAGTAGCATCCGTAGTATTAATATCTAAAATCAGAGGGCAATTTATTTTTTTTTCTTATTGGCGGCAAGAATTTTCCTACATACACAGTAGAAGGATAATCCATTTTCTGCCGTCACTATTCCGTTTTCCACCTGAATAAAGTTTTATGGATAGATAGGATTTTGAACTCCTTCGATCAAAAGATCAAAGGCGTGTATTGAAAAAAATTACTATATACCTTAGAAAGAGCGGTCATACATGCACAGGCGATTGATATTGAACTGAAGCGGTGTTTAACGTTTTACATGTAGATTTTTAGACTCAGAAACGATCTCCTGACGCATATAATCTATTTCCCCGAGGTTATGTTTCTTACGCTATTTTTTTTCAGGTCCAGCGATCCGGTCCGTACGTAATTTCTTCTTCGATTATGCCCCCTAAGTATGCATTACGTGCTCCTTTACTCTTTCGACTGAGACTGGATCCCGCTCCATCGCTCACCTCATCTCCGCCGCGGCGTCGGAAGAGGAGCGGTCGAAGATGGAGGACCAGCGGGCGCTCGGTAGGGGAGCTCTAGTGGAAGAGTACGGGTAGATGAAGGTTGCGGGCAAAAAAAAACATAATAAACCGCTAACTCCTCCACGGGACGGAACCAGAGCGCAATTCCTCACACTCGAAACGTCCAGCTAAACCAGCTACTCCTCTCCACCCCTCTCAAAAGAAAACTCCTACACATTCCCCTTTCCTACCATGCGGCTCTCCCTACACCTTCCTTCAGGGCGTTTTGGCTTTGTGTTGGTAGTTTTTCTACCCCCTCCCCTCCCGTCTTCCTCCATAGCTCCACCATTCCCCGCGGGATTTTGGGGAAAAGTGATGGAAAAACAAAGGAGAGGGCAAGCGCGGAAGAGTAATTTTTTCCTCTCCTGCCTCACACCCCCTCCTCTCGTTCGCAACCGGTAGCGGTGAAACTTATGCATCTTTCATGAAAAGGTTCTTGAGGTTGTCTGCTTTTCTCTCTATGTCCTACCTCCCGCTCACGGTTTCCATTTACCTCTTTTTCACGAGGATGCACCACAATTCCGATACCAGGCTACTTTCATCCTCTCCCAGACGTCTTTTCGGCCTCGAATACTCGCGCGAACTCGTGAACTCGCTCGGTGGACACACCTTTGGGATGAGAATAATATGTCACCCTATATTTTTAAAGTCTTCATAAAAGGAATCCACCTTAAATCTCCACAGATAAGTTTACCAGCGTCTCAGCGTACGACCTGAGAATATCACCAAACTAGTTCTTCTGCACTGAGAGCAGATAAGAATGTCCCAAAATAACCCATCCCGGTCATTGATACATACATTCCAATAGCTCTTACGCATAGGTTGAAAGGCGGATTCTTCATCAGTTTTACAGGCAAAGCAATCATTTCCTCAGAATAACTATGGAGGTTACGTTTACAATTTCATTTTACCTGTGAGTAATGACTTCAGGCATGGCTATGTGGAACCTCTTCCTATTGAAAATGAGAATAAAAATTTGTAATGGTCCACCGATGAGATTTATTGCTACGACCATTTCGTGCACTGAGTGACATCTTCAGGTACCTGAAGATGTCACTTGTAAATCTCATTTGTGGATTATTAAAAATTGTAATTTTTTATTCTGATTTTACCTAGCTTATTAACGAGGATATTCCTATTATTTAAAACAATGTATCAAACAGCCCTAGGCGTAAATGTAGAAACTAGGAAAGCGCCAAACTAGAGAAACACAAAAGGCCAAACGGCCTTTAATTTTCTAGTAATATGAGCAAATGGATAGGTATATACGCATGGCAAGAGATGGGTGTAGAAACAACGAGACCCATTCCTTCCATCCCTATCCTTCATACCTTTCCTACCGGTCTGAAGCACCTTTTAGTGGGGAAACAGACTTGAAAACACCCATGAAGTAGAAACAACGACAGACCTGGAAAACTCAGTCATACTTGCACAGGATTGAGTGTATTTGAATTCATCAGAAAACAAGTTTACACGAGAGTTGAAGGTGTGACGTGGAGCATTAGAATGAAAATCAATTTTACCAGAGGAAAAATAGAATTACATTGGGTAAATGCAGAACTTATTTTGGAAAACGGACGAATGATTATTGTGACAAAATAATGTCAAAGGATAATATTAATCAGCTAAAAAATCGGCAACAAAGCACAAGTAATTTTAAAAGTACCCTTTTAACGAGAGAATTTACATTATGGAGGTGTTATACCTTGGCTTATTTTTCTACAGGGTAATTACAGAAACATTGCTAAAAATGTAGATAAATTATGTATTCTTACGGTCTAATCTTTGAGGAAACTATGCATTTCGTATGAATATATATCTTATTTATCCGAAATAACAGGGTGACACCCCGATAAACCGATGATAGGGGTTGGAGAACGACAACATTAAGAGAATAATACCAAGGGCAAAATTCGACGTTGATCATTTCATATGAATACATAGCATGACCGTAGGTACTCTCCCTTCCAAATAGGCATGCTCCAATGCACTGATGATAATGTTAGTATTCCTTGGATAACGGCATAATAATCAAGATAACATCTGATCGAACACCTAGTCAAGATTTCGCCTTAATCCAAGAAATAATGGAAATAATGTCATTAATAGGCGGTGCTAGAAAAAATCCCTTATCATGAGTATTACTAGCATTTATGAGGCTTTCTTAATTCTAAGACGCACACGACGTCCAACTAATTGGCCATTCCTTAATTCCAACCTATCCAGCGCCAAGGCATACCCCAAAGATATTTTCACGGCACGTTATGAGAGAACATTGATATATGGCCATAAATACAATATTTTAATTCGTGTCTAACTCTTCTGTTTGGAACTCCATCCATCTAAGTCCTTTTATGCAAGTATATGCATAAATTAAACCATACTCAAATGCAAAGTTCATTTATTCTCAATGAGTGGAATAGGAGTTTTTTATACCATACAGATGAACTGAAATGTCAACTTAGCTGAGGATCTGTGATTGAATTTTCAGACGTTACTTTAAAGGAACGAGCAAGGGAGTGAAAATAGAGGAATTAATCTGCAGTATAGACCTTCGGTACCTTTACACAGTCGAGCCGTTGAAATTTCCCGCCCCGCATCTAGTCCTTTTGCGGCACACTGATGTTAGGAACGGTTTGGAAGCCCAGATGAAAACATAACATCTACAATCGCTCTTTCAGAACGTAATTGGAAATATTGAAGCGAGAACACTAGCGCAGGAAAAATGTACCATTCAAACAAAGACGTGGTTAATTTAGCGCAAGTGTGTGGAAAATTGCTCCCAAATAGGACTTATTCTAGTCTGGTTCATGCATTCACGCAAATTTCAGGTTCATTTTTTAGTTGATGGCGCAGTGGTAGCGGAAACAAACTGGTGTCTACTTCAGAAAATTAAATATATTGCTGGAAAATAAGAGGGTCATTCGAACATAAATTACTCGGTGGTGCATCAAGGGCAATAATGATGAGCTTACTAACTAATCATAGCAGGCCCTCGTAAAGGATAGGCATGAATCTATTTTACTAATTAAGAGCTCACAGCTTTGCATTCTTTATAGGATGTGAGATAGATAAACTGGATGGGATACCTCATAAATTTTTGGCGAAATATAATTGCTATGATGGTGATAATACGAAATCATTAGAGGATCGATATGGTGGAAGTTTAACATCACAAAAGAAACCGAGTCCTTTCCAACTTTCCAATTTTTACCTAAATAGTACCTACTAACTCCATGAGTAGTTTGATGGGATACATCTCTATCTAGTATATCTTCTAAATGGTTATATTAGTGTAATCGATCGTGTTTATTTAATTGCTAAATAAATGGGAAATTACTCGATACATCGATGGTACTTGATGGTAAATTCTCAGTAAAATATTGTACTGACAATTGCACCGTGGACTGCTGTCAATCAATCGTGTTCGTAATTCATTACACCACGAGCTTTCAAGAACAATTGCTCACAATGCCACATTGTCACATAAACCTGCACAATTTCAATGACCGTGGATATCGGCCCATTTTGTTTACCTAGCATTTAAATATTTAGTTTGAAACTTTCTTTGATCCCTTTACGATAAACAGTAGAAGAGGGTGCACTTTTGATGTTTCGCCAATGGTTTTAGTAATCACCACATCATTGTACCTAAAGTGAACAGACAGGAATAAATAATGATAGATACAAGTCGGAAGAAAGTTAGCAGGACACGCTTCAGGAATATTTTATATCCACCTTTTGTAATATTAACGACACTGGTTTATTTTCCAAGTTATAAGGTATACAATCATGAAAAATGCACTCCCGTGATGCATGTGTCGTGTTTAAGTATTCATATACAATTGAAGTCACGTTGTTGAAAAGTTATGCTGCGTTTGCTATAAAATTCGGACTCGGAGTGAGATTTTAGCAAAATAAGTCACTTCAATGCCTAACATGCCAGATATGATGATCTATTAAAAAGTAGGTATATCGAGAGCACATTAAAATGGCCTTAATGTGGGTGGAAAGGAATAAAACCGAGAGGAGAATATTAAAGAAGTAAGGATGCAAGAATTAAGAGAGGGAGGATGGAGAGGAATGTTGGGGCCCGAGGATATATTTTTGCGCACAGTTGGATTCGGAGTGAGGAGTGTTTCGAACTAAATGGGTTTACTCGCCTCCAATTTCCGACATCCCCTCCTCCAGGGGTTCCAGCCCCGCGCAAGCTTGCTCCTAACGGTACCACCCCCTCCCTAACCCCTTCTAAAGTCCCATTCGACCGTCAAATGCCCATGAATAACGTGCGAGGTCGCTATTTTATTCCCCGGGCCTAAAAAAAATAAAAACGCCCACCCCATTCGTCTTGATAGATAGAAACGCCCGCGTGGAGGAGGGTGGAGATCTCAAAAGGGAATTGTGGAAGAGTAGGGGGGCAGAAAGGCGGGTAAGGGGAAGGACGCAGGGCCCGGAGGATTGAAGTGGAGTCGGAAAAGGGCTGCAGGGCTGGTGGGGAAGTTGTCAGGGGTTATATGGCTCGGGATATGGGAGGAAGTGATACCGGCCGGGGTCCATGGGCAGGATGGGAAGCTTATGCTTCACCGCCGGGTCAAAGAGAATGAGGGAAGAGTGCCTGGACAAAGCCTATAAGGAAGGGAGAATTATTTTCATGCCTCACGGACTTGTCGGCTGAAACGGTTTAGTGGAAATTTGGAGAAGCAGGAGAGAGGATGGAAGAGAAGAAAAAAAACTTTTCTTGTGCAGCTAATTAAAGCAAAACACATAAATTTCGATAAAAAGCTGTGTGTGTGTTTTGTGTTGTAATTTACGTTTTTCATGCATCCTCTATTGCAATTGTACCCCATGGCGAGTGCCCAATTCCCATCTAGATTGAGCCAGAAATCCTATTCCCTAATGCTAGATCGGCATCAGTAGGTAACCTTAAGATAGCGGGTATGCGCCGATGATGCTTGTCATCAAAGGTAGGAGGAACAAAGGCTCTTGATTAGAAGTTAATATTAATACTAAGGCCAAGCCGAAAGCTACTTGGAAGCTATTGTCACCGCATTAGAATGGTGCTCCTAATGACAACTGAGTTTGCAACATACCATTTCAATTTTTTTTACTTTGATTCAAAAATTAATAATATTCCCAGCACTTTGATCACTCCCTTCGGATCCATTCAATGTAGTCACCAGAGTAATGGCTTCCTATTACGTGTGTCTGGGTTCAATTTCCGGCCGTGGCAGAGATTTTTCCTTGTGTGCCGTTCCTTACTTGACTGCTGATTAGATAGCACTTCAACTACAGTATTACGTCCGTGGTTGGGACGTAAAACAGTGGTTCCCTAGGCGTCAATCGTTAAGATTATCCTAACACCGCTGAGATATCGTTATAATCCTCTTGACGCCGGGATTCTTATCACCCTTTCCCCTTTCCCTGAAGCATCTAAACTCTAGCCAACTATACAACTATCCTAAAATGGCACGAAAGACCGAAGCTGTCGGTCGTAATCCCAAAATAACTACTATTACCACTGCTTTATTGTCACAGTTAGTAATTTTACTGATTTATCGTATGGTAAAATTTACTAATTTTACCAGACGATAGAATATTTTTTTTTCTTTCGCACGTAAAGGCAAATTATATTTCCCGTCACTTGATCGAAAAATTCGCCACCAATGAATCCTTAAACAACCTACTCTTCCAAGCACCTCCCACCACGTCCCTTTCTCCTGCTTCCCAGCACCCTCTGAACTAAAATATCCTATTTCCCGCCGAGAGAAGGTCCTTTGTCTTGGCAAACTTTGACTTGGGTCAACGCTCTTCAACTACAAGCGCGACACCCTCCCAAGGCGTTCTCACTTTTTCTCCGCACCCATATCCTCTCCCAACCCGATTCATCCCCATACCCAAACACACACAGCACACCTCTCCCAACCCCTTTTTCCAGAAGCACGGTCGGGGAGGGCGTAAATGTCGCCTGGGACGGGGGAGAGATAGGGTTGATGACATTACGGCCTGGAGACGGATTCTTCCGAGATTGTCGTCGCCCAGATAATCTTGACTTCTCCTCCCCGAAATTCGCTGCCCGGATCCGCCTCCCTCCTATTTCTCCTCAAGGAAGCACTACGAACCCCCACAAACACACACCTCCTCGACTTGGCTGGTCTCATGAGAGCGAGATATGCGTGGTGTAAATGCGTCGGGAGTTCAACAGCGGTCGTTTTGTTTATCTTGCGGTAGGAATTCATCCCCTGAGGAGTCCATTCAGTACTTACTTGGCCCTTCTGCGCGCGTTTAGTGCATTCTTATTTTTCCTCCCGATGGAAAACTTTTGTAAGTCATGATTTTCCCAACTATGTGAAGTTGAACATGAGCACATTTTTAGCCAGTGGCAAAAAGATAGAGCTGTCGGCAATTTTCACTCGCTAAAGTATTCCGTTGCATGAATTCCCATTTGCATAAAAATATTAGCCAACAACCTAGCACAAGCATAGTACCTACCGTAGGAAGTATAAAAACTGCAACAATACAAAAGCTAGCATTTTAAGAAAGCTATGTATAATGATCCTTTCGGAAGAGCAAGTACAACAGAGGCTTTTATACTTCAAAATCAATGAACGAGCAATCATAAACACTGAATTTTTTCGAGAATAGATATTGGTGTTAACATGCAAAATGTGCAAAAATTAAGACGACAACTGATGACTCGAACAAAAACCCTGTAACTAAATACGCTATGGACAACTGCACTATTATGAATCTTAAAAAAAAATAATTACGCGATAAAAATTTTTTTGCGCTGTGAAACTCTCGTGGTAGTTAATAAACCTCTTAATCACAGATGATCAGAATATGAGAGTAGAGTTAAAAGTTATGAATACAGTAAAAATATTCACGGAATCTCACGTGGGTTAACAATGGCTTTCACGAGTACTTTCGGGAAGATACCAACAACATACAATTTGAATTAACAATTTAAACTTGATCTATAAGTAATTGTAGTTTTGGAAAATAAATAGAAGGTTTTATTTCTTGTGGATTCATTAGAATTGTCAATTTTTAAGGAAAATAATTTGCCTAAAACATGCATAGCTTTGGCATAAAACGAGCTTTATCGTCACCACGAGCTACATTAGTAGATACTTAATGCTTTTAAATCCATTAGTAATAGTAAGGCAAAATATAAAAGCAGCGTTTAATGTCTGACCTTGAATATGTTATACATTGCAGGACTCAAAAAAACTGAGGGTAAAAGGCAAACCGGCTTTTTTTTAAAAAAGGACAAAAACTGAGGGATCGAGAACTTGGTTCGATCCACAGATATTTGTGGCAACGTTTATTCAATATGTTTCGCAAACTTGCAAAAAATATGGTAAAGTCTAATAAACACCGCCAGAAAAGCAAAATTACTTAATTCAAAGAAATATACTATGGTTCCTCAATCAAAGTAGGTCACTGACCTGATGAGCAGCCAGCAGGTCGAACCATTCTATCAGATATTTATCAGAGATTTTCCCACATTAGCGAAAACTGTAACAATTTCAAAATGAACTGAAGCTGGTATTTTTCCGTTATTTTAGATAAGCGTTTTAAGTAATAACCTTTATCCTACA
Organism: Platycnemis pennipes; assembly: GCA_933228895.1. Classification (NCBI taxonomy): domain Eukaryota; kingdom Metazoa; phylum Arthropoda; class Insecta; order Odonata; family Platycnemididae; genus Platycnemis; species Platycnemis pennipes. Next base: position 72,646,724 of record OW121856.1, on the reverse strand, counting down.
CAGCTGTAGAAAGGCAGACGAGAGATAAACTGGGATGATGGGGATGAAGGGAATTCAATTGAGAAAACTAGGAGAAATCAAAGGTCAATTATGGAGGTTTTAAGCAACTAGGGTAATTTTTACGGCGTCATGGAAGGATGAGTAAGCGGGGAAAGGGAAGAGAAAGGTTAGTTAGAATAAATGAAGTAGAGGTAAGAATTATATGGCTATATAGAGAAGGATGTAATTTAGGATGTATAAGTCTTGGAAAGAATTTTGTTTAAAAGATAAATAAAATCCTAATATTGATAAATACCCTAATATTGATAAATACCCTATTATTTTAGTCCTTTTAAAGTACCTTTCGCTAATTATAATGTAATTTAGGAGTAACCTGGGAATAAATCGTTTTTGCTTGATGATGAACGATTTATTTCTATTCTAACATAAAATCAGACGCTTGAAAAACATAACTTTAACCACAAGGTGATATTGATTTCATTTTGGAAAATTAATTTCTGAGAACTTAAGGATGCTGAGTGTGAATATGCCTAGTTAGGAGGTTTTGAACTTTGGTCTATCATTAACGGTTAACTTCGGCGTGTTTTGCTTTCAAACAATGAATTTAATCTTCAGTAACGCTTATGAATAAAGAAATGGTCCATAAATGAATACAGTAGATACCATTTGAAAGGGCAAGGATCAGATGTATTATATATATGATCCTTGCACTTTCAAGTTAAACACCACAGAAAATAAATATTTACCGTGTGTTTCACTTGAAATGCGTCACAAATTATTCTTTTGAAAATTGGATTGAATGACACTGATGGATAGAGCCGTAAATATATTATTTTTGCTGAATAAATGACGTTATTTGACGCATTCAACAAAACATTGGCACTATGAACACGATAAAGCGCCACAAATATTTGAAATGAAGACATAAAGAGAGGTATTGAGGAAGAATTACACCAATCTCCCGATAACTAAGGCAATATTGAGTATTTCCAAGTCAGACTAAATTTCTCAAGGCTCTCTCATTAATTACAAAATCTTCGCTTTCCACTATCTGAACCCCAAGAAGCTGATTATGAGACATCGAGGATCTTGATTCAAAGGTTAAACAAGGCGTCTACTTGTCATTAAATCTTACGTTCATTCAAAATTCAGCATTCGAGCTCGCGTTAATTAGGGCAAACGTCTGTGCGCCGTATGTTATTTAGGTCACTTGAATACTCCGTAAAGGGTAACATGCAATGACAAACCAGGTAGATGGAGAGGAAAAATTAGGTTTCGCTCGCAGCTCGTGTTGAGAGGGACGAGGCAACGTTAGGAACAGTGGTAGGGGTGGAAGATGTGGAATGAGTCACTCACATGCGAAACACGAGGGACGACTACTGCAGATTTAACTGCCAAGGAGGAGGCTGCGTTAATTATTCCTTTCGTGCATGCAAGTTACTACCAATTCAACCTGTTCCTTATGCATCTCTAAATCCTGAATGCCCCTAAAGCAAAGGAATTTCCATTTAATTTGAAGTAAACGTGGGAGATTTTCTTCTTGACGAACCAAATACAGCAGAAAAGATCTACAACAAGGAGGCAAAATATACATGTCCTTATTTTTGCGGGCATCGATATACCATACTGTCGAGGTAGGTGTACCGGTATTAATATTTTTCGATTATCTGACCATATTTATGTTTGGATAATTGGAATCGTGAGTAGTTAGAGAAAAATAGAAACAATTAAATACGTTCCGCGACGGGTAAAAACAAGTAAAGAAAACGTTCATTTTTTTAGTTTCTAGTATGACAAAAAATAATTTTCAAATAGCGATAACATATCAGAGTATGTTATAGCTTTAATTATATATAATTCAAAACATGTTTCACGAAATAATTAACGTCCATAAGTGCTCAATCAATGATGCATAAAAATATGTTTTGAATGAAATAGAAGCTATCATACAACGCATTTATGTATATTCATACTAAATAAAAGAAAAAAACATAATTTTAGAAAGATATGGGTGAGTGCATGGGTTGTACATAGAAAGGATTTTGTCTCCAGCTCATATTATTTCAGAGCTTAGCTCGAACGCCACCTTGTCCGAAAGCAAAGGGGTTTCATAGCAGATTAAAAAGATAGAAAGATACGTAAAATAAATTAAACAGATTAGTGCAGCTTCTTCCAAACAGTTGAATCAATTGATATCCACGTTTATATAAAAGATTTGACTGATTATTACGAGCGTATTGAACCCTATGAGAAACGTTTATTTCAAACAATGTCGTAAAATGTGCCGTAAACCACGCTGACTACAAAAGCTAATGAAACAGTCCAGCAAGCATTTGAGTATCTGAGGATAAAGCAAACTTTCCTTTAAGAGCCATTTGGTTCTTTTTGGGTCAGTGTCACTGCACTCGAATGAAAGACTAATGGTCCACATTCTCATTAGAGAATTCCTTTCCGCGCCCAAGGGAAAAAAAACTGGAGAAGATCCGCACGCCCGCTGAAAAGAGATGAGAGCAGAATACTTAGGTAGCCTCACGAGATGTCTCCAAAGGAAAGAAGCAAGCGGCAGGGATCCTTCCTTTTTAATTCGATGCGGAATGAGATACTAGGTGCACGTACCAGCGCAGGGCAACAAATTTTCGCAACGGATGGGAGCCGGAGTCAAAAGGCTTTAAATTCGGGTACGTTTCCCTAACTCTTTCCTCTCTTTTTTATTCTCTCCCCCTTCTACTAATTTGTTTCCACTTTCAAGAAGCAAATAAGTCATTAACTTTCTTTTCTTGTACACTGAGCATCAATTTCAAAGAGTAATTACAAATTACTAAATTACTGAACAACTTTTTTGTCCTCAATACAAATATGGTGAACTTTTACTGTCTATGCACAAAAATATCGTTCTACTCTTTCCTGCATGTTGAATTATATCGCTTGTCAGGAAATTATTTCATTCGATAAAAATAGGAAAATATAGGCTGGAATAGTTTGTATTGCCTGAAGGAATACATTAATTTTTAGTGGCATTATTGGACGAACATTAAGCCTGTAAGAAACTTCATTTATTCTCCCCTCTCAAAAAAATCTTTTTTGGTTTCTTTATATAAAATAGCAATGGAAATTCGATCATTAAATAGCAAAGGCAATCTAGTACTATGGATGTATTTATAATATGCAAAATGTTGCAAAATATTTATTAGTTTTTTTCTTTGCACGATTATTAGCAATACACATGCCTCCTATCGAAAGTAATCTCTTCTCCTTCATTGTAAGTTAATAAGATTTTCACAAGGACCTTCTAGTTATGATGGAATTTAATCTTAATTATTTTTTCAACCTAAATTTATAAACAAACATAGTTTCAATATATCCTGAGTATGTCAGAAGACTGTAAAAAGTAATGCACTCTGATACGTTATTTACTACGTATATACGCATACTTATACATATCTACAGACAGTAGGTTTAGTATTAGTCAAGAAAAAACGATGTTGTCAACAGATATTATACACAGATGATGATTGGGAAAACGTGTAAGATTACATATAGTAATTGTAAGTAGTGTACATTAGAAGCTGAAATTCGTTGAATATTCCTGCTTACGCAATCTACTTTGTTTTCCATGCACCCTAATATATACAATATGCAATTAAAGAATTATTAGCATTTGTACATTAAAACGCCCAAATATCATATATCTGAAATGTAAGACACACATTCCTATGGTAAAAATTAGGGAGCGTGTATTTACATGTATTAATGACCTCAGGTGAGATGGTAAGAATAAGACGCAGCTTTTCGTTTTTTGAGCGTAGGGTGAAGAATGGTTATGAAATATAAAACAAGGACGAATAATTTAGGGTCAAATACGGTGAATAAGGCTAGAAAATTGTCAGTAGATACTAGAAGCAGGGTAAAAACACACGAATAGGTAATTTCCCATCATACTCTACTGTTAACACTGATTTTAAAGAATGACTGTTGAACACAAGAAGCAATATGATTATGTCAGCTATGTTATCCTCAGGGTGTAAGAATAATTACATTAGAATCATTGTTGTAAATACCGTATTTACATGAAATTTGCTGAGGATAAGATGAACTTGTCTTCTATGCAAGATTATTTTTGATTTTAGCTATAGGTATATTTTGAGATCAATGACGACTTGAATTTGAAATCAATATCCTTTATCTCATTAAAACGAAATCATCAGGTCAGGATAATTTTTTTATCAACTACTTCTATGGAAAGAAATTTTTCTAAGCTTTATACTATTCCATGGTGATATATAGGGATCTATGATATTTTACCGAATGATCAAATAAATGTTCTAGATCCTAAAATAAAACACATTAGCCATCGCCGAGTTTTAATATAAATCCACGACCTTAGGGCCCATGTATTCCACCACGTTCAATACCTGAATACTTTGTATTTTCCAAAGGAAAATTGTACAATGACACAACGATGGAGCAGATGGAGTAATACTTTGGCCTGAAGGTTGTGCACTCGACAAGTTAAATGAGACTATAACAGCGAGAGAAAAACGTAACCATAGCTTTACTAGATTCTCAAATCTGAGAAAGACGTATGAAAATAAATCCACACCACTCTGGTTCCCTATAATGCCTCTCCTTTTTTCACGTCTGCACATCTACAACTACATAACACCCTTCAAGCAACCATAAAGGTGTGTGGCAGTGGGTGAACTCTCATCAAACTCGCACCAACTAACATGCATAAAAAATGACTAGCAAAATCATACAGGTCTGAACTTCACCATCTAAAAAGATAAAAATAGCACAGCAAGCATGAAAAACATGCTGCCTGTTGGGTCAGCCTAAAGTCCTTATACCACCATGCAACTACCTATGCTATCCATAGATACAATCGCATTGGATATATTTACCATTATTCATATCCCTAATTCTACGAGGGAAAAAAGAAGACATTTTGAATCAGTCAGTTCGGCTATCAATTTCACTAATTTTGTGATTATGGTCCCGTCTACCATAGTAAGTTGGAGTTCGCAATATATTTTTAACGTCATCACTGCAAATATTATCTTGGAATTTATTTTTAACCAACGATATGACAATTATTCCCATTTTAATTCATTTAATACACTGGTTGCGCTAATAAAGCTATCATACCGTCCCTTTGCAAATCTTGCCGATCTTCGCTGCACACGTTCAAGTTAATTATTTAGGCCTATTCCATGTGGATACCATATACTGGCAGCGTATTCCAAATGAAGTCTAACAAGGGAAAAGTAGCTAATTTCTCGTACATGATTGTCACATGTACCAGTACTCTTTTGATGCATCCCAGTTTACGATTAGCTTGACCCATTATTTCACGTATTTGTTTAGCTCAGGAAAGATCATGAGTCGGTCTGCACATGAACTATAAGCCAGTGTAAGACAATATAGGTACTGTGATTGGGTAACACATCATATTTTTTGGACTAGGCAGTTTTCTTACCTATCCAGCCGTGGATCACTATCGTACGCTTTCGGAGGAACGAGCTATTACACTTTTCTTTATGGTAACAGTACCTTACTAACTTGTCCCATGGAAGGGGAACTGGAGAACTGCAGGGGAAATAACGCCAATTAGAAACATTCTCCAGATTTCTGGAATTCCAAAGGTGTCATCAGGCGCCGGAAGTGTCAACTTAACCTATTCCAAGCATACGCCAAGACTTTTGCCAGCAGACGCCAAGACGCTGAAGCTTTTGCAAGAAAAATATGGCGTTTTTTAATTTTACTACATCTCTGCTCTGAATTACCAGCTACGCTTTGCAGTAATCCAGTCATGTATTCTATGGGTAACAGAAATATTTGTATCCATAACTTTTAACATGATTCTTTCCTCAAAGTTCAACTGCCTTCCTCTTCACACTTTACCGGAGGGCAAATACCTCCACTCTTACCTTTCGCCCTTTACCGTAAGGTATCTTGATCTATTCTACTTAATGGTAAAATTCATGAATTGATTACGATATAGATGAAAAAAATACTACGCACATTTGCCATGTACTGGTAATCTTGTCTTTCCAAATACACTTTCTTGTTCCACATGGCATTATTTCAAGCGTAAAGGTATTTATGTGTCTCATTCGTTTTCTAATATTCAACTTAAACATGTAAACCTTTCTTTTTAATGTACTTGGGTGACTAAATATCCCAATAAGAGGAATGAAATGCGAACCCTTATCGTCTCGTTTCTAATTTTAATTTCATTACTCCAGTAAAACTATACCTACAATAAAAACAACGCACATTTATATTCGAATATTGTCATTCTACTTACATGGGAAACGTGTCTGGCACCAATTTATAGTACATAAATAATAATACTCTTTTGAAAAATGTCATTGTATATTAAGTACCATCTACACATTTCAATAGCTTTTTAAAACATAAATGTTGTTTTAGTAATAAATAGGGTGATAATAAAAATATGCCTACTCTTGTAACACAATGCTTTTTGAAATTACTTTAAATCGACTCTCGGTATATTGCTGTTCTTTTTGACCAATTAAAAGCAGAAACTTTAGGCATGAAACTAAACTCTCAATATATTACTCCAAGTATAATTTGTTTTCAATTCACATGTTCAAATATGTTTTCTTATTTTTATAATTTCTTTTTCATGTAATGGTGATAATTTGTTTTTGCTAGTTTCAATTTATATACCCACAGCAATTATTGCACCAAAATATAAAAAAATTAAATTAAAATAATTTAAAAAATCAAAATATAACCTATAAAGTAGCAACGTAATTGACCGTCACCGTTTATAAAGCGTTTTTGTAGAACACGAGTACTAAAAGTGTATATTTAATTATTTTTCTTGGCCATTTTTAATCAATCATCATTTCCCTAAAACCGCTCAATCGGATATAATGGAAATTTTTCTCACGAATCAGTGTGTCAGCGAATATTGACGAAAATTGAAGAACTAGATTGGTTCTAAGAATGCTTCAACTTTTCCTCTTCCAAAAAGTAGCTCAGAAAACGAAGACTGTGACGATGGCTATTGACTTCTCTCCCCAATTGTCATGTAACCGAGGTTTGCATCCGCACGTCGTCCTTTCCTCATTGGATTTTCGCCCCTTCTTCTCAATGAAATCCTTAGGGAATGACGGAATAATGAATCGGTCCAAATTGGATTATTGGAATCGCACTTCAGATGGTCGAGAGAAATAATGCATCATTAAAGAATGTGGGTCAAGGATGTGCAAGTATTTGCGAGAATATTCTGACTCAATAGTTCCGGGTTATCTCTGGTGCCATTAAAATAGAGCCGGGGGTCATGCTGCAAGTTTATCAAGTGGTTATTCTGGAGACAACCAGCTCGTACTAGAACCTCGACGTAGCTGGAACTCATTAGGTTCGCAATATTAGAATCGTGGATGGATATGCTTCATTCTGCATTAATTAAAACTGTCCTTAATTTTGGCCCTCACGCCTAAGTGTTATAGGTCTGCTGGTTAGTCTTAAAGTTTTCAAATCAATACTTCCATTCCGAGGAAATTCGGCATAGGATCAAGCACTTAGCTCGCTACAGTAACCGAAAAGTAAGACAAGCCTTGCATAGCAAAATGATTAATTGTGTCATCATTTGATTATTTTTATATATTGCCAATGCCACACGAAAATCAATTTAAAATAAGTATAAAATGAATAGAAAAGGACATTTGTAAGTTACAAGTACAGAGTTATTTACCATATAACAAATTTCTTTGGTTAACTTGATATCTACCTTGAATGCCCATATTAACACGTATGAAAAAATTCAGTAAATTCTTAATGAAACTATTTACGAAAACCAAGAGAAAGTGCATACATTTCATTTGAAAGGTCAGCAGATTCTAAAGCTTCCTTCCTCCGCGACTTTTTTCCGTGAATGAGGTTTTTTTTTTAACGATAACGCAGATTTTCATATTCCACTTTATATAAAAGCATTTCACAATTAATCATTTACAAAGGTGCAATCGAGGAGTATAAGTAGGAATTGTGGAAGGTCATAGCACCAATTGGTATTTCAAAATGTCCCACTTGTATTAAAATACAAATATGAAAATTTGTTCATATAATAAGAAAAATAAAAAATCGACATGATTATTGCTTGATAAAGCTATAAAGAATTAGACATTCGAATAGGAGAATTCGGCATAGCTAATTACATAATCGGACAGTATCATCATCATCGGTCAACATTCCTAGGATTGGTTTGACGCAGCCCTCCACTCGATTCCACAGACTCCACCACTATTGGCCAACCTCTCCAAATTAGCATAATTCCTCTCTTTCACATCCTCCTTAACCTGATCCATATGTCTCATGCGAGGTCTACCTTTGCCGTTCTTCCCTTTCACTTTTTACTCGACGATTGTCTTCAGCACGCCATCGTGTTAGACATTTTGTGCCAATATGTAGTTGTGTATTTATCAGACATCCACTAATGCCAATCATTTTGACTCAAAATAAAATTTTAAATGAATAAAAAAGGAACCATTTTCTAGCGGAATGCTCTTCCAATACTGTATATCGATTAAAAAAGAGGTATGAAATATTTTGCCTCGCGAAAGTATGTTCCATCTTAGCTTCAATCAAGAATATGTAAGAGCAGTAAGAAATACGATGCAAAATCCAAATAGTGAGATATAACTTTTTCCATCAATTGCATAGTAATGAATGCATTATACTTTTACATTTTACTCAAATTCCTCGATTGTAAACGCATTCATTAGAAAATCCCTATTTTATTGCAAGCAGAAGCAGATAATTACAGGTTATCAATTCATCCTGCAAAGAGAGATTAATTTTTTCCAAGAAAATCCTTGCTATTTTAAAACTTTCCACGGAATAAATTTGGATTGGTTGATCTCATATATTGGAAAGCGCAGATCGTAACCCATTCCATATTATATACATCAAGGTGATGATTCAGAAAAAAATGCTGGTAGGACTAACCTTATGTGCCAACAATTTAATCTTTTTCACTGAAAATACCATTGGGTATTCCCAAACTACCTATGAAAATAGATAAGAACTTAGTTGGGCGAATAATTTCACCGTTTATTCACAAAAGGGCTATCGCATGACCACAAAAGCTCCAAATTTTCATCATTTCCCGGCAGACGCGCCCCAGTTTTTTGGTCGATCCACCAAAGGAATCCCTCTGATAAAGGAATCACACACCACATGACCGCAAAAAATAAAGTGATAGAGGAAGGCACATTGCGAGTGAAATGAAATCAGGTTTCAGCAATCAATGCTGACCCAATTCTTTGTGGCTGAACCAATCGAGCCTTAATGCATTAAATCTACGTGAATGACAAATTGTGTTTTAGCAGCATTGTGATAAAACTATTTTTACGCATGATTCCGTATACATGAATAGTTACGTAAACCAAGGAACAAATACATATTCCTTAATTAAAAAGAGACGCATGCCAATCTGAATATGAGTAAGTGGAGATTAGAAAGCAGAAAACATAATATGAATCAATCATAATTGTTTTAAAAAATTTTAAAGATATAGAATTAAACCAAATTCCCAATAAGATATAAACAATCGTTGTTTTAGCCAATTAAATTAGATTATCATATCATACATAAGTATTACAAAACCTATCCTTTTTGGGATGACCAAATAAATTATAAACAGCTTTGTTAACTAATCGTACCTAATGTACAGGGGTTACTTTGAGCACTAAAAGTTTTAATATTAACTACATGTATACATTTGCCAACGACAGTATTTTTATGCGGTAAATTTTTGACTGCAGCTTATGTTTATGTTTTAATGGTATATTAAACCATATCAGTTAGAAACGATGTATTAAACCATATACATTAAAATATTAGCTAACTAATTGAATACTTATTCAAAATATTATTCCATAATTCCATAAAAAATTAAACTGGACTACTCAGTTTAGTATTGATTTCCTTATTTCCTTCTGTTCATGAGTGGCCAAGCTTTATATTAAATGCTGAGAATCACGTTGCTTATTCTTGGCAAATTATGCATTTATAAAATATTTGCATAATTTAAGACACTTGCATTTGCACACAATAGCAATACTGCAATTATAACACGTGAATATTTTTTCAGGCATCGAAATAATAATTCAAGACACGGGAAAGGTAACGTGGTACAAACATGAAGCGCATTACGCCAGAAAAATCGTATTACTCAGCCTTCAAAATCAGCCTTCTAATTATTTTACCATGTTCCAAATCCTTTTATCATATTATTTAATTGGGGTAACATCTATATACTGCCTAGAGTAATTTGATAATGTATTTGAATATGGAAGTTTCAGGAAAAATATTTGTATTAATAATTTAGTATCATAAAAGAAGAGGGAAAAACATTTGTAGATAAAATTAACTACTACCGATGAACTCTTCTATTATTAAAGTCACAAAAATGGGTTAAATATCATTAACTCCTCAGGCATGAGACCACTGCGTAAAATCTAATCAAAGCCAAGGTTTGATAAAATGAATAAAATTCAATTACATTTGAAATCTAGTTTTGTTAATCTATTGCATATTTTACTCCCGAAATTAAAATTTAATTTAAGATTTATAACCAATTGGTACTTTTTTCACACATTTCATCATAGATGTCGCTTACATATGTAAAATACACAACTTTTAAATTGATATTGAATTAATTTTTTTTAAAAAGCATCATGCCTCAACAAAGTTTTTATTTTTTTTCAACATGCAAGTTGGACTTCACTCGGACTATCAGTAATAATTCGTCAACTTTACTATTTTTATTGGAATTATAATAATTAATAAAGTTAATTTGCTGATTAGATTTGACAGTTAATTTTATAGTAATTTTTTTTACCGTTACATTTTTTTAACAGCGCTTTTCTTTACCTCTCCATACATACTGAAGAATGCAGAAATATTGTGATTAAGGTTCCAATTAGTTAGGTATTACACCTTGAATGCTAATCATTATAGCTCGAAAGAGAGATGCACTTGATACAAGATAATATAAAAACAGCTTTCTTGTTGTTATTGAGCTATATTTATGAATGGGAGTTTTTAGTATAAAAACAGTTCGCATCAATGTATTAATGGTCCAAAATCATTTCTGTAGAGAAACTTTGAGTCCACTAACAAACGACTAATATAAATGATCTACTTTGTTAACACATCATACGATCCTCTGTTTTCATTATTTCGTTTGGATTCGGGTAAAATTACCTCTAGCAATTTTTTATGATTGCTCATATAATGTAGAATGCAATACTGATTATTTGAATCACTCATCAGTTTTATATGGCAATGTAGGCTGTAAAAAGTTGAAACCAACCATGCAGAATAAATTACTATGCCCGAAGATGCTCTTTAGAAACTTATACCAAGGGGGGTTGATTTAGAATCTAAAATGGTTTGAATGTTATAGCACGTTCATATGCCTATTCAGTCTTTCAGTAAAATATGATTAGTTATTAGTGGTTTTAATCTACGTTATAACCATAATATCCTAAGATTGGGGTGACGCAGCCATTGGCTCTATTGCCCAATCAACTAGTCTCTCCACATTTCACATATCTTTTCTCTTCACCTGGTTCACTTATTGCTTTATATATGTGCTGCATGGTCTTTCTTTGAGATTCAGCCCATTCACTTTTCCCTCAACGAGTATCATCATTAGGCCACCAAGTCCCATGCAAACGCATATTAATGTCCTCTTTTTAAGCTTTTTAGAAGACCCTATCTCCCCCTCTTCTTAGAATTTCTTCTTTAGCCACTCGTTCTATCCATTTGATCATTCTTCTGTAACACCACTTTTAAAATGCATCCAGCCTTGACTTCTATGCTGCTGCTATTGGCCATGCCTCATTGTCACAAAAAGCGTGCTCCAGATTTAAATTGTTATGCATTGATTCCATTCTACCGCGGTTGTATATAGATTCTAATTGTAGTAAGATGACATTCTCCCTACAACATTTTTTCCCTTCTCACATTTACTTGTGAGAGTCCTAAATGCAAAAGATTCAATCAAGAGTAACAAGATTTAATTCAGCTACTTTTCATGAGTTATATGCAAGAAACATACCATTATTCAACTTCAATTAACGAGTACTGATAGCTAGATTAACTGGACAAGTATGTTGTGCGACAGCAACAGAGGCGTTCAAAACAGGACATGTAGCTTCATAGCTAAGAATTTATGCGTTTCGTTATATATTTGAAACTTACTATGTTATTTAGGTACCTATGCCAGTCTCGATGGTCGCGGGTTTAATATCTCGTCTGCTTAACTCGAGGTCGTGGGTTTGAGTTCCACCCGTGAAAGACATTCATTTTGTGAAGCATGGATCATAATTTGGTTTGTTACATTTATTTGTGAGAGTCCTAAATTAGTTCTAAATTCGCATTATTGATAAATAAATGTAATTCTTTTATTTAATTTTACACCCTGTAGGGAAAATCGTATTCGAAATATTAGTCTCAAAGTATGGAGAAATTTAAGATTTGCTATAAAAATTGAGGGAAAGTGGTCAAGCAAAAAAATCCTTGGAAATGCTTTTTCGCACTGCTTCAAAATCACCTAAAGTATGATTTGAGCATTATACAGCTAATGAATAAATATTTAATCAGGGAAGTTAATACAATGCCAAGGAAAGCAATGCGATTTGTAACTACCGCCTATACATTTACAAAAGGTTTCACTCAGCTTTTGAAAGAGCTTTTTTGGGAAACACTATAGACTAGACTAGCTGAAGATTATATTTACTTAAAACATTAAAATAACACGAATTCGAATATGACGCTTCAGACATATTTGTACGCATACCCTGGCTACGTCATGACGTCATGACGCGTCACCAATATAGACAGAAGCAAGAGAGGTTAACTGTCGGACCAAGATGTATAAGGATTAATTTCTCCCAAGAACTATGCAAGGCTACAATGATAACAGTAAAATCATTAAAAAACTTATTGCACCACAGTAATTTATTAATTTTTGTCTTCATAAAAATGAAAACTTTACGGAATTCGGCCGACCAGCCTCTGACACACTACTTTGCAGTGTATCGCTGATGAGCATTGAGAGTTTACTATTCGAATTATCTCCACAATATCATGCACATTTTGAGCATGGCGAATCAGTTCTTCTAAATCCAGCCGAAGTCCCTATACTACAGTTCCCCACTTCCGCAGCAGCAGTTAGTGACTACTTCCCCTCTCATGCCCCTTATGGAATGCTAGCGGGGACAAACACAACCGATTCCGAATAAAAAGATTTGAGAACCGTCAAATTGTGACGATGTATTGGTAATAATATACGGCCAACTCGATGCGAGGGCCAAAATGCTGAGAGCGGCCGACTTTGGCGCAAAATGATGAATTGCTCTTTTGCAGTTGGGTCGTTCGCAATGCTTTCACTAATGCGACGGAATGGCGATTCGCGGGGAAATGGAGGGTATTTTCGCGGACACAAGTTCGCGTCCAGTAGCCCTTCCAGAAATAAAATAGAGGCGTCTGATTCCATGGTGAACATAGGAATGAAGGTTCACCCGGCTGCCCGGCTGGAACATAAATAATGACTGTCGTGATGTTGACAAAACTGACCATACATCCCGGTGAAAAGGTCATGTAATCCTAAATTTGTATTGAAATACTTTTTTGGCTTGGCAAATAGGTAAAACAACAATATTTCCTCAATACAAAACAAGTTAAATTAGATGATTCAACCACTGAACTATTTGCACAACAAAGAATAATTGCAATGGCGTTGAGAGAAGCATTGCTGGTAAAACAGGCATTTACTCACGGAATACAACTGACGGAGAGAACGTCGAGCAAGGATCTAAATAATAAGCTAGTGAAGATCTTGGCATAGTGAGAGGCCTCGTATATATTTGAGACCTGGACTCACACAAGGGATGACGAGAAAAGATTAGAATCGTTAATAATTTGGGTGAGAATGGTGAAAGTGCGATGGACAGACAGATGGACGAATGAAAAGTGGTTGGTTGTAGTTAGAGGGGAGTGGAAGTGGCTGTCAGTGATTAGTAAAAGGATTTGTTGGTTGATTGAACAGATACTTGGAAAAAATCAAATGCAAAAGATCACTACCGAAGCTTAATGCCAAGTAAACGCGGGCAAGGGGAAGAAAAGGAAAGTAATGCATTATTAGAATGGAAAGAATAGTCAACTATGCCAAGTGAAAGAAATCATTAACGTATGTATGGAACAACAAGATAAATAAAATGCTAAGTATGTAATAGACACCTCTTCAAAACAGATCCAAACCAGTAGAAAAAGATCAATCGATTCCAGATTATCAAGTAAAGTTACTCAACGATGAATTTGTCGAAAATATGCATTTCTGGCATAGGTGTTTAGTCTTCATTTTTTTAACGGCTTACATATGAAACAAATTTCCTCATACGACCTTAAATATACATAACTATTCGTTACTTTATTTTATCACATAAGCCGATAGAAATTTTTTTCGTTCAAATACAACTTAGTAGCTGTAAAAGCGCTTAAAATTACTGTGGAAATGCATATACATATATTCAAGAGGGTAACTGATCATATCATTGTCAACAACTACCATAATATCAACAAATTATTGCTACATATCGTAAGCTTATTTATCGTTAATCATAGGTTAGAGTTGAGCTCGTGCCTAAATCTGAAATACAGAGTTCGTAACTGGTCATCTAAAGTGAAAGTAACGGAATATTTGAAAAACTTCACATATTCCGTTTTCCCTTCAAGTATTCACCGTTTTCATAATTAAATTAAATTGGTGATTGCTATATTTGATTTTATAATTCTTCTCATTTGGTGCTGGTAAAAATTCAACACTTTTTTAAGCAGTTATGTGAAATTTTCCGATGTAGCCAATTATGAGTGTTCCTCAACCCCCACTGTAATCCAAGTAGGTAATCCAACCATTACCTGATACTTATGGAAATATTTCTTTACTTACCACACTGTCAGGAGTAGGTCGACTTGTCAGAGCTCCTTGAGATAATAAGGTCTTCATGCACATACATTGGTTCATCATTTCAGTTTTACAATATTAAACCTCTGAATATGGACTCTCTCATGGACCCACCATACACCAGGTAGTGGATACAGTTGGTGGCAAGAAGCTCCACACCAAACTATGAAGAAAAAACATACTGATTAATTTCATATGTATTAATTGATGAGTTTGCACAAAAAGTCTACATCTACATACATAAATTCTGTACATTTAAGCAACATATATGCTGCGGGTTAAAATGGGAATGGCAGGGAGTAACTCCATTCATATATTACTCTGATAAACAATCCGACATTGTATAACCACATTACGTATTCCCTCAAAGTTGAACTAAAAAATGGTTTGATGGCTGAGGATAGAGCTCACCTCTTGTAAGTCATTATCATGAAAATTTCACATATGTAGGGAAGGGGGAAGATGCAGGGAAGGGGCCTGTTCCTTTACCTAGATCACCTACGATTTCCCACGAAGTTCTGACAATCAGTAAATCATTGCGTGGTTTATAGGTCGGGGTGCTTCAACCGGATTTGAGTTCAAGTACGCATGTCCATAGTACAACGCTCCACCCTGTGGGACACCCAGGACTACCACCACTTATAACTAGTTATCACGATTCTCTAAGGGAAAAAGAAAAGAGACACAACCAACGCTAAAATTTTCATTAACCGGGATATCCATCCATCCAGTAGGAAGTGTAGTCATAAGGTGCAACATATACAAGAATATACATAGAAAGTAATCTAACATATACATGGATATATATAGAAATAATTGCACTAAAATATGTTAAATATGATATATGACAAAATCATGCAATTTTAGCCTAAATTTAGATTATGTAGCAATATTCACATGACCAAATAATGTTAATTCTAGAATCTCATGTCTTTTTAGATTTCCGAAACTATTGCCGTCATAGGTAACATAGGTTATTAATAATTATGAGGACTATAGAAAAATAGTTCTGTATATCCCTATTTAAAGCAAAAAAATGAAAATGTATTCTTCACACTTTAATATATTACTGTAGGTACATAGCGGTATTACTATATATCTCCAGCTTCTTTATACTTCCAGTCATAGTAGGAAGTACACATTGCATATGTCTCACGTATAACAATTTGGATTTCTGCAGATTAATTCAATAGGTTCATATATCTAATAGTGATTCCAAATTATTATGAAAAAACGATATGGTTTCGAAAAATCGCAAACGTATATGCACTCAATTATATTTTTAATGAGGTAATAACGTAAAACAACTTTCATTTGGAAAATGATTAATAGCTATTATGAAAAAATGCCAGTAGACTTGAACCTCAGAAAAATTATTTTTACAGTCAAGAGTCAAATCAGGGAAATTATATCAATTTCGTGAACACTTGTTGAGCTCTGCATTCGATATAAGTCACTCATTGAACAGAGTAGAGAATGGAGTGGGTGTTGTAGAGGGGATAGAGGATGCTTCACTTGTCTTAACGCTCGATTAAACTCAATTTAAGTCCCGCCTCTGATATATAGCCATCTAAATTTAAAGCCGAGATACCATCAAATCATGATGAATGAGAGAGAGCCTCTTTCCTAGCGCAAAGTTCACGCCAAGCATTTCCAGGGAATTTGGTGCGGATATCCATCAAATGTTGCTTAACAGATTTATTTAAATAAAAAACCATAATGCACATTTCTTGATTGATACGACGTGAGAAAAGAAAGAAACAATGCCAATATAATTTTTCCAATTTCCTAACAATTCTGATTGAATGCCAGCATATTATTTGGTCATGTTAACATTGCTGCATACTGAGAAACAGAAAAAACAATACGAAATCTCACCTATATAAGTTAATGAAGAGGTAAATATCAATCTTAAAAGCGTAATGTGAATTCACCGCAAAGCAAGAATATGATATGAATTCCAAACAAATGGAACTTTTTACATAATTTTCAATTTTTAATGCACATAGAAATAACATATAAATAGTCTATAGAAGTCAATCCTACTGACACCGAGATCGATTTTATGACAAATATTTTGAAGGGATATGTTCTATGTTTGAACAAATGATCAACGTAATAAAGGACTTCTATATGGAAAATAATAATGCAAAATATTTTTCTGCTTAGATGAAACATTTTTTACCTATGACCTTTTATTTTAATAGGTCTGAATTGAGATTTAAAAGCAAATAATTTTAGCTGAATGGTTGTTCTTAAATTTTAACTGAGGCCCACTGAAAGTCGCACTGAACTATGCAGGTATCTAAAAGGGTAAGTATAGACTACATAGAGAACAGGCGATGCCAAAAAAGGTAGTAATGATCAACAAATTAGTTATTGGAGAAGTATCGGCTATTTTTGGCGTCGCCTTTACCACCAAAGTTTTTCATTGGAAAACTCTGAATAATGCTTATGTTATGTAAATTCAGTGTAAAGGAATGAAGTTGATAATCTAATATTCACAAAATATTGTACTGGGAAAATGTCCTGTATAATAAACGAAGGCAAATTTGTAACAAATGTAAGATCTCGTAAGAATATTGGAATTATTTCAGAAAGCTTAAACTCAAGGTTTGTAATTGGGTACATTAAAACTGACCTCGTACTACTAGAATGAGGTCGCTTACTGCTGAAACCCACCGTACTAAAATTTTTGGCCATTATTCCACTGCCACAAAACTCTTGAAAACCCTTAAATCGTTGACATGACTTTCCCATCACCTCCTCCGACTTCTTTTCATGCATCCGAAGCAACCGAAAAAATCCATTTTTCATCGTGGTTCATTAAAAATCTCCTTAAAGAGAAAAAATATCCACCTCTGACTGGTTATAATTCATTCTTTTGCTCCAAATGACTCCAAACGCTGTGTCCAAGGACGCGTCAAGGGATCAAAAACCCATATTTTTTAAAGAAGAAATCACAATCTACGACGGCAAAATCGTCTTACGGTTCAGAAAGCACCGGGAAATTGAACGAATTCCTGATTACGTACCTGGATCCACGTGTTGCCAACTCCTGATCTCTCGCTTAAGATTATCTTGCTAATTTGTCATTATTCCTTTTTCCCCTAAAAAAATCACCAGTTCCCTCCTTTTACGCGACAACAATTTTTTTCCTTTTAAATTAGGCAAGGCGTTTTATCCTCCAAAAATATCGTTTTTAGAAACTCCCTCGCTATCCAACCATTCTCTCTTTCTCCATCGATCTGAACCTAACACCAGGAACCGAAAAGGCTTTTATAACGAAAAAATTATCATTCCATTAACCCCCGCCGTGAGATTTTTATCCTCGAAAAATTTTCTTTTAGCTATCCACTAACCGAAGCGACGTATCGATGGCCGTATATTTTGAAGAGAGTTGAAATCTCTTGTACTCACCCCAGTCCAATAACCTTTTCTTTCATCCTCACCTCGCCATCCTCATACCCTCCGCTTCAGTCTCCCTCACGTCCACCAAGAAAGGCGTTCACCCTATCGAAAACAGCTCCCTTTTCCATTCCCTTTCCACCTCCATCCCAAAAACTTACGCCTTGAAGTAGCTACATCCACCAAAAACCTCCACCACTCTTTACTTCCAAACCCTACCAACTTCATTCCTCCATCCCTCTTATTCTTATCACCTTCTCCAACTCTCTTGCTCTCTTAAATACCCCTAACGCTTTGCTCTCTTCACTTCCTTTCTCTGCTGGATCCCCACCTTCCCTCTACCGTTCCAAAACTCTATTCGAGGACTGGGACGAAGCGTCGTTTTTTCGCACGCATGAACGCTCCAAGCTTTCGTTTTTCTCCCGTCTCGATTCACATCCCCCCGCACCCCCCGCACCTCCTTCTCCTCTCCCTTGAAAAGATCCCTTTATTACTTCCCCTTCTACTTTTTTTTACTTTTACCAGTTTCCCCCTCTCCTTTTTGCCTCCCTTAGGGATCCCGGAGAGGCATAAGAAAGTGGAGATATAAGAATGTGAGAGGGAAAGAGTATATGGGAGGTACACGGCTCCCTGGAAAATGCCTTCGTGGTTAATTATATACCCTCCACAAAGGAGGAAAATTTGAATAAAAAATAAAAGGTACTAATAAACTGGACCAACTGTGTATTCGTTCAGCTTTGAGCTAATTTTGGCCTCCGAGGTTGATACCGATCTGTTATTTTCTTCGTTCAAACAAATTCTATAAAAAATATTTGTATTTCTGGTAAAATAATCCGAATGAAAAATGCATCTCTGCACTTAATATATTTAGGCATAAACGACACATAGTGTACATAGTATTGACAAACCGTAGCCTTTGGCAGCTTAGAATTAGGAGCATGATTAAATATCTAGGTATCAATTTATACCATCACAAAATCTTGGTTCTAAAAGGAAAAACGTAAGATGTTCTCTAAAATATCAAATAAATTATGGCATATGTCAAAGTAACATCGTAGAAACTATGAACAGACAACTATAAAGGCTGATCGTAGGTTTTCGCAGCGTGGATGATGTCCAGTTGTCACTTTCGGTGGCAGCTGCGTCACAGGCATTGTCGTACTCCAAGCTTTCATACCCGTTGCAGGGCACGTCATCAGGGAAATGATAATTAAGAAGCGAAGATGCTGCTATTTATGGGGGACCCGTGTCCCCCCTCCCCCTGTCTCTTGGCCTTGGCTGGTTGCCGTTCCTTTTCACCGCTCCCCCCCCGCTGCTGACGTCAGTGAGTTGTGCGGGTCGTTCACCTAGGAAGAGTTTCTTCCAGACCGCGCTAAGTCGAATGCCGTCATCTCTGTTGAAGTTCTGCGGCCTCTTCTCAATTTCGACGGCCTCTCGAATTAAACGAGGAAAATACGATTTTTCCCTCGAGATGACCTTCGTCTCCTCGGTCAAGATCCGGTGGCCCTCTCCCGAGAGGGCGTGGTCTGCAACCGCCGATTCTTTTCCATTGCCGCGCAGGATCGCTCTCCGATGTTCCTTTAATCGGCACGCTACCGACCTTCCGCTTTGCCCTATGTACACTTTACCGCAAGTGCACGGTATTTCGTAAACTCCTTCTGTCTGAAGAGGGTGAAGCCGGTCCTTCGCAGATGGTAATATGTCTTTGGTTTTGGTCAACGTGCCGAACCGCGTCTCTATGCCTGCTTTCCCAAGTATGCGGGAAATGCGTTCGGACGATCCAGCAACGTAGGGAATCATGGCATATCCTTTCGGTTTCGTCCGGTTGTTTTCGGGCAATCTTGGCTCCATCTTCATATGTCTCCTCACGAACGACTCCGAATACCCATTTCCGACGAGAGCGGCAACCAAATGTGATTCCTCGTCTTTTAGAGCAGTGTTCTCGCACACCACTCTGGCCCTATGCATAAGGGTTTTGACTAAAGCCGCTTTTTGCCTCGGATGATGGTGGGAGGTTGCATGGAGATACCGATCCGTGTGGGTTTTCTTTCTATAGACGGAGTGCCGTAGAGATCCGTCGTCTCCTTTCTTCACCAGAACATCTAAGAAAGGTAGGGTCCCATTCTCCTCCATCTCCATAGTGAATTGGATGGAGGGATGTATTGAGTTGATTTCCCTCTTAAAGACTTGTAATTTTTCCGTCCCGTGGGGCCAAATGACGAACGTATCGTCGACGTAGCGTAGCCAGCAGGTTGGTCGAAGGCTGCAGGATGCCAGGGCGTCTTCTTCAAAATGTTCCATGAAGAGATTGGCCACAACCGGAGAGAGAGGGCTTCCCATGGCTGCTCCATCCTTTTGTTCGAAGAATTGGCCCTCCCAGAGGAAGTAATTGCTCCTCAGGCAGAAGTCAACCATCTTGGGGAAATCAGCTGGTAATCCAAACGGAATCATTTTTCTTAAGATGTCTACCGAGTCCTTGATTGGCACCTTCGTAAAAAGAGAGACCACATCGAAGGAGACCAGGATGTCCGTTTTCGCGACTTTTATTTGTTTTATTCTCCCGACAAAATCCGCGGAATTTTTTACGCACGAGCCAGTTTGTCCAATGAAAGGTTGTAACTGCTGAGCGAGGTGACTGGCCAAGGCGTAGGTGGGAGATCCGATTGAGCTCACGATAGGGCGTAGCGGTATGCCTTCCTTATGTACTTTTGGCAATCCGTATAATCGTGGCGGCCTCGATGAAGATGGCAAAAGTCTCCGCTGCTCTTCCGGAGGGATCGGCTGCGGAAAGACGAGCCCTGCAGGAACTCAAATCCAACTCCGAGGTCCGGATTTTACCAGCCGACAAGGGAAACGCCACCGTCATCATCGCCACGGCCGACTACCGACGAAAAAAAATAGAGACCTTACTGGATGATGCGACTTACGTCAAAATTAAAAAAGACCCTACAGCCAGGATAGAGAGGGAGGCAAGAGAACTAATCAAGCGCTCCCATATCCCTCCGGAAGAGCAGCGGAGACTTTCCGGAGACAGCGGAGATTGCCCGAAAACAACCGGACGAAACCGAAAGGATATGCCATGATTCCCTACGTTGCTGGATCGTCCGAACGCATTTCCCGCATACTTGGGAAAGCAGGCATAGAGACGCGGTTCGGCACGTTGACCAAAACCAAAGACATATTACCATCTGCGAAGGACCGGCTTCACCCTCTTCAGACAGAAGGAGTTTACGAAATACCGTGCACTTGCGGTAAAGTGTACATAGGGCAAAGCGGAAGGTCGGTAGCGTGCCGATTAAAGGAACATCGGAGAGCGATCCTGCGCGGCAATGGAAAAGAATCGGCGGTTGCAGACCACGCCCTCTCGGGAGAGGGCCACCGGATCTTGACCGAGGAGACGAAGGTCATCTCGAGGGAAAAATCGTATTTTCCTCGTTTAATTCGAGAGGCCGTCGAAATTGAGAAGAGGCCGCAGAACTTCAACAGAGATGACGGCATTCGACTTAGCGCGGTCTGGAAGAAACTCTTCCTAGGTGAACGACCCGCACAACTCACTGACGTCAGCAGCGGGGGGGGAGCGGTGAAAAGGAACGGCAACCAGCCAAGGCCAAGAGACAGGGGGAGGGGGGACACGGGTCCCCCATAAATAGCAGCATCTTCGCTTCTTAATTATCATTTCCCTGATGACGTGCCCTGCAACGGGTATGAAAGCTTGGAGTACGACAATGCCTGTGACGCAGCTGCCACCGAAAGTGACAACTGGACAGACAACTATAAAATCATTTAAATGCCAAAAATTCCTTATATTAGTCCTAATGTGACATTTCCATTTCCGGATGAGATATTATTGTTGAAATCATAAAATATACAACAGTGTACTCGTAGGCCACTAAAACTTATTGGTAATTGATTAAAAATAATCACAATATAACAACCCAAAATAATATCATGGTAGGGCTCGGTTCCAATAATAAATGATGCTCACAAGCAGGAATATACCCTTTACAAGCGCAGCATCTTTAGGAATATTCGATTTGTTGTCCTATCATGGAAGGGCTTTGATATTAAATGCTGCTACCTGATGGATAAAGATACTTGGAGGTGGAGTGATCTCTGTGCATAGCATGTACAACAGCACCCAATTCAGGCTTGGATGAATTGATGGACAGTTGTTGCGTCAGACTCCAATAAATTTGTGAAGCATAAATGATTCAACCTTGCTTAAAATGTGAAAATTAGCAATTTTGTAGGGACCTTTTTTTGGGGGATTGAGGGAGTATGATTCTTATTAAACGGGGAAAAACGAATGACCGAGATGACGATACTGAAGGGCCAACATTGTTATTCGACATTCAAATTATAAATGATGCAACAGAACCAAAACATTAGAGTAAGTACGGATTCCCATCCACTGTCATGAGGGAAAATCATAGTATAATACAGAAATCTCTTCATTGGCGATAAAAATACCATAATCACAGAACAGTATTAAATTAAACAATAGTTTGTGATAATAAATAATTATCAATAATATTTAGAGTCAGAGCGATACTAATCTTGTACCTTTCAAGTTCATGAAAATAGTCGAGGCAATGCAAATTCTCAATTCACTGGTGTAAAGATGATAAGACGATTCAGGGCTAGCAAAATACATTTATCGTATGCGACATTTTAAGTTATCTCATTTCAAGGTCATAGTAAAATGCTAAAAAAGTGGCAGTTAAAATAATTGATTTTAAAACTGGCTGAAATCACAATTAGGAAGCTACTTCGAAAATTCTATCCAGAAAATACTATTAAACCTACTAGCTAAAAACTTTTTTGCTCTTTATTACTGCGACTCGTAAACTGCATTGCTATTCTTGTTAAGGGAATCTCAAATGAGTACCTTATTAACATATAAAAAGGTATTGCAATAACCACTTCATCGTGTAAGATGTAACCAATAAGTCATGTAACCACTTGAAGTGGAGAGGATGCCAATATTGCGCGTACATTGATCGCCGGAAAGTAGTCATAATTATTATGGAGACTAATTTTACTTTTATAGACATTACGCTCTACAATATTGAAAGGAAATGTTACTCGGAATTATATTCTTCTCACAGCAAGTATTTTTACTATGATTTTACTACACTGAGGAATACCTTACTAAACCGAAAAGGAAAAAAAATGAATCAATACTTTGTACACGGTTTAAAGTCGTTCTAACATAATATACTGCACACTAAATGACAGCTTACTTCGATAAATTAAATCAAGATAAACAGAACTCGGTGATCCAAAGAAAAACGGAACGAAATGAAGGAATCTGTACGAATGAAAGAGCATTATATGTGAATCGGAAATTAAGGCAAGCATGCGACCGAATGAGGAAGGGTTGCCGGGGTGACAGATATGTAAATGTGTGAAATATCAAGGGAACTCACACAAGATAGAAGGGTACATGGGTCGTCTTGGCATTTGCGGGAAACATCATTGCCAAAAGACAAAATATGATATATATGGCTGGCTGAATACAGTGGAGAAGATAAGAAAAGAATTGCAGGCATTGGCAAATGATTCTAATCTATAAAGCAGACAGCATGATAATACTCCAGTGAGCCACAAGAGAGCATCAATTCACTGGCAGTGAATGAGAAGAAGAGAGAATGAAAAAGCGCAAGGATAGAAAAATTGGTTGTGGTGTTGTTCAAGGAACTTATGAGGAAGAGAAAATTTGGTTGTGGTGTTTTCCATGGAACTTATGAGGTCAAAGGATCTTATGAGGAACTAGGTGGAGATTAATCATGCTTGCCTACGGGTACCAGCCAGGACCTAGTAATCTGGGATTTCAAGACTGTACCCGTATTAATATGCACTTCAGAACGGGAAGGAAGGTGGGATAGGAATGAAAAGTTAGGGAGGAAGGGTGGAGAGAACCACGAAGTCGGCTTTAGCCGACTCTTAACGATAAGCATCAAGGGGACCACGGCTTATCCCTTCTGACGGACTGAGTGCTGAAGCCTAATGTTCTCGACAAGGAATTCATTTGGGGCCGGTTTGCAAATAAAAAATATCTTCCAACGCCGGGATTGAAAACCAGATCTTCAGAGTGAGAAGCCCTAAACCATCAACTCTGCAACACCCCGATCTCCTCAGTAGGAATTTGGGTGCCTGGGTAGTAATTAGTAACGGCCTCTCGGGAAAAATTTTGTATTTTATGGCCCCTTATGGAGACCGCAAGTGTATCTAGTAAAACTATATTTTAATTCGTACAACTAGATGCAATTAGACCCGAGTTAGCGAATACTGTAGTATCTAAAACCTATCTGGTGTACTTAGTTATGTTTACAATACCGATGATACGAAAATGTTCAACATTTTAATCAGCACCGCATTTCGTTCCAGCGATTTCCTATGGGCAGTTTGCATGAAGAACGCGGTGAAGAAACGCAAAAGCCTGTCAAATTAAATATTAAGTAAAAATCTGCTCTTTCATGACTCGGTGGTGTTTACTCACAGGTGAATTAACTCATTCTATTCCTGTTTCAGTTAAAGGATAAATAGCTTTTGCTACTTTATGAGCAAAGCTATCTGATATAACATATTTGAATCCATTCCTCGGCTGAACTTTAATTTTATCAATCGTGATAAACGTACCAATAGATACTTATGCAAAAGAGAGATGAAGAAGGTCAAGATTCTTGCATCATTATGCACCCTTTAATCCAAGGGTCAATTTGGTTGCATAGTATTGATCATCCGCATGTGTCATTCATGCCTGTGGTATGGAGGATGAAATATTTCCTTTGGTGCCGGTTGCGTTCCAGAAGGTTCTGCTACCCAGAAAAATCACTCTTAAGTAAGTTTCCTAACATTTTAATTCCGGAAATGAGCACTTTACCTAAAATTGAAACTCAAAATCCCTATTAACCACCACCACTATATCATGACACCTTTAACAAAAAAATTCCCTAGTACGTACTTCCGCACCATCACCAACAGCTAGAAGGTTTCTAAAATTAACTATGTTAAATGACCTGGTTTCTAATAAACAATTTCCTGTTTTGGAGTCCTATCATTATTGATTGTCTACTGACATTTATTTGAAAATAAAAATTACATATCTATAAGTGAAAGTGCAGTCGAGTTCATGTACAGCAATTTTTAAGTAAAAGAAAGCATATCGTAGATATACTAAGTAAAATATAGCTGTGTATAAAAATTATGCAAAAGAAACTAGTGGATTTAGTAACGAAAAACTCAATTCTTTCCATCAAAGCTCCATCGGGTGCAGTGATGATTATGACGGAATCAAATTGGGAGGGTGACTCCAGGATTACTTCCATAAATTCGTGAGTGAGGCCGCGAGACTTATCAGAGATTCATCCAAACCCCACACCCTCACGCCTACGTCCCATCACCCCCAACGCGGATTTAGAGGTAATTAATAGAAGACTCAAATTCGCAGGCAACTTTTTTCTCAGTGCAACTCATCATATTCTGTGAAGGGAATGTGTATCTAAAGATCTCAGAGGAGAAGAAACATAAGAAATTGAAGGGGCTAAGGAGCGAGTGAAGGGGAGGCATAAGGATGGGAAGGGGGAATATAAACTTGCGGTGTGACTAGTGCTCTGTTGGGGAGTCTTTGGGTAGAGTTCGAGGATATTGGGAAATAAATAGGGGCGGGGGGTGAAGGAGAGGTCCTCTAGACACTCTTTGAGCCCCTAAAGAGCAGGCCTCTACTCCAAAGATGCACCTCTTCATTGAAGCTTGAATGATTAACGAGCTTGCGGAGCAGCATTCGGAGGAACTGCGGATGCTGGAAACGGGGTGAAAAAATTGCTGAGTAGAGAAGGGACAGATATGATTCGGAAAATAAGCAAGGGTGGGAGCAGCTTGCGGAGTGAAGGGAGAAAAAGACATTAGGCGTACATGAAGGAACAGGAGGTGATCGGGATATCTGAAGAAACTTGAATTGTTTGCGTTCCATAACTTCACCCCCCTCTCCAAAGGGATGAAGAGGACGAAGAGATAGGAGTGGAAGAAACTGAGAGAAACTGAGGAGTTATGATGCAAATCAGTGTAAATATCGTACAAGGAAATTAAGAAACTTTTACGCAACTTACGATAAACAGATACGTTTTCAGAGAGACTGGTTCAGAGCTTCCCACATAGGAGATAGTAGCGAGAAAATTAATAATTAAAGAATACATTAATTCGTCAAAATTACTTGATTACTTAATGATCTTTACATAATTTTGATAAAATGTTTTGTTACCTGTTTCAAAGTAATCATTTTTAATAAGTAAACTTAGGGCTAGAAAGGATTTCACGTTTCATAACCCCCAATGATTTCAATGTATGGAGCAGCAAAATATCCTTATGTATAACCGTATAAAATACGTCCTCAGAATGGCATACACTTCATGAAATGTATATGATGATGATATACCACAGTTTTGCAGATTTAGAAAGCGTATCAATCCGGAAGTCAAGACTTTACACGTGATAGTGTCAAAATTACAGCCATAACTAATAAAGGCAAATTAAAAACTAAAATGATCTTTTCTCAAGGCCAAAGGGGTGAATAGGACACAAATGGGAAAGATAGGCCATAACGGTGGCTATGAAAAAAAATGGGTATATATTTTATCGCAATTTGCACAAGGAAAACATACGTATGTATGTACTTCCAAATTTCTAGGACTGTGAATAAGCATTACGGGAGCATTGAAGAAAGAATTTTGTACTATGTGCATGGCAATAAATCAATCAGGCAACGTGCAACAACGCAACTGAGAACCAATTAATTCCTAATTCCAGCATAAAGCTGTTCATTTCACAAGAGGTATATAATTATTTTATTTGACCTATAGTCAATTCGCGTATCGGTGTTAGAAATACCGGTAAACCAAAACTCATAGCAGTGCTCTGTGAAACTTTCCCTCAGCGAGCTACCCTCTTACGCGGTAATTGGTGTGCTTAGTACGAGTGCCTCTCTTTGCAGAAAAGGGCTTGTTCGAAATGCTGTTTTGTGGAAATTTGGAATCTAAGAAAGCGGTTACTGCCCACGGTTATCATCGATGTTACTGTAGCACTCACTACCGTACATGTTAAGGGGTCCGAGCATGTTATGGAAAAGAGTGACATGAAGATTAAGTATTTGGATCCAAAAATAGATTTAAAATTGTGAGAGAAGTGGAATTTTAAATGTGACACCGCTAACTAGAGTGCCCCCTTCTCTTCAATAGACAAAAATAAATGTGCCCTATCGGCAAAAACCTTGCAGCAAATTGAATGACATTACTAGATGGCCATTCGAGCATTTTATCCATTTTTTAATGAAGTATGCTGAGTAACACGATGCCATTTTCACTCTGCATCTTTTCATGCATCAGATGGTGTCATAACAAGTCTAATGTCAAATGTCTTCAATGTTCCATTTACCTCCAAGCGGCGATCTTCATGCGTGCTGATCACAGAGTTACCGTCTATCGAAATTATTTTTGCTTACATATTCACGTGAGAGAAATACGATGGAATAACTATATTACATACACTATCCACTTGCTTTTCTTATGAAATATGAATAACACTAGACTTTATAATGAAAATAACATCCTGGATTAATGTAAAATTTACGTATATTATGCATTTTTATTTCAACAAACTTCACATTTCCTGACTATTGTTTAACACAAAACTCCTCCACTTTATACTCAAATGTCAATATTATTACATACAAATTAAGAGAGGTACTAACTGTTTGTAGGTAGAAAGAGGCTGCTTGAAAAAAAGTGAGTGGATATCTGCGCCAAATAAATTTTGAGGTGAATGGATATTTGTAGTGATATTCAGTATTACCAAGTATGGATTTCTCATTTTAATCCATTTAATATAAGGCAGGGAGTATGAACGATAAAAACAGTAGATAAGTCAAAGCTGGAAGCACTTAACATGTGATGCTACCGAAGAATGATGAGGATAAAATGGATCGACCGAGCGATAAACGAGGAAGACTAAAAAGAGTGGGAGAAAAGTTT
The DNA here is from genome assembly GCA_933228895.1 of Platycnemis pennipes. Lineage (NCBI taxonomy): Eukaryota > Metazoa > Arthropoda > Insecta > Odonata > Platycnemididae > Platycnemis > Platycnemis pennipes. The sequence goes on along the minus strand of OW121856.1, from coordinate 72,618,284 downwards.
GCTAAAACATTTAAAATTGAGACGGGACTACTTAATTGGACATATCTTAAGATAGACTTAATGTCTTTTTGAGGTCAATTGTCGAGAGAAAAATTAACGGAAAGAATGGAAAAGGCAGACCCTATTTATTGATTAAAATAAAATATTATCGATGGCCATTACCTTGGCTTGCTAGAACCAAACATAAACCCGAGTGAAAATTTTAAATTAAAAGTACCCGAGAGGCCAATTTGCTAACTGAAACTCGTTGACAATAGTCCGTACATTTTCATTTGAATAAAATCTTGAAAATGACAACTCCGAAAATGGTATTACAATTTTCAACTATGAAGCTTGACTTATTTTTGTAAATACGGTTTGTGAAATACACACTAGAATTCAAATACCTTTACGACTAATCTTAATTCACCATCGTGGCGGCCCAAGCGTTTTTGGTAGTAGGATGCTTTTAAGGTAGAGGGGACTTCACGCAGAGATTTCCATATGTTGGTGACATGCTATCTCACTAAAAGTATGTACAAATAAAAGACAAGCTAGTGAAGTATTGATCTTTGGCTACAATGCACCCATAAACACGTTGAGAATGTAACTGAGCCTTGAAAGCAATTGGCATTTTCTGAGCCTGTGCTTCGCCCACTCAATTCTCGCTGGCCCTTTTCTACTCTCGTACCGTTGAGCTTCTAGCTCCGTTTTGGAATGAGCAGCAAAGATATTTTGTTCTAGTATCATTTATCTATTCCAAGGGACTTCGAGAAAAACATCATCATTCCTATTCCCAAGAAGAAGAGAGCGGAGAAATGCGAAAATTTTAGGACTATAAGCCTGACGACACATGCATCGAAGATATTGACAAGAATCATCTACAGAAGAATAGAACGAAAAGCAGAGGTGTTCCTGGATGAAGATCAATTCGGATTCAGGAAAAGTAAGGGTACAAGGGAAGCAATATTGGCCCTTAGGCTGCTTATAGAGAAGAGAATGGAAAAGAACAAACCGACGTTCATTGCATTTGTGGATTTAGAGAAGGCCTTTGACAATGTGGATTGGGATTCAATGCTTGGAATTCTAAAGGGAATTGGAGTGTCCTACAATGACCGAAGAATTATACACAGTCTGCATATAAACCATGTAGCTGTGATTAAATCTGGACCCAGCTGTGAAATGGCAAGAATAAGGAAAGGAGTGAGACAAGGCTGCGCACTGTCTCCCGTATTTTTTAATGTTTACATCGAGAGAGCCATAAATGAAGTCAAGAAAAAGTGTTCTGGAGTGAAAATCCACGGAGAAACAATCAGTATGCTACGATTCGCTGATGACATAGCTCTCATAGCAGAGACAGAGAAGGAGCTGAATAAGATGCTAACAACCATCGAAAGGACAATGGCCAGATATCAGCTGAAGATCAATAAGAAGAAGAGTAAGATATTGGTGTGCAGCAAAAGAGAAGAGGCCAAAACCAACGTTAAACTAGGAAAACAGAAACTGGAAGAGGTGAAAGAGTTCTGTTACCTGGGAAGCAGAGTAACCAACGATGGACGAAGTAAGAAAGAAATAGTGAGTAGAATAGCCCAGGCAAAGAGGGCATTCTTTCAAAAGAAGAATCTACTTACAGCAGGAAATACAAGCATAGAAGTAAGAAAACAGTTCATCAGGACATACATCTGGAGCATTTTTCTTTACGACAGTGAATCATGGACGATGACAGCAGCGGAGAAGAAAAGGGTAGAAGCATTTGAAATGTGGTGTTACAGAAGAATACTGAAGATTAAATGGATCGATCGAGTAAGTAACGAGGAAGTGCTAAGAAGAGTAGGAGAAAAGAGAAGTCTGCTGACAACTCTAAAAAGAAGAAGGGAAAACTTAATCGGTCATATCTTGAGACACGATGGCCTGATGAAGACTATCGTCGAGGGAAAAGTGAACGGGAAGATTGGAAAAGGCAGGCCTCGTATGAGATACGTGGAACAGGTAGTGAAGAATGTAAAAGAAAAGAATTACGTCACAATGAAAAGGTTGGCCGATAGAAGAATCGAGTGGAAAGCTGCGTCAAACCAATCCTAGGATTGTTGACCAATGATGATGATGATCATTTATCTCAACTGAGAGTAAGACCAAAATTGTCTAACCTCCAAGCCCATGTAACGATTCAATTGTGAATATTCAGTGATGTAAGGAAGTGATAAAGTCTTGTCAAAGAAAAGAGAAATAGCGAAGAGATTAGTATGTGTTTTTAACTATGAAATTTTATTCCTGTAGCTTTTACCATCTAAAAACCTATATCGGATACCAGCCAACTGTGTTCAAATCATTTGGCAGGCTTAATATATATATATTACTATTGGTTTTCTCCCCATGATGAAAGGTCTAATAGACATTCAATTCTTCTCTTGGCACCTACGTGTCAAAGGTTTCCATCTTTTTTATACCCTTATTCTTCCCATCTATCAATATTCTATCTAAACTACACATTCCTCTTCTCCATCTACACAGCCTACCGAACATTATTTTCACGATCTTTTCATTCACAAACGTGTCAACCTTTTTATAGGCAATGCTGCTGCCTTATTATTTTTTTATCATATAACTTCCTTGCCTCTATTATTAATTCTAGCACTTCTCCTTATCGAGCCATCTTTTTCAGCCTCCTGCAAACTCACATTTCATTGTCGCTGTATCTATTTTCATCTTCTTTCCTTCAAGCACATATTCCCACGCCATATAGTGCCGCGCTCCAAATTAGCCTTCAAATCAACCGCTCGTGTACGTTAATCGTGTTATCCACCATTGTGGCAACCATAACGCAAAGTGTAGATGCATACATCAGATTTCCATGCAAAAATGAATGTTGTTTCAAGACAGTTCTCCGTGAGCAAGCAACAAATGTCGTGCATTCCTGGAATAAATTAACTCAGAGAAATCTGCATGCTTAAAGCATCGATAGCTGAAATACGTGCAAACTGGACGCCACAGAAGAACCTCAATGAAATCGTTTAATTTTGGGATGGATAGTACGGTAATACGTACTCTTGATATTAAATTTGTGAAAAGTGTTATTTTTCTAATAGATAACGTAAACGTTTTTTGCTGCCATTGAATGAAAACTAAATAAGAAAGAGGAAAGAAAAGATTTAATTTCATTTAAATTACCCGAACCCTTAAGTAGGCGTGTCAGGTCTTTATAGACTCCAAGGGTTAAGAAGATGCAATATTTTATCTCATAAACCACTTTCCATGTTGACCTTTCCAGTACCTTCCTAGAACTCCCACATTCAGCTGATAAATAAGAAACCTCTACATTTTAATGTATCAATTTAAAGCAAAAAAAATTATTTCAGCGCTTGGGTCGTTTTAGACCCACGCGCTTATCAACGTTACAAATGTAGTGTACCAGGAACGTCAGGTGCTGCGTTCGTCTTCCTTTTACGCTACCCTCTTCTCATTTCAAATTGAAGTGCTGGTCATGAGGTCGTTATTTAACCTAATAGAGGGTTCAAATTTTTTTAAAAGGTAAGAAATGCGACGCTATGAATACCTGCAACATTGCAAATAGAATGGCCAAGTTATATCGAGATCAAGTAGAATCTTGCGGTGTCTGAAGCACACCGCGCACTCTTTCTCGTGTATTACAATGAATAGATCATTCTCACTAGTTTTTGTGGGAAAAGACAAGGTAATGCGTTGGAAAAGGCTACTACCTTCACGCAGAGTTAGGACCCCACAAGTAAACATTGTGTCGAAATCGTCAGGGGAAAAATTAGGCACCTTAAGTATAAAAAGTAAAATTAAGATAACAAAAATCATAAAAAAAAATACCCTCTTCCCCAAAATAATTACTATTACTCCTACAACTTCTTAGATACCAGCATTCTGGAGAAATGTAATAATGAATTACATAAATTACTTTGAATCTGAAGGAAGGAGCCTCCAGTATTATCATAGTTATCTAAACGTAGTTAGAAGAAACTGCGACTTAATTAGCATATATTCATAACTTTTTACAGCATTATATGCAATCCAATTCATTGCAGAGGATATTAGAGCCAGAAAAGATCAAAACGCTACCAAATGTATGCTTGCTTCCATTTTAGTGATTTACAGATTAACTTAGTAACTAGATATTTCAGTGAACTTATATTTCACATTTTTTGCTTCGAATATACACTATAGGTAGGTGATAAAATTTGACAGACAAATCTGTAATTAAGTAGGTATATCAAATATACATGAAAATAGAGGGCGCTGAATGCACATAAAAAAGAGTAGTTTTATATTCATCGCATTGATATGTAATAATTTTTAAATATCCTATAGCAATAAACTTAGTAGGATAAAATTATTAGCAGTCGTGTTAATAGAGGCAAGGAAGGTAGGAAGGAAAACGGTATCAAACGGCATGAAACATAAGCTAGTGAACGCAGGTACATACGTAATTTGAATTTATGGAATACCATTAAAAAATAACTCTTTCACATCACGTATTTAACTGAATCTGAACCAGGTTTGACGAAAACTGAAGTCACAAGTAAAGTCTGGGGCCAATTTCAACAGAAATATCTGGGATTTCACAAAGTAAAACTGACGCAGTGCGCAGCCATGGTTTTCAAAGATATGAGTATTTCAGACTGGAAGAAATTGCGAAAGAGAGGATTGGGATGGGAAGTTCAGAATAGAAGATGGTTGAAGGGATGGGATATAAAGAGGGTAATTGAAAAGAATAAGACTGAAATGGTCGAGTCGAGAAAAAAAATAGATGAAGGGCAGAGATCAGGAGGGGGTATAGGAGCAAGAGGGAATGAGAAGGAAAGGGAGAGAGAGGAGGAAACGGACGGAGGTGGGAAAGAAGAGGGATGGCAAGAATATTTCATCTCTAACGTCCCTTCAGACGGCTCCTAACTTGAGCGTAGATGGTCCTTTTTGCGATCCCCTCAACATTATATGGCTTTGGAGCAAAGATTTATGAAATAAATTCTCGCGAGAAATTTTCCACTCTTAGAGTGAGGGGAAACGGGGCCGAGTATGGTGTGAAGGCCGGGAGGGATGAAGGGGATGGTAAGGGGTGGGCAGGGTGAGAAGGGTTTTGGCTGAATTGGAGCGAGAGTGGGCGGAGGGCAAGGATACCCAGGGGCTGGACTCGATCTCGGGACACGGGTGAGGATTTTCGGATGAAATGATGGCCTTCCCTCCCCTTCCCTCCCACTTTTACTCGGATCGCATTCACCCCTTCTCTACGTGCGGCCCCCTCTCGCCGGCGGGAGGGAAAATGAAAGTTTTTAATGGGGAAATGGATGGTGGGGGCGCAGATCGGAATGTCCCCTCTTTTGCCCCGGTACGGATTTCCTTTTTCCCGAATGGCAATTACAAATACACTTTCAAAAATGAAAAAAAAAAATTGGTGGATATTTTCCTCCCACCCCTATGAGCTCGAAACACATCGCTTGTTGGGAAGAGGGAGCATTTTTAAATATTGACGGCACTCGGAAAAATATGGCTCGGTGTCTCCATGCGTCAAAACCGGCAATGGAACGAGGCGTAGCAAAATTTTCCTCGGGGTTCATCCAGAGAGCATTCTGTTCCGAGAGGAGGAATTTAGATAACCGAGGAATCAAGCGATGTGCGCAAAATCGTATTTTAAATCAAGCAATAGTTTCTACCGACCTGTCTTGGCCTTCTGGACTCTAATTCCTCAATCTAATAAAAAACAGATATTTTATAAATGAGTGTAAGATACTCTATGTCAGGGGTTTTTGATTTTTGGCTCATTTTCTCCCATTCAACATCGTGCAGAATATCATTTTATGCCGTCCAAAACTTTTTTACTCTGGAGCTTCATTTCAGCTTACATTCCCATAAATAGCATTCAAACTGTTTTATAGATTGATGTATTTGCACCAATCTGATTTGCCTACCAAAACCACAATTTTTATATATCCTTGGTAATTTACAGGTCTTTACACTTTGCGCAATGATAGTCCCATTTCTTGACCTGAAATCCATTTTCTGACCCTGACTCTTCCTAGGGATAATTTTTACTTCGTTTAGAATCTCTGCTGATCATAATTACGACGATTTCAACTCCATCACGCATTCATTATAAAGATAGAGGCAAAAAAATCAGGCCGGCGATGAGATTTATATGAAGATTAAATGTAGAATTCTGAACAATTTGAGAGAAAAAATTACTGACGTTGGTTTACACAGGTAGTTTGCCTGCAAACTTGTTTATTTTATGCTTAACTTGTGATATCTATACGGTTGTAATTAAAGAATCAATGCTTCTTTGTTACTTAAATGTCACAATAAATTGGTTAACATAACACGTATATTTATGAATATGGCTTTAAAAAGGATAATAAGGGAGACTTGGGTAGGCATTATGAGGAGAAAAACAAATTCAAAGCATGAATGGATATTCATGTTTACCATTTCCCTGAAATGGATAATATGTATATATTTTACGACATTAGCAGTGTTGAGTCAAAAGAATATTTGTGGGTTTAAAGAGAGGGAGGAGTAGACTAGTCAAGTGTTTTCCAAGAACCTGTCTTTATTTATATATCACTGTTATTTCTAATAATTTCAATGAAAGAGTGACAAATACGTTAGGATCATGACATATTTCGTAGCATAAAACCAAAGTTGTTTATTCCTGAATACTACTCACAGACGTTAATATACACTTACAAATGAACGTAGTGCCTCATAAACATTATTATGCCATACTTTTTTAGTTCAGAAGAATGAAAATTAATCACTAGTCCAGTCGTTCTCCGATGGGCAGAGCGAAGGGCTATTTTTCCATCATATTCTCTTGGAAAAAAGATAAAACTGGAAATTTCAAAATATGTCTTCGAGATTCTCATGGAGTCTGGTTATTTGGAGAGACGGAAACAAATGAGGTTCTGGATGAAAAAGAAAAAGTAAGGGCGGAAGATAAAACCGCAAAATCGGATTCTTTTTCGAATCGCAAGCGGATTCACATTTCCAAAACAAAGACAATCGAAGGGAGAAAAAGACATTGGGGAAGGAGGTGTTCTTTCCGAGAGCATACGACGAGAAAAATTGCGAAAAATGCCATTTGCAAGGACATTTTTTTCCTTTCTTGTATCAGTCTTTCTCTGAGGAAAACCGCAAATCCCCGACGATAGGAAAAATATAAGGGGAGACGTTCCAAAAATAAGTGACGCTGAGGCTTGTGTCTTCAGTCATTCCAGATACCGTATCGTCTTCGGAAATGAATCGGTACGAGCGTACGTTGCCTGCGGAGGACATGCAGAAACTGAATTAAAGGGAACGTTGAATAGGTACTTCGTTGAAAGGAATGGAAACTCTAAGATATAATAATGGAACAATTCTGTTGAGATTCAAGGTTCAGTTTCTTTGTTTTCTCTGATGTTTTGTTTTTACAATCTAAATGAAAAAAGCCAGATAAAAGAAAATTGAACCTCTTTATTCCACTAAAAGTATTGCGATGAGTATATTATATCAAGAGAATAATAAAAACCCTCTTTTTAATTCAAGTTTTTTCCAGTAACTTTCTTAAAATGTTACCGAAAAATGAAATGTTGAAGCCTTATGTGATTATTAGGGATTTAATTTTTTAAAGACCCGAGGAACGGAAAGGATTAATCCAAGGTTACCCAAAAATACAACTCTTCTGAACTCTAATGCTGTTTGCGATCCTATCAAAAATAAAAGATTATTCCACCGCGCGAAAACCATTCTGAGCTAAATTTGAGAGGAATATCGGAACAACTTTCTATATAACAAAAGTTTTATAATCAGGATTATAATAACATTTATAAAATTATATGGCATATTATGTGAATAATATTGTATAAGATTATATGGCATATTATGTGAATAATATTGTATAAGATTATGTGGCATATTATGTGAATAATATTTTATAAGTCTAATATTGGAAAATAATACTGAAGAGATAAACTATTAAATAAAGTCGGTGAAAGTTTTTGACGTAAAGAATTTCTTCCGCAATCAATATTCTGTTCTTACTTGCATTTTATTTTTTGAATCTATGTATCAGCGCTTGATACTTTTCTTATACGCAATTGTATTATTTTGGGGATAAAAATATGGAAAAAAGTTAGAAATGTTGCCACCTAACACGTAATAAAATGGCATAAAACAATCATTACCCGCTCTAAAGATTCATACTGTCTCTTAAATTCCATTTTATGCTATTCCCAGTTAAAAAACACTAATTGCCAGACAATGGAATCCGCGTGGAACAGTGAACTTCATTTTTAAGCAAGCATTATGGTTTGAACAACAGAATAAATAAATAAATATAACTTACAATTTTAAAAAAAATAGTATTGCTTTCGGTCCAAAATATTGGAAATATAAAAGAAAGAAATTCTTGCACCTATTCACATAGGGCCATGAATGAACTTCAACTGCTCTTAAGAATCGCATTGTTCCTAAATTCCATTTTCTGCTGTGGAACATAAGCGTAAATACATATCCATACATAAACTAATATTCTGAAATTAGAATTAATGATGAAATAATGAATTCCATGTAGATGTTATCAATTTGACTTCCGAATCATATAAATACTACACACCTTAATCTCCACATAAGAAATCTCCACATTATATAAATACCACACACCTTAATCTCCACATTTATAAAAATAACAGGGATTGGCCAAATCAATCCTATCAAATTTTTAAGCATCTCGTCCACCTTACGCTATATAATTTAGTAGAGGACTCCGAAATGGAGAAGATAAAATTTCTTTTGTGAAAAATAATGATTGAGTACCACGCTGAGAAAATTAAAAACTTAGTGAACCTAAGCGTTCCCACTTATGCTCACGATGACCAGCAGTAATTAAGTGAACGGTCATCTGAAAGCTCAAGGCCCTGGATCCAGGCCGAGGGGTCGGAATTTCACTCGGTAAGCCGGTTGACAGAAGATATGGATTAGTATCAGAAGGAGGAGAAAGGGCTTATGATTTATTTCGCCTCTCCGTCTGCGTAGTTTGCCGCGCTTGACCGAGACAGAACTAGTTCTCCCAATACCACACTAGGACGGGAACCCTCCCTCACAACATAAGCCCAACATTTTGATGCCTCACACCTCCATCCTCCCGCAATGCTTCCTTCCCGTTAAAGGCAAGCGACCGCTCCCTTTCCGCACCCATATGCATTGCTTTCACGCTTGACACAGGTGCTCCATCATCTCCCCAAGGGTCAATCCTCCCATATTGCGTCGCTCGGCTCCCAACTCCCCTTCCCTTGGACAAGAACACTTATCTCCAAGGTGTCACCCATTTTCATTGAAACTACTCTCTCCCTTGATACAGTGCCTAAAACATTGCTGTAGCATTTTACTCCATCCCTAAAATCTGCTCCAAGGAATTTGATTCGAAAAAATTATTCATATGCTGTCTGGCAATAATTGTAGTAGCAGTCTCCAGCTACTGCGTTTCATCAACAGGAAAAACGGCATTCCATGATTATTTTAATTGTCAAAATATCTCATCACGTTAACACTTATGCTGGAATGCTACCAATGTTAACTGCTGTGTGAATTTTTCGATATGATCTTAAAAAAATTGGATGTTTCCATGAATTACGATAATGTTTTACAATTGCTTCATTTGGTGTCCTTAGTTTTTTTTAACTTACGCGACATCGCAAAAGTTAGAAGTGAATAGCTACGTTTGAACGCTAGCCATTTTAAATGCATTGACTCTAACTTTGTTGCTATTGGAAATTGTGAATCGATTTCTCGGTCATTTAATAGTAGTGCATTAGCAAGTAATAGCATTTCCATTTGGAGAAACTCCAATGTTTGCTTCGTGAGCCCGGTATTTATCTTAACAAATACGTTCATTTGCATATAGACCAATTTCCCTTGTTCTACAAAACACTATAGACGGTTATCTACTTCCACAAATACGCAAGACTTTATTTTATTCAATTTCAATATTGACACTAAGAACAGAAAATCAGTGACAATGAGTTTTCCATTCAAAATCGTGGGTTTCAGACCTAATAAAGAATATAATATGATAATTTGAATTCTTTTAACTACAGTGCAACATAGAGTCATACAAGAGCATTTAAACCACGATTTAATTTCGAAACGAATTGCTGAAAAGTCTCCAGGCCGTACTAAATGCACATCAATGATTATCACTAATTTTAGTAACTTAAGCGTATGCACTATAAGTCTACTTATCAAATTTGCTATTTTACCACCAAAATATCTCCATGCCATTTTATGTGATATTCTTGTTAACCCATACTGAATTCTATTATATAAAATGAAAAGTAAAAACTGTATAGAAGTGAGTTCTCAACTTCTCTAAAAACGAAGAGTCTCGCGAGAAGTTATGCAAGGATCCCATGCACAGAGGAGATGCATTTCCGCTTGGAACTCTTGAAAAATATGAGGGCCCGGAATAAAGTAGTTTTTGCGATTTTCTGCTATTTCCGGGAAGATATTTTTTAATTCGTGCGCTCAGGAAATAATGTATAGTGAACGTCGCATTACCATTTTCTGGTTTTATTCTGAAGAAACATTACAGATACCCCGATTATATGGCACTCTCAACTCGTGGATATCGCACATCCACAGAAATGTTCGCATTCCGGGGAGGAAAGCATTTACGCCAAATAAAAAGAAACGGTGGGATTGGAGATAAAACGCTCTCCATCTCAGGGATGAAAAATTGGTTTTCTATGGAAAGATGCTGGGGATGATTAATAGAACTTCATTTTTTTATGAGTCGGTGATTAAAAGGGAGCAAAACGGGCACGTCTACTCGTCATCATTTATCGCAGCTGCTTCCGCGATTTTCTTCGTGTTGGGTGCCTCAACGATCCGATGTTGGTGAAGGCTCCTTATCCTTTTGTGAGATAAACATCCTTCAAAGAACTCCTTGCCCCTTTCCTGGCCCCCTCCTTCGCTCCCTCCGACCAGAACCCTGGGAAGACTAGCCCTCTAGTCCTGCCATCCCGATTCATACACACCCATTCAACTCACTCTCAGTATTCCGTTCAGGCCTTCTCTTGATATCAGCCCATTTCTCTTCCAGTCATTACGATCCCCGTTCTTTCGACTGTATTTCGGAAAGCAGTGTTCATTGTGTATATCTCTTACGCCCATCATCCATCTTGCTTGAGGATCTGACACCCGTGGCTCCACTCCCGGCGGGAGGACACCCGGTCACACATCATTGCCTACGAATTTTCCATTCTCGTCAACTCTCAAGATAGAGGAACCACTAATGTTTATGACAGTTGTAGAACAAATACGATAAGCTCTTCTTTAGCAGTTTTTTTTTACAAAAAGGTATCATTAATCTAGCGGTTCTTATTTCCTTGCCTTCATTCAATACTAGGGCAAGTTGCTTTTAAATTGGGTAAATACGAATGATGGCATTAAATATGTATATTAGTAAGTCATAAGTACAATTACGAGATGGAATACGTGTGCCATCTTTAATGCATATTTCAGTAGACGAATTAAAGGTTCGTTAATGCTGGTGTTGGATTAAAATATAAAGAATATGATACATCTAACAAACGCAAGAGTAGGTATTCTAAATTCTCAATGATGATTTACAGCAATAAGGTATAACAAATCAATCTTCATCCTCCAGGATAGCATTACATCCATTTTTGTAAAGTTAAGAAAAGTAGAATTCTATCATTGTGGATGTTGTAATATCGCAAGGTCTTCTATTGTTAAAAAAATATTATAATTATTTGTCTTTTTCTCTTGCTTCAGACAGTGTTGCGAGTTAAGGGTTTAAAAATTATATGATATGCAGCGGAGTTAATAGATCCATCACTATTTCATCACGTGGAAAAAGCTTGGAAAATGGAGAACTATAAGGCGCTCATTTTGCGCTAGCGATGCTATTTTATGAACAAAGAAGAAATAATGTCGGCATTCACATTGTTTATACATACGTTGTACCACATTATGAAGTACCAGTTTTTCAATTATCCACGTCTCTAATATACTCAGCATGAAGCTGTTTATTCTAGCCAATCTACATTGTTCTCGATGTTCATGGTAAGTTAATCATAAACATGGAATGCACTCGAAATTTTTCCAGCTCATTTTTCAGCAAGCAGTTATTGACGTGCAATTCTTTCAGCTTCTACCTTATTAAAAAAAAAACTTGGGCACAAAGTCAATACTCTGAGTTTCTCTTCTTTCAGCCGGGCCATGGCCTTTAAACCCTTGCTCCTCCACCTTACCCCTTCACTCCTTCTTTCACAGCGAATTCTCTTTCATCTTCTCCCCCATGAACTCCTCCAGGGTTTCTTCCTTCTCCGATCTTCCCTCGGCCCCTTTGTCGGTCCATCTCCGCCTGGATACTGTGTGCCGCCTATCGCAGCACAAAACTCGTTCGAGCAAATCAATATTCCATTAAACCATCGCTTTGGCCGCCCGGCTGCCTTTTTTCACTGAACCTCACACTCCTCCCGAGTCAGCCGCTATCCCATACATCGTCCGAGAGGGATAGGCATCCCCCCAACCCCCATACACCCGGCCTTAAGCCAGCCCATCCGGAAAACACCCCCTTCCCTCTGCTCCTCACTACCCAAACCTTAACCCTACACTCCCCCCTCCTCTCTCTCTCTCTCCACACGCCCTAGCGATTGCCATCTCGACCGCGATGGGGGGCAGGGAGCCATTCCAAGAATACGTAGCACTCCTCAACACTCAAATGTGAATCCGACTCTCCTGAAATCTCCAACACTTCACCATCTCCTCCAAAACCAACCCCTTTCCTCAAGGCGAAGAGAGGAGGAAGGGGTTTGTTTGTTTCTAGGAGCCTTTAATTTACACGTAACGCTGATAATCCACATTTTTTACTCCCTAAAACGTTAAGTAATATTCTCAAGGACCCTCCCTATAAATTATTAAATGCTGCCAAAAAAACTACATTTTTCTGAATGATAAAACACCAATTTTTAAACCCGTTAAGAAACATTCAATTGTACTTTTGGCTATATAATTATTATACAAATTATTATTTGCACCTAAACAAAGCAATAATTTTAATTTTATAATTTATGTATCTTCCAATGTAGCGTAAGGCTACACTCTTCTGTTTCGGTCGAAATTGCATCGTCAAGGTTGGCCCGATCTCCCCTGCTCCTTATCGTTACGTACCTAATTCATGGTCAGCGCCATATGATTCGCTTCACTCCACCACTACCGCCATTTCCACGAAATTTCGAAATTTGCGCAGCTGGAGGCCGTTTGGAGGAGTATCTCCAGAGTGAGAATTTCGCCGGGGAGGGCACCTTCGACTGAGAAGTTTCTCTCCTACCCGATCCCATTTTCCGCGCTCCTGGAAGACAGAGCTCCAGAGACCGCAACACTGAGATGGCCCTTCGCAAAATTGATCCCATCAAATGCTCCCAGGTTGCCTTGCACCCGTCAAGAAATTTTCCCCTTCATAATGGACCAGGACTTCGTCTTCACGTGTTATTTTTCGCGAGAGCAATAAAAAGACAATATCAGGATATTAAAGCACATAATTTTATAAAAATACGTTTACAGCCACCGGTATTCTTTCCAATTTAATCCTATTCTAATTCAAATAATATTTAGATCAAATTAAAGAATTCTTCCTTTTAATTACGTATTGATTGTAGCAGAAATCAATTTTGGAAATCAGGACGGAGAGATTCTAAAACTCAGCAAGACTTTAAGATATTTTGGCAAGACTTTAAGATATTTCGGCAAATAAAATCAAAGCCAAATGATATTCTCGAGTGGCTGTCTGTGTTACATAAGGAAAATCAATTAATTCATTTATAATCATGAAACAATGGTGTGCCTTTACAAATGAACGTTTTTCTGATTAAGATTTTAAAGCCTCTACGAAAATCACATTAACCCACATGTGAACATCATAACTATAGGTAGATTTGTTTTCTTACCCTTAATTTCGACAAATTACGGTAGGACAATCGCTGTTTTAGATGCGTTTGCTGCTTTTGAACCTCTTTATCCGCAAAAATTAGGAGGAAAATGATGATTAACCGGTAGTTATGAGTAAAATTTGCGGCAATGTGCTGTGTTTGAGTATAATCAGCGGTGATTTCGAATTTTATCAATTACTTGTAGCCAAAAGAATATGGATAAAATTAAGCATCCAAATTTGATGATTCTTTTAATCGGTTAGGCAGTATGGAGTCGATTTCTAATAAAATTAGAGAAGACTGTCATAGCTAAATTTCTAAGAATGGGTACTAATACCTTGGTATGACTTTATAAACTTACGAACGGTCATTGTTTTTGGATGCAGTTTATAATCTAAGCAATGCATACAGACAATAAGTTGACCTACAAATCTTTTTATATACCTTACATTATTCATCTTGTTCACCAAATGATTCTTTCGGCACGGATACTACTTAACTTATTTTTAACCAGCGATGACGTTAAGAAGCACCCGAGTTCGAGAATGGGGGAATCGTATACCTATTCAAATGGACGCTCTCCAATGTTAAACGGTTGCTTATGCACCAAAGAATATTCACTTAAGAGTAAATATCTAGCTTTTCACCCCCTTCTGGAATGGCTCTCTTTCTTCCTGCTTTTATCCTTGGATAGTGCCAACAACAGGCAAAAAAACTTTTTATTTTAAGATTTTCTTAAGTTCAGAACTACAACCAAAATTTACAATTAATACGGGTAAACCGATAATGAAGTCTTAAGCTGTATGTTTGACTGCCTTCCAAAGAATATCTAACTGAATTTTGAAAGCAAAAACAATTTTTAAACATTAATTATACCAATTGAACCGTTCGTTTAAATTAAACACCATGGATATATTTACGTTACTTTTATTGTGACATATGCAGAATATTTATGCATAATATTAAGGCTCAAAGTTTAAATACATTATAAATTAATTATTTATTTGTCTACATTAGTATGAATACAGCGTTTCTCGAACGGTTCCTCACATGTAATACGGAAATTGGGATTATTAGTGTGTCAAGCAAAATATACATCGCATTAGGTTGTGTGCAAACATAACTCCATATCTCTAGTCAATGTTTGGCAAAACTCACCCTCTGCCACATACCGTCGAGATGGCTTTCAGAGTAGTCGGCACGTAATTCACTCTCTGTCGTCCAGATATCGCTTATGTTACCCGCTATGGTAAGCAGAGAATACAAACGATTAAGACTCAAATATATGAAAATCATTCCTAGGTAAGCCTGGTAGCATTAAAAGGGCGAGCCTTGCCTAGATGTTAATTCCGACAAATCAAAGCAGAACGCTCATTGCAGTAATTACGTCTGGTTTGCACATCACTTGAACACTTTGACTAATTATATCAGTGAAAAATAAAAAGTTGCGATTTCACATAAATATGGTTATATATTGTACATAATTATATAGATAATAATGACATATTGTAATGCAATTATAAACATATTTTATGTCGAATCGAAACGTTTTATTTTTCAATGCGATACAATAGAGCAATTCCATACAGTGTCTAAATTTCTTAGGAGAGCACGGGATAAAATATTCTCCAAGCCATCAACCCTATACAAAACATGTTATCATTGATACTACACTCAAACGAGTGTTATCTGAAAAATCACCTTAAGGTGAAGTTCAGTGTTATATGAGAAACACTAAATTAGAACCAAATTGTTATGCACAACTTTAGAATAATATTTTAACCTGAACACAAATGCATTTGCTACACATTCGCAGTCTTTCCACACTTTCTTTTGGTTACACTAATTGCAATGAGTATAATCTACTATTACTTATTCTCTGAAACGGATAAAGTCACAAGAAATACGCAGCGTGCTTGCAGAAATGACTGAAGTAGTTTAATAACCTTTATATTAACTAAATTATGTCATATCATGACGCGTCCGCAGCACCTATAAAAAGCAAAATCAATTCAGTTAAGCTTTCCTTTGAAAAGGTTCATGCGAAAAAAGATATGAATGCAAACATCTCCAACAAGTAAATTTTAATTGCCAAAAAATCGGATGCATAGAGTAGATATGCCATTCATTCCAATGTTTTATTTTTCAGTTCTAATGACGCACGAATGATGGTTGGAACGAGAATAAAAAGCATTTAATCCCCTTTAGAATTAAGTTTATGAAAATAGTATTCCGGCAATGCACATATCGCCGTTTTCCAATACATTGCTGAGTTGAGTCCACACGGTGAAAGGAATTCCTCTCTGTAAGCATTTGCAAGTGCCGGGCTTTGCAAATTTTCTTGTTTTGTAATATATAAGTTTCAAAAAGATATTTTCTACCTATCATAATCTGTAAAATTTATCCTTCTGATCGGAAGTAAAAGGAAAAAGCTCACAATTTGAATTTTATCAAATTGAAATCTCACATAAAAATTAAAGAAGAAAAAAGTCTACTTTGTCCTGCCCGCAGTTTCGATCTTATTTATAACTTATAAGTTTTAATCCTGAGGATGACTCCGAGGCGTTGAAACACGTCGAAAATTAAATCGAAACACTGAGCATTACAAAGTTGACTTTTTTCTTCTTTTTTCAAAGATCCCGTACCACTTCATCTCGTCTGATACCTAACTTATAAAATTTATGTTTTCAATTACCACAATAATTGAACTCATAGAGTTCCATTTCATTAACCATTTTTGGACGTCATCATCAAAACTGATACATACCAACAAACATACAAACAATTCAAAACTACCACCGCAAAGAACCATTTAGCCTATATTGAAACTAAAAAGCCCAAAAAATGTATCTAAGTCTTCAGGAAAATCATATTTTTTACTAGCTAGTTGCAAGAAACTGCCAGATGAAATTCAAATCGTACTGCTCTAATTGAGAAGGACTTCTCTCATCGGCGACTTCGGCTTCCATTGTCACCCCTTCATTTGTTTCTCATAAATCTTCGGTCGTTGTTTGCACTGGATTGAAAACAAATCGAACGAGGAGCTAAAGGAAAAACAATAGCAAAGGAAACATGTTTTCTCCCGCTGTCTCCGGACAGTGAGCGGCGGTGGAGAAGTAGTATAAAAGACAAGGGTAGGGGCGGAGGACCACAGCGGGATAGGAAGCTGAGGAGAAGGGGGAACTGCGAACGAAGGAATTTGATGCCATTCGGTTTGGTTTCCGCCTCTGTCCGCGGCCTAACAGCGCCACCGCCAGAAAAACGCGAATCCACCCTGAAGACATATTATTTATTTTGTTATTCCCGCATTGTTCCACCCATTCCATCCCTTCTCTCCCCTAACGGTACAAGTCTCGAACAAAATCGCCGGATTAATGCAATCTACGAGCTCGGCAGTGATGGCTGGAGGAGATGTGAAGGGATGAGAGTTGGATTGAGCCCCGCTGCGCAAAAATGTGGAAAACGAGGAAAAAAAGAGTCAACCTATCGTCGGTTGTGCCGAAGGATCTCAAATAAAAGATTCCAAAGCCATTCTCCTTGAAGTTTTATATTTACGCGGCGATGCCTTTTTGTAGGTACTGCTGTAACGCTCCTTGAAAAGCTACCCCCAGCGTCTTCCCTGGAAATGAAAATGTAAGCGCATTTTCAGGTTTATGGCTGCGTTATTTTAAAGAAAAGATCTAGTCCCCCATTACCACGATACCAATAGAGAAATTAAACTGTCCTAGGCAAAGTAGGCGCATATATAATGGAAATGGGTTATGCAATACGGGTGATGCCATTCCATTCCCAATTTAAGGAAATCGGAAGTACGCAGACGATTCCAACCCACAGCATTGAAATAAATAGGTAATTTCGCATTATCAATAAATTCAAATTTCACCTCCAAGCTTTCATTGAATACTTTTTTAGCAATAGAATAGCTTCAGCATGGTTTTCCAAATATATTTCACTCCCCATTTTCTCTAATTGATAAGTATTGTGAGAGAAACATCTGATGTGTACAGGCAGCTTTGTATAAATTATAAAGGAATGTCAAAAAATATTTTCCGCTAATCTCTAAGCATTTGTTGCGAATTACGCTAAAATATTTAGAGATAAATATTCCGTTTAAGAAAAAATAAGTAAATATCCAGTCTTAGCTGACTGAGACTAGTTATTTTCTAAATTGTTAATTTTTTTAGAACTCGTATTTTATACTAAGTAACACCATCATATCCAAGACCCCCCTCCTTTCAGACGACAATTGCTTGCCTACTAAGGAATGTCAAACTAATTTGAGATCTCTATTTCTAGATGTATATGTCTATTATTTTATGTATAATAGAAAGAATTTTATGAAAAGGTTGGCCGATAGAATAATCGAGTGGAAAGCTGCGTCAAACCAATCATAGGATTGCTGACCAATGATGATGATGAGAAAAAATTTTGTCTATTATTTTAGACAATGCAAATATAAAAATAACCAAAATTCACGGGCCCATAAAAATGGCGTTAGCGTAGTCCCCAGGAAGGGAATTTTGAATGCATTTTTTGGCGCAAGCATTTAAGGGTTTTTACCTTGCTAAATTTTGCGCTATGAAAAAGGAAGGGTAGATTTGAACAAAAACTATTACGCATATATTATCTCCGATATTACCGGAAAATGCGAAAGATGAAAATTTTCTTTGTATCCCGCTATACGATGGCGTTGGTCACATGACTTTAAACCGTAATTAACCCTGAATACGCTACTGGACTGGAGAGCCGATAATAACAAGGACTGTCATAAAATAAGACTGCAAGTACAAACTATTTGCCAAAATATTAAAGACGTCGCCCGGAGTGCATGGAATCATCAAAAGACAATGAAATGCAATCAACTGTGACGGGTCATATTTGCGTTGTGAACTTGACTATAGGTGAATATGTGTGCAATGAACAAGCTACATACAATGGAAAAGGGCTAATCTATGTATACCATTTGTAAATAGGTAATCAACCAGTATACTTGCGCAACGGAGAAAGCTTCACTAACACGCATACTCACTATTTTAGTTATGTAGAAGGAGTCAAGTGCTGTAAGAAACACAGGCTTACGTAGAAGGTGGAGAAAATGGCAGGCACTTGGAAGTATAGAATAAGTTTGGGGCCAAGAAGGGAAAAATATCTGCTTCGGCCTAAAACGTTTGAGTTTTACAATTGCATACGTATTTTCTGGGAAAAATAAGCCATCATTTATTCCTCTGGTGTACCTAATTACTCGCAAATACTAAATGCTGACAATACATTGCTTCGTAAGAGGGCCTAATAGAGAGAGAAAAGTTGAAAACAATTTGGAAGTCCTTTCCAATTTTAGCATATGTCCACGAAAATTATGTTATTTCAAACAATAATTAGCCTAAGCCTGCCTTAAAGATGAACGTATTATAAAGTAAGTTGCTGACAGTAAATTGGTTTGTACAAGGGCATGCTACGGCAGAAATTAGAAATCACTAAGACCTACTTATTCTATCATTTTATTGTATATTTTACCTACAATAATAATCATGGAAAATTCATAGCCCTTAATTGTATCGTTTACCCGCGTTCGTTGCTTCGTATTTTCTCTTTCTCCGGTGCATGGTTCATTTTTTCGGTACCACCAATTTTTAGTACAAAAAAATACGTGCTGGGGATGAATTATTCTGGAGATTTTTTAATGAGAATCTCATTTCTCTCTTATATTCCCAACACCTTTTTTGGGTGTATTTTCCTTTGTGTCGCACATTAGAAAAGAACTGATGATAATGTTCATATAATTTTCTTAAGTGACACAAAATTTATTCGACATATGCTCCAGATACCTAAGTGAATATTTAATATTTAAAAATTTAAGTTTCATGGTTATCTGATATTTTTCGATAAATTTCGAATTAAACAAGAGGGAATAATAATTTAAGAATACATAACGTAAGCATTCATTCCCTTTATAATTTGTTTCTGTACAATATACCACGAGAGTGCAGAGTATATTCTAAGAAATTTTCACTTGGCAACACCAGGATTGATCTATTCCCAAATGCCCATAAAATTGCTCTCCCCACCAGCCAAATACGGATTCCACTGGCTGGAAAGTTGCCTCTATTGGTTTGTTATACCTGCTGGCACTTTTGTAACTAGATATTAAATAACAAATCTGTTTTATTTAAAATACTTCACAGCTTAACGTGCAAGAATATTCCCAGGTGAGGACTTTATCCTAATGTAAGTTATATTTGTAGCCACAAAAATAGTGAAAGGACATTTTTTTTATAATTTAGTAAATTTTAAATGGCATTTGCGTTTTCCCTTTATTTGATTTTTTTTCTGCCACAATTCCGTTACTGGGGGTCACTAGCTCTGCGCTTAGTGACGCTAGATTCATCTACCTTGCATCTTTATTTATGCTCTGCGCGAGCGTGCATGTCCCAAAATATAACGCACGTGCCTAATGCTTAAATAAGGATACTAAGGTGTTGATGCGTAAGATCATACATGCATCCACGCATCTAAGATGCGTAAACGTGCGCATTAGCCCTGGTGAGACGCGCGAGAAAAAAGGACTAGGATGAGAAGGAATGATTGAAAAAATGGGAGGCTTCACGGTCACTCTCTCCGTTTTGAGGAGGCAATGAATTCTGGGTCGTGAGAGGAGGGAGGTGAAGGAAAAGCGATGAGAAAGGGTGGGTCGTATTTTGCTCCCATCCCATCTTAAGGGAAGGTCCGGCAAGGACGTCAGATGTAAGGCCGTAACGCGGATCTTGAGCCGCTGTGAGTCAGCGCAGGAGGAATCTCCTCTAGTCGTATGGGACAAGGTGGAGGATCCGCAGAGCCTGGCTGCAGGTACGGATCGACCCACGGAACCTGGCTCTAAATCTCTGGTTGACCGGACCCCCAACGTCAAGGCCGCGGACACCGTTCTCCACCCTCTCCTTACTCCCATCACATTTCCTGAAACATCTACTCTTCCTTCCTTCTGTATTTCCTTTCCGACTACGTGACCTTATCCCCACACTCTTAGCGAGATATATCCTAAGCCTTCTTTGAGAGATATATTTTTAATAAAACTTGGCGCTACGAAAATATCAGACAAGATAAATCATCATAAATATCTGAGATATAAATGAAAGTTGGAGTACACTTATGTACGAGTATGTTTTTCAGAATGCCTTTGTATTCGATTCAAAAACGAAGAATGGTATCAGTCAATACTTATCACAGCTGTTTATTTATACATACGAAATATGATAAAAATATATGCAGTCTTACTCATGTAAGACATAAATGTTTCAATATCACCGCTATTCTTAACCATATGCGTTAACTATATAAGCTAGATAAGAATTCAGCAGCATTTAGAGGCATTAAACTGGGTAAGAAAATATGCCTTCAAAAAGAACATACCAATGACAAACATAAAATCTTAATCCATCTTGCTGTAGAGAAAATTAACATTAACAAAACAAGAATTTCAACAAGCGAAAAAACAGCTATGGGATTCAAGATCATTTCAAAATTTATATGCTAAGAATACCTTTTTCAATTAACAGTATTGAGAAGAGATAAATTGAGTTTATTACTCAACAGAATTTGGAAGAATATATTTACTGTCGTGACCATGAATATGAACTCGTGGATTAAATTCAATGGCTCCATAGAAGCACACGCATCTAGTAAGATCCTACGTTAACTAGCTTAAACTCACTACTATGAGCTAGTTGCAATAAAATAAGGTTTTTCTTGTCCAAAATTGAGTATATCCAGATATTTGGTATACGAACTTTATAAAAATCCCTTCACCTAAATATGGAGCACGTGAGCATCCTGTATACAATTTTGGCCGAATTGGTTTTCCAGCTGTATAAATAATAAAAATAAGCACTTTTCCAAAAAAGTAGCTTTACATTTCGTTGGATAACTCTATCTACCAATTATGTTTCATAAGCAATAGTATCTGCTGTTTGGGAGGACTGATATAACAGATATAATTTTTTGTTGCAGTGTCTATGCGTATGAAAATTATTTTTCAAACTCAATTATTCAAGTACTCTTCTTGAAACGTTGACACGTATTTCACGAGAACACATCGATGAATAGCAAATGAATAAGTGTACAGCTGAAACTAGGTGTGGATAGTTTAATTATGGAAAAACTTAAAAACGTGGGTAAATATGTAACTGAAAAGCAGCAGAGAAGAAAATGGTAAATGATATTCTCGACGATGCAAATATAAGTAATAAGATAATGAGTGCAACTAATAATCACATGCCCACGAGTAAGACCTGATTTTCATTATACTTCCGTGTCATCACATTAGCAAAACCTTCCCTCGTACGGCAATGAGTTTTGGTGCATGAGAGATTATAAGGTTTATTTAACATTGTTAAAAAGAGAGGTCCAAAAAACGAACAATTATAGTATGAAAATATATAATCACATTAGGCATCCCATTCAAATAATTATCTTTATGGATACAGATTTTTCCTTAGCCGTTAAAATGAGCTTCGTAATGAAATACTGACAAAGAATTTAAGAATATGAAGCGCTCCGATCTTGTAGCTTGTCACACGATATTTTTGCAAGCCGCGGCTTGGTCAAGCCATTGGCGTTATTGGCATGATAGTGCATTACTGTCTAACTGGTACAATAACCTCTTCCACAGATAGCTCAAAATCTACCTATAAAGAGCAACTTTCAGTAAGAATCCGGTTAAAGAATTTCACCCTTACACATAACAATCACACTTTACCTAGTTCTACAACTTTTAATAAAGCTGCCTAAAATTTATTACTCCCATTCCAAATTTATTTTTTTTCATTTCTTTTACTTTTGCAGCAGGTAACTATCCCCCTTAAAATGTAAATATGAATTTCAGCTTTATATTGTTGACGATACCTCTTTCAAATGACTAATGTTTAACTTATTTACGGTTTTTGAATACGTTTGTACGAAAATACGCTCACAAAAATCACTGCCGAAACGTTACTGCATTAGCGATAGCTTATTTCTGATAAAATTAATTACTTCATCTTACTAACAATTGATTTGGACATCAGTAAATGCACCTATTTGAAAACCAGTGAAATCATTGAAAATCAAAACCAGAGAAAAAGTAGTGAAATCATTCGAAATTAACCTCCATAGCGTGGTCAAACCATTGACGTTATGTGTATTTTGCCACGTTCCATATATCGTTTACCTGTGTCAAACATCGAACTATCAGTATCCAATTATTACCTAATTCCGTTGCCCTTTCATTTTTTTAAACAATGCACTGGATATGAGAGTTCTTTACTGAGAAAATATTCATTCCTAACTCTAAAATACTTACAGATATATTGATTAATCCCCGTGTCTGACGCAATTTGAATTTTATGTTTAAAAAAGTTTGCCTTTCTTTACCTATTTCCATCTCCGTGAGCCCCACTTCTCTCAATTGCTCATATAACCCCTGCCTTAATCCGGACCCTTCTGCTCTCGTCAACAAACCCTTTTTTTTCAACATGGATCACATTTTTCCAGCATCGCCTTCTCACCCATCCCCCTGAGCTTTCGAAAAGCACCCTTAATCTCGATTTAATTAAATAATGGAAGCGAAAGTTAAATAGTTTTCAATGGATGAGGCAAATTGAGAAGCCTTCGCCGTCTTGTAGTGAGATACACTTTTACCCAGATATTGGCCTTCTAGGAAACGCCGGACTAAGGTGTTCTCACATTAAATTCTCATCCATCATACCACAAATATTTTCGGTGTAACGACCTCATAATCATAATCAGCCTGACTGATATAACTCCCCAAAAACGAACCGTCAACCTCATTAATAATAAACTAACTATAAATGTATGAGTTTAAAGTATGATACATTTATCGTACCTATGGACTATAGAAAACTATGGTAAATGTCCATTTTTGCCAAAGTATAACTGAAATAAAATCCCTTGAAAGAAAACACTCCTTAAAAAACTGATTGCAACTATATATTATGAAAAAAACATTAACTAGTTTTAAATTTGATTTAAGCTCGAGTAAGAATTTGCTCTTCATAATTAATATCAAATCGGGCAAAATGAAACATAATCAGGTTGTTGAATTTAGTAGTTTTAGTTCCAAATATCAAATTCATTTTTTTTTAATCTATGGCGGTGCTAAACATATCTAGGTATTAATGGCAGCATATATGACTCTTAATTATTTTATTAGGGTCCGAATATGAAAATAATTTATGAAGACGGAAATTATTTTTATTAAAACTTCCACCTTAGCTACAGGAACTCAGGTGCTTGCACATAAAGGCAAAACCACCAATTCCCTAACATCATTTCGAGTGGCCATTATTTTGGTCCGAGAGGTTAAATAAGTGTGTTACCTGACGAAATGAAACACCTTGCCAAAGCACCTGGGTACAAACGCAGATTCTTCTACGAAACTTTTCGGATTGTTTCATTAAGCCGTTCCACTCTTGAGGAAAAATGCTGCCGAAAATCCATTGCAACGGGGAAAAGTCTCCCATTCCCGTGCACGGCACCTTTCAATAATCCGCCCACCTTTGTCCCCCCCCCCCCCTGCCCCTCTCCTTTTGACCCATCCTCCACACCAAACCCTTATTTCGTCGTACCCGAGGGCACGTAAACGTTCCACGGTCTAAATCCCGTAGCCTCCGGCACTAAGCTCCTCTAGACCGCACACGGTCTGCTCGCTAGGCCTCCGGGGACCCCTGGACCGTGGGAGGCATGTGGAGAGGGGCTCAAAGTTGGCCCCACTCGGCCGCGGTCAGCCCCAAAGAGGGAGGGGCCCTTGGCCCTTGGACCATGTGGGTAACTTTGCGGCCGCCATCTCAACTTTAAAGGGGTTCTCTCAGTTATGCCGGCGTGGAAGTGTGTTCGCCAGTTATTAATTGTCGCACAACTGGTGAGAGTTGGGTTTGGGGGTAAGGAGGATGCAAAGTGATTCCTGCGCGGACTGTCGTTTTCCCCCTGGGCGCCCCTAAAGGCTAATGAGAAGGCTGGTTTGTACAAATTTCTCCGAATCCAACCCAACTGATGGTACACCGGAAGATTCAAAGAGAAATGACGGTGCCAAGGAGGAAACACCAGCCGCTTTAATTGTCCCCCGTAACTCGAAAGGGAATTATTCCACCTTTAATTGCATATGGATCGCGACTGTATTGATAATTTAAAATGGTTTGATATCGTGATAAGTCCAGGCGTTAATCCTACAAGGAATTTTGTGCAATTTTGGAAAAATCACGAGAATCATTTAATCACAGGATATTTATATCTGGAACAGGTTCTCATACCCGTAGAATTGGATTTATTTGAAATTCGATATCGAAGTTGTGCATAGTTAGTCCAATAAATTCGAGTTTTGGTCAAACCTTCAGTCGAGCTACTGTATAAACTTGGATAAGTAAGAAATATGACTTAAAACAGCTTTATTTCTACTCAAAAAAGGTTATTGAAACATTAGGATGGAGCATTCAGGGTATAAGAATATATTGTACTTAAATGGCGTGCCATCAATGCTAGTAAGACAACTCCGGCAGCTGAGTGTAAACCACAGATCAAAATAACATTACTACCTTTTTAAAAGCCGTTTCGATAATATTTTTACAAAAACACTGCTATAACTCAATGTGTAGATAAGATAATATATCACAATTTTCAAAATCATATACCAATAACTAATACCTACCATCCAGAGCTTAAATTGATCCCAGTTATTTAGTGAATATCCATAAGGATTGGTGGTAGAAAAAATTATGATAATTTGGTACTGCGGTAGCGGTTCCTTCTGTCTGACTATTGAAAAAAGAAAGCCTTAATGGCTTTTAGTTGGAAGTTTCATGATACCAACGCTAAAATTCAGAATAATATTAAATATCACAATTAGTATGACACACCTCCATTACATAAAATTGTAGAGAGCTGGACTTCATAGCTTCAGTATTAGTAGACCCAGTATTTTCACTAACTCAATTTTTTTGCTAAATTAGTAAATATAAGGGAAATGCAAACAAGCCTTGATTCGTTAGAAGAGAAAAAGAGTGGAAAAGATAATAGGGGTATTTTAAAGGTTTGAAAAAGTGGATTTAGAGTGAAACGAGTCCCAATAGGGAGTCGAAAGCTGGGATTGAAGGAAGAAAGTATCATGTTCCTGAAAATGGCATTATTAAAATTAGGAGCTTTGCATAAAAGTTAAGTAGATACAAAATAAAAACTTGAGACGGAAAAATATATTAGGTCATTTGAGAGCAAATGATACGCATAGGTGTTTTCGAATGATACAAAAACATGGGAAGATTGTGTCAAAGCTCGCATATATTGTAGGAATAATATGGAATAATGAAAACAAAGAAAATGTAAGCCTCGCATAACATCGCCCGCTGTCACTAACAATTGCAGAAGATGGCAGGGTATCAGTGGATGTAGATGTAAATGTGGTGGGGATCTCACTCGGAACCCAAGATGCTCAACTCTCCGCTCCCAACTTGACGTTCCTCTGCTCACCTCAAAGCGCCCATCTCAGAGTCTTCGCCGCCAGTCTCCTGCTCCTTACCAGTCCCCAACTAGTCATCATTATTATTTCAGGCCACGCGAGTACATGAAACAACTGGAAGCTGCCGACGATGTTCGCTTCCACTTCTCCCTCCTCGAACTCCAGGGAGTTTGTTACCCCCCCCCCCCCCCACGCAACCCACCCCATTTCTACCCCGCATCCTCCTTAGAGCCATCTCATGATTTTCCACGTGCACTTCAGTTAGGGGGGAGGGGGAGGGTTACGATCCATTATAGCGGCCGAGAATGGGATGCCTGATTTCAATGCGTTAACGCAAGCTTAACTTCGAAGTTATGCATTAAATCTGCGACCCCATTAGCCCCTGATAAAAGGGAACGACCTCTAGTTAAACGGAAGACCACAGGTCGCGTGCAGCCACCAGCGTGGTTCCCGCTACTATGCACCAAACGAAGGTTGGGTATTCGAAGGATATGCCCTAAGGGTATTATATAAGGAACCTAACAACTGAATACAGAAAATTCCCCGTCACTGACGGAGTGATGAAGCGAACATTTTTTTTAGCGAAGGATATAGTGTAAATGGAATGATACTTAAAATTCAAGCACATAACGAATTAAATTTGAACTTTAAAGGTGATAGGAGGTCACGAGTAAAAATTTACAAATTAGTCTCAGTCACAGAATTACTTTTCTTCCTTATCCTCTGAGACTCACAAAAGAAAAGCTAAATTTGATAGTTGTAATTAGCTCAGCATTGTACGTGAATCTATCAAGGAAGATACAATTTACATCGTTGTCTCTATGCAAAACTGGATTAGAAATTCAACTAAAGGCTGAAGATATTTTGGATATTACCAATCAAAAAGGACTACGTAAACACCCGTCGCAGTACGCTTCGGAAAATCCTTATCCGCGTGGGTCGAAAGTAATGCAGAATATCTTCCTCAACTCCATTGCAGGAGTTACGAAATGCAACAACGCCAAAGCCTTTTCATCTTTCATTTCCATGAACGGTATCTGCTTTTGCACTTTCCCTTTGAATTTTCCGGGTTTTGATATCAACTAGGGCTCTTAAATTACTCTTATTGTAGTAAGTGAGGTATGCTAACATGAATAACAGAAGATTGGAAAGTAAAGTTTTTTGATAGTCAGCGTATATAAGATTAAAACAATTGCAAATTAGTCTGGTAATTGTTCTTTCCATTTTTTCCTTAGATGTCCCTTTTTTCTCCACTACAGTAAAGTGCTTCTCAACTGCGCTCGAAGGTATAAAAATAATCACAGCTACTTCTGTTGTCGTTCATAGAGAAGGAAAATTATTATGATAACTTTTAAACATTAAAGATATTAAGTATAGAGGAGAATATATAGCTAAGGTAAGAAAGTGCAGTAGAACCTCGACAAGAAGTGTCTCAATGGGATTAGGGAAACAGTCTTGTGATCGAGGTGCTCTTTTTGTTGAGAGTCGTGTTATCAAGGTTATTTTGGCTATAAGTCGTGTTATTGAGGTTAAGAAATCACTAAATCCCAAATGGAGATGAAGGATTCCCGCTTTTAAAGAGTTTCATAATTAGTCATTATGCTCGGAATTTAACTTCATACACGCCATGGAAATCAGCTTATTTTCGTCAAAATTTGCGTTTTTCTGATGTCTGAGATTTCTGAGAATTATGAAAAAAGCAACAAGTGAAAAATTACTAAACTTATTTCCTAGATCGATTCTTAATCTCGAAGTTTGCTCAGAAAAATTTTGTTTAAGTAGCGAAGCAGAGTCGTTGAGTCAAGAGGCGTAGACGTCTGTAGAAGCGTTTTGGCAGTGGTATCCGACAGCCATAAAGGTTGACCCATTCATGTATAGAGTCACATTATCGAGGCTGACTTCTCAAAACGACTTGATATAGAAGTTCTGAGTTACGTTGTGAATTGGAAAAAATCTGAGTTATTGAGGTTGTTTGGATAATAATAGTCGCGTTATAGAGGTTAATTTAACATTATGTGTCATGGCAATCTCAAGGGGATTTGAAAATTGCACTTGTAATTGAGGTTGTCGTGTTATTGAAGGTCGTATAAGCGAGGTTCTACTGTACATGAAGAAGGAAAAAGGCAGCCCATCCGGCAAAGATCCAGTCCTTTGTATGGGAATTGCTCTAGAGTGGTGTCTCTCTGTCTCAAAAAGAGGCAGAGACAGATTATTCAGAGGAATAGCGGTCTCTGATTGAGCTGATATTTGCATGAGTAAGATAAAATCAGAGGATATGTTTAGTTATGATGAATCAAGTCAACTTTTCTAAATTTCTATTTTCTTTAAAATACATTTAATTGACACGAATGTATCAAATAAGCTGAAAATCAGCATAATATACTTATATTCTAAAGTAATTGAGATTACTTAGTAGTTGAGGTTACGCATTAAAAATTACACCCATTTGTTGGAAGGCAATATGTAGCATTGATTTTCACAAAAGTCATCATTTTGTCTACAACTCTATTGCCATCAGTATCATACTGACAATCGCCTTATCACGTTTTTCAACTTAAATCCCATTGCGTTCCTCACCTCGCCTTCATCCCAGCTTACATGTTTTCATCCACCTCTAAATTTTCATCCACATTCAAAATTTTCATCCACCTCTGAATATTCCAACCCACAATACATCCATTTTCGTATCCGTTTGCTCCTAATCCATTTTATCACTATTTAAATTCCTCCCCCCCCTTTACTCCTAAACACTTAACAATTAAGTACTACTTCCCCTACAAATATAGAATCACCTCTCCGTTCCTCATGTCGACTTCAATTACATGTATATTTTCATCCATATCATTGTCATCTATATCTATCTATATAGGTGACGATTGTTTAAGATCATAAATGGCTTTTTTCTGAATAGGAAATTGCTATAGATTCAATATCTTTTTGTCTAGATACTAAAATCTAGACAAAAATACGACAGAGGGAGAGAGAACTTTTCGCACGAAGTTCTGATATTTTTGCTGACAAAATGGTAGTGCACATTCCTTGCTCGGAAAATTTCCTCAAAATGAGTAACATGCTTTTAAATACAATAGTTACAATGAGCTAATAAAAATTAGCACTTTACGTTAGTGACAGTATTCGCAAAATTACGAGACATTTATCTGCTGTTTCGTATAGGAAATAAAGAGACTAAAGTAAAATGTTGGCGATATTAAAGTTATGTGTAAATTTTAGGCTATATTTCTAAAATGTTTGTAGTACACCCATTCCTACATCATTCAAATCCCATTATTATATGTTGTACATAATTCTAGTCCTACAAATAATCACGTAATCCTTAAGAGGAAGGCGAATTTCGGGCCGGATTTTTGTGTTAGCAATTTATCTTCCGATGTAAAAGTATAAGGCTAGTATACAATGTCAAACCTTGAATGAATTACAGATCAGTTACAAAAAAATGAGGAATTATTGCCGCGTTAATGAACTCTCCGCCAAAAATGAAAAAAATATATTTATATTATTATCCATGAAATGATGTGGAGAATGCATATATGTATTTTCTTAGATGTCGGAATTATGCCTGGAATAACATGGTATTAATTCATGCATTCATGCATGGCATAATTCAAGCCAATAATGTATGAATTGGCTTATTTTGAAATGGATACACAATTGATACATCCAGGAAAATTCCAGGTAAATGATTAAAACTCCTATTGATGTACTACTAAGTGTGACGTTTTCCATTGATCAAAAGGTGAAGAATTCTCTGGAGTCACTCAAGGCGGGATTATGATGCATTTATATAGCTCCTGTGAGATTATAGACAGGTTATGCGATACCATACTGCCTAATGCCAAAGTCTATGCAAGATGGAGAGTGTAAAACAAGGACAATTGTATAGAGATTGCAAGACTCCAAGTAATTTACGATATCAAATTTGGTATTCTGATGCTTATAGAGAACTACAATATAGAATGATTTTTTATAATTAAAAGAAATATATGAATATGCGTAGCCTTTCTCACTCAATAAAATGCAATCTTGAGAGTGGAAAACATAAAATATGCTAAACCTAAAATTATCAATTACTTGAAATATAGTATTACAATTCTTATTCAAGCCGTGCGACGTTTTAATTTAATTACTAGGTTGGACTAATAAATTACCTGAAAATGCGCTAGTTGAAAGATTTTCCAATCATCCGCACACGAATAGAAATTGCATCTTGATGTCCCCATCAAAATTCGTGCGGGTGCCAGCCAGCCAATTTGAACTCCCTCCCTTGTAAAGCACAGGCCATCCTTTAAAAATAAAAATAAAAAATATTGCAAATGCTCCAGCTTCGACGGTTTTTTGGACCATCCCCTCGTACTCTTAAAATTGATTTCCGCTCCCCATCGGAACCCGTCCAGCGACGGCTGCCAAGTCAGCGTAAATTGTTTCCAATTCCTAGGACTTACCGCTCGAGGGACTATCCCTAGCCTCCGGCACGCACTCCTATGCGCCTACATCTTTCCGCACAAGACTTTACGGTCCATCACCAGGCATATCCGACCCCCACTCCAACCTACCGGAGCCCCTCAAGCCTACAGATCGATCTTCTCTCCTCACCGGACGTCCAAACTACGACCTACCACCCACCCACATTTTTAACCCCTTTCCCCCAGATATTTTCTCCATGGCTGGTCCCCGCCCTACCTACCCCTCCGCCACTCTCGGCACAAACACGCTCTGGCAAATAGAGGATCGTCTCTTTCCCGGAAGATAAAAATAAAACTCCGGCACCTTCAAATACGACTCTCATTCAGGTCCCACCTCCTTCCAGTTACAGCTATTCGCCTAATCTACACCCGACCCACCGCCCCAAAATCCTGCCTGCCCTTACCTCTCACCTCACCTGGCACCATGCCCACGCGAATAGACAGTTCGGAACAGAAAGAGGGAGAGAGATAGAAGGTGAGAGAATGCGAGAACTGGTATCACACAGATACATATATTACACAGAGTGAGAGAGAGAGAGAGAAAGGGAGAGGAGCTCTTGGTTTAATACGAGCGACTGACTATACGAGGAGAGGGGAATGGGGAGGTAGAGAAGGTTCCTGCGGGGAGGAAGGGGAATAAAGGGGAATGTGTTAATGAATGGATGGCGGTGATTTATGTGAGACCAGCACGCTCCCGGTATAGCCCGGTGAGGGGTGGGAGAGTTCAGACGGGAATGATGTGAATTGAAGGGGGGGATGAGAAGTGCTCGGGATACGTGGGTAGAGGAATCGGAGCTACGAGTGGGTACGAGATAGAGAGAGAATCAAAAGTGGGCGGATGGTAGGGGGATGAAGAGGGTAGGTGGGCGGGATTGGAGAGGAGAAATAAAATGTGGAGGACATGCGGGGGATGAGAGTAAGCCTAGAGAGTCGGGGGAGTAATATAGAAAGGCAAAAATAGGACGATGCGACAGGGGGTGGATCTCGACAGAAGCCGAAGTGTCACGGTGGGACGAATGTAGGAGCTGAAGAGGGTAAGGAGAGGGAAAAGAAAGGAAATGTATCTTCGAGGAAACGTGAAAGACGAGAGAGAGAGACTGTGGCGGGAGAGGAGAAAGGCCGATGGAGCGAGAACAATTTGGGCCTGAGGAAAAACTGGGATCGCACTTATTTCCGCATTATCAACGGTCGACCTCACTCGCGTGGATATCATTCGATCAAAAATAGGCTTTGGAAGAGGCGGAAACAAAAGTTTGACCCAATTTTCTCTCCCTGAATAACTTACGAACGTGATATTACCCTTAGTGACAAGGTAAAAAGCCCTTACAAGTTATTACATCCCTCCCATGCAAGAAAATTCTTTCAAAATCCCGAATAGCAAAATCTCCGACAGAATCAAGTTTAAACCAGCTTTATAGGCAGAGGCAGTTGTTCTTGTTTATTTTCCCTATCTCAATTTGCATGTCACGAGGTTAGGAGAAAATGGATAATTTATATTTGCTTTCGGTACACAAGAATGTAAAGAGAGACAATTCGGAGGAAAAAGAAAATAATACCTTCCCATTAGCGCTAATTAAGATATCTAAAGAATATAAGTAAAAAAAGCACCTATCAGCCGTGATTGCGGCTATGTAGTTCTCAAGAAAATATTATAACTGAGTAATCGATATCGTTGTGGTATAAAACAGTCTCAGACTACAGATTTTTCAAAACTCCAACTCAGTGCATGAACGTAACGATTTCCTAACTAGATTCTTGCATATGCGTTCAATTATTTCTGTAGGTGACTAGTATCTATTATTTTTTTCTCAAAATGTTGCTTAACTGTATTTTTGCATGCAAATGTGTATGTCAATTGAGGCCACTAGTAAGTAGCGATGTTCAGGTGAGAAAATAGAGTTACCAAAAGGGAAATGCAGAAAGGCATTTTTCTGAGCTGAACTAAATAGCTAAGTAAGGTTGTGATGGAGTAAGTGTACTCTGGATAATGAATAAAAATCATTGGTCGTTTGATCAAGCAGAGTGAACTCCCAGGTATTATTTTTGAAGGGTCTTAGGAAAGAGGACACCAGACCTCACTAGGATTTCTATGTTACTGAACGTTAAATGTATAGTAAATTGCAAATATTTTCACGAAATGAAAAAGCTAGAGCAGTAAGATATCCGTGATTGAGGAGACAGTGACAAGGTAACGTCTATTATAAAAGGAGGCCTGAGTGAAAACTAATTTCCCTACACTACGTGACCAGATTAAGAGAGAGAATAATTTTGGCAGGATAATGTGAATGGAAACCTGCGTCCATTTTCGTAACATAAACTCTATTCCAAAGCGTAAAAATACCTGGAGAAGCAACGTGAATACAATTAGACTCCTCTCATAGGAAAAAACCAACTGGCTAACTATATAGACGATGTATTTCAGTATCCCGGAACAGGAGACGCATATATTAATCCGGGAATCGTGCCACGAGCAGCTTAACGAGCGTGTCCGGGAGTTGGGAGAGAGAATCGGGTTGGAGACAAGCCGAAAGGCAAAAAAAAGGAAGCAAACTGGATGAAAAAATCTGTTTTAGCACTCCTGCACGAGGTATTATCGGTGGCGGGACGATGAGAACGCAGCAGAAATATATCTTTGGGGCAGAGTGGCCTTTTTATTCATAGATGGATCCATAATAGCCATATAAGTGTGGGGGACGGGGGAGCGGTAAGACAAAGTAGCATTTCGCAAAAGCACCGGGCGATCGCAAGTGATGTCCCACTTCTATTGCAGTGTGATATTTATTCTGTTTGTGGACCAAAAAATACTTTTTCCCTAACCGAGTCGCCCTTTTCGAAATATTTCTGGATTGAGAATCCCCGAAGATTAATATACCACCTAGGTAGTATTCGAGGACGAACAAAGATTGAATTCTTCCGGACGGCTAAAGGCAATTTAATGGCATTTTTAACTCTCCATTGACTATTAACCATTACTTAACGCAAGAAATGTAAATGATTACGACGTAATTGAAAACTAATTTTACCGACACGACGTATTATCAAATTTATTGCTAGAAATACTTTTTGAAAGCCAATTATAATAAAGTAACCTCATTATGCTGTCGTTTATCACAATTTATAACCATATTTACCCTATGTTATTGCAATTCCGGCCTTGGTCATATCAACTTGTGTCATTATCAAAGCCTCTTCCTCGTTCTTACCAGACCATGGTAAAAAATTTATCCATTGATGGCCCATAAATTTTCTCATAAAATACTTATTACCTGACTTTTGGGTTATATTTTTAGATTTATCGAACTGGAGCATCTAAATTAATCCCTTACAAAATATGGATCAACTTTATTGCTGATGTTCTAGCAATTGCAGCGGTTGTCCATAACCTTCTAACGTTATTTTTGGTTTTGAACCCTTTTGCATATTTCCTTTAATTAAAACTTGATTTCCAATACTGTGCTGCATTAAAGAAGCATAATATGTTTAATGATTGAATTTTCCTAGTAATTGATGAAATCGTGGAGTTCAATGAGATAAAATGTTCATATCATCATCGCCTAAAGTTTATCATCTCTGACAGAATTTTATACACAATAGCTGGCTCGATAACTCTTTATCTCCATTCATTTCTACTAAAGCTTCAAAATTGAGACGTTCATCACTAAAAAAATGAAGTTCATACAGTAATCATCAACATATTTTTAAAAAATGAGTTAGCTTTTAGAATACTAAACGTGTCGTGAGTATATGCACTTATGCGATAAGAAAAATGAGACATAAATAATCTTAAAATGTGAACATTCAAATTTCAAGGGTAATTTAGAACAACGTGGGAAAAAGAAAGGAAGTGGAAGGTTTCTTTTTCCCACTTATGAATTCAGCGAGACTGCTAAGTTAGAGAAATTTAGTCTCCATTACTGACACAGTAACTTATTTCCAGTGACTTGCGTACTAATTTGATGCCTACTACTGAGGAAGAAAATGAAATAATTTTTGTAAAATTAATGGCTTCGGAAGAGTGGCCACAGTCGATCTCGTATAAAAATCTTTACTTAAGCAAAATGAACGGTAAAAATGTTAATGCGGATTATGGATTTCATTTTTCATACAGTTTATTTTGAAAAAGAACTTAATTACCTAAATGTAGACTTAGGTAAAATTGTGTCTCATGTACTACTTGCATACTGCGAAGATCATGTCCCCCTATCTGTGTCGAAATGAATATCATTGTGAGCGTTTTAATGAAGTAACGTCATCGGGAATCAATACGAAATTAAAGCCACTCAAATATATTTCAGTCGTAATGCAAGCTATACTCAGTTACCTCTACCTATTGGATCTAATTTAAAAGAGTAGATGTAAAACAGGGCGTAAAAATGCTCATTAAAAATCTCAAACATTACAATATTTTTGTTAATTCTAATTTTGTTAGAATTAGGTCATTTAATAGCTTAATCGTGTGCAAACGGCTCAGATATCTTCAACTATGTATCATCTAACTATAACTTTTCATCTTAAGTTCAGCCTTATATTTCAACGTCGTGTTACGCGAATCAAGTTTTATCTACTCCTTCCCGTTCAGACATTTTTTACTGAACTGCCAATTTTTTTTCTAATCCCGCGTAAGGGTTGAGAAAGGTGATGCATAAATTCTCCTGCTAAGTTACAACCACCGCGGAAAATTCACAGGGGGATGAAGGAAATAACCTCAAATCCCTGGCAAACCCCCCCACAATTCCACCATTTTATGGCTTTTAAAATTCTGGGGGAAACTTGGGCCCGAAGGCTATTAGAGAGGGTGGCACTTCAACCAAAGGAACGGGTTTGGACGAGTGGGCATACGGGAAGGATTGTATGGGCTGGGAAAGTGTGGAACACTTAAGGCAGGAAAATGAGGGTAGAGATACATCAATGGCGGGTGAATGTTGTCTTACCCTCTGTAAGGGAGTTGGCATTGCTACTGCTTGATTTGCAACTTTAATCTGAAATTGGTCTGTGAAATTCTTCACATGGAGTGACTAAACTCAATAATAAGCTCCTGCTCTCTCAGGAAATCCTTATTTTGTCACTTCCTACCAGATCGCTTTTTTGGGCATACACGTTAAGAATTGGATACAAGCTAGCATACAAAGTAGGGATCTGATAAGAGATATTGAGTTTAAAAAAAGTTTGCAAAGAAATTGCAATTAAGGTTGGGGTTGCTTGGATCTTAGCGAATGAGGAAAAGGAAGTTGAAAGATTTTGAAATACATTAGAATATGGATAGAAATAGTGCAATCGAACGGACAAAATGTAAACCGGGAAGTGCTGGGAAAAGGATGTTGATGGATGTGGCAGAGTAAGTGAGTGCAACAAATAATTAGGGGGCAATAATTAGGGGGGAGAGAGAATTGAATGAAAATTTAGGGTATAATGAACAGAGTTGGAGAGTGTGTTATTCGGAAAGGAGGAATAGTTCAGGAAGGGCAGAATTCAGGTAAATTGGTAGATGGAAGCTGAAAGAATAGGTAGGTATTGCAGCATAAAAATATACCTAAGCTAGTAGTGTACAAATTATTAAATGCCACTTTCCATTCATTAAATTTTATATATACCCTTCTTTTGGGTAGACAGTTTACACAGTCATCAATAAAGACTTTTCCAAAGTATACGAGTGAATTGATGCACAAACCGGTTCGCATAATTTTTCACTATGAAAAACTTTGAGTTTGAAGATTAATGACAAACCTACTTCCTC
This sequence comes from Platycnemis pennipes, assembly GCA_933228895.1. Lineage (NCBI taxonomy): Eukaryota > Metazoa > Arthropoda > Insecta > Odonata > Platycnemididae > Platycnemis > Platycnemis pennipes. Next base: position 72,581,648 of record OW121856.1, on the reverse strand, counting down.
AAAATATTCGTCAGCGCGCGCCTAATATGCACGAATTCACGAATTACTAATCAAGTCATGTTTTAGAGTCAAATATGCTAAGTATAATTGGCCCAGGCTAAACATAACTATAAATATATCCATCAATATTATAATTTTGGAGCAGAGTACATGTAAATGCAGATAATTACCTGCCCCTCGGCTACATCAGCGATGTCTAAATTGCAAAGAGAGCACGTTTACGTATTCTTTCCAACCACTACGCTCTATGCTACTCCGTCCTCAAACATCCCACCCTTCCCACAATCCCCCTGGGTGCGCAAGGATAGGATTTTACCCTCTCCCCGCATCATCTACCCGCAATACTCCTTCCACATCCTCATCTCCCCCTCGCACTTCGAAAAGTGAGCCCGAAACACACCGCCTTCAACCCGCTAACCCTTCCAAAATCCACTTCGCACACACAAAACACACACACACATTGCTACACAAACAAAAGTGCAACGGCGAGGCGCCCTCTGTGACGTCCCTTTTATTTTCTCTTTTGGACTCCTCGAACGAGGTGGTAGCAAATTAAAGCGGACGTGGAGGGCGTGAGTCTCAGTAAGGGTGGAGGGGGTGGTAGGGACAGGGGTGCAAGGCAGGGAGGGAGACCGAGAGGGTGGCAAAATACAGCGCTCCAACGAAGCGACGTAGTTTCCACCTGGGCGAACGGCGAGCCGTGACTAATTCAGTGGCATGAAGAGTCGGTCGACTGGACCTAAATCTATAAATATCAACTAGGGAGTCTAAAAAATTATGGGTGCGGGGTGAGTGAGGGAAGAATTCCCAGCTTTTTTCTTCGCAAACCCCTTGTGTGAATGAAATGAGAAGAGTGTAGGTATAGATGGAGGGAGGCGACATACACCAGGGTTCAGGGGATGAGCAGAACGGTTAATACGGCGTGGAAAAAAATATACATGCATACGCCGTGAATTGCAAAGGCAGAATTAATGCCTGATGATACATCTCAGCTTGAAACCTAACCGAAATAATACCCAGCACCAACCTTGCAAAAATATTTGTAATAGAAACGTACAACTGGATGTACACATTGGTTCATCAAAGGCAACAACTAAACCAGAATATGCATCGCAATGGAGCAGAGTATCTGTCACTAACCTAGCAGCCTAAAAGTAAATATATAACTAAATTATATTTGTTCATTTTTGTAGCGTTTCTGAAAACCTACGAGGTTTAAAAAGGATTGTCAGTCAACTGTCAGTCCATCAGAAAGTTGTTAGTCTATGGGAAAGCAGAAAAATTTATAAAATGAATAATAAATGCATATTACGCATGTATGCATAGACGAATAATTTTTTAACGATATGACATGTACTTTGGAATATTTATAAAGCATATTCACTTCACAAAAAATGTCATAACAATTACGTATAATGCTTTCCAAGAGATGTAAGTGATTATAGTGAAACCAATGTTACAAATCACTAAGAGAACGTGTTGGTTTAAATTCGCAATGTTCATCTGTACTCCTAACAAATGACGGCATGATAATAGCGTTTCTTTACCGTTATCTAAATACAACTCACTTAAGAATCATGAATAACAAGATATGCCATAAGAAGAATATGTATTACCTCGTATTACTGGGCTTTTGAGTTTTATTACCATTTATTTTTATCGGTATGGTAAAAATGCATACTCTTACATGAATACTGGACATTCCCACATCGAACATAGATAAGTATATTTATTAATAATTCTCGGGTATCCAGCCGAGTAAGATTTTGCGTTGCTGATGTTTCGCTGAAATACTCCTCCATCGTCCTCATTGCTCTGCTCAAACGTCAGCAACGCAAAATCTTACTCGGCTGGAAACTCGAGAATTATTTATAAATATCATTCGCCGAGAAAGGACAAAATCATGCATGGATAAATATATTTTAGATACAATTTTTATTTCTATTAATAAAGTTTTCTAAGGCAAAATCTGGAAATGAGCGAGCGATAGTTTTGGGAGTCAAAGATACTTCCCACAGGAAATCAAAAAATATGAGACGTTTTGCATTTTCTTTGGTTAATATCACTTTACATTATAGAAAAAGGAATTGGTAAAGGTAAGACAAATTTGTCACTATCGTACTTAAAACTTTGGCACAAAGCATGAAGCAGGTGCTCCTCAGCACAAATCAGATTATGGGCATGGGAACAGTTTAACTCAGAAGGAATGAAATACCAGAAATACTGAGGGTTTCCAAGGCGTAAAGCAACGACGTCGTCGAGCAAACTTTGGTCTGCCCCGAAATTGCAGCAATAAAAGTCATTAATATTTCTCTTTTAGTTCCCGAATTCAGGCGGTCTCATTCGCTTCCTCCACTCTGGGAGAGAGAAAAAGAGAAAAAGGTGGCACTTTATACACGACAGAAGGTAGACTTTATTCATCCGCATAAATAACGCTTTTGGAGTCGGGAAAAAATATAGGAGAGGTTGCTGTCAAGCGAGCTGTGCCCTTTGCTGGTAAAAAAAAGTGCATGAAATACTGGTAGTAACACACGCCCAAGTAATAAAAAAATAACACGAAAAAATAAGATGCTTGAAAAGGAGTCCGAACGATTATTCCGTTGTAAAACGTCCCTCGCCGCGGGTATTTCATCTATGCTTCAAATTTTACGACGACTTCGGAACGCCACGTTTATCAATCTTATTCGCGTTCTCACACCATCATAATTCGTTTAGTACGGATGCATGCCTATAGGCATCCGTAGTGACGTTACTGTAGGAACTATTTTCTACGCAGCTAAGGCTCAATAACAAGTGCAGTTGAAAAAATAATACCACAAATCAGCTCCTTAATTGTTGGACGGGAGTTTTGTGCTTTCACAATGAATGATTCTTATTTCCTGAAATTCCTCTTTTAATAGTTCAGATGAGTAGTCATAAAACACGAAAATAATCTAGGAAAATATGAATACCACATAATCAATGGTTATTTGAACTAGTAATACATTATAATACTAGTAATACTGAATTAAACCAGCACTTATGTTATTATATTGAAGACTTATAAAATTTATATAATAATAAGCTAACTAATGAAACTTCTCTTAACTGTATCTAAACTCTCTCTCTCTCCCTCTCTCTCTCTCTCTCCCTCTCTCTCTCTCTCTATGCCGCTAGACATTTGATAAGAGTCATTTATGTAACGGTGTATGGAATATTATCGCACCAGCAGTCATCATGCTTTGAAGGTATCAATTAAATATAAGCACGCGTTTTCTAAAACTATAAAACTTTAGTAATGACCTTACACTGTATGATCACATCAGCAACATAGGCGATAAAGGTGATGTACCATGTGGTCTAATTTCAGAATTATATTCAGGCTCTAATCAACACTAACCCAGTGATCCTAGTTTGCTAGTTTTCCTTCCTAGTTCCTAGTTCTGGTCATATCTGCTTTCTTTGACCACTTTTGACTATGGTAGTATAATCCTTTATGTATAATACTGTGTCTCCTGGAATATTCCATTCATACGTCTTCGGATATAATTTCTTGTATTGCACTCTTCACCTATGGTTTAAGCTGGGTTAATGATTTTCACTCCGAACTCACATGAACTATCGGTATATCATTGAATAAGACTAAGTGGTCCACATTGTCCCTCTAGAACCTAACTATGGAGTGCAATAGATATCGTTCCTCATAGGGTCACCCATAGGTCAATGGGTTTAACCAAATACAATTTGGTGACTTCCTCAGTATGTTGGCTGTAAAAAGGTGTCTTGGCACACAGTTGTGGCTTACATCTGCATCTACATAATACCCTGCAAGCCACCATAAAAATGTACGGCAGGGGGTGAATTCTCACCAAACATGCTCTACATATCATGCATAAAAAAGGATTAGTAATAATATACTAGTCCAAACTTCACTATTTAAGAAAGATAAAAAAGCAAAAGAGGCAGACTTATGTGATGATGTTACGACAAATGCAGTTTTGGAAAGGGTAAGGTAACCACAACACTTTTTTACCACAAGCAAAACGATCGAGTAGATTAGCGCTACAAATCCACTCAGCTGGGGAATCCCCTTCCAATCTCATGGGAGAGAGTGTCGTGCTTGGAGATGCATGTCCCCGGAGAATGTCTAAATGCAAAATACTTGTCCAACTATGAAAGTAGTACCATAGAAGAAGACTGAGACGAGGACGGCCCATTAGCAAAATAGGGACGACAACTATTCTGGCGTAAAGGAAGCCTCAAGGACATTGGGAAAATACAAATGTATATGGATATTGTTTCGATGAAAACATTATTACAATCCAAAAGATAGCCAATAAGACTAAGCTCGCAAACACGGTATCAATTTTTAATCATTCATCTACGTCATTATAAATGCACACGCCGTCATGAATTCACCATACTGTTCCGAAACGTTTAGTAATTCCAAATTTTTAAATCTAAGATGCTTAATTACTATCTTAATTAACTTTTTCGGATAATGTACAATATTTTCATCCACTCTTTTGGCATGAAAAGGCATTTTAACTTTTCGAAGCCAATCAATAACCACAAGTATTTCATAAGAGGTTTGACCTTTTTTATTTACTCACGAATTAATAATCTAGAAAGCAGAATTCACTGATTTTGATACATATAATACTCCACTTTTACTCATCTAATGGTGCTACATAGGGTAAAATTATCTTTTTCAGAAAATATCTTTAGGGTCAAAGTGAGTTAACTCCTTATACTCACTTAATCGGGCTTTATACTGCGCAGCCGAGATGACCCTCACTGAGATTCAAAGAACTTGAATTTTATTTCGCCAACGTTTATACTAGGTGCTTGACTTATAGGTTTAAAGGGTAACATTTTAACCCTCTAAACGACCCCCAAAGCACCCTTGCCAAATGCGTCGTTTTGATTTCCACGCGTGCACTTGTGGACTCCCTTCACCCACCATGAAGTCAAGTCGTCTAAATCGTCAATCCAATCCCACGATCCAGCACGAGTCAGCAGATGCGGGGGTATAAATCACGTCCTGCAGGTCGAGGGGCATTTGGGGACTGGAGAAATGGGGAGGCGGATGGGACAATTTCACCCTCGCAACCCCCCGGATCCATTAATTCCGGCGCACCCTTGTAGCTGGACCATCATCGGTCCAACTAGCCGACCCACGACCAGCCCGGATTGCTACACTAGGCAACATTCGGCCGTTTACGGGGCTACCAACTGGTTCCGAATCCAAAAAGCGATCTCACAGTCGTCCCGGCCCCTTCCTACTCCGCATACACCTCCCTTGCTCCTAAACACTACCTCAAGTTCCCTTCAGCCATCTAAAATCACCCCTAAACGTCCTCTCTCTCCCACTCTCAATTTTTCTCTACTTCCCTCCTTCTCTCTATCTCTCCTGCCCACACATATCCACTCTCTCAACCCGGTGGCGCGCCCAAATGCTCTCACCCGTTCAACAAACCACCCCGTGGCCAAATCCACCTCGGGCGTGAAGCTCATCATATCGCGGAATACACAAAACTGGCGACGCGGAAGGTTTGATGAGATCTGACGTCAAAGCGTTTCGGCAGCGAGAGAGAGAGAGAGAGAGACTGCGGAGTTCTGGTGGACGGGGGAACGCGGGAGTGAGTGAGGTAGGAGAGAGGTAGAGATGGGAGGGGGGGAGTGAGAGGTAGAGAGAGAGAGAGAGAGGGGTCGAGTGGTGTGGCAGGAAAAAAAAACAGTCGGGGAGGCGAAAAAGTGTCGGACGCGAGAAGGCGCCGGAGAGTAATGCGGAGTGAGAGAGGGATGAATGAAAGGGGAAGGACGCGGGGTGCAGAAGGTCGAGAGGGCCTCCCTGTCGCGCGATTTGATCACTACATTTGAGCGGGCCGCTCGTTCCTTTCCGCGACATTACCAATTCATAAGCGACGCAGTTACTGTAGGAAATTTAGACCGGTGGGAAGGGGCCGAAATTGAAAAGGAATTTCGGGGAAAAATACATCATAATTGTGCTTATGTATTTTAACAGATCTCGCCAAATCGCCCTTGCCCTATCGGTCTGCACCGGACGTAACGCCATATTTATCCTCCCCCCGAATCTTAAGCGGAGAAAAAATATTAGCAAAAGACGAGAAATTATTATTCCTATGATTATTGACAAACAGGTTAAATAATACGCCCATTGGTCAACAAATGGTTTTGAAACGATTTCAGATTGCAAATATATCATGTGAGATTTGCCTGAATTTGGCCTTCCAAAATCAGAATCAGATCAAATTGAAAATACTTCAAAATTTTGAACTAATTTTTTAGTCTGGAGTTGGCCCCGATTAAATACTAAATATCTATTTTATACATTTTGAATCTCTCCAAAAGTATACTTTTTACTGGAACATATATCATCAATCGTTTGCAGCAGTCCCACTGAAATAAAATCTATACTGAAATAACTTTTAGCTTGGTCTCGCATTATTTTCTAAGTTACCAGATTTTTTCACAAGTTAGAAAACCAGGAAAAATTGATTGCTTCGCCCTTTCATTTTTTCCACTTCCTTACCATATTCCACTGGATACCCACGTATCGATTTGTTATAGTGATTCATTTACTAAATATTCTTAATAGAAACAGCAGTGATGTCATATTGAGCAGCAAGAATTCTCACAGCTGTCTAAGAACGTCTAAAATGAGTATGAATGCATTATATTCTCATATTTTTTTAAGAAAAATCTCGAACGAAAACGAAAATCTCTGAAACTGAACGTCTAAAGCTATACAGAGCTGAGGCATCAAAATTTATCTCATTCCTACAGTCATTGATTGATATTACTGCTCTGTCAGTGCAAGCATCTCATTTTCACCCAGGAAAACTAATCTTGACATCCAACTTGAAATGTGATGGCGCTCACACCGGAGGAAGTTTTTAAATATACCATTTATGCTTTTGATCCTAACTTCATATTGAACACTGATTTGGGCCATAACCTTCATGAGCTTTAACTGTAACTGAAAAAAAACAATATGACCAATAATAATCGGAATTCTTTTCATCATTTAATTTTTCATCAAGTTTGTCTTCAATTTTTACTATTGAACTATTTATTTACTATTCAACCCACATGGTACTACTGAATTTATCTCTATACTTCAGAACACCCGTGGTGGTAATGAAGGGGTTACTGCATTTATCACCATTGCATAATTGATAGACTTAGCAATCACCATCATTGTTACTATGTAACTGCGTTTTTGGACTCATTTTACTCCACCTACCTTTTATATCTATACATTTCATTCCTGTCTACCTCCAGGTGAAAGTTCCTTCCACGTTTTCAAAAGTTCATTGTCTTTCAGTACCTTCCAAACAACATTTTAAGGTCCTCAAATGTCTCTCAGCAATTTCATTTCCTTCTCCACCTTACCAAGTATTTGTTTCTTATACCTTATCTTCGTCTCTTTCTGCTTAAAACGTTTCTTCCCCCTGGCGCTGACTTTACGCACCGAATTGTGACCACTCCCATGAAATACACGTTTCCTTTACTCTTTCTGTCGGCAAACTCTACCATGCTGCTCACCGAATCTTGAGTCGGTTCCGGGAACACATCTTATCCCACCTTCATACTGTGAGCGAACGCGAGGGCCCCGTCCGGGTGGGAGATGCATGACGGGAAACCACCTGAGACTATATTTCTCCCAAAATTTAACACGCACTTGGCCCAGAACGCTGTTCTATCCCCCTCAACCTTCCGTAAAGTCTCCTACCTTTTAACCCCAGCCAACGATTCCCACGTTTCCTCTCCCTTTTCGTCCCCAGAAAGTGGCAATATAGCTATGAAGCGGCCATAAAAGCGATGTTATTACGGTATTGTAAAGCGATGCAAAGTCTCACTGAAGGAGTAAAGTATCCATTGGTTAGGAATCACATTGTGCATATTTATTAATAATCAAGATGTGCTATGCAATATTGACCAATATGAATGAGATTAATGATGTATGCCATAAGGCCACGAATTATATATCGTTAATGTCATTTATAAGAAACCTAGTCATTCTCTATTGCAAGCGTCAGTATTTCACTGTGTCACCTCAATAATAGTGGCCAGTTCAGAAGCAATTGGTTAAAAGGAGCTACAGCTGGATACGTTCAAAATACCTAATATATGACTACAATATTTACTGAATTGAACATCTTTCACTATACATTATTTCAGATTACTTGATACAGTTTAGAAAATTAATCTACTATTTCAGATACATAGGTTTTATCACAACAAGCCGCCACCATTGCCCATTGACTATACTTATCAGTTTTTAAAACAAAATAATCAGTTTGTATAAATATACAAAAGATTTCATCCCAGAGAAAAATTTCTAGCAGGCATGGTAGCAAGTGAATTAATTTTCAGCAATGTTATGCTTCATAGGATAGGTATATATAATTCCTGTTAGACTCGAGTAACATAAGAACAATTATTGGTGTAGAAAATAAAACCATTCTGATTTTATGACATGGTGTATTCAAGTGACTAAAAACAAATAATTTCGGTACTTTCTGGTATTAAAAAATATCCTTACATAAATATACTACTATTCGAACCCAAAATTACCATTTAAATTGAAAAATGCTTTCATATTGAATTTATAATTTCCTGAAACAAATAACAATGGAGTAAACACATTTTGCGTACATGAGTTTAACTTGGCCATGAAGTGGAAATTATGTTCTGCTGTTAGGTCAGTCGCATCAATGCCGATCCAAATTGAAAGGCGAAGTTTAAAATTCATTCATACAGGCAACAAACGCTTTACTTAAAATCTACATTTAGGTCTTTTTCGACACTCGTTTGCAGTGAGATTATCAAAATAGAGTTCTTAAAAATAGAAGGCTAATTCCATTCACGATAAAAAATTCATATTGCAAGTTTGATGCTTCAATGCTAACATCGCACGGCGCTCGACCCCTTTGCTCGTCCTGCTCTAAGTTTTCCTCCTCGACCCATCTGCCTTCCTCTCCTCCTCCTCTGCCGCAGTCCAGGGGGATTTTCGTAGGACACAGGGTTCTGGGGCTGGGTCACTTGAGCCGGGCCAAGATCCCCAGAGAAGGTAAATCAAACGTGATGTTTAGGCGCCTCAGGTGAAGTCTAGGGTGCCGGGGGTGAGGCCGGGGGGCGGGGATGAATATGAAGTGGATCGAATCACCCGGAGAGTAAGAACGAGACCACCCGGGTGAGGGAGGGAGAGGATGACGGTGGCTGAAGCGGGGTCCACCTTTCTCTTAAGCGACCGTCCAGAGCAAGATCACGGTACATGAGCCTTCCCTTTTGAATGCAAAGCACAGCCTAGTAACCAGATATCTCGAAGAGGGGTATTAGGATCTTACTGATACCACTATATAACCGCTCCTTATTGAAATTTTACATGAGCTATTGACTATTACTCTAGTCGTAAAAGAAATCAAGGATAAGGATTCAGTAGTAGGTACCCAAGGGGGAAAATAGGCAAGCTGCAATTTTTGTTTTGTTACGGTGACGCAGGCTTCCACTCGATTCCTCTATCGGCCCACCTCTTCAGATTAACGTAATTCCTTTCTTTAGCTTCCTTCACAACCTGTTCCACGAACCTCAAACGAGACATGCCTTATCCATGTTTCCCGTTCATTGTTCCCTCGTTGAATGTCTTCATCAGGCCAACAGTCGAAGAAAATACACGTGGAAGATGCCAGAAGACAGAGGAAGATTTCAAATAGACCACATTTTATTGAAGCAGAGGTTCAGGAATCAGGTGAAGGACTGCAAAAGCTACCCAGGTGCAGACATCGACAGCGTCCATAATTTAGTGATGATGAAATGCCATCTAAAATTCAAGAGAATGAAGACAACAGTAAAGAACATTGAGAAAGTAGAAAAACTAAAGGAGTCTCAACATCAGATGGAATTTCAGAAAGCAGTAGAGAAAAACATAGGAGAGGAACTGACTGAGAAACCAGTAGAAGAGCGTTGGGAAAACATCAAATGTGGACTACAGGAAGCCGCAAAAGAAGTTCTTGGAAGAAGAAAAGTTGTTAATTAGTTAATTAAACATTAAACGAGGCTAATTTTACTTCAAAGTTTTGTGCTGTATTGAAATAATAGAGACCGCCTAATAAAACTGCATTTCAAAAAGAAATAGGATTCAAGTATAACAGCTGGGTAGTCAGAGAGGGCAGCAAAGGCCGGAGACTGAGGCAATAGGAACCCCACCAAATGACCTACCTATTACTTTAAGTTTTCAAAATGATAAAAAAATATTTATAGCCCAATAGAAAACAGTGGAATTAGGGTTGATAGGGAACACTAACCAATCAAGCGAATTGTTTTTGTGGATGATCCAGCGTTATTCAATTATAAGCTAAAATGTTTGCAGGCAAAGGTAAGAGCGTTAGATATACAACTCCATACATAAGAATTGAAAGGCATTCATGGAAGGCTAGGCACTAGTTTGAGAATTACGTTGTAATAGGAAGCTTTCATGTGGAGGAGGGAGGTAATAAGGACGTCTCGCGACAGTAACATACAGTAGTGATTAGTTCAATCTCTAATGCAGAGCGTGGCGTCACCAGATTGTAAAACCTGAGTACTAAGAAATGAGAAAAGGTGAAGAGTCATAAGATGGATGTGGATCAGAAGTGAATTATCTAGTCAAAATAATTATCTGGATACAGATGGAGACCAATGGGGAAGTAACAAACATTTCCAAAAAGGAAAACAAGAAGGCCGGAGGAATTAAGAGGGAAAAATAATGAGATGGTTTGAGTGGGAGTGGAACGATGAAGTTGATACAGGGAAAAATCTTAAGTTAACACGGAGAGGGAGAAGAACACATATTCAGCATAGAAAGGTAGGAGGAAAAAATGCGAATTATTAAGAGAAATGTTAATGTACAACATGCGATGTTCAAAGAAAGAAATATAGAATTATGAGCTACATGGAAGCGAAGGAAATAATACTAACGTCAACGTTACTTATATGAAAGAATAATGGTCAACATTAGCAATTGTGACAGGGTTGTTAGGGCGCGGAGACGTTGCAAAATACCAAAATTCAGAACAAACTCATTCCTGCAATACCCCATAAATACATCAATGAGAATATGGAATGATATACCTGATTACGTTTTTAAAGTGGATAACATTTACCAGTTTAAAAGGCTTATTACAGTTCACTTATATCAAACTTTCTGTGCAAACCTAAATGAAAAACAATTTGGTTCATTATCCAGTGCACAATAATAAGTGTATATATATTATGTAGGTATATGTGTATGTATGTATTTACCAAAGATGCGGAAAATTTATATTTTTTCTATGTTTACATGTGTATACTCTTGTATGTGTGTCCTTTTTGTGCATGCCTAATGAAAAAATGATTTGGTTTCTTGTCCAAAGCATAATAATATGTGTTTGTACAAAGATATAGGTGTATATGTATGTATGTATTCTTGTAAATAGCTTCAGAAGAGATGCATAATTTATATTTTGTATATTTTTTTCACATATGTATAATCTTGTATGAACACCTATGCCTGTTTTTATTGTCATGTAATTGGAATTTTTTCTATGTTTACATAAGTTTACTCTTGCATGAATATCTACGCATGTTTCTATTGTGATGTAATGTGCATGTATGAAATTCAGATAATTAGTATATTGTCTATTTGCTGCACCAAAACCAAAAAGGTAAAATTGTAATCCTGTTCCATAGGACACTAGTCCTCGAACAATAATATTTTATTCTTATCTATGGTTAGGAAAATATATTTGTCATTTATGCAAGGCAATTATCAGATATAACTGTGAGATTAGGGGTAAGGAATAGTTCACTTCCACTTATTCAATTCGCTGAACAAAAATCTAGCATTTTCATTAATGCGTGACCCTTTTCTTGAATAGACTCTATTTCCAACTGCACCGAATAAAGCAAGTTTCTTTAATTTAGCCCTTCTATTATGGTCCTAACCCAAAGAGTGTTAAAATCACGCCAACCATGAAGTCTACACCCTTAAATTTCCTCCGTATCCCTTCTCCTCAACCTTCCCCATTACTTGGATTCCATGGATTCAATTTATGCAGGCCGCGAGCGACTTAAAACCTCCTACCTCGGAACATTACCTCGGAACCACATTCTTGGAAGAAATCACTATATTCGAGCCGAAATATCAGACCCCTTAATAAAAAGCGACTTGGTATTTGAGCAAAGGAATGGGGGAGGACGGACGGCTTGGGGTTTCAACACGACTGTTTCGTGCAGAGGAAAACCATTTGGAAAGATATGAGACAGCGGTTTATAAGGCCGGAGGCGCGTAAAAAACCTTCAGCCGAGTCCCCTTGCGCCCTCTAACGGGGCGTCATAATTTAAGATTGATGTTGCTGGTTAGGCAGAAGACGCTCACACGGGGACATTATAAACCAAGATCCGCCCCTTTAGCGCGAAAAAGCATACGAATGTTTTGAACTTATGAAAAAGGTTTTTCGTAGAAAAGGATATTATGTTCGGTTATGGTCTACCATAAAATACGACTGTCGATCTGCTTCTTACATTACCCACTGGTATTGGTTCAATCAAACATTTATTTGCCAATAAAGATTCCAGCGCCTGACCATTTACTCTCAAATCCCTTTCCTTGCTCAGATATGCGATTTTTAATCTTGGTAGCGGCTTTCTAGAGTCACGAAACGAATTTTGCTTCAGCGTATTTGAATAATGAAATACTAGGGACGTTATTTAACTCCACGATCGCTATGAAATGCATAGGTACTTGTAAAATTTAAAAAAAAATTAAAAGAGAACCGAAGCCTCCAAAGTCTATTAAAATTCAGAAATTTTTCCTATACATTATTGCATTGTCATTTAATCCTTCCTTTAAAGAATATTTTCCAACTAATGATTATGCTTGTTTGTCCTAGCACCTTAATGTATTTTCTTAATCTAAAGTTACTTTTGTCAAAGCTATCCTTTTTAAATAGGTATATGATTATGAAACAGTAAAGAATTTCAGATTTTCCTGGTGGTTTGCTTTCAGAAATGAGTACTAGGTACGGCATCGGCAAAGTCGAAAATACTGATGACCTTATGAATAAACCACCACTATACTGTAAATGTATAAAAAAAACGTTCCCATATACGTCATTTTCCTCACATATTAGTAGATAGGTATTCTACCAAGTCTTTTTATGTAAACTAAATTGTATCGAGTTCTTTCACTACATTTTCTGCAGCGCCTACCGATTCATGCTGCCGGATGACCTTCTTAACGTGGAGTAAATTGCACAATATATAATGTTTTAATATTCTCTTTAGAGTTTTTTTATTTATCCTAGTGTATCTCGCGTAAAAGTTTCTTAGTTATCTTTATCTCTTACTTTTAAAGTAGGTACATTATCCTATCACCTTCTACCTTCCTCTATTTTTATATTTTTATGTCTTCCTTCATTAACTTTTTCCATTCCTCTTTTCAATAAGGTTTCATGGCCCTCCTAGGGTCTAAGTTTTTCCTTCTTTTCTTCGTCCCCTACTACATTGGGATTTCTTGTTCTCTTTATCCTTCTTTCTCTCAATAGGCTTTTATATCTCACCTCACAAATAATTATTGAAAAATTCTGAGCCTGGATATGTAGCCAGACATCTTAAATATATTTTTCACATTTATTTTATAGCTTTTCCGAACTGAAACACGCATCACAATGATAGTCAAGTCGTTATAGTGTTACTTCTTAAGGCTTTTCAAATATTTCGTTTATTTCGTTAGCTGTAAACCTGTTTCGCTTATCACGGCTTCCATGTCAATTAAAAAAGTTGCAGCACTCATTTGACAGCACAGCTACTCAATGGTCAACCACTACCACAACAATGCTTATCATACGGTTACAAACCTTTGTATATTCATCCTGTTATATTCAATTCCATGAAATATATCCTTACAGTATATTTGTTAGCTTGCTTGCCATTAAATTTTAATTATTTTTCCATGTTTTGATTTTAAATGCCTTTATCCTCTTCTCTGTCATATTTTTCCTCACTGCTAGTGTCACTGCGCACAATATTTCGTCCCATCTTCCCAACGGGTCCAATACAATTCAATACTCCGTTTTTCCAGTCCATCATTTAAGCCATGAAAGGAAGATTTTTTGTGAACAGTTCTCCGTTTCTTTTCTTAGCCTTCTTTTTAAGGCAACGCCATCCATTGACGCCCCAATAGAGTCAGACTCGTATTTGTAGCTGTATTACCGAAGAGCAGCTGTGCGTGGACTACCTTTCCTCCGGGTAGTAACTTTCTGAATAAGGTTGGCCTAGCACACAAGGATTTACTGATCTCGATCATTTATTCCGGTTGATTCATCATTTCCAGGGATCATGTTTTCTGTTCATTCTTTAGTTATCTGCATTTTTTACGCTAGGGTGATTGCTGGAATGATCTGTTTATGCGTTCATTATCCTAGACAAAGTTCGGACGTTGAAAAATTTCTTTGACTCTACGTTAGATGAGTATAATGAATAATTAGGCAATTGATAAAGGTATTAAATAAGGAAAGAGAAACTGAAAAACCTTCCATGAAACCATGATTCTATTTCCTGCTACTATTCATTGCAATACAACCTGCAATTTTCTTCAAACTAGTGTATCACCATAATTCTATCTGAGAGTTACTTCTAACTGCAAAATGAAGGAATTTATACATGTTTACTTGTTATATGCTCACCATTTATCTAGCATATAAGGCCTGCGCCGGCGCTTCATGAATCATTGATTACCAGGAGACGGAGAGTTCCCCATCGCCGTAAATCCAATATAGCCATAATTTAATGGCAGGGTTGAGAGAAATGATTGAGTGAGTGAGGTTTTCTTAGGTATAACATGTGGTTTTGTCTATTTCTATAAAGTCAAGTTCCAATTTTTCATGCAACGGACGAACATAATATATGAACATGTAAAGATAAATGCATTGCAATGGTTAAACCAAGATTGGAACAACAATGCGACCAATTATCTAATGTAGCTAGGTTAAATATAGAGGACACATTGAATGCTCATTCTCTGCTAAAAATCGTATTCCCACCCAGACCAGCTTAGCTCCTCATCACTTTTCCTCCTCCCAATTCATAGCATTTATCCAGTCACCTCCACACCCAGCTCTTCACCGCTTCTATTTTATTTTCTTCTCTTACCCTGGAGTTTATATTATACATATATAAAACGCATCCTCACGCCATCAACATTATAGGTCAGAAATCCTAAGATTGGTTTCACGCTGCTTTCCAATTGGTTGTCTTATCACCCAAACCTTTTCATATTTACGTAATACTTCTCTTTTACTTCACTACTACTTACTCTATAAATCTCATACAAAAACTTTCTCCACCCATCTTCCAGTTCACTTTTTCCTCACAAAATATTATTTTCCTCACAAATAATTACTTTCCTCATAACGCCATCATGTCTCAAAAAGTAGTCAATGAAAATTGCTCCGCATTCTTTCTAAAACCTACAGCGGATTTCTCTTCTATGTCTCATTGCTGTAATCAAGTTTGCTCTTAGTTTATATTCTGAGGAGGAGTTTCTTTACCACCAAGTATGTATTTCGAGCAGCAGGTTCTTCTTTTGGTAGTATCAACCTGCGGGTAGAATGCTCTCTTCACCTATCCAATCTATTCTACTGACTAGCTTCTTCTTGTTTCGTCCATAGCCGGTTACATGGTTTTCCAATTAGCAATTCCACGTCTCCTAGCATTTGTTTCGTTGTCTAACCCTTCTTGGCCTTGTCCTTGTGATGGCCTTTCCTCTCATACAACATACCAATATCCATACATCTTAGTCCTGTTTTCATTGATCCTCAGGTGATATTTACCCTTTCCATAGCAAGCTCTTTACTAACGTCTTCATTACATTCCAGCTAAAGGTGCTGGCAACAATCTCAATATTATCGGTAAACTCAGTTGCCAAAATCGGTAGCCAGGGAAACCCATCTCTTACACCATTAATACCACATCTACATACATGCCATTTGCTTCCCGAATACGTAATTCTTCCATCTAGTCTTCCCAATAATATCCTACATAGATATGCCTATATTTTAAAAACTTCATAATTTTTGTTTCCTTATGGTCAATATTCATCACCAGCCTACGCTCGGATGATGTTTCAGAAAATTTCTAAGCTGCAAGTGGTGCTGAATGTATGAGATAAAATAAAAAATAATGGGCACTTTCCAAAATTCAAATAATTGGTAGCGCATGGGCAAAAATCTGCCGAAAATGAATGGTGGTTAAGAGGCGCTACGTGCCACGAGGATCTAGTACGTGAAAATAGTTTCAATAAATTTTTTAAATATCACAAAGACTAGAGTGAATAAATTAAACATTTTTATTCACAAACAATGGAAGAGAAAGAATGTACTGTATTACAGATGCCTCGCTGTAAGTGACAAATAAAGCTTCGACAAAGTGGAGCGAATCTATGACGGGATCTTTCAAAAGAAAGTATAAAAGATTATGTAAAGAGTGAAAAAAGAAAATCAAAGTTGCATGATAGAGAAAATTCACACTAAATGTAAGGGAATATTAAATTTTAAAATTTTTATGCTATGAGTATGATGAATACTATCCTTTTTGGACAAAGGGTGAAAAATATCCAATGGAGGACCCAATTACCATAAATAAATCCATGAATTTCCTGTGCACTAATCCACACCACTGTACATCTCTTCACTGTTCTCTCAAACCGTTTGCTTGATAAATTGCTTTATCATAGAGAATAAATATTTGCAATGGCGGAGGACATATTGTAGTATAACTATGAATAGAAAAAACGTACTTGAATTACAAATATTTAACTTTATTTGGTAACCTGAATGCATATTTTGCCAAATGCTTCCAAAACGGTTCACTCACTCGTTAAATGTTCAACCCGAAGGATGCTTTGATAGTTGGGGTTAGAGTTCGTCCAGTACTAGGCCAATGGCGTGTGAAATTCACACATCCAGGGTAAGGGAGCCAGTTTTTTTTACCAGCGTCATTGCAATTTCCTAAAGTTCTAAAACTAATGAAATCGATGGATTAGGGTGTCTAGAATGGTCTGGCCCAGGATTCGTACCAGGAACCCTTAGGTCCGTAGCCCAGCACTCTACTGAATTGACCACCACGACACCTAAAGCTGCTACGATTTGTAAATATTTTCTGAAATAAGCAAGTATTTTTCATTTATTTCTAATAATCATGTAGAAACGCATATGCATGACGTCTGTAAATGAAGCACATCTTTACTGGTTGATAGCTAACTAGCCAATTGCCATCACTATGATAGTGATAAAACTTCTGATAAAACGTTGCTGCATTGGAATCAGAAATATTTTGTACTATGCTTCCAGTTGTAGCATGGTTTGCAAAATGTTCGACGTTTATGTCGAGATCATTATCAGTTCTATGATATATTTCAAATTCTAGCATGCCATTTTAAGAGGGTTTTGATTGGCATGAAGTAAATGGCTGATGGTGCAAGCCTTTCGCCTACATGAGAGGAACTCTGCAAGTCCAATGGGAAATACAAGTACAAGCAATTTGATCGAGACAGGAGTTCCTCCTGCCAACATCGTCGGGAGCCTCACAGGGAAATGCCGGTCTAAAGTAAATGCGCATCGCCACTACACCCAACGTGACGCTCCTTTTTATTCAGGCCGACCCGCAAATCTCCCGTTCAGAACGTTTCCCCAGCCATCGTTTCTCCCAAAAGAGAGAACATTTTTTTAGAGATTTTCACGTTCGGAAGGGTGGGAGAAACAGCAAGAAGAGGAGAGTGAGGAGGGTGTGATAAAAATGCCAACTATGATTCGAGTGCAGTTTCCACTCTTTCCTCTCCTGCGGTCTCCTTGGCCATCCGTTCCTCTCATCCTCCACCTACAACTAGAGGGCGCATGTCGAATCGGCAAATCTGGTTGTTTTCCTTCGACTCCAGGCCGCGCTTTATCCTTCCCAAGGGTTTTAAACCCCTTGTATCTCTGGCCACCCCTTATGCACACTTTCAAATGCCACTCTACACCATCACCATTGTTTCCGACAAGCTTCTTTCTTTTATCCAACCCACATTAGAATAATTTTTGTACTCTCAAAGACTTTTCTACAAGAACCGGACAAAGAAGTGCAAATAAAAAATATTTGTTAGCAACAATGAGCTTTTCTACGATGGTAATAGCATTGCAACATTGTATGACAATAATTTCAAGCATGTAAAGTCTCTATGGATAATTGCAGACCTTCTTTATGGGTGATTAGAAAGTTGGAGAATCAGGACGTGCATCAATGATACATAGATTTCTTAACCTTAACCAATAACCGACGGATGTTCCATCAAATAAAACCACTTAAAACGTTACTCTTCAAAACTTTCAACGCATATATATCTTTCTACTAATGGTTGCTGTGAGGGACATGATATTATTGTAGTAAAATTCCCTGTTGAAGTGAATTTAATTAATTCTCAGCATAAATCAAACGACGCTGACTAAAATTAGCATGGTAATACTTCTCGGTTTTCATTAGGTTTCACTTTAGACATGGACCAACTGAAATAAAATTTAATTCTTTGAAAATATACGCTTAGTAAGTTCCACTACGGCACGGAACTTGTCCAACAACTTTCGACAACACCTACCAACGTTTTCCCACCTCCCAGCCTCCATCTCGCAGACTGTCACCTCCCCATCCCCCACGCCTTCTACCCTCTTGTCTCTCCCCTCCCCATGATCCCCACCTTCCTCTCCGCCAGCACAGTCCCTACCTCGGGAGCGTCTTTTCCTGCACCGCCATCGATTTTCCTTGTGCCGCAGCAAAAGTAGAGGAAGAAGAAGAGACGACGGACTCCCCTCCACTTGCGAGACCGTCATCCCTCTCTCCCGGCAAACGTACATATGGTTAGGGCTGTCCAGACGGCCCGGGATCCCGGGGATTCATTCCCGTCCATCATTTCATTTCTCCGCCCACCCTAGGCGGACGGCCGTGAATGGGGAACCTATCGGCGATGGAGAGCTGAGCACAGAAGCAATCCTACTACAACTACATCTTCCTCTTTGTTTTTTATTTTCACCGCGCAAAACCTTATCGCACTCAAAGCGAAACAACACCGATTGCTAGCATTGTGGAAATTTTTGAGAAACGGCAAAAAAAAACAAACCAAAGGAAACGGTTCTAAAATATACAGTTGTATTGATGTGGATGTTTCTGAGAGTGCGTACGTCCACAATGATGGTACAGGCAACGACCTTAGGTCCAATAAAACAGCCTTGAACTCTAAAAAAATTGCATTTTGAGAGTCTGAGTGAAGGATGAATGCGCCGAAATGTTGATACTATGATACCACTTCAGTTGAACCTGAATTTTTGTAATTTTTTTCAAAGATTTATCCACTTTCTCCGCATTCTCCTAATTTCCTCAATCATCTTGCTTTCCAGCAAGCAATCTCCAGTACTTCCACGTTCGTCTAATTTTCTACCTATCTTATTTTTTCCTTCCTCATCCACATACCAAATCCCTGAGTACCTATATGCCATTTCCTTTTCTCCCGCGCATATATTTTCGCGCCATACAGAACTAGGGTTTATATTAGATAATTCTCCAGTCTTCAATTTACATACATAATCAATGACTGTCATTAGTTCATTTCCATAGGACTATGGCAATGTCACTAACACTATTTTGTCTTATAACTTCATCACTACTTTAGACATTTCTTGCAGTATACTACATAGGCGACTAAATTGCGTCACAAGCTCTAGCCTGTAACAAAGTAAAATTCAGGAGGGATAAAAATAGGATATGATTTTTCACCTTATTACACCGGATTAATTCTATCATAATAATATCATAATCATATTCTTTTCAAATATTTTCATAAAGTTTGCGCACATTATACCATTTGCTGAAACGACAAAAGCCTGATTCCAAGAGTTTAATGATGTCCAATGAAAATCTTATTTTTATCGATCAATAAATATTTATCGATGACTTATATGTATGGTGAAGCTATAGGGCCCTAGCTTTATATACCGAGTAGATAAATTCTTGAATAACATTTAAATCATCTAGGATGCCTGGAGATAAGAGATATCCATTTTCCAACAGAATATATACTTCACAAATACTGACTGATAGACAACAACCAACTTACAACTGATAGCTACGAAACAATACTGATGGGTACGGACGATGTAATTGATTTCCTGAAAGTTTTGAGCATACGTAGATTGGCCAAGAGCTCTCTCCCTTTGAGTTACGTCCAATTACAAATATTCAAAACATGGAATGTTATTAATGTTAAGTTCACGGATAAAAATTGTATCACATTTTGAACTCATTAACAGCAGTTCTGTTCTAAAGAAAATATATGTCATATCAAAATATCTTCAAATAATCATTCCATGGGGGAAAAGTGCAAAAAATAAAACTACTTTTTGGATCAAAAAATGCGTGCATTAGAAACTATACCTACCAGATTTGTATATTACAAGATGCTGAGATGAACAGGAGATATGAACAGAATCAAATTCATAAGTTTTAGATTTTGTATAATTTGGCAAGAACGAAATTGGAAAGTTTTTATTTTGTATACTACCCCTTCCTCGAAACCCTCAGATTTCCTCGGCTGGGGAGAGAGATGATAAGATTGGCCTCGATAAGATTCAATACCCGCCCTAAGGCTGTTGTATATTTACGCCACCCTCAAAAAGAGAATTACCACAGGAAATAAAGTACGGAGCATTGAAACATAGCTACTGTGAAAACAATAAAGGTTGGGTAAGGAAGTAAGTTGGGTAAATGGGTAAGGCGTAAACATAAAATAAAATACTATGTATATTCCACACAGTTTTTAATTCGCCGACCCGGGTTTCGTCTACTCCGTGGACATTACTGAAACTGTCCAGTTCAACTGGTTAAGGGTTGAATTTCTACTCGAATTTTTGGGTAGAATTTTTAATGAAAAAATTACACTTATCATTATTACAAATCCTTGGCCCCATGCAAAATGTGGGACAGTGAGATGGATGTGGGTTCACAAGTTAGAAATGATTCCAATGATCTCACAATATGCAGGGAATTTTCTTCCAATTCAGGATTATTATAAAATTTTATAACAGCCTGTCATGTCAGTGGATTAAAAAAAGTTAAATGCTATTACCAAAAGAATTCAACAACAAATAAATTGTTCACATTCCCAGAGCTCCGAGAAAGCGCTTGGAACTGGAACATATAAAATACCTACCACTGATAAGATTAAACCGAGACTATAAGATATTTTAAAAAATTGACTAGTAATCAACCAAGATATTCACTTTAAGGGATCTAATTTTGAAGTAATCACAACAAATTGATAGTTAGGATTTGTAACAATATTTGGATGAATGTATAAATTGTGAATTATTTGAATTCCCAAAAGGTACGAAAAACTTTTTTTTACAAAGTTTTTGCTATTATGATGAGTATTATTCCCTTTGTATAACCAACAACTCAAAAAGGTAATTCATTGTGATGCATGTTCTGTATAATAATTAGTTTAACTTTCATTAGGGCGAAGTAGTACAAATACGTGATAAAAAGGCATCAGTGAGATACAGTTTCACATTACAAAAATTATGGTAAGCAGGAAAGTTCAAAAAAGGAACCTACACACGAATTTTAGACAGCAGAAACGCACTTTACCTTTCATCGGTACGCTCATTACAAAAGGAATAAAGCAAACTTCGGAGGGCAATTTTTATGGCTAATTGACACATTGATAAGCATCGTTGAGTATAATATAGCGTCTATATGGATATACAATATAAAATTTGCCGTGAACAGCGGAATTTAACCACATTCGGGTTAAAATACAACTAATGACCACAAATCACTACTTTTGAAAAAAAACCAACACTGCTAAGGCACAGCCTATAGCCTACTGAGAAATTCAAAGCAATGTAATTAAAAGCTCAGCCCTCGAGATTAAGAATATAAAGCAGAAATATTAAGTTAATCTAATACAAATTACTTAGGCTGTTCCTTAGCCCTACAGCTTTTCTTGAGCTGCTCATAGAAAAGGGAATGGAGAATAACAAATCAATGCTTTTTGCTTTTGCATTTGAAAGCTTTTGGCAACATGGATTGGAATTCAATGTTTGGAATTCTGAAAAAATGTAGTTTACTGCATTGACGGAAGAACTATCCATAGTTTTTATTAAACCAAGTAGATGTGATTAAATCTGGATCCAGCTGCGACGCAAAAGAAAAAAGGAGAAAGACAAAGATGAGTACTGTCTCCCGCTATTTTGAATGCTCGAGAAAGCCATCATTGTAATCAAAGAGAAGGAGTCAGAAATGAATAATCACGGGAAAAAATATTATTTCCCTACGATATGTGATGAAATAGCAGTAATATCAAACATACAGTTGGATCTGAATAAGATTCTAGTAACCATGGAAAGGACAGTGGCCAGATATCTACTGAGGACCAACGAGGAAGTTCTGATAAGAGTGGGACGAACGTAAGTCTCCGGAAAACCATAAGAAGAAAACGAGACCGCATCCTAATATGTGATGGCCTGATGAAGAGAATCGTCCAAGGACGAGTAAACTGGAAAAAACGCAAAGGAGGGCCTTGTATGAGATGGAAAGAAGAGGTGACGAAGGGTGGCAAAGATAAGAAACACGTATATATGAAGATATTAGCTGATACGATGACTGAGTCGCGCTATACTTCTTATAAGTGACGACTGATTATTTTGATAAACACAAATTTAATGAAATGATTGTGAATTTTTCCGCCAAAAATTAATAATGAGAATACACAAATCACCAAAATTTTCTCCAGTTGAATAGAAAGATAAAATGTTAATTTGATGTTAGTTGAAAAACTAAGAAATTCAATTTAATATCGGCTCAAATATTCTCCCTGCATAAATATACATTGAACCCCTCACATATGGCCATTGTCTTTTTTCATCAGTTCCCGAGTTACACTTACGATGTAGCTTCAACCCAAATCACTGAATTAAGTTATTGCAATGTGTTTTGGGACATAGTTCAAAGCCATATTGCAAACGAAAATGGCGCATAATTGTTTAGTGTTGAGGCTTTCTCTAGCTGAAATTTCATTTAGAACCGTCATTATTTTACCTGATATCTTCCATCTATCTTTTGTAATGGATTTCAACATGCGATTATGAAAATTTCACACAAAAACTATTTTTGGCAATATTGATTTCAATCACACAAGCATTTCTATGCCGACTAAAATCTTTGATATACTTCACTAAAAATATTCGAGACTTCCTTGATAGCCAAATTTTTAAATGCGCATATCACCAGAGATTTCGTTGATCCCAAATGTAAGATTAAAAATTGTTTTTTATTGCGTAAAAATAATATGATAGGGGAAATAATGCGAAATTATATGAAAAATCAAAATATAGGCTAAAAATACACGTTTTGCTCTTGATTTTATGACTAATTAATTCGTTTACTGCCTTTTTGAGACTACAATCCTTTTGATCCGAATTTGAAACAAAATAAGGCTACATCGATACCAATTCGCCGTATTTTATGTCGTTTCCCGATCTCGAGCCAAAGGATCCACCGAAGGTCGCGCTCCAGTTGTCACCGGCTGAAGAATCGCTCACTGGAACCTTCAAACGGTTCAATCACTGGAAAAGTTACTCGCCCTCTTCCGAGCTATCGAATAAAAGACGGAAAAGTTTTCGGAAGCACAGCGTGAGTCCGCCATGCCCATCGAGCAAAGATGTCTCAGGGGAGGGCAGGGGCTGGCAATCGAGATCGAACGAACTGGAGAGGGGAGAATAGAGTGGAAGACGAGGATGGGGGTGAAAAAAATGTAGATGAGGAGATAGATGCATGAAGCGAGGGGATATATGCCTCCTCGCACTCGAAGAAAAAATAAAATAAAATGAAAAGGCAGTGATCAGAGGGCCTCCTCCCGACCTACCCAACTTTTACCTATATTCCGAATTCAAGGAAACGATTTCTCTATGGTAGTTCGATCACAGTGGACGGCTTGTCCCCACCATTGTGCCTCGGAGATGATGACCCGAGAGAAATGCGATTGGATATCCTCGTAGCAGTACAACCAAATGGTCGAGTGGAACTTTTGAGATTTTCCCGAAAAGAAGCCGTGATATCTTCCCGTGTCACCTTATGGGAAGAAAATATTATATCACTCTCTCATGTGGATGGATATGACACCTGGGCTGCAGGAAAAGATGATGAGGGTTGAAGATTTGGAGAATCTTAAGTGTGTGTAGTAAAAGGAATGGAAGATATGGAATGGACGGAATGATTGACGATTGTAGAGTATGGTCGATGAGGAAATAAAGCTATGGCTGAAATTAGGAAAATGCAGAGTGGATAAAGGAGATTTGTACCCAACATCAATGGAATAATGAAGGTCGGTATTGAAGGTAGAATGCTAGAAAGCTAAAAAGAGAAATAAAAAGTGATCGTATAAATATACCTATGTACGGAGAGGAAAAAATTGGAAGGACTATCTTAGGGAAATGAAATTCTCTGGGGAAACTCCTTCAAAACCTTACCTAATTTGTAAACCTTGATTAGGCAATAGTCAAACTTGGTTAATCTATTCTTGCAATATTTCATTAAAGTGCGTTTTTATTCTTTTCACGATATTATCTACAACTAGAAACTGTCACCTAAGGAAATTTGACAAGGGCCTATTTTGGCTATGAGACTAGGCTTTGACACACGACCTTTGACACACTAAACTGTTGTTGAAAATAAAAATAGTCGGAATTTTTTTCTAACAATTTTTTCTAATCATTATTGCATACTATTTACAGAGAAAAATAAAAGAGTAGAAATTTTTTCATACAACAGTCTGTTTCCGCATTGCTTGTGAAATTCTGAATTATTGCGTCAGATCGACTCTGTTAAATCCTATGCGCAAAATGGTGTGCGTATGGACTGCGCCTGGAAAACGTTTTACCTATTATGATTTGCGACTTTCTAGATCCATTAGTTTAATATTTTACTCTTTGAACTAGCATATATGGGCAAAATTTTTATTATCTTGTACCTATGATGATACTTTGAATTGTAACCCGAGTTGTATGCCTTAAATCTGTTTTTTGGACGTTACGACGTGTATTCTTTATGTCCAATAAGTCAGTTTTTCATTTCAATTATTCTAAATATTATTCAATATTATTGAGAGCTAGCCGAAGGTGCCTGTTGATTCTCAACGGGAGGGATACAAGTAGGAAATAATATGGCAGTTGTGATTTTACAGAAGAGAATCTTACACCTAACACCTTAAATTAATTTATTTTACATAGTTTAACTTTCCCGTATCGACGTTTTATTTTTATTTTGGCGTCTGAGTTTTATTTGCTTTGTATCTTTGTAACCATATCTAACCTTGAGTGCATGCTTGGTGATCTTCACTCCCTGCCACACACCCTCGCTGTGGGTTGCAGGGTATCGTGTAGATGTAGATTAACAAATCGTCGCTTGACGAATTAGTGGGACAATATGACTGAAATTATGTTCAAGTATATGGACGGAATTTCAAAATTTCAGCGGGCAGACAAAGAAACCTACATATATACACCGGTATTAGGTTCTCATGGATTAAGTAAACAGAGTAAACGAAACAAATAAATATGCATTAATTCAAACTAATACCAGCATTGAAATGTCAAACTCAGGTATACTGAAAAAGAGGGTAGCAATAAATCTGATGAGATGATACTAATAAAAGTGAAAACTTTAGCAGGAAGGGTGCTAACAAAATAAAGATTAATACAGCCTGGAAAGTTGTGGACGATGAACGAAATTATCCATCGATTAAAAGATAGTTGAAGTTATAGGACTGCGATAAGACCAAAGCAATGAGTTGATAGTTGATGCACTCCAGATTACGTGCGTTATGATGCCTTATATTATCAGCAACTAAAGAAACCACTAACGCGAACAATACAAAAGAAAGATGCAATTTTTTATTGGAGCACTGTGGTATGTTGACGTAGTGAATACCAGCAAGAAAAAATATAACCATATGCATATTTACAGCAATAGGACAAATGACTCAAATTCAGAGGTTATGAGTTGAAAAAGTAAAACAATTGTCTATAAATATTCCCAAATCAGAACAGAAAAAAAACTTTGAAAAACGACAATAAATGAATGTCCAAGTGAACTGGTGCTGATTGGAGATTCTGGTCTTCTAGAGTATAATTTACGTTCAAATAGCCAACTGCTTCTTCCGGTATCAGACTCCCTAATGGTTCTTTTCCAATTTTACCGGTCATTATTCTCCCTTCTTCCCAACTTTTCTTATCTTAATACACTTGCCTGACATTTGTCTTTATCCTATCTTCCTCCAAATCTAACTCCGTTAACAGAAAATCCCATTCCGCCGAACTTAACTCCCTCTCCCCACTTCCGCCCCAACCTGTAAGTTCCCTTTCCCTCGGAAGCTTCACCAAATCTCCCCTTTGGATCCGAAGACCGTTACACACCCAAAATTTTTTTCATCAAACCACCCCCATTTATCTTTGTAAAGAGTGCGTGTATGCCACACTATTTATTATCCATTTATTCCCAATCCCCACTTTCAATTCACCCTAAAATGGTTTAAGCAAGGATCCTTTTTCTCGGAACATAAGAGCACAGGATTAACTTCAAAAAATAATTATTCATGATGAAACAGAGGAAGAAAATATAATGAATTCCATTTAATCCATTGGAGATGAAACGAAAGCAGTGATGGAGGCTGAAATAATCAATAGCAAGACAAAATTTTTAGAAAGAATTTTGCGATGACCACATCTAAAATTCCAATAAGTATCCTTCTTCACCTGTTTCATTTTCTTCTAATCAGTCCCATAAAATGTGAATGCAAGTTCAATCAATTCCGTCTTGCTCCCTAATAAGGGTAGACCTCCAGTTTAAAGCCCAAAATTATGGCAGCATAACATATTCCTAATGCTAATAGCTAACAAAACCTAATGCTCTATTTATGCGTTATTTTTGTATTTTATCCTATCTCCACAGGTAAAAATTGATTGTACCAATGTTGTTAAAACTCTAAAAAGGTAACGATAAACATGAATCGCTTGTGAATTTGCTATTTGAATCATACAAATGTTTGTGCAGAATGTTTCCAAGAATTTAAACAATAACCACTTTAATTTGGTTAAAACAAGAATTCCGTTCCATTTATAAATTAGGACGATGATAAGCGATTTAAGGTTGCGGGAATAAGTTATGTAAATTTGCCGTCATTAAGACAAATATTGGGCACTGATTAACAATTATGGTATTCGCTGGGCTAGCAGTCAATTATAATATCAAATGATCGATGGTTAAAATTTCTTTTGCAAAACTGCATCTCCATGTAAACTTTTACAGGCCTTTTTCGGTAGGTAGGTAGATTTAAGTTTGTATGGGTGCGTCATGCACCCAAACATGGAACGTGAGATCGCTTCGGACCTGTGGAAGACTGGAGAACCTGAAGGTAGAAATGCGAAGAATGGACCTCGACGTATTAGGAATCAGCGAAATGAAGTGGCCCGAAGAAGGAGACTTTTGGAGTGGAAGCTACAGGATTATACATACAGGATCATTAAATGGTAATGCCGGAGTAGGGATCATGCTCAGAAAGAGCGCCGGAATGCGTGTGAAGAGCTTCCTGCAGTACAATGAAAGGATAATAATGGTTAAGATCGAGACCAAACCTGTAGATACCGTGGTGGTGCAGGTTTACATGCCTACGACTGACTATGAAGATGAAGAAGTGGAAGACGTCTACGAAGATATCACTGAAGTTATAAAACAGGTAAGAGGAGAAGAAAACCTAATTATTTTAGGAGACTGGAACGCTATCGTCGGCGAAGGTCAAGATGGAAGAATAATTGGAAAATACGGATTGGGAAACCGAAACGAAAGAGGAGAAAGGCTGCTGGAGTTCTGCACTCAACATAAGTTAGTGGTTGCCAACACATTGTTTAAAAATCACAACCGCAGAAGATACACATGGAAAAGGCCAGGAGACAGAAGAAGATGCCAAGTAGACTACATTTTAGTGAAGCAGAGATTTAGAAACCAAGTGAAGGACTGCAAAAGATACCCTGGGGCAGACATCGACAGTGACCATAATTAGGTGATGATGAAATGCCATCTAAAATTCAAGAAATTGAAGAAATCAAAGAAGAACATATGGCAAGTAGAAAAACTGAAGGAGGCTCAACATCAGCTGGCATTTCAGAAAGCAGTGGGAAACAATATAGGAGAGGACCGGAATGAGAAATCAGTGGAAGAGCGTTGGGAAAATATTAAATGTGGACTACAGGAAGCCGCAAAAGAAGTTCTTGGAAGAAGAAAAGTTGCCAAGAAGAAGCCATGGATCACGGAGGAAGTCTTAGAATTGATTGAAGAAAGAAGAAAGTACAAGAATGCGAAAACTGAAGAAGGGCTGCTCTGCTACAAAAGAATAAGGAACGAAATAAGTCGCAAAGCAAGGAAAGCTAGAGAGCAGTGGTTGAAAAATCTTTGCGAAGATGTACAAAGCAACCTTGCACTTGGAAAGGTGGAAGCGGCCTACAGCATAGTGAGGAACCACTTCAAGGAACGGAGCGCAAGATGCAATGCCATAAGGGACAAGAATGGAGGAATTCTGATTGAAAACGAGGACAAAGTGAAGAGATGGAAAGAATATCTGGAAGAGCTATACTATGGAAAAAATCTCAGCACAAAAGCTATTGAAGAGGAAAGCGAAGTGGAAATAGATAATATGGGGGCATCAATATTAAGATCGGAATTCGACGCTGCAGTAAGGGATCTTCGGATGAATAAGGCCTCAGGTATTGATGATGTCCCTGCAGAACTAATTAAAAATGCAGGAGAGAAGACATTAATTCATCTCTACAAAACCATCTGCGACATGTATTCAACAGGGGAAATTCCAAGGGACTTCGAGAAAAACATCATCATTCCTATTCCCAAGAAGAAGAGAGCGGAGAAATGCGAAAATTTTAGGACTATAAGCCTGACGACACATGCATCGAAGATACTGACCAGGATCATCTACAGAAGAATAGAACGAAAAGCAGAGGAGTTCCTGGATGAAGATCAATTCGGATTCAGGAAATGTAAGGGTACAAGAGAAGCAATATTGTCCTTTAGGCTACTTATAGAGAAGAGAATGGAGAAGAACAAACCGACGTTCATTGCATTTGTGGATTTAGAGAAGGCCTTTGACAACGTGGATTGGGATTCAATGCTTGCAATTCTGAGGGGAATTGGAGTGTCCTACAATGACCGAAGAATTATACACAATCTGTACAAAAACCAAGTTGCTGTGATTAAATATGGACCCAGATGTGAAGAGGCAAGAATAAGGAAAGGAGTTAGACAAGGCTGCGCACTGTCTCCCGTAATTTTTTAATGTTTACATAGAGAGAGCCATAAATGAAGTCAAGGAGAAGTGTTCTGGAGTGAACGTCCACGGAGAAACAATCAGTATGCTACGATTCGCTGATGACATAGCTCTCATAGCAGAGACAGAGAAGGAGCTGAATAAGATGCTAACAACCATGGAAAGGACTATGGCCAGATATCAGCTGAAGATCAATAAGAAGAAGACTAAAATATTGGTGTGCAGCAAAAGAGAAGAGGCCAAAACCAACGTTAAACTAGGAAAACAGAAACTGGAAGAGGTGAAAGAGTTCTGTTACCTGGGAAGCAGAGTAACCAACGATGGACGAAGCAAGAAAGAAATAGTGAGTAGAATAGCCCAGGCAAAGAGGGCATTCTTTCAAAAGAAGAATCTACTTACAGCAGGAAATACAAGCATAGAAGTAAGGAAACAGTTCATCAGAACAGACATCTGGAGCATTTTTCTTTACGGCAGTGAATCATGGACGATGACAGCAGCGGAGAAGAAAAGGGTAGAAGCATTTGAAATGTGGTGTTACAGAAGAATGCTGAAGGTTAAATGGATCGATCGAGTAAGTAACGAGGAAGTGCTAAGAAGAGTAGGAGAAAAGAGCAGTCTGCTGACAACTCTAAAACGAAGAAGGGAAAACTTAATTGGCCATATCCTGAGACACGATGGCCTGATGAAGACTATCGTCGAGGGAAAAGTGAACGGGAAGATTGGAAAAGGCAGGCCTCGTATGAGATACATGGAACAGGTTGTGAAGAATGTAAAAGAGAAGAATTACGTCACAATGAAAAGGTTGGCCGATAGAAGAATCGAGTGGAAAGCTGCGTCAAACCAATCCTAGGATTGTTGACCAATGATGATGATGGGTGCGTCGACGACTAAGGTCATTTGCACCGCCTTTTTTCTTCAGTAAAGTTTTTCGTAACTCATCATCAACTCGAGCACTTGGGGTTTTAAATTAACCAGTCTAATGTTTAACGTATCCGATATATATTGTATTTTTGTCATGGAATTGCTAAATGTTTGGGAAGAGTAGAAAGATCCATAATAACTCTATTAACTACCCTCACTGTACGTAAATTCAATAATTCTCTGTAAAAAAACTCAACTATGAATAGAACTTAATTTAGGGAGCCATATGAATGGAAAGGGAAAGGTCAGTACAAATATAGTGGGGGAAATATGTTGTTTGCTTCTAATTACAAAGGAAGCTTATCTATCGAATAAACCTATCTTTTTTGTTAAGATAAAATGCCTATCGTCGCCCCGACAATTTACAATCTATGTATATTCTTTTGCCGCAAGCCAAAATATTTCCATTTACACTATGAAGTAAAGGTGACCTCGGGGTTTTTCACTAAAAATATTACCCACTAAATAGCATAGTACCTCAATGCTAAATTTCATCAGCACGACATTTTTGCTTTCTTATGGGTTAGGTATGATACTGACTAAAATCTCTCTTCCTACTTACAATTTGAAAATCGTGAGACGCATAATTACTTTTTGACTATGAATTCATGTATCAAACAATTTTCTACGGGATCATGGTAACTGTAAGAAATACGTACACCCAAAATCACATTTATAGAGTTTAATCCTTTATTTAAACATGTAAGGTGCATATGAAAAGCGTACAGGCAGAAGTAAGATTTTTTTTAAAGTACGTTACGCTCGGCCTATTTATGAACAGAATTACTAGTCATAAATATTTAAGTTGTGTCTCTCATAGATTAAATCACATCTTTAATACGAACTCTCATTCTATTATACCCTACTAGAATTGCATTTGAATCTCTTCTTAAGTGAAAAAAATGACGAGCATGAGCACATTCAAGATTGCAGGAAATATTAAATAATATAACTATAACTAATACACTATGAGGAAGAAATCTTATTTGTAGGTGCGGAAAATGTACCACATGATTGAAGTTACAAGCATGCATATGAATTTAAAGGACAATAATTACGATGTTAAAAGTAATATGAATGAAGTAGACTAAATAATAGACATTTTTACTCATAGTTGAATGCCAATTCTTGGAATAATTAAGAATCGGCACTAATGAGAAAGATTCGGATTATGGGAAGGCGCAATTTCTTGCCGACGCAATTCAAGGACTCTTTTGAAAGAGAAATAATACTGGCGTCAAAAGTAATAGCCAGGAACGAATTCGCCGGGTTGAGAAAGGAGAATCGGATTAAATAAGATGAAAGGCAGCGCTTCGTGGGAAGAAGTCACGCTGAATTCGGAGCGGGGACGATGAGGAAGCGAAGAACAATGGAAGTGAGGAAAGACCTGTCTGGAGGATGGAGCCGGGTAACTTGGAGGAGGATGATTCTGGTGGAGCGTTGATGGTACAGGTTAGGTTGTGGAATATTGCGCGACGCAAATAAGAGGCAGGCAGGGGGCGAGTGGAAGGAAAGGAGCCAGCATGGGAGATATTCCAACTCCACACCTCTCGGTATATAATGGTTGTCGGTGCCGTAAGGGGATCGTAATGAACACCAGAGGAAAATTTTCAAAATGGATGGGAGTGCGTAAACTCAGGTGAACGCCCGGGCAAAGGGAAGGAGGAAGATGGAAATCTTTGAATTAGCATGAAAAAGTAACGCACATCTCTAAGCGAGTAGAGTGGAGCTTAAACTGGGATTTTTCATGTGAATGCAGAGAGAGAAGGTTAAACTGAAATTTACACTTAAAGGGTGAACCCAAAAAAAACTAATAAACATATTTTTTCCAAATGCATGTAACATTCATGCTTCAAATCTAGTTACATTTCATTCGCATTCATTGACCGATATTCTATGAGAATTACGTTTAGTATTTAGTTGGAAAGTGAGCAAAATTATATATAATATTTAAATATTATATTGGAGTATATTTCTTTAGCGTTCATGATTCAGGGCTATTTGCAACTTATTCAATAATAAAATTCTTACTTGATAATAGATGTTTTTTAAGAGTGGGTAGCAATCATGACATTAAAATGGTGAAAAAGAGGCTCAAACTCCGTTTTGACTTTTCATGTGACCTTTATCGCAGGTTTCTCTCTAACTATACTGCGCAACTTTCGCTGCAGCTCCATTAAAGCACGTTTAGTCAGTAGATGTGAAACTTGTTGATAAAAATCAAGCTATTGAAACCGATTATTTACTTCATCCATTTCAATTTCAAGACTATCGGACAATATAAGCAACTACCGTCCACTCAGAACCTTTCCCCTCCGAACCATCACATCATCCTACTATTGTTGAATTAACACGATTATGTTGAATTCGGCAGAGCACGAGAGAACTATTGAGAGGAAAAGATGAAGTGACATGAATGGTAACGAGAAAATGGTCTCGTAAGAAAAAGGTAATTTACGGAACGGAGGGATTCTAGGAATGAGTGGAAGGGCTATTTATATATAAGTTGGAAAGTGGGAGCGGTGCGTGAGTAACACCACCGAGCTGCAAAATCGCGGAGGTTGATGGGAAAATGAAAGGGTTTTGTACTCGGCAGGTTATCGGAGAGGGGAGGGAAGGGAATAGGTTTAAATGAGGATAGAGACGGAGAAACATAAAAGAGGGGGTGAGACGGGGTGGAGTGGGAAGTAAGTGGTAAAGGAACTGATAAGAGAGAAGGGAAAGGGTTAAGGAAATTGGAACGGGTTGGAAAGGGTTTGCCCCCCTCCCGTTTCAAATACCGGCGGAGCTGGAGTATTGGGAGATGTTGATTAGGGAAGGAGTCGTGGGTGGAATGAGAGGGAGAAGGGGAAAGCTACGTTCTCCCAATGACAATGGGGAATTGTTTAGAATGAGTTCGATGACAGAGCGAGAGAGAGAGGGTTTGCGCATGGACTCATTTCAAGAGATACAGTACGAAGAACGAGAGAGGCGGAAGGCAACTTGAATGGAGTGGGTTAGGAAAACCTTCCGCCCAGATTCAAAAGAGAAATTACGATCCTGATATTGGGAAATATGTACTTGTCATAATAAGAATCGGATTTGATCTTATATCAGAGTTATAATCCCTTTCTTGCATCTACAAACCTCTTCAAGAGATGGGGGAGTAAAGGATCAATTTATTGTGCTAACGTGATGGCGTGTGGAGAAGTATAGGAGCAATACTTTTCTAACGACAACAGTTTTCTAACGATATTAAATATAGTTGGAAATTTTTGGGTGATACCTCGCTGCAATGATTAAAAGTGACATTTTTATCCGTAAGCCATTGCTGTGAAGCGATTGTTAAGCTAATATATCCTCGCCAGGGAGTGATATGCCTTTATTTTCTATCCAATCCTGCCGATTTCTAGCAGAATCAAATAATTTTATATTTAAATGGAAACACACGCCAAGTAGTGTTCATTTTGTCTTGTTCAACAACCATTGGTAATCATTTATACTATCATAATTATATCAAAATATATCTAAAGAATGTTGTTAATAAAGTATATATTTCCAAAAATAAAGAAGCCAGCTTAGTGTAACACGAAGAAGTACAGCGCATTATCAACATCACCCAGCCATTAAATATGTTCCATAAAGAGTTAGCAGTCTTAGATGCTGGTGAAAAGGAAAGAAATAGGGGATTAAGAAAACCAGGTAACCGAATTCTCCAACTCTTTTACACAAGGTTGCAGTTTAAATACATCTAAGGCACAGAACGACTAACAAAAATTGGAAGTCTCACCACACAGAACTGGAACATTCGTTCATTCAATAATAAAAAAAATTGTGAATTGTGGAAGACAATCATTCTACCATTCTTCATATCATTTATCATACTGAACATAATCCTTGACTCTACAATCCATTACAGCATAGTTTCAAGCGGTTCGTCCTTAAGCCACCTCAACCCGTTAATAAAGGGGTAAGATAGAGATATATTTGGCCTCAGCATTCTTTTGCTCTTAAGAGTAGACATGAGCGACTACACCCTATCTCCACCAACCTACGGACGGAATACCTTACTTGAAAATTTCCACAAGGAACCTAAAAAAGGGGATTCAAATAAATAAGTGATTGGATTTAAACTGGAGCAATTTGGATAGATTAAAATGAAAATATATTCATATATTTTTCCCCTCTTGCATAAAAACGATATAATTGATGGGAAAAGAGTGCAAATTTTTAATGAAAAATATAAATATAGTATTTACCTCTGAAAGTTACACTCATCACCAACGTTATCATTAATATCACGATATGGAAGCCGTACTCATATTAATAATTCCGTAATCATGTTAATATTTCCGTAGTCAATGTTTAACATCAGAATGTCATGCGGAGAATGACACTGAGTTGCCTCTATAATACGAAGGCCTTGGTTATCCCAAAATCAGGTAGGCACCATTCCCCTAACACCACTACGTCTTGTAGCCACAACCGTATAAACATGTGTTCACCTCTCGCACAGAAACAGCTAAAATTAAATCATAATATAAACATTATTCGATTAATTTTCACGTTAAAAAAACGCATGGAAGCTCATGAAATAAGTCTTCTACACTGACTTCTCTACAGATTAATTAAACTGCGCTTTTATTGAAATTTAAGGTTACATATTATAGTCAAATTTAAATATTGTTTTTTTTTGTCATCAGACAGCAATTTTCGTGCATAAATTTAGAATCAAGGTACAACTGACTGCGTTAAATATGAATGCTATAAATGAATATAAATTTCATGCCTTGCCTTGACGGGTACAATGTCTATGCTAGAATATTACGAAACACGACATTAAGTGCAGAAAAACTTAGTAGGGTTAATAATATTATATATATATATAGATATATATAATGACTGTTTTTCAAGTGCATTATTACTTTTACCAAGGAGTAAAGTCAAAATCCTCTGTATCTCAAGTAATGTGAACATCAAAGACATTTTTAATTACCTGGAAAACCCTCTATTGGAATTTTAAATAAAAAATTTTAAGTCAATCAGTAAGAACACTTACCACACACTATGTGATGGATGCTTTTGGATGGACTCATTTTAAAAGCTAGATTTCTTTTTCGGAGTTTCAAAATGCTGACTCCATCAAAGCCTCAAAAGAAAGGCACTTGTAGTTGACTTTGCCTCTTTTACGCCACGTCTTCTCAGGTAAAAGAAAGGTTTCATTCCTGAAAATGGAAAAAGAATGAAACACTTTAGTTTTCAAATAGAAAACCTCGTACTTAATATTTTTCGTCTTCCAGAAACTTTGATTCGCATTTCAAATCCTTTGAAAAGAGATTTGAAGGTAGGTATCAGCCACGGTTACTCGAGATAGGTACAATAAAAATGGTAAATCTTTTGTTGAATCCTGGATTGCATAATAAATGTGAAAGTCGGTGATTTAAGGAATCAACATATTTTGAACCCACTTTTTTCAATAATTTAATTCTACCCCAAGAATGAAATTCTACCACTCGTAAAGGCGTAAATGATATTGCATAAGAAAACTTTTATAATCACTACTACTTAATTCTAAGACCTATCTAACAATATAAAACATTTTTAAATAAACCAGTAGGCAGTTACTAACAATAAGTGTTACTTTTCTCCCCTATGTTCAAAATTAATTGCCTTGTATGAAACCAGATTCACTTCCTCGGATAAAATTTATATTTCAGTTTGCAGTGCAATATTAGGCACTTGGTTTCTCAGCTTGAATTTTATAACGAACCATATGATTAAATACTATTGGAAGGGCAAAAAATTTAAATCATTGGAAAAATCATTTTTATACTAATTTGAGTGTTTAAAAGTCACAGTTTGAAAGCTACTTCAATATCGAATTGTTTATTCAACTTGACAAAATATAAGCGAAATTTTTAGCATACAAATATCAACTTCATAATACACTCTTTTCAGAAAGCCTATAACCAATTGTTTTGGCATCTATCATGGCCATCACGCTTTAATAGTAATATCAAAATTTATAACAAACTTACTAAAATTAACAGTTATAAAACGGCTCCGGTATCAATAAAGAACGTACAACTTAGGGGATTGGTGGATAATAATGATTAAGTTACGAAACAAAATTCACAACGAGGTTTCACATCCAAAACTATTGCCAAATATTTACATTACATTTTTGAAGCTTTATTAAATGAGGTATCCAAGAAGGCGATCATTTCCTCAGACAATTTACTAACAGCCTTTGGGAAAAAGTAAAGTTCGGGATATCGTTTTATTTTCTCACATTACTGAGGCAAGAGTGGGTTTCAATCAGATCCTTGCAAAAGATTTCTCAGAACGGAGCGGAAAGCAATGGGGCTTAAGCTCTTTGGTGCGATATTCTTTGTCTTTCCGTTTCAGTACGAGGATATAAAACAATAAAGAGACACCTAAAAAGGAGCCGTTGAAATACGGCAATTTTTCTTTGCTCTCACGAAAGGGCCATTAATAAAAACCATGAGGCGGCCCGGTGCGAAAGGGCCCTCATGGCAGGAGAAGGCGGCTGTAAATAAGAGAAAGAGTGGACGACGAAGAAAACACGGAGGGAAGAGAATAGGGCGAAAAGAGAAAGATCTGAAGGGGAAAATAATAGGAGTAGGTTGGAGGAGGAAGATAGCGTAGAGGATGGAAAAGGTGTCATAAAAGGCAACAATGTTGATGGTCTTCCTCCCCTGGCCCGTGCAAACAATGGGTTCGGTGGAAGAGCGAAGAGCGGGAAAGGGGAGGTTAAGAAGGTGGGTCTAATGGAGGGGAGAGGGGAAGTTGCAAGGAAGGCGGGGAGAGACTAACACTTGGGGTCGGAGATAAAATTCGGGGAGGACCGAGGGAATCTGGATGTAGGTAGAAGGAAATGGAGAAACCTTCTGAGCGAAGATCGAGATAAGAAAATCGGGTGAGCTACCGCCCCCTTCCCACCTCAGATCTTGCGTCGGAGGAGGAACTCGAGAGGTCTAGGGAAAGGGGTTGCGTCTTCCAGGATGCCGTCTTGGCTAAGGGGTGGGGCGGAGCAAGGGTTAGCAGCCTCCTTTTGTAGGAGTGGGGAGCGTCTTGGAGTTAGGGAGGTCTCGAACTTGCTCCGTGTCTGGGATGAGGAATGACGGCGAAGTTTTCGCTGTACCGCCGACACTTAGGGAGAGAGAGAGGGAGAGAAAGAGAGAGAGAGGAGGGAAAGAAGCACTTGTGTATACATTTGGCGGAGGAAAAACTTTCATTAATTTCCGAGGGGATAAAACGCGCAAATAATTTCAACTCCAAGCGTTCGCTTTCCGTCAGCTAAGAGAACGGAGCCCAATAAAATATTCGCATCGCCGGTAAAACTGTTTGCCGATAATGAGAAATCAGGGTCAGCTTATTGAAAGGAGCCTCTCAAACTTAACTCTATTGTGAGACTATGAGCCAAATATTCTGGGAATATTAACTTGAAATTTTTATTCATTTATAGTGATGAAAATAAGCATTCTAACAAGTTAAAATATACGAGTTGAGCTGCGTACTTAAACAGGGTACACTGCCTCACACAACTCAGTGGAATGGAGAAAACTTATAATCACGAGGAAACTGGATATAAGCGAGCAAAGATGAGAAAATAACGTTCAAGTAGCAAAACAATTGTTTAAAATTCCATTGCTAGAATTTCATGCTATTTAAATAAAACAGCAATCATTGAGAAAGGCGATATAAAGCGATATAAATGTCAATATCCCATTGGGAATACAGCCTTTACGAAAAAAATCTTTACATGGTCTTATCAATCCCTTTATTCAGGAGGCATACATTTTCTAATGATTGGTATATTCTATTCTAATGATTGGTATATTCTATTCTAATGATTGGTATTGGTAATGATACCTATGATTGGTAATGCTTCCTATAACCCCTATCCAAAATCCAGCTAATCCTCTAACTCAAGTAATGAATAATATTTCAAATGCATAGTACAGTAATCCTCATTCACAGCCTACTCCTCTCAGTAAAGTTTACGGATTAGTTAATAGTAACAATTATGCGTACGTTCCATAATTCCATGAGTACCAACTCATTTCTTCACTACCTGAATTGTCACTTTACTTCCTCCACCTATGTATATAAATGATATTGAATTGTGAATTTATGACGGCGTAGATACAGAATACTAATGTATATAAGACATATTTATAACCTGACAGCACAGATATTTAAATACGTGATTTGTATGCAATATTATGCATCTCCATATAAGATGGTATGGCAACTCCTGTTTATAAAATTTAAGATACACCCAAGCTGCTCCGTTTTCAGATATACAGATTGTGGAAAATAACTGACGAAACAGGGAAACAAACTGGACCCCTAATTCTGATGTTTGGACTACACAAGGTAATGGCTTTAATATTTGTTGATCACCATTATAACCTATTTGACGCATCATCGAGTAAAAACACTAGGATGTATTTCAGGACAGCAATGTTACGCCACATAGGACAGTGAGTTGCTCAAATAAAGAGTGCTTGGTTATCGTAGAACGCACACCTCATATTTTGTTGCGCAATGATAGCAAAAGAATACTCTGGATTCTTCTTTGGCTTCGTCTACTCAATGCCCTAAGTTTTCACTCTTCAGAGTCTACTCCAAATAAAAGAAGCCATTATGGTAGGGGATTTCTCAATTAAATAATTGTTGCTTTCTTTGAGTAATAATATTTATGAATGGAGTTAATGTATGTGTTTCTATTTTATTAAATATTATAGTTTAGTTAATAGGCTTAATAGCTATTACTAGTAATAGTTCTGTTGGTGCATATACGGTTGTAAATCATTAACACTTGAAGATACCTAATTAGGGTCATATCAGTAGTTTACCTAACGAGGGCATTATTTATTTTGATTTGTTGTTATCTTTATATTTGCTTTCTTTTGTGACTGAAGAGCGTTTGTTTTTGCCGCTGGATAAGATACTAAATTGGGATGATCCGGATGGATAATGCACATCTGGATTTTTTTTTACTTTTTTGGGAAAGATAATAGATGTGGCATAAAAATTTTGCCGCAGATTTAGCCTTTTCTCTAAGTCAAAGTTCCAAAGACTACACAAGTGAATATTATCACGCTATGATAGCCTCTATGAATAATTCTGCACCAAAATGGCGCTAAAAATATACTGACCAAAGACTATTAACGGGAGTTTGCGGAGTCTTCCGAATGTGGGCCAATGGGTTCGAAAGGAAGTGTTTTGGCCGGAAGGGAGAGGTTCGTGGAGAGAGCAGCAAGGGAGTAGTAAAACTTGACCGGTTATTGGTATCGGCTTATCTCCGCACCTAACCCTTGAGCATCCCACGCACCCCCTCCCATTTCCTCCCATCGGAGCTGACACCTCTCGCCGGAGTTTCCCTTTAAAGAGCCTTCGGTGATGAAAAGTGTTCTTTGGCTGATAGGTTAAGCTCTTTCCGCATTCCTCCATGGAAAGCCCTCCCTCTTAGAGATCCATCCCCCTCCGAAAAGACCCATCCCCCTCCGAAAAGACCCATCCCCCCTTTCTCCTATCTTCACTTCCTCTCTCCCTCTCTACGGCGGATTTCCATTCATCCACAAGATGGTGCTTCAAAACGCCTCATTATCTTCCTGTTAATCATCTCTCTTCGGTCGATTCCCCGCCGCATTCCAATGGGGATCATCCGGGACACCGATGAGAAATATTCACGACCGAAAAATTTACCACGCCTGAAGGAACCAGAGAATGAAAATCAGAAGGCAACCTGAAGTTTACTAATAATAACCAACGCAATGTTATGCGAAAATTGACATGGTAGAAATGAAGCTAAATAAAAAATAAAAAAAATAAAGTACATTTCATTTCCTCTGCAAGGTATTTTCGGTTTGATCAGAGAGATAGAGAGTGTGCAGCGTAGAGCAGCTAGGTTTGTTAAAAAGCATTACGACACGCTTAGTAGTGTCAAATGTGTGTATCATAATTAAAAGGGGAATTAGATTTGGAATAATTACCACATCGTAGATCAAAGTACAGATTAAATATATTGTATAAATTTAAAACGGATAGCTTTACTGAAGATGTCAGATGTATATTAAAAACCCCAGCATATCATGGAAGATTTTCCCAGGTAAGTAAGTTCACAGAGGTAGACTGTCGTACAGATAGATTCAAAATATCATTTTTCCATCTTATAAGAGAACACAATAGCATAGGAAAGGGATAGGAAGGTGAAATATTATTAGAGTAGTCTGTAGTGCATGATACATGTAATAAAAACCAATCCCTTTATTACTATGTAGATACTAACATGTGACCCTATTATCTAACATTTTTCCATGTAGCAGCCTGTTCGCAAGTAAATAGCGTATGTTTGGTGATCTTGGCCACCTTCCACACATCCTCACGGTGGCTGGCAGGGTCCCTCTTAGCAGCGATTTCACCAAACTCTATTGTATAATTTAAAAATATCATTAGCCAAAAAATGTAAGCAATCGGTCTTCCATAAATGCAAAATACAAAAGTACAACTGTAAGGTAAATTTCATACCTCTCATGAAAGAGCAAGTGGCTTATTTTCTAGAATAGAGTCCCATTAAAAAGTGGTACAGTCTGAGAATTTTAACATTAAAAAATTAAAACCATTAGTAATCCATTAACATATCGGACTAACTGTATGACCTGAACTTATTGTACTTGAAATTAGCTAAATAGCACTGTACAATATCGATAAAACTAATCCTTAAAGGAAAATTTATTTTGTGACACTAGATTGTATAATAAATAAATAAATTTGAGAGGAATGAGTTTCTATTCATCATAGTCCTCGTAATATTTACGTTTGTAGAGCCATATAAATGCTACTGAATTGCGAGAAACGATATAATACGATAAACAGAGTAAGGTACATCAAGAATAAAAGAATGTGAAGTGCACGTATTCATTTCATTATTAAAAGTAATATTAATGATGATTTGTTGTTTAATTTAAATAATTCTGCTCTTTTGGATGATGACTCTAAACAGAGTCTTATTTACAGTAGCGCTGAGTTTGTACTGGATAAGTTTGAACCAGGATTTAATCCAGCATGTTGGGTAGAGCACTATTTCCCATCTTAAGCTCCTAGTATTTCAGCTGCCGTATTTCAACAATATAGATATTGAATACAATATTAGTCCCGCATTTTGTAGCGTGCGGAGAGAATTTAGATCACAGCTCTCGAACTGCCAAATAAGATACTACTTGAGTATTGACGACAATTCTTTTTCTTCTTTCAGAAATGTTATATTATTACCTTACTCGGCATTTTGGAATGAGCTAATGAGGACATAATTCAACTATAGACCATTTGTGAACGTGAAAACATCGGAATTGTTGATTAACCTTAGTGCAGAGACGAGTGTTGAAACAATCCGCATACGCATAAGCATGTTTCCATAAGCCTAAACTAACGCCGGATCTCACTCAATCATTCGCTCCTTCCCTGAAAATTCTGCATGCATGCGCAAGTTACCCACCTAGCATAGTTTGGATGCGATCATATACGTCTGGTCCCCCCAAATATATAATTACACTTGACACATAATAAAAAGTTGAAGGCATTGTAACTTCGTATAAGAGCATAGCGGCAGACAATGATTTTCAATATTTGTGTGTTCCTACGCGCCTGTTGTGGTATGCTAACAATATCCTCCATGCATCAAAACTAAGTGTATAATCTAAGGCATGAGTAAAATACTACTCTTTAACGCACTGCAGGTATTCGCTCACTCACTGCTACGAACACTTGCGGTG
Source organism: Platycnemis pennipes (assembly GCA_933228895.1). NCBI lineage: Eukaryota > Metazoa > Arthropoda > Insecta > Odonata > Platycnemididae > Platycnemis > Platycnemis pennipes. Next base: position 72,539,504 of record OW121856.1, on the reverse strand, counting down.
ACGTACAGACTATATTGTAGATGCAAACGAGATGTAAATGTAATACAGAAGTAAAGGCTAAGAAGAACCTGCAAGTGAATCTAATGACGCCGCTGGATATAAATCAAAGTTGTGCTTAACCCTTGGAGAAACGTATATGTGCAGGAGTAGGAGTGCTAGACTGATGACCGGAGTCCCCAGTTTCCAGTCTCGGGAGATTCATATGGAAATTTTCAGTGAAGTGTAAGTTAGGTCATTCTCTGGATACCAGCAGCAAACAGTATAGGGGAAGGAAAAGTTGTACTTAAACTGATGAGTGAATTCCACACCCCATTGAGCTCAGGTAATTCCAGGATTCAAACAAGCGTCAAAATCATTCACATTGAGCAACACAACGGGACACGAGGCCGGAATCCACTGAGATACACATGATATCAGTCGCCTGGACTCGAGAAATTTACGTGGAAAAAGGACTTCTGGTTAGTCCCTGGGGAAATATACTGAGGAGGATGGTTAAAGCTCCTTACCGGAAATTATGGGGTACTGAGTTCGGGTCCCAGTTGCGGTAAATGATATTTTCTCCGTGTTAATTTTGCTATTTGGAGATTTACCTTATGGTTTATTGAGCCCAAGCCTTTACAGCCATACCAACCGTCGTTCCAACGTTGACTACCAACGGTAGTCAAGAAATAATTAATGTTGTGCCCCTCTTAGAATGAATCTCAATAATTTTTGATAGAAGGTGAGGTTTTTTGACCTAAGCAGCTGTTGCAGCACCTTAAAATCTAACGTCAGCCATTCCGGACATTTTAACCCTCGTGTCTAGGGTACAGGTTTGAAAACACAGCATAGAATTCAAGGGTCCACGGAAAAGTGAGAGATTTCCTAAACGCGTCGTACATTCCAATGAGAGCTAAAACTGAACAATCCCTCATTGAAAATTCAAATCGCAACGCTGGGGCCAAGCAAAGCGTGATATCGCTGTCGTTTCTTTATTCCTTGCCGCTACGTCTACCTCAGTCCATTCCAAGCCGTTGCACACTTCTCCCTTTCTCCGTAGAGGAGAATGAAATATAAATTCGCAAATGGACGGAGTGGTGCAATCCCCAACCCCGCGTCCGCTCCCCTTGGAAGTCTCTCTCCGGAGCGTTTGCTTCCTCATAAAAGGGGAGTCCTGCTTTTTTTTCACTTCCGACGAGACGAGAAGACGCTGATACGATGCAGCATTTGGGACGGATTTCAAGTGGCTGGGAAGGATGATGGGAAACATTGCGCGCCTCCATTCCGATGAACACACTTAAATAAGCAAAATAATAAAATGAAAATATTTGGACAGTGTTCACCGGAAATTTCTCATTCCCTCTTCCAGACGAACCGGGAAAAAATCTTCTTAGTTTTCTATTCAGCATCCTTGTCTCAGAAATTATGAGAGCGGAAAACAAATGAATCTCCAATGCACCAATGGAATTTTTTTCAATATAATCAAGTAAAAATACTCTTGGAAATTTTTTTTTTCACGTTACATCTGCAATGTATATTTCGCAAAAAAGTGCAAAATGATTCAACAGTAAGGCATTATTTCATTATTAATCTTATAGCAAAAAATAAGTACCTATTGCTGACTATGTAAATAGTCATTTTTTATGCGTTAGAACACTGAATAACGAAAAATACTTTATGCATGTCTCGTGCATGACTCGTACTTCAGCGAAAAGATTACGCAATCATTATAGAATACAAATACTGCTTTTTTATTAAATGAAGCGCATCAGTAATATAATTCTAAGTATATTTTTAACGTTCCTGGTCATAACCTCTAAGACTTAATTTGCTAATATCATGATCATCATATACACTTAAAAGTTATCATATTTAGCTAAACCTTTATAACCTCACTTCAGAAAATTTTTATAGTGATATAAAGGGAATTACATTCACGTGAGCATTTATGGATTGCAAATGAGATACAAGATTTTCTCCAGAATCTTGTAGAATATGCATACTAATTTCAATTATTTCATCGTGTTTTTTCAATATTGAGCCTTTAAAGCGCAGATTTAGGATCTTCATACTGGGAGGAAAGGTATCAAAAAATGATAATTGAAGGAAAAGAAGGAAAAGAGGAGAGAAACATATCATCAGGATTAGCCTGCATTTGTGGAAATGCGCCATTTGGTCCACGACATGACGTCCCATCCAGGAACGGAGTACTGAACTCTAGTACTATTCTCAAAGCATGCAAGTAGAGGCTATTTTACGATAGTTCTTCCACAGCCGGAACACAAACCTGGTCCCTCGAAGTGAGAGGCCAGTACTCTTAACTACTACTCCTACACTATCCTCTATTTCCACATTCATCTTAATGATTTAAGAAAAAATGTAATAGCGGTATGAAATATTTGCTCATCACTTGGCAAGCATAACAATTTTTTACCATTCCTGACTACCTTTCGAGATTGAGTGCATTGTATTCATTAATGATAACCTGCTAAGAGAATAGACCCTCTAAATATAGTGCACGACCAGTGTGAGCTAACAACCGCCCAATCGCAACGCCATCGATCTGGCGTGGGCACGAGTCAAAGCTTTCAAAATATCCATGGGCGTGAGATCTAAGTCGACAAGACCGTTTCATGATGCCAATTATGCAAATTAATCCGGTAGAACATGGAGTCCATAAACAAATTTTCTTTCCCTATGGATCCAAAAGCCTTTCACGATCCAACTCCACCTTTGCTTCAGCTACTATTCAGTTTCATAGGGGACTACAACACTACCCATTCCAGTCTTCTACCAGTAGCGTAGCAAGCACCAAACCTGGCGTGCAACAAACACTATAATCACATCATTCTCTTCCCAAAAGCATTAACAGAATCTCATTTATTATATGCCGACCCCAATTTCTTTGTACAGTAGGTTACTAAACCTAAAGATTAAAAGGTTTATAGCATCTCGCTATGAATCACATATCCAATATTTAATCTCTATTAAAGTGAACTTACATGTACCTACGTTTTAGAACTTGAAAAAAGATGTAAGATTAAAAAATATATTAATATGGAAATAATGTATCATGCAAATTGTGAAACCATAAGTATATTGTGCATGGTTTGAAAGTTGTATTTTCAATGTCATGCACTCTTGATAGATGATAAGGTTAAAATTTGTAAACAAGATGTTTTCTCTAAATGTCCGTTCAAAATAAGAATCCGGGTGACTATAAATTGAGATTTTATAAAAGAGGAACATTTCATTTGTGCAATGTTTTTTATAATGCTAGTCACGAAATTGACTTTTTCGTATCCTGTACTTGAATTATGGATATTCTAAGGAGCAAATTACATGACAAGTTATTCATATTCGTAGGAAAAAACTTTCATAATAAATCTTTTTTTTAAGTTCTCTCAAATACTCTCAGCTGTTGCGCACAGAGAGCTATATGCGCAAATAATCCAAAAAGTTATCACATATTTAAGAGGAGAATGAATAATGAAACACAACTTGCGCAATAAAGTGCCATCATTAACGGAGCTAACGCATGAAGCCCCTACACCAATCGTTTCTCAGGACGGGGAAAAAAATCACAAACCTGGGTATATCGTTCGCCCGTAGTTTCCCCATTATGCATCGACCCATCTTGAGACGGAGCAGAGAGTTATGGACCCCTCTCGCAACTTAATTAAACAACGCGCGACGCAGGAAGAGGAAATAACTGCGTTGAGCAAAAAAATGCGGGGTTGGCAATAGATGCCGTGGCTAAGATACCCAAGGCGCAGGCGTGCATCCGTCCCTAATGCAAGGCGACGACCTCAAGTGGGCAGAAAAGGGACATTACTAATGGCCTGGCAGGGACTGGTAATGGAGGGGTGGTCCTCCATATAGGGATGGAGGAGGTCGGCCGGGGGTTCCGAGAGGGTAAAGGGTTGAATGGAGGGCCGGGCGTAGGTAGCTCGGGGGCACAAGGGGGAGGGAACGGGGATGGGGATTTGTAAGGTGAGGGCACCGCCATTGCTCCTCGTCTTATCTCAGCGTTCCCGGGAAGAGGTTATCCCACTGATTCATTTCCAATGCATATCTAACGGTCGAATATCCAGGAATACTAAACACCCAGGTCCGTTCCGAGGGTCACCCTAGCTTTTAAAGTCTGTTATCGGAGGAGGGTGAACGAAAAGGGGAACGACTTGAATTGATCGGAGGGGAGATGGAGCAGTTGAAAGGGTTAAAGAAGCGGAAAAGGACCAGGCAAACGTGTAGGCGGTGACTACAAAGGGATATTAAGGCAAATACATTTTTGGAGGTGATGGGTGGCATGGAGGTCAAGGCATGGAATTCGAGCCCATTGGTTCATTTTGGATTTAAATTGAATTTGGCTTCCATATCCTTGAGTCAAGTGTCTTTTGTTAAAATGACAATATGATGCTTTGTGCGCTCAGAAACAAGATTGATCTAATGTTTCAATAAGTTTCCTCTGAACAGTACACGCCAGAGTGGAGGATCTAAAAGAGCCAGCTCTCACTAAATCAACGGGAAAGAGAAATGAATATAATGAGAAAGACTATTGGAGGGAGAAGGCCAGACATATTTTCCCTGTGCAATGTACACCACCTCAAAGGAGCACAGTAATCCACAATTTTCGTTTCATTAGCAAAAGTAAAATTGCATCTTCTATCACTTGCTTGGCGTTTTTTCGCACGACTCTATATCCTTCGCACGATCTATATCCTCTAGTCAAACATTCTTTAGCATCTAGCAAGGAAATATTAGGGAAAATTTAAAAGTTACACAGCCGGTGGCTGAGGATATTATCACCAAAAATATCTAGTACATTACTTGTTATATAATGAGCTTCGCGCAGTAGTGGACGGGTGGAGAGAATGCGGAGTCCGGAGCATTAGCATACGATGAACATACAATTTAATATATCCCATTATTTAAAACAGAGTTACATTTCACGAAAAAACAAGATAATAACTACTTATTAAAATTTTTGCTAAGTTCTTGATAAAAATGACCAAATTTTACGACCTCTGAGTTGAAAAGTAAAACGAAGAAATAAAATAAAAACAATTTCTCGAACAGCATATTGTTCTATGAAGAGGGCAAAAGAGTAATAATATCATGCAAAACTACTAATTAAAATTCATAGATAACATAAACCTAAAGCTCACATTAGGAAAGATCATTCACCCAGCATGAGTATAGTGATGAGTGGAATCACATTTGAAGGTCCTCATAAAAGGGACATGTGGTCACTGACTCATTGCTCTCAAGAAAACATGAGAGATGTAAGATCATATAACATGCCTACACTTATTATAAAACGAGTAGGTAAGAGTGAATATCTCTGCGTTGAATAAAAGAGGCGGACGAAGAATTGCACTCAAAGTGCACTCCACATTTCTCTGAAGTCTAGGCCACAAGAGAGTATCTTTAATAAAAATACCGTAATCGCAAAAGTATAAATATTTCTAATAAAAGTTTAATAAAATAAATTCATAATGTTATGTTAACAAGTAACGTAGGACAGGTATAAAGTCAGTGATCTGCCGGCCTAATCGCTAAGGAGCGTAAGTTGGAGTCCCAACATGAGTATGGATGTTTAGTTTGTCTTATGTTAAGGTTTGCTTATCGCTATACAGCACACAATAAACTGGAGGATCTGAATATCAAATTCTGATTCAAATACAATACAGGAATTAAACTGTTGTTAATTTCACGTACATTCTGAGGATATATACATATTTACACGGTTCTACGTCACTCTGTGTCAAGCCAGTTGCTTAAATAAATCCGGTAACGTAATTTCTGTTTGCGCGTAAGCGCAATACTTTGCACCCACAATAGTTCGCAAGTAGATAACACCCATTTCACACTTTCGTTATTTATATACTTTTACGTGAATACTGGAAGATCGATTGAAACGTAAAAATTCAGGTAAAATACGAGAATAAATCTTCCTAGTGAATTTGAATAGCCTCTGACAGTGTAAGTAAAGCTCCTGTCCCACGACGATACACAACATATACCCAATTTAAACACTATTTGTTGCCGTAAACACCGCTAGTGAATGGAATGAGTTAATATGAGTTAATGAGAGGAATATAAATATTAGAGTGATGAATACGAGCGAAAGGATTATCATGATTGGACGCTATACACACTAAGCAATTCAGGGCCTTTATAAGGACACCAGCAGCCATCGATGCTATGTTAAACCTAAAATATCTCATGAGATGAAAGCCATTTACACGCATATATAAAAAGAGATATAAAAGTTTACGAATTAAATGAAAATATTTTCGCAAAAGAATTTATATTTGGACACATAGGAAAGGTACATATTTTACGCTCTGTTTCCCTTATTTTTTCCTAACAATATAATGAGATATTTGACATATAATAAAGCAAAATAAATGAAATATTTAACACAAAGACGGGATGAAAATTTATTTCCGGATATGCTTTATAACATAAAAATGATGCAGGATCGCCATGGGTCACCGGCGTTTACAAATGTACATGTATACATGTATATATCTGCAGAGAACAATTAACATTCCAAGGTGGCATAAATAATAAAAGCCAAATTACAAGGGGGAATATTACTGTGGCCAAGGTAGAACTGTAATCATACAGGAAACGACGCCAAAATCCCTGTTTCCTATCGCATTGGTAAACTCCGTAAAAATTTAGATTAAACTCAGTTCATGCAATAAAACCAATGTCCTTTTCATATTCGAGCACAGGATATCTCGCACCTTACCAGACCTTCCCACAATAGTCCTTCCACGACATAGAAAAGGGTGAATATTCTCGTATAGCAACCAATAGGCAAACAGTTTTCCAATTGAAACAGAAATATATAACATGCATGTGCAGTCGAGTGCCATCAAAATTATAGCATATTTGTTTCATATCCGTTTCATATCCATTTCATATCCATTTAATGAATCGTTCCATCCATTTGTGGTTTTCCAAAAATCTTCAGGCAGAGGGAAAAAAAGCATGAATGGGAATAGAGCGGCGTCGGCATTTACCTGCTCTTAACGAAAGGCAACAAGGGTACCACGGTTTAACGTCCCATCCGACAGACAGAGGACTAAACTCGAAGTCTCTCTACAAAAAATATTCAAGAAGGTTCATTAGACAAGTTGTTCAAGCCGGTTGTTTGACAAGTTGTTCAAGCCGGTTGCAAGACAAGTTGTTTATCAATTAAAACAACTTACCAAACAAAAATTACCAATATCTTCCACTGCCCGGATTCAAACCAGGACTCTCCTGATGAGTGGTCAGTACTCCACCTATTTCACAAATCCCTTCGTTTTAAGGTAAATTAAGGTGCCCATTGAACTTATGACGGCGTAAACGCCATTGATTTTGAAATGTCATTATTTATTATATTTAATAATTTATTTCACAAAAATGCCTGCCATTAGTTTTAGTCAATGAAGAAATTTTAATTCGAGAAGTATTTATATTATTACCTTGGTTAGAGCGACAGTTTATTAAGTCAATCAGGTAACCATTTAGCAATATACACACAGATGACCGGCAGAAACCTTTTTGATCCGATATTTTACAAATTAAAATAAATATGAAACTGCATATTTTTAGTTATTCTCTCACACCATTGAAAACTCAAACAGTTTTTATCTTTTGTGCCGCAGAAATTATAAAGAGAATGCAAAACAACATGCGCAACGATATCAATCAATTTATTTTATTCACTGTCGGTGCAATGATAACCAATTAGGAGGAATATTATTGTGATCTTTTTTCCTGACACATATAAAAAGGTCTTGCATCAGAATGCAGCATAAATGTATTAAAATCATGCCATTTAAATTTCAAATGTTCATGAATTACAATAAAAATGTAAATTTTTCACTTGAGGTTTAGATCAAATTAAGTTGAAATTGCCGCATTTTACACTTCACGGAGGTAAAAAATTAAATTTAAAATCATGGCAGGTATTAATACATATTGACACATTGATACAGAGAATATTGATTAGCAAAGGCCAAATAAAAAATTTTTGTGCCATAAAAAGACATGTTGTTGGGAATTTGTGGTATTCAGACACATCTGAGAATGGTGGGAATATAGCGTTGGCATAAGTTCATTACTTAGAAAAGATGTAAAAAAGTCAAGTCAAGTAACTATGGGTGAATTAATGCTCTTCACACTTTGCAAGTCACTAACCGTACTATTTCGTGATTTATGAAGAATTACGGTAGCGGGTACTTTTACCTCTGAACGCATGGCAAAACCTAAACCCACAGATGAGTCTAAGTACTAGCATTCAAACTACTACTTGGAAGGCGTTGGATATTTCTATTCAACCCCTATCCCCATTCATATCACCACTTTCCTAACCAATCGGAAATGGGCTTAGTTTTTCAAAAATAAATGCGTATCTGCAATTCATGGTCTAATTGTGAGTGGAAAAAAAGCAGTTATAGAAGGAAAAATAGGAGGAGAATGAAGAAGTGCAGACATTTTACACAAGTCGTAGAAGAAAATAATTTTTATGAACTGATAAAAAGTAATATAAAAATGAGACATCCAAAGATAGTAAAGTAGGAAGAAATTTATATTCATAGAATTCTCTGAATGGCAGAAAACCAGATATTAAAAACAATGATCCGAGTTTATCCTTTAAAACCAAAAGTTTTAAATTCTATTTCATATTTACAGATATTCTAATCCCACAAGCAATCGGGAACGTCCAGGTAGTATGATGCAGTTTCATTGACTAATAAAAAAATGAACTTCGCAAGTTTATATTAAATTGATGTAGTCTTCTTTTACTGGTTCATTACAATCACAAATCCGTATTGACATTAAATACCATCTCACTAGAGACACTAACTCACTCGAGAGATTCACTCTCGGAGATGGCTAAAAATTCTGAAGCCAAAACATAAATTTTTGGAAACGGAATCATGCTATTTCGACAGTTATAGCACTGGTCATTCATCTACATGGTCCGAGTTAGAACCCCGACTGTTAAAGACATTTTTCATTGGCATTCCCGAGCTAGTGCTGTGAAGAGATGACTTTATGTTCAGTACCCCATCCGTCGAATGAAACGTTTAATTTGGGACTAATTAGCTCCTCTCCTTTGGAGCAGGCTAATACCAACGGCATTGACATTAAATGCCATCTCACTAGAGACACTAACTCACTCGAGAGATTCACTCTCGGAGATGGCTAAAAATTTTGAACCCAAAACATTGATTTTTGGAAACGGAATCATGCTATTTCGACAGTTGATGCACTGGTCATTCATTTCCATGGTCCGAGTTAGAACCCCGACGGTTAAAGTCATTTTTCATTGGCATTCCCGAACTAGTGCTGTGAAGAGATGACTTTATGTTCAGTACCCCATCCGTCGAATGAAACGTTTAATTTGGGACAAATTAGCTCTTCTCCTTTGGAGCAGGCTAATACCAACGGCGGGTGCCTCTTCAATTTTCCATATTCCCAGGAAAAAACCTTTTAAATCGAATTAACATCCGTTTCATTTTAATTTGCTGATATGGCCTTAGTTGCCCAATTATGCACCCAAATAACTCAAAATTTATAAGAATGAATCCTCACTCCAGTAACGTAAAATTCAGGCCTTGATTTTTGCATAAAAATACGTAGAGAAGAATGCTGTTTGCCGGAATACAGCGCGACTGAAAGGTTTGTTCGTCTTCATCCGTCGAGGTAATTACGAGAAAGTGTGAGAGAGATAGAAAACAAGAGTGCATGGATTTCGGATTTCGCTAAATTTTAGAGCATTGAGGAGGAAGGACCGTTTATACTAGGGGATGGAGTGGATACTAAATTGATGGGGAAAGGAGTGGGTAGGAGGCATGAGAGGGGAAGGGGTTCATAAAATTTAACCTCCGCCCAATCGGACACCCCATATTCCTTCCCGCCCCTCGATCCCCTGCCCACAATTCCCATTTCCAACGGATCCGATATACATTCGCGCCTACTCCTCTAATTAAGTGAATCCCGAAATATTTCCCACCCGAGATGATTAAGACGCAATTAACGACACAAACACGCGAGTGGAAAAAAAATCTGGGGAAATAAAAACGTGGCATTACGACCCCCACCCACACACGCGCATACATACTCGCTACTCGTTTCACCCTCTTTCGGATTTCACAGAAAGGATTTCGAATTTTCTCGTGGAGGCGATATTCTTTTTTACTCGCTTCCCCCTGAGCCCTCGCAATAAATAAACGACTCGTGAACGAGGAAAAAACGTAAAAATATCGTCGGTGGGATAATGGTCGTGGCATACGTATACGAGAACGTTCGGGCGTGCGCTTCGTATCGAATACTATACGGTGGTATTCATGAATTGTATAATGACCAGCGCAAATTAATGGCAAGAAGATATAACAATTGAATTTCGAACATTATGAGAATTGAATGCCAGGGAGTTTATCGGTTCGAAATCCAAAAATCATTAAATGATACCTCGATTATTTTTTTTGAGGGCTTCGTTAGATTTTAATTGGCTTCCTTTAAATTTTTTCATCATTAGCTTGTCGTAAACGTGTATTTACTCAGAACGATAATTCCTTATGTCTTTTAATATGTAACTTTCAACTGATTGGTAATGTCACTGTCAAAATATAAGAAGTTTAATTAACTGCTGATCCTTATATTTATCTCAGAGTAACTTCGAGCTGTTTTTACGTTACTGATCACATTCCATACTGATTGACAAAAATATAATTTCCATTCTGTAAGGTGATATTTTTTGTTATATTTCATTGCCTGATAAACATTATTTACACATAATCATTAGGTTAAATATTAAAACAAAATAGCAAAAATTCATTCGCTTTATAATTTGAGCCACCTATTCTGATGAAGACAACGGAAAATAATAGCAGAGGATCAACTGATGATGAAACTAATTTGAAATAAATTGGAAATTTTATTGCTGTTACGTAGCTTCGTGGCAAAATTTTTTAAGCAAACAAACACTATGACGGCAATCAAAACAGTATAAGATACGAATCTTCCATAGTATTTTTGACGCATGACACAATGAAACATTATACTTTACTGAATATATCTTTAGGTCCTTAGGTAAGCACATACGTTAGTAACGGACGGTAGAGACTGAGACCATTCATTCAACTTGTTGAACATTGAATATGTATTTCAATGAGGAAGACTTTTAAATGAAATATGACTATTAATATCAATTATTAATATGATAGTTGTGTTATACCTTCCCAATTATCATAACATACAAATAGAACTTAAATATCCCAATAACCTATGTAACACAAATATTTTCAATGCAGTTATTGGAGTATAAAACATTTAAAACTGCAAAACAGAGCAAAAATTGTTGTTATTTCGTTACAAACTAGGCCCTTTAAAAGTGCGATAATTACATATAATAGCTCCAGCGTTTGAAAAAAACATACAATACGGTTAACGGCATGTTGCTTGCTTATACCTAATAGACTCGAAAGAAATTAGATGCCAACAGGCTAATAACACGCCGAAGTGTGTGAAATTGCGTTGGAATATTGCTTTAGGACAGCTATGATGCAATATGAAGAAAAATTATAATTATCAAGTTTCCAAACCAATTAGTGCAGCTCAAACTAAATAACATGAGATGCCCTTATAGGGAAGCAACAACTCCCTGAATAAAATCCGTCAAATTCGAATATATTCGGTAGATTCATAAATAAAAAACCAGGAAAATATAAGCTTCACAATGATTAGAACGTATTAGACTAGAACAATTAAAGAATAGCATTGCAGATAGAATAAAATATATTAACCTCTGAAAGGTAAAATGTTGCATCCAAATGAAATGCAGACATAGGAATTGAAGAAATTTGAGCAGAATCCACAGTTCTGTACGGATATTTACAAACGAATGGAAATGAATTCCTTCAAAATATATAAAACGCGCACACAACTTTCGATCCCTAGGTTAATTGATACCTCATTAATCCGCGACAGAAAATTTTTAAATACATTAACTCAGGGTTCTTTAATAAGAGAGAATCACTTGCGATTCTTGCAATGCATAAATTACTTCTCGCTTACTAACCTGAAAGTCGCATACTCAGTGCGAAAAACATTTTTAATCACAGTTTCATAAGAAAAAGACACCATGGGTCAGTAAAAGACTCCAAATTTCAGTGAGCTTGCTATATCCTAGGAAAATAATATTTGTTTTTTCTCCAGAACGTCTTCACTAAGTTTACAAAGCAGACACCTGAAATGGTCGAGGTAGGGTTATTCATGAGGTCGTAATCCAAATAAGACCGCATTCTTACGATGGGAGAGGTGCAAATTGCGGCAAACGGACCCTCGCTCAAGGGCGAGGGCCTTGAAAAGGATTCGTCATTGGCAACCGTGGGTGGAACAAGGAGATGGAAGATGGAGGGATGGGGTGAGGAGAGCCGAATGTGGGAGAGGGAAACAGCTGAAAAGACGATTGCGCACACCAAGATGGATGCTCGGCTCTCGGCTGAAAACCCTCCTTCCAGGGAACCTCCTTCCGATTCAATCCCGCGGCACCAACATCTGCACCCTCCTACCCTTGCCAGCATCGGGATACTTTCATCCGAGAGCGCTCCTCACTCGAACCGCTCCTCCTCACCCCTCCCACACCCTTCCGCAGCCCACACTCGCAACTCCTAGCAATGGCCCTTCTCCTGAGTCCAAACACACTCGGGCAAGAAACACCGCACTTCCTCCAATCTCGTCTTTCTATCCAGAGCGTGGGAGGTTTTCCACTAGCGTTGCTGATCGTTGCGCTGGAAATTTTCGAAGCAGAAATGGCCGAAACTCCTCGCGATTGATGACCAAAAATAGCATACGCACACAATTCGAATGCTCATCCCCGTCAAGAATAAATCCATGGGGGTATGGAGTATTTCATTACATCCTTTTGGAGGCATTTGAGGCAAGCCGTAATAATGAAGCTCTTTCAGCAGATTACGATACGTTGTAATATAACAAGCATCTTATATCAATTTTTTTGGCTATCTATCTATCATTACACATCAGAAGCTAGAACACTGAGTACTTAAGCGAAATTCGTTAGGAGAGTACATAACAAAGGTCAGCAACGCTGGGATATGGAATATTCTTGAAGGATTCTGGGTATGCCCTGAAGAAGTAAAAGAATAGGCATTTTAAATTCAAGGAAGAAAGGCATGTGATATAAGTATGATCTGTAGAGAGAATTAGTGCAGCAGAAAATGGATCAGAAAGAAACGGAAGTGATAAAAGAAATATTATGTGAACATTAACAGCAGCTCTAAAATATAATTCAAAAATGAAAGTTGCGCACGAATAAAACATTTCAGTAAGTACTAAACACATTTGAAGCTGAAGTGGGCGATATTTAAGAATATCATTTTATAACCCGGGACTAATCGTTGAATATCAAATATGAACATGAAATAAACTATTTATTTATCAGTTAGCTATTCACAGTTGGTGACCAGCACTTATGCTCAATTGCCTACTGGTAATGACCATACCATCACCATCACCATGTTTAGCGCTGAAACTAGCAGATTGACCTCGAAATACTCTACACAAAGCATCCATGTGGGTACCACTAAACCAATGAAAAATCTTTCTCTTAATCGGGATTTTGATGCGGGCCCTAAGAATGGGTATCCGTACTTTATGCACCACAAAAGCCCAATTCACATTCTTATTTATTTTCAGGTCAATGTTGCATCGAACACAAAACTTAAAATACTTCCAGTGAGCACTAAAAGAAGTTGTATTTCCTACAGATGCTTTTCCAAATGTTTCAACTACGTTATTTCCTTACGGTACCTACAACTGAGTCTTAAGGTTCAGGCGTGGAAATTTTTTTTCCGCTAGCAATAGTTTAAGGTAAAACCGGAGTAAAAAAGCCCTACGATGTATTTAATTTTTTTGCCATGGGAACTAGAAATTTCGTAGGTGATGTCATATCGTCATGACTATAGCTCCCTTTTAATACCTAATTTAACCAAAATTCTAAAATTAAGGCATTTTGAGATTAGGTTTTCCAAGCTAAACATGATTCCGTTGAGTGGAACGATTTCCATATTGTTTCTAAATTTCAAAAAGTCGTCAAGCTTGTATAGGAATAGCTTAGAAATTTAACGAGGACATGTTGTAGGTATAGAAAAGTGTGTAAGTGTATGTAAGTGTAGATTCAGAGTTAGTTTGTCCAAGCTAAAGCCTAAATCTTTCATTCATTGAAATATGCCATCTTTGAAGTGTAATATTGTATGTTTTAGCATCTAGGGTCTAATAATGAATGAGATAAATTTTTTTCTTCCTTAAACAAATATATGACCTAAAAATTGTGTACTTTTCTCTGATTAAGGTTACAAATATCTGAGTAACCTAAATTCAGTTTAATTCGTAACTCAACGGGAAAATATATAAGTAAAAATTATATAGTGATGGTAAAATAATTATTGGATATTTTATGAGATAAAAATACCATAGTTTTTGTTAAAAAATTACAATACCATCAATTCAAAACTTTTCTTCACAAAAAAATTACAACTAATCATGTTAGGAGCTATCATATCCCAGCATCAGAAACGAAAGAACTCTTTGAGATAACTAAGTTTACGCATTCTACTACATTTTCATATGCATATTTAAGAGCCCATATTTCATATGAGTTAACAATCGAAGCAAGAATTATTTTTTACAAAGCGCAAAGATAGGCAGCAAAATTATATCAATGAATGCTACGGTATATTTGGCATACATTTTCCCTCAGCTGCTATAAGTGTCGAATTGGCAATCATATATTCATATTAATATTTACCTAATTAATTCAGCATTTTATCGTGATTTCCTATCATCTAACTCTACGGCACAGAAATATGACTGTTAAGAAAAGAATATGACAATAGACGTAGGGCTTTTGAGATGTGAGTGAGGAAGAGGATAAGTTAAAGCAGGTAGAATGGACGATGAACGTGTAAATACCATAGATGGCGGGCGAGGAAGGGAAGAGAAAAAATAGAACGGGCCCAATAGAAAAATATTAAAGGTAGGTATTTTATGTACGTTTTAAGAGGCGAGGAAAATTTGAAGTGTCTTACAGGGAGAAGAATTTGGGGTTAGCTGAATATAGGGAGAAGAAGGATAGCTTGGATGGAAATAATGCGAGAAAGAATTACGCGAAACTAAAAATCAAAATTTGAGATATTACAGTCCAGGGAGAAAGATTCCATACAATCCTGCCATAACCGGAAGAATTTTAAAAATTATATTTATTATTTCTGCTGTTAATAACTCTTTTCCTCAACTAGCACGAAGAATAAGGCACTAGGGGATTTTTTCTATATTCTGACATAGCAAATGCACTCAGTTGACGTTAAACAAATTACATCTTCATGACTTTAGATAAAAAATAATGTCTAGAGTAGTAACACACCACAAACGCTTCCATGGATACTTTGCGAACAGACAAGGAAGAAAATCGAGTAGAACACATACATGCTAATTAAGCAGTGCAAATAGATGGCTGTTAGTGTCAATTCAACGACCCAATTTATGACTAAATCATATGTTTTGGGAGGTAGAGGAGGTTGAATGAGCGAGATTTTTGCGCAGGTTTACTAGAAATAATTACTGTAGCATTAATGATATTATTAAACGACTTTTGCATCGTATTTATTGCGTTCATTTGCCCAATTAATCGGCTAAAAACCCACTAACTATAAGAGAAAAAGTACTTCGTAATGGCATTTACTATTTTCCTCAGTCTAAAAACTTCAGAAAAAAATCAAGTGATGTTCCTAACTCGTCTCATTTAGCAGCTCGACCCTCTTTAGCGAAGTCCTTCTAATGCCCAAACTCCCTCTCACCGTTCCCAGAGCCTCCGATCCTCGAGAATCTAGTCTCAATCCATCTTCAGGCGCCCTCCTTGAAATGTATGTGGCGTCAAAACCTACCCCCTCCCAGGGGACCTGGTAAGCAAGGGGCGTGACTGGCACGGGCTGCCACCCAGCTCTCCCCTACCTCCAAACCGCTCACCCCGCTAGCACTGGAAATCCCGCACCTCAACCAGACCTTCCCACTCTCGTCCTTTCACGCCACAAGGAGCAGGCACACACATCTCCCCACCCGCGAGGAGGCTTCCCACCGTGACCTGAGCGTAGCCATGGGAACCGTGGGGAAAAGATGCACGACATTCGCTTCCAACCCACCCCTCCTCTCCTCCACCACCGCCTTCCGTCCCTTCCGAACCCCGCCCCTCACTAATAACCACCTAAGCTTTTCATCTCATTATGTTCAACGCGGGACCTGAATCTACACCTTATATATTTATTACACTGATGATTAGTTCCAAAAATCTGCAATTATATTGATACCTGACTCAAAGCTTAAATCGTTTATCACACCCAACAAAAAAAGACGCTAAAACAGTAGGAACGAAGTGCGTAATAGCACACATCAAGGCCTTACGGGTTCTACAATATTGATTCGATTTTCATAAGGTGGGTTTAACTTTGAACAAGTCATGATTCGGTATTAATCTGATTACACTTTATTTCATCATATAGGCTTAACAAGAGACACGAACCTTAAAGTAATTATTTTATCTCATCGCTGTTCAATGACCTAGGTGATTTCACAATACATATTGCTGTCATTCTTTATATGGAGTTTTCCATTCTACTTAAATTAAGATTCAAATTTTTTCCTCTAGGTATATTAACTATAAGATGGTACCTTAATAAAACACCTAAAATAAAGTGTTTATTTGTTGAAATGCAATAACATAATGTTTTTTTATTAATTAACAAATATTCAATACTGATTTAAAAATTCATTTTAAAAATATTTTTCTTAACTGGAAACTTTTCTTTCAGTAACTAAGACCTAACCACAAAATTCAGTCGAGCATATGTTCCGACAAATGCTTCAGCATTGTGAAACTCACTTAATATTCTTCAAAATTTTAAAATATTTCATAAATGCATAAATATTTTGTTCAAAAATAGCTATGATCTACGGAAAAATATACTAGTTGGAACGAAATAGAATGTCAACACAATATGTTTGGAAAATAAAATATCTGTAGTGAATTATCGAATCACATAGAATTGCAGTTAAATGTTACTCATTTTCACTACTCATCTACAACTCCCTATTTTCCTTTACTCGCCAAAAGTGCCTTTGAATAAATTTTGAAAAAAAGCAGCTACTAGAAAATAATCTACAGAGAAATAATTATACATACGTTATGGATAACGTGAAATGGATATAATGTGAAATAAATAAGTCAATATCATCAAAGGCATCTATAAAACTGAGCCGATAAAAGCGTTGGCATCTTTTGCCAAGGGGCGGAAGATCTCAATGGACAATGTAATCGACAGCATTGAGTGACATTAAGTGAAAGGTAGACGAATGTGCACGACGCAAGCACGCCTAGTAGACGACGCCAATCACGTTGACGAAGCCGGGATAAATGGGTTTATCCCCAGATCCGGGCGTGAAGCTGTCAGGCAGCCTGAAATTCAAAACCCACCCAGGGGCGCCCTATCGAACAGTGGGGCGCTTGGGATTCGAACACTCCTCCTTGGATTAAGGAGAAACTTTCCGCGTATCCAAGGAAAAACTCCAATGCGTCACAGGATTGCATCTACTTCAAACCCGACGCAACACATGGAGTGAAATATGGCCATGCCAATGTAGAAGTATTTAAGCCTAAAAGACGTGTAGTGCGATCCCAGTAGAATGAGCATATAATTGATATCGCTTTTGAGTACAAGGATTTCTCCAAAGTCCAATGTTTTTTGAGCGAACTTTTCAAAGAAACTATATCTATTGAATAAAGATTTGAGTACAGAAATTCTCTGGCAAATGTATTTGTCGAGCAACTGATGGTACCACTAATCTAAAGGACAATTAATGTTCATAAATAAATGAAACCGATAGTATGATACTAATGTTTTAGATATAAATGATTAATTGAACGATTTATTTATGAGGTAAATGGGAATGTAGATAAATGAGATATAAATGATAAAGAATATGATGCAGACCTGTGAAACACATTTGCGATAAAATATTTAACCAGTTATTTACACGTACCTAATAAAATGTATGCACCATGATTCATCATCAATCATTAGTCTTGAGATTAATTTGAGGCAGCTCTGCACTGAATTCTCATATCAGTCAATCTCTTCATATTTACGTATTTCTTCTATTTCACATCCTTATTCATTTGTTTTATGTATCTCAAACGAGGCATTCCTCATCAATTCTTCCCTTTCACTTCTCCCCCAGCAATTGTCTTCATCAGGCCATAATGTCTTAATGTATGGCATATTATGTTACCCGTCATCATCTTAGGGTTTCCATAAGACTTTTCTGTACTCCCACTCTTCTTAGGACCTCGTTACTCACTCGGTCGCTCCATTGAATCTTCATCTTTTTCTAAAGGACCACATTTCGAATGCTTCAGGTGAATGTTTCCAACTCTTTCACCTCCTCAAGTTTTTATCTTCCTAGTTTAGTTTTGGTTTTGGCTTCTTCTCTCCTGCTTAATACCATTATCTTAATCTTCTGATAATGTATCTTCAGATGATAATTGGCATTGTCCTTACCATGGTTATTAGAATCTTTTTCTGATAACTCTCTGTCTCCACTATGAGTGCTATGCCATCGTCAAGTCGCAGATTGCTAAATATTTCTCCGTAGATCTTCACTCCAGAAGATTTCATTCGTGGCTCTCTCGATGTAAACGTAAAATATTACAGGAGAAAGTGCACAGCCTTGTCTCACTCCTTTCCTTATTCTTGCTTCTTCACAGCTGGGTCCAGGTTTTATTACAGCTGCTTGGTTTGACTATGAATATGACTATCCAAACCAAATGTTTTATTTTAACTGAGAGGGATTACTTTTCAAATCTCAGAAAGTTGTATTAAAAACTATTCTTCGCGCTTGTCAATGCATGCGATTGTGACCAAGACCGTTAGAACGAAAAGTTTCCGAAACTTGTAGAAATGGTCGGTGTTGAAATATACTGACATCCATGAAAACAGAAGGGAGAAATTTTTGCTTCGGATATATCCCGTCGAATTACTGAGTGAATAATGTATAAAAACTACAAAATGAGATTTTGAGAAATTTTGGAGATGAATCCTTACATAAAAGCACAACAGTAGTACCTTTACTAACTTTATTTTACTATAGCAGAAGCCGGGTCCTCACTCCAGCAGAACATACAATTCCACAGTAATTATTCACCATATAGGTATGTTCATTGAATAACTCAGAAATGTGTCCTGAAAGACCGTCAATGTCAGTATCATGGTGGCTAACCAGAGTCTATAGCTTTAATAGTAATATTCTTGCTGCCCCAGTTTATGTTCAATAGGTTAGAAACAAGTTATTCCATTGAGTATTGAACAAAATCCTATTCAAGCCTATATTTATGCGGGTTTTCACGTTTTTTAGATTTAGCATGATTTCAGCATATAGTACTATGTTACGTACTATGTTACGTACTATAGTATATACCACTATTACATACTATAGTATACCGGTATGGACAGGAGGATCACTCTTCTAATAATTATCTTTGAAGGAAAGATTCCGGGCTGGGGATTAGAAGTGCGAGAACTTCTGCATCTTATTTAGAGATACATATCAGTGACATCGGATGTATAACATAGAGGTAAATGAAAAGGATGTCAAAGAACCCATAGTTATTTCTTGGCAAAGTGACAAGGCAAACCCTAAGGAACTAAATAGATGGATTCATGAATAATAACCATTTAATGAAATGCATAAGGACACAGAAGAAATAAATTAATTACGATCTCCTTTTCCGCGGGCAAAGAAACTGCTACTTGACTGTTCATCTGATAAAAATAAGGGAGCGGTAAAAAATTATTGCTAAGCATAAAAATATAATACCTATGCATACATTTCTTCAATAGTTGACCCGAAGTATAAAGTATGATAACGTCACCAAAGAAGAAATTCTTGTGAAATGCAGGCATGATAATATCTAGTATGGTGCTGAATCAATAATTTTTGTATCACCAAACTTCTCACATATATTCGCTGCGTTTCATTTTAAATTATGATTTAAAATCTAATTCATGAATTAAGGGAAATTTTTCTAATCAAGAGAATATAATACTGGGAAATCTGGATGAAAAAGAAAATACGCTTTCATCTGCTTGTGCAGGACATGTTAAAGAAGAAAAAAGAGCATGTTCTAGTCGTAAAATTTCACAAGTATAAACTAGCAACCTTCATAATTCACACGCATTTAGTGTTGGTTGAAATAATGCAACTGAGTATGCAATGTTCTATCGATTCCATAAAAAATGCTGCTACATGAATTTTAAGGAATCATTAAAGTAGCACTAGCCAATCAATTTGGAAGACGTAGTCAAGGTTTAGTCTAAAGACCGCCACGAAAAACACGTAACAATTATCACGAATCATTAGGGTAATAAAATTTCCTTTTTCTGGGGAAGTTAAAACTTTTCCCATTCCAGCTAGTCGAAAAGCACAGAGATGATACAAACTCACGAAGCGGTCATGCAATCAAAAAATACTTCAGTTATAAGCTAAGGTGAAAAATTACGTAATGTGAATAAGCTAAGGGTTTATTGCACGAAATTAATTGTGGCTGAAGAATAATTTTAAATTTTAATCCTCATAATGCCATTTTTACAGTTTGAGATTCCAAATGTGCATGTAATTGTATCAAAACCGGCCAGTAAATTTTTTCACCCTCTGAATCACGTTGCGCTCCAACGGTTACCTAGCGGAAAAATCGAAACCTACTGATAAATGCTGCACATAAAATACGCGTGACGAGAGAATTCGAGAAGACGCAAAAATAGACATGAAACACCGATTTGCACACCATAAATTTTATGCTTGGTGCATATTTGGTAAAAACAGTCAAGAGAGCAATTTGTTCAAAGGCTTCGACATTGAATAGTTATTTTTTTCCCCACGGTATTAAATTACATTCATTTCAGCGAGGGACAGACTCGTTTGTTCACTCAGGAATAGACTCATTTGTAAACGTAAAACCTGCGCACTCGTCGCAGCGTGATGATAAAAAGCGATTTAAATGTTAATCCCGCCAAGCCGTAAATTATCCTCCGACTCCGATACAATAAATTTCCCGAAGAGTCGCGACGAAAAAGTGTGTATACTGCGGAAGTGAGCTCAACATTGTTTTTGAGTGGCGTTAGACCCTCAAAACAAAAGGGACGAGCTATTTTTTCCTCGCGCGTCCGCTGTTTCTTTTTTCCCCATTGAGTTTCTCCATAAATTATCCCTCCCTTATTTCCCCGTTCCCGGTTTTCCCTTCTAATCTCTTGTCATGCATCTGCATAATGTGTCGTCGAAACAAATACCGTCGTCGTTCCCTTCCTTTGCACTTAATTTTTCACTCCGGAAATTCTTTCCCCCAACTTCATCCGTCAAGACGATTTCGTTCTTAAAAATTCCCCTATCTTCGGGTACGCCCAGCATCTCCGCATGTAATGAATCAAAATAGTCTTTCTAGAGTATGGGCAAGATCGTTTACAAGGGTCAATAAATGATAGAGGAAATACTTACAAGCATCCCGAAGAAAAAACGTTTATAATGGAGCTTTTGAATTTGAAAACTTGAGCCACACAATGAACAACACTGAGGTATGCGCACAGAATATTTTACATTTGTTGCTAGTTCTAGTGCTTCTGCAGTCGTGATTCATTCATACTAAAATAGTTTTTTTTTTCTGAAATAAAAGCCAAAGTGTGGACATTATCATTATGATCACGTACTTGCTGACATGCGTGGCCTGCTGTAGAGTCGATCATTCAAGGGTGTAGTAATGGTAGGATATAAGGAACAAATGGGATTGTTAAAGCAAAACGTTTTGGAAAGGGAATGTAGGATGCAGTGTGGGCAGCAAGAAAACGTATGAAGACTATCTATTCTCTATCGAATCCTTCAGTACTTGCTCCATATTCTTCACCCAAGAATCTCATATTTCCTCAGAATCTCATTCCTCAATGTCATCGGTTCCATCTTACCTATCCCTACCAAATTTCCCTCGCTATAGATGCTTGCACATAGAACAGAAATATTATTGTAACTGCCACGAACTGGATGTAGTTTATAAGCATGTAATGTACTAAACTAGCTCTATACACCTTCCTGTTAATATCCAAATGTTGGGTACTGAAAAAGGAAAATGAATGTAATTTAGAAACACCTGAATTCCTCTTCGCTGCTCGCTCAAAATTTTAAAAGCGAAAATTGATTTTCGACTTGGAGGG
This sequence comes from Platycnemis pennipes, assembly GCA_933228895.1. Lineage (NCBI taxonomy): Eukaryota > Metazoa > Arthropoda > Insecta > Odonata > Platycnemididae > Platycnemis > Platycnemis pennipes. The sequence goes on along the minus strand of OW121856.1, from coordinate 72,517,188 downwards.
GATTCCCGCAGATTTCCAGCATCGGCGAAGTCAAACTTGGGTTTCGCTTACCGAGCGCAACACTTCGAGACAAAAATTTGGCCATTCGGGTCCAAAAGACTTGAACAAGAGGCATAAAAGCTTTTATGACCAAAAGCAATTTCCTCCTCCTGGAAGCCGTTCAGTGTCGTTTAACAGCTGATGTTGCGTCAAAATTCCTGATTAAAAATGACCATGGTCCTCTTTATCATGCCTCAAGCTTGTGTGAAAGTCATGCTTATATATGAAACAATAACTCATCAGTTTTAAAAGTTTTCAATGAAACAATTATTATATTTTATTTATTATTATCCATTAATATACTCGTAATATTCCATGCTGCTGACCTTATATACCTAATCGTAGAATTTTTTATAATATGTATACTGCCCATCAGTTAAGCTACACCAGATATTAATGAGTGTAGATTATACCGGTGGGCAACTCTTGGAAACACATTCATTGTATCTCCCATCTGATTATTATTTTATATATTACTTCTTTGGCAAGAAATATAAACAGAAATGCATCATTTATCAGTATGTATCCACATGATAAATGACGCTCTTCGCTCAGGAAATATACGTACAGCGCTTTCACTACTCAGCCAATAGAAATAAGAATTTTTGGGTGAAAAAGTTCCTACTATTTATCATCGTTAAATACTACCCAATTGTGCCCATCCTGATATCGGTCAGGTGTTTTAGTACATCTATATCTACTGACTACCCTACAAGCCACCTCGATGGTGTTAAGCGAGTATCACTGAATATGCTTTTCAGAAATTCACCAATTTTTATACATGCAACCAACCTGAGAGGTGCATGGCACAAATTAAAAATTAACATTTTCATCTAACACAGAATATATTTTACATATACTATTTGCATATATTATATATGTTAAGTGTTTATATAGGCATGCTTAAATCGTCAAATATGCACCATATTAGTCTAATATGTGGCTTTCATTTCTCAGTTTTGCATGCGGTTCCATATCCATGTTAAGATACATCTTTGATGAGATCATGGAGTGGAAAATGATAATGCTGCAGATACCAAGAAATTTCCCAGGAAAGAACAAGATTTTTAATGTGTCAGTGATGCAGTATTTCTCAAATCTTATCTGAGTGGTCTTATCCTTCAATTTAATATGTGATCTTTTTGTTAGTTTGGTTTCGGAGTTGACCTCCTCCGTCCTTTGCCTATGTAAATGCTTGTAGGTAAATTCGGATTCATGGCAGAAATGTTCAATCTACAATGCTAAGTAATGGGAATAACAAACGTGTCAGTGTTTAATGATGGTTCGAATTCTTCACTTAAACTACTTCCAAAATTGTTAATCAACTTGGTGAAAGGAGTACTAATGATGACTACTCTAGTTGTTGATTTATGAGTAAAATATTGTTCTAGTTCATCTAAAATTTACAAACTTTAAAATTTGCACACCTTATAAGTGTCACTATTCGACTTAACGCAATAGTTGTAAATTATTACCAATTTGGCCTCACAGGCATTTAAAAAATCATATTTCCAAATGTATGATTACGTATTCATGAAATGTATTTTGATTGGCTTTCTACAATGCATTGCTATGCTACTAAATCACGAAATAATTTTTTTCATCCAAAGTTTTTTTGGAATGACTAATCTTGAGGAATAAAATGAGCTATATTACACAATGTACATATTTACGATGAAATATGCATGTTGAATTAGCTCTTACATTTGCCTGTAACTTGCTGGAAAATGCCCTTTAAACTGACCAATAATCACTCCGAAGGTTATTAAAATTCTGTAGGTATTAAAAAATATTTCTATGAAGTAGAGAAATAGTTGGGATAAACGATTCTAGGATCTATATATCACTTGTTAGTCACGGTGGCCGGCATTTTAACCTAAATTTTGCGGGTACTTTTTCCAGTTTGGAAGTCCAGCCAGTAGATGGTCCGAGCTCAAGTCTGGCAATCCAAACTATGATGCTTTGGATACTACTTCGGGGATGCTTTTTAGGTATACCTTTGGATAAACATTAGGTTAAACGGTGGAATGGAAAATAAGAAAGTAGGGAATCTAAAGAAAACCAAATACTACGGTTAAAATGTTTTCACCTTAACAGGTATCGAATTCGATACTCACATACATGAAGGGATGGGCGTATAAGTACATAATTTTCGAGTAAGAATAACAAGGAACTCTTACCACAATTAAGACAGCTGAGTTAAACAAAGCCGTTCCGTGATGCGAGAAGTGCGTAGCGTGGGGTGGGAGCTCAAAGCAGCTACAAGGAGGCATCATGGGGAGGGGTTGCGTGTCTGGACGAGGTGCTGGCTGTGTTCGGTTAGGGAGGGAGCCGGGTGATTGGACAAGCATGGCCGGATTTAGGGTGAAGTTTCCCGTGTTTGTTGAAGCTTAACCCCCATTGCAACGTCATTAATGTTATCAGGCATCATTATGGAGGAAGTTATTGATTTACAGGGGGAACAAGATTTCCCAGTGACACACGCTTATAAAGCTTCCATGCTTTACTAAGTTAGGCTTGGATGAAATTAAATTAAGGCATGTTGCTAATTAGGAGTGGATTTAAAACAGTACTAAAAAGATTTCTATGCTTTTAATAGTGCGAAAAAAGTAGATAAAGACAGCGGGGAGCAGAAAATTTATTAATGATTAGAAGTAGATCGGGATTCACTCCAAAATTAGTGTAAATATATAGGCTTTTGTGCGAGATCGATTTACTGCAAGCACCATTTCTTCCGTTACAAATAACTTACAAATAGTGAAATCAAAGATAAATAATTGGAATAAATCCATAATTTTACACCTCGGATTGGTAACTTATCATAGAATAAATCAAAGCTATACATTGCACAAGATTTTTCTCTATTAAATTGATCGCTGAAACCAAAATAAAAAATAATTAATAAGAGTCGAATAAATGTTAACGAAAATCCAATATCCTGATGATCAAATTTTGAACTAGATTACGTGTGGTAAACATGTACCACGAAAGATAGTAACGACTCGAATTGTGTCAATGCATTACACTTTATATGGAACTGATACAGTGATAAGAGATTAATTTTGAAATTTACACCTAAATTCCTTAAAAAAAGGTCATCAATTTAGATGTTAAATTAAACAGAACACGGTAAATTTCCTAAGATCATAATCAGCACAAACCATCGTTAGAGCTTGGTTCCAGAGCTGTACATGATGAGCAAATTAACCCAATAATGGAAATTTTCAATTCACGAATCATGGAAGGAGAAATAATCACAACAGAACTGTCATTGACCGTTCTCTGATGAGGTTATTATTTTGAAACTAGCGCTATCATTACTTGAAAATATTTATTGCCACAGGCGGAAGCAAAAATATATGTTTAAGGGTAAATTTAGATAATTTATAAATATTAAATCAAGTTTATCTAAATTAGTTGATCCAGTCAACCACATTAATTGTTTATATACCCGTTCAAAGAACATGTGAATTGTTGAACAGCTTTAGACGTAACATGCACCCTAAATGAGTATATCAGAAAAGAAAACCCTAGTATGAGATACATGGGACGAGCAGTGAAGGATGTGAAAGAGAAGAATCTCGCATGTATTATGAAGGAGTTGATTTTTTTTAGGTGAAACTAGGGGAAATTATGGACAGATATCATTTTAGGTATGATACCATTTATGTCCCACTGATCTTTGTTTCAGCGCCTAAGCATTATCAAGGTATTTTACGGAAGGTACCTTGCAAAGTATCTTACAGACCGTACCTTAATGACTTAACACTGCCGTACAAAACACAGCTATATTATGAAAACTAGGTCGGTTAAATAAATATTCTGTTGATATTTTACACCGTCAAAAGGACATATAAGGAGGTTAGCTAATAATGAAACAAAGTGGAGGCTTAGTCAAAGTAATCTTATGATCGTTGACCCATAATGATGCCAATGCTATGACATTCTCTTCTCAAATTTTAGAAAATGTATGTGACTAAATAAAAACGTAACATTTCCCTTCCGGTCTTAAACTATTTTTTTTACTATGAATAGCCATTCCACGTACTTTCCATTTAAATATGAGCTACAATTAAATCTGAATCCAAAAATCAAGTGAGGGTAAAAGTAGGGGTGAGTGGACAACATTTCTCTTAGTAGAGCATCTCCTGAACGAAACGAACGAAAACAGGAACCTACATTTCCACCAGCAGCACGGCCACTGTGCCTCATCTTTCCATCTCTCCTCTCTTCCTCTCTCCCCTCGATGAATATTCATGCTTGTAGAAATCCTCTGCTCGCCGGTGCGAGGTCAAACCCGATTCCCTGAGTGCCCTTTGCCGTGCATTTCGTACGACGTTCCTAATGACGCGGCCCGCAATATGTTTCCTTCGTATGATTGAGTGAGAGCAGCAGGTATTCTCCCTTGACAGAGCAAAATGGTTGAAGCTTGTGCGATGTGAGAATGTGATGTGTTTATGCACATACGATTCTGTAAGGTGCAGGGAACTTTGACATGTCCCTCTTCATTTTCCACAAAATTATTCTGCATTGAGTAGGTTGCCCGTTACACACATCCCGAAGGAAAACGTGAACGCAGAAGGAAAATAGCTTTGCAGTCACCTCGGGAATTACTTTTCCATGGTGAGAGGTCATTGGCTATTAATGTGGTTCAAGCTTCCCACTTAAATCATCGTTTTTATTACACACAAGTGCAAACCAATGCGCTTATGATTCTGTATGGTAAATGGAAATGTGATACGTTCCTTCTACATTTTCCACAAAATTATTCTGGATTGAGACGGGTTGCTCGTTACACACATCCCTAGGGAATAGGTGAGCGAAGAAGGAAAATAACTTTTAAGTCACCTCGGGAATAATTATTGCGTGATGAGAGAACATTGGCTATTAAAGTGGTTCAAGCTTCACATTTAAATCATCGTTTTTATTATACACAAGTGCAAATCAATTTATAAACTGTTAACAGAGCTAAGAAAAACGAAAATATAACCAGCAAACAAGTACAAACCTGATAAAAAAATGCAATGCGAAAGCAAAATTAGAGCGCAGAGGATAGAAATCAAAGTAAGGACGTTTTTTCGTGAAGGCAGTAAGCGAGTAGATTATAGGTTTTAGCCATTGAAAGTTTCCAAAAGTGCACATGCACGAGTTTTTTCTCAGCACAATGCTGAGAGAACGGCAGATATCATTCAATGCAAGGTTTCGGTTTCCCATCCGCCGTCTTTTCCTCCCCCTCTCTCCCCGCGGCTAGGAGTTGACAATTGCGCTTATTGATTGACATACGCCTCTTTCGAAACGTATATGTGGCCCTAATATAGAATCGAAAACTTGCGAAAACAAACATTATCCTATTATCTTTTAATGAAACTATGATATTTTCACCCACTAATACCAACTTTGAATCGTCCTATGGCTCAAAACAACTAGCTGCAACCAGAAAACAGACATCTTTCCCCAGAATAGGAATGCTAATTGATTACATTAATTAAAAGTAATGGAAATAACCATAACAAAATTTTTCACCAATTCATAAAGATGCATTCATGGCATCAATTCAATATTAAATAAAAGGTGTTTAATGAATAATAAAAGGTACTTTAAATTTTACTTTAACACCTGTGTGGCTTAAGATTAAAATTTAAGGCGTAGTGAGATTCGGGTGTGGAAAAAGTAAAACACACGAAGAAATCTTCCTGCCACAGGAAATTTCCTACTTAAGCCTTTCAATATAGGAATGCATTATGAGCTAGTGTATCTGTACCAAAAATGTACGAATTGTCATTTTAGTTTAATATTTGCTGGACTTAAATTTTGGCAATGGCTAATGGGATATCCCAGGGTAAATATGAATAATTGACTTTTCCTACTGCCCCGGTATTTCGCGGAATCGTTAATCTGTGCGGGCGGAGCGGCGAAAAGCTTGGGAAGCTTGACTGTGGTTCAATGAATCTCCTCAACATTCCCCATCTCTTCCCGAAGTCACCTCGTAAACATCAACGCCATCCAGTTTTAGTGGAAACCTTTAGACCTTTTACCTCTCGTCTTACACGCACACAAATCCCTTCCACCACGCTAACCCTCCATCTCTACTAACTCCCTACTCTCCTCCAAGCTCCATTTGCTAGCTTCCGTACGGAAAACCCACCCCACGCCCAAAATCCGGCCAGATACTCCTCTCCTCTATACCATCCGGTGGAGGTCATTCCGCGGTGCGTAGTCGTCACTTGTCCTGAAAACTTTTCAACAAACCCCCGCCCCTCCTTAACCTAACCCCTCCTACTACCCTTGATGGGAATGGAGAGAGGTGATACTTTCGCCTGCCTTATCAGTTCCAAGTTCAGACCACTCGCCTCCGTCTGGAAGAAGATCAAACAAGACGTGGCGCACAAGACTCGCAACGATATGCAGGATGGAGTATAAGGCTTCGTAGTGGAAGACGAAAAGATGGCGTTTAGAAAAGAGGATTAAGGAAATAATGACGCAGAATGAGAATTTGTTTAACGCTGTTTTGCAATGCAAGATCTTGTACGAGGAAAATAACTGATGTAATTGCAGAGAAATGGATGACGCAAGCGCTTTGTCAATTCGCAATCTGAAACATTTTAAAAGAAACTATGAAGGAAAAACAATAAAATGACTTAATGAATATGTTAAATCCCTATAAAATATCATATGCAAACGCAAATGAAAAGAGGAAGATTTTAATTCAACTAACCTTATTTCACAAACACTGTTTTAATCATTCCTTGCAGTGAGATAAATTTGATCAGATTCTAAAGATTTTCAACAGTACTATCTCAACATTTTCCAGCAATCGAAAGGATTCTGAATTTAGTTTAAAGTTCATGCCGTCAACTGAACAACAAATGAGACGAACAAATACGGAGGAATCACATTAACCAAACCTATGCCACAAAATGCGTGAAGTGGCACTATTTAGATTATTACTACACAATCAGTACGGAAAAATATTTTCCTTAACACTTCGGAGCTTTTTCTCATGTAGCCTCTGAACTTTTATCTCTCTTTTAGCATGAATGAGTAAACTTACATTTTAAAGCCATTAAAAAAAACTATAGGTGGACATTGGTTTCTAGAAAATTTGATTGTGTAGTATCATTCAAATTTAACGTAACGCATAACCTAAAATGATATTTTATTCAGAGAATTAAAACGAAGCAATTTTAAAAAATCATGAAAATCAACATGGTACGTTAATTTTACACTCCTGTACACTTCTGTGGTACACTCCTTTACTTTCAACGCCGTTGATAAAATGTCTTGAACGATGTATTTTTAAGGCAAAGTTCTAATAATAGATCTGTTATCTATTATTGGTGTTATAACCTCAAAATATCACTGTTACATTTCCTGCTTTTATACAAATTATAGATATACGAGATATCTGATAAAAAATTTGCAGGACTGATTCAGATAGTTCCTATAAAATTATTATAAACATTCAAAATGCATTGCACTCCATACTCAATAATGTATTGCATTACCTATTAGATTTTGTCCTCGTATGTTTTTATAATTCAGGAAAAAGTGTGTAAACGCAGTTCTTGGAATCTAAAATACAATCTGAGTTAAATTTCATTTTACTTTTATGGATTTAAAAACCCCTTCATTTCCAAATAAATTTAAGCTTGAAAACAGGAAAATATCGGCATGGGTCAGGAAAGGCAAGTAAAGCGGCTGGAGGAAAAGAGTAGTCAATTGTTGAGGAAAAAGATTATGGCGACATGGGCGGGCTCACTGCTGTGCTGAAGAAACGATAAGAGCTCCTTCGATGTCCCGAATGTTCCTTTTGAGTTCTCACTGAAGCCTTTAAGATATGCTGACAGTAACTATGATTTACACTTTCACAGGCATAACACACTCTTTTGTTTGTTCCCTAGCTTCTATTCGTCAATGAGAACGCTCATGAGACCTTTCCTGACACACATAATTGTCATCAGTTCATTTTGAAGGACTTCCACTTTCTTGTATCAACTGCAAAGAGTCCTGACTACTTTTAAAACGAAACCACCCAAAACTCCTTCCAATCATTACGTCTTCTCCAAATGCCATACTTGATATTCCAGAAGTTTCCGTAGACGTTTTGCAAGGATAAAACAAGGCTCTCATAAATGCTGCTTACGAAGACTTTTCAAGATGACAATTCGCCACGAATGTAAAACAAATTTCACTACTGCTGGTGTAGCTCAAGGTAATATATAGTCGCTTTGCAAAGCCAACTGTTCAAGAACGGTTTAACTAAACATATATGTCATTTAGACAAATATATACTTATATCGTGCTGTGGTAAACATATTTCTGTAGATTATCAAATGCTAAAAACTGTAATGAATCGGTATTAGTTGTTTGAGTAAAGTAAAACTAAAAAAAATTCTGTAACTATCACCTAAATAAGTAGCTCTTGATATTTCAACAAAGATTAAAACATGCCCATCCCCCCATGCCTAGGCACATTTATAGTAAGAACTTTATCTAATTTATAAGAGTATAGCGGATAACGAGCATCTCGGTCCGATTCCAAATAAAATGTCACTTACCAAATATAAGGACTTGACCCTAATTTTTGTTACTCAAGTTCAGCTGAGAAAACGCAGAAGAATTACGCGGAAATACAAGCCGCAAACTCACACTAGTACTTCTCTCCAGTAAAAATTCTAGGACTCCACGGTAAATTATCATTTTCTACTGTCTCCTTCATGATAACTGGATAGCATACTACTATCGTGATTGGCACTTATTTTCGTACCTAAGAGCATAAGAACAAATATGAATCAAATATAAATTAGGATTAAAGCTGGGCTGTTAAAACATTTTCATAGTTACTGAGTAACTACAATCATTACCACACTTTACAGTTTCACTGAGAGTCCTTGATTAAAATTATGAAATGTTTCAATGTTTTTAAATGTACTTGAATAACTTATTTTAATGCTATATAGGAGAGGAAAGAAATTTGATAGATAAAATAAGGAAAAGGAAGAAGGCGTGGATGGAAAAGGTAATAAAATGGGATTGTGCTTAGAAAGAAGTGATTGAGGGAATAACGTTGGGTAGGCGGGAAAAAGGGAAGCGAAGAACTGGTACCTTAGATAGAATTATGGGAGGCAGCATATATGAGGGGTAAAGAGGTACATCGTGTGAAATTTGGGGGGTGGGAAGAAATAAATGTCCATTTAGACATACGGTACCAGGCCATACCGGTATCAGGCTAATAATAATAATAAAAAGCAGATTCAATAAAAGTAAAATACCATTCTGATATTTCCCTGGAGTTTTTAATTTTCTAACAATTATGCCTTGAGCATATCATCGAGTATATAATGGTCAGTGGATTGACACGACCTTAAGAGCGCTCCACAAGATTATTAGGAGATTAGCTTCCGGACAACTAAATGTTAATACTGCGCAAAGAGCGAAAATAGAGCTCCAACTCATAGCTTACACCGGTCGCTTCGAAAAGTGCTGCGTGGGCAACTTGAGACACACCCTCACTCACGCATAAATGCCTTAATGGATGGCTGGGCACGTATCTATCGATTGGCCAGGGTGATGCCAAGCACACAATCCTCATTCCGTGCTCGTACACTGTCACCTCTAAAACTCTGCTTTTCGGCCAATCAGGAATGCTGCAGTCGGGATAACTCCACCGCCTCGCGATGAATCGCTGCATAAATCACACGGAAAAGATAAACCGGCCGGGGAAAAATATTTGCTCAGAGGAGTGGAAATCCCAGGAGAGAACGAGTCTCCCACGAACGGTACAAAGGTAAACGCTAATAAAAAAATGAACAACGTTCAAAAATTGTGATCTTAAAAGTTTTGAAATGCAAAAATGGATATAATGGTAGAAATATTATATTTTCAAGTATTCCGGATTTCATATTCATTCCTGTTAATAAGAGTTTTGAAATATTGTCTTAGTTACATTGCACTAAATTGATTTATCTACAAATTTTTGACACTGATAGAGGTAGTTAATTATTGAATTTAAGAATTCCTTAAGCTCTGTGAGAAAATAGTACACAAAATGTACAATAATGGAATAAAATGAGATATAAAGTACTTCTATTTAAAAATGTATTCAATCATTTCACTAGATTTCGAATGAGATAGAGTGATGACTACACTAAATGTATGAGCTGATAGACCTAGACTCTGGAAAACAGTTTCTCAGCATTCAATTATAGGTAATCAAATTCAGTTCATGAGCAGGCAAATCCAATTTATAGTTGGTTATACTGGATCGCTACTGAAAAAACTTTGCACTAACATTTCGATTCTTCCGTTTCCGCTTCTGCTAGCAATTATTAGTCAGTAATAACCAAATATATACGTGAATGAATTAAAGGACCAATATTGTTTTCACTTTCAGAATAAAACGAGCACGTGTATTGTAGCAGCTTGCAAAACGTTAAGATATACATAACTTAATTGAAACAGTATCTGCCTTCGTTTTTCCATTATCTCATCCTCATGCGTTCAAATCGTATCTTTTTAAAGTTGACAATACCAATATTAACGATTAAAGTGCATATTAAAATATATAATTGTAAAACATATAATCGTAAAATATAATATGTAATACAGAACATTTTGACTTATGTACATATAATACTTCATGTAATTGCTTATTGTCATGTTAAATGCCGACTGGTGTATATGTTTAATTTGTATTGTTTTTCTAAGGTGGCATTGCCACAGAAAATGTATAAAATGTATTATTATTATTTATTATTATTATTATTATTATTATTAAAAGTTTACATGCACGCGTAAGTTTGATAGGAAGCAATTAAAAATGTGTCTATTTTTAAATACAAATGGGACATCTACTGCAGTTAATAAATTACTTTAATGGATATCTCGAATCGTAAAACCTTCTCAGGAATTTTAATGTTAGGATCGATTCTGTGCGTAAAGCCGTGTAAAAGCAAGGTTTTTTTGTAATTCTGATAACAAAGTGCCCAATGAAAGAGATTGTGGCAGTATTGGCAGAAAATAGCATAGGTGGCAGGAAACCCGTGAGTTCAGGCAGGGAAGTAAAGAAAACCACCTTTTATCTCTGCCCTGTTTAAACACATGAATCACTATATGTGCACCCCGGAAAGGCCAATGCATTCAAATTAATGAGCCACACCACGGAAGGCAGCACAAATATTCTTTCTTCTCGCATAAAGAGCTGAAACGTTAATTGATTTGTTGAAGCACATGGGCTAAACCACCTGCCCGCACGCCGGCACGAGTGAAGCTGAATTAAAATGTAAATTTTACCCGTTGAGTGAGCATTCGTGTATTCAAGCTCCGCAGCGGCGCATTTGAGGAGGCAACGCTTCTAAGTGGAGCAAGTTGTATTCAGGACGGGAGCGGTCCATGCTCCAGCTTCCTTTCATTGCCTTTGCAGTCTTCCGACTCCCCATCACTGCCTCCATACGTCTACCCCTCTTTCTCTCCATTTCCGTCTATAGTCACTAAGCGACGAATGTGCTTGTGCACGCTTTCGGTCAGCAAAAGTATGTACCACGTCGAGTGACTTGCAAAGGAGTGGCAAATGTGGCTAAGTCCGTGCTCACGCGCGCAGCCGACCCTGTTCCGTTCTACCCTCACTCCCAACGCTACAGATTTGTAAACGCCTGCGACCAGGGAATGGGAATGAATGAGAGAGGGGGGGATGATCAAATTCGCCGAACTGAAAGCCAACGATTCAAAGCTTTTGAAGAGAATCTCGTGATCGCGTTCACCTATCCACGCGCGCGGCCTCGGAAACAGGGACATCTAATTTGCCAGTTCAAGCCTTCTTTCCACCCGCCGATATATGTCAATCGATCATGCATTCCAGGCTCTCAGATACGGAGATTTGAGCAGATAACCGCAAAACATTGCAAATGGGGTGCTGGCGATATTGCCGCGCTAAAATATGAAACGGAACTGTCAGCATCAATCATCACCATTAATATCAGCCAAAGAATATAGCAAAAAACCTGAAATAGCTTTTTATTATTTTCCTATATCCCATTACTTCTACATTTTACAATGAATTTTCATGCATATCATCTACAATAGGAAGACCATTACGTATGCAAAAATTACTTCTTAAAATTCTAGGATAATCGTAGGTAGTAGGAATATATATATTTAAAATTTGGATTGGATTAAGATAGATACAGAGCCTGATTTTAAATTATGTAATTAGAAGCAACGTAGCTTGACTTAAATCTCAAGATGTAGAGTTTCACTTGTAAATCAACTACAATCATATGACAAGAAAAGCATAAATCTATAATTACAGAGTTCCAAATGAAATCGATGAGTTGAGGAAGTTATGCTGTGAAGCAAATGAATGCTACTGAGCCCTTCGATAGCAACTATTGTACGAAGAAATGAATAAATGATGAGTCGAAAGCAACATAATGCCTCAATTTCAAAAAACCTAACCTCATACTAAAAGAGATTAGGCCTCGCCAGGAATGACTGTGTTTTATGGTTATTCTAGAGAATCGCAGGAAGAACAAATTCATGCACTAAAACCGGGAATCATCAAGTTTATTTCCACTTCCCATCCCTATACCTTGCAAACTATATACTTGTGGTTTGAAGTAAAAAAAATACTAAAAAATAAATATTTTCAATGCCCAGATAAGAGGGTAATATTGTGATAAATTTAAGGCATGGTAGTACGGGTAATTTAACTTAAAAATTATATTTCAGCAAAGTTTACTTCCTTTGAACTTCGTGAATGAATAAAGGTAGTTGTTTCAGGCTTAATTTGGTGGAATATCATAGCGAAAGAAATAATGGCAATTTTCCACAAGAATAAAGATATTTAATTTGACCGGTTTCGGTGTACAACACCATCTTCAGGTGTTGTACACCGAAACCGGTCAAATTAAATATCTTTATTCTTGTGGAAAATTGCCATTTTTTCTTTCGTTCGTGAATGAAGACCAAAACCTAATGAGGAAGAAAAACATTAGCAATTTTTTTCTATTCATCATTCTAAATTGCCGGCAACATTTTACTGTGTACATATGCATGTAAATATTTGTATGTATATACGGCGGATACTATACGTGTCGAAGATTATGAAATATACGTAACTTATAATTGACGATAGTTACATTAACTATGCTGCCCTACTAATTCTGATTTACAACTTTTAATCTCTCAGTCAATTTTCATATCCTCCCTCGGACATCAGGGCGTAAAGAACAGCCATTCATTTCTCAACCTTCTTCACATACCAGACATAATTCCATTTCCCATCCACGACTCTCCTCTTGATATATTAACTGGCGAGGAAATTTGGTTGAGAGAATAATAGAATTGAAATTAAACAAAAAATCCCACCGTTAGCGAAAAATGCTAATCGTACTGAAGAATAATTCCCATCGTGAGTGCAGCAGCGAAGCTTCCTTAATAGTGAAGTTGAGCCCATAGTTATAAGTCATCATGTAAGGATAATATAGAAAAAAATATGATTAATTTTTTTAAAACTATGTCCCAAGGGAATGCCCGCAAAAATACGCCAGGTCGACCGATCAGCCACCCCCTCCTCCTAAACCTACGGCAACATTCTCTTTAAGAGCACGAACGCACTAAATCACACAGCTTTGACATTCTAGATGGCCATTTCGGAGTGAATGCAGTAGTGCGCTAAGAGAGGAACGCTTGAGTCGATTCGCGAGCGCGGCTTTGAACTCATCGGGGAATAAAGAGCATATACCTGGGGAGTTATATTCGCGGGGTGGCCGTAGCCTATTTATCACCGAGTGTTACGCCAAGCGGAGTCCTTTGAAACAGCACGGCGATATCAACATTTCCATCCGGGCGCCGCGGGAGAAAAGGGACTCCGGAGTTGTCGTGGAAATCGCAGAATGGGGAGCGCGTTGTCCTCTATCCACACGCTAACATCGAAGCCCGATATTCCACCGAGGGATGGAACATCTGGGCATCCACCACTCCACTCACCGCAACTTAGGGCTTCTTCAAGCTTCGGCTACAGTCAAGGTGACTCGAGTCCGGACCCGAAATTAGGGATATCGTGGAGTTAAAGGATGGCAGGAGATATTCCACTGGCTGGTTTAGCCGACTGAGGGAATTTGCTATGAGCCATCCAACGTAAGGAAATATATGTGGACGATTTTCTGGATGAGATACAGAACGTATGGATCGATTCTGCAGGCTAATTTTTGACGTAAAGATTCAAGAAAGGTCTTCTAAGGGAGTGATGCTCATTTTATGTTGGTGTAATATGATTGACATAAAAAAGCAATAATAGGAAAGGAATTATGCAATGATTTTTGAGTTATATAATTGTTCATTTCATTCAAAAAACATAAAATATTTGCGCATTAAATTAATCCCTTGTAATTTCTCCGGTAGTGCAATAATGCATTTTCTTATCATAGATTTTCTACGGAAAAAAACTTAAAATTTATTAGCTACTGTGGCTCTAACTTTTACATAATCCTCAACTAACGCACTTTTTTATAATAACTCCATAACTCCCTAAATATACCTCCCTACGCGACCAACATCCTATACATTTCAGTAGCCTTTCCCCAATTAAGATTCTTTGTGCCATAAATGCAATGTACCTACATATCAAAATTTGTATTGATATCTTGCCCCTAGGTACTGATAGAGAGATTTTCTATGTGTGTTTGGTCAACTGCAGACGAAAAGCTTATTTGACTAATATTGGTACAGTTCCAGAAATAGTTCTGATGTCGTTTTTATTTTCATCATTCTCCCGCACTAACCATCAGCTTTTCATTCTTCAATTTGTTACATGTGTATTTTCTCTTTTAATTGTTTTAATCATGGTCCTTATGTTTTAATTATCAAATATTGTTCCCAATCTGTAACAAATTCTTATTTTGATTAGCGTCAAAAAGATTACAGTCTCTGGCTAACTAGCTAGAATCATTGGAGTATGTGCGAACATATTGATAATCTGATTACTTTCCCTAAGGCGATAATAATATTTCTCCAACAGTTTTACAGGATAATGCGCATGTTTATAAGCGATTACCTGCATTTTCAGGCAAACATACTTTGCTTCAAATTACGTTGCTGCTAATCCATATTCTTTGGATAAAATTAAATTTGTATGATGTGATTCCTTACCACTCCCCTGCATTTAGCAATAATTTTGAATTCTTGTAATATACTGCATAAAAATCTTTCCTGAATCCAATAAACATATAAATAACCTGGATGCCCACTGCTCTTTTCAAATAATCAATGCTAAGTTAGCAAATATTTTCTCCGTAAACAGCTGCATAAGGAACATAGTTAGTGTATGTAAAAAAATACGTTCTTTACATAAACCACACCATGTTATGCAAAGGGGGCCAAAATTTCTGAGTTGACTGAGAACACAAGGCTCTCAATTAGAAATAAAATAAGAATAGGATGTTACGAAACTTAGTCAGTAGTAAAAATTAAGTAAGAATAAAGTACCAGTTCCTGTTGCAAGCTATTTTTCTAGATCGCAGCACTACTGTATATGCCACTACCATCATACTTAGCTAATTAATCATTTTGAAGATGCCTGTCTTCTGGGTGTCCTGCCTAGTTTGTCGATTATTTCATACAAGAGTTTCGCCAGTACCTATTGCAGCAAGCATTGCCAGTTTAGTAAAGACTGAAATAATAAAAAAACGCATCAGCACATCCGCAATACAAGCATCCTCAAGCACCCATTGCTGTGAGAGCCTCATCAATCAATCATATTTAATAGACAATAGAACATTAATTTCCAGAAATAAGTATACTATTATTTTAAACTGATTAATGCTCAGGTAATGTTTAAACCAGGCTTTCTATCGTAGAGGAGGTCACTAAACATGCACTGAAGACAAAAGGAGTCGTTGAGTGTAGGGATACAAGTCCCGAAATCAAAACGATGGCATTTACCCTTCAACTTCATTCATGGCCAAAATGTAGGAATATTTGATTAAATTCTTCCTCGGAAGCCTGCCACTTCCTCTCTCCTCGAGGACCCAAGATTCAATTACCCACTTCCGAATCGACTCCCTCTTTTCCTTGTTATTTTGCTATTCTTCTTCACATTTCATAACCTTTACATGATTTGCAATCCTGTCCTTGGCTTGGATCTTGCGCTCGCTTAGCCCTCTTAATCACATCTGACAGACATGCTAGGTGAAAAAAGCGTCTCTGTAAAAGAATCTCATTAATTACTTAATCCTTCTAGGAATAGAAAATGCAATTATACTCCTTGCTGGGGGAATATTAATTCTTATAAGCAGTAGATTTTTCCCTCTTCTACAACGTGTAAGACGGCAACTCACTAGCTATATGATTTGTCGAGTATAAAACATTAAGGATGCTTTCCGTGAAGAATACGCACAAAAAAAATTTTTAATTAATTAGTAAAATATAACAAAGGTGTAAATATTAGCGTTTTGTTTAAACATGTTAACGTAAAATAAAATTAATGTTAACATTAAAATTAAGTTCCATTCAGTAGTCAAAATAACTGTTCCTTGGGTATCTGTTGTACCTATGTAAAGTGATCACTGTTCAAAACGGTTGAACAAATGCAAATTTCGGGAAGATCATGACTCGACTGACCTCCGATTCAAAACTCGAGCTGCTGCACTAATGGGCTCAGTCAGCAAAACCTGATTTTTCCGAATATATCAATGTGCATGGTGTATCATCATTAATATTATTGTTGCCAATGCCAACAATATTATTTAAATACGACTTTGATATGATTATGCAGTTACTTCCATAAAATGTACATATTCACATTAAAAAATATAATTTTTCCGTTGAAGACGGACGCACGCACACCTTAAATTTAACAATTTGGAGGAAGATTTTTTCAATGAAATGCAATGCTCAACAAGAAAAATGTTTTCTTTCCATAATCGCACACGAGAATTCTCGCTATTTTTCAGTATATTTTCGAGCATTACCTCCGTTTTGCAGATTCTCGCCAAAGCTTGTGCCAGGGAATGCCCCTGGAGGGTAATCTTCCGGTGCGCCCGTCGACACTAATTAAAAATTGTCAGTTGGACGATTAGGGGGTCCTGTTTACTAGAACAATGAGTTCCAAAGGCATTTTAACTTGCAGGGAACTAAAGCTCTCTCTCTCCCCACCAAGTGTGCTTCCCAATCGTAACAGCTGTCCTCATCAGAGTAAATAGGACTGAGAGGCTACAGACTGGACTCCACTCGGGTAATAGGGTTAGGACTAGAGTTATAGTAATACATTTTGGCAAGGAATTTAATGAAGTGACCTGGGTTTTGAGATGCTCCGGTGAAGTTTCATCATCTTCATCATCGTTCAACAATCCTAGGATTGGTTTGTCATATTTTTAGAGCTTTCAGCTGACTTTTCTTTTCTCCCACTCTCCTTAATACTTTTTCATTTTCCACACGGTCGGACTCGGCCATTTTATCTTCATCATTCTTCGGTGGCACCACATTTCGACTGCTTCCACCCTTTTCTTGCTCCGCTGCTGAAGTTTATGTCAATTTATTCATTTAACCTAATTTTTATTTCCCTAGCCAAACACAACATCCAAGCCCTGAATGGGATTTGAACATACGTTCTTTCCAAGTCGGAGTGGCACCGACCTGGCTAATACTGCCAGCACCTCAATATCTCCCAGCAATCTCAATGCGTCTTCACGTAGATGCAGCATTGATTGCTTGATTGGCCCAATTATGTTCCTGTGAATCCAAATCAAAACATGTCGCGCTATTATTTTAAGTATCATACAAACACCCACTAACTATACACAGTGTTATCAGCTCAGTTGGACGAGTCCACCACCAGGTTTTACAACTCGCCGTGGGAAACGAATTATAATCTTCAACTGCTTCTGTAGATTGCCGTACTTATGATCCGAATTTTCCATAATTATTACAAATTTTGGGTGGAAAGGGCTAAAAAATCAAAATGATAATGAATTGATTTGAAACTGCGATTATTTTTAATTTGATATATTACTCTCGTTCAACATCGATTGGCCTTTCAGGTTTAACTTACGTACTTTGGATGGATATTCTTTATATCGCTTACGTTACAAGAAATTACTGTTGTATATTCTGAGTCCTCGTTATTTCTACAATTTGCGTTTTATAAATAAGTGAACCTGAACGTGCATATTCGTAGTATTCTATTTGGCACCATTTTCGCAGTGAAACCGCATTTTCTTTCTGGCCATTAAAGTCTTGAAACACCCAAATGTTCGTCCCCTTCCTTGTGTGTACAGCTATTCATCGCTCAACGTCTGAAACTTAGGCACTTCTCTCAAGGTCGCCAGCTCCCCATTCACCCGCTCTGCGAAATCTCTCCGAACAGCTTTTAGCGACGTCACATCGTTGAGCCTCGCTAATAACGCGTTTCATCATCTTTACTCGGCAAGCGGATCATATTAAAAATAGGCTTTTTAAAATAAAATATTGCATTGCCACGCTATTCCACCACCTAGATGTTTGATCAAAACCTTGAAAAATCATTGGCATTTGAAGGGATTTGGATATTATAAGTAAATGGATTGATTATTTAACCATTTTACCAATGTTGATTGTTCATTGATGGTTCATTCCATTTTAGCCCTGATGGAGGAAAAAATATAATTTCCGAAACATAGGCCAAATAGTTAAATTTCATCATTTTTACAAGGACTGAAGTCCTGAAAAAACCATTTATATATATGTGTGTGTTTTATATGTTGATGTGTATGTGTAAGCATAACATTTCTGTGTGCTATAAATTAATTTCAAATGAATCTTACTACTCACCAAATTATGGTGCTTATTTATCTTATTGTGTCGTAAAATTATAATAAGTAATAGGCAGCAACTAAAATGTTACAAAAAGTAATGGAAAGGAGGCTCTAATCTACAATACTGCATTTTAGCTACGGTACATTATCCTACTGAGCCAAAAAGATGGAGTTTACCTAATGAGATATACTTTTCATGCCATATAATTCGCAGGATATATTCTTATTACCTTTGATAAAATAAAACTAAAATGAATGACCTTTTGAGTATTATTAAGCACCAATAACCTCTCTATACTTTGCCTGCTGAAACATCAATGTATTTAAAGGTATTTTCTAAATGGAATTAATAATTATAGAAAAGCTTAAGACTTAGTGTTCAATAGATGACAGAGTATTTGGCGTTTACTATATTATCATATTAATAAATTAACATACGTTTAGCCCGTCCTCACAAAAAACCATATACGACTAGTACTGTCCATTTTACTGTGCATTTCCATCTTAAATATGGAAAAACATTAAAAATCCCTATAGGCGTTATCAGGCGAAATAGCATGGTACATTTTCCTATCTAAGCTTTGCAGCATCTCCAGATCAAAGCATTCTTCAGCAATATTTGAAGACTAATATGTTAGTAATAATCTAAAACCGTGTAAAAAGTACTACGTGAGTATAAAGGAATATAACTTAGTATATATTAAGGTGTTCCTATGAGTACTTTCCCAATCAACACGCCATGGATCGCTATTGTCTCCGAGCTCAGGACTAACCCATAATTCCACTCCATCTTTAATGAATTCCAGAAGTGATGGCGGAGAGGTGAAGAAGCCTCAACACTTGAGCTGCCGTCACAGCGATTCCGATAGAAAGAGAGCCGTTCCGCCACCCATAACCGCACATGGGACTGCTTATGACAAGTGCCACGCCACAAGCAGAAGTTAAAGCTTTCCTGTACCAACGATTATCCCCAGGATGGCGCTCGACTGAACGATGAGTACAAGGCATTTCGAGTCGGCCATTAACGATGTTCCATTGCATATTTTTTTCCAGCTTGCTCCCACAATAAGTATGTGCCCCTCCTCCACAACTTCAGATGTCGAGTTTGTTTTCGAACCCCCTCTCCCGCTCAGCCGGTGCCAAAGCGAGTTGCATCAATTAAAAGTTTCGCTTTCTCCGAGCAGGAAAAAAAACTAACACTTTCCTCTTGATATCCAGCAGCTGAAAATGATTGCTCCATTTAGTTCTTTGGGGTTCTTTAGTGCAGTAGCCGTCGAGGTAAAAAATGTGATCTGTACAGAAAATTCCAGACATGGCAAGCGACGAAAGCAAGTGTGAGTGATATATCAAAGAATTATTACCTTTCAAATATGGCATGAATATATTGAGTCAAGAAGAAAAGAATATAGCAATAAATTGCCTAAATACATATTTCCATTCATCTCATCACACAATGCAATAGTGAACATGTAACCTCGGCAGAATTTTTTCCAGTGTCCGAAGTTATATATCACAGTGGGAACCTTAAAAATAAAGTCAGAAAAGGTCTTAGGCTACCACTTAATTCAGTAAAAAAATGTCCAAAAAGTTTGCTACAAATGCGATAAAATGAATTTACTTACCATTGAAAGAAGAATGAAGATATCAAATAGATAAAGGTTAAAGAAAATTGCAAAAAACTGCGTAATTAACTGGTAAAATGGTTAAATGCATATAAGTTATATAAATTGTACATCAGATAAATTTTTACTGTAATGGCATTTTCATTCGAACAAATGCACTTATTTCAATAATAAAATCAGATCGTTTACAATGTTACCTTCAGAAAGATAATATATTTTTTCTTATAATTCGCAAATATTTTGTAACAATTGATCTGCTTAGTACTATTTTTACTTGATAACCGAATAAGTAATGAACCGAGAGAAAAACTAATCGTCTGATGGTGCATTTTACATATTAACCTTCAATACTCAACCCACATTTCTATCTCAGAAGCTACGATTGTCATAGGTACAACTCTTAAATTATCTATGGCTCTACATACAAATTTCGACCCATAACGCAAATGGTCTGTTTTTCGGGTGGCTAAGACACTGGAATTGATTTCTACTGATGCATAGTTGATATCCTGGAAGAGAAAAAAATGCTTAAATGCTATGCCAGTTCCCGCTGAGTACAGAATATTTCTTATATAATAATTCTAGTATCTGCTCGTCGTTAAAACCCTGATTCTATCGGAGTTCTCTGTTATTAAGAGCAGGTTTATGCTGAATCCGGGTTTATTACCATCCTTGTATTACTGCTAAAAGACCGACCGCAGCCATACTAACAACATATCCCTAATATTGCAAATGGCCTTATCTCGCAAACATCTACCCATATAATAAAAATTAAATGAAGCCAAATATATTGTTTTCAGAATCACAGTAATTTTTCGAATCTTGAATCTGAAATTGACGAATGTTACAGCAGCAAAAAGATAGTAGTCATTGAGACTGAACTACATTAACAACACTTTAACGTGTGACAATTATGAAGGCATGCATCATGAAATGGCACGTTATCAACTTTAATAACAAGCTATAAAACAAATGCAATTCGAAAATGGGAGAAAATGTTTCTAAAAATTGTTAGGTTTCCACTGATGTCATGAATTAGTCATGCGACTTGGAAGAGTCAAAATGTTTTCACTCAAAGATCTAAAGGAATTAATAATTTTTGTAGCATATGGAAAATTACTTAATAAATGTAATGGCATTGATAAAAAAAACAGGAAAAGTGAGCTAAAACAGATACACTAATTTCTATAATGTATCTCACCACAAAAATTCACTAAAAATCTAGTAAACCGTCCACATAAAGCCTTCAAAATTAACCAAACTTATGTTTCAAGTCGTTTTAGATTGAATATCTACAAAACATTTTTGCACAAACATACATGTTTGCTAATAATTTTTCCATGATAAAATAAGTCCTCTTTAAAATATTTGTCATGGTTATAATGTTACGCATAAAGGCTAATCCTATTCAATGATTAACTTATTTTGCAGCTAATGCATCCGTTCAAATCTTCCCGATAACTTAGAAGTTAATTTTTTATCAATGACATGCCTCATTTTTTTGGTAATACATACTTCCGTTATTTATTGGCCACCTACGTATTCATGAGTCGGACCAATCAAACATTTGTACTGAAATTTGAAAATAATATAGGTAGTTAATTATTGTAAAAATAATAATATGTAAATGCAATATGCCGCTAATCAAAAACTAGAACTAATAAACCCATGACGATGCTCTTCCATTAATTTACGAGCAAATAATTGGGTGAAGATAATCTTTACCAATCCTCTCTCTATTTATAGCAGTTAGGGAGTCCTCTTTGGGAGTCAACCCTCGATTTCCGTTCGAAGCGTCTCAGGCCCTATTAAAAGCCACCGTAAACACAATGCGATCCGAAACAAGGTTTTCGGCTCAGATAACCCCACAGTCCCGCCCCCACCTCGGCCAACCTCTTCAAACTTCCAACTACGTCGCATCCTCCACCCCCCCCCCCTCCGTCCGCACCCTTAATCCATCCCGTCCCCTTCTCTTCTCCTTCCCTAGAGGTTCGCACCTCCGTCGACAACAAACTCCTCGACTTCAGCCAGGGTGCAAAGACGCTCTCTTCCCACAACCTACTCTCTCTCTCCGTCACCCTAGAGTGAGGAGAGAAGAAAAAAACTCTATACCCTCATGCACGCTTCCTTTCCCTTCGGGCCTCTCGAGTAGCCCTCCACCAAATCTCTTTCCCATGTCCCTAGCCCGCGAAAACCAACCTCCTCCCATATAACCCCTTCTCTCCCCTCACTGCCCGTCCCGTGGAAACCTTTAACCCACCCCGCACCCACCTCGAGGCATCCTACTCGGTCCTCCCTGGTGTAACCGCGTTCCACTACGGTTCATCCTGGAGGGGACTCCGTTCCCCATCACCCCCCTTATATCCTGCTCTTACTACTTCACAGAGCACCCCTTTCCACGCCGAAACCTCACACCCATGAACCGATCATTCTCCCTCGGACTCCTAAGACACGCACACACGTACACAACAACACACCATTCCCGACACCTCACCTCCCATCAGAAAAACCTCCTGCCTCCCCCGCAGACGCGGAAGGGGTGGTTTATACTCGGGGATTGGGGAGAGGTGGGGGAAGCTACTTTCCCGACGCTTCTACGAGTCCTTAACCGACAATGTCCATTTTCCCCACCCTTTCCCGAACCCTCATCCCACCCTCCCTCCCTCTCCGCCAAGACCCCTCCCACTTAGTAAGGGAGCACACAGTCCCTTATAACAGACTCCCTCTGTCACCGCCGAAGCCGCAGCTACCCTGAAACTTCGACGCCGCTCCCTCCCTCCCCCACGTACCCCTTCCCTCGAGCACATATGTGTACGAAGACGCGCGCGCGCAGAATCCTGGGTGTCTGATAAGGTTGGGGGAATGGGGTTGGATGCGGTGGGTGCCGATAGGGACAGCGATGGGGGAGGTATGAGCGAGCTCTCACCCCGCCTTTGTTCTCTCCCACGGGGCAAGACCAAAATCACAGACCAATTTAGCTTTTCCCTCTCAACCCACGTCGTTGTCTTCCTTACACATGCCTTCCAAATTCATTTGATAGCGCATTATTTTAATTTTAAAGTCGTGCTATCGGAATTTTGAGGACGGATGCCGAAAATGACGCCATAACTATATTCTGGGCGGCAAAGAAATTCCCAAAAAAAATACAACCAAAACTTTCTTCGAGTCCCTCCTACTCACCTTGTTATGAGCCCTTCCAATTTCTAGCTTTACAAATATCTAATTGCTGTGCTTAGGATTTAATAGTACAAAATATAAATGGTAGTAAATAATATTCTAAGGGAAAAATTATATTTTTCAGACGATAGCTAAGTAAATGATCAGATTTTTTTCTTATTTCTCTTAAAACACTACTTAAGACCAGCGGCCGTAAGTAATGTTTTAAGAGAAATAAGAAAAAAATACTTGGCCTGTAAATTATTGACCAAACAATATAAGTTTATCATCTTCGTTGACTCACCAATACTTTAAATACTGAAAATACAAAAATATATAAAAAATATTTAGCAATATAAAAGGCTCCAACTATTTAGGTAACTAAAAATACTCTAACATGTCAAAATAAATAATTTAACCAGCACGGAAAAATAACTGAAATATAATATTTTACAAAAGAATGAGATGCAGGTTGAAATTACTATTATGTATATTATGTAATAACGCAAAATACCGCAAACAGCAAATCATCATCAACATGTGCAATAATATTAACATTTTGAGGAGAACTGTGCTCCCAATGTCAATTAAGTAAATATCATATGGAAAAATGTCCGTTCAACTAATTTTAGATAAGACAGTTCTCATTTCGTTATCCTCAAATATTATATTTGAACATAAGAAAAAGGGGTCTTATTAGCATTTATCACTTGAATGAGACAAGTTGGATTAATATTTAAAAAATTCATCTACACAAAATCTATGTATGGTTACTATCTATAAACCACTTAAGGGTAATGAAGAACCCTGTGATGTTGCGGCGGAATAAATTTTATAAATATTGTCGGCATTCGGAGGGACCATATATATGTCAGCAGATCAAAAAGCTGGTAACATCTATGCATTTAATCATGGAATTTCGGTGGACATTCCCACACATCATTATATGGATCGACCAAGAAACAAGAGATTTCATATTGATACTTCACCGAAAAATAAATAATTTTTTTTCCTGCCAATTTATGACTGACATTCAGGGACTAATGTTCTCGGGATAAATGCTCACAAGCTTGATACGACAGGCCACTTTCTTCATTGCTGAGGCAAAGTCATATACGTGTAGGTCTATTAAAAATGTCCCATGGCTTGAGCCTTCGCCATGTAGACAACCTTCTTCCAGCTTAACCCACGCCGACCCCGTCACTGCCCCAGAGTCGTACGCTTCCAACTCTTCTTCCTCGCATTAAGGCGCTGCCACCCCCACGACACAAAACATTCTACCTCCCCTTTTTCCTCCTCTACCAAGCAGCCATCACACCACGTCCTCCAACCGACCTGCCTCCCCTCCCACCCATCCAGAGCGTCTTGCCCCATCCACTTTACCTCTCCTCCCATGCGGCAAATTGGCGGCACTCCCAAATTGACAGTGTCAACAGACATCACCAGATGGGCAGGAGTGGGAGATTTCGCAAGGCCTTCTGGTTGGAAGGGGGGATGCCTAGGAGGGGAGAGAAGAAGATTCACCAAGCGGATGGGGTTCCCTCGCTGGGAAGGATAGGGCTGGGGGTGGGTGTGAGGGGGGAGGAAAGCGGCGGGGGGTGAAGCCAGGGGTGTTGAGGGGGAGAGACGAGCGTCGGCGGGTGTTGGGAAAAGGAGGAGGTGGCGGTGGTCTTGGTGGCGTGTGGCTGAGGGCGAGTTTTAATGGGCGGGAAGAGAATGTGCGGTGAAGGATGTGAGTGGAGGCACTCGAAGGAAAAGAGGAAAGGGAGGTGAAGGAAACAAGCCATGGGATATCTCTTTAATGTAAGCATCTTCTTTTTTGTGTCTCATAAAATGCATCGACAATTGATGCGACATATATCACATATGCCATCGTTGGCACAAGAGCAAGAAATTTGCTCCCGGTCAAAAAAATTACCTTCCATCCAAATCGGCCACCACAAGAACCTGAATATCATATCTGATACTATACTATACTGATATCATAAAGAAAAAAATTATTTTTCACCAGGCTGTGATGAAAATCAGGAAAAAACCTTTGGGTTAGATAAAAGTCATCAAATTTCTGCTAAATAGCCATTCTATATTATGTACACCTTTCTACTCCTAGAGGATACCGAAATACGTAAACGTTCCCGCGTTATAATTATCTCCTTTCTTCAGCTTTCCTATATCAGCTACCAAGTTGCATCGAATGGAAAGAATAGCGACTTCAAAAATGCAAACAAAACTTGGACTCCTACAAGACCTTAAAATATAATGTCAAAACAAATTCACCAAATGGTATAATGATAGACACAATCATGAGGGCTGAAAGCAGGGTGAGACGAGACAAAATATAAAGGACGAAAAAATGTCGGCACGAGGCTGTAAGAATACTTTGGAACAGAGATAACCGTTGGGACGAGACGTGACTGAATATTCAGGACGGAAAAAATGTCGGAATGTGACTGGACGAAAATCATTGGACTTAGAAGGTGCGAAAGATGAGGGGAGATGGATATAACGCGACAAAATATGCTGCAGAACGAGAAAAAAAACACTTCAGGAGGAAGAAAGTTTAACAAGAAAAAAGCTGCATAAGGCTCTAAATAATTTCGCCTATACTGATGAAAAGAAAACACGTTGGGTCATCTTTAGACAAACAGCAGTAGCATAAACGATATCTGATTCAAGATGCATTTTTGTTGTCATGCATGGAAAAAGCTGGTATTTATTTCATTGGATATTTAATAATCCAAGCGTACGCTCTTAGGTTCATGACATGCATATTTTCATATCCAAAAATAATATTTAATTAAAGTATGAGTCAGAAAAAAAGAATGATTGTTTATTTTCAATTGCCATCACAGTAAAATTTATTGTACCGGTTGGGTGCTTCTAAAACGGAATACGCCCGGAATATGGAATATGTGGAATACAATTATCAGCTAAGGAAAGTGCTACCACTAATATGACACTTTTAAACTCAAAGATAATTCTTCTAAAATATATTCAGCTGATTTGCAACAATGGTCTTGAAGTGTGTTTATGGTAAAATTTAAAAAATTAATCAGGGACCAAAAAATTGGACACCGACAAAAAGACCAGAACACAATACTTTCAGAATGAAAAAAAATGTGATAAATATGACGAAACGAAAGGCGTGGCAAAAAGGTTTTCGCAATGAGGTGAGCCAAATTTCGGGACGAGACGAGGCTAAAATTTCGGGACGAGGGTTTGTTAACTTACATTCCAAGCTATGGTTGACAGTATTTACATTTTGATAAAGGCCTAGCACTCATTAGCGTAATTATGAACCGAGTTCTATGGTTTTTGACAGTTATTATGTAGGTATTTTATACTATTCGAGCTAGTGAAAAAGCACTAAAGAATACTTTTACTTGTTATTTCAGCATTTTCCTTTTATTACATAATATACCGACTTTTTAATGACTACCCAAAATTATAAGATTCTTTGGATGACTATTCTAAGGTACTAGCTAGGTATTTTTGATTGAGACAATTTTACAGCCACACTTTCACTTCGTGCAAAACGAGCTTCCGAAGACTCCCTTGTCCTTTTATAAATAAACTAATAGTAGCATTTTCCTCAATTATCCCAAGGATCTTCATCAGAATTTCAATCGTAACTAGTTTACTGCAGCCCTCCATTCCGCCCTATTCATTCTCAATTCCCTCATGCCCTGATAGGTTTTCTCTTTCAAATCCTTCTTTATTTGCCCATTATATTTCTCACTTGGTCTTCCTCACGGGACCTTCCCTTCAATTTCCCATGTGTTTCCAATTCATCTGGTTCTACTTTGTCGTAAGATTTTCCATATTGTCCTTTCATCTGCTCTTATGTACAACTCTTCGTTCCTCACTTTACTGTCCATTTCACCTTTAGCATTCTCCTCCAGCACCATGTTTCAAGAGCTTCAATTCTTCCCTTGTCTAATTTCCCGATGTTCCATGTCTTTGATCCATGGAGTGTCACGCTCCATGTGAATGTTTGTATGAAGTGCTGAGCATCGAATAATTAATCCTAAACATCAAATAGTTAATTTGAAGAGGAGCTCCTCAATACTTTAACGATTAGCTCACATTCATACCAATCAGAGAGGCATCGTATTTAACAAAATGTTTCCGCCCATTTTATTGAATAATCTGGAACAGGGTGAATTCTCAACCAAATTATAAATATTTCCATAATAAAGTATGTTAATTGAATATATTTATGCCTTTCTACACCTTCTACAAGTGGATGCAATATTTCCATTGGTTAAAATTCCATTATTTAAAAAAATAATTATTATTGTATTAATAGTCATATATTGTTATAAATATTTTTATAGTTAATTAAAATATTATTGCAATAATAATTATAGTGTATTAGTTGTTTTGGGAACAATGTATGGCACAAGGAAAATATTTCTTTGTATGATATAAATAAGCCCTTATTTTAAATTAATTAGCGGAACAATACATAATTACAGTTTTATTAAAGTTATGTTAGGATATTTTATTTCATGGAAGGAGAAGATTTTGTTTGATATAACTCAGTTTTCCTTTATGAGGAGGAAAATCCAAAAGAAATAAAGTAGATCAATATGATGTAGCTGTTGTAGCAAAAATTTTCTGAATAGATTTATTGCTTCTATGGGGTAAATTAGAGTGTCCTATATTATGAATGATTTAAACAAACTCCATCGATTACCATTGTTCTAAAAGACTTACTGAGAGCAGGTCAAATAGACCGAAGATGAAAGTTAAACCATCGGCAGTGTAAGTGTAGGATTACATTCGAGGAACCTACATTCCCCGTCCAAAACTAAGTCAATATCCAAGTTGAATGGTGATCGCCGAGAGGGAACTTGCGTAAGGAAGTAAAAGCTACCTTGCGGCTATAGAAGGATAAGAAGGGTGGGAGCCCTGAAGGAGTTTTCACAAGAAGGCGAGAAGGGGAGGAGAGCAAGGCTGGCTGGCTTCCTATCGTAATGGTGAAGGTTTTGGAAAGGCAAAACATTGGGAAAAATCGGATGGGAGATGCTCAGAGAAAGGGTGATACCGGATGGTAGTAGGAGGAATCGTGGAGTGCTCGGGGAAAGCATTCACGAGGGTGAGAGTGGGAAAAGTGCGAGAGATGCGAATACGTACCGCCAGAGACGGCGCCGAGAGTGCCGGAGAGATGAGACGGGAGTTTGAGTAGCAAGGGTGGAATGGATAGTGGTGGTGGAGATGAGTGCATGGTCTTCACGGTTCTTTCCTCCTAATGGCTGGTGCGGAAGAAGTGGACCTTCTTCCCCGGCCTTCTCGCAAGAAATTCCCATCGCCCCACTCCTCGTGTCCCAGATATCATACTCTCAATCCCCCCCGCGCCAGCGATCTCTCCTTCTAGCTCTGTGATGCTGAGCGTAACATATTGACTGTGTGGCGAAATGCAGTTCCTATGCTGAGTTTCATCAAGTTTCCCCATCTATGTTCGACCACCGTGCTGAGTTCCGTTCGTTACTTCTCGGTATGGAGCTGGCAGATTCACTCCCTCCTACTTGTCCACCCCCACAGACAATTTACGCAGTGATTGAACCGCGCAGGATTTCCATCACTTCTACCATCCTGCTTGATGAAGTGGTTCGTATAATTCAAATTCTCCCACATATATCTGTACCTAACACTAAGGCTAACAAAACTTATATATGCGATGGGGAATCAGAACTTTCAGCGTTATTATCACAAAGTTTTATCAGTTTAAGAGCATAAAGTTTTAGGAAGTAGGATTTCGTGAAAATTCAAATTGAACCAGTTACAGATTATTTGCTTTGACAGAGACTATCGTTAGTACCTTAGATTGTTTTTCTAAGTCCATTTGTTCGTAGTCATGTTCTTAAGGTATTTCTCCTAGTTTTTAAATGAAACATTGGCAGTTTCACTCATTAATGCCAATATATCCTTATATTAATTGATCTTCCACGTATTTTCGTGGTCAACTTTACTACCAACCTGCATGTGACTCGCAAATCACAGTTTGCTGACCCTTGGTGTAGGAGTAAAATTATTAACACGTAACAGAACATTGCAATGAACTCCACCATGAGATGAAAACCAACATTGTTAGCGTTCCTTAATAGTTACCAAGCAAACATAGATTGATTTTAAAGAAAAATGCTCCATTCATAGACTACTGTAGATCTCCTATAATTTTCCTTGATGGATGCACATACACATTATTAAAAACTTAACTCTATGCATATAACAATGACTAAATTGAATTTCCTAATCAATCACGCAATTAAATATTTGATGTTTACATATTTATATAATTTAGCCAATTATCATCAACTCTACGCAACCAAGTTTTCCTCTAGACTAGGCTCATTTTTATTTTTATTATCATAATATAATGCCAATCATAATAGCTACTTTCGTAAAATGAAAATGACTGGGAGCTTAATTAACAAAATCCTTAGTTCGTTGAAAGGTCACACATACCACCATTTTCTTCATCAGGCACTCAAGCTTCTCCGCAAATCAATATATTCATACTACAGCCAACCAAACGTGTAAACTATAGATGCATATATAGCACTGGCAGTTATTAAAGGTAATTTATACTTACTGTCTATTTGTCTATTTTTCTGCCAATAATCTCATTTTTAGGTAGGTATAATTTGTTCAAAAGTAGTAACTATGATACAGAAGAAAAATACTACCTAGTCTTATTCAAGTATGGGTTCGTCCTACTTCTGTTAAGTACCATAACACATGAAGAGCAAAAAAAGGAATAAACTGATATGAAATTTAAAATATGAAAACTTAATTAGTACTGAATGCTTCCAGCTCTAAGTGGAATTAGGTTATCGTACGAGAAATGAAGAGCTCTCTATTTATACTATATAAACCGTATTTGCGTACCTTTCAGTGTATAAATAAAAATAATAAACAAAATAAAAACTGAATAAACTCGTCACTATGCGTCTATTTCTTATTCGAGGAATAAATGAAAGAAAATCTAGGAGTGAGCGGGGAAAATACTGCAAAAAATCTACTTTCGTATGCCTCAATTATCCTGATGTAGATAAAAAAAAGTTTGAAAAAGACTAGCTAAAATAAAGCCTTTGACAAGGTGTCACCCAAAGGTAAAAATTAAAACAAAAAATGTAGTGATTTGCATTAAAATACGAAAGATTACGATCCATGTTAAACCCGGAAAGGAAAAAGTAGTTTAAATATTAGTGAATGAATTTTTGTATCCGAGAAGCAAAATACCGCAGTATATGTAGTATAAAAAGCTTATAGAATCATTATTACTGCATCAAAAGAATAAGAATCTCTTTGCAGCTTGAAATACAAACGTAAAAGTAAGGGTACACTTCAATAGAGCTTAAGTCAGGATTATGCACCTTTATGTTTTTGACTCATGGACGACAACAACAATAGAAAAGTGAAAATTGGAAGTATACTCTATAATCAAAGAAAAATCATAAACAAAATTGATTGATTCAGGGAAAAACAAAGAAGTTATCAAAAGAATGTGGAGAAGAAAGTCATTAATTTACAACTTAAAAAAAAAGAAATCAAAAATAAGAACGATTTTATAAGTTACATGCTATTAGCAGATGATTAAGTCATGATGAAAATTAATGAAGACAATTTACAATTGGCTGTCCATAAATTAAATCTGATAGCTAGAGACTAAAACTTGAAGATATATTTACAAAAACCCAACATAATGGCATTCTTAGGAAAGTAACCGATACGTCAATAGAAAAAAATGAAGTAATATAATCCTTCAACACAAAATAACTAAGGGAATATCATGTTTGTGTGCATCAATTCTAAATTCTCTCATGAATTACTCGCTCAATATGTTGCTAAGTTAAGAAAATAGTGCCATTATTAAAGTTAACCCGGCTTACCATCAACCACTTTAATATGTCCTAAATCCACCATCGATCCATTGTCCCAAAAAAATTCTTAAGCGTCATTTACCCTTCCTTCGGGTTCCTTTCCATGTCTAAAACAAGTAAACTTACTATGGCTTCCTCCAAACCTAGCTCACTTGAGCAAGCAGACATAAATATTCCATGGTAATGAAATCGGCAGGAACAATGCTGGTGACAGGTAGCACAGGCGAACATCCTGTCATTTAAGGCCAATGAGATTTAAACCTCATGGAAAACCGAAACCACGGGAATAGCAAACGAGCCTAACGAGAAGACATCCCCCCCCCCTCTACGGTTTCGGTCCACCCATCCCCCAAACAAACTCCTGCGCGGCCCAATAACATTCACTTCTGCCTCATCCCGCCATTCCATCTCCCTCCTCCTTGCTCTTCCTTCTATTACGCGCATAAAACACCCTTCAGGTGTCAAACACAGGCACTCAATCTCGCTCGCAGCCGTAATAAACTTAGGAAAAGGGCAAACCCCATTCTATCAGGGCTTCATTGCCTCCTATATCACAGGGCCCCTACGAGAGAGGGAGAGAGCTTAAAATCCGACGTGCCGCGGCGGCAGGCCGAACCCAAACTCCCAACGAACCGCAGACGCACGCAGGGGGACGAAGAGCAACACGCGTTCTCCCCACAGGTTTACGGGGATGGGCAGGAGTGGGTACGGGGCAAAGAACAGGAAGATTGTATCGAAAGAGAACGACTGGGTTGGGGGTATACCAGGTTTACGCAGCCTCGTGTGCAATATTCGCGTCGCCGAAGCTCAATGCAGTCCTGTCCTGTGTCCTCACAACCCCTACATGCCGTCCCCGAGAAAGCTTGGGCCGAGATGGGGTAAGCACCATCCCCCGCTCCACTTTTCTTCTTCCGCCAGCCTCCCCCTCCTCTCCCAGACACTCCCCCCGCCTCCTTTTCTCATTCACCTCCTCTCCTTAAAGAGCCCCTCGCCATTTCCCTTCATGTCTCTCTCTCCCCTCGCCCGGAGACCGATCCACTCATCCCCACACGGTCTCTCCTCCCGAAGCGCATGCACAGACAAACATCATCATTGCTCGCCTCCTTTTAGTTCCAGGCGAGCGTTGCCTAAGGGTTCTCATCTTGCTTTGAGAAGCAATCCCTTCTTCCCCCTACTCCCCTTCCCAGTCTCTCCCAACCCACCCCACCATTCTTACGTCCCCTTTTCCACTTCCGCACGTGTTTTCTTTTCCTTCCTCCTATCGCAGCATTTTTCGTGTTCTTCCGTTCTCCATACCGTTCCTACGGCTCTCTCATGTTCTTACCCTTATTGACGTTTCCAAGTTTGGCGCTTTTTTTCTTTCATTCTTATCATCGTAAATGTTATTCACGCAATTCATCTGCTTATATTGGTGCGTCGATGGTTTCCTACCAGCTGAAGTACACTTTCATGCAGTTCTCATACTTAAGTTTCCATTTTATTATGCTAATGGCTTCACTTCGACGCAATGTTCATCTACAAGTAGGCATATTTAATTTAATTTTTTTAAAGGTGCTTCAACCAACATTCACATGTAGGTATATTTCCCACCCCGCTTCATACTATTCATAACACAATTTCTCTTTCGTCCTCGTCCTCTCCTACCCAGTATCAGTTGTAAGATAATGACCATAAACGTTCTCTACTCTCTAAGTACATATTTCCCACGTACTTTAAAAGATAGGAATATGATAAAGAAGTTTGAGACTGAGAACAAAAAATATATCTATATCCTAAGGCTACTTATTTTTAACTATTAATTTTGAAAGCGTTAAAAACGTTTTGTTTCACCTTCATTTCTATTTTTTGCTTTTAAAATACTTTTTTATAGAATTTGCTCATTTTCATTCCAACCAATGGCCCTATGGATTATTTATATTTGGCTATATTTACATAACATTCTCTTAAAGATGATGAGGTAAACACTAACCATGCTGATGGTAACATAGGAATAGCCTGGATGACACCCTGATACACATATTTATGCCGCTCTTGATATGATATAGTATCTTTTATACTTAGTTAGCCTTTAATTTTAATTTCAATTTTTATGTACATGTAAATTCAGCCATGCCAGAAAAGACGATGAAAACATGTGCTAACGGAACATAATACGAAAATCATGATTCTTATGTAGTAAAAACTGCATTTTATGAGAATTTGACAATGAAATTCCCAGAAGGACATAAAAATACAGAGATATCAACTTTTTCGACAAAATAAGCCCATATACACATGAAGCGAAAGAGAAATCAGTTTATAATTAATATTAGAGTCATTGAAATATGTTATACAGACATAAATGGATGAATGGAACTTTATATGCTAGTATAGTTCTCAAAAACTCATTCATATTGCATGGATAGAATAAGGATTTCAATGGGTACAGATAGTAAATGAGTTTAATTTAGATTAAATGAGTAGGAAGCTCATCTAATGGCGTACCTATGCCCCGTACAGCTGTTTCTCCTAAGGACACGATGATAAAATTTCGCATATTTTGTCGTCATAGCAATTACAACGAAAAAACATTTCATTTTTTGTTTAAGTTTCATAAAACATACCCACTAATTTTGGAGCTCATATTTCAGATTACCTCATCTACTACAATATACAAATTAAAAACTAAAATTTTCTCATACACATGCGTTCAACATTGTCATTATTATCAATCCTAATAGATAGTATTTTTAAGTAAATATTTGGAGGCACCTAAGGAGTATATAAAAGACTTCCAAGGCCATAAAGTAGAAAATTCATAAACATGGAGATTTGACCTGTAGTTATTCGAAGCAAATACATGACACTGTTAAATATTAAAATTGAAAAATTCTCAGTTTAAAAGGTTTTCACCATCAATAATTTTCATCCACTTAGATTTCATGCCAAAGTGGGCATGCCATTTAGGCATGCCTTAATGTCACAGCTCAATTTATAAAGTTTCCATTTATTGAAAAAATTTAAAACGATGGAGGAAAAATACAGAACGCCGGGACAAATTAAGAGCTGTCACAGATATCACGACAATTCGATCCCTATTTGAGTCTTAATCTTTACGTGACACGTTTGAATCCGCTTCAAATGGGATTTCACACAGACTGTGCACACATTAGTAGAACGAATTCCATGCATTCTCCGACGTCACCAGTTGACACATCCAATGCTCAACCATGCTCCATAAAAATGGATTCCCTTCCATCGCCCTTTGGTTCAAATATTTTGATTGGACTTCTATTATATAATGTCTATTTGGTGTTTTGTAAGGCCTAGAAACGTTTCAATAACGTTTGAAATGAAAAACAACTGTTAGCAGTTGTTTGAAACCGATTTCATACCTGGTATACGTGTCATAGCTAGAAAATAATATCATGCGATGGAGCTTTGATAACAACTTTGGTATGATAAACTGTCTGTACAAGAGAGAGAAGAAAGGCATAACACAATTTTATGACACCAAGGATAAAAGTCATTACTTGCATTAAAATAAAATTTTATAGCAAAAAAAACTGCCATGGCATAGTAGTTGACTCAAGATTTTATTTGATTATGCTCAAGTTATATAAGAAATTAGTTTATTGAAATTATATGCGTAAGAGTACACAATTTTGCACTAGTTTAAATTTTTTACTAAAATAGGTTTAATGTACAATTCATTCATTCTGATTATGTTATTTATGTAGATGTTCATAATCTAACCAGCTATCTTCTAGTTGCGCTAGGTTTACTGCCATAACATAATCACGTGATCAGTGTTACGAGAAACTATTTTCTTTAGTAGCACAATTATTTCTGATAACTTAAGTACACTATCAAAAGTAATACTGCCTCATGAATAACACCTATTGGGAAATTAAAAAAAAATCCTACCACTAACTCAATTATTCTTCATCACGCTAAAAACTTAACTGCATCATAATTATTATCATCAATCAACAATCAGCAAAGAATTGGTTTGACGCATCTCAATACTAGGTTCCCCAATCAACTATCCTTAAACGCCACTTCTCTCATCTTAATTTGAAAACGGAAACTTATACCTACTTCTAGCATGAGAAATTTCGAGTTTAAAGCCTTTATCTAACCATATTTTTGTTTGAAATACCTTCTTCGAGCACACAGAGCTAGAAGCTAATTATTTAATTTGATGGAGATGAATATGATTGAGCTGAAACACAAGAGCCATATTAATAATGATCTGTAAATGAGAATATATTACATATTATTTACGCATTATACCTATTCAGTCTTTTATTAATAACAATTATTTTTGTTTATTTCTTCTAGGACAATTCTCATTGCATTTTTCAATATCAGTTATAATTTTTAAGTCACATGCAACATTTCCTTTTGGAGTGATATAAATTTAATTCTATACCGTCACCCTTAACCGCCCTGGAAGCTTCCAATTCAGCTACAGAGTACCCCTTCAGAGCCCTTACGCACGCACAATCCAATACGCCCCTCTCTCTGGATCCTACCCCAATACCCACTTTATTTATACACCGTCTGGTGCCTTTGATCACTCACCCAAGGAACTTGATTGGAGAGCTAGGCATTCTGTTTCGATTACTGCCAACTTATCTTGGAATACCCTCCTAGCTTATTACTCACTTCCTCACACCACACACAATGTGTTTCATACAAGCCCTTCCCCACCCTTTTGTCAACAGGACGTTTACTTTTATCTTCAAACTACTGCAGACAGAGGATGGCCATAAGTTTGAAAACTAGGTTTCAGGAAATACGCCTCTAGGAGGACGGTTATTCTTAACATTACCGTTTGCGGGATGAGAGATATCAAAGCAATCAGCCACTTTGGTGAATTTATTTTTCTTGAATATTTTGTAATCGAATTAGCCGTAAAGAAATAGTTCCAATAGACTACTTTGGTCATTGGGTACTATTATGGCGTTTTATTATATTTTAAATACTTAGTTATTATAGTAAAAATATCAAGTAATTATCCAATCGTTTTGGAAAGACGAAGACAAACAATAAGTTATGTGAACGGTTTTGAATTTCTCTATCCATCTCTGTTCTGGCTCAGTATATGTCTGCAGAAAGGTCATAATTTGTATTCAAACCAGCGTCACACAGTTTTGTACTCTACAAATGATCTGGCAAAGGATGTGTCATTATACTATAACGTTGCAATCGCATTTATTAAGCGTAAATTCAAAATTTCGGATTCAAAAATTTTAGCTCCATTATTTTCCCTGTTATATTTCCCTACATTATGCCTGTTTTAATATGCATATAATATTATAACAGTTCCCATTACATTATTTCGTAAATAAACCTCACTACGACTTTTAATTCTGCCGGGTATTTGTTTTTTTATTTGTCCTTATTAACCTTCATTTAAATATTTAATTCATAAATATTTCGACTTTACTTGTCTACAAAACGTCATGGAGATTGTTTACCCATGTAAGGTAATGTGTTTAGCGTATTCGCGTTTTTAGCGTATTCGCGTTTTTAGCGTAAGGTAATACTTTTAGCATATGGTAATTTCTAATCATAGAATAATTTTCGATAAACAATTGTGCTTGCATAAAAGAGCGATTCAAATTCATGTGCGATATTGTTTCAGCTATTCTTTTTAGGGCCACATTTTAATACTTTGAATTGAAATTCAAAGGTCTTGTGTGGATTAAGCCCACAGTTGGCTCATGCGCGTGTTTAAGCATTATTTATGAACATGCATACATTTAAATGTATTTATTTCAGCGAAGGCCTCCTTCCTTCCTTCTGAAAATGTGCTAGTTTTATGTGACAGATAGCGGGAGGTAGAGCCTCCCGCTTTTCATTATAGGTGCCATAACTTAACTTAGAGACATGTTAGCCTGAAGTGTCTAGTAATGATGTATCCATCGATATTAGTTGCCTATATAATTCCTGGAATTGAGTCTTTCCTCTTTTCAGCTGTTGTGGCTGAAAATCTCAAAATACCAAAATGACATCATCCTTCCCTTCATAATCGTACAATTAAAACGTATGTAAGGAATATGGATATTCATTTTATATGAAATTGCATTTTATTGCCTAGCATTGGCTAATTTCCTTCCTCATTTCTTCTTTGCAGTTGAGATGACTTATCAAAAAAATTACTGACTTTACCTATGCTACATAACTTACTGGTGTTCTTCCTGAATTCTCCCTTTATAGTTTCCAATCACCAACGTTAGTCTGCAATAACTTGGTCTTAATATACCTGATCCTAAAATAATACGTTGATAAGGAAATCAGCTGCTTAAATGTTTTTCCCCTTCACAAATGTCCATTCATCGTAAATATTTGATGCTAGGGAAAATTTGACGCTGATTTCAAATATCAAAACATTATTAATATTTATGACTCCAGAAATTCATGAGCCATTTTTTAACAACCAGTAACCAGGTAACCCTATGCGATCGAGGCGACAAATAAGCGATGGCATTGAGTATCGAAAAGCTAGGTGAAGCGGAGGCCAAAATAAATAACAGGCAACACAGCAACAATACGAAAGCGGTTTCATAAGTCAGTGACTTTTTGAATTTCCCAAACAGTAGCTTTAAATGCAACACATGTCTCGTCAACTTCCATCTATTAATAGACTGCCGTAAATTTTTGAGCAAGCTGCGCCATTTAGTTTGTGTTTGATAGCCATTGAAAGCAGACAACCTCGTGAATCTTAACGAAAATGGAAAAAAGTGAATTTTGTGTGCTGATTAAGCACTACTTTTTGCGTAAAAAAACATCACCGAAACCAAGAAAAGGCTTGATAAATACTATGGGGACTCTGCACTATCAAATTCAATGGTTAAGAACTTGTTTACAGAGTTCCGTTGTGGTCGTACAAGCACAAGTAACGCCGAACGTTCAGGTCACCCAAAAGAGGTCGTCACGCCAGAAATCGTCGACAAAATCCATGGAATGATATTGGACGATCGGAGAATGAAAGTGCATAAAGTGGCTGAGGTTGTATGCATCTTAATTGAGCGAGTACATCACATTTACATTAATATTTGGACATGAAGAAGCTACCTGCGCGATGGGTGCCGCGATTACTTACACTCGATCATAAGCGCAACCGTGTGACCACTTCAAAGGAGTGTTTGGTAATATTCATCCGCAATCAGGAAGAGTTTTTGCGTCGTTTCATTACCATAGATGAAACATGGATCCATCACACCGCACCAGAGACCAAGAAACAATCAAGACTGGTTTTCTTCGGGTTAACGTGCAACAAAGAAGGCCAAGGTGGGTCAGTCGGCCAACAAGGTCATGTCCACAATTTTTTGGGATGAACGCGGTATCATTAATATTGATTAGCTTTAAAAGGGTAAAACGATCAGCGGCGAATATTGTTCAGAGATTTTGGACAGATTCGATATTGATATGATACAGAAACGACCGCATTTTGCAAAGAACAAAGTGCTGTTTAATCAAAACAATGCGCGGGTATACACGTGTGTAGTCACCATGGCAGAAATCCATAAATTGTGCTACGAACTGCTACCCCATCCAGCCTATTCTCCAGATTTACCCCCAGCGACTATTTACTGTTTCTAAACTGGCTGAGAGGTAAGAGATTTGAGTCGAATGTAGAGGTCATCACTAAAACAAACGCCTATTTTAAGGACCTCGAGTAAACGTATCATTTGGAAGGAATAAAAAAATTTTAAAACGCCGTACTAAATTTATAGAGCTAAAAGGAGGCTATGTTGAGATATAAAACGCTTAGTTGCCGAAAAAAGTATATTTTTTCCAAAAAGTCTCTGACTTATCAAACTACCCTCTTATCTCACCGAGGAGAAACATAATTCCTATATCTAGTGATAAATACCTAAGAGTGTATTTCACAACTAACAACTATAAGCTAAGAGTGCATTTCACGAATAATTTAGGACTAAAATATTTTTTATGAATATCCTTTTCTTCGTTTCTACAACATTCCCTATCATTGCCCTATCCTCTGAAATTCTTCAATACGCCCCTTCAATGCCATGCATCAGCTAAATATTTAGCTAAAAATTTTCTCCACCATGTTATTTTTCATACAATCCAATGTTTATAATTTAGTAAAATCTCTTTTACATAGGAATCAAATCTTTTTAATCCTCTTCTTCAAAGAGTACTACTCGCTACCAGTCTATGACAGCATCCAATCAAATCTTTTCAATCCTCTTCTTCAAAGAGTGCCACTCGCTACCAGTCTATGACAGCATCCAATGCGTACAGTGTAACCTTAGGGTCACATATATTTATTTCAATAGCCAGAATCTGTCTGCGTCAAATCAAAAAATATATCTTTATCTACGTCCATATTTCCTACAAGCAAAGGTTTCATGAGTTACCTTCCATTATTAACTCTAATTCTTTCATGTCTTCTTTTACAATGAACTATTATCCCATAAACATCCTTTCCATTGCGCAAATGTAATCTATTTATTTAAGATACATTCAAGATGGGGACAACAGCAGAATTGACTCAAAACTGAATCTTGTGCCGGATGTGCCGGATATGGTGATGTGAAAGATGAAGCTTCCTCTCCGATTCCTTCCTTTGACCACAAGCACCCGCCAAGCATTCACGCATTGATATTAGTTGGCATTCACGGCGCTTATCGAAACAGAATATTAGTTTTCCAATCCACTGCAATGGGGAACATGTACTAATTGCTAAAACTTTTTGAATGTG
Source organism: Platycnemis pennipes (assembly GCA_933228895.1). Classification (NCBI taxonomy): domain Eukaryota; kingdom Metazoa; phylum Arthropoda; class Insecta; order Odonata; family Platycnemididae; genus Platycnemis; species Platycnemis pennipes. Next base: position 72,476,972 of record OW121856.1, on the reverse strand, counting down.
AAGTTTATTAGTTGAAATGCGCAGAACGAAAATTTTGATGAAGAATTAAATGGTGCTACAAAGATATTACTCTTTAAAAATTGAACGTTTTCGGCAGCTTAAATACACGACATCATCGCATGACATCACGGTACGTTATCGCTATGGGCGTGGTTAATCTCTTGTAAGTAGAGGCAAGTTGTTTATTGAATAGTTAACGAAAATGTATGTTTTTATCTCAATCGTTTAATGCAATAAACTTATGAATTACGATTTTTAGTTACTAAGTATAGAACGTAACGAGAAAATCTTGCATAAATTGTATAACCCCTGTATAAGGTGCCCTGGAATGAAAAAAACAGTGCCCTGTTTTTTTCACTTCAAGAATCTGCATTGACAAGGTGATTTCCGTTTTTTAAGAGGATGCTACCATGTGACAAATTCTCGGATTGTGCTTTTTAAATTGCTTTTCAGTTATGTTTTCGATCAACAGACGACTAAAAACCACAAAATAATATATTTGGTTCGTATGCTTCTAAAATAAATGTCTGTTTTTGTTTCAATATTGTACCTATACCGTACAGTGACGTCATAAGGTGTTTCAGGTCACGTGACTTTCGTAAGTTTACATGAACATTTTATTACTATGTAAAAATCTTTGTAGTTGGCATAGAAAAATTTGGCTCACATATTTAAATTGGCGAGAAAATTTCACATCAAGTAAATTATTAATAAACAACAAACAAATGTATGCATATCCCCCATTAAAAGATATATAAATGGCACAAATGAAAATTTAGAGCAAATTTTATTTTACATCTCCACCACAAAAATACCCTAATTGCATAAATCTCTTGGCATACACCATACCGGATATAATGTGAGGTAAGCTACCGACTGAAAGAAAGGTAATACCACTAGGCGAGAATTAAAATTTCGATTGCATCGTGATAATTTCTTCGTCTGCAGAATTCCTTAGGAATTTTTAGCTAGCATTTCATTCTCTTTCTGATAAATTGTTCAAACCAATGCAAAATGTTGTCCATCATATCGCAATTTGCAGGTATCACATAGAGCATGCACAGCTAAATAGTGGATGAATGATTCCACACAGCTTTAAAATATAGCATGAGGCTGAAATAAAAACATTTATGCCTCAAGTAAAATTTTATGGATGTGTGCCTGAAGACTCGCAACAAATGAATTTACTAGCACATACACATGTCGAAACTCAATAGAGGGCGTTTATATAAGTGGGATATCATGGAGAAAATAAATAACGATGTAACTGCTGCCATTTATCTATTAAAAAATTTATACCTCCCAGAAATTTAAAAAATTATAAGACAAAAATGGATGTATTCTCAAATATAGAGGTTAGAATATAGAAGGTAGAGGTATAAATATGTAAGCTCATGCGTTTCTGTTCATCTTAACAATGGGGTTTATCACCCCATAAACTCTTTTAGGAAACAAATTGCTCAGTCATGCTATTGTGATATCTATTGTCATGCTACACTTAAATTGTGAAATTCACCTAAAACACCCGGAAGGTCATTTACGATGCGTTACCTACTCCCAAATCATGCAGAGGTCGTAAGCTCAGAGGTTTGTAGCCCTGAGCCCACACTAAGCATGTTGGTCTGGATTCCTGCCAGGAACCTTGAGCGAGCGGGATGTAAAGGCATTAGGATGGTGGTTGAGTCATATGGTGCGGTGCAATCATCACTGACCTAAATCACTGCGTATTCGCTCAATGGAGATATACACTTCTTTCTACCGAAGAAATCATGTATCTTATAGAGTCCTTGGGGTTCGTGCGAAATAAAAATGAAAGTAAATAAAAAAGTTCCTATATAACTGGACAATGTTTTTATATAGTCCTAAATTGATAATAATAACCAGTCTCATTCATAATTATATTCAATTGGCGCCAAAGAAAATTAAATTCACCCAGGTGATTTTGAATCTGGGACCAACCTATAAGTATTTTACATTCAGAAATTGAAATCTTTAAACTGTAAATGGAACATGCCTGTAGATTATCATTGCAATAATATTTATTATAAAATGCCCTGGATTCGACAACACAAAACTAGGCTGCAAATCAATGCTCGTTTGAAAAATAAATATATAATATCACATCTTAAAAAGGAAAAACTATAGTCGTAATATACTATATTATAATGATCGTTATATCTTAAGAAGACGTAATATTATATTTACATGCCACGAAGGATTTCTATGAAATATGTGAAAATGAACAAAATTCAAGTCAAAATTAGCCGGAAAAATGTCAGGGGTCAGCTATTAACCAACGAGAAAAGCTTCTCTCACGGCAGAGATGATAAAACGCTCTTTTTCAGCTGAGGACGAAAAGACCACTCTCAAATTTTTTTACGTTTTCTTCCTTCAGCCTCGCAGGCATAAGGGCCGCGATGCATCCTAAAGTACTTATTATCTAGCACACACTCACCCCTGAGGGCTAAGTAGAGGAGGATTGTGGCCTAAATGCCCGGCCACCTTCCTTATTCCAAGGTCTCCCGATACCCCCCCCTGCTCCCCGCCTACACTCTTACCTCCATCGTGTGCACCCTCACTCACCCAGGGCTTCGAGAGCTCTGTTCGGGCCCGACGGCAAGTTTTCTCATTACGAAACTATAGCGGAAGTTTTTGACCCCCCACGTTTATATTGTTGCCTTCATGAAGGAGAGGGCAGGGGAGGCAGGAAAAAAGAATGTCCACGTAATCCTGTGGGAGGGATCGAAGAAGAAGGGGTGGGCGGCAAAGGACGCTCTTGTAGGCGGCAAAGGTTTGGCGTGTGTGGAGGTTGATGGGGTGGAAGAATGTACGAAGGGATGGTGAGTGTGAAGCGATGCGGTGAGGAAGAGGGAGGAATGGTAAGAGCCCTTGAATGTCCCAGGAACGCCCCCCGGTCCAGTCTCTCAACCTCCGTTTTGTAAGACCTACGCTGGACTCCTCTCTCTTCACTGAGACATCAGTCTCTCTCCCTAGACCTCATACACACTTTTGAAACCTAGTCAAACTCTGCTTAGTCACTGCCTTCCTACCTGTAGAATTCTTCCGTACTCGTATTAAGCCTTCAAGTTCAGAAATAGAGGTTTTTTGGGCAGATGTTCATTAAAATTCACTTAGTCGAGAATTTCAAACAATTTTACGACTACCATTATATACCAACTTTTGAGGTACAAATATACATTAGGAACATAGGCAAACCGATGGAAAAACACAGGCAACCCGTTGGGAAAAATTCATTTGTACCTCGCAGAGAAACGAGAGACTTGGAGGGAAAAGAGATTATAATGAAAGTATCACGACGCTGCATACCTCAAGCAATGTACTGGAATACTGTGATAGGTAAAGAGCATCAGACTCAGATGGATCAGAATCCAAACTCGTCGATGAAATAGAATTTTCTGAACGTTAACATTTAATGATTAAATGTCACGAGGAAATAACTTCATGGCTAGCATTAATGCCTTAGGAAGAGATTCCAAACTTTGCGCCATTTTGTGTGTTCTGATTTCTGGAGCAACGGCCGGTGCCTCACGTGTTCCAGTTCTTCATTCACTCTAAAATCAAAATGTGTCCCCTCTTTTTTTCAAATTCTCATGTGCTGGTTCCTTCCCAGTTAACCGTTTAACCCAATTACTTATTCTCTCCCAATTTAAAAACTTAGTCCTGTAATACGATAATAAGCGTAAATATTGCAGGTAATAGCGCTCCTATTTCATGGTTCCCTGAACACAAATCCGGCCATGGTAGACGTTTTAGTTTACATTTCACCATCTAACCTAGTCCATATTGAGTCCTACCTAAACAAATACAATATCCTGCCCAATGCATGGATATTGTATTTGTTTAGGTAGGACTCAATATGGACTAGGTTAGATGGTGAAATGTAAACTAAAACGTTTAGCGCATCTAAAAACCCAAGTCTACAATTTACTGAACATGAATTCCAATTCAGTTACATTTTTCTATCGTCCTTTTAAAACAAAAAAGTGGAAACTCGGTCACAGGTATTTTAGACAAATAGTGTGCCACATTGCAGAAGGATATCATAAATGTTACGTTTTAATAATTGCTCGTCAATTAAACTACGTAAAGGCCACAGTATTCTTATACAGATGCAACAGACTTTTTTCAATTCTCAAGTAGAAGGGACTATCCCAAGCCCATTGACGGCGAGTATTAGGCCACTGGGTAGATTTAAGTACAGAATTGGTGATGGCGTAAAATTCTTGGGCATCTTCTTCCGTCTCATGGTTCTGGATAATTCAACGGCGTGATACCCAAACATAACAGCACTTGAAATAAGGTCGAACCTCCAATACCATGAAAAAAACTCGTCATATATGTCTGTAGGGATATATAAGTGGCCAACTACTTCGCATGATTTAGCAAATAAAGATTTGATATTTAAATATTGAAAGATATTTGCTATCAAAATAAACTAAAATCAATAAATTCATACGGACTAGTTATACTTAAGTGGTACTATGTAACCTGTGCCATTTCTCGGACCTATCTTTCTTTTCAGGATGGTGGAAATGGGACAGAAAATTTATCCGGCCATCAGAATTACATTTTTGAATCACACATTGCAGACTAACTATTACCATTGAGATTAAATTGCAAGTTTTCATTTTCGTGCCCAAAAATGCAAGAAATAGTTACAATTCCCCAAAAAATGGAACACATTGTAATTTAGAAAAAAGGGCAAATTTTCACTAAGGTAACATGATAATTTGTTTTACATTTGAAAAATAATTAAAATACAACGAGCATTGTGAATATTAAGTTGGTCTGATTTTATTTCGAAAAAATATCGCAATCAGTAGATGCTATTAGAGACTTTATTACATACATGTTAGCGAAAGATACCAAGAAAGATTCATTTGGCTTATAAGTGGTATATCCATATTGTATCTGTGCTCTTAGTGCAAATACCAAGCAATATAGTTTCAGAAGCAGCCTTTTACTCCGTGTGAAATTAAAAACCAAGGCAAAAAGGTAATTATCCTATTAGTTACGTATAGCAAGCGCATTAGAAATAGCTAAAGTTAGGTCAGCTTCAGAATCCCTAAGCAATGCCTGCGATTGGATTCTGAAAAAAATTGTTTTCTGGTTTTTCAGGTGATAGTAAAGCTCCGTTAAACTGAAATGGCAAATTTAGTACCTACGATAAATCCATCCACTTTTCTTTTTCGTGCTAACGTTTGTGCCGACTACAAATACAGGAATCCAGGCTTAGATATAAGAGGAAATAGAAGATTGGAGAGGGGGAGAGAGACTGAAATTCGGCAAGTGGACGAGAGGGGGAAGAGGGATGGTGAGCGGAGAGAAGGATTGAGAGGAAAGGGGGAATAAGGAATGGCCGCACAAGGGTTGAAGAGTGCAGTTTTTTTTGTATGTAAAGGTTTCTGGAAGAGGGAAAGAGGAAGAGAGAGGAAAGGAAGGACTGGAAAGCCATGGATGCGCGGCCCCAGAACTCGTTTGTTTCCCTTTCCTCTCGGAAAAAGAGATACGAAAAGGGCGGAAGGATGTGACGTCATATTCCCCTTCGGGAGGCAATGTGAATCCCCAAGGGAGTCATATCTGGGTTCTTTGCGCGCCTAGTCTGTGCGCACCCGGAGAAGTCACGGCGAATCCCTATACCAAAGCCCTTCCACAATACCCTTCTCCTTCGCTCACCCCAAAAAGCTGCCCCTTCTCCACCATAGGAGCCTGCTCTCCAGGCGCCTCTCTCACTCCCTGTTGTCCCCGACTCTTTAAATATTCCCGCTCTCCATCATATCAGGGGCGGCGGAGGAGTTCGCGGCCTTCCCTCCCGAGTCCTTTCGACCCCTTAGCCTGGGCGACCCTTTAGCCCAGCCCCCTACCCGAGCCGCACGGTGCAACTTTGCTGGTCGTCTTGGAAATGCCCAGGGACCGGGCAAGAAAAAGGGGGCCAATGTGACCTCAGAGAGGTGCATGAGTGCTTGGCTGAGAATATGCGCTTCATAATAGGAGGATTTTTCAAGGCGAAACATTAAGCTATCTCCTCGGAGATGGCCATCTCGGAAGCCAGCCTTTTGTGGCCTCAGGAAACGAGGAGGGAAAAAAACGACATAGCCTTCTAAACTTAACGAACTTATTTGGTGAAACAATTGTGGAGGACTCGTCAAATTTATCACTCGGTATCCACACAATAAAACGCCACAGTGTATAAGCAGCCCATTTCCCTATTTTTTATTCTCAATAATTTTGGCCAGTTGTTCACCCTAACTGGGCAACGAACTTTGTTCTTTAATGAGAAACATGCCAATAAATTCTCATTTCATAGAAATAACACGTTTTTGCTCATATTAAGTCAAATTTATCCCTTATGTGTCTTAATTAGATAGCCTCATTGAATAGCGATGAATAATCACAGTTACCAGGTACTTGATCATTACCAGACACTTGAACAGACATTTCATAAAAACATTTCAAAATCCCCCCTACTTCACAATTTTACTGCTCTTACAAAACTAGCGCAAGAGGCAAAGGGAAAAAAATCTGCTCCCCCCACATGCATGCTGATGTGTGCACTTCAGTCGCTGTTGGGCTCAGTGAGTTTTTTGGGAGCTCTGCCCATTCTGACTTTTCCACCAGACTTACCGTCGGGATGAGGACAGCATGAAAACTAGAATAATTTATTTATTGAAAGAAATAGCTTATTTCTCATCATTTGAATCAATCACACATCATTCTGTTGAAAATTATTTATAATGCCACGATGCACTACAGTGCATTCATAACATGCCATTTTCAGATATCTCTTGATTATGATTATATATAAGTGGATTTTAAAATTAATTGTGTGCGATAGCGTTACATAAGGTTGCTAAACGCATACCATTCTAGTAAAATCTTTTTTAACCTTGTACACTCTCTCGGGTCTACGAAAATGTGAGCGCAATAGCGCCTCATTAGATTATGAAAGATTTAAAAGACTTGGGAAATATTCAAATAAAACAAGCACGCATGGAAATCAAAAGCTAGTAATACCACCAGGGAACGGCCATTTTCAATAAATCTTTCATTTTCTCTGTTTGCCATGTATGTAATGAGCTCAGTTTGATCTTTCAGTAATATCCTTTACTTTCATCATTTAATTTAGCAATGAGTAAAACACTTCTCGAGAACAAATTAAGGGGATGCTCACAAGGGCATAATTAAATTAGCCTAATTTAGATTATTGATGTATTTTGTATTGGTACTTGTTCGTCATGCCATTTTATTTGCGTCTGTATCTCGTTGTAAACGTATGATAGTTTTCTTAATTATGCTCTAATGCACGCACACAACCGCTCGTACGTACGTGTGAATACATATGATGACCCAAAGATACCTTTTCATATGATTGCTACTACCATTATGAAATTCCTCACTAAATGGAAGCATAGAAAATGATAATTAAGCTCCATATCTGTTCCAACAAGGCTACTAATCACCGGTTATTGGAACACATGCCGGCCACGGTAGTCATGTCGGTAACACGCCTACCTGGGAAACCAATGGTTGCGGGTTTGAAACTCTCCCAGAGCATGGATGTTGCAATTATCTTGAGGATAAATATCTAAAGATAGGCGGTGTAACATAGCCTTAGGTGTAGGAACAATTATAACACAAAGACATTAACATGAATAAAAGGATGAATAGATTCGTAATATCAGTTGCGCAAATGGAGGCGCGTCAGAAACACTCTGTCCTATGCAGTGAATATTCCGTGTTTTAGGCATCATTCCATGTTATTAGAGGGTGTTAAGATAGGTACCAATTCAATTTTCTAAACTAAAACTTCAGACACGGAAGGATATAGGAATGAGTGCTATAAACATACAAAACTCAGTCCATTGAGGATAATATCGAGTTTGAAAATGTTTGCGGAAAAGGTTCTCAGAAGCGATGAGCTCTTTATCTTAGATAACTTCATACAACAGAATATATATAGTGCATTGCATATTGCATCAGCAATCGGCTAAGAGAAAATCAATGCCAAAAGCAAATAATATGATACTATACATCCCACAGCGAGTAGTTGGTACGCCAAATGTATCTTATTTCCCAGGAAGCAAGCCAAAAATGTAATGAAAGCGATGAAGAAAGATAAGTACTGGCATAGAGTATGGTACTGCGTATTGATTAGGGTATAAATTTTTCCGTCGTTTTGCTGAAATATATAAGTTTGGTATGTCAAATTAAGATAGCTCATAAAAAGTAAAACAGGAAAGAACTATTTCGTTGTGTCCTACATACTCGAATTATTCAGAATTTTTTAAATTATAGAAAGAAGTATACTTTGATATTACTCCGTCCAAATTCAGTAAAAAAGCGATCAGACACATTTTAAAAATTAATCCTCCTTGCCATAAAAATAAAATAATGTGTGTAAGATTCCACCCATCTTTTATTCATATCCACGGGGATATGCGATGAACATATAAATCTCCCTTCCGCTGGGAAACTTTTTACGTAATGCAGTTTTTCCGTTTTTTAATCCTGTTTAATCCTCTGTAAAGATACGACGTCTAGCGTTTTGATGAAGCGACAAAAAAGCCATTAATCAGGTGGGGTACACCAAAAGGGAAATGAATGCTTTAAACTAGAGTTCCACGTATTGATCTTCCGTAAAAGTTGTCTGATTGCCAAGAGTGGAACTTCCGAGGCACTTTAAAATTCAATAGTCTTAAGGAAACAACCTCTCATCAAAGCTAAATATTCAATTTATAACAGCTTTCAGGGCATCATGAACCTAGTAAACGCTAGATTGAGCCGTGAAACTAATTAAAGGTTTCGAAAAATTAAAATTGTAGAAGAAACTTTCTAAATTAATTGTAACTTAAATTCCTTGTGATGCTCTACTTTGCATTAATTGCTTTAAATTTTCATTTTCACATCTTCGTATTTGATTTTATTATTTTACCATTATATTTTGAATTAGTTACTGTCAGCTCTTAAACTAACCTTACTAATAAATTTGTAACACATTCAACGTCAAAATGTAGATATTTACTATTATTTCGTGCTTTCAAAAGTTGGACATATTTGCAGATATACCCTTGGCAAAAAACCCATGTAAATATTTCAAATTATCTAATTTACAATAAAATGCACATTTGTCCTAATAAGCCATTTTTTCCTCTGTATTATATGATTCTTATTGAAATGCATAACTTTTTTGTTGCGATTTTGACTCAGCATAGAAAAAGCAAACAAATTTGTGTTAAAAACGTATTAATATAAATTTTTTCACTTACTGCTATGGTTAAAACTCAAAATAAAGTGACAACCATTAAAAAAATATCATTTAATTTCTAGCATTTCCCGAATACTGCACATGACAAACCACCAAGGTAACCGATTTCCAACATAACCACGATTTAATTGATTCACTTAACGGTAAATTTTACGGCATGTTAACGAGGGAGGAATTCAGACGTTAAAAATAGTTTTTAAAGCACTTTACTCTCCCTGGGCACGACGATGAGTGCAACCGTACGAGGCTTTGCACACACATACATACATTAGAACTCCCGTCATTGATAAAAAAACTTAATTATACTAACGATCCAAAGTTCGGGTGCCGTTGCACCCCAAAAAGGGGACGCAACAACTTTCACACCTAGCATACAATTCCTGCATCAACACGAACTGAACGTGCCTCAGAAGCTGTGACTCTCTATCTTATTCGTATCCACTGGCTGCGCTGAAATCCACCACCAGTTCTCGTTAATCCCTCAACCAGCCTTCCTCCGTTCATCTTCATAAGCTAACCATTTCCGATTACGACATCTCTCAGCGAGTCAAATGCAATTTCCACATAATATATTGAAGACTTAGATATTTCATCCCATTTAATACACGGGAAGCTCGAAGTCCCTTCAACTAATGTCAAAACTTTACATTTTCTTCTAACCACGGCTTAAAAATTAGAAGATTTCCTAGGAACATCTGGCATTTAGCAGCAAACGTTTAGAGGACAAGCACACCCATTGTTTTGAGGGTTATCACCATAAACAAAGAAAGCACGCAGCAGGGAGGTAGGAAGTGTTAGAGGTGGAAGGATTTCTGCTTCGTTCTGTCAAAATCACAATGTCTTATTCTCCTTCCCGCAACCAACGCCTCCTTCTCTCTCATTTGATTACTCTTTCTCCCCGTCACACGCTTCTCCCTCTCTCTCAAAGTATCACTGTCAGACCCCTTTTACAGCATATCTATCCAGCGTTCAACTCAAAAATCGGGATCAATCACGTCATATTACATTCTGTGAGAAAGAGTGATAATAGCTCTTATAGGTACATGCAATCGGATTACTCAAAGGCTCCTGAAAATCGGAAACTGAACTTCCTTGTAAAATGCGAGAGCAATTATTGCAATTAACTTGTAATTTTCCCCATTTACTAAATTAACTATGGCAAATTATTTTAAGCTCACTATTTGTCTGAACTTCCTAAGTAAAAATGCAGATAATTTACATAACGGCACACTAAGATACCCGTATTTGTCAATTTATCTGAAATAATTCTCTAGATATTGCCGGAACAAATGGCAACATAAATGTTACATCTAAATGTAGCATCCAAGAAATAGTTTTTATAATTGACGCTATTAAAATGGTAACTGTAAAGTGATAATGGCTTCAACCTAAATATGTAGCTACGAACCTTCATATTTAACTGTGTATACTAGGAATAGTATCGTTGCTTATATAATATTATATATTTTTTAATAAGGTCTTTAGTGATCATCATCAACGTGGTTCAGCAATACTTATAAGGGTTTGACGTTGCTCTCCACTTGTTTTTCACATCAGTTAACCTCTTCATATTTGTATAATTCTCATATTTTTTATTCTCCACCACTAACACTTTAGAATGCCGGATGATCTGAAAGATGAACTACATCAGGCTGCATAACTACTACATAGTATAAGCCTAAATTTCTGATTCAAGGGTGATTAATACTAATTTCTTCATTGAAGTAATCATTTCATGGTCAAACTCTCTCTCCTAAGTAAAAATGCAGATAATCATTTCATGGTCAAACTCTCTCTCCTGATCTGAAAGATCTTAACTTGTACTTAATTAAAGACAATACAAGACTACCAGAGTAAAACTTTGGTTAGCGTTTTTGATTAAACATTTCATTTAAGCCTAATATATGTTGCTTCTTAGCAATCTAACCTTTATTAAAATGGGCAAAATCATCTATTTCAATATCGGACTTTATAATCATCGATCCTAACTTTACAGCTTTGTGCAATGACGAATCACAAGATTTCTCTGTAGTAACGGTAACAACTCATCTCAGAAGTACCTAGGAGATTAAAAAAATACAGAAGCTTGCTAGCTGTTGAAGCATTGCTATCTGATATTCTACCCCCTGATGAGGTTGACTGAAGATGAAGAAAATGAATGAAATCTTGGAGATTGGTGTGTATAAAACACGCCAATCTCCAAGGAACTACCTCCTTTAACCTTACCTCATTACAGTCTATAAATTCATGTTTCTAGTTTTCCAAACTTTAATCCCTCCGAATTTTTTTTATCGTCCGCTTTCATTATTGCCTCATATTGTTTAATATCACCAATTTAATTATTTTCTTCTCAAAATTTGACCCTTTTCTGTGGGCTTGAATCAATACACAAAAATTATTTTACCTCATTTTTACGTGTACCTATGGATAAAAAACATTACCCAGCATCATAAACATATTTTTTTAAAGTATTTAGTTTTGATTTTTATGAATACTATTAAAAATCACATTCACATCACATTTCAAATGTTTGAATTATATAAAACGTTTGTACACTGAGAATGATGGGTCTGAACGCTCGGAATTCTGTTAGCCAATGATCCTAATTATCAGCTGTCAACACATGCAATCACCTGTGAATAGCAGAGTTTTTTGAAGCTCTTTGAAAGTTCGTACGCGGAAGAAGATAAAATTGATTGGCTACAAAATTAGATGTTTTCGCTGTGGGAATTAAACATGCGATGAAAATAATTCTGCTCGCGGCAATTGAGGGAGTGGGTACAGTTTTTTGGTAAATTATTTCTTGGCAAGATAATAAATGCATCACCGCGTCAGAATGCGTACAAATAGAGTTTGCTTATAAAAACATAACCAAGTGTATCGAAGCTTTGTTATCGACATAAACTTCCTACTGTTCATCATTTGACATTGACTATTTTTTTATTTTAGCTCAGCTCTTATTAGCACCAAAACGATATGATTCCGCCATCACTCCCTATTAATAGCTTTTCATAGACGTACTATTTTAATTGCCTTGGACGATGGAAAATGCAAATCAATCTCGCTTCAAGTGGAATAAAGAGCTGAGAGTCTAGAGCGGAGTCGAGGGCTATAAATCCGCTCAATCAGTAACTCAATTAAATTCACAATACCCATTCGCGAGTTTAACTAGCGCTCAATTTTGCAAGAACAAGCTAATTCCTCCCGGTGGAAACCATTTTCATGGTTTTGTTTCGTGTCTAACCAATTTTTCGGAAGGCACTTTTGTTCTGAGCCTAATACTCGCGTGCCATCACCCAGACCTAAACTTCAAAACCTGAATGAAGTAGGTGGATGGAGAGACTTGGGGAGATTCGCTGATTTCTCCTTTTAGGATGGCATTAATTGGTGCATTACACCCGACACTTTTTCATTCCCACCTTCCTGAACCATAACCTCTCCCTGCAACCACCCCCTTCCCCACACTGGACCTCTCTAGCGCTACATTTCAACTCCCTGCCCCTCCTCGCCATCAGCCGCCATCTTTGACGTCGTAACGAATTTTACGATCGTTCCGGTGGTGGGAGGGAAAACATTGATGCTGCCATTCTTTTCCCTCCGAACACTCGCTCAAAGTCCTAGCCCGAGCACCTTCAACACCCCAACCCGGTCCCAAACACCGAACCGCGCACATCGAAAAACAAAAATGCGTACGGAAGCTACACACGCAGTGAAGGGTCTCATATAGTTATGAGGGTCGGCGTGCAGGGGGCAGGTCGGTCGGTTAGCTCGGCACCAGAGGGAGTCGCAGTTGGTTGTGTGTGCCCGGACGAGCAAGTGACCCCTTCCTCTAGCTTCCGTGCCTCCGTCCCCTACATTTGCCGCCGTCTCGGTTGACGAGTGGACCTGTAATTCCACACAGAGAACTCAGGGCCACAGCAGCGCAAACGAGCCCCACTAAATGCCAATACCTTTGTTCGTTAATCTATATTGTCCTCTTCGGAAAACAATTTTGAGAAATTGGCTCTTACTTTCACCACAATTTTTAACCTTGCTTCCTAATTATAAATCATGTATTCGAAGAACGCCATTTTCTAATCAAAGGGAAAAACATTTCCAATAACGTCACAAATAAAAAGCCGTTCCGTTAGCAAGTTGGTTTGTGCTCTTTAGGGGGTTTGGATATTCGGCTAAGAATTCTCAATGAGATTAATAATTTTCTAAAAAAAACAACTATTTTTATATATCCTTAACGCAACCATCATACAACTACATGAAAAGAAGGATCAAAATGATTTTGGAAATCAGAGGGCTCAGCACCTCCCACAAGATAATGAAAAAATGCTAGCTAAGGGAGGAATTAATTACATTAAATATATAAAATGGTACTATATCAGGAACAAAGTTCAAAGCATTGATGAGAAAAAACTGTGAATAAGTGTCAGATGAGAGGTTAAAAAATTTTTGCTTGCCAGATGAAGTACAGTGTTTTTCTAATGGCAAGGAAAATTTTCCTCTTGCTGACATTTGTTATAAAAATGTTAAATCCACATAGCATCGCATGGTTTTCAGAGCCAATACTAGCACTAATAAGCTTCCCACCACCAATATAGCCCCGTAAAACATATAAAACAGTTTAACCCTTGAGTTGGAGAAGCTGTTCCTTGGTAAATAATAAATTTACAAATGTCCACTGTTTACAAAAAGGATAATTTTTAAACACTGCAAAATAGCATATTTGTTATTACTCTCATTGTTTTTGTCTTTCGCTTGTTCTTTTGCACTAAATATAATGACCTACATGATATAGTAATATCTCTTTCTACATTACATGAAAATATTACTTCTAATAAGTTGTGCGAATCAAAGATGTAACCACAGTTTTCTTTCACAACTAATATACCAGTTATATCATCCATCACCACTAATATACCGATTTATCATCCATGGTGGATTTACTGTTATTCCATAAAATCATCCTTGGCAACAAAATAAATATATTGAAAATATAATACAAAATAAAGCAATAAAACACCATCCTTTCTCAGTAATATAGTTAGCATACGTGACTACAATTATATTTTACACTCATCACAATTCAAAAGGCGCCAATAACACAGAGCATATAATGAGGAATAACAATAAAGGTCAGAAAAGTGAAATGGAGAAATGAGAGAGGAAACTGGACCAAAATGATAGCAAGATACCAAAATGGCATATATGGTTAACTTGCGATATACTGTTACATATAAGGTCATGATGTCATGAGCAAAAAACCATGAAACGAATTTGACCCAATCCCTCGCTCTTTTCCACCATAACCTTCCTCTCATATGTCGCACTTACCTGACGTATATTGGCCACAGCTAGCAGCAGTTTCGTTCAGATTTTACTGAGCACTTATAAAAGGCCAACTTGTCTCCCGATGTGACTTAAACTTTGGTCTATTGTTTCAAAATTTTAAGGGATTAGCCTTCATTCCAGCTCGTTCCAGAACCTCTCGGTCTATCCATTCAATATTTTCCATTCCTCTGCAAAGGCAAATTTGAAACAATGCTTTGAGAAACAACAGTCATGACTGAAACACAAGTTAGCTAATGAAATATTTTTATAAACTGCGCCAACAGCAAACAAAGTCAAGAAAGGAAGCAAAAAAGGTCAGTGGCATCAACAGTTCCTGAAACGCAATTCTCAGCATTTCAGGTGCCTAACGATTGAAATAAAAGGTAAACTCAAGCAGAATCACGCTACAATCTCTAGGGCCACTAGTGAGCCAAACCGCCAGCCACTCGTATGTAACCTGACTACCGTAGCTAGAGATTAGAGTTGTAGGTGCATCCAGCGGTTTGCTACGCGTTTGGAATGCCCCAGCATTGTTAAGTTCGTGGAACACCGCTACTCCTACCCGCCAGCCTACGGATTTTATGAGACTTCACCCAAGTTCCCTGGAGCTTAGCGTCCCTTTCCTTGTCCACAGTTCCAACGTATCATTCGATCTGTCCCCGGTATTGTTCCCAGCATTCTATTTTCCCTACGCTCATTCCATTGCCCGCACTCTGTGTTTAAATAGATTCCCCAGCAGTCCTAAATCACGTTGGTGACCATAAATATACATTTTTTGATGTTTTATGATCGTGAAATATCTAATTATTAATCGGTAATCTGTATTTCAAAACTTTTTCACCTGATTTTCGTAATGTCCACGGGCTTTTATGGCTCAAATTATTACAAACAGATGATTCCCAGCAGGTATACATCGGATTTAAATATGAAAATAACGCTATTCAATAATTTATAAATTGATTTAAACTGCCAAAAGTTTTTATAAAATACATGTATTTTATATTTTGAGGGTTGATTTCACCAACAATAACGATAAAATTAAACAATTAGAATATTAATCATAAAAGTCAAACATTAATCTCAGGAAAAAACTGAAAATAGAAAATTTTTCTTGAAAGTATATATTTTATACCTATTCTTTCAAATTTATATGAATAATAATGAATTAATCAGATTTTATTCGTGTGTTTAAATGAATGCTCATAATGATCATAATCAATTTTTTACCCCATAGTATGCAAGCTTGCAAACGTTGAGCTCTCAGAACACCGCATTTGGCAGAATTACATGAGATGAATAGTAATTCGGGTCAACTGGGAGGATAGTGAACCAATTCAGATGTAGACCTAAGGCTACATCATTTCAAAGCTCATTTAACGTAATATTATGGGTTAATATTCCACTTCCATGCCCACATTCATCACTATTTATTTATAAGAGTTAAGCAACTTCTGGTAACTTTTCACTTTCCTTTTAAAAGTGTATTCTAGTAAACTCTTTCTGGCTACCAAATATTTCCTTCAAAAAGTACATTTTCATCCTTTGAACTCCCTTTCCTTGCAAAACCAAAACTTTCCATTAAGCTATTCATTTATTAACCATATTTCCAATCCCCTAACGATGTTTTCTAGGTAACCATTTAGAAGGGTTCTAATGCTAATGAAATATTTCCCACTTTAACGCAATAGGAACAAACATTATAAATAGTATGGCCTCAACCATTTTCTGTTGAATACATTAAAAACTAAAGGTATCAATGAACAGCCTTCCACCATTTACCACCCAAACACAGGTTATTCTGATTCCCTTACCATGGTAGCATGGTTAACTCATAGTTTGTGTATGAGAGGCCTATTCCTAACATTCATTCCTAGATTGTGAAATGTATTGTGTAATGTTAAACTAGTATTTTAATACCTTTCTCGAGGTCAGTAACATTGCAATATTCAATCCATTTCAGTATTCTTTTGGAACTGGTATAATTCAGTATCCTTATTCAAGTATAGAAAAAACATTTTAATACATTGTACTTATTTTTACAAAATTTCATCCAGCATCTTTAGCATAATGCTAAGTAAAGCTGGAAAAATATTTAAAAATGAAATCTCAAATCAATTCAACTGTTTTTTAACATCCGGTTTAACAGTAACGACTAACATGCTGAGTTAAATTTAATAATGTTCTTCTTAGAGTGCATGATACGCAAATTGTTCATGCATCTACACTTTGATGTTTGCAATATACACTCAACTCAAGTGATCGACAATTGTAAAACCTCTTTGCTCCATGCCAACATATTACGTATTACCCGTTTTCGATAAGTTAAATTGCCATCCATTAAACCCACTCATTCCTCGCAGACAAGACAGAAAATCACTCTGAAATCTTTCGTCGGCTTTGATAAAACAATGCTTAAAAACTTTTTAGCCGTCTTTTAACTTTGACGTCTAACGAAAGAATTTGTCTGCCTCGTCCATCAACTCCCCACTGCTTCCCAATTTTTCTTCCCCTTCTCCCCCGCATCCCCATCATCCACCACCTTTATCCCGATTTCCTCCCCACTATTCTCGCTTCACTCCTCCCACCACCTCTCCACCACCACACCGACTCACTGAACTCTCAAGCCTCTGGCCACTCCAGCTGGACCCTCGAACAGCCCCCCTCCACCTCACCCTTCCCACACGGACGAATCCCAGTCACTTCTCCACCCCTAAATGCTCCCTTCCCCAAAGCATGCTAACGCACAACTTTATTTACAGCCAGGAGAGGGGCGAAAGAGAGAGAGAGAGAGGGAGGGAGGATCCTCCCTTCCCTTTTCCTTCCCTTTCTGGCCGCGGGACGGGGAGGAAGAAGAGGAGGAGACTGCAGATACGGTCGAGGCAGACAAAGGGCCCTCCCCCAAAACCCTTCCCACCCTCACATGGTAGGCTCTCAAGTGTCGGGCTAATCGCACAAAAGGGCAGTTTATATCGATGGGGGGTCGAGCGGGTGAGGGGTTAGGGGGAGGGTATGGGAAAGAGGGAGAGAGGTCCCCGGGAAGGGTGTGGGGGGTCGGCCAGCGGTGTGGAGCGTGCGGGGCGATCTGTTGAGGGGTTCGGACGTGAGCGAGGCGATATAACCTGCGATGGCGGCGGTGTTTTAAGAGGGGTGTGGGGTTGGGGGGAGGCGGGTGGGGGAGGAGAAGGGCTCTCCTACCGAGGTGGGGGAGGTAGAGGTGCGCACTATGGTGGCGTGTATAAAAGGGCGGGGAGAGTTTTTCGGCGAGTTTTCTCCTCTATAGAGCCCTCCAGAGTGTGGAAAGCAGTAGGAACGAAACGAAAGTCTTTTTTCTACCCGAAAATTCTCGGCTGGCAAGAAAAATATATAAAAATAATGCTCTGTAAAATCTTTTGCACACGAAAAAATTAGTGATTAAAAGAACTGAGTTCCCCATCCACGAAACCATTTCAACAACTATGGTCATGGAGAGACAATTATATCCCCTACGTGTATTAAGAGCAAATGTAAGATGAACGATTGTATTACTTAACAGTGCAAAACATAAACATATCCAACGTTGTTACGGTATATAATCATGGTGAATAATTGATATCACCATTAAATATTGGTGGGCAAACATCAGTGGACGATAGAGGGAGGTGTAAGCAAAAAATAAAGTGCCCTTGATGTGATCTGGTAGAATTTGATGAGATAGGTGTAGAGCTGTGATTGCTTCTTTTGACGCATTGAAGAGAAAGAGTTTTAAAAAGATGATCCTGTGTTATTTAAATTAAGTTGAACTATAGAGAGGACAACAGAGGAGGAATGAAAATGTTGTTCGGTGAAAAATAAATGTCACTCGAAGCAGACTATTCGTGAGTAGTAAATGGGTGAAAACACTGGAAGTATCATATAGGTTAACTAGGTAAAAGACTCTACCACTTGCTACATGTTTGGCCGTGAAAAATCGATTTTTAAACTCTAGTTATAAGAATATTTCTGTGTGAGAAGATTCTATCCCTATTATTTATAACACTCAGTCCAGTAACTACGCCACTGCGATTCACAGAAGAATAATAATTATTCCCACTGTGGAGAAATAAATGTCGCTCAAAAACACGTTCCAACCATGTTAATATGAAACATTGCAGCATTGTTACATCTACAAATACCCTGCAAGCCACCATAAAGGTGTGTGCAGGGGGTGAATTCTCACCAAACATGCACTACATATCATGCGTAAAAAGGATTAGTTAAAGTATACTATTCTAAAATTCAATTTTTAGATTAAGGATTTTTTTGGAAAAGAGGATAAAAATAGGTTAGCAAGCATGCAATATAATGCGGTTAGTTGGGTACGCTTAAAATCCTTTTACCATCATGAAACTACCCACGCTATCCATTGATACACTCGTATTGGATATCTTTAGTCATGGGCCACGTTTGGGTTATTTCAGTTTATATTACTCACAAAGCATGAGTAAAATATATACGCACAACGAAGATCAAGGATCGAATTTTACAAAATAATAGTAACAAAAACACCAAGTAATACCAGGAAGCTGTTGGACCAACTGTCGCCATCTTGAGTGGGTAAAAGTTTTGAGAACCAACATGCACCACGCCTCCTGTCCTCCCTCATTTATTCCGACACCCCTCCCAAATTTCCCGCGCCCTCATTGGTGATTAATTCGACGCGGCATGTTCAATAGAAAGGGATTGAAGCGAGGATTCTACCTTTCATTTTCTCTTTCATCAAGTCATTACGGATTTCTCTTTTACCTTTGCCGCCGTAGCACAAAGCGAAGCGTAATGCTGTAGCGGCGGGAACGTTTTGTGGAGTGGGTGGTGGCCGAGGTTGTATGAGGGTGACGCGATGACTAAACGTGATATCGCAGCGGGGGAGAAGGTGCATTAGGTAGCGTGGCAACGTATCCACCGGGGCACAGATGTGTGTGCGAGAGCTGAATTCGTTGGAACGAGCTCGAGATTAGCACTGCCCTCGATGGATGCTGGGACGAATGAATGCTTCGGGTTAAATGGACTTCATGGTCGAAATTCGAGATAAGGGATGCAATCTTATTAATTGGTTATTTATGGCTTCCGGGTCTCATCATTTTTTTCTCCCCTCCACCTGACCCCGAGTGCCTGACGTGGTGCCACACTAATGCACTCCTCCCTCCCTTTGGGACAATAAAATAATTCCCGCAAAATAGGGCTTTTAACATGCTCGAAAAGCTTTCAAGCCAGGAATTCGCGATAATGTAATTCAATTACTTTTTCAGTTCGGTCATAGATTTTTACGAACCGTCTTTCACCATGTTGATCTCAATGAGAATCCTTGATGGAGTGTAAAATTTATAAATTATCGAGTGCCTCTAAAAACCCCATTTGAAAAAAGACCGTTAATGAAGGAAAGAAAATGTTTAACGCATGTTTCTTAATTAAAAAGGCTGTATTCGGCAATTGGTAGTCATAGTGTTCATTATATAGTCCGTTTTACAACAATGTTGGAAAGGCGTTTACAAAATATGAAATGTGTACGTTTTCATTACATAAAAATATTGCTTCATAATTGGGTAATGTCAGACGGTGAAAGAATAATTTTAGGGATAGATTCTCTTGTTAGAAAAACGTTTATTGCGAAGAGAAATTGTATATGTCAATATATTCGAAGAAATTAAGAGATTGGCCGAGTTTTTATTCATGAACCTTCGTTAAGAACTTATCCCATATCGATCTCTCCTTCCAATCTTTCTATACTAAAGTTAAATCTTTAAAAGAAGTTAAAAGTGGAATGTGAACTAGCCGCCAAAACTGTAACAGAGTTAGCCATTGGTACATAAATAGTTCTGGATACAAGTTCTTGCGATGATTAATGATTTTTTCGCTGTTAAAATTCTACAATCGTGAATCTTCAAATTCCACTTCACTTTCAGGGAAGAACTGAATTGTGAACTGTTATTTCATGCAGTAGACACGTCTGGCTTAATTTTAACTTCTTTTGTTCAAGTGCATTCTGAAAAATATCCGCTACGAGTGACATAACTTAAGAGTTATCATTTGGTACAAAACTTTAAGTCTCTCTCGGAGTGAAAAGTAATGTTCTGGAATTATATCTACCAACTCCGCCATCCACCAGCGCTATTTGACTAATGAACCCTAATTTCCTATTAAAGTGTTAGCTCTCTCCCATTTATCCAGCTTAAAGTAAGAGTCGTGAATGCCGGCAGCATTGTAAGTAATCTTTCATCTCCCTCTTTCCCAGCTACGCTTTTCATTTTTATTTTTTCCACTTTTTCCCTCCACGCTCTTGACATTGTTCCATTTCTGAGCGGCCCCAATCTCGCTCAAATAAACACACCACTCATCCCCGAAACCACCCTTTCCCGCATCCTTCTCACAAGCGGTTCCCACGACTCCCTTCCACCGCAGCTCATTAGCTTTCTCCTTCATTTCCTTCTCCAGAATGATATCATATTCGCTTGCTTTTGCGTGAGCTCCCATTTTTCTTCTTTTCCAACGGGGTACTCCTCATCTTCGTTCATGCAGATCCCCCACCCCGTCATTCCTCCTATTTTGTTAGTCGGCGGATCTCCCTCTCAAGTCCCCGCAACGCATACACGAGAAGGGATACTTTCAGATCTGGCTTTTGGGTTCCCATTTACAAGCACTCCATGCCAAGGCATTTCGTGGAATTTTCATCAACCGCCGTTCGGCATTCGAACCCCAACACCTTAGTCAATAATATCTAATAAAATCCCTCTACGCACAAAGCAGGCAAAAGTAGATATTCACAAGTCCCATTTCTCATTCGTCTAGAAACATTATCAGATAAAGGTGAAAACATTTTAATGTCATATATCCACAATAAATGCGGCAAAGGGATTGTCATCAAGCAAACCTTCCTAATAGTCTCTCTATGACCATCGATTCAAATTACTCTTTTTACACCATTATGGCATTAGTTGCTTCCTGTACTAGTGATTCAACTTTTAATAGAGTACTATGGTCTTGTATTACTATCCCTGTATAGGTTGATGTTGATAGAATGATGCATTACTTGTGATTCCTGTATTTTGTGTGAATCTACCTTGTTTCCAACGAAAATATTTTACCTTATAATGTAAATTGGTATTGAACTTCCAATCTTAGGATTTTACTCATGACAACTTTTCATGCGTGGTACAGTCACTTCCCATCGCAAACCCTTATAAGGGGTAGTTAGTAGGGCGATATTTCTATGTAAATGGGCATCTACAGAGGGTCTATCTCTTGGTTACGTAACGATATTCTCCCAACTGTGTCTTGAGATATTTCCTTTAGACTCTGCATAACATGAGCTCCAATAGGAAAATGACATTGTTTACAAACATAGTGCTTCAACTGTAGGACCTTTCCATCCAATATCCTCCCATTAACATTTAGTTTTGACAGTAAAAACTAAAATTCAAATGAATTTTCTGAAAGATTACTAAAATTTTGTTTGGGACAGCCACTTAATTTTTCCCCAGAGTGTAAGATTCCTCTAAAATATAGGACGTAAACCGATGGATTCTCTACACCAAAAAAGGTAAATGTAAAGCTCTGAAGCCTCTTGCCTGGCTATAGTGGTTATTCTATCATCTCTAGTCACCTCATATTGCCAAAAAACCAAATATTAACTAAATATAATTAGTTTAGGTATATGGGCTGCCATTTTTCTGAAGTCCAGTTTTTTTTATTTTTGCAACCATCAAGTGGTTTTGCAATACCACGGTCCAGGAAAAAAAGCCATCCAATCTAGCACAATGCCTGTTTTTTGTGCAATATAAAAATAGCACTCATCTTTTATGTTCAATGAACTATCGTTCATCAGTTATGCTGCATTTCTTATGCCTTTTGAATTGCATCTACGTGTTTTGTATAAATCGTAGTGGTATGCTTCATAAAGCACTTTCTGTTAATATTGTTAAGATTTCCTCAGCTTTTTCAATAAATGAGATCTCAATTCAATCTTGGAATAAGCCATCGTATTTGGAATTTTCTATTATGAGTAAACTAACTAAAACTGATTTTTAGAAACAGACTTTTAAAAAAATTTCTTTAAAAAAATTTAAAAAATTTATCAGACTCCTCGTACCTAATACTAGCCGTATACTAATTCCATAATGAGTCATGCTTTTTATTTTCTAATTTCCCTCTTCATTTCACAATAGCCTTACTTGGAGTTTTGATTAAAACTGAAAACAAGTTAAGGTATCATGTGCACATTAAAAATAAAAATCATCGTTTACTATTATACGGAGAGCAGTTGTTATTCGGGGAAAATGAAAATCTAAGATCATTTACGCCATTAATTTTAGGTGGGTAGTTGTATATGGGTAGCAAATTTTAAATGAAGGTAGAAAAAATGGAGCTCTAATTAAGAATTAGCTAAGGTTAAGAATAGGCTAATACCGGAAGGTGCCCAGAGGTCTACGGTTTAAGTGCTATCCGACGGACGTAGCACTGAATTCTAAGTGATCTCTGTTCACAGAATCCAATTTGGGGCCGATATACCTATGAGTAATCTACGTCAGCTTCGATTCGAACCCAGGCCCTCAGGGTGTTAGGCCAGAGCTGAAGAAACTACTCCAACCTGATCCATCGCAACATAGCAGAAATTTCACAGAGAAAAAATATCATACGCCTTGACCGAGACTCGAACCCGGACCCCCCTGATATTCGGCCAGGTGTTTTAACCAATTAAGCTACCAAGATATCCTCTCTCATTACGGAAAAGAATGAGGTTTTTAAAAGACATAATATATGATCCGCGTTCACTCCCGGTTAAGGCGGATGATTTTTAACGCCCTTAGGGTTTTTACGGCCCTCTCTCAATCCTTCAATCTGATCCACAGCAATGAGATTAAGTTGCAGCATTTATAAAAGTGTTGCCATTGATGAAAGCCAAATTATTTGCCTTCCCTCTTACCATAAAACATTACGGTAAAATTTAAATATTTTGTTTTAAAAATAAGTATAGTTTAAAGTTTTAAAACTGAGTAAATTTAAATAGCTTTAAAACGAAGTAATTTTAAATAGTTTTAAAACTAAGTTATTTTAAGTGCAGCAGTTTCAATAATCTCTGTGCAGTTGACTTGAGATAGCCTTTCGCAAAAAATGTAACCACTAACTCCAGCGCCCGCAACGAGCTTCCAAACTCTCTCCATTGAAAATCAATTAGAGCAACCAGCACAAATTATCCCCCGTTTCGAATCCCAAAAAGTAGGCACGTTACATCTCTCGTGTCCCACCGCTTCAACAGTTTTCCCCCTCCTTAATTAACCAATTCACCCAACGCTCATAACTCTCTTGAAGCACGAAACGTGACTGCCCTTAATTCCTACCGCCGGTCTTTCCCACGCTTTACACTTTCCCGTTATCACTCAATATGAAGAAAAAAATGTTGCGATGAGGAAAGGTCGGGGAGTCCAGTTTGTGAAGATAGCGGCGAGGGGTTGCGATCGAAGTGGGAAATCGGCGAAATTAGGCTCACGTATGCACGTCTGAACAAATTACGCTTGAAATACAGTTGGATCTCTATCATTTATTGGCAGGATCTCTGCCGACCATCAAAAAGATTAATCCCTATTATATCTTTGCCGTTAGTTTTCTGTCAGTTAAGGCAGTTTCAACGGAAAATAAATTCTTTTAACCACTCTTATCTCTCAAATAATGTAATGATTTTCCTTCCTCAGTTCTACGTATTCCTAATACTATCATTTTATCCAAACGACCCGTTCTGCCCCCTCTTGTTTACCTAACATTCTACTCTTCAAAACACCCTCGTCTCTCAAACACTAGTTCATCCACGCCTGATTTTTCGTGATTCTCTCAATTAAATGAGAAGGACAGGATCATTACTAAAGAAGTGAGCTGAAAGGCAAGTCACCCAAGACTAACATAAGTATTTGAACTAAACAATGATGAAGCATGATTACCACACTAACCGGTTCTCCATTATCTTCTCTGACTTTCACCTTTGTGCCAAGGCTTATCTTCAAGCTTTACCCAAATAACTACCAAAAACCCATATTGTTTTCAGACTCATCATTTAGACTACTTAGCTCGGAATTTCAGCTCGGAATTCTTATGACATTACTTTTCCACTATTTCCCGGTTTATTCATACTCCCTTTCCAGTTCGGCCTCTGCCATTTCTCAATCTCTCTATTCATAGCCCATTCGCTCTCATCGAATTCAATCATCAACTTCTTCCCCTTTCTACTTATGCCTGTCATTCCTTTTCTGCCTTTATTCCCATCCGTCTCGTATCATTCTACAAACCTATCAGTCAGATGCTTCTAGTCTGTCCTCAGCCTCTCTCCAGCTACGTAAAGACCGACCTTGACTTTAAAAATTTTGCTTTACATTACATATTCCACGCTGGTAGAGATTATTTAAGGTTCTCTAGAGGTTTTTCCCTCCCTTGACTGACTTCTCCATCTCTCTATCCCTCGAATACCACGGCCAAGAAAATATCTTCTCCCTTCTATTTGTGAATGATGATGTAAAATATAGATGAAAAAGGAAATGACGACACAAAAGTTGACAAGTGGCACGTGGGGGAGTGGGTGGAAGGAATGAAGCGGAAAGGGAAAAAAGGGACGTTGATATGACATCAGTAAGGGACAGGAGCGTGAGTGAGAAGTGGTAGCAGACCGGTTTCTGTGGAGGCCGTGTCCTCTATCCACTCCTAAACCCTTTTTGACGTTTGTAAACACGGGAGAAAGGACCATACGGAAATGGGCTGGCTGGTAGGTTCCCCCCGTATGGGGAGAAGCACCGCTCTGAGAGGAGAAGTTGGAAAAAAAAAGTTATCCCTCTCGACACTTGGGGGCAGGCCTTCAGCGACGTGGCCACAGATATCACTCGAAGGAATAAATTAGCGTAAACAAACTATCTTAGGAGGGCTTGCTCGAGGGTGAGGTTTGGGTGGCAGAAGGTGGGGCAGGGAGGTGAATACGAGCAAGGAGGAATGGCCGGCTGGGGTTGAGGAAGAAGGGGGAGAACGGAAGGAAGGGCTAAGAGCCCACGAATAAAACTACCCGACCCATTACTTTTGACTGGTGGCGTCTGAATGCGGGGCCGACCGACAAAAAACACCCGACCTTTTTTATTGCTATTTACATTTCTGCGTGTCAAGCGGGAAATGGCTGCGGGCCAAAGGAACTTCTGGAACATATGCGTCGCACGCACATTTTTCACAGGCTGTTAAGCGATTTGTTTATGCCCATCTAATCTGTGGGGCTCTTATTGCAGACCGAGTATAGTATTTGAATTTTGTTCAGTACATGATAATGTAATATAAAAATCGATTCTATCTCATGAATGGTGAATCGAAAATGACATATCGCTTGAGAAGGGCTAAAAAAATTCTAAAGGTATGACGTTGAGTGGATATCAAGTGATTTATTAGGAATTAGGGAATTAATCCACCTTTGGCATCGGAAAATCGCACTTCAGGCTACTGAAGCTTCATGCAATTTGTCCGTCAATTGTCATTTAAAAAATATTTTTATAAATATATGTACGTACGAACTGGAGAAAACTATTTCTGATATAATATCCGAGGTTACATGCTTTCGTAGTTTCTTCTTTATAAATATATGTTTTCACTATGAGTAGAAAACTTATGAAAGTTATCTAGTGTTTTTGGAAAGGGTAAGGTCTGTATCTCATTAGTTTGCCAATATGTGTGAATATGCAAGTGCCAAAGAGATTCCAGGATATGGGTCAGCGAATCTGAATAACAGGATTATTTCCAGAAGAAAGCAAATGGGAACCCAATGAAATGACGCAATTTACTAATGATTAGATATTGTTAAACACCATTTACTATGTATTTAGCATACTGAATATTACACAATCACGAACATATTCTCCAAATGGGTTCCTATTTATTATCACCTACTAAATTTAATGGATAACGTATTCGAAGAGGCATATGAAACCACTAAAAATATGTCCATTGATAAATATATTCTCTACTTCATACACATATTTTAGGCTCATGCTACACATATAAAGATGTAACATAAAAAATTGATCGGAAGCAGATAAGTTTATTGTTATCGATGAGGTGGATACCGAATAGTTGTCGTAATCTCGGGGAAGGCGACCAACTACAATGGCCATTTACTCTCATGGGCAGAAGGTAAATTGGATAGGAGTAAAGATTTTCCATGCGAAGGGGGACAATTAGAGAGACATCTGGCGTTGGATTTAGCCTGCTCGTAGCTAAAGGTACCAAGAGGTTTGACGTTCCATCCGACGGTCGGAGGGCTGCACTCGAAACACTTTCCACGTTGTGCCCGAGTGGGATCCGGTAAACAAATTGAAAATCCGTACCACCGCGGAAAACTGAACTCAAGACTGTGTATGTGACGAAAATACACATGCCACGTTACCATTCTCATTTCTAGATGTTAATTAATAGCATACACAGGTGCGGAGGGTGACCGCTGGTAGATAAATTAAAATTTAGGATTTTTTTATTTTTTGTCTAATAACCATAAAAACCACATTGTAGGGCTATAGACAACTATTTGCTTTTTTTGATCGGCCATCAGCGAAGAAATTTACAAATTTCCTGTTCTCAGCAAGAAAATCAAATGTAAATCAAAAAAATTTAAACCAGTTTGCACAAAGTAACGTTTTTGTCTATTCTACGTCCATTGAATATCTGCGGCTTCTTTTTCTTTCCATGTTTAGTGCCTTCAAGTTTTATTCCAGCATTTTATTGAATGACGAAAATTTTATAACAATTTCTGAGTTATTACGTAACCCAAACTTCATGTAGGCATCACTAAATTTGGCAAAACTTTTTAATTTAGAACTTGAACAGATGAACTGTTAAAAAATATTCATATTTTGGAGTAAATATATGACATGTAATGCAATGCTTGGCACCAGATAGGCAAGTAAGTCTCTGTGCAAGAAAAAAGGAAATAAGTAAGGGACAAAGGTGTTTCTCTCCCTCATTTCTTTTAGTTTTTAATACGAAACTCATTAAACGTTTATGGGTCGTAGGTAAGTTTTCACCGTCAGCTACAAATTAAAATTTTAATTTTTAACAAGCAAACAAGATTGACCATCTGATTTTTCAGAATCAGATTGATTATCTGATTTTTACATAAGCATTCAGTTCAAAAGACATCTCAGGATTTTATTCCAAGTTAAGTAAAGTATTTTTCCTTGGTTATTTCCATCGCAAGCTGCCATGTACAATTCAGTGTCATCGTAAAACTCCCTGTTATGAACAACAGCATGGAGAGTTCATCGCTGTTATGGTTTTCAAAATGCCGGTTTGACAGTATAACGGTCGGGAGTTAGAGAATCCCCTCAATCGTTTGAGTCCATCTACTCAATGGTGCGCAAAATATTTTTGGGTTATGTGAGTTAAGCGATACGCTAAGTTAGATGTTTTGCAATATTTAATCAGAAATTTAAACTGGTTATAATCTAATTTTACTGCTACAATTTTTATTGGGGGCTAACCACCGGGGACTATACTACATAAAAAAGTTTCATAAAAAACTTTATACCTATAATTCTTGCAACTGCTGTCACCAAAACCACAATACATTTCAACTAGGTGTAAGTATATCATAATTCAAAATGAATAAATACAATCAGTACAGCATTTTAAAGCATTACTAACTCATTGCCGTTCACATATCACCTATTCCCATGAAACATTCACTGTTATTAAAATGTACTTCGAGAGCATAAAGGTGGTAAAAAATAAGCTTCCTCTATTTGCCGATGACGCAGTAGTGTACAGGGAAATTCTTTGCCCTGATGACAGAGAATATTTAAATGATGACCTACAAGAAATTGAAAAATGGTGTGATACATGGCAGGTTGAATTAAATTTACAAAATGTGTCGTAATGAATTTTTGGAAAAAGAATTGTTCTCCTCCTATCACTTACAAAATAAGTAATAATGGATAACAAACGTTGAATCCATTAAATATCTTGGAATAAGATCGACTCATGACCTTTCCTGGGGTAAACACATACGTGAAATAATGGGTCAAGCTAATCGTAGACTGGGATTCATCAAAAGTGACGGTAGATGTGACGATCATGTACGAGAAATCGGCTACTTTTCCCTTGTTAGACCTCATTTGGAATACGCTGCCAGTATATGGGATCCATATGAAATTGGCCTAAATAATGACTTTGAACGTGTGCAGCGAAAATCGGAAAGGTTTGTAAAGGGACGGTATGATACCTATATTAGCGCAACCAGTAAATTAAATGAACTAAAATGGGAATCATTGCCATATCGTACGTAGAAGTTTAAACCTAATCTCTTCGACATATTAGAAGATAATATTTTCACTGATGACGTTAAAAATGTTTTGCGAACTCCAACTTACTATGGTAGACTGGGCCATAACCACAAAATTAGAGAAATTTATTCCCGAACTGACAGATTCAAAATGTCCTTCTTTTCTGTTACAATTATGGATATGAATAGTTGCAAATATATCCAATAGCATAAATACGAGTGTATCAATGGATAGCATTAGGTAGTTGCATGTTGGTATAAGGACTTTATGCTAACCTAGCTAACATCGTATTTTAGGGTACTTGCTTTGCTATTTTTATCTTTTTTAAGTTGTGAAATTTAGGCTACAATATAATTACTAATGCCTTTTATCCATGATATTTTAATACACGTTTGGGTGTGAATTCACCGCCTGCCGCACACATTTATAGTGGCTGGCAGGTTATTATATAGATATACTTCATTATGGTAGAGATTAAGGATGAGACACTTATCACACAATCTAACTCATTTTAGTCTAACTCTCATTAACCAATACCAACAAGCAATTGAACTGCAGACTATGGTGCGAGAAAGCACATTCCGTCCATGACCAAAATTGCTGCGTATTATCGTCCCCGTTTATTTTATTACCTTATGTATTCTTTTCAAAAACTGTGTACCAAATATGGATTTATTATTTTTACTTCTTTGATCTCATGCTAACGCCTATAAAAAAATTTACCTCAAATAAATCTCATATACTATGCTCAAATTAAATCCTGAGGAAAATTATTGTCTGCATTGATCAGAAAAATGGTTCATTCCCTCATGAACTTTGAAAGACTTCGTATTACAGGTGTAATCATATGCATACGAGAAATAAGTATAATTTAATGAACATAAGTTTCGGTTGTGCTTTTTTCAAAATTACGATCAGGGACAAGGACAACAACAAAATGGGGAAAAGATATGAATGTAATGGTATAACATCAATAGCTGGAAAATGTGCAACTTCAGCATAAGAGACCATAGCATGATTCTCATACGCGCAATTTATTTGAGCCCAACAACACGATTGAGAGACTTCGTCACCATTTGGGTGTCTCGTAAACGGCATCAATCGTCGAAGAGAGAGAAAAAAAACCCCGAACACGATGGTAGATGTTCAGAATCTTCCTTCCCACCCATCCCTCCCTGTCTCACATATCTTCCCGCCTCACTCACGTAATCCGCCGCATGCCAGCGATTCCCTAAACCGCCTTAGACTCCGTGCCGCGCCGCCGACTCATCTCTACAGGGCCCTTCCCCTTTCCACTTCCCTCCATCCCTTTGTGACACCCGGGGAAAGGAGGAGCGCTAACGGAGGAAGGGTGGGAATGGGAGGGAAGGAAAAGGATTTTATCCCGGGCCAAGGCAAAAGGATCCCTCCCGCCTCCATCTTAAAAGGGTGAACTGCAAAGGAAGGGGCCGCCGGAGGAAAGCGCTTGAGGTTTCTCGTGCAGCGTCGAGGAAAGGGAGAATAGGAGGAGGAAAAAGTCAAGGAAGTTTGGTATTTCTGTGCGGAGTTGAAGGAGGAGAAGAAGGGGGTTCCGAGCGGTTTGAGAGATGAATGAGTGGGTGTTTAAGGAGACGGAAGGGGGGAGGGGGCGGAGGAATGGGGAGGAGGCAGCATAGAGATGAGAGGGTAGGAGAGAGAGAGAGGAGGTTGAGGAGGGAGGAAGTATTCGGTAACGTGAGCACTTCGTCGCGGTCCCTATAGAGGGTTTCAAAAGGAACGAAAGCGCCAAAGGATACCGTCACGTTCGGTCGCGAGGAGCAACAAAGTCCCCGCAGCCGGAAAAAAGGATTATTTTCCGTTTTCTATCGAAACACAATGCAACAGACACAGAGCTAAAGAATCGAAGAAGAAGCGATACTTAAAAACTGTCTTCATAACGATCAAACGGTACATGGGGAACGGCTCGATAGAGGTTGTGATGCATATTCAGATACGTTTGATTTGATGCACAGTATTACCTTTGCATTACTTCTGATATTAAGCTTTATATTCTATATTCTTCGCGTAATTTCATGTTCTCTTCTAAAGGATTGTCAGAATACCCCTCTAGAAGCATATACTAACGGGTAGTTTGTATGTAAAAATGGGGAAGAAGAAGTATACACAACTAATTTAAGGACATCACTTGATAGATAGGAATCGTGTGAAGAATAAATTCCTCAAAATCGCCATTAATAGAACACTATTTATATTGATAATAAATAAAAATCTTCCAGCCATTTTCCTTCCTCATATTTCACATAGGTACATATTTTTTTAAATCTCTTCTTTCCTTATATCCATACACTTTTGATTATTTCTGCGGGGATAATAACTATTTCCTCTGCAGTGAATTATGAATTTTTAACACTGATGTCCTTTTTTCCCACAATTCCTTATTTGACCCAATATACGCATATAAAATCCTGCATTACGATCAAACTAACTACTTTACAACTTATGCCATAAAGTACGTATTCCATAGCGTTTCATGTATTTCTCATGGATTTAGCAGTAATTTCCATTTGAGCAATTTCTCCATTTTATGAGATTGGTAGTATATTTACCTACTTTCTTTTTGCTTCCTGGCTAGCCTCTCAATTTCAATTATCAAACTGCCATTTATATTGTTAATTTAATAAATATTCTGGTATTAAATATAAACATAATGAGCGATCATAAATTATATTCTAAAAATAACATGGCCAAATTTAAGATTAAATATAGATTCAGGGTGTCGTTTATAACAATAATGTGTGGAATGAATGCTTCTGATTTACCCCTTTAAATGGAGTTTTAAATGGTTATGACTTTATTTGTATACACACTCTCCATTCAATAGCATTTTTTAATGATAAAAGACAATGCAGGTCATGCAGATCATCGCACAGTGGGGCATAAAACCCCACTAGAATTTTTAATAGTGAATATAATACTACCGTCACTCACAAATGGGAGTCATGTCCATGCTTAAATCATTTTCACGGATCTTGATGCAGAAATAACTAGTTTTTTTTCCCAACGCTCAAATATATATAAGAGAATCCCAGCACGCGCAAATAATCTTGACCCCTGCATTGTTCAGTGTTATCTCATGACACCGTCTATGGCGCAAAAAACCACTCTGCCGTACATTCACTCCGAGCAATGCCCATCACGGATTAAAGCGCGCGTGAACAATTCTTTGGGCCTCACACACAGAGCAGTGTAGCCACGAATTGATTCGAAAAGTATCTCGAAAGCGTAGAAGGGGGAAGTTATACTATTTTTTCAGCGAAACATGGAGGAACACAGAGCAATCGAGTCACTTTAAAAGCCTCGGGAGGTTCCCTTGTGGTAGGCAGTGGGACATTGTGTAGGAGGATAATACGCTGTAGGTGGATGAGGAAAAGGGATTGAGGGCGGTGGATTGTGGACCACACCCAGGTGGCCTTGCTGCGTCCAGGAGAAGAGAGAAAGGAGAGAGAGATTGGTGGGGGAAACAGGAAACTCTGTAGGTCTATGGGAAGGAGGGCAGGGGAATCCGCGACGTTCACGCGATTATGCCAACCTTTCGTTCCCACAGCAGTGGCACATTATTACCACGATAAACTCGCCGCGATAAGCGGGACAATTCGAAAAGAGCGCCGTGATCCAAGAACACAACAGAGAGAGAGAAAGAGAGATGCTCGCTCTCTCACTGACCTCGGAAGGACGGAAAGGGAGGTGAGAAGAGGAAATAGGTAGGGTAGGAGTGTGGGAGGTTTTGACCGCTCCAATTATCGTGAGAGGGAGTGTGGGACGGGTGAACCCTGAGAAGGGGTGCGGAGGAGGCGTGGATCTGTAAGGGGATGGCCGGGGAAAACGAGGACGTGGGATGGGGTGAGAGACTAGCGGAAAGAGGGGGAGAGACAAGTTGTTACAACGGGCCTTGAGTCCATTGTCCGGCAGATTAAGAGTCAAAGAGCGCAGGGAGGCTTCGGTGTGAAGAAAGGGAGGCGTGATAAGCGGTGAACTGGGCGTGGAGTTGGAAGCAGCGAGGGCAGAGGAGCGAAAGAACCGAAAAAACTTAACCTAGGACGAACTAAGTTGAGAAGGATGAGAGAAAATAACGTAATCTTTCTCATATCCGAATGGTCCTGCTGGAAAGAATATGTATTTGTTAATGTTAGTAAAATATTCAGAAAAGCATAAAACGTTCATTGCAATTTGCTGTTACTCATTCATTGATGGATTAAAACTAATTTATTCCCCTTAAACGCTACGATACTTCTGCAAGAAAATGAAAATCAAAAATCTTAATGCCAGAATCAGTTACATGATTTCCCACAGTAAATTGAAGTGAGAGGATTTCACACATTCATTGTTAGATATTATCCACTTAACATTTGTTATTATATAAGGCCATTTCAATAACTCTCAAAGGTGTAGAGTTTACAGATAGAAATAAAATGATTTTCCAGTCCCTTATACCGGTTAAAGAGGGAGGCTATTCAAAGAGTGGGTGCAGTTGCAAGAAACCTGTTTCAGAAAAAGAAACCCAGCTTCGCTCTTCACGAAGCATTTCTTTTAGTGCAACCAATCAAGTAATTTTGAACCAACCATTCTTCACGTGGAAAGTATGTGCCCCAGAGTTGAATTAATTGAAGATTTTGAGGTTATCAAAGCTAAAAGTACTGCCATACGCGACGTTATATTGTATTTCCATAACTTCCAACTCCTGTTGGTGAGAATTCACTGACCCCTGTGACGATCGAATCCTCACCGACATGAATCCTCCATTCGACATGAATCCTCCATTCCACATGAATCCTCCAAACGAAGCTACGGCAGACTGCCCACTGGATTAATGTCATGCAAACCGGGACAACGGACGCTCTCCTCCATTTTTACCCGACGTCTATACTCTCCTCTCAACTGCCTGAAGTCCAGCAACTCGTCTCTTTAAAACCGAGACTTCAGTACCAATTTGTAACTGATAATATTGCGAAGCAAAAGAACCCAAGTCATATGAAAATAAGTAAACTGCGGGAAACTAAGCCACTGAACCTTTCATTATGAAGCAATTCCACTAGTCATGGTGTCAAGACCATCAATTTCAAAAGCATACCAAAAGTAAAAGGCATACAAAATAGCTAAAATCAGTTAAATAC
Organism: Platycnemis pennipes; assembly: GCA_933228895.1. Classification (NCBI taxonomy): domain Eukaryota; kingdom Metazoa; phylum Arthropoda; class Insecta; order Odonata; family Platycnemididae; genus Platycnemis; species Platycnemis pennipes. The sequence continues at coordinate 72,442,911 of OW121856.1, read as the reverse complement.
ACCGAGGAGGCGCCTCTCTCTCTCTCGCCACAAATGAGAAGGTATTTTTATTGAGGTAACATTACTGAGAGCAGAAAAATTATTGAGATAAACCCAACACCTACTTTCATGTATTCGAAACAAAAGGAACCAGTCGTCGCTCTTCCACGTCCGTACGACCAACCATGCACTAGCGCTTATAGATGTATCAGCGCTCTCCTAAGTAGGCAAGGAAGGACAGGGAAATTTTGAAATTGAAAAATCTCTTCCATCATCGGATTTTGGCCGTGGCCCTCAAATTACATAACTAATATTTTAGCTGCCGCATCGTCCTGATCGTCAATTAGAACAATAATCTATGCCCCATTACATATATGTGATTACGGTGCAAGATTCAGGGATCCTAGTTTAGAACAGTATTTTACGATTTTAATCTGCTTAAAACTGAAGAAAATATACTGGCATAACTAAACGATCTCTAAATGACCCAGGAAACGTGGAAAATTATGGACCAGATAAGGGGCCCTATTGTCACTGTTAAAAGTAAGTTGATAAAATTTAAAGTAACCCGAACATGCGCATTATTGAAAATTTTCAGATAATATCGAACGTATCCATTTCTACCATTCCCCTTCCGAATTAACATATTCGATAGTTACAATTAAAATGAGTGCAAGCATTTTACAAGTACGCTAACAATTTGGAAATAAAATGAAGCAATGAATGGTGAGCCCTACATTCCACAGCCCAGTCATTTGTTAATGAATCTGGATGCACTTCATTTATATACACATATAAAGTAGGTTTTAAACGTTAGCTTTAACTGAAATCAAGTACATGGGGAAAACATTTTGGATCAAAATTTGTGGATTGGTTCCTATGGCATCTAATTAATACGCAGAGTACCAGAGTATTACTCCATTAATTTTATGTTTACCAGATGCATTTTAAATGTATAACACCATAAAATTATAACATTCTATAGCAACAGACATTGGAATGAAAGCGAATGGCTGTGAAATACTCCGCCTATGCCCAGTGCATTATTTTTATTTTGATACAAGGGTTTTGTATTTTTTGTTCATGAATACGCTGTATTAATGGTTACTTTAGCGTACATCTCTCCGAAAGTGTTTATACTATTTTATATTTCATAAATAACAAAAAATATCTTGGCATTTGAATGACAATAGCCTCAATTTTAAATACACCGTGGTGGTATCAAGTTCACGCTCCAATGGTTCGTCTCATTGTTTTATCATTCTTGATTATGCAAAAGCGGATGAAAAAAATGAGAGTAGCATGATTTAGGTTGGAATCTATGGCTCCTGAAATATTATTTTTACTACGGGAAAATAAAAGGAATATTAAGGATTGTGTATAATACTGCGTAAAGACAATATACGTAGATAAAACTCAATGCTAGGCATTATGCCGTTTTAATCGTTTCTCAAGGAATACTTTAAAGGCTTAAGTCTTTCAAGTGATAGTGACCACAGCTAAAGCTGTCTCTGCTTGGAAGAGTTCGAAATATAAGGCAAATGTGAGGACAAACAAAACCAATGACTATGAACTTGTAAACAGCGGAAAAAGCCTATGAAGTTTATTTATTCCTTAGGCAGTAATTAAAAATACGCGATAGAGTTGTAATATTTGATACAACATAACTTCTACATTAAAAGAACGATAGGATGCATGTGAGGAGTACAAAAATGGCGGAGTATGTAAGAATCAAAGAAGGAAATATAAATAAGACATAAATTTAGGAGGAGAAAATATTTTGTGGCATGAGGATTCCGTCTTAGCATTCCACAAAGGGGATCAAGAATGGATGACGCAACAAGTATCTTGTTACTCCTCAAGAATGCTTTATGAGGGGCTTAGCTTCAGTGAGAAAAGCAAGACGGTAGCCCATTGTTTACATTGAAATAGCTTTTAATGCCTACTTTCATCGCCATAAAAACCTTCGGTTCCTTTCCTGCATACCCCACGCAGAAAAAACGCCACGGACGTTATTTCGTGCGCACGTGAATGCCTGAAGTCAGTACAGAAACGCTAAAATTTTCTATGTCATACAATTAACTTTGTAATGCAAATAAAAAAGAAAATATGAATGAATTACAATGTAATGTTACATAAGAATGGGATAAAAATGTGTGCGTAAAGTTAGTGAAATAGGAAGTAGGTATATGAAGGCAAAGCATATTACTGGTAATAAATGCAGATCAATCTTAGGTTTGTTGAGCCATGATAATGATGATGAATTGCACAAGCGTGTAACTGCATCACAATCTATGATAAAAAGAGAAGAGATAGCTACAATAAAATCTAAATATATTTTTTCATATTTCTACAAAACTAGCACCGACAGTTTTAAATTATGTCGCCAATAGATTTATTCTACCATCAACTTTAAAATTCCAGTTATTCCTAATGTGGTTGAAATGTCTAAATCATGTCTGTTTCATTCACTTTCTTTGTATATTGCTGTGTGTTGTCGATAAATATAACTTTTAATCACTAAAATTAAAGACTTTATCAAAAAAAAGAGAAGCCGTAGTTTGACTCGTTAAATTTTCTTTCTCTTACAATCTATAAAAACACTGAAATTAATGACGTTGCTCCCCCAAGTATTTATCCAGCAATCTGTCAAATAATTTCACCATATTATTCCTCAGTATTCTATCTCATAATAATTCAATTATTTTTGATTAATAGTAGAAGAGATTTTGCAATTCTGATTAATATTCTTTTAAGGCAGCAAGAATAGCCCTATAATTTAAAAACCGATATAAAAATTCATTGGAAATATTTAAGTACTTCTCAAACGCTTTCTAGGACAAGTATGGAGGATGGTATTAATTTGATCTCAAGAGGAAAGTAGCCTTGGAACTCAAACAGAGTGATGGCAAGATTCCCAAAGAGAATAAAATCATTCCAGGTCTAAGTGCATAATTATTTCTCAATGAAAATATTGCTATTGTGGATGTCAAGGGGTCAATTAGTTACGGTAATTCAGGGACGGTTTACAATCGTTAAATTTGCTAAAAGCGTAGGGAAAGTGCTATATGCCTAAAAAAATATGATAACTTTATGCATAACTAACTAACATAACTGACCCGGCCTGAATTTTAGGAGCAAAAGCCTAGATGCTTAGAAAAAAATAAAGGACATAGCCAAAAAATAATGGCAAAAGAAAATTACCTAATAAATAGACAAATGGCATATACGAGTAAGAGGTGATGCATAAAAAACATGCCAAGGTTACAGACGGTGTTTTTTCGTTCCAAAATATGAGAAGTAAACATTATTGAAATACTTAATTATTACAGTTCAGTAGTAATTGGAAACAAAGAAAAATTGAAATAATTCGGAAATCACCTCCGATTTTTTGACGAAGAAGGATTTTAGTAGTGGATATTTGTGAAAGACAGTAAGAGTTAACTGATAAGGCACAAAATTAAACAATAATGAGGAGTGGCAATATTTACAGTCAAAATGCAAAAAAGGTTGGGAAAAAATGGCATGGGAAAAAAAAGTAAAAACCATAAACGCTTAAATTTATCATAAAAATTAGGCAAATCCAGCATTTGCACTCAAAATACCCTGTTGTTGGTAACAATATTCTATAAATCTTTCATTTGCCTCATGTTCGTTATTAAATAACGACGTTCTAAATCAACAATACTATTTAACTTTATCCCTATTGTTTTCTTCTTTCTTTTCAATTTTTATGTAATACTATTTGACTTGGAACTCCGCCCCATCCCTTCCATTCCTATCCTTATACCTTCCCTCCCGGTTTGAAGCGCCTATTAGTGCGGAAACAGACTTGAAAACACCCAAGGAACTCTTGACGGTCATGCAGTATTTAATTATTCCCAACAATCTTTTAATATCTGACCCGGCCTGCAAAAGCAAGTTTATTTTAATGATTTTTTTTATCCACCAAGAATGTATAAGAGGTTCACAATGTAAATCCAATGCTCTTTTTTCCAGCTACCACAGAGCAAGATTATCCCAGTTCCCGTTTGCGTCTACCTGATACACACCAAGCATCTTATTCAAATATAACTCGCCATTCTTAGGCCTCGGCCGTGCAGAAGCTGTGATGTCATATTACAGGCAAATCTAAGTACTTTCATGCCAAAATTCGATACTTGTCAAAACTGCGTGAAGCAAAGTAAATTTGTTAAATAATAATCGCGGATCAAATTAAAATAAATGTTTTGTTTTTCCATGGTTGTCATGGGGGAAATAGTTTGTTGATAACGAGGATTCGGGGCATAACGATATTGAACACGAAAGAGAATGGTTGTATCATTGATTTGAATAAAACTTAATCCAACAATTTGGTAGCAGAGCGTGGTTACGATCCACGGACCTCTGCGAGGATTGCATTCAAGGGAAACTGACGAGAGCACCATTCAAAGAAGTCGAAATCGAAGGTGCACAGCAGATCTTGGAAAGACTGCACGCGGATTTGTGTGGTCCAATGCAACAAGAATCAATTGGAGGGAGTAGGTACATGCTGACTATTGTGGACGAGTACAGCAGAAGATATTTCGTCGATTTTTTGAAGAGTAAAAGTGAAACTGCCGATAAACTGATCGAGTTTATTGAGAGAAAAGAGAACGAGACAGGACAAAAGGTCAAGAATTTTCGCTCAGACAATGGTACGGAATTTACCAACGACACATTGCAAGAATATTTCAAGAAGAAAGGCATCAAGCACGAGAGAACGACGATCTATTCTCCACAGAGCAACGGAATTGCTGAGAGAGCCAATCGAACGTTGGTGGAAATGGCTCGAACGTTACTCATTGCAGCTGGATTAACACTGATGTTTTGGGCAGAAGCCGTGTGGACTGCGAGCTACTTGCATGATCTTTCACCTACGAAGAAGAGGGATCAAGTTCCACTTGAGATTTGGAAAAACAAGAAACCATCGGTCAGACATCTCAGAGTTTTTGGCTGCAAGGTCTTCTACAGAAATGAAGATGTTCAAAAAAAGAAGCTTGACGTGAGATCAAAGGAAGCTGTGTTCGTGGGATACTCGAAGAACAGGAGAGCCTACCGAGTATTTGACTTGAGTGACAGGAAGATTCACGAGAGTCGAGACGTAAAGTTCATTGAAGAAAAAATGGGTTTTCAGAAGAAGGAAGAAGACATTGGTTATGACGAGACTAACTACGTTTTTATCCCAATTGAGAGGCAAGGGAATCGAGACGAACGACACGAGGAAGAAAACAATTCAGGAATTATCCATGACGTTGTTGAAGATTTTCAAGGACAATTCGACAGTGATGATGATTCATCTCATAAAAATCCGTTGGTAATTGTTCAAGCTGGAGAGAGAAGAAGAGGGAGAAAAAAAGGTGACACGAACGATGTCCTGAAACAGAGACACCAAGAAGAATTAAAAGGAATAGAAGATGAATTAAGACAACAAGGAGTAAGAAGGTCAACGAGAGAGAAGAAGGAGCCCGATTGCATTGTCAATATGGTGCAAGAAATCAATCCAAGGAACTACAAAGAAGCAATCGAGTCCAAGGACAAGATCAAATGGATTGAAGCAATGAACAAGGAATTGAAAAATATGAAAAATTATCAGACTTGGGAAATTGTTAACAAGCCAAAAGAGGTAAAATTAATTCAAAGCAAATGGGTTTTCAAGAAAAAGGGAACCAAAGATGCAGAAGTATACAAGGCAAGACTGGTAGCTGATGGTTCACGACAGCGAATGGGAGTGGATTACAAAAGCTCTTACAGTCCAGTGATGAAGCAAGAGTCATTGAAGACACTGTTGGCAATTGCAGCGAAGAAAAATTACAAAGTGGAGTTCATTGACGTCGAAGCAGCGTACTTGAACGCAGAATTGGACAGGCATGTGTACATGAATCCACCAAAAGGAGTAAACATTGAAGAAGGGAAGATATTTAGACTAAAGAAGAGTTTATATGGACTTCCAGAAGCAGGAAGATGTTGGTTTAAGAAATTATCTGGAATTTTGAAGGAATTGGGATTGAAACCATGTAAAGCAGATCCATGTGTATTTGTCGAAGAGTCAAAGAAGGGATTTTTGGCAATTGGATGCTACGTGGATGACTGTATAATTGTTGGTGACAGTCAAAAGAAGATTGATCAACTGGTGGAAAAACTGAAAAAGCAATTGAAGATTAAGGTGTCAAAGGAGGATGAAGTGAAGTTCCTAGGAATAAAAATCAAAGAAGAAAAAGAAGGATTTATCATGGAACAATCAAGCTACATCGAAGAGGTTATTGAGAGATTCGGAATGGAGAGTTGCAATGAAGTGAAGACACCAGCAGCAAGTGGAGTCAAACTTGACGATTACGAAGATTCGGAGAAAGCAAACAAGGATTTGTACCAAGAAATACTTGGATGTATTGGATATTTGGTGAGAGGGACGAGGCCGGACTTGGCATACACCTACAGCAAACTATCGCAGTACTCAAAAGATCCAAGGATGATTCATTACGAGGCGTTGAAGAGAGTTTTGAGATATTTGAAGGGGACCAAAGGGTATCGTTTGAAGATTGGCAGAGAAGTTGGAAGACTGGAGATTAGTTCAGATGCCAGTTGGTGTACCACTTTGGATTCGAAATCATTTGGCGGATATTCAGTGAAGATTGGAGACGCATTGATCAGTTGGAGAAGCGGAAAGCAGAAGATGGTAGCTTTATCAACTATGGAATCGGAGTTGGTGGCATTATGTGATGGAGTTTGTGAGGGCATCTGGTTGACAGAGTTGTTAGAAGAGCTGGGACAATTTGAAGTTGTTGAACGACCAATAAAAGTTCGAACTGACAGTCAATCAGCATTGAATTGGAATAACAATGAGAAGATCAACAAAGAAAACAAGCACATCAGAAGAATGTATCATTTTGTCAAGGATGAAATCAAAAATGGTGAGGTGGTTCTTCATCACGTGGGTTCAGCAGACTTGGAAACTGATGTTTTGACCAAGGACGTCAGCGAAGCATTAATGAAGAAGCACATTCCAAACTTGAGTTTAATTATTTAAAATTTGTCACGCGAAAGGAGGAATTTGAAGCAAAGTAAATTTGTTAAATAATAATCGCGGATCAAATTAAAATAAATGTTTTGTTTTTCCATGGTTGTCATGGGGGAAATAGTTTGTTGATAACGAGGATTCGGGGCATAACGATATTGAACACGAAAGAGAATGGTTGTATCATTGATTTGAATAAAACTTAATCCAACACTGCGACCCTCCCTTTGTCACTATTGTCAGAGAAAGATTATGTCGAGCGCTGTACCTTTGCTAGAAATGGCTCGAGGTTTAGTTTTGTAAAATCTTAATTACTATATGGCCTTAAGTTTGAGTGTTCTTTGGTAAACGTAAAATTAGCCTTGTTATTTAATCAACCTTTTTATCAAAAGACATATTTAAAATGCATTTTGTAGTACTTCTAAAATGCTTCTTTGCAAGTTGGTTTACAAGTAGAATATGTAGTGTTTCCCGCATAATATTCATAGAAATATCTCTCACGTATAAAGAAGGTTAGATATATACAGTGAATGCTTGGTGGCAACTCACTTCCCGCCACTCACCCTCGAGGTGGCTTACGGGTTAGTCATAATTTATAGATCAAGATTGAAAGATTGATTATGTAATATATATATTATTATTACTTATACATTACGATTGCATAAAGCTGGAAATGTGATGAAAACAGTCTCAGAGCCTTCAATATATGCACACAAAAGACTAATCGAATATAGAGATCGTTTATTTTGCACGGATTATTAAAGGTTAACGTAAAAATGTATATTTAAACTTTCTCTGGCATAAGTTCTTAATCAAAAGAACTAATTGGCTCAGAGCCAGGAGCATAACGGACTCCTATACGTTTGTAGAACTAAAAAAATACTTTGAGCGTTACCCAGTTGTAAGCCGGTATTTTTATCATAACCATGTGTAGGGGGAAAATTCTATGCGTATGTAGACCACTGGTTATTGCTTCATTGGGCATTCAAAGTTCGTCTCATAACCAACTTCGTTCCAAGAACCCTCACTAATGACTGATCAAATACAAAGCATTTAAAACACAAAGCTAAAGTCTCAGTCATCGGTTGTTGGCTTGCATCTGAACTCGCTTCCACATCAAAGCGGAGGTGAACTAAAAGACTCGGTGAGCAAAGGAGACTGGGAAAAAACGGAAAGCACGGAAAAGGTCCAACAAAGAGGAGGAAATAAAAGAGTAGAAGTGCAAAAGAGGAAAAGAGAGGCTGAAGAAAAAATAGAAAGAAAGAGAAATACTAGGGAGCGAGGGGGAAAGGGGAGCTGAGGAAAGAACCTTTGGAGTGGAGTCAACTCTGACGGGGTGGCAGACAACAACAGTCACACAGGATAGGACGGCTGCCTCTGCCTCCCTGGGATACGGGTGGTCCAAGGGGAGTTTGCGGGGGTCAGGCGTGAGAGAAGGGGAAAGAGAAGAAAATAGGGGGAAAAGGAGGATGGCCGAAAAACGCAAAGGGAGAGGTTGGGGAAATTTTGAAGATCACAGGACCTTGGACCTTGGCGGGCTGGAGGAACACAGTGGAGGGAGATGGCGGGGTTGGGAGGAGGCACTGGGCATGCATACAAAGGGAGACAAGAATGGTGTTGGTGCGGGTAGGCAGTTAGCTGGGGGAAAAGGTCTTTCTGGGACGGGAGGACGAGGGAGAGGTGGGCAGACTCTGGGCGGTTCTGTGCCGCTCGTGTGGGTGGCGGCGAGGATATGGGGAGGGGAGTCCATCATTTCTGCATTACGTCCGAGTTCCCTCGCTCCCGCGGGGGTGCAATGTCCGGATGGGGGTGTGGCCATCCCGTAAGGGGAAGGGGGATGAGGGAGGGGGTAGAAAGGGGAACCCTGGGACGGCTCCGGGCATGAGAAACATGATAGTCAGCGGCAAAGAGGGGCAAGGAATGGTCAAGGCGCGCGCGTCGCACTGAATCGCAGATTTTATATCATAGAAGAAAGCGATACGGAGTATGAATATCCTTAGGGAATCGGAACGTGTACTTGTTCGAGGAGTGGACTGTGAAGGAAGGAAGCGTGGGGAATGAAGGTCGGAACTCCGCAAGGTCCAACCAACATGTTTATATTTTCGTGTTTGCTTGACGAAAGAATGGGAGGAAAAGGGGGAGATATACGGTTTGTTGGAGACCATGGAAAGAAGTAGAGCTCTTTCTCTCTCTTTTCTTCTTTATTTTTAAAGATATGTGCGCCGCTTTGGGAACCATGGCAAGGGGCGTTGGGAGAAGCGGAGTTTTGTACGGTCGTCCTCAGAGGCCCGAGTTAAAATAGTGCCGTGAGGCAGGGTCATTTGTCACCGCATGGAGGGAGGATTGCCGCTGGTGAAAGGATTTTGGGTCGAAATGAGAGGCCTTTGATAAAATATAGAAATGGGCGCATCGTCCTGATATTTCGAAACAATTTCTTAGAAGAGGACATTAATGATTCCTCTTTGAATAATGCACGGAGGTTCCTCAACCGCTAGCAAACATGAGGATAACAGAACACATTCAAGGCCACAGCAAAGTGGAAAGATATCTTCAATGACTTCACTACTTGTAACATAAAAATGTCTCAAAGCACTTTAATTCTTGTGAAAGGACGTATAATAACGTTTGTAATTCAGTATGATATGTAGTGGATTTGTCATAGCGTTCAGCAGCTCGGTGGAAGATGGAAGATACTTGGGGCTGAACCCATGTTAAATCAATATGGAAATTATTTTGACGCAATAGAGTATTTGAAAAATTTTTCAAGGTATCCTGATGTGCTAATACGCACTCGAAACCTTTTCCAAATATTCAAATAACCAGCCTAAAAACATTAAATTTGTCTGATACATGTAGCTGGAGACTTACGTGGCTTATTAGAAACTTTACAGACTAAAAACGTATAATTTGACACTGGTGAGCATTGTTCATGGTGTACTAGAAGAAGTATAAAAATTAGCAAATAAAAATCGTTGATCCTAAAAAAGCACGTCAGGTTCTTGGGGCTATTATGACTCAGGCCATGATGGCTGCGAAGATCTTGAGTGAGTAGAATAAATTTGCATGAAAGCATCATGCCACAACACAATCCTCATAAAACAAATACTTAAAACAGAGAACACCGTTTTCCTACATTACGAGTATCAGGTTGTCATAGTATTATTAGAAGAGCGATGTTTATCAAACATAAAGTCCGGAAACTAAAGTATTCCCATAACAAGCGAATGCTATCCCATAGTTCATATTTATCTACGGCAAAGATACTCTTAACTTTTCTTCGTCCTTTTAGGAGCCATTTAGAGTAAGTTACGTGATTTACTAAGTTGATGGCACTAACTTTGATCACGTTAAAATAAATCCATGACTAAATATTCACGGCACTTATTGACTTTCGTATTCGGGGTACCTACAACTTTTAAAGCATCGGCAACAAGGTGATAAAATATATAATCAATAGATAATAATGGATACTGATCCACATTATGTTTAATAATAATGATTTACGCCAGATTACCCCCCGCTCTAAAATTAACTCATGAAAAATTACATGCCCTGAGTTTGAAAGGCATGCACAGGAAATTATTACTCACAAATTTGGAAATTGCAGATTACTGCACTAGCAAATGGCTATAAAATATAAATTATGATGAAAATCAATTCACAGTGCAACGTCTTCATATTATAGCATTCCAGCTATATATTCTTGCGGGCCTGACATTTTTACTGCATTTTATTCCATTGGAGAAAATCAATCAAATAAATTTATTTAAATTAAATATATAAATCCATCCACACAGAATAAAAATAGAAACTTGAGAAAATTTTCCAAATGATCCTCAATAATATGGAATGAGTCAAAAGGTTCACTATCATTCTGCAGTGCATGATCAGCATGACTCAAACCTGTACTAATCTAAGGAACAGGGTCATAACGAACAGACACATGGTACGGCTATCATTTGAGCAAAACTTAGTCAAACTACATTTGAATACATCACATTCCTAAAGCATCCGAAGCCCAAAATTGTGTAGAGAGCACTAGAGACAGACTTTATGCGATTATAATCCGAGTAGTGCAACTTGGTGTCGACTACCAGCACTCGGCTGCTTGTAATCCAAATGGTTTAGGTCTATTCATAACGCCAGATCCTTCAACTCTAAGCTCCTAGGTAATATAATCCTGAGAATTCTCCGTCAGGGTTTAGTCCGTCATAAGTGGATAAGTAGAGAAACAATACTTTGCTCCGACCGCGACGAGTCTTCATCACAGATTTAGTGCTGGTGTAGATAAAAAACTACTGCTGATAAATCAAAACTATTCTTTGCACCAGGTTTGTGGAGATGCTACGTGAATTCGTTCGCAGTAACACGATGATGAGTGTGCAAGACGGATTTATACAGCCGAAAACCTTGACCTTCTCAGGAAGTAATACATATTTTCATATATGAAAGGAAATCTAACGGAAGGAAGCGTTGGTACCCTCTGAACTGTCAGCTTTAATGGCATAATCACCACAGTAAGTAAAATGTGATTTGTCTTTGACAGCATGGTTGAGCAGATGACCATTTTTATTTAATTTCATGAAGGGAGATTTGCAAATCATTTGGACTTGATTAAAGCTAAATAATAAAATGTAGACATCTAAATAAAAAGTGAAAATATGCGCTAGTTAATATTTAGGGGGACGGGCACTTCACCACGTGATGTAACTGCAGCAACGATTTCAAAATCATAGTCATTGAACTATTGTGATGCTATTCTAGGTGGAACGAGTATATAAGATCTATCTTGTGGAAGACATTTTCGGGAAATATGCTATCTTGATCATAAAGGTAGGATATGATCAGAATATTTAGAAGTATAATGATAAGACGAAAGCTCGTACCTACTTCTCACCCTTCTCACTAGTGAGTTCCCAGTGCTTCGCCAGAACGATTAGAAGCATGAAGTAAGTTTGATTTCTGAATTAGATAAAGTGCAGGGGAGAGCAGAGAGACAAAGAAAAAGCATGTAAAATATACAATGTCGCAAAACTTAAAGAAGAAACCACTGCACAACAATATGAGTCTGAACTGAATAAGAGGTTGGATGGGAAGCAACAGAAATGGGAGCAAGAAAGTGTTGAAGGAAAGTGGAGTATAATAAAGAGTGCATTGCAAGAGACCGCCAATGAAGTTAAAGTTGGGGAAAAAAGGAAAGGGTGGTTTGATGAATAATGTGGAGAATCAATCGGGGAGAGGAATGAGGCAAGGAGGAGGATGATTGACAGAAGAACAAGAGCAAATGCAGAGTCTTTTAGACAGAAAAGAAAGGATGCTGACAAGATATGTCGAAAGAAAAAGAGACTATGGGAGAGAAAGCGGATTGCGGAGCTGGAGGAACACCACAACACCCTTGAAGTGCGAAAATTCTATGCCAAAATAGAAGATATAAAGAAAGGCTTTCAACCACGGGCAGTATTTTGCAGGGATAAGGAAGGAAAGATGATCTGTGAAAAGGAACAAATTCTAGAACGGTGGGCTGAATACTTTAGCGAACTGTTTAATACCACCGCAGAGAGCATGACACCAGAGTTGGATGAAGAGAAAAGTGTACAGCAGTGGCAGAAAACACAAGTAGACACTATCCCAGTTCCAGCACCATCCTTAGGGGAAGTAAAAAAGGTGATCAAATCCCTAAAAAATAACAAAGCGCCAGGAAATGATAATATTTCAGCAGAGATGATGAAATACGGTGGGAAATAGTTTGCACTTTACATTCACCAACTGATTACTGAAATATGGGAATCAAAACAGATGCCGGAGGAATGGAGTCTGGCTATCATTTGCCCAATTCATAAGAAAAAATATAAGGCCAATTGTGAAAACTACTGTGGCATTGCTCTGCTAAGTGTAGTCTCTAAAGTCTTAGCCAGAATCTTAGCTAAAAGACTTAATCCACTTGTAGAGCAAATTCTTGGAGACTACCAATGTGGATTTAGACAACTCAACGACGGACCATATTTTTATAGTCAGACAGATAATGGAAAAGTGTTATGAACACAATGTAAATATTCACCAGCTATTTGTGGATTTTCGGCAAGCCTACGAAAGCATAAAGAGAAATAAACTGTACGAGACTTTGATCAGCATGGATTTGCCAAGTAAATTAATCAGATTAATGAAAATGACATCGGATAGCACTATATGCAAAGTCAAAATCAAAGGGAGTACCTTGAGGGAATTCGAAATTACTCAGGGCTTACGACAAGGCGACGTGCTCTCCACCATACTTTTCAATGTACTCCTAGAGCGGGTGATGAGAAAAGTAGATATCAGCAACCCAGGTGATACATTGCTCAATCGTATATCACAAAATCTAGCTTAAGCTGACGATGTCGATATGATATCCAGAAGACACAAAGATCTCGAGGTAGGACTGATGAGATTAGAAATGGAAGCTGGAAAGGTGTGCCTCAAAGTGAACTCTAAAAAGACTCAGTACGTGTACTCTTCCAGGAAAAGTAAACTAATGAAAGATAATTTAATAGAACTGAATGGCAACAAATACGACATATGTAGTAAGTTCAATTATTTGGGAGTGCTGGTGACAAAATACAATGAATTAAATGAATAAATACTACCCAGAATAGCAGCAGGCAATAGTACTTTAAGGGCATTGCCTAAGGTTCTCAAGTCACGTAACCTTAGTCGAAACTTGAAAACAAAAGTCTATCGAACTGTGATTAGACCTGTAGTTATGTGCGGCTCCGAAACGTGAACCATGATCTCTGCAGAAAAAGAACTGCTTAAAAGATGGGAAAGGAAAATTTTGAGAAGGATTTTTGGTGCAACGAATTAAAATGGACAGTGGAGAATTAGAAGTAATAGAAAGCTAGAGGAACTTGTCGCGGACTCGACTTCATGGAGGGGCGGGAAGCGACCGAGACTCCTCGAACCCGAACCCACGGAGTCTCTTATTGATGGAGTCGGCGAGCGGAGGCGGCAGGAACTACCAGGGAAATAAGAAAGAAAGAAAACCCCAAAGAAAGGTTGACTCGGGTTTATTTATTTTTCCGTGGTGAAGAGGGTTACAAGGAGAAGGCAAGCCTTCTCCCACAAAATGGAACGGCGGCGTGCGCTCGCTTCAGTAGTTGTCCTTTTCGGCGCGTATCTGGGCGGCCGAAGCTGGGACGGCGGTGGCGTCTGGAGGGGCCTGAGCTGCGGGTCCACTGCGGCGATCGGGCGCTGGCGTTCACCCGGGCGGCGGTCAGGTGAGGTGGCTCGTCCAGGATCAGCCGTAGACGCGGAGAGCGGTCAGGAGATACGCCGGCACAAGCTCGAAGGCGGAGCCCGAACTGTGGCGTGCGGCGTACCCTGGGTGGTGGAGGAGGGAGCTCGAAGGCAGAGCCTGAACTGTGTTCCTTCCACCCGGTGGACTCCGCCAGTGGAGAGAGGGGAGCTCAAAGGCAGTGCCCGAACTGTGTTCCCTCCACTGGCGAACTCTCCTTTTCCTGGCCGGAACCCTGGCTTATATTCCGTCCGGAGATGGGGGTGTGGCCAGGGTCGGCCCAATCAGGGTGCGTTGGCGGAGCCCGGGGAGGGGGAGCGCGCGCGGGGGGAGAGGAAAAGTGAAAGGCACCTCGGTGTGTCCTCGGAGGCGGGGGAAGGGGGTGGGGAAAACCCGTGACGTTTCATGGTGCGCGTGAGAGCGCCTCTTCCCAAGACCACCGAGATATACAAGGCCTCACTACTCCGAGTCCCGATGCTCGTGACGTCACGACTAGTAGGCCTTCGCTCTAGCGCTCAAAAGTGCTACCACTGCGAAACAGGTTTGAACCTGTCCGTCATACCCTGACCACGCCAGTCCTACTGCAGGAAGCGATCGGTGTTGTTGAAAAGTGAGTGAAGAGCGTGAAGAGCAATAGTAGAAGGGAAAACATAGTGGTGTTTACTATATTCATATATATTTACACTGCATCATAAGTGCATCACAATGGTGTATAAGTGCTGTGTTCCACTGTGCCGAGGAAATTACGACAAGGAGACGAAGGTTTGCGTGTTCCAGTTTCCCACCGATGAAGCATTGAAGGAGAAATGGCTGAACGCCATACCAAGGAAAGATTTTCAACCTTCTCAATATTCAAAAGTAAGTATTTGTGAAGTCTGAATATTATCTATTCTGCATTATTTTATTTATTCGTTATTTTAATGTTTCACACAAGGGTGTTTTTAGTAAGTTTCACTGATGTTTTTTTATTAAGAATCACTGATTTTTCCTGGCATTCGGCATGGTCGGTTCCCGAGTATTAGTATCGAATGCTCGACGAAATGTTTTTGAAGAAAAACGTAATCAAACCAAGAGAGGTTGTTACTCACTCATGAGATTGCACTAAAAAGCAGTTGTAGGTCGTACTTAATTTTAAACGCACACCCATACTTGAGGGTATTGTGCAGATGAGGAGCGGTACGTTTATAATTTTTCACCTAATTATGTAATATTTGAGACTTTTGTAAAGCTTATAAATTATATTATTTTAATGAAATGTCGTGTCGTCGGTCGTTCAGATCCCGATGCAATGCACTGGTAACGTTTAATTTTGGAAGTCAATTTTTAATTCATAATTTATTTCGTTGCATGGCTGCTTGGTTTTACATTATTCGGGCTATGTATTTTAAGGTAGTAGAACGTGTAAATGTGCAGGAAATTTCATTATTCAGAACATGGTTAATGCGTCATTGTGAAAATGATTAGCAGCGATCTACTGTTTTATAATTACGTTTCATGGTACAGGTCTTTTCCAATGGTTTGTGTTTGCTGGGTGATCATAATTCATTTGAAATAATATTGAGCTTATTCATAGGAGTTTTTTTGAAATCGTTATAACTAATAGGTAGTAATAGTAAATAATGGATAGAAATAATCATGATTTACCGCAGTTTCATAGCTGCTTGAATAGTAGTATTGAAGGAAAATTTGTACTGAAAATCATTTTCTTAGCCAACTTGATTGCTGTTTTTTCTGACTGATACGTATACCTACTGTATTTAGCAAGAGCTCACGAGATGATTACGAATGTAAGTTTTTGAGCGTAATAATCAGCCATGCGACCGGTATCTTATTCCACGAGTTAAATGATAAATCAATGTTAAAGGAAATAAATAGAATTTTCACTTTTTAATTCATGTATGTGCATTCCCAGGAATTAAGTTAGCGTTATTATCAGTGATCCTTTATTGGTTCACACGACAGTCCTGAGTCTCATTATTCTTATTTTTATTTCCTGGAAATATTTATTGATTAATTAGACAAGTATCAATTAAAGTAATGAGGTGGATTTTGGATTGAAAATGTACTATGTAATTAAAGGCTATATAATACAGTAATATTCTCATCTAATTACTCCTCTCTTTTCAAGGTATGTCAGCTGCACTTTGACCCTGAGGAAATTCTGTGGGAAACTACATACTTCGACGAACGGTCTGGAAAGAGTGTGACTGCGCCTCTGCACCGCCCTAAATTGAGGACATTAGCTGTTCCTCATATATTCCCCAAGTGTCCCAGCTACCTGTCATCGACCCCAAGTACAAGCCGAGAGGATCCAGCAGAGAAGAGGCAACGGCGAGAAAGTGCAGCTGTAGAAGCGGCAATACAAGCTAGCATTAGGGCACAGGAGGTATATGAGACTGAGCAGGAACTGACTTCTTTTGAGAAGACTGTGATTCTATCAAGGAAAAATAAGCATACAGATTATTGGGATTTAATTATCAAGGCCGATTATATTCTTTTCCTTCATATTAATAATGATAAAGGCCCAGTGTTGACTCATGCCATGACCATTGACCCAGAACTATCTGTGAAAGTATATAAAGACAATGTGGAAATAACTACTGCTGGAAAATTTAAACTGCCCTTCAAAGCATCATTTATGTATGAAATATATGAACTGTTAGATATTATGGAAGCCTCATGCCAAGTCAACATAAGTAATAACCTTTCTGAAATATCTAAAGCCATTGATCAAATAAAAATGCATGACTGTGAAAATGAAAATTTTTATAACTTTTTTTCCACCCAAATACAACTGCTTCAAAAGAACAAACAAAGTGCAAGATATAATTCAGACATGCTTGTCTTCGCTTCAATGTTTTTCCTTATCTCACCTCAGGCCTATAAATTTGTTAGGAACTCAGGCAATTTCATTCTTCCTCATCCAAATACCATCAAAAGAATTTGTTCTTCTTTCAAATTGGGGCCAGACTCCGAGCAACGCGAGGAAGGTTTTTTGTTTTACTTGAAGCAAAGAACAAGGCACCTTGAAACCCATGAACGACATGTCACCTTAATGGTTGATGAGGTCCACATTAAGAAATACATGGATTACAAAGGTGGTTCCATTGTAGGCTCCTCTTTTGACAGTGAGAATCTTGCCTCCAGTGCTCATGTATTCATGGTTCAAAGTTTACTGTCCACCAACAAAGATGTTGTCCACATACTTCCTGTTAGTTCCATGACAGCCAGTACACTTCACACCATCATTAAAAAAGTCATTCTAGGGATTGAAAAGGCAGGGCTTAAAGTAATTGCTGTCATCACTGATAATAATTCTATCAATAGGAAAGCAATGTCTTATTTTTCTCAGAAACCAGCGATGAGCATTGTGTATCCTCACCCCTCTGATGCCTCTCGTCCTCTCTTCTTTGTCATTGATCCTGTGCATATATTTAAATGCATTAGGAATAATTGGGTAAATCAAAAAAATGATGGAGTCTGCATGCACTTCCCTGATTTCAACAACTATGATATAAAGTACTCGGCATCATTCCAAACACTAAGGCAACTGTACAACCTTGAGGCTGGTAAGCTGTTGAAGTATGGCTATGGTCTTACAGTCAAATCTCTTTGGCCATCTAATATTGAGAAACAGAATGTCCGTCTGGTTTGCCAAATATTTAATGATTACATAATAGAGGCACTAAGAACTCTGGGCCACTCAAAGCAACTGAAAAACGTGGATGGGACAGCCTTTTTTATCAGCATTGTTTCCCGGTGGTGGAAAGTGGTAAATGTCAAAAGTCCTAATAAAGGCAGACGCCATAATGATGAATACCTAAACCCAGTCACTAATTCCATAAATGACCACAATCTGAAATTCCTTGATAATTTTCTTTCTTGGCTTAACTCTTGGCATGATATGTCTGAAAATTCTGGTTTCCTCACTAAAGAAACCTTTACTGCCATTAAACACACCACACATGCTCTCCTGGAATTGACTTCCTTCTGTTTCGAGGAAATGAAGATGAAGTACGTTCTTCTCGGTAAATTCCAGACAGATGTTTTAGAAGCAAGATTTGGTCTCTACAGGCAGTTAGCTGGAGCTCAGTACAACCTTTCTGTGAGACAAGTCTTTGAAGTTGAGCATAAACTTCGCATGTCAAAATCCATTCAGTCCCTCAGAAATTCCCTGTCTTCTGCAACTCTTACAAGTGATGACTGCTTTGAAAGTGGTTCCATAGCTATGTCCAGTGAATTACTGCCTTTCCATGAAATAATAGTTACTGCTGATGATCAGGCTGTGCTCACAGAGGACATGCCTGTGATTGTGTACGTAGCAGGGTACTGTGCATTTTCTCAGTGTAAAAAAATTAATTGCGATTTATGCAGGGACAATCTTATTACTGATAGACAGCTAAATGTTGATTCAAATTCTTTCACAAATAACTTAGACAGGGGTGGGCTACATTACCCACAGCAGCAGGTGGTTGATATTGTTATTTATAACTATGTAGTGGTGAAGAAACTGTTGAATCCTGAAAACTTAAATAACTTCCTACAATTGAATAAGCAGAGGTCTATAGCAATACATCTTACTAAAATGGCCTTGGAAAATGATGAATTCTCATACTGGAATAACTGTCCATGTGGTCAAGAAACAGAGAAAATTGTAGAAAATATTTTACTATGCAGCACAAACTGTCTTCTCAACAACTTCACGAAAAACACAAATAATTCCTGCGGAAACAGTAACTTCAAACGGAAGTTGTCCACCTTAGTAACATAGTACTATAATTATATATGTATGGTGTGCCTAATTCTTAATCTCAATTTTCTAAATCTAATCTTAATCTAATTCCTACATCTATGCTTAGATCTCCTGAACTGATTATTCTTACCTCCTGATGTCTCTATGTATGTACTTACAATACTGTAAACTTGTAGTAGAGCAACCATTGTATCTGCTGCTAATTTTCTGTGCATTATAAGAATTTAGTTTGGGGCCTGATAGTTTTTATGTATTCGCATAATTCATCTTGGGAGAGTTCCTTGCGCGATGCCTGGAATTATTGTACCATGTATATTAATTTGTATGACCCAGGGTAGTGTATTTCCTTGGTGCTGGCTTTTAACTGTGTGGTTTCCATATTTACATGTTTAAGATATTGTTTTTGCCTATTGGTTTATTGTAGTATCTACTTTAGTGTACATTTATAGTTGACATAGGGAGTGTACCCTTTTGCATTACCTAAGATTATTGTCTATTATGTTACCTTGTATGAACTTAGGTTGTGTCTTGTCCAAGTGATGGTTTTTAACATTGTATTTTAAATTTCGGCAAGCTCTATGTACCAGAGTAAGAAATGGAGAGAACATATTTTATATTACCTAATAGATATTTATAGTGACTGCTGGGCTATTTATACACAGGGTACCAACAAAAGGTGTTCCTTGTGTAATTGTTTGAATTAATG
Organism: Platycnemis pennipes; assembly: GCA_933228895.1. Lineage (NCBI taxonomy): Eukaryota > Metazoa > Arthropoda > Insecta > Odonata > Platycnemididae > Platycnemis > Platycnemis pennipes. The sequence goes on along the minus strand of OW121856.1, from coordinate 72,423,170 downwards.
TAGAGTGTAACACTAGTATGTATGAGCCTAGGTAGTGTATTTCATTGGCGCTGGCTGTTCACTACCTATGTATTTTTAATTGTAGAATATTTGTGTAGTGCTTGCTTTTAGCATTCGATAGTTAGTGCAAGTAGTTTCTATGCAGTTGTGTGAGAATTGGTGTTGCTTGTATTCTTCCTATTGGATTATTATAGAGCCTGCTTGGCAAATAGTACATAATTCACATAATGAGATTCTCTCTGTTATACATAGGATAATTGTATGGTCAATATTGGTTTATATGAACATATGTAGTGTATTGCCTTGGTGTTGGTTTTGAACCTTGAATTTATAGTCTGAGTAGATTTTATGTGCACAAGTGAGATATGAAGCGAGCATAATATTAACTTTGTCTCTGCTGGGATGAGATACCAGAGAAGCTGCTTTAATGTAAGGTACCTTATAACCTGAGTTGTGGTATATATTGTTCTGCATACTTAAATATATTTGCTGGGGAAGAATGGGGGGAAAAAACAAGTCTGTTCCTATTGTATGTATGTATTATGGTGTAATCCATGTATGTAACAAAGGTCTAGGTGAGTACGAATTTAAGCTGATATTCAGCTAGATGAGGCAATTTATTGCACCACCAAACGTTGCACCTACTACTACCTAAAGCAGTCAAAAACTGAAGTGGAAATGGTAAGGTACCATGGTGATATTGGTAATTAAGAAGGTGAATATTGTTTCCATGGGGTTTGCACTTGCCTTATGTTATTGGGTGTTGAAGTGAATATCCCCGTTCATTTCGTTTGACACCCTTTAACAGGCTGTGTGTTTTAGATGAAAATTGACATAGAAGCGTAGTTGAAATGTGATGATAGCCTACCGTTCACATTTGCGATGGTTGTTCTCTTCGATGTGGAGTGCACTAACATCTGTTGTGCTTTTCGGTTAAAAAGGTGAATATTGTTTCCATGGGGTTTGCACTTGCCTTATGTTATTGGGTGTTGAAGTGAATATCCCCGTTCATTTCGTTAGACACCCTTTAACAGGCTGTGTGTTTTAGATGAAAATTGACATAGAAGCGTAGTTGAAATGTGATGATAGCCTACCGTTCACATTTGCGATGGTTGTTCTCTTCGATGTGGAGTGCACTAACATCTGTTGTTCTTTTCGGTTAAAAAGGTGAATATTGTTTCCATGGGGTTTGCACTTGCCTTATGTTATTGGGTGTTGAAGTGAATATCCCCGTTCATTTCGTTAGACACCCTTTAACAGGCTGTGTGTTTTAGATGAAAATTGACATAGAAGCGTAGTTGAAATGTGATGATAGCCTACCGTTCACATTTGCGATGGTTGTTCTCTTCGATGTGGAGTGCACTAACATCTGTTGTGCTTTTCGGTTAAAAAGGTGAATATTGTTTCCATGGGGTTTGCACTTGCCTTATGTTATTGGGTGTTGAAGTGAATATCCCCGTTCATTTCGTTAGACACCCTTTAACAGGCTGTGTGTTTTAGATGAAAATTGACATAGAAGCGTAGTTGAAATGTGATGATAGCCTACCGTTCACATTTGCGATGGTTGTTCTCTTCGATGTCGAGTGCACTAACATCTGTTGTGCTTTTCGGTTAAAAAGGTGAATATTGTTTCCATGGGGTTTGCACTTGCCTTATGTTATTGGGTGTTGAAGTGAATATCCCCGTTCATTTCGTTAGACACCCTTTAACAGGCTGTGTGTTTTAGATGAAAATTGACATAGAAGCGTAGTTGAAATGTGATGATAGCCTACCGTTCACATTTGCGATGGTTGTTCTCTTCGATGTGGAGTGCACTAACATCTGTTGTGCTTTTCGGTTAAAAAGGTGAATATTGTTTCCATGGGGTTTGCACTTGCCTTATGTTATTGGGTGTTGAAGTGAATATCCCCGTTCATTTCGTTAGACACCCTTTAACAGGCTGTGTGTTTTAGATGAAAATTGACATAGAAGCGTAGTTGAAATGTGATGATAGCCTACCGTTCACATTTGCGATGGTTGTTCTCTTCGATGTGGAGTGCACTAACATCTGTTGTGCTTTTCGGTTAAAAAGGTGAATATTGTTTCCATGGGGTTTGCACTTGCCTTATGTTATTGGGTGTTGAAGTGAATATCCCCGTTCATTTCGTTAGACACCCTTTAACAGGCTGTGTGTTTTAGATGAAAATTGACATAGAAGCGTAGTTGAAATGTGATGATAGCCTACCGTTCACATTTGCGATGGTTGTTCTCTTCGATGTGGAGTGCACTAACATCTGTTGTGCTTTTCGGTTAAAAAGGTGAATATTGTTTCCATGGGGTTTGCACTTGCCTTATGTTATTGGGTGTTGAAGTGAATATCCCCGTTCATTTCGTTAGACACCCTTTAACAGGCTGTGTGTTTTAGATGAAAATTGACATAGAAGCGTAGTTGAAATGTGATGATAGCCTACCGTTCACATTTGCGATGGTTGTTCTCTTCGATGTCGAGTGCACTAACATCTGTTGTGCTTTTCGGTTAAAAAGGTGAATATTGTTTCCATGGGGTTTGCACTTGCCTTATGTTATTGGGTGTTGAAGTGAATATCCCCGTTCATTTCGTTAGACACCCTTTAACAGGCTGTGTGTTTTAGATGAAAATTGACATAGAAGCGTAGTTGAAATGTGATGATAGCCTACCGTTCACATTTGCGATGGTTGTTCTCTTCGATGTGGAGTGCACTAACATCTGTTGTGCTTTTCGGTTAAAAAGGTGAATATTGTTTCCATGGGGTTTGCACTTGCCTTATGTTATTGGGTGTTGAAGTGAATATCCCCGTTCATTTCGTTAGACACCCTTTAACAGGCTGTGTGTTTTAGATGAAAATTGACATAGAAGCGTAGTTGAAATGTGATGATAGCCTACCGTTCACATTTGCGATGGTTGTTCTCTTCGATGTCGAGTGCACTAACATCTGTTGTGCTTTTCGGTTAAAAAGGTGAATATTGTTTCCATGGGGTTTGCACTTGCCTTATGTTATTGGGTGTTGAAGTGAATATCCCCGTTCATTTCGTTAGACACCCTTTAACAGGCTGTGTGTTTTAGATGAAAATTGACATAGAAGCGTAGTTGAAATGTGATGATAGCCTACCGTTCACATTTGCGATGGTTGTTCTCTTCGATGTGGAGTGCACTAACATCTGTTGTGCTTTTCGGTTAAAAAGGTGAATATTGTTTCCATGGGGTTTGCACTTGCCTTATGTTATTGGGTGTTGAAGTGAATATCCCCGTTCATTTCGTTAGACACCCTTTAACAGGCTGTGTGTTTTAGATGAAAATTGACATAGAAGCGTAGTTGAAATGTGATGATAGCCTACCGTTCACATTTGCGATGGTTGTTCTCTTCGATGTGGAGTGCACTAACATCTGTTGTGCTTTTCGGTTAAAAAGGTGAATATTGTTTCCATGGGGTTTGCACTTGCCTTATGTTATTGGGTGTTGAAGTGAATATCCCCGTTCATTTCGTTAGACACCCTTTAACAGGCTGTGTGTTTCAGATGAAGATTGCCATAGTAGTGTTTTTCGGTACCTTCTTGTTTTTCAACTCAATTAATTATATTCTATCGTTGATGCTTCAAGTGTCTACTACTATATTCTTGCATTCGTATTTCCGTTATGTACGAGAAAGCTATTACGGCATTTATTCCATTTTTATTTATATCTATCCGTAAATATTCCAATGTTATTATTAGTTTACTTTGAGGCGAAACACAATATCATATTTCGCATTATAATAGCATCGGTTTTCCACATACTAATCGTACTTAAAACAAATCGCCGACTGTGACGGCATTTCGTTCGAGTTTTCCGGCCGTACGCTGCTACCCGTTTCCCTGAGCGCTCCGCCTAGCGAGTGTGACGTCACGAAGCCGTGGTTAGGCCTTGTATATCTCGGTGGTCTTGCTCTTCCACGCGGCCTTGTTGCTAGGCCAGAGGGTGGTTCACGCGGGAGCCGCAAGGGGGCAGCGGACGCGCGGCGTTCGGAAATGGCGCGCATTTCGGACCACCATTTGGGCGCATCAAACTCTACAACCATCCAAACATAGTGACAGAAATAAAGAGTAACAGGTTAAGGTGGTTAGGCAAAGTAGAGAGAATGTCTGAGAGTGGAATGGTCAAAAAGATATACATGGGACATCCTGGTGGTAAAAAGGTACGAGGAAGATCTCGAAAAAGATGGCTGGATGATGTGGAGGATGATTTGAGGAGGATGGGAGTGAAGAGATGGAGAATTAAAGCAAATGATCGCAGCGATAGGTCCAACATTGTCGCAGAGGCCAAGGCCCTACAAGTGCTGTAGCGCCGAGGAGTAAGTACTATTTCTACTATAAAAAACACCGTGATACCTAGTCTACGGCAATAGACAAGTAGTAGATATCGTTTTTGCTCTAAGTTTAAGTAACATAATTTCTTTAACTTAAGGAAATTTGATAACATAGTGACGCGGTATTATTGCTTACTCCTTGCCTGGTATGAAGTCACACACAACCACGTACTCTTGCAGAGAATTTCAAGTTGTTTCTGCCTGAAGATCCATATATTTTAGAATGATGGAAAAAGACAATATTTTACAATATTTAATGCATTCTTTACCCCAATGCAATAAAAGAGATGCACGTTCTGTCCCCAATCATTTGCTTGGTTATGACACAGCCTTATTTATGTTTTTTTTAATGAGTATCATTTTGCCATTAGGACAGTTACTGCTCAATATTTCACCAGCATAACGAATTTTAACACTTTACAAGTGTTTACATGTGAGGGAATTTTACTATTTAATTTTAACAGCCCCACAAGAGAGCTGTCCCCAAAATTAATTTCGACTGCTGTGAGTAATTATAGAAAACGACCCTTGAAAAAATATACCCAAGTTCACTACTTGGAGGTAGAACAAGTTCACTAAAGCCATTTTACACTTGTTTCTGGCAGCAGAATAAAAACTAATGAGAATATCGTATCTTAATCCTGGGTACACAAATTCGTGTAAGGATAAGAGGAATCGCATGATTTGTCTGACCATACTATCAGTGGGGTGCCTTTTTTCCAGAAATAAAATTCCCTCACATTTAGTAGCTATCCAAATTGAAATTGATTTCGGCCAGGCAGGCAGATGGGCCAAGTTATTGAAAGTCTTTATTCACTGAAGACCGTTGTGATCAGTAGATTGCTGATAAAGAGAGGAAGATGCATGAAGATGACGGGCTTAACATATAGTATAATAGTATAGTAGTACTAATGAGAAAGTATAAAAGGATTGCCAAGTAGATTAATCAGATTAATAAAAATGACATCGGATAGCACCATATGCAAAGTCAAAATCAAAGGGAGTCCCTCGAAAGAATTCGAAATTACTCAGGGCTTACGACAAGGCAACGTGCTCTCCACCATACTCTTCAATGTAGTCCTAGAGCGGGTGATGAGAAAAGTAGATATCAGCAACCCAGGTGGTACTTTGTTCAATCGTATATCACAAAATCTAGCTTAAGCTGACGATGTCGATATGATATCCAGAAGACACAAAGATCTCGAGGTAGGACTGATGAGATTAGAAATGGAAGCTGGAAAGGTGTGCCTCAAAGTGAACTCTAAAAAGACTCAGTACGTGTACTCTTCCAGGAAAAGTAAACTAATGAAAAATAAATTTATAGAACTGAATGGCAACAAATACGATATAGTGGTCAAGTACGTCACTATCTTGGTCATAACTTTCATTGCATTACTTGTGTGAGTAATTTATGCATTTCGCATATATAAACCGGCACAACTCAGCTCTGCGGGTGTTGTATTACCATCTAAGACACCATTACGGCATAGACGCGAATCCGGTGCTCCTTACGTCCCTGGAGACATCGAGTCCGTCGTGGAGAACGATAAGTGTAAGATCTGGTGGAATTATTCCTTCTCCACCTCCAGGCAATTGGAGGCGACGAAGCCTGATATCGTTCTCCTCGACAATCTCTCTCATGCCATGTTCGTGATCGAGTTTTCGGCACCGGCCGAATTAACATGGCAGTGAAGGAGATTGAAAAAAGGACTAAATATCAAGATCTGCTGTGCGAACTCCGGCAAATGTACGCGGGCTACTCTGTGAAACTGGTAGTCCTCATCGTGGGCGTGCTTGGTGGTGTCAAGAGCTCACTGGTCGAAAATCTCAAGTGCATCCCAGCGTGCAGGGCGCGAGCGGATGCACTTGCAAGTGCAATGCAGAAGGCTGTCCTTCTCGGGTCTCTCCGCCTACTTCGTGCGCATGACCCTAATGCCGGGTAGCCACCTATCCACCGGTGGCGGACGTGGCTACCCCTAGGCACGACCCCTCTCGAGTCCCCGGCAATTATGACGGCAACGAAACCTGATGCTAGCCGGAGACTCGGAGGTGGATGTTACAAAAGTAACAAATAATAATAGTAGTAATAGATAGTAAAAAGGAAAACATTCTCACCCCTGCAACATGCGTTCACTTCCATTGCTATCAACGAATTTTCTTGAATCCACATTTTGTAATACCATAGAGTAATTATGATTTTTCAGTAGATTTAATATAATAATAGTGTAAGAGTAAATAGAGTAGTTAAAAATAATATTTAATACACCATAGAGTAGGTCCTACACTTTCTTTATGCTAATATCAAGCAAATAACATCTATAGGCATGGAAACATTATGAAATCGATCACATAGCGAAAATATGGAAAAAAAACTACTTCTTTTCCTCTTTATTATGCTTTCAGTAGAAAAATCATTTTGTTATAAATAATTTCTGACTCACATCCTCAGCAGTAATAATAAAAGTAACTAACTACCTATAACCAATAGTTCACTGTCTCCGGCGTTACTTGGTGTAACTTCTTCATGATTAATGAAAGAGGTACTTGGTTAGATCCCACACTTTTATTATAAAACTTCGACCTAGGTTTTAGCACCTCGTGCCATCATCAGGTGGTGAAACCTAGGTCGACGTTTTAGGATAAAGTGAGGAATCTAACCAAGTACCTCTTTCATTAATTATTACCAATGATTTTTTTACCGGTTTTAGATTCGATATCTCTGAAAAGTTGTCAGAAATTTGGCAGCAGAGCTATGACATGTAGCTACATGGGACCCTAGTATTAGAATGTTTCCATATAGTACCCTAGTTGCATGTAAATAGTGCATGTTTAGTGATCTTCACCCCCTGCCACACGCCCTCGTGGTGGCTTGCAGGCTCGAGGTCGCGTAGATGAAGATGTAAGGCATTAACCCGGCAATAGTAGCCAGAACCGAAGCGGGCCGCCTGTTGATCCAAAGTTTATGCGTTCGAATTCAAGTCCGAATCCAAGGTATGGATGTATTGTGTTTGTCTTATGAATAAGGTCGAAGGTTAAACGGTGCGATACATCTGCAACGGTTGGGGAATCTAAAAACTGAAGTCAATTACCACAAATTTTATATTTGTATGTATTACCATTTAATGGAGGGATCACCACGCATCACGCATCACCAAAGCCAACCAATGACCGGCATCATGCTAAACTCTGACAGTTCTCCTCCTCCAGGTTTCGGAGAGTATTCGCAGCATGGAGAGTATGAAAACCAGAACCACCTTTCATTTTGTTCGGGCTACGGAAAAACTTTGAATGGGGGCTGAGGGCCGGAACACGGATTGAGGGAATCGCATTCGGAATTCCCGAGAGCCGGCCGCAAAGTCGTATATCACCAGACAGTCGGGCGCCGCCCTTTGCCGCGAACTCGCATCGGAGAAACGAAGGAACTTCGTCGAGGATGTTCGTCAGCGTGTTAATTGGCACCACATCGCTAAGGGGCGGGGCAGAGGCGGAGGGTTTGGAAATGGTAGGGCACGGTGCGTAGTCAGAGAGAGATAGAGAGAGGTGAGGCCTGCGATCACAGCAATGGAAGAACGGGAGGGTTAGGGCAAGAAGCATGAGGGGAGGAAATGAGTCGGGGCAAAAGCGAGGAATGAGAGAAAGAGAGAGAGAGTCTAGGGATTCGGAATGAAGACGCAAGGGAAGCGAAATAAGGTGGGGGAAAGCATAGAAGGAGGGGGGAGGAAAGGGAAGAGAATATAACACACTTGGGGGCGAGTCTGAACAAGACGGAAGTGCTCTCCTAAGGGGAACGGAAGGAGAGAAATACGTTGGGTTTTCGCTGGCCTAGAGGCGTGCGAGAGGGGAGGGGGGAAGCGTGTGCGGGCGATGGAGGGGTAGGAAGAGAGATGGGAGTCAGAAAGTGGGAAGAGACCATCAGGGACTATGGCCAAAACAAACGAAAGCCGTCCACAGGAAGCGAAGAAGAGCTTTTGCCCCGAGGCCAAACTCGGCCTCCCCGTATAACGGCTCGGCCGCAAGCAGCCTCTCCCAACGCCAGCCCCGAGCTGCCGTCTGGCCATTCTACTTCATCTCTCTCTCTCACTCCGACACCATAATATTTTCTCCATTCCTGAAGTTGGAATGAGGGGAAGAGTGGAAGGAGAAAAGTTTCCTGGATACCCAGTTTGCTCTACTTCCTTCCTATGTGGGTGGGAAGTAACTGAAGATTGAAAACGCTTGCAATAACAGGCATCTTGAAAGGAAGTTTTTCGTGCGATCCTATTCTCCAAGAGCGTCTTCAGTGAAACAGGCTTCTACTGTATGCCTTAGTTTTGGCATTAAGTCGGTGTTAGCCTATTTAAATTCAATTTCAACTGAGAATTGTATCAACTTAAATCTGCGGAAGAACTTTTAACAAATCCTGAAAATTGAAAGCCGTAGAGTTAATTTTCAATGGCCAAGCACGCTGAGCTTGCAAAAGTTTTAACTCTGTCCCTTATAATTTCCTACAATCATATACCATGTTGCTGCATTATATTCCTAAATTGAGTAACGTGAGAAAGAGTCTTCGGAATTGTTCATAATTGTACGAACGTAATTGAAAAATATGGAATAAACTGTATTGGCATGCCTAATTATAGTCCAATTATCAATAATTACGTGAAAATACTGAAGTGTGGGGAAATTATTAATAATAAATGGCGCATTAAGGGAAGTGGAACGTTGCATATAGCTTAGTTAGGTAGTTACCTACTGCTATCAACCCTGATCGTGATGCATACATACTTTCCTACCCATCCCTCTCTATTTTTAACAAAATATTTTCCTTTTTAACACGGATTGTGTAGGTGCTCCTTAAATAATGGTCATAATATTTAAGCTCACCTTTCAAAGAATTACATGATATTTGCGGGAAATTTGAAACCAATTAAAATCACAATTCTTCCCTTCATGAAAATTTGAGCTTATAATATTTTGAACTACAACAATAAGCTCGTACTCTCCATAATTTAATAAATAAAGTCAATTTTCAAATTATTTGGAGATCAGGGCTTGAAATGGAATGCTTTGGTGACCATTTTCCAATTGATAGTGAAAATATTTTTTCAAACATTATAATAGGAGTTTTGAAATAAGGGAAATTTCATAATTTTTAATGGCATTGACCGATTCAAGTGTTACGTAAACAGCAGAGTATACCCTTCAATAAAAGGTATTAAAATGATAAAATAACAATGCATGGGCATGATTGAATTTAAAATATTTAAATATGGTTTATAGGAACTTTGTAACTTTTGAGGGCTCGAATATTTTATTCAGGGGTACGGGTATTCACTTAGGCAATTGCCATAAATATTGGAGAGAAATAATGAAATTTAAATCTGCTCTCAAAGTTTTTTTACCGGTAGACCATTATGAACTGAGGATAATGAACTTTCCCTTTAGGGAACATTAAAGTGGTTCAAATATTATCAGTTTAAGATAGGTACATATTAAATAATAGGTCTCATAGTGTGACTTCATTTGGAATCCACTAGTCCTTTGCTTTACCTGGTCTTAGGCCCCGTGACCGTCTTTATGTACCTACTGCACAATCAACATATTTGGTTGGTGCGAAGGATGGCACGGTGCAATGTCAATGAAAGCCGCATCTTCCGGGTTTCACCGCGTCGTCGTTGATGGGACAATAGTTTCGGCTGCATTCCAGCAGGCGTTTCAGGTCGAAAAGCTAGATGCCGTGTTTTGGCCGTTGTTTCATATGCCGTCGGGTGAAGTAATTCCTCTCTGATTGATCGGTTGACGATTGCAATTTCTTCGATCAATGAGGTGGGGTTAGGGTTGAACAGTCTCTTCCAGTCGTTGTCGAGATTATAGCCGTCTTCTCGGTTGAAACTTCGAGGATGTCTGCTGATTTCTATTGCCTCATGGATAATCCCGGGGAAATAGCGTGATTCTCTGCCTATCACCTTGCTGTCTTCAAAATTGATGCTGTGATCCGGTTCCAACTACGTATGCTCATCCACAGCAGAAAGGTCGAAGTGTTTGTTTTTCACAGCTCTTCTGTGCTCTTGTAGGCAGCACTTCACAGCTCTTCCCATCTGCCCAATGTGGGGCATCCCATAGCTACAACCGAGAGGCAATAGAAATCAGCAAACATCCTCACAATTTCAACCCAGAAGACGGCTATAATCTTCACAACGCATGGAAGAGACTTTGCATCCCTAACTCGCACCTCATTGTTCAAAGGAATGGGAATCGTCAACCGACCAATCAGAGAGGAGTCGCTTCACCCTACAGCCTATATAACAACGGTCAAAACACGGCATCAAACACTTCGACCTGAAACGCCTGCTGGAATGCAGCCCAAACAGTTGTCCCATCAACGACGACGCGGTTAAACCCGGAAGATGCAGCTTTCAACACATTTGGTGCTATGTAATGGGCGATCAAATGATTTATTTTTATTTCAAATGAATTTCGGAAAATAAGAAAATGGTTCATAGCGGTAAAAATAGTAGTGAATCCTTTACTTTCAAATAAACCGCACAATCGGTCGAACTACCGCCGAACACTTTCAGTGAACAAATGCCTGAAATGACAATTTCATGTCGCGGAATAGAGCAGCAGTTAAAAAGCATAAGCAAAAACAAATCACCAGGTACCGATCTAACTCCTTCCAGAGCATATAAAACAGTATCTTCTGACATAGCCCCCTATCTAGAAATAACATTCCATAAAACACTAAAGAACCACAAAGTACCCAAGGATTGGAAAGTAGCTAATATTACTATTTTTAAAAGCGGTGATAGAGAAGAACTTAGTAACTACAGACCCATTTCACTCACGTCTATTTCTTGTAAGATATTTGAGCACATTGCAGTCAGCTCGATCATGGGGCATTTGGATAGTCAGGGATTGCTCATAAACAGCCAACATGGGTTCCGGAACGGTAGTTCTTGCGAGACACAAGTAGCTTAGTTCGTACATGACATTTTATTCTACGGCGAAAAGAGTACTGAAGTTGATGCAATATTTTTAGATTTTAAAAAGACATCCAATAAAGTTCCACATGATAAATTAATCTTGAAGTTAGAGAGTTTTGGTATAAATAAAGACGTTGTATGTTGGATAAAGGAATTATTAAGTGGGAAAGAGCAAGGGTTGTCATAGATGGTATCATTTCGGACACAATCAAAGTCACATCGGGAGTTCCCCAAGTCTGTGTAATAGGTCCGCTGCCATTTCTTTTATACATAAACGATTTGGGTACTGTAGTTAGTAGCAAGCTTAAACTTTTCGCAGACAATGCGTTAGTGTATAGGGGTATATCAAAAGAAGAAGACAGGAAATCGCTTAGCAAGGATTTAGATGCAATTCAAGAGTGGTGCGACAAATGGCATTTAGAACTAAACCTTAAAAAGTATGTAACTCATAATTTTCGGAGAAGGAATAATTCGATAGAGCGATCCTATAAAATTAGTTACTCGAAGATCGAAAGCGTTGAAACCAAACCATAAGGTATTTAGGTGTAACAATCACTAAAGATTTATCGTGGGGAAGACACATCCGGGAAATATGCGGCCGAGCGACGAGAAAGCTAGGATTTATAAAAAAGAGTGCTTGGGAAATGTGATAAAGGGCAATGTAGCGATGTTACTTTTCACTAGTTAGGCCCCACCTTGAATATGTAGCCAGTGAACGGGATCCGAAAGAATTAGGTTTGATCAGAGAACTAGACATTGTGCAGCGTAGAGTAGCTAAGTACGTTATAAGGTGTTACGATTTGTTTAGTAGTGTAACAGAATTAATACAAGAATTAGGTTGGAATCATTATCAGAGCGTAGATTGAAGTACAGATTAAATCTCTTACAAAAATTTAAATCGGATAGCTTTACTGAAGATGTTTGGCATATATTAAAAACACCAGCGTATTATGCTAGATTCGACCAGATAAATAACATTAGAGAGATAGATTGTCGTACTGATAGATTCAAAACGCCATTTTTCCCCGTACTATAAGAAAACAGAATAGGCAGCATAGCAAATGGATAGGTAGAGGAAATATTTTAGAGTAGTCTGTAGTGCATGATGCATGTATTAACTACCAATCCCATATTACTGAGTAGATACTAACCGACTAGTTGCCTGAGACCCTATAGTAGCATGTTTGCTTGCTTATAGTGCACGCTTGGTGATCTTCTCCCCCTGCCACACACCCTCGGGGTGGCTTGCAGGGTATAGTGTAGATGTATCGTGTAGATCAGTGCCTCATAGCTCAGTTTTTATGGTAACCATTATTTATTTCAATGATTAGAAGAAAGTATCATTTGTGAAGCGTTGTAACATCTTCATGTTCCCCGAGCATGCGGTTAATTATCAGGATGCATTATGGTCAATACTTTGAATAATAATGCGCGTCTAATATAAAGAGTTGAATACCCATTGAAACATTGACTTAAGCCTCACAAACAGTTTTTTCGTTAACATATATGATTTGTTCCATGAGTTCGGACAAATGTTTCAAGAAAATTAAGCACGCCTTAGAGCATTCGTGTGCTATTTAAGGTCTCACCGCTTTGGGAAGCCACATTACGTAGTATTGCGAACCAGGGATGGGCGGGTTTGAGATAACTCAGTGCAATCCATTTCGAAGCAATCTCAATCCTGAGTCTCCTAAACCCCTTCCACCCACGCAGCGCCCTTAAAACAGCATTTAATCAGCCAGCCTCCAAAACTCTCCTTCCTGAACCCCACCCTGGCAGTAATAATTCACTTCCCATCCAATTCCGTAGTGAGTCCCTCAGAGGACATCTCTCGACACCCCGACCTTTGACCCGTTGCCCGCTACCGCGAGCAACGCTGCCTAAGTTCCACAGTCCGTGGTCAAATTTTACCGAATTTCAACCCCCTCTCTCACCTCACCACGGAAATCACCTCCCCGCGTTAATCCTTCCACGTGGATCCCGAGGGAGTTTTTCTTTTTTTTTTTTCAAAAAATTACTTTTCGGAATGAGTGCTGGAAGTGCCCCAAAACAAATTCCCCACATATGAATGGAATTGGTTCTAAAAAACGAGGTGTCCCTTGGTGCGTTCAAACGTCATGACGGAGTTAATTGAGTAGCGTGCGTTGCCCAAACACCTCGCCTGAGTCATGGAAAAAATCGGTGGCAGCTTTTACCTTCAAGTCAGGCGCGTAATCGAGTGGACGGAAAAGTGAAAAGGAAGCGGTGGAGCCTTTACAAGGAGAGTCTCTGAGCGAATATGTGATGCTGACAGGTGTCAATGGAGGCCTTTGATAGAGCGGTTTCATTCATATAGCCTGCCCCCGGCTATAAAAACGTTACTATCAGAACGAAGATTAAAAATTAGGCTAAACATGTAATGCAAAATTGAAGCCGATATATTTGTATATTATGTTAAAAATATACTAATACTTACTCCGTATTTTACTATATTTCATCAGATATGTATCAGATGGAAGATTAGAGGGATAGATTGATGTACCGATGTATTTAAAATATCACTTTTCCCGTGCACCATATGAGAGCATAAAAGGCCGAATAGAAATGGGATTTTAAAAAAGACAAAATTTGTGTTCAATCCTAAGGTTGGTATTTGACAGGTGAGGGTAGAACTTACCTCGAACTTAGCCATTGGCATGTGAAATTCACACATTCAGGGGAGGGGGCAAGTTCTGACATGCAGAGATTTTAACCGCGAGGATTTCAACTAGGGGTGTCCACAAAGGCTTCTGCCCGGGATATGAACCTGGGAACCCTCAGGTCGGTAGCTCTACGCCATACTTATTAGGCCACCACGACCCAGTAATGGTATAGATAGGTGAAACATTTTTAGGGTAGTATTCAATGCACGGAGCTTTAACATTACTAAGTAGATAATAACGTTTACCTGATCCTACACCCCTACCACACACTCTCACGGCGGCTTGCAAGGTATTACTTATACGTAGACGTATTTTGAAAACATCTAACATGGATTTTTCACATTAACTGCCTTTTTGAATAAATGAGAAGGATTGTTACAAAGCAATAGTTTACTTCTATGGTTATTTACAAGTAAATACATGCTAAGTACGACGGCGTTATATGGATACGTCTATACAGTTTCACAATACATTTTTCGGCATATTTACAGTTTTTACATTCAATAAGAATAACTAGTCCTTAAAGGAATCACTAAGGTAAATTTTAGAAATGTATCAATGAGTGGCGGATAGATGATGTAATTTTGTGTCTTAAATGGCAGTCGAAAATGTAACTTATTGGTTAAATTTCCGACATGAAACTAAATACCAAAACTCAAAGTAACATTATAGAACTAATATATATGGTTTCTTAACTCATATACAAACATGTTACATGCAAGTTAAGAAACACCTCTTTGTTAGCAATTTTGCTGTTAGAACGTTTAGGAATCCAAAATACTATTCGAGGTGATTTGGTGCAGCGTAACGGAGATAATAGGTAAATGCTACTAAAATCGATTCTTCCATCTGATAACGTCTTGATATTGACGTAGTAATCCCTTTCTTTGACATCTTCACAACTTGTTCCATATATAACATACGGGACCTGCCATTTCCACTCTTCTCGTTCACTTTTCCCTCGGAAATTGCCTCCATGGTCGTCATGTCTTAACACTTGGCTGATTATGTTGTCCCGTTTATTTTAGAGAATTTTTAAGACTTCTTCGCTTATCCCTCAGTTGATCCATTTTTTCTTCATTATTCTTCAGTAGCAGCACATTTCAAATGGCTAAAGACATACTTCCCTGCTTCTGTTATTGTCCATGCTTCGCTACCATAAAGAATCATGCGTCAGATGTATGCTCTAATTAAATGTTTCCTTACTTCAACGCTTGTATATTCAGCTGGAAGCAGATACCTCTTTTGGTAAAATTTCCTTTTTACCTGGGCTATTCTATTGACAATTTCTCTTTTGCTTCGTCCATCGCTGATTATTCGGCTTCCCAGATGACAATTCTCTTTCCTCCTCCTCAAGTTTTTATTTGCCTAGTTCAATCTTAGTCATGACTTCTTTTCCCTTACTTCATACCTTTTTTTCTTTTTATTGATATCAGTTGATAACTGGCCATTTTCCGTTCCATATTTTTAATATCTTCTTTAAATCTCTTTCATTTTATGCCATGGCTGCTAAGACGTTTGCTAATCACAGCACGCTGATTTTCTCCACGTACATATTCACTCTCAAAGACTTTCCTTTGACATCCTCTTCCTTTTCCTTGATGAAGACGTTGAAAAATTCGGGATCTGGTCTCACTCCTTTCTTTATTCTTGTTCCTCTACTGCTGGGTCCTCATCTGATCACAGCCACCTGGTTTCTATCAAGCTATGGATAGTTCTTCGGTCATTGTATAATACTACAATTTCCTTCAGAATCCTCAGCATCAATTTCCTACCCACGTTGTCATATTTATTTTCCAAATCTACAAACGCCAAACCAACTTTGGTAGGTTATTCTCTATTCTCTAATTTAATGGGCAGCCTGAGACGAAATTTTACTACTCTTGTGCCCTTTTTTTCCGAAACCAAATTGGTCCTATTCCAGAAACTCCTAAGCTTTCCGTTATAGTATTCAGTAAATGATTCACGAATTAGCATATACATATTTTAAATTACAGGTCACTGATTATTGGTGACCTTCACCCCCTGCCACACACCCTCGCGGTGGCTTGCAGGGTATCGTGTAGATGTAGATGTAGATGATTAATATATTCATATAGATAAATTTCATCATTATTCATCCTTGCTACCTTGACGACAAACTTGTATTAAAAATAAATTCAGCATAGGGCCTGAAGTATTCAGTCACATGGCATTTCTATAAAATATCAACACTCATATTAACCTATTCCAGACACGAATTACACTATTGGGTTAAGCATAAAACTCTTTACACCCTCATATCCACAGCAGAGGCAGAGAGTAAGCAGAAATATTCTCAATACCTTTGCTTACTCTCTTCACTGCACTTCCTAACAGCCGAGCCTCATGTTTTTCAAAATTATCTTCATGACCAGGAAATTATGTACAACAAACAAACTAAAAAAATAATCAATCGCTGAAACAACAATAATTTTCCTACCGGTAATTTTTAATAAGCGCTACTCATTTAGCCGAAACTATCAACCTGAAATAGTTAATTCCGGCACAAACCAACTCAAAAACCAAACATGCTCACAGTCGCTATTACTCTTTCGGTAGTCTGCAATAACGGTAAAAATTTTTTTAATCTATTTTTTTTTGCGAGAGAGATCCCTAATAAAAGGAACATGAATTCCCATGGACTAAAAATAATTAGTTTGCTACCAGACGTAAATGATCATTACAACAGAATTAAATTCACTTAGATATTAAGCACAAATCAAATTGTTGCAATGATGCCAAGAATCATGATAGTTTTGTACAACGTAAATTTAAATGTTTTGAAAAAAATATATTATTCAATAATATTATTTCTGGAACTATGTAAAGAACTATTTTCCACGCCCTTTCCTGCTTGCTTTCTGATCGCTCTGTCGCTCATGGGCAACCTACCTACCATTTTGAATAACTTGCCCCGAGCGAGCATTCTATGCTTATCTCCCCTGTCTCGTACCCTTGCAAATTCCTCTCGCTCTCGGTGTGAGATTGTGTTTATAGATTTACCACTAATTCAAGGGCGTTCAAGGGCTCACCTTTCGCTTCGTCTCAGGATTGTCTTTCACCTTAAGATAATATACCGGAGAGATAATATTACGAAAGCCTTTTTGCCTCAAAGAAACGGAGAGAGTAGATGATAATTTATTCCAAAACTAAAGTACCCATACAAGACTTTGCATGTTGAAGAGCTTTCTTTCAAAACAACTGAAGATAATGCCATCTTCCGTGATGTGCAAGTGCTGGAGTGTACTCAGCGTCAGGGAATTTAGCATTTTTTGAACTACATTTAAAATGTATTTTTAAATGTTTAGTTTGTTCCTACAATAAAAAAATGCGTCAAAAAAAATCAGTAGCGACCAATCCAGGTGAAAGATATAAAATACTCCGAAACATAACAGAGTGTCAAAGATTTCTAATGTAAGCATAGGCACTCACATTGTAGCAAAGAGATAACAAACTACTGTAGCAAAGGAAGAGGTGAAAATAATTTCAAAATGTGGGAGAAACATGGCTTCGGAAGTCTTCCGTAATGGAATAACTCTTACAGGAAATCGGCAAAATAAAGGAATGAAAACGGAAAAAAATGTACACCAGCCCAAAAAAATAATTTTAACGCCTTTGCTTGTCCCGAATTCCTGGAAGGGATCCCAATAATCAAAGGAATTACTTTATAAAGTTTTGTTACAAATAATATTGAACGCTTGGGTAATATCACCTGATGACAAAACGTACTGTTGAGGATGCTGAGAATAACATTCGTGTGCGGAAAAGTGCAACGTTTAAAGTATTTACATTTCAATACAAGATGGGGACATAATTACTGTCCAAAGTAAATAACAACTAATAAAATCAATATCGAGACACATAGGAGGTTACACCTCACTTTCCACAGGTTTTAGCCATCTTTTTTCATTTTTCAGATGCTGAACTAACTAAACCTGCCGAGATCCTATGCGGTGATTAGCAGGGTAATGTGCAAATGTGGCTGGACTAATTTCATCCCACCTCATTGAATAAAAACGAAGTTCTACGAAACACGAATAGCCGCACTGTCATGAATAAATCCAATAAATGTGTTTCAGAATAACGCAATGGTCTTATGCAAATGCATTGGCCTGAACAGCTGATTTGATTTGAACCAGGATGTAGGAATTGATTACTAAAATTATCTGTATTTGATTACTAATTAATCGAAAATGGGTCTCGAAACAGGCTAACTCATCGAGCAGTCCTTCTCGCAAGCATATACCCGAACCCTATAGGCTACGCAAAAATATCTCATCTATCCATTTCCAACAACTACGTCTCTCAAACTATTTGCAAATTTTGTAAGTTACTTTCAGGCCAGGATTTATTTTCGTGTGAATGAAAAATTACAAAAAACGATATTTAATGTGTTAAATCGGAAAATAAGTCACCAAATGGTAAAATGCAAACATCACCCACTCTAGTTAAATTTGATGATCGGTTTTATGCATGGTGGAATTGAATGTTTTCAATGGCTAAAGAGATTTAATCAGTTGGTTTAATAAAGTTTCTGCTATTGAGTACAATACAAATTTCGGGGTGGAGAGGTGCTGTTTGATTTTTATTATTTGAATCATTTCTCATTTTCAAACTGCACATAATTGCGTGGTAGTTTTACTTGAAATAGATTGTTGATCCATTCTTCAATAATGCTACTTCATTATTTGATTTCCATCAAAAATGGCTGCGTAGATAACGCCATGCAAACTATTTTCAATATTTTTCCTTGGTGGATAGACGCAGTTAAAAACGTTTGCATCTGTTTACATATTATCTAATAGAGAGGTCTCCCCGACAGTAGTTCATTCGCTCGTATGTCACCCATGCTTTGCTTCACAACTTCATCATCTACCAGAGAAACTCAACATTCTTTCTTGTCGCACCAAGCAGCATAGTATATGCTGGTAGTCGAGCAAACAATGGAAAATTAATGGTGTTTAGTACATATTGTAAAGAAGAGTTAAATTAATGTAAACGGGTAAAATGGCGAAATGAGCATCGTCGAAAAAAACTTCATTTTAAAACCTTGAAATTCTTGTATTTTCAACCCCACGAAGTAGACACCCCGGACTACCGGGTGTCACACACGTGGCTACCCGTGATTAGGCGTAGTTGAAATTGTATGTGAAGGATTATGCATAGTTAGACCAGTTTTGTAAGGAGCAGAAATATATACATTTATTCCTTCGTCCTTCGTAAATAATAATCAGGATGTTTCAGAAGGACACTTCGTCTTTCAAGAGCACTGCATATTTTTACTTGCGTTTATCCAGGGCAAAATTAATGATGATTCACCTCATAGCAAACCATCTGTATTACTGAGAAGTGATATAGAGGATGATTTCAAGAAGCTGTCTTGTTTTTTCTTTGCAAAGGTACCACCTTACCAGCTTAAATATTCAAAACTGCGATTTGTAATTCGTGAAGGATAAAACAGCACGGTACCTATCATTATCCATAATAAGAAACGTTTGGACATAATTATTAATGACCTTATTTTATTCATGTAATTAATTATATTAAAGCTTTGCGAGACCAGATAAGTTTATTTCGGCAACTCTATAACGCATTGGACCTAAAATCAAGTAACCGATCAAACCTTCTTTTAAAGGAAGAACATCTATTGTTCCTACGTACATTGTCCCACGATAACACAGTAGTAGCAGCGAGGAAAAGAGCCAATATCCATAGATATATTTGCAGATAACCGAGCAATATGCAAATGCAAAAGCCTGGGAATGAGCCAAACGGCGAACTAATTGATGCCGCCGTAGCTAAGAATCGGTAATAAATAACAAATGACTGGCTACGCTAAATTCACGACCAACGTAATGCATCCCTTACCGTGTGACAACTCAGAGATGATTCAGCACGACACAAAATGCTATATTGCCACTTAAAATATTCGGAAAATACGTTTATCCGGCGGTCCCTCCAACTCAAACTATGTAAAGACCTGGGCGAAAATGCGTCGCTACGCGGTCCACGCGGACAATGAATCCTTATTCAATTAGGATCATTCCCTGCCGGCTGGTAGGGGGTGGGTGAAGAGAGAGAGGGAGAGGAAGGGATAATTACGTTTATGTTTGGAAGAATTAAGCCCCATGCACGAGAAAATGCCACATGACGTCGGGGGGCATTACCAGCCTCGAACGAGAGCGTGGACGGAACAACATCGGATCCCGCGCGTGGTCGCGCTGAAAAATGAAACGGATGAAAGATTAGGTACAGATGAAGGGGGGAGGGGGAGATAGGGGGATGCGTATGACCTCCCCGTGTCAAACTTGGTTGAGGCGCATACGGCAAAGGCCAAAAGTTCAAGCGAGGGCAAGGTTGGCGGAGGAGCACTGGCGAGAGAAGAAGGATTGTGGACCCGGACTCGGCATGCGTGAGAGAAAGGGGAGAAGAATGGGGAAACAGAGGATGAAAGTGGTTGACGAGGGAAAGCAGGGGGGGTGGGTTGTAGGGAAGGCTCGCTCGCGAAAGGGCATACTACGGGGAGAGGGAGCGGCTTAATCTGCACCCACCCCGCGGCGCCCTAACAAACACCGACGACACGCACGTCGAATGTCAAGGGAGGAAGCAAGGGTACCGCTCACAAACCTCGGAGAAGGAAAATGAATAATTTAGACGAAACGAAGGGGAAATTGTACCCGATGATGTGTAACGTGGACTCAGGTGGGTGCAAGTGGGAGAGAGGGAGAGAAAGAGCTCTCTCTGGCGGTGATATCGGTAGAGGAAGAATGGTGCACAAAGTTGTTTCTTTTCTGTGAGCTTTCCTTTCCCATAACAAAATCTGGTGACAGCACTTTACCATCACATATTTGTTCTTATAAGTCTGCTTTAGTGTCCCTGCACTAATGTCTACAATTAGACAATATCTCTGATGTATGCAACTCAAGGGTATAAATTTAAAGGCAGTGGAAATTTTTAAAAAGAATGGGAGAAACACAGTTGTTTTATCATTCCATGAGAGCTCTCTCAAAGAATATGAAGATTAATTGTAGGATAGATTAATTTTTATAGATATTATTTTGAAAATGTGCCATGTGAAGGAAGGGTTCATGGGTGTAGAATGGCAGGCAGGTACTATATAATATATCAATATTCCTGAAATACTTATTGTAATGATGATAATTTAAAAAAGAAAACGAAAAAGAGATATAAGATGGAACCGGTGAGCTTTTGTTTGTCGGGATAACATAATCATACTTGAGTTGCTTATCACGCATTGTGCCGAAAGTTGGGATTTAGCCTGTTTGATAACAACTTCTTTCATATCCAATGCCGCATTAATCATCAATTATGAGCCTACACGTGACAGGTAGTTCCCAATAAATCTTCCTAAGTTGCCGATTGAATCGGAAGAGCTATCGCGTCGAAGAGCGTAATCGTCATCGCAACTTCTCGCAATCGCAATCCATTTCGCTATCTTATGCCACGGTACAGCGCACGCGATAACTGTTTCAACATTTGCTCAACGATGTGAAAACTAAAATTTGAAGATTATGTGATAATGGCTCCATGATTTGCATCTCTGTAGAAAAATTACACCGAAACAAGCTTGTGGGTAGTTAATATCTTAGGCAGCCCGCCGTGACTTTTGGATAATGTGTTGGAATGTTCATTGGTCTGTTAATCTTATGGACTATTTTTCACAGTTGATCAGTTTAGAGTTGAAATCCAAACTGGACTTTATTGAACATTTTGAAATTGGGCCATTTTGTAAAATGTATGGTGAAAATCTTGTGAGTGAGGTGGTACCGATGACGCATTCACCTTTTCTTACTGTACGGGAGCCTCCTTCCTCCCCAGCCCCCTTTAAAACCTCCTTAGAAGACCTTGACCTTGCTCCTTCCTCTTAAGTTACTATAGTCCCAAACCCCCCCACCCCGAATTTTTATTTCGTTATATTACCCCACCCACCCTTCTCAACTATATATACATCAGGCTAACGGCCTGTCATTTAGACAGCTCTTGAAAATGACGTGAAATACGTTGAAACCGGTGGAATACGTTGAAATGGCGTGGAAAATTACAAAGTTCTCTCTTTCTATTTTTCAAAATTTCCTGCTGTTGAATTTGTTTCCGATAGAGTTCATTGTTCCACGCCTAGTTGATGACAAATTACACTCCAATGGACTATAGAAGCAGTCATGATAGGGATCACAAAATACTTGTCCATTCATAAATATCTGAAATTATACTTAATGAATTATTTATTCTTAATTATTTATATATTTAAGGAATCAGGTTGAATGGCTACAAAAAGTAAAATGATAAGATATCTGGAACAGGCTATGAAGGATGGGAAAGAGAAGATTTATGATACTATGAAGGGGCTAGCCGATAGAGGACTAGAAAATAGAGCCGCGTCAAACCAATCTTAGGGTTGCTGACTGGTAATGATGACGTACAAATTCACTTTTTATCAAATGGCCCAAGTTCAAATTACGAGTGCCGTTGACTTTTTAGTGGAATTCTTGTTAGCCATTTAGCCTCATTTCAGATCTCTTTTTAATCCAAAAATTGGGTATTCCAATGCTAAGTCAAACTATGGATATGTTGGGAGCTTTTTATGCAGGAAAAATAATGCCGGCGCCACTCCTCATCTTCTAACACCACAGCGTGCGTATAAAATCCACTACTCCTAACAGATGCAGTGAGTTTGCATGTTGGTCACCTTCCCAAACAGCAGCAGAAACATTACAGAAAAAAACTTTACAAGTTGATGCACAAACTTTCTATCGCGTTCAAACCCCAACGCCTGAAAACACACATGGAATTTAACGTAACGCTCTCTCAAAGCTAGGTAACCGGAGGGCTGCAAAGAAAAATTCACACCTTATGCTGAAAGAAGGCAATAGGTTTCCTCCGGTGGAGAGACTTCTAAGAGAGCTTTTAAAGAGGACAAAAGAACTTAAAGAAGTAAAATATCCCCAGGGAGGTAAAAACAAACTCCATCCATTCAAGAAGGCGACCATATGCCATATTATGAGTGTATATATTTGACAAGAATGCAAAATGATCGATTTTTGTTATTCTTATTCTTCTTTCGAGAAGTGCACAACTATCAAATAGTTATTTAAAAATCTTTAGTAGAATGTTCTGTTCATCATCAAAACTTCTGGTAATAAAGTATTTCCATTGGCCTTTCACGCTTTTTTCTATAATTGTGATTTAAAATAATGATTCTATAAGGATCGTTCCACTAGTCATACAAAATTAAAACACGTGAAAAATGGGGACCAAAATTATACTTGCTGCCTAGCAGTCACAGAGCCAAAATCGTGTTCAGAAATCATGATAGAATAAAAATGTATCTAGATATTTAAGGAAATGGACAAAACTCCCTTGAACAGCAAAAAGATGTAGTTTACGTGATCTAATATAATGGAAATATAACCATACTTGTGACAAATATTACGTGAGACACAAGTCACTAGATATAAAGTTTAAACATATAAAAATATGAATACCTCTTGAATAAAACGAGTGAAAATTAGTAATGTTCGCCATCTTCACATGAACTTGTAAGTGAATGTATTAGCTCTTATTAAATAATTAGGTGATCGATGAATGTAGAAATTGCGTATCATTAACCCACAATGTCTTTATTGAAACTAAGTTTTCCTCGCAGGCTGAAAAGCTTAGGAATTAAATATTTGATCAAAATAATCAACATTTTTTTTCTACGATTCTTAAAATAAAGAGGAGAGACAATAGATATGTATGCGGAATCGAAATAAAAAAATAATGTTCATATAAGACAAACATAAGATCGGATTAGCATATATACGGAAGTACGCGTCAATGAAGTGGAAACAGTGGTCGGTCGCGGTTCAATTGCCTCAGGAGAAAGGAAACCCTCCAACCGTTAAAGACGAAGAATTCGGAGGAAGAAGAAAGACGCAAGAGAGAGCAAGGATAGTTGGGACGGATGGCCAGGGAATAAGAGGGAGGAAGAGGGACGGACAACCGTAGGGGGCTTTCGCGTGTGTGCTGAAGCGGTGGGAGTTTGCAGAAGAAGGTGACTGTGGTCGCCGCAGGACGGGATGCTAGAGGGAAGGGTGTCAAAGGTTACAGAGTGCGAGCAAGGGATTTAGGTGCTGGGAACGAGGCGCGGCGTCCTCCAAAAGGTTTTCCGACGGACAGGCGGAACGGGAAGGAGACGAGGGTTTTGTGGGGCCCGGAGGGGAGTTCGCTGAAGGGGGTGGGAGTCGAGTGAGGGGTGGAGAAGGGGATAGGAATAGACGGATGCGAGGGCAAGTGGGCTGAGCAGAGAAGAAGATTTAAGGGAACCCGGTGGGCTAAGACGGCAGAGAGAGAGGGAAGGAATTGGAATGGTGGGGTTCGGGCGGGAGCTAGGACGGATGGACGGGCAAAGAGGAAAGATGTCGTGGAATTGTGTACGGACCGGGGGAAAAGGGTCGGGATCACGTAGACACAGGGAAAGATCCACCGCTTTCCTTTTTTCCAGGAAATAAAGTGGTGTTCTAGAAGTGTTTAAAGCAAACTAGAGAAGTTAGCTACCGCTTAAGTGTGAGCAAGGAAGAGATGTTCCCAATCAATAACTTCAGTAGAGTTTCCTAGTTGCAGAGATGCTGATTACGAATAGTAGGTACAAATACACATGAAGATACACAAAAAAGTATTAATGAGAAAATAAATAAGATTATACACTAGTGTAGACGAAGACAAAAATGGAAAGGAATGCTACAAAAAATATACAACCCAGCAACCTGCTCCCAGAACGTGAACTTTGGCACTTGTGGTAGTCTAGAATTTAGCTTTGGATATAAATGATTTTGTCCAGCTGAAGCAAAACTTCGGGATTTAATATGTACACGGGATAGTTAGCGAATCAAAGTTAAACTACAGAACATTTTGGTAAATCTTCGGTAGTGCAAATAACAATAGCTTAAAAAGGAACATTTAAATTTTATAAATTTAAGTAGGTACTTTTGAGATTGTATTATAACTTAAAGGGGAAAGTTATTTTTTAGAGAAAGTATATGAGAATAGCATTACGTAAATTAATCAAATTATGAAATAAATATTCTTAAAATATCCATACGAATTCAATGACTGGCCACCATATATCTTCTTACGCCCATTTAAATATACAGTAGTATCATAATTCTCAAAATATTGCCGTTTAATAAGCAATCGCTTTGATCTGTGCAATGCAAGAGATACAACTTCAACACAAGCTCAAGCCTTATTCAAAAATTTAAGATAGTTTAAAAGTTTAAACATTATATTTAAATATATCTGTACAAAAAATATGTCATTTGGCTTTCTTTAAGCCTAAGAGCAAAGAATCGTGAATAAAAAAGTTCGCCAATCTCTGAGGTGCAATTAAGTCTTTCGGTTGAATTTGTCTGCTACGCATTCCAGCTGCAAATAAGAGATGATGTGGAATATGTTGCATGAAAAGCAGGATTTACCACGCATGCCTAGGAATACATTATTCCGGGGGTTATTTTTCAATCCGCTAACGTACTCGCTGTAAAGTTAAGCAAACTGATTTGAGGATTGTGGCAAATACTTGGAAAGCGTGTTTTCACATTACACATAGGGTTTAATACCCTTAAGATATTCCGTTAGTGAATTTAGTAGCTTGTATCCGAATGGGTAAACCACACCCTTTTTGGTCGACTAATGCTCAACATGTCCTCGGAAGTTTGCGAAAAGGTTCCTTACAAATCATTTACCTATGCATGATTACTTCTTAATCACATATGTCCTGCCATTTCTAACATGACAGCAGGCAATGACGATTTAACCAAGAGAATTCTCACGCAGATAAAATCTTTGATGGAAATTACATCTAAACAACGAAGAATTATTAACAGAATAGTATATATTTTCCAAACCCATTTAAAAGTGCTGTAATTTGCATGCGAGATAATTTTTAGCAAAGAAAACTTTAAATTCAATGCTTTAAAAGTGCTTTCTCTACTTATCATTATTGAGTAGGTTTTTAAAGAATCAAAAACACAAAATCAACAAAGTACACCTACTTTCATTTATGATCGCTGCTATACACAAATATGCCATTAGTTCTGCAAACACATATACCACTCGAACTCATCTCATTTGAAATATAATACAGAACAAATACATTACCCAAATATAAGAAATCATCACAAATGTGAAAACCTTGTGCATTAGCTATAAACTTACGTTCACAAGAGATATATTAATTTAAAAGGTAGTACATATACCGTTTTCAAGAAAAAAAGAAAATTTGACAACAATTATCATCAAAAACATGTTTACTGAAATTTGAAAACAAAATTCCCTTTAATGGGCGCTAAAAGTTATACGCGGTTAAAGATGAATATAACAGAACCATAGATCCTTGATAACAGAACCAGGAATCTGTCAAGATGGTTTGCATTTGAATATTCACGATCACTCACTGAGTGTATCAACCCGAAGGTTGGTCTTTGATAGGTGAGGGTAGAGCTCACCCCGTACTAAGCCAATCGCGTGTGAAATTCATACATTTAGGGTAGGTGGGCCAGTTCCTTTCCCTGTGCCACCTGCGGTTTCCTACGAAGTTCTGACACGCAGAAAATGGAATCGTAGGATTTTAGATGGGGGTGTCGAGAAAGGCTCTTTCCCAGGATTTAAACCCAGGACCCTCCGGTCAGTAGCTCAGTACTCTATCCACTAGGTCACCTCGACCCACTTATGCACGATGAAACTATTAAATTATTATTGGATACGGAAATATAATAATATTTCATCAATAGAAGAAAACAGAGTAAAGATACTTATGTAAATACTGGCATGAATAAACAAGCTTTAAAGTGATATCTTTTTACAAGATAAACAATTTAATAGGTATTTTTTTACGCGCAGTACAACAAATACGCGACAAAAATTGAAATGATAGCTGAAAATTTCGACAGGATTCCCGGACAAAGTGCTTTTCAAAGTAAGCATTGCTTAGTTACAATTGGGAGGTGTACAACTTTTAAGATCGTAATGATCTACACACCAATGAGTGGCTGGTATATATTTAATTAAACAACCTTTTTTAGAAAAGTTATTGATTGTATAATTAGCTACTGTCCATTGAGCATGGCTTTGCATAGATACGAAACCTTAAATTTGGAAGAGATGCCAATTAAGGATTGGGAGAATGATACATAGGTGACAATTGCTGTTAGAAAGCTATGACTTTATTTTTAAGAGGAGTTCTAAAATCTGTTTAATCAAAGAGGAAGAAGTAATCAAAAGAAGGAAAAGGGAAGAAGTTTAATCAAAAAGAAGTCTATCCCTTGTACAAGGCATGTGGACCAAGATTAAAACCATATACATCGGTTAACAATCGAAGGAGAACTGAACGAGAAGCTAACAAAATATATATCCTAAAACCAAAAAGAAATCATAATTGAGACACGATCCATCAGCAAAATGAGTCAAATAAATAAGATTAATTATAAATAATATAATAAACTAAAATTGACCAAAGATCAAGTACATTTTAGAAATATGTAACAGATGTAAACAGAACACTTTTGCGAGATCGAATGGGTTTTACGTGCTTAAATAGATTTTGCTGTACCTTTTCTACACAACTTCACCACCAGTTTTCAAATTTACTATTCAGATAGGTATAAGTATTTTCTTTGTGTTTCAAATACATATTAATTCCCTTCTTTTCTTCTTCTTCCCTAGGATTCTAGCTCCAAACTAACTGTCAGTATTCCACTGACTCATATGAATTCATTCAGTTGTTTCTCTTTTTTCTGATAACAAATAGCAATAATTTCACTCTTTCAATTCTGCTTTTTATCGTTAGATTTTCTTTCGTCACACCCTTTCCAATTCTCCCCAAGCCTAATTCTGAAACGTACCCTTCATCATACCTGGTTCGATGTTTTTCCACCATACAACACCACGTTCTATACATAAAACACTTGACCATTCTTCGCACAGTATTTTTATTGCACTAAATGCCGCAACAACCGTCCTATATTTAAGGAGTGGCTGGGCCTTCTTAACCGATGCCTAACTAATGCATAATGATCTTTGAGGTAATTTTAAGCGAAGTCTCAAGTTGATAAGAACAAAAATTAATGGATTCATAAGACTTTGCATAAGTATGTACTTTATAAGAATATGATTTAGAGCGTGATCGTGAAGGAATCAACAATTGATTCAAAATGGTGTGTAGGTACGCATAAGACATATTTCACCATATTGCATTCACATATATTCTATCTATATACATCCAGTGTATAAAAATTTAAAGCTGTAACCCTATTTATATTTTCCATTTTGTGGTTTTGCATGATGCAATATTTCAAGTGCAACCGTTTAGCATGGTGCCATTTATACATAATCACTTATTTGGTGGAAATATTTCATCTTAATTTTGTAGTTTTTTTAAGCCAAAAGAATCTCCACATCGTGTTCGTCTACCGATGTAGACAAATCATTGCACTTTATTTCTTTGCACTTTTAACTGCAGGCTCGATAATCAGATAATCGATATTTCATTATTAACGACTATTGTTGAATATTACTTAACACTTCATTGATAAATTTTAATTGTTTCACATAACTAGGATTAAAGCGCAAAAAATCGTCATCGAAACAATATCGCAACCTTAATCTAACCATATTAATCCCCAATTGATTACAATCTCCGTGTGTAATAATCCCCATTGATTTATAATCCTTGCTTCAGGAACACAAAGGTCTCACGGACGACGCGAGAGAAAACAAAATCCGCTTTGGGAGGGTTAATAGAAACCATTCAGCTCCGTTCACTGTTCCGACCAACGCCTTTTAAGCCTCGCTTTCACACACCGTCCGAAGAGATTTGGAAGATCCGTATTAAGAGTCATGATGGCATTCCTTTACAGTAATTCCATTTCTCATCCGAACGCTTCCTTACCAACGCTCAACCACCCTAACGATCTCACCAGGCCAGAGTACACACTGACAAACACACAGAAAATCTAGTGGAGCCGGAGACATCGTAGGGGTGGAAGGAGTGTTTCGAAAACAATCCCACTTTTCCGCATTCTCCCATCCCTCCCGGTATAATCCGCCCCAGAACAATCTTCCCTAGCCTCGCCCCTCCCCGTTTTAACAGCATCCACCACCAACTTGAGAGCCGCCATGGTGAACTTTGGGAATGCCCAGAAGCCGGAGCCAACACTGTGAGAACATGCTCGTCTCAGAGCCGACCAACTCCATAGAAACGCCTCCACCAACATACCCATCCCCCCAGCTATATCTCGACTCTCCAATTCCCAACGTGCTGAAACGTATTCTGTCGTCCCGTTCACCTCGCCGACTCCCAATCCTTCGCCATCCCTCTGCAACGGGCCTTCTCACAATCCTTCCCCTGCTCCTTTGCACCAGACTACCTCCCTCCACATCCAGCGGTACACCTCAGCTAAGCTATCCAGCCCATAGTAACCTTCCCTTCCAGTACTTACGATGTCACCCACCTCACAGCGCCACCCATTTCTCTCATGATTCAACTCATCTTCCCTGGCCATCTCTCCCTGTGGGATTACCCAATTTTAGATGGCAAAATTACAGGAAACTCCTTCGTAGCTTCCAAAGTAAATAACTTCATTCAGAATCAATCCGAAGGAGAGGAATGTACGAAGCCATCGTAAAAACTAGCCCGATTCCCTAGTACATTGCTCTGACGATTTAAATCGTTTGTAATGGGTTACTCGTGATTGCTAGATAAGTTGCACTGATAAGTAAAAGGAGAGATAGTAGAAAGGTGAATAATCGGAGAAACTGAACAAAAGTGAAAACCCAGCGGGTAATACAGGGTAAGGTAGGAAAACAGAACTCCACTTTGAGAATGTGAAGTAAAATCTTTAATCTGGAAAAATATACTGAGCTAAGTTATTGAGCTTCACATATTACAAATATATAATGTTAGAAACACTATTCATGTAACGGAGTCACAGAGATGCTTCTTAATGAGAATTAATGGTAGCTACATCCCTAAGAGTAAGGCTGCTCTGAATGCCATGATTGGAATACGACTCGATGAATACCAAACTATTAGAACAATAAGACAAACCAACAAGCCAGAGATAGGGAAGAAGCTGACAACATTCGTAGACTATAACTTCGGTGTGGAAAATAGAGGAAACTAAAATAAATCAATAACCAGGGATATCATAAGAGATCAATAAATGGCAGAAAAATTGGTCCTAATATCAGGAAGGAGAAATATAATAGAAAATTCTTTCCTTCTATAAAAGAGCAGTTAGTTGATAGTAAATTAAGATAGGAGGATAGTGGAAATATTGCCAGTGCATAGTGTAATAACAGGGCAAACAAAGATTACAAAATTCTTTATCAATAACACTTAATGACCCCAAGAAGAAAACATACAATGAAAAAAAACAAAATCAATAAAAAATCAATGAACGAAATAAGAGAATCAACGTAAAGCATGAGATTTAGAAATCACTATGCAAATCTAGAATAGATGGGATTTTCCGATACCCAGGATGACATCGAACAAGTCTGTTAACATATTTTAACATGAAAATATGATTATAAAATAAACAAATATATTCACCGAATGTGTGTGAGTGTGTACTGAATGAATAATTCTTAGGAGGTAGACATAATCCAGCTCAATGTCCTTTCATTTCATTATGTGTGTTACGTGTGATGAAAACTTTCTCATAAGTGTGACACTGTATTATCACCATCAATCAACAATCTTAAATTATGGATAAATGAAAATACATGCTTAGTGGACTCCACAATAGTTTTATTTGGACGACCTAGGTTACAATACGTAGTGTCATCATCATGATTTTCCTTTGACATGATGATGACACTAGGTGTCAAAACCTAGGCCGTCCCAATAAAACTACTGTGGAGCCCACTAAGTACTTTCTTTCAGCCATAATTGAAAACTTCCACCTTATCTCACTGGAATTTGTTTCCTCTATTAACAACCATTTGACGAAGCTTTCCTCTTTATCCTTCCGGCTAACCTCTAATATTTACATAATTCTTCTCTGTGACATCAATTACTACCTGCTCTATTTATGCTTAATTTTTTTCTTCGTTATTGCAAACTATATATACAAGCAATCTATCAATTCTCTTAAAGCCATTCACACGCCTTAACTATCGTAGAAGTAGGCTTCGGATTCTAGTGCAACAATATATAATGTTATAACAGTCCATGGATTTTGCTCGTGTTTTCTTTCCTTGGTATCATGTTTCGCTTCCACTCATATCATCAGAATCTTCGGAATAAGTTATAATCGGCTAACCTAAGAAGATAATTCTATGAGAAATACGATACACGCCCAAGGTGGGATTTAAACCCTTTGGATGCCAGGTCGGCGTGCTATCGACCAGGCTACAGCGGCTGGCCTTTGCTACCTCCAAAAGACATTATTCAAGAGGTAATTGTTTTTACTGATCTTCGACCACTATTTGTATGCTATGTAAAATGGGGCTAAAAAAGGAAGACTATCGTAAGTTATCCTAAGCTCTAGCAATCTGCCCAAGTTGTTTGACTCACACTGTTCTACTGGTTAATTGAGGTTCTTTATCTGTCTGACTTTTCGCCCATCGCACTCTCTCCATTTTACTCCACACTTATACAATAAGGTCTATAGTATATTATTTTCTGACTTCTCAAGTGCCCAGGTCACCAATTCGTATGAAGCCTCGCTCCATATAAATCTCTTCAGTAACGTTTTATTAGATCCACTCAAGGTTTTCGTCATGATTTCTTTTCTGTTCATAAAACCATGCTTAGCTATCATAATGCCGTCCTAATATTTTTGCTCTCACGTTTGTTTTACTTATATATAAAAATAATTCACTTTCCTACATATCTCTACTCAAATAATCTAGACTGCACCATGGCTGAAAGCTTAGGCTATAGGTTCCAGAAAAATGCCATTATGCGTGCAGAGTAGATGCATAACGTCTCCAATGAGGACATTTAGATGGGACTGAGTTTTCATTGATCGCTACAGGTATATAACAGAAAATGCGAGTAATTTTAAGGAGCCACTCGTATAAACTACGAATCTCTTTGAGATAGGCCAACGGGTCATTGATGGCTTGAACGTTGCTAGTATGTGGTCACAGGAATTGTGTTGTTCAGTATTTACAATCCTGATATCAAACATCTTAAAGAGAGAATTCCTAATATTCAGGGCCAAAGAGCCAAATTATTATACTGTACCATTCGATGGTTTTCCAAAAAGTTCACATCTCCAATATTCATGTAGCTGGATTCTTTACAGGACGCAGCACGATTTTATGCGGATCCACTACAGCGTGTACCGTAATTAGAGTCATAAATTTCCTCGCCTCCATATTTATTACTTACTGTGACAGCGTAGAATTAAATTAATACGACTCAACAAAAATAAACGTGCCTGAAATCACCTTATCTCATGCAGGAATCGAGATTACGGTTGGAATAAAAGAGGTTTTGGTCAGAACGAGAAATTCCAATCGCGCACAGAAATACGCCAATCATATCTGATTCGGAGAATAATGCCCCAGTGCCGAGCAAATTACAACGAGATATTTATGAAATTTTATTACTCCCAGGCAACTGGGTTGAGAAACGAACTTTTAACTGGTTAAAACGGCGTATAAATTCCACAAAATAGGTATAATTAGTCGGGAGATGCGATAAAATAGATCTGATGAAGCGAATAGTGCATTCCGACATCCGAGATATGAAAGGCATTAATGGCACCTCGAGTTAATCACACTTTGTGTAAAGGCATCGATCCATAAATGTTTATTTTAACCTTTAATCGTTTATGCAGGAAATAGGATCCCAGAGAAAAATTGCGCAATGTGACTCTAATATTGTTTGTTGCTTTCAATTAAAGATTTCAACTGAGAATCGGTGAAATAAATGGAATTTCGTTTGTCTCTCACCAAAATACGTTCTCAATTCTGTCCTGGGGGCTTAATTGAAAACGTTGCGCATTTTAAGCAAAACATCATCCCCCGGCACAACCTTCCTCCAAGCTGACCTAATCACATTACGTCACGCGAAATGAATTGACGAGCAAAAAAAAATACGTCCGTTAATTTGAACGAGTTTTCGTCATAGTTTAGCGTACCGAGGAAATTGAAGGGCATGGAAACATGACTTTTGTTGTACGCCAATTCTTCTTTTACTCAGCGTCCGAGAAAGGATTGCTTTATATTTATGGTGAAGTAAAACCTAGAAGCGTAGTCATCAATTAAAGAGTACCCTAACCATATATATACCAGCAAGATATAAAAACCGCATTTAAACTACATAGGCTCGTTTTTTTCATATAATTTACGCGAATAATGTTTTTTTATTATATGGATAGTTTATTTTACACATAAAATAATGTTTCAAATATAGTGAATATAGTACTTGACCTTAAAATTTAAATATATCATTCAGGAGGTTTTGGTTTAAAAAATATTAATTATTTACCAAATGCAGGGCAAGAAACTAATATGTACAAGGCTTGAAATAGCTCGAACATAATAAGCTTTTCGTATTTTTAGATGTTTGGGCACAAATGACATATTTCCGCTTGTTTTGGTTCAAGATGAAATGATCACGAGCCTCAATAAACATAAAACCTTTCAAAATCTTGTTATAATACTACCTGCCTGAAAGCTCCCTAAAGAGTTATTTGGCTAAAAATACAGCTGGAATCAGCACTCCATACTTTCTTTCATACCTTATTATGTTATCTTACCATATGAGAAAAAAAGAACGAATCAAATGTATATGGTTCGAATTCCTCCGTTGTGGAAAGAAAAGACTAGAAAACATTGTGATATTCAGCGTGAAGGTTTCTCGTGTCCTCCACCGGGTTATTGCGTATATATCCGCCGACGTTTTGATTCCCGACTCGGTCACCGTCTTCAAGGCTTCTTCTAAATGACGCTTCTGAAGCATTCAAAACCCCTGAAGACGATGACCGACAATAACCCGGTGGAGGACCCGAGAAACCTTCACGCAGCAGATACGCCGGGAAAGCACCATATCTTTCATTGTGACTTCCGCTTCAGATTAAGGATACGCACGATTTAGGCTTTTAATCATATAATATAATTATATGCAAGACCTAGGTTTCAACCAAATTGTACCGTTTTGATTAATGGGGGCGTTTACTCGGAACCGAAATCGGAATTTTGTACACGAAATCGTTAGATGGAAACGAAAAACGAATTTTAGTGAAAAAATTAATCTTCTAACCACAACCATTCACTTATAAATCAAAAATTAAAATAAGCAAAAGGTGACGCCCACTGAAAATGCTGCTGTGATAACATTGACGTCATTTTCCTCCCGTCCTTGACTGCTTTCGGGGGAGGGGGAAGGGAGTGGAGGGGGGTTCTCGGAAGGTCTGCTCGCACAGATGCTGTCGAAATAGCTCCCATTGGCCGAGTCAGCTGTGTCCCCCCATTTGCGATAAGGCTAAGTAGCTTCGCGGGCTCAGTTCTGATTGGACGAAGTCGATATACGTCCGAGGTTGCACCACACCCACTTTTCCGAAAGGGTTAAAAACATCAGTTTTTCGCCGCTTATAACTCGGGAAATAATTGTCGGATCAGAAAACGGAAAAATACAGGTCCTTTTATTTTACAACTCTATCAGATTCGGCAATTAAAAAAAATATGGTAAACGACCCCATTGTTGATGATTTGGTGTGCTGAAAACGAGTTGTGCATCTGAATAAAATCAATAAGAAGCAATGTATTTGAAAATAAAATTGATTTTATAACATAAATATACAAGTCAGAAGTAACTCTTACAATCGGTAAGAGGAATCCCCAAATCATTCTTGAATCATTGTAAAACCATAGATACATTCTTCTTATTCACCTTTACATGCGTTTATGATGCATTAAATTTGTTGTTAAGAATAAGTGATTTTGTCAAAAACGAGAATGGACAACATGATATATAAAACACACAATCCATGTAAATAATGCGTAAAAGTAGCAATTGATAATAGCGTACCTAAAATGGAATGATAATAACAAAAAACTATGAAAAATATAAAATGATATTATGTGGGCAGAACGAAACATTTTCACTGGAGGTTTTACAGGACGTCACTTTTGTACCGTTAAACGTGAAGGATGGGTTTCTTTGACTTAATTAGCACAACAGAACAGGTAAACACTACAGAAAGGAGAAATCAAGAAAAAAACTATATAAAGCACAAAAGGGATTAGTTAAATAGGTCAACTAGGAAGCCGTTATACTTACATCACGCGTACCATCAATGAGGCAGCTGGCTTGGCTATGATTCTGCTGTACATTAATTTTCTTGTTTTCCATTCATCATCTATAATTATGTTATGTTTTCGTTATTCACGAATATTTCTTATATTTTCTGTGTTCCTTTCCATCTTTGATATGTTGTAGTGATTGGCCACCCGTCGAATGTTCCAGCGGAATATCCAATGGTCTTTTTATCTCCACCCTATATATACTTAGTGTCATTGAATGATAATCAAATTGGTAACTCTTGATATTCTTTGCATAAGCATTCCGTTACATTAGAACTGTCCTAAAATGAAGAAATGCAAATAATTAATCATTTAAACTTTGGTGGACCGATTATCAAAAATTAAATAGGGTTTTTAGCCCATATTCACTGTAAGATGCTGAAATACGCGTTAATGCAATGAGTAGGTAAAACATGCATTAAAATAGTATAATTAGTAAATTATGTCACCATTTGGCTTTCTCCTGGTGCTCATATAAGCAATGAATTTATTTCGATGAAAACAGTGAAACCCTAGTATCAACACGAAAAATTAGAACAATGGCCATATTTTATTTTAATAGAGCATCGGTTCGAAGTCCTAATCCACATTGACAGACAGGACCACACATATTACAGAAATAAGCAGCACACGAAGATCCAAACTTACATTTTTCTAAATTTGTGACAATAACGACGTCAAGGCAGGTAGCAGCAATTTGTGTTCATAACGATAACTTCCCTCAATCAAACAATACAATAGCATAAATTTCATACAACAGAGCATATTATAAATAAGATGGAGACGAGATGGTGGATTATTTATGTTCCAAACATAACTTCAAGAGCCCTCAATGTATGTCACACATGCTAGTAGTGTATCTTAAGTATTTTCTTACATTTTGGGTGAAAGTTGAAATATGTTGAGTGCCTTGAATAACATTTATGGGATCATTGAATTATACGTAAGAACATCGGAGCATGTGCGTAGTGCACTTGTGATTAGAATACACTCCTTGCAATAAATCCTTGAGGTGGAACGTAGAGGTTATCAGTAGATATAGATCCTTGAGGTTATCAGTAGATATAGATGTAGCAAATGGTTAAGTTTTAATGGAGACACAAAGTAGAATTTCGGCCTAGTATAGTAACAGCAATATGTATCGTGCATATGAATTGTGATTTCCGGAGTCTTGTATTCACGAGATAAATAGTTAGAATTGAAAATTGAGTAATAGGCATGAGCCAGTTGAGGACTACATATGAAATAGAAGAGCTCTTCAAAAAGGCCATAAGTAGGGACTGGTATACCTATGAAAAATCTACCAAACAACGTAAATTCAAACCCCGGGTGTTGTCGTAGGAAGCCAAGAGTCTAGTAACAAACAAACCCGACCCCTAAACAAACTCGTTAGTTAACCTCTTACGATAATATAGTAAAAATAACAGTGCAGCATATAGTTTGCCGATTCATATAACAAGGAGTAACGACTAAATACTGAGGTCATTGTTGTCAATTATAAAAGGAGTTGTGATACAGAGCTTGCTGTGGAGTATTGTAGAATTTTGAATAAAAAGAGAATGGGTTGAGAAAAGCTCTGGATCTACATTATTCAACTCAGTATTCATAATTTTCTATTTTTATATTTCCTTTCCATTTAACTCCAACAAGCATTTGCAGCCATTATGTATTAACTGGATATATTTTCATGTTTGTAAGCACGGCAACCCGTGAAAAAAAATAATTACGCTTGAATGATTGCTATCTGTGGCTACACACAGCCATACATATTAAAGGCGTGCCTCGAAAACATAATAGAATAACGCCGCATCCCTACCGCAATCCAGGTAAATGTACATTTATTGAAATATTTTTCTCAGAAACATTCAATTTAACTTTAATAAAGGTTACCAGATATAGTAAATATTCATTTATTGAAATATTTCACTCAATTTAACTCTGAAGAAGGTGGCCAGAGTTAGTAAACAGCTCGAAATTCGCTTGAGTTTTTTTAAGTCAACAGTCATTCCTTTCGTTTCAGCAAACAAATGGAAGGAAGTCCCTATCCTCTCATTTCCGCCTTGATAAAGGCAATTATTTATCTTTCTCTCCCGCCTCCATTTCGCAACCAAGGAGGGACATTAATAAGATATAAGCCGGCAACAAATGGACTACGACGCAGTCTCTTTTCGCATTCCTCCCGGACGGAGGGAAATGAAATGGTCTACGGCAGCCCACAGATCTTCCGGCTCGTCAGTCCGCGAATGCAGCACAATGCAGCCCATATCTTGAGAGTGCATGAATACGCATTACTTTGGTAGCCACCGCCACTCTAAGCCCGCCACACTTGCACGTTCCCGATTTCCATCATCTGCTTACTTCCGCTCCACCTAACCCCTTATCCCCTACCGCACTTTTCCTTCCCGCTCCTGTTTTCCTCCACCATCATTATCCCATATTTATCCTCTTTTCCTCCTTCCCACTCCCCGTCTGGCCTTTCCTTCATCGCTACCTCTCCGTTTTCTTCATAACCACCCTTCGGGAGTCTCCTCTCCTTGCTTTTTTCCCCTCCCTCCTTGGCTTAGCTCCTCGTTAGGTATAAGTCATAAGTTCCGAGTTCTCTCAACTCCGTCGTAATGGCAGGAAGACGTTTCAGCCCTTGAACAACCCCCCTACTACACCAATCCCCTTCCCGCCTCTCCCCTAATCTTACTTCCCCACCTCAGCATGCCCTCCCCCCGTACATCCCCTTTCCTATGTCGCAGCAGTTATTACGTATCTTAAAGAATGGGAAGGGGAAGGGTGATGGGATGAGGGAGGTGGTAAGGGCGTGAAATTAAGTGCGTCGCGACATGCGGCGACATCTTTCGAGAGAAAGTATAAAGTGTTCTCGCATGTGCCATTCGGTAGACGGGCGCGGTTGTGTGAGTGTGTGCGTTCGAACCCCTGGAGGAGGGGGTTGGGTTGAGAATGACGCGTTTAAGGTATAATTTACGCCTCCTGAGTTATTACTCCTCGCCGCCCGTGAGAATGGTTGACGTAATAAGCCTCTGAGGTGGGCGTGAAAATTGAAATTTCGCGCGCCGTCTAAGAATTGGATCCCACCGCGCGCCGTCGACGGCAACGAAAGTGTGTCCTCGGTGGTGCGCGGATCAACAGGGGGAATTGGGGAAAGGGCGGAGGAAAGTGAGTGAAATGGTGTCGTCGAGATGCCGATGAAAAGGAAATTCACGCGAAACTGATGAGGAGTTAAAAGCCTCACCGATGAAATTGCACTGCGCGAACAGTCTCGCAAATGAGACACCTCTAGCGCTAATCCCATTACTTTTGCATTCGTTTCAACTCTGGACGTACGACCTGTTTAAAAAAAGACACTACAGCCCTCTCCCCTTTCAATTTCCAAGCAGCGCGAACACCGGGTGATAAAGAAAATAAACATGTGATTATGATCTATATGTTGACCAGACTCCCAAATATCGGCAATGCAACAAAAAAAATTAAGAATAACATTTTTATTTCAAGCACTAAAAATGGTAAATGAAACAAGCACATAAACAGTTCTCTGAAGTGAACAGTTGAAACCAGAAAGACTCTGGCCGAGAACCTGGATGAACTGAGAACTGTTGTCTTAGCAAAAAGTATTAAATCGAGGATGCAGTGCTATTTTCAAATGATTTATACATTTTTGTGTAGCATTTATATCCTATGAAAGATAATAGTAAACTGAATGGAAGCCAGCTGATTCCTAATTGTCATCAAAATAATGCAAAAGTAACAATAGTAGCTAAGTTGCTAAGTTTCTTTCGGCAGAATCTTCTAAATGTAGATTGAAAATGTTGGAACGGAGGCCTAAAACTGATACGAAACTGACATAAGCTCAAAGGCTGGCATCTCTCCATTCCTAGTAGCGCAAGAGGCCTCTTCTACTTGAGGCCAAACAGTTAAAGGTAGAAGGAAAGCCGTAACTTAGACCAATTTTCAATGACATTATCAAATATTGACTAATAAGAGAGCAGAATATCAAAAAGAGGTCTAACCTAATTTGTTCAAAGGGTCATTAAAATATGAGTGATTTAGAACCACCAACAGACAATTTCATCTGATTTCCTTTATCTCTGAAATATTAACCGGCAACTACAGCTTATCATTTAAAGTTATCAAACTTTAAAATGGAACCGAAGCATAGCTATTGATCGATTTAGTTTGCATGAGAAATACTTTAGAATAACATTTAAAAGTCCTCTTTTGATTTTAAATCGGTTTCGTAGCTGAATAAAATTATAGGATAAGACAATGTGATTTAACTCGGTTACTATGAATTAAATATATGTATGAACCCTGTCTTTTTAAAGCGGCACCTATATTTAAAAAAAGAAAAGTGCTACTATACATAGTGAAACTAATGTTTTGCAAAGTCAAGTGAGATGTCATATAAGACTCATTTCTTTAAAAAAAGGCGTTTATGTGATATTTAAAGTTCAAAGTATCTCTTGCTCATGAAGAGTTATACGCCAACTTTATTGTTCCCTGCATTATGATACTGCTTAGTTATTTCCGCAACGAAACTAGGTTGTCTTAAGCCAATGATAAATTTAAGATATTTTACAGTCGGTTAAGCCTATTTTAAATGAATATTTTAACGTTTAAATAGAAGGATATGGGAAAGAACTTTGTCCTTTATTGCATCATTATCATAAGAATTTATGTTATACTCTACCCGGGTAAATCATATTTTACCCATTCACATTCTCTAGGGCAGGAAAGATGCGCCCTATTCATACGTGTGTTGTTTTATTAGTCAGCAAGAAGTCTCACAGAGAAAATTACCTCCGTGGGGACAGAACGTACTGCTTCTCCTGAAACAGTTATGTACGCTGCAAGCAATCTTGGAATAGCAATCCCTCAGCGTCTGTTTAGTATCACATCTAGAACTATATGTGCCGTTCCCAAGAGCACACACTTCCCACATCGCTGCCTTGTCCAACTCCCCCCCCCATTACGAAGCGGACCGCGATGCATCCAATCACGAAGTAGCTCCACACGCAAAGGGAGCAGCGAAATGACAGAGGGACGGGGGCTTTCTCCGTTCGGGTCGAAACCATTACCGCGTTGCCTTCCTTCCCTCGCCATCACTAAATTTACACGACTTTGGTTAGTGATTTCTTTTTTCCAAGAAAAATTAGTTTCAATAGGAATATTCACTCCCCGTGAACTTCCAACTGTGATCGTAGTTTTGTTAATGTTGTCGACTGAATTTGGATTGATCAGCAAGTTGTCTGAAGTGAATGCTCTTAGAGATCGTATTTTTATGAGTAAATCCTCTGCCTCTATGTTTTCATATGTACCAGGAATTTGCGCTGAAGCTCCTTTCCTCCAAAATTCCCGTAGCATATAAAACACATGTAATTTTTTCTCAGCCGAACATTTTCTCTTGTCCTTAATTATGTTGCCTACCACAATAGTCAGGTGTGCAATCACGGATGCATCCTTCGCGTTGTCGCAATCTTTATCGTCAACGCTTGTCCCTAGAGTAGCGCAGGGTTAACAATAACTGTCTATAAAATATGCTTCACTGATTGTGATATGCGATTTGAAGTGCTGTGCGAAAAATGAAGAACGGAGATCACGTTCTCTCTGACATAAGTTTTATCAAAAAGTAACGATAACGCTAGCGCACGCCTTAAGGCCGTTGTACACGGTACAATTTCTTGTACAAGAACTTGTACAATTCGCAAATTGTAACGTGTACGAGGTGTTTGTACAATTTCTTGTACAAGAAATTAAATCATGCTCTATATTATTGGATGAAACCGTCCAAGACCCACTCAGTAGCTTCTGCGCATGACATGTGACGGTAGTGACGCGTTCGTTTAGTATTCGTAAGGTTGGTGTTCTGTTTGCGATCCCTTTTCTTCCTATAAGCATGGCGAAACTTCCATTTTTGTTGCACATATCGTGATATTCTTTGCTGCTGCCATATTATGATTTTCTTTGTTACTTCCACATTGTGATATTAGTCGGTCGCGTCGGAAGTGTTCTATTTCTCAAAAGATGACTTGGACACACTGGCAAACATTAAACCCCAATGAAATTAAGATGACTTTATTGAACCGAAAATAAAAATATGCAATAAGCAAAAACATGATGTTTGGACGATAAATGATGGGTTTCATGAGTCGATGAAAGAGTGCAAGTAACCAATCGTATAATTTCATTTTATTAATGCTAGGATTAATGGTAGCAAATCATTGTAACCCAGTAACTATGGCAGTATATTCAAAATACTATCATCATCGGATATCGCGATTCAGTTGTTCGACAGAAAACGATATCTGCGCATGTAATTGGCGCACAAATTGCATGAAAATCTTTGATCGTGTACGACCGTTAACCAATTTATTGTACAATATCTTGTTCAAATCTCGCCGTTCAATTTATGGTACAAGATCTTGCACAAGAAATTGTACCGTGTACAACGGCCTTTATGAAAATCCATGATCGAGGCCCAGGTCAGCAATTGGCGATCGTTACCGACCCCACAATAAAAGCGTTGCGGATTCGAATTGTTAATGAAATATGTTAAATAGTGCGATATTTCCTTAGCCATTGGAGCACCTAGAAATCCAAGTCGACTGCCTAATAAATTTTATGAAAACATTTCAAGATGATATTATTATAATATTACTAATCCTACGAACATCAGCTAATATTACATATTATGCGATAGGTACTCGGTAGGTGTTCGATGCAAGTGCACATGCACTTATAAATTCTCTCCTGTATGATTACGGATCTAAGGATGTACGTTATACCGCCAGCTTCTATTGCATCACGTCCCCCAAGTACCAAATATATTTCATATTTCTCCATTCTTTTTTGACAAATAACTTTTTCCCGGTTACCCACAAACCTTAAATTCACCCATTGATCATGGGTTTCATTATATAATTTGCCATTAAAACCTCATATATAATCTTTCTCTTCTTCAACACCATCCCTTTTTTTCATTTTCTTCTATTCGATTTTCATTATCACCACCGGTCAATAATCCCAAGATTGGTTTGACACTATTCTCCATTCATTTCTCCCATCAGCTAGCCTTTTTATATTGATATAATTATTCTCTTTTGCATCTTTCACAGCTTGCAGCATATATCTCATACGAGGCCTGCCTATTCCATTCTTCCCGTTATCTTTTCCCTCAACGATTGTCTTCATCAGGCCATTGTATCTTAAGATATGACCGATTAGCATGCGTGATATTTTTTTACTATTATTTATTAACGCGAGTGCCTTGTTGTAAAAAGCTTCTAAACAAACTTCATGAACGAACATTGCTGAAAGGTATTTACTTGGACTCCACGAGTGTATTTGGTGAAAGAAAAATATTGCAGAATTCCGGGCCTTGTGAATCGTTTACCTCATTAACTCAGCTATGTTATCAAGTATGTACTCACAATTATATCCATATCAGATATGAAGAAAAGGGACAAGGATATGAATGATGGTAGGTTAAGAAGGAAGGGTAGAAAACTCTTATCGAAAGGCGCCCAGAGGGCCACGGTTTAACGTCTCATCCGACGGTCGGAATACATAAGTCAAATGCTCTCTACAAAGCACTCCTATAGCATTTGGTTTCACTATTAAAAATGTCTGCCACGGCCTCTATTCGAATCCGAATCCTAGAGTTAGCGGCCAGTATTGTAATGACTACACCATCCCAACCCCCTCGTACACGTAAACATATGCTAATGAAAAGTGATTATTCATTATTATTGGAAGCTTAAGTGACAAGTTGACGCTGAGATACAGCAGTGGGAGTACACATATTTAGTCCTCTATACTCTGCAGTTGTGCAGATCTAGCAGCCAATGAGAGCAAACAGGACACTGACCACTAACGTGGTTCGTGGAAGGACGTAATCTTGTGTATAAACAATTACTTACAAGTATTACCATTCTAAAGCTGCGAGGCGTTTAGCCACCTAAATTATTCATTTTTAATTCGCATATTCACATACGCATTCTGGACTTTGTCTATCATCACTGGTCAATAATTCTAGGATTGGTTAGATGCAGCTCTCCACTCCATTCTTATGTCGGCCAACCTTTTCATTATGACGTAATTCTTCTCTTTTACATCCTTCACAACCTGTTCCATGTACCTATCTCATACGAGGCCTGCCTTTTCCAATTTTCCCGTTCACTTTTCCCTTGACGATAGTCTTCATCAGGCATTCATGTCTCAAGATATGGCCGATTAATTTGTCCCTTGTTCTTTTTAGAGCTTTCAGCAGACTTCTCTTTTCTCCTAATCTATTTAGGGCTTCCTCGTTACTTACTCGGTCGATCCATTTAATCTTCAGCATTCTTCTGTAACACCACATTTCGAATGCTTCCACCCTTTTCTTTTCCGCAGCTCTCATCGTCCATGCCTCACTGCCGTAAAGAAACATGCTCCAGATGTATGTTCTGATGAACTGTTACCTTACTTCTACGCTTGTAATTCCAGTGTTAAGTAGATTATTCTTTTGATAGAATGCCCTCTTTGCCTGAGCTATTTAGTAACTATTTCTTTCTGGCTTCTCCCATCGCTGGTTACTCGGCTTCCAAGGTAACAGAACTCTTTCACCTCTTCAAGTTTTTGTTTTCCTAGTTTGACATTGGTTTTGGTCTCTTCTTTCTTGTTGCACACCAAAATCTTAGTCTTCTTCTTATTTATCTTCAGCTGATATCTGGCCATTGTCCTTTCC
Organism: Platycnemis pennipes; assembly: GCA_933228895.1. Classification (NCBI taxonomy): domain Eukaryota; kingdom Metazoa; phylum Arthropoda; class Insecta; order Odonata; family Platycnemididae; genus Platycnemis; species Platycnemis pennipes. Next base: position 72,379,096 of record OW121856.1, on the reverse strand, counting down.
ATGGTTACTAGAATCTTGTTCAGATCCCTCTCTGTTTCTGCCATGACTGCTATGTCATCAGCAAATCGCAGCATGGTTATTTTTTCTCCGTGGATAGTCACTCCAGAAGACTTCTATTTGATGTCATTGATGGCTCTCTCGATATAAACATTAAAAATTACGGGAGACAGTGGACAGCCTTGTCGCACTCCTTTCTTTATTCTTGCCTCTTCACAGCTGGGTCCAGATTTAAACACAGCTACTTGGTTTATGTGCAGACTGTGTATAATTCTTCGGTCATTGTATGACACTCCAATTCCCTTCAATTACAAGCATTGAATCCCAATCCACGTTGTCAAAAGCCTTCTCAAAATCCACAAATGCAATGGATGTCGGCTTGTTCTTCTCCATTCTCTTCTCTATGAGCAGTCTAAGGGCCAATATTGATTCCCTTGTACCCTTACTTTTCCTAAATCCGAATTGATCTTCATCCAGGGACTCCTCTGCTTTTCGTTCTATTAATCTGTAGATGATCCTGGTCAGTATCTTCGATGCATGTGTCGTCAGGCTTATAGTCCTAAAATTTCCGCATTTCTCTGCTCTCTTCTTTTTGGGAATAGGAATGATGATGTTTTTCTCGAAGTCCCTGGGTATTTCTCCTGGTCAGTATCTACGATGCATGTGTCGTCAGGCTTATAGTCCTAAAATTTTCGCATTTCTCCACTCTCTTCTTCTTGGGAATAGGAATAATGATGTTGAATTTGTCTATGTGTAACCAATTCTCTATTACAATGCGACCGGACAAAAAAAGGAATAAAGGCATAGTAAGAAGTGGGGGAAAAGTGAAGGGGAAGGAAGGAAAGATCGAGTCGTCCATATCTTCCTATGAATATAGCACATTTTCTAGTCTAATGTAGGGCTAACTACAACAACAGTAGCATCATCAGAAAATACAAATGCAGTGGTGTCTGTCTGTCTGCCCGCCGGTTCTATGTTCGTTACGCATCTCCTCAAAAACAACTGATCCCATTTAGCAGAAATTTTTTATGATTTTAGCGTATAGGTACACTAGAAGGTGCTATAGGCTGATAAAAAAGACTCAGGGTCCGGGTTCGATTCCTGGCGCCAATTACGTATTTATATTGGTTTAAATGGACTTTTTCAATTCATGGTAGTGCAAGAGTTTTTTCTTTCACTCAGCAAAATAACTAAATATTAATCGATTTCTTTCACTATTTCTGTATTTAATGGGAACATGTTTAAACGTTCTTTTTCTTTTAACCGATGTACACTTTATCCTCGAGGTTTCTGGGTAATGTGTAATTGACGCTGAAATTTTGTGTTTTTTTCGGTTCATTTCCGAGCCTTGCTAAGGCCTTTGCCATTGTCGTCTCCGAATTGAAAGCATCGTTGATGCTTAAACATTTCATCATAGATGGATGCCGTAAACGGCATTGTGCTTTTCGCGAGCATATTGAAAGGTACTGAAGGAAATGTAGGCTATTCGTGAAGCAAGGTCAGCCGTATTTTTCCGTATAAAGATACGTGCTGACTGCTCGCACTACTCAAGGATTTAGAAGGCTTGCATCGATTATAATTAGGAGTATTTAGATGAATGCTTCAGCGGAGTTCAAATTGTGAATTTTGTTTTTTAATTATTTACGCGTTTGTGCATTTGAACCGATCTGGAGCATGAAGAGAGGATAAAGAACAATTTCGAAATCGTCGTCGATGCTTGAGCTTTGAGCGATAGCTTGAGATATTAAATAGTTTACCAAAAACCAGGGAGTAAAATTCAAATCCCAGGGAGTAAAATTCAAATGGAGCATAATATCTCATACCCGGGGGATGTTCATCGATGCCATTGCAATGATGCTAAAAAAGTTCGTCCACAAGCGATGCCATAAATAGAATTGTTCTTTTCGAGAGGATATTGAAAGGCATTAAACGAGGTATCGCAGCTAATTCTTTAAACTAGATCGGCCATTTTATTCGGAGAAATCATACGGGCTTACTTTTCGCGCTACTCCCAGAGCAAATAATTTTGTGTTCGGTAAAACTAAAAGTATTTAAATGAATGTTTCTGCGGGATTCAAAAGGTGAATATGTTATGGATTTAGACCGTATTCCGGAGTGGTCCGCTTTTAAAATTGCTGTCTCTTGAGACATAAGATCGTGATAAGAAACTTAATGGAATTGAAGGAGCGCAAACGCCGCGAGATACTTAACGTCGTGACCCGCTGAAATACACAATAGGAAAGTTGAAGTCTAATCAAAAATAAGAGTAACAACATGAAAAAAATTGTGATATAATTATACGTCAAATATTCAGTAGAAGGTGTGAATTTACGCAACCGAGCGACAAGTACCTGGATTAAGAAGACTAAATCTGTACTACTATCGGCGCAAAAAAGGTAGAACGCTGAACTTTAAGCATTTGTATGAAGTTCTGCCAAAGCCCCATAGAGTCGTGTAATATATCGTTGTACTCCTTGTTTATTTGACTATAACATTAAATCATTAAAAAGTGTTTAAACGTAAACGTTTAGCTTCTACGGTCGAGAGAGTGAAGAAGAACACGCGAAAAACTAGGAGAACGGCGAAACGGTCTTCTTCTTCATCTCGTCACGGGCAAAATATTTCATTGGTACCCTTCATTGTTTTTTTCAGAGAGAGAACGACATCTCCGCATTACAAATATTTTTTTAAAATTAAAGTTTGCCCATTCTTTGAATTTTAAAACGGCCTAAGGTTAGATTTCAATTTCCGAGGTGTAGAAAAGTACAGGAATATCGAGGTTACGTATGCTATATGAAAAAAATATTTAAAAACTTTTCATGTAAGGAAATGTTGATATCGTTCCTCTTACTTAAAATATATCACAAAGACGAAAATCGCTCCGCGGCAATGCACGCTACCATTTTACACTGTTGGCAATAGTGAGCTCCTGGTCGCGCGCGGCTCAAATCTCTGATAATACGTCCGTCGAGTGCTATGTAAGAATCTAAACACTCAAAACAGTAGTTAACATTTAATTTATAATCATTTATCCATTGAAATTGTCTTCATAAGTAATTGTTTCCTCTCGTTTAATGTGATGTTGAAAAAATGCATACATGCTGAGTGTAAATGTTTTTATATTAATTCAGTGTTATTTTCTTTCGTTTCATCATGTATTTGTTACTTATGAATATAATTTCAATGGATAAATGATTATAAATTAAATGTTAACTACTGTTTTGAGTGTTTAGATTCTTACATAGCACTCGACGGACGTATTATCAGAGATTTGAGCCGCGCGCGACCAGGAGCTCACTATTGCCAACAGTGTAAAATGGTAGCGTGCATTGCCGCGGAGCGATTTTCGTCTTTGTGATATATTTTAAGTAAGAGGAACGATATCAACATTTCCTTACATGAAAAGTTTTTAAATATTTTTTTCATATAGCATACGTAACCTCGATATTCCTGTACTTTTCTACACCTCGGAAATTGAAATCTAACCTTAGGCCGTTTTAAAATTCAAAGAATGGGCAAACTTTAATTTTAAAAAAATATTTGTAATGCGGAGATGTCGTTCTCTCTCTGAAAAAAACAATGAAGGGTACCAATGAAATATTTTGCCCGTGACGAGATGAAGAAGAAGACCGTTTCGCCGTTCTCCTAGTTTTTCGCGTGTTCTTCTTCACTCTCTCGACCGTAGAAGCTAAACGTTTACGTTTAAACACTTTTTAATGATTTAATGTTATAGTCAAATAAACAAGGAGTACAACGATATATTACACGACTCTATGGGGCTTTGGCAGAACTTCATACAAATGCTTAAAGTTCAGCGTTCTACCTTTTTTGCGCCGATAATAGGTTGAAAGAATAGATTTCACTCTAATTGGAAAAAAATGCATTAATAAGCATCCTTAGGAAGTCATTGACGCCACCGTCATGAAGTTGGAGAATTGAGACAAACATAAAATATCGTACATAAAATACCATAGAAATTTTTTTGCCGAAGAGGTAGGTCGTATCATTCCCATAAACCCGAATCTGGCCTCATTGTCAATATTAGACAGACATTCATATACACCTCCCCTTCTAACATCCTTTGTTTCCTCTGGCCTCAAAGTTTCTAAATAATATTCTTATTTTTGTAAAGGCGCAGGAATGAGTCGAGACAGTAATTATATGCTTACATTGCTTTAAATTTTATTTATGGTTCCGATGCTGACTTGGAGCCATAGCTAACTAGTCCATAAGACAAGTTTATTTTCGCCCCTTATAAAATTAGTATTTAATATATTTCTTCCTCCCGTTGAATTTCAACGAGCACCTTCAGCTAGTAATTTATAAGAAAATACCTTGAAAATATTAGGATTGGTAGTGCGGAATGGTGGTTAGTCGGTGGAAGGAGGAGCGCAAACGTTGTTTGGAATAGGAAACAAAATGGAAATACTTAAAAACAGGTGAATATTTGTGTTGTTATACATCAAAAAACTATTTCTTTCGTTGATGTAAATAAAATCGAGAAATCGACAAAAAATCTTTCCATTAAGTTTTACAGCTGTAAACATCAGCAGTTCAATTTGTGCTAAACATGCAACTGGTCAAAATGTAAGCCTCAGCACGAAAAGAAAGAAAAACTTGTCCTTGAGTTTCCTGCAAAAAAACACAGCCTGCGCTTACTTATTTCCTGGCCAATTTAGATGGAACAAAAAGCGTGCAATCCAAGGACGAGTGCTGGAATGCGAAATGATTATTCCATTCGCAGTCACCTTGTTCCTGAGCGTGAGGCTCCTCTCCCTGCAATTTCTCCCCATCATTGTCTTCCCCTCCATTCGACTCGCTCTCTCCCCCATCCTCTCTCTCTGCGGAGCGGGGCTCGATGTGACCCCCGTTAGTGTCGCCGCCGCGTGCGTCTCTGTCTTTCCACGTCTCTTTTGCCTAATAAAGCGGTTGCCGAGTCGAGGGAGAAGAGAGAGAGGGAGGGTGTGAGGGAAGAGAAGAGGGAGTTGTGCGTCGGATTTGCCCACCTCTCCCCGCTCCTTTTCCACCCTAAAATCCAACGAGCCACACCTCCCTCGGTCGCCCAACACTGTCTTCTCCGCCACCCCTGCCCCGACAATACCCGCGACGAGCGCCCGCCCCTTCAGACGCTCGACAAACACGACAACTCTAGCTTCCGACCCGCAGCAACTCCTTCCCTCCCTTCCACACCAACCCTTCCACAACTGTATGCCCTCCTCGACCACCTCCGTCGAATCCAACTGGGAGCACTCAAGCCGTCTTTCGTACGATGGCGAAGACCTCACGCTATCTCCTCGTTTTTTCCCTTCCTCGAAACCCCAACTCCTGTCCCTACCCTCGGCACCGGTTGAAAATTTTTTTGTTCCCGACTCTCCTGATGCGCTAACTTAGCCGCCAATTTACTTTTTGTAGGGCATACAGTCTCTCCCCTCCTCTCCTCCGCAATCTAGAGAATTCCTAAGCATTTCTGTACCGTTGTACACACTCCCAGAAAGCAGTTTGGCCCATGGGACGTTACTTCCTTGACTCACTACCAAGGTGACAGTTATAGAGATTTACATTTGGGCTAATGTCTAATCAGCAGTGGCTCACATGTTTATATTAGCTCTTTTCATATGAAATTATACACCTGTCATTTACCACTGATTAATTAGAATTCCTATTAGTTTGAATTCAATGCACTATTCAGATATCACACGAAATTTAAGCCCAAAAGGTATATTTCATCTTACGATAATGCATAAATAAATCATTTATTATTATCGTAGCCTCAAAAACCCTGATAGCAAAAATTCTTTAACTCTGACAAACAAGAATTGCGAAGTTATTTTAATTTTTCGGATACTGACAAACGCCATGCAAAAAATCTTGGAAAGATACGTCTCTCCAATTTTTATCACTTTCGTAACACGTCTAATTGTGTCAGGTAGGATTTGAGGTGCAATAGCAGGGAAACTAAGAAGTTTATTTAAAGGAGGAAATGACGATTGTTTTTGTTGGGAGGTGAGTTTTGTTTACCTCCCTTAATCAAAAAATACGATTATTTTTGCCATTAAAGTCAGTGAGCACTTGAGAAGAAGGATAAAACATTGGGGAGGATGCAGGACGGAGAGAGCCAAATCCAAGCGAAAAGTATCAAGATATTTTGGACTGGTCATTGTGGCACTGGTCTGGCAGCCCTCGAGTCGCGGGTCCAAATCCGAACCGTAATAGATATTGTGATTTTCCTAATATTAGATTACATGTTGAGACTTGACCTCTGTCATTGAGGCGTCTAAAACACAAGACTACTACTACAGCTAGGAACCAATTATTTTATTAGCAATTATTTTACGTGAGCAGAGTACAACTATAAAAGGGATCTTCATAAAATGCTAAGGGATAGTATGCTACAGAAAATAATCTACATTCCTGGGATTCAAAACCATGAAAAGAAGACAAGTACTCTAGTCACCACATAAGCCTGATTGCCAACCAATACTATGTAACGTAATTTCCACGACTTATTTGCATTAGTATCCTTCAACTGTGAAGAGTTTTATACCGGATAGAGTATGTTTTGGTGGTGTTCCTAATCTTATCGCCTTTCTTCTAACTAACGACTCCTTTGCTCTATGCCTCTTCTAAGATTTAGCTATCACCTAAATTATAATACGATCCTAAATACCCTAGATATCCCCACTTCTAAATCTTCAAATACGTCTCATTGACATTGATACTAACAGTCCCTGTCACACCTTCAAACAAAGGCACTATCCTAACTCCTTTCAGAGATACGCTCATACTCTTACATTAGTGCTGGATGACTTCAATTTTCAGTTTTCTCGTGATAATCATAATTCGATACCTATCAAACAGTATATATGAAGCGCTCAGTCTTGATTGCTATATTTTTGACGGTTTATCTAACATAGGTACAATAGCATAGGATATCGGTAAATCTAATTCGGTAACCTGTACCCATTTCAAATGCATAAATGGTAATAGGAACTTACGATATGGAATAAAATAATTTATCTAAAAGGAAAAGTTACGAGGTGTATCCGAGAAAACCCGGTGACAGTCGGGTTTTATCGAAGCGTCAAATTTCTTGTAAATTCATTATTTTACAATGTTGAGTTTCTCTTGTTAACAAATATTGTTTTTTTCAAAGTTTGAAGTTTCAATTACAAAAGAACACCCAAATTATGGTTTAATCACAATGTACGAAATCAACGAGTTCGCGTACGAGACACTAAAATCCAACGTCTAAGCTAAAACCCTACGTCTCACGATATCACGTATTTAAAATCGAGAGCAATGAAATAATTGACGCTCGACACTCTTATTGTTAGACCCTTGTTGATTCGAAAGTGTACTATGGTTGCCAACCCATCCCTAATCAAGATAAGTACCGTACTTATCATCTTTTAATTGTTATCGCAGCGCCTTTTTCCATATCTTGTTTTGTTTAGAATGTGAAATAAGTGATAAATCCTAAATTTGGTGATTGTCGGACAAAAACTGACGATTCGATAAAACCCGACTGTAACCGAAAACCTACATGAAAACGCCATCTACTTTCTCCAAGAAAAGGGCCGACTGAGGTGGCAGTATCGTATGTTCTTCGGCCTAGAAACCTCACCTGTTTACGTCTTCTCACCAGGCGTTTCTTCGCCCCTTCTTTATTTAAGAGCTGTAATAATCAACTTTAATAGATGAGGCAGAGTAAAAATCATGCCCTTGCATTATCAAATGGGTTGAAGGCATCTGGCCCTATTCTGCTGCTAAGTAATAATTTAAATAAAAAATTCGCAAACAATATCTCTCAAACTGGGACGATAGAAACAAATCTCATACTTGGGATAAGAACGGTTGGAGACTGATATGACTGATAATGATTATCATTGTTAATAATTCATATATGTTGCAAAAAGCGTTAATGTATTTATATATATGTAAAATACTTAAATAAACTACTATTACCGTTTCTCCATAAGCCACTCGGCCATTTAGGAAATGAAATTTTGTACTTTTGTGCTGTTCTTTCGGTTCATACAAAATTTACAGAGACACAGAAAAGTAGAATATATAGTATAGAAAAGTAGAATATAGTGGATACCGTCAAATAAAGATGAAAAAAGGCTTATTTTCCTGACAAGCTACTTAAAATTCCATTCAGCAGGCATAAAGGGAATAAAAACATTGTGTTCAGAAAATCAAAACCCTATCTCATTTTTGGGCAACGTTCTGGAAAGGATTTTTTATGGTGACATAAGTTGGCCTGATCTAAGGTGGACGATTTTACCAAATCCCCCTTAAATAAAAAATTAATTGAATGGAGGAAACTGCATTATCGTAGCTGTAAACGTAAAATATGATCAAAACAAGTTATATGAGTTTAAAATAAATTCAGCATATTTGATAATGAAAGGTTGATTCGAACATGAAAGAAGGATAGGTACGGAGGTTTTCGCAGTGATTTGCAGGCTATTGTTTATTTGGATTTTTTTCCGTGCTGACTCATTTTGATGAATACAGTTTGATTAGCGTTCCATCTAGCATCATTAGGTCCGAAATGAGCTGCAGACCCCCTTATATAGCGGCGCCGCGGGCAAATCAACTGTCCCGGCGAGTCATTCTCGCCTTAACCAGTAGGGAAAGTTTTTGGGTTTCGACGTTGAGTGTGTTGTTACTGTGTATCTGTTGTCTGCGTGAAATAAAAGCATAAAAACTAAGAACAAAGCGAAAAATGAATAGTAATAACATAAACAACGAATTGACGCTAAATTAACAAACACCTTTTTTGTGGGTTTTCACTCATTTTCTCATTTTTTGATGTTTTTTTTTAATTTGATTTTATCTTAAATAAATGGAAATGGCTATCCTTCCTCATCATTGTTCAGACGACTACTCCAGTAATCAAGCCAAACGATCTTTCCAGCCAATCATCGTGCCCTTGACTAGCCAAACCGTTATGTATATACTAACGGTCAAGAATTCCAGCACATTCGGGACTTAAAGACGGTAGCTGGAACGCCAGCGAAACCGTAGTCCTCATAATGAATCAACGCGGAAAAACCCTGGTTAAACTATAGCCATGAAAGAAGGATGTTCACGAGGGCTATTATTATATCTTACTCACTAGAGCAGATATTTGGAAAAAAGGTTCATAATCGTAAAGTTGATAAAACTCTTAGAGCCTTAGCGAATAAAATGAGCAAAGAAAACAATAAATGAATTTAATTTGAAAAGTCATTTTTATATAAATAAAGCCCCTAATCTATTTACTTACACTTTGTTAACGCTATTTTTTCGTGACATTTATATAAAATAATCTTTGAAACCTAGTTGGAGTCAAAAATAAAGCTTCTCACGTATGCATATTATAGTAAAACTTGATTTGAGAGAATTATTGAAAGTAAATTAAGGGTACCAATTTAGATGCAAAAATGTGCGGAGTAAAGTAAAGAATGCATAAACTAAGAAAAATAAGAGACAAAAAAATGCACTCCTCATGGAAATGCGTGATGTTACCTCGAAATAAAATAGAATCCTTGCTTTAAAGTTGGATACAGTCTACTAGATCATGAGATAAAAACCATTGATGACTCGCCAACTCTTTGTTGTGTTGTGAATTCTAATTCTACTAGCTATCAAATCTCGAGAGAAAATATGGGAAGGCATTTAAGTTTTATGATATATAAAAAAATGTATTGAAGAATAAGGATATTTAAATAAGGAAACTATTTCAGTCTAATGATATATTTTATGATTAAAATATAATAAAATGTAATATTAGTGGATGTAGTATCTCGAAACCTCCGAGAAAAGTAAAGAAGAGGTTTTAGGTGAAAGATGGGATTCCGAATCCGTTTTTTTTATTTTTAAGGATTGAGAATTACCCCATCTGCATCATTTACAGGAAGGGTCCGTTGCCAAAGAAACATGAACCGGCCATTTTCACGCGATTTTATCATTAACGGTGGATGTGATGAATCGACCAAAATAATGAACAACCACCAACGCGTCTGATGTAGAAAAAATGGACCTCTCAATTGGATACCAAATGGCCTCGCAAGAAAATGATACATCGTGGTTTCTAAATTCATGAGCGAGTTTATTTTTTGCTTACCCTTTTCATGGATTCTTTCCATGATTCATTTCCCAATGACTCGAATTCCTGGAGCTATCCATTAGCCAGCCAAATGGATTTTTTTATCGAAATACTCCTAGTGGAATTACGCCACTCTGAATTTCGGGTGGTGCGTTTGTATTATTCTTACATTTTTCTCACGGGTCCCTTGAAGTTATATCCAAGGTAGAGTACCTAATGTATTCACGGTCAGTTTTTGGTAAATAAGCGAAGTATGTACAATTCAATGCTAAAACTATCCGATAGCATAGTCATTCCAGCATCTGTCCCCCTTGATACCTAATTACGTAAATGACTTTGAACCAAAACAAATTCTATCGCAGGAATACATATGCTTGCTCATAAAGACATTTACCTTACTTCAATTCGGATCTAAAATATGCCATAACAGAATACCGTTTACTGGCAGATTTTATTCGACTATAAAAAATCTGGTGAGCAACTTTAGATTAAAGGATCGCACAAACTTTGTACATACGTGCCCACACAAAAGATTTCTTGAAGTTGTATTGTTTAAATACGTCTTTATTACTACCAAATAAGTAATAGTATCAAATGAGTTCCAGCCTTAGAAGACAGCCACTGATTTGGAAAGTATTTTACTTCTCATAGTATGTATACAATTAATCTTCAGGTAAAATAATAGACTAAAAATTAACTTATGTTTAATTATGCATAAGGATTTATAATCTATGCTTGATTATAGCGAAACAATACCTATATTATTTCAAAGTTAGGAATTTGTGCGTAAAGGCATCAGTATACTCTATTATGTTATTATAACGACCAATCTAGTTGACATATCACTAATATGTTCTCACGGTTTTTGTCATTTTGTATTTGAAAATGTGGCAACAAATAAAAACGATGATTGAAAAATTGAGGTTGAGCGGCTATTCACACGAAATTTGACTTTGGCTCTATAAATGATATAATTAGCTTGACTAATCCTATAAGTTCGTTTTACTCATATTACTTATCCTGAAAATGTAACGCATAAAACAGTCAATATTTTACATTTATTATCCCTGGATCAATCGTAAATGAATGCAAACTAAGCCATTCAATAAAGATCAGAGTTGCTTGTTACGTCCAAGTATTTTTTCCTGATTTAAACAATTTTTCTCTGCTCCTCAGTGTATTAAGTCTTCGCGTTTTGAGTCTCTCTTCATTTACCAGCCTCTAATAGGTTTTACCCAGTTTCTACCTACATTTTATTCAAAATTCTATCTCTACTTTTATATGCTCTCTTATCATTATCGTTTTTCTCAATCTATAGTGTTTCACAAGCATTAACTTGTATATCAATTGCCTTTCAAAATTTCAATTAAACTTTTCACATTACTAATTCACTCACTAAGCTTAATTTAAATTTACGTAGATAATTTCCATGCCTGCTCTGTTATTCAGTACACCCATCTCCAACCAACTTCTCTGCTAAGCTCCCCTAGTCCAATGTTAAGAGAGCGTTCAAAACATAAGTGATGAAGGCACAAATTCTGAGCAATAATTCACAGTATTGGAAGAGCTAAAGCAACCACGTATGAGCCATCTGAACGCTGGAGAATGACGCGAATTCACACACAGCTCTTAGATGACATCTCAGTTGGTAGATTGCCGAGAGCTCCCCGTTTTTCTTCCTCTTGCGATCTCGGGAATAGCTTGGCCTTGACGTTGACGTGTCCCCGCCCACCCATCCCAACCTTACGATGTCTCCAGAGTAGGGTTCATGATCCTCCTCCCGATCCGTAGGGGCCAATTAGCGACAGCATGGATTCCAGATGCAAACGATTCATCTCTCCATGTTATCTGTCGTCGCTCTAAAAACGACTCACGTATCTCCAGGCATTTGAGAAGGCATTCAGCCACCGCGAAAGTCAGCGTTTGAGCCTTAGCTCCTATTAAAGGCATCTTCACTTAGTGATTGATAAGTGATACCAACTCACGTGGCAGCTGAACAATCATTGAGAGGAGATCTATCCACTGACGCATCATAGATTCGCTATGAAATAAATAAATAACGGTATGAACGAATACTAAGCGATCTCAGTTTATGGTGCGCCTACATAACCAAAGTCAATGTACTTAAAGTACAATATTAATAAATATTTTTTAAATGCTAAAAAGTTGTTTCATATTCAACAGCTCTATTATGAAGTACTAAAGCATAGTCTGGTTATGTGATACTACATTCCCCATTAATCCAAGAGAAATGTAGAAGGATGTTTATCAGTTTCCTATCACAGAGCACTTTTATACTATACAGTGAATAACAAAACACCTTGCTACTATGTTTTACGCCAGAAGGAAATAGTTAAACTTTCATCTTACCTGAACTAATATCAGGTGTGAAACTAGGACAATTCTTTAAAATTAAATGTATCGTTTACAAAATTTAACATTTTGCGCAGAAATAAGGTGATATACCACATTTGGTTAAATACTATATTATTGAACCTTATTTGAACTTTAGGTCAAAAACGCAGAAAAAACGTAAATTTTCCTTAAAGGATCGATACAAAGAGAGCGGAATGAACATATGATGTAAACACCTTAAATTTGGCTTCCATATAATTTGAATAGGTACTAATAATTAATTTAGAGTAACAGTGACGTGGCTGCGAATAAATTAACTTAAAAGTGAACAATTTAAATCTAGCGGGTTGATTCTCAACGGGGGGAGAGGATAAAAGTACGAAATAATAGGGCAGTTGTGATTTTACTAGAGTGAATCTTGCACCTAGCATCTTAAATTACGTTATCTTACAAAGTTGAATTTGACCATACCGTCGCTTTATTTTTATTCAGGCGTCTAAAATTCATGTGATCTGCATCTTTTTTACTAATCTTCCCTTGACGCCTACATGCATGACTGCATGACTGAAATTATGTTAAAATTAGATGTAATTTTCAAATTTCTGTGGAAAACGAAGAAACCTACGTATTTACAGCGTAGTTATCTGGGATTAAGCAAGATGAGGAAATTAAAATAAATAAATATTAATGCAGACTAATAAAAGAGAAAAAAAGCAAGTTCTGGTATACAGTCGAACATAAGGAGTGCTAAATTTGCACAAATAATTCAAAGGAATAAGTACAGAAAGAAGCTCAAACGAACGTGTCAGTTGACGAACCATAATAAACGTATTTGTAAACAAAACCTTCGGTCACCATGGGAAATTTGTGTTCAAACAGTAAAATTTCAGAAATTTCTTCAGAAATCTTCATAGTTTCAGTAATTTTAACCACAGTCAGTATTCGAGTGTAAAGGGAAAAATAATTATTGAATTCTGCTCCGGCAACTATAAGTCTCAGATATGTGCAATTGATATTTTAAATTATATACATCCCTTCCATTTCTATCCATATACCTTTCCTCCCGGTCTGAAGCGCCTATTAGTGCGGAGACAGGCTTGAAAATACACAGGAAAAATTATATACAGATGAAATAGTTGCCTCTAGCAATAAGACCTCTTATGGGAACGCTTTGACTTTTCTTGAGTCGAACCGGGGACTATTATTTACATGAAAAAGTAGACTATTATCTGCCCAAGGAAGACATTTAATAAACTTCAAAGCTTCAATGCCGTACTAGAGTTGGTTTTAGAGTTTAAGGTGAATAAATATGCCTTATTATTTTATTCTATGCATTCTAAATTATAATATAACAATCCCTTCCGTCGTCAAGGGCATTGGGCTTTTTAAACTGAAAAATCCACCAGAAATCGTCATATTTTACTGAAATACCATTAACTTTGATCCTAAATCAGAATTTGACGATAATAATAAGAATATTTATTGAATTGTATTTTTCGGCTTGTGTGCGTCTCAAGTTTGTGCAATATGAAAAACTGCCTGTAAGCTGTGAAAAAGCAAGTATTTTAATGGAGGCTCTTTTGACAAACGCTTTACCTAATATAACGTCTTCAGTCTTACCTTGTTACCATACATTCTCTAATTTCTCCGCTCAAACCATCATCCAATTGCTCCACGTTCAATAAAACTTAATTCCTTTAGAAATTGTTGTCGCACCTACCCTTGATAAAAGGTACATATGAAATAATTACAAGGTTTAGCAAACAAAAACTCCTTGACGTAAAAGATTCCAGAGACAGAAGAAACTCCATTATTTTATTTCTTAGAATATTATCTGGTGATTTTCAATTCGCCTCAAAAGCGTTTCAAAATGACTACATCAGTCAGGCTGTAGTTCCAAAGGGATTAAGACATATTTAGACTCTCACATTTGAAATATGACAAGATGTCATCAACCTTTCTTCCGGTCACTACCTTGCGCTCTCAGTTGCATGGTAAATCCTTCGAACGGCTACTACATTGCTGCCACTAGTCCATCTATGGAGGTCATTAGAACGCGTTAAGTCGTTCACCGTCCCACATTAAGGTCACGGTATTCCGGGAAGGGGTTAATTATTTTGTAACAAAAACAAAGTAGCCGAAGTAAATGCAAACTTTCCCGCGGTGGTGAGGAGAGTTAGGAAGTTAATGGATGCTGCACAGGTAAGGAGGCATGTTGGCAAAAAATTTAGGTCGTATAACGCAGAAGGAATTAAAAGCAGATGGAAAGCCTTAATGGGAAGGCAGTTAGAGACAAGAAGTTCCCTAACCAGATGTGAGAATGTCGATCAGCAAGTGACGGGAAACATCGTTAGCTCCGATAATAGTAGGACAGGAATACTCGAAAAGAGGAACTGTAATACACGACATATAAATGCTTCGCCGTTAGAGTGAATAATGAACAATGGGTGAAAACATATTATTGTTAAAATAAATTAATGAAATATCTACCATTAACAATGACAGAGCGGAAGACTCCCGGAAGCCTAACTACGTCAATTAGTGAAATAATTTTAGGGAAGGAAAACACCAGAATAAAGTTGACAAAAACAGCAATAAATGCCTATGAACAAATTGCTGACCAGATTTAAGGTCCAAGTGACCTTATCAAGCTTTTTAAAATGATTAGCGACGATTAACACGGAAACATATGGGAATTGTGTAATTATCATGAACGTAGCAAGGGTACAGGTCGCTAACACTGTAAATTGACCGGGTTTACGTAAAGGTTACTGTTCATGTTGAAACCCATAGCTGTTGATAAATTGAACCGTGGAATTTCCAAAGTAATCTTTTATACTTCTATGATGTAAAAATCATTGGTACTAATTATATTAGGGCAAAAATTGAATCATTCCCGAGGTCAGAATATGAGTTCATATTTAAGGACGGGTATACTTATTGAATTGAACCTTATTGCGAGCATTGAAGTTACGACCTTACATCTTAATGCATAATGTGTGCTGACTGAGACATTGGAAAATTATTATTCTTATTAAATGCATAGTCGTAAAAAAATCTAGTCTCAACCAGACTTTTGAATTATTGTTAAAGTAAAAGTTGTGGATGTGTGTGAATAAAGATTGCATGCCAATGTAAACTGATGGGCAGCAGAACATGAAGTTATTATATCCTGTGAAAAATTCTTATGCACCGGTTGAACTATTAAGGGATCAGTGCCTGCTCAGCAAATGCAGCATCTTAATAGTAATTGTGCACACAATTTTGTTTGTTATCATCTCCATGAAGTTATATTGCCAATATTTGTTACAAAAGAAAATATATTTATCTAAATTCGTTTGGCTCCTATCTTTAGGATGTTTATACAAGTTATTATCCTTTATTACAAAAATATCGTTTGTAAATTTTATCTAAGTAAGCATGCAATAAAATTGACTCGTGAAAATCATTTTGTACCGCCATCCTGTTGCTCCTACGACCCTACAAAGTACTTTGTCAATTTTTTCCTGTCAATGATCTTTCTAAAAATCAGTTACCTGAACGCCACCTTACCCTAATTGTTTAGGATAATCAGCACTCTGCTGGGCACTGTCTTTACCGTTTTATGCTGTGTTAAAAAATGAAAGTGTTGGATCAATTTTTGTAATTATTTCCAAAGAGTAAAATTCTGCATTATTTAAGAAGAAAACCTAAGCATAATCGTCGTGGCTGAGCATAAAATGAATCTTAGGTCATAAAAATATGTATTGTGACCCATCTTGAGGCATCGTGCACATGAGATACGTTTTCTGTTCAGTCTCAACTTCCTCATTAGAGTGCGGCAATTAATTAGCTCTACGTCAATTAGATTAGTCCCATAGGGTCCGTAAATTTCGCTGATCTGGAAGTTCATTTAGGGATTAAATTTAAGGGTTGGATTCGTCAATTTCGTGAACACCACTTGGCAAGTGTCTCTCCCTTGAGCCCGAAGGGGTCGTGGGGAGGGGACCTGAAGAGAAAAAGAGACAAAGAAAAACTGTCGGGAAACAAGCAAAAGTATCGATCCCTTTCGAGAAGCACCATGACGGAGAGGTTCTTGGGACGGTGAAACAGGACTCCCACACTTTCTTCTCCCCCAAAACCCTCCCCCCCCCCCTCCGCCCTACCCCTACTTGCTCCTCCAAGGCTGACGGTGACAAGCATCAAGTCCCTTAAACTCCACGAGCGCTCTTCACTAACACCCAAAAATCCCGAATCCACGCAAACTCCCGAAAATCCTCTTTTCCTCACCTTCCTCTCTCTTTCCCTCCCTCTTCCCTCTTTCCCTCTCTCACTGTCTTTCTACATGCACCACCACAGCCAATCCACCCTCGTTGGACGGTAGGTCCAATTAAGTCACGGGGCATAAGCCGTCAATCCCGAAAGAAGGTGCCAACACCCTCCCCTGTCACCGCCTGGGGATAATTGCCGGCAATTATAAAAGAAAGGATGAAGGCGTGTCGGAAAAGGTGCGTGCCGATGTTGTTGTCGCTGTAACTCTATGTGAGACCGAACTGGGACAGCGAAGACGTCAACCCGTCTGTAAGCGAAAGAAGCGAAAATGCCATCGTCTTAGAGGGTATGGAATCAATTTTTGTTAAAAAAAACGCTTCAAGCTCGTAATCTCTTCATATTCAATGGCGAAACTCGTCACTCACACCTCCTAGATCGAAATCCAAACACGGTAAGTAGAACTCGGTTATGGTCTCTGTTAATTTACAACATCTAACCAAAACTAGCACCTAAATAAAATATAATATCCGTTCCTGGATAGGTCTTTAACCGTTTTAACCTACGGAAACCGAAACAGTTTGAACTGTTACAAAATCCAGCAGTAAGATATAGGATCGCACATGCCTTGTTGATCTCAATTTAGCGCAAGGTATGATAAAGAAACGAGCAGAGCAATGAAGCTGCACGTGTACAGCAAATAAAATCATCTTAGTTGTAAATTGGAAACGGAATGTATTCAAAGAAATGAAAAGTAATAAATCGTAGGCATACCAACATCTCAATGTCTGATGATTCCCAACAGGAGTGCGAATCCATTTAACCGTAAATCCAATTATAATCTAATTATCTAACGATATTATAAATTCAAAATTTGCTATTTTATTTTCATATTCTCCATAAAACTTAAATTATTCTAGTGAAAATATCTCAAGTTAAAAACCGCACGTTAAATACGCAAATAAAATATTCAAATTTACTTAACTTAAATTACAAACTTAAATTTTTCTAGTGAAAATATCTCAAGTTAAAAACCGCACATGTTAAACACGCAAATAAAATATTCAAATGAGGCCCTTATTTATATTATTTTGGATACTCAGCTTTCATCTGCAAGGTGTCTCAAGAGAGCACCTCTATCTCATATCTGTCCGAAAAAATCTAGATGAATAATTGAGAAAACGGAGGCAAGTTGCAAAAAATATTACTGCTACTATTTTTATAATTGTTAAATTAATAACCTGATTAAATGAACTAAAAACAACTTCTTAAGAGCTTCTTCACTCATCGCACTTGCCTTTTTAAGAGATATTCATCATCATCATCGGTCAAAAATCCTATGATTGGTTTAATGAAGTCCTCCACTCGATTCTTCTATCGGCCAACCTCTTCATATTGACGTAACTCATCTGTTTTACATAATTCACAACTTGCTCCATATATCTCATACGAGGCATGCCTTTTCCATTCTTCCTGTTCAATTTTCCCTCGATGATTGTCTTCATCAGGCCATCGTCACTTAACGTGTGGCTTATTAAGTTGCCCCGTCTTCTATTTAAGGTTTCAGTATACATCTCTTTTCTCCCAGTCTTCTTAAGACTTCTTCGTTTGTGATTCTATCTATCCATTTTATCTTCATCATTCTTCGGTAGCACTACATTTCACATGCTTCCCGCCTGGACTTCTCTGCTGCTGTTATTGTCCATGCTTCGCTGCCATATAGTAGAATACTCCAGATGTATGTTAAAATGAAATGTTTCCTCACTTCCACGCTTGTATTTGCAGCTGTAACTTGAATCTTCTTCAGGTAAAAAGCCCTCTTTGCTTGTGCAATTCTACTAGCAATTTCTCTTTTACTTCATCCATCACTGATTGTAAATTGGAGGGGTGGGCGGGGGCCTTCTGGAGCCCTCCTGGCACTTATACCTCTTTAGATTCATTGTTTTAACCCACATTTAACCTGCCCGCCACTCGCAGACAGGGGACAAGAACACCGTCTTAGAGGTATGGAGGGGTCACTCATCCAACCCCCGTCCCGGCCCAACGTTGCTTAGCTTCGGTGATCTTACCGGAACCTGTATGTCAACTTGGCTAGGCCCTTGCACCTCCATCACTGATTAATAAGAGATATTATGGGGTGAAAAAAACGCTCATATTCATTTTACCGGATATGATCACGACGCTTTATCCCAAATAATAGATTTTATTGGGAAATTACTAGATGGAACCCCATCGCATGAGAAAAATAATAATTTAAGATCCTTAAAGTTTTGTGTAAACATATTTGAGTGGCACATACAAGCAGCCTCCACTGGCCAAGACAGCACAGGCAAACTTAAACAGCGAGTTAGCATTCGCTGCCTATGATTTACCTCAAGTATCTACAAACGCAGCTGATACTAATAAGACTCAATCACTGGTAATCAGATTAGTATATTCACTACGGCGAAAAAAAATGAAAAATATGGGCGAGAGGAACACACAGGAATATCGCTGACGGATTTGCAATTTATACGAGATGATGCAACCTGTCTCATCCCCGAGGGAGTATTGACTGCACCCCTTCCTCTTAGCATCTCCCTTTCACTCGGTTATCCGATCCCCTAACTCATATGCATACTACGTATAGCGGGAATCCTTGACGAGCACTCCACTTTCACCCTCCTCCAAGGAAGTCCTCTTCGCTCGCACACACATCGCTTTGGAGCTGCGACAAGACCTTCAAAAGGCGTTCCTTTTCTTATCCCCTGAGGAAATTTCCCCGCCGATCCACCCCGGGGGAGCGCAGCGAAGGAAAAAGCCTTTTTCGGCGCGCGCAAGCACGGGGATGTGAATGAACGCGGGATGGCAATATGGCGGACGGCGGGATTATTCCCACGGCGCTAACGCCATCTCTCGGAGCGATCCGCCCTCTCCTGGAGACGGGCGCAGCGCGGCGGTTGGGAACGCTCCTTTGCTTCCGAAGGAGCGGAGGGAGGAAGGGATGAAAGTGGGGCGGAAGGAGATGAAAGGAGCTGAAGCAAGGCGTAACGATTCCATTGAAAGGAAAGAGAGGGAGAATTCCTTACCCCGCTCCCCACACCCCTCAGCTTTCGTTTTCATTATGCATCATGCCTCGCGTGCGTGTAACACGGCGCGAAAGGGTCCCGGCTCCCACGCGGAGAACTAGTCTGGGAAAAGGGAACGGTCGGAGGCACAAAGCAAAATGCATTATGCGGCGTTTTCCGCTTTCCTTACGGCTCCTACCGCAGTCAAATGCCATTTGAGCGTGCTATCTCTCTATCAAATCATAAGGCAGACTCGCCCACTTCGATAATTACGCTTTATGCGGCTATTCGTATCTGAAAATTTGGCCTCAAAGGAGCAGCCCTCTATCTTAAATAGGGGAGCATATTTGTGCAAAACAGTTTCCAATTAGGAAATTAGGTGCAGCTTTTTCACTTCATGATTCGATCAATGAATATATATGAAATGCTGTCTCCCGGTTCATAATCGTTTGCATTAACATGATTTTTTTCCTCGAATATTTTCACATATAATTACCAACACTTACCATAGATAATAATACACGCAAATAATTTGCTGTTAGTTACATTTCGCAGAGAATTATTTATGATGATTTTATAGGTGTTGCTTCAAGTTGATGTAGAAAAACTTCAAGATGGTTAAATTTCAGGAAAATGGAAAAATATATTACTGGCGCTTAGTCTTCGTGAATGAGTTTGATGGAGTTGTGTATTATCTCAAATAGCAAAACATTGAAGTTTCCTTACAAAAGTCTTTAGAATTCAATTAATATTGGAAGATCGCCGACAAATTTCAGCACATTAGTCATGGTAGGAAACGGGTCTAACGAATATTGAATACATATAAAGGTTTCAAGGTTTGATGCAGGGATACTATATTAATTACACACTCCCTGGTTTGATGTTTATTTTCCTGGTAGGTACATCGCAGGAAGGCAACTGTTTTTCTATAAAGGTATACCATCTTATTTTTGTGGGTCGACGAAAATTTAAATTACTAAAGGGTTAAAGGAAGGTTACCATGCAAGAGATAAGACAATGGGAGAGGACTAAACTAAGGGCTAACTAGGGGAAGTCTCTTAGCGGGCTTAAAGTCTGAAGACAGGCTAAGTCTAGTCAAGAAAAGGTAAAGGATGTTTGGCCAAAAGCCTAGGAGAAGGAGTCGAATGCTGTAGGAAGATTGAAAACTTCAATAAAATATATGATCCCTTAAGGAGAGAAAAGCAATCGGTTCAAATGGATAATAGAAATAATGATGATAGTTATTATTACAATTTATTATCAGGCTGGAAATATTGACCTCTTAATATATTTTTAAAACATGTTATTTAACTGGGGGGCTACAAATTGAGTACGTTTTGCAGATACTCTACAGCTGAGTTTACTTCTTGGCATTCGCGCCACCTAAGGCCATTAGACTCTTGCCTAATATTTTTCTGCTTCCTCTATTAACTTTCCACAAACAGTTTTTTATCAAATTTATTCATTTAAAGTTTATCCTAAGTATGCAAATTTTTCCTCCTCTTCTGCTAAATTTCCTCCCGTAACTTCCTCTTCTCCTTCGTATTTCTGAACATCTATCACAAAATTTACGACCAGTAAACTTCACTTCCACAGAATTAAATATCACACGTTTATCAATTGATATAGGGCATACCCTTTTCCACTAATTCCTCAAGGGAAAATACCCTTCCCACTTAATTGGTGGGATATTTCATCAATTAAGTCAACAAAAAACTCAATATTCCAAAATATTTTGCCATACTTTTTCGGCCCTTTCCTGAGCTATCAATCTATTTCCAATATATCGAACACTTCTCAAAGATTTTTCGTTTGCTAAACACCAGAACAAAATATTTACAAAAATTAAGTTTATCCATGTTTTTTCTCATCACTTCGCTCTCGGAGAAGCGGAAGGAAATTTTATTTTAAAACTAGGGGATTTTAAAAATGAAGTAGCCCTTTGCATTGAATATTTTCTTTTCCCGCTTGTTACGTCCTATTTAAAACTTTATCCTAAAATTTAAATTGAAATAAATGGACCTCCATATGTGAAATCTCTGCCAAAACTTAAATAGAAACAATGATATTGAATAAACAATAATGTTAAAAATTAGAGTATCTCCTCAGCATTTAGCTAATAATTGTATCAATCGTTCCCTACGATTTTCTGCTGATTTTCATAGTTGGAACGCATATTGCATATTGAACTGAACCTAAACTTTCATATAGGTCTATTTGACATCCCAAGAGATGTAAAAATCCATTAACTTCCAAATTGAATTTCGGAAAGGACAATAATTCTGTACAACTGTATTCGATTTTGGATCGTCCTTACCTATGGCCAATAAGGAATAATGATGTTCCATATGCGCATGAATTACGTCAAAATTTGAACATTAATGGTATTTTAAAAACAGTAATATTTTATTCCATCTAGGGTATTATTTTATACAATTATCGACACATGCAGATTCATGCCTCAGGGGATTTGCGGGATCTGAACCCGTGGCCTTGGCAGGCGAGTGGTTTACCCCTTCGCCACTGAAGCCCGGGAAAGAAATGGTACCTACTTCTTTATTTTTCATGCAATCTCAGTTTATTTCAATGAAACAAGAAAATTTATTGAGTGACGGATAATTCCCTTCTATAAGCGGAGAGGTTTTGGTAGAACTTTTACATGAAATTAAACGTATTTGATTTCCTTCGTATGTAAAGCAAATTAATATAATGATAAAAGCTTACAGGCATCCCTTGTAAATATGTTTCATGACTACAAATATATGTAAATCATCCTCAAGCAGACAAAAAATAACTGGCGTTTGAATGCAATATTAAATAAATAAAGTAAAATATTTGCTGATGTTACGAACCAGCTATTCTTGCCGCCTAGAACAAAGATTCCTACGAACTTAACGACTGATGCATTCAGTTTAGCATTCAAAGCGGTTACATACAATTCCCTCGACACTGTTGTGGCAGAAGATGAAGCGGTTAGTTAGCTAACAGAATTTTTGAATGCACTCGATCTGCCAGGGATGCCACCACACGTAATGTACTTGAAAATCGGCGTGCCAATTGCCATGTTGCGAAATATCAGCCAGACAAATCTTTGCAACGGCACGCGGCTTGCAGTAAAAAAAATGAATGAGGAACATCGTGGAATCAACAATTTTGACAGGACCTATCAAAGGTGAAAATGTCCTGATTCCTCGTATTACAATGGTTCCGACGGTGGGCTGCTTCAATTTATGAGATTGCAGATCCCAAATTCGATTAGCGTTTGCAATCACCACCAACAAAGCTCAGGGTCAATCGTTAGATCGTGCGGTTTTGGTCTAAATACGGATTGCTTCTCCCATGGACAATTATAGATTCGGGTTCTATAATCGGCAAACCAGTAAATCTCTATATCTGCACAAATGGAACAACAAAAAATATATTGCCCCCCCACAAGCATTTTGGAATTAAACATATGAGAAATGCGTCATTTCTATTTCCTTTTCCACTAAACCAGACTGAGTCACAGCAACGTGTGACCGGGTACAGCAAGGTGTAAATAAATAAAGTAAAACATTTGCTGATGCAGTACTATCTACAGTTGCATTTAATGCAGGACTACACGTGTTTCGACGCTTAACGTGTCATCATCAGGTAATGATTGTTGACAGTACTACAGCAGCAAATGTTTTACTTTATTTATTTACGACCATGCTGTTCTACCATATCTCACCTGACATGGTTGAATCCGTTTCAATCGCAATGCTGAGTAAGGGGTAAGAGCGTTTGGCGTTAGCTCTTGTACGTGGTTATGAGTGTCATTTCCTAGTGTTCTACAAATAATGCTAGGCTTTAGTAGATTTCGTGCCTTCTCGCGTAGCCCTACAAAACTATGGCTAAGCTGACAATTTTCTGGCCTTCATCCAAACTACTCAATGCAACGTGAAGAGATTAATGTAACAGGCTAAATTTACCCGCAAGAAGTTTTCACACTTCCGCTCACCATACGAACTGTCCTTAAGAATGGAAATATAAACACTATTTTTTCTGTGACTTAAATGTTAGTTGCATCTTTTACCTCGCTTAAATATCTCTTGTACGATTGCTGCTCCTCCAAGGGGGAACTACGTGACGAAGTAGGACCTTGTCATTTTCGTACATACAGATAATTTCACAGAAATATCTTGAGCAAGACTTTTTATGGATCCATGATAGAAACTCCTAAAAAATGAGACAAGAAAATATTGAAGATTTTAGAGAAATGGGTGTTTAGGAGATTGAATAAATATTATAGGAAGGCGTATGAAGAAGTACTAAGCATGATAAGGAATGAAAGAAGGTCGTTAGCGAAAATGAGGTCGAGGTAGAGTAAGGTTAATAAAACATGTACTCACGGATAGTGGATACTGAGTGTCGGATGTGAATGAAGAATGATTAGTAACAAAAACGAAACATTAAGTTGGAAAGAGCTGTTAGGTGTAGTAGAGACACTCCATCGAAATGTAATCTAACAAGTGAAAAACTATTAATCAATTTCCGTAGCAGCAACAGTAGATATCGTTGGTCTTGTGACGTTTCTTGAGACATGGACACTCTAATTAAAAGTATCAGTTGCATTTTCGGTCTCTCCGCTAAGTTACTTGGTCACGATGTACATTATTATCTCTACCTCTACTCTGTATAGCAATAAATATAAAAACTTGTCACTACAGTGGAGATAGGTCTTTCCAGATACTGCTTAAACACCGTAAATACTAATTGAGCGCAAAGGCATATAAAACAAAATCATATTTCTTTCAGAAATCGAGATATTTTTTATACTGGCAATGAGAAGAGGACAGGAATGCGACGAAGACAACAATGTACGTTCACGAAAATGAATCAAGTAATGATAATTTACTTTACAGCTAAAATAAACCTTAAAAATGCTGTGATTAATTGATAATTACTAATCATAATAGGAGTTATTCCAAACATCAGGTATTATATTTTTGAAATAATAAAAATACACGTGATAAGGGAGGAATGATTATCAAAATAACAAATTTACGCCTAAAAATTATAAAAATGACACAATAGCCAAAACCACTACGCGAAACTACATCTATATGACATTTTGACTTCACATAACCCTCATGTTTCAGCGTAATAAAATAATATACCATTAAACTTCTTTTCACCATGAAACAAATTAATCTAATTACAATTTATAGTAAATTACAACTGGTAATGAAGTATAAGATTTAAAACAACAGATTTTTCTCTCACTGTTATAAAACATTGTGAAAACTATCAATTCTCATTAAAGTATACCTACTACGATGGTTTCAATTATGCCATGTAATACCCTACCTGCAGAAAGAAACTTGATCCCAAAATTATGAGTCAATTACATTTTCCTGGCGACCTGGAGTAATACATTCAAAGTTTTAAGACCCGGAAAAAAATTAAGATAGAAATCCGGCCTTCTACGTGTATTCTCATGAATAAATTCATCGGGCTTGCAAAACCTCCACGGCTTTTTGTAGATGACGGGGGTCGTGTACTCCGTTGATAGAATAAGGGTAAAGGAGTACGCGGAAAGGGGAAAAATTGAAATCTTCCCTCTCCACCGATGTTTTGTGCAAGCTTTTTTGTTTCTCTTTTTCGCCAAGAGTAGATGAAATGGGAGGGTAGAGGGGGATGAAACTCGGGGGCGGACACAAGCGCAGACTCCTCCGCATCTTCCATCCCGAGGGTCTTTTTCGTCCCGATGAGCTTTGGCCTCTCCCCAGCTCCCACAACTCCCCCTACAATGTCTCCGCGAGCGCGACTCCGGCTTCAATACGAGCGCTCTCCGCAGGGGCGAGCTCGGCGACGGGAATTAACAGGCCGAAGGATAGGGGAATTGGAGGCTATCACGCCGGGGACACTCCACGAGAAACAGACGTGCAGGGTCAAGGGTGCGTGACATTTCCGTGGGCACGTGGAGGGTTTTATGCGAGTGAATGTCATTGAATGCCAGAGCCGAGCTCGAGGGTTTACGCACCTTGACCTGTGGCCATTTGGTATTCTATTGGGTTGAGAAGATGAGTATTTTTACTTTCGCATCGCCTATTTTCCCGATGAGAGTCCCTTCCTTTTGCACTAATTACCTCTGCAGAGAAGCATACTTATTTCATGCCTTCATTCCGTTTAAGTTTCCAATCTCTTCCTTATCTCCGCTATCCAAGAATTTTCTCTTTACAACTGTCTTCAGAATCCTAACGTATACCATTACTCGTTTCATAAATGTTCAATTTCTTTTTTCTAATTTTCTGCACATAATAATTTTTATTTCCAATTTTCAATTATCTACTTTTAATCCCTCCTATCTCCTTATCGACACTAATATCCCAAAAACTTCGAATTTCTTTTCGTTGTCTCTCCCCAGAATGTGCGGCTTCAAACCACGTAGCGTTAAGGTTCATATCAGGCTCACTAGAAATCAAATACATCCCAAATTTGGAGCTTAGTTTTCCCATTGTAAGTTCTCTCCAGTTTTGTGAATGCAATGCTCTTTAATATTTTTTATATAAGGACTTATCCGCAAAACAACAAATATTGAATATAGGCTCATGTCAGACTGGCACTTGGTCTTGTTTTAAATGGTATCTTATAAATGGTCAGTTGCAGCAACATTCCTAGGTCATCATGTCGGGCAATAAGACTAACAGATAATGTTTGCATTCCAAATATGCTGTAAAACCGTTCATTAAATCAGACACCGCAAATAGCCTATTGACATATTCGTTGTGTTTGGTGTTGCCGAATAGTTTTCAGCCATATAACTTCCTGAAATTCATTTCAATTGCTTACGTATTAGAAATTCTATACGACAGCCAATAGTAAGCATCCTCCCTATGCTGAATGCAATGTTTTCCAAGGTATCTTTCATTATTTCACAAATATGCTGTAAAACCGTTCATTAAATCAGACACCGTAAATAGCCTATATGACATATTCGTTGTGTTTGGTGTTGCCGAATAGTTTTCAGCCATATAACTTCCTGAAATTCATTTCAATTGCTTACGTATTAGAAATTCTATACGACAGCCAATAGTAAGCATCCTCCCTATGCTGAATGCAATGTTTTCCAAGGTATCTTTCATTATTTCACATATATGTGTAAAACTGATCGCAATTAAAGATACATCTAACCTAGTATACGATCTATTGCCGGCTTCTCTAATTCTCCATCGTTACTTCTTCCCCAGCGTTCACCTGAGTTTTTTTTTGGCATTAACACGTTTCAAATTAGTCATTAAAATGTCTCGTCAATTCCTAATAAACCACAAGACGTATAATTCTTTTAAATACAGCATTAAATAATTACAAAAAGTTCAAATGTGTCTCGTAAATTTAAAGTTGACTAAAGCTCGTTTTCGAAGAAGGTGAATTCACTGTTCTGTGTTTTCAAAGCCATACTTTTTGACAAACTACAAGCCTCTTTATGCGTCCGTCGAGGACATAAATTTATTATTAAGTTATTTTTTAGTGAAACATATTGTGAAGTTTACTACCAGTGAAATATTACTTACCAAAGAAATAGTTTATCCAATGTGGATGTATAACTTCACTCTAATTGATGCAGTTATATTTCAAACTAACATATATAAAGAAATTATTTATCAAAAACCAATTACTGTAGAGGTTACTCTGTTACGCTGCAGAAAAAAACTTCTACCATCATTTTATTGAATGCTAGCTAAAGGTGCCCGTGGAAATTCAACGGGAGGGAGAAATATAATAATTTCAAATTTTATTAAGAAACTTCGACATTTTTTATGAAGGAGCAATAATAAAATTGTGTAATGGATCTAGCTATGACTGTAAGCCACAATCTGAACCATAAATGTAATTTAAACCAATGTAAACATTTATTTACTGCCTGGACTCATACCTGGGACTTAACAAAAATAAGAATTTCATTTAAAAATTTAGAGACCATTAGAAACAAAGGAGGTTAAGGGGGTGCAAAGGAATATTTATTGTTGACAATAAAGCCACATTCGGCTTTTTGGGAATGATAGCACCCGCCTCTTCGGAAAAAAAAAATTCTCTATCCTGTTATGCATGTTATGCTTGTCTCAATTTTCCAACTCATGACAGAGGCGTCAATGAACTTCCTAGAGATACCTATTAATTCATTCTATTGCAATAAGAGAAAATTCAATTCTTATTACCTAGTACAGATGAAGCCCACTTTTACCATGTACTTGTCTCTGGGTTGCATATATTTACACCTTCTAGGCAATTTTGACGAATAACTATCACAATTTTTTTTCATTCATATTGCTACTCGTATTTTTCATAAGACTTATAAGACTTCATAAGACTACATTTACGTTTCTTATCACGTTCTTTTCTCTCAAAATACAACAATTTTGAAAGCAGTTTACTTCAAAATACGGTATAAATCCATTAAATATTCAACTTTTGAGCCCCGCAAAAACTTTCATTTAAATACTTTTAGCTTTACCGAATGCAAACCTATTTGATCTGGGAGTCGCGTGAAAAGTATGCCCGTATAATTTTTCCGAACTAAATGGCCGATCTAGATTCAAGAATTAGCTGTGATACCTATTTTAGTGCCTTTCAATATCTTCAAGAAAAGAACAATGCTGTTTACTGCATCGCTTTTGGATGAACATTTTTTAGCATCATTGCAATGGCATCAATGAACATCCCACGGACACGTGATGAGACATTATGCTCCATTGGGATTTGAATTTTTTCCATGGTTTTTGTTAAACTCTCTCAAATCTCAAGCTATCTCTATCTACGACGATTTTGAAAGTCTTCCATCTCTTCTCTTCGTGTCCCAGGTCGGTTCAAATGCACAAACTCATAAAGAAAAAATCATTTACAATTTGAACACGGCTGAAGCATTCATGTAAATACAATTAATTGTAAGTGAATGCAAAATTAGTAAATCCGTGAGTAGCGCAATTAGTCAGCACGTATCTTTGTACGGAAAAATATGGCTGACCTTGCTTCACGAATAGCCTATAATGCCTTCAGCACCTTCCTATAATCCTCGCAGAAAGCACGGTGCCATTTAAACCATCCATCTTTGACGAACTGTTTAAGGAGGCTCCACCGAATTATGAAGTAGATGTCATTTTTGTGAAAATATCAGGACACTTCATTTGTTGTACCTTCTATCGATTTGCTATAAAATAATGAGGCCTTTCCATCATATATTTGTAGAAAAAAGACGTTGGAAATCAGCTTTTTTTGTAGGTGGTTATACGGCAGAGCATGGCTGCCGCAGAATTAAAATTTTGAGATTAATAATCTAAAGAGAAATGTCGTTTTTACGAAAAACTAATATAAGATGTGCAATTTTATGCAGAATTTAGCATTGTGAAAAAAGTGCTCACCTTACCTCACTTTTTTAATTGGTATTAATAAATGTTTGCTCAAAAAAAAAGCAGAAAAGCCTTAGTTACATGAAAGTGGCACTAGAGTATGTTATTTTCATTGGCAACGGTACTTGTGACGGAACGTGCTTACAAGCCTATTTACTAATAGTAAACGAACATAGAAACACAGACAGAAACCACTCCATTTTTATATATTAGTATGATTTCTTACTGAACTTTAGTGAAATACCGACGCATAGAATTGCAAAAGTGAATCACTGTAGAAAATTCTATAGAGGAACAATTTTCGCACTTCTACCGCCTCACTACCCACTCCTTTTACACTTGAAAATTCAACATACATGTAAAACAACCGCTTGAATCACCCCAAGCCAGTGAATTTATTTCCTAGCAAGGTTTTCTGAAGTCCACATTTCATCATAATCTTTTCCCTGTATTCAAGATGAAATTTGCATACCCTCATGCAAGTAGCTCTTCCTTCAGAAAATGAGGTTATTACAGACATTAAATTCAAAAATCTACATATAATTATTGTGGTTTACTGCAAAAACACAAAAATATTGGATAAGATCTAATTCAGCCTGATTTGTAGAAAGCCCACCGAGGTACCACAGACCATAATTTCAAACCTTATTTAGGAAATAGATATTTCATTATTGGATAATATAAAAGTAGCGATGAGAAATTACGTTTGACTAGATCACCACTGCCACTAAGGTATAAAATTTTCCACACGATTATACCCTAATATTCATTTTGCAGGAGATTTCGGCTCACCCGTTAGATACTTCGTGCGCTTATCTCGAGCGTTTGCGTATTGCATCGTGAAAACAGGAGTTAGGGCGCCTCATTATAACGACCTGTCATATATAAAATGACATAAATTCACAAACAACATCCATATTAAAATAACAAATCTTGTACTTTTCCGCCGATATTTCCTTGAAAAAGTACAATTATTTTGTTTCAATACGATTATTAACTACTTATTGTGAATCCTGATGTAGAAGAGTGTATGCAAAGAATACTGACATTATGGAAAAATTTTAAATGACCAACGGAAATTTTTGACATATTTTTTCCTCATTTTCATTAGTGCAACCCAAAATGCAGGCCTCAAGAGTTGCAGCAAGCATATTCTGCCGTCTTTTCCCACGTCTATTCTAGCTCTATTTCTCTCTTCTGCACGCAAACCGGCGTCTTCCAATGACCTATGCATTTCATTTCCCACTAATTGCCCAAGGAGAGCGAGGGTGGATTGTTTCTAGAGGGGTCAAAACGGCAAAACAAGGGAATGCTACCAGGCTCATTGAAAAAAGTGTACATCGTTCCAAAACCTCTTTTACCCCTTTGCCCCTTATGCTTTTTGGTAAAGTGCCAACATATGACACTACGAGAGGGGATGAGATGGCGCCACTCGTCTTCGAAATTCCCCCTTTTCACAGATATATATGTATTTTTTTTGGCAGATGAGATGGAGGAGACAAAACCTTCAGAAATTTAGTCTCCAACCGGACCCCTAAACTTCCTCCTACGCTTCTCCCCGCTACCTCTTACATTGGAGTTACTGCTGCACCAACCGCCCCCACCCCTTTCGCTTGGCTTGGGTAGCTTGAAAGGCGATCCCCGTACTTGCAGAGGCTATAGTGGTGCTTCTCCGAAACGCAAAGGGTAATTCAGTCCGGAGGGTAGGTACACAAGGTATGAGATTTTTTTTCCCGTCGGATGGATTCAACGATGTGGCCCTGCCTCCAATTATTCTCTCCTTTCCGCATGCGTGTCTAGGAAGGGCTACCGTGTGTTGCAATTAATACCGTGGGTTTCCTGAAGACGCTGGAGAATTCATTTCCTCAGGCACGTGCAATTCTCCTCTTCCCTAGACGGAGAGGAGTTTTCGCCGCCGTAATGCAATCGAAGTCAAAAATTTTAATATACCTACACCGGGAAAAAACAGAAACATTAGAGGAAAATTATCCATAATTTTAGTATTAACGTCATTTTTGCGCTGATATCCTTGGCAACGTAGCAAAGTTGATAACTATAACTTGACACGACTACCGATGAAGATTAAGACTCGTAACTATAATGTACACACGATGTTGCATGAATATTTCAGGCAGACAGCGAAATCACTTATTTGATATTTTTATACACTTTCTGATCACTGATAACTTTTAAAATACTATTTACACTCAACTTTTGAATACATGTATTGTTTATAATTGGTTTATTAATTACAAATATACAAAGATACTCATAATTATGCTGACGAATCTTCCATCGATTATATAGCTTTTGCTTTTTTATAGCATATTCTGTTTACTTATGCTATTCCTATTCTTCGTGCTACAATTCATTCTACCAAGGGATTTATTATTATTATTAGTATTCTACCGGTCAAGGTAGGTTTAAATGGACATTTAATTCTTCCCAACACCTAAATTTCTCACGATATCCCTCTTCAGCCCCTCATACCTCCTGCCACCCACCATACTAAGGGATAGGTTGGGGAAATGTTTTAGAGTAGCCTGTACTGCATGATGCATGCATTAACAACCAATCCCTTAATTACTATGTAGATACTAACAATCTAGTTCAACGTTTGAGGCTTTACTTTGTGGAACCACTCGATTGGAAAAGAAAATTCACTTTGTACGTTCCACAGAAAGATTTTATTGGTTTCGACCATGGTTTCGACAAAGTACCTATGTCATTATCAAGGTCCCTTGTTTTGCCTGAGACCCTATAGTAGGATGATTGCATGTCTATAGTGCATGCTTGGTGAAACTAACCCCCAGCCACACACCCTCGCGGTATCGGTATCGCGTAGATGTAGATTAAATTCGTTACATAGGGGATTTGTACACTACAGCGCATTAATTACTGGTTTAAATGCTACAAAAATTCTGGAAATTTTTAAATGCAATAAAAAGATTATTATACTAACATTTTTTTCCACAGATTGATTATTTAACAGCGATCTTGTGAATTTCTGTAGTTATTTAGGTAAATTTAAATGCAAAGTTTCTTAATTTACATGGAAAAATATAAATACCTGCTACCAAAAAAATTATAATAGTCCAAAGGGTAGACCAAGATCTCTTCATCATTAAGGTGGCTGGAAGGTGACATGGATCAGCATTTAAGCAGCTAATTTACTTTAAGTAAAGTACGTAATAAGAAAACGAATTTTGTTATGTTTCTAAAATTTAGTACGTGAAATTAACCATGGTTGCAGCGAATAATTGCAACTTTTTCTAATCCTCGGAGAGCAGAAGCAATGTTGCATAGCACTAAAAATATCCTCAACGAAATGGATATACAGTGCATATATACCTTGAAATGTAAGAAGCATGAGGAAAGGTACATCGTTAAAATAGGAAGAAGTTTGTAGCTATATTTATCAAGTACTCAAGGTACTTAAAGAGGGATGACGAAATACATCTGCTAAAAAGTGGGCACCAAAGTGACTTGTATCCACAAAATTTACACACGACATGCAAAAGATGAAACCTGTATTCTTCGGGGTTGCTTAAAATTGTGGACTACCCAAATAGTTATATGGAGAACGATTACCTATTTAACGTTCATTTTCCAATGCTGGCAAGAACTCTTATACCTAAGTTAGGGGATCATCACGACTAAAAACAAAGATTCAAAAATTACCTCTACTTCCAATGCATCCAAATCCCTATTTCTGCCTGAAAGAATATAAATGCACTCTCTTTGTTTGCTTGGTACCTTGGAAATAAGATCTGAATTATTTTCCTGCAAATAAAAAAACCTTCTTTGGAGAAAATGAGAAACAATCTCGGAGGCTTTCTTATGAAAAAAAAAGCCAGAAGAAGTTATGCTGTAACTTCACATGACACCAAGCAAAATTATGATTCACAGTTTGACTATTTACGTTTCCCATTTCACATTTTGCAATGAATTAGTGACTTTCAAACGTTTATATGCGAAAATTTGATCCATACATACTACTAATCCTGAAAAATATTTAAATAAATGCGATAAAACTCATGAAAAGTAATCATCTTCCATCTGTATTGGCTTCTGAATCGTTGGGTTGAGCAAAACTTAATTGTAGATTATGTGGCCAAGATAAACTGACAAAGGTATAAAAAACTGCTTACAGTAACAACTGTAAAATAAATCATAATTTATTGATCAGATGACTCTGTTTTACATGACTAGGTGGCTAGATTAGATACCAAATTTCGTTACTATCAAAACATTTGCCATTATTATTTTCCTCCTGTCGAATGTCACGAAAGGATGAAAATTCCACCCACGCTTTTCTTCGAGAACCGATGTAACTTGTTAATCGTAATGCTTTCCTGCATCCGATATGAGAATACATCATATGCTCATTAGGGGAGTTAAATTTGGCGCATTGATATTTTTCTAATATTTTTTTAGCAACGCGTCTTACTTTCTTTAGCACCGAGATTTGTTTTTCAATTTTCTATAGCCCTCGAAAGATCTTGAGTACGATCAAGCAGCCTTGGAGTGGGAAATCAGGTTTCTGTAGTTCTCACAAATTGAATAATTCTTTGCACTGAGCCTGCAAGAACTAGGTCATTGGAAATGCTTTCTTTTAAGAAGCGTAATAAAAGCACAGATAATAAAATGCATGAGAAAATAAGAACTAAGATTAATAAAAAATAAAAAAGTCGTGTAATTTCTAAAAGTAGGTACATTATCACACCTATCATCAAGCAATATGTTTCCCTAAATTTCTGCAGATAGTAATTTGGTGTTGTTACAAATCTTTCTATCAAATTCCGATTTCTATGAAATTATGTTTTCGTCTTCATTTCAACTTCCACAGTCTCTTTTTCGCATACACAATTAAATATTCTACATGATCATTTTTTTAAAATGCAGCATCAGTATTTTAAAACTTCTTTCGCTAGATAGATTAATGCTAAAAAATACTTATAGTGCTCGAAATACGGTCGTTATTCATTTCTTGAATCATAAATTTTTAAATATCATTAAAATCTGATAATATCGTTTGAAAACCAATGTCTATTTGGTGATGTTAATAGTGGTTATGGCCTTATGAATTCCGGAGTATCTCTTGACCATTTATTTTCTACTTATGAGATATCCAGTTTGAAATGATTTGGGTTTCTATTTACTTCTAAGGTTAGTCAAAATGCGCAATAGTGAATAATTCCTTTCCTTAGCACATACACATTTAATCAACTTTAGGAAATATATCATTTTATGCAACTGGAGTGAATTAAAGAAATTAATTTCCTATGCGCTTCATAGTAGTGGCGATATAAGATCTCCTTTCCAGGTTGCAATAACCTCATAACCAATAGAAGAGACCGGTTACTTTAGGTACCAAGTTAATACACTGGGAATTTAGATATCTATGCCCAAAGTACTGAACGAAGCTAGTATAATCGAAGTCTCGATTTTATTAATGCTGACGAATTTTGTTTTGCGTGATAGCCCACCGTACAGACATTTTCATCGCCCCTTCATGAACCCTGTCTCATCGGCTTATATTTACTTTACTTATAGAGACAAAGTAATAGAGGCAAAGTGATCCAATACTCCGTGGAACGACGTCGTCAAGTATATTGGCCTTATCCTTGCTGCAGAACTAATGAGTTTGGTGGAGTATCCGAAGTAATCGATCCGAGGACATCAAATGCTCAACTAATATCTTCATTTGACACCCTCACGATTCTTTGCTCTGGCCTAATTTGCCATGAAATGGCTTGCCTAAAGCGAGCAGAATGTTCCGTTCTCGTAACAGGTCATGAACTTTGCCATCACTTTTTTACATCCAATTAACAGTGACTGGCTCAAACTTACATAAACTGCAAAAGGGGTACTCTTGTTTACTAAAATGCCAGGAATGCTAGGACATGAGCCTCACGATACTGGAATAGGAAATGCGTTAGTGCAATCGTTTTTTTAAATACCCATAAAGGTTGCAATTCCCATAATTTCCATTTGATTGTCAATAAAGGTTAATTCTCATGTACTTTATAAGCTAATGGGGAATGAATAGTTGATTTTCTGACTCGCCTGCAAGAAAAAAGTCAATACATTTGTGAAACCATAAAACTTCATTCTAAGCTAAACCAGCGTTCTAAATATTATCAAAGTCTTTATATGGGACCAGGAAATACATCCGTCATAATTACTATCGGCGTAACGTACGAATATGACCGTTTTACTTTTACTAACTTTTCAGCGTAAGATCCTTTCAAAAACATTCTTGCAAGAGAAAATATAAAAATAACTTCTACGTTGGAAAATGCTAAAAAACATTTTAAAAAACTCGTTTTCATACTTCAAGTTATTAGTGGCTCTCGAAACTTTCCCATTCATTCTTCAGTTTGAGGATTAATTGATGATATTTCATGTTTTATGATAAAAAATAAATATTTGACCAATTTGGCATAAGAGAAAATTCTGCCTCTCTTACATAACCTACTGTTCTAATACTAAGACTAGGGGTAACTGTACCTATCCTTTAACTTACTGCAAGACTAAAGGTGTATTAATGAAAGTTAACTGGATATCAAATTGACTAGGGCAAATTTGCGTAGAGAAATTTTGTAACGAAAAGTAATTCCACATCTTTATGTATTTATACATTGGCCACGTGATGCACATACATTAAGTGGCTTGAATGGTGATGTGCCAGAAACGAAGTGTGGTTCTATTAACAAAATATTGATATAAAAATTTAGCACATTTTACGCGTCTCCGATGTAATATGATCTTCACAATAAAGCTCACTGTGGAATATATCCCAGGATAGTCATCTCCCTTAAAAAATCTATGTGTATCCGGTTCGACTAAAACTAATCTCTATGGAATGAAGGGGCCAACGTTTGACAGTGCTACAAAGTCATCATCATCATCATCATCATCATCAAGGGTCAACAATCCTAGGATTGATTTGACGCAGCCCTCCACTCGATTCTTCTATCGGCCAACCTCTTCATACCCACGTAGTTCCTCTCTTTCACGTCCTTTAGGACCTGCTCCATGTAACTCATACGAGGCCTGCCTCTTCCATTTTTCCCGTTCACTTTTCCCTCGACGATTGTCTTCATCAGGAAATCGTGTCTTAATATATGGCCGATTAGGTTGTCCCGTCTTCTTTTTATAGTTTTCAGTAGACTTCTCTTTTCTCCCAACAACAACAAAGTCAACAGATGAAAAATAATCCTGAAATTCATAAACCAGTGTTCACTTAACGCTGGATACATCTCAATAAAATGAAAAGTAAAAGTCTCTTTTTGAGAGGAATACCAACCTAGGCTGATTCGACCTAAACAAATGAGCTCGAATGAAAATATCAACATGATCAGAGACACATAGCAGGATAAGAATAAGGTTCTATTTCAGAATACATGAAATCACTTCTGTTCTTTGATTACTAGGTATCTAATATTAGTAATATACTACCAATATATACCATAGAACCAAACACCGATGTAAATCTTCGGAATTATTTTAAAACATATTTGCAAGCTCTTGTGACGCAGCAAAGAATGGCTAACGGGTATATTTTTGGAATAATATGTTTACCAATCAAAGTACTCCTCGTACTTAAGTAAGTTCGCGATAATGAAAGTGTTTACATTGTCAGGTCGCGTGGTTGATGTCAACTACCCTCACTCTCATTCAAGCAACGAAACCTGAACGCTAAAATCCTAAATGCTCCAAGCAAAGAAGGCAATCCATTACCGTGGATACTGGCAGCATCCGTTACATGCAGGAGTCTTCTTTTTTCCCAACAGGCGTTCCCCAACGCCCACCTGAGCGGACGAGCGTGACCAATCCATATCCGTGACTGAGGAAGATGCCGAAATCTCTCCCTCCCGAGGCTTGCTTCCGTGAGCCCACCCGCAGCACAACTCGGACTCCGGCTCATTTCACCAGATTCGATCCCCTTCCCTCGTCCAAGTGTCAAGCGGTTCGCCTCCACGCCGCATAACTTCATTTCACTGCCCGTAGGACGGGCACCGCGGCGTGAATCATTATGCACCCCACCATGCTTAATATCCCCGGGCATAAACTACACGCGCCGAGCATAGAGGCAAGGCCCGCAGCTCAAAAGATCAACCCCCTCCCGTCACACCCCGTGTCCGACATAATCATTCATCGATGGGGGGCTAATTATCCTTGACCTCGTTCCCGTGGCGTGGCACACAAATCACGGCGCGGGAACACGTGAGAAGGACACCATCTTTCATCATCAGCTCCGCGGCGGTCGTTTTGATTAAAGTCGGGAGTCACACGCCCCGTCGCGTCGGGTGCGGCAATGAGACGGGTGTACAAAGGGGGAGGAAAGCTGGTTCCGGACAATAGCTAGGCCCTCACTGAGGGCCCCTTTCGGTGCGAGTAGTGGCCCTTTCGACGCCACCGCAGAAATGCATTCACAGACGGATCTCCTCAATCAATTCGGCAGCCGCGGGATTTCATTCGCTCTTCAAAGGCGTGGATCCGCTAACCTTTGCAGAGCCTACTTTTCATTCGCATAGTCACAAGGAGATATAACGTGCACAATTAGCAACACGGGGAACAACACATTGGGCACATCAACGTGCCTTTGATCATAGATAACAGATTAACTTCTTGACAAAAGTCCCATGTAGCAAAATGCTCCGCCCTACCGCACTCATGTCTCTCTAGGAGTACCTATAAGATGACTGAGGATAACGTGCACAGTAATCTGTAGAGCACCGTTAAATACAATTCACGGATCACATATGCTAATAAACTTTAAAACAATATTTAATACTCGGTAGATGATAATACATTGGTGGGGAGAACAATGTTGAGAATTATCATTTTAAGGTTAAATAGTTTCAGAGTTTGATAAGAAATTTTAAAATAGCATAAATCAAAGCGACGCCAAAAGTTTTTCCTTATGAAAGTTTATTCATTGATAGTTTCTCATCAAATCACAACTATTCCCTATCCTAAAACAATCGACGCAGGTCATTCAAGGTATTTAAAGTAGATAAAATTGATGTGACAATTAAATAAAGGTAAATTGAAGAGAAATGAGTGAAATGAGAATGTCCATTGGTTAGTCATTGAAATTATAATTCCATACTGACATTGCCATTCTGGCATTCATAACTCTCACAGTAGCTGACAATAAGGTGCGTATAAGTGGACATGTTTTCACTGTCTGAAGTCGCACATTAAGTCATTATCAATTAGTAAAATGACGACATATATTGGTGAATGACCATTAATTCCCTTCCCTGTTATGGCCTCGTATAGTAAATGGAAGGAAAAAATTAAGAGATGTCACTTTAGTGAATGGACATACGGAACGAATATGCAAACATATTTAATGATACATGATTTTACTAATTTTGACGTTTTATACAGCTGTTAATCGAGCCATATCTAAAAGAAAAAATACGTAAAAATAATTTTTATAATAAGTGTTTCGAACTAGTGACTAAGATTATTGAGATTTTGTATGGTGTAATGGAACTAAGAGTACCAGAAACAAAAGGAAGAAAACGAACATTCAGCAATAAATGCAAAGGAATGCTGAAAAACTTAGTGAGGAAGGGATCATTATTGTACAGTCCACTGACTAAATTCAGATTGCCTTTAGCGTAAGCTATAGAGCACCAAAGATTAATAATGCAGTTACTATATGTTAGGAAACGCTAGTATCAAATACCCTACATAAGATTAAAGATCTAAAGCTATCAAAATATCTAACAATGTTTGGCGCATTTTAATAATCACCGATTATAAGTACCTAATATTATTTTTTCATGTAGAGTATTTTTTGGCTGGAATACATGTAGATTTTCGATTAAATAGTGCTAAATATTTAAATCAGTAAATATTTTCTCATGTTGCCAGAAAAAATTGAAACTTCAAAGTTTTAAATAATAAAATTTCAATAACATACCGGTGATTTGCTGCATTATTATCGGTCACTTTTACCAAAATCCATGCTTAAAACTATTTTCAGACAACATTGGAAACCAATATGGTCTCCTTAATTATCGAAGGTATTTGCTATATAAATATAACTTTGAAAGATAAATTTAATCTGTCAAATTTCACTGTCAAGCAATATACATATGTAAGAGAAACGAGTAACCAATTACGAAGAGTTTAATCACTAAATGTAGGTAAAACTAGATACAGCCAGATTATAATAATCGACTTCGATTCTGATAGTACTTTAAACAATTAAATCTTTATACGTTATTAAAAAAGTCTGCGATATAATAAGTCGAAGTGAAAATACTACACAAATTGTTGTAATAAAATTATTTACTATGATGATCAGCTTTGTCCTTTACAAACATGTAGTTGTAAAAACCCAAACGGTATAAGTGTGATTTTAAAGAGTGGTGCTCAAAACGCTAATATTTTGAAACTAGGCTATATCTAGTACTATTGAAAAAGGAGTTTTCATATCCAATTTTTCATCTTTTCCTAAAAAGGCCATAATTATTATTATGAATACTAATTGATCCATAGGCTCGAATATTATAATAAATGTTTCGGCAATCGGCGATAAGAGAGGAATCTATCATTGTCTTCGTCGGGGGCCATCAAAATGGTCAGCTGTTGCTCATTACTGTTTCCTTTTTCACAAAATAGTCTGCGCAAGATGAGGCAATTAAGTGACCGTTTCCTGCTGGGAGCATTTCGAGAGGGAAGAAATGCAGTTGCAACGACCAAGGCAAACGCTTCGATGCCAGTACTCATCGGCTTGGGAGCCGAGTGCTGTCAGTGATCGATGGGCCAAGGAACGTGGAGAAGCCGTTTTGCCAGTGCCGGGGCCGGCACTTCATCATAGTGGCGGACTGGGGAAAGATGATCTCACGCCGAAGAATAATGATTAATGATACCTATCTTGCACGCAAAACCGCGTCAATGCTGCGGTCAATCCCTGCAGCCTCGATAGATATCGATACACCGCGAAATTGTGCTTGAAGAAGGGGTTAAGTGATGGAGATGTCTCC
This sequence comes from Platycnemis pennipes, assembly GCA_933228895.1. Classification (NCBI taxonomy): domain Eukaryota; kingdom Metazoa; phylum Arthropoda; class Insecta; order Odonata; family Platycnemididae; genus Platycnemis; species Platycnemis pennipes. Next base: position 72,338,967 of record OW121856.1, on the reverse strand, counting down.
AAACAACCTTTTTGTTAACAAGATCATCAGGCGGAAGGTGATGTGGTACGAATGAATCCTAGCTTGTGTGAATTTTAAGAAACGACCAGCTTCTCAAAAAACCGCTGAAAAGGTAGTGGTAAGAAAATGAGACAAGAATAAAATTACAAAGAAAGGGTAAAAAGATCTCTGGTCATGTTATTGTAATGGCACTACAGGCTATAACGCCACTTTTCATAGGCATTTATCATGAATAGAGCGACGAAAAAATTTCACATGTACACTGTCTTAGCATTTGAACCCACTGCATCGCGGGGACCATTTTTTTCCCTCAACATTCAATGTTTCCTCACATACTTCTAACCCTTCCTCCCTCCTCTCTAACTTTTCATGTCTTATGAGTACCTTAACATTATCTAAAAATGAATTTGTTTTGCTCTGTCTTCCGCATATAGGCATCATTCTCTCTTTCATCATTCATACCAAATCACATCTACCTTTTCATCAGTCATCCATCCACATTTGGAGATTGTTCTATGTAAGCCTCTTGTCATCACCACTCATGATATCGCCAAACCTATCAATTTCCCAAAAACTTGGAAGTTTTGCAATCAAATACGTTGCTAAATAAAATATTTTCAGGGCAGTGAAAGTTGTGTTCGACAGCAAAGTTACATATTCTGAACTTAAGCAGAATAAGTAGCTTAAGAGTTTATTTTACGCGGCGTGGTAACGTTGTCTACAACGGCCGGCCAAAAATGAATTTTTAACTTATGCAGTTTAGGAGTCAATGATAAGTGACACTATATCGTAGGGGAAAATGCAAAATTTTGTTTTCGAACTTTCATTCTAATGGGTGAATATTTTGTAATGAGATGTAACGGGTATGAGGTAACAATACTGAAACGTCTAAAAACTAACTATCTGTAATAGCCGAAAGTAGAAGCTTTTTTATTACAAACAAGTACAAATGTATGACTTTTTAATCAATTCGTAATGGATTTTAACTTCCATTTGCTATTTGTTACCGCTTTGATATAGTGATTTTAAATGGTTTTTATGGCCTTTAGTGCCGATACACCCTGAAATCAAATTCTAACCTGGCCTTATCGATCAAGGTCCTGGGCTAAAACACCTCATTCATCAGAGTCCCTTATTATTCGAAATTAAACTTTTTACTAAATACACTTATTATCAAATCAACGTTTTTGGGACAAGAATCGCTTCACCTAGAAATTTAATTCGTTTCTCCACTGAACACTGGAAATTGTCGGCTCTTTCCTTAAGAAAAACAAACTTTCCATCTACGCTTTGTACAAGAAGAAAAGCTCACTTACCTGAAGAGGCTCATGCCCGGAGGTAAAACTGCTTTACTCAAACTTACGATTAACGAATGCTCCTTTTCGATAGAAGCATCCGCAGAAAAGGAAAACTAAAAAAGGTAATTTAAAATGTGACGGTGCAGGAGAATAGTGAACATCCAACGGACAGGCCAAATAAATTCTTAGAATATTGTACGTCACTCCAAGGATATTTAAACAATAGAAGGAAACATATATTAAATGACGTAAATTCTGAAATCATAATGGGACACTAGCGACTCGATTTGAGGCCAATATGAACAGATTTCTGCCGCAAACCAATTAGTCAATGAAACATCAGAGAATGGCGATGGGAAATAATAAAACAAAAACCAAAGCACTACTCTGAAAAAAAATCTTTTTCTGTAACTTACAAAAGCTGTCGAGGATTGGAACATATCGTATCCCCGAGTATAATTTGCGACTTAATACTTCTTGATCCCTTGAAATTAGCTGAGTATGATGTAATGTCATTTTAGTCTTCGCAATACTACTGTAACATAGTATTCAATAGCAATGAAGCCGAAAATATTTGATCGCCAGAAGATTAATCATATCTCAATCCATAATTTACTTGTTATTGGTAACATACTATAATTCATAATTATCGAATTCATCACAGAAAATACGATGGAATATGTGACACCTTCCAATCTTCATGTGAAAAATGAACGAAATTCGAATTTCACACAGGATACAGCCACTGTATCCTCTCATTTTATTCCGCAGCTTTAAAAAATCACCGGCGGCTACTGTGATTTGCTATCACAAATTTCTTAAAAATTGATGTTTTCACAGTTCACCCAATGGACATGCTAGCCTCATGGCAAAAGAAATTTCCTGATACGACCCACCGATTTCCTCGCGGACTACAGGTGTTTGATGGCGAGGAGTATGACAGGATATTCTCAATATTCCCGTATTGAAATGCATGAATAATGACTCCATGTATCGTCTACATATCTTCACCTACGTTAACCATGGCCTTGCAGTACGCATGTTAAATACCCGTCACGGAAATTCAAAGTGAAAATTTTATGCCTAATTGCATGTAAGATCAAAAAAAGTTACCAATCTGCTGAAATAGCTAGAGGATATTATCGGTATTCGTAATTCAGTCGGATTATCTCTCCAAGGCCAATTATCAAATCGCAGACTTTGCTGGCTGGGCCACTTCGCAAACTAACATTCTACATATTATTCCTAGTTACACCCATATTCCTATGTTTATTACCAATAGTTAATATATTTTTAGTATGTTTTATAGGTAATAGATGTCATGACTGCAATCCTCGATAGAACATAATAGTGCTTAACAACGTGTATTTAAAGTAGCGTACAGTGCGTCTAAATAGATAGGAAAGAAAAATATACTATTCTCAATTCCTTATCCCAAGGAACATATGTCTCTTAAAATTATCAGCGTACTCGAACCAATCACATTATTAACTATAACATGGAGATAGCTACGAATCCTGAAATATGAACAGAAAGTTTTCTACGTCTTCATACTTCGCTAACGATGCTGCACGTTACCCGGGAGGTATATTCTACTAAATTGCTTGGGGTGAATTAACGTAACTTAACGAAAGAAAAACTTTACTTTTCGACCTGGTATACGTCTTACCTGCCACCTGAGCCTTCTATGGTTAGAAAAAAAAACTGCATACGTGCCAAATTACTGAAATGCATCAAATTTTAATCAGAAGAGGAGCACATAAAATTTTCTAAAATCTACTAAATGCGTAAGGGTGGCAAATTTCACGATTACTAAATAGTAAAATGGATTAATTGAAAACGTATTGTAAAGAATGGGAATGTATGTCATACCTATATGATGGTGTTGTAGAGGTTTCAAATGTAGCGCAGAAGTATTAAGAACCTCCACACCATCCAAACTAAGAAGACAATAAGCTTGCAGAAAAATATGACATTGCACAACATGAGCATAGTCACGACATTAATTAAGAAATAATGGCACACAACATGTGGAAAATCATGCTTAATATATTTAAATCCCAGAAAATAGCGTAAACTGCTAATAATAAGTAGATCTCAAGGCCTTAAATGGCAATAATAATCGATTTTTATACAATAACTGATGCGCTTGCAATCTCATTCCAAAATTTAAACTTAATTCTGTCAGAGTATTAACCAGGAAGGATTTCAAACGCCTACTTTGTTCATTTTGCATTAAGATGTCTAAACGTAGTAATATTTAATCAGGGACAAAATTCACTAACACTGTAATACATTTAATATCTAAATGTAAAAAACTCTATATTGGCTTGTATATAGTAGTATCACGATGTTTTCAGCGTAGATAATTTCAAATATTCACTAAATAACATAATATTAAGATGAATGTGACGCTTAAAAATAAAAGGAAATTGAAGTAATATACTTATAACAAAATATGATAGCCATATCTATTAAAAAATTACAATGAAACAAATATTGGGTAGTAATCAGGTTATATATGATATTCACAACTAGTTTAAATTAAACAGAGAGGTAGTTTTCAGGCCGTATTGACCTTTCTCATAAATATAATCAAAAAAACTGTAATAGTAAGAGAGCAATCTTCCATGGAATTTAGACACGGCGAAGAAAAGCATAGGAGGGAGATATAAGGAAAATACAAGAAAAATCTCCGTAAACATATCTTGTAACTAGGCAGACTTTTGATTAAAATAAAAACACAACAAATCCAATGTATTTTAGTTAGGGTACAAGAGAAGCAAGGTTTTTCCTGCAGCGGAGAAGAAAAAGTGGAAGCATTTGAAATGTGGAGATGCCTATAGAAGAATGATAACTTTATTTTTTAACTCCTTTAGGATAGATGGATCCACCGAGTGAGTAACGAGGAAGTTCTGAAAATAGTGAGAGAAAAGAGGAATCATGTGACAACCCTAAGAAGAAGAGGGGACAAATTAATCGACCACATTATGAGACATGATGGCCTGATGAAAGCAATTGTTGAAGGACAAGTGGATGGGAAGAACGGAAAAGGAAGGCCTCGTATGATATATAAACAAGTGATGAAGGATGCGAAAGAGAAGAAATACTTTAATATGAGGAGATTAGCTGACAGAAGAATTCAAAGGAGAGCAGCGTCAAACCAACCTCAGGATTGCTAACTAATGATGATAAAATGATGTGAACGCATATACCTACGCCACCTGGTATTTGCCATTCAGATTGAAGTAGATGCTTTCTTAAACAAGGGAAATAATTCCACCAATTATGCTGTGGTGTATTCTCGTTGAACACATTATTGACCGACACTGTCGGTCCGACAGGTTACTTCAGTTGCCATATTTCGTAAGACTAGGGATAACCTGGATTAATATATTTTATTCTATTTAGTACCTAAACTTTAAGTCAATGTGCTCATTTTAAATTTAAACTAATAGAGATGTCCAAACGAAGCAGAGTTAAAAATTAATTTCAAAAACGAAGTTTCACGTCAAAAAAGCGAATCCCATGATCCAATTGCGACCGAATACGTCGTTTTAGTCATCTACCCCAAAATTTCCCAACGGCAATCTATTTCAGACAGCTGAAAATGCAATTTTTACGCAATGCAATGAAAGATTAATACTTTCTGTTTACAAATGGTCGATGAATATTTTCATATTTAAGTTACACGCTTCAAGGAGAAAAAAGGATTCGAGAAAAAAACAAAAGAAATTGCATAATGTGTACCAGAATATTGCATGCAAAATAGTACCTACGAATTCTTCCATTGTGTAACACACTCAAATTCTTAAACAGACGATTATACGATAATTTGGATAAGAAAAGATACCCAATACTTTGTAATAATTGTACTTAGTAACCCGTCATTAAGGAAAACCAGCGGAAAGACTTCCAGTTGGAGTTTTATTTGATGGTTACCTATCCTTTGCATATATATCACTTTGAGAGTTACTAATTCGATATTAGGCAACGCATTTGTGTGGAAACCGAACTAGTAACTCTGTATAGTAGGTCGGCTTATAAGAGCCCTGCCAGCTATGGACAAAATAGGAGCTTTTTTAACCGTTATAGCTATATTTTCCAATTCTATGATTCAAGGCCAAATCCACAAGAAGAATCCTTTGAAATATGCTGCGTACACTAGCGAGACAGATATTTTTTGGGCATTTCAATATTCATCATTAACAAGATCATTTTCAACCATTGTAATAATCGAGTAACTATGTGTGTACGTCCGCGGCAAACGTAGCTGTTAATAGGAATAGTTCCAATAACGCATGGATTGGAATTTGGGGCAATAATATAAGATACATTATCATTAGAACGCCATTTAACTTGAAAAAAAGAGTGGGACATACCTCTGTATGAAGGGACTCAGAAGAATAGTTTATGCAATGAGTAGTGTTCTATTCAGAGTATGATAAGCGTATGGTATACGCGCAGCACATTATCAAACAAAAATCTCCAGCAAGCAGGTGTTCCATCCTCTCATAAACTTCCATCTTCAACAGGCTGAATGCTAGTCAAACGAGGTCAAATTTGTGCTATCAAAAGAAATTCCTTGTCCGGCATTCCTGAAAAAATAATTTCACAGAAATTTCTTATTGACGCAGAGTGATAGCAAAATGCTTACATATGTTATCATGACACTGTTGCTATAATTAATGCATGCTTTAAAAAAATATATTAGGGAAATAAATATAAAGCTATAATTAATAAAATGAACTCATACTCTCATGCTGATGGCGATTAGAATTTACTGATCATATCAGTATATTCAGAACCTTATATGAATAAATGCTATGTACCTATAGCAGCCAAATATTTACTTTGAGTATAAAACTCAATGTACATTGATTAAACTAGTTAAAATTTATATTCTTTAGATACCCTCTTTGCTGAAGTAAAATCGTGAGAAGGTTCCCAAATATGAAAATTAGAATAACAAACATTATAATTAAAACACCGATACTCAAATTAAATGCTGAAAACGGTACTCTAATTTTTAATCACAGATGGCAGAGTATATGGATGGTACCGGTACTTAGGGACTATAGAGAACTAAAGGCTGCTATTGAATGGAGAATGTTGTTTATGCGAGAAAAAGGAAGGAAACGTAAAGGCGTTATGGATGCTGTGAATAGGGGTAAGTGTCGTAAATAAAAAAATGAATATCATTGAGGAATAGATACATTGGTGCAATGCAAAGAAAAGGAAGAACACTTTATCAAAAATTAACGTATTAAGTTAAATACTTTAAATCAGAAGATCTCAGTAATAATATGATAGAAATCGCACAATGATGAAGTGAACCTTTCGGTAACTTTCGACCAAGGCATTCAACTGGAAAAAAATTAACGAATTAGAAGAGATTGACAGAAGAAGAAATGTAACCAAGTACATACCAGACACAACGATGATGAATAGTGCGATTTATTTTAAGGTGTTCGGGACGAGGAAAAATGAATAAGACCGTGCGTCTCAAGGACCTTCAAGGAAGAAAGTAACATAGGCAATCTACGGGAGTCGAAGGAAGATGAAATTGACGATGAGGCAGGAAATATTTTCAAGAATTTATGAAACGTTCAAGTAAACAAGGTTCAGGAGGAGAGTTAGGAGAAATTTTGAAAGCAAGGGGAATGGGGAGAGAGAGTGGTGTGTACTAAGGGCTAAAGGCGGAAAGGAGATGAAGCGTATCCCTCCGATTGTGCGAGCTAGCCTGTGAGCACGGCCGAATGGAAGGGAATGGGAAGGGCGGTCGTGGAAGTTTAATTGCTGCCAACTTTAATTGCATTACGGTTCGCCTCTCCCAGGATCTTTTCACTCTCACTGGAAAGAAAAGAGGAAAAAGAGGACGTAAAGGAGTAGGAGAGAATGATAAAAAACAATAGAACCTCTGGAAGAGCAGTAGAGAAGAGGATCGCCAACAAAGCGAGCATTACGCATATTCCGGAATAAAGACTCACGACACTCGCCATAACATTGCAATTAGAGACAACCAGATGCAATGCTGAGAAAATAGAAAGAGATTTTATTCTCAAGGGAAGACTTGAGAGGCATAGTGCAAAGAGTTGACCTTTCCTCCGACAAAGAAAAATAAAATAGCTCGAGCATGGCATTTTGCAATGTAAGAGATTTAAATAATATATTTCCACTTTGAAGGCTTACTTAGCTTATGAAAATATACGTTGGGCTTTTGAAACATACCTCACAAAAACATGAGAATATGTAGCTAACACCACTCAAAATATTGCATGTTGTTTTTGCAGATGATATTACGATAAAAACATCCATTTTTAGGTACTCAGGGTTTAATAGAGATGTGTAAGAGTGCGGAATTGATAGCAGTGACGGAAAGGCATCATAAGAGAATAATCACACTGATGATCGATATGAAAAAAGATCATTCTTTTATTATATAGTGTAAAAGAATGTTTCTCCTTATAGAAAGAGTAGATATTCGGTTCCACTCTGGACTTGTCAACTTTTGTACTTTATATTTTTCTGGAATCGTTAAGTAGTTACCAACTTAATAGAATTGTTAACCTCAGTAATGACATATGCTATGTCATATTCTTCTCATTGCCATATCTAAGGCTAATTTATAGGGTTGAATTAATTTTTGACGCAAATTTACTGAAAATAAAATTCGGGTTGAATATCTTTATTGTTCTTTTACATTTTCTTTTTAACAGTGAGTTGAAATTTAAGTTATTTTTCGGCGGTTCTCAGTCGTTCGTGCAAAGAGCACGGGAACATTTCTTCTAGAAGATACTGGGTTCCTTGCGTGTTATCTTAAATTAAGCATTTTTGCAATGCTTTACTCTTTCATCAACGTGCGCCAAATTGCGTCAAATTGCGTGGCAGCCAAGAATACTTATAACGTTTCCATTTAGAACTTATCATTCAAATGAAATATTATGATCGTTATATGATTCATGGTTTACTCGTAACATTTTTCAATGGCGTTATTGGACTACCACTAATAATATCTAATCCTCCTATTAGCATTAGGTTTTAATGAACTACTGGGGAAGATCAGCTGGCTAATTCAAAATGAACCCATAATTTAAATACTATGAGGTAGGATGTCTTGTCAGCATAAAGCTCTGTTTATCCATTACCTCATTAACCGCAGAGGTCATGTGCGTGGGCGCTCCAATCACGTGGTTATGCACACCCTTTACTCCCGGAATTCCGCACCTTGAAATTTCTCCTTTAACGCTTAATCAATTAGAGAAATCCTACTAGCGTGAAAGGATCACTCGTTCAAAACAGACTCATGTGTATTCCCTAAACCTTTATTCCAATTCCTAATTCCTGGTATAGCAATGATTGGTAATTTTCCAGCCCATCTCTGGTTCCAGATATACATGTAACATAACTAAATCGACTAAAACTACAAAACACCAGATTGAGAGCCCTCCTAAAACTTGAACCCTCCAAAATCATCAGCCAATAATCCTGATATTGGTTTGAACCACCTCTCCACTCGATTCTCCTATCTTGCTAATATTTACATGTCTTTTCTTTTTTACATCTTTCATTACTTGCTCTATATGTTGTACGAGGTTTAAACCCTAAGATACTATTATTAAAGATGATACCTTCATTGATAAGATCCCATTCCACAATTTAAAGTTGACTCTCAAGAACATAATTCTAAAACCGTGGGGTATGACATGGCACATCACAAACAAAATAAACTTCGAGATTTTAAATGCGACTTAAAGCCTGGACGTCCTCCATAAGGAATAACTGGTGGGAGGACGCGGTATCTAGACGACTTAGGATAGACCGCAGTGCAATTCTATGCTCCTATCTATTAATAGCAGAAAAAGAACCTCCTTCTCGCTTGGAATGTAATTGTCGTCTGAAAATAAGACACCTACTTGACTGCATAAAATACCACGCGCTTCATGAACGCTTTACATTACCCTAAGAACTGAACAAGGCTGTAGGTGATGACAGAAAAAAATATGAAATACAAAATATAAAAATATAATGTTATAATGTTTCTCCATGAGACAAACCTTTTCTCAAAAATATAGAGGCAATCTAGCTGGAGCATTTTTACACAGGCCGTTCCGTATCATCCCAGAGGTACGAAACAAAATTTTGCGATCCGTGATAATTCCTAGTCTGTTATTTTAGGCATACCTATTATTATACCTAAATAAGGAATAAACTTGACATAGAAGGTGCTGAATGACCGTTGCTGTCGATGCAACGAAAATCCAATTCTACGACTACTATTATTTCTGTTCTGCTAAGGTTATGGTACAACATTGTACAAAAAGTGTCACCCTACCATCTTGTCACCACACCTTTCTTTTTCTTTTCCACCATAAGTGAGCAAGATTTGTTATTTTAAACACCGCGTTGGTTCTTCACTCAACCCTCATGTCCTCTGTCTTACCCTTTTACATCCAAATAGCTACTCTCTTCGACCACACCGAGACCCTTGCCGCACAACTATCCATCCGCTTTACATGACTACGTGCTGAAACGCGTCGTATCATATAAGAAACCTGCGAAAGATTGCGGTATTTTACTTCAGAAATATCTACAACTTTCACCAAGTCAAGCATATCAACATTAACATCAGTTAACCGTCCTAAGACTGGTTTGACGCAGCTCTCCTCTCTGTTCATCAATCAGCTAAATTCATGCGCAAATAATTCTTATTCACATCCTTCGCTTATTGCTCCATATAACTCATTTGACGTCTTCGTTTTACATTCTTTCCATTCACTTCCCTTCAGCCATTTCTTTCATCAGGCCATCATAGTACTTCCAGATAGAGCCGATTATATTGTCCAGTCTTGTTTTTGAAATTTTCATCAGACTTCCCTTTCCGGATTTTTTTTAAGACTTTGGTTTCCACTCAGTCGACCCTTTTGGCCTTCATCATTTTTTTGTAAAGCCTCATTAAATACGCTTCCAGGAATGAATTACCTGATGCTTTTATCGTTCATAATCTCATTGCCATAAATAAGCATTCTTCAGGTGTATATTAAAATGAAGTGCTCCTTACTTCCGATCTTGTATTTCCAGCCGTAGGTAAATTCTTTGGGCAGAATGGCCTTCGTCCGGGATTCTACAGGCTATTTATTTCTTGCTTCGTCTATTACTTCGTCTAATATTTGGCTTCCATAGTATTTTACCTCCTCAAGCTTTTGTTTTCCTAGTAAAGTTGGTCCAGGCTTATTTTCTCCTACAGCATGCCATTATCTATCTATGCCATTATCTATATTAATACTATTCCTTTTTTATGCATGATATGTAGTGCATGTTTGGTGAGCAATCACCCCCTGCCACACACCCTTGTGGTGGCTTGCAGGGTATTATGTAGATGTAGATGTATCTAAGTTTTTTTGCATTGATTCTCAGGTGTTTATGGGTCTTTTGTTCTATCCATGTTTACTGCAGCCTTTCCATGCTGATTTTCTCCCCGTATATATTCACTCTCGAAGATTTTTCTTTGACTTCTTAAATGGCTCTCTCATCATTGATAACGTATATCATGGGAGACAGTGCACAAATCCTTTCCTTGCATGACGCCTCTGTCATTATCCCTGCTTTTTGTTCAAACTGTGCATAATAGTCAGGTAGATGCATTTTTCTACAATTTTCCTTGCTTATTACAGTCAAATTCAGAGGTTTTGCAAGATTTTCTTTAGCATAAAAGTGCAAAGGGACCCTTTCATATGTTTTTTCATCATTAAAACTGCCTCTGTTCCTTGTATCATTATTCTAGATACAACACTCCAATCCAGCGCCGCCAGTCAAAATCCATAAAGAAACCAGTTCAAACGCCTCGTTCTCACGGAATTTCGTGATGTCTTAAATCTCAGCATTGAAATCGTTTGAATTGTTCTGTAAGCGTTTCCAGCTCTGTGTAAGAGGATGGTGGAAAATCCTTTCCTTTGCGTTGCCTTAGTCCCGGGAGACTTCTCGCCCACGTCTTCTCTTGTAAGGACCACCCTCCACTTCCCCATCTTGTTCTTCGTCCCTCCCTCTCTCTCTCTCTCGCCTTATCTTCACTCCAGGAGGTGACGACGCCCTTTTGTTCGGTGAAAGGCAACGCGTTTGAGAGACGCGTTGGAGGTGAGTCCCCGTCTCGGTCCCCGGGAGCACGGATGCAGGTGGGTGAACCCGTCGACGTGTTGGGATGCTGAGGAGGAACTGAAGGGTCTGGGAAGATCAACCTTGCCATGCCCACCCTAGGATTGACGGCAACACGAACGGTCGAATCCAAGTTTAAGCACTTTCCTCAATTAAGCCTAACATCTTCAGCAAAAGCAGTAAATTAATTGACCTGTGCCAAAGCACTTGGACAAATTTAGGATTCCCTGCTTTGATCAAATGTGCAGGATGAAGAGACTGCATCAAAAATAAATGTATCTTTTAAATTCAGTATAATTAGTTTTTCGGTCTCACCGAGTGAAATAAGGTTTCGTGATGGACAGGTATTAAATGACATAAAAGTTAAATTTAAAACTTAAGAAATACAGCACATGGAAATTTTTAATGGGTATTTCAGAAAACATTCTAATACATCAATGAAAATGCTTCAGGACTCAGTTAATATACTACGGGACCAAGGAAACGCACAGGGAAACATTCGGCAACGTCGGTTATCTAACGGAAGAACGGGAACGCATAACAGAGTAGAAATTTGAGAAAATATTTCAAAACTATACACGTTATATACTTTAACTTATACCATAAAATCGTTTCGGATCGAGGAGTCGTCTATATTTAAATACATTAAAGCACATGAGAAAAACGATTGCAACATATTTTTAGGATAAGGGCTGACGGGATGATTTGGAAGTGAATGCCGATGTTCACAGAGAGTGAAACGCAATTAATCATCACTATGTAAATTCATGGCTTTGTCAAGATAACTAGATACTGATATGATATATTTTAATAAATATTAAGAAAATACCATCTAAAATGAAAATTAACTAGCCAATGCACATTTGACGCTTTATTTCTCACACATACTTCTCACGTCTACATACACATATATTTCAAGCATTAAAGGCATGATGAATCGACATTTTAAAATCAAAAATGTACGTGTAGACATTCTGGGCCATTTACCGTTAACTTCAAATGGAACAGCCATTATATAACAGGCATACGGGTGCCTCTACTCCATTTTAGAATGTATGGAAGGAACTTGTTTCGGTCGAATTGTTCTCAGATTTAAGCAGCTTTCTTATGCTTCCAGTGCTTCTTAGCTGCGCGGTTACTTCCCATGAGTATTTCTGTATATTCTTTCCGCTTCCAATTGCGAGGGAGAACATATTCTCCAAGTGTAGCAATATCGGTACACTTACTGAAAATAGGTCATATTCAAGCAGTGCTTTCCTGCATTGACCATTCTCAGCACAACAAAACTCTTGGACTGTTTTTTTTTCATTTTTAAGAAGTAAATGACCACGGAATAAAAGCTACTTCTCAGAATAATATGTTAGCTTCTACAATCATCTGCATCAGCTAATGTCAAGCCATGTGTTCCTAGTATTAGAGTCACAATTATCCAGATTTTTAAAAGCCAAATGACTCGATATGCTGGGACTAATCTAGATAGCGCATATTCTGACATATGGCATGTGCTTATGCAAACCAAAGGAAATTAATATGACGGATAGCCATCCAAGAAACCTCTTTTCCTTGTTCCTTTCGAGGAAACTGTTATCCATGCATAAGCTATTTATCGTACATGAAGACAGCATCCTTAGCTTATTGATCAATTTTCTATTTTCTAATGGAGTTTAAAACACCTAAATATTTTTCAAAGTGCAACAATGGTAAACCTTGAGGTGTGTGGTAGTAAATATCTTATTTCAACATGTATCGTTGTACGCTTTGGTAATATTATGAGCATCCAAAGGTTATTGATATGTTTAGCTTCCTTTCGACAGAAACGGGACTATTTCCTTTCCCCATTATAAATTGCTTTACTTCTGTGAACTCGGTAGCCAAAATTATGTTTGTCTATATCTTTTTGTATATTTCATTACCAGTAGCTATTATTCTATTTGTCCTTAAATGGGGAGTTAGTATTCAGGTGCGTGCGAATCGTTATTATTCCTTCATTCAGTTCGGTTATTTCTACGTGATTTGCACCACAGGATATAAGTGTAGTCGATATACAGGCAGGTTTGCGTGTGGACTAATACGGCAATAGATGTCAATGGGTGATAAATACTTAAGACTATGTTCCTATATTCTTGATCAGAAGTTGATCACTATTTCTCTCTTGCCTAATGCGTCGCATTCCATTTCCATAACATAAAAAACAATAATTCCCTTATCCACGAGCGATAATTGTTACATATGCAGCTGCTGCTATTCAAAGACAGTAGAATCAGTATTTCAGTCACTTCCAGTAACATTGATAATCTTTGATAATGTAATGCCGGGAGCTTGCCCATAAATGTGCGTAAAAATGGAATTCAATGAATGAATGTGCTTACTGTTGCGTCCACCAGCATTACACGGTCTTTGCAAATTTATAAATCATTTAGTGTCATTCCTTAGAAGACACTCTTCTAAATCGATGATTTGAGCGAATCCATAAATCATTATGTATCACAGCTTAGAAGCCACTGTTCTAAACCAATGAGTTGATATGTCGTGACATCCACACGGATCTTTGACAGGGAGTTACGTAGGCCATATAACAAGAAAATAATGGTAATCAAATTTAAGGGCTCTATGCAGCCTAACGGTTTCATACTCCGGCACGCCAACATACATCTGCTGAGCAGATGTATGCGGGCGTATCTTTCATGATCCACTTTTATCGAATAGCATTAATCATATATTTGAATGCCGTCAGAAAAGAATTGGGATATATTTAGGAAGAGATTGGGAAATATAAGGAATACAATTTGCCTTAAATATTTTCTTTTGATTTTTTGTCCAAATTACAAAAATACGGCGAACGGTAGCTCTAAATGGCTTTGTAATTCTTTCCAATTGCCCTTCTTTTCAGAAAATGTCCCTCTTCATCCCAACACACTTCCCACCTTCCATTATTATATATCCAAATACCCAGTTTTTTATTCCTTTATCATACCCAACGTTCGCCACTTCATCACATCCTTCAAAACACCATCGCTCTCTATTACATGCTCAATCCATACCTCATTATGTCATCAATAAGCTTATTTTTCTCTTTTAATATCTGTAGCATTTTATTATTTGTCCTAATTTTCGTCCGAATAACTTTCTCCACCATTGACCTTACCCACATCTCAAAACACTTAAGTCTACTTGAAACTTCCTTTCTTTAAGTCCATGTTGCCACACCTAACAGTGCCTTGCTGCATACGAGAAATTTCTACTTTTATTTCCTAATCAACGACAGTATAAGCTGCTCTCTTATATCAATAAATGTCTCTAATGCAATTCTTAATGTCATTATAATCGCTTTACCCTTTTTCTTTCAACATTCTACCTAGGTAAGTACATAGATCCATATATTCCACATTCAACTTTTAAATTAAACCTCCCACTTTTTCCTCAATATTATCTCACTATTATCGGTGTATTTTCGTTTATCTTCATTTCCTATCTTGTGCACTTTTATTTAAACGCATCTAGTGTTTTTGTAAGCTCTCGACTGACTGAATAGCAGCACATCATCCGCAACCCTCACCGACTATCAGTTTTCCACCAACTGTACTCCTGCCTCAAACCACTCCTATGCCTCTTTCACAATGCCCTCCAAGTGATTTCAACAACCTATGACAATGGACAGCCCTGTTAAATAACCTTCCCTATTACTGTCCAATCTGACTCTTCGTCTGCTACTCATGCTTACACCTTCTATGCTATGGATTTATCGTGGTTCAGACTCTTGTCTCTCCAGTGTACTTCTTTCTCTTGCAATATATAAGCGGAGGATATTCCTACCTCACAATGTGGAACCCCTTTGGAAAATAGACAAAACATGAAAACACCGCCGGATTATATTTCTGAGTAATTTATTTCATTTACACTAATCATCTCATGACTTAAGTAGCATGCAGTAATTATTTCTAAGAAATTAATTTCCTTTCCACTAGCATTCTCATTATAGCAACTACAGAAATGAAAAATTGCAAAATTCAAATTTATGGGACACACTTTTAAATTAAGATTAAGATTATTTTAAATTGTGATTCAGATTAAGATTAAGAATAAAATTAAGATTGTTACGTAACAAAAAGACAAAACGTCTTTTCAGTGAAATACAACAGAAGATGAAACACAAACGTTTAATAATTGTGAAACTAAAACTCAAGTTTTATAAGCTTCACGGAAAACAACAAATCCTAGAATCTATCGGTGCAATAGTTCGCCATAGTTTTGAAAGTAGCTTTGTGGATAAAACTGAAGTACGTTTTGTCATTTTGATCTACTCAAAAGAGTTCAGAGCAGCATATAAAACATCAACGTGGAAAGCCGTTCCTAATTTACTATTACTACTGATCCACACTCTATGCGTATTTGACTTAATATGGCCTGAACTGCTCCTAAGAGATCTCATGAGCTACGCAAATTTAAAGAAAACCTCTATTGACTGACAGTTCCTCCCTCAAGGATGTTAAGAGTTGATTGATATCGCTTGCGTGATGAAACAGAGATGGAACACGCATAGCTATAGAGAAAAGAAGGGAATTGTTCCCTAGTAGGGTGATAAGAATTCGTTAAATGTAACACAAACGTTTGGCCCTGAAAATGTTTAATAATTGATTGCGCAAAGCAAATTACAATACCGTGATTAAACTATCATACAGCATTTCAATGTTAATTCAAGAATGCAGGAATTTTCCTATAAAATGCAATAAAAATGTAGCTATGAATAGTAATCCACCCTTAAGATAAAAAACTTCCTGATCGGGGCACAAAACTAACACCGAAAATTAGTTCATTTCTCCAGAAATGGACCGTGAGACTCAATTTTTTAACACATATTACCAAGTTGTCAAAAATCTTATTGTTTAAAAACAAACCCAACCTATGTGGCTGATTTCAAATACTTAAAAACAATACAGCAAAAACAAATAAACTGCGTCAATAAATTAATGCTGTAAATTATATGTCCAATTAAGAAAATGAATCCTCGGATGATAGGTTTGGAAATCAGTACATCAACGACAAATCCAAAGAGCTTGGTATTTCTCATCATTTTTTTAAACAATTGATCCCAATAATTCATCTTCCATTTTATCTTAGTATTCTAATTTTATGAGTTTATGAAAAATGCATGCACGCTATTTTTATGCACGGTGTAGCTGAAGTTTAACTCCACAAAAATATCTTTGCTATTCAAATACATTGAGCAATGGAATTAGTTTATATAAATACTGCAGTCATTCATGAACATCACATTCTCCCACAGCTTATTCTCTGAAATTCTTATTTTCATATTTTCAGACTATCGGTTGACTTCTCAAATACACCCACGAAAACGAAACTCAAGTAATAAACACCACATAAGTCACCTGCTGTCATTAAAGCTAAGCTGTAGACTTCGCAGGGACCCACAATCAAGATCACAATAGGAGACTTTTCCCCCTTAAAATATCTCCTGCTCTCAAAAGTCCCCCTTTAATGATTTTTCGGTCCCTAATTCAAACAGAAAGGGAGCGAAAATCACTCTTAATCTCTGCAGGAATTCAGAGGAGTCCCCTCGAACGAGCGATCTCTTCCTTCCACCACTTTCCTATCTGTTAGTCCTCTTCCCTCCTTTCTTCCTCTACCTTTCCTCACTCCAACCTTTTCTCCCCTTCCCGCACACTGTCCCCTCCACGTCTCAAAACCCCCACGTCAATTCTCTCCCGCCCCATGCCATCTCTTTCTCCACCCCCTCCCTTCTCCGCGCAGAACATCCGTTGGCAAAACATCCAGCCCTTAAAAAAATTCCCCTTCCTTCCACCACGAAAACATCTTTTACATCCCTCCCAAGCCTTCCCTGCAAAGCGAGCACTCAAAACCCCTTTCCCTCTCTCGTAACTGTCGAAATACAAGTCCACTCCCTCTCGTACATTTTTCTCCAACCCCCTCCTGCTGCCTCATTTCTCTTTCTCTCACCCACCAAACGGTTGTTCTTTCTCTGCTGTATTTACTCCTAACCAACGAACGATAGAATACTTATTATCTTTCTCAAATATGAAAGAATTATTATGCTTAAAGCCGAATCTTTCAGCTTTCTACACTTTAAATGCCACCGATGCATCTAATCCAGCAATGATACCACAATTTTGCACTTTGGCATAAGCTTTAGAGTAATCATAAGCCAGGTAGAACATTTAAAACGTGCAGATGAGAATATTAAGGAAATATTTGGAGAGCATGATTAGAAATATAGGAATATTTAATGATCCCTTTCGCCAACCCATTTACCATAAGCTTGCTTCAAGATTATTAATTCCATATATACTGTCAAGCAAGTAAGAATGTCCTAGTCAACTTTTACCTTAGGGAAATATTATGACAATAATTTCTAATGGAACAACCTTAACAATGCCAATACTATAAAATATCGGCAATCGATTATATACATCTTTGAATAAATTATTCATAGTTTTATGAAGGTTATAGCATGAATCAATTTTCCTCACAGCCCTCGTTTAGTCTTTTACTCCATTAATTTCCTCCATTCTTATTTTATACTACGAATTCCAGGTTGAAATAAAAGGAGAAGATTGATGAAACTCCTAAGCCTTTTCGACAAAGACACATGTTCTATCCTTCCCTAAAAACACATAATTTAGCACTTTTTCCATTAAATATTGCATGCATGTTTACCTACTATTCATTTTGTTTAGTATATTAGTTCCTTCGATTCTTTTTAACCTTCTGTGTTCCATATATATTAAATTACTGTAAAATGTACTTTGCGAAAATTAATACAACAAAAATAATAATATTGGTACATTTTAACAAATACTAGGAAATTTATAACTGAACACTCCACTATCTCGCTGCGACTAATACCGTTGCAATTTCTACTCATTAACTCTTAACACTAAAGCCATTCCTAGGAAGAATTAAAGATGATTAAACTCAAAATATTCTCAGCAATGTGGCGCCGGAATCGATTTTATATCACTAAATACACGTAGATTACTGAAACGCGTGACTTACGAATTGAGGATGATGTAATCAAGATTTGTAATAAAATGGCCCATCATATCTACGAATTTAATATCTTATCCAAGACTCAGCAGTATATAACACAACTCTTTACATCTACTGTTCTCAATGTGCAAGTTAATTTTATTCAAACAAGGATTCATCAGTTCAAAATATGAAAGTATAAACTGAGAAATTTAAAGTACGTACGAAACATAAGTATTGAAAAGCATGGGATTAAATTTTCCTGTATTTATTTCCTAACTGAGCTTGGTAACGAAGCAATGGAATTAAATATGAACATAGACATGAAATATTAAATGGCCAACTTAAATGAATGTAGGACTTGATCAGATTGTAGGTTTCACAAACGGAGCATGTTGTAGGTCCGAAATTTGAACGTTAAATTAATAAACATAATTAAGTGAGTTAAGTTTTAACATTGAAAATAGTCAATAAATGCATTAATCGATAATTGATAAATAGAAGGTAGGTATAAAAGTTACTTACTTTTGCAAAAAAAGAATGATAGAGGCGTATTATGCGGAAGAACCGAGTTGTTATAGGCCATGAGGCAGTGGCCTCGCATAATAGTTCAAGAAATTCAGGGTCAGACAACAAAGAGTGCTAGAGTAACCGATAAGAACAATATTTATATGTGTAGTGGTTATAATTAGGTACATTTTAATGGCAAAATTAATAGTGAATCAGGAGTTAGTAGAAACAGATAGTCACTTTGCTAATTCCATAGAAATTAGTCATAATTGTATTCACAAGGAATGCTGGCATAAAGAAAACAAGGGCCATTCTAAAGGCGATATATAAAGAAATGCTGGTAGCAATTGATGCTCGTTATTGAATCAGTAGCCTAAATACTTAAAAAATATACCTCACCCCCTTAGATGGCAAAATAACTTAACATCTCAAAATTAAGCGTTAACAATTCCGATGTTGTTGGAGATCGGAATTATTTGGTGGTTGCAGCACTGGCTTCATATTCTAGGGGTCCAGGTGAGACTCCCAGCGAATATTTCTTGACATACCGGGTACTATACGTACTGTGTGAAGATTATTTAAGATTCACTACTCAGTCTACCCATTGGGATGTTAAACTATGAAACCCTTGGTGCATTTCGTTTGCAGCAAGGTAGGTAATTCATACATCGGATTAGCTTTCACCCTTTCTTCTTTCTTTGAGCGATTCCTACCTCTACACAGTTACCCAGTTATTCTATGAGGTGCAAATTATCTTTGCATGCGGATCACCTCTCCGGTATTACTACACCTGCTAAATTGTAATTAATATGAAATTATTCCCTTCGCTAAATTGCCAGATTTTAGTGCCAAGATTTAAAAAAAACTATTGAGTACCACTACGATCACCTAAAGGAAACACGTCTCGCCTCAGAGTATTTAATTTCTCATGTGGATGTTTACATGTCTTTGATAATGAGAAATTTCGCGTGATTGATTTGTCATCCCTACACACGATTTAAATATTCATTTGGTAGCATCAGAATCATATATGAAATAAAGATGGATCCGCAGTTCCGCGTAGGGCCTTGTACGCCTTGCTATCTGAAGGAGAAACATAATTAATAATGAAGGAGCCAAAATTTTCCCTTTCTTTAATAAGTTTTCTTTAATTTTATAAACATACGGATTAAGGATTATTAACTCCGTGATACTCCTCAATCTAGCCATGGAGGGGTTGGACAACACCAAATTCCTGAGTGCCCTTAAGCTATTTTCTTGGATGTCTTCTTGAAGTCATTTCTTTCTTTCATAAATAAAAAATTCAGAAAGGGAAAATAAAGAAACAAAAAAAAATAAGGAGAATATAAACAGGGGTTAGTCGCTACCTTTCTTACTGTCTGATTATTAGAGGAAAGAGCTGCAAGCATAAATTCATGCAGAATTAAATTTTAATTCAGAATAGAAACCACATATTACAGAGACACTTGACACATGGCGATTAGGCGATAGATGATTGTGTTTTGAGAGTAGATACATTTTGAGTAGATGAACGACAAGGATGAAAACAATGAAGCAATATAAAAAGATAAATTATAAAAAGATGAAAAAATAAAGGCAGAAAATATATTGCAAAATATTACAAAAGACCTCTGGTATTCACCGAAAATATTATTTTAGAATAATACGCACACAATAATATTAATACCCAATTTATCTATACGTCATCTGAATAAAGTTTTTTAGGGTATTTACAGGGTTTTGAACCCTGTAAATACCTCTTTTTTGCCCAATTCTCCCAATTATATTTATTATTTCCTATTCACCTTTTCCAAGACGGTGACAATATGAAACGATTTTCCTGAAAAAAAACTCCGCATAACTTATTGTTCAGGAAATGTACATGGCCAGTCAATAGTTTGAATTACCAGCGTGTCTTAAACTAGTAATATTCCCAACAAGGGTCTACGGAATTTTTTTTCGAGCTGCCGTCACGGTTAGTAAATGGCTACTAACTTGATTCTTTTGCCACACATTTTTTTACACATTTTTCCACTAAGGCAAGGAAAGAAGTCAATCAAAGAGGACGAAGTATTACAATCTTATCTTCCTCAAATGATCGTGCCTTCGAAACAACACTAACGATACTGTGTGACATAATCACTGGAATGTGTTCATACATGGAATACCAGGTAAATATCAAATTCCTCATGCGACGTCAAATGAAATTGACGTCTTTTATATCATCATTTAAGTCATCGTGTATCCTTTTCTTTTACTCCATAAGTAAAAAGTCCCGCAACCACTCAAATATATGACTACCGTTTTCAGTAATTCAATTCCAGGAGGCTATTGAAATCATAACGTATACTTTAAAGGTAGGAAAATTGATTGCATTCAAATATGAGTAATAGGAACAATCACTTTTCATAAAATACTTCTGTGAACATGGCAAGCAGAAGAGATAATAGTATATTTTAGCAGAATCTGAAGCTAAAATTACCCCAGGAGACGCAAATTTTACTTTAAAAATATTTTCTCTTATTCCCATCCCCTTTCTCTCCTTATTGCCCTAGTCGAGCCTTGATCTCTTCAATTTTCCGTCTCCATCCATTTGGGTCTCTTGACTGTTCTCTCCAGTTCTTGATGCCTAGTAGGTATCTTATATCCTAGCTTACGTTCTCTTCCCACCTCGCCCTTGGCTTGCCCACCGGTCTCTTTCCTCCCATACACTTAGTGAAGACTGTTTTTGCCACCCGGGTCTCTGGCATGGCTGGACATGTCCAACTCACCGGAGCCTCTTTAATGTGTGTGGATATTTTGAATTCTTTGTAGAGTACATATATTTCATGGTTATAACGAATTCTCCATACCCCTTTACTGTTTACTGGCCCATACTTTCTCCTCAGAATTCTGAGAATTCTTCTATCTAGGCTATGCAGTAGTTCAGCATATTTGGCAGAAAATGTCCTTGTCTCACTTCCGTATGACAAAACTGTACGTATAAGGGAGTTTGACCTTTGTTTCCTTGTACACATTTCTAGCCTTAATGACTGGAAGTAAGGAGTAGAAGGTACGGTTTGTTGCATCTATTCCCTTTCTTATTTCCTTGGTCTCATCGTTTTCCGAGGACACATTGGAAACCAAATAGGTAATTTGTTTATTCTTTTATAGCTGCAGTTTCCAATGGCGATGGTTTTCCCATTACCAGCTCTATGTTTTCTGCTTTATAACATTTATTCGTTAAAACTTTCGCGGTTCATGTTATCCGGCGTTGTTGTTTTTTGGGTTAACCCGCGTCACAGTATTAAAATAACCAACAGTTTCGTCTCCGCTGCAGAAGACTTCTTCAGGGTAATGACATTCCTTGGTTTGCGCATGGATTTATATTCTCACGGTGGTGGAGGTGGGGGAGTGGATGAGGGTTGAGGTGGGGGTTTCTCGATTTTTCTTTTCGTTCTCGAAATAACTGGAAGCCAGGATGGGCTTACCATTTGTCCTTGGTCTCTATTAAAATTTTTAGCATACTTCCTAATTTCGAGGGCCTCTCTTATTATCCTCGTCTTGAAGTGTTTTTCCCTTGCTATGACCTCTGCATCGGTCACGTCGATTTCGTGTGCTTCGGCGGCGTGTTCTGCGACCGCTGATTTTTCAAAGTGGCCCAGTCGAATGGCAGCTGCATGTTCTTTTATTCTCGTCCGTATTGTTCTGCCCGTCTCTCCTACGTACACCTTGTCACACGATCGGCAGCTTAATTTGTAGACTCCTTCCGTCTCTAATATATCTTTTTCTTTTACGCTGCGTAAGAAGTCTTTAATTTGCCTTCGAGGTTTGAATATAGATCTTATGTCGTGCTTTTGTAAAATTCTGGCTATCTTGTCGGTGGTCCCTTTGATGTAAGGTAGGTATGCTTTTTTCTTGTCGACATTTTCTTCATCCAATGGCCGGGGCGAAGATTTTAATTTTCGCGAAATGGTTTTTCGTATTTCTCTCCTTTCGTACCCTTTATTTACGAGAATTTCCGTTATTTTATTCAATTCGTCTTCTCTGTGGTGTTCATCGCTCAGATTGATTGATCGGTGGATCATAGTAGCCATTACCCCTCTAATTTGTGATGGATGGTGATGCGAACTGGCTAGAAGGTATCTGTTGGTGTTGGTTGGTTTCCTGTATACTGAATAGCCCAGGGTCCCATCTTCTCTTCTCGTAACGAGGACATCGAGGAAGGGGAGCTTCCCGTCAATTTCTTCTTCTCTCGTGAATTGGATGTTGTCGTCTATTGTATTTAGGTAGTTGTGGAATTCTTCTAGTTTTTCTCTGCCATGTTTCCATATGAAGAACGTATCGTCTACGTATCTAACCCACATTGATGGCTTGTGAATGGCGTTTTCCAGCGCTGTCTTTTCGAAATGCTCCATATATATATTTGCAACAGCCGGGGAGATGGGAGATCCCATTGGTGATCCTTCTATCTGTTCATAGAACTCTCCTTTCCACTTGAAATAGGTATTTTGTAAGCATATCTCAGCCAAATTTGTCAAGGAATGTCATTACCCTGAAGAAGTCTCCAGCAGCGGAGACGAAACTGTTGGTTATTTTAATACTGTGACGCGGGTTTACCCAAAAAACAACAACGCCGGATGCTTTATAAAATTATCTAATTTTTAGGTTCGCCTGATCCCCTCCCTTTTTTATTCAAGTAAAACATCACCGGAAGGTACAGAAAAAAGTTCGAACTCACGAATCGGAACAATAACGCCTATGCAAACTCAAAGGTTTGGAAAGATGCTAAAATTGTCCATTGCGTTGCGTAAACAATGTGTCTGTCATACGCTGTTTACATGTATTAAATTAACCGTGAATTGCAAAGATGGATTTTCAATTGAGCAGTTACATGAATTCTATCGCATTATTCTATGTCCTGTCTGTAAAAAGGAGCGAGGATGAAGAAGGCTGGAAATAACTTACCGACCAATTGCACATCCCACTCGAAATCCCGGAAATTGAGCGAGATTTCGTTACCTTTTCGGAAAGTTTATTCTCCTCGATAAAGTGCCATCCTTTTCTCCTTTTTTTCAGTTTCCGCTTGGCACCGAGTTCCCTCCCCTCCGGTATCCTCCTCGTACTATCCATCCTATGAGGGAATCCAATCCTTTAAAAAACAACTAAATCCACCCTGCAGTCTTCCATCGTTCCGTCTCCGCATCCCTGTCGCACGCATCCCTCTCTCTCTTTGCCCCTATACAGGGATCGGGGATATCCCACCCCTCACATCGCCGTGAAAGAGACCCTTCCCCCCTCTATTCCCCTTCCGCTATCCCTTCCGTCCTTCCCCTCTCGCACACACTATCCCGTCCCCGACTCCCGCCGCTCCTCCCCTCCCCTCACCACCCCCGCATCCCTCCACTTCCCCTCACTTCCCCTATCACCGCCGCCCTTGAGCGGAGCGACGCGGGGAGCTACGGCCCCGAACTCCATACTTGCGCCGCGAGCCTCAGTCTTCCCTCAGACCCGAGCCCTCAGCGGTCGCTTTACCCTTCGCGCTCTAGCGAACTACCGCCGAGCGCGCAGGTTCAAGAGACGGGCCGCCGGGATCGTGTGCCGGAGCGCGCGCGGAAGCTGCGAGTTCATCGGCGGGAGCTGACGGGAGAGTGGCCGGGCAAGTTCCGTGCTCCGAGCGTTGGTGACCCCGGTCAAACGACCGCTTCGTCGGCGGGAACCGAGCTTCATCCCCCCCGCAGGCCACGGGTGTTCGGTGGTGAGGCTCTTATCGGGCCATTTCGCCCTCAGCTATACCCCCCTGCTGTACCAAACTCCTGAACGTTACGTGCGGGGCGCGACCCCCACCGCAATATACCCGCGACCTCCTGTTGTGCCCGGAAACCTTCCCACACGTACAGATACAAAGTTCGTGCCGTAGGGAACAACTGAACCTCCCTTCAAAAAAACTGCACCTTGGAGGTAACATATGAGCATCTGGATTCGGAGAATACAATTTTCTCCCTAATTGATACCCAGGACAGCCATTGACGCTTGACTCTCGGATTAATATCAAGAAAAGTGTAGTGTGTTTTCCCGCGCTTAGGTCTGGAAGCGCGGATGGACCGAAAAGTTAGGATGTAATCAGTGTATAGTGATAAGTTTTCCATAAAGGGAGTTGAAAGATTTTTAACTCAGTGAGTGAATGCGCTTTCATCACACATAGATTCTCTCATCCACACATGTGCGTAGAACTGTAATAGAAGACGCGAAGTGGAGGAGCACGAGGGATTTGACGACTCTTTTGGGGAGGAGTTCTTGCCCTATCACATCTTAACCGACCGGAGAGACAAGTCCCTAGACGTCTGCCCTGCCTGATTCCTTCACTTCTTTTATCGAGAAGGGACCGAGAGATCAACCCGACCAATCCTTGGGAAGTGTTGGGGAATTCAGGTCGTCCGCCGAAGATAATGAAGTGACATGTCATCACACACGGGAGTTGCGGCCCGCGCCTTGTGGACGGCAGTCGTGCTCTGCGCCGTGGTCGGACGGGTGGCCGCCTTCCAGGGTGAGTGTCGCTGGTGAGATCCGGCAGGGGTATAGCCAAGGAAGCGGCCGAGCGCGCTGTTGACAAGGGCCGGCGTAATTGGGTTGGCCCTGCCTCTGAACACATCGCTGAGGGAACGGAGGGCACATTTCAGGTGGCTTGATCCGATCCGGGGCCCTTGTTCTCTCTTTTTTTCTCCCTCTTTTTCTACCTACTCCAATAACAATTGTCATCGCAGAGCGAGTGGGAAGTGGTTCGAATCAGGGTTCAGCGAGAAGGGGAGAGCAAAAAAGGAAGTTAAGTGTGAGCCCTAAAAATTAGCCACCGTTGAACCGACGCGCGAAAGCAAATACACAATGGATAAAATCTCCGGTATCTTTAAGGGATAATCAATCAACGGTGGTCATTGTCATGTAAATGAAGTTGGGGCACCGTAACGCTGATTGTTTAGAGCCTCTAAAACGTCAATATATCTAGTAATTTGTATTTGATCGCAAGGAAAATTTAGCCAAGGATCCCTGTGTTCAAATTACTAAATTTTACGAACAAAATCGAACTTTCTTCAATTTCTTTCGTACTCCGAAGATCGTCCTCTTTTAATGACCTTTTCATAGATAGTTTGAGAAAATAGCAATTAAACACTTCATAATGCCCTTCGTGGGTTTGAGGCCATTATGCCCATTTTATCCAGAATATTTTGACGATTCTACAAAAACTGTTTTCATCAGTTCGAATCCACCCAAATACAAATGGGTCCAAGGTTATACTCGTTAAAACATTTTAAACCGATTTTGGCCAAATGAATGATGAAAAGCAATAACTGTAATCTAAGTAAATATTTTTGCACCAGCAGATATGGTTTTAGCTAGCTGCAACAGTCTATCGCTCTAGCGGTTTTAAAAAGCAATTCTCAGCAAACATAAATACATAAGAGCGTCCCAGTGAGGAGACAAGAAGTCGAGACCACATTGAGACACATATTGTGTGATTGATTCCTTACAAAAATACGAACCTGGATCATAAATAACCAAAAACTAAAGGTTGAAGTGCCGTACTTTTTCAAGTTTAGGATCACGAGATAAATAAAATTATTTGTCACCACTGAAGTAAAGACCTTCAATATTTAGCCATTAATGAAATATTACTCTTCAGGCATTAAAAACCAATCTTCCTTTAGGCTAAGATAACGAATTCCAAGCTATATAAAATACATATTAAAAAATTAAAACTTACATAAGGTAAAATGGTAATTACGTGTAGCAAAGAATTCGAAAATTTACATAAGTAATTTGAGAATGACACCAAACTCGAGGCTTTTTACGTAACGACGATAGATAAGAAAGCAGTTAACAAGAATTATATAGAGTTTCACTTGTTTTTACGCAACATAGGTAAAAATATATGGAAAACATTTCCAAAAGCAATATTGCCTTAACAGTTTAATTGTCACTTCATTTCATTTACATCTTAGTCGAAAAAATCGGAGGTTTTAGATGGTAACGCAGCATTACATTTTTCTTCTAACGTGCAATTAAACAAACTGGAATTCGAAGTAAAGTAGCATTGTAATAATGCACAACACAAAAAAGATGACAACAAAATATATCGTGGTATATTTTTAATTCTCTGCTGAAACATCGCCAATCTGAGTGACTTATTCCCGCCCTGGAATATACCGCACAAGTATTGGATGTTTCCTCTCACGCGAAACAATCCCCAATTGAATCCCAAGAGAAATTACCAGACGGGAAATAGCTCGAGAAAAATCTACTTTATTTTCTATTTCCAGCGACCTCCCAGCAAAGCAGAATGGTGGAATTCGATATCATTTCCGTTATAAATGAGATGAAGTGAGTCTAATAAATTATAATTGCCTGCGGTGCTAGAACGTTGATTGGTATGATTTTTCTCTAGTTTCAGGATTTCACAAAACTATTTTCTAGTCTCCACTGATATGCTAAGTTTGTCGGGGTACTATATACGAGATCCAGAAAAAATGCAGGGAGTAATATATCTCAGAAGTGGTTGCCTTCGAAGAGCAAAAATAGATCATGCATTAATATCTAAGTTTACAATCAAATATTTCGCTCATAAGTTCGTGAAATGCTGTGGAAAATTGTGACAAAGAAAACTCAGTGCAATTGATTTAATCAGGAGGGCTAATTTCGGTTATTAACCTTCTGTAGTGTAATGAGCAATGATAAACACATTACAATACATTTTATACATGAATATTTGGTTAAAGAGAATTAAATTCAATACCTTTTTATCAATGTTAAGCTATGACTGCAAAACAAAGTGTTGATATACTGAGAGCTAAAAAATAGCTTATTAAGAACTCTTAAGGTTGTGTTATTGGCTTTTACAACAAAAAGATACATTATTTATATAGCAAAAAGAAATATTAATAAACTACTCTCATTAAAAAAATTAATCAAATATTAAATGCACAACGCGTGGGATAATTTCACCTCATCACTTAAACTACTTGAAGGAATTCACCAACATTTAAACAGTTCTAGGAAAGGTCTATGAGAAATTTGTGAAATATTCTTTGAAATTCCGAAGAGATATCTGAGACGAAAATTATTAGAGCCGTGAGATAATTACATGAGAAACCTGTTTCCCTAAATTCAGTTTAGAAGTCTATATATACACATTTCATGTATGATATGCTTTCCCGTAAATAATACATTAAAGCCATTTTGTTGGTATACACAGGGAACATAAGAAAATATGCACCTCATATTATAATTTATATGCACCTGATAACCGACAGAGTAAAATTTCTTACCTTACTGAATCACTTTAGAGTATTTCATACCCTCTTCCCTCAATGCGTACAGTCATTAACAGCTTTGCGGAAGAAATATTTTCGGCCACCATCCTTTAGTACATATATTTTGGGTTTATCCACCTAAAAGAGAAAACAAGTCATTGGAACACCTAAATATTAGAATTCCACCCGATAATGGGCATAACAATTCCTAAGCATAGTCCACCTGCTACACATTCCCCCTGAGCGACTTCTTTGAGCACGGATTCCCGGGAAACGCCCAATCACTTCAAGCATCACCCGGACAACGCATGGAGTCAATGTTTTTCGGAAATAATTTCCACACCGCGAAAGAACAGCGAGTCTTTCCCTGGCGGAAACTACTCCTTGGAGAGTCATGATGCGGAAAATCTGAACTCCAAATAACGGAGAAATGTAACGACAAAGGTGGCGGTAAGAAAACGGAGAGATCCAAATTGAAACAAGTAGTGAAGTCTATCCTGACAAATACGAAGGCAAAAGAATAAGAAACAAAGAGGCAATCTTATAAAGCTAACTATGTTTAGCAAATACGAAGAAAATAAAATAAATATGAAATTATGAAAAAATACAAATGAATCATATTTATAAATATAATATCATATTTATAAATAAAATATTTTTAAAAAATAAAAGCAAGAGATGAAAACAGTAAAGATTCTGCAACTGCAGCATTTGCTTTTAAGCGCGGTACGCATTCAAGAATAATATTCATAGAGCGCAGGATCAAATCAGATGTAATGGAACAGCAAAATTGATTGGGAGCATATTAATAAAAGGGAAAACAGTCATTTAAGAAATGTATAGCAATGCAACTTGGGTGATAAAATTAACACGAAAGAATTTTTAGTAAACGGGAATCATGTTCAAAAACTTGTATACATTTATATTATTAGAATTAATATGTAATTCAATACTAACGGCCTAAACTCTTCTTTTTTTGAACAAGTATCATAACCATTGATTTACATGACCGTATCCTAATAGTAAAAAAGAGGCATTTTGCGTTATTATTTTATCAAACTAATGAAACTGTGTTAAAATGTTATAAAATATGAAGTAATAGGTGCATCATTTTCCTTTAGAATATCAAACGTAAATATATAGTTTTACTCTCAACTAAACTCAACATCTAACTCAAACTCAACTCTAAATAAATAACAATTAGGTATGGCAATGCCAGTCACGTCCCATAATCTTCCATGAAACCTATGAATAAACTAAAGATGTAGTAAGCCTATTTCCTAGTTCTTAAATTTCAAATTCTAACGGCGTTTTGTTTTCATTTATTCGAATCATAATATTCATGTAGGACATCTAACAACATTTCATTTTGTTTCATTAAAACTTATTAGAACCATAACCCGAACATTTTATTGGTCAATACAATTTTTCCCGGCTCGTATCATGGCTTTCACAAGTAGGATCGGTTTCACAAATAAAGTCCCTTATTGTAATCTAAATAAATGTTAAGTATTTTCACGTTCTGCTTGTTTCTCTCCGTAATTAAACGGGGTATGACGTGGTTATTTGTCTCCTTGTTTTACTACAGCATGAAACTTGACCATTACTATCTTAGAGTCTGCGACCTCACATTCTATTATTTTTCAATTCTCTTGTCTTTCCATGCGCATGTGCACTGTACTACGGATCTCTATTACTGTCATTAACTCATTTTTTTAACGACATTTTATACGGATAGGCACCAAGGAGGTCATATCTCAACTTTGATCCAGCATTTGACGGATACATATCGCGGGGTGGCGTTCGCGGTTGAATTCCTAAGTGAACTCATCCTCCAAAAGGAGGAATATTTGTGTTACTCGTTCGTTTGATTTGAATCTGAAAAAAAACGAGTTGTCAAGATATATTTTGTTAGCTAAAGCGATCCACAACTGATAAGCATCTAAAATATTCAACCTAATTTCTAGTTCCTCCTCGAGTTCTTGAGTTGAATTAGTACGAACTAACATTTATGTACGGTTGTGATTAATAACTAAATGAAATAGGAACCATAATTAAACCTAAACTTATCTTTTCATAATTCAATCATCATCATCATAATTGGTCAACAATCCTAGGATTGGTTTGACGCAGCTTTCCACTCGATTCTTCTATCGGCCAACCTTTTCATTGTGACGTAATTATTCTCTTTTACATTCTTCACAACCTGTTCCATGTATCTCATACGAGGCCTGCCTTTTCCAATCTTCCCGTTCACTTTTCCCTCGACGATAGTCTTCATCAGGCCATCGTGTCTCAAGATATGGCCGATTAAGTTTTCCCTTCTTCTTTTTAGAGTTGTCAGCAGACTTCTCTTTTCTCCTACTCTTCTTAGCACTTCCTCATTACTTACTCGGTCGATCCATTTAATCTTCAGCATTCTTCTGTAGCACCACATTTCATATTAGCAGGACTATGAGTTATAAGAAGCAAGCACGGAATGCTATAGTTAAATGTATGCCATAGTCCAGAGTTAGCGCTCTTTTAATCAGCAATTCAACCGATATTCTTTGCCGATAATACCAAGAACACTGCGTTTTTTAAAGAACACACAAAATGAATCTTTAATTTTCATATGTATGGACCATCTGTACATAATGTAAAATATATATTTAGAGTTGCTGAATAAATGCGTGAACAGAGATAAAAATTATTGAGTGAAAATTACGACACAGAGTGAATATTTCGGAGAAAAAGTTGTAATTTCTCTCAAATATTTATCCATTTAACTGAGCGATTTAAAAACAGCGATCTAAGCGTTTTATCATCTATGTAATCAATTTCATTTTTAAAATTTTTTTAAAATAAATCAATGCTTAAAAAAGTTAAGATACAACACGCCAAAAATTCATATTAATTTTATCTGAGATAGAAATATTCTATTTTCCTCCTCATACTTCAATATAGCTCTCCTAAACGTGTTTCAATGTTTAATCTAGCCACCTACATCTCATTTCTCCATACTCTCCGATCATAGCAAAATGCCAGGAAGGATAAAGGAAGAATAGCGTATTCTTCATCCATACCTGCTCAGAATTATATCATGCGTTTAGCTGTCTGTTTTCCGTAGCGTATTAGCATACGCAACATTCAAACGCTAGTTCTTCAATTTTCAGTGTAGCAAAGTCAAATATTTCCCCTGCCATATTTTTACCTTCCTCGGGGTCTGATATTAGAGAAAATAAAAATTCTCATAGCTATTTTTTTCCTCATCTAACTCGGTCCGCATTATTTAAAACCTGAATCTAAAATGCTTGCACATTATCTTTACCCTACTTACTCAACACCAAGACTTTGCAGTCATGTAAACCCAAGGCACCATTTCCAAAATCCAAGGTAGCAAAAGTCTTTTTATGTTGGTTTTCTTTCACCAACTATTTTCTGTCGGTGAACGCCTTGCTTTTCATTGAAAAATCGCCTATTTGCATGCATTATGTCACACGTGAATTATTTCAAACTACGGCCGAAGTATTAAATTGGCCCTAATTTATAGTTTATACCGCGTAACTTTTACGCATAGCTTTTTAAGTCATGAACAAAATAAAAATACAACTTTTTATAATATTTATCTTGGTTATACAATGCACCAAATATTTACGAAGTACGACGATGCCGTTTAATAATTAACAATGTATTATATAAATTTATTCTGACCATAGATATTTTGATTTACATGTTTGAATTCAGCTGTACTATTTAATTTTTATCAACAGGAAAAGAAAGCAATAGGAAATGATGGGTTTTCGGTTACGATTTTATCGAGGACAAAAGGGTAGTGCCAAAAAGTATTTAAACCCCATCACCCCATTTACCCCAAAGGGTTAAAAAATAATCCATACGCAAAACAATAGTGGAGGTAAATGATGCCATGTAATTGCTTCATTTTCCCCTAATTTTTCCTCACATCAGGAAGAAATGCAACCTAAGACATGCATTTTCCAGGTGCTGTATGTTTACTTTTCTAGTTGACGAAAAAATACCTTGATGTTATTTAAGCTTTAAGAAGGTTACAAGCAAATAATAAACCCAGACTTGTACGCAGTAATTACATGTCCATTCCAAAGAGCTCACTCGGAAAAGACAAGCAACCGTGGACAGCTGCGAAAATTCGTAAATTATGAATCGTGACCTTATGCGTATGGAGTAACTCATTTACTGCGCTTGTAACGAAAGGGAAACATAAATTACAATGAAAAAAATGTATAAAAGCTTGAATATTAGATGGTCTAAAACAAAAAATTTTGAACCATCAGCGCCCACTTATTTGTTGAATAAAAAGTAGTAACAAGACGGGAGGCCACAAATTCGAGGGGAGGAATAAAGGTGAGAAGGATAGTGGAAATTCCCGCGATAAACCTTTGGATCTTATTTCCCAACTACTTGGATACAGGTTGGTCCTTATGTGCGACCGCATATTTCCGCATTCACACAACCTGTACAGACGTGTCGTGCGCGTACATGAGAGGCTAGAATCGAGAGACAGTGATATTATTCCCACCGCTCCACCACCCCGCAACCGCTGGAAGGGAGACTACCACTGAAATGGGAAGATCTTCTGTTTGTGCATGTGAGTGCCCGTGTTTTTAAGTAGGATTGGGGAGATGTGGAAGCAAAACGAGATGGAGGCGATCGGGACACGCCACCGCGGAGGCATCGTCTGGAGTGGATGTAAATGCTAATTGATGAGCAGAATAAATCTTTCGCGTCCGATCAAAGGGACCCGATACGGACCCGTGGTTCTTCGCCCCACCGCAAGGGACCGCCGCGCTTGCTCCTCTGTATGCAGCTCAGCGACGAGAGGGCGGAGAGTGGTTCGGGAGAGAGAGGGGCGGGGACGGGGGAGAGGGCAAAAAGGGTTGGCGAGGGAGACGTGGAATGGGTGGTGTCGGAGGAGGTGCGAGCGGAGGAATGGCTGGAGGGATGGATTCGAGAGAGTTGGGCACACGGTGGGCGGGAACTAGAATAACGAGAGGGATGCTTGGGGTGTGTGGGAGGAGGGTAGATAGTTTACTCGCGGGAAGAGCGGGGGCGGTGGCGTTCTGAGGCGGGGTGTAGGGATGAGATGCGATGGAATGCAGTGCCCGAGGGGGTCTCCAGGGAAAAGACGTGACACAGGGCGGAGCTCCTCCTCACCGCGGCAGGTTCCGGAGGCGGAAAGGTAACTTTAGGAGGTGAAATAAAGACGTAAGTAGGAGAGCCGAGGACGGAAGACAGATGAGATAAAGGAGGGGATTTGCGGGCGAGGATGAATTCCCTGACAAAGAATTGGGATGAAGACACTACTCACTAAAACACGTTGTAGCATTCACCAAAGATTAAAAAGGTAATTTTGAACATTTTATTGGACACTTTTGTTGAAAAAACTGCAATTCAAGAAATAAGGTAATTGAAAGAAAGCTGCTGGCTAGCAAATTCTATGCCAAAATACTGAAATATGATTGCGCTCAGAACGTTTACAAGGCCTGAATTCAAATTATTATGGAATAAATAAAACGGAAGTCTAAGTCAAGAAATCCTACTGGCGTTTTTCAAAAAATAAAATAATTAAATTTCTTAATATACTTTGCCTAACTATTACGTGAAAGAGAGCAAAAACACAAAGCACAAACAAAATCATAACTACTTTCTAAATTCTGAATTTACTGGGTAAAAGCAGAAGGAATCACCTTAAAATCGCCAAGGACACTATGAGAATAGTAATAGTATTGTGTTCCCTGCAACTCTTTTTAAGATCCTAATGGAGAAATATAAAATATTGTTAGCTGCTTTACACCCAGCAATATTAAACCACTTGAATTCCAACCCTCTTTAGGTCAAATAAATATGTTCAGTCATTGCATTAAATCATTATTATAATAGCAGCAGGGAACAACACGGAAGAAAGGTAACCAAATAAGGAAAAAAGAATATGATGCCTAACTACTTATAAGTTATAGCTAATAAAATGACACGGTGTTGGTGTAGGCGGAACTTTTTCAAAATGTTATAAATTCTTGCCTATGAATACTGCCTCACAATCTTCATTTCATATTCGGATAACGATCCCATTATGACGAATGCTTTCGAGGCACTCAAATTTGTTACATATTAACTTTGATAGAACTGTAAATTAGCTTGATATACGACACCATATGACACACGTTACGTGGACTTTATTCAGACACATATATTTTCATAGTGGTATGACAAACAAAAACATATTTTTTAAACACTACATAAATGAAAAAACAATATTTTTAAACTTACATAGATTTTTGTCGTTAAAGTAATACAAGTACTGAAAACTGAAAGGAGCGCCTTAAATCAAACTACAGCCTTAAAAAACGCATAAGGGACAGATAGAGATACATAAAATATAATCAGTGTAATTTAAATGGTTTCTTCATCAAAAACGTAGCACAGGAAAAGCGTAAGAATATTTATTATACTTATCATATAATCTACGGCAATGCTACTCTAATTTTATGAGTTCTTACGACTAGTAAAGGCGTAGAAAAGTTCCTTATAGCAAACCGTGGAAAAATGCAACCAGATGAAATGATTGCAAGGAACATTTCCCACGAAGAGAAACGTGACCGGCAAGTAAAGAGAGAACAACTGTTCGATTGCATTTCAACCGTAATATTAATCTTTCAAATGTGCCCTTAAAGTTCCTTTGCGCTACGTCTCCTATTTCTTGTCTTATCACGCAAACTGAATGCCCGTGGTATCCATTTGGTACTCATAATACTGATTAATTAAATTAAAACACAAAAGTGTTAAATAAGGTTTTCACATTCACAGCGAAGAGCACCACAGTAGCAAGGTAATGGAACGAATATTTTGCGTGTTTTGAAAAGAAA
This sequence comes from Platycnemis pennipes, assembly GCA_933228895.1. NCBI lineage: Eukaryota > Metazoa > Arthropoda > Insecta > Odonata > Platycnemididae > Platycnemis > Platycnemis pennipes. Next base: position 72,303,837 of record OW121856.1, on the reverse strand, counting down.
TTAAATATTTTGACTTAAAAAATACTAATTGAAGGATCGCGAACTAGCCGCGAGGACCTTAACGGCGTTACCCGCTGAAAAGGCGAAAGAATTTCTGCTATTGTTAAAAAATACTGTCGGAAGGGAGCTTTTTGAAAATTTGTAGACGCTTGAAGAGAAGAGGGATAATTCTTTTGATAAAAAACACGAATACGTTAGGAAACATACATAATAACCTATGTGACCAAAGTTCCCTGCTTGATCCTGATTTTTATAGGCGAATTCTTATGAACATGTTATGGATTGGTAGATTTCTGGCAGCTAGAAAAGTTTTTGATAGAGTATCTAAGCATTTAGATACTTTTCTTGTATAGGAAACTAACCTCTACGCTCATTTTCCGCTTAGATCGGTGTATTTTCTTCTTCTCTTAATTCTATTCATACTACTTACTCTTTTTTTTCTCTTTCACACCTAACCAACAATCTACCTTTGATAATGGCCTTCAGCATACCATTGATATCAGGTCTCAACATTTTACATGTCTTAAGTTTAAGAGTAAGTAATGTTACATGATACTATGGAATCAAAGCGGTTTGAGCACCCAAGGAACCTGATTGTACTATTACTCAGTGTTTCAGATTGCAGGAATTCTACAATTTAAGTCGATTGATATATTTTTCACACTCGATTGAAAATAAAATATTGTGTGCAAATCATTTGTATTAGCCAAGTCTGGCCAATATTTATCAAGAATGCTGACCCTCAGCTCTTCTAATCCATGTAGAAGATCACGTTAGCCTGTAATGTGGACGATATCACCCACTGCCTCATTTACACGCTATGCAGAACTCATCCGTGCTAGCCACATTTCAAAATAGAATAAGTGCGCTTTGAGAAGAAAATGAGGGGCCAAAGAGGAGGATACAGAATCTGGAAGGGTAGTAGCACCGTAATGGAAAGTTTTAAATTTATGAGACCGAGGGAGAGAGGGGCAGTCTGGGACTTAGGGTTGCGGAGCGTGAGTCGGTTCATTGGCGTCGCGCAAATGCGGAAGAGCCGAGATGGAGGGAATTATCTCTCATTCGGCACCACAGCCACTCCTCAAATTCATTCACTAAAACCCCAGCTGCATCCCTCATCTCGCTATCTCAGCATCCCCACTGCCACCCAACCTTGCAGAGTGGCAAACCTATCCGCGACATCTTTGCGTTGCTTATTTCCCCCATCCCACATTTTCACAGTTTATATTCATCTCCGCCCTCAAGACATACCCGCACTCACTAAATGTTACCACGCCCTATCTCCTTATCTCAAACGCTAGCCCTGCACCCTAACCCTCCCACAAGTCTTTCAGTTAGACCCCTACCCCCACTAATTTCCCCCACCGCGCATGCTTGCCACGTACCAACGTGCATCCCCCACCTCGTCGTCGTACCCCATATCTCTTACCCCATCGCCCTCCCTTGCTTTATGCATCCACCCCAAACTTCCCTTCCCAGAACGAAGGTCCTAAAACGTTGTTCCATAACCCTTCCCAACTTCTCCCAAGCTCCCCACACTCGCGAGGTTAGTTCCCCTACATTTCAGGCCTTCGTACTTTTTCCCTTCCAAAAAATTTAATTGAGATGCAAAACCGAATGCAAAGAAACTGTGCATCCTTAAAATGGCTAAGTGCGGTCGCCATCATTGGTGTCGTCAATGACAGTGACAATCATGATATAGTATGGAATATCAGACAAAATGCAGCCATGATATATTTTCGCTGAAGTATGTATATCTTTACTTAGAAGAGAGAAATAACTAAGGTAGCGCGTGAATAGTATGCAGTGAAAATAAATGAAGTGTCGAATACTGATACACAGAAATTAGTGGTAGTTAGAGTTAGGTAAAGCAATGTCTAACAGAAAGAAAACATATCAGAGAATAAAATTGGATACGAGTGAGGAGTAGCGTTGAGGAGAAGAAAGAACACAGTGAGAAAAGTAAGATACTAAAGGACTAAGATTGGTGCTTCCATTATAATCAGTTCAGATCTGTTCAATATTTAGATCAAGATCAGTTAATTGAAATACTGCACATTTCCTGGCAAATTGAATACAAATCAATATCATTGTTGCATAGGCTACTATTGAAGGAGAGAGAGATTTCTGTTTGATGGTTAAGGGGTTTTATTCTGAGTCCATCTAATTGGAGTAGTGTACTTTGGTATTAGATGCTCCATTAGCTACGCTATTTAGCACCATTAAGCCAAAGATCTTGATGCTGAGACAAGTATCACAAGATCCATATGAGATTCAATTATGTAAATAGGGTTTATAGACCGGCGTTTTACTGTCCTTGCTATGGTCGGCTCATTCAAACTAGTTTTTGCGGATCGTTTTCATATAAACCTTGCTTTAAATCAGCTTTAAGTAAATTATTCTGGCCTAATGGATTGAACCACGTTTTCAAATTTTGATGGAATATATTGGCGTGGAAATGCTGTGCTAAAAATAAATCACACTGTAACTTACATTGCACAACTGGTGATTACTACGCACGCATCAAATAACTCAATGGTTGGTTATTCAGGGGAGGACCGACAGCTGAGGTCATTTGCGCCATTTAGGACAGGCGGATAATTGGGTAATGGTAGGAGTTTTCTAGGAACGGAGGAAGGGTGGAGATAAACCCGGCGTCGGCATTAGCCTACTCTTAACGAAAGGCACTAAGGGGAAACTTAACGGCTTAACGTCCTATCCGACGGACGGAGTACTGAACTTCTGAACTGAAAAATGCCCTCCACTAAGCACTCAAGCGGGGACCGGTTATCCACTGAAAAATACACCACTTCCGGGAACGGAACCCGGGCCCTGGGGATGGGAGGCTAGTACTCTAGCCACCACACCAATCCAATCACCAATAACTCAATGACGCGCTGACAACCTTGGCAATAGATATAATTTTAAATTCATATAATTGATGATTGCAGTCGGAATGTTATGGCATTTTTATAAAATAAAATTCCCGCGATGATCTCATCATCATAAAACAACGATGCTCGTACGAATTCAGGAACAATGAAAATTAAGACAAACTATTTACTACATATTACATAGAGGATACCTGCAAACCTATAAAAAGCATTTGATCCTTATACTCATTCAACACAGCATTTGATGTGTCATTGATGGCACTGATGGTCCATATATTAGCAACCTATCCACAAATGAGTAAAGATTGATAAATTTCTACAAGCTACTTTTTCCGATAAATTATGAATCCTACAAGAATGTCATGAATAATTGCACGGCTTATCGTTTGTGTAGAAAAGAGAATATTAAATGAATTAACTGTTGATAGCGTTAATAAAACATTTTCATTTACTACATTCCAGAATTTCACTACATAGTTACACGGTTTCCTTTTTTAGGGACTATTTTAAGACAAAAGAATGTTTACCTGCGATTAGAGATTTAAAAAAAAAGAAACGAAATTTAAGTAGACAAGATATATCTCCACCAGAACCTCTTTTATCAAAAAAAGTTGTACTAAAATGATCATCTATATAAATGAAAGTTTCCAAAAACAAATCAAAGTAGCCAGGTGAATATATCATAACAGGTGAAGCCGGATAATGGAAAGACAGATGGAAAGAAAATAGAAAGTCTACGCGCCATTGAATAAAATATTATCTTTTGACGTGGCTTTATTTCGGCAAGCAATCTCCATTCAGCAAACATCTCTATTCCTAAATTGTCAATCCCTAGTTTCGTCTTACTCCCACCTACTGCGACCTTCGTGTTTTTTAATCGCCATAAATTCTACGTTCCAATTTTTTCTTCGTCGAAAAGCTCCACAGCTCCAGAAACACATCTAGACATTCAATCTGATACTATTTAGTTATTGGTCTTTGAAGGGACCATTATATATCCGTTGAAATATCTATATACAATGTAGCATCATTCCTCCATAAAATGATTCTAAAATTTCGTTAATATAATTCTACTTATCTTTCTGTACCGTTATAAAACACAGCAAAATGTCAGGAGGCAATTAACTTCATTTTTTTGAGTCATAATAACCTGATAAAAAAGTAACCACTGGAATGGTATGGGACGTGTAGCAATATTTTTTAAAACTGCTTTAGAATAAAACTTTAAGCAGTAAAGGCGCGTAAAGCTCTCAGGAATGTACACGCGCAGGAAGACTGGATAAATACCGCTGCACTGTTATGCAATACTCGTAATTTCTGTTAAGTATTACGGAATATAAGATTTGTGCACAAGGAATATTATTGCACTTCATGTTAATGGAAAATGTTCACAAAACATAAAACATGGCATATCTTCCTCAATCTAAGATTGACGCTAATCATATAGTTTCAAGAAAAAATTTAATTAATGAAAGCTGAAGAAACCGGTTTCCAAAATATATGAAAACCAACTCTTCGTAACCTATCTCATATAGCATAAGTACTTCCTTCGAATGAATATCACAACTCTACAGAATCGGGAGTAGTACTGCTGAAAATCAAATAAATAGAAGCTGAAGAATGCAATGTGTTTCTTAAGGGCAAAAATGAAATATATACCTACGTACTTGACCCAAGTGAATAATAAAATGGAATTTGTTCTACGAATATCAATGGCCTTGCAACAAATCCTAAAGTGTAATTTTTTTATATTACATTTCTAATGACATAATAATGGATTGTATCATACAATATCATTTTATATTATAAAACCCGTAAATAAACTCTTAAAACCATAATTTGAAAGCGTGTATTACTCGACTCAGTAGCAGACTGGCATTTCTGAAGGAAGTGGGAATGAATCATTATTACAGCACATATCAAACAATAATGATTGGTTTTTAAAATTGCAACATTTTTTAATTGACGTATACAGTCTTTTGCGAAAAATTAAAGTTCTCTTAGATTTTTACTAAGCCTAAAATAATCTAATGCACTAAATATGCAAAACAAACTTCAATGCAAAGAGATCTTATAAAACGCTTAAAAATCACATTTTCACTACTGCGTATCGTGGTGTGAAGGTTCTGGGAATTTTTTTCTCATGAAGGGGAAATATGTAGAATTGCAATTTTAGGGTTGCATGAAAAATTCTAGATAAGTTGGCAACTCTTCTTACACACTTAAGATATATAACTTATTTGACCTTTAATAAACTTTAAAAGCCAACACTATTCCTACCCTAAATTAGAGAGGCTACTTACATTCCATGCAAAAAAATTCATATCGTTCCCACAAGTGAATCAAAATGAAAGCGTAGTTTTAAAATTCTTTGTTCAAACTGGAAGTGATTGCTCTTTTAAGTATTTCGCTCCCGTGGGCAAATAATTATGTCACCCTCAAAATGTCAAGGATTGAAAGGGGCTGACTCGCTTTCAGGTAACACGGTTTGAAACAGGCTGCGATCAAAATACCCAAGGCGTCAACCTGCCTCGACGCGAGTCATATCGGAGAATAAAACAAAACTGCACCGCGAGAAATATTTCAAAGCCCGTTTCCCATGTCGCGTAATTCCATTATCGCTTAGCCTTTTCTTTCGAAGTTTTCACCCGCCCTGCTTCAACGAGCACAGAGCAGCGGATAATAGCTTTAAACCGGGGTGACATTTACACTTATGGTTTCTCTCCCCCCGACCCTCCCCCATCCCTCGCAAAAACTGCTTCCTCGCGCGACTGCTAAATTCAATTTTCACTCCGTCACCCCCTTCAAAACCGCCTCCTTGCCACCTTTTGTCTCTCTCTTTCCACCAGAATCCATTCCCGCGTCTCGTCTCCGCCAGCCTTCGACTACCTTCGAACGAATCCCTCACCATCTTCTTCGGAATCATTTCCTCGCGGAAAATTGCGCTTTAATGCTTTGCTCAATATTAACATACTGACATCGCCCCGCCGGTGAAAAGTTTTAATGCCCCCGGACTCCACCTCGACTAACACCTCGCGCAAATTTAATTTTCGCCACCACCCTCCCCCGTTTCTCCCTCCGCTCTCTCCATTCCTCCCTCTCAAATTCCTACTCCTATCTCTCAAGAACCTTTTGTCATCTTATACCGCCTACCTTTCTCATGCTCTCTATCTCGTCTTCCTCGTTCCTGGCATAGCCAGGGCCCCTCCAACCCTCCACGTCTTCCCTGACGTTCTCGCGGCGCATCTTTTTCAACCTCAATTCTCCGCACCACGCTCCTTGATGTTCGTCTCCCGCGAGTCCCTTTCTAAAATTCCTCGCTTGAAGGTGATCAAGTTTCACTCATTCCGCAGGTCCCCAGCTCAACCTTAAAGTCCCACACTCCTTTAATTAGGAAGTGCGTGCGCTATGAACCGCTTCTTTAGAGTGGTGGGAGTCAAAAGCGCGCGAGATGACAAGCGCTCTGCGAAAAATTTGCATTCCGGGCCTCTTCCCTCACAAGGTATTACAATATATTCACACCTCTGACAAAGGTATATAAAGGTATGAATGGCAAAGAGAAACAAAAGGTGGCAAAGCATCTCACATCTTTCAATGAATTTTAATGGGTATATTAATATGGGGATTCTGTTTGAGTGGCCACGTATTCGCGGTATCAAAAATCTCCACACCGGGATATAATTTTCTCATTGACAAACTAAGATATATTTTGTGAGGAAATATCTAAGTAAAGATGACAGTAAACATCTAAAGTTTCCATTGAAGGAAGTCTAGCTTTGTGGACCCTGAATTTACAATACTGGTATTATTTGACCGAATATGTAACCCAAAAGATTGGAAATGCTTTTATCCTGCCTACTAAAAAACCTATGTCAGGGAATGACATGTTCTTTCACTTCTCTAATTGTCCTTAGTTTTAAGTTAACTATCTATTAGCTTACAGAAATCAAGCAGTTTATTATAAATATTGCATTTTAATATTTTTAAGTAAAATATTTCTACGTAATTAAAATTAATAACACTAATTCTGCTCTATGAAGTGATTAATAATATTGAAACTATCTCTCGAATCTTTAAAGCATATGTATCGCAGACCAATATTTAATTCTGAAAAAGAACTCCACAAAAAATACGTATTAAGACATAAATAGTTAGACAATTAATATGTAGTATATTTTACAATACCTATGCATCTACGGAAATTTATCAAACCGTTTTGTTGCATATTTTTCAACTGAGAGCATGCTATAAAATACATTGTCATATCAAGTCAATATCAATTTATGAAAAGTAATAGCAATTGTTTCAAAACAACTGCTAATTTGAAGTGTGAATACAATGAAATTGATTGAGTACAGAAGCTATTTATGTGTGTAAATAACCAGAGGAGGGAGTTGATATCGACTTGTTGTTTTTCGTTTGTTGATGTCGTAAGAATCTCAGTGATAGAGATCTCCAATCACGAAGTTTCGGGCTTAATACCCGGTAGTAGTATATTTTTCAGTTGAATATCAGTCCTTACGTACGAGCAGAGAATTTCGAGGTCAGCACTTGGTTCTTCACATGAGACATTAAACCGTGAACCCTTTGGGGTTTATCGTTACGAACAACATTATACCAACTGTGGTTTTCTCTCCACCCTTCCTCCGTTTCATGAAATAATCTGTCTGTATCTAATTAACTACCCAACCAAAATCGTGCTGATGTCCTTATTTGCCGCCACCTCAAGCGGATAAATACTATCAAACTACAATTCACCTCACTAGAATGTTCTTTTGTACACCATCAACCGATACCTTTGGCGGTTTCGTATTAAAATGCCGTTTAGCAACCACATGCATTTAATATTATTTAATATTTTCAACAGTTTCCACTCCTTTGGAATTCCTAGGGCATTGTAGTTCTCGCTAATCCAAGGTTCCCTTATTTGCTTCCGTATCTGAAAACCAAGAACGCTATAACTAACCCCATGAATAAATTCCATCCAATATTTCCCGTATCGTTTTAATTGTTTTTCATATATACAGTCACCTGATCATCGGATTAAATTGCGCGAGTATTTTGTTTCTCCATTTGAGCCTAAGACTGGCGTTTGCGATCCAAAATATCTTTTCAAAGGGATGGTAGAGTGGTATGACGAGAAAAAATGTGTTGACGAACTTAGTTTACTACCGAGATGTAGAACTGAGAGACTTGCTAGAATGCATACAGCAGGTGTAAGAGTTGATTGATGAGATGTTTAACGTAATTAGGAAAGTATGGTGAACGTAGCTTAGAGCAAAATTTAGAAATAGGAATACAGTTAACAAACGTAAATGCCACACTGAAGACTGGTTTTTCCATGGCTTTTACAAATAACAGCCAAATAGTAATGCAGAATTCATTCGCCTTCTAATGTCTATTACTGGTTTTTTGATGAGTTACTAATCTGACTTATATCAATTTTATAATAAAACTTGAGAATTCTTATCTATTTACAATACATCTCCTCAGAAACGCATACTTTCAACTAATATTAAATCCATTTAAAATGATTATTTCCATTTTTCCTATCCCTAACTGTAATTGTGCTCGGCTTTCCATAACCTTGAACTAAATGGTGATTAGAAACATTAAAAAGTTTTAAACATTGAATCCTCGGGATAAAATGCAGTACAATCAACGTTGTATAACTTGACAACGTTCTGTGTTCAATACGGTGTAAAAATAAGTTTGTAAACAGCCATAGCGGTTTTAGGAGACATACGCTCAAAGAATGTCAGGGAAAAAAGGTTTTGTCAAAAAGAAATTTAAAAAAATTAAACTCTTATTGGATACGGCCATTGAATAGTTAGTGGATGACAAGATTTGGACACTATCGATAAATTTCTAGGCTAAAATCGAATACCGCAAAACATAAAAATCTTGTGATTGATGACATTATATCCCCATTTTTCCTCAAAATTATTCATAATAAGTGCAATAATTTAACTATCTAGTCAGATAACTACTCAATAAAATAATTATCTCAATTTGTCATGAGCCTAAATTTTATTCTATGCATATAAATGAATATGCATAATTTTTATTTACATGATCTATTTCTTGGCACATACAAGATGTCCAAAAAGAGTGATAGAGCGGTTATTATAAAACAAATGAAAGAAAGGAAAGACAAAAAGCGGAGTGGATGAAGCAAACACGGAAAGCTATAGAAAAAAGAGAATTTAAGGAAGATTAGTTGCAGTTCAGAGATAAGTTGCCATTAGGATGCGAGAAACGGCCATCGGAGCTGTAAAAATACCTCGCAATTACATACAATTTAAGACAGATACTTGGCTTGGCTATTCATTAATGGCTGCACTAAAAAATGTACATTAACGAAAACGGGTTGCACAATATTTATAATTTATGAATACATGAGTTTTCACGTAACTTTTTAAGTTGCTCGTTTTGATTGGATGAAGAAAGCAATTCCTAATCAGAGAGATGCTTGACGATTAGATAAGTAATATAGCCAAACGTCACGAAGCTTACAACCCACTATGAGCTTTTCTGAGCTCTCACCCTCACACCAAGAGAGTAATGGGAGTAAATTACACGGGCACCGTATATACCACACGCGCACTTGCACGCACAAATCAGTTACGCACACACTCACCACTCACTTAAAAGGCATAAATAAACCCCCAGTGGTCGTAAGCTCACGGCCTGGACGTAATTGCGCAAGGAGGACTTTTCTTGTCCAGACTACCAGGCAGGTACGCAGGTGAGAGGGTGATCAAAATGGGAACTCAAAAGAAATGGAGGCAGAGAAGCATAAAGTGGATAAAGACGCCAGAAAGTGGAGGTATAACATACTCGAGAAAAAAAGGATATTAATAAAAATAATAAACCCTGACAATACACGTACATATTTTCGAAGGCTGTTTCACCGTAACAAAAGCGTAAAAAAAGTACACCCAAGTAAAACCATGCATGCGCGGGAGGGAATGAAAAATATGTCAAGCACGACCAAATAAAAGAATTCGAGAGATTCTGAGCAATTACGTCGTCTCGGTCCTCGAGCTGCTGCTGCTACCGCGATCTTATACTTGGACTATTTTTGCTCGAATATGTCCTCTTTATAACATGTGCCACAATGAAAGAATCCGTCCACATGCGAGAACCATGGCGCTCCCCAAACCTCATCGCGTTTTCATCCCATTTTTTTCTAATATTCCAAACTCGCAGGGAACTACCAACCTACTCTATTTACCCACAGCGAAAAACGCAAAGAAAATGTTCTCCACCTTGATTATTACTTCCTTATCCCAGGCTGTGGATATGTGCGTGTGTACACCTGCATACTCTCTATACGTTATATCTCCAGCGTCACATTCCCCGCACATTTTGCCGAATTTTCTCATAGAAGACCGGCATTCCAGTGGATTGGGGAGTGGAGAGGGAGGCTTCATGGGACGGGAATGGAGTGGAATAAAAACAAGAAACAAAACAAAAGCCACTTCCGTCAAGTGACTCGCCCACCGCACACACTTCACACAAATCTCATCCCTACCACTCTACCTGTTCAACGCGGCAATTCCACCTTTTCACCTTCCACTAATGGTGAATTTGTCCCGTAAATTGCGAGAAATACTCGAGGCGGTAATGATTTATTCCAACCCCCGAACACTGGTCCGCCTCCATTCCCTGCATAAACTTGAATCCCTCTATCTATCCCAGTTTTTCTACCGATGCCTCAAATCTACGCGTCCCCTTTCTTCCTATTTGTTCTGTGACTGTTCCCAAAACCCCTTCTCCAACCCTAACCCTATCAGAGTCCTTTGACGCCTTATCCCCCAGTTAGCTGATTTCCCTGCCTCAATGCACAACGAAACCTCCATAAGAGGACGGGAATAAAGAATCATCCCTGTATCCTACTCTCAAGACCGAAGAAAGGCAATGATGGCAGAGAAAGCATTCTCCCCTTAAGAGTACGGGTGGACAAACGTATTCTTGTATTCAGTGCTCTTTTAAGCGTGAATTAAAAGTGCTTTGGTGCTTGTTTTAGTTTCATTAAACTGGACTAAATGGTTTGAGAGAATTAATTCCGATTCGGACCATTTCAGTCACATGAATTTACTGTTGGGAACCTGAAAAGGAGATTTCCCCAGCCTTTGCGGAGACACAGGAAGAACCTCGAATTAAAAAGCCTCAGACCGCAAATTCAAATCCCGTTTTGGAGGTTTTTTTCACCTCCTGGGATAATGCAAGGAGTCTTTGTCCTCTTCGTTCCGTCCCATTAAAACAAATAGCCTTGGAAATTTTTCGGCTGCTGAATTTCCTTTCCTCCACCAACCAAATTTGAAGGAAACATGAAGTGGATTTAATCTTATTCTTATAATCTACAAAACTTCGATTCAACACACAATAACCGGAAGACATGTGTATTTTTCACCTGAAAAACTCTGTCGTCGGCAAGAAATAGGAATAATTCATCTGCGGTAGCCAGATCAGTAACCGCCCGTCAAGTAATCCTAATTCCGCGGGTTCGAATCCCGCACAAGGTGTGTACGTTGTCTACGTCTAGAAATTAATAACAATAGCCGTAGCCGTTGGAGACTAGAATCCTAGTTCCACTACCACTAGGGATAAAAAGACACTTACTATTGCTATAACTATAAAACATATTCTCTCTTCGTATCTAACCCATCATTATACAGCTGGGTTATATATTATAATTAGGGATGGGTCGGTTCCACTTTTTTCCGGTTCCGGTTCGGTTCTTAACTTCGGTTCTCGGTTCCGATTCTCGGTTCCGGTTCTTAATTTACCACTTACTTTTCATTGCTCAATGGTAAGATAAGGTAATCAATAATCATTTTCAGAGACTGAATTAGAATATTTCGCGACTTTGAAGCATCTAAGTACACTATTTCACCAGGTTTTAATGTGAAGCCTCCACTTTCGGAGTGTGAGTAGGTTTCAAACTGGTTTTCGCGCCAATTATTTCGGTACCGATTATTTTTGGCCTCGGTTCCGGTTCCGGTTCTAAGCTCAAGAACCGGTGGAACCGAGAACCGAAGAACCGAACCGACCCATCCCTAATTATAATATATACAAAAGTCATCTACAATATGAAAAGTAATGGCTAAAGCAATGGCCCGTAGATAATTAAAGCAATCATTCATTTTTCACATATATCTTAAACTAATTAATCCTAAACAATACATGAAACTTCATACTACCTTTGATATCCCGCAAATATTATTGTTATATTATTTGATGACAATATGAGAAACTCAAGTAATATTTTCACAATGCATTACACACATTGGTATCAAAACATTTTACTCTCTTGAGAGTTGGACGAGATACTTCTGACTCGTCAGAAAGAATATTATTCAATATATTCTCCTCCTATTGTGATCCACGGTTTTATTGCGTAACAGCTTATATTTTCATCGTAAAAATTGAAGAAACCCGTGGCAACGCAAATGAATCTGTTGTCAATTATTTCCACACAGTAAAATGCGGAAATTAATCTGTTATAGAAGTGCCTTATTCAAATTATTGCCTTTTATCAGCATAAGTAACATTCCCGCGGTAAGATTACGAGTTGAATGTAATTAAAAATATCCCACTTAAATTCATCGCCAAATTGGGAAAAATTCAATTCTAAACTGATATTTGACAAGCTTCAAACAAATATTGTAGACAATATTATTACGTAAATTATTGAACAGTATGATATTTTGGGAACAATATCACATATATTTAATATTATACACTCCGACGCCGAGGCATAAATTATTAAAAAATGCTAATATAAATCTAATTTTTTCACCTTTCAGCAACCTCGAGGCTTTGTTAAAAAAATTATAACGAGCAGGGGGGTCGTGGTGCCCTAATGGGTAGAGCACTGAGCTGCTGACCGGAGAGTCCCGGGTTCAAACCCCGGGCAAGAGCCTTTCTATCCAAACTCCACGCGATTCGATTTCCTACGCGTCAGAACTTCGTAGGAAATCGCAGGTGGCCCAGGGAAAGGAACTGGCCCCCATACCCTGAATGTGTTAATTGCCATTGGCTTAGTACGGGGTGAGCTTTACTCTCACCTATGAAAACCAACCTTCGGGTTGAATCACTAAAAGAGTGATATCTAGTTTCCTATCGTGATATCCTAGTTTTAAATTCCGTGCTTTAATACACATCATTACAAATTATATATTCAAAGAACTAACAGACATTTTTACTAACTCTAAAGTACATATTGTTCGTTCACGTGATTTACAATCCACTGGATGAGTGTTGCTCATAACAATATCGTTAAACTCTTAAATGAAACTTCATTACAATTTAATAGCATGTCTGGAACTTATCATTCATAACTTTTCTTCAGTCATCATAACATTACCTAACGTGATTTTAACAAACGCAATAAAATATACGGAATTAACAACGAATAATAAAGGGTATCCATACTGAACGTAAGAAAAACAATCGCTAGGAATGCGGTTAAAGACCAATAAAAAAGGTTTGATCGTTGAGATAAAGGAAACAACGTAGTATCATTCAGGGTTTCAGAGGTTATCGCATGTTCCCACAATTTACAAAATGAAGCCATTAACAAAAAAATAATATTAAGGCTTCGTTAATTTATTGATTGTACTTTAGTCGCAGAGCGTAGGCGCCAAACTAATTCCCTCGCACAAAATTCCATTTGGCTCGGGAGAAAAATCCTGGAATTTACTACGCCTTATAAAATATCCTAACGTCTCTCACTTTCACCTTAATGGTCCCCTCTACGGGAGGTGGAAGTTTCAGGGGGAAGTGGAGTGGAGGGAACGAGAGGGTTTTATTTCCTATTTATTTATTTTTTCCTAATATATATTTATACGGGGATGGTGCCGGCTGGAATGGCTGCCCTGGTATAGTCGGGGTAAAAGGAGAGGGGAGGGGTAAAGCGGGTGCGGTAGGGGATTAGAGGGGTACAAGAGGGTGCGGGGAAGGTGTAAGTGAAGGTGAACCATGACGGAGTGTGTGTGTGTGAACGCGAGGGAGGAAGGGAAGAGAGAGTGTACGTGTGGGGGGTGAGTCTGTGGGTGGGAAGGGAGATATCAACGTTGAGGCATTCGCTCACTACGGGTACTCCCGAGGCTATTACGCTTCAACCCCCTTACCCCACCCCCGAGCCCAGTACACCGGGCGTCACCTCAATTATTCAGCAGGTGCCTCATTAAGTCAGGTCGACGGTGGTGTGGGGACGGGGTGGTTGAGGAGTGGTGGCGGTGGGTAGGAGGGGTGGGAGAAGGGGGTAAAGGGGCGTGGAAGAGGGTGTGGGAGGACGATGAGTGAGGCGGAGGAGGAGGGTTGTGAGGGGCAAGGGGGTTGGGGGGTAGTAAGAGGCGAAGAAACAGCATCCGGTTTCTCCCGACCGAGAGGGAAAAGAGAGGGGGGCGAGAGTTTTATTCTGCCCGAATCGACCGTTATGTGACATCAGTGGGGACTTGGGTCTCCATTGTACCATTATATACAGATCGATACATTCAACCAAGGTGCATAGGGATTTACATTTGCTGCCTTATAAAAATACAACAATACCTGCAAAGGGTTAAATTATTTATTCCTTTTTCTTCGATGTTACGGTGCAAAAAATCGGAAGAAAAATGCATTGAACGAGGAATGTCTTTTTTTAATCAAATCATTAGTCGATCATTCAGATTTGCACCTTATTATCCATCAGCATGTCTCCAGTTGTACTCCAGTATCATGAAGAAATCATTCGTTTTTTATTGTCTTTGATTTCCTCAGCCGTTATTTAATGAAGACTAAGGGTACTCATAAGGAAGAGGATGATAATGGTAGTTCATGAAAATTATATAATATTTTAGCTCTTTTGAAATTACAGTTTAGAATGCATGTACGTTAAAAGTTGATTTATAAATCTAAACGAACCAATTAGAAAGGAAACAGAAAATATCTTCATTTGTAAAAAATGAAACAATTAAAGGAACGGATAGGAAAAATGTTTAATTATTTCACCAACCTTGAGAAAATTATCAATTAATCTGAAAGTAAATATTATTCAGAGTATTTTCTACAGAGTCTTAAAGAAAAAATCGTACAAAATTTTTTTGAATCAAGAACCGTAAGAAACGCTTCTAAATCTCCATTAACCAAGCCAATCGAATTTACTTCACAATGACATTTCCCCTCCGCCTTATGCGTCCTATGTGACAGAATATCCAGTTAGATCCCACCGAGGGGATAATCTACCCCGTGCTGCTTACGGAAAGCTGTGAGGCTTAGCTCACGCAGTTGAACCCCTCCGGCACTCAGGGATGAGCTGGGCGATACGCACCAGCCATCAATTTTAAATCAAGCCTTTCGTCTGCTGCCGCACACTGGCAGCAGTCAAGACCAGTCCGGCAGGAGCATCAGGACGCCTGGCTCTATTTTGCAAAGGTATGACGCCCAGGGTTGGGAAGGTGAGGGACGGAGGCGCGAGAAGCGGAAACGGCAGGAAAGGGGATTTACGGCCAACACTTTAGGCTGTTAGAGCCGTTTTGGATTAGATAGAAGGAGGATGCGGAGGAATGGAAGAACTGAGAGATGCAAAACATGTCATGCGGCAAGATTTCGGACATTTTCACCTTCAACCCCTCCCATCCCGCAAATTTATACGATTCGATTTTTCTGACCATTTTGACTCATTCTCGCAAAGTTTGCTTCATTAATTTCAAAAATATTTATTTTTTAATGGTCCGAAAGAAGAATACTACGAGTAGAGAGCCCTTTCCGAGAAAATCTGGAGCACCAGTAATTTGGTTTCGATCCGCATGGTGACGAGTGTTTATTGCTTCTATTTTTAGTGAAGGGATTTTCCGCTAATCCGAAGAGTCCACTTGAATTCCTCGCCATGAAACCGAATGCGAATTCACCAGTTTCCAATACCAGGTGTCCTGAACTACTAAGAATGTAAAGTATACGCTTTGTGCAAAGTTGCTAACAATGATTTTACAAAAACCCATGATTTTTTAAGCTAATTTCTCACATGGACGAGAGCCTTTGGGCGTCAGAAATAAAAGTATTATCTATGCACCCTCAAAATGTTTCACATCTATGTTTGCGACTTTTACTTCTTACTCCATACTCCAGTTAACACTACAGAGGAGCATATTGCTCACAAGTTACCATTTTTGTTTCGACGCCTAGTAAGTCATCTTAACGAGAGCATTATATTGGGGAATTTTTCTAATCATATTTGCTCAAACTATGTTAACGTAATTTGGCTATCGACACTAACGTTGTACGCTCAATAGTTAATGCTCCATTATTATCAATGAGGTTTTTTTCAAGTTAATGCTACAATTGTATAAGAGATTGAATCAAGAATGTATTAAGTAAAAAGGCGCAATAACAAGAAAAACCAGTCGATATTATGATGAGAGCATTTACTTCCGATACAAAGAGGACAAGGGTTTGAACTCCGGCCGTGGTAATAAATACCCGATCGTCTTCCAGTTCATACGTGAGTACTAGGACTTCCAATGCTATCCTCACAGTAGATCCCGAACGTGACAACTGCATACTTGAGTGTTGCTTGGAGGACATTTAAATTTCTCAAATCCACTCTTCTAACTGGGCTTGAAACTGCGGACTACTTGGATTCATCCATTAAGATTACGCTACCACCATATCAGTGTTTCTCTCCAAACTTCCGTTATTTCCAATAACCTTGCCTATACCACACTCGCACAATGAATGATGTAAATGATTTAGGTTGTAGACAGCATTGACAGAAAGACTAAGAAAAAGTGTTATCAGATTATTTGTTACATCAACTTTTTTCCTCTGGGCACAAAAGTTTTACCCGAAAAATCGACACTAGATACTACTGTTCAATGATCACTGAAAAGGAAGCTGTGATCATAAATCACGAGAAAGCAAGAAAGTGGATGGAACAGGTACTTAAGGGGAATAAAACGCTAGAAGTGGCTTTCGAATATAGATTTCTGGGTGACGGTGAGAGAGAAAATGGTATTTTGGATAAAATGATGAGCGGCAGAAAATATGCGAACATGAAAAAAAGACTGAGGAGATGGAGCCGACAGATGAATGCAATATAAGGAAGAGTACAGACACTTTTTATACACCTACCCCAACCTCAAGAAACGTATTTATTTATCTATTTTTTAGTCTAGCATAAGAGTCCCGGTATCTGAAACAAAGCGTATTAAGAACAGAAGAATATGATTTTTAGCAAAATTTTTCGTTTCGGCTCACAAGGACTTCGGCTATCAAATTTGACCCCAGCAGGAATAATTTTTGTTAGCTCGTGTTTGTTTGTAATAGATTCAGTTTTTATACTCCGCCTAAAAATAACACCTAATCCTAAGATTTATGATGAAACTTCAGGTAACATTGGCCATTTTAGTGGGGAATTGATATCATAATTCTCACGTCGTTCGGTGTTAAACTATGGCCAAAGTTATAGGTTAGCAACTATGGCATTTCATAACAAATGGTCGTGAGTTGTCACTAAAATCCTCACTTTTCATAAGGGCAGAGATAAATTACGGCAGTGGTGCGCTTCGAGAGGAAGAGGCGAAGGAAGGCAGTCGAGTTTCAGCGAAGCACGGAAAGCATGGTCCTCTCTCACGTGTAGAGCGAGTGATGGCGGGCGAAAAGGAATGTCTCAATCACACAAATCATCGCTGCATATTGTCATCGCGCGGGTCTATCGCACGATCGCATTCACAGCATTGCGCCGCTCGCGTTAATTGTCCGCCGACCACAAATATGGCCCCGGTCATCACACCGCGCTCCAACAGTCCAACACCCGCCCACCCCGCCGCGGACTTTGAAGGATGGAGGGAGGGTAGAGCGGGAGGCGAGGCGGCGCGCTTACCCTGATTTGCCCAATTCATCCCCCGAGATCCGAGTTTAGCGATACGGCTTCATCTAAGATGAATATCTCGAGCTAAATGGTACCTCTTTGAGAGGCAATTAGAAGTTGTCGACTTAATCTTAAAATTGAGGATTTAATGGCTCTCCGTTTTCGCTCCCAAACTAGCTACACTTTTATTGATTTCATTCGTGGACTTTAAATATTTTATAATATTCATTTATTTTCCTTTGGTATTTTCAATGGGTCATAAGGTAATTGATAATCTATTAATCTGCGGTTTCGTACATCGGGAAGGATGGGTAAAGGGAACACTACTATTTCACATAAAACTTTTATTCTGCTCGATCAGTTTTTGCCGCAATGCAGCATAGAAGTTTTATGTGGAAATTCAGTGTTATTTTACACCATCCTTCCCGAGATGAGTTACCTAGTCACCTGAGTTCCACCTAATCAAGGCTGAAACCAATTCTCAGTTTCGGAGATATTCTACAGAACGGTGAGTAAAATCTTAATTTAACCCGATGATACTCCATGCAAATGACTTTTGCTATTTTTAAGCTGAGATGAATGAGCGATGAAAAAACTAAATCTAAAAAAATAACTTATTAGAATGGTACAAAAACTCTTAGGCGCATCCGTTATCTCACTTAAAGCAATTTAACTTAATATTCAGGGTTTTATTGGCGTTTTGACTGGGTAGACTGCTAGAATAGAAAACACGATTCTTTGTAACATTTATACCTTTTTCAACTTTCTCCTCCGATTCAAGGTGCATCGACTCTGAGACCTATTGATAAATATGTGAATGTACATTGAACCGGTATTGGTTGTAAAAAAAAGTGTAAATGTTAATAAGCTTCGTTTCTTTTATTTAAGAAGGGGTTACTTAATACATACGTCTCATTTTGAAAAAAAATATCCAAAAATAACGCACTTAATAATGCAGGAGCATAAAACTCAGGCCATGAAGAAAATTAATTTGAACGTTGCAAGATGATGAAGGGAAGCATTAAAGACAAGTAGGTACATAGCTACAGCTAAATTCTGGGTACTCAAAAATTCCAAATCCGTAATGTATGTGCCCACGATTGAGCTCAACTCATGAAAAACTCCTCGGAATGAAATACAAATGGTTTCCCTGAGGAAATACAAAAGTTAAAACCATCTAGGTCTTTCAGAATTCATAATCTAATAGCAAAATAAATGTTCATAAAATAAGGAACTTTTGTGTAAATAAATCTAAATCTCCATGTGTTTCCATTATAAATCCATTCAAGCGTACTTTTAAAGCGGTATTACAGCATTGAACGTTAAGTTAAAGGATTTTCGTAAAAACTCTAATATTTGGTACCCTTAAATGCTTGAGAGTTTCTCACGACTATAGGTGCAGTCGTTACACCTAGACTCCTTCCAGGACAACCAGTATTCACCAACACTATATCTTCCATGGGAATTATTCAAAATTTTTGGCTAGTCCAGGTATCTATTTATGTAAAATATCCATTATTCAGGAAACCTATAATATATGTGCATTACAATGGATTTTTAAGATGGAGTTAAACTTAACTTATATAAATGATATATCTATCCTGCTTCAAATCCATCATGCAATATGAAAACCTGAAAAAAAACTATGTATAACTTTGATTTTAGAGCTAAAATCTTTCTAGCAAACTATTTCAAGCAAAAGCGGCAATCGTTGCCAGTTTTTGAGAGCATATATTAATTTTACGTATCAATACAGGGCCATGTAATTATATAAAGCATATATTTGATAAAGTAATAACAATAGGTTTACTAGTAGTTAAGCGCGATACGCATGACAATTTTTGACATGAAAATACGCGATGGCAATGATTTGTCAAATAATAGCCTTAAGGTGAGCCATTTCTCGGTCATTTTCGAGGATCACGGCAATGATAGATAATTCCTTCCTTTCCCTGGTAATTTTAGCATGCCCCTTCATTCACCCTTGAATACGTATGCAAACCTTAAATTCCGTCAATTAGAATGTACGGAGCAAATTACGATGTGTACGTAGATGTGACTTTCGATCAAATGAGGCTTTTAAACATGCATACCACATTGCCGGATGACTACTACGTAGATTTTGCCTCACTTCATCGACTCTTGCTTTAAATGGTACAGCAGCAACGAAAAGCAACATTCGGCAACATTCTGCATTCTTCGACACTTTGTTGTAATCAACTGGTATGCATAGTGTTGATGAAAGGAGATTTTAGCAATGACGTCCTTGGAAATACATCAGCCTTGAGCATGTGAGTGGTAAAATGACAGGTCAAGCTGTGTACTTATTTCTGAAGATCTGCGGAAAATAGTTTTCTGTTCCTTTTTCAGTAGTTCAAGCTATGCGAAGTTAAGCCATAATTTTGTAGACTAAGAACTAGTATTCATCGTGGTGTAATGCGATTTAATGAACTGGTGGCCAAATGAATATACATCTGGACACGATTAGCAACGTAAAAAATTATATATGGGTCATTCCATGTCAAATTGACCAGGTGTTTGCCCTTAGGGAAACCAATTTTGACCAAATTTGGCATAACGGCTCCATTTGATAAGTAAAAGCAAACCTCAAAGCCTCTTTGCCAAACATGTATCACAAATATCATAAAATTCGAATGGAAGATGGTGGGCGACGGAATAGAGGACTCGTTTCTTTGAAAAAAAGAACTGAGAAAGAGGTTTCGGAGAGCATGCTAAAAGAGTAAGTAAGGGAGTAGTACTGAAAGCCAAGATAGGATAAGGTTTGTCAATTGTTCTCCGAGGCCAGGTGCCTCTCTTCATAATTTCTAAGGCTGTGGTCACACCTAGGCGAAGCAAATAGCGATATGCACGGCAAAGAGTTGGTATACGGTTAAAATTTGGTGAGAAAAAGATGAATGAGAAAGTTATAGAGATCTGAGGCGGGTGCCGCGGTGACCGGCGGGCGCCGCGCCTTCACCCAAAAATATTTTTCTTTCTTAAATGAAATATTACCTCTGGCAAACTTTTTTAATTTGTAAAAGAGGGTTGTGTCTAAAACATATAAAAATGAGCAAAGTCGAAGGTGTAGGTACATCGTCAGAAATCGATTTGAAACTTATTATACACTTTATAAAATAGTATATATTTCACAATATAATCCCTTATTATAGTGGTCCCATTCAAGACCTTTAAAATAAGTCCTTAAGCCCCTTTTAGCTTTAATAGTCTTTGAGATGTATCGTAAAATGCGTAGTAACCTTTGCAAAATTAGAATTTTGCAACGGTGCAATATTTCAGAAACGGTTGCGTATTTTGCAAAGAGGCTATGGGGTTTTCTTTTCCCTATCAAATGGAGCCGTTATGCCAAATTTGGTCAAAAACGGTGATCCTAAACCTCATTTTTGTCTATTTTCTGGTCGAATTGACGTGGAATTACTCATATGGTAAATGTATCTTTTATTTATCGTAAAATATTTCACGAGAAACATTTGAGATTTTATCTCGGTAACGTAAAGAAATGCCTAACTAATGACCATCCAGTTCATATTTAAGAATTTAGGTGAATGGATAAAGAGGAACTTCTTCTGATCATGAAGTATTGCATACTACATTCTGAAAACATATGTGTTCTTTGATTTAAAATAACTTATTTACTTAAAGATAAATATCGCTCATCTATCTTACATCATGCAAGCCCAGTTATAGGTATATTTCAACGGAGGTTTTACACGTGATGGGATAATTCCGGGGGTTTGGAAATGAGGAAGAAATCAGGATAAATTGAGCAAGCTCTGCAAAACCGTAAAATTCTTGGTAACGGATGATAATGAAACATCATGATAATAAGATTCTCATCCCAATCTATGTTTAAATCACTAGAGAGAAAGGGGATAAGAATAATTCAGGGACGGACAAGGCGTATTTGAGTGACTTTACAAGCCTCTTTGGAATGTAAGCCTGGAAAGGTAAAAATTGACGGGATAGACAAACAGTTGTCTTTTGTCTACTGTCTTTTAAATTATGGGCAATTCTCACACACATAGGTAAAAGCTACAAGGAATGTTTCATAATCAATTCCATTCGGAGCGACGATAGAAAATCTGAGGGAAGACAGCATAATGGATCAACCGCGTGGGAATTGCACGAGGGGAGAGCGAACGGGGAGATGGAGCTACGTGAGGGAGGTGAGATTGCGAAATGAGCGTTCGCCGCAATACATGTCGAGTTCTACACCCCGGGGGGACACGCGCAATGGATTGAGAGTGGAAAAGAGAGAACGCAGATGTATAAGGGAGGAAAAACACGACACACACGCCCTGGGGAAGCGGCTGTTACTAGTTCGATGAAGGTGAGTTTTTTTTCTCCAGGATATCCTGAGTCGCGAGAAGTCAATTCGTTACAACATTTGATTGAAAGTTTGACATTCGATTAAAAGTGCATTGATAAAAAGTCGTATTCAAGCCGACGGAGTATATATTTGCAAGGAAAGACTACGCCCAACAGCGTGTAAAATTCATGCATCAAACTGAAAGGGAGAACGGGGGACCGTTCCTTTTCCTGTACCGAACATGGTTTTCAAGAAAGATCTAGTACCCCGAAAATACCACATCTTCGGTTTGTCTGAACACGTCCAAAGGCCTCTCCCTGGATTTGAACAAGGGACCTCCTGTCAAAATCCTAATATTCTACTCTACTAAATATTGATCCTCCACGCTATCTTCTACTATACATACTAACCAGGTTAAAATTTTTAAAGAGCAAAAACGGAAGACATCATAACGTCAAATAGCCGCATTTTAAATTTTTCTCTCTTAAACTATTACCAATCTGCATTATGCTGTCCCTTATCACAGCCCAAATAAATATTTTTCGATAATGAAGAGATCTAGACTGTGACTGAAGATGGAATAATTCTTCTTATCTCACCAAGATGAGAGGGGTCTCAGCACTTTAGAACGGCACATCTGAGGGAGGAGGCGTATTGCTTCTTCGTGATGAGCATTTTCTGGTGCTAGTATGTTCAATTGCTCTCGTTGCTTAGTCAAGGTGTCACGAAATGACCCACAACCCTCTGGTCATGGCATCTCGATTGAAATAATCGAATTATTTTTATAATGTCAAGTTTTCCAATTCAACAAGTTTTTAAAAAAATGAGACTGTATTTAATGTGTCTGTAGGAATTAATGAAAGGATAATTATAACAACAAAGAGAAACGGAATCTAAAAATTAATATTACCAAAACTTTATAATAGCTGAGTGCTTTTACTATATGTATAATTTAAAAATGTAAAAAAAACTCCTAAATTCCAAGAAAAAGTTAGATAAAACTTTCTAGCGCAATCAATCAAGAGAAGCTATTTGAAACTGACTCCTCCAAGCAAACTATTGGTAACAATATACACTGTAGCGTACTTCATGAGCATGTGATGAAGTAGAAGTATCAAGTTTTTTGCAACACGCTTATTTTAAAATACCATGCATGATTTCGTAACACAGGCAGACAATATTGTTTTCCTTTTTTTTCAGGAACACTTCAAATCTTGGAGCAGAAAAGCCCTAATGCACATTTTATATTTTATAAGAAAAAAAAACTGAATTTGAGCTGCTGTAATAGCTATGGTTACATTTCATAATGCCAACACTATATTTCTCTGGAAGTGTTAATAGCAACCATGTGCAATAACGGTTTATAACCCGCGAAATCTTTATAGTCAGGTTAACACTAACCGAGCTAGTTTTCGCGGAAGAATGACCGACGGTCCAGGAACACCTGAACAATGAAAAATGAAAACTCAGACCAAAACACGAGTAAATAGTATTGCCTTCATAATGGATTAATTAAGTCATTTTTTCAACCCAATTCAAAATTATCTGGCACCTAATCGCGAACTAATTGTCGTAAATGTTCTGGCTACGAGAAAAATAAAAATTAAACATGTAAGGGGTAAAAAATCAACAATCGCTATAAAAACAACATGGGCGTAGTTAAAAAGTTGAAGTAAATATTAGGACAAAGAATCCACACTATATATGATGAAAATACAACAGTTCTTTTTCTCCAGCTTTATTTTAGGGACCCCTCGGACATGTTTATCATAGCTATTCAGGCGCGAACTTGCTTGCAGCCAACGGGCAAGGTTAGTTAAACATGAACAGATACAAAAAAGGTGATTTTGGTATTCATTCTGTACTTTATATATTCATTTTTTATTTTTCATTTCCACGCGCAACTTCCATTTCTACAATCATAGAGCTGGATGTTCTTTGAAAATACTGTAAAGTAATTACTAGGTGCACCAGAAACTGCTACGGACCTAGGAGGGGCATGCTTTCCAGAACTTGCTTGAACGGAAAAATCTACTTCACTTGTACGCAGTGATATCCTCCTTATGACGTTATGACTACCTTTCCTTATTTACTCATGCATATTAATTGCCATTGTTTATTAAGTAGCAGTTTTAAGTTCAAAGAAAAGCATTTCATATGCAAAACATTTCATAAAGAGCTGGTAGGTATCTGTCACATTTCTTTATATCTGGGTTGGCTATTTGTCCAAATGAATTGTAATCTTTACCTCATGTTTGTCACTAGTGATAAAAGTTGGCTTCGGCAATATTATTTTTCCATTGTTCGCATAATTTCCTCTTTTGGGCCCAAAGTTTTCAATGCGTGTGCACTATAATATGTCCTGGAGGATTAAAAGCTTTAGGAAATACCTATACGCATGTCAGGACTAAAGAAATCTCGATTGCAATTGTCAAATTAGTAATTCTAATTAATTATCGTGTCAGTGAACACTTTGAGGAGATTGAAAATTGACTTTCAACATAACAGTCTAAAGATATTCTATGCATCAAACAATCTTGATTCCAATATTCTAATAGCATGATGATCCCATTTATTTACATTTATAAATATCAAGGGAGCGTCAAACCTAAAACGATTTCTTTACAAACAGAACAAACCGTTTTCTCACTTCAACTAAAAGCCTACGTATTTTTTTCCTCAAAAATGTAAAATATCCTAATAGGATTTGCAATGCTGTGTCCATTATGATTTTTCCTTGGGTCGAATAACGGTTCGCTAACACTCTTCTCATTAAAGACTGATACTAAAAGTGACTTCTTGATGAGGCCAAGACGAGCATTTGAATGAAAATAGCTCCAGATTCGCTCAAGAAGAACAGTGAAGCCAATTTTTAAAATGCCGGAAGATGCCAGTGGTAAAAAAAAGGAAGATTAAAAACTATGACATTCTTTTAATTTCTGGCCCACAATTGACCGAAGAGAATAGCACCTAGAAAAAAAATCGTAAATAATATATGGTTCTGAAAAAGGGACAAAATAAGCATAAAAGATGGAAAATATAGCAGCGCACTAAAAATTGGTGAATGGCAGAATGAAACATCCAGGAGGTGGGCACATTTTCATTTGGCTTCGTCACTCGTGGCTATAAAGTGAAAAGCTTAAAAAAAACACCTACACGGTCCTATTTCTCTGATCAACGCTCTTTTACACCCCGAGGCTCTTAGGCAATCACCGGAATACCTTTTATGGACGCAAAATAGTGCATGTGGGTCCTACGCGGAAAACACTCCAAACGAGAGGCGCTACGGCGGCTGGCACAGGTACCATTCACCTCGCCACTTCAACGCCATACGACGTAAGAAACATAATATAATAACGCTAAGTTCAGTGCGTAGGCATGGGTTGCATCACATTGGGGGAGAAATTGTGCAAAACATGCTAAATAAATGTCTATGCATAAAAGGAAAATCAGACGTGGACGGGAAATCCGAGGGATTTACTCCTGGTGCTACCATTAAATCACACTCAGGGGTTCGAGGGTCGGCCCTGGGAGATAGGGATAACGGGAGATAGGAGCTGTCGCCGAGTGATGGCGTAAACATAGATTACAATGTTTGCCGCCGGTTCAAGGGATATTGCAGAGGAGTAAGAAAGAAAAAGTTCGTTGCCTGTGAACGTGCTTTTAATCAGCTGGATTTTGATCTAGAGATAACCTACGGAGTGTTGGGGATATACGAGGTGTTTGGGTAAAGTATACAATCAATCAATGAATGGTAATCTATAAAAAAAATTTGAAAAGATAAAAAAATACACGGGTGGACATACATTAGTG
The DNA here is from genome assembly GCA_933228895.1 of Platycnemis pennipes. Lineage (NCBI taxonomy): Eukaryota > Metazoa > Arthropoda > Insecta > Odonata > Platycnemididae > Platycnemis > Platycnemis pennipes. The sequence goes on along the minus strand of OW121856.1, from coordinate 72,277,943 downwards.
AAACGCTATATTTTTGGACACATTATCCCTTCAACCCAATGGATAGTTGTTTCAAAGAATAAATCACAATGAGATATTCAGTACTTCAAAGGAAGGTCACATTACATTTCGCATCCAACAGTACCTGTTAAAATCACACATTTTATCAAAATCGAAAAACGTTTATTGTGCAGAGGCTACCATATAATTATTACAGCGCCCCCAAATATTATATTTATAAACTTTTTTCTTCAAGAGGGATCAATCAAAATTCAACACAACAAAACCGGTGTGTGATGCGCACAAAAATAGTCACTTGAGAGGAGAAAGTACTGAAATACTGAATTTATTTCTAGGATTTTCAGTTGGCTATTAGCTCTTTTTAGAGACGATAAACTTCAATAATAACCTTTCATGTATGCTAATGTACAATTAAGACTTTCATTTAATGATTATCAACCTGAAAATTGATATTATCAGCTATCGATATGTAACATTCCGGGATAAAAATGGCGTGACAAACACTTAAAAAGGACGCACAAAAAAATCTACTAAACTTCCGAAGGCATAATGGACTTCGCCAGAGGGTATACGAGACTCACTCTTGGTTCCTTCCTTCACAAATTTGGCACCCGACTAGCTAGAAACATGCTAAGCACCTACTTCCACATCATGCCCACCAATCACCGGCAGCAACAACCTTTTAAAAGTTTCAATCTCATCCACAATAAATGTAGTATCCATTATCAAAAAGAGACCACTGGATTTGTAACAACACCACTGCCCTTAAATCCTGCCGTTCCACCCTGCATTCCACCCTGACTGAACAGACGTAGGTAATCAAAAAAGTTATTAAACAATATAACTCTTCCTATTTCCTCCACATACATCCCGCGATTAAACTTCTCATCACCTAACCATGCACTAAATATGTATTTCCAGAATTCAGCAATTAAAATCCATCCTAAAAGAACTCAATTCAATCCAAAACATGAAAACTCACCAACTCCCTCCTTTTACAATTCCCAAATATAGTCTACAAACAACCAGTTAACCTCTAAAAATAAGATATACTAATCCACCAATCCTCTGGCACCCTCACGTGATCAATCGAGTCACCGTCCTTCCAACTGCAACCATTGCCCATGTAAAACCCTCCCTCTCCAATATCTTCCTACACATATCTCATACCTAAAGACAACTCCTCCCATCTACGATCTGTCTAGTAATGAATATGAAATGTATAGTGTAGTGAAAATTTCATCCCTTTTTTATACTGAATAATGCTACACTCCATTTTCTCATAGAAACAACTTCGACTTTAACTTTGTGTAATTTTTACATGCTTGAAAATAAGAATAAAACTTTGTTATTTTCCACTAGACTTTAATTATTCAACCGGTTTCAACACCTGATATCATCAGGGACTAAAATGTCAGGGTATTGGGGAGGCCTTAAATAGTGCACTGGACTGTTGGAGTGGGGGTTATGTCTCTTTAGGAAGGAAGGAATTCGAGGAAACGCTGAAGTGTAGACTGGTTGGAGGTTAAGACAGGAAGGGAAGTGAGCCATGGGGATACATCATAGGAGGTTGAGGGGAATATATACAAACAGTTAGTTCAAATATGAAGGCTGTGGCAAATAATGGGGTATACAAGAGCATGAGGTCAGCGGGGAACATATAAAATCCGTCAAATCATTTAAAAGCATAATATCGGGTGAACACCGTCGTTTAACAATTTGGAATTCGTCCAAAAAGTCAAGTTTAAAACCTCTATCCTGGACATTTAATATTTTTGGGTTGAAATTTCCTCGGTGGCCAGTCTCTAATAGATGCTTAGCGTACATTGACGTCTCATCTAAGTATCTAACACACTTCTTATGTTCGTTTACTTTGATCACAAATCTTCTCCCCGTTTGGCTGAGATACTGCGTTACGATCACCACACTCTCAGGTACACAACACTTTTACGCTGTGCATCAATTTTGACTTTAGAATTAAAAAGTAATTTGCTCAGTGTAGTCGGGTTATAAAAACAGACTTTAAAAATGTCTTTGGGTAAATGTCTAGCCATTACTCCATTTTCTCTCCATATTAACAACAACCGCTCTCCTAACACTTCTCTCTCCAACCTTCCTATTCCCACCCTTTTAGTACTTGTTTCCGCATTTACATCTTGGAAATACTGCCAATGTCCGCCACAAGTATTGAGGCAGGACTCGCGAGATAGCTCAGATCTGGCCTCCTAGGGCATTCACACCTCCTGGCGAAACATAGCTCAAAAGGTATTCGTCCCACACCACTTTCTTTACTCTCCCACCCACGCACTTCCTTTCTCTCCCTACCCTTCACCGTAGTCTCTATTGGTTGAGGACGGCGGAAGGTTACCACCGAAACAATTACGTATGGGTTACGAGTGTTTCCTTATTTTATGTTTCTGTGTTTTTTCAGTGGTACTTTGTGTGTGACAATGTGTATTTAAGCTCCATTAAGAGTCTCTTGTATGCTTCAAATATATCTTAATTTGCCACTTTTTGAAGGTACGTAAAATTCTATTTAGCCTATTCGAGGATTCTCCGAAGTTTGTGTTTAAGCAGTGTAAAGGCCTTTCAATACTCTCCTAAACAATATTTGAATAAAATAATCGTCAGAAAATAAGAAAGAGACAAAAAACGGGAAAATTTATATTTCGTGTGGCTCCAGTATACAGCTGAACGCTGCACCTTCTAAATTCCCTAAATATGATAAGCATTTTCTTATTGGCAACTAAAAGCTTTTGCACGTGTGGTAATGAAGTTTACAGCACTCTAACATTCAATATCATGGCATAGAAACTAATATTAGCCAAGTTTAAATCCAAGTTTGACCAACAAAGACAAGTGATGATATATTGAAGGAAAACCATTAGAGTTAAACGGCTTTGATGTGACGAAGCATCGTAAGATTCTGGCATCCCATATTGTGTTAACTTAGGCGTTAACATGAATCGCTATACGACTTCAGAGCTCCATTTCCCGGAGTAATGACCCATGGTGGGTCTAAAGCAAGTTAAAATCCAATAAAACCCTCAATTGCACTCGGAGCAGTTGCACCGAAGACGGATACTGCACTCTATTTTTTTTCTCCCAAGCGGAGCACTCGCTGCTCACCCATCCTCTTGCGGAATGCTTTGACACGGCACACCAATTGAATCCAAGCCTCAATCGAATCCGAGGACGTACGCGACTTCCTTTTTCTTTGCCCGTGAACGGGGAGAGATGGATGGGTGGGGAGGAGGAGGGAGAAAGTGCGAGGACTGCGGGAGTGAAAGGGAAGCTCGGAGAAAGACGATGACGACGGTAAGGCTCACCCGTCGCATCCTCCGCGCGATCGTCTCATTCGGATCCTCTCAAAACCGAATCCATTCCCAGGAGCGCTTTTCAGGGAGACGTCGACGACATCTAGGGGGCTTAGACAGAGGTGTTCAGGGGGAGGGGATGTGTGGGGTGGGTTTGGGGAGGGAAGACCGAGGGGTGGACCGCTGAAGGGGGATGAGTCTGCAACCGTGGCTGTTTCTTTGCGAGCACACTCAAGCGTGTCGGCCCCACGCAGTACTTACTTCCAAGAGCGACTACGGATGCCGGACTTGCGGAGACGAGGCCTTGGAATTGATGCTAGTGCTCTGGCGCTTATGGCTTGGACTCGTAGCTTCGAGCACGAATTCCGCTGCTCAAACACCGTGGTATGGGTTTTCCCTTCCCAATCGTAACGTTTTCCCATAATCTTTATACTTACGTTCTATATTGCCGCGCGAATAAAGGTACCATCGAAACGGGATGACGAGTGAGGAGATGTTCTTATCTTTTTATCTACCAAAAGTACCTGCATTATTAAGGAGTTCGTAAAATAGCGTTTCTAAAATACGCACCTCACTAAATGCGTACTCTGAAAGAATGGAGAGATTTTATTCACCTTATCCTCCTTGGTGAATTTTCATTCATACTGCTAACCTTTACATGACGGGAAGTTTATCTCGTATTCCAGGTAGCTTCAAGCTTCAGGGTAGGTACTTCAAAGTACTGTACCATTTCGACCATCCATCACTCACACCTATCTACAAAAGTTTATTACCACTGACAACGAGTCATGTTACAGTTTAAAGTACATGGAGGACTCTCTCTTGCGAAGATGAAAATCGTTTTCTGGAGTAATCTAAATACCTGAGCGGTCAAGCAGAGCGATTAATATAGAGGATAACTATATTAGAGTCAATAAATATATAGGCCATTATATCATGTGATGAAAAGTAAGATGGAAACAGCATTATAACTATAAAGTTTAAAGATTCCCTTGATAAAGCTAGTTTCTCAAAATACAGTCGACTTTTCAATAGCTTTAAATAATCATTTGCTCCAATGCCATTTAAAGACGATCGAACAAAGATATGAAGTATGAATAACCCTATGACTGGCTCTAATTTAATTTAAGCGAGTACTTCAAATAGTTACAGCAAGTAAAGCCGTGAATCTACGATTTATGGTTAATTGCTGGAACAAAACATTCTTAATTCCTACTTCAAAATATATAAATGGAGAGCATTACACAAAAAAGGGAATCAGTAAATGTGTAGGTATTGTATATCTTAATTCATATAAGAAAATCATAGAATCAAAAACTATTTGGTGACAGTTTTTTTACCGTTTAGGCATTACAATGTTTACAATTTTACTTTTTCGGAAAGAGTGCCAAAAATTTGCGGATTGTTCGGTTGTATCTTAATCCTAAATGCGTTTCTCCTCTACATGAAAAATTGATATTTCCCCGAATGTAAATTAGCACCTACAGACTACTTTAACGTGCGGGTTAATGAGGGTGATAAACAATTTACCGTGTTTAATGGCAACTACTTTGGCCCAGAAAATCTGAATACTGCATTCAACATGCACGATAAACGCCTTCATTACTGTCCAAGGGACTAAAAGGAGAATCTATTCATGAATCATTAAAAATTATCTACAGTGTTTCATGATGTGAATATTGCGAGTGGAATAGACTGCATTCCGAAAGCTGACCATAATCCTCAAACATTAAACAGTGATTTTGTGGCTTGCTACGTTAATATGGAAACCCTTCAAACAATCCGATGCCCAATGAAAGCATTCGAGAGTTCATTAATTGTTATACCACAAATCATAATGGATTTCGGGGCTGCATACAATGAGAGTACATTTCTGGACTAATTAAATGCACGCTAATTTCCCGCATGGACGGGTTGTCCGAAAGAATACAGACTGCGTAGGGCATATGGAGTAATGGCTATTCAAAGAGTGCGAAGTAATCGGATTGTGGGGCGGTAATCCCACCCAGTTTAAAATGATTAACCGGTTGATAACCGGGATGGGAATCACCCAGTGTGAGGCTCATTAGGAGCGAGCTCGACAGACCATTGGACGAGAGAGTACGTATATGTCAGCATCTAGCGATGCAATAACGCTAACGATACCATGTTTGGAAGGAAGAAGGAAAAGTTCGATGGGTGGAGGGAAGGAAAGGCATCAATGGACCGCCGAGGATGCTGCGGTACCCAATCAGAAGCATCTTATAACCATCCTCCGTCACGGTCCCATGCTTTTACTCCTCCCCATGAGCCTTTATAATCGCACAGGGATCTTGCCGCAGCGTATCAGAGGAGGTTGCGGAGAGGGAATTATAGGGCCAGCGGGGAGAGGAAGAAGAAAGACATATATTACCTAAGGTCGAGGTCTTTAGGACAAGCGGGAACTGATGCTTACCTTCCCTCCACAACCCTTTCAACTTGCTCATGGCAACCCTTACACATAAATCCGTTAACTTTTAAGTGGCGATTGTGAGGTCAGCACTAAACGATTGATGGTAGATTAAGCTCTATTTCGACCCCAAATTTCCAAGTGCATGGGTTGGATTTTGATGTAACCGTAACATTCAGCCCAAAAAAATCTGGCGTACCAGCATTCAATCTCAAGAGACCCAAAGGGGAAATCGCTAAGTTGTCCAAAGGTGGAGATCGCTACAGCTTCATCGCCAACGTGAATCTAATCACTGTCATTTGATGAGAGCCGAGTTAAGTAAAAATTATTTTTGAGAGTCAATACCCTTCACCTTTATCCCATGTGCTTATAAGCTCTAAATGGCTATTTCTTATCCCACACGAATTGACAGTGAGTGGGACATTGACCAAGCTAATGCTTACCAATCATATTCGCTCCCAGCATCGCGTTTGATTGGTTTAATAACTGCCTTGTAAGAATATTGAGAAACATCTCTCCATCAAAGTGTATAGGTATCCAAGGTCTACTTGGTTATTCCAAGAGCTACTTCTTGTAACTGGGCTCACTTATATACCTTTACAAATAATACCATATAAGAAAATATGGACTACATACATCCTTTTAAAATTATCATTTAGCGTTTAAATTTTTACAAACTTATCTCATTTCATACATATTCCTCCACCATGACTAATTCCTCCACATTGACAAATTTAATTTTTGATGGGTGCTTCGACAGCAATGGCCATACGCAATGCATATTTATTATCCGTAATTGTGTCCTTGATGTTTCAAAGTCACTATGGATTCCTTATTAGTAATTCTTTAATTTGGCATTCAGATACTTTCGCTCTGGTCAAATAATTCTTAGAACTCGATTTTTTTTTACTATTACTTAATCTTCCAGAAAAGTGCAGATGCCTAATCCGGTCAGAATTACTATGTGCAATTGACTTGCCTTCCTGAACAAAAATATTGCTAATCTGTCATGGACAAAATAGGGACCCTATATAATTTATCTCTACAACTATAATTGCATGTTTACCATGTTTCCAATTAAAAACACACCTGTCACCCCATTCTTAACTAAGCCTCACGAGAGGGATAAATTGAGGTTTTTTTTCTAGGTACATTGAACCTGCGTAATAAATCCGATAATTTATTCATACATAAAGGATTACTTATCACGCAATAAAGAAACCTGGCGCAGATTTACCTCATTTTGATGCAGATAAAACGTAGTATTATGGGGTGAATGCAGATATAAATAAAGCTTTATTTTTTATTATCCCTCCTTTAGCACAAAGGCCACTATTACCAAGGAATTCAGGAATGGAACACACTTCAGGTAACAAATACATTATTTGGTATATAAAAATATGATTATTTGTGCAGTTATGTGGTTCATATAAAATTTTCCTCTTGACAGGGTGGCATATGGCTAACCATGCTAACATAAATATTAATAAGACACTGTATATTAAGTTACTTTTGTGCAGGTTTTTGACAGAAAAATCCAATAATAACATTTATTGTCACACTGAGGAAAATTTAAGTGCTCGGGTTGTGTAGTGATTTGTGTGCTGGTATCAGCTCGAGAGGCTATTTTCAAATGCCGACAATGACATATTTTAATTGATTGCCTGACCCTTACTGGAGTTCTCTTTGGACAGCATTTTGTGTTCAGTGATCTATCCGAGTCGGATGGAATGTCTTTCGCATAGATAAGGCTAACATCTACACCAGGTTTCTGTCCACTAATCTTCCCCACCCTTCATTCCCATCCTCATGCCATTCCTCCAGGTCTTTAACGCCTTTAAGTGAGGATAATAATTTAAAATCCACTGATTATGATCCAAAAATCATTTTAAAACTTTGTTCTAATAAAGGTGTACATTCGAATGTTTGAGGGCAAAGTAGGGAGCACAAAATTCTATGTTGATGACTGAAAAGAATGTAATCTAAGTTCAGTGCTCCGTTCAACGGATTGGACATTGGACCTTACATCCTTTGGCGCCGTATGTTTCGATCAAACTAATGCCTAAGTCAACGGTGGACGCCCCGCTTAACTTGTATCCGTTACAAAACCCCCGACTATCTTTAATTGCGTAAATGATATTAAATATCGTTTGTCTTCCCTACTAACAACAAAATCAGAAAATTTATTCAAAAAAGGAGGTGTATAATCATATTCGTTACCATACCTCAACCAAATCATAGTTCTAAAACTGCCCAAAGCTAATACAACATCGTTTGCTAATATTTTATATGAATTAATGCTAGTAGTTATCTATTTTTTCAATAGTCTTAGCCTTATTTTATCATATTTGTTTTTTCTTGAATATTACATCAACCCTTATGATTTGTCACTCATTTGCTCATTCTATTCTCATTTACACGCGAATACGAGGTTTAGTAATAATTTCACTTCGGAAGATAATATAGGCTTCCAACTGATGTCATACCCGATCTCATCATGAAAATCTGAAAGGAAATCGAAAGATAGAGCGAATAAAACTATCTATTGCTCCGGCCCAAAGACTCCTACCCAAATGAAATCAAAGTCTTCAAGAGGTTAGCCTCGGCTGGAAGGAGACTTCTCCTTCGAGCATTAAGCAGAATGGGTCGTATGGCGTGAAAGGGAAGCATTTTGGATGGGGGTGGTTTGGAAGGGGAGCGAGAGACGATCACGGGGTGGTAAAAGGGGGGTTAAATTTAAGGGTGGATCAGTACGAACGTCCATATAACCCTGGAAGCAATCCCTCCGTCCCATCTCGAAGGGCTAACCCTTTACTCTGGGTCCCGGTCGTTTCCTCACCAGTCGCCGCATGAATGTCACTTCGTCCTTATAGGGAGAACGGGAACGAACCACTTCAGGAAAGCTTTCGAGTTCTTTTCACCTCCGCGCCGTTACGCCTTTCCTTCGAAAAATAGCCTCCCTCTGTATAACAGGCCTTTCATACCCCCAACCCTTTTCCGCACCCACTACTATATCACCACGTTTTTTCTTAACCTCATTCCCATCGAAACAGACCTTCAATCTTTCGGCATAGCAGACACATATAACCAATTTAAAGTCCCGATATTTGAACTTGCTGCCACAAAGACTCTCATTTTCACCACTTCGTTATTTTTCTTTTATTTTACCGGAATTCTTTCAAAATGAGATAGAATAATGTTAGTACTTTCGTCTTCCATATTAATATTAACGTTCATAGAGAAAAACGTCTCAAAAACTCCTCAGCATACCAAAACCGCATTGCAAATTTCTAAAATATAGCATAAGGAACATGTCTTCATTAAAGATGCTGGTAACATTAGCAAATGGGAGTGTAAAACTATATAATTATAGAAGCCGTCAGCATTATCCGATCATAAATGGAACACGTTATCCAATATTTCAGGAAAATAATACCTTTCTGCATATATTACATTATTTCTATTTATTCTGCATACATTACATACTTTACGCATACGGATAAATTAAGCATGCCACGGGAGCCAGGTTGATGGCGCGTCAGGTTTGCAAACCATGGGTCCGAAGTATATATTATAGGAATGGATGTATTGTCCACCTCTTACTTGAGAATTGGTTAAACGATATGACATGACCTAAGATTTAATGGTACTTAAAGCTTAAATTCTGTCATTTATACGGAAATATATCTGGGCAATATTTGAACACTAGAGGTAGACACTTTGGAATCATTCGGTGCATTATATTTAGCACATTTTTTCACATCGAGAAATGCAACTATCACGTTAAACAAACGGATTTTATTTTTAATACTTTGTCATGTTTTTCCGGTCAATTCATCACACCTATTAGGCTTGGATTACGATTATGTATTATGTCCATTTTTTAATAAATCGTTCTTCAAAATTAAAAAAATCTTCCGTGTACCGCTAGCAGTACAGGCATTTTTGTATTCGAGTAAAAGGATAGTTATAAGTAATTATTTAATTGCAAAATAATTCATCTTTATTATTCACGACGCTTCGTCATTACTTCTCGACGCGTTTACCACAAATCGAGGAAACGTACAATGGTCATCAATCAGTAAAATTTTCCCAGAGGCGATATAAATTCTCATTTTTCGCATTTCGTTGTTAACACTAAATTGATTTCTCTTCCGATTTAATGCTTTTCACTGATGCACTGTGGTATGTCTACACTCAGTTTTTCCAGCCTCAGGCAGTGGAAAAATTCAGTCACGAACAAGTTGATTGACTTAAAAAACCGCTAGCGGTCGTTCCAGCCTAAATTGGTGAAACTTGCTTTCAGTGCAAACTAGGAGTCGTTCAACATAGATCGTAGATTCACCTTAATTCCGTGAATAGGATTGAATGTTTTTGCGAATCGATATTTTTCTGCCAGCCTAAAGATAAATCACAAAAAGGCATCAAAATATAAATGAGAATGTTTACTTTAGAGACTCAGACACTGTTGTGGCCAAGTATGGAAGACCACGAACCCTATTCCTCTGCTAAAACAAGGCACTGAGAAATGACACTGCTTTTTAAGCTTCATCTATGTATTTGACCAGTTAAATTGCGTAACTAATCTGAACTATTGGTAGAGTAAAAATAACTTCAAAACTAAACAATTTATTTTCAAAGAGTGTAAGGTATTCAAGAGAACATTAATTTTAATATCCTTATACCAGCTTTTCAACTCTTGCAGTTTACCACGCTTGATTATTTTATAAATGCTAGCTAGAGTCATTAGTAACAAGATTCACCGTCATATGAGGAGAGTAAATATACTTCCCTCTACGAAGAGGAAATGAAATTGTTGCAAATATTATGAATTTTTAAAAAGGATGGTTTAAAATATTTCTTTTAGCTTTGAAATAAACCACTAAATTGAACTTTAACATTGTTTTCATTCCAATTAAGACGAAAATAGGCTGTCAATACTTCGATTCTCATGTATACTTTTTTTGAGCTAATGTTGGAAATAAACAGTACTATTTTTACACCTTTATTTTCCCATTGTAGTGCGTCAATAATTGAGTGCCTTCATGCCTTCTTCGGGGCCCCCACAGAGTAATTCTTTCTCCAACCTCTTCTCCCTTCTCATTGTCATAGAAACGACCATTAGAATACCATCCCTGCACACTTTTAACCGTTCTTGCCTCGAAGGAATATTGTGTCCAGTGGAACGAATAGTCCATTTAGTCAATCGCATTATTCTCTGATGACTTTTACCGTGTTCTATTTCTCCGTTCAAGGAAATATGAAATATTTCGTTGAGAATTGACTCTTTACATTTATGTAATTCTTGATATATTTCGTGAATCATGAAATAATATGCAAACGAAAACGAGAGATCATTCGTAATTAATGTCATTAGCTTTAAGAGAAAAAGGAAAGTATCGTTCACGGAAGGTGATTCTCGAGCTAATTTTGCAATGTAATGGCATATTATTGAGCCAATATTCATTTAATAATTATAAATAGTCATTTACAGATGATTTAATATTATTTTTACTATATTGATGGGCGGAACAAGGTAACATAGGTGATATACGTACGAGAGTTGATCTTAAAAATTCTAAAACATGCAATAAAAATAAAATTAAGAGCTGCGTTTGCTGAAAAGAGTGTAACCTACATAGCTCCGTGACTAGGTCATATCTTAATGTACTGTCTTTTAAATAAAGCTTAAGTATTATACAGATACGATGTATCAGCATCCTATTCTTTGATCAAAGAAATGTAACTACATATATTTTTATAAGCAACTGAACCTTCTGCCCGAGAAATCACACATTAATTTACGAATTACATCAATAATCACTGTATATTACCATATAGTTACTCAAAACAACCAAGGCAGTATAATATGTATTCGTAAGACTAAAAAGTGTTTTTTTATCTTAAAAAATGAGAGAAAATGTATCTGTTGTCATAATCAACTAATAATTATTATTGAAACTTAATTCCTGAAAACAGGTTGTGAGTAATCGTATCCAATAACAAAAGGCTGATAACATTGAAGTGTATAGGATAACATTCATTATATTGAGGGCTACTTAGAGAATTACTTAAATAAAATTCCACTGAAAACAGTGGCCTTATATATTAAATACAGTGGACATTGAATCATGCATTCAGATCATCTTTCTGCGAAATGAATATTTCCCAATCGAAATGGTTCAGTGAGGGTGGGCTCTTTTCCTATTCTCCTTAAGTGATTAGAAAACAAAACAAAATTATTCCTTCCATCAATAAAAAACGTAGACTTTTAAAAAATAGCAAAGGTTCATAAATCAAGATGTTGAAATGCTAAAAAAAAATGTTTTGACGTTTCAAAAAATGTTCTCCAAATGTGTATTCAACTACCATTAATGTAAGTAGCTCATGAGTCAGTATATGCAACTTTAACTCCTATTTCTAGCTTTGAATATCACCTTCATTTTTGAAAATATTCCCGAGAAGAAATTTATTTTTCACAAATGTTTTTAAGGTTTACACAAATGACATTTTTCCCCATTTTTAAGGCCGAAACGTCCGATACCTGTGGTGAAAAGCTTTATTTTTTACCTCGCGTGCCTCTTTTCCGGCTCGAATGCTGACGCAGTTATTTTACACAATTCAAACACACAATTTCCGATTCTACTCCCTATTGCATCGTATCCACCGTGAGAAACCTGAGATTCCGCAATAAGCATTTGCGACAGCAGTTCTAAAGAAACTGAAGCCAAAGGTAAAAAAACGAATTCTGGAGGATCTGCAAAGGAACATTGCAGCACGAAATGCTTCTGTTCGACATAAACACGTATTTCCATCCGAGACTTTTCCAGCCGGCCCCTAAAAAAAACTAAATAATCCCCTGCCGTTCATGCCAACAGATGCTAAATAATGACCGTCTTTGACACCAATAAACTGACAGATTACAACAAGTAAATGATTTACTGCAACATTGTTCTAACCACGTGGACCTGTATATATGCATATAGGAGGAGGGCAGAGTGGGTTCGTAGAAGAGAGAATGAGATTTTCATGGCATTTATAGAGGGTAAAATGCTGAGGAGGAGAGGGTCAAAGGAAAGTTATTTTTGATTGTATTAATATATCTGATAAGTTAGCCATAGTGAAGATAAAAGCAGCGTACAAGAGGGTTTCATGCGTTAGTGAAAGGCAAAGAGGAGCTGGGACGCTCTATCGAAACCTTCTCTAATTATTAGAAAAATACCATAAATGTATGGCAGTTGCCAGTTCCCATTCAATGCCATTTTAATTCTCATTCAAATAACGGTTTCTCTTTTCTCAATATCGGAACAGTTTCAAGCAAAATTTTGGGTTAAAACGATAAGTACGAAAGAAATGAAAGGAGGAATTTAAAACTACCCTCTCTTTACTGACCGGAATTGAAAAAAAAAATCCTGAGCTCTATTGATTTTCTTCCTCGTTCGAGTGAAAAATGTGTAATTGGACATGTGTGATAAAATATTGTTACTAACTATCCCTTAATATTTAATTTCTAACATTTTTCATCGCTTTTCTGCCAGTTACTTAACAATATCACGTAAATAAAATATTCGTGACAGCAATAGGTATATAAGAGCATACGGTATCTTTCATGAAATTATCCAGCCTACTTGGCCTTGTACGAGTAGAGTTCAATAGAATATTGAATAAAAACAAAAGCCACATACATCGAAACACTCCTAATATTAAACAAACAGAACTTTCTTCAGATGTATACCAAACTATATATACATAAATAAAAATTGGGAAATATTTCTACGTGCTAAAAACAGCATTTAGGGTAAAAACAGTGGAAAATTTGATAACGAAAATGAAATTACTTAGTAAAATTCCACAGACTTCTATTAAAACCGACTTAGGTTTCTGACTATTGTGTTGATAATGACTGTATAAGTCGAAACCTAGGTCCGTTTTAATAAAAGTGTGTGGAATTCTACCAGGTAAATTCATTTACATTATCAATTTGTGGTTCCACGAAGTCAAGCCTAGCAATTTGTTATGTAGTCGAAAATTTAGTTTATTTGCTTTTAGTTTATTTGCGTTAAATTTAGTTTAAGTTCATCATATTCAGATTATTTTGTTGGGTGGAAAGTGAAATAATTAAAATCTAATACTTTTATGATACACGTTATCAACTTAGTGGCATGCATAAGAAATGTTATTCTACTCTATTACTCTAGACCTAGTATCTAAACTAGATCTAGACCTAGTATCGAAAGGCTTGAGTCTTGTCAAATTACAACGGTGACGCAAACGATAGGATATAATGTTTTTGCTACGGTCAAAGTTGCATAAAGTTCACTGGAGCACATAAACTCTTCACCTTACGACTGAGCCTGTTTGGTTAATATTGCCTTCTTAATGGAAAATATGTCCTTCAGGCACGATAATAACGACAGCTTCCATAACTAAGTATGTACCTAAGTCTCACCGCTTTGGGACTAGCATAATACCCTGATTGATTAATCGTAGATTACAGGGCCTAAAATGGCAATAAGAGAATGGATTACTGGTCTATTTTCAATCACTGGGCACAGTAGGACGTTAAATACAGGCTTTAAAAACAAATTACAGTTCTACCAGGTTGAGTGGCTCAGATGTTTTAGTAGGAAATTATCAATTAGTAGCTAACGTTAGCTGTCGCCTCGGAAGAGCTTTCTCCATAACAAATAGAAGACAGAATTCTACACGCACTTTTATTCGCAAGTAAGAAAGAAATTATAAAGCAAAATAAAGATACATCAATTAAAAATAATTAGCCATTCCTATTGTCCAAAAAAATCAAGTTTCAACCAATGCGTTTATCATTATATCATATTATTTTCGAAGGAATTAAATATGGGTTTTTCATTCAGCAATTTCCTTTTTATTATATGAAGAACCAAGTATAAGTCAACGATAATATCATTTACTTCTAGCAAGCTTTAGCTGAATGCTTATTTATTTATTTCAAACCTGAGATTTTCATTATACGTTTAACTTCGTATACAATTTATTTTTAATTTGTCATATTTTAACTACCCATAGAGCATAATTTTTATCCACATTAATTTTCAGCCTGACCATTCATTTCACTACTCATTAAAATAAATTTTGCCATGTCCCGAGGCTATTCAACTTCCTGCCAGCAAAATGGCCGTGTATTCCTTTTGTTTGCTTACTCCGCTGAGGGTGAAATACGCTTTCTTGTTGGTATTTTTAAATTTATTTTAGAATGATGCAATCAAGAACCATTTATGTGCATACCTGACAGCATAATAATCCATTAAAAATATTTTCAAGAACAAGCATTCTATTATTCACTCAAAACCAGAAGTTGGTATACTGGATTCTGCAAAGTGTAAGGCAATACTCTTTCTGAGTTTTACATTATGAGTTTCATTCAAGGTAATTTGAAACTGCAAAATTTCAAGCTTGATTATTTTTTCAATAACATATTTTTATAAAACCTAATCTTTCCTATTTATTTATGTCAGACAGTTATCGAAAAGGAAATTCTCCGGACCACTGTATATATTGTATTAATTCATGAGTTTCAACATATGACATGCTCCTAGTTTATTCAAGTCCGTCAGTAGCCTCTCGAATCAATCATTTTGTGACAATCCAAATGTAAACACCCACAACATAAAATGAGTCGTGACCTGCAAAGAGGCAAAAACTTTAACATTGGTATGATAAGTCACAACTATTTAATGTTTATCCATTAGATACTGTCTGAGAACAATCCTCAATGCAGATCCTCAGAAGAATTCCAGTGCCTTAAACGCAGAGAACTCGATGTTATTGGGCTTAGAAATATTAACGCCAAATCCAATGCGAGATGCAACTAATACAAATAAATAAGATGTGTGCCAGTGACGACCTTCGTGCTCTGCTGACCCTTAATTTTCCAGGAAAAGTTCCACATTATTATTGAAATTTCAATTCAACTATCAAATCCTTAACTACTCGCAAAGTATACAACATTGTTGAACCGCGAAAATAGTATTTAGGCGTCACAGACTCAATAAGTTCACTGTTTGGTATTACAACAGAATTCTCGTCAATTCGACGCGAAACAATATGACGTCACAAAGTCAGCAGCATGGAATTTCTCGTCGCGAATGTCTCCGCCTTGACTTATACATATAATGCTTTCCGGCAGAGCGATAGGATTTTATTATTTCACATACATTTGAAGTTGTTCCGAAAAAACATTTCATTTCTCGTGAGGCATGTGACTATCTAGACCATTCTAAATAATCGCAAGCATGATGGCATGCTGAGATATGGCGAGTGAAAAAAACTTTCAATATTACAAAAATTAGATTTTTTCGGTCAGATAAAGAAATAAAAGAAAAAGATCAATGATCATTTGGATATTTTTCTGAGCGAAAGAAAAAATTGCTTCTCTTTTTATCACGGTTAAAATTTAACCCTAAATACTGCTTATGATCTTCTTTAAAATTTTATATTTGTGACATCATTATGTATTCTTGGACAGGGTGTTCCCATACAAATCCGGAATCAAACCTGTTTCCTATGGCATTCATATTTATTCATTCGTTTCAATCGACTGTGAGCCAAACTCCAAAGTGATATCAACGTTCTATATGGCTATAAATGTATACAATATTACCCATTACTATTGAACACTATGACTGAATTTCCTTTTCATTTGTATCATATTATAACGGACACCTTTTCCCAGATCCATGTCATAAATTATTTATCTCAGTAATTTCTTAACATCTATCTCAGCAACACCTTTATAACACCTCTCGTTAACGCTACTACCATGTCAACCAGATAATCACACTTGCCATGCAATAAAATATTTCAGGGTTTATTAGCGTGAAAAAATGTCCTAATAGCAAATTTTTCGAACATGATCGGGCGATTCATCCCGATAAATCTTGATGTAGTTATTACAAAATTTTTGCCAGTGGAAGATCAGTTTTTATGCCTTTTTTGGCTTGTGTTGTAATATTATTTTTATAAATACTCTGTGTTGAAACAATCTGTTATTAGGGTCTTTCATGTGAACTTAGAGCACAAAATTTGTTGGCAAAATATATTTTTTAACATCCTCAAATAATCCCCTGCTTTGATACCACACACGAGTAGCGTTCTTCACTGAAGTCGGTAATAGTAATTTTTCATAAACCTTGCATTCCATCCGTCTCTAAATTATTCATGGCGGCTTCGACTCTCTTCCCCTAGATTGCGAAAATTTAGGTAGAATACACTCTCGTTAATGGGCATAATCTCCATTTTTCAACCTTTTATCAGCTTCCGCATGATGATGATTACTTAGTGATAATACTGTCTGTCTTCCCATCCCAATATCGTTCCTAGTCAATATAGCCACCCCTTCCCTCACCAAATTTATTTCCCTTTTATTCCGGACCCTAGGCAACTTAATGCCATTCCTTATGATCCCCTCAGTACCCCGTCTCTTCCCCTAAGCTCTTACCCTTTAACGCCCACTTTTCCCTGAATTCACGGCGGCACTATAACCTTTCTTCCTTTGAGCTCTCTCTTTTACCTTACCCTTTTTATTCCTAATTGAACTGTTTCTCCTTCTTCAGCCCTTCTCACGCGGCACACACGGCATTGCCCTATCCTCCCTTAGCCCCTAAAACTCCCCTCGGGAATTCTCGATCTCCTTGCAGCCCACTGCTTTCCACAAAGTTTCCTGGCAACATTCATACCAAACATACCGACTTCACCCTTCCCTCCAGAGGTTGTGATGCTATTAATATATATACATAGAGAGAGAGAGAGCCGCTGTATCTTCGATTCCTCAAGGACGTAAATTAGCAGGCATTTCGGCTCTTTAGAAGTTGACAGCGGTCATTAGTGAAAGGGGGGAGCGAAATCCGAGGTCATTAGCAGTGCCAGTGAGTCTTGGTGGTTTGGCATTTACGGAGATGAGTGAAGGTTGAGAATATCCCGGCGTTGTCCTTGGCAAAGAACACCAAAACGGTTATATTTTTTAATGGAGTGGTGAACTTGAAATATCCCCATCATAAGTGTTTATAAGGCCACTGAAAAACTGCTACAATATGTTAAAAAGGAGAATCTTTACCATGGACATGCATTACAATAGGTATGTGCCACACTGACCGGATCTACAGACTTAAAAGGAGGTCATCACCTCTCTTGTGCTATCCTTATCATAAGCACTTGTTTAAAGAAAGTAACAAGAGACCGTGATGGTGTGTCCAGTAGAGTGGCTTCTTATCTCGAGGATCCGGGTTCAAAACCTATCAGTGTTAGAGATTTTCCATTGGCATACTGGTCACCACTTGGATGCAGCATGAAGAGCAATTAGAGTGCAGAACTCCGTCCGTCGATACTAAACCGCAGGTCCTTTGGCAAACTTTTTTCAGAGTATTCAAGTGCTGACACGGCGGACTTCACTCCAACTTTTCTCCACCCCTTGAAAAATTCCTACCTATGATCAATTACTCTACCCACCTCATTTTAAATGGCGCAAATGACCTAAGAAGAGAATCGTAAGTCAACATATATATACTCTACATCTAAAGGAAAGCAGATCGTGTTTGTGCATAGCATGATGATAAACTAGTGATCGTTATAATGCTAAGAGTTGGTAATATAGTTTTAAAAAGTCATTGCTGGATTATGTCATATCGATATTCCTCTTTCAGGTCAAAGCGGAAAGAGTTGGGTGCATTGAGTTTAATGCATTATATGCATTATTTAATTAAGTTTAATGCAGTGAACCATGAAGTTTAATGTATTATATGCATTATTTTTGCAATCTGGCGAAATAAACATAGATATAAACTACTTTACATGCAATCAAACTTTGTGAGAAAATCAAGGCTTCTACGGAGTTCAAATGATGAATGATTTCTTGGTATATTAAGCATTTTTTTCAGATTCCTTTGATCAGTTTTGTAACAAAACAAGTTTATTAAAATAGTGGATAACAGTAGGGCCAATACCTATGAGGAAAGGTTTTGGCCCTTCTATTAAATCGAATGTCCTGAAAACAAGAAACAGAAACCACACCAAAGACGGGAGGCTTAAGTCAGGTGTATTTTTTATTCATTTTTAGAGTATCATTAGGCTGGAATCATCCGAAATAGTATTCTTCAATTATTAATCATTTTTAAATTAGTGTAAAGCTTTAATAAAACATTTTATTCCGATTCTCCTTGTTTCTGTCAGGAAAAAATTACTGAATGGCAATTAACCTAGGCCATATTTTTTCTGAAGGCAAGAAATGAAAAATAGATGCAGGTACAGGCTGACATTCCAACTTAAATTCCCTAAAGCCTTAGGCAATTCCTGCAGTGGTAATACATGCACGGATGTAGTCATCTCTATCCTTAGCGTCAAGGAGTACATGGAGTTTTTTCCTTGCAGTCAAAGTACATGCGGAACTATCAAATTGGCCTCGGAAATGTCCTTGGAAAAAAGGTTCAATGAGCAACTACGGCAAAAAACCGGTATTTCACACTAATTTCTTCTACCTTGCCATGCCAACCAATTTCAAACTGTTTTCATGAAACTTTTCCAAGCTATTCCAGTTTCACCACTATACGAATTACAACGGAATTGTTAGAGTGGGGGAGGAATGAATGAGCAAAAGTGGTCATTTCCATTGGTGATGCTTATCCATCTAAGAGTTACAGTTTAACTATTTCAAAATTGTATGTTTGGAATTGTAGGTACTATGTTTCCAGAGGCAAACGAAACTCTCAACTTTAAATTAAATACCATGGAAAGTGTAACTTTAAATAAATTCAATTCAGTATGCTCGTACAAGCAGTCAGTGATATTTCACTACCTTGCACGACAAAATTTTTTGTCACTAACCCTTCATGCAATAATTAGTGCAAGAATTAATTAGTTTACCATATATTTATCACCAAATATTTCAGATTAAGAACTAGATGAGAGTTCACTCTATTATTTTCTTCTTCAACTTCTTGTCCCTATGCCGCTAACAGGTGAGGAGAACCCGGATAATATCGGATACGTGTGCAGTATAAACTTCTTAAAAAATTACCTAGTTAGAAGAGAACAGCAGATAAAGTCTAGCTGAGGTAATATTCTATCGCTCGTATGGCTGATAGGGAGACGAAAAATTGAATCAACATCAACAATAATGCAATTATTAATGAATCTGATTTCTCTCAATAATGCTATCCACCAAACTGATTTCTGGATAACTTATCTTAAAGCTTTACTTGCACCGGAGGTATTATATTGGGTTTTATAATCACGAGGTAACAGTCCGGCTCAGGGTTGATAAAAAAAGGCAACATCTTTAAATATTTTAAGAAGTGGACCCGCTCTCTATAACGTAACTCATTGTAGGAAACCCAAAAGAAAGCTTTCTGAAATATGTACGCCACTCTACAAAGTACATGCGTCCAATCCCGCCTCCTTACTCCTCTAGCGTTGGTCCTTTCATGCTGCCTTAAATATTTCACACAGTCCCTCTTTTTCCACTCCCTAGTCTATATAGTTTCCTTCTCTCCCGCCTCTGTTTTCTCCTCTCATTCCTCTTCCATCCTCTTCCCGAACGACTTCAGAGACTCCCGCTCCTTCCATGTTTGCGCTTTCATTCCTTTCCTCCCAAAATGAGTCTCCCTCAGGTACAATTCAGCCTGGAAAACGCGAGCATTTCTACGTTTGTTGCCACGTCATTCATTACGGTTCAATTTTTCGCTCTTAAGCGCAGGCTAAAACTTTGTGCGTCCGTTTAATTTGAAACTAACTTGGAGGAATTCTATAGGGAAAAGTCAATTAAAGGGCCTGACGATAAAATGTCAAATCATGCTAATTACTCCGGGATAAGACGGAGATCAGAGCACTGGCGAGTAGGGGTCAATTTTATTACGTTCGTCGAATGCTCAACAATTACAATGGAAAGGGAGAAAAATGTCTTAATTCCTTAAATAAGCACCCATCATAAGTACTGATCTCATCCAAAAATATGTTATTAGTTTGATATAAGTTATCATTTTTATTACTTGAATATTGATAAATCCTTTGAACTGGATACTTTGGTCAATTTTTTAAGCTTAGATCCCCGTATCCTACGTTTCGCTAATTTTATAAGCATTCTTATTTAATGACTTATTATATTCCTTTGAAACAGCTTCCTAAGCCTTGGGGATTATAATAATATATAGAGAAACAAAGGCTACGGAAATAAAGGCTTAAACATTTGACTCCAAATTCAAGGAATATTCATTATTATTAGTATTATGCCTATTAAGGCAGGTTATTGCTGGACAAAAATTCTTCCCACAACCGTTATCATTCAAATGATATTTCTTAATAGTTCCGCTTTATTCGAACCCGTGATTTATATTATAACTAAACCATCTGATCATCTCTTCCCTCTATTCCGCTTCCTAAACATGCCTCTGTCTATCATAACCTTTATATGACATTAAAATAGCCCTCATATCTGAATTCCAAAGTTTGTGATTTATAAATACAATAGGTACTCGCCTATACACTGTGTTCTAGTATCCCAGCGGCAATAATCACATGGTGTATATTTGTAGCAAATGAACTATTTAAATATAGTGTGAACTCTTCGAAATAAGTGTGAAGTGTATTGTCTAAGAAAGCGGTGTTGTAGATAGGCACGTTTCCAATAATGCTGTGTTTACGACAGTCCTTTATATTTGAAAACGTATGCTCTTAAGGCTTTCTAACATTCCTTCAACGATCTCAAGTCCTTACGATTTCTTACCAGTTGCAATGTTGCGACCATCGAGAATTCCGCGAATAGCAATAACGCCCAGGCAAATTTAGGAATGATTCCACAGAAAAAGCCCATTTACCCGTTCCTGTGCATTTTCCTTTCTCTCATTCGCATCTCCAGCAGCTTCTCCATTTCGCTCCACTATATCTTCGTACCCCTGCCTCGAAATTCCTTCCTTTCCTCCGAGACGCCGACCCAACCAGTAACTTCCTCCACCTTAAGTCCCTGCCGATTCCTTCCTTCCTTTCCTCCTTCTACGCGGCGGAGCTCGAATTCTCAACGCTTGCCTCCCCCATTCTCCAGACCTCAGATACGCCCCTACTCACCTCTCTTTAACTCTCTCCCTATCCCTCAGCCATCTATTTCTTATTCTCACGACTTTCCGCCCCTCGCTCGTGCTGCAGACCCCCTTTCTCCTATCCCCCCCCCCCTACATTTTCTTCCCATGCATCCCTCCTACTTTCCACGGAGGCACCCATCCGTTTACTCTTTCACCTGCACTGATATGCTATAAACGTCTTCCGTCTGCCGTTCTCCTTCCCTTTCCGAGCCCCTCTTCGACGGCTTGCCCATACCCTTCCACGTCAACTTCGCATCTCCTCACCCTGCCCGAATGTGTGCTGCAACCTGTGCGCGCACTCCAGTAGTTCTTTCGACGGGATAAGAAGGGAACGCGGCCAGAAACCACACGTGCAGTCTCACGGACCGTTAAGCTCAGAATGAAAATTGCCGACCCCGAAAGAAATTGATGATTTCTCGAGATTTCCGAGAAGGGGCGGGAACCTATGGCGTGCATCCGTATTCCTCGATTGTGTATGTGTGTGTATCGATACAATCCGATATTTCACCCGCTCCAGCACCTCGGACGGACGTGACCGCAATGCGAACGATTTCCGCTACGGGACTAGATGGGAGGGAGGAAATTGTTTTCGAATTATGGCTGTCCTTATTTTTTCCCGTCCTAGCCCGCTTTTATTTCACCTTAGTTTTCAGGGCAGCGTTTCAATCTCCTGATTTTATGTCGGTATCCCTCAGATTTTATTTTAGTTCTTCATATTTCATGCCCACCGCAAAAGAACTCATCTACATTTATTCCCTGATCCCTTTTGATGCAAGTACGTTGTAATATCGAAAAATTCATTGAGCGACCAGGATCGCTGGTTTGAAGACAGCGATGAATTATTATTTTATAAATTTCCTCAAAAATGTCAGTCAGATAAAATGTACCAAATATTTTCAGTCAAATATACAGGTGCTTTTTCGCAGAGGTTTTAAAGCACGACGGGTTTCACCTCAGAAATTCATCTTCAAGAACAAAACCAGATGAGATCTAAGAGTTGAAACGCATTGTGCATTAAACGTTCTGTGGAAAACTGGGAGTATTTAATTTTCACCGAATGAGTTCCTTCCACTACATTGCGACTAAATCTGTTCAAAGACGAATTTTGTTACTGATGAGTTTAGGATTACTTTTCCAGGGCTAAATTGTACGTTTTTTACAATTACTTTTACAAATTACATTGTACCTTTTTTCATATGCATACATTTCAAATCTATCTTTCTATCCAAATTAAGAGTGAGAAATAATTACAAAGCGATCATTTAGAAATCATTAGCTGAAATTGAGTCCCTGTTTTTTATGGAAAACCTAACGTACTTTACAGTGAAGCGAGAAGTAGGAGTTTCTATCGAGTTTTGGCCATAACGGATAGGAGGGCGGTAGGGTGCAGTTATTTTTAAAAGGGAATGGAGGCTAAATAGATTTAAAAAAACCTTTTTAGCTATCTTTTTGGACTTCACACCCCATTTTATGGTGCTCAAATCATTCATCATAGTTTCACAATGCACGTAGTACGGCTTACGTATTCCATTGTCAATTCTGCTGCTAATGTTTGCCGAGAATGGAACAGTTTTAGTGCATTTATCTTGGGTATTGAGCCTGAAATGATGCACTTGTTTAATATGTAATTAAATGCTAAACATGATGAATTCAAAATTAATATCACAAATTATAATATCTTCTTATTTAGATAATTTTTCGTCCTCTTACTTTTGATTTGGAGATAAAAAGATTTAAATCTCCATAACTCTGTAAAGTCTGTTACTTTTATCCCTTCAACACCCACGATAATAAAATTATCGAAAAGGCTCGGTAAGAAATTTTACTAACATTGAAAAACAATCATACTTGCAAGAGGAAATATTAAAACAAACGCTTACACATCAAATTCAGCACATATTTAGAGCCTAATAAGTAAATAGAACATCATGAATTTCCCTTTTATAACTAATTAACGAATTTTATACTATTTCATTCTAAAATTCCACAAACTTTGAGCAAATTTGAAAGTAAATCATAGAGAGTATGTGTCCAAGGAATAAGTATCACAATTGGGAGCACCTACCCAGTGGGACAAACCGGCCAATATTGAATGACAAAGCTAAATTATAAGCTTCATCTTCACATATTTTACACATATTTTATTTATTTTAGATTAAATAATCCACAAATAAGTTAAAATGGTATTTAAGGATATTCTATTCTAACTAGCGCACATGAAATCATAGAAAAATTGTGAAAATGCACATCCGAGGTGGGAAAGAATTCCACGTGCATTTAAAAGGTTGCTTGAAAATAAATTCATACTCTACAATAAGAGCAAGTGTAGTTCAATAACGAATATTTCTCTTCCTCCATTGATTTCGTAGAACAAATGATTAGGTGAGTGTCACCTATAGTTAGATGGATTATATCTCTGAGAGGCAAACAAATACTTGGCAGTTATGAAACTAAGTGAGATAAAATTAAAGCATTAATAATTTACAAGTTTGAGTGGCAATATTTAGAACCATCAAATGATGACAAACAACCAGCATGTTCAAGTACAGCACATCACGTTAACCATTCATCAATTATGATCTGCTGTGCTCATACATAGCTGATGAGGAAAAGTGAAAGTAACCAAACAAGGGTGTGAATGCAAAGAAAGGTAAATAGCTCTTATTCATGCTCTTCACACCAAAACCAATTATGTTGGACTGTTTTTTGGATTATTCACGAGCAATCCAAATCACCTAAAGTAAATAATTATAAGGTCACTCCTCATTGTTTAGATAAAAATATAAAAGAAAACTAAGAAAACCACCAGCGTTAAAAAGACCACAATTTTTTTGTAATTAACACTACCTACTGCGACCTAAATTGGATTTTTGCGCTAAAAATAGATGATTAACAAAATTATAATTTAGTGGTACAAAATCTGCAGAAACCTAACATAAAAAAGAGTTTCCTGAATCACTGAGCTAAGGGACTTAGTTTTCTAATAGAAAGATTCCACCTAGAAATTTAGAGTTTCTTGAATCTTGATTCCTAAAATACGAAAACAAATTATTGAAGTATGTTTAAGAGTGGCCAGTAATTGCGGAATATTGTCGGCTGAAGATGTTCTCAGACACCTCTTAAAGCAAAAATAAAGTAGCAGCTTAAAATAATGTTCGAAATCATGCATAGTTTTCAGATATTTGTCATTGTTTTAAACTACTTTATTCCAACCTCCACTCAAATTACGTTGCTCGCCATGCATTATCGGTAGTTAAGCGAAGCTATATAATTTTTATTATATCGCAATTAAATTTATCCTCGGCGAACCGATCTTTTACCTCCAAATCAACATTCAACGTGATCATACATTCGAGTAGGACCCTACACGGAATTTTAGTTTACCCAGGGAACTCTCAGCCACCAACACAAAACCCTTTGTGCCGCCACCAGTCCTCCCACCTGTCACCCCATTCTCTACGTTCCTTGCGCGGCACGAATGTCGTTGACCATCTATTCATTCAAAAGACTTTTCAAGTCCACCGACTTCGGCGGGGTGGAGCGAATACACCGAGCGTTTCGTTTGAGGGAGGGACATTATGATCAATCCGAGCGGCGTGCCCGGAAGCGGATTTTGGCATTATGCGAGGTTTTGTGCGGAAATAATGGCGACCGTAAAGACCTCTTCCCCGTGCCTCCCATCAAATCCAAAGGGTAGGGGATCATTCTACACGGGTTATTGAGAAGAGGACAAGGGTTTGGCCCGGGCGCTCTCAACAATGGATCCGTCGCTACGTGAGGCGAGTGGAAGGGACCTGGGGGCGTTCAGAATGGCGGGGATTTTAGGAGTTGGGCCGGGAAGGGACCACTGTCATGACGCGAAATCACTCACTGAATTAATTCCTCTAAAATTAATTGCCAAAGTTTCTTTGAGCTCTCGCCACCCTCGCTGTCTCCTAGGCCATTGGAGCTGATTGGTGAATGAAAAATTAGCGTCTCTTAAGAGGAAGAAAGGTGACAAAATCAGTCCTAATAGTTAAGGGACCATCATGAGTAGGCAAGCATATTTTTTCCAGCCAAAACTATTCAATGCTATATTTCTCCAATGAATTAAAATATTACACTTAAAAGGTGCTTCTGCACTTGGGATGAAAAAACTGCAATTAATCACCACTCGAACAGCCACGTTTGGTTTTCAATAATATAATCGTACACTATAACGTGACTCTGTTCACATAGGGAATTCTTTAAGATTGCCATAAATATTTAATATTTAACACAAAGGTGATTACACCTGTGAGACCCAGAAATTGCAGTAGGTACGTTACACAGGAAGATAATTGACTAAAAGATTTATAATGGCTGCAATTATGGAAACGCAGCATTTTTTAGTTTGTGATCACGAATGTAATCAAGAGAATGCATTCCATCAAGGGAAAGCATGAACGTTTATATTTTTTCCCCTAAAGGGAATTGTTTCTTTTTCCTGCCATTGCTTATACTTCTTAAATGTTCCCATCTTCACATTTGTGAGATAGTTCGTAAAAAGCGAAGAAAGTGCAGACCTTAAGTCAAAACGCTGAAAATCGACAGCGCTCTGACTGCAATCAAACAAAGGGATCAAGAAAGGAAAGGCATTCGCTCGCTTGCTCATGGGAGACAAATACCCAAAGAGCGTTGGGAAAGTCGAAACCAGCACTGTAATATAAGTGGCTCTGAAAATTACATGACATGAACGGCGTCCCAAACGAGAGCTTTACATGGTATGTTAACGCGGTACTCCGAAAAGGGTAGTACGCCGCATCTCGTCATTTTACCGATTTCCCGATTGCATCCCGGAGTGAAGGCAGAGAGAGGAGAACGAGAATTCTATTATGTGACCTAACGTATTCCGGGGCCAAAATATTCAAGGAATGAAGAGAGAGACACAAGAGAGGCAGAGGGAAACGAATGAGAAGAATACGTTTACCCATTCGCGGAGCCTCCTCCCATGCCACAGACCCCCCGTTATTTGGAAAATTGGTGCAATAGCTACTTAAATGGCATACTGCGCAAAATTTTATAAGCAATATTTTATGAAATCTCAAGACAGAGAACTTTGTGAAAAAAATCCATTTATCGGATTATCCAATCGGAATTAGATCTTGAAATAACAAATCTTAGAATGCTGAAGGGTAAGAGTACAACGATGGTTATATTATCGTGGTACTATTCCAGTTAACACCTACTCTTGTCTTGGGTTAACGGAATTTTACAATCACGGACGACAATTGGAATAACATCAGCATTAGGTTGAAAAGGCAAGTTCAAATCTTTGTAAATAAACACATCATTGATTCATTTTTTTTCAAAAATGTATTATTTTACTATGCACAACTCCGTTCCTAGAACTAGAACTTCCTATTCTTATCGTAGGAGAAATACGGTAAGGGACAAAATCTTTTAAGGAGTAGGATAGCTTGAGAGATAAATCGGAGAGGGCTAAATGGCAGTGAGGTAAATGTTTGCTCTCCACCCGAGTGCAAGACAGATACTAACACGAAAGGGGATCAGGACGAAAAAATGTCCCTTGATGGGAGGCATGAAGCGGTTTCACTCCTTCTCATTATATGATGCCGGAGGCTGAAATATACTCCCCTAACTATCATGTCACAAACACACAGATACACAAAGAGCCTTGGCCACAAGTAGATAAAGAATGCACCGCTGACGACAAAAATCGATCCAGCAGCTAATGAGGAAAAGGATGGTTGGAGTGGTGCGCCGGTTACACCGTGCAAGCGGCATCTCATTGTGTTGCCTGGCGAACCGGTAAACAACTGTCACTTCTCCACTCACTTCAATCCTCGTTAATGTTTCCTCAAAAAGATGAATGGGAGAGGCAAAAGATTATAAAAAGAATCGGGAAAAGCGGACGTTGGCAGAGTATGAGATTTTTTTAAATGGGTGGAAGAGTTCGGCTGAAGATCGGGCTAAATTCCTCGAACCAAATACAATGGAATCTCCTTCTCCTCTCCCAATTTATAAGCCTTCATGGACCGAAAGGTAAAGGTCACTTCCTTCTCGTAAAATCAAAGAATGTTGGATAAAATTCATTACATTCATCATGTGAAGTGCACTGGATAAAATTATGTTCTTACTTTAAACTCAAGTAAGAGTGTGTTTTCATCAAAGCAATGTTCCTTACAGACGAGAGAGAGATGCCTTTTAAATTGCAAAAAGAAGGCAAAAGAGTCTTGACATGAAACATATTGTAGAATCTGATGTCACAAAGAATGGAAAATAACATCATTAGGAGCATGAGAATTAATTGTTAGATTTTGTGATTTAAATATCCCTCATTTTTTTTCTTCCGATAAATGTTGTAGATGGAAAAATAGGTAGGGGTTTGGAAGGCAATATCAGCATGGATTAAATTCACGAGTAAATAAAACTTCCACCTTGATTAATTGTGGTACTCTACTACATGAGATCTAGTGAAAACATACGATTTCCAAACCATGATAAATTTAATGTGGCTTTAAATTATTTTGTTTGTATTAAATCTCATGTAGATTCAATTGATGCTCATCCTGAAATTGGATTGAGGCTGATCTCCATCACTTGTCCCATATATCTCACACTAGGCATTTCTTTGCCATTCTTTCCTTTTACATTATTGATGCTGAAAACATTAAGTAATCGTAAATTAAAGTAAATTAGTCCCCTTATAGGTATATTTTATAGGAAAAGCTCCTTCCAGCAAAATTTCGAAATTCATCCCGATTAATGAAATTTATCCAACCGGCATTGGCTTGGCAATACATACTAGTATTATATAATGTTCTTTATAAATGAAATATTACAGATATTTAAATTTATTGAAATATACTGTCGTAATCTTAATAAGTTCCCTTCATTCTGACATATATTTCTCAAATAATTGTTAGATTTATTATGAAATTTTTCAATAAGAGAATACATGGGGTTTTTATTCATTATTTCAAGATTTTCAAAAATTTTCAGTGGTAGTTTTGATTAACTTCTTACATTCGAACTTTAAATTCTCTATAGTTAAAATCTTGAAGTGCCGTTAACACCTAAAATCCTATCATCGGTAAAAAGAAAATGAATGATTTAACACAAAACATTATCAACTACCATATCTTTAACTCTATAAAACCGTTAGTTGAAATGATATCTCATCTGAATGACAATTATGGATCATTTTTGACTCTCCTCCAGTCTAGACTCAAAATCTATTGCATTTATCGACAAATCAGCCTCAGGAAAGTATGATGAAGGGGAAAAGTGATTCGTAAAGACGCCTAATGGATTCCACGTAGGGTAGAGGCGTTCGCGGAGTTCAAAAGTGCGTGATACTCTCAAACAAGCGCGTGGATTTCAAATAGTAAAGCAACAGGTTTTAAAAATGTATAAACACTTCAAATTTTTACTAGGACGAATCTTAAAATGAAATTCATTAAGGTCAATCCAATTTCAACAAAGTTTTGGCAACTAATATAATTTTTGAGCTTGGTGTAACTACGCAAAAAAAGCTTCGTAATGGAATATCCAACGAGCATTGCAATAACAGTGGATACAATGTAATTTATCATAGCCACTATGGTGTAAAAAATATCTTTCTTGAGCATTTGTATCTGCTGTACAAGAAAAAGCGTGAATCCAGTTAATTGAAACTACAGCTGTGATGTATGAAAATTTTAAAAATCTAGACACAAGGTAAATATTAAAGGAAGGAAATAAGGTAAGCAAAGAGAACCCATACTCGCCAGACAAGCAGACTGGAGCCTGCCTCTCTTGCAAAGCAAAAGATTTCTTTTGGAGGAGAGAATCGAGGAGCAGAGTGTATCAAATGTAAAGTCAAACAAGCGAGACGTCTGGTTCGTTTATTTGCAAGGCGCAGTGCTTGTCGTACCATGTCTCCCTTTTAGTTTGCGATGTTTTTCCAGCTAGGATAAAGAGCAAACATGAAGATACGGAATCAGAATATGCCCGAATATTCAAGGGGTAAATATCTTGTCTAATCAAAGGATGAAATCCATTTGCTGCGAAACCCAGTAGGAAATAGCGTAAATAACCTATTCAAGGACCTAAGAGCTCCATCAGTTTTCACGGAAAACAATTCAAGTAGAAATAATTCTGCGTAGCCGTTTTTCTACATTTTCCGTTAAAAATAAGTTAAGACGCGTTGTAATGGATATGAGTGTAAGGCTTATGAGTAGGATTTTATACTATCATGAATGACACTTTTAATTTATAAAATTCCATACAACATTATAAAAATGGTTTTCATGAGTCAGGCTTAGAGATCTTTTCCAGAGGTCGTGAAATGTACAAAATAGGTAGGGTGAGAAAAACACTTCAGTTTATAGTGAAATACCAAAAAACTAAAATATAACTAATTGAGTAATAGCGTAAATCTCCTCACTTTTACTCGTGCTTAAAAGCAGTCAATTTGAGAACCAGATTTACACACATGAAAATACTATCCTGCAGAGTCGTATTGTACGTAAAAAATCAGTCTCTGAGGTACTCTCTCAACTTAGTACTCTCTCAGTACTCTCAACTTTTTGCCAGCATAAAATATCCAGGTGAATTTTATTCCAAAATAAAAAACGAAGGAGCATTTTACCCTCATGTGATTCGATTTAACATAAAAATGCGGTGATCATAAAAAAATCAATACAAAGTACAGGCTCACATAAATTAAATATTAAAATGTTATCAATTGATTAATAATAATATACACCACTAAAGCATCCAGCTGATATGATAAAAATACCATCTATGAGTAAAGAGAGACATTCTACCGTAGGCCCAGGGTAAATGAAAAGATTACTCAAGGTCTGAGTCTCTTCTTACACAAATTTTAATGAATTCCCTCAAGGTAGAGAAGCTTTAGAGACAAAGACTGAACTGAGTTGACGAGTAGTGATCAATCTATAGCATTGAACCAAAACACCCTAACATAAGATAGGAACAGGTAAGCTCACGGCAAAGATCAATCGGCCGTTTAGAGCAAGATTTGAGGCCGAAGCAGCAATAATTTGATGTCAAGTGTCGAGAAATGAAATCTGAATTTTCACAAGGTTTCTGCATAAAGTAAATATTAGTTTCCTTCCATCTGATACTCATTTCCTAATATATTCATATCGACGCCCATACAATAGGGCCAAATATTAGAGCAGCATTTCGTAAGCATTTGTATGGCATAATATACGGCATCAGCGTGACATGCACATTTTTTTAACCAAACAGAAATATTTATTTTTTTCTTATTCAAAATCATTGAACTTTCCTTTTGGCAGAAGGTTTTCCACGCAAGAGAGAAATCAAGCAGTTTATAACCACCTTTCGTGGTTTCAAATCCAATTTCGACAAAATTTCCTTCCCTACATCATACATTTTTTTCACACGCCTCCTCCTGAGAATTCATATGAGGCAGTAACAGATGAGGTACTCATCAAGAGGGGCGTTTTATCCAGTAAAGTGTATCTGTCCCTACGCAGTTAATCCCACTGAGCAGCCTAGAATCGGTTGGAAATATTCATATCCGGCCTTGTACCTCCTCCGGGGAAGCACTCCTGTTAGGTCCGGGGAAATTACACGCCCGCTACTATCTCCGTGCTTTCAGTTAAATTGCTCCATTAGCCTCAAAACGGCCTCGGCTGAGTCATTCACATTCGCGGGTGCTTCGGGGCAATGAACGGATTAAACAGCCTAGATTGCCTTTAGAATCAAACACATCGGACTGCCTTTCATTCTGAGGCTTGGTCTTGAGCCTACACCCTCCATATGTTATGTAAGCTCCTTGCTGACAGATAAATTTCTTCAGATCAAGAAGGTAGAAATGGTAATCCTGCCAGTTTGTAAATCTGATCTACATATTGTAATATCTAGCCTTATACATATTTTAATCGGAGTGACAAAGAAGTACGTGAAATGAAATTTGTTTTGCTCTAGAAAGTGATTTTTTGTTCTAAATAAATAATTCATTGAACAAATTATTACTGTACAACTATAATTCTGGGCCCATCAACTGAAGCAAAAATATTTAAACGCAAACCTTGAAAGATTTTTCTAATAAACAAAAAGTTACCTCTTTTCTATCCACGGTGTTCTCAAGCCATAAACACAATCAGAGATTCGAATGTCACTGAAGATTGCTATCAAGAAGATAGTGGTCATTTTTTGCATTGATATTTCCTATAGTCAACATGATTATTTTGTAACATTGACCTGGAAAGGAAAAGCAATATTAATACCGGAAGTATGTGCACATTTATGGAATAGAGTAATGCCTACTAATTTGAGTCATTAAAATTAATGGATATTTTCTACATGTACAGATAAGGTGTAATTCGTATGACACTGCTCCACCTAGTATTCGCTGATATCCTGAAAGATAAAATTTTACTTTTGGTCTTTTTCTTCCTCTTATTTTCAACATACAACAGCCGTAATGTGAAAAGAAGTGAAGTGCTATGTGAAAAAGTGAAATGAAAGTGAAGCGTCACTTCACTCACATTTCACTTCTCTTGAATAATGCGTTACAAACAGATTTGTCAATTATATTGAATTGATAGCAAAAAAGTTTAAATTCTAATAATTCTTACATATCAGTAAAATTTTCCGGTTCATAAATTAGTTGAAGTGAAAAAACGAGAAGTGAAAAACAAGTAAAACAGCCACATTTTATAAATTAATCAAAATCGAAGCCTAAGGTCACACTTTGTTTTGAGATTAAAGTTGTTGAAAGTAAATTGTTGGCAGAGGAAAACGAGAAAAAAACTAACCTGAAACTCAAATTAGATGTCGTGTGCCCTAATCTCAACACGGACACCTCATATATATTGGTCTTAAAATTAAGCCTATAATCAATGTATGTTTAACAATGTGATGCAACCTTGAGAGTTGGAACACCTTAAAGCCAATTCTATGACTTTTCCTTCGTGGAAATTATAACTTCTTTTCAAGATACATTTATCTGATCTGTGAAGCTGGTATACAAATTTGAGAACGTTCGACTGAAAAGTTATGCCTCCCAAAGTAAAAACTATAAAGATTGAATAAATTTTAGAAAAATTTGATTTTCTGAATTGCGAAAATACAATCAAGATAACATTTACTTAAGTATATAATGCTCAATATTGCAATGTGAAAATTGAAACTAAAGTCAAAACTCTATCCATATAAGCAGTTTTTTTTAATTGTTACCTCTGGCTTGAGAGTATGAATTTTCAATCCATGAGTTCACATAAAGTCAGCAGATAAATATAAATAACTTAATGGAGAACAATAAATGAATCAATTCCGCATTCCCGCACGTACAAGACAGGGAAATTATAAACTAGCATGAAAAGAAAATTTCAGAGCCCACAAGGCAATCCAGGTTATCTATTCAACATAAATATAACAGAAAACGGTCATAATAGTGACTATAAGGCAATCTCAAAGAACACTAAGAAGCTATCAGTCGGAGGTCAGGTACAAAATTTGACGGTAGTTTTGTGTAGAGGAATCGACAAGAGCGAGGTGCCACTAAATCGTTTAGAAATAAGGAATGAAACAGAGGTAATTAACTGCATTAAATGCTTTTCTTAGTATACAGGAGATTTCCATTTAAGATATCCTCCGAAAAATCAGGCCGGATCACAAAACGTTCGCGCTCGAATGTACATACAAGGACTTAAGTTGAATCTAAAATAATGATCTATTTTGAATATAGGGAACAAAATAAATTTTCCATTAGAGTTTGTACTTCAAATACTACTTTTATACTTGATTTCACCACGTTTTATTCCCTTCAATACACGTGACTCCAAATGCTCTTTCTTAAAGCATTCTTATTGACTACGAAGAATCTACCATCTAATGATCAAAGTAATAAAAATGTTCCTATAATGCTTTTTAAGTTTTCACTTTAGCATTGAATTCAATAACCCAAAACTCTCTGCATGCTTGATTTAACTACTTCTATTTTAAAATGATTTCTGCCGAAGTTTCATAGCATTCATGCTCCTAATTTTTATCTCTACGATAATCATACTTCGCGCATGAGTTTAGGAGTAAAAGAAACACCTGTGAATCTAGTAATCCAATATTAAGACTAAAATGTTTTGCTTCTGGAGTCACTGATTATTTTAGGAAAGCAGATAATTCTATTTTATTTGCCGTAAAATCCTACCTTCTTAATAATTAAATGCAGAGAAAATATTCACCAAATTCTTTCTTGTCTAAAATATGCTTTTTCTGAATATATATCTCACTCCATGTACACAATTCTTTCACTAAAATAATCTCCACCATTATAATCTCCACCACCACAATTGCACAATCAATGAATGGAACCAATGTCATTAAATGAATGCGCAACCTCTTCAGTGCTATTTACTTGTTCCTAAATATCTCAAACACATTATATTAATTTCTCTTTAAAACATTCTCCTAACGCTATCATTTTTCATTCTAACCAAAAAAATTGTTGCGACTGCACCATTTATTTCATAAGACAAATGCCTACAGAAAGATTGGATGCCTGAGAAAATAGTCGAAAAATAACTTACTCCACACTTTCATTCATGCATTCCGTATATTTACCTAATATATTTGATCCTGAAGAGTATTAAATGGGTAGCAGGTTTGAAATGTTTATCATCCGGTACCTGGAATGTCATCCATGTTCAACAACAACAGATAAATGTTTCAAGAAAACACGCGACAGAGGTAAACTGGAGTAGACATTCAGCTGCGTTTTCTTCATCCAAGAGAGGTCCCCTCCGGCGTCAAATAAATTTTTCGGCTTCTATTCTATTCCCTGAATTCATTGCTTTCCAACATCCGTTTTCCCTTCGCTCTCCACTATCCCTCCTCGCTCAACCAGTGACATTTTCCCTATCTCCTTCGCCGCTTGCCCCGCTCGCCATCCATGCCCGCCCCGAATAAACCCTTACTTCAGCTCGAATACGTTTAACCCCTTCCGTTTTGCGCTTCGAAGGAATGACGTGAAAAATGCGCGCTGGGTTCGCCGGGAAAGGGGGTGATACGACAAGCTCTCCCACCTCCCCAACCCCTTCCTGCCCTCCCCCGTCGCACCACCCCCGGAATGGCTTTCCGTTTGGTTCCCGGACCTTGTGACGTCAAAAAGGTGTCGGTTGTACCATGTGTGTTTACTCACCCATACTGGGATCTTCCATGGGCGTTCGTACGTATTTTATGCAGGCATCGGAACGAGTGGTCTTTCATACATATAGGTGTATAATTTTTATTTATTTTCTTCATCGTCTCTTCGCTCCGCCATTTTTTCGTGTCGCCTTTAAAAATATATGTTTGCCCTTGCATTCCGGAACGGATATAAAATGCTTAGTCGAGAAAGGCAACATATGGGGAGGGGGACGGTCTTCTTTTTTTCGTTGGCTCTCGCTCATCCCTAACATCTGCGTGTGAAGGCTTCCCACGCATTTCTTAGCACCCTCCTGTTACACTTAAAGGCATTCTACGCGCGGAAGGAATTCCTTTATAACCAACCATTGACTCCACAACCTAAGGTGTCTCCACATTATTCTTAACGTCCACACCTTAGCTCAAATGCCATTATACATCAATTACGTAAAATACTATTACTTTCAAAAAAACATGTTTCCATACATTCTTCATTCGATTTATTGATCGATAATCGATAAGTAAATTACCAAAGACCAAATTTTAGGAATATTATCTACTTGAAAGTTGGTAAAATATTTTGGAAGTAAATAAAATTCCATAGCTTGAATAAATGAAATCAAAGAAATACCTTGATTTCCATTACTCTTGCAGCTCAATATAGTTTATTATATTTTTCAAAATATTAAGGACACTAATAAACGGTCTTTAGCGTAACACTTGAAATTAATTAGCAAATGGAAGAAACAAGAACAGAAAAGAAACGAATTGTCTATAGTGCTTGGAAACACTTTGCAACATTTATGGCTTATGATTAGAAAATAAGTATCCATCAAGTATTTACAGAACAAAATTACTAAATAAAAGAATATTTTGGAGGATTAAATTTTTATGTGAAGTACCTTCTACTCAGTGCATGAGCTTGCTCAAAAAGTAGTTCAGATGAACTAAAAGAATTGCATTGCCGATTGGTTTTAAATATCAATGCTCTGCATATAAACTAAATGATTCACTTTGTATAAATAAATATGCTAAAGTAAATAGTTTTGAAGATAATTATTTAATGATGTGGATTGTTTAGGAATTATTTAATTAGATATTAATACAAGGATTAAATAATTTCCTGTAACCAACTTCAAATGTTAACTCTTTAGTAAGAGACAATCAAGTCAATTAAACATCACAGGCGTGTAAGTAGTTTGAAAACTCAACAAAGTAATTTGGCAAAATATATTTATATAGTCAAATCATTAAGAATATATTTTTGTAACTACATCATGTTTTGTAACTTTTGTATCTGTTCTGCTATGTCACCACAAAACTCATTGGAATAATTTCGTGATCCGATAAGTAATATATAAAAGGGTGTATAAGGCATAGTCATAATAAAGATCGTGATAAGCAGGAAAATGCTGTAAAAGCGTGAAAGATCAAGTCAAATATATAATGATTCTGGAATATCCTTTTTTCGGATGGCGAAAATAAAGAGAACATGAAAATTGAATAATAAATGCACAAAATTATGAAACTTGGATTGATATGAAAAAATGGACACAAAGAGGAGATTAGTTGGTAAGGACTATCAACAAGCCAGCTAAACCAGCAAAAAAATATATATAACGATGAATTATGGATTACTCATCTACGTCAAAAAAGAAATAACTGGCCTAATTTTGTGCAAATGTTTCTCAAGTGTTCCACCAAGTCATGGGCTTTATTTACCTGGTCAACGTTTCGAAAATGGACTCCCATTTTCATTCACAACCCTGTCAAGAGTCACCTATTGTATTTATTATTATTAGTATATCATAATTATACATCGCCGATTATAGGATACCCGCAGGATAAGAGAACGAAGGAATTTCATTTAGTTCTCCATTTATCATAAACTGGATATCGCTTTGGCCCACTTCCCTGGGCAACACATCATCCGACCAGAGTACGAAAAGTGTTGCCGACGCGTGGGTCCCAGGAACACAGTGGCTTTATTTGTTCTAAACGTCGACGCGCGAATTCGGTTCTTCTCGTAGCCCTTTCGCGAGGACGATGAGTTTAACATGCTGACCGCAGCAGCGCGCTCACTGAAAAGAGGGAGGACAAAAAACACGAGGCTACACGCCAAATATCACTGGACGCCTTGTTCTGTCACCGAGAGTCGCGGGGTCCAGGAAAAGGGTAGGCGAACGGAAATGGAGTGCTGCTGACTGGTGTTGGCGTCGGAAGAGTGGGTTTCAACAGAAGGAAATGCGTGCCGCGTAAAGCGTAAGCAAAGGTTGGAACAGAAAACCCACAAATCCAACTCAGGGGGAATCAGCGACAATTCTCATGGAAACTGGTGGTGAATCATCTTAGATGACGTCAATTAATAAATGGAGGGATAAATCTATACAAGAAGCCATTGTTCTATTAAAATGTGCCACTTAAGCAAGACAATAGAGCCTTTTGGAAAGAAATTTAATATCGGCATACATCGTTGTACCGAAAAAAAACTGTTACCAAATGAATAACGAACACAGATAAAATTAAATTACTTAAATCCCAATTGATGTTTTAGGAATTACTGCGTACAAATTTATTTTGTGCCATTAAGTTTTTCCTTCAAGAGAAAAAAACTATTTTTATTCTACTAATAAAATGATAACTTCATCCTAAAAGATCTTAAATCAGATGATACCCTTTTAGGCATAATATTGCGCTCCAAAAGAAGTAAAAATGGTTAAGCACTGGCTCTTCAGCCGTTCGCTAGAGAGATATAATAGTGTGTATGGTAACCTACGCCCAACTCAACGGGCATATCGATGCGTCATTAATTATTCCTTGTGTGCAAAAGAAGTTTTCGCGTAACGAATGATCGCCTTTTTAAGCAACCAAGACCCGAAAAACTCCAACACATCATTCAAAGAGTTTACCTTTGGACTTTTCCCTTTTCTGGACACGAAAACCTGAACACCTAGTATAAGACTGGGGTGCGCGACGGAACACCTGAATGAGGCTTTTGGTGGGTCGTATGGTCTCTTAGGACCATAGTGTGGATAGTTGTACATTGCCAGAGAAGAGGGTGGTGCACGCGAAAGGGATGCGAGTAACGGGAAATTCATGGCGGAAACAACCCACTTGTCTCAACTTTGTCTGGCTTCGCAGTCGATCTGACCTTGAAAACACAAAATCAAGCCGATTGTCCAGGCTACGTCGACATTTGCACATTGTATTTTGGCCTGCTCTGCCCCAAATGTCACTCCCAATAACGTTGGCCTTGCAATATACAAGCTAGTCAGTTTCTCGCCAAAGCTTGGAGGACAATGATTCCCAAGTTTTAAAGCACTCTCTAAGACAATACTTAAAAATTTACGACAACGAGTCGTAACTAGGGCTGCCAAATCTCTCTTATTCACCAGGAGACTGAAAGAATTGAAGGGTGGTTTCAAAATGTCCTGCCTCCCGGAATGAGGCTTTTTCCTCCTGCATTCTCTCGGCAACACAATCAACAAACGGGTGATATATTACATTATCTTTAAAACGGGAATTCCAAAGAAGCACCATTCCGCGAGAGCAGAGATTCAGAACAATCATTTGAAAGCCGAATTCACTTCTCACCCGTCACGGGTTTCATGATGGTAAAGTTAGTATAAATTGGTTTGCTACATAAAACCTATACTTTAAGTTTATTGGTAAAAGTTAAGACTGAGTGGGGTTGGTCGTGTACTAAAGTAGTACAAGTTACTTTTAAATTATTGTAAATTTTGTTGAGAAAATCATTTAATATTATTTGAAGAGACGCACCAAGGTAGAATAGTTTATTTGTGCTCATGACACGTTTACACAGTTCAGTGATGAAGAATATACAATCCGCGGTAGTTTTAATTATATTCTGGTAATTTGCTAACGCTTGCAACGAATGAACCCTAGAATCAGTTCCTTTGACAGAGAAAATAAAAAAGATTCGACCAGAGTTATGGTCCTATTTGGCTAGAGTTTAGGTGGCTAACAAGTATACAATTTGAACAGTAATTTAAGGCTAATATCCTGATTCAGTACAGACATTTGAAATGCTTTGTAGAGAGCATGTTGTTGGAAGTAGCTACACGAAAAATAACTATACCATGAAAGTCTTCAGC
The DNA here is from genome assembly GCA_933228895.1 of Platycnemis pennipes. Lineage (NCBI taxonomy): Eukaryota > Metazoa > Arthropoda > Insecta > Odonata > Platycnemididae > Platycnemis > Platycnemis pennipes. Next base: position 72,238,837 of record OW121856.1, on the reverse strand, counting down.
TAGAGCTGGTGGAACGTTTAACGCAGCCGAAAGCATCTTGAATGAACACCTTAGTTAAGTTGCATGATCATAGAAAAAGGCACATTTGCAAAGGAAATGTTGTGAAATATAAGGGGATAAGTCATTCAGCACTGATGAATTAATGACCGGAATCATAAAAAAAAGGAGTCAAGAAAAATGAGCATTTGAAGTGTGTCTTTACATGGATATGTGACTGAGTATAGGTTGGAGTTACAGGCTTTTGAGCAGAGCAGACGGAGTGCAAAATTGAGACATTTTGGCTAGAACAAGGGAAGACTGAATATTGGAGGTTTAACCTGAGATATTATGAAATAAATTTATATCTTTGGCAATGGAAAGAACACATTGTGATAGGGTTGACTACAGGATGAAGTTGTAGTATGTAAGGAATAAATTTCCAATAATCTAAAATTATGGGTAAAACATGGATGATGTTTGCGAAACTAATTAAAATATGTAACTACTTGTTCGAGTCTTGGAATAAAGATCTAAAACTAACTAAAGGCATTTGAGATATTTTTAGAAATCAAATATGGCTGAACTTAGAAAAATAATGCAATAAAATTTATTAACTTTGTATAAGATGATTACTTATTATATCATTTGTAATAATAAATAAATTTAAATATTTTACAACCAGTTCAAAATTCGGAAAAAGTAATAATTTATTTGGAAAGAACTTATTTATTTATGGTAATGTATTTATGAATAGCAGCGCTGCACAAAAGACTCTAAAACGTGTATTTTAGCTATCTCTGCATGTATTAGTTACCACGTTTGACGATAAAAATATAAATAGCCCTAGACAGAAAAAATGCAGTGGCAGTAGCAGCCTTTCTAATGAAAACAATGCATTTCCTCCACCCAAGTGTACGAATATTTGGGCTGAGGGAATACAATATAATTTATTTCCTGAAATAGTTCAAAATACGATTTTCTGAAATAATACAGAAGAACGAATACCTACTAGTAATCGGATAAAATCCTGGAAAACAATGATAATTGGATTTCATGCGTGTTTCTGTGGGACACAAAAAATAAATAACCGGAACTAAGCCTCGAGAGCAATTATCACACCATGTACAAGCTCAAATGAAGAAAAACGGTAATTAGTAAATGTAATTAAAAACAGGAAACTAGAATAAATTGAGTTGAAGGATGAAAAAATAACCTACAAAAATAAGGGATTAATTTTCTAAAATTCAATTTAATATCAGCACAATTTCTTTCGCTAGCAATGCATTTCTACTTCGCACAATATTAATGAAAAATTCTTTGAAAGATAATTAAAAATGCATATAATGTACCGCGATAAATATATGTGCCAAATATTCAAGCGGGCCTGAAAAGATGACTATATAACAGCTTTCATTTATATTAAGCCACTTAATAGTGAAATGAACATCTTAAGGTTCCCATGCATTTACCCATCTCAAAGTTAAAACGGTACGATGAGTTTATGTTTTCTGTTCAATGCCCATCCCCGTTGGAATATATTTGAATAAGCACACAAAGCTTCACTACAAAGTGAAGGTATGGATGTATGGCGATTGAGTTGCATGAACTCCAAAGTTTTCTCTCCTGGAAATTCCGAAGGTATTCAAAATAGCAGCCTAAAAATCAGGAGCTAATGAGTGAACAATAAAGGCTGATTATTAAAGAATTGTAATTTCTGCTTAGTAAATCAAGACTGTATTCACCTGTTAGCTATTATTTCAAGTGTTTAACTTTTTAATTCCCGGGATCAATCTCTATAATCAGTGACGCTAATTTACTCTTATACGAAAACAGTTCACGAAACGGGAACACACATGAGATGCTAGGCACTAGACATTTGAACTTCATCTGAAAAGATAGAGGGATAAAGACTCATAAGATTAGGTACTTACAGAAAGCCACTATGTAAATTATGTAAATGATAAGTACTTTAAGTGACGTAACCAAAAATGTCATATTCTCACTTTTCTGTAATTTCTTCGCAGTATATCATAGGGAAAATAACCTCAATTCCCAGATTCCTTTCTTTATTTGTTAACATATGGTAGCATTTTCAATCCACCACCAAACACTGTTTGGAAAGCGAGATCAGAATTAATTATTAATGCTATTCAATGCATAATAATCGCGTAATACTGAACACCGTAGCCTTCGGGAGCAACTCTTGACAGTTGGATGGAAAGATAGGCATTAGAAGGCAGGTAATTACTTATTCAATAACCATCAGGGAGATGTTACAGGCAGACGTGATATTTCAACTGCCTGCCTTTGAAAAACGCCAGGCGTGATCTCCCCACCGAAAAAAGGAATGCAGTTCGCAACCGGGCTTGCCGTGATGTTAAACCCCAAAAACTGCAGCATGTAGGTCGAGAAGGGGTCGTAACATCTAGGATCAAAGGGAGTTATTAATTGCGACAGAGTTGGGTTTTATTTTATAGATAACAGCGTGGAACAGGGAGCAAAGAGGGCGGGCAGGTGATGAGGAGACGAGTTGCGGGTGACAAAAGGCAGTCGTTTTATCTCCTTAGCGAGCAACGTGGCCCCAAAGCTGGTACTTTTCGTCGCACCCTCGCCACCACTCTTCAAAAAGAGGACTTAGGGTGATGGGAGGGAGAGAGGAAGAGAGTGAGGACGGGCGTGTGTCGGTTGGTGCGGGATTTCGTGTGGGAGGGGGGTGTTTTGTCGAGGGGGTGAAGTGGAGTCGGGAAAGATCGGGGATGGTGCCAAGAGGGTGTTACTGGGTGGGTAGGGGGTGGATATTTTGGAGGTGCGGGGGCGGAAGAGGTACCCGTGATAGCCACAAAAACCTCCGTCGTTCCCCAACCACTCAGTGGGGAGGGATCCGCTAATCCCTGTTCTGGAGTGACACGATGAGTTGACCTGGGAATGACATTTCCCGCGGGGTAAAGAAGCATACAGCGGGTGGAGGAAGGGTGAGGACGATGGAAAAGAGGGCGAGAGAAAGGGCTAGGATAAGGTATAAGGAAGCGAAAAGAAGGATGGAACGAGTGGACATGAGATAAATTGTCTGCAGTCACTAAGGCGCTAAGGAGGGTAACGAGGCTAAGGGGAAGAGAAAAGTTGCTTGAGGTACAGAAATTGTGTGAAGAACTTAAATTAGGGATAACTAGGTCCAAGTGAGGTTGTGGTTGAATATTGTCAGAGGAGCAAAAGAGAACAGTCTCCTTAAGATGAGGCATGCTTCATTCCAGATAAAATGTGAAATATTAAAAAAAAAATTCAGCGGCGCCGTCTCTCCCTATGATGTGGAAACTGAAATATGGTTGGAAGGTAAGTAAGACTTCAAATTCCTACTTCTTGCAAAGGATAATGCACACATTTATCGTAAAGAAGTATTTTTCATCAAGCAACACTTCATGATCAATCTGAAGATAATGTTCTACAAAATAATCTTTTTGAATTTAGCTTAAATGATAACTTAATTATCATAAAATGAGCCAACCAGATAGATAAAAATCGAGTGTTATGTGCAGCACTCAAAAAATTAATAACAACTAATTAATTTTATAAATGAATTCATAAATAAATATGTTATGTTAGAAACGTAAGAATTTGAAATAGTGAGCAAAAGCTCATTATTCAGATGATATGGATTGACTTTAAATGGAAATTACTGCCAAATGAACCTTTGCATCAAGTGTAGTACTGATAACAGATTTTAAATACTGCCTGTCCATTAATTTCGTCAATCTGCATCGCAAAAATTCTACCAGTAACCATTAAGTTGTAGAGTAAACGTTTGGGGTCATATTGGTTGCAAATTGAGAGAAGATAGAATTCTTGGTAACCGAAGAAAAAGAAAAGATGGAAACAGTTTGAATACAATAAATAAGGATGAGAAGTAGGCATATCTGAAGAAAGATCTATCATTGGGGCATGCTATCAAATCAATGAAATGCAAAGAGCCTAAGAACACCTCATCAAAAACTTAACTAATCGGGAGAAGGCTAAGGGTCAACAAACGAAAAACTTTATGAGGAAGAAGTTATACTGTGGGGTTTTTTGAAATGAAAAGAGTATTTAGGTTCCATTTTTTTGGAAAGCGAACATACTGCGTGAACTTCATCAAAAGCAATTTCTACGATTTAGTGATAGTTAACTTTCATCAAATAATTTTATCCATTTCAAATAATAAATGCAACTTTCATAGGTGGATGAATTTTAACGAAATCATGGCAAGCATTTGCGATTTAAATTGTCAATTTTGTCATTAATTTAATGTTTAACGCAGTAAATGTGAGTGACCCAATGCAATGAACTTTCTTCAATGGAGTTTATAGGCGAAATATAACCATAGTACGCAAATTATGTGTTTTACAACATTTTTACATGACAGGGCATGTTGACCATTGACAAAAAGAAATTAAGAAAAGCTAACCTGTTCTACTCACATCAGGAACGAACAGGAAAAGATTAAGCAATAGCTGCGGCATTATCACTATCAATGAATCATAAATCACCGCTCTCTCTAAACTCTAATCGTCACCTATAAAAGGCAATGATACCTCCATTATTATTTCACGTATCACCAGTTTTCTTGCATGCATTCAAAACCACATGCATACGAAAAGCAATGTTTTAAACGGGAGCCATCAGGTTGACCTCCATGCTCGGTACATAGTTTGACCTCAAGTCCTCCGTACATAGTTTCAAGGAAATTCTATAGAAAACCTAAAATAAAATAACAGTCAATGGGATTATAATCCGTGCACTAACCTGAAACATGAATGTCTCAGAACTGCATTTCTTCCCTCCCACATCCCTCTCCTCGATAAATTAATAATCTACCCTTTCCGCAAATTTCCGTCCACTTTAAAAATTAAAGCGCGAAACTCTTGAATCCAGCTGACAATAAGCAAAAATTGCCCGGTTGACAGTCAAAGGCTGGACATACGGAAGGAAAAGAAATGATGCATTAGCTTGACGTGTCATTATCAACCGATCATTAATAACTGTACGAATTGCAGTATATTTATCATTCGAATGTTATGACTCAGAAGGCTCTTTCGTACAATTTATTAACGAATCTTTTTATACGGGCATTTTGCTCAATAATACCTAACTAATTGATTGTCGTCTTTGGCGTTGGCAAAAGTTACTTTCAATACATTTTGTTGTACACGTCTTTTTAATTCACTCATCTAACAGCTACTCCCCTACGCTACCTCTCACTTCAAATCAGAATGTTTACGAAATTTTATATGAAGGACAGTTCTTCCTAGCGGAGCACTGTCTCATTTATGAGCGTAAATAAAATGATTAATTATGACAAAATGGCAGTATAAATTTCGGGACAACAGGGTTGAGGCGTGACGATGCTAGGACTAAACACAAGCACAAATGCTCAACCCCAGAGTCCTTTAGATTGCCAATAATTAACTATAGTTATTATTTGGCAATGCAGAAGACTCGGGATCAACCCTAACCATTACGCAGCCATTAATTTTAAGAACATCAAGAATGCGCCAAAAATCAAAAGTCATTGAATACATCATGAACAGGAATTTATCTGACAGTTTCCCCACACTTGGGGCATTGTCAAGCTTCATCACGCGGCCGAAAAGTGGGGAGTGATGTAACCGCTCAACGGCAATTATTCAGTGCTGGCAGGGCGTTGATGTATTTTGGCAGAGATGTATTTTGGATCCAGCAGCGTCCAGCAAAGCGCAGTGATGCATTTCTGCGGGTGCGAGGATGCTTTCCTCAGCCCACAAATTCACCGTGAGAGATTACATCCCCCAACATTAATACCCTCGTAATGAATCGCAACTGTGATTGGCTCTAGGCAAAACGCCAGAATCTCAACCTGCGGCATTTTAGGAAATGGAGAAGGCGTGGTCGCCCAGAACATATCTGCAAAGCATTCTACGCCAATGTCTTCCTCTTTCGTGGAATCAACTCTTGTCCTACCTGTTTACCTTAATATTGGCTCGTAGGGCTCGTCTCAAGTTTAACAGATGTGACTGTCTTTTCAAAATTTTAGCTAGACCATAGCATTAAAATTCATTTTCTCTCATTTAGTGCTTTAACACACAAAAATAAGTTCGCAAATATTTTAATTGAATATAGCTGAGGTAGGAGAGAGGTGAGTTTAATATCATACCAAGGGTCAGTAGATACCTTCTCCTTACTGTGAAAAACTAAAATTTGTGTCACATGGTCGAGGTTACGCCTATGTTCCGCAGCTTATTTTCAAGGGAACAATGAAACTTTGTGCATACTAGTGGCACCACATGCTACAAAAATGAACATCTAGGATGCGGAAGGGTGCAACAAGAGCTCCCCCGTGCGCTTAACATGCGAAAGTTTTACAGCTGAGCAACCGGTATTTAGTGACCATGTATTCATATCGAACTATGAATATATCACCACACATTTTCATACTATAAATATGAGCCACCTCTCTATGACTTTCATGTCGATTAAAATATACCTGCTCGCCAAAGCATTTGATCCATAAATGTTTGAGACAATTTTTTCCGCACTTGTCTCAGCTGACGAAAGCAATCTCATTTCAATGGCGCATTCGTAAGTACTCCAAGAAGGTTTTTCAATTTAATTAGATTAAAATATTATAGACATATTATATTCATCAAACACAAACATTTCGTTCATGAATCGTGCTCTGAACTTGTAAATTATTTCATTTTATGGCTTAATGGCCCAGCACATACGATACCTACATTTCTTTCAAAGCATAATAAATAGGTATTAGGTTAGGGGTTTCAGGTTCATAGATCCTTACTAATTATTACTTCACCCTAGCATTCCATGTATCTTAAAAATCCCCATCTTTCATAAATATTCGTCTTATGCTTCTGAGGGTAGCCATAAACCGGGCTTTAAATAAATAAAGTACTTTATGGGTCTCTATTACTACGATTTACTACTACGGCTACAAGTTTTTAATTTCTGTACGCTATTATTTTCTTCATATTATCCATTTTACTATTTATCTTTCTGTACACAAATAAATCTTGTTCCTCGTCCTATTCCTTGACCATCAAACTGTTTTAAATGGCAGTCTTCTGACTTATATTTTACCTAATATTCACGAACTTGGTCTCCAACTTTATACCAATAGAATTATTTCTATGATCATTATCTTGGACGTTTTCTAGTATGTTCCTTTTACTCTTACCGCTCTACAACCACATCTCAAAATTAGGTAGTTTCTTATATTATTATCATCATCAACTCTATACATCAAATTCCTTCTCTGTTGCTGCTCATAATTCCATTCATTTCCTCTCTCCTCCATTCACCCGTATTTCACTACTGAATTTATATCTTCAGGAGTCTACAACCTATATTATGTCTTATAATGTTGGCCGCTTCTATTCTTGGTATGTTGCAATCCACCCTGAGTGTGTTTACTTATTTAAAAAACAAAAAACAGGATAATGTTCGATAAGTAATAGGTAATTTTATAAAGTGATTGCCAAAGCATCAAAATTTTTATACAATTCCAATTTCGTTATTGGAATGCACTGAATTGTGCAAATCTTAGGTAATCAAGTTTAAGCAACAGCTATCATAAATAAAATAAGCATGACTAAACTTTAAGTGGTACTCCGAATTTTAGATTGCTGCATTCCAATTACCCATGCATAAAGTATACTCATGAAAGAATTGCTCATGTGATTTACTCATGTAAGGTCACCTCTGGAGTCAAAAATTCAGTTTTCCCGGGCAGAGACTTAACCTCTTGCAAAGTGGGGCTTGTACCCGATAAAAACCCGGAAAATGTGAGCAGAAGACTCGAAATGGGGGGAATAAAAATATGCAAGCAAGGAGAGGGAGAGACCCAGGGAGGTAAGAAAAGGCACGAGGAGAAGTGGGTAAAAGAAACAGCCAGAAGTTAAGAACTGGGAGATAAGAGTTGAGCGAGGGGAGCGAGGAAGCCTTACATGCAGAGAAAAGCGGCGAGTAAGAGAGGGCAGGGGAGAACTTGGGAGAGAGAAACGGCGTAGGGTCAGGGAACGGAGATGGGAGGGGTAAATGGAAGGGTGAAGAAGACTTACAAGAGTTCTAGTTTTTAAAGGAAGAGGAGAAGGAGAGGCAGAAGGGCAGAAGGAGGCAAGGCTAAGGAGCAATCGGGGTTAAGTACCACGAGGAGAACTACTCTGATATCGTTCCACCCTCGCCCACCTACCTGTTCTGCTTATTCCATCTACGTTTCGGCGCACTAAGATTACTGAATATTTGAGAAACCTGGGGATTGGTGGAAAGACCCCTTAAAGCGAGTTTTTGTTACGATTCCTGTAACCCAAATCCAACGTAATGGGTCTCACTAATTGACACAAATAAGCTGAGGAAATCTGAGGCTGGTGTATCAACATTCAATTTACCTTCGACGCCTAAGAATCCAAGCAATTATCTATTATTCCTCAATTACTCCAATACTACTTTAGACATGATTAAGTAAGGAAAAACCGAAGGTGAATTTTTTTAAGGCTAATTTTCGCATTGAAATTATTTCTGATGATCCAACTATGAGCATACACTTTTGACGTTAGAATTGAATAGGAAAATAATGCAGCACGACCTAATACATTTGTGGGCATACCTTCGGTCTTATGTTAGTCCAATCCGGAAGTGGACGTCATTCACTGGACATATGAGAATCAGATATTCACCGCACCTTCTCAAGTAAGGGAAAAGTTACTCTTAAGCTAATCCTTATTCTTTGCTTGAAATTTTCTCAGAAAATTGCTGCATGAAAGTTCATAATGTAACTGAACGATGCAAAAGATTCCCTTTTCGACTCAGGTGACCATAATTACGGGCCGCTGCTGTCTGTTGAAAAAAGACACTGCAAGACTTCTTACTTTTCCTTCGTCCATGACAAGATATATCGTCGGTAATCATACAAGTAGATTGCATAGCTAATTGAGACACAAGGGAACTTTCTTCACATATGAAAACATTTCTTCGTGCATGAACCTTTGTTCCCTCTCCAAAAGCAGTAAAATTTGGAACGGAAAAGAAATGGATACGTATAATCCGGGAGGACTGCAGCACGACGGTCTCGGAAAGAATAAAAATAAAACCAAGGGAAGGAATTAGGGACGACGGCCCGGTCTTGCGCGCGTGGAAAAAATCTTACCAATCTGCATTGGATAACGAAATAAAAAGAAGGAAAAAGATTGAGAGGACAGAGACGTCGGAGAAAAGAAAATAAAAAAGTGTAGCCCCAGGGACTTTCCGGAGTGACGTGAAATCCGCAGGACTCCACTAATGGCTGAATGTCCGTTCGAAATGACGTTCTGGTTGAGGGGGGATCGGGCCCTTGGACGGTAGGTCTCACCAAGGTTTAGGAGCAGGAAAGCGTAGGCATGGGGAGGGGAGGGAAGGAGGGACCAAGGGTTTAGTTATCTCGTGGGACCCTCTCTCTCTCCCCTTTGCCGTCAACGGCTTTGGTGGGGGGAGCAGGGAAGGGGGTAGGCTGCCGTGGGTCGAGCTGTCCGAAAGGGCTTCCGACTTTGGTAAGGTGGCGAGAGAAGGGCGATTGAGAGAGGACTAAGGGATGTGCGGTCGTCAGTAATAGGGGTTTTTGGGGATGGATGGATTAAAATTGCGTAGAGCACAGAGACGCCGTCCGTAGTTCAGCAAGATCGCCAACGCGGATGTCGCTAAGGCAACGTACTTGTGCCTTGAGGCCATGCTCCACGCCATTTTTTGTTTGGGCACGCCAATTAGAGATGACAGGTATGTGCATGTTTGTTTCACAGCGTCCTCAAATACCTTGAGCGTAAGACGTTGTCGTATATATAACATGGTGCAACACCGAAAAGGTTATGGGAACCACGAGTAAATAAAAATAAATATAAACCTAATATCATTATATCTCAAATCAGCCGCCTAAACATGATTTTTTAACAACAATCAATTAATATAATCCCAATATAAACGTGGACTTAAGTCCTAACACCCTGCAGGGTGTTAGGACTTAAGTCCACTTTTATATTGGGAACCTATAATCAGCTGCAAAGAATTTACTCGATGCAGTCTCGTTCTGAGGCCACAAAGAAGAAACATTTATGCCCAAAGAAACTTCCAAAAGAAGAACAAAATACTTTCATTGGAAGGCATTTTCCACTGCCGTAATTATTAATCAAATTAGGGTGAGGCGGAGTAAAAAATTAAGGTATACCGGAGGTAGTAGGGACGGTATTCGTAATAATATGTTGGTATTTAACAACATCATAAGCAGTTTTTGTTTAAAACCATCTGATGGAATATTTATGAACCTAATGGAGATACGCGAGTAAAAATTTAAGTCCCATTACTCTTCATCAAAATACAATGAATGCTTATGTCTGTATCAAATACCTATTCCAACTAGATTGATGACATTATATCCACCCGACTGGATCTAGGAATAATAAATACAAGGAGCATTAAGTGGTGAATGGTGATGAAAGACGGCTCATTTAGTACTTCTAGACCCTCTAGACCAACATACATGGGATGCCAAATTATAGAACCCTGACTGGCTCCATCAAAATCATTTAACTACACATGATTCCCAATTCACTCTCAGCTGTCACCGGAACATTAGCCGCAGCAATAAAAATAAGAACACGTCTAAATTTATGCCTGGGGCAACTAGTATATGCATGAAAAATGTGTACGGTGCGTAAAAGAGCATCAATATCCTCTCTCGTTTCAAGGGCAAAAATTCTACAGCAGCATCAAATTATATTACATTATGGAAGGAATCAAAACAAATGAGTCATGCATTATGAAATGTAATATAAAATGAAAAACTCAGGCAAATAGATTCTACCGGATTTTAAATCGTTCTGTAAAAATTACATCTGTACCTGTAAGAAGTACCTATATATTCATATAATATTTAATAAGTCCAGATTTCAATCAACCAAAGTGGCCGACATAAAGTTAAACTACACTTGGTGGAATCAATGAAAAAATAGGATCACTATAATTTTTATAATGAAAATTAATATTTTCATCAGGTTTTTGGTATTTTGATTATTTCTAGAGATGACACTGTTTATAATTACAGTTACATATTTTGGATGCATCTTCTCTAGAATATATCTTTAGTAGGTACATAATGCTGGTCATTTTTTCACTAGCTAACCCTTAGCTGGCTAGAAACCTGACGTAAGAAATAATCTTCCGCATTGCTTTACTGGTAATGTAATTATTAATTTCAGATAAGATGAACAAGTATTAACTGAAAAAATATAACGTACGTATTTCCTTGATGCAACCTGAAATGCTGATTTTATCGTGTACATATATATCCAGCTTAATAACAATGATGCCGCTATAATCCTTACACAACATGGATCGGACTAAATATCATTCATTACTAACAGCAATTTTATATGTCTGTGCTTTGGACGAGTATTTAAAAATGATATTTGGTACTGATAGAGTCGTCACCGCATCTTACTGGCCTCATTCTACGGGCATAAATAGCGTGAGTTATGGGGAGAACTGATGAATATCAGAAAAGTAGATTTTCCGAATCATTGTCTCATTTCCTGTGCCTGTCCCCAGCACTTCAATCGAATCGACAGGGATTGCAATTGTAGTTCCAGCACGTCAAGGAAATCGGAGGCAAAATGCAATCTCAGGGAAAGGGAGCGTGACGGGAAAAAGAGGTGTAAGACAGGGAGGGATGGTCCCCGGGACGGATATGCGTTTGAGGTGGGTGACAGGGGAGAGCCGGCCGGGTCGCGGGATTGACGGAGGTTCCCAAGCCCGAGAAGGCCGACCGACCCGATCAGGAAAGCGGGCGAAAGGCTAAGGGAGGAAGGGTGAATGAGGGGGGTGTGGTGGGGGTGAAAGAGCGAAAGGAGGCCTTGGGAGGGTGAAAACGCGATGTGGACGCGGGGAATTCTCGTCGTGGTGAATGAAGGGGAGAGGTGAGACTGGTGAAAGGGCTTCTGGACCGTGTGGGACTGAAAAAAAAAACCTTGCTTTCACCCGTCTCTCCCTCCTCTGCGAGTCAATAATGGCGCCACTGACGCCGCATCGGACGAGACCCAAGCGGGATTGACTTCTTCTGGGGGTCGTAAGGAAATGGATGGACGTGGAGCACTATGGTCGGAGCTACGTCGTATCACGTAAACCATGACGGTGCCCCAGGGCCATAAACCATTTACACAAAAAGTCAGCAATGCAACCAAAATCGGAAGTCATTAGCGCCTTATGTAAAGTGCGCGATCCTTTGATCTGAAATGGAGGAAGAATGGAACAATACTTGCAAACAAACTCATGAGTAATTTACTTGATTGATCGTATTCTACTGGTAAGGGTAGGTTTTGATGGAGTGCGTCCTACTCTACATTTCATTCATATTTCTATTGGCTCCATCCCATCGCTTTGCTTTCAAATTGGTATATCCTCTCCCTTGTCATACCATCCATCATAAGGTTCCTCCTCGTCCTCTCCTACCTAGAATGCGGCGTCATGTAACGACGGTGACACTAATACGCTATTCCATCCCACCCAAGGTACATCCCACCAGCGCCAGTTAATGATAAGGGCAGTAAAATAAAGACAAATTGAAGGATCAGACAAAAAATCTTAGAAGTTGGAAAATTTATACATATTACATGGAACTTCTTCCCAAGGCATGCGTCCTATTGCAATCAATACATATTTTCAGCTGTGAAACCTATTGTCTTTTATGGGGGCAACTACGAAGATCTCAGGTAACATGCATCGGGTGACCATGCTATTACATTTTTTAAGTAACATGACACTCAGCCAAATTTGATGAAAATTTTAAATCATTCTTTGTCGCACTATATTGATGGCCTATACAATCGTACATAATTTTCATAAAAAGGGAAATATTTAAATATCAAATCCTTTTATTAAAGCGATGTCACATACTCAGAATTAATCACTTTGTGGTGGTAGGTTTTCTTGCAACTATTCTCTTAATTGAAGCCTATATTTCACTTCCTGTCGTACAACCTCCCATTTTTTTAAGTGACCTTAAGCCACTTCAAAAATAGGAAATTAAGCCCATCTGAGAACAAAACGTCATGAAACGCCCGAGAGGCATGATAAGGTTAATAATTTATCAGGATGTTAATGCATTATCCATCAGGTCAGCACTTAGTCAGTTTTATATTTCTGGCATCATTTTCATCACGCATTGCCTTCGGAGTTCTTAAAAAGGACTCGCTACCCTGTCTCTTTCCTCGCTGGAAATCGATTCTTTTCTTTTTATACTGAAGATGATTACGTGAGATAAAATTTTAGGTTTTCATCGGTGTACGTGGAAAAGGAGACTATCTCGGCATGTTCTTTGATTTTTGTCAAATTTTCTGAAGAGTAGCCCTGCCAAAAACGGAGTTGAAAGCTACCCGAGTTGGTTAATAATGCATTTATATTTCCTAGAATAATGCTCAAAATATCATTAAAATAAAGCACTGGTTATAAAATGTTGAAATGGTTAGAAATCAAAGATATATTTTGAACTTCTTGATTGAATTACGTTATAAAAGAAGGTGAATTAAATATTTCTCAAGAATATCTAGGGTAGATGTCTATTTCACTTACTGGTGACAATAAATAATTATATTCTTGCTGGTAATATTTATGACAAATGTGTTTATAGGGAAAAATGAAGACCAAAATTGTCAAATCAAAGCCAAAAAATACAATGATCATAACATCTCCCATTTATCAAGGTCCGAAACGACTTGAACCGAATGAATAACAAGATTTATTATGATCAAAGATCAACCACCTTAACCTTGATTGTACTGTCATGACTTTATCAGTTATTGCAATTGTAAACGAGTCGATTATTTGTAGCTGAAAAAATGGGAATTAATTACCCAAATCCCTCTTTTAGAAGCATTTCAACATTTTTTTACATTACCATAAAGTCGTGTAAGATATGTTCTCTTAAGCTCTTGGAACATTATATATCATCACTGCTAAAAGCCTATCATTTTGAGGCTCCACTTACCTATTCAACAAAATAAATAGGCAGGTTGAAGATGAAATTTTGTGTAAAAAAATGAATCAGTATCATCAGCAGACGGGTTTCATTCATGCAACTCAAAACGTAGCTGACGAAGTAGTTCCCTCAAGGAGTTGAAAAGGAGCTCAAATGTTCACCACTATGTCCATTAAAAATTCTGTTTTCAGCGTACAATTCTGCAAATTGAAAGAATGTACCTATTATAAAAACACTGGTTGAAAGAAAGTTTTTTAATCGAAATTAAAAGATATATAAGGTTTACACATTCACGATTTCATAATGAGAATAGATAATGGAAATATACATGTTTCATGGTGGAAAGAGGGAAAATCACAAAATATAAATAACGGCAGAAAATGAGATCGCTGCAACGACTCATAATCATTTTCTTTATAAACATATCCTCCTTTGAAAATATATGAGGGATAAACAACTATGTGTACATAGGTAGATGACACAAGGTACATGATAAGGTATGATAGGTACATGACCCAAGTAATTGCTGACACAAAAATATTAATTTAGGCGAAAAAATGTATTTTTGATGCGAGACGTGAACGATTAACGAATATCACTTCACTTATTGTGAGGAGTAGCACTATTATTCCCTGGCGAGAAAATATTAGGCACCAAGGTCTTGCTAAGGTAAAAATAAAAATAATCGTGAAGAGAAGCCGGCAGGCTATGAACAACCCAAGATTGATTCCGTGACTTATCGAGCGCTAAATCATAATCTCAAGTGAAAAAGCGCAGTAAACAAGGATAACCCACTTCCTTCTCGTTTCCAATTTCCTCGTGCGATGTAATATCCATCGCCTCGGTAAGGGTTGGGTGCCTGTGGAGAAAAATGGAGACTTCGCACGAGGTTTGGAAAAGAAGAGGCCCGAGGGGTTGAAAATAGAACAACGCGAATAAAAAAATAAACGTGTAACTCACTTCCACCCTCTTCAAACGGCCACCCTCTCCATTTTTTTAGAGGAGGAAACTTCGTGCCGGACACGAAAGGTTCCGACAATTTCGGCCCATAACTGGTCACCGTAGGACCCTACGGCTTCCCTTCCCCCATCCCACGACAGGGGAGAAGAGAAGTAGAAAGAGAGAGATGAGCTAATCTCACAGGCGCCTGGAGGAAGGGAACGGGGAATCGACGACAGGAGGGATTCGGAGACAGTGGTTGAAGAAGGGTCGTTTTCCGTGCGTGGAGGGAGGTACGAAAGGGTTTTAGTGAGGAGACTAAATGCGTAAGAAGATCTGCGCACGGGGGAGAGTTTGGGGGACGAAAGCATACGTGCGGGTGCTAGGTGGGGCATACGTGTACCGGAGAGGGCGTTCCTTTTTCCTTATATATGCAGACGACGGGTCTGGGATTTTGAGGGATTTGTCACGGGTGGGCAGGAGAAAAGTCGGCGCTTGGGATGGACGTACGGATGGGCTTCGGGCGGACGGGTTTTGACGACAGACGCGGGGACAGAGGAAGACGGCACGGGAAGCGTGCTATGCTCTCACGCGTCCACCGTGAATGTCAAGACTGTTCGCTGGCAGACATATTTTAGTAGTTTCTCGCCCATTTCCTTTATCACATTTCATTTAAGTCATCGTCAGTCTGCCAAAAAAAGACAAAGTTTTACTGAACTACTACGGTATTAACAGCAGAACCTTTTATTTTAAACCACATTGTCCCTACTATTCATTGTATTTTATTTTTCTAACTACTGCATTTTTCTTCATTTTAATGATGACGTTTAGATAATTTACAAGGCACATGAGTGATATGATAAATTCCAATTTTTTCATTCATATTTCACACAAATTTCTTTACATCTCTCACATGCTTCACACTAGTTTTAACTTTCACGCTTTCCGACATAAATCCCTCCTAAAAAGGGAGATCATGAGTATTTAAAATCATGTGTGGGCTGTAGCCATTTTTTTCCATTTTCTTTGAATGTGTGAATAGACATAGGTTTTGAAAACCGTAGTATTGCGTATTTAATATTTAAGGCACCATAGCATGCCATAAGGCCATCATTAAGCCGTCAACGTATGCTATCTAGCCCAATTTATTCTTCCGCTCGGCATATGTCACATGTCTCTTATCCAGATCGGATATTCCCAACGACTCCTTTCCTACTTTCTCTAACCCTTCATGCGTAACACTCGGTCGTTCGAATCCTTTTGAGACCATTTCAGCTCAGCTGCTGTCCTAGTATCCTTGTCTCAATATCCGCTGCATCTGCTGTGATTCCTTTCTCTCGAGTAAGAAGATTTCTAGCCATTGCAACAAGACGTTTTATATGGTTTTCTTGTAGCGACCGAAAATGTCTCTTTCACGAATGCAGTCATTCTAAAGCTCCGAACCCTATTCAGATATGAATTTCATTTTCCTCACTTACCACCTATATCCTCCTTTACGCTGTACACCATCGGCTCTATTTAAGTTTAGAACAAATACGTAGGATTCAAAAGTGCAGTCACTTGTTGACAAAACCGAATTCATTTAATATGTAGAAGACCTTGGATAAAATATCTGAAACCAATATTCTAATATAAGGCTCCATTAAGGACACATTGATATTATAACTGAGAGAAATGAAGCATATATAGTACAGCCATGGAAAAAAGTTATCCGACTCTTTCCATTTTTTCACCGATGTCATCTCTTTTTCATATTCTTTCCACACCATTCCTTTCATAGTTATGGATATATCCATACCTCCATTTTACCGTAAATGACTCCATAAAATTATAGCGACGGTCACTATTAATGAAACCAAACAAAAAATGAGATAACATTTTCCCATTTTATCCTTTGATACACTTTATCATGCCCATAATTTTGTTTTCAACTTCTTCGCCCTTAAACATGGTAAATGAAACAAACTTTGCACATTCCACACAGCTTTATATATTCACCGATCGATTTCGACGACTAAGCGTCTTTTCAAGGGCTTCAAGGCTTTCAAGGCAATTCCTAAGTTAATTACCACCGTTACCTTTGTGGTGAAATGTTTGGTCAGTTAGCTCCCATTGAAAATGGCCCTTAGTCGTCGAAATCGATCGGGGAATACATAAAGCTATGTGGAATGTACAAAGTTTTATTAATTTACTATGGTTAACGTTCTTAATTTTCAATAAGTATCGCCTTCATCCATTGATTTAATTCTTCGCACTTATTTAAATAAAAGCCAGTCATCTCCTGAGACTTGCTCTCTTTTGATACTAGTGGTCTCAATAGTAACTTTCATTATATCCAAAAGTAAAGCAAAGTAAGAGGTTAAAGGTATCGACGTCATGAATGAAATTACGTTGATGAGTCCTTGTTTTGACTCATACTTCTTTAAGAACCAACAACACTTTGCACCAATTTCAATACTCCTTCATCCGTACAAGTTACTTCTTATATTTTCCAACAGGTATGATAGTTTAAATTTGGAAGAAGGAGAATATTCAGCCTCAAAACTCTTAAAAGAATAAAGCTATATAGAGCAACGTTTTTCCAGAAAAATTTTCACACGACCTTGCAGTTCTGAGTCTCCAGTGTAATTACAATGTAATAGAATAAGTTAATTGCATGGAGTAATTAATTTCATGGGATATTTCTTCAGTAAAACAGAAGAAGTAAGATAATACGCACTAGCATGACGTGAATTAGGAAGAAGGATAAGATGATTTTTTTTAATGGAATACATTTAACAAAGTAAAAATATACTTCCAATTAATTGGCCACATCATTCCTCTGCGAAATAGCTGAAATAAATTTCTGTAAGAAGAACTCAGGAACGATAGTATATTTCGGTCACAATATTTTGTAACCGAAACCAACGTGAATCTTTGGTATTTCACATTTACTTCCAAACAAGTACATTACATGTTCAACCTCCTGGGAGCATTTTTTGACTACATAGAATCTCAATTTGGAAGGTATTATTCAAGACCAGATTGAAGAAGAAAAGCTAAGGAAGTCACTGTTGCCACAGAAAGCGCAAAGAGTAGAACTTGAGATGACAAGTGCGGCGAAATATTTCATGTTCAAGGCGAAAAAAGAATCAGAGCAGTCCGCAAAAGCAAGTACAGAAAGGGTGAATCTTCAAAGTTTTGGAACATCTTCGTGGAGTGGAACCTCGAAAGCACTTGAAGGTGCAGTCACTAAATGCCTTTCAAAAGTTACTCTCCTACCATGGAAGGTTTTCTTCTTTTCTCACATGATATATATTTTTTGTCTTAAAGGTTCGAGAGGGAGTGAGAGAGATAGGGGGTGGGGGTTCTTTCCCGTTATCTTATCCCCAAAAAATAACGTTACTAAGTCATTCCTTCCTACTTTTCCCGACCCAAACCGCATGCACGCGGTTCAGTCTCAAAGAAGACGGACGGTAACAAAGTCCTATTCACTTTTCAGACCTTCTACGAGTGAAATACTCTTGTTGACCCTCCCTCTCTCTCTCTCTCTGCCCCATCCTCATCAGTTAGGGTTGGGGGGAGGAGAAGGTCGTCCGCTTTGCGTACCTACTGCGGTGCTCACAGGGGTGGATCTAATTTGGCCCGCAGCGCTGGCTGGCTCTCCGGAAGGAACGCGATTAATGGAGCTGGCACGCTGCAAGGAGAGCACTACAGTTAAGCACCGATGCACGCTGCCTTCGACGTGAATATAAAATGCCCGATGGGGAAGTACGTTTCCTGCTTGCAATGCGAGAATCAAATGGGTCGAATAAGTACTACGCAGTGGTCGTCGCAC
Organism: Platycnemis pennipes; assembly: GCA_933228895.1. Taxonomy (NCBI): domain Eukaryota; kingdom Metazoa; phylum Arthropoda; class Insecta; order Odonata; family Platycnemididae; genus Platycnemis; species Platycnemis pennipes. Next base: position 72,220,082 of record OW121856.1, on the reverse strand, counting down.
GAATACAGATGGGCTAAACTTAAAACAGTAGCGATTACGGCCCGAAATTAGTCCTGACAGTAAGATCTGCTGCAATAGCTAATTTAAATATTTTTCAAACTGAAGATTTGACGCTGTTAATGAGCGAGAATCATCATAAACCGTTGTATGATGCAAAACCGGGAATTATAGAGCATTAATGCATGTTAAAAATCTTCCACAATATTTCTTTTTTCAAGCGAGGGCAAAAAAATAACAAGAATTATTATCTATTCGTAATTTCTTGAAAATCAGACAAATTTAAATACCACCATCTGCCCCAAAAGCTAAAAAATATGCGATTAGCAATAGATTAACCATTGCCATCTAAGAGCATACGTAAAATAGTGCAAATTATTAGGGACCTGAATTAACTTGATATTGTTTTATAATTAGAAAAAAGAAAGAAACAATAAATACCATAAATTTTATAAAGATCGAGTGCAATGTTTTTAAAATATACGCAAAATACATTGCTCTCTAAGAAATTTCAGGTATTCACCCTAAGACCGCAATTGTGATTCAAATAGAAACATTTATAAAAAATAACTGCTATGGGATTGGATCCAAAAATACAGACTAGGTAATATTAAATATTCCGTCAAAGATAAAATCTACTACCCGCACCTTATCTATTCTTGAAAGACTACATCCATTTCGCACGAGAATTTACGGCTGTCTTTCACGCAACCGAAGGAGAGCCATCGGTATGACTACTTTCTTGCGTTCACATTTTTATTTTTCTTTCGGCTAGAAAGTGAATATTTAGAAAATTTTAAAAGAGAAGTTTTATTGTCAGTACATGTTTTCAAAAGTAATCGTGAAGTATTGTCGCTTCCGACATTATACAGCATGAATGTTTTAATTTGCGCTAACTTTCCTGGGTGTTAGTCATCGTCACTATATTTATCATATGATGGCTACGCAAAAGAAGGAAAAAAGGTATAATATTGAAATATAAATATTTTCCTCTTGATAAAGAATAGGAAATACAACGTTTACTTGGAGTATTATGCGATTAAAAAAACAATTCAATTACGCTCAGAACATTTCTAAAAATAAGTGAAGGGATTCAGGTTTGCCTCCTAAAAATTTAAAACTCCTCCTAATTACTCCTCTAAGCCACAAAAAAATAAAAGGTGTTTTTCACCGAAAATATTTTTTTTATCCACTCTCTCTCCCTCTCTCGCAAAATATTTTGATCATCCTTGAGAGAGCTCAAAAGCTAGGCAGCGGCGCTGTTTGAAACACTGCTTGCTCACTCTTCCTTATTTTTTTCTCAGGGAACATGCAGGAGAACGTACGTATATGCACAAACGACTCGGGTGGATTTCTCTCTCTGAGGCAAAAGGCACAGGTCGTCTTAACCCATTTTGCATGAGCCACCTGTAAAAGGGGAAAAATACTCTTGCCATTTATTATGAAGTACATTTTCGGATCACGATTTTTTTCACTTTTTTTCCTTTTCACCTCCAAACCTTCCTTAACTTTTGACGTCCCCTTCCACTCCGTTTTTTACTCGTGCTCACTCTTTTGATGCGTGCCGACGCGGGTTAATTCGTTAAGAAATTGGGCCGACGGTTTGGAAAGAGGTAATTGTTTTGTCCTGCCCTCCATTTTTGTTGGCTGAAACTCGTTTAAAAAGGAACCGGTTTAGGAGAGAGGGAGAGGGAGGGAGAAGTTAGAACGTTCAAATTCGCACCGACCTGATAACCTCTCAAAAGCTCGACTCAATTCCATGCAACGAGCGCCTTTTCCCGCGTACCTTTCACTTCCACTTGCGCCGAGAAAGAATATTTCGGGCTGGCAGCTGCGAAAGGGCTGGAGAGTAGGTGGGTGGGACCATGGAACGACGGGGGAAGTGAGAGAAGTGTTCTAGGAGTATCAATGTGAAGCATTTGTTTCCCCTTCCGTTCACTTTCGCAGTTGAAACCTGAATTTATTTTTCTCCGTGTTTTCCCAAATGAACGCTCACCGGAGCCGATAAACAAATTAAGTCCGAAGAACTACCTCTCGCCTCTTCACCGACTCTCGCCCACCACTCATATCTCTCCCGTGAAAACAAGGGAAACTCTCTAGCATCAAATGCGAGGGCTATCACACAGACGATTTCAGAGGCAAATGACGGGGAACAGACAACCTGTGAACCAGCCAGCTCCAATTTTCCAAAGGGCCTTCTCCCTGGGAAACACTTAAATTAACAACCTGAGCACTGTGAGGTAAATTTGTACCGTTCTCATACCATTCCAACCTTCCCCAATCAATATTGCGTAGAGAGAGGTTTGACCGAATGTCCATTTGATGAATCAACATAGGATATTGATAGGAGTTTGAATTGGCGCCGTCTCCAAACCAAGCATTATCTAGGAGCAACGCAATAAAAATGTATACCGGTTACAAATATAGAAAACACCCTGAAAAAAGCAGAAGTGTAAAACTACTGTTTAAAGATCCTCTAGTTAAAGTTGCGTAACTCAATGATGTAAAATTTAATCCTAAACAGGAAACTCTCCGACGTCTTTTGAGAATGACTTTACCAACTATAGTAATTTTGCATAGATATTAGGAGTTTGGAAGCATTTCCCAATAGGAGGTTAGTAGATATATGACTTTCGGGAAGAAAAACTATTAAATCAACCCACTGATTTACCAGGCGTTAGTGAGTCTGTATTCCAATGATTTGTGTATGTTGATCAAACAGTTGCAGAATATTGGCGAGAGATATAATATGAGGAAGAGATTAGAGGGAGAAGAAATTAGAGGCCAAAGGCAAACCTAAGTGCATGTCTGAACAAAAATAACAGGTTGAGAAACTTCTTATAGTCTTCAGCGGCATGGACTTTAGGAGCAATACTAAGGGCATTTCCACACCATGAAGACCATGGATGGAATGGAAACAAAAATGGCATTCATAGACATTTGGGCATTCAATGGCATTTGGGACCCTAAAGTTTCCGAGTTGGTAGTTTAATGACCTCACTGTAACTAGATTAAATTTCCATAGAAGTACTTGACATTTCGATATTGTTCTAGATAGATTATTTTTTTAAGCATAAATAATACGAGTAGTACGCAAAAAATTATGGAATGCCAGTGCAAGTGTCAAGGGATATATTTTTCAAAAAGAACAAAATGGCTGCTTTGAATAATTTTTACTGGTAAGACACACGTTTAAAACTATTTGGTATCATTTTTAATTTATTCACATAAATTTGTCTTCCCCTATAGGGAAATGACAAAAAAATCAATATTCTTTTTGAGGACAACGTAATGGAAAGGATCCCTGCTTAGCAAAGACATGGTTAGGTAAAAGACAAAATAAAACCTCGTGAATGTAGCATTTTTCAGTGTCTTATTAGCGATCCCGTTATTAGTTGCAGAATAATTCACCACCACATTACAATCTTAAAAGAGCAGGATTAAAACGCAGGGAAACAAATAGAAGAAGAATGTTTGAGAACAGATTTGAGGGAAAGGAGAGAGGTGCTTTTTCGGAGAATTCTTGGGAAATGGCCGTTTGTGAGAGGAATGGGCGACGTAGTGATGACCTGTAGAGTTTCCACTCCTCATACTGGACCTCGAACGCTCGAGTGGCCCCCGACAAAGTTCGGGGGATGAAGGAAACCACCCTCAGAGATGTTATTCTCGATGGGATAGTTCCTTTCGGGAGAGGATGGAGTTCTTCAACCTATAATGTCCCATACATTTCTCGTCCTTTCTCACAGAAAGCCTCCCCGCCCATCGTTCCCACCCATTTTCCCTTTTCCTTTCATTCTCCACGCTCAGCTACTTCTGCTACAACTGCCTCATTTTCTTTTCTTCGTTGCCTCTCCCATTTCCCTCCCTTTCACGAACCCTGACCAGGATAGCAGCACAAAAGGATTCCCTCTCTACATATTTCAGCAAAGGCTCCGTCGACAACGCCTACTAGCCTTGCGGCCATCCAAGCCTACCCGACAGCGCCTCACATCTTCATCTCCCACACAAGAATATTAATTTGCCGATTCTATGCGTCTATCCCGATTTCCAGGCTTTGTTGGTTGCGAAATAATTCACTTCACTCCAAGGGCACATGCCTTTGACCTAAAAAAAACTTCAATCAGTTATTTCTTCAATCTTTACATAAAAACACAACAAATACTGAAGGGTTACGTAGCATGCGTGTTTTTAAGTGAGTATCCATGGGCGTTGCGTACAACTATTCTATTAATTATCATATTAAGATGTTGGCATGGTTGCACATTACCGTGAGTTTACATAAAACGATATTCATCCTAAAACGAGCACTATGGCAAACGCCTCCGTTGCAAACTTCAAATTTGGAGAATCGAAGATTGTTTAAATGCAGTGGACATTTACAGAAAATATACAGCTAAATAAGAATGAACAAATGAACTTATTTGTGGCACATGAATAATTTTAGGGCTTAATGAATCGTCTTCTTAAGGATAGAATTCAGAAATATGGTAATAATAATGAAGCAGTCAGGCTTAAATTTGTAAAGGCACCTTCCAAGGACTACAGTATGTATTATATTTCCTTCACATTCGCTTTCATCTTACTTACCTCCCCAAGGCACCTTTTCGTTGCCTTAGCGGGGAAGATGTCTACATATGCATTCATGCGTCGGCAATGATCGCCCTGCCCGCTTTCACAATGACCTTTGCGTCTACTGAAATGGGAGATGATGGAAAGCAAATGGAAGAGATAAAAGGAGCAGAGCTAGCTGAGGAAATGACAGAGGTGGCCTAGATGGGTGAAAAAATGAAAGGAACAAACGAACAGAAAAAAATGAATAATGCAAAAATCCAAAAATAGAAAAAGAGCCGACGGAAAGGATAAAAGGGAAGAAATCACGCTGGAAAGTAGAGATAGAGGCAGTATAGAATCGAATTAGGGCACGGAAGAAATGTTTGACAAGGGCGAGGGTGAATGAGAGGTCAAGTGAGCATGTAACGGATCGATATGTTACTCATGCGCTGAAGTCCACCAGGTTCCATGTGGATTCGTAAGTGCCTTTTGATGAACAAAGGAAGAAAACAACTGATGGTGGTTTCTTGAATACCTCGTACTCTTGAGAGGATGAACTTTTCATAAAATTTCTCTCCTCTGTATTTAAGCCTTTGATGATTTCCCCTTCTCAGAACCACGATGCAATTTCATTTGAGGATTTAGGAGTATTTGTGACCTTTTCCAATTTTTAGATATGTTTAAAATTTTCCATGCACTAAACATAAACATAAATTAATTTGAAAAACAAAGGATGTTTACTTTTGTTCGTTTTTCTTAGTGACAAATTCAAGACAAAAATTGACTCCCAATTTTGCTTTCTCTAATACCCTACATGGAATAAATCCATTTAATCCTAAGCTGGATATGTTTCCTATGGGTTCAGTCTAAGTGGTTTGACTTTTATGATAAGATTATAGTGAGATCAACATATTATCGTGTGCTCCAAGATTTAATTCAATGATGATTAACCTATGATTGAAAAACGAGATTGAGGGTGAGAAACAGGATTTAAACGGCAAGTCAGGTCATTCCATTGCATTGAATAGTGCAATTTTAATGCAGTAACAGTAGTGATTCGTCAAAGAGGCTGCAACACTAGAAGAATGACGTAATAAACGAAGTTTTATTATAGTAGGTGGCTAAGTATAAGTAAAATAACATCCAGGTGTTCCACGGAGTTGGTACACATGGCCATATTTATGAGCCCCTAATAACAACAGCAACATCTATTCCACTGCTATAAATATGAATTCCCCACCGTACAACTTTTGAAAATAATCAATGCAGGGATTGGGACCCTGGCCCGATGGATGGGAAGAGACAGCACGGATCAGGAACCATGAGTTTTGCAGAAATTTTGATTCTTGAGAAAACTTTTGGGTTGCTTAAAGGAAAGCGCTATAATGGTTCATCGATAATGAATTTCACAAGGAAGGAGAAAGAATAATCTAGGTCCTTCTAAATACCACTGTTTGAATCAGTAATTTAGGTTATAGTATTGCTGGGTGCATTGACCTGCCAAGAATCCGATTTTTGATTCACGGATCACATTATATTTCAGTAGATTTGGATAGCTTAAAACGAATACAGATACAGTGAAAAACTAATACGTACCAACACAGGCAATGTAAAATTCCAACCCAAGCGTCATTTAATTACGTTAATTCATCACAGGTGGACAATAATATCATGTTAAGGTCAGTAAAACATGGAAAAGCAGCTAATTACTTCAAATAAATAGATGAGGAAGTCAGTTTAAAGCTAATAATATCCTCCTTCTCAGCTAATATTTTTAAATTGCCCACGTTAATTCTTTAAGAGGATCCAAAAAGAGAATGCAAACATAAATGGTATACAGCAAGAACACTAGAGAAGAAGTATGTAGAACAAGACAATGATTTCAAACCGGAAGGTAAAAGATTGGAAACAGGGAAGAGGTCATATGAGATAAGAGGCTATAACAAAAATATGCAGAATATAAAGGAGAGGGCAGAATGAAGAGTGGAACCTTTGAAGTATTCTTGCCTGTTGAAACTCCGACACAAGCCACCTCGTCAATGCTCCAACCGCAGGCCGACCCTCATCGGACTCCTAAAACCGTTCAACCCCTGAAAAGAGATCGTTTGCCCTCACTCTCACTGATTTTCTACTTTTTGCCACTCGGGTCAAGTGGCACGACGATAGGATTCACACACGATATGGAGAGACCCAATTTCGCTTCATATATTCGTTCGCAAAAAATGTGTTCGAGCTTCCTTCGTCCACTCTTCGTGTTACCCCCGCCCTTCCTACCTCAATTCAATCCCGTGACAGGCCAGACTCACTCCTACTACCAGACCCACATATTCCTGTTCACCACATATCACGCGTCCAGCGCTCGTTCTAAGAAAGTCAACAGCGATGGATTTGGAATTCTTGTGAACGCGTGATTTTTGATTTGGGGAATACTCACCTTCTTGAATAGTACTCAAATTTTCACCAAAGTATCGAAATGCCCAAGCACGTTCTCGCCCATTTCATCCCTTATACATTCAAGAATTCACTTAAACTGGCCACACGATTGCTAATCTTCGTATCTCAAAGTGAATCTCAAAATTAACCAGGTTTTTCCGCTGTAACAACAACAAAGCGAAAATATTGAAAGTTCAATGAAATTGAATAGAGCTATTAATAAACCTTGTCTGTGTATGCAAGGATATCCACATATACATCTACACGATATCCTGCAAGCCACCACGAGGGTGTGTGGCAGGGGGTGAAGATCACCAAACATGCACTATTGACATGCAAACAAGCAACTATAGGGTCTCAAATATTATTTCATGTTTTTATTGTTTACAACTAGATTATTATTATCTATAGTATTAAAGGGATTAATACATGCGTCATGCACTGCAGATTACTCCAGAATATTTCCCTTACCTATCCCTTTGCTATGCTGCCTATTGTTCTCTTATAGCACGGGGGAAAATGCCATTTTGAATCTATCAGTAGGACAATGTATCTCTCTAATCTTATTTATCTGGTCGAATCTAGCATAATACGCTGGTTATTTTAATATGTGCCTAACATCTTCAGTAAAGCTATCCGATTGAGATTTCTCTAATAGATTTAATCTGTACCATAACCTACGCTCTGATAATGCTTCCCACCCTAATTCTTGTATGTATTAATTCTGAAACACTACTCAACCTATCGTAACAGCTTTAAACGAACCTAGCAGCTCCACGCTGCACACTTTCTAGTTCTCTGATCAATCCTAATTCATTCGGATCCCATACTCTGGCTACATACTCAATGTGGGGCCTAACTAGTGAAAATTAGCATCGCTCTTTTGTCTCCTCGTCACATTTCCCAAATACTCTTTTTATAAACCTAGCTTTCTCTTCGCTAGGCCACATATTTTCAGCATATGTTTTCCCCACGATAAATCTTTAGCGATTGTTACGCCTAAATACCTTATGGTTTCAACACTTTCGATCTTCATGCTACTAATTTTATAGGATCGCTCTATTGAATTACTTCTCCTCCAAAAATTGATAGCTACACACTTTTTAAGGTTAAGTTCTAACTGCCATTTGTAGCACCACTCTTGAATTGCATCTAAATCCTTGCTAAGCGATTTCCTGTCTTCTTCTTTTGATATAACCCTATATACTACCGCATCGTCTGCAAAAAGTCTAAGCTTTCTACTAACTACGGTACCCAAATCGTTTATGCATAAAAGAAATAGAAGCGGATCCAATACGATACCCTGGGGAACTCACGAGGTGACTTTGATTGTGTTCAACATGATACCATCTATGATAACCCTCTGCTCTCGTCAACTTAAGAATTCTTTTACCCAACATACAATGTCTTTATTTGTACCAAAATTCTCTAACTTCAAGATTAATTTATCATGAGAAACTTTATCGAATGCCTTTTTAAAACCTAAAAATAATAGGACGGCTTAAAGATAAAAAAATAGTATTTATGAACTCATTTTTCTTAATATAATGCCATTGTGAAATGCTATACTTTCCTATGACCCAATTAGTAATACATTAAGTAATTTATTATATTTCTCTCAATATTTTTACTTACCGACAAAAGATATATTACATATAATCCCAAAAGCCTAACGCGAAAATGGGGTGTATTCTTTTTGTTTTAGAAAAATGTTCACGATACTAAAAGTTTCCTGGTAACTGCAAATAATTGGTCTTCTTTTTTATTGCCAAATATGACGCCTTTTTGTTGAATAAATGAGTTAAATGTCATATTCTTCAGCCAAGTTTCTCCGTGAAAAATGCATTCTAAACTCACTCTCACCATTATCATTAATATGCGATAAGAAATATACAAATATTTTTATAAATAATTAACAATTTAAGTTAATGATGTCAAATATTAACTATTATAAATCGGAAACAAGAAAGGAATCAAACAAAATAAACGTAAGACAGAATATGTTTTGATAGACATTCACAGTTATACATAAATAGATATTACAGAAAATGGGGATACTCGTCAATTTTCATCGCAGCTCAACAGCTTACTTCTTTATATTTAGTTATCGACGATAGGAAAAATATCAATCAAATATAATAATTAATCACACTCAACATACAGTAACATAGCCGAGACATGTGTATGCGAGCAGGTGTGATGAAGTTCCGATTAGAGAAATTGTCACGCAGGGGACGAGAGGGGAGGATCAGATTTGGGGCTTCCAAGAATGAGAGATGGCGTGAATGGAGACCTCGCTCAGAAGTTGAGCTCTCGGCGACCGGGCTGAAGGAGAGGCTAGGTTACCTGCGCCAAAACACAGACGTCCGCTTCATTTCCAACCGAAAAATCAAACTTCCTACATCCCACCTAAATCCCCTCCACCAGACCACCAAAGGAAACTGAAACCGATCTACCCATCCTCCATTCCATCTGGCTTCACCTCCACTAACAAGACTTCCTGGCACCCTACCGAACCTTACTGATCAGCAAGGAGAGTCCATCGCCGCTAACACCCCTCCTCCCTAAACAAAATTTTAAAAAAGCTCGAGAAAAAAAGAACACACCGACCATTATTTTCTTGAGAGAGAAAGCCTTCTTTTTCCCCCAGCGGGTATCAGCGGGGGGAAAGCAAATAGGATCCCCTGAGAAGACCCAGTCTGTTTGAGAGAGAAATGGAGACGAAAGAAACGAGGAATATGAAAGATGGAGGGGAACGGGTATTTAGCTAAACGGAACGACAGAGAAAGGAGAGGAGGAGTGTAAGAATGAGGAAGCAAGGGGACTGCGCGCTTTCTAATTGAACCACGTTAAAGATGTTGGCTTCGACCGAGTGGGAGGGAAATGGGCAGGTAAAAAAATTTTAATGGAGAAAAGAAGGGAAAAAAGGAAGGTCGGAAGAGTAGTAAGGAAAGAGGTGGATGGATGAGAAAGGGAAAGGAAACACTGCAGCCCTCCCTTTTACCCTCGGAGAGGAAACTGAGAGGGAAGCAGCAGATTGGTGGATGCTTTGCCGGGAAGAGGAAAGGTGAAAGCATCCTTCTTTCTATGAGAGGAAGGAAAGCCTTCACCACAGGGGTTGAGATGAGCATCACAGAGGTCGAAGCTTTTTTTTTCTGGGTACGAGGGATAAGGAAAAAGGGGATGCAGTCCGTCGAGGGTGGCGATGGACGTCAACCCATATGCATGTTGGGGAAAACGGCGAGATTTCGATACTGGGGTGATTAACCTTTTGTTGCCATTGCCCCAACCCTCCCTATACAAACTAGGGGATCGCTTCTCCAACATCTGCCTTCCCCTGCTTAAATAAGATAAAGAGCGATGCGCAGCGTGATCATAACAATCGAACCCTAAGTGACCTCCACTTTTATGCAGTTGTTTATGGTTCAAGTGAAAGGGTAGTAAGAAAAAGTAGGATTTAAGTCGTATAAATTCTAGAATCAATGCATAATCCCAATCAAAATGCCAAAGTATGTAAATATTTTATTCTAGATGAATACAGATAGAGCCTCTAGTTCAGGGAAAACACGACCCGTGGGGCATTGTTCTTTAACAATTCTTCATCTGACGTAAAATTATTTTATATCACAACAGCATTACATTTTTACTTATTTACTTCGATTGATTTTTTCACGCTAGTCTCACCGATCATTGAACTTTAAGGATGGTAAGCCTGCTTCACCTAGTTCTTATTCAAAGTTACCTGACTAAGATATGAACCTCTTCCAGCACCATAAATGGAAGTAGAATCTAGAATCGTTGCATGTTGCTGGATAACTTCGTGAAATATTAAGATAAGGGTACACGGATGTGTACCTGCTCGTTGCAAACTTAGCCTTCCCTGTCAGATTACTGGATAATGAAGATATTAGGGTCATGATTAAGGGTGTTACGGGAACAGAGATTTTGCTGGTTAAACAATATTATTTATTTTAAAAAATTAAATAATTTTATTAGAAATTGTATATATTGGTGTATACTTCACTGATATCAAATTTACTAAAAGATTTTTACAGGAATTCTGAGGTAGTATTGCTTGGCTTTGATCGTATTGGACTAAAATTAGTAGAAAAAATCTTGATTCGTCAAGTTCCCTTATTTCATCAGGTTAAGAATGTAAATGGCTTAATAAATACTAGTTTTTTACTGAAATTTATCTCTCCACTATGACATGTGTTCTCACCAATCACGAGGATTACTTAAATTTGAATAATTAGACTTCGTGCTAGTCATTATGAAAATGCGTATAATTGATAAAAATTAGCTTTCTTCAAACTTTTTAGACTAAAATTAATGTTAAGTCTAGTATAACCTCTTCTTACAATATCTGATGGTTTGTTTTCTAATTTTCCCGTCCTTGCTTTCTAAAAAAACCATGAGCAATATCCGCATGAATAGCATTACCGTGACTATGTCACATTAAGTGCAAATCGGCAACTTTTCAGTTAGAGTTCCAATTTCCATCGACACCCAATAATTGGCCACTTTTCTGTAGAGGGAATGTAATTTGCATCAACGACTATATTCAATAAATATCGATTCTTGGATCAAAGCTAGGGTTTTCTTACAATGAAACAACCCATCATTTATTCCAACCTCAGCGGTGTTCGATTTGTACGATTCAGATCACCGGCATCTGGGATAATATTCTCACAAAATCACCAAGGAAAAAATACTACTCATTCTTGCGAGGGAACATTAAGATATAGGGTGATCTGAGGTCTTGAGTGCGGTTCTGAATGCTCTCTTCTCTTTTCTGTTCTTTCCGAACCATCAATCTATAATCCGTAAGAATAAGATAACAAAAATCTAAGATGTTCCCAAATCACCACGTGAAATGTGGAATAACTTTTTTAAAGATAGAGACGAAACATCACATTCAATTAATAACAGTTACGTGTAGTATTACATGAACTTATTCCGAGTTCATTCTCTTCTCCTTACGATTTTATGTACTTATAATTGTAACTTTTCTACAATCATATTCGTGATATTTCATAAAATATTAAGCACATGGAGTATAGTAGTATAGGTAAAATTTACATTTATTACGAAAATTAATTTAAATGATAAAATCGAACATTTATATAATAATATCAAGCATTAACTGAAGGCAAATCAATGGACTTGAGGGGCTTAAAAAAATTTATTGAACGAGTATCCGTATATGTCATGCAATATTCACTTAAAATCACGTGGTTGTATAATAAATGTTCAAATAACAAATCTCTTTTCAGAAATAAAGGATTAGGTTGCCAGTGGATCTCGGTCTTGATGATTAAAGATAATTGGATCTTTCACAATATTATGATTATATGAGTATAATTTTTGTACGTGCAGCAGTATATATTTACATGGACCACTAAATATCGACTATCTTTAGCAGATAAATTGTTTCTTAGAGAGTTAGCTTCCCAAAGATATCGCGTAACCTAATTTTAAACATGTTTTGCCTATAATGGGGTCGTTTTCCATATTTTTTGCCGAATCTGATAGTTTGTAAAATAATAACACCCGTATTTTTCCGTTTTTTTTATCCTTAAAATAGTTATCGAGTTATAAGCGGCGAAAAACTGATGTTTTTAACCATTTCAGACAAGTGGGCGTGCATGCGACCTCTTATGTCGTCCACGTCGTCCATTCACAACTGAGCCCGCGAAGCTACTTCGTCTTATCGCAATGGGGGACACACAGCTGACTCTGCCAATGGAAGCGGTTGCGACACGATCTGTGTGACCCTCCGACACCCCCTCCACTCCCTTCTCTTTCCCTAAAAACAGTCAAGGACGGGAGGTGGATGACGTAATACGTCTCAAAGCGGCTTTTTCGGTGGGCGTCACCTTTTGCTTATTTTAATTTTTGATTTATGAGCGAATGGCTCTGGTTAAAAGATTAATTTTTTCACTAAATTCATTTTTCGTTTCCATCTAATGATTTCGTGTACAAAATTGCAATTTCGGTTCCGAGTAAATGCCCCCATTGATGAATATTAACGAAGATTAGCCAGCTGAAATCAATATCTGTCCAAAGGGTGCATGACATAACTAACAATTGAGATGGATAAAATTTTTCTTAAATGAATGATTATTGTAAATTTCAAAGTTATGCAAAACTGTGAAACCGATAAGAAGTGAGATGGAGATATCTAAATAAATGGTATTTAATTCCATTAATTTTTGTTCTACACAGTGCCTAGGTATGTTTAATAAAGTGAACTGCGTAGTAACTCCCTCCGTTATTTATCCTTCGTAAACTGTCGGTCGGTAGAAAGGTAATTCACGTCAAGTGAATAAAACCGAATAGTATTTTCTCACATCAAACACTACATAATGAAGCATCTTTAATGATATAGTGAATTCCGATCATTGTAAATCTATTCACTTCACTACAGATAGGGACAGAATTCTCGCTACTTTGTTTCATGTGTAGTAACCAAATCATGGTATAAGTAAAGAGTCCGAGAGTGATTCATCTGTACTCGGCTGGATTATTTTAACCCTTGTCACATACTACTTTTGACTGCAGAATATAATCTCATCAACGAGCGTAGGCCATTTTTTGTAAATGGGAGAACAGCAGAATACGTCATGTCAAGCAAAGAAATTGAATGGGTGAAATGGAGTTTTAAAATTATTCCTCTTTTTCTTGCATCAGAACGTATGTCACCTAGATCAGTATGAATTTCCTAGATCAAAAATACAATTTCGGACAAAAGCGAAATGGTCTCCATTGCATTGATCCAAGGCAATGTTATTCAGTAGCGCCAATAAGTAAAATTACTGGAGCGCATCAAACGCATAACTCAAGGTACACCGTTTTGATTGTAATGATTACATATTATAGATGCACATTTCAATAAAGGGAAAAATATTGGGGTACTAAAACAAATAAAACTCACGACCAAGGGAAATATAAAATCCAATTAAGTGGAGAACCTCCAAAAGTAAGCAACCACAATATCACTAGGGAAATTATGAAGGTACGTACATCTCAATGCATTCGGTGATGTAATATTTCACCAATTAGTAGCAATGAGTGACCAACATCTGAGTAAATAATCCTTAGACTAGATTATTCCATCAGAAAACCTCTTCAAATTTATATAGTTATTTTCTCCAACATTTTAATTGCGCTTCATATTGTATTCGAGACCATTTTTTCTCAGACATTGAACGGAAAATTACTTATAAAAAAAATTACACGTAACTAATAACTGATGCATACAAACTTTGACGAGTATAGAAATGTGATTTAATGTAAAAATATTTATTTACATTAAATATGAGCTTTGACTTTTTTTACGGCACAATAATGATTCATCAAACAACGCCAAATTCCAATTCGCCCACAAAGATTCGCCAAAACTAGAGTTCAACATTAACTAAATATGCCATCTTGCTGCGAGGAAAGAACATAATCGATTCCATCTTCATCAAAAATCCAATGCAAAAAGGGGTGAATTAACTCACAATGTCACGTATCAGGCTTTAATTATGTAGGAAAACGTAACCATAAAAAAGAAAGGATAAAAAAGAAATTTTTAACGACTTTTAAAATCGCCCTCGTGCACATTTATTTTTTTCTATTTTTTTCCTTTTGACGCCGTAAAAAACCTTAGCAGAAGAGGGATTAAATAAAACATGGACGTATAACACTCTCACCTCCCTTCCTGGTACAATTAGGCGCTTTACCATTCATCGCAAGCATGTATCTTTTAAGCATCGGAGGTAGCATTTTCCGGCTGACCTCACGAGGTATTGAGGGACAAAGATAACGGAGACAAAATCTAAATATCGGCAAGAAAATTTGTTTTCTTTAAGTGGGTAGCGTAAGTGCTTTAATACCTATGTCGACCTTTGCAGGCTATTTGCGAGAGATAATATGTCAATGGGAAAGGCTATGTTTGAGAATATTGTCTACAACTTCTATGTAGACCATTGCAAATAAGGATGTAGATTTTCCGCTGAATGATATTTAACTTGCGTGCTTAAAACAAAGTAATGATATCGTTGTGAAACTGCCATATCAATTTATGTCATATAAAAATAAAACATTTTAGTATACTACTTCAGGGATATTCCGGTGGCCATCGAATTTTTTGCATAATTGGCAATGAAATCTAATAAAATTGTTCTTTTGTGGAGTGGGATCTATTCAAAAAGCTCTCACTTTTAAATTATTTCATGAAGAGATTAGAGAAAATAAGCAGTATCACAATACATTATCTTATCAATATTCGATAGGTGATTAAAATTTAAAAATTCACTCACAAAAATATAATTTATACAGATGTTGCTCGTCTCTTGGTAAATGAACATATGGATGTACTTTTATTCATATGCTCTCCTTTTCTAAGGTACAAAGAGTGCCCTTTAATCAAGAAAGTTGTCCATCGTCATAGTGTTGAAGTAAACTGCTACTCAAAATCAGTAAATTACTTAAATATGTGGCAGTATATAAAATTTAACTTCTTTGGTTACGAAGCCTATATTTTCCGTATAATTTTAAAAGTATTTCTTACAGGGCATAAAGGGTAAAATACCGTCAAGAATTCTTTTTTCAGAAAGATGTAATATCTCATTTTAACCAGAAAAGTCATTACATGTCTCTCTTAAGCAGATGAAGAGTACCGGAAAAATACATAGCCTAAGTAGTATTAAGTACACTTTAAAACATTAATACTACAAATTCAAGGAAAACAATTGGGGTTTCAAGCAAAACAACTTTACGTTTTTCATTTAAATGGGAAATTTATGCGCCACAATCCTCTGAACCTGCGGATAAAGAGAACATTGAAACCAATCTTTACTCAAATATGACTTTAAACGAAAAGGGGTGTCAATATTTCTTTTCTGCTTTCTTTCATAACATTTTTTTATTTAAAAATATTTTCTTTTGGTACGCGAGTGAAAGTTGAGTTGTTCACGGTTATACTGAGCACCAACGAGTTTATCTAAGCTTAAAACAAAATAATGAAAAAAGGAAGCGAACATTGAAATTAGAACTGGAAGAACATGCGGATGAACAATTATTTGATAGCGCCCTAAGCCTTTCAAATGAGTCCACGGAAAATAATAAGCCAGCGTAAATATTTTATGGCAAACGGAGATGAAGAATGAAGTGAAAAATAAATTTGGAATGTCATCAGTTGATAAAGTGAAATATCATGGCACAAATTGAATTAAAAGTACCATGTACATATTATATTTATTTACGCTGCGTTGGGTACAGTTTTGTAGGCTATTCTTGAGCAATATATAATTGGCTAGTGTGAGGAGCCACATATTTTGCAGAATTTTATCCTTCATTATAGGGTGAATAGTCCTCTTTTAATTTTTCTCTTCATTTTAATGAAATAACGGTCGCAGTAAACGATAAGCTAGACTAAGCCAATGAAGCCGGAGTTAAAAGAATTTTGAAAGAATTAATATAGGCGAGTGCACGGTCGTATATACGAGTGCGAGTGTTAACTAAATATCGAAAAGCAATAAGGTAATAAATCTCTCCAACGAGATAACCGCTGGTTACTCGGTAGATAGGATGTCTGCTAAATTAGCTGTAAATTGACCTAAGAGAACATTTCAGCCAAATTATATAATGTTAATTAAATATATGCGATTTAGCTTGGCTCTGATTTAAGTTAATGACTGGAGCATAATTAGTTTTTTGCGGTCTTACTCTAATATTAAATGGGGATGCAATGAGCGAAATCGAAGAACTTTCTATTGACTACGTTCTAAGAAGAAACAGAGCCCATTAGACGTGAATAGTTCCTTGCGCGTTATCTACCGACATCCAAGATATGTATAATAGTCCCGCGTATTTATTTTTTACAAAAGAGATCCTGCCAAAGAAAACGCTACCAATATACGAGTATACAAAGGAGTAATTTCTAGCAAGTGGTTTTCTTGTAAGTAAGTAATTTTCTCGGACGTACACAAAGAAGTAATATAATTTAAAAATACCTTTACATTATGGTTTCATTATTACAGGTTATAACTTAATAATTCACATGACGATTATTCCCAAAAAAAAAAGGGAATACGCCCATGTGCCCATAGTGCAAAATAGTATCTGAATGATATTTTGACAAGATTTTCCTTTTTTAAATAATCGTTACCACTTGCATAAAATAAGATCGGGAAGGATTCATGGGATTAGAGCTAGGAATCTTTCTAGTTACTGGGCTAAAACATATCAAAGTTTCCAAAAACTGAAGGTGATTACGTATGCCAATACGTTTAGTTCCGAAATACAGCCGCTAAAGTCACTGAATCTTTGCCTGAGCATCTTTTCTGAAACACGATGACACTTCGACACCTCGGTTCTCATCAAGGTGCATGAAATCGTCTTTTTCCGCAAATAACCACTCCTTCGAAGGGACCGAATTTTCGCGTCCGCCAGAGCGAAAATAATATATATTCACCTCATTCGAGACGCCGGAACGCAGGCCTTTTGAGTCTGGCTACCCAGCCGTCCTCGTGAAACAGCGAGCAACTTCCCCCGCTCGGCCGCGGGGGGAGCGTGGGAGATCCTTCTCCCCACTCGAAACCGCTCCTTCTGCTCACTCGAGCGCCGAGCGAGTGGACCGCGCCGCGAATGAGAGGGGAGCGGGAGAGAGCAGGAGACAGACGGACAAGTTTCGAGAACCAACGCACGCAAGTTCCGCGGCGGCGGTGAAGGACAAGTGGCTGGGAGAGTAAACGAAGGGCCCTGTGGCGGATGCGAGCAGGAAGGTGGAGAGAAAGGGGTAGATGGCCGGAGAAATGGAGGAGGAAGAGGGTTCGTAGTGGCGCGAGAGGGAATGCACGTACGGACTCCACCACTCCGTCTCTCTCCTTTCTCGTCGCCTCTCCTCCTCTTGCGGCCTGCCGTGAATCCAGAACCTTGGGCAGGCCACAAAAGTGTTGCTGGTGGAGGAGGGAGTGAGAGGCGGGGAGGTACTTGAGGGAGGCAGTGGCAGTCTGCGCCCCCATCCTCCTTGAGCACCGGCTCTCTCCTCAAGCCGCGACCCCTTCCCCCCGCCTCCCGCAGACACACACTTTCCATCTCCATTCCCGCCTCGCACTCCGGTCCGCCTCGAAAACACTTTGGAGCCCCTCTCTCCCTTCCAACCCTCTCACCCGCTCACCATCTTGCCATCCCTCACTCCTTCCTTATCCGTCGAATCACAACCCCGCTGCTCTCACCGTCTCCTATTCTCTCACTCCAACACTTCTCCAAACTTACTCCTTAGTTATACAAGAAGCACACGTCCTAGCGTTTTCCTTCTTCACCATCTTACCCAAGATATTCGATCAGCAACACGTTCTATCCACATGCTATAAAAGGTAACTTAACGAGAGGAATACGTAATGTAAAATCGGTATTAATGCTGCTAGAGGGCAGTAATTTTACCACGGCTGTAATTATAACATGTTCAACTCGAAACTACCTGCTATCCCACTGTCATTTAATCTCTGCGAAACATGCATGGGCCAGAATTTAGTAATTCGTTTTACCAAGCCTCTCATCTTCTCCACAAATGACATTAACCCTCGGTCGCCTGCCCCAAGCCACAAATTGTAATACTACTCTCATCATCTCTGGGCCGACAACTGCCTCATATTTTCATCAACTGCTGGCATTCCTTCCTTTTTCTCGACTTAAAGCCTCCACATTCTACTATAGTATGCTCTTTTTACTTTTAAAACTTTATAACTTGTCTCGTATCCCATTAACACAAAACAAGGAGAGTAAAAGTGAATAGAAAGTGTGCAAATCTTGTAATGCAAGAAGTATTTCTATAAATATGAGTAGGATGGAATTATTAAGTTGAAGGATACATGAGAATTAATTATATATCCGAATGAAGGAAGGAAAACGTAAAATGATGAGTCAATACGGTAGGTATTCGGCACCCGATTCGACACTTAGGATACATATATAATTGAAACTGTGACCCTTGAAATGGAGGATTTTTGTTTCATTTCTCAACAATAAATTATTATAATCGGCCGGTAACAAAAATGAACCAATTTTATAGAAAAGACAATAATATAGACTGGCATTTGTATTTGAGGCACAGTTTATATGATTCAAAGACCGTTTCATTCTGTTTTTACCTAAATTCCAAGAAATTGTTGTCAACATATTGGAAAACTAAGGCGTGGAAATTTCAAGATGAAAAATTTTACTAGCACCAAGTAGTCCAAACAACTTTAACTGGGATTGCCACTGGAGTAAAAAACTGATGCGACCCTACCTAAGGAAGACGTTGGAAACATTTACGAGGAAGTACGAATCACTCCTAAAACACCTTCAAGACCCTCGTAATAGATGAGCGGGGAGTAGAATTTCTCCACAGCCATGCAGTGAATTTCGGGGTAGAGAGCCAATGATCTGCATTCCTTCGTCGTGCGCCACCAAGGACCTCGCGATCCCTGGACCGACTCACCACCAGCGCCTCTTTTCTCTCTCATTCTCTCTCTCCCCATACCCTTTTACATGACCATCCCGCAGTCTCCTTTCTATTCCTTTCTCCATTCCCTCCTTCACATCCCCTGTCCAAGTGTCATCCGTTGCCCCTTTCCTTAGTCCCCACGCGGCCCTCCTCTGCATCACGAGAGTCCAGTCCTCTCTCCCCCATCCTCCCCCCTTCTCCAATTCCTACTACCCCATCTCATACCTCCCCCTCCTCTGGCCATCAACTTGCCCCATGGGGGTGACTCGGCACGTACCACTGATTTCTCTCTCTCTCAAATCCCTTACCTCCAACTCCTGTGTATTATTTTTTTTGCTCCCCCTCCCTCCAACGAACAGTCGCTGCTAGCGCCGCGCAACGGGTCGGTGCGGGGCATTTTTACGTATCCCCCACATAACCCGTGTCGCCTCATTTCGTAAAAATCACCGCTCGAGGGCGCTGCGGGCCGTGGAGGATCGTGGGACAGGAATGTGCGAGTTACGACTCCCACCCCCCCATGGAATAGCCGAGTTGCGTTTCCTCCCGTTCCAGCAGGCCAGTTTTCGGTGACCAAGATGGACGGTACAAAGGTCAAAAGGGTCGACGGCGAAACTGACAATGATCCACGGGTTCGAGTTATTTTCAACACATTTTAATACAGGTACATAGGTAAATACACCAAGTACCTTAACGAAGGCTGAATCTGAGACTTATTCCAAAATATTTCAATTCAATTTAAACACACGTCAAACGTTTATTTTTAGGAATATTAAATATTTGTCAATTCGCCTCTGTCCCATTCGCGGGCAAACGAGGGTAAAAGTAACAGCATTTACTTTTATAAACGTACTATATTTTTATATATAAAGAGCCCAATGAACTCAAATATTTTTTCTTGATCAAGCGCAAACTTTTTCATGCAGCAAAGTGCACTTTAAGCAAAACAATTAATCACGTAATTAGAAATAACATATACCTCTCCATAATTCTCAATATATATATAACATGTTAAGGAATAAATTTTTACGTGGCATCCAACTTTTTCAATTATTAACGTGCATATTATCACTCTAAAATAGCATTGCTCCCTTACGTACCTTCTGCATCATTTGCAAGGTGGCAGAAGTTGTCCCAAAGAAAATCTCAGCATGTTTTTCCTCATCCTATAACATAAATCCAAAGTCATAAGTTACCGCCATACATACCCTAGATCTATTATGCCGAAATTCTTTAAATTTCAAAACATTAGATGATCTAAATGCAATAAAAATATAATTATAACACATGTACATTACTAAATGTACAATCTAATATCAACAGTATTCCAAATAATTCCTCATGACCAAAGGTTTATAAAAATATATTTGAAATATATTGCAGAACTAGACATGATTAGAAATAGGTGAGAAAGCCATTAAAAACCCTAAAAGTTAATAAGGGATCAAGTACATAACCAACAAAGTAGTACATCAAATTATGCATAGGAGATAAAAGTGACATCAAATACGATGCTTGTAAAATAAGAAATTATTTTCAGCGCAATGCAAAAAACAAAGGGATTTTTCTACCAGCAACAATACATTTCAAGAAAATGTATTAACTACATAGGTAAAAGTTTAGTTAAATAATTTAATACAAAACTAAATATAGAAAGATATCGGAGCAATGTAATTAGAAACTAATATTCGCCTCCACAGAAAATAATGGTTTAAAATTCATAATTTTATTATTTTTGCTTTGTTAATTAAAATAATGGGTGGAGAGAAAAAAAGGCGTAACAGTGATGGTTAACGAAGTTATTGAGCGGATTTTGCACTCAATCGGGATAAGTAACACGCTGAGAGATAATGGAAACTAATGGCAATGGAAGATCAGAAGCAATGCATTCTTTTCTTATAGTATGAGAGTTATGAATCTATTATAAACACCAAAATATGGGTATTATGTTCATAACATCCTTCAAGCCCCACAAGAGTGTTATACCTAGTCCTATAAAACACAGCTTAATCCGAAATACTTCAATTAGTAGCTCACTATTCTGATTTGGGAATCTAAAATAATTATGCCGGCTGAATTCTTGCATATTCTGCCGTTGCTAAATGTGAAATGAGGATAGGTTACGTAAGATTGAAAATTTACCTTCAGTAAAAATTCATTTTGCATGCTGAGCAATAACTTATCAAAATACTTAAGGTCATGCAGCAAGAAACACGGCCATGATTTTTGTCGAGAGACATCTGGGATATACTATTCATCACTTTTTCTTCTTGAAACTAACATCCATTTCATTCTAAATGTGATGACCCGTAACTATAATTTCAATATCCTATGATGCTGTTAATATATTATTACTAGCATACACATAAGGGTATCACAATCTGCTCGCTACAAATATGTATTTAATGCATTTCTTTGAGCATAAAGCAACAAAAAAAACTTAGCAGTCGCGCGTATTAAAATTCAAGGGGCATAACCTGGCATTTTTCGCTCACCTGCGCAGCAACCATAGAGTGGATCCGAGAATTTTCACGCCGCTGAACACTTTTCCTTGGGCTAGAGAGCGAATCTCGCCCTCCACCACTTCGCACCACGTCCTCCCCTTCGTAGCCGCTCCGACCTCCGCAAACCATCTTTTTCTTCCGTCTCCGCCACCTCATTTTTCACCCAAAAGCCCGCCGCTGCAAACCTCTTTCTCTCTCTCTCCCCCCCACTCACTCACACCATCCCCCAAAAAATATAATAAAATCGTCTTTCCCGTCATGCCTTGCCAACCGGATATCAAACCTAACATCCTTTCCGTTCTACTCCTCCACAATCCTCCTCCTCTTCCCCCGCCACCCACGGCTTTCGTTCGGGAATTCCATAAAAATAAATCCTTCCAACGCCGTCACCTTCGGCCCCGCCCGTTGCGAACCCCGTTTCCTCCATCGCTCTTGCCCTTCTTGGCCTTATAGCGCCTTCGTTTCCTTCCCCTATCGAGTCCGAGCTCCCAACACACACACACACGCACAACACTTCCTTGCCTTCCTCGCCCGAAACCCTCCTGGTACCCCGACCACCCATCTCCGGGGCGCGGCGAACATTTTGCATCCTAATCTGATTCCCTCAATATCCGAGCCCCAAGGAGGCTCGCGGAACCAACCCCCTTCCCGTTACGGGAAGCCTCTCGCATGCCCCACAACCCGCTTTGACTAGAATATACCCCCGCGACCAACCCTCTGCCTACTCTCTCCTTTCGAAACAACCAGCTAACCTTCCTCCCCTCTCGTGCTAAACAAGACATGAAAATATCATATTTTCCTACCAACGCCGCAAAAAGCGGCTGTTTGCTCTCAGATCCCCCCCCCCCCACCCTCCCATGCTTCTTTTACCTAAAATTTTATTTGAGTTTCCGCCTTTCCGACTCCTTTCCCAGAAAGCGTGCGAGGAGGAGGTTCCCAAGAATCGCACCACCATCTTTGATTTCTTTCGCCACGTTTCTATCCTTTTTGCATGGGAGAAAAAAATGTATGTAGTCTCGACTTTATCTCCCATCGGAATCGTCTGGGTTTTCGTGCTGTGTTTCTGCCAGCAACACGAACTCCTCTGCCAATTCGGGGATATGGAAATATGCAAGACTATTCGATCTGTATCTGATCGCTGCTTGTCCATTCAATATCGAATTTGAAGCCAGTAACGTAAATTGACTACCATACTATTCCTTGATAAAATAATTATCTCATTGTCAGTGCAATAATAAGCAATGGTTTCGTGTGTAATTTTGTGGAACCTTTATCAGCAGAATGTAATTCATATTGAAATAATGTACCTATTACTAGTGTGATTTCACAACGTTTTCCTGAATTTTATTCACAACCAAGACTCGAGTTTTAACGTTCATACGTCATTTTCAGGTGAAGACTTAGGACAAGCACCCCCTTCTGTTTCATTTAGTCGATTCCTACACTAATCGAAGATGATGTGTCGATATTGAATCCTGGGCCTAGTGCGTTTATAAAATATAGTGTAATCACAAATTTGGTTTCAATGTGAATTATCGATAAAAAAGTTTTATTTTGAAAATAAACGATCTTTTTTCTCTTAATACAATAAACCTTCATCGCCAGCATATAGGTTTAAAATTCATCCAAATGGTTAAAAATAGAGCTATAATTTTATTGATACATCAACTGCAATTAAATATTATGAAAGAAGAAATATCAAATTATGGATCCTATAACCCCTTCTATATTTAGTAATTTTTATGTCAAACTAATTTAAGTAGTTGAATGTGATTTAGTTCTTGCTTAAAACTTGCAAACGTTCAGCTCAATAGATTATGACATACAATTATTAGTTTCTGCTGAGAGAGTTAAACCATTTACACATTTTTATTCTGCAGAAAATGAAACAGGTAGGGGTAATTATCAAACATGGAGATATAAACTGAAGGAAAAAAATATTTATAACCTTGGAAATCGACGGTTATGTGATACGAACAAGCCCATTTTGAATAGGTTGCCTCATTGGAATACTCTCGTTTAAAGCATATGAAGTCTCGTTTACACCAAGCAAACGTGCGGGATGATTCGATGTGCTTATTTCGAATTCCAGATTCCCTTAGTGAATGGATGTTAAAATGAGGAGAAATGGAGGGGAAATGTGGAAAGGCCTCCGCACTTCAAAACTGTATACTGCAACCACTTCCGCCGGTTAGTTATTCCTAACCCCAAGCATGCCTGTCAGACGAGAAGAGCGGAATCGATACCAGTTTAATACTGCAGGAGCAAGGCTCTACCATCTCGCACGCACATGCATTGTGGAAGATGCTTGCGTCAAAAATACACAGAACACGTAGTAGCAAGTGTTCACCGTGTGTGTGGAATATCACAATGAGGCCACAGTGATTAGAGCATGATATACTCCAAGCACAGCTCGAGTGAAATTACTTAAGAGGCCAAAGGATGGCAAGGAGGCCAATTAATATTTCAACGTGCAATTTGGCATTAGATGTGCCCAGCTACGCTCAACATACGCTTAAAATATCACTACGATATTCAAGTAGGTTTTGTAATATTTTTACGTTTAATCTAAAGTAGGGGGTCCCCTAAGTGATATATCCCAATGGAGGTCAATATTGACTGCCAGAGGTCGATATTACATAGCTATAGTGTCAAATCGAACTTTGGGGTCAATTGTGGGTCAAAAATCACACTCCAATTTAATATATTAATAAAATAATACGGAAGCATTCTGATTTAATTAGAAAAGTGAAATATATGATGTTTTAAACGTGATTAAGTTTTCCAAAATAATAAAATAAATAAGTTTTTTATTTTGCGAATCACAATTAAAATGCAATAAGCAACTTTGAAATTTGATTTAATAACTACATTCGAATTACCAGTTTCGGCTTCACGCATGAAAGTCTTGATTTGCTCAAAACAAGATGCAACCATTTTTAGTTGATCTTTAAAATCCATAAACAATGGAACTATATTGACCTCTGAAGTATTAAACACATACTAGTTTCACATAAGTAATTACTATGCTCCTTAATCCTAATGTGAAGAAACTATCGTAATTTATTACATAGAAAGTAACAGACACAAAACATCAAAAAAGGTAGCATTTCGGAGAAAGAATTTTTCATATGAGAGGTAGGTTTATGCCACGCACCGTAAAGGCGCTAGCAAGCAGAGAAAACTTCTGAAAGGTGAGAATAAAAGCAAATATTCTGGTTGCAATAAAGGATAGGACGATCAGGGATGGGATAAGTTCAACAGCTCATCGAATAAGAGAGGGAGACCAAAAACAAAACATCTAGAACGCTCCATGTTCCTTTCATGGCATATTAACACGCAAAAAATGCTGTTAAAGGTTCACTTTTCCATTATTGATCGCTTCCACGTGGATTGATCGTGGATTGATCAGCACTTTGGAGTGCATCAAGAGAGAAAATGTTTACTCATTTACCCTTTTTAAACTATAAAATTATAAAAAAAACCCTCATTAAGTAAGATAACATAATGCCTAGAGATTAACAATATTCGAAATGTATTTCCCATTACATTTTCCTTGGTCTATTCGTAAAACAAATTAAATATAATTAGGTTTTAAATATCAAAGGATAGGTTAGATTGCTTTACACCTACCATATTCCAATACTTCTGAACTTTCCTTTTCCTACCCTGATTCCCTCTTCCCTTAAGAGTATGTCGGACCTCCCACATTTCATTTTTTTTACGCGCCTGTGCATTTCCTCCCTTATCACCTCTTACCTCGCATGCCATTCTCCATTACAGTGTTTAATAATGCATTGCCTTTAATTAGGTGTCTCATTTACCTACAATTTCTCCACCTAAACATATCGAGCGGGTTTCTACCCTGCCATGAATAGCATCTAAGCATTAGCTGTTTTCAAAACGTTTTTTCAATGCCTTCGAAGTCCCACTTGTAAAAAGCCACTAAGTGTTTTCCTTAAGTTCACCATTCGCAACAATATAACGATTCCCCAGATGAAACTCTATTCTAGTAATTTCTTAACACCTTATCATCTGCTTCTGTGAAGCGTTCTCTCCGGATATTTAAAGCCTCTTGTCTCAAGTCTCAACGTAACTCTCCCAGGAACATATTAAGTATATTCTTCTTATTCCAAAACATTTATCCACATAATTGGACCACCGTTTCAGTTTCTGTTATTTTACAGCAGTTAGTAGTAGGACACTACTTTACATACTTTACCGGAAGACTCATATGCTTAAAATGTTTTTAATTATCACATAAAATGCAATGGTATGAGAGTAAAGTGTGTAGTAACAAAAGAACATCTTTAACATTAATCCTAATGTATTCAGATTACCTTAATATAAGTGTAATTAAACCTAGGTGTTTCTCCATTTAACTCAGTGTGGTCAAAAAACAATGATCAAATACGCACACGCTTATACGAGCGGAGCAGCTGACAAAGTGAAAATTTAGTTCAGGTCCGAAAAATCAGGTTACATATAAGGAAAGAACAGCACCGCGGGAGTAGTACTTCTCAACCGTGAACAGCGAATTTTTGGCCACTTATATTGTGCACGATAATTCCAGACTCGCGTCTAATTATTGTACCTCAACATTTTACATTTTAAAAAGAAAATTACTGGCCAAAAACGCATCGCTTATTAAATTGAATGATCAACCACCGAAACCAACTCCAACCCACCCATGTATTTCACACCCCACTTACACTTAAACGTCCTCACCCGGAAATCTCGCGAGCGGCGAAAACATCACGACGCGGGGGGAGTGAAGGCGGAAAGGAAAAAAAAAATCAGCATCCGCCGCGGCGCGACGCGACGTCCGAAACCGTCCCGTCCCCGTCGTCATGGCAACCGCAGGGTCGGCACTACGGCGAGGCGTCATTAAAGCCGGGAGAGTTGCCGTCAACGAAACTGACGTGCTAAAGCGTGTGAGGCGGAACTCGCCGTAATGACAGATGCATGCACACACGCCGAGCGTTGAATTGCGGGTTGAGGAGTGGGGGAGCGAGGGAGAGGCACGAAATGGGGGCGGAGGGCGGACAAATGGCGATGGAGGCTGGGAGAGGACACGCGATGCAGATCGAGGGGCTTGTGGGGGGAAGAGGGGAGGGTAACCTATGCGGAAGGGGAGGAATGGGGGAGTTCGGGGAGGGAGAAGGAGAGTATGGGGGTGAATGGACCTGGGTAAAAAAAAATTGCGTTGCCTTAGGATTTCCAGAGTGAAGGGATATGTGGCATGCACACACCTGCAAAGCTGTTTCCGGCGGTGAAATTCAAGTTTCGACACAATTTGAGGGTCATCATAATCTAATAACGTGCAAAAGCCTGTATACGGACGGCGGTGACGTGCCCACTCCCCATTCCTCCTGCAGCGAGAGAGCAAGACGGGGGCGGGGGATGAGAGGTGGGGGGGGGAGGTACAGGGAACTGGAACGTAGAGGGTGGTGTAGGGAGGGGGGTATTTCAGAGGGACGCAGGACATCGAAGCGTGACGGAGTATTAAAGTGAGGAAGAGAGAGAGAGAGAGGGAAGGAATGGGAAGAGGATATGTACGAAGAGTTTAGGAGCAGAGAGAGAGAGGTAAACCCTTTCTATATTCTGCACTCCGCTCTGCAAATAGAAAGGTGCTCGTGGCTAGAAGGAAAGGCTGGAGACAGAGAGGGTGCACTTCAATTTAGTGTGACCTCGTTACGAACCCCACGAGACAGGAAATAAAAGAAAATTAGTCATGATTAAAGTCCCGCGAACAGCGGTTGTTCTGGGGTTTACTCAAATGCGTCGACGACACCGGAACGCAATTCTGTACCCTATTTCCAGACTCGGCGCCGCGCAATGATGTGTTTTTTATTGTCAATTTCGTGCAGGAATTACCTTCGCTTTATTAATTCATTTCCCGGTGCTATTCCCAGCGACGGGTGTGAGTACTAATCCATGAATACATTTTGCAAAAAAAGGAGACCTTTAAAAAAATCGAGTCTTTGAAAAATTCATCGCAGTTGGGTGGCGACGTGAAATAAATACCGACCACGAGTTGACTCATTTGTGCGAAGGCATGGATTCGATTCAAATTTAATGACATGTTAAGAGCACACGAAAGTGAACGTAAAAATTTCATGCCCATTAGAGAACCACATGAATCGACTCTAATTAAAAATCTGATGGAATGGTGTCTTCCCAAAGATTGCAGAACCGTCCTTAGTATTCCCATTTAAGTAATTAAAACTAAATAAGGAAAATATCGAATTATTAGCGAATCTCCTCCGTTGTACGATAGCAATGAAAACCGGTACTTTGAAAGCATTCCTTTCTACTTTCTATATACTTTTTTACATACCCCGATAAAGTCATAAGATTGCCTTTAATTATGTTAGATTTATACTCCAATATGCATACTAATGATGTTTCGCTTAATATGGCGTATCATTAAATGAAATGAGAGAAAGCCAATGAAAAAATGGAAAGTATTAAAATTCATCATAAAAAAAGATTGGATCGCCTTAAAGAAAACCACTTCAACATTATGCATGACAAAGTGTTTCACAAGAAGAAGGAAAATAAGCGTTTAGGTTATATAAAGTGATATTATTTTGCATTAACAACCATGAGTATATTGATTTGAAATTGTCAAGAATAATGCAAAAAAATTCTTTTGTCGTAAAACTAAATATTAATTTTACTTTTGTGGTCATAAATATCCTATGATATTAGGCACAAAGAAGAAAGATATGTATTTTACTCTTATCTATTTGTCAGAAAGGGAGAAATAAACAAGATGAAAACTAGAACACAGGCAATCAATAGTAAGAATTTATCAAGTAGTGGAAGGTGTTCAGGAGGAAAATGACGAACGTAAAGAACTTGTGATGGACTAGATGTAGATAGCTAACCTTGACATGATCGAGCGATATACGACCGCGATAAGGGCGCAATGCTTGGTAAGCGTTAAAAGACGAGAAAAAGGACTCCTTGGAGGTAAAGATGGAAGAATGGTTGCATGTTGGCTAAAAGATAAAAATGGAGGGAAGTACTTATCATCATCGATGAAACTACAAATTCACTCTGATTCCTATATTGTTTTCAAAACAAAGTAAACATTCACCCACATTGAAGATTGAATTTAAAAAATCTCAAAATAATTCATAATTCTATTGTTTTCAAGTATAAAAATACGTCGATTCCTACAGAGTAATCCATTAAAAATCTAACCTTGCTCTTCAGTTACACCTTGGTCACGATGGTATTTCTAGAACAAGAGTTTTGAAAACAGGAAAAGCTTGAAACATAGAGAAAAATGGAATTTTTCACAACGTATCTGCCAATAATAGACATTAACGTGTCTTTCGTAAAGAAATGATTACAAAATCAACACATTTGCTTAACTATTTTCACTATGGAGTGAAAAAATGGAAATCACGAAAAAGCCCATTTTAATCAAATCTTCGGTAAATTTGACTCCTTATAGTACACAATAATTTGGCAAAAAACCTTTCGCCAAGAACTTCTCAAGGCAGGAAAAGTGTCAAATTTATATCTGTGATATATTTCTACGATGCCGAATTATTTTGTAAGTGCGGACATATTAAATTATTTCATTTCACAAAATTACCATACCAAGTAATATGTATATTGAGGTGCTGATTCAGGTATGAAGGATAAGCATATCAATATTAGAGAGGAAAAAACTAATTGTTATAAATATCTATGGTTTCTTTTTGTGCACAAGTGTAAAAAGACTTCCAGGTTGGGCGATATTTTGGTTGGCTTGGCTTGGCTGAATAATTTAGAAAAATTCTCATGCATGTTAACATTTAATGCCCTATCATGCGATGAGTGCTATTGTGACGAGCTCCGTGACGAGTGGAAAATTAAGTATTCGTAACGTAGTAAACATATGATGAGATAAACAAGGAGACCGTAAGGGCAAATATAAAGCAGCAGTATATTTTTTTACATATATTTGCATTGCATTGTACATAAATAAGTAGTTAATTTAGAATTTAATATTTTTCATAGCAGTGCTTAGTATAAATGTAAGTTTGAGATGGTATTAAGGCATGTTATTATGGTTATGGTTTCTTGTATCATGTTATATGATAACATGATACAAGAAACTATGATGCAAACTCATGTTCCTCATGCCATTATTGCCAAACAAAGCAAGCCGACCTCTTAAGGTATGCCTAAAAATATGGATTTTTACCATTATTTATCAGCTAAAACATTTTATAAACTGCTTCAAAGTTCCGATTTGTTTACACAAAAAATATTTTAATTCCTTAGTAGATTGAGGTTTATTTCGGAAGCGAAAAATAATAAATTTTATAATTCGAAGATTTTGCTCATTATCATTTCAAGGTCCCATGGAATACTGTTTCCGTGTTGTCTCCATAATGCTGAAAATACAAAGAATCCTCTTTTTCTTAGTAACAAGAGAATAAGGATGTAAATTACGGCTCGATTTTTCCCCGCTTTTCAAGGCCAGAGGCTCTACGATCACATGACTGATATTGTAATCTAATGCCAGCCGGTTCAGCCGATTAGCAATGATGGAGCAAGTAAATAATGCATTAGCCAAAACATCAACTGTGGCATTGACGGAATTTTGCATCATGGAACACAAAGATGATTTGAGCATTTTTCCTGGCTGGTCGTTACGCCTTGGATATTATCACATCGTTCAAACTAATTCATCGCAATCTTTGCAGGAGACAGGTAGACATGACTCCAGCAGGAAGTTATACGCATTAGAAACGCACCACCTATGAAGTCGTGGTTTAAAATGATTTTTCCCGCTCGTTCCCTTTCTCGGAGTCACAACTCCCAATTACTTCATTGTGCAGTCACATGCTTGGCGGAGGAAAGGAAGGAATGCATAAAAAGTAATCGGCGATAACTGGCGGAAGTAAGAGGAAGAGTGGAGAGGGAAAGGAAGGAAAGAGGACATTAAGTAAATATCTGCTCCTTCCTTGGGAGCGTAAAACCGATGAGCATGCAGACGAGCCCATGTGCTGAGGGACAGACTGCTCAGGGGCTAAAACTCGAGTTAGCAGCGCGGAAAGACGTCGCATTAGCAAGCTCATCCTCCGGCGTACAATGGACACCAACAGGAGAAGATTTCCTATCCCTCGGGGAGCGGCATATGGGGCCGTGAGCTGGGTGCGCTAAAAACTCCTGGAAAATGGGCACCGATGGGATAGATGACGATGATCTTAGCCACTTTATAAAAAAATATCAATTCATATCCCAAAACTCACGTACTAGAGATCCTGTAGCATGTGAACCTAATCTATTGCGAGATGAGTAGCATCCATTAAAGAGCTTCTTTTTTCTTTTGCACGTAACGTACTTCTTCCACCTTCAAGACAGATGGAACAAGATATTTAAAATGCTTAAAGGACTAGCATTTAAATAATATATTTACCGATGACTAAAACCGGTGTAAAATATTTTGAGCATTGTATTCTATACTCCTTAAGTTAAAGGGCGAACCTTCCCTATTATTGTTGTGGTAAGTACAACAATTTTGCTGTAATGAATTGAAATCATAGGAGTGCTTCGATGGTGATCGAAGTGAGTAACAACAAAAGGGAAGAGGAAATGATGCAGTTACATACCACCGGTATAAGGACTCAAAGAGAAATGCTGAATGACCTGCAATAAAAATGGAACAAAGGGGACAAAAGAAATACAAGGATGATGATGGAAGAAGAAAGATGGTGAATGGGTGAGGAAGTGAAAAAAGGCATGTTTACATCTACATAATACCCTGCAAGCAACCATAAAGGTTCGCTCTTGACAATGTTAACTTTCTGAATTTCTTCTTCCAAGCCATTCTCAACCCACCTTCCGGAGATTCAACTATCGTGTTTCCTGACCTCTTTCAGCGGCTGAGGCAACCAACTGAAATTTCCTGCAATGGTATTAAAAAGTTACTTAAAGATATAAGCTCCAACAAATCTCCTGGCCCTGATCAAATTCCTTCCCGCATATATAGAGAGTTAGCTTCCAAAATTTCCCCCTAAATTGAAATAGCATTTAATAAATCCCTGACCGAACACGTCGTACCGATGGATTGGAAAGCAGCCGATGTAACACCCATTTTTAAAAGTGGTGATAGGGAGCAGCCATCTAAGTGCCGACCTATATCCCTCACATCAATTCCATGGGCACCTAGATAGCCAAAATTTATTGCCCAATGTTCAGCATGGTTTCCGGAAGAGTAGATCATGTGAAACTCAACTTGCTCTCTTTTCCCACGATATTTTAGTTTCCGAAGAAAATAATATTCCAGTGGATGCAATATTTCTCGATTTCAAGAAAACTTTTGACAAGGTGTCTCATAGCAAACTAATTTTGAAATTAAAATCTTATTGGTTACATAGTAATATTATATCATGGATAAATGATTTCCTACCTGATCGGGTACAAAGGGTTGTTTTGGACGAAGTTACCTCCCCGGCAATTGAATTCTCTTCAGGTCTCCCACAAGGTAGTGTGATAGGCCCACTCCTGTTTGTTCTGTATATAAATGATATCTATAAGTTGGTCAAAAGTAAGCTTCGTCTATTTGCCGATTACGCAGTAGTGTACAGGGAAATTCTATGACCAAATGATTAAGAATATTTAAATGATGAACTACAAGCAATTGAAAAATGGTGTCATACATGGCAGTTAGAATTAATTTGTTTTAATAATTGTCTCTTAATGAATTTTTGGAAAAAGAATTGTTCTTCTCCTCATCATCATCATCAAGGGTCAACAATCCTAGGATTGGTTTGACGCAGCCCTCCACTCGATTCTTCTATCGGCCAACCTCTTCATACCAACGTAGTTCCTCTCTTTCACGTCCTTTACGACCTGCTCCATGTAACTCATACGAGGCCTGCCTCTTCCATTTTTCCCGTTCACTTTTCCCTCGACGATTGTCTTCATCAAGCCATCGTGTCTTAAGATATGGCCGATTAGGTTGTCCCGTCTTCTTTTTATAGTTTTCAGCAGACTTCTCTTTTCTCCCACTCTTCTTAGGACTTCTTCATTTGTCACTCGGTCGATCCATTTTATCTTCATCATTATTCGATAGCACCACATTTCGAATGCTTCCACCCTTTTCTTCTCCGCTGCTGTCATCGTCCATGTCTCACTGCCGTAAAGGAACATACTTCAGATATACGTTCTGATGAATTGCTTCCTTACTTCCAAGCTTGTATTTCCAGCTGTTAGTAGATTCGTTCTTCTCCTAGCACGTAGAAAATAAGTAATAATGAATTAACAAACGTGGAATCCATTAAATATCTTGGAATAAGACTGACAAATGATCTTTCCTGGGGTAAACACATACGCGAAATAATGGGTCAAGCTATTCGTACACTGGAATTCATCAAAAGAATATTGGGTACATGTGACGAATATGTGCGAGAAATCAGATACTTTTCCCTTTTTAGACCTCATTTGGATTATGCTTCCAGTGCATGGCATCCCTACGAAATCGGTCTAAAAACGGACTGGAACGTGTGCAGCGAAGATTGGCAACATTTCAAAGGGGCGGTACGATAACTATATTAGCGTAACCAGTCTATTAAATGAATTAAAATGTCATACTGCAGGTTGAAAGACTTAATCTCTTAAATACATTCCAAGATAATATTTTCAGTGATGAAGTTAAAAATATTTTGCGAACCCCAACTTACTATGGTAGACAGGACCATAATTACAAAATTAGATAAATTATTGCCGAACTGACAGGTGCAAAATGTCCTATTTTCCTCGTACAATTATGGATATGAATAGCGGTAAATATGTCCAATACGATACGAGTGAATCAATCCATAGCATAGGTAGCTGTATGATGGTATAAGGACTTTAAAGTAACCCAACTAACAGCACGTTTTTTCATGCTTAGTTTGATATTTTTATCTTTTTAAATAGTGCAGTTTAGACTAATATATTAATACAAATACTTTGAAATGCATGATATGGAGTTCATGTTTGGTGAGAATTCATCCCCTGCCACACACCTTTGTGGTGGCTTGCAGGGTATTTTGTAGATATAGGTAGAAAGGTTTTATACCTCTTCAATCGACCGTCTCTCTGTCCATCCATTCATTCTTCTTTACATCCACATTTCTAAATCATCCAATCTTTTATCGCCTTCTTTCCCAGGGAGCCGAGCTGGTGTAGTAGTCAGAGTACTCAACTCACACAGGGTTTGAATCACGGCAGTGGAAGACATTCTTCCTTGGTAAACCGGCCCCTACTTTAGTGCTTTGCGCATAACATCATAGTTTAGTATTCAATCCGCCTATGGCGCCTTTCGCTAAGTGCAGACTAATTCCAACGCCGGGTTTCCTCCACCATTCCTCTTTATCCTTGCAGTCCTATCCGTACACTTTTCTTCCCGGTCATAGGAGACCGTAAGTGTGAGTAAAGCCTATAAAACGACAGTAAGATGGTCCTCTTTCATCAGAGTACTTGTCTTAGAACCTGTCCACATAAAGCCACTCACCATATCAAACTCCTCCCTTATATTATTTCACTTCTCTGCTCAAGATTCTCGTCCTATTGAGTTCGTAAAGATTAGTAAAAGCAACCCTTCGTCTAACATCAATAAAATAACACATGTATTTTCACGTTGGTATTAGGAATTTAAGCCAACCGAACTAACAGCATGTTTGCGCATACTTTCTTTGCTATGTTAATATTTTCGTTATTTGTTACGTCACGACCAGAGAATTATATGCAATGCATTTGTAAGAGTTCACCCCCTGCCACAACCTTTTTGGTAGCTTACAGGGTATTTCGTAGATCCGGATTTAGATTACTACCGTGCAAAGATCTATCCCAATGTGGACACCAAAATTAGGCTGACAAGCAAGGAACTATTTCCTGGATAGATGATTAAAATCAGTCATCTTCGAGCTTTCTAACTATTAACAAAAAAAATATTTTTTTAAACACCTGCTACTACAACTTCATTTGGATAGCTTAAATATTACCTATTCACTGTTTCCGGCAAAATAACCACAAGTAGGTTTATTAATGACGGAAACTATACACACATTTGAAAATTATTTTTCAACTCGTCAGTAGATGGATAGTTTTAATTATCACATAAAACCCGAATATTTTAAATTTGGTATTTTTACAAATTTTTCTCTTCCCTCCACCATTTTATTATTTGAGAGATCTCTTGGACTTTGAACAGTGAAAAATGTAAGTCACAAAAAAGAAGTATTAATCATCATGAAAATAATAATTATGCTTGCTGAACGCTTTATGTTCCATTGAATAGTGCAACCTCAAAAGTATTACGTAGGCGGAGTAGACATAATTGCGCCACGTAAGAAAATGCTTAGGAATCACTTTTACCCCATATCTACGCCCTTGCGGTGGCGGCTTGTATTTTAAAATGGAACCTCAGATAAAGATACTACATAGAAAGAAATTCATTAGGACTATGGAGGTGGGCACGTCTTTAGAAACGAGGACCCAATGCCACCCTCCGGTATTTCAAAGGAGCACCCGTCTGGAATTCATTCTGGGAGATTCGAGAACACCGGAACTAATCTTTGAAGCGGGGAAGATACGATGGAAAAAGATGGTGTTCGGGGAATGAAGGTTGAGGGGAGAAAGACGGAGCAGGCTATCGCAGGAGTATCCGAGGGGATGGGGAGAAATAAAGGTTAGGAGGAGAAGGGGGCAGTAAAATGGTTCCCAGCGAGTGTGAGAGGGTAATACATTAAGTCTTCAACGACAAGCGGTGACATCAACCGAACTCGGTGATTTCGACCGAGGTGACGGTATGGTCACCAACACACTCACATGTGTGGACCGAACACTAGGGAGGACCCCACACACACACACTAGGTGGTCTGATGGGAAAAGGAGTCGTGCTGTAGCGAGGGAAGTCGAGAAGAAGGATTCTGGGGTGTAGGAAGAGCGGAATTGCCGGAGTAACGGGGGAGAATGAGGCAGGGAAGTCGGAAGGCCATAAAAGGAGTTCTCCCAGAGACGATAGCGGATAGGGGACGGGGACGGAGCTGCCAACTTAGCCACTTGGGCGCTAGATTCAGACGGGATCATAAGGGAGACAGTTTATCCACTTTTTAGGGCTTCAGTGCTTTATCCGAAGAATTCCTCAGGTCATATATTCTTTCAACAGGCGTTTCAAAAACATGAATGATGCCGGTAATGGCACGTTTATAAATATTTTACATAATTTGACCTACTAATTTTTCACTTATGTATTTAGATTAATTATTTGATTTTAGCCTTTTCAACACTGAATTGCAGATTAATATTCAAGATAGAATAAAAAATATTCTTTCTGCATAGCAATCCTTATTATTATCCTGTAAATCGCTTATCATAAAATATTTTTAGAGAAATATAAGCACACATCCCCTTTGCATCATGAGCTAAATATCTAAATTCTGTATTCAGTAAAAAATGATTTCTTGTTCAAAAAGAAGTTAAAATATACCCCAATCGAAAAAATTACACGTTGACATACAGGTCGTTTGATCTTCATCGCGCGATATGCAAAAATTTTTATGCTTCACATTATTACGGCGCAGTTCTATTAATTAATATTATTCCAGTTATGCTATTTTTTCATTAATAGTTAGTCAGGCTCCATTCGTTCCCATATTCATTAAGTGAACGTTCATTACACGAGACAGTTGCAATAAAAATATACTGGTAAAAAAGTATTTTACATAGATAAAAATAACATATGTATCATAAGCATCAAGATTAATATCGTAAATACCCTTATGTTTAGCCATTAATTAAAGCTATTTTCCGATATTTAAGTAAATGGTAGTACAAAATAAACGCAGCCCATCAAATTTAACCCACATGTTTTCAATATACGCTTATTTTATTTTTAAGGGTATTAAAAACTTGAGACTAAATTGTATATCGTTGTTATACGTATTGTCACAACTTCTGAACTCATTAAAATAAATTCCTCCTTAACATCAAACATTAGATACGACTTTTGAATCGAATTATGGAAATATAGAGTTCAATAATCTCATTAAGCTTAAGAATGAAATGCAGAAATAAATTTTCCCTCAGACACTAATTTTCAACCATTTTTCCTCTGTCCTTAACTGCCAAGAAGTGACGTTTCAAAGATAAGCTGTGACTCTGTATGAGATTCCGGCAAAAAATAATGACGACTCTTTAATTCCTGCAAGCGAGGTAGTATTCGCGTGGGACGCAATCATCCCACGCGACCCCGTTCCGAGATTTTCGCTTCCTCGTTTCTTTTTTGCTTGACCAGCTCGGATCGTTAGTTTCAGCCACTAACGTTTCAGCGACACCTGCTTTGGCAACATTGTGCCATGAGCAATGGAGGTGGTGGGGAGATGTCTCGGGAAGTAGACTCAGTGGAAGGAAACAAGAAGAGGGAGGAAGAGAGAGTGAGAGAGGGAGAGAAAAAAAATTGCTGGGAATGGGGGGGAGAGGGCAATGGGCGGAGTTCTGCAGGCGAGCAGGATAGGGTGGGGGGTCGAAAGGTGATTTCGGGTCCTTAGTAGGAAGCTGTAGGGTGTTCGGCGAAGGCGACTCCGAGGGGGTAATGGGAAAAGAAGGATGAGGAGGGCGAAGGGCGGTGGAAGGGGTGCCATAGTCGCAAGAGTGGTGCCTGGAGTGGCAGGATCTTGGTGAAGAAGGGGGGAGGGTGGGCAGGGAAGGAAGTGACGCTCTGGGGTGGGACTGAGGGGCATAAAAGCGGGCTGCGCATGAGGGTGTGGGGTCCCTGTAGGGGTAGGGGGTCGAAGTTAGGATCGTAATAAGAGGTGTGCACGGGCATAGTCTGGGGAAACGTAAGAGGGAAAGTTATAAAAGGGGCGAAATTGACGGAGATTTTTGCGACGCCGGAGTGTGGAAAGGAGGGATCTGGTGACGTGAGAGGGGGTGCGTGGATGGAAACCGCTTCAAGATGGGAAGGGGGAGGGAGATGAATAGTTTTCAAGGGAAGAGCGGGAAGGAAGCTTCAAGGAGTAAGACGGGGACGGTGTGAGGACCGAATGACACGATAGAAGCTCCCCACCTCGCCTCCCCCTGGAAAATATCCGCGAGGATGGGAAAGGGAGAAAAGTGGATGTAAATGAAGAGCCAACGGCTCGTAGGAGATAGAAAGGCCGAAGATGAAAAGGGGGGGGCGTTAAAGATCGCATTTTATGGGCTCAGAAGGGATTAAACGACCGTCTTCAAAATCGGGAGGCATTGTTTAACAGTACTGCATCCATAAGTTTTAACCACTCTCATGCCTATTTGTCATAAAACAGCACCAATAATGGCCTCCTCCAGACTGCGGTGAGAGCAGTGTATTTCAAATGATAATAGCAGGGGGAGGTCATAAAATACGCGGTCCTAAAATATTAAAGACCGTAAAAATGTTTCAAAAAAAGAGAAATAACGCAAAAAATACCTTCTACTGCGTCCATTAATCCAGAAAATATCAGCAAATATATGCGCGCCTATTAATTAAAACTTATAAGATCCTAACTTACAACGGGAAAAAACGGCTTGTAATAAATTCTGATATGCATATTTTTTATCAATTAGTCATTGAGCCGCATTTAACACTAAATTGACCATAACGAGAATTGATTTAATATATTTCAAGATAAAAGAGATACACATATTCACTATACTATATACCACTGCAACCTTCATTTGATAAACTTGAGAACTCTTTTGAAACTCATGAAAAAAGGATAAGGTCTTTCATTCACTTTTTTGTGCTTTAATGCTAACCCGCCACATTCTAATTTAGAATTTAATATATTTCAATGCCCTAAATACGATATTTCGTTAGATATTGCAAAACAACTGGGTCCATATTCATATTTTTTTATTTCCTATCAATATGAAATAATTATTATGATCGATAACTATTTTATCAGTAAATTCAATAGTGTTCCTGTTTTAGTAACTGAATATTCATTGCTGACCATGACAAAGCTTTAAAAAGACAATGGATATCGATCTTAATACGATAAGACCTTCACATCCGATATTTTGTCGAACGAAATTGTTTAAATGTTAAGTGAGCATACGATGAAAATAATCTTTGCATATGGTCAAATAGGAGAAGTATTATTTTAATAGATGAAAAATAATGTCAATGTACGGAGTAAATAAATCAGATGAATGCGCTGCTGAATAGCGTTCCGTTGTACTTGAAGATAAATGAAAATAATTAGGCTCGTAAAATTATTACTTAGTACAATTTAAATAAGTGAGTCATTAAATCCTCTCAATTCATAAAAAAATCTTTGTCACAATTATATTAGTCAGTGGTTTCCTTTCTATTTTTACTTAAATTCGTTAAGAACGTTCGCTACCAAAAACAAAGAACGACTTTATCCAAGTCGAA
Organism: Platycnemis pennipes; assembly: GCA_933228895.1. Classification (NCBI taxonomy): domain Eukaryota; kingdom Metazoa; phylum Arthropoda; class Insecta; order Odonata; family Platycnemididae; genus Platycnemis; species Platycnemis pennipes. The sequence goes on along the minus strand of OW121856.1, from coordinate 72,180,724 downwards.
AGATAAAAATCACAAAAAACAGTCAGGTAAGCTAAGTTAATTACATTAATGAGAGAGTTAAACCTCAGTATCCTGAAGGTCAGTTTAATTATCTCTAAAGTCAGTTTGGGGTGAGTTTTCACCTTTTCACACAGGACTTTCCCGGTAAATTCCAAACCCCAGGAAATGAAACTTCCAAATTTAGTCAGGCGACCGTAAAGAGGGACATTGGTAGCTGCTTTGAGGCAAGAACAACTGGCATCGAGCTTTTTCGGTCCATGATACAAGAGTTCACACACTAATTAAAGGGTCAATGGGAAACCTTACTTCAGCAAAAAGGACACAATTTCTCTATATCAAAATATGAAAACAAATTGAGCTTTTATCCACCTCTTATCTTCCATATTGAACAAAATTTATTAAATTACAGCGTAGAAAACAGCCATTTCCATAAATAACACCGACAAAAGGAAAATAGTGTTAAAATATGCAATGGTCTCTAAGTTCAACAGTACAACTCGGCGCACTGTAACGTGACGAAAAAGGGAGGAGAAGGTAGTTCTCTGCCAAAAAACCTCATGCAATGAAATTTTCTGCTATCCCTTAAGGGTGCAAATTCGTTTATTGAAGTTAACACGAATATAGAACCTAGATATTTATAGGTAGTTTACAAAGTTGAGGCCTGAATTTCCCTTCCATTCTCCGTTTCCATAATCTGTAAGAGCATTCCAGTTAAAATCTTCTTATATCTATCAATCCTCATAGGTGGAAAATGCAATTACCGAATTTAGTTTGAGTTACGAGCGCAATAAACTATTTTTTATTATAATTCCTCAGGTTTTTCAAAATACATTTGCACCTCCCTCTGATACTCTTTCTCTATCCTGCAGAGGAACTTTACAGGAAAATAATATAATGCACTGTTCGCAGAAAAGTAATGTCTGAGAAAGAATTCTTACTCTTCGTAAGGATACAGGTTGGAGCACTTGTATTCAATATCGAAATGAAATAAGATCAACTGATCAATTTGGATGCTTTTTAATGCATGTTTTCTTCACTGTCCCAATGACACTCGATGCTAAAACGAAATACTTGCTCATAACTCCACTCATTGAGTAAAGATAGTAATTAACAATGGTGTGAATATTTTCATGATTTAATTGATAACAATCAATTATTGGCCTACGGTGCTACAAAATGTAACAAAATAATGACAAGGTAAAACTTTCCAAATTATGTCGTTTGAACATCCAATTTTCCAGTTTATTCAGCCTGATTAAAATTATGCATTTTCAGTTTCGTACTCTTCAATGTTTACCTCCATTACGCTAGTCAAACTTTAATGCATTAATAAAATTTTAGTTACGAAAAAATCGATGAAAGCAAGGCAATATCAAGAGGATTATTTACAAGCATTCATAATCAGTAGTGCTCTATTGTAATAACAGATTAATAGTATTTAAAATTATTTTAGTGAATGTTATATTCGAAGACTAATTTAATCAATACTTACGAACCCGGAGAAAAAATTTATGATGTCATGAGATGAAGAAGAAATGCTAGGGGAAAGTTATCCCAGAGCATTACGTACAAAGATTTGCGGTTATCAGAAACAATATTAACCTAATGTGGAGTTGCATTATTGTTTTGTTATTAGGTGAAAAAATAGCTGCATATTATGAAAAACATTCCGTGATCCTTCATCCTAAAGTGAGTCACTCACCAAAGTACTCTTTAATTGTTTATCAAATTTTACGAAAATCATAAATACTCTTATGAGCTATCATTACCACTACCATGCCATCGTACCAAATGCCTTGTATATGAAGATATAACGATCAATTCCATGGATTCCCCATATTCCCGAAGAGGCCTACACACAACACATTGCGCGCATACAAAACGTGAGTAATGTAATTCAAAAGTTGGTTAGCTTTTCTAGTCAAAGGCGCTCGACTTTAAACTGCCGAACACCTTTATGGTGGCTTGCAGGGCATTATGTATATGTATATTAAGTCTATATTTCATAGTTTACGAAAGTAAAACATGACCTCGTTATATTTATCATAAGTGAGCCATCGGCAGTGCTAGTAGTATATCACATGACCCGTTCCCAATATAGCTTGCCTTATCCACAAATCCCTCCGCTTCATCTCCCAATATCATCAACTAATTGAATCCCTGCCTTCAACTTCCATTTAGAACACTTCCTCGTTTGTCATCCGTCCCGCCCACTCTGCATTCTCCATTCCAGACTCTCAAAATTCTACAGTATAATTTGCCTCCTGCCATTAAATTTCACCAACCAAAATCATCAATTAATTGAAAACACCAAGAGCCACATCAATATGTATACATCCTTTTAACCAAAAAAATAATTCAAATCCAAGCGGATTTAGGAAACCTTATGAAACTAAATACATAGCTTTCAGTTCAATAGCAGGTTAAATGAACGCATTTGGGTAGGGGTCCAGTTCCTTTCATTGTACTGCGAACGATTCCACAACGGTACTTTGAAAATATCATGTCGGTTTTCGCAGTTAAGTATCAGCAGGTAGACGAAATATCACTCGAGCGCATGATTTATTAAGACATAGCTATTTTAAGTTGCAGAATTCGAGGATAATATGCTCCACAACCTCTTCCACGACTTACGTCTATGTGACTCTGTGTCACTGCCATAAATGTATTTGGCTAAAACACCTTTTTGACCATTCTGGTTTCCAACACAAATAGCATAATGTTTCTCCAAGACCAAGCCAAAGAATGTTTTCCCTTTGTAAGAGGGAACCGATTCATGATTCCATCCGTTCTAACCTCATGAGTTCCATTCCTGCTTTGCTTTGTTAGCAGTCATGTTCCGTCCTTTTCCAGCTTTTGTGCTGGAAGAGCTGCTTTCTTCTGTACCAATATATTTCACGGGGAGATATTCCTCCTGGAATTCCCTTCCACTTCTTTCGGTCATTGAAGTCTGAGTCAAAAGGACTACTTCCAGCACGCCCCTTTTTCCACCTCTGTCCTATTCTCCTTCTAAGGTGGTCATTCCCGTGAGACCCTATATTTTGGTTCAAAATCACCCGAATTCAAACATCGTCCCCCTCCCAACTCGACCTCATCGTTTTCTTCTTTTCGGGCTTCTCTACTGAAACTTATCGTCTGCTCCAATCTCGCCTCTTTACCTATATTCTCGTACCTCTCTCTTTTCTCTTTAATTCTCTTCCCACCTCATCCCATTCCCACATGATCAAACCAGATACGACTAAAAATATGGGGACTAGTGGAATTCACGAACCGTGTGTATTTTTTATACTACGCACTTCACAGTAAGATTTGATGAGTATAGCGAGAAGTGTATAAATATCTTATTTTTTAAAAAGCAGTAGCCAAGTACGCGTGATCATTGCGGTTTACAGCTTAACGCTCTTATAGAGTTGCAGTGATACACAGCATGGAATTATCCGAGGTAATCAATTGAAATGCAGAGGACGGACGCCCGTTGAACATTTGAGTACTATGTTGAGACCATTCGAGCTCAGGACTATGTCACGTGACGATGCAGATTTTCAGGAATATCGATAAAAATCATATCAACTGAAGCATACAATTTAAGCACGAAAAGCTGCCAATAAAGGCATAGTTTTAGCAATCATAGGCACGTTAAATATAATATGGATATGCTAAAATTATTATATTAGCCCTTTCATTTAATCCAAATACATACTACGGAAATATTTTCAGTGAATATGGAATTCCGAGAAAAGTCATGGAGTAAAATTACAAACAAGACAAACATAAGTTTTGCAATATATACTTACTCGACGGAGCAGAAGTGGATATTCTCCTTGAATTTGGCATGGCAAGAAAATTTTAAAATTACAAACAAGATAAAAATTAGCCTTTCTTCATAAACGTATTGTATAAAGTAGAAGTGGACATTCAAGCCTCCCTCAGAAATATATTATCATTGCAACTTTACCTTCCTCGGAGCGTCAATAGTTAATCAGTAATAAACATTATTGGCGCTGATTTTAAATGATGTTGAAAATACAAAAGATATATAATACCCACTTCGGAAGCCTTGGAATTTCAAACTTCAAGATTCTGCTCACGACTAAACAATGTTTTACTCCGCAAGAAGTTGTCGAGGGGGCAAAGAAACCCTTTGCCCTCAAAAGCGCAACACCTCCCTTTTGTATTTCCATTCCATTTTACGCGACTCCCTTCGTCCCTCCCCACTTGCCCTCCTCCAGCGAAATGTCCGTTCCACTCCTTCTTTTAACATTCCCAACCCTTTTGTTCCAAATTCCTCTTCTTGCTCCACTTCTTGCCGTGCTCGTAACCCCCCTATTCATTTTCCTGCGTATTATTTTCTCTGAATTATCTTCATTTCCACTGAAATCAATGTCGGCTATGAAAACGAGAAGACGGAAGTAGAATTGTTTATTTCTTCTCCTCACTCTAATCCTCTCTCTGTACCTCTCAATTCTGCGAAATAAAACGTTTTCCCGACAAGTTGGTGGCGCAAGTGTGAAAAAAACCAAACTATTATCCTATTTTTTGTATGTATATCCTGAGCTAGATTGCATAGTCTGGAAAATTAGCGAGCCTTTCGTGTGACAAAAGATGAATTCCGCGCGTGTGGAAAAAATTACTCAATACTTTCTTGCATTTAACATCACCTGAGTCAACACTTCAGGCACATCTTTCAAAATGAATGTTCATCGTTTCCAATAATCACTGAGTATTATAAACTATTTTAGTGCACATTAAACGGAAAAATACCTAATATATAATTCAGTCGTTTTCGAGATTACTCAGTGGCATGGGACACAATGTCACAAAATTCTACTTGTTTGTATAACACACATTTTGTTGCACTTGCGGCTCAACCTGTTTCAGATTTTTCAAGTAGCTGTCAAGAGTTACTACTCTAATACTGTGTCAACAATATTGTAGCTGTATTGTAATACTAGTTCAGTACTATATTAACTATTGATAATTACCTGAAAAGATGGAAACGGGTTTAGTTTCAATTTTTTAAAGAGGTCCACAATTCAACCAAGTATATTTTCGCGGCACTACATAGTGATATTGACAAGTGAAACGTAGACAACGTGACAAGTCCACGTTGTCAAAAGCTTCCAAAAATGCCTTTTTCATGATAAAAACAAAACTGTCCCCCCTACTTAACCTCTTATGCTTCTATTCTCCCCTCTGACTCCCTTTACCCCTCCCACCCACAAAACATCTGGTTGACCTGCTCATCTTTCAATTATTTCCTTACTTCTCCTTCCTTCTCTCCCAAAAATTGGAACATGAATGGTCAATAATGTTCTGTGGCTTCAATTGAAACGTGTCGCAGCCTAAGTAGTAAATATTATGAATTATTTATAAAAAAAATTCTAATGTGCTCCTTTTCATTATGAGATCATCATCATCATAAGTCATCAATCCTAAGATTAGTTTGACGCAGATCTCCACTGAGTTCTTCTATCGACTAATCTCTTCATATTTACGTAATTCTTCTCTTTCCCATCCTTTTTCACTTGTTCCATATATCTTGCACGAGGCCTTCCTTTGCCAATCTTCCCTTCCACTTATCCCTTAACGATTGTCTTCATCAGGCCATCATGTCTCACGATGTGGCCTATCAAGTTGTCCCGTCTTTTAATTACGATATTCAGAAAACCTTTCTTTTCTCACACTCTTCTTAGAACTTCCTCGTTACTTACTCGGTCCATCCATTTAATCTTCACCATTCTTCTGTAGCACCACGTTTTGGATACTTCCACCCTTTTCTTCTCCGCTGCCGTCATCGCCCATGCCTCACTAACGTAAAGAAACATGCTCCATATATACGTTCTAATGAATTGGTTCCTTACTTGTAAGCTTGTATTTCCAGTGGTAAATGGATTCTTCTTTTGATAGAATGCCCTCTTCGCCCGTGCTGTTTTACTGACTATTTCTTTCTTACTTCGTCCGTCGTTGGCTACTCTTTTTTTTGCGCATCCGGACTGATCTGTTGGTCCATATACCCCTTGGGGTCCCAAGGCATTTGCCTGTCATCAGGTTTCCCAGGAGCTAAACCAACAGAGCCTGACAAACACCCGTGTCCTGGGTGGAGAAAAACCCACCCAGGCGGGACTCGAACCCGCAACCCTATGATTAGCAGGCGAGGACTTCACCTCGCCGCCACCAGGGCCGACTCGCCTTCCTAGGTAACAGAACTCTTTCATTTCTTCCAGCTTTTGTTTTCCTAGCTCAAACGCTGGTTTTGGCCTCTTCTCTCTTGCTGCACACCACTATCTTAGTCTTCTTCTTATTGATCTACAGCTGATATCTGGCCATTGTCCTTTCCATGGTCATCAGCATCTTATTCAAATCCGTCTCTGTCTCTGCTATGAGTGCTATGTCATCAGCGAATCTCAGCATGCTAACTTTTTCTCCGTGGATGTTCACTCCAGAACACTTCTCTTTGACTTCATTGATGGCTCGCTCGATGTAAACATTGAAAATTACGGAAGACAGTGCACAGTCTTGTGTCACTCCTTTCCTAATTCTTGCTTCTTCACAGTTGGGTCCAAATTTAATCACAGCTATTTGGTTTTTATACAATCTGTGGATAATTCTTCGATCATTGTAGGACACTCCAAATCCTTTCAGAAGTCCAAGCATTGAATTCCAATCCACGTTGTCAAAAGCTTTCTCTGAGTCCACAAATGTAATGAACGTCGGTTTTTTCTTCTCCATTCTCTTCTCTATGAGCAGCCTAAGGGTCAATATTGTCTCTCTTGTACTCATTATGAGGTACAAACTTCAAAAGCTGTTACAATTAAATGTGCTGGTTTTTTTAATGTACTTACATGCAAACATTACATTCGAAAAAACATAGCGACAATAAAATATATATTTAGCATTTTAAAATAGGCGTTAACCTTTCGAGCAGTGTTTTTTTAAGCTCTAACGAGAACATATCAATGAATGGGCAAAGAAACGATGCGTCGCGGGAGTAAACCGGCCATTTTTCAAAGATAAAATATGATCTTATTACATCTTATGGAAAATATGGCTTGAGAAATTTAAATGAGAGAGTAGAAAGACATAGAATTCTGCACACAACACAAGTTGGTGGTGGCAAACACATTGTTTAAAAACCACCAACGGAGAAGATATGCCTGGAAAATGCCCGGAGACGGAAGAAGATTTCAAATTGACTACATTTTAGTGAAGCAGAGGTTCAGAAACCAGGTGAAGAACTGCAAAAGCTACCCAGTTGTAGATATCGACAGTGACCATAACTTAGTGATGATGAAAAGCCACTTTAAACTAGAGAATTGAAGAAATTAATAAAGAAAATATGGCAAGTAGAGAAACTAAGGGAACCTCAACAACGGCTGGCCTTCCAGAAGGCAGTGGAACACAAAATAGAAGAGGATTTGACCGTGAAATCAGTAGAAATGGGGAGAACATCAAGATCGGGCTACAGGAAGCAGCAAAAGAAGATCTGGGGAGAAGAAAAGTTGTCAAGAAGAAGCCATGGATTACAGAAGTTTAACGATTGATTGAAGAAAAAAGAAAATATAAAAATGTGGAAACTGAAGAAGGGCAACTTCGCCAGAAAAGAATCAGGACTGAAATAAACCATAAAGCGAGAAAATCAAGGGAAATGTGGATGAAAAACTTATGCGAAGAATTACAAAGCAACCTTGTAAATGGAAACATGGAAGTTGCCTACAGGAAATCACTTCAAGGCACGGGCTGCGAGATGTAACAGCATCAGGGACAAGAATGGAGAACTCTTAATTGAACATGACGATAAGGTGAAGAGATGGAAGAAATACTTGGAAGAGTTGTACAATGGAAGATGCCTCAGGGAGGAAGTAATCGAAGAGGAAAATTAAGTTAATAAGAATGATTTTGGATCCCCAATATTAAGATCAGAATTTGATACAGCTGTAAGGGACCTGAGAATAAATAAGGCTTCGGGAATAGATGATATTCCTGCCGAACTAATTAAAAATGCCGGAGAGAAGACTTTTATTCAGGTGTACAAACCCATCTACAACATATACTCTACAGGAAACATACCCACGGACTTTGAGAAGAACATCACAATCCATATTGCCAAAAAGAAGAGGGATGAGAACTGTGAACATTTTTGGACCATAAGCCTGACGACACATGCCTCGAAGATATTGACGAGAATCAATATGGAAGAATAGAACGGAAATCTGAGGAGCTCCTGAATGAGCTCCAATTCGGGTTCAGAAGAAACAAGGGCACAAGATAACCAATTTTTGCCCTCAGGCTACTTTAGAGAAGAGAATAGAGAAGAATCTACCGACGTTTGTTGCATTTATAGATTTTGAAAAGGCACTTGACAACGTTGACTGGAACATGATGCTAAATTTTCTGAAAGAAATTGGGGTATCATACAATGATCGAAGAGTTATCCACAGCTTGTATAAATACCAGTTGGACATAATTAAATCAGGACCCATCAGTACAGAAGCAAGCATAAATAAAGGAGTGAGGCAAGGCTGGGGACTGTCTTCCGTAATTTTCAATGTTTACATCGAGCGAGCCATCAATGAGGTCAAAGAGAAGTGTTCTGGAGTGAACATCCACGGAGAAAAAGTTAAAATGCTGAGATTCGCTGATGACATAGCATTCATAGCAGAGACAGAGATGGCCTCCCGTATTATCTAATGTCTACGTAGTGAAAGCCATCCAAGAAATCAAAGAAAAGTCTCCGGGAGTAAATATCCACGGGGAGAATATCAGCATGCTACGATTTACCGATGACATAGCAGTCATGGCAGAAACAAAAGGATATTTAAAGACAACACTACGAAATATGGAAAGAACAATGATCGGATATCATCTGAAGATCAATAAAAAGAAAACTAAGGTATTGGTGTGCAGTAGGAGGAAGGAAGCCAGGACCAATGTTAGACTGGGAAAATAAAATATCAAGAAAGCGAAAGAATGGGAAACCGAGTAACTAACGATTGACGAAGTAAAAGAGAAATTGCCATTAGAACTGCTCAAGCTAAAAGGAAATTTTACCAGAAGAAGATTATGCTTACAGCTTCAAATACAAGCGTGGAAGTGAGGAAACATTTCTATAAACATGTATATGCAGCATTCTCTTATATGGCAGCGAAGAATGGACAGTAAATAACAGCAGCAGCGAAGTCCAGGCTGGAAGCATTTGAAATTTGGTGCTACCGAAGAATGACGAAGATAAAATGTATCGATCGAGTGACAAACGAAGAAGTGTTGAGAAGAGATGTCTACTGAGAACCTTAAAAAGAAGATGGGACAACCCATGGGATGGGCCACATCTTAAGACAAGATGGCCTGATGAAGACAATCGTCGAGGGAAAAGTGAACGGGAAGAATGGAAAAGGCCGGCCGCGTATGAGATACACGGAGCCAGTTGTGGAGGTGTAAAAGAGAGTTACGTTAATATGAAGAGGTTGGCCAACAGAAGAATCAGGTGGAAGGCTGCGTCAAACCAATCCTAGGAATGTTGACCGATGATGATAATTACATCTTACTGTCCAGTTTAACGGCCACAATTACGTTCGTTACATAGAACTACATATGAAAAAAGAAAGTAATAGAAATAAAAATAGAACAAAGATAGCATACGGTGTACTTCACCAATAAGGTTATTTAATCAGTCTACATATGTAAGTCCCTGTGGACTTTGTACCTCAAAATAGAAATATGGTAGAAAGCGAATTGATTAGCGAATAGGAATTAAAGGTGAAGGGAAGAAGAAAACGCTAATAATGCTGCAAAAAAATATTCTGCCCTAAGTGATAGGATATTATGTGCTAGCTAGCAAATAAAGATTTCAAAACAGCAAAATGGTTCGCAAATCCTCGACAAAAATAAGAAAAAAGGCTAAAATATAGGCAGAAATATTTTGGTATTTAGACCAAGGGCTTTATATCATTTCGTTTATTTCGTGTTAACAATATTTAGATGTAAACTATGCTGTACAACGAAAATTTAGAAAAATGATAATATATAGCGAATTATCTAATCACCCTCGGTAAATAAGGCGCTCAACTATAACTAAAAGTAAACACTTATATGAGCAGATAACATATTTATTATTCGCTGTCAACTTTTAGCGCTGGTACTCATCTGTTCCTGTTTTTAAAGATTCAGATTTCTAACAACAAGCGATGGAGAATTTCATATTTGGAACAGAAAGAAGTACATCCTTTTTCTCCCTGAACTAACTTCCTAACGTAAGAAATATAAATTATACTCGCTACGAAGAGGTAGCAATCAAGAAAACTGGTATCATGCTAGTAAAGTGTTCTATTGTAAGCACCAAAAAGTTTTTTGGAGCAAGTGAGTAATAAGTAAGAGGGAAGTGAAGACAAAACGATTGGTTTAAACAGGAATTTGCGGTATTCCTAAAGAGAAAATAAATAATTTAATGGAGTTATAACATTTCCTCTTTTAAATGCATTAATCTAGAATCAATTAATAATTTCTTTTGTCGTTCAACGTTTTTCTATCCTAAGACTTTCAAAACGTAAGAAACAGAGAAATATCACATGTACTAAATTCAGTTCAAACGACTTCGTTTTTTGAGAAATAAAACTATTGAGTATGCGGCGGAATGTCTCCGTGTATCTGAAATAAAAATATTATGATAAATGCCTGAGCGTGGGGTTGATCAGAGTCAACCGTTGCGTGCCACCAAACAAGTAAAAATCACAAAGGTCCTCGAAATATCTCCAATTTTCTAAGACCTCAAAAATAATCGACCAATAAAAAGATAACTGCGAGAGCGGAATCCAAAAGGGGACTGAACGACAAGCCACTAAAAATAATCGTCCCCAACCTCCTCACTTCTACTCCAATATCTGACTCAGTTCATTTAGCTAAGAAGCAGCTGCATTCCTTTAATTCGCTACCTAGCGACCGAAGTGGTTTAATTAAATTGGCATTTATAACGACGATACTATTTTAAAATGGGCGTTGAGGTTTAATTAAATTGGCATTTATAACGACAATACTATTATAAAATGGGCTTTTTTTATTCGAACTATGTTAAATATAGTAAAAAACAAAGGACATTTTAGAAAATGAATTGATTCCCCTCCAAAATCAAATGTTACAGAATAATTAATATAATTGAATTTTAACGTATTTAGATGTCTCTGTCGAAAGCCATGAGTTGTAATAGTTATACTTGTACCTACTACGTTGCAACAAATGACGATATTCGAGAAATTAAGAGAAATGAGATGGCCGAGTAAAATTCAGGGCTCTGTTTGAAAAGAGCTTATGTAGAATAATTATAAGGTATTAAAATATACTATCACTTTATCCAACGCAACTTCCAGAAGTATATTTGGGTATAGAGTTTCCAGATAATTACTTCAGCACATTTTTAAAAAGGCCTAGCTGCTTCATCAAATTTATGTCATTAATGAGGTAGTTTTTGAACATTTTTCCTATTTTTTTCCATATCAACAACCTAGAGACTTGTGGGTAGGTGGCTTTTTGTAGCATAAAGTCAGAACACTAAGATTAAATAGTTGATATAATTATAGCAGGTATTTGAAATAGCTAAAACGATATTTCAATACATTTTTAGTTTTAAATGAGATGAACAATATACTTACATGGCATGGTGAAATATATTTTTTAACTCAGCCAATATTTAATCAGATGCAATATTGTCATATGATAAAGTAAGAGTTTTGATGCCATTAAGAGTGGTAGAACCCTACATCTGGTCAAATAATCATACATCGTGTATCGTGGACATTAATACGCTGCTATTAGCCGATTCCTTCTAATGATGTCGTTTTTTCGCGGAATATCAGAGTGGTAGGTCATTTTTTTGCGAGACGTTTAGGTCAATACATTGGCAAGCTGTAAGTAGTGAATGCACAAATGCAGCAGTGGTAGTAGTAGCTATTCGAGAGACAGCTATGATCATCTGCACCAAAATTAATATTTTGGATAGATTGGTAAAAGGTCTGGCAGGAAATTTTCACGGAACGGATTGGAGATAAACCTGGCGACGGCATTTTCTTACTTCTAAAGAAAGGGGCCACGACAAAAGAGTGAACTGTTTAACGACCCATACAACAGCTGGATTCCTGAACCTTTCATGATATTAAGTATTTTTCAGGCAACACTCACCTTGAGACCGGTACAAAAATAAAACAACTCTACCGCGATCGGTATAAGAGCCCGGGCCTACAGGATTGTACGCCATACACTGCATACACGACACCAGTCTGATCCCCAAAAAAAATATATTGCTGAATTGAAACTCCTTTTACATAGCTACAATTTACCCTTAAGTTGCTGAGAAACTTTGCGTTACCTTTGCAATTCAAATTTCATTTATTTCGATGATAACAATAATAATGTATTGAACAAAAGTTTGGTTACGTATGTACATGCAAAGGTTTCCTTCATATAATAGAAAATAATCAACTATTTGTGAATACAATTAGAGCATTTTCAAAAGCAAACGCATTATATGGATATAGGTTTTAAAAATATGAAGAATAGAACAGTGGGTACAACTTATAAATACTTATCACTTCATATCGGGTGATTAAAACCCAAAATATTTTCTAACACCATGCTTTAGCAATTTAATAGCGAATAGTATCAGATCTAGCAGAAATAAATTGATGTAAAAATTTAATGATTTGTTTGCAACAAAAGATTAGACGTAAGTAAGCGAGGGGGAGAGGGGAGAAAGAATGAAAAATTAGGAAGAAAAAGTAGTTGGTAGCTCCATAAAAAACGGAGGTGGGTCGGAGTAAGACATGAGAATAATACTAAGAATGCTGGATGCTGGCTGAGGGGTAGAGAAGACCATTCCAAAGTGAATTGATGGTTTTGAAAGATAAAAAATTGTTGTGACGTAGAAAAAGAGAGCGAGAGGAAGTTGTTTTCTACGGCGTGGTTGCGAATACGGAGGGTGTCTGGCTGGTACAGAGAGAAAGGAGGAGTAACAGTTTCCGAACCTGGTAATGAGGTAGAGAACAAAAGTGTTCAAAAAAATCTCATGATTCTTCTGGGAAAAGTAGGGGAAGGACGCTCGCCATAGAATCTAAGCAAAAGTCGCTAAACATCAAAACAATGAACAGATCTATCCTAGATGTGAATGGTACCAATACTATAAATAGTAGGCAGAACACCCGAAACAGGTGATGGGAAAAGTCTTTCGATTTCGTTGTAGTAAATATTACAGCCATAGCGTTAGAAAAACCTTCAGATTTAACATATACAGTTTTTCGCCAAAAGACAACTTTAAAAAAAAACGATGATAAATATATGATAGCACTAGATAAATATATGATAGCCTCATTTCTCAGTTTTTTGTACTCCTGAAATAGTTCTTCAGATTTACTTCTCGTGTATCTGCGGCGAATTATGTCCCTTTTATTTATGATATGCTTTATTTCCGGAGTAATCCATGGACATTGATTTCGCTTCGGAGTAAACCTTTTTAAAGGGGCATGAACCTTCAACTAATAACTGTTAATGTGATGGATATTCGACGTATTTGATTTAACTATTGAGAATCTTTGCCGCTTTTACATGCTTTTAATATTGCTAGACTGAGAAATGATACATGATTATATCTTCTTAAGTTCTAAACCTCTGCATTTACACCATGAGATGATTTTCTTGTACCCAAATTAGCCGTTCAAACACATGACTCATTTGGCTATGACGGTCTCCAGTAAAAGAGTAATCTACTTAAAAATATGAGTTTTTCAGGATTGATGAGATTCTGAATTTTCACGAACTTTCTATATAGGAACTTAAAAATAGATATCCCGAAGTTGACGGTGTCTGGCTTTACTACGTGGAACTCCTTCATGATGAGGGTAAGGAAACAATGCACTACCACAAAATATATAATTTATTCACTCACGACCATGGTTTCGATGCTTGGCATTATCTTCTGGTCTGAAGGTCAGGTTAGAAGATGATGCTAAGGTTCGAAACCATGGTCGTGAGTGAATAAATTATATATTTTGTGGAAGTGCATTATTTCCTTACCCTCATCATAGATATCCCGGTTTTGAATGCTTATAGCCGAGTTTACACGATGCATTTACCCGCGCAAGTACGTGGCTGGACAGATGCGTGAATAGATGTCTGAACAGATGCGCGTTCCCGCACCTGAGGCGTGTTTACACGATGCTTGTGTTAGCGCAATTGTTCGACCATTTTCTAGATACGCATTGCGCGATTGCTTTTGTTTTACTAGTATCAAGCACGGTCGTATATACGTATCAAGCGCCACTTCTACGACGCAGACGACATCATACCTGAACTTCAGTTATCATTATTGACTCTATTTTTGACTTAATAGAGGTCCTGACAAAGCAAGGGTCTAAATATAAAAAGCAGTAAGACGCACGTGAACACCTCGAAGCACAAGCGAAAAGCAGCCAACAACTAAATGCAAAAGTCGTTTATGATAACTACCACCAGATGGCACTGCGAAACGACTACAAATTGCTCGCACACATTCACCAAATTAGAACAGGGGCTATTTTCTGTCCACGCATTCACCCATTTGTGCAATTGTGAGTGTTTACACGGTGCAATCTTGATGGTGAATGTGTTCACGCATCTACCCGCGCGGGTAAATGCATCGTGTAAACTTGGCTTAATTATATGTGAAAAAATCTCTCTGAATTATTTTATATGTACAACAATATGCATCCTGACAATCACCGTCAACACCCGACATAATGTAAAGGAATTCAGCCGAGGAATGTCATTTCAAATCCTTAGATCTGTAATTTGATTTTATTTTAAGGTCGATTTTCTTTTAATAAGTAACATTATTTCACTGGACCGAAGAAGAAAGTACTTAATGCACGTAAGACGAACATCATAATATTCTGAAATGTGCCTAATTATTTGTCAAAATTCCCCAGTTGAATACTTTAAATTAAGATTAAAAAATAACTGGGAAATTCTAGAGAGATAAATATCGTGTGATTAACGGTATTCGTTGTAGGCATGTAAAGTCGATGGATTGCCCCTGAACATCAATGGAAAGAGAAAATGAATCTGGATATTAGTGTCAGAATGAAAAAGGCGTAATAAATATGACAGAAATGGAGGAACGCGGAGTGCCTTTTTACAGAAAATATAATGGGAGATGAAAAAGAATGAAAATAGAGGGGAGCGGTTGCGCAAACAGACCCCTGGCGGCGATGACTCCAGTCGCAAGCAAGGGGTATAATCGAAAACTGTGTTGGCATTGGAATAAAAGATGAGCAGTATGTTAATGAATTGGATTCCCGGGACACATTTTCAGCCTCTTCTGTTAAATTGGAAAATAAAATTCCCCGATCTTATGCAAAGTAAAGATGTCCAACCGCCATGAGCAACTAAAGGGTTCTTTCCGTCATAATTTCCAAGTGTCTAATATTTGTAGTAGTGACTTCAAACCGGATATCATTATCAACTCGTAAATAATGTGTAATTTCTAGGAATAATAATGTGAATCACATTCCAAACGTGTATAGATAAAAGGAAACTTAAATTCACTCAATAATATTACTCTAAAATAATTATGTCATGCATTGTATTTGCATCGATTCAATATCAAAATAACTTGCAAGATGCATCAGTTAATCTGATATCACGAAACATCAATTTGATTATGAAGAAAACTATGGAAGAAACCGATGTAGTTTGCTATTTTACTGAAAGCAGCCAAAGTTACAAATATGAAGCCAACATGAATATACAAACCAACGTAGAGTGTAAACTTATGTTATGCGCAGTCAAAACATTTTCCTTGCATGAGTTATTGACAAGATTCATCGACAAATTCAGTTATATGATAATTTTGTGCAGCAAAAATTTAATGTGTATGTGTTCCAATTACTTAGGCTACATTGCGATGCATCGCACCGTCTAACTTAACTTACTACTTAGCTTGAATCTAAGATAAGGATCCTACATCCATCCCCGAGCCTGTATAGGAATCCATTACCTTTGGACTACCAGGCTAGTGCGTTACCTACCTGGCTACCTTTGCCGTCCATTTTTTAAGTTAATATGTACAAAAAACTGCATTTGACTGCCGCGCCGCTTAGACATGCGAATTCTTGGATTATGCAGAGAAGCGATTTCGGGAATATTGAGAAATAGTACCTACACCCCTAATACACCAATTCACGTTTTCGAGTATTTAAGGTTTTTCCTGAAAATAAGTGTGCAACAAGTAAACATTGACGCACCTTGTATACATTTGGAAATAGTTGGAGGATGAAAAACCACTAATTCTCATCTCCAATGTGAATAAATAATATTAACTATACAATGACCGACAAGGTTTAGGAAATAGAGGTTTGAGTTCCGCTTTTATTTTTGGTGCCTGAGGGTCTTCTTACTGGCAGAGATACATTTTCTCCCAGGGTTGCTGGACATTAAAATTGGTCAATAATGGAAAATCAATTATTTTAGAATGGGTATGCCATAGAAATTCCTTGAGAGATAAATTGGGAGGCAAAAAAGCAACAGACTATGACGCTAGGATAATCTTGAATAATAACATTAAGTGATGGCACGCTTTCTTTCAATCAAATTTTTCCGAAAAAATCTCAATATGTCTTAATTTCTTCCTTAGTTACAAGAAAAACTAAATTGATACCTAGCAAATGTACTTGATAATTCGCTTCACTGGTTCCTAAACACTATTTTAATACAAGTAAGCCCGTGAAAACTCTTGATTTTAATTATCTACTTAATTCATAATGGTTGCAATATTGAATATTCTCCTCTTGTATTATTTTTCTGCAGCCATAGAGCCCTAGGTTCAAAATATCTTGTGTATTATTTGCGAAATGAAATAAATATTTGTTTCGAGGGGGATAAATGGGAGTTTTAGATCTTCCGTGCCTCTCATAAAAAGAACAGATGATAAAAATCAACAAACTCATAGCTGTCATGCATTTTCCAACTACAGAAACGGTTATTGCATTTGTCAATTCCAACTTAATAATATAAGCAGACAAACGTATTACGTTGTGTTAAGAGGATTACATTGGAGAGAAAAAAACTGTAATCATTTTCATAGTTCTCACAGTGTGAGTTTTCCCTTCTCATTGAAACATGGGTGTACTTGCACTTTAAATCATTCAGCAACCTAATTAAAAAGTTTTCTCACCGCAAACAACGAACTGTAATTGAAATGTGAAATAATTTCTTCAGATAATATGCTTGAAAATGTATTAAACAATATTTTGTAGCCTCGAATATAAAGATCATCACATATACCTGTTTTCGAGACATTATGGCCATGACTTGAACAAGTAGGTGAGTCAACAAGCCGAATACCAACACGCAACACCAAACATATGAAATACGCAGTATGCCGTTTCACCGGACGGCACGTAACTTGGGGCTACCCCTCGATCAATTTTGCTGATGCGAGCAGTTCACAGAGCGGCAATCACATTATGAGCAGAACCTCCCCCCCGAGACCCAACAATGAGCGCAGAACTCCTCCGAGGTGAAGGATCTGGGAGGGTGAGGGAGAACGGGGTGCAGGGGAAGGCTGGGGTTAGAGTTCATTGAGGGGAAAGGGAAGTGGGGGAGAAGACTTTGTGAAAGGGAAATAACTCCCAGGGAGAAGGGAAGATAGGTCCATTCTCTTACCTCAATCCGACTAGGGAGGAAAGGAAATGTGAGCCGGGAAATAAGTTTAAGAGACGAAAATGCCAAACTGTGAAGGGAGAATAGGGGAAAGGTAAGGATGAATACAAAGAAACGTGGAAGAACTAACTTAGCAGGCACAAGAAAATTCCCTCCGTTTACATAAAATGCTTAAATTCATTGCAATTTGTCCCTCATCATGCGTAGGATACTCGTTGAAATGTAAAATAGCAATGAATACTGAAGGAACTATTCTCAATAAAAACAATTTAAGAAATTTTGCTGAGGCAATTTTAAGTCAAAACGATGGCCATATCATATTTAGACAGTCTAAGTTTGACATTTAGTGCTTCAATCTGCATATTTAGCCATATATATATGGTCTACTTCCGATGAACCCTTTATTTTCACGTCCAACACCACGAAATAAAACTGGAGTTAATAGCGCAGGAAGCCATTGAATAATTTATTTGAACTGAAGACGAGACAACTTAATCGTGAGACATGATGGACTGATAATCTTCTAGGGGCAAGTAAACGGGAAGTATCGAAAAGAAAATCCTCGGATGAGATTTGTGGAGCAAGTAGTAAAGGATGTGAAAGAGAAGAATCGAGTGTAGAACTGAGTTAAACCAATTTAAGGATTTTTGACTGATGAAGATGATCTTTACATCGCATTCCGCGTTAAAAATGTACGCAGCCGTAACTTTCGCCCAAATCAGAACGGCAACCTCAGTGTAAGTTCTGGGTGAAAGATGAGAAAGACGGTAGAAAGAAATTCTGTCCATTACATGATGCAAAAGTTAGTATGCCACTCTACGATCTAAAAAGGCGAAGTAAAGGAGTTTTGGGGAAGAGTTCATGTGAAAGAAGAGAGAGGCTAAACTTTCCACCGATCGGGGAAGTAGAGAGAGGGCCACGATAAAAAAACGTGAAAGGAGATGAACGTCTTCTGTAGTATTTCATTTTTTCTCTTCCCCATTGCTCTCTTGCCCCTCCTGCCCTCGGTCAAAACGTCTGGAGAGACCAACAGGCTGTAAAAAAGGGCAGTATTGAGGGGATAGAAGATGATACGCAAGGAAGTGGACGGAAATGGGCGGAAGATTTGGAGAAAGCAACGTTAGAATATGGAAGGGATCCGAGGAAAGAGGAAATTTTGTGAGAGGAGGAGAGACCCAGTAAATGACGAAGGAAGCAGAGGAGGAAAGCGCGCAAACCAATAGAAATGTCTTGAAGAAAGGTGGAAGACAAGACTCCTCAAGACGGGAGGAAGTAATGCAAGTTCACCATAACCATGGCAACGGAAAGGGGGTGGCTTTGGAGTGAGCTGGAGGAAATTGGAATTGCATGACAAAAAGGAATCAAGGACATTCACTGGTGTACACTGAAAGGATACAAAAGAGGGTCCTTGAGGAGAGTCGCGATAAAACCATAAGAAAACCTCATGATCCATCAATACACAACGGCGGATGCCAGTTCTTGCATGTTCACATCATAGGCAAACGTAGGAGAATATGGATTGTTGAATGCCTTTTACTCCCAAATACGCAGTTATACTTCAATTTTATTGCCATCAATCGAATTTAGAGGCTTATAACATCATCACCACGATATTTGTATCCATGGCAATGTAAACTGTTGGATTCAATTGGTGTTAATGAAGTGAGGTGAGATAGTATGAAGTGCCTAGTAATCATGTTAACGTCACCTCCACTAAGAGCCAATAGATACTGTAGTGCTTAGCCCATATAATCCTCAGTTATGCCTTATTTTATTCAATAGACACTGTATTTTTAGATATGCAAGTTTCGGAGCATTGGTAAAATTTTTAAATGGGCGTCTTCTCACCTAGAGTCATTAGCGGGTTTTGAATTCCAATTAAAATTTACACCCTATGCCTATCTACATTCCTGACCTTAAGAAGTTCAAACTCTGTCAATTCTGTGAGTCAGGAATTTAACTGTTACCCATGGAGCCTAATACTAGCAATTTTGTTCAAGGTACTCTGATCTTAGGTTCTTAACTTATTCTAGGAATTTTAATGTAGTCAAAGCCTCAAAGCATATTTAGGTCTAAATATCGGATTCTGGCATGCGCCACCCCAAGCGGTCAATTTTACGCTCAACTACATTTCAGGTGCAAGTAGCAAGTTTATCGTTGCCACGGCTATTCCTTTGAGATGAAAGTTTGCTTCATTTTATAGGGATATCTGCTTTTTCTTCCCTGAAGATGAGGGTGAAACACGCGGCAGGGGCTCACTTTGTACCCGAGAATGAATCACGCCCCGTCATAATGTCGGATTTCCTGCAGTGAATACGTTACCGAACGACGTTTGAGGGAATATCATCAAAGGGTTTGAAATTTCGAGGCGCTGGCCAGAGAAACTAATGAACCTTTCCAAAACACTACCTTCCGATAAATTAGGTCTATACATGATATGATAGGTGATAACCAAAATTCTCTACGGATAATATTGAATAAAGAAGTATATATCACCGGCCTTGGTGAAGGAGCGAAATCCATCGCAAGCTAAACCTATGGTTGCGAGTTATAATCCAGTCAGTTTGGGTGGGTTTTCAAAACCCGGAGCATGTGCGTGTTCTGTCTCCAATGCAGTATTAATATCATAGTGTAAGAGTCCAAGGTACTGTTTATTGGTTTCAGTAAATAAATTAATAAAAATATACCTGAGCTCCTGAAATGGAAACATGTATCGCTAATAAATGCCAGTAATAAAGTTAGGGTGAAAACTCACCGTCCTTGGGGCCTAAACGTAACGCACAAAGAATTGTCATTTGGATCACATGTCCTTCTGGTTAGAGGTGGAGGCGCTGCATGTCCATAGCAGAATAACGTTTTACAAACCAAGTTTTAGTATTTCTAATCACGAAAATATCATTGTATCACAGATCTTTCACGCTTGGATTTCAGACAGTGTTAACTTGCAAGAGCCTAACATTTTCCTACGTCCATATCTTAAAAAATATAATAAAATAAATTGCACCTACTCTATCTGAAACTAATGTTCATGACCAGTAACCCAGCGGCTCCTGTCACACGCCTTTATGGAAAGTCCCTTGTAGACAATTAGACTTGAAAGGAAATCTAAGTAACTACGGAAACAACAAAAATAGGGAGCACCGATGGACATCCTCCACCGCAGTGTAAATTAGAGTCACATTCCGCGACATTTTTGGCATAATGATCCACTGACCGATTCATGCACTCGCATAATATGTGTACCCTGTTTCTCAACGAAGTGAATGCAGTGTAATAAAACATGCTCATAGTCAGAATATAATGAATGATCAGATCATCGTATCCAATTATTTACTCGTGATTTTTTTAAACGACATATCTCGGTTGCTACCTCGGTTGTTATCTCGATTCATGTACAATAAAAAGATTATTGTTTAGACCTTGTTTTCTAGGTGGTTCAAACTTAGCGATCCAAGAAAAGCAAGAAATTCCTAAATTACCGGTCATATAAATGTTAAGCTAATTTTACATTAAGGAACTTGACATCAAATACAGGGATCGACGCATTTTTTACTCAATGTTTTCAACGCTATGATGTACATGCACATTGCGAAATAAAACTCGAAATTTTATACATATATATCACCTCTATACATATAATGCAAAGTCATTGATGTTACCGCAACAACCTCTCGCTACAGTAGTAAAAAGAAAAACATCTTTAGATGAAAACGGGAGAATGGGAATGAGAGACAAGGTAATTCAATTAATCGGCCCACTTTTTTACAAAAGAGACCTCTTTTGAAGCCAAGGAACCCATTTTTGAAGACTGGCAATGGGAAAAATAACGTCCGACATTAGTCCTAAGGCCTCCCCACTAATCGCACACTTAAAGGAAATTACGTCGATTGACGATGAAAGGAAGGAATGTCTGCGAGCGAGAGAGGGAGAGAGGAAAAAAATGAAAAAGTTGAAAACCTCGTGAGTCGAGGGTCTCGATAGGAAAAGAATGAGAATCGTTTAAAAGGGGGAGGGTAGAATGAGGAGGTGGAAGGCGAGGGAGGAAGGGGGAAGAGGGGGAGCGGGGTCGGTCGGGAAGGGGAGGTCACGTGCTCGGGGAGAGGGGGGATGGCTACGACGGGAAGTGGGAGGGAGAGGATGTGGCAGAGAGGTAAGAACAACACGTCCGGAGGCAAAGCTTTTGAACGAGACGCCCGACCATGGGAAGAGGGAAAATGTAGAGAAACAGTCGGTGCGCAAAGAGAAAAAGGAAAGCGTTGGGACGTAAGGAGAAGATGGGCAAGATAGGAGAAGGACGAGGGGAAGGGAAGAAAAAAGGAGGGCGAATTTCAGGGTGGGAGGAAGAAGAGAAGAAGGAGCTTGGGCCTTGAGGAGGTGGTCGGGAGTGGAAGGTCTTACGCGATCGATTGCTCGTGGCTTGAAAGGGTTATTTGTTTCGGTAGTGCGGAGCCAATAGGGAAAGGGGCTAAGGGGACCTCGGAGGCTGAGGTGAGAGGTAAGAAGGAGGACCCCTGAACGCTGGAGAGTAGGAGAGGGTGGAGGAGGTAAAAAATATTTTCCTCAAGGGGATACCTTAAGGGGTGATATTTCGCACTTTGGAACCGTAAGGCAAGAGCCATTGCTTTTGTTTAAATTCTGGAATTTCGAAAACTAAAGGAGGGCCTTAAAGAGGAAAAATAGTGCGTGGGATTCCGCGAATAAAAAACACGGTACTTCACGCTTCCACATTCGTTAATCAAGACCGGTTCCATCCGCAGTAGCCTTTGGGCAAGAGGTTTCCCAGATTCATTTGAAGGACGCACAGCCATTTACCCCAGGAAAGAGGTGGCCAGGAAGGGAAGACTTTCGGACTTGGAATGTTTGTGAGCCAATTAAAACTCGTTGAAACTCATTTGGAAGGAAAACCTTATGTCTGTTATAGCTCCGATCCTCCAATGCTGCCAGAAGAATAGCTGAGGCTGAGAGCTGAATTCCACCGAGTTTGACGGATCTTCTCATCGATTTTTAATTTTTTTTTAAATGACGGATTTTCTCAATTCCTCTAAAAAAATCTTAAAATCTCATTTAAAACTATGAATATTTAATACGTATGTATTTTTCCACCAAAAAGTGTCTCTATAAATAGGTGTTCTATCAACAATCAGGTTTTTTAGTAGTTCCTAGTTATTCAGAAATCATGGAGTGGTATATTATTTTTCTCCCAGCCCTACGCAGGTTTTATATATTTATCTCTATGTATCTGAAGATACCACAATCATCCTTACATTAAACTTTACAAAGGATGATTGTTGCAGCTTATTGAATAAACAGTAAATTAGAGAGAACGATAATGCATTTTACATAAAAATAAAGTAATAGAAAAATTTTGGAAGATGCAATAATTGAATGAACAGATATTTGAAAAACATAGACGTGTACAGAAGAGCCGAGGAAGAGAGCTTTTTGCATTCCACATTAAGACAAATTAACCGATGGGACAGACATATCCTGAAACAACGAATTTTTCTCAAACACAATTGCGTGGAAACCAGGATTTAAATTTATCAGGAAGAAAACCAGGTGATATGCAAGAGGGCCAAATAAAAATGGAATCAGGAAAAATGTCCCAGGATCGGTTTTGGATGTTTCCGAAGGATGGAGTGATATCTTTGTCATTCCATCCTTCGGATGTTATTAATGTGAGATTAAACGCGCCCTTGGACCAGAGCAAAATCCTATGATATATTTAAGGATAGTGACAGCCGTTTAGTAATCATGAAGAAAAAATAAAATTCTGTAGTAAAACAATTCGATAAAACAATAGTTTCATTCATAAAAAGTACCGTGCGGTAAATAGAAACTTGAAATGTAGTTCTTAATTCACGGATATTGATTTAGGACCGGCGTCATAGATTTTCATGGATATGTACCGTTCGTACATTTTTCAAATATATCATTGCAGTAGTAAATAAATATTTTAACCTTTTTCCGACAGGAAAAGAGCGAAGAATTATATTTTGGCCCCCAAAATAGGAAAAATATTAAGGAATATTTTAGATGTTGCAGGAAATGTCTTTCCAAGAAGAAAATATCAGCTCTGTGGCGATTAGTAGCTTGTTAGAGAACAAAATAAAGAGTCAACGTAAATAATGAGACAAGCATGAAACAATTTTTTAGCACTACATTAGATAGTCTCAAGAAACTAATGGAGAGCTAACTGCATGATTTGAATGAAATAAGTACGTGTAGCATACATGCTAGCAAAAATATTATACTAATGCTGTAAGAAAGGAACTTAGTGCAGTGACGAGAACATTTATAATTCAAACCAGAAGGTTTTTGAGACGGATTGGTAGTGTTTAAGAACAACGGCAAGGATATTTTGGTTCGCGTATAGCATGAACTGATTTTTGACATACGTATGGTCAGAGCAGCTAAGATGATCTAAGAAGTTGGTTATTTCTCGTAGAATATGGTAGAACAGGGTGTGACTATTGGCTGAACAAGTTTAGTGTACTCATTTACATACATCCGAGGTGTATGAAACAAGTAGAATTATCAATGAAAACGAAGGATAAACCTGCTAGAAACCGGATGACTCTGCAGAAAATGAGTATTTCATTTTGCGTTAAATTTTTATTGCTTAACACATAATAATGAAATGAGTCAGATTCTTCACGAAAAGAACAAAATATTGCACAAAATAAATTCGAAATTATGGAGCAGAGTGGAAACTTGGATAGGAATTTGAATATAGCCCAGCTAAGTACCGGGGAATTCAGATAGACAAGTAGGTAAATTTGCCAGAAAAAGGGAACCTAAAATCGTTCGATCTTAATATCTGAAACAGGAACCGCTCAAAAAGATGATTAAAATATTTTAAAGACATTTTAAACAGAGCATATCGTCAAATCTGAATAATATTTAGCAGGAGGAAATTGAAATCTGGCGAAATACGATAAGTGAAGGGAGCTTGAATTTAGAGACAAGGGGTCACTGAGGACCATGTGAGGGAGGGAGTAACGAGTAAAGTACGAAACCAGTGGCCTGTCTTGGAGGTTAAAGTAGGTTATTGGAGTTGTGAGCTCTGGTAAAAATATTAAGTTTAGATCTGATGTATCTGCAAGACAGTACAGTAAAACTGGATCGGGCAACAAAATAGCAGAATACGAGATTTTTATATAACTCAGTGCGGTCTTTCTGACAAGTTAAACATCAAAAGAAATTTGGAAAAAAATATCATATCAATAAATATGGCCATAAAAATGACGGTTAAGAGCGAAAACTGGTCTAGAATAAGAAATATATTTCACAAAAAATCGCCAATTTCTTCTTACAAATATCACTTCACCTTAGAGTACATCGAAAAGCAGCCGCTTATTACTTGCTATATTACTTAAATTATAAGCCAATTGTTGCTATAAAGTTCTAATAAGACCTATTAATATATCCTATTTTCTACTATAGATCATTGCAAAATTTCATTTTTTTAATTAGTGCATCGTGCATTACAAAACTTTCATAATAATACCGTACATTACACTTTTCTCAAGAGAACCTCTCTTTAAGGATCAAGGTATCACCGTTCTCGACCCATGCGAGATATAAATTTGAATACGGAAGGCAAAATTACAACGGAGACTAATGAAAACTTTTCTACAACTCCCCTACCCCTGGCACCCCTCTTTGCAAAAATTAATATGAGCACCCCGCCCTCCACTTTATCACTTGCGCCATTGCCAACCTTCACCTCGGGGGCCGCAAACACACACGGGCGTCCTTTGACGTCCTTCCACCCCGCACATCCCCTACCGTCTCACCCATACCCCTTGCGACGCCAACAGTTTCCCTTTCCCCTCACTAGCTAGCTCCCCGCCGCGTGTGATTACGGCTTCGAGCCCTTGCTTCCTACGCCTCCTCCTCCAACCGCGCCGCACCGTTCCGCTGCGCTGAGGGCAAGCCGGCGCCTCTGTGTGAGATCGCTGGCATTCCGCTCCTTTGAGCCGGCGCGACACGCTGCTGCAGAGTTCACCCCGCTTCGCCCCCCGCCCGCCCCCTCGACCTCCCCCGTCTCAAAGACTGACGGGAGGCCCGGCCTCGGCACCCAGAGATAGAGGTAGAGGATGCGGGCGGCGGGTGCAGAAGGATGCCTGTGGAAGCGCGGTTGCAGGGTGCACCCCCGCAGGACTATCGTAGTAGCCGTGGAAAAATATTTCGCGGGCAAAAAGGTGTGTCCGGTTAACGAGCTTGTTTCCCTCGTGCCATTCCATTACACCTCGACGCAAGGACTCACTTCCGCGTTATCCCCTTCCAAGCAGAGAACCTAAGGAAGGGATTATTGATCCTCCCTTCGTTTTTTTACTACCGTTATTAATAACCCTTCTAGAAGTGCAGTCCGACCCATATCCGTATCAGCGACTTGCTATTCTCCCATATGTTCACGTTCACAATTAAGATACACCGGAAGGACGCGTAGCACGAGGGTAGTAAGCCACCAGCCGTGGAAAATAGAATTTTACTAAGAAACAGGAAAGTCTCTGATGCGTACTGCATAGAATTGTCCATGGGTTGCGTAGTATTCATGTTTGTGCGTGGGCTAAACGAGTACTTGTACATAGTGGTGATTCATTTAATCCTTAATAATTTCTAATCTTTTTGTCTTTCTGCCTTAATATGGGGGAAAATATATCCAAACACATAATTTTTGAAACTTTAAACTCAATATTAATGTCCTGTTGTTCAACGTCGATGGCAAAGTGAATATGTCACGTACTTGCTCTTCTAAGATAAATTTAGATGACAGAATTGTGAACACGCGCGTTATGGATGTCCGTAAATAAATCGGCGGCTAACAGCAGACCAATCATTGCAATGATAAGATAAGTTGTGAGGAATGGCAAGATAACTGTTGCATTCTGCATGACCACCAGGGCTGACCACAATGTGCATGAGATATGCGAGGGAAAGGAAATAATAGCATTAAGAAAAAATCAGAAACAGTGTGAGACTATAAGTTAATTAATACCGTTATACATACATCTGCCTTAGTTACGTAATAAGAGCAATAGAAAAATCTGTAAGACGCGAAAGTGTACATTAATGTCGAAACACCCATTAAAAATCGTAATCAAACGAAAGATCAGGTCATATCTCTAAGATTTAACGCTGAAACAAATGTGCTTTTAATGAGCCAGTCTCGTCTAGAATGTGTTATTGAATCATAATTAAAACGTTCTTATAGGTTTAATGCAAGCAATAGGACGATAACTATATTGAAAGCACAGTGGAATAAAAACGAAGATATATTAATTAAGCAAAGAAGCTTACATAATTATATCAATTTTTAGTAGTTACGCTAAGCAGTCATAAATTTCTGAAAATCATTGAAAAGGACGTATTAGCTATACCAGAAACGTCCCGAAAAAAGAGTGTTTTACTAATTGAATTCAAAGTAGGCACAGATGCCAATAATAGCTATCTCGTCATTTTACTGAGACATAGATTTGTAACGGCACTTGACGGTGGACGCCAATAACTTGAATTTTTGCATTTTGCCATTGATGCAATTTATAAAGTCAAACTTTTGAACGAAATTTCTTGACATTCCAACATCAATACTAAAATACTTATAAAATGAGCCAACATAAACATGAGTTTGCATGCGAGCAAAATATTTTTCGGAGTTTTCAGTTGAATATAACCGAAGGTACACAGTGGAAACTTTTAATTGGAGGCATTTTCATCATTCCCTTAGTAGATATTAACCATCTCGTTTCGGAAATCTCAAAGCAAAGAGTAAAGTAGAATATTATTAAAGAGCTCAATAAAAAATTCAAACCTTTCTCTGGGGTATTAAAGTTTGGAGCTGAAAAATTGGCTTATGTGAAGCCATATTTAGATGTTTCGAGTTGGAACTTAAAACAACGGAACATTTAATAGTTTCCTTTTAATAATCAGATTTCACATTCATATCTTCTGAATAAAAGGCATGGAAGTGCTGGAGTTCGAAATTCCTCCTCAGTGATTATAGCAGGAAAAAAATGAGTATCTTCCTTTTCTCCATACAAAAGACTATATAAAGAAACAGAGCACATTGGTTCTAAAATTAAATTAATAATATTCCCTACATGCAATTGATGATACAGCAAAGCAATCATCAAAAGCACATAAGTAATCGTCAAAACAAGCAAATTTTAGCTAAAGGTATTTCAAGTGAATAAAAATTGCAGCCAACAAATCAATCGTTTCATTTGTTAACATTTAATATGGGCGAAACAGAATTAAACGGAGTGTAAAGAATAAACCGATGCAATTTATTTATCGAAATTCTACTTTATACAGGCCTCGGATTGGAAGGACTTCAAGTCCACTACAACAAGTGTAGGTCAGACTTTCTCTAAGAAAGTGTTAAAAAATTATGGAGCACAAACTTATCTCGCCAAGACTCATTTTTGGCGAACCCACGAAACACGAAACCAGAGGAAGGAGGGAAAGACAAATATCTAAGGTAGAAAATTCGGTGGGAAGAAATGAGTGAGACCAGAATCCTCCAATTCTTTCAAGAAAAAAGGAACAGGACGAAGTAGACGCATGCCAATGGAAAAAAATCCAGCCGGAGATGCGGATTAGGCATATCCCGCCTGCAAATATCTCATCCGAAGGACGTGTTCGATTTCTTACGATCCTTTCTCTCCCTACCCGTCTACACGACTCCCATAAACTAGCACCCCCTCCCAATCCCCGGCGACGAAATGGCAGAGGATGCGGAATGTATGCAGATAGATTGGAGTGTCGAGGGGTGGGAGACCGAGGGGCGGTAGGAACAATTCAAAAAGGGGAAGTATGGGGCGGGATGGGTGGGGAAAGGGTTGAGAGAGGGTTGGGGGTTGAATTTGTGGGAAATGAGGAGAATGGGGTGGAGACGAACACAGGGCTCCATGTTCCTCTCGGATCCTTCTTCTTCGCCAGCAAATCTCAGACTCTGTCCCTCAGACCCCATTAATTATGCCGGGACTGCAGGGGGTTCGAGTGTGTTGGTGTATGTCTATGTGTGGGTGTGTGCCATTGTGCTGCCGACTTGGGAGACGTCCGCCTAAAATCCAAAGGATGGGCGGAAAGGAGATGAGACCCATGGCTCGTCCCACCACCTCTCTACACGGAAGGTCTTTTCCTCGACCCTCTCAAGTAACCCCGCTCTCCCTCACCCCCGACAACCTTTCCACTACCAAATATTCTCCCCACCCCTCCTCTAGCGCCCGGTGCCTGAAAAAGTCCCTCCCATTCTACCCAGACCCCACCCCTTCACCACTCCTGGGTCCCCATTTACAACTCTCCGCTCTGTGCTTCGATCATCTTCTTCGTCTCCTGGGGACAAGTCCCCTTTATTACGTTTATCGAGAATTTCCTCGTGGAAAGAAGGCCTCTGGCTCAAAGAAGAAGAAATAAGCCCGTTATTGGACGGGGCCCTGGAAAAAAGCTGCGTACCTTCGAGGGGCACTCTCTTGGGTTTTCCAGTTCTCGGCCCTCGAAAACTTCCTGCCCGCGCGCAAGGAAGCGTTCATTCGATATTATGGAGTCTCGACAGGTAGGCAAGCGTAAAGCAAAACCGTCATGCTCCGCGGGTCAAATTGTATCCTGTTTCGGCTGCCTGTCGTACCACGTATGACTAAACGCTTCCAGGAATAACGCCAACGGGAAAATTTCGTCAGCATTGAATGACGCTAACCAGGCATTACAAAATAGGTCTTACAGGCGACATTTTTCAACCTTACTACACAAAAAAAGAATCTGATTTTATGCACTGATGACTTTCGTAAAGTAACCATTAAAGTTAAAAATTCTTGTGTAATGGTAGGCTTCGGTTTTAGGTGATCCAATGATTAAGGTTATATCACACCATTTAATCATACTTGTTAATCCGAAGACAAAAACAAATAGGTCCACGCCATAGGTCGAATTCAAATCCGCAGCCCTTTGGCTACCAGTTAGGAACTTTGTCGACATGGCTCTGGTCAGCAGTCGCACATTATTAATTTTAGGCACAAAATATATATCAGTAGGCACTCACCTTTAGGTTCCGGTGAAGGTCATCCGCATATTCCGAAAAATATATACTCTTTTGGCAGCTCCTCAAAATCACGCTTCTGGTCTCCAATTCCCAAAGACTGGTCCCCTAATATGCCTGTGCTGAGCACCCTGGGGCTGGTGATATTCATCTTCTCATTATGCAAGATTCTCCGCCCCACACAACAGGGGAAAATCGTTACTGGTCCATTTGATACGTGTGGTGCACCGACTAAGAATATTTCCTGATCACTCTTGTGACTGAGAGATGAAAGGCAGTGAGTGAGGCGTGCATGTGATCAAAGTCAGTTTGAGCCACTAAATATAAACTCATAGTCCTGTCAGGAGATAAGTACTCGAGATAAAGGGCAAGGAAGAGAGATGATCACATGGTATACGGACCACTGCTGTACAAGTTCTTGCTGCCTACTGGGGCTGGTGTCCCACAAAGAGATCCTCACTGATTAACGGTTGCACTTCCTCCGAGGTAACCTCTGGAATTAATGACTTGACGGCAATGGTGTCATGTAACTTCTTACTTGGAAAATGTCAAGGATGTGCGTGGTTGCTTTTTGAAGGCTTTGAGGTTTATACAATGTTTCGTCAGAAGCATTCCTTTTTTTCTTCCTTAGCGTAGCAAAGGAGGTGAGCGGTGACGCATTGATAACTGGAGATTATACAGACATAACTTTCTCATTCCTGAAACGCCATGTGGAATGATTATAAATCCAAAGTTATACCAGCAATAACTGCAGGATTGACACCAGGAATAACATCCACTGAACAAAACTTTCTCCCCCTAGTTGCACCACTATCATCTTGGCAAGGATCCGTACTTCGAGGAGGATAACATCCTAGTGCATCTGTGGAAAAAATAACGAAATATATTAGCTACAGAAGAATGTTTTCAATAATTCATTAGAAATAACGCAACAAAGGCAAAGGATTAAATACCCAAAACTAGAAAAATTCCAAGTTCATGTGGGTCTCAATCAACGGCAAAAATATCAAAAGATTTCATTCATCCAAATCACGATCCAAATATATTTTAAAATATTTCAAGCGTTTGATCATTCAAGAGTATGACAGAAGAAAAAACGTTGCATCCACTCACCAGTATCCACACCTTGGACGCATTTTTTATATAATTTGAAATACTTAGGCATGCATACTACATTGCTACAACATAGGAAGTCTAATACCAAGAAGGTTTTATGGGAACGAAATTACAAATTCATTTATCGCCGTGCAGAAAAATGATTCATTTTATCTCCCCAGATAAATTGGAACTAATAGCTTATACAGACTTTATGTGTACCTACATCACTAGTTTCTTTAGCCACTTCATTTATTCACTTAATGCACTTAACTGCACTTTATTTTCTTTAGCATTATATTTAGTAATAGTAATTTAGTAGGTAAATTTAACTGTATAAACAGGTTTCAATTACGCCCTCAGTAGAGCTATCTCCTGTTAACGCCCATTTGCTGATGAATTTTAATAGACAGGCACTAATATAAGATTCTCAATATAACACTTAGTAATATTTTATTAAAACTTGGTGGAGCCTATAAACATGAGCCAATAGAAATCCATATTTTTCTAATATTTTCAAAATAATCTTTTTGTGAAAAACGCAACTTTTGGGCACTGAACATAAATCTTAACGTGCGATTTTTTCAGCGACATTCATCATTTTATGTTCCTAGTGAAAAAAAAATAATCGATCATACAAGAGAGTAACTGTAACTCTTGGAAATCTCGTCCTCGCGTGGAAATCTTTTCCAAATCATTCTGTGAAAAAGAGATAAATTAACATAAAGTAGAATAATAAATCATACCTAATAACATTTTTGAGAAAGCATCACTTCCATGTATCAACATCTTGAAAATTGTAGAGTGAAAATATAAATAGAATAATATAATTAAGTAAAGTTATATATAGAATACTATAAAAATGTTTACCCACATAAGTCATTTTAAAGTTTTTTTTTAATGTCTACTGATCTGTCCATGTATATTCCTGTGTATTTGGTATGGGTTTCATTCATCCAGAGCGATTTTCACGTGGATCAAATGGTAGGGAATATATATATCTGACTACCCCTTACTAATGAATTAAAATATCGTTGGTCACCAAATGTACGGTTAAAAAAATTATAGGTAAATTTCATATAATCCTATCCTTTCTAAGATACTTATGAATAAATTGTTGACATTAGGCAAATAAAATAGATAGTCAACCTATTATGAAGCATGTTTCCATTTAGTGGCTTGTTTGCACGTCAATATTGTATTCTTGGTGATCTTCAATCCCAGCCACAAACACTCGCGGTGGATTTCAGGGTATCGGGTAGATTTAGATGGAGGAAAATTCTTAGAGCCTGAAAAAATTGGGAAACGAGGCACTACATCAAAAACCTTGTAATATCTCAGGAGGACGCCAACTAATTATTATTCCTTTTTAGCTTAAAGTTGAATAATACCTAGCTAATTACAGAGAATAACTGGAATCATTAATAAGTATTGGAGATCTTGAAAGAGTTATTGAATTGCAAAAGTTATTCTGAAAGAAATTGCAAATCAAGAAGAGGCGAGAGGACATCCTGAAAGTATCCTCCCTCGAGATAAATCCTCTTTTCTTTTAGGAAGTGGCTCGGCCGCATTTTATCTCGACCTAGGTCCTTTTTTTATAATTTTACGGAAGAGGAGAGGAGTTTTGTGCGAGAACAATTCACGAGGAAACGGAAGAATTACGAGTGAAATAAACTACCGCCGTCATCCCGGCACTCTTACCAGAGGAGACGGGACTCCTCTGCATTGAAGGACCGGTGGTGCGCCAGGGGCCAGGAACACGACTTGAACGGAAATGGCCCGACCGTTAATCCAGGGAAAACTCGCAATCAAGGATCGCCTTTCGTACGATTTCTCAGTTATTTTTCCCCTTTTTCTTTAAGGCCGGTTCCCGTCATCATTACCAGGAGAGCTCGGTGCTTCCGGTTTGGACCTATATAGGTCAACGGGCAGTAGGATCCGATTTTCTTAATGCATTGAAATTGCATGTGAGGCTTAATTCGCATTGCGGAACGGCGAAGGAAGCTGAGAATGGTGATGAATACGTACATCACGGTCGCAAGAACGAGAGATGGCCGAATATGGAAGATGTTGAATCATAACAGATAAGTGTCCTCATCTACGCGCCGGATCGAATATGCAACCATATCTTCCCATAAGCACCACGATCTTTACGCCAAAGTATATGAAAAGATGTTATCAGTACGGCACAGATAAGCCCTTTCAGCCATGCTTTTAAGTATCCGGAGTATCTAACACCAAGTATATGGGAAAATGAATTGGATTCAATGAAAATGCCAATTTCAAAATAAATTGGAAATGGAAGAGTAGAAAGTAATGCTAAGTGATTCTTTGCCGATGACAGTCATCTAACCGACTCTACAAGATGCTTTAGTTTTTAATCTATATGTCTTTGGTGCATCTTAAATTGAAGTATCGTACTTCACCACATGCAAACACTATGATGCTTTAAACTTAGGGGATGCCCTATCGCTTCCATACGCAAGAATTTAAAGGTAATCTTTCAGCTTTCAAATAATTATGCACGTAAAACGTAAAAAATAATTCATTTTGCATTCAAAACAACACCTGAGTACCACTTATATTCAGCTAATATATTTTTTTACATTGTTTCATATTTATTTCATTTACTATAGTTAGGATACTTTAAGATGGTGTTCTACCCAACTTTGCATTTTATTCATCTATCGGCAGCATTACTTCTCAATATCCATAATGCCTTTTCTCTTATTATAGCTTTAATAACGGCCTTCAGTGTTCCATTATCTTTAATTACCTTTTTCATCCACCTACTCAACTTTCTCTTAATTTCTGACAGCAATCCTCTTACCTTCCCAGCCATGTTCAACACGACTTAATTCGTTCGCCTTTCCACCCATCACATTTTCTCCATTACCTTATACACCCACATTTTTAAAGATTCCAATCTTTTTTTTCTCATTAACATTACTTACTACGCATGTATGCATGTACGTATGGAAATAACTACACATGCCTCTAACTCAATATCACCAAAATAATTTATTTTATTATAATTTTCAAACCCTTTTGGGGTAAAGGTCAAATGTTTATGATATCTCATCTTTCTACCCGTCTTTTAGCTAATGTATTTCATTATTTGAGATAGTAATTATCATACGCATTTAAGATATAATCATCATACATTTTTTCTCTCAAGTATGCACTGAATTTATATCATCCTTCTCATTAAAATTTCACAAATACTATATTATGAAGTAATATTTCAGGGAGCTTAAATGAATAAATACCATCACACATGAATGATAAAACCATTAAATTGAGGGAAGATTGGTCAACATTTTGTGAATGAGTAGAGATTAAACACCAGTATAAGTCAGTTCATGGGCATTTGTTCATCGCTAATTAATTTTTTTGCCATAAATTACAAAATAAATATATGAAACCGTTCAAAATACAATTTTTGGAAGGGTGTAAACTAAAAATACTTATTTATCAAACGCTTGCACAAATTTTACATCTTAATTGAATGAAATTATGTTTACATGATTAAAACCACCCAAAATCAATAACCCAACTTCATGGAATAAAAAACCATACCCTATAAATTATTTGTCACTCATAAAAAAATAAGAGCATTATTTCAAATGATAAAAAGTATTTTCTGGTCTGATAAACTGGTTTTGAGATGGACGTAAGATGGGTTGTTCCCTGCAACATTTAAGTTTCCCCAGCACCTCATGATTTTATTCCCTCTTTACACTCGAAGGAAGAGACTTTTTCGAAAAAACGATTTGAAAGTGAAATGGGCTAGGAGCCAGGCACCATGAAGAGGGACGACTGCCGTGTGTCCTATCCTCCTACACGGTGGAACGGATTCTCTTATTTATTATCACTATTATATTTTTCTTTTCTAAAAAAAAGAGAGCCTGTCCATATCTCATTCACCTTGTAACATTCGTTTTTAAAGGGGGGAGGAGAGAGTGAAGGTCGGTAAGAGCCGGTAACGTCAAAGCAGGGGGGACTCAGAGTAAAAAAATGAGACCGAAATGTGTAAGCAAAGCATGCATACCAGGAAGGCGAGGTCTCTCGATCCTCGAGCCGGCCGTTCGTTCACATTTCTCTCCGCCACTTTTATTCATTTGATTTGAGCTCTTTCTCACGCTCCTTCCATCACCACACCTATCCCTCTCCCTTGCCCTAACTTCTCGTACACCATTCCAATCCTCATTAAAATTACCGCCTCCTCGCTTTCCGGCGTGCGCCCGGAGCAAACACACTAGCACACAAACCACGGCCGTTATTTCTACCTCCGCCTCCCGCCCATAATTTTTTCCTGAATAAAAAAAGAGGAAGATGACGCACGATATTTTTTCCCCACGGCCTCCACGGGCCCTCATTTACCCTCTGCCCTTACTTCCTTCCCCTCCCCTCCCCAGAACTAGCACTTCCCACCCCTTCCAGAAAAAAAATATTACGGAAACCTTTCCCGCGGCCACCCCCCTCATCAATCATGGAGCGCGAGGGGGTAATCTGTCCTATGCGTCTTAATTTTCAGAGCATACGTCCTACGCAGATGTAGAGGGCAAAATGGGGAGGGAGAGAGGGATCCTGGTTAAAGTAAGGTGGAATAAGGTCCGGAAGCCCTCAAGCTCATTTACGGAAGGGAGTCGCTTCCCCCGAGCCCTCTTCCTTTTCCATCCCTCCGAACCCTTTTGCTCTTCCCTCGTCGCTCCCTCATGCATTTACCGCCTCTCTGTGTGCCCTCCAGTCTTTAAATAAAACTCAGTTAAAAATGCAAACAAAGCTTTCCAGGACATCGAGACGCTGTTTCTGACGGACAAGACCAGACTACCCCCCAAAGTCATACCCTCTCGCCGCAATCCTCAAAGCTTCTCCCGGGAGGCCTGATATGCGCGTAAAACGTCACCCACTCCACGAAAAAATAAGAGGAAAAAAAACTGACACCCTCGTACTTCGCATCCGCTCCCGGCATCGTCAAGCCAACCGCAACACCGCTTTGGGATAATCTCACCTTCAAGACCACCCCTCCCGTTCTTCCTCTTCGCCGGCACCTACAGGGAGCTGCCGTATGATACGCCTAATCACACCTCATCGTCTGGGGGACACGGGGAGCACAGTGTGCGGGTGGATGATTTCGCGTATATGACGTAGGAAAGACTGAAGCCCCGCAGGGTGCGGTGATGAGTCATTCACGATGGAGGTGAGGAACACAGGGGTGTCGGACTAGGAAAGCGATGAAAATACGCGGTGGTTTTAAGAGGACTTTTTAAAGGCACTAAAATAATTAGAGCATCAATAGGTGAAATTATACATTACAATTCCACTGTTTCAAGAAAGAATTTATTTGCGTCAAGTTTCGCTAAACTGTAGCATCCTCAGGTATTTAGTACAAAATTTTAGTACAAATTCTCTTCCATATAAATTACACTCGGAGGGGAGAGGGGGTCGGTTGGAAAAAGGCAGGGGTGTAGTGGCGAGGGGTTGCGGGGTTCCTTCACCCCCCTCCATTACAGTGTAGCGAAACTAGTCGTAAATATATTCTTTTTTTAAACAGTGGAATTACAAGGTCACCCACTAGCAATGGACTTCCACAAAGTGTCGACCGCTTGCATCAACTTCATAGAGCATCAGCGTTACTTTTTCACGTTCTTGAAGGCAGCAAGTCTTACTAAATGATTATCGAAGTTCTAGCTCTCGGTCTCCTCCCCTGATAACAAAACCAAGAACAAATGGATCACAAAAGAGTATTTTTGCAAAGACTCTATTAAAGCCCAAAGACACTTCATACAAGACGTATAATAACCACGTATATTCAACAGAATGGTACAAACCGGGGCTTTGTTTGTTTCCGTAGTTAACCTGACTTCCCATCTTGAAAACACGGTTTCGAATTCTGTTATTGGCTGGAATTATTCTGTGGAATACTGATCCCTTACAGCACTTGTATACTCCATTTATACTTATACACCAACACCAGCTTTCTCTCCACCCTCTCTCCATTTCCTATATATCCACTCTTCATACCAACCTTACGATCCTAATCGCTCCTCATGGCTCTTATCTTTCGTCATATTCAGTAA
This sequence comes from Platycnemis pennipes, assembly GCA_933228895.1. NCBI lineage: Eukaryota > Metazoa > Arthropoda > Insecta > Odonata > Platycnemididae > Platycnemis > Platycnemis pennipes. The sequence goes on along the minus strand of OW121856.1, from coordinate 72,143,827 downwards.
ATATCCTACTAACTCCAGTAAACGTATATTAACTATTATTATGAAATAAACTATTATGAAATAGGCCAAAACGTATCATGGTTTGCCAAACTAGAAAAATATGATGGTATTTTTTCAGTGGGCTGGACGCATATAACCCATTTTTAATCCAATGTAATGGAGGACGCATAACATTAAAACACATAGCGCCATATATGGCTCAGCAATATAACCTTTGCGAAAAGAAGATGAACGGATGTCGGAAGGAGTTCAAGCGTGAATGGGGAGAAGAAAGACGAAGGTAGGGTAGCTATAAATAAAAATGAATGAAAAAGCGTCAAATATAGTTGAAAAGGAAAGCAGATCGGTCGTATAAATTATAAAAAATACAACAAAAATGAATAGAGGCTATTTTTGAAGATGTGTGAAAGTGGAAAAGAATCGGATGGTAGGTAGAAGATATAGAGGAATTAAAGTAATTTAATATAGAATATGTGTATTGGTAAGTAAGGATACATCTAAGGAGAATAGAAAGCAAGGGAAATCCTTAAATAGTCTTCCAACATTTGTAGAATACCAATAATGAAAGAGATATTTCACTGAAATATCTGATTTCCAACTCATTGGATTTTCATTTTTGAAATATTAAGGAAGAATTGATCCGTTACGATGATAATCACTGTATTTTTTGACTATTCGCGATGAATGAAATTATGAGTGTAAAAATATATTTTTTCTTACATTGTACCTTATTTATCTTTAAATAATGACATTGTTCCTATGGAACGGTATGACACCACGGTCTGAGATAGACACACTCATCTTCATATAATAAGGCACTATCTGCGATCATAAAGTAGCGGATCCTACTAAAAAAAAAAGGATGTAACAGAAATAAAAAAACAAGGTAGCAAGAATATGCAAATTGTGTATTAGATGGGAATGCCAAGTTTATTCACACAAATGTCTTTGAGTAAATGAAAGAGTAGCTGCAGCTCTTTGGCGCGATAATGGCGAAGTTTCAACGCGCTGTGATTGTGAAGTGCCGCCCGAGCGCTGCAAGTCATTAGCGCTAAGATAAGTGTGGGAAAAGGAGAATTTGAATGAATGTGCTTAGGACGCAGGCAGGAGGTCAGGGGAGGAGGTCAAGGAGCAAGGATAGGGGCGTGGAAGGATACCATCTCTCGTCAGTTACTGTAATAAAGGGTCAAGAAGCTCCGAGCTCCCATCTAGAAGCATCGTTGTCACGTGACATCTAAATCTTTAACGACACACTGTTAAGGAGAATTTTTCAACACGCATTTTGGAAGCATAACATGACTCCACAAAGGAAGAATGGAGAGCGCCAGTCTGGATGGAAATACAACGAGCTCTACAACCTCCTCTTTCGCGTTATCGAAGCAGTGAAAAATTTTTAAATTGAGAGTTAAAAAGTGCTTTCCAACACTAAAAGCAAGATTGCCAATACAACTACTATGATTGTTGAGGCCAAGCTTAATTACGTTGCATAAAAATCATTTTAGAAGCAAGTTAATCAAATGTAAATGCCAAAAAGAAATTGGCAATTTGGAAATTTGGGAAAATGTTTTAGAAAGTATTTCCATAGGAAGTTAGGAATTTATATTTAAAGAAAAGTATCAAAGAGATTCAAAAGGTAGCAACGAACATAATTAGAAATTACACCTAACTATTGTAAATAAAACATATATGTAGCTGGTAAAATATCTTGTAGTTATATTTTGAAAGTATTATCTATGAAATCTGTAGTCACCTATTTAAAGAAACTCCAAGCCATAAACCTTTTTGCCCTGTGATGTTCCGTTCAAGATTTTGTTCTATTCGTACCTATCTTTATAATATTACCAGGATATGTCCTTGGCAATGGCTAAAAAACATAAAGGGTAACATGATACCAAGTATAATATGAACGGATAATGATTAGCACCTTATTACCTTGACTTGAAATACATAATTTCAAAATTTGAATTTGTGTAATAAGTATTTCCATTTTTAAGAAGGCTAGAGATGCAACAGCAATATGTACATATATTCAAACATAGCGAAAAAATATGCCTAACTTTTATAGACCAACATGTACATCGCCCTAAGGGTCAAAATTTGCAGAAGAAAAACACAAGGCACCATACTTAAATTCCACAGCAGTCTTAAATGCATTCTTCAAAAAGATAGGAAAAGTGTCGACGGAAACTTATATCACATTTTGTAATAGAACTATTATTGCGGTCACCGGAGTTTACTATAGTTTCGTAAAATTTAAATTCGGAGCAACAGTAGACAGAAATGCTACTGCTTCACGGGACTAGAATAATTGGTACAAGATACGGGATATTATTGATATTGGCATCCAATGTTCATACATATTTATAAAAGAAGGAATTTTGATAACAAGGGTTCACGTCAGCTATTTTGTAGTTTCAATTCTGAGCCGTAACCTATTATCTGGTATTCAGGTCGTCATTTGAAACAAATATGTTCCTCGACAAGACAGAGAAGTCAGTTCTGTCAATAAAACAGCATAACACCATCTCTATGTCTGATATGATGCATTTAAGCCCCTAAAAGTCCCCAATCCCAGTAGTAATGGAACCTGTTCCTGCCATCTTGTTCTACGTCTGATCGCATATTTACCATGTTATCCTAAGACAAAGCTTTAGTTAAAGGGAAGCATCACAATATACCATAGCACGAATGGGACGTACGGCATTTACGAGTAAAATGATCAACAGCATTTGACATCGGCTAGGCAATAAATTAACGAAAAAGATATTGAAAAAAATTTGCACGAGGAAAACGAGATGAATGATTCGGATAAAATAGGCCAGCAAGTAAGGTAAGTAAAGTACGGCCTTCACTTGCAAGTTGTGAGTGTAGTAAAGACGTTTTCAAGCCAGGTACACATGCAGTACTATTTCGTCCAAACTCAATACCCATACGTCCGTCTGTTTTCTCCTCTTCACCTAATTTTATTCTGAAGAAACCCGGGCTTGGCTTGTCCCTTCAAAGTTTCGCATGACCTAATTTGTCTTGATCAGCAGTGGTTTCAAACAGCTCAAGGGCAACGTTTAATTTCACCCCAATGTGATACGTAGCAAATGAGAGAGCCCTTCGCATCTAAGACCCCTTATCGGCTCTTTCCACCGTGCACTTCACCAATCACAGCACATCCCGTCCCATTTGTCTTCATGCCATTGATTCTTCTAATGAGTCCCGGAACCCTCCGCACTCGTCTTCCGTAGCCCTCAGTATCGAATAGAATATCATCGAGTTCACATTTCCCCCACGATCCCTCCCCTCTAGAGTCTATCGGAGCCAGGCGATTGCGCCGAACAAATTACTGCCTTTGAATCCTTCTTGAACGCCAGACGCGTTCAAGGCTTTGCCATCGTTATCACATATATCTTCTATTAAAGATAAGTCCTAGCGCTGGGAAATATAAACTGTATTTTTTAGGGCAATCAAAGGAGGTGGGTGAGGGTGGACAGGAAAATTTTAAACTTATATATTGCATTAGATAAGAAAAATATGCAGTTCATTCGAAAATAAACGAAGGCCAATGAACAAGTGCTGAAAAATATTGGGAAAGTGAATAATTATATACTGATAATAAGAGTGGAGATTAAATATTATTAATCGTAGAAATAATGAAAGACACATTTTGTTCATTTACACAGTACTTTTTAAAAATCCAATCAATTTTGACGACTATATTGTTATTTTCAAGGTTGAGAAGCTTGTTAGCCTTGATAATGAAACTTTTGTCGTCCAAATCGTTTGGGTTTTTTTAAAAAGTACTGTGGAACAGTACTAAAACGTTTTTTTTGCTTTTTTTAAGTTTACTCGTTCCACAATGTAATGACAAACTCCTTCAATAACAATATATTATCTGATTTGTCTGGAATACCAAAGAGCCTCTTAAAGAACTTTCCGTATGCAAAAGAGTTGAAGAAAACCTGCGGATTATGTAGGAATGAATTAAGGCTATTGCCAGCAGGAAATGAAATATATTACCTTCCTGAAAAAAGAAACTGCACTGAATATGAAAGAGTAAGACTGATAAGAGTTGAATAATTGGGATATAATAACGAAATCAATATTTTTAAATGCGTAAAGAGAACTAAAATATAAAAATTAATGAACATATATCTATTAGGAAAAATGTTGGACATGATGAAGGAGATAGAAAAACTATTTGGGATTAAGGAGAATGTTAAAATGCTTGAATTAATGAAGAATATATGTTGATGCAAGACATCAATGAGTCTATTCAGATGTGAGAAACAATGATGTCCGATGGTGAACAATGATATGGAGAATATGGTTTTTAGGGCCTAACATATTTGGAAATATGCCTGAAATTTGACCGAAAGAAATGTGTACCACTATTGCAATCTATTGATTCATCATAGAAAATCATACATCCATTGGCGACGGAAAGCCTGACCCAGTGCCAAACCAGACAATACTCTATGTAGACTAGGAAAAATATCACCTTGAGTCTCATTAGCTTTGGAAAATTAGTTTAGGATGAAATCTATTTGAGATTCACTTGTCATCGCTCAGTGATTACATAACAACACAGGCTTACTAAGCCATTGTATTACAAGTATGTTCGTGTGATTAAAAATTAATAAGAACCTCAGCACACAAAGCCCATCAGATCTTGATATCAACGCACGAAGAAAATGTTTCCTTCACAGTGCCATCCACTATTTCATTCGAAGTTAGGATCGAGGTCCAAAGGCATTTGTCTTAAAGTGGCGATAATGGGATTCAAAACCAAAGACACTTCCAAAGCCGAACGCTATGCTCAGTATAGCTACACAACATCCACAAACAAATTCCAGCCAGACTATCGTTGCGTTCAACATTCTCGACATTAATACTATAAATTTGAGCCACAACCAACATATATTTATTTACGAAAGTACGAAATCTTTCTATATTTATTTATACGGGCATAAAAATTCTAATTCATTTATTTGCTCAAACTAATCCAATAAAAGTCTCCGTGAACCCCAGTTTTCACCAAGTTCCCAGCTATTCTTCCCTTGAGTGAATGCCATTTGTTCACGCTTTCATTATCCGAGTGCAAATGGCCAATGGCAGATATAAATAAGGATACAGATAAATCAGCTACGCCGAAAAAAATTAAGACATCAGTCTACCATGTTATTCATAAATAAATAAAATATTCAGTATTCAACCACTTTTTTCCCGCATTAACGGCAGAACAAACTGTGGAATGAAGTCGTTCATGCATTTTCACTGGATTTTATGCCCAGTAGTCACGAACAGAAGTTGATCCTTTAAATATACCTTGGCCGCAACGATACGTCTTCCTTATGGATTCACGACCTAAAGATCCCCCTTCCTCCGTCGTTTCTCACGCTAAAACTTTCCAGCTGGGTTAAACGTTCAAACATCGCCCAAATTCATCGAATTGATTGCAATATAAAAGTTCAAATCAAGAAATGAACGGAAGCTTGAGAAATTAGACGAAATCTAAGTGCTCCATTCTCCATGGAAAAGGACAAGATTTGAAATTGCGGCACAATACTGTTTCATGCAAGACATTGCTGGTATCACCATCGTTTTATATTTGCGAAATTGTGTAATTCAAATGTAAAATTCTAAACAATATGCAGTGAAACGTTCTACTTTCCAGTTCAAATATATCAAGGATCATGGCAGATGAGATTTTGAAGGATTCTGGACGCGATAGATTTAGACCGGGCTCCAACTTTGATTCAGACGTGATCCGAAAAAATATAGCACCTTAATTTCTGTCAGTCTAGAACGATTAGTACCTAGATTTGCAATAATACAATTAAATGAATGCAGTTAACACTCAAGAATCAATAATCTAATTCTATTAATTTTTATAATTCAGCGATGTACTCTGTCTCTATTAATGCATATACAGAGCCCGTTTATGTTCTTTAAACATTGTCAATCGTGAGACTCACTGTTGTAAACGAAATGTACAATGCCCGTGGTTAGTAACAAATTAGCGTCGCTCAAGAAGGGAAAAAAGTAAAGCGCTAACAAGGAGCTTTCAAGAGACATTAATAGGATCTGGTAACGACGTCCTTTCGATCACTTGGGTCTCTAATACTCATAGTAACCGATCTGACGAAAATACCAACCAGATTCTAATCACTAATCGCTGCTTACCCTTTATTCACGTATCCGTAATATTTCGAAGTGACCTCATCTTTCGGGGCCACCTCTTAACGCAAATGCCATTACTCGAACTTCGCTGGGCGAGATTTGCCACAAGAAACTCAGCTTTCTCAGCTCCGGAGAATATCCTTCCCTTGCTGAGATGCCTAGAGGGTGAAAAAGGGGGAGTTTTTGTGCCTCCCGCAACCTACTCCGTGGAACCCTTGTATAACCGATCGCTACTTTTCCCTTTAACGACCCTCTCAGGAGGGACCCCACCATTCTTGGCCCTTTGCTTCCTCCATTCGTCCTACATTAATTCCCCTCGCTCACTGCCCGAAGCGCCTAATTCACCCCCTACCTCCCCCGCATTTTATCCATCTCGATAAGCTATTGGACCCTTTTAAACAGCCAATCTCGCCACCTCCACTCCTTATGGCGCCAGAAGAGGTCTTAAACGGACCCCGATTCATGTTTAACTCCCCATCTATCCGCCAACCGAGATTTTTCCTGGATTTTCACCGTTCGAATTTTCGCTCATGAATTAAAGACGGCACTGGATTTCCTCCCTTGGTGGGGCAAAGCGACAGAAAGCATGAAATGTTTTCGTGTTCACATAGAGGTATCTCAATATCATTTATAAAGGAATCTGCATCAAACTGCGGCCAAAAAAAACATCCCATACAAGCATTTCTCCTCCTCTATTTAAAGTTTCCTCGGCTTGTCTTTATATAATTTGGGCATACAGCTTGGTCCCAAAGTATTTTGAAAAATCAAATAGAAATAAAATTCATAATATGTATTCCCTTTCCAAGATTCACTCGATTGTTTTAGATGCTGCATTTTTTAATTTCCTTAGATGATGATGGAAAAGTGAAAATTAATACGAAACGCTTATTAAGTTTCACAATTACATTTCCCGCGCCCTTTGAGTTAATTATAGTTGTTATTTGGAATTACCTAACTATACAGCACAAGCCACAATGCATTTCCTCAAGTCTAATTTACTCGCAAAGGGACAAGGCCAACTAATATGAATCCATTAATGCTTCCAGAAAAAAATCACAATCGGATTCAGGAATTAACAGCTATTCAGATTATATAAAAATATCCATCGTAAAAACTGTAACAGATATCTACTGTAGCTGGCACCAGAAATCATTTTCTGTGTCCTATTTTTTTTATTTTGCATTGCAAATATGCAGAACATAATACTGCTTAACTTCTTTCGTACATACTGCTATTTATGTATGAAGAAAAATGCTACCATATAAGCAAAAGAGCCATGCACTTTATCATAGCTATTTAGGTATAGCTGAAAATCTAAGCTAAAAATGAACAACATAAACGAAAAGGGGAAATTGGTAAAATTAAACTTAAGACTAAAAGTGATTTATATTTCGAATAGTTTTTCTTCTACAATATTATGGAAGATACACGGCCAGCCATATCTATGTCAACGGAAGAGAGGAAAAGTTAAGGTTGATGAAAGATCAAACCATACTTATTATAGAGGCCTCAAAGGAAAAACTAGGGAAAGACAAACATCAAAAAAAGAGAAAGGTCATGATAGCTGAAAGTGCGAATAGCGATGAGGTCCTCGGATTTTTTCCTTTGATAACCGAACATGAAACGCCTTATTATCCTATTATAAAATATTATTCATCAAAAAGCAGCGTTAAAAGGAAAATTTCAACGTAACCCAGAGGGTAAAAAAATATTATTGGATGGAATACGTCTAGAGTGAGCAAATATTTGACAAGCCAATTACTAAAAAATGCTCTGATTATCTACAAAGCCTAATTCATACAGAAAATCTAAGCGTTTATGACTTGAAACAGTCGAAGAATAAAAAAAATCAGCAAGGGATAACAGCATGCCCGGGTAAGATCAATTCAAAAGTTTTCTGGGAGTTTAATACGTATCTTTATATAAAACTCTTGAAAAGACCACCTTTTGAACTGTTACTCTGGATAGCAAAATAATTGGAATGAAATGAGTACTCAGTCAGAAGCAAAAGGAATCAAAGAGAATAAGTTGAAGATGTCTATTTCGACGCCTCAAGTCATATTTAAAACGAGAGAGAATCCAAATATTATCCATATTTCATGGTTGGAAATTAACAATGAATCCGTTATAAGTTGAGGAGCTCAGTTGCTTTTCGAAGTTTTTGAATGATATGCGACAAGTCAGTATGACAATCACAAAACAAGCCCTTCAGAGCGTAATAGCATTTATTTGATTGGTGTATAGGTATCGTGATTGGCTTACTGGCATATCTGGTCCAATTTGAAAAGAAGGTTTTGAGAGTGGGGTACCTACGATTTATTGTTAACAACTGACAAGGAGAGAAATGGCCGAGTATAGCGGGTTGGAGTTAAAACTGTGGACCCCTATCCCTCTGTAATGAGCTTATGGTATTAAGATGCCCATAATCACTCCGAGACTGATCTTAGTAACATGTAAAATCTGATTCCTATTAACGGCAGTTGACCAAAGGAGCAATGATGAAGGTGGCAGGCAAGGGAACGGGATCTGTTAACCGGAGTGGAGAGAGCGAAGTCGGGTGGAGAGTAAGAGGGAGGGGAGCAAGGGGGATGAGAGAGAGAGGGACGGAGGATGAAGGGTGGGTGGGATAATGGCAAAGTCGGTAGGGAAAGGGGGTGGGTGACTATTAATTACAAAGAGGTCGTTCCGGGTCGACGCCATCTTATCGCGTTCGGGGTGAGAAGGAATCCTGCACGGTTTCTCAGAGGCGAGGGCGAGTGAGTGTTGCAGGTTTAGCGAGAAGGAACGGGATGGCGCTGTCGGCGACGGTTATTCATTAAGGGTCAAGTAGGCATCTATCACGCCGCGCTTCTACTCCTGCCGACCTCCACTAATTTCTTATTTACTGCATTTACCCAAGACGAATCGAGCTATTGGTGGACCTATGGCCGTATTAATCGTTTACTCCCACTTAGTACCATGGAATAAATTTCGTGCCCGAGCTCCTGCAAAATTGCAAAAAAAAAGTTCATTCCTCGCTGAAATATTTCGTGCTCTAGTGAATGTGAAGTATGGGAGATTGTGATTTTGCGAGTATATTCTGGTGTAGCAGTAAGGATAAAATTAAATAAGTGAAATTGATTTCTTAAAGGGCTAATCTTACATAATCATAGGTCGTTCCATGGGTCGCATTTGGATTTTAGCATTCTGCCCAAAAATGTTTAATTTTGTACATGAGATGAGAGTGTCTAAGTAGTTTGTTTGCAACGAACTACGAAAGGCACAGTTCTGAGGAGAGGAAGATAATTCCCTGGCAGACGGAAGAAATATCTGCACGTTTCATTATTAAAAGATGCATATTTCAGATGCAAATGTTCAATCATTACAGAACTATTGTGTAAGCTGAAAGACAAAATGAAATTATGCCATTTCACCTCCTGGCAAGTTACAGCACAAAGGAATCAATAAAATTTGTTTCATGTTTGAAGAAACGTATGAAAACTATTAAGAATGCAATCAGAGAATAAGAGTCATACAACATGAACTCGGAAACAAAGATAATACGATTTACATGAAAATGGATTAGGTTCGTAATCTTATCGAAAGCGAGTATTTTTTTCTGTAAGTTATTAAATAGATATATCACTTCGATCATTCATAGAAATGAAACTTGGCACCCAAAGAAGCAAGTTCTGGTTATAAAAGAAAACTTCCACCACTTCTTTGTTATTACCTGAATACACAGATAAATAAAATAGACCAAAAATATAAAATTTATAATCGTGAAATGATACAATGGAATTTCCTAGTGGTACTGAGAAATGGACTTTTGGGGATTATGTAGAAAAAGAATAATATTGGATAGCTGAAGAGCATTGTGGAAATCAAGAGCAACATAAGAAAGCATGAAGCGCATTGATAAAGATGAAATTCGATCGACCAGAGGTAAGGAAATGGAGTTATTGTACCACGAAGGTAATAAAACTTATTTTATTTTCAAACATAGTTTTGAGAGACGCTTGGGCGTAAACTTATCTGCGTCTTATATTTCTGATAAGTGCAGGGTACTTAACCAAATTATTCCTTGTTATACAGACCTCAACAGCTAAAAATGAATAGATATGCCATAGTCATGCCGAACTAATATGTTGTAACTGATCAATAAGTCCGGAGAAAACGGTTTATCAAATTCCGTTTCCCGCATGCTTTCATTGCGTTGAATGTGTAAATAGTCATAGAAATGATGTGTTCTCGAATTCAAATGGAATCTTGTTGAATACTCGCGACAATCCATTTTATCTTTGAAATAGATACCATATTTTTCTTACTCCTACTTCTGCTATTGTTACAAATCAAATACAACTTTTCTGGAGCCATCTAGCAAGTCTTACGCCACTATATAATTATCATTGTTAGTATTCTAACCGTGAAGGTAGATGAAAATGGATTTTAATTAAACCCTTCCATCGATCTCTGCATTTGCATCTGCATGCATTTAATTAGATTATTTATGCAGTTTAAGAATATAACCGAATGAGTTAATGCAATAAATACATGTCAGAAGACTTTTCCGAGGTGCATTTCAATTCACTTAGCTCTCTTGGATTTACTTGAGCAAAACTAAGTCCATCAAAAATAATATATCCCAAGCAACTACGAAACTGCATGAAATTTAATGGCCCTCCTCAGCACAAACACATTCCCTTCCTAAGTTAAACGCTGTTTTCCAACCAAATTAATATTCATTCCACCCAAGAAACTTGCGAGATAGGATTTTCAAATTACCCAAAAAAATGTGAGAAATCTGCTTAAAGTTCGCCTTCCCCCGAGGCGGTCTGCAGGGAGCGGCTCAACAAGTAGTAGATGAGAGAGCATCCTGGCTTCATAACCCAAGCGTCCGCAATGAGATATCTAGACTGGAGCCACCAAATCATGCCAACCATCATTAAATCCGAGGATACTGAAAAGAAGATGCTGGGATAGTGAGCTTCTCTCCGTAGAGGCACCATTACCTTTCTTTCTCCAAAGGTTGAGACGCTAACGATCCTTGGCTTACAATTGGGGGCAGCTTGCAATCACAGTCGTGGATACGAGCAGTAAAATACGATAATAATGCCATTCGCCTTGGTATGAAAATATTGAAACCTAAAGTGCTCAAGTGGAAAACCAATGAAGGAAGAGCACTAGTTAGAGGAGGAGGCTTGCGCAAATACCTGACATAGAAGACTTGACTTATATATCGGTTAGTTTGAGGAAATATGGTGCTCTCCTAAAAAAAACCTCTTCGGTGCCATAAAAAGGGTTACAATAACATAGGTTAAGCTAAGATTTAAACATAGTTTTTGGAAATGCATCCCTCACCAGCTCCAAATACTATCACTATCTTGATGCCTATAGTATTTCTATGGTCCATGACTAACAAATCTTAATATTTCCAAAATAAAACAGACCATTTATCTCCTTACTTGCCAAATTTTTACTTTCACCTTATTTTAACGGCTGCTGATATATGCTAATCATACTATACACCTGAAAGCTATCCATACATTTCACCTAGCTGTCCGCTCGTAGAGTAAAATATAGAAGTAGATGTTTCCTAACTGTTCATCATTCAAGTACGATAACAAGTTTCCGTCAATAACCTTTACCTTTTCTAAGAGTGGGCCTATGCTTGCTGTAGTCGTTTTTAGCCCCAAGAAAACATTGAATGAGCCGTGACGATCTTGATATGCCCTTCATACTGACGAGGAGAAAAAGTACTTAACTGGATTCCAATATATTTGGAGGCTTCTGAACCTCTGTATCAACACAGCCCTCCGTAATCGTCAATATCTTGTTCCTTGAGAAATCAGTAACCGCCCTTTTTGCACGACTCTGTCTAAGTTGAAGTAAAAACTTCCTTCCTGCAACTTAACCGCTTTGTGTCCCTCGAGGCCCAATCAAAAACCTTTCCAGCAACGACCTGATTCGCTGACAGGCATATGTTAAAATCCAAGCACATCCAGCGAGGCGCTCGTAAACAAGGACGCATCGGGGACCTGACCAGGCAAAAACTTAGTTATAATATTATTCACTAAAGTTCCGCGCGTAGCTGACGTAAGGCGGAGCAGCGGGAAGAGAAGTTGTTAGGCCAAAAGCGGGCCAGGCAAGGGATTTAAAGACACCTTGACGCTTGAAAATGCGGGAGAGGAGAGCCAGCGAAGGGAGGTTGGATACGTTGGGAGGTGGGCTGCGGCGTTGTTAGAGCTTAAGAGAGGCTGAGTGAGCGGTCTATTCACCAAATGGAGGGAGGATAAGAACGAAGAGAGACGGCGAAGGGAAATGAGGCACGCCAAGAGTAAAAAGGTTTACGGTAAGGATACGCACGGAAAGGCATCAAGGGAGCCTAAATAATTACAGAAACTACATAGTACTCGGATCGTTGGCCTTATAAGACAGATACAACTACTCAGTATACTGAAAAAGATATCCAGCAATATCCGTTGGATATCTAAAAACTATCGAAAATTAAAATTTTCATATTGGAATCACTAAGCGCATGATATAATTCGTATTTTAGACGAAGCTCATCATTTATTAACGACTCGTATTTACCTAACATTGATAATACACAAATTATATCAATCGAAATAAAAACGCTACATCGTTGTTCCACATAATAATATTTATTACACGACCCGGGTTTCGTCGAGGATCGACATCATTCACCTGTAGATGTCGATCCTCGATAAGACCCGGTTCCTGTAATAAATATTTTTATGTGGAACAACCAAGTAACGTTTTTATTTCAATCATGAAGCAATTCCGCAAGGTTACTTTGGTCACAGTTAACGACAACAAAACATAGTATTATAATATTTTATAGAATAGAGATGTTTGTATAAATTAAACGTTGAATAGGGGAACATTTGAAGTAATTGGAAAGCGAAGGAACAGAATTTACTTAGCGTATAAGGCGATAGCAAAATAAGAATACTGTAAGATAATTAATAAATGGACACACGACAGTGGTAAAATATACTTCCTAAGGAGTAAATCGGACTTTTGAGAGGAAAATGATTTTGCGAATAGGGACTTAACTGTTGAGAGATGTCTGATGGCAAGGATATAGAATATAATATTAGGGAAAAGCAGTGACTACTCTTTTTGATGGGAAGATAAAGAGTGCTCATTTTGAAGTCAGTCTTGTCTATAAGAGCAGAGATCACCATGCAATAAACCCAACGGTCTATGATTTTCTCATATCAGGGTTTCTTTCCTCCCAGGAGTTCCTTTCCTAATTCCTGATCCACTAGACTTCCACGGTGTCAAGTTGGATTAATAGAGATAGGAGATGTCCGAAATTGACGTAGGATATCGGAAGAAAAAGATACACGTCCAAATAATTGTGATGCATGATCATGCAGGTTGCATAATAACTTACAAATAGGATATTCAAAGGCTTATGTCACGCTTTGTATTCAATATGAGTGTTACACCTACTGCACAACACAGTACAACATTGCGTAGCATACTTACATTCATTAACTAGAAATCCTACAATTTGACAACACTAGCGATAAATACTATTACTATGAGACATTAAGAATGAATTAATCAGTCACTTCCCGTATTTTAAGCAGTGATCCCGTAAAGTAGGCATGCAAAATAATGGCATAGGCTAATATGCACCACTGCCAGATGGAAATAACTTCCTTGCAAAATAAACTTCCATCTAAAACATTTTAATCCATCCATACAAAAATAACTTCCCTAATTCGTCGCTGTGAACGTTTAAAATAAATAGTGCTCAAGGAATTGATCTTCAACGTATTTAAATCATCTCAATCGACCTATGTTATATCTAATTTAGCTTTTCTCATGTTATCAAAATTCCTTCCAATCACTTTAGCGTATCATTTACAAAGAGTAGTCCTAGCTTCAAGGCCGCTTGTTTGGAGGCGGGAAATGTTTGGCGTCACGAGTGACACCAACACGCATAACATTTCAACCCACAGATGAATGAACAAATTCTTCTCGAAAAACGGGATTAAAAGTAACGTGTATCATAAAAAATACTTTCAACGCTTTTACAACTTCGATCTTGACTTTTGACATTTAACGTTATACAGAAATGCCTTTCAATGCCCTATCGGAACTTTATCATCAGGGAAGAGCACTAGATGTTCCTGAAATTAAGAACCATTGAAAAACAGGCGTTTGGCATCTTGATATCATTGATTCAACCATTATTGAATAAATAAAGATTAAAGAGAGATAAATGAGTATTACGATATTCTTTCGTCTTTTATCACTCGGAATGTATCGATTGGACGACTAGGATATCGTAAAAAATCTCTTTTCGCAACAAGGATAATCAAAAGGATGGCGTTAGTTCGCGGTGGCCTTTTGAAGAAGCCTGATACGAAAGATGCTTAGGGCAGGGTTGGGAGGGAAATGGAAGGAGGTATACTGCGAGATGAGTAAGGGATAAAGTTGGTGGAGAAGAAGAAAGGAAGGAGACCCTTCGTGGAGGGATGCTGAGGAAGATGCTGAGCAACGTCTTCCTACTCCACCACCATGCGGGCCCCCCGGAACGTCACCAGGCGGCGCCCTTAAGTTAACCCCTGGGCCCTCTCTTAAGGGCCGTGCTAATGAAGGTAGATTGATAGCCCCTCGCGAACCGGTGGAGGGAAGATAGGCGAGGGTCTGAGCCTTCGCTGAAGGAATCTTTGGCCGGAGGAGGCGGTGAGGTAGAAGGGTGGCAGGAAGAGGTCGGAAGGTGGTGGGAACAAGGGTTGGGGGGTACACGGGTAAAACAAAGTCTTCATTTAACCCAGGAGCTTAAGCTAGTGGCGCACACTCTGGATGCCAGGAATTTTGCGAGGCTCCTGGAAAATTTTTCATAGTCAATCTTCTCCCAAAGTAAACATTAGCTAAATGAAACGCATTAAAAAATCCGCGTAGGACCAAAACCGTAGAAAAAATCTATCACAAATTTAACAATAAGAAAGCCGTGGGTAAATTTACCTCAATTTCAATGAAGGCTAAATTAGAGAAAAACGGTATTATTTTAATCTCTATAAACAAATTGAAACACACTGTAATGAGATACTTAAAGAAAAAAACAGTGAATATTTTTAATGAGTTTTCTCCATAACTCCCCTTCTTTAAAATTTAAATTGGCTGAGTCACGTCAAAAATACCACTTTTGGTTATCACGAATGTGAGCAGGAAAATGTGAAAAAGATAAAACTGAAAAAAAGTGGGAGCCTAAGAGCGAGCTCTGATAAGAACCTCTGCGTTTTAAGTTACCTACAAACCTGTCAAAATTTGCTTTTGGATTGTTTTGCACAAAGTCCCTTTTTATTTCTATTCACTTTGTTAATTTCTACATTAAATTTAAATTCTCCTGAATGCATGAGATTGTAAAGAAGTAAGGTAAGCCTTAGTCATCATGGCATATTACATTTTTCATCCGTTTGCTCAAGGAAAATAGTATACATTACTGACTAATGTCCTACTTTTCACGTCAAATATCCAATTTTCTCCTCACATTGCTCACCAAACTCGCTCGATGAGATTATCATTTATAGAAGTTAGTAGGGTTAATTGGTGTTTCGAATTTATTTTTTCTTCTCTCCTCAAGGTCTGGTTATATTAAAAAATTAATTATCTACCGCGCGCTGCGAGTCTTCTCCAGGCGATGGCTATTATTCAGCCCTTGTTAACATATTTCTCATTACGCGAGGGGCTGACGCAAGAATTTATAGCCAGGGTAACATCCTCAAAAATCTTCCCCACAAAATATGCACCACAAAATGTTTCAATTACGACTTGACTTCTACTCCTCTTCCCCAAGCCACTAAACCAGCCGCGGCGAGCCGTTTAAGGCTATTTTTTTCAAGAAACATCCGGAAGCAAAGGGCATTTCCTCAGCTAAAGGAGCATGATAATGACGAAAGTAATTTTTTTATCATTATTACTTAGCAGGGGACTGGGGAAACATGGCAGCAGAGATGCGATAAAAAAATTTACGACTCATCACGTATAAAATTATCAGGGTTCATTAACCAGTGAGAAGAAGACACCCAGGGGGAATTTCGAATCGCCTGTGCCATATTCTATTAAGGAATTTTTGAAGAAATTGCAAGGCAAAGCTAGATTTACGAAGCAAATGCAGCTATGAATGTACACATATGAGCGAGTTTTGAGAAGGAAATAAGGCTTTTTAGTTATGCAATTCAATTTTCACTTGGCTGTATACAAGTTTTAAAATAACAATTCAGCGTAAGACTTCAAATGATGTAAAAGACTGTCAAATAAATATGGCAAATTTTTAACACTTTCCATGATAGAAATTTAACTTAATATATGATAAGAAAACTTAGAGCACATGAAATGCTTAACTAAAACATAGAGACTGAGCTAACACTGTAAAATACTTATCCATCATCAAATAATTGTTTCCGTTTCATTTTCATGTAAATTCAAAATGATTACACCCTCATATAAGTTGTGATAACATTTCTCGTATTTTCGAGACTATTAATACAATAAATTTAACATCAATGAAAGTTTGAGCTTAACTGGAACTTCTCAAAAACTAAAATTTTAACTAAAATACTTGAATTCCAACTAAAAACAAATAATCTCCTGGAAATTTAAACAAATATATTACTTATATAATTTATTATTTCTGTGGAAACTGTAAAAATGTCAATTTACGCTCATTGGTGGCGTGAAATCCTCTGTAGCTACATCAAAAACGATGAAATCATATAAAAACGATCCAAGGAGAACTTAGGAGAAGGGGGTTAACAATATTGTTTTGCAGAGCAATATTACCACATGATCAACATTCATTTCCCATAGGAAGCAAATGTCTTCGAAAAGGCTATGAATTCATTCCCCTTCATTGAACTGTAAAAATCTCTTCCTCAGTGCGAACCCGTAGAGCTTTTGCATTCCACCGAAAATGGGTAAATAATTTATGCAAGAAAGGCTTAAATGATGAACAAACTCACTAAACGTACTGCTACATTTTGGGTAGGGGCGGAATGGAATTATTCATCCCTCTGACGTCTCATTTCTCCACGCTGGATGAATCCACGAGTCGCCCATGCAATATCGCACGTCTTTCTTCTCCAGCGCATTCGAATGAGAATGATAAGAAAGAAAAGAAATATACACCCTGCGTAGGAATTCCCTTTGGATGAACTCCTTCCTTTCGGACACTCACCAAAAATAAAAAAAGAAGACAAACGACGAGACCATTGCGCACTCAAAATAATCCTACAAGACGCCCCTTAGCGTCACGGCACGAGAGGGATCCATGACGGCAAGGACTCCATGGCAATGACACAGAACACGCTAAAAGAAGCACGGCGTAAAATATGACATCAGTAACACGCCAAAACACACACACCATTGGAGAAGTAGGGGAGTGGAGGGCGGGTTTCGTCCAGTAGGTAAGAGAGGAGCTTTCGTTAACCGTCTACGGGCGTGAAGGGGTTGATGTGTTTGGATGAGGAGGAGCAGACGGAAGAGAATACAAGAGGAGGTATACAGTGGGATGAAGAAGAGGAGTTGTTCATACAAAGGAATGGGCCAATTTCTTTTTAAAGGACTGCAGGACAAATATCCTCCTCGCTCTCCCCTCTCTATCTCTTTCGCACTCTTTCTCTCATGGCCCAGCCAACGTGGAACGTTTTCCCTCCGAGACTCCACCATTCCATCAACAGATGCGACGGCCCATTCCATGCACGTGTGCCCCGTGTTTTTTCCTTAAAGCCTCTTTTTTCAAGATAGCCTCGTGGAGGTAAAAGTACGGGGAGAGAAGAAAAGCGGCGGCGGATGAAAGATTACGATAAAGCAGCGTAAGAAAAACACACGGTGCCTATTTTCCATAGCACGAGTGTTCAATTTTACAGGCTGCGATAAAATGTTTACGTTGACGGGCAACATTCGAGAAAAATATCTTAGTTAATTGATGCATTTTTTTTCTGCTCCATATGAAATGGTGAAATATATTCTCTCAAGCATGAACAATCTAAGGATTGAATTGACCTGTTTTTTAAACATTGTGACGCAGAAAAAAAACATAAGTATTCCACTTGCTTTACCCCCGAGTGATATTCAATCTCGATAAGAATCTTACATGTATTTTAACCATGAATATGTTAAAATATACCATTCCTTAACGGAAGTGATTAACTTGAGTCGAGTAATTAATGACATTTATGCACTAAAAATTTTCTATGAAGCAAATATCCTATGCGCTAGGCTGCATAATACTACCCATATTTATCTATGTTACCATCTCCAACATACAAAGTAGTTACTAGGCATATTTCAAATGTGATACTTCTGATGGCCAGTATGGCTTTAATCGGCTTCACTAAACTGTTGATGTGAACTCAATAGTGAAAATTTATATCATACACTATTGCTTAATCAAAAACTATCAATACAGATTCCAGAAAAAATTAATATGATTTGAATTATCTTTATTCTCTCCCAATAATTACGCCTTTCTGGCCATTTTAAATGTCATGTCCCACGATGTACCTACGACTTTTATAATGATTTTAGGGCGCATTTTACCAAATAAAATTGGATATTTGAAGCCCCGTAATACGTCGTACAAGTACAATTTGTTCTAATAAGATTTTAGTATGGCAACATGCCAACGAGGAAATACATTTAGGTCTGATTCACCTTTAAATGCGCAAAAATATACAAAATTTCCGCTCTGCAGAAATGGCAGCCATATGTATGTATATATGGATCGTCACACTGTGCGGAAGGGCGAGCACTTTTTCCATTTCGCCAACTGCGTTCAAGTCGCGATTAAAAAGGAGCCCGTGCATAAATTCCGGAACCTGGACGTTTTGCGGTATCCTTCCGCATGTGTGTACTACATTTTTTTTTTTTAAAGTGGAGGTCGTGGCAAAATCGGAGAGTAGAGGAGACAGGGAGGGCTAGAGGATATTCCCAGCATCCCCACGAATCCAACGTCCCTTTCTCTGAGGAAGGAATACACTGGCGTTTCGGAAAGGGAGAGAAAAAAAATTCACAACACCGCTTTGAATCCGTGTAAGCTAGGGAAAAGGGAGTGAGAGGGAGGAGACTTTCAAATATCCACACACACACACACACGCACAAAAACAGACTCAAACACCACCGCATGCCGCCCGGAGGAGAAGTACAAATATATTTTGGAATCCATAAGGAACGTGGGGTTGGAGAAATAGGTCGGGCGGGTGGGAAAATGTGTTTCGCGATCTTAACCCCCCGTGGAGTAAGGGTTGGCAAGGTGGGCGACGTTGGGTCTGAAGAACGTGGTGAGGATAGGAAGGGAGAACAGTCGGGAATTTGAATGAGAGAAAAAGGGTGTATTGAAGAATGTGGTGGTGAAGACAGGATGGGGGTCCCATCCTCTTTGCCATCCCTTATCGTGCAACCAGGACTCTTCCCTGGCCTCACTCCCCAACCCCCTCGTGTTCAACCATTATTGCAGGAAACGTACCACCCCATCCTGCATCGCCCTCATTCTCAGCACCGTGCGCGCATTCCACCCGTATCCTTTTTATATATCTGTGCCTGCCACCAGCTAAAATTCTCCAAAAATCACGTAGATGGAAGTGAGTGCGTCATTCTGCGGGAGAAGAGCATGTCAGAAACTCCCTACTCTGTTGGATGGAAATATCATGCAATCTTAAGGAAAAGCCATGATAGTAACATTCGATGTACCTTTGTATTTACTTACGCATTCTCCATTGAAAGAACTCAAAATTTGAAGACACAAATTAAAATCAAACGCACGTAATAATACCTAGGCTAGTATTGAAAATAACTCAATAATTATAAGCTTTGAGAAAGATGTAACGAAAATTAATTGATTCGGCAATTGGAAAATTTAAAGCGGCATTTACTGAAATTTACTTGCAAACCCTATCGAGCGAATTCAGAATAATGTGTTATGAATACTATACCAATCAGTTTCGTTGATAACCAGTTGGAAAAGTATAATTGCATTATTTTGCAAGAATAAAGAGAATAATGGACTACTCGCCGTTTAATGAGGGTGATAATCCTTTTGATTCAATATTCTATTGCAGCAGAAACTGAAAATGTTTTACAAATAACAAGGAACAAGGAACCTAAGGAATAAGGTAACAACAGCAACAATTCAACGGCCATACATAAAATGTCAGTAAAAACAAAACAGCAATGATCTCGAGTTTGCCCTCAAAAAAACTTATCTAAAATTTATGATTTAACAGCAAGAAACAAAAACCGAATTCACCGGGAAAATTTCCATTGAACGTGGCAACAAGACAAGGAAATCGAAATCATCCAATTGGCCAAATTTAATTAGCACGTAAACATCTGATGTGAAGACGGGTGAATAGCGTTTGTCTGGGCCAGTGATTCTCAATCTCTTTTGCTCCATTTACCCTTTTGTCGTGGTTTGGAATACTGCTACCACCTTCTTGAGGTAGTTTAACTCAAAAGGTGCATCCCACATAGTTGAATAGACGTCCCAATCCCCTAAAATCCACCCTGAACAGCAATATCCCCGTTTTGAGAACCCATTGTCTAAGTGTCTTTAAGCAGCAAAAAGAGAATGATTCAAACGATGAATATTAAATTTATCTGGTTACGTTGAATGAATGCGGCACCTAAAACTGATATGAATTCCACACAGTAAAATATTTTCTTTGGAATGTGAAAACACCACTTTCCCAAGCTTTCTATTTACATAGAAACTTTCAATGAGAATTTTATGCGAAAAATGAACTTGCCAAAATAACAGTTCTACTGAATGGTGTGCAAAAAGAGTATAAAGCGTTCAAGAATTCCCTCGTTAGTTTAAATTCAGTACAAGTAGTGTGCGATGATAATCTTGACTGACTTTATTTTGAAGAAACTGAATCAGGCTTGGAACCATTCACCGAGAAGAGAGAATTGTAAAAATTACTGATGGTTAAAATACATGTGCACTTTTGAAACATATACATGGATGTGTTAATTATAATTCTTTCCTTTTTATTTCAGGTAAGAGCCAAATGAAGTTTTGTAACCCTATTGAGCACCTTGACGTAAGTTTCACATTTTATTTATACTCTTTTTGAATTAGTTCTTGGTGATTATCAATGACAGTTACTTGTATATTTCTGCTTAAAATGTGCTTTACTGAAGCCATGTTGGATACTGAAGCAGAGAATGATGCGCAAAACTAAATGGCCAGCGAAGTACTCAAGTAACTGGTTCCATCAATACGTTACCAATTTTTCAAAATTTGCGATTATAGAAGAGGAGCTACATTTTTTTTAAACATTTGCTAAAACTAAGCGCGAGGAAGCATATTCTCACAAGTAACTCTATCATCAGGGCTTCATGCCTGGCTATTGGGATCATCAATACTAACTTTTCCGTACAACAAGTTTGGTTTCGAATTTCCAACGCACCTCCCCACACAGTTCCGTTAGGCTCCATTGAAAGCCCCAAAGTCTACCTATACTCTCCTTCGCCCTGGAAGACTAACTCTCACGTCACACAGCTGCCTCGATTTCACTAAGGTTGTAATTAATCAATCGATCTATCCGTCAAACCCTTATGATTTCTCCCATATGCAATGCTTTCCTCACTAACTCCTCCCTAATAATCGCTTATTCCCGTTCTTACCCAACTCTCAATGTATCTAAGGTACGGAGAGAACTACAGCGATAGCGAAAAAAGAGGGTAAAATAAGGGGTAAGCTCTAAAAATAGCGATGAGCAGAAATATGTTTTATATTTGAAACTTCATATTCCATTACAAGCAATAGAAATACGTTTTAGGTGCTCCAAATTTTAAGATTAAATGTTTCCTTAGGTAAAAAAGACAACAATGCAACCCTGAGTAGCCATGCCAGCCCGTTCCTGAGAAATCAATGAAAGTGCATTATAAACCGTTTAAATCTGAATATGGGAACAAGTAAAAAATTTGAGTTGCGGAAATCCAAAGAAAAAAGCTAAATATGTGAAGGATAGAAAACATGAATGAAAACTGTAAAAACTTCAGGGAGTCCTTAACCGCTCAAATCACTCAATGTATCTTAATCTCTTTTCTACATTTTCCTCCTCCACAACTACTTCTGTTAAGGACTACCAATTTGTTTTTAATGATATCCTATCTTCATAGTTATATTTTCGAAAGCACACAGCCATACACCGCTAGACTTCAAACGGATTCTCTTCAACTTACTTTCGAATGCATAAGGCATTATCATCCCACCATCAGCTACTTCCAAACAGATATGAATGTCCGGATTCTTTATGCTTAATTATACGCGTCCATACATGCCCAAAATACTGGATAAGTAAGTAAACGGTCCCATTTTATCTACTTTTTTTCTTCCTACTTTTCTGACCATAGTTCACCTTGTTTTATACCGGTAAATTTCATATTACTCATTGCCCCAAATTTTGATCATGCAAACGTCCTTTCCTCGGAGAACTTCACTCGGCTGAAATTGGTGACCCTTCTTCTTTCGACAAAACACACTCTCTCCCTTCCTCCCTCTCTCTCTCTAATCTCCCTCACTTCCATCCCCCTCCCTTCATTTCCCTCCCACACAGGACCGTCCAGCAACTCACTACGTTTCCGCACATGTCCTTCTCTTCCCATCCACGTGCTCAACCAGGCCTCGGGGGAGGAGCAATGGGATCCTCTCTCACTCCCTTTCACCCACCCATCCTCTGCCTGCCCCCTCCCATTCTTCCCCAAAAACCCAGTCTTAGTCTCTCCCCCACTTCACCTCCGCTTCAACTCTCCCGCTGCCGCTCGCCTCAACCCGGTGAGAGCAATCTGGATCCCATGGCGACGGAGAGAAAAGTCCGGCGCCTAAAACCTTCCTCCCCTCCTAATACCACGCTTCCTCACACTTCTCCTCCTCCGACCCAGTTACGCCTCCCTGTCGTCCCTCCCCCTTGTTGTTCCTTTTCGCCGGATTACGTATTTTCCGTGTCTAAACCCGCAACTGGCGCTGGTTCCCTAACCTAACACGCCATCTCGCTGTCCTCTCTTTCTCTCCACTCCCTCTTCCCCCTAACCTCCCCACCTATCCTGCCTTCCTCTTCCCTGCACCATCCTCTCTCGCCATTTTTGCTACAGGGGTCCTTACGCAGGTTTTTCCGGCCCGTCTCACACCCAAGGATGTCCATCCCGCGTGGGAAATTCTGCGCTCAGATGACTGCGTCAGGCAGAATATTCCTCGCTGACACCGCTCCTTTATTATTTTCCCTCTTTCACCACGCTCTCCATTTTTGCTTATTCGGTTTAAATGTCATGATCATCCACTTTCGCTAGCTTCGTGGAAGGAACGAGTGGGAGGGTATTTATTGGTTCTTCGGGTCAGAACAATCTGCCTTGGATACTTCAAAGGAAGCAAGAGCCCGAGATCTTCGGAGTAGCACGTGGTATTTATCGAAGATGCCCAAATGTCTATGCGCTTCAATCATCATGTGTTATAACCTTTTGGAGCTCTTCGTTCACTGAGAAGTAGCATTTCTGTATTAAGTAAGCCTGGCGAGGGCGGAAAAAAGTTTTTATACTCCACGATATTTATTACTTCTCGACCTGTTTAAAAACTCAGACTCATTATCGAGGGTACCGAGAGAAAAATATCTGAGTGTAAAATAATACTGTACTATTTACCACAATCAATTCTTTTTGCCCATTAAACCTTAATTATACTATACGGACGCAGGCTATGACTATACTGATAATGCACAGAGGCATTGAAATCGGTTGATAAGTAATAAATACTGTTGTAAATTACTAACTATTCGACTCTCACAAGAACCAATTCAACAAAGTAGAGCCAGTAGCAGTTGATGGTATTCATTAGCCTGGCTTTCGGACATTAAAAAATAACCAAATAATTATTGACTACTCACAGAATAAAGATACGTCATCGAAATAAACCTATTAACGTTGATAAATATATTTTTTTGGCATTTACTACAGACGGAAAAAAATTGCTTTTCTTTCTCGTTTTTGTGTGGGTCACGCTGGAGCATTGATGGGTCCGTTCAGCTAGAAAGCGGGCAGCTGAATGACAGTGATATGAGTGCGCCACCGGCCGAATGGGAATGACGGGTCACATCATTCCGGTGTCTATAACAGAGTTTATGGAAGGCAACTTCGAGGGATTTCATGTGAATTGTTCCTATTTGTCTTTCGTGGACAGAACTATTAATAATTCGAAAATAACGTATGATTGCTTACCGCAAGGTTGCACAAATTACGACTAAGTTATCCCAGTTTCCGAAAGATAAATGATACTCTCGGACCACCATAATTTCATTTTTGTTTAACCATCAGAGATGAGAATTACCCTGTTCCAGCTCTCATTTGAACTTCCCAAGAGTAAAATGAAATGGCGAATTATTCATATCAAATGAGCCATGCTTCTCATAAACTAAATTACGAGTGTCACTAGCATTCTGGCGATGCCTTTATAAGTTAGTAGCTGGTTCTTCTAAGGCCAGATCATTACGAAAAAGGGTGCGAATATGGGAGAACCAACTGCATGAAACACGTAACGCTATAGTACACAGAGCAAAATTCAACCAAGTGGATTAGATATTCACAGCACATCTTTCAAATTAGATTTATGAAATAGTGTTTTCCAGTTAATAGATGTTTAACAATGACCACTATCATACTATCTCAAAATAGGCGAAAGAGAATGCCGAACAATTTTTTTCCTACCTCACTCACTAGATTTTCGCACTCAATTCTCTACAGTGACTAAGGTTTAAATGTAATTCACACATAAAAGTTAAGGAGACATAACCTTAGCAGTTGTAGCACCTAAACTTCAAATTATACTGATCATTCACGACCTCCAATTGACTGTTAATTATATAGCCTCCCCAACTACCCTGCATCCACCTAATGTCCTTCGATATCCTGCAAATTTCTATTTCTTTCTTCCCATCCAAAGCACCCTCTTCTTCACCACGCCCAAATTTAAAGCACTTTAAATGTATTCTCAGCCTCATTTCCCAAGATCCATGTCTCACAACTATGTGACATCATGCTCACGCTTAAACTTCTTAAGAATTCTCAAACCGTTAAGGAAAGAGTAGGTACTTCCTATGCTTTTAAAACCATTAGCCAAATGATATTGTTTTAGAACAAGATACTGTTAAATCGGGTACTTCTTCTCATGAAAAAGATTTGTTCGATTGCTATTACAAAATATAATGAGTCATAAATGATCTCTTGGTGCGTAGATTAAAATATTTATCTAATACTCAAAAGTCACGGCTCTTACCAAACGTTAGAAACAAAACAATACCTACATTCAATCCAAGAATAAATTTATGGCCAGATAATTTACTGTTGATTATGTCATTTCAACCACAATACACCTTTATAGAAATATTTTACTCTACAGGAACCACATTATACATTTCTAGAGCTAAGAAGTTGCTCTATATCCTGATAAATCGATGCATGGAATAGATGTGATTTTTAGTTCATGAACCAACATGTGCTGCGAAACTTTCTTGCAAAGGGAGCAAAATTCACGTTAGGATAATTTTAGAATCAGCCTCGTGCTCTTCAAGTAAATGGTAGATAAAATTTTCCTCTTCATCCCCGGGACGCAGATATCCTACACTGGATTGCTACTCACGATGAGTGATACTCGTAGCCCCGAAAATTTGACTTTCTGTCCACTTCGAGGTAGAACAGATCGATAGCAAACTCTCCATAGCGCGTGCTCACTTTTGTTCCAAATCTACTATGCTTTGGCTTATCACGTTAGAATGCGTAACCGGAAAACAATTTCGTCCTCTCAAACGAGTCGACATGCCGAATTCAGTCCACGATCCGTGGGTACTTCCTCAAACCCAAAAACCAGGTTTTTACCCGAGCGCATGACACTCTCCGTAGAGATCCTAAAAACCAGTGAGACGGAGGAACTCGAATTCTCATTCCGAGCTGACGCGCGCCGACCGCGGAGCCATTCCTATTCACCTCGCCTTCTCGGCAGATACGGCTCGCACATCCCCTTGAATTTCCGCAGTCCCCTCCCGCTACCCAAGTTCCCTCCGCTCACCTTTTCCGAGGGCTTTAAAGTGTGTGAGAACGGGAATTATGCATCTCAGAGTTCTACGAGATATTTTGAAGTCCTCGGCAAGAAACGAGCCCATAAGCTGGCAAGTTGATCTTCAAAAGGAAGCAGGGCTAATTTCGAAAAACAGTTATTGGCTCAAAATGAGTTTCTCATAATCTCATGTGACTGCTAACCTTATTCGCTCCGTTGAAACCCTTCTTCTTTCCTTAGCTCTCCCCAATCAAATTTCGGGTTTTAAAATGCCAAACTTGTTATTGCATACCATAAGTTGAGCATGATTGGAAAAACTTTGATATTCGATTCATCACATAAGAGATCTTATTAGGTGTTCATAGGCGTTGCGATTGTCGGAGCATTGGATTGATTGTTGGAGAACGGAAGAAAATAACTTGAAAATGTTGAGAGTCGAGTAGAGTACTCCATTTTTGTTCCTTAAATGTAAGGATGGAAGTAATTAGGGTATAAAATGCGAAATTTTTCACGCTTAATAAATTGTACTAATAGTTCGGAAAAAATACCTAAAAGCAAGCATCAAATCTTGAATGATTAACTCTACAGATAACTGAATGAGTTAATAACAATATCACTGAACGAGCTATTGTTGCACCTCTTTGTGCTTAGTTTCATGTTCCTGAAAGGAAAAAAATCATAAATGAGGAACAGCTGATGCCTTTCTTTTTGACCTGTGACTTTGTACAATAAAAGGCGTCTATACTTCTATCAGATAGCTAAAAAGATGAACAGGAGAAAAGAAAAAATATAATGAGGTTAATGTTTCACTCAACGTGCTGATCATTTAGCTTATATACTCCGCGGGTATATGAAATATGACATATCTCACCAAGAAGCTGGATATTACGACTGAGAGATTGGAAGAACTACCACTTTAATTAACCGTAAGACCTCGGCAATACCAACGCTAGGTATATCAGACTATGGGCAAGCCTAAGATGTGCTATTCAGTATATTCAAATATATGAAGTGTCACATTCATCATCACCATCATCATCGTCATCATTAGTCAGCAATTCAAGGATTGGTCTGACACAGCCCCCCACTGAATTCTTCCATCAGCCAATCTCTTCATATTAACGTATTTCTTCTTTTTCACATCATTCATCACTTGTTCTATACGTTTCATACGAGGCATTCCTTTGCCGCTTTCTCCGTCACCTTACGTAACTGATTTAAATCATTGAGAAAGTCAGTTGCAATTTCTGATTACCATGTATATTTTCGACAAAGAGCACGTCAAGAAAAAAATTCTAAACCGGTACCAATAGATTTTGCCCCACTCATGAGTCATGAGTATTCCTGCTTTGAAAATTTTCTGTACCAACTTGAATTATTCAAGTTTTTACACTACGGGATTTAACTAACCCTCATTCTTCCATCACCCCTCATGCTCAACACTTTGATCATAACGGCTGGTCTTCTTCCTTCGCCTCTCGTGATTAAACATAAGCTCTCTTCCCCCCACCCCCCCTCAGCTTCACTCCGTAATTGCACCGCTCCGATAAGTTGCTAATCCGATTTCCCTTCTCCTCACTTCAAGCCACCCTCTAACACAACCTCCCTTGTCGACCACCTTTTACGGGTCACGCTTACAGCCGAACACAGTGTGCGTGGGTGGGTGTGCGAGTCCCAAAGCTCTTATTAATGCACACCGCCCTTTCCCTGACAAGCCCTCACTTTATATTCCGTAATCTCTGAAATCTCGATTAACTACTACGCTTGTAGCAGTGAAAAAGGCAAAAAAAGTTGAAAAGTAGCCCTTGAACTTGAGAAACGCTTCTTAAAAAAGGATATAAATGATAACTACATAGATTCCATCACAGGAAATGACACTTTCAACAAGAAAATTTTCTCGTGCATTTCTGAATTTCCTTATAAGTATTTAGCAGGCGGTAAGACGATGGGGATGTACAAATTCATACGCATTTTAATAAAGAACAAAGACGATTAGATTTAATTAATAGCACTAGATATCACCACGCACATTCTAGCATGACAACCATAACTGAAGTTTACTTATGTTCAAAACATTACTCAGGAAAAAAGTAACCTTCTTCCCCCCTGTTAAGTAATGATTATAAAGCAGATAGTGACTTGGCCTCCAGAAGAGGTAGGGTTTTTTCATTAGCACATTGGTCCCTATTTGAATGCTTACTGGAGAGCACTTTGTGTTCTACACTCTGTCCGTCGAATAATACGTTAAACCATCGACACCTTAGCATCTTCCGTGAAAAATAGGTGAAGACTAACCAATTACCGAAGTGGCACAGATGACCTTAGCTGTCAGTCACTAATGGATTATAATGCCGCAAATAATTCGACTTAATGCAACGAAACTATGAAATTCATATTTATATATGAATAAATGTATATATTATCGTTGCAGGATTATTTTAAGTTTTATAAAAGGAAATAAATCCCTCAGATCAAGTCCCAATTATCGTACTGCCCAGTTTGAATAGTAGATATAAATGATCTCACGCAGAAAAGGTTGATAATCACTTTTATTCGCAATTAATTCCTAGAGGCTAAGTAAGACAGAATTTCCCGCGTGTTTAGCGATCTTAAAACAATCATACTTGAATGATGAGTATTATATTTAGAAAAAAATCAAGGAAAGATATAATCTACATTTTTGATGCAGAAATTATACTTGTTGAACCCGAATGCACCCACCAAGGAAATACATTAAGTAAACGCTTACGGTATATGTTTTCCCAACAGTATACACAGAAACATTCCAGCAGAATTTATAGCTCTGGGAGATTCACTATTAATTTAAGAAATATAAGTAATCGAAAGATAATTGCTAGTAAAAGAAAGATAATGATTCTAAAGGAGAATACAGAGGCGCCCATTCCTTCAACGTCCCAACACGAATTGTTTATTTCAGCTGAGTTCCACTACTTGCATTTTCGAGGCAACTGCGAATCGATCAACACGCTCCTTCGTCGCTGCACGTTTGTTTCCAAGAGCGCTTCCAGCCACTCGAAGGCAACCCACTCGGTATGCGAGAAACCTTTGGGATAGTATCTCTTCCCGTGCCCACTGCGAAAGGTCCCCTTTTCAAAGCAATCTGTGAGCTGCGAAGACAACCGCCTCCCGTCTCACACCCTCACATCTAAGGGTCTTCGGCGCATCGCAGAAGACAACGTTTCCTAGAACTCGAGGCCAAGAGAGGGGAGACATATGTACTACATATGTAGGGCGGGGTGAGGAAAGAGAACATGGAAGAGAGAAAGCAATTTAAAGTCGAAGGGTCTATTTCTCTTTGTGGATTTCCAAGCCGTATAACTCAAAACAAGATGGAGTGGGACACGAGGTGTAGATTTAAACCTGACACTGAATATGTTCTCCTGCGTCAGGTGCCTGATTTCAAACACACTAGAGTGTTTTCGATCGGACCAGAGCGTACAGCTTCCAAGGGAGCACACCAATTTACGTAACTTGGATCCACCGTTAGATAAAGAAATTAGCTTTAAAATGAACTGCAAATCCGGGGAAAAAATAGGACGGCAGCAGTTAGAGGGGGCCCTAACGTTTATTGGAATGTGACTGCCAATTAAATGACACAGCAAATTGTGAATAAGTCGTGATATAGATATTGGAGCAAGAAACAAGTGTGATACTTAGAAAACACTCAGAGAAGTGAGATAAATCTATGAAAATGGAGATGGCAACGTCATGGCAAAGGTCATAGGAGGTCTAGGGGTGGTAATATTACTTTAACAGGAATTGACACTGATGAGAAAGAGAAAGACAGAATGCCACATTCCATCTTTAAACAACCCAACCGCATCTTCACTTTTTTTTAAATTGTGGTTAAATGGATTCGTAATGGGAAAATTAGGTTCTTAGAATGATCATGAATTCGAAACTGGAAGATGGAAAGCAATATCACCCTGGTAATACTTGTAAACTTGTCACCGTAACAATACTTGTAAATTTGAAAAAAAAAATTAATTCAAACAATTTTTCCCAGTGTAAATTATTTTTTTAAGAAAATTATTAAGGTCTCATTATTATGTGGGTGCTTCATATATAGCTTCAAAACTAAGAATTCGATGAGGAATGTCGTTGAAAACCTTACATTCCGACAAATATTACTCAATCCTTTTCTTGACGGTAACGTCCGTACAGGTGTCCCTCACTATTTTATTACTAAAATGTGACGGCTGTTTGTCAGTTTTATATCATCCGTGGTGCCCCATACCACCTGAATACTTATACACGCTAAGTAGTCTAGAAATTCAAACCCTAGCGGCTCTGAGCAGCGCAGGACACATGAGTTCGATGAGCAACTCTCGAATCGCATGGAATATAACGCAGCCGACATCAACTGTCTCATTTAAAATCTTAATCCCAGGTTGATACCGAGCACGGAAGAGCAGAAGCACTTCCCTTGAATAAAATACTTCCCGTAAATTTCATACCATCTCACCTATCTTCATCTTAAGATGAGGTGAATAAGGAAGCATGAGGTTCTGAGCGAAACGACAGAGATGAGAGTCCTGCCTCACCTGAGGAGCTACGCCAGGGCGGAGAACACTGCAAAAGCTTCCCGCAAACGCATCCATATCCATTTCCCTGCTTCACAGTAAGCAGGAGTACACGTATCGGGGGAGAAAGAGAAAAAGAAAGGATCCCTTCCCTCGCCACTAGCTCTGGATGGAACACAGAAATGGGGAGAGGGGACGACGAGGAGACACCGGCCGACTTATCTCTCTAAAACCCGTCTCAAGCGGTTCCTCTCTCGCCTGCCGAGCAAATTTCTCCGGGAAGGGACAACCGCTCGGAGGGAATAGGTAGGTACTGTTTGGGAACGTCTCAGCCGGAGGCGCAGAGGGTTTTTTGGGACGCGTTTCTCAGAACGGGAATCGATAGCGTGAGACACATGTACACAACGCCGCAAACATACACACATGCATCCTCCCTCTCTCTTTCTCTCACTCTCTACTCCGACACATAACTCCCAGGAACGTAGCCTCGGATCGTAGCCGCCGCTCCAAGGGCGCAGAGTCATCTCCGCGGAGCAGGTATTCTCGCGCGAGAGTACTCGAACAAAAGGTGCAGCAATACGTCGCACGCCACGCTTGCCTGGCGCAGCATTCCCTTATTTTTTCATCTAATCCGACAACGCCACGATGAGAGGTCATAACGAGTGTCACAACATCCATAGGGACCGACGTGCTAACAGGTATATGTTCAGCTAGCCTATATGACGCACAGAAAATCAATGGAAATGGCCGAATTAAAGTATAAAGATCATAACAAACCAGTTCTCCGCAGTGTGATTCCTAATTCCTTTCCACTTCCGGCCAATCACTCCCAGAGTTATTTACGGGTAAATTGTACATTTGGATGGTAGGTCTCACGGGTGGCATGACGGATTCTTCTTTCATTTTAGTAATCTTTATCGATAACGTGAGTACATCTAGAAGGGCACTGCTCAAAGTGTGCGTCTAAATACCATGCTCTTTCGATTCTTACTGGCGTTTCAAAGTGCTGGATTAAAATTGAGGGATAAAGGTCACATCATTGTTCTCCTGTGCACAGTAAAAAAGGTAACGCTCTGACGTAGTAAAGACACAGGCTCGGGCCTATATTCGAGGTGAAAATTCTCAGGTCTTCCAAATTATTAAGTTTTCCGCCATGGTAAAATTAATTTGAGAAAAAAGATATTAGAGCTAGCGAAACAAATAAAATACTGATAACAAAACAGTATTAATTTTATAGGCCCTTAATTATGTAGGTAATAACATCATCATCACATACTATTTTTTGAAGCAACATTTCAATCGATTTTTTTGCAATTTAAATGTACCTACATTGCTTTTTTTACATTATTAGACAATAAATCTCCACTTAGGCTCCAAATTTTGAATAGTATTGAATAGCATTGTGCAAACTTTTTGCTAGGTAAAATGGTTACCAAGACCTGGGGTAGGGTAAACTGGAGAGTTATCCAAATAAATCTTGGATCTATAATACACATACGAATGCCAAATTGTGTTTATTTATATGCACGCTTAGAAAAGTGAGGATGTTAAACCACCACTCAAAACATTTCCAGGACTTCAAATTACCGATCTCTACCGGCAGAGTAGGACGCTTACTGTAAGCACCGCGCTTCTCATTTCCTCATTGCTCATTCTCCTCATTTCCTCATTTCTCAATTTCCTCATTCTCTAGTCTAGTTGAAGAGCAATTATTTTCCTCGATGAATATCGGCGGCCAGAATTCGTACGAGAATTAAATATATTAAGCAACTTAAGTTCAATTTGACTAGGAATTAGTTTTTCCTTCGTGAGCATCCTGCATTAATCTTCTTTTCTCCCCATTGCACTTTCTCCAGATAATATCTCAAAAGACTTTCTTATTTTTTTATCCTCTCCCAAAGGTCCATGTTTCGCCAATATCCAACACTACGCTCAATAGAGCATCGTTCTATAAGAGAAATTTTGCAGAATGAAATTAGGAGGAAGGATAGTTGGTGGCAGAGTAATTAAAGATGATGATCTCCCGATGGCCGAAACAGTGGGTAGAGTCCCAAGTGAGAAGCGAGAGGGAGGTTTCCTAAATGAGATAAAGGGAGGTGTATCATCGATTGACCTGTAGAGGGAGACATGAGAATGGAATGCTAAAAAAATTTGTTGATCAGAATTATTCGTTTTATTCGAAATTCACGTATACTTGATTTCCTCATCATAATTCAATCTTTTTCCTATTTCCGTGTTAAATAACATGTATCGTATTATCGGGTTCATCATCTTAATTCATAGGTTAAAGTACGTTATAAATATATATGTAAAGTTAATTCATCAGCATTAATTCTCCTACTCTAGCATGGCCATCACTCATTCATGTGTACATCGAGGCGTTTTTGGAAGAAGTGGAAAGGAGAGTTGAATGACACATTCATAGGCAGAGCAAGAGTAAACAAGATGGCGAGACCGAAAAATAACGAAGTGTTCTTAAATTGGTAGCGTGAAAATCCTCCACCTGGCAAATTGAATACATTACCTTCAGTTTCAAATACGTTCTTTGAATAAAAGATGAAATTTTCAAATATTTTCTTTAGCTTTCTGTTGATATCGGCTTGCTAAAAAGGAGTAGTTGGACGTCTTCTACAATACCGAGGCTAAGAGCATTTCCATATCCAGTGAAAAAACTACATCTTTCAACCCTTAACAAATTATTTCCGAAGGAAAAAGTTGAAAATATTTGGAGTGCTCTATTGGATGGGCGATGGGTAAACGCTTGCACCGCAAAGTTCAACTAAGAATATTCATGGGAAGCGAATGCTATCAAAGAAAGTTCCAATGCCTCGAACCGTCGATCAAATAAATTAGTGCTCATTCACTGAATGACAGTACATAAGAATTCTTTCCAACGTATATTCGATTTTTTATCGTATTACATGCCAAAGGAATAAACTGCTATCAAAATATTTAATTTGATATACATCCTTGACCTGTTTTAATAAAAAGGTTGCATTAAAATAGTAATACAATACATAATTCAGTAACACACCTCTAATGGATATTTAAGTCTATACACTTTAAAATATGACCACTTTTTATTGATGTACGGTGATTCAAGGTTTACTTAGAGCGTAAAGAAAATGCCGTAGTATTTCTACCTAACACTACGCTTAGTGCTGATAATGAAACATTCATGTACATTGTACTCCCAATAAAAATATTTTAGCATATATTAAAGGGAAAAGCATATTGATTTCTTCCCAAATAAAAATTTTTAAACGTGGTCGAATTTGATATCAGGCCTCATGCAAGTGATTAGAATAACATAGAATTTTATAATTCTAAACAACAGCTACATTTTTAACAAAAATTTGCGTATATTTCCCTTGTAATTTATAAATCAGAGTCTGCACAGGTACTAAAGGCTATTTTTTTAACAGAAAAAACATTACGACCCCAGCCGATACCGACGCTTTCAACACACTAAGCGCGAACGTGAGACACCCCTTTTGAAAGTCAACTCTTGCTTTCCCATACCGGCCCATATGTATTCATTAGCATGCCACGAAATATTCACAGAGCCTGCGATAAAAGCGCGGAATTCGCTCATTCAATGGCCATTAAATCAAAAAAATAAACATTTTATTTCCGCCAAGGCCATTTTTTCGGGAATCCGGACAGTAAATCGTAAATTAAGGAACTCTCCAAAATCTCGACCGCATGATAACTCATTCCCTTCCGGACATGTTTTCAAGATCTAAAGCTACGAGTATTTTTACTCTGATTTTTCAAAATTGCAAAACATTAAGGATAACAAAAATGTAAAAAACCAAATTCGCAACTTGCAAAATAGATTTTTATTGGCTTAGTAACAAACAAGGAGTAATTAATTAGGAGTAAGAAGTAAGTAACAAAATATTTAACATCGAAGTTTTAATCCTAGTCGAGTTTACAGTGTAATCAAAACATCTTTGATTTATTAGCGGTGTAACCACTTAGGGAAGATATGAGCCTCGATTGAAACATAATCTTGCAAAAACAAACTGAAATCAATTATCTCTAAATGAATAAATTTAATTTCAAATACATGGTCTCCCGAATAGTATTTAAAAATATCCTTAAGAATTTAAAGTAAAATTTAAGCTGAGAAATAATATCAGTGCCCACTTTTCGATTATAAAGGGGGAATTTTGATTGTAAGTAACCAAAATGCAGTTCAAAAGGTGTTCATGTCATCCCTGATCACATACAATAGGAGGACAGGAATTAAACTGCACCGACCCCTTCGTTCAGGCACAACTTAGTGGGTCGAAATGCACTCTATAAATATCGCTCTCCTTCCCAACGAAAACTAGGCCAGCAAGGTATCCTGGGGGTGATGAATATGCATGCGTAAGTATTCGAGGCGTCATTGCAGCCTCTAAAAGATGGTTTCAAATCTATCTTATTTGAATTATTAGCGAAATTCAATCGTATCGTATTCATTCCATTTTTAAATTTTCAAAATAACAATTCTACTAGCGTTTTTTTTTCAATTCATGAACACTGTACTGATGTTTTCCAAAGTAGAATTAGAAGCAATAAGTTTTCATACTGTAGTTATTCACCTTTATGTGAGTAGGCTTCAATTACCAAGTCCCTTGTAATCTTTATCAGATCTTTACAAAAATGTCTAGCAATAAGTTTTCATCCTGAAGTTATTCACCTTTATATGAGTAGGATGTTAATGTTTCTTGCCAGTACGATTAATTTTTCATTGATTTATAATACACCAAAATATCATCGAACGCCTCAATCTAGCACATTTATGCAGACCTAATCAACTTTTTACTTTTTCTAGGTACTCATAGTACTGTGACTTTTTAGGTTAATAAAACCTGTACTTCGAAAATGGACGACATACTTCCTCATTTTGATGACAATATTTTACCAAGTAAAGTAGTGTTGATTAATCATTCAATGCTTATTGAATCATCGCCGTAAAGAACGAACTAAGTTTATTGAAACACATGTTCTATTGGAGAGTTTACGCTACTCTAAAAATAGTATGGTTGGAAGACAATTCACACTGAACCTATCTAAGCAAAAGGAGAAATTGTAGCAAGATAATTTAGAGTATTAAATATCCTTTCAGCCATAGATATATGGGTTTAAGCCACATATATAATAAGGGCTGATATATTATATAGTTTGCTCTTTAGGAAACCTATTTAAGCTGAAATAAGCCAATTAAAGAACTCACGATATATAAAATTTGTTTTTTAACTGACAATGAGCATTTACTGAAAATTTACGCATATTCCATAATCTCTCCCATTATTCTTACTACTGAAGTGAATTTTCTTCATGTTTTGGTAAAAAAAAATTTCCTTCCCTAACAAGATGAATCTTGATCCATTTATTATAGTATTAATAAGGAACACATTGTTTACAATTTTTACGGAAAAGAGCTTTAAAATTATACATTTTACATTTAAATTGAAATATTTCCACCATAATAAACGAAAAATGCCTTCATTAAGGCATGGTGAAATAGTTTTTGAGCCTGATTATATTCCAGAAAACATCAAAACTTTTAGATTATATATCAGCAAAATGCCACTAAAATAACAGTACGAAACATAGTCATTGCACGTTTTTCGCAGCATAAATGTTAAGACACATTCATAGATCTTAATTTTTAAGTCTACCTCTTCCGACTTCTTAAGCGTCTTTTCCGGTCTTTCAACTTTAATTACTTAATCCATATTTTACAAATAACTATAACTATAATAAATTTATAGGCATAAATTTCATCTAAATACTGTTTATATAATCTCATCATCAATTTTAAAGTTGCGAAAACCATATAATGCAATCTACATTAAAATTTAAGAAAAATTTAATTCCTTCTTCTTTAATTTAATTCAATACATTCTTCATGTGTAGGAAATTATATGCTCAAAAAATATAGTCCATTATCAATTTCAAAAAACTTATTTCACTGTAGAGTGGCATACAGAGCTCAGCAAGCATCTCGGCTGAATAAATTGATCTAAATCTTCATGAATTAATAGCATTCAGCGCTCAAGAGCCATAATACAAAAAGGACATTAATTTTAATCAATTTATCTTCGAGGACTTCACATACTACTAATAAGGACTTCCAAATAGCCCACTCAAAAGTTGTTAATACTGGAAAAGCCGCCATAAAAGTTAAAGTGGATTAGTCGATGATCAAATTTTAATACCACTCTAGGTCTTGCGACCAATCACCTAGATCACCGCCGAGCGAAATTGAAAGCAAGAGGTCGGAACTCAAGAGGGGAATGAACACGAGAGGTCACGACCACGCCTGCAGAAAAGATAACCCCTCGAACCCTTAGTGTGGGAGAAGCCTACTCCCACTCGCTCACTGTACATGTATGACCCTTTAAGCCCATATCGCCGCTGGCCTGTTTTTGCGCCATTTCTTCGGGTGCGAGGTGGGAGGGCGAGGACGAGAGTAGAGACGGCGGAGGGAGGGGAATACATCACGTGGTCGGGAGGCGCGAGTGGAGGAACGAAAATGGGAGGAGGGAAAAAAATATTGGGCGAAGAGATGAAGGGAGGAGGGCGAGTGAAAAAGTGGGTTGGCCCCCGAAACGTTGGGATGGGCGGCCCGTTACGCTTAGGGTCCTAAAACTTCCCCCGAGGCAAATGAAGACAAAGTACCGCCGCCCTGCGACTGCCTCCAACGCCACCCGTTCCCGCCTCCCTCCCTACACCACCCCACATTACGCTGTGTTTTTGTTTAAATCGGCCTCCCAATTTTTTTGCCTCCTGCTCTTCAACCCCTGGTCTTCCTCATTCTAACTGCTGCCCCGCAAGCGAATATCCCTCGTAGTACGACTCCCATGCACTTTCTACCCTTCATACCTGATCCTCCCAGAGCAAAAGAGTGTTCGATTGTGCAATAAAAACGCATTTTCCATCATTAACACAAGCGTGCAAACAACAAGAGCCCTTTGCCATCTCATTCCCCTTTCTCGCTCTCCCCATTTCACCCCGGGGGAATCGAACTGAACAGCCCCCGTTCAGTCCCCCCCACACCCATTCTACCCCTAATCCCTCCCCACCAATCCTCTCCTACACGGCGCGTCATTTCCTCCCGGAGCAAGTTGAGCTGGCTGGATCGCTGCCGTATCGTTAGCAACCGCCGCGATAAGCCGAGGCCGCGGCCGCCTCAGAAACGGCAAGATGGTCAGCAGACCTTGTTACGACCCTCCCGCTGCAGGAGTCCGTCTCCCGCAAAAGGGGATGAAAGCGGTTGGCGATCCGCTCCCATCCACCCGGCGCCGGTGACCACCAAGTCAGTGGGGCGCGCCTTTGATGGTTTTACTCTTTTTTCCAAAGAGGAGGCTTTGTCCGGCCAATTCAACGCTCCCCGGCAAAAGCGGCTATTCTCTCTTGTTTCCTTTAAATTATTTTTCTTCCAGTAAGGCACGAGGAACAAATTGTCTGGGAGATTGGGTCAATTTTCAGAAAATGTTTTTACAGCATTGGAAGGCTGATGAGAAAGTTCTAAATAAGTAATGCATATATGGAGCCTCGAGGAGGCTCCATATAAGAACAAATTGTTTTGAAAATATTTCAATGGGTTATGTCAACAGAAGAAAAATTAGGGCACAGGCAAAGCCAGAAATACTAGGCATAACACGGTAAAAGGCACCCAATGTTTCTGAAATTACAATGGGGATAATTAAAGTATACGGTACACAGTAAATTAAAAAAGTTATTCCCAACTGCGGTGCTGCGGCATAATAAAATCGTCGGGAAACCTTGAGTTAAAATGTTTTCCCCATTTGGAAATTGATTATTATCAGGTTTAAAAAGTTGTAAAGATATTATGTATTTCCTTAAATCCGCTAAAAAGATCTAAAAAAATTCATACAAAATAACGTAATAGAAACAAAGTATCTGTAACGGTTTAAATTCCTGTATAACTCATTCTTATGATACCTGCATTGATCAACAGGTATCATTCTTATAGAGTTATTTATTCTCTTATCTTATTTATTCGTTTATTTTTGCATCTCTTTTATTGCACTTTTTAAAATTAAATTCCGGAAAGTGGAGATCTACATCGAACCAGTATTAGGATACTGATGGTTTGTGAAGATGTAATGACTGGTCTTTAAAAATAATTTCAAAAAATATCATGCACTCTTTCGTATATAAGTAAAGTTTACATATCAGAATTTCCACATCGAAAACAAATCCACCTTGACCGGGACTCAAACCGAGAACTCTATATATTAATTGGGAAATTTAAGAATGGGCCTTCAAAGGATAAGGAAGTCTTGCCAGCTCAATTGGCAGAGTATCCGGCCAGAAATCAGGATATTTCCGGAATGAATCCCTGTCAAGGCGGATTTTTTTTCTCTGCGTAAATTCTGCTACTGTGTATTTCAGCGCTGCCTCCACAAGGGCTTTGGCCTCAATACTTGAATTTTAGTTAAGTTTACAAACCCAAGGGATTTCGTTGAAAAGAATAAACGTATTTTCAAATTATAATTGTTGACTAAACTAATCCAAGAGAAGAAAAAGCCGGATATAGTAGATGATGATTGAGAATGTGAATGATCAAATCACCTAGATTTATCACCAACTTGCTCTTGAAGATAGACGACTGAATCTGTAATTCACTCACATTTGAGATACGCTTCATTTATTACCGCACAACACTGCAGCAGTGGATTTGGTGGCACTATCCTCCCACTGACTTTGAAATGGTATCGTAAAAGGTGCCGCTCCCATAAATATGAGAACTTGACGACATTAACTGGCAGCGTGTGGAGATGAACAGTGACTTGCGCAAGAATTATTCCTTCGTAATATCAATGCCATAAAACGCCAGGGTCATAGAGAAACTGAAAAGGGTTCGGGGAAGGAAATTAAGTGAGTTCCTCCCCGAGGCTAGTTCGTGGAAATGAGTAGGACGAGATCTAGGGAAATGGGCACATGGGGCGAAAGAGGGAAAGAAAGGAACGCCCCGAAGGAAGATATGGGAAAAACTTCCTGGAGTTTGCATAACATAAACATCCGATTGAAAAAACAGGGGTAAGGAAACACATAGGCCTCCCTTCCCCACTCTACCCGAGCGCCATCTCGCTTGTTGTTTAGAGAGAAAGAAAGAGAACGACGAGGGGTTGTTTGTGGCTTTTGGTGCTTTAGCACTACGTAAAAAGTGGAATACCTTCCGTAGGGAGCTCACCTGAAGCCAGCAATGAAAAAAGTCCATTCCATCCAGGCAAAGGTATGGCTCATCCAATTTATTTTCGCTGTCATCACCCTCTACATTATAAGGAAGACAAGTGGCGATATCGCGGTTCAAAAGAATGCGGCACGTTATTGTTCACAAAGTGCGGAGAGGAACGCCGAAACGGTAGCTCAACTAGCACCCCGTTTGCACTTTTTCACGGAGCCTTTATCCCTGGCAAGCCCCCCCTTAGGAACTCAACAAATGGTCGTAAAAAGAGGGCAGTTTGTGTTGTCCACTTCCTATTTAAAATAATTGCTGCATTCAAATCTAAGCTTCAGTATCTGGTACATTCACGGGTATTGGTTAAAGTACGCGTATGTTCATAGTGCTCCTGTCAAAAGCGCGTATGAATGCCAGTTCTGTTATACGCATGATGCATGCCTACAATAGGAATTTGCAAAATGAGATAATTTAATTTTGGGAGTGAATTAGTCATGCGGAAAGTCTATAGGACATGTATAAAAAGAAGGTGAAAAGTAATTTTAAAATTACTAGGCTTCCGAGTAGATAATGATAGGATTTAATGGAGGAATCGAAAACTATAAGCACAATATGCACCCACGAGCGCTTTATTCGAATTAACAAATGAAGTCCCCAATGTTGTTGAAATTAAGTGTGAGTTTTCCTAGTAGCATGTATTCCGCTCCAGCAGATCATGACTAAATTGCTCGAAATTTTTTTAGGCCGGAAAATGAATATCCGTAAACATGGCGAGTCGAGTACCAGCTGCTGGCAAGATCGGTCAAATGCTTGCATAAAAAAGAAAATTTATCATTGCCATATTATTTTCACATGAAAAAAATGCAAAAAATTTGAGCTGGTTCCCTCGCCTTTATTGATAATGGATAGTAATATGCCTAAATAAAAGATTTATTGGCTTTTTCAAATACTTGGTGAACGCAAATATCTGTAATTATATTAAAGCAGAAAATCCGCCTTAATACCCTACTCGTGTAGTGATGATGATAAACTATATATTCTATGAAGAGTCAGATCACGGCATTGTCGAAATTACTTTGTCACCGATACCTGGAAGTGTAAATTTTGAAAAAGAAGGACTTCTTGTCAACCCATTATCTGGATCGCACCAATACTGTTCCTAATATAATAATGTTTTAATGAAAATTTCTTTCATGCACGAAAATCAGCTGAATCGGAGTAACTACATTATATGCTCTTGAAAATCAAGCTTTTGATCCAAAAACCAAAAATCAAAATGGTTAATACCAGGGGTACTTATTATAATGCTCGTTATATCAGTTGAATGTATTATAATCTTGCATTGATGTCACGTGATGGTTTTTAAGTAGTCCCGGGGAGGTGGCCGACAAGAAATGGCGCCAAAATGCACATTGTTTGACTTCCCACACAATGGACCAAGAACTGCACTCGAAATGCTCAAAATAATGTAGTAGGGACTTGTATGCGGATGAATAATACCTGCCACTTCCGGGATTTGAACCCAGGGCATTGGCGATAAAAGCCAGTACCACAATATCAACCACATTGGTCTAATCCCAATTATATATGGAACAGAAAAATATTTAGCATGACAACTTTATAGCTTCCACTCAGTCACGGACGAGAAAAATATCTTCACTGCAATCGAATAAAAGATATATTTATGGGGATTTGTTGAAAAAATTATCGAGAAAAAATAATATTTCATTAAAGAGACTACATTTCGAATAGTCTATTGGTCGGTTAAAATGCATGTTTCTTCTTTCTCGATAAAATTTACGCCTTTTCCATCCTCACACCAGCAACTACATAGTGCAATTTCCTTCCAACAAAATCCCCTTTTCGCCCACACCCCTTTTACCCCTTCTTAATTTTTCGTTGGCGTCGCTCATTGCTGGCGAAGATCCTCCCCTAATAGATTCCGCTCTTGTAACGCAATCGCCCCGACCACCCGTAAAAGGAAAGGAAGCGGAAGAAAATAATATTTCCGCCAAAACAATCTTCTCCATTCTTCCCTCCGTACCTTCACACTCCTGAGCATTGAAGAGACAGTCGAGTTGTGTGGGGGTGGATGAGGAGAAGTCAAGAACAAATGTTTGAAAAATCCAATAGGGGACAGGGAAAATACCGAAGAAAGTATTTTTTTAAAGTCT
The DNA here is from genome assembly GCA_933228895.1 of Platycnemis pennipes. Taxonomy (NCBI): domain Eukaryota; kingdom Metazoa; phylum Arthropoda; class Insecta; order Odonata; family Platycnemididae; genus Platycnemis; species Platycnemis pennipes. The sequence goes on along the minus strand of OW121856.1, from coordinate 72,101,662 downwards.
GGGAGGAAATTTTTTGAAAGGAACAATAGGACGGAAATTTTTCCGAGACCAAGAAAACAGAAAGGGTAGGGCGGAAGATGGGAGGTAGTGGGGACTAGAGGAGAGGGGAATCGGGGGAAAATTTATAATTAAAACGCATCGCACAAGTGGTAACGCTCTTGGAGTGAGGCGTCTGTGGGGCAAAAAGTTCCGTATTTAAAACTGTAGCCTCTGAGGGGAGTGTCGGGAGGAAGAGGGGGTGGGTGGATAGGGGGGAGGGGATATTCCCGGCCGATGTCAAGAACGGAGGAGAAGGGCGAGAAAAGGAGGAAGGAATGTGATGGAGCGCCAAAAATGATCGGACGAGGGCTTGAGAAATAAGAGGGTTGGGTAAAAATTAATAAAGCACGGCATAATGAGCCCAATATTTTGGATTTTCAAAATACCCATGAGAGAGAATAATTTTGCCGCACTCGACTTCTCCTCCAATGACATTAAGTTTTAGAGAGCTAAGTTCCTGAAAAACCCTAATATCCTCTGTATATTCAATCTCTCAGTCTGAATACTTCATCCTCACAATGCAGTTGATACATTTCACGCGCCATCCGGAGCGTACCACTCAACAGGATTACAGATAAAGGCAATAATGACATTACTATATACATATTTTTACAGGTTCTTCGTGATAAATGTGGCTGATTACATCCAAAAAGCAAATATAATGCTTAGGACAGAAATCAATTAAGTGACTTAATACGAAAGGTGCGAAGCAGAAAGAAACAATTTAAAGAAAGTTGGCATAAATTTCTAATTCAAGAACGTTGCACTAATGTACAGTACATTTTCCCTCTGAGAGTAATTTTCATGCTAATCAAATGCGAAAATCAGTATCATCACATCATGTATCTTCTGTACTGGAAATCTATCAAAATTATATCACGTATCAAGTAAAAAAAAAAGTCAACAAAATATTTACTTAATTTTATGCATTTCACCATTTTTCCAAACAACCAGCATGATAAAAGCTTTAACAGAAGACATCGTCAAATAACGTATTCCTACAATACGTCTGGTTAGTTGTTGCAATAGGAATACTCTGTTTTTCATGCTGATGAATGGAACGCTCGTTCATCCATTGTATAAAATAATATTTTCGGAATATGTTTACTCCGCGGCTCCTTCCCAGCAAAAAAATCAATGCAATTGATATTTTAAAATTGAAATGCCGTCCCTCCGTGGGAAAGCAAACTCTCCCGTGCCCAAAAAAATGTTTAATGCAGATGAAATGCCGCCACCGCCGAGGTCTTTATTATTGCGACTTTAATTAACACGCGAAAAGAAACTCGGCTACACACAGCTTGGAATTTCCTCCGACAACCCTTCCGCTTCTTTCCGCTCCAACTGCTCGTTCCCCCAGCCAGCATCCGCTCCGCGCCGCGAAAATCCAAGCGACAGAAAGGAAAGCTCCAGCTGAGCCGCATTTTTTTCTTCATTTATAACGGGAAGGGAATATGGAAAGGGGGTACATGGGGAGACGGAGTAGGGAAAGGATGGAGGGATTGGAAGAGTAACGCATACATTAAAACGAAAAAGACGCCTGATACGGAGTGGGTGATGGGATAATCGGGGAGAGGGGTGGAGTCGAGGGCGTAGGAGGGAAATATTTGCGTTTGGAATTAACGGTGCAGCAGCTGAAAGGGACCCGTGTTGCTAGCAGACCGATGCGGTTTTAGGATGAGAGGGAGGATGTTTGAGAGTAGCGGGCGAGGGGTATATGCGAAGGGAAGGGCTTTGCAATTGAATTTAAATGGCTTTTTATTTTAAGAGACCCAGGCAATGCTTTCCCTCAAACCCTGGGATCCAAGGGCTAGTAGGAACGCTTCCCAAACCCTCTCCTTCTGAGGATTTCTTTCTCTGAGTCTGGTGTGTCCCTTCGGTATATAAATGGGCTCGCTATGGAAACGTCTGCCATGTTGCATTCAGATGCTGGTTATTCCCGACCTATAATCCGCTCAGTCCACATTAAATCCACAGAGGGGGTACTATTAGCAAGATTCCGGTCTTCAAAAAGTGGGTCAAACTGCTACCCGCGTGCCTAAGCTTTCCCTTACATTCACCTATATCTCCTCAACACTTAAACCAAAGATAATTCTGAAAGGGCAGCATAGATTTTATGGCCAATATACGCGATATCAAATATTGCAAGTTTTACAAACACTCAATGCATTAAAATAAAAACGCATTGCACTTTATCAGTCATTAAAATCTCTTTTGGAAAGAATTTTTGGATCGTTCGACAGCACTGTATAATTTTGGCATTCATAATTCCGGCAATGTCTTAATGATTCGTATGATGTTGCTGTAAAAACATGCCAACACTATATTCTACACACCAAACGAAACACATAGTTGTGAAGTTTCATTTGTTCTGATAGTTTTCTGCCAGTCAGGGGAGGTTTTGATGGAGCATTCCCCATCAACTGTGTTTCCTTCAACTATTGTCTCCAGTCCTCTTTCAAGTTCGCATATTTTTTACCTCCCTTCATACTATCCATAATATGTTTTTTTTTGTTCTTACGCGTTCTTGTTTACCTAGAATTATACCTTCAACTGCATGCATTTCAGCTTCTCTAACATCCAACTACTCTGTCTTCTAATTTCTAAGCACATTTTCTCTCACTCCCCCCGTCAACCTTTTTCAGCACCTTCATTCTGCTACCTTTCCATCCGTTGCATTTTCACATAAAATTTGAAATTTCACCACCATTCACCCTGAAGACGATGGCGGACTTAGCCTTCGAAACGTTGGTGCCTAAAAACACTTGGACCCGGTTGGAAACCCGAGAACTCTTCTTCCAGTCTATTCGCCGGGAAAAACTGAGATCCTTCAAATAAAATTTAGTTGAAAAAAATTAAATTTTTGAAAAGCGTGACTACTACGTTAAGTTTCTGAAAGTTAATTACTCTTCTGCAATCTAATCTTCCGTCAGATAATAATGTAATAAATGTAAATAACGTCTTGAAAAACTAACTAAAGGCCAAATAAAGCAGTAGCTGAATTAATCAGCCACTTTTTCGAGGGCTCAAGTGCTATATCGTCAGTATAATAAAGAACTATTTTCTCTTTAATACACTAAAAATAATACTCCATATGGGAGATAATAATTAAGACTAACCACAATAAAACGATACTTATGGCGTTTTCCAAGTTCACACCAATGACTATATCACTAGGTACGGAAGAATGAAAATAGAGAAAAAATATGTTGGGAAATGTAGAGAGGGTGGGATGATCTGAACAGGATAATTTGCAGAATTTTACCGTCGTATCTTATCGTTAATAAACTGAAATTTATGGTAGTAAATTAATAGTATCAAAAAGAGGAACATTAAATAATGAATATAAAGTGTTGATGCAGAGTACTCACTTAATGATGAAATTGAGGCTGCAACCTTCACATGCATCGTCTATAGCGAAACATCACTCGCACGGCGTTGACGAACTTTTATGCGATGAGAGTCATGTCTAAGACTGAGAACCAGATAAAGGATTCCACAAAAGGTTCTTCAATGTGGAGGCTCACTATAATAGTAAAAACAAAGAAATCATTAGGATTCTTAAGGAAGAGCATCTAACGTATTGCCTAGTTTTAGCAAACAAATATTATTTTTTCCTCGTTATTAATGTATAAATAAAGGCTTATATTAAAATTTAAATTTCCAAACAATTGATCAATATTTAATTAGGTGATCTATTTCTATTTTGTGCCCTTTTGTAGACTAATATACTTTCAGAACTTCCGAATATCAAAAGAATCTTCTTTGTAATTTTAATAAATTAGGTACACGTTACATATACCAATCAATAAACCATGCGAATTTAAAAACATTCTCGTCATAAAACATGCATATAATCCACGTCCTTTTCCATTTGCAGAGCATAGAGATTCTTTTACGAACATAAGAAAATTTTTAAGGGTATGGCTCCACCAAGATATTTGCGGCCAGTTCGCGATCCTTATATTTCTATCGGGAGTATGATTATGCAACATCTTACGTAATAATTTATGATATCCACAAGCCTGGAAATATGTTAATATAGATTAAAAGAGCCAATTAGAAATAAATTATTACCACAAAATTGATGCTAGAAAAGCAGTGTCTGGCAATTCTGTGAATATCTGTATAAATATATGCAAATATAGTTATGTGATTTCTTTATTTTCGTGTTAATTTGAGTAAATATTCCTAACAACATTATTATCATATAATTTTAAAGGAAGCGTAAAAAACGGCTTTCCCTGGACCTTATGACAGGTATAAATTGAACGCAGTACTATATATATCTCCGCGTCAAACATTTGCTGAGATTTAATGGGAAAGCAGTTGGATGGTGACATCCACATTGTAAGTTTTGATTGTTGAGTATTTCTCTCTTACTTGCGGATTGTGTATTGTATGGTTCAACGATTGATAGATCGCTTTTCCGTTTTTATATTGACAAGAGCTGTAAAAGGGAAGCGTAAAGTGGTCCAACATGTTTTGGCATAAAGTTAACTGAGCGTTTAAATTTTTATAGATAAGCAGGAGAAATTTTAAGTTAAATATCAAAATGAGAAAACAAGATTATCTTATTAACTAGTACCATTCGCCCACGATACATATATTCAGGAGTTAATTCCGCATGTCGATTCCCTCTTCGGCATTGCTAGCAATTTGAAAGTCGTATATCAACCGCTAACGTTTACGCATCGAATGAATACGCTACATCCGTCATTCAGCGTCACATACCTGCTCCAGAATGCATTACATTGTTCTTGAAAACCTGGAAAACGGAAGAAGTCAAAAATCCAATCTGGATCGAAATTTGAATTGGATTGATGGAAAGAAACCTCGAAATTGTTCAATAATTCAACTTCTGCGTTTTTCTATTGCGTATTAAATATTTCTCAGTCAAAATGGTCCCCGTTCACGTTTGATTAATTTCGGAATTTCAAATTTCATTCTTCTCTTTCTGTGGCCCGATCCCCGCAACAAGTGATTTCAATTCAACTACAGGTCCCACGATGATTCATAAAAACTGCAGAAGTAATCACCCCTGACAGTTTAGGAATAAATGCGTTAGTAACAAAAGATGGGAGAACCTTGATTGAAAAAACTTGTTTTCTACTACGGAGAATATCAATGTAGTTAAACACGGATATGTAATTACTCCACTTCTTCACAAAGCCACGGTTTCTATCGGAAAATGACGATAGAGGTTCCTTTGCAGTGATACAAAAAATATTGCGATAAAATGGCATATATGACGAAATAAAACTTCCGTTTTTAATAAAACTTAAGTTATTAAAATGGAGTGAAATATCATCAAATTACGCGAAACACAGATTTGGACCGACTAAACTAAGTTTAAGGTGTTCTGAAAATGCCAATTTTTCTTGTATTATTTTCTTTATTAACAATTTTTCAAGGCATTTGACACCTGATTAAAAAGCAATGGTTTCCCATATACACGTGAAAAAATAAATTTGTGCACGTATCATTAATAGGTAATAACTCATTGCCTTTATCAAAAATATGCAACGCGTAATTCAAATTTTAATCGTTGAGATATGAGTACGGTGTTTTGCCAACTGGACTGCCACCAAGAAAGACCGGGTTCGTAAGCAGACGTCGGGGAGGATTATTCTTTGAAATGACGATCCGCTTGGATACTGGGTGCAGAGTAATCCAAGAGTGCAACTCCATGTATCGGATAGGATGTTAAGTTGTGGACTCAATTGTTGAGTGCGCTCTTATTCCGACGCCGTGATTTCCATGAAGCTACCTACTTCCTTTCCCTTCCTTATGCAAACCAGATCCAAGGCCCGATTAAAGTACGGGTCGGACATGAAACTCCACAATGAACGATAGAATACGGATAAGAGCGGTGGTCAGATTACGTTCTTCCTATCCCTGGATCCAAGGCAATTGCTCGTGATTAAGATTGAATCCGGGTAGTAGCAGAGTAGCATTATTATCCTTAACTTTACTTGAATGTTTTGTAGGTAAGATCTCAAATTTAGAGAACTCTATCGCATAAAACGTAGAGTTAAGGAGCACTTGATGCATGTACCTTAGATAACTAACATCACTGTTATATATTTCCATTCTTTTTATGTATTTAATTTTTTATATTCATTTGTTATTTACTGTATTTACTTTTTGTATTTTTTATTCTTTTGTATTGAGCTAACGCCATGGTTACCAGAGAGGAAAAACAGTGATTGTTAAGTGAGAGGCCATATTGACATGCAAGGGATAGATACAAACATAAAAAAGTGTCATGTGATATTGAAGTTTTTATTTAGATAATCGCATTGATACATTACACTTAGTGTCCTCCATTACAGTTGCAACAATACAATACGTGCACCTATGCAACACTACTCTCCTCCCTGACCCCATTCCCTTCGAATCCCAAATTTGTTATTTTTTACGAACTAAGGAGCAGTTAACAATATTTATTTGAGGGAGATGATCAACAACTTGACTCATTTGCACCATTTTGGATACATATGCTATTGGTTTGATGTACTCATTTTTCAGGTAATGGAGAAAATGTGGAGAAAATTCCATCGTCTGTATTAGCCTATCCTTAACGCAAGGTGCCAATGGATCTAGGGTCTACTGTCCCATCTGGCATACGGAATACTCTGCCTATATTCAGCCTACCTGAAGTGCTTTGTAACCAGCACTCAACTAGGGACCGTCATACTAATGGATAATCTCGAAACCGGGCCCTGAAGATGGGAGGCCAGTACTCTGGTCACCAAACCATCCATAACTAACGATAAATCGTGAGGATTATGATGAAGATATACTTAAGACTTGAAATTATTCGATCGTGTATGAGTTTATTTTTGACCTCCTGAGCAGAATAACAACTTTCAAGGGCTATTTATTGCACAGCCCTTTCATGCTACATGATACGCTCATATATTCGCTTTTCGAAGTGGTGTAAAAATCTTTCAAGTGCTGAACAAACAAGGAGGCTTTTCTGAGATAGTAGCTTCCTCCACCTCTCCAGAGAGTATTTGATTTACGCCATGTAAGCCACCACAAGGGGGTGTAGAAGGGGACAACTCCATACCAGTAATACATAAAAGTTGAAAATTCATTCTCCTTAGGCCAACATACAGTGATTGTCATACGAAGATCCCCAATACTGATCCGCGTTTCTTCCAGGATTTAAAGACAAGTATTTGCTAAAAATAGCTTTGTTGGTTGCGGATGACGGGTGATTATGGTTAAAATCATAAATCAAAGCCTCTGTCTTTTTTTAGGTCAATAAGAAACAAAACCATTATTTTTGAAGATTCATTGGTCTCTTCAATGTCTGATGCATAGAAAAATTATTCAAAATGAAATACTTTTGTTATTGAATAAGGCGGTATAACGAGCTCGAATTCAAAATATGCAGGCACGCGATTATCTGCAAACAATTTCGCTGGCAAGTGAGGAGGTTAAAAGAGCCTTTTCAGTCAAGAATCAATTTTGCACAAAAATTCTAACAAGCCAGAATGTCACTGTTCACAGTCCATGGTTTAAATGAACATACTTTATCAATTCTGATTCGTATATTTTTTATTCTAATTTTTTTTATGACGTGATTTAATAAACTTTTATTTCGAACTGGGCTAGTTCCTTTGTTTTCTCGATTTTGGAATTGATTATTTTTCCTTATGCTTAATGAAAGTATGAACTAATAATTAACGATATAATTAAGTGTCATTTTATTTCCTTTGAACTCGTCAATTGATACCAATATTAATTCCAGGGTCATGATTTACAAATGTCAAAATACCTTAACACCGAGATTTGTTTTCAGGCTAGGAGCAGTCACATATCGTGGAGGAAAGTTAAATTCAAAAAGATTTAACTGATTGGGAGAAAATACCTAAATGGTGAAACACAGAGTAATTAATGGGAATTGGAAGAAATTTCTACTCTTCCAGGAAAAAAAGGATATAAAAAAATTCAGCAATTAAGAGAGCTAGTTGTTGAAATGTACGTGCTTCTAATGCGAAAGAAAAAACACAGTCTTTCACAAAGCCCCGTTCCCATGTCTTTTATATCCCATTTAAAGGAGCAATAAAATGTAGATTTCAAATATAATTAATCCCTAAAAAGAATGCGTCTGAAAAAAATTAAAGTCGTATTCTCCTTTGATACCGATCGGTCCAGAAACTTGCCTAAAGACATGTCAGCTGCTAAATTTTTGCTACTCCTCAGATACACACACGTGTAACGAAGACTTCTAATAGGTAAAATTTGTGTCACCTTTCCGAACAACTAACCACATCATTTTCTTTAGATTGAATTCTGTCCAAATCTTTTTACGCATTCGATTATATCACAGCAGAATATTTTTGTCTTTACTCTTTTCCGAATCAATGGCACTTCATTAAAACTTTTCCGGCCAATTAGCGGCTTGGTTTCAGATTCAAATCCATCCAAGAGCATATTAGTCGTCCACGTTCGGTTTTTTTTAAATTAACATGTTATTTTTTTCGGTGATACAACCTCAGCCATTAAAGAAATAGGAATTCATTAGACTTGTGTGTACATTGAGCACCATATTATATTTATTAATGGAGGCTACATTCATTCACATACAAGACACGGTAAAACAAGCTAAATAATCAAACTGTTACATTTTCGCTTATGGTAATATTCATACGTGATATTAGCAATTCTACTAGGATCCTAGGCAATACATTTTTCCATTATGAGTACCATCTTGTTCAATAGATTTGGTATGTTTTCACATTTTGTTACTATCTAGAAGGGCATGAAATAGAAAAGAATGTAAAAAGGACTGTAAAAACTACATTGCTTTAAAAAGGTGGTGTGTTCCCTTTTATAATAATAACTTCTGTGCTAGCAATGCAGAAGTGAAACATCCAAGTCCATACAAACGGAAAATTTATAGCCCTCACAGAATTTCCACAGCGTACTTCGCTACGCGATGGCTACTATCATTCGAGCAGGCGAGACAGGTGCACGTACTATCCGTCCGTAAACGATCGATGATCACGAATAATAAATGAGCACGCCTAACATAACTTATTTATTGCTTTAATGCAGTACGCTCTTAATGAAAATTCGGACCGTGAAAAGAAAAGAACATAGTAATATATTAAAAAAAACCTTTTTTACAAAACTTTCCGTTAAATGATTGCAGAATGGATTCAGTTTATTTGTTCTCATCTCCCTCGAAAGAACTCTCCGCCAAAACGCACTGAATTAATTTTCATCCGATTGGTATTTTTTTTTTTTTATTGGCCTATACTCTCTCTCCTTCGGCACGCAAGTTTTATTTCTACCGGCATTCCCTTTGGTTTGCGATGGTATTATTTTTTTCCACCCCAACCTCTCCCGCTGGGTTGTGGCCATCCTCCCCTGACCCACCATCCCAACATCCTCCCCATCCCGATGCATCAAAGCGCGATGCTACGAGTGGTGCACGGCGCAAGTGTCCTCGTAAATGCGATGTCGGGTCGCGGTCCGTGACCGACACATGCTCATCCCGATGCTCATTTGTCTTCCAACTCCATATCCATCTCTTTATCTCCATCCATATCGGTCTCTCTTCTGCGTAATGTCCGACACCCCCGATGGCGGCGCTTACCCGCAAAAGCACGCCCACCCCTCTCTCTCCCATCGCCTAAACAGCAGCACCGTAACCATGCGGCAGTAAACAAGTGAAGCCGTAAATTCAGAAAGTGAGACAGAAGCTCCGGCGATTTAACTTAGTCAATCCCGCGGTCCCCGGGAAATAAATCAGTGTTATTACCCACATTAGGGCCAATTTGTTCCATGTCTCCATTACCTCAATTAATTCCCGCCGGTGCGGAATATGGCAAGGGTCGACACACCCCCACACTCTTTTATTTATATTTCCCTCCATGTCGATCCATCATAGAATATAGCCGCATTTAAGCTCAGAGTGAACTTTCCTGGCAAAAGCAGTAGTCTGTCGAAGGCTAAAGGCTGTACCTGCGTACTTCCGTTAACGAGACTGACTTCGCTACAGTATCAGCCCATCTACGTCTCTTCCACTGTTTGTTTGCAAATCCACCCCAAGATATCTCCCTCATCTTCAGCCGTTTCAACAATACCGAATCTGAAAGGATGAGAGCCTATCTTATGTCCTCCGCTCCGGCTGAGGAAATATGAATGGTTTATTATTCAGGATAGTCCGTGGTGTAACATCCCAGCGTTCACCGGTCCACCAGTACCGGGACGTATACTGGTTTATCAAGTCGATTCATTTACTACACTAATAGAGACTACGTACATTGATTCCAACGATGGAAGTTTATTTTCGAAATTTAGCCTCATATTTTGTAGAGAAAATGCCGTGACTCCGTTCCTGTTTACTTCTCGCGCCGATGAGGACTCCTTGAAATCATGGCAATGGTCAAGTCAGTGTAGAAATATTCTTTAATTTTGTCTAGTTAAAACCACTTGTCTAGTTAAAAATTTAGTGTTTCCAAAATTTGGGTATATAATTGGAATACATTTTTTTTAATACAGCATTAAATAGAGAACACCAGAGAATATGAGTACAAAAATTTAGTGGGAGTACAAATTGCAAATGAACAAACTGAATACGAGGAATTTTTTTAAAAGGGCATGGAAGTTTATTTCAGCATATTTTTTAAACCATGGCAAAGGTATATTTAACTGAAAGAATTTTTAATGAACTTCTTCCATATCTTATTAGGAAATACAATTTCCTCCTTTGGATTAATTCTGTCATAAAATTACGCGGAAACAACTCGTTTTTAAGTGGAGCAGGTGACGTGGTCTTCAATCGCTGTGCTCCCCTTTTCTCATTCCCTCGTAACATTCCTTATTCTCCATGCCATATTCTCCCGTAACTCTTCTTTTTACATCCAATACTATGCACATTGTCAACTCCTCAGCATTCAGCTACACTACTACTGTCATCTCCACTACTATGCCCACCTATCAACGTTTTTCTAACAATGTCCTCCAAAAAAGTCAAAAAGTACTGGAGGCAATTGAATACGCTGCTATTCCAAACCGGCCTGTCACTATCCATTATGATTCTAATCAAGCTATCCTTTTTTTACACTGCTATTCTACATTGCTGACTCAATGAATCAACGGTTTAGAATGGAACGATATCAAGCAACGGAAAATTACCCATTTTGGTACGTGGTTAATAATTCTGCTTTGTCAAAAACCTCATATGAAAAAGCATTTTGAAGCCCAGATGGACAAAATTTCACAAAAATAAATCATCGCCCAAGAGGGCTCTGCAATTACGCAGCAGGTGACATTTTCGTGGGCATTTTTCTAAAGACCATGAGAAAAATTATATCCATATTGTGTACGTACACAAGTTTATTAAGATTAAAACCAACAAGATGGCACTATTCCACAGTTTATCAGATTTGCATACATGCAACCAAAATCGCATCGTTTAAAAGCCTATTTGTTATATCACATTCGGCTCGTTCCGAAAACCCAAGTCTCCAGAAGTTAAAAAAAAATTATATGAAATATAAGGAGGAAATTTTAAATTTTGGAGGTGAAATATATACAAAAAAGCAAGCAGTCCAAAATACTCCTTCAACAAATGCACAGAATATGTGTTTCGACTTCGAAGGCTTATCTGTTTGGCTCTCGGGGCTAGTTACCCTCCAGATTTATGTAGCTAGATAAATCAAATCGTAGTTTTAGACTGGCAAAACCAATAGTCTTAGCTCCCCGAACTGCATTGGGATGTAAGATAGATCATCAGGGCAATAAATTTTAGGATTTTCGCAAACCGTCCGTAACCAACATGCAAATGCACCTTAGTACTGTGTTCCAATTTAATTGTCCCTCTATATTTTTTTTCTAAATTTCAGCTCCTCATTATCACCCTCCTATTCCATGGTGAAGGATTAGGCATCGTCCAGTCTCCTTTCCTTAGTTACAGGGAAATATTTAACATTCTAGAAAGTCTGTAGCTGAATATGATTCAATATGCATACACACCAAAATATTAAAATAACTGTACAATAGTTCATGATTAGCAGTTAATTATATGAACCTGGTATTTCTACTGATATTTCATTTTAAATTAATAAAAAACTACGGGGAAGCACTGGCTCTCGCTCTCACTGGAACTCTCACTGTCCATCCGGAAAGAACCTAGTAAGTACAACAGGAAATATGACGCAATAACCTACTCAGGCCTGAATTTGATTCCATTTAATCCACCAAATTCCATTTAATACACCTACCACTTAATGACATAATATAGTAGTCATCCCTACCTAATTTAATGATCGGAGCAAATGAACTTCTGAGCATTAGCAAGCATGTTAAGGGTGAATGGACTGAAATATTTCCATCACCTTATAAAATAAGGACGAGAGAGAAATAAAGAAATGATCAATTCAGCATAGTTTAGTTCCCATAAATAAATGTAAAGAATCAATTAAAATGTCCCCTTAAGGCCGTTCTACATTTCTGTATACTTCCAACTCGTGTGTTTCTCGTAGTATATTTTACATCACGCTCAATTATCGACTGTAACTAAGAGAATTAAATCACTCATTAACTGAGGCTTTGTACCTTTCAGAATTACAACAGCATTTTAAAATCTCAAGCATTGAAAAAGAAAAACGTGAAATAGCATTAATACCGAAGATTATACATTAAGTTATTACACATCCCTGTACTTGCGATGCACAGTTCCGTTAAGAATTTGCCAATTTATAGTACAATATATCTACTCGAATAATACGGCCAACTTTAGAGCTACTGAACATTGCTGGACTAAGATTTTGTTATTAAAAATATAAAAATGTAAGTGACAAGTATAATATAACTCTAGCAGTTACGTTTGTAAATTTCAATTTGATTAACTTCAAACCTCTAAATAAATATTTCAATCATCACATTCTTCATGCAAAAGTAAATTCAAAGTACGGCAAGTTCCTATTGTGCCTATATTTTTTCTGAATAATACCTCATAAGTCTTTCTACATAAATATAATCAGGTAGGAGAGTACAACATTATATTGAGAGAAAAAAGAAATTGTCAGTCTAATTACCTGAAACTCACTTTTGACTAATCTCGCCCAAAAAAATAGGTAAAGGCATTTACGTGGCCATATTATTCACGCAGCGCTTAAGCATAAAATCGTCATGAAAAGTATCAAGTATAATCATCTCTTATATTTATATTCATATCCAAATTCTGAATAAACACTGAAATATTTTTTCCAGCTGAAGATAATATTCCTAAACTCCAAACATTAATTCATCCTTCTACGAATGTATTATTAGAAGAAAAACAGTTTTTAAATGAGGAAACTTGCGAGCATTTTTCTTTGAGCATTTCAAATGGGGTAACGAGCAAAAATAAACAATCGAGTGAATCCACCCTTCCTCCGCAACTATCCGCCTAATTAACATGTCAAATCGCGCCGAAAACAAGAGAGGAACGATGTGCGGGGAATCTCTGTCAGAAAATGTTTACCCTTGCATACTCGCCGCAACTCTCCGCAAAAAAAAACCATCCCCATGTCGCACCATAAACCCAACCTCATTCCATCCAACCCCACCACGCTAAAACTCCCAGCGGCCACTCAAAAAGGGGGAAGGGGGGGGGGGGAGTTCCCTACGCGCCTGTCGTCGTAAAACCATCGTCGATTGATTACAATTTATCGATTCAATCCGTCAAACGCGGTTGAGCGTGTGCGAGTTTGATGAAGGGCGGTAAGGGATATATGGCAAGGGGTACCGAAACGGGTGGGAGGTGCGGAAAGGGTTTCACGTTGAAGGGAAGCGGTGGCGGCAGGGGTGCAGGGAAGAGGAGGAGTTAGGTTAGAGTTTGGTCGGAAGTCACCGTGGCGTCATGACGGAGGTCGTTCGAGACGGGATGAAGAGGGACTCTTGGGTCAGAGGGAGGCAACAGTCCGGCGATACCGAGTTGAGGACGGGAACCGGCCTTGCGAAAGTCGACGGAGGGGGATAAGGCCGGCATGAAACACGTGTGGCACGTTTGCGCTCTGGATCTGCGGACGACGGACTCCTGGGAGGAGAAGAGGGGTCGGGGGGAGGGGGGGTAATATACCCCAATGCACGCTTGGAGACATCATCCCGGATTGAGAATAATTCATCCCGTTGGGTCAGAACTCACCTAGGGCGCGTTCTAAACACTACGGTTGGCACCAGGACCAAGTGCATCGGTGTTAGGGATGCTTTGGAAGCAGCGCAGAATATATGCACAAAAGCAATCGCTCCGTGGGTTTCCCGCCTAGCAATCAGCCCTCATATTCCAATCATACGCCACAACCCCATACGTCAATCTGCCAATGTTTACCGCAACGGCTGGGCCAAAATCTAGCACATCTCCATTTCTCTGATAGATGTAAGTGTACATAAACCTTAATCTATAATTTATAGAATGTTATACGCAAAGTTAAATTTAAGCCATATTTTTCAAAGTTATGGAGTTTATAGATAATAATATCCTTCGTTTATTTTGAACAAAAAAATAACTCTTCAGTGCCAAATGGTTGAAAATTTACCATGGAATTTCATACAAGGATAAAAATAGATCAAGATAGGAAAAAAGCAATGCTAATTGCTAAATATTGTAATTTTATATGAAGTATACATATTTAAATTTGGGTCATATTGTAAAATATAAAACTAGAAAAGCAAAGCATGAAGGAGCTTGAACTAAATTGAGAATCCGTAACTACTGAATGTAATACAACTTACATTAATTGGATACAATTTCATAAATATCAATCATCATAGAATTCGAATCTGGAATATTAAATAGTGAATCCCGTAATGCATATGATTGAAAGTTTTCTGCCGGTTAAAGTAGGGCCCAATTGAGTTTCTCGACTTTACTTAGAACTTCATTAATCCAACATCTCTACTCTATTTCCCTATTTAAGTTGGCAAATTGCCTACCTAGTTTCATACGATCGAAACACTTTAATCTCTTTCTTCCTTTACCTTGCTACCCCAACATTCAATCCTCGATTGCAAGCAGTCATCTTCTGGATAAATATACAAAATATACAATGATATATTCACAGTAGTAAGATGAATGATTACTATAAACCATTCTCGTCAATGTTCCTCCGTATTTATCGCAGTAATTGACTCACAGAAATCTTATGCATGCCATCGGTGTTAGCGATATTTTAAATTCGGTATAGATAAACATTTGCCTCAAGCAGTGGCAAGGAATGCTCGCATTGCAATATCTTTTTTAACATTTTCGATTGTAATTAGACATTTTAAGGCACTTTCCAACTATACAGTATTCAACCGAGAAGACTGAATTATACGAAATGCATATTTTTGAGCCATTCAATACAATCGAAGCAGAGATAGTATTATAATATTTGAAAAACTCTGGAGAGTCACAACAATGAGCAGATAGAATAGATACCTAATTTTAGAGTACCAATCAATAATAGAATCCATCTACAATATAATGAAATGAAATGTTCTTTGGATGAAAAATTACATCATTGTAATTGATTTGACCTTTTTGTGAGGACCTTCTAAATGTTACAAGCGTATACTAATTTTTCTCTCTTTTTGTATCATTTTTATTGACTGAAATAAGACCATTTCTTAGATACATACTAGATAACTTGGAAACATTTCTTCCTCTTGTTTTACGGCAAATTTATCAGTTAGTTACAATGTATCCACGTGATATGGCATGTGTCTATATGGACTGACATTTCCTCTCCATAAATTTATAAAGTAGTAATAAGTTTTCCGACATGTTGTTATTATTATTAGTGGTCTACTAGTTAAATAGGTTTAGGTGGACAAAATCTTAACCCTAACTTTTATATCATCTACTCCTTCAGTTTCAAATACTAACTCCCTTCAATCATTATATCCAAACAAGCCGTATTTCTTCTTCCTCCTCCTCGCTTATCTAACATTCTTTCTCCTACGAAAAGGAAAAAATGTTCGTGGAGGGAAAAGTGGAATCATTACGAACTCCTCTCGAAACAAGTATAAAGATATCATGGACCAACAGGGTGGAGGAGGAAGGATACAGAGTGGCAGAGAAAGACGGGGAACGAGGAGAGAGATATTAGGGGAATTTGTCACGCCACACGTTACCCACGGAGAGATGGAAAATCTTTCAAACCCGAAGATATTTTTACATATTTTTAACTAAAAATGAACACTCTAAAGATATGGGAGATACGCACTGTTCAGATTTTCTGTAAATATAAACCAACAAGGAAAATGGGGAGTGGTACGACACTCAAAGATATGGGAAAAAGATAAACGCATTCCTTGGCATATATGTGAAAATTAAGTTCAAAATGATCGCTAGTGGATTAAAATTTTTATCTTCTTATCTCTTTTTTAAAATAATCAAACAAACACAAGCATTTATAATAGCTACAAATTAAAACTAATTTAGATTATTACTACGATAACCACATTGCCAGAAATGAATTTAAGGTATCACACTACGGAGAATCACTTTAAATTTATTTTCTAATCTATCAGCCAACTATCTCAAGTCATCAGAAAAAACACACATGCCAGCCATATTTCTCATTTCTGCAATGATTTAGAAAGTCTGTGAAGAGAATCAGGTTTTTACAGCATGCGATGTTAACCTGGCATGCAAAGAAGCGTGCATCCAGCTCATACAGCACTCTTTCACTAAAGATACTTTCACTATTTAAGGCGTCCCTTGTCGGTTCTTAAGATAAACACTGGCAGTTCCGTTGTCGTTAAAATCAAGTAAAGAAATAAATTACAATTAACTTCCAACATTGTATTGAATGAGCACAACAGAATAAATGGACCAAGTCATTTCCTCTCATATTTGGGACTCTCTTACGAATAATCGTCACTTAACAATTCCCTGACATCGTAAGCCTGCTGTGAATACGCGATACTTAGAATTCTCTTAGAGCGTACATCAATAATTCCCAGAAAATATTATTCAGAATCCTATCAGATCCTATCAGGTGAACAGATAAATGCTAACTACCTCATTTGAGTGACTACCATGAAGTATTTTAATATAAAGGCGTTGCCCAGCACTGACTGCAAATTAAATGGTAGTATTTCATTAGGATTCTTTATCATTAATCTGAATTTAAATTCTAGTCCAAAACAGAGAGAAGTGGTAAAAGAGTTATATTATAGAGATAATAAAGTTATATTTGTCTTGATAAGTTTTGAGTGCCAGGCATACGAGTTATCAAATGATGATTTGGTTTTGTACGGGGAAGACAATCTGTGATGCCACCACGATGATTTGTGATGTCCGAAATAGAGGTAGTTGTCAATGAGGAAAATGACCCGGATTATTTTGCAAGTTCCATGGACTCTGAAAATGGGTTTCAGGTCAAATCGAAAACTCACATATGCATACACTTCGTGCCTTCGTAATAACCATATTACTTCCTTTCCCGTAAAATATCACACTTATCACCCGTCTCACTGCTCTTTCGAAAAGGCAAGAAAATTCTAATATGCAAAATATGTGATCAGCTTTCTCATAAAGATTTGATAATACAAAATTTAAAAGCTACTGAGTGATAGCTTACTAATATTTCCTCTCCCTTTAATCCTAGGCACTTATTTTGACGGATATCCTTTGAAAGGATTCATTTGTTTTCCGATCAAATTAAATGTGCATACTAAGTAGGGTCATTTTTCGGTTATCAATTCATGAAAATGCTAAATTATAAAACATAATTTCACATTTAACATGTGTGTTTACAATTCCACGAAATTGATCGCTCAATCGTAAAGAACAACACATGATAAATAAACAACGAAAAAAACACGAAATTCTTTTCACATTCTCTTCTACTCTTTTTCCGAGTGCGTCCATATCGCTTACGGGGGATGTTTTTGCATTCCCTCTGATCTGCATTCGCGTCTATATTCCTACCGAGAGTGAAAAGCAGGAGCTTTGACTGAGCTAGGGAGGGTGAATACGTGCTTGGATTCAAACAGAAAACAACTAAAATTATTCATTCATGGAGTTGAATATGCACATTTTGCAAGGGAAACCCTGCGATGACTTGCACGCAGTTGCGTCCATTTGAATAATTTATTGAAAAAAATTATATTAGGAACCCAGAAAGTTGAAATGAACGCTTTTCCTCTCCTCTTACTTCTCATAGTGGAGATTCAGATTCTTTTATCGAATACGTAACGTTTCAAGTCCATTTTTCATTGCCTATATTTCACCGTCAGCTATTTATAGCGTCCCCACCAGCGTCGGTATCATTGGCAATTAAAAAGTTTCGTAAAAGCTTGTCGCTGGGATACCTCCCTTAGAACTTATCTTTGTTCATCAATTATAGTCATTAATATGGAATGCATATAACCAAACTGAGACCCTAATTCAATAAATAGCATTAGATTAAATGTTATAGTAGGTGTACAATACATTTTACTATTATTTTATACAATGGTATCTAAATTCAACGGGTCACAGGATCTTGAGTATTTGAGTGTAGATATGTTTGTGCCAGTTACTATTGAGCGAGATACACAGACGTATTGAGAATAGCAAATATTTGCCAAGCTCGTAGAACATGTTGTGATTATATTCTTGGGCTATTATATATTAATTGAAATTGCAAATATCACCCCATTGCATCTGCATTCCATAGACATCCCTTATAATTGTTCTCAATCTGTAATATTTTACCAGCGTTTCACTCAAGGTTGATCTGGTAGGTGAGGACAGATATCTCGCTGTGAGTGAAATTCAAGCTCAAATTTAGGGAAAATATTCCTTTCTCTGAGCCAGCGCGACTTCCAAGAAAGATGTGGTGCCCTAGGAAAGGTTTAAGGTCCCACCCTTTGAGCCCTTTTCACCAGGCCATCAACTTAATTTTATTACGCACTCCTTGTCATTATAATTCAATAAAACTATAAATTAGGGTAAAATTTGTGATGACTAACACTAAAGAGCACAGTATTACCAAGCAGGTGATCACATTTATCATTGGCGATTCAACCTGTCTAGTAAAAAATAGGAAGCCCTATACTCTTCTCGTGTGTTTTGTAGCATATTATTCATCTTACTCCATAATTCTTTTCGTCCCCCGCCACACACCCTCGTGATGGCTTGGATGGAATCACGTAAATATAGATGTAGATAATTCAATAATAAATGATTAATTTGAGAGCAATTCAAGACCACTCTTTCCCCCAAAACGAATAACTTCATTACAATTACAGTGAGAAATAAAGGAACTTAAAATGTTTGATATGGCTACACTAACTAAAAGATAGTATCGTACACACTGACCATACTACGTTTGAAACAGAACACTAAAACTCGTTTGACACTGTAATAGTCAAATTATTGTTGCATAGACTTCCAATAGTAAATCACCGGGTGAAATCTATTAACCTTTAGTAGAAATAACATTGCCCGCAGTGCTATCTAGTATTCTCAAGATATACCCGCCATGAATAAACCACTGCTCGCCAGTAATGGGCAAATTTTAGTCCCATAATTTAGCTTATAATTTGTATTTTAGCATATATAGTCTATAATTTCATCCAGGGTTAATCTCATTATGAGCTTCATAATTTGTACTCCACTTATTATTTTCTAGTTGAAAATAACTAATGATATACCAACTTGCAAGTATTGTAAAGAATTTGAATATAATTATTTGGTAATTTTGAGCATGTAGTAAAAGAAACTTTTAGACAAGCATCCAACACAAAACATTTAAACGTGCATAATCAACCGTTTACTTCGCGAATAATATCACAAGCAAGCACATTAACTTATCTCGATTGGGAGATTACACCCATGTTGCATTAGATTTCTGATTAAATGCAAGTTCGTAACGATCCTAGCATTACATATCAAACATGGTCCAATACATAGTATGTGGATCAGATACGGATGATAAAGACAGACATTAAACATATTTTTTAATCAACATCGGAGTGTCACAGCAAAATCCGGTACGGAGGCAGGTGGTGAGTATCAAAGCCCCCCTCCCCGAATGAAAAATTATTTATTTTTCCATTCCGAGATTTTGGGAACCAAAATAACACAAACGACGTGGAAAATATAAATGATGAATACGAAATAACTGCACCAGGAATGTGTAAATATTTGCAAATTTGCTTCCCCACATTAAGCAAGTTATTGTTGATTGACCACCACCGGGTTAATTAAAAGGGAGGTTAACTAACTCGAACGTCCGGGAACGAAACTTTTTATATTTTTTCAACCCACATCGAAGGCTCAACATCAACACACAAAGAAAACGATGAATGACTCCTACCTGTTGGAACGGAATGGAACACAATTGGAATTTCGAACAGAACACAAAAAAACCATTCTCAGGGCTAGGCTAGTGTTTGTGCCTGAGGTCGATAGACCCTCAGAATGAGGCGAGAGGTGGGGAAGGAACATCATCGAGTGGTACAGTCGTTACAATCGAAGTCCTTCATCTCTCAGACGCATTTCCGACCCTGCGTAATAAAAACATGTTACTCTCCCAGCCATCCCGGAACAATTTCACCATCGTATTACGGCACCCACTCGACGAACGCAAACTCATTACTCGCACATCCCCTCAGAACGCCGATTGATCAATTTTTCCGGCGAGTAATTGTTCTGTTTGCCGCCGCACAGGGAAACGGCAGGAAGCCAGCAATGTACTGCTCGAAGGATATCCACGTGCGTACAAACGCCTACGTGAGTACAAGCAGAGGGGTACTCCGGCTGCTGAGGAAGATAGAAGATTTTAAATGACCTCTCCACATTTCTAGGGCCTCGTCTCAACTTAATAGTGGGTAGCTATGGGTAGCTATTGCTCACGTAACTGGTTAGGATTGTCCCTACCCGCGTAGACTTAGCCGGAGAGATAGGTAAGTAAAATTCTATACGGAAAAATGAAAGTGTGTCGACACCGTCGACACTAACACACGTTTTCTACAATGCAATAAAAATAACAAGAAATCGGAATATTAATCATATTGTTAATGATCAGACTTTGTTATAGTTAATGATATGACTCTTTTCATAGTAATTATACTCATAAATATACTAGGGTAGGCTGAAAAGTAATACACACATGCTTGTAGAACACGAATTAAATGACCTATAGAAGCGCGCCTGGTGGCGTTCGAAAGTAACATTCCCTCTATATACACATGCGTAGTTTGAATGCGTGGTATTTACCCAGTGTAGTTTGAGTAGCAGAAGTATGGAGACGTGTTCTAGAGCTATGTAAACGTGATTGAAACAGCGTGCTGCTATCAAATTTGTAACTGCTAAAAAAGTGACTCCTACTAAGAATATTCGTCGCAAAAAGGCTGTTTACAGTGACAATGCTGCTGATAAGTCTACTGCAAATTGCTGGTAGTAAAATTTTGTGGTCGCCAGCCTGGAAAAGTCATAATTGTTGATGAAAAATGCAGCGGATGGCTGAACACTGCCACAGACGTTAAACATCGCCAACTCGTCGACGATTTGATTCAAAATGACGGGAAAACCACTCAAAAGCGTATCGCAAAACATATTGAAATATCCAAGGAACGTGTTGGCTTCATTATTGAACAATTGAGATACCGTTAAATCTGTGAACGATGGGTAGCACGCCGTCTCACAGACGAGAACAAACAGCGTCGATTGGAGTGCTCTGCGAAAACTGAAGTTTGAACCGATTCCGCACCCGCCTTATTCCCCCGATCTTGCACCGTGCGATTTTTACTTTTTTTGTCTACTCAAGAGATACATTAGGAGTAATCGCCTCGGACGATGAGGTGACGGCAGCTATCGCGTCCTGGATTCGGGAAAAGTCGGAAGGAGTTTTCAGTTACGGAATAAAAAACTTGTTACACGTTGGGAGAAATGCGTTAAGCTCAACTGTATATGTGTTGAAAAATATACATACGATTTTGAAGCTTAAGAATGGTATTTCAATTTACTCTTTCCCGATCTTGCTATTTGTTTTTGTTCGTTTCAAAAAGAATGTGTGCATAACTTTTCACCCTCCCTCGTAGAAAGTCATTGAACATAGAAGGCTGTACACACACTTTATATGGGTGAAAAACGGAAAACCATATTCTAACGGTAATTCCGTGACGTTCACATCATATAAACAGAGTTGATTCACAGAGTATGGCTACTGCAAGGGATCATAAAATCGATTCAAGAGGTTGAAAATTTAATGTTCGCTTCATAATAGATGATTCAATATCGACAACCGCCCGAAGAAATGGGAATACATTCTCATTTAAAATTTCCATACGCGCAAATTAAAATGAAAGCTTATCGTCCTAATGGATATTTTTATTTCGAACAAAATAAAAAGAAATATAATTCAAAGGTATTCATCCTCACTATGCCTGAAGCATTGATATTTTGTTGCTCTATTTTTCTAACTCAGCTGACGATCATACTGAGCTCTTGATTTGCTACATTTTTAACAATTAATATAAAGTAGCGATACCATTGATATGATGATAACAGCTTGCCAACGTCACAATACTTCAAGGTCTAAGATTTTCTTTCTATCATAGATATAACTATTTCGGAACAATAAGAGCAATTGAACTTTCCGTTTACGATATAGAACATAAAACTAATTTTATATTTAACCACTGTAGAATGTGCAATATTTGCTTCTAACCGCTAAGTTAAAGGTTGAAGATATGAAACGGCAGATGTTCTTCCTTTAAATATATCATGATATTATTAAGTTCTTTATCCCATTACTCAAGCTTTAGCACTAATTCTTGTGAGGTAAAATTTTTCTCTACAAACCTCACATATTTTCATTCAGTTACACACTGAACATTCGTTTTATTTTTTAAAATACATATTTTTGCAACTTAGTTATTTTTGCTCTTTCTCCCCTTTTTCATGAAACCAACACTCTCTGATAACATTCTGGCTAATGGCCATTATTATAAGGATACATTCTACCGTACTCTGGCGTTAAGCAGTGGTTCAGCATTATAAGAAAATATAGGATTGATACTGCCCGCTGATTCACCTAAATATAACTGATGATGACATTATAGTGTGTTGAATCACGTTTTGAACTTGAAAGTACATCAGGGGATAGTATCAATGGTGCATATAACATAAAAACCTTATTGGTAGGTTAAAATTCTCACATGTGGTTATATTTCGAAGCGGTCATTTCCCTGATTTTTAAAGGGGAAAGGTGAAGGTCGAAGGCAAAGTGGCAGAGTTGGCAACGAGGGTATCTAAACCGTAGGCAACTAGCAGCATTGCAAACAAGTAATTACAAAGGTCTTTAACAAGGGATAAGGCATTGTGCGGGCGCAAGGCCAACCGCCTGTCTTCTCCTCTCTTACTACCGGTCCTCCACCCGCCTCCCCCAAAACCCGCACCGTGACCCTCGTTTGCGTGCTCTGCGACGAAACGATTGATTGTCTCTCCTTGCCCTCCCTTCCGTCGCTTCCTCACTCCGCCGGCCTCATCTCCATCCCCAATCTTTCGTGTCACCCTGCCGACCCTCCATTTTAACGCGATTTTGCACTCACGTCCTCCCGACCCACCTTTTGCCGCCGCACGCCGGCGGCGCCCGCCATCGCTGGGTGCCCAGTCGCCCCCTCCAACTTCCCCCATCCCCATCCCCAGCGCCACTCCCTCCCCCCTGCATCCCTCCCTCATACCGTCAATGTCTCCCCCATCTCCACCCTCCTTCGAAGCGATTCACATCGTGGGAGGGCATGGACGTATTTTTTTCCAAGAGACCTTTCGGACAGTCCGCGTGTTTGGGATAGGCAAGGACGAAGAGTGCACTTAACCGATGTTTTTCCTTTTCTCCTCTTCACTTAATCTGCTCCCATATACGCGAGTGTAGCTGCGAGTGAGAAGAGTTGCGATACATAAGTTCTCCATTGGAATTCTTCAAAAATTATCTTATCCAAAATGGTAGAGATAGAAAAAGAGAGATGGTCATGAACACGAGAGTGAAAAAATAAGAGAACGAATGTTTTTTACGGGTATATTTCACATAGCTCCTCTCACTGGTTGAATGGGTAAAAAGCTTACTTTACATAAGGGTTCAAACCACGCTTTTTTCTGGTTAATTCTTACTTCACGCAGATCTATGATTGCCGACACCACCTCTTTATTTATTAATTCATATACACTCTTGATTTCCAACTATTACGTTTCACCCTTGACAATTTGACAACAATTTCATGACATGAAGCACCCAAACTAAAGCAAACTAAATTGGTCTTCACTACCTAGAAATAGTACCCACAAATAGTACATGTAGTGTAAATACTCTAAGCACAAATGCGCTACTACATTTGATTGAATCTGGCTACATAATCTTAGAGGTTTTTGGAAAAATTCATATGAATAACTGTTTATCTGTTCTAATAATGCCCCTCAAAAACAAAGTTAAATGTATAGAGGTGAATTGCCTAAAACATCTAAAGTTTTTAGTGACGGTGGGAAAAGAAAAAATATAATTTCAATTTTTGCCATTCCAGTAGTTATTAGTAGAATAAGTACACTAATTCGATGAATATTCTATGACATAAGTACTTATAGGTGAAACTTTCACCGATAATGTGATTCTGTTCTGAGTTATCATCTTTTTCGATGGAAACGTTATTTCGCAGCATACTTCTTCAACATTTTTACTAATTGTGCCTATAAACTGCCTCATCCGTGAGTTCACACCTTATAGGAAAAAAACTTGTATTGCATACCATAATTTAGAGGTGCTCTAAAAAAAATATAATTGCTGGACATTATGCTGTTGTATAATCCGAATAAGTTCAGCATGTTTAATTGGGGTTTAGAAGATTTTGTCAAGTCCGATATAAGTCGATGTTATTTTGAGCGTGCTTCCTAGAGCGATATTTTAAGTAAGCATTTATTTATTAAAAATAATCATTTCCACTGAAATTACTATTAAATAGGGATTTAAAAAAATTTGGTTTCACCCAATTCCTTACTTTCTCGAGGTTTCAACAAATTATGCAAAATCTCTTACAGCTTAGCAATGGTTTTGTGAATATTAAGGAGCATGCTCAAAGATTATTCATTATAATAGAAAATATTTACATATTTTGGTTCTGTATATTTTGTTAACGCTACAGA
This sequence comes from Platycnemis pennipes, assembly GCA_933228895.1. NCBI lineage: Eukaryota > Metazoa > Arthropoda > Insecta > Odonata > Platycnemididae > Platycnemis > Platycnemis pennipes. Next base: position 72,076,503 of record OW121856.1, on the reverse strand, counting down.
GGAACATGATATTTTCATATTTAACACCGACTTACATCGAGAAGTAATCACTGATTAGTTTTTCTCCTTATTAAACAGACCAGAGAAATAGTGCGACTTGTTACTATATTAGCAAATTTTTGGTCATTTATACAAATAATTATTATATTATATATATATATATTATTATTATAATTATATTATAATTATAATTATATATTATTATTATTATTATTATTATATATTATATATCGATTATAATCGACATTCTTCAGATTTGGGAATATACATCATTGGAGCAATAACGACAAAATGGGTTTTACATCTACGAAGATATAAATCCTCTGTTAATCAATTCTAGGTAAAATCGTTCAGCAATCTAGTTCATTGCATTGACAGTAAAGGTTTTAGAACAGAGGAGAAACATTATCAATGAATATGATAGAGGATATTCGTAATAAGCATTGAGATGGAAGTGACTTTTGACAGCTACGACAATTTCAATAGTGCCGATGAGAAGATACGCTCTATGTTTTGCTTTCGAGCGAATGAATATGTCACCTTGAAATGGACTGACAGTAATGAGAGAAATGCAAAAGGGAAATGTATTTTAGAAGGAAAAATATAAAAACAAAATTTCTTGCTACGGATGGTAACAATGGCAGCGAAACGAGCATTAGCAAAAATAATTTTAGGAGTGAAAATTAAGCGTATTTTTGTACATTGCTTTTATGAAATGAACTTTCACGCCAAATATGTATTGGTTACAATTAATGTTTTTTGAGGTACTGAGTTACTGTCTTTCCAGGTATAGATACACCCGTAAAGGTTTCTGAGTCAAAAAAGTCAGTCTTAGTACCTGAAGAAAAGTGTAAACCTCTTATTCAAACTCAAAACATAACTAGCATCGTTTATTGGCACATCAAGTTTTGTTTCTGAGGAAGGGGTGGCAGATCGAAGAACATCTTCGCATTACAAATATTTGTATGTCTCTTCAGGTCATGGGATAGTTTATAAAGGTAGGCGTACTAAGTTTTGTATCTCTGGAATCTCTAATGCAGAGAAACAGTTTTCTTCATTGTTATTTACACTTCACACATTGGTTTTCTCGGCCCGTCAGACGTAAGCGCTTTTTCAACACTAAACCTTCTTTTAAAACTACAATGACAAATCAAATAATCTTTTTTTTTGAGAAAAATGTATACATCTCTCAGCAGTATTCAAACAGTTATATGATGCGTGCAAATGATGACTTTTGTAATTTTTCAATTTTTAGGCATGAGGTGTTTCTCAATTCTTGTGCATTATGGTCATAATTATACGTACACTCTGTTTATAATTTATACAGCTCTTAGCAGGTTTCGATAATTTATATTAGACGTATCCAAAATAGCTTTTGCATTTTGGCAATGTTTTATGGATAGGATGTATCTCAACTCTTGCGCATTATATTCACAATGACGGAGTTAAATTAATTACCTCGACAAAATTTAATGCAGTACGGCACCTACATGTATAACAATGAAAAGCCAATTAATAATAACCAACAAATATAGTCTCTGCCAAGATCAGTCTCCCTAAAACAATCATCATTTTATGTGATTTTTTTCAGCTCTGAAGCAAAACTCTAGGAATCGAACTTAAATACATCTGATGATATTAGCCTAAAGTTTTCAGAATAAAAAAATCACAATTACATTTAGCATAAATATCAAACCAAGAAAGAAGAATCCATGAAAACCTGTCGCTGAAGAAAAAATAACAAGCGAGAGTAATGTCTCAGATGTGGTAGATAATTTTAGATAATTTCACGGAGCAAATTGTTATTTTGTCAGATAGAACATGGTATAGTTATGACATGGCTATATGGTTATATGTTGGAAAAATTGTGGGAATCTGTTGAATTCAGGATTGATGTATGTCGATACATAAAGGGTGTACATATCTAGCTCATATAATTGACGTTCAAATAGTCTTCTAATGCATGCTATGCTATTTTTAATGGGCCTATGTTCAAATAGTCTTCTAATGCATGCTATGCTATTTTTACTGGGCCTGATACAGTTATTATTTAAATGGCTGCAACACTCTGCTAACAATTATGAATCGTCTTTTATTTTTCACATCACCTTCTGGGAGTTCCTCTGATGATTTTTTTAATATTTCTCTATATATTCAAAGCTTGATAATGAGACCTAATCACAATATGTGATATGATTATGGAGTATGTTCTCATAGCAGTAAATAAAAAAATTTGTAATTTTTCAAAGACAAAAATTTGCTGACATTTGTAATCCTAGGATTAGTGTTTATTTTCGGAAAATTGTAAGTTATTCATCTGACATATAGCTATGCGTTCAAACTCCAGGCAATACCACCGGAAACTTCCACATTATTGTGTTCACATAGAAGAGCACGCGAGTTTCCAATGAGCTACAGTCACCGCTATGACGAATAGGCCGGAGCATAACCATTCGTACAACTGTCGATTTTACGCTGAAATTGAGTCAACGCCGCCAGCACGTTCATTAGATTCGCACGGAACTAAAAGACGGGTCGCCACCACGATAGCACAGCTCAGGCAAATGCGAGTAATTGGGCTGAACAAACAGAACACCCTCCCTAACACTTGCAATTCAAAAACACATTCCAGCGTGCTGCATCAGCCGCGATCATGAGCACGCAAATTACCCACGAATATATGCAAATTCATGAGAGGAAATGTCATCGCCGAGTCACATGATTAATTGGCAGTCGCCTAAACCCGACAAAAAAGCAACATAGTTTTGGGATTTAGTTCCTCCTTGCGTGCAAAACAAATTAGGTTTTTTGGCGTAGATGGAAGAACCAGGAGAAAACTCATACGCTCTGAATGGAGGGAAAAATGTTCGTCACGAAAAATTTTCATGATCCTGAGCAGTATGAAAACTATTTATTGATGAAAAGGTTATGACAGGGAAAATTCATTTGGGCAGGAAGAGTTTTCGTCGTGTGTGCTTAATTATAGTAGTTTCGCCACGGCGTCTCGCTGGGACGTTGACCCCGCAAACAGAAGCATCTCCGGTCCTTTGAATTTGCCGGTGAGCGCAGGCCAGTCTAATCCGGAGGATTTCAAACAGGTACGTCGTAAGCCCCACCAATGAGGGAGACACAGCCCCTCCTCTCCAATATCCCTCCCAAACCGTAATCGCCATCCTCATCCCATATCTCTTATTTCATGTTTAATCGAAGAAAGGGCATAGCCGTCCCAAAATGTCTCCCGCGGCAGGGTTATACACTCACTCGCGAGTGACGGACGGGGACTATACGCTAGGCGTATCCATTACAGAGCGATTCATTGTTCATAAATAATGTTCCAGCATTCCATTAACCAAGGTTCTAATCTATATCATTAGAGGTTTAAAGAACTTTTGAGGCATGTAAATTATAATTGAATTTTGAAAAAACGATTCACTATGTTCTCCAAACTCTTTGCCCAACCTTGTCGCTAACCACTGTAACAATATAGCTGAAGATAAAATTTTAATTCAAATTCTAAAATGGAAAATTTGAATTGAACAAGAAGATGAAATTTTGAAAATAAATAAAAATGCAATAAATTCCTGGTCTATCAAAGCATTTTCCTTACAGTTCTCAATAATTTTACTGTATATATTAGGCATTGGATTTATAACGCTTTACTTTTTTCCACCATTTCATCAACCTTCCAAGCACTACGTTTCTTTAAGGATAAGCATGATTCTTCCTTTTTTCGACCATTTCGGGTGTGACTTCTGTTTCTGAATCTTACTAGCGTTTTAGTCAATCTTTCTTTAATTGATACTTTCAAATTCCCTTCACCTTTAACCATTTTTTATAAAACCATCTTTTTTACGTCTAATTTTCTTCCCTCGTCCCTTATACTTAGTTTATCTTCACTTCTTCCCATTTCCTTCTCCATTATTCTCCAATTGAACAACAACTCTTGACACAAGTTAACCTTTCTGAAAAATTAAGAGTTATAATCGCTTTCTGTGCTACGATTACATTGAAAGTAAATCCAAATTTAAAAGTAGGATACCAAGCATTCTGAGTAGCCAAGTTAGATATGTTAAAAATCATTCAGCATTTATCTTTAACGGGAAGTTAGAGTGCCTCAGGATTTAATATCCAACAAGTTAAGACAGAGATGAATCCTTACTACAGGGTGCGACAGAATGACTTCCCCTATTTGAGAACATTGTCACCAAGGGCAGGGTGGGGGTACTGCGTTTGCGCTTGCGTATAAAGACAGCAATGCTCATGCCATTCACAGTTCACAGCATGGTGAGGCAGGGAATACAGCGTGCTTTCATGGTAGTGGAATGTATTCAAAATGGCGGATCGCTGATTTCGACACAGCGTGCCTTTCGTGTTCGCTTTTCGCTCGCCTGACATGACCTCGTTCCTGATAAAAAAAACAATCCGCAATTGGGTGTCAAACTTTAGACAGACAGGTAGTGCGTTAAAGCTGACATTTACTGGCCGTCCTCGGACTTCAACAGGACCGGAAAATGTTGCTGCTGTGAGAGCTTCGGTTGAACAGTCTCCACGGCGTTCTGCGCGGAAACATGCTACAGCTATCGGACCGAAGTGTTCGGAGAAGTCTGCAACGAGAACTCAAAATGCACCGTACAAAATTGCAGTCACACGAGAACTGTGTGAACAAGATTGTGAAACCCGTACCGCTTAGTGTCGAGAACTTCGAACCCTGTCTCGCATAAAAGTTTTTCTCTTTACGGACGAAACACATTTACACCTTTCAAATGGTCAAAAAGCAAAATTTCCGATATTGGGCCGAAAATAACCAACGGGAACTTCAACAACGACCGCTCCACAGTCCTAAGGTTACAGTGTGGTGTGCCGTTTTTGAGTTTGGTGTGTGTGAGGTCCGTAATTTTTTTGAAGATAATGGTGTTACTGTAACGGTTACGCCCACTCGATATTGTGGTTAACCGAGATCTTTCTCAGGCCTAGATTGGGTGATCTTTTCCATGAACATGGAAACATCCCACACCTCTCGTAAATCCCTCGGAATTCTGAGAAAAATGTTTCCTGGGCGCCTTATTTCTTCGCGTGGTGACATAGGGTGGCCCCCTCGTTCTCCTGATATGTCCCCGTGCGATTTCTTTCTCTGGGGCTACTTCAAATCCAAGGTATACCAACATCGTTATCAAACTCTGGAAGCCCTTAAGGAGGCATAACACAAGAAGTTGCTGCTATCCCACCCGAAATGACCCACAGGGTCATGGAAAACTACTGGGAGAGACTTAATCAGTGTACCGCCAATAATGGTCAACAATTAAATGACGTCATTTTTTTAATTAATTAATCTAAAGCTGCATTGTATGCACCATTTAGAAAGACATACATTCTTCTTGTATCTTTCTTGATTTGGTTTTTACTCAAATCACGCATCCCAAATCGGGGAGGTCATTCTGCCGCACCCTGTTTATTTTTCGTTCGCATTTCATTACGTGGGGGAGGCAAGGTCTTTTATGGAATTTTGGACGAGGCAGAGTGTGTGGATGGTACAGGTATTTATGGATAATTTTACACCGAGGTACTGAGGAATATTGTGTAATAGAGGTAAGATATATGCAGAGAGAAATGGATTGACAAGAGAGCCACGTTGAAAAAGGAATGTAATGTAAGGACCCCTACTGCATAACTTCTATCCTACCCGGTAGAAAACTCAACAACGAACAATTCCTGGATATAGAAAGTACTCTTTGAATGATGAGTTTGGAATAATATAATACGAACGATGCTGCAGTTTACCGGAAAAATCAAATTTTCAGATTGATCACCACTCCTCCTCCACACACCACATACTCCAAATCTCATCACTTAAGTATAGCTAGAAGAACTACGGCTGGTTATAAATAACATTTATATTTTTTGCAACGTGAAGTTCAGGAAATTATCATTATATAAACCATGCAGCCACAAATTAGCATTATTGTGATCTCAGCTGCCAACTGATTCGGCCAATTTCACTACCAGCCTGGCAGCAAAGGTTTAGGTGACCTGTTTCCCATAGACATGGCTCTCATACCAGCGCAAATAAGATGCAATGCTGTATGATCAACCTCACGAGCGGGAAGCTAGCAAGGTAGTTTCTGCCCAGCTAAACAAATGTGCTTAGCAATATGTACGTATGTCCGCATTGTTCCGTCACTGTGTAATACTGAGGCCACTGAAGTGGCCGCGAGGGCACACTCTCTCAGACCTGAGGAGCACGTTGGTACGACCCCATCCAGCTGACATGACGCATTAGCTTCCGATTCAACCCGCATAACGTGATTATAGGAACAGACAGCTGGTGGCCATAACGGCGGAAAGGAGAGAGACTTAACATCCAGTCCAAGAGCTGGAGGCATGAACTGCTGATGAAGATTTTGCTCACTCTAAGTAAAATTAAAATGTAGGGAAAAGTTATTAAAAAACTATCATGTAACAAGCCGACTCCTTACGGTGAAAATATTCGTTCCAAAAAAATAAATTTAAAATTCACATAACGACTTATTTAAGCATTCTGTCGAAGGTATAAAAGCCATAAATATATTCTATTAGCATTATTATACTAATTCAGATAATAGCTAAATATTTCCTAAATACCATCAATTCTCTGGATCTTATTATTAAGTAAAAAAATCTTATTTTTTAGGAAATCTATTGGAAAACAACTTTGGATTTTTTTCGCCAAGTATGAAATAATTAGTCAATAATTTTAATTTTCAAGGAAAAAGATATTGCTAAGGACTAGGATAGAGGGCAAGAATTTTTATGTAAGAAATGAGATGGCTACTAAGGTCTCATCACTAAAACAATCAGGGTAAAAAAATAAAATATACCCAAGGTTGGATTGAAAATTTGCGTGGCGACTGGATCCTTAATTTTGACAATTTTTTGGAAAAAAAATGTTTAAAAAAAGAACATCATATTATTAAAGTTAAACTTTTAAATAGCTAGTAATAATAATATTGGGTTATATTAAACACGAAAAATGTATAGGTACAGTATAAGGGTCAACTGTAATATGTTATCAACATGCATAGCTATTGCACGTGAAAAAATAATATCATCAGGTATCAATCCGGACCCCGTCCCTCTAATAAGTTAATTAGTTATTCTCCGCAAGTAGTTGGCTTTTAGAAATGATATGATCAAAATAACAAAAGGTGGGAATCACATAATGTACTGATACGTCTCATATATGCAATAATTTTAAATAAAATTATTGACTCGCATATCTTTTTATTTGAAATTCCCTCCACAAACTCATCAAGTCACATTCCGCCAAGAGTCTGATTGTTGAAAGGATTTGACAACTTTCTCGTTTTTCAAGCAAGGACCCCAGAATCACAGAGAAAAGAGACGCTTAAATACTTAATTAAGCGTATTTTTTTCTTTCGCATTGAGACGTTCATTACCACACGCGCTCGTGCCGTATTTGTCTTAATCCGCGGCGCCGACGAAATATTTCTCACAACTGTTTCTCTTCCTCGCTCCCGGGACCGGGGCGGAGGCGAATTGCCCTCAAAAGCCCTCCGGTTGAACCGTGCGCTGCAAAGCACTGGCAGAGCATGTGGTGAGCTCTTCCCACCGCCGCTAACCCCTCTTCCCCCACCTTGAATAACTCCCCTACATTGCGCCTCGCATGTCGCTGCTGCCGGCACCGAGGTTCTTACGCTAAAAACTTCCTCCGAGAAAGTTTGTTTCGGAATGCCTCAGGCCAACACTCAAAAGAAAGAACATCCCTCATTGCGACAGCACGCCGTGCTCATGGCCCAACGCAAGCGATGATAATTACTAAAATGCGCACTGGCGCATCGCCGAGCGCCCCCTTCCTAGTTCCTGTTTTTTTGTGCATACGAAATTGCAGGTGCACCGTGGGGCTCGCGGAGGTAGACATTCATTGCACTCTCTTTTCGAGATGCAGCTTAATCTCCCTCCTGGGTCATCGCACGTCTGCGAAATTCGGTCACGGTATAGAGGGTGCCACAGACCCTAATCCCCTACACGCCATCAAGGATCTTTTTCACTGATGTATTACCGTTCTAGGAAAAAATTAATTTAGCATTGCTAAGCTCAAAGAAGCAGAGTTTACCACTGAAATTCTATTCAAGAATCAGCCAGCCGTTTTCCTTCAACCTGGTACTCAGTCTTGAATACGCATGAAAAACAATGCGACTCTTCTTGTTTAGTTTGATACGAGTAAAATGCTAATTCCAAAATTTAATTTCTACACTATAAGTTCTCATGCATGGGTTCTTGTATTCGAGCATGTGTGCGTGTGGCAATGAATAAACTTCAAATTTGAAAAAAAGGAGAAATGTTATCAGCAGTGATACCTCTCACCAATGTTTTATGATACCTTCTTTCGAAACCGAATGGACATTTAGGAAAGAATCTGCATAAAATCATTTTCCATCAATCTTCCTAATATATTTCGCCAACTATTATATCAATGGGTGATTTGTAGGTGTCAAGTTTTGTAAAAATCAATATTCTGGAAGAAATAAAACTCAATTTCCAAGGCAAGCTTCTTGTTTCTTATGCCTAAAAAAAACTTTAATATTCTCTCCTTAACATTTTTGAAAACAATTAACGAGGGGATCTCTGAAATGAGTGTAATAAACATTTTTGACACATATTGAATTATTCATTTTGATAATACATATCAAAATGTCGCAAATACTAAGGAAAATGTTTTTCTCTGCTTTGATGATTAAATTGCATTTATATCCAAATGGGTATTTATACTATTTTTACGAGGAGATTTTCAAGTTTTGTCCGCAGCCAGACAATGTTACGAAGTAGGAAAAAGTAGCTAGTAGTGTCATGCATAAAATTATTAACATGTAAACACTTATAATAGCAATGTTTGAGAATTTATTTTTCCTACAAAAGGAAACGCCACTCGCAGATAGTTATTAATTGCTTCAGTTGAAATCTAAATTTATTAAAATTCCAATATGCCAGAAAAGTTTATCGATATATGATAAAAGCCAGGAACATCGGCGAAGATCTAAAATTGCCGTTAAAAAAATCAATCTTTCCTCCACCTGCGTCTATTTATGCATATATTATAGTCAACTGAAATAAGAAATTCAAAATTCCATCAATAGAGAGATCGAGATTGCGGAATGACTCAACTTCAAATGGCATTAATCAAGTTCACATTCCACACCGAGTCGATTTTTTTCATGCATAAATTATCATAATTAATGTACGATTTGTTTGATGCATGTTGTATTCAACCAACAGCACTCATCCAGATATGGAAGAATTTATATGAAATTTTTAGTAACAGCATTTGCAATCGAGCTATTTTCCCAGGGGATCAAAGGTCCACCATGGGGTTTCAAATTGGGAGAAACCCAAGAAAAGATTAAATGGTAAGAGGACAGACAATCAATTGTTGAACATTGACTCTCCCGGATAAGGAGGATGTTGAGGTCATATGTATAGTAATAACCGTCTGCAACGGGCATACGCTCGCACTGCCACCGACTGAGCATCGTAGGATTTGCTGTGACAATTGTCCCATTCTACCCCATTGCTTCTCCCCTGGGGCATCTGCTTATTAAGCGTAGACATGCGCCGGCTTCGCCCCCTTGCTTGCCCATAGCCCTTACGCGCAAACGGATCACGCACAATCGAGATTTCTACTTCACCCTTTGGCTTTGGAGCAAGAAAACTGATGGAAAACAAGCGTCATTTCAACCGCGGGGATTAAAATGACAACGTAAAATGGGCAGCGACGATCTACTCCCTTGTATGTATGCATTTCTCATGCTAGGAAATCTAGGAAACATACGAAGGAAAGACGAGAAGGGTGGGAAGGACCCATGTAAATAATTAAACAGCACGGATGGAGAGAGGAAGAGAGAAGGAGGGGGAGGATTTTCAGCCTGGGTCGACCTCGAGAAAGGACGTACGCCAAAGGACGCAGGCTAAAGGCCGCGAGAATAAAGAAGGCCGGTCAAGATGAAGTCAGGAAGGAATGGAGAGCCCGCCGAGAAGGGGTAGGAGGAGGTATGGAAAGATGTGAAAGTACTCGGATAGGGAAAGAAAGATTAGAGGACGAAAGCTGGGGGAAAGGACGTGAATGGCCGAAGCAGAGGGTATTGGAATGAGACGTAAGAGCAGGAAATTCGAACGAAAGGGGAACGCCGAAACGAGGTCCTGAATTGATAAAAAAAAATCAAAGGATGGAGGACGTTTCCACAAAATTGGAGGAAGTCGATTGGTGAAGGAAACGGTATTGCGGATTGGTTCGTTTCGGAATTAAAGCACTCCTCATTAGGGAGGTCACCATCGCGGAGAGAATAAATTAATCTCCAGAATAGTATAGATAGGTCTTGACAGGGAGTCAAATAAGAAAAACTGAAATGAAAACTTAAAATGAGAAGTTCACCGATACATTTGATGGCGAGTGATAGCACGTGCGATCCCTGAAATATTTTTGTCCACATAAAGGAAACTGATACTAAATCAGAGTATGGAAATCGGTACTTTGAAGAAATAGTCAGCAATCTCTTACCTCATAACTCAGTTAGTGTCCTACTACTGCACTTATCCACAGGTAGATGTTGGTAAATAAGTAGATACCACTTAAGTGTTTCAGGAATGCTGATTCTAAAGTTTGTAGTGGCAGCTGTCACAAATACCTACGAAAAAACCGCATTCATGAGAACGGCAACAAAAACAGTAATTTACTTATTATTGAATTATTAATTAATTGACAGGATGAACATTATTGTGTACGCACAAGTACTCAATATATGGGATTTGTTAAAACACAAGCTCCGTATTTTCAACCCACTCGGTTTTCATGCTGTGCTATCGGTGACCAAAAACAAAATCCATGCCACTATCAGTTTTCTACAACTAAATTAGCCTATAAACATATGATCTTTCGATTTAAACAAAAAAAACAAAATTTGTAATTAAATAATTTTTTTATATTAAAAAATAATTATATTTGATTTTTACCAACGCATTTGACACTTCGAACGAGCCTGCAATGTGGAGGCTAACCTGCCACTCCTATTTCAGTAGTTCAAAACTATACCCAAAGCTTTGTAATGGAATGATGTGTGTGGAATGGATAAAATGCTTATTTCAAGTCACGAAAATGGCAAACAAGGTGACTCAAACCATTCAGTTGTCCATTTCGATCCTAGTTCCATGCACTTTCGCATCAATGAATTGGAGAAGTATCAGTCATGGATGAGCTGGCGATGCTGAATCACGCTTTCCATTCACTGAGGGTAAATAGGCACCTGTCTTTAAAATATTCTACGCCAGCAAGAGAATTTTTTCACGCTACAGAAAAAATGTTTCGTACGCACGCATTTATTCCAAGCCAATTAATGGTTCAAATATGCTGTGAACAATTTAGAAGTCTCCTAGTACTTTAATTAAACTCCGGAAGGAAAAGTCATACTTTACCACAGAATAGTAGACAACAATTCCTCCTACGAAGGAAATATTTTAAAATAATGAAAAGTCATCGGTAACATATCGAGTGGTTTTAGCAATGAAACGACTTTATTTCCAATTTACTCGTATATATGTACTAGAATGACACAATATATCAGAATGAATGATTAACTTTTATTAAAAAACACGATATAATACCAACGTATCCACGAGACAAGATAGTCTAATGGATGAAGCGTAGGGCTTAAATTAGTAGGATGGTTCACGTCCCGACAAAGCCTATTGAAACGTTCTCGTAGACCGAATTTGAATGTTTTCAGGTACCAGAAACTATGAGTGGCACTGGGTATGAGCGTGAAAATTTTCTACCGCGCTGTGTAAAATTCACATGTTGTGGCAAGGGGTCATTAAATTTTTTATTTTAATTATTAAATGTATTTTTCACTTTATTTAGGAAGTGTTTAAAGTTTAACATGCATAATCAAGTCAAAGGTTTAAAGCATAGCACAATATTATACTTGAATTCTAGCAATTTTAATTAATTTGAGGGAAATTAGGTGGCACATTTTTTGTATCGATATATATATGAAAGACCTCCAATGAATCCTCCGCATTTATGATTACAAGAGTCACTAACAATATACGAGCATATTTACCTATGCCATGTTTAATTCCAATGCTAAAAAGTATAACACAAAAGTAGGCTTAATATTACGTTAGCAGGTATGCAGCAATAATATTTTATTTTAACATTCATTTCCACCAGATTAATTAACTTCAAATTATTCCAACAAGACAATACCTACACCGTGCCAGCTAGTAGGTGTGATTTGGGGAAACGGTGACAAGGTCATCCTTGAAATTTTTATCTCTTCATATTAAGGAGTTATGGAAGAAAATTCCCGAAAATTTTGAAAAAATGGCCCGTAGGGCCAAAACCGCTGGTCCAATCAGGTTGAAAATGTGGGAAATCACTCAGTACGTAGTACTGAATGCCCCCTACCCTTCTCAACCTCCCTAGGGGGTATATAGGATGACCTTGTCACCGTTACCTCAAATCACACCTACTCCAGCTATGTTCAATATGCATACGATCGATGTCTCGATACCGAAAATTCTTAAATAGCGGTACCCTTTAAAATGGTTTACTCTCCAAAAGCCTACATGAACCTTCTCGATACATCCTTTAATTAAACATTTTCCGATTTTGGTCAGAAATTCGAAGTGACACCGAACTAGTTATGGTGATCGATGAAAACATATTAACTTCAATTATGGATATATCTTTAATGAGCATAAATGCACGAGTGTACACACTACCATACCTTGAAGGTAACTTGGTTACTGTGATAACTGAACTAGCATCCCATCTCGGGTTACATTTCTGGCAATGGTAGAGATTTTCACAAGTAAACCTGTCCCCACTAAAGTGCTGCGTAAAAGACAGTACTCGCTCCGTAGATAGGACGTTGAAATTTGGACATCTTGGCATGCCTCGCAGGCTAATGCTGACGCCGGGTTTCTCTCCACCCTTCCTCTGTTCCCTAAAATATTTCCGACAATTATCAAATACCCAATCATCCTAAAAGACGTGCATGACTTTAGCTGTCACTCCCCTCACCAGAATGACCACAAAACCTGATTGAGTTATTCTGGACCTTCTCAATGCTCGTCTTTTCAATTTTTGAGAAATTGATAAAGAGAGGGTAAAATACGGAAATAAAAATGACAGGCAAACTCACTTCAATCCTTTCTTCAAACCATGGCATTGAGAGCATACATTTGAAAAAACCTACAATGTGGGAATACTAATGTTTCTCTCACTGCGGATTGAGCCCATATTTTGGGTTTTATTCCCATATTTCTCAAATAAAACATGCGTTAGTACAAAACATAGTGAAACCATTAGTCGTTAATCTGCATTTTCACCAACTCACTAACATATCGGGTGTAGACCAGACTTATAAGTCACATACAATGAAGCTACACTAAAATAGCATTGCAATTACCGGTTTATGATAAACGAATAATATATTCTTGTTTGGAACAACGGAAGAAGAAGCCAAAGTGTTCGCCGAGCTTCAGAGTCCCTGGTCATGTGAAAAGTGTCTTACCATGGCCCGTTCATCACGCCGTGACGCCACCCCAATCAAAACGCGTGAGGTGTGTTCTGGTGAACAACTTACTGGTATGCTGAAAGAATTATCTTTAACTGTTAAGGAGATAAAAGAGGAGCAATATGTGATTAAGAACTCACTAACAGGTTTGCAGGATACGGTTGGTAGTTTTGCTAGGTCCTTGGAAGCAATTACCTCCTCACTACTATAAATTAACTGACACCCTAAACCATCTGGCAAACAAAAATGAGTGCATGAAGATAAAACTTGGTGAAATAGAACTTCGCCTGAATCGTGTGGAACAGGAAAAGCTACGTAATGTCATCGAGGTACGTGGCATTCCAATTTCAAGGGAGGAGAATTTTGAGCAACTTGTTAGCAAAGTTAGTGTTGCCCTTGGGTTGCAAGTTGACGTAAATGACATCGAGTATTCTTTTCGAGTTAGACCTATTTGATCGTCTGATCAATCTCAGGTTTTAAAACCTACCCCTATTGTGGCTCACCTTATAAGGGTCAGTACTGCAACTGTTCTCATTCAAGCTATGCGTTCTAAGTCCAATCTAACCATTGGAGACTGAAATGCCGAATTGGGACCGAGCAATCGAAGTTTTTGTCAGTAAGTCCTTATCCCCATTAAACCGAAAGCTCTATGCAGCAGCTAGAGTCTTAAAGAAGGGCGGAAAAGTCAAATACTTGTGGTTACAAAATCGGGGCGTATTTGTTCGAGTCCAAGACGGCAGTGAACGTATCCTCGTCGACTCGGAAGAAGAATTATGCAAATTAAATTAACATGAGGCTCCCCCGTTACGTTATTTGAGAGCGAAGTTAATATTAGTCTAGTAAATTACCAATCACTTATGTGCCATGTTGATGAATTCCGAGTACACGTTACCTCCAACCCTGTAGACATTATCTGAATGACTGAAACATGGCTAAAGCCGACTATCTCTGATGCCATGGTTCACCTGGATGACTATCAACGGATCCGGCACGATAGGGTTGGAAAAGTCGGTGGTGGAGTCGGAGCCTTTGTTCACCATCGCCTGCAACTAACTGTATTAGCAACTTCGCCCCTAACCTACAAGAAACGGCCCGAATTACTGGTCGAAATACCTGGGGTAAATCTCTCAAAACTTTTATAATTCATTGTCTATCGACCACCAAAAGTTGGGCATATGTCAGATACTGAAAATATATTTATGAAATTTAGCCCAACGTTTAAAAATATTGTAATTGTTGGAGATTTTAATGCTGATTTGTTCCGAGATCACTATTACAACACATTTTTACATAACTTCATATATCCCAATGACCTTTACCTTCTTCCATTTAATGCAACTCATCATGCTGAGCATAGCCATATGCTCCTTGATCTATGCATTGTTGATTCGCAAGAAAACGTTTCTTCTTTTTATCAATCCCCTGCTACATTTCTCTCAGCCCACGATAAAATTGTATTAAGCTATAAATTCAGTGTAACAAAAAAATCTCAACCTCCTATAGTTGTTACAAATAACAAGTGTTTTGATTTTGAAGGCTTCCAGTGTGAGTTGTTTAGCTTTGATTGGTAAACTGTATTTAACTCCCTGAATGTTGATACAATGTTGCATGGCTTTAACTCCTCGACTGCCTTGATTGTTATGCCCCTAAACGATTTATACAGGTGTCCTCTAGCTCCATGGTTTTTTCCCAGCCATAAAGGAACAAATCAAAGAAAGAGATTAGACTTAGACGTCCCTTTGTTCGGACGAGGAGTAAAGCCCTTCACCAATTATTCCTGAGACCACGTAACCTTGTAAAGCGCACAGTTATGAACTCTAAGCGACTGTACTATACATCTTTTCTTTCTAATCCAGCTAATCCCAATGACCTTTGGAAAAAACTAAATAATTTGGGGCATATTAGAGAGTCAGACAATTCAATGGCAGATGGGCTCTCACTAAATGAAGTAAATACTTATTTTTCTACGAGCGGTATCCCTTTTTCCAGTCCAACCAATGACCACCTGATGTATATTCCTTCTCTTGATGCGTTAGTGGCGTATAATGATAAAAAAATTTACTTTCATTACGTCACGCCAGACGCTCTGCGTAAGTTACTTATTGGGGCGAAATCAAATTTAGTTGGAATAGACGACATCTCTGTTAGATACTTGAAAGTGCTATTTAACGTTGTAACTCCTGCTCTACTTGAAATATTAAACTCCTCGCTGATGTCCGGCATTTACCCCACACTTTTGAAATCTTCCCTAATTCGCCCTATTAAGAAAGTTAAATGTCCCTCTTCCCCTAGTGATTACGTCCGATATCTATACTTTTTGCCACTTCTAAATGCCTTGAAAAGATTTTTTTACAAAACATTAGATTATCTTGCTACAAATAAATTATTTGACCCATTTTAGTCAGGCTTTCGCAAAACTTTTTCTACTCAATTGGCCTTAATTTAAGTTTCCGATGACATAAGATACGCCATTGGCAATACTGGTGTTGTTTGATTTTAGCAAAGCCTTCGATTGTGTAAACCTTTCTGTTACAAAAAATGAGAAACCTTAATTTCTCCTGCTCCTCATTAAACTGGTTTTACTCATACCTAAATGGACGACGCCAATCTGTAAAATACCGTAATGGCAACTTGTCTGAGTGGGCTCCTATCTCTTGCGGTGTACCTCAAGGGACAGTCCTGGGGTCATTGCTGTTTTCGTTGTACGTGGGGGACCTTTCAGCATGTGTTACCAGGTGTACATACACGATCTACGCAGATGATCACCAAATCTCCCGCTCGATTTCCCTGAGACCATTAGACAAGTAAGCGAAGATGTATCTGCCACTGTCTCATGGGCAGGAGATAACTTTTTAAAAATAAATAGCAATAAAACTAAATCCATGATTATTGGTCATTCCAGGGTTATGTCTAGACATGATATGGCCGAACTGCCTATGATTGAGGTCCAGGGAAATTGTATTCCTTAACCCAATACGGCCAAAAACGTAGGGGTCATCTTCAGCAATACTTTGTCTTGGAAAGTTCATATTTTGTACGATTCAAGTAAAGTTAAGGCTACATTACATCAACTGAAAATTCATAAAAAGTTACTGCCTATCCATGTAAGAAAGTAACTTGTCTCCACCTTCATTTTTCCCAATTTTGATTACTGTTGTCTCGTATTTTATGATCTCACAGCAGAACTTAATACTAAGCTTCAGCGTCTAATGAATTCCTCCGTCAGATTCATTTACGACTAGCGGAAAGATGAGCACATAACCCCATAACAAGCTCTCTTGGATGGACATAAAAACCAGAAGAAAATTCAAGTTGGCCTGTTTCATGTATTCCCTACTCAAACATGATGACCCACAGTACATAATTAATTTTTATCCCAAGAGAACCATATTTCCAAATATAGTTACTAGAGCCGACCCTAACTACCTGCATGTCTCACATTATCGGTCCTCCACGTTTCATAAATCATTTACTGTTCAAACTTGGAACTGCATACCTATATCTACTAGATTCCTCATCGCTGCCCCAATTCAAAAAGTAATTATTTACATATCTAACTTGTCCCCCATAAGCCGAATTCTACTAATTTCAATGCTTATCATCATTTGTGGGCTGTAAAATTGTGGTATATTTTCCAATGTTAGTTAATTACTTCTAAATTATTGCATTAAAATATTTAATCCTTATTTCATTGTGTGAACTTAATTTAATACACATTTTATTGCATACAATAATAGTTTAATGCTCATTTCATTGTGTGAACTGGCTTCGTTTCTCATATTTCATATTGTGTTATTTTTTGTTTCTGATGTTTATTGCATACATAGGGCATTTTGGTTTTTTTGTAATACCCAATTGTAATACTTATTTCCTAAATTGGTTCTTTGCGCACAAAATTTGAATATATTTTGAGTTCAAATGTGACACAAGAAAATTTGTTCATATCGGATATCTGTGAACAATAAATTACGTTATATTAATATATTATTTCCGTGTAAACAGATTTGAAATGATGAAATTTTTCATTAAGTTGCAGCCACTAGCGACGTAGAGTATCGGTCTTGCTGTCGAAAAATAAATTTTACTTTCATTTACAGGACCACATGAATTTGTGAGTCATGAGATATGCTCTCATTCATTATGAGTTAGTTGGAAATGGTGTACTCATTGGGTCGTTTGGATTTGCTATTCCTCATGGAAAAAATATGTGCGAAAACGGGGCAATATGATATAAAATGAGATAAATTGCACGCAATTTATTTCAAGCATACTTATCTACAGCAATAATTTGTTCTGCCCAAGTAAACAATGAATTCACCCGTAGCAAAATAGTAAACCAGATGTTTAGCAACATGAGATTCATAAAAAACATCAAATTCTCAAGTGCTATTTAAAAAATACCACGAGCTTTATCAGCTGGCACTGAGGATATTATCTAAGCAATAGATCTGGATAAATTCAACACATCTCCAACATGAATCAGACATTACTCTTCAACAAAGTAAAAGTCAACTAAAATTTGAGGTTATCACGGTTTATATGTTGCTATAGAGTGACGGTGGTGATAGGCATCGTATAAAATAAAAAAGAATAGTGGTCTGGGTGGAAGATGAGGGCGGCAGTTGAAAATAAGGCGGAAGGAAATAAAACTGAAACGGTGTAGAAAGAGGAAAGAGATAAATGACGGAAGAGGAAGAGAGGGAGGGATGGGCGGAAAGGGACGAGGTCGGAAGGTCAAAGGGGCGGACTGGGAAGAATGAGAAGGGAGAAGAAAGGCGGGGTGGATGGGTAAGGAAGGGGTTTGCAGAGAAGGACCAGTGCTGGTGAAGGAACCCACCCCCCTCACCCCCAGTTTGGACGTGACCACCATACCGGGTAGAGAACACGGATAGAAAAAAAAGCGTTACATTTTTTCCCCTGGGATGGCCCCAAGGCAGGGCAAGCAGCGGGGGTGCCTCCACCAGTGGCCAACAACGCCCACCCAACCCCCTGAGAAAACCCCCAAGAAACCAGCCCTCGCGACCCCCGGATGTCTCCTCACCCGCACCGATCTTTTCCGCCACGCCGGACGGTCTACCTCCTCCGCCCATCGGTACCGCCCTCCTTGCAAGTCGTCTCTGCCATGGCCGCGATTTTTGGTGACTGTCTTCACCACTCCTGCTCAGGGGAAACACGGCCGTCTGAAACGCGGAACCGCCTTGGTCGCGGACTAAATTATAAAACCGAGTAACGTAGCAAAGGGGAATTTTCCGGAGGGCTGATGTTAAACTTTCGTTAAACTAAAAGTTCGGGAGGAGCAACTATCACGATTTGTGAAGAACTACAAAATTGTGTTATTTCTAAGACCGTGAAATATCAATTGTGCACCGTATTCAAAGACGTAACACGGTAACATATAAATGCACACTGATTGACGGGTAACACAGATATGCATTCTCAATTTTTTTATCTTGGAGAACGTATATTAATATGAATGATATCCCTTCCCTTCGCTTCGAATCTTCAGATAAGAAAGTATCCCTTTTCCAATCAATCATGTACCAAAAGGTACGCGTTTCTTCTTCTCCCCCAAGTGCCTATATAACTTCCCTTTTATAGAGTTTTCCATTCAAAAATACATCAGTCATTAATATTCTTTTTACACGAAGCAGATAAAACTTATACATTTCCCTTTCTTTAAGTTCGTAGTTTTCTATTCCACGTCATTTTCTATAACACCTGTGTTCCACTATCCATGCTCAGAAGACCCAGTTTCGGGGGAAAAAGTGCCTCAGAATGATTAACGGGATATTTCATTTGAATGGAAGAGAAAAGCAACAGATGCAGAAACAAAACTAACAATAAAACATCCTCAAGACTGAGTCTTGGTCATCTGAAAGCAAGCCAGCAATAGATGTAATTCATGACGAGTCAAAAGACGTGCGGAACACTTGAATTCCCCACACTCTTTTTCACTCATACTTTCTGCAAGTATATCATAATGCTTACAAGTAAAAACATCAAATGCAGAAGAGGGCATTAATAAATAATAAGATCCTGTTTCAAAATGTCCAATTCACAATCAAGGAGAGTAAGCCCACATTCATAAGCACATATATACAAATTAATATAAAGGTGCATCACGAGGATATAAGGTATAAAGGCTAATGGCCATTTTTATTTCGAACAATTTATCACGAACCTTCTCCAATTTCGATAAATGGGCTTTGGATAAAACAAATCATACTTTCTATCTCAAACACAAAATTTAATAATGTACAACATATCAACACATCTTTTTTTGAATTCATCACTCTCAATATTATCAGTTAAACTTTAAGCAACAAAACAATGCAGGCAATAAAAGGATAATTGAAATTTAGTAGTTGGATAAATAAAACTAAAATTTAATGCTCTACCAATAATTATCACGTAATTACATTGCCATTTTGGTATTTAAAAAAGGCGGTAACAAGCAAACAATATCATATTAATCGGATTTAACAACTGCACTGTAATATTTAATTTTCATTTTACGAATGTTAATTATTGATACACAGAATTTTCAAAGTTGATGCACTCTTATATTTAAATTTCGTCCTTCCACCGGTTATTTAAATAATTCGCTATTACTAACTTAATAGCTACCATCGTTAAATCTCTTATGAAGCAGTGCCTACGGCAGCGCAATGAAAGCAAGCTTATCATACTCTGGACGTTTAATCTCAGGATAGTATTACTTCCCTATTAATCCTAATTTTCCCAAAAGGATACACAATGTGAGCGCATTACATCCATTCACAATTTCGAAAGGTCGAAACGCATTTTTCGAATAATCAATAGTGTGGCTAATAGCATCCTTTGGTTTTAGCTCCTACTCTGCGTTTTTACTCCCTTAATACCCTCATTAAGCATACTTAATAAGAGCCTTACTTTCATGTGATATATTAGAAATTTTAATTGGTTTCATACCTGAAATGAGCAACATTCAGTTGTAGATATTCAGGAAAGGAAAATTGTTGAGCTACAAATAATGCTAGACCAAGCTATAAGGTGAATTTGAAAGGAAGAGGAAACTAATCCATGAGACAAAATATAGGATGAAATATAACATCCTCATTATCCTCCTTGACAAAATCAAGGAGGATTCATCAGTAATGCGTCTGTAAGTAATCAATAACCTTTGTATGAGCTGGAAAAGATCGCAAATTATTTTTTTTTAATAGATACATGATCACGCATCTCATGATGTGGCAAAAACAAATTTTACGATTGAAAAACTCCAAACCTCTTCAGATCTATTTTTCTATCCAAAATATTCATTGTCATCCACGCTTGACCACACTTTCTCACTTCCTCTATTATGTATTTCACCAAACACTCAGCACTTATTGCCTTCACCATCCAGCGACTAATTTACTCAATAATCCAAGGTTCCTGGATGACACTCGATTCCTTCACTAACAATTTTCAAGCATAATTATACTACCTTATATTTTCACAAGGTAAAGTATTGAGATTTCAACCTACCTATCCGTGGTTTGACTGTAAAATGTCTTTCTGGATCATGGAATGTGACTTTCTATTTCCTGCAAGTGAATTCTGGTTAATCGAAGAAGAAAAAATATACATTGCTTGGAAAGTCATGGGGAAAACGCCCGCCCCTAGAAATAGCGTAGGGAATGAGATGGACGATGCAAAAAAATGAAAAAGATTAGAAATTATACATCTAAGCCTATCACAACTGCTAAAAGATTTTTTTAAATATGTGAATTATTTCGGACGTCAATATTGACCACAATAAAACAAATGCAACAATACTAATGATAAATACCAACATTAATCCTTATCCTTATCTTTAGTACAGACGTAATTTCAACTTTAAATGGACGAAGAGAGCTTTAGAATTTCAATAAAATAATCCACACAACTACATCCTACTACGATGTCTTTTATATCAATGATTAATGCAATCATTTTCTTCTGGAAAAAAAATTAAACACTAAAACGCTCGAATGTAAACTATGCAACGCAAATGGAATAAATGATGTTTAAAAGAAAGTGGAGTTAATTATTCTTCGTATACACTATGTATCCTTATCTATCAAATATGTATTACTTCTACCAATTTATTATTGTAACGAAGTTACTCTCCATCATGCATGGAAGCGCGATAACTCCAAATGTATAGTTCAGATCTGATCATAACTACATACGATTATTCCGTTATTATATCAATGTACGTGTACTACAGTTAAATTTATTTTACTATCTTAGCAATGTATATTTGGACAACATAAATAGGTATTTTTCCTAGAATCATAAAAAATCATTTGTTAAATTTGTGTCTTAACGTATGTCTATAGTACTTTCAATTTCCTAATTCTATTAAACAATCACTAAACACAAATGATTTATGCCACAAATGATACACCTGCAATCGAGTGAAAAATTCGTAATCGAAGAATTTTGGATCAATCACATTATTTTATAAATGAGGCATTAATGTTAATGTTGGGTCTCTTAACAATGATGTGGATATTTAGTAAAGTTCAAATAGAAAGAGGATAAGCATTGCTCTTCCAAGAAAAGGAACCAATACAAATAATATTCGATAACATCACCTTTTCCATAGACCATCTATGTAATAGTTATATTTTGACAATTATATAATTTAAAACGTGAAAGTAAATGAAAGAAAATGAAATAAAAGAAAATGAAAAAGGTAAAGAACTGGCGAAATAACCATAGCCAATACACTATGACACTGATATTAAAAAAGATAACGAAGAATCTCATTAGTGAGCAAAATATTACTGAATACCAAGCCAAGAGAGTCTACTAGCATGAGATTGTATGATATTATTTGAACGAAATATCCGAAATGAATGAAAAAAATAACATGATATTTAGACAGAGATGACGCACCAACTTAATAATATCTCAGACGCGGCATTCTTTTACTAACCGAATTTTATGCATTTATTCTATATATTCCACTCTTCTAAACAGAACTTGTTTAATGTAGAAATTCTCTCTTCCTTGGGAATACTCAGCATATTAAACGCATTATGCCAATTAGACAGAATTTAACGGAGGAAGGACTTTGTTGCGCCCCAATGAACCCATTTAATGCAAAGTGGGCTGAATTAATCCACACCCTTGGCGACGAGTATGTGGCACACGGTTTCTCGTCCATTTTTTCACCTTCCTCCGCATTTTTACTTTGTGCTCTTTTAATTTTAATATCAAAGGCGGTAGCCGATGGTATTTTTATCAAAGACTCACGTAATTAACCACTACCTCCAACAGAATGTTATTTGACCCGTGGAATATTATTATCCCACTCCATGAATCTGAATTAATTGTTATGCTTCACTTGAAAGTTGGCTCACAATTAATGAAACGGCATCAGCATCCGTGCCATCTGTATGAAATCTTCCCATATTTTTAATGAGTACACCGATGATGATTTTAACGAGGAAAATATTCCATAGGTTTTTTGATAGCTGTTACTCATTCAAATCACAAAAATATCCCAAAGCTATTTATGATTCAATGGAGTTTACTCCTTTGTATCATGTCTTTCTCAAACGGTGCGCCATTATAGTATTATGATTATGAAATTTTTATTAAATTACCTTAAATCATGGCTGCCTTATACCAGCAAAATGAAGAACATGCCATCTTATGCCGCCCTAAATGGTGTTCGCTACATCATTAATTGTATTACTTCCTTCATTTCTCACGTTATAACGAAAAATAGACTACCTATGCGAGAATATAGGAAATTATAAATCGATTTAAAACAACTATGGGGAATTAATGAGGTAATTTTTATCGCATCAAATGTGTTTGGTAATGGCGCTGACTTGCATTTGAAAAAAATTCAAAATTTACAGAAGAAATCATTACAGCAAGGTATCTTTCACACTTATGTCAAGTATTATGAACGCCTATGCGTATAGTTTATTATATCCTCACATTCATAATACAATGTATTTTTTTGTCTATACCATGCACTTTCTAGCTAAGTATCTACTATAATGCGTGCATTTTTACCTACTAAATTATTAATGTAATTCGTGCATTTTTATCTACTAAAACTACGTTAATCAATTCAAATCATATAGCAAAAAACTAAGAATTTATATGTTTCCATTGCAGATATTTCATATATATATGCAATTAAAAATTCATATTTACATATCTATCTGCATACATTCAATTGAAGAAGTGCAGAAACAATTTACTTCAACAAATAATATTTGCAATTCACGCGATGATATAAAAAACTTGAATTCCTTAAAGACATATTAACATTGTATAAAAATGCATTAACAATTACGCTACAATGTCCTGGCCTCCATGAAAATGCTTTATCAACTGAAGGAAATTGTGGAGAAAATGGGAACAGTGAAATTGTAAATAAAATTGTCAGCCGAAAATACCAAAATATTTCAGCTCACTTCGCCTGTTAGAATACTTCCACAATTGTAGTAACAAATTTTTATAGTAAATACATCTAAACATAATAGAATTATTTTATGTAGGCTAATGAATTTTTTTTCATTCCAGAATTTAAATATTTTAAATTATACCTGACTTCTATCCGCAACAATAGGTTACACGGCGACTCAGTAGAACTTAGGATCGGATAAGGTTATAGTCTAAGCTGTGGTCTGAAAAAACTCTTTACCTCCGCGATACATTATTTTCAGGCATATTGTCGTTATTTTCTTCATGAAAAAATTTCAAAAGATGCTTAAAATAATATATGAACATAAAATGGCACTTTTTTGATTATAATTTAAATATGCTCGGTGTTTCGGTTGAATAAGAGAAGTGCTTCACCCTCACTTATCAAAATTAACATTCGTCAAGGTTACCTTGAGTGACTGTATGTTATTGAAGCTATGATCTCCTCTTTTATCTTTGGATAGAGAATCATGCATAAAGCATAACCTCTCCACTCATTCCCACGCATATTAACAACAAATGTCAGGCGGTCTTTGATCTTACCACTAACAGCAAGATCCAACGGTGATGGATTACAGCTTGCTGGCCCAGGAGCTTCCGGAATTTCCAGGCATCTCACATTGTAAATGATGACATAATATTTGGCTTTGTGACATTTCATATGTATTTAAGCAAAGTTAATATAAACGCGTGCTGTACGATTGACGAGCTTCATTAGTGAAACATATCTTATGATTCTAATATTTTACATTTTAAAATGAATATTTCATGGAAATTAGTGTATTTATAGTCTATAGAGAGAAAGCATAACAGAGCAGCTTTGCAGAGAGGGCATGGTATGAAAACTAATTGATTCGTAACGATACCCGGCTCACTTCGCGGAAATAAACATTCAAATATATTTGGTTTCCGCTGTTCGGTTATGCGTACTGTGTCTTTCAGGAAACCATAGGTGTTATACAACAAGGAAGCTATTCTCCAAAATAAGCTATAATTGTACAGACTTGGAATGAGATGAATGAGTCCTTAATACATCGTCACCAAGTTAACTTGTGATGCAAATGCTGGTGATCACTAATTTTGAATCCCCAGAATAAAACTGATTTAGTCACAACTGCGTGGATTAATGGCACAGACATGACCCGTGTATCCAAGCTACACATAACAAAGCTATTGATTAACAACAAATCACAAGTTCTAAATAAAGAGAGTGAATAATGGCTAAGAGTTAAAGTATAGCTGTTAAACATTAGCAAGGACTCTTCTACGTGCAATAGTTCTAAAAAGTTGCCAGCCGATAGAGAAAAAATGATTCGTAGAAGGTTGTCGAATTTTAATAATTGAAAGAGTGAAATCAAAATTTCCAATAGGAAATGAGATCTAACACCATTTCCAAAGCATTCTATAAAATAATTTCTACTTTTTCTTCATTTATTATTTCGACCAGAGTCTCGCTTTATCTATAAAAGCTCTTAGAAGGGTTTCTAACTATACCTCGATCTCTTCTATGAAATAACTGATTGACGGGACAAATAAAATTTTGAAAGGCTTGTAAACCTAATCACCACCAATATCCCACCAAAAAAGTATTCACGGGTTTAGGCCAATGCACATGTTCAGTGAATAAAATATTTATTCGATTATCCCTTTATACATTTAAATTGGGTCAGGAGTCCATAAAAACATAGTTTGCAGTGAACACTAGCGTACTCCTAAAATTGTATTATTTGAATGGCAATGAGTTTTTTTAATGATCCTTACCAAAATTAGGACGTAAAAGCCTTAAATAAAGTATTTTCGGTAAGAGATCCAAAATAAGAACTCTGACTTCGAAAAACTACGGATATCCATGCGGAAAAGTGTGTTTAGCCGATTATCTTCTCTGACTGAATTAAATGTAGTATTTATTAAGATCCCTGCACAAAATGTAAAATATATATTTATAAAGTAAATAAATATATATAAAAAATAAACTCCTGGTGGATTTCATTT
Organism: Platycnemis pennipes; assembly: GCA_933228895.1. Classification (NCBI taxonomy): domain Eukaryota; kingdom Metazoa; phylum Arthropoda; class Insecta; order Odonata; family Platycnemididae; genus Platycnemis; species Platycnemis pennipes. The sequence continues at coordinate 72,050,485 of OW121856.1, read as the reverse complement.
TTTACCAGAAAATTCAATTAAGGTAATTTTTAGTTAGCAATTATATCATAGCTCAAATTATTAGAAAAATTTTACTACGTTTTCAAACATTATAACTAAACGCACCCATTGGAAAAAGAAAATTTGAAATGTTTTGCCAATAATAAATATTATTCACCTATTGCAAGATTAAGTATTTTATATAGATAAAATCCCATCCCAAATAAAGCGTTAAAAATAAATGTATATTTCGAATTGAAAATATCAACGTTTAGGACAGCGATTAAAAGCAAAAATGACTCAGGCAAAGATTCCTATCCGAGAAATAACTAATAAGTTCGGTTGAGCAAAGCCAAAGAGGAAGTACAGTGTCCATCTTGTCAGGAAGATGTGAGAAATATGAAATTCGTACAGTAACCATCCAAAAACAAAAGGATAAAACTCTCCCAAAAGTAAACTACAAAGGTTTTCTTGACAGCCTTTAATAAACGGTGCAATGGGAAAATCAACTTTTTATCGAAATATCACTACAATACTGAGCGCACTTTATTTTTTCTAAACGTATTTTCATATTTTCCTTGATGGAAATTAGAGCACTGCTGCAGATTTAATTAATCTACTAGCAGATTTAGATGTTCAGATATTCTCGGATACAAGCTCACATAGATATCAATCCAAAAATATAATCGCCTAAAAGTTACAGCCACATTTCTTTGCCTTCTTACACATCCAGTTAGTAACCGTTTACGATTACCTAAATCTGTTTTTCCTGGGTATTCTCTTTCAGTTTATCTACTAGTAATAGGTTCCCTAAAATGCTTCCTGTTTATCAAGGTATTAATAGTCCTGTTCTTAATTTTTTATAATTAGATAAGCATCTCAAGAATTCAGGCATAATTTCACATAGCAACTTCATAACTTTCCTTAATTAAATAAAATTCATTATTAATAAAAAACTAAATAAAAATTCAAGAACAAGGGTTTTGATACACTCCAAATTTGAATCCCCAATTTTCTTGTCCAAAGTTAAATTTTCAGCATTCTTAGGACCTTTTACCCTAAATATTTTTTTGGCTTGTGTTCACTACAGAAATAAAGGGGAAGTATAAGATACTAATAAATAAAAATCATACTGTTTTTCCGTATATTACCACTAACCTACTTTCTATTTTTAACAGCCATTTGGCTATTATACAAAAGCAGCGTATATTTCTCAGTATACTCGTCACAAAATAAGAGTCATTCATCATTTTTAATGTGCTATTTAATGTTATTTTCAATGGTCTTTTCATACAGATATTGTGTCGTAGATACTTTTAACGCAGCATGCCAATTATAGGACGCGATGAGTCGCAACGTGCCCAAAATTAATCTTTACCTATTCGAGAAAACACCTTCACTCCTTACTTCCCATCGACCTCTGATGACTTCAGTTCACGCACTGTTCCCTATGACTGTAAAAGTAACCATCTGCAAGGACAGGTTTTGCAAACTTTGAAGGGGAATACAGCGCTCCAACAATCCTCATCCGGAAACGGACGTGAATTGCCCAGGAACCATATATATCAGCACCCGTAATCGCTGCAGAGCGGGTCCAATCCTTCCCTACGTGCAAACTTTCCCGTCTACGCAGTAATCAAAAGTCCCGACGCCAACTTTGAAGACAACTGCCGCACTGATTAATTCGCTCTGCTGCCACCGGGGCGCGAATCCAGGGCACGGGCATAGACGTTGTAGCAATTGTAGAGCTCACTTAAATTTGGATATCACGATTGACTCTCACCGACGACATTTTTCTCGGAATGTGAAACCAATTTTAAACTCAAAGTTTCACGCGTCAAGCAAAGCTTTAGCAGTCAGGTATTCTTAATTTAAAGTTTTAAAAATAAAGCAGTCCAGAAATGGAATTTCATTCTCAATAAGGTTTTTCCATATAGCGGGTAAGTAAGAAAGGACGTCCAAGTGAGATAAAGTTGTAATTTATTCCGTGCTTTAGCACTTTTACACATTATAAAGAAAATGCTTTATGCAAATAGATCACAGCACGCTTTAAGGTGATTGTTTAACGAAAATAAGCGGAAATGCCAGAAAAATGTTACAATAGAATCAACTTAACATGGAAAACACATTGTCATGATATTATCTGAAGATAAATAAAAAGAAAGTCGAGCTTCAAATGCCAATGTTCAAATGTGTAGGCAATGTTCATGTTGAACGTTCAACCTGGAAGATATGAGAAAGTATTGCTAAATAGGAAGCCGAATGGTCGAAGCAAGAAGGGAATAGTCAGCAGGCAAGTCCAGTCGAAGAAGGCATTCTACCAAAAGAAGATACAATCTGGGAACACAAGCATGGAAATAATAAAACAATTTATTACCGCACACGTTGCTTCTTCGAGGCAACGAGGTGCATTCGGTTACAGCAGTAGAGTAGTGAAGAATGGAAAAATTCAAAATGTGCTATAGCTGAAGAATGATAAAGATCAAATAGCTAGACTATGTGACTAAAAAAGAAGTCTAAGAAGAGCGAAAACACATAATCTTGATGAAAATTAAAAGAAGATGGACAATCTAATCGATCATATGTTGAGACGTGATAGCTTGACGAACACGATCGTCGACGAACAAGTGAACGGGAAGAGAGACAAAGGTAGGCCTTGAATGAAATGTATGGAACAAGAAGTGAAGAATGTGAAAGAGAAGAAACATTAATACAAATAGGTAAGCCAATCGTAGAATCAAGTGGAGAGGTGCGTCCCACTAATCTACAGATTAACTGAGGTTGATGGTACGGAAATACATATCTAGCAAAAATAAATTACACCCAGTCGCAGATGATATTGTTGAGAAAATAGATTAGATCATAACAAATGAGATTAAATACTGGAGTATAATTTCTTCATCCTGTCAAGTGTCACTGCATTGGTTTGATGTGTTGACGTCGCTGAGGCCTTGCAACGGCAACCACAGAAAAGCAATTAAGCCAATCAGCTATTGCCGAACAGGTCTGGATTGAGAAAGGACACAACATCATTTTCATAGGAGCCAACTAAATAGAGAAGGTACTTTTTCAGACTGATTACGTCAGCCTTAAAAATTATAAAGCCATCCAAATTTTTTTATTATAAAGGTTTTAACAATACGACAAATACATGGAAGGGATTGTTGCAGAAACGCAACAACAAAAACTACCCACTTAAATCTAAATCTCAGTGGCGATGGTGTAATGGTGTAAACCCCTCGCCTGCTGCACCAAATATCGCGAGTTCTATTCCCACCATGGAGAGTGTTTCACTACCCGGGGCATAGGTATGCGTTTTGTAGGTACTCCTGATAATGTTACATGTCCTGGGGCAAAGGGCAAACGTGATATTTCTGGTATCATTAATGTTAGTAGATAAAATAAAAAAATGAAGCCAAAATAAATTATTTAGACCGGAAGAAGCCAGATGAAATTCAAGCTAAATTGTTGTCATTACATCTTAAGCAACGAAGCGAAACCCGATATAATGCAACATTAACGCAGCAAGACCGCTAAAACTCACGGAAAATATTGCTAGAGTATTATTCTTATTCCACACATAAGCTGTGTAAATCTCGATTTGATATTCTGCGGAGCCGCTTGAAAGAAACTGAAATTGATTTTAGTAATCGTGGTAGGTTGCCGCAGCGCAGAAGTAAAAGATCTTTTATTTTGTCCTCGCATGGGAAATTGGTAAAAGTCATAGCGGAAGCAACAATAAGCATGCGATCCACAGAAATTTTACATTCAACTTTACACTATCCGCCGAAATTGCATTGGCGAGTAATAAACTAACTAATAATGAATATTGATAATGACTTCACTACTAATTCGTATACAAAGAAACAAATGGAATATAAGCTATGAGCGTTTTTATGTAAAAGAATGGCTCAGAGGTTAGGTATGCATGGGTTAAGGAAATGGGCTGCTGACGGATAGGCATGGGCAATTTTACGCAAGGATTGAGAACCGTTGCTCCAGAGGCTCCAGAGTCATCTCCAGTACACAGTAAAAACTTGCACCGCGGCGATTGAATATTGGATTTGGGGTCTGAATAAAGTATAGAAAAACAGCGCGTTTCTTAAAACACGTCAATACGAGTACAGAAAGCGTATAAAGCGTATCTCCACTATTGCTACAACTTGATCACGAATGGATTAAGATCATAATCTTGCCCGCTTAAAGTAGCTGGACGAATTCAAATAATACATTTTTGTGGCTGACTCGCAGAATTATTTCTGCCCCATCACTAAGAACAAGTAGAAAAATAAAAGGAACGTGCTACTTAAGGGAAAGAGTGAAGGCTCGTCTACCACAGGCAATACCCATCCTCAGCTTAATACTATCGCCGATACGAAATCTCCCTCATCAACCATTTTTTCCTTGATTCCTTCCTTTAAGAATTATCACGAATGATGACCTGAATGCACCACTATGGCAGAATAGTACGTAAAGGTCTCTTTAAGAGATATTTTATTTTTAAAAGATATTGCACTTTGCACATAAGCTACAATCATTGCATAAAAGAGAATTTTTACTGGCAATAATAATGCACATCTAAATTAAAATTAAAAGATCAAGCTTTTAATGGGTTCTATACATAGAATAGTTCAAATAAATGCAAGATGGCGAACGTTGATAATCACGCTTACCACGCTAGGAACATATGTTTTATTAAATAAACAAACAAACCACGCGTATTTTCCCTTAAAATTTAATAGCCGTCTAGATGACGCCTATGCGTTGAAACTAGTCGCACCTAATATATTTTAGGTTTAAATGTTGGTTTGTTTACTTATTTGACAACATTGTTAGTCGCAAATCATTGAAAGCAAAACACATTTAGCTTCAATAATCAGGTCATATTGGCATCGATCCGGCTAATTCTGTTTCTTGGAGCCGTTGCCATGGAAATAGTTCATTAGGAGTAATTATAATATTATTTATCAACGCCGAATATGACGTAAAACCCTGTCCCAGGATTAGTCTGTTACTAAACATATTCCTCTGACCAGTCTAAAATGATGGTTTTAATCATAAACAAGAGTATACTAGTAGATTAAAAATAATTGATAATGTTGACCAAGGTGGAGTCTAAGATTCTATAAAATTCATGAAAAACACATAAAAAGAGGAAGTACATGATTTTAAACTAAATTACGTTCAAATGCCAATTAAATGTCAACCATATGGAGTAGTTAAGTGTTACCATCATATTTGAGGCCAAAGAATTCACGCTACATTCTGTTTCTCTTAAATACCTCGAATTCAAAAGGGCAGAGAAAATATTTTTTGCCGAAGAGGTGGGTCGTACCATTCCTAAAAAACCGTATCTGGCCTCATTGTCATCAATAGACAGGCATTTTTATGCACCCTCCCCCCCCCCCCCTCCTAACCTCCTTTGTTTCTTCTGTCCTGAAAGTGTCTAAATAAAATTCTTCTTTTTGTAAAGGCCAAGATATGAGTCCAGGCAGTAGTTAGAAGTTTACATTGTTTTCAATTATATTTATGGTTCCGATAGTGACTTGGAGCCAAAGCTAGCTCCATAACACAAGTGTTTTTTCGCCCCTTCATGAAAATGTTAAAATTTCCTAATGCTATTTGTAATTATTATATTCTCCCTCCCGTTGAATTTCAACGGGCACATTCAGCCAGTATAAGCTATCGAGAATTCAGCTAATATAACCTATCGAGAACAGTAATCGTTGCGCTAGGTTACAGAAATATATTCTACATATAGGTTTGCGAATAACTACAGGAATGCGGTCAAAATGCCGCTTGATCAAGCTCGGTAAATAATGCAGACTAAATCGTGGCCGTAAATTGGTGAAAAAATCATTCACCGATTTCATGCACTCGTACAATTGCAAAAGAGTGAATGAAAAATGGATCATGCAGAATCAAAAATATTTCCGATGCAAGAACACTTTTGTTGCTTAACTGCACTACTTCAAGGCGAGTAATATCTAGACAACACTTTCAAGGCATGGGAAAATGGAAACTTCGAAAAGGCCAGCTTATCCAACTAACTCAAAGATAAAAAATGAATTTTCCCTTTTAATATTCACATTTATTTACGTAATTTTCTATCGCGTTTTTCGAGTTAAATGTACGTTAATTAATATTCAATTATCAATCTGTTCAAATATTAATAGTCTAATTTTAAGACTAAACTCATCATTTTACTCTGTAACGTCAGATTTTCAAAAAACTGATAAATAGATATTCCATGCTTAATATTGTGCCCATTTGTTTAAGTAGATTATCTGTAGCTACTATTTTTTACGTTGCATTAGGCCCCGAACTAAGGTATATTACGAGGTAGAAAGACAGAGCTAATTAGCCAATACTGGAATTTAGCATCGAGATATAATTCTAGAATAGCCAAACATTTATCACGAAATTACCACAAACCATTATTAGCGCATAAACTGATAAGCATAACTTAATGATTCAATTCTCTTTAAATAGAAATGTGTTCACCAATTCTATTAATAAACCTTCAGCTATGAATACACATTTGTAATAACCTGACTGAGGTTATCCGGATACATTAATTTGTCCAAATGATAACTGATCTAATGTAGTCACATAACATTAGCTGCATGGGCAAAGTATAATATGTTTGCATAGGTTACACGGAATAAAAAACAAATTGTCAATGTTTCGCTATAGCATGCATAACCGGAGGAAAAAAACGCAACGTTCTCTGACGTCATTACAATGACCACTGGAACATAATGTTACTTCAGCACATTATATCACGAGGATTTAAGAGTGCATTCCTTTCCTATTGCTGATGCGATAGCAACTGGAGTGTGAGATGTATCTGAAAGCTGCCAGTAACAAAGGGACTCTTGAAGCACCGACAACCAATTTACTTAGTGAAATATCTGAGCCTGCATTAAAAATTGGAGCTGAATTATTTCGTAAATGCGCATTATTATATTATTACGCTATGACATGACGAATTTCCATTCATTCCCCTTATATTCATCAAGAATAGGTAATAATAGATAAATATGACGGATATTTTTACCAAATTATACACATATATGTATTTAAAACTAGAGGCATTAAAATTCGTTTCCCAGCGCTAATAAAACCTACTATAAGTAGCAAATAAGAGGTGACGATTCATGAATACTCTATTGTGTATCATAGTTCGTTTAAATGCAGCATAAATTAATTTTTTGGCTGATTCAAATGCTTAGGTGCCTTTTCATAACTGCACCAAAGGCGGACAGATTCACCGTACCGGTAAGAGAAACTCACCACTACCGGTTCATTAACAGAAATTTGCGAACATGACGGGGGATCAAATGTTTAGGTTTGATGCGCTGCCTAGCTTAAATTCAACTCTGAGCGTTACCTTATCATCCATGCCCAAATCGAGCCAAACCCGCGGCCTTTGGGTACCAGGCTAATTACTAACCTGCTATCACGCTCAACTTTAATATTAATGATTAAGGCACGAAACTACCCCAAAGTATCTATCAATAACTCTAGCAAAGGTTTCATCAACTCCAACATTTTTACACCACTTAAATAATGGAGCCATTGCATGAAATGCTCACCAATGGTGAGAAGACCCATTAGTTCACCTTTCATCATGAATGTCATCCCGCAACTAACGTTTTTCTCTCCATCACCATCTATCCAGTACTGTTTAATGTTATTTCCGATGTCTCTCTATTGGCCTGTGCTAGGCTATACTTACAGCTCAAATAATCTTTTTTTCTTCAATCCTAATCCATTCCTCCACCATCTCCTCCTACTACTACCCTTATCCATTAACTCCATCGCTTTCCCCTCACCCCGTTCCTTTCCTTTCCCTTTGCAACCCCTTATTTCTGCCGACCATCCACTGGATTCACTCATCCTTCAAGCAGAGGGGAGAGGCAATTAGGGCCTGGACGGCATTCTCTCCCATCTCCCCGCCTCTCCCTCTCTCTATTCTCCTCCCTTCCTATTCTCTTCCTTCCTCAACGCATAAACCCCGCTCCCCCTTTCCTCATCTCCACAGAACATTCGTCCCCAGCTGCCAATCTCTCTCCCTTTTCCCGAGGAAACGTTCCCTTCTCTCGACCCCCACTCTCTCCCACTCAAACCAACCCCGCAGTCTCCCTCATACACCGCGGCCGACGCCAATCCTCCTCCTCCTCCATCCCAACGCCCCATGCTCCCTTCCACCCCCTTAAGCGCCACGCTTTTGGCCACCATCTTCCGACTACGACAAGTGTGGGTGGGTAAGGGGGGGGTGTGAGAACAAGTGTGTGGGTGAGTAAGTGGGGAGAGTATGAGAGAGGGAGGGGATTCGGTGGGCCGTCGTCTGGGAGCGAGTGAGTGAGAGGTGCGGGAGAGTGTGGACTGGCCCCGGAATGGGGTGGGAACGGGTGGTGGTCGGGGAGAAAGAGAGGGAGAGGCGTGAGGGGCCCTCTATGCGGTCGAGTTTGGGAGGAGAGAGTGAGGATGAGGGAGCGTGAAAAGAGGAGTAAAGAGGCCGCTGGAGAGAGAGCGAGAGAGAGAGACGCGAGGTGGAAAATATTTAAAACACACGTGAAAAAATATGAAAGAAAATAATGACGACCTCTCCCACTCTTGGTGCGGAGCGGACGGGGCGAAAAGGCAATGCCGTAAAGCAAAAAGTGCACGCAAGGGAGATGGAAAGTTGTGAGTGTGTAGAGAGCGAGATAGATGGAGAGAGAGAGAGAGGGAAAGAGAGAGATGGAGAAACAGAAACAGGCGCAAAAGAGAGAAGAAAGAGAGGGAAAGAGGAGGAGTGGAGGAAGACAGCGATGAGGAAAGAGGGAAAATTAAAAAGGGGCGCAATAGAAGAATGTCGGAGCGGAGCCCTTAAGATCTTTATTCGGAGGACGTGTGGAGGGTTGGGTGGAGCAGGAAGGGCTCTTATGGAGGAAGTGAAGTTGGGGATAAAAAGGACAAGAAGGGCGAAACGAATAAGATGAAGAAAAGAGAAGAGATCCGAATACTTAAGAGGCATGCCCAAATGAGGAATGTCCAATACTAGTTTCCCTTCGCTCTCGATGAATACTGATCCCATTAACCACCATTATCCCCACCTGCGGAGAAGCAAGCATTTCGAAAAGCGGAATTGGCTTCCTTCATTTCTCTCAAAGTTTATGGCAAAACAAACCTATCAACAAAAATATTTCAAATTCCAAGAATAATAGCAACTTTCTCTTAAAAACAGTCCTTTCACTTTTGTTGTGGCAATAAATACCCAGGTTACTGTTAAATTCAACGCTTTCCGGGGAACAACATTGTGATATTTTATGATAACATTATAACATTCTGCGGGCATTACAGCGGGATGTAGGAATTGATACTGGGCAGAGTCCATTTCTAAGGAACGTACCGGAATACTGATCACACCAAAATTAGGTCTGTGAGTTATTCCGTGATAAAACTACTAAAATACCAGGTCATTCATTTCGTGAATTCCGACACTGAATATAATTATGCTAAAGGAATCTTCTCCCCTTTTCCCTCTCTCTGGTCAGTCACAGATCTACTTTCGACTGATCGTTGAATCAATGGACTTATATCAAGCCTTTGCAAAAGATGCGACACCACATCACCCGAATGCATAAATCCAACTGCGCAAGAATACGGATAGAGATTAGAACTGTCCTTAATAATACGTCCAGAGTTTATATTTCAATATTCATTAGTGGCGTCCGAAAGATTTCCTTCTGGGGAGTTTCATTAATATTTGTGTGCATCATCATAAAATGATATTTAGATTATTATTCACTAAAACAATAATTGAATTAATATACTCTTTTCATCAAGACAATTCAACTGTATTTTTAGCCCAACAAGCAAAATTCTAAACGCTAGTGCAATATATAGTAAATTACAGGAATTTTTTCTGGGGATTTAAACCCAAAAGCCCTTCCCCCCTCTGTACGCCACTGATATTTACTCATATATTTAATTATAAAAAAGATTTTTTCCAAGAGCAACGAGGTAAATCATGATAATCATCTGGATAAAAACAAATTACGTTACACGACAGAGTGCCTGATCAACGACCATTTTTAATTGCATTAAGAACAGTAAATATTAATGAATTACCGAAGTAATAAATATCACTTTTCTTCCTTATGTCTATAAAAAGTGGTAGGCATGTGGTGAGATTTTATTCTTTCTCACTGACTATTTTTTATCCCTTGTCTATCTACTTTAGGTTTGGAAAAAAATCCCTTTATACATAAGGAAGCCTGACTATACGAGGTCGCGTCTTTGCATTAGAAGTGGAATTCGATGCCCAGTCCTATTAAATACGTTTCCCGGTATATTTCACCAAAATGTTACAGTGTGTAAACCTCAACATTTCATCATACATTGGTTTCAGAAACAGACGAAGTATCCCATTTTCCCAATGCAGACACAGCAATAGATTTATCCAACAAGCATTTCGATGCGTTCGTCGGGAATTTTCGAAGGTAGAAAAAACAGGGAGTGAATACCGCGAGATTTCCTAAAGCCAATATGACCGGCAGGGATATATGATATCCCTTAAATGAATTCTAGGGGAGTGGACGTTTTGGAGGGATACAGGGGATAAAGAGGGTGGTGAGGCGGGGGAATAACGGGGTGGGGAAGAGAACACAGAGAGGGGAAGTGGGCTAGACGACCACTGCCCCGAAACCCATGAGCTTTCCCTCATTCCCGAAGCTTTTTATTTCGAAGAGGGAATTGCTGCGAAAGGGCCAGGGGAAGCATCCGATTGGTTCGCGTGCCACGTCGGAAACGGATAGGAATGCATCCATCTGGTAAGGGAGAAGCAACTGGACGAGCACATCAAGGGTTGGGTAGATCAAATAAACAGGTGGAAAGGTTTTGATCCAGTAGAGTGAGGAAGGATGCGCGTAGAGGTTTGTGTAGTACCCACAAGGTTTAGATTTTTGCAGGATTACAGGAATATGTAAGGGGCGAGTAAGGGAGATATGACGGCATGAAGGTTATTGAAACGAAAGACGATACCAATAGAATATTTCATCGGTCCACCCCAGCGTGGAAAGTATTCAGCCCCGCGAGAAAACGATGCAAATATAAAGAATATATGGCCTAGGTAAATCCGATCTGCCATTGAGGGCGAATGTTAAGAAAAATTAAATTCGAAAGCGCATTGGGATTTTGAAGCAATACCGTGGAAATATTATTGACGCAGGAGAGTAAGAAATATCGTCGAGCGTTTAAACCGGCAAGCAATCAGGAAAAATGCTTATTAGTAATTTGGTTAACTTTCTTGGGATTGATAGCCGATGAATACCCGCCATCTGATCGCAGTATTTCATTTGGCAGGATGAAAAGATGTTCTAACATACCTAAATTCGTTAAATGAAGAATGATTCCTCCCTGAGATTTTGATAAAATGAGAAAATAAATTTGAGGGAGAATAGATGAAATTTACATCCAGCATCAAAACTAGAGGAAAACTATCTGCATCCTGTACAACATCTTTTTAAGTTTATTATATTATACAAATTATAATTGCTTTTATTTATTAGTCTCTCATAAAGATTCCAAGCCCAATTAAGTAAATTTTGGGCTATGGAAGGGCTATTTTAATGCTATTGAGCTTAAGAGAATTGGTCCATAATATACACATAATACAATTGCAACTAACCAAGATTACCATTTGCCACTTCATAGGTGTTAAGCCTTATAAAGTTACTGCTGGGTAAATTTTAAGGACGTATTCATTGGCAGAAATAGTGACGTAAATTGCCTTTCAAGTCCCCTCAGGTATTCGAGCGTAACCTACTGCGTTCTTTTGGAGTTCCCAAAGTTGGAGTATTCTCACCATCGCATACCTCCAGTAATTTGGTTAACTTTGGTCCACAATTCCGAAAGGTCAAATACTGCTTTTTTACCTAAGTATCTACAATTGTCGAAGATGATTGAATTTCTTTATTATCAGGACTTTATTTAATTTAATAAGTTTTAATTATTAGGGTTATATCTTCATATCAGTTACCCACCAGAGTTCAAACGTTGGCAATTATAAGCTTAGGAGAATGAAATAAAAATGCATACCAAGAAACATGACATAATTCGAAAACATTATGACATGACTGGTTTCCTGTATCTGCTGGATTGGTATAATTACATAGAACCATGGAGTGTATCTACGAGAGCGCAAAAGAATAATAATGCTTTGAAGTGATTGCTCTTTCAGAATGAAATGGATCGTCAAAGCAAGGGAAATGATATTTGAAAGTATAAAATTTCTCGCGTAAGTAGCAAATCCCATGTATCAGTTTTCATTTCAAAACATCATACTGACCAACCCCCTATGGCAAATTAAATCAAATCGAAACGAGAAAAACTGGAACTTTAACACACCAATGGATCCATTCTCCCATTCTCCCTTGAGTTCATCACATCCTGAATCGCCCTAATATTAACATAAACAGTCTATAAAATGATGAATGAAAAGAAGACATGCTACGGACGTCGGTTGAACATCACGCCAGAGTTTCGTATAACAAAATATTGCGTATCTATTTCACCTTCGGGCAAGTTAAAATTTTAACAAATAGCATATACCAATAACACATAAGCAAATAAAGTGGAAGCAGCGGTTATAGAGTCAGTTAAGGATACTGACGACCGAGCTTTAGTAAGATGGACAGCAAAAGAATTTCAGTCACTGCTATACGCTTTACAAATGCAATGTGATGTATTTGGGAATAAAATTTAGCACATGAAAATGATAGTACGAGATTTTAGATGAAAAAAAGGCTAACTTCACTTTAAATTAATTAGACTAGGAGAGCATAGTAATGAACAGGTAGGACAGTTTTGTTCCAGGAGCAGCAAATATCGAACGGTTGAACGAAGGTATGTATAGTGGTAATGATGGTAGGAGAAGAATATATTTGGGAAAGTAGACGTTCAGAAGAGAACTAATGACGAGAACCTAGAGCAGGGATGTAATGTATAGGCAAGTGAAGAGCTTGATATGGAGTGGCTTTGTTGGATATAAGATCTGGACACTAGGAATAGATGAAGAGAAAATATTAGATTCTCCATAAATATGGCTGCGGGGGAGAATTGCAGAAATGGAAAGGTACTGAATATGGTTGAGTAGGGGAGAGGACTGCTGTCAGAAATTAGGAGAAGGCAGGTTGGAGGACGGCACAGGTACTGATGCAGTATGAAATTCTAAAGGTTTTATTAGAGATTAGAAAGCTGGGTGAGGAAGAAAAAGGTGCTGTGGATGGAATAAATAGGTAGGGAAATATGCCTCCTGGAAAAGAGAAATAGTGTAGAAATGGTCATAGGTGAATGAAATACAAAGTTAAGTAAGGATTTTCATGGGTAGAGAAACTCCATTAAAACCTAGACTCATGGAAAGAACACTATTTCTTAATGTTATCCTGGCTCAAACATTAAAAAGTAATTTATAGCCAATCCAATGTTGCTCCAGACATTGTATTTAATAATATTATCCTAAATTCCACGGTTTATGCCCGTCCTGGTGATTTTTAATGTCCCTTAAAATGAAAGTAAATAATTTTAAGGAGATCGTATGATAGTGGAAGATTCAGAAGACTTTTACAGAAACAAACTTGGGATGAAAAGTACAAAATTTGTCATTAAAGTGCCTAAGCAACATAAGGTTTATCGAGCTCGTCCCAGCCGGGGATGAAATGACTTGTCTCTGAGAAAGTATCATCCCTGCGTCTCCATCAGGATGCTAATAAGTCAGGATTGATAATGTTTTATTTCACGATTACCATTTGCAATCCTTGGACATATAAAGCACAAAATTACACAAGAGATCTATTGAAATTTTCTTGAGAAATCATCATAAGGTATAATTTTATACTGCCGATTTTGATGGTAAAAGTAATATACAATATGTGAAAAAATATTTAAAATAAAATCAGCGTAAGAACTCGGCAGGGGTGAAAAGTTTATAGCACAAAAGAGCACAAAACGGTATTCATTGAACCTAATACGATAAATACGTATACAGGTGCTGAAAGTAAAATTGAAACCATTGTTTTCGTTCACCCTCGTATAAGTTACAAAGGGCAAAGGCCACAAGCAATGCCGCAGGGTAATGACACGGCAGAAGTCGAGTGTGAAGATGGGTAAAATATTCCCCTTCAAATGAGCAAACGATCTCAAACTGTTCCACAGCGTCAAGCCTTTATGCCAATTATTCCAGATATTGCTGTTTCACAGAGGAATGCCAGCAGCCAATGAACTTCAGCGTATATAATGAAAGAGAGTAGCATTTCCTTTTCATACACGGGTAGCTCATAATTTCCTCAGTGAGTAGGAAAATTGAGAAATTTCTATGTGATGTCTCATAAACATGATGCTGGGAAATGATTACGAACATTATAATATCATCAAAAGAGGGTCATTGGCTCCCTAATTCTCATATCCTTTTGGCCCTTGAGGAACATGGGCATATGAGTTACTCCTTTTTTCATTGAATCACATATCTAGGCGTCTCTATTCCCTAACTTTACCTCTCTCATCTATTTAGTGCTATTTCTTCATGAAACCTTATCTCATTAAAAAAATTTAACCCCATATTGAATTTATCTTGAGCATACCGCACCTTCATGTTAATTTTATACAGCCTAAAATCATCCTCTTCCGCTATTTCCCAGCTCCCTCTATCACAAAACTTAAAGCACTTTATTCCCCATGCTACACCTCATTTTTTAATTATGTTTTCGGATTATTTTTGGTAGACAATTCGGATTATTTTTTTTCTCTGTTCTACGAAATATATCACTTCGTCAACGATTATCCGTACTCATAAGAACCCCAGGATCTTTTCCCTTCCCATTCAGCAAAATATTCGGAAATAGGCTGCATCTCCTTTCAATATCAATTTTTACTCTGATTCAAAGATAAGCCACAATACTTCACCGCTGAAAGGCCAAAACGTGAAGAAAGTAGTATGACGTCAGCTATTAATGTTTTTCTATGTATGAATAGATAAGTGTAGTTACAAATTTTCTCGTCCTTCAGCAGCCTTGAAAATATTGTGAAATTCATTAATAACCTTTACAATCAAGCGCAGATACAGGACAAGTAATTTATGCGTAGCTTTTCGATGGATAAATTCCCGGTTTGAAGATTTAGCAAGATATAACAAGAATTCACAATGAAATGAAGCCTTACAGGCAGAAATAATTAATTTAAATGGGTTCTTCAAATATGCTATAGAGTGATTTTTAGTGATCTCGGTAATACTGTTATTAACAACTAAACACATGTTATGATAAAATAAATGAAACCATTTTGCCAAATTATCACGTAGTGCAATACCATTCTTCAACTATTAGAGTAATTATTATTATATTTATCATGCATAGAAATAATTTTGAATAATATTTACCTATTAAATAACGGTAGATTTGTGGACACCATTACAATATTCAAAATAATGAATACGAGAGTATTCTGGAGCGAACTCTTTTGGGTTTCCAAAGCTGGTGTACAAATAGTGGAGACACTAGATCACCTTCTTTCTTCAAGCTGAGCTTCCCTGAAATATATCTATAAAACCTGCCCAAAATCTGCTCACTCGTAAGTGGCATTCTTTGATTATTGACATGCAAACTCTGAAAATTAAGGAATATTAATGACAATTAAATATTTAAACGATACCATATAAAACTATGACTAATACATAAACCTTACTTGCTAAATTATGGAAAAAATATATGCCTTAATTCTACATCAGTGATGTAGGTCCTACAAAAAAAAACATAACGATCATTAGCCTATGTCGTGTAAAAAAGTTTAATAGTAGTTTATACGTTTTTCTTATTCTCATACATGCCCTACTCACTCACTTTTAGCAACCCTGATCGTAAGAATAATACGATAAAATATTAACTTATGTAGCACTTTTTTCTCTGTAATCCTACCACCTCTCAAACACAAAAGAATACGTAGAAGAGTTTAGTGACAGAAGAATTTGCAGAGGGGAAAAACCCTGAAAGAGAACGGGGATGGGTGGGAGTGAATAATCCAGGAGCGTACCCGAAATATTTTCAATGGAAAAGAAAAGGCAAAGTATTAATCTAATTCTGAGTAATCCACTGAATTCAAGAAACTACATAAACTGATTGTTAAGCAGATGAGAGGACCATACTTATAGTTTGTCTTTTTGAGGCATGAAAATGAATATGCTGTCACCTCTGTTCAAAAATATTTGCAAGATAATAGGACAAAAACAGGGTGAACATCAGTTCAGTGAAACGAGAAAAGAGAAATAGAAAAGCCTTTGTTTTTGTAGCTCTACTCAGGATTTAATCGTCAAAGGTCATTTATTTCAACTCAAATTTCGGGTACATTCCTGGGACGATCCCTACCTTTGAAGCGGTAAATTCTCACCAGTGGCCCTGCGGAAAGAGAAAAACGATATATCATTTTAATTGACGATGACGAGTGTTAGTTTTAGACAACAGGTAGGAATGAAGGTAAAAAGTTGCCCCTGATAAATGTAATTTTTCAGATATAAAATTGCTTGATCGTCTTCCAAATATTTACTTAGGTACTCCCTGATCGGCATTACTGAATTGATATCTCAAAGTTACAAGCATTTTGACCATTTATCCCTCATTTAATGGAGCGCCGCATGGATTGAAAGGAAATTCAAAAATAAAAGATGAATTATCAACACCCAACAATATTTAACATCTCCTATTAAGTACTGAATGGGCTCACTATAGGAAGAATTCGAGGTTATCTTACCGTGTATGGACTTTCAATAATATTTACCTGGATTCAATCCTGAAAGAACGGCATTTGAACCAGGTACATTCTCCAGATGGTCGAAGCAGGTTACACGCATGGCGCCTGCGCTAAGGAGCACTTTCTTCTTCAACAAAACGATTTCACTTATTTTTGAAACACACCACGAAGGACACTGCTCTGCACACTTCACTACTCACTTCACACGCATACTCAAACTCTCAACATGATAGCACTCTTCCACAAGAAAAATATATTGCAAGTTGAAAAGTGTTTCAGCTGTTAAGCCAGCATCAGGGTCTCGAGATGACTTTACTGCTGAAACACGTTGTGCGATGCAACACATTATTTTTGTGGTACGTTGCTATTTTGTTGAGTGTTTTTGAGCACGATATCCTTCCACTACATCTCGCCGGACACAGTTACTTTCACCACGCATATCACCATTAATCGCACTAGAAGTCACCATGAAAAATGCCAAAGCATGGGGATTGAAAAGACCCTCTTCCGAAGAATCCAAGGTTGAGAAAGGAACACAACAAAACCCCTGATTTACCGTCCGTGTAAAATGTATTCTTTCACCATTCAATTTTCTACGCATAATACTGATGATGAACCTTCGATGAAA
Source organism: Platycnemis pennipes (assembly GCA_933228895.1). Classification (NCBI taxonomy): domain Eukaryota; kingdom Metazoa; phylum Arthropoda; class Insecta; order Odonata; family Platycnemididae; genus Platycnemis; species Platycnemis pennipes. Next base: position 72,033,090 of record OW121856.1, on the reverse strand, counting down.
AATGCATTGATTTCCACATGCCCAAAAATGCACTTGACGGATAGGGATCAAGGTATCAGAACAAAAAAAAACACTGCAGACACATTTCTGTCCTGTAACTACTTAAATGATAAAATCCTTCCATAGTAACTTAATCTTTCCTGAGCGGTAGATGAAAACAAATTCTTTGGATGATAGCAACCATTTTTACCAAGGCTAAACACTGGTCGATGACTCGAGGAAATGTTTTCAAATTTATTTCCTTGACTTCATTTGATGAGACACCCAAATTTGAAGAATGATATCTGTCCACGCGAGTACTTCTGCTTTAGCCTTCATGAAAGGTCCCCTCCACGCATACAGTGGGAGAGATTTGGCTTAGTTTTTTAATCTTCGCGGCATGCTCCTGGAAATCCAAAGAAATACGTAGTTAGAAATGTATTTCAGTCAAAGTGTATCTTACCTAGTTCTCGGACAGTAATAATCAGCAATAACACGAAGTAATCAAATTTGAAATTAAGACCAACCGCAGCTTACATCAGGTAAGCGTTTCCGTATGCGATACATATCGACATGCCTTTACACTCATGGGAAAGGGAGAGATATAAGTTAAAAATGACCAAAATGAATGTAAATGAGATTTATGCCATGTAGATACAGTCCAACTGGCCCTACCCGCTCTCTTAGCGATCAGATAAAACCCATATCGATTACGAAATGGAAACGGAATTTTAAGAAGCAGTAGCAGAAGTTAGTTATTGGGGAGGGGCATCCGACAGCTAAGGTCCTTTTTCGCCCTTTAGGATAATAATCGGGTAGAAGGAGGTCGAACGTTTTAACAGATAGTAGAAGGATGGTGGGAAACCCGACGTCATCATGCTATAAACGGAAGGTACCAAAGAACTCGCAGTTCAACATCCTATCCGACGGATAGAGTACTGGACATAAAGCGATCTCAACATAGCATTCATGTGGGCACATGGAAGCCTATGAAAAATCTTTGCCGGGATTCAGTCAGTAAAGAAATCGATGCAAATAAATTAAGAAAATAGGGTGGGCATAAATAAAAAGGCCTCATACAAAAGAGCACATGACTAACATTGCATATTATACATACGATGTCTGGAATATAGAATGATATAAAATAACGTAGGCAATAAACGTTTTCAATGGCTCTATTGCTTTTTATTCGCCGCTATTGTGAGGGAAATGTCTGAAGAAGAATCGGTAGAGGATCTCGCCCGCAAAGGATTACAGCACGCTGGAAAATCATAAACATAAATCAAATAAACAATCAATGAAAATCAATTCGTTTTCAAGGGTCAAATACAGATAACAATCATTCAATTCACAATTTTTGCATAGGTACTACGAGTGCGTACCTGGGTGTTTATAGCCCTTATTTTTCTTCACTGTGCAAATAAACCTCACAAAGGAATTAGTACGTTGAGTAAGTGTTGTCTGTGTTTGGTCCTTGTTGAGGAATTTTTTTTCCTCAAATCAATATGAGGCGTAATTGTTTATTGATCTCATTTGTTTGCATATGATTTTCCAGTGTGTTACAACCTTCATCCGGTAAGCTCATCTACTGCTTTATGTATCTGTATTCCACTTGCTGTGCTTAGAAAGTAATTATTGTCATTGTATTATATCCCTTATTCTTTTTTTAGGCCGTACTGCTCAATTTTCGTATTTGTCATGAAGAGATTACATCCTATGTAGAAGTGAGCGTGATGGAGGAGGTATAATGATAGGCGGATGGGGATGCACGCCTAAAAAAAAAAGTCTTTGGTGTGGCACAAGAGTGAAGGAAACTAGTGGCAGAACTTTTAAAAAAAAGAAAATAATACAGGGAAAGTGTTTCAAGAGAAAAACGAAATGAAGTACAGAATATATTAACAGAGCATCGAAAGTGATAGAGAGAAGAATACTATGATAAAGCGGATGAGGGAGTAATAGTAAAAGTTCCACATGGTAGTAAGACTTCTCGCCAGACAAAACGTACGGAGATTTGAGCAGTATTTCATATAAGATGCATAGAAAGTATAGAATGAGAATATCTAAATATGTGAACAATGCTACATAGGATCAATACGTAAATCTACCAATTACGTTCATAAAGTAGGTATTTTGACGTATTAATCGATGTTAGTTGTAATAATACATTTAAACTTAATATATATTCACGTAGAAGCCCTTATTTAAAACAAATATGTGAAAAACATCCTATGGTCATACTGGAGAGCACGTCTGGAGAAGAACAAAGGGCATGAAAATGGAAAGCACTGACTAAAGAGAAGGAGGAATAAAAAAGGGACAGTTGGATGGAAAAAGGAAGGGTATTGTATCCTAAGAAAATAAATTGCTAACGTTCCGGACATTCTACTGGAATAGCCCGTTGAGTCGGCCAGCATCGCTCGAATTTCATTCGTAAGGGGATAAACGATGACCTCTTCGATGTTTTGAACGGAGCTGCATCATAGGACGGAATCCTATTGGAATTGAATGGTGTTTAGAGGGATTTTAGGCTCATTTGTCGAACAAGCCTTCAAATAATTATTCCATTGCTCACTGGGAGTTGAAATTCGAAGGCTGAACCAATTAGAGCGCATCATATGTGGAATTTTAGCTCGATAGCGTAGCAGGATTTTGAAATATGGCTTGATAACAAAAAGAAATTTTCCAACTTGTAATATTGCTTACCCACATTCTCAGTTCAAAGAGACGTGGTAAGAACAAATGTAGAGAGGATAAATAAATTGTGAAAATTAGCAAGTAAGGATAGTGAAATATGAATAAAGGCTATAATTACACGGGAAATACAAGTTACGTAAATGGCAATGTTCCACACCATAGCTTAGAAGAGTTAGCTTTGTAAATAGACGACTAATCAGTTAAGACTTAAAACATTTATCACATTATTTTGCGTAATATGACTTGGTAGTTTCGACGTCTTTAGCGGTGGACATTAAGTCATGACATCATGATCCAGGTCATGAACAGATGGTGCATTACTATCAATAGCAATTGCATTACAATACTATTACTTCAATATCAATACTATCAATTTTTTTCTTTTTTTGCTTTGATTTTTCATTTAACGAGCCCTTTTGCACATCAAGAAGACCCAATCACCACGAATAATAAAGGCCAAATACTGTTATTAATGTTCAATTGGAATCAGTTACTTTCAAATTCAAAATAACCCACAACTACAGAACTTTATTTAATATGTGTAATCATGTTGAATGATAAAAGCAGCCCACTTCATTACATACCCAATGACGAGTAGAAAAATTTAATTTACTTCTGTATCATACCATTCAAAGTATAATGTACTTCTGTAACATTTTTACTAAACAACCTGTACACGGATCTTGGCTAGGGAACAAGTCAATTTGGATTTTTGATCCAATAGAAATCTCAAAGGACTTGAAAGCCATGGAGAAAAAAGTAGATATGGACATTAATTTTTAATATTATGGTGATAAATGGTCATGAAACCAAAGACTACTGTTAATAATCTACTAAAATGTATTATATAAGCAAAAATATTGGGTTTATTTTAAATACTTAACTCCTGGAGTGCAATTTCTTAGATCATACGTATTATCCTAAAACGGAATAATTTGTTCAAATATATATTTGCCTATCCTTATAGATAATATCAGATGGTTTCAAAATATTGTAGAATCTTCTTTGGCTTACGTTTAAATGAATTGATGAATGGCTGAATCGACTATTGGGCTCCGTTTTACCGTAAATTAGTGAAAATTCCAGCTGAGACATCAAGAACATATTACTCCCTATTGCTTAAAAATTTTAATGAGAACCGAAAAAATTTAACTATTCTTGCCCTCTTCTGCCGGAATAGCCCGCAGTTAGCTAATTGGTGTGAATATGCTATTGGCGGTGAATAATATGTCAATTACGACAGCCTAGTTATTTAACCTACAAATAACCTTCGAGCTTTCAACAATGGAAACCATAAACTTCCAAAATACTCGTAACCCAGAGATGCACAGATCCCGTGTGGCTCCTTTAACCAAGGAACCTTCATAGCAACAAATGCGTCCGTGCTTCGCGGATTATCACTCGTAACGAGGAACCACAGCATGCAGGAGTGAGTATAGCCGTGATTTCAGCACACGTTTTATGCATATTTATGCGGCCGCATTGTTACGATAAGAGCAATGCTGTATTCGCGGAATCCGTCGTTAAGCACCAGTGAACAGATGCCTGGAAGGTAATTAAAGCACGTCACGGGAAACGATGCAGGCACCATCTGTAGCATACAAGGAAAAAACAGGTCATTATCACTTCCTCTGTTTTTTATGGGTAGGAAAACTACGGACCGAGAGAGGGAGAGAGAGCTGCTGAATTACAAAAGTCAGAAAAAGAAATAAGATTCTCAAAATGAGTGGTATTGATTTGAAGAAAATTAATCCCTATCTCCTGCTTTTTGTTTCCTTCCTCTGTCACCGCCCATACAAACGCTTAATCGTATCATTTTCCAACGGCATTATCTGACATAGGTTAGAGCAAATAATGGAATCCGAAAGGAATGTAAAAAAAATAATTATGGTCATTGACTACGTTACATGACGAATCCTCTCTTTTTGGCAACGCCCCGTGAATTTAAGGTTTCAATGGCGCTAAACTTAATCTCTTAAGAAGAGCGGACGTTACTAGAACGCTTTTGCTTTGCTTCAGCTTGGAGGCATTAACTTTAAGCTGGGTTTTTGCTGGATGCAGCGCAAATAAAACAACGTGCCCAAGGTGGATTCCACGCAAAGGTTTTAAAGCTCGCCAGGAATCTGAATGCCTAGAATTTGTTTTGGTGCATCTGGGTCAAAAATCAAGCAAAACAAGCGAGATTGCAATCAAAATATTACCCCAAAAGCCTCAGGCACCCGCTGTTTTGTGTAAACCTGGTAGAAACGCTTCCTACGGGAAACAAATTTTCAAGCACCGAGAACAGTACTTTAGTCGGTGATTTTTCACGAGGATTACTTTTCAAACATTGGCTTCGTAAGCCTGAGGTCAATTATATTCTTCGTATGATTGATGAAAAATCCGCGGCGCAAGTATTGTGCTTCAGAATGAAATAAAAAGGTCACAATAAAAATACAACATGAGAATGGGGAAATAGGGAATACGCGTCACTCATCAAATAATCTAACGACGACGTTATTAATACCAACTGTAGTATAAAATTGTCATGAACCGGTAAGTATGAATCATAAATGGAAAAAGTATAAAGACCATCAAAATTTGTACTGTATGAAATATAAAGCTCTAGTTATATATATCTAATATTATAAACTAATATGTAGGTTAGCAAATACAATTCGCATAGCGGATATATTTTCTTTAAGTTCTCCTTTTTCGCCACATGTATTTAGAATATTGAAATTAAAGCTTAAAAACTGGGATGAAGGATAGAATGGAAATAAATAAACCGCATCGTACGAGGATAAGGAATAAAAATCTTTTGTCCATGAGCATCACCGCTTTGGTCTATGAACAATCTTGGAAATATTCTATTAGCTCATTCGGTAGTACATGTAACTGCTCTGAAAATAATAATTTCAGAAAGTAAAATGCAAATTATCATAGCACTATATAGTTTGTATTAAAAATGGCATTTCAGAAAAATAATGATTTTTCAGTTTCGTTAAAGGAATAATATTTTGAATCATTTTTAATCATACAGTAAATGGCAAAAAGCTTAATTTTCCAGCAGGTAAAGAATAACTTTGCCTAATCTTTTCAAAGCCTATTGATGTGGTGCGAGTAACAAAACAGAGATAACATCAACTTTTGAGTATAATGTTATCGAAACTAAATATGAGTTATCAACGGGCGCAGGAAAAAGGTGCAGCAAACCTTATACTGCGGAATATATAAGGCCATAGTTTGTAATATTATAAAATTGTTGGTAAGTATCGTTAAACTATCGAAAAACAAATATAGGCACTTATCTTTTTATATTTTTAGTTCTTACGGAAAACCCTTGAATGATCGATTAATTGACAACTTAATCATTCTTAATGAACACTATATTTCCAGGAAAAAATTAAAACATTTTAATGGAATCCTACTGTTTGGACTTAAAAATTATATTTTTAAAGATCGCTAATCATAATATAAAAAGACAAAACATGATTTAATAGCACTGAATCAATACTTCTTCCAACTATAAAAATCGTCACTGTGATACTTGCAAACAACCGTAAAACTTCATCAATCGGTTGATAAAAGGTGCAACATTTATTTACATCATAAATTTATCAAACCTAACAGATTACCGGCTCTATTACATTGGAAACTGTACCAGGGAGCCCTTGAATAATCATGACATTTGTAAGCACTGAACCATATTTTATTTTTGAGTTAAATTGTCAAAAGTTTTCTTCCAGTACGTTAAAACATAACTTATGCTTGTCCTAACTACCATAATAATTATGTTCAATAAACGACAGGAAGTACAAAACGTTATCATAGCTATACTTATATCTGTAATAAAAACAGTGATTGATGCTTGTAAATTCACTATCAAACTTTTATTTTCTATCATTTCTCAATTCTTTAACACTGAATTCGACAACGAATATAAAAATTTGATAATAATTAACACTAACTTTTCAAAAGTACCTCGTCAGATAAAATAACAGAGTGCTAAAAGGCTATTGAAAATTTGTACGAGTGGGAAAATCTTAATTATTTAATTCAGAAAAATTCCTGAGCATTTAATTAAGAAATGCCTGCGCATTTAATTAAATTTTTAAAATTATTTTCTTTACTTTGCTATAATTTGATAATATCATATAGGTAATTAGGAGGAACTAGATCAATACGTTGGGGATACATTTGCTGTCCTACTTTTTAATTCAATTAATTATTCATTGCCCTTCTTACTCTAATGTTGTAATTGGACACGCTTTAAATACTCCTTCGGAATTGAATATTAGAAGGAATCAACGGATTGTAAGGAAACAAACTTCCACTAAAACTAGTGTCATTCAAGTATGTTTATCATACTATTATAGCCCACTAACATGGATGGCCCATGTAATCATCATCACACCCTGAAGCCGTAATGTCTACAATGCTATCAGAGATATCAGAACGCACTGTAGCGATGGAATATGATTTGGCAACTCTGAGTGAAAATGTGTGTAAAATATATTTATGAACAAGAAAAACAAGTGATTCAATTGCATATGACACGCAAAATCCTTTAAAACACAAAATTCATACTACTGAATAGCGCACTAAATAAAACAAACTGGCAACATAATAAATTGTAAAACAACACCTACCATTATGGAACATAAGAATTAAATATCCTAATTCCATGCTATAGCACAAAAACATAGGCTAGTGTGTGCTGGCCATTTATTTCAACTAACATATTTATTATGATGGATGATGATCAATTCGGATTCAGGAAAAGTAAGGGTATAAGAGAAACAATATTGGCCCATAGGCTGCTCATAGAGAAGAAAATGGAGAATAACAAACCCACGTTAATTGCATTTGTGGATTTAGAGAAGGCTTTTGACAACGTGGATTAGAATTCAATGCTTAGAATTCTGAAGGGAATTTGAGTCCTACAATGACCGAAGAATTATCCATATTCTGTATTAAAACCAAGTAGCTGTGATTAAATCTGGAACAAGCTGTAAGGAAGCAAATATAAGGAAAGGATTGAGAGAAGGCTGCGCTCTGTCTCCCGTAATTTTATAGTTTACATCGAGAGAGCCATCAACGAAATCAAAGAGAAGTCTTCTGGAGTCTTCCACGGACAAAAAATTAGCATGCTGTAATTCGATGATGACATAGCACTCATAGCAGAGACAAAGAGGAATCTAAACAAGATTCTAGTAACCATGGAAAGGACAATGGCCAGATATCAGCTGAAAATAAATAAGAAGACGACTAAGATATTGGTGTGCAGCAAGAAAGGAGAGACCAAAACCAATGTTAAACTAGGAAAACAGAAACTGGAAAAGGAGAAAGAGTTCTGTTAACTGGGAAGCAGAGTAACCAGCGATGGACGAAGCAAGAAAGAAATAGTGAGTAGAATAGCCTAGGCCAAGAGGGCATTCTATCGAACGAAGAATCTACTTACAGCTGGAAATACAAGCGTAGAATTAAGGAAACAATTCATCAGAACATACATATGGAGCATGTTTCTTTACGGCAGTGAGGCATGGACAATGACAGCAGCGGAAAAGAAAAGGGTAGAAGCATTCGATATGTGGTGCAACGGAAGAATGATGAAGATTAAATGGATATACCGAGTAAGTAACGAGGAAATCATAAGAAGAGTGGGAAAAAAGAGAAGTCTGCTGACAACTCTTCAAAAAAAGAAGGGACAACTTAATCTGCCATATCTTGAGACACGATGGCCTGATGAAGACTATCGACGAGGAAAAGTGAACGGAAGATTGGAAAAGGCAGGGCTCGTATGAGATACATGGAACAAATTGTGAAGGGTGTGAAATAAAAGAGTTACGTCAGAATGAAAAGGTTGGACAATAGAGGAATCGAGTGGAAAGTTCCGTCAAACCAATCCTAGGATAGTTGACCAATGATGATGATGATATTCATAATAAGCTTTTGAGAAATTGTAATTAAAAGTAATGCATATGCGATAAAAATGTATATTAAACAACCGCAGATAATAGAATTAACGTCATATTATTGCATATTTATGCTAAATGCAACTTAGCATAATAATATTGATAAAAATATCAATCGAGCATAATAATTTCCACGTTAGCATTGCGGTCAAAAGAATACCCATCTTGAGGAGAATAGCCCATCGTACACAAATAAAGTGATCAGATATTTCTTATTTTCGTTTAAATCACTTGTGAAATTATGACCTATAAAATTAATTTCTCAAGCTTAATAAGGACGATTTTGTTGAAGATACCATTTGTGTATTTTGTATTTAAGTTAATTTCCTTGGCAGGACATGAAAGTACAAAAAACCTTAGGTCCACCAGGATTCAAAGCTAGGGCATTAATATACTTTTTAAGAAAACAAACATAATAAGCTTCACTGTGAGCCGACACTTAATCGAACTAGTGTGCAAGGTGCAAGGGCAATGGTTTTAGAAAATGTTATTTTATTCGTACGTCCTAGTCAATACGTTTGCTTAAAAAATCATATGCAAATACAAGTGTATGCTTGATATGGGTATTCCCTTCCTCTCAACACAAATCGCGACTCCCGGAAATTTGCTGCTGAGGCAGATTCCCTATCCACGGCTTCAGTCAACCGAGAGCTTTTTCGGATGGCGCTCGGGAATCCGCTGCAACCCGGGTACGTTGCTGTATCATATGCGCATGAGCTCTCTCTCACTCTCTCACTCTCTCCCTCTCTTCCTCTCTCTTTTGTCCGGGCGTGAGAAATTCGGTCTCGCAGCGGAAAACACACGCTTCTCGACCCGTTACAAGGTCGCACGAGAGCATGAGAGCGTGAAAAAAATGTTGCATAAGGGGGAGCTTAGAGAGAGGGAAAATAGCAGAGGACCTGTGTTGGATAGCAGGTAGGGTGGGAGTGGAATAGGAAGGCCCAGCACTTGCACTCCATTTAAAACATACTCTCCTGACCCCCTTTTTCGACACACTACAAGGTGAGTGAGAGAAAAAACGGCAAGAGGAAGGAGAGTTAAGGTTTAGGTTCAGATAGAGGTTAGCACTCACGAAGAAAAGCTGTGATAAAAAACATGGTAGGAGGGCTAAGTATAAGAAAAAAGAAAGCCGAAACGTTTTATCTATCCAAGGCCCTATCTCGCAACAGAATACTACTCGAATGCAAGGTCACGGCTCTGGAATGGTTTTTACGTAGAATTCCATTGGTATAAGAATGCATTCTACAGAGAGTCAACGTTCACAAACGGGAGAGATCAGCATATAATCCCAAAGTCGTAAATTTTTCAGGCTTGACCAAATCTATAAATCCCATTGAAAGTAATTTAATGGCTCAAAACCCCAACTTGGGTATCTGTTTCCATTATAAGGGAACAATTCATGGCTTTATTTTCTATTCACCATGCTAAAAATCACACAAGCACCAAATGATGAAGAACCCGTGTAAATAAAAGATCGACTCAAGTATAAGAAATATAACTTGCGAAGCACTAAAAACCAGTAACAAGTTTGTATGCCAATAAAAATTAAAAAAAATAAAATGTGAAACCATAACCAAGATTTAAAATTAACATAACCAAGTCGTTCCGCGGGTTTAGGTCAAAATTGGTAAAAGTTAAAAACTTACTCCAAAGAAATATGACAACCAGTAGTTCTCAGTTAATTTTGCTGAGAGAATTTTAATAACATATAAGATGAACATATCAGTTTCTTAGATTGTCTGTAAACTGTAGCCTGCTAATGATTCTACCTCCGAAGACTCACCAGCAACCCAAGACCTGATTTTTCATTTTTAGTATGTTCACGAAAGATTAAACCCTTAGGTCTCCTCAGAGCACTTAAATTTTACGCGGTTAGTTGGAGAGTATTCCTTTAAAATTAATTTACAATCAACGTAAAGGAGGCATTGTAGAGTCGGCTACAATAATTTATGAAATTAATTAGGAGAGGTCATGAGCACTCGATGAGGTAGTTAATAGGGAAATGACACTCTCAAATTGTTAACTTTCTAAATCTAAGAGTTGCAGAAGTTTTAAGATACTAAATATTTTTCCTAATTTAACGTTGAGTTCCTGACATTAATCATGTTTCTAATGTAAACGCCCGTCATCAATCCATAGCGATAATAAACATAATGTTCTCTTGAGTAATTCCCATGATTGCAGAAGTTTTTTTTCGCGTCAGCAAAGGATATGCACGATGGACTCTATTTTTTCAAGAATAAGCAGGTTAACGTTTATCACGGTTCAATTACATAGGCATGTATTTTAAAGCACTGAATACGAAAAACTAAATCACTTTCAAAAGAACTATTCCCTCTACTAGGTAATGCTGAAATGTTTCCCATGAGAGTTCAATTTAAGGGAAAAAGAAATATAAAGAAACTACAAAAAAGATATTCAAATCATAATTCCCTCCATTAGACCAACGTGCTAATGTGATTGTATCGATTTGATATAGCTTTGCTGATGAAATGGGGGCGTTTACTTGGAACCGAATTGCAATTTTGTACACAAAATCATTAGATGGAAACGAAAAATGAATTTTAGTGAAAAAATAATCTTCTAACCAGATCCATTCAAGCATAAATCATAAATTAACATAAACAAAAGGTGACGCCCACCGAACAAGCTGCCTTGAGACTTATTACGACCACCACCTCCCATCCTTGACTGCCTTTATGAAAAGGGAAGGGAGTGGAGGGGGTGTCGGAACGTCTGCTCGCAAAGATCGTGTCGCAACTGCTTCCATTGGCAGAGACAGTTTTGTGTTCCCCATTGTGATAAAGTGAAGTAGTTTCGCGGGCTCCGTTGTGATTGGACGGAGTGGATGACGTAAGAGGTCGCATTCACGCCTACTTTTCTGAAATGGTTAAAACATCAGTTTTTCACCGGTTATAACTCGAGAAGTAATTACGGATCAAACAACGGAAAAATACGGGTCTTATTATTTTATAAACTCAATCAGATTCGGCAATAAAAAAATATGGCAAACGACCCCATTATAGGCCAAACATGTTAAAAAGTAGGGTACGAGATTTCTATGGGAAACTCTGAGAAAGAAGTTCACTGCTAATCGATATTTAGTGGTCCATGTAAATATAACCCTGGTGGTACAGAAATTGTACTCATATCTCATCAAAATATTAGATAGAACGTGGTTCATAACTTATTTTCAAAAAGGGCATCTTTCCTTTGAAAATGTTTGAAAACAATGAAAGAAAATGCTGATAGATAAACGCATTGTTTCCCAAAACCTTTCAAATATTCTGAAGCTTCACTTGCAAATAAAGGACATACAATATAACTACCTAAAAGGATATATTCTATTCACGTCTCAGCCTTCATATAATTCCATGGCGAATCTGTTCTGAAGTATTGAATGCAATGCAATCGATTCCAGCAGTAATAGTATAAGGAAAGGTAATCGGTTCTCGTTCGTCCCTCTGTGACACAGAACGGATAATTCATAGTCACTTGGTTCAAGATCTCGATGAAATAAGACCGTAAGTGAGCGTTTCTATGAAATGTAAAAGCTTTGGCAAATATATAACTTCCCTATGTATGCCATAAAATAAGTAAGCTCAATGCTGGAAAATAAGAGAACATCAAATAGAGAGATTCAAGAACGAGGTTATTCTTCATCCATTCGTATATGTATTCGTATTCGTATATTCAATAAAATGAGGCAGTGGCTATAGCGGAGGTCTGAGGATAATTTGTTGCGCAAACAAATCATCAGATGCTCAAACATTCGAGCGTGTTCAAAAGTCATTTTAATGCTTGACTTCAAGAAAAGGAGGTCGTAAATGGGAAGGAAATGCCGCGTCTCTGCCTTTCCCTACAGTCCTGGATACACGCGGGCCGCGGCATCTGTAAGGGATTCCTGAAAACGTAACCCTCATCCCTCCCCTTCCCGTCCACTTTTGCGAGGACGCCGGAAATGGGAATTTAAACGGAAATGCGTGGGAGGCGACGCGGGTAAAGTGGGAGAAAGTGGGGGAAGAGGAGGAGAGGGGAGAGAAGGAGAGGGGAGAGAAGGGAAGAGAACGGTGGGCGTCAAGAGGGCGATGTGTGAGGGAGAGAGAGAGATAGAGAAAGAAAGAGAAAAAGAGAGGGAAGCGCAGAATGTAGAGGGCGTGTGAGTCGCTGCCGCCGTTGGCCGCAGCTCACTTAATTTTTTTTATTCCTCCGCTGCCCTCTGGAGGGATTCGAGCGAAATGAAAACCGCCACCACACGTGGATGGAATTGGAGCGTGGGCATCGGGTGAAACGCGCGTAATCGAATAAGACGGTGGCCCTCCAATATATTTCGCAAGAGAGCGTGACGATGGGGGAGGACGGTTGTGCGCAAGAAGAGAGGGAGTGAGGAGCATAAGAACGTCGTTGTAAAAAAAATAACTATGTGTAAAACCCATGACATAAACCACCCTTACGAGAGTAACGCAGCAAGAGGAAGTTATCGCGCTGCAAATTGGAATTACGAAGAGGCTCAGGATAGATATTTTTATCAGAGAAAAAGCACTGTTTCACGCTTGTATGACCCCTACAACCCTGAAACGCTGAATTAATAAAAAAATAAAGACAATAGGTACCTCATGAGTTACACCATTAGTGGAACTGAGACTGACCGAAGAGGATTTTACCAGAATACCCGGAAAATCTGATAGTGTATATTACCTATGTGATACTTGTAAACTCGTTACTACACATGGGTGTTATTTAAGCTAAAGAAAGAAGAAGAGATGGAGTGACAAAAAGTAAGTCAATGGCTTTGCGAAAAGTAGATAAAAATGAACTTAGGGCTTTTGAAATGTGGGTGTGGAGATGGATGGAGAAAGTAAAGTGGGTCGAAAGGAAGACGAAGGTTGAAGTGCTAGAATTGGTAGGAGAGGAAAGATATTTGTTACATGAAATTAGGAGAAGGTAGAAGGTGTGGATGGAAAAGGTAATAAAAGGGGATGGTGTTTTGAAAGAAGTGATTGAGGGAAGAACGTTGGGTGTGCGGGGAAGAGGGAGGAGAAGAACGGGTAGTTTGGACAGAATGATGGGAGACAGAAGGTATTAGGGGCTGAAGAGGGTATTGCGTGAAATTTAGGGGGTGGGAAGAATCACATGTACCTACCTTCTTGTATCACATGTATCTACCATTTATATATACCAATGGTAGATACATGAATCACATGTATCTACCATTTATACCTACCTTCACCGGTAGAAAACTAATAATAATAAAAGCAACTATCGAAGCCGACAGACAATTAAAAGGCTTCAGCGATAGTGCCTACTAACAAGGGAGTGGATAAGACCTGCGTGAGTACCTAATATTAAAGGTATACAATTACACCACAATAACAGTATATAAGATCTCCACACAGTGCCCAACAATCTACTTTCGATAAGGGCCGTCAGCATTCCGCTGTTTTTAACTACGTGTTCCAGTCACCCATTCTGCCTTATAATACCTTCCTTCCCCAAACGCGCGCAACACTTCAGGAGGATGAGAAATTGGAAGAAAAAGAAAAAGTATTATGAATAGGGATACGAAATACGTCGACGCGAAGAGAGAAATAACGTAGGGAAGACGCTATAGAGGAACTAAACGCAATGAGTAGGGACACTCCATCAAACCCTACCATAACCGTTGGGAGACTATCAATTCAATGCATTTGCGCATACCGGGAGCCACCGCAGGTGCAAGAGATGGGAGGTGTTCGGCAACCAGCCAAGAAAAGGTTAAGAGAAAAATCGAGTGAAGGTAAAAAATTTAGCAATCTAATCAAAAGCAGTCTTCAATTGAAAGTGGTGAAGGAAATGGTTTACGTGACCGAGTACGCTAAATGTAAGAATCCATGAGGCAGTAGAAACGAATAGAATGAATGAGACTTAACGATCGACTTCTCGTCAGGTCGACTTTTCATACACCTCCTCCGACTAACGATTCGGAGGCGGGGGGGGCAAGGGAGGAGACGGATTATATGTGTGTAGAGGAATGGTAGCAGAGACGGATAGAATCGAAACATCGATGGGATATGAAAAGGTCCAGAGCGAGCAACGGGAATTATGGTCGGCTGAACAAGCTGCTGCCGCGAGCAGCAAATTGGGTGAAGTAGGGAAGTCTGGCTGGCCGGCCGGCTTTCCCCCTGGGAAGGGTGGGGGGAGCCGCTGGGAGCTAGAGAGGGATGGGTTGGCTGGCACAGTGTCGGTCATCACGGCTGGACAGCCTGCGTCACAGGAGACGGAAAGAAAGGAGAGCGCGATGATCGCCCCGTCCAGAAAATTGCGTTCTGACTCAATTTACTCAGAAAATGATATCATGTCAAGGTTCGCGCTATGCATGTGCTTCGCAATGAGCTGGACTTTTCGATTAACTCAAAGCTTGCACACAATTTCGTCCGCATCCAACGTTTCATTCATAAACACCCGTGTATAATCGAGGCTAATAGATGCCACATGATGCAAGAAAAAGGGCAAAGGGAAAGGAAGCGATCGGTGATACATTCATAATTAATTGTGCACTGTATTAAGGGGGTTAATTTTGAAGTCACTTCGAGAACAAGTGCAAAATTACATATTTTTTTTGGCATCGATTTAATTTCTCACTAGATTACTTTTTTCTTTGCTGGCCCGTTGACGGTAAAACTGCCAACTTAATAGGATATATATAATATATAAATGGCAGCTTGACAGGGTATAAAGAAGAACATCCACGCTTTTTCAAAACATCTCTCATCCCAATTTAAGATAGAGAATTTAAGAGAATTTAAGAAAAAACTATGCATCATTAGCAAGCCTTCCAATCAAATGGGAGTAATAAATAATGCGAATACCAAAAAATAAACCAAGAGCCTGATAAATTGAATTACCTTATATTATTTATAAAGATAGAATATACTTTTGAAAATTATCAATCTAATGTATATATAAGATAAAACATTTGAGTACCTGTTTATCAAGCATAGAAAATATATACTTAAATGCATAGATACAACAAACAAAACGATGGGTACATTTAGTGAACGAGTAGAGACTAGATTGTCTGCCATACAGACATTTTAAGTGGTAAAATATGACGGATAACATCCCCAAAAAGAGAATTACTAATGATATAAAAGCTGCTCAAACAATCAGCTAATATTTTAATCCTACATTAAGTAAAAGGAGGCTCCCAATTTTTCTTATTCTATGATTATTTCACCCCTCCAATTCATTAGTTATACCTGAAGACTAGTAGTCATCAGTAATATGTGCAAAACTGAGAAGTGATTTCCTTAAACTAATTTAGTCTCTTATTTATTTTCAGGTAAGCTACGATTCCGGTTCCAGATGAACCGTACCTACTGATCGAGCTTCTTTCTGGCAATTGAATTACGATGATGGCGTTGTGACATGAAAAAACAATGTAAATATTTAAAACCTAATTTCAGCCACGAGTAAGTAATACTGTCATTAAAGACCTTATTGTAACTGTAAAAACCTTTCTCCTGTCACGCAAGGCATACATTTCGCACAAAGAGTTTCTCAGATAAATGTGTCCATTGCGTATGAGCTGTTCCAAACATTCATCTCAATTTTGGTTGTACAAAGTTCAGCTGATGCTCTGAGAAATTAAAGACGGAAAATAATATAAATCATAAGAATAACCTCTCAAAATTGAACACAAGAAAAAAATAATATAAGTAATTGAATTATAATGTAATTTGGGTATCTTGAGTTCTATTTCATGTATATTGTTATTCTTATTGTCACCATTGAAACTGGCTGAAGCTTTATCAGTTTTACCATAATCAGATAAGTTATAATACTAATTATACCACAAGAGCCTAATTCGGTATATTACTTTGAACCAATTGAACTCTATTATATACTGTGTCTAATAGCAATATAACGAAATCTTTATATATTTCACTTGAATTGTTAGAAACTCGATGAGAAAATCACCTCATTTTACACAGATGTTTCATAAGAATATTCCGAATCTAGATGCCATCTAATTCCCTAGGTTAATTGACCCCCATTCCTAACTGGTAAACTTAATTGGCTGACTTCAAGGGATGGGATGTCATTTACTTCGCACAAAGGATAGGCACTGCCACGCACCCTCGCTTTGGCTTGCAGGGTGTTGCGTGGATGTAGATGTAGATAGCTGATAATCTCCAAAATATGGGTCCATCCTAGCAATGCTACTTTCTTATTGACTGATCTTGTCATTATCTATGAGGCTGTTCTTTCCTTACATATTGCTGGGGTAAAGAGTTGTGAAACAACGCAATGACTAAATTGACACTTCATCATCAACTGAGCTTTTAAGACTTAATTCACCTGTATTTATCATTTAGAATTTTTCTCCTGATTTCCAGTTCACAGTATTCATGCAACCATCGCAAAAAGCATCATCTGCGATGCTTGGAAAGTTGATTCGCAGTAAGTGATTGTCGAAGCAACGAAATGTTTAAAATCCAGAAGATCACACTTTCAATGCAGGATATCTTAATTACACTTCTGGAAATGAAGCAAATTCAAGGCGAAGTAAGGGACTCGAACGAATGAAAATATTCATTTATCTCCGAGATAAAAATCTAGGTCGGGCGTCCGACGTGAAACTAAGCTGAATTTACCCTAGACAAAAGAAAAGAAAGAATGTTAAGCATTGTGGGCATATTTTAAGGGAACAACCAGACTGGAAAATGAAGAACTGGCTAGGGGAAAAGGGACCTTGCCAGATTTTTATTATGATATCGCATTGTTTGGAGAGCAAAGGGATTAACAACGGATGGACTTACACAAAATTAAAAATATTTGAAGTATCATCGCTGATAAAAGGAACATCTAAAAATAATTCAGCAAAAAATAAAATTTTGCTTTATTCGCTGAAATGTAATTAGTCATCAGTTACCTTCCTTGTAGATAAAACGGAATAAAATTCGGAGTGGTCATGATCTAACATAACACACACCTCCCGCGAATCCATTAGTATAGCTACATTATCAATCATATAATACGTGGTCTAGATTAACGGACAAATTGACCTCGAAATTTTGCCTCTCATACTTTGAATTGAAGGAAAACTTCAATTATCTAAATTTTAAAACACATGCACATATTTTATTGAAGGCTAGCCGGTGATCAACCAGCAATTACCTTTAAGATAATAAACGTAAGGAGAACATTTGCCGCCTTTCATTCATCAAAGGCCTGGCACACTGAGGTATGACATGAATGAAATAATACGTAACTTGACCCTTTTATTTTTTGGCATTTTGTCGAAGATGGTCCTCTTAAACTGCCTTAAAAAACATCAAAATTCACAATCTTTGTGATCATTTTTTAAACAATTGTGCCATTTTTCATCCAGATATCACAGCTTTTTGGCCCTTTTAGCAATACGATGCGACCTTTAATTCTGTTTCTGACAGAAAGTAGATCATATCGTAAAAAGCCAAGTCTGAGGGCTAAAGAGAAAAGATGTTGAATCAGTGGGACAAAGAGCTTGAAACGTGACTCTCAGTTTAAATCAATTGGAGTGAAGCATATAAATAAACTGAGGGTATCTGTCCCTTTTTAGTAGAGCTTTAGGTATGCAGCCGAATTAAAGAAAGACGCGTCGCGACGGCTCAATCATCTTCCACGCTCGTGCGTTACATCTATGCAAAACGATATCCAATCATTTTCCCCAGTCATTTCCTTAATTTACTTCTAATCCAATAGGGATAAATAAATAGCCGCTTACAACTCCATTGCTTTTCGCTCCCGTCAGCTGAGAGCCGGCCGTGTGTTGTCTCCTGGACTAAATTCTCTGTTCTTCTCTCATATATATCCTTCCTCTCCTCCATGGGGAAGATAGCAGGACGACCAGCCCCTTCAAGCCTCTGCAAGCAATGTTTATTTTCCTCGATTTTCTACCGCCGCATGCTCTCCAACTTCCACCTTACCCCACGAAGCCCTCTTCTCTATCTCCACTTCTATAAAGCGGAAGGGTTAAGTTGGCGGTTAGATCCGACGGCGTACAGCTAAAAAAAAATGTTGAAAGGGGGAAAAAGGCCCGCGGTTCACGTCATTCACCCTGAGAGAGAGGCCCGTGGCGCCAGTACTATCTCCACAGAAATACAGCAGCTGCCAACTTCGGTCCCCTTGGCTGCCGGCTCGCGTGTTCCGGAGAGCATGCATTCGAGCCGACGCACGAAGCGAAAATATATTCCAAATATCATCGAGAGACGTCAATTTAACATTGCTCAAAAAGGGAAAACTCTTACTTTGCTCCTTAAAATCTTTTATGAAAAGTATATCTATAATTTCCAGCACTATTAATACTGATACAAACCTCCTGATATTGGTTTTACAAAATTTATCAAAGCCCATACAGCTCTGGCTATTTTACCCCCGCTCAATAAAAATTAAGTTGTATTTTTAATAATGACGTAGTACATCAAAAATGAAAGAGATGCGGTGAATCTATAATACTCACGAATGTCTTAGAATCTACTAAAACTTACCATATGAAAGAAGAGTGCTTTAGGGAAAAGAAAAAGGAAGAAAGGTTGGTCATTAGAGAATACCTTCTAGAACACTCTTAAATGCAGGTCCTAGCTAACGATCAGCATACTATAAGCTCATAGCAATATGACGAAGACAATGCAACTATAATAATACCAAAAACCTGAGTATTATTTAGGTAGTATAGCTAGTAGTTGACCTATGCCAAATAGTTCTTCGCTATACTAACAACAACGTGTTAACTTCACCACTAAATGCCTTAATGTATCCAAACAAAGACCAAACCATTAATATTAATTTAATTTGTTGGCAGATACTAATCAACATGTCACACGGGTCTTATGGGTGCATGGCGTATACCTTTCTTTTGCGACTTAGTAGTATCGTATATGTATCATTTATATGTGCTGGTTGTAGAACATGTTTGACAAAAATTCACTCCTATGCTGTTTGCAAATAACTCACTACATTTAAATGTATTAATACCATAATTAGGCAGTGAAGAGAATTTTTAAAAATTGACCTAGTTTCTAAATACATAAATTAAGCTTTTACTACGGTGTCCTATAGCTTTATATACGATACAATAATAAAATACAAATACCGTTAACTCAAAACAAGGTTACAATTAGAAAAGTTCAACGTCATCAATGCTGAATAGGCAAATATCGCAAACATAAATGATCTTGCAATGGAATAGGCTACGGCAAATTAATGCCGCTTACTGTCTGCTTAAACCCGCGGAATTGAATCATTTAACTAACCCATGAAGTTCCCTCAAACCCATTGCGTGGTCTGCTGCCATAAAATTCGTCCAACCGACGCCGCATCGCCAGCGACTCAGAAGGCAGCCTCCCCTCATAGCCTTAAACCGTTCAAACCATGCACACCGAGGGACTAAAAAAAATCTTTATTACACTGAAAGTGGAATGATTGCGGTGAGGTACAAATAAAAAAATTAAAGATAAAATGTAATCACTCCGCCCCGCACTTAAAAAAAAAAAACATCCCCTTAAAAGAAAGGGAAGTTGAAAAAATATGCATAGCAGTGCTCTCTCAGGGTCTTACACAGTAGGATGGGTGAGGGGAAGAGAAAAAAGCAGAAGAGGATATAAGTTATTTGTTCTTGAGGAACGAGGGGAGAAAATAATGGGACATAAATCATTTCCTTTGTCAGCAGAAGCTGCCGTCTTTTAGGAGTTGCCCCGCGTTCTTCGTTTCTTTCCCTTCTGCCACCCCTCCTTCGTCTTAAAACGTGTCCCTTATCCTGTACTTACATCGAAGTGCCCTCCTTCCTTCTCTCCCTCCTCAACAGACGGACTCCATGAGCGCGGGGCGCGGAGATGCACTCGAGAACCCCTCTGTCTCCCAGACCCTTCGGTCTTGACACCATATGCCATGCCCCCAAGAAGTCCAGCCAGTAGGTATCCGTTCACTCCCTCCTCCCCCAAACTCTGAGCTTTATTTTTCTTAGGGAGGGTAGTTTAGGGCCCGGGAGGCGCTTCTCACAAATGGTCGCAGTTATGTTACGTCTCGCTGCCGGGGCGGTCTTCTTCACTCCCGCGTTCCCCTGCATATTTGATAAACGGAAGGGACGCCGAGGGATTTTAGAATGGAGTCTTCGTAGCGAGGGCATGAGATGGTTTGGGAGACAAAGAAGCATCAAAAGGCGTGCTCCAGCCGCAAGCTTGCTCGCCCGCGAACGAGTAATGTTGGACGGAATTCTCCGGGCGAATAATCAGATTAACGCTCATTTTTTTCCATGTTAGCGTATTACACATCTCCAGGTCAACCAAGGGCAATGGTTAAAAGCATATATCCCAGATATTTGTCAAGCATATATCCGGCATGAAAATGAAAACAATGGAGGTAAATATCATACCTCCGCCATGCATTGGAATAGTCAACAAAACTTTGAGGACATGGCACGCAATTACTGAAAAAAAGTTCTAACTTCTGTTTGCAACATACGAAGGAAAGGCTAAAACACTTATACAGGCATAATTGAGATTCTTTTGCGAGGTTTAATAGTAAATTGGAAAACTATTCTCGCTGCAGTAAGATCCTCGGAAAGATATCACCATAAAATCTTCCCTCTAGTTCTCTAAAAGGATATTTAGGAGTGTGCTATGAAAATCTTTCTCTAATAATGTATGATTTCCAGATTCCAGGCTTATTTTAACGAGTACGTTTAAGACTATTTAGGGGTGTTGTGAATCAGTGGCCGGCATTGACGTAGTTGAAAACAATATCTCATCAAGTCGGAAGATCAAATATTGCCATACGTTATGGCATTGAACTCAGAACCAAAAAGAAAGTGACCTCTGAGGGTAGAAATGAAAAGCAGAGGGAGACGTTAAGAAAATGGGATGGGGTACAGCAATTCACTCGGTAATAATAAAACGGCTGACCGTGCACGCCAAACGACTGCATCGCAGATGCTGCTAAGTCCCATGGACTGAAAGTTATGTCCTGAGCAGACAGCGTTGAGCCAGTTTTACCGAATTGTGTGCGCGCACCTTCAAACGAGGAGACGAGCTGTAAAACACACGAGTTACATTAGGGATTTATTATATGTGAAGAGCGTTTCGAGACGATATCACACGTCGTGAATGTTTCATCTACTTCGGTTTATTGAAAGGCCACGCACTTTAGTTTCACGTCCTTCTCACTAAATCTTGAGATAAGAGCAGACGTAAGAAAAACTGAGTGTAACACTCTTTGTATTTTTTCCGGAACAAAATCGTGAAATTGAATTATATTTGCAGTGCTGATTGATTTCAACTGCATTTTCAATATTGACTAATTACTGATTAATCACCAATCAGTAAATTAATAGCATCCAACTCTAAGCAAATAATCTCTGTTGCTTCATTCTACCATACAATATCCCAACTACAGGTAAGAAAAAGAAACATTTAAAGATCAATTATTACAAACACTTTAACAGATCTCACGCTAAACACCGTTAAATTCGGAAAAATAGAAAGCTAGAAATAGGTTTTCTTCTCCAATGTTTCGAAGTGGGACGTCATCATCATCTAACGATGATTTTCCACCACAAAGCATATATCGTGTGTTAAGCTAATAAAATCGAGCCATTATAAAACTAAGTTATTGATTTTATTATATGATGCATAGAAAAGTCCATAATGCTACTCCTGACACCAAAAGTTAAAAACCATCAAGGATTAAGTTTTAAATAAGATCTCATTCTTTTCCGGCGTCTTAGGAGTAGAATTTCCTATCCGTCTTCCCACCGGGTCAGATCCTCCATAATGTGCGTTAACAGCCCTGAGAACGATGCCTGAGTCGAGCATCGAAACGTCAGTCAGTATGGAAAACCTGACTCAGGAAAACTCGGGAGAAATTTATTCAATAAACATTTTGTTAGGTACATGCCCAAGTTATCCAATATGTATGTAAGTTTTCTAAATCTGTAACTAAAAATAGTTTCCATCTATCATACGTTCACACTGAACAGATACGTAAATATAAAACAAAAACAAAATTGCTATTGAGCAGCCTCTTCCTGACGGAGATTATTTATACACGGAGACAATAAACTGGATTCCACCAGCCCTAATTATTAATATAAAAATCGAAATCAGCTTAAGCGCCCTTCATTGATGTAGCTATGCATACCCTCAATCGGCCAAAATGTCAATTAAAGCTAATTTTAGAAAAGAAAGAGAATAAAATTAAATGACGTTTTTCATATATCTCTATATAATATCCTGACTCAAATTCAAACTATGGAATTTATTATTGAATATAATCACAGTACGTACGCGATCATTACGGAATTAAGTATTTTTTTATAAAAATACGTATATAAAGCTTTTGCTCTTTCATTTTATTCAAATTACTTCCCCTAATTCAAATTATTTTATTTTATTTACTAAACTATTTTATTTGCAAATTACCATAAACAATTATATTTATTTTCAACACACATCTAATTATTGGAAACGCTTAAGGTTGAACTAATAAATGAATCGATGTCAAATTAATATCTATCGTGATTTTAGAAAAAGCAACAAAAAATACCCTCAACACAAAATCTCACAGAACCCGGTAGATGGGTAAGTAAAAGATAAGGTAAAAATAAAATAAAAAAAGTTAAGTAAAATATTTTTATAGACATGGTCTGAAATTCATAATTAGGGACAAACAAGGTAGTATTTAAATAAAATATAAATACACACAGCAAACGCATCCACAAGCACAGTAAGAAAAAGTTGAGACAACCTTGTTTAGGGATTTGAAGTGTTGGTTTGTTTCATAGAATCCTGATACTACACGCTAGACGCAAATGTTAACACTTCCTGAACAGCATTTTAAAATACAGCAATGTAACCGGAGAGATTCTTAATGATGTTGTCCCCAATTCCATAAGATAAGGTGCACTTTAGCGGAGGGAACGGGTGGTATTGAAGCCAAATGATTGAAGGAGACGCGAGGCGTAAAGGGTACGAGGTCAATGGAAAGGGTCATACCCAATGACAGTGCCTCGGACCATAAACCCCCTGCGGGACGGAGAGTAAAGTCTTGGCGGAGAGAGGGAGGGGAGACAAGGCAGACGGAGTTTGGAAGGACTGATTGTGAGACGAAAGGGACGAGAGTAAGGGATGAAAGGATTGGGAACGCCGGAGGGGGAACCGTGGTAGCGGATACTTAATTTGCGGGGCCGGCAGTTGAATGAGAGCGAGCGGAGGATAACGAGGAGGAAGCAGAGGGAGCGGCAGTGGGCATCGCACGCAATGCAGGAGCGGAGGATTCTCCGGTAACAATTTTTTCCTCTCTCTTCCGCCCGCTCTTTTGCCTTAAGAATAATAATGCCCTTCCCTCGGACGGGTGGAGTGGGCCTATTTCTTCCCCAGATTCGCCTTCCTGTCGACAAAAGCCACGCTTTGCCGATTCCCATGACTCAGTCCGTGAGAGATAACGCGGGTTTCTACCGGGACCGAAAATTTCCTTTTCCCATTGCCCGCACACATTTTGTTCCCAGCTCTCTTCCTCCACGCATTATAAACACGGATGAAGGATATACTATGGCTGGATATGCGCTTTAATGGGCCGTTTTGCGACATAAAGAAGCACACAATGTCCATACATTGTAGCCATTCCCGAAGTGATTTCTTATATATGTACATAAAAAGAGAATGAAAAGGTATCGATAGAAATGTAAAATTGAAACTGAAAACTACAATATCCATCAATAAATGCGAGAAGAGACTAAGATACATTGCTTATTAAAACCTATTAGCTAACATTAGGATAAACAAGCATTTACTCAATCGCCTGAGCGCAAAATGCACCATATATATTTTCCACTTATTGAGCACATGATGAGGGTATTTTCTTTTAGCAATATTGGGCATGGCTGAAGTAGTTTAATAAAAATATCACGCAAAGGATATGCATTGCATTATCTTCTGCAAAGCATATTCCAAAACAACACTCGTATGTCACCATATGAAGAAAACTGTTTTTACCTGGTGATATAGGTATGCAAGTGAGGCATATTGGTGTAAAAATTAAGCAACACGCAAAAAATATAGGCAGCTAATCTTGCTCTCTTGCACTAAATGAACGAATTAGCAGAAGCGCAAAAGCATTATCGCTTACATAATGCCAATCCCAAAGGGAGCTGAATAATAGTTCTTTTCCAGTTAAGAACAGCAACCGTCATTTTTTACGCAATACACCTCTACTCTTGATCATCAAACGTAAGTACCTAAAACAAATTTTTATACCAAGATATTTGTACTCCCGACAACCACGCATTGCAGTAAACGGATTAAATTTTGCATTCATGATTTGATATGTTCGTGTGTTTTGGCTTTCATTACCCATCCCTTACCTCATCAAATGCTTTAAAATGAAGGGAATTAGGCAGAATGATTCGCAATTCGTATGAAAAATCAGTCAACAAAGCTCTGAGTACGCTACAATTTCGAAGCATAAATCAATGAATTAAAATACGCCCCCTAATTTATCATACTTTACCCTGAGGCCAGAGCGCATTTAGCCAGAATCCATTATTGCACGGAAATTAGAGAAAATTTGACACCAAGATGGATTTTGCTCGGGGCAGAATCCATTCCAGTGCGCTGAAAAATAGCCGGCAATTGTATGAGCTCATAATATTCGCCACACAAAATGGGACCTTTTAACACCAGCGAAGTTAAAATCTCATCCCATCGATGCGGTATATTGCATTCGGCCATCATTTCAACGGAATGCCTTTTTTGTGATATTAATTGCATTTTTTCTGCTCCCATCGGTTATGATAAAGACATACGTACCCATAATGGAGCTACCACGAGAGTTTACCATTAATTACACCAGTAGAAGTATATGAACGGGATTATAAAGGGAATGTCATGTGAGAGAACGCATATTTTTCATAATAAAAATAAGGGTGATGAAAAACATTTTGGTTTACTGATATATCTAAAGCTATAAATATTGGTAGGCTAAATTTCTTAGCATGAAAATCATCCCAACAAGTAGTGTCTACAGCCCAAAATAACGTAATAATGACGTGGGAATATTGGACAATTGACCGGAGGTCTCGGTTCTAATCCAAGTGAGTTCTCTATACACACTTGAAGCAAAAGCCAATTCAAGCTATTTACTGTCATGTCTCTCCGATTAACGCCAGGAAGCAAAGGAAAAGTAGCTATTCCGCAAACTCTATAAGGTGTTATCGAAATTACCAGAGGCTTATTATTTTTACTGTACCCACACCAGCCACGCTGGACATCCAGATTAACTCTGTTGAAATAACATCAATCGCTTCTAGCATGTTTTATACTACAAAATAAATCATCAGATCTATAATGCAAGAACAAATTCATTGGTCACTTTCCTGGAATAACATGTAGTGATGGAAAGGATTGTGAGACCTAATTAGAGGCAAAATCAGTGATGAGTTAAATGACTTGAATGCATGGAGCGCAAAAATATGAGGTGGCTAATTCTAAATTATATAGAAATCATGAGTTTAGAATACGTAGTTCAGATTTGAAAGTATTACATGGGATAGAATTTATCAATTTCAAGCCCATGGAAGAGATGAAAAGTTAATTGTAATTCACCATTTTAAGCTGCGTATTAACTTAATTCGCATTAACAATTAGCGGCCATGGCTCGCAAGTTCGATCCCCGCCTACGGAACCGATATTATGTTTCCCTTCAAGGTTAGGCCTAGGTAACCGTAGGTAGACCGTAATACAACTTCTGCTTTTGGATCAGCTATTATTCTATTCCTATCAATAATTTAGGCTCTTGAGTGAGTCCAGCTCTGCAAGTATGGAGCCCTACGGCGAATAAAATGCTCCAAAGCTAAGTCCAACAGTCAGAAGCAGAACGCCAAATAAATAACTACTCCAAAAGTATAGGCAAACGGCAAGGCAAAAACGTTTCTATGATAATAAATGATATCATTGCATTTAGTTAAGTTTTCAGCATATATACCACTCGCATAGGAAATATTATCGTTTGGTGTGACGGAAAATTTTAATTAAAAAACTTACACATTTAATTACAAGTGGGTGGCGGCGGTAAGAAAAGAGTGAATTAGAAAAGGGGGCGCATGAAGGATGGGATGGGTGCAAAGTTTGTCGAGGGTAGGAGGGAGGGAGGAGGAGGCAGCTAAGCAAGAGGAAGGAAGAGCGGGTTGCAAGAGGTCAGACACACCATTTCCCCACCGTGAACACCCTCAACCTTTCTTATCCTTATAAAAAAAATCCTTTCTCCCCAACCGCCCTTTCGGCCGTGGGAGAAGGGGTCGGCGGCGTAGTGCACCACACCCTCTCCAAGTCTGTCCCCCGCCAGGGTTCGTCTCTTCCCACTCCTCCTTAAAACTCTCCACCCACGCAAGAAGTATATGTTCCGGAAAAATAGAGAGACAGGGAGGGGGAGGAGGACTGGAAATGAGGGGAGGTCGAACCCATAGGGGGGGAAGGGTTGCTCCGCAGGATGAGGTTAAGGGTCAGACGAGAAGAGGGTAGTTGAATGTGAGGGGGAAGGGAAAAGGGAGGGGGACTGAGGCAGGCATGTGGGGGGGAAGAAGGAAGGAGAGAACATGCACTGTTCCTTCCTTAATAACCACTGCGTCATTCCACCCTCCTCCCCTAGCTCCTCCCACACTTTCTCCCTTTCTCTCAATCTCCCCACTCCCTCAATCTCTCTTCATTCCGCTTCTTCCTTCATTCCTTGCGAGCCACTTCCCTCGCCTTCCCTCCTACATTGAAGAGGTCTTTCAAGCGTTTACGTCAGTATTGTTCCCGTGTCATCTTGTCCTACCTAGATACCACCCGACTATTTCGGTGACATAACGACCATAACTTCTATGGCAGTTCTCGTCGCGCTGAAAGTTAAATCATAGGCTGCACTCATCCATGAAAATTTTAACCAAATATTTTCCCGATGACTCACATAGGTACCTTCAGCATTCTCATGTACGCTGACCAAAAAGAATCGGATGGTAGTGGTAAGACTTATAAACGGAATGGTGGATCATAAATGCCTTTCGCTAAATTTTTAAGTAAGACATTAATACTCTGAACCCTGTAAGGTTTCAAAACAGGATATTTTTTTCGGCTAAAATAAGTCTCGTTCTACCGTAACTCTTACTGTGAAACGAGAACATATGGGAGAGACGCAGATAAGGGTAACTTTTATGGGATAAAAAGAAGTACCTATTATGGAACCTGGAAAAGGGATATAGTGTAGGCGATAGAGATTCCCAGATATGTATTCGGTTAAGAAGTGACTTTTTTCTGAAAGATTGAGTCAAAACCTGGAATGTGTAATGTGAAATTATTACTGTCATACACTGCGGCAGTCGTTATTAGGGAGGTACGCAGCTCTAATAGATTATATTACATCATCGATCGAATACACCTTAGTGTCCGCAAAATGATAATCACTCGCGTTCATCACCATCCAAACAATAAAGAAGATGTTGCACTGGGGCTGAAGTTTTTGCATTTAACTATCTATAAGAGAAGAGAGCTAGTTATTTGAAGGAATGAGATGAAATTAGAGCCTTTATATCTTCAAAGCCTTCATTAATTTCTTTCGCCAATTCCTAAATCCATATTCTAAAACATTTACCTGTGGAGAATACCGCCACATAAACTCATAATTCGACTTGCAACATCAGTGGCCTCACATTCCGTCACAATCTTCTGCACGCATACTATATACGCTTAAGGACCCATTTTACATTTTTCCTAGTTTGACGCAACACTATTTTTTGGGGCACGCGAGAAAGTAGGCTATACGTGATATGAAGAACATTCTAAGATATCCCGACCGATTCCTAAAGACAATTTTCCTCCATATAGCTAAATGCATCACACAATAGTGCTTTAATCTCGGTTAGTAACCTTTTATCCATCGAATCGTGACTGTAAATCAATTTTAAATTAAACTTTTGGTGGAAAAATTGAGACATGACTATAAAAATAAGAATGTAAACCTAAGTATAGACGTCCTTACCATGTATACTATAAAGACAAAATCTCATTAATCAACCGGCGAACAGATATATTATTTCACATATGTCATTCACTACCGTGGGGCCAATTTGACTGAAATCCCTCTAAACAGCATCACATTTACTCCTATTAGTCCGGAAAACTAGTTAATAATTAGTAATATATTATTAATTAATTTTCACTATTTTTCTAGTGCAAAAATACCAAATTTCCTCAACTTTCGATTCTAAACCAATTCCACCTGGATTATTGGGCACCTCATTAAGTCCATAAAAATATTCCTTAACTCAAGAAATATGGTAAATAATAAATTCCTTTAAGTTCAGTGATAATCTATTTAATAGGAAATGTGCCTAGACAAAGACACAAGTTCTTTTTTCTTTGATGCCATGCTAAAGACTTCAAAATCTTCCTCTGCGCGAGAACTGCAAGCAATCGATCCTGAAATTAACAGCAGATATATTCCCAGCAGTCTGGCTTTAGGGCACTGGAATCATACCTGAATGATCAGGGGGATTATCAGATTAGGGTCGTTTGCTTTGGCAAAAAGGTTATCAGTATCAAAATAGGAAGACCCAGAATAACGAGCATACTATGGGAACTTAGGTTCGGGAGAATTTCGATCTTGCTATTTCATAATTCATCGGCTAGAAAATTATACTGCCCCTCAAGATCGTTTTGCGTCACCTTTTTATATTAGATCACACATTTATGTTAATTTAAACATGCATATAAGCAGGTCCTTATATATCTACACCTGCAGAGGGACAATAATTCGTTTCCACATAGATAAATTTCAATGATATCGTAAATAGATTATAGCTAAGCATATCATTACTCTAAGCTCCAAAACTTGAATAAAGCAACTTCTATGATCTTACATCATGAAAATAGAAAAACATTCTTAAAAATTGATACCGGCAAACAATACGGTATTTTCTGTATAAGGAATCATTCATCGCAAACTAAATCAAATTTAATATGGGGATAATAGCAAAAGAAAACCATCTATTTCTAGGGGTCGTTAAAAATGTGAAATGCACGTACACTGTATTATTGGGAAGAAATGAACTTTTCCTTCTAATTTCCAGCATCCACGCCACTTCCGGGTGAAAAAAACCGATATTGATCCCCGAAATGAATTTTCTCGAGGAAAATGATAGCCGCGAGTATTCCTCCGCAGGGGAAGTTATCGAAATCAGCTTCTTCGGCAGAGTCGACAAAACTGCACCCCTCAAACCCTCCTACATGGCTTCCACCCGCCCCCTTCTTTTCACGATGAGGAGGGAAATGAGAGAAAAAGGAGTTGAGGGGATGGCGCACTCTGCCCCGATGAAGACTTACCACACTACTCCATTTCTTATCCGCCTCCCGTCATCATCTGCTTCTTATCTGCTTGCCTCCTGTCCGCATTACCTTGATTTGTTTCTCCTCCCCTCCCCAATCCTAACCTCATCTCTTATTTATCCCCCCCAACTCTCTCCAGAAACTTTCCAGGCAAGTTCAACCCCAGAAATCCAACGCGCCATATGCCAGCCCCATGTCCCATAAGCCACCACGCCATTTGCGTTCCTAACCTATCCTACGTTCATCTCCAAAAATAAATGATCTCGTGGAATGCTACACAGAGGAAAAAATGAGAGTTCCATATTGTATCGAGCCTTTACCCTCAACCGTGTTTCTTAGTACGTCGAGTTATATTCAAACTCTATTCCGTAATCTGTGAAAAAAAGTAAGTGTAAGTTCATTTCAATCCTCAAACCCAGTCGTAGCTCCACGTTTCAGTAATCAAGTGAATTGTTACTTCAAGTAAGAGTTCAAAGTATAGACAACAAATATATTGCTCTTTTTCATGATTATATCTCAAATTACTCCGACGTGGTGTTTTCCTCCTTTTTATCGTCAAGAGGCGTGATGTATAAATCACTGATCTAAGCTACGCAGAACCCTGCAGAACCCACGAGTGGAACTAAGTTTTGGAAGCTAAATATTTTTTTGTCAAAGGTTATCATACGATTAGACCGATTGTTCCAAAGGTGGTTGGCATTGCTTTCACCTGCCTTTGTGTCATAGCTAACGACCTCGTTTTCAGTCCTTTGGGGTTGATATAATGCACCATGGCACGAATATTTCAGCCCAAATACACTTCCTCGTACAAATATTTCCTTTGAAGTTTCAATTATCGTTAATTGTCAACGACTACTGCATTCAAGCTGCTAGAACAGTGTTCATTCATGATGAAAAATCACCCAATGGAGAAAAGAATATTCTAAGTATCCTGTTCTAAGCGTCTATGAAATCCGTTAGGTTTTCATATTTTAGTAAAACGGTCAAAGTAGGTATTATGATCGCTGCTATAAGCCTCAAAATCCAGCTCGATAAATGTTGGTTTAGGATAAATCGCTATAAAAAAACTCATGAAATTAAAGACGATAAGGGAAGAATTCTTAATGTGAAAATAGGAAGGAATCGGCTAGAACTGGTGGAAGAGTTTTGTTACTGTCGAAGGATTGTGGACAAAGGCCTCCAAATATTAATAATAATGTTAGGATAATTGTTTTGGAAGTAGGAAATTATAATAATAAAAGGTCTTCTTATGGGCGAGATTGAGACAAAATTGTCCTTTCTGCCATCTTACACCTCGAGGTATGTAAAGGCGAGTATTTGTGAGTAATAAAATGTGTAAATAAAGAAAAGGCTTGAGAAGAAATTTATATGAAGCGTTGTGTTGCATAATATCTCGGCATGAACCTCGAGAATAACCTTTTTAAGATATTAAAGGCTTTTTAAATGCATGAGTTGAGGAGGATAGATAAAGTACAACGGGTGAAAAGAGAATTAATCGCGGAATGTTAAGGCTGATTGTCGAGCGAAGGAAGCTCTCGGTTGAAATTAGGAAGAGGCAAAGTAGTGGGAAGGAACATTAAATAGGAGATAGTTTTATACCGATTGCCATTATTGAAGATAAAACGCTGAGGAAAAAAATAAGAGGGAGGAAAAGCAAATGACAGTTCCATGGTCCAAAGAGAGAAACAGTTTAAAGAAGGACCAGTTTGGAAACTTCAAAGCATAATGGATGTACTTCCCGAAACCCATTCTAGCCAGGAAAGCACTGATAATAATACTGGTAATGCTGGATTAATATCACTCTAGTAGGACTTACACCCATATCTAAGCAAAAAGGATAGAATTGTTGCATACAATGTAGAAATAATAGGCCCAGAGAAACAATATCACGAGAAAAATACGTTAAGATCATTATCATTCCATGTTTTCCCCTTATTACGGCTGATACTAAGGCGATGAAAGATTGAATATGTCTACTATAAAGGCTTGATCTACGTGATGGATAAAATATTTTACTAACTCAAGTATTCAGACCAAATACATCATTAAAAGAAGAAGAAACGTATGAAATTTAACGGCTGATAAGGTCAATAGTGATACATATTCTGGCGAAATGAGTGACACCGACAAGTGAATTTCGAATATTTTCGATATAAGTTTCTCCAATGGCTACGCAAAACCGACACATCCAATTGCGATTTGGTCCAAATCATTATTTATGGAAAAGGTGGAAAACTGAATACCACAAATTCAGTGTTAGCTTCGGTAGATATTGGAGCAGAGATGTAGTGGATCGGTTCACGAATTGCATTGCACATATTAATATATGATCAAGTGATCATGCAATTCCGTAATTTTGCGTAAGTGGTGAATAATAGAAGCAGAAAGCGCGTTTCACTGAATCATGACTAGCAACATTAGATGTGACAGGCTTAACGATAACAGTATTAACTACATTTAACGACTCATCATAATTCAACCATAATTTTTGATAAAATAAATAATAAAAATAAAGGAACAGAGGAGTAGCAACTAAAAGAACGTATAAGCTTGACTGTAATTGAAAAGTCAATTTTTTTCATAAAGCAGATAATAGGAGTGAGATAAAAAGTTCACATCTCTTTAGAAAAAACTAAGATATTTATTTTATACTAAAAATAATTTTCAAGACAGTATTGTTTCATGTAAACGCAACTACGTTAAATTTATGATTGATGGTATTGAAAGTGGTAATCTTATTTAGGCCACCATTCTAAAAAATTCATAAAATAAAAATATTATTATATTGGATAGTTTTATAAACTATAACTATAATGACACCTAAAGTTCATAGCAATTAGAATAAATTTTATACTTTAATACATTTTTTTGGCAAGGCTGCATGATTTTAAAAAATACAATGGTATCCGTTCTTCGTGTATTTTCATAAGCCTACGATACTGAATAATTAATTACTACATGAAATAGCTAATGCGGTCTAAACGATACTTTTGCATAAATAATGAGATCTTTGCACATCAAGCGTCAGCGTACGTCGATGGCTTACGACTATACACTTGTTTTGTTTGCATTCCCTAGGGAAAAAACCCCTAAAGAAAGGCTGGCGAACTGAAAGCTTATCTTAGTCGCTTATATATGCGTAGGCATGAACAATCAACAGTACCAAAACTTTCTCTTCAAACTTCTAAACTCCGCAATCTCCTTATATCTTCCAAAACTACCTTTTTCCACAATCTTTTTAATTGTTGCCTAAATCCTTCTCTTTGCCATTAATTAACATGATTCGGAATTAGAGTTATTTTTACACTATTAGATTTTCAAATATTTTTTCTCTAAAAGCAGTCCTAATGAACTTTCGATTAAACCTCAGACTATAACCAAGCATGAAAGTTTCTTGACCCCGCATCGCCAATCCTCGCTGAGAACGGCTAGACCTCGCTGCCTCAAAATCCGAAATTCGGGTCGCAAACTATATGCATCTGAGCAAACATCCATCTCCATCATTTTCACAAGCAAACCAAAATGATCCACCAGCACTACAGAGTTTAGAACAAATTAAAAAAATTCTTTAAATCCACGTGAATGCCTTCGTGTCAGCTAACTCGACCTACATAACTAACGTGTCATCAACTTGTATATCTGACTCTATTGGTATAGCCGTCAACAATACTCGTTATGCTGAGTAGTAACACATTTGCGTTCAGCGTTACTACGCGATGATATTCAACGCACATTAAATCAATGATAGGAGTTGGGTCTGGAAACCTGTGTTTCATCAAGCCCATCTCATTCGAGAAATCAATAAAAAAGGGAGGCATTCAATCAACGTCCATTTACTCTCGTTCTGCCTGCCTCTCCCTTACGAGAATTCCTCCCCCAATCGACATCCGAGCCACCCAACCTTCCCGCACACAAACCTACCCTCTCTCAACCTCTCTCTCACCCCAGTATCCATCTTTTTCCCGGGGATTTTATTTCCCTCACCAGCCCTACGCCCTTCCGCCACCTCCCTCCCCTCATTTCTCATTTTCATTCCCCGTCTTCCAGTGCCTTAAAATATATCACCCATGTTTGCGATTATGTGTCTGGTCAATTACTTAATTCTTTAAAAAAAAGGAAAACTTCTCCCGGAGATTACTGTCGACATGGGCTATCATTCATGCCAGTCGAAATTTGTTTTATCCGCGCAACGCAATCAACAGAGGTATGTATTTTCGTCTTTATAAAAGACGTGTGAGAGTTTCATTAAAGTATTTTCTAAGCCACCATTTACGATGAGCATATTTATCATACCCATAAAGGTGCATACACACGCTGTTCGATAATGGATCTGGCGTTGTCATTAGACATAAAGCCTCAAGGTTACTGAAATTTGACTTTTACAAAAATCAATGTCTACGGCTGTGATGCACATTTGTCAGTCTTTTTTTATAGGTACATAATTGCTAAAGAAAACTTATTAAAATATAAGATTTCAGCTTCGAAGAACTCAACAGCATAGAAAAAGTGGTGATAAAGAACTTATCGAGTAAATGAAGTATAACATATCACATTTGAATATTTCATCAAAAACATAGCTATTGCTGTGACCTAAGTTGTATTAAATTTTCACTGCGGTACATGGTTGACAAAGTAAATCCAATTAAACCCCGTTGAAAAGGCATAGAGTGATTTAACAACAGATAAAGGTGCACATTTTTAGCCCAAGAAGCACTTCATCTATTGTGTGGCATTAATTCCAAATAAGTGACAGTTAAATTAACTGGGAAAAAATGAGGAACTATGGCTCGATAAAAATCTGCTAATACGTATTATATAAGCTTATGTTCTCCAATTGATTAGAAGACCATATTCGAAATTTTGTTAGAATTCAAGCATTTTTTTATAAAATAATTATCCTTTTATACGTAACTATCTATTTAAATATCATCCAATTCTAGTCTTACCGAATTTCTATCTTCATTTCGTCCAATGTTTATACCTAAAGACGCGAATAAAGAAAAGACACCTTAATTTTGTGTGCTTATGGACTCTCCTTTGAACAGGTTTATAATCAAGTGAACCATAAGACAACGTATTTTTTTCATCGAGAAAAATTTCATCAAAATTACTTCAGGGTATGATGTAACGTAATGTGTGAAAATTATTCCCATCTGATAAAAATATGCTTTAATTTCCAAAGGGTCATCACAACATCTTTGCTCAAGTATTCACAATCTTAACTGAACTCCTTAATCCATATCCCAACAAACCTAGCCTAGACACCTTTAACTAATGACGCATTTATGTGAACGAATAAGAGGGCATTTGAAAGAGTATTAATCCGAGGGCACGGGTTCGAGTCTCAGAAGTTGCAGAGATTTTTAAGTGGTCACCAATTAATTGCCGCGACGAGAGCACTTCAATTTCAGTTCTCCGTACACCCCCTTAGCGCCTTTCGTTGAGTACAGGATAATGATGACTCTAGGGTTTTCTCTACATTTCCTCCCTTCATTGGAACATTCCAACCTCCAAGCAATTATCCAACTATATTTCATAGCACAAGATGGCCTAAGATGCGTCCGTCCG
The DNA here is from genome assembly GCA_933228895.1 of Platycnemis pennipes. Lineage (NCBI taxonomy): Eukaryota > Metazoa > Arthropoda > Insecta > Odonata > Platycnemididae > Platycnemis > Platycnemis pennipes. The sequence goes on along the minus strand of OW121856.1, from coordinate 71,997,518 downwards.
TGAATTTGCATCAGCATTAAGATCTTAGGGTAGACGGCGCAAAACAACCTTAGCCATTGGAAGACCTAAAAACCTAAATTTACAAAGACTACTACCCAATGTATACGCATCCTCTCCAAAACAACTAGTAATACAGCGGCATTTTTCTTTCAATTTATCATCACACCTAACATACTCTTTGTGAACTTTAATTAACAATTTGTTTGTCCAACATCTTGTCCTGAAACTTTTTTCAATGAAAGTCGTCCAATGTTACTAACATTGTAAAATTTCAGAGGCCCTAACCCTTTTCTGGGGTTGATAGCTTTAGATTTGGGTTTAATAGGAGGAGATATTTTCTTCAAAGTATTCACAACTGAGATTTTATTTAAATCAATTCCTTTTATTAGGTATCGTAAATGTTCGAGATCGGTCATTTATGTACTTTATCAAAGTATCTCTATCTCAAACAAGAATTTTCTCGTATAATATAGCGCATGAGATTAAGTTTAATAATCAACACATCAATAATACTATCAATGTAATATCAATGTACCTTCACACCTAAATGTAGAATTTTCAGTGATTTCGGCCATGCCGGAGCTAACTCCTCAATAGCACAATGTGCACACGATCAGTTAAGAACCTCCAAGAGGCCGTATTACTTTCTACCTTAAAGCGTTATAACATCGATGTTAAAGTATGAGAAGTCCCAAAATCGAAACGCACGAATCTTACGTCTTTAAATAAGGATATCCAGCAAGATTAAGTATTAAGTTGACGATAAGAAATCGCAGCATGTTAGATATAATTTCGAGACAAGTTACATTGAATTTATAGAATCCAGGCTTTTGGAAATCCATTGTTATTTTGGGAAATGTTTTAGTTACTAGTTACTAAAATATGGATGCTTTATTATCCTACGCTGAGAAATTGCATTTATTCCAATAGTTTTCCAAACTTAAATTATAGAAGCTGAGTTATTCTTTAAACTGTCACTACTTATGTTTGCCTATCCCTTATCTCTTCGATATTTCATCTCACTCCATCTGCGATTTATTTAGAGGTTTTAATCATTCAATACCAGTGTAATCGTGGATTTTTAAATTCTATTATATTTTCGTCTCCCTCCTTCACTCCATTGCTTACTCCCCAAATCGCTCCCTTATCCTTCCCTTCGCTCCTTTAATCCCTCCACTGAGTCCCTATAACGCCTAAACCCTCCCTCCACCCCTCATCCAGCCCAACCCCTAACATCTTCTTATCTCACTTCCCTTCCCCACACCACCCCTACCTCCCACCCTCTCACTCTCTCTCCCCCCTTTTTATTTTATTTAAGACACGAAGTTCCCCTTAACCCTTCGGCCCTTCCCGTCTCGCACAAGTGCACTCACCCAAAGTTTCCCTTATTGTCCCTTTCCCTCCGCTGCCCGAGCGGGTCGCACTCGTCACTAATTTACGCTCTTTCTTTTCGTTTTTCTCATTATTTCTTCATTTTTTTACCATACCGACCCGAAGAAAATTTCATTCTTCCGAGACGCCCAATAATTGCTAGCGGGCACATCGCGAATTTTAAGTCGCACGGCTAAAAAGTACCTACTCCCATAAGCCCCTTTCCGACCGCTCTCTTTTTAGCAAGAGTGACTTCAGACGCTGACATACGTCTCACTCTAAAGAAAAGAGTAACTGCCACAATTTTTCCTCTGAAACTTTCCAATGGGTTCTACTACTGCCGCTATCGATATTAAAGGAAAATTAAGGCTAAAGGTTTGTTATAACTAAGTTTACTGCCGAATATATATTTAAGAACCTACAAATAGTGTATGTCGTATTTTATATACCGTTTAAATCAGTACCAAATTTAAGTCTTTCATAAAAAAGTCCATCTTTTCGAACAACGAAAACTTTACGCCTTATTACTGAATACTTTTGTAACTAATAACTCTACAATGAAAATTAAATTAAGCCTGCGTATATACACCCGCAGATGTTAATGCTAACGGCACGAGCGACAGACTGACTGACTTTCGAAAATTCGAAATTCAGAAAGCCATTTTATAATTGTACCATATGCCAACTTAAGCTTGGTCATATCTTATAACGCGGCTATAAAAAATATTTGATATATTTATAATTTAATACCTGGCCTTGAAAGCTATGATTTAAGTTAAAAGTCGTTATTAACTTAGATATTCGGCGAGCATATAGTAGATCCGTAAACCCGTGAATATTTTAACGGTTTAAATCATTCAGGTATTATTAAAAATCTACTGGCCTAGTTCTAAAATGTGTTTCACATACTTTCAGAATTCTCCACGTATTTTATTTAGTCTGTTTTTAATAGATAATTTTACGAAACTTTAACAGAAAATAGCTTATTACCGCAGATTCAATTAAAATAAAAGAGATAAATGCCGCAGTTCAACAAATAGTTTGTTAAAAGAACATCTTATAGCATCTATTTCCACTGAAAACTGTTTTACCTTGGAAAGTGAGAAGTGAGCGGACGATAGAGCTATATAGAGCCATTCTACTTTGAATACTTGCAACTCAAGGGGTTTTGAAGAGACATCTTGCACGGAAAGTTAATTGGTAGCGTGACTAGCGCACACTAGTGGAAGTCTGCGGTTTAATGACGAAGACACTCCCGAGAAAAAAACATTTTTTCGTTCTTTGCGCGGAGCAATAATTATTCTGAGAAAGTTACAAGTGAGTATTCCGCTTAAGATTTTTTTCCTTGTGAAGTCCTCGTATTGATTAAAAGTTCAAAACTTTTAGCCATGAAGCCATCTACGTGGATCAAACAGATTTATTTTTGTGTTAAGATTATTAAATCAATATTATTAAATCAAATCCAATTCGCGCCAAAAATTATTAAATCAATTATTTATATTGAGTCACTCAACATAGATAACAGCATTGACCTCAGATACACGTCAAGTGAAAACTATGGACGGTACTTTCTCAAGGCACGTTCATCGAAATTAATTGTGCAAGTAAACCGGAAGATATAGATTCTTGGATTTCTGCTTAAACCTTAATTGCATATGCCTTTTATAAATGAAATCCTCATTCAACTGAAAGAACGAAAGCCAAACTGTATTCACAGCATATGCATGGATGTTTAGAGTATCCGTATTACTAATATGTACTAAGTTCACAGTACATCATAATTATAAAAACCCTTCGAAAAGTAACTCACCATTTACTAGCATCTATATTTTAAAAAGCGTGAGCATCGATAACGTTTTTAATAATCAACTCATTTGGTCGACTTTGGTGGAGAACCGTTGTTTATCCTCAAATTTTTAAATCATTTCTTAATATCTCAGTATCGTAGATGTTTTTTCTCCTATCTCCTTTGATAGGCCTGAGGTACTTTTCATGTTCAGATCTTCTTCAATTTAGGTCGATCTTGTCACGCCATCATTTAATCTTTCTCTGCTTCTGTCTCCTGGCATCTTCCACGTGTATTTTCTTCGGTTGTGATTTTTAAACAATGTGTTAGTAACCACTAATTTATGTTGTATGCAGAACTCCAGCAGTCTTTCTCCTCTTTCGTTTCGGTTTCCCAATCCATATTTTCCAGTTATTCTTCCATCTTGACCTTCTCCGACGGCAGCGTTCCAGTCTCCTAAAATAATTAGGTTTTCTTCTCTTCTTACCTGTTTTATTACTTCAGTGATATCTTCGTAGTTCAGATATTTGGATAAAACGTATTGCATACCTATGACGCGACTTCAGCTTAAAAAGCAACAGCAGAGATAAACTGAACTGAATGATATTGCGTTTTATCTAAAAAGAGGTGATTTTTCTCTGAATCTGACTGAATCTCTACAATGCAAGCACAGTCACCTGATCTATGAAATATATCAAACAGTTTTTAAGCTGGGTATAGTTCATTTTTAACGATGAATATGAGAGTTGATGCCTTTGTTATAATTGTTTTCATAGAAATTCCAGTCGTTCACTTCGTTAAATATGTCTACAACCAGTGATTGTCTAATAGCATTAGGGGGGGGAACTAATGAATCATAAAACATTAACCAGTTTTGAGGTCTAGTTGCGGTGTTCAGCTTCTGATAGGTCTTAAAACCAGAAAAAGTAGATAAGAGTGCATGATTCCTGTAATTGACACTGGACGAAAATACCGCGCCTATTTTCTTGCGCGAAAAATATTAAGGGAGCATACCCTGTACCGAGTTTAATTTCTGCATCAACAAGGATTTAGACACCCCTCATTAACCCCAAAGATACCTGAATTCTCGACGCAAAGAGTGAAAGTTGGTGATAGTTTTAGCGAATAAAGTTAATTTTCATAATTGTCCGCAATATTTTGGACCTTTTTCTAACATTTGACTGATGATGATGACAGATTTAAATTCGTTCCCTAGTTTATATATACTACTTTCCAATTATTCGTGAAATAGCAATAATTGCTTTAGCTGTTGCTCGCCTTCACAGAAATAATCTAAGCATAGATAAATCCCCTTTCACAAACCGCCGTGGTGGTTTGCAAAGCATTGCGTGGATCTAGATGAAATCAGCAGGTGCTGTCTGCCCGATCGTGACTGTTTCGCAAGTCCTGTGACTGAGATGGAGAAGACTAGCAACCTAAACATCGTTTAAATTGGAAAAGAAAATTCGCTTTGCACATTCCACACACACACATCTTATTGGCTTCCACAATTTACATGTATCAACCTTGATCAATCACTATCAACCTTGATTGACATGTAAATTGTCAAAACCAAGGTCGAAGCCAATAAAACGTGTGTGTGGAATGAACAAAGCGAAATTTCTTTTCCAATCTCATGGTTCCACAAAGTCAACCCTCAAACGTTGAACCGTTGAAATCTATTAGGGTGTGTAAAAGTTAAATTTGTAATTAATGTGCTCTATTTGATGACTAGTATGGTTTTTCGGTTTGACCATTACCATTAGTCATCAATCTTCAATTGGTTTAACGCAGATCTCCACTGAGTTCTTCTATGGGATAATGTCTTCATAATGTATGTAATTCTTCTCTTTCACATCCTTCATCACTTGTTCCATATATCTCACACAAGGCCTTCCTTTGCCATTCTTCCCGTCCACTTTTTCTTCAACAATTATCTTCATCAGGCCATCATGTCCCATTTTGTGGCCGATTAGTTTGTCCCGTCTTCTTCTTAGAGTATTCAGAAGACTTCTCCTTTCTCCCACTCTTCTCAGGACTTCCTCGTTACTTAGACGGTCGATCCATTTAATCTTCATAAATCTTCTGTTGTACCTAATTTCGAATGCTTCCACACTCTTCTTTTTCCGCTGCTGTCATTGTCCTTGCTTCACTGCGATAAAGAAGCACGCTCCAGATGTACGTTATGATTCATTTTGATAGCACAACTAATGGCTAATTCTCCGAGAAAAAAAGAAAAAACCTTAATCGCCAGTTACTTATGGTTTGCTCAATATCTTAAATTAATACGGAATTCCTATATTTACTCTGTCATCACCAGTAAAAGTGGAAAGTATATGGACTATTATCGAGCTTCAAGTTTTTAGAAATCTAAATAATGTAGTTCAAAGAAGTCGCAGCTGTTTTAAAGCTGGACTAGAGAAATAAACTGAATTCTATTCGTGCATCAAAACCTACATAAAATGTTAATAGATTAGTATATTAATACTTTAATATACTAATCTATTAGATAAATTAGAGATTAATAAACTAATAATTAATCTCTTTCAAAAGAATGTTAACTTGAAATTTGTAATCCAGATCTTTGTTATATACCTGCCATGTATCTGATTCACATTTACATAGTTGGAAAAAGTATTTCTTAGTCACCTTGAATCAAATCCTTCAATCGACCACAAGTCAAACAGAACCTTAAAAACGAAATTTATGGGGCTTAAAACACAGGATACTGGAACTACACTGAACACTGAAAAAAAAACATGTATTAATCTTAGAAAAAGAAATTATTTGAAATTTGTTGAATCAAGTAAATATAAACTTTTTCAACAAGAAGAGTACATTCCGCTGTCTGTATTAACGCCGCAAACACGTAATAATTTTGCTGGATGATATGCAAATATGCTATGATGTTACAACGATCTCATTCCGCATTTACATCACGTGTCTAGTAAGCATCGACATCTGTTCACCAACGGAAGTGGGTAAAATTTACACCGCGCTCGGCACCCGCGTCAATATTCGATAAATCTCGTTGCTTTGAGCTTCGAATTGAGTTCGAGACTCGACTTCACAAACAGATATCACACGACCATCAAAACATCTCCTCCCTGTCTTCCACACATGCTGGAGAATAGAAGCGGTAAAAGAAACCAAAAAATATCTCGGAAAGTTAATAGATGGAGGCCATAAGGTGAAGCACGATAAAGACGAAGAGGCACGATATTTCTAACACCCGTGTTCCTCATCCAAAATGAAGAAGGTAAGCTATAAAATAGAGAATTTACGAGGGCACAATCTACCTTTCTCCTTTTTTATCGTCTTGATTTTTCATAAGTCTTTCAAAATGCCTTAAGCTTTAATGATTTTACTGACTGACGAGCAAAATAAGATCTTCAGCGCAAACAAACAGTCCTTTTAACGAAACTCCATTCGTCCGAAGCTTGATTCCCGGTAGAAGGTATATTTCTTCCGGAAATTTAAATAAACTCAATACCCATTCCTAATGGAAGGAGTAAACCGTGGTTTAATTAATATAACATAGATTTCAATACAATATTTAATGCTCCGTTGCTTTCAAATTTCAAGTAACATTCTTACTGGAATACAATTAAAAAATACCAATTCACACAATAATTGCTCTTACTATGCTTCTTCATGTGGTCAGCACTCTCTTCTTGTCATTGGGTTAGGCCTCCAAAATATTTAAAAACAAATTCTGAAGGAATGAAGGTCATGTTGTGAGTGTTAAGCATACACAATAAATTTTAGCCGGATATGTTTAAGAGAAACTAGCGTGATCGTCGTCGAAAATTACATAAAGCCATGTTAGTGAAAAATAATAGAGAATGATAAATTAAATATCATATTCTATGATTACCAAATGACGAATTTAATATCCGACAAAAATTCAAACTCACTATAGTGCATGAATGAATTTATTTATAGACGTCTTCCTACGGAGAGAGCTGCACCACTATTCCCGAATCCTATACGTTGTTAAAAAGAATTTGCAGAAAAAATAAGTCCACATGTAACCGAGAGAGGAGGATAAAGTGGATGATAAATTAAGTGCCATATTGCTGATACAGCAAAGCAAGTCATAAAATATCCGATAAAAGTATTAAATAATCATAGCGCCCGACGTTCAATGCATTAATTTTTTTAGACGTGCTTCTACGGATAGAACGGCCTTCTCCCGAAACCGTATCGGGGTTTGAACATAATTTGCAGAAAAATTCATTTTGCATGTCGCTAAGAGACTGAGAAACCTGAACGACCTTCATTTTGGTGTAGCGCAATGAACGCCATTTGTTGGCAAACGTCAGTACTTCAATTTCTAGGAGCATAACTAACTTTGGGTGAAAAACAGTACCTAGCATCCATCTGTAGGCAATAGTAATCTACTGTATTCTAATTTGACTTCGCCATATCTGTTGCAGTACATATGATCGCGAAAAGGCATCAAATCCGCCATTAAATTCCAAATCTCGACTCAAGCTCGTCTGGATGAGATTCGGGTCATGGATGGATATACGTAAAATGAAAATGAAAAATATGAAACAGAGTGAACTGCGGGAATGGGTGAGAGGTGAGTGCAAGATGAAGAGGGCGGCGATGAAAGATTTACGCTACATTTAACAGAATAAGGCGTTAGAGGGTCTTTATTGGAGAGGCTATGAGATATGAAGATAAATTGATACTGTCTAAATTTGGTTCAAATCGACCCTGTCAGAGTACAGAATTTAAAAATTTACCACGTATATATGGCTGACATTGGGCATAGACAAACGATACGGGTGGCATTAGTATGACATACATTCCTTCGGTCGGGAAAATTTTTCAGTCTCACCATTTTTCAACCACGTAGAATTTCAAAGTATTCAGTTCACTTACTGCGACAATAATTATTAAATAAGTGGTCCCTCAAACTATTTGACGGTCGAAATCTTCAATACTTTCAAAAAATTCATTCATCTGGTTTATTCAGTCTAACAGCTAAATTTAGGGCAATAAGGATACTGCGTTTTCTTTACGGTTTGCCCTCCGATATTTTTATTCATTTAACGAGCATCTGGTGTAAAATATACTACATCAAAACACATAAATTAATATATAACTCAAATTTAGCGATTTACGAGCATGAAATAATATTAATATCTTATATATATGAGTGCGTTATTTTAGGTTGTAATGAGAAATATCAGGATTTTAAATCACTTTACACATTTGACAAATACCATCACCTCAATTATTCCACTAGTTACATTACTTTAAAAATAATGTATTTATAATTGTCTTTTAGCATTTAAAGTCAACTTTTAAGCGTGACTCGATGGTTTCCAATGCATAACCGAATGATAGAGATTGATTACGACTTTTGGTGTAAATGTTTCTATCAAAATATGACTTACTGACACTATAAACTGGCAATAAAATTCTCCATTACCACGTTGATTTTCGCAATGAACAAGGCTCAAATAGAAAAAAAAGCTTCATTCTCCATTAATACGACCGATATCTTGGAAGTATTACTGGAAAAAAGAAAGAAAGCAACTGGAACAGGGACAGGGCTTTACTGCCGCAGGGAACGGCCGGTGAGTGGCGAAAATCTATGGGGAGATCGAATAAAGAAGAAATGTATATGAGAAAGGTGGGCTGTAGAAAGACAACTAAACAAAATCTGTTCCTATATGCCGTACTATGCAGACAATACATTGACAAATAGGCAATAGATCCTACACATATTCTCCCTCTTCTACATTCCATCCACTGCATCGGCAGGCCAAGCGTCCTAAGCATGACTTTCCCTATAATTTACACACCTTGAAGATTCATGAAATTTCTTTTTAACATCCTTCATATTCCTAACGGCCGAAAACCACATCAAATTTTCGGATCATCACACCAAATGATCTCAAATACCTTTCAAAAAACCCCGATATCAGTAGTGGAATGAAAATATGGCTTTGACCAAAAAAAAAGGTGGGCGTCGATCTCTTAAATAATAGACTCGGTAATCCTATGCAGGTTTATTTTGCAGCAAGACGCGTTTCACCCTACTGTGGCATATGATGCATGGTTTTGCCACAGTGAAACACGTCGTACTGTCTAATAAGCCTATGGAAGATTATCAAGTCTTTATTACAGATTGTATTATTACAGAAATGAATATCGCAAATTCATCAAGTCAAGTTCAATTCAGTGAATTTTATGGTAAGCGTGAAGCCCAAGGATTGGTCCACAATGATTCCCAAATAACGTTTCATATCTTTCATGGCTACGACAACTAGTAATACGCCACTTTACACATTTATTTGTAAAGCATTATGCTTAGACAGCCTGAAACCGTCTTAGTATATTTTCAGGTAATTCTTTTCGTTTTTGAAAATGTAATTAGTATTTAATCACAATAGACTGCTATAAAATGCAATACCAAGGAAAACATTTGAGGCAATGGCTTACTGAGAGTCGTGATGTACTCTTGAAGGAATTCTCAAGATGAGAGTAAGAGAAAAGCCGGCTTTTTGAATTCGATGATGTGCAGTGGTGAGTAAAGTTTAGCGCAAAAATAAATGCTCAAAAGAGGTGAATGAAAAATTGTATATAAAAATATTTTTCACTTGAAGTGGTAAGATTACTGGAAAATTATTTTAAAACTTTAAAATGAAAACAGCCATTATTCATTTCTAGAGGTGTTTGTATTTTAAGAATTTTAATGCGTAGCTTTATGCAACGCTCAGAAATTATGAAACTGTTAACAATATCCTAGAATAAATAAGAAACCTTGACCAAATTGTGGAGAAATATTTAAAAATCCACCTTTTGGATAAAAGGATAGATATTTCTCAAGATAGTGGACAGGATGTAAACCCAACACAAATATTTTATTTTATGTTATAAATATGACCCGCGAAATATTTAACGACGGGTTGGTGTGGTTCCTAGAGTACTAGCTTCCCATTCCAAAACCCGGCGGAGGCAGATTTTTCATCGGTAAACCGGTCCCTACTTGAGTGCTACATGGAGAGTATTTCGAGGGCAGTACTCAGTTCGTTCGATGAGACATAAAACCGTGGACCTCTTGGAAACATTCGTCAAGAGCGGGTTAATGATAACGCCGACATTCTCTCCAAATCTAATCACAGAAAAATTTCTCCTTCTACCAAATACCTAGCCACCGTTAATTAGTCAAATGACCTAAGTTGTTTGTCACCTCCCCTAAGCAACAAAAACCTCACCCTTTCTGTTCTTGAGGCAATGCACGCCGTTTTCCCCGGAGTAATTGCCTACTGTGATTGAGATACATACGGTTTAATTAGACTTTTGATTGTAAGCGGTTGTTTACGATGGATTTGGTTTCGTACTGTTTCCAGGGATCTCATCATGCATTCTAGTGAGGTCCTTCTCACACTAAATGGAAGAAGACTACACGAGTATATTATATTAAAATTCAAAAACAAACTATTTCTGAATTTTTATTATTTTCCCATTTAAATGGTGATGTCCAACTTTTATGCCATTCCAAACAAGACGTACGGAGAAGGTTAAATTAGCATAAGATCTCAGGTTATAAGGGGATGCTACCGTAAGAACAAGTAACTTACAGCTTGAAAGTATAAAAATACTGCAGAAAAATGTAAATCTTGAGTTAGACTCCTTTGTGACAGTGAAGCATAGAAACTCATAGTCACCGGAAAAGCAAGATTGGAAGTATTTTGCTTGTTTTATCAGGATAGAACTAACCGCAGGAAGAGAATTAGAGCAAGAAGATAAGAGAAGTATGATAATAAGTCTAAATAGAGGCAAGACGACCTTTTTTCGTACACGTCTTGATACATGATAGTCCTATGAAAAACATAGCTCATGAAAACAGTGAGTTATAAGAATGGGACAGAAAGATCTCGCATAGAACATGCTCAGAATGTGATGAAAGGAGAAAAAATCCATAACAATGCCAATGATTTTTAGAATAAAAAAGGTTAATTATTTGAATACATTGTAGTTAATAAACCCTGGTCGTAGTTAATAAAACTATAGGATCACCAAATCAATGTATTTATTCCTAATAGTCTGTGTCCCCCAGTTATATCCATTGTTACTAGAAGCTGCATGAACTCCTGTGCTGAAAGATTTATTTTTTTTAATTTTACTAGCAGGAACTTAATAAAATATTAATGATTCTTAATGACAAAAGAAAACTGTTTTAATCCACAGCGTTTTTTTTAATATCTGGAACGACTAGTTTCAACGCGTCACGCCGTCATCATCAGGTACCTGATGATGACGCCGTGCAGTCGTACCAGATAAAAAAAACGCTGTGGATTAACACATAGTTTTCATTTGTCATTATTCATAAAGGACTTCCACAAGGCTACGCCTGAAAGAATTGAATTAATGAGTAGACCACAAAATGCATATCTATCTAGCACTACGTCATTTCAGAATCTTCTCGTCTAAGGACAAGACGCCCTCCGCTACTTCTCCGTACCCCTCTTTTAGTATTAAAAAATGTTCCCTGCAAGACTGATTTTCATTGCGACATTCCCTTCATGTTTATTTCCATGGAAGGCAATGAAGTTAATGGCAGCGTCTAGGCACCAGGCCACAGAATGACGGTTCGCTTCCCTCATGGCTCTACTTCAAGTAACTTACATCTTAATTCGCTAACGTGAGCGGAGCAAAGCGCTTTCCTCTTTCTGCGCGCTCACTATATCGTGACGTGCCATTAACTAGGCGTTCAAGCTCAGCGAAATATGACAAACTCTTTCCGTCCTCCAGCTCCATTCCCTTTTTTTCGCTTCCTCTCCCTCTCTCTCAATTTTCCTAGACCTTCCCATCACCATCATCCGCCAGATTACGCCATCTCTCCTGCCGACAGCGTCTCTAGATTACTTCCCCAGGCACTCTCTCCCAGCTATTAGGTAGGAATGCCCTCCTGCTCCTGAGAGGGATATATTCTCAATTACTACACACAGCTCAGCCTACCTGCTTCCCCTCAGTCCCATTTCCAAGCTTCCTCCACGATTCTTTCTAGTTTTAAATGCCCATCTCTTAAATTCTGAGATTCTAAAATCTTTCCCACCAGTTAATCCTCCCCAAAAATTATTCCCTGCCAAATAATTGAACTGTGTTCCACCTCAGGGCCGTCATAGGTCATTCTCTCAGAACTTTACCATCTTTTGCAGAAATGTCACTATGGCTAAGGCTACGCTGGAATAAAATTACGAAACCATAGCAAAAATTGTGTGAGAATTAATGATATATTTCTTCAAAGTTCCACATCAATAAACTATAAATGACTTTTGAACGCCCATCATATACCATTTTCATAATACGTTTTCGAATATTGTTTAGCAATATCTACTAAATGATTGTCGCCTTGTACCGTTTCGAGGAACTCAAATAACGGATAGGGATTATTTAACTCATAGAGTCAGGAAATATAGGTACCATCGACATTGGCCCATCAACACATTGCGCACTCTAAATATCTACAGTCTCTTCACTATGTTACAGATAAGAGGGCGTATTTGTCCCATGACGGAATGCGGGAGGCAGTAAGCTCATTCTCTGGCGCATAATACTTCATAGCGCAGTTTTTTAAGAGATATAATAATGCTACTTTTGCTACTCAATTCTTCCGCCACTGTAGTGTTACCCAAAATAAAAAAGCGCAAAAATGAAAAATAAAAATCTTACACCAAAACTACCCGAAAAAGTAGTTAAAAAAAAAACTCGATCCCTTTGCCTTCATGTTTATGAACTCGGGCGAAAAGGCTCACGGACAGTAAGCAAAACTTCCTTTTTCAGCTCATAAATGCTTCTTCCCCCAGCCATCTCTCAGTCCTACCTGCCTTTCACCCTTCCCTATCGTCTTCTCCTTACTCTTTTTCTCTCTCTCTCGCTTCCCATCTCCCTGTCGAATTTCTCCAAACTTTTTATTCTCCAAGCGTTTGCAAACTCCTTCCCCGCTTTCAATTCCGTGTACGCTACAATCCACTAAAGTCCTCCCCTTTCCCTCTCTCTTATCTTGCATCCCGCTCCTCCTGCCCAAGTTCCCCCTTTCCCTTAAACCCATCCCATCCCGTTTCGCCGTCCCTTTCCTTCCTCCCCTCGAAATCAAGCAGACTCTCCTCCGACGCACTTTCGCCTTCCGTCATCCCGGCCGCATCCGACTCCTCCACGCTATCCGTCCGCACCGCTTCCATTATCTCAGTTCCCTTATCGCAGTTCCCGCGACATCAATTTTAGAGGATTTATCAACTCTACACTCTAAGCAAGAGCAGAACTCCGTAAAGATCCAACTGAATAGCTCTAGAAAGAATTTAATGGGAGGCATAACCCCCACTTCCTCCCGCATGCCTCCCACCAAAACCCAGTATGTGAAAGCGAATCGTTCAGACTATTCGACGCACTCTCTCACACGAAAATGCACATTCATTTACCTGGTAAAAATAGGGGTTGCAAGTTCAATAGTAACTACACATTCAAACCTGGACATCAGGTTCACTTTTGACCTAGTATGCCAAAGTAATCATCAATGTAAATACCAAAATTGACATTTTTCCCGTTCGTATGGATCTTTAAGTCAAAATATTGGAAACCCCTTAATTCCTGATACAGGGCCAGGCAACCCAGAGGATGACTGCCGCGAGAGTGCTGCGTTTGATTTAGGACTAGACTAAAGATTAAGTTACGCTAAATGGTGCGACATATCCTAATCTGTTGTAGCAATGCGATACAACCTTTCAATGTTTATAGGGGGATCAAATAGGTGTGTTGCCTCGAGTATATTTCCCATCCGACGGTCCGACCTCGAATACCAGCAACGGTAGATATTTTTCAGTGGCATATTGATTCCTACCCGAATGCTGATTGACGAAAACTTCAAGTTCGGAACTCCTTTCTTGGGACTGGACGATGAGCTGTGGACCCTTCTAAGCATATTGCTGAGGGCATTTGAATGCCGACAGCGGCTTTCTCTTCATCCCCCCTGTTTCCTTGAAAAAGACCAACTAATTGCTCACCTTCCCTTGGTAGTGCAAGTGACCAGAAGCTATCGAGCACCCCCCAAGAGTAGCTCCCTAAATCCTTTTAACAAATAAGATTTCCTCGCGTTCATCCCTCCGTGAGTGGATAGGTCAAACATTTCCAAAAAGATTTCGTCAGCTCTACTACTCCCGCCGGACAATTTTCAGCCCATTCCTTCCCATACAAATTCACATTTCGCTTTTCCGCCTTCTTCCTTGGTGGAGGGCGGCCGATCGTTTCTTTGTTCTTCCTTCATTATCACATATATATACTTCGCGATAATCCACACCCATACACTTGAACCCCCCCACTATTGCCTGAACCCTTAACAGCTAAGGGTTCAGCCTCTCTTATATTAATTTTTATATTCTGCCCGAGGGGCTCCTTATTCACTGATATCTCTCACACCATTCCGCTCTCTTCGAGTCGAATTTGGTGCTATTACCAAGGAACATGTTTAACACTTCAACTTACTTAAGCTTAAATCATAATAAAGGCGCAAAGCAGACGCTGTAAATTTCTAAAAAATTAAATAGTAATGAATATAATGTTACTCCGTTACACAATACCTTCGTAGTTATGGGTATTATTAATACTTTTAATTCTATTCTGTCAAAAAAATCGCAAGGACCTTTTCGTTTTGATAAATGAGTTTTTTTTCCTTTTTACACTTTTCATCACTTCAATTAATCAATAGCTCTCCTAAAAACAAAATGTATTATCTGACAGGAAATTCTAGGATTATCAGCCTAGTAAAATGCGTTTGCTGCTTTGACTGATTTAATATAATCGTGAAGGTAAAGAATCTACCACAACACCCGACGAGTTCCAACGCTTCCGTGTTATTTATAATGACTGGTAAGCATTATAAAATTGTGATAAACCTTATGGATTATTACAAATGTTTCAACTCTCAAAATCAATATATTCCACAAATTACAGACCAAATCAGTTGATGCTATGATTTAGCAATTTAAATCCTAACCCCTACTCCAGTCCTTTTAACTACTGTAGCGAGAACAGCCACAACCAAAAATAGCCAAGGGCAGGGTGACTTGCTGGGCCAAGCCCGGCAAGCTAAGCTCGCAAGGGTGTATTATATTAACAGCTGTGCTGCAGGTTTTCTTGTATAATTTTAAAATGTTAGTCCAAAATATTTAGATGGTTCACATAGCCTGCATCATTAAATTTTTCACGAAGCCTTTAGCAAATTTTGTAAGCACACAATAGACTTCATTACATTGAAATCTGAAGTTTACACAACGAAAAGCAAGCTCAAAGAGGTAATTGGATTTTAGAGCCAGAAATCCAGGCTTTTTTCATACAAATTTAGTAAAACTTTATCCAGGGTAACTACAAAGTTTTGTTTCTCATTATTAAACGTAGCTTAAAGCATGCATATAAGATGTATTTTTATGTGCAAGATATATTTTTTTATCGGAATTAAAGTCCTCGTTTGGAATATATAGCTGCTTAAACTCAGGTGTTCCAACGGTTTTGTATCGACAGTAAGCAAAGATAACATCGAATAAAACTTAGAAAATTGAAACTAAAAGTTTAGTCGCAGCCTCAGCCCTGAAGTTTAGCAGTCTTCAAAACAGCCATAAGATTTAATTAAGTGAGAGATGCGAGGGTAACTGGCGATATCCGCATTTTATGATACATATTAATGTTGCATATAAATGTACGTGGGCCTTATTTTCACTCCTACGCATTGTGCATGGAAATATGTGGTGGATCAAAATAAGTCAATTCCTCTAATGCAATCAGACGGTAAAGAGCATCGTATGGACTTTTCCTCTGCCAATATTCTAAATGATACCTCTTCTCTCATATTTTTCTCCATCCATTTCCTCCATCACCCTCCCCTAGCAACAGGTTTCAATGCCCCTTCCACTCCCTTTGTCTCCTTTTCATGAAGAACGCATCTTAAATCGAAGATAAGCCACACATCATCACAGGAATGTACTCGTGCTACCACGTACTGAACCTAAGATGGTCACATTCGTTCCATCTTCAGCATAAATGCTTTCTTAGGGTAAGATTCCTTTATATTGTTTCATGAAGAGCAATCATTCGAATTTTCCGCCCCTTATGGAGAGAACTGAGTTTTATTAGAAAACAATGACTTCACAATTTTGTAACAATATATATTTCCAATTTCGGCTGAAAACTCAGAAATCTCATAGAAGTCCACAGGGGGATAGCGTCATTGATTATGATAAAGGAAAAAAATATTATACACGTATTCAAGTCTTTTCAAACGAATTGCTTTAATATTACATACTGCCTTCCACTGATTAACTATTCAAGAGTTGGGGCCGCTTATTTTCCTTAATGGATACTCTGGTATTGGTAGTAGTAGTCTTGGGTTTTATATGCTCCAATGGCAGAGGTTATATCATACCAAACCCTTGGTTCTCAAAACGAGGGTAAAAACACTCACTTTCAAAATATTTGTTGCGCGATAGCAACAGCCGTTTTTCGTTAAGAAAGAGAAATCACTGTGTACTATAAGGCTAATCAAAAGATATTAAATAGAGATTTAAAGATTCTAGTTACTCATGCTAATGGTGAGGGTAAAAATATGGCACAAATCTCATCCCCACACAAAATGTACACGGCTAAAGTATCCTTCCATCAATTAGCGTTTGAAACGGATTGTTCGCCGATGACTTTGACGCGACATGATACCAGGCAATTTCAATCTTTTCCTCATTATATCGGTCAAAGTATTGCCGAAGAAACCCTGGCGATGCTCCAAAGTTGTACTCCATCGAACTTGTTCCCTCACTTCCATTAAACTCTCACGCTCCATCGCTCCTTTACGCATCTTACCCTCCTCCTGTTTTCCCACCTTTTGCCGCCGTGGGGAGGCTTGTTTTCTCCCTTTACCACATGCCTGATCCAAAACGGTAAGGGAGGGAAACTGAATAAAAAATTTACATTCCCCTTCAATTCTCCCTTTCTCATGCCACTTCATGCCCCCCTTCCTATACCCCCAAACTTTTTCCTACGTAGCCCTTCGCTCCCAAGCACTCAATTTCCCCTAAACATTCCCCCTTTCCCTCCATCCCGAAGCTCAACTAATACACTCGGATGCCTCCCTTCCTCAGGCATTTCTGCTATCCACATTCATTCTATCCCATCTCTCATCCTTCTACCAAGCCCTTGACCCTTTCCCTCTTGTTTTCCCATCATGTCTCCCTTCTTTCTCTACTCACTTACCCAATTCCACATTTTTCCCTTATCCTTCTTTTTCCTGGACTTTCATTCCCAATACCTTCATAAAACTCCACCCCTTAGCTATACCTCATCTCTTCCACAACGTCCACCTTTCACATCACATTACGCAGTCTCTCCACTGACTCGTCATCTGCAATATTCTTCCAACTCACGGATATTCCCTATTTTTTTTAAATAGAAATGGATTAAATGTTTTCCCAACGTTGCCAAGATCATCTTCTCTTTCGTGACATAAGAATATGTTGCCTTAGAAGCTAATCTCCCTTGACAATTTGAAGCTTTCAAGTTTGACAGTCAAACAAGCAAATTTTAAGTGGCCAAATCGCTTTTTTCGTGCGAATGTTCATTGGCTGAAAATTAGTTCATGACTTGTGTAATATATTAAAAGGGTTTGGAAAATCGAGAAATCTAAAAGCCTTCCGGGACCGAGAATGGAACCGAGGATCTTTTCCACGGAGTATTTGTCCAAATATTCCTGAGCCTTAGACTGTTTAAATATCGCAGAAAAAAGAACAGATTCACCAGTCACTGGTACGTAAAGTTAAAGTATGTAAACATTACAAAGGTAATCCCTTATTGCCATTTCATTTAAATAGTCAATTTTAGTTTTTTCCGATGTTTTTTGTAAGTAGAGCGAAACACGACAGAGCAGCAAAATGTATACACCCTAAGGTGTCATTCATCTGAATCTAATTAGTTACAATTCCATTTACTGAGTAGACCTTATTCATCAGTTTACATGAGCATAATTACTATTTTGCCGAATTCAATACCAAAAAGCGAGATACCAAAATGAACAGTGTAGTTTATAATATAATTAAAGCCAATAAAATTTTGGTGTATTTTTCTATTTATTTTAGCTTCCAAATCCTATTATAAAAAATATTTGCAGTATTCACTGAAACTACACAGATCAATAGCGAACTATATATCGCAGTGAAAAACTGCATTTTGTATTCTTTAATATGTTGGAATTCCACAAAGCAACGCAATATATTTTTTCGCATAGGTACACGTAATTCATAAATAGCCGATGTATTCTTGATGAAGAATTTTTTATCTTTTCATTCTTCTGAAGGAAGAAATCCAAAGAATTAATATGATGAAACGGCAATTAAATTGGGATATAGAACTATGGTGACTGATACATGTAAAGCATAAATTCTTAAATATGCTAATCACTAGTCCAGAATGTTATAACTACTTACGTGCACGTGGACTCAAGAGCATACAATACACCGATTAACTTAATTCAATTTTTAAAAACACTTAACAATAACAAGTCATCCTTTCCGTAGCTTACTGCTCTTTCCTCACCATACTTTTGCATCGACCATACTCAATTCAGGCAAAGGCCACCTCCCTCTCAATTTTCCTTATCTGTCCAGCCCCCCACTGCCGCTTGCTCTCCACCCTCTACACAGCACTTTAACCGCCCCATACCCTACACACCTCAATGACGCCATATTTCTCCCCCATAACCCTTCGCACTCGACCTTTCCCGCCCTGCCACCCCCGCAAGCACAACTCCTTTTCCCCACACGCCCAACCATTTATCCCATATAGTCCATACATGCCTTTACTCGCGACGAAGCCATCCCCTTTACACCCCCTTATAACACAATGCATCCCCTCGCTCTCTCTCAAGCAGCCCCTCTTTACCAACCTCCTCCACTCCTGTATACACCCTTAACCCTTTCCCCCTTGCCCAAACTCGAACCCTATTGAGGGACCCTTTTTCCAGGGTGGCTGGAGGGAGAGCCCAAATTTTTGCCGACGGGCCAGCCTTGCCTGTACCATTCCGCCGTCCCATGGGGTAAGATGGATCGCTACTTCCCACCTTAACGGCTTCCTCTCTCTTGACGAGCGTTCCCTTGTCAAACGGAGTAGGTTTCGAATTGGTTCCTTCGATATTTATTCCAGTTTCTGGGAAGTTTTCCGACCTCCCCTTTCTTCGCCCAAACGAAGCCTTAAGATTAGCGTGCACTCGCACGGGCGGGTGTATTTGGTAGGAAAGGAGAGTAAAAAAGAGTTGAAAGTTTCTCCGATTCCGATCGATAGCTAGTTGTCAATCGGATGATTTCAAGTGTGGAGAGGACGGAGCGAAACCAATACGCTGGCTCTCAGAATGTAAAGAATTAAGTATCGAAGGGTATCTAGTGTCGCTCCTTCCTGTTGAAAATATTTTACGCTGACTCTATGCATCCTATCGAGAGCTAGGCTACAGTAATTTACTTATTCACTAGTAATGTAATCGCAGCATTGTAAAAATAAGCTTTTAATGGACACTGGGCCAATGCCAGGCGATGAGGACACTGTAAGCCATAGCTCTCGAGTTAAAGTCGATTGGATTACAACTATTGTAAATAGTGGCTTATACTGATTCTACTTAATGGATTTTTAGAGAGAAAACACATGATTTTTGGTTGCAGAATTGGAACATAAATTGTAATGCCTAACCCAAAAATATGATGCAAGACATACATTTTCAGTAGTGAATAAATTTTAACACTTTCGAAATATGTCAGTCTGTAAATCGAATATTATTCAATTAAAATAATAATTATAGGAATAATTGTTATTTTGCTATTATAAATATTTACTAAACTAATAATACCTCCTGGTTATAACATTTTTGTGGGCAGGCAAGCGAGAGCTAAAATTATTACTCCGTCATTACAGGTGGGCATTTGGGGAGTATTTAGGGAATTTAGGGAAAGGAATTTAGGGAGCGGAGGAAGGGTGGAGAGAACACCGGGGTTGCCAATATCCAATTCATAACAAAGATTAGCAATAAGTTAAATGTTTTAACCCAATCGGATGGTTGGAGAGAACTGAGGTTGATATGCACTTCACTCACCAACTGCACTTAAGTCACTGCCGGTAAGTCAATGAAAATTTGTCTCGGCCAGGGTTCGAATCTGGGGCCTATATATTGGAATCCAGTACTCAAGACACCACGAATGAAAATTATAATGAGGAATAAGAGGAACAATATATAATGCAGTCCATATATTTCTTTGCGTGTCATCGTGTATTACGAGAAGGCGTTCGACAAAGGTAGTCTGGAAAGTTCACAGGAAATATTACAGAAATTTGCGGAAAGTATGGGTCAAAAATTGGAAATCTATACATGGCTCAGGATACACAAATTAGATTTTTTGATGGAGGATCGGGATGGGTCGTGACAGGCTAAGAGATGAGGTAGGAATTCCCATTATCTCCGGTATTATTAAACATATTACATTGGGATGAATTCCACGCAGCTGTAAGCAATCGATTCCCCGATAGCCAAATTTTATTTCATCAATTAGTCAAGGGACTAACAGCAGTAAATACTGCATTATTAGTCAAATTTGAGGTGTACGGAATGAATATTATCTATAGGAAACAAATTAGACGCTTCTATTAATACAGATGGACTGGGGTACGCTTTAAGAAGTGTAGATGAGATAACAATTGAAAATATTAACTTGTTGCATACAAGTGTCTCGTTTTCGATACAACAGAGCTTACATTGTTAGTAGCTGGAACATGAAATAAAAGGATTCCCTTAATATAAACTTAAATTTAAGTTAAATTAGATATGGTAATGGAATTTCAAAGTAGTGCCTTGCATTATAACTGCTGTGTTCAGAAACGTAAACTTTGAGAAAGGAAGATTGCACATTAGGTTCAGTATACCATGGTTGGAGAAACGTGCTAATAATTTGAATTGAAAAACCAGGGTTAGAGGTTATTCATATTCGACCCTAGGCTACTTATAAAACCCAAACTTAAGTATAAAGAATAATGGAGAAAATCCAACCGACGCTCGTTGCGTTAGGGGGAAGGCTTTTAAAACACGCATTGGTAATCAATAGCTGAAACTTCCAATTGAAAGTATTCATAGTCTCATGCTATGGTCGAAGAATTAGTAAGTCTATATAAAAACCAAGTGGCTGAGATAAAATCTAAAACCAGCTGTGGAGAAGCAAGAATTTAAAATGAAATGAGACGAGGTATTGCACTCTCTCCCGTACTTATCATTGTCTAAATCGATATATTCCTCAATAAAAACATAGAAAAGAAGTTAATATTCATGGGGAGAAAATGAGGAAGCTGCGATTTCCCGAAGACATAGCGGTTATTTCAGAGACAGAATGAAGGTTAACGAAGATTGTAATGAATATAGATAAGAAAATTGCCAGATATTATCAAGATCCAAAAAAGACAACTGAGGTATTGATATGCTGTAAGAGAAAAAAGACTAACAATAAGATACATGTTAACCAAGGAAAAATAGAGCATTTAGAGGTGAAATAGAATTGTTGTCAATAATATTTTAAGCATGTTTTTGACAACAATGAAAACAAACTGTGAATATTGTTAAACATATATAAGCTTGGTTTAGTGGAAGGAACGCATAATCAACTAAATAATACTCGCCATTTCCAAGAGGTTTTAATGCACTACGCGTTTCAACTCACAGGATCATCCTGTCTTCTACCTAAATTAATCTTAGAGATGAGACGTGACGTTCACTAACATTACTGAGAAAATGTACGAGTGTTGTTAAATTGGTCAAAAGTTTTTGTTTGTGTACATTATACCCAAATTATACAGTTTTTAAAAACAATGGATGTAGTTTGAAATTTTCTTTCATGTTTGGCATATTGCCTAGAAATCCAGAGCTGAAGATGTGCGGTGTGCCTATCCCACATGTTGGTTGTTAGAAAGTAGAACCTGTATTTTACGTAGTGCCACCTTGTTCCCATGCTGCATTGCGTTGACCCAAAAATAAAACTGGTGAATAAATTGCTCATCATCATTGGTCATCAATTCTCAGATTGGTTTGACGCAGCTCTCCACTGAGTCCTTCTATCAGCTAATCTCTTCATATTTACGTATTTCTTCTCTTTCACATCCTTCATCACTTGTTCCATATATCTCGCACGAGGCTTTCCTTTGCCATTCTTCCCTTCCACTTGTCCCTCGACGATTGTCTTCATCAGGCCATCATGTCTCATGAAATGGCCGATCAAGTTGTTCTCAGGGTATTCAGAAGACTTCTCCCTTCTCCCACTCTTCTTAGGACTTCCTCGTTACGTACTCCGTCGATCCATTTAATCTTCATCATTCTTCTGTAGCACAACATTTCGAATACTTCCACCCTTTTCTTTTCCGCTGCTGTCATTTTCGTTGCCTCACTGCCATAGAGAAACACGCTCCAGATGTACGTTCTAATGAATTGTTTCCTAACCCTACGTTTAAATTGCTAACTATAAAATAGTTTAACGTGAATACTTTTCATGTCTATTAAAGAGTCGACCATTGAGCACACAATCCCATTAGGACTTACAGGTAACTGTTGTAACGTACGTCAATGTAGGAAACTACAGATTAATGAATATTTATTCATATTTACCATTTTGACCGTCATCCCTGGAACGCTCCTCTCAGAATGACCCTAATCCGTAGAGTACACCCGTTCAAAGAGAAAAGAGAAGCTAATCCCTGCGACATGGAGCAGAGTGGGGAAGCACAATATCGAATATGGCTAGATTGAAACCTCAGCCTTTGAAATTGAAAGATTACACTGTAATTCCCAGTGGGACGATCGTGTACATAGACTTGTCATGCGAGAGAATCGAAATCTTTCATTTCGTTTCCCTGGCGATGCGAGGAAATGGACCCATTCTCCAAAATTCCTTGAGTGGGCAAAACGACGTTGTGTGGAAACCCGAGACACGAAAGCCTCAAGCCCTTCAACCCCCAGTCCCCGCCCACTCTCCCTAAACCACTTCAATTAACAATTCCTATTCGCTTCACTTATCTCGAGTTCTTCTTCAGAATAAACTCTCGCCGAATCTACCATGGAATGACTCACCCATCTCTAAACCCCTTCTAACCGCGACAGTTTCCACTCTTCAAGCAATGCTCTTAAGTTTGGATAGTGTATTATCACTACAAGGCTGTTCAGAAGCCTCAGAACCCTCAAGCCGTGATGTTTGCGTAGCAAACTGAAGTATTAATGGACGTACAAAATGAAAAAAAAGTAGTACAAAGACATAGTCAAAAAAGAACGATCTATATTCAGTAAAAACAAAAGAGTAGAACTAGATGATAGTATTCACTCTCACATAACAGCTATGTCAGAAACTCATATTAAAGGGAAAATAGTAGGGAATACCCCACGAGGAAGACCAAGGGATGGGCCAAATAATGAGGAATTTAGGAAGTACTATGTTGTAACGAGGTATCAATGTGTGGAAGGTCCCCGCCTTACGTTTCTTAGTTTCCGTCGTTTCACTAATACGTCAAGTGTAAATTGTTACCAGTAATCCGCTACTCCGTCATCTCGATTTGTTTCTCCAACATAGCACTCCTTTACAAATATAAAATTTAATCTACGTAAAATATAATAAATTAGATTTCTATAAATGCGTATTTGTGGTTTTCGTCATTCAGCTTTACGTCGCGGTTTTGCGGAACCTAACATGGCGGAAAACGGTGACTCCGTGAGCAAAGAAGAATACAGAGTTGTCATATCGTTAACAAACACTGATATGATGATGCTATGCCGTGTGCACGCCTTTTAGCTACGCAATCGTCCTTACATCTTTCTTCGGAGAAAGTAAGTGCCGTGGATTTTAAATATAAAAGTGTTTATGTAAAACTGTGGTAAAAACTGTTTCCACCTTGCTAATAGTAATCCTTTTCTTTTACATCGCAATAAAACTGTCATTCTTTTAGACCTTATTAATAACAAAAACTATGCACCAAAGGTCCAAAAAACATGGGGAATGTCGTAAGAGCCTGGCGTTAGTGGATTTTGGATGGGGAGACTGGCACCGAACGAGACATTCCGCGTTTAAAATTGGCTGATCCAACAACTCAATTAGATAAGCCACAGCTGCAATACATTCCGTTGAAGTAACATTCCTAGGGGTAATAACTGCGCAGGAAATATTCTTGGACTTACACATTAAGTTAGAGTATTGAGACACTGGGTAGAACTAAAGGAATGCGAAGTGGGTTTGAAAAGTGATCTTATCAATGCTTATGAATGCTATCTCCCTTCATTACACATTACTAATTTTATACCCATAAAATGTTTAATACTTGCCATCTGAATTTATAACATCCAAGTGGTGAAATAAATTTACCTATTTGATCTGGAATAATTAACAATTGGGCATAAAAATTTTTGACGAAACCATCCTCGCTTACTAACAAATAAAAACTAAAAGTGTATAAAAATTGTGTATGAAATGAAACTCCTAAAAATATCTATAAAGCCATCAAAACTTGGTGGGAATGCAAAATGGCATCACTTTTTATATCGTTGGCTTTGACAGATAAGTGATCTCTAATAGCCGGGAAGAAAAAAACTAATCAACCTCTTTTTTTTGCATCCCTATCATACTCACAAAATTTCGAATGAGTCATATCCAGATGTTCTCTCAACTTTTTAGGGTATCCGTGGGATAGCAAAATTGTTTTTTTTTATTATCTCAGTAGATTGGCAAGTTATTAAGGAATAGCTTCCGTCGCTGTTAATCAATAGCTCATTTGACGTTAATTTTAGGAATTAAAACTGCTTAAAATACAGCCACTTAAATAATTTTAAGAATGACATCAAGAGATCAGTATGATAAAATGGATATGCCCTAAAGTATAACATATTATTCTTTGGTACAGCAATTCATAGCTTGGAATAAATATCACTAACTGTTTTCCACCTTCAACAAATATGGCCACTTTCACTAAATTAACTAAAAACAATAAACGATTTTATATCGCCAAGTTAAACTTTATCACTAAATTAGAGATCATGAGGATACTCTTTTTTTCCTTTCCCACTCTGGTTTCCAGCTGGTGTTTCCCTCTAAAAGAATATTAGTCTTTGGTTCCGAGAAGACCTTTCTATGTAGAGTTAAGTGTCTTCCTATTGAAGTTTTCTGTGTAAGTTACAATTTCTATCCCTCCTCGAGTGATTCTTAGGTAATGTCATCCACCGCCAAACTCCTTCTGACTTTAATATTACTCTGCCTTTGACCATACATGTTCGGCGTTGCTGGTAGGAAATAGTTCTTCGTCCACCTCAGAGACCTCCTAAGGTACTCCAGCTAACACGCTATGACTCTTATCATCTGTCAAGTACATGGTTTTAAACATGAACTTGGTTGATTGAAAAAAACTCCATCCATGACCTAGGATATCCGTTCACGGGGGTTGGAGACAATTCCTCATATTTTTCATGGAATAGAGGAAAAATTGCAAATCCATAATATTTCCGAATCAGTATGCAAACCTACTCAGTTACCCCAACTAAGCTTGGAATGCTAAAGCAATGTTATCAGCTATAAATACTGCAACAACAACTTCGGTTAAGAAATTCCCAAAGTAATACTACTAAATACTATTGAATAACAGAGAAACAGTGCCCCTGGTTCACCATGAAAAATGTAGGATTCAACAGCCTATTCGTGGCTTGATAGAAGTGCTTTCATAAGCGAGTGTGTTATAGGTTAAACTTGATTATTTTAAGGTACAATTAATATAAATTATTTAATGTTATGAATACTAATGATTTAATAATAGTCTTTAACATGTTTGGGTAGCTATTGATGGTGTATCTCAACTCCTCTTTACATCGCTATTGCCTTGCTTTGCCACATTTTTGAATTGCTATTTCCCATTCACTACGCTACTCCTCTTTCAGATGAGATTCAGAGCGCCATTAGAAATTTTACTTCACCAAAAAAGCAATATGCTTTGCACGATCATTACGTTAGTTTCAAGCAAGTAATGTTTTTCTACCAATTAATGTTGATGGGTCCAAACGAAAATTGAATTCCTACCACGACCCCTGCATTCTCTCTCTTCAGTCCCTCAAACCTCCAATCTACCATTATTTTCTTCAAACAAACCATTCTTCTTCTCCCTCTACCCAGCTTTCCCAACATACCTATTCTCAACATTATTTCTTCTAGCACGTCCACCACAAGACCCACGCCCATTATAACTTGATCCGTCTAGTCCTACTTTCTTCTAATTTCATATGCGTAGGTACTTCCTTTCTTCTGTTACTATCATAAGCACTTCCTCATTCGTCTCCTTTTACATCCATCATACTTTCTTCATCTTTCTGCATACTATTATCTCAAAAACCAAAAGCCCATTATTACTTTCTTTCCTTAAAGTACATGTTTCCGAGCCATAGAGTATTTACAACGCTTCATAATAGACTCCGCTAGTTTTTTTTCTTTTACCCCAGCAAAACGACCCTATTATTCTTTCTCTTTTACTATCATATGCCTCTTTTTTACCGCATCTTAATCCACGTCCATCTGAAGGAAATATATTCCTGTCATTACTTCTCTGAACCTTTGCAAAACTTCTAAGTTACACAAAATTCTCCGTTTCAACGGCTTTCACCAATCTGTTCGCTCGATAATAAAAACTCTTCACTTATCTGCATTTCCCGATATATGATTGTTAAAATGACTGCATTCGATTAGATGACTGCTCTAAGGTTTTGAAAGAGAAAAATTTTATAGAACTTATCCAATTTTTCGCAATTCCACGCAATAATTTTGAAGCATCTTCTATTTTCTTCAGCCAAAATGCAATATGACAC
This sequence comes from Platycnemis pennipes, assembly GCA_933228895.1. Lineage (NCBI taxonomy): Eukaryota > Metazoa > Arthropoda > Insecta > Odonata > Platycnemididae > Platycnemis > Platycnemis pennipes. The sequence continues at coordinate 71,970,459 of OW121856.1, read as the reverse complement.
ATGCCCCCAATGGTTCTGAAAAGAGAAGTACAGCGCATATCACACTGTACTTCGGAGAACATAAACATAGGATAACATTAGAAGAACCTTATTTACATCATTTCAAACACATGTACCGATTGCAGCCGTACGATAGCCATGCATTCAGCTTGCTAACCCACGCTCCGCTACTTACGGATAGTATTCCCGACTAATGCTAAAAATATAACTAGTGCCAGAAATAGACCAGGAAAATAATTAAAAAGTAAAATCCAGAAATCGTTCGGGCTATTTGGGTGCAGACAATCCCAATTTAAAGCTCTCAACGCACGCTCCTTCGTATGGTTACCATATACATCCACATTTCCTAAAAAATATTTCCTAATTAAAGGCTCGCTGGAAACGTTTTGGTCCCCCAATGCAGTGGTGGTCAAGAGATAAGGTTTTAAAAAGCATGGGGAGGAGCGGTTGAAGGAAGTGGTGACCAAGGACGCAGGCATTAGACGGGAGTGCAGAAGACGTGAATGGAAAAGGTTTTTAGCAACCCTCCAAGGCACTCCCATATCCTCTACCCCCCTTTCAAAATCGCTGTGCTCACACGAACGAGTTGGATTGGGGAAGACCGTTTGCCAGTGATGAAAGGAAGAGCAAAACATTAAGCGTGAGGAGTGGGGAAGGAATGCACAAAATAAAGATGTGAAAAACTAAAAGGGTGTCTCGGCTTTTTCTGGAATCCAACTCATCCCCCTCACCCCCCACTCACAATCACTTTCCGCCTTTGAGATAGCATTACGCCCCGCGAAACCGCTCGACTTCCCAAGACAGCGGGGAAATATAAAAGCGGGAGAGATAAAAGAACTGGAGGAGATTCAAAGCGTGATTACGTTTCTGAGCTGGGCATGAAAGAATTTTCGGGCGATTTCTCGAGGATGGTAAAAAAAATGCGACGATTTTCACAACAAAGACGTTTTTGAGAGATGCCATCGGACTGCTTACGTCAAAAAAATGTCGCCTCTTGAATAATGCTCCACTCAAAAATCTTTCCTAGACTACATATCGTGGAACACAGAAACGTCACTGGAATGAGCAATAACGCTCGTGTACTTGCGTAAGTGGATATGCTCGTGCCAGTCTGCATACATTTCCATTAGAATGAGAAAAATAGAAAACGCAAAGCTGCTCGGGACGGCATTTTTCAAGTAGTCATACACGAGTAAAAGTATCGCAATACTTTTTCCATCAAAAACATTACAGTTTGCAATTTCGCGATACATTTGGAGCTATTGCATTGAGAATAAAACGCTTTTTTAGTTTTCCCCTCTTGACTGCATAATCGCTTTGGCCTAATACTTTACATTGATCATACTCCTTGAGTTGAAAGGATATATCTTCAAGTAAAACGCCAAGGCGCACAAAGCGAGATGAATCTTTACCACCTAAAAACCGCCTTACTGGAGGAGATTTTGGGATTTTCCATAATTCATGCATGAGTATATATATACATATATGTGTGTGTGGCCCGGCGTCGGCATTCGCATACCCTTAACGAAAGACGTCCAGGAAATCACAGCCTAACATCTCATCCGACGGACGGAATACTGAGCTCAAAGTAATCAGAGCAGTTAACTGAGGGCCGGTACACGAAAAAATCCTTGCCACAGCCGGGATCCGAACCCGAGTTCACAGGGTGAAATTCCAGGACTACAGCTACCACACTTACACCACACGCAAACTTTTTTATGAAATTGAACACTTATCGCTGATGATGTACAATTTATTTCAACTTATGAAATTTAACACTTACCGCTGATGATGTACAATTATCACAAATTTAATGAAAAGGTCTTGAACATCTTTGGGAAGGAGAAGTGAGTGCTGCCGAAAATTGGCAAGGGGCCGAGTAGGTTGATGAAACGGGAACTTAAGGGCAATGGAACGCTGTAGGTGGCTATACATGGTATATTGCTTCATAAGCGAGTACTAGGAATAAGCAAAAAGGTAATATGGATAGGTAATATGAAGAAAAATAGAAGATATGCCGACTTGAAATGAGGAATAGCAGAGAAATGAAGCCGATAATTGAATTAAATGCCTTCGGTAAAGTAAACTTCTTTCCATTAAAAAAAGCACATTCGCTATCAATCAATTAGTTAATTATTTACGTGAGGAAAACAAAATCTTTTGGCAAGGTTAAACCTAATCCGTATTTCGGTGTCAAAATAATTCCCAATTTTTCGTTTAAAAGGGCCGAAAATGGTTTCGCGTGCACATAAACATATGTTACTCGCGGGGCAATGTGTTTATGGGCTCATTTAGTTCGGAGAGAGTGCACGTAATGATGGCGAAAAACATATAATACAACTTCAAATTGAGCGGGATCTTTTTGTTCCTCTGGCAGAGGTAAACAATATGCAGGATTCATGAAGAAGGGAGAGAAAAAGTAAGGACTAGAGAGATAATAGGAGAGGAACTGAAAAAGACAGGATCACTGAAGATGTTTCGAGTATATTAAAAATATCAGCGTTCTACGGCAGGGTTGATGGAGAAGATAATATTATAGAGTTAGCAAGTAAGACGGAGAGGCTCAATAATTAATTTTTTCCGCGCACAATAGAGATAGTAATAGATTACAGCGAAGGTACATGGGGAAATCAGAATAGATTTTGTAAATGTTGACACAGAAATTATAACGTAACGATTTCTTTTTTTTAAACGTGTATAATTTCATTACTACTAACTCCTAAATTATCACAAATTTAATGAAAAGTTCATGAACATCACATATTCATAATTTTCTTTATAGAAGTGACTAACTAATCAAATATAAAACATGAATTTGTAATATTCAAATTTAGTTTCATGTTATCTAATATTATTTGTCTCGTTAATCCATACTTAATATTTTCCTCGGGGCTGTAGAATTTTGACTCTCGGTTTCATGCAAGTAGTGTACAAAATGAAAATGTTTTCTTCATGAAAAAATAGACTTTGCTGAGTGTTCTGATTTATAATGCATGCCTGGTGATGGTTCGCCCCTTGCCACACACCATTGCGGTAGCTTGGAGGGTATGGTGTAGATGTAAATGACGGAGGCGGACAAAACCCGGTGGCGAAATCTGGGCCACTCAGTCACTGAGGCCCCGTCGTCAGCAGATGGATTCGAGCGCGCCCAGTGAATCCAATGAGAGGGAGAAGAACGCCCCACAGCCGAAAGCCCGAAAACGATGCGTGTCATTAAGTCGGAATGACGAGGGCGAAACCATTCACTCACACGAGGCTGGACAAACTGCAATGATCTTAAAGCTTCAAATGTCTCTCCCTCTACACAATTTCTTCCCCGTCTCCCAAGCATCCAGAACGTTAATATTTCCTTTCGTACTTCTTTATTCAACTACCTCACCGACACTGTCAAACTCGCTCCTTACTTCGATGAGCTTATAATGAAAACTATATGATCACTATATCTCAAAATCATGGCAGAAAGTAATTGCAGAAATGCACTAATGCATAGCACAGAGCCGCGGTGCATATACTCCAGATGAAATTGGCCAAAGTTGCATTGCTAGTAAGTAAAGATGATAACAATAACTTTTTAGTTCCGGTTTAGTTTGAAAGTCCGATTACGACGGTATGACGGAAGAAAACATGCACATGGTTGTAAAATGTTTGTATAGTATACCTACCGATGAAATGGAGAAGGGGCTTTACATGAATATAGTATTAATGGATTAATTTAATAAGTTAAGTGATTAGGATATTAGTATTCTGTTCAAATTGACGGCAAAATTACTCACCCCAAAATATATACTAGTTTGCGAACTCTGGTGAAATTAAAAGAAAGAGAAGGGAACATTTTTATTTTAAAGAAGGGAGAAATTTTTTAAAATATGCTTCCCCTCTTGATAATTCATAGCTTGAGTAGCATTAAATCGGAACAGTATTTTTATTAAGAAGGTAATATATTCAGTAAATCTAGTATTTAAATTCACATTAAAATACTCAGACTCTGTAAGAAACTCATGAAACTGTAGGGGTCATTATTATACTTTTACACAATATAATGCCAGTCCTTTCAAGAATTAGAATTGACACTAACGAATTAGCGAAATTTATGAAAATTAATATCCAGATGAAATAAATACTTCTAAATTTACCCAAAAGGGTTTTCATACTTTTTATTATGAATTCATTAAATAGCTTATTCTGCGTCCCAAGAATAATTTATTTTAAATTACGTCATTAGTTCTGCACAAATGCAGAATATATCAAATAGTTTCCCCTCACTTAATCATATAATCGGGCTTAATTCCCATAGTAAGTGGCCATCCAGATATAACGATATGCTGATTTCCCGATTTTTTAACCCCTCCACCCCTATAACGTAGCATTTCTTGAGACCTCCCCCCCTTAATGAAGATAATGAACTACTCTTTTTTGTTAATGTCAGAACGAATATTATTTATTATTGTTAGTTTTCTGACAGAGTATTTTTTCCACAACCCCTACGTTTCACACGACGACCCTCTTTCTCCTGGTCGCTTTCTACTTCTTATTATTCATACAAACCACCTGTTCTTCTCCTCCTCCTACTCTGCCCACCTAACATTCTCTTTTCTACAACAGATTTCAAAGTTCTCTCGCCCTTTATTACCTTCTCTGTCCAGTCTTTCTGTCTTCTCATAATTTTCCTCATTTCTTCGTTAGTCTTTTGTTTTCCATCAATGCCTCATTCATTTTTCAATACTAATACTCATTCACTATGATATCTCCATTATTATTTGAACAAATTATCTTTTTTTCATCTAAGTAGTGTTTAATGGATAGGTATATTGTTTGCATGTCAGCATGGTGGTAATTGTTCTCTCTGATTGATAGTGCATGCCTGGTTGTGGTTCACTCTCTGCCACACACACACTTGCGGTGGATTGTAGGTTATTATGTAGAAGTAGTATGAAGTATAAAGGATGAATTGAAATTTATCTTTCTACTAACGTAACAGAAGAATGGACCCACCACACCCGTCCCTGTCTATAGTGCATGGTAACAGCTGACCCGACTTTTCCCTATCCCATTTAGAGTTACGTAACACTGTAAAAAGTTGATCTGATTTTCAGTGCGATCTGAATTTAAGCGCTGTCTGGTTTAAGGCAGGAACACGGATGCAAGGTGCGGAAGAAGCAGGAACATGGATGGTTGGTACAGGAGCAGTTAAGCAGGAAGCAGAGGAAGCAGGATTCTGGATGGTCTGATTTTCAGTCGTTCACCTGCCTTTTTTTTAGACAAGATATTACTGCTGAAATTCAACATACCCTGTCTTAAAATTGTTGCATCTGAAATTCAGATCGCTTTTGTACCTTAAAATCAGATCTACTTTTTACAGTGAATAAATGGATGGCATCTTTGCAAAACTAGCCTTTAATCTTCAAACAACCTCCTGAACCTGCACTCATAGGTGGCAGAGGCGGAAAAATTCTACTGTCCACACCAGTGTATTCACCTACCCTGTCATTACCGCTATCTCAAGTTCCAATTCATCGCCACCTCACTGTTGTTATCACTATCGTGATACCTAGCTTGGGTGGGTATCTGGTCGAGTTTTTGAACGATCCGATTCCATGTTATCACGTGCAAAATATTGGTCTAGCGAGAGCAACTAACAGACGCCAACATCGCCTCTCCCCGTTAAACTTTCCGGTTCACTCGATCGCATTATGGTCTCGCTAACGCCTAATGCCGCTAAGTGAGTAAATCCCTGATCCCTTAGTCCACCGGCCATTTTCGCAACCTTGTTGTTGTGTGCGTGCCAGTGCTTTTGAAACAACGCACGCACATTCCGAGGTCTCTTTACATGTGCGGCGAGTGCGGAAGCGAGATAACATCGAAGCCGGGGCCGACTGATGAAGCCGGTAAGGATAGCACACCGTAATAAGAGAATGATTGACACTGGATGTACCCTTCAAGATATATGCCGGCGCACGCTCGGCGGCGGTAGAAGCGTGCGGCTTCGAGACCGAATAATCAATGCCCGATCAATCCTACGGCATGTTTACGGAGTCGGCCCGGCAATATTATTCATTTGTTGTCAGGCTTGTTAACGAGATGCGAAAGCGCGGAGGACGGCCAGCCACCGCCGTGCGTGTTTTTTTCCCTCTCCGAGCGTCGGCCGAAAGCATTGTTTCGGCATATCGCTGCCATGACCAGCAGAGGGCTCGTGCTCAATTACTGAGGCGGTCGATATTACGCTTTTAAATGAAGGGCGCTTTGAGCCGACCAGTGGAGTCATGTCGCACGTATGAAGGGTTTTCCCGATAAGCTGAACGAAGCAGTGCGACGGAATATTTGCAATAAATATCGTGTCAACCTGACGCGTTAGCACTTCATACTCATTAACGGCATGAATATAGTTTCCGTACAAAATTTCGACGCTGCAGTCGAACTTTCACGAAGGATCATTGGTTTAGCTAATAAAGAGTGAGCTCCATCCTCACTATGTCCAATAAATGTTTCCACGTTCACTAAAATACAATATACAACCCGGTTTAACACCTTGATAGTATGGTAAACCTTTCAACGATCAGCGTTTATTCCGTTAATGTATGGAAATAAGTGATTAACTATATAGGAAAATTCGTCAAAGGCAACCATTTTATAGTGGCCCATAACAGTACGTAAATTTTATAACATATACAAGAAAAAAATATAAAAGTAACAGGAAACAAATAGAGGGGAAAGGCTATTCTGGTGACATATGCCAAATAAAAAGGCTTATGAATGATTTGATTGGGAGTGCAAAGGGATGAATGTGCTGTGGGAGGGAGTTCAATAGAGAGGAGAGACGGAAGAAAAGAGAACGTTTGGTAATCGGAAGTCTGGAAATGGGCATATGGAGTAAAGGATGAGAACGGGTGGGGCGGGAATGAACTTTGAAGTTGACCAGGAGAGCAAATCGGGGCAGTCGATGGTGGAATATTAATATAATAAATCAGTTTTAAGTCTCCTGTGATTCTAAGGGTGCTAAGATTAGGGATGGAGAGGGAGGGAAGAAAAGTGTTGGTGGACATGTAACGAAAATGCTGTAATCTATTTTTAACTATTTTAGCAAAGAAATTGCAGACACAGTGCAGAGATGAAAGATTAGTTTGAGGAGAGATAGACCAGATGGGGTAGGAATAGGTTTGAATAGAATTGGAAGAAAGATAGAAGAAAAAGAAGTTTAGAAGAGCTAGGGGGTCATGAACTTCAGTGAAACGATAGAGAAGGCCTAAGAGTGAGACTGCTTTAGATTTATTGGTTTGTATGTATTGGGAATAATTTAATTTATTGTTTGTAAGAATACCTAGGTCCTTAGATGTAGAGACATGTTTTAGGGAGCGATTAAGATCAGTATAATTAAATTGATGGGTGACCTTGTTAAGGGAAGTGGACATCACGCTACATTTGTGTGGGTTTAATTTAAGCTCCATGCATTGCACCAATTTGAATTCTGCCGTAGGGCATCTTGTAGTTCATAACAATCGGATGGCGTTTGAATGTTCTTGAACAGTTTGCAGTCATCGGCGTAAAGTAGGGTGTGAGTTTGGGAAGGAGGCAGTAGGGAGGTAAGATCATCAATATATAAATTAAAAAGGTACGGACCAAGGACACTGCCTTGAGGGACCCCAGATGTCAGTGGAGACCAGGAAGAAGAAAAACCAGAAAGGATGACCCTTTGAGTTCGGTTGCTGAGGAAACTGAAAAGAAATATTGACACGTTCGCTAAGTTTATGAATGAGGAGGCTATGATTGATGGAGTCAAAAGCTTTAGAAAAGTCTAGGAAAATGGAATCTAACTGTGTTTTGTTACTCAAGGAATTTACGGCATTATGCTGAAAAACAGCTAAGTTGGTCATGCACGAAGAGATCCAAGTTGATTTCCTGAGAGGTGAGGGGATGTGAAGTAATAAAGTCGGTTGAGGTTTATTCTCTCACAAACAGAAGAGAGGACTGGGAGTAAAGATGTACGTCGATAGTTTGATGCAACGTTTTTTGGGCCAGATTCATGCACAGGGATAACATTAGGAATTTTCCATAAGGACGGAGAGGTACCGAGGGAAAAACAGCGGTTTAAGAGTAGACTTAAAGGTATTGACAGCAGGTATTCAGCACAACTGCGAATAAATATTGGACTCAGGCCATCAGGGTCTGCGGAGCGTTGAAGGGGAATTTTTCGCAGGTAATTAAGAACTTCCAGAGGGTCGGTTTTGATTCCAAAAAGGCAGTTATTAGTAACGGGTGACAGAAAGTGATCTTGGGTGAGGGATGGAGTAGAGAGGGGCGTCATACATTCAGTGAAGAATTTGAGAAGGAGGCTCGTCCTGTTTTCTCCAACAGCATTGTCATTAGCACACGAAACAATTTCTGGAATTCTGGGTTTTTTATTTTGATTTTGATGAGGTGCCCCTACTCAACTCCGCTTTTTATTCGTCTATCGGCTCCATGCTTTTTGTCCCGTCAAAGTGACTTATTTGCCGTCTGTATGCCATCCAAAATACCTTGCAATTGCAAAAGAATAATATAACAGAAAAATCAGAAAATAGAACAGTGATATGAACTCATCCCTCAAATGCTACACTCTATGAATTCAAAACTGTAATCCCGCAGTTGAAGACATCCTTTGAAATAGGAAATGCTTGAAATATCTTTCCACACCTCAAGAGCGATCACCTTATCGAATTCATATGTTCTATGAGCCAGGAACCTTCTCGCATGCACACTCATACCTCATAGCGAGTCAAGAACATATCGTATGGCTGAGGCAAGGGTGATATCTTGGATTGTAAAAGAATTTCCGTCGTACTAAAAGAACAATGTTTGAGTTTTTTTTTCAAAGTATAAAGCAAAAGGTATAGCAAGGAGTAATCTCTCCATATCTTCCAGAATCTAACTCCACACATTTGGTAACAAAGTTGTTGTGAGCCATATATCACAAATTAAGTGTACGACCAGTTTAAAGAAATTTTAAGTCGAAACGTCATGATTTCATCCAAGTTTCACCAGTGTTAACTAGTTATTGCATTCAAGTCATCAATTATCTAAACACCACTAACCCTATTTATATATACCTAATTGCAAAAAAAATATTTTTCTTATCTTTAAAACGTTTCTTTCAACATTATTACCATAATTGCTCGCAGGTGGAAAAGTATTATTTGAACTGATATGTATCACGTAATTGCTAACTGAACGCTGAGTATAATACCTCCTCTTTAAGCAAGAATAAACTTATTCTCCTCAATTGCCTCTTATGAACTTATTCTTATACCTCACTGCCTCAATGGAGAAGAGTATGCCGCACGCAAAAGCGAATACCCAGTGAGATACGTCTCGGAATAAAAAAATGTCACTTGATACGTACTCCGAGGTTGACAGGTTTCATTTCTTCCCAGACAGCACGGATATATGCATAATCTTCGGGCGCCCCATCAAAATGTCATGAAATTTCAAGATAGGAAGGAATTGCAATTCAAATCCCTTTCTACTGTTCCACGAGGCTAAAGCCGTTTTCAATTCTGAGTTCGCGTAATATGAAATGGGGGCTGATATTAGGGTATTTTTGCTTGAAATGCATTAGCTTATTGCGTCAGTCACACCATGTTTTTGTTATCTAATGCGAGTTATCTAAGGGCCAAACTTTGGTCCTATTGAGCTGAAGTCCCACTTTGAAAATGTTGCGTGCACTCATAAAGTTTTTCATTTCCCGGATCAGTGATGTAATCACGAATGAACCTCATTTTAATCCGCTAAATGCTTATTCATATCAAATGAGACATCAAAAAGTTAAGAAGTAAAACGAGAATAACTGCCAGATGAATCGTCAATTTTTCTGGAAGTAAAAAGTTATCTACCCGGCGAAATCAGTATGCTACATCTTTAAATATTTCTTATCACAGACGAGCTAAATCAAGATGGAGAGGCTTCAAAATCGAATAGAATCGTCGCAAGTGTTACACCACTATAACTCTATGACGATGAGCAAAAGGAGAGACTAAGCAGACTAAGGTGGCCTTCATGAGTCGGGGAATACTAAATGATCATTAAAACTTATACTGACTGGAAATCGGCCACGGTAGTCACGTTGGTGAACCGCCGGCCTTTGAAAGTAAAGTTGCATACTGGAATACCACCTCGGTCATGGATCTTCTATCCCTCTTAGGATTTATTAAGGATAGCATTTGAAGCATATCAAAAGCTAATTTCATTACGAAATGGAAACAATAAACACAAGATTTTAACATCAAAACCCCTCTCAATTTCTACATTCCTCGCTACTTTGTACAAAAAAGCGGTTGAAAGCGAAGCTGACTAGAATAACATAGAACATGTTAAACCATGATAAAATTTTCAAAAAATAAAACCGTGAAAACAATGCCCTCGCAGGAAATAAGCCTAAATAAAATATACTCTCAAAGCGACAAAGGTTGGGTACTTACAGAAATACCATACGTGATGCATTCACTGACTAAATGATCAATTTGCAATACACATTCATTGTATATTTATTCAAAACGTTTAGCTAATTGTTAACTCATTCCGTTGTAACTCATCAAATAACATTTTCACTGTCCATCAACAGGGATCAGCATGAAAACATTAACACATGTCGTGAATTATATTTGAGGAAACGAAATTTGAATAAAAACTAATTTTTTCCTGAATAATAAAAATTATATTATTCAATACTCAAAATTAAGAATATTTCTTCATATAAGGGAATATTCACAGGAATTAAACGATTAAGAAACATTTAAGTAAAGAAGAAATATGGTTTTTTTTTAGTATGATGCACAATACCCAAGAAGCTCGTACCAATCCACGATTCGCTTTTCATAAATTCGGTGGCACTAAAAATTTTAAATACCAACTGCAAATAGCTAATGTTAAGTCGTTTCTCCGTCAAGCGATGGTTATTATGAAGGCCTACGGAGGTGCTAGACACGGAGGCATGCACTCCGCCGAGGTAGGGTCTCTGTGACGTGGACCCAAAGAAGAGACAGCCCGCATTAGGGACGCGAATGCGTCCGGCTCACGGACCACCTCCACGTAAGCCATCGCACTTTCAAGCCAATGAGGATGCGGGGCTGATTCGCTTATCTAGATAAGGCACGTGAACTATCCCGTTATCGCATGGATGCCGGTGGAAATGAAACGCTATTCGCCGGTGAACTCTGGCGACTACGGGTAACAGTTACGGAATAGGATCCACCGATTTTTTTAAAGAAGGCGATATTACATATTCTTTCTTAAACTTGGATATATTTTGTGCATTTGTTCAATTCCCTATTCATTACATGAAATAATGATATAAGGAAAGGTCCTTAGTACATTCGTGCAAAAGATATGGCATTGGCAGAAAATCCCTTTTTACATTTTGGAATCCCTATTCATCACATTAAATAATCAAGCAAGAAGAGCATGAAATATTCGTTTGAGGTAGGTATTTGATTCATTTATCGCAAATATGTAGTACTTATTGAAAGAAAATCCCTAAGAATAAATATAGAGCCTGAAGTAATCAAGTCTGGCCAAAGAATACTATGACTAATTAAATCAGATTGACAATTGTCCACTGAATAAACTTTAAACCAACCGGTTTCAATGTACTACAGTATATTATTCCACCACATCACGCCTGAAACGACCCTTTTCATAGGATGCTATAGCATTATTCTTTAAAAGAGAATCTTAGAAAAGTGATGAAAATGAAGGAAAAGGCTGAACGTATGAAAGGTAGATAGTGACGATTTGAAGACACATTAAGAAGAAGTTGGTGTGAAAGAAATGGGTGTTTCCTGATGATATAATGATATAAATAGTTATTACAAGCATTAAAATCGTGTCTCGGAGAAACCGAAAGTGTTCGGAATAAGCTGGTATTATTAAGCATAAATATCTTAGATAGTAAAATATGCTATGGTGAAATATTAAATGAAATCAATTCAACGGAACGCGTAATCCTTTCCAATAAACTTGTGGTGTACCTATGTGTGGTGTAATGGAGGACTACTGAACATATCTTGAGATTAATTAAAATTATCCTCGAGGAAGCCCAAAGCAATATTCAAAATCTCCCATATACGGTAGCATTTGAGTAATTTATGGACAAACAATTGATAGATTCTAAAACTGTACGGATAATACACAATACTAAATAATATCTTCATTATTATTAAACCAAATCAGCAAAATACCTTGGTTTGTATTTCCAAGACGCGAATAAATAGATAACATAAGGCCAAGAGAGAAGATTTTTGAAATCCTAATCGAAACACAATGTGAGTTTTTTGGGCCTTTAAGCGAGCGTAACATATCGATGTGGCTATGTCATTAAAATAAAATATAATAATAAGTAAGCGAGGAGACATGAGATGCTCCTATTATTTCAAGCATACAAAATACATTTTACTCACAATAAGCGACCAGAAATCCGTCTTGGTGGCTTAGTGGGTAGAACTCTGGGCGCCGGATCGGAGGGTCCCGGGTTGCATTCCGGGGAAGTATCTTCAGAACACCGTTATCTTAATTCCTCACGATGCAATTTTCTAGATGCCTCTTAAATACGAGTGACAGAGCTTGATGGGATATTGCAGATAAGCCAGGGAAAGACTCCACCACCCTGAATGTGTGAATTTCACATTTCCATGACTTAGTTTCCGTCATCAATTCTTCGGGCTGAACAATGCGTGAGACGTGATTTTCTTAATCATGGTGATTACCTGTAAGCAGGTAAACAGTTATTTATTACAGAAGAGATAAAAAATCTTATGTTAAATGTTCTGGTACTCATTGTTCACAGAAAGTCGGGCTTGTTTAGTTAATCTACCAAGCACCCTCAAGCAACCTCGAGGGTGAGTGAAAACGGACCATGCGTAACCAATTAAAATTAATACGAAAAAATAAATAATATGAAGTTCAAAATGCTAGGAAAATAAATCATGAGTTAAAAATTACATGAAAAGTAGACAAAGTAATAAAAACTATTAACTTTTGGAGCTCATGTAAACCATACTACCATCTTTGACTTCAAGGAATATATTTTAATGACACTTATGATATGTATATATAACCCGCTACTGTCTTTAATTATCGTGGGAGTATTTTCGTCAACCAGCCAAGGGAATCTACTTACTGCCTATGATACTTGTATGACTCTCTTGCATGATAAGAGAGTATTTTCAGCAACATCACTTATTTTACGGCCCCATTTGAAGGCAAAAGCCTTTCATGTCTTAAAAGGGATGTCTATTATTTTACTCGAGGCTGAAGAGATGCCTGGCATCTACTTAAACTCTTAGCATTTTGCACTCTTTAATTTTTACAACGACAATAAGTACACTCATTTACATTATTGGTGTACTTTCTTTGGAGTTTATTGGACTTCATTAGAACCTTTAACCATGTGGATGGTGTCTGAGGATGGTTGGTTCTTATAATCCTGGAAACTGGAATCAATATATGAATTGAAAATGAATGAGCATCAAATGTTTAGGACCACTTTCAAGCAATTGTTATACAGACTCTCTATTCCCCTGCATGTATCTGAAATAATTTACCAGCTTTCCTTAATGCCTAGTACCTTGAATTACTTACATAGCTTATGCACGAGAGATAGTAAGTATTAATGCGGGCATAAAAACTGGTGTAATGCAGACAAATGGTAATTAATTAAAATCTCTGATAAAATGGTTTATGCGCCAAAAGAGACACTTATATTTAATAAATTAGGAATAATTTTCCATTCGTTTGCGACAGCTAATGTAAGCAATGAAATCCAAAGAGATCACTACGGTGATGTTGGAGCACGCAGTTATAAAGGCAGTATTAGTTCGAATGAACATCATGAGATTCACCAATGACAAGGTTTAATCATGATGTATTAAATAATGCAAATAAGAATATAAAAGGTGTGAGTACAATTTTGAATGAGACTATAAAAATATTCCACGACACAAATTAGATGACTTTGAACATGATGTAAATGTAAACCGCTAACAAAAATCTTCCCTGCGGTAACTCATTACCTTACATTTCCCCTCCATTAAATATTTTATATTTCGCTCCCGTAATATAACAAGCTGGTTATTCAACTTTTATATACTTCGCGTATCATCAAACAATTATAGTATTCAGGAGATGCCAATGTCATTTTCTAGTACCTATTACTTTATTCTACAGGATTATATTAAATGATATTGCACCCATAGTTAGGAGACCAACATAACATGTGGATATCAGTGTTCACTAAAGGGACTGCATCTTATAATGGATTATTAACTTGAGTGCTTCATTGTTCGTATTGTTAATAGCATGTAGAATATCACTCAGAAAATGTAACTGCCTGCCGTGCATAGGCAATCATACTTTTGTTAGCAGCGTCAAAAGGCTTCTAAAAGACTGCAAGAATAAAAACCTTCATTTGGATACAAGCAAGTTGATAAAACCATAACCTGGAATACCTATATAATTTCCAAAGTATATAAAACTTCATAGCTTAATTTATCTGTTCTACAGCATTAAGTCTGACATTACTCATGCAGCATCACCATTATCATGGCGTTAATAAAAACTCCTGCACAAAATATTTTAATGTGTTCCCAGGCACTTTTAATAGCTTAAGTTCTCCGCATTCCTCGCTTCAGCTCCTCCATCCCTCCGTTCGATACTCGAACTCTTTTAATACCCACCCTAATTACAGCTCACGTCATCCTTCGATGACAGTTCCCGACAAGATTCTACTCAATATCTCGTTCGAGCTATCTGCTAATGGCGTATAAGCTACTTACCGTTTCCGAATTCCCATGCCTCCGTCTCCAAATACACTCTCAAAGTCATCCCATTCTTCTTGTTCGTTCGTTCTCCGTGTAATCTCTGTAATTAGCCCTCCAAAGTAGGGTAATTAATGTTCTACAAGTCTCGGAGAAATAAATAATTTACACCAGAAAGCTGTATTGGTACGAAGATTCACATGACATATGCACGATGAAAACGTATACACACCCACTGATCGAAATCACGCGTGTCTCTTTAGCATCTATGCACTGATGAAGAGGCATATGTGCACTTCATTCAAACGAAAGAGGTACAAAGATTTGCAAGGAAAACGAGGCTATTATGAAAGTATGCTGCTCTTTCACATGCCCCCAAGATGCATATTGGCAATTGATTGACCTAGTGTGATTCGTTAATTACACTAAATGGCAGCACCAAGAAGACCATCAGCGAAAAATATCCATACCAACTGCTAACACAAACAATACGGTTCCCTTGGAATAAATGATAAAAAGGAAGAAGACGGTGCTGCCTAAAATTGTAATTTAAGTTTGAAATCTGCAGGGCTAACGTAAAAAAACAGACGCTGTCCTCCTCATGAAGAGGCATACGCCGTTCGTTCCCAAAACTTGTACCAGAAAACCTAGAACTCTGAGAAAATTGATCCAAAAAGATAGGTTTATTCCCCATTACGACATTACTCTCTCTCTATCACTTTCATTGTATGCCTAAAACACTCTAACTACTTATGTTAGTCCTCTGAGTACTCAATACCATAGCCACCCTGGAATTCCACAATATGCCTTATCTACTTCACAAATATACACTTACTTGGCATATTCATGTAAAAAGACGAATAAAGTTTATTTGATACTCCTTCGTAATTGAATAAGCTAAACGACATAATTCATTCATGGCCCGCATATTACTCACCCTATTTTTATTACATTTGAATTTTTTTCCAAGTAAGTACATTTCGTTTTAATTGGTCACATCATCTTTCATCATAGCATGGTAATTTAGATTTCACTGCCATACATTAAGTTTGTTATAAGTTATAACCGCCATTTTTGTTTCTATAAATACTGCATATTTTCTATACGCATCATGCATTTAAAAATTCTCTCCTCAACCAGTATTTCAGCATGACTTTCGAACGCTCATAAGTTCCGACACAAAGGTGTACTATAAGCAAAAACTCACTATAAAATATGGAGCCATGATAAATTTTACTTTTAAGAACACCGAAAAATGGTCATCAAGTTGAAGGTATTTTTGTTGTCATTTTCTACTGGAAAACCTATAAGTCAATCAGAAATATTCCTAAAGCATGCGAGTTGGATAGAATCCAACCCCCGAAGATATCCCAATTTCAGAAATTGGTTACAATATCAGGCAATTTTCACATCACTCATTAGCAATAAAAAAGAAAAATATTCCATTTGGAATGAGAAAAATCTCTTTCACTCGTGCGTGTAATTGACGTATTCAATAGAAATATTCACGTGGCATTTGATTAATTCACCAGTGACTGCAATAACTCAGATTCTTTTGAGCGTCTCATTGTCCCCAGAAAAAAACAGACATTCTTCCTCAGCATTAAGCACAAAAAATTGAATTGCATGAAATCAATCGAAATTTTGTATTGGCATGTTTCGCAAAAAAACGTCGTTATTTTAATGATTGACATAACGCTAATGGAGATCTCGATAAATAAATACCACCATATAAATATATATAAAATTACTGATACATGGTGTAGCAAAAAACGGGGAAAACTCCGGGCAAAGAGCATATCCGTATTTGCATTAAAAAAACAGAGTACAACTTCATATTGCAAAAGTTTAACTCAGTCTCCCACTCTAAAAAGAATTCCATTGCACAAAATGCTTAAAATTTCAAAACTCGCGTCAGCAAACACGGAAACCTGAAAAAAGAAAAGGGTAGATCGTATAATGGCAAGTGTCGTTCCTCTTCTTATTTTTGCTCTATAAGATGCCTATGTCTATGCGATATATCCGGTCACTTTGCAATTTAATACAAATTATTGCACCATTGAAAAAGTAATGGCTGAACAACTTCATTATTTTCTAGTGACAACACACAGGTTTTAAAAAATTACAAGAACAACTCTTATGCGTTGCATAGCCAGGGTTAAAATAACGGAGCTTTGAAGCAATTAATTTTGTGGCTAAGTGACTGCTAGCCACACCACAAACTAAATATTTCAGAAGCGTAAGCAAAATGCCAACAACTTTCTTCTAACCCTAAATAATAATGAAATCGATGAATGATCGTTGACTAGGAATTTAGAATTAACCCATTTAACTCTAGGGTAATTCTTCGCCATAGTCAGCGTCTTTTATCTTAATCCGAGGCACTGAGATAAGCATTTAATTATTAATGTAATAAGATAAATTAAAACATTGGAAAACACTGTTTCATACAAGAAATACTAAGATTTGCAAGACAGGTACCAAACTTAATCCATTTATCGCTTACGATAATCTTGTAAATGACTGGAGGAAGAGCTAAAAAATAATGTAATTAATTAAAAATGTTTTTTATTTCCTGCTCAGAATGGCAACCTTGCAAATCGAATATAATTTTATTATCAGATGCTGACATTAAACGAATATCCACCATATTACAATGGTTATCTTCTCAGGTTTTGGGGCTTCAGGCACACGACACCCGTCCCCCCTGAATCACCACTTCTTCTTAAAGGAGGAGAAAGTCCTTAAAAAAAGAACCTCCACTAAATTAATTTCCCTTGGGTGCTCAAGAGTTTGATAATTTCCTTCGCCAGGCCGGAATTTTTGTCTCGGAAAAATCCCTGAACAAGGGGATGAGCAAAGTTGTTGAGGATGAATATTTCAACAATTTTCAGAACTAAGGCGTGAGTAGAAATTCCCCGAGGGAGTAAATTACTGGAAGTCGAAACACGTTTTTTAAGCGATTTCAATTAAAAGCATCGTACTAAAATATGACAGAGCACTCCCATTTTCGAACCGGTTTTGCGTATGTAAAAATCCCGCTCGCAAAAATGGACTCATCTCGAAAGGCAATTGTTTTATGGCAACTATATTCGTGATTGACGGCGGTCAGTTTTTTTCTGGGATCAATCGTAAGGCATGCAGCACATTAAATGAAAGAGAATGAGCTTTATATTCATACCATTCTTAGTCAAATATCTGATGCTCATCAGGAAAGAGTTTAAAACATAAATTCAAAGAGGATGTGCATTACAGTGAAATCCCCGCCAGTCAAATAGGTATGTCATATCCACCTGGGACGAGTCGAAAACTGCTCAAGTTCCTCCTTGAGAACTGATATATGTTAAAGTGGCGATTCAGCTGCGAATCTCACAGTAACGGCAAAAAAAGGCGAAATTACGAACCCGAGCTTTGCAAATCTCGACAACGCATACCGCTCCACGACTAGATTGATGCGCTCCCTTAGAAAAAAAGACCATGGC
This sequence comes from Platycnemis pennipes, assembly GCA_933228895.1. NCBI lineage: Eukaryota > Metazoa > Arthropoda > Insecta > Odonata > Platycnemididae > Platycnemis > Platycnemis pennipes. Next base: position 71,952,197 of record OW121856.1, on the reverse strand, counting down.
CTATCAATCAATCATTCACGTGACACTCGACATCAACAACTATGTTCCCCTCCAAAGAGTCGTTTTCAATCTCATAGACACGGGGTACATATATACGTATTCTGTCCGCTCCCGCCAAAAAAAAGAACACCACCACGCTGCCCCATCCACGTGCACACAGAAGAGGAGGGAGGAAATGATCCTTTTTGTATTCACGAAGAAAAGCCAACACGAAGACGTCCCACGGTTGATAGCGAGGAGATTATGAAAAGCGGGACTGAAGTGAGGAGAGGAAAGGAGGGGAACAGTGGGAGGATGAGCGCGGCGCCGAGAGATGATTATATTTCGGAAAATAAAAATCATTCCACTTTTTTCCCCGGCCTCTTCCCGTCCCTGATTTGCATTCCTTTCATCGTTTTCAAGCTATCAGAGGAAAAGGGAAGGCAATGAATCACGACACTCACATGCTACGGAGGGAAGAGGAGGGGTGGGTTTTGAAAGAGAAAGAGGTAGGGAAGGAGAAAGAGTGGGGACTACGGAGCAGTGGAACGTATTTTTAAATTAAGGTGACACAGAGACAGGCGCATAGGACGACAGGGATTCTCTCTCTCGCTCTCTCCGCTTCATTCTTTTTTTCATTAAAAAAAACCAATCCCAATTTCCACTGACCCCTTCCTTCTATTCCACCACAGTTTTCCATTACGAAAACGGGACGAAAAAACTTCAGGGGAAGGGGTTCGGATGCTTAGAAAAAAAATTATTTCCGCATGAAAAAAATTATTGTTTCCAAACCCCTGATTGGATCCCTTTGAAAATGTATTTTGCGCCTTTATTCGATATTCGGAATTATCCCTCTCCCATACGACAATGACTGATGTATCCAGAACGCAGTTACACTTCATTTCCGAAATTCATCAAATATGTAAAAATTATATCCATGGTTATTTCAGTAACTAACCTTTACCACGTGAGCCACTATCCTGATTTTAATTAATGGTTGTTTTACGCATAGATAAACCGCAATTGATATTTTTCCAATAATTGGCATTTTATCGTTTACTCTGTATTTATGAGAAGAAGTCGATGTCTATTATGAGTACACAGAGTATTTTTCAGTGCCTGTATCACCACTATGATAATACATTGTTTTATACTCGAATATAAAATCACACTCCTCGATCCAATGATCAGACCGGTAGATACTCTTATAGAGTAGACAAACAAAGTACAATCTTTTACGGGTTAGAACATTGGCACGTTAGAGTAGAGCACCTGCCGTTACGCTGTGTGAATCCCATTTAAACATGGTACCTACCAAAAATATTAAGTCAATCGGATTTTAGCTGTACTAGTCTAAAAAAGGTTGTGATGGATTGAACCTCAGTACTCACCGTGCATCAATATCGCCAAAGAAATATGAACAGTGTTAAATGAGAATAACAATGAGTAACACTTGCTTATGCTATGTCAAAATATCTAATGCACAATTACTTCCACACACCTACGTTTTCACTCACAAAACCACTACTGTGGTATTAGAGGTCAATGTGATTGCACTAATACATTTCTACCTGAAAAAAGTTAAGCGTATTTTTTGGAAGGCAGGAGATATTGACGTAAAATTTCTGGAGGGCCTACCTTATGAGTTGGCGCTTGTTTTACTTAATTATAGCTAAAACCTTTTGATAAGAGCAACCTCCACAATTTATTTTTTATAATTCCACTCACTGGGGCACGGTTCCATGATTGTAACGAAAATTAATAATAGATACTTCTTGGGCAAGATTGAACGAAAACCCCTCCAGTTTTCTTACACCTTCGGAGGCACAATGAACACTCATCATTCTTCTACCAGTTAGACTAGGTTTTTGTGGTGTACCCCTACTTTGATTTCCACTACATTTTTTTTCTGCACGCTTTTTCCCAAGCCTAGACTTGAAAGATTCTGGATTTGACTTTATGCGATGATTACCAACGGAGGTCAGATACTAAGCTTAACTTCACGGCTGGGGAACAAAAGATCCTTGATAATATATCCATGCCTCTGCACTTGGATGAACCTAATAATAAATCCTACATCTGTTTAATGATGTTGAACGCATTAAGTATTCAATATAATTACAAAATTAATTTTGAATGGTTTACCAGATTACTTGATCTACCTAGGCCGACAATTTTTTCTCAGCAAAGTATACCATATTGATCGACATAATGATTAATCGTAAACCGACTTCATATTTTGCATTTTATTCCGTGAAAAATTATAATATCCACAGTAAGGTGCTGTTAGCCTATACATTGGGTCACAACTCGATTGTGCTTCAAACTTACTTGCATGGTTCCAAGAAGTTTGGCCTAATATAGAAATAAAATATTGAGAAAATGCTTTAGAAAATTTATAAATGCCTATAAAAATCAAAAGCGCTGAACATAAAGGAATTTGCGTGTCAGAAATACCCGGAAATAATAAAAGCCTTCTCCTACATACGAGATACAATTGGTGTTTAAAATCTGGAATTCTGTGCTGAAACACGCGATAAGGCCATTTAAAATCGATACTTCCGGAAGACGATATTATATTCACGTTAAAACCACGTTAGTGGAATTCCGATTCATGTTAAATATTTAGACTAATGCATATTCATTTAAGTGTGAGTAATTGCAAAGGAAGAGGTAAAGATGTAATACTCTGCCGCAAAAATAGGACAAACCTAAAAACGTTCATAACCATCCTCGCTTGATACTGCATACCGATTCTCTAATTCCGTAGTTATTAAGGCAATCAAAATATCAGTGCCACGTGTAAGTAATAAGACGTGTAACTAGCTAGTTCCCAAACCGTAAGGCCTAAGATATTGTTAAGATAACTGATATAGAATGTGAGACCTTAATACCACCTCACTCGTGAACACCCATGTAAATATCGGAGAAATACGTAAAATTATGTTTATTATAGCTTAGTATGGATTGTAGGACGTCAATAACCTTCAAATATTTTTGGGCGTGGATGTATATTCCGAGTTTCATATGCTGGCAACTAAAAATAAGTGCAAAGTCTGGCAACGTTAATGCGAATACTTTAGGAATTAGGATAAAGCTGGTGTAACATAGCTGGGGATGATAGACGTTAAAATGAGGATAATGCTGGAAACTACTAATAGAGCTATACATGGCTCTGTTGGTGCTAGGATGAGCAGAGGACTCATAATGAAAGAAGACAGGAATAGGCAGCTTAGTACTGAAAAGCAGTTAGCATCGACTTAAAAGTAAACGCCGTTAAAAGCCGAGTAAGGATGAGTTTGAATTACGATGAAAACCAGGCCGGGTGATGAATAATTACGGTACATCTCCGGATAACCAAGCATTAGTTGTTCATTCAGCATAGGGATTATAGTACAATGTTGAGCTCCTTTCAGGATAAGAGTAGGATCCATGAGAGATTTTCCATGGAAAATAAAAGAAATGAGAGACTCAAGAGATATGAAGGTTGCTAACGAAGGATAAATAGTGAAAATGCTTCGGTCAACGAGTCATATTTTATTGATCTGGTCGACTCTGAAGCAGTGATTTGAACCAAACGCTTAATATGTCCAGGTTGACCGACCGACAAGACCGATGAAATATTAAGCTATGCTTATAAAAGAATGCTGAACTTTCATATTCCTTGGCCCAATTAAGACCCAATCATCATACTGACTGTTTGTAAACTGCTGGTTATTATATGTGTTGATTTTTCAAAAAAGTAATTACGTACTTGGGGATTTAAGAGCGCCACATGCCACTGAAACATGTGCGTCAGTTCTCAAAGGAAGTGCGAATAATTCGATCAGACAATATCATCTACATGGTCAAATATGGTGTAAAGGGTTAAAGAACATTCCGAAGACAAGCCATCATATGGGTCAAAATCAATTACATCAAACCGAAATCATTTTTTAAACAAACCCTGGTGGTAAACTATTAACAGACATCCCTAATTAGGATTCTAGGGCAAGAGGTCAGGAATTAATTTAATTGTAAATTAACAAAAATTTTGGTTTCAAGCGTTAACTGGATTCGCCTTTGTAAATACAATTAATCATAAACCAGCCAGACTTAAAGATGAATTGACAATCAGGATGAAAATCATGACCTTCACTTATCAATTAATGATGATATATTTAACTTCGATAAATGCTGTAAATCTCAAGATAAGAGGCATCGCAAGCTACTAAATATAAATAACGGTTTAAGAATAAATGGATAAATATCCATATTATTTCAGTATAAACACTAATAAAAAGCTTTTTTTATAAATTCTCATTAGAAAGGCAAAAATATTACATTTAAAAATTCTAACTATTGAATTAAGAATTTTGTAAAACTAAAGGCGCAAATGCACGTAATTATAAGTAAATGTTTAATCAACAGACGCAATTCAAATGAATCATATTAAATTAATATAACACTCCACACTTAACCTCTTGGTACCCCAAGGTATTCAACGCTGGACTACACGCATACATGCACATAGATACGTTAAGTTGAAGGAAACCTTTCAAATATCATACAAAAGGTGTTTTCTGCTTTTCGACTCACAGCTTTCAGGTGTAGAACTCGCTGACATTCAGTAGAACGTCATACATACAATAAAGGTCCAGTTTCTAACTATACATACGACTTCGGTGCGACATAATTATCAATAACACTATACGAGCTATAGTTTCAATATACTTTGGTTTATATTATATAAGTGCGATTAAATGTCTAAAACAATTATGCATACTTGTGCGTTCATATGTGTGACACAGTTTCACACAGTCAGACCCGATAAAGTATTGGAGGCATTAACACCACATAATAAAAAAACAAACTGTACGCATACAATACGCAATACAGACGTAGGACAGGCGTCCTAGAAATAAACGTTTCAGTACACGTTGTTGAAAGTTATCCTGCACACACCCTCAGCTATTCAAGCATAAATAAGATTTCCGGCGATCCTCCTAACATGCTTAATTGCATCGCTCAATATTTCACGCATAAAATTATGATTAAAGTCAATTGTGTTTGAAATGGTCAGCAACTGGTTGGGCACGAAAGCTGTGTAATGAAATTTAACTTTATAGGCAAGAATAGGATATTCTGGCACTTTAAGTAGTAAATTTTAGTTACAAATTCCGAAAAACTGTATAGCAACTGATGTTTCCGATTAAAAAAAACAAAAAAGAAGCCCATACAATGAAGCCGGAATCTAAAGTCACATTCCATATCATGTGAGAACATTTTGGTGAATGGATACACCCAACAATCCCCACAATATTTTTGAAGATATTCCGAATCGCAGAATGCATTGTCTCCATTCCACATATTACTCGCATAATTTAAAATGATGTCTCCCTTAAATTACTACGGCAGCAGTAAAAATAATTTGAACCTCACAGAACATATTTGTTCAATTCAATGAATGCTAAATTAACGCTCCTACATGGGAGGTTACGGTAGGCTGACAAATTGTTCGGGAACAATAAGCCGTAAATTATGTCGGACTGCATGAATGATCGTGCTATTTAAGGCTGACCCCAAAGGTCATCCAATCAATCAAAGGCAATCTGGCCATTGGTTGACAGAGGGTATAAAAGACGAGAGAATTCCGTACGGTACAAAACCTAAACAAAAGCAAGTGTGTTATGCGCCGACACACTGGAATCTGCGGCGGCGGCAAAGGATTCTGGGAGAGGCAGGATGCGGGGGAACAATTGAATGGCTCACTTTGGGGTGAACCTTTCGGATCCATTAACTGCATTATTCATACATTGCGGTTCGGGCGCAAAATTACATGGTTTCACCTCGTTCCTCCACTTGCACCCCTCCCTCTCTCATACTCCATTCTTCAAAACCACAACTACCTCGTTTCCCATGCTTCCTGACGCCACCCCTCTTCCCTTCTCTCCTCCAACCCCAATCATCGTACCCCCATCCCAAAACAAGCTTCTCCCCACGCATGCGGCGAGCGGTTAAGCTTCAGTGCATTACCACCCCTCCCTAAAACAGTGTAATCCACGAGGCGGCATTAATGAAATCCTTGGGCACAATACATTGCAAACGACGCATCGCGGAGGATGGAGCTCATGCAGTACCTTACGGCTAGACCTCCTTGGAGCTCTCAACCGTCCCATTCAGAGCTTCTCTCGCCGATTCCAGAATCGGTTCATGAAATACTGAAATAATCGATTACTGGAGTCTTAACCAGCATGCCTCGTTCAGAGGTGTCCCTTACGTTATATACAAGGGGAAGGGATACAACAGCACAATACAGTAATGAAATACCAATCATATTAAACCAAACAAATAATAATGAAAGCACATTTCGCAGCACGGACTCTCCCCAGAGTGCATCTTTGATTCTGACTTTGGACCCTTTGTAGCGAGTTAAGGGTTCCTGCTTGAAAATACGGCCAGGATTAAAGGGAAGTCGAGGGTTCATGCTAAGCTCAGGTCTACATAGACCATATTCATCCAAAGGCTTGTATTTCTATGCGTCACTGGGCATGTTATTCGGAGATATTCACTATAAGATAAAACGTGCAAAAATATGAAAACATATTTCAGAGAAATATTTTCTCCGAAGTCTTAATTGCTATTATAAAAATTTCTTCTTTTGCTTAATTTGATATCAAGCATTACGGATGTATTTTATCTTGAGCAATAAAAAAATAGGCAATCATGAATTCCTTAATAAAACAACCCGAAAGTGCCTGAGCAAAAACTTTACTCAAATGCCGACTCAGAAATTAATTTTCTCACAAAAACGATACCCTTCGAAAATTATTGAATAAGACAAGTTTGATACCAGGGATCACAATATTTGATGATAGTATAAAAAAATACATTTTCTAAAAACAGTGATGAAGGCACAGGCGATTATTCCATAAGGATAAACTTCATTAGCGATTTGCTACACCTGAGAAATTTTTATATCTGCATTTTGTACTGCTTATCCATGCAATTCGATCGTTTTTTGGCATAGGTAATTTTTTTAAATTAATAAATAACAGAAAAATGTTTTACACCACCGATAAGGCCAATTAATGCTATAATTAGTATCCCGTGAAGTATTTTGCATTCCATAAAAATGTAATGATTTGTTGGCAAAAATGTAGTTATTCTTTGGAAATTAATAAATAGCAGAAAAATGTTTTACACCACCGATAAGGTCAATTAATGCTATAATTAGCAACCCGTTAAGCATTTTGCATTCTATAAAAATGTAATGATCAGGATTAAGGGCTTATAAAAACACCCTTAACATATTTCCCACTAAATTTTAGCATAAATTTGGCTAAAACTTCTGCCAATATAAGTGATACTAAATTAGCAGTAGATGAACATAAAATTATGATATATGCATTTCTTTGATATGTAACATAGCTATCTTACAAGGAAAGTTTTTGCTATTGGGATCACGGAATTTAATGAAACTTTTTTAAGTTTAACTTGAAGCAAAATAAATAAATATATGTCTGGACTTTTTCCCCATGGGATTGGCCTGAGCCGAGACACGTAGTTATTGATTTTGCTACTAGTTACACTTTGAAAACTTTCATCGCATTTCCTGACCTCGATTATACAACTGCTTCTTGTTAATGAAAATTACAAATTGAACGAAAGAAATACACAAAGAGATAAACCTCACTCCAACTACCCCACTTCATTATCAATTTAATTTTTGTGATCTTTTTTGTTTGCACAGCGCCTGTTTATTAAATTGCTAGTCCAACAGCAGCGTATCTAAGTAGCGCCCACCTATTTGAATAATTATGAACCGACTGACAATATAATATCACGTTCATAGTTCATTCTATAAAGAAGCGTGCAAAGAGGGGCCTGTAGATGTAGGCAAGCTTATCTACGTCACCATAAGTGTTAATACCTCCGTAAATTCCTGTTTGCACTCGGAAAAATGTTCTGAAACAACTGAAGTTTGTTCTCATGTAAACCAAGTACATTTTTATTTGATGTTATCACCAATATTTTTGTAAGATGACAAATAGTCAATTGATAGATTTCCGATCAGCATATTGGCAGGACAAAATACACACATAGATTTGCTTAGAGTAACCAACATATTACGGAGAAATATATATCTATAATCTATACCTACTTTTTAACAACAAGGCACCTCTATGAGGTGTGCAGGAAATAAATTACCACCATCTTTATGGGATAAAGTCTCCAAAATCATGAATAAATCTTAGAAACAGGAGTAAAATCAAAATAGATGGCATCTATGACACCAATGCCGCGCTGTGTAACTGATTCAGGTTTTTAGAATATACCTTTTTAAAGCTACTAACGATCCGACATCGTCACCCGAGAGTGAATAACAAGGAGTCACTAAAGGCTGCCAAGGAAAAATGAAAATTCTCGTCCATTTCCCACAAAAGTATACCTCCGTGTGAATCCTAACGTGATGATTTTTTTCCGTCCCCAGAGTCCACGTTAATCATCCTTCCCGTTACAACCCGCCTTGCATGACTAATTGATTTAAGAAAACCCAACCACCAGCCTGCCTAAATCCAAGTTAATCCTTAGCCTCAGGTAGGAGTGGAAACGATTCCGTGCAGGTCGAGAACGAACGCACATAACCCGCGAGAGCACGCACGCGCGATCCACAGCATCCGTTTATTATTTCCAAGTTTAACAACAAGAGGCTTATGCATTACCCCTCACGGCGCCCCATTTCGACGGACTAATTCAATCACGCCTGCCAAAATTCAAGAGCGTCCCCACTCCTAATTTCGCCTTTCCCTCCCTCCCTGATTCTGCAGCTCCTTCCCCCAAACCACTCCGCCTCCATACCACTCTCTACATCCACAACACCTGTGTGAAGCTTTTGGCGGTTCCAATGCTCTTCCTCCCCCTTCCGGCATATCGCCCCCAATCTCTCAAAGGGTATGGCAGAGGGTGGTGGTAGAAGGGTCGTGGGGGGGGGGGGAGGGAGGGGGAGCACTACCAGAAGAACATGCGTAATGGGAACAGTAGGATGGGAGAGAAGTGTGGGGTCGGGAGCGGAGGAGGAAAGCGGAAAGGATTTCGAGGGAACAAAGCTCCCTACCAAGCCCCTCAGGATATCCCTGCCTCTCTCTCTCTCTCGCTCCCTCCAACCCCTTATCCTCCCAACTCCCATAGCTGAAGAGCCCCGAAAGCTCCCCTACCCCAAACCCTCCTCGACCCCCCACCACCTCCCAGCAGTGTGATCGAAGAAACCTCCCACCAAACCCTCACCCTTTACCCCCTTCTCTCTCCTCGTCCCATCTCGCCCCATTCTCCGGCAAAACTTTCCCTCGACTAAATTCAAATCTGATTACCCCACGCACTATCACCTTAACAGGTGGCGGAACATGCAAAAAAAAAGAGAGAGAGGAAGGCTCGCGCAGGGATATATCTCCCCATTTTTCCCTGTGTACATATATTTTTCCCCTCTTACCACTCTGGGAAATATTGGGTGCGGGAACCGGAAGGTATCGTTGTTGAAATTAGAGCGTGGAAAATAGGTGGATCGCACAGGGGATGGCATTAAGGGGAGGAAGGGAAGTACCCACTTTCACTTGGCTTCGGGAAAGCTAGTCAGCCAACGATAGTGAGAGCAGGCGGAGCCTATTTTTTCCATTGGTATGCCCGCGCATAAACTGTAATCTAATCACGTAAGTACGACGATAATATAATTTTAAAATACTAGCGGACCGAAAGTCAAAAAGTTGGAAATGCACATCCACACTGTATCTACTATTTCACACTAATACACAAAGATACCAAAAATAATTAGTTTTGCGACCATTAGTACATAAATGGTGTATATTTTAATTAAAGGAATGCAAATAGTCCAATACATTTGAGCTCAGTTCTACATGACGATTAAAATATTATTACAATTAAAATCCTAAACGTATCATTATAATGCTTACACCGTTATTCATTTTAACATCTGCTCTTTACATTTATAAAGGAACAAGGCAAAAAAGGGACGTTATTTTAAGGCAAAAACTTAAGTGCTTAGAAAAAAAACACAAAAAACATATTCACTTAGTTTTAGCACAACTATTCAAAATATTTTTATGATAATTACACGTGTATGTATTATACACGTCCACATATTTATATATGCACACACTCAAACAAAAAATTATAGCCCCGGACGATCACCATGTGAAGCAAATACCCTGTTTATATTCAGGGATTTCAAACGATCGAGCTTAATGCTGGAATACGATTTAAATTACGTCACGGGATATAAATGTCACTAACTGTTCGTGAGGCAGGAGAAAGAAAAAAACGGACAGAAGTGGGCATCGTTTATTCAGTAGCCTAATGTTTTATATAAACATAAACAGAGTCATTTTACGGTAACACGTGGCATACTGCGGTTAAAAGAATTGATGCTTAGGACATCCCGATACCGTACCTTATCAATAATGCAGTCTCGTGACCACAGAATTCATTAGCAAACGCAATCACTCATTCCGAAAACCGAATCTATTTTCAATTAATGAGCCAGCGTCACAAATATTGATGATGCCACCAACGTTATTTATTATTGAGCGACGTATAACGAGAAATAAAAACCGCTGGATTTGTTGGTAAAGGATTCATTCAACAAGCAAATGCTATCTTTGTTCAATTTATTTTCTGGAAAATCACAAAAATAAGTTTTGTGTCCTGCTGCACAAAGCAATGGCTTGCTTAGCCAAAGGGCACGTTACTTTCAATTGCCACTGTCTAGCAAAATTAAGTCCGGGTGCTCCAACAGAAGGATAGAATTTTCATTGAATTATGATCTCTTCTCAAAATCATGGATTTAATTCATAACTATTCCCATTTTCTTGGCATTTATGAATTACGAAAACTAACAGCCATTTTTCGCTGATTGATTACAGAAAATCTTTGCTAAAAGAATAGCTTTTGCTAAGCTTGCGGAACAGTTCCGTGTTTACTCCTCAGTATTACCTCAGCTTTGAACGGATTTAAATTATATATCAATTATGGCTACATTACTCGGAAAGTTTTCATTTAAAAATCTTTTAGCCGTTCATTTTCCAGAACATCAATTTTGATTCTTTAACTCGGTAACATATGAAACGTTCTCACTAAAAACATGACCTACTTCATGAAGATAATACTTGATTGCCACCACCCCTATTTCTTTATTTGAGCATTGGCATAGATAATTTTATCTAGAAATTCGCAACGGTGCTTAATAAAATTCTGTAACCAATACTTTTTATAACAATCACAGAGAGATTGTTTGAATTATTTAACGTTCTTTTGAAAATCATTCGCAAATTCGCGTTTTCTTTCATGTGAAAGCCTAAGTCAATAGTTAATGACTATATACATAGGCACCGAAAAACAATCAAATTCAAATTCAACATAAATTATTATGACTTAAAGTATCATCAAATACACAAATGCTTACACCATCTGCAATACAGATACGAAATTTTATAGTGCAATGATTTCAATACCAAAAACCCAGGTGAAAAAAAATGGTGGAACTGGCTATTTCTTATTTTACACGCGCATTAAAATCAAGGAATCATTATATGACACGATAAAAATTTCATCACTAACAAAACAATCATTCCCATTGATCAGGGTACATCGCTCTCGAGTCGTGGTCAATGAGAATGATTTTTTTCTCTAGGGAAATTCTGCTATCGCGCAATTACAGTGGATAACTACGTTAATAAGTTCGCGGCAATTTCACAATCTTTGAAATTATTACAAAATTACATTAGATATGAAAGCAATTATTTCATTTTGATTACCTAGCTCTACGCTTCAACAAATTAATTGCTTCATGCGTGCTCGACCGCCTACCACATTATAACACTCATTTGTTCTGAGGGTTGATTTGCATTTAACCATACAAAGTAAAACCTAGGGAAAAATCGCATGAAAAACTCTACTATAAAAAGGAATGGCGTGATAAGTACCCAAAGGAAGAGTGAGAGGAGGCTACTCGACTCTCGAACTCGGCACTCGGCAGGAGGAGCGGTCGGAGGAGCCAGCGAGCTCGTGTGAACCTGTTGAGAGCAACTCGACTTCCTTTTTTTTCTTGTCACTGTAATATTTTCATCCTGAATATAATATCTGGAAATTACCTACCAAAGTCTTCGATCTTTTTTTTGTCACGTGACCAACCGGCGGCAACCCACGCCCCATAGAGGAGAAGGAGATCGGCTACATTTGGCCAAACGGTTCACACGAGCTCGCTGGCTCCTCCGACCGCTCCTCCTGCCGAGTGCCGAGTTCGAGAGTCGAGTTTTTCTAGTGCAGAAAAAGAGGAGGCAAGATAATTAAGATGAGGGTCTAGTTTTCCTTCGTCTCCAACCTAAGAATGGGGATGAAGATCTTCGGAATCCACCATTATGCAAGGAGAGCGAATGATATAAGCGCGAAGGACAAATAAAAAGTTCCTTCATCTGAGCATAAATAAGCGGGTTAAATTGCACAGAAGACAAACACGGTCAGGGGGCGGCTGATAAGGAAGGGGAGAGGTGGGAGGAAAAGACAAACAGTCCGGGAGGAGTCGGGGACGGAAGACTGTAAAATAGATCGTTGAGGAAGGGAGGTACGAGGAGGCTCCTAATGGCGCCCACCGCTTTGTACCCAGGACAGCTTTCTCATCATCACGCGTAGAGTTAGCGAAAGACTGCGCCCGCGGGATGGGGAAGACGGGTGATATGGGGAAACAGCCAGGAGAATTGGATTGGGGGGGGAAGGGGAACGGAAGGGAGGAATATATCCAGGGGTCAGGTCGCATTGGACGTGGGATAGCTCAAAGGCATGTATGGGAGCTGTCATCGGTGGTAGTGCGTCCAGTTAACGTTTCACAGCGTGATCCAAAGTGACCGCAAGCGCTTACAGAGCGTCTCCACTGCCGCCTTGCCACCCACGGCACAAACCCACCCACTCACCCTTCCTCCAAAACCCCTATCCCCTCTCCAGAACCCTTTCTCCTCCTCCCCAATCCATCCTTGACTCATGCCTCGCATCTCTACGACCTATCTCCTGTCGTCGCCGTGGTGAACCGTGCCCACACACGCGAGTGATACGGGGCCGGCCGGTGTGGGAAAATATGCTCGGAGGTACCGAGACAATGGAGGGGTTCGGGGGCGTTAGGGCGTTTCTAGTGCAGAAAAAGAGGAGGCAAGATAATTAAGATGAGGGTCTAGTTTTCCTTCGTCTCCAACCTAAGAATGGGGATGAAGATCTTCGGAATCCACCATTATGCAAGGAGAGCGAATGAAATGAATTTTTGGTCAATGTACTCCGTGTCTGCTACTACCTACATTTATCCCAGCCTTGGAATAATCCAAAATTTCACATTCGACGAAGATGGTTGAATAAGGTTTTGAGATCTCACATGGCGTTAGATCTATTGAAATGCTGACACTTCTAGATTTAATCCCTCCACCTATCCCCTTGAGGTAGTTTATCATGATCTTCTCTCAAATGATCCCTATTATAATTAGCTTTAAATTTAAATGTCTTTCAGCTGCTAAATATGAAACTCTCTGCACTCATTACATTAAAAGTATATTTTTAATCATATTATTCTTAAACACATATTCCATGATCAAGGCGGGATTTTAACCTCACACCTTCGGGTTTCTAAGCTAACACCTATTGTACGATTTCCCGATCCGGGATTCGAACCAATTCACTGGTGTCAGCGAAGTAATTTTACAAATTTTTACAATCTATTCACCACAAAAGAGGTGAGAAATGAAAATAGTATTGGCTCCTTTACATATCAAATACACAAATATTTAATATCTTAACTTTCAAATAACAGTTTGGTGATTTTTTTGGATTAACCATTCCCATCTCTAACGCTGTGTACAAAGAACTACAGGTGCAGCGCAACTTCGGAGTCTAAGATGAAGCCGTGGGCCCCTTGGCGTCTTGAGAGGCTAATGACAATTTCAGGTTTCACTCCAAGCCTCCTTCGTTCCTGAAATATTCTTCCAATAGGGACTTAATAACCTATCCGAAACGGTAAAAAATGACCAAAGGTGTCGTTTGCCTCTTTCCAATAACCAACTACGATGAATGCCTCTGAGGGATGATGACAAAAATATAGCACTTAGATATCACCCCAATAACATAAAATCATTTGACTGGCAACAACTTAACGAGAATGGCAATTATAAGGGAACCAAAATATATTTTGAGATGCTACTAAAATAAGAACGATTTCCAGAAAGATGCCACATTCTTTGAAAACCTCAAAGAAAAAAGTGCCACTAATAAGCATGAGGCTAAAACTAAATTGCTAAGAAAATAAAAATGTTGATTCAATAACTACTTTGTCTTCGAAATTAATTGAGAGAAGAGATTTTTTTCCACAAATTCACTTCAACCTTCAATTTTTTTCATGTGCCTAAATCAGAAAAATACTATACTCACTACCTGGTAAAAACTATTTAATTTACACTTAGCATTATCGTCGTAATTATTTAATGAATTCCTCAAGTATTAGGAATCCTATGCTAATCAATTCAAGGGCATAGGATTCTTAGAAAAACTTTCAAGCAAATTAAATATCAACATTTAAGATAATATGCCAATAGTAAATTCTTTCAGCGTTAAAGCATTGAAAATATAGGTACAAGTGATGCGAGATTAGATGTTTAAAGGAGAAAATAGGGCCTGATTATGAAAGAAGATAACAAAACCAGTATTAACACCTATCTGAATCACCTCATCTGAAGATAAGCAATTTTTTAGAGAATTCTGGATTCTCATTTCCTTTATCATGAATAATTACTCCGGCAATGTTTTATTTTCTATGTTGGTTTTAGTTACGTGAAGAATAATTAGGGGGAAAATGACACGATATAATAGGCAAAAGGAAGTCATAACAGACGTACTAGAGAAATAGAGGACCTACCTAGTTAGCAGAAATTTGTGTTACGGGGTGGAGGAAACAAGAGACATTATGATGCCCTAGCGGGTGAAACCGGTCGTGTCTTCATTAAAAAGTTTTTATGTGGAAATACAAAGTTTTTCTGCCTTGCGAAAGATGAATTTTCATCAAGTTACCGCCGAAACTGTCAATTTTATGAAACAAGAGACGTTTTATAGCTTGAGTAGATAAAATTTGTATATTTCGGAGATGGAAAAAGAATATTTTAATTGAGTAATTTAACTGTCACATAAAATAGGGAAATGCATATCACCAGGTTATCTGAAATTACCATAATGAACTGAAAGCCTAATTCGTTGCAGAGAGTAATCAAAAAAATAACTTATGCCAATACAATATCCGAGTGCTATTCTTATAGAGGCCGAAAAGCAGCATGTGGTTTCCTTTCCTACTCGATCCGGCTGTATTTATTCTTTTAAGTTATTATATATTGACGAAAATAAAGTTTCAATTATGATGACTTTCCTATTTCATTTTCCTATCTCTCAACACGATACATTTTTAACTTATTAAAGAATGCATAAAATGGCATATTATCACAAGTTGGGTGCGTAAAAATGTTTATTTTAGAGGCATATTTAACAAAGTCTTCGCAAACGACAGAAGAAAATCTTTTCAATGATATATTAGTACTAGGAGATAGAAGGGAGATGGAGTGATAAAAGCGGTGTATTCATGCAAGGCAGCAATCAAAGACTACTTGAATAGGCGGGAGCGGAGTGAGAGTACAGTTAAGGGAAAAGGAGAGCCGAGTTCCACCGTTGTCCACCGCTGCCCTTCTCATATCGCCAATAGTTTACCTCGTAACCCGCATCCAACTATCCCCCCTAGCACCACGCCCAATCTACGGCCTCAACCCCGCATCGTTGCCAACCCTTCCTAATTCCTAGCACACCCTAGCCCCCATGCTTTCCATCGCGAAGCACCCTCTTCATTCCCCCTCGGCCACAACCAAACGACCGTTCTCTAAAACCGGAATTCCATTTGCAGTAATTGAAGCTGATTGGATGCGGTATTTACGAGCAAGGCGCCGGATGAATATTTAAGTGAACAAATCGCAATCAACCGTTTGCTCGCGTGTATATCTCGCGTTTAATATACCACAGGAAAGCCACACGTGATCCTGAGAAGGAAATAAATGTAGTTTCTTTCTTTCCAATCATTTTCTTCCTTTTATTCTTTTGACTTCTTTCATGGTCTTAATGTTTTTCGCATTTATACCTCTCTGAATGTCTATATATACACTTCTATAGCTATGCGTAACACATAGTTACCGGAGTGATAACATGGTTTAACGCGCACCCTGCTGGTGCTAACTAATTCCAAATTCGGCTCATACTCAAACATACATTTGAAGGAAATTCTGAAATACTAATAATATCTTGTAGGTCAGTTAAAGAGTACTGTTCCTAAGACGAAAATGATCGGCAAAGAGCAGTTAAAAATTGAACGCCAGTAATCCAATGTTATTTTTGATAATAGAATACAAAAGTTTTGACAAAAGTGACAAAAAGTTTTATTCCTTTTACCACACAGAGATTTACTCACACGTTATTAGTTAAGCCAATATCATAACCTAAAAAATGACTAAAAACTATCTTTTTATGAAAAATAGATAATATAGAAAAATACTGTCATCATAGTTCTCAGTATCTATGAAACTAATCTAAATCTCAGTATCTATTGAAGTAAACGAGCAGAGAAGAACACAGGGTACTATGTCATCAATCGACACTAACAATGTCTTATTTTGCCTTTCATAAGATGAATCTAGTCAATATTTAAAGGTGTTTTGATGGCATTTGCAAGTTCTACGAAACTAATATAATTACATGATAACCTCTAAGTAACGGGAAATAATGGCCAAGCAAATGACAGTGACAACACCATTTAGGAAAATAGAGATAATGAATATTCAATACGCAATGATACTTGATGATGTTGAATAAGCAATATCCTATAAATGATATTTAATACGCAATAGCCTACAAATTAGAGGATTAAAATGCAGGTAAATTATATTTATGGTACCCTAATTTCTTCACACCAAATGTATAGCTCCTGCACAAACAGCCATTGCTCACATTGAAAATTTCCAATATGACGAAGGAAATTAATGTTTTATAATAGTTTCAACTACAAAAAAAGCACTCAGAAATTGATTTAATGCATTAACCCAGCATCAAAACTGAGAGAAAGGTTTCAAGTTTCATTTCAAATCATATAAAACATATTCTCAAAATAAAATATCATAAAAATGCCATCTCTTGAATACACCTTATTAGTTTCTTTCTCAAGAAAACTAAATCGTAGTTCAGTAGTTCAGTATTAATATGAACGCTATTACAAATGATGATCACCTATCAACACCCAATAAGGTTTCTTTACACTGTACTTTGCTAAGAAACTGAGAAATTTCAGTTATTTTGATATGAATAATAACTTTAATTAAATGCGTTTTCTGATTGTAGGCACGTATGCTTTGAGTAAAGATAATCTTGTATTAAAGATGAACGTACAAGTTTTATAATCATAATATCTTCGTTTAATCATAAAGAACAAACTAAAAAGACCATTAATTCACCATACGTAAGACAAAGTGTTTAAATCATCGTCCTAAATGTCACGAAGCTAGATTGGTATCTCCATAAAACTGGGGTAGAGGAAATTTGTCACCAATATATTGTTACGTTACCGTAAGTTTACTTTCACCTTATATTTCTTTGACAAATGTTTGTAAAGGATATATTGTCATTGTGGACTCACTAATATTCATGTTGAGAAATCACACGTTTTTAAGAATGCAAACATTTGCGTTCTATGTGGCGCTATGGCAAAATATTCAAGACCATAAAGAAATAAATCAAGAGTTTATCAATAGGTAACAAAAGTGAAGAAAGAGATATAACACGTATAAAACTAATATAACACATATTGGTACAATGGCCGACATTACTCAGGTGATACATATAGTCAAGGACATATTAAGACAATCAAATCAGGGCTTCCAACCTAACAAATTTATGTGTCTAATGTAATCTATTTTATCCCTAATTTTGAAAAAGAAACTTTTTGCTCCTGTAATCGAAAATTATTTTATGTAGTTACGGTAATAAAAAACATGATATGTTGCTTAACGCGACAATAATCTTTCGCCAAATTTAAAACTTACGTCAAACTAGCCATTTAAACATGATTGCGTCTGACTATTATTGAGGGATAGTAAAGTTAATGAATTAAAAAGATGAAATCACCGAAAATATTGTTATTTCAATGAAATAATCAACGCATTGAGGAACATCAATACATTGGAGAAAACGTATTTTATTTTAATTTTTAAAACAGAACTTTAAAGCGTCGTGATTTCTGGCTAACGCCCACAAAGCTATGAATGTTCGGAAGGGAAAGGATTCAAATTTACCATGTGAGGTACCTTAGAGTAAGTACTTCTGAATATAGGATTACCAAATAAAATGTACAAAACGCCACTCTTGGTTGCCGATACTTTCAATTAGTTATAAATTACCTCTGAAAAAACAATGAAACGCACGTCTCCAGTAAAGATAATTTATTATAATTAGAAGCCTATGTTCGCGAAATTACAGCATTAACTAGTAAATTCATTTGATTTTCAACACTAAGGAGGGCATTTAATCACTGTTGATTTACAGAGCACACATTTATCAAAACACTAAATGAATTGAAAAAGGATTAGAAACCAGCATTAAATAATAAGAGAAAATTCACTTTTGATTTGACCAGCGTAATTACTTCCATCAAGTGATACCACAAATTAACTTGTGTATTCAGTCCTCATAAAAATTGCGTACCAAAACCGCAAATGATATGCCTTTCGCTACTTATCAACTAACCTCTTTTTCTCTACGGCTTAAAAAAAACCGAGTGTTACACAGGTCGAACACAGTCGCAAAAATTCCAATCTTCTTCGACTTAGTTATGGATAAGACCCTTTTTCTCGGAATATAGGAAAACGATGGTAAGGGCATAAAACGAAAGGAATAAGGAGATAGAAATAAAAGAACGAAACGACAACGTACCAAAACCAACAATGCAGCGCCGCATGTTCGCTCAAACAACCCCTAACATATAAAAATAAGGGAAAAGAAAACATTTAAAAAACACCACCGCCCGCCACGAAGAGATACCCTCCTTTTGTTTTCCTCCAACCCTATCGCGAAGCTCTCATCTCTTGACCGCGCAATTACCATTCTAATCCCGCGGGCTCTTTAGGCCACCCCATCCTTCCCAAAACCAAGCGAATGAGCCCGGGAGCTCTCTTCCCGACTCGGCAGACCGGTATCATTTTCCCTACCACGCACCTCCGGCCCCACGGCCATCCCATGCTCCCTTCCCCGGCATCCTCTCCCTCTTCATTCTCTCTCGCCCAGCGATCGCCGCAGTAGAGGAGTGAGGGGGGGCGGCGGGTGGGTAGGGACGGTGGCAGTAGCCTTTGCTCGAATTACCACTCAATTGTCCTGAGTCAGCCGTTGGGCAGGGGCGAAACAATCCCATGATCAGCGGGCGGAAGAAGAGAGCCGTGAGGGGGGAGAAGTGTGCGTTGGAGTGAGGATTGCTGAGCGAGTAGGGGAGAAGGCAATGGTGTGAGAGATAGGGCTAGAGAGAAGAAGGGATGAGAGGAAAAGGTGAGGGGGAGGGAGAAGTCGGAACAGAGGGGTGAACAGGGGATGGGGGTTTGAGTAGATCCCAGCTGGAGAGGGATGAAATCTCCAAAAGAGTACGTGAGAAGGCTTCAGCTGCTATACGTGAAGAGGTCCGGAGATTGGTTCAGCGGATAATGCGGTGTATATACAGAGGAACTGCTCGGGATTTTCGTGCCTTTTTTCCTTCACCCTCCGCGTTCTCCTCTCCTTCCATCCTCAAGATTTCTTCCTATCGGCAAAGGCGAGGAAGGAGAGGTAGGAAGGCGAATGAGACAAAGAAAAAAAACGAACGCGATTTCACACCACAAGAGCCGGCCAATAATGCGAGGCGCAAACGTGAGAAATATGGAAGACTCGGGTCTGCTCGGCTTCATTTTTTTATGAACCTCTAGCGTTAATTGCAAGTCTGCTCAAGATATGAAGGCCTCATAGCACCGTAGGGTAGAAATTACGACGTGGACGTTGGTAAATTAACAGACAATCAATGGTCACGATCAAATCAAGAGAGGACTACAGCGGCAACAGTAATTTGAACAGCATTTTTGAAATGCAAATACACTTCAATTAAAATACCCTACCCAGGAAAAAACCAACAGTTTCCATTTTAGTGCTCATGATCAGTCGTCAACATTGGTCTGATCCAGCTCACCACTCGATGTCTCTATCGACAAACCTCATGATATTGACGTGATATGATATCATAGTAATAAGCTCTAATTTACTTTTCTCAGAGTACAAAAAAGTGGAAAAATTTTGATTCGACGACGCAGTACTCTGACAAACAAAGGAACAATTGTCAATGAACAGAATATAAATTATGGTAGGAACTATTGGCATCGAAATATTGATCGCTTTAAAGAGGAATTATTACATAAACCTAAATCACAGGTGATTAAAGAGATGAAATTAGGTGCTAAAAATAAGGATATATATAGCAAATTATGGTCCATAATACACTGTTCTACGTATTACCGAAGGTTGGAGGTGGAAACATGCGTTGTGGTTACGAAGTTACCGTCTACATTTAAATATACCGCTTTTCATCATCCACAAGCAAAAAACTATATCAATAACAGAGTAAGCCGGTGTATTGAATGTAAGTGCAAACATTGAAGAAAATAATTATAATGTCTTCGTAATGAAATCCGTGAGAGTGCTCTTTGGAAAATGCAAGACATTTATTTATAATGCTAAATAATCGTTCAAAATCAAAAATTAGCAGTTTACCACATTTCCTGAGGATTATCACCACCATGTCCTTGGAAATCATTTTGATCATTACGGACTTTGCTTAAAGAGCAAGGTAAAATCTGACCTCTCATAGCATGATATAGCTACCGAAAGAGGACAAGAAATGTCGGAAATTGAATATTCATGAGGATAAAAAATATATTTATGTATATTTCATTACAACGATATATGATTGTCTCAAAACATTAGCTTTTAAGGACTATGAAAAATTTTGCAGGTGTTTAGAACGCATCACTAACACCTGTACTCCTGGCCAACGGATGCATTGAATCTATCCTACTGCATATGCACATAGGCGTTCAAATGAATGTGGTGGTTCGCATAACCACCAGGATATAGTAGTTAATCTACCATCCTCCCAGGCAGCTACGGCAACATTTTTAACAACCGCATTCAACTATTCCAGAGAAAATAGAGAGAACATATAAACCCAGTATTTCAATTTCACACCAATGAACAGAGATGATAAATTGATAAAATTGTAAATGAAACTTTTTAGAGTTTTCGCGTATGAAGAAATTCGGGGCATTTTAATATAACGAGAAAGGAAAAAATAATATTTCTAACAAATGAGATAAATAACCTACCCTATATAAGCAGAAAATTGTCTTTGACGAATAATAGATAAATTTCTAACAACATTTCAACAATATGAACGAATAAATTACATTCCTTTCATTGAAAACAGATTGCACCTTGTCTTTTTCCATAAGAGGGATTCCTATTAAAAGTTGGAAAAGTTTTAATGGCAACTACCTCTAATGTTTTAATAAATTATAATTCTGATGAGTGATTCCAAATGGTTGTATATTAGTTATTTTTATTAATTCCTATTGGAAGACTGAAATACTATATTTTCGTTGTAATAATTACTAATAACTTTGGATGACAAAGGTATAATTAAATGGAGTATTCTTACTCTCCTCTGTTTTAAATACCTCCTTTCATATACTACTTCGTCCATCAAAGTTTTCTAGCTGTCTACCTACTCAATCACCCCTCATCCTCGGTAATGAAGCATTCTACCTCCAACTGCGTCATATGGCATTCTCATTCTTCCTATATACCTGTTCGATACATGAGGTCTGTTGTTCCCATGATTTCGCACAAGAAACTTATTTCCTCCAATACCTTATTTCTTGTGATTTCCCTTTGGTTCTCAAACTGAAAATAAACGCTAGGATTTATATAAAAAGTAGAGACCAAATGCTAAAATAAGTTTTCTATCTCACGGGCTGAATTCTAACCCAATAAATATGAGTGCTTGCAAAATAAGTGAATCACAATACTGAAATGATATTACACCTTGGGATTTCTACAATATTCATGCAGGAATTATGCCTGAGTAAAATATAATGCAGCTAGTAAAAACGTTATAGGCATATATATTCTTCCGTAAATGCCACGCGGAATAATAAAAGCAATAATAAAAGCGAGAAGGTAATTAATGCAGGACATATTGTGAGGTAATGAATATTGATGGCAATATTGTGACCTTTGGTATTACACAAGTTGTGTGCAAAAGGAGCAGTATTTGTTTTGCATGCCCTCATGGTAGTATGAGTTGTCTCTGATTTATAATGCATATCTGGTGATGGTTTATCCCTTGCATTGGTTTGTAGGGTATTATGTACATGTAGATGAATACTATTTCACAATCTATTAATGTTGCATTCTAAATTAAATCTAACAAGTTGATTGCATATTATATAACAAAACAAGGATATATAGTCAAAAACCTACCTAAATTCAAACTTTCTAATGCGTAAAGGAAATGGAGTAGCAAAAAGATTTCTTTCCCTATATTCTGAGAAGAAAATTCTCAGTGTAACAAAAATAAAAATGCCTTAGGGTGTGACGTCTGCTGAAGAAATGCAAAATTTTTTATGAAAATTTGGACCGTGTGATATTTTTTCTGATAACTTATCCATTTCTGAAATTCTCATTCACACAAAAGGTTTTCTTAGTTTGAGGAACTTTCGCACAAATTCTGTTAAAAAATAAAATGCCAAAAAATAAGTATCAGTGAGAGAATTCTGCAGTGATTTCCCGGAAAAATCTATATAACTTTCAATGTTCTTGATCATCGGAAGAGACAGAAAAGGAATAAGAAATGGAAACTTAGTGTCCATTTCCGAAAAAGTTAAGAGAATGTAAACAAATGAATCAAATGTTTGTATAAAAACTGAGTTTATATAAATAACACAATGCCCCACTACTCAATATTCACGATTTACGTTTGGTTACGTCGTATTTTCCAGATTACAAAGTAAAATGCAAACTAATTTGCAATACCAAAGAAAAAACTTATAATATGGTGATATATTTGCTATAAACATTTCTCTTTAATGATAGAGGCAGTATAAGAGAGTGAATATAAATTGACCATAAATATACAAATACAGAGGTCATGCAAGACTGAAAGATTTGAAAAATTCTATATGAAATGAAGAGTGTATTTTATCATCAATTCTTGAAAAATAATTGTGTTCATCAATAATTTCATTCGGTAGAACTTACATGTATGAATAATAGACTCGTTTATCACGGTGCTAAATATTTAACTACGAGCATTAACGAACAGGAAATATTAATTTATATTTTTCGGTCCATCAAATCTTTTTGTGTCCCTTCAAATTTATCTAAGGGGTAGAATATTTTCAGAATTTACTTTTCGTACATAGGTCACTGCTAATTCAATAATCACAAAGAAACCTGGGATTTAAATATTTTGACGGACCCAAGATAATTTAAGATAGCGTGGCATTAATAAATGTGGTCATTGAGGAGTAAGTAATTTGTTCACAAAGGGCCTTGAAACGTACTGCAGATATAATAATTGACTGATTAATTGCACTTACATGTATATCTAGACTCATTAAAAAATACCATAGGTGGATAGTTTAAAAATAAATTATGAAATCTTCTGCGATTTCATGAATCGGCTCACCTACAAATCAATGATGATACAGAAAATATTTACCTCTGTCATTTACAAATCGAAAAGGTTAATGATAATCAATATATTATCTAATGAAACTCATACTATCATAAATAATTCAAATTCTGTATAGATGACAAATCCAAATCAATATACCTATTCACATAAAATAGCGTTAGTAGACATTGCATACCGTTTCAAACCGAAAAAAGAAAAATCTAACGTTTGGTTCGAAAAATCTAACCATCAATGATTAGCAAAGATATAACGAGCAACAATTCGTTAAGTTTCCAAAAGTTATTAGATCACAGGTAGAAGGAATATGCGCATTTTGTCTTGATACAAAATAGTAGATTTTGTGGCAGGAAAGGAGGTAAAAGGAATGGGAGAAGTAGTAAAATACAGAAAAGGGGCTCACAGTTATTGCAAGATTTGCAGGATATTATGAAAGAAATTCAATCGTAAGCAGAAGGAAGAGAAATTAAGCAAGATACTAGCCAAAAGGTGTATCATGAAAAAAAGACCTATTCCTATTAGTAAAAAATCCTCAAATTTGTTTAACGTAGCTTTCCACTCAATTCTACTATAAGCTAAACTCTTCGTAACTACTTTTTCATGCGAACATATCTTTCACATCTTCCTCTCTTTGCGCTTATAAACTATACCAGACCTTCTTTTGACATTCTTCCAATTTACTTGTCCCTCAACGAGTGTCTTCATCAGATCATCACGTCTCAAGGTCAAGATATGGCCTATTAAGTTGTCAAGACTTTTTTTCTAAAATTTCAGCGGACTTCTCTCTTTCCCACTCTTCTTAGGACTTGTTCCATTGTCACTCAGGCAATCTATTTAACTTCACGTATCTTCTACAGAACCAAATTTTGGATCCTTCCTGACTCCTATGCCTCTGCCATCATCCACGTCTCAATTCCATAAAAGAAGGGTGCTTTAGGTGTATTTTCTAATCAACCGTTTCCTTATTTCTATTCTTTTATTCCCAGCTGTAAGTATTTTCTTCTTTTAGCAGAATTTTCCCTTCAACTGGGCTAGTCTTCTGACTATTTTCTTCTTGTTTTGTCCATCGCTGGTCATCCTGTTCACAAGATAGCAGAACTCTTTTACCTCAACTAGCTTTTGCTTCCCAAGTTTAACATTGGTCTTGCCCTCGTCTCTTCTACTGTATACCTTTACCTTTATTTTCTTCTTATTCACCTTCTTGCGATAACAAGTCAGTATCTAATCTACGTTTAATAGTGATCTCTTTGCTTCTTTTTCCGTCTTTCACAACCGCTAGGTATGCCATCTGTGACACATTGCATAATGCTTTTTTCCCTCGGATATTCTCTCCTAAAACCTTGGATTTCATGTATAACTTGAGGAGGCAGTTCATTTAATGCCTCCTCAAGTTATACATTGCAAAATAACGTAGGTAGCGCAATACCTAGACCTACTTATTTCCTTATTCTTTCTTGCTAACTGCTTGGTCCAGACTTAATGAACACTACTTGAAAACTACTTGATGGATAGTTTATTGGTCACTGTTGGCAACTCAGATTCCTTTCAGACCAAGAAGTAAATTTCATTTCACGTTGTCAAATACCTTATTCAAATCCACAAATTGACCGTTGGTTGTTCTTTTCCATGATCAGCCTAAGCTCCATAATTGATTCTCCTGTATCCTTGCTTTTCCTGAATCTAAATTCATCCTCATCAAGGTACTCAGCATTTCCTTTTATTTTTCTGCAGACAATTTTTGTCAATATCTTTTAAATTTGTGTTAACAGGCTTATGGTTCTAAAATGTTCACAGATCTCATCCTTCTTCTGCTGGCGAATGGGTTGATGCTGTTCATACAGACATCCGTGGGTACCTTCCTGTTGAGACCCTATGTATCGTAGAAGGTATTGTAAATCTGGATAATGTCTTTTCTCCTGCATTTTTAATTAACTGGGAGGGAACATAATCTATGGCAGAACTCTTATTCATCCGCAGGTCCCTAACTGCTGGGTCGAATTCCAATCTCACGACTGAGTCCCTTAATCCATTATTCTCGACTTCATTTTCTCCTTCGTTACCTTTGCAATGAGATTAATTTCTTTGTGTAGTTTCTCCAAATATGTTATCCACCACATCACATTAAATTAATTTTTAATCAAAATCTCTACATTCTTTTCCCTAATGACATTATATGCTTGTCTCCATTCCTCGAAGGGGTTACGATCTTATTGGCAATTTTCACCTTTCAAAGTTTTTCATTGCTATGTACTTCTCCAGTTCTTCTTGTTTTGCGACTTTCGCTGCTCATCCTTTAGTAAGAGAGTTACCCTTTTCCAGGTTTTGCATTTTTTTCTGTTTATCTTTCTTCAATCAGATTTCAGACTTCATCCATGATCCAGGGCTTCTTGACTACTCTTGTTCTTCCAATAACTACTTTTGCGGCTTCCTTTAATATATTTTACTGTTTTCTCATCTCTCCTCCACACATTTTCCATTCTGGACCTCTCTCATGTTGTTTTCCACTGTTTTCTTTAAGACCATCAGATTTTAAGTCTCGTTTAATTTTTTTTATTTACATATATTCTTCTATGATGTCATGTTTAATATTGCCAGTAAATCCAGCTGAATCTTGATCTTTTGATGTTATTTTTGTGAGGTAATCAACAACTTAGGTCATACGCGCCAGAAAGAATTGGAGGGCAACTGGTTGAAGTTGGATATTCTCAAGGAACGGAGGAAGGGAGAAGAGAAACCCGATATCGGCAAGAGCCTGCTCTCGACGGATGGGGCAAAGGGGAGCACGGTTTAACGTCATAACCACGGAAGGAGTACTGGATTTGAAGTGCTCTCCACAAGTTACTCAAGAAAGGACCGATGTTCCAATGAAAAATCCGCTAGGGCCGCGATTTGAACCCAAAACCTCTGGATGGGAGGCAAGTACTCTAGCCATCACACCAATCCAATTCTCACCGTGCCCTTATTGGCGGACAGTGCTTTGAGTGAAAATTTACATAAATATCCGGGGAAAATCTTCGGACTTTGGGAGAAGTTCAGGAAACAAGATCTTCATCATTAAATCAAAGGTAATCATAAATATCAAAAATTCATAACAATATTAGGGACCTATTAATATAATTGGCACATGCAATCGTAAAAAGAAAACAATTTTAACATATATTTATACGTATTCCAATGAATCAAATTCGCAATTAAACGTTTTTGTAACAGCAATGGGAAATTTCTATAATACCTCCGGAACTTTTTAATTCACTCGTTTTTAATGCAGCACAGCGTCTCATAAAATATATCAATGTGCAATTATTCATCATAACCTAACGAGCATAATTTTGAAGCGTGAATGGACATGATATTGATGCGCACAGCTTTCGTGTGGGTATGTAAGGTCCGTCACCTCCAAGAAATATTTGTATGAGATTTCTTTCGCAAAGGGGAAGAAAAATAAAACAGTTCGTATCTGCTTTCTGCGGTGGGAAAGAATTCAATCGATCAGAACATTACTTCCGCACAACCCCGTTCCTTTCCCTTCCCCCTAATATCCTTCCGTCTTCCGTCCGAAACCCCAACTCTTCTCCCTCGGCACCTTATCCGAACCATCCCCTTCTTTAATCCCCTTAACTCTCCCTATCTGTCCCGCAAACCCACCTTTATACAGCCCCCTCAGCGCGGTCCCACCCCCGTTCATCGAAACCTGTCCCTATCCCCCAATAGCACCCCCCGGTGAGCTATCTTCCCACATTCGGTTCCTTCCACTCCCGGAGATTATCTCAGACAT
Source organism: Platycnemis pennipes (assembly GCA_933228895.1). Taxonomy (NCBI): domain Eukaryota; kingdom Metazoa; phylum Arthropoda; class Insecta; order Odonata; family Platycnemididae; genus Platycnemis; species Platycnemis pennipes. The sequence goes on along the minus strand of OW121856.1, from coordinate 71,924,580 downwards.
CACGTACCTGGCAAGATTGCACCCAAAAACCAACCTTCGAAGGGGAGAAAAAGAGAAGAACCTCATACCTTTTCCAACACCACCCCTGGTCAGAACGGGCGCACAATCCCAAAACTTTTCGTATTTTACCCTTTCATCCCCTTTAACTCTTATTTTTTTCCCACAAGGTGAGGCCTTCAAGTATACGTGACTAGTTCCTACACTCACGATTCTTGATTCTAGCTACCTAAATTTCAACACTGCATTCAAATGAAGCTAGAAGTTTCAACACAAGAAAATCCTTATAAGGGATTATTTTTTTTTCTATTCCCTAAATTCCCCAATATGGAAGAGCTGGGTTTGCTACGTCATGTGGATAAATTTCTTGTCCATTTTTAGGAATGGTATTCTCATTATTTCCTCGGAATTAATTCTGAGAAACCCATCCCTAATTACCTCCATTGGTTGGTTCCAATGGAGATAAATTATAATAATTTATAATTCCCAGCTCATCAAATTATAGGGAGCAGAATCACTGGCTATATTATAAATAAAAAATTAAATTAATTAATAGTATTAATCTCAAATCCTAAGGTTATTTTGTTTTCAAATTGGAGTATAAAAGTTTTTTTCTTTGCTGCTGGTGAAAGTATTTTGCATAGCTCAGGCACCAATGCATTAGCTCTAACAATCATTTCCTGAGAGTGAATAACATAAATATTTCTTTATATGGTTTTGCATAAACTTAATACCTATTTCTTCTTAATCTTATTTATCAATAGCTAAGGTTACCACTATGTTTCTAAATTCCCCTTGTTACGATGTGAGTTTAATTCCAAAGGAATATTTCATTCACAAATATTACTTCGGCCAGAAATCTCCATTGAATAAAAATGGGACTAAGGACACAGGAATGAAATTTTAAAGATAAGGGAGCAAGAACCGGAGGACCACATGTAGGTTGCTTCGAATTTGGGTACGAAAGTAAATCTGGGAAACATTTGACTGACAAGGAAATACATGGTGTCTACCAATATATGAAAACGAAATGTAAGACCTTTTCAAGACTTTATAAGACAAAAATTTTCAAATTGCAGACCAAAGAGGCTAACTTCTTAATGTGTCATCGTGACGGTCAATAGTTCAATGCCCAGTCCTGTTTAATTTTTCAATTGGAATTGGTCATCTTATTATATCCTCATTATTAAAAGTTCAAGCACAGAACCTTATCTACTTCATTCATTATTAAACTCCAACTAGAAATTAAAACGCCGTATATTCGAAATGGACTATACCGTGATATTCACGGCTGTTTTTGAGGAATGCGCGGCTCACAGCGGTGCAGGATCCCTAATAATTGGTACTTTGGATTAAAAAATGTTCAATTTATATTAAATTTGGCCTATATAGGTTTTCGAGGTCACTGAATATGAATTTAAATTCAAAACTTTTGTAAACTAATTTTTTCGCAAACATTTTTGCAATTTTTTTACTTAAATTACCTCTTATTTAAAACATCACGATTAATGAGAACAAATATACATTTTCTCAGTCGCTGATTGCTAATTTGATGTTCATATTTTCGCTAATTACTTTTTTCACAAAATTATTTGCAATACTTTTATTACTTGTATTTACACAAACTCAAAATTCTCGTTTCATTAAAAATTATAGCACAAAGGTTTTCGCGATCTCTTAATACGAATTCGAAGATAATACTTTCACAAATTAATTATTTTGCAAAAATATAAAAGTGATTTTTCACAAAAAAAAATTATTATTGAGCAATAAATTTCGTAAAAAAAATAATTTTGTAAATTATATTTGCCATATACTTATGTAGCACTCACCTTCAGTTATAAAACCAATTTTTCAGAACAAGAACTCAGGGCAATACACGTTATATTAGAGAGAATTGAAGGTGAAGCTGTGCCTGCTCCTTTTCAAATGATGCACTTATTACCAGTGCAACATTTTATCTTATCTACTAGAGGAGTAGTAACAGCGATATGTCCTTACAGATGGTTTTGAATTTGTCAATTGGTGCATCCAACGTATATGCACAAAAACCCTATATAGAAAGTTTTTCTAGACTCATAAATACCAAGTATTAGGGATCCTGCACCACTGTGCGCCGTATACGGCGGTCGGGTTCGCGCCGTCCCGTGTGAAAGCAGCCTTTGAATTAAATGATGTCCGTCGCCAGTCCAACCAAAGGCACCTCTTGAGCACACACCAACTCGAAGACTGACGAACAAAGATTATAATACATGCCGACAGATGAACTAGACTTTCCGGCGGCTTTCGAGCTAGCGAGCTCGCCTCAGATGAATAATAAAGACATTCCACCGCACTAGCTGGCAAATGGCGAGTTTTCCAGTATATCATCCATGAGCCAACGACATATTCGTCGGCGGTGGCACGTATGGCGTCGTCGGCGTCAACGTAATATAACGAGTGAAAGTTTCTCGGGTCTTCCACCGGGTCAAAGGATCCATCTCTGCCTACGTTTCGGAAAACGAGCCTTTGACCCGGTGGAAGGCCCGAGAAACTTTCACTCATCTAATCCGCCGGGAAAACACCAAAACGTTAAATAATGTTTTTACTTTCCAGGGGCTGATCTCTGTTCTTTTACGAAGACGTTATGCTTGCCTGTAGAAGCAACATAATTCAATGGGAAATGCTAATAACAAAATAAAAACAAACGGTAAACGGTACTGAATGGATGAGAGAATGAAAACATTCCAATTCCACAGTAAAGTTAATTAATCCCACCCGATTTGGATGATGCGCAGCATAGAAACTTAGGACGCGATGGTTTGAGTATAATACTTCTAATGGAATTTAATCGAGTTACACCCTCAGAGGCATGGCAAAACGCAAAATGTCACAATCGTACTAGAGTACGATCTATGGATCGCCTGAATCTTTGGGAGCGTTGTAATAACACGGTCAAGGTAATTCTTTCGAAATAGCATTCATGGGCAGATGGGAAGTATACGATCTTCAACCTGCAATCGACCTAGCCGATTTGTCATGCGGCGGCATGCAGGAAACGGTGCCCATGTCTAGTGCAATCGAACGACGAAAGTCACGAACTCGCAAATACTGACCAGAGAGGTTTAAAATAACACCTCTTTGATAATGACAAATAAAGAAAAAGGGAAACAATATCTCATTTCGTAATGCTATGTCTGCCGTTCCAATTTTTGTCCTGACGATTTGCAAGCAACCATTTTTCCCGATTTTTGATTATTTTTCAGCGAATCCCGACCTTTTCCAGATTTTTTCCCGACGTTAATAAATTCCCGACTTTTTCCCGGATTACCGACTTTTCCCAACTAGTAGACACCCTGTAATAATGTAACTTTACCTCATGAATTTCCATAAACTACCCTGTCCCCCAAAGTATATCTGTATCAGACGGCAAGTTATTACGACATTTAGTGCGATAAAATGGAATAAAAATATTTCTGAAGATAAAATGCCATTCAAGGACTTTATATGCATATTAGGTTATGTTTTCAGTCTCAAGCAACAGTTTGGGAATAATTTGGCAATTAAATTAATGATTGAAGAGAATAATGGTATAAATATAAGTATATATCATAGGAAACCACGAAAAAACGATTGACTCCTGTTTTAAAGTAACAAGAATAAAAAAATGATAAAGGTTGCTGCAAACAAGAGTTTAAAAGAGTTGACCACTAACAGAACTGAAATTCAATACTTAAAACGATATTTGCATTTTTTCAAAAAACACAGCGAGCGGAAAATAAATAAATCCGCAGATGTAACCCGACCCAAATTAAACCTCATATTTTCGTTGACACAACTCTTCTTGCATGTAAAATATCTTTTCACTGATCCCAAAACATTCCCCCTCATTTCAAAGGGTGACCGAGCCTCAAACATCGTCGCCCGACGAAAAGGGACCCGGAGGCTTTCTACCCATCGGCCACCCTAAAAATGCCAAAAACCAACCACGTGGAATCGTATCCGGCACCCAAATGTTTTCCCACCGACCAACCTTCACAGGCTTCGCCCACACATGACCATCATTCACGACCGTATTCCTCCTTCGCCGCACCAATTCTACTATGGACTTAACCTTGACTGTTTTTCCCCGTTGATTCGCGGACGGGGACTTCAATTACAATTAACAGTGGCGGAGCAGGCGATTTGATTCCCGACCTTCCCTTTCCACTTGTTTATTCAACGTTTTTAGGGGACAATGCACCATAATGGTTTCCTTTTTCCAGCTTTGATTTCGGCAGAAATCTCGAGCATCTCCCGCATCGCAAAGCAAAGTAAATGTCAACATTAAGGGTGGACGTTACAGGAATCCATAAATTGGTTCAATTTGAAAAAGATAACGAGAAAACCGTAATCATAAAAGTTTAAGTCATTCGGTAAACAGAAATATTTATCTCTCTATCCTAACTTTCCTAACCTTCTTTATGTTCTAACTTTCACTGGGCAATTGTACTCTGGAAAACTAGGACAAACAAAAAAAAAGATGGGCATCTAGGTTGGTTCCCTGGTGGCCAAAAGATTTCGCATACCAAACGCATTCATAGCAATTTCCAACAGTTAGTCTACATCTACATCTACACAATACCCTGCAAGCCACCGCGAGGGTGTGTGGCAGGGGGTGAAGATCACCAAGCATCTTCGCTCAAGTACTACAGTCTAACGATGAACTGGAGGTAAAGAAGGTGTTTAACCCTTTATGTGCTATGCACGCTTATATGCGTAAGTATGATTCGGTGCCCCTAATGCTATGCACGCTTATATGCGTAAATGTGTTTTGGTGCCCCTACTGCTATGCACGCTTTTATGCGTAACGGAGTTTCCTCAGAAATGCTACGCACGCTTATAGTCGTAGAGACGTATGGTCACCGCGTGGCCTTTCCTATGCTCCCAAGGACATGAAGACGGCTTGTTCGGGGATTTCGAGACCCAGCTTAGCGCGAGCCTTTTTCGGCCGATTCCTCTCCATGCGGTCAACTATTTGCAGTGTTTTTTCTAAAAAAATATTTGTTGTCTACCTTAGAAATCTAAAGTTAGAAATGAAATCTTCTTTTTTTGCTAATCACATGGAAATTTCAAACGAAATTCTAACGTTAATATCAACGGAGTTATAGAATGTCAATCGACAAAGGCATTAACGTACGCATTTGGAAAAACTTGTGGTTCAACATATAGAAGTAATCTAAATCCGTCAATATGTACGCTAGAACTTCGTTTAAAATTTATACACGCCCAGATAAACACTAGGAATTCATTTAAAATATATAAAAGTCAATGCGAACATCAAATATTTGTTTACATAAAACATTGAAATTTCAGTCAGTTGACCGTGGACTGGAGCTATGGGGAGCTTTTAATCCTTCTAGGGTCATGGACAGCGGCCGAGGAAAAAGGTCGGCGTCCCGCTGGGTTGGGTCCCAAAACGATAAGGGAGCAAACCTCTGCCTTCGGTCAACGCGAGAGAACTTCGTTGAGGAGGGTGCAGAAAAATTTCTAGAGCCTCGTAACGAAGAAAAATTTCCCTCTACGAGGCTTCGGCGCGAAAGGGTTAACCCTTTGAGTTCCTATTTGAGGGCCCTCTTCTTTCTCTTAAGTCCTCTTCCTTGGACTGATTACCACGGGTTTTTCCGTAGTACCCTCCCCTGCCCTTATCTTTCTGAATACCTAGCGGTTCTTGGTATTTGGCTATTACAGTGTGCAAAAGTTTTCCTCAGTTTCAGTTGAAATTTTGAGAAGAGTGCGTCGCTAAGGAGTAACGAATACGGCGCTGCTGGACGCTTGAGTCTATTGGAACGCGTTTTCCTCTTTCGTGTATTTTAAAATGTGAGTACTTTTCAATATTTGTAAAGTAAGAGAAGTAGATTCATTTTTAATATTTTTATATAAATAAATATTTTATTTAATCATAGATTATTACTATAATATCTGCAGTTATATATTTTTAACATATTATTTTTCAGCTTCAAAATGGCTCCCAAGAGGAAAAGATCTACCTCCGAGTCATTTATCCTTGATGTTTTGGATCAAAGTGATAGCGATGATGATTATATGCCCTCATCTGAACCTGATTCTGATGAAGAGAATGTTTCTGATCCTGTTGCTTCAACGTCTTCTGCCATCATCAAGCGTACTCCAACATCCCGATCAAGATTTTCGTCAGCTTCATCATCGGAATCTTCCTCTGATGATGATTTGGATGCTGATACTGAAGCAACAAAGGAACCAGAAGAGCGGATCTGGAGAAATGTAAGGAGAAAACTTAAGCGACACGCATTTGTAGGTGGAGCGAGCGGCTGCATTGTGAACATTCCTGAGGTATCCAGTTTTCTAGATTATTTCCTCGTATTTTATCCTCCACAAATTATGGCCAAAATATCGGAAGAAACAAATAAATACTATGTTTCTCAAACTAAGATTGAGCAGAAGACTGCGAAGTCGAGAGTTCATAAATGGGTTGAGACATCTTCTGATGAGCTTTACATTTTGTTTGCTGTATGCATGTTGATGGCAAGGGTAAAAAAACTTGACGTCAATGAATATTGGTCCAGGGATAAATTATTGCTGACACCGATATTTTCTGAGATTATGTCCAGAGACCGCTTCTTCCTACTTTTCCGATTCATTCATTTTTCTGATAACAGTGATCCTCATGAGGGGGACAGGTTGGTAAAAATTCGCCCAATCATCAACCACTTAAGAAATGTTTTTAAAAAATCTTTTTCTCCAGGGGAAAATTTGTGCATTGACGAAAGTCTTATGCTCTTCAAGGGTCGCTTGTTTTTGAAACAGTTTATTCCCAGCAAAAGACATCGCTTTGGAATAAAAATATTTGTTATGTGCGACTGTGAGACAGGATATGTGCTAGATTTCATTGTCTACACTGGATCGACAACTGATACAGAGGACCACAAGCTTGGTAAGTCGGGAGATGTTGTTGCCACCCTGATCAGCCCTTACCTAAATAAAGGCCACACATTATTTGTGGACAATTGGTATACGAGTCCGGTGCTATTTTCTTGGCTCTATAACAGAGCAACCAATGCTTGTGGAACTGTAAGACGTACAAGAAAAGAGATGCCGAAAATGGAAGAAAAATTAAAGAAAGGTGAATTGACCTTCCAGACATCGAAAGATCTAATTTCTATTAAGTGGTGTGACAAAAGGGAGGTCTGGATGTTATCCACGCACCACGAGCCAGGTTTTGTGAAAACGGGTAAGATGGATAGAATAACAGGAGCTGAAGTGTTGAAGCCCAACATAGTTGTAGACTACAACAAGTCAATGGGGGCTGTGGATAGGAGTGATATGATGATTAGCTCCATTGAATGTATAAGAAAATCGAGAAAGTGGTATAAAAAACTATTTTTTCATCTGTTGGACATTTCACTTCTCAACGCATATACGTTGTATAGAATTAACACGAAGAGGAAAATTCCACTGTCAAAGTTTCAACTCAGTGTTGTGAGAGAACTTCTTAAAAAATTTTGGAGGGAGAGGAAGAAGGCTGGAGGAGGGAGAAGATCATCTGAAGAAATGCCTTTCAGATTAACGGAAAGACACTTCATTGATGCAGTTCCTGAAGGAAAAAGGAAATGGTGTGTTGTGTGTAAAAAGAGTAATAAGAGACGAGAATCCAGGTATTGTTGCCCTGATTGTGATGTGGGGTTGTGTGTAACTCCCTGCTTTAAAAACTATCACACACACAAGACATTTTAACATTTGGATAAGCCTTACATTTTTTGTATTTGTGCATCAGCATATTAAGAATTAAATGCATTATCAGTTTATCATTGTTATTATTTACAAATTACTTTTTCTTCCAGCTTAAAAATCAGGTGGAAATAAAATACGGTGTTATGCAACCCGCAACACGCGTAAAAGTTGTAATCCGCAATAGTTCGTTAAAATAATAAGTTAATAATTTTTTAAAATAATATTTTGCAAAAAAACTACCTAACATAGAAAGATATGCAAAAAAAGTATTCAGCAGTGGGTGAATATTTTCATGTTTATAATTCAGCATTGAGAGCATGTAAAACTGAGAAAGAATGTAGCAAATAAAGGGTTAACAGTAAAAAAATTATTGGTGAATAAAAATAAAGACAAAAAAATAACTTAAAATTAGATCATAAGTGGCATTGATCACTCCATAATAAAGTGAATATGGTAAGTAATAATTAATTGATAATAATTTAGTTACTTTTTGGAATATTTGCCTTATTCACACAATTGTAGAGCCACATACAATGAGCCATCTACAAAAAAATAATATATAAAATAAACAAGCTCAGTATTATGCACAACTCTGAGGTAATTACAAAAAATGAGACTTCAATAAAGATGAATATCCCGACTTACGAGACAGTTCATTGCACTGGCTAGGAGAGAACTTATTGGAAAGTTAAAGTACCAGTTTTCATATATGCTGAATGATCAATGACTCACATACATTCAGCGTATTTAACAAAAAATGACCAGAAATGACTGGGATGAAAACCTATACTTTAACAATGACTAATATAAAAGAATGTTTAAATTATTGTATTGAAGGCTAACATAAATCGCTGAGGTAATATCAAATAAATTAGTTAGATTCGAGATACTTGCGTTAATTAGCGCTATTTTCCATGATTTATTTCCCAATGTCAAGTACGCTTTCGTGAAATGAATTGAGAGCAAAAGAAAAAAAACAAGAATTTAAAGAATTTTCAGTTGATAAAAAGGAATAAGAAAAAAAAACAAGAATCGCCGGAGCACGAAGTAGGTAGGGAAAGTAAATAACCTCACGGAGCGTTATTTTTTATTTGTTTCTTCCGGCTCGGAGATAAGGTATTATGACCGCTTAAGCGATATTATGTTGCTGCGACCTTAAAAGAATTTTAACTGACGAGAGAAGACGTGCATGGGTTTCCAGAAACAAGAGAGTAAGGAGAAGAATTTTCCTCTTTAAATGTTTTAGAGAAACCCCGGGGTGAAGTAATAATTCTCAAATAGGAGACAGAATAGAAAATAAAAATAACCGATCCAAGAGAAAAGTCCTTCCGAGGCCATCGAAAGAAATCTTTTTTTTCAACTAGAAAAAAAAAGACAAAAACAGAAACTTAAATTTCGGAGGCCTATAGACCATGCCTTTCCGTAAAATATCATTCCAGAAGTGAGCTAATATTTACAAATCACTAGTCTTCAATGAAATACAAACAAGAATGAATAATGTAAACTATAAATTCTTACTTAGATATCGAACAAATATTGAATTTATTAGTCAAAGATGCTGAATTGGAAAGTATTTCCTCCATTAAGTTTTTCTGTTCGGCAAAAAACTAAATAGCACATACACAACTTGATAATGAAAGTTCTTCGGTATCCCATTTATGCTTGAGAACACACATTTAGAGGGACCACACCCGTATTTACATTTAGTATTTTCTTACACATTACGATATAAAAATAACGGAATTCAAGTAAATAATAACGATTATTGAGACGTAACCAATTGCTATCGTGGGCACTTACCATCTACTGCAGAAAATAGCTGACACAGTAATTTTGATCTCCAAAAGGGTACTAATAATAAAATATATCACCAAAATATATGAGTCAACTAAAATCTAGCTTAACGTCTTCTAAAGCAGGTAAATGCGTGGTTAATTTTAATACTTGTAATTTACTGCTGACCTTCTTAATTACGGTGCAAGCCTTCGTGCTACTTATAGGGAAATAAAACAATAAACCATGTAAGTAATTTTCCTTCTATCTTGCATATTTAGGCTCAGATAAAAGCACCACCTTTAGCTATGAAAAACAGATGTTACACAGATATTACCCACTAAAGCTGGGGTGCGTTGAATGAGAAAGACGAGACTCCTAAGGAGAATTTAAAAAAATTACCACAACCACCACAACTAATGTCTTCCTTTTTTTAATCACGCTATTAGTGAGCATATAAAGTTCAAATACGCGAGCAAACACACAGGTACGTCTTTAAGCGCCTCATTAGTTAATTTAATGATAGTTTAAATGTAAATAGTAAAATTTAGTGCCTTGGAGGCCTAATCTAATGTCAAATAACACAGAAATGTTCAATCTACAGTGAAAGAAAATGTTTAATCTTTGAACAGCTAGTTCCAAACAATATTTGGTTAACGCCTATTGAAAACTAGAGCAATGTTTTTTTTCTTTTATCATCTTTAGAGGCTCCCAGCGCTAGTTACCATAAAGAGAAACTTTCAATTGAAGTTCTTTAACGCCAATAAGGCATTTCATGCTGACCACATTTTTTTCGTCACTCAGAAACGTCTACAGCACATTAGTGATTAGTACCTTTTACAACTGTGGTCTTGAAAACATGGTTAACGCCGTCGTAAAAGTTGTAAAATTTGCGACATAAATTGATTTTCCCCCTAATTGCATGTTCTATGATAAGGACAGTCTTTTTAAAAACAGCATAACTGTCATTTAATTTTGGAGTATTAATCTCAGAATGATTGATCTGCCCTAAGTAAACATCTTCATTAGTAAGATACAGAATCTTAGAAAACCAAAACGCGAAGACTTCTAGTTTTATTGAACAGCAAATATTAAATACCAAAGGATCAAAATCAATATATCTCTACTAGTCTGATAAGCTCTGATTAGCATAAACGTATTCTCAATACAACCACTATCTATATAAAATATGTCACAATAATCCAGGAAACGGCAACTTATACTTTTCTGACGTGTAGCACGGTCATTATTTCATTCTAAATAGCCCAAGCCAGATCATTCTGAGAAACTATGGTCGGCACGAGGAATGTAACTGATCCTCAGAGCCTGATATAAATTTGACCTATCTACTATTAGGCATAGTACTCTATTAAGACCGACAAATCTTCGGGTTAAACACCAGTTGGTAGATTGGAAGGCATAGTTGGTAGATTGGAAGGCAATATGCAATGTATTTTGAGAAAAAGGTTAAGGAGAAATTAAAGCGTGAGGAAGAACCGCGAGCGAGAGTCAAGTGGTTAGTTTCGCTATGGCTGATACTACAGCGAGTGGGAAACAAAACTGCTAGACTTCAAACTCTTCAATAATTAAGCTGCAATCGCTAGGCATTATCCAAGTTTTCGATGTGAAAAAAACGGTTAAATTAAGGTTTTTTAATTAAAGTTCTGCGGAAAAGTGCCTGCGATGAATTCAAAGAGAGAAACTTTGCGCTACGTTATATCCCATTTCCATATCCAACTTTCCCTTCATTTACGACAAATATTGGATCACATCTAATGTTATCTTACCTAGCCCACCCTAGATGTTAGATTCTATCTAGATCACATAGTTTCGGGGACTTTAATAAACATCATATTAAATAGAATTTTCCAAATGTTTTAAGATACATTATCTCTGCCTCTTTTGACGGCAAGTGTGATGAAAATCATTCGAGGTAAGAGGTTTTCTTGACCGAAAATCTAACCACGGACCTATGGTTTTCCATTTTTTCATAACATTTGAAACCTACCTCCTAAAGATCCTACTAAATTTGCGTTTAATAACAGGAATCCACGACATAGTAATGATTTATTAATAAATCTGAAAGCCATTGATTTGTGGTTCAAATCCCGGTGCATAAATTTTTTGGCCTGGAAATGTTTACGCTATCAAATACATATATTTTTGCCAAGCACTAGGATACCAACCCATTTGTATGCTGCAAAGGTCATTCCAAAACTTGTTTAATATGTCAGTTATCCTCTTAACTAATGCTGTTTTGCTTTTCAATGTTCTACTGCCCAATTCGTCAACTTCGAAATCCTTCTCTTTCCTGGTATTAGATATCGTTATTAGGATATTATATTTCCAGGCGTAACAAGTTAGCCTCTAATACACTCAGGTGATAAACATTTTCCCTCAGGAAAGGTTGTCCTCCGCGTATAAGGAGAACATGAACTGGGTGTAGGCAAATTTATCACATAAACAGTGCTACTCTCATGTCCAGAGAATTGGTACAAAGGTCAAACTTTATTTTCGTTAGAAATACTGCATTTTCGTTCTTTACCTAGCTACTCTATGATATATCATACCTTCTGGGATCCCTGTGATACACAAATAAAGTTTTTCTTCTGAATTTGTCAAATATTTTTTCTCTAGCTTTTTGGCAGCTGAACATTAAGATATCTCTCAATCTTTATGCAACTTACAAAAATATTTCTCGATATTTAAAACCTTTTCTGGGATATTTTTATTCCCAAAATTTACACAATCTTCACAATACTATATACCTTCTTAAAGTTTTATAAAAATATTGCGCGCAACCTAGGAAAAGTAATTTGTAAAACAAGTTGCGAAACTGGAATGCCCAATTTATAAACTACTCTCAAAGAAACCAAATGTATGTATTCTCCCGAAAACATATATCTCTAAATGACTCGCCGTTTCGTTACCACACTTCACCATTTCACTGGAGACATAAAAAAAAGTTCTTAACGTAGCGGCCTCATGAGAATAATAGGAGAAAATATTTCCCGTTGCGCCCCCCCCCCCCCATTTCCCATACTTGGTCCATTGTTATACCCTAAAGTCATGATTCCGATTCATTAAATTACACGAGCCTTCAAAAAAATGAAAATGCACGTTTGGGAATGCAAAATTGGGCCTGTGAATTTTCTCCGGAACTCGGGTGTGACACGATGTTGGTCGTTTGCCCTTAAACATTATTAAACAACGGAACATGCGGAACGCCTATTCACGCAGGCAAGGACTGGTCAAGTAGATATGGAGTGAATAAATGAACAACAAAATATTCCCAGACTTATACGCCATATCTCTTCCTTCTACCATTATTTGTTACAATAATACCAGCTGATGAAAAAAATGTTTACCAGCTTCTCCTACGCCAAATATAAAAAAAAATGATGCTGTATATTATAGACTCCTTAATTTAAAAAATCAATAGCATACGGTTAAAAAAATTCAAAATACAAGTGACTTTAACGAGGACCAATAGAAGTCTGGAGGCTACCTTCCAATCATCGATATGGACCCAAATTAGCCATATTTTCTGCTACTCCTGTCTTCAGAACACAATATTACTTGGCGAAAATGAGTTCCTTACACATATACAAAGCATTGTATCACTCTTAACGCAGTTCTATTCTGTCAGACAAATAAATATCTTCCCTCGCCACACTTACTTCATTCCCAGCCTCATATGGGCCAACTGCATCATTTCTATTTAGGTATTTCATTCTGCCGTCCCCATCCGAACAGCTACCGTTCAGCACTTCCCCCTCCTTTCACGGCATCTTAGAGGTTAAACGAAAAGAGGCAAAGTGGGAAGGGGAGGGGATCCAAAGGAGGAAAACTGGAGGGAAAAAAATGCGAAGAGCGCAGAGATGAAAATTCGACCGCAAAACACGCGGCTTTTATACGTGCGGACGCACCGTGGCATAAACCCATAGAAACTTCCCCGGCCGAAGGTATTGCGGTCCTTGGAGCGTACCCCTCTAACTCCCTTGCCCCCGCTGTATCCATACCCCCACCCCACCACACCAACTCCTTTCCTCTCTCATCGCCTTCTTCCGGCCCCACCCCACTTGGGAAGGGAAAAAGTCTTTATGACTCAACCTAAGCTTTACCTCCCCCTTTCCCCTTCTCAGCCCCCTCCCCCCCAAAGACCCCTCTCGGCCCATTGCTATTTCGCCTGGGGACGGGTAATAAAAGGATCCAATGACGAGAAAAGGGCACGCCAGGGTTCGTGTGCGTGTGAGCGCTTGGAAGACGATGCGCGCCTCTGTATCCCTTCTCCCTTCAATACTCCATCACCCCGCAGCCGCCACTTTGCACGGGAACTAGGAGGGGGAAGGGTTTCTCCCACCAAACTCCTTCTTCTACCTTATCGTGGCTTCATTTATGCCTACACCGATCACCGAACCCTCCTCCATGCTCCTTCTCTGTTCTCCTGCAACCCTCACCAGCCCAACCAACTCTTTATTCTACTGTAACCCTCTATTTTCGAGCCATGTCCCCATCACCTATCCCATCTACCTCTATCCACCCTACATTCCTCTTTTAAAAAGATCTAGCAAGTACCCACCTTCTATCAGAGAAGAACCCGGGATTTTAGGGGAATCTCTAGTGGGGTAAAAATATACTGCTGGCATAATTATTATTAAAGAGCGATTTTTCCCGCCAAAACAGTATTTGCTTCATTTCAATTAAGCCTGGCATTAGTATCAAAAGCGCTCGAAAACATTCAGCTGTTAGCATTATGGGAACTAAAAAGGAAGTCGTCAGGCTTCACTTGGCGGAACCGCATGATAGTAGTCAATGGAGCAATCACTTTGTAAGATTCCACAATTTTTATTTGAACACCGACCTAGGTTTCGATTGGTTTACTAATCATCTTCAAGGTAAGCGCGTAGAGTCAGCGAGCTCCTTATAAACCTGCAAGGTGTTCACGTGATCCATGGGTTGGGGCAACAATGGGAAATGGGGGGGACAGGAGGGAGGAGGGCAGTAACTAGTTGTGACTTGGCCGGAGGATGAGGGAGGGTTATGGGTCAAGTTAGGGAGGAGAGAAAAGCTAAGGTCAGGAAGGGAGAGTTTGAAGAGGAAATATATTCATTTAACAAGTGTACGTTGTTTTTTGTAGCAGACGTTATCTCCAACTGTTCGAGGAAGTTTAACTTGTGGCCTTTGCACTGGGTTTGGAGCACTTTGGGGATGAAGTCATTGGTGTGGTCTTATTCAATGAGTAAGGTTTTTCACTGTATACCTAATCACATCCCGAAAGATCAACTCAGAATATCCTTTTATAACCCCTATACCTTAGATAAGCTAAATTTCAATTCAAATTGCAATATGATGTTTCAGACAGAAATGGCGTATACATGCTTCAATGTAATAACTGTGATGCCTCTTAAAATTGGTCAAACCGGACGACCTATTCTCACCCGTGTGAAAGAACACAATAACTGTTTAAGAAAAGACGATTATAGCTCCCAATTTGCCAAACACCTCATTGAAGAAGACCAAACCAGTGACTTCATCCCCAAAGTGCTCCACACCCAGTGCAAATGCCACAAGTTGAACTTTCTCGAACAGTTGGGGATAACGTCTGCTACCAAAAACAGCGTACACCTGTTAAATGAATATATGTTCTCTTCCAACTCTCCCTTCATGACCTTACCTTTTCTCTCCTCGACCATCTTCTTAACCCTCCCTCCTCCTCTGGCCAAGTCACAACCAGTTACTGTCCTCCCCCTCCTATTCCCCCCCATTTCCCATTGTTGCCCCAACCCTTGGATCACGTGAACACCTTGCATGTATACGAGGAGCTCGCTGACTTTCCGCTCTTATCTTGAAGATGATTAGTAAACCAATCGAAAGCTAGGTCGGTGTTAAAATAAAAATTGTGGAATCATACAAAGTGATTGTTCTATTTACTAATATGGGAACTGTTGCGAAGGTTGTTGTCTTAAATCATAGAAGAGGCAACGTATATTATTTATTTTTATGAAAAAGACTTTTGTAAATGCAATAACCATTTTTCCTTTTTCTGACACAATTAATGCATGCATGGGGAGTGAATAAAATTGGATACAAATGTAGGAGAGATGATCCATCCAGAGAGGAAATTTATTATTATACCTATGTGTACAAAACTGAGGCTAGAATATGATAGATAAATGAACGAGGCATCAGTTCTCCTCTACACTTATAATTTGTAGTTACATCGAAATGGTATATATAACTGATGAATTATGTCTTTTAGAAGTGGATACCCGTGATAATTTTTGCACATGTTGATGAAAGTTATACATCTTCTAACCCTTACAAGTATACGGAATGAATGCGTTGCTCTATGGGTCTCCTCGCAGTATCTCAAGAGGCTCCTGGTGTATGTCAAGATTTAAAGATAAGCTAAACATGCTGGACTAAAACCGCATAAATTAAGAAACTAGCGTTTTAAAAAAAACTGAAAACTAAAAAAGAACACTGTGTTCTTGTTACTAGTAGATTAATTGCAGAAACTTACACATTTCAAGAGAACAGGTAGCGGAGGAAATTTTGGTTGCAAACTCTAAACCGAATGAAAAGTAGATTAAATACTTCTCATGGATGATATATGATTTCATCGGTCCACAAATATATTCTAACAACAGCCATGCAGATTGAGCACCAAAGTTGTGTTGTTTACCTATGGATCAATCTATGGATATATGGATATGGTGATTGGCAGCGGTGATAAAATTCTAAGACCTAATGGAACGTGAGAATGTGATGATTTTCCCGCCTTTTTTAGGGAGAAAACTTAGCTTCTGAAGCCTCCGCTTACTCAGCGCCTCCATGTTGGCAGCTAACCGCATTTTTGCACCCATCATCGACCCTTCCTCAATTCTCCTCACTTCATCACATTTTCTTAACCCAGGGCTCCTCCTCCTACTTTGCCCATAGCAAATCCTTCCGCCCTTTTCGACCAAAACCGCAGCACCAAGGCCTCAAACACCCCCTTCCCCTCCCACCAGAAGAAAGTACTCTTCCATCTCGCAAGTTTCCTCCAAACCTCCCTCACCCTCATACTCCACCATCGCTCATTCCAAACGCCATGAGAGAAGAAGACAACCCAGCCATCAAAAAAAAAAGAGAAATATAACACGCTCCCCTTCTATCTTTTCCCCGAACCTAAGCTCTATCCCTCCTCCCGAAAAAAATAACCATAGCCCTGAGGCTCCCCATGGCAACCCTTGTTTAATACTCCGCAGCCTTGAATATTCTTCCTCTCCTCCATTCGCCCTTCTCTTGGCGCCACAGGATTCACGGTGAAAACATTACTTTTTTCCCGAAATTCGCCGATAAACATCGTTCCTTCTTCTTGCTCCCTGATCCTTTCCCCGCGTCCTGCCCTGGAGGCGTTATTTTGACGGAAGCAACGCCTCAAGGAGAATTTAAGGCACGCCGAGGATGACCCTGATGGTGCGATCACGTCGTGCGGCTTGGGAACGTGTCGGACGCTCGTACCGTGACTCACCAAGGGACACCGGCGCGGTCATGATGGCCTCTGTTATCTTCCACCACATTCCGATAGGAAAAACGATTATAACCCCTCTCCTCTCCCGAGGGATAATAAGCCCCCTGAGCTAAATAAAAAGTTTTTCAGCTGAAATCTAGCAAGACTGGTAAAAATATCGTTTGAACCTGGCGGTCAATATTCGAGTTTCATAACTAATTAATCATTTAGCATAAACTTAAAAATACATTAGTTCCCCCAAATTCCTCAAAGAAATATATTTTTACGTAGTAGTGCGCTGATTCATGGTGTATTCCTAATTCTTCTGTGTGACATACCTAGCGACAAAAACCTTCAATTCCAAATACCCGTAATCTAACAATAAAAGTATCTAATTATCGTTTTGTTCATTTATTTTTCTAATAAATAAAGGAGGGTTCAGATTCTAAAGCTGTCTCGAATATCACTTCATGGGATCATTATACGCCACTTCCACTAAAATTTCTACCAATCCGTTATTCCCAGTAACATAAATTTCCGGAGAATTTATGGTAGCTATGATTCAGTCTTTGTTACGCCAATTTTCAACGATCGGTTGCCTGATGAAAAAATCTATTTAAAAAGAAGCTACTATAGAATAATACAGACAACTACACAAACTATTACATAGCCCTACCATGTGAAAGTAGCTAATATGATATTCCATCAAAGACAATAAATCCGAATGACCAGAATTACATCATTTACGGTCAACGTGTCACAGTGCGATGCCATGAAATGTATGAAGGCAGACTATTGGTGAATTCACATTTACATCGCTAACATGGGAAGTGCCACGGTTAAACTCCTCGTGTCAGTGATCTCACCGAGTGATCATTATTTAATAACAGCATCCATATCTCACTTCATAAAATATGGAAGTCAATTATTATAGACTAATATAATTAAAGGAAAGATATTGGAATTGTTTAAAACAACGTATGATTTTTCCAACTCACTCATTCCAAAAGAGGCAAAAATTATTTTTTTTAATCATGTGAAAACGCATTAAAAAAGCAAATTTACCAGCACCTCAATATGCGAATATCCAAATATAGGTTTTTTAAAATCCCCGTATAATATTCAATAAAAATATGCATTAATTAAATGTGAATGTATATATACGTATATATTTCAAAACCATCCTTTCAAGCATAACCTAGGTACTCCTGCATTTCATAATAGGTAATTTTACAACGCAAGTCAATGCCAGCCCTACTGATGTAACAATGTGAGGAATTGAATTACAATTCATGACCATACAATTGAAAAATGTCTTTTTAATTTCTTTAAAATGGGTGAAAGCTGAAATGGGCAAATTATTTCTAGAAACACGTTTAAAATATGGGAGAATAATTTAGTTTGAAAAGCATTTTTGAGGAATTCAAGTACATTTGGAAGCTTAAAGAACCTTTGGGAGATTTAAACATCTCGTACACCAAGTTAAATGGTGGAACGACAGGATAAACTGACATCTATCTTCAACGAAAAGGGATACCTATATCACGAAAATAAGAAGCTAACAAATATCAATTAATGTTGTTCACGTCTAAAGGAAGAATCATAAGGAGGGATTTTTTCAGAGAAATATTCCGACAAATAATTACATTGTTCAATACAAGATTAACGCAGAACTTCAATCGTTAATATATTGGTAGTTCACAGAAGAAAATTAGTATTTATTCATAGTAATAACTAATATAATAAATAAAAAAGTTTTTAAAGCCGTATTTCATATTAAGACACAAAATGCGTAATTATTTAAGGGCTTAAAAAATATACATACTGAAATTAATCATTTAAATGTTTAGAAGAAAGACAAATTAAAGCAAACAAAAGGGAGAATTAAATATCCTAATCATAAGAAAATATCCTAATGAAGAAAATAGAGGGGAGATAAAATATGTACGCGAAACGAATTTGAATACAGTATCTGAAGAAAGTGATATTCCAGTCAAATTACTGCTTTGGTTTAAGGTTAACTTTATGGTGGTGAGAAAGGAGATATGACTCTAGCTCAACAGTCAACTACATGCATGTGGAACATATCAGCGCTTGGGACACATTCAATATCTACCAATACAGTCTTAAACTCTGCTTGAAAAGATTTTTGTACCCTTCACCTGAGTATTTACTCAGGGTGAATGGAATATAGTACCAGGAGTCCCCAGGGAAACAAATAGCATAAACTTCAAGACTGAATTTCCGACCTTACCTTTTCAGGTATCCCTGAATTTTTGAACTTTTGTTTGCTCTTGAATACTTACCTCGATCGAACTAAGTAGCTTGCAACAATGAGATATAATATGGTATCCCAAGGTAAAATATGTAAATGATAATTGGAAAATAACTCTGAGGAAGCATGAATATAAGCTGGTATCCTTTAAGTCATTATCCGTCAAAGAGAAGAACCAAAAAAAGGTAAATTTTAATGCGCGCTGCTAAACTGAATGCGAATCATGATTAATTTAAATCTTTCATTACGGTACGCAGCACTACTTTTTATCGAACAGAGCAACAAAATGTGTAAAATTTAAACATAACAATATAATGACAATTTATAACGAGTAAATTCAATGTCAAACAAACAATTGGCAATGTCATAAAATATAAATTATAAGCAGCTGGAGGGGGGATTCCAAAACTTGTCAAATTCATGAGGACCCAACTGCAGTATTTCAATATCAATACCCGAGAAATGACTTCAACCTTTATACTTAATTTATACCTACTAGTTGACCACGGTTAACATCAACCGAGCAGATTCCATGATCAAGGTTTCGACGCTTTTTTCTTACAAAAAACCCTTCTCAGAACAATTTCTTTAGTAAAATCCTATGCATGTTTTCAATTATTTTTCTCAAATATACTGTAAATGATCCGTAGCAGATGAATAGTCGACAAAAATACAAATTTTTTGCTAGTAGCTTTAAAAGCTTTAAGGTAACAGTTTTAAGTACAAATATGAAATGAGTGTTCATGAATAAATAATGGCAGGATAAATCAAGCGTCAACGTAGTCGTTAATAAAATACGTTGTCGACATCAACGCATAAAGGTCTTCTGAAATTAAATTATTACCAAACATACAGTAGAATACAGAATGAGCGATTGTTGAGTTACACATCAATCTTTCGCACTATGAATTGTCTTTCTATTAGCAGAATTTAAAAAAGAATTATCAAGTAACATTATTCGAATGAAAGTAAAACAATAATCAGAAAATAGTTGAAGATCTTCTTTTTTAATAAAAATCTGTGTATTCATTTGAATTTCCAATAAGTCTATGCAATCGGGCGATGGTGATCAAGAAAGATAATTAGCGTTCACTCATAAGAATTGACGTAAAGTATTTCAAATTAAACTTACAACGCCCATTAGTCTAAAGGAGGAAAGGCGCTTAAACCTACGTCACCGGCGGTGTTATTTTTTAAAAGCGACTTTTCGAGGAAGTCTCTGTAATTTCTCCGGAATGCCTTCCCTTATTTCCCATCCCTCTGCTCCCTTCTTTATATCAAAACAGTCTTTTTCACCTGTGGAGCCATTCTGCGGCGAGGTCATCATCTCCCCTACTTTAAACGCCTCATCATGCGCGGGAGGCGAAGAGGAGCGGGAACTGCGGGTTTCGACCTCTTTCCTTCTTTTTTTTAACTCTTCATATTCCCACCTTTCCTACCCCCTTCACCACCACCCTCGCGGTGCCTGCTCTTCTTTTTTTTATTAGGGCGAGACCGTACCTCACCTCCCTAATCCTCTTCCCTTCCCCATCTCCACACAACCCCTCTCTCCTCCTCGTCCTTCCCCCTCACACTTAATCCCCCTCCACCCCGTTGTTTCATCTAGCAACACCCTTACTACTTCTTCCTTCCATACACACAACCCTCCCCTTCCTCTCCCTACCCGTCACCTACACTCCGCGCTCCACGCGGTCTCGGGCGTGATATCCCGTACCTTATTTTATTGAGGTCTCTTTCATGACCGATATTAGATGCTAGCGGAATGGGGCCCGGTCAAAACAAACTTCGTGATCAAAGGTCATAAAAATGGAATGATTTCACGCTTTTCAGATAGAACAAGGATACACAATAACTTCGTGGTCAATTACTTTGCCTGCATTATCCATACAACAAACGAATGCGTAGGTAGCAATTTGTAATAAAAAGTATATTTAAGGCATAGTTTTGAATTAAAGGGAAAAATAAATTACCATTCGAAGGGGATATCTATTAGCCAAAAGTTTAAAAAAAGTAAGGTTTTAAATCGCCTACCAACAGCTAAATGGCAATTCTAAAAAACTGAAAACCAAGCTTTAACTTTTAACAGCATTCCATTTTAAAGATACGACTCCGCTGATAATTATTAATTACTCTCACATTATTGATTCTGTTTGAATAGCTTTTGCACATCAGCATGTAGTGATTGATTACAATGAAGTATAGTCATGGTCAAATTAATGAAGTGCAGAAATACGCAATTTGAAATATTTAATCTCACTGAAAAATAGTAAAAACTGTTTTCAGCACGTTATCTTTTTGTTTGGTCTTCACGCCTTCGGCTGTGTGCCTTTTAAAAATATTTTCTTCGCTTAATATTAATATGGAAAATTACAAATTATATGCTCCTTTTATATGAATATAATGTAGGCGAAGGAATTTACTTGTTAAAATAATAATATTTGATGCATAAATTCTTATAAAATGTGCGTGATAATTTCCGCATTTGTAGC
The DNA here is from genome assembly GCA_933228895.1 of Platycnemis pennipes. NCBI lineage: Eukaryota > Metazoa > Arthropoda > Insecta > Odonata > Platycnemididae > Platycnemis > Platycnemis pennipes. The sequence goes on along the minus strand of OW121856.1, from coordinate 71,902,820 downwards.
AAGTGTTTCGTGATTACTTCATGTGTTGTTTAAATAATTTTATGTATTCCAAAGCACCCTTTAAATCCAACAGTACTTATGATGATTAATTCATCTGTTCGGGTTATATTCACTTGAATTCACTATATACCTACTTGAGGGTAGATATTGAACAACATACTGTATTGCTTTAAGAAAACGTTCTCGGAACTTATCCACGCGAAAAGTGTATATTTCGTAGTGTGGTGACGCACTTTTTTAATTAAAGTTACGACTGTATGTTTTTACATCAGCTGGAGCACCTGCGGCAAAAATATTACGGCTCTTCAATTCTCCCTCTCCATCTTTCATCTGTATCCATTCCGCTTACATTACGCGCCCTTCCTTCTTCCCACCTAATCTTAATAAATTTATGAACACTATTTCCCGTCAGCCACCATAATAGTTAGTGAAAAAGTATATATGAACACCACGCATGATAAAAATGGCCGCATTCATTTTTAATTTAGCATTCGATGAACATATCATAGGCAACTATTTATATTCTCTTAACTGACCTTTAAAGCGTCTGGTACTCCAACTATCTATCTAATTTTGCCATTCCATATATAACATAGCTTCTATATCTTCTAACACTGATCCATCTATATTACATTCGACAAATCTTTATCACCAATTAACTTAGGTATAACTATAATTTCAACTTTTCCCTGTTAGCAGCGTTTTCCTAAATGCAGAAATTCTTCACAACGAAGCAAAGACTGAATACCCTCTTTTCTGTGTTCAATGCCATAAGTGATGAAGCACAAGACAAATACTGAACTCTTCATTTATATCCTAATTGAACTAGGACATTGAGTTGATAAATAGATCTCTAAATGCAAAAAATGAAAATATACTCTATGATTTGCAAAGGCACTTCACCATTGCTTTCGCTATATAGTGGCCATTGACATTTACGCTCCTATTAGTATTTTTAATATCTTTTCTTTTTTCTTAACTTTCAGAAACGTTGTGATCTATACGGTACTTTTAATTCATTTTTAATTAAATGTATTCCTTTCTGTATAAATATCACCATTCCTTGAAGTAAGGCAAAACCTTCGAATTTAAACCCACTTTCAACCCATGTGTTAATCCTCGTTGTACGTGATGCATTAATCAGCTATTTAGCCCCATGGGCCCGAATTATGCCTTCGGAAACTGCTTTAACTAATATGGTTCCATTTTTACAAAAATAATGCTTAGATCCATCGATTTACGGATTGGATCGAGAGTCAACTTGATCCTAAATATCTTAAGGGTGCTTCTGTAATAACGATTTCTGTCATAAGCAGTGATTCCAAAACGAATCGGTAAAAAAGATGATTTGAGTAGATTTTGCATCTTCGTAATTTTTTGCTTATTTTCTATGGCCTTTGGCCATTCAGACTCTGATTTCACTCATTCCTTCCAATCTGCATGTACAAAAAATGCACTTAATCTCTGTCGGCTCCTCTCCTTCCTATATCTCAACCTACTTTCAGCCAATCCCCCATCCCGAACCTATCCCTTCGAACCTATCCCCACGCACATCTTTTCCCTCCAACACCTTCCGACCCTTCCCTCTCAATCCCTTTAGAACACTCCCCAGCCGTCTTCAGCGATATGAGATTATCCCCCACGCCTTTCCCCTCTCACCCCTTGCGGCTCATCTCGCGATAAACACTACGCCCCCGCATAAAGAACGCAACTTCCAGGGTCTGCACCCACGTCGGTTTCATCGACCTCTCCCTAAAACCCCTTCGATCCTCTACGACGCCTATTTCAAGCCCGAAAACACTAAAAACCCCGGCTAATCCCCCTCCATATCCTTATCCCCCCGGCCAATGGAGAGAAAAACCCTCATCCCAGAGGACATACATGAATCAAGCGGTACGGCGAATTCTCACGGTGGTTTAACGTGGAGGCTAAGCGGAATGATGGTTACGAGGTGATGGTTTGTTGTTTCCCGTAAGGTGATGGTCTCTTCGGAAGTTTCGGAAGTCAGCGACTCTAATGTAGCATCATAAAGGTTAGGTAAGTCATCATTACAGCGGATCAATCTCATTAAAGGAAAAAGGCATTAGCACGAAGGCATATGAGCTGTAAGGTTTTAAATTGACAAGCCAATCATGGACGCAATACACCTAAATTTTTGAATCAGTTTACTCCGGGTGCTTCCAATATTCTTGGGAAAGACACACAGTAAACTCGCAATTTCCCGTGCTAATGTCTGGTAAAGGGTGCACGGATAATCGGGAAGTACGGTTCATCCACTGTTTGGTTCTTTCCGGATTCATTTCTCACTTCGGTATAGCTAAAAGTATTTAAATGAAAAATTCTGCGGGGACAAAAGGTGAATATTTCATGGATTTTTACCGTATTACGAAGTGGACCGCTTTCAAAATTGTTGTCTTTTGAGACACAAGAACGTGATAAACACCATTATTGGTCAACAATCCTAGGATTGGATAGACGCAGCTTTTCACTCGATTCTTCTTTCGGCCAACCTTTTCATATAGACGTAATTCTTCTCTTTTACATCCTTCACAACCTGTTCAATGTATCTCATACGACACCTGCCTTTTCCAATCTTCACGTTCACTTTTCCCTCGACGATAGTCTTCATCAGGCCATCGTGTCTCAATATATTGCCGATTAAGTTGCCCCTTCTTCTTTTTAGAGTTGTCAGCAGACTTCTCTTTTCTCCTACTCTCCTTAGGATTTCCTCGTTACTTACTCGGTCGATCCATTTAATCTTCAACATTCTTGTGTTGCACCACATTTCAAATGCTTCCACCCTTTTTTTCTCCGCTGCTCTTATCGTCCATGTCTCACTGCCGTAAAAAAACATGCACCAGATGTATGTTCTGATGAACTGTTTCCTTGCTTCTACGCTTGAATTTCCAACTGTAAGTAGATTATTCTTGTGATAGAATGCCCTCTTTGCCTGGGCTATTCTACTATTTCTTTCTTTCTTCTAAGAACGTGATAGGAATCTTAAATGAAGTCTAATCAAAAATAAGAGTAAAAAGATAAGAAAAAATGCAACTTATATGTCAAATATGAAGTTGGTACTTCATGAAGTTGGATTTTGAGACAAATACAACATACATAAAAGACCAGAAATAAGGTTTTGCCGAAGAGGTGGGTCTATCATTCCCAATGGCCTACCATTCCCAAAAACCCTAATCTGGCCACATTGTCAACTATGAACTTTGATTTTTTTGTGCTGTTTTTCCCTTATCCAACGTCCTTTGTCAATTCTGGCCTGAACGTTTCTAAATAACTTTCTATTTTTGCAAAGGCTCAGGTATGAGTCCAGGCAGTTATTATATACGTTTATTGGTTTAAATTATATTAATGGTTACAATAATGACCTGGAGTCATAGCTTAATTCATAACACAAGTTTGTTTTCGCAAGAAAAATGTTAAAATTTCTTAATATAATTTTTATTTAGTATGTTTCTCCCTCCAGTTGAAATTCAACGGGCACCTTCAGCTACCACTAAATAGGTTTGCGATTCACGGAAAATCCGTTAAAGCCCGTATAACGCGCACACGGATAACCGGGAGTTTACTGTATGGACATTTAATTATAATTTTTTTCAAATTAGAAAACAAAAACACTACAACGAGAGTACTATACACAACACTTGTAGTGGTTGAATGAGCCCATGCTCAAGTCACCTATAAAGCATGCGCCGCTACTTCGAATTGCAGTATCACGACGTTTCTTCTTATTCTATTGGCTACGTGTGCCTCTAAAAAGAATTTCGCGCAATATTTTAACTCTAACACCTGACTCATAACATGATATGAAACCGGAAAGTCCCGCTGTCCTCAGACCTTTGTAAAACCCCAGTGTTGCAGTAAGTCTCATGGTAACCATAACTTCAACTTACACTTTCGGCGCGAGATTATTTTAAACGGAAGACTATCGTTCCCCTGAATGTGCCTGGAGAACTGTCTCGATCTTTTAGGTATTTCTGTCCGGCCATTTCCTTCAAACCAACCGCAGGAGGAATGGGGAAAAGGAATATAAGAAAGGAAGTAGGAGGGGAATATAGAAAAAAAGGAAGAAGACCACCAAATAAAAACCCATCGCCAAGCTTCGGCCTTCCCTCACGCGCAGAGCGCTACCATCTTCCAGGCCACTCTCCGGCCTCCTTTTGTTTGGCAGCCTACCATGCTTATATGGAGGCGCGTGCCTGGAATGAGCGGTGCAAGATTGAAGGGGTGGAAGGAGAGAAAGGGAGAAGCGGAGAAGAGGAGGGATAGAAGGGGGAGGAATACGAAAAGCAGCAGGGGGAGGACAGAGGAACGGAAGAAACGGGAAAAGGAACTGGAGAAGAAAAGAGGAAAAGTAGGAAAAGGGAGGGAAAACCTCGAACCCAGTTTCGCCCACTCCTGCGGCACGTCTTCTTTTAAACGCCATTCACAATGCATTTCAAGATCTCATTTCTGCGGAAGAAAAGAGGGTTCCGGTGAAGGGAGGAAGTAAGATGGGTTTGGTAGACCGCGTTGCGGGGGAGAGAAGAGACAGGAGTCGGGGGAGGATTAGAGAGGGGAGAGGAAATGTCGGGACAAATTCAAAAGGGTGGACTGGAGCCTGGAGCAGAACTTTCCCCGACACTTTTACTTTCTTCCCCCCAAAAGGTAAAGCTGGTTTGGAATCTTCAAACGCTCCACCCCTTGTTCTTCTCCATCTAAGCTCGCAAGACACGTAGTGCGATGTTTAAAGAAGACAGAGAGACCTTTGAATGCATAAAGGATGTCCCACCATCCCCCAAGGGTCCTCTGCCTCCTCCGTCTTTCTTGCATTATTTTATCGCCTTAACTAACGGATTGTGATTCGCCAATTAAGCCTGACCTTCTTCGATTGCCGCCAACTTCTCTCTATTTAAAATAAAATATTTAAGGGATAAGATGCTCACCGAATTGCTATTTTTGTCACACTATTACAGGAGTGAATAGTAATATCGTCCTGAATCGACACTTAAAGAGAGATGTCTTGACCGATTTCGGATAAGATCATTAGCAATTATACATAAGTAAAAGAAAAATAAATATATCATTTCCACATTACTTGGATTAATCAAACTATACAATGGATCCAAAACTTAATTCACCTATAAAGTTGATTCGACAGCAAAAGTTGCTATACTTATAGCCAATTTGGAATGCAGTTGGTGGCATGCCACACCTGTTACAGTATTTTAGGATCGAATAAGATTGAGAAAAAATGTGAGAGCTCTTTGATTCCATATCTAGCAGCCCCTTTCTCCATTGCAGCTGAGTTCTGTGTAGAACAATCAGCAGGTATTTCAGTACTTTCAAAAGTCAGCCATTTCAAAGGGGACATAACTTTCGTAAGCATGAAGATTTTGAACGCAATATGGTGTTACTGAGTATATTTTATTTTAGATTGTTTTATCATTTAGTCCGTCCTATTTGGAGAAATGTTGCATTCTTAACCAATTCTTAATTACTTTTACTGAATTAATGCCATTTACGATGAGGGTGCCAACTAAAATTAAATAAAATATTGAGTTAAAACATTCTAAACTTCTATATATAGAATTATAATGCTTTAATCTACCAATATTTCCAAACTTTTAACTGCCTCACGATAAGGAATCGAATCACCATTTATTCGTGAGGGTGAACGTAATTAATCATAATTCAGGCTTCATCTCTTTAATCCATGAATGATTTCTTGGATATTCAATTATGATGGCTTATGATTTGCTAGGATTAATTCTTAAGAAGTCGGCTTCGCTCCAAGTATTAATATCTACAAGATTATTACTGATGTTTTCAAAATATTAGGGATATTTCATGAGGAGATTTGATAAATGAACGCATGGAAGACCTAATGGAAAAACAGAGGATATCCAAGACGTGGCCACTTATTCCGTTATTATTATTCGCCATTAGGAATAAGAAAAAAACGGGAATGTATTTTTAAAAGAGTGATCAGCTCGAATTCATATGAAACATTTTGCTGCAGCAATAGTTTATTGTAAATGATAGAAAGAACTCTATCAATTGACAAATAAAAAACTTTGGTGCCGATGTTTAATAGCAAATAGCCAGATTTATCGTATCTTTAAAAAATAACAATTTTTCGACGATTTTATCGTTGGATTTGGTAAAGATAATAATTGTTTCTCATGATTTGACACAAAATATTGTAAGCCGTTGTAATTGAGGCCGAAAAGCTGTGCGGGAAGCAGTGTAACGCCAAATTTAGCACACAATATATGCAACCTTTTATAAGTTTAATATTTATAAAATACGTTAACTCACCAAAGAAAATGTTTCTAGGTTCCTAATTTTATGGCATAACGGTTCAATGGCTAAAATATTTTTAAACTTCCTTAATAGATAAAGATTTTCGAACTCCCGCAGTACAGATAACGCGCGCTTCTTGGAAAAAATGGCAGGTACAAAAAATTGAATGCTATTATGAAAATTATAACGCGAAATACCTTAACTAGATATCTCTTAAATTTTAAGAAATCAGGGACACTGTACAGATATATATATATATATGTGTATTTACAAGAACCATATGGGAACATGTAGATAAAAGGCTTAACAATGTAACCGACTAATATGTGGGCCCGTGAGATAGACTAGTTTCACTTCAGTAGAAGACCACCACAGTAAGGGCTGCCAAGTAAGAACAAAAGATGGAGTAGAGACCAGGAACCAGGAAAAACTGCAAGTGTTGTATTCTTGTCCCGCCAACTGTAGGAAAAAATTGCTCAAAATACGATGACGCAGTATTTACCACCGCATGTCGGCGACTTGTTTGGTCATGGCTTTTTATAAAGAAAAAAATGCTTTGGGAACAAACGGGAACGGTTTGGGAGCGGATAAGGGCGAGGAAGCTGGGAAGTCTCCTCCTGCGGAGATCATGAAAACATTGGAGGGTTCCTCCTTGTCTGATAAAAATATGAGACGGAGAACAAGAGAGGAAAATAAATTTCTGGAAGGTAAAGGGATTCTTTGATAATCCTTTTCATTCTCTTTCTTTCCGTTCCAAGTGTTTTAAAAGGATTCTATGTAATAAATAGAGCAATTGGAGTTTTTCTGAGAAGAGAAAGCAGGTCCTCACTTTATAATTCAAATTTTATGAGAAGATTTAAGCGGTCAGAAAATCAGGTAAACGTTTTCATTTACTGTTAAACAATCGCCAAATTTGTTATCAAAATTCAAAATTATTTCCCCAAAACAATCTTTGATAATCTTATAAATAAAAATGGATTGCGCATTTTGTTGGTAAGCGGTTAACTTGGATAATGGCTGGACCAATTTCGCTGAAATCTTCACAATTTGTTCATCCCCGTTCCGGAACGGTAAACGAGTTATAATATACAGTGTAGGAATAATACATGAATTTTAAATTACATTTACAATTTTTCCCATAAGATTACACGGAGTTTTACATTTTTCACGGTGCAGTGCTTTCATATTTCGTTCATTAAAATGCTTCAATTTGTACCATTAGCTTATATTTTTCCTTTATCGGAATGTCAAAAGTCTGAACTATCTTATTCTTTCGATTTTTTTATGATAAATCATCCAGTTAACGATTAATTACGCAATTTAAACGATTTTTGTAGCTCTTTAAATGGGTCTTTCATTTTTGTCTCCGATCCATTTCTGATGTAAACAAACACCTCATTTTGTGCTCGAGGGCAATAAATAATGATTCTTTTATTATTGTTGTAGCAACCAAGAATTTGGAGATTTCAAAAAGTGCGTGATTCCCCGGCCAACGCCAGCTGATGAACTAAATGGATGTTTGAAGTCGTCTGTTTTGTGGAAACACGTCAAGACTCTCAAATTAGGCACAAACATGCCTGTCGAGTTGCAGAAAGACGAATCTGGAGAGTTATTTGCTCAACAATTGCTGGAAATTGGAAATGGAAAAATACCCATTGACACTCCCACTGGCTGCATTACGTTCCCAGTCGATTTTTGCCAGTTCACCGAATCAAAGACCGAACACATCCGAAAGTGTTCCCAAACATTGCTCAAAATTACAAAAATCATGTTTAATTGAGCGAACGTGCTATATTGACTGCGAAAAACATTGATGTAGACGAATTGAATTCCAAGATTCAAAGCAAAATTCCTGGCGAATTGATGACACACAAATCGGTGGATTCCGTTACTACCCAAGATGATGTCGTCGACTATCCAACCGAATTTTTAAACTCACTGGAATTGCCCGGATTGCCACCTCACAATCTCCAATTAAAAGTCGGATCGGTAATCAGAATGTTGCGGAATATCAACCAACCACGTCTTTGTAATGGCACCCGGCTTGCGGTGAAAAAACTGTCTAACAACGTCATCGAAGAACAATTCTTAAAGGAAAGTACAAAGGAGAAGACGTTTTGATACCACGCATCCCAATGATTCCAACCGACATGCCATTCGACTTCAAACGCTTGCAGTTTCCAGTGCGGCTTGCATTCGCAATGACAATAAACAAATCGCAAGGGCAGTCATTGAGTGCTTGCGGCATTAACCTTGAAAATCCATGCTTCTCGCATGGTCAATTGTATGTCGCCTGTTCCCGTGTCGGAAAATCATCAGCTTTGTTTTTTTACGCGCCAAACAACAAAACAAAAATGTCGTGTATCATACAGCGTAGCATTAACAAAAAATATTGATGCCACAGCAAAGAAATAGGAACAAGGCATTTCTTTTCTTTGATTATACTTAAACATCGGTCTTGCAATTGAAATCGAAATGCGCATATAACACCTTGAGATTCATGTGATTTCAAATTTATTGGGAGAAAATAAGTCATTTGGTTGACATTAAACTCTGACTTTTTTATATTTATATCTATCTTAACATATTAAAAACGAGTGATTTCCCTTTTCTTTATTTTCCACTTAATCAGACTGTGCCACCGGAACGCGTGGACAGGTACAGCTATTAAAAATATATATCAATTTGCAATGGGAAATTTAAAAATAGGGCATTTACAATGAAGAAAAACTTCAATTTAAACATTTACCCATGATAAATAACTATGCATAACTGTTATTATTATGCTGATTGAGTAACTATCCACGTCAAGTGGATATATTTTGAAATGACCTCGAGCGAAGCTGGGGGCATTTCAAGTACAGTACACCGTCTTTCGGATGAGACGTTAAACTGTGGACCCCTTGGCGCCGTTCGCAAGAGTAGGCTAATACCGATGCCATGTGCCCCTCCATCCTTCTCTGTACAGTTTCCCTTGGCGCAAATGACCTTAGTTGTCGGTCGGCGGCTTTAGAATACTATAACTACTAGCGAAGATCGGCATTTTCACTAGATTTATATAGAATCCACCCACGTCACGTCGGAAGAGAATGTTGAGCGATTGAGAAATTCATGTATACGAAGTCCTAAGATGTCCATTTCTCGACGCAGTTTGGAACTTGGCATTGCTAAAATAACTATTCAAAATTATATATGAAGTTTTAAATTGCATGCTTACAATATTCAACTGAGGCATGAAATCAAACCAACGGATAGGCCTACATTTGTTGAATTTTCTGTAAAGATGCTGGCTGACATGCTGAAGTGACTTCAACATCAACACTGACATCAAATCTCGGACAGGTGATGCTCAATCATGCATTCATTTCATATTGATGCCTCGATAATAATTATTTCTCGAGTAATTGACAAATGAAATCACGAACAACGTTTTCGATGACTTTGTAGAAATATGAAATAAATATACACTGGCAGGACAAAGTCTGCCGGGTTCAGCTAGTAGTATATAGAAGTATAAGGGATAAAAAAAATTAATGGACACAAGTAAAAATCTTTAAAAATAGACTTAGAGGAGGTCTTAGGTCTTGAGGAAACTTATCTTCATAAATCCTTTCGCGTGGAAAAAGACTAAACTCATGTGCATATGTTTGGAGTATTTTTTTTCTTTGTACATACCACACCCATGGATCTTAAAATTCAGAATGCTATGTAAAAATAAATACCATGTATGGAGTGTGTCAAGGTATCTATGCGACTAAAAAATAAATCGCATCAAGAGATGGTGTGACGACTTACTAAATTAAATTTCATAATTAACTCACGATTGGTTGCAATTCACCTACCTTGTCAATAGCATTCGATTTATTAGTGTTATGCAGGGACTACCGCAAAAGCAGCGTCCATTAAAATCTTTAACATACGTCCTTCATTTACTGATAGTGTTTTTTTCTGGAATAGAGATATAAGCTGATTCCCAACCCTTCTTCCTTTGCTGTAATATTGCAAACGGCTAAATACAATTCTAAGCCCCTGAATGATCAACGTGCTTCCGTTAAACCGGCTAAATTCATAGATAATTGCGTTATCAGCGACCTGCACATGCTGGTTATAAAAATATATGGATCCACAATCCAAATTCAAAGCGACAATAAACATGATGATATTAATACCAATACATGGATTACAATCTCATTTTCCGTGAAATATTGTAATACACTTTATGTATTTGGGTCAAATATATTTCGGTGGCAACTAAATTATAAATAGAACACCAGCTCGGAAACGAGAATTTCTGAGAAGAGAGAATGTCAATTTCCAAGAGACATATTCGAAACGTTCAGCCGAACCAGTGAAACACCGGTCAAACCCTAGCTCACCGGTCTTCGGGAGATGAGTGATTGCTTGTTTTGTCCGCAGAAGTTTGGCAGACGGTTCCTTCGTGAAACTAAGCTTCAAGCGATCGCGATTAAGCAGGGCAAGGCAGACAGAGAGAGAGAGAGATGCCTTGCGATGATCAATCCTCCAAACTTGGCACGAGCTCCAACACTCATGGGGGAGGAAGGAGAACCCAGATCTCTCTCCCCGCCGAACAAATGAAATATACCTGCCTCTGCCGTCCCTCAAGAGAAATCAATTCTTACGGAAATCAATTCATCCGGACGAAACCTCTGCTGCGAGCAAATGCTGGAGAGAGCCGTAGTGTGGAGAGAAGGAGGAGGCAAGGCAAGGGATGAGGAGAAAGAGGGAAGGGCGTATATTACGTGCCGCTGCGAACGCAGATTCCTTAGCATGAACAAGGAGAAGCGAGAGAAGGGGAGGAAGATAGAAGTAAGATCAAGGGAATGAGATAAGGTGGAGGAATTGGTGGGAATTTCCCCGCGCGGCAGGCCCTGGGAGCAAGTCATAAGCTGGGAGATGGTAGAAACGTGCTGTGGATACGCTCAAAGACAACGGGAAGGAGAGGAATACAAAAGTACAACTGAACGTGAGATTAGTATTAACCAAATCACCTGCTGCACGTTCACTGTCGAACCGTGTCTTTTTTAATGGGGGATGAGATGCTCAGCACAGCTGGTGATGATCCATTCGTTACAGTCCCTAAACGTGCTATTGTTATAGAGCTATTCTCAAAGAAAAAAAATGTACATAATTTCCGCGCCACTAAATAGTGACTTCAATTAGAAACAGTCACCATACCGTAATCGTCTTTTATGTTGTAGACATCGATATACTATGGACTAGGGTTGATAGATGTTCGATACGATTGCTCCTAAAGCATGGATCTTCGCTACCAATTCCACTGTGGAAACAGGTGGGCGATGCAACGGATGCGCTAAATTTACACTGTGTGCTACAGAACAAACGTCGACAAATGTGCATTATAGCGTTATTATGGTGTCACGATATGGCAGCCTCATTATCAATTAAATTCTATCAGTGCGGAAATGAAGCTTATGTGTTGTTATTTATATTCAAGTGCTGAACAAATAATAATCGTGCATAAATGCGGTAGCTTGTATAGTGAAATGGAGAGATCCTGTACCTACCTTCGTTAAACTAGACAAACATCTCCAAGCCATAATCGTATATTCTTTGAATGACGCAAGTGCCCCTACGAATATACCCGTAGATGCCACACAGGCCGGCAAATTGAACCCTCCATTCTGGTGATTTCTACCATAAACTATGTTTTCATCTATAAATCACATTAGAACCACAAGAAATAACTATAAAAATCAAAATATACGGTAATAAATGAACGTGACCTTCCTACTTGCGCGAAAATTTGGCTTGTTTACATTTGTCACCAAAATTATTTAACCATTTCCGCCTTCTTGATAGCTCCTAGGGAAAAATAAAAAATGAGATCCCACACTTCTGCTTTCGAGAGCTATTTGGAGCAGCAAAAATTGGCAATTACAAGGTTTATTTGCACCTAATTTCTGGCTTAAAATAAATCACGAATACAACTCTTATGGAGAGGACAGCAAATTGAACAAATATATGACGTTTATTATTGTTGCTGCAAAGACTCAGCTAGAAGGGTAGGTTAATCGTTGTCTAATGATCTTCATTATGGAATGAACTCGAACTCCACTGCCCGGCAAAGGAAGTATACCTACTCGAGACACTGGACTCAAGTGTTTTATTGCTCTCTTGTGGCGTACATAGGTACAATTTCCTTGTCAATACTGACAACGAATTTATAAGAGAAAGTGATTTTACGCCGACGCCATGTTCATCCTTAGCAGGATTGTAATTCATTAACGTGGTTATTTATTTTTTTATAACAGGAGAAAACTGATTCGAGTTAGGATTCGAATTGAAAAAAATCTTATCATAGTCGTCATAGATTGATGATCTCTGGGTGAACAGATAGCTTTTATCTTAAATTCTTCATCCACGCCCGTTATCTACTTCCCTTCTCGACATACAAAATATCTTTTCTAATCCATTTTCTTCCCAGTTCACATCACAATCTTTTTATCGTCATAGATTTTAGCATGGTATCGCCATGTCACGCATCTTCATTCTTTTAGCTTCTTAAATTTCCCCAAAAACAATAAGTATGAATAGTTTGTCATTTCAACACTGCTTATTGTTCTCAGTGCTCAAGTCTCGTGAAAGTGGAATTGCTCAATTTTTTATTTCCTATAATAGTAGCTATCCGGACACTGTATATCAACGCTCTGTATTTGCTACGATAATTTTTTCTTTAATTCTCTAAAAGTATTTATAATGGTCAAATTCCTCGTCTGACTAATTTTCTTCGTTAATACGATATTCTCCATTACGCTATTACTACAATTTTCATTATCGAGAGCCTCAACCTGAGCAAGTGACAATTTATTTCTCGATTTCGAATAAAAAATATGCGGTCTTATTGAGTTTCTATGTTAGATATTTTGTAAAAAGTATTAATTGAAGTTTGAAATGCTTCGTTAGGATTAACTACACTACCTCAGAAGCTAGTAACCCTCGCAGTGTATAATACAACACTACTATAAAGCTGAATTTGTTATCCCCCATTTCTATTCATGTTATTGTGTGTGAAACATGCGTATCGCGTCTATACAATAAAAATGGCATAAAATGAATTTTTTTTAAATAGCCACGTGTTCTGCCCTTTTTGCCTAGTGCCTCTTGCTCGAGCCTCTTTGTCCGATGCCTGAGCCGAATCCCACGCAATCCACTTTGATAGCTGTTCAAAGGGCTTTGGGAAAATGAAAACATTTTCCCAAATACACTCAACATCTGGTGAACACAGCGCAGAAGCTAATACGATTGTTATTTCGTTTTTATTTTTTTCGAATCAAATTTGTTAAAATTCGGGCGTTAGGTCAACTGAAACCAGGAGTTTCGGCATTCCATTCTTTACGCTTTACCGACAATTTCCAGCGACATTTATATGATAAATTTAGGGTATTAGAATTGCCATTCCTTTAAAACGTAATCCTCTCAAGGCGAAATATATGATTTCGGGCTCTTCTCCCTATATTGGATACTGTCTCAAGATCTTTCATTTCAGCATTGTCGATGACTTCCCTTCGTTCCATTTGATTCTCATAAAATTCTTAAGCCAGATTCGCAGTTTTTTTTTCTAGCTGAGAGAATGAAAATGTCGTGCTATGTTATTTGAGAGACTAATGGGAGAGAGACATCGGTCTATTTTCCTTTTCGGGTAGCAACTCTTATGTTTGCGGGTCGTTTCCAGGATACTGCACCCGATTTCTGCCCTCCACAAGAAGTAGTCTCTTACGTCTGGCATGAAAGTAATCGTCTCAAAACATCAATCCAATATGTTTTATACTCTGCTTGGCCTTGAGAAATACACGCCCAGAAGAAAATGCTCTCACGCAAAAAAATTCAGCATCCTCGTGAAATCGGCCATGACTTGGCGCGCTTTCGATGACTTTCTTTCGATGTGAATGCGGTTCGTTCGAAGTTCTCTTGTCTATAAATCAATGAATCATCCCCAAGATACATTTTTATGTGAGGATAAGTTCATCGGAGAGGGCCTTTTCGAGTTCGAGAAAAAGACCTTAGATCGTTCGACAGGACTCGAGAGACGAATTCACGGTAATGACATTTTCTTAGCGTCCGACCGATAGACGTGAACGAAGTGGTGTCATATTTCTCTGACGTGATCCATAAAATTCGCAATTTTACTTCGATAACACCAAGTTTGTTGTTTTCAGACGCACAGCTTCATTTTTCCGTAAAATAAAGTTGTTCGTATGTAATCCCATTGTCTGACTGATACGATACCAACAAAATAAAAATCACTCGCATACATTATCTGTTTACAAAAGTTAATAAATTACATTTAAGACATGCAGCCACTAGTCACCTTGCTGACATCAACTCTGAGCTTCATTCATAATACGCATTTACATTCATCAGACCTTTGATTTTAAGCAGAAACATTCTGATACTGAGATGGATATGATGTCGGAAAATAGTCAGATAAGGTTAGTTTTCCAGTTTCTTCCTAAAAAATGTTTCTCTTCAAACAGAATTTTGACAAATGTAACGACAATGAGCAATTCCCCTAAATAAGAAAACTGTGAGAATGTTGAGAGATGACAATGTCCGGAAGTCCGCTCACATATAACATATTTTGATGAGTGCACACAAGGATAAATACGAAATAAACCATTTAAGTTGAAAGAAAAAAGGTGGAGGTGTTGAAAACGATAATGAAAGGGGAATTTTTGAAAATATGGAAAAAAGGAGACTACTAACGTATCGGGACCATTTTTTCAATTGCACCCAAACTTAGCCAACGATTCTTAAAATTTTAATATTTAAAGGTCTCATCTACCACGAATGGTATTAAAAGTTAACCTTCTGACCCTTCTGACAGTCTCCATTTGGTCCAGAGGAATTCAAATTTCTACAGGCAGAAGCAAAATTTTAATTACCGGAGGCCAAATTTTAATTATCCGAGGAAAAATCTCGGCACACAAGTAACAATGACTCATCTCTGCATGACTATTTGCGCACACAAAAATCACGTGAATATGCGCTGAGCTATCACAAAAGTTAAATACAACCTTCATTACCGAAATATAAAAATGAGACAAACTGCAATGAAACATTAACTAAAAAACCAAGAAAATGATGATAAAAATTCTATATTAGCTCTCAAATTGGAGTATTAGGGTATTAAAGCGTTTCTCCATTCAGGAGGAATTTTGTCGTTAAGAGTTTTTAAGTTTAAAAGATAAATCTGATAACCCTTGATAATGTAAGGTCCAGCAGAATATCAACAATTGAAAACCAGTCACTACATCAACTCCGCTCTAACATCGCAACGTCATCACCCATGTCGATATTCTCAATTCCACCACGATAACCGACATTCAATCTTGCTCAGCAAACTTTGGATGCATTACAATATACAGTGCAAGATATGACAGTGTAACAGACGAACTACTAGCAAAAATCTACTCCGTAAATGATATCCTGTAATTTACTTCATATTATAGGGCATTGCCACAGGTTAATCTTAAGGGCATTGAATGTGGAAAATTCAGCATAAGGTCGACGAATGCCCGGGGACCTAATATAATAGAAAGCTGTTGGATGTAGTCGAAAAAGTAATAATTAGATAAGCATTAGATATAAATTTATGATTTCAGTACAAATATAATTCTAGAAGGGAAAACATTCAAACGCTCAAATTCTGACGGTAAACTCTACCACCAATATCTGCTCAAAAGTTAGTGAATATTGAGCAGACGAGTGAAATTCACGGACCATAGAGGATTTGGGGGCAAATCCCATACCTAGTATTTCCAGTGATTTCCCAGAATCATCTAATACCTAGAGAACTGAATAGACATAGCTGGCGTATAGCGGGACATGTTAAGGGGCATTCTAGGTACCCAAGGCAAGAACTTCAGGTCAGAAACCCAATGGGCCAGAAAAAGATATCATTACAACCGGAAATTAACGACATTTTCTTAAAAAATAGGAAGATGAAAAAATTATGACAATTCAAAGAATTCCCAGCTGGCAAACGCTCTTGAAAAATGAAAAATAATATAGGTTAAAGATTTCTTGCAATTTACTCCAAAATGCTGTGAATAGTGAGTCCAGCAGTTTTATACACGACATTATATTTATTGGCTTTTTATGCTCGTTTTATTTCCCTAATCCTTCGGCTTTTCTAAATTTCAACAGCCACAATAAAGATATTAAAGCGATTTAATCTCAATTTATTCTGAGCCTTTTCTCAAATTTCTAATATTAAGTACAGTAAACTGTAGTTAAAGCTAAACAGTAAAAGCTGAGTACAGTAAACTCAATACAGTAAAGACCCCTTAGCTTTCTTCTTGAAAATGTTTGCTCGTAAGTATATACGCACGATTTGGACACATTTATAATAGCATCATTTAGGTAGTCGGAAATAGAGAAGCTCGTTGAAAACATCATTCATTTCTATCGCGCGCTTATGACACACGGATTGATAAACATAGAAATCAATGCAAGCACAGAAAAAAGATTGATAAACTTGATATGAGGAATATTAGTATCAAAAAACTAGTCATCGCTAAGGTGCAAACAAACAAGGTGATACATAAAATACTACTCCTATTCACATAATTGCAAGGAAGTGAATCTATGGCTAAGCAGGACGATCACTAATGTCTTCTAAATTAGTTAGGCATTAGGAACTTAAAATAAGTAGTTTAAAAGCAGATTGATACATAGGTATACTCAGATCAGATAGCATATGTGTCGAATCACCAAACCGAAATGAAAAATAAGTGTAAATGGGGAAAGCGGAGTGAGCGATCCTGAGAAGAAAGAAGAAAATGCTGAACATTTACGGCGGTAAAAAATCATGATGAAACTTTAAACTGTTGCCGAAAGTAGAAGAATCAACCAGAAAAAGGGCGGTTTTGGCTAGTAAGGAAGATCACCCCCCCCAACCAGGTCTAAAACTAATACACACTTATGTAATTAGGTAAAACCGAAATATTTGAATGTTTAAAGAATATATACGCGCAAAAATTAAGAAATGAAATTTATTTTACTATTTTCCATTATTATACGGGAATATCTTCCAGACATAAGTATTGAAATAATCAATTGCAAATTACGCATTTAAAATAACAATGGAAACAAGATCCCAGGATGAGGATCATTTCCTGCTAAAAATATTCTCGAGGCTTTTGACAGAGTGGGCACGTTATTGCCGAGAGGGAAAACGAGATTTTATTTGGCCAAAAAGCACAAACTGAGAACAAACATCGCGAGCGCGGCGAAAGGAGGAGAGCGAGGGGAAGAATAAACATTAAGAGAGGAAAGATGGGGAATGAGGCAAGATGTAAGGAGTGTGAGAGTTGTGCGAGACTTAGGCCAACGGGAGGAAGGGGTGGAAGAGGAGGAGAGGAGATTGATGGAGGCGGGAGAGGTGCGGTGGTGGTTGAGGCGGAAAGGTGAGGAGAGGGGGGGGAGGGGTAGGGGACTCTGAAGGAAGAATTTAAGAGCGGTGCGAGAAATAATGGCATATAACGGGGATGGAGTGAGGGATCGAGGAGATGAAGGTTGGAGCTAAGGGAAGGAATACAAATATGCTGTTTGTGAGGGAGGTGGGTTGAGGGCGCGGGGACAAGAAAGGAAGTTTGAGGAGGCCAGAGAGACGGAGAGGACGAGAGAAAGGGAGGAAAGAACGAACACGGTGGGTAGAGACTAGAAGGAAAGAATGACACAGGAAGGAATTCCATCGGATTCCAGAGATAGGAAAAGGAGACACGCCGGAACGGCGCATCAATATTGTCAATGACAACATTTTGGGGAAATTGAAATTAATGGATGGGAGACGTTTGTCACAAGGACATCGATAGTTTTAATGTAAATACCAAACGGAAAACGAAAACTACTCCATGAAAGGGAGTACCCCAATTGAAATGATGCAGGAAACAAAATTGCATTTTCTCGCCCACCTCTCCAAAAAAATTCTCATCAATTCCATTTCCAAGAATGAACCTGATGATTTATGTAAGGATGGAGTGAGATAAACTGATGGCCGGTTCCTACAACAGGAACCTCAGTAAAATGAAGCATATTGTCTCGACTCCTGCCCCTCCAAGAGATAAATGCATATTTTAAAGTAATTTAAGATTATGTTGTATAACTGTACTAATGCAGGAACTCGATTATAAAATTGCCACTAACATTATATGCTCATCAATCTGTTCTACATAAATCTGAAAAAAATGAAGTATCATTCTCAAGTCTTTCGGTTCTTGAACACTTTTGGATTGTGTTAAAGTGAACAATAAAACAATCCATTACTGCAAATACAACGTTTTCTGGTGTTATACTGCAATCCATAATAAATTGAGAATCGTTAGGACAGAAATCAGATGGTACCGTTCGATTTTCGTACCCCACGCAATCTCCAGTGGGTTCATATTCTCTCTAAATACTTCCTTATTGCAGTAGTACTGAGCTCGGAGATACTCTAAGTAGTTACCATTTAGACGAGAAAATGGAAAGGAATAAACACGAGGTTTCTGTTTTGTGGCCAAATCAAGGATGTTTTAACCATGGATGTTTTGATGCCCTGACGATCCCTACTTTAGCAGAGAGCATATGAAAATCAGTGGGTAGTTTGACTGCCGAACGGGTCCCTTAGCTTATTTCGTTAAGAATAGACTAACGTCAACACTTGGTTCTTTTTACTTCCGGTTTCCTAAGAAATTCCACCTATGCACTACGAAAAAAATTATTTGTATGAAGCAAATGACAAAGTTATGGTTTGAACGCTATTATATTGACCACAGCATCCTATAAAATGCCGTTTTCTAAGTAAAATCATTCAGAAACGACAACAAAAAAGAAATGAAGGCCATTTTACGGTTCCACATAGTTCCTCAGAATTTTTTTCCGTTTATATCATAAGTGGGAGTAGTAGTAGTCTAGTGTGCTGGGTTACAGACCGGAGGGTCCTAGATTCAAATCCTCGCGTGTCGATTTTATGTTAGTCGGAGCCTCGTAGGATATCGCAGATGGTTCAGGGTAAGAAACTAGTCCCCTACCCTAAATATGAGCATTTCAGACGCCAATAGCCTAATACGGGGTGACCTCACCTATCAAAAACCAATCTTCGGGTTGAGAACTGATTTTTTATGCATCTAATTATTGAGAGAGACAATTGCAAACCACGTATAATAAAAATATTAAACACATGCGTCAACTGCGCTTCATCTTGTAGTCATGATATTGCATTGGAGCATACAAAAGAATGCAAAATAAACATTGGGAATGAACATATAAATCTGGTGATCGTTAAATTCTCTAAATTCGCAATGCCATAAAAGTATGACACCTAAGAGAATACTTAAAGACCTCAACATCAACGGCAATCACATTCCGCTACTGATGAAATAGGAAAGTTACAGGGAAATAAAATTAAGGCTGAGGAATAAAATGAATGCAGTGAGCATAAAGCACAGCTGGTCGAAATTTCATACATTTTATGCATGGTACCAGCATCATTTTAATCAAATACGTGTCGCGTTGCATTAATGTTGGAAAGCAATTAATCCGTCAATAGAAATGACGCTGTCATTGCGACCGAAAATCAATAAAATAATTATTTTGCTGGAAATTAATATCATCCAGAATATAAGATAGCTCTACAGTGATAAAACCAAGTAACCGCTGCGTGAGGCAAGAGTAGTTGCGGGAGAGTTTTTTTTTAGTCAAGAGGAGCCGAGGTAGGCGAATAAAAGATGCAGAAAAGGGTGAGCGGAAGGGAAAAACGAATGGGATCGCGCGGGCATATAAACACAGAAGGGGACGCGGAAGGATGGAAAGAGGGGGCGAGGGAGAGAAAAAGGGTGGAAACTCCTAAGGGAAGTAGGGGTCACGAAAGAATTGTGAGCAACATTTAGTGCCGGAGAAAAGGGATATAAATAGCTGCCCCGGAGGAGGGCGACGGCAAGGGAAAAGAATGCATAGGTATGCAGGGAGAATAAGGGAGCTATGTTCCTGCACAGGAGCTAAAAGGGAGGTGAGGACGTGGCTGGGAGGGTGGAAGATGAGATGCATGCGGCATTCGCGGGGGTTGAGGGAGTCAGGAGGAGGATGATACCAGTGCCCGTGTTCGTGGATGAGCGGAGGAGTTCGAAACGGGCGGGATGGGGTGAGGGACGCAGAGTGGGCGTGGTCTAGAGGAGTTGGAAGATTAAAAGGGTGTCGAGGGATGAAAAGGAGGAAGGGGGTGAGGGAAAAAGGAACGGTAAAAGGGTGGAAGAAGGGGAAAACCGGACGGGGCGAGAAGGGCGAGTGAATGAGTGGACATTTTATTCCCTATTTCCACTGCATTCACAATTTATGTCAACTCCAGCGCGCTCTTCTCCGCACAATTTATCGAAAAATCGATTGTATAATCAATTGTATCACCATTGTACACGATCCAATCCATCACGAACTTCCTGCCAATTTTTTTAGCGTCAGAGTTTTTTTTTCCCGAGAACGAACGTCCAATTTTTTCACCCAGTCTTCCGTTTCGGATCTCCAATCGGTGTACTTGGCTACAAACTCCCTTCGTACAGCAGGATACTTAAATGTGAGCGCTCGGCTGTTAACATGGGAGATTAAAAACCCACTTGATCATCAGATACTTGAACAGACCTTGAAGCGTCAATTTATAAGACGAAATTCCGTGAATTTGCGTCGAACAGTGACAATAGGTCCGACTTCGTAATAAATCGTCAATAAAAACTCAATATTTAACAAATTATTGAATGAATGGTTGAACAAACGGAGTTTTCAAAACGATTTCGATAAGCCAACCTCCCCATTAATCACGGATGAATTGTGAATAACTGCATGGTCAAGGATAATCTCACGGTAAATAATAATAGGAATGGCCGCACATTCGTCATAATCACGACTATTTACTTTAAAAGATGTTCCTAATTTTAAATGAGAAATGAGTTGGTGTGCATTCGATCAACACACTGAAATTCGTCATCAAAGACAAAAATAAAATTCATCATTTGGATCTCCTGTCGAAATATACTCGAAAATGGTCGAAAAAAGTTTCATAATTTTTATTTTGTGAAGGCTTTTTCAGATAGGTTACTCAGTAACTATGTTTCAGATACAATTAAAATCGGCTGATTATCCAGTAATGGCCATGACACCAGAAACACCTGTGAGATTTCATATTAAATCAAATCAAAATTGCATAAATAGTTGTATTCATATGGTATACGCTGTTCGCAAGGTAGGTTTATTTTAATGAACTTTTCTTAAGTTCACAAAATGATAAGATCGGAAAGAATCTTAAGTGCGATTGTTGTGAATTTCCGTATTGTGCAAACACTTACCGAAGCGTTGTTTAATAACTACACAGGCTATGGGAATTTGTCACCCGTATGATAACATCAATTAACCAACTAAGTCATCAGAAAGACATTAAAATATTGTATTTCAAAAATTGTGCCATTAAACTCTTAATTATAATTGTGTTCCATGCAATAGTATTTCCGCTTACAATGAAAAAAAACTGAAATCACTAGGATCAAACGCGACAAAAAAGCATCCAATCCAGAGAAAAAACTATGAAAATGAGGAAAAATTGTTTAACCTAGGGAAACTAGGGTATTATTATGTAAATCCAGTACTTATGAGAAAGACTGATCGCATTTCTCCTTATTTTCGTTCATTTTCTTTGCTAACTCCTGAACCCAAGGTTAAAATTCTGTACCTCCGATACCCGGAAATAAAATATTCTCAAAATGGTGGTTTAAATAGAATATAAATAACGATAACGTAGGTATCTCTAAAGAGATGGTTTCAATTTGCTACGCAGCATGTAGGCTACATCAAGATGCAAGTATGCAGAAGCTTTGATCCGTAATAAGGCTTACGCAAGGGAGGATTTATCTTAACCGATGTTCTGCGTTCAACACGATTCCTGCTTAACTATACTGCCGTCCGCAAGAAAGATAAGGCCCCGAAACAATGGTACCTTTATCATAAACGTCATTCATCCTACAAACGTTTAAACGCTATCCTTTTGCCGAATTAAGTCCCCATGAAAAAGCAGTGATTCAAACCCTTATTTTTTCATCAGCGGAGATACATTTTGTCATTTCGGGAAACGAAAGAATTATTCCCAATTTGCAAATTTCCCAGGATTTCTGTCCATCAAAAGAGGTCTCTCGTGAAGAACATTGATGTGAATTTCCGTCAAGGGGACCGTGCCTATTGCGACCCAGTGGAGTCATGAACCAACCACCAATATTCAGAGTCGGCTTTCAAAAATTTTATATCACTCCCACAAGAGTAATTACCGTTTGACCGGGGTGAGCGGTCAAAGGCATTTATTTAGTAGGACGAC
The DNA here is from genome assembly GCA_933228895.1 of Platycnemis pennipes. NCBI lineage: Eukaryota > Metazoa > Arthropoda > Insecta > Odonata > Platycnemididae > Platycnemis > Platycnemis pennipes. The sequence goes on along the minus strand of OW121856.1, from coordinate 71,880,151 downwards.
GGAAACTTGGAATTATACATGTGACCCCTGAAAATTGTACAATACGCTCACGTAGCAAACGTCCAGCGGAACGATCAAATTTACAAAATTAACCAAACGTGCAACGCAGAACGGACTGAGGCAGACTTCCGCCGCGCTGACATTTTAATCGGACTCTAGCTCGACACAGTCCGCTGAACGATGAATCATACATTGACTGGATTTCGACGGGAATGCTTTAGCCGGCACCGAAATATTTGGTATAACTATGGAAATATGAATTTTGGCATCAAATAGATGGTTCATCCAATTACGAATTGCACAAAGTATCTCTTAAAATAATTCTCATTCATTCAAAAAACCCTTCCCATAATGCACACAAAGTGTTTAGTCAATAATGTACTGTAAACATAAATAAAATACGCATAAAATAAGTTTTATTTATGAGAGTGACCACAATATCATCACTCACATCAACAAATAGTCGACGATGTAGTGAGTCGACTTAAAAAAAAAAGTTTCAAGATCTTCTTAACGTCGGATAGTGAAGAATACGATTTAAGAGTCAATTTAATTCACATGGTCCATTACATGGGAAGACTCAATTTTTTTACCTCATTAATTTTTATATAATTTCTCCTCTGTATTGAAGGAATTATTATTTCCCTTTCAAAAGTACAAAGTCGAGTTTACAACGAAAACATGCCTTTGAGATTCTCGGAACTCAACTGATTCCAAGATGCTTATAAGCTTACTCAGGTATATTTATTATGAATATTCCACATTGCATGGCAAAATATCCTAAAGGGATGTGGTCTGCCAGGCACTAATTATTTTACTGAGGGTTTTAAAATAAATAAATACAATAAGTTAATAAATAAAATAAATTTAAAAACTGCCAATTTCTTGACCTAGATCATATTTTGCGCTGAACTACTTTTATGCCGTCATAATTACAATCCTGGACGATCAATGAAGTACATCTATGATCACCAAAAGAACAAAATCTCTGGCACATATTTATCTCTAGCTTTTTTTACAGAAAGTCATCATTCTATTATCAAATAAAAGTATAGTGTGTGGGGATTTCATGCATAATATAGTATTTGTTTAAGATATAATGAATTCATAGAGACCTATCTTTGCAGGTAATTTCAGAAAAAAAAATATTAATTAAGGTGGCTGTTTTCCATTTTCATTCAATTTCATTTTTCAATAACAAATCTTTAAACGTATTAAGATTAAAGGAGTATTTCATCAATAACAGCGAAAAATAACTGTAACTGGACCTGAAGTACAAGAGCGTACCAATGTAATTTAACGACTAAACACGTATCAATTAAGTAATGACCATTGCATTAAAGTCACAAGCTATTTCATCCTATAAAATATTACTGGCATTTTTACTATGCTAATTCGAAAGGCTAAAAAATATGGAAAAGCAAAATAAAAAGTCAATTTGGCAGCAAAGCGCTAATTTTATCAGAATAGAATGGATTCTTTCCATAATTATCCAGAGCTGAGCGGTAGCTTAATAATTGAAATGTATAGGAGCTGAAATCAAGCGAACCTTGATCTAAGCTGAGCTACCAAACCCAAAGTCTTAAAAGACATGATGCGAGGTCCAGATTTACAGGTTATTGTACGTCGTATTGTCTGGAGGTATATGCATAAGCTTCTTTATTTTTCTTCTCGGTACATCAATCTTATGTGTAAATAAGAGTTTTGTTTAATTTCTTACCTAACATAAAATGCAAAACAAATGGTATTCTACGCAATGAATTTGGAAACGCAACCTCACGCTGAAATGCACCCTGTAGCTCTATGCTAGAGTATCGTGGATAGATAGTGTGTGGTGTTCTTATTCCTGGATATACAATTTTTTTCATTGAATTTTGAATACATCTCCCCATTTTATAAATTGCAATACCTTGATGATTAAAGTAGTTGTAAAATACTAACAAAAATAGCTTTTACACTCCTGAAGCAAATGGAAGTAGATTACGAAGATTGATGTTTTACATTCATTAAAGGTAACTTCAAAAAGTCGGATTTAAAATATACGAGTATAAATTTATCAAGAGAGAATCTTAAATGCATGAGAAATATGATAAAACTATCAATAATGATAGATAAATGAGTATACCCTTTTTCCAGCCAATTTAATGAACACATAGTGTCTCCTTCTTCATTATGCGAATTAATATATATTTGACTATCACGTCCACAGTACCAAGTAGAACTATAACTATTTTATAACCATATCTTTAGTGCATTTAAAATTGCCACCGGTAAAAGAAAGTACTCCCCAATGTCCCTAGGTATTGTTTCCTAAGAAGAGTTAACGCATAATTTTGAGACAATATCACACAACTAATAACCTTCTCTTTTATTTCCAGGTAAGCAGCATCGGACGGCACTTTTGATGGTGTGGTAAATCTGGAGTAAAACCAAAGAGGACAGGATACATAATATCTCAAGCGAGAAGAGAATATTATAACAACGTATGCCTTAATAGTCACTGCATGACTATCATCAACCCGAGGTGACCAAAATGTTCAGCCTTATAATTTACAATATTACTTCAACATTTGTGATAATCCTAAATTACATAAATATGATGAACAAAAACGATTGCATGCGACTCCAAAATGAACATTTAAATCTAATTTAACTATGGAGTACCTTTTTCTGATCATCAGTTCAACGAATGCATGAGTAGATGTTTGTACAATTTGAGGGACGCAAAAGGTGAGATCCGATCCAACTAGAAAGCTTGTAAAGTATCAAAAATCTACTTTCAAATGGGACTACGTTTAATACTCAAGCGATTACGTTAATGCTAGAGCCTAAAGTTATAATTTCATAACAAATACTAGGCGGGCATAAATCGAACTGCATATAATTTTTAACGACTAAAACAGCACCATAAAGCTTGCGGTAACACGATAGCTATAATAATACATCCCTGAATATAACGAAAATTCGGACATTATTAGCACAGGATGGTGATGAAATTTTCTGGTATCAAGTATCCTCCGTAGGGAGGAAAAAATGGAAAAATCAAAGCGTGTGGAATAACCAAGCCGTTTGCACGTCAACCAATACAGGCAAAGGCGGGAGCTTGGAAAAGGGATTCCATTCAGGTGCGCGGGTAGTATTTCATTAATGCGGACATTTTAACGCTGCGACTCGAGTTATGTGGGTCCACTCAAACGGAAAAAGGGTACGTGAACAGTAAGTGAAAAGGAGCGAAACACGGATGAAATGAGAAGCGAAAAGGGAAGCTGAAAGAGAATTTCTGGCGAGCCGTCCGGAGTTTTAGGCGGGCAGGGAGAAGGCGGCGGGTCGGAGAAGATATATATATATATATCGCTACGTCACCCCAGACAACCAAACCCCCTACGAACACCATTGCCCAAAGATTTCCGTTCCGCCTCCCACCCTCTCCTCGTCCCCGCTCTTCCCCACAAAACCATCACCATGCGATCGGCGGCGCCTCCTCCTTCCCCAAGACTTCAACGCAGGGGAAGGGTTATGAGAGAACGTTCAGGGAAGCGTGGTGGAGGGATCTTATGGGAAACGCTCCGCTTCAGGTCGTGGGGAAGAGGGGAGATATTAGTTGAAAGCGGGGGAAAATAGAGTTCCGGGAAAGGCGAAAAGGGAAAGTGCGAGAGTCGTGAATGGAAACGGCGAATGACTTGCATGGCTAGGGGAGCTCGAGGAATGAGCTCTCTGGGAGGAAGGAGGGTAAAGCAAGACTCTTTCTCCGAGGAACTAAAGCAGTATAAAAATCGATTTAGGGTGAATGAAACGATTCAAAGACCTCTTTTCACGCGACGTTTACCCAGTGTCTTCACTCAGTGCCAGGAACTATGGGATCCACGTCTTCATTCACATTTTACGTCACAATCCACGTAATAAAGTCAAGTAAAACCACCTAGTATAGAATATGATACTGGTACATGATATGTTTTGAAAGGTGGAATGAGAATGGGGAAATTTCAGTCACCTGCTTTAAATTGTAATAGGTAAAAGTTCACTTATATTCTATCAGCTCATTTCCATATCTCTTGGCTCTAATTACTCTCCTCAATACAAATTTACGATTGCCATCAATGATATAACATGCACGCTTAATGGAACTAAATACATAAATATTATCATACAATTCAATTCTTTAGAACTACACAAGGAGAAGTAACACTGCGATCCGATGTCTTGAAATATTAATTTTATATACACCAGAAAGTTTAGAGGCCTTAGTGGAGTAATTCATAAGCCAAAAGCATTGTACCGAAATTCATGATAAGACTGAGGTAGGCCACATATAATTATATCCTTTTTCCTTGCAAAAAGACATTAATGTATATTTATAAGTATAATTAAGGCCATGATTTGCTTTATTTACAGCACAACAACGTTTTTGAGCAACAACAAACAGCAATGATTGCACCAAACTGTTTTCATTGATACTAATTTAAATTGAAAGAATAATGAAATGAATGAAATATAAGTTTTATTCAGATGACATTGACGAAAGATAAACTCACATTCATACTTTCATTCACTTAAACGCTCAGCAACTTGGTACTATTGTATCAGTATGGTATTGCGTCAGTAATAGCTCGATGAGTACATATCTTAAATGTTACAGTAAACTAACCAATGACTTTATCTTCAAATAATTTGTTAGCAGAGTTTCCTAATGTTCCACATATGACCGTTCTAAACATCTTCTAGTGGTCTCCAAGGTATATCTAGGTCATCATCCTCCCTGAATGATCTGTGTAAAGGTTTCTAGAGTTCCCTATCAAGTTAGGTGCTTCAAGTCCGAAATTTCGAGAGGAAAATCTACTATCCTCTTTTGGGCGTAATTGATTATCCAGCGCCCGGAATACGATGGATGAGTTGTCCCTCCAAAGGATGGCATTGAAGGAGAGAACTATTGGTGGATAACTTGAAAAAACTTCAGTCAGGTAAATATTCACTATTCCAGCGAGCAATTTTTGGGTAGTAGTGTCCGAGTACAGCTGCAGAGTTTGGAACAGCAGACAGATTCTGACTTTCAAATGTCATTTAGGCAATTAAGCAACGATTTTATCGAAAATACCAATGCCAAACTCCTCAGTAATTCTTAGAGAGTGATAAAATTCGATTCGTCGAAAAAATCTAAATATTTCATTAAAACATGTAAATAAATAAAGCCAAATCATTTCAACCGTAAGAAACACTGGAGTTCTCCTTAATAATGAGGAACTTCTACATCATTTATGAGCATTTAGTTGCTTTACTCAATGAAAATGGAAAGACCATGGCACTCCGAAAATGGAAAATTTGAATTAGATCACAGGGTCTATATAACTGCCTATGATACTTCTCACGGGACCACTCGCTATAACGAATCATGTTATTTTTAGTAAAATCCATTCCTCAAAAACATAGGGACGGAAGGACATTGTGGACATAAGGGCATAAAGACTGTTACGATTTGTAAATTAATGACATTTTCATAATTAGAACGATTTGGCAAGATTTGGTCTTAAATCGGTTGCCGTGCTGCGGTGGAACGTTCTGCTGAAATAGGCAACCATTTATGGCAATGCATTGACAGTCACATCGAACTTTCTACGGTTAGGTTACTCGAAGGGAGCGATGGAAGTCTGCTACTGGCATGTAGTCGCACATCGAGCCGTCAAAAAAGGCATCACGGTGTTGCTGAAGTGCAGGTAGACACACGGTCTTACTTCAGAACCGTATGAGGGCAACCCAACATGTGTGTGTGACTATTGGACTGCCCGATAGACATCTATACTCGGTGCATTGCTTTAGAAATTAAGTCAGAGTTATAAAACAACATCAAAGGAAACTCCAAGAGATATTCAAGCTCGTAAAAGGAGACAAATTCGTGTTTATGTGTCATATATAGAGAGAAAACGTACTAAAATTCCATCCATAAATACCCCTTCATACACTGAAAACGCGATACACAAGTAATGAAGAAGGAGACTAATTCTAACAAATAAACTCTACTTCTGTTTTTGATTAATAATTGAACTCTTTACATAACATTGTCAATACGCCATTACATTACAGATGTATTATGGCTGGTGAAAAGACCAACAAATGACGCTGCAAATAAGTAGGTTTTATTCACAACAGAACTGGCCCAGGTACTTCATATTAACTCAGCACAAATTTTACATGTGATTTTCTTCATGATTTTCTACCTACTTCACATTTAACCGACCTGTAGCCGAGTTGTTAATGCGGAAACGTCAATGTCAAATCTTATCACGCAATTAGCATAAAAATCTTCTAACAATAAGAAAAGAAAAACTTGGGAAGGTTTTACATGCCACGGCTGGTGATTAAAATTCTTCCTGAATTCACGTCCCGAAATATTTAACGAGAAAACAATCGAGGAACTGAATTATTCATTAATTCAAGCATTGGATACTTTAAATAATTCGATTAATTTATAGTAATTATCCTCATTACGAACACATATATTTATTATCAACCATAGCATCATGTAAACCTCAATAACTCTAGCTTAATATCGAGATGATACAATCGTTATTTCGCGAATAAGTGATTTAATCTCATTTTCATCATATTCCTGGCACGAGAAGAATATCAAACAGAAAGAATGATTTCAGCAGGTTATCAGCTACATGCTGATATTCGCTTAGCAAACTGAAAAGTGATACTGAACAATTGCGTAGAGAACCTAATTAATAAATTGGCAAAATATCAACAAACGTTCAAAAGTTAAAAAACACCTTTGCTCTTAGTACAATGCCTAGGCATTATAAAGAAGCTCATCATAGTATCGTTAAATATGAGTTTTAATCTCTCCTTTGGAATTTCAGCAAAACAAGTAACAACATTCCAATTTCAGAAATGAAAATGGTATGATTAAGCACCAATTTGTGATTTTCTATTGCTGATGTTCCAATTATAAATAAAAATTAGTATCACCGAGAACGAGCATTTTCAGTAACTGGTTGGTTTTAAAGCAGGGCACATTATTCATTTAAAGTTGCCATATAAAAATTTAAACAAGGCGGTAAAATTGTGGAAATTATGTTTTTTTCGAGTACGTATATAAATCAACCAGTGACAAAAAATTTCAGATTCTATGTACATTAAGGCAGTACTCTATGGTCAATTTTGGAATTCAGTAGCATTAAAACTAAAAATATCCAGGTTTATGAATCTATTTTCCTCATACGACGGTCATGCATATTTTTCGGCACATAAATGAAATCAAATCCATCACATCTATTTCAAATATGGAATCATGCAAAATGGCGGAAAATCCTATAAATTTAGATACTCTACAGTTGCCGGAATAAAGAATTGAATGAAGTAAAATTTAAATCTCCGTAAACGTGCATCAGATAAAACGTCATTGATTAAGGAAAAAAAGAGTTATCTGGGTATATGCGCGATAAAATTCTGGCCTGGGCTATTGTAGACCCATCTAATGCACTCGCTTCCAACGACGTAATAAATTACGATCCATTTCATAAATGTATTGAAATGTTAGAGATTAAACCACAAAAACCCGTTTAAGCACAGCCATTATCTGCGTAACATAAGCTACCGTTAACAACGAACTACTTGCACATTAATCAGTCAACTCAATATGGTAAACAACGTATTCGATGGTAAAAACATGCTCTAAGGGTAATGATATATTCCCATTATAATTCTATGACTAAAACCGTGAATATTTTTACGATTCTCTCATTCAGTATTATTCAGCTTTTAAAAACACCAATTTCACTACTCGCCATTCCTTCGGGAGGTGGAGAGGTGCTACGTAGCCTCTGATCACACGCTTCTTGATGGTTAGGGGGTTGACTCACCTTACTCACATGCATTTACAAGTCATGACTATACCAAGGCAAGTTGACTCGCTTCGCAGACGCGACTGGGGGATAGCGATTTGAGAAAGAGACGAAGTTGGGATATAGAACGAGCGGATGGATGCGGAAGTAGGGTGAAGGGAAGGGGTCCGTCCGTTTCGCAGAATGGATAGAGAAGAGCGTGAGGGAAGGAAAATATGGATAATATATGCGCGCCGAAGGGATTAGGGAGAGGAAAAGTTGAGGGAACGGAGCAGTATTAAAGCAGAGGAGGAGGAAGAATGAAGAGGATGGAAGGGGATTGCCGGACGAATTGTGAGCCTTGCTATCTGGGTGTAAAGGCTTGGTGCAAAAGCGCGTGCGATGTGAGGATATGTGTGCTCTGCGGACGTAGGATGAATAGGTTTTGCAGTACCGGGGGACGTAATGAGAATTTCCCGCCAGGAAACAGGAGGTGCACGGCATAAGAATGCGGAAACGAGAAGCCGGCTACGGAACAGTAGTAAATGAACGAGTAGGAGTGAGGCGAGGGAATATTCAGGGGAGATTTCGTGGTGCGTGAGTTTAAATGTCTAATTAGTACTAATCCAAAGATTCAGAGACCATACCACTCCAATAATACCAGAACAATTCGCGAAAATAGCGTTTCCCATGCTGTGGCGTGCATTTTCGATGGAAACACGCGAGATGACTTCATGAACTATAGTAGAAAAGGGAGTTAAATACTTCATTAATGAAATTGTGAAGAGACTGGGGACATATTTCTACAAGTACCAATGTCGTTTGATGGCTATCATCCTTTTTGCAAACATTCTTCCCACTCTATTAAACGATGTAGTACTCAGGAGACACGATCTAATAAAAATAGCATGCTTAAAATATGCACGATACATGAGAGGAAAAAATATAACTTTTTTAATTAAAGTATTATGGGATAAAAGTTGAAAGTATAGATTTTTGGAAAAATGTGCAATGAAAGCCATTTAAGCTCATTGAGAGAGTAAAAATGGTGACGTAGGCTGAGGTTGCAAGTAATGAAATCAGACTAAGAAATCAGAAATTTTTAATATAACGAAGATGGTGAGCCTAACAGATACGAATTGTAACTGATATTTCATTATCGGGACCATTTTAAATGTAAATAAAGCAGGTGGAAGAACTGTAAAAACAAATGGTGTTTACGCATACAACAAATTCCTTTAAATAGTACTTATCTCCACACCCAATTACTCACCCAAAAGGCTTCCATAAACCACTTGAGCAACGAGAAAGCTGAGTAGAGGAGAAAACTTTTCCATTGCCTTTCATTGGAAAGGCAGTTTATGTGATTCCATTGAAACGGCAGAGCATCTCATTTCTTAGGTAAGAGTGGTATCCAACTACACGTTATTTTACAGGCTGAGCATCTGCGCTAAATCTTCCCGACAGACCCCGAAGGCATGCATGATGCAAAAGGTTTTATCATCAAAAGGCATTCTGAGCGGCAAAGTACGAATGTTCTTTGAGTTTATGCGCGTCTAGGGCACGGTTCATGAGTTTAATGTTTGTTCTATGGCGCGAGAGGCTCACTACGGTTCTTTTTAACACGGCGGGACAGGAGGTAGTGAGTGCAGAAGTAAAACATCGCCAAAGAACGACAATTGCTTCGGTACCTGAGCGTGGAGAACACTAATAAAGGTCAATGCATTTTCTTTACGAGATAATTGCCATGCAAATTTTGGATGGAGATGATTTAAGAGACTGAGGCAAGGCAAGGATTACAGGCGAGGAAAGTAGCAACAGATGATGAAAGGGGAGAAAGAATGTAGGCGTTAAGGGAACGGAGAGAAATAAGTCGAAGAAAGCCGAGGACATAATTGAGGTAAGAGGAGGAATAGAGAGAAAATTAAGGAGGGTACTATGAAAAAACTGGAATGAGGGTGTTTACTCGGAATGGAAATCGCAGTTTTGTACACGAAAGTGTTAGATGGAAACAAATGAGGAATATTAGTGGAAAAATTAATCTTCTAACCACAACCATTCGCTCATAGATCAAAAATTAAAATAAGCAAAACGTGACGCCCACGGAAGAATCTGCTTTGATAACATTGACGTCATTTTCCTCCCGTCCTTGACTGCTTTTCGAGGAAGGGAAGGGAGTGGAGGGGGGTTCTCGGAAGGTCTTCTCGCACAGATGCTGTCACAACTGCTTCGATTGGCAGAATCAGCTGTGTCCCCCCATTGCGATAAGGCGAAGTAGCTTCGCGGGCTCAGTTGTGATTGGACGAAGTCAATGACGTCAGAGGTTGCACCACACCCACTTTTCCGAAAGGGTTAAAAACATCAGTTTTTCGCCGCTTATAACTGGAGAAATAATTGACGGATCAAAAAAAAGGAAAAATACGGGTCTTTTTATTTTACAGACTCTAACGAATCCGGCAATAAAAAAATATGGTAAACGACCCCATTGGCGGAGTGGCAGTCATTGCTTCGTAGAGCGAACGTTGCCGACTAACTCTCATTGTCAGACTTTCTTTATTAGTCATTTTATGCCTTTTATTGGATTTTTGATGATCAGCCTCAATATCATGTACGCATTTTCGATACTTTTAAATGTATTTAGCACACATGTACCGCAATTTTTCCTCCAAGCATACAATATTTTCCAACTTAATGAACGATTATTTGGAACTTTTGAACAATATCATTTCTATTTCAGTACCTATAGCTTAAATTTATGGAAGGTTCTCGATGAGGAAATTTTAACGATACCTTAATCAACGTTCTACTATCACATAGGAGTCCAGAAAAACACTTTTTTTTGCGTGCGTCGTACTGTGAAAAACGTAATTATTACTCCTCCCGTTCGTCCTGCTGATTGATATAATACAGTCCTGGTGTAATGCAATTTGTAATCTTTATTACCTCGTTTGTCAAATGGTATATGATATAATTTTTTTGGTTTATAATGTATTTAAATTTCAAACGTGACGCTCGATTTTCTGTCTGATGTGGCCTACTGCTAACCTGAAAGACCACAATCTTGGATTGACACCCTCGCTAGTCTCCCAGAGTCTGTTTCCCTTTATTGAGTTCATTCTCAGAATTCGCTCCGTCAAATATAAAGTGGTGAATTCTGGAGCATTACAGCATTATATGGCTCATTGTTGGGACAGTCCCACTAAATAGAATATCGTGATTAGGTCACAGACGGACAAGCTTTGCGTGGCGGTTGGTGGCCTATCTTCCCATCCCAAGGGTCCAAGTTTAATTTCCAAAAGTTGTTGATTAATTAGGCAGAATCCCGGTTCCTACCCAAGTCCTTAGCAAAGATAACGTTAAAGAACCGAGATCTATGCTTACACCGACGGATTAAGCACCTGAATTCAGGTATTGAAAATTTTGACTCTCGCTGAAAGAAGAAATCCCATTATAATAGGGACTGACTGCAAGTTCCACATTAATAGCCATAACGTTACCAATACTCATTTAAAATATATGATCCACGACTCGTTAAAGGCACAGCAAATGTCTAAGAAGCCATTTAAGGGCACGTGTTTACTCTAGTGCCATTGGATTAAAGCACGCAAAATAGCCATTTATCAACAATACTTTCTTTTGAGTGATACACAAAACTAGAGCTCTTGGGTTTATCATAAGAAATAAAAACCCATAAGTATAGGTTAAACTATGAAATAAGCTTAATTTCTAATTACTCTAAAAAGGAGAGATTTTACTTACGATCATTCGAAGTCCCTGAAGAGAGTGGGTCTGCAACTGCATATCCTATAAACTTATAGGTGTCAGCACTGCATTCGTAGATGTATTGGTAAACATTTCCTATGAGGCTGACTGGGATATCTCTTGACAACTATTCCTCAATAACCTCGTGTAATAGTGGTTATGTATCTACGCGCCATATGCGCCGTGAAGCCGCTATAAAGCACCAATTATTGTAGACGTTGATCTATCTGCAACGGTATCACATAAATTAATTAATCAAGTGGAGAGAGATGGAGATACCATTTTTATCAAAAGAATTTCAGATGCAATATGGAGAAGAAATATTTTTTTTATTTTGAGCAAAGAGGCAAGACCATTAAATGAGGTTCTTTCACTGTTTCCGGTAAACATAAATTGCTATTTTTGGCATACATACTTGGAATATGAATACATTAATACATATCTTATCAGTCAATATTTAACATTAATATAGCAGTTGAAAAACAAATATTTTAGCAGTTGCTTATTATCATTATTTGTTAAATTTGCGTTTTAAGGAGTTTCAAGGAGAAAAACCACATTTCAAAAAATAAATATCTTGCTACTTTGTAATACATATCCACCGCCGTTATAAGAAAACTATTAAGTGAAATAAAATGCCTCTGTATTCTAGAATTAATCAAATTTCGACAGTAGTTTAACGGTTTTCTTGTTCCTGAAAGAATTTTATATCCGATCCGTTGATTCCTGAAAGATCCGTTACAGCAAATTTACCAATGAAAAGTGCAGCTTCCATTTGGCTGTTTTGCTCTATAATCTGAGTACTATATACATAGTCTTACAAGTCCGTTGGCCACCAGAAATTTCTGAGCTTGGAAATTGAAATTAAGAAATGTTCCATGTCGAGAACGAACCCAAAATCCAGACATATTTAAATCAGTTGTACAGCCTTTTCGAACAATGGCTATTGCTTCGTAATCTTAACTATGGAATTACTAAAATACAAGAGTCTGTATAGCAGAGGACAGTAAGGATAAGCTAGACTAAGAATGGGGCTGTCTGAGGTGAAGAGAAATATGAACATCGTATTCCTGCGAGAAGCATTTTGCAAAGGATGACATTTAGGCAATAATTAAGAGTAATAATATTTAGATGCCATAAAGGTAAATACTAGATTTGATCGCATTCTTTTATGCGGCAGTCTCAGAAAAACCGTGAGTTTACAATCTCTCGCACAGTAAGAAATCAGTATACTATATTCATTCCAAGACCAAGAATCTGAGTCAAGCATATTATCAGTCTGCACGCTCCGGCCTCCTCATACATTTTGATATAAGTGGAATGCTTCATCTACATTTACACGATACCCTGCAAGCCACCGCGAGGGTGTAAGGCAGGGGGTGAACAAATGTGCTTCATGAGTGTTCATAATGCTTTAAACTAATCTCGAAGCTATCCTTATGAGTTCAATTTGTAATCAAATCACCCTGCCTTTATTATCCAGCTAAAATACATTAAAGTCGAGTTAAAGCTATGGAGAAATATCTATTCTCTGCCTTTTCATCAGCGACCACCTCTTCAAGCAAGAATGAAAAAAATACCTTTCCGTTATTCAGCCGTGGAGATATTTCTGACACGTACCCTCCTTGCTACATTTGATGTTAATTTGATACCAAATTATTTCAGCTGGTCCACAATACTTAACGTCTATCCCACCCAGTCCAAAACCGCAAGATGGGTAGGATTTCTCGCTCGCGAATGGGCTACTGGAACGAGTCAGACAGGCGAGAAAACTAGGGGAGAGAATTGGCGGGTGAAGGCGCGGGCGTTGAAAGGGCGAACTTGAAAGGATACATATAATACGTATGCCGGCCGTTCTGTAGGGATAGAGGGGTGGAAAGGAAGAAAAAGGAGCGAATATGGGGGAATATGAGAGGGCGAGAGCTGGTGGGTCGAGAGGTGGGAGGAGATGAATGAGTATAAGGCTTGGACGAGAGGGGTGTGTTCTCGTAGTGGGTGATGATGGGACCGTGAGAAGAATGCAGTTCGAGCCGGTAGAAGGGGGAGGGCCCGTCAGGAGGGACTGAGGGGAAGGTGGTGGGGTGTCTGGGAGCGCTGGAAGCTGGGATGGTCGATGCCTGGAGAGGGGAGGGAGGCATTATTGAATGCATGGTGTCCCTGGTTTTTCAGGGGTGCGGAAACGGCGCGGGGTCGTCGGCAGAAATTATCCCGCAGAATGGGCGATGCGGTATTTCGGCTCACTACGAGTTCCGACAGCCAGGAATCGTTCTTCACTCCCGCTAAGTTACAGCGCTGAGACCACGTTCAAAACGCGTTGGGATCGCGACATGGCCAAAAGAAAGAAGGACAGCGCGAAATGATTTCTTTTCCGTCCTTTGCTCTTCCTCGTGAAATGCTATCGGTGCCTCTTCTTTGGCCATATATGCCATTTACTCTATAGTGGCAGAGATAGAAAAATAAAAAAATAAGTATGAACATTAGATTGGCATGAATGAAAATCAGATAATACGACAAAATGAGATGCATAAGGAAGGATTAATCGAAAGAAAAACCACCACACATTTCGAAATCAAACAAAGAGTTGAGTTGTTCTGTAAATAAAGACCCCGTATTCTCAGAAATAAAAATGTTACACGTTAATTAGAGGATAGTTAATAACCAGAAGGAAATACCTGATTGTTTAATTTTTTAAGATTGAAAATATTTAAAAGGCTCACATTTCTCTTTATTAATTCAGAAAACATTTCTCCAAAGCATTACTACTGTATTTACAGCACTCAAGTTTATAAGATAAGAATTGACGAGATATTGGTTTTTCCAAAGGGAAAGATAGTTGTCGTAAAAAAAACAACCCAATAAAAATGTGTAAGAGATACCGCGATCGAAAAATTATTATTTAACAAGACTATAATTAGTTATAATGCTTCATGTTGAAACAGTAACTGAACTCCAAATAATTCGGCTCATATTGCACGCTACATTTAATGACTCACTCAGCAAATGACTGCATCATGTCTTGAGAAATGAAACATTTTGCAAAGATATATAATTTCATAGATGCGAAAAATTTTCACCATGAAGATTAAATGTTTTCTCCAGCCTTAGTGCTTTATTTGGTCAAGAATTGTTCCGCTGGATTGAACACATCTGGAGGAGAGCAATGGCCAAATAAAATTACTGGCAGAAAAAATCAAGCCAATTTCCTTCCTTTCATGAGAGAAATAAGTTACGCTTGTATAATCTTTATCACATTTATCGTTATCCTTTGGTTTCCCATATTCCCATATTTCACCTGACACTAGCATGAAATTCTTGAAGAGTCTTGATGTCTGGCTTATGTCATTAAATGAATATGCTTTAAAACGTTATTCCGGCTTAATAATATTAGTTATACATATGCTCCGAAGACAATTTTAACTGCATTTCCTGATTAAAAATAATGAAGATCAGAGCGATCTTATACGACATCTTATATGACTGATGTTCTCTGCATATCGGGTTATGTAGTTGTATAGTATCTCGTGAATATCCACAAACACACAAACGGTATCTTCCAACATTTTCTTCACAAGCAAAATATTTAAAAATAATGCTGTTAACCAGAGTAATAAAAAGACTCATTTAAATAGAAGTGCAAATGAACATCATGGCCTCTTCAAATCTCGATATTCTTAGAATATCATAAGTAATTACAATACCAAATTTTTAACCGTTTACTCCATGAGGTATCCATTTTAGGAGGGATGGATTTCCATATACTCAGGCATAAGGAATAATAGGTATTAATAATGAATTGAATTCTAATTATAACACATTTACTTAGATGAAAAGGCATACTTCATGTAATTCATTCCTACGAACAATAATAAAGAACCAAAGGGGGATCTACCGATCTATATACTAAATGTACAAATACAGATAAAAAGCATTCATAAAGGAGCATTTCACAGAAGAAAAACGCTGATCTCATAGGCATTCAAAAAGAGGGGGGAAACAAAAATATAGGAAAGGACATTATGAATATGAATAGAGAAGGAGACATTGTAGAACAAAACGAAACGAAACGGTCTCGGGCGTAACTTTGTGGGACTTCTCCATAAGGTTGAATGAAAAACACTGCGATTCCATATAAAATATTTATTACTTACGACCTAGGTTGCGCTACGTCGTAGCATCATCAGGTGACGTAGTGTCATCAGACCTGATGATGCTACGACCGTGCGAAACCTAGGTCGTAAGTAATAAATATTTTAGGTGGAATCGCAGTGTTTTTCATTCAACCTTATGGAGACATTGTAGAATAATGTACGAAATCTAAAAACTCTGGCATAAACACGGAAGGAAGGAAGATACGAGTGTACTTAATGTGAATGTAAAACATTGGGTAGGAGGGTAGGAAATTTGGAAAAATGTTGCATTCCAAAACAGATTCTCGTTCCAAGAGTAAGAAAGTAAAAAAATAAGTAAGAGAGAAAAATTTGTATTTTTGATAGCACGCATAGGGTTTTTATGAAAATACCTTAAAGAACTGAAAACGATAAAATAAGAAAAGATGTACATGAGAGACGAGATATATGCGTGTTTTACTTTACATTTTTGTGATGCAATAAAACCAAGTTTTATTGCAGGTAAATTAAGGACATTACTGCAGTCGGAAAGGCATTAGTGCAGCTTTTGAAGGAGTAAGTGGATTTTTCCAGAGGGAAAATCTGTTTCATTCAGAAAATACTCTCAACCCTGCATTTTAATCAGTATCTATTATATCCTTCTACTGAAGTATTCTTATTGACCACTTTATTTATGTAGCAATAGAAATGTGTTTACATGGAGTTGTTTGGTCGTTTTTATACACAGATTTCTATTATATCCTTATATCCATTTTCATAATAGTCTAATACAATGTATCCATAAACAAACAAAGGTTTCAAAAACTTATTTTTTAATGGCCAATGATATTAAGTCTTAACCTACGCAGTTAAGGTATAAATAAAGAGCAACAAACGCCAGGATTATGATTTTAAATAGACGCAATGCAATCCAGGAATTACGTCTAAGAATAATCAAGGCAGTATGAATATTAACAGCGAACTCAGACTGTGAATTTATTTCCAGCAGTTAAAAGATGCCATCTGAGCATTAGGAAAACTTAGTACCTCGGCCACGACCTCGGCAGACTACCTACTACTTTATAGGGAACACATTTCTTTGTCATCACGACCTCTCTTAGCAGTAGAATATTCGGAATATTATGACTATGAATAGAGAAAGAGACATTGTAGAATAATGCACGAAATCTAAAAACTCTGGCATAAACACGGAAGGAAGGAAGATACGACTTTACCGAAGGCGTAATTTAGACTTTTTCCATGGCAAAGAAGGAGAAAAGGCGTTTCTCACCTGAAGCTTACATACCTGTCACAATTTCTGTGAGCTTAAACAAAGTGTAAAGGTGTGATAGGGAAATTAAGATAAAGATAAATAAGATTCATCATAAAGACATATTACGAAAATCTAAAAAAAGAGATTTTTACCTAGAAAGTAACAATGGATCAATCAACACTAGGCATTTCGCGATATCTCTATCACCAACTCGTCACGGAAATTTCTCATTAATTACTGGGCCCATTGATTTAAACTCCATATCTTATATGCATGATCTGACTTTTGTATTACTTTCTACTTTGATAAAAATCATTTGGTTCTCTCTTATTGCTGTGACTCGAAAAATTACATTTAAAACGATGGAAAAAACATGATACTCGAATTCTATCGAATGAGATCCTCATGTTAACAAATTTATATTTTATTTCACGAGAGCAGAGATTTATTAATTTATTTTTGCACACGTGAACACGAGTTCTGATCACTGGCATGGTCGTAATTATAGGACCATGCTATAATCCACATCACTGGGCAGATTGGAAAACAATGAATAATTTCATCCCCATAAATATTTATGCACAATGAACTTCAGCACAAAATAATGCACCTCAATTTAATTATATACTTAAATAAGCCTTCTCGCCCGCAAAATGAGTTGCTACTACCATACTTCCCATCATATCGGAATATATATTTTTATACTATTAGTCATACCTTTGTCTAAAAGTTCAAAATGAAAAAGGAAAATTCAGGGGATACTGCAGAAAATTAAATGGATAATTATAAAATTAACTATTTCGCTTGTAAAATAATAAATTTCCTCTTCACAATCAGATCAATTTATCTAGATGATTCCTATTTCTTGGAGAGTGGAATTTAAATCCTCGAATATTCTTTCATAAAGAAGACAGCATTACTAAAATAAATAGCTTACAATCCCGCAGCCTTTCAAGCCTCTTAATGTTACCATCAACGATTTTAATGATATGAATGGTTAATTGCAGCCCTCCATTCCTCTTATTTTTTGCTAGCACAGCTACCTTCCAGTACTTCTTTCCAAAATTCGTCTTTATTTGGCTCACAGAAAAATCCCTTGTCTTCGCCGTGGGATCTTTTCTTCAATTTTCTCTAAACTATACTTTTTATAAAACCACTGTATCCTAGGGCTTACCTAATTCTTCTAATTCTCTTCCTCCATACTCAGACATTCCTTCCTCGTCTCTTCAGCACAGTTTCTCATTTTATATTTGATCCGTCTATTTCATCCTCCGTATAATACGCGAACACCAGGTTTTGAAGGCTTCCGTTTGTTTCTGATCAGTTTTCCGCGTCATCGTCATATTAGTAGAAAGCCATTCTCCATAAATTACTTTTTATGCTTTGATTCCTTGTTTCAAATTACATCCTTCCTGAACACTGCAGTCTTTTCATCATGAATGATTTCTTATATTTAGCAATCTGGATACTTAACCTCCATCGTTATTCTTCCATCATGCTCCCATGAGAGATTAAAAATCATGGAAACCTTATCAGCCCAAAAATATATGATAAAAACCGACAACTAAGCTCAATGGAACGTTATTAATCAGAGTTACGGTCCAATTTCGAAGATTAACACCACAAAGAGGATGAAAGATGAGAGATGAAAGAGTGTGTAAGAACCCGAAAAGATTAATATACATTAGTACATAAAATACAAAAAGAGGACATCTTTTCTACGTCAATTTTGTTAATATGTGCCTTTCAATGAAAAACTACGAGGTGAGGAGAGCTTTCATCGTTCACTAGTGCATCATACTGCGTATTACGTTTTCAAACTGCACATACTGCACATTGCTTTGTCATTGAAAAACAAATAAACTCGATAAAGGAAGAATGCATACTAAATTAAGCATCACAGGAGTGTGTAGAAAAAATCTACCATCCAGTACAGTAGGAAACAACAATTTTAAGCTATAGCTACTTAACTCCATGGCCATGTGAAAATAAATCTTCAAAGCGGTATAAGTATACTCATGGCATTTAGACAGAAATGTATGAGTTCACCAGTATATTAAAAATTGATTTGGTAAGATGACTCTCTTGGGCACAATTACTCTCAATATACGTCTATCATAGGTACTTTACACCGTTAGAAAGTAAGGGAGTGTGAATTTCATTCTTAGATTCTTTGTATTCTTATTTCATTTACCGTGAAATTCCGCAAGATTATTCTTCTGGAGGGTGTAAATTACCAACACGTCGACGTACTCTATAATGACAATAGTGCTAGTGTTCTTCTAGTAAAGGTAGGTTTAGATGGACATGCAATACCCTTAAACATTTCTATGCTCAGGATATACCCACATCTCACGACTTCTTTATCTATGCTAAATGAGGATGATAGCATGCTTCATGTGAACCAATACCCATCAACGGAGCAACATTAGAGGTCAACTTTATCGCCCGTCAAGTAGCACGAACGAAATTCAGCTAGCTCGAACTCTCGGAAAAACGCACCTTGTGAACTGGGCTTTACTCTTTCACTTATTTCCCATGCCTTTATTGAATCCTTCTTCTCCTACGCGATATCTCTCCTGAGATTAGCATACTTTTTACCTTTTATCATTTAATGCACATGCTGATATCTATTCCCTTCGTCTTGTTATATTAAACGTCCTTTTAAAAGCGTCTTTAGAAACCTATTGCCTCTAACTATTAGTTTAATCCACCTGTTTCCTCCTAATTTCCTCCACCGACTCGTTTCCATCCCCTCAGTCTCGAGAATTTCCCCGTCTGTCTTCCTTTCTATCCATCTTATTTTAATACACTTCACTTAGGCCTCCCCTTACTTAAATTATTTCACCATTGCATACTTTATGCAGCCTTTCATCATTCTAAAGCACCGATTTTTTTTCCTCACCTTCCTTGCACTCTAATTCCAATAACGATCCTCAGCACATCCTTATCCTTTATCACTTGCATTGGTTGTATTGGTTGGAATCACGTGAGCCATCCTCCGACCCTTCTTCATTATTTCTTAATACAACTTACTACGTAGCAGATATTCCACAGATAAAAAAAACATCCGCCAACGCCGGGGCTCGAACCCGGACCCCCTGATTTCCGGCCAGGTGCTCTACCAGTTGGCTACCAAGACGTCAAGAATGTTAAGACACAGAAGTTAAGACCAATGCAAATATTCTATTGAAATACACTGAGGGTGGGAGGAGCATTTTAGCGAAGATTAACGAATGAATGGCACCGCGTGCAAATTGTATCTGCAGGAAAATATTATGTTAAAAGTACCCTCACAGCTTTTTGGTATGCCATATATTCGTCGAGCTCAGCATTATTTTGACTCACTAAACATTAAACATTACATGAGCTAATGTTGTTTTTTATATAGAGAGCGCACCTGAATTCCTGCTATATGCAACAGTCGTAACGAAGAAAAGTTGGTGAATGCTTAAGGATAACGGAGCAACAAAGTAGTGATTAATAAAGAGTAAGGATAATAAATAACTGTAATTTTAAAAATTCGGAGAGCATCAACATGAATGGCAGCAAATTTAGTGGCGAGAAACTGAAACTCCCATTTTCTCATGATTGTTAAACAAAGTCTTTGAAAAATTGAACTGATTATTTTTTCATACTTTTTTCAGACAAACTTCAATCTACGCTCCAGGATTTTTCCCTCGGGAGAGGTGGGATCAAGGGATCTAAGCTATTATTAAACGAAATGAACAGGGAGGAAATTACTTCGAAAATTAATTCTTCCACTCGTTCATTAAAAACGTCGAGAAACTGTATCAGCCGCGGAACTGTTTCTCCATTGCTGCGCTAACGATACAACGAACTCGAAATCCAAAAGATTTGTACAATTAATCCAAAAAGCAGATAATCGATTTGAAATTCATCTCGTTCAATTTTGTCTCACCAATGTACACAACAAGTGTATTTTAATTAAGCGATAATCCGTATTTTAAAGCCAAAGTAAATAACAATTAAATTTACTTAATTTTCTCTGGGCCAAAGTTCATCGTATGAAATCCACCCTTCCCAAATTAATAACATGGTGCTGTGTTATCATTTGTTGTAAAATAAATTGCTACTTTAATCTAATAAATTAATAAAAGCTGACGTTAGCATAATCTTCGTTTAATAACTCGCGTACCTTTTTTCCTCGATGTTGGCACACATTATGACCACAAGCATTGTTATGACAAAAATTCTTTTATAGCACATGAAGTGCAATTTAACAAATACCATACAATACATCTCAGCTTCGGACTTGATTTACTGAGTACAATAAACATAGCAATCATTTAAAAACACAATATTGTGCGCAATGATATACATGGTTCCGGCAAGAATGCCCTGGTATCAATATTCAACACGGTTTCCTATGCATGCGTATTTATAGTGACGTAACTGGCACGGTTTAGTAATTATTCTAAGGACATTTAATATTTAATATTTCATACTATTAATGCTTGTAACCTTGTGCAGGATCATTAATATCATTAATAATAGTAAGAGGCATACATAAGTCTAAATTAACGATTCATTATAAACTATTTTAATATTCTTAACAGCTATGAAATCGTAAGAGGAAATATAATTGCGTACATCCATTTACAAAATTTTAACAACTGCTTTAGTCATTATAATCTCGCTAGCACTATGAGACATAAAATTTTAGAGGAAAAAAATTCCTATGGCGCAAACCTTGCTTTTTATTTTTACACACGCTCATTCCTAAATCATTATTATTCATTTTACCGCATTTAGCATTGATCAGCATGGTTAAAATGACATATTTTTAAATGAGAAGGAGAACACGTATATCGGGATAAAGATAATGCTACACTGATATGGCTGAAAGAAGGTTCGGGTTAAAACCCGATAAATACACTGCTCATACGGCTTTATCAAAATTCTGGAATACTTTCTCAGAATCCTGCTCAGTTGTAATTTCATTTAATAGCTAATATCAGAGAATATAAAATAGAAAATGATAATAAATAGAGTGAAGATTTCCCGGTGGGGAAGCAGGGACTATACTTAATCCTGACGTATGAGGAAGGAAACGAGAAACGGCCAATGCTTATTGCGAAACGGGGTACCACCTTCTTGCTCTTAAGGGTTTTTTAAGCCGATTAAAAAATTGTCTGCGAGGTGGAGGACTGTAAAAATATCTTGGACACTTTCTAGAAGGATAATGAAAGGTGCAGGCTCACGGAAAACCCATTTGCCATTACTCTTCGCCGTATCTGCCGATGCATGCGGAAGAAAACGATTTTACACCCATCACTTCAGCGGTCCTCCCAGCCGTCTAAGTTCCCCTTTCTCCAAGTACCAACGAGGACGCGTATGACTTGCCCTCGAAACCTTAATTCCAAATGAATTCCCGGGGCGTGCGAGTTAATTCCGAGCCACTGAATAGGGGGAGCATGAGACGGAGAAGAGAGAGAAATCAGAGCGAGAGCCTTACAGAGAGAGAGAGGGAGGGGTGCAAGGCCATATTTTGGGGATGATCCCATGTGATTGGAGAAACAGCTTATTGTTGGGGAAGGGCCTAGGTTTGTTTGTGAGGAAGAAGAGGAAGGAAATAAATACGATACGGAATCACGTCCGGGTGGTGATTTACTTCATACTCGCCTGGAGGGAAAGTACACTCCCAAAAAAAATGAAAATGCAAGGGGAAAAGAGGGGAATGGCGGAATCCGAAGCCTTTTGGGAATTTCTTCCGCAGGAATAAGGCAGGGAGGAAGAGAGTATTGGAATGTGGAACCGCTGCCACGAAGGCTTGATGTCATATCTTGGAAGGCCGACCACCCTCGGGGCGGGGAATGAGGATGGGGGGTTGCGAGGAGGAAGGGAGGCCCCGTCTCTCTGTAAATGCGGGGGAGGAGCAAGGGAGGAGCGGAAGACCGAGCCTTAGGAACGAAAGGAGTGTTCTCAATGCCCGTATGGCGAAAAGGGTCATCATCAAAAGGGGAAGGAAAGGCGTTTTCTATTTCGGAACCGAATCCTCGGAAAATCCTTACTTCTACCCCGTGATGAAAAAAGCTGGAAAGTAGAACTGTCCGGGCTTACCCTTTTTATGGGGTTCATTCCTCTTTTTGTGGGGCACAGGCCCAAAATGTATTGGCCCAAAAAATCCAGTGGCATTGAAAAACCAGTGGTATTTCACACTGGTCACACTGAAAATCATTAAATCAGTTGCACACGCTCTGCACACCGTAAATCAAGGACAAATGATCAACTGTGCATGATGTTGTTTAGTTAACATCATCCTTCCATCAAATTATTGATACTATCAGCAACTTAGGTGATAGAGTGCATTAAATGAAATAAATTCAATTACTCATGCCTTATAAGATCTGAGAATTTCCCATCGAATTCTTAAGACGAAGAGTTTTCGAGTTTACATCTGGGTGAAGGTGTTTAACGGCACCATTACCGTTACCACCGCTGCTGTTAAACACATTCAACCGATAAATCTTCATCTTACATATACCTTATTCAAACCATATTCTAGATGATTTTTTCAGCATATCAAAATAATATTTGTGTACATAATATGACTATATTGTCTTGAGTATTTGAAAATACGTTTGTCAAGGATAGATAATTTTCTAATGTTGTAGTAAAAAATAGTTCCAGAAAGATAACTACGCATGTAAATCTGGTATCACTGTCACATTACAATAAGTTAGTTGCATATATGCACCACTCTGTACTACATAAGTAGCCGTCATTTTCACCTTTTACATTCCTCTTTGCGCATTTTCCTTCTTGCGTTTTAAGCAATCGCTCCTCTCACCCTACAGCTGATGCACTATTGCCTTCGTAAAAGCTGGTTTTCGACCATATCCATGATATTCCAAAGTGATGGAATGCAAGGCTCAAGGCCCGGGGTGCTTTTCAATCATACCAATGTGTGGTAAGCTAAGACAGGTTCCGCCCCTCTCATCACCTCATTCCGGCATCTCAATTTTTTTATTCCGTTGAAAAGCACCTCGGGGAAGCACCATTTTATAGGCACCTCTGTGGTGACATCCACGAGGCCCGATAACTTCAATATCTACTCAAGAAATCGATACAACTTCGAGAGACCCAAATCCATGCATTGGATCACGTATGAATTCACCCTCTTTTTATCCAAGAAACTCGTCGATATTGGATGAAGAGTTTATTGGTTCCTCCGTCCAGCAAAAAACAAACATTTTCATTTCTACTCCAGCGCACAGTGGGCTGAAATCGAAAATATCTTGCCAAAATTCAAAAAGTGATTTTTTCAAGACAGGAAGCTGAAGCATTGCGTAAATATTCTCAAAAGACCTGTGCACCCTATAATCCAAGGCAGTTTTCTTAGTACTCAACAATTAAAAATTTGCATGAAGTCAAAGATGCACGAATTTCGCAAAAATGGCCTACACTCAATTTTCTCACAAAATCTTCAAAATCAAGCCCTTGCTGAACCCTTATAGATGATTAATTGGAATAAAAGGTGATGTACTTAGATGAAACAGTTTTTTATCTTTATTTTAATGTAGTCTACTGACATTTTGTTATTATTTACCGACGATATTACACAAAATGGCGGACCATCATTTTTGGTCATTTTTTAAAAGTGTAGAAAAAAAGTAAATTGCATCGCCGAGCATCACGGAGTAACGTATATGGGAAAACTCTACAAAGCTTCATTGGTGCGAATCCAATGAGTTATGCTGCGACCGTTTGGGACGCCAAAGTTCACATTTGTTTTTCGATCGCGCGGTCGAGTCTAGCCCAACCCGCCTACAATGGGGCGGCAAGTGTGTGGAATGGATTGTAGCCGCATCCACTCCGCTATGGAAATTTTCGATATACAAGCATTGACAAGAGCCTCCATCTATTACATTTTGAAGAATTCGCGGAAAAAATTACGCATTTCATCAAGTGGAGTAAAGGTCTAGGAGGTACTGAAAGAGTGCTTTATTCAGGTGCACCATGGGCCTTTCTCTTCTTACCATCTTGACATCACCTACTGATGAATACGTACACTTTTAACGGAGACAGCATGTATCCACATGTACTCGTATTATTAAATATCAGCTTTTAATACAGATAACCGATACAGCAACAAATCATGAAACGACAAAACAAAGCACAGGACAAAAAGTGAGGTTTTAAATAATTAAGCATAGCACACTGCATTATTTTCTTCAAATTTCTCCTCTTCATTCAAATAAATTATAAAAATGAATCTGTGAATTCTCAAACAAACATTGGCCTCCAAAATCTTGACAAAATAATAATAGAATGCTCTTGTTTATAAAAAAATATTTTGTGTTTTTATCTGAAATGGGATGATAAGTATAGGACTTGAGATGCAAATTGGCTACATACTTGATTAAAATGAGGTGTTAATAAATAATTCTTAAGTAATGCTGGAAGCTTAATGGATGAGTAGGGTATGTATGTGATGTTAGAAGAGATGACATTAGTGCATTAATTTTCTCAGTGATGCAAAAAGTCATTTTGGTCCAACCACATTTAGTGGTTTCGTGCTATCTTGCAGAAGCAATATCATGAACAACAGAAATACCGCTGACTTTTTTACGAGAATAAAGAAAATACATGCCCCTTCTTATATTAATGACGTTATTTTCAACGTGAAAATTGAAGGCATCAAAGGTGAAAATCGAAACCGGGAATGAGAGTTAAAGATGTTGGAGGAGATATTAATTACGTTACAGGGGATAAAGATGGCAACCTATCTCATCCATTTAGTAGAAAGGGAAATTCGACCTTTATCATTAGCATCACATTTCACTAACAAAGTTGACAAAAAGGTGTAATCTCAAGACGGATAATATGGATACATATCGTCAAACGCATTTGAACTACTCATCAAAGTTACTACGAGAATGTTTACCTGGATACACGATATCATAATATCATCGTTAGTTTGATTACTATTAAATTAAATAACCCATGGAAAATAACGGTTTTCATCCAATATTGAAAACCCCTTAGCAACAGCATATTTTTTCAAGCAAAACGCCATTGTCAGTAATGGGTATAGACCTATTGGGCCAAATTTACTAGAACCAAAAACAACATAATTATGATCATGCTTAAGTTCCTAAGTTCCTTAATGGCTAAGGTTTGACTTCGTTGTTTCAATTCAATGTAATGTTTCTCTAATGAGTCTATCTATTTTTTCTAGATGTAGACGGAAAAAAAAGGAAAATCAATTCCTTCTAAAACAAAATATCTCTACTCAACCAAAGGCCCATTCAGCCTCTTGTCCATCCAATATTGATCTTTATTTTTATTTTTATGCCTCAAACAAGGTCATCACAACTTCATTTCATCAGCACATTTACTACATACCGGTTACAGAAGAAATCAAAATCTGAATAATTTTCTACTCAGCCTGGCCATTACATGTTCTAAACACTCTGAATCGTTGTAGCTGTGATAAAATCTGGAGCCAGCTCTAAAGAAGCAAGGATAAGGAAAGGAGTGAAACAAGGCTGTGCACTGTCTCCCATAATTTTTAATGCTTACATCGAGAGAGCCATCAATAAAATCAAGGGAAAGTGTTCTGGAGTGAACATCCACCTAGTTAGCAACCATGGGAAGGACAATGGCCAGACATCAGCTGAAGATCAGTAAGAAGAAGATTAAGATATTGGTGTGCAGCAAGAGATAGGAGGCCAAAACCAACGTTATACTAGGAAAACTGAAACTGGAAGAGGTGAAAGAGTTCTGTTAACTGGGAAGCAGAGTAACCAGCGATGGAGGAAGCAAGAAAGAAATAGTGAGTAGAATAGCTCAGGCAAAGAAGGCATTCTATCAAAAGAATAATCTACTTACAGCTGGAAATACAAGCGTAGAAGTAAGGCAACAGTTCATCAGAACATACATCTGGAGCATGTTTTTTTTACGGCAGTGAGGCATGGACGATGAGAGCAGCGGAGAAGAAAAGGATAGAAGCATTCGTAATGTGGTGCTACAGAAGAATGCTGAAGATTAAATGGATCGACCAAGTGACAAATGAAGAAGTCCTAAGAAGAGTAGGACAAAAGAGAAGTCTGCTGACAACTCTAAAAAGAAGAAGGAACAACTTAATCGGCCATAACTTGAGACACGATGGCCCGATGAAGACTATCGCCGAGGAAAAAGTGAACGGGAAGATTGGAAAAGACAGGTCTCGTATGAGATACATAGAACAGATTGTTAAGGATGTGAAATAAAAGAGTTACGTCACAATGAAAAAGTTGGCCGAAAGAAGAATCGAGTGAAAAGCTGCGTCAAACCAATCCTAGCATTGTTAACCAATGATGATGATGATGATTATTTTTACATCACATAACACCACCGAATTGGGTACTCTTTCACATATTGTAATTCTCGTTGCAGTGGTAACGGCTAATCAATCAACTTGAAGTATAACTCCCAGTTACTAGTTTCACTCCACCATTTAGAGCATTTGAGGTAGCAGTTGCGTGGAGTGGATTTGAGATTTTCTATTAGTGCCCTTTCGACCTTTTTTGTACAATATTTCTTCTGTTAAAATGTGATTTCCTCTCGTAAGACCACCAGACTCTTGACTGAAGTCTGCCCCAGATTCTCATCAGATTCAATTAATATAACAGACCAGCTGTAAACAGCCGTCGAATCTCTGCTTACACCCATAATTACCTGCAAGCAATTTTATGCTTCTGCAAGAACGTGGCTAATGCTGGACTACTGGTGAGCACTTCGTATGGGCAAGTGATGACGCACCATTCACAGATTAAACAGTAAAATATTTTGACATGCGAAATACACGCAAAACTTTAAAGGATTTTCAAGGATCAAAAATCCCAAATATAAGAAACACCCACAAAAAAAGCCATGAATACGAGAGCAGTATTTTTTTTCCTCCAGGCTAATATTGACCTACTCTCTTGTTCTTCTTTCGCATCCGGAAAAAGGAGAGATAACATCAGCGACACAAAATTCCGCGGAAGGGGAGGAAAGCGACGATTTCTCAATCGCTGCATTTAGGGGAATATGAAATTTTTCAGCCATCAGCAACGATGGAGGCAAAAAAGAGAGAAAAAAAGGATATATATTCGCGCGGAAACGGAATGTCTAAAATTATTTGCCTTTCCTCAGCTGTCACCCGTGACTTCGAACCGTCCAGCAGCGAGGAGCAGGCCGTCGAAGGAGGGAAAGCAGCGACTATTATCCAGTCGGAAAAGGAAGGGGAGAGAGGCGAGTCCCCGGCAGAAAGCATCGGATGGAATGCATTCAATCCCCGAGGGACATTTATGACGTCGCAGTAATGGAAATGCGAGGGCCGAAGGGACGCCGAGGGTGAATGCAAGTGACTGAGAGAGAGAACTGACTGGGGAAGGGTTTTTTCCCGCGCGCAAGGGGTAAGCGCACAGCATTGAGGGCGGCGACGTAGCAGGAAGGATGTGCGGGGGGGGTGTGTAGGAAAGAGGCGAAGGAAAAAAGATAACGACACTTCGAAGGGATGCATGCAGGGAATGGCTGAGAGAGAGAGAGGTTTGCTATGGGCGAGAGGGAGGGGAGTGGGGAGAGGAGGGGAGGAGGAGGCTTTGGAGGAGACCGGGGTCGCATAATCAGATCTGCATCTGCTTTAAGAACTCTGCGGAGTTGTCCGTTTCAGTGACTGCATACGTCCGGGTGTGCCCGCGCCATGCGCTTTCGGTCGAGGGATAGGGAAGACGGCAAATTTTATCCTCCTCCTAAGCCACAAACCACGGTTAATTTCGTTAGGGAACAGTGTTTCGCGTCAGAGGATTGGGTGGCTACACTTAATATCGCAGTGAGCAAAAGCTAGACTTATTCAAATTAATAACTTGATATGTTCTCATGTTAACAGCGTATACTTCTAACAAGAGTTCTCAGCCATCTCCTTTGCACGAAAGGCTATTTGAGGCCCACCTTGGTAGTCTAGATTGTTTACGCTTCTGCCTGGTAATGTAAGAAGTAAAGTGAGGTTTTCTTTTTATATATTTGCAACACCATCGTAGACCCCCAAATTATTCGTTGCACAGCTACGATGAATGAGAGATATATTAAATAGAGCGCCACAAACGAGGGATCAAGAAAAACTAAGATTAAATTTTGGGATATGATCCTGAGCGTATCAATAAAAAAGATTTTCGTGGCCTTGAAAGAAGTAGAGTTTTTTAATGCTTTTAAAATTGGTATTAACATTATTTCTTAGCTTATTTAAATAGTTTTAATGTTATAAGTGCCCAACGCCTGTATGAATAATCTGTGAATAGAAGACTAAGTGTGTGCGTGAAGCAAAATGACCGCAGCAGTTGTCTCACCCTAAAAACTTTATCTGTCTACATATTCCAGCTACATACGATATTCGATCATGAAATGTAATTAAAAATAAAGCCGATAACTGGTCACTTCCACATATTTCGAAACGGTGAAATCATTAGTTTTCTGTCATCAATATTTCTACGCGAAATTGTCTGATTTAGTCTCTACAATTTTTTGGCCAATATTGAAATATTTTGGAGATATCACTCTGTTTTACATAGATCTTTACCTCCTGGAATCAATGCATTTACTCGTTAAAGTGGCGATAAATTTACGCAAAGTGAATACAATAATTGCATCGGAAATCACATGTAAACTTGTATGGGAATAACTTACGTAAACTAATTTCTATGAATTACAGAAAATGAAATATCAGAATTGGGGAGTATTTAAAAATATACTTCCTATGCTTCATATTTTTGAGGTTATTCCATCGTACATTTTTGCCATCAATAACAATGCGTTTCTGCTTTAAAATGCAACCAGTGATCTCTGAAATTAGAATATCATTTTTTTATCACTTCACCATCTTCCCTACTCATGTGATTATAAGGTTTTATTAAGCACATATATCTTTTTAATGGTTATTTAAAAGAGATATTCCCTTTGTATTAAAAAGGTCAGTATGAAAATTGATATTTAATAGTAACATAATTTTATCGCATGCGAAATAATTGCTATACGACCAGGGTAAGTAGAATAATGGTTTTCCAGTTTCATAGCCATTTCGTAGAAGATTCAAACCCTTCAACAAATACAAAACTTGAGTAGTGTATTTATTACTTGTTTTTTCATATTTGGGATTTTTATCCAGTATTCTCATGAGATAAAAATTTTACGCGAATAAAAGCATTTCAGTTTCAATTGAATTTTTCGTCATCCGTCTGCAAAATAATTTAATTTCAAACCGTGTAAAAGATGAAATTTCCCAACACATCAAACGACCCGTATGCTGTTTAAAATTGCAAATTAATTAGACAGAAGCACTGTGGCAACGAAATAGGCAATCACATCCAATAAAACCCAAACATTAATTCAGGTTAGGAGACAACGCTCTCCCAGAAAACAGCAATTCCAACAAGTTCACGTATTCAGTACTTGGTATGAAATGACGAAAAACATTTTCATAGAATTTTAGAGTAAATTATCACTTAAATTTGTAATTCTGAAATTCCAATCAAATCGATTAACTAGTTTAACATTATTTAGTAAATTATCTATCGGATATATATACCTATTATTATTTTTCTAAAGTTGATAACATTCATCCACAACAAATTATTATTTGAAGGAGGATCGAAACTATCGAAGGCGATCTCCTTGGCAATAAAATAGCTACGAAACTATTCAGCTAAACCTACGGAAAAATCTTTTTGCTTACGAGAGTACTGCAATGCGATATATGGGATTAATAAATTCGTTTGTAAAAGAAAACATTTCCTACCTCAAATGGAGTTTTGAAAAGGATTTCATGTTCCCTCCGAGCTGCTTGTTTTATTTCGATGGCAGTAGACAGGATATAAGTAAGCTGACAAGGGAATTTTCCCCGGCAGTTAACAGCAATAAAAAATCTAATCATCAAACATGAAATTCGCTAGATTTTCCACTCAATTTTGTGGGAGAAAACTCTTTAATATAGTAACTCTTCCATAAATCTATTTTCTCGCCCAAAGAAATGGTAATACGGTCATAAAAAGGCCATGAGAACATACCTGGTTTTCTGATAACAGTAATTTCCGGTTCTCTTCAGGCAAAAACCTTTATTCTCCTACCCTTGTCCCCCTTAGGGTACTAACATTCGATTCGAGGAAAGAATTGAGTTTCGTCCACACATTTATGTACGCATATATCGATAAATATATGACAGCTATATAAAATGGGTTTTTACACATATCATGTGCACATGGACACACATGGATGTACTCGCGGAAGTACCGAACCTGCTACCCACGTGATCGACGTATATTGCCACCCTATCCTAATCTTGCATCTATAAGGAGCAAATGGAAAGCTTGAAGAATAAGATATAAAAGTGTATTGATGGCTTTTTGAGTGGCTTTATCGTCCCTGGGAGGGTGGCATCGGAAGGCCGGAGAGGAAATCGGGGAATAGAGAGGATCGGGAAGAAGGGGCGGCAGGAAAATAAAATGAAAGCGAAAGAAAGAATGAGGACGGGGAAGAGGTTTTGAGGAATGAGTCGTTAATGTAGCGATTCTATTTCCTACGAGGTTGAAAGAGATATCACGTTTGAAGGGGCGGAGTAAATGGGAAGCGGGCAAGCGAAAAGAGCGGCAGGATTTTTTTCCTGCGGGGAGGGGGTGGAAGAAGGAAGAGACTGAAGAGTTTGAGAGTTTTTTTTCTTTCGGGAGTGAAGGGGATGAGTGCGGTGTGGAAGGGGAGATAATGGGGGTTGAAGAGGTGGCGGTTAAGGTTTCTGAAAGACGGTAGGGAGGAGAGGCGTGGATTGAAGGAATAGGGGAGAGAAATGGAGCCTGTGTCGACGGATAATAAGTTTTTTTCCCCTCCACGTCGGATGTGGAAAGTGGGGGGAAGAAGAATCGTAGGGGGTGAAGGAGAATAGAAAGAGAGAAGCGTAAAAGGGAAAAGATCAGTATAGCCACCTTAATACTCTCAGGCCCCACGCGCTATGCGGATGTGGCACCGCACTCTTTTATAGTGAACTATGTCTGCTATATCTCCATTCTTAAGTTTCCTGCCACGAATGATCCAAGAGGGATAAATTATAAAACATTCTAAAGCATGCATTAACATTCCTCTTCCTTTTGTTTCCAGCAGCATTTAACTATGCTAGTCACACTAAATATAAAATGGTTCCCTAGTGTCGCTTTTGCACACGTCTGTCAATGTCACTGAATCTATAGTTCATTAAAATGTGAAGGAAATGAAAAATGGTGATATCGTGCACCAGGTACATACTACCGATATTTAGCTCGTGAATAACTTCCTCGGGATAAAGTTGGGTTGCAATATCTAAATCGATTGTTACTCCATATGTATTTACAGGGAACACTTTTAGTAATCAATGCTTACCACTCCAGCCGAATATCCTAAATTAGACGACTTTTCTACAGTGCAGATAATCATGTGATTGCAAATCTGAAAATCGCTAAGATTTTCCTAAACGGGATTAACTACATGTTGCTTTCACCCTCGTTTCATGCTCAATCAATGTTTTTAAGTATTACACATTCGATTTCCCCGAATAATTTCTTGCAGGAAAACAGGTTGGGTGGCCCCTTTACTTTAAAATAATTAGATCTTTTGATCAGTGACAATAATATTTTTACTATCAGCCTTTCTTTTTTTCTGATTGTATTTATGATAGTCTAATTGTTTACGAATAAAATATGAAACGCCACCATATTTTTGGGATAGGCTAAAAGCAGACCTTCCTTCAGACGGTAGTGAAAATATGAAAATCTATGATGGCTACATCGATGAGCTCAATGGACGGCTATGAGCAAGCATTAATATTATCATTGACATCATATACAACCGTTATTCCAAATGTTTCCCTTTCGTGAAAATATGTGTTTCACTGGATGGATTTTCGAGTCTATAAGCCTAAACGCAAGGTTGAAAGAAAAACATAATCCGTATTTCACCGACTCGTTTCCATTGTCTGGCATGATTTTCCAAAACATATAACGTCAACGTTGTTTTATGCTTATACTTGTCATTTTGGGATTAGATACATTTTGAAAATTTGTTTTACTTCGCGATAATTTCACCAAGACATTAAAAAGATAGTGAAATTGGACATACAGTTTTTCAACTACATAGATATGAACTAAATGTACATTGTTGTTTTCAAAATCCGTTCCTCGTCAAGCTTATTTTAAGTCACGGGAAGATATTGATAATATAATCTATGTTTGAATTAAAAGCAAAATGTAATCTTTTCAGCATTCACAAATAGGAGTCAATGGATATGTCAACAAATATTTCAGAGTAATTCATTATGCTAAAGCGCATTTGCCTACGTGACGGGCCATTAGCGTACCATTCATTTACTGATATGTTGATTTTATTGAAAATAAGAGCATTATTAATATTTTAGCGTACTCAAAAGCTAAAAGCTATGTTATCAAAATGTTTACAATGCAGATTCGAGGTCAGCCTACTGCACGGCTATTTCAATGCCCTTCCCTTTATTCTCTCGCTAAGCCCTCTACACACTTGATTATTTGTCTCCGCGAACCTGTGTCTCTACGAACAGAGCTAATGCATCCCGGGAGCATTCGCAAGCATGCTACGCATTCTATCTAAGTGGAAACTCCATGAATTTTATACCTCAAAGGAATAAGCCCCGTGTCGGTTTGTTGGGTAGCGCTCCCCGAATGCGTGATTAGGGGACACTGTTACTCTGATTGGTAGCGAGGTGAAAAGCCACGGATGCGAGTTTCCAGAAAACATAGCGCCTGCCACCGTGTGCGTACCTGTCATAGGCGAGTGATGCACATAAATGCATTTCGGAGATGAAATGGCCGAGTATTGGTGCCTACGGGAATTTAGTATATAGCTCTGCTCCGCTGAAGAGCATAGTTGTCAGCGGAACGAACTTCCTCTAAACAACGTACGAGATATCCGGCAAATGAAACATCATAAGGATTAAATATAGTCACACCTTTCTTGTTAGAGATTTCAATGAATGCGAAGAGCGGCCATGAGCATTTATCACACTGCATACAAAACAAGGATTATTGATTCCAGGATGGCGAACTATACAGGATGGCCGCGGAAACCTTAACGGAATTACCCACTGCTGTACAGAATATCAGAATTTTCACAGAAATTTCCCTCCCAATAGCCAAAACTCGTACAGGAGACCCCCTGATTTCCGGCGTGGTGATTTTAACAGTGAAGTCATTAAGGTATATTTATTTCCTATTGAAATCTGCATAATAAGGAGAATTACTTTCAATCACACATTTACGGTTTTAGGGGTGAACTTCAAGCTCTATGACTATGCTAAAAGGCAATTGGCACATTAATGCTATGAAAATTATGCTCCTTCGAATTGTTAAATACCTTTTCAGAAGCAAACCATTTAGTATACCCATTTTAGTATATCAAAATTATTTTTTTTAATGCTAATGTGCTCCACCTTATGGGCGCACATGGTACGAATCAAATAATAAAAGGTTTCTTGCCTGATGTCATTTTACAATTATGGCTGAAAATTCATGTAGCTATTCTTTATGATGATGCTAAATCCAAAAATCCCAAACGCGTCGCTACAAAAGATAAATAAACAAACATAGATACCTTATCTGAGATGCCAGTTAATAGAATCTAGACTAGAATCACAAAATCTGTGAAAAAGCCACTACTTCACAGGCAGCGTGGTACAATATGTGACATGTGCCATAACTATTTACACTGAAATATCGAATATGAACTCACGCCAAAAAGGATTGGGCATCAACTCACGTTAATGAAATATCTCAGGCGAAAGATCAGTTATTTTAAGGCTGCCTCGCATAAAATTTTTCAATTTAACACGATATTTTTTTTAGTTGGCCACTGAGCAGAAAATATGATATTGAAGTACGCCATGGACCCATAGTTGACTCGTCTATTTAAATTTTTCTAAGCATTTCACTTCCCTGTTACGTCATTTAACTTGCTCAGAAGAATTAGCGAAAACTCTCTAAGCCACGGAATAGAACTGTTTTCTACCCATTCCGAACCTCGCACGTGTTAATATACGGCTTATTATTTCCAAACGCTAAACACAATAAGTGTAAGTGCACGTGATTAACTTAATACAGCGCTCATTAAAGAATGTCAGTCTTCACACGCCTACAGTTTAACAAAAATATTCCCCAAAAATAATTGATATGTTACTCATTTCGCCTACAAGAATTGAAAGCATCAAACCATATTTAAGAAGAAATCACACCCACATTGACATTTTACCCTCCAAATCGCCACAATGGTGTGTTTCAAGAAACGGTAGATCACCAGCCGTGAAGTTGACTTACAGATGAAAAAAATCTTAGTCAATTAATAACAAGGTATTTGAGGCGTAATTTGTTAGGAATATTTATACTTTGTTTGCGTTGCAGCGTGTTCGTGTATTGTGCGCTGAAAAAAAAGGAATTCTTCTATCACTTGGTCTGACTGCTGATCTCTCTTAATATGACTGTCCTTCAAATTCACACCCAAAAACTAGTCCAAGACAAAAATTCAAATCCGTGTGATTTGAATTTTTCATGTTACTCTAATCTTATGGACAACAATCTAGTATCTACGGTTTCCCGACCAGGCTCTCCCAATAGCCGAGTGACACTTTCTGTATGCTTGAGAATTGGTTTTAAAAAAGGAGTTCATATGTATCACCCAGTTTTAGAATAAAATCTTTATTCATTGGACCCAAAATGCATGATGCATACTCCTGGTGAGGTCTTCCTAGTGCGAAATAACATATTTTCTTTCCCATTTGAGCATCTTCCCATGGTTAGATTGATTAACCCTAGCCTCTTTAACACAAATATTTCGAGTATGATTTCCACAGGATAGGTATATTTGAAATAAGAGTAATGTTCAGTTCTTTAACTCAACGTTTCGTAAGTATATTTACTCCTCCATTATAAAAATTTATAGGTTGTTTCAACTTTCTCTGCTAGAAATGTATTATGGTGCAATCGTAAGATTTAGTTCTAGACTCCATTTAATTGAAGGACGTTGAAGTAACTAAAAACAACACTCCCCCTTCAAATCATGCCGTAGTAATTACACGCAATGATTTGTAAGACGATGTTTTCTAAATAAGAAACAGTCCGGGGTATAACTATAACCATCTTTTCGTTCTTAAGAGACTGGTAAAACAGGATGCCAAAATTTGCTCATTAGAATAGTTTAACACTGTTTTAATTAGCATAGTAAACGCTGTTATATGATCATGAATACGACGACGACACCTCCACGATAAAATCTTATGAGAATATTTATATTATGCATTCTCTTTCACAAAGTGGGATTTTGTATGACAGCGCAAGTAGCAGTCGAGTTTCCCTCCAATAGCAATGATTATTCTTGAGGCGTGTTATTCGCATGTACACCATCTACAATAGAAATCAAACCGGCTATTATAGTCTTACAAAACAAGACACCAGCAATCCATGAAAGCGAAGGATTTTGGCGGCGCGGTAGATGATATGGAATCAGAGAGGGCGCGAAGGAAGGTGTTGGAGGAGAGGAAAGTAAGAGGGCTGTGGGTGAGACTTCTTAAGAAGGGGTGATTCACCCATTGCAGAGGAAGATTTTAGCGGAGGGAAGAGACGAGAGGGAATCGAAAAAGCTTCCCACCCTCTCCCCATCGTATTCCAGCCAACGGTCTTTTTGGGGTTGGATACAAAAAGAAATAAAAGAGAAAAACGAGAGACCAAAAGAGGGGAAGGGTAGGCACCTTCGATGCTTGCTGATGGAAGAAAGAATGTGAAGAAGAGTGGGAGTTGGAAGAAAATGGGAGTTTCCTCCCTTTATCCATTTTTTTCTCCCGAGAGTAGTTGGTTAGATGTGGTCATGGAAGGACGAGAGGTGAGGTTTTAACGCAAGTGGATAAGAGTTTATGGAGGGAAAGGCAAGTCGGGAGAAGTTATAAGAGAGGTTGAAAGGTGTTCGAATGATATTCTTCTGAGATCTTTGTGCCTCTATCACTGTGGTATGCCATGAAAGTATTCAAATCAGGTTAGGTTCAAACCCCTCGTGAAATCGCGACAGTTCAGATGGTAACGTATTGGAAACGGGAGTAAATGATAAACTCATGTACATACTTCAAAAGACAAAATAGTTCAAGATTCAAGGATTTAGAAGTAGCCGCGACCTTTCCGAAAACATAATCCGATATTCTCGATTCCATTTGATAAAATAGCATTAAACTAAAAATCAGGCAAAGGAAATATATTATATTTTAATTTTTCTATGAGTCAATACAGGGAGATGAAAATCTCGATTTTCAAAAAATTAGACAAATACTGAACTTTTGACCTAACGGACGACCTTGGGAACCATAATTAAAAACGCACCTTCCGGTCCCATCAATAATAAGATTATAAATACCACAAGCTATTGTGTAATCACCGCACGCCCTAAAAACAAACGTCACTAATCTGTAAAAAAAAAATATTATCTCAATAATGCTTTACTTCCAAATTCAACCATCACGACTTGAATTCCTAGAGTTTTCGAGGAAGGCAAGGTAATAAGAAAGATCATTCACGACAGAATCTGCTACATAAGTCACTTCGACATCCAAGCAACATATTTGAAATACTACTTATAGCTTTAACAATTCGGACTTTTGCAAAGGACTCACACATTTCTACGATGAATAAATATCTAGAATCTAATTAGGAACTCAAATCAAACTTGGATCCTTGTACATATAACCATGGAATATCTTATCAGTGACTATCCTAAACTCAACAAGTGAACTTAAATTATTGAAAACAAAAATTTCATCATTTGCTAACTTCACCAGCACCGCCGAAAATTTAGTTCAACTGGGAAATTTAGGATAATTGAATTCCACAGGGTTGGCCAAAAGTTTGTAACGAGTTGCTATGGCCGTGTGGTGGAAGATGTTGGAGAGCAAAATCTCTTATAGTAAATATAGGATTGTAGAGGGACTCCCTGAAAAATTTATCAAGAGTAATACGTGGGGAAACTGATAGAAATAAAAAAGTTCACACAAAATTATTACAAACTCAATGGCAAAATACTACTAGCATAGAGATTAAAAATGTACTGCACGAACTTAGGTGAAATAAAATATATGCATATACAATGAAAAAAGGTTTTCCCACTCCCTTCGATTCTAATATTTTATCTTGAATTGCATCAGAACATCTATGTAACAATTGTAATAGTAGTCCACATCTATCTTAAATTTCCATTTTTATCTATTAATGGATATCTGTGGACAATAGTGAGTGCAAACGTACATCAGCAAAATATGTGTCAGGATAATCATGTACGCGGCAAAACATACATCCAAAGAATCCAGATTCTGATCATACGCAACATCATCAGCAACATCTCATGGGCTGAATGTCAAAAATCCCATACACTTTCTTTAATGCAAGTTAGACTCAGAAAAGGCTATACGGATAACATGTTTATTTGTAAATTCATTGTAAAGAATGGCATTTAACGCTAAAAATTTCTTCTTCGAAATCAACTTAGTAGATATAAATAATGAAAAACGATTTTATCAGAGAATTAAAGGTATGAGGAAATTTTCGACACAGTTGATAACGATTCCATGAGGTAATATAAAATTAAGCTATATTTTACATAGGAAAACTATAAAATGGTCAGGAAATCATTTCACCTTATCTTTGATTGCAATAGAAAACATTTAATAAAGCGTTTTTTGGCCAGTTTATATGTGATACGTGTTAAAAACTAACTCCATTCTATTGCTAAATGCGATTCAAATTTATTTCTCATGAGGCTAACAATGTTTGCTTTTGAAATGTTTGAAATCATAACAGTGAGAAACTTGAGAAATATAAGAGGAAAAATGAGAATAATACTGTGCTCATTAACTTTTTTCACCAACAAGCAATAAAATTTGTCAATACAAGAGTAAGAGTGAAATATAATGCGATTTCTTGACCTATAACCTACATAGAGATCATCCATATATTTATTACAATACGTGATTCCACACCTCCCCTCCTATTACGCTCCGTAGCATTCACTAGTTCCCCCAAAAATTGTGAAACACTTCCAATGAACCCTACCTATTTGTGAACAAAAAAGCAGACATGCTTTACAAATATCTTATTTATTCCTAAATACTACTAAATATTTACTAAATATAGTTAATAATAAAACGTTATGACTAGAACGAAGTATGAATCTATTTTCTCTCTGTGACTCGGAAGACTGTCCCCCAATCGATGCAGCATTG
This sequence comes from Platycnemis pennipes, assembly GCA_933228895.1. Taxonomy (NCBI): domain Eukaryota; kingdom Metazoa; phylum Arthropoda; class Insecta; order Odonata; family Platycnemididae; genus Platycnemis; species Platycnemis pennipes. The sequence continues at coordinate 71,840,908 of OW121856.1, read as the reverse complement.
TAGATTTTGGTCTACCCCCTACTCTCCATTTATCACATAACTCCTTAGAGTTACGTGATAAATAGACGATCACACAGCATAGATCTCGTGTACGAATTTACAAAACGTTATTTATTTACTGCTAAAGTAGTGATCCAAATTGGTCACCCAGCCTATTAATTACATGCTTTTGATAACTCTTTAAAAGTGTTTTGGCGGTCCAAATACTACGAAAAGAGAAAATTCGCGGAAAATTATATTGCCTACTAAATAATTGTTACCTTAGCTGAGAAATAGATCTAGAATTTTATAAGATATGGGATGAAGTTTTATACTCTCCATCTTTTGCACTTTACGTGTGGCAAATCTAGATTGAGCCTGATGCGGCAAAAAGTTAGGGAGCATTCATTGAAAAAAGTTAGCCATTTCACTGGTATTTGTATGCGTAGGATAATGCTAAACCCTGCCTTTGCATTCACGGATATCGCAATAAGCTCAAGGACCTACGTGCTTAGGGTGCTACATATTTTACGGAGAGAAGAGCAAACTACGACTAAGACAAAAATGGCAGCAATGGAATCACATTGCGAATTCTTAATTTGAATTCGCTTGTTCACTTAGGTTGCAAAGTAGTTGTGTTGTAAACTAATTACTCTTTTCTTATAAATGCAATGGACTTTTGGGGATACTGTAAATGATCGTTGGGAAAACGATCCCTGTCCGTATATGAGCATAGTCTAAGTTTTGAGAAGGTTATGGCCATCATTTTTTTAAAGATATGTAGGAAATGCATTTACGCACACTTGGGCTAGATGTAATGCCCAGTAGTGTGAGACTCGAGTAAACGTTCCTATTCACCCACTTCCTCCATGCACTCCATATCATCCATGCTGTCGCATGATAATATCCCTTGCTCTTTTACTGTAATCCTTCACGCAAAATTTCATTCCTAAATCAAAAGTATTGAATGCCACTACTTTCAATCATTTGCATAGGTTAAACAAAAGAAAACTATTGACGAATAAAACATAGGTATACAACGATTTTGATTTACCTTGGTGTATATGTATTATTTCCAGATAATTATTTCAATTTATTAAATTTTCCAGTACTCTGAAAATTTAAAAACATCAATTTGTTACCACAACTGTAATAACCTATTTATGCAATGGCATAAATAGTTTATTACAGTTGTGTTCAAAATTGACGCAAGGGGACACGATTACATGCACAAGTTATGTGCAAATATTTCAGATCCCTGAATAGGATGACAATATTAAAGGGAACCAAGAGAATGTGGTAATTTACTCCAAAATTACGCCGGTAGAAAGTGTAAGTGAGCTCCATTAAGTAAATAATACCAAATACTTTGGAATCTGAGGCTAAAAAAGATAGGAGAGGTACACAGGAAACATTGAAAAATTTTGGCTCGTGTTTCTGAAGAGTAAGCTAAGTATCCTACTGTTTATTATACAAAACCTGCCATACTTCAAATTTGCTATCATATGTGTAAACCACCATTTCCATAAATATGTTATACTTCGATTTTCCAACCTGCAGATAAAGGTTTAAATTGTTGCTTTTTCGTACCATCAACCCGAAAATAAAACATTAAAAATTCTCTTGTCTTTTCAATTAGTTCCACAAGTGTGACTCCAGTTATTATTAAGAGGCTATTTATTGTTTACATATGGGCGAAGTATTTAAAATTATGTTAATTATTTTCCGCTCATTTGAATGCATTCTGACGCAGAAAAAAGACCTTCGTCATAACTACTCAACGACTCTATAACATTTAGAATGTGGCCGCATCATATTACGAAACCCATTGACCTGAAAGGGGAGCGTTTGGCAGAAAATATAGAGATTAAACTTTGTTCAAAAAATTGAGGAATATGCTCGTGGGACTCAAAGAGAATGTCTTCTCGGCACAATGATCTCCTGAGAAAAATGAAAATAATTCGTCCTGCACTTCATACGGGCGCGAATGAATCTGTTTATTATGCTAATAGTGTGCCTCCGTAATTGACCTTTTTATTGAGCAGTGGAATGGAGAGTAAGAACTTGCACGGCTAAATTCAGTCGTCATGAGTATTTTTGCATTTTCACAGCTCCTCAGGGCATAACAAAGGTTGGAACGGTGAGACTGTAAGACTACAATTTCTCACGTCCTCATAGACGGAGGAGGTGGAATTTTGAAGGGAAATTGGGTTTGGGAAGTTTTTAGCCCCTATCGCAAATGAGCGAAGAAAAAAATAAAACCACTCCATTCTCTCTCTCCCATGATCTCTCCTCTCTTGGATATTGACACAGAACATCGTGAGAGCTTGAGAAAATCCGTCATCGCTCCTCACTTGCAAAATGAAGGAGCAATGCACCTTCCTTCAATTCATGATCCCTAACCTTTGAGACTTCAGGCTTTGAGAGGAGATTTCTTCCGTGAATGTACTGACACCTTGAGCCCGCATTCGCGACTAATGAATTACGTCGTATTTCAGTTGGGAAATTCCCACTAAGTGGGAAAATGGGATTAATTTATTTTTTGCCAGCGTAATCTAAAGGAAAGTACGACGCATATGTCACCGCTGAGCTCATGTGTTAGTATGGAAGTTAACTTCATGAAATTTTAGAATTATAGTAATGTCACTTGTGCTGGTAAACCAAAAAAATAAATAGCGGATGTAGTAGAAAATAATTATGAAAAATCATAATATACAAAAATATTCAATCCCTTTCATCAGCACTCCGCACATTAATCTTATGCTAAGCTATATTTTAAGTATCATGCAATAATTTATGGAAATTAGTGACAGACAGCATTAAGACATAAAAACTTTGCAAATTTCCACAATAAGTTTATTTCACCTACGTCCTATTGAAACCTAGGTCGGTGAAATAAACTTACTGTGGAAATTTACAAAGTGCTTATGTGATAGTTAAGTAAAACTAAATTACCAAAAACACTATCTCTCTAAGTATTGGTAACTGGATAAGACCGTTTGCAAAAGTAATGAATTTAAATGACGGAGTCCAGAGTTTAAACCTCATCTTCAGCAACTGCTTTCCTCTGCCGCTTTATGCTGGATCGCTCTCTTGGAATTATATCTAGTTCAGTACCACGCCTGTTGAGAAAATTTTAAACAGGCACCCATCTGCGAATTCTATTAACAGCATAGGCATGTCGACACAGGGTTTCCTTTCCACCTTGCCTCCATTCTCCACTTATGTTTCAACCAGGACATCTTCCCCCTTCATCCTCGATTGTGGAAATAATCTTGGCTGGCTGCCACCCACCACTAACAAATACTATATCTTACAACCCTTTCATACTAAGATCTTCAGGTTTATATTGGCTCAAAATATCCTCTTCATCCACTTTGCCTCAATTTACTATTTTGCTCGCGATTCTCGGAAGACGCGTAACAGCCCAAGGTTAGGTGGGGAAGATGCGGGAAGGAAGCAGAAGAAGTGGATGGGTGAAGTATTGGCATCCAATGGCCTCCTAATGAAAACTCGCGTGAAGTTACAAATAACACTAGGCTTTTTCGAGGAATAAAAATACCATAATTTTTATAGAAGATTCTTTATCCTGCGGTTCACTGACAAATCATCTATCTTGTTTGGGCAAAGCAAAGTTTTCCTTTATCAAACTGCACATGGAAAACAACAAGAGCCGCCTTACTGGCCTGGACAAAAATATAAGTTGTGAAATAAATACGAACTACGATAAGGGGCACATTGCATCACAGCGAACAAAACTATATGATTCTGTTCCTTTTAAAACCTCATGCTCAGGATGATACAATCAACCATGACATCGGCTACAGAAATATTGTCACCTCCAATCTGATCCAGTTCTCTCATATCTTACACATGTATGGAATCATATGTGGTGCATTTCCGCGATAAGAAAAGAAAAGATGGTAATTAATTATTCATTCAGTAACCACCATTTCTAGAACTCTAAGTTCTGACCTATTTTCCGAAGGGGTGCCGTGGATGGATAGATATTTGGACTCAGAAAATATATGCTAACATTTCTGGCATAAATTTGAAAGGTAAAAATTTCAATAATGTAGCCATGCAAAAATATAATCAAACAGAATTCTCACGAATATAATTAATAAAAACCCTAAACTGTACGAGAATTTAAAGGTATTCAAGGTTAACTAATACGCATTTTTTTTAAATAGCATAGAATTTCAACTTCACTGCTTGGTGGACGTTGATATTCCGCCTTTTTTGAATAATTGATGAAAACCTTTGATACAAATTATCCACAGATTATTAATCACCATTATTAAACACTGGTCGTTGCCCTCGCGTTAATAGTAAAAAGGAGAATAGTTCTGCGATAACTGCAGAGGAAGTGTATAAAATCAAAATTTATTAAATCAAAAACATAAAACTTTACCAAGCTGAAACCTGCAGAGCAGTAAATAAAACTCGTTAGAAGAGAGCCAAATCTTATTATTCACGATTTTACAAGCCCTAGTTGTCTAACATTAATATCTTCAAAGAGGGCTACCACACTTCTTTTCTTTGCCCCAACCGGAATGCCTTCCTCACATCTACAGACTCAGTTCTCTCATTCTACATCGGCATTCAGAATACGTCACCATTTTACTGGCTCCATTCAACAACTCTACCTTTTTTATTCTTTTATACGTAGTCCTTTACAGTTAACTAACAGACTTCTTGCTTACACAATTACCCTCCAGTAATTTTTTAAAGATATACCTTCTTTAAAAATCCCATAATTTTCTGTGATAAATCTTAATGATATTCATTTCTATCTAACTTTTTAAAATGTCTAGAAACGATAACACTGCTTTGGTGGGCAATATAATTCAAGTATACACGTCACCAATGACATTCATTAAAAAATAGGATAGCTGCATTCCGCAATGCGCATGGATTACCATCCAAATCAGAATGGAAAGCACTAAGGTTGCCAACAGCGAACAAAACGCTGCAACGCAGGCCTTTCCCTTCAAAAGGAAGGTGCGCTTATCCCCTTAATCGAGGAGGGAGAGACGCTCGCGGATAATCCCGCATCAACAGTCTCTCGCAGAGTTCGGAATCGATCATTATCCCGTTGCCACTTGCCTAATTCTATTCCGGACGTTTCCCCCCGCGGCCTGTCAACAGTATCTCTCTCTCTCCCTCCTGGGGAAGAGGAGGAGGGAGGAAAATGTGTGAGGAGAACACAGGCGCCTCATCCTGAAGGAGCCGCGCGGAATCTACCTACTCGCCGACTCTCCCGGAGGGGCGGGCGACCTTTCAGCTCCCTCGACATAACACGGAACAAGCAAGGCCAAGAGAGAGGAGAGAGACGGATTGGAGGGGAATTGCAGAAGGGAAGGAGGGCTAAAAGGGAGGGGGAGCGTCTCCGCGGCGGGATTAGCTCCCAGAGCTTGTTGATTCGTCACTGCAAGACGCCCACGAGCTTTGAGCCCCCTTCGCTCCAAGGAGACCCCTCTGGATGAGCAAGGGACTTTGTGAGTAAGGGCTCCGCGATTACGCCTTTCATTTTTTTTCCTTCTTCTCTTTATTTCCGCGAGCTCTATCCTCTCTTGAAGTCAGAATTTACTAAAGTCTTGAGAGCGTGGGAATTGGTCCTCACGAGAGGTCAGGAGAGGCGGAGGAGGTGAAAGGCATGAGTAGATGATGCAACGTGAGAATTGAAAGCAGTGTGATAGGAAGTAAGTGCGAAAGGAAGGGAAACAAGTATAGGCAGGTCAGTATTTGGTAATTAAAATGATTCGATAAATAATATACGTACAGCGTAACGTACGAGAGTAATGAGAAGTAATCCGATCTCACCTCCAGAACTCCCAAAGAGGCAGCTCGGACAGCATAGGTATGTGGAATTACATAGAAGTCAACCTGGGTTTTAGATGCAATATCGGTCAAATATTCTTCCGTACTACATAAACTCATCATCCTAAGACGAACATAACATAATAGTACCAGACAGGATTTGGGCGCGCGATCTTTGGATTTTCATGTGCAAGGTGAGGACAACATCGTGATGTTCCACCATTTACAGCATATTTAAAGTTTATAAGAATTAATACAAATAAAGTGACTTCCCCCAGCGATTAGCCTTAACGTGTACTAAAATTAAGTATCCATATGGTCCTAGAAGTAAACTGGCGATAGAAATGGCATTGCTAACTAGTAGCAACTATAACGGTGAATTTCAACGACGTCGAAGAAAGTTGGGTGGATTTGACATTTGATGCATACCTACATCTGCATAGTTCTCAGCTAGCTTCCCTTTAAGGAAAAGTGACAGACAATGACAAATTACCACCATAAATGTGAAGTCAATATATCAGATGGTATACATGGTAGTAAAATAAATTTTTGTGCCGATTATACATTCATGAAGTACATGAAATGAGTTATTACACAGCTATATAAGACTTAACCTGTATTAAAGAATTAATCCTGTATAAGAGCTTCACATATATTTTCATTTACATCGGTATGTATCACGGACGGAGTTCAAGGTTTCGGCTGGCATACAGCTGGCATGCCACTGATATAGAACTATTTTCAGATATGCCAAAAACTACGCTATCTAAGTTTATGTACATAGAACCGGTTACTTACCGGACTTAGTAAGGAGATGAGAAAATGACGAGGTAGAATGGAAAACTTAACTAGGCAAGAAAGTAGCGCGGCAAAGGAAGTATAGCACTAAGCACTGCATGACGGTAAAATAATATTCCAGAAGGATGGGAGTGTATTCGCGAGTGTATACTCACAAAGAGCAAAAAATAATAGGTAGTACTAAAAGAAAATAGAAATCAGGTAAAACCCAATTCGGGATAGAGCACTTTTAAAACATCACGATAGATAAATGGCTTTACACGCTCACGTAAAGGTAAAGATAAGGCAATGGAATTACACGTAGCCAAAGGATAATTTGACCTCCCGGTACATTAGTTTGCGAGATAAGAGAAGCGTTGCAAGACATGATGGCGACAAAACTCGTAGGAATGGATAATCCCATTAAAGTTATTGCATTGTCCTAGAAAAAAATAGGACAGACATCTTGATCTTAATCCTGGGATCTATGAGGAAGGGATTTTGGCCGAGGCCTTTGTTAAAACTGTTTTAATCCTTTCTCTGTAAAAAAATAAACTACAAGTTTATACAGACTCTTGTACAATAAACTGAACCTGACATGCGGCACAAATTCATTAGTGTAAGTTCTTCGAAATTAACTGAAGATTGAGGAAGAAGGAGAAAAGAGCAAGGTTTCAAGAGGGAGGAAAAGCTCTTGATGTCGTTTTGTCATGAGGACACAAGTAAGGGGTAATACTGAGTACTACCAGAATGTTTTAGTTGTTTTGATAAGTTCGAAAATAAGCTTGAGAGCTTTGAAGGATGGTCAATGAAGTTCCTTACTGCGCCTAAGAGGGGTGTAGAAATACATTCGAAGCTTTAAATGGTCATGATTAGCGATGGATAGCCAATATAAAAATTATGGTGCAGCACTACGTTGGGAAAAGAGGTGGGATGCCCTTTGCTCAACATGGTATTATGAATTGCAATGGTTCGACAAACTAGAAAAGAGGTATTATTGTTAGTACTGCGGGTAAATGTAGAATAAAACAAATGTGCCATTTACGATTAGGAAAAATTAAGTTTCGAGAGAAAATGAAAATATAAAAATTTAAATGACAATTACCATGATATAATGGGTATATTAATGCAACTACAAAATGAAGAAAGGGAAAAGAAAGAAAAAGTATTGATATAAATAATATGCATAGAAAGTATATTACGGTAATTCAGGGAGAAATGATGAAGTAGATGATGGAAAGTAGCAAAATGTTAGCAACCATTATTACTCTTGCAAGCCCAATTGAGCACTTTTATAAAGTCAGAGTTTCGTTCATAAAATCTATTGCCTTATATCTTTCACTCTTCATAACGATATATCTTGCACCTACTGGGTATTCAACATACTACATTTTACAATAATGTACAGAGGAAAATTGCATGTAAGGTGACAAGTCTTCGCGATTACAATGTAAATTCTCACCCTGCTGAACGGAGAGAAAATTTCCAGGCAGTGTTCATTTTCATTGAAAAAAATATTATCTACCTTAAAATTTGGGGGATGAAGAATGCCCAATTAGACGCGATAGCCAATCGAAATAAGATACCATCCTAGGCAAGAAATCTCACATTCCGAAGATTTCCCATGAAACCCTTCATCGCTTGCAACCTGAATACAAAATCAACAGAAGAAAGTAAAGGGAGACTTCTTGAAAGAAGAAAAGACTAAAGGATAGCGTAACAGTAGGAGAAGATGATTGGTTGAGTAGGGAATGTAAGTGGAGGGACAAGAGATGCGTGGACATGGACAGTGAGGAGTGGGAAATCTTCCAAGAAGCGGGCACCAGATGGGCGTCCTCGTTAACCAAGCTTCGGATTCGTGCGGCTTCAAACGCCGCCGGGGTACTCTTCAACAAACGCAATACGAGATGCGAGACTGGACCAACTTCTTCGTCCATTCTTCCCTCCGAAAAAAATATCGACCTATTCTTTTTACGAGTCCCCTTTTTTATTCCCGCTGCCTTTGGTATTACTGGAGCGTGCCTTTCCAACCACTCCTTTCTAGGCAGATTTGCTTCAAAGACTCATTCCTCCATATGTTTCCCGTCTAGATATTCCTCAACTGTTTTGTGCACTCCGTAAAAGATAAGGGGCATTTTTCCCACATCCAGGGCACTAGGAAATATGTATGTTCACCATCTTTCTTCTTCCGCAAAGTAACGTAGAGAGTAATTCATAGGTGATCTGTGTTCAATGAGTGTATAAGAATGAGTATTCAAATATGTTGTTAACAAGGTTTTTTTCTCAAAGGATATCCTGGAAGAATGTATTAATTTTTATGAATCAAGATTTCTTTGTTTGAAGGAAAGAACTGAGATTTCCCACTACCTCCAATATTGTTATTTTTTTAATTTAGCAGTTTCGAGTCCTCCTTATATTTAAAGGCGTTCGAAGAGAAGATTGGATTGGAAAGGGAAAAAGGAATGCTGGAGAAAATTTTTACTTCGGCATTGCCTTTCTCCTAAAATATGTCGCCATGAGGTCCGCGGTTTTACGAGCCATCCTACAAATGGAGAACTAAACTGGGAGTAAACCTCTGAATTTCCACATCGGGCGTTGATGTTTTCTAACGAACAAGATTACGTTATACGGTGAGACATAATCTTAGGGGTTTGAGACTCCTTCTAATGGGTGAAAAGAACCACACAGCACTCAAGTAGGGACCAGGCACTCTGAGAAATCTCTGGCACTTCTAGCATTCTACTGCGGCTCCTGTAATAGGAAACCAGTATCTAGTCGCCTAACCGAGGCAATCCAAGTTCCACTGACACATGATAGTGACCCTTTAATTCACGAACTAATTCTGTAAACGCAACAAGTCTCTACTCTAATCATGTAAGCAACGGCGTTCAGCAAGCATCTCTTAAAGTCGTAGTGAAAAATAGATGAGTAAATAGAAGATAAATATAAATAAAGAACGAAAGGGTGTTAAAAATATAAAGCAGCTTAGAAAACGGAAATTAATTCGAGCCGGGCAATTAAATTGATTTGAGAATCAAATTGGATCTATAAGGTCAAAGCGAAAGGGACCAATTCATAAAAGCGACAAAGGTGAAGGGATTATCAACAATTAATGAAAAAAACAAGAATTTTCTTTAAAAATAAGATGAACAGAACAATTCTTTGGACTCAGTCTAAACAAGTTAGCCTTCATTATTTAATTGGCATACGTCGATTTGAAAGAATGTTCTTTAACGTGTCAAGACTCGTCATGAAGGAGGAAATAAGTATTGAAGTAGAATTTTATTAATAACAATGTAAAAACACGTAAAAAGTCTTAGGTTTTGCTACGTGTATGTCTATATTAATGCTACCATAGACCTTCGTGTGAAAACAGCTGTTATAATATTACTAAGTACAAGATGTCTGTTCAATAAGTCTATGCATTGATAGATAGGTCTTTTGCTAAGGACTTACCTATCAAAAGTAACTAAATTTTCTCCCACAAAGAGACATGAATCGCGACAGAAATACCTGACTTGGTTCATAACTCAAAAAGTTTGAGCAAAACATGATATTAAAAACATTTTATTGTTTTTAACCCATTTCGGAGAGCTTATAGCTACACTACGTATAGTAATATGCGTAATATTTATTACTAAGATGTACTAATCGGTTTCCTTATGTGCCATGAAGAAAGAAGCTGAAAATTACGATGTAATCACAGACAAAATACCAAATTTCTCATTTTCAGTACCAACATTGATATATGTTTGGGCTCGGCGATGGCGGTTGGTATTAGGCACTCGACGCCAAATATGGCTGCTTTAAGGGGATGGTGGGAATGAAGGAATGGTGTTCCAAGTTTACAAGGAAAAAAAATGTTTTTTGAGGCATTAACCACTAATACAGCGGGAAACAAACAATATTAATTTTTATGTAAATTAACAGACTATTTTTTTTAACCACGTTCAAAATGGGCCTTTTATTATTGCCGCTTCTTTTAAATAAAAATGTGATGAGGTCCCCTCTACTATCTCTGCGATGTTGAACCAACTGGACACTCGGGTCAAATTTCAGCAGAGCAATTAAAAGCATTCTACACCGGATCAAAAATTAATGATGGTGAAGTATGGGCACCAATCTACATAAGATGAATTGGCTGAATTCCCTCAGAGTACACACCGAATGTCCTCTTGCTAAAAATTCAAAGTGGGTGGTTGAAATCTTTTTTTGAATGAGAGATTTATTTCGCAACTACGGGTATCCTAACGCCAACATATCATAAGCTCTGGATAGAAAACTTACCCGAGGGCCTTCATTCACGTTTAATTCCATTTATTTGTCTATTATGTCAAACTAAATTCAATACAGGTAGCCCTCTTCATAAAATATGGAAACCAAATGTCAATCGCGGTGTAACGCATCATTTTGGTGTTCAATAGACTTATATGATACGTGGAATTAGTTGATGCATTTTTCATTAGTGAAGGGAAAATCGCCGAGTTTTGCTGTATTATGCACATAATTAATTTCATTTCTCATTTATAAATCCAGAGAAAACGTGAAACAGCGAATTTTCCATGGACTTCGAATGTGCTGCAAAGAATTCACTAAAGTCAAGCGAAATATTTTCTGATGCATGCAATGCTTTGTACCACACTGGTCTCAATCATCTCCAATCAACATCACCATAGGTCCCTAATAAAGTTCTAAGAGCACAGGGTTAAAAATACTAAATGAAAATTCCAAAATAGGTTGCGCTATTTCATTGAATCTAAGTTTCATTCTAGGATATGCTTATATGTAGTGTCAACAACAGAAGGATGGTGAAAAGGAAAAACGAATATTAAATGTGAATCTTCGTATGAATTTGTTGAGGAATGGGTTACTCATCATGCAATTAATATGAAAATAATGTTAGTAGGAGGAAAAGCAGAATATAACCAAGACATATTTACTTGCTTTGTTGTTTGCGAGAAGTAGCTCAACATAAAGGAAAGAAAAAGGTCATGGAAATGTTGTGGATGATAGGAGTGAATTGGAGGGAAATGGATCTCATCCCCTATTTATACAAGGCTCATGAGTTGAAAGTGAAGGCAAAGGATGAAGAATTCGAGATGTGTAATTACTAAGCTGAGGACATTGCCCAAAATTCCTATTTTTCCTTTTATTCAAGAAACCAATTTTATGAAGTTATATGTTCATTTAGGATCATTTATAGAGTAATTAAGGCATTTTTTTACAGAATAAAAAAGCCTAATTTACCTGTTTATGCCTTTTTCTGCTGATATCGCCTGTTTAAAGGCCCAAAAAAAGCAATAATTTTCTCAACGTCACAAAACTTCTCTTTAGTGCGGTGCTAGTCTAGTATTTCAGTTTCTTTCTTCATATTTTTTAATCTATCAAGGTTGAAATAATGTCATTAAACATGCATAAAGAAAAATCATCAAAAGTATTATTATATAAAGAATAGGAAAATAACTACAGTATTTTTCAGAGATCCGTACATGCAATGGTTACAATTGCCAAAAACTTGTTTTTGAAGCTTTATTTAAAGACTTTTAAGCTTTACTTTAAATAGCTACTGTCCGAAGTTGCTCTACCTTTACAACCAATATTGATGATCATGGGGAACATGGTTTATACTCCGCAGTACTGCAGAAATACTGCATTATACTCCGCAGATAAAATAACTGAAATACGTGAGGCATATGACTGGAATAATGTGCGCCTTTGATACATCAGATCGAACGTCATTTTCACCCTCTTAAATGTAAGCTATTGCATCCGATTTTGCTCACCTTTTATACTACGTGTCGATTCTGTCTATAGGAAAATTAAGCCATCATGGTGCATTGGTAGGTTTTCTATGGGCAACAGAATATCTGTATGAAGCAGCAAACTGCATTCTTGAATCCAAAGCTGTAGAGTTACATCTCGGTGTCGATGCAGATCCTACGTTTATCAGATGCAATTTTGGTTAACTACCATCGATTATGTAATCGATGGAGTGAAGTGGGTCATTCCATTTTAAATCGACAAATTTTTCAGAAATATCTTGCTTCACCACCTCAGATTTCAGCTAAAATTGGTGCATATATACTGTCAACCTTCCTGAGCAAAAAGCCGTTCCCTGTTTTCGCAGAAATAATTTCTTCCCTGAATGGCAGGCATGCATTGCGTTGACCCCTGAAAATCGTCTTTTTACACTATTGTCCCACACTGAAGCCCTATATATGGGACATATATGGGAAATATATGGGACATACATGTTGTCCATACTTCTCACATATATGGACCATATATGGAAATATATATGGAATCTATAAAAAATTGGCCCAATGGAATATATGGACCATATATGTGCCCATATATGGACCATATATGCAGCCATATATGGTCTATATATGGACCATGTATGTAACCATATATGGTCTATATATGGGCCATGTATGTATCCATATATGGTCTATATATGGACCATATATGAAGCCATATGTGGTCTATATATGAACCATATATGTAGCCATATATGGTCTATATATGCACCATATATGGTCTATATATGACCCATATATTGGATATACGTGTATCATATATAGGAAATATATTTGTCATATACGGGAAATATATGCATCATATATGGGAAATATATGTATCATATATGGGGAATGGATAGGGTTTCAGACACCAGGAAATTAAAAAAATGTATTGTAACGAATTTTTATTTAAAAATAATTAAAAAGCAATTTAAAAACTCATAGACGCACATATGAAAGAATCGAAATCAATCAGTTTGAGTCATCAATATCTTTTCCTCTCATGTGATGTCTGAGTTCTGCGGCTTTGCTATTAATGACAGCTCCGAATGCAGCAGGGTTTATTGTCGTCCGTTATGGCTGCCGAGGCAGACGAGGTCCCCATCCCTAATCAGGAATAAATATTTATTGCAATACAATTAACAAGTATTTTAATGTGACAAGCAATCTAAAGATGACAAACGATTTCATTTTTTTAAGGAGTTGTATTTGAAAATTAGAGAATTAATTATATAGTAATTCATCCTTATTAATATAAGTCCATTGGAACATATCAAATAATAATCCATTCTAGTAACTGCAGACTGCGGCAAACAACTGTCAGGTCAATCCATATTTTTACACGTGATCGTTATTTCATTCCACGAATAGGTCAAATAATTAAATTTATATAACTTACATTTGCAATATCTTCTTCCCCTGCTGGTACCCGGCGAGGTTTTTCATTTTCACCTAGTATTTGTCTAAGTATCCTCTCTGCCTTCATTTCTGTATCTATATAGGTAACAGAAGAGCATAAAAGTTATGTTGGAGATGTTTTGCGCGTGCAATAGTCTTACAAAATTGATAAAATAAATTTGGGTCTTACCTGTGATTCTAACTATGTAGGCATCGAAGACAGGCCACCCTCTAACAGGCATATTCTTTGATGCCTCCACTCAATGACATACGACTCCTCCGTATCTTCCTCATCTAAAAAATCCCTAATCCATGATGATTTTACGATGGAATATTTTCCTGCGTCTTCGACCGTTACCCATTTCACCACAGCGAACTAGTCCATTTATATCAAACTTGGTACACAAACGTTTACACCACTACGCCTCTAAGCTCCTTCGAGTTTGTTTTCTTTCTAGCAGCAATCTATGTTTCTATGTACTGTATCTAACGGTTGCTACGGCTGGTTACGGTTTATAAACAAGATTCGCATGCTTAGTTACATCATCATCAACTGGTTTGTTTGCTTATTTACGTGAGGATACTTTTGAAAAACGTCTATATACTAGTGTGATATCAAACTAATTGGCAAAGTTAGGTATTTTCTTGAATTAAATAGTACCCAGCACACACAAAAACCTTATCACTTAAGGTTTCACGAGGTTTTTCGGGTCCCCGTTTTCTATCATTGGAGAGTAAAAATGTTTTGCTCTCAACATGTTTTGTGCCAAATTGCGAATTGTTTTCAATTACGATTTTCCTTATGCAAAATGTTTCGATTAGGAACTCCATATTTCACTGATAGCCAAAGTAAAATCATGGAAATCTTAACTTGGAATCGGAAGCAGAAAAATTTACAGTCTATAGACCCGTATATGACAAATATATCCACGTATATATTTCCCGTATATGACAAATATATTTCCTATATATGAAACAAGTATATCCAATATATGGGTCATATATAGACCATATATGCCTTCATATATGGTCCATATATAGACCATATATGGATACATACATGGCCCATATATAGACCATATATGGATATATACATGATCCATATATAGACCATATATGGCTGCATATATGGTCCATATATGGGCACATATATGGTCCATATATTCGATTGGGCCAATTTTTTTATAGATTCCATATATATTTCCATATATGGACCATACATGTGAGAAGTATGGACAACATGTATGTCCCATATATTTCCCATATATGTCCCATATATAGGGCTTCAGTGTGGGTAGTTCTCAGGAATTGGACCGATTTATACGAAATTACTCACCTCTGAATAGATTCAGGTATTTAAAAGAAGCCATGTTCTAGTTGAGAATTCGCATATTTTCATTTTTGTATTTCGAATAATTTAACATTGAAAGCCCATAAGACAAAATTTGGGCTTTAGGTTCCCACACTGAAGCCCTATATATGGAACATATATGGGAAATATATGGGACATATATGTTGCCCATACTTCTCACATATATGGACCATATATGGAAATATATATGGAATCTATTAAAAATTGGCCCAATAGAATATATGGACCATATATGTTCCCATATATGGACCATATATGGAGCCATATATGGTCTATATATGGACCATATATGTAGCCATATATGGTCTATATATGGACCATATATGAAGCCATATATGGTCTATATATGGACCATATATGAAGCCATATATTGTCTATATATGGGCCATATATGTAGCCATATATGGTCCATATATAGACCATATATGATACCATATATGGGCCATAAATGACCCATATATTGGATATACGTGTATCATATATAGGAAATATATTTGTCATATACGGGAAACATATGTATTATATATGGTCTATATATGGACCATATATGAAGCCATATATGGTCTATACATGGACCATATATGAAGCCATATATGGTCTATATATGGACCATATATGATACATATATGGTCTATATATGGACCATATATGAAGCCATATATGGTCTATATATGGACCATATATAAACCATATATGGTCCATAAATGACCCATATATTGGATATACGTGTATCATATATAGAAAAAATATTTGTCATATACGGGAAATATATGTATCATATATGGGAAAAATGTTTCATGTATAGGAAATATATTTTTCATGTACAGGAAATATAGGTATCATATATGGGGAATGGATAGGGTTTAAAACACCAGGAAATTACAAAAATGTATTGTAACTAATTTTTATTTGAGAAGAATCAAAAAACAATATAGAAACTCATAGACGAACATACGAAAGAATCAGAATCAATCAGTTGATGTCATATCAATAGTGACATTCTTTCCTCTCTTCATGCGATTTCGGAGTTCTGCGGCCTTACTATTCACGACAGCTCCGAATGCAGCAGCGGTTATTTCATTGAACCGTTCTTTTGTTGCACCTGATGAAAATACAAAATAATGGAAAGTACAAAATTATTAGATAAATTTGCACGATCATGCAACAAAAAATTATATAAAAATTATTTCACCAAAAATAACCGAGTCACAAAAAATATAAGGGCTTGTTCCATCTTCTAATGTGATCAAAGTCAAGAATCAGGCTTTATTACCTACTATAACATCGTAAGGCCTCAATCAATTCTCCAAGTTAGACATATCACACCTTACTCTAAAGTGCATCATATCCGTTGATGACTTGAATACTACCTTTAAATGAGTGAACTTTGTCACTTAGATAACCTCATAAATTTGGAATGAAATATCTTTCATGAAAAACTCTCACTAAGGAATAATTTTCTTTGATGGCAATAAAATTTTTTAATAACATTCTTTTTCATTCATAATTAAAGTTAACTCCTTCCTTCTTACCAAAATAAATTTAATCAGTCAAAATAATTTGGGGTTTACGAATTTTCGACTCAATTTAAAGAAATATTGTGGTTAAATGCGATTAAGGTAGTCCCTTACGATGTGACTCTGAGTTATTTTGTATTTTATTTAAAAAGAAACTTGCTCAAAACGAAAAACTTAAACCTTCAACTACCAATAAGTCTTAAATGCATTATAGAGTGGCTTTGATAGTTTGCATTCCAGTTGCTTCAGCTTAAAAATTAGTAGATGAATTCAAAAAACTCTCTACTCCCAAAGTACCCATTTTTTACTCACCAAAAAGGGCTGACATTTTCTTTTCGTCAAGCCTGCTGCGTTGGATATCAGCACCAGTAGCCCTTTTACTTTTTCCTCCTTTGTAATTACTTTCCATGATTATTTCTAAGGGGAATAGGCTGACTAATAGAGTTCTAATGAACCCTGATGCGTTTTTAACGCATTTTGCATGTAGCCACACATCGTGGGACACATAAACCTCAGATCCGGCTAATATTTCAACCTATTCGGGTAAGAAAAGAATATGTAAATGGAATGGTTAAGTTGGAAATTGACCAAATAATAATAGACAACAAGCATTATATATGGGGATAAATAAAACTGCTAAATGCCTAACTCGTGTGTTGTTGGATGTAAACGTGGCATGGCATGAATTCACACTCTGTTTACTTCTTGAAAAATGATGGTTACAATAACCAATTAAATGCCAGATGCAAACAAGTGGTTTTCAAATAATTAATTATCAATATCCCCATGTGCCCTCATTTTAAGTCATGCACCACTACCTCCCACCACTCCGACTCTTGGTATCAAAATTTGGAGTAAATAGTTCAAGGATATTTAGTGAAACCGAATGAGGTCACTTCGGTTTCACCTAGAAAAATCTGAATACATATCTAACAAAATCATCCTTACCCCAGATGGTTGATCCATGCTCTTATAGCTCCCAGCTGTGCCATCATTTTTCTCTAGCACAGCATTCATTTTTTGCAAAACTGTAGGGATATCTGCATGTAGAGCGAATTCAAATTGCAATGAAATCAGTTTTTAAAGCATGTTGCAGGGAAAAAATCATTTGTTGAGGACTTACCTTGAACTAATTGCTGCTTTAAATTATCATTTTCCTTCTCTAAAATTTGTATTTTCTCCTTCAGCTCTTGAATTATTTTAGCTGAATCTTCCTTTTCCTAAAAAGAATCAATTATCTTATTTGGAATTGAAGTAAAAAAACATAAATGTTAAAATAAAATCATTTATACGAAACTTACAGTTGAACCTCCCTCCAATACAGAAGATTCGGCCAACCGACCGGGGTTTGCATCCGTTTTACTCTTCTTTTGACGTTTCCTGGGCTAGTGAAATGAGATTAAATGTTTGTAAGTAATCCATCCAATAAAAGTTTGTAAATCCATGAACTTAGGTTAATGGAAATGTGAGGCAAAAATAATATTTGGAGGCGTAACACGCAAGTAATAATTTTGGCAACATGGTTTAAACGCTGTTATTTCACTCCACGAATAGGTCAAATAATTAAATTTATTCGACAACTTACATTTGCAATATCTTCTTCCCCAGCTGGTACCAGGCGAATTTTTTCTTGATTGTCACCTATTATTCACCTAAGTATCCTCTCTGCCTTCATTTCTGTATCTATATATGTCACAGAAGAGCATATAAGTCATTTTGGAGATGTTTTGCGCATGCAGTAGTCTTAAAAAACTGATAAAATATACTTTTATCTTACCTGTGATGCTTATTATGTAGGCATCGAAAACAGGCCACCCTCCAACTGGCATTTTCTTTGATGCCCTCCATTCAATGACGTAAGACTCCTCCGTATCATCCTCATCTAAAAAATCCCTAATCCATGACGATTTTACGATTGAATACTTTCCAGCGTCTTCGCCCGTTACCCACTTCAGCACAGCGAACTTTTCCATTTCTATCAAGCTTGGTATAGAAAACGTTTACACCACTACGCCTCTAAGCTCCTTCGAGTTTGTTTGCTTTCTAGTGGCAATCTATGTTTCTATGTACTGTATCTAACGGTTGCTACGGCTGGTTACGGTTTATAAACAAGATTCACATGCTTAGTTACATCATCATCAACTGGTTTGTTTGCTTAGTTACGTGAGGATACTTTTGAAAAACGTCAATATATACTAGTGTGATATCAAACTAATTGGCAAAGTTAGGTATTTTCTTGAATGAAATAGTACCCAGCACACACAAAAACCTTATCACTTAAGGTTTCACGAGGTTTTTCGGGTCCCCGTTTTCTATCATTGGAGAGCAAAAATGTTCTGCTCTCAACATGTTTTGTGCCAAATTGCGAATTGTTTTCAATTACGATTTTCCTTATGCAAAATGTTTCGATTAGGAACTCCATATTTCACTGATAGCCAAAGTAAAATCATGGAAATCTTAACTTGGAATCGGAAGCAGAAAAATTTACAGTCTATAGACCCGTATATGACAAATATATCAACGTATATATTTCCCGTATATGACAAATATATTTCCTATATATGATACACGTATATCCAATATATGGGTCATATATAGACCATATATGGTGCATATATAGACCATATATGGCTACATATATGGTCCATATATAGACCATATATGGATACATACATGGTCCATATATAGACCATATATGGATACATACATGGCCCATATATAGACCATATATGGATACATACATGGTCCATATATAGACCATATATGGCTGCATATATGGTCCATATATGGGCACATATATGGTCCATATATTCGATTGGGCCAATTTTTTATAGATTCCATATATATTTCCATATATGGTCCATATATGTGAGAAGTATGGACAACATGTATGTCCCATATATTTCCCATATATGTCCCATATATAGGGCTTCAGTGTGGGTAGGTCTCATGAATTGGACCGATTTATACGAAATTACTCACCTCTGAATAGATTCGGGTATTTAAAAGAAGCCATGTTCTAGTTGAGAATTCGCATATTTTCATTTTTGTATTTCGAATAATTTAACATTGAAAGCCCATAAGACAAAATTTGGGCTTTAGGTTGTACTTTATTTCTGGGGTCAAAAGGTCATATTTCTTAAATTTTACTTACAATTAGTCTCCACAAAACGTACCACATATTTCTACCCAGGTACCAAATTTCATCCTTGTGGCATGAAAAAAGTGCGTAAAATCACGGGTCAAAAATGACACACGATCAATGGGACACTCTGTATGTGGAAAACATATAGGTTAAAAATATATGTTAAACCAATATATTCCCCATGCATGGAAAATATATGGGCTGAAAATATATGCCGACTCCATATATTTTCCATGTATGTAACATATATGAAAAGTGCCACATATCTTGAGGCCATATATGGACCATATATGGGGAATATATGGGCTGAAAATATATGCCGACTCCATATATTTTCCATATATGTAACATATATGAAAAGTGCCACATATCTTGAGGCCATATATGGACCATATATGGGGAATATATGGGCTGAAAATATATGCCGACTCCATATATTTTCCATATATGTAACATATATGAAAAGTGCCACATATCTTGAGGCCATATATGGACCATATATGGGGAATATATGGCCATATATTTCCCATATATGTTCCATATATAGGGCTTCAGTGTGGGTTGTACTTTATTTCTGGGGTCAAAAGGTCATATTTCTTAAATTTTACTTACAATTAGTCTCCACAAAACGTACCACATATTTCTACCAAGGTACCAAATTTCATCCTTGTGGCATGAAAAAAGTGCCTAAAATCACGGGTCAAAAATGACACACGATCAATGGGACACTCTGTATGTGGAAAACATATAGGTTAAAAATATATGTGAAACCAATATATTCCCCATACATGGAAAATATATGGGCTGAAAATATATGCAGACTCCATATATTTTCCATGTATGTAACATATATGAAAAGTGCCACATATCTTGAGGCCATATATGGACCATATATGGGGAATATATGGGCTGAAAATATATGCCGACTCCATATATATTCTATATATGTAGCATATATGAAAAGTGCCACATATCTTGAGGCCATATATGGACCATATATGGGGAATATATGGCCATATATTTCCCATATATGTTCCATATATAGGGCTTCAGTGTGGGGTTCTACAGGTTGCAACAGACTGGTTTTACGTGACATACACATGTAAAAGTTGTCAATAGAAATCATATGAAGTCTACATGTTATCAGAGGAGTTTTAAATGTACGTTTCGTCAGAATAAGTGTCTTTTTGTCGCTGTAAATGCAACTTCCAAAATTCATTTTTTCCTCAAGTTTAACCTAAAATTACACCAAGAAATAATTTTGAAAACTGGCCAGTTCTTCTCACCGTAACACTCATTCGTACCTAGTGTATGAATATATTAATGAACATGGAATATAAACGTTTCTCACTGAGAAAAGATCACTTGATAATAAATTTGGAAAAGATTGGTTTTTCGGAGCTAAATATGTCCATGTGGGACAGGGTTTAAAAATTATAAAAGCATTTTTTTTAGGTATTCTTAATGTCTTTTTTTAGATACAAAAACAATTGCTTTGTGTTTTTTAGGGGTTTGGGAGATATGATCGCAGTAAAAACAGTGCTCAACTCCCTCACGCATGGGCCGACACAGACTCGCATTCTAACAATACTATACTTTAACCATCATTAATCCTCGTGGGATTGGGTTTAAAAATTATAAAATCATTGGTTTAGAAATTTTAAATGTTACTTAATCAGGTACAAAAAGAAATCTTTCATTTTTATGAGGGATTTGGAGGAATAGTCGATATAAAAAGTGTTCATTTTTCACAGGCAATGCGCCTCATCACTCGTATGAATTCCTACAATACCATTTCTTAACCTTCATTATCTTATTCACACCGATAAAAAGTATGAATAGAGGCATTGACACTTTGTAGAACGGACAGAAATTTGTTACTGGATGAACAATTGCCTGGAGGTTGAGTTGGTTCCAGAGGTCCTGACCTCGTTGAAAAATATCAGTAACCAATTGAAAATGGTTATTTAAAACAAATTGAAAATTAATAATTATAGCTGGTTCATATCTGAAAAAGGGCCTGCGCGTGAAAGACAAGTTGAAACTATCATAATGTATAAAATAGGCTTGAAATCTATAAGCCCAGCAAGAAGTATTTTTGTTTTAAGCTTTTTTTTAGCAGAAAATTACATTTATTGTCACATTTATTGATTGTGAAGGTAAGATTACTGCTATTTTTTCGCGGACAGTTGAGTGAATAAAGAGAGAATCGCTTATTGTCCAGAATTTTTTTTCAGCTCCTACAAAATTTATTTTAATTTGTTAATTCGTCGCATTGTTGCCCGTTTTTCTTTCTGACCGGGGCGAGAGAGGTCTCAAATATATTTTTTTACTTCCAAATGAACAGCTAAATGAAGCTGAGGGGTAAGCACCAGGATCTTCCATTTCACTTCCTATTCTTGTACCCCGTATTCACACCACCCGGTACAATACGAATTTCAGTCACTAGTACCTCGGTCCCAAATAACGGTAAGTTACAACAATATCCTACAAAATAAGATGTTTCCAGATGAAGTGATGCCACTTCATTCATTTAGTACTGTCCAGGTAAATTCCAAACACCAACTATAGCACGATTGATAGAATAGTGAGAGAAGCTTGGAATAAGTACTGAGCATACAGATATTTATGCACATTTATACAGTAGAGCACTGATAATCGGTTCTCTACTGTTTTCTGTATTACGCATATTTTTTAAATTCTTTAGCTACTTAGAATTTTCCTTCCTTCAAGATTCCTGAGGCCAAGAGAAAATAATGATGAGAAGTTTTTAGAGTTAATAACGGATAGCGCATCGTGTATGTTAGAAACTGAGCAGGGATTGAGTCTTTTACCCCAAGATGGTGCATGTCACATGACCGCATATGCTCTACACAGATTAGTAGAGGAGATTAGATCTAAGTTTCCCTATGTAAATGCTGTGATTTCAAGCGTAATAACAATATTTTTGAAGACGCCATACCATACTGCTGTTATTAAATTGATTACCAGGGACTTCGGTTGCTCCAGGACCAACAATGACCGAAGAAGAGCTTGCATCACTTAAGCAATGCCCTATCACCTCGCGTGAGGTCTAGAAGTCACATTCGTTCTAAAAATAATCCTGACTGACTCTCGGCATCAGTTTACAGGAGAAAATTTAGAGAAATATATTGTAATATAACTTGAAATAAGTAAATATTTTGTGATTTATGTTCCTTCAATTTGTAAGCCAATTTTATTTGGAGTTTTATCCTCTTTGCTCTCCATCAGTTTTACCAAAAAGTAATCGTGTATTTCAGCCCAAACTTTAGATTTCAGATACTTCTTTGTGACAATAAGGCGCATTATGTTTCTAGCTGGCCGCAGTGGCGGAGGAATGAAGTCTTCGCCTGCTAATCTTGGGATTACGGGTTCGAGTCCTGCCTGGGTGGGTATTTCACCACCAAAGGCGTAGATTTACGTCAAGTTCTGTTTCTCTGGTCCCTGGAATACCTGATTACAGGCTTAGCCTCATGGGATTCCAGGACCGACAGAATTGTCCGAAATGCAAAAAATATTTTAAGCGACTATTTTGAAATTTTTAGTACCTATTTAGTCTGCCTATTTCTTCATTTTTAGTGCCTAAATGTCCTCAGCTTAGTAATTACACAGGACTCCCTTCACCCATGAGGAAATATCTCAATCGCTGATGGTTTTTAACACATGTTCCAAGGCAATGGTCAGAGACGCGTGGGATGAGTTTAATATTGAATTAAAAGGGGAACAACGTTGATTAGGAAAAAATTGGTAAGGATTTGGGGGAATGGTGGATCGGAGGTTGATCAAGTTCATGTTATCTGGTCCACCAACGGCTTACCAATGATACAAAATACCTTACAAAACCAATTAAAAATATGAAATGAAAAAGAACAAAAGAAAATTAAGTAATGATATTTTCTAAAATAAGAAGGTCCTAGTACATTTAAATAAATAGGAGGACCTAAAGTAAAGCACATGGAGCATTTTAGCTACTTAACTAGTGGTACATTGGAGGACAACGTCGTAGAAGTTGAAGTGTTGAAGTTGTGTGAAGTTGAAGTGAGAATCGCTTTGGTGAGACAAGCATGGGGATGATGATAAAACATTTTTGAAGAGGTAAGTAGGATTTAATCATAAGAGCGCGTAAACGACAAAGATCGTTTCGCACCACCATTTTTGAAATGTTGTCACTGTTATGGGCTGTATCAGCCCTAAAATCTTCAGTGCGACTGTCAGATGACTTTTATCCATTGCTTATATGTTCTAATGCTAAAACTATTACACAGAGTCTATGCCCAATCACGTCTTTTAAAAACAATATTACCCGATTGAGTCGGTCAGCGTTATCTCCCAAACCGTACTTAAGATTCCCCGTAAGTTCAAAACTATTCCGAGCATCTTGGTACTTGATACACACCGACACGATGTTTTTAACAACTAAAGACGTATCACATGTGTCACGCTAGGGATGTATCTTATTTTCAGTAAATAAGAAAGTGTGCGTCAATGCGCAATGGCCTATCCGCAGTCGGGCAATGGCACTGTCTTCCGAGCCGAAATATTCGGTTTTATCTCGATTTTTTGAAGATCCTGAAACTTTTTGTTACCGAGAGGTAAACTTTAAGGAAAAAGGACGAAAATATACCACTTAGCAGCTTTTGTGACGTGGGTAGTGAGATGAATAGAGAAGGTGAGTAGGATGGAAAATAAGGGTAAAAGAGAAAGTGCTGGGGATGATGCGGAAAGAGATAAGGTCAATTAAAATCATGCTCAATGCTTCCATGCATTTCATGCACTTCAAATTTTTGTAGCTCATTCAAGATTGAAAATTTTCCTCAAAATTGAAAATTTTCCCCAATCCGTGAGGAGATTGTCACTTGTCAGTTGGTATTTATATTAATAATGTTTCGATAGTACAACCCATCATTCTTTTCAAGACATTTCATCCGTCCAATTTTTTAGCACCTTCTTACAATTTTTAGCTGAATAAATTAAAAGAAGACAGAGTAAAGGAATGAGTAATAATAGACGAGGGTTTTTACGTGATATCATAGAGTGATAAAGTTAACTGAAAAGGGGGAAGAGAAGAGTAAAGGGAGAAGAAGAGCAGTTTAAATAGATTCCTGAGAGGGTATAAAGTCAAGAGAAGGGTAAAGGGATAAGAAGAGCAGTTTAAATAGAATTCTGAGTGGTAGGATATGCGCAGATCTAAAGGGAAATATTGCCTGAAAGATCCAGCTAAATATGATTGTTTAGAAGATTCCAGGGCACTGGCTACGTCTAGAACTACTTAAATCGGTTAATTACTAATAATAAAGAGCTCATAACCGAATCGCACAGCGTTTGGATAACAGCAGATAATTTCCTTCGCCGATGGATTGCTAAGATCGTGACCTATAGCCATATTGGATGCGAATGTAAAGATAATACATCCCGAATCCAATAATTCGCCAGAATAATTTGAAGTTCTACATTACATTATCCTTCTAAAAGCATAAATACTCTATTTCTGTGCCATTCTTTGAAATAACTACAATCAATGCTTAAATAAATTAACTTCAGCGAATTTGACAGCTTAACCAAATATAAACTCAGTTACATTCCGCTGTTATGGATAGTGAAAATGAACGAGTATGCTAAACATTGCCATAGCAGTGTGCCCTCTGATGCAATCATCTCAGTGGAAGTTAAATCCTTCGTTTACATAAGTATGGAGGCGAAAATTGATTATCGACCGTGATGGAAGTCATCAGGGAAACGGGAAATGCCTCGAGTGGAAATATTATCCCAGCGTAGTTCATATCCTCGACAATATCATCTTTAGCTTAAGTCACACTCGAAGAAGAGAGGTTCCTATCCTCTACCTAGGGAAGCAAGGCTTCACATCAATATCTTGTACAACTATAATTAGGCGACTAATCTTCGATGTCATCCAATAAAATGCATATATAATCATTACATGCGAAAACTTTTTGAAAACTGGATGTCACAAATATAACAGGAGGATAGTGAGTGAGATGAAAAGAGATGAATGGATGAGATATTTCATACTCTCAAAGAAACCACGTGATAACTTCATAATTTTAAACTGCAACCATTTTGCATATGGCAATAACAGACATAAATTTATGTGCACGTAAATTAAACACTGAAATATGGCAAGCAGCTAAATCGTGGTAGATTATCTGAGTCAGTGTTAAGCTTCCGCGTAGAAACAAAGTACCTACTGAAAATATGATAGTGAATGGAAGATAAAATTAAGAAAACTTTCATTCCTAAAATCAATATAGAAACAACGAAATGACACGTATTTCACTCCATTCATTAAACAACAACTGGCATCAACTACTTTCACAAGAGTTATATTACTGAAAAAATACTAGTTCGTCTCTCCAAAACATTTTCAATACACAAATTCTAAATTTTAGTTTCGAGATCTACAATCACTTTGACAAATGTTTAAGTATACTAGATCAGCTTAAAATAAAGAAACTACCCACGCTCGGTGTCAATAGTAGATGACCACCGAAAAGATGTCCTGAAATGCTGCATGAAAATGGCGAATATTAGGAGTTTCAAGAAGAATTGAACGCAATTGAAGCAATGCAGTCATGAGAATGAACCAAAATTATGTATACAGAGTCTGTAGTGTAAGAAGGATTTGAAAATAGAAGAGAGAAAAGAGAACAAAGAAGAGAGAAGAAAGAGAAAATCAAAACCATATTCGCCAATTTATTCAAAAGGACCAATAGGATATCAATAAATATCTTGACTGTTCCCATACCGACCGCAAACGAACGTTTTTTTGTGTTCCTGAAGACTTGAGTTTATGAGCTGAATTTTAAAGTGGCAGAAGGTAAAAAGGGGAATAAAATCCATTCAAAAACTGTACACCAAGCAAATACACCAGCAAAGAACGGTTGACTTGGAGGAAAAATTGTGCAAGAAAGGGCGATAGAGTTGGAAGGAATGAAAAAAGAAACACAAGAGGCGGCAGCGACCAAGCAAGAAAAGAAGCAACAACTACTGGGGTGAGGGAGAGAGGGAAGCACTTACAGTTAATGAGAGTGAGAGAATCTGATCCTGCCCAAGGCTTCTGGGTTCGCCGGGAAAGGAGGAGTCGAAGTGGAACAGGGGTGGTTAGGACGAAAGGCTATAGTACAGGGGTAACGGTGACGGTGGGATTATCTGGAAGACCGGAACAAGTGAAGGGGGAGGTAGGGGATAGCGAGGGTTAAGCGGAAGAGCCTGACCCGACCCGGGAGAAAAAATGGAGAAAATGAAAGCAGGTAGGACGCGTGCGGAGGAGACGGGAACAAAATGGATGAGATCGTTGCATCTTTCATGGGTTTAGCACTTAAAAAAGTGTCCTGTGCGGTGGTTAAGAATGTAGATGGGGGTGTTAAGAAGCAAAGGAGTAAAGGAAGCCATTGTTAGAGAAGGTGATAGGAGAGTTAAGGGAAGGATACGTAGGGAAATTTCCTTTTCAAAGATTGGAGAAAGTTCAGGGCGATATGCAAACTCCTTCTCTCTCCCCAATCCCCAATGAGTCACATCTCCACCCCATCCCCTTTATTCTTGTTCTCCATCTTTTTTTCATCTCTCCTCTATCCTTCAGGCAAAGTGGTGCTCCTCTTATATCGGGATTAATCGGGCTTCAGCCAGAATTGCGATTTTTATTTTTTTTCCGAAGGGAACGCACGAGGAGTTTTCGTTTCAAGAGAAAAGGAAAGAACGACGGCGATAAAAAAAATAATGGAAGGATCCCCTCGATACCAATCGGCAATGTTTTTGTCATCCGCTTACATCCTTCCGTTCGTACCTCATTCTGTTTCGCTGAATCGTGAGTCCGACTCACCATCAGACCACTCCAACGATGGATTAATCATGAAGATGGAAGGCTTGTGGATGTGCCTTATGTGAAGGCTGTAGGAGATAAAGCCCAATTCGTACCAGTTTCTCCTGGGGTATAAGAGACCTAATTGATCGCTAAACTGATAGCCATTGCTAGGATACCAAATGGCTGGCAGTTGAAAGAGATCCTTTCTATATTTACGGGAAATATGTCCGATGCACTTCAATCAAAAACGCCTTCGTTCAAAAGACCCTGGATATAATTCGGTATTAGCTAGCCTTAGATGCAAATTTCAAGAGTAAAAGCAGAAAATTTTTACCGATTATTGAGTGCTTTGAAGATGGAATTTTTCAACGAGAATCGATCTAACGCAATGCACTAGAGAGGTATAATTCCAATTAGCGTCTAACTGGAGATTTACCCGATATCAGCCACCATTTTTCCCTATAAGAACTACTTCAATCCATTGAACTTTTAACAAGAACCATGATAAATAGAGTAAATACTGAATTTCAATGACCATTCATATAAATAAATTAATAATTTTATTACTAAAATAGGTACCATAAATCATCGTGAATAATTTTTGCTTGGGTAGATATTTATAACTTTTAAATCACAAGTTAGGTAGCTATGAGATTTCTGAAGTTTGACATGAATATTGCAACATAACGTTATACCATGAATATTATTATTTTAATTTCATATACTTATTTCAACCATTACAATGCAGAAACACTAAACACCGAATTCGTGGCTTACGTTAAATCTTAATCTGAAAATCCGATTTTAACGAAAAGGATGCATTTTCAGTACTATTTACAAAATGGAAATTCATGTAACGAACTAAGAAGCATTCTTCCTTCATTGACAGCACATATAGTCGCAGAATCTTCAGAGGACAAATATCTTGGTTATGAATCCGCTTAGACCCTTTTAGTATCACAAGGGTCCCACGTGGAACGTGTTAAAGGGTACATAAAGGACTTGATTGATAACCAAAATCGGATAGCCCGGCCGAAATAGTAAATCTGGCTTAAACCCTCAGTTTCATGAAGGGTCCAATAAGAAGGGATTTGGCCACTGAGACACACCGGGAAAGGAATGCATAATTCGCGATTGCGTCACTTCCTGGAATCCACTATTACACCCGGTCTGAAGAGCTATATGTGCCAGTTCATTTAGCCCAGAGCGAATGAATAGCCCTCCCTGATAAATTGGCGTCCGGTAACAGTGAGGGGTAGGGACAACTCTCCAATTTGTGGTGAGTCGTTAACATTACGGTTAAGGAAGTCCGAAGGAGACAATTATCTTAAGAGGATCTTAACTTTGGTATTTGTTTTTGTATTCCAGCTCCCCCAGAGCAATGGGGTGCTACAACCCGAGTGTCCGAAGACCCAGAGTTTGGACTGCCGATAAGAAATTTAACCGTTCCAGTCGGGAGGGAAGCGGTGCTATCCTGCCAAGTGGATCATCTCGGGAAATATAAGGTAGGAGAGTAATTTTGAGGTTTTCTTCATAAATAAGCGCAGATGAAAAACCAAGATAATAATGTATTCCACTAAGAAATCAAGTTTATGTGCAAAAGCTATTAACTTGATAGGTCGACTGAGTCGCCAAAGAGTAAATGACTCTTCAAATGTATTCAAAGTCACATTAATTCGTAACTGAATGATTCATTCTGAATCAATGTCACTACGTGGAGTTTTCATTCTAATTTCTACTCATATATTGCGTTATACTTATATTATAATTCTGGGAAAATTTGGAGCGAAAGATGGGAATATTGAAGAATAATTTCAAGGACAAAGCATTTTTGAAATTTGAGAATCAATGAATTGCTTGAGTATTATGAAAATGAATTTACAGGTGTGAATGCTACTTTGTTAAAGAAAATATTAGGGTAGAAACAAGTTAACTGGCTTTTTACAACAATACTATTATTTTTCCATGAAATAATCTGAGTATATATTTTCCAAGCTTGAGACAGGGAAATGATATTAATGAAGGCAAGAAATAAAAACTTAGCCTCCGTGGATTTTGCATTTCAGTACTACAACTTGAAATATAATAAAACAACAGGATTAAAAAAACAATAATTCTGAAAAATTCCGTCTTGAAAGTTAAATGTGTAAAACATGGACTTCCTGTATAACACGAAGCAAATTCAAGGATCCCGAGAAAATGTGAACATAAGTTAAAGAAGACGCCTATACACATACATTTACAATGTTCATATTAATTGTTCCAAACATTTTAAAAGAATACTTGCTGTTTCCAGCAACTTTGTCTACAACGATCTAGAAACTGGAGATCTGCTGAAAAAACCTTTGACCGAAGATGGACTAAGAAAACCGAAGTCTCTGGGAGAAAATCTGTGAGGAGGCCACACTACCCGCGGGCCCTAGTTTACGCAACGCTGTCCGAAAGTGCTTCAGTAAATATAAATTAAATTTAACTGAATCTTAATGACCCACAGTTGTGAACAGGGATTGATAAACTTTTAAGATAGGTGGGTTTTATGGCCACATGTATGCCATGAAAACATTAATAAATTTGTTTCTTTAATATTTACTTACTTCAAGTAACAGAACAAAAAATTTATCACCCCGAGCTATAGATTGGAATAAGTAAAAAATCTTACGGCGATGTCTGATTGAAACACGTAGCGAAACTTTTATACTGTAAACAAAGTTCCTACCTTAACTTCGAGTTTCTGTACTATGAAACGTGGCCAGACGAAGGATTTCCGCACATAATTTCTGGTGCAGATCCTCAAAAGTAATTTCGAAACTTTTTTCCCTCTCTATTCATTGTTCACCAGGCAAGCCAAGGCAAACATAAGGAAAACCCTGATGAGACGCGTTCACGCAAGACTTTCTTAAAAATGCACAAACAGATTAGATCATGGGTTAAAATTACTTTATTCTTTCTCGTCTCCGGTTCTATACGGGGGCAATGGCAAAGTTTCCGTCGAGTAGGTGATGCCACCTGGAGAAGACTTAAAAGTTGCCCAAAGTTTCATGAAGGAGAGTTTTAGGTGGAGGTCCTCCTTCCCTGTTGACATAATACGAAAAGTTGTTCGTCGGTGCCGTATGACTTATTTTCCTCCTTGAGTTTAAGGATTTTTGTCACAAAATAAAAGTCAGTAAACGCTCTTTGGAGCTATTATAAAAAATACAGGACGGGTAAGGAGCAAATCACTGATTGAACGGTACGGGTAGGATTTGTTGGAGTTCTCATACTCAAGTTTTCATTTCATTCACCTATCGGCTCCAGCCCTACGCTTTTTATCTCTTCAAGTGGCATATTTCCTACCCCTCTGCATAGCATCATCACACATACATTCGGAGGATTCTGGCAATAGGTATTGCGTGGTATTCGAACATAATTAAAAAAGAAGAAACAAAATTGCAAAATATCACATTTTGAAACACACGTAGGTTTTTAATATGACGTAGGTTTCAATGACACTACATTACCTTCAGGTACCAAATATCATCAATCGTGCGCTTTTATGCAACATTTTGCTCAATTATAAGCGCACACTTGATGTTTTATACAAGAATGTGATTCAGTGTCAATGAATCATATGTTGTATTAAATTTTGTTTAAAACCGGATTTAAACGCAATACTGTATCTTCTTTTCTAATCATGACACATTTTCTCGCTCTCTCCCCCTCACCCAGGATTCTACCCTCGATAACGACCTTCAGCATTCCATTTTCCGAAGGTATCTTTTCTATGTACCCCATTCTGCCTTCTAAAATCTGACATCAATCCTCTTTTCTACCTAGCCATGCTCAACACTTATTCGTTCGTTCTTCTTCCTACCTCTTCACATATTTTAGGCTTCTAATAGTTTCTCGTTACCTTTCCCTGGAATCCAGGCAAAATTACGCCACATATCAAGCTCTTTAATAGTCTTTTACATATATAGTCTATACACCTCTACATCACAGCTCAAATTATCGTCAGAGTCTATTTGTGCTGGTAAACGCTACCAATAATTCTTCAACAGGTTCTCATAACTACTATGGCCATCTTCGTGCTATGTACTACTCGGGTAACAAAATTGTTCTTCCTGTTCCAGTTGGTTCCCCTATTCTTCAATATTGATTTTTCCTATCTTTTTCCTCGATGTTCTCATCATCATCATCATCATGATCTGTCAACAATCCTAGGAATGGTTTGAAACAGCCCTCCACTAGATTCTTCTATCAGCCAACCTCTATATTAACATACCTAATTCTTCTTTTTTGCCTTCATCACAACTTGTTCCATACATCTAATACGAGGCCTATCTTTTCCATTCTTCCCGTTCACTTTTATCTCGACTATTTTCATATTCATCATCAAAGGGCGAAAATCCTAAGATTAATTAGCTGAAAATCTGGATTTGATTCTCTTATCTGCCAAACACATTGCATCTACATAATGCTTCTTTTTTACATCCTTAACTAATTGCTTAATATATATCATCGAGATTTTCCTCTTCGTTCTTCCCAGTCATTTATCCCTCAACAATTGTCTTCATCAGACCATCATGTCTCAAGATTACGTTGTCACAAGTCACGTAGCCCCGTTTCTTTTTATTTTAGCATAATTCTCCATTCTTCCAATCTTCTTAGGGTTTCTTTGCTAGTCTCTCCGTATATCCATTTTATCTTCATTACTCTTTTGTATAACCAAATTTTGAATGTTCCCAGCTTCGACTTCTTTACTTCTGATATTATCTATCCCCAACAGCAATAAAAAAGCGTGCTCCAGTGGTATGTTCCGGTGAATTATTTAATTACTTTTACGCTTTTATTTCCGGCTGTAAACATTTAACTTAATAAATATATTTGTAGAGCGTCTTAAATCAATTTTATTTAATATATCACTGAATCATAACAATGAATAAAATATAAAAACACATGAAGGCCTTTCTAGTATTTTAATGGAAATATTTTTGCGGTAACTTTTCTCCTTCCTCAGCAAAAAGAAAAAGATTGTGGAAAGGAATGAGCTAAGAAAAGTAAGTGGGGAGTGAGAGGAAATGGGCGGATTTAGCGAGGGTCGTTAACATCCGGAGATTCAAAAGTCTTTAGTCGTTTCATGTGAGCTATTTCTTGCATTCTCACGTCAATGCATGTCGCAGGCTTGGTAATGGTTTCGAAAAAAATTATCGACAGGTCGAATGCCGAATTAGTATGCACAGTGATATGAGGAGCACATTACGTGGAGGAGGGTTGAATATTCGTTCTTTGGGAAAGGAGAGTAATGCTTTGGCTGATATAGAATGAAGGCAGTGGTCGCACATCAAAGCACAATGCTAGTGAGGCTAGTGAGTCGGGAAGCGGAGTGGACGGTAGGTGATCGAATGGACATGAGTGTGAGTGACACTAATCCGGTATTGTTACAGATTAAGGGGTGGAAGTACTGCTAAGTGAGTGCCTCAGGTTAGTGAATTTAAAGATAACTGTGACGTTAGCGTGCCATATGTAGAACACAGAGGTAATTCGAGTACAATCATGTGATATAAACTCAGCTCAAACACCGACCGATGACGGGGTCACGCAATGAGAGCCAATGCAGAGAGCACTCCGAAAGCAATCATTCTTGGTACGAAGTCCGCGTTGCATCGCAATAAATGAGGAAATAATCAATTAACAAGAAAAAAGGGCTATTTGATAATGCACGGAGCTGGCCAAACTGAGCCACCATTTGTTGCACTGCATGAGTGGGTAATTTTTCAGACCGTAATTCAGCGATAAAAATTAATTTTGGTAACTGTCGGCAAAATGAAAGCTAAAGCTGTAATTAAATTATAAATTCATTTTTCTATCACGATTCAATGTTGATAATATAGCTATTTACAGCATCATGCACTCTGCAGTTATGCTTTAGTTTAAGAGGAAGCTTACATTTTTACTCGTTTACCCATTTTGCTTTCAATTTCCGTAGAAAAATTTTCGTCGCTAGTTGCTTTGCCGTTTCAAAATAAATATTATAACATTAAACTAGAGGAGAAGTCTATCCAAACCCTAGAATGTAGCCCTTCTAACTAAAGAAAAAACTATTTTTTTCATTTTTTAAATACACAATTCTTTTTTCATCAAATTCAATGCTGTACACATTATTCTACTATATGATGGTCAATAGTTAAGTTAACATACTCCCAACATATGTGGCTAAAATTTACCGGAAGAGCCTGAAAAAATATGCATAATGGTAATTCGGAAATTTTAGTCACTTAGTACGAAGAATTTACGACGAATGACTAATGAGTATAAAATCATCATAGAAATTGAAATTATCATTCACAACTTTAAACTCTTGATGGTATCAACAACTTTTACCTTAAATCATCCCCTTCGATTCAAAATGAGTACCAGATACTGGATAAAATCAGTTCCAAGATTATTCTATTTCCTGTAAATTAGTAAAAGAATATATCATAAGTTTATTATGTCATAATTTGTGATCGAATTAGAGCACAATCCATATCATCACTTATAGTTCTATAACGCATTTAACATAGCTATTTTAGACACTTGACTAAGCATGCAGTAAACAGGAAATTTACATCTCATCTATATGATGCTAACTCATATGATGACATCTCATCTATATGATGCTCATCTATATGATGATAACTAGCATCTCATTGATGAATCCGAAATTCGAGAAACGTAAAAATATGGATTAGGTTATCATTTCAGGTGGCGAAGTCAAGAAAGAAGAAATTGAAATTGCCGCACATCTGTGGTAATGTTGATAAAGAAGTGTATGAAGCCATTGTAATTTCATTTATTTTTACGTTAGATACATTGTAGCTCCTTATCATAATAAGTCGTCAATACTTTAAAAAAATCATTTTCAGCTTCCCTGTCGAATAAATTTTTAAGGATATCCGATTATCTCTGAATGCTTTATATAAGTCCTTCGCATTACTACGATCTCGAAGCCGTTCTGGACCTCGTCGATAGGAGTTGGATCGCCTGATATCGATTCCGGATATAAATTCAGATGGGTCTCTCTTTGATCCGACGGTTAGCGAGATTTACTTGGGTTAACATATAAAGAATTGTACGAAAAATCCTCCCCGGTGGCTCAGTTGACTGGTTTAAAAGAGCGATGGCAATTTTTAGAAGGTTTCTCACTTCGGTCGACGTCTAACTACTTCTTTTACAATTTGCCAAATAATAGATACCATATGCAGTCGTAGGTTTTTTCATAGTAATGATGCAGAGCCATAGATAGCAAATTCCATGTCTAATGATTAAAAAGAACAACGTAAAGTCCAATTCTTGGAGAGACAGTATTGTCCAAGATCAATTATGTGACTATAATAGAAATTAAGTGCTTTTTAATAACAAATTTTCACGTTCATAAGGACCAGGTTCATGCACTTCAGTCTGGGTTCTACCTTGCAATGTCGGTACGTCATGGCTCTACCAGTGAGTACATAGGAACACCACAAACCTCTTGTCTCATATACTACCTTGAATTCCAGCAATGTGAACGTTTTTCGCCAGGTTTGGTGGGCGTCTGTGGAACTCGGCGAAAAATAATAAAGCCTAATCCTACTCAATTCTAGTCTGAAGAAATAAATATTGCTGAATCGTCACTGTAATCAATACAATTATACTTAAAACGAACCAGATTTGAACAAATACTTATAAAAATAACTATTTTGGTTCATCTGGAAAGTTATAATGGCTTAACACTTTCTTAGTATGGATATAATGGCATGAGAGGAACGTTAATAACAGAATTAAATCGCCTTTTCCGTAGCGCTGAAAGTGTAAAGATGACGTATTTCCGATGATATACACGAAACGCTACACATCATCATCTTCTTATTCTTACTCGTTGCTCTCACCCTATTTAGTTCAATTCACAAAAATACTACTATTCTCCTATCATTCCTGCAAAAAACTGCCGAAATCGCCCAATAAATTTATCATAACTTTTGGTATAAAACTGTAAACTGTGATTTTGAAAACCTCTGTCAAAAAGCATCACGAGAGATCAGCATAGTTGGTTTTGAACTTACAGGAAAGCTTTAAAAGCTGTTTGAAGTTATTTTTTTTAAAGACTCATAAATGTATAATATTGTAATGAAACCTATGGCGCAGTTCGCGAATAGTTAACGAACAGTGTATTTCCTATCGTGAATGTAAAGCAAGAAGGAAAAACAAAAAAAATTCGTATGTATGAATGAATGCGGGCTATAGGATACAGAATTTTTAGTCACTCTGGTGGCTCTATTGACTGACTACAAAACCATGGCTTATTC
This sequence comes from Platycnemis pennipes, assembly GCA_933228895.1. NCBI lineage: Eukaryota > Metazoa > Arthropoda > Insecta > Odonata > Platycnemididae > Platycnemis > Platycnemis pennipes. Next base: position 71,804,953 of record OW121856.1, on the reverse strand, counting down.
CCGCACTCTCTGACCCATTTGAGGAAAAACAATGTATATTTCAAGTGAAATGATTTATAGTGAATAATTCTCGTATGATTTTTTTTACCAAGCAATATTATAGGAGAGTAAGAAAGAGTACCATCAGCAGCGACGTTCTACTTATGCTTAAAACCGTAACGGAGTGATATTCCTTGCTTCCACTCACCCCATCCCATGCTAGCTTCTCACGCTCTTGCACCCGACGACTCCTTAGCCTTTTATCGACACCCCAACTCCTTACCGAATGCCATTACTCCTCGTTCGCCGTTCCTGCCCACATCTCCCTCCAACGCCCCCAGAAAAAAACTCTAGGAAAAAGCTTTATATGGGCGACCCGAAATCGGAAATCCCTGACAGAACGAAGTGGAATGTTCCTGGTACCCTTCCTTCCTCCCTCTCCAATCCCCCATTCCTCCCCTCTCAGAGCCACGCATTTTGTCCTTTCCTTTCTTCCCTCCATCGTAAGGTCAGTGGTCCTTTGGGAGTGTTTCGCCGCATTCTCGAGGGGCACACTATCTGACCCCTTGCCGCGTCCGCTAAGGGGCCTCCTCCTCTCGTACAATCGAGGCGGAAGTGCGACAGACTGTAAATTCACCGCCAGTTTGAAGGAATTTGACTTTCTTTCGCGAAGTTTCATTCTTTTCAGCTCACCAGCTCACTCCACTGCGTGCGTGCCGTGACTTTAATTTCACTTCACCATTTTTGCTCATGATACAGCCGTTTTTCGCTACTTCAGCATGCCAACAATTTTAGAATAGTGTGCAGCCTCTCTTGCAGCATTTTTCTTTCTTTCATAAGTATCGTGATAATGTATGTACCTATATAGCTAAGAAAAAAATTTATTAATAATAAAATACATGCCGGATATTTCCACTACGGAAGGTTTCGCGTTTGTTTTGAGATCTTTCTGGCAGTAAAATGTATAAGGACGCGGAAAAAACTGACACAAACACTAATATGCTGAGTTATGACTATTTTCGCATCCATCGCTTGTGTGGGCGGCACAATAGATTAGTTATGACAAACTCAGTGTCCAATAATATAATACGCCACAATTTAGAGGAAGAAAGTTACTTTAATTGCTTTCCTTGGGATACAGATCCACCCTAGTTATATCATAAATTCCTTTTTGATATTTTACCGTTTACCTAGGGAAATTAGTGTTTAACGGTGAAATCTACAGTCAAATACCAAGTAACATAATTGTTTACTCTTCAGTGATACAAACTGGTATGGAGTCCCCATCTGCCCCATACTCTTATGGTGGCTTATATAAAAGCCATATGGATGTAGATGACTTGTTCAGAATATTAAACTCCTGGTCACAAGTACTTTATAGCCTATTCAATCACTAAACTTCAACTTAAGGTTATAAAGTTTACTCTTTATTGGCCAAAAATGTATTCTAACTCAGTTCAGAAAATATAACTTTTATATGCTGTTAACATAATTATATATAACAACATAATTATACATAAACGCACATTAGAGGATATTTTTTAAAGATTTTACAGTCTTTCTCCCTACTCTATGTCCCAATACCATCTGAGATAATATTGATTGATCACTGCTTTCGTGTTAACTTGCGATAATTTTGGAGAAGTATTCGTCTGATGACCTCATTAAAGAGAATATTGTAAAAATAATTACACGTATTATTATAAAAGTAGTAAAACGTTAGTAGAATTATGGAAATGTATTATCAGGAGTAAACAAATTTGAGCACTCTTTAGCCAGCAATAAATCCGTTTTAAGCTTTGTTCACAAAAGAAAAATATGCTAGACATAGTGCATGGTATGTCAGATAAAATTAACAGCGAAAACGGGTGTAAATTATTGCAGTACCTAGCATTCTATCAAATCAAGCTCAGATACACATAATTAGAATCCTTCAGCAATATCTAGAATTGTAAATCCATCTTGCATTCGATCAGCAACTTTCAGAACTGAACTTTCAGTAAAAGTGACTCCTATCAAACATGTTCAAGCATAATAAAAATTACGTCTTTACAAGGAATAAGACCTTAATCTTTATTTTCCATTCTTTTTCTGAAATAGTTACTCCACTACGGTTTAGTATGGGCTGAAATGATTCATGAAAAGTGTATCTTTAATTTAGGATCAACAAAGCTGAATATATATTTATTGATTTTTTATTCATTACCGTCGTTACGGATAGGCAACATAATCATTAGTTCAGACGAAAAAATCTGTTTAAAGCAAAAGAGCAAATTTCCGGAACCTAAAGCTAGGAAACAAATCAGTGTTACCTTAAATTTTATGCTATATTTCTCCATTGCCCTTGATAAAAGCTATATGGTTCGTAGACTCCTGCTATTGTTTAATCCTCCATGACAGATGTGACCCTCCCAATCAATTAACTCCTAATCAGTATGGATGCCACTGAATGTCATAAATAAAAAAGAACAGTAAATGTACAAAATATAAAAATATTACCTACATAGACTTCAGGAGTACCTCGGTCAGTCGAAGCACTGAAAATTTATTATTCGGACATAATTAGTCCTTTAATAGGTTCATTTCATTGGGTTACGTAGCATTAGTTCTGTTGAGTACCTTGGTTGAATTCACGATGCTAACATTCGCTGACATCTGAGTACAGCATTTCATTATTAATCTACTTCCTATTTTTCGGCTCGTAGGTATACGTTCGCGATAAACACCACATAATGTTGGTGATTTTATTTGAGTGAGTGAGAGGAGAGTCTGCATAAGGGTACACATTGTGAGTGCATAGAAGTTGACATTAAGCACCATCTATGAAGTACCTCAATCGCATTCTTCTTTTGGTAAAAGAATTATAGGCTTTATTCCGTAACAAAAAAGTACTTTAACACCATAGGTCTTCTTTCGACAGATATGCAGAAGATTCTAGGCTCAAGTAACAGCGATACACAATGGAACGCACTGACAAAGGCAAGGAAAACATTTCACATCTCCTCCCTGATCAGAACTATAAATTACCCACATATAGGTCAATAAGGAAAAATTCTAGGCCATTTGAGCAAAATCTATGGACTTGTTCTTGCCCAAGACCATCCTCGGAAAAAAAAGGGTAGTTATAAGTATCCTGCCTACAAACAATCGATCTTTAATCACGGTTTTGGACTAGATCGTAAAATCGCCATTAAGTCTGCACACTTTAACGCAACGCAATGTTCCACACATCGCCCACGTCCAAACCCTGGCAGCAAAAACACACCAAGGCTCCTGTGATATATTAAAGCGTCGTATTCTGCATATTTCACATTTAAAACGGCAAAAAATGTAAGAAATTGAGCCATGAGTGGAATTCCGCTTCCTTTACGAGGTTCATGGTTATAAATGCAAAAACAGATAAACCGAATAACAAGGAAATCATTCGTAAAACAGGACACTTTGGGCGAACTAACCTCAACGCAGTTCCTCTTTTGATACGTCCATTAATTAATTAACTAATACTTTTTCCTCCCCACTCCACTCTTATTTTATTGAGCATATTTCCCTTGAAACTTTGAATTAGTGGAGTTAACTAGTAAAATAAATTGCATAATTCGATATCAAAGACAAATTTTAAATTATTTTAAAGTACTTTTGAATATCACAAGAAAATAAATTGTGACCTCAGACCACACTAAGTAAAAATTAATTGAAAATATAATACATATGAAAAAAGGTAGTGATTCACATCACAATCCGTATAAATTTGTAATAAAATATTAGGTGCTTTGAGGCCGTTAATGCTCATCATGAAAATGTATGCTTAAAAAAACTATACTGTCAGCTATTCTTCATTTATTTGCGGAAGCAAAAATTCTACTTTTTAGCATTAAACTCAACTTTCAATATAAAACAAACCTGACAGAATATCTGCTCTTGCATAAACCAAAGCGGTGACCAATGGGACGCACTTCGGGCATAAACATTTTGACTCTATCATCATCATTTTTTTTTATTTAAATCATTCACTTCTCACATATCAAGCACTGCTTGCTTATAATTATTTTGTCTACCTTTTTACATTTCTCATATGCTTCAATTTGACGAATAGATCAGTGAAATCCTCATCTCTAAAGATGTGACTGTTAAGACAGTCTCTTCTACGCTTTAAAAATTTTAATGCCCAGGCAATGCACCCTATATGTTTTGGCATTGATCAATAGATTATTTGTTTTCAAGATGATGCCATTTCCTTTACCGTCCAAAAATGTGAAAAAAATATGCATGGTATTTTCGTGTTACATGGCCATTTTGTATTTCTGCACCACCTGCGGGCTTGTGCGAATTTCTCTCATTCAAACAATCTCACAGCCAGATATGAGGATCGGCGAAATATAATACCGTCCTTATTATAAAAGTACCAGATGAATATCAAATATTTAACTCAAGTAGAAATATACTCATAGAGGTATTTATGACTGAAGGATAAAGATTCATAAACATCGACAGAGCTATGGACTATATGAGGCATGTGGATGTGGAGAATGTCTATAATCGGGAATTATAGGCCCATTCGTTAACACAATGCAGGGTTTAGTTATTTATTTTTCACAGTTCAATGATATAACATTTCAACAGAGGGTGAAATAAAACTGGCCGAAAAATAATTTTCTACTAACTTCCGTCCCACACGGATGTAGGGACCTATTTAAGGCAGGGTACGATGGGATTATGAATAGTCTTATATCAGACTTGGCTTTATTGCGGTACGTGAGAATAGGAAATTTTTTTCCGTGGGAATTCATACACTATCGCTTCCAGATTAAGAACGTCTTATAAGGAGAGTACAAAAATAGCTGTGGATGGCTACACCAAAAGAAAACAATAACTCCAGAGTCTCCATCCGCGTGAATAATAGAGCCACAATACTTCAGTGCTATTCATTTAGTAGTGCAGAATTAATTGAGTGTACGACAGGACCAGCTAGTGGTGGAGGAGACGATGACACGCTGTTGTCTATCAACAGGAAGAGAAATAGTGGGCGGAGTTAATCGGAAAAATAGAACATTCGTCATCGGAATGAAGAAAGAGTACTCGCATCTGGTCGTTGATTATTCCTGTGAGAAAAATGGCATGCACAAATCTTGCCAAGAGAGGTAGAGCTGGCAAAAGCGCGACAAAGGTCATTTACAAGTCAAATCTCATTACAGTACCATTACGATGTAAATCACGAAACAAGGAAAATGTTTTTGAAGCCTGGCCAATGACCTATGACTAATGTCCAATGGCTTCCCAGGAAATTCTTGGCGTGACAACGACAAATTGCTTCCTAACACCTACTAGTGTCGGATTTCCCGGGTCATATACCTACCAAGTTATTCGGAAATTATAACTTAAAAACAAACAGATTCAGTGCAGGAATCCACCCAAACGACGGGGATAGACTATGAATTAAAATTTCAAATGATAAAAAGCATACGTGCTCTGGAAGCTCTCGGCATTATTACGTATGAATAGATCAATCATTCCTCAGCAACTTGCTCTTAATAGAGCTATTTTTTAATCGGTTACCTATACCAGTGACCCATGTAGCTAGTGATATGTTTCACAAATTTACGAGAGGACATTAACCGCATGCAAATGAAAAATTCGGCCTAATGTATTCCGTACTGAGATTATCGGAGGAAAATTCATCAAGCGTTCAGTCTTTGATTATTCGATCGTCCATCTTTCTCATTTTCTGCCTGGGTTTTTTCCTATCAACGCAACGTACCGCTATAGTTATTTCTTCGGTATTAATATGAAAATATAAATTCTGATCCGCAATCTAAAATGCAAAATGAAATCATCTGAGAAATAATGGCACTCATAACGAGCTTATAAAAATCACTAAAAAATTTTCCACACCGACGTCAATTTTCGACGAGTGGTGAGAATTCTTATTGAAATCAAGCAAATGCGAATAAAACCTAATTGCTCTGTTACCAAACGCTTGAGATATATACAAGATAAACGTACATATAAGGATAAAACATTTTAGTTCATGGTTCGGTAGGACTGGGTTCGGAGAGGGATGGTATTTCATCCAAACTCTTCCTGTACAGGTCACATCCACTACCAGAAGGCATTGTATTTGGGAATTAAATCTATTATCTATTATTTACTCACTATTTAAATATTAGAGCCTGTCTTGTGCATAGATAAAATTTATATTTTATAAGATAACCTATTTATCTCCGTAGAAACGCATCATAATAATTCCACCATTAAGAACTAATTAGATCTTTTCTGCAACACAGCGATGTCATCTATCTCTTTTCCTTCCTGCTTCCAACAGTAAACCCTACTTCAAAATTCCATATCATCTGCCTTCAATCCATTCACAAATCCTCTGCGTCTCCTTTTCGCGCTTATGTGGCATACATTCTTTTTACTCTCTTAACCATTCCATAACCTCCACAAACATCATCTAAACTAAAGTTACCTCAGTGGAATTCCTATAAAATAAAACCTTCTCTTAATTTTTCACTAAAGCATTTCCTCTCTCTTTTACTCTACATAGATTTAATATTCTTCTATAGAACGCCATTCCACATATCAAAGGCTGATTTATATTCATCTCTTTTACGCAGAGAACAAGTTATCGGTCATTTCTGTACCATGCTCTAAATTAGAGTTTCCATTTTATTTTCACTCCTCTGACCAGACAAAGAATCTCTCAGTAACTTCCACCTCATCAAATGATGCTTTTAATGAATCATAAATAAAGGTCACCATGAAAAATTATAGCTACCCTTGGACGTGGGAAAATGTATCTTCATTATTTTAATTCGCCATAGCTTTTGGTGTTAAATGTAAAACGAGTAGCTATAAATCCAGTCAAAAGCATTTCTAATGTAAGTTTGAAAACGATTGGCCAATTGTATGCTAAATGTAATCAAACAAATCTCGAAATAACATGTGAGCATTAAAAATTAGTGACCGCTAAAACCTATCCAGCAAAATAGGTAATTAATTTAATTTTCCACTATTTTGAAAAAGAATTTATAAACGGCTAGTTTCGTTTCATTTCATTTCTAATTTCGTTTCATTCATAGCCATTTTCAAGTCTTTCTACCCGATTCTCTTGAATAATTACTTGAAAATGTTGAATCTCAATAACACTAGCCGTCAATGAATTCATTTTGGAAACAGTGGAAGATTGCTTAGTTACTAATTTCCATTGAGAAGTTCCACCACCTCAAGCCAGGAACTGATACATTTAATATACTGATTCGAAATTTCCCCAATAGATTATTTGTACTTATGTTCGGATAAGAAATTAAATTAAATATAAAAAAAGTTTAAGCTTTTCTTAAGAATGGAATGTTCAAGGATTCTCGAAAGCCGTACTAAAATTATTGCTTTGGGAATACATCGTTGTGAATATCCCGGAGTTGTTTGAAAATCTCAATCCCATAATATCAGCTCTTTAATTAACTAACTTTTTTTTAAGATCGTTTCTTATATTTAGTTTACAAATAAAACGATACATTTTATTATCATGTACTTCCCCATTTCGCATTAGCAAATTCCTGTAATCAATTATGATTCGAGTCCCCAAAATGACTACATATTATTTAACCTTCCCTCAAAGAGTCATCACTGATTTTGATTAGAACTTTACGGTTAGCATCATCAGAGACCACTCCACGGGAAATTTGAGGACACAATTTTGAAAGTCAGCTCGGCCGATAGACCTTCCGAGACTCGCAGGAACCTCCACCGGACTTTCTCACCACTCGTCGGGAGATATTCAAAAGACTTGATCATCAGCAGGATTAAAATACGCCAACGAAACAATAGTGGCCAGTTTGACCGTCCCCTTCCACTCATTTCAAGTAGATTATTAAGCATCTCTTGACGTAAAAGTGACCTTTTCCCAAAAGCCGGTTAATTATCTCTCGTTCCCTCTCAAAAGGGGACTACAAAAATTAGGTAAATGTACACAAACGGTTCCACCTATGTATTTCTTCATACACATTCTCAATTCTTCGATTTTTCATTCTTTCGTACTTACTCGGCAGATTGCTGGTTTACGAGAAGTGGAACGGAAGGCCAAAGGGAAAGCAAAAGGATTGGAGGTGAATTTCTTTCAGGGCCGCACAATGAGGAGAAAGTGAGGCAAGTTGAACAGAGGATTTTGATAGAGGAAAAATTACAGGAAATATTGTAGCGGCTCAAACGATGAAAAGATTTTCGTTTCCGTTACATTCGACGGTATCCTTAAAATGAAATTAACTCTCTTCTAGCAACTCATAATCGTAGGAGATGCATAGAAATTTATTTTTTTAAAGTTTTATCCAGAGTAATATGGGGGAATAGGAAAAAGCGGAGAAGGTGGTAGTGAGTGGAAGAAGAGACGTCATGCGGGAAAGGAGTAAGACGAGGAGAGCTTGAGGGAAAGGTGAATGAAAAGGAGGACCCTGGTGTCCAGACCATGACGGAGATGAAAAGGTGAGCCGTCTGGAAGAAAGAGCGTGGAGAAGGGGTGGAACTGTCTAAAAGAGAGCCGACTGCTGGATCGGCAGTGAATGAAAAAAGGATAAAGATACCAAAATACACAGCGTAGGAGAGAATTCCATGAAAGGGGCGAATCTGAGGTCGGGAATAAAAAGAGAAACGAAGCAAGAGGCCAAAGATTTAAGGAAGACGGGAAGGAAAGCCAAAAGTTATGAAAACGAGCGGGATTGAAGTGGAAAGTGGTGTGATGAATCGAAGGCCACGACGCCCCGATGTATTTAATCCAGTCCGTTGTGAAAATGAACGGGTATTCGCATTATAGTGGAAGATTAAAGTATCCCTTCAAATATTAATTATACAACTGCACTGGAAATACTAGTGTATTTGTTAAAGTTGGAGAGTTGTACAAACATATGGCTGCAAAAGATTGTTTGAAAGGGAAGCTGAAATTAGTGACTTATTAGGAGAGATTCTTTTATCCGATTTGATATTGTTATTAGTCACTACCATAGAACTCATAAGCCCGCTACAGAAATAATTTTTCCTAACAAATTAAGGAATTAAAACTAACGTTGGTGCGGTAAAGCGTCTATTCTATTCGTCGAGAGCTTTCAACAATATTTTTTTAAAAGTACCTGAAGGCAACTGAAATACCCATACATCCCTTTATCTCATCATCCATACATCCCTTTATCTCATCCTTTCACCTCAATCATCTCATATACTGAAAGAGCCTGCAGTTAGCCAGCCTTTCATCCAAACTATAACGAAAAGGACATTTAAAGAGAACTGGATACACCTCATCGAAGCAGATACCGAAATTTGACCACTTTCAATAAACGCCTGTCATAACCCATACAAAATGAGAACCCATAAATATGTGTCAAGTATAAATAAGCAATCGTTACGAGGAGACTGTTATAGTAAAGTAGCGCAATTATTTAGATATGAATGCGCTAAGAATTATGATGCAAGATTCACTCGGAATGGAAGCTTTATAAACACCAAGTTGATATCCACACAATGAGTATGAGCAGAAGCAACTGACCAACAAAAGAGATCTGCAATATTTGTGGCCAGATGAAACTGCAATCGTCAGGTCGGTCTGGTCGGAAGAAAAAATTTGCAATTATGCAGGGCATTTCATTCTCGTCGAAAATCAACTGTAACAATTTTGCATGCCAACTACATGCGAATGTAACGCATCCACACTAGATGCAGATCGTGCAGATATCGTTTGGACAGTAGCCGCTAAATTTTAATTAAACAATTTGATGAAGCTGGCATGAAATAGCATTAATTATGAGCAAATTGGATACCACTTTTTACATCCCGCGTCGGGTCTGTTTTTCACGGCCAATAATCCTAAAATAGAACAGCTGAGGTTTCAGACTGTCGAAAAAATTAACGTACTTCCTCAAAATACAAGAAGTTTTTCAGCGTCAGCAATAGATAAAATGATGGGTATGATTCCAATGTATACATGACGTGATGATCACCTCAAATGCACAGGTGGTGCCCGGAAAGAAATTTTTAAACGATATTTTTATGAATTCTTCACTGCAAAATGATTATCACACGAATTTTGGGTGTAAAAATCCACTTTAGCGGTGTAAACCGGTTAATCGCGGCATGGTAAGATCACGATAAAATAGTCAATGAACTTAAATTTCATACCATTATTACCAGATAATAACTTCGATATTTAATGAATAACTAGAAACTTTGGAAAAACATTACTTTAGTCATTATATGAAGGCTTCTAAATAGCATATGCAACCGAAGGGCCTGAAGACATTTACTTCCGTAATCACTGCTTTGAATTAGTATTCAGTTTGGCTAAACTAACGTCTTACACGCCACCACATCTATTGAGCTAAAATTTGAAAATATAATGATTGACTTTCGGTGGAGGGAGGTGACACTTGACAATAGAAGCCGGACACGGTATCCAGTTCGGTCACGCGACGGTCTGGCAATCCAAAGGCCGCGGGCTCGAATCCCACCCAGGGCATGGATGCTGTGTAGTTGTAAGATCTCAAGCTACCTAAAACCAACAATCATTACTTGATAACGGAATCAAAATGATTTCGACAACATGGTCATTGTTATCTCCACGAAGCTGAATAATGAAATATATAAAATGTTCTGTTCTTTTTATTTTATTAAACTCTCTTAAAACGTAAAAAGAATCGTTGTCTTGCATTGACCCTTCTATTAACACCTTAAGGTTTAGTTTATGAACGATTTTATCGTTCAAACCAAAATGGAGGATGGTGCTTTTTCAATGATTCCATTCCTAAAGTGTGAATTTGTAGCATGAATCCATCCTTGTTAATCGAGTCCATTTTTGTCGGACTAAGAGTTTTCCTGCAGTTGAAATTTATTTTTGCCATTTGGAAAAGTCATGTACTTATATGAATTAACTTGATGTGATACAACATGATTGGGATAACAGATAAATGCACGCAAATATCATCCTTGCCCGATAGGTAATTTTCCTAAAATATAGAAGCAATCAGTCGATGCCTACATTTTAAAAAATCAGCTATTAATTTGAAAAATTCATGATACCCTTCAAAATTTATTATACGGTTATTTTAAGCATGTGGGTAAGTGCTAATAAAAAGCTGAAACCTAAAACATTTTGGGTTCACATCTTCTCTGTATTATCCATTAATGAATATAATTTTTTCATTCTATGGCCAAAGGACAAGCCTAGGAGTTCCTTTCAACTGACCTTTTACCCACATGGAATACTCTGCACCACCTTAAACTCCGAATACGAACTGAGCTCAGAGAAAATCGGATACTTATATTTTCTGCTTCCAAACCTAATTTTGAATCTATTGCATCATAAAACGCATCGATAATGGTTCGTTCTCCGAATCAAACAATCTATGGACACGAACTGTTCACATTTTCGGCCTGCTAAGAGGCCAAAAGAACGCGGGTTTCTCTCCGCTCTTCCTCCCTACCCTTCTATTTTCATCCTTGAACCTTTCCTCCTGATCTGAAGCACCTATAGTGAAGATAAAGACTGGGAAACACAGATGAGTACCTCTACACTCATGTGCGACAGCCTGAGCATGAACATGAAACCATGACTGGGTCGATAAACGATCCCCCAACACCCTCAATCTCAACAGCGTCCATCAACAATCTCAACGTATACCACTCCGCGTGGTAGGTATTCCAAGAATAAGAGACACAAACCGAGAGCGAACGAAGCTCATTTCACCTAAGGAGAGAAAAGTATGGCAACCAGACGACGAGGAGAGGAAGATATCACGATGGAAACCATGAGAATGCGACGAAACGCAAGGGGACGACGAAATACGAGAAAGAGGGAGACCGAGGGAAATAAAAGGTGTTTTCGGTAGAGAACCTGAATATGGGGGGGGGAGAGAGCGTCAAGGAGTGGTGCGAGAGGAGAAAGAAAAAATGAGGGTATTTTTAGGGAAAATATGTGTGGAACTTCCTCCCTTTCCGCAGGATAGAGGGGAGGTAAAAATAAGGGAAAAAATCGGGCAGGAGAACGGGATTTCGGCCCTTCGTTTCTATGGGGAAAGAGAAGCCCTACCAATAGCTCCCACTCGGCAACGTCCGAGACCTGTGACCCCTTTAAAAGCCTGGTAGGTGGGGAAGGGAGTGGTAGGGGTGGGGGGATCGCCGTTGGGGAAACGGGAAGGGGGTTCTCGGTTACCCCCCTCTCTCCCACCACCCACAATCGCCACTTCTCGCCCACGTGAATTCTCCCGAAACACCCCTCGACCAACAAAAAAGTCTCTTTCCCTCCCGACATCATCCGCGATGATCCTCCGAGGTGACCGCCCACGGCGCATCGAAGAATAAGAACGAATATACGCGTATAAGATGGCGAGGAATTCCAAGAGGAGAGGTTAAAAGGAATAGGCGCTCGAAATCAGGACAGTGTGCGATAAGTATTGCGGCGAATCAAATTCGATATGCTATTTTTATATAATGCTCTACTTGGTTTACAATCGTTCAAAGTAAATTTCGTATTGTAATTCTCTGGGGAAAAGTATTTTATGGGTTTCAAGTCGTCTTCCCTAATGGCGTTTTCAACATTATATCTCCTTATCTCATGATTTTTTCGGTCATCTCAACGTAGAATAGCCGAGTCGCATAACTTATCTTGCATCTTGCTCCCACCGTTCTCCCATATCTCACGTGGTTGATCCTACCAGTTGCAATGTAGCAATTATTACAAGAGTGGAATTTCCACAGAGGAAAAAATTTTCTCCTTGACAAGGGCTCGAACCCGATATCGAATGATTTCATGCTGAGTTCTAAGTCAGTTAAACTACCAAGGTATGCAAATTAAACAAAAGGTTTTTCGCAGCTAACTCGCAATCATTTGAATGTCATTTTTAGGAAATTCCATTTAGCATGTATGCTCGGAGCATTAATCAATATGAATTTGATATTTTTAATTTAAATAATTTATTGTACATTATTATAATTTATGTCGTATAATGCAAATAACGGTATTCCGTTCAAACATAAATATCAAATCCTTGACATTGGGTAGACTTGCTACTTGGGTTTGTATTATAGTTTATGCTGCATAAAAAATTCATTCAGCAACTCAATATTTAAGGCAAGAGACGTCCATATTGTAAAGCAGACGGAAGATGGGGGATAGAAGCAAGGAGGAATCTCAACTTGAAGCACTCCCACTCCAACCTATCCAGCAATAGGAAATGTTCCTACTCGCAGCCGCGTGCAAAATTCAGACGTCTTGATCCCGCAGGAGATGTTCCTTTACGGGCGTGTTACGTTTCCCTCGGTCACGGTCCCGGTGTATAAGATGTCCTTTGGACCTTCATGAATTCGAGCGCTGGAATCACGCGATCATCGACCTTGTAGTTACCACTTCAGATTTCAGGGACGGAATAAATGATGAGGGTACTTCCTTCCAACATCAGCATCTAAAATTACAACTTGACCAGGCCACGTTTCACCAAAAGGCTTGCTACGGGGTATGAAAGATGAAGAAGCAATAGATGAATGCGAGCACACTGAGAAGAAACCAAAAGATAGAGTTAACATAAAGGTTTCACGAGAGATATCGTAATGAACGTTTGCGTGCGGACGAACCTTTTGTTGGTCTCATTAACGGAGGGTTCTAATGTTTAGTTTCATTAGCTCATTGACCAGGAGGAATTGAGTTCATTATTTCATCGGTTGACAATTCTGTCCCAATGTTTTCCGTAATACTCTGCTGGAGCAACATCGTCTAAATGAGCACATTATTGCCATCAGGCAATGTCACCGACCGTTTAATCACCATGAGTAATAGACATAATTGTCCCATGCGACTGTGGAATCCAATTGCCGTGAATACCAATCTTTCGTGCACTCTAAAAAGACTTAATGAGTCAATAATGTTTTTAAATTTTCCAATCAATTCCGTCATCGGTGAAATTTTACGCTTCGACAAAACACTATCACGGAAGTTATCATTCACGAGCCGCTGGAATGTTCGCGATCGATCGCGAGTCATAGGAGAACACATGCACGTATAGTACGTTATAGGTGCATGCGTTTCAGCGTAACACCGACAAAATTATTTATCTTACCGATTAAGACCACATTCCAAAACCAATTTACTCAGTATATTAGAACCATACTGATGAATTTATAACCTTTTCTGTCGAACATACGGAGTTTTGCCGTTACATAGTTCATCGTAACACTCCGCCCTTTCCACACAAAGGAATACAATATTACTGAATAAAGCGTATGGTTTTAATCACGCCATAGTCCCATAAAGTCGAAACGTCGATTATCAACTAAACACAATAGCATAACGCTAGCACATTATGAACTATTTCCAATGATTCCCAAATTTTAAGACAAACGAATCACATTTTTATGCCTCCATACTTCTGCAAAAGTCACTAAAAACCATACAGGATAACATCAGAATGATGTAACAGTGGACTTCATAAAAGACGTACACTATGATTCTCACGAAAGAAAATGCTTACGATAATTTATGAAAATTATATACGAATTTATTTACATCAGTTATATTCGTGGTTATATAATAATAAACGATTTAAATTTATTTCCAATTATATTTTTCAAAGTTACACAATATAAAATACATCCAATCAACAAGGGCCGTACGATATTCGGGTGCATATATGCCACACTGTGATAAAAATACCTCAGTAGTGCCGAAGTATTGATGGCGACGATATTGAAAATATCGCACATACGTGATATCATATAATGCGTTAACACCAATAAATCACATTATTTACGACTCGATTGAGTTCAATCATGTCGTAGAATCGTACAGATCTACCATCGATACATAAATGCAATAAATATAATTTAGAAATTGCTTCTCTCAGATAATGATCAGATCATACCAATATTGATCAACAATGATTCTGACTGTTGTGACACCTCGCACTTTCCTGCGTTGAAATTCATTCCTTGATACAAATCTTCAACCAAAATGTAATAAACTTGAGAGAGAGTTTGGTTCTACTTGGTGTTAAATCATGGCAGCGACGGTATAGATTTATTCCATGCTAAAGTTCTTGTATGGAAAACACTATTTAAGGCACTTCAGCAGATTTTTCCTTCTTTCCGAATAAGCTATACTGCCCGCAAATAACAACAATGAGCTTTGCACTGACCCAAGACTGCGGTTTATACACTGCTACGTGAGTACCGCAATACTGCGAATCAAATAATCGTGATTTCCGTAATTTATCCCAGAATACGCAGCGGTTAAACAGCATTTTTCTTGTAAACAACCCAATACCTCTCCCTGGGTAAGAAAAATACATATGCTCCATTCCCTAAAGCATAGAATATATATTTTAAAAAACACGAAAATATTAAGGAAATTTTACCAGTTTCGACAGAGCTGCCATCATCGCTTCGCTTTTTATCCTCCGCATAAACGTTGGAAAGAATGAACAGTTCGGCAGTTATTTTCCAGCGTTCTTCCTTTAGAGTTTCTCCCTCCCCCTCCTGCATCCCCTTTTCTTTGCCCAGGGGATTGTGCCAGGAGCGAGGACGAGAATTCGACGGCGCGAGAAGGAAACGAGAAACAAAGAAGAAGCAATCCAGCGGCGGAGCAAAAAAGTCATTCCCCGCCGGGCGTTTGATTTCCGCGTCCATCCCTTTTGCCTCTACACATCGGGGTCTTTTTTTTCCCTTCCATTTCCCTTTCTGGGCCCTCGGACGATGGGGTTCAGTCCCTCTCTCTCTCTAATGCAACATACGCATTCGGCCTGTCAGCCGCTTACTTCCCACCCAGATTTTCTCTCACGCCCTGCCATTCGCAGTTAGCGTAAAGCACTTCAGCCCTTGCACCTCAAAGAGGTTCCATCGCGAACGGGGAAGTCGAAACAAATGAAAATATTCAATATTAATGTAACCAAAGATAACATGCCAACTACCCCGAGACATAAAATGCTATCCCAAGGTAGCTGATAAAAATACAAATGTAAGCAAAATATAGCGACATTCAATCAAACTGATGGTTGTAACTATCAATGAATAGTTTTTTTTTAAATAGCTTGAAATCTAAGGATGGAGAATTTCATTTTCATCGACCATCCTCATCTGTGCTTTTAACTCTGTAACCGCACGGACTCGGACTGGGAGGAAAGGTATAAGGATAGGAATGGAAGGGAAAGGAGGAAGAGTGGAGAGAAACACGGCGTCGCCATTATCCTACTCTTACCGAAAGACGACAAGGGGACCACGACTTAACGTCCCATCCAACGGACGGAGCACGGTACTCGAATGCCCTCCACAAAACTCTCAAGTAAAGGCCGGTTTACGAATGTAAAATATCTACCACTAACCTGGGCCCTTCAGATGAGAGGCCAGTACTCTAACCTACACCAACCTGACCCCAAGAAGAATTATTAATTATTCTTCCCCAAACTATTCATGCATTCAGACTTCTTACAAAATGCTCATACAGCAATCACACTAAAACGGGGATGTTTAAGTTCTATGGCCTCTAATATGTAAGGCAATGAATACCCAATGGTCGTAATAGTTCTTATTAAAAAACCTTTTCCATTGGAGTAATCAATGCCTTATATAGCAATTGCATTAATTTGCCAATAGTTCAAAAGATTAAAAGAATACATGCCTGTATCTCATTCTATAAGAGTACTTTTGAGTGATATAAGCAGAAGTTGTTAAGTGATAGAATAATCGAGTGGCGAGCTCGAGTCCAATAAATCTTACGATTGATCTGACCCAGATGATAAAAATTAATGCTAAAATTTGGGTCATATCAGTCGTAAAACACTGCCATAGATCCCCCTTTTTTCAATTACGTCATTTAAATTTCAAATACGATTCGTCGAAAAGGGGAACATGGTAAAGCGGGATATGCAGGTATAAATATCACAGACATGAAAAGAACTTTAAGATACGGTCTAATCTTCATAATTTTCTTTTGCTACCAGAGCACGTTTTCAGCCGAATCTTGGTGGATAAAATGAGTATTTGTACATACTTCAAAAAGGAGTATAAGCCTCATAGAAAATTCTTCCGAAATATCTCCTTCCAACCCAAGACACTCACCCCCTGGAGTGCTAATCCCATGGTAAATTGTGGGAAAAGGAATTCTAACACACAAGTGCTTTGAGAGAATCACGCTCCAGGAAACGACGGACCCTCGAGCCGTTTGAGTTAACGGAAATTATAAAATCAAAAGCTTGTCAAAGACTTTCAATAAAGGAGCTAGACTATAGTGCATGGCCTTTTGAAGTTCGTTTCTTTGCGGGATAGCGTTGCCTTTGAATCATTTATAGCACGATCGATATTAATCTGCTTCGAGTGGTATATCTGGTAGAAGTGAGCTCTATTTTCTCCTTCGATAATAATAATAATAATAATCCCTTCGCCAAAGCAAGAGGTACTTCGATACGATGCTGGGGTAATTTTATTTTCTCATTCTCAATTAGTTCCTTACAGAAAATTGAAATTAGAGTTTTATAAGAATAATATCCAACCAATCTATGACCACATGCTGCTTCTAAAAGAGATATTTATTAATAATCTATCAAAAACCAAATAATTTTCTAGCAATGATTAAGCAGCTTCAAAATACACAGAAGAGAATATTTACGTAAGGTTTCGAATAAAGAAGAGTCCCTTGATAAAACGCTTACCCTTATTTCGGCTAGGTATATGTTTAGTATATAGTTGCACCAATTTCTTCTTTTTCTATGACTTTAATGCTCTTTACTTGTACTGACGAGCTCTTCACACACTTGTCACCAGGTCATTTGAACGGCTGCTGCCGGCGTTTTGATTTCCAGCTCTGTTACCATCTTCATGCCTTAAAGTGATAGCGGTCGTGATATGATTTACTTGGTGATTTTACTGTGAAACTTGTGATTTGGTTTCGTGTTTTCCGCTCATATATGTATTATATATGTCCAAAATATGCCAATTTTACTTTTAATTTTGGCCTACATAATCATAGCAGGGCCATTATCTACACATTAATACAATTAGTCGCATTTACAACCGAATTATGGACACGAAATTAACCAAGAATATTATACGATTTACCGAAGACAGTGGTAAGACCTTCAATTATAAGTATATGGAGAGGAGACATGACCGATTACAAATGCTCAAAGAGGGTAGGTTGGATGTGGATGAAATGCGTATGTTGAGGTGGATTACAGGGGTGATAAGACTACTGGTTACAGTAAGAAATGGCGATATCAGAGGGACGAATAAATTTAGACCTCTTGGTAAAGAAGTGAAAGAATGATGACTGACGCCAGTCGTGGTATTTAGGTTAGTAGCATGATCTCGCAATCCAATCGTGGATTCGATTCCCGTTCAGGGCACGGATGTTGTGAAGTTGTGCCAAAACCATAGAGTTTACTAATGTTGTACTTGTCCTAGACGAAGATAGAGCTAGAGAAATTCGATAAAGTTCATAAATTTCCCGAGTCATAATATTAATTTTACGATGGAAATTCAAGATAAAGGGAAACTTAATTCAGGACATAACTATCTCCATAGCAAATGGAAAATTCATTTTTTTTTCGCAAACATTAACATTTTTCCGCAAATCTACATTTACAAACAATATGATCCATGCCTTTTCTAAGCTCGCACCTAGTCAGAAGCTAGCAGCTTTTTATGGTTTAATACACCGGCTCTTAAAATCCCACATTCTAATGATAATTCATGTAGGAAGTGAACATCATTTTTTAAATAGTAGTTTGCAATTGTTACAGTGGAGAACTAATTGACTGCCTGTGGCCAAAAATGAGAAAGGACTAGCACTATCAAATATCTAAAATTCATTACCCAAAGAAAATGAAGGCAGACGTCTTGTTAAATACATTGGCGAGACCTCTATTAATAAAGAAGGGACCAAGATGGAACTAAGATTAGCTGGTACAATGTAACCTTAATTGGATCTGCTGTAAACCAAAGATGAAGAACCCTAGAAGAAAAATAACGAGGCTTGGTCATGTTGAGCGGAAATATAAGGAATAAGTGGGAAAGATAATAGGCGAATTTGATCTGAGGAAGAAGAGAAAAAGAGAAAGACAAAGTTTGAGGTGGATGGACAAAGTGCGTCAGTTTTTGAACAAGAAAAAATAGAGAGGAAGTCTTAGACGGTAATGGATGATAAAAGTAGAAACGCCAACCCCATTTCAATAGGATAGATCAATAGAGACGAAGAAAAAGATTATATTATTATTCAATGAACCAATTTTTCTTCCCCTCAAAGTGTTCTAACTTTTTTTTGGGAACATAATCAAAATTGCTTTCATGCCTTTGAAAAATAAATATTCATTTAAGCCAAAGTCAAAAGAGATAGGGTACAAATTAGACAATATTAAAAGCTCGGCTTAAACGAAAAAGTTGAAAGAAAATTAAGTATAATAATATATCTGCTAAAAAAAGATATTTTGACTATATAATTATGTTTGTTGTTACAATGCTTAAAAATTTAATATTATTATGACTCCCAAATAATTGCTATTATAACTTTTATTATCATAAACTTAACAAGACACGAGATTTTCCTTGATTAGATTATAATGAGATTCCGAGGTGAAGTCCCCATTCTAGTGAGTGGTAATCATACTGGAATGCCAGCAGGATTTCCATTCAATTTTCCTGATTAGCCTTAGTCTTCCAGGAATCGTATATTAATTCAGATTTCCACAGAAGTCATTCAAGCAAGCGACAAGGAATCAATTTTCTAGGGAAACCTTTTATTACAATTTTCTCTTCAATTTACCCATACGGGATTAACACATTAATCGCAAATAACACTTTAATATATATGTACTGACAAAATTAGCAGTATAACCATTGTAATCTTAACTATTAAATCAAATTTTCTGGCGATAATCAAAATGATTAATGTTCGAATCCTACTCTCAATTTTTTTTTTAAACATTCAATTAGTTTTCTTGAATTTTGCCAAAAGAGTACAAATACCAATAATAGTGAGATCATTATAAGCAATGACACGAAACAAAATCATTGGACAAGAAAAACGTTCAAATCCTCAGCAGTTCTATTTATAAAGTTACTCCAAACATATATGATTTGAGTCGTTTGACGATAAGAAAATTCTAGTGTAAAAGTAGTGAAAATATAAAGTCAAGAAACCTGTGGGAAACTGGGAGCGTTTAATAAGTAGAAAAGGGTGCTACGCAGCAGTATGTATCTAGAGGAAGGGTAGTGAAATGCTATGTGTGGAGTGCTCGGATGTATATCTGGGAATCATGGACGTTGAAAATAAAATATAAGGTAGGATTAACGCTTCTGAGATATGGGTATAGAGGATGGCTGAAAGAATAAATTGGGTGGACAGTGTAAAGAAAGGTGCTAAGGAAAGTTGGGAAGAATGGAGCACAAATTCGCAAAATTTAGAGGAGAGAAGAGATTGGTTACGTTCTAAGAGGAGAAGGGAACAGAGGAGAGAAGATAAGAGGAAGGAGGAAGTTTAATGTAATTAGTAGATGAATTTAGAACACCAAAGAAGGAAGAAACCCAGTCTAGGACCGAATGGGTATAATATTGCGGCATGGAATCAGCCGATAGACAGAATAGCATATTATTTTGCCATTCCACTAGATCATACTAAGTTGGTATAATATTCACAAGATACTTTTAAGATAACCGTCTTGCCTTCTACAAATAAAGGAGTTCTCTGTATTGCCATCCATTCGTTTAAATTCCGAGCGCGCGTACATAATATATTCTCGGGTGTAGCAACGGATTATTTTTTTCATTGCCAACGTTTCGACGAGCCACTCGCTCATCGTCCTCAGGTCCTTACTTAGAGCCCTATAAAAGAGTGCCTTAAACATTTACGCGGTGAGGATGAAAAGAAATGGAAAACCTAACCTGGAGCCACGCGCGAGAATATTTTATTCGAAACATCCACCGGTAAATCCTAAGATCATTCACTCTTTAATAATCATTCATTCAATGCACCATCATTCATCCCAGCAGTGTTTTTTTCCACAAACGCACTTTAATAGTTAACAGGGCTCACTAGGTCTGACTCACCTTCAAAAAGGTTACTTATAGGTATTTAACGAAAGTAATAGGTCAAAGTAAAACCACCAAATTTGTGGTAAAAGAAAAAAGTTTAACGTCGCTATTTCCTCTCTCAAATGGAAATGAAAGTACTCGTAGAAAGGACTTTTTTCGAAACGAAAAAAATACAACGGAGAGAGAAACATAAAAATGTCCCTCTCGTTACTAGCTGGAATGACATCAAAGGTGCATACGCCATTCCTGGTCATGGGATTGATTAGGCCAGTTAATTGCCGGCAACTTTGTTACTATCCAATCCATCGAAACCTTAAAAGCAAAAATTAATTACTTTTAGGCGATCTTAAGAGGCCAGCGTAACCCCTGCCGTTTTATCTATAGCGGCAACTCGATACCGACAGAAAGAGAAAATACGGCGATTGGGAACTCCATTTCAGGTTAACGCAAATGGAGACAGGATTAAGTGGATTCCTTCTCTGAAAATGTTTTCAGCCGTTAGCTATCATAAGGATACGTTAGAATTTCTAAAGGGAAAATTAAATATTCAGAGGTCAGTCAGGCCATAGTTATTGGTATATATTCTGGAGGAGCACAACATGCTAATGCCGATCTTGATATTTTTTTAGGCTTCCGTTGTTTCATTTATTCCACTCTAAGAAGAGGGAGGCGGAAGGAATCTACCCGGCAACTCTTTCGGAGTAGTCACCCAGACTTATTTTTCTCAGTATAAAAGTAATAACAGGCGATCTTTCTGTATATCACTGATCTAATTATAATCACACACTACAAAGGTAACCACAATAGAATATATAGTGGCTCCATTAACAATTCATATCACAAGCAAACATATTCCAATAATTATGAATACAGAAACAATTTTATGTTATTATCATCACAGTCTACTAATGGCCCTAACTAATAAATTATTATCGTTTTCGGTCAATTAATATTTAAGTAACATCAATAAGGTAGAGAAAACGCAATTTGAATAAAAATTAACGAAACTTTTCAGAGAATTAAATGATTTCATTCGTTAGGATGCCCACCTAATTTCTCTTGAAATTGTGTCTTAACATTTTGACTACCGATCCAAATCCACAAGACAACTCGCTAATTAACGTTTTCATATATGACCATTTTTACTGAAAATACAGTCAAAATAATGTTAGACAAAAAAGAAACACCCCCGAAGAATGAAAGTCATTTGTATTACTAGGTCAAAAGCTCCCATAATGTGTGACAAGGACGGATTACGTGCTCTGGAGAGTGAATTGCTGGTCATGGGTCTTGAAAATCAATAAAAGCTACTTTGAAATCCGATACAAAAGGTGACCGCCACCCTTTAGACACGCAGCTTAACTTCAAACGCTAATCCACTATTCTGAATGCCGCATGAGCCACTGTAATGAACATACACGGTTGAGCTCAGCCTAGATGGCGCTCGCATGTACTCCGAGCTAAAGCTCTGTATCTAAATACAGAACTTTACTCCGAGCAGTTTCGCGCTAAAAAAAACACAAGTGCGAACATAGTTGCCAGGAAAATAACTGAACCGAAAACAGTAAATTCATGCTACGATTTCACGTGATGCTACATCGCAGAGAAATCTTGGCGAGCGACCAAGGAGGTGGCCTTCCTTGGGCATTAAAAAAATCACTGGAAAAATACGAATAGAGGAGGAAGAGGAAAGAAACCCGGTGTCGAGCGAACAAAAAAAGACGAAATACGCGCTCGCGGCTGAGAAGAAACGCCAATGGGAAGGAGAAAACTGCCGTCTGATAGGCGCCAAAAAAGGGATACACGGATTTTGAAGAGGCTGAGGACGAAATGAATCCATCTTTCACGAGCAATCTTTTCCTGCGGAAGGAACGACTGAGCAATTTTATCTCTCCAAACCTCACAGCACTTGGTCTGTTACCAACAACAACCATCGCCGTCACACCACATGCCTCCATTCTACATCTCTATGTACATCACGACCTCCAGTCCGCGGAATTCACATCCAGCGTGTGCCTTAACACACATAACCAGAATTTTGTAAGGCTGTTTCCAAAGTTGAATATCTTAAGCCAAGAATTAATAGTTGATTAATTCGATAGAGGGTACCTATAAAATTAGTAACACGAAGATCGAAAACGTTGAAACCATAAGATATTTAGGTGTAACAATCACTAAAGATTTATCGTGGGGAAGACACATAAGGGAAATATGCGGCCGAGCGAAGAGAAAGCTAGGATTTATAAAAAGGGTACTTGGGAAATGTAATGAGAAGACAAAAGAGCGATGCTATTTTTCACTATTTAGGCCCCACCTTGAGTATGCAGCCAGTGCATAGGATCCTAATGAATTAGGTTTGATCAGAGAACTAGACAGTGTGCAGCGAAGAGCAGCTAGGTTCGTTAAAATGTTTTACGATAGGTTGAGTAACGTTTCAAAATTAATAAAAAAATAGGGTGGGAATCATTATCAGAGCGTAGGTTGAAGTACAGATTGAATCTATTAGAGAAATTTCTATCGGATAGATTTACTGAAGATGTTAGATCATAGTTAGATCATTGTAGTAAGATGTTAGTCACATATCAAAAAAACCAGCGTATTATGCTAGATTCGACCAGATAAATAAGATTAGAGAGATAGATTGTCGTACTGATAGATTGTATCTTGTAGCTTGTAATGGCATTTTCCCCCGTACTATAAGAGAACAGAATAGGCAGCATAGCAAAGGGATAGGTAGGGGAAATATTTTAGAGTATTCTTTAGTGAATGATGCATGTATTAACCCCTTAAATACTATAGATGCTAACAATCAAGTTGCATGAGACATTATAGTTGCTTGTTTGCATGTTAGTTACTTGGTGATCTTCACCCCCTGCCACACATCCTCGCGGTGGCTTGCAGGGGAATCGTGTAGATGTAGATGAATAGTCGTATTACCGAGTCATGTTGGCCTGTGACACATAAAAGTATATTTCTGAATTTGGACAAACACTAATTCCCAATTCTTCCCAACAAGCACAATTATTTGACGGACGAGCGCAAAGCGTAGCATTGTCATTGAAGAAATAGGAGTGGCGTACGGACTATAATGACGTACAAGATTAATTGATGGAAAAAACTGATGGTACATGGTTAATGCTTCATCCGAAATAATTATTTAAACCTTGAATGACAATGAAAAGTTGCGACAGATAAACTGTCGCACGAACCACCGGTCATAATGATATCGGTACTGAACTACGACTACAACGAACACGTTGAAGTTTTTAAATAGAACAAGAATAACACCTAAACGCATCTCACTCATCCCCTGTTCACTGATGACTTAATAGTATGTTTCTACGTGGCCGTGGCATGTAATGTGCAGATGAATGTATAACAGCGAAAGCTGATCGTTCAAAAATTTTCATGCGTGTCTTCTAACAGCGTGCCTCTTCTCATTCAAACAATATCTCTTCTCCCAGAAGCGTAAGTATCTGTATCAATCGCTACAGCAACTACTCTTTTATATTAAACCACACATTTAGCATGAAAAAAAGACTACTATCTCCTTACCATTCTAGATGTACCTTAATCCCACACGTTTCTTATGAGAAACTAGATGAGCACGCATTCAAGTTTAAGCATCTTTCGTGTATTTCTCAAAAGTCCTGACATTTTAGAATCGAAAACTGTAATCCATGACTAAAATAAAAATATTTACTCAATTTCCCTCTCGCGATACTATTTTCGACGGTAATAAGCATTTGTCTTCAAGAGCATTCCTCTAATTCAATTTTCTAAAAATAAAACGAGTGAGATATTAAAACGAACTTTTCATGCACTTCTTACGGAAACCGCTCCAAACGACTTGGAGTCAATCCGGCACCGTTCGCTGTAGGAAACCTGAATATCTTTATTCTCCATTTTGCAAAGGTCAAGTATGCAAATTCAGGTTGATCATTGGGACTGCCACGGAAGAATGGTCTAAATAAATATTAATCTGCGGACAAAGAGACAGGCATGGGGAAACTTCGCGAGAAACGTCACAGACTATATTTAGGTACTTATTAGATGATATGCGAATGGCAAATCTAGTTCATGGACTCATAATTAAAAAAATAAATTCATGCCCAACAAGAATATTTACACATATATGCAACTCTAGAAAAACCTCCTCCGGAAATATATTGAAACTTAATGCAGCAAATATAAGGGAAAATGCATTTGGTGAAAATTGTCTAATTGTGACAAATAGAGCTCCTCCCATGAATTTGTGACTAGGCTTAATTCTTCAAGGCTATTCGCGGCGAGATGTAATTACGGACCGCCACGAAGTGAATGTAGGTTGGGATTCTGCCAAGTACTCAAAACTTTGAGTTACTCACGAAATTCGAGGAAATAATTTAGGAGTGGAGTCCAAGAATCCCGGATGTGAATCATGTAATTGCCCAGAACACTGACGGCTAGCATCACCAGCATTTTACCAGCACGGCATGTACTTTAAAACGTGTCATAACACTAGTGATATTGCTTTATGGATTATTTTGCTTTCCCCATCAAAACATACCAGTCCTTACACCACTTTATTTTTCAGTTCACTGTTCGTACTTCTTTTTTACTAAAAAAACAACCTATTAAATAAATTCAAGGAATGCGAGCTATCATCGAAGAACACAAACGGAGTTACCCGTTGATATGTACAGTAGCATAGAAATCACTAATTTTTTCCCCATACAAATCCAATGCCTCTCAGTGTTTCCCTCGCTTGTGCAATAATTTCTCGTCCTTTCCGCCCAGTTGCCCTAACAACGCACCCTGCTATGCAAGCGCAAGTGAAACCAACGTCCCCGTCCTAGTATTCTTAGTTTTTTAAAGCCATATGGTATGGAATGAAATTATGTACTCGGCATCCAAGAGCGGCAATATGAGATTAATATATTTTATATTTGAGGGAAAAAAGCTAACTCTGTGGACTCGAGAAACTAAAGGACCGGGCCGAATGCGGTAGTATGGACGGATAAGTAGTGTCCGTTGAAACTGTTATTTCGCTCGCTCCCCTATCCTTCCGCCGTAACTTCACAAATCTACCAACTTACCCCTTCCCCACTCTCTCGATGTGATCCACCCAGTGTTTCCTTCCCCCCTGCCTCACCCGGAGTTTCTCGTTTCCCTTTCTCGGCCCCTTGTTCCACCATTTGGCACAGAATCAGTCGTGCCCTTCCCAGCGGCCGGGGCGGAGACGGCGGCGGAAGGGCGTAAGAGAGAGAGCTATCTGCCTTGCAAATTCTCCCGGGATGGAGGGTATAGAAAAAACAGAGGAAAACAATAAGGGCGCAGGATATAAGGTCGGCTGAAGCGTCAAGAGGGAACTAGAAAGAGGGGGATAGGGAGTGAGACAGAGGGAGGAACTGAGCAGTGAAGCAAAAAATTATATAAACAACTTAGGGAAAAACTGTGGATTATCGACCCGAAGCAAGATCAAAGGCATTAACGGTAGTGATGAACTCGCTCCTTCATGCATGGAATCGTGCATTTTGGCTCTAAACAAGCTTGATACCATTCAGTAATAGCGTACTGCAAACATTATCCCGTAAACAGTATTGAGTCGATGCAAAACAATCATTAAGAGGAATTATTTTTTCCCAGTCTTTACAAATAAATATGGGCCCCATGAGTAGCATCTGCAATTAATCCACCAAGCAAATAAATTGATTGACAATTTTCCGGGTGTCATGTAAATGGCCCGATTAACCATGTACATAACTTCGAATGCACCCTAGAAGAAATAAGTTTGCCTCCATAAAACTTCGTGAGATTAGAGCCGAAAAAGTTCTAATGTCTTCCGGAGTCCATTCCAGGGGACATAAAATGGGGTAAGCTGTAATATTAATATGAAAATTGGTAAAATAATTAATATAGGTCATCACACTTCAGCTACCCACGAATTTCACTTTTCCTCCTTAATTCAAAAAGTTTACTTTAAATCACCCACCGAGGCGGTTTATTCTCACAATTAAAAAACAAAAAACGGTTAAAATGAAGTACATCAAGAACAAGAAAAAATAAAGAACACAACTTCATCATTGATAACGAAAGCATCGAGGCAATTATAAAAAAAAGACAAGGCAAACGATTCCATGAACAGAAATCGCGCTTTTTGTGTATTTTTAAGGCTTTTTCAGTAACTCTGAACGCGAACACCCTTTTGAAGAGATATTGAGAACGTACAAACAAAAAATATGGAAAGTATTTCCATTCAGTAAAACAAATTTGGGCCACGGCGTTCTTTAAAAAAGCATGCGAATATAAACTCAGGATTTCGGCATTCATAAACTGCCTAAAATTACAGTAGTTTACATCATTTTCTGAAAAAACAGACATCCCAAGCAGAAACAGAAGGGGTGACTGAAATACATCAGCATACATAGTAAATTGAATGAATAGGCGTTTGTGTAAACCTCAACTGAATTTATAACGGAAAAAAACGGAATTATACATTCGATCACTAAATCAACAATTTACCAAGAAAGGGGAGATGAAGGAAATCAAACTTCTCTAAAGCATCGATAATGAACTGGAGATTAAAAGTAGTTTATACTTAACCACATCAGTAATTTGATGTATCCGGATAAAAGAAATGATATATCCGGATAGATAGTTGGATCAGATGTATTCGTTGCGTTCATCATTAGCCATAGCTGATTTTATCCCTTGAACCAAGTTTCAATTCCTTATAAACAATTTTAATAGTTAACAATTATTAATTCTTTACATAGTTTAATATATGAATTAAAATGTGTGAAATTTATGAATATTTTTTGTTAAGTATATTTGGCCAATGGACTAAATATTTGCGAACCACAATGAAGGCTTTTTATAGTTATTCTCCAAAAACAAAGGGAATTTCTTCATAGCACCGTCGCTCACGGTAAATAAAATCGATTGCGTTGATACATATAAATTTAACGTACCCCTTGCATCCGCTGCAGGGGTCTGTGGAGAGGATGTTACCTCAAGAGTAAAAGGAAAAAGGGTCACGGAAACAGATAAAAAAGAATTAAAGTGGAGATCTAAATATGTACACTAATGTATCCCTGTATCAATGTTTTAGTCGCGAATGGTGCGTAAAAAATAATAAGTAATTAATGTCTCAATATGATGGGTAATATATTATTCTTCATTTCCAGCTTTTGTCAGACCTGATGGTGCAGATTAGAGATAGAATTGTAGCCGTCTCCGATAATTATGCAAACTCATACGCTATGAATAAAATCTAAGTTATGATTATACATAGTATGCAATAAATATGCACCGTTTCATAAATTGAAGAGCAAAAAGGGAATGGAGAAAAACGGTGATGGAAATCGAGAAAAAATGTATCCTATAAAAAGCTAATAAAATGAGTGTATACTACATTATCATTTCTTCCATAGGAATCTTTACCGTGCTGCAAGGGGAAAAAAAACAAAAACAGAAGACACTAGAGAGGTTACGGCATCTTCCGGTGTTATTGCTTATCCAAGCCAATATTCTCATGACTTGAGCACGGGTTTTTGACGCCTTCCCCCTCGAAAATAACAGGGAAGTCTTTTGCGCCACTGAAAAAGGCGTGCGAAATTTTTCAAAATCGCTCCAAGAAGCGAATTTTTACGGACAGGCAGTCACTTTGGGACGAATAGAAACATTCTTGCCTACGGATCTTAGGGAGAGTAAGAGAAGAGAGTGTATCCTCTCTCCGTAACTAGAGTCATCACGAGACGCAAGAATTCCATCGCGGAATAACTGTCGACGAAAAGGGTCTCATCTCAAAGGAAAAGACCAGCGCCGGAAAGACGCTCTGCAGGAGATGGCTATATCAAAAATTCACCCCGAAAGAAATTCAACTGACATAAGGCCGCGGCGAGGAATGAGGAGGAGGAGGAAAGAAGTAGGGAGGGTTGGGCATAGACGCGAAGGGGCCGAGGGATGAAGGCACATCATCACGTAAGACGTCTCGCGGCATCAGTCACGCGCAGAACAAAAGAAATACAAAAATATTACCTCCGCAGGAATAGGTTCAAGAGCGCCGACACCGCGTTATTTACCTCTTCCGGGGATCTGACTGAATAATACATCCACTATGATTAGGATTCAACAAAAATCAGGAGAGCGAAGAGGGCTGTGGGGAATGCTTGCCGCCGAATTTTCAAGATCTGCCCGCTACATATGCACCGCCATAGAGGAAAGACTTCGGGCACTTGAGTTGGTGGGGACTGCTAAGTACTCACTCTCCATTCGCAAGAGTGAATTATTTGTGGATGCAGTAGATGATTCGAGCCCGAGGAAACGGCGTCTCTCCCTCTCTACGTTTCTTACAGATAAGTCATTTCCTCGTTACCCATTCCCTTAGGAATCTTTCCTGAGAATGGATAAGTAAGGTCAGGTTTTTTTAAAAGTGTAAATTCTAAGAACAGCGTTTCATCTACAGTAACATGCTACCAGGAAAGGAAAGACGCGGCAGGTGGTGATATTACACAGTCCTAAAGTTTCTTTTCCGTAATTGAAGGACTAAGGTAGATATAACGTGAATCAAACTGACAAAAAATAATGCACAGCACAAAAATATAAACTGGTAAAATGACAAACTCCACATCGGCAATGTAACATTAGTCTAGCCTGGGTAATTCTTCTTGAATCATGCCATAAGTGTCAGGAACACCATTGTAAATCTTTTCCAGACGTTCGCGCTGCTGGTAAGAGAAGTGTCTTCTCCTTTGAGTAACAAGAGTAAACGCTAAGCTTTTATCATCACCAAGAGGAAATAAACATGTTTTGACCGTGAGGTAGTCTTCCTTTCTTCTTTCGGGACACACATTGCCAACTTTTAGGCACATCTAGAGTTTGAGTGAAGGATAAGGAGGGTTCTTACTTAAAAATAGAAGCAATAATTCAAATTTTACTTCAAGTAGAAGACTAGAGAATTGCGAATACCGGATGAACGTTATCGTTTCAAATGTCCATTTCACATTTGCAGATAAAACGTTTTCGGCAGCATCAGAGATACTTTCATTGACTTTAATGTTGAACTTTTTTTTCTAAGATATTCTGTCTAAGTCTATGCTATATACCATGTTTTTTTGCATGGCAACTCTCATAAGAAGGCGTCAGGTCTGTTTTGAATTTCCACTTTATTTACTGTCCAATTTACGATAAGTGTTTGGTTAAGTAATTTATTTACTTTCCTCCTTCCCTTTATAAAAATTTCTGAATTGTTATAAAGGGGAAGGGGAATATAATTGTTATAATTGCTAGCAATTTACTTGTTATTTTCTTGTTTATTTTGGGGGAATTAAGACTGCTAATAAAGGAGTCTAAAATACTATTTTTTTACCCACTGTAAGCAAAAGAAAAAGTGGCTACATTGAAGAGATCAATTATTACATAATTGTAAATATGACATTGTTTAGGTCCAAGATCACTGTGCTTTGGCCATATCTATATCAACCACCTGGCACATGCATAGGAGGATTTATCATATCTAAAGCCATACGAAGGGGACGCGCTCTAAACGAACCAAATCATCGGGTGCAGATAAATTCAATGAAAAATCAATATAATAAGTCATCTGCCGCAGTATTTTACAACTACTCATTGCTGCTACCTGTTTTAACACTCGGCGAATATTTTAGTGGCCAAATAATGATGAGGAAAATGAACTATCCCAGTCCTCAAAAACATGATAAAATAGACAAAAAAACCAATGATAGAATATTCACATGATGGTCTGGTCCAAATCTAATTCCCTCACATCTGGTTTCATGTCTGGTATAATATTTTCAACGCACGAAAACCGATAAGAATAGGATATTTCCCACGTAATGAAGCAGTCTACTGTGCTTTATAAAAAAAATCTAAAATGTCGGTAAACACGTGCAAACTAGCCTCGAAAAGCCTTAACGGAGTTAAGGCTTGAAAAAAAAATCGCTGAAAAATCATTCATTTTGACCGAGACTCCCAGTCGAAGTAAATGATTTTTTCCCCGTGTAAATTCTGCTAACAGCCATACAAACTGCTGGTTAATGAAGCATTATAACCTACGCCAAAGTGAAGTGAGACATGAGTTAACTCACAAATGGCAGGTTCCAGCACCAAGTAGGTTTCTTGCCTTTACCAAAATTATTACGGTCCATGTCAATGGAGGTGTAGTAAATTACATTAATGCAGAAAGAGCGCTTAAATCCGAGAGCATCAAGGAAACTATCAGGTTGAAACTTTAAGAGAGGATTCCACGGCACAAAAACTCCAGTTTACCTAAATCCACTCAAAAGTAATAGCTCGATATCGGAAGACCAAACGCACGATGACGCAAGAGGAGTATTTCGGAGCAGAGATGATATAGGTAGTCCTTTTTCAATTCAAAGCTTCCGAACGAAACAAAGATGTGGATAATTGCAGGCCCAAAAAAAAGGATTATTGGGCGGATAATTGAACATCAATGGAGATAGCAGCAGCTGCTTTCCTTACGGACTTAAACCCGGAAGACAAAGGATTCGACAGCGAGTTACGACCACCATCAATCCCTAATGGATCTCCTCGACCGGATCCAGCCTCTCAAAAATTTACAACGGACCGAAAATGTAGATAATGATTCTCCTTTGCAGCGGGATGGTTTGTTGATAGAATTCCGGATCACTCGACTGATCTCTTTAAAGTACTCTGGGGAATCGATAAAAGGAACTTGAAGTAATTAAGGTAATGCGCGCTGCGTGAAACATTAAAGCTGTTTCGTGGCCACTGTATGGATGGAGCGAGCTTTCGCCTTTCGAGTGATGTCTAACGGGGGGGGGGAGGGTTTGCCCCTTTTGCTTTAAGTGCCAGTGACATGGATAAAGGCACGGAACTGAAAAGAAGGTGAAAGAAACGAAGGGAAGGGAAAGAAGTAAGAGCACAAAGAAGACTCGGGAAACAAACAAAATAAAATGATGAGCGATCGAGAAAATAACGGTATGTGCGTAAAGATACAACCAGGAACCCAGGAAAGTAGAAACGGGCATCATTTTTTCCGAAATATTACAGACGAAAGGATAATCATCAACGGAGTGAGAGGAGAAATTTTGGTGTTGTCGTGTGCCCCTCATTATTGTACCTCTATCAATTACAACGCTTTAACAACGAAAAAGTTTTTATTACCTAACTAATTCGCATACATAAACAACCTTCTGAATTTTCTGGTATGAAGTTTCGCATTCAAAATAATAATAATTACTTGTGGCAAATAGTGCCCAGTAGCACTCAGCATCATTATCATATTAGTAATCTGGAATAAAGCTATCAAACGTGGACCAAATCCAAATACAAAGCAAATATAAACTTTAAAAAATATAAAAGCGATGCCGTCGTCGGCCTTCCGTAGAAAATAACTCAAAAATTGGAACATCGACTGAAAATGTCTTTTCCTATCGTTGCTGCGCTGAAATCAAAATTGATAAAGCTATCCAACGAAAAAATGTATTGAATTCCAGTACTTACTCCATATTTATCCTTCAATTTCATCACATTGATTCCCCAATCGCCTGGCGTGACTTGATGGTAAAAACGGTCACTTTATGATCAGGTCCAAACCAATGAAGTACACCTGAAAAATATCAATCGTTGAAATTTTCATCATAAAGCGAAATTTCAATCAAAACTTCATATCATTTGACTTTAACGTATTTGAATCCGTGTTTGTTCCACTTTCACAACTGAAAGAAGTACCAATTAGAACACTTCCCCTGAGGCAGTGACTCGATTTAGTCTAAAGCCTTTGAACCTGTGAAGGGAAATATAAATACCTCATTTATTTCAAAGCAGGAGTAAATAACTCATGATTATTTACATAAGAAACCTATGAGATCATATCACACATGTATTATTAGTAATGATCGTTATTTAGTTAATGGCAGATATTAATTTTTTAATTTTGGTTGTTGCCAACATATTTTTCCCTACAATGACACAAAACTTCAAAACAAATATGGTTAAGTGAAAAAATGGCTATATTACTAAACTATTTTATCAATACTTTTATTATTACTTTGCCAGATAAGGCAGGTTTTAAGTGAAAATTTCTTTCTAGGACATCTATCTCTAGATGAGGGCCCTTGTTTAGCTCCAAATACTTTCCACCCACGATTATTCTATCCACACTACCCGTTCTTCTCCTCCCTCTACCCCGTTGCCTTAATATTCTTTCCTATATCACGTCGAAAACTTAAATTTATCTCCGCATGTATGATATCCTAATACTTGCATGCAAGACTATTACACAATAAAATATTCAAAACATTAATTAAAAAATCCATTACCTAATCGATGCAATATATAGTGAAAATAAGCATGATTTCATCGAATAGTTTCTGATGGATTACAAATCGAGCGATGGACGCTTAATTTGGCACATATATACGCACTCTTTTTACAGAGACGATAAAAGTCTTTCTATAAAACTCATTAGTCAGCACCATTTAGTTTTGTTTTATTCACTGAAGGATTAAATGAAATTACGATTTTCCACCCATGATCCATTTCGTTGCCCACGTAACTTTTTTTCCACTCACGATGTAATTGGGGATCGGCTTGGTGATATGACTCAATCACTGAATTCCTATCAGGAGGCTGCGAATCGGTTCCCGACCGTATCAGAGATTTTTCATTGGCATATCCGTTCCTTCTTTGGTGTTTTTTGCATAGCCCTTCAAACAGGTACAACACTCCGTCCGTAGTATGGAACGCTAAACCGTGGACCTTTTGGCACTTTACAAGCATGCTAATGTCATTTCCGTGTTTTTCTTCACCCTTCCTCAATTCCCTGATTGCAATTTTACGCAATTACTCACTTAATAGCGCAAATTACCTTAGTTGTTGGTCGCCTCTCCTGAACAACGACACTAGTTGACTGAATTGAACCTTATAGGGAATTTTTTCTTAGGATTCCTTATTTATTAAAAAATTAGTCGAGTTTCCCGGAGGGTTGTTGCGATTGAAATTTTCAGTTTTGGATGCTTTGTTAAGAACCCAAAACAACAAACATTTTATAACTTTTTAATGCTGAGCGTCAAAGCTACTGTCCTAGGTATAATATAACTGATATCCTGTCATCGTTCGACTGCAAACAGTCTAACGAGGTAGTAGAGCACCTGTTTGACACAAAAAATTATGCAAATTACAATATGTAGTAGAAATACAGCAGTAAACGGTAAAAGGTCCGGATCCGGTAGAAATGCTGTTATCAATGACCATTAAAAAGACACAGGAATTTTTTTCCTACAGGTTATTAAAACCTGGAGTATAACCACATATCTAAATTCTATATTAATTGTATTCTAAATCGGGGATCACAACTTGAATAAAAATTTGAATGGAAGGTTTCTCTCAAACTACTGTCAAAGTCTAAGTTTCACAATAATGAGAGCATAATGAACTCATTGACTGCGTCTCTACGACAGAATTCATCAATTTTGATTGTGATGAGAATGTACTGCATTGCAATATTGGATTGTCTGAACCTGATTTTAAGTGACTTAAGAAATGCAAGAGTGGTAATAGAGAATAATCACTTCGAAAATTGAAGAAGTAGAACGATGTTATAAGCAGTGGTTTCAAGGACGATTTAAAGGTTCCGCACTCACAACCACTGTCTTGGGTTCATGTCCCCTTTCTGCATACTTAAATGCATTGCTCATCGCCGTCCTCCAACGTCATTTTTCCCACGCAACATGAAAAGACTTATCACCTCTGATTATCAGGACGATTTGTTTTCCAAGGATTGGCGTCAATTCTTCACCACTAATTCTACTGACATTAAATCGAGGCGTTTAACCTAAACATTATGGATTGCATTGATGGTCATGCACCTAAACTGACTCGCCTTCACAAGCTATCTCCGTCACCCCGCTTAACTAACGATATAAAAGTAGTCATCAAATAGAGAAATAAACTACGATGTATCTTTGTTTGCACCAGAAAAAAATTGGGTTCTCTCAAAATACAAATCCAAGAAAAATAAAGTTAAATCACTCATCAACGACGACAAGCGTTCATTTTATGCTAATGCCCTCTCCATTTACGGGGATTTTAATAGTGTCTGGGGACAGTAGCTACAACTTGGCCTAATACAAAAAAGGAGACAGCAAATACCCTCAATTTCTCGTTGGACCAGTTTAAAGAATATTTTCTTGGTAATCTGGCCGGTGACAATGCATATTCTTCATGTAATATAGCTTTCTTAGACCCTATTTCTCCATTCAATGGCAATAACTTCTACTTTAATAAAACTTCATTCAGTAGTTGCCCTGGGGCGGAATTCTGTACATCCTACCGACACCTATCGGTGTCGCTAACTCCCCCGACCGACAAATATCGACAAGAGCGATTCCGGTGACGCATTCTACCGACACTTGTCGTTAATTTTACCGATACTTGTCGGTAACGACGACTGAGCCTACCGACGATTTCCAAACCCACGCTAGGCCTTACCGACATGTATTTCGTCTCTTCGCCAACTGCATGCTGGGTAAAAACAGTGATAGATCGGTCTACGCATAGCGACGGACGTATGTTTTGATTATCTACGAGCTTGGTTTTGATGAATTGACTTGTGCAAATTGGTAGGTTTTCTGAGAACTGAGATCGTCCTTTATTTGCATTTCCATATTATTATTAAGTTACAATCTTAACGATATAATTCGCGCTAGTTATATTCGTCCTTAATTTGCAAAATTAGCGCATCCAAAACAAGTTTGCTTTTAAGTGTCCAAAGTGCGGAGATTGAGAGGTGATTTAAGTTCTTCTAACCTTTATTAAATAAAAATAAAGTTTTATTTTTAATTTTCTATTTACTAAGTACCTATATTTTTACTTCAATTACTATACTATTTATATGCAATTGCAGTTTGATGTATTTAAATGTTTGACGGTAGAAACTTTATCGCTAGACTAGTAATGCATTTTACATCAGAGTGGTTGGTGTTTTTTAATTATCAGTCGAAAGAATGGCAGAGGGATATCTTACTTTAGATCAAATGTTTATGTAATACGTAGAAAGTAGACTCGAACGTCGACGATCGTGCCGGGATACGAGAGTAGAAGGTAAGCCCACGACCCGTTTGAGCTGGACAACGAGGAGTTTATCAATTTATTTCGCCTCTACCCACATGTTGATTTGGTTCTCATTGAAACACGTCGGCCGATATTGCAGCGGGAGCGGTTCATCGCCATTGCGAGTGAGCAGTGTGTTCAGTTCATTCCAATGCATTTTCAAACGGACGAAAGTCATTATTCACTTCACTGTTTCTTTGTCAGGGTCACTTTTACTTCCGTGCCAATTAGTGTTTCTAATTCTTAGATTGCCTCCCAAAAAAACAAACGTTACATACAAAACAAACTTACACGTTAGCTGACTGCTGCCTACTACTTACTGTGATGTCACTTTAATTTGTAATTTCGACGAAGATGTGTACACAATTCTACCAAGTAATCTAATAAATATATTATTATTACATTCCTCCTCCATGTAGCAATTCCCTCTCGACTATTGTTTGGACCATCGTAGGTTTTAATTTTTAATTTAATCTTGTTTGTGTACGTATAGTAACTTGGATATATAATTGTTGGCTTAGTTAATGACACTTGAATACAGTCCATCAGAACCATATAGACGTGTGTTATTTCTCGATCGTAAAATCGTACCCAATTTCGCAGTACGAAATCAATAACAAAGTATGAATAAAGATTCCATTCGAATTACCTACATGCAATCCCCTCAGTTTCAACTAATCCCACCTTTCATCCTGCCTTTGGTATTAACTTCTCTTCGACTTTACGCATGATCCTTGAATGAATGTGAATCACAAATGGTCCAGTCCACTGTTGATTTCAAATAACATTACTACGCTAAGTTCCGATGAAATATTACGCATATCGATGGTGCACTTTTTCCTGTTTGTGTCATGCTATATCATTGGTCAAAACGTATAGCCTCGCGCGCAGGTGCTGCTTCCTTACCGATAAATGCTTGACGTCAGAGTTAGGTCGCTTGCACCGACAACTGTCGGTAGGTGGCGGGTGCAGAATAGCTCGACCATCGGTACAAGCGACGACCGTCGGTAGCCACCGATACCGATAGGTATCGTTAGTTGTGTACAGAATTCCGCCCCTGGGCTATTCACATATCTATATCCAATTTCATTGGGTGCTGATGAAATCTTCATTGACTTCATAATGAAAGCTGAAGACATGCAACTCCCAATCATTCTGGAAGCCTTCAAATCGATAAATTACCATTCTGAAAGTAGTATTTCCAATCACTTGGAAATCGTCAATAGTTGTACCTATTAATAAATCTACAAATCTGAAAGCTATGACTATAGCCCAATATCATTATTATGCGCCCTCTCAGAAGTTCTAGAGAGATTAGTGGACCAGCAAGTTTTTGATTACCTCACCAGTCAAAACCAACTTGACCCCTTTCAATTGTGATTTCGGAAGAGCTATAGCACTGACTTTGAATGGATAAAAGTCACTGGCGATAGCTATTTAGCAGACAAAGGTAAATACACCCATCCTCCAAGGCCTTCGACAGAGTAGACCACGCGTGTCTTCTTGGTAAAATGTAGCAGCTCGGCTTTACCGCCTCAGCTCTAAGTTGATTTCATTTTTATGCGAATGCTTATGTTAAATATGGAGGGCTCTTAGGGCAACCTGTCCTCATCACTACCAATTGTGAAAGGTGTACCTCAATGATCAGTTCATATTCCCTTGTTATTCGCTATTTATATTTTAGACCTCCGCAAATTAATAAATAATTGTAAATACATGTTATACGCGGATGGCTTACCACTTTATCATCATTGCCAATTGCAAGACCTAAGTGAGGGAATCACAAAAAATAAATAGGGACGTTATGCAGTGATTAACCGGGCTAAAGAGTACCTTTACCCTAAACAATGAAAAAACTAAATCAATCATTATTGATATACCTGGACTGATAAATGAAATAAGTGTCTGTAATATTCCATATGTCATCCTCGATAATGCCACGATTCCATATTCTGACATTGCTCACAATTTGGGAATATTAATAAACACTAATCCCACCGGGCATGACCAGGTATTCCTAATTTCTAACCAGGTAAGTAGTGTACTGTGCCGATTTAAACACCTTAAGCAAATTCTACTACTCCCCCAAAATACTACAAATTACAACACTTGTTTCTCCTAACTTTGACTATTTCTCATTGGCCCTTAGTGACTTGAGCAAAGAACAAAAAGAGATGCTTCAGCGCTTTAAGAAATCTTGCATAATATTTATCTTTAATATCCGTCTAGCAGGGCATGTTTCTTCTTACAGATCACAAATAACCTGTTTGAACATAGAAACTAGTCGTCCGTATGTGCGCTGCACATTCCTATATACTTTATTCTCCCGGAGACAGCCAAGCTCTCTCTATAACCTATTCCACAGTGTCTCGGAAAATGTTCTACTACGAGTGTCCCCCATCCTGTTCTGCCCCCCTCGTCGTGCGTCTAAATATCACTCATCATTTGTAGTCAGCTTGATGGCAATATGGAGCTTCTAAACACATTGCATCAAACTTTGTAATTCTCTTGATGCTTTTAAAGTCAGGCTTTATCAGCATTCGCTTATGGAGTAGCTCTACACCAGATACTTATCTTGGATAATATTCTAGTTAATAACTGCTTAACTGTATGTTTTACCTCTATGGTCATCTTCGACGTTATAAACCTTATCTCTGTGTCTCACTTTACGGTCAGTGATATATTGGTGATTGAGACCTTGGAGGCTATGTAATCACCTTTATCAATCTATTTGCTAATTTCCTATTATATATTAGCGCATTACTGTTTAGATTAACTGTACTGTTCTTAGGGGTCCTGTTCCCCTGAATTAATAAATCATTACCCTATTCTATTCTAAGGCATGAGTACAGTGCTAGGATAGAAACTTGGGTTTCACGGTGGTATATAACCTCAGCAGTTGGAGGATTTTACAATAATTTCTCTTCTCCTAATAGTAAGATGGCAAATTTCGTCATTGATTTGTTATCTTCTCCAGAAAAAAGAGCAATACGTCATCTGGGTCCTTTTCGATAAAAGCAGGGATAATGATACTGCATTGTCATGATCTGCAACGTAACGCCAAAGAGAAAAAGTAGTCTTACTAATGCCATATACCGGAGGGAATCATATCGCATTGGTTCCATAGAGCACAGCTAAAAAATACTTTTTACTGGAAGTTTTTTCGATTCAACAAATAGGTTCCTAAAATGAAATGGAAAATTCACTGGTTTCTCAGAATGAATGAATATTTCAATAATTCATTATAAATAAACCATCTATTAACATCAAATGATAAATGAAATACCCACCCAAGATACTTGCAGGAAATTTTTCATTTACCTTTGCACTAACGTCCTTATTAATGCCATTGCAGCATTTTTTTATCTAGCTATACTAAACCCCCATAAATCTTCCCTTAATAGGTCATTTACCCTCGTATCCAGAGTTCTATTTATAATTCTAGGAACTACTTTTGCCGCGTGTAAGATTCAGCTAATCTCCCTTATTCCTCGCAAAAATTCATTACTTTTTCCTTTTTCCGGATATGGATCAACACAGTAATACACGAAGTTTTACAGCCAGATCCCTAATTTGTGTATCGAACGAATCAGTTCATAAAATCAATCTTTCTCATGATATACGATCGTGATCGTTCATGCATGCACCGTAGCTAAAGAATTATCTCCAGCGCTGAACCATCAAACCATTGCAGCAACTAAGAAGATTCAATACAAATGCTTATTAATATAAATGACAAATATGTGACGCAACCGAGACCATTCGTCTGAATATTGGTCGTTGAAGTACACTAATCTCTCGTGTTTCCCATATGAGGCTCCGTAATCCTTAAAAATATCATAGCAATAGGCTTTCCCATCCATTACTAAGGTATTAAAATATAAATGGTGCAGGTGTAGCAATATCTTTTTTCTAAACAAATATCATGTGCCTGAACATTTTAGGAAAGGTTACACATCATATCTATCTTTGAAAATGCATACGTCAAGGGTTCTGTAATCAGTAGCAAGTGATATACGGTAGGGATAGGTTTAGGATTTATTTTATATACATTATACAGTACAAGTAACAAGTATACATGTAATTCCATACCCCGGGTGGCGAAAATTCCACCGGGGATACGATGCGAACCCGCGACTTTAGATTTGGCAGGTGATGGTTTTAACCCGCCCTCAACGAGGTATATAACTAAACGCACAGATTTAATCATCAAATTGGCCTTCAAGAGAGCACCTCTGTTTAAGGCAACAATCAACAGCTGTACCGTCTTAAGCAATTTGACCAGCAACAAAAGATTAAATTTTCAAAAATCTGCTCAAGGTTGAAATAAGCCACACTCTTCAAATACGTTTTCTCGAATGCAGTCGTTCTAAAAAATTTGTTTTTTTTTAGAAACTTCTTAAATACAGTTGAGGGGAAATCGCTTTATAATTGGATTCAGAAATGTCTATTACTCTTTCGTAATTTCATTTTTTTTACTCCCTCTTTGTGGGAATTCCTCCAGGAATTTAAATTAGCAAAATTAGACCGTCGCGCTTCGCGGATGTTTCGGAAGCGAGGCCATATTGAGAGAGAGAGAGAGAGAAACGCCTCGGCCAACTTGGAATGAATGCAGACGGTGGATGAGGATGGAATATGCGTGGAGAAAATGCATTTTTTGGAAATGAGCTATCCTTCACTTACACCATACTCGCGGGACAAAGGAAAAATTACACCCGTTGGAATGAAAATCCGTGGAAGAAATTGACGCGGCCGACCAAAAAAAATATGAGCCCACCGAAAAATAAACGCTAACTCCGGAGGATTCTCATGGGAAGTATCCCAATTAAAGGGAGAGGGAGAAAAACACAGCCCGCTAAAATAACTCCCTGGAGCATCATTACTACTTAGAGCCATACATCAAATCTTCACTACCTTTTACATCGTAATACTCGAAAACGCTGCAAAGACATCTTTAATCAGGACAGGGGGTGGGAACAAAACGAGCAGGGGACACCGTTCTCTGCGTCTACTGCGTCCGACTTGAAACGCAAGGAGGAAGTTACGGTCTCCAGAGTGGGGAGCAGGTGCACTCCGAAGGGCTTTAATGGACAAAAAATTGAGGGAAGGGTGAAATAAGAAGGGAAAGAGAGGAAGAGAGAGAGAGCCAAGGGAGCTAACGAAGTCTTTCCACAAACACTTTTCCATTCCCACTATTTTATTCGGCTTCTCCACGGTCTCTATTTTTACGCACGACGTGGTTTGAACATTTCACACAAAATGACATTCCTTGATGCAAAAAATAGGTAGTTGAAATGAATTGTTTGCGTTGGATTTTCTCTCAACTCTTATACAATTTCCAAATTCTTTATTTCATTGATTCAAATTGTTCTGCTTTACCAACATTGTGCTCTTTCATATTATTATCAGATGTAATACCAAATTGTAAGGGTATGATATATTTTCAAACTTTTTTGAGGATATTTTCAATATAAATTGAATAGGTACTTAACACCAATTTAAGGATCTCGGAAGGGTTTAAATTTTGTTTCAGATTTCAACAGTCTGCTGGTTGACATCCATATTATGAGTACAAATTTTCAAATAATATACTTAAGGCAGTAATATAAAGACAATAATATGATATGAAAAACTGAGATAAAGATTTGTCATTTATTATACCTATATTTATCGATGATAATGCAATAGCATTGCTATTTTCGTCCACACTTTATCTTCTTTTTTTAATAACTGATCGAAAAATTGGCGCGTAGGTAGAAAAAGTGAAAGCAAGGTTTTGTTACCTTAACAGTAAAATAGGACGTGGTTTTGAGAGAAAAACAGGAAATAAATGTATATACGGTTGCACTTTATAACAAACAAGCTGTTTTTATCTGCATGAGAACAATTGCTCGGGCGTAAAACTCATGAATGAAATATGTCAGACTGTGCGTGAAAGAGCCCTTATTTCCCCCCCGTTAATTCTGGAATATTAAAAAAAAAAAGGATTTAACCATCGCTAGTTGGTATGTTTGGCTTTTCCCACTGTCTGCCCATGCTGCCCATCGTTCCATCATCCTTCATTTTGCAGCTCTCTTCCAAGCGAGCCTTTTTTAGGTTCATTCCCATCACATTCCCACAATTTTTCTCTTGATTCCCTGCCGACACATTTTTCTTCCCTCGATATCATCCAAGCCTGAATCTTTTCCTCGTCCTCGTTTCCAGCTACCATTTCATGCTGCTATCCCTTCCAGTCCAACCTTATCCTATTCGGTTTATTTATATCCCATTTGAATCAGGGATCAGAGCACGGTAAGTAGAATAGGGGTATAGGTGTCTTGAAAGTAATACAAGCATATTCAAATTACTCCCACTTCCTATGGCTTTCATTTCAGGCAGTGAGAAGGCAAAAAAATGGGTGAAGGTTCTAATATTTTTTTTTATCAGGATCAAACGTTACTCATGTTGCAGCATATAGAATTCAGACAATGTGTGCCATCATGCCCTTACATTGATGTACACATACTTTTCAGGTCTATCCTAATTACTTTCACTATATTTTCTGGCCTTTGAATAAGAATATACTGTTTGCACCGAAGTCAGCAAACGTCACCAACATTTTATTAGGGCTCATATGGTAAGGGATATGGAAAATGCCACAGATAGATACAAACTTCAAATTTCGATCATTTATTTCCTTTCTATGTCATAGAATAATGTTTAACCAACGAGTAAACGATGTAACTACAGCAACAAAAAGGTCTTATGGGTACTCAAATTCAAGGATTTCTGCTTTAAAATATATAAAAAATAATTCACAAGCAGTATTTTATGCCCTGAATATACTAAGTGTTTGCAAACGTAAATGAGGCCAGAGCATTAGATAAGGTGATGCTAAGTCAGCATATAGCGTTAGAAAGAAAATATGAGTATTCTCTTTAAATTCATGAAGTTTATGTTTCCCAATGCTTATGAATGTATAGAAAAAAAACGCCCTTACAATAATACGTATAGTTAATTCTATGGAGTGAACAATTGTACTCTTAAATTCTTGCTTAGCTATATTCGTAATTGATAAATATATTTCATTTACGTTGCAAAATATCGTTACAACATCTAGAATTCATCACTCTTAATATTGAAAATCAAAATAATTGAAATATTATTAAATTTTTTGAGCCATGACCTAAATCGCCTAACGGTATAATTTCATCGACTTCCCCTGTTAAATACACCGTACACTCTGAGGTGGTGTTGGGAGCTATTGTGACCCATTGATGACGGCGCTGAGTAAATTAGGAATTTATTCCAAGGAATGGCGTCTATTAGAAAGACTCATTGTTAACTTGTGACATTGAAGCAGTGTATAGTACAGCGGTATGTGAAGAGATATCAGGGAGAAAGGTAGTTTTGCCCCCATTACCACTACATTTTCAAGAGTACACAGAGAAACGGGAGAAAAGGAAATGACAATAGGCTGGGAAATGGAAAAGGTCATCTCAAAGGTCAAATGAGCAAGCGTTACCCAAGGGCCTAAGGCCATTATTGAGAGCAATGGAGAAATAATTCACAATTTTTTTCGTAAATGCCAATCGCAAGAAGAAGAATTCGGCTATTTAGAAGAAGAGTCTACAGTTAATATTTATTAAAGACATTATGAACTAAAGTACGTGAAACAGCCCTCATCAACAAAGTATTTTAGACATAGACATGATTTACAAATAAAAGCTTTAAGGCGATGAATTGGACTGGTGCATTTACGAGCAGGAGAAAGGTTATGAGGGGGGATCATTTTCTGTAGCGTAAGCATTTGCTGCGTAGCCATTTTGCCATCATTTATGCGAACATAAATGTGCTACAGGCTAGGTAGACGAATGTAATTGCAGGAAACTGTCGCAAAAACATGCACGAGGGAAAGGCACGAATTCCCAAAGGCATTGGTGGAAATGGTTCCCCATTTTACTCTGAATTCAAAGCTTCTCTCTCGTCCTATCGCGCACTTTTACCCTGCATCTCATCTTCATCCTCCTCCCTTCCGACCGCCTAGCAAAATCCTCTCATTTTTCTCCATCTCCCTCCCACCCTCACCGAAGCAAATCCGAGCTCTCAGCTTTTTCTTCCCCATGGCCAATCCCATCACTCTCTTACTCTCTCTCGCTCTCTTCCTGCGGTCACGTGACTGCAGGGCCGAAAAAAGGGGTTGTGAGGAGGATTAGGAGGGGATATAGGACGGAAGGGCTGCCTTCAACAGGGCAGCAAATGCGTGAGTTGGGAACGAGCATTGTTTCGCATCCTTGGTACAAAAAACTGACTGATTCATTTCCGTTGGTTAAACCTAATTTAGGAGGATGAGTAATTCATGGCACTTAGCAGGTATCAGGTGACCTAATTACGCATGAACCCCTAACCATGCTCACACACAAATAATGATACAAATAATTTTTTAGATATGGCATTAGTTTCTCATTGACAATATATACATAATTTATACCATGGAATACACAGTTAACGCACACGAATGGTTATGGTTGGTTATGAAAATCGTTGCTCAAAGCAGTATTTTTTTCAAATTCTTAAGAGTTCTATAAAAATTAAGTCTCCATACTAAAGAAAAACTTACTTTTGCGGTGCAATTATCATATGCCACATAAAAACCACAAGATCTCCTATCCAAAATTTGTTACCCTCCTAAACACAACGTTTTGCATGAAAATCACTCAAAACCATTTTCTTCCTTGAAAAAGTATCCACTGTGGGTAGTAGCAGCCCCCTGAAGCTTAATGTTATCGCCTTATAGCGAAAGCG
Source organism: Platycnemis pennipes (assembly GCA_933228895.1). Lineage (NCBI taxonomy): Eukaryota > Metazoa > Arthropoda > Insecta > Odonata > Platycnemididae > Platycnemis > Platycnemis pennipes. The sequence goes on along the minus strand of OW121856.1, from coordinate 71,760,043 downwards.
TACCATTCGTGTACGGTTTCAGTGTTTCGCCACCAGATGTCGCTACTGCCTAGCGATGCTAGAATTTTTCTGGATGCATTGCTTGCATGTGAAAACATCGGTTAGTAATGAATTGTTTAATTATTTAGTCGCCAGTTAGCGTAATTTAGTTTTTGGCTATTTCAGCAAGAAAACATTTCCAACTCTTGCGCTATTGTCACTGTGAGTTCTTTGTCAAAGAAAACTAGGACAATGCCTAAAGAAGTGTGGTGTTCTGTTGTCACATTCATCTTCAGCCTCGTTATATTAAGAATTAAAACCATATTTTTTCGTGGCATTTCACGTATATATAACCATAAATAACGATTCATCGTATTTCTATTATAATGTAACTGATCTATATTGCGACACGCTAAGGTTTCATGATAAAAATAAAAAAAACTGTAGTTAGTACAAAGCCCATATTTGTACGAAATTTTTCCCGTGCTGTGCACAATACTCAAAAATGATTTGCTTGGTAATATCTGCACTGTTTTCACAGTTGCAACAATTTGAATAAAATATGTTAAAATGTCGGAATTTGGACCCCTTCGCCCGAATTCCGACACATATATGCTTCTAATTCCGACAGTGTGTGGTTCGTAAGTTTAAGAGCTAAAAAGCAAAAAATGAGTAGGAAACTGTAATGAAATAAGTTTTATTTACGCAAAAGAAAGCAATAATTTCATAATAAAGCGTTCATGACAATACTTGAAAATATTTTACTAGTCATAGCATTAAGGACAGAAGAAAATTGTACGAAATTTAGCATCTGCACATTCCTCATGGACATACTGTTTGCAAACGCTGCACAGACTAATATCGGCACCCTGTCCTCTCTGAAAATGGTGAAATACCGGTGCTCTTTTTTATTGGAAGGCATTTCACTAGCACCCGGCTTGCCTGCGTCTCCAGTTCAGGATTTCTTTTTTCCGGAATGCTTTTTCATCAATGTTGTAATTATTTCCTGGCATTTGCATAACATAGTGTTCAATCACGATACTTTTTAGATTTTCATTGATTTCACAGTAGGCATAGACCCTTCTTCTCAGTCGACCAGTTACCGGCATCCCTACCTCTCCGAAAAAAAATTCTCCGGCATAATTCCTTCTCTTGATCACAAACCAAAAGAGCAGACGACCAATATTTTTTGATCATATTATGTTCTGAATTAAGAAAATTCGTGCATAACTTGCAACAGTTATTTCAATGAATTTTCGTTCTTCTCATTAAATATTTTTATGTAAGGAAACAGCTAATCATAGAGCTCTGAAAAACCGCAACAGCTGTTTACAAAATTAGCACATAATTCAACGATCTCCGGTACTGTTACGTGCGAGTTAAACGGAAATTAAGAGCCGCTAGTCCTTATTCCGACACCTGTCGGAATTAGGGAATCCACGATCTTTCCATCTCACTCTTGAAATTCTCACTGCGTATCCATTATTTCTCCTAACTATGCATGCTGCACTATACAGCAACAATAGGCTGCTAAGCGATATAAAATATATATCACTTTCTAAAAATGAAACACAGAAAATTGGTTAAAATGACACCTCAAGACGCACGCCTTCCGCACTAGAACACAAAATGTGCACTAATACAACCAGCACCACACCTAGAGCAAGGTAACTTTTTGTGTATCCTCGTTGATAGACGCCAGTACCATATTTAATGGCAACTGTCCACCAATTTCAGTACTTTTAGCAATGCACCCGGGTGTCGGAATTATTCCCGTGTCGGAATTATTCCCGTGTCGGAATATGGCGTAGGTACCTTATATCACCCAGATATCCACCCATCTATAATGTGGTTGGATTTCTCTGTAGGAAATTCAGAGAATTTGTACACTGCATTAATTATTCCAGTTCTTTGGATTAATACAAATCTAAAAGTGACGTCAATATGCTAGCATTGTTGAATTCTAGGAGTTCTATTATAAAGCAAAATAACCTTTACATTATGCTGAGGCAAGTGGAGCATATCCTTATTAGCAATATAATGTTTCCAGATTGCTATTCCAGAACATTAGAGTTATGTTTGGACAATATGTGTTTTACATTTCCCTCTGAAACACATGGGACTGATATGATAACACATATTTTACATTATTTCATTTTAATGAGACTTAGGCAGCAGTATAAAAGAATAAATGCCGACTTAATTTTTAAAAAATCAGTCTACCGAAAAATCCTCTCATTTTCATAAAACATGATGCAATTTAAAATTTTGATTTGCATTTTAAATTCAATGTGTTTAAAAATGTTTTGTTTGACAATAAAATAAAATCAGTATCTTCTCCGAATCATGGATTTCCTTGTCTCATCTTATCTCTCTGTACCACGTAGGAATTTTCTGAATATGTTGAGTGAGCTTGAAATGGTAAAAATGCACGTTATAAGCATAATGAGTTAATTCTTTTACGCATTTTTAATAATTCGTGCATTAACTACATTATTAATAATTGCTTCTGAATGTATACGATATTGCCACAACGCTTGAATAGTTTTTTAATGTCGTTAAAGTGCTGTGAAGGTAAAGCGGAAATATGCCTCAAAGTATGAGGTTCTTAAAGTTATAAAAGGATACTCTTTATCAAAGTAATTTTATAACACTATCACGCATGTTGAAGACAAAACTCAAGCTTATGTTTTTATTAGGTACTACACTTATAATTGGCATTAAAAGGATTTAAATTAAATTGCAATTAGCGCGTGTCAACTTTTCCTAAAAGGTTCGAATTTAAATAATTGAAATTTACTGGTTAAAAATGCTTATTTTACTTGAATATTCTGATGATGTGATATTAAATATAAATACTAAAATGTCCTTCCGTTGGTATTATCTCCTGTTAACAACACTTTGCCTCTCTGTTAAACTTACTTTGATTTTTAAGGATTCCGCAAACCCCTATGCACCTATAAATGTCACAAAAAATTGGCGCGCCTCCTATGACCTAATCATACGTAACAATATGAAACTTAGAGAGAATAAGAAACAAACTTAGCAATGTTCAAACGCTTCTCTGCATTATGACGAAAGAAGCTGAGATAATTTAAAATCCACCATAATGTTTTGTTCCAAAAATGCAAACATAGATGCGAGATTTGTGCACTTATCACCCACGTTTTCCACCCACTTGCAACTTAAAATTATTTTTTTTTCGCGGTGGATAGAAATTGAAAAATTAGTACGAGTAGATAAGGTGTACTTTGCTTGGGTTTCAAATTTTTGGGAACCATATATTCATTCCTGCAACTCTTTAAATTAGATTATTTCAGTGCAACGCTCAAAAGCTAGCATCGCTAGATACTAGCGACAACTTGCGGCGGAAGAAGGAAACCGTACACTAAGGGTACGAATTTCTTTGTTGACATTCCTATCCTATATATTAATCCGTGGGTAGTAGTAATAATATGTGAATAGCACTTTCAAACATATAATCATAACTCAGGATTTCCTTTTTCATTTTGACTTAAACATTATTCGTACACATATTCTAATCAAACAAATAACTAACAGAGCTAAGGGAGCATAGTGAAAAGAGTTCTGTAGAAATGCGACTAAATGGGAGAGGATCTCAAATCGAGAAAATGTACCATAGTCAAAATGCTGTCACGCTATTAGAAAGACAAAATGATGCCACCACTTATAGGGCTCAAATTAAAATTATGAATCGCAATAACATAAGCCTCATAGTGTTAATGGTCATATTACAGTGAAAGACTTTACGATTAATTTACGTCCTCAGCAGTGGAAATGAATCATGAACAAGACGAGAATATTATGGGCCGAGGAATATTACATTTCTATACAGAGATTTTGGGTGAAAAAAGAGGAGGAATACGATATCGCATCGGAGTTACTCAATAGAATAGTCGGATAAGGTATTTTGGAATTATTTTTAAAACATCATCTGGATAAAAGAGGAATTACTGTCTCTCAAAAATTTCATTAAAAAAGTTTTCATACCTATAAGTTCAAGTTTGCGAAGATTATAAGACATATCTTATGTGACTTAAGGTGCTTTGCACTATTAAAAGATTAAAGAGGTGAAAAAGAATTCTTCGGAAACAATAAAAGTTATGAATCTGAAAGGCGAGATAAACTCGGAGTGATACAATGTTGTCAAGAACATTATCAAAAGAGAACATGTAACTAGTTTCCAAGATATATCTGTATAATAAGAGGTATTGAGTTGATAACGGAAGGTTAGTGAAACCAATCTATATAGGACACAGACAGGGCAAGTGGTATACCGGATGTAGACTACGACTGATGGGGCAGAGAGTGAAGCAATATCGCCCAAAACATTGCTATAGAGGTATACAAGGTAATTAAAGTGTTTTGAACAGTAAAATCTGTGTCTAAGGGCATAATGAAATGTCAACAGTTTCTCAGAAATTTGAAGAAGCCCTATGGTCGACGGATCGATGCCAGCCGACGACAAATTGGAGTGAACAATGCCTTCTCTTATTTCAAGGAACTGCTTTAACCATGGGCCATTGCAGATACGAGTAGACCCAACGTCGATTTACAGATTTTGAGTAATTTATTTTCAGGAATTTGAGTACAAAAAGTATATAGGATGCAAAAAATCGAATTCTGAAAAAAATAATTTTTTCGAATGCAAGATATTCCACAGAGAACCCGTTACCCGCTGAAATTGCACCACAGCAATAATTCCTCAGAGAAAAAAATTTTCTCTGTGGAATATTTGCTATAGTGCAATTTCAGCGGGTAACTCCGTTAAATTTTTCGCGGCTAGCTCGCGAGCTTTGAATTTGTTAAATAATTTTTTCCCTCGAAAACAGCAGTGCGCTTAAATCAGGAATGGGTTAACCAATATGATGCACTATGGATATTATTCACGCCATTACATACAAATGTCAATGGACGAAAAACCTTAATGAAACCTTTTCGCTATTACCTACCGGTATTTTTTTATTTCCAATAATAAGTTTTTACTATCCTAAGTTCAAAAGTAGTAGGAATTCATGGTGGCAACGATCCTTCTACGTCGCTGTCATCCAAATCGTCCAAATCATTATTCGCTGCTCTCAAGTAACTCAATGATAACCCGTAAATGTGTTGCCATTAATGAATTGGCACCCCAGCATACAGATCCACAAAGAATATAGCTATTAATCCTTTTTAAGCATGTTATGTAATACATGTTTGGTCTGAATTCACCCCCTCTCACACACACTTATGGTGGCTTGCAGAGTATTATGTAGATGAAGTGCACATCTCGGAGGTCTGAGTGCGGTTGAATTTCCAAGAGACTAGGCCACGCCTATTGCATCCTTGTTCGCTCTGTGAAAGTCACATGACGAGCGAGTTACCTTCGCTCATCCCCTAAAATTTTAGGCCTGCCTCTCAGCCCTAATTATTAGTATTAACTACTTGAAATATAGGGTCGTTTCCTTGACAATCTCTTCCATGAATTTGAGGTTTTAACACATATATATAACAATAATATGAGTGCACTTAAATATTAAATATGTTTTTTAACCGGGTTAACCGAGTAAGTTGGTTAGTTATTCAGGGAAGGCGACCGACAGCTGAGGTCATTTTCACCATACTGTCAGATATAATCAGATAGAATCAGGTTGTCACAAAGTACGATGGTAGCTTGGCATGCAAAGGAGCGTTGCATCCAGCTCAGACAGTACTCTTTCATTAAAGATCATCTATCTATGCATGGCGTCCCTTGCGTCATGTTACGTAATTCAGGGGAGGTGACCAACATCTAAGGTCACTATAGCAAATATTCCACAGAGAAAAAAATCATTCGCCTTGACGGGGACTCGAACCCGGACCCCCTGATTTCCGCCCAGGTGCTCTGCCAGTTGAGCTACCACGGTGTCCTGTTTTTCTGTGGTAATTATAGAGCTCTAAAGGAACAAGATGTTCACGGACTGCTAGACATATCAATGTCACAAAGCAGCTGAAGTCGTGCGCATGGCGCCACCGTCCACGAGGTTAAAGCCGACGTTGAAACACTAAGGTGCTTACTTATAACGAATTCAAAGATAACGTACTAGCCGTGAAAACTTTAGCGGCGTTACCCGCTGAAATTGCACTATAGCAAATAATGCACAGAGAAAAATTTTTTTCTCTGAGGAATATTTGCTGTAGTGCAATTTCAGCGGGTAACGCCGCTAAAGTTCTCACGGCTAGTACGTGATCTTTGAATCTAAGATCATTTGCTCCAATTAGGATAGGTGGGTAATTGGGTAATGGTAGGAGTTTTCAGGGAACAGAGGAAGGGTGGAGAGAAACCCGGCGTCGGCATTAGCCTACTCTTAACAACAGACGCCTTAACGTCCCATCCGACGGACGGAGTACTGAACCTGAAATGCCCTCCACTAGGCACTCAAACAGGGACGGGTTTGCCACTGACGGGAATCGAACCCGGGCCCTTGGGATGGGAGCCCAGTACTATAGCCACCACACCAACCCGATCAAAATTCCCTCTTATTTACACTGTTTATGCAATAATAACTTAGCTCGGATCACTTGGAAATAGCGTTAAAGAATTAAAAAAAATTAGGCATTCACGAAACACACCCGAAAAAAGTTATTACCAAATATCAAACAGAAGTTTAATACTATTTCCTCTTCCCACTTCAATTGCCAGAACAAATCGATCCTTCATCGATTCAATTTTCGTTAGCTACATAAAATTTCATTTCATGCTGGTAAATTGTATAATCTTCCGCAAGAGTTTGAAAGATCGATGAGCACACTTATACAATATTTACCAAAAAAAAGCGAAAAAATATGAAATTTTGATGCTACTGTACGCATTGTGATGGAAATTAACACGATAATATTCAGGTTTTAAATTCAAAGACATGTGGTGGAAAAATTAGTTAAAGGTAATCATTCGGTGTTACACTGGAAAGTTGAAGCCCTTGTCCTAGATACTGGCCCTCATACTTCTCTTTACTCCCGCGGCAATTACCCGGAGCCCAATTTACCGTCGCCTACTGGTAGCCAGGGGGGTTATTTTGTAATCTCACCTTTTTAATGACTCTTTGCGGGAAGGCGGGAGATCCGTTTCGCTCTCTTAATGATAGGCTCACGAACGGTTCGTGAATTGTCGAAGCTTCTGTCGTTGAATAAACAAACAAGTGCCTGGCAACGGCAACCGCTTTCTTCAAAAATGGAGGAATACGGTGAAGGTGAGTGAAAAATTGTTTGTCCATATCATAATTATTCGGATGGCCTGTCAAGATAATTCATGTCCGATAATTTCCTTTATACCAATATTGGAATTTGCATTTGTTTCTCGCTACATTTTACGTTAATAGTGTTTCATCATTTTTCATTTTCTCAATAGTGTTCCATTCAAGAAATCATTTGTTGATAAGATACAATTCGTGATTTAAGAAAGTTTAAGTTCTTCACGTTGTGCAAATTCCAAAAATACAATTAAAAATCGATTGTATCTTTCTCGTTCTTGCCTTTTTTTCCAACTCAAGCTTCTAGTGGAAACGATGGTGGCTCCATGCCACGTTATTTATGTAGATGAGACGGGAACTAATGTCAGGCGGAGATAATGAAACGGATCAAGAGTCGAAAGATACGGATCAGAGCGGATGAATCGTCTGAAAGACCAGCACATGACCGGCAGTTCACCGCTTGAGATCCGTAGATGGTCACGCCGCCTGGGTGGCGGAGTTTAACTACGAAAAAGTGACATTGTATGACGTATTCTCACTAAAGTGAGATTACAAAATAACCCCCCAGAGTAGGATAAGCATGGAATCCCACTCGCTTTTTACCCCATATCTACACACTATGTTCAAGTACCCCCGCCACAAAGCCCATCTCCTGGTATGGTCCTACACGAGCCTCTTTCTGCACCCTCATCTACGGATATCCCTAATGAACTGTTCATATTCACCGAGTTTCAGAAGCGTCATGGCCTTTGTGAATCTAAAATTTCCTAGCCATACCTTGTCTTGGCTTTTGGGATCGTTTGTCGAAGGTATGGTCAAAAAACCCGATACTTATCTACCTACGGAAAAAAGGCCGGCACCGAGGTTGCAGCTCCGGAGCAGGCGTGGCAGTCGAGTTGATACAGTTTTTCATCACGATCTCGGACAGCTTTAATGATACGGAATGCCTGAACATTTTATGGACTTCAAAGGCACGAGAAGGAGCTTCAATTTTCTGCAATAGCAGCAGCTCGGCGTAAAAGGACTCCTGTTTTGTGCCGTGATCGATGGCAAATTGTGCAGGACTTCTTTAGGCTTTTTTGTACAAAGTTTTAAATCGAGGTCAGGAAATAAGCGAGTAGTAAATGATTGGTATCCGAGGAAAAGTAGCTATGTGAATTCGTTAACGTACTTCGGAGATGCAATGATAATAATATGACATGCCACCTCATGGAAAACCAGGCGGTAAATATTTTCCGATTTAAATGGAAATTCTACAACCAATGAAAGGAAACTTATTTTCTCAACTTCCAATAGTTGTTCAAATGTACGTGCTTTTTCGCATGCTTCGATTCCCACAAATTTCGTTTTTTGCGATGCCTTTTCAAAGCCTTATTCCTCGCCAATTGTCTTTAAATTTATGTAAAAATTTGTTTTATTATTTTCGGAGTATTTTATGTTAACATCTTGGATTCCTTGGACTCACAGTAGGATAAAATGAACTTTTCCCAATAAAATTGTCTTCACGCTGAAATTTTTAAAATAAAAACAATTTAAATAGAAAAACTTAAGCTGGAAAAAATATCTATGCCCCTATATATATGCGTAAAATCAATAGAACACAAGTATAGAATTAAGGGCAGTACATGGAAACTGGGGGGCAACGATGGTCTAGTATTAATTTCCTTCTCGATATATACATTTATGCCCTATCGTCACTCGAAACCCCTAGGTATTAAAGCCGGATAGAGTATCACCTTCACTACTCGCATCCTTGCAACTCAATTCACGTCCGCAACCTACTACTGATTCCCCTGGACACGGCATAAATTAAAACAAATGAGAAAATTCAAACAATTTAAAGCACGCTATATTTTGTCATTCCTCGTGAATCACAAGGAAAAACTGCTGTCTCCTCAACAGAGTAACAAAGAACATTACTAGTTTCTCAATCACCTGTCAAATGAACTAAATTGGTGGTTATATAAACAATGCCGGCAGATATAAACGTAAGAAAATAATAATTTCCGAGTGCATGCATTTTTGGAGGGATTGTTTTGTTAGTTTCCTACCAGTGAACACAATTCTTCTCACGGAACCAACTTTTTGCACCATGTTCCTCTTCATACTTCTAATCTCCCATCATTCTATACAAACTACTCTTTTTTTCCTCTCTCTGCCCCGCTTATCCAGCGTTCTTTCCTCAATCCTTCAAAACACCCTCATCCTTCATCACTTTCTCCAATCTCACTTTCTGCCTTCGCCTAATTTACTCAATCAACTTCCTTTCCTCCCCTATCAACTCTAGCAAGCAAAAGCATGGTGATTATCGAAAGAAAGGCAAAAAAAACCGTGAAAAACAGCTAAAAAGATCGAAAGTAGTAGAAGTTGTTGTAGCGTAGTTGTAGTAAACTAGTACTAGAAATGTAAGTGAATGCAAATGAGAAACAATACCGTATATGAATAAAGAGGCACTAATTTTTAGCACTTCAAGGTACTTATCTGTAGGCATCACATTAATGAAGTATTATATGTCGGGATATAAACATGAGGTAACATAATTCATAATGCATATATAGAAATACTGCTAAACGCATTCTGACAGAAGTTTTATTTGTATTTCAAACATTGCCAAATCTTTCGTAGTACTATCAACATTAATCTTGAAATCATTGGTTTAACTCTACGTAAACATCTCTGTGTGCTTTCAATATTTAAGTCAATCATATTATGAATGGATGCATTTTCAATTATACACAGCAAAAATCCGATGCATTACATGATGAGCTTTGTTGGGAAGTGGAATAACGGTAAATCAATTAATCATCTTACATTTTACATTAATACAACTTAAATTTTGCTATGCAGACTATTACTGCACTTGTAACTCGATTACAGTAAATAGACATCAATGAAGTATATATTATTAAAAATTTATGTCTCAAACTGATCAACATACACTTTATTATTTTAAACATACACAAAATTTATGTCTCAAACTGATCGCATACTGAAAGTACGTTGGTCATTTACTCTGGTTTCAACGTTTACTCATGACTATTTCGATATTTTCTAGCATTTGCTTCCCACTTTCTTCTTGTATTTTTTTTTATATTAGAGACTTGATTAATGTAATTGTGATTGTGAAGAGAAAATTGACATCAATGACGGATACATTACTAAAAATGCCTCCTTTGTTGTAATGATAATACTAATAGCCAAAAAATACCGAAAACAAGATTTCTCAAAACCTAATTCTACAAATTTGCAACAAAAAATCCATTTCACGGGTCTTACAATGTAAGTTATTGACATTTCCCCATGCCTATAGTGAGAAAATTGAAATAGAAAGGCATATATCAATGCTCAAATTATGAGTCCTACTTACGACAAAAAATATGAAATCCTAAGTTCGAAAAAGAGCAAAACATGCACTTGGTAATTTTAAACTTCTGCTACTATATAAATAAAAATACAGTTCCATAAACGCACGTTATTTAAGTACGTGTTTCCTAATTTGAAATGCACCATAAGAAATTCATACGCTGAATTGCATATTCTAATGCATTCTAAAAGTATCTCCTCAAATTGCAATGTCTTTCGAACCGACGTTAAATGGCATTGTGAATATGAATTATGAATGCACCCTATATGAATTTGAATAATTTCCTTTAAACTAGGGAATGGAAACCGATGTAATGAAATTTTTATTTTAAGTGGCTTAAGAAACACTTTACTTATAAATTAATTTTCAAAATCGTGACTGATGAGTTAAAACTATGCTACATCACATGGCTTCCTGAAAAAGTTTCCTTTGCATGCCTCTCTTCTCTCTCATCTCTTTAGGCATATTTTTTACGAATATTTTTTTGATGCAATCGCTTACGAAATGAATTTCATTCGCTGCCTATCTTCCACTATCTGATTTCCTAAAATTACCTGCCACGAGAGACGATCTTCACTCCAAAAATGTGTTCTTAAAATCCTACATTTTTGGAGAAAGTCCCTAAAACGTAAAAGATTCGTTTACCTGCTGCATTTGATTATTTTTATAATTGTATATATTTTTAACACTGGCTCCGACATACGAGATATATCTATAGTGAAATCGCAGCTATGCGATAAATAAAATACTGAAGTCGAATAATAAAGGCCAGTAATTAGGTTTGAATTAAAGGCGGTATCTCTGGAAATGAGTCTCTACCAATACAACTCTCTCCTCAGGGAAGTAAAAAATTGTGCTCGGAAAAAGATTCCTGTCTGCGAAGCGTATCCAAAGGGCGTAAATTTTTTAGCCCTCATGAATTTTTAGAGTCCTTTAACTCAAAGCAAAGGAACCTGCTTTGCGTAAAGAAAAGTTTCTAGTACACCAAGAAAATGATTCGACGACTGGGGAAGTAACAGAATTCATTTGCTTATCATTTAAACTTATTTCTCCTGGAGCTATAAGAAGCCATACCAGTGAATTATTTATGGATTGCGGTGAACTAAATGTCATTGTATACAAAAGGTCCCTTCCAAGATAAATTTTCCTCTATCCTTATGTTGTAAACAAGTAGCTATTTCACTATAATACTTACGAAAGCAAATATAGTATTACGTTATATGTTTAACGTCTCATTCACTATTACGTTCATTTACGCTTGTAAGAGATAAAAAAATCCATATATTCTCGTAATTATGATTTTTCCTCCCAGGTACGTCCACATACCACTGGAACTTTCTTCATTACATTTACCATACGGCGCCACACCATACCATAAATTCTCATTGGACTGAGTTATAAACTCATTGTATTTATATATTGTATAGCTTAAAACTCGGCGACGCTAATACTTCATTGCTGAGTGAATGATTCCAGAGAATACTTTAAATAAAATTTCCACACTAGGTTTTTTATGGATTAACAGGAATTATACCTATTCGTGAAAATCACAGTGCAGAATGAATGCAGGAAGCGGAAATAGAGGCAGTCAAAGCTTTCTTGCATCCTGTTCTCCTAATAGAATGACGTAACATGTTATCCCTACTTTACGTACTTTATTGTATCACATTTACGCCCAATTTACCTTCACTCACGCACGCCGAGTTTCAACTGTTAATACCGTAAGTTGATAGCAGCTCTCTAAAAAAAATTCTTAGCTGGAATGGTCAGGATTCCAACGCTCCTCTCACTGTTCGACATATCCTGACGGGTGCGTCAAGCACCGAGATTTAAGTAATAAGTTAGGAATTAGAGGAAGCCTAGAATACGTTCTCGGTGACGACCCTGATCGCTTAAACCGCGCTATTTTATTTTTCAAAGAAATAGGACTTTTAACCAAAATATGATTTTACCAGTCCTTTTATAGTCATAATAAATATACTATAACAATTAGTAAACAAGCCTACGATTAGTGTTTAGTAATAATCTACCGTGTTTGTATCTTGGGTTGCGTATTGTGCGAATGACAATGGCCGTCGACGCACCTTAAAACCTAACTCTACTATTACTGGAATGGTCAGTCGCTAATAGTGAATACAGCACACTCATATACCTACGTGAGTCAACACTTTGAAACTGCCCCGTGAAGAAATCTACTCGTCCCCGCTATAAACAGATTTAACACTAGGTTTTATATCGAAGAATTCGAATTTTCAGGACTCACAAGGAATAATGGAAATAACTATCACCAATTTTTAAATAAAAACCAGTCCAAAAAAGCATGAAAGATGGCTAAAATTGATGATGCGGTGAAAAACCCTGCCTCCATGTTGATAGGCAGGTGACGTCAAACGGCAATTTCATCTGTTTACCTTGCGTATCGAAGGAGAACTGGAGTTATTTTTTCGTTTATTCTATTCAGTAGTTGGTATTTGTGCCGTTCCAAAAGTTAAATAAAAATCCTTGCGGCTACTTGAAGTGAAACTCTAATTCTAATTTGCCAAATTCTTTGTGTCGCGAGACCAATTAAGCTTTTACATTATTTAATTGAATCTTCATTTTAAAAATTATACTGATTTGACAGTAACTAAACAATATCTACTTCATATATTTTGCATTTATATTTGAATAAATATGTGTTGAAAATATCGGCCGGGATGGAATAAAATGAAGTTTGTAAACTAAAATAGTGTAGCTTCTACACCTTTATCATGTACGTAGTAGTCGATTCTTGAGCCTATGACCAAAATCTCCTACCTGGCCAGAACTTATTCACGGAAAACTCTCCTTCCCTACATGTTTATAATTAAAGGGGAAACATAAATATTAATTAGGCTTTTAAGAGTGTATAATTTGGTCTACAAATCAGGAATAAAGGCTTCGGTCCTTAAAAGGGAAAAAGAGAAGTCTACCTTATAGGAGTGAACTTAGAACCTGAAATTTAAAGATGCCCCTGTCTAACTGCTGCTTCCTATTATTCGAAATGTACCTCAAGTAACAAACGCATACACCTCTTTTGTCAAACATGGTGAGCGTTTGAGAGAAATATGTAGCTCATTGAATGTCCATTGAAATTTAATTCAGGGTTTACTTCAAAGTCTGAAGAAGGAGGAAAAGAAGTAGAGTTATCGAGCATTAAAGACTTCTTATTTTGGATTATACAAACCTTACTTTGAATTATATTGTACCTAAGACTCTCCTAAGATTCTATTCCCTCTATTCTACCTAAGACTCCTCCTAGATTGATATGGAATTGGAAATGTACGCCTCTTCATGAGGGAAATATCGATACTCTGTTGAGAGGCTAAGAAATCAACTATAGTCATCTTACGTCTGATGTTACAGGAATTAATAGAGTTGATCTGCTTCCCGAGATTGATATCTTCTGATTATACATCGGTATGGGGAAGTCTATAGTATGCACAAACATATATTGCTCATAATTTAGCACAATCATTGGAATTTCAGGCTCTTGTATCTCGATAGTAGGAAAATGTTTCTATCCTGCTGACATGTTGATCATAACTGCGGTGTATACTCCCACTTCAGGAAAATTTTCTAGATCTCTCCTGAATTCTGTAAAATTTACTGAAAATTTTTCACTGCATATAAAATCACTCTATAACTAACTTTTGTTACTAATAATTATATCTAAATTGGTAACATTTATTATGAGGTGAAAATCGAGTAACTAGATTCTTAAGCTACGACAATCAACTAACCCTAAGGAAAATTCTTTTACGTTATGATGTCTGCTATAGATAATGTTTTACTCAATACGTCCATCCTTTTATGTAATTCATTCTGCCGAACTATGACTGAACCATAGCCTAAATATATGTTCAGTCTGTGCCTACACTCTATTGTTAAAGGTAGATATCCGTTATGGTTTGCTACCCCGAAGAATGGCCTACACTCTAGTCTAGGTTAGTACAGAAGCTAGAGTAGCTACAGCCGACACTAAACCCTACATGTGTTATTGCTCCGGTCCCCTCGCGCTACCCTAAACGTATTAGTATACAGGGAACTCGAGAGGCTAAGAGATATCGGACACAAACATTTATTCAGTTTTGAATCCCTCGTACATTAAAAACTCGATAATTATGTATATATGGACTTGGGAAATGTTGTTGGTTTTCGCCTTTATTCTGTTCTAATTAAGTTTACTTCCTACAAATTAAAGAAACGCCACATTCTTTCTCCTTATTCAGCTGCATCATGAATGTAAAAGAAATGCTTCCATCATAGAAGGAGTTATGGTTTACCGTACAGATTTGTGACGTCAAGGTGATATTTTCAAGATAGCCACCATTATATGAGTCCACGATGCGTTCTCATTTTTCTGCTATATTTATTAGACAAACAAAATATTCTTTTAATTTGATATTGAGATTAATATATTATTGATATTCTAAACTCTAACATTTACCCGTTATTATACGCAATTTATAGAATTATTGTACAATCCAAAATCCCAGGATACTAGCATATCGTACTCGAACCACTTATCTGTGTTACTAACCTTCAGAGGCACTATATTTTTTCTGGCGGAATTTTTCCCCAATAACACAAAATATACCACAATTTTCATTAGCAAAATGTATGTCCTCTTACCTTGGGATAAAAGCATCATATTGCCAGCACTACCAAAAAGTCATGACAATATCCAAAATACTTCCGTAAATGGGTATTCCCTTAAACAGACCAGAGAGATAAACTTTTTAAGCAATTCATTCCGGGACATTTCAAGTGAGGTCGATTAATTAATGAGAGCGTCTTTTTTTTAATTCAGGTTCTGAATTAAAAAGAAGTGGTCCTAATTTACCCTCGTCTAGGGGTTTTGTGCCGCGAGCCCCCGCATTAATCCTCCTCGGGTTGAAATGAGGACCCCTCTGGGAGACAGGAACGCGCCCGGAACTTACCCACCTCACCTTGCCCATATGTGCCGGTCTTAATCTCCGAAACTGATTATGACGGATCATGGACACGCACGGATATTACCCGGGGCGGAATAGCAGGAGGTTGGACGGTCCACAATGCTCGTTGCGCGCTGCGTCAGCAGGGGCCCGCAGGCGAAATTCGCGCAAGAAATTTGAGTGGGCCTCTTGGCCGCAATGGGCGCGCACTTCGTCTTCATGGCACGGGGGTTCCCCCAAGGCGCCCCACTTTAATTGCCTCGTTCTCTTTTTGCGAGGGAAAACCCCGGGCCTAGCATTCGCATATGTATATGCGCGCTGCGGTAACTAACAATGCGGTTGCTAATTCCCGAGTCTATTCCGCAGTGGAAGGCTGTTAGGGAATCCCAAAATGGCTGAAGTATTTTAAATCTTAATAATATTACAAAATGTTTTTGTTTCATTCACAATGACTTAAGAAGAGGGGAGGCATAGTTTAACTATCACCATAGCCATATCATGGAGTGACGATTAAGGCGATGAAATTAGTTCATTTCTGCTATACGAATGAATAATAAACTCCATAGAAGCACAAAAAAGAGCAAAGAGGGAAAACGGGAAAGATGAGATTAATTTAGACTTATTATCAGACGTGAAAAGGTTCTATTAAATCTCAACGCAGAGGATTAGGAGTACGGAAATCTTTTCATTTACTAGGGAGGAGGTTAATAGTTCCTGTGATCCTCAGTGTAATTCATTAATTAGCCATTTTAATTATTTCAAGTACCTTATTTGGGGGAGTTTTAATCTGTTCTTACATCCAAGTGAAAAATAAAATGTTGAAGAGTAATAAGTAAGCCGAATGCTGACCAGGAAATCCAAGGAAAAAAGGGAAGCTTGCTGACTTACTAATCTGGACCTAACTCCATTTCCCATGATTTTCACGTATCAGAATACTAATCAGGGAAAACTTATTTCTACATATTCCACTCATTGCAAAATTCAAAGAGAATTGAAGTACTTTCCTTGATACAAATTGTAATATTTTATCAAATACCCATTCGAAATTTCACCAAAAAATTCTTTTAATTTATCTCTAATGACATCATAACTGTATATTTGCCATTTTCAGCTGCAATATAACCAAAAATTTCACGATCCAATCAAATGCCTACAGATTCTTGAACCCTCGAAACTGAAATATTATTGGAGGCTTACCAAAATATTCTCAGTACATTTTAAGAATTAAAGAAAAAATATTCACCAAATATTTAAAGTCATATTGCTTAGTTTCAACAAAATGTTGTTGGTAATTTCATTTTAAGGAAAATCTTTTTAAATTGTAGCCACGATAACAGAATTTTACATAAAATTAGTATGGAATATGCATAACAAATCCATCTGGTTTAAAAAATCAACTTATCAGTGGGAACAAAGTTGACAGTCAATAGTAAAAGTCGCCATTTTCAAGCACCGGCATTAACATGCCTAGAATGATGAAAATACGTAGATATTTCCACATCACAATTAGCGCTTCTTTACATGAAAAAGAAACGAAACTTGGGATGCATTAAAATATGATGTTCCGCCCTAAGAAAGCCGAAATTCATGCGATTCAAGGAACATTACCGTCAGTTCTGCAAAAAAAAGGCAGTCTCCTCTATTTTTCCAATCCAAGCTTTTTGACATCATTTTTACTCGACAGAAATGAATTAAACCTAATGACATGATACATTAATTCTGAACCGATTCTGGGTTTTTAATACAAATCTCTATCGATATTCAATTGGAACCGCCAACCCCACTGCTGCATTAGGGAGATAGAACCCTTAACTCCCACGTTTTGACCTTCTCTCTGCAAGAAAATGCCTTTATCTCCTTTGACCCATCCTCCACCGAAAAACCTCGCACCTTCTTCGTCCATTTCCCCTTTCACTTCCTCCCTCAAGATGGAATTGAGTCATTAAATTCGAATTTTGCGTTCCAATCAATTTCTTTCTTATCCCTTCAGCCAGACGTCCCAGAAGATTCACAATCTTTCACATTGGCTCTCTCGTCTTCCCCCTGGCTTTCTCTCGCCCTCACCCTTGCCACTGTGGAGGTGGCAATGGTATAAGGTGGCCTGGGGAAGAAGAAGACGGAAAAGGCCGGGAATGGGGAGCCCGGCTATTCCCCACCTCTCTCCCCTCCCCCACAGTTGATCGATGGCTCAATAGCAAACTCAAGAAGGAGGAGTTGGCTGAAATTTTCCCGAGGAAAAAATATAGGTTAGGGGAGGGGTAGGAAAGAACGATGCGTCTTAGATTGGCGGTCGGCGTTTTTCTGGTGGTAGAGGATCTGTGAGGAAGGGGAGGAAGGGAGTCGTAACGTCTTTCTGCAAAAATCTAACCCGACATAAGGAGATTTTCGAGGAATTCTCACCGGCACCGGCCGGCAGAACGTGCTACACTTGAGAAAAGATCGAATTTATTCACGCGAGAAAATGGTCGGTAAAAAAAATGAATATTTTGGCACCGTCTACCAAAATGATTGCAATGCTAAATAAGAACACGCTTTTCACCATGATTTCCAATTTCCCTCAGTTTATCGGGATTTTGTAAGTCAATAGTATGAACTTCTCGGAGAATTAAAACTTTACACATGAAAAATATTGAATTTTACCCAAAATGCTGCGGAATAATACTATGAGTGAAGATATGAAAAATAACTGTAAGAACATATTTACGAGCTTAATGCAGAGGTCGAGAATGCTAAGCTGAACCTGATCTATAAGGCCTGGTCACACGATACATTTACATAGTATAAGTTCAAGTTTGCGTGAATGGTTTCACTTTGCGTGAACGGATTCATGTATGTTTGCGTGAACGAATGGATGAATCAGTGGTTACACGGTGCATGGAAACGCACAAGCGTTCGCACAATTTTCTAGTTACGCAATTGCGTTTGTTGAAGAGCAACATTCAAATAGTCAAAGACGACAATCGATGATTCCTACCATTACTACTATTTAACAAACCAATCTTTCTCGATTTCAGCTTTGAATTTTCAGCTATAATTTCCCGTGTCCTTGTGGTATAAAACGTAAGCGAGAATTAAACATTCAGTTTTGTGGTAATTGGACGTGGGATTGTGTTTGCGTGCGGCTCCGATTTTTATATTAATACTTTGACCTCTACTTCCTTTGGACTTTGATTTACTATTTGACCTTTGCACCTTCTGGATTATCCCGTCGCATCCTTAATTGACCTCTCACCTTCGCCGGACATTTCTCGCACCTCTTGAACAACCCGAACGGAACGTTGCTGACCTACCGTTTGTTTTAAAGTTTGTTTATTCCTCAATCTGCAGCTACATTATATCTCTATTATTTCTATTTTTTGGTATTAGCATTTCAAGATATTTTTCCCAAAATTCCTGGATAATTTAAAATTTACGTTTTTTACGTTCTTCTGTACCTTCACTTTTACTTTGGTTAGTGCTAAGGTTTTGAAATAGTATTCAATTTAAAATCTCTCGTCTTTTGCGTCGTCAGTAATTATGTTGCACGATTTGTCGCCGTGATTCGACTCAAACATTTCCACAACAGAAACGCGAAAGTCACGTAGTAAATACTGCAACTCGATGCATGATTACAAGAAATACGATGGTCAAAATCAATATTTTGCCCGTTCATGTCGTGGTCGAGTGATAGCTCAAAAAAGAACATTCATTCATAAAAACGGCACCTGGGCGCATCTCAATTGTGCATTTTGTCATGATCGCTTGTATGAAACACACAAACATAAAAACTATAACTCTAATAGTTTTAAGATACATTAATACTTCCCCTATTAAGCTAAACTACTTTCAAAGCAATTACCTCCAAAATTATTATCCCCCATAACTTTCTAGAATAATGCCTCAAGAGATACTGTGCCGTATTAATTATGCGATCTCTCAGACAACCAACGGGTTGCCTGTACCAGTACTATAAAATGCTGGTTTCAACAAATTAATTATAAGCCACTAACCTATTCACTATGTAGAGGGCATAAGCCCTTAGAAGGGAAGAATCCTCCGTGATTTCTTCACTCCTCAGTAATTTCGCCAGGTAGCTATTGCCTATTACCTGCTATTAGGTAGGAATCTAGTACTAAAACTTATCGTTTGATACATCAATAACAATGAGTCTTTAAACTTCACCTTGTCCTGCCAAAGTAGGATATAACTGACCGCAATCTTCTTAATTCGTCTTCAATATTTTTTTCGTAGCATCAAAGAGGTGTTGGTATAGAGTAGTCTGTAATACTCAAAAATTTCTAGCAGGTTTTGATGTAGCAAAAACACATCAATACACTGACTTTCTCAAGAGTCATAGTTAGAAGAAAATGTAATGGCCTCGCACTTTGTCTCCTCCACAAAAAAGATTATACTACAAATCATAGGGCATAACGGTAAATACTGCCAGAACACTCCAACACTATTTTATATATCTATCAAAGTCTAATGCACCATTACATTTTTGTTTACTTCTCATGTTACCATTTTTTTCAACTTTAATTAATTCAACATCAATTCAAAGAAGATTGTATGCTTTTGAGACATATCAGTAGCTTAATTCTATCACCATAGTCCGTCCTACGTAAGGAAGAATGCGCACCGATCTTCTACTGTTTCACGTCATATAAAAACATACTCAACGCTTTTGATACTAAAATATAATTATAATTCATCCAGTTGGAATTAAAATGCATCTGATTATAGTTCCTATTTTGGCAATATCATAACTTTCTCCGCTTCTCCACTGCGCCTTGATTAGACGCTATTGATCGTGGGATTTTCCAGCTGGTGATGTACATTTAAATTCTAAAATACATAAGAATGAAGCTGTGCAATATTTCACAGAACAAGGCTTTATCAATGATGAAGACAGCCAGGTAAGGTTTTCATGGTTTTTGGCCATTCTGAATCGATTTCGCTCCAGGCATATTGGTCTCTACACTAAATATCAAAACACTATCATTATTCAACATGAAATAAAAGAGTAAACTTCCATCAGTTCTGAGGATATTAATATGAGGGGTATTAATTCAAAACTTTCAGGAAATTGTCGCACCCTAAATGAAAGATTGCAAAGCTAAGCTAAGCATTAACACTGTCAATAATTAGTGGCACACTAACATAATTTATTGAAATGCTCAGTGGAAATTCCAAGTACATCTCTTTTTCTGAATTCCCATACAGAGATATATTCCAGAAACAAAGATAATTAATGCATGTCATTCACATACTCTCCTTGAGACATAATATATTTGTCAAGAACAAATTTCTGGAAAAATAGAACTAAAAATCTCACAAGGAAGATCAATTACTGTTCATGAACCTAAATAAAAACCTGATGTGAATGATTGTATAAAAACCTAAAGAATAAACTAGGGAAGAAGCACCAGGATGTAATTGAGGAAACAATAAATACAGAAGTATGTACACCAAACGTTCACCAATTGTATCGCTGAACACCCAGGCATGATACATAGAATCTTACGAGTAATGCAAGTCTATTATATATCAGGCTGCAAATAACAGTTTACGGCCATAGAACAAACTGCTAACTACAATTTTTTTCCGGAAACAAGAAATTGTATCTGTGTTTCTCTTATAACTGTGTATTTTTCCTTTCGAGGCACTGTAAATTTCAGGTAATAGGTAACTACCTTCCATATTTCATATTGAATTTTATTTCATTTTCCTGTTTCATACTCTCATTCACACACCCTTCCATACATATCCCACTTTTTAAATAACTAACTAATATTATAGTGCATGCACGGTGATGTACTCAATAATATTAACCACCGTCGCTAAATAAAATTCTTGGGTATGCACAAAGGAAATTCATGAGATTTATACAATAAAGCGAAATAATTCGAAATAGCGCATCTGCCAGTTTAACTTTTAGATTATTAAAACCAATCTCAAACAATCCGGGCAGCACCGACTGCACTTCACATGCAAACAGCATCGGAAGGCCCCAGCTATTTCCGAAATGATGAACAAGGGACCAAACACACCACTTCCCGTTCGCTCGCGACATAATCGACTGCTTAATGCCAACATTAGCGCTGATTTACGTCTACCCCCAAAATGCAAACGTCGGGAGAGGTTTTTTTGCAACCAGACACCACCCCGAAGTTAGCTGCGGAGCTAGCAGCATTCAATCGACTGAACAAGCAAATGAATTACCAATGCCTAATGGCCGAGTTAAAATGTAAACCTCGCCTGATTCGCCAAGGTCCCGGCTGCAAAACAGTCGAGAAAAAGTACCGTCATTTCCCCCCTCCCCCTATCCTCCCTAGAGGTTCGAAATAGTCCTTCCTTCTCCATACTCCTCTCCCCCACCTCGGACTCAACCCGCAAAATTCCACTCGGTTCGGTCAAACCGGGCGCACTAAATCGTCCAATTTCCGAAGCCGCAAAAAGGAAAGAACACAGTTCCCCCCCTCGCACCTCCCTCTCCCCCACTCGCGGTTTTCCCTCATATTACGCACAATCACCTCCGCCCCACCTGCCGTTACAACGCCCCCTCTAACCCCCGCACCGCCACCCTATAATTCCCCTTATGCTAACTCGGCCCATAAAAGGGGATTTAGAACGTGAGTGAGGGGTTCGGGGTAGGGCTGGCGGACGAACGCGAGGGGGGTGCAGAGGGAGGGAGACGTCGGAGAGGGTTCCGCTATTTAACGACATGCGAGAGCATTAATTAATGGTCGCGCGGAAAATTATGCCAAAGTCAATGGGTTATAGCGCGTCTGCTGCCGAAACGGGCCCATTCACTCCTCAACTTTGATAATAATAAACGCATTGTGTTGCCCACGAATAAACAAAGCCAAAAGTATCATCATACCTGGAGGGAAAACTGGGCGGAAAGTTGGGATAATTAATGCACTCATGATTTTAGGCGTTTCGCTCCACCTCTTGCACATATTCAAAGTGTCAACATTTTAAAATCATAGGCAATCAACGCTATTCTAACTAGCCTCATTTGAGATATTTCACGGGAATAGTCCCTGGACAGAAAGGTTGAAAAAGTACTACAACGGCAAGGAATTTATATTATCCCACAAGTTTTCCTCTCTTCCGATAGGAAGAAAGCGTTCTTCAGAACGAGGGGAGTAAAATGGTATCATCTTTCTTCATTCGTAAAGTTGCCTTCAAGAAACTCAGCGACTAGTCGCGATTTCATGTCTCAGAAGCAAGAGTGATATTTCGTATAGTCACGGAAGAATACCACAATGACAAGGAAATATAACAAAGATAAAAATCAGTTCTCGAATTATTGAAGTAAGGGACTTATAAAAAGTACTACTCGGTCAGGAGAGAATCCTAAAACCTGGGTTTCCTCTAGTATGCTACGAGTAAAAATTAACCACATTATTGGCAGATGAACTTCGAGTATATTAGTGCAGAAAAAAGTATTGCAACCGAAACACGTCCCAATAATATGCACATTAAAAACATAGTTACACCACGTACCAGTTCTTAGAGTTAGGACAAGCCATTCTTTGTTATAATAAGTTAATTTTAAGAGTTAGGTGACGAAGTGGTTGACGGCTTCATGGGATGCTGATACACAGGGAAAAATATCAAGCAAACGCTGGAGGAATGTATTTTTGCTTCTCAGATACACGTGGACATCTAAAATGAGATTTTTGCCCTAAATAAAAATGGATTTTGTTTTAGAAGTAAAAATTCGTAAACTGACATCCCCATCCTTCATATTCCTAGAAATTCTGCATCCGTTTCACATTGCAATGCAAGGTATCGAAAATTGACTACACATATATTACAAAATATAATAAGACTTTGTATTCAGTTCACTCTATTTATATCGGAATAATACTAGAAGATAGGTTAGATAGAAGACTACTGTTATTTTATTGGAAGCCGTCTCTGGTAACTCCAGTAACCAAAACTTAGGCATATAAAATACGGATATTATATAATCATCGATTCCAAGTGACAAAATGGGATCCAATTTTGAATTGCACATATATAAGCCTCCACGCCTATAAAGATGTAATGATTTGAATTATTATCACCACCAGAATACGCCGCTGAATGCCACCAAAAGAAACTCAAAATCCCAAAGCTATTGAGGAATTCGAGGCTAGCCTCAAAACTTAATGAAGACAAATACTCAGCATGTTGCGCGAAGTCAAAGTTGTCGACGGATTGACGCCCATTATTATCACTTAGCAGAAGAAGGAAATAAATCTCCCCTAAATTCATGATTTGCATGCAAATTTTCCTCTTGGATTATTTCCAAGAACCAAGAAATGATAGATGTCGTTCTCATGAATGGATTAAATTACATAATGATCACAATTTAATCTTCTTAGGATACGCATATAATTAAAATTGATCATAATACAATTTAGGGACCAGTCATTTAAGTATAATTGAATCACAAGACTTCCTGTTGATCATTAAAAATTCTTGATTTTACCTTAATTAAGCTTCAGCTAATAGTCTTTAACAAACTACCATTTATTTACACATAGGGAGGTCAGAATGCAAACCAATTCTTCAAGTAAAATAACCGTTTTAAAAATCAAAGTTAATAACTAAAACAAAATTCAAGGAACAAAAAAAAACGAAAACCTAACACTCTAAACATATTCATAAGTTAGACATTTTTAATATTTCTGATTACGGTTCGCGTCGTAGCTCAAAGGAGCATTTTTATGGTCCCCTTTCCCAGTTGTGGATTCCATTAACGCTCGTTGGTCTAATTTATGATTCATTTATGAATCACACCGAGGGATGATTCTCAACAACGGGGACTCATTATTTTTATCATTCATTACCTTACTACTACCTACAAGTCATGTGTATATCTCCATTTAAAAAAAATGCAAATCTAGTACAATCTAGTATATGCTTAATTAATACGTAGCTATCGTATAATTCAAAATTTTACTGAAGGTCATTTAATCCATACTGTAAAATACCAGAAATGAGCAGATGAAAATATTAGAACCGCGCAAACACCACTTGTCCGGAGATTTACAAGCGAGAAAATCTGTCGTCGTCGAGCAAATCAGGGATAATATGATCAACGCTATTATCCGGTGATTACGACGCCTGCAGAATGGAATATTAATACAGGCTACTGAGGATCCTTAATTGACCATCCCCAGTAAATCCAATCAGCAGAATATGGATGCGAAAATACCTGCTTCCACAACCACAGAGATAGTTCTACCTAGCTTTTCGCAATAAAACGAAGGCCCAGAAATGACGACAGATCATCTTAACTAAATACTAGGTGATACATCGAGAATGGAAAAGATTTTTTTGGGAGAGGAAGAAATGAAATTTTTGAACTTTCCCATATTTTTTCTCAATTCCCTGGATAATTAGCCAAATAACATTTTCTGTGTAAACTATTTGTCAACGCCTGCATCAGCTAATAAGCGACTTTTTCCGCGCTTTCAACCATTAAACATCAGTATCACAAAACCTAAGACTTCTAAGGCATGGGAATGACGCGTTCATAGTTCTTAACTCATAAACTCGGACAAACTGGGAAAGCAGACACGTAGACAGCCTACTTTTTAGTGTTGCGCAGAGAGTAAAAGTTGAAACATTAGTGAAACGAGTTGCAATGAGCAATTTGCGCAGTTGTATGTCGTGAATTTGTTCAAGAACTTGCCAAAATATTACTCTCCCATAAATTTGAGCCAACATACTCAGCCACTTTCCATATTTTATCAATCTCCAACAATTACGAAAAACTTAGAATGTTTTATGCTTCATTATAATAAATAATGAAGCATGTTTTACCCTGTGGGCGATGGCGGACTACTCGTATGTCTTCAAAGTTTTTGGAATTGTAATTACTTCGACCCTGTGGGACTCTCAACAAAATTTCTTTAAATAAGAATTCCTTAGAATTACAATTATGAGATTAACCATTTGTTATTCAACTCGTAACATCCGATAAACCATTTGAGAGAGTTTCGACAAAGTTTAATTAATATACAACCGTTGTAATAATATGATATCATAGCCGAACCAGGTGGCATACATACATCCATTTAGCTACTTCACCGCTCTGATTCGAGAATCAGTATTTACGTCTAAGGATATTAGCATTTTTCCACAATATTCTAGTATTTGAGCCATTACTTAAAGTTAGAAAAGCATACGGTGTAATCAATCAAATTCAAACCATTTGATTTCTCACCACGATAAAACTTTTACGAAAACCAGCACCATAATCCCCAAGCCTGGACTACTTTTTTCCAATTTCAAGAATAGACTCACATTCCCGTGTTGCCCTGATATTTACACATGAAAATCAATTATTTCAGACACAGTAAGTAGATTGTCGGATGGTAGATCAAAACACGAACTTATGGAGTAACTTTGTTGGAAAGGGAGACATAGTATACTATTTTGCCCTTCATCCCGAAACTGATATCTCAGACGTCTTATAAACTCTCATCGAATTCCTTTGAGCGACACTTCGTCAAGGATTCCGCTTCCACGAGACATTCTGATACAATAATGCACAAATTGCATGAAATATCAAAAGAAAGAAAGTAGAAATGTTTCACTACACTTGTCACAAAAACAAGTAATGTTCTGAATGATGAAAATGTTGAAATTTCAAAACGAACTGGATTTTGCACGTCTCGCTCATGAAGATTCCTTTACTTAGCAAGAAGTCTAAGAAGGATCAAACGCTGCAAGGAAATATATTAGTAAATGAGGAAGATGTATCCTAAACTCGGAAGTTTGTAATGAATGTGCGGCAACACGAGTTTTACGACGTCACCTAAAAGGGGGCGCGTACCTACTCGGGGATCCCTGGTAATAGCATAACCGATAATTTGGATGTGAATACGTGTGTATTGATGCAATCGGCAGTAGATCACACAATGAAGAAGAGATTGAGTTAACGTTCGTCAAGGATAATGGATTCCTACAGTGAAGGTTTAGGTTTTAATTTTGGCAGTAGTTAATATTTTCTCAAGTATACCGAGCACTATTTATGAGTGCATTTCTTCTTCTCTAGTCAAGTAGTTTACCCTCAAAATGGATATCAAATAATAGCACATAATGTCGGCCACGATTGTAAATTTTAGTTTACCACAAGGTATAACAAACATTAAAATACACTGTAGCTTATAGAAAACATTTAGTTTGAATATGTATTCATCGTTATTTTGCTCAAAAAGAAAATGAACCATGCCAATACCAGTATAAAAAGCAGCATAGCAGTTTTAACCCGATTTAAATGCATGCGTAAAATTATTGAACGATAAAAATAATTGATGACACTATATGAAGCTGAAACCCATTTTATTGAAAAAGTATCATTAATATTCACAGACAGAAGGAGAGAGTAAGAGAATGCAAGAAGAGTGAAATTTTTAAGTAAGATAGCTGCAAACGTAACCCTGGGCTTGGGGAAATATTTCATTAAATGAGGACAGGCCTCTGGAGCATGGAGCATGTATGTGATTCATAAACAAAAATACTGGGGAACAAACCAAAACTAGTGGTATTTTGAATACAGTGTAACGAAAACTGATGAAAATCGCATAAACAAACCAAGTGACTAACAAAGCAGCTCTAAGCAGAGGTGCGAGAAAAAAAATTGAGCGTCACGGAATGTCCAAAATGAATGAACAAGGACTTGACACTCCACACACATTGTTCACGCGTAGAAATTTGTCAAAGGAAACGTATAGTTCACAAATGTGGGCCGCGATTTGGATGCATAAGGGAGTTACGCAACTGAAATATTAAAAAAAAATTAATAGGCTAATAAAATTGAATAGTAGGTATAGAACTATACTTCATTAACTATAGAATTAGTGAATACTAGTAACGTGGATACCAAGGTATATCTTTTTAAGACATATGTTTGTATATACACATAAACATATTTTCGAAACATATTTGTATCAGATACTGCATCCTGGTTTAGCAGGCTGAGTTACGAAAACCACTTTAAAATTATCATTTGGGGAAGGACACATTAGAGCTGATACAGCAAAGCAAAGACATTTAATACAGCTTATTAACAGAGTAATAACAAAGCTTCATTTTAAAGGCCTAACCTGCTTAGTTCTTTAACTACTACAACTCTCAACCCATAGTCATATTCTTCCAATTAAATACTCGCGTTACAGTTACCCTCGTGTCTTTTTGGCAGTCTTTTTGACTGCGAAGATTGATACGACGCCGACGATGGTGGATTAAGACAGTTTCCATATTTCGTCACTTCATTCCCATCATAATACAACCGATGCGAGGCAAGAACTGCCGCATCAGTCCTGGACTCAAGTGCCTGCATTCGAGGATCAAAGAGATGGAAATGTCTGGTGCAAACGAAGGCGGGCAAACACAGAACCCAGGATGTTAGATGCAGCTACAGAAAAAAATACCTTAGTTTCCTTTTACCGGCTGGCATTTGAGTAAGAGCTCATGTACCCACGGCTGTGTCTACAGTGATAATCCTCCATTCATCACAGCACGCTGCAGTTAGAACTTCACGTACCGCGCTTGCTTGCAAGGCCCCCACAATATGGGAGCAAAACTCGAGAAATCATAAAAAGGGAATCGGAGTTACGATGAGGATCGCTCACTCGACAACACGAAACCAACCATCCCATCTCTTTTCATCCAAGCAATAATAAGCGCGATGCAACGACATGGGTATCGGAAGCGAGAAAACGAGACGATGGTATATTAAAGTGAAACACTCAATGAACGCAAGAACTTTACTTAAGACTTCAGTTGATATCCTCGACTCATTCGCACTCCCTAACAGTCACTAAGTCCAGCCAATTAGCAAACTCGCATTATTATTAATGTCACACAAAAGAAACTGTTTATTGACAAGTGTTGCCACTCGAACCAACGACGGGTTGATATCTCGCTGCTAATGCATTAGTTCGCCACTGAAGTGTGTCGCTTGTTTCCGTTATATTTGGAATTCTTTCCGCCAACAAAAACCAATGCAATCCTCCATCAGCATCTAGAACAACTACGACTTCCTCTCAGAGAAATTGCTGTTTGTTGGGATACTGTTTATATATTAAGGTAGTGTGCGAAACAAAGAAGTCTTGAGGCAGTGGGTTAATCCGGAGAAATAAGTTTTAGCTGGTGAATCATCAACTGAACGACTTGGAAGTTGGGAGAGATGAACACAAACCAACTTTCGCGAAAAGTTACGCTGTAATGTAACCCCTTTCTTTCTTGAAGAGAATGTTAACCTAAAGACAATCCTATTGGAATAGTGGGAGGGAGGAGGGTAGAAAGACGTGACGCGGAATGGGTCGTCGAGGCTCGGCAGACACAGAGGGACCAGGTCGACGTCAGGGCTAGGATGAGGCCCTAGGGAGGAGGAGGAGAAGAGGGAGGAGATTTTTGAATGACAGCGCATTGGAAAGCATTCAATTGAATTCAGTGGGCCCCGAAGCTGCGGAGGGTACGGAGGGAGGCTGGGAAAGGGAGGCGGATAGGGTTTATAAGGCGAGGGGGGGATTGGGATAGAGGGGAGAAGAGAAGGTTGAAACAGGGCGATGGAGGGCGCACAAAGAGAATGCTAGGGAAAGAAAATCGATTGCGCCCCTCGGGCAGAATATAAAAAAAATTAAATAAAAGAAAAATTGGGGCGGGGAAGATGATTTGGTAAGGGAGGAGGTTAAGGGGGTGGAAGGGAAGAAATTGGAGAGCGACGAATAGCAGTGTGGGATTGGAGCGATTGAGAGGCGAATGAGAAGAGAATGGGGAAGGGGGAAGCCCAAGGGGTGGGAAGTGAGAAGAGAACGCGTTGAAGACATGAAAGGAAGAGGGCTCTTTTTTTAATTTTCAGCGCCAGGAAAGAGAGGCAAGTTGGATTTAAAAAATAATAAAGAGTAAGCCATTGCCAATAACGCAAAACGCTAAATCCATTACGAGGAAATTCCATGTGCACATACTCGTCCCGAAGTGTGAGATAGCAGCAGAGAGACGACAATGGTGGCAAAAATCCGTCGACGAGTTTTTATGCGACAAAATCCGGAAACAATCTAGTTCCCAACGTGTTTTCTCATAATTTGTAACTGAAAAATGATCCCCACGAATTTATGAATCACATAGCTTTCCGATCACGAAAAACGCTGGAGAATTTTTTCATGCTATTGACGAAGGTTTTCCCCAAATAATTTCATAGCACTGTTAAAAATGGCACTTAGCAGAAAAATTCAGTATCTCGGTGCTCTCTTAGTAATATCTCTTTTCACAGATCTACATGTTACTAATGAAATAATCAAAGCATCCTATTTCAAGCAGTCACCAGGGGTTGGGCCAGAATAAAACAAAGTAATTTAAATCGTAAACCTATACAAGCTAAGTAGGTTCACATCAAAAATCTTAGGTTTCAAAATGAAATACCAATATGCATCACGCCCACTATTTTAAGTCAATAGGGTGTCTATGTTATTGGACACAAATGGACACGCATGACCGGCCAACAAAATATCATTCTCTGTAAAGTCTAGGCACATTTGTGGTTTATTCTGGGTGTTTTCTACGGCTAACACGATTGATTTCATTCTTTAATATATTTAGCTTTGAGATTAACCATAAGATACTTAAAGTAATGAGATTTTCCTGAAAAAAGAGAGAGTTTTAATGTAACAGCAGAAAGTCAGAAGCTACAGCAGGAGGAAAAATTTAACCAATTGTGCAGTATGCTGGAGGAAATAATGTCTAAAAGTAGCACTTTCCGAAGGAAAATAGCATTGGCAAAAGAAACGTCTAACAGTAGACGAGAATTAATTAGAATCGTTGAGAAAGGACGTAACAGAGGAACTAAAGAAGAAAGGATTCCATCTACATTCACACGATACCCTGCAAGCCACCACGAGGGTGAGTGGCAGGTGGTGAAGATCACCATGCATACACTATTGACATGCAAACAAGCAACTATATGGTCTCATGAAACTAGATTGTTACTATCTATAGTATTTAAGCGATTAATACATGCATCATGCACTACAGACTACTCTAAATATTTCCCCTACCTATCCCTTTGCTATGCTGCCTATTCTGTTCTCTTATAGTACGGGGTAAAAAATGTCATTTTGAATCTATCAGTACGACAATGTATCTCTCTAATCTTATTTATCTGGTCGAATCTAGCATAATACGCTGGTGTTCGTAATATGACAAATCGGTCATATCTTGAGACACGATGGCCTGATGAAGACTATCGTCGAGGGAAAAGTGAACGGGAAGATTGGAAAAGGCAGGCCTCGTATGAGATACATGGAACAGGTCGTGAAGAATGTAAAAGAGAAGAATCACGTCACAATGAAAAGGTTGGCCGATAGAAGAAACGAGTGGAAAGCTGCGTCAAACCAATCCTAGGATTGTTGACCAATTATGATGAATGATGATGATTCGTAATATGTGCCTAACATCTTCAGTTAAGCTATCCGATTGAAATTTCTCTAAAATATTTAATCTGTACTTCAACCTACGCTCTGATAATGAGTCCCACCCAAATTCTTGTATTAATTCTGAAACACTACTCAACCTATCGTAACACCTTTTAACGAACATAACTGCTCTACGCTGCACACTTTCTCGTTCTCTGATCAATCCTAATTCATTCGGATCTCATACACAGGCTGCATACTCAAGGCGGGGCCTAACTAGTGAAAAGTAGCATCGCTCTTTTGTCTTCTCATCACATTTCCCGAGTACTCTTTTGATAAATCCTAGTTTTCTCTTCGCTCCGCCGCATATTTCCCGGATGTGTCTTCCCCACGATAAATCTTAGTTATTGTTACACCTAAATACCTAGTGGTCTCAACGATTTCGATCTTCGTGTTACAAATTTTATAGGATCGCTCTATCGAATTATTCCTCCTCCAAAAATTGATAGCTACACACTTTTTAAGGTTAAGTTCTAACTGCCATTTGTCGCATCACTTTTGAATTGCATCGAAATCCTTGCTAAGCGATTTCCTGTCTTCTTCTTTTGATATACCTCTATACACTACCGGAGAGTCTGCAAAAAGTCTAAGCTTACTACTAACTACGGTACCCAAATCCATCATGCATAAAAAAAATAGAAGCGGACCTACTACGCTACCCTGTTGAACTCCCGATGTGACTTTGATTGTGTCCGCAATGATACCACCTATGACAACCCTCTGCCCTCTCCCACTTATAAATTCTTTTACCCAACATACAACGTCCTTCACTGTAAAAAGTTGATCTGATTTTCAGTGCGATCTGAATTTAAGCGCTGTCTGGTTGTAAGGCAGGAACACGGATTTAAGGTACGGAAGAGGCAGGAACATGGATGGTTGGTACAGGAGCAGTTAAGCAGGAAGCAGAGGAAGCAGGATTCTGGATGGTCTGATTTTCAGTCGTTCACCTGCCTTATTTTTAGACAAGATATTACTGCTGAAATTCAACATACCCTGTCTTAAAATTGTTGCATCTGAAATTCAGATCGCTTTTGTACCTTAAAATCAGATCTACTTTTTACAGTGTTATTTACACCAAAGTTCTCTAACTTCAAGATTAATTTATCATGAGGAACTTTATCGAATGCCTTTTTAAAATCTATAAATATCGCATCAACTTCCGTACTGTTTTCGCCGTGGACTAAAATATCGTGTACGAATTATGCTAATTGTGTCTCGCAAGATTTACCTTTCCGGAACCCATGTTGGCTGTTTATGAGCAATCCCTGACTATCCAAATGACCCATGATCTAACTGAATACAAAGTGCTAAAATATCTTACCAGAGATTAACGTGAGTGAAATAGGTCTGTAGTCACTAGGTTCTTCCCTATCACCGCTTTTAAATATAGGTGTAATGTTAGCTACTTTCCAATCCATGGGTACTGTGTGGTTCTTCAGTGTTTTATTGAATATTATTTCTAGATAGGGGGCTATTTTAGAAGCTAATGTTTTATATACTCTGGAAGGAATTTGATCGGGAACTGGTTATTTGTTTTTAAGTACCAATGTTTTTTAACTGCTGCTCTATTCTGCGACATGAAATTTTTATTCCGGGAATTTTCTCACTGAACGTGTTCGGCGGTGGTTCCACTGCGTTGTGGGACGATGAGTTGAATACGCTTTGGAAGAAGGTGTTTAAAGAATTGGCTTTTTCTATACTGCTGGTGACTCTAATTCCTTTATTGTTTTTAAGTGTGTGCACTATGGACCTATTTCCCTGAAGCTCTAGAAATGCTGTTTCCCCTGGTCGGTTTTGTTAATAGCTGTTGTAAAGAATGTGACGTGAAGGTATTCAACAGTGATTCGCAGAGTTCCTTCTCTTTACCTCCTGTTATAAAACTACACGTATTCCAGTCTATGGAAGAAAGATTGAAGTCTCCGCCTACTGTTATTCCTCTATCATTGTTCCGAGAAAGTAATGTACCTATCTCTGACTCCAGTTCCACTATAGAATTGACGTCTGCATCCGGTGGCCTGTAATATACCTACACCTACATATCTTTTTTGGGTTACTACTTTTACTTTTAACGGAACACCAAATACTTTCTACATTCCGCTCTGAAATAAGTTCTCTTCTACTGACATACGGGTCCTTCGCAGCTATACTCCAAATACTCCTCCTCCGTTTCTGCTAACTCTATCCTTTCTGTTTATGGTAAAAGAGCCATTGAGCAGATTCCATAGAGCAGCATGTGTAAAAGAGGAACAGTACGAATTAGGCACACCAAGAGACACAACTAATTTATAAATAAAATACCCGAGGGTAAAACTGAAATCTCTTGCATCAAAAATTCTCATATGACTCATATTCACTGAAAGCAAAAGAACGCATTATGTGCTTTATTAAGATTACATCCATTTGCTTTTCGGATCGCCCGCCGACAAGCATGATTTTTTAGTCGTGCTCTGAATTATTAGACATTGCCGGTGAAAGATCTTCGAAATCACGCTTAAATGATTCATTGTCGATGGCTACGAAGGAGCCACCAATTCCACAGAATTTTCCAGTGGGGGGAATATTAGCTATAATTAATATTTACTGCTGCGCTCTCGACAGAGCCTAACACGTCCGTACTGTGGGCGCAAGAAATCAGAGCGGTTATTGTGGACAAATGTGATATATGCTATGACACTATGAATTTTACCGCGATAAATTTATGTAAGCGACATCTATTACCTCCATCTAAAGAACCAACTGTGTATCTAATGAATGTATGTCGAGGGAAAAGAGCACAGTGGGGATACAAATAATTCTCACACTACGATGATGCGAACGTAGCTAAAATGTCATCTAGTCATCATTTGCCCTCTGTTACACAACAAAGTAAATATTATACAGGATTCACACATTAAAAATACCTAATGGTCTACACCTGGTGTTCACACTATGAGCCGATTTACATGAGTTATCGATTCAAAAAAAAAGCAACCGAAAATTTTTATACAGTCAATGGCACGATGGAGGCAGTTATTTTATGAATTTCAACTTAAGAGGGAATTTCAATTACAGTTAAGTTGGTAAAGTTTATGGTTAATTGACCAAGTTATGCATAAAGATGAAAATTTTTGGCAACAAGGACACAGGAAATACAACGCATTATGAACAGATGCGTTATCAAGGGTGGTATCAAATAAACATAAGTTAGAGGATTTTAATTAAAGACTGAATATTGCGATTATGAAAAGAGAGGAAAGAGGATAGGGAATAAGAGAACGGGAATTTCTGGTAGTACGCGGAATTAAACCTTAAGGGCGTGTATGGTACTAAATTTTATCGAGTATTGGTATTGTTAGATTACACGTTAGAAAGGAATGAATAAATGATTACGACGGGGTAGATCAGACCAGAACTGTGTCTAAATATACCATTATTGTTGGACTTTTGGTAAATGAGTTATATGTTCTAGCATGTCGCAACAAGGAATTTGAACCCCTGGGCTCCTGAGAATGGGGAGAAGGGGCTGAGAATGTCCTGAGCTTAGATAAAGAGACATTCCCTTTTAATTGCACGAGATTTTTCACGGGCAGCAACGTTGAAACCTTACGCACGCATACGGACCAAAAATAGAGCAAGTAGTATAAAATCCTTTACTGAAATTTTTCATAATTTTTCCAGCGTAGAATGAGGAACTTGCGGCCTAACACAACTTCAGTTTAAAAAATTGAATATCTCACATTTTGGTAAACAATTCAAAGTTAATTACCATTCCAGAGTTCTCAGAAAAGATGAAAACGGACGTCTTAAGACAAAATATTCTTCATTACAGACTTATTATGCTAAAATTCAGCACACAGAAAAGCAAACCAGAAGAGCGAAAACTCCGACTTATCTTCCTCTCCTCCTTTCTGTTGAGGAAAGCAATGGAACGAAAGAAATTAATGTTCTTCATTGACCCGAGTTTCTTAGAAGAAATGTTAGGCAATTTAACGGAAGGAAAAAGAACAATAATGAGAGATAAATTATCTTGTCTGCTTTTTTAGTCCAAAAACAAACAGATCTCTTGTAATACCGGTTTTCCCGGCATGTACTGAAAATTTTCATCAGGCAAAACTATCGGGATCGGTCAAGGAAATTTGGGCTTCCGAGACAACATTCAATTTTACTCACGTTATATTCAAAATTTTTAGAAAAAAAAAGATATTTTTTCGGTTTCTCGCTTAGCTACAATTGATTACTGCAGGCAAGAAAATCACTCAGCCCAGCTCAGGCTCATCTAACGTGACGTAACAGCCCTGATTGAAGCCGTTCTGAACACGAATAAACAGCAAAATGCTCCGCTCACAAAGCCTTGGCAAAGAACATAAAAATGCTGTCCGGTAAAGGAAAAGTTTAACTTTTAAATTAAAATGTGTGTAATTACATTATGATACCGGATAAGTGGCCAATAAAAGCTGCATTCGTGAGGTTTTACATAGCTACAGGTCAATCACCGATTAGAGTGCACGTTATCTTCGGCTGAATTCCGAAGTGTATCATTTATGCCAAATAGTCACTTAACTTAGTAGCCAACCATAATGAAAAATCCGCAATAACGTTAATAAATAGGCGTAGGCTATAGGTACTTACTAACGGTAACGCCAAATACATTATCTGCGGTCTATTTATCTGCGGTTGGATTGAGAGAGTATACTACAGGCAAAATGATTAACGGGTGAGAAAGAAGATTTTTCAATTTCAGTGAATGTTTTGACAGTGAATAAAAATTTTATTTTTTGTAACAGATTATGGATATATTAACGGTTTCACTACTATATCATTCACTTTCCTTTTATATTACTATATACTAGATAATCGTTACTCTGAATGATCCACGCCCTAAGATGTGTTCAAACTTTAAACAAGGAATTCACGAGCTAGTTGGAGAGAAGGTATCGTTAGCAAACTCAGTCGGATCAATTGCCTGTCCAATTTCTTTCTCGAGCAGTCCCATAGGTCAAATTTACCAAAACTTTGACTTTAAGATAGAAAAGGCGGCTATTTTTCCTTTCCTGTCAAGATTAGTTTCCGATATCGCTACATATCAAACTCTCAAGAACAATTCCATAATTGAATGTTGGGCATTCAGTAAAAAGGAAATTTAAAAAAACTGTATTAAGTGAAGAGAGGAAAGGAAAAAGCGGGAATGCACTCGGAATGTGTTTAGTAAACATTTGGACTTAACGTTTTATTGTCATCTAACTGTACTCACAACGCGATATTAAGCAGTATGTCAATCTCTTTCAGTTTTAACCTTACATTTGCATTGGCGTGTGATTGTACTTAACTCTCGTGAGGAAGATAAGGGTGAGTGAGAACACGTCCCTAAGGCTAAACGAATTATAATTAAAGTTATAATAAGAGAACCTGAGAGCTTTGGAGTAGAAATTTCAATTTGAATATAGCAAAAACTCAAACAAAACAATCTAATTTTTTCCAGTTAACGATGGACTAGATTGGTCAGGATGAAACTCAAGTCCAATGGCATGTGATATTCACGCATTAGAAGGCGAGCACTTTCTATCCCTTAACCATGTACAGATCCCTAAAAAGAGATGGAATCCAAAAGCCCATATATTTATTTCTGAGTGGTCGGATATCTGTAGAAAGAGACAAGAACATTACGTCAGAAGCCAAAAACTCGCCGAGCCTTCATGGCAATGTCATATTTAAACATCAAAATATGTCTACATTTGTCAAGCGACAAAATTGAACGACTTAGTCATTAATGAACTTACAAGTCCAAGTAAAGTCAATAGTCATTCCATCGTCAATAACTGAGAAAATGATATGTATAGAGAATAAAAAGATCAGGAGTC
Source organism: Platycnemis pennipes (assembly GCA_933228895.1). Lineage (NCBI taxonomy): Eukaryota > Metazoa > Arthropoda > Insecta > Odonata > Platycnemididae > Platycnemis > Platycnemis pennipes. The sequence goes on along the minus strand of OW121856.1, from coordinate 71,723,218 downwards.
AGTCTCGCCGTCTCTGAATATGTAATGCCTGGGCACTTGTGAAAAATTCCTGGAGGAAAAATGATATCTGATCCTTCATTGAGAACGATTTGACTCATTGAGGAGTAACCATAGAGCATTCTGCAGAAAGCCACCGCAACTTTTAAGTCAATTGAACGCGAAAAATATCACCGGCGAACATTATGAAAATAAGAAAAAACCCTGCGTTATTTGATCTCACATATCAAATCGAAATTTAACATTTCTACGGTCAATCAAGCTATACTTGCTAAAAATCCGAATCCGAAAAATTTCGAACGGTCACACATTTTTTTCTATCATAGAACAACCAATCTCTAAATTTACCGCAAAAAAAGTAGAATACCTTGCCAATACGGATAGTGCAAGCCATGCTTAAGAAAGCTAACACTATTCAATTTTCCTTTTATATTTTGATTTAATCATACAAAAATTTGAATGTGAGATTTCTTGAGCCTTTCCGAAACAAGGTTAGTAATGACAATCGTTCATATCCAAACACTAATATTTAAGTATGGAACATAATTTATCCCTCCAACTATACAAAGTCTACCACTCTTTGCCAAAGATTGGATCTTTAATGAAAATGGCTCAACAGACCTGACAGTTGGGAATCAGAGAGAAAATAATCCCTCACCATACGCAAGATGCAACACTGGGCATCCTTTTACGTGATTTCAAACAAATCTAGAAACCAATTCCCATTTAATTCAAGGTCTGCGTAAGTTATTGGAGATCAGTCTCAACCGGTTAACTACGATTCATATGCATCAGATTTTCCTTTACCACAGTAGGAAAGACGTGAAAAGAGGTTCACTGAATTCTTTGGGTCGTAATTATTGAGAGAATGAGGAAATAAGGCTTAACATAATCGTAAAATAACGGAAAAGATTCATCTTCCTTACTCGATTGATAAGAAGAGTGTCAAAATAAGTATTTCGCCAATAAATATTAAATCTCCAGGGCAACTAACCGTGGAGAAAAGAGAAAATCAGGGCAGAAATCGAAGAGAAAATAGAATTATGAAAGACGAAAAGGTAGAGATAAAGGGAGATAGAGAATCGAGAGGGGCGCTAAATATATAGAAACATGATATCTACGGAGCACAGGTTCGACCAGAAATAGGAAAAATGAGCGCGAAAATATTTCTTCATCAAATGAATAATAGCACGAAAGACATACGAGACTCACGGATAGATAGAAAGAAAATAATGGAAAGGCAAAACTGCGGAGGAGGAAGGGAAAAAAGGGACGAAATGAAAATAAAGTTGCGAAAAAACACGCACGGGATTTTTTAATCCCATTTTTTTCGAGGGAGAAGGGAATTTCCCGACATTTTCTCTTTTGCTGTGGGCCCACGAGGGGACGAAGGGTACAGCCGATGGAGATAGAGAGAGAGAGAGAGGCAGGTAAAGGGAGCGAGAAGGGATATATAGGGGGGCGGGGTGAGATACGAAAGCCGGGGAGAAATGGTTCCCGGGAGCGGAAAATGGGGAATATAGGTCCGAAATGGACAGGCGAGGTGTGTTTCTGAGGGTAGCGAGAAAGAGGAAGAGGAGGTATGGGGAGGGGTGGGGAGGGAGAGACCAGAATAAAAAAGGATGGATTGGTAAGAAAGAGGGAAAAAAGGAGGGGACGGGGCAGGGTTGGAGGAAAGTCTCGGCACAAAAGGAAGTAAGAGGGAGGGATAATGGGAGGTGGAGAGGGAAGTATCCGCCAGGGGAGGAAATGTTCACGGGGAGCAGGGAAAGAGGAGTGTAGGTATGGTGTTGCGGAGAAAAGGAGTGGGGAGAAAGAATCCGCTTTGAGAGCTGTTTGTCATTGTTATCGCTCGATAATTTGCAGAGGGGAGGCAGGGATGTAGCCAAGCACGGGGTTTTGATGAGGATATAAGAGTATGGGGGCGGGTGGGGGTGATGTGCACTAGCCTGAGACATCTTTGAGAGCTGCTGGCTTGATTCTGCGTTTACGACATTCTCGTTTCCCAAATCTATTCTTGCACCTAAACATACGTTCATAGGAAATCGATGTATTCTCAAAGGTAAAATATTCAGATACGCTAAAAAATAAGTATTTTAACCTAGATCAGACCCTCACACCGAATCCAATGTTTGACACTCATATTGCCGAGTCTCACGCCCGCTGAGACTTTTCCATAGAGAGCTTTCAGAGAATTTCAATAGTAAAAATATCGCAGGTTTCCCACTACATCTCCACCACAAGCATATCAGTTATCGGGGTTATCAGATGTAAACAGGGTCACGGCAATAGGAGAATTATAGTCAATCACATAAAAATCTGCAATCTAATGTAGCATTTATGATGCAGCTAATTGGGAAATTTGAATACTAAATACATTTTCCAAGCATGGCGGAAGCCGGAGCGTACCTATTCGATTGGGGCGATACTCTCGTTACTTCTTAGATATAAAAATGGGAACAACAGTTATATATAACATATGAATAGGTGCACAAGTCCAAATACATTCAGTAGTGCAAAAAAAGAATACCTTTTCAGCTGTGATGAGACAATAGGAATGGAAAGCACAAGCATAGTCAAGGCGATCACAAAAACCAATTCTAACAGTACCAAAATCAGAAAAGCGAATTATGCTGTTTACGCAAACACCGTTCCAGTATTTAGTGAAGAGTAAAGAAACGGACCATAAATGGGCATAATAGGATTAAAAGTAGTCGTTTTCTCACGCTGGAGAGCACTCAAAATAAATAAATGACAGACTCTGTCCCTGAGAAAACTTGGACTCCAAAAATGGAATTAGGGAAATTGTTTCGCTACGCTGAAATTAAATGTTTCCAGGATTCTAAAAGTGGTTTCGGCAGGAGGCAATTATCTAATTGCAGTTACTTTTACGGGCCTGCGAAAATTCTATTTCCGATTTTCCCGACCTTGCCTGACATTCCGTATTGATTCCCTAAAAATTCATATGTGCTACGCGATTTCTATGCCTTATGTCCCACTCCCATGCCCCTGTTTTATTCGACGGGTAATTCATTCCAGCTAGCCTCACAACGACTGGCTGCCGCAAATGTAGCAGATTCTATTACCATTTTGGTTAATAAGACTGGTTTTCGTTATTTTTTTGTTTAACCCTGCCATGCCCACACACAAGGAAATATAATATAATTGCAGAAAAACACTAAAAATGAGATATGCGCACAAAAAATATGTGGCATAGTATGCCACTATTATTTAAGTAAACATTATTGCATGCGATAAGAGAAACAAGTAATTACTTTAAGGGATGTAGAGCAGGTGACTATTCCATCAAACTTCAAAACACAATTTAGCAAAGATCAGCCCTTTATACATTTGGTTCAAATTATTGTGTTCTGTTCATTTTCCTGCAAGTGGATGATATACGATATATATAATAAACTATAAGCCATGCAATTTAATGTATAGCACTGCACTCTCCCTCTCTTTCTGAAATGTTTTCAAGTATTCCTTCATAATATTATCTCAGTCCGTGCCTTTTCCCTTCCATCAAGGAGTCTTTCACCTACACCCTATGCCAAATCTATTTTCAAACTGTATTCAAAGCTCCTGAAAGAACTGATGATCAAATAAAAAGCATGTGAAGAAGGAAAAAATACTTCGTAACCCTAAGTTTTGATTGTTTTGCGTTTACGATAAACATTCTCCTTAAAAATAAGATGAGCTTTGTTACTTCCAAACGATTGTGGAACCTATCCAAGCAGACAAGGCACGTTACATCCTTCTCTCAAACATCTTTCAAAATTTCAAAAAGTCATCCTTTTTATCAGGGAAAACATTGTGGGAAATGCAGTAACCGCATCTCTACTGCGGTAAATCCAACTTGGAGGTTATAAAAAATAGTTTATTTCATTTGTCCTTTCTTTGCAGCAAAGCTCCCAACGGATTCGGCAAAAACAGAATCTCCGTTTAAGTATTAAGGTGTGTTTTTGTGCAGAATCCTTTTCCGCCCTCCGAAGGCCGTAGTCGTGACGACAAATAGGCAGTGTGGGCCGACGAAAAGATTTAAAAAAAACTAATAGGCCACGGTTTAGCTATGCATGGTCGTAAATTCAATAAAATTCCTAGCAAGGCTGTTGAATTACATTGTATTTAATACCCCAGTGTGTTACAGTGATCTTTTGATAGAAAACATTCCTAGCATTACTACAGGTAATTAAATTTGGTGGGTATTATACATCGCTTTGGCTTCCCATTTACATCATCCCGGGAAATAAGATGTCTCATGCCAATAACGAGTATAGAGGCTTCCCACTCGGTCGGTATTATATAAATACGTGTTCTCAAAGTAAAACGGAAAAGAAAATGCTTCATGCCATTGATGAGGTCAATTCTCCCCGAAGACTACATTCTTGGCATGGTGGGAGGATTTTTTCAATCTGAATAGGCGGTATAAATGAAATGTGCTTCAGATAGCACAACCAGACCCGGATAAATCGAAAGTTAGCAACCATAAAACTAAGGTATTCCACACAGTGGCTGTTCCTCAGTAACTCACATTGCAAAAGGCGGCAGTCCCCAGAGGGACGGCCATATTATTGATTGTAACATGCTAAAAGAGCATTTTGGACAGAGAGTGTCACTGCATTTTAAATTTTTCCAGAATAAATACTGGCAGAAAATGTAAAAGAAAAAAAACAGGTTACAGCACGGGGCGTGGCCCATGAAGGTGGATGTCATGCCCAGCAGAAAAGCAAGGCCTCCGTAGTCGTAATTGCATTAAATTCTTGCGGAGAGCAGAGACAAAAGAAGCAAAAATATGGAGACTAAAATGAGGGCTGCATCCGTAAGGAAAAGGGCGAAGAATGTTCTATATGGAAGTTAAAAAACGAAAAACAAGAGTGAAGAAAGGATAAAAAAAAACATGCTGGGATTGTACGAGGTAATATGGAGGGGAAGACAGGAGAAGTATATAAAGGGATAGGGAACCATTAAAGAAGAAACGTCAACGAGGACAGCTGTAGCATTGTACGCCAAGTTTCGAAGAGATGTAATGAATATGGACTGAGAGAGAAATATTACGCTATTTAAAATAAGATTTAAGAATACAGTATGAGTTTACATTTTGAAAAGTATAAAGAGGCAGGAAGGAATGCATTATGCTTAATTTCAAGTGTTAATGTGTATAATGTTTAATTGCATGATGCTCAATTTAATTCAGCTTCAATTATAATTTAAATTCAATTCCTTGAAGGAATAACTCGGAACCTTAGAAGAAAGAAAGAGTTTGATTTTACTTTATATGGGATTGGAACGCGGAGGATCAGCAACGGAACAGAAGAAATGAGGAGGGAGAGAGTGGGTTGGGAATAAGAAACGCATGCAAGGGTAAAAGTATCGGGTTATGCAGGTCATGAGTGGCTAACATCCTGAACAATGATAATCATGAAAGATACTGGTTACTGAAGATTAAAAGCATATTTTAATGCAGTTCGACTCTTTAAAATCTATTAACAGCGTCATCAATCACGATTCCAACTGTGAATCCACGCTCCCACGTGAAAATATGATGGAAATATAGTATAACTTTAAAATGGGAACGGTACGGTAAAATTACTATAAAAACTCTGAGTAAATTAATGAAAAGAGAATGTAGGAAACGTATATCCAATTTTGGAATACAAAAAAAGTGTTATGCATATTACACAATATGTGAGAAAACCGTACAAAAAGATCAGAAGTGGTAAGAAGACGAAATGGCTAGTTAATGCCGGGTTTAGGAGGACTAAGGTTGCATTCAGGAAGACTCTGAAGATGAAAGTGGAAGAGAGTGAAAATAGAATTTGGGAGAATTATGGAAATAAATATAAAATAAAACAAAAAATAAGGGGGATAGAGAAAAAGCTGGAGGGAGGAAATAAGGATATGAATTCATTTAAGGGACTGGAAAAAAACGTTTGCCATAAAAAAGAGACCATTAGCGGGAGGAAAAAAAATACGAAAACAACAATTGGAGCATGATCAAGTAACGTATGTACTCTAAAACCATTATGAATGAAAACGGTGGTAAGTACATTTAGTTCATGGCAAATAAATGAAACAGGTTAGTTAAATTAAGAATAAAAATGTGAAATTCGAATAATTATGGTGCAGGAAAATGGAATAGACCATGTCAGTAATATTAGAACGGAGGTTTCCGCGGTGTTGGTTTGATCTATTCATTTTTTCGGGTTTTCTTCGCATCAGTTGGCTGGCAGGAGAGCAGGCGAAACTGTTGTCTACTAGTCAACTGACGCGGAAGAAAACCTGAAACAATGCAGAGATCATATCAATAATACCCGATTCCCTCGGTGAAGTTCTGGAGAGATGTGAAAAATCGGGAATGGGGGATTTTTTAATATTGTCAGAAGTATCGTGAAAGTAAATAACGAAAAAAACGTTACGTAAATAACGTAAAAAAGATAAGAAAGTAGCGAAAAGTAAATATCATCAAGAAATAAGATTAATTTTCCTCAAGGTAAAAGAGGGAATAACGAAAGTAATGCGATTTCCAAGAAAAAAGGGCCAGTATAACGATAAAAGTAGCAAGTCAGAAGCTAGAGAAGGTAGAGAAATTTATCTATCTAGGTAGTGTGTTGGAAGAAAAAGTGTATAGCAGCATTGAAGTAAGAAGGAGAATTGCATTGGCAAAAGAAGCTTTTACTCGTAGGCGTGAACTACGACATATTATGACATAACTATTGAGCAGGGAAGTGAAAAAAAGACTAGTGAAAAGTTTAATTTGGAGCGTTGCAATATATGGGGCGGAAACGTGGGCTTTTCGAAAAGAAGATGAAAATAGACTTAGGGCTTTTGAAATGTGGGTGTGGAGAAGGATGGAGAAAATAAAGTGGGTCGAAAGGAAGACGAACGATGAAGGGCTAGAATTGGTAGGAGAGGAAAGAAATTTGATAGATGAAATTAGGATAAGGCAGAAGGTGTGGATGGAAAAGGGTAATAACAGGGGATGGTGTTTTGAAGGAGGTGATTGAGGGAAGAGCGTTGGGTAAGCGGGGAAGAGGGAGGAGAAGAACGGGTAGCTTGGATGGAATGATGGGTGGCAGGAGGTATGAGGGGCTGAAGAGGGGCATCGTGTGAAATTTAGGTTGGGAAGAATTAAATGTCCATTTAAACCTACCTTCACCGGTATAATGCTAATAATAAAAATAAAAGAGGGAATATTTGTGCAATAGCTAGATGGAGAATAGAATTGAGAAATAATGGAACATAAGTTATTTGTGATGAATATGTTTTGTAGATTTTGGAAGGGTTTACGAAAAGATAGTGTGGGAAAATTACAAAAATTAATTTAAATAAAGGAAACATAAAACAGATGGTTTTGCCAATGGATATCAGCATATGGTTCATAGGGTGACAGTTAAGCAGAATAAAGTATGCTAAGTATCAGTGTAGCGGTCGGCGATGGAGTTAGACGAGGATGTGCGTTGTCACAAGAGTTATTCAACTTTGTGGTGGATGAAATGGTGGGTTAGGCATGGGACGCATTTTAAATAAAACTTCAGTTTGGTTAGGAGCCCATTATTTAGTAAGGTTTGTTGATAAGTAAACGATAAGTAAACTTGGCAGGTCAGCCAAATGAGAGTTCACGTAGAGCTTTTCATAATGCATGTTGAGTGTGCATGAGGAGTAAGAGAAACGATGAAATGAAAAACCATCTAGAGGCAGAAAAACAAAATCGATCAGATTCTCCACAGGCAAGGAAATAAAAACGCTACACGCAGGAAGCCTTCTCAGACTTTCACCAGGATAAATGTTTCATAGTTGCCTTATATACTCCCGTAAAAGACCGGAGAAGAGTTTTTTAAATATTATCTGCTGGGTAAAAATAAAATCTGGCAAAATGATAGAGCTAGATTAAATTTGGAGGATATAGATGTGATTAGGTGAAACAATTAATCTGGTTAATATATTTGGATGGCCCTAATCGAGAGAATACGGAAAATAAATGCATTATTGGCAGAAGCGTTCTCACACTGAATGCATTTAACTTTAATTAAGATAGTATTACAAAGCTGAGAGGGAGATCTTTGAGGAGGAAGAATAAGAGCATTAGACTTTTGTGAGTGAATTTATACTAGTTATAAGAATTACCTGAATGGTGAGGAAGAGTAAAGATGCATTGACAGATATTGGGGATGATAGAGTGGTGAGAAAATCGAATGGATGCAGAGAAAATTGAGAGAAGGGCTCATAAATTTGGCGATACAAGGGGAACGCGAGTAAGGTTTGAGATAGGGAGCAAAACATTGGAGTTTGGGAGAGCACGGTGGTAGGTAGAAAATAAAAACATTTAAATAGGGGCACAGTTTACCTAATATAATTCTAGGTAGCAATAATTGCACAGAACATGACGATGAGGAGAAAGGAAAGAACATGAGGAGCAACCACCGTCCAAAAGGCCACGGGAATTAGTAGAGCAAACCTATCATAACGATGACTTATAGAAAAGACGCAAGGGACTTTTAATACCATTATTGTGCGATTAGCCTTTATTAATTGCATAAGAATGCAATTAATGCTTTCCCAAATTGGAAAATGTGTTATTTCAGAAAAATTTTCCTTGAATTATCGTTAAATCAACAATAAAATCAAAGCAATTTAAGCACCTTAATCCTTACTCGACTACTTTATCAATAACAATTTGAATCGATATAATTGGCCCAACAGTGGCATTTTGTTAAAAATTGGGGAAATAAATACGTTCTAGAGACTACCGGACGCGCTCTGACCCCGAGTAAACTCCTAATTCCAGCTTTCGATATACTCGGCAATAATTATAATTCTCACTGTTAGCATAGTTTGAAAAAAATTATGACATATGCAGCTGTTTGAAAGCTAATCACGTCACCGTGAAGGGCTCAAATTACATCATGTCTACGAATAAACGGGGAAGGACTGAAGATGACAAATGAAAAGAGAAATGTTACTACCCGCCCTCTTCCGCCATCCGAGATCAAGGATAATCCTTCCACAAACTGGCCCCAGATTAGCCAAACGTAGGGCGTGCTTCACTCAGAATCATTACGAAACTTTTTCTCCAAGAGGAAATCACAAAGCCTATGAGAAAAGCTGTCTTGTTGACTGTCGAAATTCTCAAGTCTTTTTTGTCGGTTCCTGCAGTACCAATTTTGTTTAACGCCCACAACTTTCCGATGCCTGTTCACTTCCAGCTGGGAAGTGGTTGACACATATGAGTGTGTATACATACACAAGCATACCGAATGTCAAAGGCAGACTGCCCAGAAAACTAAGGGTATGAGGGCTGTCTCTGAAAGCGTATTTCGTCCTTTTCTGTATCACCTCTCTTCTTTCATCGCTACGTGTTTAGGCATTATACGAGCATGGTAAATAAAGGTAACAAAATAAAAGTCGTCTGGTGGTGAAGGTAGAATAATCACATATTTCAATAAAAAAATTAAGGAAAAGAAATAAGGAACCAGGAAAAGAGCCATGAATCTCCAGCTTAAATATATATCTAGCGCCATTGTATCTGAGGTACTTGGATTTATCAGCTAAAACAATCATTTCAACTAAAAACACAGCATAGCATCATATCATTCTCGCAAAAATTGCTACAGAGCTTCGCATTTTATGCAGAGATGCAGATCTACAGATTATATTGTATATATAGAGAGAGATATCCCCAAAGCTCATTGCACATCAAAGCACACGCGAACGTTATACCAGAAACGAGAGGTTATGGTGCATAGTTAGAGATGAAAATAAACTGCATGAATAGCAGAAAACTAGGTGATAAAAGCACACTTTAAATCGACATTAAAAGTTGGAATAAGTGCCACCAAATAAAAAACAATAGTACCCAAAATTAATCAAATTTGAATAAAATACCGAACCTTAAATATCAAAGGTCAGTGACGATATAGACAGCGATTCAGGAAAAGGCACTACATTAGCTACCGTTTCGTATATTATTATATCTTTGTCCAGATAGGACAAAAATGGGAGCTACGTCATGATGTCCTTCCCATAGGTTGAACCTGTCGTACACACGGCTCAATGGATCAGGTAAAACACCTCCGCAAATCATCCTCATCTCTGAGCGATGAGGATGACGGTCTAAAAGAAAGAGACAATCAAAATAAAAGAAATAAGGGCATGCGAAAGACGCGGACGAGGTGGAAAGGGGAGAGAAGAGGATATGGCCTGCGGCGGCCACGGGCGCAGAATACTCGTCGCGCTGAGACAGTGAAACGGTTCACCCCAAGTGCTTCATACGAGACGATAAAAAAATACAGAAGTAAAAAAGAGAAGGTGATGAACCGAGCCCACAGATTCTCCCAGACCTTTCACTGTTATACTGAAAATATTTCTCCTCTGTATTCTTGAAGGGAGGAATTCATTCCTCAATTGTGAGCAGAATTTGTTTCACATGGTGGGACAGTGAAAGTAGAGAAGTGTTACCCTCAAAAAATGATGAATATGATATATTTTTACGTTTCAACACTTTTCTAATAAAATCATGGATTTTATTGCGGAGTTGTTTCAGTATACCTACCAATACGAATAGTGTTGAACAATCTTCGAGAGCATTTTCCACTTTGGGCAAGAGAATAAAATAGGATTTAATTTGAACTTTTGTAGTAAATAAATGCGGATATAATCCAAGAAGAAGTAAATACGTTAAGTTTATTTATTAATGTGTGATACTTTTAAATTATCATATATGTGCCATATTTGTTTAAGTTGGAGTTAAAAATGTTATGCCTACACAATGCATCCTTAAAGTTGCAAATTTTTCCAATGTTTGAATTGAATACTACCATGCGGTTAGAGAAAAAATCTCTAGTTAGTTTATACTTATTTCTCGTTTGACGAAATATTTATTCATTTAATATATCATCCAAATCATTGGGTCCCAATGGTAGGAATCGTGCAACGAGTGGGACTTCAAAACCTACTGAGTCAGACTCGAGCTGGCCCTTAGGGTTTCTAGGATATCGTAAATTGGCACGTGCACAACGTACGTATTTACCAACATGTGCTGAAAGTCGAAATAAAACATTACTCTAGCTCTTGGTGGGTCTTGGTTTTTCAGAATGGAAAGTGGGAAACGCAACGCTAAAGAGGTAGAGAACCGAGGATGTAAATCATAGAAGTGAATGAGAGTAATAACATGCAACATGCCTTTTATTGAAGTCATACTGACGTGTATAGGTATTCCATACAAATTCCATTCGACTTGACGGTCACCTTAATAATGATTTTAATATCAACCCTTTTTCTCGTATATTTTCTCGACCTTTTGATCATTAACTGAAACATTTACTGATCAAATGGCCGAAAATATTATAAATTAATGTGCAATAAATGCAATCAGGAACGTAAACTGTTCAAATACTAGTCCTTATTACTTCCGCAAAATAAAAAATATGCTGACAAATTTTTCTTTAACTCGTAGATGCTATTATTTAAACGTAGAAAACGTATTATTAAAAAACGTAGAACTAAAATATTAGCCATTAACTTTGAATTTCAGTTTTATTATTTAATCAGTAAGACCTAGGAAATATCGTAACTGACCCTAGCAGATACTTCTCATTGCTCTATATTTAATCAATTTTCTGTACCCAACGTGGCATAGTTCTGATTACTCGCAAAGAGCAAAAACGCTGCTAGACATAATGAGAAGAAATAAACACAGTCTAATCACAACATGCGTACTACTCGCAGTAATCATGCCAGGAAAAACAAAGCATACTTTAATTAATTTGGACGCTTCGGCGTGACGGCCATATGCATGAAATTTTCATAGTATCATTAAAAAAGAAAGGTGACCATGTACACAATTCCCACGGTAAACTTTGGACATTGATTGAATAGAATTCCTTTCCTTTTACCTGCCCCACTCTTTTGTCGTAGGGACTTGTGGAAAACAACGCCGCATCGCGTGAGCCAAAACTGGAGGAATTCCAGTAATATAGGAGGGGTATATAGACATATTTTTCTCACAATCAGTTATAAATAAAAATAAGTCTTATTGTATTTTGGACTTACGTTTATCTCGAACCTTGAAACAACCAAGCGAGCTAGTTAAGCAAGTGAGAGCACTAGTAAATCACAAAAGAATGGCCGAGGGAAGAGGGAAAAACGCCAGCTTTTAGAGAATAGCGAAAGACCAGAAAAGGGGCGGGAAGGAACAAAAGCACGCATAATTGAGGACAGGAAGAGAACGGAGAGAAATACGTCTCATAAATAATATGGTAGGAAGAAAAACTCCTCGAATAATCCTTAAATAATGAGTTCCGGGGAAACAGAGACGGGATGCAGCATGATTAAAGAAATAGGGGAGGAAAAATTAAAGGAATATAATCCTTGTTTGGAATAAATTAGGAAAATTTATCTGCCATTTACCACTAATCGACTCAAATTTGTGTCTTTATATAGCCCATATTGGATAAGTGGCGAAATATATTCGACTGGAAATAAATAGCAGTGTCAAGTTCGAATTTGAGATGAAACTTGAGTGAGAAAAAGTTACTTAATAGTCAGAAATTTTCTTCTCCAAAGATTTCAATAAGGCATTATGACAAAATGACAGGTATTCTTCACAGTTCTGGGAGAAACAAGGTGAATTAAGTAAGCATTGACAGCAAAAAGCTGATTCGGCATCATTGGAGTAATAATTTTACCTAGCAGGGATATGAATGCATAAACTAATAGTAAACTCTAGGATCCAAGCCAATACTTCCTGGGTGGGCCCAGAAACAATGGAAGGGTTTAGTTTTAATTTAGGCATGAAGATGGATTGAACTAAAAGTCCATCGATTTTAACGCAGACTAAATGACTCATTGCGACGACAGAGTTGCGTAAATGACTGATGAACAAACGTGCGTGGCTGAGTTAACGTTCAACCAGCTTCTAATGTAAGGCGAAATATGCAATAATTTTAAATATATATTTGCTTCCGGCTAAAATATAAAAGCATACTTCATTTATTGCAATTAACTATAAAATCCTCAATACCCAGAAGGAATAACACTTTTGATCATTGGCACTGGCATTACGGACACTGATAGGTGATTTTATTTGCAAAAATTTCCAGAAAAAAGCCCGCAAATATAAAACTGAGGAAGTATTAAAACTTAGAAATGATCCATTGGTTCATTTAATCCATTTCTTCTTGAATTTCGTTTAAGGTGCAAAGCTTCTCTCCATTGAGTACAATGGAGCATTCCTTTTCCGATACAAAACAGCAAAAATGCAAAGATCTACGAATTCTGGCAGTGAGCCTACTAAATTAAAATTTAGACTTACAGTTAGCGGTTGTGTATCATACATTAAGTGGTTTTAAAATAACATTGGTCCGAATTGTGGTTGCCGACTCATACCAAAATTTCAATCATACCAATCTTGACAAAAATGTTTATTTTTCTCCCGTGTGATGCATCTGGTATCGTAAATGAGAATTATAATTTGTCACCTCGGAAAACGGATCTTATTTAACCGGTGCTTTAAATGGCTAAGGGTTAAACAGAGTAGCACTACGAAATTAATGATGAATTTGATTTGCCATTCGCCCTGTTTGCCTAGGAATCCGCGGAGGCAAACATGGACTGTGTTGTGCCACGATATTTAGACTCTTCAAAAACACAAACACAAGAGCCGCCGTCAGGAATCGAGTGGAGAATCCCCCAAAAGGCGCAGCATAGGAGAGCAACAGCATAAAACTTCACTCAATCTCCTAAGGGAGTAATAGGGAGTGAGGGGGAAGGCGATAGTAATACAGGGGAAGATTGAGGGGGAGAATGAGGGAGCAAAGAGATGAAAAGGAAGCCGAGGGCGGAAAAAGATGGCAAAAGTTAAGACAAGAGCATTAGAAAAGAAGGCGAGAAGAGATTGAAGGGCTTTGTTGGAAATGGGAAAGACACACGGTCAAGTCTTATTTTGCGGAGAAAGTTGAAAGGAGTGACAGAGTTCGGTAGAAGGGGAGATCCCTTGGTTTGACGGATTCGATAACGAAAAAAAGCCTAAAAACCAACAAACGCCCAACAACAGAAGCAATTTCCTTTCCCCAATCCCTTAGCACGTTTTCGGACATTATTTCAAGTAGAAGACAAGTAAATAATATCAGATATCAGAATTTAAATTTACAGATATAAAATAGTTTAGTACCAACCATACTACGGCAAAAATGTGCGTACACGAATACTTAGATAAAAACGCATAGCGTAAGGGATCCATTTTCAGTTTAATTTATTACTCCCAACAAGCAACAAAGAGGATAACTAAATCTCAAAAGTAATACAACAAGCGCCAATTTTTTTCAAATCCATGTCCCGCCTCTCCCGGCCGGCAAGAGTATTATACCCTCCATCTCTTTCACCAACTTACACTATCTTAAGACCACTTGCAAAAATTCTATACCGTTCAAAGGTTGTAATAGACAGAACTGACAGACTAAGAAACTCAAGAGGAAGAGGCAAAAGGAGCTATGAGCATGGAGTCGGATGGTCTAATCATATGGACCTGGACACCGATAATTTGCGAGTGTTTTCCTGACTAGCACCGTAAAGCAAACTCCGCTAGCGCTACGTCACCTGGGACTCCAACCAGCCAAGGAGCAGGAAATCGAGAGCCCATTTTCTGCCAAAATTGGCCGCTGTGATCCGACGTGAACACTACGCTGATGCGCCGCCTTCAAGTCGCAATGACGAACGTAGATAGAAATGGGTGAAATCCATTGACTGGTGGAAATCCGCATTAGGTGTATAGAGCGACGGTATTGTGGTGAAGGGATGGGAAAAAGAGAAGACCGTATTAACCCTGGAAAAAAAATAAATCACAATGTCGGTGGGAGAAGGAAGAGGAAGCGATAACGAGCGAGAATTAAGGGTTCCTCAGGGCGGCAAACGCACGAGGGACAAAAGGGAACGGGAGGAGGTAAGTGCGAGGACTCGAAGTCTGAGAAGAGCTCCAAAGCGAGGAGAGGGCAACCTTAATTGGCGGGAAAGATAGAAAACGAAGGCAGAGTGGAGGATGAAATAGGTAAGATGAACCAGCGTCAGGACGATGGTGTCGGCCGTAGAATAATTCAATCTGTCTAACGACACTCCATTAGTTGGCGCAAATGCTTAGCAGGAGCAATTAGGCGGATAGGGAAAATTTTCGTTTCGAGTTTCTCTGAGCCCTCTCTGCTTTAAAGAAAGGAAATATATAAGTATCCTCACGAAGAAAAACACCTAAGCAGGTCGGGAAGGCGCAATTTTCTTCCATCTTTTCCACACCCTCGATCGGGCACATTATCGGCTTTTTTTTCTCCAACAACTACTTCTAGCTCCCCCCACCGCCTCCCCGTCTTTCTCACTCACCTTCTCTCTTTCTAAAGGCCGCCCTTAAAACGAAAATCTCTGGAAATGGTGGTGAATGAATGGAATCTCGTTTCTTCCTTTGCTCAACCAATGTAAAAGTGGTCTCGCCAATACAGAGATTTTTTTAATTGTTTTTCCTCTTTGGATTTTTCAAGAGAATCTTCCTTTCTCCTTTCGCTTTACTCTAAAGCATTTTAAGGAGAAAAAGAGTTTGGAAGGAAGGCATTAAAAATGCCCGTAAATTCTTTTATTTGTATTTGAAGACTATGGCCCATTAATAATATATGAAACGTCCTACGGAATATAATTTGATTCGCTCGATTACAAATTTGAAAGAGTTTTGAGGTATATTAGAGCGACAGATCGAGTTCTATCAGGATAAAGTAGACGCACTGGGAATCCTAAAGGCTTAATTCTTTCTAATTCTTGATAAATAGTCTACTTATTTGAACTTGGCATAATATGTGGAGAAAATTACAACTGATTAGCTGTTGTGGTATTTAAATACCAACAAATAAAAAGAGAGTCTGAGAGGCATAGCATATTATTTAGTCATGTATTCTTCTTATGGGTGGCTAATATGTTTTGGTGAAGTTCTTTCGGTCCCTATTTGATGCTCGCATTGAAGTAACTTAAATATCAGTTCCTAATCCATTGGATGGGACGCTATAATTCAAACGCAAATATGGTCTTCGCTAAAAGTTGACTGTTACCGGCTTTACGGTTCTCTCCACCCTTCCACCGTACAATGGTAAATTCCTCCTACTCCTACCAGATTGTCCATTCGACCTAAGTGCTACAAATTACCTAACAGTCGGTTACCTCTCCTGATTAACTAATTATCAATCAAAATAAGAACTATAATTTAGAGGAAGAGGATAAATTTCAGAGTGGACTTCTCAGATAAAAAAGTAAATCATTAAGAGTCCGAGAAAGTACTTTTTGTCCAAAACTTTAAGGGGAGGAGAGAGTTTTAGAAGTTTTGATAAACACCTGATTCAGGGACAACATATTAACATCATTCTCACCGGTTGAACTTAAGTTCACACTCCATCATGCTTTCCACTTCCTCATTATAAACCCTGATGTTCCGTAATACACCTTGGAAGGATTAATATCCTCAGATATGGTGCCAATTATTATATACGCTTAAAACCAGATTTAAGGCCAAAGAACAATCTCTATTAAATAAAACAAATATACTATAAACTTAAATGAAAACATAGTCCGGTTTCTCCACCACATTCTAAGATTCCAATTTCAAGTGAGCAGTAAACTTTCAATTATCTTATCCACACACAAGCGATTATCCTCGAATCCAACCAATCGGTCATCAAATTTCCCAGAGTGAAGGGAGAGTAACAGGATACTAAATACTAAATTCTTTTTTGAGTATGGACAGCGCCCATTTAATTCATTGTGCAGATGTACCACTCACTCCTCCACTCACAAAATTAAGAAATCAATTACGAATTTTCCTTAGAACAAAGATAATTTGACAATTAATTTGACCCCATCAAACTTTAGTCATTCAGCAGTATGTCTAGCAGCAGTAGTTGACGGAATAGTAACACCTAGAAAGGTTCACCTTGGCCACAGTCAGTAAATTTACCCCTCACGGAGGGAGTGTCAGCTTCACTTCGCATGCTTTACTTTTTGCTTAAACCTGTTAACCAAAAAAAAACACTTCGATTTTAAAGCAAAGCTTACAGAGAAACACTAAGGTTGGAAATTCGATAAAAAAGGAAATACTCTTACATGCCCCGAAAAATACTTGGTAAGTGCCTGCATGGAATCTGTTCACATATGTCGTAAATCTTAGATTGAACCTGTCATCGACTGCCTCAATTGAATCATTTTCTGGCTGACAATAGTTCTCTGAAAATACATTCATTGTCTGGTACCAACCTCAATTCAAGAGACTTTTTTAGACGATTATACAAGCAATACAGGTTTACTACTAAATTAATCATTATTAATGATTACTTTATTAACTAATAAAGTTATCATCAATAAGAACTCTTTTGTTAATGAAAGATAAAAGCGTGAAATAATCACAACTTTACATGAACTTATCACAACTTTATCATGCATATTAGGTAAAAGTAGAGATCTAAGTTACCTGCAACATAAAATTGTGGCGCAAAAAATGCACCAAATAGCCAATAGAAAACCAACATAATATATTAGTACAATAGTCACTACAAAAGCTATGCGTAAGGAAAATACCCATAAAAGCCGCATCTTTTGAAAGAGGAGTAAAATCATTTATAAAAGCAGAGGAAAACGAAGGGTCTCCGTACAAATTGATTGGCCATTTAAAACGAGGATAGCGCATCAAAGTCATCAGATCGCAACGCCAATTATTTATGAAAACGACACCAAGAAAAGTTTCTAAGCGACTACGCTGGAAGCATCCGCCCCAGGCACCCCTCATTGTCGTGAAATAATTAATGTGGACTTGATCGAAGAGAAGACGCATCTCGGATTCCATAAGCTGAGAGGGATACACCGTGAGAAGAACACTACTGGTCCCCATCAACATTTGAATGTGTGCGCACGTACCATTTCTGAGCACAATTGAATACGATTGCTACTCTAAAATTCAAAAATACTTTTTAAATTACTATTGTGAAAATTAATAGATATTAACTATCTACTACAGGTATACTAGGTTTCCGTGGCAAAGCTGTAGCAAAGAGGTTCTCAAAACTTCGGTATCACTTGGTGAGATTTTGCATTAATAAGATATCGAGTGTAACCATTATTCAACACCATAATCAAAAATATTACTATATTCTGGGTTAAAAGTGAATAAATCATGAGAAAAACAAGAAGGGAGTTTTTTATGGCTAAATATGGTTGAATGGTAAAGGACAGCATAAATGCTACTTCAGTACTAGGGTCTATCGCGAATGACTTACATTTTCATAGGCGTTGATTTCTGTCTGGACTATTTATCTTTCAGTGCCACTCCACTGTACAATACAATGAAAGGTACATCTTTAATGCAAATGAGTTTTTCATTAACGGCACATATGCCTAATTCGTTGATAAAATAGCAACTTCGCTCGATATACCAATTCAGCAGCTCTTTTCTAATGAAGTGAATTGCCACCATCTACATGGAAATAGATCCCCCCATGCTTAAGTACTGAATCCACTTAATCCACATTAATCACGGAGGAGGCCAAGCATATACCGCCACAGAAAAAAATCCCAGCAAATATAACTCATTCTGGCCTTTCAATAGAGACATCAGTTGCTAAATACCCACTCTTGGTCAAACATAAATATAAAAACATTTTAATTGTTACAACTGTATAATTATTGCTGGTTAAAATTGAATGAATAGGTAATGAGAAACAAAGTTGCTACCCAGAAAGTCTTATAAGTAATTTCCGAAGATGCAAGCACTGTTCAGCAGCGGGGTTTACTGTGCAGATCTTAAGTGAGGACCTTGCACTCGAATCACGTCGAGACATCCGTGTAAATTAGTTTATTACACTGCATCTATCATGAAAAATATATTCCATCACGCAATATTCAGTAAGCATCAAAATCTCTAAAAACACCAATAAATGTATTCAACACGAATATCATCTAGTCACACAGTAATACTTGTGAAAAAAAGTTTGTTGATTTATCACAGTGAATTTCATTTCTGAAGTAAATTTAAAATTATTTATTTATTAATTTATTGTTCGATGGGTACTCAAAATCTTAACACTTGTTCTTCCATTTTAATTGCACGTCTTTGGTCCTATCGAAACCATTGTCATATAAGTTACTCGATTAGCAGTCCATTAATTATTTATTGTAAACGGCACAGCGAGTTGGCACACAAATATTCCCACATTTCAATTCCAACACCGATAATTAGATATACTTCGGGGGTACTTTCGCGAGTCTTTTAACTGGGTATTAATTGGTTTCCCCAACACAGTAAAATAGGTTTTTGCATCAAGCAATTTCGCATCATGATTAACTCGCTAATGCATTTGCAAAAATTTCCACGATTTGGTCCAAGCTAGTGTTCCCATAGAATACTACTGAAATTATTTTCATTCCATGAATTTATTCCAAGCGCACGTTACCTCATTGATATTGTTTGGAATTAATTTCATATTTCTCATTGAAATTTACGCAGATGTTTAGAAAATTTTAAAAACTGCTCCAAATGATTTATATATACTCCAAATTATTTATATACCCGATCGAACATGAAACAAGAAAACGTTTGGCACACAAAATTTAATTTTATCGCTCAGAAAATAACACGATTCCTGTTTTTATCACAAAAGGATCATACAATTTAACGCTGATTAACTTCTACTAAATTGCAAACAACAAGAATTTAACAGCCAATGAGGAATGCAATTTGGCCAGTGGTGAAAACGTTATGAAATCGCGACCTTAAAACAATAGAAAAATGTATTGTAGAAATGTCGCAAGGTAAGGCGATATGAAAAATTTGCGAATTGAATTAATATTCCTCATTTACCGCTACAATGGATTAAAATATTTTCGCTTCAATAACCACTGAAAGAAAAATAATTATGCCAAACAGCTGTAAAAAGGTTTTGAAAAACATTTCCTGCCATTCTGGATTCTATACGCGCCTTTGCACGGATTTAAGGAAGGAAGCGCAGAGACCAAACATTAAGTCCCACCCCTCCTTCCTACCCACCCCAAAGCCCTCTCCTCTATTGGACACTATGACGCACAAAGATATTGTATGAATGTTAAGGTGTCATCCGAATACTGGAAGGGCTACCTACGAAACGGGTAGAATTTCAGCTACTAGTTAACATTAATATTTCTCGGAAAATTACAGACGCCCAAAACGTTGTTAATAAAAAAGTAAATAAAAACAACTGCTCCCTTAAAGACACAAAATGAGAACTGAGATGGCATTATTAAAAAAATATTGAGGTTATTCACAAGAGCCCTCATTACAGCCTACAAAGCGTGATAAAATTTTTGGAGAAAAAAGTCTGATTAAAACTTTTCGCCAAAGGCTCTTCATTTTTAGAGATATGAATTAAAGCATTTTCTACCGTTTTTTCACTTTTATTGAAGCATTTATACTCTGCTTAGCATTGAATGCTACAGTCGAACATCTCCTTCCCCATTCCTTCACATTTGAATATTTCCTACCTCTCTGTACAATACAGGTAGTTCCCACGTTTTGTCAAATTAGGCTCCGCACAACAGCGAGGAATAGCGGAATGATAGAAAACGAATCTTCATGTTTCTCAGACGCTTAAATATAGAGTTTGTAAATACTCAATTTTTTCTCAATGTTCTAAATACTCAATGTTCTCTGATTTTGCATACAAGAAACTTTATTTCTCTCTATACTCATCGATTTAAGATGCCATTTGAATGCAATAAGTATTCATTCATGTAATTCTTATTTATTTTATATTTTTTTACATTAACATCTTAGTTGTGAAGCATTCGTGTGCCGAAAAAGCGAACTGAGATGTCGGAGTAACGGATTACTGGTATTACATTTCCGTATCCCATTGCATTTACTTCTTTAAATGTGCAATTTACATCTCTCTAAAATCCTTTAATAACTTCTTTTCTTCCCCCCCCCCCCCCCCCCCCCCCCCCCCCCTCAAACACCCATGCTCAACACGTGATCATTAGCACTCCTCGCACAACACAGGTTTACCATTCTCCCAATTTAGCCCAAATTATTAAAACCTAAAATGTTCTCGTCCACTATCCTTAGGGTCCACCACAAATACACGCATTCAAAATTCTGTCCATCACGGTGCTAATATTATTTTATTTGTTGATTAGTAGTGGACTGATTAGCTACTTTATTTTAAAGGAAACGCTCCTAGCAATTTAACAAAACGGCCAACACTAATTAATTAATAAAAGGACCTGTACAATTCCCCACAATACCTTACTTAGGTTGACCTAGGAATCAATGTCGATACATTGTATGTTCATAGTGGAGGAAGTCCAAGAACAATAAAAAAAATTCTATTATAATCTTCTACATCATCATCGGGTGATGATACTGAAACATTGAAACATATAAGACGTTAATTTAGATTAAAATGAAAATTAAATATTCTTATCACCCGTTAACATGATCACATCATATCTAAATTCAACATGTGATTATGCGTTAGCAGTTACCAAATTATCTTATTTTACTCATAACTTTACAATTATCATCCTCTAGGGGAGACACTTTCCTCGCGCATCATGAATTATGAGCAGTAAAGTCCATCAATCATGATTTCAATAATTTCTATCTCCTGGTAATTTTATGCTTTCTACCGGCAAACGTGTCTGATTATTTTGGCGATTACAAATAAGTGTGGAAAATAATATTCAGTTTGAAATGATTACAATCACTCAGTAAGGTGTGGTCAAGCCGCAATAGCCAGAATTATATTTAGACTCAGGAATCAGAACGAAGCGTCTCTGTATTATTTCAAGTAAATGCCTTCGGAGATCGCCGGCAACATCCAAGAAATGCTAAAAACGTTTACCAAGCTCCATCCACTCTTTGACAAGCTAACATCAAATTCTAACACTATCACGTCCAAATGTTTTTTTTTAATCGACAGCCCCCTGTTGCATTCTATGATAATTATAATAATTTATAACCAAGAAACACACAGTAATACCAGTCCTCAATGGGTTGAGCGCATTTTCTTTATAATCTATCTTATCTTTGAATGTATCCAAAGGAGACAAATTGAATGGACGAGTTCTCACCCCTAGACAAGGAAATTTCATGCCTCAAATAATTAAGTTGAGGCTGGCGGCCCTTCCGCCATCCATGGAACCGACCTAAATCATTATTAGGTACTTTCTTTTAATTTCTTACGACAGTGACTTATGAATAAGCAAACTTTACACAGATTTTTTGAGTGTTGAAATCAACTTTTTATTCGTTCTTACGCCGCGTTAATACCTAACTACTAGTAACGTTCAAGCATACATCAAAATATCTAATGGAATTCACGCTCTGATTTAGATTCGATGAATCAAATAACACAAAGAATAGTCTAATAACACACGGATGGAAAACGGTTATGTAACCAGAAGCTAAAAATTAGGAATGCACATAACGAGGTGGAATAGGTTGAAAACGTAATTCGGCACAGTTTCAGCCCGGTGTTACAATTACAAATAGTTCTGGCATTACTAAGGGCTTAGTTTTTGTAGTAGAGAGTGGTAATGGGAAGAGATGATAATAATCAAGTAAAACGAAGAAACGTCACATATTGAAAAGCATCAAATGGGACGCAGAAAGAAGTCAGCAGATGAATGCATAACCACGGTGACCTAGAATAACCTCCAAACACACCTTCATTTTTGAAATGTTCTATCGAACTTCAACAAAAAATAATATGCTTCTTTTTCCATTAGACGCGCTTAACTGGAAGGAAATCGGTAGGTATGTTTGCGGCGGAAAGATGGCGTGGCGCTCCGACGGAAAAGATGAGAATGAGAAAGACGGCTTCGGTGGGAGGTAGTAGAGAGAAAAAGATAGAGAAGGAAAAAAATGAAGGCAGAGGGCAGGACGATGCGGAGTATGGGGAGGGAAAGAGGGTCGTGGGGGCGCGGAAGAGACCGAACAATGCGAACAAATGGGTCGGAGCGTTCGGGAGGGTTGATGGATTCGCGTGTCACGCCTCTGACGAGAGACGGATGTCTACCGCTGGCTCCCGCGAATAAGCAATACTCCCCGAGGAGTTGTTTCCCCTCCCTCCCTTTCCCACCCACAACCCCCGCCCCCGTTCATGCCCTCCCGATCTCCGGCAGCATTCACTCACTTTCTCGCCCGGGTCCTCCCGGACAAATCTAGGTTTCGAGACTACTTATTATCCCCTCCGTGTACGACAACCGAGTTGAAATCCGGTTTGATTCATTGCCCTCTCCAACCCGCGCGCTCCAACCCTCCTCACCCTCGCGCCCTTCATCTCCCGTTCCTTCCGTTCCCACGCCCGTCCCGCGATCGTCTTGCTCCCGCGAGGCTAAATAGATTTCCTTTCCAATCGCGTCCGGCCTCACTCCTTGAGGGATCATCTTGAAACGATTATGGGAAAGGGTCATGATCGATGAAGCGACGTCGAACGCGCTACCCAACACCGAAACAATTGATGCGACCCGAGAGGAGTGGGAGAATGGTATCTTCTGGCTGTTGAGGCTTTTGTTCATTTTTCTCTGAGGATTCCGCTGGGATGCAGGTGGTTGGAGGCTTTTAACGAGTCTTTGCATACAATTAGTGTCAAGACGATGTAGCGGTACTTGCATATCTTTACTCAGCACCGGCGGAATGCACCGATAAAATTATTCCTCGCGAAAAAAAAAATGATTGCTTTCCATTAGTGCTTCATTTATTGCCATGTACTTCGTGAAATCGACCTATGTCATTGATATTAAGGCAGTCTTGAATACGAAAACCATTCCCAAATACTCCTCATACATGAGGGAAGTTCACTTCAGGCCCACCTGCTATATGAGTTGATGAGTTGTATAAACATCACATTACCATTTCGGTTCGACAAGAGGAAATTACAAGTTTTACTCATCAATTCAGAGCGTACTGATTTCCTTTGTGACCTTTAATGTCTAAAAAATGCCTATAAGAGCATTACCGAAGAGTAGGAGTAAAACCTTTAGAATATTTCCCATAGTTTATTCAAAGGAATTCGGATGGGGTTATATTCATAGCAGGCTGAAAGATTTTGAAGGAAAAATGCAATTAGATATTAAAATTAAACGAGTCCCTCAGCCACTAGCTCCCTCTAATTAAAACCATATTTGTAGATATATATACTAAGCGAATACTTCTTCTTACACCAATTTGTTTCCACAAAATAATAATTACCCGCTAGTTGATTTGCAATTTAAGAAAAATAGTTTGGTTGCTGGCCAATCCTTCGTTTTTTTAATGATTTAATTTGAGTTTAACTAACAAAAAAATAAGATTCCAGTACATTTTGTGATGAAATTACCCGTCATAAAAGCAATAAAAGTAGCATTACTACCAAGAAATAATACCGAGCAATTAATCGAACATAAAGCGTCAAAGAGAATAAAATCCTGTGTCAATGTAGGCTATTTTTACCAAGAAGAGATATATCTACCATGCTGCCTTTTAGTCGACGATCATGCCTTTACAGTATAAATAACAAAGTATTGTCAAATTTATAAAACAGCAGTACAGTTTAAAAAAAACCATTAGTATCAAATAGAAGGAAAACTCCCAACTAATCAAGCAAAGTAGTCTTCGTTGAATCTCCTAACAAGGGTACAACCCTGAGAAACAAACTAAAAGGAGAGGAAGAGGAAAATGGGGCTAGCATTTGAACAGTCAACATTGCACGGATCGCTGGAACAAAAACGCAATTGGACGAATAAATTAAGATCCTTTGTGAGACCCCTAATCGAATCCCTGTTTCTTGCTAATAAACCTTTCGAAATCCACGAAAGAGCATATGGTGGAAAGATGTCCATGGGACGCTGACGGAGGGAGAATTCAGAAAATCGGGGTTAAATCGACTAACCCAATTAATATAAACCGGTTGATGAGCGCCAGTCCGCGAAGAATGAAGAGATTGGATAGGGGAGAAAAAATTAATCCTTGCGAGTGAAAAAAAATAAAAGAGGGTCCGAATTCCCAAAAATAAAAGGACAGGGCGAGAAAAGGTCGTATGAATACAAATGTGTCTGTGTGCGTGAGTGTACAGAGCCGAGACGACGTTATAAATGAGAAAGTCGCCCGCTACGAGGATGGAAGAGGGAAACAAAAGGAGGGTAAGCGAAGGCATGGGGCACAAATAAAGAGGGAAAAGGAGAAGAAAGGCACACGATGAGGCTCTCGACTCCTAATTAATCCGTTTTTATTACCTTACGCCCCCTGCGAACTTCATCTTCTCCCTCAATCGCTTAAAATCTCATTTCTCAATCATTCTCATCGCCCGCCTAAACAATGCCTAAAACACCCTCTTTACTTTTCATGCGAATAAACATTCAGAAGTATTTCTTCCTACTTCAAGAACGACGAGAAAAAGTCCATTACACTTGGTGTAATAGAGAAAAATAAATTAGGCTACACGCGTATTCTTATCCAATTGTTTTAGCATACAAAAACTGCGAGACTAAACTCATCAGATGTGCTAAATTGACAAGGAAAATAAACATAATTCAGAATAAAAAATATTATTGCAAAATTATAGTCACGTCAAACAGTGATCTCATACTTCTCGACGAATTGTGATTTTAAATTTTGTTTTCACTCTTTTGGAATTCACGAAATAAGCACAGCGATGCGTAGCATTAATTACGAGGGTAGCCTTTTAAGTGTCGGGAATGAAGAAAACTATAAGAGGTACAATAACGCAATGTTTTTTTTTTGTTTTTCAAAGTACTCTCCGTGATAGTCAATGCACTTTTGCATTCGATGGAACCAGTCGTTATAGCATTCATTCCATTCTGAAGTAGGGGTAGTCAAAATGGCTGTTTTGTAGGCATCGACCGCTTCTTCAGACGTCTGGAAGCGCTTTCCTCGTAGCATATTCTTGATTCTGGGGAATGTAAAAAAATCATTGGGCCTGAAGTCCGGGCTGTATGGAGGATGATAAGGACTTCGACGTTTTGCTGTTCCAAAAACGACTTTGTGACTCGAGCGGTGTGTGAGCTTGCATTGTCGTGATGGAGCGTAATGTGTCAATTTGGGTTATCTTTCCGAAGCACGGCGATCACTCCTGACAAGCAAATGGTCGTATACCATTGAGCATTAACTGTCCTTTGATTTTCAAAAGCAATCGTCGCTACATGCCCTGATTTGGCTACGAACGATGCGACCATTTTCTTGGCAACGCTGCGAGAGCGAGCAACTTTTGTCGGTTTGAGTTCACATTGGAAGACCCAAACTGAAGATTGGCGTTTTGACTCAGGCTCGTAGCTATAGATCCATGATTCATCACCACTTATGATGTTGTGAACGTGCTTTGATGCTCCTGAATTGAATCGTTGCAGAGTATTTCGACACCATTTGACTCGAGGTGCTTTCTGTTCTTCTGTGAGGAGGTGCGGTATCCAGCGGGAAACCAATTTTTTAACACCTAACTCTTCGTGTAAGATCTTTTGAACTGAGGTCCCTGAGATGTCCAATGATGCCTGAATCTCACAGTATATAAGATGATGTTCTTCCAGAATCATGTTACGTACAGCAACCACCTTTTCTTGAGTGACGGCGGTTTTTGGTCGCCCTTCACGCGGTTCGTCACTGAGGTTAGAGCGTCCTCGCTGAAACTCTGCATACCAGCGATAAACGGTTTTCTTTGATGGTGCTTCTTCGTCAAAAACAACAAAAAGTTCTGCGACGCATTCTTGCTGGGTGAGGCTTCGTCGAAAGTTATAGAAAATTATCGTGCGGTACTGTTCATGACTTAATTCCATCTCGTACAGCGACTTGGGAACTTTGAAACGCCACCGTTTTAAAACTATCAGGCCGATCTTAATGAAACTTTGCATGGGCATTAACCAACTCAAAAAGTTGTTTATAAACACCATTTATAGTTGCTAGGTGATAAGGAACGTTCTATTACCGACACTTAAAAGGCTACCCTCGTATCGCCCTCACTGCCATGGAATTCAAGGACAGAAAAATCTAAACTATACTTAAATAAGTAGAATTTTGGAGTTGGTTTATCGGAATATGGAAAATAATGAATGAAGATTCAATTTCATACCACCTATAAAGTGCATACTTCTCCTTAGCCTCTAAATAAGACGTTGGGCTTATTTTATGCCTCGCTAATTCTCTCTTCCGTTTCACCCAGTTGCGATTACTTTTAAGTAGGATGCATAGAGGAATGATAAAGAAATGGAATTATGACTCTCCCCTTATCTACGTAGGTACCGAAGTAAACTTAATCGTAGAAAGTACGTAAAACTCAGAAATTAATACCATAGTTAATTAAACTCTCTAAAATTATAATCTTCCCAAACTACTGTTCGCGGTTTTTTAGATAAAGGTTACTGGTAATGCACACTGCCATTTCCTAAAAACTTATATTTGCAGCCCAAATGTTGTTAAGTTTAAATTAGAACGATACATACATCAGAAATACTACGTAATGGCGATTGAAATAGCAAAGCCAATGCTTGTAATGATTAATGACTCACAAGAATGATTCAAACCACACAGCTTCATATAACTCGTTCGGAGCACTCTATACATGAAATAGACATTTACAAATTTCGATCAAAATTACGGTAAGAGTAAACGCAATAAAAAAATGTATCATGGGCACCAAAAAAGACCAAATGAAACAAAAGGTCCGTACTGTTCCTCTTGATTTAAATTATGGTCCTGATGACCGCAAAGTAAGCAACAGCAAATCTGCCTCGATCAAGATAGCTTCTCCCTTAACAGAATATTAGTAATGAGGGAGCTTGCGCTCTAGGCTAAAAAGATAGCTCAACCTCCATGAAAAGTTCGAAAACAGCATAAATCAAGCAATTAACATGTGCCGAGTTCAGGAGGAAAACTTTAGCCTGTGGACTATACTATCAGAAAATAGTAATGGATGACGGAAAACACTGTCTTGGGGACGTGTAAATATTCTGAATGGTAGAACAGAAAGGGGCAACAGCCCGCGTGACGATGAGGGTAATCGTCATGTGGCCTCGATCATGGATCTTCATATGGCATGCGCCAGCGTCATCGTTATTTTTTGATTTAACTTTGTCAGAGATAACGTGATCTCCATTCTTCATTTTTCGCGCAGCACTTCAAATTGCTTATCACAATCAGTGGAGTGAATTTTATAAACGGTTATTGTTAACCCTGCGCTACTTTAGGGGTAACGTTAACGATAAAGATTGCGATAACGCGAAAGATGCATCCGTGATTCCACACCAGCAGTGATTATTTTTAAAAGTTGGAACGACACAGTTTGGGGAGAACTATGCAGGAGTTAGACTCTTACTTGACCACATAATCCATAGAATATACTTCTTTTTAATTTGTAACTGGTGGATGCAAAAGCTATTTAGAGGGAAATATTCAATTCTTTATTGATACTTCATATTTCAATAAGACTATAGTACCTACCCATAGTTAAGCCAAGTCCATTATCTACTTGCAAATATTTTTGCAAGTAAATTAGCGATAGAGGTTACGAAGGAAGTAGGAGTAGGAAGATTAGAATCAGTAAATGAAGAAGGGCTAATAAATATAAAACAGCCGTTTTAACTCTGAGAAATCATTTTCACGCAAAAAGATATAGCTAACTTTCAGTCTGGGATAAAATTTCTCTTCACGATGCAATCAAGGTCGTAATGCCAAACGGATATTTACATTGAGTCTCTTACCTAAAACTTGTCCATTTTTCTCATCCCTCAACACATAATAACAAATCCAAAAATGAATAAATAGTTGCTTAAACTGTGAGTAAATCCTAGTTTGTATGTAGTATGTTACATGAATGGCCCATTTTAAAACGAATAAAACTAAAAAAAGTTATACTGCTTTCACTAGGCTCCCAAATGAAGGGTAAAGTTAAAAATAGGTATCATAAAAACAATTCAATATCAATTTATTTATCGGTCAGGAATACTTATGCCTATCACCCACTAAAAATTCAATAAATACTATAAACGATATCACGTCTCCCTTTCGGCTGCCTGCTCGTATACTCACAGCAGAAGATCTTTCAATGCCACGTTACCCATCGATTGCAATGGAAATGCTCAAGTTCCCCGCGAGTTCAACCTTCGTAATTCCAGAAATAAAATATGCACATTGTAACATAACGCAAGGCCGCCATAGTAGTTCGCGGTCGCTAGGGGAAGAATCAACAAGGAGGAGTCGAGGAAGAGGAGCGAGAGCGGCACGTCGCACGAGTGAGGCGGAGATTGGTGTTTGAATTTTGGCTGTTTTATTGGGGGAAGGGGGAAGTTTTGGAGGTGGGAGTACCAAGTGAGAAGTGCATTGACTGGCAGGAGTGGGAAGGCGAAGTGTGGAACTGTATGGACCGATCGGTGCTGTGGCGGAGCATATGGTATTTGGGTTGATAAAGTGACGTGGATAGTTTTGGAGGTATTGAAGATATTTTGCTTGGTTTCCGCCATCGGAACATGTATTGATTTGTAGCTATATGTTGTTGCATGGATGGGAGAGTATATTCTATGATTTGAATTTGTGTGTTGAATATCTGTCCTTTTAAATCGTGTTGCATACTTGATTGTATAAATAGGTCCGTGTCCATTCGAACTCCGTCTTAGGTTACAACATTGAATCAACCTCTACGGTGTTTCTTCCTATCATTGACTTATTCATATGCATCACTATCTTATCCCTTTTACATTGAACAACGCATAGCAATACGAATATCAACATCCACAAACGCCTCTGAATCCTCGTTACAGGTTTAGAACATGCCCTACATTTAGAATCTTTCCTCAACAGCATCTTCCAACTTTAATGTGTCCTATTTCCCGATCTCCTTTTACGTATCGGAATTTTCATCTGCCAACCAGCAAGGAATGCTGAGTTCGAAGATTTTCAGTTTTTACCATCAGGACTGTCAATAAAATGTGAATAAAATAATGGTAAAGGAAGAAGTGGCATGTTGTTTTGGATAGTCGTGAAACTTGGCCTTCAAGGAGAGAGGAGTTTAAAGTCTGGAGACTTTAAATGTTGATTGGTGAAAGAATTGATAATGTGAGCTTGTTATGAAGAAAAGGAAATATTATATATAATGGGTGAGGAAAGGAAGTTATAACGAGTAATTAGAGGTAGGGTAAGTGGATGTAGTTAGTGCTGAAAGGGAACGGATGAAAACACTGCGATTGAGATAAGAATGATGGGTTGCAGGGATGAGGGGGAATAAGAATGATTCTGAATATAATGAAGGAAGGCAGTAAATATTTTGTTTAAGAGGAGTTATTAGTGTTTGGCCACAAAGGTAATTAATGAGGAGTAAGGCACCAGGAATTCAGAAAAGACCTTTACAGGAACCTACTATTATTGGAAGAAGATGATTTGTTCATTCTGCCAGCCACTATTGAACAAATTAATCGAAAGCTCCAATATATTCCTATAAACTGAACTTCAAAATCAGCCGACAGTATATCACTGAAAATCTGCAAAGACACATGCGCATCCAAAAGATATTACAAGTAAATATCATTTTCTCAGTTGTTATCACCAAAATAAGAACTCTCCTGGTTGTAGTCCTCCGATGACCCAATATTTTCCATTTGGTTTTGAACAGAAAGAAGATAAACCAGGTAAATCGAGAGGAATCGTTATTTTAATTAATCTACGTTCCTCATCTATTTCAAGCATTACTGCCAAATCTGCTGATTCATTTTCTCACAAAAACACTTATTCGAAGCTGTCATTAATAATCGAAGATAGAATAGTAATGCTTTCTTCTCCCCCTCATATTATGACCTTGTGTCCAAAATCAAATGTGATTCTGACGAAGGTTTTCGGGGTTTTTTGATTCAATCGGCAGTCCAGAAGTCTTACGGGTCTTCGGGATTCTTACCATCTTAAATGGAGAGGCTTCACTCAATGCATTGCAGGCGTCCTCAGGCCAGACTGAAGTGAAGATTGCTTTAAATTTGACGCTAATTATACTCGACTGCTACTTTCTGGTTGGCTGATGAAATTCTTAGTCTGGAATACCCGTTTCCAAGTGTTGGAAAGGGTGTAGTCAAATGTAATCAGCCTACGAAAGGTACCGGATTGTTACTGAAACATGGAATTGAAAAAATAAAAAATAAGGCGATGGGAAGTCAAAAATAATTATCTGAGGTTGTAATTAATTTGGTAGTAAGGACTATTGGGGATCAACTGTATTAATTATTTCGAGCCAAGGCGTGCAGATTTAGGTTTCTTGTTTCCCTTAGGGTTTCTTAGTTCGGAGAATTAGGAACATGAAAACACGAAAACTATCAATCACTACTATTTAGCAACTTAATAATTATTTTTCAATTCCTCTTTACCCGTACAAGGGTCTTCTTTTCTCGCTTCCAATCTGTCTCCTCCGGCTACCCTCCACTTTACCGCACTCCCCATCCTCTGAAGGTCCACCACCTGAACGAGAGATGTGACCTATACCATATTTGAGACTTCTCCGTAGGCAACCTATTCCTCTCTTCCGTTGAAGTGTTTCTCTTTAAGTCGTGTTATCTAAAAAAGTGACCGAAATGTGTCATTTCATAGTTTCAATCATTTTCTAAGAGGCATCTTTGCTCCACTACTGCATCTAAGATTTCTTCAATGACTTATTTTTCTGTCCAAGTAGTTTTAGAAATTATATGTCATATCCACTTTCGTAATACCTCGGCATTCTAGCTATCCTATATCAAGATAGTCCAATTTTGAAAGTCATTTAGTAATACATTCCAGTTAAAAGTCCACGGAATCTTTCTAAATTTTCATTCTGAGAGAGGCATTTACTGAAAATATTCTTCATTCCGTGAAAATCATTCCTCCCTCTGTTTCAATTCTAATGCCCATACGGCACATTAATATTTGCAGTATAGCTACCTTGAAAGGAAAATTTACAACTTCTTCAAACTATGAATCTTAAGAGTTTTTTCTCTTTTGTATCGGATTCTCACTATTATTTTAGTGTCATTGACGTTTACACTTGATTCAAATTTGATTTCGAACATAATAAGATCATATTGCATATACGAGGTATATTTATTATAATTCTACGAAAAATTGGCCTCAAATAGTATTCAAAATACTCTTAGGCGACAAATAGCCTATCGATCATCCAGCTAATGTACTCAGAACAATCAACAAATTTTATAAAAAAGATAATTACAAAATCGTCACGTTTGTGTGAAGTATGCTTTTTTGCAAAACAATTTTACGAAACACCCAAATATTTAGAGAACCATTAAGTGCACAGACTTGAATGTGGCCAACCATTAAATGTTCTCAAACCACAAAATATGTTCAACTTTTTATATACCTGATAATCCCGATTGACTTTAGGAGCTTACATTATTTTTAAGAATACACGGTAAAATCGGTTTTCGTCCTGCAGAATTATATTCTTTTCAAAAATTTTATTATTACTTATTAACTTTAAATACTGAATATGAACCGCAAAAAGGGCACGTATCTTATTTTCATTACTACATTTTCGTACTTCATTCTTACCATGAAATATAATTTTCTGTTCCAAATCACAAAAACTTTAATGAAAAGTACCGTAATTTTGGAAAACTTTTACTTTTTGTAAGCCCTTCATCTAGATGACCAGAGGCATTGTTAAAGTTGAATCTCATTATCATGCCTGTGAAAGATCAAGGAGGTTAGAATGTACAGGAGAGGGCATTGCAAATGATTTAAGACGCCTACGACCATCTTGGTAGGTACAGACATATGGGCTTGCTACCTGCGATACTAGTACGGATGAAGTTGCTTTTGCACGTGATCAAATTTAGAGTAGCAAGAATAATTGAATGAATTCATAAAATTCGTCAAGAAAACAGAAAAGTGTGCGAGCTTGCAAACCAGCGCCAAATATGAAGATTGAATAGGTTTAATTCAATCCAATTTTAGCAATAAAATTAACCCCCAGGGGAATAAAATTCATTAATACCTCTCTTAAATAGTCTTAGGAAGGTTAACTGACGCCTCCGAGATAAAATTTTGGTACGATTTCATTGTTATTTAGTTTATTACACATGCAGTCTCTGTTTGAGGCGGAACAAAACGCGAGTCCTGATCGTTCTCAAGTAACCCTATTCTGACTTCATCGTTCACATAGGCTTTCATACCTCTAGGCCTCCTCCAGTATACTCTAACCTCCTACGGAAAGATAGGTCCATAGTAAATGAATGGAAAAAGTATGTACCGCCAAAAGTACGAAATTGCTAGAATTCTTAAATTAACGACAGAGGGAACGAAACCATGAGGATCGCATGTGTGGGGAGCAATGAGCGACCAGGGGGCCAGAGCCCCCAGGAAAGGAATGGCATCTTCTAACTTGTCAAACGCTCGTGACCCAAATAAATCCCTGTTCACCTTTCCACCTCAGTTAGGAGAGCATTTTTGCATCCAAACTGTGCCCTACCTAGTAACTCCATATATATTCAGTTCAATCCCACCCTCGGAAGCCGAAGAACGACGTGATCCATACGAGAGGAGACACCGCTCTTGTTCCATTTCAAACATGACCATTCCTCGCCTGCTGATTTGCTTACTGAGAGAACGAGTGCAATGCTATTCTGCACAAAACCCCATCTAACGAGTCCCAAATTTTTCCCGACCGCTCCTCCCGGAACGGGAATGAGTCACGATAACATCCGCGACAGCGCAGGGTCCTTAGTTCTCGCGTGCAAATAGGAGAGGGACAAACAAAGCCAGGAAAATAAAATGACTCGGTGGAGGATAATCCTGCCGCTTGAGAGAAAACGCTACCGATCCTCATTTGTCCGTCTCGGGAAATATTCCAAAGAAAGAAGCCGCGATTTTCCCTCGTCCAGCTTTGACGCGCTCCCAAACATACTTAATTCTCTTCCGCTTCCCCATTCCTGAGGGACTGAGCTAAGTTTTAATTTTCAGGGGTGTGTTTTCGGATTTGAGTTACGAATCTACGCAAGAGCTTGCTACTTTAGGGATAAGTGATACAGATTGCGAGATAAACTGATTAAAACCCGACGAGCACTTAGATGATCTGCCCCCGCATTGAACCCAGCGGAAATGCTCGATGAATATCCTTGTTACGAATTAGGCTGAAGGCAAGGACAAGGAGCTAATCCAATTTCGGTCTATATTTTCCTCGTTTCATTTAGCTCTTAATTCAACATCTGTTAAAATAAAGAACCAATTTTACGGCACCAAGAGGAGCTGCATTTCAGAACCATTGTTTCAGGAATATTCAGTGATTATCACCATCAGTATTCTACTAGCATTAAAAGGGTTGTGGATACTCACTGCCTGCCTTTCTCCGCAAATGATTATTATATCCTACCCTCCTTCCTAAAGCAATCATCGAACTTTTCTTTAAATTTTCCCATCTTCTTCCATCCAATATATCATTCGTAAATCCTTTTTTCTCTTCCGCGGTTGTTCAACATAGTCTCTCTTATCTTTCTGGCCATATTTAACACTCGAATGCAACACCAAACATCTTCCAACCACTAATTTCCGTATTAATATTAGTAATACTACCTACTTACTCCCGTGTCATCTATTGTGCTTATTTAACATTTTACCATAATAAACCACCAGAATTTTGATGAAGGAATAAATGCAGTATGAGATTCCTTTAAATCGGTTAGATATGCATGACCGTGGCGTGATGACCGTGCATCAGTTAGTCAGTCAGCCAAGGGGTTGCAATCACCAATACGCATATGAGTAGTAGATCCAGTTCGATAGGTATGAAATAGAGATTAAACAAAATAAAATTGACGCACAGAAAATCACCGGGAAAATGAATTCAAAATCAAGTAAGAGAGTCGGAGAAGAGAAATAGAATATGTTGAGAAGATTTCTGCCTAATGTGGAGAATAATTATGACAAGAACTTTATGGTGATGATGCGGAAAGGTTGATGAGGCTTTTGGCAATCTTGGTGATGCATGGTTGCCAAAAGAGGTCCTGAGGGAAAGAGAACGAGAAAAGACAAAGTGTTAGAGATGTTAGTCCGTTGAATAATTGAAGTTGTACGATATAACGAAAGGAAGGAAACTGAGCAATTGCTGGTAATGGTTGTGGATAATAAAAGAAAACTATCCTGATAAGCTGCTGGAGGATAAATAATCTGACATCATAAGGTGAATGAAGCAATAATTTACTCAGGTTGCAACAGCTGAGAAGAGTGGAGGAAAAAGGAAAAGAACTAGCATTTTTTCTTACATTTGTTTTTAGTTGAATTAATGTTGCATTCAAGAAAGAAATATTGTTGACAAGGAACCTTTGAGTGGCGAAATAAAGTAGAAGTGGTGTATGAAAACTTAATCTTATTGGTAGAACACCACTGACGCAATATTTAAGCTGATCACTTCACGCCCGTTGTAACCAAGATTATGAGGCTACGCAATTCGGCAGACAACCACAATGTTTTCCTTCAATTTCTGTATCACCAATATGGGTTTTGGTTTAACCCACTTAAATGAAGATTAATAAATTCCCGATGAAAATTGCATGCAGAATCTTCATCGAGGAATAAATATCAGTTTTTTATAGACAGAAAAATAATGTTAATTAGGTAATTCTAAAACTGTGTAGCACTCATAAGAGGACAGTTACGTTAAAATATTCAAAGCAGGAGATTTTGAAATCATGTTCAAAAAAAACTATCTGGAAATAAATTATAAATGTGTCCATACCACATCTAAGTGAATCTTTATTGAGTTACAGCCAATTCAATTGCACACGTCAATCTACTGAGTGCTAGACAATATTTCCGGAAAAAATAACCACAGAAAAAAAAATATTCCTAATTGCAGCGCCCATTGACACGATTTGTATAGCTTACTTATGATAAATGACATAAGTATGAAATGATAATAAATTCCACCACTTGAAAACGCTTATCAGCGAATTGGAGGGTGGAATACGGAAAAAAATGCCATAGAGGGAAAAAAATTTGATAGAACAACGAGTGACAGAAGTGCATGCATAGATACCCCTGTGAAGAAAGTTAATCGATCCAGGGCGTAGGACAAAAAAAAGAGCAAGCGTTACGAAGGGTTTCCGAACGCTGTCCTAAAATTCGAATGGCTTAAGCCAAGTACCCACCACATGCACGACCGGAAGGGGTCCAATTCAGCCAGTCAATCATGCAGAAATGGACCGCCGAGGGCCAGAATCGCATTTGCATAAAATTTTGGCCTCAGCACTAATCTCGACTCGCAATTTTACAAATGTATTCTTCTTCGGCCTTTTTTTCTTAAATTTTCCTCACGCATCAAGACAAACTTTTTTTTTAATTGCTCTTTTTTTCTTAAAGCAGAACTCGTGCAAGTGTCTTTATTTACATATCGGAGACAAAATCCTAAATTATTGGCCAAGTATCGCATTTCTACAATGTCTATTTCAAAATTTCCAATTACATGACAGCACACTGAGAGGGTGCTATCAAAAAGATCCATCAGGTAAAGCATTGATATGTCATCTGTCTTCGATCCTCAGTCTTAGGAAATGAACACTCATAACTCATATATTAAATCCAAGCACAAAATTTGTATTAAATGGAGGAGTCCAGGTATCTCTATGGCTAGATTCCAGGTATCTCTAGCGTTCATTCGTGCCAAACAATTCCCACACTGAAGTCTATATATGGGATATATATGGGAAATATATGTAACATATATGGTAGATATATTTCCCATATATGGGAAATATATGGGCTTCAGTGTGGGAAGGCCCTTCTACACGAAGTGTATTCTTGTTTACTCACCACAAAAAGTCCATAACGCCATCTCCCTTAGTAAAACAACAAATTGCGGTTCTTCTTAAATATAACCTGCCTTTTTTTCCTTGGTAAAATTGAGTTGCCCAGAATTTTTGGAGTAGAACGCAAAACCTCCGGGTGTGATATGAGAACAGCTTCCTAAGTATCCTCATGTCATTTACACACCACAAAATTCCATAGTCACATCTCTATTAGTTAAGCGGCAAATTGTGGTTATTTGCGACAATAATTAACGTATGCTTGCATGGTAAGTTCGTATTCCCGCTGAAAATCCGAACTAATTTACCATATTACATTAGACAAATGCCTATCATGATGATCGGGTGCCAAACAAGATCCTTTTATACCTTGGAATAGACTTTGGTATAGGCCTTGGTGACAAATAGTGTTAGTTAACAGCAATATCATATAAAATTAACGTATTATAAAATCGTGGTTAACAGATAACACTAGTTCAAGCGTATACAATTACAACGATTGAATGATTTTTCTGCTAAGTTTTGGACGATCCCGCGAACCTTGAGGATAAGAAGAGTAAGGAAAAACTGGGAAACATAGTTTAATCCTTACGATCACTCTCTTTCATCAGCGACTTTTAATTATAGTCTCACTTTCACTTTACAGAGCCTTTCAGTATTACATCTAAAATTATTATCAGCATTAAAATGTATTAGCGAATAACTGTTGGAAAAGAATCCTTATACACTAGAAATAATACGTCTGGAATAAATGAATATTACTCAGATACTTACAGCATACCTACAGTTAACACATTATTTGCAGTGTGTACAATAATAGTAGCTCTATACCACAATCCGCTTATTTTATTTACATCACGTGGTCTCGTGGCATTTATCTACTCGTTCATTGGTCAAGTTCACTTCACTAGTGTAGTGAGCGAGTTAAAGAGATAAGCAAGAAAAAACTTGGGCTTCGATTGAATCAATCTTGCGCCGTCTCGTTTTCGATAACATTTGAGTAAACTTAATTCAAAACGACGAATTTACTGAGGGTAAAAATACTTCTGGCCGAACGTCAAAGCAAATCCAGCTGTTATACGCATCTTTATTACTATTTTCCACAGGGGAAACAGATATTTCAGAGGCCTTCCCATCCAGGGGTTTTCTCTTCTACCCAAATTAGCTCGATAGGTGAACTTGCGAAGTTAATACGCTCGAGGCATAGCTGAAGTTAAACTTTCCCAGCTCCACTTTCCGTCGATGAAGAACGGCCACTTAGCATTTGAGCAGAATGGTCCAATGGCAATGGGAACAATCGTTAAAGAGACTATAACGTACGAGCGATTTTTTCCCTTCTAATTAGTTTTTAGCAACCGACTCGCGCATTTAACACTTACCGCAAACTGAAAAAATAAATCACGCAACGATATTTCCTGCGAAAGCCAGAGTCAGGCCATATTCGTTGTTTCTCTTCTCAGACGTATCTTTTCGTGGCTGAAATCGTAATTCAGTGCTAGTAAGCACGCGCATTAATTGCTCTTAACCTCTTTATCTCAACGAGCAGTATTCGGGCAGCTTCAGTTCACTCGATTACGTTTCAAGTACTACCTTGGTTGAGTAAATAATAATAGAACTATCATACAGCACACAGTATATCTAAAATCCTTACCAATACTGAATACGCAGTCACTTAATTTGCGTCGGAAATACTGCGAAAATAAAGGTATTCAATCATGTGCCATTTTAGGAAAGGCAATTTGAAGCAAGTCTATCTTGGCCTGCGAATCATTGGAATTTAACTATTTCTTCTAAAAATTGGGTGAGGGTTATCACGTCAACATAGCGGGCACGCAGCAGACGCATTCATGGTGGGTTATAACGACAGAGATTAGGGGTCACTACCGCAAGGGCATTTAGGTCGCGTAGTGCAGTTGGCATTTAGGTCGCAGCATTCTACATAGCCCACATGACAGCGTACCCTTGGCCAACGTGACCTTTAAAAAAAAACGAACGTGGAAGTGTCGACTGCGGCAGCGCAAAGCTCTCTCAGAATTGCAGTCCTAGTCACACCCTCAAGTCAGTTGGCGCACAAATCGACTGTTTGTCTCCTAGGAGGGTGAAGGAGGGGGACAGGCCACGTTACGGCTTAGCTGCGTCGTTCACTTTACGGCGGATTTTAAATTAGTGTACCCTAGCATCAGTTTCGTAGCGGATTCGATAAATGTCACAATGATTCTCAAACGTTTCGGGTCGCACCACAATCTAAGGGCAGTGCATTCCAACCGATGTGTCGCAAGAGAACCAGAAGTGCAGGGTAGCACAGATGTATGTGTGAACACGTGCGTAAGAAAAAACATTTCGTAAACTTGAGGATGGACAAAACTAATCCTTGTACCCAGGCTCGGGTTTGAACTGGTTCATTTTAATCTATGGCGCCGTTTGAGTCTAAGCCATCGACTCGCCGACAAATTACACCATGATGTGAGTTTAAGCCTATGTTCATTGCCAATAAGCCTCCTCTTCGCACGCAGTTTCGTAACAAAACAAAATTTAACCATCCTCTTCTGGTATCATTTTCCAACGCTGAATATGAGCATAAAAACAAATAGATAAAGGCAGTTTTTTTATTAGAAATCGCAAGCGAATGAGACATAGGTACCATTCATTCCTACTTTCTGTAAGTTTGCTTCACAACAATAGGCAGGCAACGAATATTCCTCTGGCAAGTGGCAACGAGCAATCTTGGTAAAATCTCAACTTGATCTGCATATTTTGAAGTACCTTTGGCTAGTGATAATATGTGAGGAAAACAGACATATATGGAAGGGAGTCATTATAACAGAGTAAAGAAAGTTGTAGAAATCTAATGAAAAAGAAACAAATATGAAATCGTAAACTGTGTACCAACATAAGGGTGGCAGTCGACGAGCATATCTAGAAATACTATAAATATTCGACACTGAAAGGTCCGTCACCGGTGTACCAATGTCGGTAACGCACCGGCCTAGCTAACCCAAAGTTTGCGGGTTCGAATACCCCCTGAGAATGGATATTCTGTTTGTACGAAGATTAAGATCTCAGGTTATATGGTGCAATACAGCCTAATTCGATGGAGAAACAAAAAATCCAATGCCACCACTACCTACTACTACTAAAATATTCATAAATAACATTAGTTGGTACTCACCCCAAAGAAGTGATGATGATGCGTCCCGAATTTCACAAGTGAAGTCCATCCTTCGAGTTGACGAATGCTTCGAGGACAGGACTCGGAATGAATCGCGATGAAGAACTGATTACAGCAAGGTGAATGAGGCGGAACAATGGTTGCGGGATCCGTCTACTGGCCATCTTGCGGCAGATACTGACAGCACACCATTCGGAGCACGCTGCCAAGGTTTCCAATCAAATGGTCCGAACTCGAGAGCCTAAAAGATAAAAGGGTCATAGCTGTGTCCTTCAAACGTGATTTTGTCGACTCCCACGTAACTTCGTGCCTTTCGAACGTCACTTATTACCGTTTACATGCGTAAAAGTTTCTGATCAAAGCGATCATTAGCAAACAATTGGTGAGTATTGGAAAATTAAATGTAAAAGCTCATAATCATGAATATACAACATGAGTGCAATGCCAATGAAAATAATTCCCGCAATATGTCTACAAAAATAAGGTGAAACATCCTGACTGAAGACAGTAGGGTAAAAAGGGAATATTCAATAACCCAGTTTGGGATTTTAAAAGCTAATGAATATCAATAAAGGGAAAATGAAGTAAAAAGAACAACATAACGAGATTAAAAATACAAAGGGAATTCCAATGCACAACCAACAACGCTGAAAATACAGTTTCTATCTTCATGTTCCAATACCTGATATACAAGGTTCGAAACCAATCTGATCAATTCGAGATGAAAGGTGCTGTTTCAGACGCAAATATATCGATAGATTCTATAAATTAACGTTGAGTAAGGCATCTGCCTTGGAAATACACATAATGTAACAAACTCATTAATTAGAGCTTGAAGTCACTGCGTAGCTCTCTTTTCAATAATGTAATAAAACATTTTTCACCAATTAAATGCTGATACAAAAGTCCAAAGGCCTCCTGTATATGCATTATTGTTATTAAAATTCACACATTAAGAAGACGCTCAGGTTACGTTTTTTAATTATTTTCCCAGCTCGGCTGAAAAGAGAATATCTTAAAATTAATAGTATCAACTATTATTAAAATTTTAATTATTATTACGTACATTAGTTGGCAATGCCGAGAGGCATCTTAATATTTACGGAGATCGAATCATTAATTATAAAACGACGTAGGCGTATCAAATTTAACGGGTCGCTGAGCTTAGCCTTTAGCGATGGGATC
Organism: Platycnemis pennipes; assembly: GCA_933228895.1. Taxonomy (NCBI): domain Eukaryota; kingdom Metazoa; phylum Arthropoda; class Insecta; order Odonata; family Platycnemididae; genus Platycnemis; species Platycnemis pennipes. The sequence continues at coordinate 71,682,069 of OW121856.1, read as the reverse complement.
TACAGTCAACAAAGATTTGGCCTGAAGGCTAAGTTTTCATCTCAGCGGGCTCATTTACTGCTCACGTTAAAGGATTGGCTTCATTACATTTGTGAACAAGCTTATTATCGCCGTAATCAGTAGCCATCGATTCTAAGATTGGTCTGACGCAGCTTCTTTTACGGCTTTTCTTTCCACCACCTGCTCAATTTTATATATTCTTGCCATTTACATCGTCCAACACTTGCTCTATACCTACACCTCAGAGTAGACTTTCCTTTATTATTATTTCAATTCACTTTTCCGTCGACGGCCGTCTTAAACATAATGTATGAAAATTTTATTATCATTAAATTTTTAGCGACCGCAAGGAGCCACGAAGGGCCTCAGCCATTTTGGCACCTCGATCTTAAACCCAACCTGTAAACATTATCCTACGTTAAAATCGTGCTTATTTGTGGCTAATTTTCAATATACATTGTAGACTAAAACCGTTTCTTGTGTCTGATTTCCGTTCTGAACCGTTTCTTATTAAAATTAAATCTTTAAGAAATATGGTCATTGCTGCACATAACCTATGGACCAAGAATATGAATAGGCGCTAATGAACTGTTATTTTTCACTTGATGCAAATTATAAAGGCCTCATTGAGAGAACTTAGAAATATTATGTCACTTGCAAATAACATAATGAATACCCAGACCATAGTCATTCATTGTTAATTGCGGGTTATTCACGGAAGGTGGCCACTAGTTATTGTATTCACGATGCATGTTCTCTGTAGATACTGCAGTAGCTGGTGGAACGGGAAGCTTCACTACTCCATATTCTAATTTTTCAATCTTTGGAAATGCCTCCAAATGATTCAACTTAAAGATTGGAATTTAAATTTTCTTAGTGGCCAATCTCTCACGGCAGCATTGCCTAGTGTTCTGAAACTTCAGAAATAATGCGAGGGCCCAAATGAGGAGCAGTATAAGGTTATCATCTGACTATAACGTAGAGAGTAAATAATGGATTTCAGCTTTTTATACCTCTGACCCGCTTTTCAATATAAGTGGCATAAAGTCAATACGCGGCCAGGGCACACCGATAAGGAACAATTAATTAAGCGAAAACCTCATTTTCATTGCACAACGCAAACAATTAATATGAGTTTATTGAAGCTCAGGATAATTTGGTGAATATTGTGCAAGCGCTAAGTAAATCGACGATTATAGATTCCTGTTCAGACCATATATTTTATGCTTTATATTCTACATTCCCATGACTTCAGAGTTTAGCACAATGAAGCAATAGATTACCTTCAGAACACAATTAATTGTGGAAACGAGTTCCGGCGAGATGTGGTGGAAGTTTTCCATTATGGATAAATGAAAAAACGTAGTGAACTCCACAGTGAATTTTATTGCGACGACCTAGGTTTCGACACGTAGTGTCATCTTCAGGTACAATATACACTTCAATTTTACTTATATACACAAAATATTGGGGGGGGGGTGGGAGGGGGAATGAGTAAGGGGAAGGTAGGGAAGGGTTTGGAAGGTTAGTCATTGGGTGTGTTGGCACTACGTGTCGAAACCTAGGTCGTCGCAATAAAATTCACTGTGGAGTTCACTACGTTTTTTCATTTATCCACAATTAATTGTTTTAAACGGTAAAGATACACTCTCATTCGAAACCTAAGGTTTTCAAGCTGTTTATTGTTATTAGGAGCAGTACGTAAAAAACCGCAAAAGGAAAGAGGAAGGGGTCGCATAACTGATACGATGCATCATAAACAGGGAGGGGGAATTCAGTATAACCTAACTTTTGGGAAAAGATACTTTATAAATGCATTTCTTGTTAAAACAATAATGATAGTACACATAACAATAAAGGAATAGCAATATTATTGATAGAAAATGAGACTCTTTATAAATAATATCGGTCTAATCATACTAATATATAAAAATGACGTGGTTTCTGTCTGTGGTTCTATGTTCGTTACGGATCTCCTCAAAAACAACTGAACCGACAGCTGAAATTTTGTACAATTCTAGCGTATACACTACAAGGCTATATAAAAAAAATGCTCAGGGCCCGGGTTCGATTACGGGCGCCAAATGCGCATTTACATTGGTTTAAATGGACTTATTCAATTTATGGTAGTGCAAGAGTTTTTTTCTTTCACTCAGTAAAATAACTAAATATTAATCGATTTCTTTCATTCTTTCTGTATTTAATGGGAAAATCTTGACACTTTCTTATTTTTATACCGTTTAACACTTAGTCATTGAGGTTTCTGGGAAATGTGTAATTTACCTGAAAATTACTGTTTTTTCGGTTCTTTTCCGAGTGTTGTTAAGGACTTTGCCACAGTTTGTCATAGCGGGATGCCACAAACAGCATTGTGCTTTTCCCGTGGATATAGTTAGGTACTGAAGGCATTGTAGGCTATTCGTGAATCAAGGTCAGCCATATTTTTCCGCACAAAGATACGTGCAGACTACTAGCGCTACTCACGGATTTAGTAGTTTTGCATTCACTTACAATTAGATGTATTTAAATGAATGCTTCAGCGGTTACGGGTTTGTGCATTTGAACGACCTGGGAAGAGAAGAGATGGAAGGCTTTCAAAATCGTCGTAGATGGAGATAGCTTGAGATTTGAGATAGTTTAAAAAACTAAAGGGAAAAAATTCAAATCCCAATGGGACATAATGTCTCATCACGTATCCGTGGGATGTTCATTGATGCCATTGCAATGATGCTAAAAATATTCGTCCAAAAGCGATGTCGTAAACAGCATTTTTCTTCTCGTGAAGATATTGAAAGGCACTAAAAAGGTATCGCAGTTGATTCTTGAATCTAGATTGGCCGTTTAGTTCGGAAAAATCATACGGGCATACTTTTCGTGCTACTGCCAGATCAGAAAGTTTTGCATTCGGTAAAACTAAAAGTATTTAATTGAAAGTTTCTGCGGGGTTCAAAAGGTGAATATTTTATGGATTTATACCGTAATTTGAAGTGGACCGCTTTCAAATTGCTGTTTTTTGAGAAACAAGAACGTGATATAAACGTAAATGAAGCCTTAGGAAGTCTTATTAGTCTTATCAAAAATGAATGTAGCGAGATGAAAAAAATTGTGATATAGTTATACGTCAAATATACAGTAGAAAGTGTAAATAAACCGAACGACAAGTACCTGGTAAAAGCAGGCTATATCTGTACTAGGTAATAAGAATAAAATTTTCTCTTATTGCAATAAAATTCATTAATACGTATCTGTAGGAAGTTCATTGACGCCACTTTCATAACGTTGGAGAATTGAGACAAGCATAACATACGTAAGAGGCTGGAGAAAAATTTGTTTTTTGCCGAAAAGTCGAGTGTTATCATTCCAAAAAAAACCGAATGTGGTCTCATTGTCAACAATAGACATTCGTATACACCCCCATAACCTCCTTAGTTTCTTCTGGCCTCTAAGTTTTTCAAATAAAAATCTTATTTTAAGGCCCAGGTATGATTCCAGGCAGTAATTAGATGTTTACATTGGTTTAAATTATATTCATGATTCCGATAGTGAATTGGAGTCATAGCTTTACTTCCTAATATTATATTATTTTATTAAAATTAGTAACTTCCACCTCCGAGTCTCCGGCTAGAATCAGGTTTCGTTGCCGCCATAATTGCCGGAGACTCGAGAGGGGTCGCGCCTAAGGGTAGCCACGTCCGCCATCGGTGGATACGTAGCTACCCAGCATTAGGGTCATGCGCACGAAGCAGGCGTAAGGACCCGAGAAGGACAGCCTTCTGCATTCCGTTCGCGCCCTGCACGCTGGGATGCACTTGAGATTTTCAACCAATGAGCTCTTGACATCACCAAGCACGCCCACGATGAGGACTACCAGTTTCACTGAATACTCCGCGTACATTTGCCGGAGTTCGCACAGCAGATCTTGATATTTAGTCTTTTCAATCTCCTTCGCTGCCATCTTCGTTTCGGCCGGTGCCAAAAACTCGATCACGAACATGGCATGCGAGTGATTGTCGAGGAGAGCTACATCAGGCTTCGTCGCCTCCAACTGCCTGGAGGTGGAGAAGGAATAATTCCACCAGATCTTACACTTATCGTTCTCCACGACAGACTCGATGTCTCCAGGGACGTAAGGCAGCACCGGATTCGCGTCTATACCGTAATGGTGTCTTAGACAGTAATACAACACCCGCAGAGCCGAGTTGTGCCGGTTTATATATGCGTTCTTCGCATAAAAGCTGCATCCGGAGAGTAGATGACCTAAAGTCTCCGGCTGCCTTCGGCACGCTCTGCATCTCATGTCTGTCACATATGCCCCAAAGACGATGCGACGGTACACGAGGGTGTTGATGACACCATCTTCCATCCAGCACGCGAGCACGAATCCCTCGGTTTCGGACTTCAGACCTGCGGAGCGCAGGAAGGCGAACGTGAGCTCCTTCGATAGCCCATGCGTTTCCAAGTTTCGATACAAACTTCCATGCATGGGCTTCTCATGGGTGTTTTCAAGTCTGGTTCCGCACTAATAGGCGCTTCAGACCGGGAGGAAAGGTATTAGGATAGGAATGGAAGGGATGGGCTTCTCGGTATGCTTGCGGAGCAGGGTCTTTTGCTCCGCATTCTTTATTTCGACCTTTAACACGTCCGTCTTCAGCGACAAGATTGATTTGTCGCACGCTTCTCCGCTGGAAGTAAGGTCCAAGTCCAAACCGAGGCCTGTCTGCTGCCCTTTTCGCCGCCTGGAATAGGAACGCCCCTATAGTGCACTTGTTGAAAGGGGTTGTCTGAGATAAAAGGGGAGGGGGAGACTTATTGCCATCTCTCGTGAAAAAAGATACCTTTACAAATCTAGCATCTTCTCACGCAACCTCTCCAGGGAAACAGAGAATAGCGGTATTTAGGAAAATCAGAGGAACCCCTCCATTGAAATTTCCGAAATATCAAGGTAACCAACAATTATGTAGGCAGAAAACAATGCCTACTGACTCCTAGGGTATGGATAATGCATGATAAATACTGATTATTTTGCAATTCTACAGCATTCAAAATGGCGTTTTGTTTTGCCGGATCTCTTTATGGGTGTTTCATACCCCTTGTTCCTAGGTATTACAATCATATTTTTTTTATTTGAAGAGGGATTTTAGACATTGGGAAAATAGGCAGTTACAGAATTGGACATTAATACTCCTTCAAACACTCACGCCTTACTCGATGATGTGGTTATTCATCGATACATGTAGTGAGGTTGTATTTCATTGCTGTTTCATGAAAGCTTTTTCGCAACAATAAATATTTGAGTTGTGCAAAAATCAAGTTACAAAAGAGCGGAATCTGCTTGACCCCCCTCCATTGCAATTACACTTCCATTCTATGTGCAACATGGAAAAATGTTTTCGTAACAGAGAGGTCATTAATATCTCCATGAATAATTTTCTTTGGATGGCATTAATAGCCTACTCAATCCAATGGAATGGGCATTTTGCTAACAGCCACATTGTAAAACAGTTTAAGTACGCCGGTGATTAGCGATGTTGGCTCTACATTAATAACCTCAGCCGACGGATGCCTTATCTTCAACTAATAATATGGCCAGGAGAACAGGTGTCACGGCTCAGCATTATTCATAAATGCAATGTATGGAAGTTAGTCACTTCGTCAATCCCAGGACTGAAATTTCATTTACACTGGGTGGCTACCTCTTAATATAAAAGAAGAAAGTACTCTTTCATCTAAATTAAATGCCTCGAAAATAGGGTTATATACGATATAAATGCCTCGAAATATAGGGATAGTCTATCCAGTATACTCACTCCGCATAAGATTGTGAAACGAGTTAGGCCAAAGGTTGCTATGATGGAAAACCTACTAGAAAGGTTTATCTATTCCAATTCAATGGTTTCGCTCCTTTCAATGCCGAAAAAGTTATGGGCCAAAAATACAAACAATAAGGCTCTATGAGAACTCAAGAGACCACAAGATTCAAATACTAATAAGCCGCAAAAAAAAAGTTGTCCAGCCGCAAGTCTCAAAAAAGATCGGTTTAAAAGCTATCGCAAAGTGCACACCGAATTTATATTAATCGATGCATATTTGAAAGTAAAAGTAAGGCCTCGCTAAAAATGCCATGACGGTAGACTTATAGCTTATGCAAAACACACCGATTTTTTATTAATCGATGCATATTTCTTTCGGGAAACAATTTTCATCAATAAAAGCACCAGCGTCCGATTCTCATAAATCTCTAGTATGAAAGGGGACGATAATATTCCTGCTAGTATAATAGAAGCAACATTATAAATTCTGTGGTCATCAAGGAGGAAAATATATCTCGAGGCTCCAAGTACAGAGGCATGTTTCACACCAAACGACATCAGCGGTGTTTTCTGAGCGTATCAATAATATCACTCACTTTATATAAAATCAGAGATGGATACTGGATACCCAGGAAGGTAAACTAATCCCTCTCTTACCCAAACGAGACTAGTAGGGCCCACGAAAAAGGTGTCGCGAATTGATTCAGAGCCATATTTTCTCATAACAGTGATCGCAGCCGCGGGTGAAATTTGGGATGCGCATTTTCCCTCTCTGAATATAACCCTAAGTTAAAAGGTTCATTTTTTCTAATTGTCGGCGTCGTCGTTAGCGGCAGCAGAGTAGGGAGTGCAGATAAGTGACCTTAATTAGTCAGCGTTAAGGGAGGAAGGAGGAAGAGAGAAATGTTTATCTCTAGCGAGCCAGCGGCGAAAATTTTACGTTTATCAAAAAAATTACTTGAATCCGTGCATTATCCTTCCATAATCCGTTTTCATTCCAGCCCTTCCGTAATAACGGAACGAATTAGCCGCTTGGGAATTTTATTTCTCTCGGATAGGCTGAAATTGCAATGGACGCTCATTTACCACTTCTCCAGCCGGAATCTTTGTCAAATAAGCACTCCACCATATGGTTATGGTGCTTTGTGCGTGAGTGTAGCATTGTCCATCAAGTGAATTAATTTCAGCTTTTTACCTAATTTCTAAATTATTTCTGTGCGCCTCAACTGAGCCAGTTAAGAATAAGGAGGGATAATTAATAAATGAACGAGGACTGGAAGAGAGCAATAATTCCAAAGGAGAAAAACTTAAAATAAAAATTCATATCGCGCAAGAGATTCATGGGTGCATATAAAATGAAATTCCTGAATATTACTCATATATACATTCAAAAGCAGTCGTTTTATATCACTTAGAAACAAGAGGGTGGTTTCAGTTTCCATATGATGGTCATAAATCACTGATTTCTCTACAGGTAAAGGAACGCAGAGTTGACACTGAGAGAAAATCGCCCTATATAATCGTTCATAAATGGTATTGAAATGGAATTTAATTTCCATTGTACTTATAGCGTACTGAAAGAAGCATAAATCAATTAAAGTTCCTTTCAAAGGCAAGTTTCCTAAGATATAGCTTTCCTTAATAGAACAATTAAAGGCTTTAGCTTATAAGGAAATAACAAACTCTCTTAGTTCTATTTTACCAAAATCATTTAGAATCTACAAAACCTCAAAATACTTTTACATTTTAACGCTGGCAATGTTTTAAATCATGAATTATCATCAAAATAATCGAAGCGAGAAAGAAATTACGACATTTCTGACCATGGGCAAATTTCGCGCTCTATCAGATTACAGTGGCAGCAATTCCTGTTCTGACTTTTCATTTGTTTTTATTTTGCATTAGATACCACTCGAACCCTCAGAATGGTATCATTTAGTAGCTATTGAGCGTGTTTACGACGGTTCATCCGGCAATAAATTTCGATTTAGGTCAATGAAGGGGTTTCACAGGTTAATTTATAAATGAATATTTGTTTGTTGTTTATACCTCTCACTTCCACCCTACGACCTTTCGAGCGTTGGTTCACAAATTGATCTCGACAGAAGGATTTTTCTGCTAATTAAAAGCTCAAAAAACTACGATTTGGAAATCAAGACTTACTAAAATTGACCTCTTCGCATTTCATCATGCTTGTATCACATTTTAAAAAGGAATTTTAACAAACAATTTTTGTTCCACTTTTATTCCGTTACATAATACTAGTGCCATGAGCTTGGTTCAACTTTCCCTTCAAAACACTCATTATTCAGAATGTGACATCAAATGAGCAAATGAGAGGAGAAAATGTGAAAGGCAATGAGAAAGAGAGACAAAGAAATTTCCAGGAAAATTTGGACGGCAGAGAGGTGCGGGAAAATACCACGAATTAAGGAAATTTCAATGCCCTATCGGGAGTTAGATAAGCGTTGGAGAAGAGAAAAGAAAACAAAATGTGTATCAGATGATTACAAACGTGGAAGATCACAGGTTGACGTGGGATACATATTAGGAAAATAGACGCCTTTTTCTCATGCAATATATAAAGAGAATTTAAACACAATAAGAGCGTAAAATTTCGACTTGGGTGACATTTATCTTTCCTCTTGTACCTTTTATTATATTGAAGTTATATAAAATTGCCTCTGCACATTTTTAATGGCTTTAAAAATTGCGAAAAAAATTGCCCTCTCTATTGAAAAGGAGTCACATTATTTTGATCCTGATAGTATAAAAAGACTAGAGAAAATATAAAGGTTGGCGGGCATAAACCAGGACTGCGGAACCGGTTCACCTATGCTGTAAGTATCGATAGAGATAATGGAGGTTCAATGCTTGAATGAAAATTCGAGAAAATTGTGCAGGTTCAGAAACCTTGACCGCGCGGAAAGAGGATGACTGCAATTGGAGACCTTGGAGATTTTGTCACGTTTTGGATGGTAAGATGACCGGAAACAAAGGTGAATGAGGAACCTTTAAGGTAGCGAGAGAAGAAAGGAAATTGCTAGGAGAAATTCAAAAACGGGAAAATGTAGATGAATGAGGGATTTTCAGACGATACGCTATGCTTAGGACAGGAGGGAGGTGGAATATATAAAGATTTAAAGAAAGATTCAATGTGAAAAATTTTAGACTGTTAGTAGGGGTGTTTGGCAGGAGGGTACTAAGGAGGAGTTATATGCAAATCTACTCATTGAAATTTGTAACTAACTATGATATATATATTCCTCTTTCTAAACGTATTACAATTTAAATGAGACAGTAAGCGGGGAAATCAGAATTGCCGTTGCCTAGCTGAAAATTTTAAAAAATTGAGGTAATATAAAATAAGTCGTAATTAACACACACTTCCACGTATCCAGGAGAAAACAAATAAAATAAGATGAAGTCAATTTACAATCTTTATGGGGTCCTCTTCTGGCTAATGATGGGGAGAGAAGATAAGGGAATTTGAATTTAAAAGCAATCTCATGAAACGAAAATTTCGTTACATTATGGCGAAGTGCTACCAATTACATTCATTAGATTATAGATGCAAACACGGATTAAATGCTACTTTAAAATCCGAAGCAACTAAAAGTTCATAAATAACGCACTACAGAATAACCGGACAAATTCGACTAATGCAAGCAATTTTCAATATCGTGGTTAAGTTCATTACGCAGCAATACTTTACTTCGGTTGTGCCACTTGTATCGTAGAAAGCTTTCATGAAATGGAAAATGTTGCGCGATAAGGCTTAGCAAATGAGCAGAGACTACTAAAATACTGACCATGTTCAAGGTATATGATGATGGAAAATATGCTTTGAAATTCAGTTGATTCCTCGCCTTATGAACGGTTTAGCAGAATGAGAAAGTAATATCACGTAATATTATGGATTGAATCTCATGCTAAATAAGCAATAACTTGAGCTACGAAACACCAAAATCATTCATTCATCGACGTATTTAGCAGGATGCATAATGTCTTTGACTAATTGTAAAATGCATCAAGACAATCAACTGGTACATATTATGGACGATAAGTAAGACAGATATTTTTCTCTGATGACAATGGTTCGTCATCACAGAAAATTATGCCAAAGAACTGGGTTATTTAGAAAAAAATCACATTTGCTTCATTTTCCAACAGCGATTTTAGTGGAATATCTATCAGGAATAAATGAATTCCAATGCTCAGTATGTTGGTTTAAAGTTAATTCACGAGTGTTCATTTAATAAATGAAACTTTTTAACCATTTATGTAGGTACATACCTATATATGATTCGTTCTTTGATGAAATAAACAAAAAAATTCTGGAATCGAAAATTTATACATTAACTACATTTACATTCTACGAATAAGAAGGGAATGTCTAGAAACTTACACCCTCATCAAAATATTTTCGGTTGCGTTGTTTTATTTTAATTGCTTATTATACTAATTCAATAAAGGACACGTGATACAGTTTGTTCATCATACATGACTCATCATCATGGCACATTACATTTACGATAAAGCTGGCATTCGTTGTGTGTCTGAATAAGAAGTTGCAAGGTATAATTCAACAGCATTTAATTTTTCAACTTGACCGAACATACCAAAAAACAAGCTAGGGGTCGCATAACATGCCTTAATAATTCCTCCAATTAAGGGCCAATTTTCGCGTGACGCTTTAAGACATCGCCTGATGTGGGAACCAAATGGATTAGATTGCCAAATACTCATTCAAGAACAATTTAATATTCATCATAATCAGGTTCGAAGGGCGGTTGGTGTACTAACTTCCTAACCCAACGGCCAGGCTCGAATTCCAACAAAGGCATATATAATTCCTTTGCCCACTTGTGAACTGTGTAGAGCAACTTACGTACCATACTCAAATCTATCGGATGAGACAATACGGTGGATAAATGATTACTTTCGTTAGCAGCAAGCGCGGCCGGCCGGTTCCGCTCCAATCTCCGTTCTCAGAAAAAGTCCTGCCTTTACCTGATTCCCCACTTATCCTTAATAACGCAAATCACCCTGGATGTGTGCGGATTCCCACGAATAACTGCATACTACAAGCCCTTACTTTAGCATAGAGAAAGGCGGGACTTAAAGCTTTTTTAAAGCATGGCCATACAAAAATAAATATGATGATAAAGTTGATTCATCCGATCCCTTATGAATAAGTTCTAAGAAGATAAAGAGAGAATTCCGATGAAATCCCTTAAAGAAACTGGACAACCCTATCGGACTCTTGAGATAGGATACCGTACAGGAAAATGTAAATGGGAAGACTGGCACAGGAAGGACGTGTATGACTTAAACGGAGCAATGGTTAATCATGTAAAAGAGAAAATATGCATGAAGATGCTGAGATTATCCGACAATCGAATCAAGTAAAGAGCTAGGTCAGAGCCAATGAGGTTAGATTGTATAGGAGAAGGCATTGGCATGCTACAATGAAGTGGTATTTGGATAGAATTTGGCCTTACCTACTTGGTACTAACCATTTAAGTTTTATACGGCCTCTTATGTAGACTATATACGCAATCATAGTAATATATAAAAAAGAAGTGGTGTCTGTCTGTCTGCCAGCTATATGCTACGCATCTCCTCAAAAACTACTGAACCCATTGAGCTGTAATATTGTAGGATTCTAGCGTATACACTAGAAGGTGCTATAGACTATATAAAAAAGGCTCAGGGCCCGGGTTCGATTCAAGGCGCCAATTATGTATTTACATTGGTTTAAATATATTTTTAAATTTATGGTAGCGCAAGAGTTTTTTCATTCGCTCATTAAAATGACTAATTATTAGTCGAATTCTTTCATTCTTTCTGTATTTAATGGGAAAATGTTAAACTTTTCTTATTCTTCTAACTGATTTACTCTTTGTTTTCCAGGTTTCGGGGAATTGTGTAATTTATTTTGAAATTTACTGTTTTTTTTCGGTTCTTTTCCGAGCGTTCCTAAGGCCAATGCCATTGTCGTCTCCGAAATGAAAACGTCGTTCATGCTTAAACAGTTTGTCATAGCGGGATGCCACAAACGGCATTGTGCTTTTCGCGAGGATTTAGGAAGGTACTGAAGGCATTGTAGGCTATTCGTGAAGCAAGGTCAGCCATATTTTTCCGCACAAAGATACGTGCTGACTACTAGACCTACTCACGGATTTAGAAGGTTTGCATTCGGTTAAAATGAGGAGTATTTAAATGAATGCTTCAGCGGTGTTCAAATTTTTAACTGTTTTTTTTATTTCTTAACGGCTTTGTGAATTTGAAGCAACCTAGGACATGAAGAGAAGAGATGGAAAGCTTTCGGAATCATCGTCGATGAAGATAGCTTGAGATTTGAGGTAGTTTAATAAAAACCAGGGAATAAATTTAAAATACCTGGAGCATAATGTCTCATTAATTATTCGTGATATGTTCATTGATTCCATTGCAATGATGCTAAAAAGTTCGTCCAATAGCGATGCCCTAAACAGCATTGTTCTTTTCGTGAAGGTATTGAAAGGTACAATGGAGGTATCGCAGCTAATTCTTGAATCTAGAACGGCCATTTCATTTGGAAAAATCATACGGACTTACTTCTCGCGTTCCTCTCAGATCAAATAGATTTGCATTCGGGAAAACTAAGAGCATTTAAATGAAAGTTTTTAGGGGGTACAAAAGGTGAATATTTTTATGATTTTTACCATATTCCGAAGTGAACCGCTTTCAAAATTGTTGCCTTTGGAGACACAATAAAGTGATAAAAAACTTAAATTAAGTCTAATCAAAAATAAGAGTAGTATGATGAAAAAAATTGTAATATAGTTATAGGTCAAATATACAGTAGGTGTGAATATACGCAACCGAGCGACAAGTAGGCTTTCGCATCGTTTAGTCTAGTCGTTTAAGTAGGCTAAATTTGATCTCTAAATTTTTTTCTCGGGTTTTCCTCCGCGTCAGTTGCCTTGTGGACAACAGTTTCGCTGGCTCTCCTCAGCGTCAGCCAGAGTCAGATCCTTCGACCTGAAGATTCTTCAAATAGCCAATGGGACGATCAAATACATATAACTGATGCGGCTATTACAGCTAAAGGATTTTTACATATCCCCTAACGTTAACCTTCTCTCTCCCTCTTTCACAGGTTGGCTGGCTCAAGGCGAGTGACCAAACTATACTGACGCTCCACACCAAGGTCGTGACGCACAACTCTAGGATTAGCGTGACGCACGACAGCCACCGAACGTGGAACCTCCACATACGGCAGGTGAAGGAAGCCGACCGGGGATGCTACATGTGCCAAATCAACACGAGCATCATGAAGAAGCAAATCGGATGCGTCGACGTGCATGGTAAGAGTACAGCCCGTCACTACCCATTTCCACCCAGCCTGGCCTTAAACTCGGCCATACGGACTTGTCAATCCTCAATCCAAACATACAATCCTATTTGTGTACATTACATTATCAGTTTCACTGTTAAGTTAAATTAAGGAGTTTGGCTCGCAAAAGTGTGAGTCAAAACAGCAAAGAAATTCTATTCCTTTGGATATGCTTGTATGCGGCAAAAAATAATGCTAACTCTTACAAAATGCCTATGCTATCAAAAAGCAAGTCACAATAAATATGTAGAGAAATCATAGAAAAGTTTACTTATCTTTTCTCGGCCAAAAAATAGAGTTAACACAGTGATTATGCATTTATATAATGCTTTCATTGTTAGTAACTATCCATCATCATCATCGGTCAAAAATTCTACGAACTGTTTGGCGCAGCACTCCACTCGATTCTTCTATCGGCCAACCTCTTCATATTAACTTAATTCTTCTCTTTTACATCCTTCACAACTTGTTCCATATATCTCATACGAGGCCTGCCTTTTCCATTCTTCCCGTTCAAATTTCCCTGGACGATTGGCTTCATAAAGCCACCATGTCTTATGACATGACTGATTAATTTTTCCCGTCTTTTTTTTTATAGTTTTCAGCAGACTTCTCTTTTCTCCCACTCTTCCTTTTTTCCATGAATTCGTTGTTTGTCACACGGTCTTAGTAACAGTGGTTTTCTCACAGTAAAATCACAGATTCGCAGATTATAAATCGCAGTTGTAGTCGTCGTCGTCATAATTATCTATAGTTGGTCGTAGTAATTATCCATCTATTAAAAATTTAAGTTAAATTATAATATTCCCTTCAACTACTTTAAAAATCTCTTTTTCTGAGAATGTATTCACTTCCAAAATCTGACATCCTCGATGAGCGTCTTCGCTTTGAGCGCATACTTTGAGTGTAACGGAAAATTGGAGTTAACCGATTATTTGAAACTAACCGCGGACTGCAGTTTTACAACATCCCCGAACGACTGTAGCGCTAATTCAATCTCACTAACGCATTTCATCTGCAGTAACTACAAAAAGCGCTAATATCTTCAAAAACTAAGACTCATAGGTGCCTTTTTACCATTTTAATTCCCAATTCTAATTTCCGTTATTGGAAAAAATGGCATTCTTACGATATGAAAACACAACTTTTTTCGAGATGACGACCATTCCATCTATTAAGTGTATGTACGTAATGCAACTGCGATTTATAATATGTGAATTGTCAATTTTAGTATAGGAGAAACACGCCAAAAGTAGTTGTATATTTTTTCAAGATTTCAAGCACGATATGAGGAATATGTCATTAAAATAGAATAGTCAAACATTCATATACTTACAGGTATGTCTAGTTATAGATCTTGATGAGTATACCAATGAGTATACAAGAGTGTCTAACGCCGATTATCAATGCCGGTACCAAAATATCGCCTGCCTAAAAAATAACGAACGCGTTTCATACTAAAAGAAATGGTTGGCGAGTTTACGTTGTGGATGTTATTTTTCATTATAAAAAAGAAAAAACGTAGTTCTTTTCCACAAATATATTTAAAACAAATCTACCGGTTTCGGCCTTCTCAGGCGTGTCATATGCTGCAGGATTTCTAGTTTATATATTTTAGCTGGTACCCTAGATTTATTAACTTGATCTTCCGTATATCTTTTGAGAAAATGGCTATGAAAATGGGTTCTTGGCTGGACACTCATTCATGCAAGTGTAGAAGAAAATAAAAGGATCTCTATACAAAAGTAGTATATCATACCATCTTTGTTGAATATTGAAAGAGCAAAAAATGAGGTCCGGAATTTACTCAACACGACTACATTTTACCTTCAATGACTATCCTCCCTGGTCAGTGTTTGCAGTAGCTGAGTCTCAAACATTCGTCACGAGATGATAGTATATAAAATGGGTGTGCAAGAGCTGAGCAAGCAGAAACACACATATTTGAAAAATTCAAGGATTGCGAACTCGCCACAAAAAATTAACGCAGCTATCCACTAAAAATTCACAATAGCAGAATTTCCAAAGAGAAAGGGTTATGGATTCGAGTCCGAGTCGAACTAGTTAAGGGAAAATATTTTTTTCTCTGAGACAATGCTGCTATTGCACATATTAGATATTTGCCATTGCACTCAAAACTTGCGAATATTAAACACATAAAGTTGATCGTGTTACGGTTCTATCGTTGTTTGAACAGCATGGCAATTGAATTTTTCATACAACCAGCATAATATTTTTTTAACAAATTTTATAAAATATCTATGGTAGCAGACGCGAAAATGGGTAATGGAAAGAAAACCGAGTATAAATATAGTCGAAGCAAAAATCAACTAATTGAAGAAATTCTTCTTTTAGCAATCAAGTAATTTATATTTCAGTACTGAAATCTCAATTCATACTCTCAACACAACGTAATCTGGCAAAATAATGTACCAAAATATGACTTGGAATAATTAGAATTCGGCTTATGCAAATGTACGCAAATCTGACAATACCGCGTATTGTTCACATCCACCCAATGAAAATTCTCCTCTACTCCTCTTTGTTGTGGATAGGCGAGAAAACAAACACAATCATTAACGGCTCCTATATAATCGCTCACTCTAAGAGTGGTCCGATCCCGCGTTTCATTTTCAATGGGCAACAGTTACAGAAATATTTAAACCTTTAAAAAATTGCCCTCAAAAAAGTCATGAATCATTGTGTGCGACAGTATTCGAGGCCAAGTAAAATAACCCACTCACGCGGTGGGAAATTGATTCTTTGTCGCTACCGATCGAAGAGGTAAGCGGATAGCGAGGGGTGCTATATAGAAAAAACATTCCGTGTGAAATAAAAACAAGTAAAAAAAACGCAACCGACATTTCCACACTCTTTTCCTAAAACAATTTCGACGGCTTTTTTTCGGGCTCTAAAGCATCGGTTTTTCGCTAATAAAACTCGGCCGTAGAGGTCTCCGGGGTTAATTCGAGTGGAAGGGCGTGTATATATATCTCCTCCCTCTTCCGCCCCCTCTTATCCTGCCCAACCTCTTTCCACCTATCTCCTCTTGGAGCTCTCCTTCCTTCCTCTGCAGCGACGGGTGAACCGTTCCACTTTGTCAACCAGCTTCGCCTGGACCTCGGCATGCTTCGAGTGGATAGGTGTCGCCCCGAGCGTTCCTCTCCTCACCCTCCATACCCTCCCAAGACCAGCAACCCCTGGAACTCCTCCCTCCTCCCCACACGGCTATCCCCCATTCTAGCCCATTACGCCTAGCCTTTTATTCCGTAACCCACCCCCCCTCCACCTTCCCCCCTTCTTTTCCCCTACTTCACCACCGTCCTCGTGCATCCTTCGCTCCCCCGTTTCCGGACCTCAGACCATTTCTCTTCCCCAGCAACGGCAGCGAAAAAAAATTCTCTCTCGGTGACAAATAAAAACCCTTTTTGGAAAAAAAATAATAACCCTCCTCCGGGTAATGTGAAGTAAGGATATTAGTGAAACAATGAAGTGCTCACCTGAATTTTTAGCCTCTTTTACGGCGACGGTGAACCGTAATTCTGTCGGAGACGAAATGCATCACGGGATCACGCGCGCGACACCGACTTACAAAAGGCTTCCGCAATGGACGCCGGGTATTTTTTTATGGGGAGCTTTAAAACTGCTGCTCACTATGAGCACGTATTCCAAGCAACATGAAAACAATAAAGTGTTGAAGGAACCTCAAAAGAGAATAATGAAGTCAGAAATGATAAAGTCCTTTTCCTCTTTGGCATTGCTAGCATGAAGTACCTGAACTAATCCCCACCATTCTTGTATACATGTGCACTTACGAAGATGAAAAAAAAATTGAATTTATGCCACCACCATGCTTATTTTTAATGCTGACGTTGGCCAAAATTTAATATATTCAACGGTTATAAATGAAGTGTTGTGAATTTTGGGCGCGAAGGGCTTTTAAATTTAAAATAGGTAAAGTTGCGGCCTCAAGAGATTTCTGAAATAACAGTTTACTCAAATGATTATCGTAACACCAGATGTGAGGAAATTAAAGGAAAAATATCTGTTACACATCATTCAGTATATCCTTGACTATCGGTTTACACTGATCAGGAAATATTTCATGCAAAGAGAAAGTTGGTGAGTTTAGGTGAAAGACGTGGTTTATAGCTTTATCGGTTGAGGGGATTGTTGATGCTGTTACTTAAAAGGGTATAGAGAAATTATTTGCGACAGTATGATTACTTGTTAATACAACGATAAAATAGCTTCTAATAGTAAAACTCCAACAAATCATTGAGAGACATCAATTGGTGAATACAAAAATGATTTTTTTTTACTCCTGCGCGACTCTATGTCTTTACCGATTGATGATCCCCTTCTAACTGCCTCCGGCAAAGCGAGAGGAAAAATCTTGAAAATCCCGATTACCAATTCTCCTGAGTAGTGGTTCCGGAAGTCATTGTTTCACACCTCCCTTGAGAAATTAGAAAATCTTCCTGCCTCTCTGATCGCATATGCTGAACGGTAGACTGTACGATTAATCATTAATGGAGCCCGCCGGGGCAACCCATGGTGGGTACCAATCACGTGTCTCCCTCCCCCCTTACCACTTTGGGATCCAATACCGCAGGGAATATGGTGAGCATGCCGCTAATAAATTGACTAACAAAGCAAAAAGCAAGTAATCCACTAAGAATTCCATATCGCGTAGTTTCCAGGAAATATAATGTGGGAACCGTTCCTAGCAGAAAGGAAGTCGCTGTTACAGCTAAATTTAGCTAAAAATAAATAAAGCTTTTAAATTCACCATTACCCATAATTATTTATCAAGGGATCACATTTTTTTAACTACTCTCTTTTAGGGCCTTAAAATGCCCAATTCCAGGATCTGACAATGCATGGATCTCACTACTGGTTCGTGCTATAATTATTAAAAATAACAGAAATAGTGCGAGAGCCAGAGAAAACAATGAATCTTAATAATGTATTACACGCCTCATCTCTTGTGGACCAGGACAGGGGTTTATGGCAAAACCAGGGCTCTCAAGTTATTCCATGCATGAATAGACTCTCCGACACTTGGCACTCTCCGATCTTACACGTGGCACATCTTGGCACCCTAGATGGCAGCAGCTTTGAATTAAACTGTTCGCGAATATAATTCGCAAGATTGAGAAAATTTTAAAATTATAAGAGTAGTCAAGTTATATGATATTAACCAGATGTTAATTTTTGAGACCAAGTTGGAAAATCAAATCTTTCAACAAATGCTTCCTTGAAAAATTCGATTTTATCTGAATGGTGTCGTGCAGTGCTGCAATTAGCGATGCAATATTGAAACGAAAAAAGTTTCCGTTCCTGCACGTATCATATTCATCAATGAATATTGTATTATTATCTGCAATGAGGTGTATTTTCATTGCTTTTGTAATTTTCTATTGAAATTACACAAAAAGTGTATTAATACGTTTGTACCCACTATGTAATCATTGATATGATATATTCCTTGTAATCTCGATGTAGATAGAAGCCCTAATAGACTCTAAAGTATGTACACCAATTATGTTCCTAAGGGACACCTTGTCCCGGAATAATAAATTTCATTTCATATTCGCTCTCTAGGCGAACACAGATTAGCACTCCCTCTAGCGCAAATAGGGTCAACGGTGTAAGGTACGTCCTATGTGATAATCGGCTTACATTATTTGAAGTATTCCCTAAATAATAAGAACCGCAATTCTTCTAAAAAATCAGCCACTGTCGTGTTTCGAACCTGGAACTCCGAGATGGAAAGCAAGAAAACAAGCCAACACTTCAAGCCCAATCCACCGATATTCTAGTGTTCTTACTCCCGTACCTTATTTTATCTTATATTTATTTAACCTACAATCTCTTGCAACACCTCTGCGACTAACAGTTTTTCTTCCTCAGCCGCAATAGTCCCGGCCCCTCACCCTTTCTCCCGCCCTCCTCTCGCCCCCAAAAACGTCACCAGGCAACGAACGAAAGCCCTTCACTAGGGACAACCCGCGGCTTCGCATCGATATTCCACGTCACCCCGCGACCATCCATCTTACTCAGCCGACGAAACGGCTTATTTCCCTTCCTTCGGTCCCTTCACCTCTCTCCTTTTATTTATACATTTCTCTACCCTTCTATTTACCCCCCACAGTCTTGCCCTTTCCATTTCCTACCCGCCCGTCTAGTCCTGTTGTCCTCCGCGGAAGAGAAATGTAACCCCGAGTATTTATTTTTTTTAAGTTTTGGTTCGAGGAACAACTATCGAAGATAGTATAGGGATGCGGGGAGTGGTACATTTATGCCTATATAGGTGGGGACGGAATTGATAGGTAGGGAGGGATGTTTATTGATGAATGCGGTAAAAAGAAATGTGTCGAGTAATCCTTCGATTTTTACAGAGGAAAGGAGGAAAACATTTTCCCCAAGACGCCTAAGGTAAAGACCTCTGTCGCAAAATTCTCTGGACACCCACCTGAGGCACATTTTTGCGCGAATGTCCCAGGGGGGCAAAACTTAAGAAGATCTCCGGAAAATCTCCTAAGTTAAAATTTACCAAAATGCTCGAATGAATTTACGTCTGTAGTAAAAAATTAATAATTCAAGTTAACTTGGCCATCAATTAGTGGCAACCTGTTTTCAATCAATGTTACTGTTAAAAGAATACGGAAAACTCGATTTAAATCTTTTCAATAATAGATCCGATTAATAATTAGATTAATTTTTTTACCTATACCTATTTCATTAAAAAGGCACTTGATGGACATTTTATCCTAAATGAAGAGCGTAGTCGGTTACACACATTCGGCGTTAAATCCACTAATAAGGCCATTTTTTGTGCATTATTAGCACAGCACCAAAAAGAATCCACCTCATTGTCCAAGAACTAATCACATCTTACCTTAACGGCTGAGTGATTTTCGGGAGGCCACAGGCTTTCTTACGTTCACATTTAAGGCTGTTCTATAGCAGTGGCAAATAAGTTAGAATTAAACTTCTGAGTAACCCCTCTTTATTCAGCTTTTTGTGATCAACTTCCAGCCTTTAACTTCTTTTTTTTCAAATGAAATCGCCTTCGTCTCTCTTATCAATTTTATGGAGTTTTTCAAGAGGCATGTACTCATAATTAGGCCAGCCATCCAAACCCCAACTCTCTGGAAATGGAGATCTTACCCGAAAATAATATTCTTTCAAATAGTATTCAAGTTCTCGCAGGAATAATTTTGAAATTTTTCCACGCCTCTCTACAGGTGACACGAAGTTAACGATTAGGATCGGTGGAAAAGTTTTACCAGAAAAAATTGGAAAATATAACCATCTAACCCTCGAAAACCTGAAAAGCATATCTTCGTGAGACTCTCGTACAAGTACTTAATAAATTTGCAGAAGTAGACACAAAATACTTCAGGTATTTTCTATTAGGAGTTTAAATATTCATCGCATATGTTTAAAATGTGGCGGGTTTTTGAAGCAAGAACAGCTGGCAAACTTTAACACACTCATGAAATAGAGAAGTCGACGATCTGTTTTATAATCAAATATCAAGTACACAAATATTGAAAGTTTCCGTATTCCTCGAAGTTCTTCCTCCTTATTCGAAAGAAAAACAGAATACGCGTTTAAGGTGGCATACAGCGGTTTTGTAACAAGAGGGGGCGGATCTGAAAGTGAAGAAAATGCAAGTAAAGGAAAGTCTTCATTCCAGATGACATCCAAATGTAAAAATAATATTCTCCTTCAAGTGCCATATTCTGCGTATGTAATTAAATCTTGTCAATCCTTTAGCAGATTTAGGGCCGTGTCTAATAATGAGGTAGATTTTAATTGCATATCGCTTGCAATCACGCTTTAATCACTGAAATTTCAAAGGCTTTGGTCCCGGAATACTAAGTATTTTGACCGATAAACCTTTTCAGTCAATTTCGTTTATCGCGAGAAATATCGATACATTTTTTCCGAAAAGTTATCATGCAATTACTAAACACTAATTGAGAGCAATGCAATTAATATCAAATCCCTCATATTTGAATAGGTACTCACTTCCTGTACAAGAGAACTTTTTATGTTGAGTTAGAAAAGTATAGACATTCTCTGAGTTCAATATGACATATTTGTAAACAGACGGTAAAAGCTTCTCTTTTGTTTTATAAATGTATACCACGGTCGTATATACATGTATACTATCTAATTTGAATGGTAGCAATTTTTCTACCATGCATACACGATTCCTACGAACATATAGTATAGACCACAGCTGTTCTGAACGCTTCCAACACTGCACTAACGCAGCAATCGACACAAAGTTCGGTTTTGATAGACTAGCGCAAAGCTAACACCTCACTAATTGTTAGCTCCAAGGCATGTGAAGTTCACACGCTGGGGTCATGGGGGCCATCAAAAAACCCTGTTCCACCTGTGGTTTCCCCATTGATCCTGCGTTGATTGGTTCGTACACCTTGATCTAAGGCCATCGGTAACTTACAATCAGTGTCGTTTTTTTTAAACCATTACCTAGAACTGCCCAGTATCGGTGAAGTTTGATTCAATATCTTGCTCTATAACGCTCAACCGAAGAATCTTAATAAATTTGTTTTTGTGCCATGTATTTCCTTTTGCAACACAAATTGATCCATAAAAAATTGCTCGCAAGTTTAGTGGTTAAGTAATGCAACTCGCCAACTTGCATGCATGCATTCATCATCTAATTTCACGCACGCCTTATTTATTTGTAAACCTACTTCAAGCCCTCTAATACATACTCGGGAGGAAAGGTTTACAGGAGAGTTGGAATAAGAAGGTAACGAAAGTGAGGAGGAAATGGAGGAAGTTTGGAGAGGTGATAGGGAGAAAACTGTTAGGTAAGTGCGAATTGAAGAAAAATAGGCGTATAAAGGCGTGAAATCCGTCTGAAGATTTGAAGGTTTAAAGAGGGGACTTCATGAGTGAGACGTGTTTACAATAGGAAGGAAGGTAACAGACGAAAAAGATACATGGCTGAGGTGAAGCATGCTGTGACTAAACACCAAGAAGGTAAGAATGTACTGGAGGAGAAATCTCAGCTGATTTGAGAAGGCAGCGGCCATCTTGATAGAAAAGGCACATGGACTTGTTACTCGCGTTAATGCAACGGACAAAGCTGTTATCACACGTGGTAAACCTAAGTGCAGTATGATAAATATTGGAATGCGTTGTTTACATTTGTCAAAGAAACATGGATAATTGCGCAAAAACGCAAACAATCGCAAATTCGGATTAAATAGGGTAAATTCGAACCAATTTTAAAATAACATTCACTCCCAGGGAAATTAAATGCGTTAACGCGCCCCTTACATAGCCTTAGGAAAATGAACTGACGCCGCTGCGGTGAAATTTGGGCATGATTTCATTATTATTTACGTTTTAATATACATGCAGTCTCCATAAGAGGCCGTACAAAACGCAATTTTTGTACCGTGTGGGTGACCAACCATTTCCAAGTAAGTTTCCAATTCTGGCTTCATTGTAACCCATAGGCTTGCATGGCAATCAATGCCTCATCCAAAACCTACATTCCAACCCCCTAGCCAACCACCAATCTACCAATGATGGTAGAAAACTTCCTATGATGACTTCAAGCTTTCACCGTATCTCTGTCATCAGTTCGACGCTAGTACTCTAAATAACGGGTACACCAATAAATCGCGCCTCTTTACATTCCTCAGTAATGAAAG
Source organism: Platycnemis pennipes (assembly GCA_933228895.1). Classification (NCBI taxonomy): domain Eukaryota; kingdom Metazoa; phylum Arthropoda; class Insecta; order Odonata; family Platycnemididae; genus Platycnemis; species Platycnemis pennipes. The sequence goes on along the minus strand of OW121856.1, from coordinate 71,659,162 downwards.
ATCTCGCTAATTCTACATCATATTTACTCCAGCCATTTTTAGCATCATGAATTGCCAATGAAGCGCTCATTTTCCTTATTTAGGCAATACTTGTACGTATCAACTTCGCAAAGAATGCCCATAAATAATTCGTGTAAAAAACATATATTCATCTCTTTTCTACTTATATCTACCTTCAGGTGAACTTCCCATTATTTTCATCAAATTGCGTATTGACCATCATTCTTTTTAAACCAAGTGTGTTATGTTCAAAGCTAACAGGCTTGAATTCGTCATTGAACAAAGATGTTTCGATATATATAGCAACGAGCATAAATGTTAGATGTAGCATATATGTTTATACCATAATTAAATTAGATTGTTCGTATGTTCGATGCTCTGTAGGTTGAAGCACGATATTATTACGATCAAATAAATCTTCGAAAGTCCCCTGAAATTAATCAAACTACTTTACTAAAAAGTGGAAGACTAGAATGTGCGATATTTCATGTCCAGCAGCAACTAATTTAAAAAGTGACAATGTAGGAACTATACGGAAACTTCCGTTTATTCAAGGACCATTTTACATTAAATTGAATTTATCGGTTCAAACAAACATTTATTGTAGAATAGATATTTGAATAATTGATGAAACGGTAACTTTTTGAAAAAAAAATTAATTTGCTGTTTTTTGGAGGACCCATTTCAGGAATTATCTGTTTTTATCGACCGAACAATATTGAACACATCCCTTTCATAACTACGTCTCAGTGGAAATGAAAAATCGTTTTTCATAATTCATCTTGAGGGAGACGATTGTAGGATCGTTTTTTGTGCCTTTTAAAAGCTCATTCGCTTTTTGAAGTTACCATGTTATATTCTATGAAATTATAATTTCATGATATACTACCTCATGAAACTCGTGTTTTTTTCATTTTATGCATTAATAAGCCAATGTGGATCTTATTATTGAATATTAACTCATTGAAGGTCCTATGAGCCAAAGAAATATATTCTAATCAAGCAAAATATCATTTACATTTTAGGATTAATATTGAGTAAAGTAGTTGCCCCATTTAATGAGGATATACATGGAGCTGGCTTTACTTGTATGTTATCACTGATGCATTTTCCTTATTAGAGTTCAGTAGAGGGCGTCATTTTTTCCACGGCATAAAACACCGGAGACGAGGCCAAATATTGGCAAATGTTGCGTCAAAATACTCAACAGCAAGCATAGGGTTTCCAAAGTCCGGAACTAAAATAAAACTGAACGCGAAAGCCCCAGCGCTCTCATCCCGTGGGCGTATTTTTGTGTACAAGAGGCGCTGAGAAGTTTGGCAGAACAAAGTAGTTAATTGCGTTACCGAGACCGGGCTTTTGGTCTGAAGGGGCCAAAGGTATAGCGGTGGGTCTAGGAGAGAAGGAGGGGGTTGCGGAGGTTTCAAGGGAGACATGGGGAAGGAAGCAGTTTAGGGCACTACAGTGCGGCGGACGAGGAGAGCAGCTTACGTATGGCTGGGAAGGGGTAAAAGGGAGTGCGAAAAGGGGGTATGACGGGTAAGCAGGAACGGGAACTTTTCCTCAAATGAGATTTCATGCCTCTGGAAGGACTACTTGCATTTCACGAGTTTTCTCCTCCCACCTAACCCCCCTCCCTCCGGCACTCACCCATACTTCGGCCTCTCCTTAAAGTGAAGAATGGTATTTAAAGTTTTTCCACCGTCCGGTCACGATCGAAATCGCCGCTATGGAATCAGTTTGTTACTCCACGAGGGATCGCGGGAAGGTGCTGGGTACGCCAGCTCGAAAGTTTTCGAAAGCACCACTTCAGGATTGAGGCATCCCAGAAAAGAAAAAAAAGCTGATTTATTTCAGCTCGCGGTTGTCACGCCCTTCATCGTTGCAGAGATTGATCCGTGTGTCGTGATTTCCCTTTCTGAGAGTCCCCCAGTGAAGTATCCTCAAGAGTCTCTTAAAATTCTGAAAAACCACAAATTTCGCTGTTCATTCCAAAAAAAAGCCAAGTGGATAAATTTTGCATCAACGCCCTTTCCTTGACTGTTTCCGTGGATTAATTGTGACAAACATTTGAATCAATCCCTTGATAACCATAGGAGAATTTTTTAGCACTGCTGGCTTCCGTCGGTGTATGCTTCATAGAAATTTGTATTGAAAATAGCAAAATGTATTTCCTCGAAATATTCATCGTGAGTGGCCTGTTAATTAAAAAGACAGTTGCATGAACAATAGTGCAATCCATACTCTGTTTAGTGTCGCAAACATTCCACTCGTGCCATTTATTTCGTCCCAATAACCTAAGGTATAATTAGATAATTTCATTTGAAATCGTACTACTTTTGCTTCTCCTATCTACTTACCAAATACGCTTCCTCCAATCCTTGTCTTGAACATCATATGGCCTGAAATACCTCCTCTATACACCTATTCTCCCTCCGTGTAATATCGTCCTGATATTCCCTTCCACACCTTCGCTGATTCGCCTTTACAGTCCATCTTATTTTGCGTTCTATTCCTCACTCTCCTCATCAACCCTGCACCCAGAGTCTCCCAATCTTTTCTTGAGATTTCTTTATCAAAGAGACACTTTTAAAATTCTCATCACCTTGGCGAAGTTTAAGGAAAAGTACGGCCATTACAAATGTAAATAATTGTAATTATATATAATTCTATATATTCTATTGATTTGACACACCCACATGTCTTTAGAGAAATTTTCAAATATGTCTATCCAAAAACAACGTAAACAACCTTCCATTTAATGGAAGATTACAGTTCTTGATCCTTCTGTCTCTTGGATAATTTATAGCCATGGTTGACACAAATACGATATCCTTGGCTTGGCATAAAAGAGTCCCTCGAAAATACCATCATAACTTAACAGTTGTACTAAATGCATGTCTCACGAAGTAGGTTTAATTATTTTCCACCCATACACTGTCGCTTGGTGCCTGAGTGTGCTGCTTGCACATATATTTCATAATTTAATCAATTCTAAAATTAAGGTGCAGGATGGTTTTGATGCGTGAGCTTTAGGTTTTCCCGAATCAATAGATTATAATTAATATAAATACTTATTTAGAGAAATAATAATATAGTTTGCGTGGTAAATGAAGGTTTTCTGAAGAAATTAAAATTGAAAAAATGAACGAAAAAATGAAAATGGGTACAAATCATTCTTAAGTATCAAAAAATATGAAGGTGAAAAGGAGTTTTTGCAAATTAGAGGTTGAAGAGTTCTGTCCATTTTGAAGAACTATAGCATTAATAGATTAATTTCTCCGCCGATAAAATCATTCACTAAGGGCCATAATCCCTAAGAAAAAAATTTTCCTTGGCAAGAGTTCTCTGTTATTAATTTTTCTTTGTTAGCAACCGCAATTTATCTCTAGCAAAACCTTTTCTGAAACTTAGTTAAAGAGTTACGTTACATGAATATCTACAGCCAATTAAGCAATAAAACTTGCAACCTTCGAAAAGAATTTTGAGCTGTGGCTGATTTTTTTCCATTGAAAACTCTTGATAACCTCCTATTTATTAAATGTCAAGGGAAACTGTATTTACATATCATATGAAGTCTTTCAAGGTGCTAGGAGCACTAGTAAATTTGCAATTACCTTCATTTTTCCTGCATGCATTTAGAATTAAAATAAATTGTTTTTAAGCTGTATAATAAAACTTTCGAGGCTGATTTCCCAATAATTATCGTTCAATGAGTCATGAACTTGACTTTACTTGACTTGACTTGTTATTTATTTAACCTGGGTGGGTTAGGACGGTCTCGTCCTCTCTACCGCCCACCCAGGGTGGTAGAGAGGACGAGAGTACTCACACAGTACACGTGACTGTCCACTTCCTTTACGGAGGATTGAAAGTTTCATAATAAAAGAGAATATAATTGATGCTTCTTTATACTAAACCTGCACTATAACGGCGAACTTAATGATAATATTAAAATTAACAATATTAGTAAAATATATTTATTTGTTATGATGAATAATATTAATACCAATTTTAGAACAGTACAAAATAGTCACTCCCATATTTTGGAAGCTACTTCATTCAGCAATACTATATGCGTTGAAACCATTATCCCCTTTCGAGGGGATTGAGAGAATCAAACGTTATGACCGGAACCATGCACGTGTCACTAAGCATGTGCACCGCCACACACACTATGCGCGAGTAGGAACCAATATTTTATGTGTTTAAACGCAGTGAACGACAACGTTAAAGAGTTCAGTTGCTAAGTACCAGCCGAAGGATAATTAATGCGTGATAAGGCAGTGAAAATTCGTTTCTTCGATGCTTATATTTTTACTTTGCGAAATACCCTTGTGTGAGCAGCATTTTTCACCCAGTTCTATCAGTTTCTAGGCGACCTATTTCAGAACTTTTTAACGCACTTGTTTTACTTCCACGCCATTGAACAAGTCCCGCGGCCCAAAACTTATCTGTCCGTTGACACCGTGGAATTTTAAGCGAACGCTCTTGATTTAGAATGAAAGGGGGAATGGGTTAAGGTAGTGGGGGAGAGGGAAAAAATAAGCAAAAAAAACGAGAGGGGAGTCAGATCCGAAAACGAATCGCGCCGTGAATACTTAGGGCCTAATTATTGGGTTAGACATTTGGACTCACACGATCATCAGTCGTTCACGCTCTCGTGTGCTCCGAAGGGGGTAGGCGGGGGGGATCCGTTATTCCTTTTTTTCCTCCCTTGCTCCTCCCCTTCCGGAGGGAACCTCGGCGATTAAACTCCCGCCTAGCGGAAGAAAGCGGCGTTAAGCCTCTCCACTTTCCTCAACCCACCCATCAGCCCTCTCTCTCCGACTCAGCCCTCTCACCCACCTCCTTCCATCCCTCCTCGACCACCACCCCCTTCTCCCTCTCTCTCTCTCTCTCCCCCTCTCATGAATATTTATCCCTTTCAAATGGAGTGGAAAGAGGAGATAGTACAAAACCGACCGCAATCAACTTTCGGTGCTGGGCGAGGGAGAGAGTACGAGTGGGGGGAATAGGGATGGGGGAGAATCAGTCGGGGAAGAAGACAATGGAGGAAGAGGAGGAAGGAGAAAGGGAATGGATCACCCGCGCATTCGGACGATGTGCGCGGAATTCGTATATTCCGCGATAGAGAGGGATTTCGAGTGTGAGGGATAAAAGGGGAAATGTTGAAAGGGGTGCAGTGTGGTTGGGCACCGGCGTTGGGGGGAGCACATACGCGTGAGAAGGGGTATTGCGGGCCGGGGAGGGTGGAAACGTTTTGCGAATGAACGGCTGATTCCCGTAAATAACTTCTGAAAGACGACCCTTCGGACATTCCTGGAGGTTTTGTCCCGCCCTCACCTCCTCTCCCCGACCACCAAAACGGAGCAGCAAAATTTACGCACGAATTTTCTAATATGGAACATATTATCGAGGATCCATCAGATTGTGATTCTCCAGGAATCCAGAATATGAGATACAGGACTCGATAAGCACCTGGGAAGCGGTGGTTGGTGTATTAAAATACAGCAAGGGGTCTCTCTAAATCCAGTTACTCGGGCACATTTAGAAAGGCAGGAAACAGTTAAATCACGGAATTATTACACCAATGAGTGGATGTGAGTGTATGTCCTAAGTTTTACACCAAAAATCCATTGAATTTGTGTGATTAAAGTATTTCACACGCTTCAGAATATGCCTCAAACGGGTGATGAAGAATAGCGAGCGGAAAGGGAGAAATGATTTTTCCACTTCAGAGACAAAGAAAGAGGGGAGTAGTCACAGGATACCACCGCGGTATGTTATTTCTAACTCCCCAAAAACTCTTTCCTTTCATCCATTCCGTTTGACCCGAATCAGAGAAAAATATAAGTGGGTAGTACAACAACAATCCCTTTGAAAAAAATACAATTTTTCCAGCGAATGTTGTTCTTTCCGAAATGCATACCTACCCATCGCGTTGAGGAAACATTTGGCATTTTCCTTTCTTCTCATCTCATACGTGCTTGTGAACATCCATATGTTAAAAAACATTTATCCACGTGTTAGAAAAATGAAAACGAAACGACAAGAAATTCTATCCCATTTGAGTCACTGATCTCGTCCTACAAAGCTCGAGATATATAAATTCACTCCTGACGGTCATTTTCAATTCACCAATGATATATTTCCAAAAAGCATCGATATATCATCTACATTCCAATGTAAAGATTATTTGTACACTATACCAGCAAACTATTTATTTGAGAGCCATAGGCGCAAGGCATAGATACTATTTGAATCCCAGAGGAGATGCAATAATGTTGGTAAATATTTTTACTATCGTGGGCTGATATTTTACAAACATTTCTATAATTACGGACCTTCTCAATTTGTTTCGTTTACGTATACTGATATACATATTTGTACGGATATACATATGTATACTGATATACAAATAATACTTTTATTAAATTTTTATATATTTAAAAAAAACTGCTCGAAAAATCATTTTACAATATTTTGATTACGGTAGGAAAAACGCAATGTCAATAATTAAAGTTCGGAATTTAGAATTCGTAATTGAATTCGGATTACCATTATTTTTTAAGCTATCAATGCATGAAATAGAGTAAAAGACGAAGAAAACAAATTTCCTATTTGCGCCGAATAAATAATAATCAAAAGGGCTTCGCAAAATTTCAAAAACTCTTCAAAATACCACTCAAAAATTAATTACGAACAACAATCACGAAGGAATACTCGCCAACCTATGATATTTTGTTGGATTTCAAATTTTATTAAATTACAGTAGAGAAATATTCCGCCGCTGAGTATTGATTATAGTTCAAGCATCCTATCTGCGACATCAAGGATAATCGCTATCGGGAATTTCTGGAATGGAAAAATGGGCCGTGAAATTTGAGCATTAAGAGATTGCGCTGCCATTCACCTCTCGCTCCCTAAAGTTTGCCTCTTTCATTTTTTGGGGCTAGCAGAAAAAAATAATACACGCCAAAGGGCCACGGACGACCTCCTCCGTTCTTTATATATACCTCCCGTTTGCTCTCCCTACCTTCTGAGTGTCCCATTTTTTTTCAATTTTATCTAGAAAACTGATAATTCCAATGGCGAGACGCGGGTACCGCTCCTCCTCCACCACCATTTTCTCGGGATTTCACGCGCACCCGTGAGTATAGGGGATGGAGAGAAGTAGAACGAAAGAGAGGCGAGAGACAGGAGAGGGAAAAGCGGAGGGGTGACAGGGAAGCACGAGCGCCATTAGCGACGGATGCAGGAGTCACGGCCGTCGCCTGTGCCGTAGTGAAATGGAGCGTGTCAAAGAAAGCCGATTGGGAATCGATTTAGAACGAAGACCGGAGTCGAGGGAGGAGGGGTAAAGGGAGAAGATGCAGGGTAGGGAGGGGGGGAAGAGGACTGTTACGACCTGAGCCCCTTCCTTTTTTCACATCCCTTCTTTCGTCTCTTCCCTTTTCGTCACTCGTTTCCTTTCTGGTCCTCTCCCTACCGACGTTTTCGGGTACCTTCCCTGGACACTCCTGCAGTCCTCGTCTACGCCACTGGTCCTCTTTTCCACCGGGCAGCACCTCGTCCCCTTCCGATGATGACGGCCGACGATTCGCGACTGTTTCCTCCATCACTTCCCGGTCTCAATCTCCTCCCAACCCCCATCCATCCCACTCCCTTCGCATCCCTCTCGCCAATTCCGTGTTAAGGCCTCCGCCAGAGCGTCTCTTTCCGCCATTTCCATCTCTGATTGTCCTCCACGCACGAGTTAATGGCTTCCTAGAAACGGTCCATCTCTCGCCACTTGTAACACTCTCCTGTCGCTCTCTCTCTCTCCATCCCTTTCCCCGGCCTTCAATTCACCCTCATCTGCCCTATATCCACAATCCGGGAACACTCTCCCCGCCGGTTCCCTCCCTTAATCGCCGACTGCACTCCTCTTCCCCATTCCAAGCCTTCATCATCCTCCCATTTCCTTTAAACCCAGAACAAATTTTCCGCCACCGTCCCAAAATGTGACTCACACTCAATCGTCCCGTCAATTGGGCGCCGTGGGATGCTTGGGAATAAAATACGACCAGAGTGTCCCTCCCTCTCAGGTGTCGGTCAGTTACCCTCCTAATACTGCGTGATTGTAGCTAGCGCCGAAAACCAAGCACGGAGCCGGTGGATCTTAGGAATCTATCAGTTTACCTTGGGAGAGACACTCACCACCGATCAGGAGAAATATTACGCTCTCGTACCGACCAAGACAAGAGTAACACTCCGTAAAGGATATCGACTTAATAAGCGTTGATACCACTGTAGGATAATGATCCTTTTCATAGAGGGTATCTTTCTTCGGAAAAGCCTGTCCTGAAATTATTACCATCTACTTCTATAGTAAGTGGAGTGAGCAGTTTAAAATAGATACCATTCAGGAAAGAGCATTCAGTCCTGACAGCTGATTCGAATTATCAGAAGAATCCTGGCCGTTTAGCAAATTTGGTACACGCTGGCCTAGGAACTCAAAGCTTGTGGGTTCGCATCCCATCCAAAGTATGGATCTTTCACTTGGCAAATAAAATTGATCACGTTTGTGCTCCCTCTCATTATGTAATTAGTATTTAGATTGAGTTTTTTTCGTGCTTACGGCAGTTCTTCTCGACATCCAGCTCCATTAAAGTCTGTCATAAGTCCACAGGACGCTTAGGGAGCATAACCTTAGTCGTTGGAGCGATGATATAATAAATCCCTATAACTAATACTATGGGGATCGGGTTGGTGTGGTGGCTAGAGTACTGGCCTCCCGGGTTCGAATCCCGGCAGTGGCGGATTTTTCAGTGGAAAACCGGTCCCCACTTGAGTGCCTAGTGGAGGGCATTTCAGGTTCAGTACTCCGTCCGTCGGATGGGACGTTAAGCCGTGGTCCCCCTGGCGCCTTTCGTTAAGAGTAGGCTAATTCCGACGCCGTGTTTCTCTCCACCCTTCCTCCGTTCCCTGAAAACTCCTACCATTACCCAATTACCCAGCTGTCCTATATGGCGCAAATGACCTCAGCTGTCGGTCGCCTCCCCTAAATAACCAACCAACCAACTAATACTATGAGGAGAAAGTCTCTCATTGTCTCGAAATGTAAAGGAACTTCTCATCCGGTGGGATTCACGTGAACTCTTTATCATTATATTTTGCCGAAGAAGCCTGAGATCTTTTTTCATAACTATACTTTCATTGTAGTTGTGTTTTTTACGTGGGATAAACGAATTCTTGATCGCTTAGTCGGAGTGACCTCTCTTAATTTGTCACTTCTACTTGTTGTAATGTGAGGATGGAAAGATATCTGCAGTGTCAGACTCATATCCTTGTGATCTAAATTTGTTTTGTAAACAACCTTCAAGCCTCTAAGATTTCCGAACCAATCTCTTCCAATAGCAATTTGACACCTTCTATACATTCAAAAGAAATTATTATAAAACGCGCTCCTTTCCTTTGTATCTAATTCAATCCCGAATTTAATCTTTATTCATAGCATCACAAATGCTTGATTTATACTCCAGTTGAAGCCTTACATGAACAAAATAACATGTCTTTTACGTTTCCACGTGAACACTTCCCCACAATTTGTTTTATAACTCCCAGTTTTCTCATAGCTATGCCACAAACATTTCTGATGATAGATTTTCAGTAAAAGTGATGCCCAGATACTTAATTTCACTTCCACACTTATATCTACTCCGTCAGCATTGTAATTTCATTTAATACTCTTCTTTTTTAATACTTTCTGCCTGAATTGTATTAAAACATTTTTTTTAGATACTTCTCAGTCTTGAAACTCTTGATGCAATTAAGAGCGGTTGTGAGAGAGAGTTTTCTTCTTATTTCTCGACGTTATAGACGCCAACATTATAAATAAATAACCTTCAGTTTCAAGGTTCGTCAGGGATATCGTTGTTATAAAGCATAGAAGTTGCATTGAACTTGGATATGAGGTTTATCAAGTAGACCACCAGCGAAAAGTCATACGCAGCTGTACCCGAAAGCCTTTATGCCCATAGAAGCTGTAAATAAAATGTCATTTGTTTTTTTTAAATAAATCAACCCACATTTTTCATTTGCATTTTAACAGAAAAAGTAAAATGCACAAGTAGTCAGTTACTTCTCTTCTCGAGCATAAAATCTCTCACCTTGCATAAAACTGGGACAAATGGCATCCCCAAATCGTTAACAGGAAGAGAAATTTTGAATACTCCTAGGAATTACCATTATTTAGAAGATTGGTAAAAAAGTGCTGAATACGTTTAGTTGCAATAAGGATGTGCGGTATCTAATTCAAACTCGATCAATTCTCTCTAATTAACCTATCCATACTTATTTTTAGTCTTTTGAAACCAATTGCCAAAAGTGTGGGGGACAAAAAAAGAACTTAATGGAGTAATACACCTCTCGCCATTTTTACAAAGCTAAATAGAAAATGATTTATACATGATTCAAAACATTACAACAAAACAAATGAGTTCTTTGAACGGTTGAATACACTTGCTTCAAAAAAAATAGTAATTTCGATGTGAGGGTGATGACAAAGGGGAAATCAGTCTCGCAAAATGAATGAAAGAGTTTTCGATGTGTGAAGGGTATTATTATAGGTAATTACGCTTATGGCCGCAAACCCGCAACAGTAAAATTTAGCGTTTACTTCTCTGAATAGCTCGCACTCAAGTCCTCTGAGTTAATGTCGTCTTCACTTACGACTGTCCAATCCTACTGCTCATTTGCAAGGTCTCCGAATAATGAATTCTGATGGAAATGACCTAAACAGATGATGCACGCAAATTTTTGCAAGTGGACGAGCGATTTCTCCTCCGCACACATTAGCAGCACGTGACACCGCCATTATCCCCAGCCGAAGGAAATTCCGTGCATCTCTCTTCCTCACACTCAGTCACATACCCTTGTTAATTAAGAATGATAGAAGTGGCAAAAAATATATCGTAACCCCCAATTTGCAAAGATTCCGTCCGACAAATGGCTAAAAAAATATTTCGACGAAACTTTCTACAGAGGGTTGAAAGCAATAATTTATGTCTCTGGATTTTAACAATGGCGAGGCAAACCAACTCCCAAACTCCTGGCTTTATGGCACGAGGGTTTCATATGTCACCTCCAACCATCCACCCCAACCCCAGAATCGTCTCTAGTCGTTTGTCGCTATATCCCTTTCACACCTTTTAGCATGAACCTCAACACGGCAAAATATCCAATTCAAGTGACTCCTTCGCCAAATCTTCTGTGGGAAATATATTGTAACAAAACTCCACTTAATTCGCTTCCTACAGCACATACGCTGCACTTCATGTAAATCAAGGCCCACTTTCCTGTGCAACGGTGGTTGAGTGTTTTTTACGTCGCTAATAATGCTTTCACCGTATCGTCCTCTGTTAAAATACCACTTATCCATCTTAAGACTTCATTACTCTCGACCTCTCCAAAATCTCACTCCTAACTCTCCACAACACCTAATCTTCTATTTCCGAAACTGCAAACACAAGCCCTGATAGTTTCACCCATGGTTTTTGGCTCAACTTTGTGGAAAATCATATTCAATTCAATAAAAAATATGCATATTCCACACATTAATAGTAAAATATGACCGGTTTCATCCACAGTAGGACATCATCAGGTCCCTCTTGCTTCCATTTCATTTCATTACTGATCCCTAACAGAAAGGGTCCTACTATATCAAATATAATTTGCATGCTCACAGATAGTTATCAATTCTTTTAAGTACTCCAGAAGGATTCCTTCGTACAAAAGCATAGGCAATGAAAGAATCCTACAAGAGATGCAGGCATTACATGTAATGGAGTGCCTACAAGTCCGGCTTCATTCCTTAATGTTTTCTTTTGTTAGTTGGTCGAGGAATATAAATAAGCGAATAGTTACCAGCACTGTATTTCTGATTACTGAGGTGATTATTTTCTTTCTGCCAACCTTAACTCACTTAGTATAAGAAAAACCATTAAATGTCTTAAATGACGCAGTGAAAGGGTGTTAAATTTCTGCTAAGTTTGTAGGACAAGGAATGTTAGTAAAACTATTTACAAAATTGATACTGAAAATCACCATTGTCGGTCAGAAAACAGTGCCTTTACTACAGAAAATTTTGCCCACGATATTGAATACAACGGAGGCTTCTTTTTCGCCAGTATCCTTATCCTTCCCCTAGAATAGCATCAAATTTATTATTGCGCTTATTTTATACCTATGCACTTTAAGTTAAAAACGCTGAGGAAACCATTAGATGTCACAATAAAATCCAAGTCAACACAGGGAAGACCTCTTCAAAAAACTCTCTACGGGGTGTATGAATTTGATAAATGAACATTTTCTCCCTAAAACAATTATTGGTTATCTGAAATTCTGAAATTCCCGTTTTCGTAAAAATTATCGGGGCTGACCTCACAAATTTGCCATTTTCGCTATGCCCGGAGTTAATTAGGGCTCACCTTCGTATCTAAAAAGTCACTTATCGTACGGTCTTCACAGAATACTGTGGATAGAGGATGGCAGAGTTGTTTTTACAGAACGTACGCTATGTGATTAAATTATACCCGCTTTCTATCAAATATTTACAACGGTCGTTGGATGACTATAAAATCATTGATACATACAGTAAAAAATTGAGAGGTACTCACATAATTGATGGGCTTAAATTATTTTTCACACTGGTACTCCTACCACGAAACCATCAAAACGGGAAGAAAATGATTCAATAATTATGGCTTAACTATTTACTGTCAGAATGAAGTGGATAAGAGGCAATCCTGAATACGCAAGTAGATCACAGCACTCCCAATTGTATAGAATTAGATGCATAGCCTAGAAGGCATGTTTTTCATTTCATTATTATCGGAATCTATATTTGAAGGTACTCCTACCCCCATAATATACCACCACCTCCCCCCTTTTAGACCGATTATGAGTCGAAGAACCGTTGAACCGTAGTGCCTTAGAGGACATTTTTCAGGACATAATACAGAGTCCCCGGTCAAACTGCTAAGGTTATAAAAAGCTAAAGTTTTTTTGATTTATTTTCTAAGTTTAAATAGCCTGTATTTCACCATTTCCAGCCATAGATGGTTGCACTTTTTATTATTTTTTCTGACCTCGATCCGCTCTTCTTCACACACTTTTTATTTTTAAGCCCTCGAAACCCACTTCCTATAAAACACCCACCTCGTCAAGTTGCAGTTAAGTGGAAGAAAACCTTTCTAAAAATAAGACTCGTGTTCCAGCAGCGGATGACGGTGTCTTACCCTGCAAACAAAAAAAGGGACTTCCTGAGTTTTCTGGTCGCGTTGAAGCTTTTGAGACGGGTGTTAATCTGGAAACGGGAGCAGGGGCATTTTTCACTGAACTCTACAGAAATGTTTCTCGATTCTAGTCATAAAATGCTCATTTCGTGGATTTATGTGTGACTCAAGATTTTAAAATAAAAATATTTCTCGGTGTTGAGCGAGAAAGACGATTTAAGCCAAGATTTCGTTACGTTTCTTTCGCCCACTATTCTCATCATTTTCAGCAATTTATGACCATAACAGTCTCAAAAAAATACTCATAATCGCTTCATGTTATTTTTTTCTGAATGTTTTATCTAAAAAGGGCTATCAAGAATTATACGATTATCTGGGGTGGGAATCCGCCGAGTTGATAGTTTGCTATTGTAAAGCTATAAAAACTAGATTTCCTTTCCTTACTCCGTACTCCTGCATAGTGAGTCATAGTTCACTTCAGTTAACTTTCTTGATATCCTAGTTAAAAGAGGTGCAAAAATAAAATGTCATTACGATCTCCGACACCATTAGTCACCGGTTAATGTTACGAAGAGATGCCAAAACCGTATGCATTTTGTTAGGGAAACGATTCCGTAAAAAGTGAGACGGATGCTTCAAACTAATAAGCGTACATAAAAACAAGTATTCATTGTTCTCTTATATACATTTCGTCTTCTTCATCAGGCTGATTCATATTCAAACAGCAAACACCAGGAAAAAACTTTTTAGCGTTAAACTAACGCTGAATTCCAGCAAATAACATGCAAATACTCAGGGATAAATTATTAATTTACGTTATCTCCGTTGAAATTTAAGGCAGGAATAAACAAAAATTTAGTTATACCGAATCTTTGACAAAACCAAGTCATTCAAATATGGAATACATTTTACTAAAAGACATATAGGGAAACGTATTAGAATTTCCGTACGTCAGGGTTGATTTCGCACCATAATTACATCCAAACTCCATTTAGAGTATAAGGAAAACCAGCTCGAGGCAGATTTCTGACAAACAAGGCCTTTGAATAATCCAGCTTGGATTGACCTTCCGGGGTTGGCTCAGTTGGGCAATGAGGGTGACTGATAGATGAAATGTTGAAGTGACTGAATAACATTATTCCTCCAATAAAAATAAATATAAAATTTAAGCGGTACTCATCCCGTTTTATAGTTGCATGTACTCAGTAATAAGGATCAACGTGTACCTTTCCCGGAAAGGGAATAATGCGGAGAAGCCGTTGAGGAGACAACGACGTGAACCTTAATGAAACACCTCCGCAAATTTGGTAATACCTGCAGGGTGTAATTACTACAGGGCTTGAATGCCAGAATGACTCGTATATTCACTCTCAAACCAGTCGCGATCACGGTGAGATAACTTAAAGCCCCGTTCTAATTGAAACCTAAATTTGTAGCGCGCATATATTAGGTACCGTTGTTGCCGGAGTGGGTGCTCTGAATTTAATTTGAAGTAACATTGTGCGGACTTGAGTTAACAATGCTCGGGCATATCATTAGAACTTCACGTCCCACATTCACATGAAAATGGGCTTTACATTAGTTATTCCTAATAAACTTCTATTTCAGAAATATTTGAAAATGAAGTTTACCATCGCGTTGAAACATAACAACTTTACACTGAAACTGAAGGGCATTTCAGTACATATTTATCAATGATCATGAATGTTTTTCATTTCAATAAAATTAAATTCCCAATAAATGGTTCATCAAGGAAGAAGCACAAACAATTCAATCGTCATTTTAAAAGTTACTATGTCAAATACATTGATCAGTATTTGAATGTAGTATAGATTCCTCATAGCTAATAAATAATTTCAATGCCACAGATGATACCAGTATTGGATTGTGTTCAGGAGGCGCAGAAATGAATTTTAAATTCATCATCTACTAAATAGCTGCTTAAAGATGCTTTGTCATAAGAGCCCTTATGCTAAAAAAAGCATACAAATAGGTAATTTTTTGTTACTCAACCAGAGTTTGATAAAATAATTGAAATTGTATCTTTTGGTGAGAGACTTTATAGGTATTGACAAAGCATAGTAACCACCGTGTCTTAGGAAAATAGTGCGTTTGAATTTTATATAAAAAAATTGCTTAAAACCGATTTCTGAGATTTTAGTTAGACATTTTTATGGATAAATACAGTGAAGAAAATGTGAGTTGTTTGCACACTACTAAGTTCATTTGTTCCTAAAAAAAATCCGTAGCAAGTACAGGTACGATAAAATTTACCTAATATATTTAATATATTTAATTTTTTTGAGATTTCGAGCATTGGAAAGGAGCATAACACGGTAGTACAAAAACCTAATAGCATTAGATTCGAGTCTCGCTTCGACAAGAACTTTGTGCAATTCCAGTTCTTTAGCTTAACCCAACGTCCAGCTAGAAGACAGTAAGAAAATACCAACTTCCTATTAACATATGACTTGGACAAAGATATAATCACAGCAATGAAATCTACGTAGGGTGATAACGAGATAATGAGTCAATACAGGAGGAGAATTATATTAGCTCTTGAATTAAATATTAGCAGGAAAATGTTCCTTAAACTTTATAAGAATGATCATTGACAATAGCGAATGTGCACACTCACTAGCCATAGCATATTTCACCTAATCACTGCCAACTGACCTCCACTAAAAAGAGCATGGCAAATTTTTCTTAAATCTAAGCATGATTATAAATCAAAAAATCGCTATTTCAAATAGTTTCCCTGAATAACAGCAAAAAAAGGATATGAACTCAATAAAAATTGGAAATATATAGACTTATTCTTAGGCCTTTAAATTAAATTAAAACATATTATAATGATCCAAAACACGCCATACTTAAACTAAAATTCTCTTCAGAACATTTTTACATATAGTATGACAATGAATGGAAAAATAAGCGTTCCTTGCAAACATTAAAGAAATAACTCGCAGGGTATTCAAGAATCCGGGTTCGTCCAAAATGCAATACTTCCTAATAGAACTCGGTCGGATACGAATCGAGTTGCTGACAACGTTTACTTTCAATTCTTAAATCTCGAGAGAAACGACCATCAGCGCGGAGTCAAGAATTCAAGCTCGTTAAAAATAAAACTAAGGCTCACGTGAGCTAAAAGCGTTTACGGACAAAGCAGGAGGTCCAAGAGGCTTAACGCTCTAACGGCAAATCCCAGCAGTTGCAGAAAACGGGCTGACGACCCGAACTATTCGCCGAAGAGTTCGGGGCGACAAGGGAAAGGAAACGCTCGCAGCCGAAAGAAACCGTGCAACACTTCCCCGCACACCCGAAATCCTGAATCGAGTCCGAAAACTTCCCCGGGGCAAAATTCAATCTCACGCTGTTTTTACTTCCTCCTTGAAGTCCTCGCCTGCTCCTTCCTGTAACCTCTTTCCTAGCTTCCATTCTCTCCTTCAATCTGCTCCCCTCACAGTCTCCCTTTGTAGCTCCTTTGAAATCACCCACCTTTTCCAGCGACTTCGATCGCCCTTTCTGTTTCCTGTTTTTTTTTTATTTTGCTGCCAACTGCCCATTGCTACTGAGAGCTTGAGCAAGGTCACAAACCTCAACCGAACACTTTTTTTTTTAATCACATTTCTTTAGCGCCAAAGCCTTACTTATGTTTAACAACATTTACAAAACAAACTGTGCAATACCTAACTGAAATAATACACAGTTTTAAAAAATGGATCTTCCATTTCCTCATCGAAAGAAATTAATCGATTTCAAGAGCAGTATTAATCGCCGTTTCCCAAATCTGGTGCTATGCTGAGTAACGCATGTAACAATTTAGTTAAGGTACATACATATATGCACATAAATATTATTATGTAGATACTAACCATCTAGCTGCTTGTGACCCTATAATCTAGCATGTTGCCATTAAATATCCTAGTTGCATGTCAATATTAAGAACTAAGGTCAATATTAAGAATATTAAGAAATAAGGGGGTGAAGATCACCAAATGTTTGGTGATCTTCACCCCCTTCCACACACTCGTGAAGACTCACACGGTATTACGTAGATACAATTCTAGGGATTATTTACGAAAATAATGTTCACACCCTGTGGTTAAATTGGAATTATTTCAATGAATGTGATGTTAAACAACTCTATGTTAGAATAATTTGAATTCATTATCAAGCAACGTTAAATATATGTGAAAAGACAGCCCTTTGGAATGAACATGAATGGAGAATCTCAGGTAACAATTTCAAAAAACTATTTGACAATGTGAAGAAAGTTTTATTTCAAAAACACAAGTCGCAGGTTTAGACTACGATGTTAAGAGTAAATAAATAAATTCAAATTAACGTCTACCCTAACACCATCGATTATTCACTTGGTGAAGGTAGACGACGATATAAATGACAATATAAAATGTATTGACTTCATATGCATTTATACACCCATACACACAAATAATTCATGTGCTAATTGCCTTTCCCGAAATGTTAGATTTTTACCTTAATTTCCTAATGCTATAAATATGAATGCTCATCTCATACGCTGAGGGCAACTAATTACAATTTAACTCCAACACTTAATATAACCAATCAAGACCCCAGTGTAGGAAGACAATGAAATCGATGGCTAAATGTAAATTCGAGGGGTGGGCGGGGGCCTTCTGGAGCCCCCCTGGCACTTAGACCTCTTTAGATCCATTATGCCAACCCACAATTAACCTGTCCGCCACTTGGAGACAGGGGACAAGAGCACCACGGTAGAGGTATTGAGAGGGGCTACCCATCCAACCTCCGTCCGGGCCCAACGTTGCTTAACTTCGGCGATCTGACGGGAACCGGTGTATCAACGTAGCAAGGCCATTGCTCAAATCGATGGCTAACTAACTAACTAACTGAATTAGAATAACTAAAGCCAACAAAGCTAAAAAGAGCTAACTAGATTATTGAAAATGTAGGTAAATGCTACCTGGCGCTCATCACATGCACATAAATATCAGGAGCTGAAGTCCATCAGCAGCAACACAGATTAATGCTCCGATTGATAATTAAGGAAGACGATAAAATAATTGGCGTTGGTTGTTGTAGTGGCTAGATTACTGACCTCTCATCCCGTGGGGCCGGGTTCAAATCCAAGCAGTGGAAGATATTTTAACTGATAAACTGGCCCCTACTTGAGAGTTTTGCTTTCAAGTACAGTATTCCGGCCGTCGGATAGGACGTTGAGCTATGGTTCCCTTGGCGATTCTCGCTAAGAGCACGGTAATTCCGACGGTTTCTCTCTATACTTCCTCCATTCCCATTCTATTTCCATCCTTGCACCTTTTCTCCCGGTCTAAAGTATCAATAAAAGTGGGTACAGACTTGAACAGACGGATGGATGAAACAATTAGCGAATATGCTTTATTCACCCTCCGGGTACTTCGATCACCAGGCAGAGCTAAATAGCAGCACTTCTGCACACCGAAGCAATACTGTTACTTTTAGCAAAGGAGTATAAGTCTGAAGCAGAGAGAAGTCGTCTCAGACCGGAAGGAGGGATAGAATTCAAAGGGGAAGGGGGAGAGATTTAGGGAAATACGACTAAGGAATTAGCCTTGGCTACTCTAAAACTAAATGCATCAAGGGGTGAATGGCTTTTACGCCTCATTAGAAAGACGTAGTATTGCTTTACGCACAATATCCAAGCAGACTGCAATCAAGATACCAAGTTTTCCATATAAACCATCTTTCCTACTGCCAAAAATCATCCCAAACTTTTATGAAACTGGAAAATGCGCCAATAACCGGAACTCGAACTCGAGTCTTTTGGATGGGAAACCAGCATTAAACCAACCCGATCTTAACCATACCAACCAAGCATCATTATATGTGTTTTCAATTCTGTTTCCTCACTCATAGGCGCTTCAAACCAGGAAGAAAGTTACATACGAGGATGGGAATGGAAGGGAAATATGGAAGGTGGAGAGAAACCCGGCGTCGGTATTATCCTGCTCTTAACGAAATACGCACCAAGGGAGCCACGGCTTAACGTCCCATTCGACAGATGGAGTACTGGATTCGAATGTTCTCAAGTAGGGGTCGGCTTACCAATGAAAATCATCTTCCACTGCCAGAATTCGAACCCGGGCCCTCCTGGTGAGAGACAGTATTCTAACCACTACACCAATTAATTAACTCGGCACCTCAACTATGCAGCAAACTAATTACGCTTTCTCATAGTTTTTTTATAGGATATTAGGATAGCATAGGATTTTTATTTCAACAGCTTCCCCCGACAAAATTGGTACGGCGGAGCCTTACGTGGAATTATGGTCTCCAGGCCGTGGAGGAATAATATTAATATGTTTCCTCTCCGAATCTGAAATCCCAAAAACGTTGCAAAAACATATCGTTCCACCTATTTCCCATAAGTGAACATCACCCCAGGCGATTGAGGGAGAGGAAAAAGGAATCCAATCTGGCTGGCTAAACGCTGGTTTGAACCCCTCATGTTGACGTTTAATCTGTTTCACTCCTACTCAGACAGCAGCAAGATAGCACATCTGATTTTTTTCAATACATATATAAAAATGGAAACGGTGTATTTTTGTGATCCAACAGAAATCGTGACGAGGCTACACGTCGGATTACTGTCATTTCTTGCAAATAGATCCATGAATTCTAGTGAATTCTTGAATTGATTCTAGAGAGAGAAACTTTCACTTCGTGAGATCGTGGTCCGTTCTTTGACACTGTAATATTTCTTATGAGTATAATTTCCGATCTTTAAAACATTTATTTTTCCAAAATTTTCTTTCTTTGATTAAACATGACTCCCACTGTATCATGCATTCTTTGATATCACAGCTGACTTGGTTCATCTTTACTTGTTTCATTTTCCTGGAAAGAGTAACTATATAATAAAATTAATTTCACAAATACTTCGAATATCTATAGTATGGCTAGCTATGAACGAAACTAAAACTCAAAGTTTTTAGCCATCATGTCCTTTCCGTAATGTTATATGGGGTATATCAGCAGGTATCTAAAGTTATACACAGCCCAAGACTACCACGAAATCCCACTAAATTCTTAATTTTTCACACAAGTCAGGAAATGAAATGGGTTTAATTTTTAATTCTCATGACCACCGCTATTTCAGCAAACTCCTTTTCCCATCAATTTTCCGAAAAAGACCGACGGGTAGAGAGATAAACGAAACACTTTAATTTCGACTCCACAAAAAAAACAGTAAATCAGATTATTTTCTGCATACGAAATTCCGGTAAATATTTTTTTGCCATTAATCGAATTCGTCACCGCGGGGGTAAAAATATTCGACAACTCAGAGTATTCAACTGACACGCGTTCTCTGAATTTTGAAAAGGCCTTGTCACCAATTTTAGATTTTGTCCGATGAACATAAGAAGAAATGGTTATTCAAAAGGAAATGGATGAAAATTGGAAGAATGAGAGATTAGTGAAAAATAAAACACTTTTACCCATTAACTCTCATACTTCCCCTTCAAAATGCACCTCATCAATCTCACCCCACTCTGCAGTGAATTCCTAGTCGCTGTGGCACACTGAATGGACATTTAGGGATTTTGAGTCAACGTCAATAATGGTAATTCACCGCTTTGAAGTAGGACTTTGATCTACGTACTACAGTCACTATAAATGGAATAAAACGGCACTGGATATACCATTGGCTCGGTAATATGAGTCCTTTTCTGAAAAGTTCACATGCATTCGGTTCAACCAAATTTGAATTAATTATCACGTGGTCATCCTTTTTTTATCAAATGCTAGTATATTTATGCATATCATTTTAGACTTTCGTGGTAATACAACTCAAATTAGAGCTCAACCACTCAGCTATAAGCTCATTATCAATCAAGCTCTCTACGCGGACAATTATGGAGTATATTTATTTTATCACATACTGCATACGGTATAGTCAAAGGACAATCACAGCATACCCAAGACGTTCTTAAAATATTAGTAGTTAATATAACAGCGTTTATTACAAACTAATTCTGAGTGAGCAACAAACAATTATTACTGAGGATGCAATTAATCAGCCGTATGCACTGCTCCAGAACAACCATTTTAGAAAGAATTATCACTTCAAGTTCGTTTAAACATGTCACTGTGAGTTTATCTAAAATTGGATACTAGAGTTTTTTCGTGGCAGAGGAGCTAAATCTATTAAGTCAGAGATTAAGTTAAAATCGCTAGTTTTCTACTCCATCAGTAATTACAGTTAATGAGAATCAATACTTCAGATGCTTTTCTTTAACATCAAAACTTTCATCACCCTTTAACAATCTTTCTAGTGATAGTTATGACCAATAAAACATAATACCACAATAATTTACTCCTAAAATATGAGCAATGTGCTTAACGTATAAAAAATATATAAACTATTATTCAACGCAACATATCTCAGCCTGAAATCCCTAAAGATTTCACTCTGGCAGTCACACAAGGCAGGTGTATTTATAAGCCAGATTAATGCCATAGGAAGACATTTTTGATCTAAATTGCAAATGTTGATATGATGTTATTAAAACAATTTTCCTTCTCGCGAGCACCAATTATACTTACATTGACAAAAGGTCACAAATTTAAAAAATCCTGGGAAAAAAAATCTTAAAATTTACGTTGCCTCTACGATGCTCTTTCTTTATACATTGATTTATATGAATAAATATGCACTGGTATTGATTTCGATAGCGACTCAAGGCCTTCCGGCACATTTCCTGGACTAAGAGATGATGCCTCGCTACTTTCTCCCATGAAATTAACATCACAAGAACTGGAGAACACCTTAAGCGTTTTACCAAACGAGAAAACTTTTTCTAAAAAAATTATAATCGTTAAAACATGTGCGTGTAATGGACAGCCAAGTCATTTTGCAGCGTGACCTTTAACTGAGCACTACTGTGTGCTCAATCGCGTGAAAACATTTTGATGGTGGCGAAATAATCCCTTATTTTTTATTCCTTTTGATGGGAAATCTTGATCCAGAATTCCATTTAAAATTTGGGTCCTCAACTTCTCTTCAAACTTTTAACGGTCGCGTAGTGAGAGAGAGAGAGAGAAACTGAGTAATTGTTCCAAAAAGAAACGAAATGGCAACCTTGAGAAAATATCTATAACTTAAAACTAAAATTCTCCTTCAATTCCCTCAACCACTTGCGTCCTCTCTTTGCCTCTTTCTACTTCTTTGCCTTACCCTTCCTTCGCAATTCCTTTCAATTTTCCCCATATTCCCTAGCAGCCTCTTTCTCAACTAACCTCAGAAAAATAAGAAAACCCCTGGGGAGCTTCACCCTCCTGGCTATAGCCCAAACTCCTAACCCTCACCCCTCTTTCGTCTTCCCCCTTTCCCTCCCCCTTACCAACCCCTTAAGTATAAACCGAGTCCCATACCCACCCCATCCCCACCTTCATCCCTGCTGACAAAATTTAGCGTAAGAGTTGAGAAGAAGATTCCGACGAAGGTCTTCACCTCCCTCTCTTTCCATTTCCCTCTCCCTCTCGTTATTTCTTTCTCTCTCTTTCCGTTTCTCTTTGTCGTCACCCGGGGCCATGTAGTGCGGCTGTGGGGTCCCTTCCTCTTCCCTATCCTCAACGAGTTGCCCCCACTCTCGGTGTAGGTTGGGGAGGAAGTCCAGGAATAGGGAGGGAGCGCAAAGAACATACACAAACGTTCGTGTAAGAGCAGGCCGGAACCGGAGGGAGAAGGAAGGTGAGGGGGGCGGGTAGGGCTGGGAGAGCTGAGTCCAGGAGGGGGGGGGGGGGAGACAGGAAGGGGAAAGGGGAAGGACGGTATGGGTGGGCTGGGTCTCCTCGAAGCTCATTTCAAAGGCAATAAGGCAGGGCAGACGCGTGCAGCCCCGGAGGGGGAGGAGCGAGGGGGGGGGGGGGCAAAGAGGCCGAAAGCGTTGTCGCGGCAACGAATGGCAGGCCAGGCAAAGCCTCCTTTTGCTAATCGAAAACCCGCTTCTTCTCCCGCACACACCGTCTTCACTTCCTCTTCCTCCCTTAACCTTCCACTACCCTAAATTCGGCGGGGGTAAGAATGAGAGAGGTGGAGGAGGGGTGAGAAAAAGCCTGGCAAGGTGTCGCACAGAGAGAGATTTTTCCTTTATTTTTTACCCTCCCCTCCTTTTTCTCTCACTTTTTTTATTCTTTTCCCTAGTGGAGGAAGGGAGGGAGATATTTTTCGCGTGAAAGCCAAAGGAGAGAGAGAGGGAAGCTTGGGATAAAGGAATGCGAAGATGCCTTGGGGAATCCGGGAGAGAGGAACCCCGAGAGTTAATGCGCGGAGTCGGCCATCGGAAATATTTTTCCTGAGAGCCAACAAACTGCGCGACCCGCTAAAAAAAAATCTGCTTCAGTTTTCCCCCGACCGATCACGTCCACGTTATCGGATGCCTGCGAAATTAGTTTCTGAAAAAATTCTTCGGCATAAAAATGGAGTCGCCACTGATTTAGCCCGAAATCCAAAGGGTATGTGCATGTAAGTGTGACTGGCATAATAAGTGCCGCATGATGAGACTCCTCCTGGCCCCCTTTCTTTGCCGAAGACGATTCGTTTGGTAAGCTCTTGTGGGAACAGAAGAAACCACAGATATTAATGCAAGGGAGATGATGAAAATCCAGCACTTTAAACTAGGCCGAGAAAGATCCAAAGGATCGTTTGTCAGACATGTTTTTCGAACTTAATTATTGCTTCATTATTAAAGCTGTTTTTTCATATTATTGATATGTTGCAGTGAATCCAATTTTTTTAAACTATTAGAGAAACGAAAGTTTGGCAGTGAGGTTTCCTCCACAGGACTCCATATGAGTCATGGAGACGAGGAAAACAACTTACTATATAAATACATCCAAGCTTTTATAGGAGCATATTGACATTTACTAACAGTACATCTGTATAAGACCCTGCAAGCCACCATAAAGGTGGGCGGCAGGGGATGAATTCACACCAAACATGCATTACATATCATGCATAAAAAGAATTAGTAATATTATACTAGTCTAAACTTCACTGTTTTAAAAAAATATAAGCAATAGTAACAAGTTAGCAGGACAGTAACGTCAACATTTTAGGCCATCAGGATGTTGCTCTCTTTGACGTTTGAATTTTACAATTCCTGAACAAAGGTGATACTTTTTGCCGTATTCTTCATATATACTTAAACGACATATTTCATATAAACCTACTTTATGCCAGCACTGCGTTTGTTTTGAACGTTGTAGAGCCTTAATTTGGACGGTTCCCGGTTGATGGCGTAAAGGATTTACGGTGAATTTTCAATAACCCTGAGGAGCATATGAAATCAAAAGTTCAATGGAAATTAAACTTTGAATGAAAAAAAATGGAACATATTTTTGGCAATATATTTTTTTACAAGAAAAACTTATAACAGTGAGTTTCAAGGGACTTAGGCTTCACAACCGGATTCCACCCTTAAATAAGATTCATAGTTAGTAATCAACATTTTTTTACAAGTTTCAAAATTAGATGAAATGTTAACCACCCTGAAATTCGATCCCTTGATTTCTTATCCCTTCATTCCTGTCCTCATACCTTTCCTCCCAGTCTGAAGTACCTCAAGTGTGTTGTTAGTGCGGAAACAGACTTGAAAACACCCATGTACCCCTAACATTCGCACTCGGGAAACAATTTATTATTTTATCAAATGACTCAAAATACGAATAAATAATTTTCAAAACTAGGCAATATACTATTATAAGTTAATCGCAAGATTGACTTTTGAAAGTAAATAAAAAATATTTCACACCTGTAAAAAATTTTAAAGCATCTCGCCAAATTATGACCCATTATAAATATATGACCCATTTTTAAAAACAAGTTATAGATTGATTTTTGATAGTAACTTAAAAGTTAAAACTGTCTTGATTGCCAGGTACAAAATAACTGTTTTTGCCTCACTAAAACTTTAAACCTCTTTCTCCTTCAAGAACCTAATGTCGTATGCATCACAGATAGTACACTAAAAGTAGCAAACTGTTTTAGAAACTAGGGGTATATAAGCTGACGCTGATTTTTTTCCTGGCAAAAATAAGATGTTTCATGAATAACTCCTCTCCGTACAGAAATTTCATGTTTTTTTCAAAACGAGCTACGCCTCGCTTCATTCGGCAGTCCTTACAGTGTAGCTCATTAGCTTTTAAGGTATTTTTCCTGAGTTCAAACGCTGTGGTTGTATAAAGTAAAGGATGAAACAGCTCCAGGGCACGGATGACATCTGGAGCATGGTCGGTATTAACGTAAAAAGGAATAATGAGGTAACAAGATATTCTTTTGACTTCGAGATAATTTTGCTTCCAGAAAAGATTTACAAAAATTATGGAACTCGGTATTCTACTAGGATGGGTGTTTTCAAGCATCCTATTCTGTTCTTTCATAATATGTCGCTTTACGTCAGAGATTCACTTTGTAAGTTGATTCTTTTTACATATACGATATCAATCCAAGGAAGAACGTTCCCCATTCGTGTAAGTCTATATTTCCTTGTACGTGAGGCGCATTGGGAAAAGGGAAGACCCGTTGGTGAAGGGTATTACCTTGGGGGAAAAGTTATTAATTAATCCGTAGTTAAATGCTGCTTGTATAGGTATGGCTCGTCTCACTGAAAACCCTGATAAATAAAAAATAGAATAAATGATTTCCCCATTAGTTCCCTACAGCTTCTAGGACGTAAATATGTATGAAGCATGCATAAATTCACAATGTAAATGGTAGTGCCTGATATTCCCTGAGACGTTTTCTTCGTCAAGCACAGTTAACAAAGCTGATACTGAATGATAGCACAAAAAAGGGAAATGTCCGTCCCCACATTTGAAAGCGCATCAGATCGGGAGGAACGCAACAAGGATGGGAACGTAAGAATATGAAGGAAGGGTGGAGAGGA
Source organism: Platycnemis pennipes (assembly GCA_933228895.1). Lineage (NCBI taxonomy): Eukaryota > Metazoa > Arthropoda > Insecta > Odonata > Platycnemididae > Platycnemis > Platycnemis pennipes. Next base: position 71,632,950 of record OW121856.1, on the reverse strand, counting down.
ACCCGGCGTTGTTATTAGCCTACACTTGTATCTATATCTACCTAATGCGCTGCACACTAACTTAAGGGTGTATGGCAGGGGGTGAACCATCATATGTATGTATCCATGGAAATATATGCACCATGCATAATGCATATATTTCCATGATCAAAACGTAAAGCGCAGGAACCACAGCTAAACGTTCCATTCGACAACCGGAGTAGGTACTGACCTTGAAGTGATCTCCGCGCAGCATTCAAGTAGGGACTAGTTTACGAATTAAAAATATTTTTCACCACCGGAATTTCAACCCGGGACCCCTGAATTGGCCTTGATCTGGTTTTTTACCCATCGGCCTCTACTTGACCGATCATCACGGCTACCTTCGTCTTTATTTTCCTCACCACTTTCTTCCCTAGTGAGGCTAAGACGAACTGAAATTCCAAGCGCTGCAAGAAAACTCCACCCATGTACATACGAGTGACTTCAAGTGGCAACATTAAATATGCTTTATGGGCAGAATCAACCTCCTAATAGATCTATAAGTGCTATATTCAGGAGTTTTAGGGATTTTAAGACACCAGAATACTTTGACGGAGAATGAGAGAATTAAGTTAAATCCTCTCTCTTGCATACGATCCGAATCTGTCAAAGAAAACTTTACCTTCCAGGGCCGAAAATGAATTAACCCCACCAATATTTACTTCGATTTATTTTTAGTGGTTGCTGGATTAATCGTAAATTTCCCTAAATATTACCTCGGAAAGGTATAATCAGCTCTCAGGTAATGGTCAATTTCCTTACAATTTATTGCGTTTAACCAGAAGCAAATAATAAATTAGGGAAGAAATAACGAAAGTTAAACGTCATTCGCTTCAACGTAATGCTATTTATTGGCACATAGGGACTATCATACTTTATTAGAGAACTGAGAAGTAGAGCAAAGATGAAAACCAGGAGTTTCCATCGGTACTATACTCACACACTTAGAATTATTTTGGGTACTTTAGTACTTCGTCTGTCAGATGGGACGCTAAATATTTGATCTATTGTCACCTTACGTTACGAGTAAACTAATGCAGACGCCGGATTTCCACCTTATCTTAAATATCTACCTCTTATAAAAAATCCACCTATCCTTAATGGTGCAAACAAGATTATTTGTCGTTCACTTAACTAAATAACATATTTAATGTCGTTAGCTTAGCTTGTAAATTCATTCTTTTCCTTGTGATGGGACACTAGTATTTACACTGAATAAAATTGGCCGTCCACAGAATTTTTAATGGATATCTTTATCTGTACCGTCTCCGTGATTATATTAGTATATAATACAATAGGTCAATTCATGTTGGACGTACGTAACTACGCATTTTAAGAATATGTTGCACCGTAGGACCGTAGGGATACACACCAACTCAATAAGATTTATACCTTATTCATGTAAGGATTTAAGGAATTCAAACTTAATTATTTTATCAGGGCTATGCGAAATGGATGAGCACCCACGAATGGCAGAGTTGTCAACTAAAAGGATATTATAAATGTTACTTTTAGGTACACATGTAACAATATAGTATACATGTGCCTGTAAGATGTGTATTTAACATGATATTATACATGTGTATTATTAGTATATGTATTATACATTACATATGTAATATGATATTATATATGTCTAAATACTAGATCCAAGAGCGATTTGTGGATATTATCTTAAGAAGTATGTTATTACCACAGAAAAATCTAAAGAAAGCCGCTAAAAAAAATCATCTTCAATTTAGGCTGAGTATAATTATCTAATCTTTAATGGTAAAAAAAGACTAGGTAGGTCATTCGCAATGGTCCGTCAAGTCATAATTAAAAAAGCAAATACTTGAAAATAAAATAGGCAGAGCAGGGCATCTACCAGAAATACTAAGTGCCGCGCGTAGAGCACTTTAAGTTAAAAACTTCAGGACGGCAGGGACGGTGAACCAAGGAGCCCATGGCACCTATCGTTTAGAATAGACTAACTATGCTGACACCGGGTTTCTCTACCCTCCCAGAATAAACTTACCTCCTCCCATTTACACCAATTAGAAATGACCAAAAGTCTATTGCCTCCTCTAGTAACGACAACGATAGGAAAACAAACAGTTTAGGTTGAATAATGAGTAAATTTTACTATTTAGATTAAGTACTTAGATTCCATGTGCAATCTGCCTAGTCTTACCAGGCAGACCTCTTAAAATAAGTCTAATAACCCATGGTTGGGTTAGTAGTAGTATTAAGTTTCAAGGCCCTCAGCAAAGGTGAGAAATCGCTTTGGTGTGGTGGCTCAAGTGTTGGTCTCTCATCCCTAGGGGTCCGAGTTCGAATCCCGGCGGACCGGCGGATTTTTCATTGGCTATTTAAGTACTTTACGGAGAGCATTCGGGTTCAGTACTCCATCCTTCGAATGAGATGTTGAGCCGTGGTCCCCTTGGTGACTTTCTTAATAGCAGGCTAATGCTCACACCCGGTTTCTTTCCACCCTTTCTCCATTCCGTGAAAACTCCTATCTTTACCCAATTCCCACATATCCCTTCCAGCACAAATGATCTCTGCTGTCGGTCGCCTCCACCAAATAACTACAGCTTCAACAGCCAATGTTATATCACATTGTATAACCCTGTTCAATCCTAAGTATAATTCTTAGCCGGTCTCGGTGGCGACAGGGTAAAGTCCTCGCTAACTATTTTCACCACCGTGGCTGTGTGTGTTGTGCATTTATAATTGGTAATAGTACACGATGTAAGAGGCCATCTGTGATGTTTTCGAGTTCATGAAAACAATTTTTTTTAATTAACCGAACACAACACCCATGCACGAGGAGGGACTTGAACCCGCGACCTATGGGTCATCATGCCAGCGCGATATCGACTTAATTATCGTAGCCCGCGCAGCATAACCCGTGGATACTAATTTTGGGATAGACTAATCCACTTCCCTATTCTCTGCCACTTCCTTTAAAGGATACATCAACATATCTTATGAAGCAAAATTAGGCAAATATATTAGAAGCAAAATAAGAGAAAAAAATTCACAGGTTTAATAGTGAAGTTGCGATTATTCCAATGCGTTTCACCCTGGCTTCACTCATTGCGTTAAGAGGGCTTTGTTTCTGGCTTTCATTTGCGTACTCGTCCAGATTCTTGCAATACCGAACACGTGCGAGAGGAGAAATAGGAGACCGAGGTGGCGGAGGATCACTTACAGGTGTAAGGAAGAGGAGAGCGGTGCTCTAAACAGGTGGGGGCAGGAGGTCGGCTATTTCAAAGCTTTGGGTCGAGGCGTCTCGGCTTTGATATTTCTTATTCAAACAGCTCGCACGTTCGAGTCTCGACAATACGATGCAATTTAAATGCATGCAATGCAGCCAATTTTCGCGAATACGGAATTGGTGTGGGGGGCATAGGCCGACTCTCGTTTAATACCAATACGCGTCATTTACATCACAAAATCACAAGATGTTGGGGGATGGGGGGTTCCCACAGAATCTCAGTAACATCGCCCTCACGAACGTACAGAATTGGGGCCGGCTGACGTAAGTACAGGGCCCGCTCACGTAGGCGGTGACGGGTCGTGTAAAGCTAAATACACAATCAAGAAAATGGCAAAAAATAATTTTAAAAAAACCTTAGGAATTCGTTGATTTTCAACATCACTCAGACTAATATTTCATGATAAAAATATTCACATTTAAATTTTATGCCATGAATAAAGAAAGCATGGGAATATATTTTACAAATTACACTGAATGAATTTTAATATACGGCACTAAGACTAGGTACTTAAAGGACTGCATCATCATGTAATAAAGGCAATGGTACCATGGTCCCATGTGACACATTTCTTAGAAGAAGAATTTCTTAGCAAATCGGGCTTATTTAAATATTTTAATTGGGCGCAAAAGACGTTTTAATTTAACAAAGCACAAAATTAATACAGAGCCGCTGAATGCTTCACCATATTATAGCCTTAAGAGCGTCACCATTTGATTTTCAAAACTTAAGAGACAAATGCTCTCCAGATGAAATGCAAGTTCTACATCACCACCATCCATCGAAGAAACCGTTGGAAAGGGCTCACCGTATCTGAGGCTATCTTAACAAAAAGTTACGTATTTATATTTGGAACGTGACCTAGTAAAAATATTGGCGGTTACCTTCTTATCTTAATCCTAAGTTGAAGGTCAGTGACCTTCAACTCTACACAAATGGCATAGAGGGAGTAGAGAATACTCATGCATAATATTAAATACATAAAGTATATGTCACTATAATTGCAAAGCAATGAAAAAAGCAAGTCTAGAGAAAAGTATAAGAATTTAAAACAAAAAAATAATGGTTTGGATTGATGATTTCAAATGTTCTCCGAAGTAGAAAGAATAAAAAAAATCTGTTCTCACGGGATAAGATGACCGCGCCGAAACTCGATCCAGATGCGAAACCAAGGACAATGAATGCTGCAGTCATACCCGAGTCAAAGGCTAATCCTTGGCCGTGAAGTCTCCCATTCCACTTCTCGCTAGGGTCGAATCGTCCATGGAATTGTCCTCCCGTCGTCATTCCTGAGAAGGCAAAAATGTAAAGTTAACATTTCCATACCTATGGCAATCATCTCGATTCTCCAAACAGTTAAACGTATTCCGTCGGTTACATGCCTTTAATTTGTACACGATGAGATATATGTCAGGGATTCACGTAAAAGTCACATGGAATGGTGCATCACACTTCATTCTCCAATTGACAGTAAAAAAAGCCGTTAAACATGTTAAGCAAATTATTTGTGGAAATATAAATATTTACATTCACAATCGCCTAATTACCAGCACTATTTTAAGCCACAATCTACATACATATTATTTGAGATTTCCTAAAAAAACATTGCCATAAAATCTCTTCCTTCCACCTCTTCCTAGGTTCTTCAGAAGTTCAGCTGAGATGTTATCTATCCCCACCTTTGTTTCTCGCAATGCCTTCTCTATCTCCCTATCCAGGATTCCTGGTCATACCTCATCCTGATCTACATTCCTTTCCACTTCTTTGTCCAAGTTCCTACTTAGGTCCTAGTAGGTCGTTTTTCACCTTAAACGTAACTTGAAATGATATAATAAAAAATACTGGTTTTCCTCCGTTTCTCCATTTTGAACGTTGGCAGTTGAAATAATCACAATATAATCACAGACTAATCAGTGCTCAAGAGTGTGCTTTGGAACGTTGACGTAACGACATGACCAGTATCCTAAAATTTGATCGCAATAAAATTTTATAATCACAGTTATTATAACGGAAAATTCACATTTGAGGAGGTGATAAGGAAGTCACAGTTTATGCCATCACTACCACCTCCTTCCAGTTTTTTCGCGCCGAAACTATTTGGTTGCCTCCCTTTGGATTGCCCAATCACTGAGAATCCTGGCTCAAAAACCAGCCAATCACAATTAACGACTTCTCCATCCTGTTGCGTAATATCGCATGATCACCCATTTCCCAGCAGCCCCCTCTCCAGCTTGTGCAACAGCAGCTCCTCTACCATGTGGATATGACCCAGTCACAACTTAATCGGCTTAGATAGCATTTTTCTCAGTATCGAGGTCGCGGATGGCCGAGGCTAGATTAAAACTGAGATTTATAATATGTATTTTATTTTTTCACGTCTGCACAGAGACTATGGGAGGAACATCTTAATTGAGCAGGCTTTAATATGTCTAAACCGGATGCTTTGTAAAGGTAAAATTTTGAAACCTCTACTCCACTGACATTTGCAATTATACATTGGTGCTCTACCCATAAATTTTTGTTTTTAGGGCACATTACTAAACCATCGTCGCTTTCGGATGTTTATGTCTTTGCTTACCCAACGTACCTTACGAGATGCATTACACAAATTACAAATAGCGAAGGAGAAAATGCCATTGATTAATAGTTGTCTACTGATTAAAATAGTTAGATAGTGAGTTCCATCTACCTACACAGTGGCTGGTAAATACTAAATGATCGTTAACGATAACGGAACTTATGCTTCAACGAAAAGATGACTAGTAAAAAAGATTCTGAATAAACACTGACTTTACCATGTTTCCTTCACTTGTTAGTATCTTAAGTTACACTTCATGAAATTGTATTATATATTGTTATCAATATCCTACTATATCAATCACTATCATTATTAAATTTCCTTTCGAGCTCTTGGGAAAAAACGATTAATTTTTAATTTTAATACCTCAAAAAAGCTTATTGTCTTCTATTACAACTAAAAAGTAACAACAGAGCTAATGGCGGCATTTAATATTAGAGCATGTTATTTAAAGAATTTAAGGTTGTCCTAAAAACGGCATTTTTCAACTCTAAAAGTAGCTAAAATCATGCTAAAGATCAGATATGAAACGTAAATTTAAAAATATTACAATTCTAAGCTTTAATAAACGTCATTTGAATCAAATTACTGATAAAGCTAACTGCAGACTATCGAGAAAATTTATTGAATAGGATAGTGAAACTTTTTCATATGTACGAACAAACAAACTAACTTTAAATAATTCTATATTAAACTAATTGCGTAAAAAATGACAACAAAGGAGAGTTATCAATCCTATATAGATTGCATTTCGATGTAGAAGAATACTATTCCAATGATTATGCATTGAATTTACGAGATATTTTCTTCAGATGGACGAGAAGTGCACCATTTTTACAATAGCACGCCAATAGATTCGATAATCATGACTGATGGTTCACAGTCATTAACAGAAACAGCTATAAAACTTAATTTTAAAACTGCCTGATATTTTTTCAAGCGGCCAATAATGCTCATAGAATATCGAGTTGGTGAGGTACCTTGAGTACTGGCCCCTATGTAAAAAAAACCCGGGGTCTGCGGCAAAATTTTCCGTGGTATACCGGTTCCTACTTGAGTGTTTCTGGAGAGCACTTCCAGTGCAGTACTCCGTTTGTCTGATCGGACGTTAAACCGTGAACCTTCTATTGCCTTTTGTTAAGAGCAGGTTAATGCCGGCACCTGGTTTTTCTCCACCCTTCCACCGTTCCTCTACCCAATAACCCTCCTGTGGTAATAGCGAGAATAATCACAGTTGCCGCTCGTCTCTCCCAATTATCTGCAACTTCTACAGCAATTCCCACAGCCCTCAAATCTTCTCTTCACTCCTGGCAGACTAAGGCCAAAAATAAACTCATAAAGTATCGCTTTTTATCTTAGAATTTGTGACAGGAATGTAGCTAACAACGAGCAAAATTTAATTTGTGTTCGTCGAGAGTTCAATTTTTTCACAGCTAGTATTTTTCAAATATGTTTGACACTTGATGATAACTGGTGGAAGACAATAATACATACTTTAATAATAAGTAATTATAGGCTTACTCTTTTCATCCATTTTATTACTTCGTGAAATGGCTAAGATTATGATAAATGCACTCTAACGAATCATTTAAACGCAAGTCATCCTCATCAGCAAAATTTTTCCAGTTTTACCTATGTTGAGGAAGTGACACGGGATTGATTTTTCGATTGTGTCTACCGCGACTGCCAAAGCCATCATCATCATACCTGATGTTAGAGCACGCATGGATAAACTAGTCCTAGTTACCACGTGCTATGTGAGCAACTGCTTTGAATGCGTCAAGTATGCAGAGAAAGAAGAGGGCTCTCTGAATATAATGGACCTTTTCAGCCATACTTGCCTTACATTTTAGTTCGGGTGCCGCAGACACGTACTTGCTTTCAAGCGAGAAGTAACAAAAACACTGACCCAGAAACCCATGGTGGCGAATCCAGAGGCATTCACTAGGCCAAGGGTAGAAAACCTTCTAAGCGGGCTCTTTGACTCCCCACATCATATTTTTCATTTTTACGAAAGAGACGCGCATTGTGCTCTGGTAATCATGATTTCAAAACGATTTGAGCGTAAACGACTAAAAACAGTTCTTAGTTTTTTAAACCCGTTTACTTAAGCACAGTGCATACTTTATTTTTTAACTTTGATGAATATGGCAAGCTGCGTGCAGCGTATGCTAAGCCGGATGAGTAGCTTTTTGCCCTCCCGGCCAAAAATGGAAGGCTTGACTGTGCACGAATTCGGGTTGGGCCAAAGAAAGCTAAGTACGAAGGGAGATCATCGCAGGAGTATTTTCTCTCAAGAGCTTTCCGGACTTAAGGCAAACGTAGAAGAGCGCGATTGTTACGAGGACTAACTCTCTCCACTCTAAGAGTAACATTTAAATTACGTTTAAATGTTACTCTTAGAGCTGAGGCCGCAAGTTCTACTTTCAGATCGTTAGTGATCATCCATTAATGACGCGACATATCGATTGCACCCAGTTGAAATCCGAAGTCAAACAGTTGGTGTAGCACTTACTCCCATTACCGTATTTTCATTTCATTGTTCTCGTTTACGTGAACTTTTGGTTGCCACCACATGGAATCGAGAAAACAGCTGCTTGCTTCGAGTACAGTCAACGGACATTCTTGTTTCTTTCTCTGGTGCTTTCATTGGTGTCTCTCGGTAATGAGCTTCCTAAATTTTCTTTCCATAATCTCCGTACAGTGTGGGAATAATACAGAATTTACGTAAATTTTAAGAAATGGAAATACCTGGGCAAGGTTAGCTTTTATTTCAGCAGTTGCTAGTGGAGAAGTCGCTTTTATGGACGAATAATGGGAGTAATATATTACAGATTTTCGTACCTTTTACATATTGACTTTAACTTCAAATAATTCATACTGATATGCTGATATTAATCGATTTTAGAGACCCAGAAAAGAGACTAAAGAAGAAAATTTAGAATGGCTTAATCCCCCAATTAAATTCGACATAAATATTCCAGCGGAGTTTTTTGCACATAGTAGTTCTGAGGTTTTTAACCCAGAAAATACCTTATGAATCTCTAAAATTTGAGGCGGCACCAGATGTGGCTACGTAGGTAAATCAGGTATATTTCAGTGAAATGCACCTATAGGAAAAATGAAATCAAATAGAGTTTGAAAATGACACTTATAATAGAAAGTCCACGTAAGGATATAGTTTATTAATCTTTAAGTGAATTTTAAATATCTTGAACAATAATAATGATGGAGCAAATTATGAAAAACGATTATTTTTACGAATTTAGGAACGCTTTCGAGATGGTAAGAGATATGAAGAGAGAATACGTTATCTTGTTTATCTATACAGACAAACTGTTATCTTCTTGCTGTTAATGTTAAGTATCTAGTCTCAGTTCAATTATCTTTGCTCAATTATTCTCATTGTAATTTGATTTTGAGGTATCCCAAGTACAGGCTATGCCTAAAAGGTATCCCTGATTTATCCTTATTTAAAAGAAATGTAATATGTGCTTCTAATGTTGTTTCATAGGACCAAAAATATTATTATTATATACATGCATAGTTGATCAAATGTTGGGTGTAAGGCTGTGGGCAACATGGGGATATATCATAGAATGGCTTTTCTAGGGATGCTAAAAAAGCGGCGCATAAAGGTGTATTCTTCCCTCCGGGATTAAAAGGATAATTTGCATCGAAAAAATTAACGTATTGGGTATCGTACATTTGAGAACGTTTTGCGAAAAGAGTAGGATGGACAGAGTGGAAAAGAAATGGACAGGATGCTTCGAAATTGGGTATAAATAAATGACTTTCTTGGCTTGTATCGACAAACCTGTCGAAATTATAGTAACGACATATATAGACGAATAGTGAACGGTATGAAAAGAAAAAAGTTAATCCTGAAAATTGAGGGAGAATGAACTGAATGATAGTCTTTACAGAAGACCTATGTAAGAGTCTTAGGAATGATGTACTGTGCGAAATTTAAGCGTCAATGTAACAAATTCGTAATATGAGAGGATATGAGATAGATGTTTGCGGGAAAAAAATATGTAAAAAAAAGTATAATTTTGTGAGCCTACCTTCAATATTAAGGTTCATATTTTACTATACCTATCCCTAAAAGGACGTTGTGATTGATATGCTATGACTCCTCACTATCTATTTCTCATTAGACTATTTTTTATTCAATTTGACGGCTGATACATTGAACTTTCATCACATACCACTGAAAAATATTAAATCCCAAAAATACGATCACCAGTGAACAGTACCTTTCCCTCAATTTCACACCACTGCTTAACTCTTTACAGTTCCTCCGGATATAGTCTACGACGACACGAGCGCCGACCTGTCCGTTCAAGAGGGCGAGAACGCAACCCTCTCCTGTAAGGCGACTGGACACCCTCCTCCAAGGATCACGTGGAAAAGAGAAGATGGAGATGCGATACTTATGAGAAGAGGACCGCGGGAGATAGTGAAAGGTATGTGCGCGCTCAAAGATGATGTGCGGGCGTTGTTCGGGAGTTCTATCTATGGAGAAAACTTCAACCTCAGGGTCTCAATCAACCTGAAAATCGGTTTATATTCATTTGTATACGGGGACCATAGACACAACATCAGCCTTCACTTTGAGGAATTTTTCCACAGTCGAAAATAATTACGAAGCTTTGTAAATTTTCAAAAAAACTTTTTATCTCCGAACCTGTTTCAATACACACGTGTCATTATCGAGGTACTATCTGTGGAAAGAAGAAAGTTTCTGAAAGCCACGAAGATAACGCACCACCAAGATACTCCCTTAATAATGACACGTGTGTGTTAAAAACGGTTGGGATATTAAAAGTTTTGTAGGAAATTACAAATTTTCATTATTATACTCGAGGATGAATTTGGGGACGCTGAGTATGAATTTGTTGCCAAAAAGTTTATCACTTGATTTATTAGCGATAATAGTTGCTAATTTTTTTCGATAGCACCCATTTGATGCAGAATAAAAGTTGGTTCAGTGTGTTATCATGGTTGCAGACTACGTATTAGATATAATAAATTTTTCCAAGTACATATTTGACTCACGAAGAAACGAATGACAAAGGTTTTCCTTAAATATTTTTCCCATTAAAATATTGCAATCGAAACTTGTCTCGCTTTAAACGCGATAATCTCAGCCGACGCGTCGGCTGGGACGTTAATCTGTAGTCTCATTGTTTTTTTTTCTTTATGAGTAGGTTTACCTAACCGGAATTCTCTCCAGCCTAGCTCCTTATTCAGAAAACTCTTCCCAATACCGAATTACACACCTGTTCTACACGGCGGAAATAACCGTAACAGTCGGTCACCTCCCCAAAACAACTATTATTACAACTACTACGAACGTATCAATTGACGTCATCTCAGTTTCGGATTCTCGCCTGGATTCACACAAATCTCTAAACGCTGCTTCAATTTTTGTCATGCGCATTTCTGTGATCTCATGTTAATATGATGTTCTCTTTTTTTTCTCATCAAGTCGACACGTACAACGGCAGCATGCTGCATTTCTGGCGCCTAGATCGCCGGCAAATGGGAGCCTTCTTGTGCATCGCCTCCAACGACGTCCCGCCTGCAGTCAGCAAGAGGATCATCCTGAACGTAAACTGTGAGTAAATGAACGGGCTTGGGATACCGCCTCCCCCGTCCACCTTCATACTGAGAGTAGAGCGAGCGGCGCAATCTATTCTCTCTTTCCAAACACGAGAGATAGAAAGTGTGTGTGGGATAGAGATTTCATTTTGGTGACGGGACAAGCGACGGACTGCATTAGGACAACGAACTGCCGGAGGCGGATTTCCACGTGGAAAAATACACTCTCATTCCTCACCAAATCCTCATTATTTCCCACTCTACTTCGAGCGTCTGGAATTCCGTCCTCCCCCCACTTCAAACTACTGTCCACGACTCGGACGAAATATGTTTTTCGGAGACCCTCGGAGACTTTTTCTAGAGATGGGTATGTCGTTGTTTCGAAAACTTTACGTTTTGTGGGGAAAATGTAGCATGAAGAAAAACTCGTCGCAATTTTACATAAATCTCTTCGAAACTAGGTTAGCGCCAAAATATTTTTTTCAGAAATGCATAGAATGCATTCGACGTACATATGGTATTTCAGTTGTGGTCTGAGAGGTGTGGACCATTGTTTGAAATAAGAATGACCACATCGACAGCGTCAGCATAAGAATGCATTTCGGAGTCAGTCAGGAGAATATGATATAACACCGCTTACGTTTAAATTCGTTTTCGTTCGAACATTTAGCTCATCGATATCCATGATTCTGTAGTTTATGATATGTGATACATTTTCGAACTTGGAAATTTCGAAATTCAATATATCAAATATTGTGATTTAAGACACAACTGCTAGTAAAACTCTATTCTCCGCAGCAACTTACATGTGAAAATAGCGATTTGAAATTCGTAAACTCTTTGATTACACATCAAGCACAAATGCTGCAATCATTTTGGCCCGAAGCCGAAAATAACCGGTCTTCATTGCATTAATCCTTAAATTCAAGTCAGATTCCAAATAATGTAACTTTAACACTTTTGGCGAGAAAAGCTAAAAAAAAAAAAAAAAAAAAACTTCAAAATTAAAATGTTGGTGGAGTAGACAATTTGGCAAGTTATGTCAAAAATCTGGGCATCAAGTCTAACTTCGAATCAGCTGCCTTATCTACCGTATAGATGAGGTTGCTGATTTAAAGCGATAATTCCAGAACCACGTTCACTGTTTCTACCATGTACTACCTCGGATTTGCAACACTATTTTATGTATTAAACTGAGCACTTAACTGGCACATTTTTAATGCAGCATCAAAAAAATTGGCTCATCGATTTATAAATGCAGAATACAAGATGGCGGCATTCAGAGTAATTATAAAATACACGAGTTCCTTCATTACTAATAAGAGAAGTGGTTGAGCCACTAAAAATTTCTGGAATAAATAAGAGTATCTTTGTTATATCTTTGCTAGTTCCCGTCACACCTACGATGTCATAAACTCGTTAAAATATAGATTAAGTCCTTAATTTTGTTAACCTTCAATCATATCTTCTCACGATGCTCAAATATGAATTGAATTCCGTGGAAAAATATGTAATTCATACTTTAGAGACCGGTATACTACGGCCATCTCTATTTAATTTATTAAAAAATTAGTTACATTTGTTTTACAGTTTCTTTTTTCCTTTAAAACAATGTTCTTTTTGGCAAGGGTACGCATGTCTCTCGATAAGATGATAACACGTGTGACCCTCTGAAAGAACACGAGTCGCCATCCTCAAGAAAGGGCATAACACTCTTCCCTTTTTTTTCCCTTCCAGTTGCACCTGTTATCAAAGTTCCCAACCAACTCCTCGGAGCACCGCTTGGAACAGACGTTCACCTTGAGTGTTACGTCGAGGCGTTTCCCAACACTATCAACTACTGGATCAAGAACCGCGGAGAAATGCTTCTAGACGGGTGAGTTTCCGAAGAAACGAGCAACCCCCCCCCCCTCCCCCTCGCAAGTCACCTACTTCCTCTCAAGTTTTCTTCCTAAAGCTAAATTCCAGTCACTTTTTGGTTTTCTTCCTTTGTTTTGTTACTTTACCAAGAAGTGTAATGCTATTTCCACGATCGTTTCGACCGAGTTTGAATCTAAGAATTTTTCCTAAAGATATTTCCAAAGGACTTGCTTTGATAAAATATTTCATAACATCAGAAGGAAGGATATATTAGTAAAATAATGAACTTCAAGACGGGAGTACTATGAAATGGGTAGTTATTTTACTCGACTGCATCATGAAGTTTTCCAAGTAATTTTTTCATGAAGGTTACAGATTTTCTCTTTTTGGCATCATTATATATTCCTTGCTCCTTTTCTTAATATATTTCGGTTCAGTAAGAAACTTTCCTGTCTTGTCTCGTACATCTGACACCTTTTTTTAGGATCAATGAATTGTATCATTCATTAGCTTCCGGCGAAAGGTATCAAGCTCTTCACTATGTCTTTATCTCAATATAATCGATTATCTCCTGCCACCATGCCCCCTTTACCAGTGTATACCTGTGTCTCACGTGAGTTTGATATCCACTTCCGTGGACATTCTCCAGAGTAGCTCTGTATATCCATTCTCGTCTATTTTACTCTCTTGTGTCTTCCTTATCTATACCTTTCCGGTAAACCGTCACCTACTGATCTACTCTCATTTATCATCCCTATTTATCCTCCAGAGCCTCTGTCTTACGCGATCTACACCTCATCGAATTTACTGAGAATTTACCGACTTGAATCTTCATCAGCTACGAGGAAACTATGAAATTGATGGCGCGTCCCAAAACCAATGTCTGTTCATAATGCAATATATGCCTAGATTATCTAAAGTCATTAAAGTGGTTATTTTCTTTGGTTATGGTATTTGATACGGGTGTCAATGTTCAACAGGCCAGATCTTAAATAAAACTCAACACTTTTATCATCATGGTAATTTTTCTTTCCAGCCCACATTTACCCCCTTCAGCATATCTCCGACTACATTCTATTTGTTTGAGGCATAGAATATGAACACAATGCTTAATGATTTTGGTCTGAGAAATATTAAACTAGAGATATATTTTTAGCATTAATTTCTGGTTGAATTGATTATGAGTTCTCTCCCAAATTAAATATGGCGCGATATTTTGAACAATAATTATTTTTTTAATTCTATAGCGTTGCTTGCGTCACTTCATTAAGAGAATTAAAAAATAGAAATATATCAATATAAAGCGCATAATGACTACGTTAATACGGTTGTGTTTTCCATTTCGAATCATTCGTATTTACTTCCTGTATGTATTCATTATAATGCTCTTTTAACCCTATTTTCTCTATTGGAGGTGGTTATGTTATTTTTATCCCGTTCACTTTTTAGAAAAATATCAGCAACAAAATGACTAACTGAAATGAGGTACTTACTAAAATTTGTTTTCGAAGCGTGAGTATTCTCTTTCTCTAATTTTCACCATCAATATTTAGATAGCTATTCGAAATAACTGGGTACTACAATGGTTTTATAACTTCGCCGGTATTGGATGCTTGATCTATGGATTCAGATTTCCTTACAGCGTCATTTGGTCGTTTCGATCTGGGGATAGAGCTGCAGGAAGCAACAGTGGTAGCAAGAGTAGCAATATTCGCGCTATCTGTAGCGTGGATTGGGACCATATGTCGTGAACTTTCATATTTTGAATATCGAGTCTCCTTCCCGCAAAGTTGTATCGGTCACTACGCTCTCGCATACCATAATCCCCCCCACAACCTCTCTTCTCCCTCACTCTCTCTCTCTTTCCCTCTTCCCCTACCCTACCCCCAACGTGGCCTCCCCGAGGCCAGGGTCCCGGCATTGCCGATATCTGGAGCAAGCTATGCCGATCCTCACCCCCTGCGCTCCTTCTACACAATCACACACCGGCAGAAATTTATCTTCCCTCGATATCACCAAAGCCCCGGCGAGGTAATGGTGAGAATTACCGGGGATATTGAAGCCCAGGGTCGAATGAAGAGGCTGCAATCTGGTAAGGTTCGTGGAGGCTAATGTATAGGTGCTTCCAGATAACGTAGTTTGCCACGGCGCAATAACTCTCAAGCTGTAGCCCGCTCATTCCCTTACGCGGGACGCAAACCCTTCCTCCCACACTTCAACACCGCCCGACTCAACTGACCTCCGCTCTGTCCTGCCAATGTGCGAAAGCACGCGAATCGATATATCGGAGTCCTAAGGTCAGGCTCAGTAATCGCAGAGAAAGATTAATAAAAAAAATTAAGCACTATCTGAGATTCCTAACAGTGTTTCCAATGTTATCCCAGGAACGCACATTTCCATTGCTAGAAAGTCGATCCATTCATCTTTAATTTCAGCTCTCACTAAGGTACACTACGAGATATACTGCTCTCCTCACGGAACTAGGCAGATTTGATTCTAACCATCCCCGCATCTACAGTTAATTCTAAATATCCATATTTAAGGGAATATGCATCGGCCCTTTGGCCGACATAACCTTTTAAGCTAGCAAGGATTACAAAAGATGATCCCAAGGTCATCTTCAAGACAAGAAATGAATGAAATCATGCATCAGTATATACATCTTTCAAATGCAATACTATTAAGTATTGCATTGCAGTGTACGTTTATGAAGGCTGCCTTGAACAAATACGAAATAGAGGTTCACTGTATGCAAATAGGGAGGAAATAGTAAAACCCTATGTACAATCATTATTCATTCCAAGCGTGGTTTTGTGCATATATTATATTAAAACGTACTTAAGACATAAAAGCTATTAAATTAATAGAAATGCTTAATATTTTAATCACACTTTTGTCGAGACAATATATAAAATATTAGTTTGTAATACTTCTGTGAGATTACGAAATGCGGAAAATTTACCAGAGGAAAAATGAAAATTTGCCATTTCTAAAATAGACTTGAGAAATACTAGTTTGAAGGCAGAAGGAAAATTCAAGATATTCTGAAGGATTACATTTATTGTTTCAGGGAATGTAGGTAAATAATTTAAGGCAAATCTCTGCACGTATCAAGTGACAACAGGGCAATACAAAAAATTGATCGAAATCAGGCACCCTAATTTGGTTATCTCGGTGCAGTTTGTCAGGTGGGTGATAAACAAACAAGGTAATTCAAATTTCACTGGTTCAAATACTGTACAGGGTTATCGTTTTTCACGGAAAAATATTTATAACACAAAATATTACAGTTCAGTATGACCTTCTACGCCGAAGTGGAATTCCAATGTCTTTTATTTTCAAGACAGTATTAATTACTCATTGGGAACCAATCTTAATACCAGTCACGACGAACCCTATCAGCGAAGGAATTATAGAAAAATTAAGAGGCAGTGAAACTAACGCATTATCTGCAGAAGCATAAAATTTCCATTAATTTATTGCACCTCAATCACGGGCAAGAGGTTTCAATCACCGGTTCATCCTCTTATTTGTTACATATGTGAGTAAATTATCATTATTATGGGAATAATTCGTTCATTTATAGTTTTTTAGAAACTCCACCAGCTCTAGTTTGTTCAAAGGAAACGAACCTCATCCGGGACAAGATCCAGAGGCAGAGTAACGTTTGATTAACCTTGACCTTTCAGATTTTTGCCCAAACAAAATATTTTCCGTCCTAACGATAGTGCTTCCATGTCGCGCAACAGTGTATCGACGGGAAAAGTACGTAGTTCTACACACCGAGCGGAACCCTCTTGATTGAATAGACATTCCTTGCTCCTCCTCATGCGTGTGACACAGAAAGCCATTTCCGAATTGGACGATTGACGCATAGTTGAAGGCGAGCGACAAACGACGGCCTTGTTGGCCCCGACACGGGTTTAAGCCGGTTGGTCGAAAGGGCCAAGGGCTTGTTACCGGGTGACCCAATTTTATGGGCTCGCAAGGGGCCAAGCCCATTTGTGCAGGATTCATGGACGTTTCGAGTGAAAAACAAAAGGACGGCCCGCAGTTGTAGTTTAGGCTGGCTCGGTACAAGCGGATATCTCGCCAGCGTTCATCTTGAATGCAGCAGGCCAAAGTCGAGACCATTGTGAATTATTTCGCAACGCTTGGAATGTCCAAAGCGTCCCATGCGGCAAGTAAGTGGAGCTGATAAAACGGTAGTCTAAGATTGGAACGATTCCCACATAAAAGTCATGATGTTTGCAGCAACAAAAATTAAAAAATACAATTTGCTATGATTATATTGCTAGAATCTAATTTTAGACGTCTATCAACCATTACTTGTTTCATGCAGTATCCAGAATTTGCTCAATACTCTGTTTTCGCAGAGTACTCCCAATTACCTTATGATTAGTGTATATTCATTCCATTTGTACTAAAATAAATTACGTTTTAAAGATGAACGCATTAGGAGCCTTCGATGAGTGTCTTAGGCACCAAAGTTCCCTGACACTATATAATTTAGAATGCTCCATTCAGTTCTGTCAGCAAGATAATAATTTTTGCTGGAGTTTTCAACGACAAGTTAAAAGGAGTTTAAAAATATGCCCCCCAGTATGATTACGTTTGATTTGGTCATTATGGGTAGAAGTAGTGAAAGCAAGTTACATAAAAATATTTGGCCCCCCCATCTAAGAGAATTCTATCGAAATATATCTTCTGATATAAAGCATATTCCGGTGCTTTATACGTATGTTTTAAAAAAATCTGTTGAATACATTAAATACTGAACATATTCATAATCTCCCAAGATGAGTTGTTTATTAATTTTTGGGTATGTCTCGTACCTATCTTCTTTAACGTGTGTTTTTATTTATTATGATATTTATGCCACAATTATGCCATTAAGCGGTAAAACATTTAGAGCAAAAAATATCACTTTGTACCCCTAATTTTTTAATGCCATGGAACAAGGTCCCATTATCTGGATGAAGTACAAATAACCGTTTCGTTGAAATATAATGGTCGCACTGATTCAATATTATAATGCGGCAAGGTCTTCGATTCGAGTGCAACAATCCAGAACATTCCCAACTCCAAATTCATTTTCAAAGAATGTATCAAAGGTTATTATTTTTGCAGCAGCTCTTCGATAGAATTCAAGGAAACTAATAAAGCTCCCCATGTAAACGTTAAAAGGGGCTAGTTGGTGAAAGAGGATTTATGAAAAGGGTACTAACAATATTTCTCCTACAAAAAAAGGTTTAATAATTAAATGAAAAATAAGAAGATATTCTTAGTTTTCATTTAATTATTAAATTCATCAAAATTATTAAATTAAATTGATACAGGTCTTGAATTAAATATAAATTGAGAATTATCTTCGGAATTCACATTTTTTCTTCTCTCTACAGGCCAAAATACACCATAAAAGAAAATAGAGCTTCCTACAAAGTTTATATGAGTCTAATAATCCGGGGATTTGGAAGATCGGATATCGGCACGTACAACTGCGTATCAACCAATTCTTTGGGCAGAGCGGAAGGAACTCTGCGGTTATACGGTGAGTTTCTGCAATTTGATTTTTTTAAGCTTATTGAGGTATAATAACGATATTAATGAAAATCACGTTTCCTAAATTACTACCAGTAAAAAATAAAAAATATGTTGAATCATAATTAAGCTTTGAGGACTTCGTCTAATAATGGTCGGAAATTTTATTTAAAGGATTGAAACAAATCATTGGTATGCTGCCACAAATTTAGTCGTGTATGTTCTTGATACAACTTTGTCCTCCCCCAAGATTAAATATCAATGCAACTGCGTGGGAAATCCAGAATTTTCAAGATTATTTTAGAAGTTACCTATTCAGCTTTTCATTCTTATTTAACCACAATTATTTTATATTTATAGAATATTATTATGAATGAAACACGAAAAATGCTCGTGGAAAAAATCCAGTTCTGATTGCTTTGATGCAATAGTTTGAAAAAAAAATTCCATTGGAATTCCACTGAGTAGCAAGGCAATTAAATGTACAAGACTTTCGTTTTGAGAGCTCACTCAAAGCGCTGTTTATGAACCTTTTCAACGGTCATCGTTAATTTAAATGAAAATATCTCATATTTTTTCCCGCATATAACACTCATTTGCCACCATTACCACAAAATTTGATACATAGCTACTATTCAAAAATGGCATTTATTTTACTCAAATAATCGCGGTAAATTGGCACTTTGACGCAAAGTTAATTACTAAATTTTATTAATGAATAATATATCCAATTCATCCTGTTAGATATATGAATCGTATACCTTTTTGAAACATGGAAAGGGTAAATTAATTACTACAGGAAAGTAATAAAACAATACTAAATGCAGCATTGAAATTTCAGGGATTAAAAAATAAACAATTTTGTAATAAGAGATGCACCAGCAAATTCCTGATCATAAGTTTTCATCTCAACCTTTATTAGCTGTGGAAAAACGTACTACTAAATCAAACGCCACGAGCCCGATTCCCAATTGATACGTTCCGACCTGTAGGATCTCACTTACTTAACAATGTACGAGCCTTAAAGCAAGGGGTTCTTTACCTAATTGCACCACGTTCGTGCACTATAGTAGCAGATGTGATAATGAATGTAGATAATACCTATAGCTTCCGAAATTATAGCAAAAACATTAACAGCGGAATATTTATCACGCGTCTTCTGAAAGATTTATTAAGCATGTTTGAGATGTCATTTCTCAAATATTTTTTCAATGGAGAAAGTGGAAATTTCTAGACGTTCTCTTTTTAAATGTTACAGTTTTTTTTACGCGAACGAGCGTTAGATCCAACCCCTATTCCTTTTTTCTCTTTTGTTCTCACTTTCAGAGGTAAAAATATACACTGGAGTACCTCCAGGGTCTACAGATTATCACCTTGCCATTGCAGGAGGTGAGTTTTTTATTTATATTTAGGGTTTGTAATGAGCACAGAAAAAGCACTAGAGCAAAAATAAGAAATACCTTTCAGACCCCTATCTTTTTTTTTTAAAGTAAAGCCTAAAAAAGCCGCTCTCTTCAGCTTAGGCAGCTCGATTTTTTTACTGCCGTGCAGATATGCGTATTTAATCACTGCTATTGATCATTACAGGAAATCTAAAATGTGTTCAACAGTTGTACACATAATGTAAAAATAAATAGATGGATTACTTTATTGCACAATCGTCCCCGGAGATACATTTTATTGAAAACTTTTGTTGGCTGGAAATTGGCGATTTTGGTACAAATAAATCCTCCTTTCTTTTCAATGTATATCAGTCTACCAAAGCTACACCTTTCTACCTTCCAACCGATTTACACCATTCGTCTATGGAAAATGGCATTCTTTTTCAATCGAGTAAACAAAAACATTAATGCTTGTGGATTTTAAACGCAATAATCGAGACATATTCAGTTTTTAGCACTGAATTTGGACAAAAATATTATATCACGGAAAGTATATTCTTCACCGCCAACTATTTAATGCTACTTTGGTCTTTGGCGGGAAATAACAGAAAAAAAATTCTTAATGTGGAAAAAGTCAATCTCAGGGTGGTATGTACAAAAGTCGTCGTCCACCTCATCAGCTCGCACTTTATGGTGCCAAATATGAAAAAACCCTTTGCCTAATAGAAGAGAACTCCTAGTGGTCTAGAAGAGAAGTTCTAAAAACATCATAAGCTGTCAATGAAGTTCACACTAAGATAACCAGCACCTCAAAAAAAAACAGAACTCGAGAAGATAGTATTTAGTAGAAAAGCACGCACCCACATTCACATACCACTTCCTAGTTAACACTTAAAATAGTTTTTCTTCTTTAGTTCCACTATTTACACTTCTCCTACCGTAAAAATCTTAGGAAAGTATTTAGTATTGACGCGCACACAACTAATGTACATACCTCCTAAAGTCCCACGCTTGAACTTGCCTGCGGCTTACTTCATGTTCCAGTACGCATAATGATTTATTCAGAGTTAATAAACAATATCTAGCAATAGCTAGCTTCGCATGGCACATTTTATGTTCCTTTCTAATCCTCGGACACAAATTAATCCATGCAGTGAAACCATACGGCAGGAATTAACTTCCTTCCTTCTTTTTTATCCCTTCACTCAGGTTTGGCCGAGGTGCCGAAAGGTCAGAGCTCCAGGGCAAAGAGTGCGGTGCTGGAAGATTCTCCAGGAGGCGAGGGAGCGGCGGCATCAACGGGAGTCGCACCCGGGTCGGCGGTCCCAGATGCCGCGCTGTTGCGCGCTCTGCTGCTCATACTCTTCCTCCTCGTCCACTCCGGAAGGGGCGGGGCGCGGTGACATGATAAGTACTGCGCCCGCGACGCGACACCTTTCTGTCGGAGGGACTCGAGAGAGAACGACGTCGCATTGGGGACGGATAGGACGTGCTGCCGATAAGGAGAGGCCGGCCAGAGATACGTATCAGAAGGTGGTATCCAGCGCGTGTGTGTGTTAGCGTGTTCCGATTCGGATTCCTTCCACCGGCCGCAGACGTGGGACTTGACGCCTTCATGTTTCCAGATTTCCACCGCCAAGAATAACGATGGGATCCATCGAGATATGTTTCATCGCGGGGAAAAAAACAAAGCATTTCGTTTCAATACGATCTGCACAAGACTGAAATGGAAGTTGGCCGTTGGATCATATTCTATTGCATGTTTGAAAAAAATATATCGGTGAGATATCTGAAAAAAGGGTTACTTTGCCCTTAAACGGTGTAAAAAACAGTGTTATATAGGGTCCTTTGTGATAAACTATTATTGCAGTTATATAATTTACTTAAAAGCGCTAACTACGATTTTTGAATCCTTATAAAAACATATAAGGAATCTGAAAGTTGATACGAGACCGAGAGGTTAAAAAGTTAAAAAAAAAATAAAATAAATATGGCCGTGTAAAACAGTAACCTAATTGAAAGCAGCTAAAAAAACTTGAAATAAAAAAACAATCATCAATGAAGAAAGGGTTGCCATATTTTAAAAGGACATTCCAAAATACCAGTTATTTCGGCGAGTTTGCATGGGGGAAACGTGGCAATCTATGCGCGAGTTTTCTTCCAGAAAAAATAAAGTGTGACAGTTCATGATCGAATATTTATAAATATAAAAAGCCTAACACAGCTACAGTACTTCGTGTAAATAAAAGGACTAAGGTTTTTATTGCATAAAATGATTAAATATTGTCTTCATTTGCAAGAATTCTCAAAAACCTGAGCCCAAAGTCTCAACGAACGCTTTTAAAACAAACTATCGGATAACCACGGATAAAAGCTTATATAAATACGCTTTCCTGATTGGAATACCGGAACACATCCCAATGTCATCAGATATTTTGATTAAATGTAATGGATATTGGCTTCGTTTTCACTCTCCTCTACGGTATACATTTTTATTTGACTTTGCTGTTTGCTCGATGTATTCCTCTATTTGCAGAGAAGGACTAGCCAATCTCCCGAAGACTGTATCTTTTTGGTTAATTTATCAAGTATTTATTTTACGCAATACTTTGTGCGACACGATGAAAGACCACAAAACCTTTGGATTGAAACTGGGGCCTGAACACTGCCTTTTCCTAACAGCCCTTCCAAAAGATCTTAAAGATAATAACGGTTAACTACATCATGCGTTGAACTATCTTTAAAAAAAAAACTTCCTCGAACCATTTTATACCAGCAATTACTTCCACTTCTAACCAGACAGTTCCTTTGTGTATTTTTTGAAGAGCTACTACATAATTTCGACATTGGACCACATTTTTCCACTAACATTTACCTGAGCCTAAAATTGAGAGAGCTATAATTATAGAGTTGTCTAGTGTACATGAATTGAAAACAATTGTCAATTAATATCCTGTTAAATTCTGTAGGCCTGATATAGTATAAAAACGCTTTCAAAATTGCGTATCATATCTGTTAATAAAACACGTCTAAGACTTGCCAAGAATAGATAATAATATTCTAACTATGAGTTATTTACATGTGCGCTGCCTTTTTTCGATAAATATATCCGAATAATATACGGCCTACAAATACTTCGCTTTAGGCATGGAAGCGTACAATGAGTTAATTCACATTTAATCAGCTATCACCCCAATAACATGGCCAACATGGTAACTCTGCTATTATTGGAAGAAAATGTCGTTTGATGATTTAAGAATTGCAAAGCGATCGAAATGATGATTCATCCAAAAACGTGAGGTGATTTTTCGAGTGCTGCACGCAAAGTTGAAAGCAGGCGAATAGTCTGTCTTCTAAGTTGTTCTGAGAATGCTAACTGCATTGGCTGTTTGATGTAACCCTATGATGCAGTGGTTCCCCAACTCCCGTATGAATGTAAATACTTGTTCCACTTATTTTAAAGGGCGGATTGCGAAGTCTTTCTTACGAATACGGACGTAGGTAGACTGAGGGAAGCAATTATATCCTATTGGAAGAATTTACGAAGGTTTCAGGAGGTCACGAACAATGTGATCGAGCTACTTACGTGTAGCCGGTCTCGTCCAGAGTGAAAAAGCTTAAAGGAATTATTTTTCCCCTTGTGTAACAAATCCGTCTGACTTCGTATGTGTTAAATCCTTCCGAATGTAATCATATAAAGGTATGCCCCAAATCCATAAACTGAGGGAATCACTGCTAATATTTGTTGGCCATAAAAAATGTCGGTGTTCTTAAATACGTGGTTATTTTTGTAATGTAAAAAATATAAACGATTTTTAGTCGTGGTGCCAAAAAAACTTCATTGCCCACCCTGTTCTTCGAGACCCTGCCCCCTCACCCCAAATCCAGTGCCAACGATACCACCCCATTCCCAGTGATGGCGTGACCGTGCGCAAATGAGCGCCGTCCACTTTATTACTCCGTTGTTCATTTAGACACAAAGAAAACTCACGGAATTACTGAGAAAAATGAACTTCAAGCTAGGTGATCTTCAGTCATTTAAGGAGCTAGTGATCCTGGAAATTACCCGAAAGGGGTAGTCCCTTTTTCAACTCGGTTGCCGCCTTCAGGTTACCGTGTGAGCGTTCCGGTTGAAGTCTTTTTGAGTGCAGGTGATGATGATGTTGTGTAGAAAGCTCATCGTCCACCATAGCCATAACTTCCCAGGAATCTCTACCCTGTCTTCTTATCCTTCTCGCATGCAAAATGACTGATGTAGATTGTCTTTAACTTGTGAAATAAAATCGACGGATTTGTACTGAGTATATTTATTCTTCAGCCAAAAATAAATCACTCCTCGTCATTGTCCTCAGCAGAAAGGTAAGTTTGGAAAGACGGCTGAGAAATTGTCATCAAATCTTGCGAATCACAAAGATGATATCAGGTTTTTGGGGTTTTTAGCGCCAAAGATCATGATATCTAATCAAAATTAACAATGGTAATCTTATGTGATTGCTTACTCGTCATAATTTATGCCTCAAGTGGAGTCACCCCCTGCTACACATCCTTGAGGAAGCTTGCAGAATAGTATGTAGAATTAGAATAGTACCTATAGCCCAAAAAGGAAACTATTTTTGTTCGTCGAAGAAAACTACACCAGTTTAACTACATTTTTCTACATGATCTTTCTCTTCTGAAATATTTATTCCCACTCCCAGACATGCCGAAGAAACTTATTTCCTCATTCTTCACCGCATACATAAAACTCTTCCTTGCATGTTGAATCATAAACTCATTACGCAATCTCTTTATCTACCGAAAACTTTCTATGCTCCTTACCTTTCCTAGCACTTGGGTATCTGCCCTTATAATCTTAGTGCCGCCATATATATGTACTTCGAAGTAAAATAAATATGAACTATAAAATAAAGTTTAATTGGTATTTTGATATTGAAAAACTTATGTGGTGCCGCCTTCTCTTGATGCCCTGAGCAAGTGCTTATTATGCTTTATGATTAATCCAGCCTTTGCCACAATGCCTTTAATCAACTCCACCGACAACCCCAAAGCCTTAGATGACTTGCCCTCTCTTATCCAAGTACAGGTGTTTTAAATAATGAGGTAAGAAGGTAAAGGAACATTGAGAGAAGGAGACTATAGTAGTGTGGAAAAGCATCACTCATACAACTTTTACTAAAATTATATACTATTCCCGACATCATCTTTTAGGTTCCTTACTGAAAATTAACTGGACAAGAGGCTTTTCATTCATGAAATATTTAACTTTTACGATGTTTACCGACTCATTACTCCAATATGTGAGTAATCTTAACCAATCGTTGATGTCAAGTTACAACACTCGGTCTCTTCCAATCCCCACATTGACGTTCTCATTCTTTTCCGGTCAATCCTCTCTTGAAAATTCTACCTGAATGCGTTTATTTTTCTTTTCATCTAACGAAACTAGAGCTGATACATGAATTATGTATTCTTCCAATAGAGACGAACTATTGGAATGGTCTATTAGGATCAAGATGCAGCATGTCCCAAGGCAGCATCTTCGCTGGAAACATCTGTTTTACATTTACCGATCATAAATTGGTACTTTAAGCATTGAGGGAAGGCCTATTCTTTTATGGCAGATCCGAGCTTTGCATTGGAAATGACACAAATAATCATCTCTAGGAAATGATTCAAAGTAACCAGGGAAAATTGAGTATTTCCGATAGTTAAATCGCAACAGAATATCGTATTATGGCTTCTAAAGCCACGTACACTGGAGAAGAAGAAATAATTACTTAATCCAAAAAACTTTTAAAATGTTTACTGGATTCACTCAAGATATGGAATGAAATAATTTCCATTTCCTTGTTCCATCTTGCTGACACTTCTGTGGTTTTAAGTCAGTTCTGTTCAAAGGCCATTCAGATCGGTAAGAAAGGCACAAGAATAGAAATGGAACGGTACTGAGGAAAGGTGGAGAGATACCTGGCGCCGGCATGGGTAACTCTCCGAATGGATAACCAAGGCGCCAAGGGTATCTCAACTTGACTTCCCATTAGATGGAGTACTGAACTTGAAATACTCTCCGTGCAGCACTTAAGAAGACAAATTGAAAAATTTATCATTGAAAAATATTTGACACTGCCAGGATTCAAATCCAAACCTTTGGAGTCAGCGGCAGTACTCTAAACAATACACCAACCTAAATCTCATTTACCTCTGTCGGCTATGAGAAAATCGCATCTCATATTTAACTTTTTCGTGACATAATAGTATATTTGGCTTTTAATTTCAGCTACGCAAACGCTGGATAGTTTAAATTCTACTCACTTCACAATCACTTGTACTAAGTTCAACCTGAAAACTGCAAAAATAATTGAGAAGGAAAATAAAAGTAACATTAGAAGGGAACATTATTGTATTTTCTTTCATTCTTCAACCTCGTGGTGATGTAAAAGTTTATCCATTGTAAATCTATCGAAATCTTGATTTTTATCTTAATAGCATCATCTCCCTCCAGATTCACAGATACTTATGCCAATTATCTTTTACGGAGAAAGCAGGATAAGGAGTGAAATACAGAATTCGTATTCAATCACACTCTGGACTTAAAAAGAAGGATTGTTTTGAATGTTGAATAGAAAATGTTGCTTGAAGTAAAACTCATTGACCTGCCGCTTTAGTCAGGGAATTGAGATTCACATGCTTACCATCACGTCGTGTTCCCATAAAATCGAGTTTCCGTAACGGTTTATGACACGCTTCAAGTCTCACTGTAGGAAGACTTTTTTAAGACTAAGTCACCCTCTTAAGACATCAAATCGTCCTGAAAGATAACAGATTCCTTCATTTTTTTCCAACATTTGAACTATAACCTCTATGGTTTTAGGTCTAACTTTACGAACTAGAAATCTGTCACTTAATTTAGATATTTTTTCATTTTTTGACAGCAATGGATATTTTATCTCCGACACGGGAAGTTTTTAAAAACGTTCGGCAGGGAAGAATGGGATTCGTTTTAGCAAAAAAAGGCATGTTCTTGTATTTTGTGCACAAATGAATTAAGAGACATGGACATCAAAGCCCGAAAATCCCTTAGCACACTAGCCTGTGACATCCCATTAATTCCCAAGATGTCCATTTGGGACGTGCGCGGCAATTCCTTTCGAACTGCCCAACCCCTTTAAACATGTCTCACCCCTTGACGGGGCAAGGTTCGAGATAGAGAGGGTGGGGAGTTCGTCTAGTTTTGCTTCTGCCGCAGTACTCTATCTTGCCTTCGTGTTCTTTTGTGCAGAACGTGGCACGGTCCCCCTTTGCCAAGCAGCAAGGCCTCCGCGACCCCTTCATTATATCCTCTCCCACCCAACCCCAATGGCTACTCCCACTGACCTCTAGCGCTCTGGGCCCTGCCCCCTTCCCACAAAAGACCTTACGCCTGAAGCGGACTCAGCGGAGGGTTAATTGCCGAGGCAGGGACGTGAAATGCACACCAGGCGGTTGGGTGAGTTGTTCAGGAGAGAGTTCGGGTGGGTGGACGGAAGGGGTGGAACGAGAGCGAAAGAGGACAAATCTTAAGAAAATGCGGCCTTGCCGATTGCAATTTCTCTCTCCCTACCCACCTCATCTCATTCCATATCCGACTGCCCATTCTCACGCAGTTCTGTATGTCGAGAGTAGTTACGAGTGATATTCTTTTCTTCCTCATCAATATACCGTAACCACAGCTACGCGCCTAATTTTGCAAATTTGTGGTTTATCTGGATGTGAATGAGGAGATACTTTTTCTTAAAGGATTCTCTTCCGGCAGATGAACATTTCAGTAATATTAGACTAAGTATTAGTAACATTAGGCTCTGAGAAAATATTTCGCTGAAACTATTCCAAAGACGAAAAAATATTAACAGCTGCATCACCATCGCAAATTGTCCAACAGCTCTACAGGCTATTCTGTATGATGCCATCGGGTTGGGTTTGAAATGACACGTATTAATTACAATTTACTGTGCAATTCAATCCCTTAACAATAGCCATAGTTATTACGTGATTGGTAGCAAAGTATTTTATTATTTCACCTCCTATTACAAGCAATATCCCTCCCCTGCCACACACCTTTTAATTGGCCTACAAGTATTAAGTAGATGTAGAATATCAGGAAGTAAATGCTTCCAAATGAAACTTCTATCCCACCATAAATATTGATTTTTTTTAAATCAACAGATTCTAAGATAGTGTCTTCCCTCGATTTCGTTACGAATTATTCCATGATAAAATACTCAAAATCGAAATTATCTCAGTTATTCTGCGGTCTATTTATTAAGTGCTTTGCCAGCCTTCAATTACAGTTATTGCGTTTTTCTTAGAATATCGGCTACCAAACAATTTGACTTGGAGAAAACTGCTCTTTCATATTTTGCTGGTGGGCAATTCTCCGTATGATAAGTTAATACGTACTACATACTTTAAACTACATTATTTTCAAATTCCGGCCGACGAATTCCTCGGTTGATAAAAAATAGAAGGTAATGTCTATGCCTTGATTCAATAATTTCAGTTTTGGAAAACATTCAATACCTCATTTCATGCATATAAAATATTAAAAACACTGAAACTATCAATTAAAATGGATAATAAATTCTATTTTAAACCGTAGACAAGATAATCGGAAATACTTCTGGTAATGTGAGAACAGATCGCTTTCCCAAAAAATACAGCCAGTAGATTCGCTGCGTCATACATGCTTCTAACTTAACAGGATTGATTGTAAAAACTTTGCCGGAAATTCACTTCAAATACCTAGGGATCGTGAATATTCGATATTATTCTCTGCCTGCCCGAGTGTTTAAATATTTAAGCTCTTGCAGGATGCCAGGCTTCAATTGATCACAGAGTCTAAAAAAAAACATATTTGTTACCCTTTTAAATCCACTTCATACCATTCTTCAGTGAGAAAACAAGTTACTTAAGTTACTTCCGTTCCACTGCCAATGGTAACGAATTTAATTTCAGGTTCTTAATTCATTTTGAGAGCTTAAAAATAAATTCATTTCCCAAACGAAGAAGCAGATAAAAAGACCTATCATTTCAGACTCGGTGATAATGAGAGGAACGCAAATGAAGAGTATAACTGCACAAATTTGGTAGTTCTTAGAGCCTATGATATTGCACTAACAGTTGATGATTTCTTACAGATAGATATAATTTTACATTTCACCCTTGCATAAGTTTGGCTGCTAAGCAACTGATTCACAGATTCATTTGCTACCTTCATCAACGGCTGTGATCTTGGAATGCGGTGCATTTTTGTAATTTTTAAAAGATTGATTTAGTTACGGAAACATCTATATTTATGGTTGATAGCCTTTAACATGCTTTCGAGTTGACGTGGAAGTTACGCGGGTGGACCGTTCGTTTGCTAAGGCCTCATATATTTGTCATATGACTGATTCTTCCACAAATGCTTGGGCTAGCCCCGACCGGCGAACTCTTTTGAGCATTGTAACGTCCATGAAAGCCAGTGGTGGCGCAGAAAATGGAACTTCCCCTTCCTGGCAATATCCAGCCTAAGAGTTTTCGATTATGTTTAATAACGATGTTAAATTAGAGGTTAGTGCGAAAGGACGATTGCAATCATACTGAATATCTATTTTTTATTGAATGCCGAAGGTAATAACAATTGTTTTTGTAAGAATCATGCGATAAGATACACAGGCAAATTCACACGCCAACATGTTTGCCACTGCACACACATTCTGGTATCCTATGTGAAAAAGGCAAGACTCAAAGCCAAGAGAGAAGAGCAAAATTTACTATTTACACAACTGAAAAACTGTAAATGCGAAACGCCTACCTAAGTCCTATACGGTAGAACATTCATATGCTGATTCGGAAACAAACATGAACTTCGCATCTCCAATATATTCCTTCAAAATTCATTCAGTATCTGAAAACATTGTAACGCAGGGGCAATATCATCAGAAAGAAACAAAATATTTCCACTCCGTCCATAATTTCGGACCCAAACATGCAAATACATAAAAACCGTGCCACTCATAGCTGATTTCTCTTGCATAATGCTGACAGAACCTTTAAAAGAGAAAACAGCACTATAGCACTAGTAGCAACAGTAAAAACACGTAATTATACACTGCTTGATTAACGCTGCGAAATGATCCACCCGAAAAAAAGACAAAACGAGGAAAATTGACTTTCATGAAGGTGAATGAAGAACCAATTAAGTACCCCTTTGCGAAAATATAAGTTTACCACCACTAACTCCAGAGCACTTTGAACGAAAAATTATTTCCAAGCAGAGGACAAATTTGAAACAGCGAACGCCACCTTTGAACCAAGGAAGGATGGGAACCTTATCTTTCCTCTTCTGTAGGTGAAGAGTTTGAAGAGTCTCAAAGATGAGCTGGTACAAAGCCAATGGAAAAACTATCAAAAACTGATGTAGAATCCAAAATGTATTGAAAAGCTTTTCATTTGTTCCGTCAAGGTACTTTTGTCTGTGGTAATGTATGGTAACAACTAAAACTCTGCTTGATTTAGCGTGTATTATTTTTATTTACCTATGAAAATTTTGTTTACCTAAGGAAAAATTTTTGTAGAAGAATGAATTTTAAGGCACTCCATCCAGTGAAGTGTAGCAGTTCACTTCAGACTTTACTAAAAAAAATAATCCATTTTTGTCAATAAAATACACATGCTCAAGGAAGGTCCGATCCTTAAACTTTTGAAAAAAATACTGATTTTATTTTCTTTAACCTCATTGGCCAACTATAGTTTATATATAAGTATATAAGTAAATAGAAGCTTAAAAAGGAACCCCAATGACTTTAATTTTTGTCTTCAGCATGCGACATTCAGGACAGGAATGAAAGACGGGTTTAATGGCCCTTCATTGTGTTTCCAGAGCCAATGATTTCTTCGGTTTCATTTCAAAACGGCAGTAATTAAAATATACCCAGATGGAGCTACATTTATATTAAATGGTACTCTTTATGTTTCGTAATAAAAAATTACGTCATAAAATAAAGAAACAACTTTCAACTTCCACAATTAAAAACATTTATTATAAACAGTTTAAAATATTATTTCTAACATCATCAGATCAGAGGTAACTTGATGATGTCGACCCTTCGATGAAACCTGGTCGTATAATTAATATTTTTAACAGAGAAAGTTACAAAGGTTTTCTTCGCTGTATCATGAAATTCCACCAAGTAATGCCTGAAATTATTATATTTGTGAAACTGCGTCATCGGTGAGAAAGGCCCCTCAATTTCCGCAAAAACCGATGACAGATTTGTTTCAAATCAATAATTCATATCCAAACAATTTTTATTGTGCAGTAAAACCACAATCCCCTTCTCTCACTCGCTCTGTTCCCTGGGGCATCATTGGCCAACCTGATTTCTGCGCATTTTCAGACCTCCTTTTCGTAATTCGTAAGCTCGTCACTCTCTCGTTTTCAAGAGAATTTATCTTTCAGCCCTCGAGGCCCAAAGCGGTGTTCATGACTAAGGGATCTCCAACATGGGATCGGAGAGATACTACGATCTCTCTCCCGCGATATTCGTGATAGAGAAACGACTAGAGAAAGTTAGTTGTGCCTTAGCTTTCCCATACATAGAACCCGAGTTCAAATTCTGAGATTGGCAGAGATTTTTCTCTTTAAGTACCTACTGATCCCTAAATATTGGTCCCCTCGAGTATTACTCGGGTTCAACATTCAGTCTGTCGGAGAGGACGTAAAACCGTGAACCCCTTGGTTCCTTTCACCGAAAGTAGACCCAGGCAGACGCCGGTTTTCTTTCTACTCTTCCTTTTCTCCCAAGAAATCTTACCTTTAGGCAATACTGTCTAGCAGTCTGTCCATTAGCTACTTAAGTTTTACTCCACTGCCTTCTCCACCATATTTTATAGCGTGTTACATCAAACGAGAGAGAGTGCTCCCTAGACAAGAGATGCTAAGTAAATATCAACTCGGATTTAACATCAGATACCTCCTCATCCCACTCGAAAGTTTTTCTTGCAATTGTTAAATCCTCTGAGGATTCCATGATTTAAAATGTTTTTATTGCCAAAGTCTAACATAATTTTGCAATAGCCTTTGCTTACCAGCACCCCAAAGGAATTGCCGTTTTCAAAATATTTTAAAAGTTCTAAACAAGTAAGACTTGATCCTAAAATTACTCATTACAGAGGTTATTCAATTCATAAGGGAAGAATTCTTCTTCCCACTTCTATTTGAAAAACTCCCGTTTTACTCATGACGACGAACTAATTTGAAATTTACGCGTTTCATTTCTGCATTCAAAAGCTAACAATCTATATCTGCGACCACGGTCACTATATACGTATCTAGTGACTGTGTTTGCGATAGATATAGTAATTTCCGGTATTATTACAAGAGGTGATGTATGTTTTTTTATAAAATTTGTTTTAACGTAGAATGAATAATTGTAAAAACAACAAACTCTCTTTGATTCAGCCTTTAATAAATGGTCGGAATAGTTAATAAAGAAAACACCACACAACCCTTCCCTTTTACCTTAAAAACAAGGAAAAATTGCATAGATGTTAACTCTTCTCTCTGCGGCTCCTAACCTCCTAAAATATCACTGAATTCGGCCCCAAAGCCTAAGGCTAAACACTCAACGAAGGGAGTGAGTAGAACAAGAAATATTCTGGACGAGGAATCAAGCCTGAATGAGTGGATGAGGGGGACCTCAGGCCACCAAGTTTCATGGCGTGGGCAAAAATGTGGGATCTTCGGCTCGTATTCTGTGAGCTTGTTCGCCCACTAGCCTGCCGGAAGGGATCACGTACGAGAGAAAGCCTTCTATCTCCCTCCTCGTACCAATCGCACACACTGCCTTATTCCCATGCTTACGCAGCAGGCAAACGTGTTGCATAGAAAGGGAATCGCTTCGATCGGAAGAAACTACGACGGATTCAGTTTTTTTCTCAGAAAGAAAACTTCAGTCACTGCAAATTACAACAGCTGGAATTTATTACCGCAATACGTAATACTAAACTCGGATGTCGACTTTGGTGTGAATAATTAATATAATTATTTTGTGGTAAAAGTATCCACGAATTCAAACGACATGTATGCTGATTTTCCACATTCTCATATTAAAAGCATTTAAAATACCGCATAGAAGCTAAATAAATAAACTAGTACATTGCTCATAGCATTTATATCCTCTTTAAAAGATTGCCCCCCAGTAACTGCATCTCAGTCTACCACATATTGCTAACAAATTTTACAGAGCAGTTATGAATATGAAGTACTTACTGTGGTATTAGTTGAAAATAACATTGAAAGTAGCTTCCACTTTTGACCTAGATAGAGAGTTTTTACTATAAATAAATGGCCGAATGAAGCCAGAAACCTCCCCGGAACGAATAAATAGCACCAACAAGCTACATGGCTTCAATCCAATGGTGATAATGTCAACCTATATTCTCAAGCATTAATTCAGTACAAAAAGGAATATTTCACTATAAATATCCAATAATATAAACAGCAAACATTAGAGTTATTTGAATCGCATTCTCAGAAAAGAAACACATGTAAGATATTCTGACACATATAAATGTTCTTTAAAATCCAAATTGAATGCAATCAAAGTTTTTCAAAATATTTAAATAGTCTGACATTAAACTCCATAATAAAATCGTCAAATCGCTGCAGTTTTCTCAGTAAATGTGCGCTTCTGCCTTCTCCCTCACTTTCTTTCACAAAGTCACATACAAAATAATTAACCAAAGAAGTTTGAAGGAGGGCTAAGTCTTAAGAAACAATATGTGGATTAGAGGTAGTAGCAGAAGAGTTACAACGTAGAAATAAATGCAGAATAACAGATATGAGGTGTGAACTGGTCAAAAAACTGGTCACCAAACAATTGAATTTAATATTACGAGGAAAAATGAACGAGGGCAGACATAAAACCAAATCAAAAACGATCATTAGCAATCCTGGAACATGATGTCACACATAATTGTTTCGGTGATAAGAGGGAAAGTGAACGGGAAAACCCGCAGAAGATACGTCAAAACATGAAATTTCACTCCATTGCAGAACTAAGTGTTTTGAACCTACCCTGAAGTAGATGACCAGTGATGATGATGTCCCAAGTGTACATCCTCAAATCGCGTACATATATACCCTTTTATTTTCCGCGACGACGGCTTTATTGCTTCACGCAGGTATTTTACTTATACAACGGAGACGTTAATCTGGGTCCAGTCACCCTTTTCTCCTCCCTCGACTTCATCCCAATCCGCTTCAATTGCTCCGGGAGAAAGGGAACGCGAGGCAATGCCCATTCCTCACCCCATTCCGCAACAAAACCGCCCATCTCCACAGATCCTTCCTCCCCACTACCAACTTCCCTAAGATCGTCGCCGTTTCCCGCTGAGAAGGAAGTTAAAAAGGAGAGCAGAGGGTGAAGCGCGCACCGGAAGGGTATTTATTTCCCGTCACGTGACATACGTGAGCTGCGTCAGTAATTTTTCATTAAAACATCATCGCGTGACAAACATAGCGATTGTTTCGCCTCCTCCTCGCACGACCTACCGCTTCCTCCTCCCCTCGAGATCCTCTTCTCCCTCCTCCACGGCTCTTCAACCTCTCCCCGCCAATCCTTCCCTTCTTGAACTCGCCAACCGAAGAATTCCTCGATACCCCTCTCCTAATCTCCTCCCTTTCTTTCGATTGCTTCCTAGGCCCTCGTTGCCGGCGGGATAGCGAAAGACTATTAAAGTGTTAGACACGGTGGTCGAGGAAAGGATTTTGGTGACATAAATCCAAAGGAGGCAGCGAAAATATAGGAAATATTGAAATACCATGCACTCTTAAAGGCTGATATTGGGGGGATGGCAGTGGTTGAGAGACGGAGAGGAAGGAAAAAATTATGATTTTGAAATAAATAAGGAAGTAAGAAGTTGTGAACGTTTTAATTTAGTATCATGAGCAGGATGTCGATCGGCGGCCCAATTTCAAATTCCCGTATGTTTCCCGTATTTCCCGGACGATTATTTGCTGAATTCCCGTATAGGAGATGTCCGTGTAATTTGAACCGGCGTGTAATTCGGACCGATAGCTTTACTTTGTATTCATTAAGGGTAGCAGCATGTTTAGGGTGTAGACGTTTGGGTGTATTTTTGGAATGTCTTCTCTCCAAATTTCAACAATCAAGCCCGGGTCCGTATTCTCGTTTGAAACGCAACCTCGGTTATCTCCCCAGCAACGAAACCGAGGTTGCGTTTCATTGATTTCCTCATTAGAATGTTTACAAAAAGTTAACGCCAGTCCCGAAAAACCTATGGTATCCCTTGGATACCACGAGAGTTTCAGAAAGAGAATAAGGACCGATTGAGGCATAAAGGCTAAGTGAGCGAAATCGTGAAATTCCGTTCCCCCACACAAAGCATAAACAACGAAGACACACTCGAGACAAATACACCCATTGGAATGGCTCTGACCCCTAAGGCGACAGCGAAATATAAAGTCACTTTTGCTAGTTCAAATAGAGAAATTACTCCACTCTTATCATAATTCGTGTAGAAAAGTGCAAATAATTCTTTTTAATGTATCTAAGGATGTTTCTGTGAAATTCAGTCTCATTTTATTTTAATCCTCATAGTGTATTTCGGACCACCGAAGAGCGTGTATTTTTGACCGGTCCAAATTACACTGATAGTTACAAAATAATTCGCCATATGCATTATCTAGTACAACAGGTAAAATAAAGTGATTAAACTTTTTATCTTATTAAATTAGACTTTCGAACCGGATAAGTCACATTATCACGCTGCATTTTTCGACAAAATCGTGCGACGCGAAACCTATTACTGTGGCAAGGGCGACAGACGTTGTGTGTGTGCTGTTTCCACACTTACCGAGTCAGCCTCACGTGCGCTGAAATGACAACCTTGCGCTCAGTGGGTTACGAAATCTTCATGGGCTAAACACTGCGACTCCCGCACTGCTAAGGTCCCACCAACCGAAAATATGGTGATCTTCTGGATCTGTTCATTACAGAGCATTTCTTGAAATTTCCCGGACACTATGCGAATTGCCCGTATATTTCCCGTATTTTCCAGGGTAATGTTAATTTCCCGTACATTTCCCGTATCTCCCGTATCGATCGACATCCTGCATGAGTCAACCACACAAAGATGGGTTTGACGCAGCTCTCCAATTGATTCTCCTATCAGATAACTTCTTCGTTTTTACAGAACTCTTCTCGTTCTACAGTTTAATACGAGCTTTTTATTGAACAGCATACCGCCAGGTAGAGTTCTGCTGAGGCATTTTCATTTTTTTTACTTCCCTGAAGAAATTATTTATATCACCATTTATGACTTCTCGGCCCTAGCTTTCTATATCTACACCATATTCCCGTTCTAAATTCAATATAATTGGTGTAATCACTTTGACGAACAGTTGGAAGATGCTATAAAAGTAAAGCAGTCAAAGGAGAGAAAAATTCTTTGGAATAAAAGCTCGTCTATGATAGTTTTCACGGTCCATCCAAAATCGACTGGTATATTATTGAATAAAATCGATAAATACATACTCTCAAATAATTTTAACTTCTCCCTATTACCCTTCTAAATTCCGTAAATGCTCATTCTGTTTTTCGTTTCCATGGGTTTCTTCACTCGTCGCTTTCTCAACAACCCTTCCGTCACTTCCTGCTTTCACTCGTCACTGAATGCACTATTCCCTTCCCTCATCATTATACTTCTCAGTTAAATCTTCCTATCCAAATTACTTTTCCGCTTATTACACTATCACCATTAATGGTGCCCGTCTCGGTAGGAATGTGTAATAAAGATCCTCGGAAACGGTGTTGATGCGCCTGGAATTGTTTGTGGATGCGACCCACAATTCTTGTATACATTGAGGCGTTGCATACCTAGGATATATATATATCAATATACCTCATGTATAATAGTCACTAGTTGCGACGACATAAAAAACACAACAAATATATATATCAAGTCGTCTCCACCGTTTTCATCAATGCGTATCGTACAAAATTGCTTGTCGGACAAGGATGGAGCCCACTACCTAAATCAGACCCTCTAATTAAGGTTGTGAATCATTTTTCCCAGCTGTATCAAACATACAGCAGAATATCAACATACAATAAAATGCTTAGGAATAGCCAATATTGGCCTATTAATTGAATGCGACAAAAAATTTTTCATCTCCATTTCAAACCTCTATCTGTAATCGAAGCTCAAATACTCAGGCGATCAACATACCAACTCATCAGTGAACAAAGTTTTTTCTCCTGCACTGAAATATCATATTTCAGTTCACCGAAATGTTATATTTCAGTTCACCGAAATGTTATATTTCAGTGCTCTGAGTTACAGTTTCAGTTTAAATAATAAAACTTGGGTATTACAAGCAAGATTTTCTTCATAATTTTGTCAAACCCATATTTAAAACACACTGATGAGCGATGACAGAATACATTAGTTTTATTAACTCACCTTACCTCAGTAAAGAGACGAGTAGTTTATAAATCATTCTTACTTTAATAAATTAAGATACCCACTTATTAAAAGATTATTTAGAACAATTTTGAGAAGAGTGAGTAAAATACACAATTTTAAAAAGTAATAGTATTATTTCAACTCGCGGCCATTAAAAAGAATTTCTGATGGAAATAAAGATATATGTAATTTGAAAAGAAAACTTAACTTTGTCATTCCACATAAATTTATTAAAAAATGACCCAGGTTTTGATGTCCAACATCATCATCAGATGATGATGGTGTTGGACGTTGAAACCCAGGTCGTTTGTTAGTAAATTTATGTGGAACAACAAAGTTTTCTTTTCAGTCATAAGTACCTAGATTCCATAAATTTATGCCTGTAACTACCAGTTAAACATATAATTTGTTTGTAAAATATTGAACGCATTGAATATTTTGCGCTTAAAATATTTATGTTGGATACTGCCCACTGATAAACCTCAAAATTAATTTCTTCTTATAGGGAAGGTAACAGGTGAGATACAAGAAGACAAATATCACTTTCCCCCTGCCAACTGTTCCTAGTTCAACCTCAAATTTCTAGTTCAGCACGATAAAACTGCAAACAGCTCAGGAAAAGAAAATAGCACCACTAACTACCCAGGATAAATAAATTTCAAGTCATATAAGGCCATCACCGATGAAAAAAACCTCAATGCTTACTCAATAGTCTCTTAAAAAAATCTGATTAACTACTTTCAGACCATTTTTTTTAGACTGAACTGGCATTCGTGCCCATAATATGCGGTCTTAAAGTAGAATGAAAATAAAAATGGAAATGATAAAGTGAAATACATTGTCAGATAAATGGCAGGTTGAGCAATTAAATAGAGAACATTAAATTACCTATAGATTCCAAGAAAGTCCGAAGGTCACAGGATTCTTCAGCTGATATCCCATTAAGCAATTGTCTCTTGATTCCTTCAGCTTACTTGATCCCTTTGGTGAAGACTTCTATCATGCATTTATGCCAATTACATGAAGAGTACACATTGCACACCCAAATTAATACTTCACATGAATGATTACTGTGAAATCAATTTGCCTATTTTCATTGCATCTGAGGTCCCCTTCCCCCTTGACATTTTGCTGAGACATTTTGGGTTCATTGCAGGTAAACTTGCAGATGGAGTGGTATTTTCTGGCCTGTAGAACATTTTGTAATATTCTGGTAAATTTCAAAGTCCATTGAGGTCTTATACTAATTAGTGTCATAAATATTAATGTGGTTAATAATAATAAATCATATGATGTTTTTTCAACCTATTATTTTAATATAAACATATATATATTTATTATTATTATTAAAAATATATAAAATAATAATAAAAGGTCTTTATTGGGACAAAACTGTCCCTTCTGCCATCCAACCCTAGTAATACTTCCAATGATTGATACTCTAATATATGATAATAATTAGATACAGTTCAGAATTTGATCAATCATGAATCATGCAACTGACAGTTATTGCTCTGATGATGAAATGACAGAATGAAGGTGTGTAGACCTGCCCTTAAGCACAAAGACACAATCAAATTTATTGGTCAATAAATTGAGAAAATAATATGCACAATATCAGGTAAAAAATTGGGCCATATGTTCTGCAAGACAGATATCAATATTGGAACCAATATTAGTCATAACAATTTTTTTTCTATCCTGCAAGAGCACACCCGATTATATAAAAAAAAAGAATATGGGAAGATGTTGGTTAATTGAGCACGGGAAGGAAGATAGTGATACAAGTATTATTTATAATTATAAGCATTACAAGTGTCTCTATACGAAATTTGAAGCTTAAAGCTGCCTAGAGATGAATGCTTAAGAAGCAGCAATGTTTTACCAGAAAGTTCAATGAATTTTACATCATCAAATGTGTTCAGTCAACTGCAAACGTACTATGAATATACTAAAGATGTAACAATCCCAAGCCATGACAATAAATTACTCATTTAAAAGCATTCAAAATTAAAGTTCAAGTTGCAGTACATACCAAAGAATACATCAACATATTACCTAACAGTAAAATATGACGTTTGGAAATAAACGGCTCTCATTGGTGGTCGCATCTACCTATCCCAACCAGCTACCTCCCCCTTCCCCAGATGATCACCTGAGACACCATCAGCCAGTCTCTCACGAACTGCGAGTCTGAATGCATACCCTGATCCCCACGGAACCTCACAGTGGCAACAAGGTGGGATGACTAATGTAGTAAGGTGCATTGAGTAAATGTCGTTAGATGATAATTTTTTCCAAGAGTACCTAACGTCAGTGAAAATTTCAGTTTACATGTCTCTAATTGGCAATATGAGAAGCTTTGATAGCTCAGAAGAAACGTGGACTACATATGTTGAGTGATTTGAACTGTTCGCAGACTGTAATAATATAAGTGACAGTAAAAAAGTAAGTGCCCTTTCAACAGCAATGGGTATCTGAACTTATAATCTATTTAGAGATTTAATCACCCCGGACAAACCATCTCCAAAGACATACTCTGAAATTGTGGAGATTATAC
The DNA here is from genome assembly GCA_933228895.1 of Platycnemis pennipes. Taxonomy (NCBI): domain Eukaryota; kingdom Metazoa; phylum Arthropoda; class Insecta; order Odonata; family Platycnemididae; genus Platycnemis; species Platycnemis pennipes. The sequence continues at coordinate 71,592,627 of OW121856.1, read as the reverse complement.
GCAACCATCTCCACCCTAAACTTTCTTTCCTTACTGAACGCTATAAGTTTAGCAAAAGGGACCAAGGGGAACATGAAACCATGGCTGAATACATAGTTCAGTTGAAGCAGTTGTCAAAGTATTGTGACTTTCGAGATAAACTTCCCGAATCTCTCTGGGATAGGCTAGTGAGCAGTATTCATGACAATTCCATCATGAAGAGGTTCCTGGCGGAAGAAAATCTCATGTTTGAGAAAGCAGTGCAACTGGCAACCTCAATGGAAGTAGTTGAAAATATGCAGCGTCCTTGGCTCAACACCATCGGCCATCAGCATGCAGTGAAACTGGGCCGGACAGCGGAATCGGGCAGACCCAGGTTGGCAACAAGGCAAGACCGACAGGAACCTAGCACAGCTGGTGCAAGAGCTTCCGAGTCCCCGAAGCAGTGCTGTTGTTGTGGCAAAGAGGGTCACTATACCAGTGTATGTCATTTTCGGGAATGTGTGTGCAATTTTTGTGGCAAGAAAGGTCATTTACAATACACATGTAGATCTAAAGGTAAGGGTAAGCCCCAGTTTAAAAAGAGGCCAAACAATTATCAGCATTACGTGGATCAAAATGTACCTGGAATAAGTGGAAATGTGAACAATGAGGATAATGATATTGCTAATTTATTTCTAATGTTATCAAAGTCGAGTTCCCAACAGAAGGTTGAACCTATCAAACTTAATGTAACCATGGAAGGGAAAGTAGTTAACTTTGAGATTGACAATGGAGCTTGTGTTTCAGTAGTGTCAGAAAGATGCTATAAAGAACATCTTAATCACATTAAACTACAGCCCACTGATTTAGAATTAAGTTCGTACACGCACCAACAAATAAAACCAGTAGGAAAACTGGTATTCAGTAGGAAAAATTAATGTTCAGCATGGTTCTAAGGTAAAATGTTTAGAATTGTGTGTAATTTCTAATGGTGCAAATCCCCTAATGGATAGAGTGGATAAAAGAATTGCAAATAGTTAACATTAACATTAATATTACTACTAATGTGAACAATGTAAGTATGGATGTAACAACATCAAAACTGGTAAATGATTTATTTTGTGAATATCCTGATATTTTCACTGATCAATTGGGTAGTTACAAAGATGGCCCAGTTAATTTAAAACTTAAGCAAAATTGTACACCTAAGTATCATAAACCTAGGCCCATACCTTTTGCTTTAAGAGACAAAGTGGAAAAGGAATTAGAGAGATTGGTAAATGAGGGAATCCTCTCTTTGGTACCTACTAGTGAGTGGTGTACACCGATTGTTCCAGTATTGAAAAGAAATGTCAAATTCGCCTTTGTGGTGATTTTAAGATTTCTCTCAACCCCTTTTTAGAGATAGACAGACACCCAACTCCAAGGATTGAGGACTTGTTCACAGTTTTGCCAAAAGGAGAGAAGTTTTCTGAAGTAGATTTATCTCAAGCATATATGCAGCTCAAGCTAGATGAGGAAAGCAAAATGTATTGCACTCTAAGTACCCACAAAGGACTCTTTAGGTATAATCGCCTTTGTTATGGTATTCCATCGGCTCCAAGAATTTTTCAAAGAGTGATAGAACAACCTCTTCAAGGCATCACAGGCGTAGTTTGTTTTCATGATGATATTCTAATCACGGGTCAAAATACTAATGAATATATGTCTAGACATAGATTAGTCTGTAAAAGTCTAAGGGAAAATGGTCTAACCATTACCAGGGAAAAATGCCAGTTCTTCTGTAATAGACTGGAATACCTTGGATTTGCAATTGATAAGCAAGGTCTCAGCACTGATAGTAACAAAGTAAAAGCTATATTTAATGAACCTGTGTCAAGGGAAGTCGCGCAATTAAAAGGTTTTTTGGGACTTTCGAATTATTATTCCAAGTTCATACCTAATGTATCAACAATTCTTGCTCCAATTTACAGGTTACTTAGGAAAGATGCAGTATTTGATTGGGATAATGCTTGCGGCAAAGCATTTAAGATCATTAAGGAGAAATTGGTTTCAGCTTGGGTACTAACACACCATGACCCCAATCTCCCAATTGCACTGTCATGCGATGCTGTTCCTATGGAATTTCAAGTGTGATAAGCCATATGTATCCTGACGAGACAGAATGGGCTATATATTTTGCTAGTACAGTTTTAAATTTGGCTGAACAGAAATATTAACAAATTGATAAAGAGGTGTTAAGCATTGTGTATGGTGTAAAAAGGTATAATCAATATTTGTGGGAAAGAAAGTTTTTGTTGTGCACTGATCACAAACCACTTTTGGCTATTTTGGGTCCAAAGAAAGGACTACCAGCATTTGCAGTGGGCAGATTGCAGCGTTGCTTTATTTTTACCTGGTATGAATATGATATATGTTATGTTAAGTCAGGAATCAATGGTAATGCTGATGGCTTATCTAGATTGCCATTAAAAGATGAATACTCTGTACATGATGATTTAAATATTATGTTGGTACTCATTTAAATTATATTGTGGAGAATGAAACTTCTATAAATTTCAATGATGTACATCGGGAAACACAGAAAGACCCTGAATTATCAAAAATCTATGGTTATGTGATGCATGGTTGGCCACAACTGACAAATGAGAATATGAGAGCATATATGCAAAGGCAAAATGAGCTCACTATTGAGCATGGAATTTTGATGTGGGTATATAGAGTAATTATTCCTAAATCGCTGAGAGAAGCAATGCTTTTAAAATTCATTGTGGACATTTGGGAATAGTAAAAATGAAGTCCTTAGCAAGATCTTACTTACGGTGGCCATCAATATATAAGGACATTGAATTATTGGCTACAAGTTGTTCAGCTTGCCTTTCTCAAAGAGAAAACCCCTCCAAATGTCAACTCCACATATGAGATTTTCCACCGAGAGTATGGCAAAGGTTACATAAGGATTTTTTAGGCCCCTTTTAAGGACATTTATTTTTGATCGTGTTAGATGCTAACAGTACCTAAGTGGTTAGAGGTAGAAATGGTACCTTCTACTTCCGTCAAACAAACTATTGAGAAGTTGAGGATGATGCTTGCTGGATTAGGCTTGGCAGAATTGGGAGTTACATACAATGGCCCTAGTCCTTTTGATTCAGAAGAATTGGGAGTTACATACAATGGCCCTAGTCCTTTTGATTCAGAAGAATTTTCAATTTTTTAAGGCAAATGGGATAAAACACATATTTAGTCCTTATCATCCTTCTTCCAATGGCCAGGCAGAAATTGCAGTAAAACTTATAAAGAAACGATTAAAATGTGCAATATTTGAGCACCAACATTTAAATATAGCCCTGAGTAGATTTCTTTTATCATACAGAAATGCAATACATAGTACAACAAGTGAAAGTCCAGCAACATTAATGTTTAATCGCTCCCAAACAACTCGCTTATATTTAATATGACCATGCATCGAAAATACTGTATGGATTAAACAGGGTTGACAGATGAAGTATGCAAAGGGATGAGCTGGCAAGGGCCGGTTCCAGCCGAGATCCGGTTGGTCCAGAGCCAATCATACCTATTGCTTCGTCGGTAGGGATGGCGGAAATTAGAATGTGGGGGCTAGCCCGGCATTCTGAGATCTGGCGAGTGGCACCAGGCCTTAGACAGGCCAAACTGCATATTGGAGAGCCTAGACCTGGGCCTGCCAGAAGACTCCTGTCATTAAACAGGGGTCAACTACGGACGGTAGTGGGTCTCCTCACGGGGCACTACCAGGTGATGAGGCACCTGCACCTCCTGGGAATCGTAGATTCCCCCAGATGCAGGTGGTGCGAAGAAGGGGACGAAACCACATCCCACATACTATGCGAGTGCCCTGCGGTGATGAGGACTCGAAACAGGTACCTGGGTTCCCCATTTTTGGAACCCAGGGAGGTAAGGGAAATCCCCATCGGGGACTTGCTGGCCTTTAGCAAGGCGGTTGGCCTTTATGGGTGACTTCTCCAATAGGGTGGTTGGCACAATGGACCAATAGGTCTAAGTGCTCCAGGGCCTCCGTTACGAGGAACTCCACCACTATTTCAATCTATCTATGCAAAGGGAAGTAAAAGAAGACATTTACAAGTTGGGCAATCAGCATTAGCCAGGGATTATAGAGGGAAAAATAAGTAGATAAAAGGGCAGATTATCCATCTATGGATAATCTGCCTAATCTACAGATAGGTCCTGTTATGTATCTAATCCAGCTTGAGTCAGGATTGACTTGGAAACCATATATCGATCAGTTAGTTGGGTTACAGGAGGAAGTTGAGTTGGGTATCCCCAGTGAAGACAGTGTGCTTTCACCAGTGGAGCGAGAGGTTAGTACTCTTCCTCCCACTGCAGGGTTGGCACCACCTCCCCCATCTCCTAGTCATAGTACCCCACAAGTGGACACACACTCTAGTATAACATCAGAAACACACTCTGATATAACATTGGATAGGGGTAGTCCCCCTCTACAACAAAGTGATGATCCATCACAGGGTGTGAGAAGATATGCTACAAGTATTCGAAGGCCAGTGGACAGACTGAATTTTTGAATTACTTTGATTAATTGAACATTGAAAGATTTTGGTTCATATCTGGTTCATATTTGTTTTATTATTGTTCTTGAGTTATATCTGTCTGATGTATTAATTGTTTTGAAACTATTATTTTTGTTAATTTATTATGTAAAAAAATGTAAGTGAATGGAAAAATTAAGTAAGATGCTGTTTGCAACAATTACTTGCAATAGTTAAGAATCTACCTGTAAAGATCTGATCATATATATTTTCATTGATATTGTTTCAAGCTACCGCAAAGAAAAACATTTGCTCAGACAATACTGAGGCATTATTCAAAATGAAAAAATTGCTATGCAAAGCCTCTGAGCCTGACATTATAGTCTATTTGATGATACAACATATTCCACTAAACAGGGATGCTTTTATTCTCTTAGAAATCAAGTACATATTTGCAGCTTTTAGGGACCCATGACAGGCATGATGGGAATCCTTTAAATCGATTTCATCCCAGGTCTATCAAAGGTACAATGTGTCAGTAACTTTAAACAACTTTGGTGATAGCTGACTTTGAGTAAATTGCAACAATATCATTATAAATCATAAATCTTGCAATTTTGCATTTTTGCCACTTACTGTATCTAAACAAGTAAATGGCTCAGTATACACTTAATAAAGATGTTATCTCCACAAATACAACCATATAAGTCCCACTCAGAGTTCAAAGATGTCTTCCAAACTATTTGATCAATATTTCATAGCCCTAATACATACCACCTCTTGGTAGTAGCTCTTTGAGTTCACTTTAGCACAGTTAACTACATCAGCAAAAACTCAATGGCATTGGTCTTCAATGCCAGTTTGACATCAGCAATGATAATATATATCAATTTGATTTTCTGTCTCTTTCATCAGGCAATGAGCTTTGAGCAGGACCTCTGCACCTAAGTGGAGTCTCGATTATCCCTCATATCATTATTATCTCCCATGAGCATATAAACATATCCTTTTTTGTTCCTTGAACAAGAAGTGCCATGGGATGATGTATTAGCTCTCGCATCGACCAAAAATATTTGCAACTATACAGCACACATTTTTTATTGCATTTGAGTCAAAACCATTTACTTGCCAACGGATTGTTTATAAATTACAGGAAATTTCAAGTTGATGAATATAAAATTAGATTTTCCTATGAATTTTCTTTTCTGAAAGGCTACATTTTTGCAAAACATCCCTGTGGGATATCTTCCCAGTACAGCTAAAATATTAGTAACACTATAAGGGTTAAACAAGATTCCACTAAGATCATAGAGCATATTTTCCTTTTTAACATTCAGCTAAAATGGCAGCTGAAATACTTTGTTAATAAGAAAAGAAATGTTTCCAAGAGAGCATTAATTTGTGTGGCAATTAGAGAACACTCCATTAGAAATAATTGGATAGACAGTATATTTTAAACAGACCAAACTTATACCAAGTAGGGTCGAAATTATTTCTCCTATTTGAATCCAAAAGTGATGAAAATAATATGGTACATACAACTGTTACAGAGTTACATAAAGGGTAATGTGTAGAACTCAGTGTTTCATTTAAGAGTGGTAGTAGATATTGATGATTTGAAGGGAAAAAAACATTTCGAGATGACCAAAGCTCCTTAATGATACAGGTACGGCGTTATTTATTTGTTGCACTGGAAGAAAGCTAAGCATAAGAAATGAAAAGAAAAATGAAAGTACCATATATTGCAGCATACAAGACACACTGACATAAAAGATGCCCCACCCATTCTGTAAGATAAGTTGAGGCCAAAATTTCACATATAAGACCCTGGGGTGATTTTTTAGCCATGTATTTTTTTTAATGGGGTGTTATACAACATAAAATATGGTAATTGATTACTTTTGAATGATGACATCATACAGATCATATTTCTAGGTTCACAGAATTAATGAAGTGCCATTTTGTTAATTATGTATTTATGAAACAGCTGTTATTTTATTGATGAAATTTTGATTAAATGAACAATAAAACCTTTTCCATTTTTCCTCCAGAGAACATATTCTAAAAATGGGACAAAGCAATGATACATAACAGTTCTGCCCTCTTCAAGCACAATGAATCATATTTACCCCAAGGTAACAAGCATATGCACTGTATCCTTGGGAGCAATGCATAATTTTTACCTAGTTTTAAGCTACAAATGCATTTTCAAAATCAAACACATTGACAGTTATTTTTGGAGTAATCTTCCTTCTGAGAAACCATATAATTGGTTGAATGCAGTTAAAAAGCAATTGCAGTCCAATTGTTATCAGTTTGTTTCACTGGATTGGATATGTCATTCAGCAGTAAGGTATGCTAAAAAAGGCGATTCATTTTTTTAAACTAAAATTCACCAATAGCCCTCATGACTAGTGACATACAACCTTCTGCCACACACCTTTGTGACAGATTGCAGTTGGAATTGTGAATGTAAAATTTGAGTTTTACTGATATCCAAAGTGACGCCAACTTTAAGGTAAAGTAAGTATGAGAATATAAACCTTCAACTCAGCCATGGTGAAACTTTGAATTGATCAAAAGATATTTTGAAGCAAATGTAATCACACTCCTTTTATGTTATGATAACGTATAGGAAGAGTAAGCCATAGCAACACTTCACAGGTCTTTATGAAGCTCAAAAGCAGCAAATCTAAAAACAAGTAAGGCAAACTATGCCTTTCTCTAACTCAACTAAAATACTATGGGTTATTGTCCAGAATATTTTCTTTGGATCAACAATATTCATCAACCCAATTCTTGGAGACAAACCTAAAGGCTTAGGAATAACTGAGAAATGTCTGCATAGGAATGTGAAAGAAAAAAAATGACTCCACTTAAATCATCTACTGAAGATAGAAGGATAAAATTGTTATAAAGGTAAAAGGATTAAAATGGCATAAAAAATAACTATCATAGAAAAATAAAATAGGAAGTGAGATTCATAAGAATTAGTGGAAACCATTGAAATCCATTTGTCTCAAATAATTTCAAAAGTTGCTGGTATTAGTGAAGAGGCTCCATATGGGAGACATAAGGCACCTAGTAAGGGTACATTGTCATTAAAATCCATTCCACATTCTTGATACGGGAAAAAATCTTCATTTAAATGAAAGGTACTTACTTTAGGAAGTATATTGTTGAATTGTCGTGACTTATTACCAGTCAAACACTTTTGAGAGCAATTGGGCCCAGAGATTAACTCCTTCATATTTGTCCTTTCCTGTATTCTACCATCAATTTTTAAATGTTTCCTCACATAATCTTCATTTTCAGATGCAGCAAGAAGATTTTCAAGAGTGTTTCGAAGGCACTTTTCTCTTTTTGGGTCCATCTTCCCTAAATTATTTCTTGATGTGTCAGCTACTGACAGTGTTCCAAGCAAATCTTCCAAAACACGGCAATCAGCATCCATTGGTACTTCATGCAATTCTATTGATTCCCCATTGCTACCATAATGTCCAGACTCCTTAAATACCTTGCAGCAACTCTTCCTGTAAATCATTTCACTCGAGTCCTTTTGCAAAACAGTATCTTCAAAACTTTCATCTGCAGCATTTTGATCCTTTTTCTTTATATCAACTCTAAATATGCTAGCTCTTCTCTCGATCAAGCAAGAAGGACTAGTTTTACTATCCACCTCTCTCCAGCTTTCAAGTGTTTCTGACTCATCTTCTGCAACTATTATATCTGCGCATCCAGAATCCTCAACTTCATCATGTTCATTAATCAGATACATGCCAAAATTTTTGGAGGCATATTCCTTGCTCAAATTGGGACAATCAGTTGTCCTATGGCCACAATTGCTTTTGTGATTTTCTTGTGAGCTAATGTGCTTCAGGTTCAATTCATTATCTTCATTCCACATAGCATGCAAATACTTCCCTCTTTTGCTTTTATTCTCTATTTCGCATGCATTAGTACAGTTATTAACCTGGCCAATGGACTTCAGGCACTTAGAATGACACATTCTGCAATTGTCACTGTCATGAGGGATGTTGTCACCTACAAGGGTCATGCAATGATTCACTTCAGCGTTTTCAGCAGTTTTTGATTTATGCACAGCTACATATGATGAGTAACTATCTTCTTCATTTTCACTAGAGGCACAAAGTTGAAACAAAATGCTCCTTGCATTTTTGTCAGAAGGTGATTTTTTCTTCTTAGTTTTCCCTTTGATAGTTTTTTTATTCATACGCCCCTTTCTGGGATTAGATGATTTTACTGGACTGCTTGAGGCTAAATCTCTATTTTTGGAAATGCTACCAAGAGACCTACAAGTTACCTCACTATTGTTTACTATTACAGGACTACAATTTTCACCAGTGCAATCCGTAACTGCTAACGGCCGCACTTTCAAAACTGCCTTGGGTGGTTCATCATGCACCTCCGGTATACTTTCAATCACCGTTGTTACATGTGAGGGGTATTTTTTCCTCCTTTCAGGTCTGGTTAATTCATTGAGGCCATTTTTATGGTGCTCTCCTTTTGGAATTTCATTGGACTTTACACAGTGCCTATAGGTTCGGGAACAGGTGCTATGATGATAAACATTCAACCCTGAAGTAGATTTATGAGGAATCTGGGCTTCCTTATTTGAGGATCCTTTCTTTTGGCACTTTACCGGCTTCGCTGAAAGATGTGCCTGTGGAATCAGAGAAAAACATGTGAAATTATAATTAGTTTTACTAGAAAGAGATTATCACATTAATTTACAAGATAAAATAACCCTTTCCGATCCTATGTCACACCACCTCCAGCATTAGGATTTTTCCACTCTTCTCCAATGTCAAAGGATGTTCGACACATATTTCTTTGTTTGTTCTTGTTTACCTGCTCCAGTGTTTGTGCTTCAGTTCACATTTCTTTTGTCATTTCCTCTCATACTTGAGAACATTTTTTACTCTAGCCTATATTTTCCACAGATTGTACTGCACTTTTTCATTTAAAACTATTGTATCATTACAAGTGACTGACCAATCTACTTTCCATCCTAAATAAATAATAGCTGGCCAAAATGTGAGTGACAGACAAATTAAGTTGGAAACTGTTAATAATAACTAATATAAAAGCTAATTTTGTTGCATTAAATAATTTTTAATCATGATTTTTCTGGTAAAAATGTTAGAAATTAAATTAAAAATGGATTCTCACTATACTTGTATTAAAAATATGGAATCAATAATAGCTACAATCAATTAAATTCATTCATTATGAAAAAATCTATGCAGCATAGCATGCTAAACTTGACTGGGAAATGTATGCAGAACACACTGTACGTCAGTGGTAATATTATTTACGTCTAAAACTGAATAAGTATACTCTAAAGGCAGGTTGCTCCAAGTCCAGTAATGACCTCATGTCATGCTATGTAACGTCACAAATTTCAGCTGTTATACTAATGAAATGTGACCTAAAGCCAGGAAACCAGAGGCCACATTATATTTGTCAACAACGCGCCTGCTGCATCAGCATTTGATATTTTTCAGTGCACAGCAAATCAGAACTCTCCTAGGTATGACTCTCAGTAGTCAGTGGTTGGTTAGTTAATTACTCTGGGGAGTTAACGTTATTTGCCCCATTTAGGATAGATGGGTAATTGGGCAGATGTACAGTTTTTCAGTTAACAGAGGAGAGTGGAGAGAAAGAGGAAGAGTAAAAAGTGTGTTGCATTAGCCTGCTCTGAAGTGCCAAGGGACCAAGGTTTAACATCCCATCTGATGTAAGAAGTTCAGTACTAGACATGCTCTCCACATAGCGCTCATGTAGGGACTGGTATTACAATGAAAAATTTCAGTTTTTGCTGGGATTTGAACTTAGACCCTCAGGATACCCTAGTACTCTAGCAATGTCACCAAGCCTATCCCCATGAAAATAATATGTATACAACTGGTTCATTCGTATAGACATGAAGTCTTACAGCAAAACAGCACAAGTGTACCACAGTACTTATTTGATTAACAGTTCTGACGTTTGCCTTAAGGGGCCGTGATACATAGCTGTTTTTCAGACCTATTTTTCAAGGAAGATTGCTCCAACAGGAAGCTAGATATCGGAATGGGGTTTTCAGTAATTAAAAGAGAAAGTATCAAACTATTACTCTATAATCCTAGATTTTACATAATAAGCCTTGTTAAAAATATATCTCGATGTAAAAATAGACCTTTTTGTTGCAAATATTGGGAGACAGAGGGGCTATTTTTTTAACTTTCGTTATTATAGAGTACAAGATTCAAGCTTAGTCTGTTGGATCCTTGAAAATTATTAATTTTTATTAAAAGACACGCTGCTGAGATATTCTGAAAGTAATTTATGTTTTTCGCCAACTCCAGCCCAGGGATACGCCTCTAGCAACGTGCAAATCACGAAACAGTTCACACATTCTCCGCCTACTGCGCTACTCAAAAAGTGGCACGATCCCTCTATCCTATATCCTAAAACGGTAACCTTGAGGTGTTGGAGCAAGGGGGAAGGGAAAGTGAAGGCGGGCGGGAAGCAGAGGCGAGTGAGACGGAGTGTCTGCTTTACTGACGGGTTATTTCTTGAGTCTCAGCTTAGGTTGTCGCTCTCGGGGTGTCTAGTAACTGTCAAACTGACTAATTGTCAAGTCTCGAAATTTCATCGGAAGCGTACCGATATCGGAAAATTAAAGTAGGCAGTCGCTTGACATTTTCGATGGCGAGGAAAAAAAGAAAGGGTGAATTTTTGGCCAAGCGGAGGGAAGAAAAAAGGTAAATATTGTCATTTTTTGTGAAAACACTATCTTAATGTAATGATATATTCATGTGTAAGTATGCAAATTTCTATTATTCGAAACAGGCGTCTCAAAATAATGGGAACAGAGTCGCACGTAGGAGGAACTTCTTGCGCTATTGAAGAAACCCCGTCCAATATTGACGATTCAGTAGCTGATGAAACTTTGTATGATTCATTTGACGATATGGCAATTGCCGAAGAAGGGAAAAACGAAGGTTTATCCGGTGGAGTAACGGGAAGAAGAATTATCGACTTAAAATATGCGACAAATCGGTTTCCAATTTACTGAAAAGGTTTAACCTAAATTTCAACCTGCGTTCTGATAGTAATTCCCAGCCTAGTTCTTCTATTAAACTCGTAACACTTATACAATTATCATAGCGGCCTTTAACAAATCTAGTGGATCTTCTTTGCACACGCTCTAATTCTTTTATCATACCTTCCTCGTACGGATCCCATATACTAGCGGCATATTCTAAATGAGGCCTGACAAGTGTAAAATAGCTTCTAGTACTCTCTCATCGCATTTGCCTAGAACTCTTTTTACGAATCCTGATATATGGTTTGCTACACTAGTTATTTCCCTGATGTATTTCCCCCACAGCATGTCTTCAATGTTGGTGACGCCTAAGTATTTAATAAATTCTACGTTAGATATTTTCTTTTCTTTGATGCAATAATTTTTCTGGGGAAAGTTATTCTTTTTCCCAAAGTTCATTATCGCGCATATATTCAAATTTAATTCTAGCTGCCAACTATCACACCAATCATCAATCGCATATAAATCCTTAGCTAAAGAATGACTATCCTCTTAATTTCTTATTTCCTTATACACTACTGCATCAGAATAAATACGTAAATATGAAGAGATTAGCCGACAGGACTCAGTGGAGAGCTGCGTCAAACCGATCTGAGGATTGATGACCAATGATGACTGCTGCATCATCGGCAAAAAGACGGAGCTTGCTATTTTTAGCTACTGTATTCAAGTCATTTACGGAGAGAAGAAATAAAATTGGGCCTATCATGCTGGGGAACACCCGATGTAACTTTTGCTTCGCCTGAGGTGACACCATCTAATACCATTCATTGAACGCGTTCATGTAGGAAATCTCCTATCCAGCCTACCATATTACTATCTATCCCGTATGATGCTAACTTCGCGAGTAAATTACAGTGGGGAACCTTGTCAAACGCTTTTCTAAATTTAAAAGCGCTGCGTCTACCTGTACGTTACCTTCTCCGGAAACTAAAATATCATGAACGAAAAGACCTAACTGATTTTCGCAAGACCGTCCCTTTTTGGACCCATGCTTATTTGTTATCAATAAATCCTGGCTATCGAGGTGTCCCCTTATTGATGTAACTATCATATGCTGTATAATTTTGCACGACAGTGACGTTATTGATATTGGTTTATAATTCGATGGATGTTCCCTATCGCCACTTCTAAAAATTGGGATCACGTTTGCTATCTTCCAGTCTTTGGGAACCGCGTGTTCTTCGAGGGATTTGTTAAATATTACTTTAAGATACGGTGCCATTTCGAGAGCTATTTCTTTATACACACGAGCAGGAATTTCATCACGACCTGAGCTCTTGTTCGGGCTAACATTTTTAGTAAGGATACGATTCCGTTATAAGATACAATTATCGATCGGGGGCATTATTTGTTGAAATCGGTCTGGTATTGTTTCGAGCAAACTACGCTTAGATTGATTAAAAACGCTCTGGAAAAATAATTCAACAAATTAGCCTTATCTAAATATTTCGCCCCTATACCCTTTCAAGGAATTAACCGTTGAAATTTTAGTTCCCTGTACTTCCCTAACATATGATCAAAATGCTTTCGGATTCCCTTCTAGTTGTTCTCCAAGTACTTTTCTCTTGAAACCACTTTACGCTTTTCTAAGGGCTATTTTTGTGGCTGCTTTATATGTAACGTTCGATAATTTTTGTAGATCGCTATTAGCTACATTTTTCTTAGTTTCGCGTGGATAACTCGTTGTCGTTTTAAACATTTTTTTAACCTCCACGTTGTACCACCCTGGTTCCCTATTCTCACTCTTATACTCACTCACCGTGTAATTTGGAGGAACTCTTTCCATGTCTGCATCACTATTTTTTCTGATGTTTAGAATTTTTCAAAAGAAGTCTGTAAGTCACGTTAAAATCTGCTTTACTTAAAAGGCAAATCTTTCTTTTTAATTTTACATTTTTTCAGTATTGAGGGATAATTTAACGTGTACTACCTTGTGGTCACTTATTCCATCGACATTTTTAACTTCAATAACTTTTTCATGGATGTTTGAGGCAAGTAAATCGAGAACATTCTCCCTTCTATTATGCAAATTTACTATTTGATGTACTGCGTATTATGCGAACAGGTTAAAAAATGACGAGCAGATTTCTTTTTCCCTACCCCCAGACTAATGACTACATGTTTTCCAATCTATCGATGTTGTATTGAAATCTCCACCTTTCAATAATCTGTCGTTCGTTGGTATGAGAATTAATGTGCCTGATCTGTTTCTCGAGTTCTAATACTGAGTGTACATCGGAATGGGGTGGTCTGTAGTAGGCACAAACGTATATTACTTTCAAATTACCACATTTAGACATTAACACGTGCAAGCCAAGCTACCAGCTGAGACCACCTCCTATTTGTTGCAGTTCTTACGGCTAAACTGTTGTCACAACAACCAATCAACGCGGCTACCCTGAAAAATGAAGTCTATTCATGACTTGGACCGCGGACGCGTTCTCCTGCAGCTACGAACCCCACTAGGACCAGACCGGCTCGGTTCTTAGAAAAACGTAGCGAACGCATTTCCGCGAATTCCACGTTGCCACATGGTATAATGTGGAGTCTGCCAAACAGTTTGGTCCCATCGTATGTTGAAATGGCAACATTGCGTCTAGTGGTCAGCAATGGAAAACTCCGCGTACAGAGGGGATGAGAGGGAAGGGTCGTTATTGCCTCATCACCCCTGCGCAAAGAATTAAAGCGTAGAGGAGACACTGAAAAAAAATATGGCTGGTTGGGTAGGCGCCGACTCTGGTAACTCTACCGGTCGACGGAAAAACTATCTCCATCATCTCAGCACTCGAAAGCGAAAAAATAATCATGTACCACGGCGCCTTAAGGGTTTTGATGCAATTGTTCTGCAATAATACATGTGTCAACTTTCTACAGAGAGCCAAACAGATGTCTTGCCTCACTAGCAAAATATAACTTCCACAGCAATCCAAGTTTTTACCTTAATATGCAATACAAATAAACAGGGACATAATTATGTCAGCGAGTTGAAATGTATATGCATTTGAAGCTGATAAATTCACATATAAGCTTGTATCAGTTTCCTAATCAATCAAATTCCATTTCAGTAGCACACCACATAGGTGAACTTGAAATTCATATAAAATAAATATAACACAAATTAACACGTTGACAACTCATCACAGAAATCTGTTTGGTCAGCTGAACATTGACGATGTTGAAGTCCGTGGTTTTACTAAAAATGTCTTCATTACACAAGACTTGCACTTAAGTCATAACCATTACAGCATTTGGCTTAGGTTCGAAAAAAGCACATTGCAGGACCGTCAAAAAAATTAAGAACATATTGTTTTGCTGCCAACTTAGGGGAGTAGAATACACAATTTTTTTTCATTACCAACATCAACATCTCCCCTTAATAAAAAAGGCAAAAAAAATTATTACTCTCAATACAAAATACAATAAATAAGGCAAAAAAATTATTACTCTCAATACAAAATACAATTTTATCACATCTCCTGTGGCATTACATTTCTAAATTTAGTAAATTTCACAGAAAAAAAGAGGCTTTGTGAAAATGTCAGTTAATTGTTCCCCTGAAGTACAATATTTCAGAGAAAACAAACCATTTCTATATTGTTCACTTAGTGAATGGTATCACACCTGTCTGTGTTTACTATTTCTAGACATTTGACCAGATTTAATCATCTTAATAGCACTTTGGTTATCTATATTAAGAGTTACAGGCACATTTTCACCAGTCAGCTCCTCTAGCATAGTTTTTAAAAACTCAATTTCTTTCCAACAACCTGCTGTGGCTATATATTCTGCCTCGGCAGAAGATAAAGCAACAATTTTCAGATTACGAGACCACCTGGAAATAGGAGCACCTGCAAACATTATCAAATATCCTATCGTACTTTTCCTATCTTTTTCATCACCAGCAAAATCTGAGTCACAAAATGCTTCTATACAATTATCTCCATTAGGGGATAATAAAGTCCTAGTTTTACCATTCCTTTCAAATACCTAAGAGTTTGTTTCACGAACATCTTGATTTGTAGGATTTTCCATTGATCTACTCTCAAAACTCACACCACAAGCAATGTCTGGTCTCGATTTACAACTCAGGTACAGTAAGCTTCCAAAGACTGCTCTATATGGAAAAGATGTTTTCATTTTGCATTCATTTTTCTCAGCAGTAGGCAACACAGGCGCAGTTACTTGATTACAGTTCATCATGTTGAAATGCTTCAGCACCTGATTAGCATAACTCTCTTGAGAAATGTATAGGCCTTCTTTTGTTCTCTTGATTTCCATATCTAAATATGTTCTAGGTTTGTGACGTTGTCATTTCAAACTTCTGTTTCAGCTTCAGCAGCAATTCATCCATCTTTTCAGTGTCTTTGCCCAAAAGAATTCCATCATCTACATGGATAGCTAAAAACAGTTTGTTGTCCGTGCTTTTAAAGATGCACTAGTCTGTCTTGAGTTGTATTAGTCCTTCTTCCTTGAGAAATGTTGTTTGAGTTTTGTTCATTCATGCAGGAGCCTGCTCAATCCATAAAGAGCCTTTTCAGGCAAATTTTTCCTTGGTCTTGAAACCCTTCAGGCATACTCATAAATACCTCTGAAGCTGTTTTAACATCAAACATTTTAATAAACAAATTTTTCTTTGCAACAATACTGAAAAGGAATCTTAAGGAGCTTTTTTCTACTACAGGACTGAATATTTCTTCTAAATCTATACTGTCAGCTTTTTGTTCACATCCTCTAACTATAAGTCTAGCCTTGTATCTACTATCTTCTTTAATTTTCAAAATCCATCTTCTTGTAAGAACTTCTTTTTCTCTTGCTTCTTCAGGTTTAACTGTTTCTGAGATTTTATTTCTTTCCAATGATTTCTTTCCTTCATCTATAGCTCTTTGCCATCGCTCTCCATCTTTTCCATTTATGAATTCACCATAGATCAACATTCCTTCCAAGTCACAGTCAATTTCAGAGTTTTCAAATCTCCTAGGTCCATTATTGCATCCCTCGGGCTCAAATTGTATACGCCACCAGTTTTCTCATTCTCTTGCTCCAACTCTTGATCAGATGTATCCTCTCTTTCTCCATCATTTTCAGCAATTTGTCTCTGCATCCCTCTGCGTTTTTCTTGAAAATATATTTCTATTGACTGATTAGAGAAATCCACATCTCTTGAAACAAAAATTCTTCTTTCAGTCGGATCCCAAATGTGATAACCATTTGTTGCATAACCTACAAAAATATGCTTTTTACTTCGACTGTCTAGCTTTTTAAGGTGTCCTAGTCTCTTGAGATGAGTGATACAACCAAAAATCTTGAGTCTGGACAAGCTAGGCCTTTTAGAAAACCACTTTTCTGTAGGTGTGGAATTAACGGCTGTAGTGCAACTTCTATTTAACAAATAGGCAGAGGTAAACACTGCCTCCCCCACATTTCCTTTTCCAGTTTTGAGTCCAATATCAATGCTCTTGCTTTTTCCATTAAGGTTCAATTGAACCTCTCAGCAGTGCCGCTCATTTGCGGAAAATATGGGATTGTATAATCCAGCACAATGCCCTTTTCTTTACACCACTGTTTCAAAGCAGTGCTCAGGTATTCACCACCATTATCGCACCTTATTTTGGAGACTCTGACCAAAATGGGTTTCTGCTTCTCTAACATATTGCTTCATGTATGTACATTGACACTTCACTCTTGTGCGTTAGAAGATAAACCACACAGAAATGTGTACATTTATGTGTAGGTATATCTAATGTATATCGTCTACAAATGTTACAAAATATTTCTTATCATCATGTGTAAGAGCATTAAGGGCCATTAAGGGTGTAAG
This sequence comes from Platycnemis pennipes, assembly GCA_933228895.1. Lineage (NCBI taxonomy): Eukaryota > Metazoa > Arthropoda > Insecta > Odonata > Platycnemididae > Platycnemis > Platycnemis pennipes. The sequence continues at coordinate 71,575,187 of OW121856.1, read as the reverse complement.
AGTAAGGGTCACAAACATCTGAATGTATTATTTGCAAAGGTCTTTTTGCTCTAGTCCTGTTCGTAACAAGAGTTTGCCTTACTTGTTTCACTTACATACATACAGAAAAAATAGCATCACTTTCTTTATTAGTAAAAGTTTGCATCACATCACCACACAATTTTGGAATTTCATTGAGTTTCTAAAACTTATAAGCCCCAATTTTCTATGCCACTCTTCTATTGGTTCATTACACTGCATTGCTAAAGGTTCATGTTGTATTTTTAAATTTACAATATACAATACATTATCATGTTTCTTACCCTGAAGCACAACTTCATTGTCTTTAAAGACTTTCACATTTTCATTAGTGAATACAACAACACCATCATCTAAGTAATGGCACTCACAGACAAGATTTCTCGTAAGTTCACGCACACAATAAACCTTTTGCAAGTTACATTTGTCACCACTTAATGTTCTCATGAGCTGTGCATTCATGCTTTGATTTTTCTTTGCTACCTTAATTGTCTCTACACTGGATTCTGTATTACTTAACAGTTCTTTCGGAGTTACATGTGACATGAGGAATCACTATCAATCACAAAATCGAAATTATTTTTCAAGTTATGTTTAATAGATTTTTTCTGTTTGAAAACACAATTACCTCTGTTTTTACTATTATCAGTATCTTTGAAAAACAATCATCTCATTTATGATTTGTTTCTCCGCGAACAGAACGATTATATCTAAAGTAGCAGTCTTTCTCCGAGTGGTTATTTTTCTTACAAATACCACATCTCCTAAACTTTGGGCAATTTTTCTTAACATGTCCTATTTCACCACAGGAGCAGCACTTAGGTCAGGTTACCTTTTTCTACTGCTTTATGTTTCCATCTTGTCATGATTCCATGTTGATTTTGCTCTCCTCCATCTGCAGCCTTGTGCACAGGTTCTGAAGAGTCTGGTCATAGTCACTCGTTGAATCCAGGCGGTGCCAAAATTCATCCTGCAGGATTGTCAGGATCTTCATCATGAACATGGTGTAATCAATGGGTAGATCCCTGCTGTTAAGCTTGTAGGTGATATTTTGCAGATGGCTTATGTTAGTCATCATGTCCTTAGTTTTGACAAAGTGGAAATTATAAAACTCTTGGAGTAGAAGACACTTCTGCTGCCCCATTTCCCTTTGGAAGATCTTTTTCAACCATCAAACATTTCTTTCAATGTAGTACAGGTCAAAATGTGAGACATCACCTTTTTGTCAATCGTTGACATGATGTAGTTTTGTGCCAACGTGTCTTTCGTTTTCCATTTAATTTTAACTGCATCAGAACCCTGATCACTCAATGTCTCGTTTTCTTCGGCTACGTTCATAAGGTCTTTTGCACATATGTAGTAGAATTTTCAGTTGGAAAATCCACATTGGATAATTATCTGCCATTCTCAATGTCTGTACATGAGCGGTACCCTCCGATGTAGGAAACTACATTTTTTTCAGTTCACACTTTCCGCGATATTTTTAAACTTTCTTAATCTTTGTTTTATTGCTGCACACCCTAGTCCTGGGCCCATAACCTGTTGAAGTCCATGGTTTTACTAACAATTTCTTCACCAAACGTGACTTGAACTTAAGTCATAACCATTATACATAGCAACTGGCTTAGGTTTAAAAAAAAGCACATTGCAGGACCATAAAAAAAGAACATACTTAGAGCGTTTTGCTGCCAACTTAGGGGAGATGAATAAACAATTTATTTTTTCATTACCTACATCAACAGACGACTGGTCGTGGAGATTTCTGTTTATCAACACATGTCCTGTATACTTTTTTTATTTCCTTAATATTATTGATAAAAGCCTCCTTTTTGTTTATGTGTATTTAAAAATTATTTTTGTATCACATAAAACTGTTGCATTGAAATCTGTATTTCATTTTTATCAAGTTACTTGTTGCTAAACTCTAACATTTTTAAAAGTTCATCACAAATATTACCCGAAATTTTGCTGAGAATTCTTCTGTGAAGAAATTTGTACAAATATTATTTTGTTCTAATATAAGGAAAATACTTTCACACTATGTTCAAGAACTATGGAGGATATAATTGTAGCATGCTAGTAAAATACATGAACCCATAGATCTTCTGCAATTCTGCAATCGGCTATGTATGAAGGTGTTCTAAAACAATAATAAATGTTTTATCTCAGCATCAGCACGCAAGTGAGACCTTCCAGCTTCTTATGAAAAGGTTTCATGAGGCAGAATATCAACATTCCTGACCGTAAACAAGGCAAGCAGAGGGAACCAATGATCTGATAGCATTCAATACTAACCCTTTATGTAGAGTCCACAGTAAAAAAGGACCAGATGCTCATTTCTATCATTTTCTTCCCCTCCAGCACACGAAATTTGGTATACGTATACATGGGACATACAGAGCTTATACTGGTATATAGTATACCATAGCCAACTCGTATATACAAGGTATATGTATACTTCCGTTGTAACCTCACATGTGCGTGTTTCGTTATTTTAACCATCCCGTGTATCCGAAAACATCTCTCCAGATTTATTACAATTTCAACAGGTTATGGGCCCAGGACAAACATTTTCTGTGCGGTAACTGCAAGACATTAAAATTTGCACGAATTGCAACCGATATTCTACGAGTTGTGTACTTGTTCTGATGTGAAGTTACGAAGTGGCTGAACACGTTTTTTTTGCGTGATAAATTTTGTTACATCACAGACATGGATGGAATTTCAAACGGAGCAGAAACACAATTGCTTCAGCCGATCACTCCTGTGTCAGCGGCAACAGTAGTTACAGTTGCGTCGAGCCATTTGCTGCTAATTGAAAAACTGGATGGAGAGAGCAACTGGGCCAACTGGAAATATCTGATGGAAATGTATTTGGCCTTGGATGATCTCACAGACTGTATATTAGCTCCACCGCCAGAGGCCGCTCAACGTAATCCACAGTGTCCTCAAATGAAGAAAGACTTAAGAGTAAGATCCAAAATATCCCTTATGATACAAAAACACCTAATTATTCACGTTAGAACCGCTAAATCTGCATTCGGTGGAATAATTTGTGTTTGAGGACAAAGGTGTTTTCAGGCGAATTACGCAGATGGATCAATTTCTGGATACAAAACATATAAATCTCAATTCCCTTAGTGATTACGTAATGAGTGTTCGAGATATAATCCATAGGATAGCTGAAACCGGTAAACCGGTAGACAACGAGTTCGCTGCTTTTCTCATGCTCAGGAACTTGAGGCCTAAGTACAAGTGGCTCAGGCAGCTCATTGAGAGAAGTGTGAAAAGGGAGGAAGATCTGACCCCAGATTTGGTTTCCAACCAGCTTATTTGAAAGGTACAGAAGGAGGCAGCTGATCAAGGGAGAAGGAGAAACGTCAGCCCTCTTGGCTGGAAACGGGAGTAAGGAGCAGCTTCACAGTGGAAGCAGTTCCAGACCATCCCCCAATGGACAGCAACGTGGAAAAGGTGGGGAAGGAGTCAGAGGTTCCTCTGGTGCCTCACCTCAGCAGCAGAAGGCTCAACTGTCTCGACCCAGCCAGACCCAGCATAGGAAGCAACAACAGAGAGACTTGGTTTAATAGTTCCAAGAGACCAAGTCACAAGGCGTCTGAATGCTGGAATTAAGGTAGCAACAGGGAAAATCGAAACAACCATGGGTTGGGTTATGATAACCATGGTGAAGGACCCACTTCTTAGGTTCTGCTGGCGGGAATGGATTCTAAAGATCGAGGTATGGACTGGTATATGGATTCTGGTGCTTCATCCTTTATGGTTGGCAATAAATATTTGTTGGTGAACTTTAGGGATGTTGAAATCCAAAGAGTATATTGTGCCGGTAATCAAAAGCTGACCACAGCAGGAAAGGGTGATGCCATTTTAAGTGAGATTAATGGGTTGTCTGGGATAAAAGATGTAACATATGTACCAAATCTCTCAGCTAACTTGTTGTCTGTAAGCACTCTTTCAAAGTCTGCCCTGATTACTGTGTTTGACAATGAAGGTTGCAGTGTTTATGACAAAGGTAATGTGACTGTGTCTTCTGAACCGCTAATTACTGCTAAAGAAACTGGTGGTATTTATAAATTAAATTTGGAAATGAGTCAGCCAAAAGTACTTACAGCGTGTAATGTAACTGAGTGTGATTTGTGGCATAGAAGGTTGGGGCATTTGAGCCCAAAGAGCATGAAGTGTTTGTTAAAGGGTTTTGTTGATGGTTTTGCCTTGAATGCCCTGTCAGAGAATGTGTGTGATAGCTTTGTTAAAGCGAAACAGACCAGAGCATATTTTCCAAAGGGTAAAGCTGTTAGATCAAATCAGATTTTGGGTATAGCTCACTCTGATGTCTTAGGTCCTATGGATGAACCATCATGGGGAAGACATAAGTACTTTGCCACATTTATTGATGACAAAACCAGGTACATTTATGTTGCCCATCTCAAAACAAAAGATGAGGTATTTGTTAAATTTCCAAAGTACAAAACTCTTGTTGAGAAACAAACTGGTCACAAGATGGTACTTGGATCAGATAATGGTGGGGAGTATTGCTCTGAAGTTTTTCCAAGTTTTTAGAGATTGAGGGGATACAACGTCAGCTCACTGCGGCAGGAACTCCTGAACAAAATAGTTTGCAGAAAGGGCTAACAGAACTATCCTTGAGCACAAGAGCGATGCTGAAGGATGCTGGCCTGGGTAACAGGTATTGGGGGGAAGCTGTGAGTACTCAGTGTTCTTAAAAAATGTCTCCCCGACAGTAGCTCTAAAAGACATGGTGCCATTTGAAGCGTGGACAGGAAAAAAATTTAATATTGGGCATTTGAAGGTTTTTGGTTGTGATGTGTATGTGCATGTCCCTAAACACAGCAGCAAAAATTTGGGTGATAGAGGTATGAAATGTATTTTTGTTGGGTATGATGAAGTCAAAAAGGGGTACTACCCGATTAATCCTGAGTGTCCATACAAGATTATTGTGGAAAGAAGTGTTGTGTTTGATGAAGGTAGCTTTTCCAGTGCAAATATTTCAGAAAACAGATTTAAAAGTGCATGTGCCTGCTATTGCTGATGAAGTGGTGGTTAATATCATTGGTGGTGAGAGTAATAATGTTGTGGGATCAGTTGATCATGTTGCTACCAATGAAACTGAATACGTAGAATGCAGGTATCCAATCAGGGAAAGGAGGCCTCGAGTGTTTCCTGATTTCATTGCCTGTAAAGCATCATTGAATATTTTTGATGATGAACCAGACACCAGGGCACAGGCATTGGCCATGGATGATGCACAGCACTGGGAGAAGGCAATAAGTGATGAAATTGCCTCGTTGAAACAGAATGATGTTTGGACTCTTGTCCCTAGGCCCAGTGATAAGAATGTTGTTAAGTGTAGGTGGGTGTTCAACTTGAAAAAGGGTCCAAATGGTGTTGTTGATAGATACAAATCCCGCTTGGTTGATAAGGGGTATACCCAATGTTTTCGCGAGGACTATTATGAAACTTTTTCACCTGTTGTTAGAGCAGAAAGCCTGAGAATGCTCTTATCTTTGGCTAACAATTTAGACTTGGACATTGAGCATATTGATGTTTGCACAGCATTCCTCAATGGAGACCTTGGTGAGGAAGTGTATATGAAACAGCCTGAAGGTTTTGTGGATGAAATGATTCTGAAAAGGTTTGTTTGTTGAAAAAGGCCATTTATGGGCTGAAACAGGCTTCAAGGGCATGGAATGTAAAGCAGGACAATGTATTGACTTATCTGGAGTATCAAAGGTCAAAATGTGATCATTGTGTTTATGTGAAACAAAAAGGTGCAGGTGTTTTGACTGTGATTGCTATACATGTAGACGATATTTTTGTAATGTCAAATGATAAGGGTGACAAGTGCCTGCTAAAAAATAACCTGAGTGAAAACTTGGATTGTAGAGACCTAGGAGAGCTGAACTATTTTCTGGGTGTGAACATTGTTCGTGATAGGGAAAGAAGTGAAATCTGTCTCTCCCAGAAGCTGTATCTGGAAAAGGTTCTCTCAATATGTTGATTCAATATGTTGGAGTGTAATATTGTAAAAACCCCTTTTGAGAATGGACTATACATATCTCTCAAAAAATGAGGGCGAAGCTCCAGATGTGCCTTTTCAAAGTCTGATTGGTTCCCTTATGTATTTAAGTATATGGTCGAGACCTGACATTACCTAAGCAGTGAAATACTTAGGTAAGTCAATTCAACAACTGCTATGGTAATGAACATTGGGCATGTGCCAAGAAGGTTTTGAGGCATCTCAAAGGGACTGTAGATTTTTTCCTCAAATACGAAAGGTGTACTGATGGTCTGCATGGGTATTCAGATGCTGACTAGGGTAGTGACTCTCTTGATAGAAAGTCCTATTCTGGGTATGTTTTTCCCTTTGGAGGGGGTGTGATATCCTGGCAGTCAAAGAAACAGAGTTTGGTTGCACAGTCTTCAACAGAGGCTGAATATGTTTCTCTTGCAAAAGCAGCTAATGAAGCCATATATTTTAAAATCTTTTTGAAGGAAATTACTGGGGAAGTTTATCCTGTAACGTTGCACTGTGACAACAAGGCAGCTATTTTCCTTGCAAATAATGCTGCTTCACAAAAAAGGACAAAACACATAGACATTACACTTCACCTTGTAAGAAATCTAGTTCAGAGTGGTAAAGTTCTGGTGAAGTATCTGCCATCCGATTGTATACTTGCAGATATGTTTACAAAACCCTTGCCTTGCCCTAGGTTTAAAAAGATTGTGGTGAGTCTGAATGTAGTTTAGTTGCAGGATTAAAGGGGGTGTGTTGGTTTTTTCTGTTTAAGTTAATCCCGCCTTGAAGTGTTTGTATGCTTTCGTATGTCCTTTGTTTCGTGTGTTTTTTTTGACAACTGAATAAAAGGGCACTACTTTCGTTGTAACCTCACATGTGTGTGTTTTGTTACTTTAACCATAGTAGTAGTAGTAGATTTAGGTTTATAGGGTGCGTCGACAACTATGGTCATTTTGCACCACGCACAATCTAATTTATAATAATAAATATGTAGAAATATAAAAAGTAGAAATATAAATATAGAGTAAAAATCAAAGGCAGTATAAAACGTCCAGTTTATGACAATAAATTAGATTTTATTCATTAAGTTTATTTCTTTTAAAAAGGTAATAACGTGGTATAGGCGATCAGCATCGTTGCCTAGAACGTGTTCTAGGTACTTTAACCGTCCCGTGTATCCGAAGATATCTCTCCGGATTTATTGCAATTTCAATAGAGCATGGTTTTTAAATGATCCTTGGAGAGGGATACTCAGAGTGCTCAAAGTTGCTCAACTTTTCAAAATTTAGGGTTATGCAACAAGCCAGCTCGATCGTAACTCATGATTTTCATGCAGTGTGGTGTGACTGGTGTGATGTTAGTGTATATCATTGACTGCTCCTGAGATTATGCCTAAGATATCAATATAGATATGCCTGCGAAGAATCGTATGTCTCATGTGCATCATGTGAATAAATTTGAAATAGTGTCAAATAAATATGGTAGAACTCATTTATAACGATCATGCATGAAACGAAATCCTGCCCATAATGAGGTTAGTTCTCAATCCCTTGGATTTTCCTATAGTCACAGACGTTAAATATCCCGCTTGTAACGAGTACAGATGATACAAAATCCCCGTTATAGCGAACTATTCTCTGGTCCCTCGGCCAATTATTGCCTCTTCCATAACGAATTTCGGGCCATCTCTGTAACCTAAATGCCCCTTCTCGCAATACAAGTTGTTCTCATTTATAGCCATCACTTTAGCCTCACTCATGGCAACTACATGCAGCAATGCAGCTGCTCAGCAAATCCTGCCCCTCAGGTGTTCGGTGCAAAGGAAAACTCTTAACTGTGAACTCCATAATGCTCCATGAAATATTTTTAATAATTTTAAAATATGCAACTAGTTTACTCTTATAAATTAAATTGTTCAATATTAACACCACAACACTGCAAAAAACTAACTGAAAATGTAGTAATCAACCTAAACGACAAAATTAAACTGTAAAATGCATAACTAACTCGTCGAGCATTTCCATCATATTTTTTGTTTAATCTAAACTCCAGCAAAAAAGTCGATTGTTGATTGGCATTTCAACGTTTCTGAGGCAGCATTGTCAAGGTGGTGAATCATCCTGAACACTTCCTTGCCCATGTTTATCTGGCACATGCATTGCCGAAACATTTCATGCGCTTCCATCCCCTTCGCTAGACTCACTGGCGGGCATTCCTCATCCTGGATATTTGATATCCATCATATCAATGGATATTTGATCATCAACCGCTTGGGATTCCCTACTTATTTGCCGGTTCACAATTGCTTTCCTCTTCCTAAACTGATCCAGCCATCCATAGGTAACTGCAAACCCTTGAAGATTCAAATGACTAGCTATTTTCACCACTCCTTCTTTAAGGTGATGACTGCTGAGCTGTAAGTTGTAGGCTCTGGCTAGATAAGGCCATTCCACAAGCAGGTCCTCTATTCCTCACTCCGCACTGTTTTCATTTCCTTTCTTTTACGTTGCCCTAAACTGCAGCTTTTTCAATGGCACCTCTGACAAAGTTAAGTAAGTTTTTATAAGTTAAAAATGTAGAGAGCATAGAAGATGAGATGTCATATTTCTTTACTATCTCCTTTTTGAAATTTTAGGATCATTGTCCAGGTAGTTAAGACTTTTATCTTCACATAGACAGATAGAGATTTTCACTTTTATTTTTTTAACTTCACTTGCAGCCTGAACCAAACACAGTCTCGTGAACCTATCACCACAAATGCAAACTATCACCACACTGGAGGTTCATTTCCTGGGTACTGAGTCCTAACGTTGTGCTGCGTAATTTTATAGAGGAGAAAGATGTTCGAGCTCAGTGGTAATTTTAATCTCAAAATATCAGTGTTCTCGACACAAAGTAATCAAAGAACAAAGCATCACATTCTACATAAGTAAAGCCCAGTAATCCTTGCAATTGAAGACCATCTAACTCCATAACAAGACTTGGTTTACACCCCACCACCCGAAAGCTGTAGGTTTCAATTATTTTAATAGGAGTGTAACTTCATATCCCTTGTTGTGAGCATGAAGCAAGAATGGCTTAACTACTGGCTATATCATGTTTAGCTTAAGAAAATGCAATGTGCTGTACCTTTATTACTTTGTGTGAAAGATGCTGATCACTTGAAGTCATCTAGATAGTGTGCCTTCTCCCTTACTCTGTTGTAATTGCCGGCAATATTGTGTTTGGCTTCATCATCATCATCATTGGTCAACAATCCTAGGATTGGTTTGACGCAGCTTTTCAATCGATTCTTCTGTCGGCCAACCTTTTCAATGTGACATAATTCTTCTCTCTTACATCCCACACAACCTGTTCCATGTATCTCATACGATGCCTGCCTATTCCAATCTTCCCATTCACTTTTCCCTCGAAGATTGTCTTCATCAGGCCATCGTGTCTCAAGATATGGCCGATTAAATTTTCCCTTCTTCTTTTTAGAGTTGTCAGCAGACTTCCTTCCTCGTTACTTACTAGGTCAATCCATTTAATCTTCATTATTCTTCTGTAGCACCACATTTCGAATGCTTCTACCTTTCCTTCTCCGCTGCTGTCATTGTCCATGCCTCACTGCCATACAGAAACATGCTCCAGTGTATGCTCTGATGAATTGTTTCCTGACTTCTGTGCTTGTATTTCCAGCTGTAAGAAGATTCTTCTTTTGATAGAATGCCCTATTTGCCTGGGCTATTCTACTAGCTACTTTTTTCTTGCTTCATCTATAGTTGGTTACTCGACTTCCTAGGCAACAGAACTCTTTCCCCTCCGCAAGTTTTTGTTTTCCTAGATTGACATTGGTTTTGGCCATTTGTTCTTGCAGCACAATCTTAGCCTTATTCTTATTTATCTTCAGCTGATATCTGGCCATTGTCCTTTCCATGGCTACTAGAATCTTGTTCAGATACCTCTGTCTCTACAATAGTGCTATGTCATCAGCAAATCACAGCATGCTTATTTTTTCTCCATGGACAGCCACTCCAGGAGACTTCTCTTTGATTTCATTGATGGCTCTCTTGATGTAAACATTAAAAATTACAGGAGACAGTGCACAGCCTTGCCTCACTCCTTTCCTTATTCTTGCCTCTTCACAGCTGGGCCCAGATTTAATCACAGCTACTAGGTTTTTATACAGACTGTGGATAATTATTCGGTCATTGTAGGACACACCAATTCCTTTCAGTATTCCAAACATTGAATACCAATCCACGTTTTCAAAAGCCTTCTCTAAATCCACAAATGCAATTAATGTCGGCTTATTCTTCTCCATTCTCTTCTCTATGAGCAGTCTAAGGGCCAATATTGCTTCTCTTCTACCCTTACTTTTCCTGAATCCGAATTAATCTTCATCCAGAAACTCCTCTGCTTTTGGTTCTATTCTTCTGTAGATGATCCTTTTCAATATCTTCGATGCATGTGTCATCAGGCTTATAGTCCTAAAATTTTTGCATTTCTCCACTCTCTTCTTTTTGGGAATAGGAATTATGATGTTTTTCTTGAAGTCCATTGGTATTACTCCTGTTGAGTACATGTCGCAGATGGTTTTGTAAAGATGAGTTTATGTCTTCTGTCCTGCATTTTTAATTAGTTCTGCTGGAACATCATCAATACCAGAAGCCTTATTCATCCAAAGGTACCTTACTGCAGCATCGAACTCCAATCTTAATACTGATGCCCCTATATCATCCTTTTCCACTTCGCTTTCCTCTTCAATAGCTTTTGAGCTGAGATTGTTTCCCTTGTATAACTCTTCCAGATATTCTTTCCATCACTTCACTTTGTCTTCATTTTTAATTAAAATTTCTCCATTCTTTATGTCCCTGATGATATTGCATCTTGCACTCCGTTCTTTGAAGTGGTTCCTTACTATCCTATAGGCAGCTTCCACGTTCAAGGTCGTTTTGTACATCTCTGCATAGATTCTTCACCCACATCTCTCTAGATTTCCTAGCTTTGCGACTTATTTCGTTTCTTATTTTTTGTAGCTAAGCTGCCCTTCTTCAGTTTTCGCATTCTTGTACTTTCTTCTTTCTTCAATTAAGTGTAAGTCTTCCTCCATGTTCCATGGCTTCTTCTTGGAAGCTTTTCTTCTTCCAAGAACTTCTTTTGCTGCTTCATGTAGTCAACATTTAATGTTTTCCCAACACTTTTCCACTGATTTCTCATTCCGGTCCTCTCCTATATTGTTTCCAACTGCTTTCTGAAATGCCAGCTGATGTTGAGCCTCCTTCAGTTTTTCTACTTGCCATATGTTCTTCTTTGATTTCTTCAATTTTAGATGGCATTTCATCATCACTAAATTATGGTCACTGTCGATGTCTACCCCAGGGTAGCTTTTGCAGTCCTTCACTTGGTTTCTAAATCTCTGCTTCGCTAAAATGTAGTCTATTTGAAATCTTCTTCTGTCTCCTGGCATTTTCCACATGTATCTTCTTCGGTTGTGATTTTTAAACATTGTGTTGGCAACCACTAACTTATGTTGTGTGCAGAACTCCAGCAGTCTTTCTCCTCTTCTGTTACGGTTTCCTGATCTGTATTTTCCAGTTATTCTTCCATCTTGACCTTGCCAAAAATAGCAATCCAGTCTCCTAAAATAATTAAGTTTTATTCTCCTCTTACCTGTTTTGTAACTTCCACAATCTTTATAGACGTCTTCAACTTCTTCATCTTCTTAGGCATGTAAACCTGCCGAAGAAATACCCTCAGGCGTTACTTTGTGGAATGGAAGCATCATGAGAATAAAAAATGACTTGGTATATTCCTCACCTTTAATTTCAACTATTGACTGTGTTTTGACGGCTAGAGCATCATTATCAAGGCAACCAAATAGTGAACAACAAGTGCCGACAGAATTGGCTTTAATACAAATCAGTAGGGGGCGGGATAACATATTGAGGCATGGTGTGGGGTTGAGTCACTTGCGGTTGACTTGGACGAGGAGTTCATTTGGTAGGAAGATGGAGGGGGGTGAGGGGCCTGGAGGTGGAAACGCTTTCCCTAGGTTGAAGGTTAGTGGAGAGGAGGAGGGTGTGGAGGGGTTGGGGGCTGGTGTGATAAGGTACATATTACAAAGGGTGATGATTTGAACTCTATCATGTCATTTAAAATAGTTACAATCTGAGATTTAGAGTGTTTTACAGATTCGTATCATTGTAAAAAAATCCAGTTTGGTGTTTATATGTTAAAGTGCTCAGATTGTAATGGTGCATATACGAGGAAACCAGACAAGTTCTCCACACATGTGAATGAACACAAGAGGAGTGCAAAAAACCGTGATGATAAATCCACCTTTGCCAAACATTTGATAGACACTGGACACTGTACAGATTTTAATTTACATGTTTTACATGTCTGTGGATCCCAACCCCTCTGCACCCTCCTCCTCTCCACTAACCTTCAACCTAGGGAAAGCATTTCCACCTCCCCTCTCCATCTTCCTACCAAATGAACTCCTCGTCCAAGTCAACCACAAGTGACTCCCCCCCCACACCTCAGTATGTTACCCCACCCCCCTACTGATTTGTATTTAAGCAAATTCTTTTGGCACTTGTTGTTCACTATTTGGTTGCCTTGATAATGATGCTCTAGCCGTCGAAACTGTGGTCAGTAGTTGCAATAAAAAGGTGTGGAATGTACCTAGTCATTTTTTATTCTCATGATGTAAACCTGCACCACTACGGAATCTACAGGTTTGGTCTCGATCTTCGCCATTATTATCCTTTCATTGCACTGCAGGAATCTCTTCACAAGCATTTCAGCGCTCTTTCTGAGTATGATCCCTGCTCCAGCATTACCATTTAATGATCTCATATGGGTCATTCCACCTCAATTCAACAAACGTTTGTCCCTTAGGGTGTCAGATTTTGATAAAAATTGGTGTACGAGAACAAAATTAACTCAAACTGAATATCCTCAAATGACAGTGACTCACAAGGAGAGAGCGATGGTACACCTTATTCACCTCGTCAATCTATGCTAGAAAAAATTATCCTGAGTTTATCCGAAATCGGTACCTACATCACCAGTAAATAGAAAAAAATTGAGAAGTAGAAAATACCTTAAAGAAAAAATTCATAAAATTACTTCTCTTTATCGAAGAGCAATCGGAATAGTATGGGGAAAAGCAAAAACTTCCTTCGGCCCATAAGAGTTAGTAGGGTGTGAAATGCTAAGTCAACTCAAGGAAAAATTTGCTGAAGCTGATTCCTACAGTGAAAAAATTTTAGTCCTGTCTACACTGCCTAAAAGCTGGAGTGTGGCAAAAATTCAAGAGGAATTTGGATCAACTCAATATTTAGCTCGAAAAGTGAAAGAAGAAATAACAATTGTTGTTAACATTTATAGTTTATAAATTATTTTTATCTCATATAGTCACGACCTTGAGCAATTAGGAAATTTTTATGCTTGCTATTCTCTACTGCATGTATTCCAAATGGGGGAGCCGACGGGCCTTGCGAGAGAAAATGGTAAATGTTTAAATATTTATAAAAAACGCATTTATGAATTGCCACTAAATTTTATTTTTGGAATAGTTAGATGGGTATGTTTACATTCCGGAAAAAAAGTTTCGGCCGATTCTGAGATGGAGTATTTGAGAAAACTTTATTAACAATTTTTTAAACATTAGTAATTAACAACAATAGGATTTAGAATAAAATAATTTTTTAGTTATATATTTGCATTCAATAAAGATTTATCTTTAAAAAGAGCTATTAATCATTGCTGTATGACAATTACAAGCGGAGATATAAGTGATAATATGATTTAAGGCTCGGATTTTTGCTAAAAATGCGAAAAAATTAAAATATGCATAATTCGCTCAAAAATTTTTTTTCACAAAACTATTTGAGGATATTCAGTTTGAGTTAATTTTGTTCCCGTACACCAATTTTTATCAAAATCTGACACCCTAAGGGACAAACGTTTGTTGAATTGAGGTGGAATGACCCATATGTATATCCTGTAGCTACCACTCCATAAGTCTCCATCTTCGGACCACTTAATTTAGCTGAATCCTAATACATCAAGGCCCATTCTTCGCATTTCCACCTTCAGGTTCTCCAGTCTTCCACAGGTCTGAAGTGATCTCACATTCCATGTTCCTACCCTAAACTGATTATCACATTTGACTGATGTACTCTCTCTGGTAGTCCCCGTCCGAGATCTGAATGGGGGACTATTTTACCTCCGGAATATTTTACTCGAGAGGGTGTGTTTGGTTTAAAAGATATTAATGTGGACCTAGATTATTTTGTGTCAAAAATGCTGATCGCTTGGAATTATCGAGTGTGTGTGCCCTCTTCCCTGCCCCCCTTTCTTTTTCACAACACAGAATGACTAATGATTTCATTACGATGCAACGGACTAAAATGGCCTGACAACTCGAGTTTTGTAACATGATCTTTCATTTCTTTCTTACACTCTATACCGAAAATGTTGAACAGGAGTGGTATGTCATAATTCTTCACTTATTGTGAGATTACGGAATTTTAAATTTCTTGACACAAGTGGAACCTGTAAGTCTCACATATGGATTTCCAATGCCATAGTCCACTTGCATGAAATCCTAAAGGCGTTTCCCTAAAGAAGTGGTGTGAGTAAATAGAGGATTATATGTAAGTGTTCATTACCATACGGATAATAGCAAGGCATTCTTACACCAGAGGACATAAATTATATTTAAAGTAATGTTCATTTATTAAGATTCATCACTCAGGAACAGATTAGTGTGAAGTTTCATGAATGATAAAAAGTACCAGTAAAAAAAATGACATGTCAGCAATATTAGGATAATTAAAAAAAGCTATGCTGTGGGTCGATGGTAAATTGTTCAAGATCTGTTCAGTCAACACAGAAGATTAACGACAAGAAAACCTGTGATTCTACAAAGCTCAGATACTCGATCGAGAACATTATACTATACTAAAGAAAACTGTTCAAGATAAGCTGACAAATGCGAAGAACACAGGCATATATGCCGTACTGTCTATAGACAGTACACCAATCCTCTCTGTTTAATGAAAGAAGACAACTCAGTGTTTGCTAAATTTGCTATGAAATCTTGAGGATACCCACAAACAACGTGGACAGTGAAAGGTCATACTCTCAGTATTCCATTTGTCAGTGAACGTTGACATTGATTGAAACCAGAAAATTCTGTCACTTAAACAACGTTTGCATTCAAGTAAATTAGGTACTTATAAGGTACTCTAAATATAATGGTAACCTAAAGTAAATGAACTTTTATGCACTGTTAATTAAGAAATACCAAGACAATAAGACAAGCAGAACAATATATTAGTTTTTTAGTCGAGCAGTCAGTTAGTTTACAATCAAAATGACCTCTGTTCTTAATAGTTTTAATTTATAACTACCTACTTACTACATTTAAGTACAATGACGATGTGATGTTCATATCTTACAAGTTATTTTTTGGCCCTAGGAAGGTACAGTAAAAAGGTAGTATTTTTTTTTTTTCAATCTTATCTGTACCGGAAAAAAAAACAAAAATAAGCAAAAAACTATATTACACTGATTTTGAGAATATTAAAGCAAAATTTGAATTTTTATTAAACTATTTTCCTGGACCTCTATTCATAAGTATAACTCTTATAAGAGTCATTCCCAGGGAGGAACGTTATTTTAGGACCTAGTACTCTGCATAAATTACCTAAATGCTACAAATAATGGTGTCAAGATGTTTGCTGTAAAAAACTGTGTAAAAAAACTGAACAACACCATACTCAACCTGCATTACTTCATCTGTTAATTCAAAAGGAGAGTATCACATAGTGAGAAAACAAACTCATTTTCCTCACAATACACATGTGTTACATATATGTTACCTTGACTAATTTCAACTCAAAAGTCTTGAAAATCGAGAAACATTTTCGGTGATGATACTCATTGTTTAAATACATTCTGCACAAACAGCCATATGTACTGTGGCTACGGTTTTTTTAGTACTTTAAATTGTTCTATGACATAACATGCAAAAAGAAGAAAAAGGAGAGATTCTATCAAAAGTGCAAATGAGGGTCCGTTTCGAAAATACGGCAAGTGTACCATTGAAACCATGGTCGCACCTTTAATGGGTCAATCATGTTGCATATTATTTTTTCTTTTCTAGCTGCATTCTCCTCAGACCTCCGAAGTTTCACTTTCAACGTTCTGCTTTCCTCCTTCAGGCGAGCTAGCTGCCTCTTCAAATCAAGAATTTCATCTTGAAAATCCTCCTGTTAGTTGAAAATTATATTAATCACAATGTCATTTTCAGCAACAAACATACATTATTAGATCTAAGAAACATGCCTGCGACTTATAAGAATAGGAAGACCTTCCGGAACTATTCCGAGACATAGCCAAAAAGAAACAGGAACAGAATATAATATATCATGCAGTCGCTGTTGGTTGCTAAGTTACTGCGCAAAAGCATTTGTGGTGGCTTCGTCTGGTATCGCCATAGCAACAGAGATTACTAAGCACGGGACAAAACGCATGATGTGCCAAGAATCGTTAGTTTTACCACGGGTACACCAGGGATTATAAACATGGAATCCAAGGAGGTTTTCAAAAACCAATGTCAATTAAAGGAGTAAGAGCACGAAGCAAAATTACTAACACGTATAAAAAATCAAACTTTCAACCGAATACTTTACACAAATTTCTCACGAACTTGGTTTTGCCTGATAAAGAATTCTCGGACACATCACTAAACGGTGGTCTTCCGCCGAAATCAGCATGAAGCGCACGAACAGTCAAATGAAACGCGCTTAAGAAGAGTGGAACGGGTTCGAGCCGTTGGCTACGGTGGTAGATGGAATATGCTGTTTTTTCGGGCGAGATAGACCTATGTTATTATTTAAAGAAGTACCCATCATATGTGTCAACTCAGTCCCTTATAATGTCACGATGATATCTCAGCAAATCCTTCATGAGTATAAAAATTCATCTGCGTTCCTCCATAGTCATGAAACGGTGGATGCCATGAATCTGCGATGGACAATTTCACTGGATAGCGGATTAAAAATATATCTACACGTATATCTCCTCCGATACAGCCGAAATGTTTCCCTCCATATGCTGTATGATTTTAATAGGGGTGACAAAAGGAAATGCATACGTATGCATATTGTCGATATAAACGTTAGGTATTCTTCCGAATTAATATATTCAGTCTTCTCTTCACACGTGTAACGTAGTACATGAACCATGATAAACGTTTATCATATAACCATATAATGACTGTAGGATAAGGGAGATTCTGGATGCGGCTCCTGGACTCATATATGGACAATGAGTTTCCGCCACTTATTTACGCCTTCAAGCGTCCGATGGTGGTAATATCGCCATCTCAATGATTTCTCAACAACCCTGTGCACCATTCTTATCTAATTTTTTGCGACTCCGATGATATTCTGCAGATCAAACGGCTAATTATAGAGTATAACCAATAATTTTTACATCCATCCGACTAATGATCACATTTGCAAAAAATATGTGATGACTTAAAGAATTTTAAGGCTGCTTTACACGATACAATTTTTTGCACAATTTCTTGTACAAATTCTTGCATAGACTGAACGAAATTGTATGTTTGTCTGAATGGAATTAGAACACGTTGTATTTCCCGTTCAGTCATTCAGACAATCGCACAAGTTTTCGTACAATTTGCCGCTTTACACGGTACAATTTCCTCATTTTCCAAGAGTTTGTACAAGAAATTGTATCGTTTAAAGCGTCCTTCAAGCGTCCAAAGCAGCTATAACAACAGGGCCCTATGTAAATACTAACCAATAGTAACAGATGATGAACTGGCTTAAGTCGGTTTGTAGAGAGTGGTGCTCAACAATTTTTAGTTAAAATCGTTACAATACATTAACTCGTGCATTACTTGAAAAAGATGCCCGAGTTTGAAATCCGCTCTGGGACTCATGCGCGCTGCCACCTGCCTCAAGACCAAAACAACAGTACAACATTGGTGAACAAAAGAAAATTCCATAGCGTTTGTCATGTTTTGATGTGAAACACGGTGAAACAGATTGACAAGGATCACGAAGGTAGGAATTAAGGACTGTAAATGAGGATTCTCCTAGCCGCAAACATGTAACGGGTGTCAGAATTGATCTGATACGCCTAGAGCTCAGGATTTATGTTTTTTGTTCATTTCATGCTTCCCAATGAAATATTTATGGTACCGATGTGTAACCTACACTGATAAAAGGATATTGCGATGATCTATCTTTTCATCTACAGATTTAACCGGCTAGAATGTCTCTGGCCGACGAATTACTTGCTGATTTGGAGGAGGGAGATGATGCAGAAGAGCACAATGACGTGGAAATGCCAATAGTGCAAGGAGCTGTCACAAATGAAGCTATTCCTACTATTGAAGACGGTAAGTCTAGGTCCACGTTACCTCGTTAATTAATCAGCATTGATTTTATGACCCTTTTATCCATTTTTTTATTTTAGAAACAAAGATAACATGTGTGCGGCAAATTGCGAAATTGAGAGATTCAGACCGGCTGAAAAACATAATGAAACAAATAGAGGAATATGCTGGAGTACCTCGAAAATTTGGCAAGTCGATTGGCCCGGCAGATGCAGATCCAGAGTATCAACTTATTGTGGAGGCCAATAACCTTGCCGTAGACATCGATACAGAGATAGGTAAGAAATAATGTCCGAGTCCCATGAGTACATAATAAAGAACTGTTAATGATGGAGCAGTTGTCGGGATAATAGTGAGCGTAATTAGTCTGGATGTACAGGATATTGTGATTACTGTGACGGTTGGTCATTATTCCGGTGTGCTGGACGAAGCCCATGGATTTTGTTATCCCTATGGTTTGAATAAATTATTATTATAGATTTTTGAGAGGCACGGGGAATTTTGAAACATTACGGTACCTCCCATATGCCCGTTTTATTAGTGATGTATTCAATTCCATTTTTACGTCGCCCCAATTGTTGTCGTATTCATCCGTAAAATTTAATGTCGCGTAATGTAATTAGTCTAAAGTTTATTTTTTTCTTTCTAAGGTGTTATTCATCGATTCGTCAGGGATAAGTATAGCAAACGTTTTCCTGAGCTAGAGTCCCTAGTTGTTGGCGCCCTTGAGTACGTCTGCACTGTTCGAGAATTAGGAAATGATTTAGCAAGGGCAAAGGGCAGTGAGGCTCTACAGCAAACCTTAACTCAAGCTACTATAATGGTAGTGTCTGTTACTGCTTCAACAACCCAAGGGTAAGGTTATCATTTTATCGTGACTTCTGCTATGTTTTTATTTCAAAACATGTTGGAATACGTTGGATAATTGAAATTATCCATTGCATGTGGCATGTTTAAAAGCTTGCTTCGTTTATTGAGTATTTACAACTTAGACCCAATGTGTGAAATCAAAGTCAGTGTATTCAGAAGCCTAATGTAGTAATGCAATGCAATAAGAGCATAGCAAAATTGATAATTGACAGTGTCAACCATGGAGTACCTAAATTTTAGGTGTCTTATTAGCAGCAAAATAAGATATTTTCATTTCTTAAGGCCGCTTTACATGATACAGTTTTTCGTACAATTTCTTGTACAAACTCTTGCATGAGGAAATTGTAAAGCGGCAAATTGTACAAAAACTTGTGCGATTGTCGGAATGACTGAACGGGAAATACAACGTGTTCTAATTCCATTCAGACAAACATACAATTTCATTCAGTCTATACAAGAATTTGTACAAGAAATTGTGCAAAAAATTGTATCGTGTAAAGCGGCCCCTATATGTCATTTTTTACCACTACTTTGTCATCATTAACTTCTGAATTTTTGTGATATCTGATAAAACATCTGAAAATTGCTGAATATTTATTTGAGTAATATAATATTATTTAAATTTTAGCCATTTTCAATGGATGACTCATGGGAGAGTAAGATGCAAAAATATGTGAAGAGTAACTGTGGATTGGTGTATTGTTTAATGCTAAAAGTTTTGCAATTGCATATAACCTTGTGCATGTGTTATTAAGAAATATGTGTCCTATTCAGACAGCTGCTTACAGATGAAGAGTGGGAACGTGTGCGAGAAGCTTGTGATATGTGCTCCGAGCTCAATGACATGAAAGGCAAAGTGTTAGAGTATGTTGAATCCAGAATGACGTATATTGCTCCTAAT
Organism: Platycnemis pennipes; assembly: GCA_933228895.1. Taxonomy (NCBI): domain Eukaryota; kingdom Metazoa; phylum Arthropoda; class Insecta; order Odonata; family Platycnemididae; genus Platycnemis; species Platycnemis pennipes. The sequence goes on along the minus strand of OW121856.1, from coordinate 71,554,916 downwards.
TTGTCAGCCATTGTGGGTGCATCAACAGCTGCAAAAGTAATGGGTTAGTAAAATGTGTATTATTTAAAAAATTTTTTGTAAGAAAGAGTAACCTTGTGACCTTCAGTGACTATAAAAACCTGTCTGATATAGAATAGAATGATGTTTCTTTCACTTTTTGTGGAAATATAAATGTGAACAGCTATGTCATCTTCTGAATGTGTGTATCTAAAGTAGTTCCTTTTTTGGCAGGAGTTGCTGGTGGTTTGGGTCGCCTTTCAAAAATGCCAGCAAGCAACGTTCAGGTTTTAGGATCACAGAAAAGGACACTGTCTGGATTTTCACAAGTCACAACGTTACCTCACACAGGATTTTTGTACTATTCTAGTATCGTTCAAGATACTCCTCCGGTAAGATATGTTTAAAATTGATTTTACTCTCCCTATAATGTTTATCTTATGGCCGGTTGCACGAACGATACATATGTATTCAATAAAGTTATGAGACTCATAACCCCTAGCAACCATTCAATAAGTGTTGCATGAACGTTCAATAAGTTTATGAGTTCCATAAACTGTCAGATAACTTATCGAACCAAATTGGTGGGGTTAAAAGCTTATGAGTTCCATAATAATACAATATGGCGGATTTGTAATCAGATGTCTGGAAGTGTCATTGCCTGAGGATTGATTTTTTTGAATGAAAAAGTTTGTTTTTTTCAAATTATTCGACACTTACTTCCACGTAACAAGCTTATAAGTCATATTTGACAACCAGGTATGCGTATAATAACTAAACATTCCATATTTTCCTTTATTTGAATTGTCATGGATTGCCGATTTACTGTGAATTGCTTTTGCACGGTTTGAAAGGTTCATATTTTGCCGCGGTCCGATAAAATTCTAAACGTAAATACGCAAGCCGTGGCGCAAGAGTGCAGTGATCATCTGTGGCAATCTGTTTATTTGAGTTGCGGTGTTCATATTCAATTATATTTAGGTTTTAACGTGTGTAATAACTGCAACGAACTTGTTAATGTGAAGATCATATCTTTCGGTTGTAGTGTGCAATTGCATTCTTTTAATAAGTACGTAGATAAACTCGTTGTTTCCTTTAATTATCTCGTTGATGTGTTTCTGCTACTCATTGCTTTACAGGAAATGGGAATGGTTCGCCCTACTCCCACACGTGTTTTCTCATATCCCTTTCAAACGTTAAAACTCACAACCATTACAATAGCGAGTTATTATACCGTGCACAATATTACGGATGCATAAATACATAGCCCTTGGTATTAAAATTGGAATTAATTTTTTCCTGTCTGTTGTCCGCTACCGCCACAAGCCTTTCCGCAATTTTTCCCTCAATATGATTAGATCCTCTCTTGGTATTGCGACTCTAGCTGATCGCCGTGTCCTCAATGACAGGAGACTCTTCATAAATATTGTTAATGGCAAATACAGATCATCTGACCTTCTTTCCCTTTTCCCGCTTCGTGTTCCTTCGCGCACGACGAGGTTGAGTGACCTTTTTCACTGTTTCACCCCACGCCTTTCTGTCTCTAAACGTTCTTTTCTATTCAGACTCCCTTCTTCCATTAACTCCTTTTCAAAATGCTTTCCCAATTTTGATCCTTTTTTTCATCCCTCGTCTATCTCGCACCATCTTCATCGCAATTTTCCCTCTACTCCTCTCTCAACCCTATGAATACTACCATTTTGTTTGTTATTTGATAATTCTGTTGAATAGTGTTTTGTTCATTGTTGTCTACATTTTGTTTACTGTTTTCTTTGTTATTATCAGTCCTTTGTAATTGGCCTTGTGCTGTTTTTGGACTGCATTAAATAAATAAAATAAAATAAATAAAAAGGCAAAATCTGGCGGAAGTCTTTCCCAACTCAATATTATAATCAATTGGAGCATTGAGGCGGATGTATTCGGATAGTCTTTCCTAACTCAATATTATAATCTATTGGAGAATTGAGGCATATGTTTTCCCCTTTCTGTTATTCCTATGGTTAATATTTGGTAGGTACAGTGAAATAATTGGATCAGAAAAAGGGAGGTTTGTGTTTTTCCAGTTGAATGGCCACATAATTTAAATTAGATTTTATCACAGTGAATGTTTGTGACCACAAAACAGTATGACTGGTATATTTGGTTAATTAGAGTATTAACCGTTTCGTAATTACGAAAGTGCTCATAAACGTTGAGTTGCTTAAAAGGCCAAAGTAATAGAGTTTTGTTGAAAGTCTACGGTAATTTCAAGGTGGTGAAAGGTACATATTATCTCGGCCTATATATTGAACCAAGATCTAAGGGCATTGAGGGGTAGAGAATATTTTATATTACTATGACTTGAGCTTGGAAAAAGGGATTCTTACTTGATTTTAATGGAATGATCTGCATTAGAATTATGAAAGCATTGTTTTGGGCCTGCAAACCAGTAATGGTGCAGTTGGTGAAGATTTATAGGTGCTACCTACTAGATATAGGTACTAGGAATGTCTACTGTTCACTAGAATTTCTCTCCTAGTGGTATGCAGGACCAATTAAAATAATCACTGTCTAATTAGCTTTTTATTTCATAGGATGGATCTGAGTGAAGCATCATCCACTTCTTTAGATGAAACAATAATGAATGTATTAAGAAATGTTCCAAGAATGAGGATTTTCCAAGAGCGATTCGATCCTTTCAATCTTTATAATGAATCAGAATTCAAGGAACAATTCAGATTACCCAAGCAGCTTGTTATGGATCTTCTACAGAAATTTGAAAACAATTTGAAGCCAATCTCCAAAAGGAGCAAGTCTATAGCTGCTATCAATCAGTTGCTTATTACTCTCAGATTTTATGCCACAGGAACATTTCAAATGGTAGTTGGTGACACTTTTCCGAGTCCATAAATCTACAGTCTGTCGCATAATCAAAAGAGTTACCCACCACATAGCCCTCTTACGGCCACAGTTTATTTGTATGCCTAAGGATGAACATTTAGTCAACATGAAAACAAAATTCTTCAGCATTGCAAATTTCCATTTTGTATTGATGGCACGTATATTCCTATTCAGTCTCCTGAGGGTGAGCATGGTGAATTGTACAGGAATAGGAAAGGATATTTTTCCATTAATGCCCAAGTAGTATGTGATGCTGAATTAAAAATTATTGATATTGTTTCACGTTTCTCTCGAAACGTTGTTGATGTTTCTCTTGAATTCATTGTAATTTTTCCCCGTTTTGCCATTATGCACCTCTTCTAACCGTATTTTGAACCGTTTTGAACTTTCGTTCGTCAAGTTTGTTTACTATCTCCAATGGTGCGACTGTAGTGTCATCTTGTGGCAGTTTGTTGTACTTCGTGCTCTAAGCAATAGCTGTCGAGAGATTGGTTATGAGCCCGATTGTTTCTTGCAACCGGAAAAACGCTATGAGCTCCATAAGTTTATGGAACTCATTGCTATCGAATACATAGCGGAAGTTTAGTGCAACCGGCCATTAATCAAGTACATCTTTGACTCAGTTTTTAATCACCTGTTTGGGTAATTCATTTTATCATTGTTGCTGTACCAGTGATAATTGTAACATGTAAATTGCCATTGACTTTGTAGGACTTGCGAAGAAAGGCTGCCAGGTTAGTAGCAGCAAAGTGTACTCTTGCTGCCCGAGTTGATGCAGCTCGGGAAAGTGTTGATGGTGCCATTGGGAAAATGTTTCGAGAAGATATAGAGAAAAAGTTGGACAAGCTTCAGGTAATGTTGTTCTAGCAAATGGTTGAATGTAAAATTGAAACTTCAGTGATAATGTAAAAGTTGTCTATAAAAGTCTTGCTTTAGTATCACAGTTTTGTTCTAGATAAATATGAAAGATCTCATGTTTAAATATTAAAGAACATCATCTGAGAGAAAATGTAACTGATCAATGTAAGCTGTTTTTAATTCACTCACTCCGTGATTCAACCTGAAGGTTGGTCTTTGATAGGTGAGAGGAGAGCTCACCCCGTACTAAGCCAATGGCGTGTGAAATTCACACATTCAGGGTAGGAGGGGCAGTTCCTTTCTCTGGGCCACCTGCGATTTCCTATGTTCTGACACGCAGAAAATCAAATCGCTAGGATTTTAGATGGGGTGTCCAGAAAGGCTCTTGCCTGGGATTTGAACCCAGGATCCTCTGGTCAGTAGCTCAGTGCTCTATCCACTAGGCTACCAAGACCCCCCATGTTTATAATTATGGGAGCCATAATTTCATGCCAGTTTTTGCAAATGAGCCTTTTAAAATCAAGGAAGGACTGCATCTTTCTTCTTTGCACTCTTATGATGTGTAGTTTTTTTCTGATAGTTTCGAAATTAGGCACTGGCATGTGTTCCATATATTCCTGAATAGAGAATTAAATTATAGTCTTTGTACCTGCTTCAATACTTTTTTATCCATGTTAAACTGTGTATTAAACTACAGGAACCTCCACCAGTGAAGTTTATAAAGCCATTGCCAAAACCAATTGACCCATCAAGAAAGAAGCGAGGTGGTAAGCGTGTAAGGAAACTTAAGGAACGCTATGCAATGACGGAACTACGCAAACAAGCAAACAGGCTAAACTTTGGCGAGGTAAATTTTTAGATCATTTTTATCTATTACTTCCATAAATTTTTGACGTAATTTTGCTCTGACAGGATTAGTATAATGAACCAATTAAATTTGTTCCAAATGTGTGGACTCTAATATGTCTAACCTCTCAGTAATGTTTCGTGATCGTCTTTGCAGATTGAAGATGATGCTTATCAAGAAGATTTGGGTTACACTCGTGGTGCCATAGGAGGTAAAACTGGAGGTGGTAGAGTAAGACTTCCTCAAGTTGATGAGAAAACAAAGGTTCGAATCTCTAAAGCTTTACAGCGAAACCTACAGAGGGCACAACACAATGGTGCCACTCCAGGTCCTGCATCAGGTTTACGAACTGCTACAGGTTCTACCACAGCATCAATTAGAAGACAAGTGTCAGGGACTGCATCTAGTGTGGCATTCACACCACTTCAGGTATGTGCTGATCTTAATATACTGCTCTGAAGAATATCCTAATTACTGAGGGAAATTTAAGTTTTTGGGCCTTTATTTTGTATACTTGAAGAGATCTGTTATCTTCCTGAAATGAAAAATGCTAATTTAGTTCAATTCAATGGTATTTGGCGTAACTTCCCTGGAAGTTCTTCATTATGAAATGATGGAAGTAGCATAGCCTTTATCCATAAAATTTATACCCCACAACATTGATTTTTTTTTCAAGGTTAATGATCAAGGTTAATGTTTGGCAACAAAATCTAATTAGCTGTAATGTTGTGGGCAGTGGTTTTCCAGTTTTGCGTTGCTTTATCCCAAAGCAGTTGTACAAATACAGAGATCACACACAAACACTTAACTCACAGCAAACACTTAACAGCGAACTTCGCATCATGTAATACTCTAATGTATTATCCTGACAACATCATCACATGCCTCTGACTACTAGTCATCAATTGCCTCATACCCACACTGGGCACTGATTCAGCTCCACTGACTCTAAACACGGACTGGGGTGATGCAGGCCATTACCTCACCAAGACTCGTTAACACATCATCAGTATTTTGTTTCACCCAGGCATGTAGGGGAAATTGCTCAGTACAACACAATGAAACTTAGGTCTTTGGAAATAAATATTATCTGGAAAGGCAAAGTTAACTTTTATTGTTTCTTCTTAATTTTGTATCATTGGAAATTTTGTTTTATTTACGGAAACTAATATTTTCCTTAAAAAATAGTTCTTATTCCTATAAAGGGCACTTGATCCAACTAACCTTTCAACTTATTAAATAACAGACTACATGGCTTTTGAACTGACAGTACAACAATGACAGCCATTTTCCAGTATATTGATAATATAGTAAAACCTCCATACAACGAATTTGTTGGGACCGAAAAATTCATGACTTCGCTGTAGGGGGTTTTGGTGTACGGAGGTGACGTGCGGGTTGCGTCATCGCAGGGGCACCCAAGTGCCCCGTGATTGTCTACGATGCAAGTCGTGTAAATTTCTTAATCTTGCTTTATTCACCTTTCCTATAGCGATGATGAACAGTTGTTATTATTTGCCATCAAATACCGTGGCTATCACCTCGTGATTTTCAATCTGCGTATTTCTAATTGAAATTATTGTTTTTCCCGTCCATTCTGCTCTACGCCTCATTGCTTACTTTAGTTACATTCTGATATTAAAGGAATTCCAAAATTAATGCCTGTGGATTACGTATTTTTAAAGTGCTCCATAATTTTTCTGAGTATCTAGTCGATATTATTCTTGGAGTGTAATAATTTAAGTCAATATCAATCGGCAGTTTTATGCAGCAATTTTGCTTGAGAGCACATATTGCCATTTAGACTTACGAAATAAAATGCATTGTTGGAATTGAAATTGAAATCCCATTGAAATACTGGTAAATATCTATGTTAGAGACCGGTATATATTAGATATCGATAAACAACGATGGAAGTTAGGTGGGGTGAGTTAGTTACCACGAGTAAAAACGTGGCAGTTGGCAATGCCCTGAGGTCACAATGGCAATCTCAGATGATAATGCATTGATGATGCCTTCATAGAAGCTGACCACGATCGGTATTCTGTTGGCACACCCGTTTTTCGGTGCCAAAACGCAGTACCATCCTCAATTACGCCAGGTAATATTTGAATCCACGCCTTGTTGCCGTTCATCCAGTAATTACCTCTTCATACTTGAAGAAAATTTAAAACCAGGTTTGCCCTTTTTCAGTCCTTTGCAGAACGTCTCTCATTATAAAATGTGCGCCATTTGCAGGCTAAAACTATTAAACTGGAATAAGTGGTCGCTAAAGTAGAATCACATGAGTTAAATATGTCTTATGTTAGCAATTTAGAGAATAAAAACACGTAAAAGAACCTGAGCCCACTCTTTTCGCGTCTTTTATGACATTAGAAGGACCTCTTTCTAAACCAAGTATACGAGCGAAGATCGCTGTTCTGAAAACTCTAGTAGCACCAGTAATATTGCATGCTAACAATTTGGAATGGAGACGTTTTGAGTTGGACGCAGCAAGAAATCTAACCTAGCGCACGCACTGAAACGATTAAGAGGAAAGACTGCATTGCCAACTAACCCCTCCCAAACATTCCATACCAAAATGCCTATTATTCAATAACCTTCCCCTCCGAAAGAAAGAATAACTACGCCCTTACTCGCCTCTTTCTCTACAATGCTGCTGTTATCTCCCCTCCCCTTCCCACGTTCCTTCGGGGAGACCTCCCTCGCCCATTCCACTCCTCAATGACTCCCCTTACCCCTAACCGAAAGCTCATGTGTTTCCAATATATCGTGGCCCAGTGGTATGCCGCTCTTCAAATAGCCCAACTGGTTAGGCACACAGAAGAAGTACAATAATTCCTGTAATAACTAATCCGGTTTTCGATTTATCTATCCTTCACTTACCTCCTCACAAATATTAATACAGGACCATCTACCATCCTCGCCGTACATACAGTCAGCTCTCGTGCGACTTACCTCAGCCGAAACATTCCATATTGCTTGAAAATGAGTATATTTCAGGAAGTTAAAACAAATTTCGAAAAATTACATAGGTTTGAAGCAATTTTTTTTTATAAATAAGAAGCGGTAGCTGTTTTTAAGTAATATTAATTCAAAATTATTCTATTGAAAATAGTTTTCCAAAGTCATCTGTCTCATTTCTTTGCTGGCTGCTTGCTCAACCTGCCGCAGAATCTTCAAATTCTCTGCTCCATCTTCTGACATTAAAAAAACTCGCTCCAAAACATCTATTGCTTCCACCACTTCCTTCCAACCGGGGCGCACTACGCTATTGCTGGGCTCTTCTCTCTCTTCATCGCTCACATCCTGCGTCTCCGCCAATATTTCGGGATCCTCATTGTCGGCAAATACAGCGATATCATTATCAATACTCGCATACTTTTCGAAAGATACCCCTTCAATTTTTGATAATTGAGCGAATTCACTCCATTCCTCCCTCTCCTCCGGCTGTGAGTCGTCTTGGCCGTCATCTCTCCGGGAAAGCCTGCCCTCCTGAAGCAATTCGAGATCGCGCTTCTCTCTACTCCATCCCAAGCAACACACAGACGCTGAATGGCTTGCAGGATGTTCCAATTCAATGACTTGATGTCTGCAGTGTTTCCTAGTCTATTTAGAAGATATTCGACTAGTTGCCTTCGATATGCGCAATGAGTGAAAACAAAGGACACTTGACGTGACGCTGAAGGCATCTGTTCGACGACATTCGATCAGTTGATGTCTCCGATGCATACAGCGCTGAATATTCATTGAGACTAACTACTTTTTCGTCGTTTATTTATTCATTCATACCAACGGCAAATCCATTACATTTTGTACAATTATCAAATAATATATATGTATCTTAAAGACATCGTTGTTGACCCTATTTCTAAAAAAAAGGATTTTTTGTCTTGAATTAAGAATTTTAAAAATTCCCGACTCAGACCAGAAAATCATGAATAATCCACAATCATTTCCCTGCATTGGAAATTCACGAATAATTCCCGATTTTCCGGGTTTTCCCGGTCAGTGGACATTATGATAAGGGATGCTCAATGAGATATTATCGAATTTAATTTAAAAAGAGCTGCTCCGCGGACTTTCTGTCAAACCAGTTCGACTTGTAAACTGCCTAGGCAGTTCAGAGAGGAGCGCAAAATTGCCAAGCGCTCCTGCTTGGAGCGGCACAAAGGTCGGAGCGGAGCAATAGACGGAGCCATGCAGAGCGGAGCTTTGGCTTCACTTACACGTTTCTTATGGTGGAAACCATCAGAGTTGACTGTGGCCTTCACCGAGCCAGAGCATCAAGTTTCCTTCATGCCATCCGCTCTGTAGGTCTCAGATTTGAACCCCTTCGAAGCTCGGAGCAGAACGTTTAAGACGCGATACACTCCATTGCGGTTCTACTTCCTGCTTATTACGTAAATATCGATGGAAAAAACTACCTGTAAATGCAAAATACTGCGTTTGTTCTCAATAATTCGTTCTAGAGGGGCACTTTTCATGTTTTAGGCCCATTCTCAGATTTCGTTGTAGGGAGTTTTCGTAATTAGAGAGGTTCGTTACGGGAGGTTTTTTTGCGTGCATTGTCCATTGGAAGGGTCCGGGACCGGGCCAATGACTTCGAAATAGGGAGGTTTCCTTAAAATTTCGCTGTATGGGGGTTCGTTGTAGAGAGGTTTTACTGTATATTATAAGGCTCAAATAAAAAACAACATTATGAGAATTTTATTTGACCTTACCAGTATTGATCATAATATTCTAAAATGAGATTTTGATTGTATGGTACTTCCTGTTTTAATGCACTGACTGACTCTCAGAAATGACTGAAGTCATTTCTGAGTGACACTTCTCAATATGTAAGTTAAACTCATAATACATCATCTGGTGGATCTGTACTAGGTCTGGTCCATTAAAAATTGATTCTGGTGGGCGTCCTTAGACTCTTTGCTTTGTTTATAAATGATTTTCCTGGATATGATGCCAAGAGTTCACATCTGATTTATGCTGATGATATCTTTAGCCTAATATCCATCCATCAGAATTCAGAGTTAAATGATCATGTCTCCACAACATATACAGTGAAACCTGTCTTAAGTGGCCACCGTGCAGCCAAAAGAAAGGTGGCAGCTTGCGAAGGTGACCGCTGAATGGAGGTAAACCCCTTCCAATCCATTATTATGCAACCTGCATACTTGTCTACCCCTTATTTATATTGGGCAAAAAAAAGAGGTCAATTGATTTCTATTTCTCTAGTACTCTTTAAGCCTCTCCATACATGCCTCATTTCTGAAGGCTAGAGATTTTTCAAAATTGATTGATAGAATACTCCACCTTCATCAAAATTAAAAATATACATTGCTATGATGGAAACCTTCCAATATTGATGGCAATCTTGACAACCAATCATATATATCATGTACAAATGTACACAAAATCATGTACAGAAAGATAAATTGTGGCATTTCCTGAAACATGCCAACCACGCATTGCTTGTCACTAAGTTTTCTACCCTTAAATCTTCCACCACCTGCTGAGCTTTCTACTGCAGCATTGGTGCACTCTCTGGTGACATTTAAGAAGGAGCACACTTAATCAACGTGAAAACAACATCATTCACTTCCAAAGCTTTTTACTCCTTTCTTTTCATCCCAAAATTCTTATTTTCTTTCATATCTCTCAAAATCTATTTTCAATGGTATCAGGTTCAGTTATAGGTACTCATTTAACCATGTCTGAAATTTTCCTTACCAATATTCCCTTCTTGCCTTCCAAGATAACTCTCTTTCTCTCATCAAGATTTAGAACTATCTTACTTTTACCTTCACGCATTTTAGTAACCACTCTCACTGTGTCAGAATACACAAATACTCCAACAGACTGTACGGCACAGACTTCAATTTGAAACTTATATTTCTTGGAAGCAATTGACCCAGACCGACAGATAATCCAAGCAGCTGCTGTGATACAAAGAAGGCTTCCTTAAATTTTAAATTTCTTCTTCCACTCCGATATTGGACAGCATCCTACGATTACTTTTTGTTAGGTACATGTCTTCTTAATTTGTGTTATGTTTTGGTGTAAACATGGTTGGGTGTCCATCCTCTTTCCTGCCCAAAATAAATGAGTTGGGGGCGTGCGGGTTGCATAAATATGGCTAGCAAGGGGGAGAAAATATTGTATTTATGGCTTTCTAGGGCAAGGATTTACTGTCGTGGAAAAAAGTCATGACACTCGAGTTTACAAGTCAATGACAGTTGTACGCGTAGTCCCACATGAAAACAAGTTATATCAAAAATTAGCAAATTTAATTCTGCGTTTAACTGAGGAGAGTGAAAATTTTTATTTTAACTTGTTGAAAGTTTATTGTCTGCGAAACAAAAAAAGACAACACCATCTGTAGAATGCTCCATGTGTAGAATCAATACATTTTTGTTGCATTGTAACTTAAACAGATGGAATCTTTCGAAAGAAAATACACCCCTTTCCATCACCTTTTTAAGTTACAATGCAACAAATGGTGTCCGATGGCAACAGATTATGTCGAACGCGGCAACGTCACACGGAATTCCCAGGCCATACGTCCGTTTCCTCTTGCTCCCTTCACTCCTCTTGTTGTTGGAAACACCGAATTAAATGTAAGCGCACATAAAATAAACAACTAAATAAATTCTAAATATCGAGAACCGATTAGACTTGTATTACCATAAGCTCCATGACAGGACAAGGTTCGTATCGATATGATCACGTAGTACTGAGAAAAAGTTGTTTCACAAAATTTACAAGAACAATTTTCATTCAACTTCGATTATCTTAAAACTTTGTACATAACTTAACAACAAGTTCCTTTATGTCGTATTAAAGTTTGGTTACGATGCAATGAATACTATTAAAGTTATGAATTTTTAAAGTGAGCATTCCGTTTAAAACGGTGAAAAAACCGGCACTTTTTTGTTTCGCAGACAATAAACTATTAACAAGTTAAAATAAAAATTTTCACTTTCCACAGTTAAACGCAGAATTATATTTGCTAATTTTTGATATAACTTGTTTTCATGTGGGACTACGCGTACAACTGTCATTGACTTGTAAACTCGAGTGTCATGACTTTTTTCCATGACAGTAGTCTTATACAAAGTGTCCATTGATTTTCTATGATCTGATTATCATATCAGTCTACCAAATGGTCCTCTCATGAGGAGAAAATTACTGTCTTTTGTCCATCAGAGGGAACGTTTAAGCCGTGATCCCCTTGGCAAATTTTGTTAAAAGCAGGCTGATGTCGATGCCGGGTTTCTCTCCACCCTTCCTCCTTACCCTTCGGTGCCCAAACTTGTACCTTTCCTCCCAGTCTGAAGTGCCTTTAAGTGAGGGCGTAGACTTAAAAACCCAGATGATGATAACCCGCAGAATTAGATTTGTACAGTCAGCAGTATGAATGAAACAAAATGGGTTGCTGGCCTGGGAGTAGTGACCGCTTCTGGAAAATCGAGCGGTCATTTATCTGTAGAGCAGGGGTAGACAGTCTGCTAACTAGGCTCGAGTAATAACTAGGCACTTCATAGAGAATACAGTTTTAGGAATAGGAGAGAATAATTCCCAAAGTATATTCTAAAATATGTTTGCGAAGACATTGTTGGTGACTGGCCACTGGACAGATAGTGTGACTGCTGACCATTGAAGGAGGTGGCTGCTGAAAAGAGGAGAAATTTCCATTGGTTGTATGGGGAATACATTCAGTTCTGGGAAAAAGTGGCCACTTCAGGAGGTGGCTGCTGAATGGAGGTGACCATTTAGGCAGGTTTCACTGTAATGAAATTTTGAATTGGTGTAGCTCCAATAGCATTATCTTCAAGCATGATACCTGTACATTCATTTACACGCAGATATTTCATATCATTTTGAACACCTAACTAATAACATCACTCTCACAGTGGTAACTTCTGTCAAGTCACTTGGGCTACAATCCCAAGAAACTTTTTATTGGTCTGTACATGTGTTAGAAGCAGGTGAGAAAATGGCAATTGGGGTTCTCATTATTAAGCAGTTAGCCCCTATTGTCTCCATGGGCACTCTTAAGGCTCTAATATGCTAGCATTGCATGTGGTATTATGGGCAAATTTAAACTACATATTTCATCTTATGCCTTTCCCATCCAAAAGCAAGCCTTAAAAGATGTGTCTTAAGTACATATAAGTACTCCTGGGCCTCAATCATGGATCTTCATAATGCGTGCGCTGGCATTATCGTTATTTATTGATTAAAAATATCTCAGAGAGAACGTCATATCCATTCTTCATTTTTCGTACTGTACTTCAAATCGCTTATTACAATCAGTGGAGTGAATTTTATAGACGATGATTGTTAACCCTGCGCTACTCTAGGGTTATGCATTAACAATGAAGATTGCGATAATGAGAAAAATAGATCCGTGAGAATCACAGATCTATTTTTCGCGTGGAATCACGGATCTATCTTTCCTTACCTATCACGGTCTTATGAAGATCCATGATCGAGGTCCTGGGAAGCTACTCTCCTGATGCTATAAATCCTACAAATGTAGACTCTTCTGTCAGTTTATAGTCTTGCAAGTGTCTTGTGTGAAGCTTTCAAATGTCTGTTAAGCCCGTTTCACACGATATTTGATCCAGTACAAGGTCTAGTATACTCGCTAGTATGCTAGCTTTCCAGTATTGTGTGAACAGAACCAGTATACTGGCTGGCAAGCATGCTAGCTAGTATACTCGCTGAGCTACTGGATTTCATACTTGATGCGGTACTAGATTTCTAGTAGGACCTAGTAGCCTAGTAGCCATCGACCAATCAAGTTACGTTACAGACGCTGTACGAACTTCTCTTTTTTTTAATTTAGTATGGAATCATATGGAATAACCGATACATAGCAAGCACAAGGTCAATGAGTGTGAAACCTCCCAGGACGATTCCAATCATACTAGATTCCGTCCTCAATATCAAGTAGCAGCTAGCACACTAGGTCTTGTGCTGGATCATGCATCGTGTGAAACAGGCTTTAATTCAGCATGATAAGTACACCTGTGGCAAAAAAAGTTCATCACAACCAGTTTTTATACTCTCTCTGAATAGGACCCCATCAATCAGCATCAGAAATTTTTATCAAGATTCATATTTGAATCAACACGTATTTGGTCAGCTCCCATGTTATTGCTATTTAAAAAAGCTGAAGTCTTGAAAACAAATCTTGCTAAAGTATTATGATTCTTAGTGGATAAATTAAAGAATACACATATTTTTCCTTTCATATTTGTGGTACATATCTGTACCCATTGTTTTTATGTTTGTATACACCTGGCAACATGCATGGTTTATATATGACCCTATGAAGTGAATTCAATATTATCATTAAACGTTACTGTAGTAAGACTCTTCTAAGTTCCTGGTAAGCTTCAGGTTAGTTGCCATCATGTTGTATGGAGACTAAATATTTTTATAATTATTGTCAATGATTTGTAGTTTTTAACTCATTCCCATTATGTATAAATGTAGTGTAGTACATTTGTGTTGACATTAGTACTGTATGAATAGTACACATTCTTCCCATGCTGGAACTTTCATGTTTTCTATGAGCATGTGAAAATTATGTGCCGTAGAACTTTAAAAAATAAGGTCATCACCATTAAAGCCTGGGCTCAGCATAAAACTAATATGTAAATAATATGACTAATAATTGGCATGAATTTTCAAAAATTTTTATGTGCACTTAGTTACAGTGGTGTACAGATGGGGAAGGGGAGGGGGTCAGGGTTTAACCCCCCCAAAACATTCCTATAATTTACTATATTTTGCACTAGCATTTAGAATTTTGCTTATTGGGTTGAAAAATATGGTTAAATTGTCTTCACAAAAAACTTTCTAATTTAATTATTATTTTAGTGAATAATTATCTAAATATCATTTTATGATGATGCACGTAAATATTAATGAAACCTCCCCAGAAGAAAATCCTGCGTATGCCACTAGTTATCGATGAAATACATAGTTGGCACTGTTACCCAGGTGGATAAAAAAATCTTGTGACATTATAGTGCTAGCACATCATTTGAAAATCTATTAGATTGATTATGTATTTCTATGAATTTAAGTAAAAGTAATAGGGCATTCCCAATAGGATAATCAGCTAGATATTTTATTAAAATATATTTTAAGTGACATATATTACATATTCTAATAAGTGCATTTTCTTAATTCACCATGAATTCTCAATTTTACTCCTTTTCAGGGCCTCGAAATCGTCAATCCACAAGCTGCAGAGAAGAAAGTTAACGAGGCTAATGCTAAGTACTTTTCCAATACAGCTGGATTTCTCAAATTGCAGAAAAGTGATCAAGATTGAGTTGAGGGTGTTGCATACATATAGGAGGCATGTTTTATATTAAATGTAACTTAAATGTGTTCTAGCAATGTGATTGCGCTGTGTAATGGAGTGATTGGTTGGCTGTTTGTGAATAAAAGTGTAACGTTGATTTGTCAATGATTCTCAATAAATTAAAATGCTCCATAAATGTTTTAAAAGTTAATACCTTGTTCCAATTTTGCATATTGAAAGAAGGGAATGTCATGGTTTCTCAAACTAATTAACAGTTATTCTTCATTCCATTCAAGCAATGTGATTCATCATGATAGGGAGCCTGTAAGAGGAGGCAAAACTGGACCTCAAAAACAAGCTAGATTTGTCATACCGGAAAGGATTTTGTTTGCCATGGTGCTACTCATGGCAAAATTGATAAATTGTGCCTCATCACATTTCCTGACATAATTTTAAATACTCTGGTTTGCACGCATAGTTAGGGAATAACAATTGCATGGTTTAATGGTGGTTCTTGAAAATTTGAACTTTTTTATGCTAACATCACTTGGCTAACATCAAACTTATGGTAAAATTCCAAGGATTCACATGCTTCAACTCCCTTAGAGGCTGTATCTAATGTCCCTCAGGGATCACATGTAGGGCCAATTCTTTTATTGATTTTCATGAATGATATAGGAACTTTTATTAAGAATCAAATGTTGATGATGACAAAGTTGTTTCATCCAAAGATTCATTTGCAGATGTTATTGTACAGCAAAACTGGTTGACTAACCTTTCTGAATGGTGCAGAAGCAATGCTAAGTATTCAAATAATAGTAAATGCAATGTTCTAACTAAATCTAATGTTCTTTATAAATCTAAGTTGCCTGTTCTAAATGACTAAATATGCTTCATAACCTGAAGGGTGGTTTTTGATGGTGAGGGTAGAGCTCACCCTGTACTAAGCCATTGGCGTGTGAAATTCATGCATATTTAGGGTAGGGGGGCCAGTTCCTTTCCCTGGGCCACCTGCAATTTCCTACTAAGTTCTGACATGCAGAAAATCGAATCACAAGGATTTTAGTAGGGGGCATCCAGAAAGGCTCTTGCCCGGGGGTTGAACCCAGGACCCTCCGGTCAGTAGTTCACTGCTCTACCTACTAGGCCACCACAACCCCCAACTACTCTATATCTGGGCTAAATCTTGTTAGAAATAATCAGAAACTTGATTTGGGTGTTCTCTTTGATTCCTGATTAACTTTCAAAAGATGTATTGATGCCACAATAACAGAAGCCTATAAAACCCTTGACTTCATTTACTATGATTTAAAAACTTTAGCAATATTTCTTGTTACATATATACTTCTTTATGTCACCTTAGACCAATTCTTGATACTGTTTAATAATTTAATTTCAATATTATCATAAGTATTACATAGCTCTTGAGAGAGTCCAAAATAAATTTCTTAAGCCCGAATCACACTATCATTTTTCTCGTCCCTTTATAGGGATCATTTAAGCTATAGCTTTCAGGGACCGCAGAAATGATAGATCAAGCTATCATTTCGCCACTCACACGATCATTTTTACCGTCCCTTCTCGTATCATTTCTGTTCGCAAGATACGGTAACTATGGATTATTTACATTGTCATCGACTGCTTTTGGCTGCAGCCAAACGTTCCTTTCAGAACGTGCGCTCTGATTGGCTAAATGACAGGCCCGAGGGACGGAAAAAAGGACGTGCTCAAATGACGAAAAAAGGGATAGTGATCCCTATCATTGCCGCTATCCGTGAAGTGATCAAGTCAGACGATCATTTTTAAGCTATCATTTGAGCTATCCCTGAAAAGGGACGTAAAAAATGATCGTGTGATTCAGGCTTTAGATTGGTGGCTTTGGAATTTAAAATAGAAAGGGAAAGTGGAGTCTATTAAAAGTACTCAGTGTACTCTCTCTGCACATAGGAAACAAATGAGAATTATACTCCAACTCACTAGTAAATTAGTTTATTAAGTGCTCATATTTCTTATTATTAATTAATATAAGGGCTCCAACTGTACATCTCACCTTCTGTTTTACATTCATTATATGTACAAATTATTTGTATAATCTGACTATATTTTAAAATTTGAAGAGATTGCAATAGTCTTCGTAATTCCATAGGCATATTTTATCTCCCACGCAATTGTTAAAAAAATATTTCTATTCAAAATGTCTAAATATTCCTACTTTATTCGTATATACAATTATCTAGCAATCCTGTAATGTTTGGAAAGGACAATTGTCAGTATAATAAATATTATTATTAACTTTTGGAGCTATTTCCAATACTATAGTGTTGGAAATAGCTCAAGTACTATAGTACTCAACACCACCCGTCGATATCAATGGAATGGAAGTTGTACTTCTACACAACAATGAAAGAAAAAAGAAACCCGTGGAAATTGCAATTTATTGCCTTTACAGGTATCACGAAGCAATTGCACACAATGTTTTCTACTCCTGTGATAACCAATCCATTACGTCCATAATGGAATTGTAATTCCAAGATAAATCACATGAGCGCACGAGTGTTTAACTATAGTTAATTACTATGTATTTATACGCGAGGCTTTATAGTTACCTTATACTTACTGATATAAATTCCCCACAATAGATATAGACGGGAGTGCGGCGTACAGGCTGGGCAAAATGTTGGCAAAGCCCCGAAAACTGGCTGGGATACACAATAAATCTATAGGTGTTTTCAAGTCTGTTTCCGCACTAATAGGCGCTTCAGACCGGGAGGAAAGGTATAAGGATAGGAATGGAAGGGATGGGGATAGGATAAGGTCCGAAGCTCTCCAAGCCACAATAAATCAGTAATTACCTAAAACCGGTGAAAAGAGAGGCAGTTTTCCACGAAATGTTGCCGCATTTCCCCAACAAGTTGAAGTGCGAAAAGTAAATACCGATGAGATACTCACCAAAATTAACTCCGAAATCTCAATAGTCATACTAGATACATTGGAAATAAATTTTAAATGCCTACATCAACTGAGAATAAAACCTAATGTTCTACAAATTTAAGACCAGTTATCCTCACCTGTATTTTCTGTACTAACGGCGTTTTTACTATCATCGAAATCCAGGTTATATTTGCTTCGCCGATTGAACGGTCACTTCACTGAAAATTGCTTTATTTACTCCTTATCATTCTACTTTTGATATCATTTATGAGCCTTACTATCCAAAGTTCAAAATATTTCACCTTGTATATGAAAGATAAACTTTAACCTTCACTTTGAACCACGCGCTGTCAATAACGATCCACAGCGCTATCGGATCAGCAGCGCTACTAGCGCGGAACAGCCAATGAAAGCTGCTGCCATTGCTACTCTGCTGCCTCTAGCCGGTTGTGGCGAACGGAGTCAGTTAAAAAAAGTTATCACATCGGCAGTTGACGGCTGGATTTTTACCTTGTTGTTGTTATTGAGTTCAATCGTTGTCTAAATCGTGTGAATGGTTTTACAAAAGGTGTTGTGCATCAAGTGGCGTGTTATGTTTATAAGTTGATCCAGGTTTTAAACCTTGGAGTGTAAATCAACGAATATGTTGCTTCTGTAGGGTTTATTTTTTTAAAGGAGGAAGTGATGCTTTAACCTTCAAGGTGAGCGTCAGCCTTGCCTATATAATCCATTAATATAGTGTAAACATGCGGTGATGTAAACTCTTTAGACCTCATATAGTAAATTACTGCAGGTGAAGCTTTTAATCGAATAAAATGCAAGATGTAAAATTGCTCGGTAAAGTGAAGAAGTGACATTACGTGATAGAAAGTTTTTTTCAAATCGCCACAGCAAATGCCTCGAAAACTCTCTGAGCAAGAAATGGATGAAGAGTGCAAGAAGAAGAGAATAGCTCCGAATGGATTTCGACTTCCTGATCCAATACGAGATGGCGAAGTCTTAACGGACATTAAGGACAAGAAATGGAGGATAGGAAAGTCAGTTGGATTGGGGGGTTTTGGCGAGATATATTTAGGTATGCTTTCGTTGTAACGTGAATATTTGGTGTTATTTCATTTTAGTATACATTAACTGATGAGTTTATGTTCCCTTGCAGCCTCAGATGAAATACATAAACCTGTTACACATGACGCGGAGTATGTTGTCAAAATAGTGAGTCATTTTTTACTGTCACTATTCACTGTCACTGTCACTATTTTTTCAATACATTATTTTTCTTATACTAATGACATTTATTTTTAGGAGCCTCATTCAAATGGACCTTTGTTTGTGGAAATGAATTTTTACATACGAGCTGCTCAAGAAGAAATGAGTAAGTCGTTGAAAAATTGTAAAGCATGGTTTGCAATGGCAAGTAAATGTGTGCTCATGTGTTAATGGCACATTTTTCATTTTCTTTATAGTTTCTTCGTGGATGAAAAAGAAAAAACTAAAGTTCTTGGGTATGCCATGTTATATAGCATCCGGATCTCATGAATATGAAGGCGAAAGGTATCGATTTTTGGTAATGAAACGATTTGGAAAAGATCTTGGTAAAGTGTTTGTGGAGTCTAAGAAGAGATTTCATCTTCAAACCGTTTTACACCTTGGTGTTCAAATAGTGAGTATTATTGTTTACCATGGTGCAAATTTTTTATTCTTGTGAGTAAAGTTACTGCCACTATGATGTTCTCGGTAGTTTCTTTTGATTTTGTATGGCGAAATACATATTTTTCATGCGTGGTTCTTAACCATAGCCACATCCTGAAGAGTGTTTTTGGTTTTTTCGAAGAACTACTAATAAATTCAGTCAATTATAAAAGCGGGACTCATCGGTCATCAAGTATTGATGTTAGCAGTTTTAATAAGATAGTGGAAACCATTGAATTTATTTCAGTGGACTTATTTTCAGAAATTCCTTTGTGTGATTACGCTTATTGAGTAATTTTCTTAATACATTATTTCCAGCTCAATATCCTTGAGTATGTACATGCTCAGGATTATATTCATGGTGACATAAAGGCATCCAACATTTTATTGAGTAAGCCACGTGATGACGACTCAGGTCGTGTGTATCTTGTTGATTTTGGCCTTGCTTGTCGATATCGTAAACAAAATGGGAAACATAAAGAGTATCATCATGATGAAAGGAGAGCTCATGATGGAACCCTAGAGTACACTAGTCGAGATGCTCATATAGGAGGTAAGTGGGTTTTCACTTCTTCCCCTTTTTGGTGTAGAGTGGTCAATATTAATTCATTTTAATTTAAGGCTAAAAAGTGGGTCTTCTTTCTTAATTAGTAGGTAAGTCAATTCAACTATGCCTGGAAGTTAAGCATTTTATTTCTTTAGTACGTCCTTGAATTTGTCAAATGCCACAATTATGATAAATAATTGTTGCAATATTAATTCCTTATGAGTAAAACTCAGTTATGTTTGTTATAAACTGAAAGTTAACTGTTAAATATCACCATGATGCTAAGGGATACTAAGAATGGGTCAGTTTCTTTCACCATTCTAGGTGTTCCTGATTATAACCCTTCACTCTCGCTTTTTTGTTACGATTTGTTTATCCAGAATATGGTTAATTGTTATTTTAACCTTACTATGGGGTCTCATTGTTAAAATTTATCCCACTATCTTTCATGTGCTGTATCAACAATTACAAATCATATCAGATAACCGAAAGAAACGGTGTCTCCTCATTCCATACTTGTAAACATAAATAGCTGATTTTAGAACTTACTATTCTTCCATGGTGACATTTTATGGATTTTATTTCATGATAGATACTCATATTTTTTCATTTAATGGTTATTGATTTGCTTTACCTCAATGATATTGTTTTTTAAAAAAGATTTTTCCTCCCAATACAGCTCATTCACGTAGAGGTGACCTGGAAATTCTTGGTTACAATATGCTACAATGGTTGTGTTCTGAGTTACCGTGGGAAAGCAGTTTGTCAGATATGGAATATGTTCACATGCAAAAAAAGTCATTCATGTCCAATATCCCTTCGTTGATGCGTCGATGTTTTCCTAGTAGTGGTCATCCAGGTTTGTATTAGAGCAGTTTGAAAGTTATTGAGATTACATTTTAACCTGTCATTGTTATTAACTATCATATTATCTTTCAGAGGTTATTGAGAAATACCTGCGTTATGTTGCAAGCCTTGGTTTTGAAACTCAACCTGATTATGCCTATTGCCGAAGTTTGTTAAAGCATGGTGCGAGGAACGAGACATGTGAAAATAATGGAAAGATCCTTTTTGGTCTCAAGGCTGCAGACAACAGTATGAAGGGCCGGGTAAGCATTATTTTTAGAATCTTCTCAGAGTGCCAATGAAATAAATTTTAGTTGACTACTACTGATTTATTAATTTTGCTCTCTGCTCTGATATAATCTGCCAGCAAGACAATATCAGGTAGCAGTCTAAATGGCCAAGAAAAGATTATGGTTGCTTTATTTAAGATATATGAAAGAATAAATACTCTTGCTCCTTGTAAAGGGATCTTCCCTTATTGTGATGTGGAAATGCTATCAATGAGCAGATTGTTATTCTTCCTATACACAACCTTTTCAAATTTTTGGGGGCATTTTAAATTCCATATAATGATTTATTTACATTATACCTTGTTAAATAACTAAGTTTTCACCTTTTTCTTTTATTCTACTATATGAATATCATTGAACTTACTTGTTGTGCATGGTGCATCAGTCGACAACTTTATTTTCATATGCTTCAGAATTCCTTTACCTTTTGTAATTCCTTATGGTACACCTCAGTGTTTGTAACTAGCCTTGTTGTTATGGTCAGAAAGTTGTTGTAGGGGAAATTGCTCTGGGATCTAAGATAAGATGTGAAATTTAGTGTATTAAGGTTACAATGTTAAAAAACGTATTTTAAGAGTTATCATTGTGTATTTGGCTTGACTGTTTTATGGACTTGAAGAGTTCAGTTGTCATCCCAATAGTTTTAAAATCCCCTTGTGTTTGCAAATACCTACTATTGTCTCACTCAGTAACATTTTGAGTGCAACTAAATCTATTTTTGATAACATCCAAGGGTATTTCTTAGTATTTGATCATGAGTTAAATTTCTCTAATTCATACATCCTAGGTTCTATTGCAAGAAGACAGTGTACATGTCATTAAAATCTCTCTCTGTATGGGAGATGAATTAGAAACAAGTTAGTGGTAAAATTAAATTGTGATTCTATGGTATTTATTGTGGTGGAGGATGGACAGTGTGAAAGTCATGTGCTCTATTGGTTTAATACTTTTTTAATTAGGTCGAGTATTGTAAGGATTTCTTCTGCATTGCTTGTATTAAATATTTATAAATATTTCAATTTATTTTTACCATGACAGAGAGGGACCAAACGAAAAGCAATTGATGAACCTGAAAATCGGGGAGGTATTAAGAGATGTGAGGTTTATCGCAATGCTGCCAGAAGGCCATGTGTTCCCCAGAATTATAACAGGTATGATTTGTTAAAAGAATTTCTGCTTCAGAAGTGTTTAATCACTCCCAGCTTCATAGAAATTTTTTACAGTTTTTAAGCACCAAATGCGGCCTTCCTATTCTATGATGTGAATGCATATTGCTTCAATGTTTTGAATCCATGTGACACAATACAGTTCTTTTTCCAGCCTCAGTGACCTTCCTTAAGTCTGAACATTTCAGTTTTTTTAATGTAAAATACCCATGTTTCACTTAAATATGCGAATTCTTGATTTTTTTGTTTCTCTACCGGTATAGGCTGGAAAAACCTGTTTTGAAATAATATGTTCCATTAAGAGCTGTGGGAAGGCAAGTGCAATATAATTTCATCCATTTCACTTTGTCTTTGATTTTAAGTCAATGAATCATAGGATCTGTGTTCATGAATTAATGTATGCAACAAAATGATGAGTTGTTTTCCTTGATTTGCACATTATAGGATGACACGAAACTCCAACCCAGTTCCTCTTCTTCGGTCACGGCAAAACTTCAGTTGGGAAAAGGTTCTTTCAGGTGACCCAGAAGTATTGCTGAAAAAGAAATCTGGCTTTTTAGGTCGTAAAAATCATAATATTGGCTTTAAAATTCCACATCAAGATAAGCAAAGTTTCCAGGAAAATCCTGAATTAGCAGATGACTCCCAAGAAGGTTCATTGGACAGTGCTGATGATTCTTCTTTGAGTAACCCAACACCAGCAATGGTAGAGGTTATGGAAAGAAGGAAAGCAAGGTCAAATAATGTACCCCTCCTTGGTCAGGCAGCTAAGAAGTGGAGATTTGATAGGTAAGTCAAGCAATTTCTCATCTTTATGTGACACCTTTAGAAGATTTCTTTTGGTCAAAAGCAAGCTTCAACT
The DNA here is from genome assembly GCA_933228895.1 of Platycnemis pennipes. NCBI lineage: Eukaryota > Metazoa > Arthropoda > Insecta > Odonata > Platycnemididae > Platycnemis > Platycnemis pennipes. The sequence continues at coordinate 71,531,676 of OW121856.1, read as the reverse complement.
AATTCAATTGATATGAAAGGACTCATATTATTCAATATTTCTCTATATGAAGGCTTTGAATTAGATTAATTTGTGATGTGCCAATATGTTTGAAATTTCTGATTTTATATTTATGAGGGAAAGAATATTCTTGGTTTTGCTTTTGTATCGTATGCTAGCAACATGAAAAATACAAGAGGCTTGAAGTTACTCACTTTCATAGGTGCGCAAGAATGTTTGTCTTCTGAGTTTTTGGTATAGTCTGTTTTTAGTTGGAAACCATTTTTTTAAATCAAATTTGACTGACATAACACCGATATTTCTTATCGATCTGTAGTTCTTAGTTGCATAAACATTTCTGGTCCCTGCTGTTCCGCATTTTAGCTTACATAAAAGAAATTTGACCCTTCGACTATGCCAATGGAGGCCGTGTTTCCTCTTTTGTAATGAATTTATATTCTTTGTGTTTGAGGAAAGTTCTTTGATGGTATTTAAGACGTTGAAATGCTAATACCCAGCAGTCCAACATGTGCTAAGGAATTGTTACTTTTGGAATTTATTATTGAACCTGGCTGTGGGAATTTTTCCAAGTTTCAAAGTGGTGTATGTCACCATATATTTTAATGGAAGCTGATAAAGTTTCTTTTTTATGTGTGACTTGGAAGTACCTTAGTTGAATTTGGCCAGTGGTGTTGTTCTGGTGGACTAAACCTTTTACTGCTCTTTGGCATAACAGGATTTTGTGATTTAATTAAGTTTTCCAAGGCATTGTTTTATATTCAAACCAAAGCTGTAGTTCAGTATAGGGAAGTATGCTATCTTCTTCGTGAAATAATGTGGTAGGTGCTTGAAGGCAAGAAGAACACAATCAAGAATCGCATGGTAAAATTCATCCTGCTCTGAGACTAAATGAATGTGGTTCTGTGCATCTTTAAGAAAATTTCTTGGTGTTCATTTGGTATCAATGATGATTTTTTTTTGGAGTTGACAAGTTACAGTGAAAGGAACTGATATTATTACAAGATTTCTAGAAGATGAACTTAGTATCTGAATAATGGCATTTTTATGATAGAGACTGTGATTGTCGTCTACTTGTGAAGGTGAATCAGTTGATTAGTTTCTTACTAGATTCTCTGTGGCCAAGGAAGTACGAAGAATAAGGTCAGAAACAGAGTTGTCTGTTAACCCAAGAACCTAGGAGGTTTATAAGAGAATATAATCAATAAAACAGTGCACATTCGGGCAATTAAACAGTGATGGATAATTTGTATGAATTTTGGACCTGTAAAGTTGTCTCATGATAAATCTTTAGAAGAACATGATGACATAACTTTGCTAGTGATTGGTGCAAGCTACGGGATTTAACAATCAACATGTGATACTTCTGCATAAGTTTAATATTATCAACTCAGCATAGTTGAATATGTAAACTTGACAGTTCTGATAATAATTTTTAGAAATGATGTGACTGTTACGGAGTGTAATCATGGACTGGGCGGATGATTTTTTGTGCTATACCATTATCATCCTTAACTGAGTGTGGTATCTGGTTGCTTGTTCTTCATATGCTATTACTAGTTTTATAGTTTAAAATTTATACCATTATGTAGATAAGAGTACCTAATACTAAATTCATTGTATTAAGCAATAAAATTCTTTTATAAATTTTTTATTCAGTGTTTCATTGTCAGTCCTTTCAGCCCATATAAAACAATAAGAACAAAGTCTTGCATGTTCGTAAGGAGTAGACAACTGTAATTATAGCTTGATTATAGTTAGGACAAATTGACTGAAACTATTCTAAAGTTTATCTAGTGATGATATTTCTGTTTTGTGTTGCAGTTAGTATTCAACTAATTCTTGTCTTCCTCCCGAGACTGATCATAGAGCTTTAGTTTTTATTTATGCAGGTTCCATTGGACAGTTCTTTGATTCAAGGTAGAATCAAAATGACAATTTTTTTTATTCTCTTTCATTTAATGTTTTCCTTATCTTTATTGTGTAATTTTAAACATTCTGCATCTTAAATGACTTTCCAGGCATTGACTAGTTTATTTTCCCCATATTTATTCTTTGCTTGTGGCAGTTAAAATATTTGACGAGTTTATGCTGAAAAGTTAACTTTTGTGATACTCCATTTTCAATTACTTGTGATACTTCATAATATTCCTCTGTTTGTTGGCTTTTCTTCAAAATTTAATGCCATATTATTTCTATGTCCAAAAATGTCTCTTGTGGGTGAATTGCCATTATTTGTTTTCTCAGTGAAATTTTGTCATATTTAGCAACATATACTCTTATTTTTTAATAAACCACATATTTTCTCCTACCTCTCGATTTTTAAGCCCTCTGTAATTATGTGCATTGTAATTACTGAGTGGATACATGTGCCTTTCAAAATACTATACGCTTGAAATAATAAGCTTTTAAACTTTTTTATGTTGCAGAAATTTACTTCTACCATAATCAACTTTACACAGGTAAATGATAATGTAAAGTTCTTACTCTAAGGTCAATATTTGATGTGAATGAAGCACAAGGTATGATGTAAGAGTTGGCTTCATTAATTACTAACTTATTTAAAACTTTCCAGTTGCAGGCATGTCTGTTGAGTAGGTAGGTTTAGGAGTTTGTGGAAACAAAGAAAATATATCTTGCTGTTCCTCAGTTGAACTTCATTTTGATCTTTTTCAATGTGGTGTACCTTGTTTTGGCTGATATAGATGTGGTGCTGAGTATTATGCTGTGCATCAAAAGTGGCCAAAAAAAAAGTTTAACCCATAGGCTTAAAGAGACGGCGATTTGCCACCTGGCAGAGCTTGGCCTTTCATTAAAGAGCCAGATAATTAATTAATTAAGTAATGAATAATTAATATTTTCTTAATGCAAAAAAAAATCCATGATAAGGCTGTAAAATGTTTTCAATCGATTAAAAATAAATACAAAATGTGATTTCAATAAAAAATTGTGAAATGTGGCAAAAAAGGAGTAAAAAATACTAAGCCAATCGGTTAATATTAGAACAGCAACATTTATTTTCTTTATTTTGACATGATGATACTTATACATTTGCATTCATTATGTGCTGCATTTAAAATGTTCAGTGAAAATTTATGATGGTTGGGATTTTGGACACATTGTATTTACTCCTTTCATTTAAAGATGTTAATATTTTTCTTTTTGCTTTTCCTTTCCAACCATCCTGTTTCTCATGGAAGTTTGTCGATGGATCCTGGTGATATTCCAACCCCTGCTATGGAAGAAGTCATACGCAAGCGCAAAACTGTCCATTCAGATTTGGGAGATAGTGCCATAGAAGAGCAGGATGAGGATGATGAGTCTGACGATGAAAATGTGAATAGGTGTGCTTATAGTCTGAGAAACAAGAGGCCCGAAAATGTAGTGACCTATAATACCCTAAGAATGCAATTAAGACGGAAGAAACCAATAAATATGTGTGAGTGGTCATCAACATCTTCATCGTGTTCTAATACTAATGTTTCCAGTTGTTCTGTTGTGAGTTACAGCCACCTGACCTCTGACTATCTCTCTGTTTCTTCCACCTCTTGTTCTTCTGCATCTTCTGTGCATTATAATGCCTCTGTAACAAGTTCCATTGATGATCAAGTGAAGAAAAGAAGCAGAGTGATGAAGAGGAGACCAAGAGGTAAACCTCGGAGGAAAGTTACCCAGCCAAAAAATACAGAGACAGGGAAATTAGTTAGCAATCCTAGACGATATGACCTAAGGCAGACTTAATGAAAGTGATTTCGTGTGATCCCGAAGTGGACGTAGTGTAGTTCCTAAAGGCAGACCTATCCTTCGATTGCTTTTAATGTTTTACTTTATCCCCTGGGAGAAAGTGAAACATTAACTCAAACTCTTAACCCAGTTTTTCTATTTAAGGTGAAAAATTAGTTTCAATTGGTTAACTTGTACTTATTGATCATAAGCTGGAGTTTACGCAAGTTTAATATTCATGGTTTATTGGTCACAAAATCTACTGGAAGAGAGGATTTTGAAATCCACTCATCACCATTAAATGAAATCATAATTTTTTGTAGTTTCAGAACCCTTCTTCACCAATATATTCTGTTTACATTGAAACTTTTGGGCTGGCCTTACCATGTGGTTTATCAGTTTTGAACTATATCATGTATAGTAGCTCAAGTGCTTTGTGCCTTTTCCTTAATGTCATGCAAAAGGCATTGCTTTTTTACAGAAAAGGATTTGTTTCTTTTAGCCATTAGTCTTAGTGGCAAAATTAAATGACGCATCATATGTGCTTTTATATTACATATTTACAGAGGAAAATGGCTGATGAACACCAATTCTAAATTAAATCATTGGATGTGATTTTGTAGGAACATTATTTTTTTACTGTGCATTAGTGAAGTTTCCATCTCATCTGTCTCAGCAAAATTATTTGTGTGCAAATGTGTCAAGATCAGGATCACTAATGATCTTTTAATCAGAGAAAATCTTTGGCATTTATACTACAAACAAATTTTTCTGATATTTTAGTTTTAGAGTGTGATAATTCAATATGCCTTTTCTTCAACATTCCTGTTTTGACGAATACATGGTAATAATGTATGATATTAAGCCACATACAACAAAATGACCCAATAAAAGTAATAAACACATTCCATGATAATCTGAAGTCTAGTCATCTTATTACAAAATATTCTTAACGACTTGGACTTCAACTGAGAGGTAGATTTTTGTTATCATAAATTCATAATTTTTGTCATTGCTGTTAGAAATTCAGTTTTCACTGTAGGTTACATTATAATACCATCATGGTATTAATGGCAAGGTGCAATTTTTTGTTTGTTAATTCCTTCTGTTACAGTCAAAGTTATAAAGACAAAATATCTTTGCAGTGTTGCCTGTTGGACTCAAGCAAATCATTCCATTTGAGTCAACTTTGCAAGTCTGAAAAATCTTAAGAATGTTCACTTCCATAAATTACTTGTTTACCAACATACCTAACTTTAAGATCGCCTAGAAAAAGCCGGTGAAAGCAAGTTTCTAAAACCTGGTAATTATTGTTGAACTATTTATGAAGTAAAATTAAGGATAACGTCATGAATAAAGCATTTTTGACAGAAATATAATCCTTGTATAATGCTGGTATCATCTCATGAAAATAGAATCTTCTGCTATGTAGCAATTGTTTTTGATGTTGTGGTTATAACTTGTGGTTTGTTTTCAAGTGTTACATCACAGTGTAAAATAAGTTGACTTTTGTATAAAAATAAAGTGATATTATGAATTTGGTGTAGTTATTTCAGTTGGATACTAGATCTTGTGCAACCGACTACGTTGCGATTCATGAATCCATTGCCTCATAATTTTGTGATGACTACAACATTTACTTATAAGCTACACCATCATGTATCCCATTTTTTGGGTAGGCTCTAGAGTAAAAATAATATTTTTGTCAAAAATTAATTTTCATTATAACCTGAAAGCATGTTCTTTAATTGAAATTCAAGAAATGGGAATAGGTTAAAAAACAATTCAGGAATTTGGGGGAAAATGTGTATGATGCAAACAATCGGAATTGGAAGAAAAAATGTGAGTGGCTTATGAGAAAATTTGGAGGATTTGTGCAAGCTGCCCACCACCCTTTTTTTTGAGGCTTCAGGAAAAATGTTGTATGCAAGTAAATACAGTAGTCATAACAATGGTGAAGTAATCCTGAAAGGCTTTGGTAGCATCTCATTGTACCTGGTTCCCTCACATAGTACAGCTGTGTTTGAATGACAATTTCTCCACTATTACTGGAAACTTCTTCATTTTGAAGGCTTCAAGAGCTCGGTCATATTTGACCTGAAGATGCCTCCCGTAATAGTGGAAGAACTGTCTACACTGCTGTACCAAAAGATGGAACCAGATATGTTGAGGTAGATGGTCTGTCTATGCAGAGGAATTAACACAGCTCATATAACTACAGAAATGCCTCCGCATGATAATATAGATATAGTTCACTTGATAACTAGAAATCCTTAAACAATTTTAGCAGAAGGCTCTTGTGGGAATGTATTGCAATAGGCGTGTCTTCAGGGTACTTCTATAATGTTTTTCCATTATTATTGCAAATTAATCCAAAAATATCAGTATGTAGTTTACAAATGCGAGTACAAAGAAAGACTTTTTGCCTTATGAGCGAAGTAACTCAAGCTCTTGACTGGAATAATGATACTCCATTCAACTCACCCCTAAATTATGAGAATGGAAATTCTACACCTGAAGTGAAAAATATGCCAACCACTGACTATGAGATGAGAATTTAAAGCGGTAAATTGTTTTAATCAGAAATAAATGAGATTTTACCATGTCACCTGTCCCTGGCAATTTCGAGTACCTATGAAATTCAAATTATGCATAAAAGCAATCATTAAATGAAATATTCATTAAACATTATTTGCAAAATTCAATACATTTGTACAATGGACCAACTAAAGTCTACTAAAAATCAGCTAGGACTTAATTTGTGATGAGAAACTTAAGCCCGTTTCACATGATACTTGATCCAACACAAGACCTAGTGTGCAAGCTGCTACTTGATATTGAGGACGGAATATAGCATGATTGGAATCCTCCTAGGAGGTTTCATATGATCATCGACCTTGTGCTTGCTATGAAGCTATTATTTCATATGATTCCATACTAATTAAAAAAAGAGAAGATCACACAGCGTCTGTAGCGTGATGTGATTGGTAGATGGCCACTGGGAGCTAATAGCAAACTAATACCCCATCAAGTAGGAAATCAAGTACCTAGCTCAGAGAGTATACTAGCGATCATGCTTGCCAGCCAGTATACTGGTTCTATTCACACAATACTGGAAAGCTAGCATACTAGCAAGTATCCTTGTCCTGGATCAAGTGTCGTGTGAAACAGGCTTTACTCTCATTGATACTTATTACTTGACAGTCACTGTCATTCTCTGATATCTGTTAGACTACAAAGTAAAGCTATTATTTACTGACTCATGTGAGTAATTGCAACAGTGTCTTTTGCATTTCAAAGCAAAAGCTTAAGAAAATTTCAGCAGATTTCAACTGTAGTGTTAAAACTCCCGGGCAAGAGCCTTTCTGGACACCCCCACCTAAAATTCTCGTGATTCGATTTTCTGTGTCAGAATTTTGTAGGAAACCGCAGGTGGCCCAGGGAAAGGAACTGGACCCCTACCCTGAATGTGCAAATTTCACATGCCATTGTCTTAGTAGGTACCGGGTGAGCTCTACCCTCACCTATCAAAACCAACCTTCGGGTTGAATCACTGAGTGAGTGAGTGTTAAAACTACCAATTTCAGCCTCAAGAAGGCAAGTTGACTTTGTGGAATATCGATATGCTTAAAAATAAAATAAATTTGTTATATTCCCCATGATTATTATTAATGTCCACTTGAGCGGTTTAAGCCTTTTCAGGTCATTATCCTGCTTTCATAATAAAATACAATAGTAATACTCGACACTTAATTTTTAAGTGTGGAGTATTACTATTGTACTTTATTATGAAAGTCAGTAACTTTCACAAAGTAACGCCTGAAATGACTTCTTATAGTCATTATCCTGCTCTTGATAATGATCTGAAGAGTTTAAAACCAGTTTAGTGGACAATAATATTAATTGCATGGAGTTTAACCAAGTTTATTTTTAAGCACAAGTAGATTATATGTATCATCAATTTCTAGTGAAATCCACTTTTGAAAGGAGACATCGTTACAAGAAGTACTTAGATAAAAATCTGGAAATCAATTTTAGTAAGTTATTACAGAGTACCATTATGAGATTTCAGAAGCAGAGCCTGCATATTATGGATTATTTCATGTCACTGGACCACTTACAATATATGTAACACTAAACAGCCTGCAATATAATTCCAGATGGAAAATATTAATAATATTGTCCACATAACACTCTGCAGGTCCACATGTCTTTACTCTTTAAGCGTCTGGTGGTCATGTAAAATTGGTAAAAACAGTAGTGTTTTGCCCCATCAGCATGTGCAATAATGGAGAGTGAAACACTTTTCAATGACTTAACAGGCTAACACAGTTTTCAGAAGGGAATTTCATTTAGGGGAAAAACTTCCCCTACAAAAATATAGAGAGTTTTACATAAACGCATGCTCCAAACAAATATTTCCCATCATGAACCACTTGCTGGCTATAAAGCATTCAAGTAAAAAAAACAGGCGAGACTGCAATTGACGAGATACCTTGTCACCACGAGCAGTGGATGTCAATAGGAGAAAGCAAGTTGGAATTAGTTCACTTCTTGAAATTACAAAATTGGATTAGAATGATTGTGTTCCCCCATAAAACAAGCTTCTAACGAATAGGAACTGAGAAAAACTTGATATTTAGCAATGTAATTTATAATAGGTATTCAGGTGAGGTGAATGAAACAAAGATCATTTAGGATAGGTAGGTATCTGGGAAGGGTAGTAATTTTCCAAGTAAGGGAGGAGAGAAACCAGGCTTCGGCATTACCCGACTCAGTATGAAAGGCACCAAGGGGTCCACAGTTTTGAAGTCCCATCACATGGTCAGAGTACTGCACTCAAGCTGCTCTTCACACAAGCAGGGACCAGTAAACCCATGTAAACACTCAAAAATAATCCCAAATTAAAAAAAAAAAGGTTGTCCTAATAATGTTAAAAATTAGAGACCTTTTAAATTGCAAAACACATTAACCAAAGTGTTCGAAAGGGTTTTTGCTACTCAGCTAGTTTCCTTTTTGGAAAAAAATTCCCTTCTTATCCCTAACAAGCATGGTTTTAAGAAGGGTAGATCTACAACTACTGCGGCTTATGAAGCCATTGATTTCAGCCTGTAATCACTTGACAGAAAGCAGAAAACTCTTGGTATATTTTTCGATCTTTTGAAAGCATTTGATCTGGTTAATAATCATCACCTTCTCAAAAAAATCTTTCACTTGGGTATTAGAGGTATTCCTTACAACTGGATAGAAACTTATTTCCTTAATCACACTCAATTTGTGTCTCTTCTGGCTAATGGTGTACATTACCCTTCTGGAGAAAGACACTACTCCCTAGGAGTTCCCCAAGGTTCTACTCTTGGCCCAATATTATTCTTAATTTATATCAATGACTTGGATCATTATATTACTGACCTAATCTATTACTTTATGCTGATAATATGAACTTTCCATATTCGACGATACCTTCTCTCCTCTCCTTCCTACCCTAACTTGATTGATAAGGCTAATATCTATCATCTCTGAAAATTTCAATACCTGGTGTCTAGAAAATTACCTCTGCCTCAACTCCTAGAAAACACAATAAATTATTTTCTCTCATAAAAAAATCAATGAAATCTTTTTGGTCAAGTTCAATAATAAATCCATACAGTAGGTCAACTCGACAAAATTTCTAGGTGTTCACATCAGCGGCAACCTTTCCTGGGAAATTCATATTGATTCCCTGATAAAAAAAAGTTAGCTCAGTCTGCTATCTTATGAGATCCATACATTGTACTGTGAGTCTAGATGTCCTTAAGACACTATACTATTGTATCTTCTTTTCTCATATGACTTACAATATAATTTTCTGGGGCTCTTCCACCCTCGGCCATGAAGATTTTCAAAATGCAAAAACGCCTAATTAGAATTATTGCACGGAAGTCATATTGCTCTACTCCAGACCAATTTTTGTAAATTTAAATACTCTCCCTTTCCCGTGTGTGTTTATGTTTTCCATTGTCCATGTCCGACAGTTTTCTGCAAACCTTTCTATATATGCCGATTTTCATCAATACGTTACACGAAGGTGCGGTCAGAACTAGTGCATCTAGTTCTGGCCCTAGGGAACTGGGCATCAAATTGTACAATAAATTGCCCAACTGGGTTAAAAATAGAAATTCTGTGAAGGGTTTCAAGCAAAAGGTACATAATTTTTTGATCAACTATATTAGTCTGTCAATGAATATTTAAATAATTGCTTGTAACTAACTGGATCTACTCTTTGCTTGTACTATGTTTTGCACCATTGGACAAATGAAATTATTTATCTATCTACCCATTAAAAATCTTTGCCACCTTCAAGATACAAACTGTCCCTCAGGATGGGAGGCCACTACTATAGGCACACCAATCCAATACCCCATGGAATTTAATTACTAATTAATTTATTTATCCATGGTTATAACCTTGCATGGCCTGTAAGGCTCAATTTCACAAGCTCATACAAGGTGATAACCACTTCCAATGCTAACTAATTAGCCAAAACAAATGAGCTTTTTAGCAGTAGTGCATTTCATGATCTAAGATAAACCTCAACGGGTACATAACACTGTGTAGTAGGAGAAAAGGCTCCAATACATAACTCATTAATATTTATCACTCCATAAAATTTAAACTGTCATGTACTGTACTTGGTGGCTACACCAGCTATATTGGTGTGCTCATTAATACGGAAGCCCATTTCCCCACCTACTAGCTATGCATTGCTGTTTTGGCTTTCCGAGTGTCTCATGTCAGAACCACAGCATTATAGGAGTGGAATTTATTTTTAAGAAAGTTCTCCCCAACGAAATGAGACTGAAGTAAAATTCACCACATTGTCACTACCTATGCACTATATACCTACTTGTTATAACCCATAAGCAGCCTTTTGGCCTTTTACCCAGGAGAACAGAACATAAAATGTACATATATCCATGCCCTGCATAATGAAAACCCCACCCTTGCAGGATAAGAACTAGCAACCTTAGGAATGGCAGGCTAGGGGTTTAACAACAAAGGACCATTCAAAAAGGAATGAATTGGATTACCCCATGACTGCATTATGAAAACTGTCTGGTCAGAGAGAGATCACTCTTCTACTATGGTTTCCTTCCACCATGTGACTAGGCATAGCAAACTTCTGATTCTGCCCTCCCTCTTGCTCTTAATGGCAAAATTAGATTGCAGATGTGTTATCTTGTTGACATCAATGTTAATGCAAGCAGCTACTTTGTCTTTCACTCTTTTAGTGCACAATAAATCTCAGTAAGGATAAATAAAAACTTCCACTCCACATTCATTTATTTTTCCAGAACAGGTTTGGCCAAAGTACACAATATTCATGAAAAGATGGATGTGCATGGATTTATATGTTGAGGATACACGATTTGAGGGAGTAGATTTAGTTATGAGTGGAACATTATGTAGAAGGGCTCTCCACGTGTAATGTTGAGATATGAATATTGCTCATGGGAATAGAGGGAGATATAATAAATTTGTTCATAATGCAGGTATGTATATACCAAATGCTATCCATAGGGTAAAAGAGGATTACTTATATGAATGGGACGATATAATACCCGGAGAAAAAGTTTGATTGCTAAGGGTAACTTGATTGGTGAGTTACGAGAGAGATGAGGAATGTACAGAATGCGGGTTAGAAAATGAGCAAAGGCAGAAAGCCATAATTTTCGTAAAACAAATACTGTATTAATCACAAATACCTGGTTTTAACACTAAGTGGTGTATTAATTTTTGTCTTATATTTCTGTATCTTTTGTATTCAAATATGTATACATTCTTGTATTTGTATTGTGAAGAAAGGGCAATGTCCATATAAATTTATTATTATTATAAAATAAGCATGGATAATTTTGGGAGATATAGATATGTATTCCAATTAGACAATCATGATTAGACAAGGATTTAGGAGCAACTGAATTGATTTAAACAATTTTCCAGAGGCTGATGCTAACAACTATCATGAACTACTGTAACATCATAAATGCAGAGTCCAGTGTAGCATGGTTGAGGCCTGATCAGGGTTTATAGGGGTTTTCATTTTCATTTTCCCTGACTTTTCCAGGATTTCCAGACCAATATTAGTGATTTTCCCAGACTTTTGAGCAACTGAAAACTCCCAAGATTTCGGTCATTTATAGTGATAAAAGTGGTAGTGAGGAAGCAGAGAAGTCTAAACTTATGAAATATTGTAGGTTTATTTTCATATTAATCATATGAACTTCCAGTAATAAGAGATCGACAACTTTAAGTCCACAAAATAAAAATTATGATTACTTAGATTGATATGCCTTCAGGAAGGGTTTTGATTGCAGAAAAATATATGCAAAGAAGGCTAACCTGGCTTTTCCTTCAAACCTGATGTCATGTTAAAGTAGCTCTTTGAATCAATCTTGATTTTTTCTTCCTCACATCCCTTCTACAAATTTGGCTAAGTTAAATCAAATTTGACTGAGAATAACTTTTTTGTCGCCAGAGGGACAAAGCAAAGCATTCCTGACATTATTGCTAGCGAATGAAAATGAGATGCGCACTCCTTTCGCCAATCTTTTCACCAAATTGTGCAGGCTATAGCCAGAAAGAACCAGAATAGGGCCCCTGGGCTGCCTCCACGGCAAAGCCAGCCTGAGGCCAGTCGTCCCCTCTTTCACCTTTTTTTGCCTCCCCATCTTCACAGTTTTTGATCTCCTGGCATTTTCAGGTGATAAATTCCAAAATTTGTACGTTTTGCAATTTTTCCCTGACCACACGTTAATTTCCCTGACTTTTCCAGGATTTCCAGGTTCCTATAAACCCTGCTGATCTTTAGAAAAATAGGAGGCCTTTGAGAAGTGGGCAGGGAGAAGAATGCAAAGCGTTAGCTGGATGGTGATGATGCAATAGTAGAATAGAATTTAGATGCTCAGGGACTTAGGTTATTTCACACTGTCAAACATAAGATTGAGATCTTAAGATGAAACATCCATACATGAAGGAGATTGAAACCCATGGAGCACGGGTCACCAAGCCAGTGAGATACTAACCTGGCTAGCAAAACCAGTTGGAGAAGAAGACCAAGTTTTATAAGAGGTAGGAGAGGAAACAAGTTGTGAGAGATTTGAGGATGGATAAAACAGTAAATGGGAGAGCAACAGAATATTGAAAATTGAGGGAAAGTGTCCGGTAAGAATGGAAGGGGATTGAAAAGAATAGAAATGCTGGATGGAGAGAATGCAGGCAGACAATATGATGATTTGGAAAGAGATTTAATTACGATCACATTGGTTGGGAATCAGATTAAGAAATGACACACATATATAGTGAAATGAAACCACCAGACAAGAGCTTGCGTGCTACAATGAGAGTGCTTATTCTGAAAGACAATCTATACAAAATTATTGCCTCCAGGGTATGAACAGCCACGACCTTTGCCTGAAAGTGTATCCAACAGTACCATATATTTACACATCTAACGTAGGCACATTAACAAGTTTTGCTAGAATATACTGATGATATCAGCTATTTGTTAAGGATAATCTCATTGCCACTTCCTCTTAGTTGGGTCTACAATGACAACCTAGGATGGAAAGGGGAAATTGCAATTTCTCCTCAAGAAATACTCAATGCCACAAGCATTATCTTTTAATCTTTGATGATGAAACCTTAAATGTATGCATACATATGGATTAAAAAGCTTCACATTTGATTGCTCTTAAAATTGACAACAGCAAATAAACCATGGACCAACTAACCCGGTGGAGAACCCGAGAGGAATTTCTTCAAGCAAATAAACCACATGGCATAATCTTCGATCACTTAACTAGTATTTCATGTCAATTACATAAGACTGCCAGGACCACTTAACACCACTCTCTGGCTTCCAAACTATCCCCATATTCTTTTCACTTTCAAGCAATGCTGCACTTGAAGTGGATCTTCATAGAGATTCAAAATTTTGCTTAAATTCAAAAAATAAAAATCTTTGGCCCTTATTCAATGTAATACTTCACTGTTCCAATTGTTTTTCAGTAACCCTTGTCTAACATATAAGTACTCTACCAGTTATTTACATATTTGAGCCATAGAATAGTGATTTCACATCAGAAGATGGCTTTATTACAAGTAACCAAGAGGTGGGAGGATATGAAATGACAAATAATTGTTGATAAAAACAGTTAATTTGTGCTCAACCCAGAAGTTGGTCTGGTCCACAAGGGTAAAGACCAACTACTACGCCCAAAAATGTGTGACATTCAGACATCAGGATAGGGGGGCTAGTTCCTCTCCCTATGCCACCTGCAGTTTCCCAGAAGATAACCTCTTCCAAGTTTTTCTGGAACACGCCTAAATGCCTCCTTTGGGATTCAAACCCAGCACCTCCAGTCAGCAGCTCAATGCTGTACCCACTACATTAGCACAAACCCTAACTGTTGATTAATATCACAAATATATAACCTTGTTATGCTTTGACCATGTCCTCAAGTTATGACTTTTACAAACATTAACAGGCTTACTGAGTCTCTTCCTAAATAATCCCCAGGCATGTTTGTATTCTTACACCTTCCTTCCTTTGAACAATTTCTACCCTACAGCTTTTCACATGGACCATTACTTATGTATTTATGTGAATCACTCATCTCCTATGTAACACTTGAACAATAAATGTTATCCTTCATTGTATTCCATACATTGAACAGTTTGAATAATAATCACAAACAATTTCAGAACAAAGGTAGAAGTCCACGATAATGAGTGCTGGTAAGTTTCAAATTCGCTCTTTATGTGGCACTGTTGTTAAAGCAAAGGTGATTTTTTAATCTCCCACATCATTATGTATTATAATGACTGTTAGGGCGAATGTTTACAACTGAATATCTGTGACAATCCATTTACAAATGCAGAAAATCATTAGCTTCATAAAGAATTAAAATTTCATCAACAATGCGATTCTATCAGCCAGTCTCTGAGTTATGCAACCGGTACAACAAACAAGGCAAAATTGATTTTTTTTTTAAATCCGTCAAGGTAGTCCTGGGTGGTTTTCCGGTGCGAAAGTTCAGTTTTTTTCAGAACCAGCAGGCCGGTTCAATTTTAGGGAAAAAAACTGGTGCACCAGGGAATCAGTTCTGAAAGTGCACCGGGGACGCAGTTCTAAACCAGGGCACATAGGAATCGGTCTAAACCTGTGCACTGGGGAAGTGGTTCTGAAAAGCAGATGGCTGTTCGCAGCTCACACCACCATCAGGATGGCTGGCAACCACGCCTGTGAACTTTCCTGTGTTGTTAATTGTCTGCCTGGCTGTCATCTCACAAATAATCAGCTGATGGAGTGCAGAGCGGGCACCCCCCCATGTAGAGCATTGTCACATGCGTAACTTGACAGGATGCTGCATTTTTTCATGTTATATTGTAGCGGAAACAGCCATTACTCCCTCATGAGGTACCTAAGTTGCCATTTGAAAAAGTTGCATGTGACATTTTAGATTTTGCCAAGAACCCCTATCTTGTCCTTGTTGACTATTACTCTAAATGGTTGGAATTAGTTCCTTTACCAAACAAAACTACGCACATAATTAAACATTCCCATTGCTCTTTGCAATTCTTTCACATTAGATGGGAATTCTAGGCTTACAAGTGCTTTCACCCTCTCAGGATCAGTTTTCTAAACCAATGCTCATGGTTTTGGGAGACTTTGTGGAGGAAAGAGCATTTTTTCAAGTTCCTATCTACCCCTGCCACACTCAAAATGTGAGAGGATAATGCAACAGCTTAAGGTAGCCTAAAAATTCGTGTCCAGAATGCATGCATGGGTGGGAATTATCGTACATAAGATGTGCCAAATGCAAACAAAATTTGAGCATCTTGATATTAATGATCAATATTGTAAGCCCTTTCCAAGAATTATTTTATGCCAAAGGATGGTTGAGATAGTTTCACAAGAATAAATTTAAGGAAAATACAGTTACCTAAGTACCTATGATGTGACACCCTATGTCGCCAGAAATTTTTGGGTGATTTGCGGGCTGCCAATTTTTAACAATATTTCAAAAAAGGCATCATAGTCAGACCCTTGCCCCATAATCATTGCCAAGATAAAATAGAAAATTTTGACCAAGAAAGGCAGATAACTATGAGCCACAGACGAAAGCAATCAGCCTCTCCACACATTTCCACACTCGGGAAGCACGTAAATCAGATCTGAATTAATTGGTGAGATTTCATCTGTATGCAGACACCAGTTGCTCTGCCTCTAGAGGGCTTTTCATTCGCCAGGTATGAGTTAGTAACTTAGCACAAAGAGTTTTGTTGTTACAACAGCATTATCATCAAGGCTGATCAAGGCACGTGATAATGCTTTAACAACGAAACCTGTTGTGGTAAGTGAATAAATATGTAGAAATTTTGTAATGCCTTCGTCAAGGCCTCGCTTAAAAACCATTGGTTCACGCAAACATTCTCACTTTTTACTTCCCATTTTACGAAAGCGTAACCGCGTCATCAAAAAGTATCTTCTTGAAGGAAGAAACACATCTTAAAAAAACAGGTTAAATGAAAATGGAGGACACAAATTCCGGTGAGATGTGGTGGAAGTTTTCCATTATGGATACATTTTTTGCCAAAAATCACTTGACAAAATGACAAAAATGTGGTTCACAAGGAAAAAAAGGTCAGTAGCAAAAAATGGTTCAGTAGAAAACACCAGTTTGATAAAATGAACCTGTGCACCACTGACCAAATGGTTTTTTTTAGAACAGAGAACCAGTTCAGTATTTCCTGCACTGCCCAGCCCCCCTTAAGGCATTACTATGCAACAGATGAGCAAGATAATATCTAGTAGTGAATATGAATGAAATTGTTACTTCTTTCATATTGATTCCTATCTTACCAGATAAATTGTAACCTAGATTTTCACTGGGCTTCATGTTATTATTATTAATTATGTAACTGGGAGTTATGCAAATAGGATGGAAAAATTGGTTTATTATGGCCATATGACAAATGACGACTCATAACTCCATATACTTTTCAACATAGACAAATAATGGTGAAAGTAACTGCCTGCTAAAGGAAACCCTAGCTATAAACTAAACTTAATATAGCGCAGTCCTACTATCTATTAAATGTCATCTGAAGTACCTCCAGTGAGTAAAAGGGAAAGTAATATGCATACAAATGTAAGCAAAAGTTGTAACCAAAGTGTATGGCATAAATTTTCATGCCTGTTCAAATTTCAATTAGAGCCATTACTCTCTCGATAAAAAAAATGTGATAAGGCTCCTGAATTCAGGCAAATTTGTACTTTTTTTTTCCATAATGTCACTAAAAATATACCCAAGTAATAAAGCAACTGAATAGCCAACAAATGTATCCATAAAGACATATGAAATGCTCACCCACTTCAAAATTCTTGAGAAATCGCACATCCTTACTTATAGCAGTTTTTAAAGGAGAAGCAACGGATACCCAAAGTTATTGCTCTCCGCATGGTTCCCGGTTTTCTTCCGCGTAGGTTGGCAAGAACAGTTTTGCTGACAGGATAATCAGTGAAACTGTTGTCATCTTACCAACCTATGCGGAAGAAAATCCGGAACCATACAGAAGAAAACCCAGACCATGCAGAGAGCATCAACCAACGCTACAGAAACCTTTGATCTAATATTACCCTAAATTATTTGTGCCACAAGTGATATATAGATAGAGGAAAGGAAAGATTTCATGGAAGAGTTATGGAGTGGAGAGAAATGAACATCAGCACGCTCTTAACAAGTTGTGTACATATCACGAGAATCTTCGTTCATCCCGAGCCTTGCGTTAACGACGGATGAGAATTCCTGTATTTACAGTTGACAGTTTACTCTAAATGGTTATCAAAAATATATGCATTTTATTTGTCTAACGGTTGTCATCATCAATAATTATATTTTGCATGGTTCGTATACTTATTTGAGTGCCTATTAATTTTTTTTCTTCGAAAATATAATTTAAGATATTTAACTTTACGATGACTTTAAAGAAAGTAAACAATTTGATCCTAATCTCTTTACCTTTACTGTTTCTTAGGCAGTGTTCTATCATAAAATTACCCAATATAATACGTAATTAGGTCAGGTGAACATATTGTGTGACAAATTGAAACATAAGAGTAAAATATAACTACTTAAATAGATATATTGGGGATTAGTAATCGCAGTTAGTCAATGTTCTTAAAATGCATGTAGGAGTCATACAAATAAAATTATGTAATTTTAGTCATTTGCGCTCCTCGTCCTATGCTACTTCGGGCCTGCCTCTCCAAGGGAACAAGCTTAGGAGTCCTGTTGCTGAACAAAGCAAGGCATATTTTTCACTTCCGGGTATTTTTTCAAAGCTATGCATTTCTCATTCCCACGCGTATCCCTCGGACCCCCGTTTTTTCACATGAAGCAGATGGCCCTCGCCACATAACATAGGGCCTCTGTTTTCTTGACCTCACATAACATAGGGCCTCTGTTTTCTTGACCTCACTTAATAGAGGTCACTCACTCTCATCAGGGACAAGTTTCATTAGGCTGCATCAACAAACACTTCATTCTAGCTCAACTTCTTAGGCCCAAGGCCTCAACCTTTCTTCATTAGAGACACAGTCTTCAGAAGATATTGAATATGGAGGTCATGACAGTAAGGATTTCAGTGTATGGGAATCACGAGATGTAAAAATCAGATAAGAGAAATTTGATAGCACACCTGGTGTAAGAGTCAGGCCAAATTTTAAAAAAACACCTCCAATGGAGCTGTCTAATAACAGATTTGAAAAGCATGGTATTTCAACAATAAAAATTTGTTTTCAAATAAAACAGCTGACAGACATATTTATCCCACCAGTGTTTGACTGCATAGTGGTAATTTTTCAGACAGTTTATAAGCCCAAACAAGAGTTATCATTAGATGAAGCAATGATTCTTTGTAGGGGTAGATTGAAATTCCAAAGGTACAACCCAGCTATTACAGTAAAACTCACTTATATCAACCGTGTTTATAATGAAGTTCCAGTTATAACGAAGTGAAGGCTATTCTCTGTCAAAGAGGCTTGGAAAAAACTGGTCCACATATAACGAAGTAAATATTCAGCCCCGTTAACTTATAAACGGGCTTGACTGTAGCGTCAAATATTGACTACTTGTTCGCATGATGATTGAAAGTGATTCAGGTAATATTTCTAACTTAGAGATTTACGAAGCACAGGGTAAAAACATGGAGAAACTATCAAATCAACCTTGAAGCCTAGCATTGGCCAGTTGCATCACATTTATCAGGACAATTATTATAATAGTGTAAAAATAGCAGGAACTCTTCTTTCCATCAAAACAAGAGTCTGTAGAACAATTAGAGTGAACAGGCAACTTCCAGAATTTAAAAAAAGAATAAAAAACTGAATACAGGGGAATACACCTATGTCCACAAGGGCAAATCCTGCTCCTAAACTGCAAGGATAAAAGAGACGCAAGGATGATCACCACCATTCATGATGCCAGTATGAGTAAAACGACCAAAATAAAAAAATTGGACTTGCAGTTGAGAAGCCTCATTGTATTGTGAAGTATAATGAATGGATCAAGGGTGTTGATAGATCGGATACGTATTTATCATACTACACGATACATAGAAAAACCATGAAGTGGTGGAATTAAGTCATGTTGTGGTTGATCAACTATGTTCTCTTCAAATCCTTTTGTGTCTATAAAATGCTAAATAAAGAGAGCAAAATGAGATTCAAGCAATTTCTTCTCAGGATAATCAAGGATGGACAGAGAGCAGTGAAAGGCCAAGACATGGGTGGGTGATGCGGCGAGATAAAAGCCGACAGAGCGGGTCTCAAAGGAAGATCACCCATCCAGACTTTCAGGAGACTTGACAACGCATCATCTCATGCCCACAGTGGGGAAAGGGAAGAAGAAGCATCACATGTGGGTGTTAAGTGTGTGCATTCTAAAAGATTAGATGAGAAACTCGCTGTGTGTAATATTTACTGTGTACCACTGCATAAAGGTAGCTGTTTTCTGCTGTACCATGCCAGGAAGGATTACTGACATTGTTGGTAAGTAAGTTTAAAAAAATTCCAATTCATAATAATCAATAGCATAGGAGCAGTAGAATTTTAAACCATATAGTGCGTTTAAAAGATGTATCGTTTAAATGTCTGCCGGAACATAGGGTTTCATGGCATTTAAACACTGCTATACACAACGTATTAACACAGGCCATATTAGATAAAAAGCCAGAACAGAATCACTACCCCACCTCAACCCTCTTTCCATCCCCCTCCCCTTTGAACTTTCCATGAAAGGTCTTTCTACCGAAAATTTTGGAAACTTACATTATATACAGGACACACACTCAATATTGTTACTTAACCCTTTCGCTGCTGTGAACGTAGCTAGTACGATCGCACGGTAGGCTGCTGTGAACGTACCTTTTCGTTCTCACTGTAGCGCTTTCACTTTTCCGCCGCATGTGACGAGTAGGTTTCCGGAGAGTGAGCCGCAGCGAAAGGGTTAAAGTAAACTCAAAATATAAATATATAAACTCATTTTATCATTCTCATCTAATGTTATAGCATTCATGCTTTAACTCCAAAATTATACATTCAGATACAAGCAACTAAAGAGGCCATGCATAAGGATTTAACCATTAAAATCCCAAGATAAGTTCATACAAAGTAAATCTTGTATTTTCTCAAATACACAGTTTTCAAAAGTATTAACTGTGTCCACAATGAAGTTAAGTAGATTCAAAATTATCGAGTTAAATATGATTTTATCATTACCATCATAGCATACATTAAAAATACTCATTATGAAAGATTTAAATAAATTAGAAAATGACAATCATCTCATTTTAAACTGACATCTTCAGCAAATAGATATCCACAAAAATCAAACATTTCATCTTAGTGCAATAATTTATGTTTTAAGCCTTCTGGCTCAATTAATCCAGTACCCTATCTACAGTTATTTAAGTACGAAGTAAAAATGGCATAACTAATAAATACATGAAATGAAATCACATTAACTGCAAACTCAAGATGCATATAAGCAACCTGAAACAACATACATGTTAAAAATGAAAATAAATGCAGAAATAAGTAAGCCTATCAGTCTTCTTTGTGAGGAATGAAGCTTGAGTGTAGCTCATTATAAAAATTATCTTATGTAGCAATGGGATTATATTTCAAAAGATAAAGCACAAGAACTGCTTTCCCAGTGGCAAAAATACTTTTACCCAACTCCCCCACACACCCAAATAGCACCAAAGACTTCGCGACCCGAACACCAAAAAGACACATGCTCCCCAAGCGACTCCTCAAAAATCTCTTAATTTCAATGTATCGACCCCAACTATTATACCAAGCTACTTCTTATCTTCTTCCTTAATAACTTCAAATTTGAAGCCATGCTTGCACAATTTCTCAACGATAGAAGTCTTGGCAAAGGCAGCTCCTGGTGGATAAACACCACCCCTGGAAAAGAAAAAAAATGAATGAAAGGGCCCCAGAAAAGGAAGTAATCTAATTCCAGGTAAATACAATTTTGTATGGCTTCAACTAAATGATCTTGACAATCAAAGAATTACTTGTCTGGCATTTTGTCAGCCTCATCAAGAATGGTCAATCCTGCCATCAATACGGCAATGCAAGTTGCTCCATATCCAGGGTTAGAAGCCTGAACTTCCCCAATCATGCGTCTGTTTGGTGCAGACGTATGATTGTCTGTAGGTTCAGCCATGGGTTCTGACCATCCCAATAGGTCAAATGTTATTTTGAACTTTGTTGAATTCATTGCTTCTTCTGATGGTCCCTCATGACTTATTGTCCCGAAAGAGAAAATTTTCGGGTACTGCAAAAAGTTAAACATAAAATGCTCAAGAAAGAGATAGGAAAAAAAACAATTGGATACACTCCAGCCACGTACAAATACATATACTGCATTTTTTCAATTTAACCTAGTAAATTTCAATTCCACCACATGTCCATTATGCCCAAAAAAAATTTCATGTTTACTCCAATGAGAGTTAATATCAACCAAATGGAAAGTACATGGTACAGAACTCACACCATTGAGAGAAAATTCTCTTCAAATGGCAAGTTCACAGTGAAATAATAATAACAAGCAATCTTCACTCGGGGCAAGATTGAGACCAGGAAACCATGGAAAAAGCAAAAGTGGGAAGGAAAAGGTCTACTACATAATGAAATGTATTAGACTTCTAAGATCATTGGCCAATATGCTCACATTTAAATGAAACTTATGATTATAATTAAAAACCAGCAAAATAGTGAAAGTGATAATAAGAACTGCAGCATGCATAGGGTTATCTGCAAAAATAACTTACCTGCAATAATAAATGTCTCCCAAGCTTAAACTTTGTCATGACAAAAAATATTCCGGCAACAAACACAGTCATAACTGCAGCAAAGAGAGAATTAAATTGTACATATGGCCTCATTTGTATTGGTCGCTTCTTTTCACTTTCATAGAAATATCTCTGGCTGCGATACACAACTGAACGATCAGCACCAGGGAACGGAAGGCACCATGCATTCACAACTTCACTCTTGTGCAATGGATTCCTAAATAGGTAAAAAAATATCAATTACCAAAAGACATAATAACTAAGAAATAATACTTATCAGCATTAAAACAAATTCATACCACTAATGACAAATTAGTCAAAAAATAACACCTTTAGGCAAAAAAAACAACACAAGTTACAATTATTTTTTGTTATCTCACACAGAGAAATTTCTTGACTAGCATATGACGACACTGAGAAATAGCAAATCTAGATTATATTGAACATCTACCTATGTTTTTCATGACAGACTCAATGAGTAGAAGCTAGCAGAAGAAAACCTGTCAAACCACGTATTAATTTTCAACTGAAGGTGGGGAAAATATTGCCATTTTACATAATCATGTTTTAATTAGGTTTCAGTCTAAAGCCACTTATTTACCAGTTTACCTTACTTATAAACTCGACGCAACAATTCAGTAGCTGAAAGCATAGTATCGACTGCATGACAAACCACACACTACAGTTCCAACAAGCACATAGACAGCCAAACGGTGTTTTATGAACTATAGCACACCACTATGGAAGTTCTGTAATTCTTTTATCACTTGAAGTTGCTGATGAGAGATAAAAAAAAACACCAGAGACCATCCATATACATATTATGTAATACTGTTTTTCATCATTTCCACCCCCCCCCCCTTCCCCATATAACACACCCCAGCCCTCAATTACAAAATACTGCCAAAAGAACTCTCCTTTTTTGTGGTTGATATAACAAACATTCCTTATATAAACCTTCTTTAATCCTAATACTATTATTTATTCACTAATTACTGTATTACTTAAAAAAGGAATAAATTTAGAGTATCTTTCCCCCGATGCAACAGAAGGCTGTGTTGAGAAATTCATGCATTACTAAATATGCAATTTTCTTCTGTCCTCTTCCAATTTGAGTATCTTTTGTGTTTTAGTTACATGTGTTACCGTGATGTAACACACTGTATAGAGATATAATGAAAATGTTAAGAAAAATAACTTTGTACAATTCCACAATTTTAATTTATTTTACCTATAGATTTCGACATCTGAGCATCATTGTCAAGGTATACATCCATTGACCTATAGAGATATAGATCGGCAGTGCAAAGTATCATGTATTGAGGGGCCTTGAAGAGGTCAACGAAACAACCCACATGACATATGCAATGCCGCCATCTTACCATTACCAACGACAGGTTAGTGTGAAGCATGTTTCACTGAACATTAATGAGTTTATTACAGAACCTAAAACAGTTAATCAGCGTCTAATACCTGACTAATGTCTAATACTTGCTTAGTGTATTCCCGCTATTTTAAGTACGGAAGAAGGAAAATATCAGGTCAACATGTTCTAACTGAAGTTAACTGTTCCATTGTTTGTCATTTTTGAGCTTGAATTTTAGGCACTTCAATTAGTCACAATGATAGAAAAATGTGTGTTGGATAGTATGTGTAGTGGATAGTAAACATTTTAAAATTTTGATCTTTTGACCCCCAAATGAAGGTCCAAAGCAAAATAAAATTTTGCCTTATGGAGTTTAAATGTAAAAAAATTGCGATACAAGACACTTTTTCACCAAAATTTTAAACTATTGGCTTTTGGGTACCAGTAACACAATGGTATCACTTTCGTTTAAAAATAAATCATGACCATTGAAAGGCATAGTCACGGTCACAGAGGTGATAAAAGCAAATCGGAGTAACATGTCATATCATAGACAGACTGTGTCATAAGTTTAAAAAATGGTTACCAAAGTGAATGATAAGGTCCTCAGGTATCTCTTGACCTTCAATGGATGCACGGGGATCAAAGGTCATGAGGTATATACAGGAAAATCCAGGTGGAATAGTATCATAGGTTTAAATGGATTCCTTAATCCATGTACCATGATTCCTCCTGGCAGGGGCATCGGAACTATTTTCGCTGGGAGGGGCCAACCTTGAAAAGGGCTCCTATGAAAAGGGCCCACATTTTTTTGTGGATACGAGGGAGTAGAGACTATAATTCTGCTAAAAGTGCATATTAAGGTGGTAGAATATGTGTCAGAAGGGAAAAGGCAAGTTGGAAACAAGTGAAATTTAAATTTTATTAATGAAGACTCATTTCTTAAGGGCCCGGGGCAAATATGGGGGGAATGCCCCCTCTGCCCCCCACTTCCGACGCTGCTGCCTCCTGGTCTTTTCTGTCATCCAAAGGTTACATGTACATCAAAGGTCACAAGGTCTACGCAAGTATATCGGGGCACAAAACGGTACAGTAGGTTTTAAGGGGTGTCCACGCAAGAGATGAGGTTGGGACTCCAATGACAACCCACAGCGATGGATGGAACGTGATGGAAATGCCAAGATCAATACCCACAACTCGTTGCTTCTGCTATGGTGCATGCGGTTGATACATAAAAAGGACACCTAATGTGACCATTCTTCATGAGGTGTTCAACATGGAAATAATTTTCTCCTCAAACTGCATGTTCCAGTGCTGAAGTTGTGTCCATTGGAGGCCAACACCATGTTGCAAAAAAGTTTCTGAGCTTCTCTTTGAATGTCCTTTCAATGTGTTAATATCAATTATAACAGCCTTCATCTAAGGAATAGTGTTCTCAGGGTGACTCTAATTGTGACTAACCCTGAAAAGAAGCCAAAGAGAAAAGGTGTGGCAAGGAGAAATAGCTGAATGTGATTCCAGCGTAACCCTTGGATGGAAAAGGATGACAAGAGGAATCTTGGAAAATTATCATCGACTTGGAAACCATTTAAACCTACAATATGACATGTTGCCCCGAATCACTCACCTAGACCTCATGATCTTTGATGCCCGTGTAACCCTTGGAGGCCAACAGGTGACAAGAGGGATGAAGAGACCCTACTTTGTCAACCATAGACACCACATTTATTTCCCCTATTTGCTTGCCTAGACCTCATGACCTTTGAACCCTGCATGACTTGGAAGGATCTTGGTATATCAACTGTTGCATGCATGGAAAATGTGTACCTGGCATTTTTCAAACCTTAGATGTCAATAAACAAATAAACAACTTATAGTAGAGTTACAAATCATCGAAGTCTGCCTTTTCTTCAAGTAAAACCATTACTTTTTACATAAAACCCGATGAAAAAATATTAAAATGCACCTCAAAAATTTCAATTCACCGTCAAATATGCAGAATTAAATGAGCAAAATCATGGATTGATTAGTTTTTCTGCTGGCTTTCCTGTTATTTTGTTATTTCTATCCAAACTCGAGGGCACAATTTCTGCACCAGCAGTAAGTCAGTAGTCTATGATCTTACACACCTTAAAAATGGGATAACTCTTTGAGCTTGCAGTTGGCCAAGAAAAACAATATTTTTCTATCACTAATTGAAATAATATCAGAGAAATTGTTCATTGTGCCTCCGTAATAAAGAAATTAAAAAATTTGGATTTGGTTGCATATTCAAAGCTTTGAAAAGTTGGTCGAGGTAAGATGGCAGCACCACATATCACATAACTTCAAAATATAAGGAGAATCACAGGGTCTTGGTGTTACCATTCGATTCTCTTGATCTAATCTGGTGCAAACCCAATAAAGTAACAATTCTATGGCTTCCTATCTTTTTACTTAACTCTAAAAGGCTATACACTCAGCCAAAAAAAAGGAACGAAGAATACCTTTAGGTATTGTGTCCAGGCAATCAATACCAATAGAAGCCATAGCCCTAGAAAGACCTACACTAGAGAATTCACAATCAAAATAACTCAAAGCTCTGGCAATTGGGAAGGCATTCGGCTAGTTTCCCTATCAGTGAATTGGGGCATTGCAGTCAATAGCATACTGGAACTAGATAGGAACCATAGAGGAACAAATTTATCCACATAAATGACTGCCATATAATGACCATCAAACCACCTGACTACTGACCACTCGAAGGATAACAATGTGACAACAAAAGAGCCTCTCCTTTCAAACATCTGGAACTTGAGACAAGCCTGCTATAATGAGAGTAGCACCAACTATGATTGCTCTTCATTAAGAGAGCGATGCAGGCCATCGTTCAATTATAGCTCAGTCTCTGAAGTTTACATTAAAGGAAACCCTTTGAAAGTAAAAGGAGTAGGAGACCAAATTATCATTTTGTACGAGAATGTATTCAAAATGGTGAGGTGTAAGTTAACTATGTTCAAATAAAAAAGGGTAACTTAGTTGTCCCACATATATATTTTAATGAACGACCCGGGTTTTGTCAAGGATCGACATCATCAGGCCATCAGGATCAGGGTTTCGTCGAGGATCGACATCATCAGGCCATCAGATGACGTCGAGGATTGACATCATCAGGCAGTGGGTCGTTCATTAAAACATATATGTGGGACAACTAAGTTAAGCTTATTTATTTCAATATGAAGCAGTTCCACAAAGTTACCTCTGATACAGTTTACTATATTAACTATGTCCCTTCGTCAACAAATGTTATAATGAATCTCTTCCTAAAGACTCTGGTCGGATTCACCCCATGATATCAGAGTGCACCCCTTCCAGAACACCCAGCTTCTCACGATGATACTACATAACTATGATACAAATGACATGGTATCATTAAGTATTATTACAGTATACATGCATGACTACACCTTCAATTATCCACTATAGCTACCTTAACTCAAAAGTAGTTCCGATACCATTAAAACACTACTAGGATTTGAAGGGGTGCCCTTAGATACAATAGTACTGTTCAAATCCCTGGTATAATAGCCCACTGCCAAAGGCTCCACCGCCTGCATAACCAAACAGCAAAGAAATCTATAATCATGACCAAAAAAATAATTAACTATTCACATTACCTGGATTTTAGAGTTGGCCTAAATTGTGGCAGTCGTTCAGGGTAAAGTTTCCTCCTCAGATCAGGCAGCTCCCGATGATGAGCCACTCCATGGACAGCCGATTCCCAAGTACCATAATGGATTGATGCTCCCTAATTAATGGTAACAATGCCTATTATGCATCAGACAATACAACAGCATTAAAATACAAACTATCAAAATGTAAAAGTCAGGAATAGCATTTCTTTCACCGTGGCCAACAAAATTTTGAGGCATAAGTTTCTGATGTACCAAAACCAAGAAGAATTTAATATTGAATAATCGATAAATATTATCACTAGACAAATCCTGTAAGGCTAAGCAAAATTAATAGAAAAAATTCATAATGTCAGCACAATAGACTTAGTGATAGTTAGAATTTCAAAATTAAAACAAACTAGTGTCATCATTAGAAAACAAATATTGTGTAAGGGTGAACAGCTTGACAACTTAAAAAATGTACAAATTCTGAAGATTCAGGCGATATGGAGTGGAAGCGAAGAGCACCTCTTCTATCTTTCTGTGTTAAAAAATGTATTTAAATCAAATCCAAAAATGATTTTTTTAACCTTGCCAGCATCATCCCACCCTCAAATACTGAAGTTTAAACGTATTGGAAAGCAAATGTATGAAAGGTTGTCAAAAAAGTCGTTAACTGGTTAAGCCTGGAACTAATAAATGGGGGTACTACATATGCAACACATTAAATATCAGCCACTCATTACCCAAACACAATCTTTTCCACTTTTCCCCATTTCACTACACTCAGATATCCCAGAAGACCTTTTGATTTGGTACTTAGTAGGATGAAGTAAACCATGCACATAC
Organism: Platycnemis pennipes; assembly: GCA_933228895.1. Classification (NCBI taxonomy): domain Eukaryota; kingdom Metazoa; phylum Arthropoda; class Insecta; order Odonata; family Platycnemididae; genus Platycnemis; species Platycnemis pennipes. Next base: position 71,503,677 of record OW121856.1, on the reverse strand, counting down.
TCTTACAATGAAGTTCAAATCAATGAATTTCAACCAGTCATTATCAATTAAGTCCTTATAAAGCTATAAAGGACAGCAATCTCTCAGAAATTTTCTCTTCCTCACATGACTAGTGTGTGAGAAAGATCAAATACACAAGCTAGTGACAAGAGAGACAGGAGGTTAAAAACCTAGATCATAAGTACATCAAATATTACCAAAATGAAATATTTCTCAGTAAAACAAAACAGGAGTAGCAAGGGCTCAAAACAATGGCTCTTTGAGTATAATCTGTCACTGTAAATTGCAGCCTCATTGAGGGAATACAATTTCATCATCATCATAAGTCATCAATCCTCAGATTGGTTTGAGGCAGCTCTCCACATAGTTCTCCTATCGGCTAATCTCTTCATATTTACATACATATTTCTTCTCTTTCACATCCTTTATCACTTGTCCCATATATCTTGCACGAGGTCTTCCTTTGCCATTCTTCCCTTCCACTTGAACTCCCTCACGTCCCTCAACAATTGTTTTCATCAGGCCATCATGCCTCATGATGTGGCCAATCAAGTTGTCCCGTCGTCTTCTTAGGGTATTGAGAAGACTTCTCTTTTCTACCACTCTTCTTAGAACTTCCTGGTTACTTACTCGATCAATCCATTTAATCTTCATCATTCTTCTGTATCACCACATTTTGAATGCTTCCACCCTTTTCTTTTCCGCTGCTGTCATTGTCAATGCCTCACTGCCATAAAGAAACAAGCTCCAGATGTACGTTCTGATGAATTGTTTCCTTACTACTGACATTTTATTTCCAGCGGTAAGTAGATTCTTCTTTTGATAGAATGCCCTCTTTGCCTGGGCTATTCTACTAACTAATTCTTTCTTTCTTCGTCCGTAATTGGCTATTCCAAGGTAACAGAACTCTTTCAACTCTTCCAGCCATTGTTTTCCTAGTTTAACGTTGGTTTTCACCTCTTCTATCTCACTTCACACTAGTATCTTAGTTGCCTTCTTATTGACCTTCAGCTTATATCTGGCCATTGTCCTTTCCATGGTTTTTAGACTTTTACTCAGATCCCTCTGTCTTTACTATGAGTGCTATGCCATCAGCAAATCTCAGCATGCTAATTTTTTCTCCATGGACAGCCACTCCAGGAGACTTCTCTTTGATTTCATTGATGGCTCTCTTGACGTAAACATAAAAAATTACTGGAGACAGTGCACAGCCTTGTTACACTCCTTTCCTTTTTCTTGCTTCTTCACAGCTGGGCTAGATTTAATCACGGCTAATTGGTTTTTATACAAACTGTGGATAATTCTTCGGTCATTGTAGGACACACCAATTCCCTTCAGTATTCCAAACATTGAATTCCAATCCACGTTGTCAAAAGCCTTCTCTAAGTCCACAAATACAATGAAGGTCTATTTGTTCTTCTCCATTCTCTTCTCTATGAGCAGCCTAAGGGCCAATGTTGCCTCTCTTGTACCCTTACTTTTTCTGAATCCAAATTGATCTTCATCCAGTAACTCCTCTGCTTTTTCTTCTATTCTTCCGTAGATGATCCTTGTCAATATCTTCGATGCATGTGATGTCAGGCTTATAGTTCTGTAGCATTTCTCCACACTCTTCTTTTTGGGAATAGCAATGATGATGTCCCTTTTCTTAGTCCCTGGGTATTTCTCCTGTTGAGTACATGTCGCAGATGGTCTTGTAAAGATGGGTTAATGTCTTCTCTCCAGCATTTTTTATTAGTTCTGCAGGAATATCATTAATCCCAGAAGCCTTATTCATGCAAAGGTCCTTTACTGCAGCGTCAAATTCCAATCTTAATATTGATGCTCCCATATCATCCTCTTCGACTTCGTTTTCCTCCTCGATCACTCTCATGCTGAGATTTTTTCTGTTGTATAACTCTTCCAGATATTCTTTCCATCTCTTCACTTTGTCTTCATTTTCAGTCAAAAGTTCTCTATTCTTGTCCCTTGTGATATTGCACCTTGTGCTCCGTTATTTGAAGTGGTTCCTTACTATCCTATAGGCAGTTTCCACCTTTCCAAGAGCAAGGTTGTTTTGTACATCCTCGCATAGGCATGAATATAATTTACTCCAAACAAAATGGGGACAAGTAAGTTAGCTTTCAACAATGATCCATGGCCATGATCCATGAGGAAAAAATCTACTTAGATTGGCAGCATAACAAATCCTAAACGCTATGTAGGCTACAAAGATTTGAACATCATGAGCATAATAATTGAGGAAAAATATGTTAAATGAAGTATTCTTAGGCCCCATTACATTAATCAAAATGCTATTACTCTTAGAATGTCATACAAAAGCAAACTTAAGGGGGTGCAATTGCACTCCTCCACACCCTTAAGGGTTAAACTAAATATCATTGAAAAACAACTATGATGAGAGCATTAAGTTTATAAAGCTTTTAAGGGCCGTATTTACCATATGGCATATCCCATGGCCCCCGGAGGTCTCGCGAGAGAGGAAACGTATATGTAGTTGTAAGTAACCTCGTGCCTAATAGCAGAGTATTAATAGTGATAGATATTTGTACTCAGTATGTACTGCCTTAATATGCAAGGAAAAGAATGTCAAGCTGCCAGGTTGCAAGACTATAACATTGGGGGTCTCATTCTAGATTCCACAGGGGGGTCTCGGAGGTCATAAATACGTCCCTGCCTCAAAGGACATAGACATTGCAGTTGCAAGCATAAAAAGCATTCTCACCTTATTTGGAGTATCAGACCAAGATTTTAGGTATGCCTCCACAGAGTTCACTTGCCCTAGAACAAATGTAAAACTTATTTTAAGGAATTTATATCACTCCCGTAAATCAAAAAGTTTTTCTATTGCAAAATCATACAAATTAATTCTTAAATATCAACAAATTTACTGGGAGGAACAATATGGTAAGCTTACCTTTGAATTTCTGTGAAAAGAATACAACTCCCAGATCTGCAGGAATGCTGTCGAATCCACAAGCACTCACTATGTATACTCCCTTCTCCTTTGCAGCAGCATGGTAGTCAAGTTGAATACGTTCCATATACTGAAACAATTTAAGCATTATTGACCAATAAAGAATAAAATGAATATTGAACTTGCAATCGATGATTAAGGTGAAATTATAACTATTCTGTGATTATGAGTCAATAAAACTGGGAATATACATTCTACTCTGAATGAATGTAAAAAAATGTACGTAATTAATATCCCATCAGTGAGGTTACTCCCTTCCCGTCCCTTCCATTAATCCCTAGATAGAACCAGAAAACCAACAATAGAATTTTGTCTCCATACACCAACAAATTAATAAAAAAGTACGTAGAGTACTCCATGCTACTATAATGACATTGATGCGGCAGGTTTCAAGAACAGTATCCAAAATTATGCTAAACGCAAGCCATTATATTTTTGCTAATGACGGGTCAAAAACCCATGCTTCACCGCACGTAATTATTTCACACTTGGATGAATGCATATTAAACAGCGCCCATACCGGCGACAGCTCATTTAGCGGCGGGGCAGCTTCGCCGAAATTTAAATGATCCACGGCATTACGGCACTGCCAACGCGATACCCTTAAGCTCACATCTACCAGCTAGATTATATAGGCATATGCTCCTACACGAAATCAGTTCAACCCATCTTACCTGTGGTTCGCCACTCACGTCAACGTGATGCGCTCCTCTTTCAATGCAAGCTTTAACCACAGGTTCGCCATAAAACCTACGATCAAAAATGACGATAACATTACTATAAAACTTGGACAAGACAACGATTACGCCATGGCAAGACCGATTCGTAACAAGTGCAAAATTGCAATGGTTTCCTTCCTACAGCCTTCAGTTACTTCAGTACTTACCGGTAAGGGCCCACACAATTGACCACTACTCGGGCACGAGAAGCCATTTCCCGAAGACTATCTTCATCGTTAACATCAGCAATGACAACGGACACTTTACTCAAATCTTCCCCTGCAAATAAAATGTCAGTTATGGAAGTTCAAGAAACCCATGAAGAGATAATACACAAGAATGCATAAGAAGATCCAAAGACTTCTCTACCCGTCTTTTCAGATTGTATTTTCAGTAGTTCTTCCAGTTTAGGTTTACTTCGTCCTGATATTCCCCATGATAGAGTAGGACGTTCTTTCATCAATGCAATCATTTCTTTCACAGCATGCCTACCGGTAAATCCGGTAGCTCCAAAAATTATTACACCAAGACGGGAATCAGACGACGTCATTTTGACGAATCACTCCTGAAAAATGATTATTTTTGCGCTCAATCTCTCCCCAATAAGGCCCTTTGTCTATAGACTTCCAAAGTCCAAACACTACCACCTAATAATCATTTGCTCATCATTTCACTGTGCACTTTGCCTCACAAAACATTCAGCACTGAATTTCAACGGGGGATTGTACAATCGACAATAAATTACAGAAACCGAGGGATTTGAGTTGAAAATTTTATTATTTAAGCTACCAATATTATCCGTCGTGGTGCCGGTCGCCAACGCCCCAACACGGATAAATGACAGTGAAATTCTCCAATTGCATACAATGAAATTACAACAAAAATGATCGGTAACTTACGTTAACTGTGATTGAAGTGGTGAAGCTGATGAAGTACTAAATAAAATTATATTTTCCTTCTCTATGTCACACCTTGAATTCTTCCCCATCAACGCTCCTCACTCTCTCCTCTTAACCTCACTTCCAGCGATTCACTTGACTCACTCTGCTCACGAGCATATCCAAAAAATTACCTTGTCTCCCGTCCCCCTACCATTCCCCTCCTATCGTCATCACCCCAACCCCACACTACTGAATCCCCAGTCAAGTATGCAACGCAATGTTGCCAAAATATTTTTTTCTTGGATAAAATTGTTTTATAGAGGATGAATCTGACCAATTATGGGATGTTTTCAATTCTTTAATCTCATTACTTGACTAATTCTTTAGTATTTTTTAGGCATATACGGGTTTAACATGGTATGTTAAAGTAAATTGTAACCTTACTTCACAACGTTGGATGACCTTGAAGAGTGAGACACCCAGACTTGAATTTCAAAGTCACGGCCACTACCCGTGAAAAAATGAATGAAAAAGTTGGGTGTGAGAAATTCAGCCTTTCTGTTGGCAACTACTCCCAACGTGTAATAAGGTTGACTATCGCAACCCTTGCATCAGTTTTTATTTTTCATCTTGCGTTTAAAAATCTAGTCACCTTCTAAGAAATGTACCTCTATACGAACAAGAGTTATCGTATTTGCCTCGCATGATTTCGAAAACCCATACGAAATTGAAAATTTGCGGAGTTTAAATAGATTTTTTAGGTAAATTCTCATCGTATCGCCCACATGTGATTAATAAAACTACCTACAACGGTTAAAGATAGGAATCTAATTTGCTGGGGGGTTATCAGTGGTATTAGGTACGAACCTTTCACCACATGCCGTAAGAAAACGCAAGCGGAGTCATATCGCCCGAAGTGATTACGAACGAGCTAGAGGCGGTATCGTAACTCGCCATGGGTCATCACTTCCGGAAACAAACAGATTTGGCGGTGACACAATACACTTAAACTGCGACATCAACTTTCATGGATTCAAATCCTATAGGATTGACAAGTGACTCCACGAATGATTTACCCTCACCCCTTCACAACATGTCACACTAACCTTTGAAGAGAGAGGGATGTGTGAGAGCGCTGAACAGGCAGAGATTGAGTCATGAGATATCTGTAGATTTCCCTTCCACAATTGGCATAATTTATTGAACTACCTATATGTTGACCAGTGGGTTAAGTTCCCAAGTGTCTCTAACGTACAAAATACGGATGATCATTCTTTTCCTCACACCTGTAAAATCTCTTTGATGCTATAGTAACGAGCCACATATTCAGAGAGGTACCCAAGTAACATTCATTGAAGAAATCTGGTGCCAAGGGAATTCTGAAAGACACAACCCTATGTCCTTTAAATTTTATATGTGGGAAGATTATTTCAACAGATTATTACATTCATGCACTGTTCCTGATTCCAGCTTCCCTTCCCCTCTAATAATTATATAATAGGTACAGTAAACTCTCGATTATCCATGCAGGTGTTATCCGGGCTGTGGATTATCCATGCATAGACAATCTATTTAGTGTATCGACAGTGGTCTCAAAGTGAAGTAAACTTTTGTCATTTTTCTCCAATTATGACTTTCACTATTGCCCTATCTACTGGTCCCATGTCTTATGCCAGGCTTCGTGCCGACACCCAAGGCTTGTGAACATTTAATTGTGGCTGTATCAGCTGTTTTTTTTTGGTCATAAAATGCGATTAAGCACAGTGAGGATTTTATCATTGGCACATTGTGTTATTTTCTTGGGGAATTTATTTATTCTGGTGGCACACCGTAGAGAAATGAATCCAGAAAGAACCAAACAGTGGACTAAGTGTTTCCCGATTATCCATCATTAGCACAGAAAATCGAGAATGGTACCCATCACACTCATAGTGTCTCGCTTCATCATTAATGAGCAACTGGAGCACAAGGATTTAAAGAAGGATACCTAAACTAAAAAAGACAGCTGATGAAAACTTTATAAAAAGAAGAGGGTCAATTTAATCCGCCATTCATAGCACAGAAAATCGAGAGTTTACTTTAGCTAGATGCTGATACTGGAGTTAAAGAGTAAAGAGGAGGTACTTATGGGAACTGCATACATAATACCATCAAGATGCAATACAGTGACTCCACTATCATGAGTCTGTCACATTAGGTTCCAAAAAAACTCTGTCATACATTTAAATATGAAAATGTCATTGAACTGTAAACATCAATGCAAGATGTCAATTCAAAGAATTAAAATAACTATGCATTCATACCATTCTATTTCTTATATATTTTCTCTATTGGACAAAACAGTTGCAATTCATCAAATTGTAGGAAAAGTGGATCAAAATGATGGAGTATAAGCAGATTACTGGTATATATGGTGTGACATATCATTTAAATGATGGAAATTGCTTAAGCAGTGGCTTATAGTGGGAACCTCCTGTATCTTCAACACTCTCAAACAGTAGATGGTCACTGGTTAACTATGTGGAATGCATGACAACCAATGAGAAATGGAGTGAGCAAGAAAAGAGGGATCTGGCTGACAGTAAAGGAATTGCAAGTATTTAACTTTTCCAACTATGTACACATGTGTATTGTCATTCATTAACTTTAATAAATACCCAATTACCAGCAGAGGATAATACAGGGATCTCTTGGCACTAATGAGTCACATTTTTTAGCATAATATGCACATTTTTATGTTTAGGGAGGAAGAAAGCGAAGTGGGATTAAGTATTTCTGTTCCAGAAGAAACAAGGCATGTTACAGAATCACCTAGAATTCAGCAAATCTTTCTTATAACAATATCGAATAAAATGGAATAATAAGAACCAGCAGGAATCTACATTTGAAAGTGGTATGTAAAATCTAAGCAGCGACTTACATATTGTATTCCTGTGCTTTCGTATTTCTTCATACATATTTCATAGACAACAGTTCCATTATCAGTATCTCATGTGTACACAGCAGGCGAATGGATGGTATGTACTGATGAAATAACCCTACGTATACACCTATCTTTTCCGTTAATGAATACTATCCAAATATAAAAAGGATATAATTGCATCTGTGCTACAAGGGTAATTACCTAAAAATTACTAAGGTTTGCTTTCAAGAAAGGGCAAGGATTGTCATCAATACTCCAGGCACCAACTCGGGCATCATACAAAGATGAACACAAAATTATATGGTCAGTTAATGATAATTCAATCCCAAGGGTTCCTAGGAAGAAAGTGAATAAGTACTTGCTTGACACTTCTCTCCACCCGGAAAGAAACTCTATAAATCACATTTCACTTCAGTTACTATTATGTTGAACTGTGTTTTAAGACAAAGCAAAAGTGAAATAGGTATGTAGCTTTGTTTTGATAAAACGATGAAAATATGATGTAGGATCTAGTTTTTTCCCGGCGTATAATGCTGGTGAAGTCTTCACGGGTTCTCCACCCGTTCTCCACAAAAGGTTTTTCTTGGACCTGATACTCAACGCCCTGAGGACGATGGCAGTGTTAGCCGTCGAAACGTTGGCCTTAGCCGTTTCCCTGACGCGGTGGTAAAACCCGTGAAGACTACACCAGATGAAAATATGTTTCCATAGCATCTTGACAAATAAATAATGTTTTTTTAGAACATACTTATTGAGATTAACTATGTATTTTTTCTTACGCTTGGCAAAAGAACATTTGTAAATTCTATTACTAGGCAATGATAAAAGTCACCATTCCTCAGGGATCATACAAACTCAAAACACAATTAAATTCAAAACTAATTCAGCGACCGAATTTATCAATACTACATATATGAACAATTTGAGGGTAGTCTGGAAAAAGCTTCACTCTAGATAAAAATATGAAGCTATTAATAACATTAAATTATTACAGAATGATAATCTCAGGCCTAACAAATATTAGTTTTTCTCTTCATGTATACTTATACCCTCAACAAGCACTCTCAAGGTGTTGCAGCCATTTGGTAATGAAGAAAAACCCAGAAACATTATTTTGATCAGAGGAATGAAAGCCCAGGGTATATTATGAATAGCAAATTTTACAATGAATACATTAAGAATTTTAAAGCTTATGTTTCAATTTAAAGCTTTATAGTTTATATAAAATTCATCTTACTAAATATATAACAAAACTAGAAGAAAACGTCATCATATACAATATTAAAAATAAAAATGCACAATAAATGCACATATACCAATTTCTTTCAGTGGCATTCCTTGAATTCCAACAAAATCTTTTAAAAAAAGGAATAAGCATTAACCTAACAAATTTGTAAATAAAAACCTATGGTGGAGAAGAAAACTGTAACACTGCAGCAGCATATGGAGGATAATAACTCCAGTGTATAATATAAGAACCAGAATTTCATAGAGATCACAAAATATTTCCGACAAAATGTTTGTCACAAGAAGAGCTATTGAATGACACATCCACTTTTATTCTTCTGATCTTTGTCAGAGTGCTTTATAGGGACCTCCTTGACTGGTGGCAACTCTTCCAATTTACTGGCAGCAGCCTGAAAAGAATAATAAAACTTAAATTTACAAAATCATAAAAATGGTAATATGTACATACTACTACAGTGTGTCTGGAAATTTGATAAATACTGAGACCAAATGCAAAAAGCACTGAAAAATGTATCAATAATGGAGAAAAAATATCACATCACTGTTGAAAATTCACTGCTGGCTGTTACGAGGCATATGAATAAAAGAAAATTTATAAAATGTTTCTGTAACACATTATCTTGAATATCCAATGTGTATCTTTCCCAGCAAAACAAAGAAGATTGCTATTGGTGATTTTAGCCCTGAAAACTTACACTAGGAAACCAGAGCTAAACTTGATGGTCTCCAGCAGTGGAGTGTCCTTACTCTTCTTTGCATCTAATTCACCCAATGACTCAATTCCCCATGCTACTTCCCTCTTCAAATATTGGCTTCAGTATTTCCCATTACTCTTCATAATGTCCAAAATTCTTTTTTTTTTTATTGCTCCTCTTCCTTGCCTACCCAGGGTTTTTACCTTCAAGAGTGACCTTCAGTACAGCATTAGCTTTAAGCAACCATTTCATCAACCTTGTAACATATCCAAGTACAAATAAGTGTAAGCAACCGTTTAACAACAGCTTTTCAGTATTTCCAAAGCATTACATTAATAGCCTGTCTTCTGTTGATAATATATAATCAAACGAACAATAAATGAGACAATGTAGAACTGAAATACAGGGGAATTAGTTTCAAAGTAGTAAAGCACTAATGATATTGGGACATGTTGCAGTAGGCTATCAATCAACAATAGACACAATGGGGGAAAATCGTATAAAAGACCACATATTCAACAATAACTGGCTCTCTGTACTTCGAGTAGAATCCACATATCTCTGAGCAAAAATCTTAGTACAGAGTCAAAACTTCTTCATTCATCCATCTTTCCAATATAGCATTTTTTTCTATTCTCCAGCATACCAAGATATCTAAACCTTCTAATCTTTTCTACCCATCTTTCTCTAGAGTCAAGGTCTCAGACTCATACAAGGCCACACTTAATATCAAGCTGCACTCAATACTTTGTGGCGTAACTGTGTGGAAATTCATGTTCAAATCAATAAACAAGTACCTGAAGATGACGCCTATGCGTTGAAACTAGTAGTACCTAATAAAATTCAAGTGGAAATATACATAGTTACTTGTTTATTGATTTAATATCAAGCTCTTCAGTTACCTTCTCTTTACATCACTGTCCAACTCTTTCATCAAAGAAATTACAATTGGTTGGTAAACATTAGCCAAAGAAATTCTTCTACTAAAATTACTAGTTTGCCCTCCTTTGCCCATAACATTACCCATCCCAAAGTTGCAAAAATTGTCCTTTCTTTTCTAGCCATTGAACGCCTACTTTTATATAAACAAGTTCATCCCATGCCTCTTTAAGCCATTCCTCTACACACACATTAAAAAGTATTGAGTGTTGTCCTTAGGTTCTAAAATAACTTCCTTACTGATTCAAAATGTGAACTTGACATTATTTAATGCAAACTACCAATTTAAAAAAGGTTGTGTTCAACAATGTTCAAGCTTTACCCAAGGGATATCAAAAAACTTGTAACTATGTTAACTAAAAACATTGAAGCATTGAGCATTCAAAATATAAAATGTTAAATTGTAATCTCAACAAAAAGGATTGGGGACAACGGGCAACCCAGCCTAACTCTCCACCCTATCCTTGCTTATCCAGATCCACCATCCTTCCCTGAGCCCTCTGCTCAGTGTGTACCTTGCCCATAAGATATCTACCTCAGTTTACTCCTACATTTCTCAGAGCTTTCATCAGCTTTTACAAATTTAATCAATCAAACCTCTTTTCATAGCCTATGGAACAAGCAAAACATTCTGATTACACTCGTTATTCTTTTCCTCTAATCCTCTCATCAATGCTATAGCCTCACAGACTGCTGTCCCATTTCTAAAACCAAACTGACCTTTCCTGAAGAACTGTCTCTTATCAGCTCCTGCCTCCTGTTAATTATTCTAAGAACTACCTTTAAGGAGCGTGAGATCAAACTAATTGCCCTACAGTCCTCACAAATTTGTTTTCCTCTTTTTATGCATAGTGACTAACAAAGTTTTTATGAGGATATATGAACTAGGAGTCATTTGAAGAAAGAACTGGTGCTTTCCCAGCATATCTGCTCAGTGAAGGTTTTTCAGATCCTCCATTGGGTTATTGCATCCATGTTCGTCGACGTTTCGATTCCAGACTCGGTCATCGTCTTCAGGGCTTCTGAATGTCGCTTCAGCGAAATTGTCCTCGTTATATACCCTTCTCCTAGGATCAGGTTTCTCCAGATTGGTTCATCGACAAACCGTCAGGAGGGCATCTCCTGATTGGCAGAGAGTTTACCCTGTCCTCTAGTATGCATTTGAGGATTGGCCTCCAGGTGTTGCTTAGCTGGAAGCCTAAGTCCCTGTTCAGGTTCTTTTTTTGGAAGTGGATTTCAATGGCCTCCTTGATAACATGATCCCAATAGCCATGTGATCAGCAAAGATGTTTTGCCTCATCCCACTTAATCACGGCTGACGCTGATTTCCGCGATGGCAGACTTTTCCAGCTGTCCCAACCTCAGGTGCCTTCTGTGCTCCTTCATTCTGGTCTCAATAGTGTGACCCGTTTCACCGACATACACCGCACCACACTCACAGAGTGTGGTGCGGTGTATGTCGGTGTCGGTGTATGTCCGGTTCAACTCCGGGAGTCTTGAAGCCAATCGGGTCCTTCATGTTGGCTAGTTGGTGTCTTAACTTAGCAGGTGGTACATGAATTGTGGCGATGTTGAATCTTTGGAGTATTCTGGATATTTACCCAGATACCATGGATATGTATGGCAGGCAGGCTGCGGCAACAGGTTTTTCATCCACGTTGTGTCCGTCCTTCTTGTGGCTCTAGGGTCCTTTTCAGGACCCAGGAGATTTGTCGCTCACTGTATTCATTTTGAAGGAAAGTCTACTCTAGCCATTTAATTTCTCAGGCAAGTTCTCTTCGTCGGCAGTGGCCTTGTGTATAAGGGAGGATAGGACAGCGAAGCATTGGGAAGGGTGGTGGTTTCAGCAGGTGGATCCAGAAATTATCAGAAATTTAAGGGGTGGATTCCTGGTGCCTATCTCAATACAGACTTTAATGTTATACCATCATTTAAAACTTAGCCTCACTATGGCCAGACTCCTCTCAGCCACCTCATTCAGGAACAGATCAGGATGTCGATCGGCGGCCCAATTTAAAATTCCCGTATGTTTCCCGTATTTCCCGGACGATTATTTGCTAAATTCCCGTATAGGAGAAGTCCGTGTAATTTGAACCGGCGTGTAATTCGGACCGATAGCTTTACTTTCTATTCTTTAAGGGTAGCAATATGTTTAGGGTGTAGATATAGACGTTTGGGTGTATTTTGGAATGTCTTCTCTCCAAATTTCAACAATCAAGCCCAGGTGATTGATGCATAAAGGCTAAGTGAGTGAAATCGTGAAATTCCGTTCCCCCACACAAAGCATAAACAACGAAGACACACTATAGACAAATACACCCATTGGAATAGCTCTGGCTCCTAAGGCGACAGCGAAATATAAAGTTACTTTTGCTAGTTCAAATACAGAAATTACTCCACTCTTATCATAATTTGTGTAGAAAAGTGCAAATAATTCTTTTTAATGTATCTAAGGATATTTCTGTGAAATTCAGTCTCATTTTATTTTGATCCTCATAGTGTATTTCGGACCACCGAAGAGCGTGTATTTTGGACCGGTCCAAATTACACTGATAGTTACAAAATAATTCGCCATATGCATTATCTAGTACAACAGGTAAAATAAAGTGATTAAACTTTCTATCTTATTAAATTAGACTTTCGAACCGGATAAGTCACATTATCACGCTGCATTTTTCGATAAAATCGTACGACGCGAAACCTACTACTGTGGCAAGGGCGACAGATGTTGTGTGTGTGCTGTTTCCACACTTGCTGAGTCAGCCTCACATGCACTGAAATGACAACCTTGCGCTCAGTGGGTACGAAATCTTCATGGGCTAAACACTGCCACTCCCGCACTGCTAAGGTCCCACCAACCGAAAATATGGTGATCTTCTGGATCTGTTCATTACAGAGCATTTCTTGAAATTTCCCGGACACACTGCGAATTTCCCGTATATTACCCGTATTTTCCAGGGTAATGTTAATTTCCCGTATATTTCCCGTATCGATCGACATCCTGCAGATGTAGCAAGGATAGTACAGTCCTGCCAGAAAATTTGCAACACCCACAGGCACTGTTCAAAGCAACTTCTGGGTGAATCTCCCTCGACAATATGGCAACCTCTGAGGTTAACTCCTAAGGAGGGTGGAAGGAGATTCCAACAGGAAGCTGATAGGAACCAGTATGTTTTCGGGTTGTAAAGGCTAAAAAGACCATTTTCAACACATTGGTTTTTAAAAACATGGATTTTTTATCGTCATATCAAGCTCAGGTTTACTTACTTTTAAAGGTTATAAATGGCAATGAAACATGCATAATTTCTTTTTCAAAAAGCAAGAGTGTGTTTAAGTCATGGTTAAATAACATTACAGCATGAAAGACAAGGAATAATGTGTACAAGGGCAATTAAGGAAAATTGGATGACTTCACCTAGTGGTTATTCCAATGAGCTAAACATTAATGAAACCTTTTGAGCAATATGTGCCGACATTTATTCTAATAGAGAACATTTATCATCAAGTAAAGCATAAGTCTAAAGCCTATGACACATATGAATATTGATGACCAAAGTTTCTGAATTATTCTATCCATAAGCCAAATAAACTAAACCAATGCATACCGTAGCAGTCATATCTTTTTTCTCCAATGTTTTGCATGGAAATGCAGCATACAGAGCAACATTCCAGACAGGATTTAAATCTGGTAGTTTTAATTCATCTGGAACAACAACACCAAAGTTTGCCTCTAATTCCAGCTTAGGGACTTCAGCTGGTACTTTCTGATGGTAGCTGAAAACATAATAAAAGACTTAAATAGGGAGAGTTCATAGATGGGAATCGGGTTGGTGTGGTGGCTAGAGTACTGGCCTCCCATCCCGAGGGCCCAGGTTCAATTCCCGGCAGTGGTGGACTTTTCAGTAGAAAACCAGTCCCCACTTGGGTGCCTAGTGGAGGGCATTTCAAGTTCAGTACTCTGCCCGTTAGGTGGGATGTTAAGCCATGGTCCCCTTGGTGCTTTTCGATAAGAGTAGGCTAATGTCAATGCCGGGTTTTTCTCCACCCTTCCTCCTTTCCCTGAAAACTCCTACGATTACCCAATTACCGACCTATCCTAAATGGTGCAAATGACCTCAGCTGTCAGTCATCTCCCCTGAATAACCAACCAACCAGTTCATACATTTCCGTTGCAAGGATGATCTGCATAAGTTGCTTTCAGGAATGGCTGCATTTGGCACCTCTGAGCTTTTGATGCCATTACAGGTCACATCATCAGGATGGTTGTAAAATATTTTAAACCACCCTGATCACATTGATACCCTACCCTGATAATGTTTAAATCACCCTGATGATGCAATTTGTAATGGCTGCAAAAGCTTGCACAATAATGCACCATATACAGCTGCTCCTAAAACTAAAACTACATCAGAAGGACTTGAATTAACAAAATAATATTTGCTTTAGGATAAATAACTCTACAAATTTAGGTGATTTGTTAATGCTAAATTGCAGGGCAATTGTTTTATTGAATTATGTACTAGTGGATTTATTTGCACATTAATTCCAGTAAGCCGCATTGTATCATGGATAACATGTTTTTTCACAGAGCATTTCAACAAATTCTGAATAGTTAACCAGCCTTGTTGCCTTTTTTATATATTTTGTACAAATGTGTGTTTAATTAAATTATAGTGATCATCCATGATTTAATTGGCTAATTTAACTTAAGTAAACCAGATAAAAGGTATGTTACTCATTTACTTAATAGCATTTTACTCAGTCATTCTATTTTAAGTACTTGCTTATTTATTGCCAATAAATACTTAATTGTAAGTAGATTACAGAAAATTTCAAATTGATTTAACATTTAATTTAATATTCCCGAGTATTTTTATTTCTGAAGTCTTACATTTTTACTTAAATTCCTGGTGAACTTCTTGCCAAAATAGCTAAAAATTGATATGATAACGATATTATGTACTTACATGACAAAATATCATAGAACTGAGCAAGAAAAATCAATGAACAAACAAAAAACTTCAAGCCATACTGTGTTTCTAACACTAGTACAGAGTTAGAATTAGATTTTGAGCTGCTATGACTGCTAAAGTTATGCATATTGCACTGTATAACGTAACTCAATCCTATGTTTATTCTAACACAAACAAAACACCAGTGCCCAATGGGGGATTTGAATCCATGACATTTGGCCCGTTAGGCTGTCATCTTAGAGACCTGATTACTGTCGCCATAGCACTCAACTTCTAAACCAAAAAATATGGAACATATACCCGTGGAAAGAAACAGATTCATCAATGCCTTTAACCCAGGGTCTAACCCAGCTAGCACAGGGGATATTGTATCCAAGATATGACAGGAATATATAATGGAAAAGGTGCACTTCGGATTTCTTCTGTGATAATAATAATGGATACATTCGAATTACTAGAAGTTTATATTAATTAAATTACACTGTGACCTCTCATGGGAGGCTGCACTCAATGGAGCCAACTAATTGCCACAGGGCACACTTTGGGCCTAACAAACCCCAGGTAGAGACCCCCAATCTGAGACAAGGGCCCAAGGCGGCTCCTTTGTGGGACTGTGCTGCAATATTGTCAAACCACCTTTGACTAGAGACTCGCCCCTAAAGTGGAAAATTTGTTTTTTGAAGGATGCACATGTGAAAATTAAATAACCATAGTTTCACCTATAAGGGTATATATTTGGCATTGTCAAATAATTCTAACACAGTTTTGCTCATTGGTTCTACCTTGTAATCATATCTTAAAATAAAAATGACTGCTTACAAGCTACACATAGTGGCAATTTCTCAGGATAAGCAAGTTTAGTGCTCACGTAGATTATAATAAAAGAGAGCAATATTTGTAAGGATTTTTCTTATTATAATAAATATATAATCAATACTATTACTTGTACTTATTTTTTTCTAAATTTTAAATTTTCCTTATTTGTAAAAATATGTTAATGACTCTTGAATACATTTGATATTTTTATTAGGGACATGTATAGATCTTCAGTTTCAACAGTTTGTAAATCCATGGAGTAGAATAATGGGGTCATGCTTCAGATTCAAAACACTTGTCTCACAAAAATGGCTACATATCAGGATAATTTCCTAGGCAATTATGAGAGATCATTCTCTTAAATAGCTGAAATTTATCACCCTTTTTGGCATTCATATTTACATAAAAGTATTTCTGAAGTGAGAGAAAACCTGAGTCCCACAAGAAGAATAATCAAGTTTTGTCCCACAGTAGATTAACTTAAACCATCAAATCTTTTAATCTGTTCATTTGAAGATTTTTCAAAATGTCCTGCTCCAAGAGTAAGGCACACCAGACTGGTTTCCATGAATTACAGTAAAACCTCATATTTGCATTATCGGAATTTACATTTTCCCGAGATTTACAGTATTTTTATCAGGTTCCATCCAATTTCCTACATCTCCAACATATGTAGAACCTGGTATTTACACCATGACTTTTCCATTTTCCCACTGTTTCCATTAGATACGGGTTAGAATGCAATAGATTAAAAAACAAAATTCCCTTCTATGACATTTAGCCATGCATACCAGTCTATATAAAACACTTTTTTTACCTTGTTTCATACATATACACTTCAAAAAAACAATAGAGAGAGAGCACTAATGTGCTCAGTTTTATGAAAGAATTTGAACTTAGCAGTGTAGCAGGGCAGTACACAGCACCACTAGTGATGGAAAGATGAAATATGTATATACACTCACGATCCTTTTGACAGGAAAAGATTCGTAATATAAAATGAATGCGTATAGGATGCAATTTTTAATTCAGGGATGCCTTCAGGAGCATATTTAAACTGTACCAAAATTCATATTGTAAAGAATCAAAATGAATTTTTACCCAGACATTATGAAATGTTAAAAATACATGAACTTGGTTGAGACATAAATGAACTTTACTGGTGGACAATAACAGGATCATTCTTCAGACCATCACGCTGCATTGATTCAACAGTTTTACTACAAAACAAAATTTATTGAAACTTGTTTTATCTAGGGAAAACTGCAATAAATAAATAAAATTATTTTGTCGAGAAATTTTTGAAGTTGGATAACTGCTTGCGCTGGCCGATCGGCGAGGTAGCTCAATATTCTCATGTGTTGTTTATGTTATCCTTAATTTCTCCGGAATGTAAATTTTATTTTACATAGAAATGGGAAATGGATGCAAATTACAATATTTGTAGATGACGAGGGTTTTCGGGTTATGGTTCATTTTCTTTGCAGCAGTTTCATCAGCATTCCAGATGCCATCTTCAGGTGCGAAGATCGCCTCCCATCAAATTTTGAATAACTTTGTTCTATATATTTCCTATATCTTGATACTATATATTTCCAATGTCAAATTTCCTATGCTTGGAACCGTAAGATGCTGCCTGGAATGCCAGCGAAACTATCGTCCAGTAGGATGAACCAATGCAGAAAAAACCTGGAAAACCTCAAGTCATCTTCTAATTACCGTGGAAGCCTTCGCAGCAACTAGAATATCTTCAGTTTAGGCGTGAATAAAAAGGTTGGATTCTCAAGATGCAACTCGCACTGATATAGTGAAACAACTAACATTACTGGTCTCTACAATGAATACAAGTATGAAAAATCATTATGCGATTCAGAAACATGCTAGCTAGTGCACACATCTGTTGAAAAATATAAAATGTCAAATCATGGTATGGAGGAATACCAACTTAACCAGTGGTTTTTAAGTTCTAGATCGTCACATATTGCCGTGAATGACTTCATCATAGGAGAAAAGACATTGCACAATGTATAAGTTTGGGAATTATGGACTTGACAACATCCCATGGTTTGTTTGAAACATTGGTAGAAATATATTGTGCAAAAATAAATCAGGACAGCTCTATACTTTAAGAAATAATTAATAATATTGCTCTGATTCAGTTTATAGGCGTTTCATATTTATATATTTAATCTATACTATTAAAGTAAGCATGTAAATTGGAAATTGTCCTTTTCCCAGAATTTGCATTTTCTCGCAATTTACACTTTTTTCTAGCGGTCCCTAGAAAAGTGTAAATAAGAGGTTTTACTGTTATTGAGGACAGAGTTTCTGGCTTGATATTATGGAATATATCCATTATGGATATAATAAAAAGATTCAAGTTAGGTTTTACCTATATTTGTTTTTGATGACTATTGCATTGAATTTAGCTAATTAATATGAAAAAAATACTATTATTATTAGTAGCAGGTAAACTGACATAATTGCTACAAACCACAAAATCATATTGCATTCCACTATGAAAGTTGAAAATCAATTTGACAGGAGCATATAAGTCTGTGTGTCAATGTCAATAGATGAATGATTTTGGAGAATCTTATTCATTTGCACTTTAGAGATACCTTACTGAATGTAGATTTATAAAAACTGGCAGGATTTAGTACGTATCCAGGCTTAACTTGAGACTTCTACATGAATAAGATACAGGATATATTCCTAACTTCACGGGAGAATTTTTTGTTAAGTATATTCATGATTCATTATGTTTATTTGGCAGCCATCATTTGTATGTTTATGCTTATGTGCTGCCCTCTCTCTTGTAGTTCTGTAAGTATGTGTTGTAAGCAGTGATTGTGGTGCTTCCTGGCGGTGGCGTCGGTACATTAAAGTTAGTTCGCTGTGTGAATCCGAAATGTGCAGTTGTGATTTAAGCGTTCCTAAAGATTCCCTGTGATCGGCGTTAAAGTAACGAAGTTGATTGGCTACGATCCCAATAGATTCAACAGGTTATGGGCCCAGGACGAGGAGGAAGCGCGAAGTGAGTGAAAAATTAGTAACTGTACGGGAGAAAATTACGACGGTGCACTCGCGAACTCAAGATGGCCGAGGCATCGATGGATCACGACGATAAGACCTTCACTATTCCGAAATTAACTCGGAAGAATTACAATGGGTGGAAGGCGAGGATTAAGTCGGAGATGCTTGTGAAAGATTGTTGGGAGACCATAATCGGTTACGCTGATTCTGCCGGGGCGGTATTATCTCAAGCCGAGGTAAGAAAGCGCGCGAAGAACAATCTCGTGGCCCTGGCCCTCATCATGAGGAGTGTAAGTGATGAGCTTATATACGACGTTATGGACTGTGAGGAGGCGAAGGAGGCCTGGAGCTTCCTAGATAAGGTATGCAATGAAAACTCTTTATATGGTGCCACATTATTGCGTGAATTGGCGAGTTTTGAGAAGACGGATGAAATTAGTGTCCAGGAATACTGCAATAGTATTGTGAATATGAATAGGGTCCTCATTAAGAACGGTATGGGATTCAGCGATAGACAGTTAGCCGCGATATGTGTGACTGGACTTCCGAAGGAGAAGTACGAGATCACCATTAAGACCCTCACGGCTCAGCCCAACAACATGGAGTTGGCCATCGTAAAGCAATACCTTCTGGAAGAGGAAGAACAGCATAAGAATGTCAACCAGATGAAACATCTTGCGCTAAAAACATATCACAAACCTGCGCAGCCGCGCCAAGCAAGGTATTTTCCGGACAGCAGCGCTGAAGAGGGCAAAAGTAGCGATGCTGGACAGAGACCCAAGTATCGAAAAACGAAGCCACCACGAAATAAGAAGTTTTGGTGCTACGCTTGTGGCGAAGAAGGTCACATTGCGGCCGTGTGTCCGAGAAAAACGGAGACAGATGAAAAGAGGATGGAGGCCACCGCATCAGTTATAACAAGGGAGCATGTGGCGCTGTGTACGAGGAGGAACGTGCCGATGAACGACGGTGTGTGGACACTTGGTTCCGCAGCATCAGACCATATGTCCCCTCGCAGAGACCTTTTCAAAGACTTCCAAAATTATAGTGGCATCGTGAAGGTTGGGGATGGAGCACCCCTTAAAATAGCAGGCGTAGGTAAAGTGACCCTCCATTTATCTGAAGAATGTGGTGGGAAGGACATTACCTTTTCGCACGTCCTATATATTCCAGAGCTGGAAGACAATCTCCTTTCACAGGGGCAGATAGAGGAGAAGGGGCTGAAGTTCATCTCATTCCAAGGGGTGACAAAAATTTTTCAGGGAGAGAAAATGTTGTTCCAAGCCCACCGAGTGGCAAGGTTGTACTATGTCACTACTGTGAATGGTGTCACATTGGACAAAATTAAGGAGGATCCTACTGCTGAGCCTACCCAAGGGGCCACACAGGGAGAGGTAGGAGCCGCACCAGATCCAGGAGAGGATCCTACTGCTGAGCCTACCCAAGGGGCCACACAGGGAGAGGTAGGAGCCGCACCAGATCCAGGAGAGGACCCTACTGCTGGGCCTTCCCAAGGGGCCACACCCGATTCAGGAGAGGCTAATGCAGATGATGGCCTGAGACGATCCGGAAGGAGGAGGGAAATAAGAGCCCCATGCAGCCTCCCATGCTGTAATCTGGTAAGGTATGAAGTGAAAACCCCAGAAGAAATGCAGATTCCTAAGACTTGGCAGGAGGCCCTGAATGGGCCACAGTCGGCCGAGTGGAGATCTGCTATGCTGGAGGAATTGGACACCATGAAGGAACTACAGACCTGGGAGATAGTGCCGCGGCCTAAGGATGCCAATGTCATCGGTAGTAAGTGGGTATTCACTGTTAAAAGGTCTGGGGAGGTAATTGTGAAACTCAAGGCAAGGTTGGTTGCACAGGGCTTTCGACAAGTGTACGGCTTAGATTATTATGAGACTTCCAGCCCTGTTGTACAGAAGAAGACAATAAGAACTCTCTTTTCACTTGCTGTAGAAAGGGGATGGGAGATAGATCAACTTGATGTGGTTGGGGCTTATCTCAATAGTTTTTTGGAGGTACCAATTTATATGGAGCAACCTCCTGGTTTTTCCACCCAGGATAATGGTGTGTTTGTTTGCAAGTTGAAAAGAAGTATATACGGGCTAAAACAGTCGGGGCGCAACTGGAACACCTCTGCACCTGTCACCTGCATGATATACTATTGAAATTAAAATTTAAGGACTGTGTAAAGGAACCTTGTGTGTATGTCAACTGGAGTGATATTAGCTGTCTATGTTGATGACCTTTTATTGTTTGGTGAGAGGGAATATGTAATAAATGTCAAAATTGAGCTATCAGCATGCCTTAAGATGAAGGACTTAGGAAGTGTTTCAAATTTTCTCTCCATGGTAATTTCAAGGCCATCTGAAGGGGAATTAATTGTTAGTCAGGAGATTTATGTTGAAGAAATCCTGACAGAGTTCCTTTCTTTAGACATTAGGGGGTTCAGTGCTCCACTTGAAATGGGATGTGTTAATGTTGAGAGAAATGCAAGTGAAAAATTTTGTGAACATACCTACAGGAAGGCAGTTGGATCTTTGCTGCATTTGTCAACAAACACCAGAGCTGACATTTCTAGTGCCGTTTGTTTTGTCAGTCAACATTGTGGAGATCCAGTAAGAAGTGACTGGGAGAATGTGAAGCACATTCTGCATTATTTAAAGGGGACAAAACACTATGCATTACACTATGTTAAGACTGGTGAAAAGGTTACTATATATGCAGACTCTGACTGGGCTAATGACCTGAGTGATTGTAGATCTATTTCTGGGTATTGTTTTGTTCTAGGTGGGGGAGTGATCTCCTGGCGAAGTAGAAAGCAAAAATCGCCATCAACGTCATCTACGCATGCTGAGTATGTGGCCATGTATGAAAGTGCCACAGAATTTGAGTGGTTAAGGGATTTTTTGGTGGAAATAGGTCAGGGGGAGTTTGTGTCAAGGCCATGTCCCATACTTGCTGACAATACAAGTGCTATCGCCATTGCAGGCACTAGGTCTGTTAATGATAGGTCAAAGCATTTTTCTGTTAAGTTTCACTACCTTAAGGACTTACTTAGTAGAGGAGAAATTGTCTTTAAGTATGTTAGGACAAATGAAAATTTAGCTGATTTGCTGACAAAATCCCTAACTGGGCCAAGAACCAAAGAGCTCACTAATAAGTTAGGTATCTTTTGAATTTTGAGCACATGTTTTAATGACTTGTTTTTTTTATGAAGTGTTTTTTTTGTTCCTTCTTCCTGTCCGTTTGTTGGTGATACAGTAAGTTTCAATTTTTATATTGAATCCTGAGGAGAGGTGTTAAGTATATTCATGATTCATTATGTTTATTTGGCAGCCATCATTTGTATGTTTATGCTTATGTGCTGCCCTCTCTCTTGTAGTTCTGTAAGTATGTGTTGTAAGCAGTGATTGTGGCGCTTCCTGGCGGTGGCGTCGGTACATTAAAGTTAGTTCGCTGTGTGAATCCGAAATGTGCAGTTGTGATTTAAGCGTTCCTAAAGATTCCCTGTGATCGGCGTTAAAGTAACGAAGTTGATTGGCTACGATCCCAATAGATTCAACACTTTTTTCACCGACAAATCAAATTTCAAAAATAAAATACAACACACACAGAAGTGCAGAGGAAGATAGCATTTTTCCAATTAGATAATGATTACTGTGTTTGCCTGCATATAGGAGGTGCTTTTTCCCCTTCAAAATACCCCTAATATATGGGGAGATTGGAATACATATATTGTGTCATTTTACTTTTTAACTGTTGTAAACATTAAATACTTGTAGAGAAATTGACAACCGTTTCAACTACTGCAACATTTCTCTCCTCAATATTCATTTGATTCAAGAGTTTTGGTATTCCAGGGCTAGGATCTTGAATATTTCTTTCATGTTTTCGCTATCCTTGTCAATGACATGAATTCATCCGGAACAGCACTGCTCAGTGTGTTCCAATTTACCAATCTCAGACTGATTTACAAACTGATTGTGAGATTGGTAACTTGTAAAGTGAAGGACAAAATTTGCAGAATAGACATCATATTTTTGCTTTCCTGAAATCATTTGAAAAATAATGTCAACACAAACGCGCACATTATTGAGATTCAAAATTGAACCCCAGGTTTCCAGAAAACAGCCATCACAGTGACCTACGTATGCAGACTAAAAAATAGCATAAAATAAGCCCAGAAAATATGAACACAAAGTTATTATTGTGCTTCATAGACATAATTAATGCAAGAAAAAGGGAAATTTATAGAGAGAAATTTTTCTCCTTAAAGTTGAACCTCAAAGTCCCATACACAGTCCTCAACACATCGTATGCACAGGCAAATACAGTTATTCATGGAATGTAACAAAATTATCACATTAACCATGTTTTCCATCAGAAAGATTCATTCAGAATTCCAGAAACATTAACTTGGCAATACTTTCACTCATTTTGATAAAATTTAAACACACAGTTATCAACAACAAAGTGTGCTAAAAATTCCACTAAAAAATTAACAGCACAAAAAGGACCCCTGAAGCTTGAGGAGTAAAATATAAAATTACAAACCAGAAACAGCATAAAAGATTAAACATCAAGCATATACTTACATAAAACAGTTTTCCCTTTCACATTTATTTAATGATAATTCAACTGCTGATGCCAATTTTCTGAAAAACAAATGTGATTCGGGCTTGATTTTGGAATCAGGGCTCTTTACTTTCCCATATTCTTTACACCACTCCATTGCCTGCTTATAGCCTGAAAAAATAAATAATATTCACAGCATGTGGTAAAACCAACTACTAAATCAAATTGGTAGAGCTTATAAGCTTATGGTTATAACCATGTCACATACACAAGAACCTTCATGAGAAGCATGATCTTTGCCAATACATTAAGAACAAAAAGAAAATCTTAAGCTAAAAAAAGAGTGAAGCTATTTAAGTCAATTTATTCCAGAGCATGTGTAAGGATTAATAGCCAATGTCAATACCTCCCTGGGATAGCACTCATGGATTAATAGACCTTAATCATAATGTGCACTAATGTTTATTAGCCTACAGATCATGGATAAAATATGTGGTTTCATTATTAATTGCACATGATCCTTTTACTTAATAATGGTTTTATTTCAACTCACAAGCCTTTTTCCTGCCTAATGGGATAGAGGAATTCCTTTTAACTTCTATAAACTAGCTCACATAGGCCTTCCTACTCCTACAGATACAAAGCACTACCATAACCTTAATCCATGCCTGGATCGTATAACCAACTCGTAATTGTCCATGGACACCATTACTAGTGGGAACTATCTAGACATGACAATGAATTTCAAAAAGAAGACAAAATTTGCAATTTTAGTTTTAATGACAATGCAAGGCATTTTGGTTGAAAAACAAGCTAAGATTAATAATGGTTAACTTAATAAGTAGTAAGTTAACCATTTAAGTAAGTTAAGTAGTAGTAGGGCAAGGCCTAGCCACGTTGACTCACCGGTTCCCATCAGATCACTGAAATTAAGCAACGTTGGTCCCGGACGGAGGTTGGATGGGTGGCCCCCCTCCATACCTCTACCGTGTTTCTCTTGTCCCCTGCCTACGAGTGGCGGGCAGGTTAAACGTGGGTTGGCACAATGGATCTAAAGAGGTCTAAATGCCAGGGGTGGTCCAGAAGGCCCCCGCCCACCCCTCCAACTTCCATTTTTTTTTACAAGTTAAGTAGCAAGGCACTCAATCATTAAGAGAATCTACTCAGATAAGTTACGTTAGAATATTATGACAATTAGCCTCAGGTAAGCACTTGCACATCAGGTATGCATCCTGTACAACAAATTGTTTAAATATTTGAGAAACCTGAATTAAAAACTAGAAAACTGTTGCCAAGAATGATACCCTCTGAAATTATTGAATTATTAATTAAAATGGATCATATTATTGGTTAATCACCTACAATTAACAGTAAAATTATTTTTTTACCGCTTCCCTGACTCACCTGTATATATGCAGGCTGACATAGTGGTCAAATTCTGTTTCACCTGCATATATCCAGGCTTCACAAAATTTTTGTTTCCCTATGAGACATACCCGTATATTTCCATTGTATTGTAGTAGTATGTGTTCTTGCCGTTTGGGGGTGTTGGTAGGTAAAATTTGGTCGCTTTCTTGTGGGATTTTCGGAATTTTATCACAGGGAATTCGCATGGTCATTTTCACAGTTTCAGTCTATATTTTCTCTCCTTCACTCAAAACTTCATTTTGAACCATGTATGCCTCCTTGTCTTTTTTTTGCAAGGTTATTTACCCTAAATGGGCTTTCCAGGTGTCCTTTACTCCCTAAATTCCAGAACTCCCTTTTATGGGAAATGAACTTATTGTCCATGCAGATTTTCCAAAATTTTATGGAAGGGAGCTCGCACAGTCATTTTCATCATGTAAGCCGCCTTTTCTTGTTTTAATCCACTCTTCGATTTTATCTACTAATGCATCTGAATGGTTTTGTGCACCGTTCTCGAGTAAAGGGACTGGTTGGCAGGTGGAGAGTAAAAACACACATTGATGGAGGAGATTTTATTCTGAAAAATAAGGGTACAGTGCTGCTCTGCGTAGAGTGAGTGTAAGCTGTGTGTCCCATGGGCCTCATGCAGGAGGCGACGACCTACTCTAGTGTGTCCTGCCCTACGCACTCCTAGCCAAGACAGGCACGGGGAGGGGAAGGGATGCTCCAGATGTCTGGTCCTCGTCTGGCATCGCACACGAAAGGCGGGCCCAGGAAGGATCCGTGGTGACCGCCAGGGTTCCTGGGTGGCCGAGGCACCACACATCTTAACCCTTCTTTGCTATGTCATTCACCCTAAACGGTTTTTCCAGATGCCTTTTGCTTCCTAAATTCCTAGAATCCCCTTGTGGGGAAACGCATATACTCTTTCGAACGATATTTGGAAGCCCCTTTCCCCGCAGTTTTTCATTGTGTTATAAGTGAACAGGTTCAGCATTTTTCCTTCTCGTTGAAATTTGGTTTTTCAGTCATTGTTGTGATAAATTGCAAATTTATCCCAAAATGGATCGTCACAGTTAAAGCGATGGTAGTGAGGAAGATGTATCTGTCAAGGAATCTGGCTCGGAAACAAGTGTATCCATGGAATATTTGAGTTCTGATACCGAATGCACTGCACCAGTGGAAGTGTATGTGTGGTGTGAAGTGAACACTATATGTCCCCTACCCCATCCACCAGAAAGATTTCCTTTCAAAAGTGTGTCAGGAGTGAATATTGAAATCGACCCGGATGGTGGTATCATCCAATTTTTCGAACTTTGTTTTGATGAAGAAGTTGTTGTTCTTATTGACAATGAAACAAATCGCTTTGAAACTCAGTTTCTGTGTGCTAGACCATCCTTCTTCAGACCAGACTTCCAGGCCTCTGCAGCATCAGTGGCATCCCACTAACGCACCTGAAATTCGTGTTTTTCTTGAACTTGTAATACTGCAAGGCATTACATTCAGACCTGATCAGAAATATTACTGGTCAACCAGACCAATACTTTTTTGTCCGTTCTCTGGACAACTAATGTCTTATCGGAGATTTATAAAAATATGGCAGTTTCTGCATTTCACTAATAATGAAACCTACAATGCAAAAAATCATCCCTACCCCAAATTGAACAAGATATGGCCTGTTTATAGTTCTTCGAGTGAGAAATTTCGCAAATTTTATACTCCTGAAAAAGGCATAACCGTAGATGAGAGCATTCTTCTATTCAAAGGGAGATTGAGTTGGATTCAATATATTCCAGCTAAAAGGGCTAGGTTTGGGATTACATTTTTTGTTCTCGCTGAGGCAAAGAGTGGCTACGTGTGGTCTTCCATTATATACACCGGGAAAGGGACTCTTTTTGATCCAGATTTCAAAATTTTCCTATGTCAACACAAGTGGTGATGATGTTAGTGGAAGCCATTGTTGGACAAGGGCTACTGCCTAACCACGGACAATTTTTATACGTCACCACAGTTGACGGATTTGTTAGTTTCAAGATCAACTGACACCTATGGGACAGTGTGCTTGAGAAGAAAAGACCTCCCACGTAGTCTTGGCAATAAAAAACTGAAGAAAGGCAAAATTGTGACACACAGAAGGGGCAAAGTCTCGGCTATTCGATGGAGGGATATCAGAGATGTTTCCATTCTCTCTACAGTTCATGATGCAGAGATGGTGGAGGTTGAGGGAAAAAGAGGAAGAAGAGTGAAAAAACCAAGTGCCATTGTAGATTACAATAAGACAATGGGAGGAGTTGATAGGGAGGGCTAGCATCTAGCCGATTACCCTACCCCAAGGAAATGCGGAAAAATATTATAAGAAAATTTTTTTTTCACCTTCTGGATATTGCGGTGTGGAATTCTTTTGTGTTATACAAGAAGACTGGAGGAGAGCATGAACAGCTTGAGTACAGAATGAGGCTAGCAGAAAAAATTATTGACGTGTATAAGCCCAACGTCATTTCTCCTCGTGCTGGGCGCCCGTCATCAGAGCCGCATCCCCTTCGTCTCTCGAGGAGGCACTTCCCTGACCTTTTACCACCCACAGAGAAGAAAAAAGCACACAGCAAGCAGTGTGTATTGTGTGGCCGAAAGCGAGATGCTCGCGGAAAGACGATTAGGAAGGAGACGAGATACTTTTGCCCAACTTGCAACTTGCTATGTGTAGTTCCATGTTTCCAAATGTATCATACAAGTTCCAATATCTGAAGTAAATGGTAAATACCCATTTTGTAAATAGCTTTTTCAATAAATATAGAATACCTTTACCTCAATGTTTTATTTTTTGGTTTTCATTAGTATTTAAGTAGCATTTTTAAATTGTTCATTTGTATTTTCATGGCAATTTTTGAAGTAATTTCCACTTTATACAAAATATCACCGTGTGATAGAATTAGAAGGAGTCTGGTAAGTGAATGGCGGCAAGGCAATCCCGACACCTCGCCTTATTTCATTATTATTTCCTCTTACTTTGCACTCCACTCACTTAGATGTTGGATTTAATCGAATATAAATCAAAGATGGCCTTCAGTTTTCTGTGATTGTATGGGTTAGGAGCCTGGTGCTAGACCTCGGCATCTATTGTAGTCTCATATATTCACGGTTTCTAGAATTTATGTTTCCCACTCTTCAAACAATTTTTTTGATTTATGTCACATTTAGCAGAGAATCTAAATTTTTTCACACAGTTGTTTGTACAACATTCCTAAACATTTTCCACCTTCCTAGACTGGCAAAACGTCATCTTTGTAAGCTTAGGGCTTCCTTGAGTGGCTGGCGAATCGCTGTCTTCGTAAGTCTTGAAGTGAGTTAACTTGGCATTTATATATTATGATAATTGTTTCATGGGAATCATACTAAAAATTATAAAGTAAAAGAATTATATCCCAGTTTCTTGATTTTTGTGGTAAAATTAATTATTTTTATAACATTTTCAGAAGGAAAGTAGTTGTCATGTGGGTTGCCTAACTCCAGTGAATGTTTGTATGTTGTATCTTGCTGTACTATGGACTAAAATTAATAGTTAACATGAACGTTGTCTGCTAAATATATGTATATATGAAATATAAACTAAATGTATTCCTTATTAGATGTCTACCTACAGTTTACGGGAAGAAAAAGTTACACTGTTAGGCGGGTGACCTAATTCTCTTAAGTTCAGGAGTAACATTCAGAGATGATCGAATAAGCCATTAGTTATTTGGAATAAAAAATTAAGGAAACCATTTTTGGATTTGCCACCTTATAATGCTTCTGAAGCTGAAATAAAAAATATGACTTTTTTGAACCATTATTATCAAAAAACCCATCAGGGTAGTGGCTAAGGGGCTTGGATACCATGCCTTAAAAGTCGATTTCAGACCGTTGGTTCTGCCTTCGACATGGTTACCTGCCAACAGATGAAAAAATTATGTTTTCGCCATTCGACGCTAGAAAGATGTAGCTAAAACACATACGTTTCCACATTTACTTGTTACCAACCACCTTGTAGAAATAAATAATCGTGGAATTTACTTTGGAATCCAGTAGGTAAACGGGAAATCACAATATCTTTAATAGTTCCCATAATACACACTGAATTTATTCTTGTCTAAAGCAAAGAGCAGCAGCTCCTTTAGGGTAGTTTTTACCCAAGTATATATAAGAACACTAAGTTTCAATGAAGATAAGATTTATATCATATCTAGAAACAAGTGTTTATGCATGTCATCTTTAAGATCCAAGATCAAAAGAGAAATTTCAAAAAGAGGATATGGTAAAGCAAATAAATAGATGGACAAGATATACCCTAGAAAATGTTAACAATTCTAAATCTCAAGAAATATTGAATTCTGAAGCTTCCAGTTCTGGAGAAGAAGAACTCGGAGGAGAATATCTACACATTGCCAAGTTATTTGATGAATTAGCTTGTGGCAAATGAAATAATGAAGAAAAGCATGTCTTCCAAAGGAAAGAAAAAAATTAACTAACGAATGTTTCCAGCAAGAATGATTAACCTCAAACTGCCTTTTACATTAATGGAACATTTACATACGATGCACTGCAATCCAACGAAATAAGCTATGAAAAACAAATATTCCTTATATGCTGAATGGACATCTACTCAGCTAGGGGAGCACCATCGAATTCGCAGAAGGTTGTGTCCATGTAACATGACACCGCTTGAGACAGAGCCTCGCTCGATCCTCTTCCCCTTCTTATACTACCTTCTCTCCAACTCAAACCCTCAAAACAACGGAGGAGGGGAGGGACCCTTCTGTGGCCAAAGGCAGAATTAACTCGGAGCGACAGTTAGGATTTAAGATTGGGTCTAGTATCCAGGCCCCTTAGTATCTAAAACAGGCATTTCCAAATTTTTTCCTCATTGAAAAGTTTCTTGTATAAAAACAATTCACTATCTAATTGGACCATTCCCAAAGAAAAACATGCCTACGTTACTATAATGGGATCTATCAATGAAGTCTATAAGTTTGTGAGAGGATCATCCTAAACCGTCTTTATTACTTTACCTCTCCCTTTCTCTCCTCCAGTCAACACGGCTTCCTTCCAGGTCGATCTTGTCTAACAAATTTAGAAGTTTTTCAGCTTCATGCTGTCGAATCAATAGCTGTCAAATCTCAAACTGACACCACCTTTCTTGATTTCTCTAAAGCTTTTGACACACTCAGCCACAAACTCCTACTTCACAAGCTCAGCCAGCGATTTAATATCCATGGCACCTTTCTCAGTCTCTTGTCATGTTTTCTCAATGACAGAACCCACCAAGTAATACTGTCTGGCTTTTCAACTACCTGGTCAAAGGTTACTTCAGGAGTGCCCCAGGGTAGCGTCCTTGGTCCATACCTTTTCAATCTATACATTGATGATCTCGCCGCACTAGTCCTGTCTTCCCAGGCCCATACTCTACGCAGATGACTGCAAGATATTTAAACAGATAAATAATGTCTCCGATTGTTATCTCCTTCAGGATGTGTTATATAAGGCCTCAGAATGGTGCAGTCTCTGAAAGCACAAGTTAAATTATAACAAATGCAGCACCATGACAATTTCTGTTCAGAAAAGCCCTATTAATTTCGACTACGCTATGAACTCCTGAATCGAGTGTCTTCCATAAAAGATCTGGGAATTATCGTGGACAGCAAACTTCACTTCGGTGAGCACATTAAGGCAATTAAATCCAAAGCAATGTCTCTTTTAGGTCTTCTCTACCGTTTCACGGATATCACTAGTAAACAAGCACTGCACTCCTACTTCTCATCCATTGTTCTTCCGGTGCTCACTTATTGCTCCCCCATATGGTCAATGTCAACTCCCACAAATCTTGCCAGCCTCAACAGTGTTACAAATTTCTTCGCAAAAATTGGTAAAAATAGAAACCCTAATCTCCGCAATGCGTCCACAGATGCTATATTATCTTCTCTTTCCATCAGCGGTCTCTCCCACCACAGACACCAATCGGACATAAAACTCTTTTACAACACCATTAATTCCTATATAGACAGCCCCGAATTAATTTCTTTCATCAACATCAGAGTACCTTCTCCACCCTAATAAATTCTCTCCCTTCTGAAATTGACTCCTTTTCTCTGTCCCTTAAAACTTTCACTGACCTTGCATCAGCTCATATTATTGGAAATAATTCTTGCAATTAATAATCAGCACATTTTATCATCTAGCTTTTGTTTTTTTTGTTATTATTTGATTTTTCTTTGTTGTTTACTTTATCTTCATTGTGATTGTTATTAGTGCACTTCAAATTGGCAACATTGCTGTATGTGTACCACTTCTTTAAAATAAAAAAATAAAATAAAAAATAATATATTTTAGATGCTGTGTCAATTGAGTGAGAGAGGAAATGTGCAAATTTGCTAATTTTCATGATCTCACTACCAGCACAGCCTGAATATTAGATAACCAGGAAGCTGTACTAGGTATGTGACCTTATAAGTAGTTAGGTGTGTCATTTCCACTCCTTCCAATTCCAACTGAGTGGAAAAATTCCATTGTATCATCAGGGTTAAAATAACAAACAGGAAGATTCGGCTATTTATTGGGGAGACATACCCCTCACCATTCTTAGCCTTATTTAGTATAGTTTCTTGTTAACAATTTCCCTGCTCACATCACAAGGCAATAACTCAGCCTGGACCCCTGGTGTTTTGGAGGACATCCCTTGGTTGGCGGACAAAAGTCTCTATAGTGCAGAGATGAGTTTAATGCTGTTGTCATGTTTGAAGTTCCACGGACGTTTATCTATGCTGACCGCCTCCCATATCAATCTTGTGTAATAGCGAGTTTCTATTGCTACTACCCATGTCTTTTACGTTAAAATATTATGCTCTCCACCTGGACCTCTGGAGGATTCATGTTCTACGACCATGGATTCCTTTATGCTCCTGTGGATGATTGCTCTCTGGTGCTCTTGCAGCCTGCATGACAGCGAGCAACCCTGCCTGTCGTGCTTAGAGATGGGCAACTCGGTAAATTACCACGGTAATTTTCGTAAATTACTGCTGTATTTTTCGTAAATTACCAACACCCCTGAAAATTACCGTAATAAACGGTAATTTTTAGGAAAGTTCTTTTTCAGAAAATTTCTTCCTCACGAAGAAACCAATGGAATTGGAAATTGGAATGGGTGATATTATAAATTAAGTAGCTAAAACGATTTTGTTTACATCGTTTACAATGTGTCGGTGATTTTTTCAGAGTAAAATAACAAATGCACACTGCGCAGAGGTATGTATTTGGAAGGAAAATTTCTCGTGGAGTGACAAAATAGAGGCAAATTGTGTGTTGCTGCCAACTTCGTTTTAATTTTTTTAATAAGTTATAATAGATAAATGTCATGATATGTTTGATATAAGCGTGGGCATTTGTATCTCAATGCTATTTGATTTCGTTTTGAGTCCTCTGATAAGGACTTGCAGCTCAAAATTTAAAATTACCGGAAAATTACGGCAATTTTCAAAAATTACCATAATTTACCACAGTAATTTACCTCAATTGAAAATTACGGTAATTTACCCATCACGAGTCGTGCTACAGGGTGCCGTTGAGCAAAAAGGGCTCTCAAAGATTCAATTCTATCCATGCTTTCGATTATATTCACAGGTGGTGGTGGTAAAGTTGAATTGAAAGGAACGCAAGGATATTCATCAGCTGAGGATGTAGGTGACTCGGATTTCTAAGGATTCAAATTCAAGGTGAAACTCAAGGTGAAAAGGTGGAGGATTTGACAAAAGAGGCATAATTCAAAGGATTTAAGGATTCAAATGTCCCATCCCTACTCTTATTGTAATCTGACAAGTACATCAATCTTTCACACAACCCTGAATTGCATTAATATATGTGAGCAATTTTTTATCAGCACACTCCACGTAGTAAATTATAAACTTTCCCCACTCCCACCCCTCTAACAGGCAGGTGGGGAAGGATGGGTGATGGAGTTGAATGACACATGTATGTACTAAAGATGTAGCACTATCATCAGTTAATGTATTCACATATAATAAATGAAATACTTTTCTTTGGAAGGAACATAATTTCATTACCTGGCACCTGTGGAGTTAACACAGAGCCAAACAGTGCTTTAAGACTCCTTTTTTTCAGGGCTAAATATGTAGCAGTGTTTGCAATTGTGCAAAAATTATATTTGCTAAATTCTTTAAAAACCTTCGATTATTTAGCATCCAAGTTTATTGATCTTCTACTGTACTTAATTAGGCAGTGATGTTCAGCATGTGTTATCATGTAATTAGCATCTTCCCCTTAAGCGAAAGAAAACATAAAACTGGGTATAAGAACCACCCTGTTTACATGAGGAATAAATTGATCAGAAAAGAACTACTTGATATTTACTTTCTAATTATGAGTAGGTATAGAGTCAGAGGTAAAAGGAAAGCTATTTACTTAAATTTTGAAAAATATCTAAATTATTTAAAAAATAGAAGATTAGAAATTTGATTAGGGATAAAAGTTCCCATTCATTAAGCATGCAAAATTTCGTTTTCATAGATTCATTCAGGGTAAATAGGCTCTTTTATTGATATTATTGAACAATACCCAAGAATATGGTGTATCAAGCGTTTGGAGAACCTAAATTTTCACAGCCTGGATTATTTCCCTTTAGAAATAGGGAGTACATATTTGTCTTATAACAATTTCCATAAAAAAAAAGAATATTCAATCTTTAAGGAGGACAGGAAACTTAAGGGGCCTGGATACCACGCGTGAAAAGTCGAATTCAGACCGTTGGTTCTGGCATCGACATGGTTACGTGCTAACAGATGAAAAAATTAAGTTTTCGCCATTCGACGCTAGAAAGCTGTAGCTAGAACATGTATGTTTCCGCATTCACTTGTTACTAACCACCTTGGAGAAATAAATAAGAGAAACTACCTGAAAATAGACTATTTTTGCTGGAAAGGTTTTCCGCCATATGATGAGACACAAAAATGATTCTTCGTTTGGATCAATGCTACATCCTAGATTTTTCAACACAGGAGCATTTCATGAAAGTTAATTTCATTTACTCTCTATAATCGTGTAAATTGTTGAGCATGTTCAGAGCATTTTTCGGAGCTCCGTCGCACGTAATGCTGGCGGGAAGACGGCGCTGCCAGCGGCGTGGCTGCGGACCCCCCCACCTCCTCCTATTCCCCCTCCCTCGCCCCTCCGCTGGCCCCCTCTTCTCGTCCGAAAAAATAAAAGTCTTCTGAGGTTCGGATTTCATGGGTCTACGATTGTGTTCCGTCTCACAGTGAGCTGAAGAGAGGTGCGCAATATCTCAGAAAGGAACAACAGATCTTGGGGTGAGTTGCGGTCAGGCGATTTTTGTTTTACTTCCTTCCGATGTTCGGCTTGGAGCGTCCAACGGGTCCTTACGTGAAGTGCTACTTCCCGACCTGCGAAGTATTGGAGGACATATTTTACGCCAGCTCCCTTCGGTACCGCCACTTCCTCTATGTGCATAACACGGAATGTCCAGACTGACTGATTTATTCACTCATCAACGCACAGCGCAAACTACACGTGAAATTTCAACGAAATATCCCTATCATGGTCTAGGGGCACACTAAAAAGAATTTTTGCGTAATACAATTTTTTTGTTGGCTTGTTGTTGTTGTTTAAACTCCATTCTATTTATTTTTTACTCCCACAAGAAAATAATTTAATTAGGTGTCGATGTTTCTTCTTATGCATTTCGAAATTAGTTGCACTAAAGATATAGAACTTTTTAGCATTCAACGGATAAAGGCATGCTTTGTTTAATTGTATCATTCAGTCTCCTAATTCGATTCGTTTTTGTCTAAAACCTACATTTTTAGTTCCATATTTATCAACCTTTCTTCCTTTTCAACAATAGAAATTTGCTTGGCAACCAGGTGTGAATATCCATTTAAATGCGATTTGTAAATGTAAACCTCTCTTTGCATGACATAGTTCAAGAACGACCTGCACGACGTGTACCTACACAGGTATTGAATTATACTAATGGTAGTGGAATCCAAAACAAATTTTAATACCGCAGGGTGATAAGTACTGCGCATTCGCACTACCATTTATTTAGCATGTTTCTTCATTGGCTTTTCCAGTGGTGATCCCGAAATCGTTGCGTGTGTCATCAAGTTTTTTGGGAGGCCCGATAAGTGGTAGCATTGTATGAAATATCACCATACAAAAGAGGAGCAAAAGAATTTTTAAAAGAGCTTACAACAATTAATTAATTCACCCAATAGATGGGACAATATTTTGGACTTTCTGGCAACCAATATCCCACAACTAGCGACTAATATTGAGACCTTCGTGATACTAAAAGACCACATGGCACCTACTGCGAAATTCTCTTTAATTTTGAAACAGTTTTGAATGAAAAAGAAATATTGACAATATTAAAATAGCAGACTTCGATACTTTTTAGGAGTCGGATTCCTTTAAAGATTGTAAAAGTTATCCCAAAAGCTTATTAGCTGAGGGCTGATGGAAGTCGTTCCTGCATGTGACGAGCACGGGGTTAGTAAATGTATCCCTAGTAATTTTAAAAAAGAAAGCAATGAAACAAGGCGATGCAATGCGGAAGTGAGATAATCCCTCAGACAGCAGCGAGTATGCCCTGTAAAAATGAAGAAATAGTAAATATATGCCCACCGATGAGCGTACGTGATCATCGAAATCATAAAATGCCAAAATCCACTGCAAAGGACTCTCATAGAAATGCAGTTACAGAATTCAAAAGAAAACTACTTGGGGAACCCATTAAAGGAAAATCCAGAAGTTAGTCGTACGTGAGGAAGGTACAAGGCAATTAGTCTGCCGTCAATTCACATAAAGAGATTGACATAAATGATAAGGGGTAATTCAATTCCAAAAATTTTGTTACAGCAAAAAGCCCAAGTCTAACATATGATATTGATAATAAAAATCCTTCGCTGTGCCCTTATCAGTGGTCTCACGTTGAAAAATAGTACTAGGTACTACTTTTAAAACCATTGTGGAATTTACTGTGGAAGCCAGTAGGTAAACAGGAAATCCCAATATCTTTAATACTTCCCGTAATATTCGGCGTTAATATTACCGCACTTTGACTACGCCGATACAGTTTATCAAGATCTATCACAAAAACTTCAAACGTCACTAAAACTTCAACGCTCTCTGAATGCATGCATCAGGTTCATTTTCAATCTACAGGTATCAGATCACATCACCCAATACATAAATGAACTATCTTGGTTAAAACTTAGTCACAGACGACAACTTCACACCCTCTCTCTTCTTTACCAAATTATGAATACTAAAACGCCTTCTTACCTCTTTGAAGAATTCAAGAAGCTGAAAAATGTCCATGAATCCAATACCCGAGGAAATCATAAGCTGGTAATACCTCTCCACCGGACTACTATCTTCAATAAATCATTCATTGTCACTGCATGTCGTGAATGGAATAAACTTCCCTTATCCTTAAGAAACTCTCCATCACTTCCATCTTTTAAAAGGGCGCTACATAAAACACTTCTTAAAGTTCAGCAGACGGGCACATGAGTATCACAAGTCACGGGCACTCTCTCAATACACATGATAGATTAGAACACGGATGGCAAGATAAACGGCACACATTTAACACCATGTTGATGTTTGTTTTTGTTTATTAATTTTTCCTTAATTCCCTTTTACCTTTTTTTTCTATTTTTTTCTCCCTACCTTTTGTATTTATCTTTTCTTGAATTTCATTATAATATACTTATTTTCCTATGTACATGCTGTTATATTTGAGTTATTCTTAAACACTAGCTTTACTGTCAGTAGGATTTCGCAGGTTTTTCACACCCCCCTTCTTGTGTGGGTGTTTTCCTGCTGTGGGTTTTTGCGTAAAGGATGTAAGCATAATAATCCTCACGTTTTTCCCACATTGTAAATTCTCTCACACACTATTAGATATGTATTATTGATATATTGTGTATATATATTTCTTTTGTGTTAATTTATCATTATTTGATTCCTATAAGTGTATTCTTTACTTATTTTTTTAAACATCGGATTGTAATTGTTTTAAGTATTGACCACTATTTCTTTTATATATTTATTTTGTCGAGGGGTTAGATGGCAGAAGGGACAGTTTTGTCTCAATCTCGCCCCAATAAAGACCTTTTATTATTATTATTAATAGAGACTGAATTTATTCTTGTCTAAAGCAAAGAGCAGCAGCTCCTTTAGGGTAGATTTTTCCATAGTATAAGAACTATAAGTTTCAATGAAGATAAGATTTGCATCATATCTAGAAAAAAGTGTTTATGCTTGTCATCTGTAATATCCAAGATTAAAAGAAAAAATTCAAAAAGAGGATATGGTAAAGAAAATAAAATGTTGGACAAGACATAGCCTAGAAAATGTTAACAATTCCAAATCTCAAGAAATATTGAATTCTGAAGCTTCAAGTTCTGGAGATGAAGAACTTAGAGGAGAATATCTAAGTATTACCAAGTTCTTTGATGAATTAGCTTGTGGTAAACGAAATAATGAAGAAAAGCATGCCTTCCAAAGAAAAGAAAAAATAAACTAACGAATGTTTCCAGCAAAAATATGAAAAATCCAAAACATAGTGCCCCATTTTTGTAGTGGAGAAGTGCAAAAGAGCTTTTTCCAAATTTGAGCGAACTGGTAGTGAAATATCTTGGTGGCTCTGCATCTTCTATGAAAAGTGAGAGACGTTTAAGAACTGGAGGAAACATTTATACGGCGACAAGAAATAGGCTAAGCCCTGGAAATGGAGAAATTCTCATGTTTTTGTATTACAATTTAAAAATGAAAAATTTTGAATATTGATTTTTTCAATTTTAGATACGATGAATTAAAATAAATCATTTTTATATGGTTGAAAAGGAATGAATATTTAAAAATTAAAAGTAATACTGTTTTCATATATTAAAATATGTAATGAAATAACTTCCTAGGAAGATGCTTTGTTAATTTTCATTTCTTCATGTAAGTAATAACTGTGTAACCGGAATCTATGATACTTCTTTCCAGCTCGGGACCAAACAACATTACAAAAAAATGACCGATTTTCGAAGACGATCAATCTGCTAAATCACCGATACCGATTAATAGGCAAAATTGTCGATATGGACGATTACCGATTACTTGTCAATGAATTGATGCAACCCTATAAATATGACTTGGTTCGCAGAGACACTGAACGCGTCAACTTTGGGCGTATATACAATTAACGGAACACAACACCAAAAGACATATTGGTAGATAATATACTGTTCCCTTCCTGCAATCGAAATAAGGTGACTGAATTTGGAAAGTCAACGAAAAGGTTTCAATTGCGGACAGCGAGAAGAGTAGCGGAAGTCGAGTTTTCCCCGCAGATCTCTTCGTAGGCGAAAAACTGCCTTTTCTGGCAGCTTCTCCAGACTGATTAGTCTCCGATGGAGATAGGTAGGTAACAATGGGATAATAATGATGATTTGTAACGTGCCCCTTTATTTACAGAGATGTTACTCCTGAAAAAGGAATCCATAGAGAAGGAGAACATTTACTGAGGAAGTACTGGAAAATTTCGTTTCCGAAGGAGAAAATTCATAAAATTTTCATGCAGGGAAAGATGGAAATATACTACAAAATTATTTCGATTCTACTGTTTGGTCCCATATGGGAATAATTTTTAAAAGAATAGAACGGTTTAAATAGCTGTGGGAAAACAACATAATGGATAAGTTACAATAATTTTAATATTCTTCAGCCCAAAATGTCAACGGATTCTGAAGCAAAGTAAATTTGTTAAATAATAATCGCGGATCAAATTAAAATAAATGTTTTGTTTTTCCATGGTTGTCATGGGGGAAATAGTTTGTTGATAACGAGGATTCGGGGCATAACGATATTGAACACGAAAGAGAATGGTTGTATCATTGATTTGAATAAAAACTTAATCCAACAATTTGGTAGCAGAGCGTGGTTTTAAGATACACGAGTGAAATTTCCAGGAGGTCAAGAAAAGTGACAAGGGAAAATGTCAGACTTTGGAGTTTCAAGAATCGAGCCTCTAACAAACAAGAATTATGGACTTTGGAGCATGAGATTGGTTGCAGTTCTTAAGGCGAAAGGATTGTATCAAGATATCATTTTCGGTGATGAACCAGAGAAGAATGGTGCTGATGCAGCGGCTGTGGCGAAGTGGGAAGCCTGGTCAAAGAAGAACGACGAGGTCAACATGCTGATCATTATGACACTTTCGGCGGAGCAGGCGTTAGCATGTCAAGGTATTTCCAATGCAAAAGAGTTGTGGCTTTTGTTAAAGAAACGTCATGACGGTGTTGAGAAACATAGAAAGACTCAGTTAATGATTGAATTGGCTAAATTAGAAAAATTAGAGAAAGAAAGCATTGACGGTTATTTAACTAGAGCTCAAACATTAGAGACTCAACTTAAGGAAATGGGTAATAATATTGAAGATTATGAATTAATTATGTACGTAATCGAGGGTCTACCAAAGAGTTTCAGTGAAGTTGCAACAGCGATTTCTTCCAATCCAACGGTGGATTTCGAATTCATGAGAGGAGCACTCTTGCGATATGAGGAGAAAAACAAGAAATCAACCAATGAAGGAGAGGTCAAGGCTTTTAAGGCGAAGGTGCAGACTAAGAAAAAATGTTTCTGTTGTGGCAAAATTGGACATTTTGCTCGTGATTGCTGGCACAAGGACAAGGAGAATTCAATTGAGACTAAAGAAAATTCAAAGGATTTTTACAAGAATAAGAGCAAATTCAAGGGAATTTTCAAAGGAGGCAAGAATCAACATGCATTTGAAGTGAGGGAGCATCACAAGATAAATGCAGAAAATGGAGTCACTTGGATGCTTGATTCGGCGTGCACATCTCACATGACTCATCAAGAGGAGTTATTGATTAATAAGAGGAAAGA
This sequence comes from Platycnemis pennipes, assembly GCA_933228895.1. NCBI lineage: Eukaryota > Metazoa > Arthropoda > Insecta > Odonata > Platycnemididae > Platycnemis > Platycnemis pennipes. Next base: position 71,463,515 of record OW121856.1, on the reverse strand, counting down.
CAATGTGGAGATCGTGACGGCTGAAGCAGGCAGAAAGATTCACGCTGAATTTCGAGGAGAAATTGAAGGAACCAGCTATCTTGACGATGGTGAGGTAGCATTAACTATAAAAGACGTACTTTATGTTCCAGATTTAAACAGCAACTTGATGTCAGTTCCAAGTCTGGTCAAGATGGGCAAGAAAATAGTTATTGATGAAGATGGATTTGGAATTTATGACAAGAAAACAGGAGAATTAGTTGCACAGGGGATCTTTGAAGCAGATGCTTTTATGTTTCGAATGAGCACGGACAGCGATGAACGAGAGCTGAAGAAAGAAGTTTGCTTTAGCACAAGCGAAATAAATAGTAATTTATGGCACCAGAGGCTTGGTCACATTAACAATAATTATCTTTCTAGATTGGCGAAAGAGAATCTTGTCAGAGGACTCGAAAATGTGTCGATCAAGGACGACAACTGCGAGGATTGCATTCAAGGGAAACTGACGAGAGCACCATTCAAAGAAGTCGAAATCGAAGGTGCACAGCAGATCTTGGAAAGACTGCACGCGGATTTGTGTGGTCCAATGCAACAAGAATCAATTGGAGGGAGTAGGTACATGCTGACTATTGTGGACGAGTACAGCAGAAGATATTTCGTCGATTTTTTGAAGAGTAAAAGTGAAACTGCCGATAAACTGATCGAGTTTATTGAGAGAAAAGAGAACGAGACAGGACAAAAGGTCAAGAATTTTCGCTCAGACAATGGTACGGAATTTACCAACGACACATTGCAAGAATATTTCAAGAAGAAAGGCATCAAGCACGAGAGAACGACGATCTATTCTCCACAGAGCAACGGAATTGCTGAGAGAGCCAATCGAACGTTGGTGGAAATGGCTCGAACGTTACTCATTGCAGCTGGATTAACACTGATGTTTTGGGCAGAAGCCGTGTGGACTGCGAGCTACTTGCATGATCTTTCACCTACGAAGAAGAGGGATCAAGTTCCACTTGAGATTTGGAAAAACAAGAAACCATCGGTCAGACATCTCAGAGTTTTTGGCTGCAAGGTCTTCTACAGAAATGAAGATGTTCAAAAAAAGAAGCTTGACGTGAGATCAAAGGAAGCTGTGTTCGTGGGATACTCGAAGAACAGGAGAGCCTACCGAGTATTTGACTTGAGTGACAGGAAGATTCACGAGAGTCGAGACGTAAAGTTCATTGAAGAAAAAATGGGTTTTCAGAAGAAGGAAGAAGACGTTGGTTATGACGAGACTAACTACGTTTTTATCCCAATTGAGAGGCAAGAGAATCGAGACGAACGACACGAGGAAGAAAACAATTCAGGAATTATCCATGACGTTGTTGAAGATTTTCAAGGACAATTCGACAGTGATGATGATTCATCTCATAAAAATCCGTTGGTAATTGTTCAAGCTGGAGAGAGAAGAAGAGGGAGAAAAAAAGGTGACACGAACGATGTCCTGAAACAGAGACACCAAGAAGAATTAAAAGGAATAGAAGATGAATTAAGACAACAAGGAGTAAGAAGGTCAACGAGAGAGAAGAAGGAGCCCGATTGCATTGTCAATATGGTGCAAGAAATCAATCCAAGGAACTACAAAGAAGCAATCGAGTCCAAGGACAAGATCAAATGGATTGAAGCAATGAACAAGGAATTGAAAAATATGAAAAATTATCAGACTTGGGAAATTGTTAACAAGCCAAAAGAGGTAAAATTAATTCAAAGCAAATGGGTTTTCAAGAAAAAGGGAACCAAAGATGCAGAAGTATACAAGGCAAGACTGGTAGCTGATGGTTCACGACAGCGAATGGGAGTGGATTACAAAAGCTCTTACAGTCCAGTGATGAAGCAAGAGTCATTGAAGACACTGTTGGCAATTGCAGCGAAGAAAAATTACAAAGTGGAGTTCATTGACGTCGAAGCAGCGTACTTGAACGCAGAATTGGACAGGCATGTGTACATGAATCCACCAAAAGGAGTAAACATTGAAGAAGGGAAGATATTTAGACTAAAGAAGAGTTTATATGGACTTCCAGAAGCAGGAAGATGTTGGTTTAAGAAATTATCTGGAATTTTGAAGGAATTGGGATTGAAACCATGTAAAGCAGATCCATGTGTATTTGTCGAAGAGTCAAAGAAGGGATTTTTGGCAATTGGATGCTACGTGGATGACTGTATAATTGTTGGTGACAGTCAAAAGAAGATTGATCAACTGGTGGAAAAACTGAAAAAGCAATTGAAGATTAAGGTGTCAAAGGAGGATGAAGTGAAGTTCCTAGGAATAAAAATCAAAGAAGAAAAAGAAGGATTTATCATGGAACAATCAAGCTACATCGAAGAAGTTATTGAGAGATTCGGAATGGAGAATTGCAATGGAGTGAAGACACCAGCAGCAAGTGGAGTCAAACTTGACGATTACGAAGATTCGGAGAAAGCAAACAAGGATTTGTACCAAGAAATACTTGGATGTATTGGATATTTGGTGAGAGGGACGAGGCCGGACTTGGCATACACCTACAGCAAACTATCGCAGTACTCAAAAGATCCAAGGATGATTCATTACGAGGCGTTGAAGAGAGTTTTGAGATATTTGAAGGGGACCAAAGGGTATCGTTTGAAGATTGGCAGAGAAGTTGGAAGACTGGAGATTAGTTCAGATGCCAGTTGGTGTACCACTTTGGATTCGAAATCATTTGGCGGATATTCAGTGAAGATTGGAGACGCATTGATCAGTTGGAGAAGCGGAAAGCAGAAGATGGTAGCTTTATCAACTATGGAATCGGAGTTGGTGGCATTATGTGATGGAGTTTGTGAGGGCATCTGGTTGACAGAGTTGTTAGAAGAGCTGGGACAATTTGAAGTTGTTGAACGACCAATAAAAGTTCGAACTGACAGTCAATCAGCATTGAATTGGAATAACAATGAGAAGATCAACAAAGAAAACAAGCACATCAGAAGAATGTATCATTTTGTCAAGGATGAAATCAAAAATGGTGAGGTGGTTCTTCATCACGTGGGTTCAGCAGACTTGGAAACTGATGTTTTGACCAAGGACGTCAGCGAAGCATTAATGAAGAAGCACATTCCAAACTTGAGTTTAATTATTTAAAATTTGTCACGCGAAAGGAGGAATTTGAAGCAAAGTAAATTTGTTAAATAATAATCGCGGATCAAATTAAAATAAATGTTTTGTTTTTCCATGGTTGTCATGGGGGAAATAGTTTGTTGATAACGAGGATTCGGGGCATAACGATATTGAACACGAAAGAGAATGGTTGTATCATTGATTTGAATAAAAACTTAATCCAACAGATTCTAAGTTAATAATTATTCCAATCTACTCTTTAATACCTTTCTTATTTATTTTGACATATTGCTGCTTTCTTCCGAAATTAGTATTTTTTTTAAACTACTCCTTAGAGGAGAAATAAAACTCAACAGTCTTGATCATTATATGCAATGGCTAAAAAAGAAGCGCATAGCTCTGGAAATTTCATGCCATGTTTTTATTGGCTTGATTCATGTTTTTTATGGGTACTCAAATTCGAAGTGAAATGGGTCTGCTCCGGGGTTTAGTTAGACAGTACTACTTATGAATCCACGGAAAATGCATGTCGCTAAATAGAGTCATCCTCAATTGGAGAGATCTTTATCTTGTTTTCTATCTAAAAACGGTACACCACGTTTTTGACTCGTAGTTGTAAATAAGCTTTTTTATAATTATATTTGAATGCGTTCGTTTCATTGCATTCTCGATGGCACATGCTTTCGTCTCCTTTTCTCTCATCTCTGAGGTCCCTTTCATGGATGTAAACTCAAACGAGTTGTATTCAACATTCCAAAATTTAACTTGAAGGAAGAACGTGATGATTATTTATCGCCCGTTCTTTACCTGACATTTTTTCTTCTAATGTCTTAAATTGTCTATTCCCCTTCATCTTGGGAGCAGCTATAGTACTTGAGTTACGCCACTAGTTGATATGGGGTGTTCCTGCCTCATCATAGGCCATGTTATCTACCTACATAAATAGTAATACCTATGTTAAAATATTCATTTCACTCTTTAATTCATTCAGTAATTTCGCTCTTAAATTACGATTAACCTCAAACTGCCTATTACATCAATGGAACATTTACGTTCGATGCACTGCAATCCAACGAAATAAGCTATGAAAAACTAATATTCCTTATATGACGCTTGGGCTTCTATTCAGCTAGGGGAAAACCATCGAATTCGCAAAGTCGTGACCATGTAACGTGAAACCGCTTGCGACAGAGCCTCGCTCGACCCTCTTCCCCCTTTCCTCCCCCCTCTCCGCTACTCCCCTCTCTCCAACTCAAACCCTCAAAACACCGGAGGAGGGGAGGGACCCTTATGCGGCATAATTCGGAACTAACTCGCCCCGACGGTTACAAATTAAGATTGGGTCTTGTATCCAGGCCCCTTAAGACTAATCATTACACTACAAAATACCATGGTCAGTTTGCTGCCATTTTAATACAAAAAGCCATCAAATTTTTATCATGCTATAAATGCAATAAAATACATACATGTCTGACTTTCCTGCAAAGCACGCATAGCATCACCACACTTATCTTGTGACAGGAGTGTCTCTCCAAAAAAGCAGTAAGCCTAGAAGTCATAAAATAAAAATTGTTTCAATACTTCTTTATGCAGCATAAAGGAAATGGCAACCATTTGACAATATTATTCCTCGGCCATGAAGGTGTTGCATTCCAGGCACAATCTCACAGCTTTCTTTTGGAGTGCATGACACAGGTAGTTGATATTCAATTCATAGTTATTGTGAAATGAGACCCAAATTTCATATGGCATAAAACTGTAAGGATCAGTAAATGCTATGCAGTACAGATAACTTGAGAGTTGGAGTTTATCCTGAGAAAGAAATAGGAACCATTCTTAGGCTTTGAGCATTAATTGAAACAAATTATCATTTGTTTCAATTATTTTATTTTGTTCCAACTATTTTACTTGCCTATAGGCTGCAAACAATTTTTTTTTAAATAAAGCTTTTTCGTGTGGTTATTTCTAACGCATTGGAATAGTAAACGCCTCCTCTGATTTGAGGACAAGTGCATCAATAAATGAGCGAGAAAATAGTTACCAGCAGATACCACAAATCTCAACAAAAAATCGTCACTCATTCACCATGCCAAAATAAGAAGATTCAGATATAGTACTTCCACCAAAGCTATTTTCACAGTAACTTATTTGGTATAGGTACTTTGGATAGTTAAGCATTCAATGACTTAGATCACACCATTCCATGAATTCAAAAACTATTATTTTCAAAAGGAAAAAATACTCATTCTTGTCAAGTTACAAACATTGCATTTTTTTTACATGTTGTAGGTACTCAAGTTATTCAATTTTATTAATTTAGACTCCACCATTCACGTTCAACAATGATACGCGCTAACAAAAAGTCATGAGCTTTAAAAATAATGATAATACTGCATTAAGCCTAGATTATATAAAATGCCCATATTCTGGGTCATTTTTAACAAATGAGCATCTAGTAACACATCCCTATGTTCAAAAGCACAGAATATGACAGATTTACCAAGACCAGGATGAAAATTAGGTATCAGTTAACTCCGAAGCAATTTAACCATTTTAAGTTCTAGAAATAATAAGGAATACACACAATCATAAAAACAATTTGAAGAGCAAGAAATAGAAATATGTATTTTAATCAATGATGTTTACCAATTTAAGAAAGTTACAGAGACTCATTGCTGTGATAATGGAATTAAAATACTCTATAAAGTTTGTGGAAAAAGTCTATAGATTAATACTGACATGCATGCATTGCCTCCACAGAAAAGGATGCACAAAAATGATACATTTTAAAAATCAAACTAAAATTAGCAGCAATATTTAGCATTATCAAGAGTGGGCAATACAATGACATAGAAAATAAATGAAAACTGATACTTACATAAGAAAGATAGATCAATGACTTCAGCTTCAAATAAGTCCTCCATTGAACTGCCTCTTTGATACCACTAAGGGCATCATAGGCTGACAGAAACTTTTTGGAAGTCTCATTGGCTATTCCAGCAATTAAGGCAGGATTGTGTTTCAACTCTATAGCTCTAGCGACAGTCACTAGAAAATGATAAAACTTCTATTACAAGTGATTTGTTAATGAAAAAATGGCAATTTCTTCAAAAAATGAAAAAATATCATATTTACCTTCCTGAGCCTCGGCAATACTCTGCTGCATGTAAGCTCTCAGAACTTTGGGATCAAAATCACTTCCTGCCAATGGCTTCTCAAGTAAGCAAGGAAGATAAAAACCTTCTACAAATTTAAAAATTGATGCAGCCAGCTTCAATTCTGAGTGGACTTCCTTGGACTGAACAAGTGAAACACTAAGCAAAAAGATTAGCATGATAGGCTCTTATAAACTCAAAATTCATATTTATCTTGCAAAAAATACATGTAGGACTTACTGATCACCAGCAGCAATCATTGATGCATGCTTCATGTGCCAGATGGCTATATTCAGACTCATGTTGGCAGCTTCGTGAAAAGCATCATGGACAGATCTGAAAATAAAGTTTACATGCACGTACACTCCAAAGAAAGCAGCACATTTGAGTATCAATCAGAAATATTGTCTGGAACTTACTGAGGAACACCACCTAGAAGTGAGTGAGTCCATTTGAAAAGGAAGCAATGGCGAAGTTTACTCAGGTCACTGCTTTCCTCCTGTTTGTCGTTAATTGCCAGCAAGAAACCCCTTAAAAGAGATAAATAATTTCTGTGCAATTCTTCAATTTCAGCAGTGGGTTGATGAGGGTCCACTAATACACTCAACAATTTTTGGCGCGAGTCTTTTAGGGACCTGCGAAAGGAGTGATATCCAATATAAGCAATGTGAAAAAAATCATTACCCAAATTTATTTTACACAAACACTTATAAGGCAACCAACAGCTAAGGTCATTTCGCATCGTTTAGAATTTTTAGTTTATGAGGGGTATCTGGATGTAGGGAAGAATTTTTCAAGGAAGGTAGGAAGGGTGACGAGAAACCCTGTACTCAGCCTGCTCTTAATTAAGGCACCAAGAGGTCCACAGTTGTACCATCTGATGGACAGAGCACTCTTCTTGATATGGTACCCTATTGGGAACCAGTTCATCGATCAAAAATCAATTTCTCTGCCATGATTCAAATCTGGTCCTTGAGATGGTAAGTCAGTACTCTAGCCACCATACCAACCTAATGCCCTCATATTTTGGGAGAGGAGGAAAAGTATTGCAGGAAGACACATTATTTTTTATTATCTTGGGTGCATGATGAATGGGCCAATGTAACCGTGGGACAGATATTTAATAGCAGGAAATATATAACATCAGTGAAAGCACATGGGGAAGAAGGTATTAGAAGGATAGACTTCAGAAGCTTCAAGAGAGATATAGGTGGTCATGTGAACATCTGGCATGATTTACATCTAATATAGTAATTGAAGGTGTGAGAGGCTTTTAATGTTGGAGAGGATTGAAGGAGAGTTCGACTCATCATCATGGGTCAACAATCTTTGGATTGGTTTGACGCAGCCCTCCACTTGATTCTTCAATCGGCCAACCTCTTCATGTTGACGTAACTCCTCTCTTTTACAACCTTCACAACTTGTTCTATATCTCTCGTATATAGCATTCTCCAATCTTCCCATTCACTTTTTGCTCGACGATTGCCTTCACTAAGCCATCGCTTCTTAAGATATGGCCAATTACCCTTTTCTTCTATGCAGCTGTCATTGTCCATGCCTCACTGCCATAAAGCCCGTTTCACACGATACTTGATCCAGTACTAGGTCTAGTATACTCGCTAGTATGCTAGCTTTCCAGCATCGTGTGAACAGAACCAGTATAGGTACTGGCTTGCAAGCATGCTAGCTAGCATATTCTCTGAGCTACTGGATTTCGTACTTGATGCAGTACTAGATTTCTAGTAGAACCTAGTAGCCATCGAACAATCAAGTCACGTTATAGATGCTGTGCGAACTTCTCATTTTTTTAATTATTATGGAATAACCGCTTCATAGCACGCACAAGGTCGATGATTGTGTGAAACCTCCCAGGACGGTGCTTTTTATGGATTTACTTAAGGGTTCTGCACAGGGAAGCAAGCAGTGCAGATAAAGAGATTGCTGTGAGGGAATAGTAGTGCAGATAAAAGGATTGCTCTGGGGAAGGAATTATATTGGGAGGTAGGGCTTCTTTCTTGAGGAGAGATTTTGGTAGCCATACTGAGAGGTGTGGTAGAGATATTTTTATGGAATTCAGGCTATTACAAACACAAGAGATCACAAATAGAGAGGGATAAAGCAGTGAGACACTTTGTATGGGAGGACTGGCAAATATATTAAGGTATGAACTGTAGTTTACCAGTGGGTTTAATGAGAACCAAGGTTTCAAAGTCAGGGGTGAGATATAGGTATTTAGACAGAAGAATTTTATGCTAGAATTGTGACTGAGGCAACAAAAAAAAACAAGGGAAGAACCATTGAAGGAGGAAATAAAAGTTTCAGTGACCGCAGTCAATAAGATGGCTGTGGCCACAAGAATATAATAATAATAATTTATTAGCCCGGATCACAGAATTGTAAACAGACGCAGTACCTACACTATACGAATACTCAGTATTACACAATATGCATTTAGATATTTAAAAATTTGAGTTCAAAAATTATTTTACAGAATAAAACATTTTGGAGTGAAAAAACTTTTTCTGAATACTTCAACCTTAGTTTCAGATTTAAGCTCAGATGGTAGATGGTTATAAATCATTAAGCTCATGGACATTGGTCCATGCATAGCAGTGGTGGTCCTCACAAAATTATGATGGAGGTCCATTTGCCTTCTGGTATTGTGACCATGAATACTGTTATTAGTAACATAATTTGATAAGTTGTTCTTGGCAGACACACAAACAGCATACATGTAAACATAAGGAATTGACAGTAAACCGATCGGTTTAGCTCGAAGCTCGAGCTTCTTAAACTAAGGAAGACAGGGTGCATCAGCCATAGAATTACATAAAATATCTGTAACCAATCTATGTGTTTTATTTCTGTGTTTAAATTTCAAGCCTATGGTCATATTTTGGTGGTACTACCATCTTTTTCACAAGGGGTTGGGAGGTTTTGCAAGGGTTTTTAATTCTGACAGGGATTTGGTAGTTTCAAGAATGAGGGCATCAAGAGGTTATATGGGCATTTAGGAAATATATCACCAGTAATTTTTTTTTTGATAGGTTGGGAAAAATGTCCTCGAGTTATAGAGACAAATGTCCAAGAATTGGGCTATTCGGAGATGAATAACCATTCTTATAAGGAGGGTGTTTGGGTGAGCAGGGTTTAGATAAAGTACTTTTTTACTCAATAGGATCTATGGAAAGCCTCTTCAAAGGAGGGACGACAGAACGCGTTCTTAGTATTATAACAACAAAATTACCGTCCATATCTACTCTACTTACGCGCATAATGCCTTGACATCAGTGCTGCTTTCTCCGGCGACATTAAAGGTAACAACTGTGGTGGCCTTTAAGGGGCTTCTATGGAACCAATGCGACATTTTGCTGTAGGTACTTCACTCGGCTGGAGAAATATTTAGCCGACAACACCCTTCAACATTTCATCTCGGAAAACAGATTCAGTTAATCAACTGAATGTATTAACTTCCTTGATGTCACAGACGCAAAATCCCAGCTAAATTACGAGGAAACATAAGCAAGCACAGAAAATTAAATACAATAAACAAAAAGTTTGAAACACATCTTAACCGTTTTTGCATACATTTTTAAGAATCACACAGCGCCGCCCGCAGCGCGACTGCCGTGCTATATGCGCTATGTGCTAAAATTACGTCACGTGAAATTGTTAACATTTGTCAAGTAGTGACATTTCCAACATTTTCCTCTCTTTCTTCGCTCGGTTTGAAACAAGGTCGATTCGTGGTCATTCGACTCTTTAGAGAAAGAAACTTATAAATACGCCCGGTATGGCCTTTATTTACGTGTACAAGGACCCCCACTCTTTCGAGTCACAGATAAAACCGAATGTTTACAGTTTTCTATGCTTGATGATAAAAATTACTGATCAGGATGGCTTCCATTTTCTTTCAGAGCTCCCAACAACCAAAATGCATTCGCGATAACATTACTATAACTCAACAATTACATATTAAACGTCTTCGGTACACAATTCGTTGTAAATACATGTAGTACACTTTCTTGTCGACGGGTTCCACCGGTTCCACTGTCGCCACTAGCCCACTGTTGATGTTGATATCTTGATAACGTGGTTGATACTGAGGTTCATGAATAAGGTTGATATCGTTGATATCATGGATTGGAATGAATCTTGAATATGGATATATATTTTTTCCGTTGATTGAGACGTAGAATCGAAGACAAAAGGCCGTCCGTTTTGAAATAATTACGCAAAGTGTAAGGATATGGAAGATATTTGAAACAGCCGGTTCCACCCACCCTCACTCGTCTGCTCCCTAAGTAATCATAGACCTCGCCGGTTCGACCAACTGATAACTGTGTCGCACAATGTGGTTTGTTTTAACCATCGCTGTATTTATCTTGTTATTTGTGGTCATCGGGGCGTTCAGAAGAAATAAATGCCATCATCTCAACGACCGGCATGTTGTTGTAAGTTAACGCGCCTGCTTAACAAAGTTTATCGATGGGAATTAAATTCGTATCTGTAACAATGTTTAGTATATCAGTTCTCACATCTAATGCAAGTAAAATTACTTTATACAGGTCACCGGAGGATCTAGTGGGATTGGCAAATCTGTTGCCATTGAGGCAGCTAGGCGTGGTGCCAACGTCACTCTCGTTGCTAGAAATGAGGAAAAATTAGAGGTGGCTAAGCAGGAAGTCATGAGTAACTGTGTCAACAAAGAAAAGCAGGTTATTCGAATTTTACCCTGTGAGTATTCTTTATACGTCACAAACTAATTAATGGTTTTAATGCATGGTCATTTCGTCAATTTCGTCAGGGTCAATTCGTCCAGAAAACAGAAAAAACGTCGTTTTGACACTCACCGACTCAGATTTTGATGAAACTTGGCATGATTTATGTCTTCATATAAAAAGGAAAGAATCCAAAGTTTTTCTTCTCTATCTCAACTAGGTTTGTTTTCACAGGCATTTAAAGTGGAGGTGAAATTGCAGTTTTTCCATTCTCAAGGCCTGGTTACACGATACATTAACCCGTACGAGTTAATGTGTAAATGAATGAACGCGAAAATGCACCGTGTAACCACACCAAAATGTACAAATGAATGAATGCGTGAACAGAAAATAGAACCTGTTCTATTTGGTTCATGCATTCGCACAAGTAGATCAGAAACCATTCACGCAAATGTACATGAACCCGTACGTGTTAATGTATCGTGTAACCAGGCCTTTAAGGACTCCGTACGGCCACTAAAAATTGTATCCATCTTATTTATCACTCAATTGTTATAAAATATTGCAGTTTTATCAAAGAAACCAAGAGAAATCTAGAAATAAATTGTGTTATATTGTCAAAGGTATCATACATTCCCAAAACACTTTAGTGTCATAGGATTTAAGAAAATTTCTTACCCAAAACATGGCTGAATAAAAATTTAATATCTACCAAAGGCAGTGTGTTTATAAAGCAAAACTTTTTTCTCATAATCCTAAAGATGTTTCCTTTCACCTCTGGAAATTAAACTCATTTGTGTGCTTTTTGAGATAAAAAACTGAAAAGGTTTTAGAGTTCTGCAAATCCAGAGAGGAGAAAACATCCTTCTTTGTTACAACAAAAGAACATTTATTGCAAATTTTGAAACTAGCTAAAAACCCATTGGTCAGAAGCAAAGACTAGACTAGGTAGTACATGTAGTTATCATTGTTTCATTCCAATATCTAAAAGTGCCATTGCTATACAAATAGATATAGTTTTGATACAGTTTTCAGTTCAGTTCTCCGTTTTTCAGGAAAGACAACATGTGACGTTAATGTGGTACAAATTAGCACAAGTTCTAATGTGGCCTGTTTTTATAACCAACATTGGTTTTTTGGGTTAGTCATGTCCACACATGTAGAGAATGTGACGTGAAAATAAAATGTATGCATCCTTATGGACCTGCAGCATCCTTTTACTGGCCTCAACAGAAAGAAGATATTTGTTATTTTCCTCTGACTAATATTATTTGTAATGTGGAAGCTCCTTCTACAGCAGGATCAGAAAGAGTGTATAACTTCTCAGAAAAAGACAAAATGCGTGGACCAATGTATATCAAATTTACAAGGAAGACTTGAAGTGAAGGTTGAGACAAATAAAACAAGTTCTCTCAAAGCTATAATCAAAGACTGCATTAAGTACTATTGAACCAAACGTCTAATACATCCATTGTGTGTTTGAAAAGTGATTCTACACAGGCTGTATTTCAATGTGTGGACTAATGTCCTTTGACAGAGATACTACACGTTTTAATTCACATCTATTAATACAAATTTCAGAAACTCCCACTCAATTAATTTCATATACTTTGGGATGCATTGCAAAGTTACCAATCAACTGCTCTCCAGCAATGGTGCAAGTAGCAAAATCACACTTAAAATTCTCTATAAATTAGTTTCACTATATTTTGTACCTGTTTAGTAGTCAAACTGGACCTGTGTTTCCAAAAATTGTAGTACAAGTCTTCTTACTAATTTATCATGAAAATCTGACTACTATTGTTTTTTCCTTGAACTAATTGTAGGCAGGCCTGATGCTGATTACCACAAAGCGAAATGCACATTTTTTATATTGAACAATTTTTATCTCTGAAAGAATATAAAAAGCCACAAGTTTTATTTTCAGAGATGGTGGGAAATATCTTTAGGATTATGAGAAAAAATAGTTTCGCTCTATAAACACTGCCTTTGGTAGATATTAAATTTTTTATACAATCATGATTTGGGTTAGAAATTTTCTTAAATCGCACTGTCCCTGCAATGCATCCAGCATTTTTTTGCCAACTGTTGGATATTCTTTAAAGCATTGGCAACAGTACCACTAACTTACAGGCCAATGGTGTAGGAAATTGAATGTTTATTATGTGTTTACGGTTTTCATTTGACTCCCCCACATAGTTGTAATTTAAAGCAGTTGATGTATGTCAGAAGACACTATGTTCTCATTTTGCCTTGAACTTTATTTGTTGGCTTTTCATGAGTAAATCTTATTTCAGCTTAGCCTTTAATGTAACATTGGTCTTACATCATTGCTTCGAGCTATTGAAAACTTTCAGAAGTGCCAGCATTGCCTATAGCCACTAAATTTTCAATTAAAAAAACATTAATCTCTTGTTTGTCCCATTTGTTTGCTGGAAATAATGAGTATTATTTCTTCCAGTGGATGTCTGCAAGGGTGACGAAAACCTAGCTGCTCATATTGAGCACCTTGAAGGTACTTCAGGACCTATATACATGCTAGTGAATTGTGCTGGAACCTCAATCTGTGCCAAGTTTGAAGACACAAGTATTGATGATTTAAAGGTAGTTTCATTAATTGTAAAACTTAAGTGGTTTCTCTTGGCCTCATTTTATCGATGATCCCTTGAAACACCAAAAACATTACCAAGTACGTAATGTTATTGTCAGTTCAGGTACCCAATCATGTGCATGAATTTTACAGTGCTAACTATTAACCTTTTTCGTTACTATTTTTAAGTAGAATTCTCTTGCAAAAAAATACGCCTTGCATGGAAGCCTTGCTCATTGCAGCTGTCGTACAATTTATTTTTACAGAAAATGTGTTGGGAAATATTGACCCTGAGTCTAAGTTTCATTTATTTTTTTGTAATTTGATATGTCTATGTTCTGCCTCTCCTGTTGTGTGGGTGTGTTCAACTTTCTTATACTGTCTCTCTTGGTGTGTGGATGTGTGCATCCTCGCTCTCAGGCCTCTTGTTTGATAAAAATGGCCAACAATGCCGTTCAGCTATCAAGCAAAATCACAAGTCTATTAAGTGCGACCGTTGCAAGGGTGCTTTCCATTATCAGTGTGCATGCCTGACAGATGGCGACCTGCAGGCGTTGGAAGAGCTGCAGAAGACCTTGACATGTGCATCCTGTCTCATCAAAAGCAGAGCCTTGACAACAGCACCCCGGAATGGGCTCAAGCCTCTACCCATGCCTGCTACCACAAGAGTTGAATTTGGCCATCTTGAACGTGAAAAATGCATTTCTAAATACCCGAAAACACAAAAGGAGGTACATTGAATTTCTGAAAGAAAAGGATCAAAATACTGAAATTAAAGGAAAGTTTGCCGCATTTCCAATGCCTGTTTACACAAGGTGGACTTTCAATACCCCTCTCCCAAGAAGATTTTTCTGTTGAATTAAAAACCATCAAATGTATAGCTTGAAATAATGGTTATGACGACTCCTAAGTAGATGACCTTTTAAATGGATTGCGACGAAAACGTGCCATAGCGACATCCACTTCACATTCTCCAACCCTCCCGACTTGCGCACTAAGTGGGTGAAGTTACCTTTTACAAAGAATTTAACATGTAAGCTGTGTTGATACTTCCTGAAAAATAAGTACAAAATCTCTGTGTACAATCCAGTGACACTACAAAAATTATTATTTAATTCCAAGGACCGAACTGACACGAGAGACAAAAGTGGGGTATATTTACTCAAGTGTGATACTCCCTATTGTACTTCTGTTTATGTCGGCCAAACTGGTCGAAAATTAAATATTAGAGTAAAGGAACATGTAAAATCCAGCCTGAACGGTGATAATATGTCAAATTTTGCGAAACATTTGATTGATGAGGATCACACATCCAGTTTTACCCCCAAGCTCCTACACGTGTGTGACAAAGGTAGGAAATTGGACTTCATGGAAAATTTTGAAATTTTAGTGTATCAGCAAATGCATGGTGTTAAGTTGTTTCATGATTTAATCCCTACTAACCCCTCACCCTTGCTTTCAGTGCCTCCACCTCCATCCCCTTAGTCCTTGAGCCTGGCATCAACTTATTTGTTCCTTCCTTGTAGTTTTCACCTCGAAACCACTCACCTCCCTCACCCCCCCCCCCCCCCCCCCTCTTTTAACTGACCTCTCCACAGGTATAAACTGTGTTTTTCATGGATTTTTTCACACCGTAATCTTGAGAATGGCCTGAGAAGGCCGAAACTGGTAGATTTGTTTTAAATATATTTGTGGAAAAGAACTAAGTTTTTTCTTTTTATAATGAAAAATAACTTCCACAATGTAAACTCGCCAACCATTTCTTTTACTAGGTTGAACTCTTGGTTTGGGTCTGCTATTTATCTAGCTACTCACAATGAAGCATTGGTGGAATCGTTCAAAACTTTGATGATGGCAATGCAGGAGTGGCCTTCCTAAAAGATGCTTCATCAACAGGTGTCTGTATGATAAAATACTACATTTCACTTCTAATGGAACTAATTACATTTTTGAAGGGCTTCACTTAACCCATTCGCCTCCATAAGCGTACTGGTATGCAATCTGGATCTGGCCTCAATCACCGCAAGCGTACTGGTATGCATTGTTTTCCTTGTAGGTTGATGCTGCTGCCATCTTACATCTTTTTTTTTTAACTTTGTACCTGTTGCAGCTGCCATCTGACGGCTTCATTGGCAAGTTTTTCTATTCATCAATTTAGAAACTGTTTTTGTGATTAAACACCTCAAAAGTCAGTGGTGTTTGTGGTCACTTTATATCTCAGAGAGAGGATGCGAATCGGTTAACCTGACAATATACCTCGAGGAAAATAAAGTAGTACTGAAGTGAAATTCAAAATTCTTAGTGAGGGGATCTTCAGCCTGGCCGTCACCTGTGAACTGGACCAGCTTCCAATAACAGCAAAAGTGGCAGCACAAACACATTGTCTGTGCACTGGTGAAATTAAATCATTTAAAGACCACAGATCCTGCAAGAGAGATAATTCAGTCTGTTCGATCACTGTTTGATCCTTAAAATGCTGTAAAAAATAAAACTGCCACAGACTACAGAACAGTAAAAAAAATGCACCATTTCTTCAGTGTGTGCAGAGTCACAGCATTTTTTAAAAGCCCACACAGTATTTTTGGCTACAGTCAATGAACAACTTGGTGGAGAAGACTATGGAAAGGTTAATATTGCAGAGGTTCTAGCAAGACTAAAACTTTCACACAAAGAATATGCAGCAGCTGCCCTCAAGTGTAGGTATTTGGTTCCCATGTTCCAATGGGATTCAGAGAGATTCCTTTTCAAAGTACAGCCTGATGGTTAGTGACAGGAGGAGAAGACTGACACCATCTAATGCTGAGACAGTCACAGTGCTGGCATTTGAATAAGATACATTTTGACTATAGTTCACTAAGTATGTATGTACTGTTCCTATTACAACATTTCTTACACTAAGGTCACAAATTTAAATCTCATCTTAGAGAGCATATATGGAAATGGATGGAGAGTATATATGTTCCCAGCACAGCATTATTGGTGTTAAAATGAGAAATCGGCTTGGATTGGAAAATGTTAAAATGCTCATTTTTAATTGAATTAAAAAATGAAAGCAATAAATGAATTATACTTGTTGTTGGAGTGCTTAATTCAATTATGTGTAAAATTAATATTAGAATCCTAAATAAAGTATAAGATTAAGCAGAAAAAAATATTTGGCTTAGATATTATACTTGGGATTCAAATAAATGGTAACCATGATTATATTATAATTTGATTCTCTGAAAAATGTGTTTGTATTTCATTAATTGATGTGACAAACAATCTGAAACTTCATTTCTTCCTAGCTGTTTATCATGTGCATTTTGTATTATTTTACACTTGAATGTGGATTTCTGAGCAGCAAAGTGTATCTAATGAGTCTCCTTAAATTTTCATTTTTATAGGGCTTGATGGATGTAAATTTCTATGGAACGTTCTATATGACTAAGTCTATAGTACCATTAATGAAAAAGAGAAGGAATGGCATAATTGTTTTGGTTGGATCGCAAGCTTCCTTGCTTGGTATATTTGGCTATTCAGCATACAGCAGTTCTAAGTTTGCATTACGTGGCCTTGCTGAATCTTTGCATATGGAGGTAAGATAGTCCATTATAACTAATTGACAGTAAGTGCATGGTAATTTTATTTTTATTTTCTGCAAATATGTCATTTATGAACACATCTTTATGAATCATCTTAGGACTGCTGGACCTTGCCATTTGGGCAACCTTCACTAGGAGAGTCCCTAAAATCTAGCACCCTAATACCTCGCTCAGTTCCTGAGCTCTAAAAGAATTATCTTTCAGTAAGGTACCATCTCAGGCTCTACTTAGTGGAATTATCTCATTATGAAAGAATTGAAAAATGAAATGTTGCTATTTCACTTTTTTTAGTAGTAGAATCATAAAATCTCGAGAGATTTGTACAGAGCTCTGTAATGTCTATGTTCAATGAGTTGCTGTGTACACAAACCATTAAACAAGGACTTGCATTATGAAACATTTTGATGTAAAATTTTTGTTACTTTGGAGCCAAAATGTTGGGGCGTAGCCTAGTGGGTAGTGTGTTAAACTTTGAACTGGAGGGTGCTGAATTCCAATACAGGTGAAGCATATTTGCACACCCTAATATAACATGAGTAAAGCACTGTTTGCAGACTTGGAATTTAATAGAAAAGAACAGTGGGCCATGTAATGCAACTTCCTACCCTACCCAGAATGTGTGAATATTTCTTCCTTCGGTGTCTTGCAATCAATTCTATTCTCACCTAAATAAAAATTAAAAGTTTACGAAGTGAGCAAAGGAAATAAATAAATTTGAATAAGAACATTTTTTAAGGCATTCCTATGTATTGTACAGATCTGGGCATTAATATCTTACCACTTCCTGGTGGCAAGAAGCAAAAATCCTCTGCTTTGGACGAGCTGACAACCCTACGTGCATGCCTCTCTCGCCCCCATGCCTTTTGCCAGTGAGGGCCAAAAAAAATTTAACCGAACAAGAAGACAAATATGCCTGCTGGTTTTCGACAACATTTCTATTTGCATCCGAAACACTTGATGCTTCCTCTTTTAGTACTCACTATTTCAATTATATAATTCCATCAGATCAATTTTTGACATGTTCACTTCATTAGATCTCTAATCCCTCAATCATAAATAGTATTGGCTTGTTGTCCCTATTTTTTGACATTGTTTGCAAAGAACAGCGATGGAATGTCTGCATTCATCTTATCACGTTTCAAAATTCTCTAGTCTTCAGGATCTCACACAGTCACATAAATAAATTATATGAGTAATGTGATAATTCTTAAATGAGTTATGACTTAACAACAAGAAATAAGCAGGTTATTGTAGGCCTCCCAGCCGGCACAAATCATCTAATATCCCCTTCGCAGATGGATGCCATCCGGATGCCAACGGTAGGCACGCATACTTTCATCTGGATGCCATCCGTATGCCGAACCGCTGCCGAGTGGATGCGAACGGGAGATACCGCCGCCTGTAGAGAGATGCGAAGAGGATGCCCGTTCCTCGAATACTAGCGATTGTAGGTGCTGCTACCTACCGGCCAAAACGAGAATTACCAGCGACACAGCGCTGCCACCTATCAGCCGTATGGTGTACCACTTACACCCACTACAGTTTTCGCATACTATTCCCTACAGTTGCTTTTTCCTAGGCAATAAAGTGGAAGATTTACTTACTTGATGCACGTTTGTAAATGTGGGGGAATTCTAGGACTTAATTATTTTATCCTGGATGGCTCCAAAATGCATTATCATACGGCATAAATGGCGCTTGGCCGACAGACACTACGTGTGGATGCATGTCCTACGAGTAAACGAACTATCAAGTCAACAATTACAAATTACTTAATTTCAAAATGAAAACCATTGCCAATTACTTATCTTGCAAAATGAAAACAATATCAACGCCACGAACTTATTTCTCTGCAGGACCTCCATAGTTAGAAAAACATACAATTCTTTCCCGGCTTCGGAACACTGCGTGAATACATTTCGGGATTACCACCAGGTTAGATTGGCAAAAAGTGAGGGTTGTTATGTATAGCTCGACATTTTGCAATTAATATAGCGGTACATTTCCCCGTATTCCATCTCCCGAATCATCTATCATTATGTCACAGATTACTATAAAATCATGATTTATTAAAATATCATACATGAGGTGAAACTGCAACACGGAAAAGTTGGCACCTAGCAAAGGATGCCAAAGGGAAAATTGGTAGCCACCGCATCCTGTCAAACATCGCATCCTCATTGCATCCTCTTCGCATACAGATGCAATGCGGACTGTGCTGGCTGGGCTCTCTAATTCTTTCGTGTTTGAGTTTCCCTTCCCCCTCACCACCCATCCTTTCTTTTCATGCTCAACTTCTCATATCAACAGCCATCTCAAGCAATAAAAAAATGTAACTTATATGTAACTTATTGTAGGCCTCTCTAATTCTTACATTTTTGAGTTTCCCTTCCCCCTCACCACCCATCCTTTCTTTTCATGTTCAACTTCTCATATCAATAGCCATCTCAAGCAATAAAAAAACGTAACTTATATGTATAATGTGACTTAAGTGTCTAGCTTGTGCATAATTTCTATTTATTGAAAATGGGGAAAAGTTGATCCTTGGGGGACCGAGGTGGTTGATGCCTTATAAGATTCATAAACATCTACAATATAAATTTGAGGAATGGAACCCAAATGAGAAAATAATAAAATGTTAATGCTTGAGCAACAATTGATATAACACAACCGGTTAAATTAACTGTGGCATTAGATGAATGTATAAGTACTCTATTGGCCTGTCTTTAAAAAGCCTTTCCTAATCTTTTATAACCAAATCTCAGTCAAAATATCTGTAATAAGTGAAAAGTAACCTCAGCCAAATGAAATGACTGTTTTACTAGATTTCAGTGAAAACTACTCTTGTAATAGAAGATAAGGTTCAAGGTTATCACTGTACTCAAGACACTTGTTTCCTTCATCCAGGGGTAAATTACACTTGTTCACAGCCACTAGTATACCTTGTTGTATCAAGTATGTTTTATTGATGATTTGGGACCTGATGTTACATTTGTTTTTGAAACACAAAATTAAGCAATGTATTCTTAAAGGATGAATTCCCTCAAAGTGCGAAGTGTGCTCTATTTCAGTGATGGTTGCACTGGGTAGTACGTACTAGAACTGCAGAAGTGTTCTAACATATGCCACCACCACATTGATTTTGATTTTCAAACATATTGGTCAGTTTTTCAACCATAGAACTTAACTCCCACTCACATAATTTTTCATACTATGGGGTTTATTGTCAAGCTACTAATTAACTGTTTTCATCAATGAAATTAGTCTTATTTTATTTTGTTGCCTCTAAGGAGTCAAACAAGACCTGTATTTCAACAGTTCTACAATACTAATTAATCCGATATAAATTATTGAAAACAAAACTGTTACATTTTTATTTTAAATAACTGTAGGTAGGTCTTATGCTGATTAACAGAAAAGTAAAACACATTTTTTTTATAATTAACATTTTTATCCCAGAAAGTATGCAAAATGCCATGATTTTTAGTTTCATAGGTGGTGGTAAATATGTTTAGGGTCATTAGAAAAAATATTTTTGCCCTATTAACACACTGCCTTTGGTAAACAAGTTTTTTTTAAAACGTTGTTTTGCATAATAAAATTTTGTAAGTATTATATGAAAGTAAAGTGTTATGAGAATTTATGATACCCCTGAGAATAGAACTTAATTTTTTTCTGGAAAAACCTCATGGTTTATTTGGTGAAATTGCAAAATTTCATAAGAATTGAGTGATCAATAAGATGGAGGCATTTTTTTTCTCTGGAGGTACTAGTGTCCACAGATGCCTTGGGAATGGGAGAACTGCAGTTTCACCTAAAATTTAATTGGTTGTGAAAAGGAAACCAGTTGAGATGGAGAAGTAGAAAATTGCATGGTTTCACATCTACCTATATTAAAGAATAAAACATGGCTAGTTTCAACAAAATAGGAGAGGCTGGTTGTCAGAACTTCTTTTTTGTGGATGAATTAAAACGGAATGACCCTACACTTATTCTCCTAATTGATAAAACAAGGATTAGATCAGGAAAGATAAAATGGCAACTAACAAGCCATTTGAGTGTTGGACTGGAACTGCTTTTATTTAGCAAAGTTTATTGCATACTCCACACAAAATAATCACTCCTGGAATCACAACATCTCATGAGTTGAGTAAAAAGGTCAGAAAACTGACCATGCATCTAGCTTATCATTATTTATGTAAAAATAATATTTTCCCTTAACAATCATTGTGTGGGTTCTCTGTTTACATAAGCTAAGCATAGTCAAGGATCATGCATATTAGTTACTGTTGGAAATTATAACTCATTTTAGACCTTCCTAGATTGTGTTAATGTTTGCTTGGCAGTTGTTGCCAAATTGTTAATAGTAAATATTTTCTTTGGTTTGCATTGGATATTGTTGATATTGGTTGCATGGCCTTGTTATTTTCTGTATTATATTTAGGTGTGCCCATATGGAATGACTGTTACTTTGGCTCTTCCACCTGATACTGACACTCCAGGGTTTGCTGTCGAAGAGAAGGGCAAACTAATGGAAACAAGACTAATATGTGATTCAGCTGGCCTTTTCAAACCAGAAACTGTGGCGAAACAACTCGTAAATGATGCCTTGGTATGTAGCATTTACTAGATGTGTTCCATTTTTTGAAACTAACTAATAGCAGTTACCATTCAGTTTAGAAGCCTGAGAGGAGTAATTCCCAAGCACCAATGGTGCGAGTAAAATATGGCTTAACTTCCTTTGTTTAATGGAGGTCATGCACTTGTTCACTTATTATTGCGGCCATCTCATTACACTCATCTATATCGTCCTGGGAATAACAGAAATCAAAATATTCATAGACTGTCATAATCAATTTTTCCTATTTTTTTATTTCCTGTGTGCCATGGCTTGTTTTGGTGGTAGTTAAAGTATTAGTTATGCGTTTTGTAATATAAATAATTGTTTTAATTTTTCACTCAATTGCAGTGTGGAAAATTTTATAGCACAGTTGGATTTGAAAGTTTCATGATGAAGACTTTGTGTTGTGGGATGACACCATTTCACTCAATTGGAGAATTAATTTGTCAGGTCAGTATTTTTAACAAAATATGCAAAATTAAAATATACGCTTGTAATCAAATGATGAAAATCTCACTTTTCCACAAAGTTTCGCTGGTGTTCAAGTCAGTGCTTCAGATCAATAGGTAGGACCATGGTTTTGGCCAGTGTTTCAGGTAAAAAGGATGGACTTATGGTTTTGGCTGTCTTAACCAACTAGAATGCCCAATGTTGTTTTCGCAGCATTATTTATAATAATATAGGATTTTCATATGCTAAAGGTTCAGAAATAAATTGGAGTATCATACAATGACCGAAGAGTTATCCACAGCTTGTGTAAAAACCAGGTGGCCATAATCAAATCAGGACCCAGCAGTACAGAAGCAAGCATAAAGAAAGGAGTGAGGCAAAGCTGTCCACTGTCACCCATATTATTCAATGTCTACATCGAGAAAGCCATCCAAGAAGTCAAAGAAAAGTCTCCAGGATTGAATATCCACGGGGAGAAAATCAGCATGCTATGAATCGACGATGACATAGCAGTCATGGCAGAAACAGAAGGAGATTTAAGGAAGACACTAGGAAATATGGAAATAACAAGATTTTTATTAACTTTTAGTGAAGAAGCACAAACTTATAATGTATACCTCGCCTGAGGCTCAGAAAAGGCCATTGCATATATGCAATGCTGAGTGGTACAGAAGTCAATTTGACTTGGTTGTTATTTTATTGCCTTTTTGGTGCTTGGTGCTTG
Source organism: Platycnemis pennipes (assembly GCA_933228895.1). NCBI lineage: Eukaryota > Metazoa > Arthropoda > Insecta > Odonata > Platycnemididae > Platycnemis > Platycnemis pennipes. The sequence continues at coordinate 71,440,579 of OW121856.1, read as the reverse complement.
CCTAGATTTATCTATAATTTATATTATTACATGAAGGGGAATAATAGGGATTCGCTTATGTTGAAAACAAGACTGGTTTATAACACTTCATTGACAATCTTTATTTTTACATAGAAACATGATTTACCTCCTGATTTTAAATGTGAAATAGAAGGTAAATTACCATTACATATTTGGCTGCTACAAAGTGCTTATCATTAGAATTACTGACAGTTTGTTCTTAAGAATCAAACAGCTTTTAAAGGTAATATAAAAATATTGAATAAATCCTATGAGATTAGTGTGGTCACGTCAACAATCAGTCTCACACTTTCATGAAATTCAGCAGGTTTGCATTGTATGGTACCCTTCGAGGCAGTTGTCACAAAGTCCAGCATTGCATTTGGAACACGTACAGACAATTATCCTGCACTAGTCTCCTACTCACCTGCATCATTTCCCATTGGGAATAAATTTGACATAGTGTTTGAGTCCGTTTTATTTGAACCCCTCTATTGCTGTTCCTATTGAGAGCAGACAGCCTTGCCTTCATGCTGTACCGTAGCAATTGAGATAGGCCTGGGCTAGCTCTACAGAATTGATCCTATGTTGAGTTGGAGCCTGTGTTTCTTACCAGAAGCCACACGTTGTGCTTAGCTATGTCCAATGTGCGTATTAACATGCCTTGTTGACTTGAGTAATTCCCTTGCAGATTGATGCAACAGCATCAATGGTGTTGTCCATCCATTAGCAGATTGTCACTTATGTGGAAGATTCAATTCAGTACTCGTAACTACCACGTTCTTGCTTTTTCATGTCCCTATTTGGTGGTAAAAAGCAGCTTTTCATAATACAGTTTTCTCTTATAGTCCCTGTTTCATCATAGCCACAGCTATAGAAGATTCATTGCAGTGAAAAGATTGTTGAAGTAGATTTTATATGGGAATTCCTTCACACTGTCTGGTAGACTGTCAGTCATCATTACCAAGGGTTCATAGCATTTACCAAAGTTTTTCTCATACTCTGCATTCTGAGCAGAGTTTTTTTCCTTGGTAAAGGTCAAAGGCCATGAGTTATGCATCATTGCTAAGGGCAAAAATGCATCTTGAATTTCTTCAAGTTGCTCGATTACTGGATGGACTTTCCAGATTTTGTCAGCAGCATTCATAGAACTATTGTCAGATCAGAGCAGGTTCCATTGTGCCTCCCAATACATGCGCTTGTCGACCACTCTTACATAAGAAGAAATCAAAAACACCCCCAACTAGGGATGTGCGAGTAGCACTTTTTGACCTCGAGTCGAGTATCGAGTCGAGTTGTAAAGTACTCGCGAGTGTCGAGTCGAGTTTGTACATTATTGTACATGGGTGAAGAGACCCAGATCTTACTTAAGTCATCGCAATTAAAGTTAGCCAGCAATCTGACTATCAAATGGCAGGTCTACCTACCTAATGCATAGTTATAAACAGTCAAATTAATATGGCACGTAGCACAGGCCAAAAGACCTAATGGAAATTTTCCGGTAGCTCTCGAAATAAGAAAATTACCTTCATTCCTAGGATTACTCAAAAATGTATAAATTAGCTTGTAGTACGTTACCTAGAGTGTACTTAGGCATAATATGAGGCCTATATGAGTGACATGCCCAATTAACTTGTAATGAAAGTAAGCCAGGAAGCAAAATATTTTTTCTTAAGGAATACATAAGCCTAATTAGAAGAGCATTCCTTGTATTTCGCTTGTATAAAAATCTGGAAAAGGTCGGGAATTCGCTGAGAAATAATAAAAACTCGGGAAAAATGGTTGCTTGCAAATCGTCAGGATAAAAATTGGAACGGCAGACATAGCATTACGAAATGAGATATTGTTTCCCTTTTTCTTTATTTGTCATTATCAAAGAGGTGTTATTTTAAACCTCTCTGGTCAGTATTTGTGAGTTCGTGACTTTCGTCGTTCGATTGCACTAGACATGGGCACCGTTTCCTGCATGCCGCCGCGTGACAAATCGACTTGGTCGGTTGCATGTTGAAGATCGTATACTACCCTCCTGCCCATGAATGCTATTTCGAAAGAATGACCTTGACCGTGGTTATTACAACGCTCCCAAAGATTCAGGCGATCCATAGATCGTACCCTAGTACGATTGTGCATTTTGCGTTTTGCCATGCCTCTGAGGGTGTAACTAGATTAAATTCCACTGTAAAAATTATATTTAAACCATCGCGTCCTAAGTTTCTATGCTGCGCATCATCATAATCGGGTGGGATTATTTAACTTTACTGTGGAATTGGAATGTTTTCTTTCTCTCATTCATACAAAAGCTTACCGTTTGCCATTTTGTTATTAGCATTTCCCATTCAATTGTGTTGCTTTTATACGCAAGCATAACGTCTTCGTGAAAGAACAGAGATCAGCCCCTGGAAAGTAAAAACATTATATTACGTTTTGGTGTTTTCCCGGTGGATTAGATGAGTGAAAGTTTATCGGGTCTTCCAACGGGTCAAAGGCTCCATCTCTGCCGACGCGTCCGAAAACGATTAGTTTCCGGAAAACTAGTCGTTTTCGGGCTTTCAGGGCTGTGAAGATGTCCCTGGCTCACAGCCCTGAAGATGGAAAATGAGTCGTTTTCCAAAACGTAGGCAGAGATGGAGCCTTTGTCCCGGTGGAAGACCCGAGAAACTTTCACTCATCATATTACGTTGTCGCCGCCGACGCCATACGTGCCGCCGCCGACGAATATGTCGTTGGCTCCTGGATGATATACTACTGGAGAACTCGTCATTTGCCAGCTAGTGTGGTGGAGTGTCTTTGTTATTCTTCTGATGGCGAATTCGCTAGCTCTAAAGCCTCCGGAAAGTCCCGAGTTTGCAACAAAATCGTTCGTTTTTACTGCAGAACTCGGCATTCGCCAGCTCTAGTTGAGTTGGTTCGTCAGTCTTCGAGTTGGTGTGTGCTCTAGAGGTGCCTTTGGTTGGACTGGCGAAGGACATCATTTCATTCAAAGGCTCCTTTGACACGGAACGGCGCGAACCCGACCGCCGTGTACGGCGCACAGTGGTGCAGGATCCCTAATACTTGGTATTTATGAGTCTAGAAAAACTTTCTATACAGGGTTTTTGTGCATATACGTTGGATGCACCGATTGACGAATTCAAAAACATCTTAATTAAGGACATATCGCTGTTGCTACTCCTCTAGTAGATAAGATAAAATGTTGAACTGGTAACAAGTGCATCATATGAAAAGGAGCAGGCACAGCTTCACCTTCAATTCTCTCTAATATAACATGTATTGCCCCGATTCTTATTCTGAAAAATGGGTTTCATAACTGAAGGAGAATGCTATTTAACTGTTTATTAATATATTCCAAATATAATTTGCAAAATTATTTTTTTTTCATAATTTCTTGTTCAAAAATAAAGAAATTTTTTTTTGAATATTCACAATTTTACAAAATAATTAATTTGTGAAAATATTAACATCGAATTTGTGTTCAGAGATCGCGAAAACCTTTGTGCTATAATTTTGAATGAAACGAGAATTTTGAGTTTGTGTAAATCCAAGTAATAAAAATATTGCAAATACTTTTGTGAAAAAATTAATTAGCGAAAATATGAACATCAAATTAGCATTCTGCGACTGAGAAAACGTATATTTGTTCGCATTAATCGTGATGTTTTAAATAAGAGTTATTTAAAGTAAAAAAAATTGCAAAACTTTTTGAGAAAAAATTAGTTTACAAAAATTTTGAATCTAAATTCATATTCAGCAACTCGAAAACCTCTATAGGCCAAATTTCATATAAATTGGACATTTTTTAATCCAAAATACCAATAATTAGGGATCCTGCACCACTGTGCGGCGTGCCACCGTGCATTCCTCAAAAACAGCCTTGAATTTCACGGTACAGTCCATTTCGAGTATACGGCATTTTAATTTCTAGGAGGAGTTTAACCGTGAATGAAGTAGATAGGGTGCTGTGCTTGTACTTTTAATAATGTGGATATAATAAGATGGCCAATTCCAAGTGAAAAATTGGACAGGCCTGGGCATTGAACTATTGTCCGTCACGATGACACATTAAGAAGTTAGTGTTTTTGGTCTGGAATTTTAAAATTTTTGTCTTGAAAAGTCTTGAAAAAGTCTTGAATTTCTTTTTCATCTAATATTAGACACCATGTAGTTAGTTTTTTAACATATACTTTTCTTCCTCTTCCACCATCTCTTCAAAATCGATGATTTCTGCCTAAACATGATAGAGCTTAGAATCATAAAAATGACCTGTGTCAATCACCCCCATTTGCACGATGCATGAACACCCAATATCAGCACGGGTTATTTCCAATATCCATTAAAGCAAGTTAATAATGTTTGAACAATGAATAATTTTCATTCGCGGATGAATGTGAGCAGGTATATGAATTTTGTATAGAGTCCTGTGGAGTAAAGTTTTCGATTTCTAAGGAAATATATTTGAACAAAAATGTATTATAGATAATTATCTATAGATATTTATAATTATCTATCTTAAGATATGACTAGGAACTTGAAATTAATAATGTAATTAATAATCCTAAATAGGAAATAAAAAAATGGAATATTAAAATTATAATTTTTATACGATACCTATATCATCCGTAATGCCCTTATAATAGGATGCCTACCATCCGTTACAAAATTTCCTTCACCCGTGAGTTTGAAGACCAATATCTCCAAGATGGCTAAAGCGATTTTAAATTAAAGTATATCAAATTATAGCTTGTTTATTTCTACGTTTATTGGTAGTATTAAAATATTTTTACAATTTTTTTTACTGATGTACGTGTTTAAAAACGGATTTTTAGCGAATGTTCTTTGATACCGGATGGATCCATCGAATTCGGGTATCGTAAGAACAACACAGATCGAGATATCAAACTTCCTTTTCACATATTGTAGCTAAGGGCTTTGTTAATAGTTATACGAAGTTTCATACTATTACGTTCAACAATATTTTTGTTATTGATGAATTTGTCAGACTGCGTTATTTTCCGTTCCGCACGCTTTCCGTTCCGGAAATCACCGTTTGACCTTTCTCTTGCTCTCGAGTCATTAATATGAATCCACTTATGAAATCTCAGTAGGATTCGTTGATTATTTGATATCGATATATATTTATTTCCGGCTATAAAAGCACGCTCAACTGTCCAGAGCATGCCTGAAAGAGAAAGGTAGCGTGCGCGTGGAATCTTCTGCGGCAAGCAGATCGCCTATCGCTGTGAATGAGTCATGGGGACTCGACAATAAAGTATCGCCTTAAAAAAAAAGTATCGCCTTAAGAATGCAAGTCAGTTTAAGAACTGATGGTATCTTTGGAAGCATACCGTCACTATGCCTCCTCGCGCAAAGATTTTGGAGACGGAGTTTAAGATAATTTTCAATGCAATTTGTTTCTTTCGTCGAGAAGCCGAGAAATGTGGGGACAAAAGCTATCTCTCTTATCGATGATTTTATTTTGGTGAATACTGCAACTTATAAACTTTTATTCAAGCATAGGCAAGGATATTTTTCCTGTGCATACTAGAGAAATTTTCTCGCGTGGTGTTTGGTGCGCACGGTACCTACGCGTAGCTACGGTAGCTTACAACTTGACAACCTCGAGCAGCTTATCTCTCCAGGCCAAAAGTCCTGTCGCATGGAGCTCGCTTTCCGAAATAAATATAAACACGTTGAAAGCATTACTAATTCTCCCAATTTGTTAAGTCATTTTACACGTTCTTAGTTTTCAAACAAGAAGAATACCATCAAAACGAACTAAATTTCCGACTTCCGCAAGCTGAGATAGCGCATTTTTAAATATTATTCGTAACGTAATTAGTAACTGAGTAATCTATTTTAAACTTTGTTTAGTCTAAGATAAATATATGTTCCATATCTTATGCGAAAAAAAGAGAAGTGGCTTTTCATGTTTATCTTCAAGTGGGCGTCAAACTTGCTTCCCGGAACTTGAATAATATCCGGCGTTTTTATCTGTCCCAGTCGAAAAATTAATTAATATAACCAACTAAAAATATATTTTTGACATTATTAAACGTATAAATAAACAAGATTTAATTCGATATACTTTATTTTAAAATTGAACTACTCATTTTTGTGATATAAACCTTCAAACTCAGGGGATGGAATTTTACAACGGACATTAGGTGCTTTGAGCTCGAATATAGTCCCCCACCCCAGACTTTTTCCGCGAAGATTTCGGCCAAAAAGGGGGGGCTAGCTATATTCGGAGGAATACGGTACATATGCGGTTTCATGGACCGTGTAACTACCTATTCATCCATTCGTTCACGCAAACGTACATAAATCCGTTCACGTAAATGTACATGAAACCATTCACGCAAATGTAAATGAACGTACGTAAGTACATGTTCGTACGTGTTATCTACCGTGTAACCAGAGATTTACTCGATTTTGATGATAGCGCTTCCTGTCGGCAGATTTCTGAACCTATTGTCCTTGGCGGCTCCGTCGACAAAAACTACTCGACTCGACTCGACTTTCGTAAAAATACTCGAGTGCTCGAGTCGAGTACCAACTACTCGACTCGACTCGAATTTTCGAGTACTCGCACATCCCTACCCCCAACATTACTTTCATCTCATCAGGAGTAGTTACTGGATTTGGCCAATTAAGGAAAACTGCTTATTTGTTTCACTCTTGACAAGATACAGGATGAGCTCTTCAATGAATTTTTCATAGACTCTGACCAAGTCTTGGTGTCAAATATTGCTATAATTAATTGCCATTAATAGGGAAAATGCCTTCGAAAAGAGGTGGCTCCTTTTCTAGATATTTTGTCTTGGTGTTTGGTAAGTGTTGTCGACTTGTTTTTTGTGTTAGACATAGTTGCAGTTTTCTTTGCCACCTCATCAAAGATGGACAATTTGCCTTTCCTCTTGTGAGACGTCAATACAATGGCATTGGACAACATTTCTGATAATGATTCATCTGGTGGGTTGGGAGCAGTAACTACCAGAGCTGCTAAAAAGATAAAAATAATTTTAATAGAGCTCACCCAAACAGGTTTGAAAAAACTTATGCGAAACACGATTGTTTTGAAATATATTCAAAAACATTCTCTGTCTATGTAATAATTCTTCCAAATGATGATAACAACAAAAATTCAAACTTTACTAAGTCCTATCATTTTTCTATATGTAAATAAATTATGTTGCCCTTTGAATACCCCAAAGATTAAAAGGGGCTCTATTCTGTGTCTTAATCGTACTTCTAACTGCCTGAGGCTGAAATGGAGCCTTAAGTTCAACCGACCCCACATCCACCCAGTGTTGCATATAAGCAACACCACCCCTTGTACGCTCCAAAAATTCAACAAAAATATGAGAAGTCGCAACAACCATGAAACACTGACTAAAGTAATACTTGAAGTGTAAAAATGTTAAATTTGGAGAGTGATAGTCAATAAATATGTGAGAAATTAAAGAAACTCAGAAGAGATGCATGTCCATTGTTGATTTAGTGACAGATCCATTTGCTTCAGCTGTTGGTGTCACAATGATGAGCATGAGGATATGACAAGCGGTGGTAGGGGAAGCATGCACATATTTGTAAAAGCTGTAGCAGCCTGAGTTAGAGCCATGATCGTTCTTAGAAACGATCACTGAGCTACCTTTGCTACATGGTTACATTGTTGTATGTATGCTACACTGGGTGCTCTAGGGTTATCATAGGTCTGGTTACTGACTTGGGAGTTACATATTTGGTTTCCACAAGACTTTTCCAATTGTTGACGTAAAAATATCTCTGTCTTCTTGATGTAATTTTCTGATGTTTTGAATATTTCAATGGCTTCCTTCCTTAACTTGGGTTACAAATGATTCTCTCTGGTTATTTTCACCTCATCAAAATCGATTTTGGGCCCTGGTTCATGCCACTCATGCTCCGAAATAGCGGACAATTGGCATAGCTTCCTCATTGTGACTCTGATGTGTTTTTGCAGATGAATTTTTAATAATTTACATGTCTCACCAATAATGTTTCCCACATGAACATGGCACTCAGTAAATACCTTCATATAAATTCTGGTCGTTTTTATCTTTTAAATCCAGGAATTATGGCAGCAGTCTTGGTCACATAGTTATACATTGTGACAATGTTGTTTCTTTGGGACTCGGGTGATTTTCTCCTATGCTCCCAAGATGAATAGGATAGTGGCATGGGTACTTAACTTGTAGGTATATTTTCAGATGAAATTTTGTCAAAAAAAGGTCCTCAGTTGAATATGGTAATGTCTTTTCCATTAACATAAAAAATCTTAACATGTGGGATTTGAATTTAGATTAGTGAAGGTATAAGTTTTTTATATTAATAACAAAGCAGGGACATAGATTTACATTACTACTGCCTCCATAGTTAATATATTTTTTGTCAACATAATAATCTCAAAAGATAAAATTGATACCACTGAAAGGCCTACCTAAGGTTGCCAAATTCTGAGTCCCTTCTTTTTACCTGAAGATGGTGACTGGAATACCAGTGAAAAAGTTTTCTGATAATACCCATGCACTCAGTAAGAACCGAGTAGACATGCAGATGCCAACAAGGAGTAGTGTTGAATGCATATATGAAAAGGTAATATACATAAATAAGGTTTTGAAATAGACTTCATGCTGCTCTTAAGGTACTAATGAGTGCAGAATTCTTTCATTTTTAGGGACTAAGAAAGGAAATTAGTTTTTCAGCTAATCTAAAGACTGTTTGAAGTGTTAGCTATTGTAGTTTGGTAGTTTCAGAGCTATGTTACATTTGTGATTAGATCTCCATTTCTTGCCTAAACAACATACACTGACCAAAGTATGCATATCTGTATAATACTGCTGCAGTCAGCCATATCTTTTTTTAAATTATGTTACCACAGATCTTAGAAAAGTGGCTAGATATATTAAAGGTAAAACAGCATGATGTTATAGGTTGTGTCTTGGCAATTGATTAATTTTATCCGTTTATGTCTTCCTTTCCACAGGCTCTGCTGATGGGACTCTTTAGGGTAATTGGCCAGGTCTACATGTATTCATTTTGTAACATTGTAAAGAACTGCGCAAAAACAAAGGATGACTCTAAAAAAGAAGCATGATTTTCCTGCTCTGAATTCGGATTTCAAATGTTAAAATGTTGCATTTATTCTCGTTAATATTCAATATAATGCCATCTGTCAAAAACTGATAAGTTTTATGCATCACTTTAATATTTTAATGCACTTTTTTAGTTGAATTATGTGGAATGCCAGTGTTAATGCAGTTGTGTAAGGATAAATAACCTGAGCTATTGGTGCTGTACAATATTTCATCATTATCTGCAGTACGTGAAACTTTTCTTCGTAAAAAATCGTAACAGTTAATGGCCTCTACTGTACTTTTTGTGAAGTATGTAATTCTTATCAGCATTTTTCATGATGAAGGCTATATCATGTTATTTTTCTTTTAAGAAGTTGTGAGTTACCATGATTTGAAAGAGAATTCTAATCTACCCAGTGAATAACATAACTGGATAATGCATTGAAATTCAGCATTTCTTTGTGAAAAAGAGGAATGGCTATATTTGAATCCATCATCACCAAAATGTGTGGTAATACTATCATCTGAATAATAATATTCAAAAGGATGATTGTATTAATAATCATAAGGAAATATTCTTACAATGGGGTGCATAGTGTTTTTTTTTCTAAATTTGACATATTTTTTCACGGATACTTTTGTGAAGCAATTTTTGTACCATGAAATATGATTTTTGCTATACATGTACTTAATTAGTACCCCATTATTGTCAATAAATATTATATTTACAATTTGAGTGCATTGCATGCATTTTATATTCATTCCATAATAAATATGTAACATCTCATTTAATGATTTTGTTTTTGTGTGTTGTAAAACTAGCCACATGGACTCCTCTCTTGTTTTTAGCCAATAGTCTTCAGTTTTACTATAATTTCTTAGTGTATGAACAGAGAAAAATCTTTTTTGGTTAACTTTCATCTCCGTGACTGTTAATATGCATCCAAACATCTTCATGGGTCAACAATTTTTGGATTGTTTTGACACAGCTCTTCACTTCATTCTCCTATCGGCTAATCCCTTCATATAATTCTTCTTTTTCATATCCTTCACTACTTTTTTGATATATCTCATCTGAGATGCCTTTTCCATTCTTCCTGCTCTTTTCCCTCAATCATTGTCTTCGTCAGGCCATCATGTCTCAAGTTTTGGCAGATTAAGTTGTCCCGTCTTTTGAAGGTTTCCAGCTGAGTTCTCTTTCCATCCACTCTTCATTAGTCACTAGGTCTATCCATTGATATTCATCATTCAGTGAAAATTTCTGCTTGCAGTTCTAAAAATACGAGATGATTATTATTAAAACGGTAATACAAGTACCATCACACGTGTAAAGAAAATCTTACATAAGATCATCTTCGATTCCCATACCTCCCTTCGTGAGACCATAAGAAGAGTTCTCCTCCCCTCCCCACCTTTCACACTCGACGTAATTATTGAATGGCCCCCTTAGCTCCCTCTCGAAGTTAGGTCACAAAGCACCTCAAATATGACATCCCTGAATATGACGCTGCCGTTACTAATTGCCTCCTGTTTTCGCTTGCAGTGGCGAGATTACCTTTTGTATGTACAAATATTTTTACATTTTTGGTTCCCTCTTAAAATCAGTGGGTTATGACCACGTTAATCAAATTGTTATTCACTTCTAAAAGTCACTCGTGCCATCCGATTTTGATCCAGTCCAAGAACTTGGCTTTGGTTTGTATTTTTCGCGCAGCTTAGTGATACCTGTGCTGGAGTCCGCCAGGAAATTGGCCTTTAACTTTCCCTTTGATGCCTTTTCAGTAATTCTCCCAGAACTACCACGACACGAATTAGACAAATTCAATTTGTAATTTTACCGAAAGAAATATACACGGCCGCGAAAAATGTATTAAAAGCAGGGGCGGATTCAGCATCAAATTTGGGGGGGGGTCATGACCTGGTCCGGGGAGTATGGAATACCCGTCCCCTCTCCACCCCCCGGGAGAGAGGGGCGTACATTTTTTTAAAATACCCATTTTTTACGCATTTTGGAGCCTAAAATTTCATTTGTAAAATAATTATAAAATATTAATGTTTCATACAACAGAAAATGTGAAAAAGTTTCATTGGAAACGGTTTACGGTGATGATAAGCACATACATAAAAGTTAAAAATTATCTGTTTAATTAGGGACTTACTAAAAAGTTTGAGTTGGGTGCTAATATTTCTGTACGGTATCATCAGTTTCATGAAACAATAGAATTTAAAGAAAGCCAACTCATGATCAGTTTTTTAAAATTACGAAAGTGGGAAAATCTAGAAAATAATTGCATACAAAAATGTTAAAAAAAAACCGACAGCTGAGGTCATTTTCGCCATTTAGGATAGGTTGGTAATTGGGTAATGGTAGGAGTTTTCAGTAAACGGAGGAAGGGCGGAGAGAAACCCGATGTCGGCATTAGCCTCCTCTTAACGAAAGGCGCCTAGTGGACCACGGCTTAACGTCCCATCCGACGGACGGAGTACTGGACTTGAAATGCCCTCCACCAGGAACTCAAGTGGGGACCTGTTTTCCACTGAAAAATCTGCCACTGCCAGGAATCGAACCCGAAAAATGTAAATACTCAAAATTATAAAATCCAGCGACCAGAAAAATATGATCATATTCATACCCTTATTAGTCAGCTCAGCTAACATCATCTTTGCATCGGAAAACGATATCTATTAATTATCAACTGAAGATACGATCGATGATATCAATTTTACATCGGATAAAGGTATCACTTGTGTCATTTTTATATCGTAATTATCATCCGATGTTAAAACGACATTGGTGACGTCAAAATGACACTGGGCTGATGTATAACTGCCATACAATGCTGCTTGGATGATGCCTTCCTCTCATCCTCCCTATTTTCTCTTTTTCCTCGCCGATGAAAAATTTCAGCGGGGGGTCTAACCCCCCTGGCTACGCGCCTGGTGCGACCCTGCTATTCCATATTATATCATATATTGGCTATTCCTACTATTCAAGGGTAGGTAAAGACTCACTTGTCTGTCAGTCGAGCTCCACGAGCTTATCACGAGACATCGGAAACTGCCGAACATTGCCAAAAGCAATGAGGCACTTCCGACTATGCGGATTCTATAGCTGTGTCCCAGTGCACCAGATAGGTACCATCCCAGAATTTAGGGAGGACGTCATCTTGGAAGGGATCCAACTTGTTAGGCATCATAAGGGAGCGGAAATAGGTACCTTTTTCAGCCGCCAAATTTGGGCATCGACGCGTGCATCCTTTTCCCATGATTTTAAGCATTCAAAGCGAGAGCGGTGGATTCGATGAAGATGGCTACCAACGAGGGAAAATATTTTGCCAGAAAGTTTGTTGATATTTTTATAATTAGTCAGGTTCATTCGTTTATCACAATAAAATATTGTTATAGGGAGTAGTCACATGACGGAGAGATTCATTCAGAAGTAGGAGAAGGCCGAATTGTTCTTCATTAAAATAAATGTATTATCTAAATTATGGAAAATATGACAAGATGCTAGTCTATGGTACCCTAAACTCAAATTAAATTTTCTTTATACAATGGCATGAGAAAGTTAACAATATGGATTGCGTAAGATTTTGTACATCATTTGTCATCCCTTTCACATTCTCCTGTTTTTCATCGGTTTCGATCCCAGCAGATAGCAATACCTGCATAAGGATGTCCCAATTCATGCTCCCTTTTGGATTAGCCAGCTAAATTTTAGGCACCGAAATCCATTCTCCCTAATGTCTAACGAGTTGGGACACAGCCTAATTTATTTTTGAGCTTGTTTTTTACAGTAGGGAGTGCTACGCTCTACGATAAATACAACTCAAACTTCTCTCACGTTTGGGACTTGTAGCCATTGCTTTGCATATACACTCCCTTTACTCCTTTTCAAGGATACAAAAACTATGAAACTAATAAAAATGAAAAATTTTGGGGGGGAGGGGCGTCATGACCCCTGTGACCCCCCCCCCCTAAATCCGCCACTGATTAAAAGTGTGTTTAATTTGTGTGAGGGCTTAACTTGTTAAGGTTTAATATATTTTATCATTAGGGCGGACGTTAAATATATTTTTTCATTCTTATAGCTTTTAATGTATTGATTTCAGCTTTTAAAATTTTCTGAGTTTTGAAGAAAATTTAATTCAGCAGAAATAAAATATTCCAATAATAGGAGACCTTTTGGTGATCGGTCAGGGAAATTGGTAAATCCATCAGGGAATTTGAAAATTGGTTATCAGTAGCCACCCTGAGGAAGGAAATATGGTGTACCTTAATCCAGCAGTGACGAAAACTAAAAACAAGAACTGTTATGATATGAATATTCATTATTGATTTATGATTCTATTGCCGCGAATTTGTTTTTCTTTAGTTTTATAAGAATTATAAATGTTATTACATTGAGCTAAGTTTTTTCCGTGTATTCCCAAGACTTTCCAGTGTTCTTCAATCGTTCTAGTCCACAGCTACTGCGCAGAGATCAGACAAGACCACCGCTATCAGGTACGGATGGCATTCTGCTTTTATTTGTAGAGACTCAAGCAAAAAAAATTTTCTTTTTAATAGAAATAATTTTTTCCCTCATGAGCCTGCCCGAAAATAGGTGTGCGCGGGATACACGAGTAAATACGGTACTTCAAAACTTACTCTTCAATCATAAGATGAAACGTTTATCTGTAGTCATGAGAGTATGGTCTTAAAGTACCTAAGTATTTAAAAACAATTTTTATGCAAAAAAACCTATTTTAGCCCATATAACCCAAAAGTACTCTGCTTCCATTCATACCCGCATATAACATTGGTCCGGGGAAAGAACCAAGGCTGATGCTATATCAGGGTTATACTGCATCAGCAACTCATTTTGCTTGTAGATATGTTATGATGGTGAGCTGCTATTTCAGATAATTATGTTATATTAATACTAAAATTTTCCCAAACCTAAAATATATCACCATAATTTGCATAAATATGAAGGTCAATCATGAAATAAAGATCTTAAAATAGTGTCTTGCAAATTGGCCTTGGCAGTTTCGCAGTCCATCAGCAAATGGCTAGAGGTAAAAGGATAGTTGTCACCACTTTTCCAACTCCCACGTTGTAAAACTCCCTTAAGCCTGTTTCACATGATACTTGATCCAGCACAACACCTAGTGTACTAGCCACTACTTGATAATGAGGACAGAACTAGCATGAGTGGAACCGTCCTGAGAGGTTTCACATGATCATTGACCTTGTGCGTGCTATGAAGTGGTTATTCCTAATGATTCCATACTAATTAAAAAAAGAGAAGTTCGCACAGCGTCTGTAACGTGATTTGATTGGTCGATGGCTACAGTGTCCTACTAGAAATCTAGCACCGCATCAAGTATGAAACCCAGTAGCTCAACAAGTTATTAATGTAGGTTAAATTAGCATGCTCTGATCAGCCAATGCTTGAGTGATCATGAGCAGAATGTCTTTTTCCCCATGAATATTCAATCCTGAACACTTTCCTTAGATTTCTTAAATGGCACTGTCAATTTAGATGACAAATATACCAGTCCCTAGCCTGGATAAAGGAGGAGGAGGATAAAGGGTTAGTAACCAGATCTGGTTAAAAGTGTTTCTTGGTAACACCTTTGGACTAATGCTTGGCAATGATGATCCAGAAATCATTAATTTACATCTCATAAGTCAGCAAATGCACACATGGAATTTCCTAATACAAAGCATTCTAACTATAAGACTGGCAGCCTATTTCTTGATGCAACATAACACAGTTGATAATCTCTCGAAATACGTATGTAGTCTGGTCACTTATTACTACTACTATTAATTACCTATGCTCTACAGAATTCGAAGTTTGCATATAATTCAAATTATTTTCGCAGTAATTGACTCTGAAGCTATCAGATAACCCTGAACTCCAAATAATTTAGGTCCAAAATGGTGACAAAGTGGCTTTGGTTTTTTGGAAATTATAACAATCTTTACAGCCCTAAAACTTGGCATTCTCCAAATTTTGAGCAAAAGTACATATCTCTATATTCTTGGAATGCCATTGAAACACTTAAGATTTTTGGAACCAGACCAAGTGTTGATCACCAATCATAGGCAAAAAATGATGGAAAATCACCCCACTGTGTGATATATTTCGATTTAGAATGATTTAATTTTCTAACAATTTTGCTGCTCTGTAAAATACTTATTACTTGATTTAAAAAATGGATGAGGTGCTAATTAAAATGTTTATCCCTATCACCTGTCTCTTTAGTTCCCTCAATGGTGATGAAAAGCTACACTGCATTATTTAAATATGATTGCTCTAATTCCATTACTCGAAATTTGAAAACGATGATTAACAACATTAATGAATTAATTTTACCACTCTATTTCCACAAAAAACATATAAGGTTTGTGAAACATCTGACGAAGAAATTTTTTGTGACTGCAGCATTACACTTGCAGGCATTTGGATTGCTCTTAATGAATGAATTAGGCTAGTCTTCGACCGTTTTCACAGCACCGATTATATTTACATTTTATGTACTTCAAACTACAAAAAGATGTAACAACAGTAGTTGGTGAACGTTCAAATGCAGGCCAATATTTAACGCTCACTAAAGGCAGTTTTAATGGAGTGATTCTGGCAACAACAATATCTGTTCATTTAGTGTAATAATTAGGCACTTCCAAATGAAACAAATTAGGAAAGCATTTAACTCTAATGTACCATGCACGAGTATCTGAGACTTGGACCTGGTTTCCACAATTTCAGTCACACTTCTTGATATGAAAATCAAAGAACATGAAATAACAAAATTTTCAGATGAACCTATAAGCACTAGTAAAGAGGCTAAATTCTGGAGGGCAACATTAAGGACAAACTTGTATTTTCAGCACGAGGGAATAAATAATTTCACTTATGTGTTAATTACAAAAACATTTCATTATAAAATTCACGGAAATCCAGTCAGCTTGATACAATAAAGGACAGTGAGATGCATTTTAACCTAAACTCAAAGACAAATAATAATGCTAATTTGTTCATAAAAATAATAGCATTTTTCTGAGAGACAGGCAATCTTGGTGTCATCTGAATAATCTGAGGCATAAATACAGTCATTGGTGAATGAATTATTTACACTGCATGAGCATTTTCTACACGACAGTAAACAAGAAAATATACAGACAACAATCAAATCACAGAATCATTCACCAATTAAAAAATATGGAAACAAAAAGAATTGTCTTTGTACATCTGGGAGGGATTTAAATGATTGCAGAATAATCATGCATAGTTCAATGGTACCCAATAAATGCCAGGATTTTTCAATGATCACCAAATGCATACCTTTGAGGAAGAATTAAAAAAAGCACTCAATTTCGATTCTAATTTTACACTGATTGATAAATGCACTCCTATTGACTAACATAATTTTATTAAGAAAATTAATTGATCTGAAATTTAATTTCACAACCAACATCTCAAAACAATAATGTATAAAGATAAAATTAATTACCCTAGTTGGTTCCTGAAATGCCTCCAAGTTCATGGAAATTTAACAATGGTATGCACATACTGTGATACATTGAAATAGTAACATACATTGGTCCTATACAGACTGAACCAACTCTGAGAACAGTTATATACAGAAGTATGATTTCAATCTGAATTTTGATTGCAGGAGTTATAATGCCAAAAATATATAAATGTTATAGAAGTTTTCAAGTCAGCAGTCTTATCCCAGTGAGTTATCTTGTTGTAAACAAACAACACTCATTAATTGGTTTATTAAATAACTAGAAGTAATGAGTGAAAGCAATTCCACACACTCTCTAGATAGTTGCTTTGTCTGCAATGTTTCGGATGATTAAAAGCTTTGATGATAAAGAACATCCACAGGATGAAATACATATTTATAAAGCTATGATAGCACATAAATCATTTTCTCCACACTATTGTCATGTATTTAATACTTGCATGCTTTTGCTTCCGATTTCATTTTGATTACAAGAAAACATAATAAGACATAAAAAATAAATAAACCCTCCAAAGGACATACGAGGACTTCATTTCATAGAAAGCCAGAGAATGGATAATTTTAAGCTTTGGAAGAACAAAATATTAACACATTCCTCAAAAACGCAGAGAGGAAATAAATAAATAAAACTTTTCACAGTGATTATGTACCAATTGATTAATTCCACAACCAAACTAGATCCTAGCTAGTTCGCTGTCTTTTGCTAAGGCTCTCTTCATTATTTATTCTGCCAAACATATACTTTAGTTGCGGCATATATTGCATTACGTCCCGCACTTGTACTAATGGAAGTATATCACTTGATGATGTGCACTTCCCTGAGCTGCGAAGCACCTGCATGTGTAACCTGGGAAAGGAAAAGAAAACAATGATTACGATGCTAATAATGAAATGTCAGGGAGCTTGTGAATCGTGTTAAGGATACATTATGGTCAACAGTTAGTACATGGGAAACTATTTCAAATAGGCAAAGTTGAACAATGCAGCTTTGAAAACAATGCATTATTATTTCAACAATAATACTTTTGGAACAATGTCTCAGCAAATTCCTCCACACTGCTATATTCTCCCATTTAAGTCTCATGGGGAGATACCACTTAAAATCATTTTTCACTGTCATTGGGTCAATTTATTGGCCCTCTCCGGTTAAACGAGAAAAGCCAGCAGACCGATATGTCAGCAAACTTAGATTACATGAAAGCCTTTTTGTAATATTAATTTCCTTCAAATTAGGGACAGAATGAATGATTTCTACATCCACCTAAACTTGAAATATAAGATCAAAATTGAGATAAATAAATACTTCATAAATTAAAATTAACTACTCTAATTAATGTAAATTTAATAGTCTTACGAATATCATGGATGTGCTAGGCATCAATCAATATGTGCTAGGCATATTTTGCACAGCCCACCTAAAAGGGACTGGAAGTAAACTTGTTAATGGACAGCGAAGACTCCGTACTTCATTTGGCATAAAAATAGGTAGTACTTTTTATCTCTTGGGAATGGTGAATGTTAAAAGTTAATTAGGGGAAAAGCACAAGATGCGAGAAATGAGACAAGAAAAAAATGACAAATGACCATTGCAAGGAAAAACAAGAAAAAAATTCTAGACAGGAATGATCCACCAAGGGAATCGGTTGTAGTGTTGTAGGCTAGAGTAATTGATTCCCATCCCAAAGATGCCAGTCACCCCTTGATAGTGACCGAGGTTTTTCAGGGACCTCTAAGGCTGGCCCTGCCCTCCCACCCACCAACTCATTTGCAATATAGTGTACATTAAGGCAGATCCAACCAATGTCATCATGAAACATGTTTGTATACTGACAAGTGGCCACATAGAGGAAGAAGTGATGAATTGTAAGCACAGCGAGATGAAATAAGCAAGATTCACCAATTTTTAAAAAATCACCTCAGAAATGGGGCGAATGTGGTACTTGGTGAAAGTAGGGATGTGAATAAGGTGGGGGCTCAGAGACTGCAAAGGAGAAATGAACGAGGCAAAAAATCAGTGGTTTTGCAAGAGGAATAGGTAAGTCATAACAAACATCTAGTTTAACCACCATAAGGGACATAGGAAAATTCACTTAGAATAAGATGCATAATCCCACCTTGAAAGCAGAGTGGTAAATAAAAAGTCAAGAAATACTCAGAAAGGGGTCAACAGCATTAAAAAGCAGGGGTGGGGGGGAAGAAATTACAGGATGAACTCGTAGAGTAAAGAGATAAAAGAGACTCGTAGATAAATTCATAAAGAGGCCGTAGATGACTGTAGAAATAATTAAAAGGATGAAGGAGAAAAAAAGAGGTAGAAAGAGAATAATGAGGTACATAGGAAGAGTTAACAAGATTTGAATTATTAATTTATATGAGACAATCAGAAGGCATGGTGTGAAGGGCAATATGATGAAAGAGAAATGTTGGGCAAAATAGGCTCACTGCATACAAAAGTGAAAGTGACATCCACAAAAAAGTAGAGAAAGCAAAACCATCCACTGAGGACATTTTAGGGAAATTGTAGCTAGATCTAAAAGAGATTCAGGTCCAGTGGAAAGAATATGCAGTCATAACCTCAAAATGGTTACGAAACTGAAACTAAGTGCAGAGTATAATTGTAATTCTTGAGTTCCAAATATGTCACAGGGCTTGGGCTCCTACCATCCAGAAAAAAGACAGGCCCCCGAAGAAGGACATTTGGCCCCGGAAAAGACCAACGAAGAGAGGGAAAAACCCTTAGCCAGAGCTTGTCTCCCCTATGTCTCAACCATTGCGGGGAAAATTTCACGTATTCTCAAAAAGAGAAATATTGAGACTATCCACAAACCTCCGGGAAAGCTCAGGAACCAACTCGTCAGGGTGAAAGATGGATTGGGCCTCAAAACTCCCGGAATTTATCATATTCCCTGCGAGTGTGGGGAGGCCTACATTGGAGAAACTGGCCGCACTATTGAAACCAGCATCAAGGAGCACCGGAGGTGCATCAGATTGGGATACCCTGAGAAGTCCGCCACTGCCGAGCATAGCCTCAACAAGGACCATCTGATTGCCTTCGACGACGCTAAGTTACTTAGCAATCCTATGGTTATTGGGACCGTTTAACCAAGGAGGCAATTGAAATTAGGTTAGAGACGAAGAATTTTAACCGCGACACAGGATACGCCCTTAATAACGTGTGGAAGATGGTGATCCGGAACATACGAGAAGAGAGAGAGAGGATTGGAAAGAGCCAATCAGGAATGACCTTGCGGAGCAATTCACGTGTGACCTGAGAAGAACCAATCAGGAACAACCTGAGCCAAGGCAAAGAGTATATATACCGGCATCTTTCTTGGACCTGACACTCAACGCCCTGAGGACGATGGCAGTGTTAGCCATCGAAACGTCAGCATTAGCCGTTTCCCTGACCCGGTGGAGAACCCGTGAAGACTTCACCAGCATTATACTCCAGGAAAAAACAAGATCCTACATTACTTTGTAATAGCCGAAATTCATTAAATGCGGGGCAGTTTTTCTGTGCCCTATTTTGGAGGCCCTGTAATGTTGTGGCTTGCGTACATGATGGTACGGATTATTCTAAATATGCTTAATATGTAACTTGAAGTCGAATTTCGTCCCGTGACACCCCAATGGATCGTTTATTTCGAAACAATTCGCTGGGGCAGTGCACTTTGATGGTTAGTTAGTGCCTATTTCTAAGTCATTGTGATTTTAGCATCGCTTAAGTTACTTTTACGTGTTGCCAAGCTATTTTGAACATTTGCTTATGCTTATGCTGCAGTGTGCGTCACCCTAGGCGTAGGTACACATGGAAAATGCTGGGGGATACTGGAAGGTACAACTAGACTACATCATGATTAGGCAAAGATTCAGGAACAGCATAAAGAACTCGCATAGTTTCCCAGGTGCAGATGCCGACTCCAAACAAAACTTGGTGGTGATGAAATGTAAGATGAGACTAAAAAGGTTGAAAGTAGGAAGGAAAATAAAAAAGTGGGATGTAGGAGCACTGATTGGAGGGAAGAGGGAATATCAGGAGATTGTGGATAGATTCATGAGGGAAGAGGAACAATAGATGAGGGTGGGAAATGATAAAGACAGGCATAAAAAAGCAGCTAAAAAAACAATAGGAACAGTAGATGCTAGGAGGATCAAGAAACCATGGGTAACAGCAGAAATGATGGAAAGGATCGAGGAAAGAAGGAAATGGAAAAATGTAAATACAGAGCTAGGCAAAAGGCGTTATAAGGAGACTAACAATAGGCTGAGGGGAGAAACAAAGATAGCAAGAGAAAAGTGGTGGAGTCAGCAATGCGAGGAGATAGAGAGAAGGAGAAAAAGGGAGTCTGTACTCAAAGGTTAGAATGTTATCGGGAATCAAGAAATGGAAAACAGTCCCGGGCATCAAAGACAGAAGGGGAAATTTAGCAATCGAACCAAGAGGAGATCCAGCGTCGTTGGAGGGAATATGTTGAGGAACTGTATGATAGCGAAAATAGGCGTAGGAACTGTGACATAGAAGAGGAAAAAGACATAGATCGGGATGACGTGGGCCCCGGAATACTGGATAGTGAGATGGAGAAGGCACTGCGAGAAATGAAGGCAGGTAAAGCAGTGGGGGTAGATAACATCCCAGCTGAGCTTCTGAAAAACCTAGGAAGAGGGGGAAGGGACAGATTTTATTAACTTGTTCGTAGAATATACAAAGAGGGGGCTTGGCCGGAGGATTTTGTAAAAACCATGCTGATACCTATACCGAAAAAGAGGGTGACAAAAGAATGTGAAGACTACAGAACGATAAGTTTGATTTCTCATGTGGCAAAAGCATAGAGTCATAAATAGGAGAATGGAAAAGAGAGCAAACGAATTCCTAGGTGAGGATCAGTTTGGATTTTGGAAGGGGAGGGCCACTTGGGATGCAATTGCAGTGATGAGAATACTAGTGGAAAGGAATCTAGAATACAATCAGGATGTATTCGCATGCTTTGTCAATTTCCAAAAGGCATTCAACAGAGTGAGGTGGGACAAGTAATGGAAATATTGCAGAAGATAGGAGTAGACTGGAGAGACAGGAGACTGATCTGGAATTCATACATGGCTCAGAAGGCGCAAGTGAGAGTAGCCAATGGAGAATCAGATTGGGCCACAATAGGGAGGGGAGTTAGGCAGGACTGTCCGTTATCGCTGGTACTATTCAACACATACTCGGAGGAAATGGTGAGAGAGGCTTGGGATGTGCTGGAGGCTGGAGTAAATGTCGGGGGGAAATTGATAAAATCAGTGAGGCTTGCGGATGAGCAAGCGCTAGTCAGCCCGTGGCTTGCAAAAAAATGCTGGATGCGTTGCAGGGACAGTGCGAAAGATACGGGATGAAGATAAACCAGAAGAAAACGAAAGTAATGTGATTTTCAAGAACAAAAAGGGCCAGTTTAACGATAAAAGTAGGAGGTCAGAAGCTAGAGCAGGTAGAGCAATTTAGCTATCTAGGTAGTGTGTTGGAAGAAAAAGGGTATAGCAGCATTGAAATGAGAAGGAGAATTGCATGGGCAAAAGAAGCTTTTACTTGTAGGCGTGAGCTAAAGTGGGTCGAAAGGGAGACAAACGATGAAGTGCTAGAATTGGTAGGAAAGGAAAGAAATTTGATAGATGAAATTATGAGAAGGCAGAAGGCGTGAATGGAAAAGGTAATAAAAGGGGATGGTGTTTTGAAGGGGGTGATTCAGGGAAGAGCGTTGGGTACGCAGGGAAGAGGGAGGAGAAGAACGGGTAGCTTGGATGGAATGATAGGTGGCAGGAGGTATGAGGGACTGAAGAGGGACATCGTGTGAAATTTAGGGGATGGGAAGAATTAAATGTCCATCTAAACCTACCTTCACCAGTAGAATACTAATAATAATAACTACAAACATGCCATCTGGCAGGAAAATGCTATGTTAATTTTGCATTTGCAGATGGTTTGCTGCTTGGCTTATGGGTGCAGTAAACGCCAAAAGGAAGAAATCTGGTGTGGAATCACGGATCTATCTTTTGCGTTATCGCAATCTTTATCATTAACGATTACCCCTTGATTAGCGCAGGGTTAACAATAATCGTCTATAAAATTCGCTCCACTGATTGTAATAAGCAATTTGAAGTGCTGTATGAAAAATGAAGAATGGATATCACGTTTTCTCCAAGATAAGTTTAATCAATAAATAACGATAATGCTAGCGCATGCGTTATGAAGATCCATGATCAAGGCCCAGGTCTTATCTTCCAACAGTAAGTTGCAAAACTGCATAATGGAGAAGTCAATGTAATATTGCATGAAATGCATGCTACATCAAATTAATATTGTATTTGTTACCTACCACATTTCACGTATTTTGGTGCAACCTGAAGTGAACAGTTGATTAATTTTTATAGCCACTGGCAGTAATTATGCTATTTTATGAAAGTAAGTAGCATATTAAGCTACTTTGTTATCCTGTGCCTGTGATATTTGTATTCTCGACAGGAAATAATTGGACAAATTTTATGCTGATCCTACCATGATCCTCCACAAAGTCATAGTAATTATCATAAATAAGTTATTCTGATTCTGATACAGATTGTGATAAGTCTTAAATGTTTAAGACATCTTGTCAGAGTGTGTTAAGTACCAAGATGCTCAGAATCATTTTGAACTGAGGGGGAATCATAAAACGATCTGGGAGATAATGCTGACCAACTCAACCAGATAATATCATTTCTAAAATACACAAATATCATCGACTCTGTATAATATAATAATTTTTTTTGCACCTGAAAGTAAAAGCATCGCAACAAGATAACTGACAATCGCAATAGCATCTTTAGGGATGAAACATCCCGTAACAATGACAACATTTCAATAATAGATCGTGGTGCAAAATGACCTCTGCCATCGACGCACCCTTAATATTAAATCTAATCCAATCCAAGAGGATATTGTGGATATGAGGAGTAAGAAGTGAAGAAAAGTATACATTTCAATTAGATGGAATGAACGTAGGAAAACAAGGCCTTTACATGCCTTCATGCACAGATATTGTCAGTACTATAGGGTTAAAAGTGGGAGAGACAAAGTGACCAAGGACAGTTTGACATTCTATGTTTGTGAAATACATGTTCTTGGTGCAGAGATAATTGCAGGGTAGAGAGTTCTTACAACAGGTAACTTCAATGTGAGTTAAATTATAAAGAGGAGGCTTTTGTAATGTGTTGTTATCTTTGTTGATGAGAAAGTAGAATTCTGATCATCATTTCATAACATTTCACATTAAATAAAAAACATACTTATTAGACTGTTTGACTAAACACCCACTAATGAAATGTGTTGGATATTGGTTTCGGTATACAGATATCTTGCATTTACAGACTGGTACTTTAAGACATTAGTTGTTTTGGTAGCGTTTTTGAATTCTTTAAATGAATATAATAATTTGACCATTGAGAGGTGACATTATACACTTTTTAGAACTGACTATCTCTATAAAAGAAGGAAATCACGATTTTTCCATTCTTAAAATTTTCCACATTTTTGGATATCCCTTAAGTCTTTAGGGATATTTGTACCTGAAAGTAAAAGCATCGCAACAAGATAACTGACAATTGCACTAGCATCTTTAGGGATGAAACATCCCATATCAGGGTGAATCCCCGCCGATTTCACAGAACTTTGACTTTGGCTCAGTGGTGTAATGGTGAGCATTCTGAACCGGATATTAGGAGGTCCGTGGTTCAATTCCCGGCTGAGTCAAATTTTTTTTGTTGTGATCTGGCTTGATTCCATCTTCACCACCTTCCTTGTGTTCGTCCTTTTATGTGTTAAGCCCGTTTCACACGATACTTGGTCCAGCACAAGACCTAGTGTGCTAGTGTGATTGGAACTATACTGGGAGGTTTCACACGATCATCGACCTTGTGCTTGCTATGAATCGGTTATTCCATATGATTCCATACAAATTTAAAAAAAGAGAAGATCGCACAGCGCCAGTAACGTGACTTGATTGGTCGATGGCTACTGGGCTACTAGGTCCTACTAGAAATCTAGTACCGCATCAAGTACGAAATCCAGTAGCTCAGCGAGTATACTAGCTAGCATGCTTGCCAGCCAGTATACTAGTTCTGTTCACACGACACTGGAAAGCTAGCATACTAGCGAGTATACTAGACCTTGTGCTGGATCAAGTATCGTGTGAAACGGGCTTTACCTATCCCTTTTCCTTATTCTATCCTTGGTATATTTTCGCCTCAGAGCGTATATATATATAAAATAATAAATGTCAGGTATTATAGGCTATTGATTATTATAGGTATCAGGTTAATGTCAGGTATTTTATATATATAGCACTTGTCCACATTACTTTTCTCATTATATTTTAGGAAAAAAAATTTTAAAAAATAAAAAAATGTCAATTATATTATGGATTAGTCGATAAAAATTTTCACTTTCTCACCAAAATAATATTTTATTTATCATCAGTCAACAATCCTAGGACAAGTTGTTGCAGCTCTCCACTTAATTCTCATATCAGATAACTTATTTGCATATAACAGACATATGTTGCAGACAAAATATTTCTCTTTCACATCCTTCACTACTTGCTCTACACATGCCATGCAAGGTCTTTCTTTTCCATTCTTCCCATTCATTTGTCTGTCAACGATTGTCTTCATCAGGCGTAATTGTCCCATTTCTTTTATTTCAGCAGACTTCTTCTTTCTTCCACTCTTCTTAGGGCTTCCTCATTATCACTCGGTCAATCCATTTTATCTCCATCATTCTTCAGTAACACCACACTTCAAATGCTTCTTGTCTTTTCTATTCATCACGCATGCCTCACTACCATAAATTAGTATGGTCCAGATCTATGTTAGTAGAATATTTCAAAGCTGCTGCGTGAACGGTGGTGAAATTCACATTGATTGCCATGTGAAAAAAATTCACCTGGATCGGGAATCGAACCACAGATCTCTGGCTTTCCAGGCCAC
Source organism: Platycnemis pennipes (assembly GCA_933228895.1). NCBI lineage: Eukaryota > Metazoa > Arthropoda > Insecta > Odonata > Platycnemididae > Platycnemis > Platycnemis pennipes. The sequence goes on along the minus strand of OW121856.1, from coordinate 71,414,967 downwards.
TGCGCAGGCAACTACACTAACCAGGATCCCCTATTTACACCGCAATTTTAACAAAGTTTAAGGTACTAGATTTTTTTTGTGAATTACGGATTCTGGGTACAGTATTCATACAGCAAGGAGAACTTGCATGCGATTTGGCAGGTTAGGATAGCGCATTGAGTGGTGAAACAGGTGGCGAGCGGGTGCACAGCTACAAGTGGAGTAATATATGAACGGTGGGCAAGGGCCTAGCCACGTTGATACACCGGTTCCCAACAGATCACCGAAGTTAAGCAATTTTGGGCCCGGACAGAGGTTGGATGGGTAGCCCCACTCCATACCTCTACTGTGATGCTTTTGTCCCCTGTCTGCAAGTGGCGGGCAGCTTAAATGTGGGTTGGCACAATGGATCTAAAGAGGTCTAATGCCAGGGGGGGCTCCAGAAGGCCCCCGCCCACCCCTCCAATTTACATTTACATTTAACATATGAACGGTGAGCCCAGTGCTGCACTGAGCCAAGCAAAAGGATGGCAAGAGCACTCTCTACACTGGCCACCATGCAATTTCCAGGGTTTTTCAGAAACTTACAAAAATTCACTTATTTGTTCAGGACAAAAAATTTTCCTGAGTATTCCCGGTTTTCCAGGATGTCGGACACCCTGATAACCGTTGGTGGCCTCCACTCCCCAAGTCACAGCATCTTCATAGGTTGCTGTACCACTTGGAAGGCCTACTTTACCCAAGGATAGACCAATGCCACTTCTCAACCTGTGCCACCACCACTTCTGTTGCTTATCCAACAAGGAATCTTCCTTATATCGCAACTGAACTCTCTACTTAGAAGTTAACTCACATTCCAGCCCAGTGGATTCACTCAGTGGCTTTAAGATCAGCCCCATTGTATTATAGAAGTTAAAAGTAAAAATCAATCGATTAGGAATCCATTCCTGCATCCTAAATGCTGCTTTTAACTCTCCTCTTCAATTAATGGAAGACGTGGATTAAGTAGCAGAAGGTTCATCACGCCTACAAGTAAGTTTTTCTTACCTGTATAGATACTTCGTTACTGGCACAATAACCTGTGGAAACTACTTTTGTTATAGGCTATTACAAATGAGTTGGCAAGTGGGAAAGTAGGACCAGCCAGAGAGAATCTAGCCATTCTCGTCAGCCCCTGCAAATTCTCGTTCAAGAGGGAATAAATTTGCCGAATGGGCAAGGCATGGTAGGATCGAATGCCAGCAAGGTGTTGTCATATGTACCAAAATGCAAGGTTTTACACATGTGCTTCAATGTTGAACTTTGCACATGGATATCATTGGTAATAGCATTATATCTACAGTAAGAAGGAGACTTTTGGAGGGGAAGCTACAGGATTACACACATGGGATCATTAAATGGTAATGCTGGAGCAGGGATAATACTCATTAAGAGCCCCGGAATGCATGTGAAAGGCTTCCTGCAGTACAATGAAAGGATAATAATAATAGTGAAGATCGAGACCAAACTGTATATACCGTAGTGGTGCAGGTTTACATGCCGACGATGGAATACAAAGATGAAGAAGTGGAAGACGTCAACGAAGATATCACATAAGTTATAAAAAAGGTAAGAAGAGAAGAAAACCAAATTATTTTATGAGATTGGAACACTGTCATCAGCTAAAGCCGAGATGAACTAAGAGCAACTTGAAAATATGGATTGGGAAACTGAAACAAAAGAGGAGAAAGATAACTGGAGTTCTGTACAGAACAAAATTTAGTGGTTGGCCACACATTGTTTAAAAATCACAACTGAAAATGCTAGGAGACTGAAGATTTCAAATAGACTACATTGTAGTGAAGCGGAGATTTAGGAACCGCGTGAGGGATTGCAAAAGTTACCCTGGGGCAGACATCGACAGTGACAATAATTTAGTGATGATGAAATGCCATCTTAAATTCAAGAAATTGAAAAAAACAATGAAGAACATACGGTAAAATAACATGTAAATTGGAAGGGTGGGCAGGGGCCTTCTGGAGCCCCCCTGGCACTTAGACCTCTTTAGATCCATTGTGCCAACCCACGTTTAACCTGCCCGCCACTTGCAGACACGGGACAAGAGCACCACGGTAGAGGTATGAAGTAGGCTACCCATCCAACCTCTGTCCGGGCCCAACATTGCTTAATTTTGGTGATCTGACGGGAAGAGAACATACAGTAAGTAGAAAAACTCAAACATCAGCTGGCATTTCAAACAGCAGTGGGAAACAACATACGAGAGGACCTGACTGAGAAATCAGAGGGAGAGCATAGGGAAAACATTAAAAATGTACTACAAAAAGCTGCAAAAGAAGTTCTTGGGAGAAGAAAAGTTGTCAGGAAGAAGTGATGGATCACAAAGGAAGTCTTGGACCTGATTGAAGAAAGAAGCAAGTACAAGAATGCAAAAACTGAAGAAGGGCAGCTATGTAACAAAAATAAAGAATTAAACAAGTAGCAAAGCCAGGAAAGCTAGAGAAATGTGGACGAAGGAGTTATGCGAAGACGCACAAAACAAGCTTGCACATGGAAAGGTGGAAGCTGCCTATAGGATAGTGAGGAACCACTTCAAGGAATATAGCACAAGATGAAATTCCATGCTGCATATCTTCTCTCATGCAAAAATGCATGAGAGAAGACAATAACCCATCTTTATGAAACCCTCTGCTACATATGCATTATTTGCATTATTTCATTTGTTGCCGATTGTGGTGCATCAAAAATGAAATGCGTGAATAGTAGTGCATTCACCTCCCACATATGCCAGTATCTCCTTATCATTTTCCGCATGTAACTCCGTGTATCATATAGACCTTGGGCAATGTGGAAAACTTAGTTAATGCCATTATTTATCCTGACTATTTTTTGTTTTACCTGTTACCAGCATTCTCATAATGTCCACGGTTCTCTTTTAATTAAAGTTTACGTGTGACGGCACATACCATGCTCACTGTCATGCACCTGGAATTATGGTAGTTCAAATTCTCTGTGAACCCTACCTCGTCCTTTAAGGCGAGCAATCCTAGCTCAGCTTTCCATGAAGGGGATGTCCGCACCAAAATCTAGCAACATGGAAGGGTTGAGTGAGGGTGAGTGATGCCGTTAGGAAATTTGGATGGGTTCAGTTGGTAGGGGTAAGGATTATGATGGCCGGGGAGTTAGGGTTTACGGTGCGTGGGGGGAAAAGGAAAAGTGGAGAGGGAAGGTCCTGGTTGCAGGCAAATCTATTAAGAGGCCTGCAAATGGGTGCCAAATCCGGGAGACCCTTGCCCACCCATGCCAGACGTCCTCACCCGCGTTCGCCTCCGCCCAGGTGACGTAGATGCCCAACCGTACCCATTCACCCCGGATGCCCGCATACTAGGCGGGTGCCCAGGTTGCTCGCCCAAACTGAGGGGAGGGGTGGTAAAAGAGAGAGCGAAAAATATTGCAAACGGCTAATACCCTTGAGAAAGATGTGCGGCGGTGACAATCTTAGGGCGGTCGCCCAAACTCGAGGCAGTCACCCGCCCAGTTTGCTGGGCGGGTGACTGCCTCGATGGTGATGGTGACTGCCCAGCCGACGGGCGACCACCTATACTCAGCAAGTTCTCCATTGGGTCACATTCATGATACTTCAGAAAAGTCCGTCAAATGTCTTCGGGTTCTCTCTCTTTATCTCTCACACACAGGCAGGCGACCCTCGCCCTTATTTTGCGCCCGTGTGCAGGCCTCTAGTGTCTTTATTTCTCTTGATGAGCTTGAAGGAGGGGAGGGGTTGGGAGGATGGCGTCATGGAATGTCAGAGAGGTTCTTTCTTCTTCTTCTGAGCTACCCTGGGGGCGCGTAGTGGTGGCTGATTGGAACATCTATGGGTGTTGAGTAGAATGGGGAGGGCATCTCACACTCTGACACCTCTAGACCATCCCCTTTGCTTCCCTCCCATCACCCCAATATCCCTTGAAAGGTCCACCCGTGACCACCTGCACGTGCCCTCCAGGGTTGCCCAGAAGAAAAAGAAGGAACGTCATAGACGTTCCGCGACGCTATTCCCCCACCCCCTTCTCACTTCCCCCTTCACGCTCAGTAAGACAGATAAAGATACACCCGCAACTGGGATCTTTTCTCTCCACAACCCCCCCACGCACTGCAAACCCAAACTTCCGGCCGTCATATAATCCTTGAGGAGACGATGCGGAAAATATGCCGAAGTAGAAAAGAAACAATATTACCTCCCAAGATCATTTATTCCATTGACGATAGACGCCACAAGTAATAACCTGTGAATCATTTTTTTCTGGAAACGGGCTTAGTTCCCTGCTTTTTTTATAGCTATGATTGGCGATAGAAGATAGAAGACAACTAAAGCACGAATGGGCCAGCTGCCATCATAACAGCGTAGATGTTTGAAGAAAATGTCTATTTTTAGCGTACATACTACATTCCCGTCTCTACTGACTATTCCAAAAATAAAATTCTAATTACGAAACGTTCAACTTTTGTTTTCTATATGTTTTCGATACTGGGACGAAATTTGGCCAACACTACGATTACAGACTTAAAAGCATTGACATAGTAGGTACTTATTTTACAATCTTTTAAAACATGCGTCTCTTAAGAATACTTTCATGAATGACCACAAAAGAAATACAATGTTGCCGAAGAGAACAAAAGTTAGAGAAAACAAAGATAAAAATTTTGTAAGACCTTTTTAAAATGCTTGAAATTACGAAGTGCCGAATTCCCAGTCCCGCTGACTTCATATTATCGAGAGTTTACTGTAGTCAGTAGAATAGCCCAGGCAAAGAGGGTATTCTATCAATAGAATAATCTACTTACAGCTGGAGTGTTTCTCTATGGCAGTGAGGCATGGACGATGACAGCAGTGGAGAAGAAAAGGGTTGTACCACATTGGAAATGTGGTACAACAGAAGAATGATGAAGAGTAATTGGATCGCCCGTGTTAGTAACAAGGAAGCCCTACGAGGAGTAGGAGAAAAGAGAAGTCTTCTGAATACCTGAAGAAGACGGGACAACTTAATGAACCACATCATGAGACATGACTGATGAAGACAATCGTCGAAGGACAAGTGGATGGAAAAAATGGCAAACAAGGCCTCATGTGTGATATATAGAATAAGTGATGAAGGATTTGAAAGAGAAGAAATATGTAAATATGAAGATACTATCTGATAGAAGAATTCTGTGGAGAGCTGAGTCAAACCAATCTCAGGATTGTGGACTAATGACGAGCATTATATCTATGAACAGAAGTAAATTGTATGGTGAATAATTAAAAAAAAATTAGCTTTGTAATTTAACATCAAACACATCCAACACACAACGTAATACATTTTATAATGGCCGAGCTAAGTTGGAATCATATTCCTCTTTATCCACCTTCTCGCCTTCATCTTCTTCATCCTCATCCTTGGTACAGTTATCATTGAGTTGCACAGTGCTGGGCAGAAGAATGCCATCCTCATTGTTCAGCAAATGCTGCTCATGTTGAGATTGGGGACAATACTAAACCACAAGACCACTTAAGGTGTTATGAGTACAATAAGCACCACTGGCACAAAGCACTGATGACACGATAAGCACATTGATACCTACTGTAATTATACAGGAAGCAAAGAGCAGATCTTTACATGGCAAAAGCCAGAGTAAGACTGAGCTCCCCGGAAAAGGAATTTCCCCACCTGCACCTTAAAGGTGCACCTCAAGACCACATGAAAGGCTTCAAGCTCCTCCTCTCTGCTGGCTCTGCCTTCCCACCCGCAAACTCATTTGAAATAAACTATAACATGAGTAATGGCACTTAATAAGTAATATCAATAAATAAATTAAACAGATTTAGGCCTTACTTGGTGGTAATTCTTCAAGCTATAAAGAAAAAACTTTAAGTAATATGACCCATATAGTTTACAACTACGTGGATCATACAACTCCACAAGTTTTTTCTTTATAGAATAAATACATTTGTTGAAACAGAAACCTTAGCTGTACTGTACTTTTGGATAAAATGTGGTTTCAGGACTGTAACTGGGGCTTTCTAAAATTAAACTGACAAATCTGAAACACAGAGATACAGTCAAAATACCATTCAAAAAAAAGGTGTGGCATTAAATTAGACTTACAAATACTATTATAATTTTAAAACATAAAAGTTAACTTACCTGTTTCCTCGAAATAGGCTGACCCCTAAAACATCTTGAAGGACCTGGCGTAGGGTATGCCAGGAGACAGAACTAAAGAAATGTGACGTGAGGTCAGGCAGTGTCATCAAAAGCTCAGAGTAAATATAAGGCTTGGCATTTATGCAAGGCACCAACTGCCCTTCAACATAAGCTTTTGACACTTTGTACGGCATATGCTGTCCAGTCACTTGTGTCTCTTGGATTTGAATGAGTTTGTACGCCGCCGGGTCGTGTCGTGACAAGTCCCCATTGCTCCCCCCACCAGCATGCACACTCGTTGAGCCACCTCGCACATTCCCCAGGCTTTGGTTGTTCTGCTGCTGGACTCGGCTGTGCATCACCTGCTGGCGCAGCTGTTGCAACTGTTGTTGGTGTTGCTGCTGCTGATGATGTTGTTGCTGCTGATGATGCTGTTGTTGTTGTTGTTGTTGTTGTTGTTGCTGCTGCTGGTGTTGTTGTTGTTGTTGTTGCTGCTGCTGGTGTTGTTGTTGTTGTTGTTGCTGCTGCTGCTGCTGCTGTTGCTGCCTCTGCTGCTGTTGTTGGTGATGCTGTGGCTGTTGTGGCTGCCTTTGTTGATGGTGCTGCTGCTGCTGCTGTTGTGGCCTCTGCACCTGGGAGGCCTGTGGTGGGTGTTGCAACTGGTGTGCTTGTTGCTGAAGCCTCTGGGTGTGGTGTTGTGATTGCATCTGAGCATGCTGTTGTGACCGGTGAGGTGATCTAGGGGGGGAGGAAAGATCTATAACCTCAGAAGAAGTACTGTAACCATACTGAGTATTAGTCTGCGGCATAGCTTGGGACACCTGGGGAATATGAGGATTCACAGATGGGACAAGAGGGGGAGGATATTTGGCACTTGATGAGAGTGGCTCCCTTGCCATTGCTCTTGTCACAGTAGCACTGGAAGCAGTTGTGGAGGATTGCATGAGATTAGGTGCATTTGAAGATGGTATCTGCTGCCGACTGTCCACAATCCCGTGAACTGAACTGTGTGACATGCTTGGTAGCGTAGCAGATGAAGCATATGTTGTTGCAGACCTAACAAAAATAAAAGTTTATTTCCTATTATTACACTGCTTACAACAAATTTACCTAGAAAACGTGCAAATTCTTGACCTTTCACCACTTTGTGCCCTGATAACTAGTTGGGGAGTTAGGTTGACACTATGGCACAAGGAGATAAAGGTTCTACTAGCTACATTACTATTTAATCTGTACAAATCCTTCAGTTGACACTGATTAATGCTTTAAACTACAGTGATTAAAGTACTTTAATAAGCATCTATTTATGTATTAGTGGATGACCTAGAATTGGAAGAATACACACAATAATCACACTACTTCACGACAAGTAACTGGATCATAAGAAGGATTGAGTAAAATACAAAATGAGTTGATTTTGTGTCCATATCATTAAAAGAAGAAGGATTGAGAGATATTAGCATCTTATTGAGGTTGGATGCCGATTTTGGAGATGGAATAGCAAAATGAGACCAGGGTCCACATGCATAATTTAAGTTTTGCTCCATGCCTTATTTTTTTTATTCCACCAATTAAAAATCATCCCTGGGCAATGCAAAGCAAATAGGAACTCGAGAAGCATTGGAAAGTTACTAAAATGCATCCACCAATAATGAAAAAAAACGGGATCATTCAACAACAGTTCATCCAGGCCATGACACCCACCGACTCACATTTCCATGAAACTTGGCATAATTTATCTTTTCATGTAGATAAGAAAGGAGGCAAAGTTTTTCTTCTCTATCTCAACTCGTTTTGTTTTTACACAGGGTGGTGATCGTCGAGCGTGAAAGGTGGAGAGGGGAGGATGACTCTTCTTACTGTCTCATGAATGGGGGTATGGGAATCGAAGATGATCTTACGTAAGATTTTGTTTACATGTGTGATCGTATTTGTAATACCATTCTAATAATCATCATCTCGTATTTTTATAACTGCAAGCAACGTATTTACCACGAGCTAGTATGCTCCACCTGCCTCTAGATCTGAGTCTGAGAAGTTAAAAAAACACGAGGTAAAATTTTCCGAACAACATAGCCTCGGATTGCTTATGATGAGCGGAATGCATGTGATTATAAATTTTAACACTACTAGGCAAATATCGCATTCAGGATGTACAAAAGGGATACATTGTGCGCCTGATTCACAAATAAGTAACTAAAAGACACAACTAATAAGATTCACAACTGAATGTTCCAAGAATTGATGGGGCTTATTCCATGCACATCAGCGACGGATATTAGTTTCAGTTGGTGAAATAAAGGGCGGGAAAGACTGGCCGATAAACGTAATGGTACATAAATAACGAGGATTTCAATTTGTTTCTCCCTGACCGTCACTAGAATTCCCTGACTTCTCCCTGACAATGACTTCCCTGACTTCTCTCTGACTTTTCCAGAAATGCAAAATTCCCTGACAATTCCAGGTTTTCCCGGTTTTCCCTGATGATCGTCACCCTGTGTAAAAACAAAACGTGTTGAGATAGAGAAGAAAAACTTGGGATCCTTTCTTATCCACATGAAAAGATAAATTATGTCAAGTTTCATCGAAATCTGAGTCTGTGGGTGTCAAAACTTCATTTTTCTGGATGACCCAACGATCAATAAATAATATAAAAGAAATTGTACTACACAGACTTAATGTAAAGTCAGTTGCATAAGTTCCATTAGAAAAAACTCATTTGCCTTCAAGGCGAATGATTTTTTCTCCATGGAACTTCTGCTATTGTACAATTTCAGCAGGTAACACCATTATGGTTCTCGCAGTTCGCAGTCCTTCAATTTGTAAAGTCAGTTGCCAACTTACGACCTATTTGACATTTGAAGGTTCAACTCCCGATTGACTGTCCAGCAGGGGTGTGAAATGTGCTGATCATTCAGATAACATTTCCAAATAATGTTCTGAATGATGTCAAGGGTCACTCACTCACTCTTACCAGAACCCATGGTCAACCCGAAGGATGGTTTGATAGGTGAGGGTACAGCTTATTACTAACAAGGAGACATCGCGAGAGTGATGTTCGGGATCCGAATGCCGATGTTATTTTATGAAACTAAACAGGAAATGTAGAAAAAGTGTCACGGCTTTCTCTCCCATAGGCCCGGGTTCGAGAGATAAATGCCAGTAAAGATTTTGCGCGGAATGACTATCTGCGAGTAGAGGCTTAATTATTAACATCCGGCGTGGCCGAGTGCGTTGAGGCGCTCGGTCGTTGGTTTTTGCCCCGGGCGCCCTGGGTTCGAGTCCCGGTGAAGTCAATTTTTTTTCTTTCTTATAATTTAAGGAATCAATGATACAACCCATCCCCATTCATTGAAGTCAGTTACATTAGTATTTTTTCTATTTCCAACTCATTTAATGGATTTTTAACGGACCGAGGACTTACGACGCGAATTAAGGGATTTTATTTTCCCATTACAGGCTCACATGCCGTCCGACGCATTAGATTTGGATTTATAAGATCCGTGAATACTTCTATGAATACCAAGGGTTTCAATTGTTCGCTGGACTACCTCAAAACCGTAAAGAATGAACTAGATGCTTATTACACTGCGACGGTTGCCCTCGTAAATTCCTCGGAACCGCCCTGGAATTTTCACTTTTATCACTTAATTTTTCCTAAAATAGTGAGTATGATTTCGGCAGAAAATAGAAGGGCGTGTGAAACATATTTAAAATGATTTTCTCACGGAAAAACATATTTTATTGATGTGAATCCTCTATCGTGGGCGAAGACAATATAACTGCACGTGAAATTCCTGGTAATGCGTTCTTCTACGCCCCTCCCTCAACCCTTTCATATATTTTTATTCCAACTCTTTCTTGTAACCAAATAAACACAACTGGCTATCCTCACATTCAGTTACTAACCCTAGCCAGTTTCCCCCTTGTACCCTTTAGGGGCCCGTCAAATACAATGACCCTGCGTTCCAGTAGTCTGCTCAAAGCGGTCTCGAAGTCTTCTTTGTCTATCTTTCGCACCCGTCTTCACACGGTTGGCCCTGGTGCCTCATTGAGGGATTAGCGAGGGTCAGCTGTGGAGGAAAGGTTGCTGGGGGCGGAACTCTTTGAAGGGCGCAAGAAAGGAGACAGGGTGGATGGAAGGACATTCTGCAGTAAGGAGGAGGGAGAATTTGTTTGAAAGACAGTGGGTGGGCTGTGGAGAAAATTTAATGGGGGAAAACCCGGTGGAAATGATATTATGAATAATAGAATGTAGGAGTCGGAAAATCCCGGTTTGAGACACCGTTTTGAGTGCTGGGAAGGGGTGTTCTCTACATACAGCAACGCGTGGTAGCTGTATTGGGCCGTCTATTTTGCCAGTTTCAATCCAGCTCTTGATCAGTGCAGGCAAAGTGAAGCGTAGCTTAAGTTTCCTGCAGCAAGTCTTGTGCATTATTTAGTTTCCTCCTATCTGCGGCGTTGTGTCGGGATTTCTCGGAAGCTAAATAAAGAGTGTCCGAGAAGTATGTCCGTCGTTCAGTGACGGATCCTCATTGTCACACAATGATAATGACACTTCTCCATCGGTGTTGTCACCATCCCAAGAAGACATCACTGGTGCTGTGCGTTGCCCACGATAGAGGATTCACATCAATAAAATATGTTTTTCCGTGAGAAAATCGTTTTAAATATGTTTCACATGCCCTTCTATTTTCTGCCGATATCATGCTCACTATTTTAGGAAAAATTAAGTGATAAAAGTGAAAATTCCAGGGCGGTTCCGAGGAATTTACGAGGGCAACCGTCGCAGTGTAATAAGCATCTAGTTCATTCTTTACGGTCTTGAGGTAGTCCAGCGAACTATTGAAGCCCTTGGTATTCATAGAAGTATTCACGGATCTTAGAAATCCAAACCTAATGCGTCGAGCGGCATGTGAGCTTGTAATGGGAAAATAAAATCCCTTAATTCGCGTCGTAAGTCCTCGGTCCATTAAAAATCCATTAAATGCGTTGGAAATAGAAAAACTACTAATGTAACGGACTTCAATGAATGGGGATGGGTTGTATCATTGATTCCTTAAATTATAAGAAAGAAAAAAAATTGACTTCACCGGGACTCGAACCCAGGGCGCCCGGGGCAAAAACCAACGACCGAGCGCCTCAACGCACTCGGCCACGCCGGATGTTAATAATTAAGCCTCTACTCGCAGATAGTCATTCCGCGCAAAATCTTTACTGGCATTTATCTCTCGAACCCGGGCCTATGGGAGAGAAAGCCGTGACACTTTTTCTACATTTCCTGTATAGTTTCAGAAAATAACATCGGCATTCGGATCCCGAACATCACTCTCGCGATGTCTCCTTGTAAGCCATAGGCATGTGAAATTCACATATTCGGGATAGGGGAGCCAGTTCCCTTCCCTGAGAAACTGTGATTTCCCACAAGTTCCGGAAGACAGAAATTCGTACGGCAAGGACTTTAGTTGGAGTTGTACAGAAAGGCTATACCCAGATTTAAACCCAAAACCCGCCCATCCGTAGCCCAGCCCTATACCCAGTAGGACACCACAACCCCATGAAAAGGGTATAAAATAATTTAGAGGAAACAATAAAAATAAAATACTGTCAATAATATATTTTTTCTACCATACTGAAACAGGATGGCATACATAGCAAGGTATTTATATCAAATTCTATAACCAGTCATGAATATTTAACGTACATCCAAATTGACTTACGGCTGCGCTGTTGGAACCAATTGTTTGTGTGTAAACAACTGACTGTATTTTAATGTTGAAACAACTCATGTGCATTGGTAGCAAGTAACAATTTCACCAACCATTTCATTGCATCACAATTTTGCACTTAAGCCATTATGAAATCTAAATACGGTAGAACCTCATATATGCATTATCAGAATTTACGTTTTCCCACGATTTATGTTTTTATCAGGTCCCATCCAAATTTCTATACCACCAACATACGTGGAACCCTGTGCTTACATCATGACTTTTCCGTTTTCCTGTTGTTTGTGTTAGATGAGGATAGATAGAAAAAATAGAAAAAAAATAGAAAAAAATGTGATAGATAGAAAAAACAAAATTCCCTTCTATGACATTTAGCCTTACATACCAGTCTATATAAAATAATTTTTTACCTCACTTCATGCATATACACTTCAAAAACAGAGAGAGCAGTAATGTGCTCTGTTTTACGGAAGAATTTGAACTTAGCGGCATAGAGGGGTAGTGCACAGCACCATTAGAGATGGAGAGATGAAATATTTACACTCGCAATCCTTTGCCGGGAAATGATTCGTACTATGAAAGGAATTCATATAGAACGCAATTTATAATTTAGGAACACCTGCAGGAGATTATGTCGTCAAATTGTAACAAGGTCATATAGTGAAGAGTGAAAATGAATTTTTACCCAGACATTATGAAATGTTAAAAATACATTAGCTTAACTGACAGGGGATCATTCGTCAGACCATTGCGTTTCCTTGATTCAACAGTTTTACATCAGGTTACTACAAAACAAAACTTGTTTTATCATGTGAAAACCACATTGAATACATAAAATTATTTTGTTGTAAAATTTGAATTTGGATGCTTGCACTGGCCGACCAGCAAAGTAGCTCAATATTCTCATGTTTTATGTTGTCCTTAATTACTCCTGAGCATAAATTTATTATACTTGGAAATGGGAACAATTACAATATTTTCAGATAACGAGGACTTTCGGGTTTCTTCCGTGTTGGTTCATCCCTCTAGATGACAGTTTCGTTGGCACTCCAGACGGCATCTTCAGGTCCAAAGATTGCATCCTTCAACTTTCCTATAACTTCATTCCATATACTTCCTATATCTTCACACTACAGTAGAACCTCGGATATATGACCCTCTTTTATACGACGACCTCATTTATGTGTTTTTTTGGTCCTGTAAATAACCCCATAAGACCCCAGGTGTTTTCAACCTCCCACATGAAACTTTTCATTCATATGATGAACTCAGTTATGAACCATTTTTTTCCAGTCCTTTGGTAGGAAAGTCCTCACTTATACGACTTTTCAGTGACTGACCTATGGAAAGACGTCTAATTTGAGTTTTTGTCAATGACTATTATCAGTCTCGTATTTTCATTTATGCACTATGTCAATAATTTGTAAGAAATATGACTTTTTCCCCATTACCCTGGTATCGCGAGAAAAAAAGGTACGCAGAATGTCACGTGGGTAGCCTACATTCACCGACATCAGGCAGACGAGAGCTGCGCGAAGTTTGATCCCTATCGCAATTTAATTTTTTCTTTCTCATTGCATCGAAAATGTTATTTTTTAATTTCAAACCCTTACATCTGTATACTCACATATTTGTACTTATATTGTTAAATTACTTTACGAATGTTACACTAAAAAATTAAGGAAGGTCGGGTCGGTTCTAAAGATCCACAGATCTTTCATTTCCAGCTTAAATCAAATCCGAAGTGTGTAAATTTGGACCCCAATCGAAGATTTTTAAATTTGGCAGCTTAGCAATCCAAGTGTCCCATGGATGAACATATTTACGGTAGATACTGACAATGAGAGGATTTGTAACTCCCGTCATGAAATGAGATGAAAATTTTGTCCATTCAATGGAACAAAATAAAGAAATATATGTCTTAGCTTTTTTCTCCCCAGGCCCGAGGGTGCGGGAAAAAAAAAGCAGAATGTCACGAGGGTGGCCTACATTCACCATACTCGCATGAACCATGAAAATGAGAGCCAGTCGTGAGTTCGTTCCTTAACACTGCCTAGGAAAACAGTCCATGCTGTATCCCTAGGGTAATTCAAGCAGGCATTTAAAAAAAGTAGATTATCAGGAATTTCACGTCAGTTTATGTGTCAATATATATAATATAAAATTAATAAAATTTGGAATTAGTGAAAGTGATTGGAAAAATATTTTATTACAGAATTATCTAAACTAACCCTGCATCTAAACATGCAACTGCAACCATGAAACAAAAAAGACCAACTTGGACATTTGAAAAGGGTTTCATGTTCCCTTACTATGAAACCTCTGTTATGAAACTTCCTCGCTTATGAAATTTTTTTTGGTATCCACTGAAAGTTTCATAGGTGAGGTTCTACTGTATATATTTCCTAGGTCAAATTTCCTATACTTCAGACCTGAAGATGTCATCTGGAATGCCTGCGAAACTGTCATCCAGTAGGATGAACCAACGTGGAAAAAAACCAGACCCCTCGCTCATCTTCTAATCATTGAAGAAGCCTTTGCAGCAATTATAATATTGTCAATTTAGGCGTAAATAAAAATTTTGGATTCTCATGATGCGACTTGCACTGATATAGCGAAACATCTAAGACAATCTAAGGTCTCTACAATGGATACAATTATGAAAAATCATGCTGAGATTTAGAAACATGCTAGCTAGTGCCGACACTGGTTGAAAAAAATAAAATGTCGAGAAATAATCGTATGAAGAGATACCAACTTAAAAAGTGGTTTTTAAGTTCTAGATCATCAAATATTGCCGTGAATGGCTTGGTCATAGTAGAAAAGGCATTGCACAATGTATAAGTTTTAGAATTATGGATTGGACAACATCCAATGGTTGGTTGAAACATTGGTAGAAATGTATCGTACAAAAATAAATCAAGATAGCTCTATACTTTAAAAAATAACTAATAAAATTGCTCTAATTTAGTTCATCAGTGTTTCTTACCAATATTTTAACTCTATATTGTTAAAGAATGTAAGTAATATTGAAAATTGTCCTTTTCCAGCTGTTTGCATTTTCCCATCATTTACACTTTTTTCTAGTGGTCCCAAGAATAGTAAATAATGGGTTTTACCGTAATAATGTAATATTATATCAGGAGTAAACACATCTTATTTACTCTATCACTGTGAAAATCAAATATAGTCACCTAAATTTGTTTTACACCGGAACTCACTGATCGACTTTTCTCCATGGTCTCGAAAAAACATGTTTTTAACACATTCTAATCCACTGAAATCTCTTCTTCTGGGAACAAGCATTGGAAAGACCTGTGCTGCCACTTATGTGCAGAAATAAGGAGTTATACAAAATGATTCGCTGTAGTGCAGTGTCACCTGAAGCTAAATGACACTTCATAGAGAACTGTGCTGAAAATGAAATCTGCGGCGAATGGGTTGTCAAATTGCAATGAAATTTATGGGTTGCATTTATGAGTCGATGAGTCTTAGCATCAGGATATATTGCTGACATAATAGCTCACACGATGAATCCTCCATTTCCTCTTTTCAATACCAAATAACACAATTAAAGGAACACCACACTCGAATTCTAGATTTGAAAGTCAAAATTTTGGCTAATCTATAATTTTAAAATTTCCCATATAGGTCACTACTTCACAGTAGTTGTTTTCTGGATATAGATGACCCTACATTCAATAATGCCTGCATGGCAAAACTCCAAGAAACTCAATGCTACAAAGTTTGATTATAGTGGGCAATCTGAAAATTGTAGGATATTTCAAGCCTGCTGCGTGAACGGCAGTGAAATTCACATTAATGGCCATGCGAAAAAATTCACCTGGACCGGGAATCAAACCACGGACCTTTGGCTTTCCAGGCCACTGTGCAGACCACTATGCTACCCAGGATCCCTAATTCGCATGGCAATTTAACCGGGAGGCTACCCAGGATCCCTAATTCCCGGTTAAATTGCCATGCGAATTAGGGATCCTGGGTAGCGTAGTGGTCTGCACAGTGGCCCGGAAAGCCAAAGGTCCGTGGTTCAATTCCCGGTCCAGGTGAATTTTTTCGCACGGCAATTAATTTGAATCTGAAAATTGTTTTATTGGTACGTTGCAGCTCTCCACTGAATCCTCATATCATCTAATCTATTCATACTTGCTACATTTAATTTATTGTAGGCCTTTCTATGCTATTCTTACCATGAAAAATTTCGATTTTCAGCGGCATTGATGTAATTTATAAAGAGGATGGTGGAAACCCAAAACTTAGTCCCAAGGCACAATAGACACAGTGAGTAAGCCTAAAGAGGAGATTGTTAGGTCACTTCATCATGCCGTGACCAATTCAAGTTCCGAAGATGATGGGCTTTAAATGGAAGTTACACCACAACAACCTTACATTAACTTTTGTCATAAGTCTTCCAATGATTGCCAAACTCTCCAATTGCATCTAATCTTAATGTCTAAGAAAGAAAAAGATTAACATATTAGACTTCATTCTGCAAAAGTAGAAATAAGATGAATCAATATGTGTTGACATTTTCTGGGTGAATTAATTACAACTAAAATTTCTCACTTAAAATCAAAGTTTTAAGAGCCTTCATTTGTTTTCATAAAAAATGAGAGCAAATTAGTTTTTTCTGTGCACGATGACACCTTCACATTAAAAGTAATGGACATAAAATGTATCAACAAAACTAATAGTATTACAAGTACACATACCCTAAAAGCATACCAGGGGGTAAAAAACTACCTAAGGTTTGGAAATGTATTAAAAATGAGAACACTTTATCACTTGACAATAAATATATTCAACAAAATGGAATTATGATGCAAGCTATTGGCAAAATTAAGGAAGGGATATGATTACTGTTGGCATAATTTGTCACAGAACATCTGCTGAAACAATGTCCTCATGACGGCTCACAAACCCACAAGATATAAAAAATATATTTAACTGAGTGTAACCAAAAAGTGTCCAGTGAGACAATCCTTTATAATGAAAAAGATAAAACCAAATTATATTGCCTTGGATACACTGATTTCTATTCACCAGATGGTCAGAAGTTTTTTTCCTTCCAAAGAATAAATTATTTCAGCAATATTTTAAAATATCATAAAAAATTTCACCAAACGACCATTCATCTCAAAGAAGGCTAAAGACGTTGTTCAGTAGCAAGAGTATCAATGATTAATATAAGGTTTTGCTGAGTCACCCATGATCTAGAACATTTAATAGAAAAAAATAAATAAATAACATGAAAGAAAAAATCATGAATACCGAATTGTGAAAAGAGAGTAAAAATTAACATACTTTTCTTCACCGGATTATTATCCTGCTTCTGAAGGAGAAAGAAACGAAGAGGTTGTTGTCCGCAAAGGAAATGTAAAGAAGAAATTAGACATCTCATAGATAACTGCAAACAAAATAAAATTAATGGTAAGGGGAATAAGGTCACTGTGAAGTTATGAGAAAAAACAGCAACTTGGACCCTAAGAAATAATGAAACCTGATGATACTGCATTAATCATCAATGCATGTTAATAGAAGAGTTCCTCCGCATAAGCAACCCAAATGGTCCTTACAACAGTGGATCAGGAGAAATTTCATCCTGGATATTACAAAGAGATGAGAAGTGTATAACCAGTTATGATACTTTTTACAGGATACTGGAATGGCTAATGACCACACTGTGTCAATACTGTGCCAATATTTTTGGTAACACTGCCAAATTGTGCAAGGGTAAGAAACTATTTCACCTACATGACAGCAAAGAGCATGCGTTAAGAAAATATTTGGAAAAAAGAGTAAAATAAAGAGTTATGTACAAATCTAGTGATTATAGGTAACCGCTTCCAAAGAGGGCAATGGACAGGTTATTACAGACCAGTGATTATGAAGAACCAATGTGCATTATCATTACCTAAATGAAGAGTGTTTTAATAACAAATGAAAGTAGATAATTCACTGATGGAGGAACTTAATTGAGTGTTCTGATGTGCTAGGATATGAAGATAGGCATAATTCTATAGGGGGAAAATTCCTAATATGAGAATAAAGAATGAGACCATTCCAAGCAACTCAAAGAGGATCTGGGTACAGCATTAGCTAGCTAGCTAGTAGAACTAAAGCCACTTTTTCGCCACCTGCTACTGCAACAATAACTGCTCCTGTGTTGACTGAGTGACTGCGTTAAAGAACCAGACCTATCTCCCACTTGAACCTCACTTTCTCAATGAAGCATTTTAAAAAACTTTGTACATTTCAGTCCCTAGAAAACTTGCACCATGACAGACTGCTTTTCGACCTCTTCCACACCTACTGAATGCTTAGGGTTTTCTCAATGAGACAAAACCCTCCTCTACTTTCCTTTCCATGCAAAAGAGTTGTTAAGATAGGAATTTTTAAAACACATACAGTGGGTTTCCTTATATCCTTCCTGGAAATTCAGAATACTGGGATTAAAGACAATACCAAACAAACGTAAATGACCTCCTTATGTTTACATAAAGGGTGAGTAATATGCTTTGTAGTGGCAATGATCCTCTGCCACTTTCTTCTTCCTCAATACAAGGGATTGGTATTGGTAACCATACTATTCAGCGAGCAATGCATCCACACTCTGAAATATTGGTGGAAAGCATCTGAAGATTCGGAATAAAATAGTATACCCCAAAGAGTCCTAAAGACTGAACTTGTGAATGATGGCCCCCAGTCCACAATTTCATTGGTAGTTACAATGCGAAAATATACAGGGGAGAACTAGAAATGCTGAACATAGGTATTGTTGAGGAAACTCTGAAATGAGTGTGTATCACTATTCTCACACACTATGGTATGCCATGGAAGGATGGGGTCACGATTGACTGAATACACTGAAATCAGCCTCAAAGGTCATTTATTCTAGGGATTAAGATTCTCTTACAGCTGGAAATACAAACGCAGAAGTAAGGAAACAATTCAACAGAACATACATCTGGAGCATGTTTCTTTATGCATCTTAGTCCATAAGATGCCAACTCGGGTTTAAATTGTTGATGGAAAAGTGCCAGATAAGTAAAAAATGACAACGGTGACGAATCAGGGGAGAGTTCTGTAGGAGGAATTAATTATCGATCATAAACACAATGCTTGAACATCATCCCAGGTATAGGTACACTTGAAAAAGGCAAGGAGACACAAGGAGATAGGCAAAGATTTAGAAACAGCCTGAAGGACTATGAAACACAGATTCCCAGGTTCAGATGCAAACTCCAAACATAACTAGGAGGTGATGACATGTGAGGTGAGATTTAAAAAGGTTAAAAATATGAAAGAAAATAAAGATGAGGGATGTATAGGGCCCTGATTGGAAGAAAGTGGAGGGAAAATCAGAAGTTGGTATACAGATGCATGAAAGAAGAGAAAAAGAGGATTGGATGAGGAAGGGTTGGTAAATAATAAAGATGGAGCTGAGAAAACACTCGTAACAGTAGATGCTAAGAGGATCACAAAACCATTGGTAACAGCAGAAATAATGGGAAAAAATGAGAAAAGAAGGAAAATGTAAACAGAGCTAGGTATAAGGTGATATAAAGAAATAAACAATAGACTTAGGAGTGAAACAAAGAGAGCAAGAGGAAAGTGGTGTAGTTGGCTACGTGAGGTGATGGAGAGGCTTCAGAGAGAAGGAGAAATATGCTCCATGTACTCAAGAGGAGAGAGTACTGACATGTACCAAGAAATGGAAAATGATACTGCACATCAAGAACAGAATGGGAGATTTAGCAATGGAACCAGAAGAGATTCACAGCTGGTGGAAGGAATATAGCGGAATTCCAATTTAACACGTTCACTGCGGCGTGACCCACCGGTGGGTCACGCAGATGCGACTAGTGCCGCGGCCATAAAATTCTTTGAATTGTCATAACTTGCGAGGAGTATTGTGAGAGTAGGAATCGAGAACTTCTCAAGTGACTTCACCCAGAGGTTAGTCACAGTTCAAATAATAGACTACTATGTGACACTTAGTGTGAACCACCAGTGGGTCACGCCGCCCCTTCTGAAACTTTTTTCAGCGTGAGCGGTGTGGCCCACCAGTGGGTCACGAACAAATTTACATGTTAGCGTATTATATCCAAAATATGTTTATTTTTTGTTTTTTTTTTCAAGTTTATGCGATTTTTATACATAAGGATGAACAATACTCGATATATTAAAACATATCAACTTATTAAAAATAATGAAAATGTTTAGGAAAATTTTTTCTCCTCAACCTCTTGGCTGTCCGTCAGTTGCTCGTAAACTAAACAGTCCGAACTGAACTCGCCCGGCTGTGTGATAGATTGACTCTCTCTTTTCCCTTCCCCCCCCCCCCTCTATGGAAGGGCAATTGGGAAAGGGTCACGTAGCTTTCTTGAGCCAATCCCTCAGTGGTGGATGAGTGACCGTGCCCTTGCCGGGTGAACGTCTTCCGAAATGCAGACACAACTTTTTTCTGAGTGAGACAAACCACTATGTACTCTTTCCAAAGGATCCTCCTTCCCTTTTCTCATAGTGTGAGCAGGGCTGGGGAATTGGTACGCACGGATGGGGTCTACGTCTCACAGTTTTCCGAACGTCAGCAAATCTTTACCACATGCATTGTATTGTTATCCCTCTCTTCCCCCATCCCACGCCAGGGTCTAGGCGATAGTGTGCCCCACGTGGCCGGGGGAGGGGCGGGCTGGGGGCGAGGCTGGGATTCGCCTCCCCCAGCCTTCTTCTAATCTCAGGAAACAGCTGAGTGTTGCCACTTCAGGCCAGAAGCTCGAAAGGACTGTGACCCACCAGTGGGTCACACTGCCCATGCAAAAGGCTGAGTGTGACCCACCGGTGGGTCATGCCGCGCTGTGAGGGGTAGGGCTTTGAACAGCTCCACAGTGAACGTGTTAAAGTTTTTTTGGGGGAAAAAGATTTTATGCTTAAGGCTGTCGGATACCACGGTCAAAAAAACTTCCGCAGACGTCTACACCTCATGACTTGTAGACCCTGCTTTGCTACTTAAACAGTTTTTTCTGCGCAAACTTCGAGAGTAAGAATTGGTCTATTAAATAAATGTATTAATGTTTCAGTCATTGTGTTTCTCATAATTCTTTTGACCTCAGAAAAACGCTAATTTTGGCGAAAATAGGCTGATTTCCACGACGTGTACGATGTTAAAGTCCGAACATAATGACTGATTATGACACTCCTTTGAAACGGGAATTCTTTGTCTCCACGTAGGTCCATGGTATTTTTGTGTACTGTTTATAACAAGAACACAGTGACCGTAATCCCGAAGCAATGCAACACAATTTCCACTTGTCCTTCGCGTGCTCTCTCGGGGCGAGGAATTTCCCTTAGCTGGAGAGCGAGTCCCAGCACGCGCTAGGGAAGGGGAGAGCAGTACGTGGAGGTGAGAGAGGAAGGGGCCGGCCCAGCTGACGCCAACCCATCTGTACTCCAGTTTCAGGCATGAGAGGCTTATCTGTGGATTGGTTCTTAGATATTTGTTTGTTCGATAACACGCTCGCAGTCGGGGACCGACTCAAAGTCGAAGCAGAACGTGGAAAGCTTTTCACAACACCAAAAGTGTTTTGCACGCTTTGCCGACACAAATATGCTATACAATGAGTATTGCATATTATGAATATTTTATGATTTTTTTTGTTTAAAAAAACTGATAATTTTGAAGGAAAGTGAGATTTTTTTCAAATGAAAAATATTTGGACTCCTAATGATTATCATAAACTAAAATTTTCGACCAAGCCTTACGGTTGCAACTGTTTGTATCAGAACCATTTCTAGGCCAAGGTAAGCTAAGTAAACAAGCCCTGTATACGGAAATCAGCATCCAAAGAATTCGTATTTTTTATCTTGAAATTTAAACGAAAACAATTCCACTACAAGAATTCTGCATTCGTGACGATATGAGAATTGAACTGAAATAGACTTGGTTTGAAAATGCCCTATTTTCAGTGTTTTGAAAAAAACGTTAGATTTACTCAATTTGTTTACTAATGCAAATCATTAGGAGTTTTAATTGCTTGTATTTGAAAATCTCACTTTAATGCGCAATTACGTGCAAAATTTCACTGTTATGATGTTCTGATCGGTAGAAATTGCATTAAGGTTAGTTTTTGATATTGATCCCCACATTGCAATGTATATTAACCCATCGCAATTGTAAAATTGCAGTGGAAACTGCTAACAAGTTATAAATAGTTACAGTAGATGCTGAGGGTGTGCCTGGGCTCCTTTTCTCGCGATTCACTGGGACTGATGTGTTGAAGACGCAATGTCGTCGAGTACAAGCATTGTAAGGCAATGCGCTGACTGGTGTATTGTAACAGATACGTTAGTTTGAATGGACCTCTCCCCCTCGCTATCCTCTAGAGGTTTTCAGGCGACCCTTCTTTCCCGGCTTCAGCTATGTAGTAATGACGACGTGATGCCACCGAGTAAGGCATACGAGCCCTTCATGACATTGTCTTCGTGTGGTTTCGTGTTTTCTCGTCTGAAATAAAATACTGCGATATTCGGGAGGGAAATTTGTATTTGAACAGAAAGTACGATTATTTCTACCAAGTTCAAGGGCAACTAAACATAGCTAAAAGGGATTATTGTACCTTTATGATTTGGACCCCACATGGTTTCATGGTGGAAAAGATCCAGAGAGATCAGGATTTCTGGGAAAATCAAATGGTGGAGAAGTTAAAATCATTTTACTTGAACCACCTTCTACCGGAGATGCTGAATTTAGAAAAAAATAAATAATTTTTTGAAACCTATTGCAGCATATTTCAATGATAACCTACTCAATGGAATACATCATTTTGACGGGCTCTATCCTTTCCGTTCCAATTATCTTACAGTAGTATGACTATTCATAACAATAAGATTTATTGCTTCTTAAATTCGAATGATACCATTGTTTTCTCTAAGAAGAATCACCCTATACGGTATGAAAGTGCTATAGATAGTTATCATCTCAATTCTTTCACATTCTTACTGGGTAGACAGTAGAGTATTTTTTGTTTGAATCTGCTAGTAGAATGCTAGATTTGAAAAACTTCAAAACGAAGCAGAACAATGCAAGTAAATGGCAATGTGTGCCGTTGTTAGGACATCAAATAAATAAGAATCTTCATGAGCGCCTAAATCACATGAGGTTGGCTCAACTGATTTAAACGTTTTACGCCGCGTTGATCCATGCTCAGGGCAGTATTTTGATATGTATCCTGCTAGCTTCTTCTTGACCTGAAGACGCCTGCAGGGTGGCAGGCAAAGTCCTGACATGAAACGACTTGGTGGAAAATTCATAAAGCAGTTGAGTCAACTATTCTCTACGTCCAGCGGAAACCTCCTTCGCAAACAAGGCTTCAGTTCATTAGATGAATTGGGATCCTGCCACCAGCATGAGCAGTCAGTCGACTACAGCCTTTATACCTGTCATAGCGACGATTAGGTAGGACAATCGAATACGCATGTCACGGCTTTTGAATTGTAGTCTAGCACTCCGAAAACTCTATGGCCCCCACTACCATCGAATTCCCATACCCTCGGTTTCCCCTTCCCTTCCCCGACCCCAGGCTTCCCCTCTCCGGATCTCCCCCCTCCATCGCCTATCGCTCTGCTAGGCTCGCCTCTCCCACTGCCAGCCTTCACGTCGAGCGCTTGCCTGCACGGAGCCCCGAGGTATCCGGGAGCCTTAAAATGAGGACAAACACCTAACGAGGACTTTCCATTTTTTTTTACCAATTTTTGGGACTTAAGCTGGGACAGTTATTCATGAATGAAATAGAAACTTAAAAATCACCCAAAGATGCTACAGACAATAATAAAAGCCATCTTTCATTTAACGTGCTCTAAATATAATGGGTTAAAAACGTTATGCTTTGGATTGGGAATACCTGCAGTGCTTGAAATGTGAAACTGCACTGAGTAGTCAGGGACTACTGGACTGAGTAGTTCAGGAACTACTGGAAGTCAGGGACTTTTCATCATAAGCACCAAACATTTTTTTGGTCCATTTTCTTTGCTTCTCTTATGTATCAGTATCAAAACATTTGTATATAAATATTTATGACAATTTTCCTGTCTAATTCTTATAGGTGTCCGAACAGTAATTCCAGTAACCACCAAACCAACACATTCGGAAAAAAAGAAAAAACCAAAAACTTTTTGCTTTTTATATTCTTGAGTTTAAGAACTGTCCATTTTTGCATTTCCATCACCAAGCTGTAATGACAGTGGAAATTTTACACCGGTAATCGTGCATTATGCAAGCCTTTGAAGTTGAGGTACTTAAGCGCAAATGGCTGAATGACCTGAATGAATGGCTGTAGCGGTAGTCTTCATTCAGTAAAATATATTTTATTCTTCCTTTTGATACTAAGAATATTAGGTAATAACCAACTTGGGTGACAGAGATGATATTTTGTATACATTGAGATTACTTATTGAAATAACATTTCTAAACTTTTATTGGGTGGTATATCTTCTTTAATTTCCAGCAATATATGTATTAACTCAAAGCATACCAGAGATGAAAGCAAAGACTTTTCTTCTCAAAACACGTGTAAATTTTTAAGGATAAAAGTACACATGGTGTTTAAATTTCAGTGATTTTCAACTTAATGTTATCTCACTAAAAAAATGACACAGCTACACCTGCCCCTTTCCAAAAATAGATACAAGTGGAATGAACTTTTTTCTTTACTCGTCAAAACTTTACTACTTTAACTAGAGGTGAGTTGACTGAAACTAAAAGGGAGCTAAATGAACAATAATAGCAAAATAAATATGATCAATCTCTATTCTAGCTGTCCACCGTTTCACCTTCAACTGTGCTGTACAACTTTGCAGGTGACAACCCACCTATTGCATTTCAGAAATGTTTAGATTGAAGATACTCCCACCACATGAACACAGCTACTATTACTATCATGGGGTAGAAAACAATACTTTATATAATCCCCTCAATGACACCATAGAGTAACAAATGAACCCTACAATATAAAGACATCACTACATGATTTTCAGTCATGCACACATACAATTGTTTTTGAAGTCACTAAAAGTAGACAATGCCCCACTTGCCCACAAGAGAAAATTAACATTCCAAAAAAATGATTGGAATGGATCAGTAGAATCCCAAAGACCACATTATAAAGCCAACAATATTTACTAAGGTCCAGTTTCACCAACGTTGGTAAAATTTCCTGTTCTCGCAGTTTACGTAATCTCCGTCAAAATTATTATCTCGATAATCTTTCGTTTGCGTTCCACCACTGTCATTATTATCTCGGTTAAGTGAAACCAAGATTTCTCTTGAAATGTTTAGGTTAGTAAATTTCTCATACGCCTGACGTCAACAAACAAATAAAAGCACCTAACCGTAATGCAAACCAGCTGATTTGGCTGCATACTAATGCCTTGTTTGGGGCCACACCACACAAAATATTGACTTAAGGACCTCAAAATATCTACATTATCTTCTACATCTGTCAATAACACATGTAGTAATTACTAGCAGACATGATATCTACGTTTACAGGACATTTAAATGTCAACTCTCTATATTTATACTTAACATTGTCTTTAGAATATTATTGAACTATCAGCCAATAAACATAAAATAACACAAATATAAAAAAATTGAGATATATCTCAATTTTTTGTAAACTTTGAAGATAAGCTAATTGATTACATATTCCAAGTAGTGAGCATTACTTGTGTTTTGTGGTTAATTTTTTAAACCTTAAAAAAATGAGAGGAGAAGGGCAGAAAAGAAGAAAAAATCCTAACATGAGCTAACTTGAAAAAAAAATTTTTATTACAACTCGTTGAAAATCATTTGGGGGTGATTGACAATTAAAAACCGGATGGGGTCAGTATTCACGAAAAAATGAAGAGTGGAAGAAAATATGCCATTCCTTCAACACGCAAGGTCTGGGACCAACCCGAGATATGATAAACTTAAGATCAGCATGGGAAAATTTGAAGAGGGCAGCTCGTAAGGTGGTAGCAGAGAAAGAATGGATCACCTTAAAACAGGTGTACCTTGAATTTCTATGATGAAGTCGTTTAAGCGATATTGTATAGTTCCACATTCTCTAGTGCTTTTACAAGACCTTAAACTTTTAACTTTAAAGTAGTATCAGCATTAGTAGGATGATGAAGCCTTTTTCATGCATAAATAAACAAGTTAGTCACTATAATCTATCATTCCAAAGGTGATGGGTGCACCTGTGAAACAATAATTTAATGAGTGTACATGAGATTCATTTTTATGATTTTATTTTAGGTGGAGGTCCCAGCAAGAACGTGAAGACAGACCCAAACAATGAGAAGGTTATCAGCCTAATCAGATCATCGATTGAGGGGTTGAATGAAGTAATGAAGCAATGAAGGTAGGTGCATATATCAACTGTGGTACTAATGAAATGTACTGTGGGATAATGAAGATTGGTTATTTTATGCAGATTGCTGAAGGTGGGGCAACATGACCTAAGCTTATCAGTACATCAGTTACATTATCAAAAGTCTCAAATAGAAAATAATTACATGATTCAATTATCCAACGTTATATTGTTGCCATGTATGAAATAGTTGTCTATTGAAAAATTACTGGATAGTATAGAAAAAGAATGTTTCCAAAGTATTCCAAATGATAAATCATTATCATTTGATTCATTATGTTTCATTGAACATGTAGGTGGTTGCAGCAGTGACTGTAGAGAGGCTGTGGTTTTGGCAGAAGGAACTGTTGACAATGACGCAGTAATTGAGGTAGGTAATGCATTTGTTGGAGCAATATTCCCTAACAGTAGATTAATAATTTCCTGCCATATCTGAGACCTTTCACCCAAGATATCACTCACTCACTCAGTGATTCAACCCGAAAGTTGGTTTTGATAGGTGAGAGTAGAGCTCACCCCGTACTAAGCCAATGGCGTGTGAAATTCCCACATTCAGGGTAGGGGGGCCAGTTCCTTTCCCTGGGCCAACTGCGATTTCCTACTAAGTTCTGACATGCAGAAAATCAAATCACGAGGTTTTAGATGGGGGTGTCCAGAAAGGCTCTTGCCTGGGATTTTAACCCTCCGGTCAGTAGCTCAGTGCTCTACCCACTAGGCCACCAATGACCTCCCACCAAGGATATGATCCTCTGTTTTAGATATTTTGAATTAATTCATTACTCCCCAAATATAAATTACAATTACAATGGGTGTTTTCAGGGGTGGGGGAGGAATGGAGTTGCAGAGAGGGTGGGAGAGGGGAAGTGACCAAGGATTGACAGTTGAGTGAGGGTGGTGATGTACATTAGTGTGTTTGCCCGGGGGTGGTTAGGGTTCCGCCTGAGGAAGGAGTGACCGAGGGGTAAACGTTGGAGCTCGGGGGGAAGGGGAGTTTTAAAAACCGTTTTACACAGTCATTGATGCTGTGCAGGCTGTTGCGAGAACACTTGCGTAAGAAATATTGCGCCATGTAAAGAGACGAGTTTTGTGTTCTTTTATCACAGTATCGCAGTTCATAAACTCTGCTCACTTTCAAAATATCTAATTTGTCTTTGGTCAACCCAAGTATGTCTCTTAAAGTAATACTGTGGAAAGCAGCTCTGATTTGTTTTTTGGGAGAAGCTTCGGGACTTTAAGGGATAATTTCCTAAGGAATGGTACCCATCTCCACCTTTGTACGTAGTTGTCACAATGTGTGTAGTATAGGGACTTAACAGCCAATAGTGTTTGTTTTTGTCTGTAGAGTGTATCGATTAACCTCGTGGGATAACCATTGTTGAATGCAATCTGTTTTATTGTTTCAAGTTCTCTTTGTTTATTTGTGCGTGACATGGGAAAGTAGAATAGTCTGTTCAGCATGGAGTGGAAGGCTGCTAGTTTGTGTGTTATGTGGTGATTTGAGAGAGAATGTATAACATAGTGTGCCATGGTTTCCTGTGCATTGAGAAATCAAACTTATAAATAACAAATTTGATCTCTCAAGTCACATCTATTTTTGAAGTCTAAAAGCAAACATGCCCCACTTGCCCACAAGAGAAAATTAACATTCCAAAAAAATAATTTGAATGAATTTGAATAATTTGAAAGAAAACCAAAGACCACAATACAGAGCCAACAATATTGACTAAGATTTTACGTCTCTATTAGAGCATGCAAAAGCAGTGGTAGATGATAATGATAATAGGTGTGTGTAAAAATGTTGCTAATGATTTTTTTATCACCAGCATCCATAATCATTCTCCAACTGAAAACTCCAACTCACACTAGATTAGATGGTGCAACAGTTCCACGGATCAGTGGAGGAGGATGAGATGCCGCTGAAGAGCTCAGTGTCGGCTGGGAGGGAGGAAGAGTTGCCGTCCCCGTCATTGGCACCTGTGAGTGACAAAGAGAAAAATCATAAGTTAAACCTTTTACTCTCAGCCCCTTGCGAGTAGACTGCGTGAAGAATGAAGACTCCATTTTCATAAAATTCAAAGACTTGATTTTGCATTCATTTAAGAACCAATTTTTAAAAACTGCATAGTCATCAAAATGATGATGATACATTTTGGGTTAAGGAAAATAATAGATATGTACAATTCTTAAAAATCTTAGAATTCCTTTGGGTGCATTGCTTTTCTCTAATCTTATTTTAAATTTAAATGTTTTCACGTACGTGGCTGCTTCCACTGAGTCGATGAAGCCTTATGCTGTGGCGTCAAAGTAATCACAATCTACGGCTTGCAATGAGCAATGAAAATAATGACTCACTCTTCGGCTGTAAAACCCAAAGTGGCATGAGTAGAGTATAAGTCTGTTTCGGTCATTACGGCCAAAGCATCAAGATGTTAGAACTTCTAAACACAACCAAGGCAATTTTTCATAATTTTCATTTAAGAAGTTTAAATAAAAATAGTGAAAAATTACATTGGTTTTGTTTTGAAGTTCTAACATGAATTTTCACTAACTAGAAGCAGAGTCTGTTCACCTCAATAAATGTCTCAAGCATCATTTATTAACTGTCTCAAAAATAGTTTTGAACAGTCCTGATGGCAGAATGCAATTTAGTTTAACACATTCACTGTATTAGAAACCAACTGACATCATCCTAGTCTTACACTGGGAGAAGAATGCCAATTGGCATCTGGTACCTTTAGGCAAACCTGCTAAGCATGGAACAGCTGCTCTGCTCCCAGTTTTAACTACCCACAGTGAATCAATACGATGGTCTCAATCTAACACATGTTTCACACCGAAAAGGTGCTTCGTGCTGAAACCTGGGTCACGAGCTTTCACAGTTACTGTGGTTTGTAAAAGTTGTAACTAAATTGATTTTCTACATTGTATTAGTTCTAGCACCTTGTCAGTAAGTGTTCGAATAGCATATTGGATGCACAGTTTCGGCAAGGAAAAATATACAAATGAATGAAATTTCAACTAGGGATGTTTTCATGGTTTGTAAGCTCATTGATAGAGCATGCTTGGTGTTGGTCTCCTCATGCAATACAATGTGCCAATGCTTGAAGGCTGCTTTGTACAATAATATGTTTATGCTTGCATTTCCTTATTTTCCTATCTGTGAGCGCTAAAATATGTCCCTTTATCCGCACTGGGGGTGGGATTTTGCATATGACTAATGAGAAAGGTGATCAAGTAATGAATAGAACACAAACCTCACATGGCATAAAAGAAATTCTAATAAATACAGTGGATAGAACCTCGATCATTTCAGCTCCATATCTAAGCATATACTGGTTGCGTAGACTGCAGTAGAAAATTCACATGCACTTCATTAATGTAAAAGTAATGCTGATAACAATGCCTTTTTTTCTTTTCTTACTCTACGTATATTAATCCAATAACTCGGATGTAACAACATTCAGCCAGCAAATAGAGAAAAATATTGTTTAATTCCAAAAAAATTCCAATAATTTAATTACATTTTAAGTTCATACAAGAAAATATGAGATTTGCATGAGAAAATCTCTGATAGAAAATGCAGTTACTAGTGGCATGGGAAGACCTCCATTAATATCAATGGTAGAGCTTTATTCAATAATTATAAACTCAGTGGGAAGTGCAAAAAATCTTTTTCAGTATTCAAAATCAGGACACCTGCTACAAGTGGGTAGGCAAATCTGACCAAGTGTCAGGTAGTTATTGCCCCATGGCCAGCAGAAGGATCCAGTGCCCCACTGATTTGGATCAGAAAACAGGAGAATCCTATATCTGGAGAGGTGTTTCACCCTTGCCTCACTGGTCAGAAATGATAGCTCTAGCCGTCATTCGGCTACTTGCGTAGGAAAGTCACTGTCAGGTAAATCTGACATTGGGTGACTTGGATAAGAAATCTGCAACAGCAATAATCAAATATAATAATTTTAATAGCTCAAAGATAATTGCTCAAGCCTTTCAAATTGAATAAATTTACCTAGTTGAATTTTAGTACAATAAACATTCTCCTCCCTGAAAAGGAATTCATAAACTTCACACACATGCCCTTCAAAACTAATCACATCAACCTTTCTTGGCATATATTTAGTTCATATCATCTCCACTGATGGAAAGGCTTGTTGTGATCCCATGCTTAAGGGATGAATAGCTGTCAACTGCTCATAAAGGAACTGTAGATTTTCTCCCTTCCACTTTCATGGAATTTTTTTGAATCTTTGGCTACTGGTAATTTTATGTCATTTGAATTAGAGCTGAAAGATTACATTTTGGGAGGAAATAAAAAAAGTGCAGTAACAAAATAAGTTCTTTCTTCGATTTGTCTTAATATCTAGAACTGCTCTCAAAACTTTCAATTGCTGCCATTTACTCTGGTCATCATCACCAGATTGCTAGCTCATCCTCTATGGCACTGATTCAAATCATCTACTGGAATTACAACAAAATGGAGTAAAAAATTCTTTAGCAAAACATATTTACGCACAAAAACTAAACTCTTCAAATCAATAAGATGAGTCTGAGAACCATTGGGAAGATTCCTCAATACCCATAAGAAGTTAGTTCTTCGCCACAGTATTTGATACTACAATGTATTTCTTACTTTACACCTAAATTCTGTAATCACATCATGCAGGTTTTTCATCATGGATTTGAATGCTGCCTCACACTTGTAATGATCTCTTTAGCAAAGTGCATCCATAGTAATTTTCACTGGCCATAACTTGACATATACAGTACATAAAAGCATGTTCAAATTCTCTTTCCCTGAATGTTATGTTGATATTCATACAGTACACTCTTGATAATACAAAGTCAGCAGGACCGAAAAATCGGCAGTTCATAATTTCAGATTTCATAATTTCGAACATTTTAAAAAAGTCATGAAAAAAATTTTATCTTCGTTTTCTCTAACTTTTGTTGTCTTCGGCAACATTGTATAACTTTTGTGGTCGTTCATGAAAGCATTCTTAAAAGAAGTGTCTCTTAAAAGATCGTAAAATAAGTACCTACTTGTACTTCCTATGTCAATGCTTTTAAGTCTGCAATTGTAGTGTTGGAAAAATTTTGTCCCAATTCGAAAACTAATATAAAACAAAAGTAGGACATTTTGTAAATAGAACTTTATTTTCGGAATCCAGTCAGTAGAGATGTAAATCTCCTATGGATGCTAAAAATAGACATTTGCTTCAAACATCTACACTGTTATGACTGCAGCTGACCCAACCGTGCTTTAGTTGTCCTCTATCGCCCTCAATCATAGCTAAAAAAAGCTAGGTATGTATAATAATAATAATAATAAAAGGTCTTTATTGGGGCGAGATTGAGACAAAACTGTCCCTTCTGCCATCTAACCCCTCGTCAATATAAATATATAAATAAAATAGTGGTCAATACCTAAAACAATTACAATATGAGGTTAAAAAATCAGTAAAGAATACAATTATAGGAATTAAAGAATGATAAATTAATACAAAAGAAACATATATACACAATATATCAGTATCACATATCTAATAGTGTGTGAAAGAATTTACAATGTGGGAAAAACGTGAGGATTATGCTTACATCCTTTACGCAAAAACCCACTGCAGGAAAACACCCACACAAGAAGGGGGGTGTGAAAAACCTGCGAAATCCTACTGACAGTAAAGCTAGTGTTTAAGAATAACTCAAATATAATAGCATGTACATAGGAAAATTAGTAGATAATAATAAGATTCAAGAAAAGAAAAATTACAAAATGTGTGGAAAAAAGAAAAAAAATGGAAAGAAAGAAAAAATAAAAATAAATAAATAAAAGGGAATTAAGGAAAAATTAATAAACAAACATCAACATGGTGTTAAATGTTCGCCGTTTATCTTGCCATCCATGTTTTAATCTATCATATGTATTGATGGTGATAGTGAGTGCCTGTGACTTGTGATGCTCATGTGCCCGTCTGCTGAACTTTCAGAAGTGTTTTATGTAGCGCCCTTTTAAAAGATGGAAGTGATGGAGAGTTTCTTAAGGATAAGGGAAGTTTATTCCATTCACGACATGCAGTGACAATGAATGATTTATTGAAGATAGTAGTCCGGTGGAGAGGTATTACCAGCTTATGATTTCCTCGGGTATTGGATTCATGGACATTTTTCAGCTTCTTGAATTCTTCAAAGAGGTAAGGAGGCGTTTTACAGTTCAGAATTTGATAAAGAAGAGAGAGGGTGTGAAGTTGTCGTCTGTAATTAAGTTTTAACCAAGATAGTTCATTTATGTATTGGGTGATGTGATCTGATACCCGTAGATTGAAAATGAACCTGATGCATGCATTCAGAGAGCGTTGAAGTTTAAGTGACAGTTCTTGTGATAGATCTTGATAAACTGT
Organism: Platycnemis pennipes; assembly: GCA_933228895.1. Classification (NCBI taxonomy): domain Eukaryota; kingdom Metazoa; phylum Arthropoda; class Insecta; order Odonata; family Platycnemididae; genus Platycnemis; species Platycnemis pennipes. The sequence goes on along the minus strand of OW121856.1, from coordinate 71,382,250 downwards.
ATCGGCGTAGTCAAAGTGTGGTAAAATTAATGCGGAAACCAGCTGTGCCTTAAGAGATGTGGGGATCACATGTTTCAATCTGAGAAGGGGAAATAATGATTTGACGTTTTTACAGATATTATTTACATGGTATGACCATGATAGGTTTTCATCTACTAATATTCCCAAATTTCTAACTGCCTCGCAATAAGGAATTGGATCACCATTTATTCGTAAGGGCGGAAGCTCATATTTTTTAACTGATGCAAGAATTCGCGGATATCCAATTATGATGGCTTGTGATTTGACAGCATGTATGGTAGGTAGGTAGGTATGTAAAGCTAAGTAAGTTCTAACGAAATGTTTCCTCACTTCCACGCTTGTATTTTCAGCTGTAAACAGAATCTTCTTCTGGTAAAATGCCCTTTTTGCTTGGGCAATTCTAATGGTCATTTCTCTTTTACTTCGTCCATTGCTGGTTACTCGGCTTCCCAGGTAACAGAACTCTTCCCCCTCCTCGATTTTCTGTTTTCCTAGTTTATCCTAGGTCTTGGCTTCCTTTCTCCTACTGCATACCGATACCTTAGTTTTCTTTTTATTGATCTTCAGATGATATCTTGTAATCGTTTTTTCCATATTTCCTGGTGTCTTCTTTAAATCTCCTTCTGTTTCTGCCAAGACTGCTATGTCATCGGCAAATCATAGCATGCTGATTTTCTCCCCGTAGATATTCTTTCCCAGAGACTATTCTTTGACTTCTTGGATGGCTTTCTCAATGTAGACATTGAATAATACAGGAGACAGTGCACAGCCTTGTCTCACTCCTTTCTTTATGCTTGCTTCTGTACTGCTGGGTCCTGATTTGATTATGGCCCCCTGGTTTTTACACAAGCTGTGGATAACTCTTTGGTATTTCTATGATATTCCAATTTATTTCAGAATCTTTAGCATCACGTTCTAATCCACGTTGTCCAATGCCTTCTCTAAATCTACAAATGCAACAAACGCCAGTAAGATTCTTCTCTATAAGTAGCCTGAGAGCCAAAATCACTTATCTTGTGCCCTTGTTTCTTCTGAACCCGAATTGGTCCTCATCCAGGAACTCTTCAGCTTTTCATACTATTCTTCTATAGATGATTCTCGTCAATATCTTCGAGGCATGTGTCATCAGGCTTATGGTCCTAAAATGTTCACAGTTCTCAGCCCTCTTCTTTTTGGCAATAGGGATGATGATGTTCTTCTCAAAGTCCATGGTTATCTCTCCTGTAGAGAGCATGTCGCATATGGTTTTGTACAGCAGAGTAAATGTCTTCTCTCCAGAATTTTTAATTAGTTCGGCAGGAATATCACCTATTCCCAAAGCCTTATTCATCCTCAGATCCCTTACAGCTGCGTCAAATTCTGATCTTAAGATTGGGATTCCCTAATCATCCTTATCGACTTCATTCTCCTCCTCAATTACTTCCACTCTAAGATAGCTTCCATTGTACAACTCTTCTACGTATTCCTTCCATCTCTTCCCTTTATCCTCATGTTCAATTAAGAGTTCTCCATTCTTTTCCCTGATGCTGTTAAATCTTGTAATCCATTCCTAGAAGTGATTGCTCACCATCCTGTAGGAAACTTCATTTCCCTTTGCGAGGTTGCTTTGTACATCTTCGCATAGATCCTTCATCCACATTTCCCTTGCTTTTCTTGCTTTATGGTTAACTTCATTCCAGATTCTTTTGTAGCGAAGTTGCCCTTCTTCAGTTTCCACATTTTTATAGTTTCTTCTCTCGTCAATCAATTCTAAGACTTCTTCTGTAATCCATGGCTTCTTCTTCCAAAGAGCTTCCTGTAGTCCATATTTAATGTTTTCCCAATGCTTTTCCACTGATTTCTCAGTCAGGTCCTCCCCTTTGATGTTTCTTTTGCTGCTTCCTGTAGCCCAATTTTGATGTTCTCCCATCTCTTTTCCACTGATTTAAGTCAAATACTCTTCTATTTTGTTTTCCACTGCCTTTTGAAAGGCCAGCCGTTGTTGAGGTTCCTTTGGTTCCTCAACTCGCCATACATTCTTCATTGATTTCTTCAGTTTCTGGAGTTTTAAGTGGCATTTCATCATCACTAAGTTGTGGTCACTGTTGATATCTGCACCCGGGTAGCTTTTGCAGTTCTTCACCTGGTTTCTGAACCTCTGCTTCACTAAAAATATAGTCAATTTGAAATCTTCTTCTGTCTCCAGGCATATCTTCTCCGTTGGTGGTTTTTAAACAATGTATTTGCCACCACCAACTTGTGTTGTGTGCCAACCTCCTCTCACATTTCGATTTCCCAACCCAATTTTTCCTGTTATTCTATCATCTTTACCTTCACCAACGACAGCATTCCAATCTCCAAAAATAATTAAATATTTCTTCTCCTTTTATGTGCTTTATTACTTCCGTGATATCCTCATAGACGTCTTTTACTTCTTCTTCGTAGTCCGACATTGTAAACTTGTACCACAATGGTATCTGTAGGCTTGGTCTCAATCTTCACCGTTGTAATCCTCTCACTGTACTTCAGGAAGCTCATCATGCACAGTCCTGCACTCTTCCCGAGCCTACTCCAGCATTACCATTTTTTGATCCAGTGTGAATAATTCTATAACTTCCACTCTAGAAGTCTCCTTCTTCGCGCCATCTCATTTCACTGATTCCTAATATGTCGAGGTCCATTCTTCGCATTTCCACCTTAAGATTCTCCAATCTCCCACAGGTCCGAAGTGATCACACGTTCCACGTTCCTACCCTAAAATGACTCACTTTCGATAGCCTATGCTTTTCCATGTTTCAATAGAAACATCCATGCATAGGCCTATCGATATGCGCTGTCAGCAAGTTTTTCTGCTAGGCTTTTTTATCTCGAGCTTGAAAACGTCTGCCTTCACTGACAAAATGCTTATGTCATTATTGCTTCCATCGGATGACAGGTTGAAGTCCAGACCAATTTCGTGTGCTGCCCTAGTTTGCGCCTAGAAGAGAAACGCCCCTACTCCAGCCATCTCATGCTCTCTTGCAAGACACATCAGGGGGTCCAGGTTGTTTAGCACTCGGCATGCTGCACCCAGGACAATTCTGTTACGGAGACATTCCAGACTGCAAGGGAGATACCATCTAGTGACAGAAGATTTTGGATGAAGACTTCTAAAGATGGTCATCATTTTCCTCATTACCCTGACGAGGATCTCCAACTCATTGACGTTCCATTTCAAGCAACCGAAGGTGTAAAGCAGTGTTGGGTCTGTGAACATGTTAGTGGCCCAAATCTTGTTCAGACCAACCAGCTTAGAACTCGAGATTTTCATGAGAGTCTGACTGTATTTGGCGGTAAGCCTTTCCTTCATCACTGACACCTCCTGCATTCTGCGCTGGGGAATGCCTAGATAGTCGTAGCTTTCGTCATCATGGAGGTGATGGATGACGTGACCATCAAAGAATTGCACGTCTTCCTCGTTTTCCGAAAGTCTTCCTCTCGCCAGATGATTGGATACACTTGTCCAATCCTAACTCCATCCCTATATCCTCACTGTATTCCCGCATGGTGACCGGTTCGACGTGGAGTTCTTTCGCATTGGAAGCTATATAGCTTCAGGTCATCCATGTAAAACAAATGGGTGACCTTATGCTTCCTGTCACCTGGGACACCACACTTGTAGCCTCCCCCTCGTCGCAGCCTGAAAGTCAGTGGGAGGAGGGAAATTCAAAACAAGAGGGGGCACAAGCTATCGCCTTGAAAAATGCCACAATGGTATGTTACCAACTCTGTCAAGACCAATCGATTGCCTGAGGTCAGGACAAAGCGAGTCTTCCAGAGCAGCAGCAGGCATTGAATTCAGGTTACAACCTCTGGGTGGATTTTCATCAGCTTCAGCATGGCAATAAGTAGCTCATGCGAAATGGTGTCAAAGGCTTTACGATAGTCCACCCACACCATTGATAGTTTTGCTTATGTTGGATGGCATCATGACATATTCACTATCAATGAGCAGGTAGTCCTTGCATCCCATGATTCCTCTCTTGCGGGAGCCCCTCTGCTCACACACTTACTTCCACAGAGGCTGGACAAGGCAGAGGATTAGGCCGCCCAAGATGGAGGTGAATGCTTTATATACAGTATAGAGGCAGGTTATAGGGCGGTAGTTTTTAGGATCGGACAAGTTTCCCTTTTTTGGTATTAGAACCGTACGACACTCAATCAACCAAGGAGGAACTGGTTCACTCCCTGACAGAAAGGATGTGAAGATTCTGGCTATATGTTTATGGGTGGAAATGAACTTCTTCCACCAGAAGTTATTCACTGCGTCCAGGGGCAGTGAAGTTCTTCTTGCCAGAGAAGGCCTTCTTCACGTCACTTTCCGAGACTGAGAGGGGTCCATCCATATCTTGTAGGTGGTGGTCACAAAACTCTTTAAAGCAGCCTAAAGCCGGAGTGTCTCCATTGAATCGCTTTGACATTTCATAGATGTCCTTCCAGAAATGCTCTACATCCTGGACAGTTGGGGGAGAGTCGACAACAGTTGGAGGTGGCCGAAAGAGTCGGGAGGGCTGAAGAAGAGAGGTAGCATTCTCCCTCACAGACCTAGTCCTCTTGAGTAGTTTTATCTTGGCCATGGTGAGCACCCACACTCCGTTGACCTCGTGCTGCTTAATGGTAAGCAGCACACTTTTATTCAGTGTGTGATAGAGACGTCTGAGACTGCATGCAATGCCAAACCTTAGGTGCAAATGTTCGCTCAGCCTTAATGTATGCTATCACACAATGCCTGTTGTCGTGCCAGCGTGATCTTGGCATTAAACTTTTTTAGTCTTGTAGCTGCCTTCTCCTCCCAAGGGGTGTTCTTCTGGGGGCAGGCCATTATTTTGGCGTCAGCATAGACCACGCAGTTGACAGTCCAGAGGTCTCACGTCTCTGTCAGGACCTCGTCTATTAATCCATTCATTCGGGACAATTCGGTGTCTTGAAGATAAATTTTCAGGTGGATATTTCTCTGCCATGTTTGGTCCTCATCATAGGAGATTGTGCTCCTTAACCACCATCTCAGCACAGAGTCAGACTGACCGACCTCCCCATCATGAACTTGAGATACCAACATAAGCGCGGCACTCAAGTCAGCCAGCGTATTTGCTGCTTGTGTCGGGGAGGTACATTCAGCCAGTGGTGTTATACTCTGACTTCGCATTTGGTGAAGTGACTCCTTTTTTCGAAGGTGGTTGGTCTGATCACACAAGTTCTGCTGCGAAAGTTGGTGGTGTTCTGGATGCATCTCACACCACAAAGAGTGCATCCTGGCCATATACCCCCTACGATTGGAATTGCTGGCAGCATAGCATGCATGCAGGTTGCCTCTTGGGGTATCCAACCACCTCATACGAGCTCCCGTATGCAGTGGTCCGTTGTTTCCGCCACACCCAACTCCACTAGGGCCCCCATCCGAGAGGGCCTGGTTGTGGGTGGATTTCCTGGTACTGTCTAGGAACCAGTGGAACTGTGAGTTGGGTGGTTAGCCCCACAAGCAGACGGCCACCATTAGCCGGCCAAAGCTGTTACCGGGGATGCTATGAGGAGGCCGTTGGCCCATTTTTGACCCCTATTATCATATATTATTTATTATTATTATCCATTAGCACTTTTTATTTTTGTCTGTCCAATATCAAATTCAATTCCTTCACATCAACCTTCAACAAGATGTCCACTCCTCTAACAATCCCCCTTACTTTTTATTCTATCACTATGACAGATTCATCCAAAACCTTGAAAATATGCTGACAAAATAATAGAAAAACAAATTAAAATTCACTATTTGACAAATGAATGCAATAAAAATTACATTAAAGTGATTTTTGGCAATCCAGTCATAGACATCCATCATCCTGTCCATAGACTTTATCATTATGCTAATCAAGAGTTTTTTTAGCAATTGCCTAATGCCTCATGGTATCCTTGTCCGTGCGGCCCGGATCACTATGGAGCGCTCCGGAGTCATTGTTGCATTCGGGCTTCATGAGGGTTCGGAGCAGAGAGGTGAGTGCCCGAGTCCTCGCTCCGATGGTGGTCCGAAAATCGCTCCACTCCAAACTGGAGCGCTCCACAGTTTTTTCAGCTCCGCTCTGAACCTCAGAGGAGGTTCGCTATTAGAAGCAGTTCAGAAAAAACCGCCGGAGGAGTTTGTCAAAATCAAAGCATTTCCTACCTCGTCATACTTTCCCAACTACATTTTCTTTTCCTTCCTCTTCTTTGCTTGTCCAGTGCTCAACCTTCAACAACTACCCACAGTATCCCATAATTCCAGATCACTTGTTCCAACCACCTACGCTGCCTTATACAACGTTCTTACTTCCACTCCTACTTTATTAGTCCTCCTCTACTGCCAATGCACCTTTTCCATGCTCATCCATGACACTAAAGCATCACAGCTTTCCTGGCATCTCTCTGTATAGTCCACGCCTCAGATCCATTGTCATGCTCCATACCAAGGAGGTAAGAATGTACTGAAGGAGACATTGTAGCTGATTTGAGTAGCCAGTGGCCATATTGGTAGGCACAGCCAAGTGGGCTTGCTACTTGTTATACTCATACAAATTGTTTTCGCATGCCATAAAGCTTAGAATCGGGCCCAGGATATTAATGAAAATTGGCAGGCAGGTAGTCCTTTATTGGTGATTTACAAATCACCCCCATTATTGGGTTATAAATTCAATACCTTGAATAGAAAACGAGTTTGAATATTTTGACTGGATAGACAAAGCTTAGAATTTTGTGACAGAAAGGAACAAGGTGTAGTCAAGGGGTAAGGTGTTTGGCTACGAGCGTAGGGGTCCTGAATCAAGGTTCCCTGCAGTCATATTATTTTCCTTCTGCATATTTGCTAAATGAATCAGCATGATTATATATATTTTTATTTTTTATGTTTATCCAGAATACATCTGAATTTTTTTACGTTAAATCACAATTATTGCTCAGATACGATCGTTTTCGAATGTAGTTTGGGTAAGCATTTCAATGCCTCCTCCAGTACATACTAACCCCTTGATCATGTCAAGCTCTTCAAGAATATTTTCTTTATATCCCTGCTCAAAGTTTTTGCCAGAACTTCTCTTCTGCTGGTAAACGCCTCTTAGGGTGAAGCAATTCTTTCCCTAACATCATTACTGTTTTATCTTTGTCCATGATGTTACCCAAGTAATAACTTATACCTGTTGTACCCAATACTCTCCTACTTAAGCATATTCTTATCTGATAGCTTAATTTTTCATCACTACAGGCTGTTTCCATGACCTAAGAATACATACAATTTTCACATTCATGGTGTGAAGATTTTGCATTTTCATGGAAATTATACCATTTTTAATTATTTACATTAAAACAATTAAGCAACTAAAAACTGCAAACTGGAAGAGCGGATAATCAATGCCTTTAAGATATTCAATATTAGGCACTCATAAAATCCAAGGATTCTCGTGAAATCAAGTGGAATTTGTACATGTTGAAATGATACACACGCAATTTTGCACGTACACATGTAGAATTGCATGCGTATTATTTCAGTAATAAGCACTCAGTACATATAGTTTAACTGTGGGCAAGGGCCTAGCCATGTTGACATACCAGTTCCTGTGAGATCACCGAAGTTAAGCAATGTGGCGGGCAGGTTAAATGTGGGTTGGCGCAAGGGATCTAAAGAGGTCTAAGTGCCAGGGAGGCCCCAAAAGGCCCCCGCCCACCCCTCCAATTGATTTTATTTATAGTTTAATTGAGCCATAAACAATTGAAATAAGTACCTATAATTTGGGAAGAGACAAATGAATATGCAACATTCATTTGTCACTTCCTTTGTTATGTCATTGAATGCATACATTTACAAAACTTTTAATTTACATTCTTATATAAAATTTGGAATATGGAGAGTTTTTAAGGAACCCAAATGCACTGTACATTTGGGGTTAATATCCCGAATACCTTTGGGATACTCTGCAGAACAGAGAGCAATTTTTGATGCAGTCCAAAGGAAGAATTTACACAAATTCCATACACTAAAGTACCTTTCATAAAAATAAATTTAATGTAATGTGCCTTTCACCACGTAGGTCTTTGGTGTTCAAGGCATATCATCTACATAAAATGTTTGCACGAAACTTTATGTGGTTATGATCGGATGTGAGTGTTTGAGTGATTCCTGTTAGTGCTGCTGTCCTACTAGATGGTAAAACTCCTACATAAATACCCATTAGCTGGTGGATTGATTTTATTTTTAGTCCCCTTACTTAGAGTTAGTCTTTATTCATTACTACAGGTGAGAGTTGTTCCTACATTCACTTTCGCTGATTCTCCTTTCACAAAAGGTACAAAACTTAACGGCTTTTGAGTAAATTCTCCCTTGTTGATATTTGCAACCTGTAAGAGCTCACCAACTTTCATTATTCGATGCTGTCTGCCATGACCACCATCCTCATTCCTGCATGAGGATGTAAGTATTCACTCATTAAATATAATGAGGAACTCCAGGGTTGACAACTTTCTGATAATAGAGGGTAAAATCAACTCCGTACAAAAACAATTTGGTCATTCATGTCTTATTAACCCTACCCTAATTTTACTTCCTCGCATGAAGAGGAAAAAGGAACATGATATGACCACAGTGATCTCCTTTGCCAGGTCAGAATTGCAATTGGCATATCAAGGATTATGATAGGGATCCAAATCGTATTTAAGAGAAGCAAGGTTACCAGAGAAGAGATTTTAGCCCATAGGCTACTCATAAAGAAGAAAATACTGAAGAAAATCAGACAGTGATGTGCACTGTTTCCCATAATTTTCAATTCCTACATTAAGAAAGCCACAAAGGGAAAAAAGTTTCAGGAGTGAATAGCCATGAGGAAAAATTACTGTGCTCTGTGTTTGTTCTGTGCTCTGCCAATGACATAGTTATCATGGCAGAGACAAATGAGATTTAAAGAAGACTCTACTTAAACTAGAAAAGATATTGAATATATATCCTTTGAAAGTTGATTATAAGAAAACAAAGATAATGTTATGTTAAGTAAGAGAGAAGAGGTCAAAACCAATGTTGAAGAAAGGGAACAAAAGTTTTGAGAGGTGAAAGTGTATTGCTATCTGGGCAGCTTGGAAGAAGTAGGAATTAAGTAGTCAGCAGAAAGCCTAAATTCATGGATTGGAAACTAACCACATTAACAGTGTCCTCCTGATATGCGAAATAGTAAGATTTTCATGAGAATAGCCCATGCAAAGAGGTATTCCACCATAATAAGATTCTATGTACACCTGGAAATGCCAATGAGTAAACACTGTATTTGAACTTATATCTGAAGCATACTTCATAATGGACATTAGGCATGCCAGGATGATAACGGCAGCAGTTTTGCCAATACTGGAAGCATTCAAAACATGGTATTACAAAAACATTAAGATAAAATAGATTGACGGAGTACAAAACGAAGAAATCCTGAGATGAGTGGAGGAAAGGAGAGATCTGATAACACTATAAAAAGATGACAGGACAACCTAATCAGCCATATCTTGGAACACAACACTTTTACGAAGACAATACCGAAGGACCATTGAATTGGAAGAATGCCAAAGGAAGGCATTGTAAGAGGTATAAGATCAAGTAGTGGAATATGCAAAAAATAATAATTATATAATCTTAGGACTGAAGACTTATGATGAATATGAAAGGCTTGTTTAGGGAAAGACATACTGCATTCCATCTCAATCCAATTTTAAGGTCTACAACCGAACATATAACAACGATGGTGATTAGTAAGTGAACATTGTAACAGCTTCAGAGCATTAGACCAAGAGAATTAATTCTTGATATTAATCCTTGAAGACGTGAATTAATGTCACCAAGTGGCTGTCTAAATACCATGAGAGGTGTGTGTATTGTACATAATGCTGTAGTGCAATGACAGGAAGAAACTAGTACAATTTCAAGAGGAAAATTAATGTAAACGATCTGGATATCATAGATGTATGTACCCGAGAGTTTTGATGGCAGATATGAAGTTCTGCGGGGCATTGATCAGAGCATAAATACACCAGACATACGAAATTCCTTATTTCGGTTTGAAAGACGTCACAATCTTTCAAAAGGTATTTTACTCACCTGAGCATAATAAGGCTGTCCTGGTCTTGTCCTAACGTTTTGGTACTGGCGATTAGAAGCAGTTGACACAGGATTTAACTGTGGGCAGAGTGACCTCATCATTACAATGTACGGTAACATCTTCAAAACTAGAGATCAAGCTGATATACATGTGACATTTTTGGCAATTCATAAGGCATTGAGTAAATCATAAGATGTACGAATCAATGTGAGTATCAATACTTTTAATGAACTAATAACACCAAATTAAAGGTTTCAAAATGCTCCTCCTTACCCCAGGGATGGCGGTAGATCCCATTCTCATTGACTGATTGGTAGATTGATATGTGGGTTGACCACCAACCAGACCAGACCAACCATTTATTGCAGCGGCACTGGAAGTGGGAGCCGGGCAAACATTCATTCGGGTGGCTGAGTGAACGGCAGTAGAAGTAGGAATTTGAGGCTGATGGACTGGTGGGGTTGATACATGGGAGTTCGACTGTAGCATTTTCATTTGGGACTCATTGGGAACCGCCGACTTAGAAACGTGTTGGGAAGGCAAGCTTGGGGGTACACTGGGTTTCACAATCGGAGTAGACGCACCACCAGGCTGTTTCGTCCACGCGCCTTGTTGCGTACCGGTGGAAACGTTGTCAAGGATAAGCGGATTAATCACTTTGGAAGGCCAGTAGTCTTGGAATTGGGTACTAGCAGGAAAGTAACTTTTTATATCGTTTAAGCTGATCACAGAACAAGTATCACTCGCAAATAACTCGTTTCTTATTCCTTGCACTTTACAACAAAACTTTAAATATGAAAGATCCCATCCTTCCAGCTGCTTTGCTTTTAATTTCAAATTATCCGTTTCACCTTCGAAATAAAATAATGGTACGTATTTTTCACCGTCCCTAACGGTAAACGGCACCACAGCCTCTCCATTTATTCTAATAAAACCACACTTATCCTTAGGATCGTTTTTCTGGAGCAAAAGTTTACTATAGGTCACTTCGAGGAAATTGTAAAATTCAATAGCGTCTTGAAGAAGAACAACGGAATCCTTACATGTAAAACTCTCTTTCCCAAACTGCCCTTCACTATGCCGGACATTTACTTCATTTAGGAGTCTAGCCTCCGCGTCAGTGATGAAGTAACTTCTGATGCACGTACAACTATACAAATCTGGATGAACATGAGCTAGGAATTTATTCAACAACTTCATTTCTACCATTCGCACTGCAACGTACTTAACACCTCGTCGAAATATGTATGGAACGTAACACTTCCCAAACGTTTCCCAACCAAATCTGCCTCTTGAACTGTCTTCATCGATGGGAGCCTCTTTATCTGCGTTTTCGGCTGTTTTTTTGGTGGTATCCTTATTCGATGAGGGAGTCTGCTTCGTCATGAAACTTTGGATACTAGTCTGTCCCGACTGAATAACATGGTTATTAGTCGTATGGCTATTACGCGAAGCAGCGGTTGCAGCCAGTTTTGATTTGTTGGCCTCGACCATTTTTGCTGCCAATGCATTGATTTCGGCTTCATCGGGAGACTCCTGCTTAACTTGCACACCATTTGAACCTGAAAAACAGGATTAGGAAGGTAAACAGCAAGATACCACAAAACGGATCAAATGTCCAGTCGATGGACTACCAATGCATTTTACACTATCTACATTTTAAGCCTTTGGACTGACAATCAGAATACAACACCTTAACCCTACACTTTCATTGTTTACGCTTTGTCAGCGCTGAGCATTCTCAACTAATGAACAAGACAAAGAAAACCGTGTTAAGTATGTCTTAATTAAGCCATGCAGTGGTACTGTTACATTTACGAGCTTCTACGATAAACACCAAAAGTTAGCCAAATGAGTCCAACGTTGTCATGAAGGACATACAGGTAAACAACACGTTATGCCAAACACTGAAAAAGCTAATTCCTGACAGGAATGCACTTTCACACCATTAATCGATGACTTCCTTTGCGTACCTTCTATTGCAGATTTTTTATTGAGAGAAGAATTGGCGCCAGACGAAGACAACGCCATAATTTATCAATTTCAAGTTAGATTAACACCTAACTCACTTGCTGGATGCATTGAACAATTGACTATCGAAACATCGAAACGCTGCTCGGATATAGGACTTGGGAATACGTTGGTGAAATCTCAGGGTTAAAATCCCTGGACTCAATTATGCTCGTATCCTACTCATTACTTGCAGAAAAGCACTATCAGGGAAATTTTTGTGCTAATTTCTAAAAGAATTACTTCCATGCTTTACGCCATACAGCGAATTCCTACAGTTACGTTACATGACACCTCTTCGATTAAAAAGCGAAAAAAAAGTAAGAATTCTTTTAGCCTCTAGTAGAGGGCACTGTATTCGCCTAGCCTCGTTCTCGTAGGAATGTGAGTCATCGTAACATAATGGCGTCCATCTCAAGCATTCGACCAATCAGCTCGCAGGATTTGGCAATAAACCGCTGCCACAATGTAGGTGGAGCGCATTTATAGCCCCTCTCCGATGACGTCACAAGATTTCTTTGGACCTGCTTAGAGGGTAGAAAACGTGGGCTCTTTGTTACGGCAAATTTCAGCGAAAACAACAATGCTCCTGAAGCTGGAATTTGGATAATTTATTAATAGACTATATGCACCTGCAAATTCAATGAGTTCCTAGAGTCAACTCAATGTATAATCACAGAACGAACGCTCGAAAAGTATCCTCTCGAATTATCTAACCATTGTTTCCAATTTCATTACCTTACTTTTGACAACAAAAAGCCTGATTTACCATTGTATACACTGAGACCTCAGTTATTACCGAATGCCCTCTCATTATCCATGCTCGCTTCTGGGATTAATACATATAGAAGTACTATGATGGGCGGTGAGAGGCTACAAGGGTCACCGGCATTATTACTTAGAATCCAGTCTCGTATTTCTGATTAGTCCTCGTCCACGAATAGGGCCAGATAAAGTAAGAAAGGTGGAATAAGAAAATACTTAAGCCAGCCTATTATCTGGCTAATTCTGTCCAAAGGGATTATCTAAAATATCCTTCCGTCAACAATGTAAACTTGTACTAATGTAAGTAGATGATATCGAAATAATCCTTATACATGAGGAGTGGACATTGTAATGAAATTCTGAAATAGGGATGACCTCCATATCTCGCCTTATAGTAGGACACGCATTTACAGGATTAACTGCTTGACCGTGAGCGCCATGTTGTTTTCCATTTGCAAAGGGCACAAAATGGCTACTGAACAAAAGGTTTAGAACTGAATGAAAGTGTAGGACAACGGAAATACCGATTCCAGTCTATGCAAGAAAATGCGTATTCTAGTCTCACAAAATAAAGTTTAAGGAATGGTCCGTTTTTTGAACGAGATTCCTGTACTAATTTATAGCTGAGTCACACTTGGCAACATTGTGTGCCTCAGACCTACGCCATTTTCTGTGACGGCAAGAGTTGACGTGAGCGCGCGCGCCAGCAGCCTTTCTGAAGTAGTACGGTTTTTTCACAAGAGAGGCCCCTGTCTTCCATAATATTTAGTACATTTTATCATTAAGAGATGGCGACCCGTACAATCCATATATCCGGGTGGTTCTTTCGCTGCACGCAGTACACCGCCGCTTCAGATGTACTCCCGATTAACAGCGCATTGATTTGCTAGATGCACAACCCCGTTATTGCGAATGGCACCTTCAAATAGCAGCTGCAAATGATATGTAAAGGGTTTTTAATAAATAAAGTGAAAAATAAAAGCCCGTTTGACGATGTCTTTATTGTTATTAAATGTTACAAATGGCAGCGCTCGACAGTAGACCAACCGGTGGAATTTTCTACTGAACTCTATGGTTACTCACCTATGAGTCAGCGGGTTGTGGAAAAGACACAATTTTCTCCACATGGAGTTTTTGAACCTGTTAAAAAATTAAGCAAAAGTATTCGCAAATTCTATAGGTCTAAATTCTATTCGCAAATTCGATACCCTATATAACGCTATACGGGCCTATATAACCCTATACGATCGTTCACCTATCGAATTTGCTAGATCAAATGCTAATTTAACAATTTATATGCTATATCTATTTACTTGAAATGTATAAATGTTGCGAAGAAGCTTTCCAGTTATGAGGAACCAAAATTCGACTTTACGACCCGCCACAAACGGTCGGCCATTATAAGGTCATATATGATGACGTGACTGATGACGTCACACGCCCGAACCCCTTATTCCCTATTGTTCTATCTGCCGGCAGTGAAATCAGGAATAACTTCAAAGAATACGAGAGCTCCTGAAATTATTTCTGATGAATTGGCCGAATCAATAGACTAAAGTGGTGGTTGGGTAAAGGCTGCTTCAGACAACCTTCCGTGAGGTAAATGAGGGAGTAATTGACCATGTACCAGTAGTTGACCATTTAGGATATAAACTGTCAAAATAAGCCTTAATATGGTTCAAATATTGTAAAGATAGTGGGAAAATACAGTCCTATCATCTGCCTGTAAAACATCAAAACACGGTGCACAAGGGTGGCATGTAGAATTAAGATGTCTGACAATCAGTGCTCATGTGCAGTGCTATTGCCTTATTTTTTGAAGTTTTCTACCACCACTTCCTGAGGAGCCATTGAGTCGATGTCACTGATTTAAAGTGGTAAGTACCTTAATTTTTCAATATAGTCATTTACCTTTGATATAGGGATGTTTGATAATAATAAAAAGTATTTATCATCTGTTAACAGATACTATGATCTGGAATTCAGTTATGATCGGGTGGTCAAATTATGGATCAGAAATTTACAAATTATCAGTAATTGACCGAGATGGTTAAATACTCACTGATTCCTTCCTCTCTTTAAACTCATCATAATTTTGTAATGTAAGTTTGTAATATTTGTAATGTATATAGCATACCAAAACGTTTTATATAATTATATGTGTTACAAATTGTTTTACTAATACTTGACCAGGGGTCAACTACTAGATTCTTGGTATGTCAACTTTTGAATCTATTTTTAATATTGCAGCTTAACTATGCCTGCTATTTAAGACCAGTTTCGTTGTTATACAGAGGTGACGAATGAAGCCATCCATTATGTGAGGACAAACAACACACCAGTCTGCACAGCAGCAAAGAAATATGGTGTACCTAGAATCATTCTGAAATACAAAGTGGAAGGGAAGTCACCAATCGAAAGAAAAATGGGACCCCAAACCATTCTAAGTCCTGAAGAACTATTCTTGCTAATGGGGTGTTAAAAATGGCAGAAGCAAGGTTTCCAGCAACTGTGAAGCAACTTCAAGACAGTGTGCAACGTCTGATGACAGACCTTGATAGAGACAATCCCTTTGATCATGACAACCGTCCGGGTAGGACATGGATCCAAGGCTTTCTGCGAAGAAATAACAATATATCTCAGAAAATAAGCCAAAATCTAACAGCATCTCGGGCATCGGTGACACAAGAAAATATTTCTCGTTGGTTTGCAGAAGAAGATTATTTGAAAACAAATGATTGCTTCCAAGTACTGATGGACCCCTCACGAATTTTTAATTGTGATGAAACTGCATTCTTTCTGAATCCAAAAGGGATTAAACTTCTTGCAAGAAAAGGAGATAAGACAATATACCAACAAGTTAATTCAGATGGCAAGGAATGCCTCAAAGTGCTTTTTAATGGCAATGCCAATGGTAGTGTTATAACTCCTTTAGTAGTCTCTAAGTATGAGCATTTGCCTCCTGAAATAACACTTCATTTCCCTCCTGATTGGGCGCTTGGAAAAAGCGATTCAAGGTGGATGAACTCTGAATTATTTATGAATTCATTGCAAACTTCTTCCACCATTGGCTAAAAGACAATAATATTAAACTTCCTGTTTTATTATTTGTTGATGGACATGTTTCCAATATGATTTTACATACAAGTCAGTTCTGTGAAAATAATGGTTTCATATTGGTAGCTTTACATCCTAATGCTATGCACATTCTACAGCCAATGGATGTTGCTGTTTCAAACTCTAAAGGAAAATTGGGAGCAACATGTCCATAAGTGGCGTATCAACCATTTAGATTACCTCATCTTGAAAAAAAGATTTTGCTAAACATCTGAAAGAGGTACCTAGCGGATGAGCGCGTTACTCATTCTGTATTAGCTAGAAGTTTCCATAAATGTGGACTCTTTCCCTGGGATCCGATGGTACCTAGGGTTCCAGGACATAATGATTGCAATTTCAGACCAAAGAACACTGAGCAGAATGACTTCGGTGTAAGCTTGAACTATTCCGAGCAGGGATTACAATTTCTGAATGAGAGTGTGGGGAAAGAAAAATTGGACTTATTTGAGCGATCTACAAATAATAGGGAAGGGGAACTTTCTGACCAATCACTCTTTATGCTGTGGAGGAAAACTAAGTTAGAACTAATGGCCTTATCAACTCATCTGAACCAACTGCTTCAATTGACAACACTACCCCTGAAGAGAATGCAGCTACAACTATCTCCAGACCAATGGGCATATCAAAGGGAAATGATTCAACTGAGCAATCTCCTGCAAGAAGCACTCTTAGTTGGAGGTAATGAAAATACCACCATCTCAGGACCATCAAATATAGTTGCCCATGGTTGAATGTAATGAATAATGCCATCATAAGGCCATCAAATACAATTGTCGAAGGAAAAGAAGATACTACCATCCCAGGAACTTCTAATTCACAGTCTCCCATGGTTGAAGGCACGAAGACACTGCCATCCCAGGGCTAGCAAATGTACCATATCCATTTAAAAAGTATGCGTTCTTTCCACCTATAGGCAAGAAAAAGCCATGGAAAAAAATGTCAAAGGAAAGATTACCCGCTACAGTGTCTGGGGAACTTGGCTAAAAGTATTTTGAAAACAAAATGGAGAAAAAGAATGAGATGGAAAGACTTAAAAGAGAAGGAGTGGCTGAAAGGGAAAGAAAAAAAGAAGAGAAAATGAAAGAGAATGAGAGAAAAATAAAGAAGGAAAGCAATAAGCTGAATGCTAAGAACCAGAAACATTACAAAGAGTCTGATTCAGAATCATGTATTTCCATTACTGATCTGATAGATGGTTAAGGTTCTAACTGGAACAAAGAATTTTTGGAAGAGGATGATATGGATTCTCTGGAAATGGAAAATTTTGTGATAGTTGAATATGAGGGGAGCTATTTTACAGGAAAAATAGTGGAAGTTGTGAATGATGGTTATGAAATAGCCCCTATGGTTAAGAGTGGCCATTTTTCATGCCGGTGGCCTGTTAAGGAAGATAAGCTTTACTACACAAGGGTGCAGATAAATCTTCCAAAATTGTGTTCTCGCTGTAGGTCATACCATATTCCAGAAATGAATTTCAGGGTGGCTACTGATAACCAATTTCCAAATTCCCTAACCTTTCCCTGATTTTTCCCTGATGGCTTTACCAATTTCCCTGACCGATCGCCAAAAGGTCTCCTATCATTGGAATATTTTATTTCTGCTGAATTAAATTATCGTCAAAACTCAGTAAATGTTTAATCCTGAAATCAATAAATTAATAGCTATAAGAATGAAAAAATATATTAAACCTTCACAAGTTAAGCCCTCACACAAATTGTACACACTTTTAATACATTTTACAAGCATGTATTTACTACAAGCTAGTGTGCTCCTACTACCTCTCGACCTGAGTCTCGGAAGTTAAAAAAACGCGAGGTAAAATCAACCGAACAACCTAGCCTTGGATATTCCTTGTGATGAGCAGAATACACGGTGATTATGAATTTTAACACTACTAGGAAAATATCGCATTAAGGGTATACAAAAGGGATTCATTGTACGACTGATTCACAACTGAATGTTCAACATTGACGGGGCTTATTATATTCACTTCGTCGACGGACATTAGTTTTAGTTGGTGAAATGTTTTGGTGAAATAAAGGACGGGAAAGACTGGCCGGTAAATGTAATGGTAGATAAATAACTAGCATTTCCTAACCCAGTTTCTCCCTGACTGTTACGAGAATTCCCTGACTATTCCCTGACTTTTCCAGATTTTCAAAATTCCCTGACAATTCCAGGTTTTCCCGGTTTTCCCTGACGATCGCCACCCTGAATTTGTATTCGTAATTTTGCATATAAGAAAATGCTGTCACTTATTTGCAATTACTATAATAATAATATTTATCAGACATTAAAACAAATTCCATTTGCAATAGTCTTCGTCAAAAAATACACACGTTGAATAATGTGAACTACAAATTTGTAGACATACAAGATTTTTTTCATCATGTGACAAAGATGGATTTGAACTTCATGCATTAGTCCTGTGACACTTGGTAATGAGCAGATACAATATGTCATGTATACAGACATAAATATTGAAATAATGTGTCATTAATAGTTAATTAATGCCATAAAACCAGAAAAATAACAAATATGTCTTTGGTATTTATTTTCCCTTCATGAACATATGGTCAATCACTGAAACAATGCATGGTCAAATACTAGAAAAAATATTTTTTGACGGCCAATTACCTACTAACATAAAATATTCCTTTTTTTAAAAAGCCACACACACTAGAACGAGTGGTACTTTTAAAATATTGATGAACTGTGTGCTAGTAGAGAGTATGGTAAGTAATTTGAGGTGTTAAAACCATATAATTGACCAATAATTATCAAGATACAGAAGATTTGCGATTTAAAAGACCTTAAGAGGTCAATTACCTACTGGTACCACTACCTTATATCAATATTCTTATGGGGATGAAAATTTTTGAAAAATGAAGAAAGGTCTCTTGGGTGGAAAGTTGAACCTTTATGTGTGTTGGAAATTGTGGATCAAATATGAAGACTTATCAAGGGTTTAAGGAGACCCTTGATCTAGTACAGGCACATTTTGTCCAATTATTGCATCACGAATGGAATCTGGTTCCATGTTTTCATTTTTGAAGAATAAGATGTGAAAACCTTTTATTTTCTAAAAATAAAACATCCCTCACTGGGGTGATTTTTCTGTTCTGAGATTGAACAAGCAATAACTCTTGGAATCACTGCAATAACCTACCATAATGTATTCCTGTCCCTTAGCATCCCACTTGCATCTTATTTCAGTTGGTACATATGCATATGCCACACATTCAAATACACGTAGGTGACTTAGGTCTTGTTATATACCTGCCCATTTTTCCTGTGGTGTGCAACCTGATAGAGCTGAATGGGGAGAATGATTAAGTACGTACACAGCAGTATGTATTACATGCTTCTGCCCAAAATTTCTCATGACATTTTGCCCACTGCATCATTGAACGAGCCTTTTCTATAATAGACCTATTGACTCTTTCAGATGACACATTTTGCTGAGGGCTATATGGTATGGTGGTCTGATGCTGTATGCCATCAGCTACAAAAAACTCTTTCATTTGAGAATTAACGTATTCTCCACCATTATCTATTCTCAAAACCTTAACGGTGCAGCCAGTCATATTCGTAGCAAGAGCTTGAAACTCAACAAACTTACTGTATATGTTGGTATACGTCATAGCATTTCAAGAGTTCTTGTGCTATTCGATATTCATTTGTCTTCTTAGTCGATGTTACTAAGGGAGGGAGATTTGAATATTACGACAATGTGTAGTTGTTGACTCTTGAGAAAATAAATGGAGATTTAACTCAGAGAATGAGGAGTTATTGAAAGGGAAACCTTTAACAGGTTATGGGCCCAGAATACGTGTGCCAAAACTTGAGATTTGAGTGATAATATTGAGAGGTTATCGTTTTGGAGTTATTTTTTTTGCTGAGAGTGTATCCTGAACGTCAAAATGTCGGATGGAATGGAGAGACTAAGCGTCAAAAATTGGGTGCAATGGAGTACAAGAATGAAGGCTTTCCTGACAAAGAGGAGATTATGGGAATGCATTGATCCCGGTTTCGAAGATTTCGATTTGGACAAACTTTCCGTGAAACAGAAGAACAGAAACAACGATGCTCTAGCGTATTTGACCCAGTATGTGAGTGACTGCTACCTCAACGACGTGAGTAAATGTACGAGTGCGAAGGCTGCTTGGGAGAGACTGCGGAATATTCACTGTAAGAGGAGTCCAGTGCAATTCATTAACTCTTTGGAACAACTGTGCACTCTGTCCAAACCGTCGAGTGAGTCAATGATGAACTACATCTCCAAGGTGGAAAACTTGTGTGATTTGATTAGTCAACAAGGGACTCGGTTGGATGATAGTTTTGTAGCAGGTTTCTTACTGAGGGGATTAAAAGAGGAGCGGTACAAGTCCATCATTCATGTAATGGAGTTGAATCAAGAAACCATGACAACTGAGAATGTCAAGAATAAATTGTTGATTGAGGAGCAGAGACAGCAGAGAGACACTGTTGAGAGAACGAGGCGAGAAGAAGAGTTGAGGGGCTTGCTGTCAAGGACTACGATGAGAAGGGTCGGAGAGCAAACAAATGTTTCTTGCTTTCTGTGTAATCAACTTGGGCACAAAGTACGGGACTGTCCTAAGAATGTGGAAGCAAAAGCAAAGGGGACAGTTATTTGCTATTCTTGTGGAGGGGAAGGCCATACCAGTGTCTTATGTCCAAAGGGGAAAAGGGCCAGCTTCCAGAAGGGCCGAACTGGAGGGCAGGTGCAGAAAAACTTCAAGAGCAATGAGGCAATTATACAGAGAGAAGACAGAGTTGAGCGAGATGAGGAAACAGTTGAAGCTGTGAAAGATCTTGGTTGCGGAATGGTGAGGGTTAAATATAGAGCCTGTGTAGGAAAATCTAAGAAGATGGTTTCGAACAGTGATGAGAAACATGAGCGAAGCGACCCTAACCGTTGGTTTCTAGATAGTGGATGCAATGCTCACATGACTCCCCATCGCGATTTGTTAGATAACTTCTGTGATGATGCAGGTGGGAGTGTGAAGGTGGCTAAGAAGGAGGAGCCATGTGCAGTAAAGGGTCATGGAACTGTTACGATGAAAATTAGCGACAGCTGTGGTGGATGGACTCTTGAGCTGCAGCGTGTTTTATGGGTACCAGAAATGAGTGACAATCTTTTGTCTGTGCGTCAGCTTGAGAAATCAGGATTCAAATTTAATATCGACAATGGACTGTTCCGGGGATATGATAAACTGAATGGTGATGAAGAGATGCTTTGCGCTAGAATTGTGGAGGATGAGATGTATGCTGTGGACTGCGATTGGTACGAGATGCACAATGTTGAGGGCAATGAACAGAGTTCTTCATCTAATCCACTACTGACAAACCAGCCATGGACGGAAGAAGCAACAGCATTCAAGGTGGTAACCCGAGACATCTGGCATCAACGTTTCGGGCATGCTAATAACATTCCTGAATGTGAGTTCATACCTAAAGGGGTAGTTGTGAACTGTGAGGTATGCCATCAGGGTAAGGCAAAACGGCTTCCATATCCAAATAGAGAGAATAAATCATCAGAGTTACTTGAGTTAGTTCATTCTGATGTATGTTATGTGAAGCCTGAGAGCAAGGGTGGTGCTAATTATTTTTGTACTTTCACTGATGATTACTCAAGGTATAGCGAGGTTTATGTTTTGAAAAGGAAAAGTGATGTATTTGACAGTTTTTTGGAGTATAAAAACAGAGTTGAGAATATGCAAGGAAAAAGGATTAAGTTTTTTCAGTCAGATAATGGGAAAGAATATAAAAATGAGAAATTTCAATCTTTTTTCAGGAAAAATGGGGTGTTGCACAGATTTTCTATGGTGGGTGCACATCAACAGATGGGATTAGCAGAAAGGCTGAATCAACAACTGTTAACTCTTGCTAGATGTATGCTTCTTCAAGCGCACATGCCAGCTTTTTTTTGGGGGGAAGCTATAGACACTGCGTGCTTTATTAAAAATAGGTGCATATCTACAGCTTTAAATGGCAAGACACCTTGTGAACTGTGGTTTAAGAAAGTGTTGAGCGAAAAGGAGATACAAAGATTGAAAGTGTTTGGCTGTGAAGCATGGGCATTTAAGGAAACTGAGAAAGGCAGAAAGATGGAACCTAGGGCAGATAGGTGTATTATGCTTGGTTACCCTAAAGATAAAAGAGGTTATCGTTTATGGAACATGATTGATAATTGTGTAGTACACTCCAGAGATGTTAAGTTTGAGGAGAAGATTTTTCCAATGAAAGAGAGAGCTAGAGACAAATCAGATGTTAACATCATGGAGACACCTGTCACCATTAAGGTATCAGATGATGAGAGTATGGACAACCATGGTTCTGAAACAACTTCTGAGTCCGGTAATGATGATAGTGACATAGATGGTGATAATATATTTCATGCCAGTAGTATTGATGTAGTGCATCTGGAAGAGAATTTGTCAGATGTTCAGAGTCAAGGGGGAGCAGGTGAAACATGTGATGAAACATCAGATGTTCAGAGTCAAGGGGGAGCAGGTGAAACATGTGATGCTCCTGATGATGAGGCTGTTGAGCCACCTATGTTGCGCAGATCTAGGAGAATTAGAAAGCTCAAGGAAGTTTGCCATAGTTGCCACTCAGCTGTCTTCAACAGTAGTTGTGAGTTATGCGAACCAAAGACTGTAGAGGAAGCACTAAAGAGTAGTCATAAAAATGAATGGGTTAAAGCTATGGAAGAGGAAATGTCCACCTTAAGGGGGAATAAAATGTGGGATCTGGTTAAGAAGCCCGAAAATTGTAAATTAATTGGAACCAAGTGGGTATTTAAAGTTAAAAGGGACCAAGATGGAAATATTGTCAAACTTAAGGCCCGACTTGTAGCTCAGGGTTATGATCAAGTACAGGGATTGGATTACGGAGAGTCATTTAGTCCAGTTGTAAAAAGAAAAGTTATACGTTTGATGATCGCTCAAGCAATCATTAATAATTGGGGCTGCCATCATGTAGACGTTAAGTCAGCTTATCTTAATAGTGAAATTAAGGAAGATGTGTATGTTAAACAACATGAAGGTTTTGTAAGTGATGAGTATCCTATGTATGTGTGTAAGCTTAACAAAAGCATGTATGGGTTAAAGACGGCAGGAAGAGACTGGAATAACCATTTACACAAAATATTGACTGATTTGAGTCTGTATAGATCTATTAGTGATCAATGTTTGTATGTGTACCGTAATAAGAAACTATTTGTCATTGAAAAAAAAAAAAGTGTTTTTGCTTGTTGTTGTGGTTTATTTACTGCGGATATGTTTTGTGTTACTTACTGCTAATAACTTTACTTTTTTGGAACATGTTTTGGGTAGCTGTAAGGGTATCTATGGGTTTGTTCATTTTTGTCTTATGTATTGTCTTTGTTGAAAATCTTGAAATGAGGGGGAGTGTTGGTATACGTCATAGCATTTCAAGAGTTCTTGTGCTATTCGATATTCATTTGTCTTCTGAGTCGATGTTACTAAGGGAGGGAGATTTGAATATTACGACAATGTGTAGTTGTTGACTCTTGAGAAAATAAATGGAGATTTAACTCAGAGAATGAGGAGTTATTGAAAGGGAAACCTTTAACAGTATACTTCATCTTTACGCTTCAAAAATATACAAATATTTTTCTAGAAAAATCTTCTATGAACATTAACATATATTTACATCCACCAACAGATAACTCCTCCATAGGACCACATACATCTGAGTGCACTAATTCCAATACTTTAGAGGTGTGACTATCACTGGATAAAAATGGTTGTTCACAAAGTTTACCCTCAACACATAAATGCATGTATCATCATTTGTTACCTGGGAACTTTATACCTGTGGTGACAGATTTAATGATTTTCATTCCTGTTGAGCCAAGGTGGCCTAACCTCCTATGCCATAAGATGAATCAGTACTGTCTGCATTAACCTGATGATAGCCCGACTCTGTAATGAAACTGCAAAATGTTTTTCCAGCCGGTTTATGCGAAACCCACTGGTACACATCATTGACTCTAGAACCTGTTGCCCTGACCTTGCCTGTAATTGTACAATCATCTTTATGGTAAATTTTACACCCATTTTCAGAGAAAATCACAGTAAGTTGCTTATCAACCATTTTAGAAACAGATGGCAAATTTGCTGCAAAATTGGGTACACGCACAACATCTTTTATGGTTTTCTCACCCTCAGATGTCAACACTACAGCATCTCCCTAACCATTAACTGGTACTCTACTATTATTAGCAACCGTAACCTCCGTACCTACCACATCCATTAGATGCATAATCATTCAACCATCTATCATTATTTGACATGTGACACGAAGCTCCTGAGTCAATATATACCATACATCATTTTTAACCTTACCACCTAGGGCCACTAGGGAAAGTGTTCACTTCAGGATTCACTGAGTTTTCAGCACCATTTCTGCCCACTGCTTCAGCAGCAATTACTGAACTGCCTGTCTCCTTGGAATCACAATCTTCCTTCTTGTGGCACCATTTCTTGCACTTGAAGCGGAATTTCTTCTTTGCTTGCTGTAGGAATGGCTGATTAGATGAATAACTGGATTTTTGTGAACAGTTCGTGTAGCCAAATTTCTTTGCTGCAAAAGCGGCCTCAGAAACTTCAGTGAGCAGTTTAATTTTCACCAGTTCACTATAGTGGTTATATTCATGTTAGAAGCGTCCAGTGCCATGATAAATGGCTCATAATATATGTAGTTAATCCACAAAGCAGAATGGCTGCGATGAGTACATCATTAAGTCCACCGTCCATATAATCCAATCTTTCAGCAAGGAAATGATTTCGGATACATGCTCCGACATTCCTGAATAACCTTCCAATGGTGTTGAAAAGAGTTTTCTCAACAAACTAATTCATCCGACCAGTCCTCTTTCTTCCAGTGCCCGAGATAAGGATACACATGCTTGTTTAGCCGTTGTAGCCTTTTGCACGTAAACATACAGATTGGGCTTGATCATTAGACAAATTTTTACGAGAGCCTCCTCATTTTCGTCTTCGATATATTCTTCTGTAACGTAATCTCATAAATCCTCATGCTCTAGATACATTCGCACGGCAAACTTCCATGTTTTACACCCGTCCACACCACTCAGTATAACAACGTGAGGTAGCGTCGAAGCGGAAGCCATGCTAGAACGCCCGTGCCTAACCTCATTTCAATAAGCAATGCACTTAACAAAATACAACTTGGACTACTGCCATCGGATATTTCACTTAGAGGACTATTTAGGCTGGGCCCATAACCTGTTGAAAATTGTAGATCGAATATGAAGACATCATGGGTTTAAGGAGACAAAATGACGACGCAAACATCTTACTTGCAACAACCGAACGAACCGCTTTATTATTATGTAAAAACTAAAGAGAGCTAACCAGCGCGAATGAATGGTGGGAAGTTTGAATATATAACAACGCGGAGTTAAAGCAAAATGGTGGGAAATGTGACAAATTTGTCTCCGTTACCTGTAAATTACGTACAGTGTTTTCTGCACTCATTCAGGGCCTGCGGCCACTCCTGCCTCCTGATTGATTGTTTTACATAAGTAGACAGGAATATACGTAGAGAATAATGTTAGGGTTAAACATCGTTCATAGATGGCGTTAATGTCGCCATATCGCCGCGCAGTTTAAATATCGTAAATGGACTGTCGTCGGGGGAACGCCGGCTCCATTCCCGGTGACACCAAGCTATTGAAAAAATATATTTTCAGATTTTTCTGGAAAGAGATAACATATAATTCGGCTCCAATCCCAAAATGCCCCAACCTTCAACAGTGAGAGGCAGGAGTTCACCTAGAGTTGCAGTGATGGAGCAGATGTAGAGGATCGGTTCAGTATCAAATGCCAGAGCCGGGGGTGAGTTTGAAGTTCACTGAATCGGCTTCAGCACCTCGATGTGGAAGGCAATGTGGAACCACCACATTAGTCTCCCTAGAAGAAGCAGCCTCGCATTCAACATGAGGTGATGACATTTCTCCTGATAAAATATTTCCCCAATCTGATCTTCCTGAGGGCACTACTGGAAGAGGAATATCACTAAAGAGAGAGAAATGCAGATTAGGCACGTGGAACGTGAAATCGCTACGAATGTGTGGGAAGTTGGAGAATGTTAAGATGAGAATGGATGGACATCATGCATGAGAGAGAGTGAAATAAAGTGGGCTGGGGGCAGGGACATAGTGACAAAGGGGAGGGGTTTGCGGGTTAACCCTCCCAGAGGAATTTAAAAAATGTGACAAACTCGCTTAAAAAAATCACCTAGACTCAACGTTTCTTTATAACTCCACTATAACTTTGGAGAAATCATCAGGGTGCTCAAGGCCAAAGCAAAGGACACACTCTTTGGAATTATCAAAGATAGCTATGACAGTGGGAGACTTCCAGAAGACTGAAATTATTGCAATTCAAAAGAAACCAATGACAGAGAAATGTGAGGAACACAAATTAACATTGGGCCGGTGCCACAGACATTGAAAATACTTACTAGTATAATTAGCAGAAGAATGGAAGGAAGGATTGAATGGAACCTTTTAGAAAACCATTTCGGATTTAGGAAAAACCGAGGCAGCTAGGGATGCAATACTCAGCTTAAGGAAACCTACTGGCAGGGGCATCAGAAGTGGGGGGCAGGAGGGGCCAAAGACCCCCCCCTCAAAATTAGCCCTGGGCCCTTTCAGTCGAAGCGGGTACTTTCTGGCACATATTGTCACACCTTAATATGTACTCTTTTATCAAAATTCTAGTCTCTAACCCCTCCTACCCGCAAAAATGCAGGCTCCTTTCTTAGGATCCAGGCCCTTTTCTTAGGAGCGGGCCCTTCTAATAGGAACCGGACCCTTGCTTACTAGCCAAGAAAATGTGGCCTTGCCCATTTGGTGCCAACATGTTACAAATCTCTTCCCTTAATTTTCAGTGCTTGGTATTTACTTTTACAGTGCCCATATGTATCTATTCTCACTGGTAAATTTCGCTGCTAAAATCAGAACAACAGAATTATTGGAAAAAATTTTGGGTGAGGGGGGGGTGTGGGGGGGGGGGAAGGGGGGTGAAGCAGCAGAAGCCCCCCCCCATGGCTATGTGCCTGCCTACATGGAAGAAGCAATACAATATGCAGGAGAAATCATTATCAAGGTGAATGGTGAAAAAACTAACTTGCTCCGGTTAGCTGATGAATTCGCAGTTTTAGCAGAAAGGTGAGAGGACTTGCAGATGTCTCTGAACACTAATGGACCAATGTACTTCAAGTGTATAAAATGAGCATCAATAAGAAGAAAAATGAAATCCTAGAGTGCGGAAAAGAGAATGCTGAGGGCAGATATCACAATTTGAGGAGTGAAATTAGAACCAGTGGATAAATTAATGGTAGAGGCTGATGCATTGTGGAAATCCATTGTAGCAAATAAAGCAATGATGCTTTGCACTTTTCCACTATAAAATTTATTTAACGAGTCGACATGTTTCACTGCACTGCAGCAGCATCAGGACTGCCATACAAGTCCACCATAACAGATTATATATAGTCACATGAGGAGGGTCAGGGGATGAGTTCGTAAGGTGGGTGGGGGGGGGGGGGGGGGGGGGGGGGGAGGGTAAGAATCTTGGGTAAGCAGGATGGTAAAGGAGAGAGTTGGAGGCGGGGGTGAGGGAAGGGGAATTTGAGCTGAGCATGGGTCTCTGGTGAGGAAGGAGTGGGGGGACAGATGACTAACCATAGTTGCTGGGAGGGTTTGTTCGGGATTAACTGTGGGAGGTCAAGGAGAGGGGAATGGAAGGGAAAAGCGGGGTCATTATAGTAATTTTCTCTTTCCGCTGAAGAATGCTGAAAATTAAATGGCCAGATTAAGTGAAGAATGAAGAGGTGTGCAGAAGAGCAGAGGAAGAAAGGTAAATGACAAAAACCCATTGAAAAATAACCAGATAGAATGGAAAATTGAAGGAAAGGTCCCGTGAGGAAGACCGAGGGACAAGTATACAGGGCAAATATAGAAGGACATGAAAGAGAAAAACCATCAGGGGGCAAGGGAATTAACACTTAGTGGACACTGGAGGGCTGCAGTAAACTAATCCTAGGATTGAAATGCTGATGAGGTAGCCACTATACCATATTTCAGGGATTCAGCAAAAATTGCCCCTGCAAAGCAAGTATTACACACAGAAAATTATTAGGCACTGGAAAGCAGTAATAGATTACTAAAGAGTCATGATTAATTAATTGTATTATTAATTATCTTTAGTAATTAATAACTGCTATTATTAATAATTATTATCAATAATTTACTACAATTTTTAATAATATTTAGTGATTAATACCAGCTGATCAGCAATAATTTTCTCTAAGGGCAGCATATTCATATTTTAAAAAAGTAACGGTTAATTGGTCATACAATTTCTATCATTTCTCCATGCACACAACATTTCATGTAGGTACATACATTGTCCATAATCAAATCAGGACCCAGCAGTACAGAAGCAAGCATAAAGAAAGCAGTGAGACAAGGATCTGCACTGTCTCCCATTTTATTCAATGTCTACATCGAGAAAGCCATCCAAGAAGTCAAAGAAAAGTCTCTAGGATTGAATAACCACGGGGAGAAAATCAGCATGCTATGATTCACCAATTATATAGCAGTCATGGAAGAAACAAAAGGATTTTTAAGGAAGACAAAAGGAAATATGGAAAGAACAATGACCAGATATCATCTGAAGATCAATAAAAAGAAAACTAAGGTATTGGTATGCAGTAGGAGAAAGAAATCCAGAACCAATGCTAAATTAGGAATATAAAAAATCGTGGAGGTGGAAGAGTTCTGTTACCTGGGAACCCGAGTAAGCAGCGATGGATGAAGTAAAAGAGAAATTGCCATTAGAATTGCCCAAGCAAAAAGGGCATTTTACCAGAAGAAGATTCTGCTTATAGCTGCAAATACAAGCGTGGAAATGAGGAAACATTTCATTAGAACATGCATTTGGAGCATTCTACTATATGGCAGCGAAACATGGACGATAAAAGCAGCAGAGAAGTCCAGGCTGGAAGCATTTGAAATGTGGTGCTACCAAAGAATGATGAAGATAAAATGGATCGATTGAGTGACAAACGAAGAAGTCTTAAGAAGAGTGGGAGATAAGAGGTATCTTCTAAAAACAGTAAAAAGAAGATGGGATAACTAAATAGTCCACATCTTGAGACACGATGGCCTGATGAAGATAATCATCGAGGGAAAATTGAACGGGAAGAATGGAAAAGGCAGGCCTCGTATGAGGTATATGAAGCAAGTTGTGAAGGATGTAAAAGAGAGGAGCTACATCATAATGAAGAGGTTGGCCGATAGAAGAATCGAGTGGAGGGCTGCATCAAACCAATCCTAGGATTGTTGACCGATGATGATGACACACATTGGCCTACTTAAACCACAATAATCAACCTCAAAGGTGATTCCAGAATTAACTGACCTCCCAGGAGAAGAAGATGTCTTAAGAAGTGCATTCTACTTACCTTTCGTAAGTCCTCATGAAATGGAAAGATGTACATCTTCATCTTATGTGAGAGGACTCTCATGTTGATAGACAGTGTTATGGCTATGGGCACAGTGATTAGTACGTGGCAAGTATCATGATGATACTAGATTTGAGATTGAGAAGAAATTATGTGAAATGGAACTGAGAAAAAAGAAATATGACTTTGTTGGTTTTACAGATCAATTTATTTTTATTGGCACCAAGTGCTATGCCACACTGTGATATAGTCATGTGCAATGGTTGGAAGGTTGAAGAGGGAATGTATAGGTCTGGCTAGGAAAGCAAGGGAGGATGGTTATGGATTGAAAGCATAGAAACAGGGGGTAAAAAGGAAGTGAAAAGGGGATACAAACTGCAGAGCGGGTGCTCTAGTTCATTGTCAAGGAAGGGATGGGAAGGAGGGTCTAACTGGTAGGAAGGTTTTTCAAAAATAGAAAGAGATGAGAGAAAATAACAGCTAAGGATGAAGAAAGAGGTCTATACCAAAGGAATGAGGAGGGTAGAAAATCACTAGAATACCAAAATCATAATATTCTTATGTTAAAAAAGGCAAAATTTTATATTAACAGAACAATGTCACTACTATTATTATTAATGTTTATTACTAGCCTAATACACCAAGGTGGACACAGTAGTATTGATATTAGGAGAAGTATTACTCTGAATAAGCAGTCATTTATCAACAGAAGAGAACTGCCCAGCCAGCACAGTCCGCATTGCATCTGTATGCGAAGAAGATGCAATAAGGATGCGATGTTTGGCAGGATGCGGTGGCTACCAATTTTCCCTTTGGCATCCTTTGCTAGGTGCCAACTTTTACGTGTTGCAGTTTCACCTCATTTATGATATTTTAATAAATCATGATTTTATAGTAATCTGTGACATAATGATAGATGATTCGGGAGATGGAATACGGGGAAATGTACCGCTATATTAATTAGCATCATCATGATGGCAAGAAACTTGGGAAAGGATGTAAACAGATGCTAAGCATACAGCGTGATGTGAAGAATGGCTTTATAAGGATCTGGATACTGGGAAAGGATGATGAGAAAATATTGGAAGCCTTAAAATTATGGAAGTGGAGGAGAATGGTTATTGAGATCAATCAGAAGGCTGATGAATGAGATGTTAACTATGGTTGGGGGAGAGAGAAAAATGCTACTAGAAATTAGAAACCAAAATAGGTGGACGGAACAGGTACTTAGGGGTGATGAAATACTGAAGGACACTATTGAAGGTAGAATGCTGGGGAAGAGAGGGTGAGTAAGAAAGCAAAAATATATAAAGGATACAGTCAAACCTACATCAACGGATACTTTCAAATAGCGGACGTCTCATAAAAATGGATAGTTTTTATACGCCTAGCAGTAGAAAATAAAAGCTTATGGAACTAACACATCCAAACCACGGACACCACCTAAAAATGGATAGTTTTTATATTCCCGGCAGTAGAAAATGGAGGCTTATGGAACTAACACCTCCAAATAGTGGACACTCTCAATAACAGACACGGTCAACAGAAATAAACATTTTTTTCTTCAATTATCTCCATTATCAGACACAGACTATGCAATATCCTGTAAGCATTTCTCTTCTTCTGGACAAAAAATCACATTTCTATAAGCAAGAATGTATACTTAAGGAACTTTTCAAGAAAAAAACTTTTTCATAGCAACTAGGGAGCATTCAGGTTGTTTATCTACTAGTTCGTACTCCTGCCTGCTTCCTTTCCACTCACTGCATACTCCGATGCTACTTATCTCTTTTCTAGAGGCCAAGTTTCCAATTCTTGTTTTGATCATGATTATGCCAATGTGTACTTGTTCTATGGATAAAAATTTCATAAATGTTTCATTCCATAATTTTTTCTTGCAAGGATTTTTTCAAATCTTAAAAAAAAAATTTGATTTGATGTATTAAATGCATTTATATTTTAATTAGTTGTAGTTACTGCATAGAAAAACATGTACAAATTCCGGCCCCCTCTCAATAGTGGACAATTTTTCTGGTCCCAAACATATCCACTACTGATGGGCAATGTTTGAGTTAGTCTGCTCAAAAGAATGCCTCTGTAGATTGAGCTGCGAGTTATGAGAGTCGTATTAAGTGAGTCACGACTCCCTACGCCATCACCGCTTACAGTCTAATATGCCCGCTCAAAAGAGCCTTCGAACTCACAGCTCAATAGTCTTTTAGCTCACAGCTCATAAGAGTCTCCAAGCTCACCTCTTTAAAGAGGCTTCATCTCATGGAGTCATGGCTGTGGCACGAGTAATGGTAGTCCTTTGGGATAGAGTAATATGAAATGTTTCCATGAGTTTGACTGGGAATTTGATGTTGGGGCCATAATATGATGCTAATGAAATCATAAACAGACCAAATTGTTACTGATGGGAGAAATAAAGAGGTGAAAGAATTCTGTTACCTGGGAAGCAGAGTAACCAATGATGGACGAAGCAAGAAAGAAATAGTTAGTAGAATAGCCCAGACAAAGAGGGCATTCTATCAAAAGAAGAGTCTACTAACAGCTGGAAATACAAGCTTGGAATTAAGGAAGCAATTCATCAAAACGTATATCTGAATCATGTTTCTTTTACAGCAGTGAGGCATGGACGATGACAGCAGCGGAGAAGAAAAGGGTGGAAGCTATTGAAATATGGTGCTACCAAAGAACTATGAAGATAAAATGGATCGACCGAGTGACAAACATTTAAGTCTTAAGAAGAGTGGGAGAAATGAGATGTATACTGAAAACCCTAAAAAGTAGACGGGATAACCTAATCGGCCATTCAAGATTTGGCCTGTATGGCCTGATGAAAACAATCATCGAAGGAAAAGTGAACGGGGAGAATGGAAAAGTTTGAGTTATATAGAACAGGTTGAGTTATATAGAACAGGTTGTAAAGGACGTGAAAGAGAGGAACTACGTTAATATGAAGAGGTTGGCCTATAGGAGAATCGAGTGGAGGGCTTCGTCAAACCAATC
This sequence comes from Platycnemis pennipes, assembly GCA_933228895.1. Classification (NCBI taxonomy): domain Eukaryota; kingdom Metazoa; phylum Arthropoda; class Insecta; order Odonata; family Platycnemididae; genus Platycnemis; species Platycnemis pennipes. The sequence continues at coordinate 71,349,668 of OW121856.1, read as the reverse complement.
CTAGGACTGTTGACCCATGATGGTAATGGGAGAAATAAACTGGCAGGGAGAAAAGTGTCGCAGATTTTGTTTTTGAATGCTATTTCATAAATAAGTGCTACCATTTCCATGCATGTTGTGCTATTATTCCTAAATAAATGTTTGTAATCATATTACCGCCTAAAATCTATTTTAATTGTTGCTGCCAATCCCCTTTCCTTTCCTCCCCTCCAAACCACTCCCTCTCTCTCCCTTCCTTCCCCGACTCTCCCCTCCCAATCCAAATGACTCCATAGGGAGTCACTCTGAGTGAGCTGTTCGCTGAAGTGAATGGTAAGTCATGATCGTCAGCTTTCAGGAGGTTTGACTGTAGTATAAACAGAGTGAGGAAATATGCTGACTTGAAGAGAGAAGTAGCATAGGGATGGAAATGATAGATGAATGACATGCAAAGTTAAGTTAGGACACTCCATTAAAACCTACCCTAGCCAGTAGAAAAGTATCAATCGATACTCGGTTACAGCTAGCTGCGAACGCTGTTAGAAAATTGTTGAAAAGTTGAGGTTACCTTAGAAACCTATCCAAGGTAGGCATTTCATCCATTATTAAACCTTAATACAATAAACTCTCAATAATACGAAGTCCATGGGACTGGAAAATCGGCACTTCGTAATTTCGAACATGTTAAAAAGTCATGGAAAAATTATCTTTGTTTTCTCTAAATTTTGTTTTCTTTGGCAACATTGTATAACTTTTGTGGTCGTTCGTGAAAGCATTCTTAAAAGACCCATGCCTTAAAAGATCGTAAAAAAAAGGTACCTACTATGTCAATGCTTTTATGTCGGCGGTCGAGTGTTGGCAAAATTTCGTCCCAGTATCGAAAACGTATATAAAACAAAAGTTGAACATCTTGCAATATGAATTTTATTTCCGGAATAGTTAGTAGTAACGGGGATCTAGTATGGACGCTAAAAATAGACATCTGCTTCAAACAACTACGCTGCTATGATGGCAGATCGCTGTAGTTGTCTTCTGTCGCCCAATGATATAAAAAAACACGGAACTAAGCTCGTTTCCAAAAAAAATCTTTCACAGGTTATTATTTATAGGGTCTTCCGTCTATCGTCAGCGGAATCAATGAACTTGGGAGGTAATATTGTTCCTTTTCTACTACTAAGACCTTGATGATAAATGGGGCGTGATTCGGTATGTTTTCCGCATCGTCTCCTCAACGATTATATGACGGCCTGGGAGTTTAGGTTTACGGTACGTGGGAGGTTGTGAAGAGGAAATATCCCAGTTGCGGGTGTATCTTTATCTGTCTTACTGAGCTTTAAGTGGGAAGGGGGTGGGGGAATAGCGTCGCGGAACAGCTGTGACGTTCCTTCCTCTTCTTCTGGGCAATCCTGAAGGGCGCGTGCAGGTGGTCACGGGTGGATCTTCCGAGGGATATCGGTGGGGAAGGGAGTGAAGCGAAGAGGATGGTCAAGAGGTGTCAGAGAGCGACAGAAAAGGTCAGAAACCCTTCTGATAGCAAAGGACGCCGCATCCATGAACCTCCCCATTCCACTCAACACCCTCAATCAGCCACCGCCACGCGCCCCCCAGGGTAGCCCAGAAGAAGAAGGAACCTCACAGCGTTCCATGACACCATCCACTCACTCCCTCCCCTCCTTCAAGCTCGCCAAGAGAGATAAAGATACTAGAGGCTTGCACACGGGAGAAAAATAAGAGCGAGGGTCGTCCGCCTGTGTTTGAGGGATAAAGAGAGAGGCTCAACCTGAAGACATTTGACGGATTTCAGATTTGACGAATGTGATCTAAGTTCGTCACCATCGCGCATCTTTCTCAAGGGTCTTTGCCGTTTGCAATATTCTTCGCTCACTCTTTTACAACCCCTCAGTTTGGGCGAGCAACCCGGACACCCGCCTAGGACCCGGGCACCCACCTAGGATGGGGGTACCCGGGGCGAAGGGGCACGGTCGGGCGTCTACGTCACACAGGCGGCGGCGAACACGGGTGAGGGCACCCCGCACGGGCGGGCGAGGGTCTCCCGGATTTGACACTCGTTTGTAAGCCTCTTAAAAGATACTCCCGCAACTGGGACCTTCTCTCTCAACAACCGGACCCTGTCCCCTTCCGCGCACCGTAAACTCAAAACTCTCCGGCTGTCATAATCCTTACCCCCACCAACAAAACCCGCCCAAATTTCATAACGGCATTACCCACCCTCACTCAACCCGTCCTTGCTACAAGATTTTGGTGCGCACAGCCCCTTCACGGAGAGCTGAGCTAAGAATGCTTGCTTAAAGGACGAGGTAGGGTTCACGGAAAATTAGCTCTGCCATAATTACAGGCGCATGGCAGCGAGCATGGTATGTGCCGTCACACGTAGAGATGGGCAACTTGGTAAATTACCGTGGTATTTTTCGTAAATTGCCAACACCCCTGAAAATTACCGTAATAAACGGTAATTTTCAGAAAAGGTCTTTTTCAGAAAATTTCTTCCTCACGAAGAAACCATTGGAATTGGTGATATTATAAATTAAGAAGCTAAAACGATTTTCCTTACATTGTGTCCATGATTAATTCCAATTAATTCGGAGTAAATTAACAAATGCACATTGCGCAGAGGTATGTCTTTGGAACGAAAATTTCTCATAGTGTGACAAAAGAGAGGCAAATTGCGTATTGCTGCCAACTTCGTTTTAATTTTTTTAATGAGTTATAATAGATAAACGTCGTGATATGTTTGATATAAGCGTCGGCATTTATATCTCAATGCTATTTGATTTCATTTTGAGTCCTCTGATAAGGATTAGCAGCTAAAAAGTTAAAATTACCTGAAAATTACGGTAATTTTCGAAAATTACCGTAATTTACCACGGTAATTTACCGCAATTGAAAATTACGGTAATTTGCCCATCTCTAGTCACACGTAAGACTTAATTTTAAGAGAACCGTGCCCATTATGAAAATGCCGGTAACAGGCAAAAAAATTGCCAAGATAAATAATGGCGTTAACTACAATTTCCACATTACTCAAGTTCTAAATGATACGCGGGGTTACATGCTGGAAATGATGGTGAGATACTGGCGTATGTGGTAGGTGAATGCACTACTATTCACGCTTTTCATTTTAGATGCACCACAATCGGCAACACTGATTGTTAGATTTCTACGCAGTTAAACAGTTTTACTGAAGCAGTTTTTCGCCGAGGTTCGCAAAAACTAATTTCATTTGTTCCTGGGGACTGGGCCCGAAGTTCGTAATTTCGAAAAATTTGTATTTTCGAAACTTCGTATTTTGCCATGTTATTACTACAGGATTGTAGCCGGTAGTACCGGTCTTTTTGCTTCGTATAATCGGAAATTCGTATTATCGAGAGTCTACTGTAATAATAATTTATTGACCAATGTCAATAATTGTTAATTGCTCTTGAGGGTTTTGAATCCAGAGCATTAAATAAATTTCTATTCTATTCACATAGTAGTGAGGAGGAAATTCAAAGTTTTCTCTTGGCTTCAACTGTTCCAACCATTCCCTGTGATTACATGTGTGACACTCAACACGCGAGTTGGTAGTGAGCTACGCTGTCGAGTATCAGTCGACACCCGAGTTTGGATGTTTTCACCTTCTATACCAGTAGTCCACTGTGAATATAGTTATTAAAAGCCCCTTAATTTTTCCCCTGAATGTCGGGTGACACTCGACATGTGAGTTGGTAGTGAGATATGCTGTGTCGAGTATCACTCAACACCCGAGTGGAAAAGGTTAAAGCCTCTTGAAACCCACAGTGACAACTTGAAACTTAACTGGCTTAAACACCTGGATAGAATTTTAAGAGGATTTTAGTTGGTATTCAAGTCAAGGTGGATGATAGCACTGTCGGGAGGAGGGTCAAGGAGCAACTACAAAATGCCTTACTCAGTTACTCTCGGAAACCTTTTATGACGACAAGATTGATGATTTTTTTCGCAGTGAAAATTTTGCTGTTAATGAAGAAGACTTGGTCGTGACCAAGGAAGTCTTGGTTTATACATTAACACCTTGGTTAAAATTAGCATACATGAACAAAACTTTTCTTTAAATTAAATTGTTGAGAAGTGTCAAAAATTACATAGGTAATGTGAAATTGCCTATGAAATTGAAGACTACAAAATGTAGGAAAGGTTCTGATTGGGTTTCTTGGATGCAATTGTGTGGTATAAGTTTCTACCAGAATATCATCCTAAAAGTATCTTTCTTGAGCACACAAAACTCCAGATATTGATATTAATCCTAATCCTTAAGATATTAATCCTAATTAATGATAATGCCAGCCCAATTCTATAAGTTAATGAACTCAGTGTGGTATCACACATATTATTTATTATTTTACATCCAGAGTAAACGAAAAAACACTATACTCTATGAAAATATGTAACTCAATATTAAGCAGCAGGGCTACCATAGTAGCACCACATGGATTCCTGAATAGACTTGGGTGGAGCTGCTTATAATTAAGAGGTTCCAGCAAATACATATATGCATAACCGTTTGGATAATAAATTAAGCATGAAATGGATTATGTATCTCTTCTTGACTCATTGGAGGTGATTACTCACCATCAGCTTAGCGAGTTATTGATGTAGAAATGTATAATTTGTCTGGAGTAGTTTGGTCGTATAGAGAAACACCAATTTTACCAACATTTCGCCTCTTTATTGTGGCATCATCAGGGCTAATTGATGCAAAATGTAAGTTTTTACGTCTTCATTAATGTTTTACAGACAAGGAAATTATTGATGAAATTTGGTTAATATTTTTTCCTTTTAGGTTTAATTTGTACAAAAATTACTGTCAATTTTTTCTGCAGTTCAATCTATGTCAAAAACAGTAAAAAAATTGTTTATTTAGAATATTTGGTAAATACTTTATTTTGGATTTGTAAATTACATAGGTAAATATTTTCACAATTCACTATCATTATAAGAAATATGCCATGTCCATAGAATTCTGACCGGCAGAATCAGGATTCACTAATGAACTCCAAAAATTCCACATTGAAAACTTTGAACATAAACAGAAAATGAAAATTTCAGCAACATATGAATTAGGAAACATAATTTATAATATATATGGTCACTTGATGTAGTAATGCAAGGCTGCCTACAATGCAGAAAAAGGCAGCCATAATAATAATACAGTGTGAGGTAGAATACAAAAAAAAAATTGGCGTCATAAATTTCAAAATAGGAAATCAACATGATACATCACCATCAAGTTATAAGCCAAATAAAAATGGTTCACAAAACAATTTTTTCCACATTAATAAGCCAATGGTACTACCTGCTATAAAAAAATGGCAACACCAATGTAATAAATCATGATAATATTTTTAATTCTTAGGCTCAAATACAAACTCTCTCATGGTATCACACAAATGCAACACTAAGTTACAATATTTTATTTAAAATCACATTTTTATTCCTTCCATCTCAGGCAGTCATTTAAATACACAATATAATTAAAATAGGAAGGGGGTCCATAAATAACAGCCATACATCACAGTCATTCTCTCACAGGGCAGTTACATGAAGAGAAAATAGATACAAAATATTGTAAGCAATTAACAATAACAGGGTAATTCCCTAAATGAATACAACTTTATATATACATCATATATGGGTAAATTCTATAGATTTCCATGTTTGTAAATTTTTAAAATATTAGCATTACATTGCTAGACCATAACAGGCATTAAATATCTTTTCACTGCCTTTCACTGCCAACATACCTTGGTAACAACAAACTATACACCACTCACATCCATTTTAAAATAAACTGTTTTTCACACAGATCAGTCTGGGGCATTCATTAGAGACTGTGAGTCAAACATGTCATCTAGAAAACAATTTTGTAGCATGAGCTCAATTGAGTTTGAAATAGCTTCCTGACACTGATCAGGCCTTCCTCGACTAAATGGAAAAAATGAATTTGGATTGCTCTTAAGGTAAGTTTTTAAACGACTTCTATCACATGAAAATGGAGGCTCATTGAATAAGTCAAATGATGGACTGGGAGGCATGACTCCTTTCTGCATTGCTAAAAGCTTTTGTTGGAGATATGTAATCTCTTCTACCAAAATTTGAGTTTGAAAATTTACCTGAGGCTGTCCGCCACCAATCACTTCAAGAACTGGTAACCATCGAAAGTAACACTGCTTCCATAAGTCCAAGGACCTTATACTATACTGAATTGGTAGTGTATCGTGGCAATAGACTACACCCTGTGGGCACTCAGGTGACTTCTTTGTTGAATTATCAGCGACTGAAATGCTGGCTGGCATTGACATCCGCTTCTGAGATGTCATATTTTTCACCAATGAATTCCTCCGGAGGTAATTTGGAGTTGTCTGCTCCATTTTTTGAAAATGTCCACCATTACTTTTTTGGCCTAATGTTTTTGATATTGCAAACAGTGGATTTTTGAATAAAGCCACATCTTCAGCACTAAACTGCTCCTCCCAATCCCAAATACACCTTAGCTGCAGAGGATTACTGCCATCCTGAAAACAATGTTCTGGGAATTAGCATTAAAAGCTTTAAAAGATTGGATGTATAACCAAGTTCTCCTTTTCCTTTCTTATATTGGAAAAATTCCACAAAGTCATCTGCAATTCACCGCATTTGACTGAATTCATGCATTGAAAGTCCAAGTGAATATTTTCAGGATATAATTTCAACAAGTTACCCCAGAAACAGTTTCTCACATCTAGATGGTTAAACAAAACTGATGAGCTGGCAGAAAACAGAGGGGTTTTTAGAACAAATTAATATGAGAAATATGGATGAGAGAGGAAGGATACCTACATGAGTAGATAATAACACGTAGAGGCAATAAAAACATAAAATACAGGAAGAACACAAATGATGATAGAAAAGAATAAACAATATTATCTGAATTTAAAAGAACTTCCACAGTCGAAGTAAAACTTAAATGTAAAAAAACTGACCCATTAGCAATGGTAGAAATTAGTTGGGTCGAATAACAGATTTCTCGAATTTGAATATTAAATAATGACTCAAATATTTCGAATTTTGAATACCTCTACCTCTATAATTGCAATTGATATGCTAAATGTTATTCTGCAAATGAATTTGTTGTCTGTTGAAGTAAAATGGTACAATTTGATTAAATTAAAAAATTAATTCTGGTTTTAAACTGTCAAATATATAATAAATTTTCCCTATCAATTATGGAAAGCTGAATACATTAACTATATAAGTCTTAATAAGTGAGCCAAAAGCGTTAATGCACCATGTTCTGTCTAGTTTTGAATTAATATGCTGTAGTTCATCAACATACCAAATATAGCGCAATATGAAAATTATTTGAAATATTGAATATCGAATTCTTTCAGCATAATTATTCAAAGTCTCAAATATTGAATACTTTCTAGTATTCCATGTATTCATGGGTATTATTCCCATATCTCTAGTAGAAATACACTGATTCAAAGAGAGAAACAGTGCAGGGAAAGAGTCACTAGCAGAATACAGTGCAGAATAGGGATTATTCAACATAACCAAACCTTCTGCTTAAACCTTTGAAAAGATGACAGTACAATCTAATCAGCTATCTTGAGGTACAGTGGACTGATGAAGTAGGAAACGTGAATGGGAAGAATGGCAAAGGAAGGCCTTGTATGAGACTAGGGTAGTTTCTACATTAAAGAAAACAGAATTTATCAATTCAATTCATGCCCCACCATAAATGTATTCATTATACGCAAATAATTTGGATTGAGAAATCCAAGTAAACTAGAAAATTAATAGTTCATTTTTAGACTTGCACCGATACCACTTTTTCTGATACCAAACCGATACCTTGATACCAGTGGCCAATACCAATAGTATTATTCGCCAATACCTTACTTATTTTTCTAAAAATTAAGAGTATCAGTGACATTGTTTTCATAGTTGAAAACTAAGCCCAGTCTCATCTCTCCAAAATCTATTCGTCACTCATAAGTAATGGTCTGTGAATTCGCGCAAACAGTTTCAAGTATGACCATTTCTACAATTTATATCAAACCGTATTACATATGAACCTTCCTTATTTTCAAGTTGTTTTTCCATCAATTGAAAACACGAAGCATCATTGTCATAATTTGTTTCTATATGTATGTGTTGCATCAATCTTCAGTCATTTTCTTTATCAGACTCAACTATCTGCAGAAGGGCTATCTTCCATTTGACCGGTATTTCATAAATTTGCAGCTTCCCAGCAATGGAATTCCCCAGTGTGGCTACAATTTAGTGTTAACATTTATGAAGGTTCTCTTACACGTTTGTTATTGTTGTGACTGTCCACTTCGTCTTCAGCTAAGTGCCCTTGTAACGCCTTTTTAAGACTTTGAACTTTCCCGTTAGTAGTTGATCAAACGTACCCATCATAAAAACGAAACCGCTTCTTGGGATCATATTTATTTATTGTATGCATTTTTCTGCCCCAACCTTCTTCTCTCCGGTGCACATTTTCCAAAAAACACCCTCTTCAATCAGGAGGAGGAATTCATTCCTTCTCTCTCCATTTTTACCTTGTATTGTAAGTCCCATACAAGCAGTTGCTTGATCAAATTTTCTGACAATTTCCAATTTTCCATTGTTCTCTAGAGTGTCATATGATACACGAATACCTTTCAAGTTTCAAAGTGAAAGTTAATGCCGTAAATGGTGTAGTTAAGGCTCAAACACTTGATCTACCCACAAAACCTTTTTCACCGAAGGTTGATGCACACAATTTTCAACAATAGTTGTAGTTGATTATGTAACTGCGGTGAAGTTATATGACGAGCCTTGGTTGGGTTCACATGTGATTAAACAAAATAAGTAATACGATTTTCAAACATTTAAAGGAATCCGAGCTATGGTTCTAAATATTAAGCATTGAATAATTTTATTGCCAGTAACTAATTACGTACTAATAAGAAGAAGACTGATAGATTTTTTAGCGGACGAACTGCTATGCAATAACCCTAATAGTACGAACCACGGGTATCCCTTGTTAGAAATCATTTGGGATACACTGCCAATATGTGAAATCCTTATGAAAAAGACTTTAAATAATGAACTGGAGCGTGTACGGCGAAGATCGGCAAGATTTGTAAAGGAACGTTACGACAACTCTATTAGCGCAACCATTGTGTTAAATGAATTAAAATGGGAATCATTGTTAGACCATAGGTTGAGTTATAGACTTAATCTCTTAAATAAATTCCAGTATATTATTTTCACTGTTTAAGTTAAAAATATTTTGCACACTCCAACTTACTATGGTGGACTGCACCATCGTCATAAAATTAGAAAAATTGAGTGCTGAACTGGCAGATTCAAAATGTCCGTATTTCTTCGTAAAATTAGGGATATGAATAGTTGTAAACATATTTCCAACTGCCTGAGTCGAAACAAGGGTTAGTATTAATAAAATAGAGTGCTGACTATACCACACTATTTTATTTATTTTCTCAGACATGCAGTTCCACAAAGTGATGTCAGATAATGTGATGTTTATGGTTGTTCTAATCCAAACACTTATAAGAAAGAGAAAGAAAATACACAATACAATACCGCAGTGATGAGATGGCGATAACATATTTATTTACAAATTATTCAAATTTAAGCAGTGTCATACACATATGGGACATTGACCTATCAAGGAGACACACTGAAATCAACGCAATTCCATCCAAAATTAAGCTAAGTAATAGAATAAAATAATGCAGAGGAGCTTACTCATTTTTTGATAAGGAAAACGTACTTGACAAGTTCTATTTGGTGCTAAATGACATTTTATGGTTAGGCACTTCCAAATGAATTACAGAAGACTGCTAAATATGCCTTTATCACACACTATGGAGTAGAGATGTGCGAATACTACCCGTAAACACTAGAAATCATATGATATTAGAGATCTTGAATAATTATGCTAAAAGATGAAGTTCAAATACCTTGAATATCACCCCATACAGCACTATATTTGGCATGTAAATGAACTGAGTCAAATGCATCACAAGATCTTGAGAACGGAGGAGATACTTTAGGCATAGTTAAATGTAGACAGACAACAGTTTCAACGAATGGAATTCCAGTGCAAAACTGTTATCTCTTCATAAACAATGCACTGAAACTAATCATCGCTAGTCATGTTTCAAAATCGAAGAAGGTTTGTAAACATTGTCAACCATTGCCAATCGATACCAGCTTCACTTTTACTCTGTCATTTATTCATCATTAATTCATAAGAGATCACACAGTGTATCTTCTTCCAAATAATACTTCTGAAAATAGTTAATGGATTTTACGTAAGAGTTACTAATAACTTGTGCTTCAACTCTGCTATCACTGTGAGCTGTTGTCGCTATTTTCTGTCGAGACAGCAAGGAGAATACGCTGAGATGCCTGAGTTTGATAAGCTACATCTTCTAAAAGAGAAAGCCTATTTTCTTCTACAAGAAAAGCAAATTTTAATGCAGTAAAATGTTGCAGACTGTTCATTTCTACATCTATTTATGTAAATGAAAACTTTTAATCACCTCAGATACACTTTTACTAATTAAAAAAAAGTATTTTGTGACGAAAAATCCAACCCAATATTGCTTGCTTGTTATTATTTTGCCTGTCATCATATTAAATTGAAATTTAAAAAAAATAAAGCATATTATGTTGTTAACAATTTGAAGAAGACACTTTTTATCGATCACAAAATTAAAAAAAAAATTATGAATTTTGTACAACCCTACATTGAAACTGGTGGCTTAACTGAAACTTGAGTGCCTTGAGAGCTTGAAACTTAAGAAACTTTCGGCTGAAAGGTTGTCTACATGATGAGTGTAGAGAAGCAGAGAAGTAATAATTACCAGAATTACCAAGCTGCATTAATATTGGTTTCCTCTTTTGTAAGAGAGAGCCATCAATTATAAGCAAAATGTTAACCTTGTCACAGTGATATCACAGCTCAGTCTGTCACATCTGAGGTTAATATTGCCAAGTTTAACATTTTCTGCAAATTTTCAATTTACTGGAATTTTGACACTAGTTCGTGGTTAATTCAAACTAGACAGAACTTGAATGAGTATAAACACATACAACAGTAAATATATTTTAAGCATTCATAATTGATAGTAAAGTACAGTTGATCACCTTAAATTCGAAATGGTCGGGACTGAAGTGATGCCGGATTAGGGATTTTGCCGGACTATGGGTCATGCATGGCAACTGGGGTATTTTTGAAGCCCGGGATGTTTTCATTGAAAGGAGTCAATTATTTAAAACAAAATATATTTGTTTGCCATTTACTGAACATTATTTTAAAGAGAGTCACTGAGATTAATCAGAAAGAAATGGGTTCTTAATTCACAATGTTATTGTTTATAAGTATCGGATATAAGCAGTGAGTGAAAATAATGGAATCTAAGCATTGTGCATATTGCTGTATAAGTAAAAGTTTCATGTAATTATTGGAACTGGGTATAAAATATGATATTTCTTATGCTGTGCTTTGCGTAACATATTTCCTACTGCGCTTGATTTGTTATCAGCTGATTCAGCGTGATGTCAACGCGTGGGTGTTGTCTACATGGCTGACCATCACTATGTCATGGACAACCAGACTAGATGATTCTTTAAAGACCATCATCAAAAGTAGTCTTCCTCAGGGTTTACAGGAATTTTCATTTTCCCTGACTTTTCCAGGATTTCCAGACCATTATTAGTGATTTTCCCTGACTTTTGAGCACCTGAAAACTCCAAGATTTCAGTCATTTATAGAGATAAAAGTGGTAGAGGAAGCAGAGAAGTCTAAACTTATGAAAAATTGTAGGTTCATTTTCATATTAATCATATGAACTTCCAGTAATAAGAGATCAACAACTTTAAGTCAACAAAATAAAAATGAACATTCCTTACATTGATATGCCTTCAGAAAGGGTTTTAATTGCAGAAAAATATATGCAAAGAAGGCTAACCTGGCTTTTCCTTCAAACCTAATGTCATGTTAAAGTCTTTGAATCAATCTTGATTTTTTCTTCCTCACATCCTTCTACAAATTTGGCTAAGTGACTTCAAATTTGACTGAGAATAACTTTTTCCTCGCCAGAGGGACAAAGCGAAGCATTCTTGGCGAAATCGCTAGCGAATGAAAATGAAAATATGAATGTGCACAACTTTCGCCAATCTATTCACCAAATCATGCAGGCTATAGCCAGAAAGAACCAGAATAGGCCCCCTGGGCTGCCTTCACAGCGAAGCCAGCCTGAGGCCAGCCGTCCCCTCCTTCACCCTCCTCCTCCACTCCTATGTGCAGTTTTTGATCTCTTGGCATTTTCAGGTGATAAATTTAAACATTTTGTGATTTTTCCCTGACCACACGTTAAATTCCCTGACTTTTCCAGGATTTCCATTGCTGTTCTCATTTTCCGTGACTTTTCCAGGATTTCCAGGTTCCTATAAACCCTGTTCCTTCACCAGTTTCAGGCTCATCACCTTCATCCCCACTCGGATTTATTGCTATTAATTACCATTTCAATGATTTCATCATCTGTGAAATGTTGTGTGGGGAGAGTATCATGGCCGCTAACTATCCTTTCGTCTAAATTTACCAATTCCATTTCCTGTAATTCTGGGTTATGGACGCTGTTTGAAAACTCCATCATCATATTTTTATCCTCAGAAACATAAAAATTTTTTAAATCCCCACTTATTTCGTCTACGTCAAACCTTAAAGCAGGCCACAATTTAAACCACTCATGCTTTAGAACTGACTGTGAAATGCTATTGCATGCACGTGAAATTTCCTACATTTCTCTCTTTCATCCATTTCTTTGTGTCAGTTTAACAGTCAAATTTTGAGGATTTTCTCTTTCGGCTTCTTAATGTGTTATATTGTTGAAGATCCAATGCAGCATGTTTCAGACAAAAGCTTTACTGATGCAACAGCGTCAAGATTTTGTACAGCTTGTACTTTTTCTGCAATCGTTAACGTTTTGTACTGATGCCTCACTCCTCTGTTGTTGCCACAAGGGTATAGATGAGTCATGATTTGGGAGATACATAAGCCGATAACAAATAATTTTATCAAATTACGTCTAGTGGTCAATCAAAAATGCACATGCCATTGAAAGTGGCCAATCTGTAAATTAGTTGTAGTCCGTCTCGGCGATGTCTTCATATTTATATGTTTACTTCAAGTTGCAGAATAATTCCAGTGTACACGAAGTGCCAGAAATTAATATGTTTAAGTTATTCTGATTCTCGAAATGGGAAAATTAATGTTAAGAATGGGATAATATCTCGGCGGGTTATGAAGCAATGTTTCGGAATTTTCCACAAAGTATCGAGTAGTTGGTCATGTCAAAATTGACGGATTATCGGTGTTCCTTGATTAGGGATTCCCGGATTAAGGGTGCTCAACTGTAATAATATAATATATCTGAAATTTTAAAACCAGAATTAATTTTTAAAATTTAATTCAGTTGTAGCTTTTTACTTCAATAGGAAACAAATAAATTAGCGGAATAGCATATAATATATTGATTGTGATTCTAGTGTTCAAGGCATTCCAAATTTGAAGTTTTTGAATATTCTAGTCATAACAGATCTTCGAATTCGATGTTCGAATATGAGAAATCTACTATTCATCCCATCATTATAACACACCAATGAAACATTAAACCAAAACTGTAAAACTGTAATATAACTTACTTGTGCTGCATTTTTTCTATCTCGTTCACAGTCAAATAGGAAAGTGTCAAACACCCCAATAAGAGTAGAATCCCATAATGTTGTTAAATAAGTTTCTGTAAATTCAAAAGCACATGGAAACTGCTGCAATAGCTGCCAAACACAATCCAAAAACACCAAAAATATAGGAGCCTGAAAAAAATGATGGGGTTAATAAGCATAAACATAAACTGTAAAGCATAGGACATATCAGAGTTATTAACACAAAACAGTAATTGAGATATTCATTTCATGATAAATTAAATGTAAGAAGTTTAAGTTAATTTAAGTAGTTGGTAAAATTTTACCAACCACCTCAGTTAGGTAGAAAAATAATGACAAAATCTGTTGGGAAATTGAGATTAAATATCAATGATTTCATCTCAAGAGAGACTAACAAAAAATTGTGACGAAAGATTTCATACTTCAATTCTTGAGCAAATAGTAATTCATTTTCAACCACATAGTTGAAGACTACTTTACTAAGCATAGGACATTTCAACAATGCAGGATACATTTTTTAACTGAAGAGTGGTAGTAAGCTATCCTTAGCGTATTGATGACACTTTTGTTGATAAATTTTTGGATTTAAAGGAATTTAATAAGTTGTATTTTACGGAATTTAGGCAATTAATTCTTTAGTCTTGATTACACAGAATGGCATTTAGGTACCCACCGATTTTTTAAAAAATCATACAGTTCCTCTCCCATATTCATTAAGTAACTGACACCTAGGAAAATTTACTTCCATTTGAGGAAGGTAAATAGAAAACACCTCAAGGATTTTTTTATGGACAAATAAGATGCAAATGAAAACCCGAGATCAAATTCATTTTTTCCCTAAGGATACAATGCCACACAATGGTACATAATTATATGCGCTATCATTAGCCAGTCAGCGAGTAACACAGCCAGGATGACAGTCACAGCAAATATAATCTAAATACAAACTATAATCTCTCGACACATTATGATGCAAGGTGACGATAACTAGTAACGTGTCAGACCAAATTTTATTTCTCTTTCATGGTAAGATCTTACCAGATAAGATATAAGTAGGTATAACATGTTTTCATGGGGCATTGAGTTCTTTTAGTTGTGCAACCAGGAAAATCATGGCAAAATTGACTTGTTATAACTGATGAAATTCCATATGCTACAAACCATGGTCCAACCAAAGAGAAACAAATTGTCGCTATAACGATATTCTCGCTATAAGTTATATTGAATAGATTGAACTCTACTGTACTCTATCCACCAAACTAACCTCATCCACATTCCAATGAATCATGCATGCAAGATTTTCCAAACAGGGCCAACCATATCATATCAGATGAATGTTGATAAATTTAATTTCCTTTTTTCAGGCCCTGATGAGTAAGTAAATAGTGGCTTTCTTTAAGTTCAGAGCATACCATAATGTAAGAATAACTTTAAAGTGTACCTGTTCATTCTCATATCCAGATATATGTGACAGTCTCTTGCAGAATGGGTGTCCCAGGGCAACCCACTCCTTCTGGATCAATGACTGAAATCCAACAATGGATCTCCAGTATGGGTCAAGAGTTATTTGCACCAAACTTGAAATCACAGCAGCCATATCCCTTCCATCTCCTTCTACAGAATAGATACAGAAAAAAATTCAGTGCATTAATTTTCATAATAACTGAAAAGACTTGTTATTGTACTTAGTGTTTATCAAAAAATTGGCTAATATATAACTTAGTGTACATCAAAAAATAGGCATTATGAGAGAAATCTAATTTTATATCTAAATACTCCACTCAACTTCACTTTTCCTTGTTTCTAAAAGCATTGACCAGTGTTTCTCAAACTTTAATGAACTTTTTAAATTAATTCAAAATTGCTGTGTTGTACATCTATTATGTTGTCAGCATAACCAAGAACACACTTCATGTTGGCAGCACTGTTGTGACGAGTGGTCACGTGTGTTCTCGTGTGGCCGAGTCAGTCTGATTCCGGGTCTGCTACCGAGCAGTTGTTCTTATGTTGGAGAGAGAGAGAGCAGTAATGTGCTCTGTTTTATGGAAGAATTTGAACTTAGTGGCGTAGTGGGGCAGTACATAGTGCCACTAGTGATGGAAAGACAAAACATCACTCGCGATTGTTGCAGCGATCGTAAGTTTCGAATGCGATAGACACTCGCTATCCTTTTGCCTGGAAAAGATTTCTACTATGAAATGAATGCATATAGAACGCAATTTATAATTTAGGAACATCTGCGGGAGTATATTTAAGCTGTACGGAAGTTCTATTTGTGAAGAATGAAAATGAATTTTTACCCAGATATTACGAAATGTTAAAAATACCCACATAAACTGAACTGGTGTATGATAACAGGGGATCATTTGTTCGACCATCACACTGCATTAATTCAACAGTTTTACTACACATTACTAAGAAATAAAACTTATTGAAAGTAGTTTTATCGCATGAAAACAGCATTAAATAAATAAAATTATTTTGTTGAGAAATTTTTTGCCGTTGGATACCTGCTTGCGCTGGCCGACCAGCAAGGTAGCTCAATATTCTCATGTGTTGTTTATGTTATCCATAATTACTCTGGAACGAAAGTTTTATCGGTATTCTAGACTCCATCTTTAGGTCCGAGGATCGCGTCCCATCAAATTTCCTGTCTTCATACTATATATTTTCTATACTTGGGACTTGAAGATGCCATTTAGAATACCGGCGAAACTGTCGTGCAGTAAGATGAACCAACGTGGAAAAAAACGGAAACCCTCGGGTAAATTTCTAATCACAGTGGAAGCCTTCGCACTAACTAGAATATTTTCAATTTAGGAGTTAAAAAAAACTGCGGATTCTTATGGTGCAACTCGCACTGATAAAGCGAAACATCTAAGATTACCATTCTCTACAATGGATACAATTATCAAAAATCATGTGCCTCAGAAACATGCTAGCTAGTGCAGACACCTGTCAAAAAAGAGAAAATGTCAAGAAATCAGGGTATGACGGAATACCTTAATAAGCGGGTTTTAAGTTCTAGATCATCTAATATTGCCGTGAATGGCTTCGTCATAAGAGAATTGCATTGCATAATGTATAAGTTTGGGAATTTGATTTGACATCCTCCAATGGTTGGTTGGGTCGGTAAAAACATAGAAAACTATCGTACAAAAATAAATAAGAACAGCTTGATACTTTTAGAAATAAATAATAATATTGCTCTAATTCAGTTTATCGGTGTTTCTTATTTTATCTTACTTTATATTGTTAAAGTATGCATGTGAAACTGAAAATTTTCCTTTTCTCGCTATTTGCATTTTCCCGCAATTTAACTTTTTTCTAATAGTCCCTGGAAAAGTGTAAATAATGGGTTTTACTGTATAATAACTTCTTTTTTTATGTGCAGTAATACACCTTCTTTCATTTACCTTCAATAATTATCCTATGTATCATCAAATATTAATTTTTAAAATGTAAATTATCCAACAATTTATGCTGACTGACTATTACCTTTCCATTCTTCAATGTTACAAGTCAATCGATGGTCATTTACAGATATTAGGAAGCCAGACTATTGCTTTTTTACTCAACATTCCACCCATTATCCAGACACGCCATTTGAAATAACCCAGAGCAATCTGACCAAGTACATAATATTTTTAAACACCCATTATTATATATATACTGCGACAGTCGTGGCCCGTCCCAACCCCTGCTATATCCCCCACCCCAAGTCCACCTTGCCCTGAGTGGTAGACAGCAAACGCGTGAATGAGAGAGTGAGAGGACAGTTAAGTGTGCCCGTGAAAGCAGTGGTGAGAGTGCTTCACAAAGAGTAAGCAAGTGAGCCCTATAGTAATGCCAAGTGTCCCTGCCCAACCCCCTGCTTTTGTTCATCGGTGTACCACACCCTCCTACCAACTAGTTTACAACTAGTATATAAGGAGTGTGACGTCAACAGGATGATGAAAATGGCAGACACAAGGAAAGAACTCAGAGAGACGCAGAGACAGAGAGGGAAGAGAGACAATACTCCGAGGGTGGATCACAAGTGATTTGGTCAGCGGAAGACAAGTCGGATGAGGAGGCATAAGAGAGATGGGAATTACTGACAGTGCGAGTTCCAGTAACCCACAGCTGTGGTCCACAGTGGCTCTATGGGCAGACCACGCCAAAGTTTATAGAGTAGAGCTGAAAAGAAAGGGGAGGAAACTAGGCCTACAGAAATGGAAGGAAAAGCCCAACAGGGTAGATTAATACCTACAACTAACCAAGAGGGATGCTTGTAAGAAGAACTACAGGGAAGCTAAAGAGCTAGTGACACTTATGGCTTGAAGACAAGTGGATGTAGATATACTGCTTCATAGCTCAATTTGAGCATATTACCTTGTAAAACAACTGTGATTCCCCTCTCAATTTCTCTAGCAGCATCAGTTGCCGCTTGAAGACATGCAGAGATAGTATTCAGCCATTTACTAGCTTCCATTTGGCTCAGAAAACGATTATCTTGTATCCAGAACTGGCTGACTGTTTCTGTAGGGTAAAAATAACATTTCTTTCAAGAATATCAATAAAAACAATCACAGAAGATAATTTCACCTTTTAATTTCTAATGAGGATTAAAGGAAAGGAATACAAAAAATTAGTCAGCAAGTTGATAAGGAGGAATAAAAGGGTATAATAATAATGACACAATGTATGCAACACACACTTAAGAACAAAATATTTAAAAAAAAGTGCAATGAAAAATTTATGATCAACTAGTTAGGATTTTTGATCCATAGGAAAAAATACAATGGACATTCAAAAAGTATCAGAGAAATATTTAATCATTCAGAAAAATATGGTTAATGACAATTAATGATAATGTGACATATATATTACCTGGGGTACAGAGCTCCCTGAATTTTATAAAACTATTTTGAACATCTTTTGGTGATGGCAGCACTTGTAAATCAATGATAGTTGGCTCTCGAAGATTAGGGTGAGACCGTCTTACTTTTTCCAGCATAAGATTTTCTTGATCCCTGCAAAGTGACAGAGTTCCTCCATCAAGACAAAGTAGAGTAATATCTTAAATCAGACGAAAACTAAATGTACTCAATTGAAAGGGGAGAAAATAAAGAAATTGACTTTATATAACTAAACTTTCTAAAAGCAAGGTATTTTCACAAAAAAAAACTTAACCTTACCAAATTACATTTTTAAAATTAAATTTAATACAATTAAAATAAATTAAATAATACCAAATTCAATTTAAAATTAAAAAGTGCTCATGGTAATGACATTATAGAATTATACATAACAGAAGATGGAAGGAAAGCAACAAAGCAAACGCCACTAAGATCAAAAACATACAGTAGAAGCCTGGTATAGTGAGTACGGCTTATTGCGAGAATCGCGTTATAGCGAGTGATTGTCTTTGTACCACCAAAAGGCCTATGTTTTACATGTAAAGTAAAGCGGATATAGCGAGGCCAAAAAGTTCCTTCCACAGTATACGCTCGGTATTACGACAGATATCTCTCGAGGGCGATGCACCGCCTAGCAAAAATAAACTATTGTGTTTTTTATTATCTGCTAATTAAACTAAAAACACAAGATGTGTGCCATATCTACAACACTTAAAGCCAGTTATGTCCAAACATTAAGGTGGCTCACTAGCTCTCAGTTTCGCCTCGTCGGTTCTCCCCCTACTCAGTCCCGGGTGGAATGGGAAGGCTCGTAGCGTGTAAGGGGAAATCGACGAGGGATTGGAGGGGAGGGGGTCTGCGCGCGTCGCTGGATTGTAGACGAGCCTAGAGTGTCCTTGCGCTGGATGGCAGGGAAGAGAGGGGAGTCAGCTGACAAATAAATACGCGTGATCGTATTCGTTCGCAGCTCAACTTCGCTGTTCGTAACTTTGATGTCGCAATTATCTCGCATATACTATTCCATTGTGCATTTACAGCACAATGCGATACTATGCCTGGTGGATCACAATATTGCACTAATATCATAGTAGTTGAAAACTTCGTGAATACCACATGTCCACGGTCGATATTTTCAGTATCGCACAGTGAAAATAAGTGATTTTACGTGGGGAAATGCAGTATAACCAGTCTCACGATTTACCAGAATGTCTCCTTGCCTTCCGCTGTTTCTTCATTCTTACCACCAATGTTTTCGTTATTCGTCATGATTTGATCTCAAAACATCACAATTTCATTACCAGCACCCAGTGAGAGAAAAGTTACCCATTGCAAAGAGTTTACAGCTTGGGTCTGGACTAAGATTAAAACCATTGATTCGTACGAACTTATGAAGAGCGACCTGTAAGGTAAATAGTGTGGGGTAAAGCGTAAGGATGATAACTTCAAGAAAAACAGAAGGTTAGAATTACGTAATATCTAAGCATTAAATAATTCATTTTAATGGATATTTAGGCGAAGTATTTTCGGCAGAAGTACTTCCATATAAAATTTTTCTAATTTTTGTTCCATTTGGTGTTTCCAAAAGAGACCATTTCTATTAATACGCTCAATGTAAATGCCTAATGGGCTCCAAACGATAAAGTCGCAGTACGTTTTGTCACAAAGGTTCAACTGTCCCTGTATTTGGTAATGATACTGATGCTTTTGCTTTAGCGTGACATTCTCCCCACTCTTTTGAAGAAAGTTTAGTTTCTTCTGCCCTGCCGCCTCCGATGGAGACAAATCCCTGCAGGTATTTGCACATTTCACTTCGATTATGCCGAAAAACTTATTTGTGTATTTTTCCATAACGTTAGCCAGAAAAAAAATTGTTTTAAACTCATAAAATGTCATAAGGATAAGTGAAAATAGATTCTAACCTCTCTGTCTCATAATCAGCCTTTTCTGGCTTTTTTTGTGGAAAATGAAGATTGAATTCTCTTGCGCAGGAATCCAATTCCATAATCTCTCTGCGATAAATATGACGTTGTGAACATTCCACATCGCTGTTATAGTAATGGCAATTGCGATAAATATTATAATCTAGTCATTTAATTGAGAATTGGTCAAACTATCTATTATTTCTAAATCACAACAATGACTTCTCATAAAACAACATTCCTTATACGATTACGAATACGATTTCCCCTCACCGCCTCGTCCGTTCTCCCCTCGCCAGTTACTTTGTCTGATGGCGGGTGATACTCGCTCTTGTGAGTGCCCCTTCCGCGCTGCGGCAGTGAGAGAGTAGTTGGAGGTGGGGGTATAAGCGGCGGTGGTGGGGGCAGCCCGACATTGGCCGTGGACACGCGAGTGAAAAGACAGAAAACATGCGTTCGTATTTTCAAAACTATAGCTATATTTTTGTATATTAAGTACTGAAAATACTTTTGCTTCAAAGACGGAGAATGAACCTTAACCATCACTGCGTAATATTTTTGGTTTACGCAACATAAACTGAACTAACGCGTGCTGAAAAATGATGGAAAGCGTCGGTGGGCACACTATTTCTCCTCTAAATCAATGCAACAACGTAATTTACAATGATAATGTCGCGCAATGACTGCGAAGATCCATCCTTTTCTAAGATAAGAGAGAAAACTAGAAGTGCCTCCGAGCTATAGTTTAGCTACGAAAATGTATTAAGAAATGGCCTGCAGGAACACTTTCAGCCAAGCTAGTGAGCCACCTTAACGATTTACGGCCTTCAGTACGCTCTGCGCGCTCCCATTTTACGTTCTTCTTTTTTTAGGCCCAGTCATCAGTGGGAGTGGGCAGACGACGAGCAAGATGAAAGTAGGAGAGGGAGTTAGGTCTAGGCATGGGCGATATTATTATTCAATATCGGGATACGATAATTTTTGCATATCATAAGGTGGCGATAACGATAACTCAGCGTGACAATAAACATCGTCTTATCGTGCCTCGATAACATATCGGGGCACGATAAGATATCGGGGCACGATAAGATATAGGGGCACGATAAGATATTGGGGTGCGATAAATATCGCTATAAATAGGTATCGCGATAACTATCACGATAAATATCACGATAAATATCACGATAAAATATCATGATATCGTGACCATGATAAATATCGCGATAAAATATCATAATAACGCACCCCGATAAAATATCACGATAT
This sequence comes from Platycnemis pennipes, assembly GCA_933228895.1. NCBI lineage: Eukaryota > Metazoa > Arthropoda > Insecta > Odonata > Platycnemididae > Platycnemis > Platycnemis pennipes. The sequence goes on along the minus strand of OW121856.1, from coordinate 71,327,836 downwards.
CGCGCCCCGATAAAATATCACTAATAAAATATCGCGATAAAAGATCGTGATATTGCGCTTGTTCACACATAGTGTGTTCGCGCCCGATGAATTATCGTGATATTGCTCCAGTTAATCGTGTCGGAAAAAGACAGCCGTAAGTTGGCCTTCACTTAAGCTTGAAAAATATCTTCGACCCCCGAAAGATGCCGTATTTCAGTGAACCTTCAGGCCAATTTTCCCAACTGATGGACGTACTGGTTAACATTTGAAAACTCGACAAAGCTGATATTATCGTCATGACACATTTGCAAAATTATCCAAAAACTTCCACAGTATACCTAATATTTTAATTCCGACTAGTTACGTTGTCTTTACAGCTTTCTTCGGCGATTGAAAAATAGAAGAACTGGAAGAAAAACACCGAAACTAGGGGAATTAATATTTTATATAATGGAAAATGTCTGTTTCTTTCATGAAATACGTTGATATTCTTGTTCCTTTGTGTGCCTGAAATGACTTTTTTGCTGTTTACCTTCATCAAATACCACGGAAACAAAAGAAAAACTGTAAATACGAACGACTATGAGAATTAGGTGGGTTTTTTCAACACCATCGGATATAACGAGCGCTCGATTTAGCGAGTGATTTCCGAGGGATTATAAGCACTCGTTATACCGGGATTCCACTGTATTTGGAAATATGGCACACATAATGTATGCAAGGCTAGCAGAAAGTTTTTTGACCTGTAATCTCAATATGAAAATTTTAAAGTATAATAAAACTGGAACAATACAGCTAACCTTATGTTAAATTTAAAACCAGCTACAAGAAAATTTTTCTCACACTCAGAATACTGCCTCACTACACAAACACTTATCTCAATTTTTTTGTTAATGCTTTTAATTTATTTAAATTGTGGAGAAATGGGAATAAAGAACAAAAGAAGACATGTATCTTCACCAAAATCAATAAGAAATGCAACTGGAGGAGAATAAAGAAAGTATGATGGACAAAAGGAAAGAAAAATGAGGAAGTACGAAGCATGGTTGAGGAAGAGAAAATAGCAATTGAATGTTAGGCAGAGGCAGAGTAAGTGTTGTTAAATGAGATGCAATACTAATGGCCATATTCAGGATAAATGGAGGGCAAGAAGCAAGAGAGATGAGAGGAGCAAGAAGTATTGTCATACTGCATGAAATAAAATGAGGAGCAACATACACCAATCAGAAATGGATAAATAAGAGATTCATTCCACACCAGACACCAGCCAGAAAAGAAATCAAAATAGAAATTAACTCACAGAATCACTCACTCAATTAGGTAAGAGTGAAGTCAATAATTGGAATGGGATGGGTCCCTTTATTACACAATTACACAATTCTCAATAATGACAAAAAATTAGACTTCTCCATCTTCAGAAAACAGTGCTACATGAATCAATAATCCATTTTAGATCAAAGGATCATATTTCTCAAAAGCTTTCAACCTTCTACTTGATGCTGCACAGATTAATCAATACCCCCACATCAAAAGAGAGTAAATGTCAGGAACTGATTATCATAATTCAAATCGCAACCCACAATGGTTAGATGGAAAAAATCATTGATACTTTATAATAAGAAAAAATCCCAAATAGCGAACGAGCTATTTACATTGCCTAACAACTCAATGACAGAGGAGGAGAAACTCATTTTTAAGAACTATTTTCCAGTGTATACTTCACCTTCCCAGAAGTAAAGTGAGAGCTTCCTTCTATAACAAAGGCAACTACATAGTACAACCTTCTAAGCAAAAAATAGGACCCGTTATATATCCACTTCATCTAATAGGTGCCTATCAATTAACCTGCTCTGACTGCATCGCAATCTATGAGTGGCAGATGGAATGGAGTTTCGAAGTAGAACCAGAGAACACCGAGCCTTCTTCAGGGACAATCCCACATCCCTTTTAGCCAAGCATCTTCTCTGAAGAGTCACAAGAGTGACTTCATACCAAAGATTTTACAATGTGAAATGAAAAAAGCCCATGACTTGACACCGTGGAGAATCTCAAGATTTTTCTCAACTCAAAAAAATCACATTGCATAAGAAAATAGGGCAGTTTCCTTCATTAAAGAAAACAGAATTAGTGATGGGGCCAATCCAAAATTTGATCGAATCCGAATTCTGAATCAGAATCCTGTTTTTTTATTGAATCCGAATCTCGAATCCTAATCCCAAATCCTCCTCAATTTTATTAAATTCAAGTCTTCTTTTTATCTGTAAATTGTTAAATAATGCTTCCTTTCTCATGAATTCTCTAATTAAATCCAATCAAAGCTGAATCCTAATTATTAAAGTAAATAATAAATGAATAATGGTCATATAGTTCCCCACTCACTGAAATCAGCCAATAACCATTAGCGGTGCCGCTTTAACGGTGGCAATCGGCGAAGATTACAGATAACTCCATCTTTTGAGAAGCCGTTAAGTTAACATAATAAGACAAAGCCGAGAGTAACACAAATCCAATCTTTCTTTCACTGGATATTTAAATCTAAAAAAGTATAATTACCAAAAACTTCTTTTTTTGCTGTAATGGACAACAGTTGTCATCTATGGAGTAGATAATTAACTATGAGTTGACTTACGCAGGAAGGTCAAACTACACCGAAAAAAGACGTTGATGCCTGAACACATCAGACTTTTTCACCATCACAATGATCAAATGTCAACTATCAAACTATGTAATGTCTTGAACTAGAGTTGGTGCTCCAAACACCCGTAGTTTGGCATCAACTCTTGCATGCTAGGCAATGAGTCGTGGGTCATCAAGCAGTTCAACCTGTCACAGCAACAGAAACACGGAGAAACACAAGCATATCGGTTCCGAGTAAACGCCGAGTAAATTGCGATGCAGGAATGAAACCGTGGTACCAAAAGAAAGTTGCCTCAATGCCAAAGTCAGGTACTTTTCAATCCATGTTACAGTAAAACCTCTCAATATCGAAATGGAAGGGACCAATTTTTTAGTCATTTTGATAAGTGGAGGTTCATTATAAAGAGGTTTTAGCAAAATGAACGCATATTTCCGCCTTATGAAACTTTTTGGTAGTAAAATGTGCTGATTTCTCTGTGATTACTATATTTGTATATTTAAATATATGCAATTATGCTTTTTCATAGTTTTAATGTTTATAATAATAAAAACAAGGGTACAAAAAATTACTTAAGCACTCTCTGCCGAAAAAAAATTGTAATTTCTGTTTGTTTCATTTTTTTTCAAATTCTTTTGAGATGATATCTTCCATCTTATTTAATAATAGTAAATTTTCACTTCTGCAGTCCTCCATATTAAAAAAAAATCTTTCCATCACACCCAAAGCATCCTGCACCTCTTTTTTGGTTGGCTTTGGCATAAAATCCTCACCATCACTCTCTTCTTCTTCCATGTTATGGACTACTACTGGAGATTCCCCGCCAGCTTCTTCCTCCATTTCTTCGAACACCTCTCCCTCATTTGTGGCACATGTTAGCAAGATATTGTCAACATTAATAAAGTCGTCAAATGATGACTGAACATTAATTATTTTGTTTATTTCAAGCCATTCTGTTGGTTCGTCCTCATACAAAATATCCTCCTCACTGCTGTCCCCCATAAATCCAGCCTTTTTAAAACATTTTTCAATAACTTCTGCCTTCAAACAAGTCCACAAAAGACAGAGCCTGTGCACGGCCTGAATTATGTTCCAAGAACACTTTTTCAAATCATTTTTCTCCTCAACTGTTCGCAACATGTATGACACCAGTTGCTGCCTGTAATGTCTCTTCACAATGGAAATTATTCCTTGATCAAGTGGTTGCAATTTGCTGGTGGTGTTTGGAGGAAAATATACTACTTTGACGTGTCGTTACACAATCCCTTCAACTTATGTGCTGTGCACTGATCAATGAAGAGAACTATCTCCCAGTTTCTCACTCCCATCTTTGAGTCCAGCATGGTCAACCACTCATAGAATAAAGATGCTGTCATCCAAGAGTTTTTTGAGTTTTTGTATGAGCTAGGAAGTTTTTTAATATTTTTGAAGCATCTAGGCTTTTTATATTTTCCAATCACAAGAGGCTTCAATTTCTCTGAGCCATCAAAATTAGCACAGAAAATCACTGTGAATCTTTCTTTGCTTTTTTCCTCCATGGCATGATTCTAACTGCTAAAGTTCTGTCTGGAAGCAAGTTACAAAAAAAATTCTGCCTCATCTGCATTAAAAATGTCTCGTGGTTTATACCCGGCTAAAATCATCTGCAAAGCTTTTTTCCACTCTTCTACCACTGTGTCACTTACAGAAGCTTCTTCCCCACTCATCTTCAAAGTTTTGATATTCCACCGCACTTTAAACTTTTGAAGCCACCCATCCGATATATGAAAATTTTCAATGCCCATTTTCACTGCTTCTTCTCTTGCCTTTTGCTGTAGAATAGGTCCAGAAACAGGAATATTTCTGGCTCTACCTTCCATCAACCAATCAAATATGTGTCTGTCTAATTGTTCACTTTTCACCGCCCGCAATTTTTTATTTATGCATCCTCGATGTGCTGCATCTTCAGTTTCTTTACGTTTTTTTAAATTTTTTTTAAATAGAAGGTAAACTTACACAGAAGTTAGGCGTATTTCACTGACCGATGTCTTAAACTACAAAATTGTGGCTTAAATAACTAACAATGTTGTATGTGGGGGGACGGTAATGCATCATTGTTACGGATTGAAAGATAATAGAATGGTCGAGTTACAATTCGCGGCGACAATATCCAAAAGTAAAAGACGACTGCCTCGAGGCGCTAGCATGAAAAAAATGCGATCATTCTGGTACGGCCGTAATAATATCGAGTGTTAATAGTAAATTAAACTTCAAATGAATAGTTCAAAAATGAAACAGAATAGGCCAAATTCTCCTTAAAAGATCATATGAACGCTAAAATATAACAAATCTTCCGATACGGTACATTAGTCACATCAGATGTTAATCTCGTACGTGGGTATGGGCTCTTTCATAGCTTGGCGTTGCGGAAACAAACGAAAAACGATAAGCATTTCGATAAATCAGCCGCAAACTCACTGCAATTCTGTACATATCGCATTAGTATTTGATTATAACTGTGTTAAATCATGTCTACATACAGATAAATAAATATGCAAGTATTGTGAGTCGCCATCAGAATTTTTAAAATTCCATCTGCACACTCGCTGACTTTGAACACCATTATTTTAATAAGTAACTTCAATGACTCAAAATATGAACTCAGTCGCCAAATCCTGTTATTTTTTAATATTAAGTCAGTGTGGAAGAAGAATCGTATTAGCTAAACTATCTAGATTAAGATATTATTCAGTCACTTGCGCTTGAACAACTCAATTGCAAATGTGTATAGTATATGCGATAGCATCGGAGTTAAGTTTTCTGTGTCGTTAAGGATTGGTGAGGGTAAATGCAAATAGAATATGCAGTGGTGTCATTCGTGATTATTTAAACCTAAGAATTAAACCATTTTACCGTATAAATCAGTCTGGGAGTTGTAAAAACTATTAGGACCCCGGGTCTAAATCCAGCAGGACATTTGTCGTAAATATTGTCGTATGGATGTTTTAATGATGATTATACACAACGCAAGCAATGCAAATCGATGAAAATAATTCTTTGGCGCATATGATTAATAACAAACACACTAACGACTGCCCAGCTAAGCTTCACTTTTCAAGCGCTGCACGTTTTCGCGCTCCCAACGTGGAAAAGTCGGAACGGCCGGACGGGACTTTCTGCGGCTGGCGCCGGCTGAATATTTCATTCCGTGGAGGTAGTTGGCTCGTCATGGGGGTGTATTCTCAGTACGAAGAGCAGAGGTTTTTCGACATGCCGCCCCCATCTTAGCGGTGGCGACGATGAGGGTTACGATGAACGTCTTGCAATAGTGTTTATGGAGGGAAATTCAATGTGAAAATTTACTGCGTAATTAATGCATATTTAATGTTAATTTTAAATATTGGTTTAATAATATTTTTAATAATGTTAATCCAGGATATTTCATATGCAATGGCTCTGACACGTACAGTGAATGGATTGGCACTGATGCTCCTTGAACTGATTCCTCGTCCAGAAATAATGCCAATTCAATATACGATGGAATTCAATGGAATATCATAAAGTGAGGGTCTACTGAATTAATATTCATTTTACAGGCTCCAGGGCATCCAGCATATGGAGTCCTGGGCTATTGTAAAGCATGGCGTGAAGTTCGTGAGGTGATGGGCGAACTTCAAGGCATGCTTTGTAAAATGAATACTGTTTGTAAATGATTCAACAGAATAAATAATTTTAAATACATAAATGAAAGTTGATAATAATAAATTAAGCTTTAACAGAGAGCTCCATCTGCTTGGAAGGGTACGCAGCACCACCTAGTGGCAGGTAGAGGAAAGATTATCATGTCACACGAATTATTTACCGGCATGCAATAGTTTACCATCGCATTTTTGCACCATTGATTTTTTTTTACTTTTTAATTTATGAGAAAAAATATTTAATGTCATTATGAAATTGAACACCTTAAAGTACTTATTCCATAGGTAATAAACTATTAATCAAGACGATAAAAAAATAATGGAAAACTTTCCTATTGTACCTCTCCCACTCCTCCCACTTGCAACTGCCTTTCTTGAGCCAATGCCCCTTCCATATATATGAAGCCATGATAATTTAGTTACATTGATAATGAAGATGATTAATATTTATTAGTATTGTAATTATTCACTAAAATGTTCACTTCAATATTAGATACATAACAGCTAAAAATAAATAAACTTTTTGTTGCTGATGTGATGCTATTCCAACTTTACCAACATGAAATGGAACAAAGGTTTGTAAATTTTCCCCAACAAAAACAAATTTTCATTGCTCTTACTCTGGAGTTAGAGCATTTTTAACAATGGTTTTGCCATTCATGAGAAAATCCTCATGAGTAAGAGTTAGTAAACCCAAGAATAGTAAATAAAAATGGGAAAAAAAAACAAATTGGTGGACAGAAATTATGGCATTCTTAATGCCTTATTTTCTCAAAACAACTTTCAGAACTAAACAACTTGCATCACTTTACATAGTGACCTTCAGACTTGAACTCAAGCAAGCTATAGCACGCAGACATTCAAAACCAAACTTATCGAAATGAGCAAAAGGCTTGATTTAACTCACCTCTCGGTGATACTGGGATCAATGTCACCCATTCGAAGAAGAGCAGCCCCATTAGGAGAGCCCCAGCACCAAACTGGAGGGAAGTTCCCTTGAAAGTCCTTCGACGCTTTAGCATACACCTGATCATTGACTTCTGAAGGGACGACAATGTACTGAGGAAGACTATGGATAAAAAACAAATACATTGACTTTTAGGAAGAAAACTATAGAGAAACTGATTTACTTCAAGCATTTGGATCTGGCACATGCAGAGTATTATAAACTTTAATACATTAGCGTAATACAAAATAGCAGCTCATACAACTAAAAACACACTGTTATAACATGTGTGAAGGCACCTTATATATTCACTGGATATGGCAACTCTCATCTACCACTGAGATTTGTTAATGTTTTGTAATAAGGGGTTGTGGTGGCCTAGTGAGTAGAGCACCAGGCTACGGACAGGAGGTTACCAGGTTCAAAGCTGGGAGGAGCCTCTTCGGAAATCCCCATCTAAAAGTGTGATTTTCTGATTGTCAGAACTTTGTGGGAAATCACAAGTGGCCCAGGAAAAGTAAATGGCCCCCCTACCCTGAATAGGTGAATTTCACACACAAACGACTCAGTATAATTGAACACTGAGAGAGTGTGTTTCAATAAATATCTAAAATAATAATGAAAATATGCAAAATTGCGTGTCATAAAAAAATATCACTTCAGCCCAGGGACTGGAGTGCTTGGTTTAACCTATATCAGAATTACATTTACCTAATGACTATATTATGACAGCTTTGAAGCATGCCAGCATGACAAAAAAACAGAATCACAACACTCTGACGGGCTTTTGGGTCAGAATGAGAAAGCATTCTATAATTCTCTTAATTGGTCCACTGATAAAACGGAAAAATATCATTACTGAGCAAATTAAAAATTAATATTGACTGATTGGTAGTTTTCTCCCAATTAGGGTAGGTTTCCATGGTGTGTCCTTACTCTACTTTTCATTTCATCTCATCATAATAAACCATCAATTACAATGAACCACAAATGATGGTGGAAAGACTTCATCCCTCCAACAAAACACCCATATGTTTTGCAAAAATTCTGGGGCCCAAAAAACAGCAGTCTGAATGGAAGTGAGATCTGTCCCAAGACTTGTACAACTCAGAAAAAGATGAAAATAAATGGATTGACTTAGTGACCAATGAATAAGTCCTAATAAGAGTGGGAGAAAAAAGAACCACCTGAAAACCTGCAGAAAAGGATGGGACAACTTAATTGGCCATATCGTGAGGCATAATGGTCTGATGAAGACAATAATTGAGGGACAAGTGATTTGCAAGAATGTCCAAGGAAAGCCTCATATGAGATATATAAAGGAAGGAGTAAAGAATGTGAAAGAGAAGAATTAAGTGACTATGAAGAGGTTAGCTGATAAGAGAATTGAGTGGAGAGTGGTGTTTAACCCATTTAAGAATTATTGACTAATGATGATGAATATAACACTGTTATTATAATGAAACAGAACACTAAATAACAGTACCACAGAGCAAAACCTGGTCAGTCTGTTTGGAGAGGTTAGCATTCAAAAACTAAAAATCCGTTACTAGTACTACTCACAACTTTTGTTGTGGTAGACGGGTATATTTATTAACCAAGTTCCATGGAATGGTAGGAAAAGATGGCTCATGTACAGACACCAGTCCATGGACCACCACATGAGTGGCATATGAAATTGGTACACTGTGGAATCTACTCTTCTAATCTGGAATGCGTACTCTTTTTCAACCTGTGGTTTCTCAGAAAGATTTGGTACCCAGAAAATCATATAGCATTACAAGTCCTATGGGTCCACTCCTGTAATTACAGTACAGACCTCTTATAAACTGCACATTTTCAGGCATAACTTGGTGGAACTGCATGTTTACGTAAAAGTAAAATAAAATACTATGTATATTCCACACTATTTTTAATTCACTGACCCGGGTTTCGTCTACTCCGTAGACATTCCTCCAGAAAATGTCTACGTTTCTAAAAGTTAAAAATAGTGTGGAATATACATAGTATTTTATTTTACTTTTACGTATACAGACCTCTTGTTAGCAGCTCAATGCCGTGCTAGCTAGGCTGCTAAACATCATAAAATAAAACCGTTATACTGTATTAACACACTCAACGCGGATGCCTTGAATTCAAGGCATGCCTCGTTACCCTGGGAGGCGGATGCCTTGACGTCAAGGAATGGGGTCCCATTATGTTCGTTGCTAAGTAAAAAATTATTGTTATATTGCAAACATTTTATGTTTTAAGCATTTATAATGATGTATTTATTCATATAAAAGAAAAAAAATCTTTCAGTCATGAATAAGTTTTCATGAAATAGGCCAGCATTGAGTGTGTTAAATTGTGGAAAGAACAATTAATTCTTTGTCATTTGATCACCGAGCCCATTTTGGCATACATTAGATACCTAACTGTACCTATTAGAAGAATACAACAACTTAATAATACATTAATATAGCAAGTCAGCTGGAGGAAATGGTTCCCAGCAAGTCAGCAATTTTACTAGTTAAAATAATTACTTTGTTGGTTCTAAAACCATGAAAATCTGAACTCAGTTGATGACTGGCAAGGGATAATACCCTATCAACTGACCCTTAATAATTTATAGACTATACACTCAGTCATTACTTGGGAGACATCCTAAAATTCTGATTCACAGTAGATATTCTCCAACCAAGGCACTTGGATCTCTGCAACTGAGCCAACCAATCATGTTGATCTTGAAACAGGCAAACTTCATGAGGACAGTGATAAGAAGGCTCTCTGAAAAGAAAAGAAAATTGTTACAATTGATGCTATAGCACTATAAATGACTTTGATGATAGAATATACCTCACCGGTAGTCATATGCAAAGAGTAACTGATGCCGTGGTGGGAATGCATGGTGGAGTATTGCATTGGTCACACTCTTCCCTTGTCCAATTGGGGAGAACTTGAATACAAATGTATGAACTTTCATATTCTGTAAAAGAGTATAAATGTAATGTAAGTACAAATTTCTACAATGTTACTGCATGATACTTAATATTTGTATCTAATTGTTGATTAAGCTCCACACATTCACATGTCATTTACACACATATTAGAAAGTTATTAAAAAGACAATTAATTAAATTAGTACGAAAAATGTTCAAACTAGTAGAATTTCATACATCCTAAAGTAGAAAATGATGGAGACTGTTTGTTGATTAATAAGTTCTGATGCACATACCTTACAAACGATTTGCAATCCTTTGATTTTTCCAGATAAATTGACTCTTGGTGAGAGCCTCCTCTTTTTTCCTCCAACACCAATTATTTGATAAACAACATCAACATTTGATAAACTAACCTCATGCTCTCCAAGTAAGAGATTTTGCTGGTACCCACATTCCTGGAAAAATGAAAAATTGACATTGATTGTACACACTAACATAAGCGTTAAAAATAAACTGAAATATTTTCATCTTTAATAAACTTTTAGCAAAATCTAATAAAACCAAGTTGAATATGTGAGCACGTTGTGATTGCTATAAATTAAAATACAGTAAACCTGTCTTAAGCTGCCACCATACAGCCAAAAGAAAGGTGACCGCTTACGGAAGTAACTGTTGAATGGAGATAAACCCTTTCCAATCCAATATTAGGCAACCCTCATACCACCCTATTCCTTATTTATTTTGGGCGAGAAATAAGTCAATGGATTTCTATTACTACAGTATGATTTAAGTCTCTCCTTACATGCCTCATTTCTAAAGTCAAGAGATTAAAAAAAATAATTGATAGAATACTCCACCTTCATCAACATAAAAAAATATGGATAGCTAGGAAGGAAACCTTCCAATCTTGACAACCAATCATATAGTATATGTAGGGAAAGATAAATTGTGGCATTTCCTGAAACATGCTGACCACCCATTGCTTGCTACAAAGTTTTCTACCCATAAATCTTCTGCCACCTGCCGAGCCTTCTGCTGCAGCATTGGTCCACTATCTGGTGACATTTACGAAAGAGCACACTTAATCCACTTGACAACGTCATTCACTCCCAAAGCTTTTGACTAGGGATGGGTCGGTTCCACTTTTTTTCGGTTCCGGTTCGGTTCTTAACTTCGGTTCTCGGTTCCGATTCTCGGTTCCGGTTCTTAATTTACCACTTACTTTGCATTTCTCAATGGTAAGATAAGGTAATCAATAATCATTTTCAGAGACTGAATTAGAATAATTCGCGACTTTGAAGCATCTAAGTACACTATTTCCCCAGGTTTTAATGTGAAGCCTCCACTTTCGGAGTGTGAGTAGGTTTCAAACTGGTTTTCGCGCCAATTATTTCGGTACCGATTATTTTTGACCTCGGTTCCGGTTCTAAGCTCAAGAACCGAACCAACCCATCCCTACTTTTGACTCCTTTCCTTTCATCCCAAACTTCTTATTTTCTTTCATTTCTCTCAAAATCTATTTTTTTAATGGAATCAGGTTCAGTTAAGGCCATTTTACATGGTCATTGATACTGTGCAGGCTGCTGCAAGAACACTTGCGCAAGAAATATGGCACCATCTACAGCGACGACAAGTTTCAGGCGAGAAAAAATACAAGTGAACAGCACTACCAAGACATAAACATCATCAGATGTATTCTATAAGCAACGGCAAGTTTGTGGATAGTTCTTGCCAGCCATACCCTATCCACGTAAGTTACTTTTAATATTACCTCTCAACCATTCTACATTTTCTCATTTGAGACATAATATCTTCTGCATACCTTTGTGCCGTTCTGAAAATCTGTCATTCTTTCTCCCTTTGCATGTATCTAATAAACTTCCTCTATAAGCTCCTCCTAGATTCCATTAGTTCTAAAAATGTAATTTTTTCACTTTTGTCACCTTCACGTGATTGCTCCAACCAGCTACTTTTCTTTTACCACATCTAATAATCCCTCATTTGTCGTACACTCCAATCCATTCCTCACCAAAATTCTGTCCATCCTATTTATTCAACGACCAGGTTTCTATGCCACATAATGCCATGCTGCATACTAAATATTTCAATTTCTTTTCATCATGCCTCTGCAAAATGACATCCCTGACTTCTTCCTCTGCAAATGTTTTTTTTGGTAAGCGCAGTTCATTTGCTATCCCAAATACTAAACCTATTTTTACTCAAGATAAGCTAATTGTTCTATCCATTATAGTTCATCCCCACTGCCTTATGTCATCCTTTTTACTTTCAGAGAATAACATCACCTTCTTTCTGCGACTGATCTTTATTCTGTATCTTTCACAATTCACTTATTTTGAACTAATCCTTGCATGCAGTTACCTTGGTGATGGACTAATGCTTTATTGTCAGCAAACCTACCTTATGCAATTAATTTACTACCTAAATTCATTACTAGTCACATCCCTACGCACACCTCTTCAACCATTTCCTTCAGCACACAGTGGTCTCATTAGAAACCAGTACCTTAAGGTACTGGTTTCTAATGAGACTTATACCACTCCAATTCATTTCTAGCTTTTAACTTAACATTCATTAACTAGTTAAATCTCCTACTACTTCTTCTATCTTAAATACCTTCTCCAAGTGCGCAAAAGAAAGGCATCTAGGATACTTTCAATATATTTTGATTACCATTATCAGTATCCCTGTAGCAACCCATCACACATCCAGGAATAAATTTTCCACATTTAAGTTTTACTATGTTGAAGCAAATAATACAGTAAACATAACATTCATGAATGACTTCATAATATTTTCACCCAATACTTACATACTTATTTGACACATTTGTAGTGATAAATGATAACTTGAAATTGGTAATTGTCAAGGTTCCAGAAATGCCTTGCTTATTATTGCTAAACGGTGTCAGCATCAACACATTTTGGGCCTTAGCAACAAACAATTCACCTGAAAAAAATAATTACTTTAATTAACTGAAGTAGAAAATTCATAGCATCACAATGTTTGAGAAGAATTCTGTCTTGAGTGTGTATTGGATATTATTATATGTGCTCTGGAAATTTAATAATTCTACCAGCAAATTCATCAATGGAGATAAAACCGCTGCATTATAGATGAATGAAGTTATCTAGGATGATTACTGTATTTGATGGCATATTAAGCACACCTTTTTCTGATATACACAGGTCAAAAAATAACCCACAGGCCTTACATGAAGGTTTGACTGATATGATTAATATGAAGAACATTGCAGCTATAACAACTATTACTGAGTTTCAATGCTATGATCGGCAATAGAATATAGTAGTAGTTTGGCTCTCTTTTGTGATTTCAAGTGACATTAATTGACAACAGTGTATGGCCATACGAAACCACCTGTGTTTAACAAAATTTTTCCTTATAAATATTATAAGTTTTCTACCAATGAAGGTAGGTCTAAATTCACATTCAATTCTTCCCACAATGCCTATATTTCACAGGATGCCCTTCTTCAGACCCTCATACATTACCCGAATGACCCAGTCTTCTCCTCCCTCTATCCCACTTACCCAAAATTCTTCCCTCAATTGTGTCCTTCAAAACTTTCTCAACCTTTATTACTTTCTCCATCCACACCGTCTAATTTCCTCAATCAACTTCCTTTATTAACCAACCGTAGAACTTCATTATTTGTCCTCTTCTCAGCCCACCTTACTTGCTCTATCCTTCTCCATGTCTACAGTGAAAAGCTCTAAATCTATTTTCATCTTCTTTCCTTGAAGCCAATGTTTTTGCACCACATAGAGCCATGCTCCATTTTCTTTAGGTGCCTGCTCAATGGCTATATAATTAATTTCCTTAATAATATCCTTTATGAACAAACACTTCTTTAACCAACACAATTCTCCTTTGGATTTTAATGCAGCTATTATACCTCTTTTCCTCCAACATACTTTTGTTCTTGAAAACCTCATTACCTTCATTTTCTTGAATTGTATCTACATTCAGAATATTTTGCACTGTCTTTCAAATGCATGTAGTATTTTACATAAGCTCATAACATTTTACATACTTCTGACTAGTGGTTGGTCATCCACAAACCTCCCCTACTTCATCAATACCTCCAACCGTTACTCCTGCCAGAAGCTCATCCCAAGCCTGTCTAACTGTTTTCTCGGAGTTTGTTTAAAATTGCTAGTAATGACCCAGCCCAGTCTAACTCCTTCTCCATTATCACCCAATCTGATTCTCCATCTATTCTTAATTGTTCTTTCCGTACTATGCATAAATTTGCAATCAGTCTCCTGTCTATACCTACCTTAGGCAATATTTTCATTAACTCTTCCCACCTCAATCTGTTGAATGCCTTTCATGACAATATGGCCAACTGAGGGTTTGTCTTGTATGATGACAAATATGGCATGTGCAGAACTACAGTCATAAACATAAATTTTTATTGACATGCAGCAGGCAATTGCCACAATAATACCACAGCCAATGACATCTTTATTGAAAACATTCTAACAATTTATCAAAACAGGTAAATATCTTAGTTCTTGTTCCTCATCCTGCTACTGAAATGCAAGAGTACATCAGACATTTTGGATGGGGGCAAATGGTACACCTACCATACAGCTCAGTCATTGCCCCAAGCTATTGCCACGAGTTTGGATATCAGAATTAATTTCTCATCAATCAGTGGTTTGCCACCAATGAAGAAGTGAAAATATTTATTTAAGAATGGCCGCTTTTACTGGCGATCTACTTCTTTGATGTAGACATATTCCCATTTCTTGAAGGGAAACATCATTTCAATGGATCAGATCTTCATAAGCTTATCTCTGAGGGCAGATGGAGGCACAATAATATTTTTGTGATATTCACATTTAATAAATGCTAATCCATAATCATTTTTGGTATTACCTAAGATCTTATAATGGCAAGTGTAAACCACCAAAATCAGGCCATGTTAACTTTACTTCTACACAGAGCTAAATGTGCCCCATTTAAGGGCTGCAGAACATTCAACTTGATAAATGTGATATTGTGGACATAATAGTAATTATGGTATAAAAATATGGTGTGGTAGAAAGAGAGCTGATGGGAAGTTATCACTGGTAATGGTTTTTCCCTGACAGCACAGCTGCTGGCATACAGATTGTACGTCTCTACTACAGTTACAAATTATACAGCTTTTTTTGCAAAGAAATTTGCAATACAATTGCATTACACTTACAATTATGAATTCACCATTCCGGAGGAGGTAAGTCCTACACTAGTGTGTGTTAGGAGAGTGAATGGCAAGTGTAAATGCTTTTCAAACATAATTCTTACCACATACATATTAGTAAGACTATAATGTATTTTTCTTTAATGCCTCTGTATGTTACAGTAAAACGTCTTTATATCGAAATGGAAGGGACCAATTTTTTGGTCATTTTGATAATAGAGGTTCGTTATAAAGAGGTTCCAGCAAAATGAACACTTATATTCCGCCTTATGGAATGTTTTGGGAATGATATGTGCTGCTGTCTCTTTAATTACAAAATGTGTATATGTATTTAAATAAATGCAGTTATGATTTTACAAAATTTTAATGTTTACAAAAATAAAAACAGGGGAATTAAAACTTACCAAAGAACTCTTCACTGAAGAATATTTTAATTTCAATTTCTTTCATTTTTTCAAATACTTTTGAAATGATATTTTCTACCTTATTTAATGATAATAGATACTCAATGCCGCAGTCTTCCACACAAAAAAATCACATCAAAAGCATTCTGGAACGCATTCTTTGATTGTCACTGACGTTCAATCCTCACCATCACCCACTTCTTCCACATCAACATATATTGGTGACTCCCCTCCAATTTCTTCCTCCACTTCTCCCACTATCATCTCCTCAATTTGGGGTGCATGTGAGAAAGGCATTGTCAACATTTATCAAAACTATGATTGAACATTAATTATGTTATTTATTTCATGCCACTCTGTAGGCTCATCATCATACATAATGTCTTCCTTGCTGCTGTCCCCCATAAATCCAGCCTTCTTAAAGCAGTTCTCAATAACCTGCAACTTTAAATAAGTGCATGTGAGACAGCCTGTGCATGGCATGCATTCATTAAATTCCACAAACACAGTTCTTATATTCCATTTTTCTCATCAACTGTTTGCAACATGCACACCTCCCAGTAATTTCTCTTCACATTGGAAATATTCCTTTATTAAGGGGTTGCAATTTACTGGTGGTATTTGGAGAAAAATACTGTATCTTGATGTATGGTTAACACAATCCCCTCATTTTATGATCTGTACCCTGATCAATATAGAGGACTATTTTCCAGATGCTCATTTCCATATTCAAGCATTTTTAAAGCCTCTAGGCTTTATATATTTCTCAATAACATGTAGCTCCAATTTCTCAGAGCCATCAAAATTGACTCAGAAAAGCACAGTGAATTTTTCTTTGCTTTTTTCCCGCTCCATGGCAGGATTGGCTTCTAAATGGCAGAGTTCTGTCAGCAAGCAAGTTAGAAAAAAATCCTGCCTCATCAGCATTAAAATATCTCGTGGTTTATACCCCACTAAAATCGTCTGCAAAGTTTTTTCTTCACTCTCCTACCACTGTACCACTTACAGTAGCTTCTTCCACACACATCTCCATTGTTTTGAGATTACACCAAACTTTAAACTTTTGTAGCCATCCATTTGATTCTTGAAAAATTTCAGTTCCCATGTTTACTGCTACTTCTCTTGCCTTTGCTTTAGAATAGATCAAGATATGGGAATATTTCTGGCTCTACCTTCCATTAACCAATCAAATATGTGCTCATCCAACTGTTCACTTTTCACTGCCCAAGAATTTTTAATTTATAACCCTCAATTTGTGTTGCTTCTTCAGTTTCTAAACATTTAAAAAGATGGATATCAGGGTGGATGGTTGTATTCTAAACATCTAAGCAACGTCTATTTTTTGCTTCCCCTCATCAGTGGCTTGGAAAATTGCTAATTTAGTTTGTTGTTTCCAGCTGCCTCTTTTTTTTTAAGAGTTGTCAAGTCCATCGTGGACCTAAATTTTATGATGTAATTTACGTTTGGGTTAAACTCAAATATGTGGGGCCGAGTTCAGGTAGTCGAAGGATGAGTGGGGCTGAAGCTCGCGAGGGTCCTAATCCGCAATCCTTTTCCCAGCTCAGAGACCCAATGCCGGCTGCTCTTCTCCGGTCAAAGTAATTTCAATATCTCTACTCATGCTCAAATTGATAACTCTGATATTGTTACATGTGTTATATTTCTTGTCATATTTTGTTGATTGATATGTAATGTCATTATAGAGAAAGGCTATGTTCATTTAATCCAACTATGTATTTTTGTTTTTGGTGATATCATTTATTTTATATCAAGGCCAAATCAATGGATTAACAAATGCACTGTTTTTTAGTAATTTTTTCACTTTTTTGTATTGTTCCACTTGAACCTAGGGGACATGAGATCCCAGCCCCTTCATTAGCGCACAAAGTAATACATTTCATATAAATCTTTGTAATACTAGCGGGAACTTCGGAAAGAAAAACCAGCGAGCACCTAATGGTTTCGGCTTTGGATTCCGGCTTGATACTGGCATACAGAGAGTTAAAGGAAAACATAAGTTCAGCAGTAACATTAAAAATATTTTGATGCATGTGATGAAGGACTAGGTGCATGTCTTATGAGAAAATCCCACTTGTATTTATAAGGCTGTTTCTATCACTAATTTTACGAAGTTGTGGGTACAGATACATCCACATACGAGACGCTCATAAATCATGTAAAAATACTTAAGGTTTTGTAAGGATTTTTGCACGATTCTCACCTGAACTTCTCCATGAATCTGCAATAGTTTATTGCTTGGTGTTTCAATAGTTGAGCCTCCACTTCTGATGTGAATTCAATCAATTTACAGTGCAGTCTTTTACACATCTTTGTGGCTCTCGTTCTATCTGAATTAGAAAGTGACACAGGCTGACGCAAATAGACAGTTTATTTCTTTTCTGAGCACATTTACAGCACAGTGTCTTAAAACTAGATTAATACTACGAATACCATGACTCACTGATGTCAACAACGTTAATTGTAAAAGCTACACCTGTTAAAAACCTCTGCAAGCTTACTCCACTTAAAAAAAGGGAAAAATGGAGGGGGGATCGCTGCGTTGTTGACATATTTCCCGCTGTTGATGACCGCATTTTTAGCAATGTTTGCAAAATTGTTGATTTTCATTGTAGAACCACGATTAAAAGATGTACTTACTCGTACAATTATCAGGAGTACGATAAAAATATTAATTTGTTGTCATATGACGTAGTTGTTAAAGTTAAAATTGCAGTGATCACGGTGGGTTTTGGAGAGGGATCCTCCCGCTGTGTGGGTCGAGAAGAGCGGCCGGCGTTGGGTCTCTGAGCTGGGAAAAGGGTTGCAGATTAGGACTCTCGTGAGCTTCAGCCCCACCCATCCTTCGAATACCTGAACTCGGCCCCACATATTCGAGTTTAACCTACGTTTGTGTGCATTTCTACTGGCAAATATTTAAAAATTGATGGAAAATTATATAATTAAATATTAATAGAAAATTGTCAAATTAAAAATAGGTAAGCACATTCATAATATGTATAAGGCCATCAAATAAATAAATGGTAATTTCAACACAGATGTGATGCCTATTTCACTGGCCGATGTCTTCAACTACAAAAGTGTGACTCTAATCACAAATAATGTTGTACATGGGGGACGGCAATAATTGTTTAAGAGTGGTGGAGTTAAAATCTCCATAGAATCTCGGAACAATACCGAGATTCTATGGAGAACTGAAAATAAAATGTCAGAATAGGCTATATTCCCATTAAAAACATTTGAACCCTAAAATATAACAAATCTTCGGATTCAGGTACAATAGTTGCGTCAGATGGTAATCTCGTACATGGGTATGATGGAGTTTATCTGAGAGGTTTAGGACGGTTTGCAAGTTCTATTTAGACCAGTGGTTAGTTTTAATATCATTTTCGCTTACATAATAGCTGAATATTTTACTCCATGGAGGTAGTTGGCTCGTCATGGAGGTATATTCTCAGTACAAAGTGTGGAGGTTTTTCGAAAATATAGAGGTATGATAGGAAGAGGTTTCTTCACATAATTACATACAAATTTTGTCGGGACCTCAAAGTCATTATGAAAATGCGGAGGTTTACGATATGAAGAGGTTCACTAGGAAGAGGTTTTGCTGTAATAATTTTAATTGTGTAGATTTGTGGAGCATGGTTAGTTGCAAGTTCAGTCATGGTTTATACAGTCTGGTTACACAAAGCATAAACCTGTGTGATACTGTATTGAAATGCGGGGATGAAATGATAACATTCTATTTTATAAAAAAACACCCATTCATTCCTAAAAGTTGTTATGGTTTCATGAAGAAACTTAGATGAGACGGAAGGAGCATGCTTTTGTAAAACTTGCAAATTTTCATGCATTGAGATGCCTAACACATTACTTTTACACACTTTAACTGTAAGCCAGGTAAATGTGCACTCTGAATAGTGTATATTTCTCATGCCCCCAATCCTTCTCCACCAGGTAACTGAATTCAAATATCTTACGCGTAACACCTGCACATTTTCCAGTGAACTCATTAATGAATATGATCAATTTCATCAAGAATTTTGTAGAAAATTCTTTTAAATAGATAGTTTTGTTAACAATTACATAGTATGTTGGTTATTTATTTGGTGGAAGTTAACAAGTGATGATAAGATGAATGAGGAAGGATGGCTTCAGGTGACAATGACTATTTTTGACAACACTTCTCTTTCAAATAAAAGAAATTTCATGCAATAGAGCAAACACTCTTGTTTTTACCCTTGTACTTCCTATATCATTACATGGGTAATACGAAAGACATTTTCTGTAAAAACGATTATAATTTGAATCTAAAATACAACCATAATACAATTTGTAAAGGCAATTGTTATTGGCTATGTAATACAATAGTAATACGGTAATAATGCCAAATCTGCATGCTGTTTGGATTAGGACTGGTACCAGTTTCACTAATTCTGGATGCTAGAATAGCTATCAAACTGTGAAACACATTAAAAATAAATCATGCCCATGATTAAAAATTATTCACTTTTTAACAAATGGACACAAAACAGTTAATAATGAACAAAACTTAAGCCCTGTGGGAGGCATGCGTCCCACGCCTCTCTGGACTGAAGAGGTGAAACAAGTACGAGAACGCTATAAGATCGCCGAGTAAACAATAATCCAGGGTAACACCACAGTTATAACAAAAATGAGGACTCCGACAGGCACATCATACATCGCCAAGTTTCTCAACTATGGCCCTAAAAATTTTAGGGATACCGCTGCAATAGAGGAACTTCAGTAAAGGGTGCTTCCTTCCACTTTTACTTATTATTAAAATCGAAGTTAAAGCACTCTTACCTGGTAAAAACTTTGGCACAAGATCATCTTCAATGGTGTCGTTTCTCTCCCCGACTTCCTGTAAACATACGACACAAATAAAGCTAAATAAATAACTAATGGACGTCAAACCTTACAGAGAGGCTACGAGAAAAGGCGACTGCCACGAATTTGACATAATTATTATATATTAATGCCATGACACTTCACCGGGGTTAACTCAGCAAAAATAAATGCATGCATGACACCAAGGTCCAAATTCTCACCCGGAGCTCGACCTCTTCTACGTCGACATAACTTCGGAAAGTCTCCGAAACTTTGTTATCATTCATTTCCGATGCCGGTAAGAGACAACATTATCACTAAACCCCAATTATAAACGTTGCGCTGCAGATGATAGACAAAGGGGAAAATAAAAACATAGATAACTTGTTACAGACATTACGCCATTCATTTGACCGAAAAGAATAGAAATGAATGGAGCATCATGGGCAATTATATTTCGATAGTCATATTTAAAAAAAACAAAAAAGAGCCTCGGAGCGTCGTTGTCATTCAACACTTAACAAATGTTGATTAATAACATTGATTAATGTTGGTGCGCGGAACGTCACAAATTATTTGCTCATTGCATGAAACAAGACGTAAAATGCTTAAGAAATTGACATTGTGCTCTGTCCTACTGTATTTTTTGTCATCTTTGATGAAATATTGAAAATACAGACATTACATATCCACCCATTTAATTTATCAATGTTGTGTTGTCATAGGCAAACTGGAAAATTTTAAGCAACTTTTGTCATCACTTCCCCATACCCATCTAGGAAACATTCTTACCGTGAAATGAAAGACATTCGCGTCAAGTAAATTGTAAATTTAGTCGTGTTTATCAAGTGACGACCTTAAAATGTTCGTTCTTAGTGTGAATTACTTGAAGTCATACGCAATAGCACTTATTTGGCCTGGCTGGCAATATCTTACAGCTTTATAGTTAACATGCCGGTGAGCTTCATCGAGGTTGTCAGAGGTGTCGTTGGAGAAGTTGTAAGCCAAGATGGCTGAATTTGTTCGGGGCGGTGCGGGAGTGATTTTGCAGAAAGAGAAATTACAAGGGTCTCCGAGTACGGGTAGTGAAGAGGGCCAAGATGGAGCAATTGGTGAAGAATTTGATCCGTTTTTGGGAGATGTTGAAGAAACGGAAGGGGCCAATGTATCGATGCTTGTTGCCCCACCAGAAAATCAGTGAGTTCATTGTTTTCAATACGTGCTAACCCTAACTGGTTCGTCGAGTGTATTCTGCTTAAGAAACTTAAGAAGAATCTAATGATGTTTCCTATGGATACTTTTTTATTGCATGGGTGTTATTTTAACTTAATATTTTGATCAATGCAACCCGACAGGTTAGTGTTGTTATGAGTTAAAATCCTCGTATTATGAGTAATACTGTATTATTTGACGTTGTACTTCATGTTATTATATGTTTTTTAATGGATTACTCTCCTTTAAAACGATCTAGAACTAATGCAGGGGGTGTAATCACTACTATTTTTTCCATGTGACGTATTCGTTTTCGTGGAAATTATGAAATTCCAAGTTGTCGGAGTGATGTAATAGACATTTGTCAACGATACTTTTCTGTTATCGTACAACATAGCGGTTGTAATGGTTTTCGTCATGACATGCACCGTCTATCCTTTGATGATTCATGTTAATTGCCTTCTGTTGTTTGCAGGTGGTATCATGGTCGCCTAGATCGTTACACTGCCGAAGAACGCCTGTGGCATGCTGCTAAAATGGGTAGTTACCTTGTCAGAGAAAGCGATCGGAAGCCGGGGTCCTATGTTTTGTCCTATTTAGGAAGAACGGGAATCAATCATTTTCGGTAAGCTTTTATTTAGGGTTGTCAGATGTTGTGAGATCTCCCACCGCCGATGTATTTGAAATATGTATTTTAATTTGACGCACGGTTGACGAATCGTCATTTCAGCATAACGGCCGTGTGTGGAGACTTTTACATAGGAGGCCGTCAGTTTGATTCCCTGTCGGATCTAATTGGCTATTACACAAGTTGTTCCGACTTGCTTAAGCGCGAGCGCCTTGTTCATCCAGTACCTCCTCCAGAACCTGTAAATGACAAAAAAAGGATGGTAGCGATTTTACCCTACACGAAGATGCCGGACACTGATGAATTAAGGTAGGTTTACCAAATTCATTTGAGCAGACAACAATCAGGCTCACGAAAACACCTGTTATTGATAACTCGACGGTTTCTCTCTTTCCTGTTGAAATTTAAATTCACATCTTCCCCTAAATGGAAGCTCTGCTATGATTTTTACTTTCTGATACTGTCATTGGGATAAGTTCGTGGATGGGATCAGAAGTCATACCATCTATGCAGTTAAAGGTTGCTTATTAGCATATCCATTTTCAAGGTAGCAATGTTTATTAGTATATTTTGAACGGCAAGTTTATTTAATTTATGTTTTTTTTGCTGACGACTGGTGGGCTTTTTTACATCTCTTACATTTATATTCTAAGGACGTTGTCTAATTGAATTTTGATGACACATCTCTTGTTTTTTACTTACATTTATAATGCACCCAGGCCCCCTATAAACTGATTACAACGGGTATTAACCTGCTAGCAAGTAGTCTGTAGTTATGTGTGATGTGAAGTTCATTAAAGCTTGAGAAAAATCCTTTGCCCCGAGTTGAATCCCTTTAATAAACAAGAACACCTGTTAGGCACCCAAAAATAAATAAAAAAATTGGAAAGGTGGGCGGGGGCTTTCCGGAGCCCCTCTGGCACTTATTGTTAGACCTCCTTTGTTCCATTGTGCCAACCCACATTTAACCTGCCTGCCACTTAGACATGGGACAAGAGCACCACAGTAGAAGTATGGATGAGGGTCACCCATCCAACCTCCATCCTGGCCCAATGTGGCTTAACTTCTGTGATCTCACGGGAACCGGTGCGTCAACGTGGCTAGGCCCTTGCCCCAAAGCAATCAAAGGATTACTGGCTGACAATGATATGATAATCATCAGCTTTACTTGAGTAAATTTGTATTTATGTATCTTCTTCATAAATGTTAACTTCAGGGACTTGATGGGAAACCGGTGATTCTACGTGGCTAGGCCCTTGTCCTCTTAGGGACCCAACTCAGATGATTTCTTTCTTTGGCCATGTTCCTCGATTGCCAATAGGAGAAAGTGAGACCCATATATGTTGGAAAACTGAATATGACCATTTGGTGATATCCTGGAGTTAAGTGCACTACCCTCATATCAATGAGTCTCTTGTGAATTGATTTCTGTTACTTTCTGTGCCAGGAAATGAATGCTTGCACTGTTGGTATTGTAAGAGATGTCATTCCCTTACAAGATTTAATAAGTTCAAAATTATGCTGGTGTTTCCTTGCCCTGAAATATACATGAAATATATTATGCCTTTGAGGTTTTTATGTTGGTCTGAGATTCACAATTGCAAAATTTAAGGTATGGGTTTTGGGTGCAAATTGCAGAGATGGTGTGATCGTAATTCACTGTCATTTTTCATTGATACACTTTATTATAGAACATTTCCATTGGTACACCAGCAGAAGCCATGGTATTTACTGGGTGGTAATTAAGCATTCCCATCATGTATTCAGAGGAATTGGTGTGATTAAACCTTTACCTCACTATTTAATTGTCGTGCCTATTTCTTTATGGTAAACTTCCTTGTCAATCTTGATTTAGTTTGTGATGTTACTGCTTGTGGAGCTCAGAGTAGTAGATGCTGAATGAATTGAAGTTAGGGTAATCTGAGCAGTGCCTGAGGATTCTAAGCTACTGTATTTGATGGCATATAAGACTTTTTAATATGATGGTATATAATAAGAATTTTTTACCAAAATCTTGGCTAAAAAGACCACCACTTGAATTCAAAGACCGCGAACTGGCCGCGAACACTTTAGTTGCGTTACCCACTGGAATTGCACAATAGCAAGATATTCCTCAGAGAAAAAATCCTTCGCCTTGACCGGGTCCAGTCAAAGCGAATGATTTTTTCTCTTTGGAACATTTTGCTACCACCCCTTGATATTATTTGTGAACATTTGGCCTCAGAAACATGTAGGGTGGTAGGTGTTGAATTCCTGTACATCTTAATATGCAGTCAAATGTGGTACCTGATTTTTTTGCCTAAAATGTAGGAAGCCATTGAGATAGTGTGGGCTAACTGTAATTTTTCAGTAACCGTGGCCCCTGACACTTGATGCTATGGTATTTCTCCTAATTCAACCAAAGGATAAGAATGCTAATTTTTCTTCTATTTGTTCACAAATTAATTGTGCATGTGAGCTGTTGAATGAATCTGTAAAATATTATTTGATTTTAGCTTCCAGAAGGGGGACATCTTTTTTGTCCATAATGATATGGGAGATGGCTGGCTGTGGGTGACTGCACATCGAACGGGTGAACAAGGGATGATATTCAGAGAGTTGGTGGAAGATCTTGATGAAAACATTGACCCTAACACTGTTTTCACTTGGTTTCATCCCAATGTAACGAAAAATGAAGCAGTGGACATGCTGGTGAAAGGTATGCTAATAATTTCAATCCATTCTGCTCCAATTCTTGAATGCTGTTGGACAGGTTGGCTTAATTTTTAAACAATTGGATTAAAATAGTAAATAATGCAATAAAAATGTTTCTCATAATATAGTGTTAATTATTCCCCCACCCCCTTTATTCCTGCAACATCCAATAACTGATGCATGGGGCCTTTATTTTTTGCTTGAATCTATTTTTGGCAATTTTAATTTTGTAAAATCTTATGGTAGGATCATGTATTTCACTGAACTCTTAAATGTAATCTTATCATTCTTAAGAATGGCATAGTAGTCAATTTCAGAGTAATCGCCTTTTATGCTATCATATTAGAACTTTATCGTATTATGCCGTGAGATCAATGAGCAAAATAAAATATCTATTGAATGGACATCATCAGTATTAATTAAATGTAGTGGATGTGTTATTAGGATAGACTGCGTAAGAGCTATGCTTGCATTTAAGCAGCTAAATTTGGCAATTTGGAAGTATACTACCTTTTCAGGTCTACTCTGAAAAGGTAGACCTACAAGAAAGTGCAGGAAATGGTAGGGAGTAAGAGGAAGTAGAGTGAAGAAGTTTGGAGAAAGCAGTAAGTGGATGGAATGGAGAATTAGGGGCGTGGTTGTTTAAAAGGTTGTGATGGAGGATATAGCACTAGGAAATTGGATAATTGGGAGGACAAGAATGGACGGTTCAGGTGAAATGATGAGAGGTGAGAAGTATGTATAGCTGGAAAAGTTCTCCGTTTAAAAGAAATAGGCTGTGTAGAAAGTATTTTATCCATCAAAACCTAGCAGATGTTTCACTGTGTAAAATACACTTATGCACGCTGACAAGCATCTTTATTAAGGGTAGCTTAGCTAATATTTTTGTAGCTAGTTCACAATCCTTGAATGCATCTAAACCTACCTTAAGTTGTAGAACACAATGTGGAATGAAAGTGGTGTGGTTAGGGGTGTATAGAATGTAAATGTGTAAGGATCTGTCATTGGACAGGTATTGGTTTGGTATTTCCCCTTGCATATTCCATATTATAGGTTATATATCTTCTGGCTAACCCATGATATGGTACAGAAAGGAGTATGCGTGCAATACCTGGTTATTTCTTGTTACGGGTGAACTATTGGGTGACATCTTGCCTAATATATTTGATTAACTTTTTTGTGAAGAGTGGGCTGATTTTTATTTAATGCAAATATTGAAATCTTCTTTCTTGCTAAAATTGTTTTGCCTGACAAAGACAAATATCCCTTTTCTGCTGGAAATAAACCCAAATTTTGCTGGACCTATTCTTGATTGCAGTAAAAAACTGTTTGGTGTGTGATTAATGTGAATTTGCACCTTTATTTTAAGCATGTGGGATAATGATTAAAGCATTAAAATGCTAATTAGATGATTCTTTTGTTTGACAGCTGGTCCAGGAAGTTTCCTTGTGAGGCCTAGTGACAATTCTCCTGGTGACTACTCTCTGTTCTTCCACATTAATAATCAAATCCAACGCTTCCGAATAGAAAAGAAAGGAGTTCGCTATTTGATGGGTGGCCGAACATTTGAATGCTTGGATGCTGTCATTAACAGATACAGGAAGGAGCAGATTGTGGAAGGGCACACTTTAATTCAGCCTGTATGTAGAGTAAGTGCAGGAATATCCCTGCTTGTATCCTCTTTACAACTCAAATGGGATTTTCTGTAATTTTTTTTCCTAATTTCTTTGGTTTTCAATGTGAAGCTATAATCTAGATATTGATTTTCTAGATGATGACGGAAACAGATGGACCAGTGAAATCAAAAGTAGTGCAGCATGCTGAAAAAATTTATGCCACCTTACGGGAATGCAGGGAACAATCTGGATTAAAAAAGAACAAAGGTACAGAATGGTTTCATGTGTTGGACATTAGATATGGCTAGAAAGTGCTAGGAAAATCGATTGCTAAGAATTTCTGTTTTGGATTACTGGTTTACAACAGCTAATTCTAAGATGGGTTTTTGTTCACTTAATTCCAGTACTCATTTTAATAGCAAAATAGTTTTATTGGACCAGAAGCTTCTAAGTTCTACGATAGCCTTTTCACTGTTTTCTCTTAGGTTGCTGACATGTTTTATGAGTCTAATAATAAATAAGACATTCACTTGGCCTGATTATTGGGGTTAATCATTCTGTTAATAATTTGAGTTGATGAAGTTCAATTGCAAAAATCAGATACCAGTTAAGTTGAATAATTTTTTCTCTTGGAAATGTCACTATTGTGTAAAAGAATGAGTGACTCCATTACGGCTTTTCATGACTCTTTCGCAATCATTGAATTACAAATAGTTGCTTGATTTGACTATTATTCAGTCAAATTATTTGGTAGATCTTTTTCTGTAATTTCAGTTATATTTTGAAGTTTGTAAACATATGTTATTATTTTACAGGAATCAAAATGCAGGGATATTTGAATAAAAAGAGTGAGAAGAACAAGAAGTGGAAATCAATGTACTTTGTTCTGGTTGTAGATGGCACAGACACCCATTTATATTTTTATGACAATCCCAAAGTATGTATTAAGATGTGCTATGAAATTAATTCATCAAGGGTTGTGATTCTCAACAAAAATTAAATTTCAATGGTCATATGCTAATAAAGTGAATTCTAATTTTTCAGAGAACCAAGCCCAAAGGTTTGATAGATTTGAGCTGTGCTTACCTGTATCAGGTACATGATAGTGTTTTTGATCGACCTCATTGCTTTCAGCTGGTGGAAAGAGCTCTGCCTTGCTTAGCTACTATCACTTACTTATGTGCCAACTCTGCTGATTTGTCCCAGGTACGTCTTAACTCATCAGATGTTGTTAATAATGGCTGTTTTATTTCCAGCAATTAGGCTGCAAATCTCAGGACTAGAAACTATTTGGGCCCGCAGCATTAATTCATTCAGTTACTAATTATATTGTAATACTACCTTTTGATTTAATCCAGTATTGGATGTTTACCAAAGATTGAAGACTTTTTAATTTCTCTTTTTGGCCATTTGCCTGTACTAAGATTCTCAATGTAATTTATGTATTTATGTTTGGAATGGAGCAGATAAGATAAGGTATTTTTATGGCATTCTATATGAATAATTTGTGTGGCATGTAGTATGAGTAGGTACAGGGGGTCAGAACTATTTTTGATGGGGAGGTCTAACCTTGAAAAGCTCCTAAGAAAAGGACCCACATTTTTTTGCGGATAGGATGGTAAAGAGACTAGAATCTCTCTAAAAGAGCATATGAAGTTGTGAGAATGTGTGTCAGAAAGGAAATAGCAAGCTGGATTGAAGTGAAATTTAATTTTTATTAATGAACACCACTCTTTTTCTAAAGGGCCCGGGGTAAATTCTGGGGGGGGCCTTCTGCCTCTCCTGCCCCCCACTTCCAACTCCACTGAGTAGGTAAAATTTGTGAAATGATAGTATTCACATTGAATAAGGAGAGGTGTAGAAGGAAATCTTGTTCATCGTGGATATTTAAATATACTCCTGATTAGGAGTGAAGATAAAAATGTTGGAATTGGTGGTATAAACCATTTATTTATCTAATACCTTGTGCGTAGAAAGTTGAAGTAGTAGACTTTAAATTACATTATTTCCCATCATAAATCATCATGTGAATAATATTTTGAAGAATTTTAAATTTGTCATTGTTTTCCCATATCTATAGTTATGTATGGAATAGAGATCATGCAAAAGTGCTGATCATCCAGTAGTTGAATAAAAAAGTCACATATAATTGTTTTTGACCTTATGTATGATACCTATGATAATTTGTGATAACTTGGATTTTAAAGGATTCAGGGAGGATTGAAAGGTGCATCAGAAAAACTAAGAATTGCTAGTGGTAAATGATAGGAAGCAATAATTATACACATATAGCTTTAAGTTTGGTTCAGTGGTTGAGGAGGGATCACAGGCTAAATGCCAGGAAATGCCTTATGTCTTTTCCATTTATTTTGGTTGAGTATCCAGGAGGGAGGAAATCAGGCAGTATTTAACTTTTAAAGCTATTTCTAATGGCTTGAAATCAGTAACAGATAATGCATTTATAATATCTCCGAATTCCCTGTGACTCATTAGTAAAGTGGTATAAAATGTCTTAATTCATTTCAGGATTGGATCTCAGCTTTAAAACCTCTTTGTGTTACCCAAATGACTCGTTCACCTAAAGTACAACGGCTGAGGGAGTTAAGGTGTCTTCAGCTTCATGTGTTAGATGCTCATAGGTAAACCTCTTTATTAAAAGTCTGATAGGTATAGTGTTTTTGTAAAATGTGATTTACACATGTTTTATTGCTTTTCTTGTCATTTTCAGACTGCCATATAAGTTGGTTCCAAATCCATTTTGCATTATTTCTTTAAATCAAGTAAAAGTGGCTCGAACCAAAGTTAAAAATGGACCAGACCCAGTTTGGGATGAAGAATTCATGCTAGAGTAAGTTTTTCAATCAAAACTATTATTGTTAAGGAGCATTGTTAAAATCCTTATCTAATGTTGTACAAACCATCATTCCATACTTTCATGTTTGAATTGAGTGAATTATGCGAAATAATTCTATCATTAACCATACTTAATAATTGATTTGTTTATCTTGAAAATATGTTGATATTTTTACATTGATATTAATGATTCATTAACATTTTTACAGTGATATTCCTCCTGATGTCATAACATTTACCATCACTGTTTATAATAAGGGAAAGAGGTCTAAAGATACTGAAGTTGCAGAGTTAACTGTTGAGCTTGGAAGTCTGACCAACGGCGATGAGGTTTGATATGGGTTTTGTTAATATCCCATGATAGTGGCATTATTTTCAAACTTGACTGTTGTATAGAGTAATCACATGAGGCATATCCATGATGACAACACCAAAACAGTTTTGGGAACAGGGTTAAAAGTGATTTTTTTAAATTCTAAACAATCTTACTTTAATTATCTTTTTTATTGAAATTGTTTATGGTAAATGGATAACATATTTGGAAGAAATTATGTTTATTATATCTAAATTTTTCATTATATTTTGTGAATACATGAGGATTACAGTGAATGAAAGATCTCTTGATTGGAGCCACTCATAGCAGTGAAACAAACAATTATATCAACTAATAGAATAATTAATTGGATATCACAGATACATATAGGGTAGAAAGGTTTGTGAGATAGAGAAATGGAAGAAGCAGAAGAGGCTGACTTCGAAAAGCGAGAAAAAATACTGAGAGCAAGTATCACTCTATGGTACTAACAGAGTTAAGGTCTCCTGGAGGACTGTATTTGGAGGCATTAATAGGAGAAATTTCAGATGCATAGAATGGTGGACTTGCTGTAATTTAAGGAGGTTAAAGAGTTATATACTTGTTAAAAGAGTGACATGACCCACCATTGACAAAAAAATCAATACTGCATATAAAAAAGTCAAAGAAGGTGAGAAGGATTCTGAGGTGAGCTTTAGTATTCCTACTGAAGTACTTAAATATTCTCAAAATGAAGTTGATGTACTTTATGTACTAGGGGTCTACTAAGCTGTTAGTGACCATTAAGGAAAAACAGGAATTTTGAAAACTTGAAATCATCATAGAGAGAATATATGATTTCCACAAGAAAAAAATCCACCTCTACCAGGATTCAAACTGGACCCCCTGATTTCCGGCCAGGTACTCTACCAGCTTTTGATGCAGCTACCGAGCTTCCGTATCCCCTGTGGAATTCTAGAGGCCTTAAAGAACAAGATTTTTTTCCTTGTGGAAATCATGTATTGTGCATTTCAGCGGGTGACTCTGCTAAGGTATTCACGGCTAGTTTACAATCCTTACATGAGTTGAAATCATCTTTTGGAATTGTACAATATTTTTAAATGACTGGAAGTCTTGGGCTCAAACACAAAAGAGACCTCTGGACACTCACAGCTATCTCAAACCAAGTGGTGTACCAGATCTTTTTAGGAAACTACCGATGAACCAAAAATTCTAGGAAAACCGCTGCTCCTTCCTACCCTGATGTGTGATTTCCATGTGCCCTTGGGGCTTTTTCCTTCTCACCTACCAAGCATCCCCTAGAGTGATCACTGTGGTGGTTCAGCCCTCACTCTCTACATCCAAGACTACTTGTTTGTAGTTACTTTGTAGTAAATGCCAGTAGCCTATCTAGGTGGCTAGGATGTTGGAAGACCCAGTGTATGGTATCCCGTAGAGCACAATTGACATGTTTCACATACCTGCTCTCACCCTATTGTTAATGATTCTCTCTTAGGGAGCACATTGAATGTACTGGTTACTGCTATGATTAACATCATCATTCAGCAATCCTGAGATTGCTTTGATGCAGCTCTCCCCTGAATTTTCCTATCAGCTACTCTCTTTATATTTACACATTTCTTTTGTTTCGCACCCTTCATCATTTGTTCCATTTATCTCCTATGATTTTCTTTGCTGATTAACCCTTAACCAGTGACGTGCAATTTCTGTTACACAACCAGTGACGTGCGGTCTGGGAGACCGCAATAAATAAAATATTCATAAAATGTTGCAACGCCATTTTTAATGCTTAGTTTAATGTTCCTTTATCTGCTTAACTATTCTAAAACTTATATTTAATTTTATGCATTACCAATATGAACCAATTTTTCGGTAAAAATAGTTATTTGAAACAGGGTCAAAAAACTTTTGTCAAAAACACTTGAGTTATAATTATCGTTTTTAAGTATCAATATTTGGCCAGATTTAAAAATAAGGCCTTAAATGTTAAAGTACGATGGCTAAATAATAAGAAACAATTGAATTTATCTCATTTATTCCTTTTCTTGATGCATTCTGCAGGTGATTAAAATTACATTTTTTCACAATGGCTCTCACATCTCCGTTGTCACACATTCTTTACGAATTTTCGTCATGCATTCCAAATACACAGGCTTTTTGCATAGGAAACATAAGAAAGAGGTTTTCCGTATTTTTTATGGCGAGCACAGTCTACATGTTGTCCGCTTCCCGAGCCTTTCTACTTATTCAGCCTCTTCCAACAATAGATGGAGAATTTGCGCAATGCTTAATCGTACCTGTCTCGGGAGTCTAAGATTCTACATTCTCCTTCTTATATGGGGTCTAACAAGATCTGCAGCTATCGATTTAATGAATTAAATCGTGTCATATCTTTCTTATCTTTCGTAGACTGCTGAAGCACAAAAGAGTTGACAAAGGAAATGCCTAATATTCTGAAAAATACTGCCATTGGCCACCTCCTTGTCCTTCGGCTGGATGTGTAGCTACAGCACATTTTGTCTAAAGTATCTACGCCACCCTTAGTCGCATTGTGAAATGCAATAACCTCTGGTTTCGCTGACTCTATATCGTCACTCACCCTGTAGTGCATCGATGAAACTAAGCAAACAACCTTATTTCTTTTGGGGACATGGGATACTAGAGTCATGTTGGTCGAGAATCCGTAAAGTGAAGAGCCCACTTTGCGCCCTTTGGATGGCGCAAAATCATTAGGTATTTCCCTTTTATTTTTCCTGATTATACCAACGTACGTCAGCCATTTTTCTTTTAATTTTTGTACCAGTTCAATAGATGTGAACCAATTATCCGCTGTGATATTCCTGTGGGACCCCATGATTGGCTCAGAGAGACGAAGAACTGACTGCGCTGATTTTGATAGCTTTTTGTCTTTCTCTGACAAACCTATCCCATCTGTGTCTTTCCATGCGTACAAATATGCGTTAAACAAGCAACTGTTTCGGTGTCAGTCAAACACATCATTTTCAAACCACACTTGGCGGGCTTGCTAGGAATATACATTTTGAAACGGCATCGGTCCCTTTATTTCTTCTGCCGGTAAAACTCGATGCTTACATGTTCTGTCCCCAAATCCCCCAAATACTTAAAGGGAGACCGACAGCCAAAAGAAAGGCATAAATGAATGTTGCACTCAAGGCGTGGGCGCGCGAAATTTCGGGGTTCAATGGGTTCCGTCATTTTTAGTAAATACATTACATGCGTACTGCCTGCAAGGGGTAGAGAAATTGACCACTGTTTTATTGTAATTATTTATAAAATCTATAAGAAGCTTAACATTTAAAGAACAAAATATGTAATATTTCCAATAAAAACCGGATTTCATTTGTTTTGCGTTGGCCTTCAGCAACGACTTGAATAGTCATTTATTCATACTGAATGTATTTTAGAAAAATTAGGTACTTTATTATCCACGTTGTGCAACAAAAAATGCTTCCTAATAAATTATTAATTATTCTTATACTTGAAAAATCACTACGAATTGTTTTTAACAACTTTTTGAATCATGTCCACCAGCATTAGGTTTACTGATTTTTTCCAATTTAGTGACGTGCGGTCTCTCAGACCGCTAATCGTTCTAATTCAGTTGCAAATTTACAGAAATAAATAATACAAACGTTAAATTTTAAGAGTGTTATATCCTTATTATACAAAAATATGAAGCTAACGAAAATTATAGACATTTTAAAATAGTCATTTTGAAAATATTCATAATTTTAAAAACGCAGCGGTCTCTCAGACCGCACGTCACCGGTTAAGGGTTAATATCATTTTTTGATTTTTGGTTACTGAGTGGAGGTTAAAGGAGAGAGAAAATGGGAAAAAGGAGGGGGAAAATTACACACCAGAGTTAATTGGTTCATATCATTATCATATCATTCATCAGAAACAAAGGAGGGAGAAAGAAAAAACACCAGAGTTCTTTGGTTCGTATCTTGGGTATGTCTCTCTGGATATTTCCAACTAAACTTGATGTGATTTTCATGGCTACCAAATGTGAGTGAGAATCTATATGTGTCATGGAAAGAATCTACACCTTCCTCCCCTTTCCCATTCCTCCCTCTTCCATGATGTGTGACTTTTACATGCTGTTGGGATTGGTGTTTGGTGTCCAATGCTCACTCTCGCTATCCCTCATGATATAGTTTTCCTTCTTTACAATCTGTCTTACCCTGGAGTATAATATGTGTACAGCAGAAATGCAATGCTATGAAATTCAAGTTTGTGAATTTTTGTTATAGCAAAACTAAGGTCTGGTTCCTGAACAAAAGGCCTTCCTTAATGTATGTGGTAGTATGGGACATTATGAAGTTTTTGAAAATATAGCACCAAATGTATTCATATTCTCAATTAGAAAAAAAGTTTTAGTTTTTATGAACATTAACAGAGATTTCATGAGCGTGAGGTTATCCATTTTGAATAGAAATGCATATGACCATCCGTCTTTACAAAACATGATATGAATGAATGTGACAAGGATCATGACAGAGCTTGATCGTCCCTCATATTTTCCTTAACTCTAACCAATTTGAAGCCCTTTAAGATTATAAAAAACTAATTCTTATTTATTTTTATATAATTTGCAATTTATCAGTTTAGCAGGAAATTTTTATGTTTTTTTGCTTTATTTGATTCTCCTGTGGACTAACCTCTTCATGTTAGCATAATTCTTCTCATTCTTCAGTACTTGCTCTATATATCTCATGGAAGACCTTCCTTTGCCATTCTTCCCATTCACTTGATCCTCTTCATGTATCAAGATATAGCCAACTAAATTGTCTCATCTTCATTACATTGCTTTCAGACGACTTCTCTTATCTCCTACTATTCTTAGGACTTATTCAGTAGTCACTTGGTTAATCTACTTCATCTGAATAATTCTAAGGTAGCTCCACATTTCAAATGCTTCCAGCCTTGACTTCTCCGTTACTGTCATTTTTCATGCCTCACTGCTCTTGAGAAGCATGCTTCAGATGAATATTCTAATTAAATGTTTCCTTTCTTCCACGCTTGTGTTTCCATCAGTAAGCACAGACTCAGGATTAGCATGGCATAATGAAAAAGATGATACTGGAGAAATAATGAACCTTTCCATTAAAGAGTTACTTGAAAGTAATGTTAAATGTTAACATAGGCATATTCCTCAAGCTTTCTCAATAACTGCTATACTCCTTGGGATACAATTGCGATTAAAATTAATGCTTACTAAACTGAAACATTTCCTGAGTTCACTTAGTGAATGACTAGCATGACTTTTATAGTGATAGCCTGACATAGAAGATAATTCTCTACTCTGTGAAAGGCAGCATCAGTGATAATCTGTGGTGATCTGATGAAGGGGCGCTCAGAATCCAATGCCTGTCTATTCAGGTTTTAAAATACCAGATAAGGGGAAATAATTTTTTTTTCATTTTTGATTCATAGGTCAGTAAATTTCCATGCTGCCCAACTTCAATCATTTATAATCTCATGGTATATAATAGTTACTCTCATGGCAGTCAAAACACCACCATTTTTATTTCACAGTCAATCAGAGCACATATTTAGGTACAGTTAAATAAACAATGGATAGTTAACTACTCTGCCTAGGAATGATAATTGTGAAAATATGAAGTAATGTTTTGAGTTCAAAAACATGGTTAATTGACAACTAATGACATAATAGTGTCTAACATAGCTATACAAGGGCAATAGAAAATATTTCTATGGAATATATGTACTTGTATAGACAATAATTAAAAATTTCATGGTGATGTGTCAATTGGTCACTAAGCTATGAATTTTTACTTTGTGCCCTGTACTCTGAAAGTTGAATCCCACTACCAGTACCTCTGAGCAAACTTCCAAAATTTTGACCCCTCATATCTTGCAAACTATGAGGGTGAGGACGGAAATACTTTACAAGGGTTATTAAATTGTTGATAGTAGCTAGTTACAAAAATTTCATAAAAATCCGAGTCGGTGGGTGTCATGGGCTGGGTGAACTGACGTGGAATGACTCGTAATTGAAAAGTATGACCCCTGATTAATCATTCATGGCCTATTTTTTAAATAGATTGCAACTGGAGTCTTTTGGATTCCATTAATTAAAGAAGAAACTGTTTCCGGGGTAACTTGGTGGAATTTTTCTCTTCTCCATTCCATTAATTAGTTGTATTTCTATAATGGATCTAATT
Organism: Platycnemis pennipes; assembly: GCA_933228895.1. Classification (NCBI taxonomy): domain Eukaryota; kingdom Metazoa; phylum Arthropoda; class Insecta; order Odonata; family Platycnemididae; genus Platycnemis; species Platycnemis pennipes. The sequence goes on along the minus strand of OW121856.1, from coordinate 71,291,641 downwards.
GACTTTATGTTTTTATCCAGAATGAAGATTGGTACTCACTGTCTGGCATAACACCTATTGGGGAGTGGGGTTCATTAAGGTTACGGATACGGTATCTTCACGATTTAATTATGCCTCAGGAAGAATACTCCCCAATGCAGCAATTGGTTCTTGATCCTAGTCTGGAAGTAGTACGAGCCTTAGCTGATATTTGCCACTTGGACAGGATTCCATTGGCAAATTCACTTCTTAGAATATTCAGGTAGCTAAGACTTTTTCATCTCATTTCACTTAAGCATTACTTTTTTTTAGTTGAAATGGTAATGAATAAAGTCTTTTTGGTTTTAGCTTGCATATGATGGTATAAAATAAACAATTTTCCTTTTATAGGTATGAAAGGAAGGAAGCAGATCTGCTCAGAAATTTGAACGAAGCAGAAATTGAAAAGGAAGAAGAAACTTCAACACTTTTCCGTGCTGCATCCTTAACTACTACTCTTATGGACCTTTACATGAAGTCTGTTTGCAATTCTTTTTTACATTCGGCTATTCAGGACACAATTTTGAAACTTTTAGAGGCTAAACAATCCTGTGAGGTAAAGTCATGGTATTTATTTTTTTAATGATATTTACTATTAACATTTATTTAATTTCTTTGTATCTGAAGTTCTACTATTACTATTATGCACCCATTCAAGCCCAGTACATGCAGTATTAAATGGGCTTAAATAGTTCCCCTGTAGTCTTGGCTCATGTTTACAAAAATGAAATGGTATAAAAGTTAGGATTGAATCAGTTTATTTTCATTGTCACTGGTTGGAGTTGATCTAGTAATGTGTGAGTAATTGTTGGGATATTTTTGGATCTATACTTATTTCATTTTTGTTCAAACAGCTGAATCCAACGAAGATGGAATCTCCAGATGACGCTTGTGATAATGCCGAATTTTTATTGCAAATATTGGATGAAATCACTTTGTCAATATTTATATCTGCAGATTCTTGTCCAAAGTAAGTATTTTTTTGTAGAATACATGAATGTATTGACTAGATTTAGAGAGTGAGAGGGAAGAACGTTATTGTGGGGTCATATTTCCTGTTTAGGTTATGAATTGAGACATTAATGGGTGTGAATAAGAAAGTACTGACATATAAATGATAAGAAAGCCACCTGTTTTTCATATTATTATAGTTATTAATAAAATGCTTCATTAAAAAAATATATGTACCTAATTTAGATGTCTCTTGGCATAAGTGTGGGCATAAGGCATTTTGTGTGGGGAATCACACCAAGTTCTCTTTGAAATCTGGAGACTATATATATTTTAAATTGTCTATAGTTACTTTACATTAATTTTTGGGCCAGGAAAATGGCTATGCTGCAGTAAGTGGTCTGAGGTACCTTAAGGCCATGATGACTGAAGTAGACTGGTGATGATGACCTATAATAATAGAACTTGACTTTCACAAGAATAGGCAACATCCCTATATTAGAGATTAGGCAACATCCCCATATTTTGTTATCGTAGCTATGTCACATGTTTCCATCCTTTTGTGTTAATATTTTAGCCCTCGTTGCACAACTTGTTGCAAAAGATTATATGTCTGAATCAATTCCTAGAAGTCAGGGCTTAGCATTTGGCACATCTTCGGTCACTTCGGCAAAAACAGGACTGATCTGGGCCCGTATTCTCGTTTGAAACGCAACCTCGGTTATCTCCCCAGCAACGAAACCGAGGTTGCGTTTCATTGATTTCCTCATTAGAATGTTTACAAAAAGTTAACGCGAGTCCCGAAAACCTGTGGTATCCCTTGGATACCACGAGAGTTTCAGAAAGAGAATAAGGACCCTGCTTGTACCATTTTGGCTCTATGACCAAAGATTAAATTTTTATTATTGCTGCTTGTTGCCATGGATCAAAATTACAGAGTTGTCTCATATAAGGCTAAAGGAGGTTCCACCGTGACTCCGTGATTCAAACTGCCATAAAAGAGCTATGTTATTTAATGAATGAATAAAGACCGATCCAGAAAAACACTTATATGGCAATTCATCTATAGGGTGATAACGCATATACAATTATTCTATGAGTATGCTGTTATGTAGCGTGTTGTTGCATTCTATTTTTTACAAGCTCTTTTAACTCATTTTGACTTTGGAACATGACTGACGTGTTGTTGCCACATTTTATTTACTAAATGAGAATTCAAGCTCAATTCCACTTATTCGTATCCTAAAATAGGTTAAATATTTTATTTCTTACTTTTAAACTATTCCCTTGCAAATACAACTCTTTGTTTTGAATTGTATTAATATTGATATTTTTGAAAATTGTTTGGCAACAATGACGCTACTACCATTTGGAAGCATTGGTATTAATTACACCATGTCAATAACCAATGAAGTATTTAAATTGCATAAAAATATAAGAAGGACCTTGGTAAGGTATGCATATTCCTAAATCAAATTAGTAAATAGGCTTGTAAGCACGTTCCATCACAAGAACCGTTGCCAATGATAACAAAATACTGTAGTGCTACTTTCATGTAACTAAGGCTTTTCTGCTATTTTTGAGCAAACATTTATTAATATCAATTAAACAAGTGTGGTAAGGTGAGCACTTTTTCATGATGCTAAATTCTACATAAAGTTGTGCATCTCATATTAGTTTTTCATAAAAACAACATTTCTCTTTACATTATTAACCTGCAAATTTTATTGCAAGAGCCATGCCCTGCCATATAACCATGTATAAAATAGCTGATTTTCAATGTCTTTTTTCTTCGCATGTATGATAGAAAGGCCTCATTATTTTATTGCCAATCGATAGAAGGGACAAAAAATGATGCATCCTGAAATTTTCACGAAAATGACATCTACTTCATAATTCGGTGGAGCCTCATTAACTGACTTGATTAATGTAGCCAAATGCGTGTAATAACTTTTGGAATTTGAACTACCTATGAAAACTGTAAAAAATCTCTGAACTATTATTAACCCTTCAACTACGATTGATACAGTCACTATGTTGGGGACAAACTTCACATGCCGTCGAGCAACATAATGGCTACATTGCAGCGGGCAACTTCATATCTCAATTTTTTATATGTTATATTAACTCTTGATCATTTAAATTTTGACATAATTTTAAAGAAGAATAGTATCAATCAAAGTCATCAACTTTAAAAGTAACAATATTTTAATAAAGGTCAACAAAAACCAGTGAATCCATGTGAATATCCTCTGACCCACGAGATGGGATTCATGTACATGTCCTCCAGGCTTGAAGGGTTAAAGATTAGAAATAAATAAAGCTTTGTGGTGCAGCGATTGAAATCATCAAGAACATGGTGGCATTTGATGTGTTAAAGATGGATTGGATCAACTGATTAATTTATCGTAAACTAAATAATATGGAATGAGTGTGCTTAAAACTTAACTTAAAATCAAGGTTTGATGCTACTCTTGGATGGAGTGTTAAAGAGTGATGCAGTTGGTATTTAATAATGATTAATTGTGTGGAAAAAGTGTTATGATTGATCAATCGTCCAAATTTCCTTTCAAAGGTTAAATCAGATAAAAGCTCTAATGTGGCTAAGTGCTGTGGTTGAGCACAAGGTTCTAATTAATGTGGATATTACATTGAAGTGACAGAAGTAGCAATCCTCATTATAAGTGTTAATTTCTTATATTTTCAGGACTTTAAGATATATTTTTGGCTGTCTTCAAAGAACAGTGATGAACAAGTGGCCACATGAAAGACTAGTTAGGACTAGAGTTGTCAGTGGTTATATTTTCCTGAGATTACTTTGCCCTGCCATACTAAACCCAAGGCAGTTCAATCTCATTGCAGGTTTGTTTCTTTATATTATTATACATGTAACTCTGGTGGACTGTTACATATTTTGTTTTTCGCTCCCCAGTTATTTGGCTTGTTATTATTACTGTTATACTAGTTGCTATATGGATAGATGGACATTGGAATTCTTGCCATACTATCTATTTTCACATTATTCCCATCTTGAGGTCCATGTACCCTAACTGCCTGTTGTTCTCCTCTTCTACTCAACATGACTAGCATTCTTTGCTTCATCATTTTCTTCAAAACACCCTTGATATGGTTGCAGGGGTACATTATCCAAAATGAATACATTTACTTTTGTTTTACATTGCATACTATTGTTAGCTTCTGGGGCTTATTTTGGTATTCATAATATATTCTATAAATACTAAATACCCTATATATATATGTGGTTTTAGTATTCTGTTATACCATTGCACTGAGAAGTACATGGTAAATTCTCTCAATAATGGACCCTAAGTTTTCATTCGTGGCGTTCTGACAGTGAGTGGTAAAATCATATCCCTTAGAGTATGATTCGTCTCATTCTGTCTTGTCTCTGCATATTTGTTATTCTGGTTTCCCCTTATGTTTAGTTCCATGTAAGAAGTAGCTCCTGGGAAGAAAGATTCTGTTGAGTCTACAGTTGAAGATGATTTGATAATAGCATTGTGTTTTCTTCAACAAAAGCAGTAAATTTTCTTGCTGAAAGTAACCCTCTTGGTTTGCAAAGTGAAAATTTGCTGGAAGTGTCCCGTATAAGGTTTCTGAAGGAAGGGAGTGGAATTTCATTTGAATGAGTATCACAAAGTATGTGAACAACTATTTTAGTTACCAGTGCCATTACCAACCGCATGTAGGGTTACCAGAATTCTGGATTCTCCCATACTTACGCACATTTTAGGCCATCTGGTAAGGATTTTGATTCATGGCCGGAATTATCCGAACAATGGAAAACTGACTAACATTTGTTCTCCTTCACTGGATTCTCTACACTGCATCTACATTCCCGTAAAAATTTCTTTGTGGCTATCTTTTTTTTTGTATTGGCGCCACCAGAAGTCACCATTTTTTTCAGATAATTATGTGTGTATCAATTAGAGCTTATCTTCCACTGTGATAAAATTGCAGCATTGCCCCGTGAAATATGTGACTGGCTAAAATTGTCAGGTATTTTAACTTTTAATGATACTTCATGCATCCTGTAACCCTAACTGAATAGGTCTTGGGTCACTAGATCAAGATACATTTTTTAGCCCTCATTATTACTGCTTTGAGATGAGTAGGAGGCAAAATGATTTTAGTGCAGCAGTACCAGTGAAAATATACCACCCTATAAGTTATTGATATGAGACAAGCGAAGCAAGTTCAATCTTTTATTAGAAGCAAAACAAGTCCTCTCACCAACTGAAGTACTGAAAGAAGTGAAGGGTTAGGATGGGGAATTTTTTGCCTTTTCTTCAGCATATAGCAGAATAAGTGAGTTTAGTGCCACTTTGTGCTGCTAATGTGTGCATGAATGCATTATTACTTTTTTAATGAATTGCTAATTGATTGGCCTAAAAACAGCTATCTATTTGTGTGGAGTTGATATCCCAATTCCTCCCACAATCTCTAGTCATAGTTAATTGTGATACACATGTTGCCTATAGTGTAGGATAGCATATGAACTCTTTCTTGAAAATGCTATGAAGGCTGATTTTTACTAAGCACCTTAAGCAGCAAACAAAAAGAGAAGAAGAATAGTCAGAGAAAACACCGCCCTTATCCCTGCCAAAGATGAGAAATATGTTAAACTACCTTTTCATCGTGGAAGCATTCGAGATATGGTGCTATCGAAGAATGATGAAGATAAAATGGATCGATCGAGTGACAAATGAAGAAGTCCTAAGAAGAGTGGGAGAAATGAGAAGTCTGCTGAAAACTATAAAAAGAAGACGGGACAACTTAATCGGCCACATCTTAAGACACGATGGCCTGATGAAGACAATCGTCGAAGGAAAAGTGAACGGGAAGAATGGAAAAGGCAGGCCTCATATGAGTTACATAGAACAGGTCGTAAAGGACGTGAAAGAGAGGAACTACGTTGGTATGAAGAGGTTGGCCGATAGAAGAATCGAGTGGAGGGCTGCGTCAAACCAATCCTAGGATTGCTGACCCTTGATGATGATCTTTTCATCCCAAATAACCAAAGGCCTTGAATACATTTTCAAAAAACATAATTTCAAATCAACATTTGTGTCCACTAATAAACTTAAATATAACCTTGATAACCCCAAAGATCCCATAGAACCCCTTCATATGTCAGGTATATACCAAATCTCTTGCCAGAAATGCAATGCATCTTACATTGGCCAAACCCACAGGGACCTCAGTATTAGATTCAAGGACATTTCAGCTTGCTTTCAGTTAAGCCACTTCCAACACTCATTAGTAGCCAAACGTATGCATTCTGAAGTTCATTGCATCTATTGACAACGTGAAACTGTTAACAAATGTCCCAGGCCATTTATTAGATGAGTATGAAAGTATTCATATGGAGAAGAGTTGCAGCAACACCACGAATAGCCACCAAGGACCAATTTCCTCATTAATTTCTCTTTGTGCACAAAGTAACCTATTTCCCCCCCCCCCCCTTCCTTGGCGATCCCTTCCCTCACGTAATTCCCCCACACCTCTATTATCTGCCTCCTGATTACCCAACTAATCATAACATAAAACCACCTCCTGACTCTACTTTATTCCTTTATTTCCTATTCCTTCCCTGGATTGACATTCTCCTCTGATGAGGCCTGCTTGACAGGTGAAACACCTGGTGTCAGTTTTTGACGTTGGACATCCTTCCCCCATTCTTGCTCCTTTCCCTGTGTATGTGATGGGTTACTGGCGAAGGAGATTCCTCGTAAACCCTGATTGTGTGTGTGAATGTGATTCATGAGGGTGACTGTACTCTGTGAATGTACAAAGCCGAGTGAGTGATTCAGTGGATCCTGAACTCTGCTTGCGTGTGTATGTGTGAATGAGAATCATGAGGGTGACTGTATATCATATGCAAACCCAAGTGAATGAGTGCTTTAAAGTTTTTATCAGTTTTTTATTTTTTTTAAATATCATTATACTATCCCCCATTTTTATTTTGTGTGTGTGACAGGTCACTGGTATTGGAGAAATCCTCGTAAACCCTGACTGTGCTTGTAATTGAACTCTCGAAAGTGATTGTATTTAGTATACAAACCTGTTTGTGTGTTTGTTTTTATTTTTACCTTGTTTCCCTTAATTTTGTGTGTGGGGATTGTTTGTCGGCTGCTATAGTAACACTAATGAGTAAGTGTGCGAGTGTGTCATTTTTCTTTGTATGCTTGGTTTTGTACGAGTAATTGAGAGGTCCCTTACTTATACTCCTTCTATCCCACTCCCCCCCTCCTTTTTTCCTCTGCCCCTTAAGATTGCAGCTTTGGGGAAAATTTCTTCTTCAATTTTGCACCTTTAGCCAGTACCCCTCAGTCAAATTTTCATCAAATTTTTTTGCCCAAAATTTTTGCCTTAACAGTTCCATCCAATTTTTTTGATGAAACAGAAATGGGGTGTCCCATGGCACCATAGTTGGGAAAGTTACCAAAAAAATTAACTGATTAAAGTTAAAGTTAATCTCTGTTAAATCTAACTAGTTACAGTTAAAAATTACTTTTCTGAAAAAGTAACTGATTATAGTTAAAAAAAATTAACTTTTATGTTAAAAGTTACTTTTTCATTTACTCTAGCAAATTGGATGCTGTGAAAATGGAGGCCTTGATAGTTTTTTTGCTTTGGCAAATAATGGAAACTGACATAGTGGTTTTTTCCATCCATATCAATTTAACAATATGTGAAATATTGGGCCACAACAAAATCATTTTAAAAGTAAATACTGATGTAATATTTAATTAACTAAAGGACTACGAAATTTATCCGCTCTTCCTAGTAGACGGAGATCTGCTCTTCGTAGAAGGAAGCAGTTTAGGGATTGGCCACAAATGCAACAGTCACAGTCACAACTCCATGTTGCTACGAATGCTCATTAATTTTATAGCCTTCCTCCCCCTTCCTTGGCAAATATTTGCCCCAAACCCCCTGAGTTACAGTAGATGATGGGGGTGTGCCTGCGTACTCTTTCTCATGTTCAACTCTGTTGTTTTCACAATTCGATGTCACCGAGTAAGGCATTGGTCAGACTGGTGCATTGGAACAGATACGTCACTTTGAATGAAACCCTCTTCCTTGTTACCCATCATTGGTTTTATGTGACCCTTCTTTCTCGGTTTCAACTATTTAGTATTGACGACATATGTCACCTGGTAAGGCATATGAGCCCTCCAGGACATTGTCTTTGTGTGGTTTCGTGTTTTCTCATCTGGGAGTGCATTCAAAAATTTTTGTTGTCACTCCACTAAACCCTGCTGATGATGGGATGTCACTGAGTAAGTTGTGAGTAAACTGGTGAATTTTAGAGATACATACGTTAATGTAAATGAACCTGTCCCCATTGTTACACATCATAGGTTTTGTAGTGACCCCCTTTCTCGTGTTCAACTATGCAGTATTGATAATGTGATGTCGAAATTTGTGCATAGTAAGGCATTCTTGACCTCATGGAGTGGTCTTGTGTTTTCTCATCTCGTTGTTCCTAAACTTCGGCAGTCACTCCCCTTAACCCCGCTTTTGTTTGGATGTTTTTGTCTGGGTCTATTCATTACATTCTTGCACAACTACCTAGCTATATTGTGTTCTTAGATACTTTTTCCCTCACAGATTACTGTATTTTCCCTTTTGTCCGTTGGGCAAGCTTTGCGCCAAAATTCGAACATGTGGACATTCGCCAAAAATTAATGAAAAAAATTAACTGAAGCTTTATCTTTGTATCAGTTTGTGTAATTTTAATGATTAAAGGTTAAATCATCTAAAAAATAATGGTATAGTTAAATAGTTAAAAACATTTGTAACAGTTAATTTTATTTGTCAAACCCAAATATGCACTGCACAGTATTTTTGTCTAAGACCCAAAACAGGTTAACCAATAAGATACGAGAAAATAGTGAACAATAAAAATAGCTGCCATAACTGAGTACAAATAAGATACGACGATTGTAATTTTAGCTAAGAAATTGTGCATAAATTGCATTAAGTTTATGTAAACAACTTATGCAATAGGTACCATATATAATTTCATCTTTTCCATGCACTTAATTAGTAAAATAACTGCCTTAGGTCTTCATAAATATGTCAGTTCCATCTGTTACATGATCACAACAACCCAATCAAAATAGCTCCAGTCAAATCACTCTCAAAAAAGCTGAGAGCAATGCTCACTCTTTTGGAAGTCTGTGATTGGTTGGTTTCATACATATGGATGGAATTTTTTTGGAAATGGAAATGGAGAATTTTGACCAAGTCCTTTCTGTTTGGAACATATGTTTGTATGAAAAATTTGGGATTTGTATCCCAAATCCATTGGGATACAATTCAACCCCATCAGCAGTCAAACTCAGATGTATCCAATTTGTGTACAAAAAGTTGATGAAAATTTGACAGTGGGACACCGGCTCTACTTACTATGCAAAAATGAGCCAGGTTGGTGATATGGGTTTTGTGGACTTCCCTTTTCAGTTACATTGTAAAATGTTACAACTAGTGTAAAAAGTGAAACAAAGCTGATTAAAAATCATGCCGAATATGGTATAATGAGAAAGAATTTGAATTCATATTGAATTGGCTATAAAATATGAATTGTGTTATTGTTATCACTAGTTTTTAGAGCTGTGACCTAACAGTATTGCTTTATATTGTTTGCCCCTAATACTCCCAAAAGTAATGCAGTAAATTGTACAGTAGAGTGGTGGTAGGTTATGTAAAATAACTCGGAAGTATCATGGAAAAGAAGTTGTCTATATGATTAAAAAAACTAGTAAGTGACTTGTGCTTTTGTTTGCAATTGTTATGGATCAATCAGGAAAATTGGTTAAATCTAATTTTGTAATAGGCCAGTGGGATGCAGTTGATATACTTTGCTGTGAGTGACATGCGATTTTAAAATAATCTCTTTTACTTCTGTCCCATCAACATGTATTTCACTTTGGTGATACTTTTCAGAACCACCTCCCCCAATGGCTTCGCGCTCTTTAATTATGGTGGCTAAATGTCTTCAGAATTTGGCAAATCTGGTTGAGTTTGGTGGAAAGGAACCTTACATGGAAGTTGTAAATCCATTCATTTTAAAAAATAAAGAGAGGATGGTTGTCTACCTTGATCAGCTCTCTGTAAGTATTCATTGGGCTTGAATTACACATTGCTAATCTTCAATCATTAGTTGCTGTGTGTGTTATGATTATACTACCAACTTCTGGTGAATTACAGTTATGTTTTGCAATGTTTTTTTTTTACTTTCATTCCTTGAATATGGAACGAATTGTTATTTTTTGTGTCCTTGCCAGAGCATCACTGAAAAACCAGATTCAGAAGATGGACGTATCAAAGGGGATCCAGCTCGAGATTTGGGAACTCTTCACCATATATGTGTTTCCCATTTAAAAGAACTTCAGACTTTAAGTAAAACTCAGGTAAAAAAAGTTATTTCATACTTCTATAAACTGGATGCTTATGATTATTTTGAGTCCTAATAATGGGTCCATTAAACATCTTGTTTGTTGCGTTCCTTCTGGTAAAGTGTCATTAGTCTGTTAGCTCAGATGACAGGCTTTCTCTTTCCTATGTGGATATCTTTCCGCTATGAATTGAACAGATATGGCAAAACCTCACTTTGTTGGGCAGGATGATGGTGTTTTTGGCCATTAATGTAGATTAGCATGTGTTCACTTTGAGAAGGGATGAGGCCCAATTCTATTGTCTTCGTATATGGCCATCTGTAAATTACATGACGGTTATTTTCCACTTTCCCCAACCTCCTCTTTTCTCTTCCATTATACTCTGTAATAACTTATAAGGCCCTCCCTAAATTATGTAGCACTTCCAATGAATCCCAACTTTTTTGTGAATAATAAAACTGACTTTCTTTATAAATACCTTATTTCAATACTATTACTAACTTAAAATTATTTTGTATATTCATTTTTATTCAAGCATTAAATGAATTTTACAAGGTATCTTTCTCCCATCGTAATGTAAGGTCTCATAGATGATCAGTTAAAGGGATGATAGGTAGCTATTTTTCTCCGACTGTTGTTAATTTTACATTCTGGTGCTGAATTTTGTATGAGCTAGGATTAATTTACATTTTGGTATAATATGCTCTAGAAATATGCCACTTGATAGACAAAACTACATCATTCACTAACAGCACCCTAAAAATTTGAAGAGACAATGAAACCTTTTTCATTAAGTGACATGGCAAAAAAGGTGTGGACAAATTAGTGGAAAGCTGAGCTCATACTAAAAGCATATATGTAAAAAATGTGGACTGGAATCAATGCCATGAAGATAATTTAATTAGTAATTGAATTATTGGAATCTAATGAGGAAACTGGGTGAATTATCCACCAAGAATGGGGTTGTTTACCATATTTTTTTATTGCCGAGTCTGATAGTTTGTAAAATAAAAAGACATGTATTTTTCCGTTTTTTGATCTGCCAATTATTTCCCGAGTTATAAGCGGCAAAAAACTGATGTTTTTAACCCTTTCGGAAAAGTGGGCGTAGTGCAACCTCTGACGTATATTGACTTCGTCCAATTACAACTGAGCCCGCGAAGCTACTTCGCCTTATCGCAATGGGGGGGGGACACAGATGTCTCGGCCAATGGGAGTGATTGCGTCAGCATCTGTGCAAGCAGACCTTCGGAGAATCCCCCTCCACTCCCTTCCCCTTCCCTAAAAGCAGTCAAGGACGGGAGGAAAATGACGTCAATGTTATCACAGCAGCATTTTCGATGGGCATCACCTTTTGCTTATTTAAATTTTTGATTTATGAGTGAATGGTTGTGGTTAGAAGATTAATTTTTTCACTAAAATTCTTTTTTCGTTTCCATCTGATGATTTCGTGTACAAAATTGTGATTTTGGTTCTGAGTAAACACCCCCATTCACAACCATTGATTTGACTTTTTTAAAGTATCCCAAGTCCGTAATAATTAAGTTTTTCGTGAAGTGAATTGATAATACTATGAAAGTAAAGTAACATCATCTGAAGAGCTAAGTGATTTTTTTCCATAAATACCACTGATGGCTGTATTAAGATGGAGCATAATGTGTTTAAGTGGAATCTTTGGTAGAATCGGGGAATTCACAAGCCATTTGGTTTGCCAATAGTGATGTCTTCCCAACTAATATACAATATGAAAGATACGAAGAGTAGAGATGACTCTGTGACTGAGAGAGAGGTGAAATGTTGAGTAACCATTATAATTTGAAATTGAATTTTACAAAATTTAATTTTTGTATGTGTGCATGGGCAGAAAAAATAATGGCTGTGTGCAAAATTTAATACATTAGTTTGAGATGAGCATTTCTAGTACAATAGAGAAGATGTTTTACTTGTTTTCAGCCAGTCTAACACCATTCGGTGCAGTAGCATGTTATCTTAGAGGAAGTGAAATGCAAAAATCATGTACCATCTGTGAACTTTTACTTAACTATCATTTGTCTCTAGGGCTCTATGTGAAATTCAGTGATGTGTTGCAATGGTGTTGAGAATTTGTGGTATCAATGGACTTCCAATTGGCACATCAATGTGTATTGACAGTTGTGTACAATCATGTCTAAAAACTGAAAAAAGTGGCACATTGTTTGAAGACATTCTTTGTAATTGACCTGTTTATATTAGTTTTTTAAAAGCACATTAATAAGGAGCAATTTCCTTTTATAACTGTTATTTTCTTCCTTTCCAGCCTACCATCAAGAAATTGGTAACAGTCACTGAAATGCTGAGCAAACACAAGCAGAAGTATCTGGAAATGATTAGGTAGTTCTTGTGCTTCCAATATTGTGATTTCTCTCAGACAAATTTGGTGATGAGAGTGATTATTTAACCTCCATGGATCATAGTGATGAATTGGAAAAATACTTTTATGTGATCGTAAACAGACTGTTTCATTATCATCATAAAGTGTTCACTATTATTAATAATTTCTGCAGGTTCAGTGCAGTCATAATTCCTAGTGATATGAGTGCTTGTTGGTGTACTATATACTAAGAAACTGCAATGGTAGGTTTCACTTATTAAGGTCATAGCATTTTTAAAGTTTTGTATCAACGTCGCTCAGTGATAGCTGGGAGTGTGATTGGAATCCATGCTAAATATTTTGATTGTAATATAGATAATGTAAATATTTTGATCAGTGTTTCAATATGTAATACATTTTGTACAAAAATGATCCACATACATTAGTGAGATCTAGTGCTTTATGTATAGTGCTTATGAACAATTATCGATATGTACGATTTATAGCTTTGGTTTTAAGTCTTTCATTTTACAGGATATAACACCATTGAATGTGAAACCATGATTAACATGTGAGGGTAATGTAATTTACCTGTGTAATGAATGCTGTTCGGAATTCCATTGATGGTTTAACTAAATCCAACATACCGTCTCTGGAAGATTCTGAATATTGTATCTTGTATATAGAAGTTTTTGGATCCTGAAAGCTACTGACATCAAGGGTAATTTTGTTGCTCAAGTAATTACGTTATGAACAATACATTCTTGTATTCCGTGCAGCTGAAGGTGTTAAGATTCCTTTTCATAAAAATACGGCATGACATTTCCACATTGTTGACAACAATTTTGTAGAAAATTAACACATACAATGTGCAATGAATAAAGTCTTACGTAACAACTGAAAATAAGTGCTTATGTCAGTTATTGTTACGAGGTCAGGATATTTCACTCCATGTAAGCCCACTACCTACATGAAATTAGGAAGATCAAGGCGAAAGTAAAAACTGGTAATGACGATGACACCACAATAATGAAACTTGGGGTTTAAACAATTATATTTTATTGGTGCTCCATTCAAAAGGATAATAAAAATACCAAGATTGATAAGCCTAGTGAGTAACTCACAGTCATGACCAAAACAAAATTGAAAATGCCATTACAGCACAACAGAAAGCAACATAAGGGCTTTTACGCTCTCCTATTCTGGCACATTTCCAAAAGGTTCCTAGAAACCTGAAATTCAAAGAGATTTATAAAAAAATATGACACACTGTAAGAAACAACTGTACGTTCTAAGTTCTCTGAAACATACCCAACTTTGTTACGGTCCAATATACTAGGAAATATCGATCTAATGTACGCACAAGTACAAATAAGAAGCAATACGACAGTCAGTAGACTTTGAAAATTGAAGAGCGCCGACTGAAAAGAGAGAGAGAATTAAAATCCTGCGAACATTGAATATTGCATATTGTGTGTTTGTGTTTAACGTACCATGACTGTATAAGGCAATCCAACATCAGCAAAGCATCGCAAGAAAATACATCCGACAGCAAGCTTGGAGGTATTAATTTGAGATCATGAAATCGTGATAATTCACATAAATTATTCTTATGTGTGCCGGGGATGTCACTAGAAATTACGTATCAATTACTCGAATTTCGGAACTCAATTTTTTTTAACAACATTTGTAGAATTTTTAGTCTATAAATATTTATAACCTTATTTGTATACGGTGATTAATGCAATATTAAAACATTTAAAAATGTTAAAAAATATTGGTTGATTAATAATTGCTAGAGGAGTACGTGACTAATACAACTTAATCTTTGTGTTGACCTATCGTCTTCTCCGGAAGTTGCACAGTGTAATATGGTTGACCGTGGTGAAACGTTGTGTTTTACTCCGCGCCCGTTTTTCTTAATGGTTGTGAAGTGATTAATGCTTGACTTTACTCTGTGGCATTCATTCTCTTGTGTTTTCGTTTCTGCGTTGGAATTTTGGATTATTGCTGCCATCTGGTAAGTGGTGATTTAAATAAAATTTCTGATTTTATATTTTATGTATTTGATAATTAATTTTACGTGTATGGTTGAAAGTATGTTGCACCTCCGTGTTATGGAACGCAAGTGTGTATCAGTTTATTTCGGTTCCTGGAATATTTGATGAATGGTGAAATTGTTGCCGTTGATTTCATTGCAAGGTTTTAATTCACTTTAACCAGTTGTTAAACCAGTGGAGTGTTTGTTGCATCCTACATTGAAGAATTTACTCAAGATCACGACGGAAATAGTTTAAGTCAGATTTTCGTAGAATAAAGATTATATTAGTGTATTTGTATCAATAAAATAACTTAACCCTTAGTGATGGAAGTTCATATAGATTTTCTTCGCGTAATTCGGCAATGTCCATTATTTTTTCCGTATGAAGATTTTCTTGGAGGAAAATTTCGAGGGTGTGCAAGTGGAAAATATTTTTGCTTAAGCCTAACTTTTTTGTCTTACGTGAACAATCTCCTAATGCTAGCAAGTAATTGTTTCCCAATCTGATCAGAGGTAAATATTACAACGCGGGTTTTTGCGTTGTTTGAAATTCCCCAGTTACCTAGTAATCCTACTTTTCAGCTGCTTTGGAATGTTGTTATGATGAGGTCAGATAATAGTATGACTGAAACTTTGACGCATTTCTTTATGAACTGAGCCGTTATTTGCGAAGTAATTATAATATTTTGTAGTTTTCCACTGTTGGACCATTAAAAATACTAGAAAGCAAAAAGAATGTCCGTTTTTGTGGTTTTGAAAAATCAAATATTTAATGTGTCTTGATATTCTAGACCGAACATTTGGGCTTTAATTGGAGTCTTGTATGGCCATCATGTAAGTAGATGAAGCAATTTATAAGTATTGGCATGATTAGCGCGAGAACTCTAGATGCGTACTACGGAGTGTTTCACCAGCGAGTATTGCCAACCAGCGAAGCGTATTTAATTTGAATTAACTAACAACGGAATCATCCCATTGTGAGGCGTTAAAAAAATAGTGTTGTGCAGAATGTAAAACATTTTCCAATGCTACTTGCTTACCATTGCTCACTAAATTGGTGGCGCAGAAAATGATATTGTAGTCACAAGTGTTTGGTTGAAATTTATGATGGTTGATGTTTTCCCCTATGTTTAGTTTTCAGGGAGTCTTTCTGGGTTAGTTAGACCCGATAAGTCTTCCTGCGTACTTTTCGCCGGGAAAGCACCAGACCATATTTCTGTGCGAAGTTGAATGAATTGTCCGCCGGTGAATTCCATTGGGATAGTTACTATTTGGAGTCTGCTCTTTTTATTTATGGTGTTCTTACTTTTTTATAATTGTGGTTAAGATCTTTGTATAGCAATTCTTTTTATCTGTAACAGACTGTCAGGTGTGGATGTAGCTGCTCTTGACAGACCCTGGAAGGGGCGTCCCCTCCTTCCCCTCGATGAAGAACTTGTCTTTCTGCCAACAGTTACTGTACCATTAAGGAATTAATCAAAAACTTCATTGCTGTCTTCTGTGTGCATAACTTCATGCGGCTGGTTCATCTCTTTGTGAGTAAACTCTCTCTTTGACATATTTTGTGATTCTTATGAAGGGCACTTATTCTTTATCCCACGAATAATTGTATGGTACTCAATTACCAATACTAATGCGTTTCAATTTCTCTACATTATTACTCAATTATGTATGGCATTGTATGAATGATGAATACCTGTTTCAGACAATATATAAGGTACTATTTTGGCACTATTGGACACACACTTCCTTGATTTCCCTTACTTACTGTAATCTTAGTTTTCCGTTATAATACAACCAGTATATTCCAGTGAACTCATTTAAATTTAGCGAATTAAGGATAGTTTTATCATCCTTGTGTTTTCGAATTGAGGTCTTTACCGGTATCTCAATCAGATAACTATCGAGTCAAGAAATTGCAGTCTTACCTCAGCTATTTGAATAATAAGGCATTGCCCCTTGCCAAGGATTCCATTGCCAGCATTGTAGAGTAGGAGTGTATTTATTGCCGTGCGAGGCTGTTGAAATGGTCATTCAGAGCTGATGAAGGTGTAATAAACTTTTGAGTGATATCAAAATTTTATTTTTTGCTTAGTTTTTGCGTAGTGATTTTCCCTTTCTTTCCTGGGCTTATTAATTAACAATTTTCGGTGTCACTGCAGAAATTTTCATGCTCGTTGGAATTATTGCTCTCAGTTTTGGTTGACATCAATGTTGATGGATAAAATGGCCCAAAAGTCATGCTTTTATGTGTATCACGAAATTTTGCATGAAATATTATTACGAAAGATATATTTAGCGAGATATTGGTTGGTTGGACTTGTTGTTTGGTGAATGAGCCACGGATGGATAAACTATGCCATATACTTTCCGGCAAACTCGAAGTAAGAGTTTCGTCCTCCGTATCAGTACTTTGGCTTTAACATTACATTGTCGTTTAGTTTCATGCAAAACGTGAGCATGTATTTCATAATTGTGTAATGCACCATCGGTTTATGGGTGAAATATATCTCTGGTATGCACAAATAATTTTAAAGCGAATTATGCAAAGCCCCTAGCTTCAGAGAGATATATTCTTCATGTAACCTCTCACGCATTGCTGGACCTTTGACTCGTTGACATGTACTTTTACCGGGTTTTACGAGGTTGAAGTCCTTTTGAACAATGTTCTATGTTCTTCAACCTGGATTCTACGCACTTGAGGAATTAGCTTGCAAGGCGGCTAGGATTCCACGACTGGCTGGAATGAATGATTCACACAGGCTCCCTGCTCGTCTCGCCAATGCAGCCGTTGACGTGGTTTTTAAATCTTGTTGCTATCTACGAGTTTCTGTAGACTTAAACTAGTGCTGACACTTTTTTCTTCATTTTGGATGGCAAAATTATGAATCGAAGAAACTACTTTGCGTGTCATGTGATATAGTGACATTCAAATATACCTTCGATAATAATAATTTATTTTTCCGAGGATTGGTACATATGACACGTCATAAACGAAAATACACTGACAAGAAAGAAGTAGAGAATACATCTATATCGACGCTATACCCCGCAAGTCAAGTGGCAGGGGGTGACGATCACCAGAAATGCACCATAGACGTGCAACTAGGTTAATACGTGGTCCTTAATATAAATAAATAGTAACTACAGTGAAAAATAGATACAAACCAGTAGTTACATAACTCGTGAATGCATATTTACCTTGTTTCCATTGAGGAGTAGCATTGTATTTCATATTTGCGTGTAAATAGTTATCTTTGGTGGTTTTTCACTCCCTTGCTACACACCACACGGTGGTTCGTAAGGTATTACGTAGAAAATGACATCGGTATAGCGTGTAATCTCAGTAATAATGACCATCAGTAATCTCAGTAATAATGTTATTTGATTTTATTCTCACGAAGCCTTTCCTAAGGTCGAATTGCATGCGTTAATACGAGGTAAAGTACGTCGGAGAGAACGGGAATCGATATTGAAAAAAGCTAATTAATAACATCGGCTTCCCACTGATGTGTAAAAATTGTTGTTCATCGCGTAATTATCCTTCTTATAATGTATTTATGGCTATTTACATTCTAAACTATTCATAGCTTGCTTAGTAGTCCATTTTTACGTGTTTTTTTTGTTTTAGGGAGCCCCGATAAATTTTGCTGATATTTTGAGGGAATTATATCGGACTCTTTTCTGTGTGTTTCCCACTTAGGTGCTGTAGCTCGTCGTTTCTTTATTTTAATGCCTAGCATATTTAAGGTAGCAAAATGCCGAAGCAGTCTTGAAATCATATTGGAAAATAATTTTTTTCCAGGAAGTCGTGGAAGACCGACAAAAATATAAATTCAGGCGTTAGTAAATATGCACAGTCGTTCGTTACGTATTGTAAGGCGCATGATTAACACTAGCATTCCACTAGCGAAGCAATCATAGTCAACAAGCGGCCGGTAGAGGAAGATTGTGTATTTCTACAATCACCTTTCCCGCCAGATTTATGGTGAAATATTTTCCTAAATCTGTTTCACTTCATTAATCAACTGAGTTCCGTTGCTCGATTACTTGTAACCATTCCCAGAGTTTTACAGATTTTAGGTTCTATCGCGGAGCTCCCTGTTGACTTAGGTCGTATTTCAGTAATGGAAATTCGTCATCAGTTATGGAAATTGAAAAGTGGCATTTCCCTACCTGATGTTGGATATGGTTAGTTCAGAGATACGTAATGTCCTGGTTGGCATTCCTGGACGTGTCCCCTTTAGAATAGTCATGCCTGTTAGTTCCCAGTTGAGCCCGACCACCTGACCGCCTGCCAAAAACAATCGCATTGTTTGCCCATAGAATCATATCTCACTGATATCGAATCGCTGTTTGGGAATCTGTACATCGGTTTCCTTCTCCGTCGTTCTCTTTCCCATCGTCTGTTTCCCCAGGTTTGGACATTCTGACTTCACTTTTCATTTCCGAAATAACCATTTTCTCTCACGACGGATTCAAACCGGTTGGAGTGTCGAAAACAGGGAACAGGAAATAAACTCATGCGAGTGATTTGAATTTCTTTTTTTTTAATGATAATGTAGGCCACCATTTCCTTAGTCATGTTCCGTGTTCAAATAGCGCAGATACATGCCGATGAATGGCATGTGGAAACCTATCCGGAAGTAGATATCCTTTCACCGAATTTGGAAGTTTCAGCTGTTGTTGAAAATTCGACCATGGTAGTTTTCTGCGTGTTAAGACATTTTAAGTAGCATTGGGTTGCGACTTTGACTCTCTGCAACTCTGCAGCCGTGAGACACAAACTATATCAACTGTTTTGCCCGAACTTACGGCATGAAATGCAGTGTGAAACATTACAACCGTCATATCTAACATTCATCATTCTAGTTCCTTAGATGTTTTCACTTTACGTTGTAATTTGCATGATTTATGTAGTCTAATTAATTTTTATTAGAATTTCAACGATTTATGATTTGCGGAAGATTTTTAATGATAGTGTGCATAAGAGAACTGGAGGAATCTTTGTTAGTGCGCATCGTTAGATTTAAATGCTGTTTCCACTCGTCTACAGAGATTTTATCATCGTAAGAGCCGTGAAACTTTTAGGTCTTAAACACGCTCTTAGTAGCTTCTCGCCGATGACCGATCACTAACTAGTATTGGAGCCCACGAGAGTATGTTTACAAGGTGGGCGGTCCGCCTACAGTGGTATCTAGGTCGCTGACCATGTTTACGAAATCAACTGTGACATAATGCCGGTACTCTCTCTTTCGGATTGGAATGGCTTGATCGCATTTTGTAAATTTCCGTGCTCCTATATAGCCTACCTGGTAGACCTCTCTAATGGGATTTTCATCTAGTGGCGCCTCTACCATCCAATCCGCGTGATGCATTGATGGAGGTTGTAACTTGGTGACTTGGTGTGTGATGCTCAGTGAGTTTTAAGTCACTAGAAGACTGTGCCATAGGCGAAAGGTCTCATCTCTCTCTCACGAATTCGAAGTCCTACAACTTCGGACCTAATGGGTGTACCCTATTACTACATCTATCTACATCTACACAATACCCTGAAAGCCGCCATAAAGGTGTTTGGCAGGGGGCGAATTCTCACCAAACATGCACTACATATCATGCATAAAAAGGATTAGTATTTACTTACTGTTCTAAACTTCACTATTTAAAAAAAGATAAAAATAGCAAAGCAAACATGCAAAAACATGCTGTTAGTTGGGTTAGCTTCAACTCCTTATACCAACATGCAGCTACCAATGTTGTCCATTGCTACACTCGTTATGGATATATTTACCGTTATTCATATCCCTAATTATACGAGGTAAAAATTATTGAGCTCTGCCACTAATTCTCTAATTTAGCTCTACCGAGCGTGGAAGCTACCCTTATGTGCCATTTTCCCTTCGGTCCTCAAGTGCATTTCAAACGTTTGATTTATGATCTGCTAATGCTTCGTAGTCGTCACCAAAGGCCGTTGGCGCGGTATACTTATTCTTTGAGGATTTTTTTCCTTCGTATTGTTTGATAGTGCTGTCTTCATACCATACCGTCATTTGTCATTATTTTACGTCATTTCGTTTCGATTGTGGTTGCGTTTTCTCCGCGAGGCATCAATTGCCAGTAGTGATTTTTTTCGATGCACGCTTCCATTTGTTTGATAAAGAATTTTATTATTATTAATATTATGAACCCTTAGCTTACCTGTTTGAATTACGTACTTGTAGTTCTCATCTCATTGCATTACCACCAGTCACCGGTTCCCATGCCTATTTCATCCGTGGCCCGTATATTTATGATCTATCCAGATATAAGAAAACGAGTCAGTATTATCTGTAAATCAGTGGTTTTTTCCTTGATTGTCTCGTGGTGGGTCATATATTGAGATACTTGTGAGAATAAAATTATGTTAAAGGAAAGTTTAATGTTGAAGAAATTAAATAGACATTTCTCACTCATTTTACGTTGATAAAAATTTATTATAATTAGTTTTATCAACGTAACCACCTATCGTTATTATATTATTAATTATTGCTGCTGTGTTCGGGGCACGACCAATACTGGAAAAAAACTAGAATGAAATCAGATGACTGTTAGAAAAAACGAGCCAGGGGTCCACTTCCCTAGAAACATAGTATTAAACTCGTTGCTCTCATCTTAAAATACTTTCCAACGAGTTTTGGAATAAGACGTTTCTGGTGACGATTCCGTTCCTTATATCCTCGATATGAATCGCAGAGTACATGGATCTGGGTCAATATACCATTATAAAGTTCAGTGGTGAAAGAATAATTATTTAAAAATCTGCTGACGCATCTAATTATTCGTCAGATCATAATTTTGTAGATAATTTTATGTTTCCTAAATAATGCGTAACTTATTTTAAGAAGGCGAAAGTGCGTGGTGGTGGAGAAAGTTCATGAATATGCACTATCGGGTCAGCAT
Source organism: Platycnemis pennipes (assembly GCA_933228895.1). NCBI lineage: Eukaryota > Metazoa > Arthropoda > Insecta > Odonata > Platycnemididae > Platycnemis > Platycnemis pennipes. The sequence goes on along the minus strand of OW121856.1, from coordinate 71,269,914 downwards.
ATTTGAAACACCTTCGTAATAAATAACCATTCACTCTACCTGCAGGCATATTTATACGGCCGCCCCGATGAATAACACCTGAAAGCAGTAAGCTAACTGGCGCAAACAGTACTCTTTTCCCTCTCCCTCTCTTTCGAAAGGAAACGGTGTGGGTATGCGCGTGCGTATTGTCGAGCGAGAACGTTGACATCAGTAGCGGCGGTTCGTAAACTCTGAGACTATTTTTAGGTGGGACGGGAGTGAGGTGTCTTGGCGATCTGGGTGTCCGGAGGAGGACGGTGTATAGTTGCATCGGCGTGGAATGGGTGGAGAAAGGGGGACCCTGATGCGTGCGTGATGCACTCGTCCCCCCACCTCAACGAATCCAGCCTCCCCCCCCCTTTTCCCGCCGTTGCAACCTGGACCGGTTCTCCATCTCGCCCCTTCTGTGTCCTCCAGAACACTCGCAGGTCGGCTTGCTAGGTTTTGCTGCACCGGCCGAGGGGAAAAGGATGAGGAGTCTCCTCTTCCTCCCGGTCATGCGGAAGGGTTTTCTTTTAGCTCCTCTCGTCAGCTCCCTTTTTTCTCCCCCCTTGTCTCTCCGCGGGAATTCACCTCTACATTCGGTCGCGTTCTCGTAACTGGGGCGTTGCACAGACCGCGACATTTCCCGAAGTCGTGGGGTTTTTCTGACTGGTCCTTGGGGAAACGAAGATATATTGGCAGGGTTTGCCAAAGTCGGTCATGTCGGAATTTGTGAACTATGTAGGGCATTTCGTGGCAAACTCTGCCAAACTGTAATAGGCAAAGTTTGCCAAAGCCGGTCACGTTGGAGGAAATGAATGGTGTGGGACGTTTCAAGTAGTAAATTATGCCAAACTCTCTGAAATATATAAATATGTAGGTATCTAAAATAAGGTCCTAAGATATATTTCCTTTCAAGGAAAAATCCTAGATCATACAAGATAAGGAGTAGATAAGATTGGGTGATAATTTTTTTCCGGGTTGTTGGTTATTGAAAATAACTTGAATCCTAGTTGATTTGGTATAAACTCTTATGTTATTTTAGTAAGAGATGCCGAAAGAAAAATTGATGCACATTGATCATCCCGAAACGATTACAAGTTTAGTGAATCGATTGGCGGGCTACATTGCTCTCCAATCGCCTCGAGTAGCCTCCTACTCCTCAGGTAAAGAGGATGATTTGGTCTTGCCGTTATCGCAGCATACCCCGCCGACCCTGGTGGCGGGGTAAATCCCTCATCTGTCAAACCAAGGGTCGCGGGTTCGAATCCCGCCCGGGGAGGTTTTTCACTGCCCGGGGCATGGATGTCTGTACTGTGTTTGTGTAATTGTTGTTAGGTACCCGATGTAAAGACCGTATGTGTTGTTTTCAAGGCCAATGAAAAAAAATAAATAAATGCATAAATCTTTTGAAAGGTGGAAGTATTTAGAATACCGCGCAGGACACTTGTCTCTCGTTTTTCGTTAAGATAGTCATCGATGATTAAGAGGTGAATTTCGTAAGAATTTAAAGCGTATAGCGTCTAGTAGCATTACTTTTAAATTTTGAATTATTTTAATGCTTGTTGTTATCATTGGGGGCCTATCTCCCTATAACCTTACATTCATACACTTCACTTAATTTAAGCGTAAGTTTCCGTTTCACATTCTGTTTGTCATTTAGTTCATTTTTTTACTTCTTGTCTCAATTATTTTTTATTTATTATATGCCTTGATTATGTCAGTGAGAAGTCAATGCTTCTATAAGTTTGAAATTTAAGCTACATAAATGTACCTATCATGTCAGATTGTCATTCCAGCTGCAAAAGCCTGTGAAATGACATATTTTCATATTTTTCCTTTATTACCTTTACTATGGACCTTGTAGTGTCTTCTTCTTTAGTTCTACTCGTACCGAATTTATATTTGTACTACAACCGTAGAAAATTATTTTTCTTCAAGCTTGGCGTAAATATTCTGGCATAGTGCGCAAATAAAGAGCAGGCTCGCAGGTGTTTATTTAAATCCTGGACGTTCAGTTTGTTTCTACCGGCCTCATTAATAATTTACCGATTCAATTAATCATAAATTCCTTAATTTACTTGATATAATGAACTAAATGAATGGTAATGATTATTGACATATAATTTGGAAGCTCCGTAAACAATTAATTCACTCTACATTTTGAGTATGTTCGAGTTTATTGCTCTTTTCCAGGCGTTAAATCTAAAATCTCGTTAAATTTAAAAGCTCTGGGAAGAGCATGTCTCTAAGTAGGAACGTTTCAACTTTTATTTCTTAATTTCTTTTCTCTCCCTCGTTCTCTCCGTGAAAGTAGTGCTAAACGCGATCGTATTACTGCCGTGGTTGAAAAATATCCAAGGTCTCGCCAGGCTGCCCGTGCACAATTATAAAAGGTCCTTTTTTTAATCCCGGCTTGAAAGACTTCTTGAGCAAACATGGAAGGAAGACCTTCGTATTCAAGCGATGGAGGAAGTCCCACCGTCTCCTTGTACATCATGTCGTTAGGACGGAGAATCAACAATCAACACGTGTTATATCCCGTTTCTTTTTTTTATGGAAGTCTGTGTACCTGGAGTAAATTACTCTCTCTCTCTCCTGCTTCCGTCGGTGGCATTGCCTTTTTACTTAACTCCGCGAATTAGTCACGTCAAAATGGCCTCTCGTTCACGCTCAAAGGGCATTACTTAGCCCATAGCGGTTGCCGTCTGGCGATGGGTTTATGCCGAAGACCAAGCGATTGTTTTCCGCCTTGGGTGACGCAACGTAAACATTTTCACGCGCAGCCGCGCTGGGAAATTAGAACGGAAAAAATATCTCAAGAGCACGGACGTTGTGCGCCCCTATGCCCTCGAATAAAGCGTTCTGAGAGGGAGTTCGTTGTAGTGGTCGGATTTTGTTTGTTCCCGCCCGTGACGGGATGCGAATCCCGCTACCTTTGTGCCAGCCGGAGAGGGCACCGCCTGGAAAATGCATCCGGCCTTGAAATTACGAACAGGCGCCGCTGGGCGCGTACTATTCCCGTGGGAGTGCCGGTTGGTTTACGCACGGTAGTAGGTGTGCTGCGCATGTGCGCGATTTTAAAGGGGCTATCGCGTATGACCTCTCTCTCTATCCCTATCTCTCCCTCTCTCCTCGCTCTCTTGAAACTTGTCCCCGGGCATATCGATGGGCTTTCGCTCAGCGGCATGACGCCCCCAAGGTTCATTGTTTTGTGCGGGATAATACTTTTGCTGAATGTTTCCCAAAACACCCTCATTACACTTTCATTTAATATTCTCTTGAGATGCTGTTTTTGTGCTTCAGTGCTGGAGGTGGTTCATATATTTTACATGTAAATTTATCCTTTTTGGTTGCCATTGGTTATTTACTATTCTTGCTGCGTAGGTGTCGGGTTATTGGGAAAGTAAGAGAAACAAAACCCATGTACGTGTCTTCCCGCACGAACCGACAGTAAATTTGCTCTTATTCTTTATTTGGCGAACTCTTTCGGTGCTAATTTTTTCATTCGATTACTACACTTAAGGTTTGGGTAAAAATTAATTGATTGCCATCGTTGGACAAGAGATATTTAGTTGTCATAGAGCCAGAAATTATATTAACTAAGGGGTGGTGTGATTGTTATTGTATTATGCTCATTAGTTTTTGGAGTGAATGAAATTTTCGTGCGCACGAACATAATTAGTCAGAGCTATAAATTTCTCGGTGACAGATGATCTGCTATTATCCTCTAGTAACCAACTCTGGAAAACTGTAGTAACCAACTAGTTTGAGTTATCGAAACCATACTTGGTTAGCGTGATGAGAGGCAAACTAAATCTTCCGTCTAGAACGGAATAAGCTGTCAAGTAAATACCTTGACGTATTGTATTTCTCAGGATCGTGTCCGTTTATTTGTGGTGCCGTAGTGAGTGTGGCTGCTAGTAGCCCCTCGAGTCCTCTTTGACTGAGGATTTGAATTGAGTGACGTCAGCTCTCCCAGTGTCCGCACGTATCTGCGTGGACAGTGAGTACGCTGAACGCGTGTCATCGCGGGGGCCATGTTGCTTTGTTAACCGGGTACCAATCAATTTTCTCCCACCACCACTGACCTCCTCCTCCCCCTTCTTTGACCGGCGTGTTCTGGGGTGACGGGAGGTAGGGGAGGTAAATCGTTCTCCAGGGAGATCTCGTATAAAATATTCCTACCGGTCCGCGGGATCGGGCACCCCGGAATGCATGGCATTCCCTGTAGGGCGTGGGAGATTCTGCGTCATGGTCGATTCATCATTGTTTATGCTGATTCCTATGGGTCATGAAAGAAAAATGGATCGTGCTTGGTCATCTTTTGGAAAATTGTCCTTCCTCCTCAAGGATTAAAGACCAATAAAACTTGCCCATCCTTCATTACTACGCTAAGAATTTTCTGCATGGGCAAGTCATGTGGCCGATTTCCATTCAATTTATTAACACCTGGGAATTAAATTTTACAAATGACTGAGTGATACTTGTGATTTGTATCGTCATAAACTTCTTGAACAAGGTATGAATAACATAAGGTGTTTTGATTGAATTATATCTGTGTTAATTGGGAAATAGCTGTCCCTAATGACTCGTTCTATTTCGTATCATCATCAGCGGTCATCAATACTAAGATTGGTTTTACGTAGCTCTCCACTTGGCTCTCCTATAAGCTAACCATTTCTAAAATGCTGTGTTTAGTTAGTTTATTTATTCATTTATTAGTCGTCATATGTTTGGGTCTTAATTTTTTCGTCTGGAATGGCCTGAAGGAATTGATTATGTCCATTCATGTATTTTGTGTTGGTGATCGAATGTTAGATAACAATGTTTATTCTAGACTATGGATCGTTCGTGTATTAGTTTGAATGTTAAAATTTGAGATAACCTTCATCGCGCCACGCCTATATTCAGAATAGTTAAAATAAACAGCATGATTTTAGAAATAGGTGTTCAAATCTTAAAAAGGTTTCTCTTCTGGCCATGTAAGATATATTTAATTTATATCTAGCTGGGTACATTTTTCCTATCGTTGCTCGTCGATTATTTAGAAAAGGAGGCGTTGGCTTTCAAAAGGTCAAGCAACAGGAGACTTTGTTTTGAAGCCAAACTCTCCAGATCTGGCCGTCTTCCAGTATGGGATCCTTGCCAGTAGAGTTGGGGCAACGGTAAAGAAGAATCGTGATTCCTTTTTGTTCATTCCGATAGTGTGTTCTGACATTCGGGAATCCCAGTGTGTCCAGAATTCGCCATCTTACACTACCTTTATTAACTCCTCCGCTTCGCACCATGTCGTCTACTCCTGCCTCAAAAGTTATGAATTCGAATGCGTGGAAGGAGGTATGCACTGACACCTTCGCAGTAAGATACATGCAGCATGTTACTTTGTACCTCTTGGTATTGTATTGTGTTCTAATTATAAATTCCATTAATATTTTAAAAGCACCCGCAGTTATAGAGATACCCATTTTTGGATAATTCAATTACGACATGCTCCATTAAAAGAGAATTTGTGCTTGAGGAAGTTTAGTTTTGATTATGTTGCCTCATATGACTTTAATACAGGCACTCCACGTATCAGTACAAATAGGAAATTTCTATGGCTAAGGTAAGCGAATTTCGATTCTTGCTCTGGCGTAAACCAGGTTTAACTTATGTTTGCTGTTTTGTTGATAAATGAGATATAGCGTCTATTTGAGACATAACGTATATTTGAGATATAACGTCTATTTGAGATATAACGTTTAATCTTGATAAGCTTCCCAGTAAAACTTTGTGTTTCCTCCTTTTGAGATTATGATTAAAATACCGATAAACCACATATCCCTATTTTCTCTTCTCTTGATCACTCTTACACCAAACATTCATGGTAACTTCATCAGCACTACTAAAGAAAGCATTTGATTGAAAACACGGAAGGTATTTATTTCTGGCACTGAGTGTGTATATATACCTTGCCTTGCTGCCTCAAGGAAAATAACCGTACATTAATATGAATATGTAATAGTAAAAAGACTAGACTAACTCTAAAAAACTAACGTAACTAGACAAAATAAGTTCAAGCAAACAAACACGTAATATTTAGGTGTTGAATTTTTGAAGATCTATTCACGTCTGCATGTGCCAGAAATACATGTAATGCACGTTTTTAGTGGTTGTACTCAGATGTTTCCTTGTGTGTTGTATGAAAGTAGAATTTGTGGTGTGTGCCCGGAATGATATTCATTGTAATTCCTCATTAGGTAGGCAATATAACCTTAAGTATATGTATGCATGTAATTCATTTTTAGGGATAACTCACCCCCTGCCACACACCCTCGCGGTGGATTGCAGAGTAGTTAGTAGGTGTCGATGGAAAAATCGTTTTCAGCGTCATTGCTCGGCGGGTGGTAAGGGAAATCCGCTATTAACATCCGCCTGCTTCCTGTCTAAATATCCTGATTCTTCACTTCTCATTTTTAACTCTTTGGTCGTATGTTAATGTCGTATGTTTTTGTGATTGCGAAACCTTTATATAATTCCATGTGGCCATTGTCCTCATTGTGTATTCTCAATCTTCAATAGTTCACACGCCCCTCTATTGAAATCGTTGCTGTTTGCAGTGGCGCCCTTGGCTCATGCAATCCCCGGTTGCGTAAGTGAATGCGTTTTCATCAATACCTCGTCATCGGCCTTGCTCGGGCCGAGCTTGCCGCCGCCGGCTCTTGTGTGTCGGTGACTATCCTTTTCAAATGCAAGGTGATCGCCGTGTGCATCCATTATAAATCACTATTTATCCGAGATTTAGCCGTGAATACTCTCACCCGTACGCCGTTGAGTGGCTTTAGGAAAAAAATATGAAAAGGATGGGTGAGATTATACAGTATGTACATTTTTGTTGAAGAAGGGAGTGCTGGAAAAGTTGCGAACCTTGATGCGCCATTGCTGTCTGGCTGGCTATTTGTAAACCATAACACCTCTGTTTTCTCATTAAATATGTGGCTTCAGTTGTAGTTCGGGGGTCGTGGTGGCTTAGTGGGTAGACTGGTGGGCATATGTGGGTAGATAGTGGGCACTGAGCTACAGACCGGAGGGTCTCGGGTTCAAATCCTGGGCAAGAGCCTTTGGATATCTCCATCTAAAATCCTCGCGATTCGATTTTATGCGTGTCAGAACTTCGTAGGAAATCGCAGGTGGCCCAGGGAAAGGAACTGGCCCCCCTACCCTGAATGTATGTATTTCATACGCCATTAGCTTAGTAAGGGGTGAGCTCTACTCTCACTTATGAAAACCAACCTTCGGGTTGAATCACTGAGTTGTAGTTCGCGTCCACCAAATTAACTCGTATTATCTCAGGCTCAACTTCGTGAAAATTCACTATCACCAAATAAAATAAAGTATGCTTTCACTCTATTCGCGCTATAGTACTTACACTAAATGTACAAAGGTAGCCTTAGCCTAAATACTACCGCACGAATGACGAAACAGGTACGTGGCTAAAGAGAATGTGATGTGAAGGAATGAACAAGCCCAGAACATCATCGCTGAATCCTGAGGGAGTCTTAAGTGTTATAAACAGGAACAATATGGTGTCTAAAAATAGAATAGAATGAAAAAAACATTTATTGTCATAGGAGCAATGGCTCCTATGGGGCTGACGTTTACATCAAGACCATATTTTGTTTGCAAAGAAGAAAAAAATACACAATGTACAACATACAGGAATCAGAATAAATGTTTCAGTTTTACATATAATAAATTGGTATATAAGTTCCATATAAAGTGTAAGCAGATTTAGCAAATTTAGTGAAGATACTAAATAGAATGATGAGGTAAAATAGGGCTTGGAGATAGAGAAGTGGAAAAAATTGAAGAAAATTGTTTAGGATTCCGCGTATTAGTAAGCTTTTGTTGGTGCTTATCCTGTGCAGGAGTTGGGCGATGGGTTGCCTACCGGAGTAGTTAACACTCTCTCCTGCGACTGTGTCAGACAAGCTCATTGGTACCCTCTGTGACTTTCGTTTGTCGATTTCATTTAATGCGTGGGGAGGTGCGTAGTGGCGGAAGTTGTAAATTGTGGAGGGAGGTTGAGGGGTCCAGTGGCGCATGCGCTATGCTCTTACGTGCCGGATGAGGATGAAGGCCACGTTTGGTGATGGGCCTGTGGATTGTATTTCTGCACGGCGGTCACATCGAGCTTAGCTGTCGGCCGCATCGAGCTTCAACGCGTGTCAGTTTTGACCAGTGGTTCGATACGTGGAATGTAAGGAAGTCCCTCTAAAGAATACACCGTCGGCAACACTTGCAATATCTGGAATTCATGATATTCAGGTAGTTTTCATATTGTTTATTTGTGAGGTAGTTCATAAGTATTGTCCATCATTAATTTTCGTATCTAGTGGCTTTAATCCTTCGTTAAAGTAATCCAATAGTCTTGTGTTTCAAAACATTTCCTTGCAGGCACAGCATAAATCTATAAAAATATATCCCCGTATTATCAATAGCAGTGATAGTTTACTAGTAGTGCATCGAATGGAATAAATGCCCTAAAAGCCCGGTACATTAATTTCCCAGCGATTGAAACAGTGGATAGTAAATTAGGCTTTCTGAGATGGTACTTATCCACGGCATTATGATGGCTTTATTAGAGATATTAACAAGGGAAGATTCGGAGCAATATCTTCGTTCTATTGATTATTCTTAATTGGTTTGGTTTTAATTTTCCTCACAGTAGCGAAATTTTATAAATTTTCCAGCTGCTAAGGATATCATCCCTTCAGGATTCATTGTCAGTCAGAAAAATGTTCACCGCAGTGAACACAGATAAATCTCTTGGTGTTGCGTTTATTGTGTGTTTTTCGTTCGCGAGATTAATGGTGTCGACTATAATAAGTTATTTTTGAGCAATCATGAACCCTTGATATGTGTGCTGATTATTCCATAGGTGCAAATTTTTCTTGCCTCACATACATTTATAGAGCGCTGTTAAATTATGGAAAATATTGAAATGGCTATACACTAGCATCATTGTGACATTTTTCGACGCTGATTTTCTCATTCGATTACTACACTTGAGATTTGAGTCAAAATTAATTGATTGCCATCGTTGGACAAGAGGTATTTAGTTGCCATAGAGCTAGAAATATATTGACTAAGGGGTGGTGTGATTTTTATTGTATTATGCTTATCTGTTTTGGAGTGAATGAAATGTTCTTAGGCACGTATATAATTAGTCGGAGCTATAATTTCTCGGTGCCAGGTGATCTGCTATTATCCTCCGGTAACCAACTAGTTTGTGTTATCGTTTCTATACTTGTTCATCGTGATGGGAGGCAAACAAAATTTTCCGTCTAGAACGAAAGGAGCTGCGCTGAAGAGCACTGTTAAAATACGGTTAATATTGAAATGACAGTACACTAGTATACTTGTGACGCAGTGCAGTCGTGCACATTGTCTGCATTGTCGGCGGAAGTTTTGACTTTTGTTTACAATCGATACGAATCTGGAATCATTTCCGGCGATGTTCCACGGGTCTTGTTTACAGCGGATGTATTCTGGACGAAATGGACAGGGTTAGCGACAAAGTGAGCGTGGCCTGTCGACCTATTTGACCGGCTAGCGCCATGGGGACCTCTCTCCTCTCGCAGAATTCGGTGGAAATCTGCTCTCGAGTCGGTAATTGAAAAAAAAGGAAGCTTATTTCAGTTTTCAATGGGCGAATCTTTTTGTGAATGGTGGGTCTGTTGAGTGAATGAATGGCTGTGAGTTAGTTGCCTTCCTTCGGAGGCCACGCCTTCCTCTCCCTCCACGACTCTGCTTCCCCGTTCATCACCCTCTGCATTTTCTTGCTCCTGTCTTCTCTTGCCCCCTTCCCTCATACGTCTTTCACTATCGTTTGCTCGCTTATTTCGGTGGGATGCTGATTCGTAGTCGGCACAGGTCCTTATGATCAAAACGTTTGCAAGCTATGTCGCGGCCGAAATAATATTTTGGAGTTATTTTAAGCGTGAATATAGAAACAGACGTATCCTCTCCTCCACTGGAGGCTTATGCAATGGTATAATTATTTACGCACTTGATTTTACACACATGATGTTACTTTGGGGAAATAGGGTGGGCCGGACTGTAATCTAATGTAAGTATAATCTACATCTACATAATACCGTGCAAGCCACCACAAAGGTGTGTGGCAGGGGGTGAATTCTCACCAAACATGCACTACATATCATCCATTTAAAAGGATTTGTATTAATATATTAGTCTAACTGCACAGCTCAAAAAAGATAAAAATAGCAAAACAAACATGCAAAAACACGCTGTTAGATGGGTTACCTTCACGTACTGATACCAACATGCAACTACCTATGCTATGGATTGATTCACTCGTATTGGACACATTTACCGCTATTCATATCCCTAATTGTACCAGGAAAAGGGGACATTTAGAATCTATCAGTTCGGCAATCCATTTCTCTAATTTTGTAATTATGGTCCAGTCTATCTTAGTAAGTTGGGGTTCGCAAAATATTTTTAGCGTCATCACTGAAAGTATTTTCTTGGAATTTATTTAGGAGATTACGTCTAAATTTCAACCTGCGATCTGACAATGATTCCTATTTTAATTCATTTAATAGACTGGTTACGCTAATATAGTTATCGTACCGTCCCTTCACAAATTTGCCGATCTTCGCTGCACACGTTCAAGTTCGTTATTTAGACCGATTTAATAGGGATCCCATACACTAGCATCATATTCCATATGAGGTCTAACAAGGGAAAGTAACTGATTTCTCGTACATGTTCGTTACATTTACCCAATACTCTTTTCATGAATCCCAGTCTACGATTACCTTGACCCATTATTTCACGTATATGTTTACCCCATGAAAGATCATGCGTCAGTCTTATTCCAAGATATTTAATGGATTCCACGTCTGTTAATTAATTATTACTTATTTTGTACGTGCAAGGAGGAGATCAATTCTTTTTCCAAATATTCATTACTACACATTTAAAAAAATTTAATTCTAACTGCCATGTATAATCGCTTAGCATGGAGGAGCCATTAGAATTGGACGGCCATGAAGCCGTTGGAGGAAACCAAATTGGAATCTGAATAAATAAAGGTCCTGGCGAGGAAAGGTTGTAAATGAATCGGCTTATCAGAGAGACAGTTGAAATTCGTAAGCACCCCAATAATTACGACAGGGATCGAGGGCAAATTAGTTGGTGATGCTAGGAGTGCAGTACTTAATATAATATCCCAAACCTCCCCACACCTTCCCATTTTCCTTTCCCCATATAGTCTACCATAACAAGTAATGATAAAATAGCTTTCTGCCCTCTCAATGACACACAATACACACTTGAAGAAGCTTGCGGTGTTGGAGGGGGAACGTGAGTTTTTGGGCTGTATTGTTCGGAAAAATAACTCAAAAATATTCTTTTATCCATAAAATTCCCGTAAAACGAGAAAGAGACGATTGCAACGGAGGTCATCAAGGATTCCACATCATCCCACCACGAAGAGTATATTTTATACTAATAGTGATCTTAGTTTTGTTACTTATAATCCTTATCTAATAATTGCTTGAGGATGGTACCTTAAGATTTATGCTGTCGACGCGCCGTTCTTATCTAGTACTTGTTCGATGTTGGAATTCCAGCTTTGATGCTGAGCTTCGTGCTGCCATCGATTCCGACTTCATTTGAATACTCCATAGGGGACACGTCGAGGGACTCGGAACTTATGAGATTGAATTTTAAATATTGAGGATGTAAACGGCGTGAAACCTTTGGCCATCGTTTATGACGCTGATCAATTGATATGTGTGATATGTGCGAATGACCATCTCGACTTCGAATGAATTTAAATCAGTGATTTGAATTTTGAGTTGTATTCGCTGTCCCAGAAGGAAGTGGACGCAAGTAAAAATACAACTCACGTTCTCGTATCAATTGGTATAAATGGTTGTACGTTCATAGTGATGCGTGTGTGATCAAGTTGTGCGCCTGCGATTGTGAATTTAAACAAGACTAAAAGAGAATCTTCTAAAACGTAACGATTCTCAACGAAGGCAGTTAAGTGTATATTTTATCATTAAACCATCGGGTTTTTCTCTTCAAAAATAAAAAAACTTGTTTTTTTTATTTTTAGGATTTTTTTATACCTAGCTCTGGAAATTCATAGTGTGCAAGCAAAACCTTACGTAAGCCAACTCCTACCCAATCTTACATTAACCAAAAGTATCCAGATTCAAAGAAGGTTAATTTATTATTCAAGTGGTCAAGAAGAGAAACTATTGCATCGTATATATCATGGCGTAAACATTTTGGAAGTTCAGGAAAATAAAAAGTTTCAACAATTTTTTTGTAAATCTATAATAAGAGGACGTGAACAACGTTATGTTTGAGTGTGGCTTTTATCATAAATGATATCACCTGCGTTGTCTTTCCTGAGAGGGAATGAGTAACTGTGAATTTTGGGGTTGGAGTGAATTGTTTATTTCTGAATTTAATTATGATTTTTACTACTCTTATTTGCGGCATGATATCTCAGTGGGTGATTCGGTCCGTTGGGGTTTTGACCGGTAGTCACATGTTCAAAATCGGAAGATCTCTTTGGAGACTCTCTTCTTGGCTTAACCCAAGCTGGGTGATTTTGTAGATACGTGTTCTTTTTTGGGAAATCCCGGGGAGTTTAGGGAAAGGAACTAATTCTGCCTTCAGCATCCTTTTAATTTTTCGCTCTCTGCTATCTGTTCTGCTTCTAACGTCCTACATGAACTTATTTTATTCCAAGATATCAGGTCTTGTCCGATTTTCTACCTAATACTGTCCACATTTTCTCAACCCTTCCCTAACCTGCATGCCCAAGGGCTGTAGGTTACTGCCATCCTCTTTTCAATCTAAGAGGAACAACCAAAGATAAGTGTAAGGGTTTTAAATCATCCCTCCTAATTGGGGGCCTTTCCAGGGCGCCCTTTTGCGCAAGGGTGTGGCGATAAGGGAAGCAAACAAACTTTGGGATCGGGTGAGGTGGACCTTTTTCCTCCTTCGCCCGCGGCGTACCGCGGTTCGGCATGGCGGCCGTCCGCAGCGTGCCCGTCCCGCCCTTCAATTGCGCACCCATCCGTCCGCCGTCCCTTCTACTTCCTGTTCCCCAACTCTCTCCCCCCTCCCTTCCGCGTGTTAACTGCAGTGTCCCTTCCCCCCGCTGAAGATCCTATCTCCCCCGCGAGAGCGCCCCTCCCGCTTCACGCAGACCGTGTCGGATCTTGATTTGCTTCCTGGAGTGAAAGGTGGAAAAAAAGAGGCGTTCCCGTTATGGACTCTGTGGGATTTTAATTCTGTGCAGCGTTGTCTCCGTTTGGTGCGTCCTCAAGCTCTTGCTGCTTGTAAAAATTTCGAAAAAAATCGTTGGTTGCGAGTAACGTGGTGATATCCCAGGCAATTTTGATGTCTAGATTGATCAATCGATTGGTCGCTTATGAATTGCGAGAAAATTAGCAGGGACTGGCGGAACATTTTCATTGCCATCTGTGAGGTTGCCCCTGAGGGTCAGTTTTCACACCATGTGTAGCTCTTGAATATTTCAGACTAGGATTCTCCTTGCATTTGGTTGTTGTCCGCTGTCCAAGCTACCCTGCGATTTCGTAGCGGACAGTTGTTGGTCGTGCCAGCTTTGGAAGGCTGTGCTTTATTTTTCCCATTACATTTGTTTATTGTCGCCGGTAAGCACTATAGCTTATGTTTAATTCTCATTTTTCGTTCCCTGAGGTTCTGGAGATCAAGCTATATTCTCTTACGTTTAATATTTGTAATGGCAGGGGATTGAGGAATGGAATTGTGTGGAACAAGGGATCTGAAAGTTTAATTTCACTTGGGTGTTTAACTCCAGTCCTTCCTGAACGTTCTATCCTCCCCTTTGAGCTCAACGAATTTGAATGTATGGAGGGACAGGGGTTAAAAGCAATATGTGCTTGCATCTTGGAGACGCTCTTTGTGGTTGGTATCATGTCATTGCCATGAGATGTTTAATTTCTTGATGTATCCTGATATACTCCGGCCTTTTTCTCCGTTCCGTAATTTTCAATCTCAGGGCGTGGGATTTGTGTGATTGCGGGGTGAAATAGTAACTATTTTACCATAGTCGAATTTTATACTTCCTTAGGAAGCCTGGATTTTTTTAAAGAAATTTTGATGAATTTTATTCGCTCTCGGGCCTCTTCCTTATTAGTTATATACCCTTCTTTGTTTATGTAAACCAAGAATTCAGTTTAGAGTAGGTTATCCCTGGTATTTCACTCAAAATTTGTGCATCTTGTTACATCTTTCCCTTTTGTATTTGTGATATTATTAATCCTCGCTGCATGAAGGTATGGAGACGTATTCCATGGTGTGAAGCGGTGTTGTGGTCAAGTTAAGGGTGGTTTTTTTCTCCCTTCCCAGCCCTCCACTACGAGTACTTGGAGTGTAAGTAATTTGCGCAGTCGATGGGGCGTGGGGATATTTATGGACCTCTCTCCTCCCTCTCCGCAAAACAGGCGGAACGGTCCCTCAGGGTGTGATCAATATTCGAAGAGTCCCACTACGGTCACTCCTCTTCAGGGACTGCGGTCGTGTCCGGTGCAACACTCTGGTTGGGCTGTTCGCACATAGTCAATCCGTTCCCAAATCATCTATGTACATACATTGGATCTCGTCTCGCTTGGATAGTTTTCACAAAAGTAGTCAAGCATAATTGTCGAGTCAAAAAAATTGTGACTACAGCCCTAATATCGAATGTAGGGGACTGACGGGGACTTGATTTTCTGCACCACACCATGATGAATGCTGCAATTTGTAATATGTCCACAGTATAAGAGTGTGCACACATTATAAAAGGTAGTATTTGTGTAGTGTGGAATATTTACAGCAATGCTTTAAAAGAAAGGTCGCGCGCTTTTTAAACTGGTGGCATTTTTCGATCTCGTGGCATTGTTCGATATCGCACTCCTGATGTTGTTTCTGAGATTTACGGGCTGGAAGGTGGTAAAAAGTTATGCAATGAGATGTCTGAGTGGTCGGTACAAAATAACATTAAGCCTTTCATGTACTTCTTGCGGCGCACGTTGCTCACTTGATGCTGCCTTGATATTCCTCTGTATAAAAATGAAAAAGAGCGGAATATTAAAAAAAATTAAATGATCACATGTTAAAAGTATTCTTATTTCCAATGTATGCCAACAACTGACATAATAAATTACTGTGAAATTTATTGCCTTTATCTCATTACTGACTGGAAGGTAGAAATAAGCACCGACACCTGTCAAGACTATTTCCATACGTTTCTATTTTACTCATTGTTTGGTATTTTTTTTGACTGGCATGAATGGTAAACCTATCTTTAGCCGTTCTCTTGGATACTTGAGAGCATGGGTTTCCATATAGAAAATCAATTATTATTGTAATACATCAGAGAAGAAATAAACGTTCCTTTGTCCTATGAGATGTGTCATTGTATTAAGCATAATTAAATATTATTGTGAAAAAAATATTAGTGATAACAGAAGCCCCTATACTTCAATTGCAGTAATTTATATGTATTCAAACATGTAAGGGACGCACAGGTTCTACGAACACAAATGAAACATTTTTTCCCAGTAAGAAGATGATCGTAGATATTGCTCTCCAGAAAGGAATACATGGCGTAATGAGTCAGTTTGACGGTAGTTATTTGTTATTTATTGAAATTAATGGACATTGTTCGATTTTGAAGCTGTTTCTCTCTCGAGTTCACCATCACTACGAACGGCCATCAGATTACTCGTAATGTGAGCCGCTCTGTACGATTGAAATTTATTGTTCACGTGCCGTTTCTCGGAGACGTTTTCAATCGATCATTATTGAACCTACATACCAGGATGACTCAATGTTTCCCAGTACGTTCTTTGAAGCGTACCGCTATGCCAACCCGTTTATCTTGACGAACCCCCGAATGAATAAAGCAACACAGGAGGAGTGTTTACGGCATCGAATTTGCAGTTCATTTATATGCATTTATGGGTCTCTTGCTAGTGTAATTCGACACGATTGTAAGGTTTCTGTATGATTAAAAGCGATGCTGTGGTGATTGCGGTTCTTCTTCTTTCCGGAAAATCACTTCCCATGTTCTATAGTTTTTATGGTCGCAGCATCGACTTGTTTTGAAAACATTGCCTTAAATATGATGTGAAATTCGACTTAATTTATTGACTGTTTTTGAAAAAGTAGTGTTAAAGCTTTCTCTTGTTTTGCTCTGTATTTTGCTTCCATCCCTCGAAGAACTTACCTTTATCGTATTTAATTTTCGATAAATGCTTGCCAAATTGTCTGCAGGAACGTACCTTTGTGGCGCCGAGCTCCTAAAAGTTGGTTGAGCGTCTTCCTTTTTCATCCATGGTATGGGAGGGGTTGGTGTGAGACCTCTCTGTTTTTACTTTCCCTCTCCGTGACGAAAGTTAATTGCCTCGGAGATCGGTATCAAGATTAGCCCATCCAATGTTATCCTTTTCATCTCCGGAATGGGTCACCGATTTTTGCTGCCAACAGTCACTTGGCTTATGTTTACCCGAGGGACCATCGTTTACCTTTGATTTTAAGTTGACTCTTGGTTTTTGTCTTGGTCATCTAGTTCATCTACATCTACACGATACCCTGCAAGCCACAGCGAGGGTGTGTGGCAGGGATTGAAGATCACCAAGCATGAACTACTAACATGGTTGATTATCTTCAGTTATTGCTGTAATTATCCTAATATATTAAAGTGTGATATTCTTAAACGGAGATGAAATAGGGAAAATAATTTGCAATTTAGAGTGGGAGTGGAGAAATTTTTTGTGGAAGAATGATTGCATTCATTATTCAATCTTAAGTGACGACGAGATTAGTGATGAGATAGCGAGTACAGTGACCGAATCAAAAAATGCTTTTTCTAAGAAAAACATGCTTTTCTTACGACAAGTACCATCATGTGATTCAAATCTAAATGATTTTTAGAAATCTGTAACAGATATATTCTTTCGCAGTGAATAATAATCGGTAATGATAATTGTTGTAGACTCGTCACATTTTTCCTTATGATGACAATGTGCGAGTAATTTGAACTCATCGCAGTTCAAGGAGTTGAGTCACTGAAGATCTACGAGGAAATAGTGAGAGACAAAAACAATTACTAGCAGACTAAGGTGGTTTAATCCCATCACACAGATGTGCATGTTATCAAACATTAAACCTGTCTGAATTTTTGGCCTCTATCATCTCTTCCACCCTCCTCCAAGGCGAACATTCGTGGGGGACTCTTTCATGAATTAGTTGCTGCTACTCACTATCCAATCAATCTTCTACAGATAAGCGAATTGTGCCTGATGAGCCACAGTCACGACAACGTAGCGGCCCGGTACCGGTTTTTTAGATACTGAGTGGTTGGATGGGATGTGGGCGGTTGGGTATTTCACGTGGATACGGCTTGCATCACGAACGATTAACACGTGGAGTTGCCTTTTCCCTTGTGCTACATTGGAACAATTTGGATCTAGTCACGGCTCCGGTGCTAGTGTGGAAAGCGTGCCCTCAAGGTGTTTGGAGCAATGATCGTGGGTCGTTGATCTCTCTTATTTTTTTCATTCCCTCCTTAACAATATTAGTCTCTCCTTTCTTCCATGTTGTTTCTAACTAGATCTAGCGCAAATATCTGAAGGAAATATTAATACGAGTTATGGACTAAGTGTTTTATGATTGCGATAATTATGATTTGATTGCTTGGATGATCGTAGAATACGAAAACTCCCAGCCGAACAAAAGCATAGCTTTCACACCCCTTCGTATCAGGTTGGGCACAGCATAGAAGCCTGGTTGTTGGTTTTAGGGGCAGAAGGGTGCATCGTCTTGACAATAACCAATGCATTAATCACCTTTCCTTTTTTCATCATTCGTTGCGTGCGGATTGATATGTTTTTGTTCTAATACACCTCAGTATAAAATTATCTTCTTCTACGTACTCCCATGTTTTTTACGGCTAACTTCCTTCGCGGACAACATGGCTCGGGTACTCTCTGGCACCTAAGTGATGTAATTATGTATGAACCATACGGGTGTGTTGAATTTTGACTAGTTATTTAGATCTCATTTCTCAGCATTTCTCTATCAAAGGCCGCGTACGCCTTTACTCCGATTCTTAGAGGAAATTTGGTTTCATTTACTTCAAGAACCACTCACTCCACTAGCGGAGCCTTTATTTGACTTGGCAGGTTTTGCAGCTTCCCTTTTTCCCTCCGCTATGTGCTTTGTTATTATTATTAATCTTCTACCAAGTGGGGTAGGTTTTGATAGAGTATCTCTTCTCTGCTGCTCATTTACGAAAAGTTCTTTCTGTACTCGACTTCTTCCATCAGATCAATCTTACCGCAGTCCATACTATTCAGTTTGCCTCTTCCTTTTCCTCCGATATTCTCGTATTACTGGCTATCTTCCTACTCTGCCTTCTCCCACTTTCCTCCATTCATTTACTTTATTTCTCCAAAATCTCAAGAGCTCCCTCGTTTGTCCTCCATCGTTAAAAAAAATTTGGTTCAATAGATAGCGGCATAAATAGTCTCAAATCATGCTCAATTCAATTCCTAAGCGGGTACATTTGATTCTTTTTAGGATTCGAATTTTCCATGGAATTCGGAGCAGTTGGTGTGAAACCAGAGGATTATTTGGGGTGCATCCATCACCCTCCCACTCCCTTCTTCTTCCTATCTTTTCCCACTCCCGGTTGTTCGAGTTTGCGTGTCACGGCGGCTGCAATTAAGGCGATGCCGTGGATGCAACCCCACGGACCCCTACGTCCTCTTCATAATCCTCCTCGAGCCGAGTGACGTCCTTCACGTTTCCCGTCATTGTTTTGCGGTGGATCCGGTGATTTTTTTGAAGTTCACCCTCGCCCGCGCGTGAAGCATCGTTTTCGAAATGAAATGGGTGGGGTGTGGGGGACTGTTTGTTTTTCTTTTAACAGTCGGTGCGAGCAATCCTCATCAATTGGCTTCTCTTTGCTCGCCCGTCTCCTCATTCAGTATGCCTTTCTTTTGCGCCACGTCTTCCCTTTTGTGCATCTGGCATTTGTTGTTTGCGATGACGTTGGCGAGGAAGCTCCCTCCTACTCACGCTCTTTACGGTGTGCTTTCAGAAATGAATCGTATCTGGAAAGGCTCTTGGATTCAGTAATTGAAAATGATTCTCATTTGACCTGAGTGAGAATCTTGGTATTGCGATATTTCTCAATTAGAGTGCAAGCTATCCTATTGGCCTGGCTCACTTTCCTGTTGAAAATTCTGTTGCCACCGTATATTAGTGTTAAAAAAGGTCAGTGAATATGTTACCAATTTTTATATTCTTTGGAGATATATGGTATGGCTTTCACTCTGTCAGCGTAAGTGCACTGGTTGAGTTGTATATTTACTGTCCAGAAATCGACCTATAAATAGCAGTGGCGCTATATTAGTACGTCTTACCACTTGGAATGGGGAAATGAATGTTATATTTTGTATTTATAACATCCGTAGAGTTTATTTAATGCACGACAAAACTAATTGCCAAATGTTCCTTTTTATTTTTACAAAACTAGAGTACGTAAATATTGTGTAATCCTTCAGTTTATTGCGTGGACTCATGAGACCGCTACGTCTTCCGTAAGTGTTCCGAAACCTGGTGTGTGTGCCACTTAGTGCTTGAGTCGCATACGAGCTGGGACGTAATCACGGATCCTTCGTCCGTGTCACCATCGAAGTCCTCTTGGCAAACTTACCTTGAAGCACATTGTTCATTATTACGCGTGAATCAGCTCGCATCTGTTTGACCATCGAGCGAAATTTGAAGAACGGTGATTGCATTCGCGCGATAGAAACTAGTGCGCGTGAATATCCATCAACGTCCAC
Source organism: Platycnemis pennipes (assembly GCA_933228895.1). NCBI lineage: Eukaryota > Metazoa > Arthropoda > Insecta > Odonata > Platycnemididae > Platycnemis > Platycnemis pennipes. Next base: position 71,249,995 of record OW121856.1, on the reverse strand, counting down.
CGACTTAGCGTCCTCATTAGCATTACTCGTCCTCTTAACCTTAAGTTGGAGTTGTACGTTAGCGGTTGTTTAGGGCTTAGTCTACCTTTAAATGCGAGGCAAAATGTTAGATTATTCGACGTGCCTCTCTGTTTTTAAATTTTATCTTTTCTTCGAACTGTCATCGTAATTTGATCACCTCTCTTTTCAGTTGGCGCGTTAAGTATGTGTGACCCACTTTGCCCATAAAAAATTAGGAATTAATATAACACTGCCCAAGAACATCATATCGGGTTATCCATAGGGCCAGGATCGGATGGGAATCCGAGATTTTTCTTTAGTAATAATCCTGGGAAAACACTCCATATTATTTCATAACACATTAGTTTGACCTGAGTTACTTGTTCTCGGCGGGCCTTCGTTTTATTATTGAAAGTTATGCTGAGGGTACTTCCGTAAGTTTGTGTAGTAAGGCTGAACCGATTATTTTCTAAGTTCGATGGCACACTCTGCTTCCCAGCGAGCGCTTGTCAACGGTGTGAACGGCGGCGGAAATGTCATCTTCTCTCTGAGAAAAAAATACCGCCTCTCTTCACATGGCCAGTGATTTCCATCACCAGTTTACATCACCAGTAGTTATTTCACCATTTCTGTGTGTGAGCGAAATTGTCAGGTAATTTTCCTTCCGTTCATCCCTTTTGGGAGGTTCGCATTATTCTTTTTCCTTGATAGATCGAAAAACGAATGCTGTTTGCGTTCTCTCCTCAATAGTTTTTGGGCCAGGTGTCTCCTCACTTACGACATTGCCTACTGTCCTCGCCAGCGTCCCTTTGTGTGCTGGACTTTATAGTGGGTGTTTACGATTTGTGGTCAATAGGAGTGGCGTGAAGGTCTTTTATCGGATCCATTTCCTCCCATCGATGTGCGGGTGACGTATTGAGTAGCTGCAGCCTCTGATAGCGAACCCTTTGTCTGTTTTACGATACGTTACCCTCTTTTTTATGAAGGGGGAGGAAACATAAAGCTGAGTAAGAATATTTCGCCTGTATTATATATAGTTTTCAATGGGTCAGGGAACTCTAAAGGTTTGACACCTCTTTTTCAGCAATTTTTGTTGCTGAGGTTTCTATTTATTAAGTCGAAGGAATTCCAGATTTTTGATGTACGGTGTTGCTAAGATGTGCGTGTTTTAACTTCATACGTCCTTTTCCAAGGTCGCAGATCGCTGAGGAAGAGTAGCAAAGGCTCTGTTGCGTGATGTAAAAGTGAACAGTTTTTATTTATCTTATGTAAACACTGGGTGAGAGGTATAAGAACGGTTTAATACATAGTGCATGACAATATTTGCATGGAAGTTTTGTCATTCCCAGTGCATTGCTGTTCGTGATTATCACGATTCGTATAATTCAAGTTATGGTGATGGTCGGCCGTAATTTCCCTATCTTCTCCATGTAGTACTTGTAGTTTAGAATCTCCTTTGCCAGAAGGAATTCCTTTCCTATTCATACTCATGAAGCCGTTGTTCAAAAACTCTTGATTAATCTCTTTCGTCAGTAGTCTCAAGCTAGCCGAGTTAATTAGAGAAAAAGTGATGGTGTTCAGAGAAAGCTGAGGTAGTTATAGAGTGCCTAAAAATACTAAAAAGAAATTAGTTTAAAAGTTGCTTGAAACAGTTATGCCCACAAAATAGACAATCAGTTTGTTAATATTGATCTGTATTAGTTTGTAAATTTTGGGCTTGCAGGTGGACGAGGTACTTTGTACAGTTTCGAATGCATTTCCATAATGAAAAGTTCATTGAACGCTGTAAACCGAAGAGAATCGGACTGAGACATTAACTTCCATGCAAAGACGTGTGGCTATTTTGACCGTGTCGTATGCTTTCTTATGTCGGTATTGCGTACTTTGGGTCCTAAGTAATGTTGATTGTGGTTAAAGTACGTGGTGCCTGAACATCGAAAACGATGTATTTATGGCGAAAAGATAGTCTCGTGAACGCGCACCTTCCACTCCGTCGCTTTTCATTTAAATATGGAGATGCCTCACTTCCGAGACCTACTTGTCGTCCGAGGTGAAAGTTGACTACGGCCCCTTGACTCCCCTTTTGTGTTTGTTTACTTGCGTAGAATAATGGAACTCTGCTATGAGCCCCAAAAAGGAGGAACAAGCTTTCTCTGCTGCTCGGGTGATTTCCCGCATCACCTTTTTTTCTTTGTGAGATGATTGTGTGCCGCGCTTTGCTGCCGTAGGTGTGAGATGTTCACTCTTTGAATTCCACGTTGCGATATGAATCACGACTTCGAGAATCGCCCATTCTTCATCGTTGCGATATAATCAGGTGTTGAGCTGTAGGGATGGGTCGTTGGGCTTATTTCACTGCTCTTATTTTTATAATATTTGTGAGATATTCGGAGTTTCGGCTCGTCATTTTACGTTCCCTCTCGACTTCAAATGATGAGAACCATTGGTATTAAGAGATTAAGTTTTATATTCTTCAATGGTAAAAGTTAAATTGAACCGTTTATCCTAAAGCTAACCATGCTACAGCGATAACTATACCCTCGGCGGGACTTGAATTCACGATATGTCCGTTGCCTTACCAAACTGGCTATTGCGGATGGCAATATGAATTTTAATAAGAAAGAAAATATTAAGGTCTGTGTCTAATCACATCTATAATTCACTCAAAGAAAATTCATCTTCGATATTCGAATATTTTAATTGTAACTTCGTACGTGCAATTTTGGCGTAAAATGGCATTACTGGGTATTTCATTATTGCATGCATGTGTATCTTTGATCGGCATTTATTCCTCACAGTGTCTCACCGGAGTTTCGCCAATGTGTAACAAAAAACGTGTGTTCGCACAACTAATTTGCTATTCTTTCAGCCTTTTAACATGCTTTTTTTGTAGTAATGGGGAGGATTATCTTCTAAATTGCCAAATAAAATAGAAGATCGTTTCCGCCGAAATTTTCGAGGGCTGCTCTGATAGAGCCGCCCTCTTTAAAAGATTTAAAGCGTTTACGGTTTGGTGTGTAAACTCCTTTCTCCCGGCGTATCAGGGTCCTGCAGCAGAGTCATTGATGAAGAGGCGCTTAAGACGGAAATCTTTATGGGATGGGACCCTGAGATAACTTGAGGAGAAGGTCAAGGGGAAATCGTCTCCCAAAAATATGCGTCAAGATAATTTAACTGCTCGGACCTTGGTCAGTGGTTATCTTCAAAGGGTTACGTGGTTTATTATATACCGTTGATTAAAATATTGGTATTGATATTATTAATTACATTATGTGCTAGTGTCAATGCATTAGATGAATCCTTCTCAAAAAAACTCATTTTAAATTCTGTGGAGCGTTATGGAATCTCATCGTCAATGAACGTTAAAACAATTTAAAGATTTTATTGACTCATTACCGGTTTCGTCCAAGTTCCTGACCTGGTAATGCTCCTATAAGTCTGTCTAAATGGTAGTGTCTGAATAAAAATATTGCCTGTCATGATGATTTTAACTATTTTATGAGATCATAGGTGTCTCAATCAATTCTATGGAATTTTCTAAGTTTTTTTCGCAATTGATATTAATACTAGCGTTTCCCGAGGAATATTGTCTGCTTCAAAATGTCATTCATTTGAATTGAAAGGGATCAGTAGTGTACTTTACTACATTTGCCTAGACCTAAATTATTATTAAAATGTACTTCTCACATTCTGACTTTTCTTTCTTTGTACTTCTGTGGGTACATGTTGCTTGTAATGTCTTGCCCCAATTTCGGTACAACGGGTTTTGTATCGGCTTTCTTTGCAATGGATGTTTATTCCACTTTCAACGATGGAGGGTTGTTCAGTGATAATCCGGTTTCAAATTGTGGGCCGCGTTAAAAGCATTTTAATTTTGGTATCTCCATCTTTTATGGTGGTTGGAATGTGACTCTTCTGGTGTACTTTGGCGATGAGACGATTCTGTTTTCGTGTACTTTTATCCTGTTACATTTCCTCTTCTTGCTTGTTTTGTGTTATTTCATATATTTGTTTGTTTCATTATTCATAGTTGCTTGTAAATTCAGTGCTGTAATCCTCGTGAGAGTTCGTTAACCCATTTATTTTATTTTGTTCTTACGGAGTTGTTGCTCCAGGAAAGTAAATTATATATTCAATTCAATTCTCCCGTTGGCATTTTCTTGCGCGACAAAATAAAATGTTTTTCCTCAGTATCATGAACATATTTCTTTGATAGTCTATTCCCTCGAAAGGTTAGGCCATATCATTAGTCCTCTGGACAACTATAGGGATTTTTTTTGGCACTTTGAGAGCTTATACTCCTCCTCATTGTTTAATAGAATTACATTAGACGTTTTCCCATATGCCTGATGTATCAGGGTTGAGAAAAGGGAACGATTATCATAATACGCTAGCTTATTGAATTAGTTTTCGTCGCCGCTTATTTTGTATCGCTTCTGCTTCACTCCAAGTGCCTTACGGTGTTTTCATTCCACTTGTTAGTTTTATTTTAGTTCGCCCGCCTTACGTCTGTTCCGGTGTGCTCATGACCTACATACTTCATGGAGATAGTGGAGTTGTAACATCGCCCTCGCATGCGTTGATATCCAAAAAAAAGCTATAGCCGCTGAAACCTGCTTTATAAAACCGAAGAAATTATCGAGAACAGTTTTGAGCACTCCTTCACAGTCATTGGGTCAATGATCATGCTCATAAAAAGTAAACCTTTTCCCGAATATGGTTTTCGTCCTCATTACCTTAATTTACGTAAACCGTGTTAGTTTTTGGGGAAAAAAGATAACGCTTGGGAGACAAAGAAATTCTCTGGTTGTCTTTACGATTTATTCAAATTCTTGGCTCTTTTAATAACTTTGGACTGAAATCAGCTTACGAATGGAGTTAATTTAGGTAATTGGTGAATATCGCTCATCAGTGTTAGTAGTTATTAATAGAATTTTAGTAGATATCTTTTTTTGGTGCTATTAACAGCTTAATATACAAGTTTACCATCGAAATTCATAAATAAGCATGACAAAAACAAATTCCATGTTTTACATTCTGAAAAAAATACAATAATATTAATAATGGTTAGGATTAGCTATGATAGTAGACAATAATTTTAATATTCTCAGTGAATTTTCTACATTTTTATTTGAGCATTGCCGTTAACATCCTTGTTGAGAGAGATTGATCACCGTCGTCAATAAAGGCCTTTGGTTCACTGAAGTAACGGCTTTATGCATCCAACTAACCCTTACTCCTTGTCCTTTTCCATTTTCTTTTCTCTCTCTCCTCCCTCCCTGAAATCCTTGAGTGTATACCATGGATATACACGTCGCTAAAAAGTGGAAATAACTGCTACCGTAATCGAGCAGTGAGGTAAAATTCCGACGTCGTAATTAGGTGGCATGTATGTAAGTATTAATCAAATGTCTTTCATTATGATTGATAATCAACTGGATTACATAAATAGAATATGACGGTGTTCAGCGTTTTATTCGTGAGTATTTTCGACCGATAGACATTAGAATTCCAATAATTACTGTGAGTTGGCGACCGGACTTTGATGGAAGAGTTTCATATCGCGTGGAGCTGAATAACCACGTCCTCTCAACTAGCGTCACTTTCCACGGATATCCGTTGGTTCTGAAGTCGCAAGTTTCTATCGCGTTTGCCATCTAAAACTAGGAAAATTGTATTAGTATTGACGTCGTCGTGGTGCAAGCGGATGTTCGTCAATACTAATATCCGCAGACGTCGTTCATACTGCCTGCGTTACTTATTTTCGTTGTAAGTGGTGAAAACTCTTTAAATAGCTTTGGCGATCATTGTTACTGGAAGTGCATCGAAAAAGCCTGCGTGCATCGTTAGCGTTAAAACGGGCAGCTGTAAACGGGAATAATTTGATCGAATGTGGATCTCATTCCTCAGTTGCATTGGATGTGCTTGGTCTATGTTTTGTGCCTTCCTTTAGTTTCCATCGTAAATCTCAGAAAAGCTACCCTAATAAAGCCTTAAGTGTTAGTGTTTCGAAGTTTGAATCTTCTTTCCCAAAGGGTAGTTTTCATGACTGCTTTTAAGTGGCAATATTGCAGATTAGCGAAAGAGCGTTAAAATTTAATTTTTATGTTTTCCCACCTCAACCTTAAAAGTATTTTCAGTGGGTGCGGTAAAATGTTGATGTCATTGTGACTTCAGATGATCAACACTTTACGAGGTCATGCGCCACCATTCGATCTTGCTACGCTGTAGTCTCTATCAGTATTTTTTTTCCAAACATTAATATTCGATCGTGAATGTGTTATGCCACTCACATCCATGAGGATTTCAGCTTAAGAATGATTTGTGTGCAATTTTCATTATTTCTATGCTTTATTTTTCGTTCTTTTTCTTTGGATATGGAGCTAGAGTGGGGGACTACGGATCCTTCTTTCGAGTTTTCGCTGTTATTATTATTGTTACGAACTCTTTACGTGAACTACTCTTCTTCTACCAATTGATATTTCCTGGTATGTGGTTTCACACAAAATCGAACTATTTAGATCACTTTTTCGCTCTCCTCAGAGTATGGGCAATTTTAAGCCATTCTTCTTGATTAATTCTACCGCCTGTATATTTTTCTTTTGTTTCGTGAACATAATGTGAAATTGAAATCGAAACCAATCGAACAACAGGCTGTGAAAAATGGAATATCTCATCAATCATAATCTCTTCAATCACGCAACCTTACGATAAAGACACCCCAGAGACAGTTTAAATTTGCAGAATGGCATGCATCTTGCTCTAAAGTGAGCGCTTTTTCATCGAGGATCTTCTGCCGTAGTGGAGCTATAAATTTAGGGAAAAGCAAATGTTCATACAATTGCTATAAACGATATAATTCCGTGAGACTTAAGCTATTGTTTCTAAAATTTCAAAGTAGGTTGGTACAATTCGTTTGAATCAAGTAAACATCATACCTATTAGAGTCTTTTTCAAGATAAACTTTTTCTGTAGGTAAAGTAACACGTTAACCTATCTTCTATTATTAATTACCAGGGATCTAATTGCCAGGAATTAGTTGCGTGCGTTTCCGTCTGAATATAAGGTTAATTATTTGTATTGCCTATTGAATAGGGTTAAAATTATTGGTAGAATTTATAAATTTCTTTTCTCGAGCTATTTTTTCAACAGTATAGTTCCCGGTGCTGTTTATATCTGGTGTTGGATTTGAAACCGTTCGTTTTGAAGTGAAATGAAGTCCACTGTTATATGCGTCACCAGGAATAAAAGTGTCTCAGGTATCTCATTGAGAGGAGTATTCTGCAGATGAACAAATACGTTAGTGTGGCGTGACTTAGGCGGAACATTGTCAGCTTCATTTCTTCCTTCCCATTTTTCATCATGCCAATCCTCCAAAACCTGATCATCTGGATCGAAATACGTGAAGCGAGATGCTTGTCTCCGTTCTTCGGTACGGCTTGTCCGCGCTGTACCGATATTTTTTTGGAAATGAGGAGTCTGCTGCGATGGAGATGCATTAATTGCTCGCTCACGCTTCGTCAGTTTTCACTTTCGCCACGCTCGTTGCCTCAGTGGGCGACTCTCAAGGGGCCACGCTTAGTGTTCGCGTCGCGCGTGAGGGCTCGCGAGGGCGCGGGACTTCGCCCGCGCATTTTTTCGCGTTATTTAACTCGGCGGACAAGAGTTGCGTCAAAAGGAGCAGTGGTTGGACGACGCGGGCCGCCTCTCGTGGCCGACGCTGTTGCCAGGCGAGGCGTCCTCTCCGCCCTTGCGGGTGCACTCTGCTGAGGAGAGGAAGGCAAGTGGAAAATGCAAGGGGCGCCAACGGGGTGGGTGGGAGGGAGGAAGGAAGGGGGCGGCAAGAGGCGCGCTTGCCTCCTCTTCCTCCGCGGATACTTCTCAAGTGTTGATGGTCGGAAGTGGGAGCATGGTGGCACTAAAAGTTGTTTGTTCTTAGCCACGGCCTCTCTCAACTCGTCCTCGTGCAGTTTCCGTCGCTGCCCCATCGATTTACATCGCTTACCGCTCTCAAATTCGGTCAGGCATTATATCGGTGTGCTTTTGCTTCCCTGCGCCAAGCCTATGACTCACTATGTTGAAAAAAGGTGGCACGTTAGCGGGTAAGTGTAAAACACATTTTTTAGCAAGGGCTACTTTTTTTTGGATAGCGATTGCCCATTAGTGGGTGGGTTGAAAGGCCGATCGGTGAGTAAAGGGAGGATGGGTTGGTCCGTGATTGGAAGATCTTATTTGTGGCATTGGACATTTCAGTGATTATCTTAGCTTCTTATCCGACTTTTCAAGCACCCGCACCAAGCGACCTTTTGAACTGGGAGGATAGGCACAAGGATAGGAATGGAATGAGAAGGAAGAGGAAGGTTAGGGGAAACTCGGCGTCGGCATTAACCTGCTATCAACAAAAGGCGCCAAAGAGATCACTGCTTAATGTCCTACCTGACGGACGAGATACCGTACTGTAAGGCTCTCTAAAGCACTCAAGTAGGGCAGGTTTACAAATGAAAAATATCTTCTACTGACGGGATTCGAATTCGGGCCCTCTTGGTACAAGGCCAGTTTGCTAACCACCCGATCCCCTATGTAAGCATAGTTCTCGAGTAGGTTCCTCCCGTTACAACTATAGTTAATAATATGGATCTCTCTGAATGACAAATAGAATACATGTATAATTTTTCCCCTTTTATGACAGTTGTATCCTACATGATATGTTTCTTACTGAAGACGAATGATGAAATTCTTCGTGAGCCAATCCTAGGAAAAATGGAGGACCATGAAAACGCTCTTGCTACTTCATGCCCCGCGCTTCCCTTGTAACGTTCAGCTACCCAGTGGGCATAAAGTGGTGGGTTTCTTTTGAACGGGATGAGATCTTTTGAGCTTTTTTCCGTTAATATTTTAGTAGCCTTGCCTCAGTAGAAGGAGCTGTCATAATTTATTATACTCCCGTGTTTTAAGACTCTGCCACCTCTCAGTAAGGAACTCTTTCAGTACATTCATTGCTTCGGCCGTTCGCGCCCATGAACAGTCAGCAACCTAATCGGTCCACGGGTCTTGGTACCGTGTCCAGCTGAATTGAGGTGCCTTCTACTTTTCCCGGCCGCCAATTCTCCATCATTCAAACCGGCTACGGCCTGCATGACGAGGTCAATAAATATTCAGCCTTTCCAGGGTGTTCCATGGCCCTCACTCAATTGCCGCGAATTATTTATCCAGTATGTATGAGGAGATTCAGAAGGATAGAGTAAGGTAACATTTGGCCCGTCAATCATTGCCCTCCATTGGTAATCTGAGCGAGGAAAAGGGGAGCAGAATCGTCCAACGGTCTTTCACCGTCGCCTTTGAGCGATTTTCTTGTCGCCGAATGCCTAATTAAGTGCCTGTCGTGGTGAATACATTCTGCTCTATCCTTGAATTGTATTCTCAAATCATACTTCGTATTCATCATGACCCACCACTATGATCAGGTTTCCTTTTGTGAACTCTCTTTAAGAAGACGACCTGCTTTATTTCTGCTCATAGGTAGTTGGTAAATAATTTATCCCACAAACGAAGTATAGTCATAGTTGTACATACAGTAAATATACGTTACAGTTCTTCCTGATCTGTTGTCAACTTCTTTCATAGCCTGGAGTGAAAAAATGATTTTCTCTTGACTGGCAGAAACAATAAGGTCTCTTATCAAAATAACAAGTGTTTCGTGATTGATTATCGAACGACTGTTCTTGACAATTTTTTGTATCTGGTGTTATGTAATTATTTGCTTGGACGACTTATGAAGCCACAAGCATTTTTCCCGAGTTGTTTTTGCGGTAATTATTGCTGGAATTATTTCAGAGGATGTAAGCTCTCTTGCTCAGTGAGAGCACGGAGGCATGAAAAAAGGAAGGGGAAGTCGTAATTATGTGAAATATCGTGTTACGTGGTAACTGCCTCTCCTCTGTGACGTCCGAGTGGTGCATCATACGACTCATATGGTGTTTTCCGCATTAATTCAGAAGTCATTCCACTCTTGGAAATGAATTTTTTTTGTTCGTTGTGACTGCCCTGGTCGTTTATTTGAAAATTTTCCTGCCTTTTCTAATGTGTGACCATTGAAATCACCTTGGAGGGCTATCAAAAATGTGAATTAAAATTCTAATAGCTGTTAATGCTTGCGGTTGAAAGATGTTAGTTTTATATCCTCCTGTTTCAAGTTAATTGGAATGGTTGTGAACTGCGTGTAAATAATAATAATATCATCATCACCATCAGTATTTCAATCCTAGGATTGGTTTACTGCAGCCCTCCATTCTACCCTATCCAGTGTTAATTCCCTCACGCCCTCGTATGTGTTCTCTCTCGCGTCCTTCTTTATTAATTATTAATTAATTTTCTTTATTAATTTTAAAATTTCTTTATTAATTATAAAATTCTTAATTTTATAATAAATCCCGAATGTAACTCTCCGTAATTTTTCTCCGAAATCTTGGTACACATGAGTGGACCCACATCGTACTTGGTGGGTGGGGAGTTTGTGTTAGGTTTTATGTTCGAATCAACCAGTGGAAGTTCGGGATATTGGGATGGTTACGATTCTCAAATTTTTATGTGGACACGTGGATCGGCCCGATTCAATTTATCGACACCACGACTTAAAATGTTGAGCTTAACCCATTTTCTGAATCCGACCGCGTTTCGTTGGCCCTTGAGTGCCGCACTCCGGTAAAGGCGCAGTCAATTGAATTGGTGTATTTACATTTGGGATTCGCCTCAGATCCTCTTAAGAAATGGAGTTTTCGAGATGGGAAGCACGTAATTGACGTTCACCGTGAGCCCCGAATTGCTCCGCTCGCTTTCTTCCGGGATCGGCGCTTCCGGTTCGGGTTTTATTTTCTGCCGCTTAGAATCCGACTCCCGTCGCGTCTGATGTCCTCATTCCCGGGGTTGGAGAGTGAGAGACTGCTCTACAGACATGTTTTTACCCCTGCCAATTTTTTTCAAACCAACCAGCCAACTTTGAATTTTATACGTGCTCGTCAGATCGTGGCTGCTTGTCCATAATTTTGAAGTAATTCGCTTGTCGTTTCTGGTGTCCACAACGTGACTTTATTTTATGGCATCAGTGTTTGCCTCATTGTTGTGGGTGATTGTTCGTATGTATTTAAAAAGATAATGCTCAAGATTTAATGGTAAATGTTTAGCACCATGGATTTAGTTGCCAAAGTCGTGAAAGAATCTCATTCTTCACACTCATTCAGAAATGATGTAGTGAACCACGTTTCTGCTTTTCTAGATTCCTCATTAATTTAACATAGTTTCGAAATTGGAAAGGCAATATTGAGAGCTAGTGGCACCTCAATGAAAGAACGCTATACGCCAGTTACCTTTAGAAGTCGAACGATCGTTGTTATTTCGTCAATAAAAAAACTACTGATCTGGTGTAATGTGTGTATGAAAGAGAGACGGCAGGAAAACTGAAGTAGGTATACTGTATTTGACATTGAGTAATAATTGTTGAATTATCTTCAATTAAACATGTCGTTGTTTGAGTGCCGACTGACAACTGAAGTTATACGCATGAAACGTTTAGTTCCATACTTTCTAGAATGGGAATCGCGCTGGAATCTTGACAAATCTATTGAAGAATATGGAATGCCTTTATTATCCAATGAGAGGAAAGATCCTCAGATCTTTCAGAAAGATGTTTAAAGTGACTTGAATAGTATCCCAATATGCTCCTTTCTTTCAGCGATTCAATGTTTTCTGTTGAAAAACTGGTTTATGATACTTTTTTTTGTTACTCGAAGGAGGTGACCGTCAGCTAAGGTAATAGGCGTTATTTAGGATAGGTGGATAACTGGGCTGAGGCAGGAAATGGTCCACAGGTTCACGTCCCATCCGAAGGACGGAGAGTACTCTCCACAAGACACTTAAATAGGGGCCGGAATTCCCCTGAATTGCCGGGTTTCGAACTAGGGCATCTTGGTATGAGAGACACTAATTTGTATCTCGTCGTTGAACAATTTTACCGAAAGGTCCCCTCTTTAAATGAATTCTCATTTGCTTCGTATCTGTTCATATTTTCTTCATTTTATATATATACTAGAAATAAAATTACCTCTGAAGGCACGGTAACGAGCAGTTTTAGAATTTTATCCTTGGTAATATATAATCGTGTGCGTGTTACGTGGGCGGAAAATGCTATGGATCACGGGGTGATTGAATTGAATTTTAACCGTACATTTAAATGCCTGGTTCCTTTAATTCCCGATTACCAGTTCCGTTCTGCTGTGGTTAATTGTCTTAAACGGTCTACTTAATTGCATAACTCAAGGCATTCATAATTTTATTATCTTTAAGGCTTCTCATGTGTGAATCACTTGAACAGCCCCTTGAAGCGCGTTAAGGAAATTTTCTCCGTCACAGAAACCGTAATTTTTTCTGCGACCGGAACGAATTGCTGAAGAAAATTATAGGAATTAAAGTAACAGAACTGTACCAAGGAGAGTGGCGAGTTAACCCACGCTTCTTTCAGGGGTGAAATGATTGTGCTATGTTGCAGAATGATTGCTTATCACATCTGTATTGTTGGTTGAATTCCCTATAGGAGGTATAAATCTCCTGACAAAATGAGAAACGGCTTCCGAAGAGCTGCCTCTTCCCATATCGGTCAGTATTCTTCACAAGTCTCATGGCCTTCTCTTTTTGAAGGAGTAGAGAGTAGCGTTGCACGCGAAGAATGGGGGTAAGGCAATAACTTCCTTCATCGGCAATCTTTCTTTCTTCAATAACATCAGCATATCCTAGTCAGAATTATGTCATTGGAGGAAGAATATATTAAGAAGTGTCTAGCGGAATGTAAAATTTTGCAGCTAGTGTTCTATGAAGTGAACTGAAGTTGGAGGGTAGTAATAAAAATGTTTATTTTTAGGTTTATTTTCTTCCTAGTTTTTCTCTCCATTTCCGTGTCTGAAGATCTTCAACGACGTTATCCATGACCTCGGAAATTATCGATTCGTCGTAATCATTGGTGCAAACTGCAAACGATCGTCGATTGATTATTTTTATGGGGTGTCAGTTTGACTTGGATACCTTCTATGCTACCTAAGATTAGGAGACATCACCGTTGAAATCACCTTGATTGGCTTATGAATCCAAATTATGTGCGGCTTGCTAAAACGCTTTGGCCTTAAGATAGAAAAAATCCCCAAAGGTTTGGTTGAGATTCTCTTAAATCGCTCGCTGGAACCGATCGACTGCTGGTCGCATAGCGAGAAGCTGCCACGCCAAAACCGCGATCGCATTGCTGGGATTCCTTTCATTTATTTTTGTCGTTCACAACCGGAGTCAGTTGCCCGCTGCTTCTCTTCCAGGCGATTGAATTCCATCAAAAGTGTTCGTGTCTTGACGTTCTCCTTTCCTGCTTTTTGATTTCATGAAAAAATTCCGAATTCCTTAATTTTTTCTCCCGCCTCATCTCCGCTCAAAATATCTTTAACGGAGGAGAGAGAAGCAGCAGCCAAGCATCTAGGCATGAAAAGAATTTTTGGCGATCATGGTGATACGGAGGAAGTATCGTGCCCTCAAAGCATTTCGGCGTTTATGATCACCATTACCATCATTTTTTATTGCCGAATCTGATAGAGTTTGTAAAATAAAAAGACCCGTATCTTTCCTTTTTTGATCCGTCAATTATTTCTCGAGTTATAAGCGGCGAAAAACTGATGTTTTTAAGCCTTTCGGAAAAGTGGGCGTGGTGCAACCTCTGACGTATAACGCCTTCGTCCAATCACAACCGAGCCCGCGAAGCTACTTTGTCTTATCGCAATGGGGGGGACACAGCTGACTCAGCCAATAGGACAGTTGCGACAGCATCTGTGCGAGCAGACCTTCCGAGAACCCCCCTCCTCTCCCTTCGCTTCCACGAAAAGCAGTCAAGGACGGGAGGAAAATGACGTCAATGTTATCACAGCAGCTTTTTCGGTGGGCGTCACCTTTTGCTTATTTAGATTTTTGATTCATGAGTGAATGGTTGTGGTTAGAAGATTAATTTTTTCACTAAAATTCTTTTTTTGTTTCCATCTAACGATTTCGTGTACAAAATTGCGATTTCCGTTCCGAGTAAACGCCCCCATTAAAACGCAAAGTGTTTCAAATATGGGGCAAGTTGATACATTGTATCAACGTGCCCCTTGAGTCGCCATTGCAAATTAATCGATGTTTATGTTTAATAGAAAATCTAATAGTGCAAACTAATACTTAATTTAAAAGTGCAATGTGTTTCAACACAACCAGCAAATCGACTTCCCTTGAATCCTAAAACTTTTCTTACAAGAGACGCTCAAACGGCGATGAAAAATATGTATTACTTTTCACATTCCAAAATACGGAAGTGAACACAGCGACGTTCCTCCAAGCAGCACAGTACTCGAACTACACGAGCGCATACCATAGGGTCTAGGAAGGCGTCTGCACATATTCAGAGGTGCTGCGACCGGTGAGCTTCTAACAAATTACAGTGCAGCAACTTGCCCCTATGTCAACTAGTCGCGCTCTCCCCTATGGCCTTTTGCATCCAAGATAAGCATCCATCACACTGTTCAATGTGTGTGCTTACAAAATGAAAATAAAACGCTTATTAGTCGATATTCGATCGCTATCATCAGACGTAAAATGCCGTAACATTCCTGCGTTTATCGGTGAAAATCGTCAATCTAAAAAAGGCTGCAGGATAGAGAAATTGACCCCCTTAGTGTAGGGGTTGGCACCCTACATCGTGTTGGAGTTCATCATTTCTAGTCTTGTTTTCGAATATAGCAAAATTTCTCTTAAAATTTCGCCTTTTATTATCGTTTGTGTTGTAATTTTCTCCTCTGCTTAGTCAATTCAAGACTCGTCTGGAGATTCCACACTCTCTTCGTTGGCTTTCATCGCACTGAGAAATTTCCCAGCATTATTTGAGTTGCTTTTTTTCCACGTCTTATCCCAGTAATAATCTCTTTCTTTGGTGTCGGGAGCTCCAGGAATATTTCTCACGTTGCGTGCAGTCTCCAGTCCAACCCACTCCCACCCCCTTTCTCCGCGACTTCCTCCTTCACTCTCGACACTTTTCAGTGTCACGGCACGCACTCAACGCTTTGAAACACTGCTTCCGTCGGACGGTCATTTTTTTCCTCCCGCCTTCTTCCGAGTTGTTAGTCCTGCAGCTGTGAATCGCGATATTGACCCGCCTCTTGTGTTGGCACTGATGCTCTCGCCTTGCCTTGGATTCGGCGAGCCATCTGCCCGGCTTCCCAGTTGACGGGAATTGTGTGTTGCACTTCGGGAAGTTTTTGTGCGTCCGCGGAGAATGGGGCAATCGCCTTTCCGCCACCACAGATGGCTCGGCCGAATTAACGGACTGTTATGGAAGCGGTATTTTGCGCAACTGTTCCCAGTATGCCGATACATGATTTTTGCTCTTTCTTTCGCTGCCAACTTTCAAGCTGGAGATAGTTAGGATTTAGGTGCTGTATATGATTAATCAGCATCTGTGTATATATGGCCTACTTTTAACATGAGAAGAATAATGCATCCATACCCTGGATTCGAGCCCAAGATTGTCCGCAATCCACGAGTGTAGTATGAGCTTCGTCAGTGATCCATTTTCGTAGATCACTGGCAATATTGCCCTTCATGGTAGTGCAAAAACTTGAAGAAATTGTTTATCAGGGCAGAAAAAATTGTTTTGTATTTTATTCTGCGATAATTTTTATCATTAATTTTAATTTTTCACATCTCGACATAATTTGGAGAACCAATCTGGATTCATCGCTGGCACATAATAATCATCAATTTTTTTGTGTAACTCTTCGAAATAATGATTTAAATTTTTTAACCATAGAAATTGATCTTGGCTTAATGCGCAGCTTTTCACTCGCGTCACTGTTTAAGTTTGGCGAAAAGCATATTTATGTATTCTAGTGAATGCAAAAAGGAATTCCCATATCACACACGGCGTCAGCAATCCTCCAGGGATATGCCTCGATAGACAGCGCTAATCTTATGTGTCGTTAGATTGGCATGGTATGCCATTTTTTTGTGTCAAGCCAGCTTGCCTGCATCTGTGTCCTCCCCCCTTTCTTGTGCCCGCTGGTCCGGCTTTTCTTTCGAAGTTTTTGCATCTTGAGCGGCGAGCCTAGCTTCAGCGTCAGGCTTGCCGACGTCAACCGGATTTGAAGCGGCGTGGGACGCCTGCGCTGTTTTTCGCTCCAAATAAAAACTCAAGCTTGCGATCTTTCTCGCTCAGAGGGAGGGCCTTTCATATTTCCTCCGTGTACGCGTGGAATTTCGCTACACCTTGTCAACGCTTTGTTTTTATAACTTTGGTTTTGGCAAATTAAGTGAGTGTCGTTATGCTTGCCGTTTTGAACCCTTCGCGTTCATTGGTCGTCATTTAATTCAGCGCTAGTCGCCCAACTTCCCTTGGGATTAAAATGAAAGATTAGTAGTTATTCGTAGGGAGAAAACCGACAGCTGAGGTATTTTGTGTCATTTAGAAGACTTGAGATTGATCGGGTAGAGGTGCCAATTATTCAGGGAGCGGTGGATAGGAACCTATAGGATATGGTGTTGGCATTAGTCTGCTCTTAAATAAATGAATAATGGGGGGCCTAGGTTTAACGCACGTACCATCCGACGAACGGATTACTGCATTTGAAGAACTCCCCACATAGTTTTCTATAAATGGATCGGTATACCAATGAATAATCTCTTTCAATGCCGGCATTCGAACCCAGGCTCTTGGTATATGGGGGGTTAGTACTCAAGCCACCAGACCAATCCGATCCCCTAGAATTGAAGGTTTGGAGGGCCATGCTTGGTGAAATTATTTACTTTTAGTATAAATGTTTACGGAAAACTTGATGCAGTGTCTTCTCTTGCATTTATATTTGCATAAATGGCATAAATCACATTCCTGACATTATTGTCTGCGGGTCAGTCTAAATTTGGGGTTAGAAATCTTCTTTGAGTATCATTGACGTGATGTAGAACGTAAAGTTATTCGTTTTAGCCGTAGATTCTACCAAAAAAATATATTTGGAGCTGTTTACGAGGTACTTCCTTCCCTTTCGCACTCCGATCATATTCCTCATTTCTCTTCCGCGTCCCGTATTTCCATTAATCATTATAATTTCTATATTGAAAGGAAGGAGATAATGGCTGGTAGAAGGCAATTCACACCATGCCGAATAAGTGGTACCTATTGGGTGAAGCATGATGTATTCCTAATTTTAAAGTCTGCTTGTGCGATGTGTATTTTTGCTATTTGTCCTCTTTTAATGTATTTACTCCGTTATTTTTGGGATTGAATTAGCTTTAATGGAGCAGTTAAAGCAGTGGTAGCAATGAATGCAATCTCTCGATTAAAAAACACTCATTTCTCGCGAAGGAGTGCGTTGATTGTGGCTCGGTCCGCCTCTCCGATCGTTTGATCTCATATTTATACTGCGAGTGGCTCAATAAAAATTTAAGCAGTTTGTTAACTTCCGCTAGGTTCATTTCCTGTTTTATTTTTTAGTTATTTGGTGAAAACCGTCATCTTTTTATTCGAGTTAGTTATTTTTTCCGAGAAAATTCATTTGAATGCGATGGCGGCGTTCAGGAAATTGGAGGTTGATAATTATTTGATTATTCGTAAAGAAACCATTAACATGGATGATAATTTTCATTCGTAATGATTTTTATGCGCCTAAAATTATCCGTAAGTTTCTGATCATTTCAATTGTTCTTTTTTCACTTTTAATTTTTTCTTGTCTTTCTCGGTTTCTGCACTTTATATTCTGTCACAAATGTTCACACCAATCTGCTTCTCCAAATATTATTTTCCGCTACAGTACTTATTGACATGTTTCACTTATTGATACGGCATTTTTATTTATGCTCAACACGTGTTTATGTAGTTAAGTTCGGGTGCATGTCGTTTCATGCATACCTCTCTCTAGCCATCCCTAACGTTGTCAAACGGTGTCAGTCTGCGTTTCGTCTTTCTGTTAGACGTATGTTATGGACATTTCCCAATTCTATTATAAGTTACTATCCCGTACGGATTTTAGTAATTTATAACTATAGCGACAACGCGAATAAATCCCATATTTAGTATATATTTTTCTCGTTATAGCCTCTTAATTTAAAAATGTTTTGTTATTTGGCAATTAATTTTTATCTACGTTCTCCTGTATTCCACTGTTGTTCGTGTTAATCGAGTTTCTAGCGCGTTAGCTTCACCCCCTCCCACCGGGGAACACCTGTCTGCACCCGGTCTGGAGGTCGAATCTGGTTCTTCGATATTAAGCGGTATTTTACTCCCGAACCCGACGTCATTCGCCCCAAGGGTAAGTGATGGCACGTATTGACTCCTCCTACTCCGAAGTGATGTTATATTTCCCAACTGACTAATGCCCTAAAAAACTTGACCGCCTCTCGCGAAATTCCTTATCGTCTCCTCGGTGCCCCCCTTCTCCGTTTTCAGAGGCGATCTAGACGGGAGCCGTGTTTGTTTACTCTTTCGGTCGGAGGTTCTGGAGGGAAGCCGGTGGAATGCCTGCCATGTGCTTGGTCCAGTGCTAAAACAGATTAGCGGGGAGTATTTATTGATCTTCGTGTAAGAGACCCTTGGGTTAGGTCCTGGATGTGAAAACAGCTTCCTTCCTCAACACTTCGATACTAATATTTTGCCGCGTTTCTCATCGCATTGCGCTATTCAGAGCACGGTTTCCGGTCTGCGCTGTGGACCGCACGTTATCTGAGCCTATCGTCGTGAATTTCCTGCGGTGTCAGTACAAATTACTGTGCCCAGAACTACGGAGGTTAAAGTTAAAGTTTTCATTCCTTTTTTTCAGTTTCCAGATGCTATCAACGCTTAACTTTGTCTCGGGTGTACCTGTGTCGCGTAGTAAGAACATATCACTTTCCTATGGCCGCTTGTCAGTGGGTAGAATTTTAGGTTATCATTTGGAAGTTCATGGCTTCCTTAAGTGTGTGTGTGTAAAGATGAGTTAATTTTTAGTTTTAAGGTTTTTAATTTGTGGCTTTTCATGAATATTTTTCCTACGCATAGGACTGTATTCAGCGCATTGATACGAAGTATCTCATATATATGTAGGAAAACCCTGTTATTATAGGTCGCGACGGATACTTTGGTTGACGAATTTACTTTATTTTACAGGTACCTTATCTTTACCATTGATTGCCATATTTTACAAGCATTTACTCCAAGGTTAATGCAATTTTGAGTATGTGCATCACAATAATTCTGTTATGATTCCTATCAGAATTTCTTAATGAATATTTGTGATATTCCCGAAATATGTGATATCGTTCTAACAGAGGTGCTTTTCTTTATTAAAGATGGCGTATGTCTCGATGAATCATGCAAAATGGCTTCTGAAATTATTGCCTCTCAAATTTGTTTGTCACCCTTTCCCATCGTGATTAACCTTTTAGCGGTACGGTTATCACCTCTAAAATGTTGTTTTGAAGGTAACCAATGTTAATTGGCGATAATAAGCGATTCTAATTGCCCCTTCCTGATTGTGTTACATTCAGATCTTCAAGGGAAGTGACAACGAAAGTTGTCGTGTCTGGACCTTCTTTCGTCTGAGCGCGATGACTTGGAACTTAAGTATTTATAAGATCACTTTATCGTGGATAATACTAGTTCAAAAGCACCTCTTAATTAATAGTTAAGGATTTTTAATTAAGAGGGCGTTTAATTACTAGCTTCAGGATTGGGCGAAGCTAATCAAGATGTGGTATGAATTTGAAGCCTAAATCAAAGTTTATGCTGAAGAATAAAAAGTCAGAAAAACTCATGAATAAAAACTCGTGCGTGACACGGCCCCGTAATGTAATCACGCTCGGCTCGAAAGTTCGACCACACGTGATCCAGTTTTCCCTCCCGACGGACGAAACGGAAGTTTTGGCGACTTCTCACGTGTTTCAAACCCCTTTGCCCCACCTTGAATATGCAGCGAGTATTTGGGATCCAAATGAATTAGGTTTGATCTGAAAACTAGACAATATGCAGCTTGTCTTAGGTTTGTTTAAAAGGCGTTAGGATAGGTTTAGCGGTGTATCCAAATTGTTAAAATAAATAGGTTGGAATCACTGTCAGATCCTAGTACAAATACAGAATAATTCTCTCACAGAACCGGTCCTTTGAAGACGCTAAAAATATTTTAAAAAACACTAGCATAATATAGTAGATTAGATCATTAAAATAAAATGAGATGGAGAGTATGGCAGAGTGACTTATTATCCTAGGTAACTTAGAAGATACCCGGGAGAAATTAGAATAGACATAATAGATTTTTGAGTAGCGTTTTGGATGACTGCTTGATAGTAAATATAACTTAAATTTTCTTTAGCATGATTGACAAAATATGTGAATATTTTTTTCTACGATGTCGAGCTTTGACGGTGATGGTTTTTGCTGCAGTAGTGCATGTGTAAATAATTTAATTCTTTGGAACATTGAATTTATTTACAGATATTTTGGAGTTATAAAAAAACAGTATTGCAGTGACTGAAATGGGAGTTGAGTGATACTATCGATGTACCCTAGAGTTTACCTCCTACAGTCCCTTGTTAGATCTCATTTGGAATATGCTGCCAGTGTATGGGATCCCTGCGAAATCTAAATAACGAACTTGAACGTGTGCAGCGAAGATCGGCAAATTTGTAAAGGGACGGTACAATAACTATATTAGCGTAACCAGTCTATTAAATGAAATAAAATGGGAATCATTGTCTGATCGCAGGTTGAAATTTAGACTTAATCTCCTAAATAAATTCCAAGATAATACTTCCAGTGATGACGCTAAAAATATTTTTACTTTACTTTAATACAAAATTAGAGAAATTGATTGCCGAACTGATAGATTCAAAATGTCCTATTTTCTTCGTACAGTTAGGGATATGAATAGCGGTAAATATGTCCAATGCGAGTGAATCAATCCATAGCATGGGTAGTTGTATGCTGGTATAAGGACTTGAAGGTAACCCAACTAACAGCACTTTTTGTATGCTTCTTTGCTATTTTTATCTTTTTAAATAGGGCAGTTTAGACTAATATATTAATACTAATCCTAATGCATGATATGTAGTGCATGTTCGGTTAGAATTCACCCCCTGCCACACACCTTGATAGTGGTTTGCAGGGTATTATGTAGATGTAGAGGCACAGAAGATCCTGATTCCACACCTTATCTTATTAAAGTTCTCTTCTCCGTTGCAAGCGGTCGTGAAGGTGGACCCCTCGTTAGATTTTCCCCTCCTGCTTTTTCGCGAGAGACAGTGCGGCAGCCTGGGAGGGAGGAAATGCTGTGATGCCTGGTGAGGGACGAAACACTTGGAATGGGTGCCCCATCTGGGCGGAGAGTGGAACTGTGAGGGAGAGTGGAATAGGAGACGTCCTGAGCCTTTTACGGACTCAACCCTGCGTGGTCGTGAGTCACGCGTTGGCGACGGAGGAAGAGGAGGACGCAATCTTCTTCCTCGCCTTCGTCTTCAATGGCTGCCCTCGCTCCTTGATATGTATGCTCGGCCCCACCCATCCCCAACCCATTACCCCTCTCGCTCTCCCCCTTCAACTCTCGAGCGACCGTTCCCTCCTCTGCCATCTCCCTCAACTGCGTCACGCGAATATATGCCCTTCTATCCCTTCTTCGTCCTGCTCTCCTTTCTTGATGTGTTTACGTCCTGCCGCCATCTCGGGTGGTAATCCCTGCAGAGGGAGACTGGTTATCGAATAGAGGTCTCTCTCTTGAACACGGTAGCGCCTCGAAGTCAAGCCCGTGCCCTTGACACTATTATGTCGGCAGTCTGGTTTTTTTTAAGACCTCCATCCCTCCCTCGCTGTTGGTCGCTACGGTCGAGGGCTGGTGTGTCGTCATGCAGGTTCATAATTGCACTGCGTCCAGGAATTTGTTGCATCTTGAACTCAGACGTCAAGGGCACAATTTCGACTTGCCGTCGCCGCAACCTTTCGCGAAAAGTCCTTGAGGGAGTGGACCGTAGTACGCCTGAGCCCAAGTTTTGTGTGTGTTATCTGGCGCCTCTGTTTTATGTCGTGTTATTAATTGACAGTTTAAATTGTGGTTTTACTATGGTGTACAATACGATGTCTATAGACACTTGGGATTGAACTAGAGGTTAATGGGCTCGGTGAGAGTTGATGACAAGTAGGCGGATGGAGGTGGCTCTACATGTTTTCGGAGCAAAATTTGAATTTTGGAACAGCTGGTTGGCTTAATCAAAATTTCAGGGTTTTTCTTCCGTGGGATACGAATTAACTTCTTAGTTGGACATTCATGTATCTGCGAGTTTGTTAACACAGTAGTATTTTTTAGGGTGGACAGAATAAAATCCCAATTAACTTTATTTTTATCACTCCTTGGTTTCGACAATCGAAGTCGTCTTCAGGTGAACCATATGGTTTCGACTTCTAAAGCTGGCCGCTGGTGGTCAGGTCTGTAAAGCACAGGCCTGTCAACCAAAAGGTCGTGGGTTCGCATCTCTCCTCGGACTTGGATGTTTTGATCGTTCGAGAACTAAGATTAGAATGAAGTTAGGTGGGTAGGTGCAGTATAACCTTGGCAGTTGGACCATCTTAAAATATAATGCTACCATTTGACTCTAAAAGTGTATTCAGCTAGCTCACCTAATTTTCATTAGGCCTATATTTATGGAAATACAATTTGTTTTTATCCATTTAGTCCATTAATTGACGGCCGATACAGTTGCGTAGACTTTCTAGGATGTGTGGTGTTCCGTTGAGTCATGAAAAATAAAATTCTTCTTTCCTGGTTCCTGTTTGTAATGTGATTTTGCGTTTTTGGTTGATTCCAAATCTTTCTCGTTCATGTTCTTGATCCTCTATCTACATCTACCTAAGACCCTGTAAGCCATCGCTAGAGTGTATGGCAGGGGGTAAACCGTTACCAGCCGTGTATTTTAATCAGGAGATCAAATCCTATGTTAGTGGCTACAATATGGATTCTTTGGACCAAAAAACCTATAATTAAGTGCATTTTTCCTTAGAAATGAATTATTTTCACATGCAATACTGTAGTAAAAGCCGCATAAACAAATATTCACGAGCCTGGCGTCAACTTTTTTGTTCCTTCCTTGCAGTTTTCACCTCAAAACCACTCACTGACCTCTCCACATATATAAGCTGTGTTATTCGTGGAATTTTAAACACTCTAATCTTGAGAATGCCCTGAGAAGGCCGAAATCGGTAGATTTGTTTAAATATATTTGTGGAAAAGAACTAAGTTTTTTCTTTTTTATAATGAAATATTCACGTATCATGTCGAATATGCAAAAGAAGGTTAAATTTATACCTACTATCAGGGAGCCATGCAAGAATACTGTTAAAAGTGTACAATATTTATTGTAGTATGATATCACAATCTATTGTAGAAATCGTAGTACTATCTATGCTCTCTCCAACTGCGCGCGGTAAACAATTTTTGAACCTCTGTGTTACAAACAGTGTCTCTAATTTTATCTCCATGATCTAATATGTCATAGTATCCTGATGTTTTAGTGTATTTTTTAACATTTTTAGAGAATTTGTCCGTCTTAAATTTCTAATGGAGATATAATCATATTTTAACCACCGATCTGAAAATGATTCCAAACCTAATATAATTGTGATACTCTAATAAACCTTACTCGTAACACCATTTAGCTAACCTAGCTGCTTTTCGCTGCACACTGTTTAGTCTTGTCCCTCTAATCCACTAGCACCTATTGGTCCACGTACGTTTGAAACGGGAGAGGCACTTTAGATCGTAACGTTTTAAGACACGTGGGCGGACCACTCCGTGGCCCACTGCTCTTAATGGCTGCCGATCGAGTATCTTTTGCGAATATTTTACGGTGGGGAGGTTATCAACTGTAAATATTCGATATCGTGTTCAGTTGAGCATCTTTGATTACCAAGTTCAAATGCTGCATTGTAATATCGGGAGGGATTAAAGTGGTTTTCTCTCATCATTGGTGGTATTTAAAAAAAAGGAATACTTGGAATTCTCCGACGTTATTGTGCGGAAATATGTCAGTAGGTCCTCTTGCTCCAGTCGCGGTGTATGAGGCTGCAACTACTGAGCCTTGCCTCCTCGGAGTCTCCGCTCGGGATTCTATGTGATGAGTCATTCCCCTGGTATTCAGCAGCACGATGTGGAAGGAAGACGGAAGATCATGATGGAGTGTTTACATTGATTTTCCAACTCTCCCTGGCCATTAAGATTTGCGTTTATAAAGAGGTCACCTAGTTTCTTCCATAATTTTGTTCACGCTTTGATGTGCTACCCTCACTTTTTCGCCATTTCATTTCCAAACTTGTGGAGAGTACTTATACATAATATAAAACTGTTGTATTTTATTTGTAGGACGTCGAAATTCCACAAAGTCAGATTGCCTGCTATTGCTATGGTTGTGGACAGTAGTTTGGCATGGGTCCTACCTCTTAAAGCTAGAGTTCTCCTCAGTGGCGAAAAGAATTCGCGCCTGCAGATGTCGAGTTTTATGTCGAATGTCAATGACTTGCCCCACTTAGGTCGTCAAGGTGAAAGTTCCCTCTTGTCCTCGACAGCGCAGGCTATAATTTTGAGTGATTGAATCGTCTTCTTCGATTGGTAGTAGAAGTTGTCTCGGGGAGGTGACCAGCAGGCGTCAAGGTGACCACGGTATATCGCCCCACTCGACGAGCATCTACATTTTCATGTACATCTTCATAAATGCCTGCGAACCTTCGCAAGATTGTGTGAGTGAACAGTCGCCAGGCATGGATAAATCAGGAGGTCAAATTTTATGTTAGATACTACAATAATTGGTAAAAATATCTAGAATTAAGGTCAATTTTCTTAAGAAATAGTTTTCCATATGCAATAGTGTAGCGAAAGCCATCACCGTCTGGGTCGGACATCGTATATAAACATTCTTATCGTATTATGAATCATGCAAAAGAAAATTAAATTTACTCTTATCTTGCTGGCATGCAATGATATTAGCAAAAAATCTATAATACTTATTCTAATTTCACCCTGGTATCTTCGTTGCAGTCTATTACTTTCCTTAATTGTGCGCGGAATAAACTAATTTTTGAATTACTGTCTTACTACCTATCTCTATCTAATTTTATTTTCATGATGTTACCTGCCACAGTACGTAGGATTTTTAAATATTTTTTAATTGATGGACGAAGTTCTAAACTAGTTTTGCTCTCCACAAAGTACTCCAGTAGGTACCGGAGTACCGATGAAAAATCTCTGCCACGACCGGCAGTCGCACCGTGTCCCTCGGGATGGAAGGGGAGCTCTCCAGCCACCACTCCTTCCCGATCCCTTTTTTTCCTGTTTTTAGTTGAAAATGCATACTACTTATTAATTGGATCTGGGGGAAACACTAATGCGATAAGTTGTTTATCGTACGTTTTTTTTGGCACTCGAAAGGAAATCGTTCCTCTGAATTTGCACGACCCCATAAATTATTTCCATAAATTATTTCCATAGATTATTTCCATAAATTATTTATTTCAGCGTAGCTATTTGCTTAATTTTCATTTGAATTGCGCTTGGGTATTATTTTCAGTGTGAGACATTTTGTTCGGGTTCAGTTATATCCGGAAAATGAAATTCGATATCTTCCCGCATAAGCGCAAAGATACCGATGGAGTTTCTATGGAGTTTCCGTGTAACTCAGAATTGATGCCGGATTTTCAGTTGACCGGCTACATATCAATGTAGTAATGGGCTTCGGGTAGTTCGCCTCGCGATTCCAAATATAAACAGAAAAAATAATATATTTTGAAATTGTATGTCTTATGTCCTCAGGAATTTTCTTCGCTAAATTACTCAAGTGAGAATTGCTTTGTTAGTATCTGATATTGTGATTATTGAATTAAATATGTGTTCTTCCATTGGTGGGTTTTTGCCTTTACAATTGACTGTGAGGAATCTCTGGTTCGGATCAAGGGATTTCCTCCCTCACTGGCCGTGGTGCTATTATTTGTACTGTCTGCTGCATAGAGGATTTTGGACGTCCATGATAGTTTTGCTACCATTCTTGAGGACCTCAAAAGAGAAGAAAGACCCTTTGGTCCTACACCGGGCATACTCGCGCCGCTCAAAATATTTTTCTGCCGTTTTCTTCTTCCCTTCTACATCTACATCTACATAATACCCTGCAAGCCACCACAAGGGTGTGTGGCAGGGGGTGATTGCTCACCAAACATGCACTACATATCATGCATAAAAAAGGAATAGTATTAATATAGTAGTCAGAACTACACTATTTAAAAAAGATAGAAATTGCAAAGCAAACATGCAAAAACATTCTGTTAGTAGGGTTAGCTTTAAGTACTCATACCAACATGCAGCTACCAATGCTATTCATTGCTACTCTCCGATAGGACATATTTACCGTTATTCGTATCTCTTATTGTGCGAGGGAAAAAGGACATTTTGAATCGGTCAGTTCGGCAATCAATTTCTCTAACTTTATGATTATGGTCCAGTCTGCCATAGTAAGTTGGGGTTCGTAAAATATTTTTAACATCATCACTGAAAATATTGCCTTGGAATTTGTGGAACAGATTAAGTCTAAATTTCAACCTGCGATCTGACAATGATTCCCATTTCAATTCATTTAATAGACTGGTTACGCTAATATAATTATCGTATCGTCCCTTTACAAATCTTGCCGATCTTCGCTGCACACGTTCAAGTTCATTACTTAGACCGATTTCGTAGGGATCCCATACACTGGCAGCATATTCCAAATGAGGTCTAACAAGGGAAAAGTAGCTGATTTCTCGTACATGATTGTCACATTTACCCAATACTCTTTTAATGAAACCCAGTTTGCGATTCGCTTGACCCATTATTTCACGAATGTGTTTACCACAGGAAAGATCATTTGTCAGTCTTATTCCAAGATCTTGATGCCCTTATCTCCGCTTGAAATACTTTCGGACAGTATACGCTCTGCCAGTATTGATTTGTGTCTTTTCAGACTCACCTGTCTCTATTTTCTTTTTATAAGAGTCACCCACTGTCGCAGCGTTCTCACGTACAAAGACATATCCGCGAAGTGCGTTACTTACTCTTTGCTGTGCCCTTATGTTCACGGTGCTCGAATTGCGCTGAGCAAATAACTGCAGCTAATGTTTTCCGTGTTCACCTTCACAGTTAATTCTTGACCTTTAAATATCCCCGTGCGAGAGATAAATATCCCTAGAAGGGCTGTTTCAAAGTCCAGGAAATCTCTATGAGGAAACCATTAAACATTTCCTTCGCGATGAATCTGCATCTGCAAGGTAATCTCAATGTCAACACCTCCGAGTTGATAGGCAGATGAGGAATCCCTTCACGTTTTTGCTTATTTCTGATCTTGAAACTGTGTTACACGTGGCAGTTGCCATTGAAACTAGTTTAAGGCTCTCTTTTACCCTTCGGTACTTTGAATAACTCGCCCCGAATACCTTCCTTACCAGTCCTTTGCCCTCTGGAGCCTATTCTCTTTGAAGGTGTCGTTTAGGAAGGTGGAGCAAAGAGATTACAGGGAAAGCATTTCGGTCTCTTCAGAATGTTTTCATCCTTCCACACACTAGATCAGGGTCTTCTTACATTTGGCGTTTTGCGTCCCATTTTACCCGACCTCAGTAAAACCATAGTCCCACCGAGGTACATCTATATCTGCACAACACCCTGCAAGCCACCGGAAGGGTGTGTGGCAGGGGGTGAATTGACCCTGGAAGTTGAATGGATTAATTTGAATCTTATGTTAGTGACACAAAATTGCTGGTGCTTATGCTGGTTAACAATGAAAAAAATAGCGAAATATCGGTAGTATTGTCTTACCATACTTTACCACCATTCTTGGTGAATGATAGGATAAAGTTTGTAGTTCCACAATTATTTATTTCACACTACTACTACCATGGTTACGACGGTTAACTTCATCATCGGGTATACTTTACCACTGCAATGGAAGGCCTCGACCCTCCACAGATACATAGGGTACAAAGGGATGTTCAGTTTTTTTTTTCGACTTTTCGCGCGGGCGTCGGTAAATGCGTACATATTTACGATATGTACGCAGAAGTTACGGCCGGGGAGTGCATTCAACCGGATCGAGTCCCACCCATCAGACTTAGAATTTCCACTAGTGGGACGCGCCCCTCCGGTAGGGAAATACTACTCTAGATCACCGTTCTGTGAACTCAAGCAGTGTGTATTTAGGAAGGAATTGTGCGCTAGCATTCTGCTCTGAGGGACCTTCCCGGTATGCTTTATCCGCATACCAGGAGCATTTTTCTGGAGTACTGTTCTGCCGTCATTATAGTTGCATTGAGGATACTTGGCGCTGGTTCAAGCACCCCAGAAGTAGGAATTTGCCTATCATGAGGTTTCTGAGGTAGAGAGACGCCAGCGTTAGCAAAATGCCTAAGCCGGAAGCGTGACTAACCGCGACTACGGGTCAGCAGGCTGGGCGGGCGTCTTGCCCTTTGCCGATCTTGCGTTTTTCTTTCTGTCTCCTTTCTTGGAAATGCGGGAGTGTTACGATACCATTTTGACGTGGAGATGTCCCGGTGAAGGTGATAAGCATGTTTCGTTTCCTTGCGTTCGTGTGCCCGTTTGCATAAGCACTTGACCTAGTGAAATTTGTCACGGGGAAATGTTGGTAATTTTTGTTAATTGCACTTATCACGTTAGAACCCATGTTAGTGGAGCAATGAGGGTAGCGATGAAAATTCGCCGAATCCTGTACTTTTCGTGTTATCGCCGTGCAACAATCCTCGCAAGGGTGACGGATCCTGTGCGTATTGGAGATGTCATATCAATTATAAATTTTGTTAGGCTTGATGAAATTAAGTCACGGTATCCTAAAGTTCTTAACTTCTTCTTCTTTTGGAGGTCACATTTTGTAAGCTCTTTAATGACTCTAATCCATCCCTCGTACCTAATAGCTCCTTTCGATGAGACATTTTTTATAGGCATTGGTTTTTAGGTGTAATTTTACTCGTGCTTTGTGTTCATGCTCCTTATTTTTGTATCATTTATTCATGATAAAGGAAACTTGATTGTTTGGAACTTTTATTTTAACGGTTGTTGCAATTGTCTTCGTCATGCGTGTGAAAACAATGATCACCGGAAACGTGGAAGTGAAGAGGGGCGAGGAAGTAGTGGGGATTCAAGATATGCAATAGAATACCTTTTCCTAAACGGAAGACGGCACTCAAAATGCAATAGCGATTATTGCTGACCTTCACTCCGGTGTTTTTCTCGCTATCTACTTCTATGGAGACGTTCTGAAAGAGCTGGCAATCTACCAGAGAACTCACCTGTGACTGACAGCCAGCGGTGTCGAAACGTCTTCTCCCGTCTTACCTTAAGCACCAGATGAAGTCATTCTTTGCTTTTATGTTGGGTTCATGAGTTTTGATGGGGTATTTTAAAAAGGAGATGGAATAGCGCGTTTATGAATATTTTCTCAGGCGTGAAGTATATGTTTAGAGTGATATTGTATTACCATGTTATCGATTATATCGCGAAAATGATGCGACGCTAGTATTACATAATGTTATCGGTAAAATCATTGATTTCGTTATGCGATAAATATTTCCTCAGATAATTGTTCGCGGGAGCGCCCAGTGTCAGTGCACGTGTGTGTAAGGCATATCCAAGAAAGGTCAAGGTGACCGAAACATAATCAGGAACCGACGAATAGTGTCACTAAATACCTAATATATTCCTAATACTTAAAAATATTTACTTTCTCGTGAATCTCCATGATATGTGTACAATGAAATATATTTGGAAACTTTTAAAGCTGTAGTGATTTTTTGGTTCACAATTTATAACTATGATTGAGGCTGGCCCTATCATATTTTTTGTAAAGGTGGCTTTTTCAGCTTCAACGTGAGCTTATAGTTTTTCTATTGGTCTGTAGTTTTTCACACCGATGCTGTAGTTACCCTCCTACCAGATTCCTAGTGGCTGAAAGGAATCTCAAAAGGAGAGATAACGTACAAAACTGGGGAAATAGTGGGCTGCTCGGAAATTTAGTCATAGGCAAATTATGACGCATGCTGTTAGCTATTTGAATTGAAGAAGAATCATTTTCAAAGGTTGCATGCATGTGTTGTTCGGCAAATTTGTTAGCAAAAGTGCTTCAGTCTTTTCGAATGGCTTTTAAGATCTAACTGTAAATTTCAATGAAAGGCTACCTACGGCCGAAAACGAAAGAACCCCTCTCAACATCCGTTCCGTTTCCAAACTTGTCGTTTTTGTACTTTGGTGCGTATCAAAAGTCATGGTGTTTCTATGTGGAATTCTTTTTTTAATTGCGAGAGAAATTGACGTCGGTCAGAATGGTGGATGACGGGTAAGTGGTTGCCGTAGGAGAAGGAGATTGACCGGTCCGTCTCGATTTCATCGAATCCGTAATGAAATGGACACCGTGACAAGACAAGAAACGTGTAGCCCGCGGGAAACGAATCCAGATTTGTTGAGGAACCCTTGGCACACGGAGGCAAGAACGGGGGGCGGGTGGGGGGTGTCAGTGGGATCAAGGAAAACCTGATTATAAGCGCTTCAATGGAGCAAGATGTGACGGTTGGTTGAAAGGCCACCGCGAACTGGGGATCATTGTTGCGGAAGTTTCGTCAAGGGTGACTTCGTGGATTAGGGTGGGGGTGGTCCTTTAAATCTGTTGATCTCAAGTTCAAGGGTATCCCGGGCCTATTAATCACTTTGGGTCTCTTCGAGGTCGGATGGCTCGTCTTCGAATAGAATGGGACTGCATTCTTTGTGAACCTGGAATTGCGTTATTGGACGAATTTTGCATTCCCTCTCGCCACCTCAGAGGAACTAATTGTAAGTCACAGTATCTTTATATCAAAAGTTTGTGGAAGCTATTTTCTTCGGTAGGATTTTATTATTTCTTTTAACCAAGTGTTTAATATCACGTTAGTAACCAGTTAGATCGGGTAATATCTCGTGTGCTGTAATATGAAGTCTTCCTTTTCGGTTTTGGTACGCGGTTTTTCACTACAGAAGTGCCTTTGCTAAAAGGAACCTCTGTGCTTTATAGATTGCAAATGCGATAGTAATAGCTTTGGTAAGGGAATGTTACGTAAGAAACAAAATTTTCAATTGCATTCAAGGAATGCCTTTTAGTTTAGCTTTTAGTTTCGTCGAAGATTTTAAAAAGTCTTGGCCTAAGAGTTATTCATTCTTCAGCTAAACCAGCTGAAGTAACCAGCTCTTACCCCCTTCATCTCATTGAGAATTATATTGGTTGAGGCAGGCTTTAACTGAAGATAAGTAAATGATAAAATAATTCAATGCTATTTGTTTTCATCTTATATATTTTTCATTCCTTTTCAATTCCATGTGAATAATAAAGTTATTGCCAGAATCAATGGTATCTTGCTGTATGACTCTGCCGGTGAATTTCCCCTCGGTAGAATGAGTATGGAATGTAATCGCGGTGCCAGTAATTACTGTCTCATTTGGGATGGAATCCTTCGGCGAAAGATAATTGAATTTCAAAACTTTGTCTCGGTTGCTGTTGTCCTTGATCTTCCTCCTGGCAGGTTTTTCTCGATAACATGTCTTTATTGTGCAGTTGATTTTTCTTTCTTCGTGTATGTGCTTAACATTTTTTTCAAGAGTCTGTATTTTTTGTCGTTTCCAATTTCAGATTTCAGTCGTAAGCGTTTAATGGTGGGATTCATTCCATTCGCTCAACCATTTTCGTTAAATTGACTTTTTCTTGGATGTGAACCTCGTGAAGATGAAATATTCATTTCGCTTTTTATGCTTAACTAAAGCTTATTTTAAAGGTATGCCCAGCTAGCGAATTGTATTTTGCTGTTATACTGGCAAAGCTATTCTTTCAGCAAGGTATGAGCTAGAAACGTAATATGGGAAATACTAATAACTACAATACCAATGCAGTATAAAAGTCCTTGCGAAAACCTGTTGCAACAAGTTTCTAGCTTTTTGAGGTACCCTGAGGAGGTTCGCTAGAAGTGTTCAAGGATAGGCTCAATTTGCTTTGTCATGAAGTTTACGGATGGCTGCGCGGTATTACTCCGGCTAAATTTCCTTTTTCTGTTTGTCTTCGAGAATCGACTAAACTGTTGTCAAAATTTGCTCTTTTTCAATGCATTTTGCAGGGTGAAAGTATTTCCGCATGCGAAAGGATGAAACGCAGGATTTCGGGGTGTCATCATGAACTGTCATGAATCCTAAATTTGGTTCTTGTATCAGCTAACGTCATTGTATTAACATAACACTCTTCACTACTTACTTCATGTATCTCAAACGATGTCTTCCTTTTCTATTTCTCTCATTCACTTTTCCCTCGACCACTTTCTTAATGAGACCATCATGTCCCCAGATACACCAGATAAGATTGTGCCGTCTTTCTTACAGAAATTTCATTGCACTTCTTTTTCTTTTATTCTTCTGAGGAATTCGTGGATAATTAATCAACCTATCCATTTATTCCTGTTAGCTTTAGATTTATATGGTGCGTCGACAACTATGGCCATTTCTCCCCATTTTATCTTCATCGCTCCTCTGTTCTACCACAGTTCAGCTGTTCCAGTCTTGTATTTTCTGCGGTTGTCACTGTCCGCACCTCACTGATATGGAAGAGCACGATGCCGGTGTACATTTTAATGAAGTGTTTCCATACTTACAAGCTAATGTTTCCATCAGTAAATAGATGCTTCTGGTAGAATTCCCCTTCTCTTATTTTCGGTACCTATTTTGGACTTTTTGCGAGCAGAGAACTAATTGAGCGTTTGTTTTCATTCGAACGTAACTGGCCTGTGCATATGTTTCCTCGTTGACGCTTATACACATCTTCCTATTTCACGGCGTAATGGGTTTGAATAAGGGTCTCATCCCGTCCGTCACTGTCGCTAAGTTAATTTCCGTCAATAAAGTGTGAGTGTCAGCCTCAACAGCGTACAGTTCTTCCTCGGTTGTGAGTGGGAATGGTGTTGAATGTCGTGGCATCGCACTTGATCCTCTCACTTTGAGGGGCTCGTTTGCCTTGTGTGTATACGTTTGCTTGTATCTATATATTGTATGTATACTTGTATTCGTACGCACATCGTGCATATGTGCATGAGATCTGGCTCAAGTGATGGCTTCTTTTTTATCTCGTCGGTGAGGGGGCGCGGAGGTGTTTTCGGCTCAGGAGATCAGCCTTCGCTATTGATTTTTACCTCCTCGTTTTCCAAGCCACCTCTTAGCGAGGAGGATATCTCTCTCGCGAGTCCTGCCGACTATCTGGAGGGGCTCTCTTGGTAACACCTGTTCCGTGAAATCACGTATCGTAACCATTCGTCAATTGCTCAACCAACCAAGGATTTAGTGATGTTGTCCCTATTTCGAATGGAAGGTGCTTCATTTTGATTGTTAAATCAACGTCAGACCTTCTGGCGGACCAAAGTGCGCACGATGGGTGTTTCCGTCCTGAGCTTGGTAATCTGGAGGAAGAATGTTTTTTTGTGGCGATGTCGCAGGCTTAGGAAAGTTTGCACTTGGTGGAGCCTGATTGTTTTTGAAAATGTTATCTGGCTGTCATCAGGGTGATACATGTTGCACCTCCGTTTCTCGGGACTCGATCTGGATGTTAGGGAGCCCGTTTTTTTGCGTGGCGCAGTGTCAGCAGTGTTGCATTTAGTTAGAACGCACAAAATATAATTCCAAAATGAAGAGGCGTATCCTCCTTAATTTACGTAACTAATCGACTGAGGATTCAAAATGTGGCATATTATAGGTTAATAAACTTCATCATCAGTCAGAAATCCAGAGATTGGTTTGACGCAGCTCACCACTGAATTCTCATATCAGCTAATCTCTTCGAATGAATTTCTTCTCTTTCACATCTACATCTACATAATCTACATCTACATAATATCCTGCAAGCCACCACAAGGGTGTGTGGCAGGGGGTGATTGCTCACCAAACATGCACTACATATCATGCATAAAAAAGGAATAGTATTAATATAGTAGTCAGAACTACACTATTTAAAAAAGATAGAAATTGCAAAGCAAACATGCAAAAACATTCTGTTAGTAGGGTTAGCTTTAAGTACTCATACCAACATGCAGCTACCAATGCTATTCATTGCTACTCTCCGATAGGACATATTTACCGTTATTCGTATCTCTTATTGTGCGAGGGAAAAAGGACATTTTGAATCGGTCAGTTCGGCAATCAATTTCTCTAACTTTATGATTATGGTCCAGTCTGCCATAGTAAGTTGGGGTTCGTAAAATATTTTTAACATCATCACTGAAAATATTGCCTTGGAATTTGTGGAACAGATTAAGTCTAAATTTCAACCTGCGATCTGACAATGATTCCCATTTCAATTCATTTAATAGACTGGTTACGCTAATATAATTATCGTATCGTCCCTTTACAAATCTTGCCGATCTTCGCTGCACATCCTTCATCTCTGTTCCATATATATCTCATACGAGGCCTTCCTTCGCCGTTCTTCCCGTCCACTTGTCCTTCAACAATTCCTTTCATCGGGCCATCATGTCTTATGATTTGGCAGATTATGTTGTCCCGTCATCTTAGGGTTTACATTAGACTTCTCTTTTCTCCCACTCTTTTTAGGATTTCCTCGTTACTTACGTGGTCGATCCATTTAATGTTCATCATTCTTCTATAGCACCACATTTCGAATGCTCCCACAATTTACTTCTCCGCTGCTGTCATCGACCATGCTTCACTGCCATAAAGAAACATGCTCCAGATGTACGTTCTGATTAATTGTTTCCATACTTGTACGCTTATATTTCCAGCTGTAAGGACATTCTTCATTTGGTAATATGCCCTCTTCACCTGAGCTATTCTACTGACTATTTCTTTCTTGCTTAGTCCATTGTAGGTTACTCGGCTTCCCAGATAACAATTATTTCATCTCATCAAGTTTTCCTTTTCCTATTTTAACGCTGGTTTTGGCCTCTTCTCTCTTGCTGCATACCAATATCTTAGTCTTCCTCTTATTAATCGTCAGCAATATTTGTAAAAATTTGAGGAACATTTTTATAAGAACAGAAATGCTATTCATTCATTTAATACCTATGCAGTGCAGAAGAATCATTCATTCCGCTTAGTTATGACAATTAATTAGGTATGATATGGACATATTGGGTCATGCATTTCATTGCCAAATGATTAAAATTTTATTAAAATGCAATGTTAAAAATGTTTAATATAAAAACATGTATTTTTAAATCATGCAATGTGTAATAATAGCTTTATTTTGTTACCAGAACATCGGGAGCAGAGAGCAGATATATCGGGTCGTTGTCTTTTTCATGGTTATTATAATCTTATTGAGATTTCTCTGTCTCTGCTATGAGGGCTATGTCTTCACGACCGCGGTATTATAATTTTTTCTCAATGGATATTCACTCATGCAAGGATTTTCTCACTCCTTACCTTATTCTTGCTTCTTCACAGCTGGGTCCAGATTGAATCACTGTTACTTTGTTTTTATATTATAGGTTAAATGCTTGAAAAATAAAATCTTTCTCACGTTTTTTCAACAGAGGATGTAATTTTGCCCATTCTATTGATTTTGGTTTGCTTCGAAACGATAGAACCCATCATCGATAATTTCGTTCGTTACACTTTGGTAAGGCTTAAATACTTTTCTGTTAAGAAAATGAATGGGACTGCTGCATTAGAAACTTAGTGGGAAATATTTAGCAAGAAACTCTCCCCTAGTGATTGTCTCGTTGGTATGCTGGCACTCTCGACGCTGAGAATCATGGGGATGATTCACTTTCACGGCATTAAAAATTCCTTGAGGTGGCATTACATTAAGTATGGGCTGATGAAGTTGAATTACCTAATTATTCAATGCTGTGTACTCAGTCTTGACTTCGTATTTATTAGGAAAGCAATTCCTTTGTTCGTCTTGCATCTAAGGACCATTACAAGAGATATTTCGAAGTAGGAAGTAATTTTCATGGATGTTTTGATGGCCGTACCGAATATATCGCCTGTTTAATGGTGATTTTGCCTAGATGTCACAATTAATTTAACAGCCTTGAAATGAATTTCTAATTATTTTTTATGAGATTCATTTTGACGTTGAGTGCTCGAAAGAAGTAGTTGGCTCAAGTGCGTGTTTCTCCGGACATTGATATTTTCCCATGCTAATTAGCATATTGCAGTGAATCCTGCTGGCTGAGCATGTCTGGGCTGATTCTTCAACTGATACACCGTTTTGTGCAAGAGTTAAAAATAATGTAAATTTTGACTTTTGAAGTGACTTTTGTTTATAATTTACACAATTTCCATTATTGTGGTATTTAAACCTTGAAAATACACAATGCTAGGAATGGTAATGAAGGCAGTACAGGTTTGAGGCGTCAATAGATTTTCATGCTCACATTGACTCAGATTTGCATACTGCATTAGCTTGATATAAGAATATATGCTTAGCTATCAGCATTGATAGCTCAGTGTATATTCTTCTTGGCTGACCTTATTACACTTCTGATATATAATCCTGCGTTTAAAGGCATTTCAAATCTGTTTGTTCGTGAGCCTCTCTTATAATTTGCCAATAAATCAAACAGTATGTTTTGGGGTTCGTGTATTTGACTGTATCTGAAAGAGGTCTGTATTTTATTGTGTGAGAAGATTGTATATATTCCAATTTCTCAGTAAGTATTTTCTATCCGAGTTCTCGTGAGAGGCAGTTATGTGTGAAGTGTGTTATAAATTAGACCTAATATTAAATTTTAACGAAGAATTAGCTTCATTTTTTAACGTCGTCATTGTTTTTCTCAGTGCGCTCTTACTGAGTACACCCATGTTATTTATCGAAGAAACCTGCCTATCGAGTGATTCCATAATGTAATTGAGTGCAATGTGGTTGAGAATTCATGCTCCCATGAAAGGGATAGAAGGTATTAAGTAGATGGATGTTCTATATCTTTACTTTTCAGTGCAATATTTATAACATTTTAAAAGCCTTATTTCATGGATTTCGTTAATATAATCTCTTACATATGATGGGTTTCTCATGTAAAGTCTTCGTTCGTTCGAGATAGAATTCGATTAGCACCTAAGAGTTTGTTGTGGAATTTTTTGACACAAGTTGATTATTTCGTGCTAAGAAGTGTTGATCGGTAGCTTGAAAGGACAATTAGCTTTAAGGATATATTCTAAGAGGAAAGGAATAAATACTTATGGGAAAAATTAATTCATTAATTTGGCTTTTTCTACATCGATTGTTCCTTTTTCTTCTCAATTTTTTTCGGTGAGTTTACCTTCGATTTTTAAGGTCTTGAAATCTTCTCGTGTATGGCCGAAATGCTTTCAGATCTTCTTCCCCCATTTTATCTAGCGTTTTCTTCGGAGCTGAATAAATTCACTGTGCAATCAAAGGCCATCTTTTCTGCTTTCTAAGGCCCTTTGCTATTTTTTACCCCGTTCAGTGATGGTGATGATATTATTTCTCCTTTTCATAACAGCATGATGCTTAAACAAATTTACAAATTTTCTAATCTTGGTGGTAAACTCGTGTAAAAACCGAGCCTTTTAGTATAATGTGCTTTACATAAAGGGTGTCCGATGTAAAAATAGTAGTTGCGAAAATATGAAAATTCAGTGCTTCAAAGTCGCATTCCTCGATAGGTACTATGTGCCACGTCAAACGATCTTTCTGGGCATTTTAATTATATAATGATAACGCCTTACATTTGTTTTATCTCAAGTTCTATAACCCAAGCAAAACGTTTTATCGGCTGGTTATATCAAGACTAGCATTTTACGAATAATTATCTTGCTCTTAGTGGATGATGTGACTAATTGCACCTTATTGCACTGAGGGATGTGTTGAACGATATGCATGTCAATAACACATTTTACACGTACTGTTAGATCTTTACTTAGATTACCTTTTGAGAAGGCATAACATCTAAAAATTTTCTCAATATTCTCTAATGTTGAATTTTACCTTCAATTTATGTTTTGTGCTTTCTTGTTCCGGAATGAATGAAATTGTGCTCGGTGTCGAAGTGCCAGCATAAAAAAAGTGCTGAAGGATTATAGAGTCCTAATTCATTATACCTCTGTCGATGTGGATAGAGGTAATGAATATAAAGTTCGTCAATCAAAATATTTACTGCCGAACCGATGACATTCTTATAGATTAGAATATAGTACATACAAACCTCGCGAGTTTTCCTCGGCAGGGCGCTTTTTGAGTCCTCAGGCACAAGTACAGTAGGTATTGTATTCAGTACGTTTTAATTTGTCGCGCAATTTTTTTTTTATCGACCCGAACAGGCTTATTCTTTCCAGTGGTGCTTCTTCCTGTGGTTGTAGGAACTTCAAAAAGTGAAGTTGGGCCCGACATTTTTGGAGCAATTCTCTTCCTTCTGCTAACTCGGAACGTCATATTTGTTGAAGTGTGAATCATCTACTTCGCGATGACTAGAGCTGGGTTGTATTTCAAGTCAATCGTCAGTAACCAGTAATCGGAGGTATTGGTTTTGAAGACAATGTCAATATCAGATATTGAAAATTGGTTGTACGACATTTATTGAGAGTCAGCATTTTAGTACTGGTTATTCACATCAGTATTTCAGAATTTCTGTATTGAAATATTATTGTTTTCACATGATCTCTTCAGTAATGTTCTATAGTTAGGTAGCCTAACAGCAGGATGATACAGAAACGTTAAGTATGGATGTTGATATTAAATAGCCACAAACTTTGTGAAAAAAAACGTTACACGTGGTGATAACCAAGATAGCCCGCAGGTACAAGAATGAAGACCTCATCTCTGCGTTATCCCCAGAGAGAAAATTAACGTATTGAATTGGCAGTTTTCAATTATTTATTGTGGCATATACGGATATTGACAGACTGCATTCTGTATCTAGTAATTTATATATATTGGATTAATATCCAATATCCGATATTGCATTTTTAAATTTCATTACTAAAAAGTGAAATTAAAAATCAATGCATTGAAGTACCGCCCAGTTCTATTTATGGCCAGTGGGGCCTATCGCTTCCCACTCCGGCTCATACTTTGGTGAGAAAAATTCCTGCCATCGGAATTTGAATGGAAGGGTGTTCAATTAAAGGCATTCTGAACCCTATCGCCCTCGGCATTGCCTCTTTAGAATGCAGGAGTCGTGCCGTGCGGAGCCGGGAGGGATTCTTGTTACGTTACGAAAGCGTTGGCCTATGCGTGTGGCATACGCGACGAAGTGAGCTTGTGGTATCCACGGTACTTTTTAGGCCAATCTCGGCAATTTGTAAGCTTCGCCCCTCAGCATATGCTAAGTTCGCGTAGGTACATACTTTTTGCATTAAAGCGGAGTATCTTGTAACACGGTATTGTACGCATTGTTTTTGTCAATAAATGAATTCCCATTTAAATTCAGCTTATGGTGAAGGTGGTTATTTTTGTAACAGTTTCGTTCATATAGTGCATAATAATCTACACTGCGCATACAACCCCGATCGGCTCTCATCGTACCGTTCATCGTGAGAAATGGGACTGAGTGAGCCTTAACTACTCAAGATGAATTTCCACAAGGAAAAATTCCACCTCGACTGGGATTTGAACCCGGACCCCCTGATTTTCAGCCAGGTTCTCGAGCAGTTAAGCTACCTTCCACCCTGTGGCACTCTAGCTCGTAATGCTTGAATTGCTCAACTACTCCGTCTGGTCGGATTGGCAATTGGAAAATCACTGTATAGATGGCTGAATATATGCCAGAACCATATTTCACCGCTCAAATTGCGGGCAGTAGAAGGAAAATCGTATTTACTGCTTCGTTGTTTTTTTTCAGAATCTCATTATCAAATGACCAGTCAAGTTATACACACGCTTAGTGTGCCATATCCTGTGATTCAAAGTTTCCATTTATGTCCGGAAAATGAACAATTCGAAGTAAGAGTGAACTCGTCGTGTGAAAAGGCCTCGACATGATTTTTTGCGTTGAAGGATGTCCTGGGGAACTTGAAAAAACCTCAAGAAATTTTCTTATCATTGGCCATGTTGTCAAATGCATTCCTCCTTCGGCATTGCTTCCTTGTTGTGAGGACTGTAACGGACGTCTTTACGTTTGAATATTTTAGTATGGAATCTGTAGACGTTGTATTAGAATAGGA
This sequence comes from Platycnemis pennipes, assembly GCA_933228895.1. NCBI lineage: Eukaryota > Metazoa > Arthropoda > Insecta > Odonata > Platycnemididae > Platycnemis > Platycnemis pennipes. The sequence goes on along the minus strand of OW121856.1, from coordinate 71,209,769 downwards.
AATAGATACAATGAAATGTAATAAATCATGGGATATTACTGACCTATCCGTGTTAATAGTTTTAAATTTTACACGAACAGTCGATGTTTTGTTCGTGTATATTGAGAAATGTTGTACTCCACGTCTATATAATAACGTGGGAATAGTTAGCTAGCAGCTTAATTTGAGCATGCCGTAAAATGAAAATAATACTGGGAGAACATGGTTATCATTTAAATGGGTACCCCTCGACTCAGTCGTGGAAGTGAAGGAAATACCATTATCATCTATTTACGTTTCTCTTCGTAGGCTCTCTAGAGTTTGTATTAGTCATTCTGCGTCATTTGTTCCGCTGTTTGTTCTTAAAGGGCAATTGTAAAACGGTTGTTTACGGCAGTGCGAGCCATTTGGACGTCTTGACTTGAATCTCTGGACATCTTAGCTTTGGAATGCTGATATTATGGCTGGAACTCACTGAAGAATTTCCATTCAAACAATGTCATTGGGATTCATCCATTCGTTTACTTACAATTCCAACACGTATAGTAGTCAATCAAAGCGTGGGTGGCTTCGCCTTCCGTTTGGCATTGCGCCAAAAGTTTTGAGTCTGGCCCTCCGAGGGCTAAAATCCTCTACGAAGCAGACAAGAGCCGCATGGGCCCAGAACTATGAGCCCAACTCCATCGCATCGGTGGCTATTGTATTACATTCTTGAGGGCCCGAAATCGAGTGTTAGGGATGGATAGGTTTTTGAGTGGCTCCTCCGCGCCCTCGTGCCTTGTGGGTAAGGCACGAGACGTGAGACTGCCCCGCGCTTTCAATGGGACATTGAACTGTAGACTTCCGTGTCGCCTTTCCTTTGGGGTGAGTGGATGTCGATCCGTATGCCAATTTCGTCTCTTGAAGCAGCCTTGTCCTAATTATTCACCTATCCTAAATGGTCTAAATGGCGCAACCCCTACACATCGTTGGAGATCACCGGAAAGAAGGACCTCTATCTTATTAACTCGGTCCTGGATGACTTCTGTTGCAGTTCATTCTGCGCTTTGTACGTCCCGCCCCCTAAGTAGTCTTTTATGTTTAACGAAGTAGATAGTTTTGTTACGTACCTATCGTGGCGTATGCAGATTATTTTTAATAGACCGCGTGAAATCGTGTTTATGATCTCTGAAGAGCATTTATGGATATCGCTTATTAAAATGCCTGTTTATTTATTTTTTAATTGACATTTTAATTAAGAAGTCGGCTGAAAACTCGAAAAAGAAAACGGGACAACTTAATCGGCCATGTCTTAAGACACGTTCGCGTGATGAAGACTATCATCGAGGGAACAGTGGGCGGGAAGAATGGAAGGGAGGCCTCGGATGAGACGTATGGAACTAGTTGTAAAGGATGTGAAAGAATAGATTTACGTCACAATGAAGAGGTTGACTGATAGGAGAATCGAGTGGAGGGCTGCATCAAACCAATATTAGGATTGTTGACTGACCGATGATGATAAAATTCAAATTAGGACATTTGTATAAATTTGTATGAATTTGATATAGAAATAGAAATATGTGTATAAATTTGTGAGTCTATCTTAAGATGTATTTAATGATTTCTGTTTTTATTCGCTATATTTTATGCAGAAAATCGGATAATTAATATACGAAATCGTCATTTTCCATTTTAGTATTTCTCGCGGTGTTCGTACAATTGTTTCAATGCCTCAATAAACATCTTACTTAAGGGTCGGCGTAACGATTCTCCTTTGACACATAGGGCATCATATCCTTCTTCCCGAGTCTGATCATAGTGTGTAAATTCGTAATTATTATTGGTGAGATCGGAGGTAATAGGGATTACAGATGCCTTCAACGGACTTTCTCCCGATGCGGGTATGGACAGTTGTCAATGATCCTCGAGGGCATGCGTAGACGTTATGCAAGAAATTGATAATGAATCGAGTTTAGTTGTGAGCCGTCGTGGTTAGTTCATTTACCGGACGATCCCTGTGAGATTGCAATTTTGTTTGCGTTTCCTTCAACTTAACTTGTTTATTAATTTTTGCAGCAGTTTGGTGGTGCCAAGCGTCTTTGTTTTTCCCAACAGCTTGCCTAATCCGGAGAATTATGAACATCTACGTATCTAATTATCTTGCTGAAAACTGCAGAGATTAATGAAAAGTGTAACAAGATATAGAGATCTACAAGTTATGTACTTATTTTTTGGGATACGTATAACCATGCGCAGTGTGTTATTTGCCTCGTACTGTATGGACCCAAGACATGCTTTCAGGAGTGATCAACGGAGTGCGCATGAAAGGGTAATCTATGAAGTGCCTTCCTGTACAGTTTTCTCTATCTCTCCGATCTTAAATACGTCTTTAGTGATTTCTTTGATCTCTTATCATTTGGGGGAAAAAATTTTCTTCCAACAAGTTTCTATCGCCTCCTTATTCATCGTCCCATGATCGAGCTACTGCAGCCTTGCTGAGTTCGAAGTTTGTTGTCAGGATCATAGTGAAATAGATCGGAGTCACTTCTGGAGTCAGCTCGAGGGACTTTTTTTCCTATTTACCTATCTGGTGATTCCCGTCCAAGCGCTTGTTTCAGGAAAACGAAAACGTTAAAATTTACTTTATGTACTTTTGCAAATGTAAGTGACATTCGCTTCACTAGTTTTAATTCGTTGGTTCTAATCACACCTCAAGGGTGATGTATTCTGATTCCACGAATTATATTCGGGAACATTAGCTTCGAGTAAACATTTGCGTGTAAGGAACGTGAAATCTACATTTCCACCATTCGGCCATCAAAATAAATTCTTGCTTTTTTAGAAGTAAAATCTCTTTTGCCTTCAAAAGTTATTGCATTGATTATTTGTGAGCAATTATTATTATATTTCCAGTGGTTACAGTATGTTTCTACGGAATACCCGTGCTCTTCATTACATTCTCCATACTGCTCATTCCGTCGCAACTTCTGTCTTCAGATCATCAGATTTCACATCTGTCATCATTCTCTCCGAAATAACTCTTCTTGCCTCTTCCTCGCCTGCCCTCTTCCTCGCCTGCCCATCATTATACCTTCGGTAATGGCGTTAAGTTTCTTACTGTCCCGAATTAATTGTTTCATTCCCCCACTGAATCTTCTCCTAATTCCCGCGGACGACTTTCTTTCTTCTTCCGGCATGCTCAACTAGTAATGAGTATGGTGATTAATTGTGGTCAGTTTTTAATTGGTCGCGAATAATATCACGGTTTGCACCTCCTGACCTGGGGCCTTATAGGTCCTTGCCCTGGGAATAAACTAATAAATTCAATCCCCGAAATTCGTGTAGGCTACGCTTCTAGATCACACGCGAGTTGTAAAAAAACAGCGGATTCCGGGTGTGGTCAAAATTTAATGAATGCCTATTTTATTTTTTAGACCCCAAACATGCCCCCCAATCATTTAATTTAATTTAATTTCAAACTCAGCTGAATGCCTACATTACCCTTAAAAAAGTAAAGTAACCGAATTATATGCTGCTAAGTATCCCGTATTTTTAGATAGCATAATAGCGATTTTCCCCCACATGTACTCTTAAATTATGTTGTTATCTGTAATTTAGGATTAGAGAAAGAAGTAAAATTACCATAGAGTTGCGAAAAAAAGGATGCAGGACAAAAGGAATTTGCGGTGTCCATGAGCAATTATTAATTCGGTGATGAGATACAGTGCTCTAACGATTGTGGCCACGAACTCAGAACTGCGACTTCGCGGGTGTCGATTGTACTTGGAGTTATTTAAAATTGCTCGATGCGATGTGAATATGTATCAAGATGCCTATGTTATCCTCTCCTACATTTCTGAACAACCCCTAACTGACTCGGGTGGTGTTTCGTGGTGACCTCAAGTGTAGTGCACAACATCATCCTCTCGATGAGTACGTCTATTTCAGTCCTTTCCTTGCGAAAAGGCAACAGCGCCGGAGTCGTCTTCTCGCCACCTGTCCTTTCCCCACCCCCCTCCTCGCCCCAATTACTTACGTACACCTCTGTGACCTCGGTTGCCAGAACCTCCCCCTCTCACGATTGTCAATTTACTCTGCTACCGCTACTACGATGAGCGAGTACTGCTAGTTGTAATATTCTTCCCGTGACGGGTGTGCTTCGGGAGTCTCCCGTCACGTGTGAGTCACCCGGTCGCGATGTCGATGCACGCTTTGTGGGAGCGGGTAAGAATTTGCGCAGTCTTCGTTTTGGCCGTTTCCAGCGCTTTGCGAACTTTATTAGCCGCCCCCGTTCTTCGAGAATCATGTTGCACGATTCGTGTGGTCACATAGTAGAAAGAACGTCGCTTTTTGAGTGACTAGAGCACTTCTTTTATTAGCATAAATTTGATGTTTGTTTGTGCTATGGAAGATTATTCGAATGTCTTTTTTATTTCTCTATCTCCGTTGCCCACTTACTCTATGCTCTTCTTTAACGGTAACTTCATCGTATACGTCTACATAATATCTGCAAGCCACCGTGAGGGTGTGTGGGAGGGGGTGAACCACCACCAGACATGCATCTAAATGAAGAGGTCAAATCCCATGCCAGTTACCACTGTACGGGTTTTATTGGTCCAAAATATTCAGAATTAAATGGACATGCTATCATGCACTCATTCCAGTCAAAAATCTACAATACCTAACCTAATTTTCCCGTGGAAGCTTAGTTGTTACTCTCCCTTATTGTAAGCCGAAAAAAAGAATTTATTAACTTCTCTATCTTAGTTCATATACTGTTTGACATTGTGGTAGCCCAGTTGGTAGAGCTTTGAGCTACTGACTGGAGGTCCAGAGCGTGTTTCTGGCTAAAGCCTCTGGTTACGTCCGACAAACCCAAGTTCTGTGATTTCCTAAAGAACAGATCGTTCTGGGTAACGATGGGAGGCTCGGGGAAAGGAACTGGCCTCTATACCCTGACTTGTGAATTTCACAAGCTGTTGTGATTGGTTTTTGGTGGGATCTACCCTCACCAACCAAAGTGATATTTAAAAGGCTTAGCAGTAATTTACTATGCTGTTTGTGGTATTTTTCTCCGTGAAGATGTATTCCCATGTATTTCCATTTTCATGTGTCGATATTACTTAGTCACTTTCACTTAGGTCGATATTACAATTAGTCACTCGTTTTAAATATTTACGACGCCAGAGTAAATTTTGGTTGAGTTTTTAGTCAGTGTTTTCTTCCTCTGCTGACTGCAAAATCTGCTGTCATGAGTACATCCTTGTTACTTTCTGACTATTCTATGCTTAAGAGAACTAGAATAGGATTGGAGCCTATAGATAAATGAAATGTAAAGTACGTACACTCCGTCAAAACCTACCCTAACCTGTAGAAAACTATCAATGAAATCAATCAATTGATGTACTTAAAGTTATCAAAGCCTGAGTGAATATTGCTAGGAAAATAAGCGTGTACATAGTTGGCTCTATTCTTTCTTAGGAAGGGGTGTCAGGAACAGCGTGGTAGAGATTAAGTGCATGTGATTGATGGGAGTCGTTGGGTAAAACTAAAAGAAATACACTACAATTAAAGGGAGTACGGAGAGAAACGAGACATTTTCATGGCCTTATTTTGTACAATAACTTTAACATTTTGGTATATTTTATATGCTGTTTGTCCCTTCTTTTTTGCTGTCCATAAAGCTGCTATTCGCATTTGACGCATCTTTTTTGTATTTCTCCAGAGAATAGATTAAATTTGAGGCCCAGCTAAGGGGAATTTTGTGAAATTGGGAGGTAGAAATTGTTAGTTGTAGGATGAAATTGTCTGGCGTGGCTCCACTGTAGAAATGTGAATGGTGTGCGTTATTGAGGTGGCGTGACTGAAAATGAATCATATCTACATTTGTTGTCATCATTTATCATTCTTAGTTTCGGCTAAATGATGGATGACTCGTAAGTGTCGCTAGTGGGACCCAATTGGGAAATCATATCAAGGCTGATGAAAATCTAACGGCGGTGATACCCTTTACTGAATGAGGACCTATTAGGGAATTGAATGAGTAGATTGTGTCGAGCCCGTTTATTAAATTTTCGATGCCACTCGTCCTACGTCATGCCCACCTCGAGTTGAGCCTCTTAGCTCACTGAGGGCGTTATGGATAGGCCTGCTGGGGGACCATGGCAGTGATTGAGGAACGACGAATTGGTGGAGCGGGGAAGTGAAGGAATCGTGCCTCCCCCGCTAAGCGCAACTGCCAATCCGACCCGGGAACCGACCATTGTCTCTAGTCTCCCGTCGCAAGATGTCCTCGAGTTTCAATTGTCGCCGTACCACGTGTCGACACGAAAGAGGACCATTGGTCAGGCCAAGAGGCCTCTCAAGCCGGCCCACCACGCCCCTCCATCCAGGCCTCTCCGAAGCAGTGTTGGGGGAGGGGGGTTGTCGAGTGGAGGTGCGTGGGATCCTCTTCACGTCATTCAAGTCACGCCGCGCGATTTCCGGTCGCGAAGCAGTAGGTACACCAAGCAGTCGTGGTAGCGGTGAAGTCCTCCTCGGTCCGGTGCTTCTGAAGCCATCGCGGTGTCGCCGGGATCGGCTACGTCCCCGCCTACTCCGTTTGTTTACTTCTATTTATAGGAGGGCGGAGGGAAGCTTTTAGACATGGATCCGACGCCTAGGGAATCGTTTCATTGAGAGACAAATGTTGTCTCTGGGAGTTAGGGTCTCCGTCAGTCCCAACCCGAGCATCTCCCTTTCACGAAGGGGGAATCATTCACGCCAATCCATATTTAACCCCTGCATCCCCCCAGACTTCCCGTGTTTATTTCTCACCATCGCGTGTTTCCTCGTCCTAATGTGCATCTATGAGTCCGTTCCCAAAACATCACGATCCATCGACTCCACTTCCTCGATCAGGTTCCCTTCCGCAGCTTCGTGGAGCCTCACAGTCGCCCCGAATTTCTCTCAAATTCTTATCCATTTGCATCGTATTATTATCGTGATCGTTTCATTCTTAGCGTTCTTCCTATATTTTCGCTTGGTTGGCTTCGGTAGGAATGGAGCCCTCCTCCCTATGAATTATTCGCTTATTTCACTGAATAGGATCGAAACAGGAGATATAGTGTTGGCTGTTTGGATGACAGTTTGAACGATTTTTAATTTAGCTGCAAGCATCTGAAAGTTTCCAATTAGTATGATTTATAAATACTGAAAAATGAAGTGATTGTCTTAAAAGTATCCGTTTTAAAATCTCGCTTCTAATGCTAAAGGTTCTATCGTGTTCCAATAACTGTCTATGTCTCATTAATTATCTTTGCTAAAGAAGTAGCCCAAGTCACTCGGAAAATGATTGTGTTGTTTGATAACGAGGTTGTAGGAATAGTGCTTAGCATTTGATTAATCATTAATACCTTTGGCATTTGTCGGAGGCTATTTGGGCATCTGAAGTAACCGGTCCACCCCCGCCTCTCCGCTCTCTTCCCTCTTTATGGCCATGGCCAATTGAGGACTGGGTGAAAGTGTTGTTTGCCCGGGAGAAAGCGTTTTGGAAGGGAGTGCGTGGCTTGTTTTGCTACGTAGGCCACGAACTGACCCATGCCCTACTATCGCCCGAGAACGATACCTCATTCCGCGGAATTCCACAAAAAGAATCCATTCCCCATGAATGCATGCAAATCGGTCTCATTGGTATGCCAATCCTCAACAAAGATCTTTTCTCAGATTTTCGTTTCTCGTAAAAATAACTCAATAAAATTGACACTGTGATTTGGAAGCCTAGTGTTTATTAGTAGTAACTCGCCTACAGAATCGAATTGAACCGCGTGAAAATCTTATCTTTGATTCAGTTACCTGAATGTCAATTTGACTCAATCGCTGAGTCTTCGGTGAAATGCATTTTTTCTGTTTTATTTTCTGGATTCGTATGCCTCGATTTTCTTCTCGTCGATTGACGCGTTTAGTGTTTCTCCAACTTTTCTGTTCGTGGCCTACTTGGACGAAGGGAATTTATCACTAGCTTACTAGCGCCCTCTATAGCAGGCAGCTAAAGTTAGGACGTATTTTATCGTCAAGAGGCGAGCCTCCAAATGCCTCCCGCATCAAATTGTAAAATTGTGGGTTCACGGCCCATCAGTGGGCCGAGGGCAGGGAGAGAGGCTGATTTATTTCATGTGTGTGTCGAATCCCAGCGTTACTCTTGAGCTTATTCTTCGCCATTGAAATATGCGACTCATTCTTGCGACTGTGTGTATCGACTATACTTGTTTTGTTTAGAATTCAGCAGAGATGAAGCCCTTGATGATATGCTGGTAACTGGGGAAAGTATAGATTTAAGGGAGAGTGGAAATGCATGGGGAGAAACTCTGTGGTTGCGTGCTTTCCATCCAGGGCACCAGAGGAGTTTGAACTTCCATTCAGAGGTAGCGCGCGCTCCACGCTGGTTTTGGCGAACCCGTGAAAAATTCTACGTCAGAATTCTGCCCTTACTTTAAGAGGCGCATATTTAAAATGACAGTTCCATTTCTGTCCCCATTTTCTTCTCGCCGTTGCGAATCTGTTGTGAGAAAGGGATGTGCCTACTATTCCCGGGTTCTCGTAAGCCTTGAGGACTTACGGAATACATATAAATGTTAAGAGATTTGGACAAATCTCCTGTGGAGGGACTACATTCATACGTCTAAGGATTTATTATGCTCGTAGGAAAAGTCCTCAGAAGTATTTGGTTGGTGTTCGGGTTCCGGTGTCCTAATAAGGTTAAATATTTCGTCGTCGAATTGCTGCGAAAGGTGTTTAACATATGCTGAATAACTACGGTTTGATTTAGTGGTAGTGATACTAACATAACGAAATAGTAATTAAATGCTACAGAAAGCCTATTTTTCTCACTTCTTGTGTATAGTGGTTAATATCAAGTTAAAGAGATATTTTAGGCCTGGTAGCCTAGGGATATATAGGGCAGTCTTTCAAGTCAATGACCCCGTAGTTAACATCATACCCACAGTGATTCCACAATTATGATTTTGGTTTGGTTGTTTCGTGAAAATTAAGTCGCATTAGGTCATATTTTGTCTCTATTTCAGTATATTGCGCAGTACGATTCAATTGCAGAATTGTTCCTTGTTGCCAGTTCGGTTAAAATATGGACTCAGAATGTTAAATTTTAGCAGCTTCGAATCCCTCGATGAAATTTCTCGCGGAAAATTGAATTGTTTACAGAAAATATGAAGTAATCATAATAAGTATAATTTGCGACCAGAAGTATTCAAAATAATGATTTATTTTTTTCTCATTAGAATTGCACAGAGGACAATATCGAAGTTCAAACATCTTGATGCACCATCGTGTTTTCTATGTAACGAAGCTCAGCTGAGGGTATCCTGAGCTAGATGAGTTCATTCCGAACGAGGTGGTCAGCGAGGTCGAATCAATCAGTGGTCAATTATAATGGCTGCCTAGCATTACGTCTTGAATGATTTGTAGCTGTTACATTATGTACTCTGGTTATGGAGTAGTGTTTATGACGGTTGAAGCCGTTCAAGGTGAACGGAAATAGAAGTTTTTCTTGGGTGCGGTAGTGAGGGTAAATCGCACTAGAGTCCCGTACTCCATTTTTAGATATTGATATTTTTTACTCTAATTATCCGAGGATATTATTGATAAATCGGTCGCGAGATACCAGATAGGTATGCTAAATATGGCAATGAGTGCATGGGTCCCTGATTAGTGCAATTCGTTCTGCATTTGATCGAATGTCGGCTCTAATTTATTACTCCTGAAGGGGCCGATTAAGTCCTAAACATATTCATTTTTGCTTACCCTTTGCTGGTCATATGCTTTATTTTTGGCATCTATTAAACTACCATTTATATAGTATATAATTTATCAAAGAAGAGTAATCCCGAAATTTTCCTATTTACATGTATCTGTTACTGCTTAATAATTCTGATGTCAATGGACCTGTTTATAACAAAACCGTTTGCTGAGGGAAATGTTTTCATGGTAATTTCCATCCCGAGTATAATTTCCTCTCGATGCTTGCGAGCATTGGACGGCGGCGGAAGAAGAGACGAAGATCTCGTAGGTTTGGTAAACCCCGTGAGAAAGAGAGAGGTCAATGAGTTTTTGACTCGAGTAAAAGTTGCGACAAACTATTTGAAAATATTATGGTGCACGGTAGGTGGGTGAAGATCTTCGTGGGAAGCAGTGTGAACGGGAAGTGCGTTGTAAGACTACACTTGGGAATGTGAAACAGGTATGGGAAGCCCGGAAGCGAAAAAAATAATGAGAATCTATTGAGGGGCAGATTAGTTACCCGCGTTGATTGGTTTCTAACTAACTCTGACTATTAGTGGTGAATATCCTGGGAATAAATAACTTAACTTTCCCATCTTTTCATATTTTTTCAACAATTAACCCGAAATTGAAACTACTTTCCTGCCGACCATGGTGGCTAGATTATGTAGCGCCCTAGCCTAGCAGCCAGTAAGTAGGGGCCTGGAAACTCGGGCCAGAGATGTCGTGTTTGTCTTAGGATTAAGTTTACGTTGAGGGGTATGTTATAATGTCACAGTTGGAGCGCTTTAGACCTAGCTCCACGTCTACTGTACAATTTATTCACCAAATGGTGTTTGCTACCGTTAGTGCGTTTCTCTTGGTGCATTGTTTCCCATATGTAGCGTAAAAAGTTTAAACCAATTTTCTATTCCATTGAATGAATTAATCCATCGAAATAAACAATTAATCTGATTATTGTTCATTAATATTATGAGTAAATTGTATCAGGTGCTGCAGTTATAATTAGTCCTTTGCAAAAGGACTAATCCTTTGCAAAAGGACTAATTATAACTGCAGCACCTGATACAATTTACTCATAATATTAATGAACAATAATCAGATTAATTGTTTATTTCAATGGATTAATTCATTCAATGGAATAGAAAATTGGTTTAAACTTTTTACGCTACATTTATTCTGTTCCTTTCCTGTAAACCCTATCCTTCCCCACTATAGCCAAGGTGTTCATTATCTTACTAATGTGCTTAGTTTACGGCAAAACATTGGGCATTGCTATTGGAAATCTATTTTAATAGTTATTGTTTACGCATACTTATTGTTAGTATCTTGCAATGTCACCTCGAGGGGTGTGTAGTAGGGGATATAACTTCATGTGTTTCATTCGTTATGCATCATCTTCCCGCGGTTTATAGCTTTCTTGGAGGTGAGGGAGAATTGCTCAAACTCTATGCATCAAAGTCACAGTTATATTCTAGCCTTGTTGTTTTAGAAGCATCAAATCTTGCCCAATATATCCTTGCAGTTAATCCTTGGTCAATCTAACTCCACGTGGCCTCAGATCGATGATTTATCTCAATGGTTTATGATTATCGTTTTAGGTGCTTCGTTCATCGGCAAATGTTGTAAAGAAAACGAAGGCACATTTATACCGTAATAAGAGCTTTTGGGTTGAAATATGCATTTTTGCTATTGGAATATATAATTTTCACCGTCATCCGTGCTTCGAAACTTGTATTTTGAAGTTCTTGTGAATAACATCTTCTTTTCATAAATACTCGTTATTTTAATGCAAGCTGTACTCATGTTTGGAAAAGAATCGCGAATTGGGTATGAGTCTGATTCCCTTAAGAATGGATTGATGGAACAAGGAAGCAAAACGCCTGTCGTTGTCGTAGGGGAGGTCAAATTTACCCATTTTCTTACATAAATGAGTAAAAGCTTAGTGGAGGAAAGGTTCTTGTGCTTCTTCAACGTTTAAACGCGAGCTACTTCGCAGCTTTCGCAGAAAATACCTATTTTTCGGAAACTTCTTGAAGGACGAGTTTCAGAATCTAATTCATTCATTTGCCAATTGGTTTTCACTACCTCCAGATGAATCTCCTCAATATGCGACTTTATTCATCTAACATTCTGCATTCCATTTATAGCGGGTGCATCATCTTAGGGCTCAATCATCATTACACTTGTTCCTGTGCTGCTTCTGCTAGAAGTAATGAACGGGCCTAATACATTAATGCTTTTCAGTAGAGAGAAACCAACTTAGAGCTAAGCTATTATTTGACTTAAACCTGACGGTAGTTATGCTACGGATAACTGTTTCCGAGGTGATAGTTGTTCTTCGATCATTAGGGCGTTGCAGTTAGCTCAGATGTCACTCGGCTCATGCGAGTGCAATCCGCCCTCAGATCTATAAGGAAGAACCCGCTATGTACAGGAGCGCTGGTAAAGGAAGATACCATTTAAATGTAACTTCTTTCCTTTGAGCTTCCACGGTGCCTATTTAAGTCGAGCTTGAGAGAGTCTTCTAATGGAACCGCTGTAAGTCTGCATATCCCTGAAGCCGTTTTCTTTGAGTGAATGTTCTGTTGTTTTCTGTTCTATTTTCTAAAGCAATGGTCGCGTATGATTTTCTTCTCTGCGCTGCTGGTTTATTTTTTCGCGTTTACCGCAACGAGTGTTTGCCCGGTGAATGCTTTTGAGCCACAAAAATAATTTTCACTTTCCCAGTGTGAAGTAATGACTTGATTCTTTCTTATTTTTGTTGATGGTTGCGGAAGGGGGTGGGGACAAACATAGCTAAAGACCTTATCTTTGATACATGGGTGCGCATTTCCATCATACAGTACTGAGAATAGCTACTTGTCCGTGGCAATGACCGTGTTTTATCCAATGGCTGGTATTATTTCATCTCACGAAATAGCTTTTTTCTAAGCCATTATAATTTATCATCATGCACTGGATTCAGGAGGAAGTACGTCATGGTCACGGTTGTATTTCCGAATACTATCGAAGGCTTGATACCCCCTAATGGGACTTGGGATTCAATGATTTTACTGTGATATGATCATATGCTTGAATGCGCAATGCTAGTGTTCAATTGATATCGTTGTGTTCTAGCTCGAAGAGTTATAATTATTGGGGAGTATCGATGCTTTTGTATGAGGAAATGATTGGTGCCTTCGTCTTCATTGCCGTCGCTTTTCTTACGTAACGAAAATCTCATTTTTCTTGTAACAAAAAAGATATTCCCACAAATAGTCGCATTACCAATATTTAGCAATGCATTTACGTTTGAGAGATGTTATCAGTTTAACTCATACATCGTGCCACGAATGAAAATGCTCATTACGGATACTTGCATAACTCGTTCGCTAAGAATCTAATCGCGTGGGGTAGGGCGTTCGAGATTTATTTAAGTGAGAAGGGAGTAGCCTTAGGAGTGGTCGTCTCTACATGTCTTCCCGTTTTCCACCCCATTACGCGTGGTAAGGGCACTCTTGATTTTACGGAGGGGCTCTCTCTAGTGGCCGTTCGCGATTCACCAGTTGATGCGGCCTGGCGCGCAACAATGGTTGCCATTGTCGAAGTCCATACATTTTATGAATGAGTAATAAAAGGATGAACCGTTTTGCGTTCGCTGTTATTATGAATGCAGACTAAGCTATGAATCTGGGCGAGAATTTTAAGCTCCCGTGCGCCCATGTTTCTAAGACTTCCCGGTGGAAGTAGAAGCCCTTCAATCTCTCCTCACCCACCAGCTGTGCTCTTTACTCCAGAGTTTTTTGTGCTATCTTTTATACGTTTCTTTTTGATCAGCGAGAATGTGGCATTTAGTATCGCCAACATTATGCTGTGTGTTAGATGACAAAAATACTGATGTTCACAAAAAATAACTTCCTTTTAGGCAAACGTTGATTTTTATTGAAGGAATATCATTTTTAATCGATTTGTTTGTGTAGCATGGGTTGAACATCAATAGTACCCATCATCACCTTGATGATAAATATCTCTCAGGGCAGGGAACTGTGCTGTGGATGTGATTTTGGGGACAATGGGGGTAATCTCCTTCCTTCAATCCTCTTTTTAACCTAAAAAATACTTCTGGAACAAAAGAAAGTTACCTTGAGTGTGCCAAATTTGATTTGGCATTTCAGGCCTGGTGGAATTTTATGTTCCCAGGTATTAAGTTTTTTTAATTTTACTGTCCTTTATGCGTGGAATCTTTCTCAATATTATTGCGTATGCATTATAGTATAGCTATCATAAACATATAATTTTTATAACTTTTATTGAATGCAATAAATTAAAAAGTTAAAATGTAGGGGAGGAATCAATGGGTTCTAATGGTTGGTTTATTTGGACCCACTTTTTGATGGAATAATGTTGTATATCCTAGGCCTCAGATGCTTTGTACTCATAGTGCATAGGTTTGATGGCTAACCTGGTCAGATATTATTATAGGATTCATTTTGAAGTGGACTACATGTTAAATATGCCCAGAAGTATTTTTCTGTACTTGTTGATATTAAACATGACCTTTCCTTATTATTCAAAAGTATCTTAAATATTTTGTTTAGAAAGTAGTTCATAGTGAAATCAGTTGTGACTTGAATTAGTGCTTTCAAATTATTCCATCGATGAAGTTTAATTTTATGGTAGTAAAATATTATTGTTATGACTTCCCAATTATGATAAAAGTTATGTAATCTTTCCAGCACTCATATGGCAAATCATTTCAATTTTTACTTGTTCCCCATGAATGTATGATTCAAAGAATAAACAAGAATTTTGGAAGATATGGCAACCCCTAGCTTTAGATGCTGCCAGGAAGTTTCTCTTTTTTGCATATGGAGACTTGATCAATGTTAAAACTTTGTTTTCTGGAACGTAGGCACCGTAAAACCTTTGATATTGACCAAATCTCCAGATTAAAAAAAAAATTACCAAGTGGTCAGATAATAATGTATTTCATCTTGGAAATGTTTAGGTTTTAATCATGATTGTATAGGCTGAGCCATGATATTGAACAACTGTTGATAGCTGAGGTATTGTCATGTCCTCACTGGTTTAATGTAGTTGCTTAGTTATTTATATAGGCTTTCTAGTGAGAAGTACTAATTGCTTTTGCTCTTTTCTGTTCTAGTGGATGAATGTTCCAGATGGCTCTTTCATGTAATTGATTCCTCCTGCCAGTTTTATGGATTGTTGCAGTGATGAGCCAAAACGTGCAGAATTCTGCTCTGACCCAGGTTAGTCTCAAAATAATGGTACCTAAATTTAAGCATGCTGTCAAGCATTTTAGGTTATTCACCTTTTGAAGTGTTGATGAAATTCAAATTGGTGAAGCGTGTATAGTTTTTTAAATAGTAGAATGTATGCTTTAAATGTATCCTGTTGTTCTTATTTTGTACTTTATTCCACTCCAGCACATCCACTCATTGCTACTCCAGAAGTCTTTTAGGAATGTTATTGACATCCAGTTTAATTCCTCACAATAACAGTGCAGTGCCAACTTTGTTGGACCATCAGTCTGTGAAGTAATTCAGTAAATCCCACTTCCCTTTTGTTATTCTGTGATTAGCTGAATGAATATATGTCAGTTCTAAGTTTTTCTCCACCATTCTCCCATCACATCTTCCAAAAATGTACATGGAGGCGTTTTACTCAGAAGTAGTGAATTTTTGTAATATTCATACTTCTCAAATAAATTAATAATGGTACCATATTAATTATTAATGATTCCATATGGCTTTGATGATTTCTTTTGGAGGTTAAAGATGTGAGTTTTTTCTCTTCAACTAGCTTCTTTCTTTAATTAAGAAGTATGATATCAAAATGTCATCCAAATGAAATTTGTCTTTTGGAGTTGAGTGAGTTTATCATATATTATTTTCTGAGTATTGTTAGGATGATAGCATTTCAAGAGTGTGGCCGTCTTGCTGAGAGCATATGTTTTACTAATATTGTAATAACCCATCTGGGATACTGTATGAAATTGCATCTGTGCTTCAGCATGTTCTCTGTTATGCCACCGTCTGTGCTATCCAGCTAATAATGGATAGGATTAGTGAATGAAAATCAGGGATTGGTTGTTAAAGCCTTATGTTAATGGTGTTTCCTTGTCTTGTTATTTTTCTTCTTGAATCCTATTATTTCATCCTAATGGCTTATTAATTTTTTGATAATTAGTGTTATTGCCAAAATTATGAGGTGGTTAGTCAAATGTTGTTTTTATAGTTTTTTTTAAATTTTTTACTTTTCCTGATTATCATTGCTACAGAGAGATGTTTAAGTGATGCGTAAGGAAAAATTGGAATAATGGAATTCTGAAGGGAATTGGAGTGTCCTACAATGACCGAAGAATTGTCTACAGTCTGCGTAAAAACCAGGTAGCTGTGATTAAATCTGGACCCAGCTGTGAAGAGACAAGAATAAGGAAAGGAGTGAGACAAGGCTGTGTACTGTATCCCGTAATTTTTAATGTTTACATCGAGAGAGCCATCAATGAAATCAAAGAGAAGTCTTCTGGAGTGACTATCCATGGAGAAAAAATAAGCATTCTGCGATTCGCTAATGACATAGTACTCATAGCAGAGACAAAGAGGGATCTGAACAAGATTCTAGTAACCATGGAAAGGGCAATGGCCAGATATCAGCTGAAGATAAATAAGAAGAAGACTAAGATTTTGGTGTGCAGCAAGGAAGAAGAGGCCAAAACCAATGTCAAACCAGGAAAACAAAAGCTGGAAGAGGTGAAAGAGTTCTGTTACCTTGGAAGCCGAGTAATGAACGGTGGACGAAGCAAGAAAGAATTAGTTAGTAGAATAGCCCAGGCAAAGAGGGCATTCTATCAAAAGAAGAATCTACTTACCGCTGGAAATACAAGCGTAGAAGTAAGTAAAAAATTCATCAGAATATACATCTGGAGCGTGTTTCTTTTTGGCAGCGAGGCATGGACAATGACACCAGCGGAAAAGAAAAGGGGGGAAGTATTCAATGTGTGGTGCTACAGAAGAATGATGAAGATTAAATGGATCGACCGTGTAAGTAACGAGGAGGTCCTAAGAAGAATGGAAGAAAAGAGGTCTGCTGACAACTCTAAAAAGAAGAAGGGACAACATAATTGGCCATATCTTGAGACACGATGGCCTGATGAAGACAATTGTCGAGGGAAAAGTGAACGGGAAGATTGGAAAAGGCAAGCCTCGTATGAGATACATGAAACAGGTAGTGACGGATGTAAAAGAGAAGAATTACGTCACAATGAAAAGGTTGGCCGATAGAAGAATTGAGTGGAAAGCTGCCTCAAACCAATCCTAGGATTCTTGACAAATGATGATGATAGTGTATTTTTTATTTTTCCTGGGTATTATTGCTTTAGAGAGCTGTTTAAGTGATGCTTAGGGTAAAAATCGGAATCATTAAAATTAAATTTCGAAAGGCGAAGAAATCAGTGCTGTTACCCTAAAGCATATTTATTTGTTTGTAATTTTACATCAATGGTGCTAGATATTTCATTGAAGGATTGATATGTCATGAAGGCTAAGGCTTAAGATGTGTTTGCAACTATTGGCTCTGCAATTCATTAGCATGTGATATTAAGATCTTCCAAAGCATTACCTTGAGTACATCCTACAAGCTGCTGTATCCTTGAATCTTATAATCTTGGAATAATTTGGCTTCGCCATTGCTTGGCTGGTGAAGACTCAGGTTTAAAGATTAGCTATTAGTGCATATATGCTGGCCAAAGTTTCTGTCATGATCCACATCATATTTTTTTAAAATTTGTATGACATTGAGCACTCAATATTTTATTATATGTAATATTATTTTAGATGTTTTTGCTCATGATTTTTATCTTTTACTGCAGAGGTTCCAGCCAGTTACAATCGTGGGTCATTTTCAGGACCCTGGCTGGTTTCCTGTAAAGCAGACAGTCATGAAGGAAGTCCAGGAAAACGACAAAATATCATCACCAATTTACCTCCAGAAAAGGGCAGAAGTCAAGCTAAATGCTATGCCGTAAGTTGTCAGTTCTTATGCCATTGGATTTCATTATTGCCACTATTTAAATGGAAATGGATACATATTGTCAGATATTGGTATAGCTCTAGTGATAGATAAATATCTAAAGTGATATTTATTTGAAAATGAAATCATGACTCATAATTTTATGATAAGCTTATTTTAATTGAATCATATTAATTTTTTTTGGGCTGAAGTACTTCTATGCTTTAATTTGAATTTGGTGGTACATTTTTCCTTTTCAATTCAAAACAGCATGTTTTTGGTTTTAGCAAGTTTGTGGGCATTGTGCAGTTGATGGGAGTGAGGAAGGAAAAACGCTTTGAATGGAAAAAGTCTTGTTTATGGTCATATATCATTTGAGTAGATTTAATACCTTCTATTGATAAACCATTTTATTATTGTGAAAATAAGTTTAATGCCATATTTTTTATTATTACATACTGTTTTTCCTTCAAGTGTTATGGGAAAAAACTGTCATAAAAGTACTCAGAATACATATTGAAATTTTTGAGCCAGTTACCGTACTTACACATTTTTTGTAGGTACATAATGTTTGTCCTTTCTATGGCCTTGTAATCCTAAACTTCCGTAACAATGATATCTGTACATTTAATACAGGAAGTTTTTAAAGTGTCCCTAATGAAACAAGAACTGCCAAAATCTGTAAATATTTGGGAGCCTTCATAGACTATTTGTATCAGTTTTCTTATTAAGCTAATAATGCTCAAAGAATTAAATTGGGTTTTTTTGCTTTCAGATGGTTTCATGGCAAGATATCTCGTGAAAGAGCTGAGCAACTGCTGTCCCCTAAAGAAGATGGGTTATTCTTAGTGAGAGAGTCCACCAATTTCCCTGGAGATTATACGTTATGTGTTTGCTATCAGGGAAAAGTTGAGCACTACAGAGTAAAGTACAAAGATAATCAGCTCACCATTGATGACGAAGAGTTTTTTGAAAACTTGGCACAACTCGTTGAGGTGATTATTTCATTCTTTGTTGGTCTTATTCATTTAGTGTGTTGTGTTCAACAAAGCAGTAATGCCTAAGCTGAGTTTACTAATGTGCTATTTTCTCTTTACCTCTCAGAGGTATGATTTCTCTGTTCATATCTAAATACCCAATGATCCGATCATCATTGCCATAGTTTGTGTCGTATTAATTCCATTTTGGTAGCATGTTACATTGTTTTTTCATACTGTGGGAATATATTAAAGTAGAAACTTCTCGAAAAGTGTTAACCTTTTTGAGTCTTCGATAGACTTTTGAAATGAATTTATATGCTGGATACTTATAAATATGTATTTGATTATTGAAATGTTGTCCCTGGCATCTGTTATATGTAAATTTCAGTTAACTTTTTCCACTTGGGTGTTGAGTGATACTCGACACAGCATAGCCCACTACCAAGTTGCTTGTCGAGTGTCACTCGACATACGACACATGAAATTCAGGGGCATTTAAAAATTAAATTCCGATTGGAGTACTGGTATAGAGGGTAAAAAAAATCCAAGTTCAAAGGGTTAAACCTTTTTTTGTTAGATAAATTAGTCACAGTTAATGGGGTAGTTGAAGTTCTATTTATAGAATATGTAATGATATTTAGTATGTTTATCATTAGATAATGAAATTCACCTGGATGCCTATGTTGGTTACTGCTGGATAAATTTATATAGGTCTGGAAACTAGGAATGGAAGTATTTGATTATTAATGTTCCAATTCTTCTGATGTTGATGCTGCAAATTATCCTATCTGATAGTATAGTGAAACCTAATGAGGGTGTGATTTTTTCAGAAAGCTTCTGGGCTTTCGTTCCTCTTCAGGATATACACATTGTATTGAAATTATCAGAAGCTAAGAGCATTTCACACTCCCTTGTATCCTGCATTACTTGATGTCATTTATCATATTTTTTGGTGTGTATGAAGCATCCTAGCTTTGGTAGCATCCTGGCTGTGGTAGTTGATGAGGTAAAGGAAAATAAATATAATTGGTGTGGATTTCATAGAGAAGATATTTGGAGTGGCTGTCTATAAAACTCATTGTTAGTTGACTTGAGGGTAAGTCAGGTGGTGATATTAACCATTTAAAGTGATAGAGAATTTCTTAGGGTAAAATGGATCTTAAAGACAAGAAAATATGGCTTTGCGTATTGAATTGTTCAGATGTTAAGTTAAATAAATGTATTTTTCGTGCTGCATAATACAGTGTCCCTACTCATGGAGTATGCCTTTTCAAGGTGGAACAGGGGCATTTGTGTTTCCGTGACTACTAGATGTGCATGGTAGGAGCATTGAAAGTTTCTCCTGGTAGGGCCACCCTTGCCAGATAAGTCGAAAGGATGGTCTTTCAAGAGATGGTGCCACATTAAATACACTTTTGAGGCAGGCAAACCACCTCAATTAAAAATTCCCATGATTATTATGATGGATGGACAATTGAAATATGAATTCAAGCAATTACAGGACCCAGTCCCAAATGAATGGGGTGGATGTCATGCCTGATAGTGGGGAAGGCAAGGTCCTGGCGATTGTCATTGCATGAAGCCCTTGAAGAGAAGAGAGACAACTATAGGAAAGAAGAAGATAAAACTGAGCAACAATTAGAATAGGAACATGGAACATCAGAGCAATGCTAAGGGAAGGGAAGATACTAAACATAAAGCAGAAAATGGATAGAGAAAATTTATATTTGTGAGGATTGAGGAAAAATAGATGGAAGGACCAAGGAGACTTCTGGAATGAAAATTATTGAGTGAAGTCGTGGCCGGCATGCGTCATGCCTTCACTCAAAAATTTCATTATCTCTTTCTTATATGAAATATTACCTCTGGCAAACTTTTTTAATTTGTAGAAGAGGGTTGTGTCTACAACATATAAAAAAATGAGCAAAATCAAAGTAATAGGCACATCATCAAAAATCGATTTGAAACTTTAAAATTGTTATAAACTTTATAAAATTGTTTATATTTCACAATATAATCCCGTATTATATTTGTCCAATTCAAGGCTTTTAGAATAAGCTCTTACGTATGTCTGTAGCTCAAATTGTCTCTGAGATATACTGTAAAAAGTGTAGTAACTTTTGCAAAATTCGAATTTTGCAACGTTGCAATATTTCGGAAACAGATGGGTTTTTTGCAAAATGACTTTAGGGTTTTTATTTTTTTACCAAATGAGCTGTTATGCCAAATTTGGCTGGAATGACCCAAATATATGTAGGTTTTTAACTAAGGGAAATTGATTTTCCACTAATGAAACCTTAAATTGCAACGTTGCAATATTTCGGAAACAGATGTGTTTTTTGCAAAATGACTTTAGGGTTTTTATTTTTTTACCAAATGAGCTGTTATGCCAAATTTGGCATGGAATGACCCAAATATATGTAGGTTTTTAACTAAGGGAAATTGATTTTCCACTAATGAAACCTTAAAAATTCTTAGAAACATGTTGAGCTATTTGTTATAAACCTGTTGTTATTTGATTTTCTGGTGCTTGGATGATAAAATTTACCTTCTATTCAATTCAGTAAAATAGGCATCTGAAAGTGTCTGAATTCACTTTCATCTATAGTTCTAATTACCCAGGTTTTGTATCTTTGAAACCCTGACTTCTCTATTCTTTTTCTTCTCTATATGAACTCTTCTGCGGTTCTGTTTTATTTAACGAGAGGAAGATAAGTTAGTCTATTTAAGTGTTTTCTGCTTTATGTATCTATATTCGATTTCATGATAACCTTATATACTATTATATGGTTGATTTATGTAGTTATAACCAAAATCTGAGCCCATAAATATACACTAATTCTTATAGTCATGTGCTCTATGCTTAATGTGAAAATTTATGTAAATAATACCCATTTGATTTAGAAAAGTAAATTATATCACTATTATATAGATAAGAACTAAAATGTTTTCCCTCATATTTATGATTTTTCCTCCATTTCAGCACTATGAACAAGATGCTGATGGTCTGTGCACGCAGTTAACAAAATGTTTACCAAAGAAAGGGAAACAGGAGTTTTGTGTTAATACCAAAGCATTTGAAGAAGCAGGATGGGTTATACAAGAGCATGAAGTGGAGGTATGAATTAAATTGGTCTGCTATGTTTGCTAGATTTTTATGAGTCTCTTCATTATATTTCTGTGTATGTTTGCTCTGAAACATCAGAATCACAGAAGTTGTTCAAAATTAACTATTTTTAAGGGATGCAAGGTTAAATTTTTTTCTCTCTTGGCCATGCAATTGGATGACTCTCTCTAAGAATGCTGGCCTTGAATGTCATTTTTCAATTTTTTTACTGTGGTTAAATGTTGGATAAAAATATGTTTTTGGTATGAGTGGAAATATTTGTCTGTTTTCTGTTGATTGAAGTACTGCATTTTAATTGGCAAAAAGTTCATGATATTTCATGTTTTCTAATATTTTATGCTTTTTGGAAATAGAATTTTTTTTGTTATATTTATTCAGTGAATCATCCCAATTTATGAAGAGCAAATACATGCAGTTTAGCAACATGGGATATAAAAGAAATAATTCTTATTCCTTGTAAAACTTTGAACATAAATATTTGGTTTGTAATTTTTCTATGAATGATATTATCTGAAGCAAGGCTGTTTGCAAAGTGCACATCAACCCTCTAGTTTCAGTGACAGGGCTGAAAAACTGATGCATTCTCCATCTTATGACTTTTTCATAAATTAGAAGGACTAAGCTAGGCTTCAGAGTAATGCTTGAGCCATCAATTAAAAGCCTGGTTTGAAAACAAGTACTGTATTCACCTGAGTCTAAAATGACCCTGAATCTAAGATGAACCTTCCTTTGGAGTACTCTAGAAAACAAAATAACAAAGTTCAACATTATAATTGTAATAATTATGTGTTTTGTTAATATTAGAGATGTGCGAATACTATCTGTAAATACTAGAAATTATTTGATACTCTAAGATCTTGAATGATTATGCTGTAAGTAAAAGTTAGAATGTTGTACCATACACTTTTGGGTGCCCATACACTGTTGGGTGCCCACACAGCTCTACAGTTGAACCTCTTTTTTACGAGCCTCTAATATACGAAATGACACCAATTTATGAATCATTCCACCAGTCCTGATCTTTGTATTTAAAAAACCATGTAAAATGACCTCCGTTTTACGAAACCTCCATTTTAGTGATTTACAAAGTGAGAGGCCGGTCCCTAGGAGAGACTGACCACTGTTTTACGAAGTTTTTGAAATGATTTTGTAGCACTGAACTCAGTACAATGGAATAATGATTGCTGCATACCGCAACAGGAGTAGCTGAAGCCAGATCAGTCATGTTGAGAGGGCCCTAGTATTTTATATGGGAAAATGTGGAAAAATCGAATGTGAGCATAGCTTTTTTGACGTGCTTAAACTGTAGCAAAATTCCCAGAGACTGATAATCGAAATCGCAATTCAATCTTAATTATATGATCCTGGAAAAAATGTTCAAAGACACCTGGCATGACATCTACTCCTCATAAACAATGCCTTAGTTCATAAAATGAGTTGACTAATACTTGGTAATTTCTATTCCTTTTCTATCATTTTGTGTATTGTGAATCCCTAACTCGTCGTCACAAAGGATCCATATTTTCTCTGGAATTATTTAAAATTAGCTTTAAGATAGCTGCCGCAACCCCAACTCAGAACTTTGTTCAGCCTTTCACTTGAAAGTAGCATTCCCTTAGGAAGTTCGTCGCTGCAGCTGTTGTAGAACATAGTGTCCTTAAAGAATACTAATTTTGTAACAATAAATTACTTATATTCAAATCTTGATGCATTTTGAGTATTTAATTTTTCATTAGAAGTATTTTACATCGTTAGGTAAGAATGTGCAATTGCGACCTTTAGCTTTGTGTACCCTCGAGTAAATAGTTCTTGCAAATCACCACTACATGTCAGCACTGTATAATGCACATTAAAGAAGAGGGAATTTCAAATTACAGCAAAACCCCTCTTTTACACTTTTGAGGGGAACTAGAGAAAAAAGTGTAAATCGCGGGAAAGTGTAATTTGAGGGTATGCAATTTTATATGAAAGTTATGCCTGAAAGAATAACTCCTTGCTTCTTGATTTTGCCTGCCTAATTCTTGCTTTCATTGAATGACAAGTTTAAAATTGAAATATAGTTCCAACAAAACCTCTTTAATAATGCCAAAATCTCTTATTTGAAATGCATGGGGACATGGGGAGATATATTAACTAGATTACATATGGTTGGGCCAAGATTAGGAAGAGTGTGAAAAAATTGTAGTTGCAAATTGGAGAGAATATCAGGAATTAGTTTACAGGTGTATGAGGGAAGATGCAGAACAGCAAGCAGTTGAGAAAGGATGGAGGGGGGGGGTTGGTGTAGTAGACACTAGAGTGGTCAAGACACTGTTCATTACTGTTAAGTCAGGAGAGCTGCTGATAGAACTTAACGAGATTCAGCATAGGGCTAAGGAAAATGTGAAAAGAACTGCATGGCATTAATGATAGACAAGGGAACTTGGGAATAGAAGAGGAGAATGACATTGATAAGGATGAACTGAGGCCAGGAGTCTTGATCCAACCATGCTAGTAAGTTAGGGTAAATATTATGAGAAAAGAAGGTGTGGAGACTATAGTGATATTCTTCTTTCAAAGCTACTTAAGAATCGAGCTAGAGAAGAATGAGATGATTTTACGGGTGTGTTCATAGGATATATGAGGATGAAATTTGGCTGGAGGATTTTTTAAAATCTGTATTAATGCCTCCAAAAAAGAAAGACAAGACCGCAAATGCTGAAAAGCATACACTTCTTAAATAAATGAAAAATTTCATCACCAATACGATAGCATCAGCCATCCCGCGAGTTATGCAACCTGAACAACAATCGCGAGAAAAACGACGTACGTGTACTGTAATCCCTCGCGGCATTACAATTGCACAGATGAGCGAGGTCACGATAAATGGTGGTATATCTGGGCAAATTTTATTTCTCTTTCATAGTGGTAACTTACGGCATGAGTTTCTACTTTGTCTTTCACGGAGCGTTGAGTCCAACCACTAGTTATGCAACCAGGACGACAATCACGGCAAAATCGTCTCGTAAAACGTAAATGGCGAACCATTCAAAAATTTGCTAGCGTGAATGCAGGGAAGACGTTACATTGCGGATATATGGACATTATTAGGACATGAAGAAACAGTCGTTAATTGCGGGAAAACGTAAATTGCGGGGACGTAAAAGCGAGGTTTTACTGTAACTTGAGTAAAGTTATAAAAATTGACTTTCATCAGCTTCAAAATATTATTGAAGGTATTTCAAACGATATGCTTTCTTCAAAAAAGGCATTTCCTGGTCTTTTCACTGAAATATACTGGTCAGTTGGAACTTTGTTTTGAAATTTCCTAGTTAGAATGCATCATTGGCTTTCCCATGTTAAAATGGCCTCTTTAAACACAAATCAACGAGCACTAAATATACCCCTTTCGCTAATTTATCCATAACTGCATATGCTTAAAATACTCCGTGGGATGACCTAATTCACTTATTCCCCTTATTATGAAATCTACCAACTTGAAGCTACAAGAACTTAATTTAGTTGCAGCAGCCAATTTCATACCATTATAAATTTGTAGAAAAATATTTAAGAGTTTTTTTTTGGAATTCATGGCTGTGAGTTTCATTCGCTTTGACTAAAGTGAGTCTCCTAGCCTTAGGAATGACGCCTATGCTATACAGCGAATCAATACAATTGAGGTCTAATATTTAATTCCTTTCAATTTGTTGTAGATACACTGCACACTGAGAATTTCACGTAATATCTGTTGTTTTTTCCCTGAATGAGCAGATGACTATTATTTTTTATATAAATTAGTTTGATTTAAACCCTGACATAACTATTTGACAAGTTTAGCACAGTATAGTGTTTAATTGCATTGCAAGTATACTCGCATTACTGTTGCATTACCCGTGAGTTTTAGTAGACGTACATTTGTTGCAGATCAAGCCTCTTATGTGCATGATGTGCCTCCATGGACATTGCTCCATGCTGTGCGAGGTGTTGCCAGAGTATGGGACAGAGTCACCGTAAAAACTATTTCCAACTGCTGGAGATCAGCTGGTTTTTGTGACACATCATTTCCGGAGACAGAGGAGTTAGTGGAAGATAACCTCCAATTTACAAACCCTCTGATTTACAAAGCTCAAATTTTTGGGTCCCTTCAACTTCGTAAAATAGAGGTTCTACTGTATATACTTGCACTATGTAGGGAAAACTGAATCAAATAAGGGTATTTCTAGGAGCAGATATTTTTGCATTACAAATGGTTTATCTATTCAATCCCTTAATATTGATGGTAGAGCTTTGTTCAAAGTTGTCAAATACCCAGTAAAACAGGTGGAATTCATTTCAAAGTCTACATGTTGGGAGGAAGCAACAAATTAAAATGAAGTAAAAGCAATTAATAAAAAAATTAGTTGACCATGAACTCATGCCGCTGGGTAGGTTGCAAAGCCGTGAATGGTTGAGCTTACCTGTAGCAGGATTCCCAGATAATGGTGAGATCCCCACAGTGTTGGGTCACAAACGGTTGGAGCTGTGGGTGATTGTATACGTGCTAGAACTTTCTCAACAGATGCCGTATGAAATTGGTCCTTATGGAGAGGAAGGGTCATTTGGTACTCAGATCAGTGGACATTTATGGGAGCAAATTCGGCTGTCTTGAAATCGTTAATACTGTTGAACTGCGGTCGTACAAGTATGGCTTATTGGGAGACCCCCGCCATTACGAGAGATCAACCTTTGGCGGGGGCCAACCTTTTGATGTTGGCCCCCACCATTGCGAGAGTTTCCATCACCGGCAAACAAACACCAAAAGTGGCCAACATCTGCCATAGCTTGCAATCTGTTAGCAATGCAATTAATATGAAGTGTTATGTATCAACTGCACGTTATAAAACACCAGCCAATTAATTTATTGTTAATATTAGTGGAAATCCTGGAATGGGATGAATATGGTAAGTAAAGAGACGAGGCATCAATTAACGTCTTGTGCATTTTTTGGTAGATATCAAAGGGTGTCAATAGGTGTCCGCTGCAGTGAAAGTGTTAAAGATTTTTTTTATTAATTAAATTAAATTAAATTAAAGATAAAATGGTGAATTTGCTATTATCTCTGTTAGTTAAAGAACTAATGAATGCCCTAACCCGCTGGACCTAAATCTTTCATTTTGAGGGGATTAGGTCAGTGTGGTGGTATTGTTGTATATATATAATTGGAATTAAAGGTGGAAGCTAATTTTTTTCATTTTTTTGTTTCAGCTCAAAGAGTCAATAGGGAAAGGAGAATTTGGGGATGTTATGCTAGGGTTACTTAGGGGAGAGAAGGTGGCGGTAAAGATGCTTAAAGATTCTAGTGAAGCTGCTCAGAAGTTCTTAGCGGAAGCATCACTAATGACGTAAGTTTATTCTGATATTATTTTAAAAAAATGAGATTGCTCCACTGTGTTGGTTAACTAATGTGTTAAACTGTGTCTCTCATTTTTGTTTTGTTATTACTGCCTTGCATTGGGAAAGGGCGTAGCCACATTGAAATACTGCTTCCCTTTAGATCACTGAAGTTAAAAAACATTGGGCCCAGATGGAGGTTAGATAAGTGACCCTCCTCTATACCTCTACTGCTGTGCTCCTATCCCCTGTTTGCAAGTGGTGGGCTGGTTAAATGTGGGTTAGCACAATGGATTGAAAGATGTCTAAGTGCCAGGGGTGCTCCAGAATTCCCCAACCCAATCCTCCAATTTACATTTACTGCCCTATGTTAAAAGAAAGTCTGTTATACCTCTCAGAACTACCCAAGGTTTTCTTCCTTTTGCTGAACCAAAGGTTGGTTCAGTATGTTTTTGTTTGTTTTATGTATTTAATGAATTTGTTAGCTTCATAAACATAAGTAGTTTTAAATATTGGTAGGCATGTTGACTACCTGATATTTGCTATATCTGCATCCTTCTTAAACAAACCATAGTTGCTTCCTAACCAATCCATTGTTTGTACTTTAAATAATCATCATGCCACAACACCTCTTCTTTTCCTTATGGGTTGATGTTGATTATGAGAATTCTTCTCTTTATTGTCCTCTTAAACATTTTTTACCTTTCAAAATGTTTTTCATCCACTTCTCTTACTTTTTTAATTTTTCCAACCAGCCTCTTTTCTTTCCTGCCTTGTTCAACAAATTTTCTGCTGATAAAAGTTTTTTATCTTTGCTGCAGAGTATCAGCTCTGAGCTTAGCTGCCTTAAATAGTGGCAACTGAAAGCAATTGTATTACCCCACTCCCTGCATAAAACAAGCATAATTCCAATTAGATTGATTGGAATTGGAGTGCCAATTGGAACAAAAGGGAATGGTTCTTCTAGCAAAGACATCAAAATATAAAAGTGAAATTCTGTAAACCTTTGTGTGGACTGTGATTAGTTTGGCACTACAATACTTGGTGTCAAATGGAATGATGATCTTTTGGCCACCCTTTTGGAAACATTGATGTGCTGTGTAGCACTGCAAGGAACATAACTTTCCTTTCCTCATCACCAATATATTTGATAGGCCATGAATTCTGTCCATGGTAATTGGGGCCTTTACTTGGAACAGAAATCCCTATTTTATTCACAAAATCGTTAGATGGAATTGAAAAATGAACTTCAGTAAAAAATTAAACTTATAATCACAGCCACTCAAATTAAAAATTAAAGTATGCAAAAGGTGACATCTACCAAATAAGAAGTATTAAAGATGCAAGATATTCCACAGAGAAAAAATCATTCGCCTTGACCGGGACTCGAACCCGGACCCCCTGATTTCCGGCCAGGTGCTCTACCAGTTGCACTACCAAGGTGTCCTCTTTCTCTGTGGAAATTCTAAAGGCTTTAAAGGAGCTAGATGTCTTTAAAGCCTTTAGAATTTCCACAGAGAAAGAGGACACTTTGGCAGCGCAACTGGTAGAGCACCTGGCCGGAAATCAGGGGGTCCGGGTTCGAGTCCCGGGCAAGGTGAATGATTTTTCTCTGTGGAATATCTTACATTCGTGCATCTCAGCGGGTAACTCCGTTAAAGTTTTCGCGGCCAGCTCGCAAGCTTTGAATTTGCATTAAAGATTTCTACATCATCCACCTCGCCATCCTTGAGTGTTTTGCAATGAAAACTGGAGAGGAAGTGGAGGTGGGTAAGGTAGATCTGCCTTAACACCTGCTGGGGCATCCTGTAAATAACCCAAAAAACACCAACAAAATTCACTCGGAACTTGTTAGATCGTACGTGAGATGTTTCTCGAGAGATCCACGAATCACTCGGTACTTTTCGTATACATTTTGGCATGAATAAAACTGTACTGAAGTTTAAATACTTTTCCACCCATTATGATGTAGTGCAAAATGCAATGCCTTTTAAAATACCCCACGTGGAGTCTCACAACCACCTGCATTGGCAGAATCAGCTGTGTATCCCCCATTTTCATTAAACGT
This sequence comes from Platycnemis pennipes, assembly GCA_933228895.1. Taxonomy (NCBI): domain Eukaryota; kingdom Metazoa; phylum Arthropoda; class Insecta; order Odonata; family Platycnemididae; genus Platycnemis; species Platycnemis pennipes. The sequence goes on along the minus strand of OW121856.1, from coordinate 71,180,500 downwards.
AGGAGCTGTGTAATCTCAGTTGTGATGGAGCAAAGGAATGGCATATGAGACTTTCGCATGCCCACTCAACCAAAAGTGTTAAAAACATCAATTTTTTGCAAAAAAATCATCAGTTAACCAACAAGAGAATATGAATAACCATGTTTTTCCCTTTTACTCCACTCTACCTCTCACAGCTATTCCATAACAAACCCTCATCACACATTTATGGTTAATTTTTTTGGTGAAAAAGTGTTCTTTATTTCTGTTTCTCATGATGGAGAAATCCCACCTATTAATTTGATACCTAGAATATAAAGTTGACGGTGTCTGGCTTGACTACGTGGAATTCCTTCATGATGAGGTTAAGGAAACAATACACTTCCACAAAATATATTTATTTACTCACGACCATGGTTTCGATGCATAGCATCATCTTCAGGTGAAGATGATGATACCTGAAGATGATGCTATGCATCGAAATCATGGTCGTGAGTATATAAATATATTTTGTGGAAGTGCATTGTTTCCTTAACCTCATCACCTAGAATATAGTTACCGGTGTACCAGTAGAGGTTACACCCTAAGTGTTGGAAATAATTGTGTATAATTCACAGTTAAGTATGGCATTTTACTCATTCTGTGATATTTTTGGATTAAAAATCCATTTAAACCACCTATTTTCGCTGGCCTGGGTGTTTTTACTCATGATAAGGATTGTATGTCTTACAAGAGGAGTGTCCGAGTATCGGGTCTAGGATTTTGACGAAATTTGCCAGGCAGGTAGTCCTTGATTAGTTATTTACGAATCACCCGCCATATAGGGTTATATATCCAGAAACTTCGTCAAAAAACGAGTTTGAAATATTTTATTGCTAATATAAAGCTTATAATTAGCCTTTTGTAATCAATGCAGTTTGGGTTAGGGGTAAAGTACTCGCTTCACAATGACTATGTCCCTGGTTAGAGTCTCTCTGTCCACAAATTTTTTTTCATTGCAGTTTCGTTGTACGACTGTCCTTGGTTTTACATATTTTTAATCTGTTTACCCGGGATGCATTTTAACTTTTTTACGTACTAATTACGTAATTTAAGCAAATTACGTAATTAGTACGTAAAATAGTTAATTACGTTATTTACCTAAATCACGTAATTAGTACGTGGCGGAAATAATTCCGCACGTCCTGTCGTTTATTGTGTACGAAATTAACGGAAGAGCGTTAATTGTAAGTATCTACCGATATGTTCGGGTGATTCTAACACGCTCCTGAAAATGTGCAATATATTAATTTTTCAAAATTATTTGTTACCGCTGGTATTTTATCAGTTTCCAAGCGACGTCCCCGGTTCGAAACTCTCTCCCACCCGAACATTCCCACCCGATGTAAAATAAAAATATATAGTAAAAATATGTAAAACCAAGGACAGTCGTACAACGAAACTGCAATGAAAAAAAATTTGTGGACAGAGAGACTCGAACCAGGGACATAGTCATTGTGAAGCGAGTACTTTACCCCTAACCTAAACTGCATTGATTACAAAAGGCTAATTATTAGATTTATATTAGCAATAAAATATTTCAAACTCGTTTTTTGACGAAGTTTCTGGATATATAACCCTATATGGCGGGTGATTCGTAAATAACTAATCAAGGACTACCTGCCTGGCAAATTTCGTCAAAATCCTAGACCCGATACTCGGACACTCCCCTTGTTAGATATATGATACTTTCGAGTTTAGTAGAATGGCAATACTGGTAATTTCTGCTGTAAATGTGAAATTGGATATTCAGTGATCTAAATAAAACTTTTTTCACATGGGCATTTGTAGAATATGCTCATTTGTTTTTTGAATTTAGGGCTCCGTAATGTTTTTTTCATCTATTAGCTTTATCATTCTTGCTTCAAAAGATCTTTTAAACTTGTTAATAGTTTATCTAAATTGAACACTTCACTACAAAGCTAACAGCTTTGTTTGTGAATTTTGAAAGTACTAATAACAATAAGTAAACTATTATCCATGTTATTAACATAATTTTTGCTATCTTTCAGGTCACTAAGACATAAAAACCTTGTGCAACTTCTGGGACTTGTATTTAATAACAAACATATTTATTTGGTAACGGAGTATATGAGTAAAGGAAGTTTGGTTGATTACCTTCGCTCAAGAGGGAGGCTACATGTGACCAAGAAAGACCAAATACATTTTGCATTGTAAGATTTACAGAATGTTTTGTGGTGTGATTTTGCCCATTCTAATGATTTGGGTGATAGAAAAGAAAATTTTTTTTTCAGTGACACATGTTCAGGAATGGAGTATCTGGAATCAAGGAAAGTTGTACACCGAGATCTTGCCGCTAGAAATGTACTTATTTCAGAAGAGGGTGTTGCTAAAGTTTCAGACTTTGGTTTAGCACGTGATGAAAATTTTACTTTAGAAGGAGGCAAACTTCCAATTAAGTGGACTGCTCCAGAAGCTCTCAAACATGGGGTAGGTGAAAGTAATTTGTGTTTAATTTATGTGTATTACATATGGAAAAGTGGTAATTAGGGCCAAGGATTAAATATTCGGAGGAAGTGATGAGGGATATAGTAGATACTATTTTAGTTTGAAGAGGTAGATGATTGATGAATTGAATATAGAGCTGTGTTAAACCAATTAGAATATATGGTCTGGGGAGCTATACTGAATGGTTAACTGACCACACTATAAGCCAAAATAGTAATTGTCGTCAGTTTTCGGCCAGTTGTGCATTGTTATTTTGGGTTAGAGCACAATTGGAATGGTTTAAAAGCTTTGTGCTATAAGCAAAAATAACTAAGCTCTATTGGTCAGAAATTGATGAGAGTTTCTATTTTGACTTATGGTACATTTTCTAGATTGTTCAGAATAGCAGATCAGGCATGGTAATAATAAGGAAATTAATTTTCAATTGATAACTGAAAATTCACACCACAATCTATCATTAGCCCAGATAAATTGTTAGTTATTTACTTAGGAGGGCAGTTCTATGTAGAATAGTAGTTATTTTATAAAACTTATGGTTTTTTTTTACTTATATAATTTTGCTTAGGTTGCATATCTGTCATTCTATGAGTTTATCTAGTCAGTGTTTCATTTTTAGCTACTGTAAAAAATGGATAGGTTCACACGTGTTACCTATGCATGGTTTGACCTTGTGCAAATACTTTTGGTTCTTTAGAGATTAGAATTCATTGATTGTGCCTTTAATCTTCAGTTAATTCACATCCTTCTTAAAATGCAATGTTCAAACTTTAGATTGAGAAACAAAATCTTAGGCATTGTCGTAATTAATTCAGGGAAAATCTCAGCTGTTATAATTCTTAGGTGTAAGTACTACTGCAAATTGAAATGAGTGAAATGTGAATGGCTGAAGTTAAATTAATCCATGAGCATGAGGGAATGTAGTGCCACAAAGTGTAGCTTGAGGTAATGGGGGCATTTACTCGGAACCGAAATCGCAATTTTGTACACGAAATCGTTAGATGGAAACGAAAAACGAATTTTAGTGGAAAAATTTATCTTCTAACCACAACCATTCACTCATAAATCAAAAATTAAAATAAGCAAAAGGTGGCGCCCACTGAAAATGCTGCTGTGATAACATTGACGTCATTTTCCTTCCGTCCTTGACTGCTTTCAGGGGAGGGGGAAGGGAGTGGAGGGGGGTTCTCGGAAGGTCTGCTCGCACAGATGCTGTTGAAATCGCTCCCATTGGCCGAGTCAGCTGTGTCCCCCCCCATTGCGATAAGGCGAAGTAGCTTCGCGGGCTCAGTTGTGATTGGACGAAGTAGATATACGTCAGAGGTTGACCACACCCACTTTTCCGAAAGGGTTAAAGACATCAGTTTTTCGCCGCTTATAACTCTGGAAATAATTGTCGGATCAGAAAACGGAAAAATACGGGTCCTTTTATTTGACAAACTCTATCAGATTCGGCAATAAAAAAATTTGGTAAACGACCCCATTGCTATAGGAAAGGGTGAATAGTGGGGATTGATAATGCAAAGCTTAATGTTTCTCACCTCAATAACATGCTGACATTTTATTTTGTGACAAATGATTTTGTGGAGACACTTAACTAACCTTATTGGAAATGCTGTGGTTTTTACAATCATTATGAAAATAAACTTAACTGTTAGAACAAATCCATTCTCCTGAATGGGTATCTTTCGGTAATTGATTTTCCTTTTGTGCATTATCATTAACAGCATACATGCTAATTCTTTTTCCATTGATAAATTCAGTCCAAAAGTTTCTATGTTAAGAAGCTACCATTCCAACTGATTTTTGGGTCCACTGCACGTTTTGTTATGCATTTTTATTGATTTATTTTACTGCTTATTTTATGAATTAGGCTTAGCTTGTTTTTTTGTGATTTTACACTAGAATGCTACTCAAGCCCTGTCAAATTGCCTGTCTCATGCCAGACTGGCATCAAAGTGCCAGTCAGCAAGATATTGTTGCCCATATGTCCAAGGAATGAGTATAAATTATGTATTCTGACATATACCTGTGCCTTTTTTAATTTTCTTGTTATCAAATGGATGTGGAAAACAACATGTAATATGTAAAGATCTGTGACTTCCTCCAATACTGTGTCATTAATTTCATATCCCATCAGAATCATTTGATAATTTCATTTCAATTATGAAACCAACTCTCACACTGAATGTCGGTCAGTTGATGAAACCATAAATGATTAAATGTACCCTAAATTCTCAAGGATAAAGTGCACATTATGCAAGGTTTTTTGAAAATTTTTGAAGTTATTTGATGCATCTTTTACATAAGGTGAATGAGTGCCTTATGCATAAGAATTACTAGGTAGGTACTTTATAAAAAATATCTTTAAGCATTCAGATATTAAATCAGTGAAATGATGATATTGTTGAAACTTATCAAAATTTCCTTCTTTGTGTTACAAGCCTAAATTTTTAAATAATTTCTGGTATAAACTAGGCACAATGCAATTCAAAAATTAAATGTAAATCTAATTTTAGGTCATCATTATTAAAATTAAAACTAATTCATATCGAAGGCCATATTTGAAGTTAATAGTTTACAAATGTATACGCAATTACCGACCTACTTTATTTTTAAATGCGATAACGAATTTCAAAACATTTTAGTAAGAAATAAAATATCACAAATTCTTCAAAAAAATTTATTCCTACTCGATTATGAACTCACAAATCCATCAAAATTTTCTGATTCACTACTACATTTAATATCGTAATCATCCAAGTTTTTGAACAATGAGTCTGGTAAATTTTCTTGAAGCAAAACAATGCTTTCATCAGATGATGAGTCTTATAACTCTCCATCCACCCCATCATTATAATGGGAATAAATTCCTGATACCCTGAAACCATTGAATATGCATTCACGGGTTACATCAACCCAAATTTCTACAATCCACTTTCAGATTTCAGCATAAGAAGCTCGCTGCATCCTTCCAGATTTCGTATAGGTGTGGAAACCATCAGCCATCCACTTTTCCCTTTTCCTCCGTATTTTTGATTTAAAGATATCTTTACGGAGTTGTACAGTGGCTGCAGCTTTTTTGTTAGACCTCCAGGAATGACTGCAACCTTGGAATGTTTTTTCAGTAAAGCTTTGGAATCATTTGCTATGTGTGGTCTTGCTGAATCCAATACATACAGCGATTTTGGATTAAAAAATGAGCCCTTCCTTTTGCACATACCTCAGTTAACCATGTTCTCAGCACATCGCAGTTCATCCACCCTTTTGGATTTACACACACAATAATTCCTTTAGGAAATTCCCCTTTGGGAATTGTTTTTCACCTAAATATCACCATTGGGGGAAGCTTTTCTCCATCGGCCATCACTGCTAGCACAAGAGTAAAGCAACATTTTTCAGATCCAGTGGTGCATATCTTTATTCCGTGAGTGCATTTAACATCAACTGTAAACTTTGTCAGCATGTCAAAACTCATAGGTACCTCATCCATGTTTCCGATCTGGATTGGTTCAATGCCATTCTTTGCCTGCCCAACAAATAAATTGAACTCTTTTACTTTCACTTGCCAATTTTCTAGTAAATTTTGTCCAGTAGAAGTAATTGCTCGCACTTTCAACCTATTTCGTTTCATAAAACGATAGCACCAGCAATTGCTGCGTTTAAAAGTGTCAATATTTTTCTCGCAAGCCATTTGCTTTGCTTTGCACTTTGTGACACAGTTTAAACACCTCTTACTTCACTCCTTTGCACACAGACCCAATCCTTCAATTCTTGCTCTGCAGTTTGGCCAGATCTGGCCAAATCAGAGAAAGTTGGCCAGATGATGATCTGGCCAACTTTCTCTGTGCTGTGTAAGAATTCCTTCTTTTTGGCATTTTTAAACAGGCTTATTATCCAAGAGTGGGACTAAAATGTGAAAAATAAGAGCATAATTTATATCGTATATAATAGGTTCATTAACTATGTATGTACAACAAAATAAAAAATTACGGAAATACAGTTACACCCCATGTGTCTTAAGATATGTGAAAATTACAATGGTAACACTGCATTAAATACGTGGTTTATTGAAAATAATTGTAAGTAGGTCAACATATCTTTAAAAATACCTCACCTACTTTATGTCACAGAGGAACAACACCGTACTTTTAGCACCTTTCCCAGTTGTCCACAACATTACAGCCTGGGTTGCCGGACGTCCCGGATTTTATGGGACAGTCCTGTATTTGTGCTAAATGTCTCGCGTCCCGCGCAAGGAAAGAAAAAGTTATTTTCAGTATATTTAATACTGGTAAAGGTATTTATTATTTATTAATAAACTGCCCTGTAATGTCGATAAAACTTCCGTAAAATCATTCTGAAAGGAAGTTCACTAGTGGTCGATTATGTCACACAATGATTTCCTCGACAGCACACGTGTCCCTTATTTTTTTTTCTGGAATCTGGCAACCCTGATTGCAGCCAGACTGCAACTCCTCACAAAATGAATGACAGATGCAGATTATGAGTTGTCCTTTTCTGTGAGTCATCTGTGAGCATGTGTCATCTCCTCATTCATTCCCTAAATTCCGATTCTCGGACTATTTACGCTCGATTTCTCTTGCCCCCTGCTATAGGTTAGAGGGGTGGGAATCAGACCGGTGGGTGAATAGGAACAAATTTCAAACAGTGCACCTTAATTCGAAATGGTGTTTCTGAGACTTACAGTGTTACATACAATGTATCCATCTCACCTTATCCAGCTGGGACACTCGAAATTTTGACTGCAATTTGTTTTTTGATGCACTGTTTTGTGTTGGCTTTCTACGCGAGGCAGGTGGGAAATTGGATCTTTTTAATACTTTGTATAGTTTTAACACATGGTGATAATGTAATTAATTCTCGGGTTTTGATTTCTTTCGTTACTGGAAGTGAAATTAATACAACAGCTACTACAATATGTTACTTTTTCATCCCTTGCGTAATTGCTGTGGATTTTCCCCTGCCAAATTGAAAAAATGCGAATTCCAGTGGTTCCGAGAATATGAATTTCAGTATTCAAGGTTCTGCTGTTGTCCTGTGTGTAATATATGAGTGCACGTTATACTTGGGAATTTAGGGTATATATGTATAGGCATGAATTTTTCAACTATTTCTGATTCCCTAGGGTGGACATTTTTATATATTGGAATGTAATGTATGCTGTTTTAAATGAATTCATTTCCATCTTAAAATTAGTACAGTTAGTAGTTGATTTTATCATGCTGTCAAGATTAAGAGTTTCTTTACGTTATGGTTTGAATAGTCTTTGCTGTACTAATTATGCCAATCTTTACAGAAATTTTCAAACAAATCTGACATGTGGAGTTTTGGGATTCTGCTTTGGGAGATATACTCCTTTGGGAGAGTGCCTTATCCAAGAATTGTAAGTTCAATCTTTTGATTTGTTTTATTTGGTAGCTTATTGGTTGACCGCTAGTTTGTTGTATCCTACAGGGTAGTTTCCTACTTGTTTTTATTGTCTTGATCAAATTTTTATAACCTCTGAAGTACTTATTTTAAGCCATTCTGTTTTAAAATGGTGTTTAATATTTCTTCAAGTAAAAAGTGAAAAATTTCAATGGTGCGAAAATGTGACAATTTGTGTTACTTCACCATTGTATCAAATGTCCTCCCCGTATGTCCTATGTATGTGCCTCTGCAATCATCACCGATTAGTTTATAGATGCCACTCTGTCTCATAATATCTATTTTGTTTTTGGTCGATCCAAGTATTTCTCTCAGCGTAGTTGTGTAAAAAACGGCTCTGATACAATTTTTGGAGAGAAACTTCTGGTTATTGAGTGATAATTCCCCATGGAATGGTTTCCATCACCACTTTTGTCTGTCGTTTTCACAATGTGTTTTTATGCACTATTTGGGTTTGTTTACGTCTTTAGAGAGAGTCAATTAGTCTCGTACGATAACCATTGTTAAATGAAACCTGTTTTATAATCATGAGTTCTCTTTGTTTATTAGTGTCTGACATGGGAATGTGGCATAGTCTCTGGAGCATGGATTTGAAAAGAGCTGATAATTTGTGCGAAGTGGTGTCTGGAAAGAGAATGAATTGGTTGGACTGGTCATTTTTTAAACAAGTTTAGAGTTTTCACTTATAGAGATTGTTAATCAAGGCAACGTCTTGCTACCCCTGTTTAGGTACTCAATATGCTGTGTCCTGCTGACAAAGTCTCATTTTCTAGGTAGTACTTATGCCGTGTAAAACCAGTATAGCCCCCTTTGTGCCATGGGCCAATGTGCATATTAGATTTTGCTCCTCTGGCAAAAAGTATCATGGGTGGATATATTGGCTCCTATGTTGACCAAATATAAAATATTAATAACAAAATGATACAGACCCTTTTGGCTACATTTGAGTTAACATATTTTTATTTTCAATGAATTCATAATTTTTTGTAAATTACAGGTCAAATGGATGTCTGTAAAATTAAATTTTCCAGGGTATTTTATTTCATGAAGTCCTACATTTTTGTTAAAATCCCTGTGGCCTTCCTGCCAGTGTAGCTTAACTTTGGTGGTACTCAAATGCTTGATGTCCTGTGGTGGTCTGTCATGAGTATCAAGTAACTGTTCTTTTTATATTTTTTCAGCCACTGTCTGATGTTGTGAAACATGTTGAAAAGGGATACAAAATGGAAGCTCCAGATGGATGCCCACCTGAGGTTTACGACATCATGAGAAAAGTATGTGAAAAAAATGCTCTTCCTCATGTTTTAGAGAAAATTAAAATAGGTATTTTCAAGAATATGTCATTCTTGATTTATAGAATGAATGTGTAAATATCATAATTCAATTACTAATAGGTGTGGGTTTGCTATTGTGGATTATTGGAACCATTTATTCAATGGAAACTGTCCCAACTGTCAGAAATAAGGAAAAGTATGTATAAATACTTAAGCAACATGTATGTAAACTGAGTAATAGTTCTCTAAAAAATTGGAAAAGCAATCTCTTCTGGACCAGTTGTCCTCAAGTTGTACTTTGACTGAATCATATTTAACTAACTAGCATTATTAGAAGTATTGTGAATTAGTTTTTTTGACACTTTTAAAGCTTTCATCAGGCAAGGGATGATATTCTATGATAAACAGTTTATTCAGTTTTAACTCCAGTATATGATTGTGTGCATAAATGAAGATAAATCTGTTTCCATGTAAGAATTCACTGGGATAGTGTCTTTGAAGAAAGACCAATGTAAAAAGAAAAAAAAATGTTTATTCAGAGTAGTATTCCAATTGTAATCTGCTAAATTTGAACATATGGAGGCAATAATATTACAATGTTTTAAAATGTAGGTGGAAAAAAATAATGAAAATGTATCCTAAACATGCATTGAAGTTTTATTATATGATGCTTACTGTCCATAATGCCTCTTTTGGTAATGGGAAAGCCCATAAACATTTTTGGAGGAATTTAGGCAGTGACAAGGAGACAGTACTTAAAGATTGTGGTTATAAGTAACAAGATTTTTGCTGCCAATGGTAATCAGGTTGGTAGTGTACTGACAAGTCAAAGGTTATTCATTTGAATGCTATGCTAGTCATGGGTGTTGTGTTAATCTTAGGATTGAGTTTGCTTAATTTGTGCCATGCGACCTTAGCTGTTGGAGTACCTTAGAGCCTGATTCCAAAACTAGTTAATTATGCCTCCTCCTCATCATCGTCATCATGAGAACAATCCTAAAATTGCTTTGACCCAGCCCTCAACCCTGCACTCAAATCTCCTATCAGCCAACCTCTTCGTACCGATAGCCTGACTCTTCTCTTTCACATGATTAACAACTTACTTTGTATATCTCAGTTGAGGTCATCCTTTTCCATTATTTCCACTTAATTTTCCCTCGATGATTGTCTTCATCAGGACATCATGCCTCTAGATGTGCATGATTAAGTTGTCCCAACTTCCTTTTAAAGCTCCCAGAATCATCTCTTTTCTTCCACTCTTCTTAGGACTTCTCCATTAATCTCTCGGTTGATCCATTTTATCTTCATTATCCTTCTGTAGCGCTACATTTTCAATACTTTCAGCCTTCACTTTTCTGTCTATCGTCCATACTTCACGGCCATAAAGAATCATGATCTAAGTGTAAGTTTAAATGAAATATTTTCTTACTTCCAAGCTTTTATTTTCAGCTGTGAGTAGATTGTTCTTTTGGTAGAAAGTCCTCTTTGCCTGGGCTATTCTGCTATTTACTTTGTGCTTCACCCGTCACTAATTAATTGACTTCCCAGACAGCAACACTTGCTCACCTCTTATAGCTTTTGCTTCTTGAGTTTACTACAAATTGGCCTTGGCATCTTCTCTTATACTGCATACCAGTCATCATCATCATCATCATCATCAGTCAACAATCCTAGGATTGGTTTGACACAGCCCTCCACTCGATTCTTCTATTGGCCAACCTCTTCATATTGACGTAACTCATCTCTTTTACATCCTTCACAACCTGTTCCATGTATCTCATACGAGACCTGCCTTTTCCATTCTTCCCATTCACTTTTCCCTCGATGATTATCTTCATCAGGCCATCGTGTCTTAAGATGTGGCCGATTAAGTTGTCCCATCTTCTTTTTAGGGTTTTCAGTATACATCTCTTTTCTCCCACTCTTCTTAAGACTTCATCGTTTGTCACTTGGTCAATCCATTTTATATTCATCATTCTTTGGCCTGCTCCTACTTGTGCCTTTGTTAAGTGCTAGATTTTTCTGAACTTGCCATAGGTTTTGACTTGTTGCAATTAATTCCTTTGTCTTAAAATGCTCTTTCAACCTGTTTATGTTTTCTATGCCTCAACTGAACTTAAGTGTGATATTTTGGTGATGTGAAATTTTCGACATGTCATCATTTTTCAGTCCACACAATTTTTACGCACTATTCAAACTGTCAATCAGTAAAATAGAGGTATTTAAATCATTGTTTTCTTAAATTTAAGTGCTCATTTGCCACTTTTGTTGATTGCAACGGAATTTACAGCTGTTGAATAGCCCAGTGTATGCCCAAAATGTGACTCATTTCTTACAATGCATGGTACAATGTCCTAACTGACAGATAAAGTACTCTAAGTGATTTCCACTCAGCAGTCAAGTGCCAACTGGTATGCCTCTGAAAAATCTCTTTTCCTGGTGGGGTCTTGAACTTGAGTCCCTCATGGAAATAAAAATGACTTGGTATATTCCACGCCTTTTATTGCAAGAACCAACTGCGGTTTCAACGTCTAGAGCGTCATTGTAAAGGCAAAGGTGTAGCATAGGCTTTCATACAAGGGTGTTTGTGTGTTTATATATTTTAATTTTTGACCTTCAACATTCCATTCTCCCCAAACCTTCACTCGATAATGATGCTTTTGCCGTCGAAACCACAGTCGGTTCTTGCAATAAAAGGTGTAGAATATACCAAGTCATTTTTATTTCCATGATGCTTCAAATCCACAAAGTAACGGTTGAGGGTATTTCTTCTGAGTCCCTCAGATGGAAATCCAATACTCTAGACACCCCACTAATTCAATCCCTCTTGGTTTTAAGTATTTACGGTCTTAGCTAGACATACCCATTAAAAATAGTTCAATGCTATGTGGACTAATGCATTTCATGCTCTTGTCTTTTCAAGGCGTGGGACTTGCAACCAGAGAAAAGACCATCATTCAAAGAAATAGAAACAAAACTTGGTTTATTAAAGGCAGTTACTCTTTGAACTTAAAAAAACATTGTATCTGCCCAAGTTCTTTGAAGGAAATCTGCCTTCTTATTATGATTTTGGTGATAAAGACCAATATCCAGTGGTGGTAGGTATGCTTGGTTGCCATTATTCAATTTGGCACAAAGTGCAAGAACTACACACAGAAGAAGTTGCCATTGTTTCTGGGGCAGATGTTTTATCAGTGTTGAGTGATATTTTTTAATAACACGACTATATATCCCAGTGATTTACATAATTCGCAAGTGGATTGCACCGTTGTGAAGATTGTTCATTAATAATTAGTTCTAATTCATGTGCAATTGCAGACCATAAGCCTGAATGGAAGACATCAATGCATCTTTTGGCATTATGTTTCACATTTAGTCTGGAGTTAGCTGAAATGCAAGCAAGTGGGTGGCTGTGACTGGTTATAAAGGGTTTTTCATCCCATCTTCAACAATCAGGAGAATGATCTTGGCAGACATGAATCATTAATTGTTTTTACTGGTTTTTAAATTTTGCATTATGTTGGTTCTTGAGAAAACTGTCTAGCATAGGCTTTCATACAAGGGTGTTTGTGTGTTCATATATATTTTAATTTTTGACCTAAAACTTTATGTGCCTTGCATTAACCCTTTGATTTGACTATTTTCCTGTGTCATAAATAATTATGTAAGTTCTTCAAAGAAGCGTTGCCATTTTCAAAGGAATATATCTGTTGAAAGAGTAATTTCCCTTCCCTTCTAGCATTGAGTTGCTTTAAAGATATTTGCTTGTGTTTTTTTTTGCACCCGCTAACTTTTTAAGCCACGAGTTTAGAATGGGATTTATTATTCATTCAAATGCTTGACAAAGCCCTCACCATTCATTTGATTTTAACTGGAGATTTATGTTACTCTGTTTTTATGCTCTGAAAAATTTGGTTGTAAATAACAATTAATGTATAGATTTTGTTACCTTGTACATTATTGTATATAGGTCCTATTTATGTGGATTAATATGTTCATTTTAAGTTCATTATTGCATACATGTTTTAATTATTACACACCTTTGTACATACATAAATCATTACTCAGTATGTTATTTCAGAGTGGTATACTATGTTGTGAAATGAGAGAAAAATCACTTGTATAGTTTTTAGTGACACTTGCTTGATTGACATGAAACATTGATTTAAAAGACAATTCTAAAATATTCCTCGAATTTTATGAAAATGAAAGAGCTGAAATTGTCTAGACTGAGCTACAGATTTTAAAGTTATAATTGTTGAAAATGCAAATAAGCATGATTCTAGTCCTTCTTTATTTGAGTTACATTTTGGCCTTTAATGGCCTACAGAAACATAATGATGAATTCCAGACTATATTTAATGTATTAATGTACATTAATTTCTTGCTATAATGCAATTCAGATCTGATAGTGATTTTATTGGGGTGGATTGTATCTAAAAAATTTATTGATGGTATTTTCTTATTCCCTGAGGAAGTGCAGATGTGCATCCTCAACATATTTGTTCACATGAGGGCTGTCACTAGAGTGTGTTATTCCATGTCTACTGGCTGGAATTGATTCTCTTCTGAGGGAGTGATTGTTTTGAAAGATCTCCTTATCCTATCATTTTGTGAGCTCAGAACTCAATGAGTTTGAATGCCTACTATCTACACGTCCATGTTTTAATGTTCAGACAATGTGCAAATGTCAATTATTTTTACAATGAGTGATACAACTTTGTAAGTTTATAATGCTAACCTTAAGGATCATTAGGAAAAAATCTATATATGAGAAACATATAGTCTGAATTTTGTCATGCTTTGTACTAGAGGTTTTATGTTTATAGATGGGTGTAATAGGGTGTTGTAGGATCAGTTTTAGGATATTAGATGTATATTGGTTTCTGTGCCTTTTTGAGCACTTTAGAAAAGGGTACATTGGTGTATTTAAAAGGAAATTATTTATAATTGCATACGGCATTTATGGGCTCCAATAAGTAGGTATAATATTTGAATCATTGATGCTGATACTATGGCTTACTTCTGGTGTTTAGCTAACATTTTCCCTATCCGTTTTGAGTATAAGTACATGAAGTGATATTTGGACTAGGAAAAAGACATATTCCTGAGTAAAATGCCCTCAATTCTATCCCTCTATAAGACTGAAGTTGTGCATGGAGGAAGTGGTTAAATGTTGCATTTTATTTGTGTTGCTACATTCAGTTAGATGAAATTTGTGCTGTTATTTTATTGAAAACCAGTCTTTACGAATATTGCCAAGTGTGTATAAACATACATTTTTACCATATTGAAACAATCATTTTTTTAACTTGCAGTTATGTCCCGCTGTATACTTTTCATTGTTTTTATGCCATATTCAAATTTGTTTCCTCGTAATTGTATTGATAGGCATTCAATTGGAGAGATATTTTAAAGGAATGGTTTTGCAAATCCCGAAGAGAGATTACACTTAATGCTGATACACTTAAGTGAGTCCTGATGTGATAATCGACTCACTCAAATATGTCCATGCAATTTTTGGCTGCTTATTTTAAACCTAAATGTCTCATTTTGTGATGCTTGTGAGTTGATAAAAGTGTCTTGCTGTTGATTGATTTCGCATTACAGCATCCATAATATACGACACAAGTAAGTAGCAAACTCTCCATTGAAGGCAAGGTACAAAGAAATTCAGCATTATCAATTTTATCAAAGTTGTCAAGCCAATGTGCCTAATGTATTTCTAGCCATATGCTATGTGGTGAATTAATGACAGGTTTTCAGGTGAATTTGATTGTTTTAATTTGCAATTAAGTCAAATCTTTTTTGTAGAGTTCTTGTGAATGGCCAGAGTTTCACCATTGTTGATTAGATACACAATCCCCAGGTGTTTTAATGTTTTTCTTTCTGATGGCATCTTAGAAGTAAATATTCTCATGCTCTATGATTTATTTTTCTTAAAAGAGATCATTTCATTTCATCGATGTTAAGCACTTACCTTCCTTTAAGAATGTTGTGGAACTCTAATGGAATTTCAGATAGCATCATGAAAATATAATCATAAATTTGAGTCCATTTTATGTTTAACCCAAACGTTTTTTCCCCCTTTCTAATTGTTTCCTTTAAAACCCTAGGATGGCCCCATTGTTTGATGCTACTTTAACACCATGGCATTTTAGCCAATGGCAATTGGTACCTTCCTCTACCTTCCCTAAATGCAATGCAGTGGTCGGTGTACCATGTTGTTATTGTGGCACCAAACAGTAATCCTGGCTGTGTGCAATAGTGTGAATTTTATATTGTGGTATTGGCACATTTTAATTTGTGTTGCTCTTACAGTTGTAATATATACATTGAAGATTTTAAAGAAAAATAGCCTATAACACAGTGTGTCCATTATTATTCTACACATAGCAGCTTTTTCGAAAAATATATTTCTTGTTGTTGTTATGAGGGCGCTGAAATTTTTATTCCAAACCTAGTGCGAAAATAACGAATTTCATAGTTTCTATTCTGATTCAAAATGGAGATGTTCAGATATCTATTTACTCCATTGCTGAATTTCCTCAAAAATCTAGTTCCTCATCAATGGTTTAACAAATTCTATCTCTATCTTCTGCAAATGTTGATGATTGTTCTTAAGTTATCAGGCTGCCTTCATGTTATTTTTTGTCGTGTGACTGATTTTAACTGCTTAGGGCAGTACATCATTTATTTTAAGGGAATTTAGTTTCCTGCCTTATTTATTGGTATAGACTACCTATATTTGGCTCAATCAATATCAATGATGTGTGAGCACAAAATATTTTTAAATGAGTAAGAGTCCATTGGCCAAGTTGATTGTAATTCCTTTTCTCTCTCATGAAGATGTTTTACCTTATTTTATGTAAATTACAAACATTTAGGTGAACACCCATTCCTTAAGATACTTACCAAGTGTTTGTGCTGTACAGTTGGTTGAACAAAAAATTTTTACGATGTTGTATGCCATATTTACTCTTTGAGATTATTTTATTGTCTGGCCGGTTATACTTCAAATATTTTTCTTTTGATGGTAGTGAGTATGTCAAAAAGGTAATAGAAGGGTCTCTTGCATGTGGTTGGATGCAGCTTGCACAAAATTTAGAATAAGCTGCCGTATGGTGGTTGAATGAAAAAATTTGAGTGCTTGGAAAAGTTTTTTTTTGTAAACTTTTGTCTTCATTGATTGACCATAATCTCTGGTACTTACCTGAATTGTAAATTACTGTGTAAATATGAGGTCAACTTATTGCTAATGCTGCTAAAGCTTACCATTTTGTGGTGGAATCATTTTACTGATTGCTTTCTTTTTCCTTATTGCTAATTTATATCTGTGGACATGATTATGAAATCTGCATTTATGCTGTATTGTTGAGAGGAGTCCTTGGAAAGTATTTGTGAGTCCCAGAAATACCTTTTTGATTTATTTACATTATACCCCATTTTACTTTGTAATGAATGATGTAGAAATGTTGCTGTTGAAAATGACAATTGAACTTTTCATACCCAGAATAACCTTAAGTTGCCCTTACAGGTTACTCGTGCAGAATGTCCCTCTGAATTTGATAACATTTGTTCAAGTAATACATGTTATAACAGTGTTGGATGTTTATTCATGAATGGTAGAGATGAGATTATGATATTTGTCTTGTCTGTGGACATGTTTGTTTTAAATAATTTTAATAGAAGCCAGTTAGCCTTCTTCATAATGGGTGTGAAGAAAACAAATTAATAAAGTTTTGTCTCTATGTGCATTAGTTGGATAGTATTCTCAGAATGACATTTGGGTTGTCAGAAAATATGGTAATATTATGTTGACATATACAACTTGTGTTATGTTTTTGAGGTACTAGTTTTATTGTTAAGGTCAAAGTTAACAAAATCTTAATCCCTAGTCAATTTACCAGTGATCCTTAATTGTCAGCTATTTGTTATGAGGTTGTTTGTAAAATTATGTTTTGGATTGTAACACCTGCCAAAGAATTGTATTTCTGCTTTTCTGAATTAAAGTGAAATTATTTTAAATAACTACTTAATTACCTTATTTTATAGTTATATGATTGTAAACTATTGTAAATAAGAATTTATTGTTGGAATCATTGTCATCAGATCCATTTATTGACCAAATAAATGTCAGGAAACTTCTTGTGTAATCGATTCCTTTAATTTATTGTTTTATACACGGTACTTTAACCCAGAAATAACATTCTCTCATTTATCTCGGTGAGGTAAATGGCTCGGTATGTTGAAATTACTCATTATTGTATTTGATTTACCTTTATGCAGTAGGATGCATTATTTCGGATTATTGTATTATGTATCATTAGACATTTTTTGATTTATATTTGGGTAATTTTTTCCCAAGTTGCATAGGCAATTGAAAATCTACCTTTATTCTTCATTTACCCTAACCAAATTTTGACAGCATTAGGCGATGCCAGAGTATATCTACTCTTCTTAAGGCCGCTTTACACGATACAATTTTTTGTACAAATGCTTGTATAAACTGAACGAAATTGTAGGTTTGTCTGAATGGAATTAGAACAGGTTCTATTTTCCATAGTCATTCAGACATTCGCATAAGCATTCACACAATTTGATGCTTTACACAGTACAATTTCCTCATACAAGCATTCGTACAAAAAATTGTATCATGTAAAGCGGCCTTTAGAGAGGAACTCTTGAATTTTGGAAAGCGGTCCCTTTAAGTCAGCCATACTAATACTGATGGAGTAGAAGCCAAGTGGGTTGTTGATGTCACAGGTTCTAGCCAAGGAGAGACAGTTCTCTTTGGACTTGTTCATCTAAATCCTAGCTTAGTAACCTACTAGTTTGTCGAAACTATAGGGGAGGGCACTGACCTCCCTCCTCCATGTAAATTTTTATGTCATTGCTACTTGGTGCATTTTACTATGACCAACTTCCTATTAAACTTTGGCAGGAAGATAACTGACAGTAGCTTACTTATCAGTGAAAGGAAGCATCTCTAGGGGTTGTTGATCGCAATTTTACTTATTATGGCTGGGGTAATCATAACATCAGATGTCCTAGAGAAGAGCATTATGTTCATTGTGAATAAATCCATGTAATACCCAAAAGAGGACCAGTTTGTATAGAATATAGTTACATTTATAGCATAATTTCATTTAGTTGCTGGTTAACATGTAGAAATCTCCTTAGGTTTTTGTCATCATCACAGCACCTAATTTGCATTAAGAATCTAACTGCTAATGAAATGAACTAGGAAAAAGACATTTCATTACAAGGCAAGAGACTAGGCTTTGTTAAAGACTACAGAGGAATGATGCTCCTCAAATTGTGTCAGACATTAGGTAACAACTTGCAATACTGGATGCTGTAATGCCTCCTATCACATATGCCTACTTCACTAGGTACCACATTCACAAAGAATGTACCCATTACATTTAGTATGTTGGGGATAATGCTCTTGGATATCACAAATGATGGTGATGAACCGTGCTGTGCCTAATTTTGTAATTCTCTTTAAACTAAGGTTGTAGTAATTTACTGCAAGGGTATGGACATGAATACCTCCATAATATACCTCTTGCAGAGGTTTCTAGCTATCAGTAACATCAGAATACCTAAGAGTACTTTAAATATCAAATTAGCTTCTAGCATCAAAATTTACATATATGTACCGACATATTTACTACTCCACCATGACAGGAATGAATTATTGCCATCATCAGTAACAAAAAAAGTGGCACAAAACACATATTATGACGGTTAGGTTAAAAAATGTTACTGAGACAAATATGTAGCTTTAGAGCCCTGCATGCACACAATTACCAAGTCTTGATTAATTTATTGTAAATACAAATGGTTTGTATTTTTGATTCTAGGTTTTATCATTAGACAAGTGTACATTTTTGGCCAGTGTGATACGTTATTTTTATCAGTGATGACAATTGGCTTCTAAGTCGTATATTTTTTAGTTTGCAAATAGGATGGAGGCACATAAAAATATCCTTAGTACCTCAATACATTTTCAGAATGGTGAAAATCATTTTAAATATAATATTGGGTGTTGGTGGTGCATCATTTGAAGTTCATATCATTTCCCACTTATTATGGCAGTACTGTGTCTCTTGCCTTAGAATTCTTCAATATATAATTGAATTTAAGTTATTTCTGGTTTACTACATGAGATTGGAAGGGCGTATTTACTGAGCACTTTTATGACCTGTTACATCTTTTTCATTTTCTTCATTACTTTCCTCATGTGTAACTCCTGGAGATAGAGATCTCTGAGATGTATCATCTGATACAGAATCCTGGGATGAAGAATTGGCTTCCTTCTTTGGTGTCGATGAAGCTGCTATTGAACAGTGTATTTCACTGAGAGCTGTATCAGCATCCGAATCCAAATTTGCAGTTTCAGCATTGTCTTGCTTGGTAGCTGAGCTTGCTGGTGGAGAATGATTCTCAATTTCATCTTCTGCATTATTTGACTGATTTATGTCCAGCCTTGATGACACCCTTGCTGTTAAGCTTCCACTCAGACTGTGATGAGAGTTTTCTAGGAAGAATACTACTTTGCAAGTTTGATGCATCCCTGAAAAGTGGAAATTTACCTCACAAAGTTGGAGCCTTTTGTTGGTGAGGTCAGTTATTGAACAAGGAACTTCTACATGAGAAACAGCAGATGCTTGGGCAATTTGAAAGTTTTGACTTTCTGGTGAGGGCTGATGACCTCCAACAAAATTAATGGTATTACTTGGACCTTGTGATTCTATTTTTGTGGACTCTAGTCCACCTTGTAGTCCAGCAACAAACTCTCGGAATCTCGGGACACTATGATGAATAGTAGCTTTTTCTTCAAGAGGTTCAAAAGAAATGCACTGTCGGATATTGGGTGACAACACAGTCGAGGGATCAAAAGGCACAAAAGGTATTTCCAATGGATAATGGGGAAAAAAACCTTGATTTGACACCAGAGGACACACGTTTTGGTATGGCTGAGGAAAATACCCTTGATGACTGTTTGGAAAAATACGTAATTGGTCTTGTAGATGTGCAGCGTACGTTAAGGGATCTTGATTAATAACACTATATGGTGGAGGTAGATTTTGATTATGGATCATATGAGTGAGTTCTGGGCTCATATGTTGAAAACCATTGAACTGTGCGGGCACTACCATAGTTGGAGTTTGCTGAGAAATGACACTCTGATTATTCTGAGGCAACGACGGCAGCATGTTGCCAGATGGGATTAGTTGAGGATGAATTTGACCACCGTACACAGGAGGGTGAATAAGTTGTGGGTAAAAATTACATGGTTGGCAATGTGGTGGCTGCGAAAAGTATCCACTCGCGGCATTCGTTGCTACAGCTGCTGACTGCTCCGGAGTTATAAAATTACTTGGAAAGTTTGTAGCCGCGCAATTTATGTTATTCCCTGCTGGAAAATACATAGTAAATAGTGGAAAGTATAGGAAATTTAAAGAATTATCCAATGTTAAGACGCCTCTTTTACCTTCTGTGAATTGAAAATTATTGTTATTCATTCCTCCGTTAATTTTGTGAGGTACGTATCAGTACCTATATCAACTATATTTATCAACAATGACGTAACGAACAGGCCAAGATGCCATGGATTAACAAAATGCTTAGTACCCACGTCCGGCTTCACTCCTGTCTTTTAACTTCCGGCTAGAAATGTTATTGTGGATGATTACATATATTTATGGAACACTCAATCATATACGTTTGAATTACCAAGAATTAAGCCCGATTGACTATCCAAAATGAGAACTTAAACATATGGAAAATCCTTTATGTAACCCGTGAATTTCAAAAAGAGAATTTATGATTCCTACAGAACCTCTTGGTAGTCATTGGCACAGTAGTCAGCTGACGTACTTACCAGGAAGCGTACGCGCCGAGGACCTAGGTCAACTGGATTGGAGTGACGGGAATTGGAGCGAAGATGGCAAATGTCCTTGATGACGTAAGTCTACAACAGCCCACTCTATTGGTTGCGGCGGGTGGGGGGCGAGGTTGTTGATAACATTGGCCTATCGTTATTCTGAAATCGCCATCTTAGGAGGTAAACTACACTGTTTCGTTGGTTAATTCCGGTAATTACATTCGTTACGTGGTACTAAACGTGTTGGTGAGTATATAAAGTTATCATTATCGCTTGTATACTAACGCACCATTAAGCTAAAACTAGTAGTGACTGTGGGAGATGAATGGAGTATGGACTGTATTGTTACTAATGTATTCACTTGTGGAGCGGACCCGAAGCTCAAAAGGGTTATTTTGATGATGTAATATTCAGCTCTAATTTTACTTATAATGCTTTCATTACTAAACCCCAAGAATTTTCTTGTATCTTTTATTTTCTAATCATATTAAGTACACTAGAGGCCCAATTAGGAGCAGCAAGGATTATAAAATTTACTAACAATTTTTAGTTTCAGCTTATAAATAAATGAGTGTTATTATTATTTTGTTTTATCTATATACATGTCAAATTTATGAGCTTATATGGGCACCTGTGGTTCCTAATACTTCTATGTACTAGCTAATATTATGAATAGCAGAGTTGTAAAGAGATGTGTTCCCATATTTAGAAGCTCATTTTTTGATCATCAGCAATCGGGCACGTGGGCATAAATATATGAAATCTTGTGGTTGTCATGGCGTATGCACCTGAAATGAATACTCGGTGGACATAATAAAATTGATATCAGATACACGTGTAAATGTATGCACATGTGTAGGTATTTACTCAGATCATGGAGGAATTCAACGGTCGAATGCTAGATTTACCATTATTTGACGTTTGGCTAATCCAGTTCATCTTAGTGGCATGTGCAGGATGTTTATCCTAAACTCACAGAGAGAGTCCTTAAATGCTATTTTTCATAAAGTTCCGGATTTGTTCCTGTTGCGCGTGTCACATTTTTAAACTGAATTATTTGTGGCTTCACTCACCCATTCTTTGCGTTTTATTCTGGAATTAGGAAGTGATTTACATGTCTCATAAGACATCAGATTGATCCTTCGGTGAGTACCTACTTGCGACGTGTAAGAGTACGAATACTTAAAGGCAGGTTCCTTTACAGAACTCCCGTAATCATAATTGCTATAGAATATTTCTTCTTTTTCACAAGTATTCATTGCATATCTAATAAAGAATGGCATTTTGGAAAATTGCGCATGTATTACTTCAGTATGTACAAATTCCACTCGATTTCGCTGAAATCCTACGATTTCATCTGTTGAGGATTTCACATAGATTTCAAGTCAAATTAATTGATTCTTACAAATTAATTAACTCATAGAGAGCTGTTAATTAATTATGATCGGGAAAAGGGGGAAGAGTCTGGACTAGGAGACTGCAACAGGGGAATGAACGAGCCTCCGTAGAAGCTACTGGTGCCGATAAGAATACAGTAATGGACGAAGTAAAAATGAATTTTAAATGACAAGCGCTTCCATGAAAACAACCTCCGCATAGTATAATTGACGTGAAGTCCTACGGCTTTTTAATTAATTTACAATGTAGCTTCAAAGGCTAGTGAAGATCGTCTGGAATCACGGATGCATATTTCACGTTATCGCAATATTTATCGTTAACGCTTACTCGTAGAGTAGCACAGGGTTAACAATAACCATCCATAAAATTCGCTCCGCTGATTGTGATTAGCGATTTGAAGTGCTGTGAGAAAAATGAAGAACGGAGATCACGTTCTCTCTGACTTAAGTTAAATCAAAAGATAACGATAACGCTAGCGCACGCCTTGCAAAAGGTGAAATGCATAGCTAATACAAAAATTCACCTTATAAAGGTGAATTTTGATGGCCAGGGATATATATTGGTGCAACTTCGCCGTAGATTATAACCTTTGCGTGGTGCGATGTGCTTGCGAGTTCCTGTGACTCTCTGATCATATAGTCCTGAAAGTTGATTCTGGTATGGCCACCCTTGCCAGGTAAATTAGGTAGTGGCCGGACTAAAGGTGTTTCCATAGGAATCGGATTGGTTTAGTGGTTAGAGTACTGACCTCCCTCTCCGAGGGCTCTGGGTCGGATCCCAGCAGTAGATGATGTTTTCATTAGTAAACCGGCTTGAGTGATGTGTGGAAAACACTTCGAGTTCAGTACTCCGCCCGTCGGATGGGACGTGAAGCTGTGGCCCCATTGGTTCCTTTCGTTAAGAGCTAACGCTGATTTTTCTGCGCTACCGGTTTCTCTCCACTCTTTCTCCTTACCCATTCCCATCCTTGTACCTTCACTCCTGGTATGAAGCGCCTGTAAGTGCGGGGACATACATGAAACTACAGCGAGCTTAACGAAAGATGGTTCACGTGGTACCTGTTCCTCAGTGAGGTGATTGCGAAAAGGCGGTGGAGCATCATTGGAAATTATAGTGACACGTTGAGAACTCGATCCGGAAAGGAATCGAGGAACCACTCCATTAACCATTAATGTTCTGAAGCTCTGACACGTGCACGAAGTAGAAATGAAAGTTGCAATGCCGCCGCGCGCCAGGTAAATGGGACAGGCGTCTGGCCCGGTAGCGGTGGAGGCTAGGCCTCGGTGATCGTTGTCATTGACAACTAGACAGTGTGCAGCGTAGAGCAGCTAGGTTCGTTAAAAGGTGCTACGATAGCTTGAGTAGTGTTTCAGAATTAATACAAGAATTAGGGTGGGAATCATTATCAGAGCATAGGTTAAAGTACAGAATTAATCTGTTAGAGAAATTTCAATCGGATAGCTTTACTGAAGATTTTAGGCGCATATTAAAAACACCAGCGTATTATGCTAGATTCGACCAGATAAATAAGATTAGAGAGAAAGATTGTCGTACTGATAGATTGTATCTCGTAGCTTGTAATGGCATTTTTCCCCCGTACTATAAGAGAACAGAATAGGCAGCATAGCAAAGGGATAGGTAGGTGAAATATTTTAGAGTAGTCTGTAGTGCATGATGCATGTATTAATCCCTTAAATACTATAGATACTAACAATCTAGTTGAATGAGACCCTATACATAGTTGCTTTTTTGCATGTCAATAGTGCATACTTGGTGATCTTCACCCCTTGCCACACACCCTCGCGGTGGCTTGCAGGGTATCGTGTAGATGTAGATGTCATACCAAATCCTTACCCAGGACAAGACAGGCTGAGGCAGTGACAATTGTAGTGGTGACGTAGAAGACCAGGAGGATAGGATAAAACCAGTGAAAATAGGGTCAAGGAAATTTAAGACCATGATGAGGTTAGGGAACCTAGAAAATATTATATTTGAGATGGTAAAGGTTTTGAGGGGATAGGTTCGCGTGAGGTTAGATGGAGAGAATTCGGGGACTACTGGGGCGATGACTACAGAGTTATTTACTGTAGAGGGGGCGAAAATCAGCGAGGGGTAGCTTTGCTGAAGAAGGCGAAATTTAGCAAAAGGATGGTGATTACATAACAGGTGATCGATATCATTGTACAGGCGGGCATTAAAGCGGATCCAAAAATATAGTCACCCTAGATTATATGCGGACGAGCTGTTGAAGTGTGGATGAGATGGGTGACCCGCTCATATAGCGCGTCGAAATAATGGGTGATGTCGCGATGGGAAAACGTCGACTCGTAGTAGGTGATTGAGGTGTCCTTAACACCATGCACCATTTGCCCTATTAATGTCTAGTATTTCCATCTAGGCTTAACCCGGATAACGCCGTGACTGGGAAGACTGGGAAGTAATGTTTAGATAGAAGAAAGAAGTTGAGAAATGTAAATTGTGAGCGCGGTTGTAGAGTGTACTCGAAACTTGTTCGTTCGAAGGGTTCCGCGGCGTGGAAGTACTGCGCACTTAATTACAAGATAATACAAGGCATTGATTGGGCAAATTGTACGTCGTGTAAAGAACAAACGAAAAATCCAGGATAAATGAGAGGCTACATTAAATAATTTTTCGACAGACCGGTTCAATTGAGTGTGTGAAGTCAAGAGCAAGAAGAGGATGGGACCAAAAATGTAAGATTGCTAGATAAGAGTATTGCTGGACATGAAGAAGAGAAAGGCCTTGGGAGCAAATATTCTTCTAGTGGAGTTATTAAAGAATATAAGACAGAACGCTTAGCAAAGATTTTTGGGTATATTCTCATGCCCTTAGGATGAAGCGTGACCCTAGAACTTCGCAAAAAGAACTTGGATCGAGTTCGATTCCTATTTCGAAAAATACAAGACTGAATTAGTAGGTGGTTGTAGAAAAGGGCAGGCGATTTCTTAGGTGAAAATGAGTTTGGTTTCAAGCAGGGGAAACCTGCTCTGGGTGTAGTTGCGATAATGAGGACATAAGTAGGAAGAAAAATGGAATATAATGAGTGAATTTTACTTGTTTTGTTGACTTCGAGAAAGTGTTTGGCAGACCAGACTGGAAAATTTAATGGGTGTTCTACGGAAAGACATAGACTGTAAGGAAGTACGATTAATTGCAAACATATATATGGCATGGTCAGCATAGTAAGAAGATCAGGTGTAGAATATTTTGTCGGCAATGGTTGAGTAAAGAATGATTGCTCGTTGTCATAGGTACTTGTCAGTATGTATGCCAAAGGAATGGTACTTGAGGCGTCGCGGGGTCTAAATTCAAGGGAAAAAGTTGGAGGAGAGTGAATATAGTTGTGAGATTCGTGGATGACCAAGTAGTAGTTGACCAGTCGGTCAAGGGGTTGCAATTGCTGCTAGATATATTGCATGTTCAGTAGTGGGATGAAGATTAATCATAAGGAAACTAAAGTGATGAGATTTTTCCGGAAAGAATGAGTAAAATTGATTGAAAATTGAATTACGTGGGTAGAAACAGGAACAGATTGAGCATTTAATTTCCTTTGGTAGCATTTTGGGTAAAGGCGAATATGTTAACAAAATTTGCGTAGGTGAATTACGTTGGCGAAAGATGCTTTTTCGGTTTTAAATTGCATATTGAACTGCAAACGGTCAACTTCCGCGGTTGGGCATCCCGCGGCGATGGTCGTCCGCTTCCATCTGTGTGCCCCCTTCCAATTCCTCCGGCGATCTGCAGGATTGCCAAATCGGTATAGGGAATATCGTACTTTTTTCAATAATCCTTGAATTTTACCGAACAATGCCGTTCAAAAACCTACGTAATCGTCTTTCCGCCCACTATTCGATAAAAATTATACTTTCGGGTTAAAGTTATAAACTTTTAAATTGCATTATTAACTGCAAATGGTCAAATTCCGCGGTTTGGCCCTCCGCATGGAGGGTCGGGTCGTTTACGAGCTTCGAACTCGAGGAAGGGTCTCGGATTAGCTGCTTCGAGAGGTTGGACCTTACTAATGGTGAAAAATCAGTTGAAAAATGGTTTAATACACCATTTTTCAACTGATCAAATGGTGTATTACACCATTTTTCAACTGATAGTAGGTCATTATTTAAATATTCTTCTTCGTTTGGGCATAGAATTTCCCTATACACGACTGCGTCATCGGCAAATAGACGAAGCTTACTTCTTACCACCTTATTGATATCATTTATGTACAGAAGGAACAAGAGTGGACCTATCACACTACCCTGTGGAACACCTGAAGTGGGACACCTGAAGTGTGGCCCACCACACTTTCCCCCTGCCATACACCCTCGTGGTGGCTCGCAGAGTATTACGTAGATGTAGATGTACAATTTCTTGTACAAACGCTTGTATGAGTAAATTGTACCGTGTAAAGCGGCAAATTGTACGAATGCTTATGCGAATGTCTGAATGACTGTATAGAAAATAGAACCTGTTCTAATTCCATTCAGACAAACATACAATTTCGTTCAGTTTATACAAGTGTTTGTACTAGAAATTTTACGAAAAATTGTGTCGTGTAAAGTGGCCTTAATACCCTGCTAGCCGCCGCGATGGTGTGTGGCAGGGTGTGAAACATCGTCGTATATGCACTACTTACATGTAACTTACATGTATGCAGAAAGATTTCTCGGGTGATATATATATATATACATACACACGAAGATAGCACATGAAACATAGAAACACAAAAATATAAAAAACGGGACACTCACATTTAAAACAGTTGGAAGCTTTCGACTGCCTCTGCAGTCTTCGTCAGCCGGAGAGGAACTCTAATCTCTCTCTCTCTCTCTGGGTCAGGTGTCTCCTGATTGGCCGAGACGTCGGTTTAAATTTAACGGGCCCGATTGTTGGCCTCCTTGAATATTCGCCGCCGGGCCGCCCTTCCTCAAATCTTGGATGCTATTTATTACTGGCCTTCAGGTGTTACTGAGGTTGAAACCAGTGTCTCTATTTATGTTATTATTTTCTATTGTTATTATTTTCTATTGTTATTATTTCTATTATTTCTAAATATTTTACTAGATCTTATATAACTTGCATGTATGTTGAGAGGGAGGACGAGGATAGACTTGATGAAAAGGATGAAGTAAGACATACTGAAGTGAGGATGATAATAGTGTAAGAAACGTACCCTGTCCAGTAAAGCAATATGAATCTAATCTAAAGCGCCTCTGTTTTTTACAACGGCTTGTATTAAACGTTCTTTCCTAGATAGGGACGAGGGGTCTTTTTATTGAGAAAAATTTAGTTTTCTACTGTATTTTCTGGTTAGATGGTGCGATTTTGCTCAGAGCGTAGTGGTGAAACTCATTATTTATGAAAAGTAGCAGAGTATTTTAATCTTGTTTATTACATTTTAATAAGAGTAAGTGGCCCAGAGGAAATGATTGTTTAGGTGAATATAAATTATAGTATACAGGTTTTATGTGGGTAAAAGAAGCAATGCCCTCCATTACGCCGTGATTGGGGCTATGAAATATGCTTCATGAACATTTGTGGTAACAAAAATAGGTATATTCCTTACGATTTATTATTGGTTGTCTTATATCTTCCTAGACCAGAAGTAGATTTGCGTAGTAGTGTATTTTCCTTTTCCCTAAATTGAATTGAAAAATGCCTTTCATATTACATTAATTATATGTGCGTTGCTGCCCTAATATCAACAAATTTTTAATCCTAAATGCATTATCTTTCAGGTGCCCATTGAATCACATTACTACTTATGCTACATGATATAACCTTTGCAGTAGTAGTGCCTTAAAACTTTATTATACGACCAAATACTCCTGAAGTGTATTGTGTAAAGAATTAGTGTTGGAGTATTAAGGTCATTAGATATGTCAGCGTCAGAATTTCACGATCGGAATTCTTCTGAAATGAAGAGGAGCAGTCGCTGGCATTTCGTAAAGAAGGTATGTATATATATTTTATTTAGTCTTTGAAAATTAGCCACATTCAACCCAATATGCCCAATAGTACTTCAGTTATTTCTATATTACGATGGGTTCTAGTAATACTCACGGAATTATTTTGTGGACCGTCCATAAATTACGTAACGCCAAAGGAGTCTCAGAGGCCAACAGAGGAGGCTAGCCATACGTTATATTTGGAGAAAGTTGCATTGTAAAATTCATTTTTTTGTTCAAATAATGACAGTGATACACATAATAACTAGGGAGTGAATAAATTACTCGGATAGAATGATGGGAGGCAGAAGGTATGAGGGGCTGAAGAGGGACATCGTGTGACATTTAGGAGGTGGGAAGAATCACATGTCCATTTAGACCTACCTTCACCGGTAGAGAACTAATAATAATACATATGTACATTATAGAACTGAGGTATAAACGAGGTATTTATAAGGCGAGTCTGTTTCATTATTCACGAGAAGAAAAGGGTTCATTGACATCAATACGTAGTTAGGAGGGTTTAGAGCCATCTAGAGAAAGTTACGAAGCATTATAGTGGAGGAGGGGGGTAAACAAAATGGAAAATCAGCGTTGCGTATTATATATTGTTGGCCACTTTCGTGGGAGAGTTTAGGTTTTCATGGCTTTTACTTATGATGAAGCGTTTTTTATCGTTAGTATTTTGTCTTTTGCAACAACCTGCTTCCACAACTAAGATGCGTTCGTGAAGCATTAAACAAATTTCCATTGTAGAGAAAGATGTATTTTTGACGTTACTGAGGTTCAAACCGATTTAAATTTGCAAGCGCAGTTAGTGGTGTATGACTATCACGAGAGAATACAGTGAGTAGGGTTTTGCTGTTATAAAGTGTCAGAGATGGTGAGGTAAAGAAGACGGGATTCAACCTTCGTCAATGTATCGGCTTACAAAGCCATCTTGAAACGAACATACCTGGTGATGGCTTTGTAAGTTGAAACACATGCCGTAAATTTCAAAAATATTTTTATGGATTAGTGCTACTGTTTTATTTTGTTAGTATTTTCTCTTTTCCACTGCGTAAAGCCTGATCTTGTGAAATCTATTCACATATTATGGTCCTTTACTTTTAACCTAAAAAATTCAAGGGCTGCGAACTAGCAGCGAAAAACTTAACAAGTTACCCGATGAAAGTGCACATAAGCAGGATTCCACCAAGAAAAGAAAATCATTCGACTTGACCGGGACTCGAACCCGGAACTTTCGGGTTTGTGTCCCTGTCAAGGTGTATGATTATTTATTCTGTGCGGAATAAAGGGTTCCAGGTTCGAGTCCCGGCCAATATTAATGATTGATTTCTCTGTGGAAATTCTTCTGTTTTAGCCCTAAAGGATGAGTTCCGAGCTGAAAGGATGAGATGGAGTACACATAGTGACTTATTTTGATTTCATATTAACAAGATGGTAAATATTGAGACAGTTCTCGAATTTGTATTAAGGACATTTTCTCCATAGTGTTCCGACCATCACTCCTTTTGTATTTCTATCGTCTCTACCACTAGTTCTCTTCTTTAACGGGTTCTAATACCTTTCTCCTCCGCGCATTGCCAAACCGCCTACTCCTCCCTCTTCCCCTTTCCCAATCCTCCCCGAAAACCTTAATCGCGCGCACACTCACCCGCTCACATACGGCCACACCTTCCATCCTCGTAATGTTGATGCAAATTACATCCGACGGGGCCTTTTGAGGGGCTGTCGAGGTGGCTTTAGCGTGGGGAATGGTTATGGTGTCCGAGGGATAGGAGGCCGGGGGGAGGGGGAAGGGCGGGGGGGCGGGGGGGGGGGGGGGGGGGAAAGCAGTGTTTATGCAGGGTTGACGAGAGAGAAAGGGCTCTTGGCATGAAGTGTGGTTTCACCCCCCTACCCTATCCCTCCCATTTTCTCCCTCCCTCTCCGATTCACCCTGGAGGGGGTTGGGGGTTTCTGCTTTGTGGGTGGGGCGGGTGGAATTGAGAGATTGCGAGAAAGATCCAGGGACATAAATCGTAGGGAGAAAACCTATCTCAGCCCTTCTTTTTTTTTATTGTTCCCGCCCTTGTCAAGTCTACCGCGCCGTTAAAGCGACCGTTATACGGACGGGATAGCGAAGTCGCGGTGTGCTATGGGATGCACTTTTGCTGCAGTCTCCTCGCGTTCGCGTCCCGCTCTTCCTTTAGCTCGCGTGAATGGTCGCGTTGTAACTTCGTGCCCGTGCTCCGCTCGGCTTTCCGGTGATGGTTTTTGTCCCCGGGAAGAGAGAGAGATATGGCTGGTGTGTATGTACGTATGCCCTTTGTGGGCCACACACCTGCACCGCCAACTCCAGCGCCGAAATTGAAGACTGGAGTTTTTTGGCGCTGTAGCGCATCATCCTCTCCCCACTCACGTCCCGCTGGGGATTCGGTCCCGGGAGGCATGGACGTTATTGCCTTCATCGCATCAGACTTTTCCATCTTTTCCCTTCGACTGCACCGAATATTCGGAAAAAATAAGGGAAAGATTTGTCGGGGAATGCAGAAATGGAGCCGATATTAGACACGTACGAGTCGTATTCGCAACCAGCCTCGTCGGTCTTGGAAAAAACGTCTTGAAAATCATATTGCGTCTCATATGGTACAATTATTGAGAGAGACCAGAGGGAGTCGTGATAAAACTACTTGTTCCGGTGTTGGGAAAAGAATCTTTCTTTGGAACATAGCAGGATCAAATCATCGTCAACCGACGCACCCAAAGATTGTTTGACACCATCCCCTTATTTACGCTCTAAACCAACTTTTCAATGTATTTCAGCAACTCAGCATGATGCATGGGGAAATTAGAATAGGCATCGCAGATTTTGATGTGGTAGTCTGTTGTGATTCTTTTTAACATGTCCATGTTTTAAAATTAGTAACTCATGCACGCTTTGGAAAATATGAGTAAATTAATCAATATATCTTTAGTTATTTCTGAGTTATCAGTAGTTCTGAAATTACTTATATCTACTAAATATTCAGTAACACGTGTCTCGTGAATGCATAGCTAGCATTTCACGCAAGGTGTTGCGTTATGCCTCTCAGTTGCTTGTAACGAGTTCATGCGAGAGTAATGTTTTTGCATGCCTGCATGATAGGAAGTGTAAATTTAATTATCTACGATTTAAAATAAATACCTGGTGGTGGTTCACCCCGTGCCTCACACACTTGCGGTGGATGTAGATGTAGGTGAAGTCGTGGGTGTAGCTTCTATATTGACTACTTCAAGCGACTATTTCTTTCTCTATCTGCTGCAGTGCCTTCCATCCTTTATCTTATTATCAAGATTATTTATGTCTATTTTCACGGCTTGCTCTAAATACAACTTTGCTCTTAACAGGAATGATTTCTTCAATCCATAACCAAGTGGTTCTGCTAGACAATCGAGTCCGACAAGTTTTCTTATGCAGTAAATATGCACGAAATAGACAAACAAAAACGGGGTGTTTTCATATCGCACTTATGAGATAATTTGTAGAACTTAACTCACAAACTGTGATTCAACTATTAGAACATTTATTTAAAGGAAACAGCAACAAAACGAAAAGGAATTACTCGTTAGGATAGCTCTCTGGTACTATCGCGTCAATCAGGACTTCGCGGTAAAAAATGTTTCGCGGTTCACTAGTACTCCGCGGCACATCGGCTGCGGAGAACTGTTATATACTGGATTAACTCCCTTAAATTTTCTTCCACATTTGACTTCTTCTCAATGTTGAACTTTTAAATATTCATGAGAGTTTACCTCATTTCTATGGAAGGTTTTCAGGAGTGTTTTCGTCCAACTTTATTCATTATGAGCACCACAGAGTAAACATAAATATTTTTCTTAGTTCACGGCTGCACGTTCCCTTAGGACACAGAGGATAGGTCGCGCAACTTCGGAAGGTGGCCCCGGAGACTCGAAGGATTCGGGTAAGATGGAACTTAATAGATAAATTAAAAAATGTCGAGACTGACTCGGTTGATATATTTCTACCTTCACCCTAGATATGACAGACAAAAGCGACAATGAAAAATGAAAATCTCCAAGAACGCTTCCGTATGAGAAAGATTTAAGAAACCACTATTTTCGCGATCCGCGACTGCATTGTTTGCCATAGTAAGTTTGGCTGCATTCTGCCAGCATTGGTAAGTTTGTGGATCGGTAATAACTTCTTTCCCCACCCATATGGGTGGTTGGATTTTATCCTCTTAATCCAGTTGCCCTACTTTAAATGCTTTT
Source organism: Platycnemis pennipes (assembly GCA_933228895.1). Taxonomy (NCBI): domain Eukaryota; kingdom Metazoa; phylum Arthropoda; class Insecta; order Odonata; family Platycnemididae; genus Platycnemis; species Platycnemis pennipes. Next base: position 71,147,774 of record OW121856.1, on the reverse strand, counting down.
TCAAATCTTCATATCTTCTGCCTAACTTCATGCCTAACATAACACAGATACTTTCCGTCTATCTTCCGCTCAGACGTTGAATTTAAACTACCGGTCTTTAATTTTCTATCATTTGCTTTTCATTTCTTTGGGACGGGAATCTAAACCGATCTTCAGGTATCACCCACTCATCTTACGCATAAAGAATAAGACCGAAAAGCGAAGTATTTCCATGGTTACTTATTATTATCACTTTTCTACTGGTGAAGGAGGGCCGAAATTAGCATTTAATTCTTCCCACGACCCCTCCATTTCACACGATGTTCCTCTTCAGCCTTCCAACATCCTATCATGCTATCCAAAACTACCCGTTATTCTCCTCCATCTATCTGTATACATACTCTTCGGAAATCTGCGGGATTACTATCTTCTCAGATATTCTTGCTCCCTTGCATACCTCGTATTGCCCTTCTTATCTCACTGTCTTTTTTACCAGGTACATGCTGTCACCATGAAAATCACATCCCCTCTGTATGCTTAAGTCAATAGGCCAAACATCTCTTCCATAAATTTCAATAAATACCTTCCGTCTCGCCAGAATTTCATTGTTTCACTTAATCATTCCTGCCTTCTATCTGTTCATCTCTTTTTACCTGATCGCTTTTCCCTATGCGTCCGCAGGTAGTTATTTAACTGGCCTTATTAATGTGTCCACTTTTTAAGTACTCTATAATAATGATTAACCCTAATACCTTCCCCTTAAAGCATGAAAAGGGAAACAGTAATGTTTGCTATCTTTCCCCCGTTGTATCATTAATCTTTTGCCTCATTCCTTTTTCCCTTTAAGTATTTTTCACGGCTTGTGACCTAACACCCCCGTCTTTACTCTAACCACCCACTTTATGGAGGTTCGCTGGATGGCATGTAAATGCAGGCAAAGATATATATGTATGTATAGAGAGAGGGAATGAGCAGAAATGTCGAAAGAAGATAAAAGGGAGAGGAAAATTCCCATCCAAGTCTTGAAAATGAAAGCCGACGCGACGTGGGGATTGACGGAAGGGAGGTGACAAGCGACATTGGCGATCAAACTCTGAAAGCTCCCAGCCTCGGAGTCGCTAATTTTCCCATTTCATTGCATTCCTTGCTCCATGATCGTGTGATCAGTATCTCAAGATTATTCCACTGTGGTATACTCATCAAAATGTATCATAAACTTACGTAAGGATCACGAGGACATTATAAACACCAGACAACGGGGAAGAGCCTGTGAATATACACCCTTGGCATTTGCGAAAATTAAATTGGTATGTTTTCTTTGTAATAGAACGGACAGCCAACTGTGAGTTAGCAGTATTGATACAATGATTATGTTTTGTCTATTGAAGAGTCCCAATCTGAGGGTCCCGGATTTGAATCCTGGCAGTGGCTCAAATTTTTCATCGGTATACTGGTCTCTTCTTGGGTACCTACTGTGTGCCCTTTGAGTGCGGTACTCTTTCTGTCGGATGGCAGATGGGTCGTTAAATAGTGTGCCATTTGATATCTTTCGTTAAGATGAGGCTAATGCCATTGCCGGGTTTCCCTCCACCAAAAACTCTGCTGTTTCAGGCGTAAAATTGTGGAATTGAGAATGTATGGCAAAAGAAAAAAGTAAATTCCACAGGTAAATTCGTAAACTCCACACGAATAATTTAATCCAACCCAGGTTTCGACTGTCCTGCTGTCATTTTCAAGTCTGACCTTGAAAATGACCGCAGGGAAGTCGAAGCTTGTGTTGGATTAAATTGCGCGTGTGGAATTTAAGAAGTTTTATTTTGCCATGCATTTTTCTCTGCCTTTCTTCCGTTCCCTGCAAAATTCCCTAATACCTGTTTCCAAATGCTCAATCGTACTAATTGGCCTATATAACCTCAGCGGTTGGTAGCCTCCCTAGAATAACTAGCATTGCCTAAAGGTGAGTGTAACAACCAAGGAGTTTTAGTGGAAACATGGACCAGGTTAGAAAGCTTCGAATGCAGTAGATTGATAGCCCATTATCCTTAACATTCAGGAAGAGATCTGATATGGTAGAAAAATACTAAGTGGTCATATATTCAAAGACGCGGATTAATTCCTTCGTCTTCCATTTTTATCTCAGCGAACTTTTACTTTAATCCCTTTCTAACCCCATTTATTTAGTTTTTTTCACAGCTTTGGATTTCACAAATTTCACCTCTTTCTGACGTACCATGGAATATGATTAATCGCGATTCATCATTTAAAGGAGAATATTTTATCCTTATTAGAGCCTTATTCTTTGCTTCGCATAGAAGGAGTATAGTTAAGCTGCCTGGGACTGGTGAATTATTAATAATTGCGTTATGACGGACGCTTCCGAAGCATGACCTGTTCAGGCGTAGGTAGCTTGGTAAATAACACCTGGCCGGCCTGTCAACGCTCAACTCAGATCACCAACCCTCAGGTCAACCCAAACACTCAGATTCGAGTCTTGTCTCTGGCATGGATGTTGTATTTATCATAAGATTAAGTATAAGTAATTATATTAAGATTAAGTATAGGGAGACAATGCGCTGTAACACAATCAGTCGGAGGTCCTAAAACCCTATTGGTACGATTTATGTCGGTTGTGGTAGCTTAACGTCTCGGATTTTGTTTTAAATCTTTTTCCGAGTAAGAATTAATGCTACCGTCTCTTATTTTCCTCCAAATGCCTTAATGACTTTAGAAGAAAAGTTTCATAGCCTATTCTTTTCATTACCTACCTAATGCAGTCTTCCTCGCAGCTAACAAAACTCTTACATCTCTCAGCTTCGTATTCGTGTATCTTCTTAGCCTCTTTTGGATTTTTGAACCCGTTTATTTTCCAACTGTTTTTAAAATCTCGTTGTTTTTATCCCTCGTTTAGCATAATTTCTTCATTCTTACTCAAACCTGAACCTCATTACCCTCCAAACCGCATTCATCTTCCTTTCTCAACGGCTATGTTTCGGGACCGCACTACGCCATGCTCTTTATATTAGTTTCAAGCACACGCCCTTTTATTACCTTTCGTAGAATCCTTGTAGTTCCATCTATTCTCCTTGCCCCAACAATACAATTTTTCTCCATGGACGTTTATTGATGCACCCAGTTTTTTTTAAAGTGCAGACCGAATGGCTGGTTCACCCTCGCTAATTCCCGGAGATCGTGTCGGTGTGGAGGCTAAAGTCCGTCCACCCCGATGGCTAGGGTTCAACTCCCGGTTGTGGCAGAGATTATTTACTTACATGCTTGGCCCTATTTGAATTATGTGGCTCCACTATACTACCCTCATATTTTGATGGTGAAAATTATCTTAATTGTCGTCCATTTCTCCCATAGCGAAAGCTAGGTGATTCATGTCTTTATACGTTATTGTTTGGATTAACACTGCTGATTAAGATTTTCGTAATTCTCTTTGTGAATTCCAATTCTTCTACTCATACCTCTCACTCTAATTTAAATAACTTTCAAATGACTTGAATTCCTTGGTTGGATACCCAATTTAATTTTAATCGTTTCGAGAATCCAACCCCCTCTCACTTTATTTTTTCTGCCAGAGCTAATCCCAAGCCTGTATCACAATGACCTCTTTCGTTTTATGCTAGTCCTGAATCTCAGACGAAAAGACTCTTAGAATGGAAGGACAGTACTCTAACCACTGTACAAACTAGATAACCCTATAAATTTGTGCTCGTTGACGATATTTCTAAAGGAAAAAAGCTGCAATTTATGTTTTTGTACATCTAGACCCATATTTTGTTTATTTAGCTGGAGGTATGCATATGCGAATCTGAAAGTGGCATAATTTCTCTTAGTTTTACGTCTTTCTAACACATTACAGGTATAAAATACTAAATTTTTTGCGGGATTGTCAATATTTCTCATTATAGTACTTGTAGACGTGAAGTTTTATCTCGAAAGGTACATATTATGCGTATAATCTTTGAAAATGCGTTTCAATGAAAGCTTTTAAATATAAAGGAAATGTTAATTGAAAGAAAAATGAACCTATGAACAATAGCGAGATTTTTCCTCTGTGAAAATCTTGCTCTTGTGCAAATCAACACGAAACTACATTCTGGTTTTTCACGCCTAGTTTGCAATCCTTGAATTTAAAGTCATGATACTATTTAAGAACAGGAATTTGGGACCTGTTCAAAATTTGCATATGCAGCTTTTTGGGAAGGCTTAAGCTTAATTTTCTGGTAATAGCTTGAGATTTGATTTACGTGGTTTGCCTGTATGCATCTTTTTGCGAGATATGTACTGAAAGTTTGAAGGTAGGTGGCGCAGCATTAACTCTTGCATCTGGATATCGGTTAATTTCGTTGCTTCTGACCCGTGATGCCACGAAAATATTAACTAGCCGTATTTCCGCTTCTGCTGTGGAACATAATTCATGGATTATTCCGTGACCTGGACTGTGGGAAGCGCCCCGTTTTTTTTACGATTTAGCTCCTGCATGTGTGATCAGTGGTTGAACTTTTTGAATATTTCCATTTCGTTCATAATTTATGACTGCTTTACTGATCTCGAATTCGACGGTAATTGTACAGTCATTAATGACTTAGAAAATGATTTTTTTTATCCTCAAAATTGTTGAATTTCGTAGTTCATCTATACTTGGTGCTAGGTCAAGTGAAATATTTTGCTCAAATAATTCCTTTTTTCTTTTGGTTCCTTGTGTGTTGCCGACTCTAATTTGATGTTTTCCAAAATTTTTTCTGGTGAATAACGTACCAGTTTTTTTTGCCATTAAACCAAGTGGCAACCATTACTCAAAATTTGACTCAAAGCTCGTGAAGTGTACGATTTATGCATTTTGTTCGTTTTGACCTTGTATTAGCTTGATGAATAAAATTGAAAATTTCCACTAGCTATTTTACATGATACCTCAAGGTTTTTAATTACCTTTTAATCCATCTTTACTCATGAGTTCACGTAATTGCGTACTAATCCATTTCATAACCGTCTTTGCCGTTATCTTTCAAGGGTTTTGTTGTTGATCACATTACTTTAATCTTTAATTTAACGTCATATTACTCCTGTGAATTTAAAAGTGTAAACAGATATTTCCTGTAACGTTAACTAAATTTTCCTTCCCCACTCCGTAGTATCACTTTAAAGCTTACATTTTCTCTTGCAATGAGAATTAAAAATAAAGAAAAGTGACGCGTAAGGTAAAAAGAGGGTGGTTATGTAAATTTGTAATGTTTTATTAAACGAAGCTAAACGATTATCTATGACCAGGGAAATGAAATTCAAAATTACGTTTAAAAGGTAACATGCAATGTTGAAAAATGGCTTTGTTGATTGGGTCCAAGGTATATTTAAGTATATTTAAGTGAAATCATTTGTAAAAATGTGAAGTTTAACATCAAAATATGATCTACGACAACATCCCTTTTTGTTGGAGTAGCGGATTAGCTGAATGTGGAGTGTTATTTTCACGACCCATGATAGATATTATCCTGAGTCTGTTTAATTTTTCCCAGTGTGGTATCCATGGGTTTAATACGTTGAGTTGTTCAAGTATTGGTATAGCTGAAATACTTAGGAGGGATTAACACATCATTCGGTTCACCTGTAAAGAACTGAGTTACTCCGCCTTATTGAAGGCGTGTAAATATTTGAGCTCATGCGATATAGCGAAGGCCAAAGAAAAAACCTTTCAGCGGCTGGTACATAATACGATTGGGTGAGATCAGTTGGGCAATCAAGATAAATATCGGTGTAGTAAGTTAAATAAGAAATGGTTGGAATGCATCGTTTCGTGAGAAACTGGCACTGGTGGATTGGTGAAAATCTACCAGCATACATACATCTACATCAACATAATACCCTGCAAGCCACCATAAAGTTGTGTGGCAGGGGGTGAATTCTCACCAAACATGCACTACATATCATGCTTAAAATAGGATTAATATTAATATATTAGTCTAAACTTCACTATTTAAAAAGATAAAAATAGTAAAGTAAGCATGCAAAAACATGCTGTTAGTTGGGTTACCTTCAAGTCCTCATACCAACATGCAACTACCCAAGCAGCATCGTATGGCAGTTATACATCAGCCCAATGTCATTTTGACGTCACCAATGTCGTTTTAACATCGGCTGATGATACCGATATAAAAATGACATATAAATGATATATTTCTCCGATTTAAAATTGATATTGTCAATCGTATCTTAAAGTGATAATTAATAGATATCGTTTTCCGATGCAAAAATGATGTCATCTGAGCCAACTAATAAAGGGCATAAAAATGATCATATTTTCTGGTCGCTGGATTTTAAAACTTTGAGTGTTCATATTTTTTCCCCCGATGTCAGAGAGAAGAAAGTCAAAAATTCGTGATTGGTCAGAGCATCAGAAACCATTTGGAGGCCTACATATAAAATAAGAAATGTGATTATTTAAGGATTCAATAAGAAAGAAAAACACGAGCCTGTGTTATCATGTTTCGCTTCCACTCCATATCGCCTGAATCTTCAGAATTAGTAAGGATTCGATGTTTGCTTACAAATTGCCGATTTAGTGCTGGATGGGGTTCACCTTTGGTCGAGGCTTCTTTGACGCCCTTTCTCCCTTGCGTTGCCATCCTTGATGGACCGCGAGGGCTCAAAATCTCGGCCCGTGAAGAAAAAAAAGGTCCGTGGTTCGATTCCCGGTCCAGGTGAATTCTTTCTGTGAACCCCCATATTGGGTTATAACTCCAATAACTGAAACAGAAAACGAGTTTGAAATATTTTATTGCTATGATAACGCTTAAAATTATGCATCTTCCATAAGGAAAGTTTGGTCAGGAGTAAAGTAGGTATGTCGTACTATAATAAAAAATTAAATAAAATCACCTGTTTCTCGACAAGTCAGGGTCAGGGCTAAAGTTCAGGGTTCTCAATGTGAACATTCTTAGTTGGAAACTACCTCTCGACATTTCTTTTTCCATCGCAGTTTTATTGTACGACCGTCCCTCATTATAAATATTTTTAACATGTTTATTCAGGATACATTTTAACTATCTCACTTATTCAATTATCCCAATATCATGTTAATGAAAAATCAGTCAATGGTAACATCTAACATACATCGGCCCAATATCATTTATGCCACTGTATTGTGGTGAAAGATGTCTTTTTATCATCAAATTAATATCGGCCCAATATCGTAAGCAAATGTTATCACTTTTGACATTTGCCTATATTGGTAGCCAATATCGGATTGACCAATAAGTGATATGTGACGGTGTAAAAATGATATTGGGCCGATATCATGATGCTGTTTGGTTACCTATGCTATGGATTGATTCACTCGTATTGGACATATTTACCGCTATTCCTATCTCTAATTGTACGAAGAAAAAAAGGACATTTTGAATCTGTCAGTTCGGCAATCAAATTCTCTAATATTGTAATCATGGTCCAGTCTACTATAGTAAGTTGGGGTTCTCAAAATATTTTTAGCGTCATCACTGGAAGTATTATCTTGGAATTTATTTAGGAGATTAAGTCTAAAGTTCAATCTGCGATCTGACAATGATTCCCATTTTAATTCATTTAATAGACTGGTTACGCTAATATAATTATCGTATCGTCCCTTTACCAATCTTGCCGATCTTCGCTGCACACGTTCAAGTTCGTTATTTAGACCGATTTCGTAGGGATCCCATACATTGGCAGCATATTCCAAATGAGGTCTAACAAGGGAAAAGTAGCTGATTTCTTGTACATGATCGTCACATTTTCCTAATACTCTTGTGATGAATCCCAGTTTACGATTAGATTGCCCCATTATTTCACGTATTTGTTTACCCCAGGAAAGATCATGTGTCAGTCTTATTCCAAGATATTTGATGGATTCCACGTTTGTTAATCCATCATTACTTATTTTGTGCGGGCTAGGAGGAGAAAAATTCTTTTTCCAAAAATTCATCACCACACATTTCTTCAAATTTAATTCTAACTGCCACGTATCACACTATTTTTCAATTACCTGTAGGTCATCATTTAAACATTCTTTATCATTTGGGCAGAGAATTTCCCTGTACACTACAGCGTCATCGGCAAATAGACGAAGCAAATATACATAGAGGCAAGGGAAAAATACTGCTAGAATTAATCGCAATTGATACAATACGGTGGTAACTAATAATATTATTTGGAGATAAGAGAGGTTGCCGACACATAATAACGATACGAAGAGGGAAACCCTAGCAAGTGGAATCTTTTGGAGCGGATGAATCCTCTTTCAATAATCGTATTTCATCATGGAGTGAACTCGTCGGAGACGCATTCACACTTCGACGACCTGTTCAGTGCGAGCTAAGAATGAGTACGCAATCATTGAAGTGATTTGGATGATTACCAACAAGTTATGGCTGCTATCATCTAAGAGCTGCAAAGAAATATTCACGCCTTGTGAAAAGGTAGTCTAAAGGAGATCGGATGGTACATTGTAGGAGTGAGGGTTTGAATAAGTGCCATGGTAGCCTTGAAAATCGATGGAAAAGGAAGAGCGTGAGATACTAGGGAGCAAGGTATATAGAAGCAGAGGACAAAGCTATATGCGCTTCTGGAATAAACGAATGGATTGACCTTGAGAGACTGTGGTTTAAGTGAAAAGTTATGGGAAGAATCGATAAAGACCTATGGACGAATGGATCCAATGATTTCCTTCTATGATTTATGGGGAACCTTCTCATTCTGCGATGTAGACATTTGGAGCATTCTCTAACGAAATCCAGATGATCCAGGGATAGTTAGGTCGGTAACATGTTGGCCTGATAACGTAATGGTTGTATTCTGGTTCATTTATGGTTGTGTTTGACGTTATTCATTAAATTAAGCTTTAGTGTAATTAGGAAATGCAATATAACCCTTGAAGTTGGAGCACCTTATAATCTAAATTCACTACTTAGTACTTCAACCTTTGAATTATTCGTTGTCTACTAAAAAATGCGAATAGTTAAACTATTTAGAGAACTTAGCTGACACACTATAGCCTTTTAATTATGCTCTGCAAAAGGTTAGATATAATTAAGGTGATATTCTAATTTTCGACCTTGAACACTAATTGTGATGTAACTTGCGATTTTTTTGTGGTTTTATCATTCAAATTACTATCGTCTCTCAAAATCGGTGGTAGTAATTATTCACATATTTGCTTTGTGAGATCATTGGAGTTGTAGGAGTTAAACCAGCACATGGTATAAATCATTTCTTTAGAATAAACGTTTCTGGTAGTTAAACGTAGTCGAGCACTCCTCCATGAACCAATGTATGAATTGGGTCGTATGTAAAGAGTCCCTACTCACCCGTGGCTTACTTTGGTATCTCAAACCATGGATTTTGTTTCTTGGATACTAAGATTTCTCTCCAGAGCACGGATCCCTTTGGTATCACCGTCCACATAAAAATCTTACCACTTCGGAGGACTAAGTTCCGAGTAATCTCCGATTATTATTACATACATTTTTATGTAATTTCCCAGTATCTTTTGTCTGTTCTGGGATTAAGTCCCGAGTTGAAAGGCATTTGACAACACTGCAGTACCTACTGTTCCTTGGCTCCTGTTATGCTTTTGCGGAACCCTTTAGACCGTGGCACGGTCTCGCAAGAGAGCCCCGCCTTCCCTACCTAGGAACTGCATCTTATGAATGTGCGTGGTGTAGTTTTGCGATATTGGCATTTAACTCTTCTTATGGCTGTTTCGTGAGAGGAATCTGCCTCGCTTTGCAAGAAGAAATTTATGGTCTATTTTAGCAATTTTATAAAAAATGGATCAAGGCAGATACCATGGTGAAGGTGCATTAACCCTGTGTCTGAGCTCAGGCACGTAGCTGGGGTTGTGGGGGGGAAGGGGCTTCTGGCAGGGACGTCGGAACTCTTTTCACTGGGGGAGCCAACCTTGGAAAGGGCCCGGCTCCTAAGAAAAGGACCCGGCACCTATGAAAAGGACCCGGAACCTGAGAAAAGGGCCCGCATTTTTGCAGATATGAGGGGTTAGAGACTAGAATTTCGATAAAAGAGCATATTAAGATGTGAGAATGTGTGTCAGAAAGTACCCGCTGCGACTGAAAGGGCCCGGGGAAAATTCTGGGCTTTTGTTTTCGGCCCCTCTTGCCCCCCACTTCCGACGCCGCTGGCTTCTGGTGCTTCAGCCCCCCCCCCCGAAACCATGGTACTAATACATTTGACACACATACAATGATACACATACAATGTATTAGTATCATGCCCGAAACTTTTTCCCAGAAATATTTTACGTTGTGATTTTAACTGGACATGATAATCCGGACTAAACTGCGTATAATTCAAGAGCTAAGTTTCTTGAAACGTGATAACTAGTATGATGAACGTATGTGGTTAATAATTGTTCTTTTAAATCTGATATGCATGCATTCGTTGAACTTGAACGTTGAACTTCTGTTCTGGGGTCGGTCAAATTAACTGCTTCATGACAACTTAAGCAGTGAGCTTTACCAGTGAAAAGAGATAGGAATGGGCACTGTGAAAGCAAATACCAAGAACTGAAAATGAAGGAAGAGATTTAAAACATGTCGGTATCGAACGGGCAAGGCTGATTTGTTACAAGTTGCTAATTACCCCCCCCCCCCTTCCCCGCCCCCCCCCCCCGAAGCAAATTTCTGGCTACATGCCTGTCTGAGCTAGTAGTAGATGGTTTAGTTCATACGGCGCAGAGTATAATTACAGAGGTATCAAATTTGGTGCGAAAATGTCTGCCGAAGATTAATCCAACTCACATCGCGTCATGAACAATTAAGTGGATATTATGGGAACAGAACGGTTCTGCTGTTCAAATTGGAGCTAAAATAAGTTTTTGGTCCTTGATTATACACTCATTATCAGAACCTATCAACTTTGATGTGGGAAATAGAGCAGTTTCAAATTAAAATTTTAAAAGCAATTTTGCATGCGAGTATGATTATTATTTTTGACAGTTTATAGTACACACGATCTCTGAGATAAGCCCGAATAATGACTTTTGCCTGCAAAATTTTCGTTGTAAAATTTGGAGTGTAAAAAGTTAATGGGTGGAGTATTAATAATAGATTGGGGAATGACTGAGGCGGGCTGTGACGGTTTTTTGGAGGGCCGCTTTAAATTGGCATCAATTTTATTTCGAAGGCAAGCGTCAGTTTCCATTCACTCAAAATTGAGGGTTCATCAATCATTCCTGGCTTAGCCAATTTTATCATTCGTATATTTTAAAAATGCAAGTTTATGACGCTGTAATCTGTTCGTTGAAGCACACGACGGATATAATTAAAGAACTGGAATGGCTTATTAATTCCACGTAAAGTTTAAAATATTATGCTATCATTGTTCATGAAATAATTCAAACGGTTATTGAAATTAAGATGAACTTGTAATGCAGCTGTCATGAATTTTAGAAATTTTTCATTGTCACTTGGGAGTGCAATGGATGATAAGTTTTTCTTTCAGTTAGCGATTATGTGTCATGCATGTATAATCAACTGTGCTTCAACGAATCATGATTCATTTTTCACTGGAGGACTTTGGGAAAAATCGTTGAGTCCTTCCAGTGACTCCACCAAGTAATTAGCGATTTTATGATTGTGAGTGACTAAGGGACGCGTTTGTGCGTAAAATTATATTCTACGAGAGATTGTCATGAGTATTATGTAATAGGAAAAGTTGATAAAATATTGTGGCCAGGGTTGTGCTTAGGCCGTTAAGTATTTAATCATTTTCACTGCATAGTACTTTTAACCTGACGCAACCGCGCTTTTTATGGTTATTTTAAAATTTTACGATTAATGAAAGCTTTGGCACTTTCCTGGTCCATAAAATGTGTAAAATATTCTCGTGCTTCCCAGATAATCCCAATAACAGATTGTTCCTGGTGTGGATGCACCCCCAGCCACACACCATCGAGGTTGCTTGCAGGGTATGTCGTAAATAGATACACTGAAAAAAAAGTATTCTTAAATTAAGAGGAAAATATTCTTACAGCTGTCATGTAAGACGATATTCTAGATTTTAGAGGATTTTCTTACTTGAGTGAGTCGGAACTACTGCCATCTAGCGGTCACGGCCGGAAACTTAAGGGTTTAAGAAAATATTCTCAATGCTAGAATATTTTTGTAATCGCTATGATTACTAAGGGACTCACATGCGCGAGGGAATGGGGAAAGAAGTGGAAGGTGGGCAAGGAAATGGTAGCGAGAAGGGGATCAGGGGAGTAACGGGCTACGGTTGGCAGAGGTACCAAAACAACTACATACATAGTTTAGATTAATGTCGCGTGATTCTCTTCAATTGGGCGCCAAATAAAAATTGTGAGATAGTGATATAATAAGCCGAATCATAGGCGGATTTATCTATCGGTCCGATTCCTTTTTTTCGAATTTTTTTCCTCCCAAGATTGGCAATTTAGATGCAAGCCTGCTGCAAGTTTGCCAATATTGACACGTTCCGTGCAAGTTGCACTCGACTTGCATGAAGTGTGCCAACCTTGGCTACTTTGCTGCAGGACTCTGGCAACATTGGTAGCAATAGTGCAAGTTCCAAGACAATTGCAACTATAGGGTTCCTACTAAGGGAGGAGTACAGTTACCTGTGCTTGAACGCGCACGGCGTATTTCCCGTAAGAGAAAAACAATTCGAGCTAAATTGAAGAAAAGCGAGTTCATAGGAAAAATTAGCGCGAAATTAACTTAAGCACGTAATGATAAATTAACTGACAAAGAAGAACAAGGTTGTAAAGTTCCTTAATACAGATTGATTGAGTACAGAACACAGTGGTATTGACGTCATCATGGGTGTTTTCAAGTCTGTTTCCGCTCTAATAGGCGCTTCAGACCGGGAGGAAAGGCATATGGATAGGTATGGAAGGGATGGGGATAGGATAAGGTCCGAAGCGCGACCCCGGACCTGGGTTATTGACGTCAGGGTTCCTACTTGTATCGCCAAGTATCCCGCGGCCCGTTCGATGAATATGGCGATTGGCGTACATTACTGAGAAAACTCTTATTTATCTCTCCTGGAGTTAAAAGAATATCAGTTATCCATATTCATAACGGTCGTGCTTACTTTTAGCCACAAAATGGTAATTGGGGAAATATTTTAATGGTGCAAATACCCGTGTCCATATGTTGTAAATTCATCCAAGCCAGCAGCTGTATATATACGACCTCCCATTTATCGTACGTTAACGTAGTTCATTTAATCATTCATCCCATCCCTTCCACTCCTATCCTTATACCTTTCCTCCCGGTCTGAAGCGCCTATTAGTGCGGAAACAGACTTGAAAACACCCATAAATAAATACGTTAACGTAGAAGCGCTAGGCAGCCGTCGTCAAAAGTAGTTCAGGTCGATTAGGTAAAGTAGATATGACAGGTTGGGTAAGCATACAATTGTGCATTAATGGTTTAGAATTATAACGTGCGCATTGATTATGCAGGTAAATCTGTAATAATCATTTTCTTTTTAAATTTTGATACTATGGGTGTACTCATGCAAGTAGTGTTTTTTTTGTGAAAACTAATATCTTTCGCTAGGTACATGGGTACAGCTCCTTTGCAAAATTGTGCTATCTGGGATACTTATCTCTCAAGAGAATATTCTTAATTTAAGAATATAGGACGCTCGATGTTAAGAGACTATTCTTAATTTAATAATATTTTTCTTGTGGCTACCGTTCTAGTGGGATCCCCTCTTAAATTAAGAAAATATACTGGGCACTTATTTAAGTAAGAAAAAAAGATTTACTTAAATCAAGAGGGCGCCTCTTGATTTAAGTAAATCTTTTTTTCAGTGTATAAAGTCATTTACTACCGTCCAGGCGGGTTCTTACCGTGGAACATTGATCAAAATCCATTAAGAAGGGACATAACTTGGCCAATCGGCAGTGCTTGCACTGGATGTGTGTTGGCACACCGAAAGTAAGTGCGCACCCTGTGAAGAACTCTCTAGAATTTGTCAAATCTCTTAAAGAAATTACCTGGACTCGAAAAAATTGTGGTGAGTTTCGATATTGTGTCACTCTTTACCCGTATGCCTCTCGGTGCCTTGAGATTCCTTGGAATTCGACTCGCTGAGAGCTGCCGCTAAGGAATTACTGCCATATATTACCGCACCACCAGGGGAAATTCAATGTATATTTAGGCGTTATGGCATAAAATCATTACACAAATGACCACTAAAAATTAGGGACCACTAACTAAAGGCCAAGGATTCAATTAGCGTGAGGACTTCTGAAGTATACCAAATACCTTGGGAGCGTGGTAAGGTTTATGTGGGAGAGATAGACTGCACCATTGATACGAGATTAAAAGAGCACAGGAGACATTTTAGGCTGACCCTACTGGAAATATCAGCAGTTGCGGAACATAGCATAAGCAAAGACCATGTAGTACAGTGGGACAAAGGAACATTACTTTGGCGATATGATCATTGTTGGGACAAGCTTACTAAGGAAACAGTCGAGATCCGTTTAGATGTGAGTAATTTTAAAAGAAATAATAGTTATTACCTTAGTGAAATATAGAATATTCATCGTCAATGTTGATAAGGATCATATAAAGGAGATTAAAACAAAAATCAGAAGAGTTCCTGGGTGAAGACCAAATCGGATTCGGGAAAGTGAAGGATACAAGAAAAACAATATTGACCCATAGACTGCTCATTGAGAAGAGAATGGAGAAGAACAAACCGACTTTCATTGCGTTTGAGGATTTGGAGAAGGCTTCTGACCACGTGGATTGGAATTCAATTATTAGAATTCTGAAAGAAACTGGGATGCTCTACAATAACCGTAGAAGTATCTAGAGTTTATCTAAAACCCAAGTAGCCGTGATTAAATCTAGGCCCAGATACAAAGAAGCAAAAATAAGAAAAGGAGTGAGACAAGATTGTACACTGTCTCCTGTAATGTTTAATGTTTACATCGTGAATGGTAGTGAAGGCTGCTCGGGTGCTCCACCGGGTAATCTCCTCCATGGCTGCCGACGTTTCGGGGTACGAGTCGTACTCCATCATCAGGGCTGAATTTTTTCTTTACATCTTGAAGGCTGAAGAGGATCACGAAATCAAAGAGAAGGCTCCAAGAGTGAATATCCATGGCGAAAAAATGAGCGTGCTGCGATTCGCCGGTGATATAGCAGTCTCGCAGAAACAGAGAGGGATTTGAAGATTCTAATAACCATGGAATGGACTATGCCAGATACTAGATGAAGATCAATAAGAAGAAAACTAAGATATGCAGCAGGAGAGAAGAGTCCAATGCCAATTTTAAAATAGGAAAATAAAATCATGAGGGGGTGAAGGAGTACCGTTACCTAGGAAAGGTCAGCCGAGTGACCAGCAAAGGTCGAAGCAAGAAAGCAATAGTAGAATAGACCAAGTGAAGAGGGCATTCATCCAAAGGAAGAAGCTGCTTATAGCTGGGATTAAAAGCGCAGAAGTAGGGAAACAATTCTTCTGAACCTACATCTGGAGCTTGTTTCTTTATGGCAGTGAGGCATGGTCGATAACAGCAGCAGCGGAGAAGTAAAGTGTGGAAACATTCTAAATTTTGGTGCTACAGAAGAATGTTGAACATTAAATGGATCGGCCAAGTAAGCAACGAAGAAGTCCTAAGAAGAGTGGGAGAAAAGAGGTCTTATGAAAACCCTAAGAAGAAGTTTCAGGACAACTTAATGGGCCACATCATGAGACATGATGGCCTGATGAAGACATTTGTTGAAGGACAAGTGGACGGGAAGAACGGCAAAGGAAGGCCTCGTATGAGATGTATAGAACAAACGATAAAGGATGTGAAAGAGAAGTACGTAACTATGGGATTAACTGATTGGAGCTTTGAGCGGAGAGCTGCGTCAAACCAATCTCAGAATTGCTGACTGATAATGATGAAAACATAGAATATAGTCTTAAATAGTATTCGCAATATAAATGATGGCGGTCGGCTGACGGTCCAAAAGTTAGAATGGTTAATTAAGAAAAAGTCTCAACCAATCAGGACACTCCTGACCCCAGGCATACCGGATAAATAGTGACCAAAATTATTACGGCATTTAGAAGCCTTGAGAATATAGAACGAGTCACTTTTCGAAACGTTTGATGAATAACTAAACCCCTTTCACGGTGGGACACTCTGGGAAAACTTTGTACGAGCAGCACGCCGGGAATACACATCATAGAAACTTGCCTCATGCGTTCTTATCCAGCACGACTCGTGAAATGTGAGGAAATCTCTGAATGGGATCATGAGCTTCACATTAAATAAATTTATTTCTCTCATAAACTCCTGCCCTACCCTGGAATATACATAAGTATTATTTTGAATTTGTGGCAAAAAGGCGCTTGAGTGGCTGTAAGTTTATGAATTATGATTATAAACATGGGAAGACTGGCAGAAAACGATTTTAAGCCGTCGGAGAGATAAAGAGATGGCAAAAAAATTGCATATATATGTGTATCCACGAAATTGATTTAGTAATAAAAAATGACGAAATGTTCCTTTCTGTTGAGGTACTATATACTGTCAGATTTGACGAAGATATAACTAAAAATATTTCTTCGTCCATTTTTACACTTCTTACCCTTGACTTAAATCTATAATTTGAACCTGTCTTATCTACTCCTCGAGGTGGGAGGAGGAAATATTTACTCTTAATCTTACCCCAAATAAAGACGAATAATATTGTTATTATTAAAGGACCTAAAGATCTTTGGAAAATTTTCATATTTGAAGCACGAAATAGGCATAGAAAACGGCAACGGTTTGCCTCCCAAAAATTCGACGTCGGAAAATTTCATCCCACTCTCACGAAATATTCTTCTCTACAGCGTAGTCCATTCAAAATTTTATATCAAATTATAAATCTGAGTTCTTCCTTGGCACTAGTTTTAAGATTCCTTTGGCAGTGAAGCCCCAGAGAGAGTAGGAATACGTCTGCTTTTAGAAGTAGGTTTAGTTTTATTTAAAGATGTACAAAATTTCGTATTTCAATATAGATGCATTTCATGAATTGCCTTCCGGCCCTGGGATAAGTACGGAAGGAAGTTGGTGAAATGCTTTAAAAGTTGTAACTCGACTTGGGAGATCGTCGACAGACCCTGGCTACAATTCACCTCACCCCGTTGAGCCAAAAGGCTTGATTACTCTCTACAAAGATGTCATTTCATTATCTCCATCAGCTCGAAAAGTCAAAAATAGATGAGAAAGTAACAACTCTAGTACGGCCCGGGGCCCCACCGGTAAAAAACAGCTCCACCAGCAACCTCCCCAAGAGTCGACTCGTAGGATAATCTTCACTCGGCAAGCGCTTCATGCAAAAATTGCAAACAAGGCCCAAAATAAGAAAAGCCGGCAAAATTGTATATTTCGCGCCGGAAAATTATTTCGCTCACACATCAGGGACAGTCCACTGCGTTCCGAATTGGCCCAAAGCCCTCAGCGTAGCTTGCTCTAATTTATTTCGAAGAATATAGACCCTCTCAGTAGCATACTTTTGCATGATTAAGTAGATAACTTGCAACAGCATTTGTATTAGAAATATTATAACTTCTCGCCTTTTAGGAATTGTGTGAAATACCAGTTTTACGGTATTCAGTTTACAGCGGTGGTATATTTTGATTGCTTTGATATTTATCAAAATAGATTCATTCTGTACATCAATGTAATTACATGGCTCTGTAATATTTTTCATGAAATAACATGTAAGCCGACTTACTATCATTTATATTTATCAATTAATGTTAACATTTGTATTTTCGTCCGTGATGGAATTTCAATCTGCATTTAGTCTTAAATTTAATTTTTACTCATGAATTTTTTATTTTAGTCTTTTTGCCTTGGGTATTCATTAATAATTAATTTAGGGGTTAATGTGCCATTTAAATATTTTATATTCAATTAATGTTAATGATGAAACCGGTTTTTAATATGTTAATTGATACGTTGCATTAGGATTGCGTTTTATAAACATTATTTTAGAGCACGTAATGAAAATTTACCAAAAGAATATTCGAATTGCAACAACTTTTAGTTAACTTTTGGAGAGTAATTATTGCTGGTATGTTTCTCACAATCATCTTTTAAATTTTACTTTCTTTTGAGGACGAAAGTGTGTCTCACTCATCTGCCTTGTTTAAAAAAATGCAATGCTCTAATTTTTGTAATCGATTTAATTTTTACCTGAATGTTACCACATAAAATTGTTTTAAATGATATGCGAGTTAAAATGGGTTTTTATCAGCTAAAATCTTTTTTACCGTAATTGTTCTAACATTATTCGTTCTATCGGAAACGTTACCGGATACTGTAAAAATAATGTGTACTATAGCAGATGTCATAATCCCTTCTTTTCAAGTGACACAAAGCCTATAGTAGTGAAAAAGTTTTCAGTGAATAAGTTTTTCTTACCAAATTCTGACGTCGCAATCTAAGTTTACGTTAAAAACATTGTTTGTTTATAGTTTAGGGTAGAATAAAAATCTCTTAGCGTATCAAAAGAACTGCTAAGAAAATGGAGACGTCATAAGTAAACAACTAAGAGGAAAGAATTATTGCTGGCAGGTCACATGTATGTTCCTTTTAATCGTACAACTAAATAACGCAAGATTTTTGTAAATTGTAAATACGTCAT
This sequence comes from Platycnemis pennipes, assembly GCA_933228895.1. Classification (NCBI taxonomy): domain Eukaryota; kingdom Metazoa; phylum Arthropoda; class Insecta; order Odonata; family Platycnemididae; genus Platycnemis; species Platycnemis pennipes. Next base: position 71,129,133 of record OW121856.1, on the reverse strand, counting down.
CATTAATGAACCGTCTTTGGTATTTTGTATAAAGACATCGCCAACTATTTGATTTCAACAACATAGCAAGATACTAAATAGTTTTTTAGAGAAATGTTGCATGTGCGAAAGAGTCGCACTGGGTAGCGGGTAAATATGTATAGGGAAACTTCTTCTTTTAGAATTTTAGCTATGGAAAATTAATCCGATCTAATGTACTTGCCACTGATACATGTACTCCTTTGACGCCAAAGTGTTGCTGATCCTTTGGACACATTCTTTGGATTTCGGTGTGATCCGTGGTTAAAGCTCGAATAAGAAAAGCTGGTCACGAAGGAAATAATGGATGTCCCTGGCCGCTTTTTGTATTGCGGCATGGTGATCCATCAATTTAGAAGTCAATCCAGCTCAAGAGTTACTGAGAAAAACATAGATTTTTTTAGTATTTTCTCTTGTTTTATTCTCTCTTTCGAGGAAGTCACACGAAAATATCACGGAGTTTCGTGCGAGTAAAAAAAATATATTTTGATGAAAATCCGGCTCTAGAATTAAAGGGACATAACGACACCAACGTACCGAGTTAAAAAATAAATGTGAATAAGGGACTCTGGCTCGTATTTTTCGTTCTGGAGAAGTTTTAATGGGGAAATAAAATGATTGGACGCGACGTAAAGGTTTTTTTATGCAAATCGGATCTTTATTTAGAGTCTCCATTTTTTTGCCGAGCTGAGAAATTGATCAGGCGTAAAGGGGTCGTTTTTTTGCGTTCATGCTGTTGCTTTTGCAAAAAAGTGCAATGCTAAAGCTCAAGAGGTGTAACTTCACCTCCGGAAAAACTTCCTGCAAAAAAAATTGGTAAACAGGAGTTGAATCACGTTGGCAGAGCATTATTTCATGGCACACTATTATTTTCTAAACCTAGGTTTAACCAGGGTGTAAAGTAATTGGTTTCTCCAGGCATGTTTCATTAGCATATACGCTTTTATTAAACCTCTAGTATTAAGTGTGTGATTTTTCTTGCTTAACCGCTTACTCGCCTCTATCGCTTTTCGCTCCTGAGTCGTATTATACTTCACGATTTCCATCTTCCTGCACCTATTTACGTTGTAGGGATTCATAACGATCAAGTGTTTTCTTTTGAGAAATGTAGTTATAATTTCCTGTTTGTTTTGCCTACCATTTCATCTTCACGATATAAAGTTAAAGCACTTAACCTAGGTAATGAAAATTCGATTATGATCTAAACGACTTAAACAGAATCACTTGCCTGGTCTACGTTAATTACCTCACTCCCTTAACTTATTTTCATTAGCAAGGTTACTGGCCCCCATGATATTCACCATCCAGCTGAGCCTCTCGTCCTCAACCATTTAATTACAATCGATCTCTCCTACTTTGGTGCTTCGTGAAGATCACTTCATTTGTAGTGACCCGCCCGTCCGTCAGTGGACTCCCTGGCAGGTTTTGCAAAGATAAGCTTCATGTTCTGGCCAATGTTTCTCTCCAGTCTTCCTCCTCTCCCCACGTTTTGTACTTCTTACCAAATACTCACCTGTTCTAAATTGTAAATTTAAATTAGTAGTTGGCCACCTTGGGTACTGGATAACAAATGAAGCGCACCTCCGGTCACAACACCCGCTCCAGCTAGTTGGGGCCGGGCCCAGTAGATTCCAGGATCCAGAACTCGATTAAAATCGTTAACTTATATTGGGCAATAGTTGGGGTGATTTCTCGTTCCTTGCCTCAAAGGTGTTTTTATCGTGACGCCATTATAGAAGGGACCCTCTGCTGTAGCCAAGACTCTGTTTTTGCTCCGGAACGAAGGAATGGTGAAGAGAAACCCGGAGTAGGCAGTTCTTAACGAAAGGCGATAAGTAGTTCACCGTTTAATGTCTCATCCGGCGGACGAAGTTCTGCACTTGAAGTGCTCTCCATGCAAGACACTCAAGTAATGACAGGTATACCAATGAGAATACACCACTGCCGGGACTCAAACCTGGGCATTTGGGATGAGAGGGCTTTACTCTACCCGATTCCCCTTTAGATCTGTTTGATTTGCTTTGCCCGCCAGTAGGAATAATCCATATTCTCGTCAGGGTAGTTCCAATGGTCAATGGAACTCACTAATACATCCATCACAGGGGAATATTATGCAGGATTGAATTAAATTGCTCTTATTTTGAGAGCACGTAAATCAATAAAATAGTTTATTAATGAATTTTCCTCTTTTAAAATTAAATTTGTACTGGTATTCAGTCGACCTGGCTACCTAGACAGTTGTCCATTCTAACCTTGAGTACTAATGCAAGTTCTCGTTAATAGGTTCTTGCTATTTTTCTAGGGAATAAAAATAATTACATTACACTGGTGAAATATTCACTGTAAAAATATTTCTCCTTTACTTATTTGAATATGCACGAAACATTTCTCTGCTGACACACATACATTAAATGTAGTAAACGCTTATTACCGTGTACCATGAGATATTTGTTGTTCAGTTAAATGAAAGTCTTTTGAAATTTCTCATTCACATAATTGTTATTGCAAATACTAGGATGGACATTTATTTCATCCCCAAAAATATGGATATAATTACCATTTTTTCTGCAATATCTTCACGATTTTACCTTTTTAGCAATTAAAATTTTTCTCCTTCATTCAGAGACTTCATTTTCTGGTGCCTGCGGTACTTATCTGACCTTAACGGGATTAAAAATGTCGGTTCAGAAGTTAATTTGACTAATATGCCTATGGCATCTGCGTGGGCTGTGGAGGCTACAGCTCCGTTGGTTACCTTACCGAGGGTAAAAATTTAAACGTGACCTCGGTATATTGGACTCTCAAAATTGCTATTTTGAATTCAGTGCATTTATTGGTGTGGGGTTCGGTATGCCTCTCTCTTTCTGAATTGGTTACCGGCCAAATTTTCGCCTTTCACATTCCCTCTTCCCCTTCCTTTTGCAATCGATTCCCCTTCTATTCCGTGCGTGGGGGGGATGGCTTACCCATCGCAGAAACCTACTCCGGGGAGGAATAATAGGCGCCCACCTAACTATCTATCCGACCTTACTCCCCTTTGCAGAGGGGATTGAAAACCCAGATTCATCTAAAGATGAATTCTGCATCAAAATTCAGCGTTTTCCTCTCCCATTTTTTTTCTGGGAGAGCCGTTACGGCTTTCCGAGTCAATAATTACGGGAAGTCGTTCGACGAGAAAGACAGAAATGCAGATTCGGAGCGTTATGATTTATTTGAAAAGGGTCGCGGGTCCCTCTTCAATGGCGGCATCAACTGATAGTGGAATGAGCCATCTAACTTTTCTCTGAAAAGCGAATGGTCATTACATCCTTTTCAGCTTTAGACCCATGCTTCAAAATACACCAACATTTCTCAAATATGGTTACTTTTCCAGCCCAGAGGACATTATTTACGTCTAGAGACAGCTATTTTGATGTGGAAGGCTATTTACTCTTGTAGTTGAAAGTAGTTCTTTAGGTGATGGCCGAAGAGGAATTAGTGGAATTCGACATTTTACTTATGTGGAATGTGGTGGCAAGTATGAGATTTTTAGGGTGCCATTTGTGTGCTGAAGTTCCTAACCATATATTTTCCACACCCGTTAAAGCACAATTGGAAAACTCTTGATCATTAATATTTTACATCGGTTAAAGCAATGATTATCAGTCACTGCCAAACTCGGAAAAAGACCTTCCAATGGTGGTAACCTCTTTTCTCATCATGAAATTTACTCTTTGTGAACAATTACCTAAGATTTTTAGTTGATATTAGTGAAAATCCTCGTTGGTTTGCTAAAATATAGTTTTAAAATAAATCTTTCAGGGAAATAATAATATGTCGAATCAATTTGCAAATGCTATTAGACTATAAATCAATGCAGAAAAATAGAGAGATAAAGTTGCACTTAACATTGCGCTAACGATTCAGCTCGATGGAGTTGAAAACTCAGAATCCCGGCTTACTTATCTTTGGCTACCCTCTTATGTTTTAGGTAGAAACATAGCCATTATGATGTCCAGAAGTTTCATTGTAATGTGTATCATATTTGGCTTTTAAATGTTTTTAAAAAAATATTAAATTATAAGCTAATCATTGATTCACATTGCCATATTTTTGTGAAAAGCCTATGTACTCAAGTGCTGAAATTTGTATTTTTGTAGTTACTCCATTTATTAAGCCGATCGCCATTTGTTGTCTCCTAGGTATCAACACAGGGACTGAAGTTGATTCTTTGTAATGCAAAGAAGGTCATGGGGTCTTATTTTCCTCTGCACTTATGATCCGCAAGCAGTCATAATTCGAATCTTAAAAAGGGTGGCTTTTAACGCTAATGTCTATTCGGAAACTGACGTAGCTCTTAGCTTCTGACGCCACTGTTCTCGCCGCATCCATAATACATACCTTGCATAACCGTGTTTTCTTGACGAATCATTGAAATCTCAAGGAAAGTGTTTTGTTGATTGTTAACTATTCACCTCAAGAAATGATACCGATTGGACACATTAAATTGAATCCAGTAAAAATCCAGTGAAGTAAGTAAATCCATACACGTGACCGTATGCTCCATATTATCTTTGAATATTAATTACTTGATACCTTTAGGTACGATTGCCATTTAAAGTGCATTAAACTTGTAAAATGTACATGGAGTCATAATGAAGACCGTCATCCATTTAACATTTATGAAACCTTTTTATTTTCAAGGCACAAATGAGATTACGCCATGATCGTATCTACCAAATTATCTTTAAATATGATTTAATTGAATACCGCGATATAAGATTGGCGAGTAAAATAGGTTAAAATTACAATAATATTGTAATAAGGCAGTTATCAATATAAGAAGTCATTTCAGGCGTGACTTTGTGGAGGTTTGTATTATCCATAATAAAACGCAATGGTAATACTCCACACTAATTTAATGACAGTCGACCCAGGTTTCGGCAACTCAGTGCCATTTTCAAAGTACATAGTCCTATGGCGGTTGGGTATATATAGGTTCAAGGTGGAAAGTGGAGAAGGTGAAAGTGAAAGAAAAAGGTGGGAGGCGGGGAGTGGTTTAGGTTGGGGTGAAACGGGAATGGAAGGTGACTCATTGTAAGGCTGTTCTGTGGAGGAATATTCGCAGCTAGAGTAAGGAAATTAGCTGGAGGGTCGAAGGTTGTGGGAAGGGGGGCAGTGATTGTTAGGAGAGGTAAAAACTCAGGAATTTGTGATACTGCAACGAGACCCTACATCAAATTTCCAAAAGCAACTTAAAACTACTTTGGCAGAATGTAAAACTGTGATTAGTGAAACGGATAGCTGGCGTCTACTAAATATGGACCCATTAACGCCTAGATTTTATGGTCTTCTTAAGACCCACAAGTGCAACATACCCATCCGACCTGTGGTTTCGCATGTTACAGCACCCTGTCATAAAGTAGGCGTACAAGTGAATATGTTGTTGAGAAGTTATTCTGCATTCTGAGCCAAAGACTTCGTAAGAAATTCAGTGGAACTCGCCTACAAACTGTCTGATATTACACCCCCGCTCAATGGAAAACTGGTATCCTTCGATGTGTCTAATCTCTTTACTTCGGTCCCTCCTGTTGAGGCATCCAACATTGCCGTTGGCTTGATTAAAAAGACTATTAGCGACCCAAAAATTACCAATTACCTCAAAGACCTTTTAGATTTATCTACATCTACATCAACATACTACCCTGCAAGCCACCATAAAGGTGTGTGGCAGGGAGTTTATGTTTTAACCAAATTTATTTATGTTTAAACCAAAATTATTTTCTTTTTAACGGATGTTTTTACCAGCATTAAGAAGAAAAGAGTGTACAAATGGGATCACCGATTTCACCAATCCCGGAAGAAATCTTCATGAACTATTTAGAATTGCAACTCTTCGAATCATCACATCCACTTACTAAAAACGTTAATTATTGGTTTAGATATGTGGATGACATTATTTGTATGTGGACAGGCACAAAGCGACAGCTAGATGCTTTTTTGGTTTTATTGAATTCTTTACATAAAAATATTAATTTTACTTTGGAATTTGGTGGTAATGAGATAAACTTCTTAGACTTGACTATTAGTGATACAAAGGGCTACCATGAATTTTCTATTTATCGCAAGCCAAGCTATACTGACGCGATAATCCCAAGTGACTAGCATCATCACCATAGTCATAAGCTAGCCGCCTTGAGGGCTATGGCTCATAGACTGGTAGACCCATGCCCCGTTGTAATTGTGACAAAGAACGGTCGATAATTTACGCGATTACCACCACTAACGGTTATACAGGCCAGGGTCGAGAGAGTGATTAAAAATGTGGAAAAATCTAAAGCTATACATTTGTTAACTGCCCTCTCCCCGGACAATAGAGTAAAGAAATGGTATTCATTGCCTTTTATCCAAGGTACGGCACACAAACTCGAAAAGCTTATTTCCGACGAAACACGTAGAGTGTCATTTTATAATTTAGGCACTGGGGAAAATCCTTTTTAACTCTAAGGACAGATACGCGAAAGAAGACCAAAGTGGAGTGTACAAACTGAAGTGCGAAGACTGCGGCATTTGTGATATTGGCCAAACTGGACGGAAATTCAGAGACCGAGTGAAAGAACATAGAAGCTCCTATATATATATAACAATAGTAACTCAAAATTTGCAGAACATTTATGTTGTAACAATCATTTTAGTAATTTTAAATAGAAATTTTACACACTGGTATTGACAAAGGCTATAAGCTGGGGTTTTTAGAACAGCTTGAAATTGTTTATTCTGAAAATATTTTATGTAATGACCATGTAACACCCATTCATCTCTCCTAAAAATCACTGCCCCCCTTCCCACAACCTTCGACCCTCCAGCTAATTTCCTTACTCTGGCTGCGAATATTCCTCCACATAACAGCCTTACAATAAGTCACCTTCCATTCCCGTTTCACCCCAACCTAAACCACTCCCCCCACCTTTTTCCTTCACTTTCACCTCCTCCCCTTTGCCGGCTCTTTCATATAGCTGCGGCGTGCATCAGGCGCGTCGCGGACCAATCATCTGTCCCGGTGCGAGAAAAATAGGGGGGATTTTGGCCTCCGCATGTAAAGTGACTGTGTTTGTGTTGTTTGCGTGAAATAGAAGCTTACAACTAAGAACAAAAATAAAGATTGAACAATATTTACAATGGCGTCACGCAAAGGAAACACTATTTTTTTTGGATTTTTGCCCGTTTTACAGTTTTTTTTATTTTTTGTGTGCTTTTAAATCTTTTTTTTTATTAATGCTAATTTTTTTTGGCTTTTCCTGTTTTTTTTAAATTTTTTTCTTTTTTCATGAGGAAGCAATTGTTTATTTTTTCCATATTTTTTCATTTTTTGTTTTATATCTTTTTTATATAAAATAATACTGGTGAACTTAAATTTAAATTTATAACAGGGAATCAGAAGAGCCCGCGGGTGAAAGCGCACAGGCACGGCGGGGAATGGGGAAGGCAAATTGTCGTGTTGCAGTGATGGCCCTAAAAGAGGTCCGGCTATGGTGAATACATTGCAAATTTTTAAAGGTGAATACAATCAGAATTGGTGAGCCCAATGAGGTGAATTAACGAATAAATTATACTAAAAATATATGAAAGTAATCATAGGAAGGAGGAAAGACAGAAGAGAATCATAGACGATTTAATATATCTTTAGGAAGTCTGAATTTGTGTTTTTTCTTTGTGTTATAACACCACATATTTTGGATGAGTGGGCTGTTGTTACTTGGGAGCCGGAAACTAAAATTACGGATTAATTTAGCAATAAATTCTCGGATGGTGGGAATATTATGAGCGGTAAGGACGTCTTTCATGGTTACCAGACGGGAGAGGCCAAGTATTATTCTGAGAGATTAGTTTTGGAAGATCTCCAGGTTCTTTAGATTCGTGAGACCGATTGCGAATATCTCACACCCGTAGAGGAGCTGTAATCAGATGACGGATTTGTATAACAGAACGCGAGTCGCTTGAGGCAGGGTTGAATTCTTAGTCACGAGGCCCACCTCCTCCTCTTTCCACCTTGAACCTATATATACCCAACCGCCACAGGACTATATACCTTGAAAATGGCACTGAATTGCCGAAACCCGGGTCGACTATCATTAAATTAGTGTGGAGTATTACCATTGCGTTTTATCATGCACAAGGCAGTTTTCCTTTAAAAATCTATAATTTTTAAAATTTTCAAGTTCCAAATGAGAATACTCCATAACTGCGCTCAAAATTCCATAGCTACTTTGAAGTGGCCATGTGACGTGGTGTAAGGACGATGATTTTCCGTCTCGGAGGTATGGTTGAATGGCTCTGGATGAACCTGAGTAGCTGTTGACCCGCCTTTGCGTAGTTGGTGTCGTCCCGAGAACCCATCGACCCAGAATCACGGCCTCGAAACGAGAACACGTGGGTCGGAAGCTTAAAGCTCCCCTTAAGGGTTCATCTTCTGGGCGAGGAATTGTCGGTTATGAGGTGTAATAATAGCAAGAGTTGCTTGTCACAATGGGCTATAATATGAATTCCTGCTAACTAGCATCTAATAGGGATTTCTACGAGTTTCGATACGGTACGTGTATTCATATTTTTTGCTACGTGTTTTGTCGCTTTCCGCTTCCCCAAAACAATGTTTCTCAAAGTGTTTTGGCCCCTGCATCACGCCATTCGCCAATTTTCCCTCTTATTTCTCCCAAAACGTTCCGAATACGGGTATGTTACTAATATCAGCTGTTTTAGGTGTTGACTATCGATGTTGCGAAGCTCTTTGTAGGAGAATCCTTAACTGCTTAAATAATTTGCTTACTTGAATGCTTCTCTAACAAATTTCGACTTTTTCTGTTCGTGGCATCTTAACCTCGTTTCTGTCTCCACTCTGTACATCTTATGTCACCCGACACTGAACCACTCTGCCTTTTTAAAAAGTGAAGCAGCACTTGAGAATACCCTTGAAGATATATCGGCTTTCTGTTTCTTTCATCTCTGTGCGATTACATTGTTAGCGTTGCTGAGACACTTGGTTAATTAGGCTTCAATACTGTAGTAAAGAGGATATTTTGTAATTCTAATTCTAATCTAATTTATCTGTCATCCACGCATTACCTGACCACGTGAGAAGACTTCTTATGCTTGTGCTCCATTACATTTTTTTCCGAATTTCGGATATTGGGTAGCTACCCTTCTTTCTGTGCTCTTTCTGTCTTTTGGTTGACTGTATTCAAATCTAGGCAGTATTTCCTTCTATTTTTGTGCTGACTTCATAGTATTTGAGTTACCTTTTGAGTTGATTCAATTACTATGGTTAATATTGTATTGTGTAACCTAGCAATTGTAACATTAGTCAAATGACAAGCATTAAGTGGAATTCAAACCCCCGACCTTTGGGTTACCCGGTTACCGGGTGACTGAGTCAGGGGCGTCAGGGGTTACCGACCTGACCAACACTGGCCGTGGTGGTCAGGTCGGTAAACCCCCTTTTAAAATTTATAATGCATATAATGCCGAAGTTAATGGTCTGCACTTCTCATGATTCTTCGTCCTAATTTATAAAGGTGTCCTTATCGTTACATTTTTGGTATTTTAAAATTGAAGAAATATTTATGAATTTCATATTTTATCAAAAGTTGCTTACTAATGAAGTGACGAGATTTTAATTCATCTTTCCCATCATAAAATTTCCGTTTCCTATTAAACTCGAATTTTGAAATTTCAGAATGGCTCGCCCTTTGTAAAGATGAGGTAATCCAAGCAGCGAAATCTCACGCATTATATTAATGAACTGGTACAATTTTTGAAGATGTATTCGTCATTAAGTAGCATTAGCGTCTTTTGAATTACGAAATTTTGAGAGGGATCCGTCTTATTTTTTTCTTAGGAATTTATGGACCGTCAGTCAAGCGTGATGCAGCAGATTTTAAAAATATAACGCTATAAAGTACCTGAGCGTAATGAAAACACTTGACAAGACCTTTTGTCACGTCTTGATGCTTGTAAAGTTTCCATGAAATAATGCGAGTCTCGTTATGCTCCAGTCTAGCCTTCTCCATAGGCTTTGCGCAAGTGTGGACAAAGCGTTCCGCAATATTTTGGCGTCGTTGCACAAAGTGGAAGGTTTTGCCGCTCGAGTGCCGTCAAGTGCCCTCATGATCACGCCAAGTTACACCCTGCCAAGTTCGCGCGCGTGCCATACGCCGAACTCTCATAGAGGAGCGAATTTTCGAGGTGGGGTCGGTCCTTGTAGTTCACCCTATAGCTTCCTCCTCCAACAACACCCGTTTCATCCTTCCCCGAAAAGTCAGCCCGCTGAGATTGGTTAAGCGTCAAGGGTGGCGTGTCACTTTGCTAGAATCCCACCCCCTCCCGCATTTCTGCCCCCTTGACCGAAATTCTCTCCCCTTCGCCTTACCTACTCCCGGCGCCCTTAAAGAGCCCCCCGTAGTTCTCGGCCGCCGACTTCCTGTGTCACAAACAATTTCCGGGAGTTTGCCGCCTTTCGAGCGTAACGGAATCAAACTATGAAGCCACCACTATCTAGTCTCGCACGGCATCGATCCAGGTCAAGTTTAACCTAACTCACCTCAAAGGTTCGGAGTGATGCTACTGCGAAATCTCACGCGACTGTTGTTGAGATCTAGATCATATCCATCTAAATCTACACGATCCCCTGCAGGCCACCGCGAGGGTCTATGGCAGGAGGTGAAGATCACCAAAACATGCACTAGGCAACTAGGGTACTACATGGAAAAATGCTAATAATATGAGTCACATGCAGCTAGGTGGTTAGTATCTACATAGTAATAAAGTGATTGGTTGTCAATACATGCATCATGCGCTACTGACTACAATATTTCGCCTACCTATCCCTTTGCTATGTTGCCTTTTGTGTTCTTTAATAGTATTGGTGAAAAATCACATTTTAAATCTACCGGTACGACAATCTATGTCTAATCTTATGTATCTGATCAAATGTAGTGTAATACGCTGGAGTTTTTAATATATATCTATCATCTTCGGTAAAACAATCGTTTTAAACTTCTGTAACAGATTTAATCTGTATTTTAACCTACGCTCTGATAATGATTCCCAACATAATTCTTCTATTAATTCTGATACACTACTAAACCGATGTAACACCTTTTAACAAACCTAGCTGCTCTACGCTGTGCACTGTCTAGCTCTCTGATCAAACCTATTTCATTCGAATCCCATGCACTGGCTACGTATTCAAGGTGGGGCCTAACTAGGGAATAGTAACATCGCTCTTTTGTCTTCTCATCACATTTCCCCAGTACTCTTTTAATAAATCCTAGCTTTCTCTTGGTTCGGCCGCATATTTCCCGGACGTGTCTTCCCCAGGATAAATCTTTAGGGATTGTTACACCTACGTACCACATAGTAAGAGATCTCATAGCATGCAGGATTGTGATGTCATATCTGTACGATCTGTACACAGAGAGGTTTTTTGCTTATGTGTTGAGAGGAGAGACGTTTCTTCGTGACGGACGATGAAAAAAATAGAAATTTTGCCATATAGTAAGTCGTCAAATTTTGACCACGTTTAGTGGAGACGGTGGGATCGTAAGTCACTTGGACGTAGGTCGGATATTCATATTTTTTTGGTAGATTCCGATAGATATATTTTCAACGCTCGCCATCTTGTCCTATATAGCAGGGGTTCAAATATTTTTAAAACACTCTTATCTTAGTTTATATTTAATCAAAACGAAAGAAATTATTTGGAATATCTGTTTATTTGTTGTTTTTTAAATTCTTTTATACCATTTTTATCATTCAGGGACAATGCTCGGTATCGGAGTCTTGTTGAATTTCAATTTATGCTTTATGTAGCAAAATGTATCCAACGTAACTTTCTGGAACTGCTTCATAATTGAAATAGAAACGTTCGTTTATGTGGAACAACCAAGTTACGTTTCTATTTCAATTATGCTTTATGGTTTGCATGATAATACTTGAATAACCTGGAGAAGAATCGGATATGTTATTACGAAAAAGAGTATAATTTTAATTGGAAAAAAAGATCGCTTAAGCTCGTCAGCTATTACCATAGATATAATATTTTGAAAACGAAGTACTTTTTAGAAACCTATTTGATATCGACTGCATATTTTCATTGTCTCCAAATATTTATCTGTTGTGGATTAACATTTAAGTACCGTGGGTTAAAAATTAATGCCTTATTCATTTTCCTTGAAAATTAGTACTGTAGATTACGGAGCAATAACATTAAGATAATTCTTGAAACTATTGAAGTATCTACTCATCCTTTTTAGTTCCTTCTACGCTCTCTTTGAGTAAGTTCAATTGAAGAAAAATTCAGAATGGGTGGCAAAGCTTTAGCTGGTTTTAGTGGGATATCCAGGAAAGGCCATTGATAAGATTCAAATGCTTACATTTTTTCGCGTCCTGACCGGAATTTTTAGTTAAAATTTGGAAAAAAACAATGAGAAACATCTTCCATATTCTGGCATTTTAGTTGTATGGAGGTTTGCCTTGCCCGTATTCTTCTTAGGGTATTCAGAAGTCTTCTATATTCTCCCACTCTTCTTAGAACTTCCTCGTTATTTACATGGTCGATCCATTTAATCTTCATAATTCTTCTGTAGCACCACATTTCGAATGCTTCCACCCTTTTATTTTCCGCTGCTGTCATTGCCCATGCCTCGCTGCCATAAAGAAACACGCTCCGGATGTACGTTCTGATGAATTGTTTCCTTACTTCTACGCTTGTATTTCCGGCGGTAAGTAGATTATTTTTTTTTGATAGAATGTTCTCTTCGCCTGGGCTATTCTGCTGACTATTTCTTTCTTACTCCGTCCGTCGTTGGTTACTCGGCTTTCAAGGTAACAGAACTCTTTCACCTCTTCCAGCTTTTGTTTTCCTAGTTTAACGTTGGTTTTGGCCTCTTCTCTCTTGCTGCACGCCTGTATCTTGGTCTTCTTCTTATTGGTTTTCAGCTGATTACACGCCATTGTCCCTTCCATGGTTATCAGCATCTTATGCAGATCCGTCTCTGTCTCTGCTATGAGTGCTATGTCATCAGCGAATCTCAGCATGCTAATTTTTTTCTCCATGGATATTCACCTCAGAAGACTCCTCTTTGAGTTCAAAGATGCCTGTCTCGATGCAAACGTTAAAAATTACTGGAGACTGTGCACAACCTTGTCTCCTTCCTTTCCTTATCCTCGCTTCTTCACAGATGGGTCCAGATTTAATCACAGCTACTTGGTTTTTATAAAAACTGTTGATAATTTTTCGATCAATGTAGGACACTTCAATTCCTTTCAGAAGTCCAAGCATTAAATTCCAATCCACGTTGTCAAAAGCTTTCTCGAAGTCCACAAATGCAATGAAGGTCGGTTTGTTCTTCTCCATTCTCTTCTCTTTGAGCATCCTAAGGGCCAATATTGCCTCTCTTGTACCCTTACTTTTTATGAATCAAGTTGATCTTCATCAAGGAACTCCTCTGCTTTTCGTTCTGTTCTTCTGTAGATGATCCATGTCAATATCTTCGATGCGTTTGTTGTCAGGCTAATGGTTCTTAAATATTCGCATTACTCCGCTCTCTTCTTTTTGGGAATAGGATGATGTTTTTCTCAAAGTCCCAGGGTATTTCTCCTGTTGAGTACATGTCGCAGATGGTCTTGTAAAGATGGGCTAATGTCTTCTCTCCTGCAGTTTTTATTAGTTCTGCAAAAATATCATAAATTCCAGAAGCCTTATTTATGCGAAGGTCCTTTACTGCAGCGTCAAATTCCGATTTTAATATTGATGCTCCCATATCATCCTCTTCGACTTCGCTTTCCTCTTCGATCACTTTCGTGCTGAGATTTTTTACGTTTCATAACTCATCCTGATATTCTTTCCATCTCTTCGCTTTGTCTTCATTTTCAATAAAAAATTCTCCATTCTTGTCCCATATGGCATTACATCGTATGCTCCGTTCTTTGAAGTGGTTCCTCACTATCCTATAGGCGGTTTCCACCTTTCCAATAGCAAGGTTGTTTAGTACATCCTCGCATAGGCTCTTCATCAATATTTATCTAGCTTTTCTGGCTTTGCGACTTATTTCGTATCTTATTATTTTGTTGCAAAGCTGCCCTTCTTCAGTTTCCGCATTTTTGTACTTTCTTCTTCCTTCAATCAGGTCTAAGACTTCCTCCGTGATCCATGGTTACTTCTTGGCAACTTTTCTTCTTCCAAGAGCTTCCTTTGCTGCTTCCTGTAGTCCACATTTAATATTTTCCCTGCGCTCATCCACTGATTTCTCAGTCAGGTCCTCTCCTATGTTGTTTTCAATGTTATCTCCCTAAAATACCATTTTAGCATGTTTTGTTTGTGCTCGAAGTAGATGAATCAAATATTGTGTCTTCTCGCCGGTTGTGGATGTATTCCTCAAATTCGTAAATGCTTCATTCCTTTTTTGTTTACATAATTATAGTTGACGGCACGATTGACCTGCTATGGGTTATTGCTGCTTTTGTTGATGCTTGGTTACGGAGCCGAGTGACCCCGAATCCCAGATCCATGGGAGCCGAGCTGAGAGAAAATGCGGATTTAATCGTGCGAATGAAGGGAAAAAACGGGCAGGCTCTTTGGGTTCCACAAGTTGCTCTAAATCTCCCGAAATGCCTTGCCTTTGGAGCTGGGGAATTCCATACTCGATGCGGATGAAGTGGTTTGATTGTTGTTGCTGCCCTGAATCGAACGCCCGGAAGAGGAGAAGAAAATCACGGAGGCGGGAGAGTCGCTCTCCACGTCGAGCGGTGACGCAGCCCGGGATACGTCTTTTGAGAGCGGTCCGAGCGTCGGGCAAATTTTCGGCCGGGGTAGGCGATTCGGTCGGTGCTTGGAGAGCGAAACGCTGCCGCGTCAGTCCATCATGCGCCGGCAAAAGGGGTGCGCTGATCCCGAGGGATTCCACCTGGCATCGGAACGGGGCTACACGGAATCCGGAGTGGAATTTAGAGCCGTATACAGAGACGTGTGCACTTATAATGCGTGCCGATTCCGTGAACGAGTCCCAATGCGCGCGCCCGCGCTCAAGGTTTTGGCCCTGCAGCATCCGCGCGGTTGCCTTGGTTCCGTCGCTCCAAAAGACAAAGGAGTGGCGAGCGAGCGTAGTTTCGTCGGCGCACAAACGGTCTCGGGGTCTGTGCTCTCCGGGAGGATAAATGGGAGATGGGTGCTCGTCATTCGTTCCGTCTGCGTGAATGCGATGAATGCATAGCCTTCCCCGTGCTGCCAGGAGTGGACCTGCGGCAGTGTCGCCTGAAGAGGCATTGCCTACCCATCCCCTCCCTCCCGGCCGTAAGCGCGCGGATAATTGTATCTTTATGCCGTTGCACGGGGAAATAATTCTTCCAAACCTTTGATTTCTCAACCTCAAGTGTTTGTGGTCGGCCATTCATCATTTCATCAACTAAACTTGTATAGGTACTTTTATTTTTCACGAAAATTTCACGTTTTCCTAAAGAGTGAAAACTGCTCGCATCAAACTTAATCACATGTACAATTTAAGTTGTGCATCACGTTTTTTGGTTTATATTGACCTCGACCCGTACCCTTGAAACGTTGGATTTTAAGAACTTTTATCCATTTAAATCTACGTGAAGTTTTCCAGTCTTTACGAATCGTCAAGGCTTGTTTTATCACTATCAATATTTTCCCGGTGGACGAGATGCCAGGTTCATTCATTTTAACCTTTGAAATGCTCTTCTCAATGAACTGTTACGAATAATAAACTTCAATGACACCATTTTACGGAAAGAGAGATCATCACCGCCTGTCATCAGCACTAGATTAGTTTGGTGCAGCTCTCCACTCAGTTCACCTATCATCTAACCTCTTCATTATTTAGATAATTCGTTTATTTTAATCCCACAATAGGAAAAATATACATGCTATTAGATATAATATGGTGGTTGATTAAAAAAGTATTTCCTTTGTTCATTGTGCCATTAACATTTTGTTAGTCTCCTTTGACGCCTACTGGGTCAATTTTGCGAGCGAACTTTGTCGCACCAGGTTGGTGTCGGAGAAAACATAATTCATAACTTAGTCTTTTACCTGTTAATTAATAACGATTCTCATTACTCTTTTTAGCGTCTACATCTTGGCTATAATCCAAAATGAATTGTGTTGAATGAATTGAAGTGTAGAATAAAGGAAATATTTTATGCCAGTCATACTATTAGAAGACCCGCAAGTCGTTTTAAATTCCTATTTTAATTTAAATTTTATTTCTACAAATTTCAATATTTTATTGAATAAAAACTCCGCAATCAGTCCACAGAACTAAGCTATCCACCTTCCAGGTTTGAAATTGGCTTCTTGAAACTTTAATAGTCTGCACACTGGAAACCATTTTATCCTATAGTCATTGTATTTCTAAGTTATAGAATTTTTAACTTAGAACTAGAGGACCATGCTTCACAACCTTTAAGTTTGTATTTAGGAAACAGACATCTTGTAGAGGACAAGTATGCCTATGGATGGAATAACAAACTGTAAGTGCTTGGCATGCGACAGTGCGGACCTCGACAGGCTCACTGAAATTCCGCTTGAGGCGCATTCCTGTGTGAAGGTGACGTAAAGTGAATAACCACTAGTCTTGATACACTGAGTCGGCCTTGTAGCCGACCCAGAGTATCTAGAGGTTACTGTCATTCTCAATTTGGGCCAAAGGCCTTTACTTGGAAAGCTGTGCCAGGATAATGATGCATCCCTACAAAATTCGTCGCTGAAGTAATAAGTTCGCATGGACTTTAAAAGTCTCCCACTTGCCATAAAGTTTCCATTTAATTTCATTGAGATGAAATTGATTTACTATAGATCTTTCTGTGATTAACCCTTCAATCTATTACGTTTATCATTTGCATGAACGTCACGCTCTACTATTGAACGAAAATATTATAACGGGCATAGTATTTTAATGTTTGTAACTTTATGGCGGTGGTATTGCGAGGTCAACGCCACTTCTAAACAGTTTCCAAATTCTCGTCGGATCCTTGGGTTCTGATCAAGCCGTTTTCTTCAAAATGTAGAGAATGTTTCCAATTCTCTCTGTTCTAAAATTCTGTCTTTTAAAGTCAAGAGCTGAATTAATTAATAATTATAATATATTGAATGACTTGTCCCCCGCAGGAAATCGTATTTGTAGTTTTTTTTAGTACTTAAAGTATAAAAACTTTCTTCCTGAATTACTCAAATTCTTCGTATTTAAGTTCTTTGATTGATTACTATGAGCTTTCCGTTGTTACAACCAATCATTTAGTTTTCCGAGTATTCTTAATAGCTTTTAATCTCCCTTAATGTATATCAATCTGTGTAAGTAGTGAGTAAGTGTGAGTAAGTGTTGTAAGTGTTGTTGTTGTAGTGAGTAAGTAGTGAGTAAGTGTTGCTACACATCGCCTTAAGCTATTGACCTAAAATATGTCTTCGGAATTACAAATTAAAAATCTAATTTCTTACCGTTTTAAAGAATGCCGTTGCCTTTTCACGGGAATTATACGCCATTCCCTCATTTAATCTGAAAAAAACCTCCCACATATCGTATTCCATCTAATTCTAAATTTAAACCTATTCAATTAACAGTGTGCGGCATTAAAACAAGTCTGAAATAAGTGGAGTGGTGAAAAAAGTAACTTTATTTTATCACCGCTAATCTCTGTTTTATGCGATTCAGATATTTATTAACGAATCAATTAGCCATTCCTATTCAATTAGGATGGCTAAGCCTCGGGACTCAATTGCCTCCTTTTAGTTTTTATGTCAATTATAAATGTTTCCACTGTGAAATATACCCCAAATTTTTTATTCGAAATTTTGGTAAATGGTAACCGCTAATTCATATTTTGCGTTCTCCAAATGAAAGGCGTGCTTCAGAAAAATTTTAAAAATAAGCTTTATGAATAATGAGATGGCATCTGCAATGCGTACGTTGACGGGTTAATTAGGGAGAAACATTTGTGTTATTCCCGACGATGATATATGTATTGGTTACGGAAGGCTCTTCTGGTGCATCGGAGCTGATGAAAATAAAATGATAAGTTTTAACAACATCAGATTAAAGTTCGTCATGCCTTCCAACTCTTAGATTGGTCAAGTTTCTAGTTTAATAATTTCTCAACGAATTGTGGATGGTGTGTGCAGCGGTAGGAATGATTGTGTTACCTCTACCTCATGAGTTCCCGTGAAAAATATGGAGTTCCGTGAATGCTTAAAATAAAAAGGTTCAACTTTGCTGGTCACATTTCGATAAACTCCGGTGCTTGAAAAGAATTATAAAATAACAATAAATATTCTGGTCTCGCATGCTGTGACAAGTCCGGACTAATTCGTGGAATTCCCATAAACGACGAAAAAAGCGAACATTAGCCTTTCTGTATACTTGAGTTCTTGAGTAACTTAATTTAATCAACAGATAACAAATTTATCTCAGAATGAAGATGTTTTACTTTTTCTTTTAGCTGAGGAAAGAATACTGCAACTGAAGTTGAAGAATTTTACGGTTTTGTGTGTGTGAATCAAGCTGTATTTAGAAAGTTCACCGGTTAAAAACGGAAAAAAATCCTAACGACGAATGACTAGTTTAAACTATTAACCAGTTAACTTGAACTATTATTATTCAGTTTGAATGGTGAAATTTTCCTTGTCTTTGGCGACGGGATTTCTAATGAACAAATCAAGTGAATCATTAAAAATTAAGTAAATGGAATAAGATTCTCTCAATTAAACCCTTATCCTTGGAGTGCTTTTCGAAACCAAGTAATTAGTCTGAAAAAGTGAGATCAATCAAGTTACATCTCATTCTATACCTTATTGTATGGACAAAATCATCTGAGCGGTATATCTTTATAAAATGACAGTATTGAAATTTAGCCTTTTTCTAATCACCTCAAATTAGTTTGAACGATCAAAAAATAGTTGTTTTTTTTCTTCCAAGTGGAATTGACTCCATGATTGCATTGATTGCATTGAGTCCATGCAAGCGCGCTGGCGGAAAATTGAAGTGAGCAATGTATAAATGCTGTGAAATGTGCACGCAAACATTTTCAGAGAAAACTCGTTAGCTTTCCTCTATCGAGCATCACCTATATCTCCCAATCCTGCCTGCCCTAAACTGCATCTAAAATTTGAGCTTGGCCTCTTAAATGGTCACGGTTTTGTACTACAATACTATTTCCTGGCTGAAATCCGTAGTCAGTGCTCTTTCCGGTCCTCCAACCCTCAACACAGTGATAGTCAAATTCCTATTTAGAATGGTGACTGTGATTTGCTATTCTTCACGCTCGATTTGCTTGATAACAGCTGTCTTTCTCACTCCACTAAATTTCACTTTCCTGGCTATTGGGGCCGTTAGATATGTAAATACCGCAATTAATACGACGCATAATCGATGACAACGAAAGAGATTTAAAAAAAGCTCCTAGAAACGTTTGGAAGAACTTGGTTATACATAAGGTCTGTAATACCTTGAACTGGGACATAATAGTCTCATTGAAACCAAGCCGCATCTATTTATTGATATTTAATTTATATTTTTATTTATATTTTGTCTAGCATAAGTTATGGTGAAATTCACAGAGTAGTTGATGTAAAATGGACCCGTCTCATTTTGATAGTAGATTCTTTTTTGCAAACATTCTTTTTCATTTCTTAATTTTATGTCACTTGTCATATTTTGCCGGGCACGAATTAAATTTATGCACATGCCAAGTCAAGTTCATTTCATAGTTATTCGTTGGTTCATGTTAACTGCTTGTTTTTCTGGACTTCTTTTTATAAGGATTCATATCGGCGTTTCATGGCGAAGTTTTCGTATTCCGTATAAGTCTATGGCGAAGTTTTCGTATTCCTGTGGAATTGAATATGGGCAGAAAGTATTGTTAACTATGGAAAAAAATAAATTTTCAGCAAAAAAAGATCGTCCCTTTAATTTCCTTACCTCGTTAGTTTTACATATTAATTCTCCTCACTTTTGCACATTGTCTAACATATTCTCTAATACCTTGTATAGAAATGGCACATACGGTAATGCTATATTTCATTGCCATTTTAAATGGTATAATGTATATGAATGAAGGGAGGTCGTGGTGGCTTAGTGGGTGGAGCACTGAGCTACTGAATAGAGGGTCCCGGGTTCAAATCCCGGGCAAGAGCCTTGCTGGACATCCCCAATTAAAATCCACGTAAATTGATTTTTCAGAACTTCGTAGGAAATCTCAGGTGGCCCAGGGAAAGGAACTGGCCCCCCTACCCTGAATGTGTGTATTTTACACGCCATTGGCTTAATACGAGATGAGCTCTACTCTCACCTAACAAAACCAACCTTCGGGTTGAATCACTGTGAATATAGTGATATGCATGAAAGAATGCCAAAAAAAATTTTTGAGACCATCCATTGAGAAAGCTCTGCAGTTTTAAATCAGCTTCAAAAGAATAAGTTTCATTCTTCGATATACCTTTGTTGAGAAATCGTCTTAAGTTTTCTGTTTCTCATTTTAATAAGGCTTGATTACTCTCGTACGTATATATTCTATGCAAGGAAATGAATTGTTATTAATTGTCACATTTTTTCATTGATTTAAAATTCGTTTCAATAAATACTTATAGATAAAACCGTCGTAGAAAATGAACGTATTGTATAAAGTCTTTCGTTAGCCGACAAAGACTGCCCAGAAACATGAAATAGGTAATAATTATGCGGAGAATTCCTGCTGAGCTTGAGTACCATGAGAAATTCGTGTCTACGGATCCATTAGATAGCATTCAAAAAGCGTTTATCTTGAGGGCGTGAAAACTCGATACCCCATATATTCACGTATCGGTTTGTGTCAATGACTGGTAACAGAAGTATAATCTTGTAAAATGTCCCAAGGCAGAAAGATAAAGCGAAAAGGTCTTGTTCCACCCTATCATGTTCAGCTCACATTCGTTCCGAAGGGAAAAGTCTGATCTCGTATAATACCATGCCCTAGTAAGGAAACGGTGGAAGAGCATGCGATATAGGCGTTTCCACCGCTTATTACATGAGTGTCGTGGTGTTATCGAGTTCCTTGGCTGTGTCACTACCGCCTTCGCACCTCTGAACCCAATACAATGGACTCCTCCCGTTATTGGATCTCCGAGGAGACGCCTATGCTCCCCACCCGTGGCGATGACGCCTCATAATAAACGTCCAGCTTGCAAATTGCTGTTCCCTGTAGGATTATTTGATGACGTCTTCGAGAGATTCACCGGGTGGACCGTATTGAGCTCTAGAATCCGGTGGCTCGGCTCCAAACTAGGGAATGCGTATAATACTGTATTGCAATTCGATGGCGGCATTGGCGAGGGAGTTAGGAATTTTTATTTTTGGACTCCGCTCCAGCCTTTTGATGAATGGTGGACCACTCAATATAACTCTTTGAAGCTGCATTATCCATGAAAGCGCAGAGAGGATTTGCAATCGTAATTTAATGCCAGTAACTTGCCATTTTTCGTAACGAAAATTCTGATTGAATTTTAAAAATTCTTTTGAAATTCAATCCCAAAAATCTAATTTTGACGAAATTTTTCTCATGCGTCAGTTGATGACGTAAACTCTACATAGATTTGGAAGAATAAGTAAGGATTGAAGTAATTATTGAATCGGAAAATAATTAAAGAATAGCAGTGTATCATTCGTGATCAGCGCCTTCATCGAAGTACATTCATGGTTCCTTCTGTCGTTTTATTCCGCCATGTGCACAGTTTTATGCTTTTAATAATTCCGTTGAATTGTTTTTTAGGATTTATCGAAGAGTCATAAGTTACAATGGAGTCCTATTTTCCTTCCTTGAAATTCTCCCGTTAAATATTTTTTAAGGTATTGATAGGAAAGCGAGCTAAACGGCAGCATCGCAAACTTTCCAAAAGGAGTGACTTCAATTGAAACTTATTTTTGATATGGCCCGATGGGCATGCGAGTAATTAGAAATGGTTGGATTCAAATTAGCGACCCCATAATATGAACTATTTCAAATACATATTTCACAATGATCCTCAAAAACTGTTCAATTTATTACACTTAAACAACATTAAAACACCGCTTTAAATATTTATAAATCATTTAAATATTGTTTCCACAAATTAAGTTACATTGCTTAAAATTTTACATAATATTAAAATTACATGCATAATTTTTCAAGCTGCGTAAATAGCATTTTCATCCCATTATAATATATATAATATTTTGCAGTCATTTGTGATAAAATTTGTATTTTTACACTACACGAAATAGGATATGCTCTAAATGCGTCGCTTGGCCAAATGTTTGGAGTCAGAATCTATGCTTATTCTGATATATCTTTTCAGAGTTTTTATTATTTTCCTATTTCATAAAAGTCTTTGTGTATTCTTTTTTCTTTTATCTCACCCTCTGCTTCATCTCTTTCTCTCTCTTGAATTATCTCCTTTTCAATCATGCCGTAACCACGCGGATATTCATTAAAAAAGATGAAAAAAGAATAATTTTATGGATATTTATATTTTTCTCTTCAATGCCAGCTGTTTTAGACAGGTGAACAATGATGTTCTCGCCTTCACGACCAAAGGTAGCGTGTTCGAGCCCCACCTCGGGCGTTGGCGTTCGGTAAACGATTAAGTGGGGAAACCTGGTGGAAAGCTTGGTGGTTAATTTAGATGTCTGACTGCTGAACTCCGGAACTTGCGTTGTCAACTTACAAAAGATCTTGCATTAAAAGCATTCATAATAACTTTTCGCAGAAGTATAGATCGACATTGGAAGTAGTGTTGGTTTTAGGTACTCCAACTGCATATGTTTTATCCCGCCGTCTAATTTAAGTTCAATACCTATGCCAACACGGCATCCGTTACCGAAGCAGGGTTCAAGGGGCACACTCACGGAGAAGCCGCGACCAATGAGTTGTCGTTCCGGCCCGTCACCTGCCGGCCAGCAGCTGCCGGCATTAATTTTGGGACACGCGAAACATTGTGAATTTTATATTTAACTTATACACGTGACGTTTCTGCTTAGAAGCAGGCATTAAATATGGAATTCATTAAACTTTTGAAATGATTTTGAACTATTTTTTGTGAAATGTTTTTGTTGATTTAAAGATCGATATTTTCGAACTAATGTTGTGAAATAGCAAATTTTTTGGCTGCCGTAGGACGGGATGTTGATCCCAAGATATTCTCAATGCTTATCATGTGTGCCCTTTGTTACTACTTATAACGAAATATTTTGCCTTTGAATACTCAAGAGTAGTATTAGTACTCCATAATTTTGCATTAAATATGTGCGCATCGTTTTTTTTTTAGGAGAAAAAGTCACTGGAAATTTTCAATCATGTTATTGTACACAAGGCACTTCAATTTTTCAGTGTATTCGCTGATATAAGTTCAGAATTTCACATTTTCTGCCATTTTAGTCCATAGAGCTTTTTTATACATATAATCACTATTTTAAATTGATTATTCTGTTTGTGTGATCATATCGCGTTCCACCTATTTTCTTCTGTATAAATGCGTTAAAATCGGTGCAAATAACATATTTTCGTATTCCACGACTGGGATGTATGGAAGATCATTAGAATAATTTATGGTACTCGTACATTCCGGCACGCAGACGTCTTTTTCAGTTTTAGAGACTTTTGCTATTTCTTACATTCAGGGGCCTTGCTGAAGAAATCTTTCATTTCTATTAATCAAGGCACTTCTCTTTGGAAAGTGAGTTCCTAAGTGCGTAGTCCGAGTAGTGTCCTCGAACTGATTTTTTTGAAAAAGCGGGGTTACGTTCCCTAAGCGACGAATTGCTGCTCGAAAACTCTTTCTTGCGCAAAACGGCATTGGTAGCCCCCCCTTACCTTTTGGACTGAAAAAGACCGAGAATAACGTTTACAATCAATTCCGTTGGTGGGTACTTCTGGAAGTTCGTAGGTACGTAAGCACGTATACAATAGGGCATGCATAAGTGTGGAGGAGGGGCCCTTGGAATCCCTGGAAAGTTCTCCGGCTTCTCCCGTTTCCCCAAGTCCTTTTCCACGCTTGCCCTTTTCGCCCTCTTTCCCCTCCGCACTTAAGGGGCGTACCCTAGGACAATAAGGGCTCTCCTTTCTGGCCCCCTTTTCCTACCATCTGGACGCCCCCGGGGGACACGATGGCTCCTGAAGGGGACATCCTTCATGTTTCCCGAACCCATTTCACGAGGAGAAGGCAGAAGAGATTTTGGGGTTACGGGAAGGGGAGAGGTTGTCTGGGGACTGGAAAGGTGGGGTGTGCCAGACGGATGTTGGCCGGGAGGAGGAGGAGGGGATGTAAAAATGCTGAAGCAAAGGAGAGGTTTGCGGCAATTGGATGTTTTAGGTGGAGGGCCAGGAGGTCGGGGATGGATGAAGGAGGCTTGCAGTTAATGCCCTTTATTCTGACGAAATCGAAGTCGTTTTGTCTCGTCTTCTTCATCTTCTTTATACTTTGTTTCCCATAGCCTGGCGGTCATATTTGGTTTCTGTGAATGAATCCATACCATTATGCATACGGTGCGTAAGAGATATGAATATAGAATTCTTTGAAAGTTTAAACCTCCCCTGGGAGGGTTATTATGGGAAATAGCCCATTGAAGTAGGGGTTCTTCATAGTTTACTGGAAATTATTTGAATAAGAACGATATAATTCCTGATTTATTCGCTATAAAACCTTAAGAAAGTATAATAGTTACGTGTGCTATCATGAGCAGTATGCTAGTAAACTGATAGGCTATATTTTCTCACGTGCATTAGCTTACTATCAATTGAACAATGGCTGGGAAAATATATGTAAATACGTTATTTGCAGTATTTCACATCGAAATCGTCTCCTTTACCTCGATTACTGAGTGTGTAACCAAGGTAACAATTTTATAAATATATTTCCCTATCATTTGTAAAAATAAATTTTCATACTTAAATTTACGGATTTGTGAGGATTTTCCTTTCATAATGTACCATTTAGCATATCATTGAATATATTTCAACTGTAGGTTTTCTGATAGCGGCTAAGAAAGTTACATTGTGAGATTGTAAACGCGTCGTAGGTAATGCAGATTTTAAGAACACTTTAGAAAGATTTTTGGTGGAGGTCTTTGATATTGTGTCACTGACCTTATCCATAAAGATATAATCACAGACTGATGGAGTCAATGAAAACAAACTGTTTCAGTCGCTCGTATTGGAGGCTGTCTCTATTGAAGACAGAAAGAAATAAAGGTTTTTGGATTGATGAAAACTTTTGTAGAAAGTAATCTGGAACACATTTATGATATTTCAGGTCTTTCGTGTTCATTTAGAGATAGTGTTTGGAATATATAAATTTGCCGAATACATTACTGAAAGTCATGGGATGCTAAAAAGAAGTTGATGTGATACTTTTTTTTCTTATGAGGAAAGCCAGATGGGGAGGTGTTGGGTGAATGGAAAAGAAATAATTGGCGAGGTTTACGGAAGTGTTAAAAGAGGTTCGACATCTAATTTTATTTTTTTATTATATTTTTATTTTAAAGAAAATTGTTCATATACAGCAGTGTTGCCATTTTAGAGTGACGTATATAACAAGACACATAATGAGAGACATATACATATAAACATCCACAAGAGCAAGGTAAGAATAATATCAACAGATGAAGTACAAAGGAAAGTAACAAAATAAAGACAGGAAGGAAGGTTCCAGTCATATAATCAGATAGGTTTTTAGATTCATCGTCATGGGTCATAAATCCTGAGTTTGGTTTAGCACAGCTCTCTACTCCATTCTCTTATCAGCTAACCTCTTAATATTTACGTGATTCCTCTCTCTCACATCCTTAACGACTTGCGCTTTAAATTTCACCGGAGGCCTACCTTTTCCATTAATCCCATTCACTTCACACTAAACGATTGTTCATCAGGCAATCATGTATCAGTGTAGTAAATTTCAAACCTGCCGCGTGAAGGGCAGTGAAAAGCACATTAATTGCCATGTGAAAAAATTCATCCGTACCGGGAATCGAACCACAGACCTTTGGCTTTCTGGGCTACTGCACCTATTTATTGCGTTGAGCCTCGGTAAAATTGCCATGCGAATTATGAATCCTGGGTAATGTAGTGGTCTGCGCATTGACCCGGGAAGTCAAAGGTACGTGGTTCGATTCGCGGTTCAGGTAAATGTTTTCGCATAACAATTAATGTAAATCTTATTTCAAGATATGGTGGGGGAGTTTGAAAAAGGCTGCCTGTTTTATTCAAGAAAATGTTTGGATTAAAGGAAGTCAAGCGTTTCGTGGAAAGCGAAAGCTTTTTTCAAGAACCCTTTTTTTTAACTTCTTTAATGTAACAATCAATGTGGTAATTATTGTTGTTATTTTTCTACCATTTTGAATGATATTTGTTGGTGTATTTCTACTTTGTCGTACATTATTGAAAACAGATTGAGTTGTTATCGTCTTCGTCATAAGGTTTCCAGAAGACTTCTCTTTTCTTCCACTCTTCTGAGGACTTCTTTGTTTTGCACTCGCGTCGATCCATTTCATTTTCACCATTCTTCTGAAACTTCACATCGAGAATGCTTCCAATCTTGACATCTTCGTTGCTGTTATCGTCCATGCCTCATTTCCATAATGAAGTGTACTCAAGTTGTATGTTCTGAAGAATTGTTTCCTTACTTCCACGCTTGTATTTCCTGCAGTAAGTAGATTATTTTTTTGGTAGAATACCCTCTTTGCCTAGGCTGTTCTTGTGGGAGGAAAAGGATAGGATGAGAAGAAATAGGGATTATGATGGTCTGAATAAAAAATAGATGGAATGAAAATATTGCGAAACATCTCATTAGTCGCGTAGTAGCGTCTTACAAAGATAAGGTATATTGCGCTTGGTATCCGCTGATTCTTGTTTTATCAAGTGATTGGAGAAAAGGAGATAGATGTGGAGTGGATCGGAGTGGAAACGGGTCATGTTGGAGCAGAGACTAGTATGAAAGAAGAAATTGGAATAAGGCTATGAGATTTTTCCTGGAAAAAGAATACGCGACCCACTAAGTACTCGAAGCGAAAGAGATAAGAGCTCCGCTATGCGGCTGATCCCATCAACAACATCTCTCCCCCTCCCTCCATCCCTTCCCGTTTTTCGGAATAAAATAAGAGATTGCGGTGCTAATCTTTGGTTCGCTTTGCATCCCAATCCATTTGGCCCCCATCCCGTGAGACCTTATTTTGTATCACCGGGCGGTGGGATGAGGTGGTGTTCCCGTGTGGCCGGGGACATCA
The DNA here is from genome assembly GCA_933228895.1 of Platycnemis pennipes. NCBI lineage: Eukaryota > Metazoa > Arthropoda > Insecta > Odonata > Platycnemididae > Platycnemis > Platycnemis pennipes. The sequence goes on along the minus strand of OW121856.1, from coordinate 71,101,840 downwards.
TGCGTGGACGCGACCTTCGACCCAACAGGATTGAGCACGCGTGGGATTCGCATGGGATTAAATCGCCGAAGCATGAATATTTCAGAGCATAACGGCGGCACCAAATAATCCCTGGAAAGCGCGCGTACGAGAGGAACGCCTGACGTGTTTTGCCTCGGAAAATGCACGTAAGGCTTTCGGTCGTTTTCAAAGCGTACGATGTTTCAATGGAGCATGGTATAATGGAAATAAAACATCGCGAGGGCGAATGGCGCTTATAGACCATCCATATTTTGCGCCAAATCCATAGCGAGGGCGGGGGAGTTTGACAAAGGTTGCCTGTTTTATTCAAGAAAATGTTTGGATTAAAGGAAGTCAAGCGTTACGTGGAAAGCGAAAGCTTTTATCAAGAATAAAAACTTATATGTAAAAATCAATGCGGTAATTAGTGTTGTTATTTTTCTATCCGTTTGACTGATATTTGTTGGTGTGTTCCTACTTTAATTTACATTATTGAAAACTTTATTAAATCCTAAGTTTCTTATTCCAAATCTATAAATATTTAAACTGCGGAATTCCTGATTGCCTCTTTCCATCTTACCGTGGTTTACACTTTCAAGGTGCTAAGTAGTTGTATCAATCTAAAGTTGCTGTTCATGATCATTGTACGATGTTTAGAAAAAGTAGTGAGGTGTGCAGATCGACGAACAGTCAATCCCCGGCCATACCACAATGAGATTTCATTTTGTAGATGTCTGCAGCCTGACTTTAGTATGTGTAGCTTCGTCTAGGTATTGTTTAAATCAAATATTTATACTGAATTCCGGTAACACAATAACCTGGAAACTCATGTATCGGGATTCAATTAAGGATCAGGCCAGATGGTGAGATATAATCAATTGTTGCGACTTAAAACGCATTTCTATTGCCAAAAGTATTTATTTTGTCTCAATTCTCCTTTAAGCTTCGACTCTTTTCACTCCACGACCATTTGCTGTTCGTAGCGTATTCTTTTCTCGCTCTTACCCATTTCTTCCAATGCCGAATTGTGGGTTTCTAGTTTCGCAATCTTATAGTTTTATCTTCCCTGAGAAATGTCAATTAGTTTTGTCAGGCTTTTGGCACACGACATCCACCTCTTCCTTCGTGTTGCCATCCGTTGAGACTGTTATTACGACCAAATTTGTTGGATCTTATCTTAATCGGCACTTGTAATATTTGCTAATATTTTGTCTCTCTTGGATACCCTTGTGCCTAAAAAGAGTCGTTTCAGGCGCGATGGGGCGGAAGCACATAATTAAGGAAGATTGGCAATTTTCCACAAAATAAAATTTAATGCGACCGGTTTCGATGTTCTATATCGTCCTCAGGTAACAAAAATCACTCGAATTCTGGTATATAAACAAAAATGCAGATGCAAAATTTTGCATTTGATAATGCAAACATTTGCATCTAAATTTGGAATTTGAGTGATATTTGTCTCCTAAGGATGATGTAGTGCATCGAAACCGGCCGAATTAAATTTTATTTTGTGGAAAATTGCCAATCTTCTTTAACTTTAACCTTTGTGTCTAATTTTCTGTACATAACTAAACCAGCTGACTCTTGTTGTCTCCTCTACAATTTACTTTGTAATCACATTGATCATCATTAATGAACGTTGAGTACAAAATTCTTTACTTCTCACTTTGTGGCACTTAAAAAAAACGACTGTATAATGATGACTCATGACAGGTTTGAGATGAGTAATTATCTTCATTTGGGAATTTCGAGCATGGATATTCATTAAACCCGGTTGGTGTGTCTTATTTGCATACCATGGTTTTAGTATATTTTGCTGTTCAATAGGTGGTGCAACTCTGTAGTCATCGCTCGGATAGTCTCAGCTATCCTTGCGACTGAATTTCACACAAACCTATTGCATTAAGACCTCTCTTCCCCATCTATTTTTTGTATCACCTACAGTCTCTTCCCTTGTAATTGTTCTAATATTCCTATTCAAGTTTTGCGGTCTTCTTGTATTATTTCTGTATCAGCCGTCTCTACTGCGCGGTATGGATTGCGTGTGAAGACTTTCCGGGCATTCTTACCAATACTACCCCATGTTCCCCGTCCTAAGCGTCTGAGTCCCTTAGTTGTCGGAATTAATACCTTCGTTGTTGAATGCTTTATGCTTCACGGGTTTCACAGTTGATGCGGTTTCACTTTGCGCTTCCAGTTGTTTTTTTTAACCCTGCACCACCACTTCATCGGCCACCATGTTCGGGTCAAAAGTCTTTTTTTAGCGTCTCATGGCGAAAGATACAGTTCCTGAACTACCCTCATTCTGGCCTGCGTGCATTATAAGGAGGCTTCTCTCCCACCTCCCATTGACCTATTTTGCATTGGTGGCTCTTCGTAAAGCAATAATCATCGCTCCCAACATTTCCGCTCTTGTGGCCTCAGGATTTGAGCAACTCCGCGGACCACGTCAGGGTTGTAATAAACAGTTTGAAAACTAATTAAAAAGTGAGCATTTATCAGCATGAATTATAATTTCAACAATGGCCGACAGAGAGATGAAAAGTGTGCTTTCTGATACGGCAGGTGGCTAGAATAACTAAAGTTGTATATGAATGTGATCACTGCCAGCAAAGGCATAGAAATATGCGAATTGATATCTTTGTAGGAAGCTCCTAAAAAGTGAGTTGAAATTTCTTGCGGGTCAGATTTTAATGATTTGTTAAAAATATTCTCTGATACAATTGATGGATCGAGGTTTTGTCTGGTCTGTCTTTATTTTTACTCCGGAGGCATTCCATCCAGTATTTTTCCAACCTTCATGTTAAATTTAGGGGACCAAAACTTTTTTTAATATATATTTTTTCATAACTTTGAGGCTACGACGATTCTTCTCCATTGCTAACCGGTTCTTTCCCATTGTTAATCTCTGATATATCTCTAAATAACCTTTGTCAGCCTTTCCATTATTTTGTGTGTCATCATAGATATTCGATTATATTTCCGCTCATTTTCTATGATGATGCATAGGCCTTCTACTTTCCTATCTCTTCTTTTCTTCTCTCTTTTCATCAGTCCTTCAATTTCCTATTTAGAGAATCCTATATGCGTCATCCTATGGTTTGATTTTTGGTTATATTTCGCTGTATATATCTCAATATATTATTGGACACTCTTTGATTATAATAACAACATCGAACAATAATTACTTATATCTATACCGACTGGCTTATATCAAGAACACTATCGTTTTCTTCTGAATTAGAATGGTTATCATAGTAGACAGTGTTTTTTGGTTTTCATGTTCCTTCCACTAAAAGGTAACTTACCTATTAACAAACTGTAAGAATAAATATTCTCTTAAATAAGTGCTTATAAATCTCTTTTCCAACACTCAGAGTCGCATTTAGGGTCGCATTTAATCAATTATGTATTATTTCGTTTAATTTTTCTTCATTCTCGTTTTGAGATATGTTTGGAGCTTGATGTAAATACACTGTTTTGTCGAGTACTATTACCGGGGTCCCGGGTTCAAATCTCGGGCACGATCCTTCTGGACACCCCCACCTCAAAATCCTCGCGATTCGATTTTCTGCGTGTCAGAACTTCGTAGGAAATCGCAGGTGGCCCAGGGAAAGGAACTGGCCCCCCTACCTTAAATGTGTGAATTTCACACGCCCTTGGCTTAGTACGGTGTGAGTTCTACTCTCACCTATCAAAACCAACCTTCGGGGTGAATCACTGAGTGAGTGAGTATTAAGCAATAACATCAATGGTCAATTAGTAGCTGGATTTTCTTCTTTACCCTGAAAATTATTTATGAAGTTTCTTTATTTACTACAGTGCCGTTAATTTTACCGAACGTCGATAAAATTACTAATACTCATTCCACCTTCGGTCGATTTTCCAACTGATTATTAATTTAATATTAATTGATATCCACCTCTCTGTCTGTATCATCTTTACTTCCTTCATAATTTGTAAAATACAATCATTTTCAATTATTACATTCTCTTTGGCCCAGCCAAGGTCTCAGTTGCACATCATTTCCTTGAGCTCGTTTCTTTTGAATAAGCTGTTTCCTCTCATCAACTAACTCTTGCTAAGCAATTCATATTTGCTGGTAACTTAATCTTTCGGTCCTCGAGTTGGAAAAAAAGTATTTATTTAAATTCTGGCATTATTTCTTATATAGTAATTAAATTAGTTCATTCAGTGTTTGAAATCTTATCATTATATCCGAGATGGTGAAGATACATATTTTAATGCTATTTTTGGAGCATAAATTCCACAGGGAAAAAATTAGCATACTGCGATTTACCGATTACATTGAAGTCATAGCAGAGAAAGAGAGGGGTTTGAAGATGATTCTAGTAGCATAGAAAGGACAATGAGCAGAAATAAGCTGAAAATCAGTAATAGGAAAACTAAGATATGGGTATGAAGCAGGAGAGTAGAGGCCAAGATCAACGTTAAAAGAGGAAAACAAAAACTTAGGGAGGTAAAAGAGTACTGTTACCTGGGAACCCGAGTAACCACCAATGGACGAAGGAAGAAAGAAATATTCAGTAGAAAAGCCCAGGTGAAGAGGGAATTCTATCAAAAGAAGAACCTGCTTACAGCTGGAAATACAAGTGTGGAAGTAAGGAAACAATTCATCAGAACTTACATCTGGAATTTGCTTCTTTGCGGCAGTGAGGCAAGAACGGCAAGAATAAGGAAGATTAGACGGATCAACCGAGTGAGTAACGGGGAGGTTCTGAGAAGAGTGAGTGAAAAGAGAAATCCTCTGAAAGCCGTAAGAAAACAACGGAACAACTTAACCGTCCACGTCATGAGACATGATAGCCTGATGAAGACAATCGTCGAAGGTCAAGAGAACGGGAAGAACGGTAAAAACCTCGTATGCGATATCTGCTTAAAACAAGTGATAAAGGATGTGAAAAGGAAGAAATACGTAAATATGAAGAGATAAGCTGATAGGAGAATCAAATGGAGAACTGCGTTTCACCAATCTTAGAATTATGGGAGAAATGATTCACTTTGTACTTATTCCACGAATTTATTTTAACCCAACCGGTTTCGACGTTAGCACGTCGAAACGTTGGGTCGAAACGTCGTCAGGGGTACAACTTCAAATTACAGAACGAGTAAAACGAGGACAATGCCCGCAAAAATAGTTTTTTTTTGGGATAGCAGGATATTCATGGAGAAAAAAGTTTTCGTTTTCCTCTTTTTACATATTATTACTGATAATAAAATCTCCCCTGATTGTACCCCTGATGATGACGTGCTAACGTCGAAACCGGTTGGGTTAAAATAAATTCGTGGAATAAGTACAAAGTGAATCATTTCTCCCACCATGCTCTCATTCCACAAGTAGAGCCTGCAATAGTTGAAGAATCTCAGAATTGTTGACTGTTGATTATGCTGATGACGATATTTCCCCTCTTGTCTCTCTAAAGCATGCACACCTTCCTGGAGGTTAAATGCGTTTATCCTAAAGATATTCGCTCATACCTTTTACCTTCCTTCTCGAGGTTTCCAAAAAATGTTTTAAGGTTCTTCAATTTCTAAGGGTATAATTCACAATCTGAACTGACTTAACCCTAAAACAAGCCCACACACTAGAGCGACAGCCATGCCGGAAACTGGATGCGAATCCGCGTTATAGTTGCCAGGCCTGTGCTTTACCGATCTGTCTGTAGCCACGGGCTCTGATTATAGTAATATATCCTACGTGTTCATGGGATAATAATTGGCATAGTGGTTGTTTCCGAGGGTTGAAACTCCTCTTTTACTCCCGAAGAAGTAGGGCACATTTGCTTTCTTCTCTTAGGGTCCGGATGTTTAGACGGCTCCCTGCCCACCCCCCTCTCTACCTCCGCGTAATGCTGTGGCAAAGTACCCGTGAAAATCCACAGCGGTTATTGTGGACTCGCACCTCCACACGCCACCTTCCTCCGTAGATTTCAGTCCTCTATCGGCAGAGGAAGAGAATTGATATGAGAATTCAGGTAAAGGAGCAAGCACTTCCTCTTTCCCGTCAAGGAATTTGGAGAGAGGGCGGCCGCATTTAGGCCGTAGTCTATGAGAATGGGATCCCCCCATCTTGCGCTCCTTTTGCGCTTGCGGGTGGAGTTAGAGTTGGTTGTAAGTGTGGCCGGGGAGTAGTGGTATCTCGTCGCTCCGCAGCATTCATTTCCCCGCGATGCACGCCACCCAAAAAGATCCCGACTCTCGCCGGATCATTCAGCCATAAGGCGACTCCTTTTCTTCCACCCGTGGCGATATTGAAAGAGAAAATTGAAAACGGGTGGCGTGCTATTTTGCGATCCTTCCGTCTCCCCCTACTCTCTTTGTTTCCCACATCCTCCATCCTTTGTTTTATTTTACGTTCTATTCCCCAGTGGAGGTTGGATTGCGTGGAAGGTGTATGGAGTGAACAGGGAGAAGGGAAGGGAACGAGCTAAGAAAAAAATGGTTGGCGATAATATCGTACTCGAGGGAACAATGAAAAGAGGAAGATGCAAATGACGTTTGCACGCTCAAGTAGATGTGAGGAACGTCTTACTGATAATAATAATTATAACAAATGGTGTGTATTGGGGCGAAATTTTGACGAAATTTTCCCCTCCGCCATGCTGATAGGTATGTTATTAGAAAAAAGAACTAAGCCATCCTTTGCTTTTAGCATTTACTTGTATTTGCACGTGTCTTAAGAGGTTAATTCAACATTAGAAAAGCAAAATAAATGTAGTTTCATGGTGTAAGTGAGGACAGCTTGTGCGAATGGAACAATGGAAAAATAGTATATTTATGGAACGGGTGTGTTGTTGATCAATTTCCTCGATAGCTGATGGAATAAAAGAATAGTTCAATGTGTTTTGATGCTTTGAGAGTTAGGCTAAATCCCGCGTAGACAAAACGAACGGATTTCGGGATCATTACTCTCATCTCACAGCATGAAAGCAATTAAAGTAGAATATACTTACCACGGAAGAAACGTAATCCTATAGGTTTTGTACTCGGGGGGGCAATTAAGGAGGTTGGTCCGAAAAGTGAAAGTCATGTCATTTTTTTTATATTTTCAGCACTTATAGAACTAGAGTTCCTCTATCTAATAAAGTAAAGATAATTATACCAACCCATACTCCTTTTTGCACAAATTGCATTTGAAATTACATACGATTAACGGCGAGAATGGCCGTCACATGGGAATATAACGTTTAAAAATACCATAGTGTCATGTCATTTTTGCAAAAAACTGATATTTTATGCGTAATTTCACAAGAAATAAAATGACACGAAAATAAAGGCATCAACCCACCGTATTTTTCGCTAAATCCACCAATTTCTGCGCTTATAGCAGACGAAATGCGTTAGTTGTCTTCAAGTGGCGCTGCGGTCGCTCTATGTAAAATGTATGGCGTATGAATATATCATTACTAATGAGATATTAAAGCATATTTCAGAAAAATATTATAACATAATGTTTGATAGTAATATTCTGGTGTTATAAATTAGTAAATTCATTGAGTACATGAATTTATTTCTTTAAAGTAAATGCTGAACTGACTTCATAGTCGAGCTCATTAAAATTATCATAAAAAAGAAATCCTTCGACTTTACATCGTATTTCTTGTGATACTTATGACTTTCAATAGCTTAGGTAATTTTCTTTGTGAAGTAAGGATCACTTAGCAGGCATATACTCGTACTTAATTTAATAAGATTCCTCAGACAACTTTACTCATTCAGTCGCGAGCCAACCTCCTTAATTCTTTGCATCGAATAGAAATAACCTTTGGGCTATTGTATGATCTGTGTGACTGTTGTGTATTGTAAAATGTAGAGTCGAGTATGGTGCAACGTTAAAGGAAACTTGAAGACAATAGGAAAGAACTTGAGAATAAAAATGAGCTATTAACCGATTGAACACTTGGCTACAGACGCCATGTCTCTCTTAATTAAATCAACTAAAATAATTTCCTAGCTAATTAAAAATTAAAATACTAGCGCAGCAGAGCGTGATCCATGCTCTTGCCGCGAGCGCTCGAAGTATTCTCGTTTTGAGATTTCTCCTTGTGAGAGGAACTAATATACTAACAAAATTGAGAGAGATGCACGTCGTCAGTTTGATAGCAAATATTTAATATTCTGAGAAAAACTATCAGTTAAAGTAACTTTGTCACTTTACTTGAAGCCGTGGAGTGCATACGGTGATTGAAATCACGGTGGTATGAATGAGGAGGATCGGTGCTTTCAGGCAACGATTCCAATGAAAACAAAACGAAATACTTTTATGTCAAAAAGGAGGAACATGTATGTTCAATTCGTGTAAATAAGAAATCGAGATATTTTTATGAGGTAGTTTATGAAAGTGCGTTGCAGGAGGCAAAAACAGGATGAAACTTCTAAAATTGGATGTCGTCTAATATTTATACCGTGAAATACCGCATGCTTCTTACTAGAGTATTGAGTATAAAATAATTCACAACAAAAGGTCAATTTTAAGGGCACAACTTCAAATTACAGAACGAGTAAAACGAGGACAATGCCCGCAAAAATATTTTTTTTAAATAGCAGAATATCCATGAAGAAATAAATCATTCATTTTGACTGGCAATCGTTGAATTTTTATCGGGATGTCTTTACAATGGTCAATGTATGCTATAAGCCAAAATGGGAGTCACTCTACGCAATATATTTTGGAATTTGAAATGAAGAAAATAATTCACCAGGACATAGGGTACACATTTTGCTTATTTATTCACGTATCGCGTGACAAGCTTCATACAGAATTTTTATTCCGTGCCTTCGCGCATGTTGCGCAAACGATCACGAGTAAGAGTAGGATTGTTCGTCTTGTTAACACATACAAATACCAAAGAGCTCTAGGTTTTTTTTTAGCAACATCAAAAATTTGTGAAAAAAATTCAAATTTTGTGGAGTGAATTTAGAATTTCTGAATGCAACGTAAGACGCTGGAAATAAGATACGGATAACTTATTCAACATGCGCCAGCAAGAAAAGAATATTCAATACCTCAAAAAGGATGATATTGTGAATTGGGAATGGAACTCTTAACATTGACTCACTCCCTAAGGGCGGATCAAATAAAATTTAATTCCTTGTGGAGTTACCGAAGAATTGGAGTCATATTGTATTAGGTGTCGTCTAAAATCGTACAAATACGGTATTATGCTCAGAAAATGTGATCTTACGATTATTTTTTCTTTTCGATGGCGCGATAGAAGTGGCCTGCTCTGGGCCCATTTTATTGACTTACATATATGGGTCATATTGAATATATGAGTAGGCTAGTTATATATTCTTGGAGTAATCAAGCTATAGCTATGGTGATTACAATAAGTAAAAAATATGCAGCCATATGATTTCCAAATTTTTAAAATCATTTACATGAAGGAAACATTTTGTTCTCCCTACGGAGCCAATCTGGTTACTGAGAAGAGAAGAAAATATAAACTTTGCTACAGTTTTTCCAAAGTTAGTAAACTTTTCCAAACATTTGACCTTTTCTTAAGGAGGAAGCATGTCTCGGGATTCTAGTTGGAATTTAAATGTAGTATATCACTTTATGCCATTTTGTATGAAGTTGTTTCTAAGTGAACGCTTATATTTATACGATATCACTCCATTTTAATAGAACAAAAATACTACTAGCGCTCGACAGTCATTGCTAAATGACCTTCACGGTGCCTCTCCCTTTTTGGGGTGTTGCTTTTTACTGTAGGCAATTAGGCGTGACCTATGAGAGGTGTAAATACATAGTATTACAATCCTAGGATTGATATACTGCAGCCCTCATTTCTCCCTATCCCATGCCAGTTCCTTCATTTCTCTATGGTTCTTCTTCCCCGTATCCTTCTTGACTTGCCCCAAGTACTTGTCTCTTGGTCTTCCTCTGGGGACTTTCCTTTCAATTTTTCCCTCCATTATGCTTCCCATGTAATTGTTGTGTCCCATGACATGGCCAACCCACCTTGTTCTTCTTTGCGTATGGTGCTCCTATGAAAGGTGTGGGACCCAACATTCCCTTTTTTGACCAGCAAAGGAGTCCAGCGTATTTAAGGCAATGTTTGAATGTGATTTGGCCGGATATATGCCATATTATTCTCCATCCTACATGTCAGAAATCGCAATATTCTGGTTATAGTTTTTGTGGGAAATATGATGCTATAGCATAATATACATCAGTACCTCTCAAATATAATTCATCCTCGATATTTATTCTCACAATGATAAGGAAAAAAACTTAACTTACGCTTCATCTGTGGCCAAAGATGAGCTGATTTCCACGGTATGGAGGCGTTTGGCAGCCAACACGTGGGTCGTAAAAATGGCTTTACTATGTTTGCGCGTAAACCACGTAGAATACGTACTTATCGGTGACGGTGGCTAATGAGATATCCTAAAATTCTAGGTCAATATTGTGACGGATTGGCCATCTTATCTTTGTTTTTCCCTGGTCGCGCCTCCCGCGCCGGTCATTCCCGTCCCAAGCCAGGTCCCCGTTACGTAAGCGAGATGAACGCCTGCCTTTTTCTGCGTGGATATCTGGTAAAATGTTCCTTTGTCTTGTGCATTGGATTCCTTGAGAGTGAGGATCACGCCACTTGTGTCTACCCAGGTCATTGGGCAGTGTAAGCCGTGAATCTATTGGTGATTTTTGAATTGAAGTCACGTGTGATGGGGATGAGCGTTACAAGGAGGACGCCGACGGTTGAGTCGGGTGAGAGATCAGTTGGCAGTTGGTGATTGGGAGTCGAGCAGAGAAGCTCAAGGTGGGCTGGTGAAGCCAGGCGAGAGTGTGGACAGAGAGAGAGTGAGGCGATAATCGGAGACGGAGATCACCACGACTTCCGCGAGGAATTGACAAAGTCGTTCCCTAGCGGTTTTTCCTGCGTTCTGCCCCAGAAGAGGAACCAGACGCAGCGGACCTCGATCCCGGCACCCCAAAGAGGAGGTGCGGTTTCGGGTAGATAAGGGTGACAGACCGCAAAAGGTAGCGGGTCGCCGCATCCCCGGAACCAAAGGTTGGACGAGTTCCTCTCAGTCGGAAGGTGCATTATTTCAACAGGAGTTGTTGAATTCCGTTCTCCACGCCACCATACCGAAAACTCAACGGTGCAGTCTCTCCGCGCTGGATTTCGCCGTCAAGCTCCACACCAGCTCACACATAAGTATCGCCACACCCGTATTTCCCCCAATCCTAAGTGGTTTCAACCCTCTTATTCACGCTTCCCCACTGTGAAACCCGTGTGCGCCAGAATCAGTGGTGTACGAGATATCCAAACAGAGTTAAAGTCCCTTCAGGTCAAGAGAAGAGTCAAACTGATCCCAAGAGTGGACAATCATAGTCCTACGGGACCATATTTCTGTATCACTTACTCCCGTCCTCATCATTAGTATTCATAAAAGGACGAGGAGCGTGTAATTCTCTCCAATTAGTAGTTTATTTTATTCTATTTTTTTATGCTTGGTCATTTATTTGGACAAAGTGTTACAGGGTTATTATTTCATTGTGGTTAATTTCATTCCATTTATGTCTCGCCATTCATTCACCTCTTCATCCCTCATTAGTCATTAAGACCTGTGTTATTTAGCTGTAGAGTGCCTTCGTGTTCATTTTCATGCTCATTTCAGTGAATAAATGTTACTTGTGTTAATTGTAAAAAAAAGGCAGATGGTCATTCTTACGCTTCGCGTAATTTCTCCCGCGCTCACGTCATACGACCCTCACTGTTTTACCGTCCGCCCTGGCTTAAAGTCCCCCCGACCCTCGAACAATTTGGATCGTCCTTGCTTTGCTGGCTGAGCTGGTCCGATGCCGCGGTTTTGAGGTGGCGCCCTTCTCAAACACGCGACAAAGGTCGCGATATCCCTTTTTCTCAAAACCATTTCCCACCCGGGAAAGTCCGAAGGAGACGAGGTGTCGAGGCAAAGGTAAGGGTTCCAGTACTCGAAGGCGTAAGGACTGCGGCGAGTCAACGGGCAGAGGAGAATCAAGCCCGTTCCGTCACAATATGTTTAACCAGACGTGAATTATCTATCGCAGAAATGGTTTGGTGCACCTCACACCCCGACTCTGTAAGCATTACCATTTTCTTCCATTCTTCAGTTTCCTTGCACTCACAGAAGGAAATTGAGATGTAGTGGGACAGAGCGTGGATTTTTGTGTGTCTAAGACATAGATTTCGGAGGTTATTTGCATTACACCATACTTATAAGAACCAGAATAACCGTCTCTGTTAGCCATATCATGGCTTCAATATGGTTGTAAAAAATGAACTTTGGATAAACCTGAGTATGTACTTGGAGAATGCTTAAAAGAAATTTCCCTACTGTAATCGACACAAGTGTCTAGAGTACATTACTCTTTGAGCTCAAGGTATTCAAGATAGCGATTTCAAGTGTGTTCAGCGTCATCCAGCGACGTTGACATTTTTGATATTTGTGATTTTAAGGAGACGAGGAACATTTTTGCGGTTGATTTCCTATCCCATTTGGATCCGCGGAGGACGCAAGCCTTTGCGCGCGTACTCAGGTGACGGAAGTTACTTCGGAACACACCATCTCTCTGTGTATGTTAGAGCAGCTGTCATCGCGAATGGTATTCGTTTCATTTTAGAATAAGAACGACAGCACAAACAAATACACAAACACATGAGCACTCACGAAGAGTCTTCCGGGATCGAGTGCGGGTGGAATATATTGCTAAAGATATCGTTTGCTCTCCTGGGATATATCGAAGATTGAAAATAATGGGGGCGGGGCAGGGGGGGAAGGGGGTGGATTTATATGTCAGGGAAGGATCTGGGACGCTCCTTGGGGCTTTGCCTTTCTTTTCTTCATCTCTCTATTTGCGTATCTGGTGCTCGAGTTACTTTGCTGTCTCCTATACGTTCCAACTCCCTCTTATCCCTCCCTCCCCAACCTCCCTGATAGCATTTCTATTGCCATACCAAACGAACCCTCCCCACCGCTACCCAAACTCTTCCCTCCCTCACGCCCTCATCTCGACTACCCGTTCGTATTGTCCCGTCGGCAATTTCACGACTCGAAGGGTTCTGGTGGACTACCCAACCTTTCTCCAACCCACCCCCAATCCGTTGTCCCTTCTCCCCCGCAGTAATTTCGCGGTGCCCGCCATTCCGTCCGACTCTTTTCTCTCTCTCTCTCGCTGCATTCACCTCTCTTTGTAACCCTACCACTCCACGATGCGGCTATTAACCCACACAAACACTACCAGTAGTTCGCATAAAGAGTCGTCCGCTTTGATTACTTATTTTGTGCACATATGTTGGCCACAGAGCTACATAAGTGGTGGCAAAACGTCAAAAAAAGATTTGTGAGTGTATAAGAAGGTATAATGTACTCACGTACTCGTTCATTTTAAGATAGATTCACATCTAGGCAGTTGAAGAGGGAGGGACATGTGGCAAGAAATACTGTTTACTGTTGTGCGACTTGGGGTATTTCAGGAGTGAAGAAAGCAATTGTTATTTGAAAACCTTGCAGTATAGTTAACTGCACAGCGTCGCAGGAATTTACTTTTCAATATTTTAATATTATATCAACCATTTATTGCTTCTCGTATCATAAATAAATAATGTAACAAAAAATAATTTAAACCTCTCCGTTATGCCCTTGGTTATTCCTTAGTCATTATTTTACTATTCAATAACTTCTAGTATGGCTTGTACTCCATGCGTTAAATCACCTGAATTAATGGCTATGCACCGGTGTCGTCTTAATGTGAACTATATCAATAAAACTAGTTTATGATATGCGGATGATATTCTTATGAAGCTATTGGTTTCCATTTTTTATAACTTAAAGCCTCATTTGCCACTGTTGGGTACATTCTTCTGCTCATTTGCATTAAACTGCCCAAACACCCAATGCTACAAATAATCAATAACTAATTCAGCCGTGACTTATTTTAGCCAGTGAGGCTCTTGCTTTTAGTTTTCATACATAAGTATTGCTTCCAAACGTTAACAGAAACAACACAGTTTGGTGAATCACCTCTTGGATTTTTGAGCAAAGTTGCTACAGTGAATACTTTTAACTAATAAGATTGTAGATCAATGATTGGAGGGGGATTGTCTTCAACTGGAGGTATAGGTGTAGTAACTAATCAGATATTGTATTATATAATTGTTAGGATGGAATTTGGAGATTGGAAAATATAAAACCATGGAAGCAATCACTGAAATGAAACTGATTGCAAAGTTACGGAGGTTAAAGATATGTTCAAAGATAGATACATTTGGTGTTATTATAAAAAGTAATGCGAGCTTCTTAGGCCATTTACCCTTTTATAATTTTATTTTGCCAGTAATTTATTAAAAAAATAAACGAAGTGATGTGGTAACTCTTTTACTAACGTATGGAGAAAAATTGCCTTTATCGAATAATTGATTGCTCGAAGTTCCTATGCTATTCTATGAGATGACTCGAAGTATTCCAGCTAGCGTTTTCCATTATAAAGATAAAAAGCCAAAATTGCCATCGTCTTTAAGGAAATACAAAAAAGAGCATGATTAGCTTTGGTATTCGCTGTAGCCATGGAACTCTTCTCCAAGACTTTGTAGTTAAACAATATTGATTAACTATAATACACACTGTCCTAAGCATTTGTATTCTGCAAATAATAATTTGTTTTTTGAATAGTACCTGCCTGTCACCTATGCACCAATCCTAATCATTATACACAACTTAACTTAACCTCTTCAAATCATCATATCTTCTGTATTCTACCCAACCAAAAAATTAGTTCTTTTTCTTCCCATTCCACTCTTACGTAACTTTCTTCCCTTTATCTATCTCTGTAGCATTCTGTTTCCCCTCATTACGTTTTGTTATTATTTTTCTGTTGTCCTCTTTTAATATCTTTTCAAATGTTTTGTTCGGAAAAAATAGTGATATCATTCTTTTAAAGTTTGTCATTCCTTTGAATCTTGCATTGTAAGAACCATTTTATTGATATTAGTCATCTTATTTTCTTCATATTCATTATTATTAGTCTCAGAGTAGTTGTATAGACATTCTTATAATGCCGACCAAGCGTAACTTACT
The DNA here is from genome assembly GCA_933228895.1 of Platycnemis pennipes. NCBI lineage: Eukaryota > Metazoa > Arthropoda > Insecta > Odonata > Platycnemididae > Platycnemis > Platycnemis pennipes. The sequence continues at coordinate 71,086,753 of OW121856.1, read as the reverse complement.
TATTAATCCATTATCTTTATCCAATATAGTTCAGCGTATTATTTACCTTCCTTGTAATGACTAATGAAATTCAGAGAGGTTCTGAGGTGTAGGACATTTCATTCTTACTGTTGCGTCAAATACCACCTTGAAATGTTCCTCTTTTAATAGAGACTTGAACTTATTGGTTAAGTACGGAGATCAGTTGTCATATTTTTTTGTCTAGTTATGTTCTTAGTTAATGCACTTCTTACGTGCAGATTTGCGGTATTGCGCCTGAGTCAGAGCACGGGATATGATTTAGGTATATTTTTTCCCTAAGTCCAAGGAGAGTGGGGTTTTAATGCTAGAATATAGCATCTGAGGTTCCTTCCCTGTGCGTTTTAGATAATTTATTATATATTCATAATAAATTCAGGTGTTATTCGGAATGATGTTCGTAAACCGTCGATTATCATCTCACAAAGGGAATAAGGGAATTTAAAGCGATGAATTGTGCGTCTAAGAAGTCCCTGCAAGGCATGGCTACCCCTTCACGGTACCGATAACTGACCGTATGAAATACGAGGTCTGGGGGCTAACACTCTTGACAAATGAGAATTCTATTGTTATCAGGTCTTCCAATCTTGTGCTCCCTTCTCTTTGGTCCCGAAGGCACTGCTTCCCTTTCATTCGTCCTCCGTTCTTCTCTCATATTCTCACTCTTTCTCATTCATAGCTTCGAAAAATCCTAGAAGATGCGGCGAAGGGCTAAGACTTCGCTGTAGAGAGTAGGTATCAGTGGAGAATTTGACGGTATTAGTGTTGCTTATGATGATTGTTGATTATGCATTCTACCCTTGAAAACATGCCGAGGTACAATAGTTCTGATTGATGTGTGTTGATTAAGGAGTTTGCTTTCAGTCCGATTGAATATACCCACTTATAATGAAAGACGGTTCTGACTCTCCTGATACTTCTAGAATAGTCGCATTCTCGTGCCATTAACATAATAGATAATCTAATTAACTAATTGTAAAATAGCGGTACATCTAAAAAATTGAAGTGGAGATATGGAGAATCCGGAAAATTCTTATAAATTGGAAACAATTACTTGCATTATCCTTATTTACGTTCCCTATTATTTCATGGTGACAGTGCTAATGAATGCACAGTTGTAAAGACTAAACTCAGTAGGCATGTAAATTTTGTCATGCTATCCTACAGTAAATGTCATCTAGCATTCAAGGCCCGATGAGATATAGGCTTTTATTGAAGAAACGCTTCCAATGGCCATATAAAAAACGAACCTGCGTCGACATCTTAGAAACTTGGACTCTTTTTAGACATTTTCTGTCAAGCTTCGAATCTCGTTTAGCGTAAAATTCAGTAGTGGTGGAAGGAGGCCATCTCCTATACATAAAAACAAATGCATGCCGCGCAGTGAGTAGTGATGAAAACTTACCTACCACAACTTCTTGTAGCTTTTATCGTAATAATATTTGCCCTTGTTTCGGTTATAAAAAAATTGATGAACGCGGGCTAACGGGTGTCTAGGGCTTCCTTAAAGTTGCAAGGCTGCTTCAGCTCATTAGAAGCTTGGTGCTCCCTCTTAAAGCGAATGGTAAATGATATAACAGCTTCCTCTTCCTAATTGCGCTTGCCTTCTTCGCCTATTTCACCCTTACATCTTCCTCTTTAGCTGGCACTTTCTTATTCCATTCACATCCTCCATTCATTCTCCCCTCTTCTCTTTTTCTCTCTCTCTCCTTCCAACTCTCCGAAATCTTAATTTCCTTCAAAGGAAAACAGTAAATTAACTGGCCAACCCAGACGGCCTCCGTTCCATATCTTTTCCCCTCCGACACCGTCCCCACCATGCTTCGTTTCCCCTTCTTCCCTCGGCAGAACCCTTACCGATCCAACCCTGCGTTCATCTGCTCCTCCTCTTCGTGGTCTCCCTCCACTCCGCTTGTCCCTTCCTCCAACCATTAAACTTTGCCCTCCGCCTCCCCATTCCACTATCTTATTTAGAAGTTTCCAACTCCTCGGCATCAGCACATAACAACCTTCAAACTCTTTCCACCCCCCTTCCCTCTCATTCCTCCGCTCCCTTCCCAATGAAAGATTCTTTTTTTTCATTAGATTTTCTTAATTACTCCCATTTCCTCCCTCCCTTCCGTCTCTTCCTTTTCATCCCTCTTCCTGCGAAAGCATTCGTTTTCCTCTTGATTCCCACCCGCTGCAAACCCCCTTCCGCTTTTCTTACCCCCCACATCTGCGGAAAAAACTCTCACTCTAAATCGATTTATCGCCAAAATATTTCGGTTTTTTTATTTCCCTCTCTTTTCATCTCCCTTTACCAACTTCTCTTCCCCGCTTCTTTCCTTTCCCAGAAGAACCCGCGGTCCCCATTCTCCTTGTAGCGCACCCTGCTTTCTTTTAGTCAATAGTTTCTCTCTTTCTATCTCACTCTAGTTTTTTGTTTTTTTCTAAAAAAAGTTTTCGAAAAAATTTTAACGCGTTCTCTCTTGCGAATCTCTCCTAAGTTCTTCTGTCCGTGTCCACTCATTAATCAATCCTCGCCCTCCCTCCCGATGCTTTCCCTTTCCCTTTTCGAGTTTATTTTCACGACTGGGGGCAAACGACCTCTTCCAAGCCCCTTTTTGTCCCTTGAACAACACAATAAAATCAAGATCGCATATTTAGAAGTGTTTCCATCATCATCAGGCCCGGCGGCCGTTGGCGATGCGCATGAGATTGAAGATGCTCTCCGCCCTCGTACAGGCACGACAAGCAAAGGACGTTTGAACTTAATGAGGGTACTGAATTGAAATGAATGAATTAGTTGTAAAGGAATGAAAATTTAAATTGAATTGTAAAAAATTGTTTCATTGATATCTCCCTATTGATACTTTATCTTAAATTTAAGGAAAAGAAAAATGATACTCATTGGTTTAAAAAAATAGCTATTATGATGCTCTTAATGCAATTAGTTGTCTGTGTTATTGGTCACATGAGAGAATAGTCTAGAAGTACGCCTTTTTCCATCACCACTTGCCAGATTTATGAACCTAATTCTATTATATTTGATATTTTCTACTAAAAACCATTATTTTACTAATAAATAAAAATAATTCTAATTTCTTAGGCAAACATTGACATTAAAAAATTAACATTAAGTGACCGAATCCAACCGGTTAACTTCACTGACGCTTGATGTTTAGATGAGCAAAAGATATTTATTTGAAAGATTAAATTAATATTTTATTTTTCTTAAGCAATGGTAAGCGATAGTTTCAATGCAGTTTTAACTATCGTGCAAATTTTTTTTAAATCTGCCTTGCAAGTGATATTCACATCTTTAATTCTTTCTGACGAAGGTATGCACGGACAAGTCCTATTGTTCTACCTCGTATATAGTGAGGCTTGAAATCACGCTTTTTGCTATCGAATTCTTCTGCGGTGTTGCAGATTATGTGAGGAAAGTTACAGCCTCGATAAATGAGTATTCTTTGACTTAATAGGATTTTGCTACGATGTTATGTCCATACTTGGGACATACCACGCTTCAGAGTTAGTTGGTAAGCCATTCCGATGAATGCCAAACCAAAAAATGTCAAGAATGTCGTCGTTATGAGATGTGGATTCATGACTCGTATTTGTACTGCTTAAGGGACGTTTTGATGCAGTTCCCCTGCTCATTGTCTCGTTTTATATTTATGGAGCAAGTTGTGAAGGATGTGAAAGAGAAGAATTACGCGAATATAAAGAGATTAGTTGATGGGAGAATTGAGTGGAGAGCTGGGTCAAACCAATCTTATGTCAATCAATTGTCGACTGATGATGATGATATTAGTTCTATTTCCCCCTCCTTTTCGTTAATCTTACGTAAAACAATATTTATCTCTTCAGATCACCGTGCTATCTCTTATCGGTCCATCTAGAATATCGTTCTTTTCCTCGCTTTCCGAGAAATCTTCCTTGTATAACTTCTATTACTGTCCCTCAGCCCTAATGAATTGTTCCCTGTGCCTGCTCTGCTCCCTGCTTATTTCTTCCAGCACATTTCAGAAGCCATCAATTAATTTCATGCTATTTTTCCTGAGTTTAGGTCTCGGAATGATATTACGCCACCCTTTATATCATGCTCCTCACTAAAGTTTTGTTGACTTACTTTTTTCCCTTCAGAGGGAACACGGAAATGGTAAAAAATACCACCATCCATTAATACAGATTCGTCTCCTAATCACTCTCTTTGCTTCTTTGGTTAATTGTTAAGTGAAATTGATGTTACCCATATAAGGAATTTTTCTTTTAGTACATTCCGGATATTGTGTCTCTACAGTTTTTGGACGAGTATGCTCCATTGAGTCTGCGTCAGTCGCAGTGGACGAGCAGCTATTTCTAGACAGTAACAGAAATGATATTTATTTGTAGTTACAGACGAATATATGGCCATACACTCCTGCAAAGGCTTGCAGATCATTATGCAGATGTAGAATCACTCACTCACTCAGTGATTCAACCCAAAGGTTGGTTTTGGTGGGCGAGAGTAGAACTCACCCCGTACTAAGCCAATGGCGTGAGAAAATCACACATTCAGGGTAGGGGGGCCAGTTCCTTTCCCTGGGCCACCTGCGATTTCCTACGAAGTTCTGACACGCAGAAAATGGAATCGCGAGGATTTTAGATGGGGGTGTCCAGAAAGGCTCTTGCCCGGGATTTGAACCAGGCACCCTCCGGTCAGTAGCTCAGTGCTCTACGCGCCAAGACCCCAGATGTAGAATAGAATTATAAGAATAAATTTAATTTTAAGGAGTGGAATGAAAATGCATGCATTGGCAGTCACCAGTCACTTTCGAAATTAGTTGGTAAGGGAATTAGCTGCTGCGGAAATTACGTTCAGGATGGGTTCTGGGTTGGGGACATTAGTGTTAAGAATGGTTCTTCATTCTTTGGAGGAAAATTAAAATGGAGCATATATTTATGTTTTTTGGGTTTTAAATCGAATGTTATTTGTTAGCAAATATGAATTCTGTGAAAAATTGGCGGGGAAAATAATAATCCTCTAAGTAAAGGATTATTTTTGAAAATAACTTCTCGGGATCGATACAAATTATAATTTAATGCACAAGCATTTTTAAATACATTGGTTCTGGAAAAATACTAATACGGTTCATTTGCTCCGGGTACAACAACTCTAGGAACACTAATATCACGCCTTATAAATAAATGAAGAAGAAAAAGTAATGATTATATGATGATTTAATGTATGTTACTTATTAACCATTTGAAAAATTAACTTCCTTTACTTGTTGGCAATTCAATAATGAAACCCATATGAGATAAGAAGAATTTCAGGACTGGAAGCAGGAAAAAAATTCGATGATATCAAATAGTGCGCTAGATAAATATTTTCTTTGAATGAAGTGTTTATGGACTCTTCTCTTGACCTTTACATGATGGCCTTCTTCCCTGTGGCGAGAGCCCGTGAAATTGACGAGTGTTCTTGTGTTAAATGGTTTCGAAATTTTCTCTATTTCCTGAATGAGGCTGGTGTTACATAATAGTGGAACTTTAAATGCTCATGGCGGTGATCGTTTGCGTGGCTTTAGAACTTATAACCACAGTTATCAAAATGGCAGTTTTAATTTAAATAAGTGTCCTTGATTGGAAAGTTATTCATCCTTGGAAGCTAGTTTTTACTCTGAAAATTGCTGTACAATATTGTACCAGTTGTACGCTACTTTACTTCTTCCACGAAAGAATCGCCATAACTTCTCTCTCCTCTATCGCTCAGTTGCCGATAAATTAGCGATAAGCAATTATTATTCAAGTGCACCAACTTGAGCAGCATTACTTATTTCCGGGATATTAAGGGTAGTGTACCGTATACTCGCATGTTTTCCCGGATATTTGCGGTTGGTTTGGATAATGCCTGAGGAAGTTAAAGATGTAAACTAGGGTCTTAAATGAAATGACGATTCTAATGGAAATAGGGTGGAAACGTTCCGGTACCAACCGATGGTACGTGAGCAATTCACCGAAGGTCCCGTTTCTAACCTACTCCGCGCATTTTTCAAAAGGAAGATATGCCCGAAAAGCAAATTTAAAGATGTAAACTAGGGTCTTTAATGAAATGACGATTCTAATGGAAATAGGGTGGAAACGTTCCAGTACCAACCGATGGTACGTGAGCAATACACCGAAGGTGCCGTTTCTAACCTACTCCACGCATTTTTCAAAAGGAAGATATGCCCGAAAAGCAAATTTAAGAGAATAAATAAATTTAAATACTGATAATTCGGTCATCTGGATGGTTATTTATGTGGAAAAGACTTTGTAGAAGTTGAAAATCGGCTCACCATAAGACATGTGAGCCAGCGCAGGGGTAGGCTTCGAATGTGGTTGTTAATGATCTCTCTCTTTGGAGTGCTGACATCACTTTTGGGGGGAGAATTTTCGCAAAAGTGTGGGGTTAGGAGTGACAATGAGTCACGGTGTGTCGAAGGCTGGTGGGAATTTTTAGAATTCGAAGGTTGAAGTTTGGCTACCGTGCTAAAATGGTTGTTATTTATCCGGGGTTCATTGTTCATGATATCGTTTCTGTACGAACGTAAGTGTATTATAGGCTATACACTGTAAAAAGTAGATCTGATTTTGAGGTACAAAAGCGATCTGAATTTCAGATGCAACAATTTTAAGACAGGTTATGTTGAATTTCAGCAGTAATATCTTGTCTAAAAATAAGGCAGGTGAACGACTGAAAATCAGACCATCCAGAATCCTGCTCCCTCTGCTTCCTGCTTAACTGCTCCTGTACCAACCATCCATATTCCTGCCTCTTCCGCACCTTGAATCCGTGTTCCTGCCTTAAACCAGACAGCGCTTAAATTCAGATCGCACTGAAAATCAGATCAACTTTTTACAGTGTAGTATTTGTGGTCTTGTATGAATTTAAATGAGGTGAGGTCTTTTAAAATGAATAGGTGTTCTGTTTCAAATATGAGTTTGGTAGCAGCTGATGAAGTGAATCGGCCGTTTGCAAACTATTCTGATGAAATTAAGTTAGTTCGCCCAATTTGAGTGTTTTCGCTGGTGTTATGTTTCATTTGGTTTAATCCTGGCAAATCAAACGGAGGAGTCCTTTCCTAGAAATTTTGAGCGTGTTACGATTGGTGAAAGACAACGTTTTTAAATAACTTTTTTTGAACTTTCGTTTCTTTAGTGTATTATGGGATTATAGTGTCATGGTGTAGTGTAATACTGAATTTGTCTAATTACACTTTAGCGTAATAATGTATTGGTTCTTGGCAATGTTTTCATGCGGTTCTAAGGCCATATGCATGGTGTTGATTGTTTTTCTTCTGTTCCCTATCATTTCATTAATGTACCCTTTGTTGCATCTGTTTTTGTTTGTATTTTGCTTAACCCATATTTTCCCGGAACACATTTTTGCCGAATTTATGTCTTATTTTTGGATATGTTGCTCTATTTTCACTACTATTTTTGGGAATAATAATTTAAAAAATCAGAACTTCGGATATATGCTGGTAGGGGCCATGTGCTTAATATACGGTGGAATGTGTTTAATATACTTGCCGGCGAAGAATGTATGGGTGGCATGCATAATAAAAATGCGTGAGTTCTTAACTTAAATTTATTTCGGTAACAACTAATAAGACATTACAACACAAGTGTTTCTTTCATATAATATAATTACATTTGCTTTTGAGCCTTCATTAATTTGAAACATATAGGTATTTTAATACTCTATAAAAACTTACCCCATGACACTTTTGTAGGCATATCATTACTTTTTATTTAACAATAATATAAATAAGAAAATAAAATTTACATTCAGTCTTTAGAAATTTGTTTGTGACATTACACTAATTAGATTGATATTTTATGTGATACTCTTCGAAGCAAAAATCAAAAGGTTTGTAATTAAATAATAATAAAGTCATTCTAATATCTTAAACGATGCCTGTACACTTTTTATTCATATATCATTATGTGATCCCTATTATTTTGAGAAAAATATTTTATATGGATTATTGCTTTTTGACCTGATTATTAAATATCTTTTCCAGGATGTGATTCGACTTCTTGGAGGAGAGTTCCGCTTCTATTAATTTTTCCTTCGTCTCCTGAACAACTGTTATGACTTCAGTTAAAGAGATTGTTGAATTGTAAGTTGGACTTAGACTTAGACTTGGAATTAGACTTTATTTACGTGCAATAGAGTAGATGAGATGAGTCTTGATTTCCCGTTGCCTCAAATCTGACATTTTGGACTGATTAATTCATTGCGGGTGGTGAAAACAGTTTTACCAATCAATAATTTAAATGGCAATATTACTCATCATTGTTATTTAAATTCTTAATCATATATTTAATTTAATAAGATAATTTTTATGCTAGTATTATGTAATTATTCTAAAGTGTTTGGTAGTGTATTCACTTCTCTGCTTTTTTACGATTGTTTTTTTCGGTGGATAAAGTAGTGCAATTTTCATGACGTGCTTTTTCCGAAGCAATTGAAAAAATTGTATCTTTTCCCTTGGAGAAATGCAAAACTCTCAGCTCATGCTCAGCTCTTGATGTATCAGATGGTGTCTATTTCTGTCTTCTGCGATCCCAGAAATAACAAATTTCATCCAAGTGATGTGACTAGAAGTTATATTTAGTTGGGAGGCCACAAGCCGTACCTTTAGGATCATAAAGCATTATGAACTTATTAGGACAGGTTGTTCGCTCGAATGACTTTGTCACAGGTAATGACACCCGTGCAGCTGCTCTGCTTGCTCTTTTGTAGTAACCCATTGCTTTTTTCAATTATTTTATAACATGGTTCCCTGCCGTTAAACGGAACTGCAAAACTGCTGTCGGTTCACGTGCTCATCAGTTGAACACCAATGTTTTGCCTATTTTTAGGCAAAGTACTTATTTCGGCGATTGCACCTACATCTATGCATGTGTCTCTACTGACTACTCTGCAAGCCACCTCGATGGTGTGTGGCAGGGGGTTGTTAGAGTAGAATTACCTAAAGCAACACTGTATTGCTTTCTCTGAGTATTGCCAAGGTATAAGGTGTGACAATAACCTTACTATTCAACATATTATGAGATAAAAAGCTTCATCTGCCATCTGAGACTGAATTGGCCATTATGTTATACACCATAATTTAATACTCTTGTTTTGAAGGTTGTAATGAGTACGTAAACCATTATTACGGGTTTTCAACACTACTACTTTGGAGTAGCTCTTCACTTGCCTCTCCTGTGAGCGAACCTCTTTATATCGCATTGATTCTTCTTTTTAAATGTCTATTCTACTTTACGCGAAAGATCCGATTTTCCAGTCGCTTTTCTAGTGTACTTCTTTTATTATAATACGGACAATTTTGATCCTGTTCTGTATTTCACTGGCTATACAGCTTCATAAATATATCTCTTCCACTACTTCAGGCTTCTGCTTCGTAAGTTTAATGGTCTTACCCTCTGTTCTTTTATCGTATACCATAATCCTTTTTTAGTCTTGCTTATCTTGCGTTCATCCTTTGTCAGTTTACCTTAGGTTAAAAAACGTCTTTTCAAGGTATCTTTCTTTGTCCCCTCAGATAAAAGGCCGGTAAAACGCAAAATGCTGATCTTTTCTCCGTAGATATTCACCCTTGACGCTTTCTCTTTTACTTCTTTAATTCTTTTTTCGAAGCAAATATTAATAACCAAGGAATACACATCCTCAGAACCTGTATCCAACAATGTAATCAGTTTTGGTCGAAGGTTTTCTATTATTTTTTTAATGAGTAGTCTTACAGGTAAAATGGCTTATCTTGTGTTCCTTTTCCTCCTGAATCTAAGCTACTCATGGAATACAGACATCTGCGTTTCATTCTCTTCCTCTGCTCATTACACTTGTTATATCTTGGAAGCCATAGTGGAAGATTGTGGATCTTTTGAGTTTTCACATTTTCTCTGATCTTATCTCTATTCTGGTTTCCCAGAAGGACGTTTCGCAAAGTAGGCCACTTAAAACATTGATTGAGAAATGGGATAAATTAATGTAAATTTCCTTGTTTTTATTTGGAAGAAAAAAATGCAAAGTAATTAATAATTTCCAGAACGACTTATTGTAATTGTCCCTCTGAATTAAGAGAGTTTCGTGGAGTTTCCCGTTGAAAAATATGAAATAAGGTTTCCGGATTGAAAGGACTCTCTTCAAATAACATCGCTACGTTTCTGTAAGGAAGGAAGGAAATCAAACTGCTCATATTTAATTTTTCAAGTTGTATCGGTCTTTGCTAATTGGAGTGACAACTTCTTGGAGGAAACTTCGCTTCCTTCGCGTCCCTCCGGGCCATCGTCCTCTTCCTTCCCCCCTTCACTTAGCGACTTCGTCTTCATTTCCTTCCTCCGTTTCCATCTCTATCGATGTCTGTTATGAATACGTAGGGGTAGGGCAACGGGTAGGAAACCTCTCCAGCCTTACCCACCTTCCCCATTTGGATGAGGTGAATGCGTTACTGAATGAATGAATAAGAATTCGTCCAGACTGGTAGATTTTAGCCCTTACCAACTTTAACGGTGAAACTTTTATGTCACTTGTTGAATTATGACTGTGGTGTATAACTTCCTGCATTGGAAAGAGATGACTGAGCGATGGGAACGTCATTCTTCGTGTTGAGAGATTTCAGTCGGCTGATTTTCCAGGTATAATCTCTCTCTCACGGTGTGGTGCTTGTTACATCATACAGTGTACTTTCTTGAGAACTCATCCGAATAATCCGGGATTAGTGGAATATTAAACCTGAGTTGCTTCCCTCTCCGAGGCAATTATCCGCTTTTATTACTTAATATGTGGATACTTAGTCGCTTTAATCTCACATCTACATCTGGGTAAGCCATCTCGGGGGTGTATGGCAAGGGATAAAAGATCACCGTACATATATTACCAACATGTAACAGAGCAATTACAATGATCGATAGTGCTCACTGAGTTTATGGAAACATTTTAGATATGCATCCACGAGGCTAGCATGCAAATTCATGGTTGGTATCTACAGAGTTATGTAATTATTATTGATCAGTCAGAAATTTTATTAGATATATTTATTTATACTATCCACATAGGATTGCATTCCAGATTCTCATGCATATTTGTGAATAATTGTCATAGACGTGCGAGTATATCTCTTTCTGTAACTTAAATTATTGGTCAGTAAAACACCCATTACTAAAGGGCGATATAATGTCAATAAAAAATATAAAACCAAGAATTCAGGGTGAGTGCGCTTTGAATATAAGGCATCAGGTCTATGGAACCATTTAATCACACAGGATAGGATTTTGAAGGAAATTCGAATTATACACGTGTTCTAGGAAACCTTGAAACTTCTTACTGAGCAATTGAATGTTTTGATGAAGTAATTGACTAAGGCGAGTAGTTGTGTCCAACTAGTAGTAGTCTAGTAGTAATTACTCGTATGCGTTGAAGTTGGATGCATTTGGCTTTAATAGCTTTGCATCAGTGATAAAACTCGGCTGATTGCTGTTCATTCGGATCAACAAAGGTTGAGTAGGTGAAAAGACGTGAAAATAATATCTTGGGCATGTGGAATATATCTGGAACTGTATAATATGGGATTGAAGGTTGATGCACCTGCACCTGAAAGGGTAGAGTATAAAATATTCGCTATCAATGGGTGATTTGTTTTACTGTAAACTTAGCGCTGTGATACATGTATTCAAGGAACCATAAAAATAGATTTTGAAGTCAATAGGTCATTTTAGTGACGTTGGAATTGTGTAGGGCCGCGCTTTAAAAATAAAATTTGATTTTTTAACATTAACATCATTTTTTCGGAGTAATAATATTACATTTATCGTTTTAAAAAGTAAGGAAGCCATATTCATAATGAAAAAAAGGCCTCAATTAAAATGTATTGCTATCTTTTTAAATTCAACGTAAATAAAGTAGGTATGCCTATTTTTCTCTTTAGACCACATACAGCACCGTCCTGGGCCACATCTGGCCTTCAGGCTGCAGGTTCGACACTCATGAATTAAAGTTATTCCGACCACGTGGCATCAGGAGACATAACTAGGTAGCTCTAAACAAATGTATTATTAACTATCGACATAAATGAAGCATGTTTTCATCTTCCATTTATGAGTGAATGCTTACGAATTTGAATTGAAAGAGATTTCGACTCCAATTGATGATAGGTTTTTGTTATTTATAAGTAATTTATTCACAATTTGGAGGTGAAATATGACTTTGTCTTATCTAATAAGGCCACTGCAAATTATGAGTGTTTAAATGTTAAAATTGCAGAGAAACAACTCGTATATTTGTTAAATTATCCCCAAAAACTTGCCCATATGTTATAGCTTTCTGAATTCGATAGTCAAACGTTGCGATTACTTTAAATCGTACTGCCGTGAAATTCCCACTTGCAAGAGCTTCTTTTGAACGGGGATGCTCTGGGCTGGAATATCAATGAAAATAATGTATTTTCTCAACTAAGTGTTCATTGATATTGATTGAATTCCTCCACTTAGGTTTTATTTAGTCCCTAAATCTTCCCTCCTTTTCATTCGCCAGAGATACATCGATAATCTTATGTTTGCTTTTTTTTACCTCCACTTGAGGCTACATGACTCGCCTCTTGAAGACCTACTGTATTGGCCTCTCACGGATCAGGGTTATTGTTGGTAGCGAGCAATAACTTCGTGGATTAGATTAGAATTATTGTTAGAATTTCGGAGAATAGTTAACAACAACCGGTTTAAAATTGTGGAACTATATCATCGCAGGAATGAAGTATCAAAAAGTAGCACTGAAATTTCCACTCTTAGATTTATTTTTGACGACCATGGTTTCATTGCTATGCAGCATCTGAGAATAGTCATCACGTTGTCGCCTCCCGATGTCCTAACGTACAGATTTGTTTGGAATGGGAATTTTATTACCTTGTTCGTAAATTGACATGGTTTTCTGTGGTGAGGCTAACATATTCAATGGCTCATCTGTTAAATTAAGGTATATTGTCGTTATTGATTATTTTATGCTTGCTTGTAAGTATAGACATATATTTAAATTTCTTAGTGAAAAAGGTGTAAATGGAGAGAATTTGGAGCATGCTGCCTCATTTTTAACTCAAAAAACTCTTTAATTTAACTTCTCCTGGTATTAATTTGCAAAGACGATTCTTCTCATCTAGCAATTTGAAGTTAATTCTCTATAATAATATTCACGAAGGGTCTTGTGCAGCACTCTGCATTTCGGAAGCGTTACCATTTTTGGCCTTCAGTTTGGGATGCCATGTCTGTCGCAACCTATGCTTAAACGGGTAATGCTACTCTTGAGTTATTAATTTTTTAATGCGGCTAACAATTGAAGTTTGTATACCTTTTTCATTTTACTGTAATGGTTTCTAGAACCACTGTGGAGGCAGGAGGCGTAGAAATTAATTCTTCATGAGTTGTAGAAGTTACTATCCTTCCAAAGATGTATGGATTCTTATTTTCATTAGAGGATGGAACGTGAAAATAATTACAGAAAAATAGCTGTGTTGCTCATATAGCAGTATATATAATTAGGTGTTTATTACCACAGCAATGAACAGTATCAAAAACGAGTGAAATAGGATTAAATTCTTATTGCGATTATCATTTCTTTGGTATTTTGTTTTGGGTTTATACTGAATATTCAAAGTGGACCTTTTGCAACATGAAAACAATTGAGCAAATGTGTCTAATTTGTCGCCTCCTTGAATATACTCTGGAGTTTTCATTCAAACTGTATTATGGAAAATCATTCTCACAGTAGGGAACTCGTACTACGTTAATAACGCAGATAATTGGAAATAACTGATAATATATTGGGTTTTTTCTTCTTTAGGCTTCAAATTATCCTTACGTGTATTGTTATATATACTTGGATTTCCTTTAAACTCTCTAAAACCCTTTCTTTAATCGATTGAATGCTATTGCTTTCACATGCCAAGGAAAATATCTGAGATAATTTGTAAAGCGCTCTTCATTTCCGCTCTCTTAAAAAATTCATCCCAAGTTCGTGAAAGAGCAAGATTTCATTGGATGAATGTGCGGATTTCGCTGCGATCAACGGTTTAGTGAACTGGTAAAAGGGTGTAGTGGGGAAGGGCGCAGGGTATTGAATCAAGGAGAGGATTGCTTCCTCCTTGCGCTATTACTTCCTCTGGAGACGCTTCCTCTCTGCGTCCCTTGGCACTCGATTCCACATCATAGAGGAAACATTTCTCTTTTTATTTTCCTTCCTTTCCCCGAGGAAGAAACCAAAATTAGCCGTTGATGGACACGATCCGATAAGTGAATTAAATGCGCGCTCCACTGGCTTCCCTTTAAGCTTCTTTGAGGTTAGTGGTGGAGCAGCATGGGATTGTATCTGTGAGATATGAGAGTATTCCTGTGTGAAAGAAGAAACCTTTTCCCTTCTCGGTTCTTATTGCTCCCATCCTAGAACTCCTCTTTTGATCTTTCCTGTTTTTGCATGATATCTTTCGATATCGAGTGCCTAGCGTGATGAGTGAGCACTGGAAATTGTAAGGAGAAATTCGAAGGAGGCAAACAAGTGGATGTAGGAAATACTAAAAGGCAATTGGCTTCTGAAGGTTGCGATGGAAAATGGCGAGGAAGAGAAGGAAAACGAGTAGGGATCATTGAATAGCATGAAGTGAAATCTATATATATTAATTTAATAGCTTGTCAGTCAGTCCGTCCGTCATTCTGTATCCGTTTTGTTTCGTTCTCTCCAATTTTTGAGCTAAAAAAGTGAGGTTTGGTGCGTTTAGTGAGGGTTCCGTATCCGTTGTATCCATTTTGTTTTGCTCTCTCCCAATTTTTCAGCTAAAAGAGTGAGTTTTGGTGCGTTGAGTGTGGGTTCTCTGTCTGTATTGGTTGTAGTTTTGGATTTTTAGCAGTAAGTGGTGCAGAGAAAAATGCAAAAGAAACATTGGTGCTTTCCCTATCTTTTAGTATGGGAATCCAGTTGATATGCAAATTTGTTTACGTTGCTAAGTAAATGTGTTTACGTTTTTGATAAAGGGACAAAAATTGGATTGAAGAAGTTAAAGAAAGTGGAATTAGTTTCATCAATCAATTTTGTAAGTACGAAAATATTAATTGACGTTTTCGATGTGCAGATAGTGAAATAAAACAATTTTTGCCTACCGGCCCCGATCTTGTGCATGAAATGTGAATTTCAAAGCTAGACATTTGAAGTACTTTTCTTGTAGTTGAAAGAAGGTTATAAAACGTTTATTAGGTATTAATGTTTGTTGCTAAATCAGCAAGTTAATTCGAAAATACACCCACGATTTAAAAATTATCAATGGCTGTCCTACACCCAAACCATTCCGTTTTTATCAATTTAAAATAAAACGTTCACTTATATCTCCACCCACAAGATAGATATAATTATCTTAAGGTCCTGTGACTACTAAGGTAATTTCGCACATTTATTAAACCAGATTTAAACCATGTGTTAGAAAAACAGGTAAATCTGAGCTTAAGGGTCACGAACTTCAAATTTTTTTTTCACCCCTAATAAAATATTTGAAAAGGCTAAAAGGGCCAATTCTATTTTTAAACAACCCAGACGATCCCAGAAAAATATCACAGCCACTTTTGCATCGGTTTGGGTGTAATATGGGTGTAATTTTGTAGCGTGTCAGTCAGGCAGTCATTCTGTATCCGTTTTGTTTTGTTCTCTCCCAAGTTTAGAGCTAAAAGAGTGAGTTTTGGTGCGTTCAGTGTGGGTTCTCTCTCTGTATGATTTGGTAGTAGTTTTGGATTTTTCGCAGTTTGTGGTGGAGAGAAAAATGAACAAAACGTGGGTTTTGAGAGTGGGAGACAACATATAATGAAAATTGGTGTAGAAAAATGCACAAAAACATATGGGATAGTTACAGTGGGACACATTTCTCTTTTTATTAAATAGCTATTTCCTTCTCTCTGCATACGAAATGCTTATGAAAAGTTGGTGCACAAAAGTGTAAAAAAATGCAAAGACTACTTTGAGTAGTGAAGCAGTAACTGCCTGCCTGAAGCAAAAACACTACTGCGACCTATTTGTAATGTGTCATCAGTAGTTTACAAACACTTTGTAAAATCTCATTTGACACTAGAACACAAGGTTCACCTCAAGAGTACACCAGACAGAGACTGCCTGCAAAGCAGGCCGCAGGTCTGCTTGTAGAATATGTAGATAGATAGATAGATATACATTTATTTGCACTGGGACATCGTCCCTTAAGCACAACAAAGACACAACAGTTTTACATCAAGGTTCCGACAATTTCACAGAAAACACAGTGAATATACAAATAAGTACAATACAAAGCGAATATATAGCGAATATACAACACATATCCACCTATGGAAAATATCCAATACGCATAAAAATCCACAGATAACATACATCAATACAACACTGAACAACAGTATATAATTTTTAGCGAAAAAACATACCATGAGACATAAATTGTGGGTATTACCATGATACAAATAATACATTTAAGGGAAAGAAGGCAACTATTCACCTAACAACACATGAAATAAACTGTTTTTAAAGTGGAATACAGACTTCAGATTTTTCAATTCATCTGGTAGGGAGTTCCAGAGTTTTGCTCCGGCAACTTGGAAAGAGTTTTGAAAGGTTGCAGTGCGGTGACCTGGATAGTATAGATATTGGGATGAGGATCTAGTTTCTATTGTTAGGGTAGATGGTGAGACGGGGAAGAGGTTTAGGAGATATTCAGGTTGCTTGTTATGGAAAAGGGAGTAAAGGAATGTGGCCAGTAGGTACTTTCGACGTGAATTTGTTGAAAGCCATCCAAGTTGCCGGAGATACGGGGATATATGTTCATCACGCCGGAGATTGAATATGAATCTTACACATGAATTTAACGATCTCTGTAATTTTACGTTCTGTTCAGAAGTAAGGTCGCTGAATACCAGGGAGCAGTAGTCTATATTTGGAAACACTAAAGTAGAGATAAGGTGCTTCCTCGTATGCGTAGGAAGTAAATTTCTATTTAATTTTAATTTGTACAAAGTTTTACTAATCTTATTGGCGACATTAGAGATGTGTTCATTCCAGGATAGATGTTTGTTCATCGTGAGACCAAGGTTTGTTACAGAATTTGAATAAGGAATAAAGGCATTTTCAAGTTGAACCTTCGGGATGCTGTCAAGTGTAATTGAGTTTAAGTATGTTTTGCCCCCGACTAACATAGCTTTAGTCTTAGTGTGGTTTAGAGCTAAAGAGTTTGTTTTTACCCAGTTTACAATTGCAGTAATATCTGCATTCACTTTAGCGGTCGCTTCTACAATATTTTTAGGAGAACAATGATAATATATTTGTAAATCATCCGCGTACAACATATAGTTACAATTTTTTATGCAACCTGGTAGATCAAGGACGTAAATAATAAATAATAAGGGTCCTAGTACGGACCCTTGGGGAACACCACATTCGACAGGCTTCCACTGGGAGATGTTACCAAGTGAATCCTTAACAGCCTGGTAACGTTCATCAAGATACGAGGCATACCAGTTCAATACAGAAGAAGAAAAGTTAAGTTCCTTCATTTTGCGCAGAAGCTGTGAGTGATTAACTCTGTTGAATGCTTTACTTAGGTCAATCAGTACAAGTATAGTTAGCTTCTGCTGGTCGATAGCTTGGCGAATATCGTCAGTGACTTTCAAAAGAGCGGTCTGTGTACTAAATCCCTTACGGAAACCTGATTGAAAGCTATCAAATTTACCATTTCTAAGCAGATATTCAGTTGTTTGATTATGGACTATACGTTCGAGGACTTTGGATATTGCGCATAGAACAGAAATTGGGCGAAAGTCGGAGGGGGAAGAATGGTCTTTAGCCTTCTTGATCGGTCGGACTAGCGATTGTTTCCAGAGAGTTGGGTAAACAGACTGAGATAGCGAGTAGTTGAAGATATGAAGGATAACTGGGGAAGTGACTGCTAGAGACTTTTTTATAATACTAAGGGGAATTTCATCTGTTCCCATTGAGTTTGATTTACAGTATGGTAATGTTTTCATTAGATCATGAGGGGTAATGTATTGAAAATAAAATTTTGTATCGTCGTATGGTACAATTTGGTCTCCAGGTGGGGGAGGTGAAGGGAGTTCAACAGGACTTAAAGAAGGGACGGAGCAGAAGTAATCATTGAGTTCGTCAGGGGATAAATTTATCGGTAGAGCATTATCTTTACTGGAAATCAAACCCAAGTGCCTCAGTTCACGCCATACTTGCGCAGGCTTAGTGAGACGGGAGAAAGATAAGGCAAAGTGTTGCCGTTTGGCTTGGATTACTAGGGATTTGACTTCATTCCTAATTTTAGTAAATTTTTTATAGACGGATTCGTTGCGAGTCCGAATGAAGGCTTTCCTAATTCTATTTCTTTCTAACATTAGTTTGTGGATATCATTGGTTATCCAGGGGGCAGCAGGACGTTTAGGTTGGCAGATACGCTTTGGTGCATGGATATTGATACATCTGAGAAGATTGGTATTGAATATGTTGACCATATCATCGATAGATCCAGAATTCACCAGACAACTCCAATTTAGTGAACTTAAGTCATCCAGAAAATTTTCTTGTTGAAAATTACGGAAGTCACGATAAGAATAGGAGGGTAAGGGAGGACGATTGGATTTGAATTTGTAATCGATATGGATGAGGTCATGGGCGGAAAGGAATGGGACCGGTGTTTGTGATTGAAAAGTGACTTTATCGAGTTCGTCAACGAGGCAGAGATCGAGAAGAGTGTGACTAGTCGCCGTATGATGAGTCGCAGCGAATGGTACCATATGCAAGTTATTTGAGTATGCAAAGTTAACTAAATGGCGACTATCATGCCCATCACTTAACATATCAGAGTTAAAGTCTCCTAAGACGATGATATTTTTATAGGTAGGGAGAAATCTTGCCAGTTCCTCTTCGAATACTGAGAGAAAGCCAGTTTTTGGCGGACGATAGACAATACTTAAAAGCAACTTTGATGAATTTAATCCGGACACTTCAACTATAATATATTCTGGTCTTGGTAGTTGACTGATGGCGGAGGTAGCTAGAACAACAGCCGATAAAGTTGAGCGGATGAATAGGCCAACTCCACCGCCTCGTCTTCCAACCCTGTCATGTCTGATGACGTTGTAGTTGGCGAGTTTTACCATCGAGTCGGAGATATTTTCATTAAGGCAGGTTTCAGTCATACAGATCACATCAAAAGAATTTGTTGCAAAGTGTACACGAAATTCATCCAAGTGACAAAAAAGTGACTGACAGTTTACATGGCATATGTTAATGGTGTCACAAGTTTTAAATACTAATTTAGGTAAACTAGGAGATAATTGCTATTTGAAGTCTTTGAGATCATCTTCACTACCTACATAAATGCGATCGCTGCCATCAGTTTTCCGAACAAATATACGGCCACTTCTTACCCACAAATATTTAAGTTTATTTTCTTTTTTGAGACCGCGAGCCAAAGCATAGAGTTGTCTGTTTCTTGGAGTGAGGGACTCATTTAGGTAAATAGGGGGGTTAGTCGGCAAATCACTTAGACCAATATCACGACAAGTTAAATTCTGTCTCACTCTCCTTGCTTGTAGAAGTTCAGCCGCAATAGCCGATCTGGCAAATCGCACTATAATGGGGGCAGGACGAGGCACTTGATTCGTGGTGGCAGAGCGAGATTTAGCTCTAAAGGCAAGGTCAATATCAGTCGCCTCAAGCTTCATTCCCAAGGCATTACCAGTCTTATGTACGAGAGTAGAAACCACCTCACCTTCACATTGCGGAATGCCATGGATCTCGATGGAGTTTCTCAAACTCTCTTGCTCGAAACGATTTAAACGCGATTCAAGTTCTGAAAGGCGTTTAGTTAAATACACATTTTCATTGACTAGAGAATCAAATCTTTCATTTAATTTGAGAATTGAGGTATTTATCGCGTCTAGAAATTTGGAATGTTCGCCAAGGGTGACTTGCCAGCACATGATAGATTTTTTTAGATCACTTTGCTCGCTCTGAATGTGTTTCACTGTGCTCAGGAGCTCACTGAGAATAGCAGATGGTAACTCACTTTGATCAACCGTTGAGATGCTAGGAGACATTGGGACATGCGCTGCACCGACGGAATTTAAGTCGTTCTCAGGAGAAGGGACATCACAAGACTGCACAGGAGCAAGAGGAGCAGGGACATCACCAGGCTGGTCAGCAGATGAATTGGTCCTTATTGGGGTGTCATCGCCACGTTTCGATCTTCCACTGAATGAACAAGAATCACAGTACCAAGACTTGCGAAGTTCTTCGAGTGTCGCCATGTCTATATCAGACATTGAAACGCAGGCAGGATGGAAGGCCTTTAGGCATTCACCACAGGACAACAGCTTGTCCGACCGCTTGATGGCTCGGGCACATTTTGAGCAGGTGCTAGGCATGGTTCACAAAGTGCGCTGGTTCTCGAATATGCGACCGTCTTCCACGGAACCTTGACTGAGACTTGTAAAGAGTGTAAAAGGGAAGAATAGTGTTGTAGTAGTATTAGATGACTGGTATGTGTGGTGGTATTAGGTGACAGGAATAGCCAAGGGAGAAGAGGGAGTTGATCGGGCATGAATTGCCCAAGAACGTATTATTGGCGGCAGTTTACTGATGGCGATGATTATTTTTAAAATAGTAGATGCGGAAAACATAAACCAAAGACATTATGGCTCCTTCTATGCTCCTTTTTGCAATGAATTATTTAATTTGTAATTTAAAGTGGTATTATTTTCTTCTAAGTTTACAATGAGCTAGCATTCTCCTCTCCCATATTCCATCCCTTCACTCACAAAAATAATTATGCTAAGCTATATTCGCGAAATACCATTCGTGTAAATATGGTTTAAGGATATTCTTTTTAATCAGCATGTCGTTTTCAAGTGGAGACTCAGTTCCAGAGACCAGAATTTCAGCTCGACGTCTCATTGCAATAGCATGAATATAGTAGGTATATAGACCGAAGGTTTCAGTGTAACTTCAGAAAGACTTGAAGATGCTTGTCTTTCGGGATTCCCTCCGCGTTGGTCCATGGTTGCTCGGACAACAGTTTCGCCGGCGTTGCAGTCGCCTTCGAAGGCCCGGCGTTGCAGTCGAAGCCGACTGCAACGCCGGCGAAACTGTTGTCCGAGCAACCATGGACCAACGCGGAGGGAATCCCGAAAGACAAGCATCTTCAAGTAAGACAACCCGCGGAAGCCTACACAAGGATTTCAGAAAGACTTGTTCTTTGATTCTTGAATTTAATCTGTGACTTCTGCGTATAATTTATTGTTTTTTAATGCATCGTACATTTGTAAATTCTGCGTATTCTTTATTGATTTTAATGAGTTGGAAATTAAATGACTTCATCTGAAAAACTCCGTATTTCGTGACCTAGGCTTCGAATTTACGCTGCCATATTTTGTCCGCTTTGCATTAAAGCTCATTTAATGATGGATTTGATGATGAACCTTTTGTTGTGAAATAAAATTTCATTCGTAAAAACAGAGTGATCCAATTTTGCCTCCGATTGAGCCCGCTAAGAGGTGCTCGGCTTTTCTGTCGGGTCGGCAGTCGATTTTCAAATTGTGAATTAATTTACTCAATCTTGGTGTAATTTTGAAATTGGGAATCTTAAATATAATCCTTATAGGAACAACTCATGGTAACATTCCTATGTTAACAATTTACACTTAACGACTACGAAAAATGAAAATTTAAGGCATTTTCAATATGCGACGAGACATATTTGATAATATCACTAGAGAGTATTTTTGCTGCATTAAATGAGGTATAATGGAAAGGTTGAGATTTTCCGTGATAAAAATATGATTTTTAGTGTTTGAAAGTAATATAGCTGTACACGTTTTTTAAGAGCATGGCGCCAATTGACTTTAGGTGACCTAGGAACAGGCAATTATATTCTCATGATATAAACGTCCTAGATTTCTTTCTACCTTACTTTACACGCCACTTTCAGTTGCTTCATCTCAATATGTTTCTCATAAGAATGCATATGAATCCATAATTAGTCAGTGATGATATAAAAAAATTAAGTCTTTTGTAGCTGCGGGTAATTGTTTATTATTGGAACACTTCGGTTTCAAAGCTTTTTGAGTTGCTTTGGCTGAAAAGGTCATTAGCATTCACGTTCCCTCTGGTGCCTATTTTCCGCAGGCAAGTGTAATTTTTATTATTATTACGGTAATTGCGAGTTTAATGATTTCATTAATGATGGATTTCCTACTTCCTTGCCAGCATAAAATCGTTTTCTTGTTCTGTTTCCAGTGTATTTCTAGCATGAGAAAGCAGTGTTTTTAAATAATAAATCATTAAAATAAGGAATTTAGCTCTAAAGCGGCCTTTAAGTATGATCTCGCACATCTAACTAAACCTTGCTCTCATCGTTAAGTGTGCACTTTTAAGTTTTAATGAAGAGACCAAAATTGCGTTCGTTTCGTGGTAACCCCACGTTCGGGAACTCAAAGCGGGTTTTCTTACATTATTAGTTTTCTGCCAGTTGAAGCAGGTTTCGATGGATGATATATTCCTCCTGCGCCTCCAGATTCTCAAATTATGACCTTCGTTAGCTCCGCATACTTCCTACCTCCCATTATTTTATCCTTCCCTTCTTCTCCTCCCTATACCCCGCTAAACCAATATCTTTCCTGTATCACATCCTTCCAAATAGCCTCACCGTTACAATCTGTTTCATCCACTCCCTATGCCGTCTTCTAACTTCCTCAATCAAATTCATTTCCTCTCCCACCATTTCCCTTCCACGTTCGTAGTCCTTTCTATCCACATTACCTTCTCCATCCTCCTCTATACCAGCATCTCAAAAGTCTATTTGTCTTCTTTTTTGTAAATCCATGTTCTTTCACCATCTAGTGCTACACATCTATTATCGTTTTTATACATTCCTGTTTGATGACCCAGTTGCCAATTCTCTGCCACTGGTAAACGCCTCTTTTCCGAAAGCATTTCTCCTTCGGACGTCGTTACCGTTGTACTCCTCTTGTCATGGTGGGATAGGGTCTTGCCTGTTCGTGTGACCTTAAGAGCTACACTGACAGGAGCAACGTGTGTTACTCCTGGTAGAGTAACCCTTGTATTCGGTGGCTCCCCATAGGTCGAAATGTATGAGCCTGACGAACGGTAGTCCACGTTCTTCAGTAGTTCTTCAGTGGGGTGGCGCACAGTTGTGAGAAATGGAAACAAGCTGGACTAAATTCCAAAATTGGTTTTTTTGTGATGTACGCTTTAAATTTCACACAAATGTTCTCAAACGATTACCAATGGCAAAAGGGCGTAAATATGAACCATGTTGGCCGGAACGTATGCAAAAAAAACATAACTTAACCGCGAATGCGCGTTAACGTATCCGTTCGCACGATTCAGTATTCTTACGATTTCATCAATATAGCCTGTGGAGGGTAGTGACTACGAATAAAACGGAAAAACGACGAATTTGAAGCCTTACAGTCCAGTCCTCCTACCACTTACAAAATAAGTAATAATGAATTAACAAACGTGGAATCCATTAAATATCTTGGAATAAGACTGACAAATGATCTTTCCTGGGGTAAACACATTCGTGAAATAATGGGTCAAGCGAATCGCAAACTGGGTTTCATTAAAAGAGTATTGGGTAAATGTGACGATCATGTACGAGAAATCAGCTACTTTTCCCTTGTTAGACCTCATTTGGAATATGCTGCCAGTGTATGGGATCCCTACGAAATCGGTCTAAGTAATGAACTTGAACGTGTGCAGCGAAGATCGGCAAGATTTGTAAAGGGACGATACGATAATTATATTAGCGTAACCAGTCTATTAAATGAATTGAAATGGGAATCATTGTCAGATCGCAGGTTGAAATTTAGACTTAATCTCTTCCACAAATTCCAAGGCAATATTTTCAGTGATGATGTTAAAAATATTTTACGAACCCCAACTTACTATGGCAGACTGGACCATAATCATAAAGTTAGAGAAATTGATTGCCGAACTGACCGATTCAAAATGTCCTTTTTCCCTCGCACAATAAGAGATACGAATAACGGTAAATATGTCCTATCGGAGAGTAGCAATGAATAGCATTGGTAGCTGCATGTTGGTATGAGTACTTAAAGCTAACCCTACTAACAGAATGTTTTTGCATGTTTTCTTTGCAATTTCTATCTTTTTAAATAGTGTAGTTCTGACTACTATATTAATACTATTCCTTTTTTATGCATGATATGTAGTGCATGTTTGGTGAGCAATCACCCCCTGCCACACACCCTTGTGGTGGCTTGCAGGGTATTATGTAGATGTAGATGTAGATGTCACTTGAACACATAAGCGAATAGCCGGACTCCGGACGCACAGTCGGAGAAACATATATTTTTCGGTGTCGCGAACGGAGTTTTAAATTTTCGGTAGTTCTATGTTTATAAGTCTTCAACGAGGGCTAGGATTTTATTGAGAGGTCTCTCCCAATAACTCTAGATATTATCTACTCAATGTGAAATTTTGTCTGAAAACGGCTTCCGCCATTTTGTAACTTTATTTCACAAGAATATTTTTAAACATCTTTCAAATGAAAACATAGTATTGTGTTAATTATTCATTAAGCATTATTAGTTAAACATTGTGTTAATCGATGATGTCATTTTTGTCCCAAAAAATTCCTCTGACAACGTCATTATCAACGTAATTTGGGAGATATTCGGAAAAAATGAAGTTAGGAGTTTATTTTGGAATTTGACCATGTGTGAGCCCCTGTATCTAACATAAGGGTGAGAATCATGAAAAATTACATGTTAGGGTAGCCTTTCGAGCACTTTCACCTAAAATATTCTCGTTGGGATGGGAATCCGATGGGAGGGTTATGGGAACTTCGGGAAATTCAGGTGGTCTAGACAGGGGAACCTAAAACCCTGCAAGTGTAAAATTCGTTCGCCTCAAGGGTACGTTGAAGGGCGAAGTCCACCAACACCTATCAAACCAACTTTCAGCTTAATCCCTGAGTAAGTGATACTGTGATTTACCCAAAGGTCCATGCCAGATGAATTTCAATTATAGTGTGCGGAAATCCGGTGTTTGAAAATTATGCCTGCATCACTGTGTCAAGTAGTTCTCACTGTATGTAGCGGGGAAACGCTTGGTGCTGCTTGAAAGATTTTTTTCAGGGTCCCTTGAAAGTTTTTCCGTAATTCAAAATGCGGTACTTACATGTGGTTTGTAAAACCATTTCATTAATTTGGAGAATATTGTATTTGATGGAAAAGCGAAGGTTAGGATATGACTTTGTTAATGAGTGTAACAATTAATAAAAACAAAATATTGCTTATCTTGTTTGTTTAACTTTCAAAATTAAGCACAGAAACTAATTATGCAGGCATCTCTCGTGATGACTTTTTCATTGGAAGGTGATACCGCAGTGAGTTGCGGAATTGGAGGAATTTATATACCACCGTTACCGCTCAAGACTCATGTTTAATAGTGAGTGTGCTGAAAATGATTATTATTTTATTAGAAATTCGGTGCCTGAAAAATTCCCTGATTTTTACGGTGAATAAGTTGGTAGACATTCGCTGGGTATTTTGTGAAAGACAAATTTTTTTCTATCATTCAGAAAATATCTGGGAGACGTCCACACACATTCTGCATTTTGTGCGATTTACCTTTTGTGTATGCATTCACCGGCATTTGGGCTTTCAATCTTCCATGGCTGAAAGTAATTATGCTTGGAATAGTCATAAATGCGCTCTACGCGAACGATGCTGGTGTTAATTTTCCGCTACCGTGCGCTGACCACCGGACCATAGTTCGCCGTCCTTACACCATGAAAATTCCCCGTCCTTGCATAGCGATGAGTGTTTGCTGAGGAAACGCCAATGGTTTAATTGAAACTGCATGAACATCATCTCTATTCAAAAGTATGCCGAGTGTGCATCCACAGTTTCGCGCCTTGAATGGCGCCAATAATTTGCATGACAATGAATTGTAATGAATCTTAGTCCCATGGGTATTGTACCTTTGACACCTCAATGAGGGGATCGCGACACACGAATACACGTTTTTGTATTGTGTTGTGGAATCAAGTCGGAGAGAAATTCTAGCAAGATCCTATTTTCCTGATGATTGCCTGTGAGGCTTGTAGTCTCTTTAATCCAATCTGAATGCTTAAAGTGTGGCAGAGTTGTTATTTCAACGATTTACACTGGATACAGAGAGCTGCAAACCATCGAATTATGAATCAATTTCGTTGGCAGTGACATTGGAAATGTAAAAAAGTTCTTTTACGTTGTGGCGCCGTTTGCGTTATGGTTGCAGTACCACTTTCCTTAAATTTGCTGATCCGACGTGGTTCTGGGATTTTATTCTGTGTCCAGTCAGTCAGCGTCGTGTCGTAATTGTTTTCAGAGCTCATAAGTTCGAGATCATACTAGGACTTGCAAACCACTTATGAATTTTCTTCCAATTAGGGTTGCGTTGATGAAGTATCATTACATTGCATTTTCTAGAGCCTTTTTCTGAATGCTATTTATTTTTTCACAATAGCTCATTTCATTCCTCTATACCCCCTATACACAGCATTTAAAATGCCACCTTTTCTTTCCCTTCCTCTTTCTCGCTGACGTGAAAATTCTAACACAACTGACGGTTTTTAGTATCCCATTGTCTCTATTTACTTGTTTCATGCTCCTACTATAGCTCCTTTTTCCACCGGCGACTTTCATCTACATATATGCGATACCCTGCAAGCCACCGCGAGGGTGTGTGGCAGGGGGTGAAGATCACCAGGCATGAACTACTAACATGCAAACTAGCAACTATATTGTCTCATGCAACTTGATTGTTAGTGTCTACAGTATTTAAGGGGTAAAACATGCATCATGCACTACATAATACTGTAGAATATTTCCCCTACCTATCCCTTTCCTATGCTGCCTTTCCTTCCTCTCAGTCCTTCCGTCTAATGTACCATTTTCATCCTCCCCATTCAAATCTCCGAAACACCAGGTTTCGGATCCATACATTGTTCCATAAAACGCTCCATATTTAGGTAGTTGCTAACATCTTTCTTGAACGTTCTCGTAAGTTTCCTCATGTTGGCAAATTCCTTCTAAGCCAAGGTGGTACGTCTATATCATCACTACAATGCTCAGCGTGGTTCAAAAAGCTACTGCATTAAACAAATATTCTCTCCATCTTTCCTCCATTACCTGTGATTCCTACACATGGTGTACCATTGGTCCCTCTGCGTTGCCACAAATGGCTGCCGCTGTTGAGCGCCTCCACATAGTAAGAGTTCAGTCAATACTCTATTATTAAACCTTGATTTTCCAACTTTTTTACCCCTTCCTCCCCCTTATAACGTTCTATAACATTGAAGATGCCCCTCCTAAAGTATGTAGCGCTGTAAATGGATCTGGTGAATGGCAAAAACAACTATTCTTTATGAATACCTCTTTATTCGTCGTTTTCGTAGCCACTTCCGTCTCCCATCGGACGAGTGGCTACACTGCTTTCGGGTCATGTGTACGCAGTAGACGGAGATACCCTAAGATGATGGCCCTCTCCATACGCTCTGTAATTGATCCAACTTGTACCAGAATGCACTTGGTGTTCATCTGATGCGAGCTCTTAATCGCTCAGATAATATTTGCGACGATAACTTCCAGCTTAACAGTCAGTTGTACATCGCTTAAGCTCAAACAATGGATCTTGATATTTGGTTTGTGTTTCTATCTTTCTCACGTCCTTGCTCGTTTCAGCCAGTGCAAATAAGTAAATTATTTTAAATAGTTACATTTATTAACATTCAACTTCGAGTTTACCGGTGATTATCAGATTTCATTACCGTCATAATGGCCGGAGACTCAAGAAGGGGTATGCATTTGGAGACTCACGTCCATCACCGCCGGATAAGTGGTTACCCTGCTATCGGACTGTGCGCTCGGAGCAAGCGGAGAGAAGGCCCAATTCAGAAGGACGGCCTTCTGCATTTTTCCTGAAAGTGCATCCGTTGTCGTCCTGCACGCTGGATTGAACTTAGTATAATTTGCCACTGAGCCCTTGACTCCACCGACCTCACCTAAGATGAGGATTATCAGTTTGGCAAAGGAGCACGCTTACAATTGACACAGTTCGCCGAGCAGATCTTGATAATTCGCCCATTTTGCAATCTTCTTCGCTTCCCAGTTCGCTTCGGCTGGTTTAAACTCAATCACGAGCAAGGTATGTGGGAGATAATCGAGAATGATATCAGGCGTTGTCTATGTCAATTATCTGGTAGTGGGGAAGGAATAATATTTTATTATCGTCATTATTTGAATAAAGGATGTATTTATAATATATCTTTCTCTCAGCGTACACTATAAAAAGTTTATCTGATTTTAAGGTACAAAAGCGATCTGAATTTCAGATACAATATTTTTTATTCCGTGTATGTTGAATTTCAGTACTATTATCTTCTCTAAAAATAAGGCAGGTGTAGGACTGAAAATCAGACCGCATGGGACTTATTTTAAAATAGGCCCATGCTGAATTTAATACAACCCTGGTCTGATAAAAATGCGGGTTGCGACTGAAATTCAAGCCTACCTTGAGTAAATGTCTAATTTTATGGCAGGTGCTGGACTGAAAATCAGACCAGGTGGGACTTGTTTTAAGGTAGGCCCAGGTGTTGCAATGCGGGCTGCTACTGAAATTAAAGCCTATATTGAGAGGATATCTAATTATAACTACCACCTACATATTTAAACACTTCACTCGAATATGAACCAAAACCATAGATTTTCATATTTTTATCCTATGAAACTGTTCTACTGACTAAATTCTTCAATAGAGAAAAAGTAAGTCATAGAATTTCCATTTGGAATAGGTTTCAGGACTGAAATGGGAATACATTAACATTGTTTTCATAGATAATATGAAAAATTGTACTTTTATTAGAAACAAAGTAATCCAAAGTCTTCGATACCACGGATGTGTGACATTTGTATCTACAAACCATGGCAGGAACTGTCACTTGACGAAGGCGACTATTTTTTAGATTTGACAACCCTGCGACGTATACAAAATAAGGAAGTTTAATCTCAAGATACGTTACTCAGATACACCTGGCTCCCTTCTGCAAACAAACTAAGTATCAACGCCATATTCTCACAGCCTTAATTTATAGCACGAAACTTATTTACTTACAATGAAATTTTACTAGACTTCGAATTTGACGTCTTTACGCTTCGTAATCCTTGTTGAATTCCCTCTCCCGGGTTACGCTCAGCCCATCAGTCTCTGCTATTGGCAGGTTAGCTCCTATTGCGGAGGCAACCAAGGGTGCGTATTTTCAGCCCGGGTAATCTGAATTTCAGATCACAACCATCTTATTGTCAATATGCAGTTGTTAAGTTCTTAAAATAAGACGGAGGTGCATCTAATTTTCACGCATTTTGAGTCTTAAATTCAGACCACTACCGTAAAATCAGTCAGCGTTTAGATTCAAATCGCACTGAAAATCAGATAAACTTCTTACAGTGTAATGAATGTCTAAACCATCCAATAGTATTGGCCCTTCGTTACTGTTAAACTATTAAGTCAGGGGTTTCAGTCCTGCTTCGAGGATAGATGCTGTGTTTGTATATTTATAATATATCTTTCTCTTAGCGTAATGAATATCTGAACCATCCAGTCAATAGTATTGGCCCATTGTTACTGTTAAACTATTAAACTGAATAACCCTTGTAAGTGAGAAGGTGAAGCCCTAAGGAATAGTCTAAAGTGGTTTTCTTTTTGGATTCCTGCTAGTTTGCGAAACCAAAGGTCGGGGGTTTCAGTCCTGCTTCGAGGATGGATGCTGTGTTTGTCTTAAGATAGGATTTTAAAAGCGAGATATGACCTTAGCACCTAAAATCTGACACGTAATACTTTGGCGCCCCAATAATTTACATTGCCCTGGATTCTTTATGGTGTCGACCATTTGCGTTCCGGTGGTGTCACCAGATTCTCGCGACTGTTTGCTTGGGGGAGTTGGGTGCCTGCTGGCCTGGGAGCACTGGTAGGGCTTGTTGCCAGCGATGTGTGCGCCTGTGTGTTTGTGCCGCATGCCCATTATAATGCTTGGAGCACGAAGGCGCGCGAGTCAGTGAGATAAAAAAAAGCACAAGGGCAGCCTCGGGCAAGGACCATTGAAGGCCACGGGTAGGAGAGGAA
This sequence comes from Platycnemis pennipes, assembly GCA_933228895.1. NCBI lineage: Eukaryota > Metazoa > Arthropoda > Insecta > Odonata > Platycnemididae > Platycnemis > Platycnemis pennipes. The sequence continues at coordinate 71,056,485 of OW121856.1, read as the reverse complement.
CGGAGAATGCATTTTTCATTCCTCCGCGAAGTGGAGGGCGAGGCGGAAGGGAGGGAGGGTTGTGTGGATGGGAGGGGGAGGTAGGGACAAAGCGGCGTGAATGGGAAGGGGGATTGGGCCCAACTCAATCTCACTCACAGTAATTGCAGCGACGACGGCATCCAGCAAGCAACCTCTGCTCTCTCTCCCTCCCTTCGACGGTTCTTCTCTTCTCCCCTTACGCTTGGCCGGAGGAGGGCCGGAGGTCGCGCCCCGCCATTCGAAAACGGTGCTCTCTTCAAGATGGCCGACGGGCGCAATTGTTCTTCGGAATCGGAGCGGTAAGAGAAGGTCTGGGGGAGGGAGGGAAAGTGTTGTGGCGGGGGGACAGACGGAAGGGGGTAGTTTTAAAAAAAAAGAGAAGGGATGACGGGAGATGAGTGGGGAGGAGGATGCAAAGCAAGTGGAGAGCGAGAGAGAAAAGAGTAGGCGAAAGAAGACGGAGAAGGAAAGGAGGTTAAGAAAGGAACAGTTACACTGGAAAAGATTGGTGAGAGGTTAGCTATGATGAGGATGGGAAATCGGAAGGTACTTCGAAGGATTCCCCTGTGTACGCGGTCGCAGGGGAATAAGGCACTGGAGGGACTGACAAATGAGACGGTCCTTACAATTTACTCAATGCCAAGCCCTAAAGCGAAGAAAGAATTAAAAATGAAAGAGCAGCGGAAAAAATAACAGAGGCAAAATATGACGTCTGCGAGAGAGGAGAATAAATAAATGAGAGGGGAATAAAGGTGATGGAAGAGGTTTCATTTCTTTAGCTGCAGGAGGATTGGGAGGACCTGGTAGCACCGTCTTCAGGTCGTGACTCGTTCAAGAAGAGGGAGATATGCTTCAACGACTTTTAAAAATTATGTTGTCATCAGCTTTATCTAAATATTTGCTTAAAATATAGGAAATTTAGGATATTTTGGAGGATCATGTATATGTATTCAAAAGAGTCGGAGCATATTCATGATTATTTGAGGTTGTCTATCACGGATGTCTATGGATTTTCGTAGGAGACATCTTCGAGAGAATATTGAAGAGTCTTCGTGTTTTTATTGGGATTAATGGAAAAGAAGATAATATTTTCGTCATCGAATCGTATAAGTCTCTCAAAGAATTTCGTTCATGTGAGAATAGTAGGTACTAGATATTTATAAACGAAAATTGATTAATGAAAAATGAGATAATATTTTCATCATTGAATCATATAAGTCTCTCAAAGAATTGCGTTCATGTGCAATTAATACTAGATATTTATTAGCGTGCGACGGTAAGTAGGGATGTAATTAGTAATAATATGGTGGAATTCGTAATGTGACTCAGTAACTCTGAAAAGTTTGGCACCAATGAGTTGGAATGACTAAAAAATGTAAATATACCTACATGTTTAAGAAATAATTGCCTATATTTGATAGTCAAGAAGTCCATAAAATGAAGGGAATTGATTGAACAGAATTATTTTTTAATTAAAATCCTAAAGTAATTAAATTTTGCTCCACCAGTTCTTATTTTCGCTTTGACATCGCCTTCATGGGGGAGTAGATGTAAAGCATAAGTTTGTCTTGTCTTGTCTTGCGCTTTATTTTACCTGGGCAGGTTGAGGCCACAATCCGGCCCCCTCTTCCACCTGCCCAGGGCTCTTTTACAGATTTTACATCATTGTGTTTTAATACCTTAATAATTCCTTAATATATATAATGAAGCAGTAAATAGTTAAAAACTGGGAATAAATAGATACAAAAGCAAGAAATAGTTAAAAGGTAGAAAATAAATAGATAATATAGTCAATAAATAATAAATAAATGGAGTATAAGTGGATATTAAAGGCAATAAATCGATGAAAACAGAAAATAACTACATAGCAAATAGGCATTAACTAGATAATAAAAATATAAAAGAATACAAGTGAAAAATAAATAGTATTCAAAGAAAGGAAGAGGGATCCTCTGGGGCTCATGTCTGGGGGAAACCTTGTGTCAATAGGAGTTTAACCACACTCGTCTTCGAAAAATTGCCTTTCACATTCATAGGGAGCGCGTTATAGGCTCGTGCGAAAGTGGCCATAAAGGAGCCAGACATCATAGAATTAAACGGATGGAACTTCAAATGGGCACCGATCATCAAAGTTTCTCTGTATATGTATTTATAGTGCCTACCGCAATATTCTATTCACTTCGAACTCATCCTAGGCATTTCATTTATTTGATGTAATGCGGGTTTTTTTACATTGACGCTATGCGGGAGGCTTCCTCTTTCAGAAGCTTGTGATAGTTTTTGAAAAGTATGGAGCGTATTATTTTCTGTATTAAATAAGGATAAAAACTCCTGGGATAAGGTTTTTATTCACAATTCCTAAGAGACTGATAGCAGTTTCGTATACATTTTCATTTTTTAAATTTATTATGTAATCTGTGGTAATATTAGTTAGAATGTTTTGCAATATTTTAATTTTATAACCTTCATGGGTAAATTAAAACTTAATTTCAAAAGACGTTTACCTTGCATTTATTATTTTGTTTATTTTTATATAATATAACGTGTTATCTTAACAGTATTCATAGAAAGCTACTAAACTTACATCATGTGGAACCTCTGTTGTAAAGATTTTCTGCTTGGATGTTAGGTTCGATTGCCATGTAATTGCCTTTCTATATATCCTAAACTTGGCCAAAGTTTATTCCTAATAACTCACGCTGTGACACACCTCACTCAGACTTTGTTTTACAATATTTTACCGAGCCTTTCCATTCTCATTTCATTCTTCCCACTCTCTGGGCGACTGTTTTCATGTCTCCAAATATGACCGTCATGTCTCGAATTATGGCCGATTAGACTAACCCATTTTCTCCATCCAACCTCTCTTTTCTCCCACTCTTCTAAGGACTTCTTCGTTTGCTACTCGGTCGATCCTTTTTATTTACATCTACATAATACCCTGCAAGCCACCACAAAGGTGTGTGGCAGGGGGTGAACTCTCACCAAACATGCACTACATATCATGCATAAAAAAGGATTAGTACTTTATCTTCATCATTCTTCTATAACCCCACATTGACAATGCCTACTGTCTACACTTTGATGCCGTTGCGTCCATGGCTCACTGCCATGAAGAAGTATGCTCAAGATGTGGCGGATTTATCACTGATAGGTATAAATTATCCTGTTGTTGACAACAAGTCGACGTTCACCTGCAGGGCTTTATTAAGGAGGGTTTATTGGTATGCATGGATATATTTTACTTTTTTCCCAATAAAAATTGTAATGTATACCATTTGTCAGGTTATAGTTTTACGCTGCACCCATTTTAAGACATTGTCTGAGTTTGCATGCGATTTCGTGCGCTCAGATGACGAACGCGCGTAAAAAGATGGCCTCAATTGCAGTACGCTTTGAATTTTCTCGTGGGCATTACGCATGGGTCCAATAGCATCTTCTCAAATAAACAAACACCGAAAGGGGCAATCCACATGTACACTCTTCTCCATTAGCTGCAGTACATGGTAACCGTGGCAAATCAATAATTTTAGAAAGGACGAACGGCCAATGGGGAGTGGAGGAAGGGGAGAGGATGGTGGATGATATCGGTGGAGTAGAGCTACTGTGCGGAGGAGGAAGAAGGAATGAGGGCGTAAAATGGGAGGGAGAGTAAGAAGAAGAGAGAGAGAGGGAAAGGAGTGGAAGGAAGTGGGTCGGAAAGCAGAAGGAGAGAGAGGCAGATAGGGGCGAAGATAGGGTCCGACCATGCGGACGTTGAGGGGAGAATGGTTTTGCGTTTCAGACAAAGGAACGGAGCCGTGGAATGGTTTCCCTCCCGTTGCCTCTCTCACTCCTCCCATCAACCCCTCCGTCCCTACCCCCTCCGAATTCCGACGTCACCTTGTGCCTGGAGGAATCGAGGGACAGAGAAAGGAAATCGTATAGCGGCCTAGGAGGAAGGGGACGGAGAGAGGGAGAGGGGTGAAGGGATATGTTAGGAAAGAAGGCAGAGCAGGAGGGAGGGTGGATTAATTCGAGAGGTTGTCGGTCGAGTCAAAAGGAGTGCAGCTTGTGGAGTGGCTGAGAGGGAGGGGGGGAGGGAAGGGTATATATCCCTAAGGGAAAGGGGGGAGGTTTTGAGGAAGGCGTTTGGCGGTAAGGGGGATGTTTCCCTCCCTCGTGTGACGCAGGCGGTAAAGGAGCTTTATATGGCTTTTGCGGTGGGATTCGAACGGTCTTCGCAGCAACGGACGCCGCTCTCCTCGATTGTTGGGGGTGGATCTCTTGTTGTCTGCGGCGCTAGGATTACCGAGCTAAGAGGAGGGGGGGAGGGAGTGAGGGATGTGGTGGGGAGGGAAGTGGATGGGTCGTCGTGGGGGACGGGGAGGCATTGTCGGAACTTAGGAGTGGAGTTTAGAGTGCGCGGTGGTCCTTAAGTCTTGGGATGGTCTGCCTCCGATGCTGCCTTCGCCTGGACGTTGGTCTCTGGGCCATTAACCAGATTTAAAAGGGATTTGTCGGGTCTGACGGGGAGGGGTTGAGTCTTAGGCAGGCCGGGTTCGACGAATGCGATTTTCCCCCTATCGTTCCTTCGTCGGGTTTCGTCTTTTTTATGCCGGGAAGGCCATGCATCTTGAACGTGAAAGGATTTAGTTCGAGGCGGTCAATATATCGCGTGAGGATGGGTGGGATTTTTTTGCTGCGATACGAGGAATGGCTCTCTTTTTTTATTTATCCTTTCCGTGCGACCTCCGCGAGCAAATCCGTGGTGTCGGCGGTCAGGTTCTTTTCCCCGGCGAAAAACTTGGCGACGTAACCGCCGCCGGCTACTCCTTGCTTTTCGGCGGATGCGACGAAAATATCTGCTTCGTTCCCAAGTCCCTTGTGATTACGGGAATAAAGTGGGAATGAAGTTGAACTGCTATGTGCTCCTTAATATTCTTAATCTCACCTTTTCATTATGACTCCAATTGGGCCCCATTTTCATAAGTTCAAATGTTACGCGCTCTGTTTTAGTTGAATTGTTCTGCTAGAACCAGGTCGTATTCATTGAATTGATGTGGGTGCTCATATAACGTAGTAAACCTTGACAAATTTATTTTGACGAGCAAAATGGAAAATTAGGAATTAATCGATTTACGTATGTATCAACAACCGATATGAGTCTATTATATTCTCAAGTTTTAATAGCAGGATATGGTGCTTTCTCGAAGTATTGACTGTACGGAGAGGTATTGGAATATCCCCCAAGTCAGAAATTCCATGGTTACCGACGTTTCAATGTCCAACTTGTCCATCTTCCTCAGGGCTAAGGTTTTCGAGTGTCCAGTTTCAGTTCAGTTAATTCACTTGACATCCTTCGCTATGAGGACGATGGTCGAGTCGTACATCGAAACATCGACAATCATGGAATTCCTGACGCGGTGAAGATTCCAAGAACTCTACATGCGAATTTTAATAGCCTTTTCTCAATATTCAAACCATTTTTTATTGTTTATATCCAACCTAAGAATGCATAAATGGCATTGCACAAATGAAGAGAATATCATACGTGAGCCTTGTACTGACCATAGCCGTAGTGACGCGAATACGTACTTTTAGACGTCACATCATTAGGTAGTGAATGGAATTGAAAAAAAGGAGAGAAACATCTTAAGGTGAATTGATTTATATTAAATATGTCAAGTGTATAATGACTCTTTGGCAACGAATCAAACTTTTAAAAACTGTGTTGTCTGATTCGAAACTCTTTTCGAGTAGATTTGACAGCGCTATTCCCTACGTATTTCTCGATCAATTTGAGTGTTCTTGTTTAAGTCTTCCATGTTATGTTGGAAAATGCCTGAGGAAAATGGTTCCCCGAGCCGGGAACCGAGCCGTACACCATTGAATTTCCAACTATTTTGAATTTTGGTTTAAGAAATATTTGGCTACCAAAGATTTCTTTTTCCGAGGGAAAATTTTTTTAGGAGGATTTCTAGGACCTAGATCTCATTGACCTAAGTTTATGTTATGATTATTAAATAATATGAGAATTTGTGGCACATATTTTCCTTCGTTAGATCAATAATAACGAAATATATACCTACTGGGCCAAGGTTATTTTAGTTTTCCGTTTTGTGTTTTCAAGAAATTTGTAAAAACCGGCTTGTACGACGGTTAATCAATATATAATGGGTTTTAAAATGCCTTTGCTCGGACTTAGTGATAGGTAACTTCTTCTTTATATTAATTTTGAAATTTAATTTCTTTCTTCGAAATTAATATGTGACTACTCTTGCTTTTAATTCAGCATCGTCCTGTTTTTACTTCATAAGATTCCTAAAAAAGGACTTCGTCATACCTTAATTTAAGGCTTAAGCTTGGTAAAATTATCAATCCTGCTTCTCATTAGTTTTTCATTCTGTGAATAAGACCTCAGTAATGTTTGGTTGTGGTTTCTCATTCCATCCCTGGGCGAGAAAGATATTAGAGTGGGTCGCTTATAATTCCTCTGAGTATTTTGCATTGTGTAACGGAAGTTGAGTTGCAAGAACCCGTCTACTTTAGTCCATTCATGCTTAATAATAGGTTTTTTTCTTAGAATTGCTCGTGAGTGCAATCTTAAAAGAAATTGCCCTCTTCCACCATATCTTCGGCACAAGTGTGTAATTTTGTCCTAAGGGTGCTTCATTCTCCCAAATTCTTCCAAGATTGCCTCCCTGCCCCTCGTGCCAAGGCTACCCCAGAGGTATCTACCCTCTCCTTTATACACAGCGACCTCACGCAAATCTTTAAGTACCTGGAATTTCGATTGGGGAGGAGCAAGCGGCAGGAGGGTGAGATGGCCACTCTTCTCAAGTTTTAGTAACTCCAAAAACTGTTTTGCGATTGCATGACTTGGCAAGTAGTTTTTTAAACACTATTTATGACTCCTGAGATAGACCAAATAAGAGCTAGGGCCCCTGCCTCTTGTGATCTGATGTTCCTAATGCCGATTGGGTGCACCTTACGAGCGTATTTATTCCTTTTTTTTAGCGGAAGCGAATAGCGACATAATTGTTCCTATCGAAGCTTTGAATCACCGTCGTTGCATATGCGTTACCAACGCTAATTACTGAGCTCTGGACTCATCTGGTTATCTTTAAAATCAAATGTGTCTTCCTGCGTCCTTTTCTTCATGCAAAACACTATGACTAGAAACTTGCTTTTCATTGATTTTGATGATACTCTGGGAGGTTGAGTTGAGGTGCATAATTATAATTTTTATACTTTAAATAATTATATATATATTCATAATATGTATTATAATTATGTATATTTTACAATATTTATAAAAATGTGTAAATATAGTTAATTATAATTAATAATTATTAAATTGTGTAACAGGGAACGTATTTTCAATGATGCTTATGCGTTGAGACAAATAAAAAATTGAGGTTTGATTCAAACCAAAGTACGTAATCGTGAATGGGATAACACAAAGATTTAAGTCTCTTGAAATGTTAAATCTGTATCTGGATCTAAAGGTAGCTGAAATATGAAGATATATATAAGTAGGAGGAGAGTACTTCAGTCCGCTATTCATTTTTTATATAGCTTGATATAAGGGAATGCATTATTTTGGGGTCTAACATTTGATCTCTTGCTCAAAAAAATACGCTCATGCAAATACCCCTACCATTTGTATCGCAGTTATTCCACCCCAATATGCTATCTGTTTTGGCATCTACGATTTTTAATGCCGAAAAATGGGGTCATTGCATTCTGGATCGCTATATTTGTTGTAATTTCTTGGACATAATATTAGAATAAGTATATTTTGTCTTGCTTTTCATTGATGAATTCTTCAATGCACCATGATTCCAAAGCCTCCTACTGTATTTCGAATTATTTTCGTAACTTACTTTTCCCTCAGCGAAAAATCTTGAAAAGTTCCCATTAATCCTTCTGCAATATGCTACCAAATGTCTTCTACCATCAGCAATTCCATGGCGAAATCATTATATATTATTATTAAATGAATTACGCGGTGTCCTAGTATTCACCTTTTTAGAAACTACCAGCTTCGGTGGTTAAGCATCTTTGGGCGTAGATGCAAGATGATTTTCATGCCAATAACCACCTTGAATATTTCATTACTGGTTATCTCGCTGATTATTCCAAATAGATTTTTCCGAAAGCATCGACATGGTTAACTCTGAAGAAGGGACAAAGAGCATAATCGGACAAGAGAGTTTCACTATATGCTACTAATTTCTTTTGATTTATGGCAATTGATAAATAAATTCCACTAAAAAAGGTGAAAAACACTTAAGATGTACCTTACTCAGGCCATTTTATTGGGTTATATGTACTACATACGTAGCAAAATGAGTTGCAAGAGGAGTCATGAGATGAAATTCAAAATGATAAATATTTTAAAATAGCTGAATTTGGCCTTGCGGTTACAATCCTCTAACTATGCGTAGATTTTGATGAAAACAACCTTCGCGACCTTAACCTTCGGGTGAATAAAAAAGAATATCCAAGCCTTCCTTGAAACCAAAATAGATTACTTCTTAGTTTTCAAGTTTAATACATTTACTGACTCAAATACTTTCATGTCGATTTTGCTCCTATTTTTCCTCTCCAACTGATCCTCCCAGTGTATTTAGTGAGAAGATCTCTTCCAGTGATTTTAATTTCCCAGATAGCTGCCAATAAGCCACGTGCAACACTAACCGGATGCACACATACTACGAATTCTGTCATAATTTTCATTTAAATTTATCCACGTTACTTTTTCCTAGGTGAAATGAGAGCTTAAACGTACCTCATACTATATCATATAGTGCTTGTTAAACATAATGAGTCGTTTCGGTCATATGAAAGGATTTGGTAGTCATTCTAAGATCTGATAAATACGAAATAGATGTAGTTAAGAGCGCAATTGACGTAATTACCTTTTTACTCCCCGAATCATCGTTTTTATGATAGTTCGCCGAATAAATTTTAGGCAATTGGTTTGCCTTTCCGCGTAAAGGACCATACGCTATTTTCCTGGAAGTAGGGTGATGCAGTCATATTAAACAATCGAAAATGAATTTGACTTTAACGATGTTCATTAGAATTGATGTTTGTTATGAAGCTTCTTAGCGTTTACCGCGTATTTCATCGCCTGTTATTAACACATGAGTGATCCGGTGCAAATATAAAATAATTAAATTGTACCGTGTATATATTCTGCGATACTCATAAGTATGTTAGTGAAAAAATGGATGAATATTCTGTTTTGTGAATCTGAGGCTGGATATAGTTTGAATATTACCCCAACAATTACTGAAAGTGAGCTATTATACATGTAATTTGGATTTTAAGAACGTTATGTTACAAATACTCTAAATTGAACGAGTCATCGCGTAGAACTTTTTTATTGTAAACAAAACTGCTACATTTAGCCGCATAGTTTAGCATCTTCCGCAGCAAGAATGTCGTTCGCCTTGGAATATTTTATTATTATATCAGTTTTCAAGCTTTTGGTTTCTAAACTTACGATTCTTGTGCTATTATCTATTTTAGCCAGTATGTTTATTACTGATATTTACACTATTCCTCATAAAATAACTATCGGGTATATGATTTTCATTTTATTCAATTTATTCATAAAGAGAAAATATAGCGTTGTGGAATAATTATCCTCAATAAAACCTTAGTAAACTATTTTGCAAGACAGAATTTTGATAATTATTATAATTCCAGAATTACTCAACTCATTCTTATCACGTCGAGCAAATATTTCTTACGTGAATTTATCTTCGGTATAGTATTATATAGAACTGTAAGCCATACATAACCTACCGTACTTCAATGGAAAACTATCGACTAAATAATCGTATTTTTTTAAAAGCTACTCATTATGTAACATCAAAAAGAAGGGCGAAGATATCAAAGAAGAAAACTTTTGTTTTAATTTCTAATGATCGTTGAGACACCTAAAATTATCATTTCTATGGTTACAGTAATAATATACTGGCATGACTTTTTTCTATTTCTTAAAAGCTAACGAATTAACAAGATTGGCGCCGTTATAATTTTAGTAGTAGATTGTTGGCAAATTTGGTGCATTTCAACCGTAAATCACTTTTATTCTAGCTCATATTTAACGAGTCAGGTTTTGCCCACGGGCTGCATTAGGAGTATGTATCCCGTATTCCTTCCAAGTTTTTCTATGTTTTATTATAGCTACCAATAAGATTGTTGTAAAGCGGTGATAAAACCATCCATATTTTCTTATCGTTGTTTATCTCCATTAATTTAGCTATGAAATTATTAGCAATCTTATTCACAGGTTGTGTACGAAAAATGACAAATGGTGTAAAACGACCGAGTTTTTGGAGGAGATACGGTTATTAATAACAAACAAACTGTTTGTTATGGCCATGCCCAAGGTCGAACAACCTTGGGCCGTGCCGTACTCATGAATTATACTAGGTGGCTTAGAAGAGGTATTACTTGGATAATAAAGCAGAGTAGGAAAGTAATTTATGTCTTGCGGTGAGAACGTGATGGAATAAAATAATACTGAAATAGAGAAGAGTGGTATCTTATCCTTGAAGGTATTAATATTTTTATCCTAAAAAAATAATCTTAGTACCTTACTTCATTGACTAGTTTGGACAATAAAGGCAAAGTTAGAAAAGGCGAAAGTATAAGGGAAGAAACTGAACTTGAAGAAAAAATAAAAAATAAATTCATAACCAATCAAAAATACTTTCATATCATTTGAAACGAAGAGAGATGAACGCCCTCACTTATTTGTTGATTTGCACTACCTAAAGGGGCTGTAACGAGAGAAAAAATAAAGAGGAGCCCCCTGGTAAAGATTTTTCGAATTTGGAGTGGGGTGGTACGTGAACGCAGTACTATTTTTATCAGAAAGAGTGGAAATAGTATGGAGAAGAATCCAAAAATAAAATAAAAAAATTACGTTAAATAGTGAAGTGTTAGGCGTGATTTTCGAGGAAAGAAAAACGCTCTTGGGAATGATAGTTATGTAACCATATATGTACCTACTCTGATGGCGATGTTATTATATTGTTGAGATATTGTACTTTGTTGAAGAAGAAAGAAAGGTCAGAATAGGGGAAAACGGAGTGAATTGGCATTTTAGGTGGTATAAATGGAGGTAGGATAGAGGCTAAAATTCAAAGAAATATACGCCCAAAAGGGGCGAAGCATATTAAAGGTATCTCATTTAAAGCTATCCTGTTCAGGGAAGCACCATTATCTCAACTTTTACTCCTTGATAACTTAAATACTTTAACTGCATGATTATTGCCTTGGATGATCTTAAGTATTGTCTGAAAATTTCTCTTCTTCACGGAAATGTTCTTTTTTGTATTTTTTTCTTGTGAAAATAATTTCTTTGAATTTACCATTTTAGTTTAATAGATGGCGACATAATGATGAACTTTGAGCGCTTTCTAGGACTCGTAATGTGGCAATGAATTTTCACGCCGAATATTATATAATGGCAAACTTCTTAAATTATAAGGAAACTTAGCAAAAGGTGTGCAGTATTTCATATTTTTAAGATGCGTAATAACCCTCAAGGTGTTGTACTCCTTCGTCAATCACGATATCTAAGATGGTGCCCTAACACATCGCTTCCTCGGCCATTTCTTGCAGTGCTATACCATTGTTTGGGTGTCTTTTTCCTTTCTAAATCTTACATTTACAGACATTTTACCGTTCATGTACATATATTCCTTCCGAAGACAAATGATTTGGCTCAGAATGAGGGATTTGAATGCATCGTAGTTGAGTACCATTTGAAAGAAAATGTTTGGAATGCTGCCTGGTTACGTTTACCCGGGAAATTCTCCTTGAGTACCTTATGCTAATGAGACAGTGATGGCGTAGCAAAAGAATATCCTCAGTAAGCGATAATCAATTCTGAAGGTGTGGAAGAATTCTAGGGAATCTGCTTGAGTGGAAAAAATGGAGATGGGTTTTAAATGGATTATGCCTTCTAGCATCTTTGGATGCAAATGGCTGAATTTGCATATTTTCCCTGCCCTGCGGATCTTGACTGTTGTCGAAATCTGACGGCCCAAATAGAAATCCGATTACTGGTAAAACCTTTTTATTGGAAAAAATTAGTTTGGTTCCGATGATAAATCAAAAGTAAATACTTATATTACTTGTGTGATTACCTTTCCGCGTGTTTCAGTAAATAGACAATGCAAGATGATTTAATGTAACTAAAAAGAGAGGAGGAAAGTTATATGCAATTATATTTATTTTAATTTAGTGATTAGTTGCAGCAGACGAATAATATTTTTGATCTTGCATTAAGCCATAATTCCATTGATATTTTTAAAATCCAGTTTTTGTTAAATAGTTATATTTGTTTGTAAAGTATAATTAGACAACTACCACTACTGCAGATTTGTTGCAGACCTGCTAGAAAACTTATGAACGTTCTAATGGGGAATGCTGCTTTTCATTTGCATATGTTTTGTGATGATATCCGCATTAAGTATCTGCTAACGAACTAATTATCTTGGTGTATATTGACACGAAATACTCAAGCAAATGAGGCATTTGAATTAAAATATCGTGTAACGAAATTCCCGGCCGTGACGAGTATTCCGGTATTCTACCATTTGCTTTTGACAATTCAGCATTTGCCATGATCTTAAGATTACCTAAAACCCTACAAAAAGCTCATGCACCTAATTTTAGCTAAATGTTTCCTTTTGTTTTTCAGATCTAATAGTCTATAGCCTACTATTTAGCCTATCATGGTACCAATAAGGATTATATGATGCTTAATTATATGCTTTTATGTTGCTTCAAATCACATCTATCTTTACACAACACTGTCATGGGAATGTAGACTACTGAAATAATTCCTTTACCCTATATTCTTTCGTAATAATTTATCTTCAATAACTGGAGAATGTTATTGCTTGCCTATATTTGCGTACCCTCACTCATCAATTCCCCGCAGAAAATAGCGTTAGAATTAATTGTAATTTAGTGTGAGTGCCTATGGGAATATCCTCAAGCAAACACTTATGTTTGAATATTCACAGTGTATTTCTTCAAAATGCTAATAATTTATTTTTACAATTAAAATATATTTTTTATTCGCAAATATGCCATGAAGTCTCTCACAATCAATTCCCAACGTCTGTGAAGCCTAGGTAAGGCGTTAATTTTGTATTTTGAGATTTCTCAAGGGTTCTACTAATTTTTATTATAAATTGGGTGGGCGTGGTTTTTATTTTACCTTACACAGTAATGCTGCGTTATAATAGACAACTTTCAATAAATGTGCTCCGACGACCATTTATCAACGATTACTTGCACTGAAAACGAGTAGAAATATACCTTAACTGGTGTAGTTAAATATAGTTTCTTTGGTGAATTTGAGCATTTATTGTGAAATGTGTAGTATGTCTCGTATTCTCCTTAATATGCTGAGCATTAAAATTTCATCTACTAGCCATAATTGTTGTTTTGAGTAAAACTTGGGTTAAACATTAAATGATGCTGCAATGCGCATAGGATTTTTTCAAAACACCGGTGAATTTCTGAAAATTTCAAGGGCTATTATTATGTACTCAACTTAGTTTTCATTCCTTCCTTATTATTTTAACTTTTTGAGTCCATGGGGAATGTGCAAGGAAAGATTATTCCGTCTAAGAACCTTATAAATAACTGTCTCCTCTTCAAAAGTTATTTATCCATCCTTCCTTATACCAACATATCCTTCGTTTGCCATTCATAATCCTCAGCACCATTCTTCAATTTTACTAAACCTTCTTTATGGATTGATAATTACTGGAAGCGGTGATTGAGATAGTGCCACTCAGGAACCTACCTTTTTTCCTCAGCCTACATAAATTCTTTATAGTACCTCTTTACATTCCTTTTCATTTGATTTACTAATTCCTGGGTTTTCCTGTTTATGTCACCATCAGATCAGGTTTTAGTTAGCCCTAAACCTCTGATTTCAAAAGCCTAATTTATATTCTAATCTTTTCGATCATCCTCTAAGAGCTGCTATCATTAATTTCTTCTCTTAAGTTTATTATTCATTAAAATGAACAGCTACCTGAAAGACAACGCCCCGGGAGAATAGACAAACCGCTACACTTGTCTGCGTTGCTCACAATTCACCGCTGTCTACTTTTAGGATAGGGAATCAGTATTTCGCATTGCATAACCAAATGCCGCCATAATTCTTCAACATCATGATCGATCAACTATCCTTAGATTGGTTAGACGCAGATCTCCACTTGTTTCTCCTATCGGATAAGCCGTTAAGCTCATCTGACGTGGGTTATTAATACTAGTTAAATAAAGTTTTGTTGAGCTTGGCAAAAATATAGTGATGCATAAAAATGATAGACAATAATGGTTAAATCACTCTTTTTCTTATATATTGCCATCCTACTTTAGCATGTGAAATTAACGATAGATAATGAGTAGTATTCCTTCCTTGCTCTCAGGTCTGAGGTTACTCTCATGGCTAAGCCGCCGACGCATCTGACACGAACGACTTTCGTGGGTGATGTGCAGGAGAGAAAGAAATTTAGAAATATAAAATATAAGCTGTGGAAGAGCGGTTATTTACTTCAATGAAATATTATTCTCCTTCTTCCTACTGTCCTTCAAAGGCCATCCCTGTTTCCTTCATTATGTTACCACTCATATCATCCCATATCTGTGTAAACCCTCCACATTTACCTTGACCGGCTCACACTTCTTATAGCATGTGGAGCCTTATCTTCATTAAAATATAATATCAATTGTAAGCTGATAATTCAGTTGGATGAATATTTCTATTTTCTTCGTTAACACTCCAAGCTTCCTAAGTTCTGTTAGAATGCTGATATCTAAATCCTTGTTTAAATTTAAGCCGTTCACGAAACACTTATATCTGAAGATATCTGACTTTCTTTTTTGAGTGAGGACATTACGGTCAGAATTATTGATGCTTCAGAAATGAAAACTAAGTACTATCAGAATCTGAGGAAGCTCTTTACGGCGTGTTGATGAACTCGGTTGATTTTTGGGTTTTCTCTGAGTTGTCATTAATTTTCATGGAAAAGGTTTACCTACTCTGCTGCAGGCATACTCCGACCAGACCAGACTGAACGTCAGCCTGGTCCTAGTACGACTGCAAAAGAGTAGGTGAAACGTTTACATGAAGGCTAATGTAAGCATAGAGGAAACCTGAAAACCTGTCTTGCTCAATACTATCAGGATTTTAAGCATGTTCTTGAAAAAATCTTTTGATTAATATGAATAACATAGTCTTCTCAACACCGTGCTTTTCTCGAGAAGGCTTAGTGAGGGATTTACCTTATAACTACTTGTCTTTGATGGGATTAATACAAAAATCCACAGATAATGATGCTTAATTTTGTTTGGATATTTCATTTCAGCCTTTTTATAAATATGTTTTTCGTTTAGCGATCACAGCTGCGGTGAACATTTAATGATTTACATTGAAAATATGTAGGCCTTCACAAACGTTAACATTTACGGCGTGGATGACTCTCCTTTATGAAAAATCCTTTTAATTGGTATAGAGATTTTCTTATCTTTATATTGCCTCCACCGAGTATGCTTATTTTGCGCTTCACTTGGAGGTAATTTCTTGCTTTTTTCCTTAGGTGAATAAAAATAAGCGCAAGTAATGTTATTTCACTCTGTTGGACATTTAATTAAAGATTTTTTCCTTTTCGACCTCGAATATACTTTCCTAATTTTCTCACTTGTCATGGCTCCTCCTAATCCTGACTGACGTGGTGTTGTTTTCTGTCTCTCTAATTACCAGTTATATTCAGAATTAGCTCCAGAGGGATTTGTTCCGGAAAATGGAAAAACATGATGGGCAGTAGCCTCTTTATAATTTAGCGATGAAGTGTTTTTTCCATGTTTATTATGGAAACTAGCCGTATGTGGCAGGTTTCAGTAAATGTTTCTGTCAGATCATTATAAATGGCACAATTTTGTTGTGTAACTCAAGCGACGCCATTGTCGCACTCTGGTCCGTAATTTAGTCAGTGTGATTCTCTTTTCTGGAATGGTAAACTTAAATTTTTAATCCGAAGTGAGGCATATCACACGACCAAGCGAGGTTTATGTTTCTAATCCGAAATTTGTGTGATGTACGAGAGCAAGGATTCCGCAAATTGAAGGGTGAGTGTATCAAACAGGATTTCATTTCGTCGAACGCTATTTTTCCCCGAGGGAGATTTTTATCGCGATTTCTCTGTTGAACTGTGCCCACTTTACCCACTCCTCTCCGCATTCCGCGAGGAAAAACGCAAAAATATTGGCGAATCGGAAACCTTAGTGGTGCAGGGTGAAAAATGGTAGGCGTCAGGCGCTCCGGGTGCCAGACGTGACTCGTGATGATGGTCGCGTGCAATTGTGTTTTTTACGTAATTTTCTGCGCCGGCACCGGCTGGGATACATTCCCTACACCCACGCCCAATCCTCGCCCCTACCCCCGGGCCTCGTTCGCGAATAAAAAAAGGGAAGAGAATATCCCGCCCCACCAACAACTGCGAGGCTCTTTCATTTTCTGCCCTCTCCCGTTACGGCGACGCTTCTTTCCGCCGACATGTCAGCCGACGACGCCTCATATCCGATACGCACTACAACACCCATGCCTTCTCTATCTCATGTGCCCCGTTTGACTTCGACGGCCTTATCCCCATTTGACGCCCGCCATCTTCCCCCTCTTCCCGACTATACCTTGCTATTGGCTATCGTGCCCTCTTTTCTTCTCCTCTCCCTCTTTATCCCCCTTTCCTCCTGCCCATTCTTCCCGAGGAACATCTGCTTTCAGCCCCTTTATGCTCCTCCTCATCCCAGAATCTTTTTTTAAAAAATCGCTCCCTTCCTCGCCTTATATTTTTTATTTCTTATTTTCTCTCTCGCGAAGGACGTGCGTGTCAGATGCGTCGGCGGATCAGCTAAGGTTGGGATCCCCTTGCCTCGGCGGGTCTCGCCTCTCGTGGATTCCGATCGCGTTCACAGGCAAGAGCCCTCGACGTGTTATGTCTTGCTCCACCACCTCCTCTTTCCTTTTGCTCCTCGCAGTTTTTTGTTGCTTTCGTGGTGTGGCTCCTAACGTGTGTGTCACTTGCTCCAGAAATTGAGACAAGGAATCCTCCCGGTGAGATCATTGATGGACTTTGCCCAGCGATTTTCAATATTTGTCGACTGAGTGCGATAAACCCAAAACAGGAATTCTGGAAAAAATTTGCTGAAAATATTCTTTTGGGAAAGAGTCGGTATGGCTGCGGTGCTGGATTCGCACGTTGATTGTACGTATTCCAAATCTTGTCTGAAACAATGATTCTTCTAAGAAGACATGCTTCTGAAAGAGTTGTTTATGAAGAGCACTTTAATGTGTATGTAACGGTGGATGTGAAAAGCCGTAGACTAGTAGATCAGAAAAAAGGCTGTCGCCGACGTTAACGACGTTAAGTTTTACTCTACCGTTTCCGCACGTCATAGAAAAATGCTGTCTGTACTCAATATTCCTGCTACCTAAACAGCGCAAAAGATCTCGTCCGTTGGCCGATTCACGAAAAAATTAATTCCATTGATGGACGCGCATGTAATTGCAGTTGGGGGAATTCGAGGTTTTGTATTCGTTACACATTGGTACTAATCGTTGATTTCAATTGAACGTACTGAAGCTGTTGAAATAATAATGTAATTTACTAATTTAAATCCTAAAATAAATCCGTTGTTCGTGAATAAGACGCATGCATCGAGCCCGGGACCAATAATGTTGCAATTTCGGGTTATTTTTACATGTGTATTTCCGAGGAATCACGCTATAGTTCTGTGGTATAGTGAAATGCTCTTTTGATAACCAGATAAAATATTTAATTTGTGAAATGTGTGCGATAGCGGGACACATTGGAGCTTATTCGTTTTATTTCAGTGAATATTTCCCGGGACGTCTGATTTCTTCGTGATTAATGCTTTGAAAATTAGTTCGTATTAGTTGTGGAAGTCAAGGAAGTAGGGAGCACGGGTCCTGAATTACAGCAGTAGGGTACAAAATTAGAGAAGTAGGGCTGAAATATTGGCTAAAGAGCTACCCGAAGAGTAGAAAGTATCAGAGAGAGGGATGGAATAGGTCTGGTTCTCACGGAGACGATGGGTAATAGTGGTAAAATAATTGGTGATTGCAAGAATCTAATATTTTGACGGGCTATTATAGCTATAAACGTATAGTAATTGATATAAACCAGTATTGCGCCCGTTCAGAAATAGGTTATACGTCCATCTATAGGTGCATTGATAATTGGATTATACTTAATTATGAAGATGTATATTGAGTGAAATTAAAGAACATACGTCATTCTCTAACGTCGCGTGACTTTGTATCATCTATTCCTAGGAAAGATATCAGAGGAGCATGATTGAAATATTAGAGTAGTTCTTTGTACAGTAGACAATTTTATGAATAATTATGTATTTGGAAAAATATATGGTTATTGGAGCGCGGCAAATATATTGGTCTCCCATTAGAGCAAACATTAATCATCTGTCCATTCTAAGTTGATGTATGCTGTGACAGTGCTAATTCTATTTTTCTTGGGAATGATGCATTGGACTGCCATTTTTTGCCATTGAGTAATGATATCTAATTAATCGTTTAATATGCTATCCAAGCAAATTCTTGGAAATACTACAGCATGAATATTTCACGCTACGCGAATTGCAATTCACGTGACGTATTACCAATTAAAATCGCGTTTCCCGAGGCCGTTGAAATTCTAGTTATGCTTGTAATGCGTGCTACGAATTTAATATTTGTTAAATGAAGTCTGAAATATTTCTGTCAGCTCTTTATTCTGAATATATTATTCTGTGCGCACCTCTTGATAGTCAATTAACTGTGTTCAACATAATTGTTCAATGCTTTCATTTTGTTTTCAGTTTTGTCTTATCGTCATCATTCCATAAATAGTACAAAATCCAGTACAAATAGAGCTGTAAATTATCGAGCAGAAATTGAACTCCATGGAAAATAAGCTTGCCTAATCTCATTCAAACTACATTTATCCGTTTTTGGGAATGAAATAACACTAAGTTGTTTATCTTAGTGTACATGGATGACGGTGTTTTAGCACTTTCATTTGTGCCAACTTGGAATTTCAAATGAAGTATATGCCAAACTTATCCATTTATTTCCCTTTTTTATGCTCGCCTATTATTCCTTACACTTTCTCATTTCTTGCATCAATAATGGCCTACTTAGGGTGCACCTTTGGTGGGGTTATATATAGATGCAGATGAAAACTTCAAAATTTCTTTCCTCGGGTAACCTGCTTAATGCGATCCTTCCGCGGAATGCGTATTCTACGCTTGAAGAATCTCAGAAACGACTTAGACGGGAGATGATGCCCTCTGATCCTTTTAGCCTCCAGGTTCCCCACTTCCAGTCTCCATTATTCCCACTGCTCTCCCCTTTCTTTCCTCTCGCCTCGTCTCAATCTTCGTCTACCCATTCCACCTCTTTCTGGCCTAGCCCCACCCTTCTAACCTCTTCCTTGCATATCAAGAGTTAGCAACGAAGCATACCTCGGGCCAACGATCCATCATTCTGGTGTAATTTAGTACAGTACTCACCAATTAATCTTATTTTAACGGTTTTTTGTCAAGGCCTTCGGCGTTTTTATACTTGAATTGCGTGGAATAAAGCTTTGCGACCATCTATGATGTTATTTTATGGCTTGATTAGATAAGTAGATAATATAAGCGTAAACAAGATGAGCTAGGATTCATTGCAATACATTCATTAAACCTACGAAATACAATAGTAATTAAATTAATGATAAGTTTTGAAAGACTCTAACATGACAGATTAACGTTTACTCCAACCATTAGTGTAATATTTATGTTTTAATTGCGATTAGTTGAAATTGTTTAAATTACCGATAAATTGTAAATAAATTGTAAGTCAATATATGGTGAACAATAGACTGTATAAGGAAGGTAGGATTTGTGTTTAGGATGCGTTAGCCGCAAACGTCATCTTCCACCAAGCATAGCTCTTGTTATTTTAAATCCTTATTATACATCAAAATAATTAAGTTTTCTCTAAATTTTATAGTGCATACGTTTTTTAGAGTATATTCATTAGACCTCTGACTCATAAATATTTTATGAATTCATAAATGCCTGTGTATAAATCTTCTGTACCCCTTGGACTTTGCCTAGGTGCCCCCGGCCCTTCAAATTCTCGAATAAATTCAGCTGAATATCATACTTCGTCAAGAAATGTCTTTCAGTAATCGGTTAGTCGCAAGCATCAAATCGGAGATAAACTATTTCAGCTTATATAAGAGGTATGAATGAGTAAGAGCATAATGCTCTATTCTCCGCCGAGAGATGGCGACATATTTCCTATCACTACTGATATAGAATGGCCATGCTGGTATCCCACGCTGGTCTTTATCGCAAGTAGTTATGTATTTTGTGCGTCTTTCAATAATTTATCCACAATATAAGGAATACGATTTTAATACATGAGTAAACGTTCCCGGAAATTATTAGTATTGAATTATGCAATGCTGATTTTCGTAATCGGGTGTGGTGGTTAGAGTATTGACCTCGTACTCCGATGGTCCGGTTTCGATTTCCGGCAGTGGAAATATTTTCCTTGGCAAGTCGGCCCCTAATTGAGTGCTTTGTTTAGAGCATTCAAGTTCAGTATTCTCTCTGTTGGAAGGTACTTTAAGCCGTGGTCCATTTGGTGCCAATACCGAGCCAGTTTTTCCTCCACTCTTCCTCCCTACTCCTTCATTCCTATCCTTACGCCTTTCCCTCCAGTCTGAAGTGTCTTTAAGTGTGGTTAGAGACTTGAAAGCACAAATATTAGGTGGGTCACTATACGAGGCATGTGTACACATAAGCATGATGATGTAGAAGCGATTATTTTCTGATGTAGGGGTAGCTGAAAGTATGCGGAGGCACACCTTCACTAAGAAAAGGGGGGTTCGGGCATCTTTGAGTCCCTCAGTTATGAAAAAAGTAACGGCGGCTGGGAATTGTGGGTAGCCAACCATGCGGCGCCCATCAACCACGCCTTCCTCGCATTCTTTTTCGCGGGAAGGAAGTGGAGAGGTGAGGAGAAAGGGAGTAGAAGGAGGACGAAATAATCGGGTGCATTCCCAGCCACCAGCCATCGGAAAACTGATCCCGGAAAGGACTTTTTAGCCATTTGCCTCAATGCTGAAAGAATTTCTCCCTCCCATCTCCGCCTCCTCGTCCCGAAAGAGTCAAAAAAAAAAAAGAGTAACCCGCCCCGCCTCCTCACGCCCATCGCTCTCTCAAGACGCCTTCAATCTTTCAGCCATCTCCAACAAAGCTATCTCTATTTCTTATTTCCTTCGCTTCCCCCATTCGCATCCCCTCACTCCGCACGCATCCGGACTTTCTCCCTCCTCCGTCCCCCTTCTCCGATGTCGAATTCGGAGACGTCCGAATTTCCCCAGCTCCGTTTTTCGCTCGCCCTTTTCGCGAGGCAATCCGTCACCCGAGCTTTCCTTTTTTCGTTCGTCTGATTTTATTCCAATCGATTTTAAGTGTCACCGCTTTCATGATTTATTTTGTGAGGCCGGGATATTTGCAGTTTTCTTTTTTTTTCCCCTCCCCTCAGGAAGGGTGCGGCAGTAATTACCGAGGGTGGTTCAAATAGAGCTCGATATTCTCTACATAGACTGCGACATTTTAATCTCTTTTTTTATATATAATAGTTCCTTTTAAAATGCTTCTCAGTGACTTTCGGCGAAAAAGTTAGGTATACGCGCATGTGGAGAATTCTCGAATTTCACAGTCGATTTCCTCTCTCGAAGCCATAAAATTTCTTTGTATCTTTTTGAAAGAATATATGTAGGCCATGGTAACCAGCGTTCCTTTCCCTTCCATCGGCAGAGAAATCATTAAAAATAATAGATATTTTTAATGCGATTGAAGTCGATCTATTTTTTCATTATTTGTTTGCAATATCTTCATATCAATTTATCATATTATTTAAAGGAGTATATCGCAATGTAGCATTTTTAGTAACTGGTAGGTCGAGTACATTATCAGGTGATGGACTAGCTAAAGTTGTTATACGGTTTACTAATGATTCACAAAATGCGGATAGTGGTTAAAATACTTAAATGATCATTATATGATGTTACCTCGCGTTACTTGAATGATAGTAGCGTTGAGGAGTGGTATTCTGATATTTTATCAAGTCCTTCACGGATGATTGCAGTAATGACGGGTTTACGATGCTTTCATATTTTCCTGATTCTAATTTAAAAAAATAGAGATGTTCTAGTTAGCTTTTAATGCCATCAGTGCAGGAAAAGAAAAAAGAAAATATTCCGCATGGCGCTTCTTTATTGCTGCATGAAGGCCCTGTGGTATGACGTAAAGTACTTACGTCGATGTATACAGTGCATTGACTTTGTATTTGCCTTTTGGCATTGTGGTTTAGGAGGTATAATACTTTCATAAAGCATTATGTGTGGAAAATGATTTGCGTTTGAGACAATTATTAAAGTTTTAACTCATATACAGGGTGGGTTCTTTTATTTTAATTCTGTGAAATATCATAAACTTTCTGTATATAATTAACATAACATAACATAACATAAATTTCCTATACGCAGCGATAGGACATGGATAAACGTCCAAAATGTGTATTTTATAGCCTGCGTAATTCGAATGTAATCTACAGCAGTAGAGATACAGCATGTTTATTATGACGTACGATTGTAATGTTTTCATTTTATTTTCCCTAAAATATTACCATGAGTACAGCTTTTATTATATTATAAAATGAAATTGTGTATTCGTTTGAGATCGATTAGAATTGTACATGCTTTGTACTGCATATCACGTTTTCTGTAAACATTCTTGTTTGCGTAGACAGGCTATTTAATGCGTTATATGAATGTAAATACTACGGTAATATACTTACCAAATAAGGTTTGTGTGCTATATTAAGTTAAGCCTGTCTGTTTAACTTTACTTTGCGACTTTAAACAGAAGAAATCTTTGATTGTCATCTATTATAAAAATATTGATCTTCAATTATGGGAGGATATTACTACCATTCTAAGATTTTACGAGTGTTATAATGTAATATATTTAAATATTTGTAATATGTAGCTTTTATTCTTCTTTTGTATTGCTAAATTCGTGTATTGTTGCATATGTGAATGCATAAACAACGCAATATTTCCTAAGATTGTGTGTGGATCTAAATCGATTTTGAGTTTAAGGGATGACTTATGTTGGTAATTCGTTTTGGCAACTATTTTTGGTTAGTGGCCGTAGACATGATTTCTGTATAAATGTTAGTAACCATAATTGAGCAATTATTTTCCCTCCAATTTGACGAAGCGTTGGTATTTGGGATTATTTATTCAAGAAAATATTTTTTAAAGCTGATTATTTTGCCTCGTTTACTGACGTGCTAAACTAAATGCGATAATAGAATCGACTACTGATATCATTGTATCATTTTACCAATTACGTCTTACACGTAAATGCTCTGTGTGCTATTACTCTCGTTTCCTTTTAAATGTATGGAATGTATTCAAGCAAAAAATAATTCATTGGCCGAGGATCAGACATTGGGCATTTAATTTTTTGCGCCAATGCTAACATTTTTACTATATTTGTGACATATTACTAAAGAAATGGGTTTGAGAATTAATAACTGTGAAACTGATGCTGGCAAAACAGTGGATTTTTGACTAAGTCTTGATTCGCGAGTCTTTTTTTATTGTTTTTATTTTTTCATTCGACCTTTTCCTCCCACTTTTACGTCTGAACGAAAGGATTATTATTTTCGGTTATTGGAGAATTTAAAATTCCTGGATAAGTCTTGAAGGTTAAGGAGAGCAATTTCAGCTTGAGCTTGGTCCAGTGTGCCAAACGACACTTTTTGATCGATTGTTTTGAGAAACGCTTTATCGCGCAAAATAATCGGTTTCGTCGTTAAAATTATCCGCTTTTACAACACTTGACCCAGAAATTATTCGCGATTCACTGTTTTACTATGTGACTGTGAATGAAACGAGAATTTGTACGCTGGCTAGAGATCGCTCCCCGCCTTCACCTCCCTGCCCTGCGAGAGATCGTTTGCATTCCAACTTTTGTGCTTCTCACTCCCGCCTCCCTTCGCCTCCCTCTTCATCCTTCTGCTTTTCGCGTCAGTGCCCCCAACATCTCCGCACCCTTCGCGATTCCCAACGCCCCTCCACCTCGAGCCAATCCCTGCCATCCATCAGGAAGACGGCCAGTAAGCTCATTTTCCCTTCTTTTCACGCGCGGCGCTAATATTCAACCCCTTTCCAGTCCGCTTCCCCTCCCGCAAACGGAATCTTTTAAGCTCTTATCACTTTTCTCCAGCCTTAATGCAGCTCCAATTCTCTCTTCCGAAAAGTTATCCTCGTTTCTTTCCATCGTGCTCCGTGCGGCTACCGTGTCCGTCCTCCACGATGTCGACCCTAGTGTCGTTTCTATGCATCATAAGGCAGTATAAATGAAATAAAAATACTCTGTATACTCCACACTAATTTTAATTTGCCGACCCGGGTTTCGTCTACTCCGTAGACATTATCAGGGTAACAGGACAGAGAGTAGCAAGCCCTTATATACGTAAACTGGAAGGGGGGTGGGGTAGTATAGGAGGGTGGTATGGGGAGGGGAAGGATGTTAAGGGAAAACTGGTGAGGAGACATAATTTTTACGGTCAAGGACAGGATCCGTTGGAAGTAGGGAAGGCTATGGAACACAACGGTGAGTAAAACTGGGAAACAAATTCATTTAAAAGGCTTACGTTGAGGTCGTTTGATGCTTTCTTAATTTCCAATTGTTCGAGGAAATCTAGTTTCCCTCCTTTTTCTGCCGTGTGAAGTACTTCGGGGTTGAAGTCACTCTCGTGGTCGTTTTCGATTAGATGTTTGGCAAGGCTTGATCTTGTGTCTGCAGTTAACCAGCACCTCCTATGTTCTTTCACACGAGTATTAATTGCCCGACCACTTTGTCCAATATATTGCGATGAACAATTGGGAGTGTTGCACTTCAGTCTGTACACCCCGCTTTGGTCACACTTGCTGAATTTGTCTTTGGAGTTGAAAAGGATTTTTCCTATAGTTTTAGGGTTGTAAAATGATACATTAAATTTTTCTTTAGGGAAGGCGTTCGCGACTTTGTACGAAAGGTTCCCAACAAATTGAATTTTACACCACCGTTTACATGGTTTGTCGTGGTTATTAAAACATAAGGGAGTAATTTATTTCATTGCCTGTTTCTTCCTGGCACGGTGTAACATTTTATCAATTAGTTGTGTATCATAGCCATTGTTTTTAGCAATATTTTTAATGGTGGATAACTCGGACTCAAATTTCGATTTAGGCAATGGTATGGATAAAAGACGGTGAATCATAGAATTAAATGAGGATAGTTTGTGAGTGTGGTGATGGCAGGAGTTACGGGGAATAACCGAATCTGTAAACGTAGGTTTCCGGAATATTGAAAAAATGTGACGGCCTTCGCTAATTTCAATAGTCAGGTCTAGAAAGTTAATCTTGTTACCACCTACTTCAGCCGTAAATTTTATGCAGTCATGTAATTTATTTAGAAAGGTAATGAAAGATTCTAGTTGACGACTGGTGCCAGTCCATAGACATAGCACATCGTCGACATACCGATACCAGTAAAAAACATTTTGTAAGAGGGGGTTGTTCGAATTAAAACGTTTGTTTTCCAAGTCATTCATAACTGTGCAGTTCAATCATAAGGCAGAGTAATTTTGTCTTCAGTCATGGTGATTACTGAATACAGCCTAAGGCAATGAAAATGTAATGCATTAATTCTTTTGCTTTCTCAGGTAACTCCTTTCTTTAAAATAAAAAGGCGACATTTCTATTGGGTATCACTGCAACTTCTTTCTTGTGATAATCTAATTCTTAAATAAATCATGATATGGTATTCATTTGTTTCCTTAATAAAAACCCAACGAATGGCTTTTAAAAATATCTGTCAGAAATATTTCAGGCAGAGATAGTTTTAGTGGTAGACAAATCAAAAGCTGGTCCGGGTAATTCGAACGATGGCAATGCTGCTAGGCGTTTCTTTGAAAATCCTACAAAAACTACGTCAACTACAGGATTAGATGAAGATCTTAATCGAAGATTTCATGTAATCCTAGTGACTTTATCCGGTGGGTATGATGTAAGTCCTAACCATGTATGCCTATGACTTTTTCTAAATAAACGATAATTTACTTAGATATTGATACACCGAAGCATTTGGCCCATTTAAGCTCCAAAAATCGGTGGTGTTTCGTGCTGCTTATGCTTAGGTTCATGCCAAGTCTTGAGGTTGGGAAAATCATACCTGCAGCGCATTTTATTTCCTGTTCATATTTTAAACTATATCATATATGTAATGTCAATCATATAATATGTCAACATGTAATCATTCATTTGGTACCAGTGAAAATACGAATTACAATTTCGATACGGTCGTATATTTAGCCAAAATCTAGGTCTTGAGGCCACAGAGCAACAATAATTATCCATTCGTTTACACAAGAATAATTTTCGTTTTTCCTGCGACGGATCTGCTAATTGAATGTGCTGTTGACTAAAGAGAGAGGGGAAGGGGATTTTTTTCTTAACTAATGGGGTCGTTTACCATATTATTTTAATTGCTGAATCTGATAGAGTTTGTAAAATAAAAGACCTGTATTTTTCCGTTTTTTTGATCCGTCAATTATTTCCCGAGTTATAAGCGGCGAAAAACTGATGTTTTTAACCCTTTCGGAAAATTGGGTGTGGTGCAACCTCTGACGTATATCGACTTCGTCCAATCACAACTGAGCCCGCAAAGCTACTTCGCCTTATCGCAATGGGGGGACACAGCTGACTGCCAATCGGAGCAGTTACGACATCACCTGTGCGAGCATACCTTCCGAGAATCCCCCTCCACTCCCTTCCCCTCCACTAAAAGCAGTCAAGGACGGGAGGAAAATGACATCAATGTCATCACAGCAGCATTTTCGGTGGGCGTCACCTTTTGCTTGTTTAAATTTTTGGTTTATGAGTTGAGGTTAGAAGATTAATTTTTTCACTAAAATTCTTTCTTTGTTTCCATCTAACGATTTCGTGTAAAAAATTGTGATTTCGGTTCCGAGTAAACACCCCCATTCTATGGAGCGGTAATTTGAAGATGGGAAAGGGAGTTTTTTCAAGAATTAGGGAACGTCTTTCGCGCTTGCTTGTTTAAGTGCGCGTAAATAGTTGGGTTTCAATGAGGGGATACAGAACAGGAAGCAGGATGGAGGGGCACTCGATGTTTGCACGATTTCTCCCTTAACGGAAGGCCTATAGGGTATTCGCAGATCTGCTCACGGCTGTTGGCTAACGGTCCGTTGGACTTGAAGTGATCTCTGCCTCGCTCGCGAGTCTGCATAGGCATAGAAATGGCTGCAGCAATGCAATCTCCCTTCGCGGGTAATGGAATCAATGCCCTCCGTGGAGTAGCTTAGGACCTATTTCGATCTCCAATGCATTACTCTAGGGAATTGATTCACTACATCTTCTATGAATTTAGCGCCGCATTTATTTCAGTGTTCCTTCTATAATGCCTCAGATTTCAACCAAGCGGTACAAACGACAGTCGAATACGCTTGCAATACACACAGAAGATACAATCAAGTACAGCCAAATGCTATGGCATGGTTGATTTTGCTGAAATAAAAGCCGCTGGAACATGATCTGTTTTTAGGTAACTGAATCAATCACGATCATGTGGCCATATTATTTCCCTGATATGCATTTCATAATTAAGATTTACGCTTTTATTAATCGGTGGTATATATTTTAGAGCGAGGCGTATGAGGAAGCAGGTAAATAATTTGTAAGAGTTCCAGTGTCCACTGTCTTCAATGTTTTTGTCTGGGCCTGTGAAATCAGAGATATTTAGCTACTTTACAATTGGATGCTCTGGACTTCAATTCAGATCCCACCATTTCCTTCATTTGACGCACCCCGTATAAACATCGCATACATAACGAAATTTAATCAAACTGCTGCCCTTTGTATCAGCAATAAAACTTAATTTTGCGCAAATGGGAAATGACGGGCTACTGCCGAATCGCTCGGATATGCTCGTTCTCGTCGAAATCGATCTCAGCAATAGAACTTTTTCGCTCCATCCCGATGTGACCTACCGTTCTGCCTCTCCTCATCCCATTTCAACGATCCCTGACTCCTCATTCTACCATGCTTTGACCACCTACGAAATGTTAGGGAAAGGATGGTACAGGGGACCGGACGAAAGCTCGATGTAATTGAATTCCGTGCAATTTTACTGGCGGTATGCTCTTGAGGAGGAGGAAGGTCCGCTCGCAAATTTCAATTGATACCGCCGAATGGGTCCGTCCGTGTCCCGTGACACGGAGGGCCTTTCCTTAATGCGTTCCGCTCCCCTCCTCCACAGCCAATAATTGTCAATCTGGGATCTTATTTATTTGACTGGCAATTTGAGATCCCCGTTTCGTTTTATGGCACTAGATTCCCTCGCCTATCCGTAGTTTGAGGAAACTTATTAAAGGCTGAACCTTAAAAGGCATTTATTCGTTGGATGGTGTGCGTGCTTATCGATGCTAAAGGATGTTAGAAGCTTGCTCTTTGATACTCGTTGGAAGAGTGATAGAAAATTCACCAATGAGCATTCATGGGTATGCTATGAACTGATCTTTCGAGATGTATTAGAATTTTTTATGATTCTGGTAGTGGCTTGAATGGCCATGATGAAAATAACAATAACTTAGTATATTCCACATTTTTATTGAACCAGCCGACCGCGGTTTCGACGCCTGCAGCGTCCTTCTCAAGATACACCAGTCTGTGGACCTACTTTAACAGGTAGGTCCACTTACTGGTGTACGTACTGGTACCAAGGAATCTAGTGCCATAAGTAAAGGATTCCACTGATGTACCTTGGGAACGGCGCTTGAGACGTCGAAACAGCGGTCGGATGGTTCAATAAAAGTGTGGAATAGACTAAGTAAGGGTTCCCAACCTTTTAGCAACTGCGTACTACTTGAAATTTTTAGAAATTTTGGTGTACCAACAGTCCTATATGTTTTTAGAAACATATATTTACTGTCGGAAAAGTGCCCAATGGCTTGTTTTATTTTAATTAAATTACTGAGAAAACTTCATATTTAATTATTAATGCACTTGTATTTCGGATCGAAGGTAATCGCTCGTATCACCCACGCGTACAACCTGAAACGTTCCCGCGTACCACCGGTTGGGAACCCCTGTACTAAGTTATTGTTATTTTAATCATGGAAACCTTCCACCAAGTCACGCTTGAAGGTAATTATTCGATTGAATAGCCATGTTTATGGTGATTTATTTAAAAAGAAGCTTAAGTTTCTACCATTCAAGGTGCGTTATAATCTACAGTTGGTGCAACACGAGTCCTATCACTGTAGTTTACTAATTTATAAGTGTAAATTATTGACTTAGGGGAATATTTTGTGTTTTTTTTAGAGTAGTAGCATTTCTAATTATTAAATCAGCCCTTCCATGGATGGCATGCTCTAATTATGTTCAGCACGAAAGGGTATGCTGTTTCTTCTACCCTTTCATTTTCTGGTAGTGTGTGAGTAGTGTTGAGTAGGTACGTCGGGAAATGCATGATTAGCCCGTGCGAAAAATTTGGAGTCTACGCAGAGGGGAAACACTTAATAATTGCGCAAGAGTGTTATATGAACTTAGAATGACTATGGAAAATGAACATGGTTAAATATAATCTTATTTTATTGCAACTCAAGTAATAGTTTAAAAATATATATCAACATTTTTAGTTTAAGGCTCCAATCTTTCCATTTATTATTGAACAAAGCTTGTCTAAAAATAGGACTTTTGTGGTAGCAGAACACGTTTTCGGTGCTACATAATTATAAAAATGTTTTTAAGCATCAATTCTGAGTTTAGGAACAGAAATTCTTTGGTTTATTCATAACTTCGTTGTGAAAGGACAAGGTTTATTTTTGAATTCTTCGCGATGGTAAAAAAATTCAAAACTGTGTAAACATAAACACCTGTTTGGAAGACTTCTTAGCTTCACAAAAAGAAAACGTAGATTCAGTTTTACGCATTCGTAGAATGACCCGTAGGATATTGTTTTGGGTACTCCTTTTGGGGTGAATATTTGTAATACTTCCCGAACAGGAAACACCATATTGTATTCTTCATTCAAGTAATAATTATAAATTCAATCTTGAGTAGTACTTCGAAAACTGAGTTTCAGATATATTGTATGTACTTCGAAGGTGCATTTGGAGATCCATTTTAAAAGAAGTAACTAAGGCGTGGTGATGGAAATACAAATGCTTTAGTAACTTTGAAAAGCTGAAAAATGTGGACTGTTTCTGCTACAGCTAGTTCGATTAAATGCGAGACCCAGAGTATTTATTGTATGTTCAGCCAAGCAGTGGTAACAGGAGAATAATTCCATTGCATACTAATCATTGTTTTGGAGTAATTCTTGGTTGAAAATTTCGCGGGTCATTATAGCTGTAGGTATATATTCGTTGCTCTGGTAAACCCCGTTTATTTTTCCAGGTCTGCTACCCGATGTTTCGTGGCCTTTGCTGGTCACTTTATCAAAGGGATTCCCTTTTAGAGATTATGCTTTAGAGAACTAAGTAGACTCCTTTTCTGGGAAAAATGAGAGAGTTTGGATTATGTGAGTGCACACAATATCGGTTCTGAGCTAGCCGTTAACTTAGTCATTACTTCACTGTCACCTTCACACACTTGCCGCCACATTTTTTTGCCAACATCCTTATAGTTCGACTCCCTTTTGTCTGCACGCCTTCTCTACCACACTCTGATCTCCAAACTACCATTTTTCTAACCAAGCTCACTCGTCTGCTCTTCATACCGAGTGCTCTTATTCAAAGGAATCCATTAAATAGTTGATAATGTTATTACAATTAGCCTCAAGCGGAATCACTAGTGGTGGTAATGAAATCAGCGTATTGAAATGTCGAAGGCTCGAGCATGATGGGGAAGGGAAGAATTGCTGGTAGAACTTGGAAGGTGGCAGACTGAAAGGATGGAATGAGAGTTAATGGAATGCTGGTGGCCATTTTTGGAGGTACAATGCTGGGTGAACAAGGACGAGAAAGTAAATGAAATAGTTTTAGATAGCGTGAAGACGGATGGGAAATATAAACAGATTTGAAGGTAGAAAATGCAAAAAATGAATTGGCTCGAGCCATCAAAACTAATACTACGCGAAGGAAACTATAAAATAAAATAAATGAATCATTGCGACGCACTGTTCCAAGACAGCTACTTCCAAGATTGACTATTTAAGGCTGATAAACTATCAATTAGACTGCCTACTGTAAGTATGCTATAGTCTGAGATTTCTGACAGTTCTGTTAATCTAGCTATGTAGCAATGTGCACATGAACAAAGTGGTCCTTGGAGTGAAGGGAACTGTCATAATATATTGATCTCGATGTCGTACTACATAGGAGAAAGTAATGGGGTTCGGTTGGTGAAATGATACTACAGATCAACACCTAATGCAAGCTGTGCATATCGTTAGTATAGGCATACTCAAAAGGTTCAGGAAAAGTCTAGGAGTTATCAAATAGAATATAGAAGTGTGTGACATAAATTTAGGAGCTTATTCGTATGAGCGGATGCATTTTTACTACATTCTGGTGGCGATGAAATGTAAGAAGATTGTGAATGAAATACGGTATGAAAGTAGCATGTGAGGTTTGGTGAGAATAAAATTAAAAATATCACCAACTAGTATTGGTGAAACAAAATAAAGAAGTGGAATAGTTGGAGTATAAGTGCATAGTTAGCGTGCCAAGTGAAGAGAAGAAAATGGTTTACATAGACGAGAATAACTTGGGCGAAGAAAATGTGAAAACAATTTTAATCATATTTTATTTTAATGGATTTATGCTGAAGGATGTGTTCAGAAGACTCTGAAGTGAGTAGCAATTATCGTTCCTGACTGCTGCGTAAATTTCTCCCAAGGATTTCCAGATTCTTGCATAGATGAGTTGTACATTATGAGGAACAAAGGAGAAATTTATAAGCGGAAATTAGGAATCAAAGCAAGTAGGGGGATGGAACAGGTAATTAGGGGCATTGAGATAGTGTAGGCCGTTATCAATGTTAGAATAGCGGGTTAGAGAGGAAGAGCAGGTAAATGAAACTTTATTTTGTATTTCATGAAGAGAGGCAGAATATACACCGATGTAAATTGAGAAATAGCGTAAGGAAGGAGATGTTAGGTTTAACAATGAAAATCGTCGGGACCCCCCCCCCCCCTCAATCGTAAACAACCATACACGGTAAAGACCACTAATTTAACAATCAGGATCAAATATTCATCGAGGCATTTACATTAATACTCTCTGTGAACATATGTCCCTTAACTTCTAATATAGAGGTATGAACAACGCATTTATACTGTTTTTTTTGCGTTTCACTTTGTAGAAGCAATTAGATCCAATTTATGATGGGACAAATGGATACATTAAAATGTATTGGAAATTTATAAATGGATATTAGCGACCACTATGTAGTATCCTTATTAATTTGGTTGTTTCTATGGATGATATGGAAGAAACGACTCTAAATCTTGTAAGCGGATATGGGGAAGTCTGTTCTTTGACCAAATCATTTGAGATGCCTTGATTCTTGCTCAGTCCTTCGTGGCTTCAAACCTTTCCCCGCGTGCCCTAACTGCTCTTCGCCGGATTTCTCCGTCCTCCTCCGTCCCCTTTATCTTCGAGTCCAGCCAAACCGACCCTTTGGTCAATTCACGAGAATCAATTTGGAGCAGAAACGGTTTCTCTCCTTTGGAGAGATCGAACCTTCCCTCAAA
Source organism: Platycnemis pennipes (assembly GCA_933228895.1). Taxonomy (NCBI): domain Eukaryota; kingdom Metazoa; phylum Arthropoda; class Insecta; order Odonata; family Platycnemididae; genus Platycnemis; species Platycnemis pennipes. Next base: position 71,023,512 of record OW121856.1, on the reverse strand, counting down.
GGGGAATCGGACAAAAGGAGGTGGGAATACGGGGGATGGTTTAGAGCGAGTGGTGGTGGGGACCAGCAGTCCGTAACCCTCCTGCCGAGGGTAAACTCCTCTATCTTTCCCCTTCCTCTTGCTGCAGTCTCGCTATACGTACCCACGGCCGTCGAAGCTGCCTCTACCCCACTCGTGTTTACCCATTCCTCTCTTACACCCGCCCCCAACTTTCGCGCCGAAACAACTCGTTATCCACCCAATCCTCCTCTTCCCTCCGCCCCGTGGTAGTACCTCTGCCGATCTCCCCCTTAGGATGCTGTTCCTAATCTTCTCCGTTGCATGCAGCAGAGCGGAGCGCTCCTAAACATGTGCCTCGCATGCCATTTACGCCGTGCCCTCCTTGCCAGGCATGGGCGGAATACCTAGTAACGGGCGTTTTCGAGATTTGCACTGAGATTCAATTACACTACTGTCGAGATAAAGCCGAAGGAAAAAAAAGGATTAGACATTTTTTCGTTATTGGAAGATGCTTGTGCATTGTGCATTCTGTTATTCCAAAGAGTTGGCAAACTTACGTGGACGAAGAGCGACGAAGTAGAACTTATGAGGATAGAAGAACCAAACATATCTCTCAAAACCATAAAAAATATTCTAGACCCACACATGAGATGAAAGAGATCGCGTAAGAGAAATATTTGAGGACCATTTAGGATAACATTATAACAAGCAATATCATGAATTATATCTTTATTTAAATGAGAAAATAGTAGTTGCCATTTTCATCATTTTAGTATATGTGGTCCTTTGGGTTGGGAAATGCTTTTTCAAGGAACGGAGGAAGGGTGGAGAGAAACCCGGCGTTTGCATTTGACTGCTCTTGGCGAAATGCGCCAAGGGGGTCCGAAGGTTTAACCTCCCATCCGACGGACGGAATACTTTTCACTTTTCCCTTGTTAGACCTCACTTGGAATATGCTGCCAGTGTATGGGATCCCTACGAAATCGTTCTAAATAATGAACTTGAACGTGTGCAGCGAAGATCGGCAAGAATTGTAAAGGGACGGTACGATAACCTCATTAGCGTAACCAGTCTATTAAATGAATTAAAATGGGAATCTTTGTCAGATCGCAAGTTGAAATGTAGACAAACTCTTAAACTTATTCCAAGACCATATTTTCAGTGATTACGTTAAAAATATTTTGCGAACCCCAACTTACTATGGTAGACTGGACCATGATCACAAAATTAGAGAAATTGATTGCCGAACTGACAGATTCAAAATGTCCTTTTTTCCTGGTACAATTAGGGATATGAATAACGGTAAATATATCCAATACGAGTGTAGCAATGGATAACATTGGTAGCTGCATGCTGGTATAAGGACTTGAAGCTAACCCAACTATCAGCATGTTTTGCATGTATGCTTTGCTATTTTTATCTTTTTTTAAATAGCGTAGTTTTGAACAGTACCTATACCAGTACTAATCCTTTTTTATGCATGATATGTAATGCATGTTTGGTGAAAATTCACCCCCTGCCACACACCTTTATGGTGGCTTGCAGGGAAGTCTGTAGTTGTAGACGAATACTGTACTCGTAGTGCTCTTCACAAAGCACCATATTGAGTAGCGATATATAGGTGAAAATTATCTGCCTTAGCCGGGATTCAAATACGGGTCTTCGGGATGGGAGGCCAGTAATCGAGCCACCTCAGTAACGCGATCTTCCTCGGAAAAATTGGCTCAAAAATACTCCCATTGGTTTTAAGCGGTGTTAAAAGTACTTGCATTTCTTGATAAAGCTCTTGTTTCATTTTGGTTTTTATTCAGGACACGGTTGCTAGTTGGTAAATGAGGCCGTGATAGTGCTTTTATGATTTCAAATTTATCTCATAGCTACATTTACATACCAAAAGAGCCACATATGGCTCACGAGCTGTAGTTTGCTGACCCGTTTACTTGTCAACGGTTCCTGTGAGAGGCCGAATGCTGAAGGAATTGCTGTCTTAAAAAAACAATAAAAAATCTAGATCCTAGCATCGCACATAAGGAACATTTAGCGTAGAATAATAGCAAGTAATATTTTGAATTGGGGAGATGTATTTCTGCCAACATTGATATAGTAATTGTACGTCGAAGGTAAAAAATTGTGACCACTTTTTTAGGAAGCCAGAAAGATCTTACCAGCAGGTGCTATTTAAGCTACATTTTAGCTATCTCGGAAGACATATTTGGGAATGTTTAGATTTTTTTGATTTCAATGAAGTAGGTCATAAAGCGTTCCACGTCAAATCGTAACCGTACATCTCGTAACAGACATCTGGTAACCGACATCTCGTAAACGGATATCTCGTCACGGCGACATCTCGTAACCGCGACCTTTGGTAACCAGACAACTCGCAACTTACTATTTCGTAAACGCGACAACTAGTATACGGTCATTTGGTTACCGGAAGTGCAGAAAACGACCACTGAGGTGTATGAGAAATATCCATATCCAAATTAATAATGACGGGTGGCATGAAATGCATGACTTCTGTGCAGTAAGTAATATTTTAACCAACGTAAACTTCGATATAAATTTCACACTATCAAAGAAACATAAGGATACTAACGAAAAGGGAGTTTGGCCTCCAAAACATGTAAAGAAAACTTTTATAACACGGGGGATATCCATTTCACGCTGAATGTTATCTAGCTTTCCTGCCCTTAACATAGTCCTAACGTTCCATGTCCCGATCCTTAGCATGACGACCGCTGAGTCCTTGCTTACCCTGCTGCCGGGCACGACACCCGTCCCACTAATTTGGACTCAGGCTCCGTAGTTGCCAGGATTCAATTCTCTATTGTTCAGATCTATTGTGTTCTTGGGAAGGGTTTAATTGAGGTGGTTTTCCGTTGCCTGCCTCAATAGTGTTTTTAACGTGACACCATCACTTGATATGCCGCCCCACTGGGGCAGACTCCTTCTCACAGCCGCATCACTGAGGAACAGACGCTGCTAGTACGGTACGTGGACTACCTTTCTTCAGGCTCCTACCCTTCGACCTATCTGGCATGGGTGATCCTACCAGGAGCTACATTAGTTGCTCCCGCCAGTGCAGCTGTAGGGGTCACGGGAACACGCAAGCCCCAATCCCACCACGACAAGGCGTAGTCCTTGGGGAAGGGAGTGTACCTATATTATATAGAAAAACGGAAAAATGAGCGAGTTGCAGAAGTAAGTGAAGTATTGTCATCTCCTCACTTGGTGGTATTGTGATTGACATTTATAAGGCTTGTATATTAGTCAGCTTACTAGCGCACCTGTCCGAAGTTTGGAACCCATCTCGGGCATGATTTTCTATTTAAGGATTAGGATACATTACAGGGTGCGGTGTGACCTTAGCAGTTGGAATACCTTCTAGCCAAATTTTACTGCCAATTTTCTTATATATCCTTGTTAAGGATGCGGCAATTGGTTTAAACTTAAACTTAGTTTTTATTTTGGGGATTACCATTTCGAATTCAATCTCTTCTTAGAGCTACGTTCAAAACATTTCTGGATTCCCGAACGTGATTTGAAAGTTCTACGACATGAAATTTTTTAATGGATTTAAAGCAACGAGGATTCAGGTGCCATTATTTCGTCGTGCAGGTAATTTCCCAACTTCATGTATAACTCGCCAGCAATTTTGAACTTGAGATCTTTTCTTGGCTTTGCGGACTTTATTCTGGTTATATCCCTACTAGACTCGTTATTTATTCTTCCCGCTCTCCTCTTCGACCTCTGCTAAGGGAAGAAAAGAGCCAGCAGTCCAGCCAATTAAGGATTCTTATGAGGTTTTCTTGGCTTTTTCATGCGCGTCGTCCAATTTCAAACCTTTCCGATTCGATTCCGATGGAGTGTTATTTCCCCTAAATTAAGTTTACGTTCGAACATCCCGGAAGTTTCCCCTCGAAGCTTTTTATAATTAAGGCATCGTTGGTACTTGGACCTTTCCAATAGTAACGGAGTCTTTGTTCTCCAATTATCCGAATTACATCAATTGAGCTTGGAGGATTTTAACGCTCTAAGTAAGTTAAATTTTTAATTATTCCTACGCGGCTTATGGATTAAAAGGTATACGATACTTTGATAATCCAGTGTAGTGTTCGTACTTGCAAAAGGAAAGGAATCTATTAGAGATACAATTTCAGCATAAAATTCCATGAACATAAGACTCGGTTTCATATTGTCTAGTTAACGTAAAATAAAATAAAATACGTTGTATATTCCACACAATTTTAATCCACCGACCCGGGTTTCGCCTACTAGTAGTCGAAAAAAATGTGGGTTATATACGTTATAGGCGTTAAAATTGTGTGGAATATGCAATGTATTTTATTTTTATTTTACGTAAATATGAGTTACGCCAAGTTACGCCTGAAACTGTGCAGTTTATTTGTCTAGTTAACGCTAACCGTCAGCTCATGTTGAGGTTAAGTTATTTTGGCGGTTCTGAAGCCTTCAGGTTATAAAAAGTATATCAGGTGAATGATTAGTTTACTTATGCGTTAACTGTTGAAAAGTGAAACCTCTTTGTTTTTGAACCTCGAAGATAGGAACATTCTACATAGTGCAAAATGCAATACACGATGCACAAGGACAGCTGGGCCTTGTGCTTAAGATTGCTGGAATGTGTCAGCATCGTGTGTGTGCTTAAGTTATGCAAGAATAGAATACGGAAAATGGAAAAGTTACAAATTAAAGAACGAACAAAAAGCAGTTGCTGATGATTTAATCAAACCAAATCACTCCAGAAAAAATTTGACACATTCACCTACACCTAAGAAGTGTCAGACACGAGGAGATAGGAAAGAGTAAAGGGAATGGCAAGCATCAATGTGAAAGAAGTACAGTGTGTTTATACAGCACGCATAGGCAAAGTATAAAACAAGCTAAGGTGGCCAAAGAGTTGTAAACGCACAAACCCCTTTTGCGCCATCTCTTGGTCACCACATTTGGAGATAGGCTGATATTAACCCTCCGGTATTGCTCGGTAGGATAATGGCTAGCACGCCGAACCGGAAATTTGGAGGTTCGCGGTTCTTGTCCCGGCTGAGTGATAATTTTTTCCGTACTTATCTGGCTTAATTCCATTGTCACCACTTACTTTGTGTTCGTCCTTTTATGTGTAACTTATCCGTTTTCCTCATCCTATCTTCGGTATATTTGTGTGTCCTTGTTTATCTATACATGCATGTAGCGTCAAAAGCATTAAAAATGTTGAAGCGCTATTTGTGATTAATTACATCGGTGAGAAAAATTGAAAATATTTACTGTTCCTCAATATGATAAAATAATTATGTTAATTTTCATTCTGCATCGCACCATCGTCAGTATTTACTTTAGCCATGCTCAAAGCCGGTGAGTGAGGGTGTAATAACCAACGAAAAGGAATAATAAATTTATCGGATGCTGAATTTGACGGGTTAAAGCATCGAGAATAGAGAAAGAGGAGATAAAGGAGATGGTAGAAGATTAAAAAAGATAGAAAATAAGGACGAAAATTGATCGCATTTTCTATGTGCTGTTTCCTACTACTGGCTGTGGTAGCCACGTTGGAAATGTGCCGTAATTTGCTAATTTATCCCAAAATTCGCGGGTTCTAATCTCGTCTTGGGGGTGAATTTTGTGTTTGTCTTCAGAGGTAAGCTTAGGATTAAGCTAAGTTCGGCAGTGCGATGTATAAACCTAAGCAATTGGAAGACCTGAAAAGCAAACACTGCTACAAACTACTGGTACACTGTGTTACTACCTGAAATGTAAAAAGGTGAAGATGTAGTTGTAGCGAAGGTTGATAACAGAGGTTAGATATGTATTAGATAATATGGCATCATATTTCGTTTAATGCCTAATGGAAGATATCCATCCTAAATAAACTTATTTTAATTATACCATGCCATTTATTATTAATCATTACTAGTTTCCACTCTTTTATCGTCTCGCTAATAAGAATTTACGAGTATTAACAGCTGTAAAATTTCCCATCGACATTCATGCTTTGGTCTCCCCAAATCACCAGCTGATTGGTCACGAGCAACACATGGGGAACTCATTGAATTAAACCAACCGGCTCGTTTGCGGATTATTTCAGCAGTTTTTGGCATAAGGAGTCGCTGCCTCTAAAGGCGGCCTTCGGCAACGCGACCGCTGGGCGAAAGAAAAATTACTGCATACGTTCGATATTTGCGTGCTGAGCAGAATTGCTCTCCTTTGATGTCCACTTTGGGAAAGCTCCTGGTAGATGAACTGAACCTTTTTCGTAAGTTTTTTAAAGTAATGTATTGAAAAACATATTAGCGTGGGCATATTTTTCTCTTTATCAAAGCTAATTAATACTCCATGATTGATCCAGGTCAAAAGGGCGAAAGACCAAGACAGTCTGTAAACTCTGGTCAATATTTTTATGTAGTTGAAAAACGTGCTTAGGATACTGTTGTAAAGTGAATATTCCATAGGTATGAAATTTGAAACCATCATGGTATCATCTGCTGCTCTCAAAATCCTCACATTGCTCATTTCAATAAACTCGCGGATGCATAGTTTTCCTTTAGTTCTAGTACAAGATCATTTCTAAATTAGCTTAGGAACCGATCGTAGCTGAATATCCAATCATTATATCGCTTAGTGGTGGCCGGTTCCTGGTGGCTTCCAAGAGATGCATATGACGCTGGAAGTTTTTTTCAAAGAAGGCTGAAAGTATATATCCTCCCGAGCTAATTTAAGACCCCTGGATATATTGTGAGTGAATTATTAGAAAATCACTTCTAGGTTGATGAGCGATTGAAATATTATTTTTACGTACCAATACCGATTTAACGATGGCAGATGGGGATTACTTCCGTAATGGAGATATGGTATCAATTCGGGGAAAATAAAACTGCTTTCAAAGTGCAGCCTTCCTACTCGCCGCCTTTGAAAAAAAAATGGGAAATATTGCGGTGCATGCGGTGCGATGAGGCCACTTGTTCGTCGTCCACGTACGTGTCGGAAAGGGCGAGGGCTGGGAATAGAAAATAGTGTGTTTGCATAAAGGGAAAAAAATCAGGGTGCACATTACTTTTCAAAGAAAATCTTTTTGTTTTTTTTTCCATTTCCCGGCGAGGAAATCGTGGCGGCGGAATGGACGGACGTCGTTTTGCGAAAGACCCCATTGATTCCTCCTTGCGAGGACGAAAAATTTTTCCTGCTCTCCGTCCCTTCCCTCGCCCCATTTACGATCCGGGCCTCTCCTCCTTACAGCTCCTGCCACCCTCTTCACCCGGCTCAGATTGCTTTTCAATTAGTTTCAGAATGTCAGCAGCTGCTCAAGTTGAATATAAGTGGGTGAGTGTTTGTGTGCGCGAGCGCGGGAGTTCGCGGTCTTTGGAGCCGCGGAGCCATTCTTTCCACCTTCCCACCGCGCGCCCGCTTATTATTAGATATTTCAAAAAAATCCTTTTTTAAGGGCGGAAGGCACGTGATGCTTGGGGGAGAGCTTACGCCTCAAAGGGCTGAAGGTTTGTAGAGACAAAAGGAAGAATGTGGGTAAGTAGAAGTAGTTTGTGGGTCCAGTAATCATGCAAGAGGAGGCAGCTGTGAATTAAAAAGTAATGATTTGTTTTTTCATTAAAAACGTTTCATCACCACAAGGAAAGAATAGCTTAACTAAAATTGAAACTCGGTTTTACGCTTTTGAATTAATGAACAAAAAACAAATTAAGTAACATTCAACCAGGCTAAACTCCATAGCCACAATGTATGACTGAATCTGGCTTTAATGTTTGCACATTACTCGACTGATTCACCTTATTTTGCATTGTAAATTTAATACCTTAGGCTTAAAAAGGTGTCCGATCATAAACATGCACAGATGAAGGCTTACCCCTCCCAGATTTGAAGGCTGGCGATGCGAAGGAAAGAATGCTGGGCTGTAGTGGTGGGATAGTCCAGTAATTATGTGAGAAAAGTATAAACGTATCTTTTATGTCAAAAGCTTTAGTCCTATAAGGGAACAAGTAAATTAAGTAAGAATGGAACTCATTCATGTTTTGGGTGAGACAGAATTTGTGACGTCTCAAGAATCAAATGCAATTTCATTCACCCTACCATACACTCAATGAGAGTTGAGGCGGTAGTAGATTTCCCGGTTCGTGGGAATATTCGTTCGTTGAATACTTTCAGCGATTAAGTTGAAAATTATGACTGATCAAGTATGTCAAATTTATGACGCCTTTGAGTCAAATGTAATTTTATTCACCCCACATAAAACTCAATGGACTATTAAGGTGGTAGTACATATACCGGTGTATGAGAACATTATGTATATACATTAAACTTTATTTATACTTTAACGATTAAGCTGAAAATTATGACTGGTCAAGTATGTCAACAAATGAGCAGACTTTAGGATGAACACTGTACTTGGGTGGTGATGAGTGAAAGTTGGGATAACTGGAATGAAATGTTAATACACTTCGTGAAACCTTTTAGACATTATGGATTGAAATACAATTTATGTGTTCTCTTCCGCATCCCTTTTAATGACCCTGTAATTTTTATCATTATGTGGTCCTTAAGGACCATATGGAATATTAGAAATGTTATTTCATGTTATAAGATGAAACATGCTGTCTTTGTAGTAAACGGAGCATACGAAGTCAGTTTCATCCATAAGATTTGCTCACGAATGCCTTATTTGTCATTTGAACTTAGAATATAAGCGTGTTGCATAACGGATTCAGCTTATTTTCTTCTGTAAAATTTGCACATCATGCTTGTTAAAAGGGGTCTGATTTTAAGGTGCAATTCAAAATACAATCTGATTCTATGGAGGATTTTGTTTGGGCCAGGACTTTGTTAATACGGATTGATTACACCAATGTCAGTAGTAGTACAGATATCTTATAATCAATGGTGTTCCATGCAGAATCGAGAAAATCAGCGTCATATAAGAAGAAAAGCTGCCACGGAAAATGTAAAAAGTCTAATATTATGGAAGGAGAAAGAGGAGGAATGGTCGGAGAGAGAGTAGGAGAGAGTGCTCGGCAGGGAATGTTAGGGAGCAATAAGAGGGAGAATGGGTTCAGACGGAGACGTGGTGGAAATGGGTAATTGCGTGGAATAAATTCGAGATAGCGGCAACAGCCTGAAAGCTGCCATATATGATGGTATATGAAATAGGTTCTATAACCGTGTCCGTCCTCAGACATTCAATCCGGCTCGATGGGTCATGTAAGTTTGCCCTCTCACAGTTTATTAGAATTGAATTTGCGAAGCTCTATAGCTCATCGAGAGGTTTGTCTGTAGAGCATGATAATAGTTTGGGTTCGTTGAGTCATCTCATGGCCAAAAAGAATATTGGTGAAGCATTCTGCATTTATATGTATGGGGTCCAGTGTCTAGTACTTTTCTCACGTTGCAGCTGACGAAAAAACTACTGACGAAATAATCTTTCTAAATATCATTAGTAATGAACTTCCGGAATTGCTTGCTCTATATGACAGTTGAGAATCGGACTGGGCCATAATAGGGATGGGAGTTGGGATGGCAGGACTGTCCGTTATCGTCCGTTTTCAACATATACTAGGAGGAAATGGTGAGAGAGGATTGGGATGAGCTGGAGGCTGGAGTAAAGGTTGGGGGGAAATTGATAAAATCAGTGAGGCTTGCAGATGACCAAGCGCTAGTCAGCCAGTCAGCCCGTGGCTTGCAAAAAATGCTGAATACGTTGCAGGCACAGTGCGAAAGATACGGGATGATGATAAACCAGAAGAAAACGAAAGTAATGTGATTTTCAAGAACAAAAAGGGCCAGTTTAACGAAAAAAGTAGGAGGTAAGAAGCAGAGCAGGTAGAGAAATTTAACTATCTGGGTAGTGTGTTGGAAGAAAAAGAGTATAGCAGCATTGAAGTGAGAAGGAGAATTGCATTGGCAAAAGAAGCTTTTACTCGTAGGCGTGAACTAATGACAGGGGCGTTGAGTAGGGAAGTGAAGAAAAGACTAGTGAAAAGTATAATATGGAGCGTTGCACTATATGTGGCGGAAACGTGGGCTTTGCGAAAAGAAGATGAAAATAGACGGGTAGCTAGGATGGAATGATGGGTGGGAGAAGGTATGAGGGGCTGAAGAGGGACATTGTGTGAAATTTAGGGGGTGGGAAGAATTAAATGTCCATTTACACCTACCTTCACCGGTAGAATACTAATAATAATAAATAATAATATGATAGTTGATCTGAAAAAGTTATGCATGCGAAATTTCTTGGGATTCTCTGCATAGAGTTGATTTTACTGACCGTAAAACCGGCAATATATTTACTAACATATTTATACTCTTTACGTAAGTGAATGGAATCACCCCTGCCAAACACCCTTTTGGTGGCATGCATGGTAGTATGCAGATGTACGCGCATAATCGTATTGAACTATGAAATATACTTGAAAAAAACATTTCTTTCCGGTCGACATTCTTCCTACCTCCGCTTCCCCATATTAAACGACTGCTCCTTCTCTCTAACATTTCCTTTTTTTGTAAATTTTACCTTTTACTCTTTATTTATAACATCATTATTGCCCATTATCACTTGCTTAGATCACCTATTACGTGGCTCATTCGAATTTTGACAGGTGTCACTTGCTTTTTCATCATTCCGTACTACGTTGTCTAACTTTCGTGGAATTTCGCAGGCGGCGCCAATGAACTTACTTGTCACTAACCTCTTATAACCAACTAACCGTAATTATCGTTGGAATATATATTTTACCGTTATCCCCTCTTTCATTTATATCAATTATAAGATTTAAGACCAAGAAAATATTGAGGATACTGTTAATCTGAGAATGCAGAACGTTGGTCATGAGTACCTATTGTTGCAGTTGCATTGAAATACTTCGGGATAGTGTAAGATGGCTTGGGGCATGGAAGAGGAACGCATCGTATCTCTTGTGAGATGTTGAATGGAATTCTGTATTTAATCTCTCTATTACCCTTTCCTTCAACTGCTCCTTCCTTTAGTGGTTTTTGGAGTTTTCTATGACCCAAAATGTGCCACATCCACTCTTATATATTTTTTTTCAACGATATCAGTAAGAGTATGGAGAGTATTGGAGCAAAAAGAAATCTAAAGCCGTCGAAGAACCAACCATGAAATGAACCTTCAACCATGAAAATTGGATGTTATGAAAATCCTAGCTGTTCATTCTTATACTCCTTCAGCAAAGTTAAGCAAAGGTTTTGGATAATTTTTCCTTCGAAATCCCTGATTTGGCTTTACAATGCTGTACCGGTAGCTCCTTTAGCTAGATACCAGAAAAATTATGAGACAAAGGGTTTGCATATACATTTATATTTAAAATTTACTTTGTTTTTTTTTTAAGACTGATGAAAAATTATAGTTTTTCCTAACCTTCCATTTATTTATATTTTTTAATTAGTTATTGTTCGCAATAACACTCATTAGTAATCGATGACAATAAACATAATTAAAAACGATTGGTAAAAGTTTAAAATTTTGTATTACTAATTTGCGTTCACAAGTAGTATTGTAGACTGTAGTAGTATTACACAAGTAGTATTGTAGACACAAGTAGACTGTAGTATTTTTCAGCTCCGGATCGATGTAAATGTTTTTATAAAATGTAAGGGTCTCCCACTGCTGGTGCAAAATCCATTGTTAGTTTATATTTACAGTATTATCAAATGTTTCCCTCTCCGTTTTCTCCTTTCTGGTTACGCGGTCTCTAAACGAGTGTATTCATTCAGTGCACTATACTTAGGGGATTCCTAAATAATCAAAGCCTCAGATGGTATTGATGACCATTCTGATCATTTTATTTATATTTCTCTGTTAAAGGCACAAAAAGATTGATTTCACGATGAAAACTCAGCAAACTCTAGTTTAAAATTCAGTGATATATACTTATTTTAATAATTTTATGGCTAAATTATAAAAAAAACACTCATATGGGTCTTAAATTAACATTTGAAACTTAGAGGTTAGTGATTTTTTTCTGTGAATCATAAAATGAAACTTATTTATTAATTTCCTAGGACGATTTAATTTTAATTTCCTAACGATGTCTATTTTGTTCCTTTGCCAATAATTACATATTCCGTATGAGTCAGCAAAAGGCTCTTCATAATGACGGTTTATTGAGCTCAATGTCCAATGTTGTATCATCAAAGTTTCGTATTGGGACTACTTCCTAAAATCACAACTAGTAGGAGTCATTTAGGAGTCATTTGATATCTCTCTTTTCATGTCCTTCTTGTTTTGCCAACCATTTTAATCAAGGAATGTGCGCGGTTTCATCATCCGGTTAACCTACGGGAATGTAGTATCACTCTGTTTTACTATTCGTGAGGGAATGAAAGTGTATCATTCTGCTGCAACTGAAAAAAAATCAATCCGAAATTCAAAAAATAGGAAAAAAATGCTTAGAATCATTTTTAGTTTACTTTTTTTGCATAGACTAAAGTTTAACAGCAGCGTTCCATCAACACTACACGTAATTAACAAGCGAATATATTAGAAAAACCGATGTGACACTATGGTATTAGTTTTCTACCAATGAAGAATGAATATGGAATTCCTCTCATGCCCGCTATATTTCACGCTATGCCCTCATTAGCCCCTCACGCTACCTTCTATTTATCTAGCCATACTTCTCGTTATTCTCCTCCCTCTACCCTTTCTACTAAAAATTCTTCCCTTAGACACGTCCTTCAAAATACACTCACCCTATGTTACTTGTTTCATCTAACAATACTTCTGTAATTTTCGGTAAAATTAGGGCATTATTGAAATGAACTATCTTCGTAGCAGTTTTTGGCAAAATAGGAGACCCTCGGGGAAAACATTTGTTGAATCAAGGTAGAATTACCCTGTGTTGCTTGTAAGTCGTTAGAAATGATCGTCATCAGTCGAGTCCGTCCCATTTTGAACTCTGAAAATCCAGATAATTATCAGGTGACGCAAAATTAACCATTTCTTACTCCCCATACTGATTCGTGTGCAGAGTGGTTGTGGCAATAAATGCTAATTGTCTCATATATTTAGTTATAATTTTTTAGGTATTCTTGGAAATCGCTGAGAGCGTTGGAAACGAGTGTAAATATTACTTTCGCTGCATTGTCCTTTAGTACCTACTCATCTTAACTCTTGAACATATCACCAAAAGGAACAAATAAGTTTACCAAAACCGTGACCAATGATATTAAAGTTACGGAACGTACCCCATATTAATAACTAAATATCTACGTATTTAATTTTTGGTACTTAGGTTCTTCACCTTTATTCTCATATGTAGTTAACTTTTTATCTCTCATATATAGTATAGTGAAAGCGAGTGAGATTGTGAAATGAAATATGTAATTAGAAGAATTTAAAATGAATAGGAATTTCAGATTTCAGACTCATAAATTGCCCTGAGGAATAGGTTTTTTTTGAGATTAGCAGACTTCCATTACCTGAGTGATTCACTTCAATGTGATGCTGTGTTGCTTGGTTTTAGGTGTTCCGGATGCTGAGTTACAACAACGCACCTCCCAACCTGGACTTAATTCCAAGACAAACGTGGTGGCCATAACCAAGACAGGATTTGAACTCGCGGCCAGGCCGACGCTCTACTTGTCCGGCTACCGCGGCTGACATATGATACCGTGGAATTGAGGTTCGGAAGAGGTGGGTTCATTGCTTTAATTTGCTTAAAACAAGGTCAGCTACGCAATAGCACCGCGACTCATATATTCAAATGCTTCCAACACCACCTTTAATTGCAGGAGCTTGATTTACTGATCGTCGTATTTTACGAGTGTGGCGCATCATCATTATACACCTTAGCGATGAAGCAATAAACTTTTCTTAGCATAGTTTGAACACCACTTGAATTAATTCAAACTGTAGAAAAGTCGCCATGCTTTTTAACCACTCGCAACCACACACCACGCCCCCTTTGGTATCTCGTGCAAGATGCCCTTGTGGGTAGTCATTTTTTCCATGCACAAGAAGAGGTTGATGCCGTCCACATGAGCATAGCTGATCGTATTGAATTAGCCTGCATTTTATATAGCGGTGGAGGTACATTTAGTCAATACAGTGGTTAACGTTGTAGCGGCATGTAGAGTAGTAAGAATTTGGTGATTCGAAGAAAAACTATGTTACTGCCTTATGAAAAGTTTCTTTGACATTTGAAGATGCGTTGTATCTTTTTCATCTATGATTTATTTGAAATGTTTCGGGGGAGGAAAAAAAGGAGTGGAAAGTGTCCGTAAATGTGGACATTCGTGTAAAAGTATCGCATTTTGGGATTTCCCTTGATAAAGGAATATCACAGAATTTATTATACAAAAGCATGAGTTTTTATTTTAGTTTGTATTAATTATTAACTTCTTATACATCCTGTTTTCTAACTATTGGTCTATATCCACGTCCGTGACACAGCAGAGAGTAGGTGGGTATTAGAAAATGCATGCAAACCAAGAAGAGGCTGATTTATCTCATTTTCCTCCTTACTTGAAAAATTATTTGATAATGAAAGAAATAAGAATGCCACAGTCATCTGCATTAAATGCGTACCCAAAACTAGTGAAAAGATTATTTTCGGCTGAATTTCAAATCTTTAGTTTATTACTGCAAATCGTTGAGAGTTACTGCGTACGAGTTTCATCAGTGGATCGTTTGGTTGGAATGGTAGGTCATGATTGAATTATTGCGACTTTGACGTTAGATTTGAAAGTTTTAGGAAACCCTCTCTTGGTCTCTCACCAAGGTTGTCTTACGATATGGGGCCATCGTAAGCACCTCGTATGCTTCTTGCATGGCATCGGTATCCCCTTAAGTAATTACATAGTGTTAACGAATTTCAAATTTAAATGCCTTGTTAACTCTCAGTAAAAATTATCCATAATAGCCTAGTTCCTTGTAAATGTCGGAGCCTATTCAGTGCAGACCTCTGGCCCTAGATTTCGAGTGAAACTATTTTACGAGACCAATACTTCAAAAGTTTTTTTATGTGTTTTTCCAGAAATGTGACAAATTAAATTTTTTATCATGGCAAATAAAATCAACCAATAAATATTAAATGAATAGCGGGTCAGTTTCTCAGTATTAGGACGTGAATCACTCAGCCTCTCTCTCACCAGAGCAAATTTCATGCATTTCGCTTGCCTGATTTTGAATGACAAGCATGGTTCGATTTCAATATTATTCGATTCACCGGGCAAATGTGGAGTTTCACGAGGAAAATAATTGAAAAGGATGGAAAGGAATCATGGTGGTATTGATGCAGAATGTACGTTGAATACGAAATTCAGAAGTTGAATTCAGATCGGTGTATTAATAAACAATTCATAAAAGTGCCTTCCCCCACGTTTCTGAAGCAAGGGAAATGGCAATAATTCTCGTTATGCCTCAATATTGAGAAATGAAGGTAAAGTAGACTTCCGCAAAATTAGTAATTTCACAATTTCCATTCCCTCTTGATTTGATCAGTATCATATTCTACGTTTTTCGAATTTTCATAATGTGTAATAGTTTCCTTTTTATTCCACCTCCATTCACGCGTAAGTTGCATTAATTAGTGTATTGCCTTTTAAAAATGCTAGTACTCCTATGTTTTATACTAGAATAACAGCATCTTGATGTAATTTAATTTAGCTTAGATTAATCGCTAATATTTCTCTGTTTGTAAGGTTGAATATTTCATTTGAATGTCAAGATAGGGTTCCATTTTATTCCGGCCCTTTGAATTCCTCGAGTTACCGCAACGCAGGACCTCCATTCAGCCCGTCCCTTATTTGCGCACCTGCTTCATCCTGTTGGTCGATTGCTCCTCAGTTGAAAATTCGAAGCCGCTGTTCGCTGAGGGGAAATCCGTAATTTTACGGCCATTGTTACATTTGGAGATCAAAGAAAAACCGCCAGCTCGTTGCGTAACAGTCTCGCGGACACACTAGTAGTTTATTACGCACTGCGAACCGCGAGTGAAATACTCGCTGCTCTCACAGGGCGTTGTTTTGCTTTTGCGACCCAACCGGCAGCCAGTGGCCTGGCGTTTAATTATCACTGCAAATAACGGGACGCTCCCTTCCGGGAGAGATTCCGATTTTTATTTTGAGGGCGTAACTTTATTCAATGAGCCAGGGGTTGGAATGTTCGAATAACTGACATTATCTGGGAGGCCTTTCATCACGCTGCGCTCCCTTCTCACTCAGCTGCATTCTAATTCGTTCCTCTCTCCAGCGTTTATTTCATCTCTCTCCCGCTCCGACCCCTCTTGTCACCCGCCCTAACCCACACAAACCCTCTTATACACCTCTCCCGTCCATCCACTTTCCTTGAGTGTCGACCTTCTCTTCCACCTCATCTAAATTTTCTCCTCGCCGGGAAGCCAGGATCCTGCCCTCCGTAACGATCTCTGAGCAAGCCTTTCACGTTTGTAAACATATTCCTTCCAGGCTGTGAGTCAAATATATTCGACTCGAAGAAACATTTGTGAATAAAGAGTGAACAAAGTCTAAAAATTAAAACTTTTATCACGCAAAACTGACGGGAAAATTTTTCCTTCCAGCTTTTTTATCTTTGCAAGCCGGAGAAAAATAGAGCTCAATGTAAATCGGAGTTTTTTTTCAAATGACGGAATTTTTTTACGCGCTTACAAACACTGAACTCTTTGGTGATTTTTCGTGGGTGTCATTTCAGACAAGAAGAAAATGTTTTCCCAGTTTAAAACCATCTCCTTGTCAGGTAGCATACATTTTTCGCTTTATCAGAAAGCTTAATTTAATATTATCGTTAAAGTGCACATGTACGATGGTAGTTTTATGAAAAAACATAGCAGATTTTTTCATATTTTCGTGTTCTTTAAATCAGCATGGTCACTCCCGAGAAATATTATGGGATACTATGTATTTTAAGCAATTAGTATAGTTAATTCGAAAACCATCAGATTTCGTAATGATTTCCTTAAGAAGCTTCTCTTCTAGTTGCGTGGATTTTAATGAGTATTGTTACTATATTTTTATTTAATTATAATTTTTTGAGATGATAATTTGGAGAAGAGTTTACGCTAAAATTTAAAATGGCGAAAAATGTTTATCTTAGTCATACGTGAGCGCCGTTTTCCATGTTGAACTTTATGCCCTATCCAAGACTTTTGTAAAAAGCGCCCATGGTAGCTTGTGGCCCTGACTCTCAATGAATTTACTATCCTTTATATTATAGTTTAAATATAATTATTTATCCTTTTGAGCATAATAACTCCAACCCCATTATCAGCAATTTCACCTGCCTCTCGGGAAGTTGAGTTTTCCAGCGTTAACCACGATTATATTATTAAGTAGTTTTAGCCTCGATACTCTCGGCACTGATTTAACAAATAAAAAAAGAACCTCTATACTACCTCTGCGAACCAATTTTCTATTCCCATTCAGTTTTTGCCTAATTTAGTATTCTTCTGCGGAATTACAAACGCCAATAGATTTCAGCAAATAACCCCAGCACCTTCAGCAGAAGTGAAGTTTATGAAAACGATAAAGCGGTAGCATTATTTCCCTACCATCCTCGCCAATAGAATTCGTTGCTTTTATTCTCTTTATAAGCAGCCCTCCCACATCGAAAATCCGTGGACTACCACTTTGCCTCTCTTTTAGTCACCTACTTGAGCCTCGCCCTCTTCCTCTCTTACTTCACCTCGTCTAATTCCTATTCCAACTCCGGCTCACCTCCCGCCGAAGTTTTGATAATCCTTTTAATTAGTTCCTCCCACTGCTTGTTTTTCCCCTATTCCCCCACCTTTTCCTTTTCCATCCCCGCCTCCGCTTTAATTTCTCCTTGCGCAGTCTTCCTTAATTTCCCAATTATAATACTCGCCTCCCCAAGTTTTCTGCACAGACATGGACCGGAATTGTCTTGTCGTCGGGGCGCTCCTGGGAGCGCCCTTGTTCCCCATCCATGGTGGCACTCTTCTGTAAAGGGGATGACTTTTATTTTTCTGTTGCCGAAATTGCTTAATGCTCAGGCCATGGGGTGGCTTATTCCATTAATTTATTGGCTGATTTCTCAATAATTCATTGCCTATCTCATTTAGTGTAAAGGGTGCGAAACTTTGGCTTGCCGTTTTATTTACTGCAGAACTCTTGTGCGTTATAGGTATGGTGAAATTAGACTCAATGCATTTTTTCGCATGTTAGTGTTGATATTAATCAGAAGAATGAATTCATCCTCCCATATGGCTTCTTTGCGTAAAATAAAAGAATTACATTAACACTTCGAAGTAAGCCAATAGAAAAATCAAGTGGAGAACTCAGTAAGACGAATTGCTTTTCAATGAAATTGATCTTATGCTAGTGTGAATGTTAATGAGAAGAATGAACGTGTTCTCGCATATACTGCTTTATGTAAAGGAAGAATTACGCTAATACGAAGAAGTTGACCTATGAAAAACTCGAGTAGGAAGCCCAGTGAAGCTAATTTTTTATTAACGAGTAGATGACGAGTAATTGTGATCATAGCCATATGCTTATTATTTATTAAAATAAAGATTTGGGTTTGGGAGAACAATTTTAAACTGTGAGATTGCGAGCAGCTTAAAATATTAAGGAAGTGGGTAATATATTATTTATGATATTGTACTCAATTTGAGCAAAATCGGAAAAATTCAATTCTTAATTGAATGAAAAATTTAATATTTTAAAATTAAAATACTTGAAAATTTATTTCAAACTGAATAATCAAACGTTTATGGC
Organism: Platycnemis pennipes; assembly: GCA_933228895.1. Lineage (NCBI taxonomy): Eukaryota > Metazoa > Arthropoda > Insecta > Odonata > Platycnemididae > Platycnemis > Platycnemis pennipes. Next base: position 71,004,780 of record OW121856.1, on the reverse strand, counting down.
CTCAGAATTATTTTATTAAAATCCTTGCCCAACCTAGCGAACGTTTTGCGAATGATTTCTGTTATTTTTACATGGACTCAATATAAATGCCGAAGAGTCATTTAATCTGGCCATAATAGTATTAAAAATACTTTCTAAATTCCATAAATTTGCAATGGAATTTTGAATAAATCGAAATGAAAACTAGAGATTTTTGCAATGCCAAATTATGCTGTAATACGATAATATTAATTGAAATGCGATGCTTAGTATAGTAGGTGCAGTTGGAATGTTTTCAAATTTAGGAGAGGTAATAGGAATACCGGTGAACCATTTGAACAAATTTGAACAAATGGGGATACCGGTGAACAAAATTTTCATTGCAGAAACACCATTTTCTCGAAGGAGTATATATTTTTATCTGGGACAAAAATTAAACTGCGACGTTACTCTCATCAGAATTTATAGCTGTGCAGTAAAATGCTGCAATATTCCTATGCGTGGTAGAAAACTGAGCACACGGCAGAATGGGATAAAAAAATTAAAAATCTGTAAAATCGATAGTTAGCACTTGCTGAGGGTGCGAACATTTATATTTCTCCTGCATCCCAGATTTCGTTTGCATTTGGTGTATAATATTGGATTCCAGCTCATTTGTGCGTTCGCTATTCCATTCCGTCGTAATATTTATGCTACCTCATGGTCCTGAATGTAGCCTCTACTTCCGAATTGGCAATTTCATCTACTCCAAACGCTTCCAACTCCGGCTTCAGATTTTGTGGGAACGTGAGTGTTGAACTGATGTTCCATTGTCATTTTGATTGATCTGACGACCTGACGGTTGACACAATACAGCACTCTACTTGATTCTTCCATCATATTGCATTAAATTCTCTTTTTCGTCTTTTTCTTGAGCCATAAACGTGATTTAAATCTTGGGTTGGCAGCTCTTCCCATTCACTATTCTTTGAACCACTGTCTTCATGAAATGGTGGTTTTGAGGTGTATCCAATTAGGACCAGTGTGTACCAGTGCCGATTCCGCGTTGTTTGAGCCCTTCTACCATTAACATCCCTCTACCTACTTCGACTATCCCGTTGTTTATACGCTTTGTGACCTTGATGATGTAACATCAACCATATCGCTGACAAAATTTCCTGCATTATATTTTATTATAATTCCGTAGTCTATACAGAAATAAGTATAGAAACAGACTTTCAGATAATTGTAGTAACTATCTGTAATAAAGATTACACCAGAACCTAATTGTTTTAATTTTTGGTGTTATTCCAGGAGGCTAGAATCAATACTGAAAAAAGATCATAATGCATTTTTGGTAGAAAACTTTTAAAAATCCTCAAGTAAATAATGTTGGCAGAATAAGTTTGGCAATTAAAGGTAAATATATGGGCTTAACTATAACTTAGAATCAATATTGAAGTACATTGTATTTGAAATAATCGTAGTTTCGCATTGAGGAGACAGTGATACACGAAAGGAATTTTGTAATTCGAATCAAAAAGTAAATGAAAGATATTGATTCGTGCTGAAAAGGCCTCACCTGTAATATGCGTAAAATATTTGGGATTTATATTCGGATCAAATACTGTATTATCTTGAGGACTATATTAGACGAAAAGGATAGCAGAACGTTTTGTAACAAGTTCTCAATTGGTAACAAGTGTCACTCGGCACTTTTAGGTTTTTTGCGACCCTCTGCCGCACGCCCTCGCGGTGGCTCGCTGGATAATGCATTTTTGTAGAAATGAATAAATGTGGTCCACTATAATGTCCCTCCATTTTCATAATTTAAAATGCTCGCGTTGCAATTCACTCCATATTTTTTCAAAATAATTGCCTATTTACAAATATTTTTTAAAGATAACCTTTGTATTCACGAATTTGAAATATTTCAACTGAATTCTGTTTTTATTTTTGAGGCCTTTTTAAAAAATATATAATTCTTTGGTGATAAATTTTTAAGAAACCATCGGCTAAAGCGGTTTTGCTTCCTGGTCCTATTTTTGGGGGTTTGCATTTCCTCGGCCTTGATTCTCACTACCCGAAGTATGGATTTTTGTGTGCTTATCGTTGATATTCCCTCCTTCAATTACTTTGTTTTGCGCTATTATTGTGTGCAGCTTTGTGCATTATAAATATACGCACCCAAGCTACAACAACATGCCTGTTTAAAACATCCACTATTTTTATTTAATTCATGTTTGGTTTGATTAACCTTCTAAAAATAGATTGGCTCATACCGTATCCATAGGTTTTTAGTTTTATCGAATCGTTGTTTTTTTGTATGTGGAGTTGATAGATAACTAAAACCTTTAAGGATTGGTGGGTATTTGTGAGTAGATATCAAAATGATCGAACGAGCACGAGGTCATCCGCGAAGCTCTATTCCCTTTCACTTTTGCGCACTCTAGCTGAGCTAGACCGACGTCACACCTCTGCCCGGGAGAACATACACCCCCATGAACTCATCTGCAGCAATAGGTCATACATCCATGAGCATGAAATCAGCTCTGCCCGGGGAAATGTCCGAATACGGTTACGTAAATGAGAAATTTAGTTCACTAGACAACACCCTTTTACATAATGCCCCTCCACGGCGCCTAACTCCCACCATCAACCCTTCTTAGCAGTATATAAGCCCGTACTGCGAGCTACTCTATACCAGCATTTGAAAGATTAGCTCTCAAATATGGTCCACCAGGCATCATCACTTAGCTTTCAACAAGAGAACTTCCATCTCGGGATCGCTGACCTCAGGTGAATATATTTTCGATAGCCCCCAAAAGCTATCGGAATTTTTTATCTTAAATCTAACTAATAGATGAACTTCAGAATGGTATTATGCTGAAGTCCTAAAATTCGCTTTATTCACAAAGCAGATTAATACCAAGATATATCGAATACCATGATATTCGAATTTTATGTAAGCAAAAGGGGGGGAATTGTTATCATTACCAATGTGACAGCTTCGAACTAAGATCCGTATACTTTACCTCCTGACTCAACTCTCCTTGATGGGGGGAAATATGTGAGGAAAGTCCCAGAGACAAGTAATTGGGAAATTAATGAACTAACATAAGAAAGGGGTAAATGACGTCGCAGTATACCAATTCTAAGATTATAATACTATTAAATATACCAATATGATTCCACCATCAAAAATATATTGATTAAGAGACGATAAACAGATCTCCACCAACCTCAAAATCTTTCACGCGAGTTAATAAGACGCGAGAATCAGCGTTCCGCTTCGAAGGTGGGAGCCACATCATCTATCTCTAGCGAGTTCGCTCGCTCTCCGAAGAGCTCGCTCCGCGAGACATCGCTTTCTCCCCGAAGCCCCACGACATCAAGCGGTCGGGGACGGAACTGTCCTTGTCGTGGCGGCGGGAACACAAAATAACTTTCCCACAAACGCTTTTTGGAAGCATCCCGCTCCAGAATCATTAATACAACGTGTCCAGGTGGACTATTAGATTATATCAATTCAGAGTCATAACATTCAATCTGGATAATTCACTTTTTAGTTGGAAATTAACACAGAAAACAGTTAAAACATCAATACGAACTATTTAATCATTTAAGAAAAAATCTTTTCACTGTAGAGATTCTGAATTCAATGTCTATAGAATGACGTCTTCTGCTAATTAGAAAATTTAACTTAATAACGATATCCACTATTTGAGCAGATAAAATCTAAATTTCAAATTACCCATCAAGTAAACTAAATTATTATTTTCATTTATTATATCCTCAAGAGGAAGGGTTATTCAATAAATGAAACGCATTGCATATAGGTTTTACAAAAATTTATTTCATTTTTTTAAACATATTTCATTATTAACACAGAAATAAACTAGCTTGTAACAATTGTATTTATAGCACATTTTTTTTGAGAATATAACTTCAAAGTATCCATGCAAATACCTTTGGGAAGAAGACTAGTCAAGAACGACTTTTTAGCACCTTTTGAGAATTGAAACTGATAATCCCTCGTATATTTAAATAATATACTCTCCAGTTCTGAATAATCTACATCTCCAGAGTATTCATTCAGACCATGATAATTGTTCTTTAACCGAAACGAGTCTTTCGCGTACAGAAATCTTGCCGGCGATTTGAAAAGCCACACATTACAACATTTCGTTTACACATTAATGATAGTTAATTCCTTGACTATGTAACCATCATTTGTGGTGAATCCTTGGAATTCGATATAGCACTCATGACGTAATCTCTCAAACTTGCGAGATTTTTTTCATCTAACGCCAGAGGTTCAAGAGATTACAAGAGTTTCTGACTTGCAGAATTTTACCTCGTGCCAGAGGTCAGAAACACTTTGCAACGCACACACTCATGTAATCAAAGTACAACCAAGTTATACCTTTTGATTACCACGCACACACTCATGTAATCAAAGTACAACCAAGTTATACCTTTTGATTACCAGACACATCATTCAACATGAGCACCATCTCAAATTCCAATCTTTCCAGATCATATTCAGTGATTTCGTTAGATAACCCGGTAGCGAGAAATTGTCTAACCTTATCACGGCTGTCCGAAAGTCTCCGAAGAAATAGATTTATCAGAGTGGAGAGTTTTAACAGCTTTTCCCATTCATCAACATTAAGATTAAATGAACTCTTTGATAAAATATTTTTTATGGACAAATGCCGCTTCCCAAAGTAATTTGCGTAGGACAAGCACTTTGAAGAGAGCTGATCTTTTAAACCAATATATAGATAATTACTCACTGATTTTTCTAAATTTATAACATTAGTCCATTCACTGTGTGAAACAATAACACTTTTCTTATTTGCTTGATTAAATTGCACTACTGGTTCAAAGTCTCTGCTGGGATCGTAGCCCACACAAACACTTTTTGAATTTACACCATTCAGATAATACACTGTTTGAAGCAGTAAATTATTGCTATCACAAGATGATCGAGGAACGGGATGATGTCCAGACGGTCTCTTCCTCTTAATGGGCGGGGACTCTTTCTGCGATGGCGACAGCATGATGACTGACGATCGACGAGATATTATCTTACTTAAGAGGAATGAGGTGGAGGAGGGGTGGGGGAACAGTCGTTGGAGCAAGGCTCAACTTCTGCTTTGAGGCGGTTATATTGCAGCCATTGAGCGAGGGAATGAGCATCTCGGAGTGCGCACGTGCTGTTACGCAACTTATGGCATGGGTTCAGACAGGAAAAGGTGGGGAAGGAACATTTTTCAGGTGCTGGACAACGGAGTTCTTTCTTTAAGGAGATGAAGGTACGGTCTGTTAGGTCGGAGAGGAACTCACACTCGGCTTCGCTATATGCATACAGAGAGGTTGCTCCTTCAATGATGGCCTCCAAGGCGGGTAGAAGCTCCACATGAGAGATGAATCCATGATCGAAGGTGGTCTCCTCACAGTTTAGCGGGTCATGTAACCGCAGCTTTTTTCCACCAGCTATAAGCCTCCCATTCTTCTTAAAACTCCCCCAAAACAGACGATTTGAGTCAATATTCACTGCAGCCAGCTCTATCACCCCACCCTTGGAGAAACACACAGAAGTGACGATATGCATTCCGGAGAGTCTATCTCATCAATGACGTTTCTCCCCCCCGAAGCATGATATTTATTCTCGAGCAGCAATGCTGAGCCGCAGGATGACACCTCCTTTCACTCCTCAACTCGTTGAAGGTTAAGTGAAACAGCTTCAGAGCGCGGCAGTCGTTGAGGTGAGGGATGGTATGATGAAATTGTGTGAGGAATTTGTGTAGGGTGTATCCTAACGACTTACTAACTGCATAAAGACAACAGTATTCTCCGCAAATGTCAGAATGAAAACTTTGAATCTGAACCCGATTGTGAGTGCAAGCGAAAGGTTTCAAAAAATTTATAATATCCGGAACGAAAGGCACCAATCCATATGAGTCAAAATACTCTGCTATACCATTGAGAATATATATCGCCACCCAATGAGACCCAGGTAAGTATGAAGGATCTAAGTTCACTACGTATATGCCATTTATAGGAGAGTGGGGTAATTTATCGGAAGCGTAGACTCCGCGGAATATTTTTAGCGGATTCAATAACCTATCAATCTGTACACTATCCATTGCTAGACTAATAATTTGTGATAATGTTCCTGTTTTTATCAATTTCTAGCGAGGCATCGTATTCTGCAAATACCAAGCACGTTACTGTGTTTGTCAATTCTTTCTCGAATTTCGCCTCTATTCGCACCACACCACGATCTCCGAGACTTACATAATCTTCGTTTCCCGAATCGTCAGGTGTAAGATCGAACACTAGCATGAAATATCCATGTCCAAACATGTCGTACGTGATTTGATTACCCCTATCATAATGCTTTATTCCACTACCTGAAAATATGGTATCATATGCCCGCGCCCAATACTTTTTACTGCTGAAATTACATTCCAGTCCCTCGGAAGGAATCTGAACACCGTTTACAAAGAGTGAAAAAGTTTCCAGGGAATAGTGAGAGAGAGCAAATGGATTTTTCTCAACCCTACCAGCGTACGAGTCATTATCAACCATAGCAAATATTATAGTGTTGGGTATTCGACCAACAATCGCATTATCAATGCTCAGAGTTCTTCCACCGGAAGGAATCGTGAAAGATTTCATTTCCGTACGTTTGTAGTGATATCTAGCATTATTTTTTTCCAGCATGTTACTGTGTGCTACTAATATTGAAGGGTTGATGTCAAAATGTCGAACGTAAAGAGTCGCATCTAGTATTCTCATTACTCCTACCACTTCACCCATCAGATGAAATGCAGGGTTTGATATCATCAACCTGATTCCTATATCGACTCGATCTAACAACAATTGTGACTGATTGAACACGTCCACATGTAATTTACCATATAGCTCAACTTCGGCACTGTTCTCGAACCACGACTTTCGCTTTATGTAACCTGCATTGCTTTTAGTAGTATTATTAATATCATCCCCCGTATCCACTTCCCAACCTACGTTCCTCAAATGTGTTTTGCTAGCATCGACGCCATAATTTAACGCATTCTCAATATAGCTCCTGTAATGATAATTATCCTCCGAAGGAGTGACCAACGTCCCATTGAAATAAACGTTACACTGTTCAAAGAGGGAGTGGAGAATATTGTTCACAACGCCAGGTTGATTAGCATCACTAGACGTAAAATCTGTCAAGTCCGCCTTACACACTTTCACTCTCAACCTGAGGAATATACTATTCAAATCCTTGTAGGCATCACCGGAATCTTTAATCACGAATTCAATCACCGATCTATTATCCAGCGAGGATATAGGTTTATAGGAAACTAGTCGCTTTGATAAAATGTTAGTCTGAATGGGCGGATTGGGTTGGAATAAGTCCAAGGAGGTTAGCATATGCTCAGCCATGACTTAGTTGGAAAAAATATCACTATGCACGACCTTCTTCCCTCTTCGCCTTCTCTGCGAATGTCCTTTATTTTTCCTGACGCTAGTTTTTATTTTATTCAATCGTGGACGCTTAACCAGTCTCACCCCACCCCCACTCATGTTTTTTATTTTCTCCTCCGCTTTACGCTTCAAGTTCTGCCCCGCCTCGTTTAATCTTCCTCTCAATATCTCTTTAAAAGGCTTTGTTCCTAGATCGCTCAAGGCTGCCGCCCCGGCACTAACCGCCTCCTTACCAACCGTCTTCAACCCGCTGTAAAAAAGAGGTCTGGCAAAACGCCACAAGCCAGCAAGAAAATTTCCTATACCCCGCCCCTTTTGCACACGATACGATGCTCGATATATTGGTCCAATCTCCCCACCTGACTGCTTTAGGTAGTAAGCCAAATATCGATCCGCCACTGGAGCCATCTCGACGCTCAATGATCAATAAACTTATATTACACCTTTTTTATAAAATGCAATACGACGATGGAAGATTGCTCACCACTACGAAATGGAATTGGATCTCCGAGTTTGTTTGTCAAAAGAATTTCAATGCTTTCAATGTTATTCTTTTCGACTGGGTGATAGAAAATGGGATTGAATGCCCAGTGTAAGTCTTGAGTGTTTAATATACGCAAGCATCGACTGAGCGAATCACCTACCAGTTGAGGTTTAATTATATCTGTGTAAACGTAAACGTTTTTGGAAGGAGACAAGATTTCTCTTTTCGTTCTACCGCTTCGCAATTTACGGTATTCAGATTTAATGTTCTTGAAATTCTTTACGAAATCCTCCGCAAGTGTTGATGAAGATGAATCCCACTGATAGAAACGGAGAAGAATACTTGATAATATCAGAATATCATGTTTTATTTTAGCCTGCTGTTCACCATTGAAATCTTTAATCGATTTATCGAATAATTCCTTGAACGAATTATATGTTCCTGGCTTTAACGTATACTTAACATCATCCGTAATAATCTGCACGGAGTTTGGTGATAATCTCTCATTTATACCACTCTTTTTATCATTCACTGTCATTTTATCTGCGTATATCACTACATCATTCGCTATTTCAAGCCTTTTCTCTCCGCTAATCTCAAAAAATGATGGTTCGAAGGCAAAAGCTATGCTCTCGTACCTACCATTTGGAACGATGAAAAACGAACCATCCTTCAACTTTACTCTAACAATATCTTTATCCTCAGGCCCACCGATTTCACCCCGGACCAAACCCTGCTCGTTCCGAGTCCTGTTGTCCTTGGTTGAAGAATAATTTGTGATTTCTCTCAAAACGCTCTGCTTATCGTTATCCTTTACTCCCTCGATTGGAGGAATAGAAATCTCGGCCAAACCCACCATCCATTCACCATTTACCAAATCGAGACGGTGCGATAATCTCGTACGGAAATGTGAGATCGTGTTGTGAGGAAAATATGTTTTTGAACTATCACTAGGCAACGTAATGTAAAACTCGTTCATATTTTACGCACCGAAGAAGCGGAGATCCAAGAATTAAATGATTTGGGGTATCCTTGCCACTTTACAAAATACTCTAAATCACCAGCCCGCCCCCTACGCTTTAAAATTTTTTCAATCTTGTATTCCGTATCGGGGGAAAGGTTAACCCTCACTAACTCTTGCTCATAGAAACTACCCTTTATATCCTCACCGTTCAGATCTTTCAACTTGTACGTTGGTATCTCCCTCGACCGATTCACACCCTCAACTTGAAATATTTCGTTGGTATAATTGGGTGTATATCCTTTCGCAAATGGGCGTCGCTCCTTACTGATTCTGACGTAATCACCCCCTTTAAATTTAACATTTTTGCTAATAAGAGGTTTCCTTGTGCGACTAGCGATTGAGAATGCATTTCTCTCATTCACCTCAACAGGCTTAACTCCTAAGCTGGAATGTACGCTATTATTATAACTATTCACCAATTTGGATAATATATCCACGTAATTGTACGTTGAATATCTCGTAAAATACTTGTACATTTTTGATTTTAGAGTTCGATTGAAACGTTCAACGAGACTGGCCTTTATGTCTGGATTGTTTGTTGTGTAAAACTTTACACCACGTTTCGAGAGGAAATTTTTAAATTTACTATTCACAAATTCACCACCCTTATCGCTTTGAATTTTTAGCGGTTTTCTTTCACGAAAAATATTATTAAACGCCTCGACTACCTCCTCTGGGCTCTTTTTCCGTAAAGCTCTCGCCCACCCATACCTCGAAAATAAATCAATCACCGTCAAAATATAACAATGTCCTCTGTTGAATTTTTTCAAACTTCGCATATCGTTCAGATCACATTGCCAGCATTCATCAATGTATGATACGATGTAACGATTTCTAGGGAATTTCTTCCTCATCGGTCTGTGGCGTGTGTATGCGTCTTGAGAATCTAGCCACTCGCGTATTGTCTTTCTCGAAATTCCAGTCGCTCGATTTAATTTCTCGACAGTGGAAAAACCCGCAGAGTGTTCTGGATCATTGTACACCTTCTCGATTATATCGTTATCCACTCGTCTCCGAATTTTTTCGGTTTCCTTTGTCGACTGCTTCGCCTCGGCATTGCTCTTGGTGACTTTTCTTTCTCGCTTCGTTCTGACCTCTTTCTTTTTCTTCTCTTTAGCTGTTTCGATAGATTTCCCACCGCGTCTAGTCTTCCCTCTATACGTTCCCATGTCTTATCCAAATCAGCATTCGCTCGTTTCACATCGGCAAGCGATTTCCTCAGTGCGTGGGTCTCCTCCTCACTGTCCTGTAACCTTCTATGTGACTGGCTCTGACCCAAGGATTTCACTATCGGTATATGAATGGGCGATTTAATCTCGGAAACTGCGTTCAGATATTTATCTAGCACACGCTTGTACATGTACCATTTGTCTACGTCCTTCACACCTCTTTTCATCAAGATGGCTTTCATTTCAACATCTAATGCATTTAATCTCCTCTTCATTTGACCTCGCTCAAAAGCCTCAGGGTCGACTACGAGCATTTTACGCAAACTCATTTTCCGCCAATGAGGCTACCAATGACACCACTCAATATGGATCCGAGTAGCATTGGCAGAAAGCCTCCTTTCTGTACGAGAAGCGCGCGCTTTTTTTTAATGCTAATACCACGCGAAGCCAGGTTTCTCAAAGTATATCGATGCTTGAATAGTTTTCGCTTTAGCCTATTATTTATCTTATGTCTACGTTCAAGCGTATTCAAACAACATTCGGAGATGGCTTTAATCAACTCCGCATCCGATGCTTTTACTATAGCTGATCGCAACTTTGGTTTGGCAGATTTTAGCACATGAAGTAAATGATTATTGTTCTCCAATCTTTTCATCATGCACGGGCATGTAGATTACTGTGACCCTATCTTCAGGAAAGATTTTAGTACGGAATCTAAACCTTTCGTCCGTGTCCTGTCCGAGGTCTAGGACCAAATAGCCGAATGGTTCTTGCGTCACCTCTTTATATACCCTTTCCAATTCCTGCGATTTTTCAGGATAGACCTGCCGAGCCAAGTGACTGAATTGTAGTCGATCTCTAGGATTTTTAAATGCTACTATATACTTGGAATTTAGGGATATATTTCTCGCTTGCGGGCTCTGATAGAATATGTTTTGCGTGATTAAGAACACGGAAATGTTAAAATGATGGCTTCCTCTTGTGAACAATTTGCATACGTCTTTACTGTACGCTCCCTCACTCATTAGATCATCTAGCACGTACAACGTTGGCACGCCTACGAATTCTTCGAAAGGGGGTATTTCGGTTCGAAATTGAATTGGTGTACTCGTACGTATTCTTGGTTCACTTCCGCGACTGCAGCACCACACAATCTGATGTATTGAACTATCGATCATGTAAGGTAAATTTTTCAAGAATTTCGTCACGAACGTCGTTTTTCCACATCCCGAAGGGCCTGCGCAGATGCAAGTGAAAGGATGTTTCCAGACCAATGTCATGATTGGTACTGATCTCATTATAGCGCCTAATGGGTGTTTATAAGTATCAAAAATCTTCATTACCAAACGCCTCGCTATGCGTTCTCTTTCGCGGAATTTTGTAATGACCCCAAGCCATAGTATTAATCCCATCCTCGCAAATGTATCTTTTGTCATCGCTTGCGTTTAGCGTGACTTTGTTCATTTGTACCGTGTACAATTCATGCTTATTACTTCGAATGACTGTCATCCTTCTGAATTCTGTGGAATTTTCATGCAGGCAACGGACGTAGTCGTTGAATTTTAGACATTTATCTTTGACAGATTTAGTTATACCCTTGGCTTTCTTTTTTTCCTTTCCACCCTCGACCTTGAAGGAATATAGTTTGCTTCTCAGACCTACGAAATGAGTCATAATTAAAGAATTACATTCGTCTTTAAATTTCCCAATGACTCTTTTGTTCTTCTCAGAGTAGCAAGGGTGAGACTTTGGGTAATTTGATGTATCAAACGCATCCAGGTTGCTTAATATGTCCTCATTAATGTCATTTGTGTAAATTTGGTAAATAAACGAATCGGTATCGCTGTAGGAAAGGGAGATGTTCTTACCGTATTTTGGCAACATTGTCTGATAGTGAAAGTCATACATTAATGTCTTGCTGAGGTCTAAAACACAGAAACCTATGTATATCGGTTTGTTCATTTTGATAGTCGCCTTTCGCATGTGAACGGCCACCAGAGACTCGTTGAAAATCGTTCTGTCCAAAAATGTCGATTTATTGATTAACTTTTGTAATTTTTTTTCGTCAGTCACTAATTGTATGTTAATTCTTTTTCGCACATTCTCCATCGTCTTGCCAAATACGGAATTATTCATGAGCTTGTAGAAGTCTTTTTGGAAGTCATTAGTGGCTAATTGCCTTCGATTAGTGTTCAAGTCAATATATGTCTTTAACCAAGGGGATTGACTAAATTCGATGATTCTATGTACCTTTTTCATAACAAGTCCAAGGGAAAGAGCCTGCTTGAGGTTGACATAGTGAATAACGTATTTAGTCCGACCCTCGAGCGTGGTAATTAACTTTTTATGTTTTCCACCGGGTGGGACTCGGTTTTCCGGACAAAGCGGGAAATCGGAATGACTATCGTGAAGAGACTGCGGATACTCGAGATCAACTTCCAAAATATATCCCTTTTCGTTTTCATTTGAAATTTTAGCGACCTCAAAATTTGAAATTTCCATAGGGGAGAGCCATCGAAAATTTGCATATGGGAGTGGCTGGGAGAGCGCCCAACCATAGAGATTATTCGCGTCGAGATAGGTAATGAAGTTAGACTCAGCTTCGGGATCATAATTTTCCAAATATTTATTATTTGCCTCGCAATATCTTTTGCAGCATTGTGATATTCCCCCGCGAATACCTGCCTCAAACATCAGGAGCATGTCGTAATCTGTTAAAAGTTCCAACTCAATTTCTGTATGCTTCAGCATAGCGTCAAAAGCTAACCCCGGAGCAGTGTAATACCACGCAGGGTCAAGCTTGTATGCATCAAAACAAACGTCTCTGAAATTCTCGAAGACGTCGGCTAAAAGTGTGACGTCACTTATAAGATAGACATCACTATAATCCCCCAATGTTTTGCATTCGAATGATGCCCAAACGTTAGAAGCGTGAGCGTAATCTTCCTCTGAAATATCGTCGCCTGTGAGCCGATTATGAAATTTTTCTCTATCCGGAAGTGAGGTTTCATCTAATCGTTCCAGTGAATCAGTGTAGTCGTATGGATAAACACCCTTTCGTGTAACCAAATGTGTCATCTCGTTGAATGTTTGCTGGGTGTATTTAAAAGTCTTCAGATTTGAGACCAAGGACGCCAGAGAAGCAGACATGAACCGATACGTATCGATAAACCGAATGTTAAAATTGTCATCGACAGACTTTGCGAATGTAATGTACTTTTCCTCAGAATTTGGTATTACGAATATTCTCCTCTCGTCATAATCTAACTCGCGGACAATGAAATGACCATCGTATGATGAAAGATTGTGGATGAAGACTGGTAAGAAATTCGGCATTCTATACTGCATGTTACAAAACTGATGCGCTGCACCCCTAAATCGTCCTGTCAAGTGATCGTGATCTCTCACGCGATCCTCGTTAAGTTGTTTCCCGCAAATGTGACAATCCACTGTCTCCTGAAATACGCTCTCCTCATCGGGAGTGAGGGGGTTCATGGGGACGGTATCTTTATACAAAGCACGTATTTTATCCGCCTCTTCTTTCATTCGCTCAATAAACACACGCGCTGCGTTCGGTCCTCGATATAACTGAGGCCTTTGGCATCCGTCAGGTGTGATTACCATATAGCAGAAGCTAAATGGTGTGTGTTTTTGTATCACGTTCGTGTAGGACTTATGTGAAGAGGGTTCACAAGTGCTGACATTTTCGAGAAGGCATTCAAAGTCAACGTATATGACGTAATCTACTCGGAGGGAATAATTAACGTGAGTGAATTTTAAAATGCTATCACTCTCGTCCGGCATTACAATTTTACTCGGTTTCCCCACCCCTTTGCATAATTGCTGATGTTCTTCGAGTTTGGTCTCATCGTAGTAGTGCGTGAGGCAGCGTTTGCAAATATGTATTCTATGAGTGCGTGTAATTTGCGAGCGAATCAATCTATTAAAATTTTTGATCCAGCAAAAGTGTGAAGTTTCATCGTTTGTAACAAAAAGCAAATCTCTATGATCTTCTAGCTCTAGATCGACAACTTTCATCGGGTAAATCTCATTTTTGTCTGTTAGACCAAAAACGTTTATCGAAATATTGTTTGCTCGCTCAAATTTGGGGATATCTTTCAATTCTACAGGATATTCTATACAGTTCCAATTATAACCCATACGAAACGCTTGCGTATTATACTTGCAAACCCTTTGAGGATTATTATCAATATTCTTTGCCCAAACAGCGTACTTGAAGCAGTATATATCCTCATTTTGCACGTTAATTACAGCTTCAATGTTTTTGATTTTAGGTGGTAGCTCTATATACGTCGATCCTCGAAAAGGCGTATATTTATTAATTCGCAATTCTAATCCGATTACATTAGCAAGGCTCCATCCGGACCCCTTTGCTTGGAATTCCGACTTCTCCTTGAGCAATTTTGAAAAAGCCTCGTTCAATACTTCCCCCATATTATCCGCAGATAAGAGACGTCTATTGTTTGTCTTGAAAGATGCATCCAATTCCTCTCTCTCACCTTTATGAAATTTACAAATTAAAATAAGATTAAATTTAATCGATTTTTTTGCAATTACCTGTTCTAGTAATTTCTCGGCTACCTGTTCTTTAATGTCGTCGAGGAAAGAAATTACGTCCCCACCTTTATCCTCCTCTGGAGTGATCCAGAACGTTTGAAGTCTAGATCGGATAGCAGATTCCACCTCAATAAAGCCTCGACCTAGTTGGTTCGTCACCTTCTGTCTGTGCAAATTCGTATTTTCGTGTTGTAAAGCCTCATCTGTGTTGTAGTACACTTCGCAATAATTACAAAATTTTCTACCCTTTACCTCGTCTAGCGCCTCTTTCATCCGTGTGAAGGTTTCCATATCATTTATAACATCATTATCAAAAACAACACGTCGATGAATGTTCATGATTGCCTGTTCTAGTTCCTGTGAGGTGAACTGACGAGAATTGAAATTATTTAAAATTTCTGCGATTGAATGCATGTTTTTTTTTTGTAAGGTAGCGGAAAAGTGGGTGCTGTAAAGATAATCGATGTCGCGAATAAGTCTATCCAAATATATTTTAAAAGATTAAAATCGAAACAAAAAAATGTTTTTTTTTACTCACTGTGAATGTCTGTAGATGGTGATGGAGATGATGAAAGCTTCTGTGGAATTCTTCCGAATCTCTCGAAATCTCGATGGGAAATGGAAAATGTTCTCTCCACCGTAGAGTTTTATAGATAAATTAGTTTACTCAGTGTATCTCGCGTACGGGTAGCGATTGGAACTTGTTCCCATGAACGACGACTATGAACTAACCGAGGTGTGTGCGGTCTTGCCTAGCAGAAAGATCTAGGTCTAATGCCTTTCACTTCTCGCTTCAGTAGAAGTCGAAGGTGGGGGAAAAAATATGCGCTGACGAAGCGAGTATCTAAGGTGAACACGACCTCTATAGTAACCTCTATATGAGTCATCCTAGATATACGTATGTAGGTCGTGGTGTGGGGGAGAACTCAAATGCAATTGCTATAATGATGAAGGTGAACCTTAGTCGGATGACTGTTAGCCATCCTTTCACTCCATCACCGGTCGCACGCAACGAGGTGTGTTGTATTGAACTAAAAAAAACCTTACAATGAAGTCGGCATCCATTTCCTTGTTCATATAAATACATCAAATGTACTCAATCCTATACTTCATTTTCCCATATGCTTTGAAAGCTCTACTATGACTCGTTTTATACGTTTAAACCGATCACAGTTTACTGAAGTAAATGCTTCTGCATATGCTCTACATAATATTCAGAAATATTTTAGTTTTATCGGTTTACCACCCCTTTATACTCTATGTCTGAGAGTAGTGGCGTCATGCTTGGAAAGAAAAACGGATACATATAAACTCAGTCTTCCGCAGACAGTGTGTACCGATTTAGTATATTATATAGAATGTAATAGGAAAATCCTATGGAAACGGTGTTTGGGGGCTTTGTCAGATGATTCCATGTTAGATTATGAATTGGAGATTAATAATATTGAGTTTAATTTTAATACGCGTCTAACACCATACGCATATCAAATTTTGCTGGATAGACCTTTTGATTTTCTTTATGATATGCAGTCTTATATAGGAAGCCCATTTCACATGGTGTTGATGCACTATAGTTTTAGTTCAAAGTATACGGCAGCTACATTTTGTTTGAAGTGTGCATCATCAATTAGACCGTTTAAACCCTTTAGCGTATATCTATATATACATCACACGGTTTTAAATGTAATCGAGACGGAATCTGTGATTCAGCGGAGTGATTATTGGTGCTCTAACTGTGTTAGGACGCCTCTGTTTGCATTGATTGATAAGTCGGACTGTTCATCTACATTTACCAGACATGAAAGTTCGTCGTCAGAAGATGATTCGTCCTCTGACTCAAGGGAATCGTATACGTTCGCCTTCAATACTCATAAAAGGCGCAAGAATTATTCTAATTATCTAGAGTATCACCGTGCCTTGAAGCGGAAACGGGTGGGTTCTTATTTTTCCTCGGACACCTTTCTAGATTCAGATTCTGAAGGACAATGCTGGTAAGTAAACTAACCTTCCTTGGTGAATCAAAGGTTTCTTTCACTTAATTCAGTATATAAGTGCTCGTTTTGCTGGGAGATATTCACTCGCATCTGCAGATCGGTTCGTCTCGTCTCCTACGCCATCTCGTCTCCTGCACCGTCTCGTATCCTGTGACATCTCATCTCCTACACCGTATCGTATCCTGCGCCATCTCGTCTCCTGCACCGTCTCGTCTCCTGCGCCATCTCGTCTCCTGCGCCGTATCGTCTCCTGCACCGTCTCGTATCCTGTGACATCTCGTCTCCTGCACCGTCTCATCTCCTGCGCCATCTCGTCTCCTGCACCGTATCGTATCCTGCACCGTCTCGTATCCTGCACCAGCTCGTATCCTGCACCAGCTCGTATCCTACGCCATCTCGTCTCCTGCACCGTATCGTATCCTGCACCGTCTCGTATCCTGCGCCATCTCGTCTCCTACACCATCTCGTCTCCTGTACCATCTCGTCTCCTGCGCCATCGCACACCTTCATCACAGGTTAAGTTTTTTTAAATGTACTTTTTACATCAAAGTATTCATATGTAGCATATTTATCTTAAATTATTCTTTTTCATTCTAACGCTGTAGAATGCTTGTTGCTATCAAGAAATTACATCCGCTTGCAATCATTCCTGAATCTAGTTATGACTGTTCGGCTGGATATGATATTGCTGCTATTCAGGATGATGTTATTCCTAAAAGGGGGCGTTGTCTTGTGAGAACTGGATTATCTCTTGAGATCCCAAAGGGGTTTTATGGAAGATTAGCGTCTCGGTCGGGTTTATCATTAAAATTTGGAATTGAGGTGGGCGCTGGGGTAGTCGATGGAAATTATAGAGGGGAAATTAAAGTACTCCTTTATAATCATAGCAACGAGGATTTTATAGTAAACAGGGGGGATCGGATATGTCAAATTATATTTGAACATATTGCTGCAGACGTCATTTTTGTTGCGACCAATGACCACTTTTCACCAACTAGTCGAGGTGTGAGTGGATTTGGCAGTTCAGATACTAATTAAGGTAGTGATACTTTTTATGATATGTAACTTTATTCAATAAATGATAATTTAAATATGTAAAACAACTATTTTTAATTCTTTTCTAGGATGAGTTCCGTTACCCCTACCACCACCGTATCTGCCGCCACCGCAACTACGACCAACTACGACGTTGCCAGTAGGTTCGCCGCCGACATCGTGACTCCTAGGACGTCAATCCGGAGCAAGTTACTCCTCGCCCAGGAGAGGGCTAGGTACCTCAGGAAGGAGGACCTGGTGGAGGGGGAGGAGTATTGCGTGGAAGAAATCCGGGAGTCGGGTAGTCGCTTTGGTGGCCTGCTGGCGGAGATCTTATTCGGTGGGGTGAAGAGGGGGATATTCCTCCCCAAGTATTTTAAGTTAAGCAAAAGTGAAATAAAATTGTTTAATGAAGATGCTTGGGGGGAGAATTTAAAACTAAAAAAAATAAATGGCCAAATAATTTTGGCATAAAATTTGAAAAAATTGTCTTTATTATTATAGATCATATGACTCGTATTACCTGAACAATTCCCTTCACCGGGTCTAACCTTTTTTTAACACGTTGCAGTTGGGTGGTATGGTATCCTCGGGCTGTGCTCTCATGCTCATGTTCCCGGGTGGATGTATGACCTAATCATAGTCCCCTAATGCTGCAGATGAGTGGATGGGGGTGTATGTTCTCCCGGGCAGAGGTGTGACGTCGGCCTAGCTCAGCTAGAGTGCGCAAAAGTGAAAGGGAATAGAGCTTCGCGGATGACCTCGTGCTCGTTCGATCATTTTGATATCTACTAAGGACAGGACGGGTAATTTTACAACGTAACCAGAACACATTCAACGTAATTAGAAGGAATACGTGGAATTACTGAACGACTGTGCAAAAAGGCCTAGAAGATTTTTATGGACTCACCCGTGGGATATGCGAGGAGAATATATTGTCGGAGGATTTCGTAGAAACTGTACTGACATCTAAAACGGAAACGAGAGTAACAAGGAAATGTGATGGCAACTGAATCTCTCATACTGCTAAGCTTACGCTTAAAATCATCAACCAAGGTATGGAAAAGAGAGTAATAAATGAATGAGGCCGCCTTGTCCGCGATATCTGCTAGAGGACGAGTCATTCAAGCCTGTCATTTATCCCCCTCTGTGACGAAACGTCTCTCAACGTAATTCTCCTTCGGACTTAAATTTTGGCAGAATACTCCTTTTCAATACTAACCGGGTTACTACATTACTCTCCCTGCTCCATGATCTAACCCCTCTCTTCTAAATAAATTAAAATCACCCTCCATGCATGCAAAATTTCATTACTTGAGTCTTCTTATGATTTAAGGGGTGACTAGTTGACCAGGGCTTGATCACCCGCAAACCTTATCAACTTTCCCCTACCTATACACCTGTATCGAGCCCTCCCACCATTCCCTCCGAATATGAATTAAAAAGTGCCGGTGCCTACGCACAGCCTTACGCAACCCATCTCTGTAATACCACCTCATCTCATTCCCCGTCCGCTTCTCTCACCAGCACTTTCTCGGTAATGCATGAACTTTGGCTCAGTCTTCTGTTCTTCCAATTAATTCCTGTTTTACGCAATAGTTCCATTAACCCTTTCCTCTTCACTCTGTCGAAAATATTTTTGAAATTAACATTACACGCAGATATATTCTGATTATATTCTAATCCTTTCCACTCATTCAAATGATTTTGATTGAAAAATTGCTTTCCGATGACAAAATATAAATTTACCTGCAGAAAAAATGTCTCCTTCCCCTCTCTCCCTCTCCAAGAAAACTAAATGCCCAGATATGGGCGATAAGTGACCACGGACCGCTTCGCTGAGGCCCTATTCTTAAATAATGCCGAGACGGGTATGGAGACGGATGCGTAGATTTTTTCACCTTAAGAATCATCTCCGACACGTTTTATGACACCCACCACTCCATCCAGGACACCTCGGGTCTTCTTCCTACCGGTTCAAGTCTCTTTCAGGGCCCAAGCACAATGGGTATTTAAGGAGCAGGTAAAGCATGGCGGGTTTTTCCTCTCTTAGGACTGACAAAGGTGGACAGGGATTTTTGCAGTGGGGGGGTGGACCGCAAGGGTGCCCTGCGACAATCGGCTGCGAGGAGTGAGGCCTCCCGAAACGCAGCCTTTTTTTCGATTGCTGCTCCGAGGGCCTCCCTCGAAGATGATCGTGTAGGTTTCGCGACTGCTGAGAGAGTGACGACCCAAATATGATTGCAGCTGAAGCAAGAGTTGTCATTAACACCGTCGATATGTCTTAGTCAAAAGCGTTCCCAAAATATTCACAAATACTCCGTTTTTGCCTTCATTTCGTCATAGGAAATAATGAGATCATAAAATATTCGAGATAAGAGCTTGAAAAATGCGCTTGTATAGGAAATGGTAAAAATAATAATGCTATAACTGTTACAGGCAGATTTCGATAACAATAGATAAGACGTACTGAACGTCTTTACGGCATATAAGTATTAAGTTCCAAGCTTAATTGGGTAATATATTAAAAAAATTATCGCGGATATATTTAGAATTTCTTTCAAATTACATACAATCCTCGCACTCTCGCATACTCGCCTGGTTATTTCTTAGAATGAATACTCATCGGCAATTCATATCGCAGTATATGCTACTTGAAATATAAAAAAATGACTGGACGTGTAATTCTGCAATATGATCAGAACACATTCAACGTAATTATAAGGAATACTTGGAATTACTGAACTACTGAGCAGAGAGGTCGGAGGATTTTTATGGGCTCGCTTGTAGGATATGCAAGGAGAATATACTGTCGGAGTATTCGAAGAAACTGTATTGCCATCTAAAACGAAAATGAGAGTAACAAGGGAATGCGAAGACTACTGAATCTCTCATGCTGCTACGTTGGTGCTTATAAACATCAATCGATGTATGGAAAAGAGAGCAATGAATTTCTAGGTGAGGATCAATTCATATTTTCCAAGGGAATTAAACACGTGATGTGATTGCAGTGATGAGAATCATTATTATCATTATTTTTGGTTCCACACACTGTCCCTCTTCAGCCCCCTATACCTCCCATCATTTTATCCCAGGTACCCGTTCTTCGCCTCACTCTACCCCGTTTAACCAATATTCTTCACTTAATCACATATTTCAATTCACCCTAGCCCTTTTCGTCTTCTCTATTGATCAATCAAAATTCTTTCCTCTCCTACCATTTCTAATACTTCATCATTTGTTCTCCTTTTGACCCACTTCAATTTCTCCATCCTTCTCCATACTCACATCTTAAAAGCTCTGAGTATATTTCCATCTTCGTTCCACGAAGCCTATGTTCGAGCGTCATATAGTGCCACGCTCCATATCAAACTTTTCGCTAGTATTTTCTACTTCCCTACTTAACACCCCTGTCAACAGCTCACGTCTACGACTAAAAGCTTATCTTGCTAATACAATCTTCTTTCTCCTCCTGTCCTCCTTCTGTCATCAATGCTGCTATACCCCTTTTTCTCCGATACACTACTTAAATAGCGGAAGGTGGAAATGTGAAGAAATGGAGAGCCTGTCCAAATTCAAACCTTGCTTGGAATAGCGCGTATAACAGCGCATTTGTAGATCTGTAGTTCATTTCTCGGATGAGTTTTTTTTTTTGTTGTGATCTGTCTTGATTCTATTTTCACCACCTGCTTACTGTTTGGGGTTGTGGGTATCATAAAACATGCCGGGAATGTTTCTGAAGGTGAAAAAATATAGACCGACTTCTGAACGTATCGGAATTATTTCCGAAGGTAGGGTATATCGGCTAAGCGCTCAAAGGCTTCTCTGATTAAGCCGTTTTATGCAAATGTCTTTTAGAGAGAATTAGGTAATGAGGCTGGAAAAACTTCTACTTTGTAAGAATCTCGGCCCACGTAAGCCGATAGCTATTGATTTTCAGAAATTAATGGCTTTTGAATAAAGTTCCAGGAGTTCAAGCGTTACAAAAATACTGAAGATCGTATTAGCAACTGATCTAATTTCATATAGACGTAATACATGAGCAGTTGAAGTAGTGATCAATTGAAAAAAACTACGGAATAATAAACCTAAGACTTTCTGTTTACACCTTCCTAAGACTTTCTTCACACCTACGTTTTGCGACATGAACGTTGGATGAACCTGAGTTAATTGGTGACTTAGTGATGAATAAATGTAGGCGTTTGAAGTGTTAAGTTTAGAGGACATAAAATTTCAACCAGAACATTGCATATATTACGGTCTTATAATACCCGTGGAAGCGCAACGACCATTTAGCACGTTAATCATTACCCTCGGAAAATCGTCCGGTTGTCATAGGACTCCAAAGTGGTCTCGGAATAAATGTTAGGTATTTTCGAAAGAGGTTATAAAGCGAGTGTCATTTTCTATTATTTTTCTAGTAGAAATGTGGAGAGAAGTGATTGGAACTCATATCGTGCCCCTTCTCCCGTTCTGTGACCACGGGTACGTATGTGTCTCGGGCGACTCGTCTTCTAGCAGATATCCTGGACAAGCATGACCACTGAGAAGAGTGGTCTTGAGTCAAGGCGGTCTGCCCTGGTTGTTCACTTGAAAAAGTGTGAAAAGGGAATTGTTCTCGGGGGAAGGGTACCCCCAATAAATGGCGAGAGCAGCGAGAGCTCTGGGCATTTAAACTCTGCGCCAAGGGACAGTGTTGTCAAATCTCCTTCAACTCGGGACTTAGAAAAATTCGGCCTCCGAGGTGGTAACATTTTATTGTGGACGGGTGTACATTCCAT